>OX422143.1:154267155-159865927 GCA_949129095.1 Volucella bombylans
ATGCCAGAATATTTAGAACATATATCGAGTGCTCCCTGTTGATTCTTGGTTGCTTCTGTTTCGCAAAATGCACCGCCATAATCGCCTCCAAGATAAAGTTAAAAAATGAGGAGCGGAGCCGCTGCGTATTACCATCACCAACATTTCGCACATACGCAAACACAGCTGAGTGTTTGACATTAGAGGCAAACGATCATCTATTTCGAACTGCTTCGACATATTCTGAGCTCAGATTATATGAGGATGTCGACCAAGAAGTCGGTTACCTTGTATTGTATGTACTCCGGCACGACTTTGTCAGAGATTATTTCTTCGAGCTCCCCGTCCTGACGTATGTATAGCAATGACCTAGGTATGACGTTAACATCGTCTTTGAAAAACAACCTCCTACGGACACAGCTTTAGTATTGTGGATGTCCAAATGCCTTTTTGTAGAGTAGAAATCTAGGTGATGCATAGCTACTACTACTTCGCAAAAAGATTTGGGTTTAAATCTAGGCCTAAACAAGTTTCTGACGAATCTATGAAAGTGAAATCGGGTGCATATCTATTACACTCCAGTCGTCCGAAATCGGCAAAACTCATAGGTCCCTTCTTGAGGCGTCAAAAAATGACAAGATAAAGAACACAGTGAGTGGCAGATGGCTATGTCTTCAACGTAACCGTCGACTTAAAGCCATAGTTCCTCAATATTACTAAAAGCTTGTCAACTCAAAGGAGGCTTACAAAATGGTGTGGTAGAGATGCGCTTGTGAGTTTTTGTGGACACCTCTGTTCTGCAGCCTGCGTTCTTTCAAGTAACATTGGTTCTACGTGATATTGGCTATCTTTGGAGACAGGAATACAGCCAAGAAAATGAGTGTTTACAGGAATGTCTCCTCATACAAATCATGTGAAAAGCCGAAGAGCCATCACCATACCCTGGTAGTGGATGTCAGTGACATCGTCATACCTAGAACTTTCTTTATACCAGACGCTTTACGAGCTGATTCCATCGACCCGGAGAGGTTTATTTTAAAGAACTTTATCTCTCTCTTCAGCCGTTTGGCTAGTTTTTTTTAGATGTACCTCTTTGTGGTTCCCTCTTTAAAGAGGTTCCACGCTGCTATTGAGCTGCGAAAATGGTTTCCGATTACGCCAGGCTTTACTCTTTCGAAGGAAATATATTACACATTCTCAGCAAGATAAGCAAATTAAGATTAATTTGTCCATTATTCCTCCCTGTCGGAGGGACCATAATGGGCGAACGAAAGCATTGACAAATAAATGAGTGTTTAAAAACAAGATGGTCAATGCAAAATAAATCGAATGGCCTATAAAGTTCTTATGAAAAGACCACTCCCAAACTATGATCCAGAAGAGTAAAACAATACATGCATTCATAAATCATCTCCCAAAGCGTGTGGAATTTGCTTATTAATTGTTCTACATTTTATTAGTAAATGCCACCGCCTTTTCAACAGATAACAATGAATGACATACAAGATACCGAAGCGCTCTTATCTTAATAAGGGTTGAACCATTGTATAACAGCAACAAATGACATCATTGTCCGATTCTATTAAGCAATGCCCTTGCAAATTCAGCTTTTATTTCCGAAAAATTTTGTTAAGATCTTTTCATCTACATATAATACATACTCGTAGCTGTGTTGTTTCTCTTTTTCTACACAATTTGAATCCCTACTTGTATTTCAAGTTAAATGTTTTTCCCCCAAAACTCTCCAAGTGTTCACATATTTTTTTTTTTATTGTCAAATTTAACACCAGTATACTGCCGATTGCGTATAAAAACCGCATTTTCGTGATGCATCAGTTGAGGGTGGGAATTTTCAGTAGTGGGTAGTGATTTCCTCAATATCAACACGAATATTTATGAGACCGGGTAATTTGTTATTAAATTTACCAGAAAATTATTTCTAAAAAAAAAGCTGACGACCAACCAACAAGTGTTTGAAGCATTTCAACTGCATTAAGTGGTTACACGTCTTTGTAATTTATGAGAAGTACCCACAAGTATTTCGATAGAATAATTGTTAAGAAATATAATAAAATATTGATGATAGTGAGGTATGTACTCGGAACTGCATTTGGTATTGTTGAAGTTTACAATACAAAATGATGACTGATCAGATTTATGGTTAAAGGAATGACAATTGTTCTTTAATTGTAATCGACAGATAAAGCGTGAAGGAATCTATAAAAAGAAGAATATCTCACTCGCAAATTGAGTAAGATAACAAAAACAAGACCTTCCTTAATCAGAAACAATCAATTTAATAATTAAATGGAAACAATGAATGAATAGGGTCAATAAATCCATAAGTACATATCAGCTTGTGAAGGATTGTGAAGTACAAATAGGTCAGTCAAGTCAATTCCTAGGGGTGAAAAGACAATCGATATGTTCTTGAAAATCTTCCTTCACAGACGATGAAGCTTTACAAAAAACCAGATTGAAACTCTAAATTTTAGACTTGGCAGCATCTACGAGTAGAAAGGCCTAGACGATTCAGCAAATAGACGAACGAACATGCATACTATGTTCAAGTGCTCATGTTTCTCCTTAGAATTCTTTCGAATTTGTCTCTTCGAAGGCATTCAAAATGGCAACTTGATGATTGAAAGTTTTCTCTTGCAAGAAGTTACAGTCGCTTGGCCAAAGGTTAAGTTAGTATGGTGGGTGGAGGTACTACTTCGCAGACCAGATTCTTTAACTTTTTGTACGTCTGCTGTGCAATGTGTAGACTTAGACGATTTTGGTTGTCGGTTTCTTGATAATACATCTAAACTGTGATTGTTTGCCCTGAATTCAGAAAACTTCAAGCGGATTGTTCCGCTTGGTGGTAGTCATCATGGTCTCTTTCTCGTGAGGCTTCGACTTAAGATGATGATTTGGCTCCTCATCTCATGGCTATGGCGGTTTCATATCGATAATATATAGGTTTTTCATAATCATTCAACCCTTTTGGCACTGATTTGTCGGGATACTTAATTTTTCCAAGTCGTTCAAAGTGATCCGAAACATGAGGTTTGTTTACACTAAGATCCATAAGCTTTGTGCCTGGATCTGCTTGAATTAACACCTTCAGCGGTCGTCGTCAATGGTGGTAGGTCGACTATAGCAGTTTTTATTTTTGAAGCGAATATTTCGACACTACTGCTCATTAGCCTTCCCTGCAACAAATGCAGCTTTGTCTAAGCAGTCACTTTTGCTGTAAATCAGTTCTGAGGAACTTCTTTATGAGTAGGTGTATTCTATTAAAACGAAATTTTTGTACATAATTGAGTGCTAAATTCCAGACTACCAGCTAAGACATTAACTTATTACTTACTTTCAGTTAAATTTAGGAAAAAAGCTAAACAACTGATAAACTTTCGTTTTCAACAAGAAAATTCGGCGCATATTTTGCAAATTCTTTCGATATTATCTGAACGTCTTGAGATGAGATCAGTTGAAGACGTCATTTCATAGAAAAATTGGTTGACTTCTGGCTTTTGCAGAAAATTGGGCATAATCAGTTTCAGTTACCTTGAACGGCTCAGTTTGAAATGAATGACAATGACTGTTGATAGCAATTGTACTTCCTTGGTTGTACGAGCCTTATATACACTGCAATTCTAAAACCATTTTATAAATTGGCTGGAGGAAGCAGCTGAACAAAATAATACTTCCAAAATAAATACCATTGGTAAGATAAGCATAATCAAATTGTTTATACCATAAACTATGTTTTATCGGAACTGGCACAATATATATCGTAGACCTAATTCAATCCTTCCTTGGATGCAGATCAATGTCTTTGGATGCAGATTGCATTTTGCTATTGTACATAAAATAATAAGTTCCAAATCACCTCTTTATCAGTTGTGATTTACTTGGTCAAGAATAATATTTAACATAACAACTGAGCCCCTTAATTGCTGCTATAGATCATATCAATTTTTCTTTACCAGCATGGAACCAGCTTTGGAACTTATTCGCAGAACATGTAAAAAGAATCTCGAGAGGTGTACACACAAAAACACATGTCTCGCATAATAAAACAAGATCTAGTACTCGGTGAATGCAAAATATGAACTGTACTCGTACACTTATTCATAGTTGCAGTGGAACAAAAATCGAAAACCGGTGCCGGTGCCGGTGTCCGAAAAGTATTCACCGACGTATTCTCCAATAAACAAAGCGTGGTAGTGTAGTCTCAGTCATCAAGAGAAGGGAAGTTATTGTAAGAACCCCTCAAACAAACAATGTGTAGACATTTTCACGAGATTCTGCTCAAGTTGACAAGGTGAGAACAATGGTTCAAAAACAACGTTCCAGACATCATATCACCGGATGATTGACCACCTGGAAGCCCATATCATAACACATCGCATTCCAAGCTACCGCCTGTTTTAGAAGACATATCCTCTCTTCGGCACCGAAGTATTGAGTCATTTAAACGAGCGCTTGTCCGTGCACGAAAACATTTTCCCGTGCTTGTCGTCAAGTCGTCGACCATGTGTACTTTCAAATAATTAAAAAAAAAATAAATATGTACCTCATATATAAACAGGGCTTTCCATTAAAAGGTTTCATTTTGAACACACCGCTATTTTGTAGCTAGCTTGATAAGTAAAAACTACGACATTAACAAAAATGGAACGATACACGCTTCGAAAACGCAAATTTTTCAAGTGATGAAAATAACCGAAATCGTTCCTGTTGTGCAAGAACAACTGGGAATATGCTTCTGTAGCCCGAAGTGTGGCCGAAAACCTAGGTTCGCCATTTCACCGTATTTTGCATTAAGTCTTAGTCATAAAGACGCACAGACTTAATCAACAGTAGACCTTCTTCAGTGTCGTAGCTTTGACATCATATTGAGGGATGAGGCACATTTCCATCTTCAAGACTTCGTTAATAAGAACAACTGCCGCATTTGGTGTTTAAAAATTTAAGTATGGTTGGTTGTCCAGAAGTCTCGCGATCCACAATGTGTTACTGTTGGGAGTGGTTTTTTGCAGGAGCCATCATTTTTTCGAAGATGAAGTGGGTTTGGCTATTCCGTATTGTTGTTCGTACTTTCAACAAAACGGCGGAACCTGTCAAACAAGTGACAACACCATTGCTCTTTCTCTGCCCTTATCTTGACCTTGGATAAGTGAAATACAAATTAATTCAAACAGTCCGGTTTTAATTCGTCGAATGGGTATACCATTTCGTTTACAATTTGTGTGGAAATTAACATACAGCGCCCGAGTAAATCATAAATTTAGTCACACGATTCCCCCCCCAAAAAAAAAAGAAGACAAAAAAAAGTTCATCACGACTCCTAATTTAGTTCAATTGAAATAAAAATTTAAATAAAAATTGAAATAACCACTCATTTGGACAAGCAGTATGAGTGTAACAATTTTTATTTTTCTATTTTTTACAAATTGAGATACAAAATCCTGTTGGAAAAGTATCACAAAAAATACCTCAGCCAGCAGCAAAAGTTCAAAACATTACAAACGCATTGCAACTACTGCAACCAACTACAGCCCAATCAAAAGAAAAACTAAGCAATTTATAGAAAGTATGTCACTTTGGAGGAAAGAAAGGAAAAAAAAAATGGAAATAAATAAAAAAAAATTATGGAAAAACCTCGGCTGTACAGTTCATAGTCAAAGACTATTATTAACACAAGTCCAACATAACCACAAACATTATTAGCAACTGGCTTCACAGACAAACACTGAATATGCCACAAGGTAAAATCTTAGACTCTGACTCTCTATCCAAAGATTTTCAAATAAAAAAAAGACTTACACAAAATTTCAATTCTGATGGAGTCTTGAAATATTGAAAATGTATCAAAAACCGCGCAACGACCGACTGCGTAAGCTACGGAGGCAAGTTTTTTCGCCGACTAAGGAATTTTTAGAAATAAAGTTTTTTTTTTCTTTTAGAGTTGAACAAAATTTGACGATAAATTGTTGTTGTTGTTGTTAGTTATTGGTATTTTTTGGTTTACTTTTTTTGTAATTCGTTCTCGTTCTTACTCCTTGAACGCACGGCCAATACAACAACAGCCATAGACGCAAGATAGAGAGAGATATTCGCAGATACCAACAGGTGAGACATTCTCTGGGTTTTTGGATTCTCCAAATCAATTAGTGTTGCGGAATAATATCAGCAAATAACAGAAAAACAAAAAAAAAAGTATATAACAATTGAAAATAATAATGTCAGGAATACTTAAAAATATATATTCGTATGGTATGTATGAATATATACCGATAAGGCAATTAAACAAATAAGGTTAGTTGAACCTGTTGTCGTCCGTCGCGCCCACCACCTCTTTTTGGCCTATTTCCATATTTTTTTTTTACTTTTTTATCTTTTTTTTTACGTACGTGTGTTAAATAATTACAGTCTCCAATAATTTTATGTTTTCTCGATAAGATAACGCTCTGCCACGGTTAATTGTTTTTCTTTACTTTTCCTCTCCAGCAGCAGCAATGGGTGAAATTCCGATTTCAATTCCAATTTCGATTCGAATACCGAATTCTGATTCCGGGTTCTGAAATTGCTGTAGAGACACTCGTATACGAGTATATAAGTTGTGCGATGAAGGTTGTTAGGCAAACAATTAAAAAAAAAATTCTATTTGTGCAGTGTTTGGTTTAGGAAAAAAAAAACAAGAAAACAGAAATTGACGACAATAAAAGATTTTTCTCTCACTCTCCAATTGTTAAGTACACGGCGCGGCGCAAATACTCTTGGAACCCGGACTGGAGCAGTGGAGAAGACGAGAATGCGGCGGAGAGATAGAGAGGAACACACACAGCGGAAACAAGTACAACGAGTTTGTAGTTTATAGGTTTTTTTTTTCTTTTCTTTACACTTTTTTTATTACTTTTCTTTGGGGATCACAATTTTCCACTTCTTCGTCGACGACGAACGCAAAAGCTAAAGACTGACTGTGCGCGAGGCAGAAAAGAAACTGAAACTGCGGCTGGCGTTATAGACCGCTGTCGCTTGCTGTTTTTCTATTTTTTTTTTTCAGCGTCGTTGTTGTTTCACGTTGCGCTAGCGATCTTCCAACTTCCAACCAACCTCCAATATCCAATCGGTCCCCCTTTTTTTTCATATGCAAGCTTAAAAAGACGCAAGGGGATTGTGAAATACAGACAAATACTTTTTTTTTTCTCTCTCTCTCTCTCTTAGTAAACCGAGAGAGTGTTGAGAGCAGAGCAGAGAGAAAAGAGATAATTGACGGCGCTAGATGGAAGATCTGTTCGCCAGTGGTGGATCAGGATCGGTTGCGAATCGCTCTGAAGAAGCCAACTGCAAAAAAAAAAAAAGAACAAAAGCAACAAACTTACACAGGTATTGCCATTGATCATCAGCAGTTGAAAAACAAAAAATATTTACCAGGGATGAGCATTGGAACTTGGGTGCGGTTTAGGTTTTACTTTAACAGAACAATTTCGATAGTAAATTTTCTGAGATAACAAAGTAAAATTTTAAAACAGAAAGGAAAATCGCTTACCAATGTTGTACGTTGATGTGCTCGTTTTTAACTGGCGTGATAAAAAATTGAGGTTAGAGGTGACTGAACATTTCCAATGCAAGGCTAGGGCAATAAAGCTAAGCGTACGTGATAGATACGCAGCGCAACATAACATTAAAATATATATATATTTCACTTTATGGACTCAGCACGAAGTTATATGAAATGTGCAAAGGGTCAAGTTAAATTTTACGAGTACTAAAAGGTACTCTGAGTTAGTTGTCAAGCGAAATATACATAAATCTTTAAAATTCAAACATTTAGAGTCAAGGACGTTAACATGTTTTTTCTCCTATAATCGAAATACTAAACAAAATGGGAAATTAAAATATGTAACTCCGTGAAGTCGATTTTAAATATACTTTCGGTTGAACTAAAATTATATCTCGACTGACAATGTTTCGCGAGTATTTGTAGTTATTTCAAACTGATCCAAAGGTCTTATCGGTCAGGTTTGTAGTCATGAAACTTGGTTTCATTACCAAACCTTCTACAGCTAGTTAGCAGTTAATATAGAATGGAAAAGATCTGTATCACTAGCTTCAAAGGAACATTACTAGCATATAAGCTAATAAAATCGGATTTGTTCTATTTCAGATATAGTTTAATCAAAAAATCAGGCTACTGTCATGATTAAAGGACACGAGCAATCGGTACCGCATCACAATGACTGATATCTTGAAATGGTTTTCCTGGGAAATATTTGGTTCCAACAGGACTATGCATTATGTCACACAGCTCGCGACTTCAGACCCAGTTTTTAGATGCCCTGATTGGCACTTACTAACAACCAGCATTTATCACTGAACCTACAAGTAAGCTGAGTAACACAACTCGCCCT
Source organism: Volucella bombylans (assembly GCA_949129095.1). Taxonomy (NCBI): domain Eukaryota; kingdom Metazoa; phylum Arthropoda; class Insecta; order Diptera; family Syrphidae; genus Volucella; species Volucella bombylans. Next base: position 154,275,540 of record OX422143.1, read on the forward strand.
AGTCTTAGCGGACGAGGGCAATAAGTATGTTGTTGCGTCCTTTCAAGTCTTCTAACATTGATGGCAAATACCCAGTTACGCTACGGAAAGGTATAAATTGGCTGCGGACAACTCTGAAGAGAATTTTCTGGGAGAAACTTCTCCAGAAATTAGATATACTCATGTATCAAACCTCTGCTGAACAGTAAGAAGAAAGGAAAAGATGACTAGAAACACGTCGAGCTTCAGAACAATTGGTCTGACTTCCTTCATATTGAAGAGCATGGAGAGAATGCCCGAGCATTCTTCTGCATCTTCTATCCAAAATGCAACCTGCCTACCAACGCAGAAGATGCTGTGAGACTGCACCTTAAAATCCAGTGGGAAACAATTGAAGGCGCACTCGACAAAAAGGGACGACGCATTTTCATAGGCCTTGGAACGTGCTTACCACAATGAAACCTTTTTCGGCAGCTTTATGGATTAGACCTATGTTTGTAAACAGAACCCTGTTTGCGAATGCTGACTTCCTGGAGTGACGCGCTGTCTCCATTGCTATGGTGCATACTGGTCGCATCTCTGTTTAACACTCTCTACCACTCTAACGTCAACATTCAGGCACATGCAGATTATGTAGTTGAATTACTTTCTGCCGAATCACGTCTTGCAACCGTTTACCAGAACGCGCAGGTACTCTTAAACGTGATCGATGATTCGTGCACTAGAAAAGGACTGACAGTAAATTCTCCCAAAAATGATGTTGTTCTTATTGGCTTATTGGTCCAACTCATTTAATCCTTACAAGACATCAACATCCGTTGTTCCAAGGAAGCTAAGCATTTAGGTGTCATCACGGGTAACAAATCTCTCTGGATTAAATGCGCGGTGTCGAACACCTCTAAGGCGCTGTTGGCTTCCTTTTGATAGTGTAAAGAAGTTCTTAGCAAATCATGGGGGTATGTCACTGAGGAGAGCGATTTTGATCCGCACGGCTATGATAAGACCAATTATATCTTATGCACCGGTTGTTTGGTAGAATAAACTTTCAGGTGTTTGTCGTATGTTAGTGCTACTTTTACCAGACCCCAAAGAACGGTTGGTTTCAGTTGCTTTCCTTCTTTGAGATGCACTGTTAAATTTGTCGCCCCTTAATATTCGTGTAATGAGCCGCAGTCGAAAGTCTTTTGACTATGGCCTCATAGCGTTTAATGCATGATACATGTAATCGACTTTCCTTGTGATAAGTACTGATTTCAGCCAGAATCCAAGCCAGGAAAAAAATGTAGTCGAGTATTCACGGATGGATCCGAAACCGATCTAGGTTGCCGCACTGGAGTCTTTTTGGAGGAGAACAACGTTATATTTCACTCCTCATTATGAAAACTTGTGCTCGTTTTCCAAGTGGGAATATGCGCCATCTGGTGACAATTTTTGGGTTGTACCACATGGAATGTCCGATTTTCGCTCAGTCGGAAATAAGAAATTCTCGAGTCAACATCTGTGCCAGAAAGTTAAATTTTCTTTTTTTATAAAATAAAGTGGTACGTGAGCTTGACGTGTGAGAATTTTAGGGTTCTTTACAAGTACCGCTATTTTTTTTCTATGCATTATTTACCCTGCTGTCAGCAGTTCAAATTCGAAATCTCTTCCTTTACGAATTTAAAGTGGGACTTAATCCGTCATTGGCAATGAAAAACATTAATGATGCATTTGAGGACGCACTATACGACGTTGGTTTGTAAAGTTCCGTTCGGGAGATTTCAGCCTCGAAAATGAACCACGCGGGAAGCCGGAAACGTTAGTCGACGACGATGTTTTAAGAGCAACAGTGGGTGCGGACCCAACGAAATCGGCGCGGGAGATTGCGCAAAGCATAGGAGTATCCCCAATGACAATAAGTTGACACTTTTCTCTTATAGGAAAAGTAAAGAAAATATTGGCTTTTAAATTTGTACTATAAAATCGGACATTTCATGTGGTACAACCTAATACATAATAAAACCAAATCCGGCGATTGTGGTAGCAATATATTGGGGAAGGTCGAACGAAAACCTTCTCTTAGTGTTAAACAGCATGAATGTGCATTCATGGGTTCAAAGGATCCTTTTCCAAAATTTGGTGAAATGTCCGAACACATTTGTAAAGGAATGTCACCTTCTGATTGTTATAACAGAGACTGAGATTTTTCTATTCTTTGTTGTTGATCCTTTGACGGATTGCTGGTTGCTTCGACGTTCACTTCTCGTTCTGGAGTATCCACAAAATAATCATACTAACTAAGTAAAATCTAGTTAGAAACACTAGTTTAAAATTGACGTATTTCCTTAGGGTTTATCGTTTTGTTTTTTAAAATTATAACTAACATATTGTGATAACCACTTAAATGTGAGCAGCGACATCTAGCAGAAAATGTCGAAGACCAGAAGGTTTCGATATTGGAATAACAAAGTCTGGAGACTGGAGAGTGGAATCGAATTTTTTAGCAAATTGGAAATTGTATGGGACGCTGGATGGCGAGGATTGTTCTCGAAGTATGTCATTCGAGTATAAATACCAGCATCCCAAAGGTATGCAAATGAGTTCCAAAGTTGAGTTTGAAGTGTTAATTAGAAGAAGTGATTAAGTGGTTTAAGTAAAAGATAAGAAAAGTATATGTGGTTGAGAAATTGAATTGTACTGAGAGAAAGAATTAAATAGTGAATTGTAACTGTACTGAATAAAGGGATTTGTACTGAAAAGAATAAGTTCTATCATTTGTACCCACACAAACATTTTACATTGGTGTCAGAAGTGGGATAGGACTTATTGTGTGTAAAAAAAAAACAAAAAAAAAAAACAAAAAAAAAAACAGTGTTTTCTGACTATTTGAAAAAGCTAGAATGGGTCGAAAACTATTGCAGTTGACCCTCGTCCACCTCAAATCCGAGTTGAACAAGAGAAGCCTCAGCGCCAGTGGAGGAAAAAGTGACCTGGTGCTCCGACTTCAGGAGGCTTTGAACAACGAGGGACATGATCCTGATGCATACTCCTTTGATGTTGACGAGGATGAACAGACAAGTACCGGCAGTGATATGGCTGCGATGATGCAACTCCTCTTGTTAAAAATGGACGAACAGAAGAACAGTCTCGACCAACAAAAGAAAAATCTGGATAGCCTCGAACAAAAGCTGGATGAACAAAAGAAAAATCTAGACGAGCAGAAGAGCAGCATTGAACAAAAATTCGACGAACAAAAGAATAGTCTAGAACAAAAACTGGAAGAACAAAATAACGTTCTACACCAAAAGTTCGAAGAAATCGATAACAAATTTGAAAGAATAGAGAAGAACGTTGATGACAAATTTGATAGAATAGAGAAGAATGTTGGCGAAAAATTCAAAGAAATGGACAGCAAAGTTCAGCAACTGGCAAAAGAGCTCGACACAGTGCGAAAACAGAAACTGCGAGAATGTTCTTTAAGCGGTCCAAGGAGAAAAGATTTGAAGCCTCCCTCATTTGATGGCCAGACCTCATGGTCTACTTATAAGAAGCAGTTTGAAATGGCTGCCTGTGCAAACGACTGGGACAATGAGGAAAAGTGCTTTGCCCTAGCGATGGCCTTACGTGGTCCTGAATTGTTACAAACAATCGATATCGAAAAGAATAGAGACTATATGGTTTTAGTGCAGGCTATCGAGAAACGGTTTGGGGATAGCCACATGCGGGAAGTTTACAAGGTTCAATTACAAGGCCGTATGCAGCAACGAGGAGAAACACTGCAACAGCTCCAAGCAGACGTGAGTAGACTGGCACATTTGTCATATCCCACCGCAGGCCAAGAAATAATCGACGAAATGGCTAAGGACGCATTCATCAGGGGAATTGCAGATTTGAAGCTACAATCAGCAGTAAGGATGGCCGGGAAAAGAACCCTTGCTGAAGCACTTGCCTTCGCTCTGGCGATGGAAGAATCCAATCAGGCTTCCAAAGGAATGCATTTCGTAAGTGAAATAGTATTTGGTGAATGCTCCTGCTCAAGACCAGCTACCATGCAACGAAATATCTGGCGGGAGAGACGAAGGATGCGCTGCTGGAACTGCGATAAAGTAGGACATTTGCAAGGGCATTGTAAAGAACCGGTACGACGAGAAGGCTGCCTGCACTGGGGTTACAGGCAAATAGAAAGAAAAACCGGCAGAAACGGCTACCAAGAAACCGGTCAAATTTCCAGAAGCCATCAGTTAGGAAATGCTTACTTCGCGGGTCAGAAGTCTGTAGCAGGTGTCGACTCCAGGGTAATTACCCCAGTCTCACAGGTAAAACAATGCAACGAAAGCCTCCCAGCAGAAGTAGTCAGTGGTAAAGAAGCGAAACAACAGGCAACTATCCAAACGATCAGGACTGAGCCAATAGTGGGTTGGAGTATAGACGAAATCCGTTCCTCCCAACAGGCAGACAATGACATCGAACCAATATTGGCCTGGAAGGAAGACGAGGAAAGACCAAGCTGGCAGCAGATATCAGATCGGAGCCAAACTCTGAAGGCATACTGGGCACAGTGGGACTCGCTTTTTGTGCAAGATGGATTGCTGAAGAGAAAATGGGAAAGTGCAGATGGGACAGCATCTCGTATGCAGCTAATTGTGCCACGGTCCAGAGTCAACCAAGTACTCCATGAAATACATGACGGAATCTCAGGAGGCCATTTGGGAATAAACAAGACGTTGGAAAAGGTAAGGGAACGTTTCTATTGGCTAAGCGCTAAACAAGATGTCGAGAATTGGTGCAAAAAGTGCATAAGATGTGCAGTTACCAAGGGTCCAAAAGTAAAGCCACATGGACAAATGCAACAATACAATGTCGGAGCACCTTTCGAACGAATAGTCATCGACATCGCTGGGCCGTTTCCCGAAACCTTTAATGGAAACCGATATACTCTCGTAGTCATGGATTACTTCAGTAAGTGGCCGGAAGTGTTTGCCATCCCAAATCAAGAGGCTAAGACCGTAGCCGAACAGATAGTCAACAACTGGGTGAGCAGATTTGGGGTCCCAATGGAGCTGCACTCTGATCAAGGGCGAAACTTTGAATCAAAAGTCTTCCAGGAAATATGCCAAAATTTGGGAATAAGAAAAACAAGGACAACGCCACTACACCCTCAATCTGATGGAATGGTCGAGCGATTCAATCGGACCTTGAATGAGCATCTATCTAAGGTTGTCAGCAACTGCCAGCGGGATTGGGATCGACACATACCCCTCTTCTTAATGGCCTACCGAAACGCGGTTCATAGCTCAACAGGGCACACACCATCCGAGATCTTATTTGGTCAAACAACTCGGTTGCCAAGTGAAGCAAAATTCGGATCCCCACCGACAGAGCCCAAAGAGGTGAACGACTACGTGAATGACTTGCGCAGCAGGATTCGTAAATTGCATGAAGACACCAGAGAAAAGATGAAGCTAGCAAGCAGCCGCATGAAGACTAGGTACGATAGCAAGGCGAAATCTTCCGGTTTCAACGAAGGAGATCTGGTTTGGCTGTATAATCCTCAGCGTAAGAAAGGCAAATCACCAAAATTGCAACAGGACTGGGAAGGTCCATACAAGGTGATAACCCGCATTAATGACGTTGTCTACCGGATCCAGCGTGGGGATCGAGGAAAATTGAAAGTGGTCCATTTGGATAGAATGTGTCATTTCAACGGGATGCTGAATGACGAAGTTGTTCGGGACGAACAATTGTAGGGAGGGAGCAATGTGATTACCACTTAAATGTGAGCAGCGACATCTAGCAGAAAATGTCGAAGACCAGAAGGTTTCGATATTGGAATAACAAAGTCTGGAGACTGGAGAGTGGAATCGAATTTTTTAGCAAATTGGAAATTGTATGGGACGCTGGATGGCGAGGATTGTTCTCGAAGTATGTCATTCGAGTATAAATACCAGCATCCAAAAGGTATGCAAATGAGTTCCAAAGTTGAGTTTGAAGTGTTAATTAGAAGAAGTGATTAAGTGTTTTAAGTAAAAGATAAGAAAATTATATGTGGTTGAGAAATTGAATTGTACTGAGAGAAAGAATTAAATAGTGAATTGTAACTGTACTGAATAAAGGGATTTGTATTGAAAAGAATAAGTTCTATCATTTGTACCCACACAAACATTTTACAATATAAACATACATTTAATTACCGTATTAGTTCAAAAATAGCAGTCACGTAAAATTAATCAGGAAATGTAAACAAAAAGTTGATTAGAATTCGATAAGCAATTAGAACTATGTATCTCTTTTTCTAATCAGATTTTGTGAGAAAAAAATTACATATTATGAACAATGTGATGAGCGAGAAATTTTATTTTTATTCAGCCACCAATCAAAATATTCACTACAAAAAGCGTAATTACAGTTTTGACCAAAGTATGTTTCGATGACATTCCCCAATTACTGCTGGTAATATAGTTCAACGTTTCAACCTCGTTCGCGTAACCTATGAAATCGGAACCAAGTTGCAAATATATCGTAGTATGCAGCTTAAGTTTGGTAAAGGAAAATACAAAATCAAATGCCCATACAAAATCTTAAAATGCCAAAAATAAACTTAGTATTCGTCAGCGAATACAAATTGAAATTCGCACGTGTAAAGATTGATCGGTTCGAAAACGTAATCTCTAAGAGAAAATGAAAAACGATATATTGATAAGTCTTTAGAATGAAACAATAAACACAATTTTATTTAAGTAAAATTCACTTTATTTTTCAATATATGGTGGACTCCTTATAGCTCAACACACTTATTCCAAGGTTTTTCCAATTTCATTCCCAAAATCTGGTTTATCAAACTCCTCAAAATAAGCGTTCGTTTCAGCTATTACATCATAATTTCACACAAATCTCGTTCCACCGACCATTTCTTCATGTTTGGAAATAGGAAATAGTCACAAGGGGCTAGATCAGGTGAATATCGTGGATGGAGAAACAATTCGAAGCAAAATTCATCCAATTTTTGTTATGTTTTCCATGATGTCATGTCATGTCATGATGAAAGAGCACTTTTTTCCTCTTCAAATATGGCCGTTCTTCCTTAATTTGTTCATTCAAAGTACTCAACAATGATGCATAATATTCACTTGCGATGGTTTTACCCTCCTCAAGATAGACGGCTAATATTATGCCTTGTGCATCCGAAAAGATAGTGGCCATAACCTTACCAGCTGATGCAACAATTTTTGCTTTCTTTGGAACGCTTGAACCAGCTTCTACCCTATAGTGATAGATCCTTGTTTCATCAACTGTTATGAATCGACGCAAAAATTCAGTTGGATTACGCTGAAACATCTCCAAACAATGCTTAAAAATGGTAATTTAAAATCAATGCACGTCATAAAAATTTGACAGCTTTCGTCTAAAAGAACTTACATTACAACAAACAAAAGAAGTTGTTATTAGTGAGATAGATGGCGCTATTTTAAAGGCTTATCAATCCGCCCTCGTAAAATTGGTGCATATGGTTGTAAGGCAAGGAAAAAGCCTTTGATTACCAGCACAAATGTTGTAATTTTTGACATTTATTTTAGTCTAATTCGTTTGTATGAAGAGCACGCTTTCTTTATATGAATTAGGTGGGGGTGACAGTCCACAACCATCAGATCAATTTTCTCACCGCCAGTTTCAGAGAAATTCCAATCAATTTTTGTGTACCTCGTGAGCTGTATGACCTTCTTTCTTTCTTAAACTTTGTTAGCTTTGCATTTTTGCTACGAGTAGTCTAAGAATTGTTCAGTCACTTATGTGTGAACGGACCGAATTAAACAGCCCATACTTTGAAAGTAGCAAGAACGGGCATACCCAGGTTTCCTCAATTCAATTTCATTTTCAATGTATTCAATTAAGGATGTACAAATAGGACTTAGTCTTTTATAGTACTCAAAATTATGGATAATATACAAGATTAATTTAATATTTATATTTAACATTAAGAGATACTTTAATCAGCTAAGGGATACAAAATGAGGGATAGTGTGAGGGAGGAGAATAGTAAAGAACAAGAAATAAACTGCTGTTACATTTTTTATAGAATATGCTCCAAAATAGCATTTTTAAATTGTATGGGTCCAATTATTTGTTTTGCTGTTGTGGGCAGAGAATTCTATAGTCTGGTGGCGAAGACGAAGTATATGCGCGAGGAGTTTAAATAGTTCGAGGATGGAGTTATAAGCGAACGAGCGAACTGAAGTTTCTCAAAAAGGTATGGCGACTTGTTATGAATAGTTTTGTGCATGAAGATATAACATAGCACCTAACATGCAAGAACTGCTGGAGCGTACAACCAAGAATATTTGTATGATAATTGGATATGTAGTCGTGTCGACGTAGTCCATACACATACCTTACCATATCATTGAATGCCGCAGTAAGTTTATGGTGAGATAGGGAGTCGAGTTTGCAGTACACTGCTGATGAGTGATCAATATACGGAACAAGTAAGGTTTTAACAACTCTCAGCCTCCTATTAAAAGGAGTAAAACTAGAGGGTTTACGTAGACCTCCGTAAATTCACCCCACAGTGTAATTGAAAAAAAGTGTAATACACAGGAGATGGATCGGTTTATCTTAAAACCCAGGTTGGTTACAGTGTCCACGAACTGCAATTGCATGTCGTTGAGGAAAATGGGCCGCAGTAGTTCAGTATTGTGAAGTTTTTTTAGATATTAAAATCAGCTGACACTTTGCTGGGTTGAGGGTCAAACAATTATGTAGCGACCATTGGTAGATTGCGGATAAATCCTCATTCAACCTGCAAACAAGATACCCAACTAGACCAATAGGTCTAGATAAGTATATTTGCGCATTATCCGTATAGAAATGAAGACTAGCGTTTGAGAAAACTTTGGGGAGATCATTAATGAATTTGAAAAAACAATATTGGACCCAGTATTGAGCCCTGTCGTACTCCTGCTAGTATATTCCTAATACGAGAGGATTTGTCACCAACCACAACCCTTTGACAGCGATTACTTAAGTAATTAGTTATGAGACTAAAACCAAAATATCTTCTTAGTTTCTCAGAAAAGATTGAGTGGTTGACTGTGTCAAAAGCTTTTGAAAAATCAAGGAGGCAAAGTATAGTGAGGAAGTCCAAGTCATAGCTGATCCTTACGTCATCGAGAATTTTAACCATAGCTGTAGAACAACTATGGTTGGCTCGAAAATCAGACTGAACCGAAGCAAGTAGCTTATGATGATTTACATGACTTGAGATTTGCTTGGCAAGGTCTTTTTCCAAAACTTTTGAAAGGCAAGGTAATATATTGATGGGTCGAATATACTGATGGGTCGATCAAACGATTTCGTTCTTTAAAAAGTGCCGGTCGTTGTCATCCTCGAGAGAAATAAGTTACCAAACAACTTTGGCCGCATGAAAAGGCATTTGATAAAGTAATTCTTGAATAACAGAGATTTAATATGGGAAGCGGTGTTTATGGACGGTTCCACAAAGTTAAAATTAATGTTAGATGTTAGATTATGGGTCATTTCTGGTTCGTCTTCCAGCACCTGAAACACTTGCTCATACAAACCAATGCGCTTATTATAATGTGTCGGAACTTTAAAGATTGGATTCTTTAAATTTTGCACCGGTATACATATATAGCGGTAAATATTCTCCGAAAACTTTCATTAATGTTTAATTCGTAATACATTGTTGAGCATCATAGATTTTCGATGGGGTTTTCCCCTCGGTAAACGTACAGTATTCATATCATATGGTTCCGCAGCACTCTTTGCAATTTCACCTCTTTTTGTCACTAAACCTGTTGTGTCGATGTTTTTACCTCAAATTACAACTGCTCTACCTAGAACATTACCCGAAAATGTAGATAAAACGTGAGCTTTGCATGTGCGTAAATTTCATCTTTCAACTTTAACAAACAAATCCCCTCTTTTACGGTGTCATCTCTGCATGGTAACCACTAAATGTTCAATTATTCCATCTTGAAAATCACTGTCTTGTCAACATATCAACTTCGCTCCAACCACTTAAATGGACTTCGGCGATTCGGTTGTCCCACTCCATATTAAGGTGTTGTTGAAACTTTATAGAATTTAACTCTTGTACATAGTTTGATTTTAACTATTTGAGTGAAAAGTGGCCAATTGAAGATGTAGTCTGTGACTTTTTCTTCTTTTTCAAAAAGCATTTAACCTAATTTTACTAAGTTACAGTGTACAGTTGGACTGATGCATATGTTCAATCCTCTAACCAAGCTTTCTGGCATCCGCGATCGTTTGTTTCTTAAAACGGAAATTCAATCTTTCTCGTCTTCGAGATATATCTTCTCAATTCGCATTTTTCGCGCAAAAGAAAAGATATAATGGGACCAAATATACACAGAGGAATTTTTCACTTGTAAGTATTTAATACCTCTGCTTCCCTACTTATTGTTCAGCAACTGACCGCCGTGTTTTGAAACTCGTGTTTTAAGTTAGGGGCGTTGAACACCATCGTTATCCCATATCCCCAATCATTCGTGGAGTTTATCTCTTCGAGGTTGGTAAACAACTTAATTACTTCGAAGACATTGCTATCAACATTCACATTTTGTCCTAGGCGGTAGGCAAATACTTTTTCTGTTACCACTTCCCCTGCACTAGATTGAAGAACTCGAATGAACTTGAATCTCATTGCCGATGTTCGACATATGCTTGAAATATCATAGTTTGAATGAGAAGTTTTCGAAACTGCGTATTGCATCCGGATTAATTTTTGAGTATAATTAATGAAGCGCTCAATGCCAATAGTGCACCAAAATGTGCATTTTCGAGGATATAATGGAGTGTGTAGGGTCTCTTGTGAATCGTTCTCTTCTCTCGTGCGACAAATTTTCATAAAAACAAGCCCATTATGCCCAAAGCGGTCGTTATTTACAGTAGAAAAAAATAGTCAACTTGCGAAGGAACGAGAAAATGATGCTGTTGCGACTTCGAATTCTACACCAACTGGCTGCTAGACTAGCGTAAACCGGAGGAAATGAGCTTTAGCAACTGCGGCTGACGATCTTCGTTCACAACGGTGATTTCCTCTTTAATATTCACATTTCTTTGATGATTCCCTGTTATTGCATCATCTATGGTTTCAGAATAAATCGTTAGATAACTGCGCTCCTATCTCTAACATATACCCACACAAAAATCTTTACATCATTGATTTTAGCCCTCGTATAACAGCCCTGTAATATTTTGGGTTGCCCGAATGCTGGTGTTTACCTACTTGTGTAGCGAATTTTGCAAGCAATCGCACTCGCCAAAAATTTATTGTGTATACGTTTGTCTGCAGATATTAACATATGTAAGCGTCCCGCATAGGCAATCACTCATCCATGATGGTGATAATATTTCACTCGCTTCCCATACGACTACGCAACGCGGCAATTGGCTTACAATTACCTGTATTCTCTCTCTCTAATGGCAACTGCTAGATCTCCACCGTCATCGATATCGCCAACTCTGCTCCAACACATCAATCCGTGGACTCCGTTAAAAAAAAAACATTAAGAATGCTCTCGCATGGGCGCGACAAATAACGATGAGTCCGACCGATCCCACAGCCACAGTCGCAGTCAGAATCAGCAGCAAACAACATGCATAAGAAGTTCGAAAGCACCGAAACGCCGCGCTGGTTAGCAAGGGAGACTTTCAGTTTGTATGCGACCCTCTGTCGATGCGACTTGTTGACAACATGCAAAAACAACAACAACAGCAACCACTGCTACGACGGCAGCCGAATGATGACTTATTTTGTTTTGCGACCAACGACAGCCGAACGATAGAATGGAGATGGCCGCCACTGTGAGTAAGTGACTCTTCTGTTATTACTGCTGCTCGTATCGACATGTGTGATGACGCTGACGATACATTTCCCTCGTTTATACCTCAACCCATTTCACCCACTTTTACAAAGTTCCGACGAAATTTAAAAACTTTATTTGCACCTCGCTTCTAGCACCGGCACAGAGCAGCCAGCAACAATGTTTTTTTTTTTTTGCGTTTTGCTTTTTTTTTATATATTGCAAGATAATAAAGAAAAAACGAACCGACAATAAGAAAAAAAAAATCTCGTGAATGACTCACGGGATCGAGATCAAGACCTTGAGCAGCAGTACCAATAGCAAACGCTGAGCCAAATCACTTTTCTTTTGTAATTCTCTAGCCCGCTGTTACTCCTAAAACTAATAAGAAACAAATAATGATCAAAAAACTCACCTTTAAATGCGGGGAATTATTTATTTTCTTATTAAATTCCGATAGGGGCGGCGCGCGGATATTTTGTCGCCTCTTCGCACTCGAGACAAGAAAAATTTAAAGAAAAAAAAAACTGGAAAATTACCACAAGTTTTCTTTGCCAAAATGTCACACACTAGTCCGAGTTGAGGTAATTTTTGAATGCACAAAGTTGCAGTCGAATGTTAATTGTAAATCGAAATAAAAAGAAATAATAATTAATGTGTAGATTGTCTGTTTTAATGCGATTTCACAGAACACAGAGAGAAGCAGAAAAAATAATTTTTTGGACAAGTCAAGTGACACCTCATTACAAAAAAGCTCCTTAACGAAAATGTGTCGGTTTCCATTCGGCGGGTATTCGTTGAATTTTAAATAAATTCCAAGCAGAATTGCCGGAGAAATTGTAGTAGATTACATGTCACTGGATATGCAATTGGAGAGTAGATTATTGATGACACTCTGGAGTTATGTATATATTTACATATCGCTCAGATAAATCTCATTCATTTTATATAAAATACAATTACTGACTATTTGTTATGGGTTATGATGGAATAGCAAATTATTAAAAAAGGCCATCACAATTTTGTTAGTGATAGCAGTTCCTCCGGAACTCCATACACCTCCTTAGATAAAGACTGACAATTTGTTGACCTAATGCCGATGGAATATGAAGCATTAACGATGATTGAGATGAAAATCTCGAAAACGGTAACTTAATTACTTAACGGCACGAGTATGAGTGGCATGTTTGTTGTTTTTTGTTTGTTTTTCACTTCCGTGTGCCATTTAAAGTGCGGTCTTTGTCCCTGTCTTGAGTAGAATACTCGCGAGGCATTCTATTATATACATGTCCCAAACACACTAAATCCTTTACATCTGAATTTTTCCGACCAAGTCGATATCGATAAATCTACACAGATAAGAGGACGCGGGGTATTTTCTACTCGAATCGATCAAATTTTTACTCCAGCGTTCTTTATTATACGAACCTTAAGTGGTTGCAAAGATATATATTTATGAAGATTTACACTTCACGGTGACGACGTTAGGCACTTTATAGGTACTACAGTCATAAAGTAACACTCTTTTCACGTTTGACCGGAACAGTTTCAGTATGGTTTGTGCACTAAAAATATTGCTTTTAGAGATTTCAAATAGCATTGTTACCAAACGCAGTTTTTGGTTTGAGAATTCTTCCGACCACATCCGATTCCGTACCACCATCTTCTGAGATGCTTCCTTGACATAGAAAGTTGCTTACTTCCTCTATAAGCAGTCCAGTAATGTTGAGCTGAGGGGAGCTGATGTTTTTTGGTGAATTGAAGTGCTTAGAGCTTTTGTTTTAGCCTTATTTATTTTAAGCCATATTGTGGACCATTTGGTGCACGTCCAATATCTTATGTGAGAGTAGGCAAAGGTCGTCGGCGAAGTCAAGATGTTTAAGAAATGATATCATGTTTCTCCATGTTTCCTCTAGACAGAGATGTCGCATCACTTCCCTGATTACTACAGGGAACTACAGTTGCGATTGAATGCAACCTTATCGTGTTCCGATACAAACTTAAAATTTGTTTGACACCTTAACGCTATGTATAATACGACATTTACCACGCAAAAAACTCCTCGATTGAAGCTATCGGCCTTCTGGTAATCGGTAAACAACAAACCTAGCGGAGATCCTCACTCGACTTATTGTAGTCGATGTAGAAGGATCCACCTCGAAAGGCTGCATGTTCAATGTCGACCATTAAATCAAGATGTTCTTTCACTTGATCCAGAATTATTGTAGCTGTACAATCATTCTCCTTCTAATATTCGGTGTCTCATGTTTTCCTAATTAGTGGCTTTACCTAATCAGAATATGTATACCTCTTCTAGGTAAGACATACATTGAGGCGGAATTTCAAATATATCGTTCAGTTCATCATTATTAAAAATCGAGGCATCATGGTTGAGCTTTATGTTGAGGAAATCACAATGGACCTAACGTGGCCACACTGATAAGGGTACATAGTCCCACCTCCCTATTCAAAATAATCTAATCTAGTGGCTGTAGGACTTTCGTCAAAGTGATAGGTCTGGCCTAGACTGGTTCCGCTGGCATGCTGTCCATGGCAATTGTCATGCTTTCATGCTCACCTGAGCTTGGGTCCTAAGTGGTTAACCACTGCTGCACAATTGTTCTGTCATCTGGCAAGTCGACAGATTTACGCCTATGTAGTCCTTTTACAATACTAAATGTGGTTTGCAATTTTTGCTCTCTAATAATACTATAGACAGCCCTTGTGTCGTACCTATGTACTACTTCTTTAACCTTGGTGAATAGTGCGTTGATGTGCTTATGCTTGCCTTGTCTTAGACTACGTTTTCAAATTGCATACGCTTTTCTCTTCTTGCGGCACTAGATATCTAGTTCTGGGCCCTTCATTGCTGCATTGGCCAAGTGCTTTGGGTTTTCGCTTTCCACTGACAACGTAGAACATTTGTTACGGGCATTTTGGATACACTTTTTAAAGTGAGTAGACCAGGAAGTTTTACAAGTTTCGGAGAGTTAGGATGAATGCCGTGTCTCGACAATGTAATCTTGTTTACTCATAGCATACCCAATTTGCATCGCACGTATGCTCGATATAGTTGTAGCAATCACGATTTTAGGTGTTGTCTGCGGCTCGCCAAGCTATAGATCAACCAATCCTTGTCCTGTTTTTGCAATTGCAGAAGAAACTATAGGTACTTGAGTAACTTTTGATACGGTTATCTTTTACTCGGAATTATAAATAGTATCCTATTTATTAAAACACAATCATAAATTCTAAAGACGTCATGTTTAGTTGAAAGCAAATAGGGATAGGCAACACAATTTGTGTGATCTTTGCGCTGACGCACTTGACCTACTTGTGTTTAGAGCGAAGGCTGGGTAGATAAATTTCCGGACTACCTCGAAGTGATATATCCCTTTTCCGACGCTTTGTCAAATATAGCGGTGTTGTGTGTTTTCTTTTTCTTTCACAGCATATAGGTTTGTACATACTTTGTTTTATTAAAGTCATTTTCTTCGCCTTTGCTCATATCAAACCATTCATTATCAAACCAGGGGATTTGTGGTGGTCGGTTGATACACAGACTGATGGCTTGCGTATATTGTTGCTATTGTTCTTCGATAATTGCAGGACTTCTGGAAAGCAAAATGAAGCAATAATTGAGAGGAATACTTAATCATTGCGCTTGTCTCTCAATAGCACATTGCCACTTGATTATATGTACATATTTGTGAATTTGGAGATATTTATTCTCCTAAGATTGATCAGATTTCTTGATCAATGGAGTGTAAGCCATATAAGTCCAGATGTCTTACAGGTATTCCGGTGGAGACCAATTGCATATTGTTTATTCTGGTGATCGTTTTAGAGTGTGCCACTTATTTGTTGTAGGACTTTCGATGGTTTCACATAGCTAAGTGTCCTAATATATGTTCTTCAGAATCCTAGACCGGCCAGGTTTTTTAACTACTCTCGATTTTACGTACATTGCAATATCCCTAGAGAGTTCAAGTTAAGCCAAGTAGCGACATGATGAATAGTAGGAAAACTTTACATTGATAGACTGAAGTATGCGAAGCCTCTCAGAGAAAACTTTGTCTTCGGCTGTTTGGAACATCAGTAAAATAGAAATTGACTGACTGTGGATCACTTTGCGCTTTCTCCATTCGTTGTCTTCGCAAATGAGGTCATTAAAATCAACGCTGAAATCAATTTCAGTACGTGAAAGCTCAGTTGCTTGGAGAAGTCAGCGATGCAGCGTAAGTAGACAGCATGGCCCAGATTATATCTCGTTTCTGAGGGTCTCTCAGTCGCAGGATAGATCTAGTAGTCTGCAAAAATGTCTGAGTGGCAAGTGAAACGGAGTTGGGAGGACCGTCGCCGTTGGAGAGGATGTCAATGCTCCAGTGATTCTTATGCAGCTAACTAATCGCATTTTTCCTAGCACATTGATCTGATTTGAATCTAGTGCAGGCCACTAAACGGCTATTGGTATAGAGACGGTGGTATAAACCCAGTGCATGACTTTGGGTTGTTGTCCTTACTGATGCTATAGCCGTGTTACATATGCGTTTAGCGGGTTTGGGGTTACTTTCATAAAGCTTTAGCTAGGCTATCGAGGCAGGGTTATGTTCATTGTAGAGCAGATAACCGAATATGAAAAATGTCTTTTTGCCTTTTGTCGCTACTGTAAAACGAGTGCGCTGTGTTGAAGGAAGTCAAACAGATTCAGTTCTCATCTGAAAAGAATACAAGATCTGTTATTGAGACGTTGTTCCAAATAAGCTATGGCCCCTCGAAAAGGGCGATGTACTTGCCGCTCTCGGTCAGGTAGATGATGAGATTTGATGCGATAAGTTTGATGTGAAGTTGAATCCGTTCTGCCCTTGGATCCATAGTGGTGTTTAGATTGCTCAGAGATATACGTCATCTTCATCACAGGCGCGAATGGTGTTGAATGGTGATTTCTAGAAAGAGGTTATCTCTTGGGAAGGTCCCATGGGGTAACCAGACAGACTGAATCCTATGAGTCAGTCACGTAGTCCTCCTCTTTCTCGAACAACCACATCCTACCTGGTAACCAAGGATCTTTATGATGATCTAACGGTCACAGAGAACGAACAGGTAATAGAATTTAGTCTTGAGACTATAAGAGATCTTATCCTGAGTTTAAGCCCCTGCACATATCAACAAGGCTGCTGATGGCAGTAGTCTACCGAATTCTGAAACTGACGTTCCACTACCTTCTTGAAATTCTTTAGTACTTTAAAAAGCAGCACTCTACAAGCCACTATCTGCCGTTTCAATAACCGTACTATGAGACTATTTTTTTGAGCCTCAAAAAATATTTGGAAGAACATTTCTGCGGTTCTCATCTTCCTTACGGCTCGGAAATCTCGTCGGTGAACGCCACTGACATAACCCTGCCAGAGGTGTAGGCTTTGCTTTAACGGGCTTCACATGGCGTGTTTGGGTGGGATCTCATGGGGATAGTCCCAAAAAAACAGACGCTTTCTCCTTTCACTGATAGTGTTCCTGAGGCTGAGTTTAAACAAGTACCCTTCAACCCTAAATATTTTATTAGAGCTGCCAACGTACGACGAGAGTTCTTTTTGGGCGAGACCGGTCCTCAGTTATTTATTTGAAGGTTAAATACAGGTCCTAGGATTACCGAAGTGAATGATAATCTATCTGCATGGAGCCCTACATCATGAGGACAAAGATTGTTAGTCTAGAAATACTTATCGTACATGACTGAGCTAATTCAAAACTATGCCCTCAGCTTGCCTGATCGTCTGAATAATCTAGATACACCTTTATCTAACCGAGAAAAGGATGGGGTGATGGCGGAATAACTACATCTTATTTTTTGGTGATAAGATAAAGAAGATGAACCTTCTTATGGGCCCACAAAAAGGATATGTAGGTAAACGTGGTAGAAATCAACGGTGTAAGAACTATAATTCTTTGCATTCGAAATTTCTTTGCGCTTGCTGGATCGAATTGAAACCTCCTGTCACTTTATAAAGTTACCGGAAATATCGATAATTGCCCTTACTTTTACTAGTTATAGCTTTCACTTCTTCCAATAAGATATCAAACATTTATGAAAAGTGGTTTTTGTATATTGTTGCTTTTGTTCGTTTCCCAATTGTTCAATTTTCAAAACGTGCTTCATCAATCCCTAATTCATCTACTACTTTCGCAGCGGAAAAAACTGAACGAATTCCGATACCCGGCAAAATTCCTGCACACCTGTTTTGTTTTCATATGAATCAAAATCTGCACAACTATTTCGAGACTTCGAACAGAGCTGTCAAAAGTGACGTTTGTCTGTTGAAAAAAAAAACCAAAATAAATTGGCCATTATGACACTTGGTTGTACATTACGATTATTCGGGAGGATTGCACAAAAATCTCTCCAAACAAGGGCATATCATCAAAAATGCGGTAAGCATTCTGATATATTTAATTAAAATACTTCTGCCAATCTAATTTTTCATGACAGTAACACCATTACTCCTGCAAAGATTCTCAACCAACAAAGACTTGGAGGTAACACCTCTAGACGAAAATACTTATGAAAAAATCTGCTCCGAGACCCTAGACTCATTGACGGATTACTTCGAGGAGATAACAGAAAAGGCTACACACCTGGACTCACCTGATGTAACCTACGGGGTAAGTCTATGAGTTGATTTTTTTATTAGACCCATTAATCTGATGTCTCTGCAGGATGGTGTTCTTACAGTGAAACTAGGCGAAGATTATGGAACTTACGTGATCAATAGGCAAACTCCAAATAAGCAAATTTGGCTGAGCTCTCCTACTAGCGGTCCCAAGAGGTATGACTTTATGGGGCCTGATATAACGAAGGGGAAGTGGATTTACAAGCACTCGGGCGAAACTTTACACGAGCTGCTGCAAAAGGAAATAAAAGAAATCATCCAGGACGATATTGACTTTTTCCACCTACCTTACAGTAAATAGATTGTGTGAAAACGTAGTGAAACGTATGGTGTCGAACAATTTTTCTTTCACTCGGGTAGAAGTGGTTGGAAAATGTATGTATTAAACAAAGTTGAACCAATGTCTATGATTTTTTTTGTTCACTTATCTCTTATTAAGTTAAAAGTTGTCTACTCTGTCCGAGGCACCACAGGCCTATATCCTCCTGTTGCATGTTGCATGCATGTTCCTTCTCTTTCGAGGGGCCAAGCCCTCTATCTTGGTGTGTCAACGCTTTCAAAGATGGAACACTGTCATTCACTCGTTTTACTCTTAGTTTAGTTTCAGGCAAATTCAAAAATGAAATTCCAGAGAAGGATTGCTTATCATTCACCAACAGTTAATAACTTTCTTCTTTGAAGAACCAAGGTGTTTTATTCAACCAAAGTTGCTGATGCAATTGAAGTTGAATTGTTCTTCGCTGGATCTGCACCGTCATGACATTTGTGGGGCTGATATTCGGTCCGGACTCATATCTATCAATAACGACGTTTTGTCATAGGCAGTGAACTCATGGCAATTAGTTTCATCCTAATTAGGTAACTTAAAATATAAATGCTTCAGAAAATTCGTCGTCGTGTGCGTGGCCTAGTGGTTTCGTTTTTTTTTTTTGAACTAAGTGTATGTATTTCATTTGGCATTACCTTCCAAGTGATTCATTGAATAAATTCGGTCTAAGCTTGCAATAATTCTGAGAACATTTCCAAACCGCCCAAAGGATGGCTTGCTATACAAAGGTACGGATCAGAGCTAGCACAAGGTTTCCTGTATTCCATAAAGAATAGTTCTACGTAACATGTGTTGTAGTGTGTACTTGTTGTACATCTTTATGAAGCCACATCGGTACTTTTGCACGACTTCTATAATAATAAAGTTTCAGTAAAATGTATGAGGGATACGAATCATTCATTTCCGCAACACTTGGATGATTGTCTAAACTCAGAAGTAGTATTCCCTTAAATTTGGACAAAGGTGAAGCAGTGTGTTTTTGGTGCAAAGTCCAATGTACAAAGTCGTTGGGTTTAAAAAATTAAAAAAAAGACAGGTTGATCGGTTGGAGTGCGGCATTGAAGGCAGCTGGTAAGAGATCGTGCTACTTGCAGATACTTTTTGGTTAAGGCCCAAGTCTGTAGCGCTACTTAAGGAAAGTGGAAAGATAAATCTGTCGTGTAAGCTATACCATTCATACTCAAAAAGAGAACAACATAACTTATAAGTTGCTCTTACCTTCTGCGGTTTTCCTTTGAAAAATCTTCATTCTAATGAGTGGAACCTCTTGCGCGTGGAAACATCTTATATATTTTATAACAATAATACCTGCATTGAGACTGTTAACAGCATCAGCTTTTCTTTCAAATTCTGGTTGCTTTGTAGACCTTGCTATTGCCTCCTACATCAAGGATATTGACCGTCACTCTAGTCAACAAATCATCACATCCAACCGGTACTGACAGAGGGTGAGAGTACCCTAAAAAGGTATAAAGGACTAATCAAGTCAATAAAGAAGAAATTCGTAATGCTTGTATAGAAGAGGTGGCCCTATTTAGAAACCCCTGTTTTTCGTACATGAAGAGCCACGCACTAAATTATCATGTAAGTATGGTGGGACAAATCTAGGCATCATAACCGTGCTGCCCTGAGTGCCCCATATACCAGAAATTGCGAAGAACTATCAAACCATATCCCCGTCAAAAGTTGTGTATAAGATGCTTTATTTTGTTGTCAACAAACAAAGAAATAACTTATAATAATGAACTATAATGAAAAATGGAATTTCGAATTCCAGCTCTAAGATTCAATAACTCCAAGCTATGTCAGCAACCTTTATCTTGATACTGTTGGCAGTGCATCCTCGACCGAACAGGATAAAACATTGTTGTGTTTCAGGATGTACTATGTTTCTTTTTCATTCACTGATAATACAGAATGTTGCACAAATTTTACAATCTTCTGCAAAGATTTTCGATCTCGCAATAGACTCAAACGATTTTTTTTTAATTCACATCACTATCAGACGTGCAGAGTTTTACGCATATCTGCAGATGTATGTAACTGTTGTCAGTTTATGGATTTATATGGGGATGTTATCACGGAATTTAACAATAAAATAAGAACACTTTCCAAGAAAGATAACTTTAAAATATTGTGTTAGAGGGGAATAACACTTCACACAATTATCCAGACTGCTCTCCCACCTTTTCCTCGAGAAGAAAAAAAATCTAAGTTCTGGCATTCCAAGGCTCAGATATAAAAACAATACAATAAAATATGTTTCATATACAATTTTATTAAAAGCTTTTAGAATTTCTATTTGAAGCAGGGCAAATTTATGTGGAGAAAGATCTGCATCCGCTGTTTGATTAGCTAGTCCTGCGAAAAAATGCTCAACTGCTAATTGGTTGGAGTTTCTTTTTTCCATCAATGATTCCATCGAAAATGACTCAATATTGGACAAGTCCTTTCGCCTATTTAATAAAACATCGTCCACCTTTGTCTCAGTAAAATACGCAGAAGTAGAAGAAGATGCAAATTCATTAGCTGCATCAAAATCGTCTGTATAAAGAGGTGATTCCAGCATATAGTTGTCATCTTTGATTATTTGTTCTTCTGTGCTGCATAAAAGTGAAAAGATAACAAATTTAGTTTATTTCTATATCTCCAAACGGTTGAAATTTTTTTTTTTTTTTACTTTTTATTTCCAAAGTCCCTTAGGAACGATAACTTGTCCATCCATTTCCATTTTCTTTTGCTTATGGAAGAACCTTCGCTTTTGATGTCTTTGTGGAACTTGTCCCTTAACGTTCTCCATCTTTCCTTCAGTTTTTTGTCTAAAATAAACAGAGAATTTGTTATTTCTAACACTGCTTTGCAAAACATTTTTTGACTGTCAACAATTTTACCTGGGACACCAATCTTTCTGGACAGCTCCTCAAATTTTTGGTTTCTTAAAAGAATGTTTTTGTGATCTCTATGTGTTTTTTTGTACAGAAATTCGTGGTTTCTTACAAAGTTGATCAACTGCTCCTCCATTTTTCATTTAAAATAACAGGTAACTCGTATCAAGAAAGTTTTTATTGTATGCCAGACCTGATGCAGATGTATAAACAGATGTTCAGGGTGCTGCAAGCAGCGAATTGCTGAGCTGCGTCATATTTTATCATGCAGCGGCAGTGCTACCAAACTGTGCTTGTTTACAGATATAGTTTTGCTTGACAGATACGCATGCAGAATTAAATGTGTATAACCACATTTATAAATACAATTCGAGTAATGTTATGAAAAAAATCCGATTCAGCAAAATTGTGAAAAAAACATGTACATACGCATTTAAAAGAATTGTTGCTTAGGTCGGAATTTAATCGCTTTGCCAAAGTATACAATTAATGATAAAAGTGTGTTATCATTAGGTCTCATATCTCGGATGAGAGGTACGGCAGAAAGAGAGTTAAGGTCCATTCACAGCTCAGCGAACTGCGAATACGGACGAGCGCATATTCGCAAATTTTGACTTTTCATTCACAACTACTTTTTTATTTAGTCGTAGCGACCTGCGGACGAAACAAAACAGTCGAATTTTGATGTTAAATTCAAGCGTATGTTTTTGTCCTCCGAATGTAGATTAGATTCCAGATTTTTGGAATGTGAATAAAAATTTGACAGTTCGCAAAGAGCATTCGCTTATTGGAAATAAGCAAATCATTGATTTCTTCGCAAAAGCTAATAGAATTTGAGTTTTTTTTAAACCACCGACACATTAAGTTCAGTGCTTTTGGAATATTAAAATTGTCACTCACCTGTCTTTAAATGTATTAAAAATGGTTAGTTCGCAATCAGCTCATTCTCAATTCGCTAGGCTGTGAATGGACCTTTAGATCAACAATTACTGTGGGTCATGTTGTTTGGTTTCCGGTAAAGCCCTTGAGTTCTCTCCAATTCAATCCAAGTATCCTCGATTCCTTCTCAACTGCAATGCACCGCAATTGCTAAGAGCCATCCGTTCATTTGCCTGACTCGGTAAGTGGATTTCTATAGCTTTCTTCGCAATAAGTTGCCCCTTAAGGTCACCGATCTATTGCCCTTTCTTTTGGCGTCTATTTATTTCGAATTGGTCCTTATTAGAGCTTATTTGGAGGTGTTCTTTTGCCACAAAAATCTCAGGATAATGCGAAGATGTCTTACTATTTACAGTGTTCACCCTTTGCTTGGGTTTGTTTTTTGAGGGTGTGACTACTATTCAAATGCCGGAGCACGTGTTAAGTTTTTCGGAAAATTTGATAGAGAGAGAGAGCGAGAAAATGAAGTTTGGGTTCAGTGGTTGTTTCGCTCCACGGGTGACATCCAATATTTAATGGGGAGACTAAATTATTAGTGTATTGAATTGACTTGCTGTTGTATTTTAGGAGACCATTCATTTCACGAGATTTTAATTGCCTGAAAAAAGAATGTTGGTGCGCTTGGGATTGAATGCCGGGTCGTCTGATTAGAAAGCCAATACACCACCACTTAAAGCGCGACCACCCACGTTTAACACACAAATAGAAATATTGACTTAACCTTTGAGGAATATATTCCTATTACCTCTTTGGAAGTAATACGCAGATTCTCCTTTCCAATGCTTCCGCACACATTAAGTTCGGTCCCTCTTTATAGGAAAGTCGAACTATTAACTTGTCGACGTATTTTCTAAAAATGTTAAGTGGAGTTGGAATGTTGAGCTCTTTGGTTTTGGGGCATTTTTCGTAGTCCTACCCCGGGCTCTACAGATTTTTCTGGATCATCTAATGAATGTGCATATTTCACGCATCTACACATTCGTTTCTTTTCGAATTCAGATTCCTACACTACTTTGGTTGCTGCAATTTGTACTCAATGTGGAATACTCTCTTTAACCGCCTACTGCTAACCGTCTGCTGACAGTAGTTTCCGGTTTCTTCGTCTTATACTGACATGTATACCTCTACCCTGCGGTCAATATTTTTCACTGATCCCCAGTGGTATTCCTTTAATGTGTTCCCTGAATTGTGAGATCCCGAAACCTGTCGGTATTGGGCGAAGGTATATTTAAAAAGCATGTTGGTGCGACATGTGTATACATTCAACATATCTGAATACAATGAAATCCGGAGCAACTCCTCTGTAAACAACTCTATTTCGACAAGAAGGCTTCGCAGTGGTAATAAACTTTGTTTACAACAGCACCACGGCAGGGATTAAGCGAAGAAGGTAACTGAGAAATAATCCTCTCTCAGAAACAATGACGAAAAGCAATATATAAGGTCCTTATTGCCCTAGTCCTACTTTATTCAAATGGGTTGGTTCAAGGTATGAGTGCTTTTCGGTCCCGACTGCATTTAAGAAATTTGGAGAATAAGATATAAGAACTAACAATATAAGCTATACACCGACATCGGTTAGAAGTTAGAATTCATCGACTCCAATGGCTAGGACATATTGTGCTAATGAACACCGCAGCTACGGTTCAGAGTATCTTCGAATCCATTCCGGAAGAACAAGGCTGTAACAAGGCCTTGCTGTGTCGCGCAAATTCAATCCGGACTGTAGTGTCACCTTAAGTAAGGAAATCTAAAATATGTAATAACGAATGCTGAAGCAAACCTACAGAAGTGCACAAATTTGCGTTTGCGCCAAACATAGAATTTTGTAGTGCGAAAACATTAAGGACAATGGGGCTTTGGTCCAATTACATATTTACATTGTGTTTAGCACAATTTTGTCCAATAATGAACATAATGGATTTACGTCCAAGCTCTTTGTATTACAATGTTTACACATTTTTTTTCGCATTTCAGCAGAATATGCAAAGATATGAAGCGATGGACTTGGTTTGAATAATTAATTTTGCTCAAAATAAAACCTACCACGACAGTACCCCGTGATCTGGCAGTACTGCGATGTGATATGGTAGGTTAACCAAAACCCGCCAAATTGCTGTCAAATTTGTGTTTTGTCGTTTCGTACTTAGGATTCTCAAACATAAAATTTGGAAAAGTAATCCAAAATATTCCACAAAAGATGAATGCCGACACAGAAAAAACCTCCCGCATGCCTTGGTAAATATATAAAAAAAAAATGTCCATAATTAATATAGAAATCCCTGAACAGGGTTGAGAAATATCGGCCGGCGAAGTTAGACGACCTCATATCCCACGATGAAATCATAACAACAAGTAAGCTCCATGTTTAGCCATCATGTCTCACTACGATTTAATTTAAAACCCATTTTCCAAACAGTCAGCAGGTTCATTGAGCAAAAGCAACTTCCTCATTTGCTTTTCTATGGTCCCCCTGGCACAGGCAAAACCAGTACGATCCTTGCATGTGCTAAGCAGTTGTATACACCGACCCAATTCAAATCAATGGTTTTGGAGTTGAATGCGTCTGATGATCGTGGCATTGGTATCGTTCGTGGTCAGATACTTAACTTTGCATCCACTCGAACAATTTTTAGTGGAACATTCAAGTTGATTATTTTGGATGAAGCTGATGCAATGACGAACGACGCCCAGAATGCTCTGAGGAGAAGTGAGTTGCAAAGGAATCTGTATGTTTATTTAATTTTTTTGTATTAATACTTCTTCCAGTCATTGAGAAGTACACAGAAAACGTACGATTCTGTGTGATTTGTAATTATCTGAGTAAAATCATTCCTGCGGTTCAATCTCGATGTACTAGATTCCGATTTGCACCGCTCTCTCCAGACCAGGTCCTTCCTCGATTGGATAAGATTATTGAAATCGAAAAGTAAGTTGGCGTTTTTTTTTTTACGGAAAGATGTTTATGCTCAAAACTTTTCCTTTTCCAAACAGACTAAAAGTTACAGAAGATGGGAAAGAAGCGCTTATGACACTTTCTAAAGGTGACATGAGAAAAGTTCTAAACGTTTTGCAGAGTACGTCAATGGCATTCGATGAGGTCAATGAAGATAACGTGTACACTTGTGTTGGTCACCCTCTAAGGAAGGATATTGAGAGGATTCTTGAGACACTCTTATCCACACAGAGCTTCGAAAAGGCATACGATGGTACGTTGAGTGTAGTTTGACTGAAGCGGTTGGATCTTTGATTTTGACTTTGTTATAGAGATTGAAAAAGTGAAATCTGCAAAAGGTTTAGCGCTGGAAGATATCATTACTGAGTTGCACTTGTTTGTTATGAGAAGTAAGTACTTGATGAGCCAACTGGTTTCTAATTTATGACCAATATTCGTCTTCATTTTCAGTTGAACTTCCAATGAGTGTGATGAATAAAGTTGTTATCAAAATGGCTGACATCGAAGAACGCCTTTCTAAAGGTTGTACAGAGGCCACACAAACAACGGCTTTGATTTCTGCATTTTTTATTTGCCGCGATATGGTGACGCTTGAGTCGTAATTAAAATCTGTGGCACTTCACCTAGTTTATAAGAATCCTAATTTTTGTTGAATAAAATACTTGTGTTCGGTTTCCCCTTGCTAATTTCTTGCCTCTATCACGACTATGGGTTAGCGTGTGCGATTTCTTGCAATATGCCGTAGTCCTCTGCAACTATTTCTTAGTTACTATAGTTTCATTTCGACTGCGCAATGTACTTTTCGATTGATCCGTTCCCCTTTCGTCTTGGGTTAACATATTCCCATGTTAGTGCTGTTCGTTAGACATATGGTCGTCGCAGAAAATTTTTAATATGTTTCCAGACACTGACGAATGTGTGCAATTTTCTATTTAAAGCTGTCTACCTTCTGCATCGGTTGTCGAACAATATGAACTAGTCTTTGTCTTTACTGAGTCAATCTTCCAATGCTGTTTAAGGCTTTTACCGGTTTCGGCAAAGAATGTACCCGTATCAAGATGACTTGTATTAGTTTTAAATTGATTTGAGTTCTGGCGCTGCTGTTTGGATCAATCCAGGTTCCCAGCTGCTTAATCCGTACAATCCTTGTTCGTTGATGTTATTATTTGCATCGTCGCTCTTTAGGAGGCACCTTAATATAGTGAGCCACTAGTCGGCTTTCTTTCTTTTCGAGCGATCTGCCTTAGCGGTAGTATCCTGGCAATTAGTTATTCTGTCTATGCGCAGGCCACGTTAGTGCACCTTTCGCTTTCTTTCAGAAAACTACGAGCGTTTTAGGCGTCCACGACGACTTTGCAGAAATTCTTCCTACCTTTTAGGGGATCCTCAAGTAGTATTGCTTTGTATACACAATTTTAGGCCTCGATCCTCCATTTTAACTTATTACCTTCATATATACATATACCGGTGATGTGTTTGTTTTGTGTAATCTTGTCGGGCCTTTGTGTCATATCACATGATTTTTCTTATCTACGATACGGAGAAGGAATTCATAAAAGAACCGTATGACAATGCGTGAGAGCTAATTGAAGTGAAGTTAAACGCGTTTTTAGGAATTTTAACTAACCTTTGTTTCCCCAAGACCGATGTTTATGATGCTGATGGTGGCCACATATCTTCCTCATCGAAAGAAGAGTATCAAAGCAGACCAAAGGCATTTTATAGGACTCGATTCTTTAATTGAGTTGACCAATCCTACAGTAAAAAGCCGAAAAAACGACCCAGAAATGAATGCAAAGCCCTTCTGAAATGTGTAAAGGCACAATATTGCAATTGTTATGCTTTAGTAAAAAGGACATAAGGAATTTTGCATCATTGGACATGATCAATGTACTTGTTTCGTACTTAGCAGCGAGCTCAATGCTTCCAGATTGTATATTTCTCCATTTACAAGAGAACCTGCAGAACATTCCATGGGACCAATACCATTTTCGCACACTCAATTATCTTTATATGTATAAATAAAATCGTTGGTCCATATTATATATCTCCTCTTCTCCCAAAGATGTGTTCTTCCACTGAGTAAGCTTTTTTTTCAGTAATCCTAGTCTTTAGGACATTTTCCGGGAAGATGTAAAATAGCGTTTGTCTAGCCCGATCTTCTTCTCTCTCCCCCTAGAGAACCTTTGCACGTTCGTCCCTTCTTCATTCCGAGAAAAGTTAATAAATTGTTAGCTTAAGAAAAATGTGAGAAGACATGAGAAGTTTTCAACGATCGACAATACGTAGTCGTAGCTATAAGTCCACTGCTGCTTAATCGAAAAGTGGAACCAAACCTATATTTTAGTAATCTGATGAGGTAAGATAGTACCTCTAAAATTTTTAAAGGCAATACAGTTTTGTTTCCTTCAATGAATAAATAATGCGACAATCCAAAAGCCAGGAACGTCCAATTTATGCGCTGGTCTCCCGCAGGGCTCCGTCCTGTCTCCGATCCTCTTATTAAATTTCATTAATGATCGATTGTTTACTACTCCTTTTTCCGCTCTCTTCGGCTGAAATCAATGCAATTCAATCCTTCCAAAACACAATGCCGCGAAATTTTAACTTCCAGCCATTAACGGGAGGCACTTGAATCGAAACCGAAAACGTTCCATTCTCCTTATAAGTGTTAAGGACAACTTATGTTTTGTCAAAATAGCACCAAAATGCTGTGAAAAGCCCCTCCTTCAAAAGTTGTAAAAAATGACCTGCTCAAATCATTACATATATCATGTAAAGGTACGATCAGACGGTCATCCAAACTTGTCATCCGAATGACATCCTGACGTCACTATGATGTAGAATTCGTCCTAAAGTTGTCATCCCGTGTGATAGCCTGTCATCCGGCATGTCATTGAATGTGTCAACCGGATGACATACCAGATGACTGATTTGATTGACCGTGTGATCGCTTGTCATCGCTATTTTTGATAGCGTGTCATCCGAATGTCAAGGTCCCATGGATGACATTACTTGATTTTCCACATTGTCATTAAACATCGGATGACACCTTTGCATCGTTGAAAAAGTTAAAAGTTAATTTTCGTTTTGTTTCTGTGTTATAAAACGAGTGACAAGGTGAAGCCGATATTGAGGCCAAAAAGAAAACACCCACGGTTTGAGGACCGTCAAACAGAGTCTGCTTTAATTGCGCCTGTTCAGGTAAATCCTGTTCTTTGGGATAGTGGGCGGAAGGATTAGAAAATTCCGAACTCCAAAATTGATTCCTGGAAAAAGGGGGCGGTCAATTTAAATATTGAGGGTGTTGGTGATGCCGAGGCGGGTATTAAATGGCTATCACTTCGTAGCCATTTTAAAGCCCATTTGGGCAAATCTCGAACCAGAAAATCAG
Organism: Volucella bombylans; assembly: GCA_949129095.1. Classification (NCBI taxonomy): domain Eukaryota; kingdom Metazoa; phylum Arthropoda; class Insecta; order Diptera; family Syrphidae; genus Volucella; species Volucella bombylans. The sequence goes on from OX422143.1 coordinate 154,304,511, forward strand.
GCCAAGGGACAGGCGAAATTGCGAAAGCATCGTGGCCTCATCTAAGTGAAATGATGTTTTTGGAGTCTTCCGAAGTGACACAATCGTGTCTATCGACGTCCACATTAGAATTGGTAGGTACTTGTACCTCAATTGATCTGCTTTCATGTATGTATACATTCACACATTACTATATTCATTTGTTGTTTTTCAGGAGGATGCGTAAGATGATTACTCGAAGCTGCCCAACTAACACCAGTGCCTAAAAAAGGCAAAAAAAAACACTTTATTCCAACTTTTATACAGATTAAATTCATCGAACATTGAACGCTGTATAATCATACAAACTTTTTTCCTCCGCGTTCTTCTGTGACACTTATTCTGTGGTTGTATTTTTATTTTACTGACGTTTACGGCGTTTTCGCAAACAACTAATTGCAAATTGTCATCAGTTTCATTAGTGTCATCTCGTGTGACCGCCGGTCATCCGGCTATGTCATCCAGGCATGTCAACCGGATGATAAAGCAAGCGTGTGTTCCATTTTGGGACAAAATGACACTCGGATGAGCGAACGGATGACACTGTGTGATCGGGTGTCATCTAACGGATGACACGCTTGCAGATGACAACCGAATTACAAAAGTTCTCTGACGTCAGCATGTCATCCGGATGACAAGTTTGGCTGACTCTCTGATCGCACCTTAAGGCATTTGAACGCCTGCAACTGGAGTACTATGCGCACAGAGTATTAAAGCTCATAGGAGATCCAAAGGTGACATGGATACACTTATAATGCCTCAGCATGTATTAAGATCTTTGGAAAATGGGATAGAGGGAGAAAGAAAAATGTTTGGGTTCAGTGGTTATTTTGCTCCAATGGTGGCATCCAACATTTAAGGGGGAGACTAAATTCTCAGTGTAAGTTGGCTTGTTTATTTCTAGTCAACTACTCATTTTACTTGATGTTTGTTAACTGGAAAAATAAATGTCTTTCGAGCGCAGTTTGGATTCGAACACCGAACGCCGAACCTTCCGATTTGGAAGCCGTTTCACTACCACCTAAGCCACGGCCACAATCTCGACCAAATATCTCCTCTATATCTCATTTTAAAGTTTTTTTCACTACCAAAGTTCCAATAAATTCACAGCAGTATTCCATCGCTTCAAGTCCTGAAACGTAACGCATTCTACTATAAAAGCTCATTATCCGAAGTATAAAGAATAAGTTCTTTTTTTTTAGCCGAACAATACGAATTTCGGAGACATCATCAAGCTATCTGATTTATATTTACAATATGTATTTATTGTACTTACAATAAAAAAAAAACACTAATTTTATAATTTAGCACCTTCAGGAAGCTTAGAATATGTGTAAACGATTTGGTGTGCCTCATCAAAAACAGGGTTGGTTCGTTGTCTAACGTTCTCCATCCATTCAGCAATTTTTGGATAATTTCGACTCATGTCATAATGCGCCATTTCTATCAAGAAAAGATCGTCGTCTTCAATACTCGAAGGAATTTATGGTTTGAAACTTACTCGATTGCTGTAGCTCACAAGCCCCAAAAATGTCCGCCACAGTCATATTGTTGCCAGTAACGAATTTCGTTGAAGCTAACCATGTTTTGTCCAAGATGTCCAACTGCTCCTCGAAATTCTTTTTGAATTTCTCTAACTTCCCTTCAGGAGTTGGTTTCCCCGTCAAAAGTGGTTCCATCCACTTAAACCGAAAGTACACAAATCCCTCTCGCCGTATTGCCAAGTGTTGCCAATCGAGAAACTCATCAACTCTAGCCGATCCCTCAGCATCGCTGGGATATAAGGTTTCCGATATTCTTCTAGTGTGATGAAGATATCTAAGTGAAACGTTTTCGTTAAGTTATACGAATAAAATCTCATTATAAGTTCTACTTGCCGGAGAATAGCTATGGATTCAGCCAAATGCAAGTCACCCTCAACAATAGCTGGAACTTTTTGAAATCGGTTGATTTTCTTGTATTCCTCAGTGTAGTTTTCACCTAAATACAAAAAAAGCTTTATAAGTTCCCAAGGCAACAAAATAAGAAGAGCTCGCACCATTTTCTAATGAAATCGGAATAGTTTCAAACTGTATCCCACTTAGTTTGAGGATTATATATAAGGACCTCGAAGGATGCGATAGGAAATCGAAGTAGAATTTTAGACCACCTGCCATTATTTCTGAATAGTCCACTATCTAATTATATTAAGTCTTAATGAGCACTAAACTTGTTGAATGTTTGTTGTCACAAAAATTTGATTTGTATCAAAAGCTCGGACAACTTGAGGAGAGTAAATTATTAAGAGCTTGTGTTTGCAGTTATCATTTGTCAATGTACGAGTATGGAAAGATAAAGAGCTAAAGATAGAGAGATAGTTTTACTCGTAAGTGCAAAGTCCGTCTATCTAGGTTGGGGGTACAAAAATAAACAAAAATTTATTATCTTATTGTTTTTATAATCACTAAATGTAGTTTGCTGCAACTTGCCCCACCATTTATTTATCAATTGCTTTTTAAACTCAGTTTTGTAGAAATAAAACAAAGTTTTATAAAATTGACAGGTTTTTTTGTTGAATCATGTACTTATGTATGTATTTATTTATTTATAAATAAAAAAAAGAAAAACAGAATTGTGCGTTTGTTGGCTTGTTCAGAGGTATAACTAGGAGAATCGAAACCAAAGTTAGAAAGGAGACATCCGGTTCAGGCGACTAGACAGACGAAGGATAAATAGTTGGAAAAGAAGCTTAACATAAATTTTTCTGTTGGCTCTATCGATTCACACTATATATCGGCGAGTCACTCCAGGAATACAATGATGGAATCTTATTTTGGCAGATCCAATTCACGGTATTACTCCCTCATTTATGTACATGCAAAGTTATTGCCTAAATTTCAAATCATAACAAACAATATAAAAGACGGAAGCACGACTCCGCATCAGTAGAGCGGTCATCCATATCTCTGCACTACAAAACGGAAATGTTATGATTGAAACTTATGTACATTACTTCCATCTAAAGAAGTCTGAAATAACTTGCGTCAGATCTACATATGTCTCTAGAAATGCTAACTATGTTTCTTCCGATATGACTCATTTGGACCTGCATGCTTGTCAATCACGTGAATTTAAAGTCGTTGACGAAAAAAAGCATTTTCCTGTGTTTTAGATATAAACCCAAACTTGACTGGCTTACATGGAAAACGCATTCGCTTCATTTAGCTTATACTGTCCCAGTGTCTCAATTTTTAACCACTGCATAATGACTCCACATTTCCTAAGTCATGCTAACTTTCTAAAGTTATGACGACTCTGAAAGACAACCTCGTCTTGTGTCTATCTAAGATTTTTGAGAAACAAATAATGACTCACCTATCGTCTTTTAAACCCTTATCAGTCCGGGTTCAGAACAAATCATATCTGTTCTGTGTTAAGATTATACGAGTTGTTATTATCAGAGTTACAAGAATTGTTTACAAGAATTTGCTTTCTCTATTTTTGCAGCTAAACATATATTTTGCAGCTTCTGTTCAAATATTTGAAAATGCACCAGCGTATGCAACTAGTTGCGCAATCTTTTGGAAAATCTTGCATCTAATTTTGGAATGCAAGTTTCGAACAATGTCCTCATGTATGATAAGGTGTCACAGCGCATCCAGTCTTCACCCTGTTCCTTTTTTTGAATGAGGCTAAGGTTTCATTCATCACGCATTCTTCCTCCAACTACGTAAATCATCAAAATAATTTGGTGTATTATCTTTATAACGTTATCTCTTGCTGCCTCAGATAACTCTGCAAGTAGGGCGTCCGGTCTGATACCGTTGCTATGCTTAAGTTTATCTATAAAGCTATCTTTATTTCATTTTGGTTGGGTTTAGGGAAATTTTGGCTTTCATCACCCAAGTGAATGGTTCGTTCTGCTTGACTGTGGAGTTTGGATTTGTAGACACAATTTTACAAATCATCAGGTGTGAATTCACTAAATATCCTTAGTCACTCTTTTCGAGTTTTGTTGGCCTGACGCGTTCTTTTTACCTTTTGATAAAACTTCCAAACGTTGTTCTTGGAGTAGAACCTCTTAATTCCCTCAATCTCATGATCTTTCTTTCTTCTAGAGAGAGACTATATTCTTCCCTTCTGTTTTTCTCGCATCACAACAGTTGCGGGATTTTTGACGGCTTCTTGGCATCGATGCTATTTATCTTCGGCACTTAATGGAGGCAGTAAAGGCGTTGATCAGAGGTTGAGTCATACACGATCCGCAAAAGTTCTAAGGATGTTTTGGGATTACAGCCATTCAACTTAAATTTCATTACAGCATTACTCTGTTTTTGTGGCATCTATGCCTTCGGTAGACGTACCTTGGCTGCAACTAGGTAGTTGTCCGAGTCTTCGTTGGCCGCTTGAAATGATTTGACAACTTCTATGTCCTCATCTGAATATTCAGATGATGGAAATTCGTACAAGGCTCGATAATGTTTCGCATGCATGCATTTGTTGCCATATCTAAAGAGCTCGATTCCATTCGAATTCTACAGTTACCTTCTGTCAATGCTGCACGTAGTACATCGCTGATAACCACCAAAATCAATAGTGGTGACAGTATACACCCCTAACGTACTCCATTTTATACTTCAAAATCCTCAGTCATCTTACCATTATGCAAAACGAGACGTTTTCCTGGGTTGCTTTTCCTGCGTAAGGTAAACTATTGTATATAGCATCTCGATCCGCTGTCGAATTTAGCGGAGACCTGTACTCAACGCATTGATCTATAATGATCCGTAAGGTATTTTTGTGGTCGATGCAGGAGGATCCAGCGCGAAAGCCTGTTCGACGTAGAGAGTTGAAACTAAATGTTCTCTGATTCGTTCCAGAATTATTCTAGCCCGTATTTTGGCTAGGTTTCCCTTTTTTGGTAGCTTGATGATCATCAATCTTTTTCCCTCCTGCGGAAATTCTTCACAATCTCACGCTCTGCATATGAGCGGCCGTAACAGATCAGTAGTTTGGCAGGGATACCATCAATAATCACCGCCTTGTTTTTCTTGAGGTACCTGATTGCTGCCATTATTTCGGTTTTACTGCGAGTCCCAATGCGAATTCGGGAATTTGTTGCCTCGGAAAACTCATTCGAATTCGAGATCATAGCGCCATCGTGTAAGTGGATTAAGACCGTAGCAAAATGTTCTCACCATCTAGTGAGTTGTTCCTCATCCGAAATCAGTGCATTATCATGTACTGGATGTTGTGTGGAGTTCCGCCCCCAAGTGAACTCCATGCTGCGTCTTGCGCCCTTGAAGCCAGTGTGTCGATGAACTGATTCTTGGCACGTTTTACACTACGCTACACTTCCTTATTCCTCACACGGTATTGGACTTATAGCGCGATTTTTTCTACTACTGAGGTGGCTACAATCCGAGTTTTGATTGTTATACGCTCATCGATCCGTCTCCAGGTTTCTGCCAAAAGCCATGTGCGGTGACTTTTCTACCTTTTATCGGCACACATTTTTCACAGCATTCCAATTGCTTTTTCTTGTAAGGCAAGGTGGTCCCTGAACTGTTTGCGAACTTGCGGATACCTGACCCTATCGTAATTGAACCTGATTGTTTTGTGCAAGTTAGAGCGGTTGCTATTGAAGGATGCAGTACGAAGACGCATATGAGCTAACATAAGATGGTGATCGCGTTTTTGTCCAATGTCTGCTTCGTCTCTGTCTAGAAGACAATTTCTAAAGCGACAGCTTATCGCAATGTGATCTATCTAGTTGGATGTTCGCTGCCTGTCAATTGAGACGACTCAATTGATCTTGTGGCAGGTGTTATGCTTAAACAGCGTACTAGGCGAATGGTATTGCAGAAGTCCACAAACCGCTCACCGTTGTCATTCCGCTCTCCAAAGGCGTGAACTCCCATCACCAGCACCCATCGGGAGATGTTACTCCTACGAGGCCTTTGTTAGTCATTCGCCAATTACCTATGAATCTATCAAATGATCCCACATATCTGTCTATGCCGACAATATAAACATCTATGAATATACAACTTTTAAATTTATCTGACTGTCAACCTTTACAAAAACTCCCTGAGCTTAACATATTAAAATGCCTAGCAATCTCATACTCCCGGAAGCGCTTAACACTTCTTTAGCGACTTTGTTAAACAATGATCTAAAGAATTATTTGATACTTACGTGACAAAATCTCTTTATATCACGTTTGTTAGACAACTTCTCGAGTATGCTATTCAAGTATGGTTCCCTGACTATGAAAACCAAATTCTAGGTATTGTAGCTGTTCAGCGCAGATTCCTGTGATTCACTTTGCAAGGACTCCCGTAGGCTGACTACTACATTCTGCCTCTCTATGCTGACCGAGTCAAACTGCTCGGCCTACTGTGTATGCTACGCGAAGCTAATAGAATACACCATGTAATCGATTTTCATTCTAGCACAAGTATCCGCAGAAGCGCCCTCAAGAATCATCTCTTCCTACGCTCAACTTACCCGCCATTTAGTTCTAGTTATTGTTTAGCATCAATTTGCTTCAAACCTAATAAAATCATCCGAGTTTGACCCGCGTGGACAGTAGGCTGTCCACTCCAACACTTCTTAATATTAAATTTAAAACAAAAAATAAAACGTTACTAGATTTTTTTGTATTACAAAAAAATAGCTCGTTACATTGCAAAGGCTTTTCACTTTTTAGCAAATTTGTTTTCCATTCAGCGATCCTTGGATATTTCTTACTCACGTATTTTTTATATTTCATTCATATGTAGATACATGTTTGCTGAACCTCACAGACTCAAAAAATATCAACTGCTGTGACCTGATTACTTGCCATGAACTTTGACTTGTCCAACCAAGTGTTACCCATCGTAGTAAATACTCTTTCCATGTCCTTTGCTGCTTGGTCAATTTTATCCTGTGGCGTTGGCTTACCGGTAAGAAGGGATATTATAAAATTCAAACGAAAGAAGTTGACACCTTCTTTCCGAAGAACATGCTGCCATTCAAGGAACTCATCGATACGTGCACGTTCTTTCACATTGCTGGCATAGAGCTTCTCCGAGACACGTTCCGTCGATGCAAGATATCTGATAAAGTAAAAGGTAACAAAAAAAAATGATTACCTAAGAATCGCCACAGATCCAGCTAATTTAAAATCCCCTTCAGAGATATATGGAACAGTCTGCAATGGGTTAATCTTTTTCAATTCATTTGATAGATGTTCACCCGACAGTGGACGAGAAAAAACTAACTTCCTTGTATTTATACAGAAACACAACTTTTATTACGACATACTTTTTCGAAGAGCAACACTTTGTTTTAGAATAATATACAGAGAACTGCAAGGCTAGGACAGCAAATCGACGTATAATTTCAAACCGCCTGAAATATTATTTGAACCGTCAAATTCCACTGGGAGTAATCTAAAATATGATCAGCAATGATGGGGTAACGCACTGATTTGGAGGAGATGGAGATAGCTTCGTTCTCTCCCAGCCTCATGTGGCGGGTAGAAAAAGAAACTTGCAGAGATAGCTGAAAGAGAGCCCCGAAAGCTCTTGAGAAACAACTCTCTCAATTTGTGTTGTTTCTCTTCGGTTTAGCTGTCAATTCGCCAGTGGCCCACAGTGAGTTTGTGTTGTGTTGTTAGCTGAATAAGATCGTCATCTGGAGTCCAAGGTAGTACTTACGTTTTGAATTGCAAATTTAAAGAAATTGCAATTGGTTACTATTTATTTAGTAGAAAATATGTCAAGACCTATTAGCTTTTATTATGATCTCATGTCGCAGCCGTCAAGGGCTATGTGGATCATTCTGAAAATGAGTGGAACATCGTTTGAAGACTGCCCTGTTGCACTCAGAAATGGTAACAAATAATCTTATCGGTATGCTATTTATGCCTAGCGAAATCTAATCTCTATTCCTCTGCAGGGGAACACTTTACTGAGAAATACAAAAAGGAAATAAATCGTTTCCAAAAAGTGCCATGCATAAATGATAATGGTTTCAAGTTGGCTGAAAGCATCGCAATTTTAAGGTGAGTTATTGAAGAAAGTGGCCTTTCTAGAAATCAACTTGGAATTGAATTCTTTTTTTTTTTTCTATTTCTAGATACCTGAACTTAAAGGGAAGAATATCTTCAGCACTTTATCCAGGCGATTTCCACGCCCGTGCTCGTGTTGATGAGTTTTTGGAATGGCAACATCTTACCATACGTCTTGGATGCAGTTTCTATTTCAGAACTTTGTTTCTGGGCCCGCTACAAGGGGGAAAAGAAGCTGATGCAAAGAAAATTGAAAAATTGAGAAAAATAATGGAAAGTAGTTTGGACATTTTGGAGAATGTCTGGTTAGAAAAGACAGAATATGTAGCCGGTGATAAACTAACAGCAGCTGATATATTTGGGGCATGCGAACTTGAACAGACAAGTAACCTCAGCACAACTTGTGTCTTGCAAACATTGTAACAAACTTTTTCGTTGCAGGAATGGCTGGATACGATGCGTGTGATAAATATCCAAAGATCAAGGCGTGGATCAATAGGGTCCGAGGTGAAACTGCACCACACTATGAAGCAGCACATAAATATGTAAATAAAATTGTAAATGTTCAAGCAAAACTGTAGAGGTCCATTTTAAGGGGATGTTGGGGTTATGCCAATAAAATATTTTTATTTGATGTTCTTATTATTAAATATTACTTTACCTTACCCTAATTGCCTTCGGTTGGGTCTTAGGTCTCTTTGCACTTGAGCGTCCTTCCTACAGAGTGGATTGTAGCACATTCCGGTGGTCTTCATTTGGTCAAGATTAGCCATTGGAGCCGATAAATTGAAGCCCTTTTGAAAAGGTTAATGTCACTGTGTAGAATATACAGTTCGTTTTTATATCTTCTGCTCCAAATTCCGTTTACAAAGATGGGAGTGAAAACCATTTGAAGAACTCTTTTCCTGAAGCAATCAAGGTAATTTTCGCTTTAGATAAAGTCCATTCTTCGGCACCTTACAGCAGGACTAAAACGATACAGTGTTTTCTTCGCTGTTGGTGAAAGGGACTTATTTTTCAGTTGTCTTCTTAGTCCATGGACACAATGATCGGCAAGAGTGATTCTTGGGTTCATGTTGACCGTGGAATTAAAGCGGAGCCCAAGTAGTTACCCATGCCGTTAGTGTTGGTTATCCTTTCTTTTCGACGGCATATACTCGTACTTTGTTTCATTTCCAAACAAACCGCTCATTGACTTCTTCCTTTAATGTTAATGTCGCCAGCGTATGTGCCTATGATACTGGCTTCTGGATTTCGCATAATTTTTTCAAGTATGATGTTAAAGAAATCTTCATCTCTGAAGTTGATTGAAGTTGGCTCAGCTAAGAGAGTCGCCCGTGTAAACGATACTGAGCATACTTTCATTCGATCATATTTTACTCATGCTCCTTACCAAATCAATCCTCGCTGTTTTAAATAATTCCTTCATCCTGCAGCTTTATTGGTTTTTAATTTAGATGAAATTATGTATACCTTTTCTGGTTTGGTGGACGAAGTAGTCGATCACGGTCTACATTGAATAATTCATTCTGGTTGACACCGGATTGTGAACGGTATTTACATAGGATTAGAATTTCCGAACATCATTTCTGCAGAAGCACCTCTTCATAACCTCGATTGAGGGCTGCTCTGCTTCTTTTTTTCTTCTGAAACACCGGTAGCGTCAATAATTAACAGACTCCTTATAGGAACATATTTGGAGTTGGTGTCAGTGACGATTTTTCAAGATTAGTCAGGGTGTTGAAATAGAGATTGTTTCAGATAAAACCTTAATGAGTCAATGGCACCTCTCATATCCCATATAGCCAGTATCCGTGGCTTTTCACGACAATGTAAGGCAAAAAATGAAAACAATGCCTGGACCTGCAAATCAAATTGACGGACCTTGAATAGGCCACGTGCAGCCAAACAACAAGCGAAGCCTAGTGCTATGAACAAATTTAGAGTTTAGATATTTGCAATCGCAACAAGTCGCCAAAGCCGTTGCCAGGCGCATATTAGTTTACAATCGTATTGAGTGCTGAAAGTCAGCAAAAACTTTTGGTTTTGATTGAGAGTGCAAGTAGCAAGGCCGCTCGCCTATGGAGTGGAGCGGCACAAGTGCTCTACGAGGAATGAAAGCGGCAAAAACATCGGCTTCTTCCGCGAAAAGAGAAAGAGCATGAGAAGCGTGTGATAGAGAATAAATAATACCCTAGAAAAAATGTTTGGAAGTTTTACCAAAACGTGAAAAGCACAAGTCAAAGTAACAAAGTAACCTGTAGAGATGAACAAAGAAATTTAGAAGTATAGCTGTAAAAGTCAAGATCTCCATCCACATAACCTAAATCATGCAAAGATAGCAGTATTTACCATATACTATGAGACGACTTAGTAGAGATCATACACCGACTAACTCCCACTATTTCGTCAGAGAAAATGATGCCTGACGAATGGAACTTTAACATCGTTTCTCCGATCCAAAACGGAGTTTTAGTCTAAACGTTAGGAGATTCACTTTTTTTAACATCGCGTAAAAGATCCTATGTACTCTACTACTTGAAACTATTTGTCGACGATCTGATTGGACCGTATCAGTGCGGTTTTGGGTTCGATCGATTTCAAACCCCACATATGACAGCACCTATGTATGTATCTAAACTAACTATACTGAACTATGCGTAGTTTTGGCATTCCAAAACTTATCAGATTGTGCAGTCTGGCAATTAAAAACGTTCGGTGCTATACAAAGGTCGAAAGCTATTGACACAGTTGATATTAGAAGAGAGATAAGACAATGGTAATGATAATGCACTGTCATGTGAGTTCCGTAACAACGAGTACTTGAGAAAATAGTGCAACGCTTCCAAACCAACATCAGAAGCACAATTTACTAAAAGTGTACACACTTACTTGCATACGCTGACAACATTGACATTAAGAAAGGATGCACAACATCAAATAGTTGGGAAAAACGTCTCAAACGTCAGATTTGAGGTAGTTAAAGTATTTTTCTGGCAACGACATCTAATCAGAAATCAAGCGAAGAGTTACTACACTTGCTAACCGCTGTTTCTTTGGCTTAAGAACGATATCGAGTAATAATGCCTTGTTAAGAAATACATATCATACGTTTTCAGAAACGTCATACTAATAAAGAACTGCACTAGTTGCGTTAAAAAATGCAGATTTCTAGCATTGAGTTATTCATAAAACGTCAACATATCGTCACACTTATACAGATTAGTTAGGCATTTCAATTGTCGCTACAGAAAATGTTAGAGAGTTTTAGTGTGGAATAGTTTTGTATTTTTTGTGAAGAAAAATAATATGTAATAAAACTAGACGAAATGAGTGCGACCGATGGGTCACGACAAGAACTTCCTGATAAAGGGAACTTGTAGTCTTCTCCAATGGTTTTTGATAGTCCATATCCTGTTAGAATTTAGGAAACTTATTACCCATAATACCCATATATATATATATATACCCATATTCGACCGGTCAGATGTAGGACGCCCTGTATTACAGAAATCATAGTTAGTACTGCATTGACGGTTCTAAAATTGCTGCTATTCCTTGAGTAACTCAGATAATTCTGACCCGATTTTTATCAAAATGTCTCCTATTTTCAAGAAAAAAATTAGTTGTCTTTTGCATGTTTTTTATTAATAAATTAAAAAGTCATCGGCGGATTTTGGTAGCGATGTTAGACCCATCATCTGACAAAAATTCAAATCAAACAAATTGACACATACAGACATACACACACACACAGCCATTTTGTTAAAATCTCTAGGATCCCACACCACATTCTGGTCTTGGATTCCTCTAATTCCTTTTGCTGCGTATAGCTTTGATCAATGTTTATCCTGTTGGGTTAATTTTTAGCAACAGCAATGACTGAGTACTTGTAACATCTGATGAATAGCGTTTAATACATATGTATGCATGTGTAGGTTTTGTTGGTGGACTGATACCAATTGTCGTGTGGACATAACACTTACAGCAATTTGTTTGGGAAACTAATGCTCTCATGTTGTTGCTTATGTGTTTTACATGTTTGTGCTTATAATAACAGTATGTTCAGAGCGGTTCTAAAATTGTTGCAAATTCAATGTTTCATAATTCACTAACATGAAAACCATTGTGCATCTATTTTCCTCTTTTCCTGATACTCGCGCTCTGCCTTGTATATCTAAAGGGTATAATAATCCCTTGAGCGCGTATATTAATTAAAAGGAACCAATTTAGTCAGAAAAGTGCGCATCAATCGCCTAATATAGTTAAGACATAAAGAACGGATCAATATTAACACTCTGTCAAAGAGTCTTCAATTCCTACATGGAGAGACGATGCAGTAGAGAAAAACCTCGGCATATACAGTTGACCAAAGGCATTTATTGTTTAAAATAAAGGGTCATCTAAGTAAGTAAATTATTGGGTACCACATGAAAGGTCCGATTTTATAGTAAACATTTAAAAGCCAATATTATTTTTCCGTAAATTTTTATTCAATCAAAATAGGATCATCTAGGCATCTATGACATTCTTCCAACGTGATACAAGGTCAAATGTTTCTTTTTTGTAGAAGTCCTGACTTTTTGAGGCAATGAAATCTTCAAATGCTTTTATGACCTCCGCTTGTTTCTGGAAGATCTTCTGCTGGCAAAATGAATCCAGATTGCGGAAAAGATGGTATAATCCGTTGGGGAAATATCAGGAGAGTACGGTGGATGCGGAAGAATTTCAAATCCCAACTGCAACAGATTTTGCACCGTTACTTCTGGTATGGTCTAGCATTGTCATGCAAAAGGAGCGGACCGTGCCAATTGACCAACGCAGGTTGCTTTTCAGCCAATTTGGCATGCAATACGAGTATATCGATTTCCTCGCAATATTTGATAGCTTTTATCGTTTCTGCTGGTTGAAGAAATGAAAAGTGGATTGGTCCTTTCGATGTCCACAAAATTGTCACCATAACTTTTTTACGGTGAAAATTCGGCTTGTACGTATGTTTTGGTTTTTCATCTGCATTCAACCACTGCCCAGATCTTCTACAATTATCTTACAGTATCCATTTTTCATCACAGGTGACTATACGGTGCAAAAACGGTTCAGTTTGGTCTCTTAATGTAAGCGATGCGCAGATTTTCAGGCGCCATAGTTTTTTGGATTCGCTCAGTTCATGGGGTACCCACTTATCGAGTTTCTTTACCTTTCCTATGAGAGAAAGGTGTCGATTTATTCTGGTCTATTATCGTAAGTTCCGATCGGAGGATTTATTTGCTTCATGGTATCCGAATCGTAAACGAAATATAGACATGTATCGACGCACGTATTTGACATTCAATTTCTGAAAATAAAACATTTCCGAAATAGTTAAAGAATCATGGATACCGTAGCGATATTTTTGGATACGAACAGAGAACATTAAGCAAAGAAAAAAGAAGATTTTTGAAAAATCAAATATTTTCAAACTTTCAGATGCAGATGCATGAACCTTCAAATTATTTCATTTTGTGAAAGTACTCGTAGATGATTCTTTCATAATTTTTACTTACAGCTGAGTACCCTTGCGGGACTTTTGTCACATTTGTTTTGACGTCGGAGACAATCGGAAAGATAATCATGTCATGCATCCCTTGAATTTGAGACGCGTTGCTGTTATTTTAACATTTACAGTCATACATCATACAAGGAGGTTTGTCCAATTAGGTCATCGGAACAGATACCATGATACAAAATTCGTAAAAATCTAAGGAAATTCCGTTCCGATCGGTTACGATGATCGACCCTATTATCATTGGGGATACTTCCATGCTTTGTGCAATCGGGACCCACCGATTTCGCTGGGTCCGCATCCACCGTTGCTCTTAAAACATCGTCGTCAACTAACGTTTCTAGTTTCCCACGTGGTTCATTTTCGAGGCTGAAATCTCCCGAACGGAACTTTCCAAACCAACGTCGTATAGTGCGTTCGTTTACCGCTACATCCTCAAATGCGTCATGAATGTTTTTCATTGCCAACGACGCATTATTTCCCACTTTAAATTCGTAAAGGAAGAGGTTTCGAATTTGAACTGCTGACAGCATGGTAAATAATGCCTAGAAAAAAATAGCGGTACTTGTAACGAACCCCAAAAATTCTCACATGTCAAGCACACGGTACGTGATTTATTTTATAAAAAAAGAAAATTTAACTTTCTGGTACAGATGTCCATTCGAGAACTTCTTATTTCCGACTGAGTGAAAATATGACATTTCATGTGGCACCTCCTCAGCTTTAGATTTAGTGACTGTGTTATGCATTTTCATCTCAACCTACACCGATTCCTTGCTAATTACGAGTATGTGCTACCTCATCAAACAGTTTACTGAGGCGACCGGGTGATGCAATTTCATGGTCATCATGGGGCAGAACACCAAAGATAGTAAAAACAAAAGTTGATTTTTTTCTTAAAATGTCGCATTGTTTCGTATATTTATTTATCAATAATTTTTTTTTCTTATTTAATTTTACTCCAACATGTTTTTGTTTTTGTTTTTTTCTTTTTTATTTGCGATTTTTAAATTAATTTCCTTGTTTTATATAATCGTACGTGTGTTGCTCGTTTACAATAATTAAATATAGAATGAATTTTAAACCTCAATTTTGTTGTTGTTTGTTTTTTCTCACATACAGCATTTGTATACATATATATTTATTTTTTTATATTTATGTATATATATATATATATATAATTTATATTAATGTTCCATATATAATAATACAATACATTTTAAAAATAAAAAAAAAGAAATAATAAGAAAACTAAAAAGAGAAAATAATAAATGTAAAACAAACATTTTAAAAAATATATCTATATACGTTTATGTGTATATTATATGTACTATGTAAAAGTATTTATTTTTTCTTCTATCTCAAATTGTTGTTCAATTGAATCTCTTGGGATTCAATGTCCACAATTTGTTCGATCGAAATCATCATCAATATTAAAATACAAATATATATATATTCTTAATTTTGCTTCTGTTTTTTTTTTTGCTTTTTTTATAAATACTATTCTCATATATACGTGCGTATATACTGTTGTATGCGAACGAATTTTTACTCAATTTTGAGTGGTTGTGTTTGTGTGTGTATTTGTGGTTATTACATGTAAAAATAGGGAGGGCGAGTAGAGATAAAACACAATTGTTCATGCGCGTCTTGATTCATTTCAAAAATGTTGGCTTATTATAGTTAAAAAAAAAAACAAAAAACAAAATCAACTATTAACTGTAAATTGTTGCTTGTGTGATTTGTAAATGTGTTTTCTGCATATTTCTATATGTGTACGAGTAATGTGCTGCTATTGTTTGAAGCTGTGCTACTACCTAAGCAAACTACAATACATAATAACTTCAGATGGTCCTACAGTCAGTATCTTCTATTTACACTCTTTATTCGAATTCCTACTTCTAGAACATGATCGGCGACATTGTTACTGCTGCCATTTGAAGGCGTTATAACATTACCAGAGACCAGAGGCGGCGCTACCATTGCTCGTCGCACTACTGTCGTTGCAGTGTAATCGTGAGGTCCGCCGACCGTATGCCTTCGTTTAATGGAGCGATTCTGTTTGTTTTGGATTTGTCGCTTCTTCGTTAAATTCATATCAGTCTTTTCATTTTTAGTCAGTGCGGAATTATTGCAACCTATTGTACCTCCTCCCCCACCACCACCCGTTCCACCACCACCACCACCACCACCACCACCTCCTCCTCCTCCTCCTCCAACACCACCACCGACGACACTGCCACCGCCACCAATTCCTCCTCCGCCACCACCGCCGCCGCCTCCACCACTACCACCTCCTCCTCCACCACCGCCACCTCCAGCGCTTCGGTTTGAGTAATTTCGGCAATTGAATGAGGCAGAACGAAAGAGCCGGTGATCACGTCTCTTTTTATACCGTGGCGATGACATGATCAACGCTTCCTTTGGATCACTGGTTGTGGATCCTTCAGAGTCATCCGAGCATGCTGCCTCGTATACAAATGAGAATCGAATGTTTTTAGGTAAATCACGAATGGTGTTGTTGCTTCGTGAGTTGAAGCCTTTAAAATTTGTCATTTCGTTGTGATGATGCCGCTCGGGAGACTCATCGGCATAGGGAATGTTCTCGTGCAGGATTAAGGGTTGGCCAAAGTGCCTTCGGCCGGCGTTATCACGTTGACGATTCGGACTGCCATTTTCATCATTTGACTCAGAACCGCTGCGTAAATTGCGAAGCTTTGAATCCAACGTATCTGTGATTGTTGTCAATGACATTGAACCTTCAAACATAAATCCAGTTAAGCCATTTTTTTTTTTTTACAAAATAACAAGAAGAGCTTACCACTATCACTTATGCGACTGTTGCTGGATTCATCATCAGTTAGAATGGAAATGTCCACACTGCTCCGCTCCTTGCTACTGCCAGTGTTTTCGATAATGTGTTGCTCCTTTGAAGTAGGTGTTGTTGCAGTAGGTGGCGAGTCTGTTGCTTTTTTACTGCCATATTCCAGCGACTATAATTGGACACATAATTCAATCCCGATATCACATGTATTTCAAAGGCAAGTGCCAGTGCGGTTTCTTACCAAAACACTTTCTCCTGAGTATGTATCAGAGCTAACAGCACTTCGTTTGGAATGAGTTCGCCGGCGCAGATGAGGAATGAGTCTTGATGTTAACGATTCTCGATCAGTTAAACGCTCGATTTTTGAAACATTATCGAGAAGAAGGCTGGTTTGGTCCTGATGGGATGACGACGTTGATGAGGATGTGACACTGACAGTGTTTAAATCGATTTCTGGCAACTCACCATCCTCAAAGAAGTATTCGTACTAAAAAAAAGAGTCACACATCCGTAATTCCAAAATCAATCAAAACAAAAGTGGAATTCCTTACCTGTGTTACTAAAAGTTCCACAATCCTACACTGATGCTTCATATCTTTTACAGCAATTTCTAATGTCTCGTTTGGTGTTCGTATTATAGAGGGACCGAAAATGATTGCCAAATTCTTCGGTTCCATCAGGTTAACATCGCATTTCTTACTTACACGACTTAAATGCCTAATTAAATGCTTCATAGTTTCGAACGAATTACGCGGCAACGACTGCAGACGGTCTTTCAATTCGCGTAAGCGATTTTCTCCCGTCTTTTTGTCAGCTTCAATAAAATTATTATAAAAGTTACTTGGCAGCAATGCATCGGGCAGACTTCGTATGAAGAGCTTTAAAAGGCTAGACACCACATTTACATCCTCCCACCTAACGTCGGTGTTACAGCGTTCCCATGAAAAATCACTTTTATTCACTTGATCCTTCAGCTCAGAAATGGCAGCTTTGTTACCGGGAATTCTATAAATGCCGATTACACCGAGACCTTTGGTCTCAACAATATTTGTGCAAACGTCCACGATAAGCGGAACGTATTCGTTGTCTTTTGACTAAGGAATGAAGATGAGTACATTTTAAAATCTTGCACAAATACGAGTATAGAATTTGACTTACCATTGGACAAGCTTTTAAAGGCACCCCAATAGAACCAGTTGTTTTAGAACTTGACGCTAGAGTTGACGGTGAAATATCAGCACTAGTGCCATGATTTCGTCGAAAGAGTAAATCCTTCCAGTTTTTCGTCTTTGGCGAGCCCAAATCTTTATCTGGAAGATTTTTATGTTGCGATTTTCTTGCTTTCATATGCGGTGATATTGATTCCGTTTCGTTTTCGATACCACCGCGTGAGGTTGAACTCTGAGGTGAATACTCCTGTTGTAAGTTATCATCACAGTATGTTATTGTTGGCATTGTGGTTGTTGCTGCAGTTTTTTGCGGTTCAGCTAGTTGCTTTCCTTGGAGATCCTTTCAAATCAAAAGAAAAAAAAAAACATAAAATGAAAATTCTTTAGCAATTGGATTGATTAAAACTCACGGTATCGCTATTATTCAGGTTACACTTCTCTTGGAGTAAACTGAAAATGCGTTTCATCTCTGTAGCACTTTTTGTTTTGAACACAATCTCTGTATGTTCGGTGTTGTTTGTCGTCGTTGACGACGAGGAGGATAGTTTTTCTTGACTTTCATCGAATAGCAAATCAGCATTTGATGTTGTACCACCAGATGCTGGCACAGATGCTGAAGACGATGAGGAGGATGAAGTTGTAAGATTATTTTGTATTCGCGGCTTGGATTGCAATCGAAAGATGAATTTCTTTTTGTCAACAGATTCATCTAAAATATTGAAATTCCTAACATCAAGCTCTATCACCTAAAAGAGTATGAAAGCACGTTTTTAATAGATTTTGTTTTTAGTGTTATAAAAGACATGAACTTACATTTATTTCCGATTTAGAACTACGACCTGGGTATATTTTTAGGATATCACCTTTGATTTCGATTTTTACCTGTCTCCAGGACCGGTACTCAGACATTCGCTGTGAAAAAATTATTAAGTTTTATAAAAACCAACAAAAATTTATCTGACAATATGCCATGCTTTGAAATGTTATTTAAGATAAAAGTTTTGAGTACTAAAAGACCGATAAAGGTTCAATACTTTAAGTCGAAGGCACTGCATTCTGCTTATGAAGAAGAACCCGATGTCTACACAATTGGACAGCTTATAACGTCGACTGTATGAAGGAACCTAACTTCCTCTATCCAGATTTGTGATAACCTTTCGACAATCAAATTCTAAGCGAAAATTTATTGCGTAGGCGTTGCTTAGTCTTATATATATATAGTTTAAACCGGTCTCAGCTGAGTTGAAAAAAATTCACTAGATTCGACAGCACTTTCGGTGCATAGATAAACTGAAAGTCAACTGTTGACATTTTGCACTTTTTCATTCAATTGGATAGTTTCCTTCTTACGGTGTTAATCCGGCTTTTCTTTAACTACATTTTAACCCAATTTCAAGTTTTTGCAGACGCAAAGACCTTAATTGGAATTGCAACTCCAATTCAATTCAACTTTGCAACTAACCCAGGTATACCCACTAAGGACATCTTACGAGTGCATTACAAGCAATGACTTTCCTAAGATATCAATGATGCTGCGGATCACCTCAATGGAATGATCAGACATCAGATAACAGACATCTAGCATGCTCGACTCAGTAGCGAAAATCCTGGAAAACATCATTCCTGAGAAATTGATGCAATACACTGAAGGAGGCAATGATCTCTCCAACCAAGAGTATGGATGCAATAGCGAAGCAACACTTATGAAATTCCAGCAGTATGTGATACTGCACAAACGGAATCAGGTGGAAATGAGGCAAAAAATAGTACAGTCTCGGTGTCAAAAATGCTTTTAACCCTGACTGGGTTAGAATATCATCATAAAGTCGTTGCGAAATATGAGAGTTCTAGCCAACCAACTTCGATTATTTTGTAACCATAACAGGAAGTGTTTTTCAACTGTCAGGACCATATCGATGTCGTCGTAGTAGTACTTATTGCTAAAATTATAGAGAAAGCGAAGCAACTCTCTAACAACACACAACAATTTACATCATCCTTATAAGTATTTTGTTACACGAAAAGCTTAACTTCAGAGACCATTTAAATTACACAAGCAGGAAGACCAATTGAGCAGTTTCCGCAGTATCCTGAGTGAAGCTAATCATTGGAGGACCTAGGCAGTCAGTAAGAAATTTCAGCAGCGTACCCGATGAACAAAACTTATATGGGTACTAGTAAAACACATACAGACGTATGTATACGAGAAGAATAGACTTTATCCATCACTCAGGGTGGTGCGCATGCAGAAAAGTCAAGAAAATGTGTGATAGACCGATTAAATATAATCGCCCCGGAGGCCAAAAATGTCTGCATCAATATGCAATGACAAATATAAAGAGAAGGACCGCACAGATGAGTGGCAATGGTGCTGGTACACTTCAACAAATGAATGATGGACAAACAAGTGAACAAAAAAAAAATCCGAGAGTTAAGCTTACCTCATCTAGCTCCTAAAGGCATATGGAAGCTATTGAAAATACCACCATAAATATATAATCTGCAGAGGATCCATACAGCTGTCATTGTCAAACATGAAGCTAGAAATGCTTTGAACAGCATGGTGATGCATGAAAGACAGCCAATAGCGTCATTACAAACATTATGCAAGATTTATGGCGAAAAAAAAAGAAGTAGCAAAAGAATAATTAGAAAAATACTTTGGAACATGAGGAATAAAAGAAATAGTGTCCAAATGCCCCTGCGAAGGAATGTTCTGTATACAATAAAACAAAACAAATTTAAAACTTTTAAATTAACGTGTGCAGCTTCAACATTAACACTGTTTTCCCCGAATGAATTATATTGATAACACTTCTCGTTCGTCAATTTTGGTGGGGGCGAAAGCCCCCATTTATTCGGCTTAATACAAGCTATAACTTACAAATTAAACTTAAACTAAAACTTAAAACTAAGGTTGGTTGGAGTGGTGAAGGAGAACGGATTTGAGGTAGGGAGTGGTGCGGTGGAAATCAAAGACGGTAGGGTATGAGTTGATTTGACGTAGCATACGGGAGATTGGTTCGTTCGCGCCATAGGAGGTGTGGTGGGTTGGTAGATAGAAGAGTCGAGGGGTACGTAGATTACGAGGGTTAGTGTTGAGGAAAATGGAGTTGTGAAGGGACGCGCATTCAACGTGACCTGAAAGGAGTCGATGAATGAAGAGAAAGTCTGCAGCATCTCTGCGATCTTCAAGGGTGTTTAAGTTGATAAGGTTGAGACGGTTTTGATAGGGGGCAGATTAAAAGGATCGTCCCAGGGCATACCTCGGAGAGCAAATCGAAGAAAACGGCGCTGAATGCCTTCAATTCGCGAGATATGAACACGATGATATGGGGACCATACTTGACTGGCGTACTCTAGGAGGGGGCGAACAAAGGTAATATAGAGGGACCTGGTCACGTATGGGTTGTTGAATTCTTTGGACCACCGTTTTATAAAACCTAGTGCAGAGTTGGCTTTGAGGATTATCTCTTCCATATGTAAACGGAAGTTGAGCTCGCTATCACACAAAATGCCGAGGTCACGAAGAGACTGTACGGAGGAGATAGGTTGGTTATGGAGAAGATAGAGTCGGGGAGGAGATTGGTTCCGCTTATGTGAGAAGGTGATGGATTGGCATTTGGCGATGTTAAGTTCCAAAGAATTTTTGAGGCACCAGATCGAAAAACTATCAAGATCTTGTTGAAGGAGGAAAGAGTCATGGGGAGAGGAAATGGTTTTGAAAAATTTGGTATCGTCGGCGTAAAGGGAGACAGACGAGTGTTTGATGATCATATCGAGATCATTTATGGTTAATATAAAAAGAAGGGGACCGAGATGGCTGCCTTGTGGAACTCCAGAGGTGGCCAAAAATGGAGCGGAGTGGGCTGACCTAAAACGAACACTGTAAAAACGGTTTTTGAGGTAAGAGGATATCCATTTCAACAATATGGGTTCAAAGCCGAGGGCAGACAATTTAAAGATGATTAACCGATGAGAGATTTTATCGAAGGCTTTGCTAAAATCGGTTGCAACTACATCGACTTCATTGCCATTTTCTAGGGCAGAGAAGGCAAAGGATACGAATTCAACGAGATTTGTGGTGGTTGACCTACCCTTTAGGAAGCCATGTTGTCTAGGAGAAATAAGTGATTTGCATTGGAAGCTTAGAGCTTCATACAAAATACTTTCGAAGAGTTTGGGTATATGAGAGAGTTTAGCGATGGGACGATAGTTGGTTATTTCATTCTTTGATCCTTTCTTGTGGATCGGGGTTATGAAGGAGGATTTCCAAGCCTCAGGAAATTCTCCTTGTGAAAGGGATAGACGGAAGAGATTAGAAAGGGCAAGGGAAAGAGAGGAAGAACATTTTTTAAGAAATATGGCAGGGAGGCCATCTGGGCCGGGTGTGAATTTGTCATTGAGTTGGTGTAATTCATGTTCGATATAAGACGGATCAAAAATATGAGAGAGAAGTGGGCCATTGGAGAAGTTCAGTAGGTAACTAAAATAGGATGGATCTGGTACAAAGGAGTCGTTGGTGAAGGATTGTTTAAAAAAGGTGGCAAATAGGTTGGCAATGGTGAGTGGATCGGTTGATGACCTGTTGTTGAAAGAGAGGGAAGGAGGGTAACCATCGGACTTTCTTTTGTAGTTAACAAATTGGAAAAAGGACTTAGGGTGGTTTATAAGGTTGACTTGCGCATTGTTAAGGTAGTCCTGGTAAAGGGAATCGTAAAGTTCGGTGAAATGAAGATAAGCACCAAGATAGTTGGAATAGTCGGTAAAGGATCTGGTACGCAGGAAAACAGCCCATAACTTATTTCTCTGATTTCGTAAGGAACGAAGCTTGCGATTATACCAGGGGGGACTAGTAGATGATGTTTTAAGGCGGGAAAATGGAACGTAAAGGGAAAAAGAATTAAATATTTCTTTATAAAAAATGGATAAGACATCATTTATACTTAGGTTGTGAAAGTTAAAGAGGGATCTGCTGAGATATTCACTGATTTTGTGAAAGTTTGCTTTATGAAAGTCGTGGGATGAGAGAGTTGTGGGTGGAGTGAACTGGAATGAAGAGTTATGTAAAAATGAAAGTAGAAGGGGGGGATGGTAGTTATCGATTGTTGAGAGAGATAGGGGACAAAGTGAGACTGAGGAGTTAATTGGATCTGTTGTGAAAATAAGGTCTAATTGCCTGCCCATAAAATTGGATATACCACTGACTTGGCATAGACTTGAGTCTGTTAAGTGATCTAAGAAGAGACATTCCTTAGCTGAGTTGGCATTTGAAGCGATGAAAAACGATTGATCATCTGATGGAGTCCATTGTAGTTGAGGAAGATTAAAGTCGCCAAAAATAAGGATATCATCAATAGGGTCTGACAGGTCAATTAAATCGATCGCATCAATAACAAATTGGTAAGATTCGATAGGTTGAGCTGGTAGGATATAGCAACATATAACGTAAAGGGACTTGAGAGGCAGTGATATTTTTATTGCGACAAAGTCGGCTTTAGAGGATGAAGACATTGTAATGGGGGAAGAGTTAAGGCTGTTGTCCATCGCCAGTAGGACGCCTCGACAGGGGGAATCTTTATTTGTGCGGGTAGGATCGTAGTCGCGGAAAACATTAAAAGTAGGAGGGAACAATTCCTGGTTCTTTAGGTCGGGAATCAAATTGGTTTCGGTCAAGGCGTAGATATCAAAGGGAAGAGCATGCGATTGACGTAGGACAGCATTGGTTTTAGAGCGAAGACCTCTTACATTCTGGTAGTAAAATGTAAGAGGGATGTTGTGGGGTGGAGGTGTGAGGCAGGATGGTTTAAGCGCTGGCAAGGGAGGCACGTTATGGACGAAAAAATTTGTCGTGGTCGGCTCGGCTTCGCTGTAGGTGTGATACTCGTTTAGAGTGAACATAGTTGCCGAATGCAGCGAGGTCGTCTGCTACTTTCTGAGGGGACATGTTAAAAATCTCGTGGTACCTGACATAAAGGTTCCTGAGACTGATAGGGTCGGTAGGGAGGCCTTCCTGCTGGATGGAAACCATGACGCTGGTTTTGGTTTTCCTTTCGTAGCAGACCGAGTCCGATTTGTCATGTAGATAGGCAAGAAAGAGACGAATGTTTTCATATATCTTTCTTTCTCTGAGACTAGAGAGAGCATATCGAATTTCTGTAGTGCCATTGGTTTGCTGTGTTAGTTTAACAGTGGGGGGAAAAAGGGGATCAAGAATAGGAGCATTGGAGGAGGGAGATAGAGATAAATGATTGGATATGGAGTTGGATGAGGGGTGAGATGTGGGGTTTAGGGTATGGGAGTTAATGAAATTAGGGTACTTAGCTCCAGTTTTAAGGTCGAAGTTGGGTTTGGTGGTGGCTTTTTAGGGACTGGGGCCCGTGAAACCGAGGGAGAAGGCGAGCTGGAAGCGGGATTTAAGATAGGTGTTAAGTCAAAAGAGACACGTTGACGTCGGGGCTTGGTTTGGGGTGGAATAGACGGAGTTGGAATATGGGTAGGAGGCTTAAAATTAGGAAAAATTTTAGTTTTAAAGCTCCAATTGGAGCTGGGTTTGTTTTGAGAAGAGGAGGTGGGTCTTGGCAAATTGGGTTTACTTGCTACCTTGATAGATGGTTTAGGTAAAACGGACTGCTTGATTTTATCCTGCTTCTTGGTCGTATTTTCCAACCATTTGCAGACACGCATCTTTCCAAGGTTGAAATTGTTGCTGGCTGGATTATGGAATAGCCATTCGTATTTGGCCGGCATATTGAGCTTGAAGCTGCGCCTACTTCTGTGGTGAGATGTTGGAATTAAATTACAGTGGCTAATGGTAATGCCATATTTCTTTACGAAGACATTCGAGATCCAATCAGCATCAGCGTGTGGTGGGGCGCCTTTTATAAGAAGCGTAGTGGCCAATTGATTTTTCGAAGCAAGCTTATCAAGTCTACGCTGCCATTCAGAAGGTGTCCAAGTTGAGTTGAAGTGATTGATAAGCCTCCGTGGGGCAGCGATTGGAGGTGTTGACGTAGATGTGGTCTTTATTATCAGGTTGGAAGAAACTTCGCAAGAATCAGTTGGTTGAACCGTCCGCAGATGACTTGTATGTGGGGGTGAGTGTGAATCCACTTCAGGTTCCATTAATTCAGCCATTAGCGATGTATTATAGGGAACATTCTGGTAAGGCTGCGGGAAGTTTGGTGGGTCAACGATTTTGCTGTTTATTGTTGCGATGTGATGTTCAATATCGCATACGAGGGATCGAGTCGCAGTAAGTTCATCACTGACATCGTTCACTTTGTCGAAGATAACTTCGAGCATAGGATCGGATTCTTTAGGAGATGGTTGTTTGCGTGACGAGGACTGGAAATGAATGTCAATGTCGTCACGCAGAGAGCTTATCAACTCGCAAGTTTTTTGGTTGGATATAACTTGCGTAGAACAGATGGCTTTGATGTCACTTAACACTTTATCCAAGTGACCTAAGGGAGTTTCTTCATTCCTGGATCTCCCAGAGTCTAACTCGATTAGACCAGCAATTTGTTTATCCATATGCCTTACTTTGGATTTTATTAGTTCGGCTGAGGTCTGCACTGAGTTCCGTAACTCTTCAACACTTTTAACACTGCTTTCGATGACCGAAATTTTGTCCGTGATCTTTTTCGCGAGTGTGTCTTGGTAGGAGTTATTGGAATCGCTTAGGCATTTTATTGCCAAAAGAACATGCGAGAGTGAGATACACTTGCACTCATCACAGAAGAAAAGGAGGTTATCAGAGAATTCCTTGATAAACACCGTATTTCTTTTTTTTAACTCGACACAAACGGCATGAAAGGCTTTCCCACAGATGCCCTTGCAAGCTACCCAGTCAGCACTGCAGTCATCGATTACACAATTGGCAATTCCGCAAGACATATTTAATTTAGTTGAGTAGGTCAGTGAGTGTATAAATATTAGGTCGAATTATTGTTTTTATTTATTTATTTATTTTTTTTTTTTTGTATTGCTTGGTTGCAATTTTATATAGTTAGGGGCTTTGGCACTGAAAAAATTGCACAACAAAAAAAAAAAAAATAGAGAATTCAAGCACTGGGTTTAAGAACCGGAAAATGCAATTTGACGAAAATTAATTAAAGGGAGAACAAGAAAAACACGTCTGTCTGGTTTGAGATTCTGACTGAACTGACTGAACTCAAGACAGCAGCGAAGGCATCCCATATGCGGATCAAGCTCTATCAAAATTCTAGCCCCAATGTACAGACATAGAAATGTTGTCAGCAATCCGAAGCTACTTCTGATGTGATTGATTTGAAAGCACCGTCACAAGGAAACCTCGGGTTTCAAGATGAATTTAGGCAGGTACATGCGTGTAACAAGAAGCATATTAAGCTGCGCTACATCGGAGAACTAGAGCTGCTCGTAAGCTCTATGAACAGAAAAGAAGAGAAGTGCACAGAGATGTTACTCAAGGAATGACGTTCGAAAGTTTTATCAGAGAACAAAACGAACATGGCAGGGCTACAAAGCCAGAATGAAAGCCTACAAAGATAAATATGAACAAGTAGTAGCAGTCGGTGCTAAAAGACCAGAAATACTACTACTGCAGACCGTATAATGTTGATGATGTCAAAATACAGCTAACAGGCAGATTGAACCATTTACCCTAGACGAAGATGACAGGGAACTCTGTCCCTCTGAGCCAGACGAAACTAGATCTTTGAAGTAAAAGTTTCTTTATTAACATTTTACCATACTTTACATAACGATAATAAGGGCACACAGCGCCTTGCGTGTGATGTATCCACTTCTGAAATCAAGCATAGATGGACAATGTCCTCTTCCAATTGATTTAAAATTCTGAATAATAATAGTTAAAAATGTTTACAATGATGTTAACACAACAAAATTTGGAGACTGAATAAGCAATATGCCCCTAATACTAATTTCAATAACGGTTTCAGCATTAAATTGGTTTTGTGCATTTTATGACAATTGGAAAAAAACGCGCAATACTTATGTTACAACCTGATATTTGTATATTTTCCTCTTCTACGAGTATGAGCTTCATTTGTTAATTTCGAAATTCCTCTGGGCCTACTGTTTATTTATTCTCAGTCTCATTTAGCATTTTTATAACCTCTCCTTTGACCATTTAATTTCCAATCGATTTATCGTATGCCTGGATTTGCACTCACCCCAAAACAATTCTTAAATCTTACAACAAGCTGAACTGCTTACTGCTCTCATTATCTGAGATCTCCTTCACTTCTCTTCGATGAAAACTGTCATGCAGTCTGATGAATCTCTCTAATTCCCTACACCGTTGTTCGAGGTGTTCATCTTTACCCAATCTGATTTTATTCTTGATCGACTTATGTAGCTCCTTGTTTTGGGTTGTACCACATGAAATGTCTGATTTTCGCTCAGTCGGAAATAAGAAGTTCTCTGAGGAATTGCATGCCAAATTGGCGGAAAAGCAACCTGCGTTGTTCAAGAGGAACGGTCTGATCCTTTTGCATGATAATGCTAAACCCCATACATCACAAGTAACGGTGCAAAAACTGTTGCAGTTGGGATATGAAATTCTTCCGCATCCACCGTACTCTCCTGATATTTCCCCAACGGCAGAAGGTCTTCCGGAACCGAGCAGAGGCCATCAAAGCCTTTGAAGATTTCATTGATTCAAAAAGTCAGCACTTTTACGAAAAATGAATATTTGACCTTGTATCACGTTGGAAGAATGTCGCAGATGCCAACGGATTCTACAATCGGTAGGTACAGTTGGTATAGTTGAGACAGCTTCCCGCTTACTTCTTTTTTTTTTTACTTGGCTTTGTATTAGTCGTTGCTGTATACTTATTGCTGGGCTGGTACACTTCATAAAAATATCTAAACTTACTCATATAAAAAACAATGCCTTACATCACCATCAGGAAAAGCAAATAAATCATAAACTTATTGATGTCAAAAAATTAAATAAAAAAATCTTAAGAATAATAATACCTTTCCATAGATGCAAGACGATTTGACTTCCATTTCGGTTTCAAAAACTTCCATTTCAGTTGCCACATCCTTCGTGTCGAGTTTTCCATTTATTTCTGGAACATGCTCTATGTGAATGCTAAGCCAATGAAAAGATTGTGAATAATTTATTTGTTATTCGACAAAAAGGGTAGAATCCTGTGTAGCTTACCTATCGCGTATTTCACTATTTATCGATGTGCGCTTACTCTCGACATCTGAAACCTCACTTGTTGTCACATCCGTACTGTATTCATTCTCATTATTGGTGGCGCGCAAATATGATATCCTACGCATTGGTTTATTGTCGTCAATGCTAATTGGTTTAAACCGTCGAACGACCTCCGCTGAAGCTAAAAATTAATGGAAGACTAATTTGAAAGAAAATGTTGTGGTTGATGTTTGAAATTGTCTCTACCTTGAATGGCTGGTATATCGCCTACTTCAGCAATATCTGCAAGTGACTGCTTGGAATCCGTGCGATGATTTTCTTCAACTTTTGCAGAATATTCTTAAAGAACAGAATTTATTACTTTAAGTTTTGTTATGTGTTCAATCATATTATGTAACATACTTATAGGTATTTGGTATTCGTCTAGTCCTGCAGATGCCAAATTTGCCTTGTGTACTTCCATTCTGCTGCCAGTTTGCCCATCGATTACACACTGCTGCACTGTGTCATAGATCACAGGCTTCTTTAAACAACTACTATCCAGAGAGGTGTTTATTGTCAGCGGCTTGAAAGGATCAAAACCTTTCGCTCGATTTGAAACTAATTTCCTTTCAAACCTGCAGATATATGCATTGCATCAAAATAAATATCAGCGAAACAATATAAATTTAAACGAATCGATGGCACTTACACTTGATTAGTCACTCCCATTTCCGGTAGAGACTCAAGATACTCTAACTCCTTATGGAATTTGTCTTTCATTGTACTACTGTTACTGCTTGTGGCACTCATGCTTCCACTACTACCAGCGCTGGATATGTTCCTCTGACGGGATATCGTCATTTTGACAATATCACCAGCACCTATACCAACACCACCGCTGCTGTAATTGTTGGGTCTCATGCTGTCGACCAAGTTCGGTGGAAGATTTTTCGCATAGAAATTTTGCATATCACAACTAGCTGGTAAGAGATCTCTGGTTATTGGCGGCTTTCCAGCAGTCTTCACATGAACACGAGCAGACATCGGCAAAGGTTGTTGGGAATGGAAAAAGTTCGGCTGTGTATGCGGTAGCGGTGACTTTAGGAATTCCTCCTTTTGCTTGATGCTTTCGCGCAGGCGTATCATCAGGTCATTGTCGATAGCGTTTCGTGGTAATACTGATAGGTTAGGTGGAGCTTTAGAGCTGCAAAAAGAAAACAAAAAGAAAAACTTTTTTATTTCATGGTTCCTTGGTTGGTGGTTGCATTAAAGACTTGCCTGCTGCAAGGCAAACTGCAATTATGACAAAAGCAGCAATTGAGCAGCGAACTTAAAGGAGTCATCACCATCTCCCTTCAATTATTATACATTGATACCACTTCCCTCGAGAAAAATTCCCTACTGTGCCACCCAAAGGCGTGGTGTAGCAGCTATGGCGCACAATTTTCGACACTGAAGTTTGTACCTGACTAGCGAAATGTGGTCGTTGTCATACATTGCGACTGCGGCTATTCGAGACAAAAGGTGATGATGATTCGATTCAAATCGATTGTGTGGCATATTTTTTAGTCGTCGTTTGGTTTGTTGCACCAAAAAAGGAGGATTTCTGAATACGCAAGAGTATTTTTAATTACTCGCTGCTTGAATACGTCAACGGTATGAGACAGCAGGCAGCAATTGCGAAATGTTTGTCATTTATTTTGTCTAATTAAATATTTCCATGGAAATTAGTTACATCAGTCATTGAGTATGCGTACATACATACGTAGGAGGTACCTATTCGCATCAAACTTAGCTTAGCATACGAAAATTTAAATTTATTAACTTGAACATGTAATGCGTCCGAAATGGAATGCCATCATCGCACTTCCATTGTTGGTTCAATTACACGTAATATAATGCAATGACATGAATGTCTCAAAATCGGATAATACAAAAAAAAAACAATAACAACATAACAAGACGCGCAATCATACTGTGTGCAAAGTTACTTTGCGCTTGGTTACAGTGCCGGTCAGAAATTGAACAAAAATTTCGGGGAAATGGTTGAAAACTACTGTGTACGATAAATACGTTTTGTGTTCACATACGTACGCTCGCCATTGGCCACGTTTGATTTGATATAACAACAATGTTAGTTGCGTTTCTCGTTCTACAATATAATAGAAGCCATACACGTACGTTATTTTAATTTAGCATACAAACAGAAGGGACAATGAAAAAGGACGACTTTAAATATATTGTGCGCTTATAATTCAGAACATAAAGAAATGAATTTAATTCTGTTGAAGAATATGAAAAAAACATCCTTCGCCCTACTGAATCGGATATGAAACGTCTGTACGATCTCGTAGTTGAATCGTCTGTTCGCAGCTGTTTAAACTACATGGAAGATTAGCGGCGCAACTAATAAGCAATGTACTAGCCATTTTTTTCATCTACATAACGGAACGCTTGTGCAAATTGAAGGCACACTCTCGTGATATAAATAATTCGGGTAGGAAGCCCTGTAGATCTGGATGTTCGTCAAGGTCATTGTTCTTGTAATGTCTTGTAATGTGTCTGCGTGTTAGTTTCATGACGAATTTATCTATTCTTATTAGGTTCGCCCTGTTGCACAAGTCCTCATTAGTATCGAATTCTATGTACTACGACTCTGGTATTCCGTACGAGGAAAGACAAACCCTAAGGCAAATCCTCTCAAGCTCCCGATTTTTTTTTTCTAATATAATAAATTTGCTCCCACGTTGAACGACACAGAACACTCAACTTCCAGCCGTCGCAATATGGCTTGGTCCCATCGAAGTCACTTTGCAAAACTGTATTAATAATCTAGACTCTTGGACCTGATCAAATCGACTGCGAACGCGATAGAATAGTGAAGTGATCCCAAAAGATCGCTTGTGTAGATGTTGAATATAATCAGCGAATTAATCACATCTATTTTTTACTATGAACTGTCTACTGGTGAGAATACTAAAAATATGTATAGCATTGGTTTCCTCAATTGGATACGGATTAGATGTATTTTTGTCCCTTTTGGGGATATTACACATTGCCGCTGTCTTCCAATGCTCTAGATAATGGGCATTATTCGTGGCCTTTATAATCAAGGTCATGTAAATGTATACCACTTCTAGTGGAAGATATCGAAGCACAACATTCGGTATCTCATCGATCTCAATTGAATTTTTACAGCCAGTGATTCGAAGTATTTCCTTCAAAATGAACGATGGCAGTTCTTTTTAGTTGGCGATTACATTATTTATCATGCTACAACCCTGCCGAACTCTTTACGAGGGGCGTTCAACATATTCTCGGTATCGGGGTAAAGCTGTGGTTGTATATACATATTGACTTATTTATCAAGTAATACTATTATTTTAGTGCATTCATGTAAAATTTCATATAAATGTGATTATTAATTCGCGTTTTATCTCTAGTTAAACAGAATCATAATGGCAACTGAGACGATGATGGTGAGAAATTTAATTACAGTCAAAAAACTATTCATGAAGAGATGGTGGCTGTTTACCAGGGTTCCGCACCTTCATTATCAACTGTGCAAAAGTGGTCAAGTAAGTTCAAGAGAGGCAGAGAGAGCATTGAGGACGACCCCCGCTCCGGCACCCCGGCTACTGCTTGTACGGGTGAAAGCATCAAAGAAGTCGAAAAACTTGTTCTTGAGGATGCCCGAATAAAGGTGAAAATGATGGCAGAGATCACCAAGCTTTCAATTGGTACCATTCACACCATTCTTCATGACCATCTTAACCTTTCAAAGGTCAGTGCAAGGTGGGTGCCACGAATGCTCACAGCGCCTCAGAAAAAAGTGAGAATCGCATGCTGTAGAGAGCTTTTGGAGATGTGTAGTGAGAACGCGGACGGTGTTATGGATCGAATTGTTACTGGGGACGAAACATGGGTCCACCCCCCGAAGAAGTTCAAAGTCACTCCGTCTGCCGGGAAGCTCATGGCCACAGTTTTTTGGGACTCAAAGGGAATCTTGCTCATTGAGTACAAAAAAAAAAAGGTGAAATCATCAACGCCACATCCTACGCTTCCACTTTGTATAATTTGCGGGAGGTAATTAAAAAGAAAAGACGGGGTAAACTCGCAGCGGGTGTGTTGCTTCTTCATGACAACGCTCTTGTTCACACGGCGCGAGTTTCCAAGGCTGCTGCGCGAGATTGTGGTTTCGAAGAAATCCAACACCCACCCTATAGTCCAGACCTTGCCCCTAGTGATTATTTCCTGTTTCCGGATTTGAAAAAATGTTTTCGTGGAAAAAGATTTTCGGATGATGAAGAACTCAAGTCGGCAATAAATGGGTATTTTGCAGAGAAAGAGGAAATTAATTTTTTTGAGGGTTTAAAAAAGCTTATCTCAAGATGTAACAAATGCATTGATGTTAGGGGAGATTATATTGAAAAATAAAAACAATTTAAATTGAATTCGCATTTTCCTTCATATCGATACCGAGAATATATTGAACGCCCCTCGTACTTCCTTCAAACATTCGAAATCAACGTACATCGATATTACGGAGGCAACCCAAATTTTCCTTCTCCCGCGCTGTGTGCAACCATTTAAAGGGTACTCAAAAAAAAAAACACGGTTGGTGAAAAAGTATGATTTTGGGGTCGTCTTTGTATAAAGAAATCACAAAGAGGATACATGGACTTTCTCAAAATTACGGACTGGGATTTAAAGCATCGGTGTTTCAGATTCGTTCGATGTGGCTGAGCTAGTGTAGTTCACGTATTTTGATCTTTTGGACTACATCCTTCATTCGTCCTACTTGTACAGAAGCAAGCATATGACGAAGTTTGCTTATCGTTCGGCACTCGGCACCGTAGAGAAAAACTGGCGGAATCCGTGTTTTATGGAGCATTCACTCCGTCAACCTAAGTAGCAACGGTTTTCTAAGGTAATTCTTAGTCTGATTTACACTAGGGTGCCATTTGTGGAGTTTGTGTTTACTCCATGGTATGTTAAGAACTTTTACGAAGCCTATATTACGATACGTTGGGAGCGACTGATGATGTCGATGTCGTCTGTGTATCCAGCGGTTTTTTTCTTCAATAGTTTCTGTGTTAACATTAACTATCTGTTCCAGCACTAGATTGCGAGATTGAAAAAGTCAGATAAAAGCGAATTTCCTTACCGCCTAAAATTAGATACCTTTTTGGAATAATTCGGGGTAGTTGCTGGTTTAGATGGACTAATTTTGCTGTGATTCCGAATTCGGAAATTGCTCTGTAGAGCTCAAAACGATGAATGAAATCGATAGATAGTGACTTTGAACTTCAAACTCGTTGATCTTTTCATGGGTTTGTCTCAGTGTACAAAACCAAATATGGTACACTGGTACTTGCCAATAAGTGTGTTGCGGGAAAGCATGCGACGTTTACATATTACATTCGGTGGGATCTTATATGCGGCAATTAGACATGCAAAATAAATTCTTAGAGCAGTCCGGCGTGGCTGATAAAAATTACCTGTATAATAGTGGCAATAATTTGAGAAAACTCTGATTCATCATCGATTTCTTTTACAGCTGACAACGGAAATTACTAAATATATGGAAAGAATATTTTTTAAAGTTATTAAACTGTCCAAGTCATATTACTCGCAAAAATAAATATACGAATATATATGCGTCATATAATTTTAAACAAAAATAAGTACGCTACGGTTTAGTAAAATCAAATGAGAAGGACTTTAGCATTTTTGTATCATACTCGTAGAATGAAGCAGCCAGGTAACCAAAATTGCAGCCCATTTTCAGAATTTGCTTATAAAATATAACAAAAAGCTGCTCAGTCCTAAACTTGAATTACCCAGGCCATACAGAAATCATCTGAACACGAGGAGCTCTCGCATTTGTTAGCATCGATGTGATAGCAAACGATCAAATGACGGAACGAACATTTAGTTTTATTTACAACGCTCTGCGAGGAAAAGTATGTCGGAAGAATGTGTAAAAAAAAGTGCCAAACGAGCAGACACTCCAAAATAAAGAAATAAATTGATGGTACAACATTCCGGTATGGATCAAGTCTCGTACCATACTGTGTCTTGCCATTTTGTGCACATAGAGAGGGACCTTTGATTTTTTATGGACTGTGAATAGTGGGAAAGTGAGTCTTTTTCATTGGCAGACAATTTCGGTTTTACGGGCTTTACTTTTCATGGTTTTCTGTGTTGGTCTGTTCAATTTTCTGGGGTAGGAGTGAACCTCATACTGGCCAAATAACTCAACCATAGACCAATTTTGTATGTTTATTTAAATTCTGAAGAATATATCGGGTCGAAATCAAAGAACATCTTATCCAAGGCAGCAAACGAAAGATTTTAGTATTAAATTTATACAAAATGATGGCTGAATTCGAAATCTCGGACCCAAAAAAGAAGTTGTGTTAACTTCTTTAAAAAAAAAATATTATCTTCAACAAGCGTACCTAGCAACTTATATTATCGAAGCTAAAAAGAGAATATTCTGGGAATTCATTTACAATACTTTGGATGAATGACGAATAAAGCAGGATAAATGTGTGACAGACAGACATACCTACTCGTATTTAAAATTCAATGGATTTTTTATTTCCATTTTAAACTGGCGTGCAAGCTAACTCAGGTTTTACAGTGTAGATTGCTTCGAGACGATCAATTTATTAAGAGGTTCTTAGGACTAGGTATTTGGGCAACTTTTATGAAAAACACACACTAAAGGTTCAGACGTGTTGCAGGTAAATACAATACTGAACGTACAACATGACAATACTCTCTATCCAGACTGGCATTTTCCACTTATGCATCCTTTTTAATTAAACAGCAATTCAGTTTCAATAGTCAGTGACTATAATAGTCATTGAAAATTCATATATTGTACGTAGTGTTGGCCAAAACTAAAGCACGAAATGATCTCGCTTTGAGGAAAAGTAAAGAAAACTAAAAAAACCTATTATAATTTAAAGATATTTAAAGAATAACAAAATAAAGTAAAAATTATTAAAAAATAGGTGGACAAAATGAAAGCACATTTCCGAATTCATAAATTAAAAAAAAAAAAAAAAAAAAAAAAAAAAAAAAAAACTTTTGTTTTCGTTAAACCAATCCCTCACAAGTTTAGCGGTATGTTTAGGATCTTTGTCTTGTTGGAACATTCTCCTCAGCATGAGAATTTTGAAGAATTTCCTGGCACATGAAACGATCTATTATTCTATTAATCTTGTGGATTGGCCCGGCTCCTTGACTGGAAAAAAAAACATCCCCAGACAATTATAATGCCTCCACCGTGCGTAATTGTGATCTTTGTGACAACGGGGATTTAATCCTTCGTACTTTGGCCTCCATACCGTTCGAAATCCGTCAGATCCATTTAAATTAAATTTGGACTCATTGGAGAAAAGAACCATTTTCCATTTTGCAACAGTCCAATTTAAATATGCCTTTGCAAACTCCAGCCTTGCACGTCGATTTCTTTCAGAAATAAATGGCTTTTTTTTGCACGGTATGATGACAAACCACTATCAACCGTCGGATCGTCCTGCTTAAAATTCGTAAGCTGAGTTCATTTTTAATACTTCTGGACAATATAAAGAGGTCCTTTTTGATCAGCCTGATGAAGTTTTTATCTT
This sequence comes from Volucella bombylans, assembly GCA_949129095.1. Lineage (NCBI taxonomy): Eukaryota > Metazoa > Arthropoda > Insecta > Diptera > Syrphidae > Volucella > Volucella bombylans. The sequence goes on from OX422143.1 coordinate 154,339,904, forward strand.
CGCGACTGGTAGTCTTTCGGGGTATGTATGTACGAGTATGAATCGTTTCGACATTTCCCCGAACGCGGAATCAAGATATTATTCGAGAAATCACTGTATGGCTTATACGAAATGTATTGGCAATAAATGTAATTGAAATCAGACTCTATTTCTTCTTTTAGATCCGTGGAATAGTATCAAATGTTGTTGATTTCATTATAACGTTCAATCTCCAACGCCGATGGCACACAAGTACACTTGTTTTTCTGATTACTAAGATCTTGCTTGAGAAAAAACAAAACGGTGAAATTAATGCATATTGGAAGAAAACGGTAAAATTGATTAAACACGAGCGAGTGGCTAAACATTGCGTGCATGTGCTTAAGTTTTGTCCATCTATTTTTTTAATGAGTTTTACTTTATTTTGTTTTGTTTTTTTAAATAAGTGAAGAGTAATAATAATATTGTTAGCTGTGAATTGAAGACTAATATATTCTGATTAGAAAAAAATAAATAAAAATTAGAAAATTATTGTACGTTTATAATTTTTAATTCTTTTTAGCTTTTCACTAAGCGAGATCATTTCGTGCTTTAATTTTGGCCAACACTGTATATCTATTTACACAGGTGGGATTATTACTTTTGACTGCAGGAGAAAGAAATAATTTCCTTGAGCTGGATGCATTACTCATAGATGAATGAGCACTCATCAGCTTCTTTAAACTTCGGCTCATATGATAATTATTCCTTCTTTATTCGTCCCATTCCCTTAGTAAATTAAATGTGTTATCTGAGTTATCTGAGATAGAAAATCAATTTCCACTCTCATGTTGATAATAACATATAGAAGACCAACTCCTTTCTTGATTTTGTCAGGTGTTGTTCTAAAGGAATTCTTATACCCATACGCCCCTAAATTCCTTTATATTGCGTCATTGCATATGAAATTTCCGATTTTCTTGTGCAAAAATAAACAAATATGCTTCTTTAACAAAAGTGATTTTCTAAACTTAGGAGAAGTTGGTAGGAGGTAGGAGAAAAATTTGGTTGGATGAGGTGGAGGGGTGAGGGTGGATGAGGCACAACGTCGTACTCCAACCCTGTTAGCTTCAGGAGCGTTAAATGTGTCACATATCGTTTTGCACTGCATGCACCCGGTGTATGCATAAGTTTTTTCCGGTTTAACGATGAGATGTCACCAGCGAAAAGGAAGCATTAATTTGACACATACGTCATTTTGTTCGTTTAACTACCATTTAACTACAAAAACACACAAGTTGAGTCCGCCAAAAACTAGCGCCTTTGTTTTATCGTTCATGGGATATGGGGCACGCGTTCGCAGAGCAGCACTTCCGCGATTTCGAGGAAGTTGGAAAATGGCTCGACGAATGGTTTGCCGCAAAAGACAAGCAGTTTTTCTGGCATGATATTCATGAATTATCTGAAAGATGGGCGAAATGTGTAGAAACCGATCCACAATATTTTGAATAAAAAAAAATTAATTTCCCTAGAAAATTAGGTATTTTGTTTACCAAAAAAAAAAAACGGGGAAAACTTATGCATACACCTGGTATGTAGCTTGATGGGATCATGCCTATTTACCAGTGGAGGCTTTTGGCACAACTTATGTCTATATATCTACATAATGATTCTGTTGTGTTTGCGGCGATTGAGAAACGAATAATGCATAAAAACCTCACTCCTACTGACATCCACTATCTTTATAGGGTGCAGTTCTGCCCTGGCAAGTTCCTGGAAGGCTCATTCAGTCTCCATTTAACTCTTCCCATCATCGTACTGGATTTACTCTTCGTCACAAGTAACGACTAAATGCAAAAAAAGTATCCACACCGTGTCCGATCAAAGATATTGCAACTTGCAAACGGCTCAGTAATCGATTCAATCCTCACCGAAAAAATTACGAATACCTTGAACCGATGACTATAATATGTGTCGCTCATTGTAACAGTGGTGTAACTCCACTTTTTTAAAAAATGAATTTTATTGCTTAATTGTAACACAATTTCTTATATCTTTCAATGTAAAAGCAAATCAACTCCAAAAAGGCAATTAATTTTTCATAATTATCGTTTTTTATTTTTACAGTGAACTTCAATGAACTAAGTGAAGTAAGTCCCAAATCAGTACAATAGCGCAATAAATCTAAGTTGATTGACTTTTATGGAGATGTATTCTTATATGTATGTACATAATAAACTTAACGTACCCCCCCCCCCCAAAAAAAAAAAATACAAAAATAATAAAACAATAAAAACGTAATTAACGGGATCTCAAATAGTACGAAAATATGACTTCTTTCGCTTAATAAGTGCAGTTTAGACCATGTATATAACAGTGTATAGGAAAAAAAAATAGAGCGAAAAATTTTTGAAAATGCTGATTGCGGGTGCCCAAAAAAATGTATTACTCTGATAACAGAAAATGGAAGACATAAATTATTTGATTAGTTTTGGAATTTAAATGACTTCAATGCGCAGAATTTTTATCTGTTTGCATTAGTGCAGAAAAAAATTGTTAATAGAAGACGGCCAAAAGATCGTTCACGAGCGGGAAAAAACGTATTGTTCAAGTATTTCCTAACACACAAAATGTATGTAAGAAATTTTTTCTTAATACATTCCAAATCAACGACGGAAGATTATATCGATGCCTTTCTAAGAATGATGTAGCACAATCCAACTGAACTGAAGCTAAAAAATTAAAATATTATATGAAAATATTTAATACGAAGTTTAATCTTCATTTTAAGGCTCCGCGACAAGACACTTGTAAGACTTGTGATGATCTGAACTTGAAAATTGAAGGTGCAGGTAATGAACTTATGAAAAATGAGTTGGAGATCCAAAGAGAAATCCATCAGCAAAACAAGGCCTTCAAAATGATTCTAAAAAAATTGAAGAAGCATACGTTCTCACTTTTGATCTTCAAAAAGCTTTGCGCATTCCGAAATTAAGTACCTCAGTGGCTTACTATAAAAGGAACCTTTATTTATACGACTTGGGAATCCATTGCTTTAATAACGGAACAGGATACATGAGTGTCTGGGATGAAGTTGAGGGCGGAAGAGGTTCTCAAGATATTGAATTTTGTCTAACTAATCATTTAAAAATACATGGGACGCTACAAAAACATATAATTATGTACTCGGATTCTTGCACTGAACAAAACCGCAATATTAAAACCGCTCTTTCTTTTTTGAAGCTTGTAAACGACCCTGATTATAGTATAATGACCTTAGGCCACAAGTTCTTAGTATCAGGACATTTTTATCTTCCAAATGATGGAGAATTCGGTATAATAGAAAACGCCAGTCGTCGCCACGCACAAATTTATAGCCCAGAGCAATGGATCGACATCATAAAAATAGCCAAACACAAAACACCTCGTTTTATAGTCACTGAAATAAAACATGCAGAGTTTTTAAGCACGGGCGCATTAGAAGTATGCATTACAAACAAAAAAAAAAGCAAAAAATGTAGCTATGAATTTAGTTGGCTCGATATTAGGTGGCTGAGATTTGAAAAAAATTATCCTCTACAGTTCAAATTTAAAGAAACATTTAACACAGACACACCATTTTATGAAGTTGATCTCAGTAAAAAGTCGAAAGGACAACAAATTAAAAATTTAAACAACATTCAGCAGGACCCACTCTATCTATCAAGAAGACCTGCCACTGAGGCAAAGAAGAAAAATATGCTTGATCTTCTACCATACATTCCACCAATTCATCATCACTTTTATAAAAACCTTCCCTTAGAGATAACGACACGTTCAAAACATGATGCTGACGAACGTTCATCTGATGACGAAATCGTGTATGATTAAGATTCGAAATTTCACTATAACAGTGAAGTAACTCCAAAATAAAATTTTTAACTTAATATACTTAATTTGTTTTGTTGTTTTTTCCTTAGCTGTAAAGGTTATTAATATCTCTGATCTATTACGAACAATAAAAAATCTTAGCTTGAAGTTAATTGATTTTTGTCTTTTAATTATAGATCATTTTGCAAAAAGCCTAATATCTCGAATTGCAATGGAGAAACTTCACTATTATACTATTATACTACGGGAAATCAACTGAAGGGTGTTTTTAAGAGCTAAATAACTTTCTTTTTGTGAACAAGTACAAACAAATCTTTACTCATTATGAAGAATAATTCACGGCATTATATTTTGAACACAACTTCAGTATGTTGCTTTTGTTTTACGCCACTCTTTCAAGTATATGTGGTTCTATTGCCCAATGCTTCCAAGGCCTGAATATTTTGCACTTTATTATCATACACCATAGACTTTTCTCAGTCCCACAAAAAGTTATCGATTACCATCAAATCGCACAGTCTTGGAGACCAATTTAATGGTCTATTTTGCGATAACGTTGTCATTCAATTTAATGCTCAGAAAGTCGATGGTTTCATGGGTAGTATGGCATGTAGCGGCATCCTGTAGGAACAACATATGATCCGAATCAATGTCGTCCTTATTTTTGAAGAAATAATCACTGATCATTTTCCGGTAACATTGGATACGCGAGCGCACTAGCCTCGAAAATAATATCTTTTGTCCGACCGACAAAATAAGGAACCATTATGCCACCAGCGTAAAGGTTACACTGAACTTTTGTGGGTGTCATGTCGCTGAACACGAACACATCAGCTGCACCCTATAATATATGGGTGTCGCCTGCGATGTTTGTGCAAAATTTTTCACGCAGATGGCAGACAAAGTTCATCAAACTGTTGCAATCTACACTGATAATTTCAGATCTTCCGCCACACTTTCACTCAAGGCCAATACATTGTCTTCCGAACGCATATTACGTTGAACGTTAGTGTCATTGCGTCATGTAGAGTGTATGTGGTAGGAAATTTATAAACAACTCAGTTGGTCGATTATGAGAACCAAGGAAATTTGTACGTTTCGCGAGTTGAAGGCTCAAAATAAGATTAAATGATACGAAAGCGTTCTTTTGGTGTAAGCCTATTCAAAGTGACTTGCCAAACATTATTGGATATAAATGTCAAAGAACTGACAAAAAAGACAGCACGATTTGAAAATTATCGTTATTGGAAGATCTATCAGTTAAAAAAAACACTCTCAATCACAACCTCATCTCGACTACCACCTCAAAAAATTGTCGCTCAAGAATGTCTTTTGTTCCACTCTTACTTTATTTTATAGCTTCAAGAAATTTGTTTTTAAGTTTAGATTTAAGTGCGCATGCAGTGAACTTCTATAAATCTGATGATGGAAACCTGGCGTGATTTGGGATTTTTTGGATTTTGACGCAGCCACCGTTTTGTTCCTTCTAGACTTTTGTCAGTTTTTTCCCGAAATTCAATGCTAGGATATGCAATAGCACGTGATATACGAGTATGTGTATACATGAGAATCTCAGTCAAAAATATCTAATATTAAATATGACACTAAAACGAACGGCACTAACTTCATTGTTCTGCCGGTAATATGTCCTTATGTTGCGGGCTTATATAAGACAATTCACTTTATAATAGAAATGCACCATCTTCTAGAATGGTTATGAATATCAAACACGGCTAATTTGATCCCGTTAACAACTTATGATCGTCAACTTGATTTTCTCCGAATGGCTTTACAAATTACAGAAGAAAACTACTCGATTCCTTTTCGCTTTTAAGATTTATTAACTTTTGTTGATTGTGATCAACTTCCAAGATAAGATTCGTTACTTAAAAATAAATTTTTAACTGAAATATCGTCAAGTCCACATAAAGATAATAAATGACGTATATATTTGAACACTGATTTGCTAAGTGCTCTGCCACTGGCTCTGTCAAAACTAATATTAGTCAAACGATCAGCCACATGAGGGCACTTGTAGTTTAAACAGAGGATGCACTATGTAAGCGATGCAACATTTATTTTTTGCGACTTTGCCGACAAATAATACTTTCAAGTAGAACGCTCAAACTTTGAACTACTCGTAGGTAAGAGGTGTACCGTAGATGCTGCATTCACGAATAGGTAGTCCCACCTGATGTAGCATTCAACATACGAGTATATATGATTCTTAAAATTCGACTTGACTATAAACTTACCATGTCTCAGTGTCTAAGGTTTTAGGTTTCGGAAACATAACATCAACAAAATAACTAAACCCAAGTCCAAACCAGGCATAAGAATTTCTTTGGTACGCTACTGTGTGTTTCGAGTCTAGTTTACGGCTTCTGTGGAGCGTGACGTGATGCCCTTTTATGCCCGTAGTTGAGGTATTGAAAGTGTTACATAAAGCACCAGAGACAGCACAATAAAATACAGAGGGGACCCGGGAAAGGGACCGAATAAAATGACAGCAAAAATAAAAAGAGAAAAAGTGAAAAGCAATAAAATTACAATTCACCCACAAAAGGGAAGCACACACTTAATTAAAGGTTGACGGCTCACTTCATACTCCATACGAAGAAGCTTACTTGCCACAGCGATAATTGACAACACAAACAGAAAGACAGAAAGCAAGATAGTAAATCTTTTTTTCTTTTTTTTTTTGCACTGCAAACACATAACTACAATATAAATGTAACTCTTTGGGAGTGATAATAAATTTAAGCACCGACACCTCATGACAGTATCTCTTACCGTTGTAGTTCCTCCGAATATCTTCTCATTAAAGCCAAATTTTTATTTTACCTTCTTGACGTAAAGAGAACAGACCAACTAACACGACCGCGCCGGTTGATATAGTATTATTAAAGTTTTGAGTTAGTTATTCGTATTCGTAAACCGGAACACGTAATAGTATGTATTGTAGCTTCTTGTAATGCCGATGCCGACACACCGACCTGGACTTGGACTAAGTCGCTGCTGCCACAAAGCACTGCACGACGGTTTTTGTTTTTTTGTTTCGATTTGTTTCTTTAAAGCTTGTAGCTTATATCGTGCGAGTAAACAAACTACATGTGTTAATCACTAATTACAATAAGCAATTGATATCACGTGTACATCAAACTCTACTTAGTTAATCAGAGAAAGCACTTGCGCTATGGTGTGTGGTTAGTGGGGGTGCGGCTGGTGGCACCCTCTTTGTGGGGTTGCTTCTTGCAAAATGCAAAAACACAAATAGCCAATTACACAAAACAATAAAAAAAAAAAAATAAAAAAATGCAGATTGTTGTTTAGACAATGGAAGCAAACACGTCTATTAACACCACCCAATGTGAAGAAATAGAGAGCGCAGCAAAATAACAGCTATAGCAACAGTAGTACTTCCTCTAGGTCGTTGTTCGTCGTTCGGCGCGTCGAGCAATTCGTGTATTATCAATCGAAGAGAACACCGTTGCTAGTTGATGTGTATTGTCGTTGCTAAAGTCTCGTTGCGGTTTCGGATTTTGTCCGCTTCTTCTCGTGCGATATTATCAAAAGACGACGCAAGTGCACGTCGTTAAAACTGAAAGAACCTACTTTATTGGTGCCTTTCGACTACTATCATTCTGATCGTTGTCTTCGTCGTCGTCGTTGTCGTCGTTGTGTTGTCATCGTCATCTACATCATCATATCAATCAAAAAAAATTGAAATTAATAATTAAGGCGGGGGCAGAGCGGATTCAACACAATGCTAAGTAGTCTCCTTCAGTCGTTTTCTTCTTCTTCTTTTTTTTTTGAGAGTACGTACATAGCTAGCCAGCTCGGCAGCAGCACCGTCATTAGAATCCGAATCAGATGCTCTAGAGGTTTTGTGTAACAATAAAAGATGTTTTATTTTGAATTGCGAATGCCTTCTAAGTCTGCTAATGTTGCTCTGCGGGTGAACTGGAGATAGATGGCTTTAATAGGAATGCGGTGACGGTGGTATGCGAGCGCGGACTTTAGATCGGTCAGTTGCCAGCGTATTAGAACGCACGAAACGAAAACCTGCCAATATGACACACACTGTGATTACATTTATACGTTCTCGTACATTTACATTTCAATAACTTCCACTATTGGCCCAGGTACACATTAGTTGTTTTCTTCTCTTATTTTTTTCTTTTTGCAAACGATCAACCTGGACCGCACATGAAAACATATTTTTCAAAGACATTGCATGTAAGCCAGGCGCTCGTCAGAGGAATTGCGAAAATTAAATGAGCAAACATGAGAAATTTGCGGTTTTCATTCAGAAAACAAAAAATAATTATAATACAACTTGTTTGAGGATCAGAAGAGCAACTGCCAGGAAAAGGCTTTAAGCACGCGAAAGATATTAATTTATTTATAATTTTTTTAAAAACATACACACGAGCAGAGTATCAGCGCAAGAGTACTAAACATACATTCATATAATACGTAGGTTGAACAGTGTTTTCATGTGACTGCCTAGGTAATTCAGTCATTCACTCAAAGAACTAAAACGAGCAAACTCATCGTCGCTGTCGTACGTAAAGTTGAGAAGTTAAAGTCAGCGGTGGCAATGCTCGTCGTTTAGCACAAACATTTCACTATCGATTTATCGATTTTAAATTAAAGATAGAATAGTGATTATTTTGAATAATAGTACTGAAAAGACAATTGGGGGCTTCAATATCAAATCAAGGTAATAGTAGCCTTGACAAATAAAGACAAAACACCACAGCAAATCGTTTTGAATGGGAAAAGGCAATATAAGGAGCAACGCAAAATCGAAGAAACAGGGTGGAACTCTGGTTTGTTTTTCGCAGATAATAGTTTACTGAAGGGAATTGTAAATAATCCCAGTAACTCAAGTAGAATTGTGTCTGTATGTGTGAATACGATGCGATATTTCTACTGTAATCAAGTTTATTCGGGATGCACAGTAGGCACAACATTTGAAGATTTTTTTTTAAATATCCGTCGGGTAAAATCGTAAATCACCTAAAGACGCATTTTGATTCTTGTTTGTTTCTGTGCTGTTTTGAACTCTACTTGTGCATATGCAAGCCATTCAGATATGCATGGGTACATAATGCTGAAGACCAGTTCTATGCTGCAAAATACTTTGCAAATAACAAGGAATATTGTTCCTTAGACATTATAAACCAGAAATTTGTTTAAAAAGTCATACAATATCCATTCTGGGGCATCTTCCTGATATAAATTTTGATAGTTTTGGCGTGAAGACATCTGAAATTTGAATAAAGTGCCTCCGTAACCTGGCATTGAGCTTATCCAATCTCACACAACCCGGCTTGATTTGCCAAACTTTTAGGCATGAGTGTTTAGTAATAAATTAATGATCCTACTAAAGAGGGCATACGGTGGATGAATTCGGGTTAGTGAATCAACGGCGACGTCAAAACTCACCATGACAGACTCCATACATGAGATTCTTTAAGGTATTTGGATTTGAGGTCAATAAAGACTTTTCAAAAGCTTACTGGCTCCGGAATATGTAGCCTTTTATTTCCGAGGGGTCCCAGAAGGAATAATCCTCGAAGTTCTCGGCCACATAAAAAACTTTCTGTTGCGAATAAGCCTAGGATAAGCACGGATTTACTGTTGACGACCCTACAAAATGTAAAAAGGACGACGACGTTCAGATCTGCACATGAAATGTTCGGAACATATACAAATCACGTGCAGCGGGAGTCTACGACTGCTTTAAAGCAGATGTCATTGCCATCCGATGCGGTACGATGGGCCGTACAAAAAGCAGATACAAACCTGACATATAATACGTTGACTACTACAGAAAACAAAAGCAGCGTTTATTTGGATGCAGATTTGTTGTAATCGCTAGACTACGGCGAAAAGCCTTGAGCTTTCGGCGAGTGAATGAAGGATCCATGCTTATTCGCTAACATCAGGCTGTCATCTGAACATCCAAACACTATATTACCAAAGACTGTTTCTATGAGTTGCTTGGCAGAAACTACGAGCAATGCCCTAAGTACGATGTTCAAATCATTTTAGGTGATTTAAATGCTGAAAATTTAGCCTACATAACAAATGGACTTAGGCCAACTGACTTTGCTCACAACAGAATATCACTTTAGCTAAGAACAGAACAACTTTTTCCTCATCAATATTCACAAAGGACTATTACGGTCACAAATTCACAAAACAGCCAACCAAATTGATCTTCTTGCAATCGTTGTTAGGCAATCCTTCAGTATTACAGATATTCGAATATTACGGTCAGTCTAGGACCACTGTCTAGCTGCAGCCGAAGTACGTCTATGGATATCTCAGACACCACAACAATGGAGAAATACTGTGAAGAGTTTTTACGTTAAAGGGCTACAAACCGGCATAATTTTTCGCGGCCGATGCCAGGAAATCCCACGATTGATATGCTGAGTCCAATCACGATTAGGAAACCTCTTTCACATGCTGCTAAGAAGCGACGCTGTAAAATCGTTTTAAATTCGCCTTCTCTCCGAGAATTGACAATACTTAACACACTTGTTTTGTGCCACATATATTTACTGCCACAATTACATTATTAAATGGATGTGGCCAACCGTTAATAAAGGACTATTAGACCGATTATAGTCTAATAGTAAAGAGTAAAAGCCAGAGTTTCGTAAGCTAAAAGAAGAACGTAAAAAAAATGTGTCCAGCGACAAGACTCGAACAGAAACCTCTAACGGTGAGCAGATAAATTTAGTTACAGAGTAACAGTCGGTGTTGAGAATATAGAAAAACATCTTTTGCAGACAGTTTAACGACGTCGACGAATAAACTGCAATGTGAAGCAAAACGAACCATTCAACCAAACCGATAGAAGCCGAGATTTCCACCTATCCGGACAAAAAGAAGTAAAGATAGAAATGTTTAAACTTAAGAGGTCCCCGGACCGAGTGACGTACCAGCTATTTAAGCAGGAGGAAATTACTTGATAGAAATCAAAATATACACCTACTGATTTCTAATATAATAAATTAGAAATTCTAATAGAATAAATAGAACTTGTTAACGTTTCCACAGTACGCCAGATCCTCCTTTGGATCCAAGAAGTCCAGATCGATACCCACCATTTCCATATCGATCTTAAGGCCGCATATGAGAGCATCTGTAGCGGCGAGCTAAATATCTCTGGCAAACTTGTCAGATTATGCAGAATGACGACGGAGAGCTTGCTCGAGGACACTTGCCTTAACTTTTCGAACATGGACAAGGTCAGATATTTTTGATGCCAATAAATTATTTAAGGAGACTTGCTGTTATGTAACTTTTTTAACATCATACTAGGTGGGGTGAAAAGTAACTTCCTTGGGAACGGTTTTTTTTTTATTTTATTCAATATAGTTTCCTTTTAGCTTGATATACTTATTCCCGCAATTTTCCAACTTCTTGATCCCGTCCGAAAAGTAATTTTCCGGAAGGTCTGCGAAATACTCCTCCGTGGCGTCGATGATTTCCTCGCGTGAGCTGAATTTTTTTACTGAAGAGTCCGAGGGAGCCAAATCGGGCGAATACGGTGGATGTGACAGCAATTGGAGACGTAAGTCATTGATTTTAGCCGTGGTTGCGATGCTCTTGTGCGCCGGTGCATTGTCTTGCAAAAACAAATTTTTTTTTCGCTTCATGTGAGGCCGTTTTGCAGTGATTTCGACCTTCAATCGCTCCAACAATGCACAGTAATACTCGCTGTTGATGGTTTTTCCTTTCCTTTCCGAAGAGTATGCCATGACAATCCCAGAAAACCGACGCCATAACCTTTCCGACCCATCGAGCCTCCCTCGGCCGCTTCGGAGCACTCGTGCCGGCTTCAGTCCATTGCCGGGCACTCATTCTGTTCTCTGGTGTGTAATAGTGGATTCAAGTTTCATCAACAGTTACCAATCGACGCCAAAAGTCCAAACACTCTTTCGAAGTGCTCTCGCGTTCGCGTTTTTGGTCAGGAGTGAGCATGCGCAGCACCCAGCGGCAGGATAACTTTTTCATATGCAGAATATTGCCCAAAATATGGCGTGTGCTCTCAGTACTAATCTTTGTGGTATCTGCTAGCTCGCGCATCTTCACTTTTCGGTCAGCCATCACCATTCCATGTATTTTTTGACATTGTCCTCTGTAACCGCATCGGAGGGCCTGCCGCTGCGGACTTGATCGGCAGTGGTGTTGCGGCCACAACGAAACTCTCGAAACCAATATTTGAAGGTGTAATCTGACGGAGCATTAGCCCCCTTAATATTTATCCAACTTTTCTTTTGTTTCCTTCGGCGTTTTGCCTAAAAAGATTCTAAGACGAGCACAAACAAAAACATCTATAATATATCAATTAAAGCGTTTCATAAATATAAGGTCAGTCACTAAAGTAAATAAACCAAACATTTTTTCAATGTTTTAATAATTTATTTGTTTCCCTTTTTTAATATTAATTCAAATAAGCTATTTTGCATTGATGCTGATAGTTTTTTTAATGTTTGGTCACTAAAATTTGCCCAAGCATTTAAGATACCCGTTTTTAGAGCGTTGAATGTCTCAAACTGACTATTATGCTTATAAACATCGCGAACCAGAATGCCCCAAAGATTTTCAATAGGATTGAGCTCAGTCTAGGACTTCGATGTTGTGGTCCGAAAACCACGCTTTAGTGCTGCGACTAGAATGGATTGTAGCTTTATCTTGATGATAAACAAAGTTTTCATATTCATGGCTCTCTAAAAACGGAATTAAATTTTCTGAAAGAACTCCCTGATATTCATCGCTGTTCATCCGCATAGAAGGGAAGGCTAGCGACAATCTTCCGTTTGCCGTAAAAGCTCCCCACACCATTAAGGAACTGCCACCGAAATTTCTCTTTGAAAAAAATGCAGGCTCTTTTCTCAAATCCCGCCAATATCCACTGAATCCATCTGGTCCATTCAAATTAAACTTTTCTTCGTCGGAAAAAATTATCTTGTATAAAAAAAAACATAGGATTTTAAAAATCGTTCTTTTTGTTTATATTTGATAAATTTGCCATGTCTTGCGGAATCACTAACTGTCCAATCTTTGATGTCAATGCTGACTTTGTTACTTGTAATGGCATCTGTGGAAAATCATTCCATGCAATTTGTGTCGGATTAAATAAAAGGAATAGTGTATACATCAAAGACTTCTCTGACAACCTCCTATTCTTTTGTGATGAGTGCAAGATAATCTCGCTTTCACACGTGTTGCTTGCTATAAAGTGCCTCAGTGACTCTAATGACTCATTCCAAAAAAAATCTCACAAAAATGATAACGACGAATCAGTCCAACTTATAAAGTAGTGTTATGTTGTTATGTTATGTTATGTTATGTTATGTTGATGAATTAGGCAACTCGATTCTGTCCTCAACCGATATAATTAAGTCCAAGCTCACCAACATCGACAAACAATCTGCAAGTCTGGTCGAGATGAAAACTGCGATCAATGATCTCAAAGCAGTTTGTTCCGCCCAAAACATCTCTAACCTTAAATTGTGCGAATCGATAAATAACCTGCGTGAAGATCTTGAGACTCAATTTCAATCTACCTCATCCATCTCTAATGCAGCCTGATTCAATGCTCGAAGTAATCTTTGACAGAATCAACGGTGTTGGTGACGATCTAGCTGCAGCACAATCAACCATTTTCGATATTGAGAATCATATCGAAACGGTAAGCAGCAAAATTGACGATTTATCATTCCACACACAACACCATCAGAATGTCCACTACAATTCATCAATTTTGGCTGAATTACTGGAAACCGAAGTCGACCCACTTTTACCACCACCTCCTCGTCCACCACGGTTAATTAAATCTACTAATTCTCCCGCTACCACTTCTATCCAGGAGACCGAAACTGTTTCACTGTCAACTCCTCCCGTCGCCGCCTCACGCAAGCTAATCAAACATTTTGGTACTACATGGACACCTTCCGAATGGAGGCGCAGACTGGAAAAAATTGAAACCGATATGAGTACATTCTTCATCAAAGGCACCCCCATAAACGCTGATATTTCTTGGATCACGAAATTCTTCGCAGACAAATACGGCATCACCATCAGCAAATGTGAAATGTTCCTGCCATCTCACCACAAAGGTAATTGAAGCTTTAAATTCGACCTCCCTGATAGAAACGAATGGTTATTTAAAAACCCTGCTGGTACTAATTTCAACATTTTAAAGATAAGCATCTGTAAATGGATCGAAACACCTACCAAGAAACAGAATAAAAAGAAGCTTAAATCTAAGTTACCTAATTCCGATTCCAACTCCCATCCCAAACCGGACTCTAATAAAATACCGAAATCCGTCCCAAACCGTAGCACACCTGACTCTGTACCGAAAACCGTTTCCAACTCCCGTTCCAATTCTGACTCTAATTGGAGATTTAAAACTAATATATTCCCCAATTTCGCCCCTCCCACTAACATCCCGAACCGACTTCATCGGTCCTCTAATTCTGCAGCCTAATTCTAATTCCTCTGCAGCCTCCGTTCCACCCAAGCCACCGCGTCAACGCGTCTCTTTCAAATTAGCACCCCCACTAGCACTTCTTTCCCTAATTTTGACCTTAAAACCGGAGCTAAATATCCCAATTTCGTTAGGTCCCATATTATAAATCCCTCACCTGAACATGTGTCTAATGCTCCTTCAATCACCCCTGCATCGCCTTCAAAATCTTCGTCCACCTGCCCCATTTTTGACCCCCTTCTGCCACCGACAGTTAAAATAATCCAACAAACTTTTGGCTCAACGGAATGTCGTTATGCACTTTCTAGGCTTAGAGAAAAAAAGACGTACGAGAATATACGTCTCCTTCTAGCGTATCTGCATGACAAATCAGACTCAGTTTGTTATGAGGGGAAAACTAAAACAAGCGTCATGGTCTCAATACAGCAGGAAGGTCTCCCTACTGACCTTACAAGCCTGAGGAACTTATACATCAAGTTCCACGAGATTTTTAATATGTCTCCGCAAAAAGTCTCAGACGACCTTGCTGCTTTCGGTAACTATGTGCACTCAAAAAGGATCTCACACCTCCAACGTCCGGATAATCAGTTCGGTTTCAAGGCGGGGCATGATATCATTCATGCTGCGTCTAAACTGGTTTCTGATATCCAATGGAACAAAGGCAAGAAACAGTGCACTGGTGCCTGCCTGATTGACTTGGAGAAAGCCTTCGATACCGTATGGTTAGAGGGACTCTTTTTCAAGCTGGACAGGTTGGGCATTAGTAAACCACTGCTGTATATTCTTTTTGATATGCTCTCCAGTAGACAGTTCATCGTGAAGAATGGCGATGTGACTTCTGCTGGAACTTATAACATTAAAAACGGTCTGCAACAAGGTGCGGTAAATTCGCCGATCCTGTTCAACATTTACACAAGTGATCTGATAGGTTCACTTCACCATGCCATAGCGTACGCAGACGACTTAATCGCGTACAGATCGGGTCCAAAGATTGAGGTCATTAATATGCTTTTGCAACGTGACTTCGACAAAATTAAGCGATATTGCGATGACTGGAAGTTGAAAATCAACTTTCAGAAGTCGGAAACCATTCTGTTTAGGACGCCTTTGTCTGGGGCCTCTAGGGATACCAGAAAGAATTGGCGAAAGTTTTCTATCGTCGGACAACACGGACAGCCACTTGCCTGTCGAAATGTAGTCAGATACCTTGGGATCTGGCTTGATCAATATCTGTATTTTAACAAACATATAGATGTTGCTCTGGCCAGAGCCAAAGGGGCTTTTGCTCTTACAAAGAGACTGTTTTATAACAGCCAACTCGATGCGGGGGTGAAGGTGATCTGCTACATGGCCCTTATCCGGCCTATGCTTGTATTTGGATGTCCCGTGTGGTTCAATGTGAGAGTAAGTTTATTGAAAAAGATTCGGGTGTTTGAGAGGGCTTGTCTTAGGACTTGTCTTCGCTTATACAGAACACCAGAGTCTCAGTACATAAAATTCTATCCCAATGAGGTCCTGTACAATAGGGCGAACCTAATAAGAGTGGACAATTTCGTCATTAAGTTGACTCGGAGACACATTGCAAGAGCAATGACCTCATCGAACAACCTGATCTCCGGGGCTTTCTACCCCAATTATATGTATCACGAGAGAGTTCGCTTTGACGGCTTCATTCCTCCAGAAGCGTTCCTCTATCTAGATAGTAAAGGTCTGATCCAGGACAGATTGGCGGTGCCCCTAATCTTCCACGTCGCTCGAACAGCTGCGGACAGGCGACTCAACTACGATAGAGACGTTGCACATGGCAGTGCGGAGCGTCTCCGGTTCAGTAGGTCGGTAGGGAGTCGCGACATGAGGGATGTTGCTCGGCAGCACCAACAATTTTGGTGGCTAGTTGAAGGAGGGGAAGTTTCGTCGTCCAATTCTTCCAGTACTAGGTAGCTCTATAGGAAGCAAAGTCGGTCGTCTGACTATTTTTATTAGTCTTGGCCGGCTTACATAGTTTTAGGTATGATTAAGATAGTTTTTAAGAGCAAAAATACATAAATACAAAAAAAAATTAATAAAACAAAAAAAATTAAAAAAAAAAAAAATATATATATATATATGTTTACATGTATTTATATATTTAGTATATATATATTATGTATATACATATATATATTGTATGTCTAAATTTGTGTTAGATGTAAGTAGGTTAAGTAGATTAAGATTTATTTTTAGGTAGTCTGTAAGTTTTTAGTTTTAATTTTTATAATAAAATAAAAAAAAAGGTCATGTAACTAAGTTTTTTGTTAAAAAATGTTTTCTTAGTTTTAGTATTAATTAATGTTAAAATACAAATAAAATTAGACTGTAAGATACGTCGAAAGACATAGTTTAAGGGTTAGGTTTAACTTAGAGTGCCCGCATGGGGCCAGTAAGTTATAATAAGATATTTCTAAGTTATTTAAGCTAATTTTTAAGCGTTTTTTTGTCTAGCAAGTAAGAGTAATTTAAGTGACATAAATAAAAAATGCATAGAAACTGAAAACTGAAAACTCACACCTCCAACGAAGCAGAGCTGACAACGACAAATTTTTTCGTCCCTAACGTGCTACCATTGCCAGTGTTTCGACCATCCACTCCTACCCCCTCTCGTAATAACCTTCCTCTTACCTTTTACTATCAAAACGTAAGAGGACTGCGATCTAAGACCCGTGCCGTCTTGCGCCAATCTCACGCTCTCCCATTTGAGGTCTACGCTCTGGCCGAAACTAATCTAATTCCCGATATAAAGAATCAGGAATTATTCCCCCCTAGTTTCAATGTTTTCCGAGACGACGATCTTACCCGTCCAAATGATGATGCTCCGTGTCGAGGTGTCCTATTGGCCGTCCGCAATGACCTAAACTCTTCACCAATCGCTGTTTCTACTTCCTCTAAACTTGACTACGTTTCAATAAAGATAACACTCTCCTGCAGGTCCCTGTACATTATGTGTTTTTACATCCTACCGGCCCAAACAATCGAATGCTACCGACTCGCTATCGATGCAATTGATCAAGTAATTAACTTATCTGATCCCCTCGATGATATCATCGTATTTGGCGATTTCAATCTACCTCAGCTGCACTGGACTCAATCAGATGATAAATCTTTTTTTATCGCTTACCCTATCTCGAGTAAAGAATGTCTCTTCTTGGATGAGCTCACAGACTCTAGCTTATGCCAAGTTAGTGGAGTCTCCAACTATATGGGAAGGCAATTAGACCTCATTTTCACCACTGACCCCATAAACTCCTCTGTCTCGCTCTGTCCCCTTTCACTATCGACCATTGATAACTTTCACCCACCACTTCTTCTTTCTCTTTTCCACCACTCTACTTTCCGCCCCACCCCATCTGCAGCTACCACTTCTTACGACTTTCATAAAGCGAATTTCCGCAAAATTAACGCATATCTTAGTAAGTGTTCTTTTGATTTCGCTAATATGCCCCTAAAAAGTGCTCTCTCTATTTTCTACAGAGAATTACTTAATTCTATTTCTCTCTATGTCCCCTTTTCGCGTAATAGGACCTCTTCTACGAGCCCCCCGTGGTATAATCGTAAACTTCGCTCTTTACGTAACAAAAGAAACAAATTATGGACAGTTTTCCTCCGGTCCAACTCTTTTGTTGACTATTCAAACTATCTCGGGTCATACCTTCAATTCGCCCAGCTCTATAAGTTTCTCTATCAGCGATACCTTGATAGTGCGCAATCAAGGCTTATAAATGATCCTAAGTCTTTCTATCAATTCGTTAATTACAAAAAAAAAATCCGACGGTTTTCCTCCATCCCTCTCATACGAAAATATATCATCAACTGATCCGCATACCATAGCTAACTTTTTTCCTACTTTTTTTAAGCAATCTTTTGCCGATAATTCCTTCGTACCAGATCCCTCTTATTTCAAATACCTACTTAACTTCCCTATTGGCCCCACTATTTCGCAAAGCTTTGATCATACAGTAATAGAAAACAAATTACAACAACTTAATGATGAATACTTACCCGGACCAGATGGCCTTCCATCCATATTTCTTAAAAAGTGTTCCTCAACTCTTTCCGGCCTCTTGCTAATCTCTTCCGATTATCGCTCTCTCAAGGTGAATTTCCACAGATATGGAAGTCCTCTTTCATAACACCCATACACAAAAAAGAATTAAAGAGCGAAGTCACTAATTACCGACCTATAGCTAAACTTTCCCATATACCCAAACTCCTCGAAAGTATTTTGCATGAAGCCTTAAGCTTCCAGTGTAAATCTTTTATTTCCCCCAATCAACACGGCTTTCTGAAGGGTAGATCAACTACCACTAACCTCGTAGAATTCGTGTCCTCTGTTCTCTCAGCCTTAGAAAATGGTAAAGAAGTTGACGTTATAACAACTGATTTCAGTAAAGCTTTTGACAAGATATCTCATAAACTAATCCTGTTCAAATTGTCCGTCCTGGGATTTGAACCCATTTTGCTTAAATGGATATATTCTTACCTGGATAATCGTTTTTATAATGTTCGTTTCACATCTGTCCTATCGGCCCCTTTCTTGGCCACTTCAGGTGTTCCTCAAGGTAGTCACCTAGGTCCACTCCTATTCATCCTAACTATTAACGACCTTCAAAGGCTTATTCAACACTCAACACTTTCTCTCTATGCTGACGATACCAAATTTTTTAAATCCATTTCCTCACAACAAGACTCCAACCTCCTTCAAATAGATCTAAATAGTTTTTCCACCTGGTGCATCAAGAACTGCTTAGAACTCAATGTCTCCAAATGTCAATCGATTACTTTCTCACGTAAGTGCAAGAAGTCTGCTCAACGAATTTACCATCTCCACGGTCAACCTATACCCCTTGTTGAATCTATCCGCGACCTTGGCATATTATGCGATAGGCAGCTCAATTTCCGCTCGCATATTGATGAGATAATTCCTAAAGCAAACTCATCACTCGGCTTCGTTAAAAGATAGTCCAAAGAATTCTGCAACCCGTACGTGACCAGATCACTATACATCACTTACGTTCGCCCCCTTCTCGAGTACGCTAGCCAAGCGTGGTGTCCGTTTCAACGAGTTCATGTATCTCGTATTGAGAGGATCCAGCGTCGTTTTCTTCGATTTGCTCTTCGAGGTCTACCTTGGAACGATCCTCTAATCTTACCTCCCTATCGAAACCGTCTCAAACTCATTAACCTGAATACCCTTGAGGAACGAAGGAACGCAGCAGACATTTTGTTCATTCACCAACTCCTCTCAGGCTCCGTCGATTGCATGCCTCTTTGCAACTCCATTTTCTTTAACATTAACCCTCGTAATCTACGTTCCACCCGTCTCTTTAATCTACCTATCCACCGCACCACATATGGCTCTAACGAACCAATCTCCCGTATGCTGCGTAAGGTAAACTCCAACCTTTCCGTTTTCGATTTTAATCGCAGCACACTTTCCCTCAAATTCGATCTCCTTCACCATCCTTAGCTTAAGCCCTAGTATTAGTTTAAGTCTTAGTTTTTAAGCTTGTATTAAGCATAATAAATGGGGGCGTTAGCCGCCACCAAAATTTTCGAACGAGTGTTATTTTATCTTACCTTCGCCCAATCTGTACCCATGTTTTAGCGTGCGAGCATGATTCTGTTTTCAACATGTTTTGCTGTTAATCGAGGGGCAGCTCTCATTTTTTCTCGAACAATGTGTGGAATGATTGTATTGCCCTCCAAACTTCGCCTTACGTCGTTGCAGCTCATCATTGAATTAGATGTAATTTTGCTTATTTCGCGAATATTTCTTCTTGTTAATTTATTTGGGCGTCCTGAGGATTTCTTAACACCGAAAGTTAACCTTATCCCTTACATAATTTTGAACCGCACAAAATGATCTGTCCAATTTTCTCGCAATTTCTTTCAAACTGCAGTTTTCCTCCATGTATGCGTCAATTTTTCCTCTTTCGAAGAGTGTCAGGGCCTGTCCTCGAGCCATTGTTCTAAATTTTACAACGTTAAACTGAAATAATGCTAAAAGCTTGAAAAAAGTACTGACCTTTTTTATTTTAATAACTGACCTTATAATTATGAAACGCTTAAGAACATAAAAATTATAAACTTCATCACTTTCCTATACAGAGCTTTGACACACAATGGAAATAAAATGCAAGCGTAATTTGCATCAGCACCAATAACAAGATAAGAGGTACATTTATAAAAAAAAAAACGTTGTAGGAGATAGAAATTTGGCATTTTTTACATTGACCTTATATTTTTGAAACGAACGTCACAACAGACAGCTATAACTTTGACGTAAATATAAATGTGTTCTATCTCCGCTATTAGCTCTGAAAGCCATTGAGTAATAATGTCTTCTTAAGAAATACTAAGGAGACTAATCATCCCAGTCCTGCTTTATAGAACGCAAAATTATCCCAGTGATCGGTCCATATCTTTGGCGGGATGTGTAAAACAAAGAACTATAGATACCAGTTGCACAGCAAAATGGGTGTAGTGAATAAGATGATAAGATCATATAGAGGACATGAAAATTAGTGTCGAGTCAAAAGGAAGTTTGAAATTACCACGAGGAATATCTGATGGTGCAGCAGTTGGAAGGGGACCTCAACGAACTCGGCGTGCGTAACTGGGGTCTGCTACCTTGCTATCAAGCTGGCTGAAGAGGCATGTTGATTGTGGCCCAGGAACGCTCCGAAACTAATCACCTAAATGTATAGTTTTTTCATAAATAAGAACCTTTAAGAATCCTACTTAGAAAGATACCAATAACACTTCATTAACCCAATATCTAAATTGCAAATTCAAGCCAATTATATTCAATTTGTGTTATTTTCTTTTTGATTTCTTAAGCTGGTTAAATGCACTACAGAATTCATTTTATAGTTTTTAATACGAGTAAAAACTAACTACAGAAACGATTATTCGGCAATCTCATGAAAAAAGTTAAATTTAAAACTAAAAAGGTATTATTATAACTTACTAACGAACAAATATCAGTGTTTGTCCAAATCTTTCCGGTTTGCTTTACCCAACCCGTTGTACGTGTACGGAAGGCTTGCACGAGTACATGACATAGTACACGAATTAATTGATCTATTGAGTTTAGGTGTGTTTTACGTAGGAGTAATGCATTTTTTACGCTTTCTTTTTAACTAATTAAAATATTATCGATATTACAAGCAAAAACACATAATAATTACGAATACACTGTACCTATATATTAGATTAATAGAAACGCAATGCGTTGTTACAAAACTATAACCATACAACAAGAAATTGAGTTATTTTACAATCGGATCATTTGAATCTCTTCTTCCTGTAATATGTCTAATTTAGCGTGTATTACTTTTTTGTGTTTGTTCATGAACGCAAGGTGAGTTTGCGTTGCTAACTTAATTATTGGGAAGTAAATTAAAAAATATAATATCGTTTCGGTATTGAATACCAACCACACGCAATTTTTGCTTACACAGTTACCCTTGCATGATCAGATTCAGCATACTGCAAAGCCGCCCATATGCGGATGATATACATATTTGACACTATATTTAAAAACAATGATTTATTACATCAGGGCTGTGCAAGTACAATTGGGTGATATATCAGTGCATAAACCTGGTCCACAAAAATTAAGTCAATAGGGACGGCAAACGCAGATTCAGTATTCACCTCGTATGAGCTATTTTAACACATTGGAAACTCAGGTTTTCTCAGCATATACACAGGACGTCGAAATAAAGATAGTGAAAGAGGTGTTCCCAGCGAACCTACGACCACCACATGAAAATCACTAGTTTGACGAATGTTAGCATCAATTGCCCGATTCTCAAAAACTGCGCAATCCATAGGATGCCTTTAACATCACGTGAAGTACCCTATCGACTGTACTATGTGAACGTCTATCATCGAGCAGATAATCATTTTAAAATAAAATCTACGAATAAACCGAGGAACTTCAACCACCACTTTTTCATTAATTCTAAAGCGGCATATGAAAGCATTTAAAGAGACGAGCTATATAGAGCAGTGTCTTGGCGATGTTTTGGCTCTCTGCGAACTCGTTTGTCTGTGCACGATTTTAATGGAGAGCGCTCATTACTCCGTAAAGTTAGTATTGATTCTAGCGAGACATAATGTCACCTAAAAGTCGATCAAGTAAGCATGACCTGTTAAACAGGCGACCACGTAAAATAATAACTAAACAAACTAAAATAACACATACGTAATAGAAAAAATTAAAGTAAAAATCAGGAAATGGATGGATGAAGTAATATTCAAATTGAGATTCTTTAATTTAACCCTAATGGCCTTCAGGCCGTACAATGTGATCTTCGTGGTGGCTAGAGGCCTTTAGAGGTTTCTGCAAAACCTATGATCGAAATGTCGATGTTGAATAGAACAGCGTACCTACTACGGATTGTTCTCACCAAAGCATTCTCCCAGTTTTAAGGCGATATTGCGCTAAATCAACAGTGGCGTCAACAGGTCCAATAAGAGCAAATTATATACTGATCGCCTTTTATAAGTTTATCGGATTAGAGTCCGACCGAAGGTGAATTTTTTGGCCGAAGCCGAATCTAATGGAGATTGTAAACGCTAAAGAGCCTAAAATATAGTGATCAGTTTGATAAAATTGATCGGAAGATATTTTCTTTTTTATTAATTTATTTTACAAAGACACAAACAGCAAAATAGCCAGTAAATTATTGCAGTAGACTCTTTTAAATAACACATAAACGGAACAATCAAAATGAATGCTTAGCAAAGAAATAAAAACAAAAAGTAAAGAAAATCCAAATCCATGTACCTAGGGTACATTCGATAACACGTAAATACAACAAACAAAGTTAGTATGAGAAGACAAACGATGAAGTAGAATTAATAATCAAAATTAAATAACTTAATATTATGTGCAAGAAACAAAAGTTTTTTTACATTTTCTCCCTGCAAATTAGCCCCGATCAGCATAAATTTGTCCAGCAGCACTGAATAATTGCTCACACGCTACACTAGTAGGAGGAGCTGATAAATATTTGTTAGCTACTTCTTTTAAGTAGGAATAAGGACTTGAGGGCCAATAATTAAAAATATCAGCATTCCTTGTACCTGCTACAGAAACGAAACAAACATGAAATGAATTGCTCGAAATATCCTCCAAAACACGGTTAATTTTTGCGGAAAAATGGTTCGGCTTCGGCAAAATCTTCGGCCAAATGTTTTGCCGAAGGTGGAAATTTAAGCTGAATGTGACCGAAGCCAAAGCCGAATGTTCGGTCGGACTCTATATCGGATGTATCTGGTGGCTGTGATCAGGTTTTAACATAAGTATTGCGTGATTTTTGAATGTCTGTTTAAGGGGAGCTTTATATATCTTTTTTGAATTTCCTTGAAGCTTGAGGTCTCAAGAATATCTGGTGAAAACGCCAAGTCAATATTTCGATAAATAAGCCAGTTACAGCCGAAAGAGTAAAACGAGTTTTGCAGCGTCGAAGCGAGAGGAGGGCAGCGGCAAGCGACCCTTCGAACAGAGCGTCCCTAGACCTATTTTATGATTGTATTCTGTTTTTGGGCGATCTCGGCTCCAGGTATAACGGAAATATCGTACGACTGTTATTATTTGCCAGAAATGGACACGTTTTTGTTTTTGTTTTTCATTATTTATTCATTTTCAAACGCGTATATTTCAATATTTTCAAAATCGGCTATGACAAGTACTAGATTATAGTGTCTAATTTAATAATTTTTTTGGTTTTTTTTTTTTCCCGATAATTTTTGAAGAAACGCCAGTGGGTACCGTTTACGCAGATTTTTTTTACGACGCTCCAAGAATCATACAATTTCCTTGCATACTCGTATTTTTGATATTTTTAAATAAAAAAAATTAAACATATTTCTGAATGTGTATACTTTTAAATAGTTCAACCCCCAATCCGAAATTTCAAATAGTTTCCCTTCAAAAAACACACAAAAATTACCTTTTTTCTGGATCCCAGGTGTATATCTCCCCTTAATGTTAATTAATTTGCACCAAATGCAAAAAATTAATCGTCAATGTAATTTCCTTCATTAGACAACACTTTTTCTTACCTCACAGACAACTTTTTTAATGCCGTCACTAAAAAAATTCTTTGACTTTCACGATAAAAATACTCCAAGAGCCTCTGGACATCATCCGAAAATCTAAAATTTTTCCATCAAGGCAGTTTTGCAGACTTTGGAACGAGTAGAAATTTGAAGGTGCTGAAACACGGGTACACCATTTTTTCCCAACCGGACTCGTGTAACTGTCCTAGCAGGTGGTCCTAGCTATATGATGGCGAAAGTTATTCTGATGCAATAGAACACTTCTTCGATTAACCAAACCTGGCGGTTTCTGCTTTAGTGCCGACTTAAATCTGTTAGGGTTGTGGACGGTAGACTTCTGCCGTGATAGTCTGGTTTCGAGGCAAGGGCCCAAAATTGATTATTCCCTCAACATTGCACCATACAAACAGTAACATCTAGAGCGGGCACAGTCCACCTCTGGGATGTTGTGCTGGTCTGTTTTCTTGGCCCATTTTTCATCTCCGGTAACGATCCGGTTTAAAAACGGGTTTTGATTGTAATGCGAAAGAAGCGCACTGCAAACTTCGAACCTTTGCTGAATATTATTTTGCGATAGGTGGTGTGGTACACATTTTCCTAACTTTATGACTTTTCCATATTTTTTAGGTGTCTATAGATGGGTATATGACTTACGTATGTTCCCTTACCATAAAAGTGGGATTTCCTTCGATGGTGGACTTCAGGAGCTCATCGGCAAGCTCTGCACTACCCGAACGAGGTTCATTAGGTCAAAATTGTCATTTCTAAACTTTGCAAACCAACGCCGACACTTGGACTAGCTGAGAAAAACCTCTGCATATACATTTTGGATTTCTCTAGTGGGCTCATTCTCATTCTGGTTTTTCCGGAACAAACACAACAAAATATGCCGAATATGCTCTTTCCAATACACCCATTTCAAAATTCAGTTAAAAATGCTTACAGTGATGTTAACACAATGAAGTGTACAGACAGAATGAGCAATATATCCCATATATTAATTTCAACAACGGTTTCAGCATTAAATTAATTTTGTGCATTATATGGAAATTGGAAAATACTGCTAACCGCGAAAAAAAAAGCGCAATACTTACCTTACAACCTGATATATTTAATGCGATATATCTGAAACTTTTCGCATGACCTGAGGTCTAAAACACAATACTGCAAGTTCTTGTGGACAAGTAAGATCAAAAATTTCAACTGTATTTCAGGATAATTACATTTTAACATAGTTTTCACCCTAGAACCTTCAACATATTTGAAAATGTCACGTAACATCTTAATCTTTTCAATTTTTCAATGCTCAAAATTGTGCTTAAAAGAGTATTTCAAATTTACTGAGTTTATAATATGTATTTAGTCTCAAAATGATTGAATATGTTGATATTGAGAATTAAAGAAAAGCAGAAGCATTTACAAACAGACTTATTTGTTCGCGGAGAAAAAGTTTACAAAGCTAAAGTAGCTTTATTCTTTTGCAAAAAAGCCATTGAGAACAAATGGAGCCTTCTATGCATCTTGGTCATAAAACCGATACTCACCTACGGGTTTGTTGTGTGGTGCACGGCCTTAGGCAATGCAACCAAAGAACAGCATGTCTATCTATTTTTTTTTTTGGTTTTTTTTTTTTAAGAACTTAACACTCAAGGGTATGACTACACTTAAAGTGCCTGAGCACGTGTTAAGTTTTTTGGAAAATGGGATAGAGGGAGAAAGAAAGATGTTTGGGCTCAGTCGTTATTTCGCTCCGGTGGCATCCAACATTTAATAGGGAGCCTAAATGCTTAGTGGAGGTTGGCTTGTTGATTCCTAGTCAACTACACATCTTACTTGATTTTCGTTGACTGAAAAAAATAAATATGTCTTTCGGGCGAGGCTGGGATTCGAACACGGAACCTCCCGATTTGGAAGAGGTTTTTTTTTTTTTTTAAGCCAATCTACTACCACTTGAGCCACGTTCCACTACCTCATTAGATATTCCGTTTCACTTGACACCCCTCGATATCTTCAGCAGGCAAGTAGCTGCGACTGCAGGTATTCGCCTTAAAGCGACAACGCAGTGGAAAAATAATTTATTTGGCCACGCTAATATTCTTAATATATTAGGAATCCTCATAGAGAACATCGATTACATCATACCTGAACTTTGGTTTGACATAGACTTTCATGTAAGCTTCCCCTCTAGTTCATTCTGGGAGAAAGATAATTTCATGGAGGACAAGGCAATCAACTTTTTCACCGATTCATCTAAAACCGATAGTAGGGTTGGTGGCGGTGTTTTCTCAGATAAGCTAAATCTAAGCCTTTCCTTCCGTCTTCCAAATCACCGTAGCGTGATTAAAAAAAGCTCTGTCCTGGCTGAAGAAACACGTGACATCTGCAAAGATCATCCGCGTCTTCATCTTTTCGGGTACTCAGGCCGCTATCAAGTCCCTGGACTCAGACTCATTAAATTCTAAAGCCGCCCTTGAATGCCGATCATATCTTACATAAATGGCGTAGCAGTTCACCTTTGTTAGGTGCCGGACCACAGGGAAAAGGGTAGCATAGGTATATCTATCGCTACATGCAAATCAATATTAAAGCTGGATGCTAATAAAAGAACAGACCTTAGGTGGACTGTTGGATTTGAATTGCTCTAAGAGTTTGTTCCTTCTAAATAGGAAACATCTCAGCGCCATCACCGAACACTGCCTTATAGACAAGCATGCAAGAAGGCTTGGCGCCTTTACAAACGATTTCTGTAGAAGCGGAATGGACGAGGAGGAAGAGGAGGAAGAGGAGGCAATCCTCCACCTACTCTGAACATGTCCAGCTCCCACCCAATGAAGAAAACTTCACTTATGTGCTTTCTTCTACAATGACCTAAACAATCTAAAGAATGTAAACGTTAACAGTCTCCTACACTTCATCATAAGCTCAAATTGGTTCCATGAGTAGGAGGATCACAGATCCACGTGGCATTACAATGGGCTCATAGGCCTAAGTGGGTTGGTCTTTCCAACAGCCACTTTTACCTAACCTAAGCTATTTGTTAGTGAAGAAATTTCGTGTGCCAACATTTCAATTTAAATCTTCAGTTGCAATTTATTTATAAATCGTAGTACAAGTAAAAACATAAGTCTTTTATAGTACAAAAAGCTCGTCAAGCAAACACTTAGATTCCAAATTAAGCATAGTTAAATGAGCACAATTAGGAAATATTGATATAAAGAAAAATAATATTATATACAATAAATGCATTACAAAATTAATAAAAGGATAAGGTGTTAAAAGGCACAAGCAAAAATACATAAATATATGATAAAATAAATAAGTGAACGAAAAAGAGAACTGAAATAAGCATAGAGGGAAAAAGAGGGAATAAAAAGAGAATAGCAGAAAAAGAAAAGATTAAACTCTAGAAATGAGGAATATGAAGAACATACAATAGATTATAACTGCCCGGGATGTGCAAATAGTGCACTTTTGAATTGCTTCGCTCCTATTATTTGCTTTATAATGGTAGGTACAGTGTTCCAGAGTCTGGTGGTGTGGACGAGAAAAGGGTGTGACGTGGTCAAACACGGAGCTGATTGTGTTATTAAGTTTAATTTTCGAGTTTCGAAAAGAGATAAAATGGTGATTGGGTTTCTATTATTTTGTGCACAAAGACACAGCATATCAATTCCAAAAAATTTAAAATTAACAAACTTATGAAAGTGAGATATGTGGTCGTGCCTTCTCATTCCAAAGGCATATCTAGCCATATCATTGAGTAGACGGGAACAGCATATTCAAAAATTGCCACAAGCAGAGTTTTTGATTAATCTCAGCTGGCGTAAGACCGGAAAATAATCAAAGTTTTGACAATTCTGTGTAAATACGTGACACAATATAGTTTACATAGTCTGATGCTGAAATCGATCGGTGTATAACCCAGATTTCTCACTGTATCAGAAAAAGTAGGCCTTGTTGAATGAAGGAAAATGGGCGGTATGTGTATGCTCAGTGCAATATGTGTTTTTCGTAATTAGAATTAATTGACTACAAACCTAGAGAGGTTTTCGAAAAAGTATTTCATTCACACGGTATGTGTGTTATGTGCTCAACAACTTGCAGATCACTGCAGAATCTGCAGATATCCGTATCTGACAATTTGAGTCTCTTTGCGTGTTACCGCAGGAGACAGTGTTCTGTGAGAATTCCCATTACTGTCCTGTTTCATTTTATTAACTTCTTACGAGTAGATCGTTTGCCGTCAAAAAGCCGCCAAAGAGCCTTCGATACCCTGTGTCCTTCAAGACTTGACCAGGTTGGCATTCTTTGTGATTTTTTCATCCATAGTGCCCTTCACTATGCAAAGGGGTGGCTTGATGTTGTCAACCTCAATATTGTCGAGTAGCCCTCCTTTTCTTGCAAGTTCGTCCGCTTACTCATTTCCTTTAATATCGCAGTGTCCTGGCACCCAGCACAATTTTACCCGGTTCTGACTCCATAGTGCCTTAAGCACTGTGGGACAGCCCCTGACTGTATCAGAGTTGACGTTGGTTGCTTCCATTGCCTTGAGTGCGGCTTGGCTATCGATGTAGATAGCGATATCTCTTTCGGATACCGATCTCATACAGCCAGAACCTCTGATTGGAAGACACTGCTTGCGTCCGGTAGTCTTATAGACACTCTTAGTTCTGGGTCTTCTATGTGATACACAAACTTATCGAGCAAATTTATGAACAGAATAATCGTCCGTCCAAACGTACTATTCGCCAAATAGATTACGCACTAATTTAAGACTACAACAACCAGAATGAAATCAGTGCGCTCCGAAGAAAATATTGCCACAAATGAGGACAGTGTAAATGAAAATAGCATTTTTCAGTTCGCAGGCGCATACAGGGGGAGATTGGGCTTTGTCCGTCCACAATTTAGAACATTTTGTGAAAAGATATTCGTCTAATCTGTTACAAGACTCAATTGCTGTAACAATTGAAGTCGTTGGATCATTCCATGCTTCGGACCTTCGCTGAATGGCCTAAAAACTAATTGTAAAATAATCCGGAATTTTATGGCTCACTTTTGAATCAACGGACACGTCAATAAGCAAAATGCACGTGTTTGGGGTAAGAACAATTCCCATTCAGAAACCATTGCATCACTGTATGCTGATGCAATCGTTATATTGTATAATTTTCCTACCCCATTTGCACATAAGCATCCCCAGACGAGAATACCCTTCTCTGCAGCTTTAAAGGTTGATTTTGTACAACTGTAAGAGAGAGCTTAACCATTTTTTCTCCAAAAATATATCCGTCCATGACAATACTTCATTCTAATCATAGATTCATCTGTTCACAAGACTTTATCCCAGAATGTGTGTTGCTTGAGTACATGGTCTTTATAAAATTCCATCCGTTTTTGCACATTTGCCAACCTTTTGGTATTGTTCGAGCAACACATCTATGTTTACCAGTGTATGTGAATGGATATGATATGAGTGGCTTATCGTCTGAGATGGCATTAATCCTTCTATCAATCCTTTTGCTTGCCACTCTTGTGACTCGCCCTTGTTTCTGAAAAACTTGAATGACTTTTCCAATATCTGTGTGTGATTTATTAAAAATGATTGCAATGCGCTTGCTGGAATCACCTTTCTTATGCATTTCATTTATAGCTTTACGCTCAGCTAGTGTCAGCTGTTCTTCAAACGAACATAGTCACAAAATGAAAAAATCCGATCACTTCGAATGAGACTTGTTAATCCATCAATGTCTATGAAAATCCGCATCAAGGCTTTATTCCCAATCGTAAGCCTAATATGTGTGTATAGTTTCATATAAAAAAAGCACGAATACACTAAAAACCATTCCTACGAGATCTTCAACGAAACATAGTAGCTAGTCATTAATGTTGTCTACAGAGATTATCTAGTGAGGACGAAATATTTACTTCTGAGAAGTCAATTTAACATCCAAAAATCAAATGAAAAATAACACTATCCTCAGATGGCTAGGACATGTAAAGCGGAAGTGAACCAGTAGTCCAACCGTAGAGTTTTCGATTAAAGCCAGAAAGTTTAACGCAACACAAGAAAATCGTAACTTAGCTGATGCGTACGTCTGCAACTTAAAGATGGTAGCTAAGAACAGGATAACTGAAATCGCTCTTCATTGGCCCAGGTTCAACCATATGTTAGCATGATTTCGTCTTCAGTTTTTCAAACTGTAGTTTAGCTTTTGTAAACTTATCAAATGCGAACTTGGTTTTCTTCTATTCTGTTCTTCTGATTTTGTTTTATCTTTCATACCACTAACATTTGGACCTATTGCTAATACACTTATACACTTCTTCCTAATTCCATATTAATTTTGTTAAATTTCCTACCTTATCCGAAATTCAGAGGGTATCTTTGGATAAAAACAATCGGGGCAAACATAGAACAGCTTTGGTAGCCTCATTGCCACTAAACTAATATACTTAATCAAGCTGACAACAAATATGTAACAAAGTAAAGATGGTAATCTCATCCGTATCATCATTTTTGTTTATATTCCATCAGGCAGACTTCCGGTACATTATTCAGCTCAAGAACATCGGTACCTCTCCATAGATAGAGAGATATCACATGTTCTTTGCATTCAATCCATAGAATCAATATTATTCGAAATTATTCAGACGGCATGAACTTAAGTAAGTTTTTTATTATTACATACTAACATACGAGTACATAACAGAGTTGGTGACAAAAATGGTGTGCCAATTATAATGGTGATATGTTGTAACCTTTGATGAAACCAAATGAATTTTATCAAATAAATCTTCTACTTGTGCACACCCTGATAAATCTGAAAACAATCGCGCGAAGTTCAAGGTTTTGTTTTTTGATCAATAAATTTTGAAACAACAAAAACAAATTTAGAAACTAAATATAGATCGATATACTGGTAGAAAATAAAACCCTCTCAATTCGAAACATCTGTAAATAAATTTGATGAAATGATAACTTACCGTGGAAATGCATTCTCCCCATGCATAAACAACGGACTATAACGGCCGCCAAGTTCGTGAAAGTCGTCGTTGTTTAATATTGAATTCGCATTCTGTTTAGAACGACTGGACCCAATGGGATATGAGATCAACTGTTGATGAAAGGATTTATGTGATGCAGACGAAGCAGCAGCATTACCAGGCAAGACAATAGCAGCAGGTTTTGCACGATTTGACTCGGGCGTATGTGCAATTGTGTAGTGCTAAAACCAGATAGTATTAAAAAAAAAATTAAATGTTCTTTATAAAATTTATTGAATTCTCTCACTAACCATTTGTAAAACATCACATTCCTTTGGAACAACATGCAGTGTTAGTACTGACGGTGTTTGTTTAATCATAGAAACAATCAAACTATACGAGATCCCAGCTATCGGAATGTTATTGACCATTAGGACACGATCACCGGTCTGTAGACCAGCAAAATTCGCTGGTCCACTTGCTTGGACTTCTTTAATAAAGATTGTTTCCATAGCTTTTCTTTGGTATGAATCCGAAGTTTCCTACAAAATAAATACAAATATGTACATATATATTTTTTTAGTCTATGTCAACATCAACAGAATTATTGTTTTTGTTTGTTCTTAATACCTTACTTACCGACCAAGAGGGTTCATCTTCAGGTGGATAAGCTATGAAGTGACGAAGCGTGAAACCAAAACCCTGATTCGGTCTACGCCTTATCACCACTACTTTCGGTTGAATTGTGCTTGAGTTATGCAGCATTTTGTATATTATAAAGAAAAAGAAGAGAAAAAAAACTAAGTAATTGCGTCTTCCGTTGTGTAGTTTGTTTTGTTTTGTCTGCTGAATGCGGTTTTTGTATTATTTTTCCCTATTTATGCATTTTTATCACATTTCTGAGGGTTGGCCTTGAGTCTGCAATGAAAAAAAAAAAAAAAAAAAAAGAAAAGAT
Organism: Volucella bombylans; assembly: GCA_949129095.1. Lineage (NCBI taxonomy): Eukaryota > Metazoa > Arthropoda > Insecta > Diptera > Syrphidae > Volucella > Volucella bombylans. Next base: position 154,372,306 of record OX422143.1, read on the forward strand.
TATCAATTACATCAGCGTCAAGTGAAAAAATATTTGCACTTATTATTATTTGCTAATGAATTTACTTATTCTCTCAACTGCAATTACACACTCAATATTTGCGCTTGCAAGGATATTTTCTTTGATAATAGCATGGGTTAGCCAAGGAAATCAAAGATCCTACATTGTCACAGCGTAAATCAGTACGTCGTAGCACCTGTTTATCCACATTTTAATGGATTACTTCATTCTCCACTCCTCATACCGGGCTATTATGACTCAGATTTGTTTTGATTTAATTGCTAATAGTGTCACATTTGTAATAATTCCATGCATCGTAATACCTACTCACTGAAACCTTGCAGTCGGAAGCAGAATTATTACAATTAGCATGTGCATATATGAAGGTTTCAATTGCTAGTGCTACTGGGACATGAAGTGAGCAATAAAAAAAAAAAAAAAACCACCACCGGTTCTTGGTGATAGTGTCGAGTTACAACATATACAACCAAGTCGACTTATCTTCTTGATATTCTATTAAAGACGGAACTTAAATGAGGAAATTATTTCGAAAACGTGACAAACAATAACAAATTCAGATAATTATAATTTTAGGAAATAGATGAATGATGATAATTGAAACTAAAATACGCCATTTGATAAGCTTAGCTGTATATCCTATAGGAATGCCTTCAAAGTTAAAATATGTACCTATACCCCATGGTCTTTTACGATCAGTTTCTAAAGCTAAGCATCAGGCAAGTCCACCACAAGTCGTTGCAAACAGAAGTCAAGGTTTGCATTACTCTGAAAAAAAGTCCTCCTGTCTTCTTGTTAACCTTCAAGATAATTACGGCTTCCCAGAATGCTGCTTAATGTCAACCTGACCTGTTCGCGCTGGTTCAATCAAATGGTTTCGTACTGAGAATATCTTAACTTTTATTTCCGCAGTTCAAATTCTGATCAACTTTTCATATTTCTTGAAGTACAATTCTGTAAAGAGAATGTTTTTATACGAGTACCTTGAGCGATATATAATCACTTTTGTAATAAATTTTATTTTTAGAGACCAGTACATCTGTATGTCAAACAAAAGAATGTCCTCAAAAGTAGGCATTTTTGGAATGAGTTCCTATTCAATACGTTTGGAAGAACGCTGTGAATAAATTATAGAATATGTTCATCAAATTTTCGCAGTACCGCAAAAAGGTGGACCTGGTTAAGTGTGTACATATTAGGCGCAACTAAAAGCGGAACGATTTATTTATTCTATTTAAAATTTCTTGTTCAAAAGAGATGAGAGAATGTAAACATAATGTAAACGTTAACTAAGCGGTGTGTGCCTCTACTAGCACTAATTTTGTCTTTGACATGTTGACCCCAAATACAACTTTTCTATCATTGGTATTTTGCAGATATCCATACAATCACTATGTTTCGAGAAGCTGAATTAATCAGTGTTGAACACATACGCAGAACAGAAAAAACAGTAACGTCATGCTGTTAGACATAAATGAGCACAAGGAAGTTGTAAAAATGTTCCCGTTATTAGAGCAAACACCCTTTTCGGGAAATAGCAGTTGGCTTCTCTGTTTTACAAGGTGATCTGATACCTGTAGACAGATCGAATGAGGTAGAAAAGTTAAAGCTCGCATCGCCGCTATCCCTGTAGAGGGTGAAAGCGAACCACATAAAAATTAGGGAACCCCATAAAAATTAGCGTAACGTACGTCGTGACAAAAGAAATATAATGAATGCACTAGGGCAACAAGTCGAAGAAGTGCGACAGCAGAAGCGTGTATAATACTCCGAAACAAAAGTGATTATAATTTACGCCAACACCAAGTTCTTTTTGATAAGAAACAGTTAAAAGAGAAGAGGAGTCCACGTTCCCGTTGTTTTGAACAACATTACCGATGAAAGTTTGCCCCAAAACCAAGACGAGTTGTCGTACGCCCAAATCTAAGAATTCAAATCACGCAAATCAAACAATTCTTTACGACTAAACGGAGCTCTGCAACGCTTCATCCATAGGATTTGCAGACCCATTGTTTCTTTTAATGGAGTGGAACTTTTCCTGAAGAATGAAGAAACAGAGGGGGGAAGGTCCCGAAACAAGGAACATTTTTAAGGATTTTTTAGTCTGTGAAAAATTGGTATTTTATTAAAACAAATCTTCTTTTTTTTCCAAGATACGAGTAGTGACGCTGCACGGCGTCAAAGTCGAGCGTTTTTGAAAATGACATGCAAGCTGGAGACTTTATTTTTCATCTATAACAAAAAATTAAAATAGGTCTTGTTAAAAACATTGTTTCTCCTACTCCAAGCCTTTAAAATCAAAAAAAAAATTAATTTTGTAAAAATTACAGAAATCAGAAAAAAAAATTTAATTTACATTAAAAATCAAGTTTCAAAAGTTTAGAGTATAGCTAAAAGTGTCAAGAAGATTTCTTCAAAATTTTAGAAAGATCGGAAAATAATTTTTTACGTTATTTTGCATGACGTTATGAAAAATGTAGTTTCGAGAAAAAGCGATTAAAAAGTTTTCGAAGCAAAAAAACGACAGAGGCATTCACAATTCCTTCTGATTCTTCGTAAAACGCATCTCGAACTGCTCTTCTTGTTTAGGAACTGTACGGGCATATTTTGAGGCCAAAGATGCCTCATTATTCTGTTAAGAAAAGGAGCAGTCCCCTGTTCATGCGGTCGGAACCGTCTGCTGTGCGCGAAAATATCACTTCGAGTAACGCTGCCAAACAAATCAGACTTTAGCATAATCGAAAAATGAGTAGAAGCAGTGTAATCAGTCCTTACACCAAACTGCGATTGTTACTCTTAAACGTGGAGTCGGTTCTGTTATAAGTACTCAGAAAGTTACCGTCAATGTCATTTCCAAAATTTTGTAGATCGAGAAAAATATGTACTCTGAGCATTCAGGTTGTATCGTGTCTCCAACGAACAACGTTTTGACAGAACGGATCAGGAATGTATAGCCGCGATGTTTATGTGGCAGTGAATTGGTCACAAAAAATTATGTGATGATGAAAATAATATTGCCCGACAGGCGACAAGAAAATAATTCAATAATTGTTTCAACAAGACAGAATATAGAGGTGTTCGCGCATGATTTGACGCACAATGGTTAAAATGTAATCAAGGGAGGAGTTTTAAAACACATAGCCAAGAATTGAATACCAACGGTCCCTATTTAATAAGTAATTTGTCTTTTAGTTAGTGTAGTAGTAGAATTCCGAAAAAATTTAGCACATTTGTCATCAATTTGTTTAGATTGCACAGTCTCTAATGCAGTCTAAAATGTATTGTTCGTCAAAATGCTATCAACAGCTATAAATGGAGATAGTGACTGAGAATATACATAATTGCGTAAAATGAACTCGGAACTTTTCCTATCTTTCAATTATTTCTAATTTACGGGACTTAAACCCTAAGATACCACCCAGATAAGCTTTCTATTGGCATTAAACGCTTTTGTAATTCAACGTTTGGATGCTATAAAGATTTGAGTTGTATAGCTTGATCTCAGATAACAGTCCAATCTTTTATGTTTAAAAATACTACTCTAATCAAATGTGACCACTTATAAGAAAACAAACATTATTAGTCATGGCATGGAAAAAAATATACGCTCTTGCAAAATCAGGCCTTTTACGTAAGAGTGCACAAGATTGGTCACAAATGTTGGTTGTCACCCGATAGAGATAATCTATCCCCCAATTTGTTGGTGAAAAAAAAAGTTATATTATTTAAAATAAATATTTTGACCTCGAAACACACGGCAAGTACATGACATCCAGTATTGTGTTGCTAGAAAATTGTATTCTTTCTCGTATTATGTATCATACTGAGAGATTTCAATGGATTTTCTTTACCGACTACAGCGTCGCCATTTATGGCATGAAAGTTTTTGACAAATGGCAAGTGAAAATTAGAAAAATCGAACCATACACACTTCAAAAACCTATTCAAACTACTGGGAATACTCCTTCTGTAGGCTATAAGCCTATAAGTTTCAATTGACGAAAGAACTAAACTCTGTCCACCATCAGCAGCGCCGTAACTCCGCCAATGGAAATGCATGAAATCGGTCCAGAACTTTACTCAAAAATTATTTCGAGTGAGGAGACACATTTATAGGCTCTTCAAGAATTTGTTAATAAGCAGAATTTTTGTATTTGAGGGTTAGAGAATCCAAAAACTATCGTTAAGAAGCCTCTCTGTTAACATAACGTGTTAAAATTTTATGAAGTTTTCACCGTGAGTGGACTGCGATATCGAATCATGATCAATGAAGTTGTATGGCCGGAACGTGAAGGTATGGATGTCGTCGATGTTTATTTATTTTTGCCACAAGTGGCGAAACCATTGCTCTTTTGCGAGTAAAGTTTTTGGCTGAATCAATTCTCGTAATGGTGATCAAATTTGGTCGCGGAAATTATGGGATTCAACACCGTTGAACTTATTTCTTTAGATCCATGTGAATGAGAAAGTTTATAAAAATGCTCCCCAGTCAATTGAAGAAACATCCTTGCTGCCATCGATGAACTATGTGAAAAATGTGAGAAAATGTGATCAAAATTTTTTTCAAAGGAGCCTGGATGTGCAACAGTGTTTTCTTGTTAATCAAAATGAAACGTCTTACTTGAAAACTCTCTATTCGAGGAATTAATTCCCCTCATAATGAGCCTTGGCGTGGCGCAGTGATTATATTCGTCGAATACTGTGCAGGATGATCTTCGGAATATGAGTTCGTTCCCAAATATGTGACATACACTACAATAAGGATCAAATAAAAATTTTTACAGAAAAAATAGGATTATAAACTAATTACAATTATAATGCAATTGCAATAATAATAGAAAAAAAAAGATTTGCAAGAATACATTAAAACTTAGCAACACTTAATGGGATAGTGCATCAAACAATAACAAGTTTATAATAAAGACAAGCCCTTCAATGTAAGTGCTTCTATCTATAGCTCACATTTCTCCTTCCGATGTAATAATCAATTTCGTTTCACTGTACATATTTCCCACAACAACAACACACCAGCTACATCTATATGAAATTTTTGCTTTTTTTTGCGATTGAAAACTCTTAAGTGCCCGCCATATCATGCTCTCCATCTCATATCATACCCTCCATGATAGTGATCTAATTTGCTTAAGCAAAACACACATACAAGCTAATAATTCATATTCATCGCTTACACGCAGCATCAATCTATCATAAGTTCCACATCATTGGAAACAACGATATTGAGTGGCAAGATATATGAGTACTGCGCGAAAGGGGGTAACATATATTATTTTTAATTGAGCGTAGAACTTTTTCAATAGATTTAGGGTCATCTGAGTGAAGTTCAATTTGATAGATTCGCCTACTGAAAATGTTCGACTTTTTGAAGAGCACCGGCAAAAATGAGATTTTAACCACAGACAACCATGGTTAGTGGTTAAAGCGGTGCACACTGCTCCACTGGAATGTGTATATCCACTTACTTCGAATATCATGTAACAAAAAAATGTACACAATCAGTTTAATTGTTATCAGTTCGTTTGTCTGACTGTCCGTTTGCCACTTAACTCATGTAGTAAGAAACTTCAAGTAAAAAAATCGAAAAAAATAAAAATAAGTCCATCTAAGCTCATTGAATGCCACAACAATAAAAGTTTAAAAAAAAAAAAAAAACATTTGTGTTTCATTTGAAATTACACGTTCGGTTGATTGTCGTCTGACGCTTGGTTTAAAGAGCAGCAGTGGTTGTGTCCTCGTTTTGCGGTCACTTTATATATTCTAATACACATTCCAAGTACCAGTGGGCGGAGAGGGGGATATTTAATCTTTGAAAATTCCCTCTTAGCAAATAGAATCAATTTTTATTCTACTTCTCTATATTCATATTGTTGTTAGTTTTTTTTTCTTTTCAATTTTGTTATGCGCGGGCTCACTCTTTGCACATAATAATGATGATGCACATAAGATTATTATTCATTGTTGTGGTATATTAAATTATAGACCATGATGCCAAATGCGACGACGAAGACGATGGTTATGATGGTTATGGTTCTGGTTATGATGATCTTCTAATTAGCTTTGACATAAAGTACGAGTACACGAGTATTACTCAATAAAAGTACTTGTACTCGTACATACTTATACTGACCTCTCTTTCACTGTCTCTTCAGAGTCATTGACCTGGAACCTTTTTAATTGTCTGTGATTGCGAAAGTTCCAGACTACCTTTTGATATTCTGCAATGCTTTTAATTACAAGTGAGTAGAGAAAAAGAAAAAAGCAAATAATTGGGCTTAAGTCAAATGGTTGAATTTTACGAGTGAACAAAGTGAAAAATTCTCCTACCCATTACGAAACAAAAGTTCACGATGAAGAAATTCCTAGCGCGACAAATGCTTTGCATCTGTGAATAGAGGAATTGGGTATGATTCAACTTGTGTCTAATTCTAGCTTTCTGTTTGATCATCTACGAAGGCGAAAACATTTTTAAGTGGCTCAGTAAACTTTGAATATAGAGAAACAAGCTCATACATCCGGACTGCGTTAACCTAAATCTCACTTGCGGCGCTTATGCTATCACACACATAATTTCTGCCATAAAATGGCACTTGGGTGATGAGATGTATCATAGTGGCAGTAGGTCAGTAAAAAAAAAACAAAATAAAACAATTAGAGCTACTAGAGCTGAGTAAGTGTGGTATGGGAAACTTGAACTTATGGCTTCTAGTAAAAGGAATGTGAAATTGGTGCCTTGTTAGTTTAGAATGCTTTCTAAGTGAACTTTTTTTTGATAACTTCATTGGAAATGATTTTATGACTAGACATCTAGCAGCTTTCTGTACAACTTCATTAGTTTAGAAAAGAAACTGAAAGAAAGATTAAAGTAATTCAATACTCACAATACTAATTGAAAATGTTAGTTATACTTACCTCAGCCCTTGGTTTAAAACTATGATATGTTTAGCATTTCATGTATGTCTGATTTTAAACCCAACTACATATATATTTATAACCGTGATATTGCGAGAGAAAAATGCATTGAGTACGTCCATGGTCTCCTCTACATGGGCACCATCCAGACAGATAATAATGATTACAATAAGCGAAGTCAGCCTATAGAGAAAAAACCAACTCGCTTGTATGCTACGATTGAAAGATATTTTTATATAAATTTTACAGTTTGCACGATGCAGCGCATTCAAGCGAGAACCGGCAATTGTTAAGCTACAAACGCTATTGTGATGACTGTTTGATTATGCAACCAAGTGATGTGTTGAAATAAAGCTTTTTAAATAAATCCCAAATGGCTTTGAATAAATCAGTTACAACAAGATAGTTCTATTGAACTATAGTTAAAACAATTCACATTTCACTACCGCACAGCGAGTCTTTGAAGAAATACTCGTACCATAGCGACAGTAAAAGATTGAAGAGAAATTCAAATTATACAGAAAGGACAGTGGGGCGTATGCGAAATATTTTCACTTAGACTTAGATGATAAAATCATTTCTCATTTAATTTTATGTTCGTGGGCAATAAGAAAGTACAATTCATCCCTCGGACACTGAACTTCTGCGAAGCAGATAAGACATATGATATTTTCCGATTTTACGAGTATGTTTAACGTAACTAAAACTAAACGAATTCGTGCTTTCAAAAGAATAGTAGACCGATTATGAGTTATCTTACTGGGTCAAACGAAAACGGATTTGAATGTTCCAAAAGGGCAACTCAAATGTTTACATAACACGACGAAAATCACTACCAATTTAATCTGAGAAAAGTCCGTTCGATCACTTTATAGAAATAGTGACATGTTTAATTAAATTGATCGTGGAAATCGTTTCCCTCAATATATGTACATACCCTATACCTTGCTCGATCTCACATGATAATGCTTTTTACATATAACTAAACACATAGATCAATTTCACTACCAAATGCCTCTTATCATTTAAGGTTTCAACATTAAAGTATGTAGAATATTCGAACGATCAGTGTTCATTAATGGCTAATGCAACATATGTCATAATCGTAATCAAAAAAACCACACATTGCTGTATGAGTCCAACAATTATGAGAAAAAAGCTATCATGACCATAGCCAAGACACCTTTGAATGCGCTACTTCTGTTGACTGTATCACATACAGATGTGATAGCAATTAGTCATCAATTGCAGATGACCTGCAACAAAATCAGGGCTTGTTTGGCGACTGCTTTAAAAGGCTTATGATGATCCACATAAACATATATATGGTATTTGTTGCTGCTTACTTTTTATGTGCTCATCCACTACCTTTACATAACAACACTTACAAACAATGAACTAAGACTTACGATGTCATCGTGGTCGGTTGTTTCCGATAACATTCACCAATCGGTCCTCCTCAGGATGTATAAAGCAAACTTGATTGTTCACTAACTAAGCGTCAACCAATCAAGGTATACGTAATTGCAACAAATCGCAAAAATATTTGCCGGTCAGGTGTCAAATGTATGGTATGTATGAGTATTTCCACTCTCTTTACGCTTGTCCAAATACCACAACACAAATCCTTGTCCTACGAAGATCGTTAGATCAAATAATTTTCTGTCTTTCCTCAAACAAAAGACACCGACAAACACAATAGTGGATAACTTCAGAACTGAAATTCTCCTTTTACAATATTTACTTAAAACTCACTTCTCCGAATGGACACAAAGTTCACGTTGTGTGTTCGATGCTTCAAAAAAAGAAGCAGACAGTGATACTGTTCCTAAAAAGAATTTGCAGTATTTAATTTGGACCTGAACCAAAATTTTGGCGGTATGTAGGCTCTATACTGTAAGCAGGTAAGCTCAGGCACACTTACGCATATTTGAGAAATACTTGAAAATTGGTTGGCACCCATATTCGCAGTAAACTGCACAGACTTTGCAAAAACGAGTATATACTCGTAGTAGCTGATTTTATCGCTATTGAAGGGGCCTTTAACAATGTTAACACTTCCCAATATGTAGAATGATAATAAATGCGAACTTGTATACTTAGTGACAGGTACATCAACGCAACACTAGACAACACCGGACTAAAGGTCTCTTCCTCTACAGGCACCCCCAGAGAATGATGTAATAATCCCTTTTGTAGAGCCTAGCAACCTTAAGTCAATGATAGAAACCAGACTCGAAGGCCCACGCCTAAATAATATCGAATGAACTGGATATATGCTTCGATACATTATGATTTGATATGCCATTATCCTTTATCACATCCAAAAGGCAAGGTATAGGAATCAAGCGATAGAAGACCAGATATAAAGGACAAGTTTTTTTTTTTTGCAGTGTCAGACTTTTCAATAGGGATTAAATGTTAAATCAGTTGTCACATTGAGCTGCCAAGCTTCATCTACTTTCAGTACAGTTTGCCAATTCATCATACAAAGATTAACGCCACAACAACAGTTTCAAATATTTCGCGAAACATATAGAGTACACGGTAGGCATCATCGGCCCTCTGAATGTGCTATTTACCGAATTATTGGAAAATTTCGCACGCAATTCACACTATATCGTAGCTGTGGAAACTTGTGTTGAAGAGGGCCCCAATTTATCGATTCGTTGTCGTTCACAACAACTTAGGATTGTCCACCCACTATCTGGAAAATTCTGCGTAAAGATCTTGGTGCAAGAGATAAAGTCACGTAACTATTTATTGCGTCGCGTGTTCAATGATTGGGCTTTAAATCAACTATTAGTTGATCGAATTTTTTACCGTAAAATTTTGTTTAGTGATGAAGTTCATTTCTGGTTAAACGGCTACGTGAACAAGCAGAATTGCCGTATCTGAAGCGAGTGCCATCATCGGTGTTTATTTCTTCAAAAATGATGATCAACGATTTGTTGATCCCAAATTTGCATGACATCAATGTGGAAGAACTGTGGTTCGAACATGATGATGCTCTACCCCATACATACAACGAAAACATTGCTTTATTTCATTAATGGTCCCGTTAATTGGCCACCATGATCGTGCGATTTGACGCCATTGGATTGGACGGACATGTCTTCTTCTTCATTTATCAATCTTTTCAGTTTCGCGAATACAACATGATGGCTAGAATCCATTCAAAGACCGACAACATGACCAGTCTCGTGCGATGGCAAGCTCAAGCATCGCCGCAAGCAAACTGCCGACCCCAAACTCTCCCGATTTCCCCATGTAGGCACCATAACAGGTCTTTAAGGACCTAAGTGTGATAAGACGTAAAAAGCTTTACGGATGGACCGGACGTAGAAAGGATGGAAAACTCTGACATCTACAAAAATGATGATTGCTATAGCGACCAAAAGCAGTGCCTATTTGGATGTGGATTTGTCGTCAAAGGAAGACTAAGTTTTGACCTTCAAGCATCTGAGCGAACGACTGATTACAATTAGCATCAAAATTAAATTCGCCAACATAAACCTTTCAGAGGAAAAGTATGACTTTAACAAACATTGCTTATACGAGCTCCTCGGCCAGATGTATGAGTACGAACTTTAAGATTGTCCTTAGCGAGTTTAAATTCGAATCAAAGAAGAGTATCTTTATCGAAACAGTTAGAAAACATACCTTACACGGCACTTGCTCCGAAAATGGACTCAGGCTAATCGAATTCGCGGAAGGGCGAAATGTTTCACACGTTTCTCACACCCAAACATCTACAAAAGGAATTGACAGTCACCAGATCAAAAAATCGTCAACCAAATTAATCATATTGTGTTGCGTTGGTAAGGAACAGCTTTAATATTCTGCTTACCATATTTTATCGTGTTGAGGAGGCAACATCTTTGATGATACCATCATTAAGAGTAGAAGCAGTCCAGCAAGCTATTAGAAACGTGCTTTTACCTGACCACCACAAGGAAACCCGTGGTTTAACGAAAAGTGCCGGCAAGCACATGCAGTGAAACAAGAGACATACAAGGTGGCGCTACAAAGATGTAGGGGATCTGCGGAACTCTATAAGCAAAGAAGACTAGAGCAAGATCGGCGAAGTCCTTCTGCAGAAGTAATGTTGGAAAAACGAATAACACTCGAGCGTCAGGCGGAATCATCTGTCCGATCTTCAAAGAGGGTGACCTTCTTAACCTTCCCAATTATAGAGCAATTAGTTTCGTTAACATTGCGTACAAGATTTTATCTACACTATGTGAACGCTTACTTTTAGTCCAAGTAAGTCCATCATCAAATATTGAACTTACGACAGATCCTGAACACAAAAAAGAGCAGAAATTTAAGTCTGTACAAATGCTAGCACACGCTGATGACATTGACATTATGAGGAGAAATCGGCGAGTTGTCACTGGAGCGTTTACGGGTATTAAAGCAGAAGTGGCAACGATGGGTTCAATGGTAAATAAAGATACACCAATCATATGTTGTCGACAAGAAGAGAAATCCAACATCAACCCATATCCATAGGTAAGTATAATTTTGAGTTTTTTAAATGCAATATCTACTATTCAAACGGCTAAATCACAGAGGAGATTAAAAGATGAGTCACTCTTGCCAATGGCTGTTTCTTCGGAGTAAGAAGGCAACTTTAAAATAAGTCCCTCTCATGAACAACGAAGAAAGCATTGTCTAAGATCCTTATCGTCTGCTATTACCCCACTGTATGGCGCGAAACCATGGATTTTATCTAAAGCGGACAAAAATGAACCTTAATACTTCGAGAGATAATTTTTTCAAATGATTTTGCGGCCAAACTATCAAAAAGAAATTGAACTGTCTCAACATGACTAGAACATGTTGACCGAATGAAAACCACCACCCGGAGTATATTCGAACCCATTCCCGAAGGACGACGCAATAAAAGATCACCTCGATTTAGGTGACACGGTTAAATAAAAAGAGACCAGCTTGGTGTGCACAACTGTAGGCGACAGCGCAAGATCGCGCTTAATGGAGAGAGCTACTGGTTGAAGCTCAGGTCCACTGCGCACTGCAGCGCCACTTAATACAAAGTAAGGTACTTCAAGACTAGATGGCGTAAAATGTAAATTTGGCTGCAGAACGTGAATTAAAAACATTAATGCATCAACGGATATAAGTACAATAGTTTAACAAAGTCATGTCTTATTATTGGAACCTAAGGACCATTTGCGCACTGAACCAGCAGTGAAGTTTCCTTGTCTAAAAACCAAAGGAATGAGAAGTAAACGTATGATATGAATGATATACACTGGCGATCACTAGGATAAGACCATATATTTTACAGTTTTTTTCTAAGAATATTTAAAAACTATTTAAGAACTGTTTTTATTTAGTTAAAAAAAAAGGGTTCCGGAAAGATTTTGACAGCGACAGAAAGAAGAAAAATATGCTTTCAATGAGTTAGGACTCTCCGGCCGAGAAATTACAAGGAGGCTTAATAGACGTAAGACTGTTGTAAACAGTTATCTTGCGGTTCCACAACACTATGGGAAACATCAAAAAGGACGCACGGCAGAAGCAACAACATTGCGAGAAAAGCGGTTAATTCTACGGTGTGCCTCAAAGGCCAACAGCGGAGTATCAGCCAGCATAGCAACTGTGCGAAGGATAATACGAAAAAGTAGTACTATACAGAGAAGAAAACTTAAAAAGAAACCTGTTTTGAGGCAAGTACACAAGGAGCATCGAGTGAATTTTGCAGGAGAACATGTCGCTTGGAGCAGTGAATGGAAACGCGTTGTCTTTTCGGATGAAAAAAAGTTTAACCTTGACGGTCCCGATTGTTACAACTTTTATTTCCATGATCTAAGAAAGGAGGAGCTTATTTTGGCAAGACATCATAGCCGTACATCAGTTGTAATGGTGTGGGGAGCTATTACCTACTATGGCACAATCGAGTTGGAGTTTTTTGTTTTTGTCCACAACAATGAACGGAAACACCTACAAATGTTTGCTGGAACCGTCATTTCCAAAAGTGAAAAACATATTCACCTGCTTTGGATATTCTAACAAGACAATGCCCCTCTACACTTCCAGGGTTATTAGAAGTTGGATTCAATCAGAAGACGTGGAACTTTTGCCATTGCCGCCATATTCACCGGACTTAAACATAATAGAAAATGTTTGGACATGGTTATCTCGTAAAGTGTATGAAGGCGGCAGAAAATTGGAAGACAGGGACACTTTAATCGAAGCTATTCTATTCGCTATGCCTGGGCCTAAATTTCTCTTTAAAAAAAAAACTATATGATTCTATTCCAAACCGTGGTCATATCGAAAAATGGCGGGCATACTCATTATTAATGTAGAAAAACGTAATAAATAAATGTTTTAAAACCATAAAATGTAAACATTTTATAAATTTTTTCCTTTATTTCGAAGATTTTGCATGTGGCCTCATCCTAGTGGCGCATCTTTTTATACGCTTTTCAAGAAGTTCATTCTTTGATCCTGAGAAATTCCAACGGTTGTTTCTTATTTACCGTTTAATTTTGTGATTTCCTATTGAGAAAATATGTACCTGTTCACAGGTAGTAAGTTTCAGGGTACAAAATTTGTAACAGGTATAAAGAGTGTAAATCGATTGCAAAATGTATGACCTTATCCTAGTGATCGCCAGTGTACTTATATATCTGTACGTATAAGAAAAGTATATGACATGGAAACAAACTTGAATACATTTTTAATTGCGTAGTACTCGTACAAAAAAGCTTAGATTTCACTAACTGAAAGCACTTCCAGAATAATAAAATGTCAACGGAAGTCATGATAGCAATCTTATTTCTTATATCTGAAAAATATTTTATAAAATATGCTTTTAAAAGATATGTTATCTTGTAGTAATTTGCAATTTAAATCAAAATTAAATTAAATGTTGATTAGAAAGAAATTGATGAAAACATAAACGGAACTAAGATATCCACTTAGCTCTAGACAAAATAAGATTAGGTTTGAATTATTAAACTTAAAAAAAAAATAGTACTTTCCATCCCACTCAACGTCGCAGAAATTTAAAGACAGAAAAAAAGATACAAATTTATATTCACCGCTAAATAATCTACATCGAAATCTTGCTTTAACATTTGATAAAATATTTGTCTAACGGCCTTTCAAAGACGGCCTTAAGCGCCTTGTATCGCAAAAAATAAACAAAAATTACCTCACCTAGAGGGAGACTGAGTGAAAAACCAAACAACATCATCGCTTATCTTATCGCAAAAACTTAAATTGTCAATTATTTTAGCCTTTTTCGTTTTAACAGGAATTCCCCTCGCACAAAGATAAGTAGTGATTTTGCCTGAATTCACATAGATGAACATAAATGATTGAATAAATACGAGTACAACACAAGCACATGTCAAAAACGTACTCAAATAAAGTGATCACTTTGATCATCATATTGTATGTAAGCTTACGATAACGAAAGAGGAAATTATATTGTAACTATATCTCCACTTAAGATAAGAGTCAGTAATTTTTCTAACTAATTACTTTGACCCATAATCAGTAAACGATATAACGTTCAATTATGCGATACGACAGACAGACAGAGTGATGATGAAGTGTGTTATTATTTTGTCCAGCTTGTCATCTTCCAATGACCCCTGTGCACGTCATGCCGTTGAATAATACTCAAATCTTTCCCAATTTCAAATTTCATGATAAATTGCTGTCTTGCGAAGTGAGACATGTATTTTTCCAAGAACGTGATATAAGCTAATTGTCGCCAAAATAAAATAACGCAACAATGAAAGTATTGTATGTGTAAAAAGAGAAAGATGTATTTTTGTTTAATGTTTGTACTGCCTCACACAGTGTCCACTACGCTTCAAAGACCGTTGCACTACGGCCTGTACACGTTTGCATACATATATGAAGATAAAATCAATCAACTGACGTACTACGAGTACATATCTCTATCTATTAAATCAATGTCTGGAACAATACCTACTAATGGAGACCTAAAAATTTCTTCGAAAAGCGTAAAATCATGCACACTCGTAGTAAAACAAATACAAATTCCAGAGAAACTAGAGTATGAACAAGTTGTTTGGAAAATTCTTCAAGATCATAAACCAAATTCACCATGTGTTGGTTCTATTTTAGGACTTTAGTCTTTCACACGCTGAATCATAAAACACTGCAAGAAGTTCTCAATCAAACAGCCGCAAGACAAAACGTCTAAAGAGTGTGTTGAACTATCTTAAGAACAGAATATTTCGAGAAATTCGGAAATAGTCTTTTGGTTTTTTCAACGGATGCTAAAGATCGCAAAAATCCAAAATATTTCCTTGTTTCATCGTAAAATTGCTCGATCAACATTTTGTGTCTTCACGGCGGCGCCGGGATTATTTCATATTGGTTTACAAAAGTATTTTTCGGATAACATCACAGAAAAGCTCGTATGTGCCTTTTACTGAAACTTCTCAGTCTTTCGAAGAAAGATGAATAAACGCTTCAGTAATAAAGTGTCTACAGTACCAGCACCCACTATGACAGCGGCGAGTACCTGACGCCTCATGCGAACGTAGGCCGGACATTCACAGTGGTAGTGCTCTGCGGTGTCGTCATCACTTTGACAACAGGTGTCGCAAGATATTCTATCACTTATGCCCAGCAGTCAAAGGTGCTGAACAAAAGCGTAGTGTGCCATCACGACACCATTAAGCAGTCTGCAGTCTTTCCTATTGAGGATAGCAGGAAAGCTGATGACTTCTTAGAGACGACGGAAAGCATTCGTTTGGTCTCCCTGTAACCTGGAGAGTCATGCCATCTGCAATTATGCCCATACCAGATCCAACTATCAATGGCAATTTAATTTCCCGTGATTTCACTCCGACCTGGGACCCAGACAATACTCAGTGAATTCACTGCGTGATTTTCACAATATATTGGGTTATACAACAGTTATAGTAAAAATTTAAAAGCCAATATTATTTTTCCGTAAATTTGTATTCAATCAAAATAGGATCCGTTGGCATCTATGACATTCTTTCAACGTGATACAAGGTCAAATATTTGTTTTTCGTAGAAGTGCTGACTTTTTGAGGATATGAAATCTTCAAAGGCTTTTATGACCCCTGCTCTGCTTCTGTCGGGAAAATGAATCCAGATTGCGGAAAAGACGGTAATCCATTGAGGAAATATCAGGAGAGTACGGTGGGTGCGGAAGAATTTCAAATCCCAACTGCAACAGTTTTTGCACCGTTACTTGTTGGGTATAAGGACTGTGCCTATTGACTAACGCATGTTGCTTTTCAGCCAATTTGGCATGCAACATATCGATTTCCTCGCAATATTTATCGTTTCTCCTGGTTGAAGAAATGAAAAGTAGATTGGTCCTTTCGATGTCCACCAAATTGTCACCATAACCTTTTTTGGGTAAAGTTTGGGTGTGTGTTTTGGTTTTTCAACCGCATCCAACCACTGCCCAGATCTTTTACGATTATCATACAGTATCCACTTTTCATCACAGGTGACTATCCGGTGCAAAAACGGTTAAGTATGGTTTCTTAATGTAAGCGATGCGCAAATTTCCAGGCGCCATAGTTTTTGGGATTCATTCAGTTCATGGAATACCCACTTATCGAGTTTCTTTACCTTTCCATGAGAGAAAGGTGTCGACTTTTTGTCATTGGGGACTCCAATGCTTTGTGCAATCTCCGCCCCGATTTCGTTGGGTCCGCATACACCGTTTCTCTTAAAACATCGTCGTCAACTAACGTTTCCGGCTTCCCACGTGGTCCATTTTCGAGGCTAAAATCTCCCGAACGGAACTTTCCAAACCAACGTCGTATAGTGCGTTCGTTTACCGCTACATCCTCAAATACGTTATTAATGTTTTTCATTGCCAATGACGCATTATTTCCCATTTTAGATTCGTAAAGGAAGAGGGTTCGAATTTGAATTGCCGACAGCATAGTAAATAATTCCCAGAGAAAAATAACGGTACTTGTAACGAGCCCTAAAATTCTCACACGTTAAGCACACGTCCCACTTTATTATATAAAAATAAGAAAATTTAGCTTTCTGGCACACAGATGTTCACTCGAGAACTTCTTATTTCCAACATTTCGGACATTTCGTGTTGTACAAGCCAATAGTTCGCTCCCATCAGGATTAGTTTTTTTTTTAAAAACACGTTAGCACGTGTTTGGGCTCAGTAGTTATTTTGCTCCATGGGTGGCATCTAACATGTAATGGGGAGACTAAAATATTAGTGTAATTTGACTTGTTATTGTATTCTAGGCAGTCGCTCATCTTACGTGAATTTAGTTGCCTGAAAAAAAGTATGTGTTCCGATTTGGAAGCCAATACACTACCACTTGATTCACGGCCACCCAGATTAGGTATATCTCCGTTTGAATGACAGACGCTAGTTTTCCTAACGAGGAGTGAAATATAACGTTGACGTCCTCCAGAGAGACACCAAATCGGTTTCGGAGCCATCCGTAAAGTCCCGACTTTCTGAACAGATTCTCATCGAAACCATTCCTGGGCACAGAGAAAGTCGATTTCATTTCAGTTCCGATTTCACTGCAACAGGCTGCATGTCCATAAGAACGGAGTCAAAAAAACAGTCGGCGAGCAAAGTTATCAAATCTCCAGTGCTCGTGGTATCAAGGACCACTTTTCTTTAAACGGAAGATGGCTTTGAGAGTGCAGCCCATAATATGAATATCAAGGGGAGGGACTATTTACACCCATTCACTACTTAATAACTCTATAGATAGTCATGAATAAGAAAATTTGTTGCTACAAAATAGGTAATGAAAGTGCTTCTGATATCGAGACAATGGTCAGAAAAGGCAAGCATATTTCCCAGTTCAACCAAAGAACTGGAAGGGGTAAGCCCTTCCAAAAATTGGCATGAATATATACAAACAGGTGATTTGACAATATGTACAGCTACAGCCATAGAAGAGATGTGCAAATCATGTGATAATTACGAATAAGCTAAATGAACATAAACAAGAATAAAGGCTTAAATTGGGCTCAGTAGTAAGTAATTAACTTGATCAATTTCATTTTCAACAAAAGGTCCAAGTGCAATCTGTGGTTACTGTTCTATAAGAAGGAAACCGCATAGAAAAACTAAAAAAAAAAAAGTTTTCTCTTTGCCCTCATATGGAATGTATGGTTTAAATGGGCTGCTTATTCGTATTAATTATTTTAATATTCTTATGTATGCCTTCCCTTTGGAAAGTAGCTGAGGCCTCAACGCAAATTTAGACAAAATGCCGAAACAGCGCAAATTCCCACTAAGGGTAAACGCCATACCTCTGAATTTTTCAGAGAGTGACAGGTACCTAGGGCTCATACTGGACAGCATTCTAAGGTGGAAAGAAAATTTTGCAGATCGAAATAAAAAAAAAAACCCTTATTGCCCTCTACTCGTGCAAAAGGGCTGTTGGCTACAAGATGGGGTTTACAACTCAAACTGAATGCACTGAATTTACACCACGGTCGTGAGACAAATTGTCGCTTATGTCATAGTCATGTGGTGGCTACTCTGGAAAGGCAGACTGACATCAACCTGTTCAAGATTCAATAACCTCTATAACAGCGACTCTTCAAACTTAGCTCCATTTGCTAGCTGCAGATTTTTCGGCATGCATATTGCAATCAAAGCTGCAAGACACTTATCAATAAAAAGAGATAAATGTAAAGCATGCCAGTCTACATGATGGTCTCACCCAATCACCTGACCATGAATTAACAAATGAATTTAACGATGACTTCAATCACTTAATTTCAGATATACAACGTGAAGTCTTTCTCAGTAAGCCTACTTCCCCTTCACAGACGGCTCTACGAAATCCGATAGGCTAGAATAATGATCCCAATAATGTAGGGCTGTTATTCTAGAGCTAGAATTACGGCTTTGAAAAAATTAGGGCTATGATTCTAGGGCGAGAATTAGACCTTAAAAATAAAGACTACTATTCTAGGGCTAATATCACAGGCTTTCGAAATAAGGGCTGTTATTCCAGGACTAGAATTGCGGTCTTTAAAATAAGGGTATCCAGCGCTAGCCAAATTAATAGCATATGTATCCAACGCCCCTTGACATCGACTACGCTGACCATTTCATTTGAAAATAAGAGACAAACGAAGAAAGGCTGAAAATAAATTAGACAAAAAGGAAAATCATAAGCACTTCCAATACAAACGTTAAATTCAATACTGCTGGATAGCAACTCAAAAAAGTTCACAGCCATCTTTGCACGGGACGTAAGATAGTTACACCGCATTAGAGGTGGATAGAAGAATGTTCAAAGCAAAGGATGCCATTATTGTGGTGTCAATGACATGGGCAAGCGATATTTACAACCTATTAATCAACAAAGTACTTGGGAAGTGAACATGTTCGCAACACGAAAGCTTCAAATAGATTTTCTGGCCGAACCATACATCGAATTGTCAGCTAAATGCAGGAATCAGTGTATATCAACCTATGAAGGAGTAGGTAACACTGGATTGGTCATCTTTACGTCATACTTAAGGTCATAAACACGGCATGCGAAGGAATCGACTTCTTTAATCAGGAAAAAGAAAAGGACAGGATATGGAGAGTCTAGTCTCCAAACGAGATAACGCGCAGGCATTGTTGACCCATTTACCCATGAGAGGTAAGAGGATCTAAGTAATAGTACGTATATTTATCTAATTTTCACCATCACTCAGATTAAAATAAACCATCTTACCATTCCCATGTGAAGCATACAAACTACACGGTATACTTTGGTTTGAAGTCAAAGACACGAGAAATAACTCTTCTTGAATTCTACAGTTCCTCATTCCATCTGGCTTTCACGAAAAATGCTTCTTCGTTCAGCACGCGTCGCAATAAAATAAATCAAATGTAAGCGGCATATATCAAATCAACCCAACACCTCAAGCAGTTGTAAGATGTTGAATTACCCTTAATACCGGAATATTTACCCTAAATTAACTATCAGTGATGTTCTGAACAATTTGGCCGTTTCAGTAACAAACAAATTATAAAGAACAAGTTTTTTGAACAATTACCACCATGGAATACATATAATCCATTAGATCTTTATTCGCCTTCTTAAACAAAGTAAAACTGTGGCTTCTTGATTTCGATCATGATGAAATTGAAATTTTGGTTCGCTATACTGTGTAATATTTATGTAAATTGTTCAAATCTTTTATTTTTCTATGCATTCGCATGTTTTTGCATCCTATAGTAATTTTTCTTTTTTTGGTTCTTTGGTTTGAATTTTAGTTTTCTTTTTTAATATGTCCACCCCACAGCATAAATAACTATTTGAAGTGGCATTATCACTATTCTTTTATAATATCGAATGCCACTAACTATTCTTTATATTATTGTTAGCTTACATTTATATCTGGAATTACTAATACCATTGTGATAAAGAATAATGAATAAAAAATAAAAAAAAATAAATAAAAAAAAAATAATCAAAAGTAAATTGAACATCTCCAAAAATAGCTGCATATCTCAATTCTCAATTCGCACTATAAACATTTTTTTTTTTTTTTGGGAAAAACAATTTTTTGCAGATAAGACTTTAAATTTGCAAAAAAAAAAAACCCAATTAGGTTGCAGTGTTCATATATTGAAAAAATATACCGAAATTCGCATGTACGAAATTTGCTGATACAAGCAGTTTCATGCGCAATTAAATTTTATGCATAAAGAAATATTTCGCAACTCGTTTCGCATTTGAAATCCCCCAGTAAAAAGTAGCAGCACGAAATAGCAAATAAAAACTAAACAAATCGGAGACCAGTAATTGATACATAAATCTTTGTCACATTTGTAATTTAAACTGCGGGAATTCCTGAAACATCTTCGGAATAGTAAGCGTCAAGCAATTTATTGTATTTAATAAAGAAAAATCACAACTGATTCATGATGTACGAGAATAATGGCGAAGACTCATGATCCCAGCCCTTTTAAACTGCATTGTATGGTATGGGATACTATCAACTTTGGATGGTTTTCCTATGTATTTCAGTGTATCTATAGAATGTCATTTGTTACTTAGATAACGTTGGAACTTTTGTTCAATGCTTGGTTCTTTGGTAAGAAGATATTTTAAAATTTTAATTGAAGGCGCTTCTACAAATGTTCACATTGTATTTGTTTCGAAACCGCCAAGTCTTAAAGAAGGACGACCTAGCGAACGTTTTAAGAACAGATATGCTCAGAACTGATACAGGACGGTCAAATACAACGTCAATAGGTATCCAATCTGTTACAAAAGTAAAAAGACCAAAGACTGATTACATGGATTTCTGCAGAAAATATATTCCTAGTTCTGCCATAAGTTCTGTTACACAATTTTCAACGCTTATCATTCAAAACTTCTTGCGGGAATAGAACCGTTACCTTTTTTTCAGAACACATGCACTGATTAGTGAAGAATACTAGTCAGTTTGGTTTCAGTTGAAGAGAATCGAGTTGCAGTAATAGCATTGCATAAGTGCGGAAAGAGTGCTGGCTAAATTTTTGAGTTGCTAAAACCACTCGGAATATCGACATATTCGTTTATCGGACTATTGCTCGTTTCGGCGAATTGTCTGGGAGCCAGCATGTCCAAGGAATTGCATATATAAACCAGATCCATGTCTAGGCTGATTCGGGATGATCTGCATATGAAAGACTATCGTCGATTCACGAGTCATCTTCTAACTCCTCAACTAAAAAAAATTAGGCTGTAAAGATGCAAGTGACTTTTGCAGTGGCACGCGGACAATGATGAGAAAATTGTATTGTGGAAGAAGTTTTCAACAAACAAAATGACAAAACTAATGCCACTTCATCTAAGGAAGCGAAAAAAGTTGTTCCAAGGGTTCAACGTGGACATCATCCCGTTTCCGTAATGGTTTGATGTGGGTATCTCACCATGGTGTCACATCCCTCCAAATCTGTGAAAAAGGCGTAGCAACTGGTACAAAGGTTTACAAAGATGATGTGGTGGAGGGTGTTGTGAAGGGTTTGACCAATACCCTTTTCAATGGATACAGATGGATCTTTCAACAAAACTCTGCTACAGCGCACAAAGCCAAAACCACGCAGGAGTGGCTTAGAGTCAATATTCCTGGCTTTATAGCAGCAGAAGATTGACCGCCGGGGAGTGCAGATCTGAATCCACTGGATTATGTTTTGTGGTCAGAATTGGAGAACATGGCCTGCAAGTCTCCCCTCAGAAATTTGGGAAACTTTAAAACAGCACTAACCAGAGCAGCGTCCACGATCTCCATGGAAACCGTACGTGTCGCTATAGCGCAATAGCCACACAGATTGGAAGCTTGTGTTAAAGCAAAAGGCACTTATTTCAAGTGAATCCAAATTTTTTAAACAATCAATATTGTGGTCTAATAAATGAAACAAGTTTTGATACAATATGTTTACTGTTTTTTTTTTTTTTTTTATAACGTTTTATATTTGTAACAGAACTTATGGCAGGACTAGGTACAATCAGACTTTTCCCCAAGAACTTAGTTGTAGTTATAGCTTAGGTAATAACTATTTAAAGACCAGAAAGGACAACAGAGTGCTGTCCTTAGACACTTAAATATATTGTAAAATGTTTGTGTGGGTACAAATGATAGAACTATTCTTTTGAATACAAATCGCTTTATTCAGTACAGTTACAATTCACTATTTAATTGTTTCTCTCAATACAACCGCCTATGATTTTCTTATCTTTTACTTAAACCACTTAATCACTTCTCCTAATTAACACTTCAAATTCAACTGATGAACTCACTTGCATACCTTGGGGATTCTGATATTTATACTCGAATGACATACTTCGAGAACAATGCTCGCCATGCAGCGTCCCATACAATTTCCAATTTGCTAGAAAATTCGATTCCACTCTCCAGTCATCAATGGTCGAGACTGTTATTCAAGTATCGACATCTTCTGCTCTGTAAATTTAGATGTCGCTGCTCACATTTGAGTGGTTATCAAAATATTTTGAGAAACCAAAATTATTACTCATCCACACTTTATGAAGTGTTCAGACATCTTTGCCCTCTTTTCGGCAAGAAACGCGTATAGTAATCCCAAAAGCCGCTAAGCCACGATATACTTTTAAAAAACTGATTATTAGAAGTGTAGCTGCGCCTGATTTGTGGAGTCTCATATGACCATCATGGCGAGACCCCTAAAATAACTAGTATGACGCTAAGCAAGGTGTGTTTCATTCTGCACTACAGGCACGGGCAAATCAATTGACACTAATGACTAATACAATTGCAGTCGGACCTGAGGATATCAAGAATTATATCTACTGACTATTAAATGGTGAAATTGTACGTCCACTTGGCCTAGACAATAGGTCATTAATATACTTTTGCAACGTGACTTCGACAAAATTAAGCGATATTGCGATGACTGGAAGTTGAAAATCAACTTTCAGAAGTCGGAAACCATTCTGTTTAGGACGCCTTTGTCTGGGGCCTCTAGGGATACCAGAAAGAATTGGCGAAAGTTCTCGATCGTGGGGCAGCACGGACAGCCACTTGCTTGTCGAAATGTAGTCAGATACCTTGGGATCTGGCTAGATCAATTTCTCTATTTTAAAAAACATATAGATGTTGCTCTGGCCAGAGCCAAAGGTGCTTTTGCCCTTACAAAGAGACTGTTTTATAACAGCCAACTCGATGCGAGGGTGAAGGTAATCTGCTACATGGCCCTTATCAGGCCCATGCTTGTATTTGGATGTCCCGTGTGGTTCAACGTGAGAGCAAGTTTATTGGAAAAGATTCGAGTGTTTGAGAGGGCTTGTCTTAGGACTTGTCTTCGCTTATACAGAACACCAGAGTCTCAGTACATCAAATTCTATCCCAATGAGGTCTTGTATAACAGGGCGAACCTAATAAGAGTGGACAATTTCGCCATTAAGTTGACTCGAAGGCACGTTGCAAGAGCAATGGCCTCATCAAACAACGTGATCTCCGGGGCTCACTACCCCAATTATATGTATCACGAGAGAGTTCGCTTTGACGGCTTTATTCCTCCAGAAGCGTTCGTCTATTTAGATAGCAAAGGTCTGATCCAGGACAGATTGGCGGTGCCGCTAATCTTCCACGTCGCTCGAACAGCTGCGGACAGGCGACTCAACTACGACAGAGACGTCGCACATGGCAGTGCGGAGCGTCTCCGGTTCAGTAGGGCGGTAGGGAGTCGCGACAGGAGGGATGTTGCTCAGCAGCACCAACAATTTTGGTGGCTTTTTGAAGGGGAGGATGCTTCGTCGTCGAACTCCTCCAGTGATAGTTAGCTTCATGTGAAGCAAGGTGGGCCAGCCTATTGTTTTTTTTTTTAGCCATGGCCGGCTTACATAGTTTTAGGTAGGTTTAAGTTAGATTTTAAGAAAAAAATATCTATAAAAACAAAAAAAAAAATAATATAAAAATAAAAAATTAAAAAAAAAATATATATATATACATACATATATTTATATATTATGTATATATATATTATGTGTGTATATATATGTATGTATGTATGCATTAGATGTAAGTAGGTTAAGATTTATTTTTAGGTAGATTGTAGGCTTTTAGTTTTAAGTTTTATAAAAAATTAAAAAAAAAAAGTCCAGATACTAAGTTTTTTTTTGATTAAAATGTATTTTCTTAGTTGTAGTATTAATAAATGTAAAAATAAAATAAAATTAGACTGTAAGATTCGTCGAAAGACATAGTTTAAGTGTTAGGTTTAACTTAGAGTGCCCGCATGGGGCCAGTAAGTTAGAATAAGATTATTTGTAAGTTATTTAAGCTAATTTTTAAGCATTTTTTTGTCTAGCATTTAAGAGTAATCTAAGTATATAAATAAAAATGCATTTAAACTGAAAACTGGCCTAGACAATGACAATATTAACACCGCTTTTCAAATTACAAGTCTAGTCATAATGATGGCTGGGTGATGAATAATTAGGGTAGGCACTGAGCGGCGTCTAGCTGGAGTGCTGTTACTATCACTACACATCAATTGTGATTAGGAACATGATGGTCAATTGACCATAAAACAGTCAAATAATCGATCATGTTGCGATCGATGCAAGGATCTTCCGTCCAGTATTATAGATTTTCGAACATTCCATGCAGCCAATGTAGACTCGTATCACTACCTGGTTGCAGCCAAGGTACTCGCACGTCTATGCATGTTTCAATAAACAGAACCCGATTGAATGATCAGCCATCAGGAGAAGCGTCAGAAGTCATTCTGAGGGTCGAATATGGCCTTCATCGGGTATCAATAATTTTGGCAAAAGTTGATCAAACAACTATTTTGGAAGAACTTGTTATGAACCCCTTCAGTCAGACAATGTTCCCCAAAAAAACCGTGGATATTGCAGATTTAGACAATTCTGCCTAAAAAATAACAACGATCCGGACAACATATGCACGGTGACTCCATCGAAGACGACTGCCCACCAAACCATCACAGAAGCTGGATGGTGGCCATGTTGAACGCTCGGAACGTATTCAGACGCATGTTGTGATGACAAAGCATACACTATATAGTTTTGTTTGTTGAAAGATTCTTCAACGGTGAAAATTTTCTCGTCACTATGAAGTATTCGACCGTTCTTCACGTACTAGCGAAGCAAGGCTTTCGATTTTAACTTACGTTTGTGTTTCAATGCTTTTGTGAGTAAGTGGCTTGTGTGTCTCTTGTATGCGCTGAGTCCCAAATCACGTTTTAAGATACGCGACATGCTGTCCTTGCTAATATCCATCTCCCGAATATGATTTTCTGCTTGCGCAGTGGATTTCAATTCTTCACGGCTTTGATGGCTTGTGGCATTCACACAGTGCGCGGACGGCCGGATTTTGCAATATCGACTATTCCACCAGTATACTCAAATAACTTCACGGTACGATACATGTTACAACCTTTTTACGCGAGAATTTTGATAAATGTCACTTGTCAAATAGCTGCAATTGGAGTAGATGTATTGATTGCTTCTCGAGAATGAATGTGTATGAAGCATTTGCTAGTTTGTACTAGGTAAACGAAGTCCGTTCCAAAGAAAACAGGACTTTTTAAAAATAGATATTTCTTGCGAGGCCATCTTTTGATAATAACAATAGATCCTTTGTACGGTCAAAATTCTATGACGTTTGGACGAATAGAAGCGGAGTTATTGCGTCTGAACTCGTCATCGGTAAAAAAAAGAGCATCGAACAAAAATTGCTCAGAATTCAACATTCGGAAGACATCATCTAGGAGGCCAAAAAGAACAAAAACTTCATTTCATTGTGAAAGCAACCAAGCGCGAAAGTGACGAGTGAAAGGCGCCAGACGAGCCAAAACCCAAAAATTCTCGTTTGGAGAAGTCAAAAGTGAAGAGAATGTTGATTTCCTTCTACGATTCCAAGCGCATTGTCCACAAAGAGTTCATTCCACCGGAGCAAACATTTAATGCACAATTCTATCTTGTTGTTTTGAAGCGCTTCATGCATCGTATTCGTCTTATTCGGCCAGAATGTCACGCAGAGGAAAGTTAGCAATTGTTGCACGATAATGCGCCATCTCATCGATCAACACTTGTGAACCATTTTTTGGCTAAAAATCGCATTTTAACTGTCAACCACTCCCCGTATTAGCCTGATTTGACACTTTCCGACTTTTATCTTTTCGGGAAAATGCATTTACCGATGAAATAAAACTGTTTTGTGGACATAGAAGTCATCCCAAAGCTTGTACCGACATCCCGACCGATGATCTAAAATACCCTTCCCTTCCAAAAACAACTTTGAACTGATTTATTCCAATCGTGTAATCATCAATGATTTACCCAGTTTATCCAACAGTTCAATGTGCGTTGAAGCAATCCGCATTGGTTCAATACCCGAAGAAATGCTGGTGTTTATATGAAATTATCCAAAATGAGCGGGAGAAAATTGATAGATAAGTTTAAAAAACAGCCGGTTTAACTGACACTTCACACTAACACTGATACACTGTTCTTATTTCTCTTTCCAAATATTTCGTTTGCAATCCCACATTTTAAATCACAACTAATACCTGCCCGATGATGAAAGAATGATGAGAGCGCGAGAGAGTAAAATTTCAAAGTAGTTACAAATTTTCAATGCGGTTTGAAGTGGTGTTCATTCGAGCGTATTGAACCAATGCGGATTGCTTCAACGCAAATTGAGCTGTCGGATAAACTGGGTAATTGAAAGAATATTAATAGAGTTTGCCATCTATTTCCGTTCATTTATGGGAATATGGGACCTACAGTAGAGAGGCAAATACTCCAACAAAGGTGTAAATGTTAATATTCGCTATAATGATGTTATACAGCCCAATTTTTAAGCCACAATCGTTTAAAATTGAATGACGACAATAAGAACTTCAAAATCAAGTGTCCGTTTACAAAAATTTTCCTTGCGATTTTGTGCAAACAAAAGTAGAATAGTAAGAGAGTGCAACTTTTCAACATCTCCGAAAAGGATCACATTCCTCAATACCTCAACAGGCGATATTTAGATGAGTGTTGTATATGCTTAGACATTTTATGGAGTTTACAGAGATTCACGACACCACGTCGGTCGTTGCAGCCAAAAGTATTATCTCAACCCTGCCGTAGTACCAAACCCCTCTATCAAGCCCCTTAAACACCAGGCTTCAGATGTACCGTTGTTCCAGTGAATAATGTTCGTACGTCTGGCCTGCTGTTGCCAATCATGATTCGCTTCTAATAACAATCCTTATTTCTGCTCAGCTGACTAATTTAGATTTTTTTATCAAATGCCAGAGAACAATTCATTTAACTGGATCACCCAAGAAAATATGACGACAAAAACTGGGGACTGGAATTTATTCTAAATTTAGAGCTTATGCTTTAACAGGCGACAATCTAGAGGAATGGATATTTTTTGAATGAATAGCCCTCCTTTGATTGTAAAAACCCACACAGTTTGTGTCGAAAAAAGACGAAAAAGAAAAAACAACACGCACGCGACATCGGTCACACAATCCGCAAAAATGTTTTTATCACTTGGAGTATCTCGAAATATTCTTCTCAAGGTCAAACCCTCTGTCACACTCGTACACACAAATCTTCTGCACTTATGGCCACGAGAATATGAACCAAAATATATTAAAAAATATATAAAAATACTTTTATCTCAATAAAAATTCTTCAGAAATATGAATATTAAATTCAACAAAATTTATTAAACAATAACAAAACAGAAACAATTCTTCCCTACTATAATACATACTTTATATGATAGAAACACACGCAGTCTGTCTAAAGAGTTATTAACAGGGTTCCCACGCAATTTTTACTTTTGTTTTTCGACAGAATTTGATGTCAAAGTGTCTGCTAATCACCGCTCCATTCTCACAAAAGCTATATATGGACAAGAGCATGATAAGTAGAGCAAATTAGTCATTAATTAGCAATTCGCTGTCATGTGATTCGTAAAAGAGAGAAATTAGATAAACTGGTCATGTCGTACTCGAATACAAGACTCACCAACTCTACATAAATGAATCGTCACTTTATGTGATGAATGTAATTAGCACCCTAAAGCCAATCAAGCGACCTTGTTGGGAAAAGGATTACGCTGTCACTTTTGCCACCAAACCAAACAAACCAAAGAGGAAAAAATAAAAATTATTATAAAACAAAAGAGAAATGAATCGCTCCCAGAGCCAGAAGGGAACACGAAACAAAAAGTTTGGTGCGATTTATGTTTTGATTAAACTTGATTATGAATTTATTTGATGATGTGCCTTAACGTTGCCCTGAGCCTGGCAGAATCAACGGAGAGTCAACATAAAAAAATGAAATGAAACAATCAAAATTCATCAACAACCCTGGGTACTTCCAACAGACAAGTTGACATTTATGCTGCTTCTGATGCGTTTCGTTTTTTTTTTTTTTGTATTATTATTAATTCATTTCAACCTCAGTTCAAGGACCCACTCGTAGCTCAACAAAAAAAAAAAAATAATAATAAATAAATAAATCCCAACAGAGCGAGCACGGCTGAGAAAACGAGAAAGTGAGTTGGTCGGTCTTTTTGGTTGCTTGGTTGGTTAGTTGGTATCGATCGATATTTAAGTACCGGCATTACAACACATAGCTTTTCTGGTACTCAGCTACTGCTACTGACAACGATAACGACAGCGGTTACAGCTACAGCAACGAACAAACGACAACGACAACGACAATGAGAACGATGATGACGACGTCGACTTTTGTGTGGTGATGGTAAAGTCGGTGACTTTTGAAGTGGTTATACCCTTTTTATACTATGCTTCCTTGCTGTTCCAAGGAGAATTACATGTTCTTCTTCCTATTTACTTATTTTATAGATTTTTTTCCTCTTTCATTGTGATTTTTTCTCCCTTACAAACTTTTGAATCACCAAGTTTAAGTACTTTTTTTTTTGCGCAATACTCTCATTTATTGTATTCAAATAGGAGTATGCATGATAAGGTTCTTATCTATCAGAAATTCTGGTGAAACATTCCTGGCAACGTATTTTATCTTTCAGCATTTAAGCGTTGCAATAACAGCGTGATAAAATTCTTTCAAAACAAATATAAACGTGTGTAACAAATAAATATGAGTACGATCGGTCAATCGAGAAAATGTACGCCCATTTGGAACTGGATTTTTACTGCAATGCTAATTTAGTCGAACGCCACGCCGTTCGTCGATCGCGATGTGAATACTCCTAGTTTAATCGTTTTCCAATCAACAACGATGTAAATCGACGTCTGGGAATAATCAATTGCGATTAACATTACATGGGGGTGTAAATTGTTATAAATGTAAATGTAAATCTTAATCACCTCTGTACCTGATGAACCTTGGCACAAAATTCATACGAATATTTGCAATCTAATGAAGTTACAGAAGTTACATATACTTTTTATTTTTGTTGATGAAACGTTGATATTATTTCGTACATCACTTGTCATAGGCAATCGATTTTCTTAACTTTGTTGCAAGACAAGTAACTAAAAGTCAATAAGATAACAACAAAAATGCCATCATTCAAGGACATTTAATGAATGCATTCCCAACAAAATCAAAACAACAGGAAATAAGTCATAAAATCAAATTATCAGTGCCAACAGTGGCCCTTTGAATATAATTTTTCTTGTTTAACCAACAGCAAAACTCCTACTCTTTACTCAACATAAATAAATCGACCGCCAACCTCATCGCGAAACTTCAATTCAGCGCAAAAACCAATAGATACCAATTGATGTATCAACTATCCATAAAACAAACTATTTTTCTTCTCCATTTATTACGCCATCAAAAGAAGTAATAAATTTCTGACGCCAGCAGCCCACGTGGGGCCAAGTCCTAACATTTTTATTTGTAATGTTCGTGTTATCATTTTTATATCCAAATGAGTGGGACCTATGGTGTTTGTTTTTCTGTATCTGTCCAACTACGTGAGAATCGTAGGAAGACTTGCGAGATTGCATGTCGAGAGAGTAGTTGTATCAGGAAATTTTCTCAGCCCTAATAAGCAAGGCGTATTTGAGAGGAACAAAACTTGTCTCACAACTGCAATACAACCTTATTCGTCGCATCTGCAGACAATATAATGTATCATAGCTCTATGTGATAACTATGAGATACGCTTGCCTATACGAGTATAAGAACTCGAACGAAATAAAGGAGATTCTAACACGAAGCTTGGTATTTCTTCTCTGTTCAGTTGTAAAAGGATAATCAGGTCACATCGAGATCACTGCTAAACCTTAGCATCATAGTGTTTATGATGATTTTAAGAATAACTTTAAAGGGAACGAGGAGAATAATACGAAATACATACTCGTATATGACTCAGACAAAAGACTACAACAAACAATTGTAGGTTCATTGTGATATCACTTAGTGATCGCTGAGTAAGCACTGACTGGCAAATATTCGTAAGTTGGCTTGAGTTGAGATCATTAAGAGCACAGAAATAGGAACAAATTCCATTTTCACAAACCGTTACTAGGTTTATCAATCTGGAAACCTTACGTTCTTACTTCACATGATCAAGTGATAGAAAAAGGAGACTGACGTAATTATGCTAAGTCTACTTGAGCCGTATGTAGCAAGTTCATTTGTCGAATAGTTCCCCGAACTGTCTAAGAGATAAGGATTCTAGTAGAGATTAAGGATGTCCTGTTTTGCAACTTCGTTAAGAGGCAATCGGCAGTCTTCTGTTGAGGTGAGTTGGATATCAGAAACCTGATCGCAAATGGCAATCGATATATGTTATATGAGTATGTAGTGTTTGGGTTATCCATTTACAACGTAGCGTTTCCACTTGAAAGCGCTGCAATAAATGCTTAAAGTTTTCTTGTTTCATTGAGTGGATTAAGGATCGTCGTGCAGATTGATAGACTATTGCTAAAGGCCTTTGTTTCTGTCTAGATCCACAAGATCAGTGTTATTGGCAAGAAAGCCAAGAAAGTTTTAAAGTTTTTGACTTCGCTACGAGTATGTTTTGCGTTTTGCATTGTTGAGTTTCAATATTTTGAGGTAACAATACAGGTTTAGCGGTCGCTGGGTATGTCTAATTTAATCTTGTGTAAGTCGACAAGAATTTTCCAATTTCTCCACCACATTGGTATAGGAAGACAGGGAAGAATAGAGAATATCTCGCAGATAAGTGTGCCACAAGAGATATCCATAACTTAACAGAATTTATGAAGTCGAAACGTGTGAAGGATACTATCATATATATGTAGAGGATTTAACAATTCCGTAAATGAAGTGAAGAACTACGGATAGAAGTTTAGTTACCGAAAACTCTTGAAAATTGGACCATTGAACGTTCGATTTCTGATCATGAAATCGACATATGATCAGGTCGAAGAAAAGCAGCAAGTTACAGGTTAAACAAACCAACAAATCCAAAGGTCATGAAGAGGACATAAACGATTTTCAGACTCTAGACTGATCAGATGGACAAATTGTGATGACGTCGCCGCAAGAAGAGTACCAAAACTTGATAGCATCGAATGTTCGATTTCTGCATATGAAATGGACCTGTGATTAAGTCGAGCAAAGCAGCAACTTATAGGTTAAACAAACCAACAATTGCAATGGTTATGAAGAGTTACGAAATGTGTCTTGTCGCAGCAAGAGGTCCAAAATTTGATAGCATTGTGATTATCTTAACGAGACTTTGTATTTGGACAACGTATTGTGTCTGAGTAAAGACGCTAAATCACCGTAAACCCATACAACACACATACGAATGAAGCGACAGAGTAAATACCGTTTTCGAATCTCATCCAATTTTGATTGGTGACACCTATTCCAGTGGAAATAAGTGTTGCCTAGTGACGAAGATCTGAAATATATATAAAATATGAATAAAACGCAAACTTTCTTTGTGCTGCGAACTTTTATCGACTTTACATCATTCGGGTGATATCGAAGGTCACACCGACCATGTAATCATGGTCATCATCACGCAAGGAGTGACCACCGTCTGTTGTAAGCAAATCCTTAGTTACATGCCCCAGTAAAAAGCTATGTGCTTCTACTTAATGTGCATTTTCAAAGAACAAAATCTATTCCAGCAATTGACTGAAGGGAGCCATTATTGAGTTCCCTACAGTAAATGAGACACCCGCTTTATAGTATGAATATAGTACTTTTAGAAGAGCACAATCTGTTACTGTTTCAACCACACAAACGAAATCTAAATGTTGTCTTTGTATCAATGGCAAAGCCAGTAAATGACCAAAGAACGATAGTCTATATTCTGAAGCCGACAATTGAAGGGCATTCGCGGAATATATGAAACGGCATTTTCCAGTTTATTAAATATTACTCAGACCGTGTAAATGTAACTGAGAACTCGAATCACAATATGTATGATTCGGGTGAGGAATTCCTTTGATGGACTCAAAAGACATCAGTGGTCGATCTGTTTGAGTTTCTTCACGTATTTAGAGCTCAAGTTATTATCTTGGTTTTTTTTCTTTGCAACTTTCGGAAACCCCTGTTTTGATGAATCAAAACCGGCGGGATTTGATTGGGTATAGTGCTGGAGATCAGTTTCATCGACACCAAGAAGCCGATGAAAATTATGCAACCGATGTACTGGTTTCCATTAGACCACTCATAGCAGAAGGCAAGTACATGTACCAAAACAAGCGGCGCTGTTAAAAAAGGGGTGCTCAACAAGACTCAAATAGATGCCTGTAGAGATGAGCAAGTTAATTTAGTAGCCGATTCATAGTGATGAGGATAGGGAGAAACTACATCTGCAAAATCTAAATAGCGGGGCCGATCCAAGTTCCGCTGTCAAGCAGAATGAACCATTGAATGTGGACGATGAAAGTTATTGAAGGTAACACAATTTGTCTTGATAGAGAGCATACATCAACTTATTTCTAAGATTTGGTCGGAAGAAAATACGACCGAACCACAAAAGAGGAGACACCTAAACCACAAA
This sequence comes from Volucella bombylans, assembly GCA_949129095.1. Lineage (NCBI taxonomy): Eukaryota > Metazoa > Arthropoda > Insecta > Diptera > Syrphidae > Volucella > Volucella bombylans. The sequence continues at coordinate 154,405,747 of OX422143.1, forward strand.
AGAGGAAACACTCTAAACCACAAAAGAGGAGACACTCTAACGCCAACTATAGAGATACCAGTCTTCCTAACATGCCTGCCATATTTGATGAAGGCCTAAAACCATTTGTCAACAATTTATATCTATCACTGCGGTTTAAGACTCGGTAAATTCACAATTAACCAAATACTTCCTCTACAGCAGGTCTTACAAGGAAATCCATGAAGTACAGGCTAATATTCGCCACCTCTATAGAGATATCTATAGAGATGATTTTGCATCCCTGACACACTCGTCATATTGTGCAGAATGACGATGGACGGCGGTCACTGCTCGGAATAAGCTTAATATACTCTGCCGATTCCGTTCTACGGTCAAACACCACGGACATGAACGCTTCAGGTAATCTCTAGTTTATTGATTCATCGATTTTAAATGCACGCATTTTCAACAAAAGAGCTTGAAACAAACTCTTTGGCAAATGACTTTAAAATATCAAGTGCAACAATATTGCTTTTCCTAGATGGTGTAGACTTTCAAGCCACTTTTCTTCGAGACATGACTTCAAATCATTAGTGAATGAGAGATAAAGGATTCCAGATCAAAGAAAATAGTGTTTGTGACCACAACAGCAGCAGTAAAATTTATAAACAAGCTCTTAGGTTCGATCCAAGCGGGGTCGTCTGATCGCTTTTAGGAATCATTTTTCTAACTGTGGGATTTTTGTATGTTGTAAGAACTTAGCTCTTAAGATATAGTGGTCCGAGTAGTCTAGAAGGGAGAGAACACCGAAGGTGTACTTATCAGAGTGACAAATTAAAAACAAGTCCAGGGCGTGAACTGGTGTGAAACTCCTGAGCGTATATAAGTTAAATTTACGGGATGCCCATACATCCATGAGAACCAAGATACGTCTGGCAAGCACTTGCATGTATTAATGTAATACGAAATCAGAACCTGTGTTGAGAGCACAGGTCCGTATGAGTTGAGGTCGACCTAAAACCTCTTGCCGATCTTAGGTCCACGGTACTTTTTGCAAGTCTACATCGGGTCAAAACCAACTGGAAAACCCTTCCTGCGTTTTAAGTTTAAATCACGGCTACCGTGACGCACCAAATAGGGGCCTACCTAGTAGTCATCCTGGTTTGGACTACCAGCGGTCCTGCCAATAAAGACGAGCTATGACCGGCAACTGGTAACCGGTAAAATTGTACATTAGTAATCCTCAATGGCATTCAAATCTAAAAACCATTACGATAAGACCAGTGTTTGCTCTACCCTCGCCTTTTATTAGACAAAATTCATTGATAATTGAGCGGAGGGACAGTGTGAATGTAAACTTCGTCCGTGATTTGACATCGTGGTTTAAAAACAAGGATTTCTAGAACGTCTATGTTATATGGATAGTTATGCATGGCGACATACACTCAAGTTTTCTTTGAACTTCGAAAAAAATTACCACCAGCGACCCATAATCGACTTTCAATCACATTCTCCTGAATAAACATCGTCCTTAATGTTCTTCAAAAATTGATCATTAGTGACAAAGCGCACTTTGGCTTGCGTGGGGCTGTAAACAAAAGAACATAAGCAATTCATGAACGACCTTTTCACCCTCGTATAGTTTGGTGTGACATTTGGACTGCTGCGATAATTGATCCATATTCTTTAGACGATCGATATCGTGCGATTATACATTTTTTTTTGTTACCTAAATTTATTTGGATTAGTCTCCGCAGCATGTGGTTTCAACACAACGGTGCCGCATGCCTTGTAGCCAGTAAGGGTCAGGGTCTCTTGGGTTACTTGAAGGATTGATTGAAAGACAATTACGATTGCAAATATTCCGTATGACACACTGCGGAATATGATGAAAAATGTGATAGAAATGATATGCGTTTGTGTCAGTTTTAGATCTGACCATTTAGCCGACTTTATTTTTCATTATTGATGACATTGAATATGTACCTTCTAAATATGTGTTTGTTTCTTAAATAATTCCAATTTCATACCGGCCCAAAAAGAGCGCATAAGTCATCTGAAATAACTTCGATAACTAGGGCATGTAGAGCGAAAGTATTTGCACGGTTTACGGTTTCTACTTCGGTTCCTACTGGCAGTAGAAAATTGAAGGTAAACTGGTAAACATTATAGTGAGGCGGATGCTAGGTTTGACGTTATGAAGGACCGAAATGCTACTGGTAATTTCGATGTTGGTGAAAATAGCGATAGAACATGGTGAGGCAAGATGTCAATTGACTGTGAAATTCAAGCTTCTATGAGTTCTATCACACGGTTTTGGGCAGATGAATGCCTTATAAATTCTAGCCAGATCAGAGAGAGTGAAATAATTCTTACATCCACTTGAGAAAACCTAAATATTTCGCAGTATTTTCGGCTACGTCGAATTTGTGGTCATTCCAACGTAGGTCGTCATTTACACACATACTGATAATGGAACGTTTTCCGTTTTCAACGATGCAATTGTCATTGATGGTCAATGGATGGGTGTTTAAATTTCGCAGACAGCATTCTGTTTTGGAAGCATTGTGTTCCAATCTGTTGGTGATTCCAAATTAGTTATGCTGCTAATGTCGAAAATTAAGGAGCTTAACAAACGCTGCCGTTAATGTTCTACAGACAAAGTGCATTGACGCGAGTCCTGAAACGATTATAGAAAGCAGAGTTGCTGTCTTAAAAAAGGAATACACTCGATTAGAAGTAACAGGCAATAGCTCATTAAAGAAAATAAAATAAAAGTGTCACAAAGTGACACACCATCATTTATTTTGAGGAAATCAGACCTGAAACCATCCGAGACAACTGGTAATTTCTAATCCATTGAAGGAGATATGTACTTGTCGATCTCAAATGCCAAACTCTGTCAAATGCCTTTGAAATATCAAGTGTAACTCACTTGCTTTCGCTAGATTGCTATAAAATACGGTTCTATTGTACTTTCGGTGAGACATGACATCAAATTGCCAGCGGACTTGTTCCTACAAAATCGTCGTTCCGGTCATTGAGTAATTTTCATGTTTCGAGATATTTCATGAGCTGGCGATTTATCAGCGCTTCCATTGTAAAGAAAGGACGTAAGTACAATGGATCTGTAGGAGGAGATATAGGATTCGCCTTTTTTTAGGTATGGGTTGGATAAATGGTGTTTCATCTACTCAGCAAGAACCAGCGCAACCGGACCCACTCCCCGAAATTTGCGTTTCAAACGGAAAAGGATATCTTCATCCACTTTCGCTAACGTAGGGAGCTTTATCATCTATATTAGATATAGGATATTCTTAGTGTTTCTCGACCAAGTCTTATTAGTCATCTGCCTTCTTAGATCAAAAAAGAAAAACAGCGATTGGCAGGAGTAATTCTTCGTTTAATTTCTGATGAGATGTCGTTATCAGATTTAATAGCCGAGCCGAGGTATACAAAGCTCCTGACTACCTCTTGCTGCTACATACTGTATGCCGAGAGATGACACAATCAAAGCAAAGAGCGTAGCAAGCGGATTTTCCTTGTCCAATGAGCTGACAAAAAGGGAAATTTTTTAATGAGTTTCACGAACGAACAAACATTTTTACTACCTTTGGGACACTGCGGTGGATGACTCAGTTCTTGATTGTATTGAAATTCTTCACGATTAAGAAAGACGTTGCAGTCATTCCTGGATCGTCTGAACTTTTTCCGGGTTTCCTCTGTCGCTTTGGTCACTGCCAAGTAAGCAAGAAAATAAAGCTTTTATGTAGTGAAACTCACAAGGAGAACACTAGACAATTCAAAACTTTGTACAAATCACGTACACCGATGACATTGTCCTTATCGAAATAAATCGGAGAGCTGTCAGTGATGCGGTGCAAAGATGACCTAACGCCGGCATCGGGAAGCATTTCGTGGAATGAAACTAGCACATTAAAAGTTGTTTAGGTAAAGAAACAAATAGCTTGGATATGAATACTCGTATATCTGACTGCTTCCTAAGCTGACAAACTTTACCGAAAACTGTGAATGTTAAAGTCTTGTCTCCGCTCTTGCTTCGTACCAACATATGTATTCATTGACGTCAAACGAGTCAGGAATAGAGCGTACTGGTTTTTAAAGCCTCTAAATAGGTCAAATATTCTCATAAAAAGATTTTTTATTTTTTTGCCAACACAATATACGATCAAAAGCTTATGAATTGATATGCAAAATATTCCTCTTCTCTTCGTCGTCTCCCGTGTTGATAGTCATCTCATCAAAGTCACACTCTGACCAGAGGTAAAAAAAAAAATCCAAAACAACTCGAGCATTTGCCGGACCCTGAACTACTTATCTGCTTCCGTTTTAGTATGAAAACAGACACTGCGGACGCATGCAAATTTTACATTTTCAGTTTTTCATTTTTTTTGTTTTGTTTTCAATTCATTAGAACCTTACCCTGAAATTTGTGCGAGAACAGTGGCTATTCAATAACAATGACATAACACGTATTCGAACGCCTACTATTGAGGTGCTTCATTACCGGGGGTAACAACAAAAATCAGAAATTCAAAATCCAAAACACGAAACTCGGTATACTCCCAACCAAATGGGGTTGGTCAATCGTTGTAGTAAACCATTCGAGTAGAAGTTGTGTTTTCATTCAGTTGAGCCGCGAAAACTTACGAAATTTAACGTCGATGACGATGATGATGAAGATCTCTATGGAACAGCGTCATAGATTTTTTTTTTAAGATTTCTTTCTGGCTGTAGGGAAATGCGTTAATTTGATTTACACGCCTGCGACACGACACGAACGATGAAGGGCAACTGACAAGGCAATGGCAATACCAACTGGAAACTCACAACTGGCAACCGGGCAAATGACTTCATCGTGACTCTGTCCAATCAACTCCCAATGAAATGATGTCAAACCAAAGGCGAATGCCAACTGTAAGATCATCTGAAGAACTCCACATTCCCTGGTTTTATACCACTATCCCGGCAGTGGCTACTAAATCACAAGTAAATTATTTGCAAATTGATTTTAAATTTACCACACAAACTGAAAGAGAGATGGCGAAAAAACAAAAATAGAAACAGAAACAGAAAGAAAAAGAAAATACTGACACTTGCCGCATTGCGAAACAAAACAACGAATTTTTTGCTTTTTACGATTTTCTTCCGTCCGTCTTTCCAAATTTCTAAAATATGTTTGTTTTAATTAACTCGCTGCTGTCATTGATTTTTGCTTAGGTGCGCGGCGGTGATGAAGTGGACTGTGGGCTGTGGGCACTAGCACTAGCACAGGCAATAGCACAAGCAATCACTGGGCGATAGAAAAGTTGTTATAGGCAGGCGACAGCGACCTTTTGCGATGCAAATCCAACTCACGACGAGCTGGAGAGGTGGACTTTAGGTTCTTAAATTCGCAATCAGTGCGATCGGGGAGGTAGGCAATCGTCGTAAGGTATTTTGCAATTTTATTTCACTATAATCCTTCGACCATTTGCTGGCTACGTAGCTAACTGCTGCTGGCCTGCTGGTGCTGTTGATAAAGGTGAAAATGATTTTTACTTGTTTAAAGCATAAGTACTCGTAGTCGTACTCGTAGTCGTACTCGTAGTCATACTCGTATTCGTATTCGTATTTGTATTCGTATACATGGTCGTGACGCACAGCAGAGGCACAAGCTCTTGTGCAAAGGAAACAGGAACTTTCCCCATGCCCCCAGACACACGACAACGACACAACGAAGACGACGACGACAACGAAGACGATGGAGATGGCGATGGCGATGGTTGTTGCGAAGGCACACACTCTTACACTCTTTAACTCCACTCACTCACTAGGAACTCTCGGATTCATTTAACGAGGAAAAGAAATGAAACAAATTGAAAAAACTAAAAAAGCGTTTCATAACTCAGCCGCACTCGTATGCGGCTGTAAATCACCACCAAAAACCACCGAAAACCCCGGGAAAATTTACAAATTTCTTTACAAAAATTGTAGTTTCACTTTTCTTTTTCTTTTTTTTACACTCCCAACGGGACTCCAAACCAAGAAACTTTACCAAAAACTCAATTTTGTTCTTCTCCACACAGAACGACACGGAAAAGTGTGCGAAAAATTTCTCAAAACGACGACAACGACCACGACAACTACGGGATACACGAGAGACTTTTAGCAGCTCCACAGCGGCACAAAGTAATGAAAATATAAAAAAAAAATTCGAAAGGCACAGGCCACAGCCGCACAGACTATGTTACTCGTACTACAGCAAAATCCAAACGAAAATCCAACAGAAAAAATAACAAAAAAAAAATCGTAAAATAAATAAATAAAATGAAGAAAAAAGAATTGATTGAGGAAACTACCGTTCCGATGAGTTACCAGGGCGAAGCACAGCGCACATATTCGACTACGAGTTCGAGTTTTGGGTTCAGAGTTTCATGTTTCGAGCATTCGAGCATTCGACGAGTTTTCCTGGCGCTTTTCCTTTTCGGTAATTTTCTTCACTGAAATCTCTGGCTAAATGATTTTGAATTGACTTAATTGATAATACTAACTTTGAACGGTTGAACTGTATGTTTAATTCACTGTTTATGAGTTGGAAACATAGTTTTTTTCGGTTTTTTTTCTTTATGGTTTCGAGTTTTTTGTCGATTGTGAAAATTTATTTATTAGACATGGCGCTTACCAAACACTACTGCGGTGTGGAAGAGAAGTGAAATTGTGACAGTGGAGAGTGTGAAGTTGACAATTGCGCAGTACTGCCATGCATCGGGATTTCTTTTTTTATTCTTCACATACGATGAGGTTCTCTTTCACCAAATGTGAATATAGTGTTGAAAGAATAAATTTAATTAAATATATTAAAAAATATACCCGTAAATATGAAATTAAATTTTCATCTAAATTTGTTCGACTCAGCAGTGGATGAACTTCAACATACGGAAATTTTAAAAAATGATACCGCCGGCCGGATTAGTTTGAGAGATTTTTTTTAACTTGAATGAAGGGTGAAGGATTTTAAATTGAAATGGAACATACACAATGTGAGCAAGGTTTTTTTTTTATTTGATAGATACTCGTAATTTTATGACATTGATGACTCAAATGATATCGGGCATACGGTAACTACGGGAGCGGCTCCGGAACTGCATACCTTAGCTCTAATATTCGACAACTTCTTTGAGCATTTGAGACCGTATTTCTCGAATAGTTCGCGTCAATGTTAATTTCAAGTGATAGAATCGTTGTTGGTTTATCCGCTAAGAACAACGACTTCAAATACACTCAGCGACCGTATCTCTCGAATGGTGAGCTCGAAGTTTATTTCCAAGCCTGGAATCGTTGTTGGCATATCCGTTCAAATACCCTCAGAGAAAAAACTCCAGCAGCGTCAAATCGCCGGATCTTGGAGACAGGCAACAGATCTATTTCTGGAGATAATGTTGTCTTCAAACTACTTCTTTCATAACTCGATAGTTTCGTCGGCAGTATGGCATGTGGTATCATCGTGCTGAGACCAAATGTCATGAAGGAGCAAGCCATATTCACACATTTTTTGAAATAATTTTACGTCGTGCAATAGTCGATGATATATCGATCTTTTTGATTTTTGAAGAAACACGAACCGATGATGCATACCTATGCACCGCACCGAACAGTACATTTTTCGGGATGCATGGGAAGCTGATGGATCACCTTGGGGTTTTCCTACCTCCAAATTCGATAATTCAGCCCCATCACTGAACAAAATCTTAAAGTGAAAAGGTACAAGATCGACTTCCAACTTTTCAAGCGCCCAATCGGCGAAGACACGACGTAAATGATGACAGCCTGACTTCAATTCTAGCAGCGATTGAATCTTGTAAGTGTGTAAACCAAAATCCTTGCGCAAAATCTTCGACAAAATCAATGGGCATAGACCAAGTTCTAGCGCACGGATTTAATACGACTACTACACAGCGGAAAAATACTAAATACAAATCTTATATTGTAGAGTGGAACCCAGTTCTGAAAGATCTAGAAAAGCTGAAAAATCTGTCACATAAAATTGGTAGAAGAGCTGGCAACTTTATTTGTCGACTATAAGTATATGTTTAGTAAAAATTTTCTTTCGAAAGATCGATATACGAGTACACAGCGAAACCAGCGGACTGGTCAAAATTTCAACACTAAATCGAAAGCAGTCTCATAGGGGTTGCTTACCTCCCAGGTATCCAAATCTTAATCAACTCACAAGCATCTCTTATTACTAAACCTTCAAGTATCACAACCCGACGTTGTTGGTATTTGTCATCGGTATACACCAAATTATACTACAAAAAAGTTTGGGCAAGCCTGACACTGATATATACACCGAACTCTGCCGAACAGTAAGACTAAACAGAAATGATAACTACAGCCTCACCAAGGGCATCCGATCAATAAGTCTAGGTTCCTTCATGTCGAAGAGCATGGAGAGAAAAGTTGAGCTTGATGTGTGCATAACTGGCTTGCGATTGCATCCCTGTTTATTTACACAAAAGATTTTGTGAAACTGCACTTCAAAATCGCGCATGCCTCCTTCAGACAACATGGCGTAGACCACTGTGGATTTAAATAATGCAAGTGAAAACAACTTTAGTTGTAGAAGCTGATCGTCAAGCAAAATACGTCAGACAGGATTGTACGCGGCGTTACGGAGATTTATGCCTCGAGTTTTCTTGCTGATCTCTTCTCATGTCTGCGGGTTTCTGTTTGGTTCCTGTTGTCTTGACACTTTCTTGTTACCTTTTGTTAAACCTTTAAACGTTATTCTTGGACCAACACTACTCTATTTCTATGATCACGCTCTTCTCATTTTCTTTTATCTCTGGAAAAGCCGATCTTTTTCTCGTAGATCGCAAGAGCCGCTTTTGTCCTTACAGGTCCGCTTGCTCTTCATTAAATAAGGGAGTGGAATCATGGAGTATCCGGATGAAAGCCTGTATATCACTTGCTGCGTTTCTAATGGCTTTTTGACATCGATGACTTTAGCACTGGAAACAAGTTCCTGAGGGTTTATTGGCGGATGCACGATCATCAAGAGTTCTGGCACCTTGTTGGCACTTGCAACTTTACAGTACCCAGGCATACCTTGGCTATAACTAAGTAATGTCTTTATCCGAGTCTAGGGTGCTGAGAATATTCGGACGTGAATATAAAAGTATAAAAATTTGAAATGTCTTGCGTCGATCGCAAAATGATAAAGTGACTGGATCAGGTTCCTTTATAAATGGTGGGGTGGGGAAGCCATATGCTACCTACCATACTGTCCTATAGGTTATACGCTTGCTAGGTTGTGCGACTTTACTACTAAAAATATTCTCTAGACATCGCTCATCGCTCATCGCAAACTCCTTCATAACTTTGAACTTACTGTCAACACGGACGTTTTGCACTAGTCGGTAAACAGATACTTCTTTGTTTATTGAAAGCATATATATGTATGTTACACGGTGGGAATGTATTTCCTGTTAACATATGTACACTATTTTTTCCAATAGGAATTTAAATTCGATAACTTAGTACACGGTGAGCTTCGACATGAAATTCGGTAGTATTCCAGATCAGAACTATAATGGATCTTGGTGGAACCCACACTAGCACATATTACATTGTATGAATGTGTTGTATGCAATAGTTCTTATCAAGCTGACTGTCCAGTCGAAGGGGATACACTCGTCTACCGGTATTTTATCAATACCTTAGTATTTTTGAAGCTCTACATAGGTAGGCGGCCTTAATCTTTTTTAGTTTTCTGGATGTTTCTCAAACTGGGAGACTGAACGTGCTAGTTTACTTCTTTGCAGTTCTCCTAATTTCTCCTGGGTCGGCAAGCTTCCCCCGCTATTTCTGTTTTACTATAAATTGTTATGATGTGAATCTTCCGTCACCTCTTTTGAGGAATCACCATCATCGTCATACCACGGATACCAGTGGTTGTACCACAAGTTAAATTTGCTATATTTGTGATAATGTTTATACGTTGAATTCACTGGGTGTTGCCGTCAATGTATTATGAATGCTCAGCGTAAGGCCTCTAACTCAGTAGCTCTGTTGTGCAGTTGCAGTTGCTAAGTACAATTTTGGCATCATACTCCAAACTGACTTCGTCGACTTTCCAGCGCTACAGTTGATTCGGTGTGGGTTCGCTTGCCGCCATCTCTTTCGCAAAGCCATAGCTAAATCTTGGAGGCCCTCATCAGGCTGAAATCAAATATGTCGAAGTAGTAGCCCAGATAAGGTTTTGGGCCCGTTATGGAAGTTTTATTATAACGGTTGACTCTTTCCAAGAAGTTACAACGCTCATTTTCTTTTAATACTGCTATTTTTGTTTCTTGGTCACCACTAAAGTGGCGGATGGGCAACGATTTGAAGAGTACAGCGAAAATAGCGAACGTTGCAAGAAAGAAGCAAAGAAAGCAGTAGATACAGCACGTTCGGTAGCATTAGAGTCACTGAATTGAGAATGAGAAGAGGAAACCTTACAACCTGTAAGCAGGTGACAGGAAGAAGTGTAACGTCTAAGCACATCGAAATGAGTTATTATTTTTAAGACTGTGTCACAACTAATTAAATTGGTGAGATTCGGGCGCGAAATCATGGATTGGAATGACTCCAAACTTTACTTAATAAATTGATAAGAGGTGATCGTATGCCTAACCAGTGGACGGAGAACTGTTTTGTTCCATTATTTAAAGGAAAAGGTGACGTGAGAGACTGCAAGAATTATCGTTTTTACCGAATTGCCGAATTCTAGATGGTCAACAACGCAATATTACAACACTTAATGGCGACATATGAAGCGATTCAAAGTTTACGAATGTTGTCTTTACTGATTTGCGTTCGATAAATTTCGAAGGGATATTATATGTCTTACGGTAAGTTTTCATAATGCAACTGAAACGCAATACTTACGATGGTGTTAAAACGAGAGTCAAATGCATACCAGAGGATTTCAAGTGAAAATTGAAGCCCCAGGTTCTTAAAGTCGTGCAAGATTTTCTATTGAGGCAGCACATTGATGAGCACGGAATGGCATCTCTTCTTTTCGACGATGATAGCGATATCACAAGCAACATCGTTGCAGTTCTTTAGGTAACCCTAGAAAGGCGCTAGAAGAAAACGGGTTGCGAATAAGGCCTAATATTCGTATCTTCATTGCCGTTTTTCTAATCCCGCAAAACAAACTCCAGACATCTATTTAAGGAGTCATCGTTCCGAAGTGCGAACAATTTAAATACTAACTGTCCTGGCTTTATCCTAGCAAGGAAAATGCGATAACTATGTCGCAGTATTTTGTAATGGAAAAGTCTCGCTAAAGTTTAAAGGTTTATTTACACGAGAAATACAGAGTGATGGAAATGAAAATGATATTAATGTTAGCGCGTGTAATAAAACTTGAACTAATAAGAAGGACGCGGTTTCGCGGAAGTCTCCACGTTAAGATACCGATAGTGGACAAATCAGGCAATCAGCCGATTTTCCATGTTTAACCAAGGTCGTCGGCAATTCTGATATCTGGTTCAAAGAAGACGCTGAAAGAAAAATGAATGTATGACTTAAAATCACCAGCAAAACCTGGCCTCACAAACGTGGTTATCCAGAATAGAGCGGTTCAAACTTAGCCAACCCCACAAGCTGCGCAGTAGCAACTCAGATATACTCGTGCGTATCATTGGGTAAAATTATACGCTTTACATATTTTAATGTTTAATAAGAGAAGATATAAGGTAGGAGTCGGGCTTATAAGTTTAGCAAGTTACTACAACCTGAACCCGATGATTGCCACTTGAATATGAAATAAGTACAATACAATTGATACGTAGTTATTGTTAAAGCACCGGTGATCGCCTCCTAGTGTTAACTCTATTGCTGCATTGCTGCAAATTAAACCATTATTTAATCGGAATTTTGTGTTTATTGATAATGCTCAGATTTAGCTCAACAGGTTTGTTAAAGAGTAAACTTGTCGCATACGAAGTCAGATCAATTCAAAAAACTCAGTTTTCATTTTTGAATTGCTTGAAAAAGTGACACAAAAGTTCAACTGGCAGAATGAATTTTTCAAGTTGGATAACCATGTATGAATACACAAGAGCAATTGGGCTTCCGGTTTGATCATGTAAAGTTCCATTCGCTTTGAGTGGCACATAGAAATGACATTTCTGAACCGAAATATGTAAGTCTACTATTGACGTTGTAATTTTTCCTGAAATTTCTAATCCTCAATTGAGGCTGTCTCAAGTCGAGTTTAAGTCACGTTACGTAGTACCACGATCTCCTTTATGTATGCAACACATGAAGTCGAAGGGCAAAGAGACTTTATGGTAGAATGCATTGCATGCCTATAATTTAAGCCGAAACCAAAGCGCTATTATGCTTAGCCCATTCACTTTTTGTGCTATTTTTTTAAGTCAATGAATATTCAAGTTCCATTAGAAATAGTACCAATTTCTGTATGCTTAATGGCGTTTTCGTTTCGGCTTTTTTCCTAGCTCCGGAGAAGAAAAGTGACGTAAACCATTTCCCCTGATTTTTTCAGAAACAAAATTTTACTTCTTGTTTTCATTTGAGACTCAAAATTTCTGTCAAAATGTATAAACGTCAAATAGTACTGTGTGTCAAACTAGATTTCTGTTTTCGTGCAATCGGCTGTGTTTGCTCAATTTATTACTCTGAGTGTTCAAATTGATTCGCAAGCAAATATATTTAAAGAATAAAAGTCCAAAGAAGATTTTAATGTTCCATTTGAAATAAAATCGGAGTACACAAAAAAAACGCTTCTGACTGCCCAAAAGAAAATGCCATACGACTCATACCTCTCAACATCAAAAAACAACATCATTTACCCAGTATTCAGAAGTGTAACTATGCTATAAGCTTCTGCTTTCGCCCAGTTTACCCATGATCTCACAATTCGAACAAGCAAACAGTCCAACTATACTCACAACACCATTACCATCTCCCTCCCCCTTGCTGAAATCATCAGCCGTCATTGGAAATGATTTTCGAATTCAGTGGAAAGTTGCCATAAAAATAATCCGAATTCGCTTTTCGATCAAAAGTATTCGACATTCGGTAGCGCACGGTAGTGAATTTTATTCGGTTACACATTTTCCTCCGCTCCTGATGGAAATTAAATCAACTCGAAAACACAATAATTCTTCATAAATATTATTTCTTATTTTTCCACATTGTAATGTAAGTGATAAATTTCAAGATACAAGCAAAAATTCCCCCGCAAATCGAGTGCTAAAGTGTGAAAAAAATCCAATTCGAAGCAAAGTCGACTCCCCTTCCGATGACACTATCAACTCAGTCTTTGGTTTTGTTTTTCTCTTTATTTATTTATATTTTTTTTTGTACATATTTTTTTACCACCGACAATATTCTTCATGATAAGTAATGTCTATAAATAATCTTTTAATTTGATTTTAAGTGGAGTGAAGAGAGTTATTATCAAGAGGAGAACAGCACGGAAGGCGCCCCTGAACAAGAAAAGAAAATAAAAATCAAGTTCCCTGCCCACGCAACCTGGAGTTGATGGCTATTTTCCGATTCAACCTACTGCTATACATAGGCAAAATCTTTCGATGATTTGTGGCTTAAATTGTTTTGCAGTGGCTCATTACGTTGCACTGACACATGAATTGAATGAATCAAATGAATCAATATTCCGTCATCGTCGATTTCCTGGGATCGCCGCACATTAGAACTCATTAGAGTTGTTGGCTGGCTGGCTGCCTACCCGTCCAATGCCAATGCTGCTCAATGATGATGAGTTGCTCACTCTGACGTATTCCCCCCCGCCTGTACACCCTATTAGTCCAACGTAACTCGTATGGTGTGCGTTTCAGTATTTTACTTGGTGTTTCTCTCAAGTTATTTACGTATTTGTCGATGAGTCATTGGATTTTAATGCCCCACCGTCGTTGCCGTAGTCGTTGGCTTGATAAAATTCACGCTCTTTTTGGCAAACAAAAAAAAAAAGACATAGAAAAGAGAAGAAAACGTTTCACTAAACCAAAAAAAAAGCCTTTCTCAGGGGATTTGCTTTGGAAGATTCTTATCTCTAGAAACCAGAAGGAAGTGACTCCACTGCGCTTCGAGGTATTCGGACTTGCGTTGCGTGATAACCGTAGGTGTTGTCTTTTTTTTCTTTTGAAAGAGAATAGTGCACAGCTTAGCACAACACAGCCACACATAGGTTTTTGTTTACCTTGGGCGCTGACATCATTTTCAGTTTCAATTTGGCTCGCTTCGGCTGTATTTTCTTTTAATTTTTTTGATTGGCGTATAAATTTTGGTTTTTCGCTTTTTCTTTTTTTTTGTGTAAGAATTCATTGGCAGTGGCCGAGCGCTAGTCGGTGGGTAATTCTAATTTGCTGCTGCTTGTTCATTTTTTATCTGGCTGCTGGTACTGGTTTGAATTTGCGAGTTTCTTTGATTGTGTCAGCAGGTTGTTGGCAAGATTCTGCAGTTTCTTTGTACTGATGACTGAAAGTCGACGAAACGATTGTGCCTTAATTGGAGTGATTGTGAAGGAATTTGTGGTGTGTTTAGTCTGATTGCTGTGTAATCGCTTCATAACGATGAGATCGGCCAGGAAGAGTTCCTGTCCCTAGAGGTCTAAAAGCGATTCCAAAGAAAAGGAAACAAACTGGTTAAGGATAACCATCGAGAAAATGAGTCGAAATGCTCAGTTTATTTGATAGTCTTGTTGCTTTGATAGTGTCATTCTGTTAGAATAAGCTTGCCGTTTACTCAGATTTTGACAGCGTTCGGTTGCCGAAGCCTTTGAAAGCAGTTTTCAGTTTCCATGCGGCTACTGTTTTCCTGCGTTGCCTTACAGTCTATGTAAAGAATGTTTTTCTTTCTAGATTGTGAGAATCAATTAAATGCGGGAAGCTCATTTTTTGTAAACAAATGTTTGAATACAATTTCGGGCGTTGGTCACTTCGAATATATTTTACAAAGGTCATCTTTTCGGTCTAATTTTTGGATACTTTTTCAAGTAAGTCGGATGGTATATCGCGGATAATAGTCACAATATGGCCTTTCTAGTCGTCAATACGTGCTGGCTTATTCGCATAAACCAATGTTTTTGGGTGGGCCAAAAGGAAATGGTCGAGACGAGTCAAACCACATAAATATCGGAGGTCAATAGGCAGGTCCATTTGCCCAATTAATTAAGTTACTCTATGGCAAGAGTGGCATCTTTGAACAACAATTTTTGTTGAGCATGGTTCGGTAACAATCTCAATAGACGTAACGTTAGATGCGGCCTCAAATTTGAAAAATGATTATGCACCAGCTTGCAAGGCAGTTATATTTTCTTAGCTACTCTCAGTACGGGGTTATACTGGTTGGATGAGTATTCTCCTAGAGCGTACATATACATATGTGGATGTTCATTCATCGATGATCCAACGAATAGCTTCCTTAGAAGAACAATTATGCACATAAAAAATGAACATACAGAATTCGAATTTTTGAAATAAACTTCTACGGCATGCAAGCCTTCTTGAGGAGTGAGTCTTTTCGTGATGATTTACCAAAATATACTCAAGAAAATTGTCAATCACAGGTTATTATAAAAGTCGTAGAGCCTCTGGAATCTTCCTATAGAATGAAAGAAATCGTATATTTCATTGAATAATCTTTTCGTCATCAACAAGCTCTCCTTTCATGATAGTCGCCAGCTTAGGGCATCGAAAAATATTGGTCGGCTCCAGATCCAGTGTGTTCGTTGTTTTATAGGTCATAGAAACTGTTTTTTTTTTACCAATTACGACGGATGCGCAGGGGGATTATCGTGAAGCAACAACCAGTCGCGTGCGCAGAATCCGTTTCGTTCACTAATATTCATTTGCTTAGACAACATTTTAACCGTGGCTTGTGGATTCGGAGATACAGTGAGTCGCATGAGTTCATCATTCTCGTCCCTTAGATCGTCTTCCTACGACTGGCGACCGTTTTTAAACCGTGAATAACATTCGAATACCTTGCTTCCACTCAAACACTCACCATCATACGCAGTTGACGATATTTGAAACGTTTCCGTTGCGGTTTTATCTAATTCAAAACAAAATTTTGTGGCAGCGTTTATTTCCATGGCACGACAAAACAAACACACACACTTCAATCGAATACTGTTAGTTACTAAATCGAGTTATCGCGTTTAAATTTGTACAGTGGCTGCAGAAAGAACGAAACAACAAGTCACTCCCTGATCTGAATAAACTGTGTAGATCTGTCAAATTTAAAAATTTTTCATTATGTAATGTGTACATATCTACGAGTATTATTCAAAAAAAAAAAAAAAAAAAATAATAAAAAAAAATAAAAAAAATACATGCTTATATGCAAGCCTAGTGTGGCTCAGATTTGATCTTTCAAATTGTTCGTAGGCAGAAGTTGTTTGAGCTAATATCTGTTAGCAGAGTTGATTCATCTCCAGATCTATCCTATATCTACATCCGAGTAGATATAGGCCGACCATGAAGGGTTCATTGATGGAGGTGTGGACGATGCAGAGTAGGCGATTGCGATTGCTTTGCTTAATATCATACAGCAATAGCAGAAGCAGAAAGCACAAAGCAGATCAGCAGTCAAATTTTCTTTGATGGGCATTTCATAGCATAATTTTTTTAGTCAAAATAACGTTAGCAAATGAGGTCTAGGTTCACCGTGAACTGTGGCATCTTCTAATTATGAAGGTATACGGTCTCAGAAGAAAGAATTTTGGATCACTATATTAGTGAGACCAAGAAATTGTGTGTTGCGAGATCCAATCCTAGTTTTTTCGGTTTCTTCTTCGAACCTAGGCTGAAACTTAAGTCTCTATTTCTTTTTGGACCGAAATACATTCGTTGAGCATGGCAAATCCATGTTATTTGCTCAGACTGAAGTTTATAATTGTGTAGACTTCCGGGGATATGCGTACTAACACACCCGCTACATTCGTAAAATTTTCATTTCCGTCGTTATTCATTCTTTATATTGTATTTCTTCTACATTCTACAGTGAGATGCATATATAAAGCTGTACGAACGATTTTCAAGCCAGAAAATATTGTGGAACGACAGAGCCTAAGTATTTATAGTTTTTAACTTCGACGCGATAACTGCTTGTACAATAAATAGATATCAGGAATTGGGTTTGAAGATTCGGAGAAACGGAAATGCCGACATTCAGACTACGACCGATTCGTTGCCTCAAGGGCCCTCACGTCATTGCTTATAAAAGAAGAGAAATCGTTCGGGACTCACACTTAATAGAAAATCATTCTTGGCATTAGAAAACAACGGGGGCTGTACGCCCCCTGTTTGCTTTTTTTTTTACTGTCTCGTCAACTTCAGCTCCCGTAAAATGCAACAGCCCAGGGGACGATACTGCACGTGAATTCTTCATTAAGTAACGTGTTAAAGTGCTCTCCATCTATTGCCAATTACGTTGTTATCAGGTGCCTTGTCTACAATAAATTTCAGCGATTACAGTTCTTGTGTTTATCTGTAGTCCGACTTGCCATTCTTCTATTGCTTATCGCCAGTTCATAGGTTGTGAGAATTAATTTTTCTTTCCCTGATGCTTTATTCTCCTTTTTTTGCAGCGGCAGCATGCGTAGTCTAACCGAAGACGCACTTTATAGGTTTAGCTATTTCCGTTGAACGTACTTAGTTCACGCTTGAAAGGTTTGCACTTTGGGACTCTTCACTAATTCATCTCATTGTTCCACCATCACGTTTCTTTATTTATGTGAGCCGTGCACGGTTTTTGCATCAAGAAGTTATTTCTTGCGCTTAGTTCTTCCTTAGTTCATTCGATAGCGTCAAGGTCTTATGTAGAGTCTTCTTAGTTTTTCGGGATAGGGCCTTACTACCAAGTTGCCTTTTTAGCCCAAAGAAACAGCGACTGGCCAGAGTGGTTCTTCGTTTTTGCTGAAGTGATGCTGGCAGAATTTATAGCAGAGCCGAGGTAGACAAGGTCCCTTACTACCTTGAAATTATAGCTTTCGACTGTTACATTCTGTCAAATTCGTCGATGGCGTGTGTCTCTTCTTGTTGACAGCATATACTTGGTTTTGCCCGGTAAACCCATTTTGACAGCTTCAGTTTCTATACCAGCGAACGCACAGCAGACTAGAAAGATTGTACGTCCAGTGTCCACTTGTGAGTTTCGCACAATTTTTCAAGTATGATGTTAAAGAAGACTTTCTTGAAATCAAATAACAAAGGTTAGGTCTTCACCGACTTTAATGGAGCAGCATTCTATAAATGCTGTCATATGCGGCCTCAAAATCGATGAAAAGGGTTTTTTTCCAGGATCTACCGGAGTGTGAAGATAGACTTGTGGACTTTCCTGGTATGAAACCGCACTGAAAGGGACCAATCAGGTTGTTGTCGAAGGGTTTCAGACGTTCACACAACATGACAGATAGAATCTTATATCCAATTTTGAGGAGGCTTATACATCTAGAGTTAGCGTGGTTGTGGGTGCCTCCTTTTTTGTGGATCGGGCATACGGTGCTGAGATTCCATTCATCAGGCATACATTCTTCTGACCAGATCTGAGGAATGAGCTGATGCATGCACTCCACAAAGTCAATCAGGCCCAGCTGTTTTGTTCTTTTCAGCTTAGATATTGCTATCCATACTTCATTTTGGTCAGGTGGACGGAAGTTTTCATTCTCATCGTCTAAGTTGAACTGTCTATTCTGCCTGATGTCGGGATGTTGGGCTTCTTCGCCGTTATACAGTCTGCAGAAAAATTTTTTCCATATTACAGTCGGTGTAACTCTATTACAAAGTTTCCTTTTTCAACTCTACAGACTTCTGTACGGGTCTTCTTGCCTTGACACGTTCTTTTTACCTGTTGGTAAAACTTCCGTACGTTGTTCCTGGAGTACAACCTCTCAATATATTCGATCGCGCGTTTCTCGTACTCTTTTTTTCTCCTTCTGGAGTCTATTCTGCAAGTAGAGCTCACTAACACCTTTCGTCCTTCGTTGTAGCGCCGCTTATTATTCATCAAACCAGGTATTTCTTTGTCCTGTTCGGGTGAAACCCAGCACATCAAGGGCTGACCAGAATGTGAATCTGAAGCTTGAATCGCTGTCAAACGCAATACGCGTCAATACACGTCAATCTCGAATCTGTACCTCGAAGTTGGGTGCTTTTCAACTTCGAGATACAGATTCACACAGATACGCATTGTGTTGGCGCTTACGGCTATACATGTATACAACTTTTGACAGTTCGATATCAGATACAGATTCAAGCTTAAGATTCACATTCTGGTCAGGCCTTCAGTTGCGGCGTCTCTGATGGCGCTTTGACAGCGTTGCCACTGGTCTTCGATACTTGATGCTGGTGGCATAGGAGATGCTGAGAGATTTCCGGATACGCATTTGGCGAAGGTTCTGTCGGTCCCTTGCGATTGCAGCTTTTTTATGTTATATCCTCTCACAATAGTGAGAGCGAAACGCTCCGACGTTTAGAATACTGGAGAAATGCTTTACGTCTATGGCAAAATGATGAATTTGATTTAGTGTTTGATGATCCGCCGACCGCCGCGCCCCTTTGTGTATATTGAGATGAGGAAACCGTGTGCTTGCTATAGTAATATTTCGTGCCGCTGAAAAGTTAATAAGCCTAAGTCCCTTGCCAGACGTGGTGTCGTGTAGGCTATGCTTACCAACTGTCCTACCAAATATGTCCTCCTTCATTATCGTCGGTGGCCGTGGTGTAGTGATACTAACAATCGCTTCTCACTCGGAGGGTCCAGGTTCGAATCCTGCACATGGCAAGTCAGTTTTTCATTGTGTAATTGGAACTCAGACAGAACAATTCTGCGTGTGAAGGCATAACACTGACTCGTAGATTTGGCTGTTGTAGAGTTTCAAACACAGAAAAAAATACTGTGAATTATACCTCGAATCACTCTGAGTGAGGAAAAAACTGCGTCCTATTCGGACTCCCACCCCTGGAGAGCGAATATCGAAACCAAACACACCTGAGTTTCAAACCACTACAAAACAATTTTCCTTTCTCCTCCTTCTACCTTTTTCCGCCCGCGCCCTAGCAACAGTAAAAGGGTATCTAACCCCTTAGGCGCGCGTAAATTATAAAAAAAAAAATCGTGGCGCCATACAAACATGTCATACTTCTGAGATTGCTCATATGTCTTGTCTCGTATAAACATTCTTTGGTGGCTTGGTCCTCGTTTCGCTAACATATTAGGCTTACGTTAGCGAATTTAACATTGATGCTTTTATATTGAAGGGTTTTTTTCCGCTTTTCCCTTCATAGAGATAATTAACGTCCATTTAATTTCAAATTATATATTCATAATAATGTTACAGATGAAAGATAAATTATATACATATCATATCTCTGAATTGTAAAACGTGTGGTAGCGAAACCTTGTAACTTTTATGCGAAATAAACTTGAATTGAATTGAATTGAACATTGATGCTTGATGATTGTCATAAGACGTTCTCTCAAGTGTCGGAAGTTCAAGACTTTTTGCCTAAGTCTGCCGTATATGACAAATCCACATCCGAATAAGCGCTGATTCTTTTCCTTATAGCAATTTATTTATTTACTATCACAGTTTTTCATCCTCCTTGTGTCCGGCCCATCCCATCGCACTTCCTCGATGGCGGTGATATCTGCGTGAAAGCAGTCAACGCAGTTCGGCTGCACCTTGTTAAAGGTCCGAACATTCCACGCGCATATCTGAAGGTCGTTGTCCTCTAAAGGTCTGGAAGTGTCGTCAACAATGAGTCCATTTTTATCCGAGGAGATTAGTTGGTGCGTCTTATCTTTTTAATCTCTTCCGTATAGGGTTGTGAGCTTTATGATGGCGTAGGCCAGTATAATGCTACTGGCCGGGCATACCCTTCTCATTTTAGGCTGCATGTGTAAGGGTTTACTCTTGTAATTATCGGAAACCCCCGCTGGGAGGTAAGGCAAGCACTTTGATACGAACTTGATTGTTGCGCTGCTGCCCCAATCCAAGTTATAGGCCACTCAGCAGATTCCGGATCAATCGCCACGCTGGTTCTCCTCCATAATATGCTGCAGCAAGTTCCGTTTAAGGAAACAGTCAATTTGTATTTTCCGAACTGTGCGTATCTTTGCGGTCCACTATACTCGTACATTCGATTATGATGAAATTTATTTTCATTTCATCACTGTAACCGATAAACCTTTATTGAAATGTCGACGAAACGTATAGCGTTCTGTATGGTATGATAGCATTAACCGCTTTCGAACAATTGAAGTTCGGAAAAAAAGAGTTTGAATCCAATCTGTTTTAAAGCATCTTGCCACACCTCCAGCCGATTTTACTTTTGCTGATCGCATTCTGCAACAGGTCTACCACGTGGGTGGCCGTGGCTCAGTTCCACCCGTGACTGAAATGGTTGCCTAAATATAACATCAAGTCAATTTACACTAATAATTTAGTCTCCCCATTAAATGCTGGATGCCACCCATGGAGCGAAATAGCCACTGAGCCCAGACATCTTTCATTCTCTTTCTGTTCCATTTTTCAAAAAACTTAACACATGCCTTGGCATAATAAGTGGGTATGACCACTTGAGTGTTAAGTTCTTAAAAAAAAAAAAAGTGAAAGGTGTGTGAAGGTAATAGGAAGAAAGTTGAGATAATAAAATGACTGCCAGAGAGATAATGGACATTCGGTAGATACTTGTCATTTATATAACTGTTGTCAAAAATTTGGTAAATATTTTTTTGTACAGATGCACCACCGAGCCTTCTTGATGTTGGTCTTGTTTCAGATCAATCAGCAGTTCTTCTATTTGACCAAATTTGCCTGGATGGTGTTTCTGACCATGATATGTTGCTTTGCACGTACGATATTAATTTTTCTCATATCAATAAGTCTACGACCTTTGAATTTAAAGATTTTAAATCTATTAACATCAATTCTCTGCAAGTTGCAGCACAAAACAACGACTCCCTGGTTTCTTTGTAGACAGAGTCCAGATCCAAATGAACAAATTAATCGTTTTCAATTATGTGTTGTCCAACTCTATGAAGATTTCGTGTCTGTTAAGACGGTTTTTGTTCGCAATAAGACTTTCCCTTGGTTTTAAATGCGCTAAAAATTAGGAATAAGCTTTACAGCAAATGGAAGCGACATCGTTCTTCTTTTAATTGAGTCGCTTATAAAAACGCTCGTAATCCATCCACTAGCATTGTGCGTGATTCGAAATGAAATTATGTCTTCGGGTTTGACAAAAGAGCTGCTAAACTTTTGCAAAGCTACTTGTCGAACCGATTTCAAAGGGTCGTTGCTGGTGGAAGGATTTCCTCTGTTTTGCCCTTATTACAAGGTGTTCCTCAAGGTTTCATCCTTGGACCGATTTTATTTTCCATGTTTGTGAACGATTTGCAATTGGTATTTGTACACACTCGTATGCATATGTACGCAGATGACGTTCAATTGTACATGTCTATGCGTATGAATTGGCTTGACGAATTAGTTTTCTGTTTAAACAGGGATTTGTCGGCGATTAATGACTGGACAGACAAAAACGGGCTGCTGCTAAAACTTTATAAGTGTCAGGTTCTACCAATATCAAATAGCAATTTTGAACTGAGTCTGGTGCCAAATATATGCATATCGGAATCAAAATTGGCGATAGGCGGAATAGAAATTGGCTAGCCTTGGGTTTTTTTTTTTGTTATAATAATGGGCGCGCGCTCAAGGGGTTTGTATACACTTAAGGTGATTGTTCACACCTCGGGCAAAGGAAATTTTGAGAGGTACCGATGTACATTGCTTTTAAATGTTTGCAAGTTCGTAATAAACCGCAATCTGTCCTGTAACGAACACATAAACTACGTCATTAGTCGCATTTACGGCTGTTTTCGTAGACTGTGGTTGGCTGCAAATTTCACACCCTTTGAAAGTCGACGGAAGCTCGTCCAAGCCCTTATACTTCCCATAATAACATATGCCAATGTTGTTTTTAGTAGCATGGATTCGTTGTCACGTAATAAGTTATATGTTAGGTAGCCTTCAATGATGCAGTTAGATACATTCATGGACTACGCAAATACGATCGGATATCGGTCTATGTGAAAGGTTTATTGGGTTGCACTTTAGTACAATACATGTATGCAAGAAATTGTATATTTTTACACAAACTTATAATGACAAAGACGCCAAATTATCTGTTTTGCAAGCTTGAGTTTTCTTCTTCTCGCAGAACACTTAATATAAACTTACCAAAATTTAAATATCTTAACTCATCAATGTTCTTTTTCGTTCACACCGTGAGGTTATGGAACTCTCTGCCCTTGAATATCAAGGGTATTAGCATTTAGCAAAGCCGCTAGAACTTCAATATTTATGCATTTTTCTATTCAGCAACAATAAAGATTAATGTATATTTAACTCCTCTTTCTCTTACTTCTTACTTTTCATCTTCGTTGACTTTCCTTTCTTTTCTATTCTTTTTTTCTTCTTTTTTCGTCTAATCGTTTATACAAATTATATTTTT
Organism: Volucella bombylans; assembly: GCA_949129095.1. Taxonomy (NCBI): domain Eukaryota; kingdom Metazoa; phylum Arthropoda; class Insecta; order Diptera; family Syrphidae; genus Volucella; species Volucella bombylans. Next base: position 154,429,266 of record OX422143.1, read on the forward strand.
AAAAAAGTGTTAACCTTGCTTATTTCAGTCATCTTATGAATTGTTTTTACTTTTGAAATATTGCATATCTTGTTAATTTAAATATCTAATGTAATGAAATTAAGTTCTTATTTTAACTATCAAGCCTAAGTACTATAAGAGACCTATATCTTAATGCACATACTAATAAATCTGAAATCTGAAAATATCATGGCACTACAAAATGTAGGCACTTTTGTCATCCCAACTCTGGACGGTCTAACACGCCAAAAAAAAAAGCAATACATGTAATGACATATGGTTCCTGCTCATAAATTTGCATAAAGTTGCAATCTCTGCGATCGCATACAATCTAATGAATTGTAATGGCGTTTTATTCGCTTTTAAAACATACATACTCATGTGTAAATACGTCACCCTAGATCAGAGAAGTGTTACAACTTGATAATTGGATTGATAAGTTCAACTTCTATTGCATTGACAATAAAATCACAGTTTTTGCTTCCGCGCTGTCTCGTGGATACTTTGGTATTCCATTGTCTTATGTTCTTATGAGTAAGCTATTGAGTGTCACCTCCTCCGCTATATAACTGGTTTCATGATTAAGTTACCAACATTCTGTGTAACATTCTCGTGAAAATGTCAGAGTCACTTTTAAAAATTCGGTGTAATACTGTGACGAAGAAATTATATATGCGTTTTGTGTTCAATCAGACCCGGTCAATCGTGATAATTCTTAGAAATATCTTTTTTACTGATATTTTTAGCGAACATTTAAGCCGTAACTTCCATGAAACGCTTCCATTCTTTTCAATATGTTTTAGTTCCATATCTTATCAGTGCTTCTTTCACCTGAAAATACGGTATATGCTTATTCTACCTTAGTTATCGGCATTTTTGCCTAACTTGTCGGCTAGAGTGTTCAATTATCCCGCTTATTTAGATAAAAACAAATTATTATCCATACATGCAATCAGGCAGAAACTCATTATTTACTTTCGATTTCAGACAACAATCCTTTTAAGTAAAAGATTCACAAAGAAAGAATGACTCGATCGAGTAGAATATTAAACGCGTTAGCGTTGCTTGTGTGCACCGGCTGTGTGCTTGTTTCAGCGCAAATCGCTGAAAAATACACACAAAATCCATGTGTAAGCAAACGAACCTGTCATGAGTGTATCCAAACTCAAAGCTGTGCATGGTGTATGGAGGAGGACTTTGGAGACAGACCGAGATGCTTCCAGCCCAGCTATCCGACATTGGGTAGTTGTTCCGAAGAGTTTACATGGAATCCAGATAATGAACAGAAATTGGTAATTAATCGTGAGCTGGCACGTGCAAGATCTATAAGTGGTGGAGGTGGTCAAATGATGTATGGCGGAAGTTACGAAGCAAACTCCTCATACAGTTCAAGTTCTTCCAGCCGTTCGTCATCATCGTATGGAGCATCAGGAAGTGCTGCTGGTGGTGCCGCAGGAAGTTTTGGTGCTGCTGGCGGAGAGATTGTACAAATCAGTCCACAAAAAGTTAACCTCAAGTTGAGAATAAGTAAGTTTGGCAAAAGAGACAAAAAGGCACTCGTGATCTATAAATTTTATTTGTTCTTCCAGATCAAGCTCACCGGTTACATTTCCGTTACTCACAAGCCGAAGATTACCCTGTGGATTTGTACTATCTTATGGACTTGTCAAAATCTATGGAGGACGATAAGGCTAAACTATCGAAATTGGGCGATTTACTGTCTGACACAATGAGAAACATCACTTCTAACTTCAAGTTGGGTTTCGGTTCGTTTGTGGATAAGGTGCTGATGCCATATGTTTCGACAATTCCTAAAAAGTGAGTTGACGCATTCTCTTTTTGATGAGATTTTGACTTTTTCTTCTTACGAAACAAGATATTTCGTGTTGTGCACATGATGGTGATTTGAAATGCTAATAAGTATTGAGGGCGTAGGGTGATATAAGCGATGTTAACAGGAAAATCGCTTGACATTCGAAGAAATCTTACAAAGCACGTCTTGGTGATTCATGTGATTCATCCGGTTTTTTTTTTTTGGTTCAACTTTTGTTGACATACAGTTGTGATTGTTGAACTTAAGTGTGAGTAAAACAAAATTGTTGTAGCTTTATGAATAAATTTTGCATCAGAGGTATTTTGTTGGCATTCTAGGTGATAAGCTCTGGCAACGGAAGGTGTAGTATCGAAGGCGATTAAAAACTTTTTGAGGATAAAGTTTTCTCTTGAATTAAATCCTGATATGCGAATATAAAGGTATACCGTGTTTAAGGTCATTTACTCCTATGAAGAGATTTGTGCTATAGGTCTTTCTAGATGAAAATCAATCAACAATTTGCCTGGCAAAATGATGAATCTGCAGTGAAGTCACACACCAGTTCATCAGTCATGAAACAATTGGTTAGGCATCTTACATCATAGATTAGATCATAGACCCTTTAGTAGGAATGACTTATTGCAATGTTTGGTATGCTTATATTTAACTCAAGATACCTGCACATATCACACGCGCAAACACAAATTGTTGTTTATGGAGTAATTTGGATTTTAGAAGGATGCAAAAATGCTCTACTTACTCTTTCCTCACTCTTCTTTTAGGAGTTTTCGTCTGTTTGCCACACTCTTAGTGTTTAGTTGAACTTCAGCAGTTTATGCAGGTTACGTCTTTACGAATTAGAATACTCGCAGACTCCATCAGTGTTTTGCAATGGTTGATTTCTCCTATGTTTCTATTCAATTTACATCACATAAGCCTTTGCCATCTTAATGTAGATAGCAGCTTACAGACTGGTGCGGTTCTTGACCTTATGGTCGATGCCTTCAGTTACGCACGTTGAGTTGGTTGCAGTTCCCTCTCAACTGAGTGGTTCACATTAGCCAAAGGTCTTCTTTTGTTACTTTGTCTCACTGGGATAGATTCGAAAATTCTTCGGACTCTAAAACTGGTGTGTACTCTACATTAGCTAGATATCTTTGCTGTAGAGTCAGCCTTATGGCCAGATCCAAGTGCTTTACAGCAGGTATATAGAGTTCTTCGTTACTCTGCCTCTGCCGACCAAAATAGCTGAGAAAGCTTTTATCCGCTCTGGAGAGACTCCATGCTTCTACGTTGTATAGTAGAAAAGGAATAATGAGGTGTTTGTATTACGGCTTCTCATTGATCAAAGTGGGACCTTGCTATTCAAGTGCCTTCTTTTCACCCCATAGAAGCAGTAGTTAACAAGCGTTCTTCTTCACCTGATCTTGATCCCCGTTTTGATGTCATTGTTGCAGTTATCTTCACAATGCCGACAAATGCTTGTACCACGTCAAAATTATACATCGGTTTTGCGTAAGGCGTCGGTTTTGGTTGATATATTTTGATGATAGCATATAGATATGTATTTTATTTTTACTTCATTGACAGTTGGACTCATTTTTACTTCTTCTGTCTTAACCCTCACACATGTAACTGGATATACGAGAGAAATTTTACAATTTTGAAAGATTGTGGATCTTATATAGATTTGCGAGTTGCCCACAACTCTTTCTAGTACGATGTTGGCGAAAACACATGATAGCGCATCGTCTTGTTTAACATTTGATGATGTTTTTTTCGACTTTGGTAGAATAAAACCATCGTAATTCTATAAAATCAAACAAGTTTGACAAGGATGCGGCAACCAGATTTCGTATAGAATCGATAAAGAAGTAGAGGATATCGATATAATATTTTTAGATTTCCCAAAAGTAGAGTAAAAAACACCGATGTGGATCTAACATTGTTGACGATTTGTCTGACACTCAATAGCTTACGTTTACACAATACTGCGACAAGGATCTAGTATCCGATTTTTGGCAACTTATGCCACTGTAGTTGGCGTACTTTAGGCGATCTCTTTTATCGGTCACGTCCTTCTCCGACCAAATTTAAAAGATGAACTCGGTCTTATTTCTCACCAGAATATTTCCTTCATTTGTGTTTTTTATCCGGATTCAATGGTGCATGCCGCCTCACAGTCTGTAGAAATAGTTAATCGAAATTCCCAGAACCGACTGCGACCCATTACGACGTTCCCTGGATCGTACTTGCAGGCTTTGGTTATGGTTTTGTTGCCTTGACACGTCGTTTTTACATTAATTTGATCACCTCGACTCTGTGTTATTTGAGCTCGTTCTTATTCCTTCGGTGAAGTCTATATTCGGCTTTTATCCTATGCTGATATGTATATGTCTCCTCTTCTCTTTTGAAAGCTATGAATACAGATACAGCATTTCTTTGATGGGACGCAAACGCCATCGACAAGGTATCTGGCGGTCTTTTACGATCATAGCTAGTTTTTTATCGGTGCTGTACTAATCTGAATATGCACATTTCAGCACTAGTGCTGAAACCACGTCTTAGTTATGGTGACGTTTCGCATTTATAAGTGTTCGGCAGTGGCAAACTCTATGCTCTACCGTGTCTCCGTCTTTGTTACAAAATTGACTTAACATATTGCCTTGAAATTGTTCCATAGTGTCTCGTTAAAAATCGAGTTATTATGTGTATCTGATTCCCAGATAGCCGTAGAAGTTGTTTCGTTCTTTTGAGGAAATAGTGCGGTAGCTTTTATTTATGCAGCTTTTTAAGGAAATAATTAGCACATTTCGTCAGATTTCCCTTTTACCAATCTTAATGGCCGGCTTCAATTTTCCACGATTTCTTATTGGTGACTGTAGAACTTCCACCGCAGTAAGTATTGAGCGTGTCTTGGAAGAGTTCCTGGCTAAGCTACTGCTGATAAATGCTCCCGTAATCTGGTAAGCTATTTCTCAGGCGAAGTCAGTAGATTTCCGTATAGTACTTTTACGAGGTGTAGTTTGGAACTGGTGGTCACAGTAATACAGTCCTCATGTTGCATTTATTTGAAGCCTCGTCTTAAACCACGCTTAATTTCTCTTCTCTTCATCCAGTACTAGACTCCTATTTTGGGACGTTCTACTGCTGTTAATACGCTGTTAATCGATCCGTCCCCGTGTGTTTGTCATAACGTGGTTTGGTTTTTTTTTTTGTTTTGCTTTCTACCGACAACAGCGTCGATGCTCTCATGAGTGAAATTGCTTTTTTTTCTGGATTAGAAGCAAGGTTGTCGGTTATCTATTAGCGCGCTTGGGGATCTTGTTGTTAACCCTGTGTACTATATCCTTAGTAAGTTAGGTTAAGTGGTCTTTATCTATTTCGATGTTAACTCTACGTTTGTTACGGACGTCTTCGACGTAATCTCTAAAGCATCGTCGATCCATCGAGATTCAGCTGACTCTGTGGCATTTCTTGTGGTCACCAACATTTCGAATTGGTGTTATCTTTGCCTACGGATAGAAATCGTCCCTGTCATCATCGTTATATGGATAATTGCACTCTTGAACTTAGCCGACAATATCCTGTCATCATAATAGCTCTACTTCATATACGAGTGTTGTCCATTGGTTTACCAGTATAAAACAGCAGCCAGTTTGGAAGGTTGGATATAGTGATTCTCCGATTTAATCTAGGTTGTCAAGTTTGTAACGCATCAATTCCCTCTATTGTTGTGGGGACCTAGCATTTTGTGGACCCTCTTTCTCATTGTTAAGGAGGCTCTGGAGGCTCTTCCAGAATCTAATGGTTGTGCGTTGTCGATTGCTAATCTAACAATGAAATGCTTTACGGTTGTGACCCGCTAGACCACATGCGAACCGATACTTGTCATGTATTATAATGGCGCAGGACTTTCATCATTCGCCCTCTTCAAAATTTGCAATTTCCAAAGTAACTTCCAAGAGGTGTAACCACAACTGTAGGCGTTGAGGTAGGACTCACTAATAATGCTGTAGGTATTCGTCTGCAGATGGATCATATTCATGTGTCAGTGCTGCTTCTACAGGTCCCATTACTAGTCGTTTGTCATCTCGGTCGATTACATTCAACTAATCTGCAAAGTTATACTCATATTCCTCATGTGCACAATTCGGGTATTTTTTTAACTTTAAACTTCTTTTTCTCTACATAAAACAGATCTTTTCGATAAACAAATTTTTGATGAATAACTTTTTTTGTTTTTTGTATTTTTTCATTATTTTTTTTACAAAATGAAAATATTTAAACTACAACAATAAATTAAAAAAAAATAAATAAATAAATCAAAACAAAACTAACACAGACTTGAACATCCGTGCGAAGGTTGTGAAGCTCCGTACGGCTATCGCAATCACATGCCCCTGAGCATAGATACAAGAACATTTTCTGTAAGAAAACACGATTTTTTTTAATTGTTATTTGATCTCTGTCTACTTTTGCATTCATCTCTTCTTTGTTCTCATGCATACGATTAGTATTCAGTATTCATAGCATTATTTTTGTAAAACTTGAAACTCAATGTAGCTGAACAATAAAGAAAAACAAAAACATTTAGTCGGAATAATTACAGCTTTATAGTTATTGTTTTCATTCGTTTTCACTTGGTGGTGATATTCGTCATTATTAAGAAAAAGAAAAGAAAACGAAATGCAAAAAACAAAACAAACAACCACAAATCATTATCTATCCATAAAAGCAGTAGAATTCTTTCTTTTCCTAAATGCTTGACCTTAAGTCCTGTATTACTCTCTTCTCTTTCACTATAACTCATTTGTGTTGTCTATTTCTCCATAGCCTACTCGTTACGTATTTTTCATTTGTATTTTGTTGTACTCGTATGTAAAATTGTGGAATGCGAATAAAATATTTTGCAATGCCGGGGTTGATTGTATGCGCCGTTTACATATTATATGCGGGTTTTATGGATTAATGGGTATAAATGTATTTTCAATAAGCTATTGGTAGTTTGTAAGTAAAGTTTTCACTATATCAACGAGTGTCTAATTTAGATGTAGAGTAGCATCAAAATTGGCACATCACGCATTTAGCATTTAAGTAGCTGTATATGGAGTTCAGACATGGAATTCAACGAATACATTGAAAAAACTAAATTCGAAATTGATTTTATTCTAATTTGTCAGTGGTTAAGTTTTGGATTATTTGAATCTTGTAAGCCGGTCTAATTTAGTTTCATGATCATCAATATGATCTGTACAGAATGTTGAGTTGAAGGAACAAAGGTTGCTGGAAGCATTATTCCATCTCATCCATTTGTAGACTTGTAGACATCTAAAGCCTTATTCATATAAATAAAACCTTCGAAAACTCAATCCTTTTCATTGTACAATACAAAAAATTAGCTGGCGGGGATCAGCTGGATGTATTGTATTAAAAAATCGATCACATTTGTGTGCGATCGTGGTTCACATTTAATTCGAGACTTTAATGGCTTTTGTGGGGCATAGTCTCAATCAGCTATCTCACATATTGCATATTAGACTTCTGTCAAATTGTATATTTTCTTCTGCCTAAACCACGAAGGTAAGTGTGTCTCATCACGATCACCTTACCACCAAACACAAAACACTTGACAAATTAGAATAGAAACCCAAATTTTCTCATTAGCAAATAACTTTTTGGATCAAACTTCATTTGTACATGTATAAATTAATCATATACTCGTACATATTTGAAAAATCTATCTATCTATGTATGTCTTCATTCATTTAGCTTGCTCGAGCCATGTACAGGCTGTGCTGCACCTTATGGCTACCATAATGTTATGGCTTTAAGCATGGATACATATCGATTCTCTGTAAGTCTATAAAAGTGTGCGAATGTGTTGGGGAGGGCATAGAACAATGTCCAAAATTTGCTTTAATCCGTTCGGTGGTGAAACCAAATTTATAACTTTTATTTTTGTTTTTGCATGGTTTGATTTGAGTAGCGTAGCTCTGCACTAATTTTCTGGTAAAGGTACTAACCAATGTGAATGTGTTTCATTTGTCTTCTTTTCATGTAGCTTAATCTTGTAGAATAACATTTTAAGAGTTTATTAATATCTTTTATGGTACGCTCTTGGGTAAGTCAAGAATCGCTATGAGTCTCATTTACCGAATAACTTATCCATTACTTGTGTAAGGCAGGTGAGTGTGAGCAAGAGTCAAGGAGTGAACTATTATTCTTTTTGTTTTTATTTGCTCCCAATTTATTTAGGGATCGTCTCATTTATTGTTTGTGGCGGGTCTCAATATATATATCGCTTACTTATTCTTGGGATATGTACAACTTTGTTGTCTACAAATTCGCCATATCATCAGTAAGTAAGTGAGTCTTTGCATAAAAGATAATCGTTTTGGTGAAAAAAAACCCTTTTATTTCTCAATATATGTTAGTCTCTTTTGAGCTCAAATACGCCTCATCCAGTTTTTCTTAAATTTTTGATTCCATCCTTGATGGATTAATGTCCTCAAAATAGGTTTGTTTGAGCGATGATTTCATCGTTCTAGCCAAATTTCAGGAAATTGTTGTTGTGAGCTATGCCTGTCCTAGTTCATGCAATTTCGCCATGGCAAATCGTCATTGAACCGGTTCAATAAGTTGGCGTGATATTAGCCGTTGATTATTTTTCCTTATTGAGAGGTAAACAATGTAGATTATGCCGCGTGCATCCCACCAAACTGTCGCCATGATCTTGTTGGACGACAGACCCCATTGATCTTCTTCGGTTGAGTCGCCCGGAGAAACCTACTGTTTTGACTGCCACTTGGTCTCCGGTGTGTGGCGGCAGATCCATGTTATGAAATGGCGCAACAACTCATTCGAATCGTGGTTGAACAACGTCTGTTACTTCTTCGAAGTTGTCACGCCTTTCAATGATTGTCACACACAAACTAAATGAAGTAGATTGCTCAAAATTTGACAGTAGTCTATTGATAGATGGTAGTTGGCGGGAGGAGTGTTACTTTTTATGTCTCAAGGTGGAAAATTCAAGAAGATCTACTTCCACTAGATCCGAATATCGTACTACAATACTTTCTTATAGAAAAGAGAGGCATTGAATATATTGAAAAGAGTTTTCTACATTGCATTGTCATTAATTTGATCTACTGCGGCAACCCTGAAAGACCAATATCAAGGGACGTTAAATCAACCAGATCCATCGGTGCCAACACCAAACAATGGTTCGAAGATTACCTTGCGGATTGTGTGTGACCGGAACGAAACAATAAACTCGAAAAGTTAAACATCCTAGACATCCGATTGTGGTTAACACATCAGAAATGGTCAACCAAATTCATTCTATATTGATAAACGATCGCATAATTATAGAACGTGAGATTGGTGAGGCTGCAATGGGATGGATGCCGCGATTGCTCTCTTTAAAAACAAACCCACTTCGGATAACCACTTCGAAGCAGTGTTTGGAAAAGTTCAAAAACAACCCGAACGAATTTGTTCGTCGTTTCGTTTGATTACCGTGATTTGACAGATTCAACGAGAAATTGATAAGAAAATCTTCGTTTGGTAAAGCACGTCGCCGAAACTATGATTTATATAGTAGTGTACCGAATTATTGAACGCTCCTTGTACACGGCAAGGACTACACCTATATCTTTCTTCATCCGCCCTATTTACTAGACATCGCCTTTTCGGATTTTCACCTGCTACAGTCTATTCAGTCAGCTCTTTCTAGAGAGTTTTTCAAAAGTATTGAAATATCTATGTAATTTAGATGGAGTCGTTTATTTGAACGTAGAAAATGAGAGAAATTAGACCATCTAGATGCATCATATTGTGAATATAATTGCATTGCATCGGACCATAGAATCTCATGTGACCCAGTTCTTAAGAAAGTCCTCTTTCCCAAGAACCTTATGTCAAAAATTTTCGATTTATTTTATTGGAACTCTCTGAGTTGGAAGGTAGATGTGTATATATGCAGGGTTCGCCATCTTTTATGTCGGTATGATCCTTTACAATTTATTTGGACTAGTTTTCGAATACAACATCAATCAAGTGGCAGTCTTTATTGACCAAAGCAAAATGTGCCCTTTTTGCTGCCTTTTCCATCACTTTTTTAAGCATCCTGGGCGGTATAGCGATGATTTCGGGCATGAATGTTTGCGTTGATCTCGTCAATGGTCTGAGGCTTGTTGGCGTACATTTTGCTTTTCAAATTACCCCTCAAAAAGAAGTTCGGAGGAGTCAAATCTGGAGGTCTGGGTGGTCAGCCAATGTCACCATTTTTTGACACTACACGTCCAGGGAATTTTTGTTGCAGAAACTGCGGTTTGGCATTGCTAAACATTTTGTTGAAACTTGTAACCGTCCAGACCTTTTTCACACATTTGTGGACATACATAATGAGGTAACATCCACCGATATCGATTCCCATCGACTGTTTCGCCTTCTCTGAAGAAAAATGTTTTTGGTGCAAACGTCGGCCCAAACAGTCACTTTTTGGTCATGCAATGGTGCTTCATTCTCCGTTCCCCAAATGCAGCAATTTTGATTGTTAACGGCGCCAGAGAGTGTGAAAAGGGGATCGTCGGTCATTAAAATTTGCTTCCAAAAATCAGGTTCAGTGTCAACCATTCGAGGGCCTGTTTGGCCGTATTCCAAGCGACGTGAACGGTCTGTCGGCAATCTTCTTTGAGTAAATTGAAGTTTATACGGAAAAAAATGCAAATCATTCTTCAAAATGCGCCGCAAAATGGTTTCTCTGACGCGGGCGTTAATGAACAACATGTCGGCAATCTCCCACTGTCCTGTGCTCAACAAAATTCGACACCAAACGACAGATAGTGTTGTCAGACGGTGCTTGTTGGCCACGATATTTTCGAAGATATGCACGTTGAGTTAACACAGCTGAACGACTATTTTCAATATATACTCGTAGCGTCACTATTTCCGCGTGTTGTTTCGGTGTGAATTAACGTTTCAAAAACATCTACTCAAGTCAATCGGTTGATAAATGTGAAAGTTATTTAATGTTTACATACCGACATAAAAGATGGCGCACCCTGTATATGCATACATATTTGTACATCTACAACATCATTGAGCCTTATGCTTGTATTTGCATCTACATCAACGTGTGAGGGGAACCGATTTTTTCAAACTGCCCACTTCAAACTTATATCGACCTGATGTCTAATAATATCTGGTCGTGTACATACAAAGAAGATGAGAACAGAGTTTCCTTTTCGTTCGTATATTTACTGCTACAGAGAATTCTTGGCAGTCAGAAACTGTTAGTGCAAATTCTATTGATTAGGTCGCCTGCTTTATTATTTTTTTTTTCGGTAAAAGCAGGCTTTTGGATAATACAGAGAAATTTCAAGCTCTTGATGTCATCCACTTTGTTATGTCCATTCTTTTTAAAGTTATTGAAAATCGGTGGCAACTTTTTTCTTTCTTAAAATTAGTAAAGTGGAACGTACGTTTTGATGCCATTTCTCGCAGTAATGTCGTAACATGATTCTCCATGATTCGAATTTATGATATTTTGAAAGTGTAGTGTGTAGTAGTAGTCTGACTTTAAAATCACTTTGTGGAACATTTATGTCACGTTGTACATATTCGACGATTTAAAGTCTAAGGTCTACAATGTAGATGAAGGTATTATTCAAGGCTCAATATTGTCCACAATACATTTTCTTATTTTCATATTTCCTTTGGTCTGTTTCTTCTAATCCAATGTACTTTTCACTTACTGACAACAAACCTTAAGATTATGATCCAACCGTTGCTTTAACGAAACGCTTGGATGTCCATAATAACCTCAGATTTTCTCTATCAGCCATAGATTTTTTGTTAAAAAGTGTTGCGTTTTATACTGAATCTAAATCTATATTAATATGTTTGTTATGTTACACTTACTTCAAAATGTTTTTACGGATGTTTTACGGCGATATTTTGTCCCTGTGGCATCTCGGAGTAATGTCCAGCAGTAATCAGCGAGCATAGTAGGATTCCACTTTCCATTCCGGAAAGAAATCGAAATGAGCACCCATAAAGTGAAGTTTTAGTGTCATGTTATATCCCATTTCATTGTAAGCACTAAGCAATTCAGTTACAAGATCTCTGTAATTTTTGGCTTTCACATTTCCAAGAAAATCTGTCATAACAGTTTTAAAAGCTCTCCATGCTCTTAGTTCAACATCAGTTAACAATTTGTCAAATTCACTATTTTTCCAAAGTTTCCGTATTTGTGGACCAACAAACATGCCCTCTTTAATTTTTGCCTCTTTAACTTTCGGAAATTTCTCTTTCAGATACAAGAACCCTCTACCGGTGCGATCTAGAGGTTTAACGAAATTTTTCATTAAGCCCAATTTGACATGGAGCGGTGGTATAAATACGTGTTTAGGATCAACCAGGGGTTCATTAGTAATATTTTGTACACCCGGAGTTAGTGCTCGACGTAGTGACCATTCTTTCTGGTGCACGCCTGTCCCATTCACACAGAAAACAGCAGTGTTTTGTATACCCCAGCTAAGCTACAGTCCAACAAGAAACGCTAAACTTTGAAATCTCCACAGATTGACCACTTATAGTCTTTATTCTGAATGTGTTGTAAGAGATATCGCATATTTACGTATGATTCCTTCATGCGAACAGCGTGAGGTATAGGTACAGATGGGTGTTTATTGCCGTTGTGAAGTAAAACTGCTTTTAAGCTAAGTTTACTGGAATCAATAAATAAATGTTTATGTCCTATCGCATCAACTAAGTTGTCAACATTCGTGTAGTATATCAAAGTCACTTCTTGAGCTAAACAATGTGCAAGTCTATTTTTACGTTTTCGGAAGTCACTATATGTACGTCACCTTCGAGGGATTTCGCTAGTTTTATCTCTCTAACCAAATCATTCAGTTCAGCGCTTGAAATTAAATGCGGCTTTGTTGAACATTCTGGTGTAGATTTCCTATTCGAATTGCATATCATCATTAGTGCAATCACTGGCACATTTAGGTTCTTCCTCCAAACTCCAAGATTCTAGTAGTTTTGGAATAGGATATTCTTCACTATGTTCGACAGGCCGTAAAGCTGATGGTAAATTGGAATATTGCACAGTATGCTTGGACTTTGGGCCGATGGTACAATAATGAGACAAAAGTAACAATCTGTGGCATGGTCTTTCGGTTCACTCCACACCCATATGATGTTTTGTACCTTTCAACCAACTTGTTAACAATGTTATACAAGTTTTACAACATACATATGTGAGGAGCCATTGATTTATCTTGATCTCCTACTTTAACTCCAAAATAAAGTTCGTAAGCTTTTCGGACAAGTTGCGTGAAATTATGTTTTTGGGATTTAAAAGTTAATTCCCCACACACATAACAAATATTGTTGACATTATTCACACAATTCCTAGGCATTGTACTTACTTGTTAATGCACGGTAATAAACAAACATGAACATAAATACGATAGTGTAAGGACTATACGCGGCACAAGATAGAAAATAACTCCGTACCCTGTTGAATGCCCGCTAATGCACACTATTGAGTTAGATGTGTATTTATTACAACAAACAGACAGGAATGAACTTGTCTGAACACGATATGTTTGTCAAATCACGCAGTGCGGTTCAATATTTATTCCTTTACATAAACAAATCTATCCAACATGCGTTGCATACGTATAAATATTAAAAAAATTTTAGTTCAAAAATTATAGGTTATAAGAAATTTCTGTTTTTATATTAGTTTTTAGGGTGCCGAAATACATACATCTGAAACACCCAAAAATCTTCATGTCACAAAATATGTGTTGAACAGTGAATCAGTCGGGGATCAGCCATTGCTTTTGTTTTTAAACTTACTTGTACCGGCAAACCGATATTATCAGTTGTACTTCAAAATTGTTGCTCGGGTTGGCATTACATATTATCAGGAAGAGAGGCACTTAGCATGTTTGTTGGTTCAGTTCTGTTATAAGATGTTCGACTGGCCGAATTTCTGCTCTTGTTGTCGATGGCCATTGCTTTTTTTTTTATTAATTAAAATCAGATTTTTATATTCATAAAATGCCCCACCTATGCTGTTTTAGCCAACAAGGTAGTGCAATGTACAAATGTGTAGTATGGGAATTCTTCGATTGGCTGCAAATCAGTCTCTTTGTATTTCTGTGAATTATGTCCAGACTATTCTTTATCTAGTTAAGGTTTCGTTTCTGGAGATTGTAGTGAGATGGCAGTATCATGTACATTGGTAAGTTTGCGAAATTTTCAATTTTGCTATAACAAACAAAACAAATTGATGGCGTTTTGCAAATCCGGTGTAAACCTCTAATTTTTCTTACAGTATGGATGAAGCCTACAATTTCTACCGACCATAAACAGAGAATTGAGGAAAATATTGTTTCCTTTATCTCACATTAAGGCGACGAATTTGCCATTGTGTCACGTTTCTCACACTTTCTCATTGGCATAGAACCATATCTTAAGGCGTATTTTTATTAGATCCCAAAAATGGAGGAAAATATCAGAAGCTTACTTTTTTTAAGTTATGAATCTACATCGACATACCAATACTATGCTGTAGATAACAACATTCCAACGAATATTTGTATAATGCTCATGAGGCCTAGCAATTGTTCGTTTCATTTAGTAATAATATTGCAAAGAAAAAAACTTCCACACTATTTACCTGATAATCGTTTAAATAGATAACCTATCAGAAGAAGCCTCTTCTGAAGCCGAAAATAATATTAGAGATAAGGCCCAACCTAAGGTGAACATTAATCGGTGTTATGTTGGTTTTATTATCAATTAAAAGCTTTATTGATTTTTTCACCACTATTTGACTTATTATGCCACCCTTCCTTCTTGCACTTTATTTGATGTCATGTCATGTCTACCAGCAACTTACACACAAAACTAAATGGAATGGAAATCCTATTTTCTTATTTTCTTCTTAATCATATTGGTCCTTTTTAATGTTATGTAATTTTGAAACCCATGACTAGTCTTGCAGTAAAGAAATAAAAACATGTCTCAACTCCGCGACTTAAGAGCGTACCAATAAAGGAGTAATCATATTTACTTCGCAGAACTTCTTATTTGTAATGTAAAATCTAAAATAAATTATTAGGAAGAGGTAAAGAATGCAGCGGTATCAGGAAACTTGGACGCCCCCGAAGGTGGTTTTGATGCAATCATGCAGGCTATTGTTTGTCGTGATCAAATCGGATGGAGAGATCAAGCTCGTCGTCTGTTGGTCTTCTCAACAGATGCTGGTTTCCATTATGCTGGCGATGGCAAGGTAGGTATCCTCTCTTTCTTCTGAATGGTGAGGGACGAGGGACATACGAGTATTTATATTTTGAATTATTTTTTTTTCTTTAGCTTGGTGGAGTTATTGAACCAAATGATGGTGAATGTCATCTGGATGGCCGAGGATCTTATACTCATTCAACCATTCAGGATTATCCTAGCATCTCGCAAATCAATCATCATGTAAAGAAGAGCGCCATTAATATTATCTTTGCTGTTACTCAGCAACAAATCAATGTATATGAAAAGTTATCGCAACATATCGAGGGTTCGTCGAGTGCTGTCTTGTCCAATGATTCTTCCAACGTAGTCGAATTGGTGCGAGAGGAATATAGCGTATGTCAAGTGCTTGATTTTGGTTTGAATGAACATCCTAAATCTGGTTTTCTTTATTTTATTTTTTTTAGAAAATCTCATCCTCAATTGAAATGAAGGACAATTCAAGTAGCGCTGTTAAGATAACCTACCATTCGGCTTGTTTGAATGGAGGCACTCCAATTCCAACTGCCAAATGTGATGGCCTGAAAGTTGGTGATATAGTTAGTTTTACTGCTGAAATTGTTGTAACTGAATGCCCAGCTGATCCTCGTGAATGGCATCAAATGATTCAGATTTATCCGGTCGGTCTTAATGAGAGTTTGGTGATTGACTTAGAAATGCTTTGCAGTTGTCCATGTGAACGGGCAGGACATCCAGCATTCCAAGCTGCTTCGCCTAAATGTCATGGTCAGGGTAATTACATGTGCGGTATTTGTGAGTGTAATGACGCGCATTTCGGACGGAATTGTGAATGTTCTATGACTGATGTACATGCTGATAATGAAAGAGACTTGGGATGCCGTGCAGATAACTCTTCACAAGTTGATTGCAGTGGCAGAGGTAACTGTGCCTGTGGCGTTTGTGAATGTGAGAAGCGTTTCAATCCCGAAGAAGTGATCTCTGGTAAATTCTGTGAATGTGATAATTTCTCATGTGATCGTCACAATCAATTGTTGTGTTCGGGACCTGACCATGGTACATGTGAGTGTGGACTTTGTGTTTGCAAACCAGGATGGACTGGATCTGCATGCGATTGTAGGGCATCAAATGAGACTTGTATTCCACCGAGTGGTGGGGAAATCTGCTCTGGTCATGGAGAATGCGAATGTGGAACTTGCAAGTAAGTTTGAACATGAATTATCCTGCGAATGTAAAATAACCTATAATGTCTGTCGTTCAGGTGTAAAGTAACAGACGAGGGTCGTTACTCTGGCAAATATTGTGAAAAGTGTCCAACATGCTCAGGACGCTGTCATGAACTTAAAGACTGTGTTCAATGTCAAATGTACAAAACTGGACCACTTAAGGAGGAAGCAGCCTGTGCGGCAAATTGCACAACATTTACTCCCATTGGTGTGGAGAAAGTCGTTGTAGATGAGGAAAAAGAAGAGTACAGTTGTTTGTTCTACGATGAAGATGATTGTAAGTTTTCATTCAAATATGCCGACAAAGAGGACGACAAGATAGAAGTGCACGCCCAACAGGAACGTGAATGCCCTCCGAAGGTATTTATGCTGGGCATTGTTCTCGGAGTCATTGCTGCCATTGTTTTGGTGGGCCTAGCAATTCTTTTGTTGTGGAAACTTCTAACCACTATCCATGATCGCCGAGAATTTGCACGATTCGAAAAGGAACGAATGAACGCCAAATGGGATACGGTAAGAACTCGTTAAATTCTATTGTGCATAAGTGTTATTTTATTTTTTATTTTTCTTATTTTAGGGTGAGAATCCAATTTACAAGCAAGCGACGTCAACATTCAAGAATCCAACGTATGCTGGAAAATAAACACTTTTTACTAGATGTAACCATAGCGATTGTTTAGTTTCCTCTTTAGTAGGAAATTGTTCACTCATTTTCATAATCTTTTCGTCGTCTCTGAATATCGTTTACGTGTGGATTTTATTTATTTTTGCCTGTCCATAGCTTTTCAATTTATCCACTAATTTTTTTTTTTCTTTTTAAAACTGCCATATGTTTTAAGTTTTCTTGTGTCTTTTCGAAGTTTCAAAGTAGTTTTCCTTAAAATGAACCAACGAAACCCACACGATGCCATGGTATTCAAGCGAAAAACGATATTTACTTTTTCTTTTATCTTTTTAACGAACTTAATGAGATATTAACATAGTTTCTAACGATTTTCTGTGTCTTACGAGAAAAATGTGTGCCTGCTACTTACATAATTGTATGTATACTAAATATCTATTCGCTAAAGCTCAAAAACAATGTAAACAATGATTCTTATCTGTTGGAAAAAGGCTACTAAGAAAGAAAATTAAGCTCAAACAAGGATGAGCTTGGTCATAGTGTAATTTTTGTTGGAGCTTCGTTTTCATACATTTTAGATGTCTAGTACTTTTTTGGATATCATCCCAAGTATGTGATAGAACTTCAATAAAAGTGCCTTTTTAACAATGCCCATATCCACAATTTTCATAACATTCTTCCAACAGATTACAAATTCAATCCTTCTTCAAAAAAAAAAAAACAGTTCTTCCGTTGCTTTTAGTTCATACAAAATCGCACTCGTATACGCCACCACCACCAACAGCATCACCACTTGATGTTATTTAAAATTAACTAAAATGAAAGTTTTAAAAATCAAAATTTTAACAACTAAAACAACAACTAAATGTGTGCCTAATTCTTGTCCTGTTTTATTGGCAGGATTACAATTAAAAACAAAAAGAAAAACCTTTACACATTGTATAGCCAAATTAATGTAGTTTTTAGAAAAAAAAAAGAGATAAACAAAAATGCAACAGAAAGAGTTGCACAATTATTAGCAATTATTGTCCAAAAATTTACGATGAAATCAAATCAAATTTTCTAGCAATATAAACAAACGTGTATGTATTTTTTTAAGAAAATCATTTGTCATTTGGATTCGTTTATCGATTTGTCGCGAGCCGAAACGAATGAAATTTATTTCTAGGACATAAGCTTTTATTTTATTATTTATATAATATATAAAAAAATCAAATAATATAAACTTTAATCATTTTTTTATTTTTTATGTTTTTTTTTTGTAACCGTACTGATTTAATATTTAATATAAAATTTTGTTTTATGTAAAAGAGGATTCCGTCGCGGAACAAATGGTGTTCGCCGGGACTAAAGGTTGGTTTAGATTTATTTTAAATAGATCTTAAATATATATATTTTTTTTGTAATTATTAAATGCTTTTTTTTAACGAGAGATCAAAACACGCACATAAAAAAAATAATTAGATTTAGTTGAATAGATTGAAAATTAATAAAAATCGTAAATATAATTTGTAACTGTAAGCTAAATGGATTGTTGTTTTATTTGTCGTGTACAGTGGTTAATGGTTAGGTTAAAGTTTGTCAAGCAATGAGAACATTTGGAATTGCATTCACTGAAGTCACAAAAATTAGTTCCTCATCAGTCGTCATCTGGCTTCGTCACCGGCTACATTTATACATCTATTGAATCATCGAATGATTACTTCTCATCGGTTAACAGCGAGAGAGTGGAAATAAAGAAAAACAAAATTTTTAAACATTATTCAAGGTTTTCCATTCCATTAGATGGACTCCAATTTGTTTTGTTTTTTTTTTTTGTGAAAAGACGTGTGTTTGAGGTGTCAATAATATTTTATCTGGGATTGAAATATAAATGATACTTTTTAAACAGCTTTGCCAACTATTTTATATACTTCACTTGGGAAGTGAATACTCTTAACCTTTCGCTAGTATTCCTCTTACCTTGTTCTATCAAAACGTAAGAGGACTGCGACCTAAAACCTGTGCTGTCTTGCGCCAATCTCTACGCTCTGACCGAAACTAATCTTATAGATTAGATTCATAAAGAATCAGGAATTATTCCCCCCTAGTTTCAATGTTTTTCGAAACGACGATCTTATTAGTCAAAAAATGATTTTTCTTGTCAGAGAGTCCTACTGGCCATCCACAATGACGTAAACTCTTCTCCAATCGGTGTTTCTACTTCCTCTAAGCTTGATTACGTTTCAATAGAGATAACACTACCCTGTAGGTTATGGGCTTTTACATCCTACCGACATAACCTATCGAATGCTACCAACTCGCTATCGATGCAATTGATCAAATAATTAACTTATCTGATCCTATCGATGATATCATCGTATTCGGCGATTTCAGTCTACCTCAACTGCACTGGACTCAATCCGATGATGAATCTTTTTTTATCGCAAACCCTAACTCGAGTAAAGAATGCCTCTTCTTGGATAAGTCTACAGACCCTAGCCTGTGCCAAGTTAGTGGGGTCTCCAACTATATGAGTAGGCAATTAGACCTCAATTTCAACACTGATCCCATAAACTCCTCTGCCTCGCTCTGTCCCCTTTCACTATCGACGATTGATAACTTTCACTCACCACTTCTTTCTCTTTTCCACCTATCCGACCCACCCCATCTGCAGCTGTATCTTCTTACGACTTTCAGCCAAATTAACGCATATTTCAGTAAGTGTTCATTTAATTTCGCCAATATGTCCCTTAATGATCCTCTCTCTATCTTCTACAGAGAATTATTCAATTGTATTTTTCTCAGTGTCCCGCGCAATAAAACCCCTTCTACGAGCCCCCCGTTGTATAATCGTAAACTGCGCTCTTTACGTAACAAGAGAAACAAATTATGGGCAGTTTTTCTTCGGTCCAATTCATTTGCTGACTATTCCAACTATATCGGGTTATAATGTACCATCAATTCGCCCAGCTTAATAACGTTCTCTACCAGCGATACCTTGATAGTGCGCAATCATAAATCATAATAAATGTTCCTAAGTCTTTCAATCATTTCTCAAAGTTTTGACCATACAGTAATAGAAAATAAGTCACAAAAACTTAATGATGAACACTTACCCGGCCCAGATGGCTTTCCATCAATATTTCTTTAAAAGTGTTCCTCAACACTTTCCCACCCCCTTTCAAATATCCTCCGGTTATCCCTCTCTCAAGGTGAATTTCCACAGATATGGAGTCTTCTTTCATATCACCGATACACAAAAAGAGATTAAAGAGCGAAGTCACTAATGCAAACCTCTTTTTTCTCCTAATCAACACAGCTTTATGAAAGGTAGATTAACTATCACTAACCTTGTCGAATTCGTGTCCTCTGTTCTCTCAGCTCTAGAAAGTGGTAAAGAAGTTGACGTTATAACAACTGATTTCAGTAAGGCTTTTGACAAGATATCTCATAAACTAATCCTTTACAAATTGTCCGTCCTGGGCTTTGAACCCATTTTGGTAAAATGGATATGTTCTTACCTGGATAATCGTTTTCATAGTGTTCGTTTCAGGTCTGTCCTATCGGCCTCTTTCTTGACCACTTCAGGCGTTCCTCAAGGTAGTCACCTAGATCCACTTCTCTTCATCCGAACTATTAACGATCTTCAAAGTGTCATTCAACACTCACCACTTTCTCTCTATGCTGACTATACCAATTTTTTTAAACCCATTTCCTCACAACGTCACTCCAGCCTCCTTCAAATACATCTAAATAGTTTTTCCACCTAGTGCATGAATAATTGCTTGGAACTCAATGACACCAAATGTCAATCGACTACCTTCTCACTTAAGTGCAACAAGTCTGTTCCCCGAATTTACCTTCTCCACGACCAACCTATATCCCTTGTTCAGGCTATCCGCGTCCTTGGTATATTATGCGAGAGGCAGCATAATTTCCGCTCGCATATGAGCGATAATTACTAAACCAAACTCATCACTTATCCTCGTTAAAAGATGCTACAAAGAATTCTGCAACCCGTACGTGACCTATACATCACTTACGTTCGCCCCCTTCTAGAGTACGCTAGCCAATCCTGAATTGAGAGCATCCAGCGTAGTTTTCTTCGATTTGCTCTTCGGGGTCTACCTTGGAACGATTCTCTAATCTTACCTCCCTATCGAGACCGTCTCGAACTCATTAACCTGAATACCCTTGAGGAAGGAAGCGACGCAGCAGACATTCTTTTCATTCACCGACTCCTCTCAGGCTCCTACCAATCCACCGCACCGCATATGGTTCTAACGAACCACTCTCCCGTATGCTGCATAAGGTAAACTCCAACCTTTCCCTTTTCGATTTTAATCGCAGCACTCTCTCCCTCAAATTCGATCTCCTTCACCATCCCTAGCTTTAAGCCCTAGTGATAGTCCTAGATACTCGTTTATTCCCTTAGTTGCTAAACCTTAATTTTTGTTAGTTTTTAAGTCCTAGTTTTTAAGCTTGTTTTAAGCCAAATAAATGGGGGTGTTAGCTCCCACCAAAATTAAATTTAACTGGGGACATGACAAAATAATAGATCTGTTCCCGTACTGTCCCAAACTACGAAAAACAGTCCAAAATCCGTTAGCGTACTCATATTTTTTCGTAGTTTTTCGAAGAAAAGATCGAAATGGAAGAGCAATCTTGTGTCCATTTTAGTCCAAGAAATTTGTTCGGGCAGTTTTGTAAAAACTCTTAAACTGCTTTTTTTTATTTGAAACTGTCGTTGGGTTTATTTTGAAATGGAAACATTTTTTTTACTTTGTTTTGCCAAAAATAAGTCAGATGTTAATAGAAAACTAATTAATAATTAAAGTTTCACATGGAAAATTGTTTTAAGAAAGTGTTTACAGACAAAATGTATTGAAAAGGAAGCAAATGAAATGAAAGTGCTCCCCATACACCTCCTGGCATCTGTAATAAAAATGGCTGTGTGGCACGTAGCGCCGTCCTGTTGAAACCAAATGTTGCCAATATCCTCCTATTCAATTTTTGTGAACAAAAATTCGTTCAACATGGCCCGATAACGATCGCCATTGACTGTAACGGCCACTCCTTGCTCATTTTCGAAGAAAAATGGCCCAATTACGCCTCTGGACCAAAATCCGCACCAAACAGTGACTCGTTTTGGGTGTATCGGCTTTTCAATGTATGCGTGCGGGTTTTCTGTGCCCCAAATTCGACAATTTTGCTTGTTTACATACCCGCCAAGATCAAAATGAGCTTCATCTGAAAAGATGATTTTTTTGGCAAAATCGGCATCTTCTCTAAGTCGATCGCAGGCCTACTTAGTGAAGTGAAAACGCATTGGATGGTCAGTTGGCTTCAACTCCTAAACCAGTTGGACTTTGTATGGCGTCATACCATGGTCTTTATGCAAAATTCGTCTCAATGATATCTCCGAAATGTTCAATTGTTGAGACCGACGGTGAATTGATGTTGATGGCGCTTCACGCACACTTTCTGCCACAGCAGCAATATTCTCGGGTGTACGTACTGTTTTTGGCTTCCAAAATCCGTACGCAATTTTCGCACACATTCTGCAACATTACCATGATTTTCAAAGTAATGTCGCAATATTTCCCAGCGTTGTTCAAGCATACACAACCATATTCGTTCAGCGGAAGGATAAAAGTAATTATCTGTCAAATCAGACATGAGCTAAGTGTTACCATTCACGAAATAAGCACTAGTTGAAAAAAAAAAACGTTAGATGGCGGACCCTTTATGTAGGTGGACAAATAAACATAAATTATCGGAAGAACTCATTTAGACGTGTCTAGGCTTAAAGTCTTCTTTTTTGGAGGATTTTGGTTAAGCGGGGAATAAGGGAAATGTTACGATAGCCATCAACCTTAGTTAAATCTTTTTTTTTTTTTTTTTTTGGCTGGGGGATGGGGATAATCGACGCCGTTTTCCAGCTTTGTGGTATAATTCGTGCAACCATATAATTCGTGCTTTAGCCGTGAGCGGTAGATTTTTTAACATCGGGTACGAGATGCCATCGCGACCAGGAGTTTTACCTTTGACACATTGCAGGCAGTAATCGAATTCTGAGAGTGATAGAGTATCTTCTAAACGTAGGGCCTCTGAATTGGTAGTTGTGTGAGAGATCGTGTTTAAAGCTTCCCGCTCCGTTAAGTTGAAGATGGTTGGAAAATGTTTATCCTCCGATTTTATCAGACTAACTTTGTGCGAAGCAGTTACTGATTTTTTGAGGAAGGAAGATCGAGCCTGCTGGTGTATTAATAAATTTTATTGGTTGCTTGACATTGTCACCGGTCAAACAAAGTATGTTGTGCCAAATTTGTTTGATGGGAGAATTTGGATTAATGGCAGAGGTGAACTCATTAAAGGATTTAAACCTCCTTGGCTTGAGTAACCTGCGGATGGCGGCGTTTGACTTTTTATAAGCGATTAGGTTGATTTGGTTAGGGTTTTTCTTAAAGCTTTTCTACGCGTCTCTCAGGATGGATAATTCCAAATTCCATCATAGAACAGTGTGTTTACGTTTCTTTTGCGAAGACTGCGGGATGGATTGGTTAGCAGCACTACGAATAAACTCAAGTATGTGAGCAGCTTCCTTGTTTACAGAAGAAGCAGGCTTACGGTTATTTAGAAGGTAGTTAACGAGTGTTTGGAATTTTTCCCAGCCAGCTGAGTCTGTTTAAAATATGAAGTGCAAACATTTGTTGTAGCAGATTGGTTTTCTTTCAGTTTGATTGACGAGATGACGGGAAAATGGTCACTGTTATGTAGATCGGAAAGCACTTGCCAGGTGATTTTGGGTAAAAGTTCAGGGGAGCAACATGTTATGTCTATCTGGGTTAAGGTGTTGTGTGTGGAGAAATTGGTTGGGGAATCGTCGTTCACCTATGAAGTTTTCCAGAACAGATCCACTGTTCGTGGATGGAGATCCCCATAGGACACTCCATGTATTAACGTCACCTACCACTATAACCTGCTGCAGCAGGTTGTCGAGATCGTACTTGGAAAAGTGTTGTTTAGGTAAGATGTAGATAGACAAAATGGTGATTTTAATCGAGAGTTTTAACTAAATTTGAAGTTAAGGGTACGGTATTAAATGGGATATTGCTTTTGAGTAGAACTGCAATGCCTTGCTTTGCAGTTGTGTTGTGTGAAAAATTTGAAAAAACGCTCTAGATACCCTTTCGGAGGATGAGGAGAGAATCTATATTTTTAGGAAAATGGGACACAGAGAGAAAGAAAGATTTTTGGGCTAAGTGGTTATTTCGCTCCATGGGTGGCATCCAACATTTAATGGGGAGACTAAATTATTAGTGTAATTGGACTTGTTGTTGTATTAGAGGCAACCATTCGTCTTACGTGAATTAAGTTGCCTGAAAAAAAGAATGTCTTTCGGACGAGGCTGAACACCGGAACGGAACACCGAACCTTCCGATTTGGAAGCCAACACATTACCACTTGAGCCACAGCCACCCACTGACCTTGATGAAGCGTTTTCAAACGTCATTCTGCACAGAAGGGCTAGTTTGGTAGGGATGCTAAAACTAGACATGATTCTATAAAGCTCGTCGCTATAAATGCTGTCATATGCGGCCTTAAAACTGACGAATGGTGGGTATCGATTTAGACTTCTTGAGTTTTTTCTAGGATATGCCAGAGTGTGAAGATATGGTAGATTGTGGACTTTCCAGGTCCGAAACCGCACTGATAGGGACCAATTAGGTTGTTGGCGAAGGGTTTGAGACGTTCATACAATATGGCAGATAAGAACTTCTGTCCGATGATGAGGTGACTTATACCTCAATACATATTGTAGTTGGCGTAGTTGAGGGGGAATCGGGCATACGGTTTCCATTACGGATTCCATTCATCAGGCATACACACTTCTGATCCGATCTACAATGCTGTTTACAAGGTCATTTCCAGCAAATAAGATCCCAGTTTGTTTGAGAAATGTTAAAATTCAAAAAAAATTAAGAAAGCTCTCCGCCACCTGTATTATTCTCTTACATTCGGTCGTTTTCGACGCCCATTTTTTGTAAATGTTGGATGGTACAATGTAATACTTCCCCAACCTATTCGGTCGCTAGCTCCTAGGTCACACCGCCAAATAATAGTCTCTGTTGTAACGGGTGTAATTGCCTAAGGATAGCATTCTGATAGATTCAAGGCAGGGCAGCTGCAACGGAAGTGTGGCAGAGATACAATCTCCTATTCATCTCGGCAGCCCTTGCAAAAATTGTTGTGAGGAACTCTCAATCACTGCGGGTGTCTTTCAATAATACAGTGTCCTGTGCATATGTTTGGTTATATGAAGATTTATTTTCTCCTGAGGTTAATCTCTTCACCCCTTTTATTGAACGTTTGTGATCGAAAATGTCTTGAAGTGTTCATCTATGACTAGCTTTGGCGAGCGCTTGAAAGAGAGTCATTTGCCTCACTTGTGCATCAACGACGCTGTTCTCTAGCAGGTCCGAGTGTCTGGGAACCCAACAAAGTGTAATTTTGTGCTTCTGAGACATCTCATTGAGAGATGTGAGGCATCTTTTAACCATTCCGGAATTTTTGGTCTTCGAAATATGGCATGTTGACTATATTTTCTGACAGATTGATGTTGGTTCATTATACCAGTGGAGGCCACCAAATGGCTATAACATAAGTGAGAATTCGTCTCACGACCGACCGTGGTGAACTTTGAATTGTAGACCCCACCTTGAGCCTACATCCCGTTTGCACGAGGATAGGGCAACTAGAGCTTTCAGCCTGAGGCATTTTCTCTCCACCTTAATTTCCTATTTAGGATGAGGTCTATCTTACTTTGGATACTTCGACTAAACCAGAGGGTTACCATTTAGCTTGAGAGGGACAACTTCACAACTTCTTGTGAAGAAGACCAGCTCTGTTGTAGGAGGACTGTAGCAAATAAGGTGGATCAAGCTATTTCTAGTTCTTGATGAGAAGTAATTATTGAGAAATACCTACATTATGCACTTCTTGAGAGAAAGTGACTTTTCAATGATTCCTAACCGTCTTAACTTTTTGGTAGTTTTGTTGAGAGTTGGACAGCCTTCTGTGTTTAAGGCTGCATTTTGATGGACTTAAAACAGGGAGGATAACAAACTGAGATCCTTCAGGAGAAGGGGTATGAAAACTAAAAAAACGTTAGTAGGCTTTAAGAATACATAGAATATCTCCGATGTCCTGAAAAGCATTCCGCAGTTGTGTAGGCAAGATACCATAGCGCCTTGATGTCTTATATAATTCAGAGCTGCAAACAGCCTGTTTTGACTTTTCCTCACTGATCATGCTTCGGTTGATCTGCAGCTGGGAAGACTTTACCAAATCAAAATGGGAATGAGATGGATTGCTGTAGCGATGTGAGTGCAGAGTGCATCCAAGATTTTTTTCTCAGTCAACCTACGTACCACACGGGTGCTTCAGTACACTCGAGAGTCGTGATGCAATAGACATATACACAAACATAAACTTATCCAATTGAATTATTTTTTATTTCTCACATCAAAGAGCAACAATTTCGAAAAACGCAAATTTACAGAATAAAAAAAAAAAACAATCCGAAAAATATTTTTTCACATATTTTTCTCATGACAAACTGGAAGAGGCAAGTCATGGTTTTAGTTTACAAAAAAAGCTTAGAAAAAAAGGCTTTCTCCACAGCATCAGTGGCAACGATGTTTTAAACCAGTTGCCCTGAGGTCTGCATAACTCCATCAATATAGAGAGGGTGTAACCAGTTGTTCGGTGTGTTTGTGTGTAATGTCTTCTCATTAACATTGGTCAGAGAGCTTATACATGCGGATATGCTTCTTTGTACGTCACGTCTTCTCGTGCGGTACAAGCTCCGTTTTGTTTCAATTGAAAATCAAATCAGCGTCCGGTGCACCTTTTTGGTGTTTGAATTTCGGACGATTCTGTCGTTGGTAGTAATTCTGAGATTGATTCTTTTGTGATTGTAGTAGGGACTCTTGGTAGTCCTCCTCCTCGATACGTTCGGTTATGTTGAGCGTAAGACGTTTAACTTTTTCATTTTCTTCGCGGATCTTCTGTTCTTGAAGTTTCAAATTGATGGCGAGATGACTGTCCGAGGGGGCAATGAATGTTTTGAATTGCTGTTTGCCTTTCCCACCGCGAACCATTAGAACGAAGGGAACTGCACAGTCTTTCGATTCGTGGGGGCTGACGGTACTGATACCACTACCACCGCATTGTATTTGATCGTAGGATTTTTTGCTGTTCTTTGCCATCATTGGGACCGGAATGTCCTTGGTGTTGGGTTTGATTGTTTCCTTCAGACGTTCTTGATAGCTATCGGCTGCCATTTTCTCAAACATCTGTTCGAATTCGAGATCTTCTTTGGATTTTTCGGGCGTTTCCTCGCGGATTTCCTCAATGGCGTCATTTATCCAGCTTTGATTGGGGTTCTCCGGGGCTGATGTGTCCTCGTTATCGTTATCTTCGTCTTCTTCACGACGACGTTCTTTGTTCTCATTACCCGATTCAGAAGAATCATCACTTAGCTAAAAAAAGATTGAATTCTGAAAATTCAGAAGAAATCAACAAATGAATGGCACAAACCACTTCTTCGAGTTCGCTGTCCTCACGAATGGGATCTAAGTTGGTCTCTCCGGCCGAAGTGTTTCCAGTTCCTTCATTGCCAACTGATTGGGCTGAGAGTTGGGGATAGAGCTCTGATTTGAGTTTCTCTATGGCCTGTTTGGCTTGTTCCAGATTTTTGTAGAGCTATGGATAGAAAATGTTAAAGGAGGAAAGCTAAAAAATAATCGAAGTAAACCTTTAATTTTGGTCTGACGTTGGAAAGACAGTCCCTGTACATATGGTCTACCAAAATAGGGAACAAATCTGAGGTATCTTCTTTACTGAATATTGGATTACTCTTCTTATACCAGTAGTAGTGCTGGAAAAACACCAAAAAGTAGTCCAACCTGAAACGACAATCGTTTGAATTGGCTGATATGGACCTCATGCAATTCCAACTCACTTTTTTCTGCTCATGGGACTAGTAAAGTACTGACCACACGTGTCTAAAAGCACACAGGCAAGCTTCAGTCGAAAAAGACTATCCGCAGGATCTAATGGTGACACAACACCTTCCTCCGTAGATACACCCAACGATATGATAGAGTACAGGGTATTCAACACATTGCCAGACTCAATCAACTTGTAGTTGTACAATTCGCCCAAGTATTTGGCCATTGCGATGCGTCTCTGCGCTAGCTTCGGCGAATGAATCTCTAAGCCGGCACGGATATCTTCAAACACATTATCAATCACCATGGTAACAGCCCTCTCCTGGTACGAACTCAATCCAGACACCAGGTCTGCTAAGAATCGAATCAGGGGAAACCGCAGCAGGTATGCCTTCGACAGACATTTAATAGCATAAACACTGATCTCTGGGTCATCCCAATTGATACGTCGCATCATCTTGATGCATTTATCGACGTTTTGCTTGCAAAGTTCTTCGAAAATCAGATGTCGGATGTACTCGTGGATTGGCGGACGTATTTTCTTTTCTGTCTTTACTGATTCTGGCGGCTTCACTAGGTAATAGACGCTCTCCACTTGTGCGGCATGCCGCGAATCCAGTGCGGTGTTTGTTTTCATTCGAATCATCTGGTCTAGGAAGACATTTGTCAGCAAGCGAGAGTCGCGACAGTTATACAGATATACTCCAGCCACTTCGATGAAGGCGCAGGCCATTTCGATTTGGTGATGATGGAAGTCACGTAAGAGCATCTTCAGGCATGCGAGGGCATCGAACTTCTTGCAGAGACCGAATTTGACCATTTCACCGATAAATCGGACAATTTTAATTTTCGATTCGATGTTGAGTTGATTTTTCTTACGAATGTGCCACTTGAACTCCTTGCGTAGCATTTCGGATAAATCGACTGCAATGTCGGTGTTGACAAGGTTCACGATGGCAACGAATCGAGCCAAGAACGGAAGGAGATCCAATCGGGTCCTATCAACAAATTTATATATGATACCAACATTTGCAAAGATAAAATTATCAGTACTTACCGCTGCACTCCAAAGATGGACTTGGTCACCTTTTTCCTGTTGTTTTTGGTGTTGTAGTTCAAGAGGAATTCAATCGCAGCCGAGTCCAATAGCTCCTTATTGACGCAGTTATTCAGATTAGTTAGGAACTGCTCAAACTGTTGCTTGATGTTCGTTCCAGCGTTTGTTATTCTTCCTGCTTCCATCAGAGCTGAACCGATCTTGTCGGGAAGCGCAGGTTCAGCGCCTACAGTTCCTATTGCAGATTCTTCAGTTTGTGTTTCGTTTTCATTTGACGGATCTGACGTGGATGATGGGGGATCATCGCCATCAACATCAGCGTCTATATCTACATCCAAAGACTCCTCCGTCATTTCGATGGGTTCCTCCGGAGGCTCCAAGTCTTGCTTTGGGGCAGAGAAATTCGGGAGAAACTGCCGCAAATCAGGCAGATCAGTGTAGAAAGCTTTTGTCTCCTCATCACCCCATGGATCCAACTCCCCAATAGACGAATCCTCTAAAAGACTCTCGAGCACTGTTCCCGCAGTACCGACCTCAGTTTCCGTTGCTAATTCTGGAAGAGGCTCGTCCAAAAGATCGGACAGTGTTTGTGCAGATGATAGTAGTTTGTCAAAGTTTGCCTGCATCAGTTCGCATTTCTCCTTCTTGTCGTTGGAAATCTCGCCCTTAGACTCCATTATACGTCGAATACTCTTAGTCATCGACATGAGTTCTGCTTGCTCAGACACTAAGTGCTTGCACAAGTTTTTGAAATAGTCCTTCAGCAACATCCGTAGATTCTGCTGTTTGTCCGACGCCAGAAAGCCTGACTTTGGAATTGTAATGTTATGCTTCTGGGCCAGAATTACAATCTTCTTTGGCACCAATCCAGCGTACTCTTCTCCACAATGGCGACAGAATGAGAGAATTATGGAAAAATTGCTGTGGTCCTCTTTGTCCTGGGAGATAATGTTCATTAACACACTTCCCAGCAAGGAAAGCCCCTGTTTTGGGCTTATTACTGCCGAACTGACTAATTCGGCAAAAAGTCTTAAATCCACCCGCATCTTACTCGGATTGGAAATACGTTCACCAGGTTTGATGGCCAATGTTTTCTGCCATGCCTCCAAAAATTGCGCATCAAAGTCAACGTAAGTCTGGTGTAATTGTGAGCACAGACTGACCACTGCAGGCACATCAGTCATTTTGAGTTTTGCCTCAGATAGAGCGGAACAAATTTCCGAAATGTATTTACTCAAATTGAGGCCATTCATGTCCTTCGTTAGAGGGTCCAACTGGGCAGCAGTGAATTGTTTTAGTTTCTTTACAAATGCTGTGTTCTTCTTAAGACTAGAGTCGAGACGGGCAAAATGTTCTTCTCCCGGGTGGGAAACCTTTAAATTCTCACTTCTTAGCTGGGTTTTGGATGAAATTTTTGCTTCCAACTCGGCCACAAAGTTGGTAACTTCAAGGCGCTCCTCGCGTTCGACTTCCTCGGCATTTTGTTCGGGTTGATCATCTGTAGTATCCATATTGGATATGGAATTCTTATTTTCTGTCATAGTTGCGTTTGGAATTCGTTTGAATTACGGAGATTTGCGCGTTTTTTTGCAAAATAAATTGTGAAACATTCTTGCAAATGCGACGATTTTTGGTTATTTGTGCGATAGTGACGTTTTCTGACAGTTTTAATGTTTTTGTTATTGGGATATTTTTCTGTGAAACTTTCACCATTTCCCATAGTAGAATATGGATATTTTCGTGCTGTGATGGTAAGGTGGTGCGCGAATAATTTTTTAAGATATATACATGTTAAGAGCTGAAAGATTCTTAAAAATTGAAGTTTTAATAATTTATTGTCTTTAAATCTAGAAATTATTGTAATTTGCTTAACTTAAACCAAATTGACAGGTTTGGACAGCGTATACAAGAAACAGAACATAACGTTTACAAAGTGTTGAAATTTTGGTATTTTCACTAATCAAATACATGTGTAATAAATATTCATCATATCTGCAAATCACCGAACTTTTTGAACAAAACAAGATGAAAGAGCGCAAATATTATAATATCTAGATATGACAAGATGAATAGGTACCACTCTCTGTTTTGGTACCCTATTTAGTGTCAAATGAGGAGTCAGTAGACGACATAGGTATCATGTATGCATGCTAGTGCCAGCAACATACGATGAGAATGGATATAAACATTACATGACTTCAAGCTAGACACTTCAAGTTGGACAATAGTTTCTAATCCTCGCTCTTTGAGGTAAATTTCTCCCTAGATCTTTTGCCGTCAAAAAGTGGCCAGAGAGCCGTAGATACTCTATGTCCTTCAAAACTTGACCACCTTAGGTTGGCAATCTTTATGATTTTTTCCTCGATAGTGCCCCTTACTATACAAAGGGGTGGTTTGATGTTAGCAACCTCACTATTATCGAGTAGCCCTCCTCTTCTTGCAAGCTCATCCGCTTGTTTATTTTCTTTACTACCACAGTGTCTTGGCACCCAGCACAGTCGCACCCGGTTCTGACTGCATAATGCCTTGAGCATTGTGCGACTGACCCTGACTATGTCAGAATTGATGCTGCTCGATTCTATTGCCTTGAGTGTGGCCTGGGTATCGATGCAGATAGCGAGATCTCTTTCGGATACTGATCTTATCTGCATTAGCTCAGCCTCTCTGAGAAGATACCTGAACCTGTTTCTTCCTCTGTTTTTGAGCCATCTGTGACAATTTTTTCCCCAGTCCTCTCTCTCAGGATAAATTATATCTTATGGGATTTCGAAGTTGACCAGGGAAGGAATTTCATGTCCGAAACTACTGCTCCTGACGTAACCCAGATTCGTGAGTCGTATCTCACTGTTGCCAGCAAGTTTTTGATCTGTAAATCAAACGATGTTAGGTGCAAACAGGTGGCCAATGCTGCCGTATGGGTGGTACGGAGAGCACCTGTAATGGCTATGGAAGCCGATCTTTGAACCGCCAATAATTTTCCGTAAATAATTTTCTTGTTTGTTGTTTTCCACCATACTAGTGCGCCGTATGTAAGTATGGGCCTTACCACCACCGTATACAGCAGTTTATTTTCAATACAGACCATGTTGCAAACCCAGTTTGTAATGGGTTAGGTTCAATGTTAGTGTCTACTACAACATTTTTAATGGCGGTGCACTCTATGTTATTGAAGGCAGAAGGCTGAAGTGTAGACTCTTCTCTATTTTCCCCACCACTTCATGCACGGCGGTTTCTACAGATTTTCCTTTTATGTATGCATGCTGTGACTCAGTCAACTAGCCATTACTGCATCCATTCCTAATGTGAATCTCCAATAGTCGCTCTAGGGTTTTAAGCATAAATGATGACAGACTTATTGGTCTGAAATCTTTTGCTGTTATATGCCCCTGTTTGCCAGCTTTAGTATAAAAACCACCCTAGCTTCTCTCCAGGCTATTGGTATGTATCCTATTTTTAGACTGTTGTTAACAATTTTGATAATTTTTTGCATTGCCACTTTCGGTGCTTTCTGTAGCATAATCGGTAGAATACCATCCGGACCGGGAGATTTGTACGGCTTAAAGGAATGAATTGCCCAATTAATAAGAATACCTATTTACTTTTCGGAGAGATAGAGAGATCAATGTTCTCACTGTGCTGTAGCATGCCAGGGTCGTCTGATGCTGTGGATCCCGGAAAGTGGGTTTCCATCAGTATTGCCAGAACCTCTTGGCTACTTTCAGCCCAGGGTCCGTCACTTTACCTGAGGTAGCTAGGAACGCTCGCTTCCTTTGAAAGTATTTTGCGTAACCTCGAAGCCTCATCGGTTACCGCGATAGATTCGCAGCACTTCTGCCATGAAGACGTTTTTGACTTTCTACTTATCTACTTGAATTGTTTTTTACATTCGTAGTACTCATTCCATGTACTGTCACTTCTGAAAAGCTTCACCCTATTATAGAGTTTCCTAACCTCTTTCATTTTAAATTTATTTCCCTATTCCACCATTTTGGTTAAGCCCCTTTAGGTGTTCTGTTAGCCGGACAAGCTTACTCGAACGCCATTGTCAGTGCCTTATTAATATTTTCTACCGCCCTATCTAAGTTAAAAATATTATCGCAGGTGATTGATTGGGTATCCGGTGTATATTTGACCCAATCAGTCCTCCTAGAATTTATTTGGAAACTGCATACCCTGTTCTGAAAGTTCACTTTGAAGCGTATCCATTGGTGATATTGAGGTTGAAAGATATAATTAAATCATACAAACACTCACCTCTTCGGTTAATATCACCGCTTCCCCATTGTGTATGATGCGCCTTTGCGTCACAGCCCAGCACCAGCAGCATTCAATCCTTGCAAGTCCTTTAATTTCTCCCAAATAACTACCTCCGTGTCGTATGAAAAAAAAACAAAAAAAAACCTCGTTATTCCTTTCACTATACTCTGACGAACTGTTCGTCCCGACTGCATAGGGACTTTCCCTAGATCTAGTCTGGGCGTATTCATGAATCTCATTCTCCTTGATATTCATACAACCACCTTTCATTCAAAAAGAATTTCTTTGATATTGCACAATACACACTAGGATTACAACACGCTTGCGTACTGTCTCTTGGCTTATGGACAATGCGTATATATTCTCGATAGCTAATTCGACAATCCTTGTTCTCCCAATAAGTTTTGGACATCTGAGACAAGAAAATAATGTGGTCGAATCTTTACGATTGGGTCCGAAACCCATGAAGTATGTGGCCCCGAAGCGTGCGCCTTCGTCGAAACACATTGTTTAGGTAAGTATGTGTCTTTCTCATGAAATGGCAAATGCATCTTTGATGGCCATGAGTTACATACATATATTACAAAAAAAAAAAAAAAAAAACAGGTGAAAGAGCAAAGTAAATGCGTCTGTGTCCACGACACTCAAGCTGCACTTGAGACTTTATTCCATCATTTAAACAAACCCAGACTTGTTCCACAATAGCTTCTCAAGCAGTCGAAGGACTGAAAACAATGACTCTATTCTGCATCTCAGCTTTCTATGGAATGGCGTGATATGAGATCGTTGTTGGATAACGAGCGCGCGACCAAGACACCATGTAGACTCCACGTTTTCTCGAAAATCGAAAAAATAATCGTTTTCTGAATTTATGCGTCATTTGAAACGGCAAACAATTACCTTTACAGAAATGTATAATACGTCCCCAAAGGCTCTTGATTTAGAAACTACAGCAGGTTCAGTGTGGAAGTTTGAAACGGCTGCTATTTTAGAAACATTCGACCTTGACGGAGCAGGGAGCGTTCTCAATCATCATTCTGCACAGACGGACGATTTTGGCAGGGATTCCAAAGCTAAAGGAGTGGTGTGCCATATGTCAGCAGACTAAGTCGACCTGAGGAATCTTGATTCGTTGAGAAGGTTGAGACTCAAGTGCGTGATAATAAATAAAAAAAAAAAAGTGAACAATGATAGGACACAAATCCAAAAAGGTGAACATTTACAAAATACATATTACACTTAAATCAATTTGGAAGAAAAAAAAAAAAAAAAACTTTAAGCGAATCATAAAAAAAAACTAAAAAAAAAAATGATGAATCCCCCAGCGGGGGGAGAAGTGGAATCCACTTCTAATCCGCGTAAAGAATATGAAGATGCTCTATTGAAAATAAGTCAACTCAGGAAATAGATCGAAGAGCTGAAAAAAAAACAAAATACCTTTAGTGACACAGACGGTTCATACACCGCAGAGAGACGCAAACGCCAGTAATTTCCCGATAGACACAAGCATGGACAATGGACCAGCTTCGACCTCCACTAGTCGGAGACAATAAGGAAAAAAAAACCGAGAGAGAACAATAAGAACGACAGCCAACAACAACAACATTATGGGAACACAAAATAAAACAGCGAATACAGTGATGCAAAAAAACAAACCGCCACCAATAAAAATATACAAAGAAGACAGTCGTGACATCAGCAAGCTATTGGACCAAAAACTCGGACGAGGTAACTTCCTAATTAAAAACATAGGTAGTAATAATTTTTCTGTTCAATTAAATAATAAAAACGATCATATGGTAGTTAAAGAAATTCTTAAAGAAACAAAATCAGAATTCTTCACATACACACATAGAGAAGATAAAATAAAAAATTTTTTGTTAAAAGGCTTCCGCGCAAGCTTCAGCCCAGAAGAAGTTCTCGATGAACTTCAAAGTCTTAGTATCGAAGATCTGAAATTCAAGGGAACCTACAGGTATGTCACGGCACATTCCAAAGCGCAAAATAGAACCCTACCTCTCATAGCGGTACAGCTATCTCCGGACAGTAATGCTCAGAAACTCCGGGAAATACGGCACATTACGGGACACACTGTCTCTTTTGAAAAAATTCGAAGAAGCGACGTCCTTCAATGTCGTAGGTGCCAAAGATTTGGCCATGCTGCTTCGAATTGCAGCATGATGTATAGGTGCGTAAAGTGCCAAGAACAGCACGACCCGGGTAGGTGTCGTGTGCAAAAAGAAGCAACAAAAGAGCAGTTGTCTTGCGTTCTTTGCAAGAAGGCGTTCTTTGCTGACGAAATACAATCAAGAAAAAAAATGCCAAAAGAACGATCAACAAAAAAAAATTGCCTTGATTAAAAGCACAGTTGAGAAGGGTGTCTCATATGCTAGCGTTGCCGGAAACACTCCTGGTTCACATACAGTTTCGCGTTCTGCAACCGAAAGTTTGCGGAGCCAAGTAAACAATCTAGCCAGAGTCGTCAGATAGATTGGATGCCCTTCTCAATGTGTTCAATGCTTAGGTCTAATGTCAGGGAGCTCAAGATAGCTGCTATTAATGTCAATTCCATAAGAACAATGGCCAGGCAGGGAGAATTGCTGCGCTTTGTGACAGATCACCGACATGACGTGCTTTTGTTAAGCGAAATCAACCTTAATGACAGACATTTCCCTGAATTCAAGGATTACAATCCCATATGAACTAACAGGACAAATTCGAACAGTGGCGGAGGTACGGCAATCCTCATTCGTAAACCGCTAAAATTCTCTCCAGTTGAAATTGGTGAAATTAGAGGCTTTAACCGTCTTGAGACGACTATCGCCTCTCTACCTTTGAAAAATAATAGACGTCTCTATCTAATATCGAAAAACTATTCGAAATTCTAAGGCTACTCGTAAATAGTTTGAACACCTATTTCGTCTTAGCGGGAGATTTGAACGCGAGGCACCCCACTTGGTTGGATTCCCGTGTCAACACAAAAGGTAACCGCCTAAGGGCCTTTATTGATGACAACCAAGTTGAGTATAAATTTAAATTCTACAGCCCAGTTACACCAAGTCGCCCTTCGGGTAATTCATACATAGATCTTTACATTGCGGATGCGCGATTACACATTAAAACTATCCACAATAATAAAATACCGCTGTTGCCTTATGATAGCGATCACAAAGCTATCGTCCTGGAAACATCTTTGACTGAAGAACCCATGTTTACCTTCGAAATAGAACACGAGGTTCCTAAATTTAATTTTAGGCACACCAATTGGAATAAGTTTGCTCGCTGTGCTGCGAGGACATATAATAGACAGCGGTCTTCTTCTGAGGTTCCTAACAATAGGAACCTTACGAATGAGGATTGTGACTTCTACATAGGGAATCTCAATTCCGTAGTACGAGAGGCGATGGAGTCGTCAGTACTGACGATGAAAAGTAGAAACAGCATGGAATGCTATCTAAACCGTGACATACAAAGACTACAAAATCATAAAATCTTTCTGATAACTCAGATAAATAGGATACGCCGACAATTTCAGGATGTTCCTAACAATGGGGAACTGGTAAGATTGAAGTCCCTCCTGAGAAATGTAAAGTCGCTCATAGAGCAAAAATATCGGAATGTAGCCAATGCCTACTGGAGGCAACGTGCGGAAAAAGTAATGAAGTCTGACTCAAGGAACATGTTTCCTCAAATCAAGCAGATCTTCAAGCTTCGTAGCATTGTCCAAACACCAAAACTCAAAGTGCAACTGCTCTCTGAGCGGCTCCTTTCTCAGGCAGAGATTAATCCCCAACACTGTCCCACAATCGACAACCACTACGTGGTTGATAGTGAAATAAAAAAACTCAATCTTATTGGTTCCCATTTTGAGTCAGTCCACAAAATCGATCTCCCAAGTCGGTAATCTGTTGAGGTGGCTGAAGAGCTACTGCGGTTTAATAACCAAAGCAGTGACACTTTCATTCCACCCAGGTTTTCTGAAGATCTACAACCAGACGAACTGATAACAGAACAGACAAGAAGCTACTACACAACACTTGACGAGCTCACAGAAATATTCAGAAAACTGAACAACAAAAAGTCATCTGGTTTGGATGGTATCTCAAATGTTGTACTTAAGCATATACCGATCAAAATCATAAGGCAATACTGCGTAATTTTTAACAACTTGCTTAACAACTGCTACTTCCCAAACTGTTGGAAAACATCGAAGGTATTTCCGGTAGTAAAAAAAAGAAGGATCCTTCAGATCTTTCGAGCTATAGGCCAATAAGTCTACTGCCTAATATTGCGAAGGTTTTTGAGGTAGTCGTCATCATCCCGCGGAATCAATTTGGGTTCAAAAGATTTCACTCGTCAGTGCACGCTATAACAAAACTTTTTTCCGATATCAACTGGAACCTTAACGCCAAAAGATGTACAGGTGCCTGTCTAGTGGACGTCGAAAAAGCCTTCGACACGGTTTGGTTAGACGGGTTAATATATAAACTTATTAAGTATGAATTCCCCCCCCCACCTTATAAAGATGATAAGTTCAATGATACGCAAGAAGAGATTTGTTGTAACAGATAGAAAATACACGACGATTAGAGTCTTCAAAATCGCCAATGGTCTGGAACAGGGCACAGGGCACAGTAACGGCGCCAATCCTCTTTAATATCTATACCTCTGAAGTACTTAGGGACATGGCTTCCTCGATAGCATTCGCTGATGATGTCATATTATACTCTCATGGCTCTAAAATCAGCGAGATATCTAATATATAATCTCCAAATAAAATTCGACAATCTTCAAGTTTGCTGTCAAGATTGGAAGCTCAAGATAAATAGCTCCAACTGTGAAACCATACTGTTCCGCATCCCAGTAGGCCAGGGTAATACAGACTTTAGACGCAATTGGCGAAACCTGGTAATAAAATCCTCGGATGGGCTTCGCATCGAGTCAAAGACTGTTGTGAAGTATCTAGGTGTCCATCTGGATAAATTTTTATATTACAATGAACACATAAACAAACAGCTCAAAAAAGCGAGAGCGGTATTTATGTCGCTTAAAAGCCTTTTTTACTCGAATCATCTGAGATCCGATGTGAAGGTCATTTTATATCAAGCGTTTGTGCGTCCAATATTGACTTACGCGAGTCCTGTATGGTGGAACATAAATCCTTCTTACATGGAAAAATATCGATCTTTCGAAAGAAAATGTCTTCGAGCTTGTTTACGAATGTACAGAAGCGCTCATTCCGATTTTCGGCATTATGTCAGCAACAAGACAATAATGCATGCTTCCGGTTTGTCCAGGATAGACAATGTTATTCTGGACCTTGTCAGAAATCATTTCGCGCGCTCAGTGAAGGTTATTGAGAACGAGTTCATATCGGGCCTGTTTTATCCTAACCCTGGTTACTTCAGAAACACATTGTCGAGTGGATATATACAACCTAATGTTTGGAGATACTGTATGAGCGTTCCTGAAAGGGATACTCTCGATACATGTAGATCAAAGCGGGATAAATACTGGTGGCTTGATTGGGCTGAAGCTGACGCTTAGGTTAGTCTAGTATTAGTTTTTTTTTTTTTTTTAGTATCGTAGGTAATTTTAAGTAAAAAAATTAAATACGCAAAAGAAATTTTTTTTTTCCACATTTTTTGTTTCTTAAAATAACAAGGTCCATATTTGAACAAAATGTTTCTTCAATTTATTTAACACAGAGCTGTAGCTAGCTTAACACATAAAGATTTAATGTACTGCGTACCACTTCTAATGTGGTTTTGTACTTCGTTATCGTAAGTATTTCGCTTGTTTTTGCTTAGTTTTTATTTTACGTAAGAATATTGTAAATAGTGGAAATAAACAAGTTAAAAAAAAAAAACGGACGA
The DNA here is from genome assembly GCA_949129095.1 of Volucella bombylans. Lineage (NCBI taxonomy): Eukaryota > Metazoa > Arthropoda > Insecta > Diptera > Syrphidae > Volucella > Volucella bombylans. The sequence goes on from OX422143.1 coordinate 154,468,407, forward strand.
TTTTGGCAGGGATTCCAAAGCTAGACATGGCTTTGTATAGCTCGTCTCTATAAATGCTATCATATGCGGCCATAAAATCGATGAAAGTATATTGCGTATCGATTTGGACTTCTTGAGTCTTTTCCAGGATCTACCGGAGTGTGAAGATTTGGTCGATTGTGATCTTCTATGGTCTGATAGCGACCATTCAGGTTGTAAGACGGATAAGATCTTGCATCCGATGTTTAGGAGACTTATACCTTCAATGGATCGGGCATACACTCTTCTGACCATATCTGAGCTGTTCTTCCCGTCTTTTCTACTCGTAGAGCTCAGGAGCGGGTCTCGTTCTTGCCGTTTTGTATGCTTCTTGCTTAGTTGCATGTAATATGTAATGCATGATGTGTTAATCAAACCAGGGTGGTGGTTGGTGAAACCCGTCACATCAGTTACGACTTGTCTGATGGCAGGTTGACAGCAATGCCACTGGTCTTCGGCAGGTACTTGATGCCTCCGGCTCAGGAGTTGTTGAGTGATTTCATGATACGCGTTCGGCGAAGATTCTGGCGGTCTCTTGTGATTGCAGCTTTTGTACTCGTATGTTATATTTTCTCATAGTAGTTCGCCTTTGTTGTGGCGCTTGGGAAATCTGCGTTCGCACATTGGCTGCAAAAAGGTGTTGATCCGAGTCAATGTTGCTTGCCCAGAACGTTCGGACGCCCAGAATACTGGAGCGTATATTGAGATGAGAAAACCATGTACTTGCTATAGTCATATTTCGCCCCGCCGCAAAGTCAATAAATCTAAGTCTGTTTCCAGACGTGGTGTGATGTAGGCTATGCTTACCAACTGTCCTCCTTTCCTATCAATACTTCGGACAATGCTCAGATATCTTAGGTGCTGTTTCTTTTCCCTATGGCAATCACCATAGTACAGGGTGACCAGATAAGAACAATAGGAAAAGAAATTCAAATAAAACAACAACGGTGTGAGATATAAAATTGATTTGAGCTTTATTTTGAAGCTACGTATAGGCCATTATGTGTGGAATAGCACATCATTCAAATGGCAGCCTCGGCTTCGCCGGGCAGTGTTTCACGCGGTTGGTCCAATTTTTGATGACTCGGTCCAATATGTGCGGCGTTATTCCGGCAAAAGCATGTCGAATGTTGGCCTCGAGCTCGTACAAAGTGGTTGGCTTGTTAGCGTAAACTAAGGACTTGACGTATGAGCAGATAAAATAATCGAGTGGTGTCAAATCGCATGAATGCGGCGGACAATTGATTAACGCTCGCCATGAATGACCCAGCCGCCAAATTTCTCCTTCACAACTTCGAGTGTTGGGTCGATTGTATGGCATGGCGCGGGCGGAAAGTTATAAGGAGGAGAAAGGAAAATTGTTTTGTAGTGGTTTGAAACTCAGGTGTGTTTGGTTTCGATATTCGCTCTCCAGGGGTGTGAGTCCGAATAGGACGGAGAGTTTTTTCTTCACTCAGAGTGATTCGAGGTATAATTGACAGTATTTTTTTCTGTGCTTGAAACTCTACAACAGCCAAATCTACGTGTCAGTGTTATGCCTTCACACGCAGAATTTTTCTGTCTGAGTTCCAATTACACAAATGAAAGACTGACTTGCCATGGGCAGGATTCGAACCTGGACCCTCCGAGTGAGAAGCGATTGCTAGTACCACTACACCACGGCCACCCCGGTCGGTCGGCTTCAATTCTTGCGTCAGCACAAAAATAAGCCGGGTTGACTCTCTGGCGATGCCCAATTCAGCTGATCGGCGCCGAATAGAGATTTCTGGGTCCTCTTCGATACTGTCCGCTACGGCGGCTATATTGTATTCATTTCGCACCAATCTCTGTCTGGTTGGTGACTTAAGATCCAGTGAGTTTACTCACGCCCAAACTTTTCAACGGTGCGAAGAATTACCTCCACACTGAAGCCATGATGACGACCGACAGTCCCATTTACAATACTGCGAGATGCGATACGTTGTTCGAAAACGAGAACGCATGAACTGTCAAAAATATTTCCGTAACATGTAATTCAATGTGTTCGTTTACAATAATGCTAGTCTCGCAGCGAGCATCGCAGTCAATTTCGAAAATCTGGAGAACTCTCGCATCTCGCAATGCGTGACAGCTAAATTGTTGTTGTTTTCATTTTGAGCTTGTTATTTGTGAGTGGTGTTTTGACGCATCATTGTAAACAGACGTCCGATGTCTGAATGCGAGAGCTCTCGCATTCGAATTCGAATTATGAAAAAAAGCAGTTACCGGGAACCACCACTGGTAGGTAAGGCAAGCACTTCGCTTCGAACTTGATTGTTGTTTCCAAGTTATGGGACACTCGGCAATTTCCCGATCAATTGCCACTCAGTCCAGCTCGTCTCTGTAGAATACATGGTCGATTTTGGTCTTACCGGGCCTATAACCGCAGTGATAGGGGACAATCAGATTGGTCATAGGTGGCTTCAGGCGTTCACATAACCAAAGCCTGTATAGTTAGCGGAGTTAAAAGGGTCTCGTGTTTTGAGGATCCGGCAAAAAGTGCTCAGGTTCCATTCTACAGGTATGCTTTCTTTCGACCCAATCTTGGAAATGAGTTAGTGTATGCAAGCAAGTCATCTCCAGGTGCCTTATATAGCTCGGCAGGTAGCCGTCTAATCAAGCCATTTGACTTTCACCTTCCAGGTTGAATAGTTCATTCTACCTGACAATGGAATTTCGGATGTCCTCTCCCTTTAACAGTCTGCAGAAGTGGTTCTTCCATATCCTCAGTACAGACTGTGACTCTACTCCTATGTTTCCTTGTTCATCTTTACAGGGGTCTCTTCAGGTCTTGTTACCTCGACACGTTCTTTTTGGTAAAACTTCTGAACATTATTCCTTCAGTAGCACCTCTTTATTTACTCGATCGCGCGCTTCTCATAATCTTTCTTCTTCCTCCGGAGAAGTCAATTTTCTTCTCTTCTCCTACAGCCCACCGACCGCTCTGGTTCTTTTATTCAGTCTTTGTAGGAGAGGTTTTTCTTTACATGTGCTTTCCTGCGTTCAATATAATGGGTTTCGCGGAGGTGGTCGCCTGAAATCTAGCACATTAGTTGCGGCGTATCTGTAGAAGTATCTTGGCTGCATCGAGGTAGTGGTCCGAGTCTATGTTCACCGCTCGGAAGTTGCATCAATCGCAGCACGATCAATTTGACTGACGGATTGATGTCAAGGTGACTCCCATGTCTCATCGTGAGGTGAGGTAACCATTCGTCAGGCTTATGTTGACGAATATTTTTGTAACGCATTCGCTTACGTGTCGAAAACTCAAGACTTCTTGCCTAAGTCCGCCGATTACAACGAATCCGCACCCAAATAGACACTGTTTATTTTCTCAGAAGCTCGTATCTCACAGTTTTCATCCTTTTTTTGTTTTCCCGGATAGTTAATCCCATGCACTAACCCCAATCTTAAGGGCCAGACAATGTCATGACCCTTTGAACTTATGCTTGTAAAGGGTTTCAGTTGCAAAATATTGATGTGGTGGTGTTAGCGATGCTTACACAAGGGCTTATGCATTGGTAAACCATTTAGAGATTCCTAAACATTGAACAAATAAAAAAATTCCTAGAATAAAATTTACTAAAAGAGCCCTAACAAGAGACACAATGATTCCAACCATCATTGGTCTCACAACAGTCCGATATATCAACCCCATCTTCTCCCAATTCTATCAACCGATTTCAAAGAACTTCATTCCTAGAACTTCACTGGAAAATGAATATGTTAAAAAGTTGGCATCACCCACATTTTCCATCTGTGCACTTATGCTCAAGCATTAAACTTGTCTGCCTCTCATCAAATATTGCATGCAAAAAGAAAAATTGAAATGTATAAGTTTCCCGAAATACTGTGACCTTCTCATTCAACCCACAATCGATTGTATGCCAAGCACTGGTATCCAATCAGCAACCATTCAAGACTACTCGTAGTTTGATCGATTTCCAGAAATATCCTTGTCTGCCTTAAGGAATTTGCAGTCGACATTCTCTCACAGTTGTTAATTTATTTCGGATAACGCAGGCAGACTGTCCACTATTCGGCAGAGTGAGTTTTTAAGTAAATAATTTTAAATGCTTTGTTGGAAAAACGAGGACGCATACCTTCAAAAACGCTATCCAATCTTCAGTCAGACAACACCGAAAGAACTGAAACAAATTCTTCTCAAATCGAGTATACCAATCGTGAGTGAAGCAAACTACGAGTAGGCAATCATCTTGCAAATATACAAATCATGAAATGGCACGCAAATTCATATCTCGAGAACAGGCTCTTCGATTCCCGTCTGGTTAAGGACAACCTACTGGACAAGTGGTCAAGCGAAGGTGGACAGTATGTGGAGCGAAAGGACTATCGCAATCTCGTCGAATCATACGTTAGAGGAATTTTTTGATTTGCTCATACTTGCACTGCACTCTCATCGTCGTGAATACTTTCATTTTCACTTTCCCAGAACGCACTTACTTCACCCTAACCCCTCAGTACATCTGGTGTTTTCATTCAAACTTTTTGTAGATTTTAAGATTTTATATTTTATTAATTTGTTTTCCAAAAATTGTGATGTTTGAAAATGTCGTCGAAACCCGAGCAAACTGTAATGTATTCCCAATTGCAGCCATGGAGTACGGCAGGTGCTCCGCCGTGCATGGAACCGGTGTCAGGACCATCGATTCCTCCTAGAGTCGGTTCATCCTATCAGGTATGTACAAATCTAGGAATCGTTTTTGGTTTCATTTAATTCGTCTGATGTTGATTTGTTATAGACAACCCGGCCACATCCATGGCGACCGACACTTGCCTACGAAATGATTGAGGTCACCCCATTAACAGAGCAGCCGATAACAAACCAAATGGTTAATCCTTGTTTCACCCCAGCAGGAATGGTAACCGAGCCATTGACTTTTCCTAATTTGGTCACTGGATTTGAGAGGAATCCTCAGCATGCCGCCAGGGCAGCTCTCTATACACGTTACACTCCTGGCGAATGGACTAACAACTGCTTGTCCAAGTATGCTGAGTCAAATACAAACAGGTAAGTGAAGATTCGTGACTTTTGACTCGTTCCTCGTTCTGTAAGTGTACCTTTTTCTAGAAACCAGTCCGAGAGACTACGAAACGAAGCGATCCGCATTATGCGTGAGACGGACGAGAAGACTTCACAAGGCCAACGCGATGCTGGTAGACGTCTTGGGGAACGCTTAACCGATGTCACATTTTGGCGAAACGAACTCAATAATGAGCTTGAGAAGTTAGTGTTTGAAACCAATTCGCTGGGTAGCTATAAGGGTAAGCTAATGAAGGCAATTCAAGACTTGGAGGCTCCGCTCCATATTGCCCAGGAGTGCCTTTATCATCGAGAAGGTCGCCAGGAAATCGAAAAGGTCCATGATCATGTTGAGAAGGGTCTTTTGTTGGAAGTGGACAATTTACGCACCAGCCAAGAGAAGTTGAGAAATTTGTACGAGCGAGTTTCGAAACAACTCCAAGATTGTCGAGCAGCTCAGCAAATTCTGGAGGACGATGTGGTTCACAAGGAGTCTACTCTTGGAATTGATTCGGTGTGTCATCAGTTGAATAATTACAGCAAAGGAATCACCTACTATGGAGGAGTGGAAAAGTATGATCCGACTGTTAGCACTCAGGAGTCTTGGGCTCAGTCAAGTAGTTACCGGGTTAACAAGTAGGTTATCGTTGGCTCCAAATTCACTCTTGTTATGACTGATATAACTTTCAGGTCCCAATCAGAGCGTAGTAAGTCCACACAACTCCGCAGTGACATAGAGACTATAATCAACCAAATTGCAACAAATGTATGGGACTGCTGGAGTAATTCCAATAATGCCCTAGATAGACGTGCTCAAGAAATGACTGAAGCTAAGAATAAGATACAGCTCCACTTATTCAAGGTTCAGCAGGAGTTATTTGACCTAGAGAAGCATATCGAGCTCTTGCAAAAGGCTATTCAAGATAAATCTCATCCAATGAAGGTGGCTCAGACTCGTTTAGAGGCTCGTACTCATCGCGAAGGGGTCGAGTTGTGCAAGTAAGTTGTCCGCATGTGAAATCCTTCATTTTAAAGTGTACCTCGACAAATATTTCATATTGCAGGGACTACGCTCAGATGCGCTTGGTGCAGGAAGTGCATGATTTACAGGACACCGTCAGCAGTTTACATAGAAAGCTTCAAGAAGCAGAAACTCAGCATCAGCAACTTTTGAAGACTCGTTCGAGTCTAGAAGCCGATTTGAGGAGGAAGGTTAATGCACTTTTCATTGATCGTGAGAAGTGTATGGGCCTAAGGCGGTCATTCCCAGTAAACAATCTGATCAAATACTAATTATTCGTGAATTGCATGTGTGTTCTTTGGAATTATTCAAATATATGCTAAATTAATGTTAACGGTTGTAGTTGTTTGGTTAATGAAGTGAAGCTAAATTCGTTCTGTAAGTTTTCCCGCGAGCCTTGTCAGTTATTGCTCTTCGGAACTTATGCGCTATTTTTCGGACTTTATTGTCTCAATTTATATTTTCTACTTCTACTCTACGTCTGAAAGGTGTACCATGTGCGTAGCTAAATTTGGTAGTAAGAAACTGGCAATCTAAAATCTTTTCTTCCTAGTCTATTGTACTCCTTTTACGTTCCTTTCGATGGAATATTTCAGTCTTTTGAAGATGGGTGAGTAATCGCTTTATTGGTTACCTGAACCTACAGTAGAACCGCCCATAACTGCAGTTACAAAGTCGAACAATTAAAGAGCAACAGTTCACGGAAGCTCTAACAGAGGAGTCGAAGTGCGGGTTCAGATCGAGAGAAGTGGTCCCCTGAGTCTTGTCTAGCAGAGATTCAGGGGTTATCTCATTTCTCGCGTTACCATTGTAACTTGACATCTTGACAAGACACAGTGAATTTAGTTTTGCAACTGTCTTCAAACAACCCATGATTCTCGAACTATCTTGAAGGTGTACGAGGCTTCAGTAAGCTCTCGAGCGCAGCTTGACCTATATACGTGTAGTTCATTGTCACCGAGGTTGCGTATGCTTCCGCTTAAAAGAAAGACACCCGTTTGCCTAACAAATAGTGAAGTTTAAGATCCATCCATACGGAAAATCGACTTCGTAATCCCACAACAACCGGAGTTCCGAAGTCACTGCGTCAGGCGGCAATGTCTGAGGAAGGTTCGTCAGTGTGCATAGCTAGAGCAAAGCCTATCGTATCATCAAAGGCTCAAAAGCAGCCGAGACAAACTGTTCTTAGGAGTCCGGTAAAAGCTTCACTGAAGAAAATTTAATCCACCAAAAAACCGGTGCGATGGATATAATCATACCCGTGTAAATCAAGAGAACCCTCCTATGTGACAAACCCTATGCTGGTAGCCAGATCGAAATCCGTTCACAACGAGGTTTTATCACTTTTATCACCGGAACCGCAAATGAGCTAATTACCCCTATAAATGCGGAAGATTCTGTGAGACAGCGCTTCAAAATCTGGTGGCCAAAATTGAAGACGAAGGTAAAGGAGTACACATTAGGTACTTTCATCGAAATTGGGGGCGTGTAACTTTCGACTCATAGCTCGGCCAGATAACACGGCAAAGGTGAATCCTTAGTCTTGTGGATTAAAACACAATGTTGGCAAACAAAATCTTGATTGCGGATGCTTGCTGTAAACCTAAGCACCACTCCCATGGTGCATATTTTTCGAATTTCTGCATAATGCTCTTAACAGTTCTAACGTCTAGGCTCAGGAATATGCAGATTATGTAACTGTACCTTGTGTCGCGATCGGTTGCTCATCCCCAGACGAAATTGATGGTTGATGCAACAGAAATGGATTTTTAGCCAATCTTCCCAATTTTGCATATTCTCTTCATAGGAAGGAGGAAGCTAACTAATCTGTCTCATATATGTAGGTACATACCATTAAAAGGCATCACCATCTGTTATTTGAAAAGAGCTACTCGTATGTATCTAGGTGTCATCCTGTATACCAAACTTCCTTGTACTAAGCGCGTTTCGTCGAAAGCCTCAAATTCGCTCGATGGAGTGGGCGAGAAGAAAATGCTTCCCTAAATGTTGTCCCAGGTCAAAGTGGGATTGGATATCCGACGAATTTGCTAAGCAGAATGCAGAGGAGTCGAACCAGCTGGTTTATGAGCCCCTGGTTAACATTTCTATTGACACTTGAGTTTCTTGAGAGCATGACTGAAAGTTGCATGACGTTTCAGGACGCCGAATGATCAACCGAATCAACCGAAGGTCAGCGATTTTCATACGGTACTTCAGTATGAATCATTGTAGATTGCTTATTGGCGTGTTTATTCGACGTTTGGTTGCGAGAGTGATGACGACAGCGTGAAGCACTTCCTCTATCAGTTGAAGCTTACGCTCACTCGGGCTAAAGCATATTGATGCTGATGTAAAGGATGATGGACACTTTGTTCTCTAAGTGTTTACTCATCTTTCTACGAAAGGCTAACAAATTCTAGTATACAAGGAGTACAATGGACTAAGTTTTGTCTGTGTGCTCAGTTCCGAAAAAAAGAAAGGTATAAGGTTGTAACTCTTGAACTTCTTAGACCCATACGCATATCTAACACTCTGGTCTAGGGTTGTATTAAAGAAGAAGTCTTGCTGAATATTGACTTGGAGGACCCCATGCTAGAAAAATAGAAGATGAATGAAAACATCATCCATTTATTTTTATGTGCCGCTTACACCAACCGTTACAATTCTGCCATCATCTATTGCGACGTCCTCGGAATAAGTAGCGGCTCGTCATCTCCCTCCATATCCGGAGGCAAGCTCAGCCACCGCTTAGCTTTATAAAAAAAGAAAATACCGATGCAATCTTCCTTTAAGATCTTTCAGCGCACGAAACATCCCCCAAGAGATACACATACGAGTATTATGAGGTACGGATTGTTCTCAACCAACATCATATTTAAACTCTCATACTTGATAGGCGGTTCCTGCTTCGGATCGAATCGTAACATGTCCTTAGCTTGTTTCAACGAAATATTTTCAGCGGGCAGATTTCAACGTTCTAATATTGAAGACTCGAGTTCCTTACTGGCCAATTAAACAATGAATCGAAGGGGCCTACCTCCTCTACTCTTGGTGGAATTTATTGTCCACTGAATAGTCGCCAGATGTTTATCCCAATCCCAGTTCTCAGCATCATTTGTCATCGCTCGCACAGCTGACAAGCTAGTGCGGTTGTACCTCTCAACTTGCCCGTTTGCCCTTGGGGATCCCGTTGCGGTTTTCACATGTCTTATCAGTAGCTGCTCACAAAATTGTTCGAATCGATGAGATGTAAATGCGTCATCCCGATCCGTCACAACCTTGGATGGTATTCCGAAGCATGCCGACAACTCCCTCAAAAACCCCAGAACATACTTCGTTTCAGTCGAACGCACATCCCTCAATACCACAAACTTGGTACAACCATCCACTACAACCAGAAGATGAATATGAAAATGACTCTTTATAAAAGGCTCCAGATTATCTAAGTGCACCATAGCGAATGGAATTGGCTCGCGAGGAATTGGATGTAATTCGCCTTCCCTCTGTCCAGTGTACTATAATACTTTGAGTACATAAAGCGATATACTTTTTTACAAAGTCCCAAATCCAAAGTTTTTCGCACACTAAAGTGACCAATTTCGTCATGGTAAAATCTGGTAATGCGATACTTCAATACGCCTGTGCATAATCTAAGCGAACTCGTTTTGCTTCTTCAGAATTCTGTGAACTATTTAAGATCTCTATTATATCGTTAAAATTTGAGTCCTGACGTTGCAATGTAACCAGCCAATCTTCCCGACCTATGGTCACCCTCAATGCATGGCATTCCAGTAAATCTTCTATGTAGTCTGCTGGTTTTCCTTCAAACGAGTTCCGACTGAGACTGTCTACATATCATGTTTATGCTCCTGGGTGATGGGAGAACTTAATGTCAAACTCTTACAAATTGAAAAACCGTAAACTTCGCCATATCCTTCAATGCGACAATAACTTTGAAGTCTGTCACCAAAGTAAATGACTTGCCAAATTTGAAACCGGCTCTCCGTAATCGCTATTAGCTCTGACTCGTAGCTGTGGTAGAGACATTCAACATCAGATGTTCGACGACTAAAATAGCTTACAACTCGCAGACCTCCAGATTCGTCCTTGTGCATTAACAGTCCTGCCACTAGCACAGGCATCTGTATGCAACTCGTGTTCCATTTCTTCATCATATATCACCACCATAGGATTCTTGGTTAAATGACTCTTCAGCAGATTGAGTGCTGACTGCTCTTGCTCACCCTATCCCTTTTTAGGAATTCACATTTCTTCTACTTCTAGTCATTCTACTGGGAATGATGACATCGTCCAAAAAGACCAAAGTTTCGTCATCATCTAGCTGGTACACCATTTTGTCAACCATCCTCTGGAATACAACCGGTGCGTTCACTAACCCCAAATGGCATACGGCAAAAGTCTGTTGTGTAATTGTAATGCTGGGAGATGTCTGGACTCCTCTGTTAGCGGAATCTGAAAATAGCCAGAGTACATATCCAAAACAGAAAAATAACCTTTCCCACTCAGACGATTGACTTGTTCCTCCAATACAGGCATCAAATACTTGTCTTTTTCGTAATCGAATTGAGCTCCTTGAAGTCTAAACACATCCTAGGCTTCCCATTTTTTCTTTTTTGCACGATGACGAGTTGGGGGTTGATTCACGTACCACTCAAGCAACTCATCCACCGATGTGGCAGCATCTACCATGGTGAAAGGAATTCTGCACTCTGCTCGATCGACATTAAAATCATTACCAACTTCTGAAGTTCATCTTGTGCACGTTTAAATCTTAGGCGACGATTTCATCCAACCCTTTGGATATACTCAACACTTCTTGGAGATTATACGAAATCGTAGCACTACCTGCAGCAAACTCCACTTTTATATGCGCTTGACGTAGAAACGCTAGACCAGTGATTACATCTACACCTTGAGCTAAAACATCTACGATATGTTAGATTTTACTTTTTCGATTTCAACTATGGCTTCAAAGTGACCAAATGTATAGCATTTTCCACCACCAAAACCACTTAACAGAATCCGTTTCTTACCTATTTGCCACCGCTATACAATGTTTTATAGTAACGCACTCGCCACTTGGTTGATATATGCCATCAACTTTATGTCCTTGATTATAACCATCTTGATTATAACCAGTCATCTACCTTGGCGGGTGTTGAGAATACGCAATCAACGTTTGATTTCCTTGGACAGTCCCTTGAACAACGATGATCTTGCTGACGTCATTTGAAACAACTCATGCGATCGACTGATAACCTCACGGCGTTAATATATGCAATTCTCGGATTCGCTCTTATCGATGGTGATTTTACTGCTACTAGATTTGTGTTTGGTGACCTTGTATTAGCAACTGTCTGAATTTCCTTGCCCTCATGTTTCTTCAAGCCTTGAATTAATTTTATTCTTTGCAGCAATTCCACGCTTTACAAGCATCTTCACCTCAAATAAATATTCTTCGATGGTCTCAGTATGCTTCCGTTGACGAGACATGAATTGCATGTGAATATCGGCTGAATCGACACTCGACGGAAACTTTCTTTGCCGTTTTCGTTCAGCTCGCAAGCAGCACTTCGGCGGTCCCTTGTACTTAATTATTGCGGCGCACAATATGAGAGAGTCCGACCATCCGAATACTCTTCTTCGGTCCATTTGAAGGATCCTTTGGTGTCGGCGATTTTACATCGTCAGTGGTGAAATCTGGCATTGCGTCGACCACATCCGAAACAGACATTTTTGGAAATTCAGTCTGTATTTCTGTCTTCAGGCATCAGATTAGGCTCAGCAATTAGCATCTCACGACGCAAATCAACTGCACTCAGAACTGTTACTTTCGTCTCATTAGCCGCTATAGATCCATTTTTAGCATTCAAAAATTTACACAGCTTATTTACCAGCTCCAATTTGTTTCATTTAACGTTCAAATTCAGTTCGTCAGTTTTCATCGACGCTACAGCGTTCCAATCTAATTCGCCTACAGTTATCGCCATTTTGCAGCTCATATTTTTTTGTGTCGCTTACATCAACTGTTATAATTGTTTGATTTATGCACTCTACCGAGTTATCTTCAGCTGCTTGATTGGGTTGGCTTCTAGGTTATTTGATTGCGCGTCAAAGTTTAAATCGCTGCTTTGACTAGTCCGTAGAGTCATATGAGAACAAGCCTTCTGCCGTTCTCGATAAAATGAGACCAGAAAACATTATCTCAAGTGGCAAGTACTCGTACAAGACACATAAAATATGGAAGAGAAAGTTGGTAAGTGAAAAAGTGACTACATGTCGGGCTGTATGATTGTTCTTTTGAAGTTAGATGATGGAGTTTGGTACTTCTGTGTTGTATGATACATATATTTAGGAACTAGTACGACGTGTAATGCACATAGAGCAGAAGCGTTTCAAGTAGTCTGAATCACATGAATACTGATCCCAATGGTAGTCGTTAGGTTTATCAATATTCAGAAGACATCAGCGCTTTTCGTTAATTTTCCTATTAGACACAGTGTTGGCGATTTTTTTTAAAATTGAGAATGAAGCTTATTGGAAGTAAAATAACATATTATACATAGAACAATAAATTGTAATTTACAAAAAGAGCAAATAAGAACTGCACGAAAACTACCTTTCCGACTACATTGGCCGGCATTTTCGAAGTGTGTACAGGTTCAGGGTGACGTTGACGTTTCGGCTGCCACCATCGTTATCGTTAATTTTCAACTTTCTTGGGGTAAGGTACGACCGGCAAATTGATTTTTGTAATTTTCACTTCAATTCCTTTTAATACATAGTTTTTATTTAAAAAATTCTGTAATTCAAATTAAATTTTTGTTGGATAAGTAAAAGCAATGTGTTTTTCCTGAACTGTTGTGTGAAAAATTTACTAACATGGCTCGAGAGCTCCACAATTTAAACAGACTAATTTAAGTTAATCTGATTTTTCTAGATCGCAATCTAAAAAGGTTATATTTAAATGTTATTTAAGTCAAAAAAAATAGTGTTCAATTGCGTGTTTGAGAACATAAAGCCCAAAAACTATCTCTGATGTGTATTATACTCTTAGAAGCGTCCTTGATATTGTGAATTTCTTTCCACTTATGAAACCTATTGACCACCACCTGGTGTCTTCCCCTTATCAGTATTTAAGACAAGTATTTAGAGCAAGTTGCCAAATGTACATAATACATACATGCATCAGCAACAGTACAAAGTGGCTTCTTGGCAACTATGCACCTGGTGACACATAATTTCCATGTCAAGTTCATTAATAACCTGTTCCTGTCGTCTGTTGCCAACTAATTTTTTTTATTTATAGGTTCTGCACAAATTAATTGTATTTCCCTTTATTTTGCAGAATCAAAAATGCGTTTGGTGATATTTTTACTGATATTCTGCGTCGTGCAATATGGATCGGGAGTTGATCCGAAAAATTTCAAGACATGCGAGGAGAGCAGCTTCTGCAGGTAAGCAACATTCAGTTCTGCTTAAAAACATAATACTAAGTTGTTTTTTAAAGGCGCTGTCGGAAAGTTCAAACAGGAAGCACAAAATTCGCTCTAGTACCCGGCTCTCTGAATTCATATTCTGACTCTGTTATGCTTGATCTGATCAATAAGGAAAACAACCATCTATTTGTGCTGAAAGTTGAAGCCCTGGAGGTAAAAGTTGAACAAAATTGTCTTTATTTACAATCGACTAACTAGACTTCTTTACAGGGCAACGTGTTCCGAGTGCTTATTGACGAAAAAACTCCGTTGAAACCTCGTTACAGAGTCACAGATGCTCTTAAGGGAGTCCCCAAGCCTGGAACGTAAGTACGGCCAACATCACTTGAAACTTTACTGATTTATTTGAGAATTTTAGGATAAAAGTACAAGACAATGACGGTCCTGAATTGATAGTTACGTCAGGCGACAACAAGGCAATTATCCATGCAGATCCTTTCAAAATAGATTTCTATCAAAATGATGTGCTGTCTGTGTCTGTGAATGCCAAAGGATTGATGCGCTTCGAGCATCTGCGCCAGAAGCCACAACAACAGTTGGAGGATGAAAACAAAGTAGACAATGATCAGCCAGATGCCGAGAAATCTCAAGCTGCCGTCAAAACTATTGAAGATGAAGATCCAGGATCGTGGGAGGAAAACTTCAAATCGCACCATGACTCGAAACCAAATGGGCCAGAAGCAGTTGCTTTAGATTTCTCATTTCCAGAGGCCGATGTACTCTTTGGGATTCCAGAACACGCTGATTCTTTTGTTCTCAAGTCCACCCAAGGTACAGATCCCTATCGGTTGTACAACTTGGACGTGTTTGAGTATGTTCTGGATAGCAAAATGGCATTGTATGGATCAGTCCCTGTTCTCTATGGTCATGGGTAAGGCAAATTATAATCAACTTACCTTTTGCACTTATATTCTGTTTCTTAGACCTCAACGTACTGCTGGTGTGTACTGGCAGAATGCCGCGGAAACATGGGTGGACATTCTTACAGCAGAGAAGAACGTGGTTTCGTCTATTGTGAACTTTGTTTCAGGCTCGCGTAAATCTGATCCACCAACTGCACACTTTATGTCGGAGAGTGGCATTGTGGATGCGTTCATTTTACTGGGACCAACACCTCTCGACACCTTCAAACAGTATACGGACCTAACTGGCGTTACAAACCTCCCGCAACTTTTCACACTCGCCTACCACCAGTGCCGTTGGAACTATAACGATGACAAGGACGTGGTAACAGTGTCAGCTAAGTTTGATGAATATGATATCCCAATGGATATCATGTGGCTGGACATTGAGTACACAGACGGAAAGAGATACTTCACCTGGGACTCGTTCAAGTTCCCCAACCCACTGGAGATGATCAAAAACCTCACAGACCTTGGTCGTCATTTAACAATCATTATTGACCCACACATCAAGCGGGACAGCGGATATTTCTTCCACAACGATTGCACGGACAAGGGATACTACACCAAAACTTTCGACGGCAAGGACTACGAAGGTTGGTGCTGGCCTGGAGCTGCTAGCTATCCAGATTTCTTCAATCCAGTCGTGCGACAATACTATGCCGATCAGTACTTGTTGAGCAACTTTAAGACAGTTACCGCTGATGTTATGTTCTGGAATGACATGAACGAGCCGTCTGTGTTCAATGGACCCGAGGTGACCATGTTGAAGGACAATCTGCACCACGGCGGATGGGAGCATCGAGATGTGCACAATTTGTACGGACACATGCAATTGGCCGGAACCTTCGAAGGAATGTTAAAGCGTGATCCCACCCAGAGGCCTTTCATTCTAACTCGTGCTCATTTTGCCGGTTCACAGAGGTATGCCACCATCTGGACTGGAGACAACGCCGCCGATTGGGGACACCTGCAGCATTCCATTAAGATGTGTTTGTCAGAGGCTGTTGCTGGTTTTTCATTCTGTGGTTCAGATGTTGGTGGTTTCTTTGGAAATCCAGACGCCGATCTAATTGAGCGTTGGTATCAGACAGGAGCATTCCTTCCGTTCTTCCGAAGTCATGCTCACATTGATACTAAGCGAAGGGAACCTTGGCTATTCCCAGAAAAAACTCGCCTCGTGATTCGCGAAGCCATTCGCAAGCGGTATAGCTATCTGCCCTTCTGGTACACAATGTTCTATGAACATGAACGATATGGATTGCCAGTTATGAGGCCACTTCTTGCACACTATCCCAATGACAAGGAAGCATTCGGAATCGATTATGAGTTCCTTCTCCACGATCAGCTGTTGGTTCGCCCTGTCATGCAGCAAGGTGTTAACAAAGTTGACGTCTACTTCCCATCAAAGGATGAAAAGAAGAATGGAGATTGGTGGTACGATGTAGACAACTTCGAAAGACACGACAAAGTTGGCTACGAGACTATTCCAGTGGATGACTATAAGGTGAGTTTGTATTCCATCTCATAACCAAACTGACCATATTTTTTGTAGATTCCAGTCTATCAACGTGGAGGTTCAATCATTCCTAAGAAGGAGCGTATTCGTCGTGCAGCTACTTTGATGGCTCACGATCCTTACACTCTGGTCGTTTGCGTAAACAAAAACGGCAATGCTTCAGGCAGTCTGTATATTGATGATGAAAAGTCATTCGACTACCGCGATGGAAAATACGTTTACTCCCACTTTGAATTCAGCGATAATGTTCTAAAAAATTCGTTTGAAGCGAAACCAAAGTTCGAAACCCGTTCGTGGTTGGAGAGAGTCATCTTTGCTGGTCTGGACAAGGTACCAACCTCGGCTACAGTCTTTGCAAATGGAGAATCTATCGAAGTAGAAATCCTTCAGCACCAGAAAGCTATAGCAGTGCGTAGGCCAGGCGTTAATATGGCTAAAAAATTCGTGATTAAACTCAATTATTTATGAGCGACGCTTTAAAAAACTTTTTGTTAGTATTAGAAAGCACATTCGAAGACCAGTTCACTCAATGACAGTCTAGAGACTCATTTATAAGTATACCTTTTGTTTGACAATTATAATTGTAAACCACGCCGTTAACCCATTCAATCGCAAAATCAGATTTCTATTTGTAATTTTATTTGGAAATAAATTCGATTTGATTTAGAAACGGTCACGTTGGTTTTATTTGCCGGGTTTGGAGGTTAGAGATATGCGTCTGGGATGTCAGGAACATACTCGTATAAAGGTGGCATCACCACACTACAGAAGATATGATAGTTCGGTCAGGGCTCCGCCGAGAGGCAGAGAGGAGGAAAGTTATTCCATTTATAGTAGTCCAATCTCCGAAATTTTTGAGCGAAAGGACAATAGCGCTCGTGTCTAGGGATATCGTATTATCCCTACTGAACTGTAGTGACAAGCGGCAATTGGAAAGCGGCCAAGAAAAATCGACAGGAGGCGAAAACAAAGAAAAAAAAAAAACAAAACCTAATTGACGAAGCATCAAACAAACGTACTGATCTTCAGTCGACTCCAGCAAATTTATTACTGGAATGTTCGCATCATTAGCAAGGCTAGTATTCTTAATTGCCGCTTTTCTTTTAGTACTCTTGCTACTACATAAGTGCGAAAGTAGAATCGTCCCATATAATGAGTAGGTGTAGACATGTTATAATCTGGAAGCGTTAAGCTGCAAAACACTATTCAATGTGTTGTTCAGAAACAATTCCTTTGAAATATTGCAAATGTGTGTTCGTTTTGGCAAGGAGACGCGTTTAACTTCTTCAATGTAATGCTTGAACAGTTAAACTCAAAGAATGACACCCTAGTAAAACTTGGATGAAGAGTTAACTTAGGAAACTGTTGATACGCTACTTCGGTTTGCAATCAAAGCTTCTAATTCGAAAAATACATTTGAAACAGAGCAGACATCAAATGTTTTCGATCACATCGAGTGAAAGCCCATCGATGCTCCAGCAAAATGAGATCATCCATTTTCAGCCCACAGGGACGACAGAGAAGACAGTTTAAAAATCCAAGCAATAGTGCATTCCAGAGTGCTTGCCCTAGAGAACTGGGACCTGGGATCTTAGTCTCATGTCTCGGTCAAGCACTTTCGGTCCGACGAAGATAGTGTGTATATTGAACCTCGCTTTAGGCCAAAACTCTTCACACAAAGCCACACTGAAGTCTGTTGAATTTGGCTAAGGCATCGTTTACGGCGTATCTAATAACTTGCCATCCACTGATTTTTTGGGGAATTATTTTGTCTGCCTCCCTGCGTTGGCAACAAGGATAGCAGTTTCAAAACACAACATACGAGTATGTGGACTGCCTTACATATGTACCCTGTATTATACGAGTATGTATGATACATATATTCTACCTAACTAAAATTTTGACTGGATAAATTATTTTTGAGCTGGGCTCTGCACACTGTTGAAGAAAATATTTGGACAATTTCGGTCAGTTCCAGCTAATGGTAGCGGTAGGTCGCAGCTATGTAGCCTAGGATTATTTCCATATGTTGGTGCCGCTAAGACAAAAAAAATAGATCGCTATAATCTTGTATGTTGCTTTCGTAGAAAGAGAAGTAAGTGATTAAGTGCCTATAATACCAGCAACAGCCACATCACCGCCGAATACCTGTAACCTGATGCGAGCGTGGGCTGGACAGTCACAGAGAAAGTGCTCTGCTATCACAGCAAGTCTGACAGCATTTTGTATTGCTTTATCTCATAAAGACGTCGGGAACATTCTTTTGGCCTGTCGGCAACCGGAGAGTCATGCCATTTGCGTTGATTCTCAATCAAAACTCAATTTTCAATGCCCTACCCAAGGATGCCGGCAGTCCTATTGCAGGTTCAGTTCCTGAGAAACTATATTTGAGCGTTGTCTAGCAAGACAAGAAGTTTTGCAATCTCAAACAACCTTGAGAGTGGTAAGAGGGTTGAAGAAAGCCCTAAGTGCAGCTTGGCTTTCGCAACAGACGCAAACACTGAACCCCTTCCACCGATTTTTCACTATTCATTGCCATAAGGATTTTATATATCTCAGCTTGGATTCCAGATGCAAATTTTGTTAACGAGAAGTGAAATCTAACGTTGTCGTCCCCAAAAAACACACGAGTGCCTCATTTTTGATTACTTGTGGAACCATCTGTGAAGGTTCGACTACATTCCTTTCCTGACTCAGATTTGTATCAGACGGCATGTCCCGAAGACCAGAGTCAAAGGTCTATTACTAGTGCACCAATCGTCCATTACGTCTAGGGCTGCCTTCGATTTAGAGGTGATAGCCTGTATATGCTTGATCATAGACGTTAGAAGCATCGATAACGGTATTTTTGTCGATACTCTGTCTTAGATTGATGCATTATTTGGGTAGCATATTGTGCCTAGTTATAAGTTGGGTTAGGGCTGCTGTGATATGTTCCACGATCAGACACTTGTTAAGTTAAGTAGTCAGGTGTAAAATCCACGTAGTACAATATATAACAAGTCATCTTTTGTAAGCTCTTTACTAATAAATTAGTCTAAGTCGAACCATAGGACCCACAGCTTCGTCCTGCATACCAACATAATAGCTGTTAACTAGGATGAGTCCTACAACGTGGATGAGAGCAGTTTTGTCTAGATTGGCTTACTGAAATTGAAAAAGTAGTGGGAACTGTAATTTTGTAAAGAGAATATGTATGAACACTTATCAACTAAATAGTAAAATATGGTCGAATGAAATATGGGTACTTCGAGACTTGGGTCCCATCTGTATATCCGGAATTTGTTTGAGAAGATACAATGGAGTGGATATCTTGAGCTGATGAATGCAAGCACTCGAACTTTTTAGGATCGTGCTTAAGAGTACTCTGCGAAATTCACGGGCGTACATCGGAGGCACGGTATTTACAACATTTTTGCAACTTGAATATACACATGAAATCAACATAACTGAGAGCAGTCAATGGGTTAGGTTAGGTAAGAGTGGCTGTTGGTAAAATCATTCCATCAAACCCATTGTGCTGTTACGTGGATCTGTGATCCTCCTACTCTTGGAATCAATTTCAACTTCTGACGAAGCGTAGAAGACTATGTGGTTTAGATTGCTTAACTCCTTATTGGAGTTTTCTTCTTTGGGAGAGAGCTGGGCATGTACAGAGTAGGTGGAGGATTATATCCTCTTTCTGCTCATCCATGCAGCTTCTGCAGAATTTGTTTGCAAAAACGCCAAGCCTTGCATGCTTGCTAATAAGACAGTGCCCAGTGATGACACCTACGATAGCACTGAAATGTTTTCTAATTTGAAAGATCAAACTTTTAGAGCTATTCAGATCCAGCGTTGGCCAGATTTGCTTGGTCTCGAGACATGTTGACCTAACAATCCACCTTAGGTTTGTTCTTCTAAATAAAGGGTTTTCCAATAGGGATTTGACAACTTTGAATTTAATTTGTGAACGCACTCTTTCACTAATCATCAAACTGTCACTGCCAATTTATTCAGTAAACTCATTTTCATCATGGTAAAATACACGAACGAGCAACGTCTGCAAATTATAAAAATTTTCTACCGAAATTCGGAGTCGGTGACTGCAATTTTAAGAGCGTTAACTCCAATTTTCGGTTGTAATTCTCGCCCTAGTGCAAAAATTTGAGTCTACATATTCGTTGTGTGATGTTGCCGTGTCAGTGAGACAACCGAAGTGTCGAAAATATCGCTGCCGTTCAGGCGTCCGTAGCAAACGTTCCAAATCAGTCAATTACACGGCGTTCTCAAGAATTGGGCATCGCTCTGACCACATTATGGCGTATTTTGCGTAAGCATCTTGGTTTACACCCATACAAGATCAAGCTGACTCAACAATTGAAGCCGATGGACCATTTGAAGCGACGTACGTTCTCCGATTGGGTTCTGGAGAAGATGCGCCAAAATAATGAATTTCATCGCAAAATCATCTTCAGTGACGAAGCTCATTTTTGGCTCAATGGGTTCGTCAATAAGCAAAATATGCGTTATTGGTCGGGTGAAAATCCACATGTGGTTCATGAATTACCACTTCATACACAAAAAATAACTGTTTGGTGCGGTTTGCATGCCGGCGGCGTTATTGGGCCATATTTTTTCGTCGACGATAACTATCGTCACGTTACTGTGAATGGTCAGCGTTATCGCGCCATGATCACCTATTATTTTTGGCCCGAATTGGACGATATGGACTTGGACGACATGTGGTTTCAAAAGGATGCCAGCACACACTACAATCGATTTATTGAAGAGTAAGTATGGTGAGCGTGTTATCTCAAGAAATGGGCCAGTTCGTGCCATTTAACGCCGCTTGACTATTTTCTGTGGGGCTACGTTAAGTCATGATTTATGCGAACACGCCGACGATGTTGGAAGAGCTCAAGGGTTCAATGAATCGACCGCTGCAAACGTGCCCGCGGTGGCCATATGAACGAAGTCGATTTCCATTCATAAATGTTTTGATTGTACTCCAAGCCGATAATAAAGTTTTTGAAATATCTCAAACGGTTTGCGTTTTATTTAAAAAAAAAGTTGTCAAGTCCTTGTTGGAAAACCCTATATTACCATCCAGCTTTAATATTAGTGCACACGTAACTGCGTTAGCAGCTACTTGCCTGCTGAAAATATAGAGGAGTGTCAAGTGAAACCGAATATCCAGTGACGTAGAGGGAGTAGTGCGTAAGTCTCCCCTTATGTACAGACATGCTGCCCTTTGGACTTTGCTTAGTTTGCTGCATTGCCTAAGGTCGTCCATCAGACAATCGTCCCGTGGCTGAATATTGGTCGTATAATCGGGATGTATAGGTAAGGAATAATGCGGGGTTGAAGTCCTCATTTGTTCCCAATAGCTTTTTTGGAAGAAAATACAGCTATTGTAGCTTTATGTACTCTGTGTTGAATATTAGGTTTCCAGTTTAGTTTCCTGTCGAAAATTGGACGCAGATATTCCGTTGTATCGGGAAAGACTGAACTGGTTCTGTTGGTTGAGGGAGGGTCTGTGATTGGAATTTTATACTTTGTGGAAAAGAGGACAAGATCAGTTTTATGGGGGTTTACTCCCAATTCACAGCTATCCGCAGAATTTACAGAAGCCCCACCCAGTTCGGAGTTGGTAATACTGCTATTTAGCATAAGACTGATCAACTCCCCAAGTGAGTCATCTACCTTCAGAGTTAACAGTGCAGTTCTAATAGCGGATGTGCTTGCTTTGTTAAAGGGTACTTCTAGATTCAGAAACGCGGCCATTGTGTATTCTCTATAATGTAGCGATTGTTCAATGTGGCTAGCCAGTGAATGCTGAATGCAGAGCCGTTTTCACCGACTTCCCTTTACAGTAGGCAGGTTGAGTCGTAGACAAAAGTCGTTGATCAATTCTAGACCGTATATGGATATCAATCAGTCATTCTCAGAAGAAAAGATGATAGACTTATAGGTCCGAGGTCCTTTGGGACTATATGAGAACATTTTCCGGCTTTGGGAATGAAAAATACGTTAACTCCTCTCCATGACAAGGGAATGCGGATCATTCCTACGCAACTCCTCATGATATTCACTGCCGTTTTACAGGATGATATCTGAGAACATTTGCAGCTCGGCAGGTAACATACCCTCCGGATCAGCAGACTTATATGGTTTGAAGCTATACAGCGTCCAGAGAAACTTGTCTCTTGTAATCGGACCATGAATTTTAGTCGCGGCTGCAGTAGTCCTGCCAAAAACCCTTGGTTTTTTCAAACGGCTGGCATCGTAGGATTGGTATAGAGGATTTTTCTTAGACACGATGCTTTGTAGATTTCTATTATTTTACCGCAGAATGGCCTCCAGCATTGTCGGTTTGCCGTACTCAGTTTTTTTTTGTTTTTAGATATTTTGAAGGATTCCTTATATGAGGCCCAGTTTGTTACTTTTCTTGTGCATTTTGGTTGATTGAAAAGTTTCCTACAAACGCTTCATGCGGTCCTAGTGCTGATGTCCACCAGTGCGGTTTTTTCTTGCCTCTAGGTTAAACAAGAAAGCAGAAAGCAGCCATTGTTTGGTGAAATCCTTGACTTTCATGTCTAGCTCGTTGGTGTTACAGTTACAGTTCGGAGGAAAGTAGTTTTAAAAACGTTCCTCTGAATTTTTGTCAATCAGTTTTCCAATAATTCCGAAATGCTGGTTGGCTGGAAGGGGCGTCATTCATGCTGAATTGGATGTATCTGTCGTCTGAAAAAGAGTGTTCAGATGATACCACCCAGTTCGTTATCATTTGAGTGGTATTGTCTGAGACGAGTACTACAATTACTCGTAGTACTTATAATATGTATAATGAAAAAGTTACTCATCTCCATCGTTAGTATCGGTGCTGCTCCATACCATGTGATGTACGTCACTGATGATGTGGCCAGTTTTGGGCCTTCCAGCTTCCATGACCATAATTTCTAGTTTGTTACCAGGGAAGGGGCCCACATAGCCGTGGCCAAAATATGCCGATGCCAGCCAGTTAAAACCTTTGTCAGTCTCCAGTTTAGCAACGGTTATGTCAGCGTCGTTGAGAAGAACCACCCCTTCTAAAATCTGTGGTTCCTGGATTAGGAGGATGTCTTCTGCGTCTTAGAGGTTAATCAGCAGAAACCGTAGCAGCATGGCTGCAATCAACCAGAGAAGCCACGGTGTCATTTGAGTCCTCCGATTCTGAAAATGTGCTCAAAAGCTCATCTTAATCCTCTGATCGTAAGGGAACTCTTTTTGATTTGTCGTCGGTTTTAAACTTTCGACAAGGTGTCAGAGGTGGAGACCGTCGGCTTTGTTATCATCTCGGAAAGATTGGAGTTGTTCCAAGATCGACGCTCTAAGATCTGAGACTGTATTAACTGTTTCAATTATAGGAGGAAGAGGTTGCATATTAGCATCCAGTAAATCCTTAGGGCTACAGACTCGAATCTGAAACGAATCATGCCTTTAGTCTGCGCCAGAGGCTTAGGGATTCCTTATTGATCACGGTTAACACGCATCTATTTCGCAATTTTCCAGTCCTGAATCGGAAATAATGATCTTCAGAATGTCTTCTGTGGACGAGAGTACAGGCGGGATTCAGATGCGAGTTCTAGGTCTGCCTAGGAAATCCTCCTTTGCCACAACCCCGATCTTTCCACCCGGCCAGACCTCTTCTAATCCACTTACGGCTTTTGTATAAAGATCGAGAGATCGGCCTCAAATTTTGTTTTTGAAATATTAGATTCCATAAGCGGATGTACAGAGATCAGCTGTTTACAGATAAGGATAGCTAATCTGGAGGTCTCCAGGTAGAGATCTCAACTATCATTGACTTTACCCAGCCTCTAAAACTCGACAAGTTCGATGCTCAGAGTAGAGGGTTGCTAGCGGGGCTGTAGTGAAGTTCAGCAAGGACACCGGCGAGGAGATCAAGTGAAGAATAACTCTGGACAGATAACTCCGTATATGTAGGCCAAGACAAAATTTTAAAAGCAAATCCTTATCTAGATTAATGAAGAGGGATGCTAAAACAGACCGACATCATTCATGTCCTGCAGAGAGGATGGAAGCTTTTCTGCCTTCTTTGAGCGAACGATTTTAGGTCCTGTATACCTTGGGGGAGTTTTAAGGGAAGGTGTAACAAAGAACAGGTTAGGCGCTTCTGGCTCAGTATGTAAGCAGCCATCGAAAATAGCCGAAGCCAGCTTTCTTCGAATCGAGTTGGCTGGCGAGATACATATATTGATTGAGGCTCCAGAAACACAGTCTATAAGGTGCTATCAAAAATAGTTCGAGACAGGTATCTAGGGATCGAGCTGGTTGGTTAAATGTGTAGGTTGAATCCCAGCACCGCTTGGTCTATAAGTTCCATCAAAATTAAAGTAAAGTAAGGGAAGTACGGCAAGTAAGGTCAGATATGCTCGTATGTGCACATGAACTAAATAGATACGAGGGTTGATCGAAAAGGTCGCGACATTTTAAATGTCCCGTTGTACATTGTGTATCTCATTCCGGTGCAAGGGTACCTTGTTTCTTGTTCTGGTGGTCCGAACGTTGATGACCCTTCTAAGAAAACCTTGGAAATTCAAAATCAATACATAAAGATACTGCCTTAACGAAAACGGTCACTCTTATTCAGTTTAATGATTCCGAATGTTGAAAGATAACTAGCATAGCTGATCACTTTGAAGTAGTAAAGGATAGGGTACGGATTAATCTGATTGCCAATGTGAGCGAAATGCTCCGTCAAGGTATTGGGCTGTGTTTTGTGCCTTTGAAGACTCTTGTACAAAAGAGGTATCGATGGCCAGCTTTTGTTATTATCACTTATAAGACCCATTTAAAGTATAAAAACAATTTACTTACTCTAGGTGCCGCAACACATAGGCCTCTCTGAAAAAGTTAATGCCGCTGTATGTTATTGCTTAGAGAATGACCTGAGTATCGAAGGCGATGGGGCTTAGAGAGAAGTATTGGCAGGCCAATTCGGGGACTATCCTTCTTAGTGTTAAAATTGAGATAGATCTGATGATAGATGGGTTAGTGTTAATGGAGATCATTTGGAGCAGTACCATACTTCCATTTAGCACCTGATGGACAATGAACACGTTAAAAACTTCTCGTCGCTTTTGGTAAGATAAAAGTATATGCCCAAAGGAGACTGCGTTATGCAAAATGGATGAATCTAAGCTGAACTGCAAGAGTAAAACCTGGCTTGCATACTTCAAAATGGGTCAAATGAAAGTGAGGTAAAGGGATTTCGTAATGTAAGGC
The DNA here is from genome assembly GCA_949129095.1 of Volucella bombylans. NCBI lineage: Eukaryota > Metazoa > Arthropoda > Insecta > Diptera > Syrphidae > Volucella > Volucella bombylans. The sequence goes on from OX422143.1 coordinate 154,493,719, forward strand.
TGTGAGAATTCTTTATACCATCATTTAAAAAAAAAAACCATTGCAGAATTACTTCTGCTTCTGATATTATCAATATGGTCGCGGAAATTGGTGACAGAAGGTATCAGTTAATAACCAATAAAATATGATCTTGAGGGTAGTGAAAAACTTGTCCACGAATAAGTGATACCTTGGCATAAACTTACGTTTAATTTTGTTCATATCGTCTGCATACAGAAATCTGAGATTTCTCAATAATGAAATCTAACTCATCGATTGTCAAGATGAAGATTAGGGGACCTAGGTGGCTTCCCTGAGGTACATGGCATTTGAAATAAAAGATCTAAATGAGGCATTGCATTGAAGTTCTGTTAAATCAGCTTGAAAGCCGATAACTTTAAGTTTGAGAAGGATGTGAAAGTCATGTGAAATTTTACGTAATTCCTTACTGAAATCGATAGCAGTAACATCGTTTTCTTTTCAGTCGGTGCAGTTGGTTGTTGTTAAGATAGACGTACAGATCAGAAAGAAGAACTTGGGTATTCAAAAGAGTTTAGTTATGGAAATGTAATTAGACATTTAATTTTTGCGACTTTTTAAGCAATCTCATCTTCTTCGAATTATGTTTATTCCATGCGTTCGCGTCAGTACACTACTATTACTGGCACTATAAGGGTGTTTTGCAGTATTTTTTTTTTTTTTTTGTGATGCACAAAAGCAAGGGATGACCCTTATTCCGAATGCCTCGTCACACTAACTTCCATCCATAAGGTCGAAAAGAAAAATGATAAGCCAGTTCGTTTGATGATTCCAAAGTAATTTTGGCATTTCACTTCAAGGATTCCAAATAGAGAGAACCTCAATTTCGTTGATTAAATCCTCCCAATCCAAAGTTTGAAGGGATGCGCGTTCTTGTGGGTTAAGGCCCATCGCAATTTCTTCTCTGTGCAAATTCATAAGAAAACTTTCTAATTATCCATAACTTAAATTTAATCGAATCTCTTAAAAAGAAATTGCAACAAAAAGTAGCAGAAAACGAACCTAGAAGTATTATCTCCTCTATATCGTTCAACGAAGGACATATGTACATAAGACCATGAAAGACAAAAGACCTACTTTTAGTTTTGCTTTCTCTTCCGTCCCTCAATAATGATTCTCTTCCCTTAATAATTTCTCAAAAGAAAGGACGAAAGGAGGAAAAGGAAAAGAAGAAAAGGGGAAAAAAAAACACGAAAATTCCACAGCTAACCCTTTTAGCGCCCACCATGCAGTTCATCCTACTTAATGCCCCTGCCAAAACTCGTCCTCCAAAAGACACATTATCATATTACAACTACAATATATGATTTTTTTTGGCGATAGAAAAGGACACTAGTATATCGGAGGAAATTTCTATTCTGGTGAAGGAACTTTACTTTGTCCTTCATGCAGATTGATGTTTCCACGGGAAGGACAAACTGTTGTTACTTTTTTTTTTGTGTGTGTTTTTTTGTTTTGTTGCTGCTTTCTATCGACGGATAGGATACGCCCCTTAAGCTGGAAGGGTTATTAGTTTTGATGAGCTTAGTGCGCATGTTATCCATCAGAGGATATGATGAATCTGGATAACTTAGAGAGCGTCAACAATTTATGAGTAAGCTCCACTCCACATCAGTCTGTAAAACGATGTCCTGATGGTGGGTGTTACTTCAGTGAGTTATTTATTTGAAAGGAAAATTTCGCGAAAACCTACGTCTACGTGGCAGGGGACACATGTTACTACGAGCACTACGACCTTACATATTTTATCCGATTAGGTTGGGTAGCAATAAGGTGTTTGGTGTTAGGTGTGAGGGGAATACTGGGAGTATAACCATTTCATCATCTATCGCGTGAACTTCAATTTGTAAAGCGTTTTCCTTAATGGGCCGCGATAGCCAGCACTTGATAATGGGCAGCACTTGGTCCTTGTCCTTTAGTAGGGCAGGCGCTACTCGAAATCAATTATGAGAACTCGATTAGTAAGTAGGTAGCACGATTACTGATTAAAAGGACTGATACTCGTAGTATATCATTTGCATTGGGAAGGTAAGGTGGGAATATTTATTTCTTTAGTCCAATTTTTTTTACCGGTCGGTCGTCTTGAAGCGGAAGCAATGTTGGGGCTATTAGGTGAAGCATTAGCGATAAGGGAAGTGTTTCCTTGAACATTTAATGAACTCTCCGCGTGGAGATAGGATAATTGTCTCCAACACTAATTTCACTTAACAGAGATGAAGGAAAGACATTTACTTCTTGGTGGTTGATATTCAACAAGGAACTTCGACTGTTCGACAATTGTATAGTTATATGATTTGCGTGACTTGAGGTTATATCCTTGCGCTTTATGGGTTTCCTCGTTTGCTTTCTTTCTTATTTTTGCTGTTTGACACACAAAAAAAAAACCTTTACTTTCTCCTTCTCTCTTGTTGGTTTGTGTTGTCTTATAACACAGTCACGAGAAATTAAGCTGTTTTGTCGTTCGTCCTTTTGTGCAAAGTTCTTCTTCCTGCTCTTTATCCCCATTGTCTTGTCGGATAGCTGACCTAATGTTATGGGTTGTGCGCTTATTTTTATCTATCCTCGTGTCTTCGTCATCAAATTATTTGAATTATGAGACTAAGAAATGAGGTCCTGGAATTAAGTTAATTACCCCACGGATTTTTGTCTGATTATTGAATAGGAATTGGGCGATCAGATGGGTGGTGACCAGTTGGCAGGAATTCGGGTCACAGGAATATACGAGAGGTTCATGTGAATGGTTGTCGAGAGAATTAGGTTGGATCTCCTTACTAATTGAGATGATGGAAGGCACTGTGGGTTCATAACTCTGGAAGGCAATTTACTATAAATGCTGTGGTTTAGTGTAATCCGCTTGAAGGAGTTTCCATGTTTTCTCTGTGGGCGATAGTACGTGTATTATAGGTCTGGGCAAGAGCTTATGAAAGATGAAGAGTTTGTAGGTTGAGTTGTCAGTTATGTCATGGGTCAGTTAATTTTGAATGTGAGGTTAGGATTTAAATTGAACTCAGAAGATGGTGACAAGGGAATAGATCTGAAGGAATCGAGTAGAAATATCCTTTTTGAAACGGAAAATGTTCTCTTTTTCCCTATTTTGAATGAAATTTTCAATTTCCGTACAAGTTGTTGATGATGAGATGAGAGTGGGGTTGGTTCTGGGTAATTTCCTTTAACAATTGAGGGTAAAGATACTGGAACGAAAACCGTTTCAAAATTTAGTTTTTTACTACTCGTATTTTCGAGTTTGGAGAAGACACTATACTATATGTTGTGCAGTTCAATTTTCTTCTTCAGAGTAACTTCTCAGAGCAGTCTGGTGTTTGCTTTTCACAATTTGAAGGAGAAGCTGATTCTATCACGTGGTGTCAGGGATTCATATCCTACTAACTGGAGGGGAATAACTGCAGCTCTACCCAAATTCAAGAAAGAAAAATGTGCTTTAATAGGTATTTTCTGATATTTAGTGGTCAGGGAATCTCATCTCATTAAGTATCGTCGGGACACTATGCTTTATCTGCCTATTTCTTGTGTTAAATTGATGTTTTATTGGCACTTAAAACGGTTGTCCTCATAATATTCGAGACCTATTGACATCTTAAAAAGTTTACATAGTATGAGCCTGTTATCATGGCACTATTCACCTGACTTATCAAACTTTTCTTGCAATATTTGCATTTCACTTGTGTCGAACAACTATCGTCGAATCATCTGCGAACGTGAATGGAATGCTCTTCGTGAAATAAAAACCTATACTTGGCGCAGTTGAAGGTGTCTACTTTTTTGTGGATCGGGCAAACAGCATTGGGATTCCATTCATCAGGCAAACACACTTTTCTAACCAAATCTGAGAAACTCATTCAAGTTTTAAGAAACAAGAAGTCACTTGGCTGCGCATATGTATCGCGTTTTCTTTGTAAGATCTGTCGCTTTGCCGGATCACCAATTTCGATTTCGGGAAGGGCATGGCGCCATTGAACAAGTCCACAGAGTGGTAAATTACATCCTCCAGGCATACGACGATAAGGAGTACTGCAACAGCGTATTTCTTGATGTCCAACAGGCATTTGACCGGGTCTGGCACAAGGGTCTCTTAGTTAAAATCAAAAGAAAATTACCCGCCCCCTTCTATCTCCTGTTCTGTTCATATTTAAACAAGCGCCAGTTTCAAGTAAAAGTGAGAGCTTCCATCTCAACTACCTATACAATAAAAGCTGGCGTACCACAAGGAAGCGTACTTGGACCATTCGTTTACTGCCTATTTACGGCTGACGTTCCAAATCCTGTAGAAGCCATCACGACCATCCCTGGGGAAAAGGCACTACTCGCATCATACGCGGATGACATCAGCTTTTTTTATTCGGCGCCATGTGAGAATAGGGCAACTGACGGTGTACAGAGATATCTCAACCTGCTAGAGGACTGGGCTCGCAGGTGGAACATTAAGCTGAATCCCCACAAATGCAAGAACGTCTGCTACACCTTACGGAAGGGGCAGGTATCTCCAGTCCGGATCAATAATACGTCGCTGCAGCTAGATCAAGAAGCCAAATATCTGGGCGTCATCCTGGACAAGCGACTGACCTTCAAATCGCATATTATGGCAACTCTTTCAAATTGCAGGTTCAAACTTGCACAGCTTAACTGGATGCTATGCCGCGATTCAAAACTACCGCTGCAATGTAAAAGGAAGGTATACGAGGCCATCATTGTACCGACTTGGAGCTACGGAATCCAGATTTGGGGAATGGCTGCAATGTCAAACCGAAAACGGATCCAGACGCTTCAGAACAGAGTCTTAAGGATCATAACCGATTGCGAATGAGCCCGTGGAGATTCTAATTAATCGGCACTGTAGCAAATATAGCAACAGACTTCATTCACATATGAGCAGACTGGCAAGGACTCTAGCAGACGAGCGGCTATAAAATAAAAATAAAAATGGTCAAATTTTGTAGGCCGATTCTGGGGAAAAAAAATAAAAAATAAAAAAAGCGAGACATTTTCAGAAACTCATTGAAACGCCTAATCAATACGAGTGAAAAAAAACAGAGACATAATGACGATGCGGAAATCCAATCATTTCTCAAACTGTTGGAGTATCAGTGAATCAAGTTTGGTGAAGAGCGGGTAGAGGAAAAATATGGCGATGTCACTCTGGCAGCAGAAGAAGCTCTGGCATTCTCCAACTTCAGGCGGGCACAGCCTAAATCTATTTCCAGTAGTATACAGACATTAAGTTGCATCGCATAGGCTTGCCAATTTCACCGGGAATCCTTTAGAATGGAAAGAGTTTCAAGATTCATTTGCATCTTTGATTCATAAAGAACCATCTCTCACAGTCTCAAAATCATCAAAGGCGTTTCCCATCACTAAAAAAAAGTACACGGAGGACTGGGAGTTACTATGGAAGAGGTATAATGTGGAGCGCGTTATTGTCGATGCCCGTTTTCGAGTGAAAACACTACCAAAACTTACATCTGAGTAAACCGCAGGTATAAGAGCATTGAAAGACAACATCCAGGAAAACTATCGTACACTAAAGAGTCTGGGTAAATCTGTCGAAAACTGGGATGACTGGCTTGATCACCTGATGATCAGCAAGTTCAATCCTGAAACCCATCGACAATTTAAGCCCTCCCAAGCAGAAGATAAAGTATCCACCTTCGACCAACCCGTAGATTTCCTGGAAGCAACATGTCGGTCCCTAGATGCAGTTGATCTACACAATGCACAACCAGCTATATCTAATAAGACAAGCAAATCCACAACAGCTGTCTCGTGCCTAAAAAGTTAGATAAATACTATTTTTGTAATGGAAAACATACAATTTTCGGCTGTGAGCAACTCCGAGCTCTAGCAGTTCACCACAGAGCTCTCGCCGAGAAGGAAAGATCATTGTGCACTAACTGCCTCTCAAATGCACACAACCTAGAAGTATGTCGAAGTATGAATATATGTCATTGGGTAAGATTCGACATAATACGTTGCTGTATTCTGAGCAACTATCGCCCGTCGCAAAAGACATCCTTATTCTTTATTTAAGTTAATTCGAATCACCAAATTCTTTTAGGCACTGATATCGCCAAGGTTCTGGACAAAAAATAATCAAAAAATAAGATTTCTATTCGACTATGTGAACAAGGTGTGAACTGAGCTTCATTACAAATCGATGTGTCGATAGACTCTCGCTTAACTCTACGCCGTCAATAACTACGATCGAAAGAATAGGTGCTGCAGCAGCTGGTGGCTCCAAGGGAGTTGTACAGCTTGTCTTATCTTCATTGGACGACAGTTGCGTTGAAACTATTCAGGTAAACATGTTGTTGCGGTAAACTTTCCCGCAACAAGTTTGGCTCTCGTTTTCCCTTGTAAGTCCCTTCGGTCCCTCTTTTCGTTGAGTGGGAACACCGAGCTCTGGCGGAGGTGGAGGGCAGCCATGGATCCATCAGCCAGTGGCCCACCAATCCCAGACCTCGGAAAACAACCCACATAGGTTCACGGGAGGAACCCCAGGGTGCGACAGGAGGTCCACCAGGAACACCGTTGTCGGAGCCCATAAATAGACGGGAGACTCGCAACGGGCAGCATCAGACAGGACGTCTGAAAGTCGCCGACGGGTGGGGACGGACGGTACTTTCAATCCAGACACCCCAACACGATGATGACGGGTGGGGGAAGACGATCCCTGGAACCTACACCCCAACGAAAGCCAAACAACAGAAGGCGAAGAATACACCCCATTAGGCTACCGAGGGGTGTACGAACCAAGCCACTTGATCGATGGGTGAAGAGACGACGATCTCTTGTATAGCAACACCCCAACGAGGGAGCAACAAAGGAGCAACAGTGGTGTGCAGGCGGACGGCCAGTATAATCGGGCACACCCCAACGACGCACCAGCTTTAAAAGTTAGGTTCGATGGGTGAAGGGATGACAACCCCTTTTTAAGCCAGCACCCGATGGAGCACCGGAGGAGCAGCAGAGGTGTGTAGGCGGACGGCCAAGTAATAAGACCGCCTCCACCGAGGGAGCAGATAAGTGAATATACAATACACAAACATACAACAACAACCAACAACCAAGAACACCAACCAACAACAAAGAACGCTAACCGACAACAAAAATGCAAAAACCATCACCAACCCACAACAACGATGGTACAAAAGGACAAACTGGCAGAGAGGCCAGAGCGCAGAAGGGCCCAATGACAAAAAAATAAATAAATAATTGTAAGGAGTGACACGCTATTTGTCAGTCCCCACACCCCCCCCCCCCCCAAATCTGAACGCCGATCCACCGGAGTAGGTGGATATGAAAAGTATAATTTTCATATGCACTGTACTTTTCTTTTGTGAGGGACGGCGATCCAACAGGTTGGATTCTTTTCCTTTCGGCCCAACACTCCAGCTACCATTCCATCGCATTTCCTTTCTCCTTCGCGATAGTTTAATTTTAACAAAAATTTTATTAGTGTAATCCGATGGGGGAAAAATGCCCGGGTATCAGAAATGAAAGAAACTCTGCTTTTCGCATTTTAATTGTATGTAATTGCTGTAGAACCTAAGAGTAGGCAATAGCTAGGATCCACAGCTTCCACAAACTCGCTCAGTGGAGTTCCCAGTCATTACTGGAAGTGGGAGCGAACTCCGAGGCTGAGGAGTTTAGTATGAATGTGCAAAATGGAATGTGTGTGAGGCCTATTCGGACACGGGGGCACACACTAGCAAAGCTTGCTAGTGTGGTAGCTAGAAATCCCGTCGTTGGGTCCACTACGGCTGAATGGATGTGAGAGAGAATATGTGTGTGTGTGTCTGGCGGGAGCTGTGGATCGTAGAAGATCTGGGAGACACTTTGGTAAAGACCAGCGATTAGAGAGGGTCAGCCTAAGATTTTTTTTTATTGCGAATATTTTTTTTGTTCTGCGAAGAGCAAAGTTTTTTTTCTTTTTTTTGTTTGCGAATTACGTGAAGCAATTCTGTCGGGTTTTTTGATAGAGTAGAGTAGACCTTTTTTGTGAATAAAGTCGCGAGTTCTGCCCTAGAAAAAAAAATTTAAAAATTAACATATATACAAAAGCAAGAAAAAGGAGATACGACAAAGGAAAAAAAAAAGGAGAAAGGAAAGGATACGAGGATTGGACAGCGGGAGTAGCGGGACGAAAGGGACGAGGCACTGTGTCAGAAAGGGACGCAACACCGCCAGGAATATAAAATATAAGTATAGTGCAGTGATAGTGTAGAAAACAAAAAAAAAAATTATTAGAAAGTCGTTTTTTATTTCGCAAATTGAGACTCCGGTGGGCCGCGCGTGCGGAAAATCCCGAGAAAAAACGGGACACGCGACCCGTTTGATAACGTTCTTGTTTTTTTGTTCGGGGCTGAAAGAATAGCGGGTCACTCTATCGACGAGTGTGCCGCTACTTAAACAGTAAATAAATCGTCGAGCTCCAACGGAGCCGTTATAACGTTGAGTAAATTTTGTTTTTTTTTTCTGTAATTTTGTTTTTTTTGTTCGGTTTTTTTTTTCTTCGGGGAATTTTTTTTCTTTTCTTTTTTTAAAGGTTTCGTGATTCCGGGGGAAAAATCACGTGGCGCCCATTTTTTTTATTTTATTTATTTTGCCCAGGTTTAGCGGCCGTTAACGCGCTACCTGGTGGAACCCAGAGAGAACTTGCTATTGTTTGGTTCGGGGCATCGCCGTATATCGGTGCCGGGAATCGAACATAGCAATGTTGCCAAAAATAACAAATGCTCTTCCGCTCACTTTCATTCGCAGAGGAGCATGGCAACGTATCGATCAATTAACATTAGCTGATTCGAATTTTAACATACCTGTTGCAGTTGACGTTTTACTTGGTTGTGAGTAACTAGGTAGGTTCCTGTTAGACCGGTTGATTCGTGGTACTTTTCGGAAAAGCGGAAACGCTAGATACCATCTACGTATTTTCTACAACTATGGTCCGTCAAGATTCCGCGCTAACCAAAGCAGTGACCAAGTTTTGGAAGCAGGAGGAATTCCCAGAATCAAGACATTCCACCGACGAAGAAATCCTATGTGAAGAACTTTTCTCTCAAACTCATTCTCGTCAAGCAGATGGTCGCTATGTGGTAAAACTGCCTTTCAAAGCCACTGTTCCGCTTGTAAATTTTCGAGATGCGGCATGGAGAAAATAGTAACGAAGGATCAGCAGTTTTATAGAGAATACGCAGAGTTCATTCAGGAATTCATCGATTTGGGTCATGTGGAAAAGGCCACTAATGACCCGATTCCAGGTAAACATTATTATACCATATACCACAAAGGGCAAACATTAAAGAGTCTAGCACAATGGCCAAGCTGAGCTTCGTCGTCTTTAATGCGTCATTAAAGGCTGGATTTTCTTAAAATGATGCGCAATTAGTTGGGCCGCAGCTTGAGGCTGATCTCTTTGAAACTCTACTACGATTTCGGTGGCATCGGTTTGCCCTAACTGCTGATGTTGCAAAAATGTACCGCCAAGTCCATCTCCATCCTGATCACTTCGATTTAAAGCGTATCGTCTGGCGTCGCAATCCAACAGATGATTTCGAAAATTATCATTTACTGACAGTGACCGTTGCATCATTTAGCTATTAAAGCCTTACAATAAACTGCTTTTGACGAAGGTCCTGTCGCATCCAAAATAATTCAGAGCGATTTTTAAATGGACGATCTACTAACGGGGAGGTATGATGAAGATGAACTACAAAGGTTACAAATCACCACGTCTTAAAACTTCCATCTGATTTCCATCTGGTCACCAAATTCAACTGCCGTTCTTGATTCCATTCCCGCCGAACATCGTGAAATCAAATCAACTTTCGACTTAACCAATGCTGAATGTGTTAGGACGTTAGGTCTTCAATGGCACCCATATCCTGATGTTTTTGCGTATATCGTGCAGGTTTTACATCTTACTATACGGTTGCTTCTTTCAGTCGCAAATCTGATTGATCCACTGGGATTCCTTGCCCCAATGACACTTATTCCCAAGTTACTGTTTCAGAGTCTTTGAAAGTCGAAAGTACATTGGGACGATTAAGTTTCTTACTAAGTTTAGCAGCTATTCAATTACCGAAGTGGATAAGAGCTGGTGATCCAGCCGCAGTCACAGATCTCCATGGTTTTGCAGATGCATCGCAATCCGCGTACGCTGCTGTGATCTACGCTAGAACCATAAACACTTATAATGTTCTTGTTCGTCTCTTTACTGCAAAAACCAGGGTAGCTCCCATTAAGCCGATATCATTACTGCGCCTGAAGTTATGTGCTGTCGCTTTGTTAACGGGACTGATCATGAATATCAGAAAAGCAATCGAATTTTGCGTTCATAACGTCTACGGATGGAGCGACTCATCTGTTCAACAATAGCTTGGCTTTATCAACATCCCAGTAGATGGCGCACATTTGTTTGCTCATATACAAGAGGTTATACCACCAGAGCAATAGTTATACGTTCCATCTTCGCAAAAAGAATTCAACTTATGATGGGAAGTACCCCTATGGCTGTCTCAACCATTTGAAACCTGGCCGTCACAACAACTTTTTATTACTTCTAAAGACAAGAAGCCGAATGCGGATAGGGTTATTGTGGTTACCATCGCAAATTCGCCTCAAATATGAGATCTCGTTGATAAGTATTCCTCATTATGTACACTGGAACATATTAGTACTGCATTTATCGGTAGATTCATAAATCACACTCGCCGTCAAATGGCATACCCTAAAGGAGAATGATCTATTCCAGGTTGTTCTAGTGAGTTTCTCAGTCTCGATAAAAATAACGATGCATTTCACGTTTGGATAAAGGCCACGCAGAGATGATTTTTCAAAGATGATGTTCGCCGACTTACCACAAAGAATGCTCTTAAAAAGGAAGCAGACTCTTACGTTGAATCCATTTGTCGACAAGAATGGGCTTCTTCATGTGGGCGGGAGGTCTCGAAAAGCTTCCTTGCACTTTGACAGAAAGCATCCAATTCTTTTACCAGCTGCCGCAAGACTTAGTATTCTGATCTGCGAGAATGTTAATCGTATATCACTTCATGCAGGCGCTACAACAATGCTTGCGATTATACTGGGACGATTTTGGAATTTACTAAGGAAGATTTTCAAATCTTGTGTAAAGTGCCTCAGATACCAGAAAGTTGTTCAATTGCAAATGTTTCCATGCACCTAGAATTAGGAAGTGACCTTTGCGTGAGTACCTTCAGCTGTTCTGAATAGATTTAAAGGGGACGAATTTTATTGGAGCCGAAAATTAGAAATTTCTGCTTCGAACCAACGCAAGACGAGAGCTTGGCCAAATGACGAGAGCTTGGCTTGGATGACAACATAGTTTCATCTGCGACGGAATTTTTGACTCTTCTGACGGAAATCGAGGCCAGCGTTAATTCTAGGCTATAGCGCCCTGCATCTACTGATTTTATAATAGGAGAATCACTCAAATCCATTCCGGAACCATACAGCGAAGGCTCTGTTTCTGGTTCCTAAAGCAATCACGATAGTATACTCGTATATCACATCAAACCACTCTTCCTGGATGGCGGTAATATCTGCGTGATACCAGACAAGGGCCTCTGCTAATTGCTTGGCTGCATGTGGCATGTTAAGGGTCCGAGCATTCCATGAACAGATCCGAAGGTTGTAGTCTTTTAAACGTTTGCTAGGGTCGTCAACAATTCATTTTCATCCGAGGTCATTTGTTGGCTCGTTAAATCTTTTTAATCTCTTCCATATAAGGTTGTTAGCCCTATTACGGCGTAGGCCAGTATTATGCCACTGGTTGAGCATGCCCTTGCTTGTAGGAGTAGGGTTTACTAATGCAGCTATTGGGGACCACCACCGGGAGGCGAGGCAAGCACCTCGCTACGAACTTGATTGTTGCGTTGCTGGCCGTATGCAAGTTATATTCCTATGATAGGAACAATATTCAGATGTTTTCCCGTAAAACTTAGCAATTCACAGCTGTTTTCAAGGCCGGAACACAAGCTATCCGAAACAGTAAAGGCAACTTAGTATCCGAAACACGGGGAATGGTAGCACATATTTAATGGGATCAGACAGAGAGAACGATATGGCAAGAAGAGAGTCCCTTTCAAGGCAATGATGAAGTGATTCCCCATCTCCCAATTGGCTATGCTAACAAAAACCAGAAAAACATCAAAGCTCTACAAGCGTGTTCCGGATTTCGGAAAGGCATCTGCCTTGTTATGTGATCTCTTTAATAGTTCAGTAGAACAGATGGTGTGCAGTGGACGTGTTAACATGGAAGGCGCTATCATGAAAAAATCTATCAATTGCTGTGATACGCAGACGAGACACATCGCTCGGTTCCAAAGCGCCTTCATAAAGGCTTTTACGGCAATTGAAGATAGAATAGGACTAACTGTCAACCGAACAGGAAACGTCTCCATCACTTAGGATGAAAAGTCATTAATAACTTTGAAATGGTTAGGGAGGAAACATCAACTCTACGAATGACACACCAGTGCAGATCAGATTTCACTTGCCTATGAAACCGGTGCTACTACGGGCTCGGCGAAATAAATGGGTTCCATCTCAGAAGACGAAATGCTTGCTGTACCAGATATTGATCCTGCTCGTTCTGCTATAGAGAATAGGAAAACAGAGAAGATATTGAGCCATTTCTGGAGGGAAGGCTAAAGGAGAATAAACCCCGAACGAACGAATATGAGCTGCTCAGAAAACTAAAAAACATCGACTACACTGACTAGAGTACATCGAGTGAATCTACAATAATGTTTCAGCAATGACGATATTCGAATCTCAGCCCTCAGATTAGAGACAACGAGGAAGACTGAACCTCCGTTTTAAGGATCAAGTCATCGCGGATGCCAGAGTGCTTGGTCTGGACAACGGGAAACAGCAATAGAAGTCGGTAAATTATTACATAACCAGTAACTTAGCCAAAATGCATTTAAATTTATTTTTTTTCTTCAAAATCTTCCTTTGTGTTATAAATTAATTTCCATGTTTTATCATGTCTATTTTACTGGATTTTTTTTTTCGCTTTTTAACAAATGTATAAAACGTGTTTTTACGTCTCTTATTCAATTTGTTTTTTTTTTTAACTTGTAATCTTGTGTAAACTTGTGTAATCTTGCAACTAATTTTTGCAAATTTAAATACTAAACATTTTTAGCTTTTAATTTTCACTCTTCTACTAATGGTTCACAAAGAGTAAAATATAAATTAATCAATTTCAAAATCATGTCAGGAAGCATTGTCAATATACCCAAAGAAGGGTGTTCGCGGTGTCCAATCCTTATCTCTTTCCAGCAACTATTTATTTATTTAACTATTTATCCTTCATAAATTCTTTTAGGAGATTTCTGCAAGACTTATTCAAAACCGAATTTGGTTTAGTTGAAGCCCTTGTAATTGGTGTTGAAACTCGATTTGGTTGAAAGTTTTCATTGGCAACCCGTGGGGCCATTCGAGATTGACTTAGCATAAGTAATCCCAGAGCTGCTTCTATTTCCAAGCGAGTATGTCCTTTGGATAAATAAGGAACTATAGATATGTTAGTTAGAATAAGCATTAGAATATATAAATACAATAAATAACTTACCATGAGATGGTTCGATTTCGTTGGAGAATGCAGTCATGGCTTACCGATGTTGTCCTTTCCTGAATCGCTTTTCGAATAACCCATGAGCTGAAGTTTGCTAGTCTTTTATATGAAACAGTCCTTACAAATCAGCTAATCACCTAATCAAAGTCCTTCTACCTGTGTCCACTCTTAATATTTTTCAGAAGAAGTTACTTCAAGATTTATAATTAACTACCTGTTAATGAGGGTCAAGGGACGCTGTGTATTACCCCTAAATTAGTTTTCTTCTTAAAACTGATTAAGAGTGTTTCTATTTTTATTTTTATGGCGATGCTCAATTACGTGCTTAATCAGACCTCGGCTCGTTTTCAGCCTTTTCAAACTCTGGTTCGCAGCATAAAATTTATTTCATGTGGTTCTCGGGAATTTTTTTTTTTTTTTATGTCAGGGGCTGGAATTAGATGAGCCATTGGCTCCAGGTTGACATCACTTCCTTTGACGAGTCTCAATTCTACGAGCCTGGTAAGCAACTCTTCCTACGTTTCTTACCACTTAATTTCCGATGCGGAATTACAGTGCCTTTGTAGTTATTACATCACTTGCAGCCTGCCAGGCTTCTCTAGCTCTCGTTGAGTCGTCAATTTCCCTGTTCATGATAATTCTGCCTGCTGGCAGCCTGGGCTTATCTACATAGTTTGTATTCATCAATCAATTATCCATTCAGGGTATCGGTGTATTTTTCCAGTGTCCTTTAATTATTGTGTAGTGATTTGCTTTTAAAGCTTCACCGTTTCTTCCTCTATATTCAAAGTTGAGCCCGAAGACTCCTTCATTGTGGGTGTTTGTGTTGAGTTCGCATTAATGTCAGTCTCTGAGATTATTCCACAGTGTGATTCTGGGCACCGAGAGCATGTTGTTTTACAATTTAACTTTATTGAGACATAACAACATTTCGATCAGTTAGGTTTTGTATTCACAAAGTATATAAATATGGCCGACTTTAGTAAGTATGTCTGGCTATTTGAAACTGAACAAAATGTATTTTTTACATTTACATGAGCAATCAGAATGTACAATTCTTCACTTAATTTCGATATTTATGCTTGACCCCGACATATATTCTCAGTGCTGCTCTTTTTGGCATAACTATACAAAATAAAACATAAAACAACTTAAACTAAAAAAAACAAATACTGGGTTTTAGAGTTTCCAATCTCATTAATGATCTATAAAGTTCGTTTACAAACGAAAGATATTGGATACTGTTCAATATCAGAGACCGGAGTTCATGAAACACTGAGTGGTTGGTTAACCTCTTAAATTACATGGAGATGCTTTCTCGTAAAAGGGAACGACTAAGCCTCCACTTGCATCAGGTCTTAATAGCTGTAACGATGTGGAATGTAAGAGATTAAACGACGAAAGATAGTAATGATCGTTCACGTAGCTGTCAATATTAGAGTCTAACAATACAATTTCTTGAGTAGAAGTTCTGCTTGATAAATCATAAGGGGGGTCATTCTTGTTGCCTCGTAGAGCGTTTTATTAGAGAACCACTTTTTATCCGGTTTTCTAAATTTACCACAGCAAAAGCGTAATATTTTTCTTTCAAAGCACTCCATTTCCTTAGCAACTGTAGGTGAAATTGTAAACCAAGATGCAGAACCGTAGGTCAGAATTGGCCTAATGAGCGTTTTATGTTATATATCAATATCTTCGTATTTTGTTAGAGTTGTTTTGAATTTAGCAGATGTTTTAGAACACTTGTTACCGTTTTTGCTTTGGCTAAAGTTTTCCGGCCATGTTTGTTAAACAAAAGTCTATTTTGAAAATGAATACCTAGATATTTAGTTTCAACTCGTAGTGGAATGGGACTTCCATCGATTTGAAGTTCTAACAGTTTGCTTTCCTTGACTGCACGGTAGTAACCTTTTCCACTAGCCTTTCTAAAACATGTTAAACCGCTTTTATGGGTATATATCTTTAGTCCCCACTTCTCTAGATAATTTTGTACTATATTTATTTTACCCTTAATCTTTTTAAGGGCATCGATTCCACTAGCCAATATTGTGGTGTCGTCGGCGTAGAGAATAGCACCAGAATCTTCTATGATAGGGTGCTTAAAAGTAAAGTCGTTGAGGAATATATTAAAAAGCATTGGCCCAAGGACAGATCCTTGTGGTACACCTGAACGCACATTAAAATATTCCGATTGCTCAGTGCCGATGACGATAGAAGTGGTTCTGTTTTGAAGGAAGCTGTAAATTAATCATGTTGTGCATGTCGGGCACCCTAGCCTAATGATTTTGAATAACAGTCCCTCCTGCCAAACTGAGCCAAAAGCTCTTTCAAAATTAAAATCCAAACTCACTGTGCTTTTTTTTGTTCCTTAGGTTTTGAACAATTTTGTCGTGCAAGGTAATGGATGCTTGTTCGGTTGAGTGACCTTTTTTAAAACCGAATTGGTTGTTTGGGATTACATTTGATGCATCGCAAAACCTATTTAATCCGTCCGCCAGTACTCTTTCGAAAAGTTTTCCCACGTTTGATAGCAATGAAATGGGCCGAAAATCTTTGACTTCTTTAGAGCATTTTTTTTGCTATTGGTAAAAGCTTGGCCACTTTCGAGGTATCTGGAAAGTAACCATTATTTATACAGTGGTTAAACAAAAGCGAGAGAAAGTGGTCGAGCGAATAAGGACATTTTCGCAGGATAAAGTTAGAAATGTTATCTATACCTTCAGATATTTTATTGTGGTAAATATTGGTGAATTGGAATTACGAGTATCATTTTCGGTGGAAAATGATGTATACGAACTGTTCAGGTGAGTTTGGCAGAACTAGCTTATTGTTGATGATATTTCACCCTCTAAATTTGGATCAAGCGTATCTGAATCTGAATAGAATTCTTTGAACGCATTTAACTTGGCTTGCGTATCTGCTAACTGTTGACCGTTATGAAAAGGTATGTCTCTAGAGATATTTGTTCCAAAGTACTTCCTTCCTGTAATCCTTTTAATTTCTTTAAAAGCTTGCGGGGATGGATGAATTTTCGTAAGCCTTGATTTGAAACAATTATTTAAATCAATCCTTACTCGTTCTTTAATTATATCTTACTAAGACACTGGATTCTGGAATAAAGCTCATGGTATTCTTGATTGATTCTATTCAGATGGCGATGAACTATTCTCTTCAGTTGTCTAAGCCAGGTGTTTCTAAGTTTAATTAATTTTTTTGTTAGATCGGAGATGTTATTGTATCTTAGCTTTTTAGTGTTATGGACTTCGGAGTTTGCCATGCATGTTTTTCATTATATTGGAACCTCATAACATACGAGTATGTGAGCATTCATTGCCATTCGCTCTGAAATATTTGGCATAAGGCTGCAGAGTCCTGCTACTGCCGGTGAGGCCTCTTCTCCTCTACATACTTCTTTTTGTTTGTTTTAGTAATGAAGCTGAAAATCTCGAAAGACCCAAAGTGATTCCCATCGCAAAATAGTGTGGGATTCTAACCGCACTAAAAACACCGCCTGAATTCAATGAAGGATCGACACAAGGTATTACAATTTGAATACAAATTCACATAATTGATTGATTGTAAAACCAAAATGGTTTCTATTGTAGGGTTAATATGCACCTGAAGACGCTGGTTGTGACGACCTCTGTGACCAGGTCAATCTGCAAATGATGATGGAAGTTCTAGTTACTAATAAACCAAGGGGCATTAACTATTCCACGAAGAACTTTGTTTTGGAATCTCCAGATAGGCTGCAATATCTGATTATATGATGCAATAGGATTTTATTCTCAGTTGGCGTTTCTGAATTACGTCCCAATAACCAATATACGAGTAGTTTCATATAACTAATATTTAATTCCTCAATTTTCCTTTTAACACGTTCCTTGCATTTTAGTTTGGATTTTGTAATTTTTTTGTTACTTTAACTACACAGTCTACGAATATGGCTATCATTGTATCATTGATATAGTATGGAATATCACTAGCATATAATAAATAAAGTGTTGGTCCTAGAACACTCCCTTGTGGTACACCTGCTTGTATTTGTCTAAGTTCAGTTTGGATTTTGTAATTTTTTTGTTACTTTAACTACACAGTCTACGAATATGGCTATCATTGTATCATTGATATAGTATGGAATATCACTAGCATATAATAAATAAAGTGTTGGTCCTAGAACACTCCCTTGTGGTACACCTGCTTGTATTTGTCTAAGTTCAGAGTATGCGTTTCTATAAGAACGTATTCTCAAAATATTACCTAGGTAGTTCCCTATAAAGTTTATACTCCAAACCCCTATGTCAGACCTTATCAAACTGCTGTGCAACGTAGAATAAGAAAGAGCAAATTTATTTTTCCCTTAGTGCCCTTTCTATTACATCAGTTATACGATGCACTTGGTCAATTGTCGAGTGTTTATTTCTAAACCCGAACTGATGGTTTGATAATTTTGTCTAGTCTCTTGGGAAGTACACTGACTTACAAAAAAAGTGCCGCACCTTGAAATTTTGCGATAATTTCAAATAAGTTAAAGAAAAAAGTTTTTTTAATACTATTTTGTTTATTAACATTAGAGATTAACATTTAACATTTAAGATTTTTGTTTTTATTTTTTTCTCTAAAGAATACTCGTTCCTTTAGTAGTGGGTATTTGCTCCCCGAACATCTAATAAAGTTTTAATCCGCATGGGCATACCTTGGATAAGGTTCTTTACAATGTTGTCGTCCAAATGTCGGCGAACAGAGCAGATTTCAGCCCACTGAGCATATCTGGAAGGGCAGGCCGCTTCCTAATTATTCTTCCCAGTAGGTCCCAAATATGTAAGAAATGATGTGTGTATCACAAGAAAATGGAAACAGATTATGCAAACAGATACACAAATATACCGCCAAACTGAAAAAACAAATAAAGTTCTGCAAAAACATAGCAGCATATTATCAATAATGATAACAACACATCAAAGAGTGTAACTGCGCCACTTTTTTTGTAACTCAGTGTACGAGTAGTTTCTCGAAAACGTTTGACAATATCGGCAAAAGTAAGATTAGCCGATATGAAGTCACTTCTGCTAATGGCTTACCTTGTTCAGGTAACGGGTGACCAGATAGAAATGAAAGTTTTTACCATTGTTATGTTTCAGCAGCTGTCAAAGTCACCAATGACATCCAGCTGTCAGAATATTCAGTAAGGTTTGCCATTTCATCGTGCGTCGTGTGGAAATTATTAAAAATCTTATCGAAATTCCGGTTCAGTTTTAAATACGCAACGTGAATTTCGTCGTGAGGTCGGTCGTCATCATGGTTTCAGTGTGCAGGCAATTCATCGCGCCGTGGAAAAGTTTGAGCGTGAGTACACTCTTTTGTTTGTTAAGCCACCAACCAGACAGAGATTGGTGCGAAATGAAGAAATCCGCCGTAGTGGTCAGTATCGAAGAAGACCCAGAAATGTCGATTCGGTGCCGATCAGCCTGAGCATGAGAAGCGAAGAACAGCGAAAAAAAATATAAATAAAATCAACGTTTCAATATTTTTCAACATTTGGTAGGAGAAAACTGTCCACACGAAAGGAGAACCTCTAATCTGTACCAACTATTGAGGCATTAGTTACTCTAAAATCGCGTACAAGATTTTCACTGCTGTATTTCGTAAATGACTAATCTGATTGGCTAATATCAGTGCAGTTGTAGACCGGACCTAATATTTATGCTACGGCAGATTCTAGGAAATCCAGATCGATACACACGACCTCTTGTCATCGCTGCTAAGCTCGCTCAGCGCGGGCGAAAGAAGGGAGGAAAGAAAGAGAGATACGAGTACCGATGTTCGTTGGTTTTGAATGTTTGAAGGTTATAATGGCTAGGTAATAAACAGTACAGCATAGGAAAGAATCGCGATATTTCAATGAACCTCCAAAAGTGGGTTTGAAGGTAAGCTGGTGAACATTCTTTGAAGAGGTAGAATGCTACTGACAATTTCACTGGATCACTGGTGGTGAGAGAACAATATGAGACAGGAGACATTTCGTCGGTGTTCGAGCTTATCAATTGACTGGGTGATATTAGCATTACCTAAGTATGAGTTTTATCTCATGGTTTTGAATTCTATTTAGCAAGTGCAGATAAGTTTTAGGAGCACCTGACCAGGCATATATATTCAGTCCAGATCGGAGAAAGTGAAATAATTCCTACATAGCTTGAGGAAATGTGTTATCATTCCAGCTTCAGTTGTCATTGACACACATACTGAGAATGGAAAGTTTTACGGTTTTCACTATGGCTGGGTGTTTAGATTTTGTTTTAACTGCAGCAGACAGCATAGTGTTTTGAAAGCATTAAATTCTCCATGGTGGTTCTGCATTTATTGATGCTATTTATACCGGAATTTGATGGGCTTGGCATACGTGCCGTTCCCGTTCTACAGGTGAAGAGCAGGGACTTGAGTTCGGGAACGAATATGAAAAGTAGGGAGTACTGTCGTCAGCAAAGTAAGATCATTGATGAAAATTAAAGATAGTGTCGGTGACAGAACGGAGCCCTGGGGTACACCGGAATTAATTTTGTGAATATTAGACTTAAAACCATCCAAGACAACTTGAATTGAGCGCTCCGAAAGGTAGTTTCTAATCCATTGAAGATGGGATTCGTCGATCCCAAATGCACTGATTTTCGACAAAAGGGCTTGATGCCGAACTTTGTCAAATATCTTAGAAATCTGCAGCTATCTTCTTTCGCCAGATTCATGTACATTTTGGTTCCACTTTTTAGTGGGCCATGCCCACTATTGGACATTAAGAAGTTTTTGTGTTGCGAAATATTTCAAGAGTTTCATGACCTGGGAAAGAAGCGACGTAAGTGCAATGGGACTGTAGGAGCAGATAAAGTAAGATTCGATTTTTAGGGACGGGGCTGGACAAATGCTGTTTTCCATCTGCTCGGAAAGAGCCCTAAAGAGTATGATTGATGAAAAAGCTTACGCAGTGGTTTTGACAGCGTGGAAGAACACCTCTTTAGAAAAGGGGAGATGTACCATATGGATCAACGTGCATATGAAGATTCGACACGCTCAAGTGTAGGCGGACACAAAACAAACTCTAGAAGTGTTTTGCTGGCCGCAACGTGTGCAGGAAGCAGACATGCTGACAGTATGAATGTCTGAAATATAAGTGTTTTGATCGAGTTTGAAGCAGAATTTCTGATGTTTTTGATGAGCGACCAAAAATTTATACTGACTTATTTATTATTTGTGGCATGAGTTTTTGAAATCAAAAGTAGATGACATGGTGAGGCTCAATGTCATACAATTTATAGATGAACCTACATAGTGGTGTGCTCCATTTGTAATTGTCCCTAAAACTGATGGAGATGTACGTCTTTTCGTTGACCTGAAAAGACTTTATCGAATGCATCCAAAGGAAAGTGCCGACCACGCTCTTGCTCAGCTGGCTAATGCCAAATATTTCACCAAATTAGATACGAAGAACGAGTTTTGGCAGGTAAATCTTTCCTCTCAATCACACCTTTATTACCCTTTTTGGCAGATATTCTTTTTGCCGACTACCGTTTGGGATATCCAGTGCTCCGGCGATATTCCAAAAACAAATTCAAAGAATTATTCAAGGCAACCCAGGAGTGGTGACGACATCCTTGTGTATAGGCCCACAATACATAATCACGATTACAACTTCGCCGAGTTTCAAAGTAGCTGGAATTGTAAGCTTAAATACCAAAGTGTCAATACCTCAGTTAGTATAGACCAAAAAGACATTCATCCAGACGAATCAAAAGTTAAAGCGATCGGATAGTACTCACCACCGCAAAACGTCGCTGAGTTACGAAGGTCTTTGGGTCTCGTCAAATTTGTGATTATATCGCAATTTTCACATCAAAGCACTTAGACGAATTGACGCTTTAGTTGCAGCTGACGTTTGGTCCAGAAGCCCAGATCAGAATTTAGAACCGAAGAGGACTTAAACACCTTTGTTAAATCTATCATGGCGGAGATACCAGCAATGGACAATAAGCTCGAAGAGACTAGGCAAGCCCAGCAGGAAGATCTGACATTAAGTGAAATTGCAAGCTACGTGCAGAACGGATGGCCAGATAAAAATTTCCTTTGAGGCAAGGCAGTAAGAGTACTATGGTGATCGATGTGGATAAGCAATTAATGAGGAAATCCTTATGTTTGGTCATCGATTAGTCATCCCTGGTAGACTACGCGAAGAGATGTAAAGGCGGATACACTAAAGACATCTTGGCATAAACAAATGCAAGGCATTTACTAGGCAGGCTGTGTTGTGACCTGGTTGTTCTAAACAAATGGAACACCTCGTCGAAGTACGCGAAGTCTGTATTCAACAGGCTATCCAGAGACATGAATCGCATGTCTTTTCTAGACACGGTATCCCAGAAGTTGTACGGACTAATAATGGACTACAATTCAAGCAAGTTGAGATGTAAGAATTTCGAATGTTTGCTACACAATGGGGATTTACACGTATAACATCCAGCTTACGGCTTGATCGAATCATCAGTCAAAATTCTAAAATCTGTTCTTAGGCAAACTGAACGTCTTTACCTTGCTCTACTTGAATATAGAGCAACGCCCTTAGCCGATGGATTAACCCCAGTTGAAATGCTGATGAACCGAAAGTTCAGAACGACTTTATCAACTTCTGCTGAGCTATTGCACCCTAAGTAAGGCACTGCAGCGGAACTTCAGGAAAGAGAGAATTATTTGAAGCAGAAGTAAGAAGAAAATTATAACAAAAGACATGGTGTCACCATCCGTAAAGAATTAAAACCCCGTACTATCGTTTAGGTGCGAGGTCTGCAAGTTTGGGGGAGAATCTTGAATAAAGCTGAAAAACCGCGCTCTTACTTCTTGGAAATGGAGAGAAGTAAATTCAGTAGAAATTCTTTTCATCTTATACCTAGTTACAGAAAAGCTATTCCAAACGTGCCATTCAATCGATAAGGAAAATTAAAACAGGGTAAGCCCTTCAAACACTAACAATCCCGAAGGAAGAGAGAAAGGCTACAAGCCTTATCGACGAAAAAGCAACCAGAGCAAAGAATTTTGTAGCAACGACTAGATGTGGTCAAACTATAGTAAGACCAGACATATACATTCAGTCATAATTTAAAGTACTACATTGAATACATCACAGTTATGCCCATACACAATAAAACCCAACACTTAATGGCATACCCAACCGAGAACGCAGCGGAGAAGCGCGTCAGGTTTAGCTCCTAATAAACTCTGAACCTTGCATAATAAGTTGATCGGCCATCCCATATCCTGCGATTCCATTCTGACCTGGGACCCAAACAAGAGTTAGTGAATCCATCCTTACGGCAATCGCAAACTAGCTTGAAAGTGGTGAGAGGTTGCAATAGGGCCTTAAGTGCAGCTTGACTGTCGTTACTGACGCAGATATTTCGCTCCTACAACGATTCTTCACAGTATAATTCATTGCCATCAGAATTATGTATATCTTTGCTTGGACAGACATACGTTTTCTTTACGAAATCTAACATTGCCATTCTCCAGAAAGCACCAGCACCGCATTCATGAACCATCGACCCGGATTAAGCCAAAAATCCTTCGTAGAAGAATTAGAGAAAAATCTTGGTGATAATATAAAGAATGGACAAGCTATCGTATTGGGTGATATCAATATTAATGTCAGTGACACAAACACTAGCAACGCAAAAAATTATTTAGATATGTTGGCTACACTAGGATTCACAAATTCTATAGACCAATACACAAGAATTGATCTAAAAAGAGGTACGAAGTCTACAATTGACCACATTTTAGTGAGAACAAAAAATGAAAACATAACAACTTTTGTGATTGAAAGTGGTCTTACGGATCACTATGCTATAATATACTTTACAAGCATCAATAAGCCCAATGTAAAGCAACCAACATTCACGTCGTACATTTGTTCAAGCAAGGTCAATAGAATGATAGCAGCGACTAATTGGAACGAAGTTCTAATTCAAACTGACGCAATAACGCTTTATGAGAAGCTGTCACACAAATTTAAGGACATCTACTCAAAATCAATTTGTACTAGAATAGAAAAAGAAAAATGTAAAAAAAATCCATGGATGTGCGTCGAAATAATAGAAAAATGTAGACAACGGGACGTTTTGTACAGAAAATGGAAAAACAACAGGCTAAATAAAACGTATGAAATTGAATATAAACGCTTTCGAAATAAGTTGAACAAGGATATATCAACTCAAAAGTCTTACTTTTACAAAAACAAGTTCAACGAAATAAAGACCGACCCGCGCAAAACCTGGAACCTCGTAAATGAAATAATGGGAAGAAAAAAACTCAACGCTGACGAGGTAATCATGAAAAACTTGCAAACAGAAAATTGCTTATACATAGCTAACGAGTGTGCAAAACATTTTTCTCAACAATTGCAAAAATAATACATCGGTGCAACTCGATTACATCACATCATCAAAGTATTTCCATCGCAAATACAATATTCCCCAAAGAAACCATCATTGAAGAAGTCTATCGCATAATATTGAGATTGGATACAAACAAATCTCCAGGAATTGATGGCATTAGAGCAGCCAACATCAAACATCATGCCCAGATTTTCTCTCCAATATTTTCTAAGTTCATAAACCTGACCATGACAATATTGCCTGACCAATATCCATATTGCCTGTTTTAGAAAAGTGCATGGAGGATATAGTAATAAAACGACTTCAGTCATTTATAACTAAACATTCTCTCATCCACCAATCTCAATATGGTTTTCAGAAAAAAAAATTACGGGCATCCTCTTAGGAGAGTTTGCAAACCACATCAATGAAAGCCTTAATAAAAACTATCATACGCTGGTTTTATTTATGGACTTCAGCAAAGCCTTTGATACTTTAAATCACGCTAAAATGCTAAAAGCTCTTGAGAAAATTGGTATCCGAGGTGTCTTAGGGAATTGGCTGAAGGAATATTTGATAAATCGTTTATACTGTGTTAAGATCAATAATATATACAGTGAAAAAAAACAGGTTCACTTCGGAGTTCCACAGGGTTCGAAATTGGGACCCCTTCTATTTATTTTATTCACAAATGAACTGCTACGCACCCTCAAAAGAAGCATCCCATTCGCTTATGCAGACGACACCGCAATAGTGGTTCGTCACAGATCCTTAGAATCTGCGACAAAAATAATGCAAGAGGAGCTTAATGATGCTATAAAGTGGTGTCATGACAATGGCCTTGTTATTAATGCAGATAAAACTAAGATTATGCACATTCGATGTCCACATCAAAACAAAACCAATCATCAGATATTCGTTAGTTTAGTTTAGTTTTCAATGCATTTTATTTTGTTACTAATTAACTCTTACATACTAACAAAAAATGCTTAAATGCTAGCTTACAATTACTTAACAGTCTTATACTAACTTACTGGCCCCACACAGACACTCTAAGCTACTCTAAATACTTATATCTATGTCTTTCGACTTTACTTACATTTTATTTAGAATTATTTATATTGTATACTTAAGGCTAAGAAAAAATATTCGTTAAGAAAAAACTTAGCATATGGACTTTTTTTTATTTTTTTATAAAAACTTAATATCTAACTTAAAATAAACCTTAGCCTACCTAAACTAAATGTACAATACACACATAAACACACATAGACGTTATACACAATCACATACATATATTAGTATACACCTTTGTATATACTAATATGTGTATATATTTCTTAGATGCTAACCTAAACCTATGTAAGTTGGCCATCACTATTTACAAGAGAAAACAGATTGGTCAGCTCTGCCCCATTAGTAAGGCTGGTCCGTAATTGACGCAAACGACGACGAAGCATCTTCTCCATCATTGAACCACCAGAAATGCTGGTGCTGCCGAACGACATCCCTCTTATCGCGATTCCCCACTGCCCTACTGAACCGGTGGCGACCCACACTGCCGTGTGCGACGTCTCTGTTGTAGTTGAGTCGCCTGTCCCCAGCTGTCCGAGCGACATGGAAGATTAACGGCACCGCTGATCTATCCTGGATCAACCTTATCTGATCCAGGTAGAGGAATGCTTCCGGTGGAACGAAGCCGTCAGAGCGCACACTCTCGTGGTAAAGGTAATTGGGGTAGTAAGCCCCAGATATCAGGTTATTCGTCGAGGTCATTGCTCTTGCAATGTGCCTTCGAGTCAGCTTAATTACGAAGTTGTCCACTTTTATTAGGTTCGCCCTGTTGTAAAGGACCTCATTAGGAAAAAATTTCTTGTACTCCGACTCTGGTGTTCTGTACAAGCGAAGACAAGCCCTAAGACAAGCCCTCTCAAACACCCGAATCTTTTCCATTAAGCTTGCTCTCACGTTGAACCACACGGGACAACCAAATACCAGCATGGGCCTAATAAGGGCCATGTAGCAGATTACCTTTACCCTCGCATCGAGTTGGCTGCTATAAAACAGTCTCTTTGTAAGGGCAAAAGCACCTTTGGCTCTGGCCAGAGCAGCATCTACATTTTTGCCAAAATACAGAAACTGATCTAGCCAGATCCCAAGGTATCTGACTACATTTCGACAGGCAAGAGGCTGTCCGTGCTGTCCAATGATTGAGAACTTTCGCCAATTTTTTCTGGTATCCCTAGAGGCTCCAGACAACGGCGTCCTAAAGAGAATGGTTTCCGACTTCTGAAAGTTGATTTTCAACTTCCAGTCATCGCAAAATCGTCTTATCGTATCGAAGTCACGCTGCAAGAGAGTATTAATGACCTCAATTTTTGGACCTGTTCTGTACGCTACCAAATCGTCTGCGTACGCAATAGTATGGGGAAGTGAACCTATCAAGTCGCTTTTATAAATGTTAAATAGGATCGGCGAATTGACCGCGCCTTGCTGAAGACCATTTTTAATTTGAAATATTCCAACAGAAGTCACATCGCCATTTTTCACGATGAACTGTCTGTTGGTTACCATATTATAAAGAATGTACAAGAGAGGTTTGCTGATCCCCAGCCTAGTCAGCTTATAGAAAAGACCCTCTAACCATACGGTGTCGAAGGCCTTCTCCAAGTCAACAAGGCAGGCACCAGTGCACTGTTTCTTGCCTTTGTTCCATTGGATATCGGACACCAGTTTAGACGCGGCATGTGAGATATCATGTCCCGCCTTAAAACCGAATTGGTTATCCGGAACTATATGTTTGTCCTCAACCCACCTAGACAGAGCTCTATTGATTACCTTTTCAAAAACCTTACTGATATTCGGAAGGAGACTTATCGACCGGAGATTCGCCAGATTGGTTATATCCTTCCCCTTTTTGGGGATAGGTTGAACCACCGCCGTTTTCCAATGCGCTGGATAATGTGCATTATTCATTGCATTATTAAACAGGGTGGTGTAAATGTCCACCGCTTCTAGAGGAAGATGTCGAAGCACGATGTTCGGAATACCATCGGTCCCCACTGATTTCTTAGCCCTGATTGTGTCGAAGATCTCACGGAGTTCTTCCTTCGAAATGAACGGGGGTAGATCACTCTCTCTGGTCATGACATTATTTGCCATATTTTCGTCGCTGAGCCGGGTGAAACCAGAGCCCTCGGATCGCCAGTTCTCTATTTCATTTCGAATGCAGAAGTCGTGCCCCAAGACGCGACTGTCCAGGTCATAATTAGGGCCAATGATATCAATGGCCTTGTATACTTCCTGGAAAGTCGCCCCTATGGTCTCAACCTTCTCCTGCGGATCCTCGATCACAAAGAAGGCGTCATCATCAGCGGCCTCATTTGGATCAATGCCTGCTATTGTCAGTAACCGTTCGTTGTCTGTTGTCCGGGCTATTTTAAGACACTGAAGGTCGTTTTGATTTTTTCTCCGAAATAGTTTATTTATTTGCGGAAACATATTCGGGTTGCTGGTGTTTACAGCCCGAACCTTGTTGTTCCAATACAAACTTACAGAAATTCTGTAATTCTCTTTTATTAGCGTTTGAATATTTTTAATCGACGACTTCAGTGTCCTAATCTCCGGGTCTTGTCGGTCAGTTAACTGTCTGTACAAGTT
This sequence comes from Volucella bombylans, assembly GCA_949129095.1. Classification (NCBI taxonomy): domain Eukaryota; kingdom Metazoa; phylum Arthropoda; class Insecta; order Diptera; family Syrphidae; genus Volucella; species Volucella bombylans. The sequence goes on from OX422143.1 coordinate 154,521,424, forward strand.
TTTAAGTCTTGTCAGAAGTCTACTTTTCTGTCGGTGCAGTGCGTCAATAGTAGGATTGCGGAACAGGTCATTGTTAGTCGTACGTCGATACCGCGGTATTGTAGTGTCCATAGTTTGTTTAATTGTCTCGTCCATTTCTATTAGGTAATTGTCGATCTCCTCGTTTGACAAATTCCTATTGGACGGTGGGTGGAGCGTGTTCGAGGAGAGTGCTCTTGTCAAGGTTGCGGAGAAGCGTGTCCATCGAGTCTTACTGTAGTTGTAAGAATATCTTTGGACAAACTCCTTCAATTCCGCAATTTCGTTGGGAACTGTAATATCGGTGCTAAAACCGCAATGGTCGCTGTCATACACGAATGTGCGCAGACAGTTTAATGTTTGTAAATTCGTACCTGTCAGTCGTATACGTTCGTCGTACAGCAGTAGATCCAAATAAGACCCGCCTCTGGGAAACGACGGGTTATCCGTCGCTTTGAGACCGAGTCTGTACATGACATCGTGCTGACCCCACCAATCGAGTAGTAGGTTCCCTCTAGTATTTGGCAAATTATTTCCCCAATCTCTGTGTCTAGCGTTGAAATCCCCGCCGATTATGAAATAATTCTCCCCCGATTCCAGCCTCAGAAGTCGAAAAAGCGTGTCGAGCTCTGTAATGAATAGGGTGGATTGTGAAGTATCAGGTGCATAAACAGAGGCCAAGTACAGCCGCTTTCCACTGCGGAGCGGGATGTACACGACGACTGCCTCCAACACCCGGAACCTGCGCAACACGCCCTTGTACACTCTGTGAAATTTTATACCTTCTTTAATGAAGATCGCGACACCGCCTCCACGTTTGGATCTGGGCCGATTTCTTCTTCTAACAATATAATTATTGTACTCCAGTTTGTGCTTATCGGTTAGCTTGGTTTCGCTAGCGAAAAGCACATCAGGAGTTTGGTCTTGTAGCAATTTAAACATTGCGGCTCTTCGTTCGATCCTAATCAGTGAATTCACATTCACCGCAAGGACCTTCAAAGTTTGCTCCACCATGTGCGTACCCATTACGGCATGTGTTGCGTTAGGCCCGGCAGCAACGCGTAGATCTGGTCCACCCGCTTGGCCTGTTCTTGAACCTGCTTTTGCAGCTGAGCCATCTGCCCTTGGATTGCGAGCTAGATGGCCAGCATGTTGGGTGCAGCTTCCGTTGTTCTCGGCATCGGCGCCGGAGAAGCAACAGTCGCTTGCTGTACCGTAGCCCCCCTACCTGACGCCATTTGGGCGTAGGAAATTTGGGGCGTGACGGCTGGTGTTTGAAACCGTACAGGTGAACGTTTGACCTCCACCTTCTGCTGCCGAGCCAGTTTTGCTTTCTTAATGTCAGCGAACTTAGGACAACCCCGATACTTTGCGGTGTGTCCCACGTTTCCACATAACACGCACGAGAGCTGCGACCTATCGGATGCTCCGTCAGCACCCAGAGCACACTCCTCGGACTGTGGTTCTTAGCGCACTTCACGCATCGAGGCTGCATTTGGCAGTTCGACGTGGCGTGCCCGAACCTCTGGCAGCGAACGCATTGTATAACGCCTTCGCTCCTTTTTAGTTTTTCCCAGTGAATCACCTGATAGTCTAGGACATTGATTCACCTTAGACTATCCAGACGACTTTCGGGACTGAGCTGCACCAGGAAGAACGGCAGACTCCGTTTCTCCCGCCTGGCTCAAGCTGTGGTAAATGGCTTTACCCCCACAAACTTGAGTCCTTCGCACTCCTTCTCTTTGAGCAGTGCAAGGATCTCCTCAGGATCAGAAGACGGTTCCAATCCCTTCAGCAGCATCGATTGCCGCTTTTCACACTTCGGTGTAAATGAGTAGTGCTCCGTCGTCGTTTCCTTTAGGAGCTCTTTCACTTTCGCGTAGCCCTCCACTGTATTACATGGCGATCGTTCCCCAATCTCTTGATATTAAAATTACTACCAATTACCAACTTGCACAGGTCCTTGGTTGCATTCACCTCCAATTTATAGGTGTTGATAGGAGGCACCTTCTCCTTCTTCTTCGTCTGCAGCTGCTGCTGCTGCTGCTGCTGTTGTTGTTGTTGTTGTTGTTGTTGTCGCTGCTGCTGCTGTTTTTGTGGCTACTGCTCTTGTTGTTGCTGGTGTTTATTTTGCATTTGTTGGCGTTGTTGGTGCACTTGTGGTATTGTATTTGTCTTTTGTTTTTGTTTGGACTGCTTTTGAGAAAGCTGCGACTGCTGTTGTTGGGATTGCTCATGCTCATCCCTCTTCCTTCTGACCATTTGCTGTTCTTTAATGGCCTGTATCCTTTGCTGTAGCATTTTTATGCTGCTACTTATTGACTCTAATTCCTCCTCTTCGTCGTCAGATTCGCTTGCTGCCAATGCAGCGAAGTTGTTTCCTGCCCTCACTCCACCAAGCTTTACAGTGGTCGTTTGTAGGGTGGGACGTTCTGCCAAGTTAGAGGTTGACTTTAGCATCCTCTTCCTCTTTGGCTTTGGTGTTTGGTTCGAACCACTCGAAGCCTCACCTGTTATCTCAGCCGATCCCGCTATTGGCATAGCGGACCGCTCTCCACAATCCATCACGTGAATTTGATCTCTTTTTTTTTACACTTCACTTATTATTTCAATAAAAAAAAAAAAATAATAAAAAACAACAATGTCTCCCGTTGGGAATCGAACCGAGGCCTCCGAATCAGCACACCCAAGTATGATGTCGTCCGAGTGTTTTCCACTTCGGCTACCGGCCACTTGATACTTTTTTTGTTTCAATGTTTAGTTTATTTATTTTCTTCACTTGTGAAGCCGAACACGAAAATGCGTCTTATCGCCACTGAGGTCTATGAATGACTGACATCAGATATTCGTTCAAAATGATACATGTGCCTCGACCCCAAAACAACTAATTGAAATAGTAGAAACGCATAAATATCTAGGAGTGATAATCGACAGCCATCTCATCTAGAAAAAACACAGATAAGACTCGCATGGATATAAGAAAAGCGATATTTGCGTTGGCCCATCTTCGAAATCATGCCCCACCAAGAATACTTCAACTTGTATATTATGCTCTTATCGAATCCAGACTAAGGTATGGAATACTTGCCTGGGGAAATGCATCTCCAACACATATAAATAAATTACAAAGTCTACAAAATGCAGCACTTAAAATGATAAACAACATGAACATTACGAGTAATGATGAAAGAAAATTTAAGGCTATAACAGTCGAACATACGAGTATGTTTAGGATGATTCTAGTTCTCGAGTACTACGATGACAATCGATTTAAAAAACCTATTCAGCATGAAATAAATACAAGAAGACGAGCACAGAGACTACTGCACACGTCTAGAAACCATAATAACTACGGTAAAAGAATGTTAGAATACAGCGTTCCTAGTAGTTTTAATAATTTACCATCAAAGTTAAGAAACATTTTAAATTTTAAATACAGAAAAAAGAGATCAACAACTATTTCTTGAATCTTTAAACTAATTTTTAGCTAAAGTAATGAATCTTAATTAACTGAATTTTTGCAATATTACTTTTTTGTTCTTACTTGCTCCTTTTATATTTGATTAGAATCTGTTCAACCTTCTGCAGAAAAGCCATCAGAGCTTCGCCGAAAATTATAAAAATTGTAAAAATTTAAGAAAATACAAAATACAAATACTACACGGTTTTTCTGCCTCAAAGTTTATTTCCGAGTGCAGGGAAAGTCAATTTCCTACTTTCGTAGCAACAGGAGTTCTTATGCCATCGGCACAGAGGGTCATCAAAACCCCGATGAGTGTTGTACTGAAAACCAATGCAACTTTTTAAACGGAAGAAGGCCTTGGAAGGAATATTCATCAGGGCATATAGCGAAAGCCCGACGCAACCGCGCCAGACCGATCCTTAGATTCTGGTTATAGTAGCAGGGACACATTTTCGTAAAAGTATATTCCACCAGACAACTGACACATAGGATATAGGTAAGTCTCATCATAACCCTGTAAATGCAAAGGGTCCACCTCTGTGCCAAGGCCCATATCTTGTCGGAAGCTCCTTTATACTCGTATTGCCAGAAAGCCGATTGCGTTTTTGTTTGTTATCCAGGATAACACCCAAAAATTTATCTTAATTGGAAAAACGGATGGTAATGCCATTTAATAGTGAATGAGGCAGATTAGTTAGCTTCCGCCTTCTCGAGAATGAAAAACTCTAGTTTTGAGAAAACTGGCTACAAACCCATTTCTGGTGCACTAATTATTAATCACTTGTAGGGCTGTTGGCCCTTTATAGCTAAACACGATCCAACAGACAGTACAACTACGTGACGGTGCATGCACCACAGCAGTGTGGATAAAACGACTTAGGCCCCGGGAACCTCTGTTTATCCTCGTCATCACCAAAACATCCACCAAACTAGTGAATCGTTTATGACACGTTGTCTGAACATGCCGTCAAAAGTTGCGTTGTCTAAACCACCCTGATGAACACTTACGAGTATGTATCATGTATCCAGTTTAATTATATTTCGGTTACACTGTCAACCCAACCAGTTACATATTCGCTGGTGACATTATTTGAAACATACTCCTGACTTTGAGGTTTCATCCGACAGGACTCGGTTAGTGGTGCCGCACTGCTGCTACCAGTGATAGTGGTCACCAAAATTTACACATTCGCTATTCTACTCCCGAGAGCGCGGTTTGATTTGGGGTAAACCTCCAAAAATCTGCTGGATATTGATTGCGGTTAAGGTACCAGGAGCCGCAATAAACTGTAACTCTTAAATGGAAAACTGAGAATCGGAAAACCGTTTTACATTTTTTTTTTCTATCCACAGGAAGTGGCCATATTGATTTTGTAAATTTAATATTTGCTTTAATCAAATATGAATCGGAGCATTAGGGTATCGGAAGATACCCTGTACATGACATCACTGGCCGCATTCGAAGCGCACCCAATTAACGTCAGAGGATTTATAAATTATTCGCAGGCGTTAAATGTGCTCTAAAAGCATAACACTGGTAAACTAATTTCATATGCAAATAAATGTGCCGTTTAATGATATCAGAATATCAGAAATTGTTTTAAATATTTAGAGTTTGCTAATCGGCGAGTATTTTCACAGCTGAGTTGGTCCACTCACAGTGTCCTATTTCTAATGGATTGTCGGTATGGATTTTGACTGTTTTAGGCAAATATTATAGAAATTTTGTGGTGGATTTGACTTGGAAGTTCAGTGGATTAACAACACATTTCATGCATCCAAAATGAGCTAGCTTGACAATTTGTGAACCTGAGAATCGGGCATCTACCAGTCCACCAGGGTCAACAGCGTTTACTGTCATTTGGGCAAAGTCCTCCACTCAGTCTCCCACGAGGAACGAAGACCAATCTTCCCGTATATGTACACAGACCTAATCGAAATTCAACTTCACTTTTGCACAGAAAAATTGCATTCAGCTCTCTACAAAATTATTGGCCAAACAAACTTTTTGAAGTGAAAATAAATTTGACTCGACCATTTTCTCATGAACTTTACGACTTTCTTCTAGACTTCTAGAAGTGGAGTCTTGAGTAAAACAAGCGAAAGAAGTGCTCTTTTGCTTCTATTCAGGATGGAAGTACTCCTAGATCAACTATTTAAATAAGTCCCACTAAAGGATGTTTATTCTAGCGCGAGCTCTCCGACACAATGGAGTTAAGTGCATTTTGGATGGAGCATCGTTGCAACTTCAATCTCAGAAAATGTGGTCGTGGTACTCCGATACCACACTCTGGCTGACTCCTCCGAAGAATTGAAAAATTTTCAGATTCCTTCGATGACGGGGATAGCAATGGCAACGACGACGAGGACGTGTGATGTTATCTGTCGGAGTGCCAGCGAAAATCTTTCGCGGTATTTATGTTGCTCTCGGGTGAAAGCAATTGAGTTCCACCGCACTGCATAATTCAGCTTGCACACATTGTGTGCATTTCCTGCGAAGCGCTTTTCTGAATATTTGTGCAGTGTTGAAGGATTGTCGGTGCAGTTCCGATTAAAATGGCGTTTTTGTATCCATTGAAGGGTGAATTGAAAGCAACGGGGCATTAGGGATAAGTTAAGCCTGACAACGTGCATTGTACATTGTGAAAAGGTTGTGTGCTTTGTTAAAGAGGATTTTAAGTCACTGTGTATATGTGTCGTTCTGTTTTAACATTATGACGCACGTACATATTACAGTACATGAAGGCATGTGGATTCTTTTGTGCGTGTTTTTTGGAACGTACATACAAACGAGAAAATGAAGGTGATCTGATAATGCTTGTTACGGCATCGCTTAAGAACCTATAAACTATTTTTGAAAGGATTTTCATCGGGAGGGATAGAGAGCCTGGATTGACATCCTTAATTACTTACATATTTGACACTACTGGGTGGTATGGTCCTTAATCAATAATCCTTTCCAGTTGCGCACTTCAAGATGGTTGATGTCCACCCCACTTACTAGTATATGCGCCGAACAAAGGCGAAGCTTTCCCTTACCTACTGGTGGGAATCGAAGACTCTTCGGTCTGCAGCGTTTATATAGATTCGCTCTACATGTCCTAGCCATATCAGGTAACTGATGAGTAATTGTTGGTGCGGATCAATGTCCCTACACAGCTTATACAGTTTCCTGTTATAAGTTTTCCTTTAGGTCTGCCAACACAAACGGGACCAAAAATCACTCAAAGAATGTTACATTGACAACGGGCAACGGCATCTGGGTCCGCCTTCATTAGCGTCAATTTTTATGCGCCATAAAGCAAGACTTTGATGTTTTGGGTGGTAAAGCCCTCCTAACCCAACAAAAAACCGCGATGATCAAGTATAACTCTTTGTCTGATATCAGAGTTTGCAACGGAGCCGAGTAAAACAAAATCTCTAACTGCTTCATACAGTGTCATGTGTGGACTTGAATTCGATGAAGTTGTAGTACGAATTGGTCTGGATCCTTAGGCTTTCCCCAGGATCCGCGTTATGTAAAAATTGCAGGCTTACTTGGTCCAAAACCTCTATATTTGACTTAATTAAGAAGATCTAATTTTTACAATGCTTAAATGCTCATTTTCTTTAATAATGTGATAACCACTTAAATGTGAGCAGCGACATCTAGCAGAAAATGTTGATACTCGAAGACCAGAAGATTGCGATACTGGAATAACAAAGTCTCGACTGGAGAGTGGAATCGAATTTTCTAGCAAATTGGAAATTGTATGGGACGCTGGATGGCGAGGATTGTTCTCGAAGTATGTCATTCGAGTATAAATACCAGCATCCCAAAGGTATGCAAATCAGTTCTAAAGTGTAATTTGAAGTGTTAATTAGGAGAAGTGATTAAGTGGTTTAAGTAAAAGATAAGAAAAGTATAAGTGGTTGAGAAATTGAATTGTACTGAGAGAAAGAATTAAATAGTGAATTGTAACTGTACTGAATAAAGGGATTTGTATTGAAAAGAATAAGTTCTATCATTTGTACCCACACAAACATTTTACATTGGTGTCAGAAGTGGGATAGGACTTATTGTGTGTAAAAAAAAAAAAAAAGTGTTTTCTGACTATTTGAAAAAGCTAGAATGGGTCGGAAACTATTGCAGTTGACCCTCGTCCAACTCAAATCCGAGTTGAACAAGAGAAGCCTCAGCGCCAGTGGAGGAAAAAGTGACCTGGTGCTCCGACTTCAGGAGGCTTTGAACAACGAGGGACATGATCCTGATGCATATTCCTTTGATGTTGACGAGGATGAACAGACAAGTACCGGCAATGACATGGCTGCGATGGTGCAACTCCTCTTGTTAAAAATGGACGAACAAAAGAAAAATCTGGAAGAACAGAAGAACAGTCTCGAACAAAAAATGGACGGTCTTCAACAGAAAATGGATGAACAAAAGAATAATCTGGAAGAACAAAAGAATAGTCTCGAACAAAAGTTGGATGAACAAAATAACACTCTCCAGCAAAAATTCGAAGAAATCGATGACAAATTTAATACAATAGAGAAGAATGTTGGCGAAAAATTCGAAGAAATGGACAGCAAAGTTCAGCAACTGGCAAAAGAGCTCGACACAGTGCGAAAACAGAAACTGCGAGAATATTCTTTAAGCGGTCCAAGGAGAAAAGAGTTGAAGCCTCCCTCATTCGATGGCCAGACCTCATGCTCTACTTATAAGAAGCAGTTTGAAATGGCTGCCTGTGCAAACGAATGGGACAATGAGGAAAAGTGCTTTGCCCTAGCGATGGCCTTACGTGGTCCTGCGGCAGAATTGTTACAAACAATCGATATCGAAAAGAATAGAGACTATATGGCTTTAGTGCAGGCTATCGAGAAACGGTTTGGGGATAGCCACATGCGGGAAGTTTACAAGGTTCAATTGCAAGGCCGTATGCAGCAACGAGGAGAAACACTGCAACAGCTCCAAGCAGACGTGAGTAGACTGGCACATTTGTCATATCCCACCGCAGGCCAAGAAATAATCGACGAAATGGCAAAGGACGCATTCATCAGGGGAATTGCAGATTTGAAGCTACAATCAGCAGTAAGGATGGCCGGGAAAAGAACCCTTGCTGAAGCACTTGCCTTCGCTCTGGCGATGGAAGCATCCAATCAGGCTTCCAAAAGAATGCATTCCGTAAGTGAAATAGTATCTGGTGAATGCTCCTGCTCAAGACCAACTACCATGCAACGAAATATCTGGCGGGAGAGACGAAGGATGCGCTGCTGGAACTTCGATAAAGTAGGACATTTGCAAGGGCATTGTAAAGAACCGGTACGACGAGAAGGCTGCCTGCACTGGGGCTACAGGCAAATAGAAAGAAAAACCGGCAGAAACGGCTACCAAGAAACCGGTCAAATTTCCAGAAGCCATCAGTTAGGAAATGCTTACTTCGCGGGGCAGAAGTCTGTAGCAGGAGTCGACGACTCCAGGGTAATTATCCCAGTCTCACAGGTAAAACAATGCAATGGAAGCCTCCCAGCAGAAGTAGTCAGTGGTAAAGAAGCGAAACAACAGGCAACTATCCAAACGATCAGGACTGAGCCAATAGAGGGTTGGAGTATAGACGAAATCCGTTCCTCCCAACAGGCAGACAATGACATCGAACCAATATTGGCCTGGAAAGAACACGAGGAAAGACCAAGCTGGCAGCAGATATCAGATCGGAGCCAAATTCTGAAAGCATACGGGGGCACAGTGGGACTCGCTTTTTGTGCAAGATGGATTGCTGAAGAGAAAATGGGAAAGTGCAGATGGGAAAACATCTCGTATGCAGCTAATAGTGCCACGTTTCAGAGTCAGCCAAGTGCTCCATGAAATACATGACGGAATCTCAGGAGGCCATTTGGGAATAAACAAGATGTTGGAAAAGGTAAGGGAACGTTTCTATTGGCTAAGCGCTAAACAAAATGTCGAGCAAAATGTGCGGCTACCAAGGGTCCAAAAGTAAAGCCACATGGACAAATGCAACAATACAATGTCGGAGCACCTTTCGAACGAATAGCCATCGACATCGCTGGGCCGTTTCCCGAAACCTTTAATGGAAACCGATATACTCTCGTACTCATGGATTACTTCAGTAAGTGGCCGGAAGTGTTTGCCATCACAAATCAAGAGGCTAAGACCGTAGCCGAACAGATAGTCAACAACTGGGTGAGCAGATTTGGGGTCCCAATGGAGCTACACTCTGATCAAGGGCGAAACTTTGAATCAAAAGTCTTCCAGGAAATATGCCAATATTTGGGAATAAGAAAGACAAGGACAACGCCACTACACCCTCAATCTGATGGAATGGTCGAGCGATTCAATCGGACCTTGAATGAGCATCTATCTAAGGTTGTCAGCAACTGCCAGCGGGATTGGGATCGACATATACCCCTCTTCTTAATGGCCTACCGAAACGCGGTCCATAGCTCAACAGGGCACACACCATCCGAGATCTTATTTGGTCAAACGATTCGGTTGCCAAGTGAAGCAAAATTCGGATCCCCACCGACGGAGCCCAGAGAGGTGAACGAGTACGTGAATGACTTACGCAGCAGGATTCGTAAATTGCATGAAGACACCACAGAAAAGATGAAGCTAGCAAGCAGCCGCATGAAAACTAGGTACGATATCAAGGCGAAATCTTCCGGTTTCAACGAAGGAGATCTGGTTTGGCTGTATAATCCTCAGCGTAAGAAAGGCAAGTCACCAAAATTGCAACAGGACTGGGAAGGTCCATACAAGGTGATAACCCGCATTAATGACCTTGTCTACCGGATCCAGCGTGGGGATCGAGGAAAATTGAAAGTGGTCCATTTGGATAGAATGTGTCGTTTCAACGGGATGCTGAATGACGAAGTTGTTCGGGACGAACAACTGTAGGGAGGGAGCAATGTGATAACCACTTAAATGTGAGCAGCGACATCTAGCAGAAAATGTTGATACTCGAAGACCAGAAGATTGCGATACTGGAATAACAAAGTCTCGACTGGAGAGTGGAATCGAATTTTCTAGCAAATTGGAAATTGTATGGGACGCTGGATGGCGAGGATTGTTCTCGAAGTATGTCATTCGAGTATAAATACCAGCATCCCAAAGGTATGCAAATCAGTTCTAAAGTGTAATTTGAAGTGTTAATTAGGAGAAGTGATTAAGTGGTTTAAGTAAAAGATAAGAAAAGTATAAGTGGTTGAGAAATTGAATTGTACTGAGAGAAACAATTAAATAGTGAATTATAACTGTACTGAATAAAGGGATTTGTATTGAAAAGAATAAGTTCTATCATTAGTACCCACACAAACATTTTACAATAATTTGTAAAAGCATGGCATCGTTAATTGCTTCTTCAGTGATTTCAATTTTAGTGCGTTACTATGTTTTTCTGAGTTCTCTACTTCGTTTCACTCTTTTGACTCGTAGATAATGCACAGACTAAGTGACACGGGTGGGAGCTGCATATGTCCACTGGTGCAACACTTTGAAAAATCGAAAATGTTGCTAAACATTTTGAGTGCAAATAATTTGGGGATCAGTGTTTAGCATTTCAATGTGCAAAGCATTGTCAACAAGATAGACGAAGTGCGTTCTTTGTTTGAGAGTGGATGTATGGATATAATCCTGCTTATGGATCCAAACGGACCTAGAAGTATCTGGCCCAAAGGAAAGATAATTAAAACGAACACATCAAAGGACGGCGTGATCCGAAGTGCTTATGTTCGTACTAAGAATGGGGTGTTCGAAAGACCTGCCGTTAGGCTGCCGGTACTCGATGTCAAGGATCCAGATAACAAAGACCCATGGCTGCAGCTACCAAGGGGTAGTGTTGTGAACGCGCCCCGCTAAAAGTAAAGTTTAAGTTGTAGCTGCATGCCTGAACGCGGGTCAATCCTGCACGCCTGAACTGCTGGCGTTTTTTTTATGAAATGTCATTTTCCTTCTTTTTCTTTTGGCCGCAGATTTCGATAAGCGCTACGCACAGACGACTAAGATATATAAGATAAGAGAAAATATATTCTACTCTAGACTTTGTAAGTTCACATATTATTACCTTCTTGAATACGGTAATAAATTAGTATACAATAAAATTCAGGATTAAATTCATCCCACCAAAAGAACGGCCTTTTGTATACATGTTTCCTGTGGGTAATTGGATCATCTCAGCTTGTTGCACCTAAGGTATCGTGTTATAAAAAGACTTAGGACCTCTGTATACTAAAGTTGTAGTATGTGGAGACTTTAATCTCGATATTTTAAGAGGCAAAAATTCACAATTTGTAGATACGGTCAATTCAGTGGGATTCCATTTTGCTAATGATTTCCACCCCACTCATTTTCAACCTGATAAAGTGCTGTCGCTAATAGATGTCTTTCTTGTTTCTGAAAATGATTTGGTATTACATTATGAATAAATTCCTTTACCAGACATGATTATTCTTTTCTTAAATTTTGCTCCTCCTAGTTCAAATGATGTCGTTGTACAATGGACATGACATGACATCCATTGATGTTCAATGATTGTGACAACCTGAATTGGTCACCTATATACTGCACATCTGATGTAAATTTGCAATTTTCTTAACTCAAAAACAACAGGGTAAACAGGGGTTACCTGCAAGGCGGTATTTTGTCTCCACTGCTATGGTGCATGTTGGTCGACTCATTACTCAATGCTCACAACCGTAAGCAAACGATGTAGCTCTACTGTCTGTTGGGTCTTGTCAAGCGACTGTCTGGATTTCAGGATTTCAGTCAATCCTCTCTGATTGAGGGTGTTTTCTTTTCGAGAAAGAGGAAGCTGTCTGGCCTAACTCATCTAGTGCTTAAAGGCATCACTATCCAATTCTCCAAAGAAACTATTTTGATGTGATCTTGGATAACAAACTTCTATGGACATGCTTAATGTTACGTCGAAAGCCTTTAAAACGCTGTTAGTCTTCTTGCAGTGCAAACGAGTTGTCGGCAAGATATAGCGCCTGCCATCGAGATTGGTCCTCTGGATCTACCCTGAATTCACTAAGTCTAAATCTGGGTTTCAGGTCACAATGAGTTGACGGGAAATAAAATCGCCGATAAACTTGCCTGGCAATACTCAGAGGAGAGTTTTTAAAGACCGGAACCCAATTTAGGTCTGCCTGTGTCATCGGTTAAGCCTTCTATTGACAGTTGGATTTCACATGAGTGAGAGTTGCGGATTGTATGACTCTTTTGCTTCCCGACGTTTCTTAGAAGTCAGTGGCCCTCCTACTGTCTCTCACCAGGAAAGTCGGCAGGTTGCTCACTGGCGTCGTAAATGATACAACATCCTGCGATTCATACAAAATAGTGATGAATAAAGTGAGAAGTGGCACAACAACTGCACCGAAAAGACCAAATATAATGAACACTTCAATTGTCTGCATCTTATTCCTGAGGAAAGAAATGAGTTACACTACCACAAGAAATGGCAGATGGAATTTGCCATTTGAATTTGTTGACAAATCAGGTGAGGAAAATATACTTTATATACCTTCGCTGAGAGAGGTCCTGCGTTAAGAAACTATCTAATAGAAAATCACAGGGCTATGACTTTATTACTGCACAGATATTGAAGGAATTGCCATGCATTGCTGTGGTAAAACTTCGATATGTTCCACATCACTAGAAGATAGCAGAGATAATTGTTATAAAGGGTGAGCAGATAAGAACGATTGGAACAAAATTTCAATAAAACAACAACGGTGTGAGATATAAAATTAATTCTGCCTCTATTTTGAAGCTACGTTCATGCCATTATGTGTGGAACAGCACATCATTCAAATGGACGCCTCGGCTTTGCTGGCAGCGCTTCAAGAGTTCGGTCCAATGTTTGATGAGCCGGTCCAATATGTATGGCGTTATTCCGGCAATAGTGTGTTGAATGTTCGCCGAGCTCGTCCAAAGTGGTTGACTTGCTAGCGTAGACTAAGGCCTTGACGTAGCCCCACGTAGCGTCAAATCGCTTGACCAATTGATCGGCGGCCAATTCATGAACGGTCGCCGTAAGATGACCCAGTCGTCAAATTTCTCCTTCACAACTTCGAGCGTTGCGCAGCTTGTATGGCATGTAGCTCCATCTTGTTGGAACCACAGCTCGAATATATTGATGTTGTCGATTTGACCACAGAAAGAGAACATTGACGGTAACGGTGCCTCCTTCCTAATTTCGAAAGAAATAAGGTCCGATGATGCCGCCATGCCATAAACCGCACCAAATAGTCAAGCTTTGTGGATATATTGGTGCTTGGCCGAACACTTGTAGATTGTGTTCGCTCCAATAATGGCAATTTTGCTTGTTGACATAGTTGCTGAGCCAAAAATGGGCCTCGTCCGAGAAGATGATTTTTTGCCCAAAATCCGGATCTTCGACTAAAATTTCTTGCGCCCAATTATCGAAAACACGGCGTTATCTATGGACGTCCAGCTTCAATTCTTGCGGCAGCACAATTTTATACGGATGTAGGCCCAAATCTAACCGCAAACAAAATAAGCCGGGTTAACTCTCTCTCGATTTCAGGCCTTTTCTCCGATGTTCTTACCTCTCCCCTGCTAAAATTGTGCCATTTCTGACCGTTTCTTGGCATTGATTTCACAGATCTTGAATACTTGATGTTTGTTGCATGGACAAAACGTCTGGCAGTTTGGTTCAGTTACAGCCGTTCAAAGTTAGATTTATGTTTTCACTACATTTCTGTTCCTTAAAGTGGAGTGGTGCTTTAATGACGCAACCTGGTGCGTCAATCACTATTAATTTGGTTGACGGTTTAATGATCAGATGAGTGCCATGTTTCTTAGTTGTCAGGAAATCATGTACGAGCTATGGAGTAAGCTAAGCTTTCAGGCAGTTTAGTGTTAAAACCAATTAACGTTATTTTACCGATGTGACTAATGCACTGCTTGTATGTTTTGGACGGGGACCTTATAAAAACATTCTTTAGTAGCCTCGTATTTTTTCCCTTGAGAGGGGATATCAGGCTGTGAATGAATGTAGTCTTTATGCGAATTATTATAAGCCGTTCTCTTATGTATTCAAGACTTCTCGTCTAAGTCCGCATCCAAGTAGACGCTGGTAGTGTTCTCTGTAGCAATTGGTGTAGGTCATAGTTTCGGATCCTCTTGATTGCCCCATTTCATTTAGGACCTCCGCAACGTGCACGACTTCGCATGATCTGATTAAAGTCCTTTTATCGTTTGCAATGTCGTAAATAGTGAACCCTTATCCGATGCTATCGGTTATTTCGCAACAAAATTATTTATAGGTGGTGAAGTAGTTAAATTTAGACATCTTCCAGGCCTCCTTTTGAGACCCCTTTGCAAAAACTTGGTTATTCCACAGTCAGTTATTCATTTTAGGTATACGAAAGTTGCCCTTGACCCAAGCAGAGATAATCCTCCACGATTTTAATTTCAAGACCGTGGCTAGTCTCAAAAATCCTTATTCTCTAATCTTAAAATTCCTGCGTTTAAAGCCCAACGTCTTACAGCCCCCATTCTCATAGCTTCTAATCTTTCATAGTAGAGTACCTGGTCTTACCGCAGAAGGAGGCAAGTGGATAAATGTTTGTAAGTGGGCTTCGTTACTACGAGAGTCGCTGCTCGCTAAGATTCGTTGAGTTCATTGTTTCATTTGTTATGAATGCGGAACATTAATTTTAATAATATCTCAACTAAACCCCTATGCCGCATGAAGTTTCTACCGAGTAACGGTAAATCCAGCTAGACTTGGAAACTCGTATGTACGTATATAAATAGTAGTGGGGAAAAAGTCATCACCCTATCGGAGGATGCTATAATTTCTGCAAATGGCGGCAAATGTCAATTCTACTTTGACACTTGTGAAGTAAACAGATAGAAAATACACGTCAACAAGACATGAATCGCTATACTCCTACAGAAAGCGGAATAATTCGTGAGTGGTGTTGGTGCAGCGTGAACTTCGGCGAGATTTACTGGTCGTCCGACACCAACTGGTCAAACGCTACGAGATGTTGTCAGGTCTGGCCGGCCCCGGAGCGGCCATTCGGCTGAGAATATCGCAGCTGTGGTTGAAGATGTCGCCGAAGTACCGGAGTATGGACCAGGCGACGTGTCATGCAATTGGGCATCAATCGGCGGTCTTTGCAGACAATTTTGGTGAAAGACTGCAAAATGTTCCCTTACCAAGTGCGGACAGTGCATCAGGTGTTAGCTTTTGACTAAGCGCGTGTAACTTACGCATAGGCCATTCTGAATCTCGACCACGAGGGAGACAACTTTTCATCGAAAATCATCGTGAGCGACGAGGCCCATTTCCATCTCTGTGGATATGTGAATAAGCTAAATTATCGCTTTTGGGGCACCGAAAATTCCCGTATAACCCATGACGAGCCATTACACCCGCTCAAAGTTACTGCATGGTGTACTGTTTACGCTGGAGGCGTCATCGTCCCTTATTTTTTCGAAAAAGCCGCGGCCGAAACGACTACTGTGGACGGCGAGCGCTACAGAGCCATGCTCAACGACTTTCTCCTTCCTCAATTAGATGAATTGGGACTGGAGAACATGTGGTTCTAACAAGATGTAGCAACAGCGCATACAGCACGAGCCACAACCGAAATCCTGAGGGCTGCATTTCCGGGTCGCCAGATTTAACCATTCCAGACCTCTTTTTATGGGGCTTTTTGAAGTCAGGAGTCTATGTCAGTAAGCCTCAGACTCTTGAAGCCCTCAAAGAGAATATCCGTCAAGAATGCGAGGACCTATCGCTGGAAGTTCTGGCAAGAGAGATGGTAAATGCCAAAAATCGGGACCGAAATATCATCAATTCTGGTGGCGGCTACTTAGCCGATATCATTTTCTCGACTTAATGGCAAACAATTTTAAGACATCAAATGAACATTATCCAAAAGCATAACCAAAGTTTTTCATTAATAAAAAATATTACAGCCAAAGAATATCGGGTGAGAACTTTTGCGCCACCTTGTACTTCTATACTTCTGGTTGGCTGAAAGGGTGGTTATCCGATGACCTTGCTTTGGACCTTGAGAAATGGATACTTATGAGCAAAATATTCTACATGTTTGAAATAGCGGCCCGAGTGGACCTCGGCCTTTACCACATTATGTGAGGTCCATCTGGCCTCAACCAACAGATATACTTCGTTGGTTGAGACACTCTTAGACTTGAGCATACAATTTTGACAATGCGCTTGGAATATTTAGTGCATGAACGAATAATCGGACAATTTGAGATGAGATCGACTATTGATGTCTAAATGTGGCTGAGAGTGCGGGAATATTCAATATTCAATCGAGGTGAAGGATTGAACATTTCAAGAAGCACCATAACGAAAGATTTGCATCTTCAGGACGACAAAATCCAAATCAGAAATTCGAGTGAGGAGAGTTCTTCAATTGGTTTATTGAATAACAAGAAGTGAACGGCAAGGTTTCCAACAGCGATGAAGCACATTTTTATGCTCATCATGATGTAAAGCCAGTCAATGGAGAACGGTATCGGGAATTTGGACCCAGTTTTGTGTGGATTATATGGATTTCGAAGACATGTGGTTCCAACAGGATAGTGAAACTTCCCACTCACCATGTAAAACAATGGTATTATTGCATAAGACATCTCATGGCTAAGTATTCTCCTGTTGCGGCGTCCAGAATTGGCCGTCTAGATTGTTCGATTCTGGGGTTTGTTGAAGTCCAGTGTTTATGTCAACAAGCCCACTACTAATCAATGCTGCATCATGGAAATCAAATTACATTTGTTCGAAACCGTGATTGATAACTGCGTCAAAAGAACACAAAAGTAGGGGCCACAACTCTTACTCCCCTTTCGTGTCTCCATAGCTCCCAAATGTTCACACAGATTTGAATGGATTGTTTTTGAAATTTCGTCGGTCAATTGACACTTGCACAAATTATTCACAGAACAGAGGTGAAAATATTGCGGCCATCCTTCAGGGACACTCTCCAGGAGAATTCTCAATTTGATAGATTCACCAGTACCGTGAATTAACCAAACATACTCGTACTCGTATAAGTACAGGTACACTCCAGCATTGTGTGAGCTCCAGCATTAGTTAACCGCATCCGCAGGGCATTAATGCGTGTAAGTGTATTTCTAATTGACGATGAAGTCAATGAAGCCGATCAAGCTCAGTTAACTCTACTAATTAACATAAATGAAAAGCTTTTATCAGAAAATTTTATCAACAAATTGTTAAAGCCACACGAAAGTTGAGTGCTTCAATTTTATTAACTACGGACCTGCCTGCACCAGTGATGACGCGTCCACCCCCATTCACTTTGTTGTCACTTAAAATGTGCCTGTGCGATTTGTCCTTATCAGGATGTCAAACATCATGTTTTTCAATGTTTGCTGTCTGGCTCTGTAGGCATATACTGGCAAACTGGTCCTGTCAGGCTGCCAGCTATGTGTTTACAAATTCGACGAATAAATAATCGAAATGATTTTTAATTACAATTGACGAAGACATGTTTGTATGTAAGTTGCATGTGGGCATTCAGACACACTTGTGACACCGAGGCGTCGGAGGACTGCATGATTTAGTGCCTTGCAGGTGTTTGTTTGCTAAGGTCAACATGGAAAATCAAATTCAAATACGAAGGACACAACAATTGACAGGTGGGTTCCGATGTTGTCGTTTGTCGAAGGCTGTTTGGAGTTACTTTGGAAAATTTGTTAATAGAGGGATATGTTTGTTGAAAACGGTTTTGATGAACCTCCAGACTTTTTCGTGTTCTATTTTTTAAAGTGGACAAAATGTACTTCTAACTTTTGATAGTTTCAAACAATTTTAGTTTTCTCAATTCCTACTTTAACCTTGCAAGGTGCTTTCACTCATTCCACATAATTTCACTTATCCTAGTTCGATGTGAACGTTGTGCCTCACAATCAGATGAACTGATGCTTTCTTGCTAGGGTGTAGTAATCTACGTACCATGTTCGGATGCAGATATCCACGCCATGTAGGAAGTGCCGTACGATACCGCACATAAAATGACAAAAGGAGGATACTGTGTGATGTACTCGTATACTACTATAGAGAACAAAAGCTCATCTAATTGGGGGTGCGGATATATTGTAAGTGGCAGACCAACCTGCTTTATTAGCGTTCCTGACTCGCTATTTAAGGCTGACTGCCCGAAAAACAACTTCAGCTGTATGTTTACCAGCACCCTTTTGAGGTCATACCTGTCATTGTCAGACAACGCTGAACTGTTGTGGACTGAGGTATGTGTATTTTTGGTAATCTTAGCTCGATATGCCTCTGGCCTTTTGCGTCATTTTCAGTGTTAGCGTGCTGTGTCCCAAATAGACAAAGCCTAATTGCCTTTGCTGCGAAATTGGGTATAACTACAACACGGGTACTTGACTTACTAGGCTCCAAATTCACAAAGGAACTTAGCTGTAACCCGATTACAAATTAGTCAGTTAACATGGTCAGTTTTGATCACCGCAAGGCACTTCACCATCATTACAGTTACCCAAATATTCCGAGCACTGAGCAGCCGATGCGGACTCGAAACATTATCCAGTTTCAGCCAAGATACTACACATATCTTAGACACCAAGAGGACGGCGAATTATGTAAAACGAGGAGATTTAAGGTAGAACGGCTGTAATCGCAACAAATCGCCGAAATCTTTACCGATTATCCATCAATCCCTTACCCTTTACGGCCTTCAGATCACAGTGGGATCGATGAGCAGAGGTCGTCAGAAATGAAGCAACTGATGTGCTGGGTTTCACCTGATCACAAACATGAACCACTGCTTTGATGAAGATTACAAGCAAGATGCAGCAAAATAACTCAAAAAAATAAGTGTGTCAAGCCACAATGACCCGAGCAGAAACCTCCAGATATGAGTAAGGGAAAAATGTTGTCATAATCTGTACTGAGGATATAGAAAAACAACATCTGCAGACAGGCGAAACCAAGACCACACTGTCAGGCAAAACAAAGCTTTGAACTTGAGAAATAAAAGCCAAGATTTCCGGAAATTCCCGGAATAACCACCGTGTGGCGCTCCCATTGTTCCGATTTGAGTTCTGTTATTTTTGTTAAGTTGGTACTCGTAAATCTGTTGTTGATATTCCCTTGACATTTGCAAAAGTTACGTAGCCAAGAGTACATCTATCTCTGTGTGTGTTGGCGATTTTTTTACAACTTTAGAAATGGATTTAAATTTGTAACAACGAGCTTGTATTAAATTTTGCGTAAAAAACGGATTTAATGGTGCGCGAACGTTGGAAAAGTGTTTCGGCAACGATTCTCTAAAAAAAACGTTCGTTTACCAGTGGCACGAGCGGTTCAAAAGTGGTCGTGAGTCAATCGAAGATGATGAACGCAGTGGCAGACCATCGACATCGAAAACCGACGAAAACATTGATGGAGTAAAAGAAATGTTGGTCAATAACCGCAAATTTACGATCAGAGAGATAGCAGAGGACTTGAACATAGCCTATGGATCCGTCCAAGACATTTGGGTTTCTGTCGTGTAGCAGCACAGTTGGTGCTAAAAGACCTCAATTTTATGAATTTCACGCGTGTTGACGTCGCAAAAGAGATGTTTTGCGAGGCTGAATCCGATTGCACATTCATCAAAAGGATCATTACTGGAGACTAGAGGTGGGTTTATGAGTACGACACGCAATCCAGACATCAGGCAAGTGAATGGCGTTCACCAAATGAGCCGAGACAAAAAAAACCACGTCGTTTTCAGTCAAAAAAGAAGGCAATGCTCACGGTTTTCATTGATTACAACGGTGTAGGGCATCATTTGCCAGAAGGCCAGAGAGTAAACAAAGAGTATTATTTGGGCGTTATGAGACGTTTGCGTGAAGAAATTCGCCGAAAGAGACCAGAATTGTGGGCAGAAAACTCGTGGATTTTGCACCATGATAACGCACCGTTGCACAGTGCCGTGCAATCCGTAATTTTTTGACGAAAAATGCAACAAATACCATCCAACAGCCAACGAATTCACCTGATTAGGCTCTATTCAATCAAGTTAAAAAACTACTACAGGGAACGCGTTTCAGCAGCCGGGAGGAAGTAATAGAAAAATCGCAGGAAGCACTGATGGACATACCGAAAACCGAAAACATTTATGCGCTGGCATAAGTGTGTTGCAGTCGATGGGGATTACCTTGAAGGGGACAATATAGATTTAGATGAATATAGTAAACTTGTATTTTTAATATTCGGGCACATTTAACCCGGGAACTTTTTGATCAAGGTGGTAGATATCAAAAGTTGATATATTGTCTAAGACAACAGGAGAGAATACACTAAATTCAGAGGGACTATAACTGATGTATGGATCATTTGCCCCAGAGAAAACCCTCTAAATTGCTCCAACCATAGGAGCATCAGTCCACTTAATGTTGTCTGACATATTATACAAACGGCTAAAACTATTTGCTAGGGATGTAGTTGCCCCCTTTCGGTGCATTTCTAGCTTCGTAAGTCTGCTGTTTACCAAGTATTCACACTACGGTAGACCCTGGAGAAAATACAAGAAGTCCAAATTTAAAAAAAAAAAAAATTCTTATGAGTTAAATTTTTCAGGCTTTTTACAGTTAAATAAAACTGTACGTAGTTTTTTATCTATCACGTCAAGTTTTTTCGCTACAGAGAGGTTGTGTTTCGATCCATATAAAGTGTTTTCCAATAGGGACTTGACAACTTTGAATTTAATTTGTGAACGCACTCTTTCACTAATCATCAAACTGTCACTGTCAATTTATTCAGTAAACTCAACATTTTCATCATAGTGAAGTACACGAACGAGCAACGTCTGCAAATTATAAAAATTTTCTACCGAAATTTGGAGTCGGTGAATGCAATTTTAAGATCGTTAACTCCAATTTTCGGTCGTAATTCTCGGCCTAGTAGACAGGCAATAACAAATTTAGTGCAAAAATTTGAGTCTACATATTCGTTGTGCGATGTTCCCGTGTCAGTGAGACAACGGGTTGGTCGAAGTGTCGAAAATATCGCTGCCGTTCAGGCGTACGTAGCAAACGATCCAAATCAGTAAATTCCACGGCGTTCTCAAGAATTGGGCATCGCTCAGACCACATTATGGCGTATTTTGCGTAAGGATCTTGGTTTACACCCATACACGATCAAGCTGACTTAGGAATTGAAGCCGATGGACCATTTGAAGCGACGTACGTTCTCCGATTCGGTTCTGGAGTAGATGCGCCAAGATAATGAATTTCATCGCAAAATCATCTTCAGTGACGAAGCTCATTTTTGGCTCAATGGGTTCGTCAATAAGCAAAATATGCGTTATTGGTCGGGTGAAAATCCACATGTGCTTCATGAATCACCACTTCATCCACAAAAAATAACTGTTTGGTGCGGTTTGCATGCCGGCGGCGTTATTGGGCCATATTTTTTCGTCGACGATAACGATCGTCACGTTACTGTGAATGGTCAGCATGATCACCTATTATTTTCGGCCCGAATTGGAAGATATGGACTTGGACTACATGTGGTTTCAATAGGATGATGCCACAAGCCACACAGCACATGCTACAATCGATTTATTGAAGAGTAAGTATGGTGAGCGTGTTATCTCAAGAAATGGGCCAGTCGATTGGCCGCCGGCGATTTAACGCCGCTTGACTATTTTCTGTGGTTTATGCCAACACGCCGACGACGTTGGAAGAGCACAGATCCAACATTGAACGCGAAATAGTGGCCGTTTCGGCCTAAATGTGTGGCTGAGTCCTTGAAAATTGGGTCCAACGAATCGACCGCTGCAAACGTGCCCGCGGTGGCCATATGAACGAAGTCGAGTTCCATTCATAAATGTTTTGATTGTACTTCAAGCCTATAATAAAGTTTTTGAAATATCTCAAACGGTTTGCGTTTTATTTAAAAAAAAAGTTGTCAAGTCCTTATTGGAAAACCCGATATAGGTGGCAGTTTTACTATTCCCATTCAAAGAAAAACCATCAGCGCATTTGTCAGGGAAGCGTATTTTGCATATTTTAAAATAGAAATTGGTGATCAAGATAAACGTAGAGCACCTCACAAGGTGTGCAAACAGTGTGTTGAGAGTTTACGGATTTGGACAAAGGGAGCACGTAATAAATTGAAATTTGGTATACCTATGATTTGGCGAGAGCCCAAAGATCATTCAAGTGATTGTTACTTTTGTATAGTGAAAACGTTTAGATATAGCAAGAAAAACAAATGTAAAATAGAGTATCCTAGTTTATCATCAGCCATAGGTCCAGTACCTGAAATCGCAGTGCCAGTTTTCAAAGAACAACGATGAACATTTTGAAATGGAAGATGACTCCATTCATAAGGGATTTGATCAGAAAGAGTTAAATGACTTGGCCCGGGAAAAAGGCTCTAGAGCTCTAGACTTCTTGAAAAAGGAGCTAAAGTATCCTACTTTCGATCAAGAGAAATTGCATTTCTGCAATACTTTCGAAGTGACGGTGAATTTGTGTATTGCCATAGCATAAATGGTTTAATGGAGGAGTTGGGAAGTTAAGCCTATAACGCAACTGAATGGCGACTGTTTATTGATAGCTCAAAGCGGAGCTTGAAGTGTTTCCTCCTCCACAATGTGTACTTATTTGGTGCAGTCCCAATCCGCCCACTCAGTTTGTTTGCATGAAGAATATGAAGACATAAAGAGAGTCAGTGATTTGTTGCAATACCACATGCAAAAATGAATCATCTGTGTTGACTTTAAAATGGTATGTTTCCCTTTTGGCCAGCAGTGCGGATATACCAAGTATCCCTGCTTTTGTGTATGTGGGACAGCAGAGCTCGTGAGAAGCAGTGGCTACAGTCGAATTGGCCGCCAAGATCTGAACTCAAACCTGATGATCCAAACATTCTACATCAGCCGCTTGTTAACAGAAAGAGTATTATATTTCCACCTCTGCATATAAAACTGGGCTTCATGAAGCAGTTTGTTAAAATTTTGCCAACTGAAGGAGACTGTTTCAAGTACCTCATTTTAGCATTTCCTCGTCTGTCTTTTGAAAAGATAAAGGCCGATGTGTTTGACGGCCCACAGATTCGGCAACTAATTAAAGATGGCACAATGACAGAACTCCAAAAGAATGCTTGGTTGGCATTTAAAAACGTTGTCAAAAACTTTCTTGGGGATCCTTGTCGTTTCTGCTTTAATAGTCGCAATTGTTTCATTGACAGCTGGCTTGTCCTTCCCATTATGTCAATGTTGCCTACGTAGAGAGTAAATGAGCAGAATTTTGATAGATCCGAAGTTGACTAGTGAGTTTCGCAAAATTTTCTCAGGAACTTTGCTGAAAAAATCACATGACATCGTTTTGTTTAGTCCTACGAAGTACGAAGGTCTTATACATTCACATAATACAGCCGTAAGTTTAGCGGATGTCCCTTCTTTAGGATCGGGTAAACAATGCTTAGGTACCATTCACCGACTTACTTTCGTCGATTCAGATTTTAGAGTTGAGTTGATTCAAGCTCCATATCCAATCATCTCTTGTTGCTTTAAATAGCTTGGCAGTTAAGCCACCAGGTTCAGGAGCTTTGTTGGACTTAAGCTTGGAAATGGCTGACTTCATCTTGGTCAGATGGACGGAGGTGTTGTCAGTCTTCGTCCAGGTCGAATGGTTCGTCATCACCTTTAACAGCCTGCAGAAATAATCTTTCAGCACCGACTATGGTTATATTATGATTTTTCCTTGATATGATACTTGATAATTTTTTTTTGGTAAAACTTACGATCTTCACTCTTCTAGTAGCACCTCCTCGCACCTAGCACCTAGGCCTCGATCGAGAGCTTCTCACGATCTCTTTTACTTTTGCTGAGACTATCTTCTACCCCTCTTTTCCGGTAGTGTTGACCTTACGAACCCCTCTCGTTCTTTTCTGCTCTGTGCGTCAACAGTTTTTTTGTGTTTGCTTATCGAACCAGTGCACATAGAGGTATTTGCACCAAAAAGTTGGCCAATAGTCAATTTTTTAAAATGAAGAGTTAAGAAGTAAATTTTTTCCTAACGGTTGCTAAATTCCCATTGAATTATGCACCGTAATCATTTTAATTTTGTGTGCACATATCTGACCAGAGCATCATTCCGGGGTCGCCGGTCCAAAGGTTCATTTGTTTAGCAAAAAAATTCCGCGAAAACGATACAGTTTTTTATTTTTTTTTTAATTATTTTTCGCTCATTGTGTGAAAGTTTTGAAGTATGGATAATTCACTACCAGGTATGTACTTTATTATAAGCTGATTTTCATTATCCAAAGGACTGTTTTTATATCGAAATTGATATTATCAAAATAACTTGGAAAAGGTTTTTTTTTTATTATTTATTTGTGAAACATGGGCTTTCATTAATATACTTCGGCATTATTCGGTGGAAATTTTTTTATCACGTAAAAGAACAAGATTTCTAGTATAGAATACAAAAAAAATAATCTGCCTATTTTTGCCTTTTTAGATTTATGAGTCAAAAATGTATGTGTAGTTCTTCGTAAATTGACTGTTCTTTTTTGTCTTTTGACATTTGTACGTCCGTTATGTGTGTGTCGTTTGTTGTAAAATCTAGTCAGTATTTCGCTATCGAAATTTCTTGTTCTTGAAGGATCATCCGGTTACAGTATTATAACAAAACAACATTTATATGATTTAATGCGAGATTATGAAGGGAAAAACATCGATGAAAAGTTGGACTACGTTCAAAATTATTCATTAAGCAAAGTTTCTTGTGCGGAAGATAGTCTGAATGATTTTAAGCTTAAAATTCAACGGTTAAGGTATCTTAGTATTAAACTCATAATTTTTGTTGCATAAATATGTACAAGCATTTTTTTTAATTTCGGCTTGACATTAAAGACATGAATTCAAGATTAGATGGTCAAATTCACGAAGAACGGATGAAATTTAAAAAAAAAAAATCCGGTTTGGCTTCAAGGAGTTGTTGAAATACCCTTAGCATCAGTAAGAGCAGGCAGCCCCCCGAAAACATTCGAAGAACTAAGTATCCGTAGTAAAAGAAGAAGAACTCAAAGCTTACGTGACAATATTGAAACGGAAGAGCTGGTGTACGCAACCCAATTGAAGTTGCGTCAGGCTGGAAAGATAGATGCTTCAAAAGTGCTTAAGGAAGTGGCCCAATCTCCTGGAAGAGCCAAAAAATACAAAGAAGCGATTTCTGACAGTTTGTCAAGTAAAAACACAAAATTATATAATTTGAAAGCACTGTCTATTTTTGTTGAAGCGGGTTTATCGCGTAGGCAGTACGAGATAGTAAGAACTAGCGACAGAAAACTTTTTCCATGCTACAGTATACTGCAAAAAGAAAAAAAGCAATGCTACCCTGCCCCAGAGTCATATACTGTAACTGAAACATTGGCTGAAGTAAACTTGCAGGACTTATTAAATCACACTGCTGAACGACTAATTTTATATTTGGATGAAGTGTTGGAAACCTTGACAGAAAGCGAATGTAGTTCCTTAGAACTTATATCGAAATGGGGATGTGACGGTTCGCAACAAAGTCAATACAAACAAAAGTTTGAGAATAGCACTGATTCGGATGCATATATATTCCAGGTCTCATTTGTACCGTTGAGATTATATTGCCGATCAACCAACAAAATTATTTGGCAAAATCCAACACCTTCTTCACCACGGTATTGCCGACCTATAAAAATAAGTTTTGCTAAAGAATCTATCGATTATACGCAAAGCGAAATAAGCTACATCGAGTCTAAGATCAGTGCTCTTACCAAAACTCAAATTCAAGGCAGACTCATTGAAGTTAAGCACACGCTGACATTTACCATGATTGATGGCAAAGTTTGCAATTCAGCAACAAATACAAAGTCAACATTGAAATGTTACATTTGCGGAGCTACTTCAAGAGATTTCAATGATTTAACAAAGTCAAAACAAACTAATAAAGACGCATTGAAGTTTGGATTAGCAATTTTGCATGCAAGAATACGTTTTTTGGAAATCCTTCTTCATCTTTCATACAAACTTCCAATAAAAAAATGGCAGCTACGAACACAGGAAGATAAAGATATTGTGAAAGAGAGGAAGGCTGAAATACAGGAAAAGTTAAGAATCAAACTAGGCCTTATTGTAGATGTCCCAAAACCTGGCTTTGGCAATTCTAATGACGGCAATACTAGTCGAAGATTTTTTAATAACCCAGAAGAAGTTGCCGAAATAACAGGTGTTGACTTACAACTAATTTTAAGATTGAAAGTAATATTAGAAGTATTGTCCAGTGGGTTTAGAATAAATACGTCAAAGTTTAGTATATTCGCACACTATACGGCTAAGCTTTATGTTGAGCTATACCCATGGCATCCGATGACACCAACTTTGCACAAAATTCTTCTGCATGCATCTGAAGTGATCGAAAGTGCACTTCTACCAATCGGACAGATATACGAAGAAGCAGCAGAAGCGCGCAATAAGCATTTTCGTTTATACCGCTTAAATTTTGCGCGAAAATTTTCAAGGAGGGACTGCAACATGGATGTTTTAAACAGGTTATATAAAATCTGATGTCTAATGGCAATATTTTGTTATATTAAACTTCTTTTTCTTTTCTAAACAGGTTACTCTTAACATCTGATCCTCTCATATCAAGTTTAAGGCCCTTGCGTAAAAGAAAAAACCGACAACTGGGAAAAGAGGCCCTTGAAATGTTAATTTCCGAAACTCCAGATTCATTTGTAGGTGAAAATACCGACAGTATGTTACCATCGAATGAAACAGAATCAGATGAAGAAAAATCTGAAGCAGAATCGTCTGAATAATTTTATGTGTTATTTAATTTTTTTTGCATTTCAATAATATAACACATATATAAATAAAAATAATTAAATATAAAAAAAAATTCTTCTAACAACTATTATATAGCTTTAAGACCTTATTTAATTGTTTCAGATATAATTAAATTCATAAAACAAAAGAAAATAATTTTGTCCGGTTTTTGGATGCAAATACCCCTATGTGCAGTGGTTTCTTTGTTGAGGCGAGTTGACACGCAGTACATCAGAGGAGGCCTCTCTGATTGCTCCTTGGCAGTGATGCTATTTTTTTTATAGGTTCGATGCTGGCGGCATCGGACTCCTCGAAAGATTAAGGTAAACTCCATAAGAAAAGGCCCTGACGGTCTACTACGACTGTTCGATGTTCGACGTTGAACTTTTGTCAATGGTTCGCTTGCTTTGGGCATCCTTATGATCTGAGCACAACTTAAAGACTGGAGGAGTGCCGGTTTGCTGATCAGGCGTCAGCCAGGTTCCCTTATGGATATCAGGGTGTGGAAAACGTTTGGTGGCTATATACTCGTACTACGAGTGCACTTCGTTCCGCCGTTTCTATAATATCATGCTAACGATCCTATTACAAAAGATGCCCCACTTGTCTAGCTTGGCATTATAATCGTCAACGGCGATTTTCAAGTCAGCTCATCCGTGAACACTACTGATGGCGGATACTAGCTGCGGCGCTACTTCTGTAGCAACCAGATTTTGCGAAATTGCTAAATTTTAGATGGTGAGAGTGAATTCGGCACAAAAATACAAATTCTCAGTCTTTGCTACGCTCGTCATATAGGGCGTATATATCCGAAACCATAGATGCGTTTTGCATTCAACACGGGACGTGTTGTAGGGATGCGATAGATAAATACCGGGATGGTCGTCGCCTGTCTGCAGTCATTTGGAAATAAAGTGAAAATTAACCTTTAAGTTGCAGATAGGGACGTGAGCCATACTTAGAAGCTTTGTCTAACACCGCAACAAGAGAAGAGCCGTCCTTATTTTTCCGATTCTTAATCTCCTTGTAAGAAAAGATTTTTCGGTTTTCAGTATCAAGTCCAGAGTTCTGGGTACGGAGACGCATCAATACATTATTCGTCTCCCCGGAAACTAGATTGTATCGCTTGTCAGTTTTTGTATCCTGAAAACCTCAGAGGTCCCAGTCTTTGGTCTAAGAAGGTGATCGAATGTAAAGGTTTTGTCAAGAAACACTAAGGAGTAGTACTTTTTTGATAAATTAACGTTAACGGGCTTTTGAGAAGGAGGCATAATAACGAACAACTCTATAAGAGTTCTCTAAGACTCTACAAGCGTTCAAGATATAACAACAAACTTACGAACTGGAGGACATATCGCTAAAATGTTGCGGTCAAAGCTGTATTGTTGCCATCCGCGCCACTAACAACAGTGGAGGCAGACGAAACCCAACTCCAGTTAAACGACATCACTCTATCATCTTTTAAAAACAGCTGTAAGGTTAAGAGAACTGTGGTAAAATGGTGCGTACCATGGTGGAATGAAAACATAGAAGCTATTCGGAAAGGAGTGAAGGAACATTATAGACCCTTTTTAACTTACTGCCTCTGGCGTGGTTACTGCGAGAAACCCGAAGCCCTTCCTACGATAACACGACTCCATAAAACTCTCTGCCACGATCATTTGAATTGCATGAGATTGCCAATCAAACCAGATGGCGCAATCACATGCGAGCGTGAGGAAACCCTGTATACATTGATTCAGATTCACTTCCCAGGGCTTTATAATATTGACATGTCTTACGGACAGTCAACGGAGGTTTCACTTCCAAGAAACCTCAGCAGAATCAACAGTTTATCCGGAAAACTCTTCAGTCCGGATAAGGTTACTCAACTCATTTAAACCATACAAGGTACCAGTCATAGTCGGAATTTTTCCACATCTCTTACAAAAAGGGCTGGACTTTCTTGTTCTTAACCTAATAGTCTTATTTAGCTTCAGTTCAGGGAGGTTAGGTGTTCATCTCCAAACCAGGCAATAAGCCCAGGGAACTACCTAAATCATGTCCTATAAGCTTGACATGGTTTTATCTGAAAACAATGGAAAGAATTATTGACCGTTCATATAAGAAAAAGCTTAGAAAATGGCTTAACACTGCAAATGGGTGCAGTACGCCCATCAGAAAGGCAATTCGACCGGAGATGCTCTAATGAAGCTGACAGCTGAAATCAAAAGCTCCTTCCGCTGTAGAGAAATTGCACTTTGCGCATTCCTTGACATAGAGGGTGCTTTCGACAACACTGGATATGACTCCATAGAAATGCTTTGCTACATAGAAACATCGATTAACATACCATCAACTGGGTCAAAGCGATGCTTGAAAGCCGGACGATTACTATAATACTTCATCAGGGTCGACTTCAGTATCAGTATCAACCGTAAGGGGCTGACCGTCGGGAGGTGTATTATCCCTTCTCCTGTGGTCTTTGATCATAGATAAGAAACTTAGTCATTGGTTATCCCGATGACCAAGTGATCATCATTTGGGGCAGAAAGACTAGTTCTAGACTGGCGCACCAGAGAGAATCTCAGGAATCTCTGGCTGTCATAGTTATTTTCATTAAAAGAAGAAACATAAACTTAGATATAGTTTCACTTAATAAGACAATCGTAATTGTCGATCGAGTAATCCGACGAGGTCAAATATCTGGGAGTAATCCGAGGCAAAAGACTCAACTGGAACTCTCACAACAAAACAACATCGCATGTATGGCAGCACATTGGGGATCTCTATAAAGATCACTCACTGGATCTATAAATGATGGTCAGGCCCATAATGGCATATGCTTCTATCGTATGGTGGACTAAGGTCACGCAAAATACCGCCATTTTAAAGCTCAACAAAGTACAGTGTCGTGCATATCGGATGAGAGAACCTCAGAGCACCGAATAAAAATTGGACAAGTTCTCGGGAAAGTTGCGGAAGTGAGGTGCCTAAGGCACGAGGTGCTTATTGAATGTAAAGATCTAGATGGCGTCACTACAAAGGAAGAGATCTGCCAAGCCCTGTCCGAGCAGTGTGAGGAACTGTGAGGTACTCAGGCCTCAGCCATTAAATCCCTGAGGACAGCCTACGCAGGGACGCAAACAGTAGTCATCAGCCTCCCGATTAACGCTGCCAAAAATATTCTGGAGGTAGGAAGAATAAAAATCAGATGGACGGTATGCCGAATACGAGAAATAGTAGTACCACTACGATGCTTTAATTTTGGTCATCTTGCGAAGGTGTGTAAAAGTACTGTGGACAGAAGCGAAAATTGCGTCAAGTGCATGACCTTTCTATCATGACACAAGAAAGAATGATGACACCTGGAATAGGGTTCATCCGAGCGAAGATCAATGGAGTATATATAGGGTTTTCCAATAAGGACTTGACAACTTTTTTTTTAAATAAAAGGCAAACCATTTGAGATATTTCAAAAACTTTATTATCGACTTGAAGTACAATCAAAACATTTATGAATGGAACTCGACCTCGTTCATATGGCCACCGCGGGCACGTTTGCAGCGGTCGATTCATTGAACCCAATTTTCAACGACTCGGCCACACATTTCGGCCGCTATTTCGCGTTCAATGTTGCCTCTGAGCTCTTCCAACGTCGTCGGCGTGTTCGCATAAATCATGACTTAACGTAGCCCCACAGAAAATAGTCAAGCGGCGTTAAATGGCACGAACGAGGCGGCCAATCAACTGGCCCATTTCTTGAGATAACACGCTTACCATACTTACTCTTCAATAAATCGATTGTAGCGTGTGCTGTGTGAGTTGTGGCATCATCCTGTTGAAACCACATGTCGTCTAAGTCCATATTTTCCAATTCGGTCGCTTCAATTCAGCGATGACGCTGACCATTCACAGTAACGTGACGATCGCTATCGTCGACGATGATTCATCTGTGGATGAAGTGGTGATTCATGAAGCACATGTGGATTTTCACCCGACCAATAACGCATATTTTGCTTATTAACGAACCCGTTGAGCCAAGAGCTTCGTCACTGAAGATGATTTTGCGATGAAATTCATCATCTTGGCGCATCTTCTCCAGAACCTAATCGGAGAACGTACGTCGATTCAAATGGTCCATCGGCTTCAATTCTTGAGTCAGCTTGATCTTATATGGGTGTAAACCAAGACCCTTATGCAAAGTACGCCATAATATGGTCTGAGCGATGCCCAATTCTTGAGAACGCCGTGGAATTTACTGATTTGGATCGTTTGCTACGTACGCCTGAACGGCAGCGATATTTTCGACACTTCGACCAACCCGTTGTCTCACTGACACGGCAACATCACACAACGAATATGTAGACTCAAATTTTTGCACTAAACTTGTTATTGCTTGTCTACTAGGGCGAGAATTACGACCGAAAATTGGAGTTAACGCTCTTAAAGTTGCATTCACGGACTCCGAATTTCGGTAGAAAATTTTTATAATTTGCAGACGTTGCTCGTTAGTGTACTTCACTATGATGAAAATGTTGAGTTTATTCAATAAATTGACAGTGACAGTTTGATGATTAGTGAAAGAGTGCGTTCACAAATTAAATTCAAAGTTGTCAAGTCCCTATTGGAAAACCCTTTAGAACCAACGCAGGAAGTAGGTGAGATCCCACCAGTTACACAAGTGGAACTTCTGGATGCGTGCAATCGATTTAGCAATAATAAATCACCTGGATTGGACGGCATACCAAAAAACGTCCTTAAGCTAGCCGTCAAAATAAACACAGAAGCATTCGTGGAAATGTATAGCAAGTGTTTAACAGAAGGGGTTTTTCCAGACCAATGGAAAAAGCAATGTCTTATGCCACCAGATGAGACCTCGTCATACCGTCCCATATGCTTACTAGACATGATGGGTAAAATGCTGGAGCGAATAATATGCAACCGACTGGAGATGTCAATTGATGAAGCCGGATGACTCTCAAACCAGCACTATGGATTTAGAAAGGTTCGATCTATAGTAGATGCTATTTGGAAGGTAACTACGACCCTAGAAGAAGCCATTTAGGATAGAAGATGGAGAGGAGGTACCAAAAAATACGGCGCCGTATTAACATTGGACGTCAAAAATGCGTTCAATTCTGCAAACTGGCGGCTTATAGTAGACTCTCTTAGGTCAATGATGGTGCCGTGGTTTTTAATAACAATTATGCTTAGTTACTTCGACAATCGATAAGGCAGTACCACATATCTGGCGGAGTTCCACAAGGATCTCTTATGGAACATTATGTACGACAGGGTTCTAAGACTTGTAGTCCCGATTGAGGCTAAAATCATAGGCTTTGCAGATGATATTACAATCGTTGTGGTGGCGAAACACCTGGAAGAAATAGAAGACATTGGCAATGAATGTATTCGAAAAGTTATACGGTGGATGGCAGCAGTTGGTTTAGATCTGGCAGAACATCAAAACAAACAATCACAATCAGGGTGGGGGATCACGATATGACATCAAAACCAGCTATCAGATACCAAGGTATGATTGAAAGAAAGTGCGACAAAGCCGCAAAGTTGAGCGCTGCGTTATCCACAATATTGACAAACATAGGAGGACCCAAACAACAAATGAGACTAGTTCTGACAAGGGTGGTGCAGTCAATCACAATGTACGCGGCAATAATATTGGAGAAAGAATTGAAAATTAAGTCATCCTCAAGGAAGACTAACTCTGTCAACAGACTATGTGCTCTGAGAGTTTGCTGTGCATATCGTGTCATCAGTGTCAGATGATGCTACTCGTATATATGTCATTGTCATATCTATACAGGTGTGGTCTGAAGGAATCTCCCTTCTGCTTAAATTGCAGAGTGGGCAGGGAAGATGCACAGTACATATTTTTCCAGTGCCCACACTTCAGAACAGAGCGCAGAGAACTAGAGGAGAAAATTGAAGAGATACGAACTCCTGAAAACGTCGTAAACCATATGCTAACATTAAGTACAATATGGGATGCGGTGAAACAGGCTGCGGCAAAAATAACGAAGGAACTTCGACGGTTGGAAAGAGTCAGAGAGAGCACTAATCATAATCAAACCCAAATGGCATCTCCAATACAACAAAGAATAGTAAATACTGTACACAATGTCGAACCAGCAAACGGAGAAAGAAAGGCATAAAGTGCTTACCAGCCTCGCGAAGAAATACTTATCGGCAGTTCCGTGGGGAGAGTGATAGGAGAGTGCAGGGTGTGGGTTCGTACGTAGGCGCAACCCCGAGGTTTGCGTATCGTGCAATCCGATAGCCCGGGCTATTAGTATCTTTCGAAGATTGCCACACAAAAATGTTAAGAAATGCAAACTGTATCCATACCATTATAAACCAAGTTTAACTCAATTCATTTATTATAAGCTGCTTGAATTGCAGACTAATCCCTATTCATATGGGCGAATCATTGGCTTATGTGGTCCTAATCTGAGTTGATTTCTTCTATTTGCACATTTCTTATAATCACAGCAGTTAAACGTAGGACTCAGACAGACTTAAAGTCTACTAATCTCCTTTTCTGTGCATATAAGAACAATAATTATTTGGTTTAAGGATCGTGAGCTCCAAATTATTGTTAGTTAAAGAGCCTTTACCATATAAACTCATTTACCAACGAGTGATTCAAAAGGGCCAAAGCACAATTGCTCAACTATTATACGAGTACATAGATCATTCTCCTTGAATCAACAACATTCCATACATTCGATGCTCGTATTTCCATTTTTTTTTTGTTTTTTGTTTTTTAAATCCCATAATCCTGAATCAAATACATACACCAGTCAATCGTTTATGTATGCTTAGCATTCTCTTCTCTTGGCATTCGTGGTTGATTTCACTCCTGCAGTGATGCTGATTTGACTTATGCTCATTGCCTATCATAAGCAGTTTACCCCGTCAGAGAGTAGCAAATAAACTGAACCGAAAAGAGCGCTGAGATCAAACTTTGAAAATCCCCCGTATCATCATCACAGTAGCGGTGTTCAAATATCAGATTTCACATATCTGAGGATACCTGACATCTTATGGCATTTGACTTTCGTCGTCTGCATCATTGGCCCTCCTTCATCATCCTCGCCGTTGCTAGCTATTGACTGAATACTCAATTGAATTTAACTGGGTAATACACGTACTCCTCCCAGAGTTCTTACCTCTTAGTATACTCGTACTATGGAACACAGTGAGTCACTTCGTTCTCAGTTGCCATAATCAAATTCGGAGTCATCTTATCCTTTCTCCTAAGTCCTGGATATTTTTTTTTTTGTGATTGAAACTGGGAAATCATGATGAAGCGAAGAACGTATGATGATATAATAAAAACAAAACCAAAAACGTTAACCCCTTTTTGGTGTTACCATTCCTTATTTCTCTCTAGGACTGTGGCTGTATGAACTTTTATTCTGCTCCTGAATGATGATGACATTTTGGATTTCTTTCTCCATTTTTATTTCCCTCTTTTGATCCTGTTTGAAGGATTTATATTGCAGTTTTCCTTTGGTTTGCTTTTATTTAGTATTGTCGGTTTATTTTACCATGTTTGTCGTTGGCTGCATATTCAATTCGAGTTCACAAATCAGGATGTGGAGGAAGGAGTAATTCGTAAGAGTTGAAATGAGGGGTGCAATTTTACTTGCTTGAACGAAGTGAGTTTAAAATGTCCTGATAAAATAAAGATGATATTGCTTCCGAATAACCGTAGCCGTAGAGAATTGGCTTTTTGATGAAGTTGAATGACCCTGAGTTCAGATGGTCAAGCGATGGTGCGATGGTGGTGTAGCTCGTTGGACTAATGTCCAGTTTACTAGGTTTCTGATGTCGTCGCTATCCAAATTTAGGAAAAATATTCGATTAAATGAGGTGAAACTCTGTTGTTACATGGGTCTCTCCTTTCTTGTCATATGGAAATTGATAATTTATCTCATCTTCATTCTAATGAGTCCTTCGATCGATTTATATTTAAATGGGTTGAAATTACTGGTCCTTAGTGCCGCTACCAAACATACTCGTATCATTCATCTGTTTATTGGCAGTGAAGTGAAAATGCAAACTTAAATTGAGAAATTTGCCTCATGTTTGGTTTATTGTGGACCATTCTACACCTTGTAGTGCTAGAACGGGTATCTTAATTACTAGGCTAACGCAAAAGTATTAGGATCCTTTAATTAAAATTGGACGTTCTCGCACTCAAATTGAAAGTTGATACAGAATGTAAACGGGCGGCCTACGAACTGAAGCGAGTGCAGCCATTCATGTGCTAATTGAAGTTGGACACGCATTCAAAATAGGAAATTACTCCGGGTGATCAATGAAGCGGGTTACACTTCCAAAGAGATTGCCAAGGATTTATATGTTGAGTTGTAGAGGCTGAGTAGGGTCAATGAATTCCGAGAAATTCTCCAGACGAGTCCTGAAACCAAAGGATGCTCTCCCTTCCCTCCCTTTCCCGCCCAAACACCACTTTTTACCCTGGGCTGCCGAAGATCAACCCGGGCGAGGGCCCAGCATCTCCAAAAATACGTGGCGACCTCCGGATTAGCTAGCATTATCTGTATACAGCGGATCTCTATACAAATGGACCACCTTTTCTCCGCTACTCGTGGCACCACATTATGGATAGCCCCTCAAACAAAACAAAATCCGAGGTCGGTACTCCTTTAATACCGGGCGGTAGAACGGTGAATGCACCGACTATCGGCAAGGCTCCTGTATTGTCGAGGGAAGGTAAAACTGTGGTAAGCTATGGTGCACCATCATCTAAAGGCAAGCGCAACGAGCTTAAAAAGAAATCTTCAGGGAGTGTTAAGACTGTGGCAAGCCATGGTCCTATCACTTCCTCCACCCCTAGCAGCTGCAAGTTTGTGGCAGGCCATGGACTTATTGCTGCTACCAAAACTCCTCAGCTGCATCGGCAAGCTCTATCTAAGGCGCTCTAATTAAAACGCCGAAATGCTTTACGCGTCATCAAAACCTTCGGATCCATTCCGGAGTTTGAAAGAAGTGCGGACATATAGAGCAAAATTGAGTGGGTTAACAACATCCTAAAAGACGGATTACCTACTGCTTCCACTGCTCCCAAAACACCAAAAGACTCTTCCAAGCTCCAGAGATCGTTGGAGGAAACCGTACCGGTTCCCAAGAAGCCCAAAAC
Organism: Volucella bombylans; assembly: GCA_949129095.1. Lineage (NCBI taxonomy): Eukaryota > Metazoa > Arthropoda > Insecta > Diptera > Syrphidae > Volucella > Volucella bombylans. The sequence continues at coordinate 154,557,921 of OX422143.1, forward strand.
TCACAGTACCAAAACCCCTGGGGCATCCAACGGCACTTCTCTGAGGTCTTTCAGTGAAGCCCTAAACGACGCAATAGTGATCGCGGTAGTCTATAGGAACGATACCGACGGTTCTATTACACCTGAACAGTGGCAGCTGGTCAAGCTGAAGCTTGACCGGGAAAGCCCCGGACTACGTCCTATAACAAGCAACATTGGCTGACACCAAGGCCACGTCAAGCTCATCGCATGTGCCAATCAGAGATCTCTTGATCGCTTCACTAAGGCCGTAGGTGGTTTAGGAGAAATTTTGCCAGGTGCAAAACTAGAGGTCGTATCTAAGGGGGATATCCCTAGCAGACCTCGAACTCGTATCTGGATCCCAGCGGGACCCTCCTCCCCAGAAAGCATTCTGGAAATCATCAGGCTCAGTAACCCGACCCTTCCGACTCATGACTGGAGGAAACTGGAGGAACTAAGGGGCTCTTCTATATGCGCGTTGATCGTGATCAATAAGGAATCCCTTAACCCTCTAGCGCAGACAAAACGTATGATTCGGTTGGGATTCGGGTCTACAAAAAGGATGAACTAGACCAAACAGATCTAGCCAAAGCAGAATCTAAATCGCTCTAAGTGTCTGATCCTTTTAAATAGGAAACATCTCAGTGCTATCACAGGTGTCATTACTGGAGACTGCCTCATAGGCAAGCACGCAGAAGACTTGGCGATTTTACAAACGATTTCTGTAGAAGCTGCATGGACGAGGAAGAGGAGGAGACAATCCTCCACCTACTCTGTACATTTCCAGCTCTCCCCCAATGACCTAAGCGATCTAAAATATATAGACGTAAACAGTCTCCTACGCTTCATCATAAGCTCGAACTGGTTCCATTAGTAAGAGGATCATAAGTGGGTTGGTATTTCCAACTCTTACCTACCTACCTACCTACCTACTTATTTAGAAGACACTTTGGTTAGAGGTGAATTAAATAAGACAGTCTTCCAATAAGCATGATCTTTGGCCAAATGGTTCCATTTGCGTACAACAAGATGGCTGAAGTCTTCTTCTTCTTGTACAGGCAGGAATAGGAATAGATTCTTCGATCTGGAGCGTTGATATTCGTTCGATTTATTTATTCTTGTTATCTAAGGTGATTGACGCACACATCGAAACTCTCATACTTCTGTATCATACAGCAGGACTGGGATGATTAGGATCTTACATAGAACCTCCTTAGTGGTTTTTGAGAGCGCCTTATTATTCAATTGCTCCTTGACTAAATTATAGCTACGTTCTGCCTGTTGCAATGATGTTGTGTGTCTTTTCTTGTTGACGGTGCATGCACTGATTTTTCGATATTCGCAGTTAAACCCTTTCTGTTGCAATACTAACGAACGCACCAGTGACAACTCGCGGGCTTTTGCTCAAGATATCAATGTAGCGAGCATATGCAAGAAGCGCACGGAATTTTGGAGAATTTTGTCTCTGCCATCGGTTTGCGCAAAATTTTCTCCAGTGTGATGTTAAAGACGTCACCTGTCAGCATGCCATTTTGTCGGGGGTTTTTGTCTGGGTGAGATTGTTCAGGACCTTACAGAGCAACAAGAGTTCTCCATCGTTATTCTGCAAGCCGAGACGAAGTTGGTAGGAGTGTTGTCCGGCGTAGAAATGCGCTAATCGTTGAAAAACGGTGTTTACATAATACCTTAAGCAAGATATAAATGTTTTTAGCCTGGCGGAGTCCTGGCATGTTTTCCCAATGGGTTACACATTTTATTGCTGAGTTAATTGCGGAATTCGGGATATTACAGAACGGTTCAGGCCGATGCAAGTATCAGCCGAACCGTTTCTAGCCAGTTCGTTGGCTATTTCCTATCCGACAGTACCTTTAGGACCAGGGACCCAACAGGGTTTTAGTTTGTTCTTATTGGAGAGATCTTGTAGTGCATTGAAGCAGTGCAAGATTGATTTGGAGCCAATGAGGTTAGAGTCTAATGCTTTAATGGCTGCTTGACTGTCAGTTGGCACATATATGCTTGGTGACACACTTTATTCCCTTATTGTGGATGAGATTTGCGCGCATCTGAATGGCATGTATGTATTCCTGCTTGAAATATGCTGGGACTTTTTCCAATTGGTTGCAAAGGTCAGGTGCTTGGACCAAATATTCCAGTACCCCCTCTGGTATCCATCTTTGATCCATCCGTATACCACTTAATAACTGTAAGGTTTGAGCTCATGTTTTTGTAAATCCAAGCTACTCGGCTTGGGAATATACTGAATCTTCTGCCAAAGCATAGAGTCTTGGGGATTTTAGAGAGGAGATTAATTTGATCCATGAGATCTGAGCGATTAATGCTGCGAATTGTCATCTTTTTTATGAAGAGAACCAATGAAGGCTTCTATAGCTTCTCCGGCGATGTCGAGACATGCAAGTCTTTGTAGCCATTGCAGCTTTTGTGTGGCAGATTTCTCTTTTGTTTTGTTCCACCATACTCCTGATGAGTAGATGATGATGTTGACCTTTGGGGTTAATCCCCTGGTCTTACAATACTTGCGAGGGCAAGCCCACATGGCTTTAGTCGCTTTGGTAATTCTATTGCTTAATGTGTGAGTTCCAATTTATTTTTTCGTCGAGAGCCAGTCCACGATATTTTACTTCATTGGAGTACACAATTTTTGTATCGTTAAGTGAGGTCTGGTCACAACTCAGATTTATTTTACGAGTGCAGGGAACAAGACTAGCTTTACTGGCGTTAATTGAGAGGTTTTCTCCAACATACGCAAATGTCTTTAGGGTGTTTACCCTTCACTATTATGACTAAATCGTCGGCATATCATACTGTTTGATAGCCCAGATTACTGAGTCTTACTAGTAGGTCATCAATGACCAGTGACCACAAGAGCGGTGATAGAACGCTTCCTTTTGGACAACTTTTGAATCGTTGACAGCTGAGACAAAGATTTTAGTCTCTCCCGAAGATGTGGAGATTTCCCGGTTTTCGAGTATCGCTCTGGTTAGTAGGATTGTCAATGCCCTTCTTAGACATGGCTTCCGACATGGATTCATATCCGGTATTATCTAAGGCAACTTCACTATCTAGGAAGGCACATAGTGCAATCTTCTTTTGCTACCAGATTAAGTAGAGCGCCCTCCGTGGATCTTTCTTTCCCGTATGCACATTGGTGAGGGTGCGGAATTGAATTTCTATTAAGAAGGTCTCTGATGCGTACTGGTATAGAAAGGGGCTTTATGTAAATTCTCCCAAAACTAAGGTTGTTCTCTGTATGAGAAGGAGGAGGCTGACAGGTCTGACAGACACATAAGGGCATCACCAATTAACTTTTAAATTGGTGTTTAATCCTGGATAACAAACTTTCAAGTAAAGTAAAATATCTTTCGGCTGAGAGACTGGTCATGGCTGAATCTTCATGGTTTTGATAACATCAATTATCATTCTATGATTGCTTGCTGGAACACACTTTCAGAAAAATACGTTATTGCTGCTCTCGGCTGTAAGTGGTTATCTCCAGCCATATGAAGGGCTGCACTCTCAAATATTCCATATAAAGTGGGTGTTATGGCTCTGGTCTTATGACTCTGGCCTTACGCACACGATGTCTGATCCAATAACACCTGAACTCTTTTTGTTGTGAAAGTCCGAAATCAACTTGCCACGCAACCAGGAATGGTTTCGGCCGGAATCTGAGCTAGGAAGGAAATATTATCAGGTTTTTAAGAACATTTCACATTCAAGTTTCCATTGACAGTAGCGTGTTTTGTGAGTATATCCTCATATGACAATACTCTCCGAATGCTGCTAGATCAAACGAATGCTTCCCGATGCTTCAAAAAGTTCAGCGACTTTGTTAGGAATCCGCTTGTTGTGTGAACCTGACCCATAGAAAGATGTAGGAATTGTTTTGAGGGAAGTGGTTGGTAAAAAGTTTTTGTCCTGTTACCTTCAGTTTCCGTCCAGTAATGGAATGCATTTCTTTTTAAACAATTATTTATATAGCTTTTTATGGAGCTAATTGGCGACATGAAGGTTACGCACATTTTATGGCTTTCTTTACCATCATAGCCACTGTGACCTTGCACCCAGATTAAATGGGCTCTGTTGGTGCTAGATAGTGTTTTGAGAAATATAATGCGGTGTCAGACAATTTTTGAGATTATCTCAAAAGCATTGATAGCAAGTAGGAGAAAGGTGGCATTCTGTTTTATTTGACATCCCTCGATAGTTTCAGCTGCCACTGCAGCTATTCGCCTTACAGCGACTACACAGTGGACAAGTAATTCATTTGCCCACGCCAACATTCTTAATACATTAGGAATCCTCACAGAGAACATTGATTACGCCATTTCTGAACTTGGGTTTGACAAAAACGTCCATGTAAGCTTCTCCTCTGGATCCTTCTGGGAGGAAGATGCTTTCATGGAGGGCAAGTCAATCTATTTCTACACAGATGGATCTAAAACCGATAGCGGGGTTGGTGGCGGTGTTTTCTTAGCCTCTATCCGCATATAAGCATCTTTTCGGATTGTTAGGCCGCTATCAAGTCCCTGGACTTGATCTCATTAAATTCTAAAACCGTCGTTGAATGCCGATCATCGCTTATGGAGATGGCAGAGCTGTTCAACCTTCACCTTTGCTGGGTGTCGGGCCACAGAGACATTCCAGGGAACTGTAAGGCCGATGAACTCGCCAAAATTGGAACCACTCTACCTATTCTACCGGAGAAGGGCAGCATAGGTACGAGGGCGGGTCAATAAGTCCGTGACTTTTTGAATTTTTGACCTCTTTACTGAAACAGCAACACTGCTCCTGTCAACATGCATCTGTCAGTTGACTCCTGTCAAAATTTAAACTTGCTGCGTCAGTTAGTTTGTGTTTGACAGCTATTTTTATCAGACTACTCACTAATTTGAGGAGAAAATGGAAAAAAGTGAATTTCGTGTGCTTCACATCACAGGAAGGTTTGGCGTTGTTTAATCGCAATATGGAGGAGTTTTTGCGCCGTTTTGTAACCGTGGACGAAACATGGATCCATCACAACACACCAGAGAACAAACAACAGTCAAAACAGTGGGTTTCTAAGGGTGAATCGGCGCCAAAGAAGGCCAAGGTGGGTTTGTCAGCCAATAAAGTTATGGCGAGTGTTTTTTGGGATGCACGCGGGATAATCCACATTGACTACCTTCAAAAGGGAAGAACAATCAATGGGGAATATTATGCCAACTTATTGGACCGATTCAATGACGATTTGAAAAAAAAAACCGACCTCATTTGGCCAAGAAAAAAGTTCTTTTCCACCAAGACAATGCAAGGGTGCACACATGTGCAGTTGCCATGGCAAAAATCCATGAATTGGACTATGAATTGCTCCCTCATCCACCCTATTCTCCAGATTTGGCTCCGAGCGACTACTTCTTGTTCCCAAACCTGAAGAAATGGCTTGGTGGAAAAAGATTTGACTCCAATGATGAAGTCATCTCGCAAACAAAGGCCTATTTTGAGGACCTCGACAAATCATTTTTTTTGGAAGGGATAAAAAAATTGGAGAAGCGTTGAACAAAGTGTATAGAGCTCAAGGGAGACTACGTTGAAAAATAAAATTATTTTTTTATCAAAAAATCTGTGTTTTATTCCAAAAGTCACGGACTTATTGACCCGCCCTCGTATACCAATCGTTACGTGGATATCAATATTAAAGCTGGATGCCAATGAAAGAACAGACCTTAAGTGGACTATTTGACTAACATGTCTAGTGGCCAAACAGATCTGGCTAAAGCTAGATCTAAATCGCTCTAAGAGTTGGATCCTTCTAAATAGGAAATATCTCAGCGCCATCATAGGTGTCAAAACTGGACACTGCCTCATAGGCAAGCATGCAAGAAGGCTTGGCGCTTTCTGTAGAAGCTGCATGGACGAGCAGGAAAAGGAGACAATCCTCCACTGTACATGTCCAGCGATCTAAAAAATATAGACGTAAACAGTCTCCTACGCTTCACCATAAGCTCAAACTGGTTCTATTAGTAAGAGGATTATAGATCCACGTGGAATCACATTAGGCCTAAGTGGGTTGGTGTATCCAACACTCACTATTTCCTACCTACCTACCAACCTACTTTGTTTAAGATTCTCAGCTTGAAATACAGACATGCTACTGTCCATACTTGCAAACAGTGAGGTATTTGTAGTTTCTCCGTATATGCCTGCTCCAACTCCTTCGTCTGTTTTGCATGTACCACACTAGTAAATTTCTCTTGAACAGGGGTTTCAACATATTGGAGATGCATAAGTGATTATAGTGCCATTTTTTGGGTTAAGGTCCCAGTTTTTACCCAGTAGACGTTTGCTGATACGTAGTGAGATCTGGTGTTTTTTTGGTATGTGTGTTGCAAGTTCCAAGTGAGTTTTTGATCCAGGGTAGCCTCTAGGTAGTCCACAAGGTGGATTGCCCTCTGGAGGAGTTCTGTGATATGATAGTTTCTTCGAGTTTGCCTTTAATAACGAACAATCATATCCTTGGACATAGAGACCGTCATTGCTCAGTATATTTAGCAATTCATTTACTACGTTGGACAATATCAGGGGTGAGAGAACGTCAACCTCGGGGGCAAACTTTCGTATTTTATCCAAATATTTGTAGTATTATCTACTCCTCTGTTATGGATACCTTTGTATATCTGGGTGTGTTCGATGTTGTTGAAAGCCCCTTCGATGTTAAGGAGTAGGACACATCAGTTTCTTTGTCTCTGAGGGATTTATCAGTCTTTGTGGTAAGTTCCTGAAGAGGATGCGGAGTCCTATTCCTGGTTGATAGGGGTATTGGTTTTGGTGAAGCGGGTTTTTATATTCTGGACCATCCTAGATATGTCTACCAAGTACCTTTCCCACTGTATTTTCAATAGTACATTGGTCGTAGTATTGTGAGGAAACTCATACGAACACAGTAGTCTATGCGGACGTGAGCGTAGTTCAGGGTTTCGTTTTGTTTTCACCGGATTCGCTTAGGTACCAGAAATCAGGACCTCTTTCCCAAGTCTGATGCTTACAAGAAATCTGTGTCCAAAGTAGTCACTGACGATGAATACACTTTTCTTCGGCTTATCCCACTATATTTTCTAGATGAATTGACCGCTTTATAGCAGTCTATAACCTTCCCAAATTGTTCGGCTACATGTTCAATGTTCTAAAATTTCACGCGCAGATCCGAACGGAATTTTTCAGGGTCCATGAAAGTGAATTCGCCCTAAAATACGGCTTTGGGTTCCTTCACCATCGTCAAATTTTCATTTTACCTCACCCCAACCTCCAACCTACAATACCAGATCAGATCAGCCAGTAACCCGTTTCAGAGATGTGAGAGCTACAGTTCATCCAAATGGTTTTTCCGCCATCCATTTCCATTTCACTTTGACTTATTCCAAATCGTGAAGGGTGTTTTTTTTTTAGAAGTTTGGTTTTTAAACTGGCAACACTGTTTCTGTAGATTGTCAATTTGACAGTTTAAAGTTGATTATTAATTATTTTTAACCACAAGTTTTGCCATTTTACGATAAATAGACTAACGTCAGAACAACGCCTATTACTCGTAATTGTCAAACTTATTTTGAAAACCATGCTTCGGTTCGCCAAACTTATCGGGGGCTACGTCCATTTTACGGTCGGCATAATCGTCCATCTGGGCAAGTTAATCGAAACACGATGAATCGGATCCCCATAGACAACCAGCAGTGCGAACAGATAAAATTATTGCCGTTGTGGAGAGCAGTGTTGAGGTGAATCCGACTGAGTCGATTAGCCATCGTGCACAGAAATTGGATCTATGCCCATCCACTTTGTGGAAGATTTTAAGCACAGTTCTTGGCTTAAGAGCTTACATATGTATATGATCCAACTTGTGCAAGAGCTGATACCGCGTGACCAATATACGCGTCGTAGGTTCGGTGAGTGGGCCGAAAACATGATTCAGCTTGATCCTCATTTTCAACGCAAACTATTGTTCTCCGATAAGGGTCATATTTGGTTAAATGGATATGTACTCGTAAACAATCAAAATTACCGAATTTGGAATGGAGAAAACCCAGAAGTCTTTGTCGAGACGCCCTTACAACCATTAAAACTCAGTCTTTGGTGTGCTTTATAGGCTGGTGGAATCATCGGCCCATATTTCTTTAAGGACGATGCCGGCCAGAATATTAGCGGCAATATAGAGCGCTATAGAAACCTGATTTCTGACTTCTTCGTTCCTCAGTTGAATGGTATTGACGTGACAGGGCTTTGGTTTCAAAAAGGTGGTGCAACATGCCACACGGCGCACGACACCATCAATTTATTACGGGAAACATTTGCCGAGCGCACAATTTTGCGTAATGGACCTGTAAACAAACCTCCACGATCCTGTGATCTCACACCTTTAGATTACTTTCTTTGGGGTATATGAAGTCACTAGTCTATGCCGATAAATCAGAGACATTGGACGATTTGGAAATCAACGTGCGCCGTGTTATTGCTGATAAACGGCCCCAGTTGCTCGATAAAGTTGTTGAAAAGTAGATTTCACGATTGCGCTTCATTTGAGCTAGCCGTGGCGCGTAGACATTAACATTAGCTTCAAGTATTTTATTGCATATTCAATTTGTATAAATCTAAAAAAAACACCCTTTATAACGCTCACCTACCCAAGAAAGAGGTATGACAATATAATTTTCATGAAGAAAGGATGAAAATTGTCGGTACTAACCGCCTTTGATCTGATTTTTGATTTTTAAAACAGCTTAATCGACAGTTGCAGTTGCACTCTGGACAATTCAAATGAGTGCATAGTGCACTTGTGAACGTAAGTATGAGTTCGTTTGTATTTTAGGAAGTTCTTGAGTTAAATCACTTGCATCGACCTGATCTAGATTTTAGGTTGCCTCGTCTAGTAACACCCCATTTGTAACAAAGCCGAACGTACAAGATATTTGATCATATCTAGAATAACAGAAGCTGAAGCTGAGGTAAAGAATACCTTCTAACTTTAGCTCCAAAGGGATGCAACAGAGTGCTAGAACTGCAAGTGTGAACTAGAAATGGTTACCAAAACAATTCAAAATGCCAACATTTCGTAGTTGGGTGAATACTTTTGATCACTACTTTCTATCTTAAAGAAAAAGAAAAAAAAATTATTCTGTCTGATTTATAGGTTCGTTAAGGATGCATTCTCTACTTCTCTGAAATTTTATGGCCTGTCAGGTTATGGCATGGATTTCTCTCCTAGGCTGTATTCGGTTTTCATTTTTTTCTCCTGTTGGCAGTAGAAGATAATAATAAGGACAATGACGATGCCAAGAAGGACGACAGAGATGTTAGTGACAAGTGCTAGTCGACCAACGAAAGAAGTACCATTGTTGAGTTCGTCCAACAAACTCGACTAAGATGGCAAGCGAAAGAAGCCACAAAGAAGTAAGAATAACCGAAATGAATGTGTTGAAATGAGAAACGATTTTATTGCGAATGTAAATAGGGACTACAAACAAAGCTCTTACATTGTAAAACTCTGTGCATTTATCCTTGCTCAATAATGTGTAAACGAATTTTCAAGGCTCGGAAATTACCCCCAAAACAGTTTGGAACCCGAATACTTCCCTTTCCTACATTTGTTGGAGGCGTTTCCGGTGCGACAGTCCTCGATTAAAATCAAATACGAAGGGAAGCACATCAAACCCAACATTGACAATTTGCGTGGTCATAAATCAAGAGATGGTATCAAGGCGATATATTGTACAATATTCGTATAAGCACGGTGTGCCATTAAAATGTATTTGCGCCAAGTGCTATTTGATAGGGTCATCTCGCGGTGGCGGATTTCAGACTACGGTGCGTATAGGTAACAAAACACATACTCGTACATACATACATACGTACGAGTATGTGCAAATATTTTCTCGTTCTCGTTGTTTTTTTTTTATTGGTTTAACTGAAGAGAACGAAGAAATAAAAAAATGAAATCTGTTCAGTGGCAGTAATAGGTGGAACGGTGGAATGTGGCAGGGGATAAATGAAAAACTACTCACTGTGACCTCTAAGTGGAAAATATTTTTCCATTTGCACAGTGGTTCTAGGAAAATATTTACGAGAATCAGTCTCCTGGTGTTGCATAGCTCTTTGGAGTGCACCCATCAGTGCCTCGCCATTCATATCGCGTTGTTGATGATAAATGGTTCTGTTTGAACAAGGAAGAGAGTTGCCAGGTTACAAATGATACATAAATACTGATCCTGTGTCCTTCAATACTTTCAAATTGAAGATGTAAATACGGATTTATGCATAAACCAACAACATTTTGTGTAAGCGTCAAGCACTTTGGGACTACTGTACACTATAGCGTGTGGCGCCGCCGTTTTCTATAGGTTGGATAGGTCCTCGTTGAGGTGCACTTACACGAGTTGTAATCTCTTTGTGATGTCACTGGGTGGGCGTCGGATAGCGATGTCATGGCCGGTGACAAAAAACTTTCTTGATGAATTTATTACTTAGATTTCGGAACTTGTAATTGCCAAGGTAATGTATTCTGATGCATGCCAAGCAGGACAGTTGCAAAAGAAGTGCGCCTCCTGAAGTCTCAATGAGTCCACATATACCTGGTAGCTTAGTAAATCCTACTATAATCTATCTAGGATGGCTCCGGGGACAAGTTCTCAAGGCTCCTGTGATTCTGTGGCATGCTTATCTTTAATTTGGTTGCTATTTCGTTTTGTCCACCATACTACAGAAGAATCACTTAGAGATGCCCTATGTGCGACGGCATGCCCATAAGGCATTGATTGCTCTGTTTATTTTAACTTAGGTGTGTGAGTTTCAACTTAGGTTCAAGTCTTGGAAAAGGAGTTGCGGATACCAGTATTTGATGGTGTAGTGTAATCACTGATGGTAGGAGTTGAGGGGCATTAACCTTGCCACACCCAGAGCTGTGATTATGACTGCACATTAACTGTGCTTATTTTACTTTCTCGTTATAGCCACTGGGACTTTCTTCCACCCGGACTTGACATGATAAGATTAGAAGAGTTTTCCGCAGATAAATTTGTATTTGCTCAACGGCGGTAACCTAATCATAAGGCAGTAAATTTTATAGACAATGTTATGATCGACATAAGTCACTTCACCAGTGTTATAGATTTCTAGTTGCAGATATCTCCGACACCACAACAATAGAAAAATACCAGGAGGAGATTTAAAGTTGAGAGTTTGCAAATCGTACATCAAGTGGTGACGATCAGTGTGATCATTGCCGAGAAGCCATCAGAAATGCCGCGATTGATGTGCTAGATTTCATCCTACCGTCCAGATGAAACCAATGGCGACCTGGTCAAGTCAAGCCAACAATGCCTGAACAGAAATCTGTAGAGGTGAGCCGGAAAACGTATTAGTTGAGCAACCGTCTCTGGTGAGCATATAGAAAATCATATGGCGATGACACGCATAGAAATAAGTAAATTTAAGCATAACTAGAATACCAGACCGGACGCCCTACCTGTCAAGGCAGCACGATATGACTTTGTAGAGAGCATATGGTTAGGTAAGTATCCTTAACATCTCATACAAGATCTTGTCCAGCATATTGTATGAACCTCTGATGAAGCATAACTGAAAGTCCCAAGCCTGACACCTAGATGGCGACTCTAATAATATATCCACACAATTTTTAGTTAGTACCAACTTTCACGAGTACGTGTCAAAATTTGATCACATTTCTACCATTCGTCATCGAGATGCTGCACCTTTTGATGTTTTCAAAACCTTGGGAAGACCGAGTTATTTGATGGAAAAAAGGCCGGTAAAACTCAAAAATGACTTGAAAAGTATTATAAGGAATCTGCTCCGTCGAAAGTAATCATTTGCCCCTGGTTTGCTGAATTCAAACGATTACGTACAGACACAAATGGGCGTCCAAATGAGGCTGTTACGCTAGAAAATATAAACAAAAATTCATAAAATCATTTTGGACAGCCGCGTTTGTATACGCATTGATACAAGTAAAATGTGTTGTTGTTGCGTTTGCAAGTTTTGAAACAGAAACGCCAAAAATGGTCTTAGCTGTGAATGAGGGCAGACTGGCAACAAATGTCACATTTGGCCTAAGAGGGTGATTGAGTAATAAGACCTTGTTAAGAAATTCTAAGGAGACTTGATGCATGAATGTCACCGAAGGCGGAAGAAGACATGTCTGAGCACAATTGTAGATACCATGATTTTCCGCGATGCTTAACTCGGATTAAAATTTTGGGCTTCGAATACGTCAGAAAAACTCTACACGGAATGCACTGTCCCGGTTTTAGAGGTTCCCGTTGAGTTCGCCAAGTGATCTGAAGTTTTCTTCCTAGACGTTTGTCAGCCAATCAGGTCAACAAAAGCTGCCCTATACGTTTTCGCACAAAGTCATTCAGCTTACTCATGTGCACTTTCAGGAGTTCAGTTGTACATAATGGTTTGTCTTCAGATTAAGTATAGGCAGAGTGACTCACTGTTGGATAGCTATCTATTTTATAGACTCTTTTAGGATATTTCTGAAAGATCATGATATTAAGAGGGCGGAGTTGAAGGGTTTAAAAAAGAGAAATCAGCGCTACTCGCGGTTAGATTTGGATTGCCTATTGACTTAGGCTGTAACATAGTTCTCTAGTTTTCATGACCCTAAGCTAACCGACTCCAGTTACGCACTTAATGAGGACCAGAGCATTGGTGTCTATTCGCTCTATATGGCCTACCCATCTCAGGCGACTGATGCGCAGTTTTCTGACTAGATCAATGTCATCGTACAGCTCGTATAGTTCGTTGTTGAATCTGCTACTTCAAGGCCATCAATACAAATGGGACCGAATATCTCGCGGAGAATTTTTCTCTAGAAACGTTCGAGGATATCCTCATATGCTTTCGATAGAGTCCATGCTTCAGCGCCTATTTAGTTGCTTGGGATAGAGACTTACTATTCACTTACCTTCTTAAGCCAAAGACACAGCAACTGAAAAGAGTTATCTTTGCTAGCAGAGCAAAGCTAGGCGAAGTCCTTGCTAACTCAAAGTTTTAGCTGTCCAATGTGACATTTTGTCCAATTCGTAGAGTGTATGTGTCCCTTCTTGTTGACAGCATATACTTGGTTTTGCTCTGTTTTACGCGCTGAGCCCATTTTGGCAGCAGTCATTTCATTACTAGCTAACGCACCGAGGACAGCGCTCTGAGTCCTTGCAATTACGTCAAGGTATACTAGCAGTTGTGCAGTTTGTGCTTGCGGTGTTAAGTTGTGTGTTTCGCATAATTCTTTTACGTACGTATGTTAAAGAAGTCACATGACAGCCGATTACTTTTTTGACGTCAAAGGTTTCGTTTAAGTCGTTACCGACCATGATGGAGCCAGCGAGCGTTCTCCATCGTCATTCTGCACAGACAGACAAAATTGGCCAAGATGCCAAAACTAGACATGGCTCTATGTAGCTTGTCTTTATAAACGCTGTCGTATGCATCATTAAAATCTAGGATCTGCCGGAGTCTGATGATTTGGTCGATTGGAGACTTTCCTGGTCTGCACTCACACTGATAGCGGAAAATTAGGCTGTTAACGAAGGGTTTCGGACGTTCACACAATATGGCAGATAAGAACTTGTAACCAATGTTGATGAGACTTATAACTTTATGGTTGTTGCAGTTGAGGGGGTATCCTTTTTTTTTGTATCAGGCAAGTGATGCTTAAATGCCATTCATCAGCCACACGTTCTTTTGACAAGATCTTAGAAATGAATCAGGTCCAACGGTCATGACACGTTGGCAGCGTTGCCACTGGTCGCTGAGACTTGATGTTGGCAGGATAGGAGTTGTTGATAAATTTCTGGATATGCATTTGGCAAAGATTCTGGCGGTCTGCTGAGATTTTATATTTTCATTCTTCTCACAGTAGTTCTTCTTTGTTGTGGCGCTTGAAAAATCCGCATTGAAACAAGGTGGTGATTCGAGTCAATTTTGGCTGCCCGAAAGATTCGGACGTTCAGAATGCTGGTGGCGTGTCTTAAGTGGATCACAAAATGATCAATTTGGGTTAGCATGTCATGACCTTGTCAAAGTGATATATCGACCCACAGGCCCGTTGCAAGATGCCCTACCAAAAAAGTCCGCTTAGTACTATTTCAACATCATACTTAGTACATTGCTCATAGTCTTGTCGAGGAGCTCTTAGGAACATTTTTTGCTGGCGTCTTCGTTTCTTGTCTTCGTGCGGTCAAGGACGAATATTAGGCTTATACTAGAAAATCTTGCCTTGATGCGGATTGTCATAAGACACTCGCTCACGTGTCTGAATGACAAGACTTCTTGCCTAAGTCTAAGTCTAGACGCGTATGGCAAGTCCGAACCCGAATAACCGCTATTTCTGTTCCTCATACCAATAACCAGAGTAGATATTTCAGTTTTTCAACCTCCTCCTTCTCCTAATTGTTCAGCTATACGTGGCTTGTTAAATGTCCACAGGCAGATCCGAAGGTCGTTGTCCTTGTTTGGTTTGCTGGGGTCGTCAACAGTAAGGAAATCCATATCCGTGGCTTGCTGTTGTTTGAAAATATTTTGGGTTTTCTGCGGTAGGAAAAGAGAGCTTGGTCCTTAGTTTCAACCCTGGATGCTTCGATGGCAGTACCCATTCGGGGAGATGCCAGTGCTATCGTTGGCCCATCAAGGGCCTTTTCTCTACCAGTTCTTTATTCAAGACCCTGCCCCAGTCTTGAAAGTTGTTTATTGATTCGAGTCCGAGTCTGGCTGTGTACGTCACCGTTGATCATTTTATTATTAGCCTGCGCTCAAAGGATTGGAGTTCTTTTCTTTCACATCTGTTTTGTTGTATGAGTAATTAATGAGACCCAACATATTTCTTCAGCGCAAAAGTCCGTAGAATGTTAAAAATTCAAATCCGCTCAAAAACTCTTGGCAAACAATTCGAAAACTTGGGCTTCTGGCAATCCGGATACATAGAGAATGAAACATCCGCACATCATCAATCAGATCCACATATTGACAGATAGCCATCGCGCTTTCATCATATTAATCCTATTTTTTGTACCTCTTGCATCCATCGTCCTTTTTATCTGTTTCATTTTGTATTTCGCTTCTGGATGGCTTTTCTAGAGTAAAGCACCATCAAATGGGAATGGCTATAGCCGGCGACAGAGTCCTGACATTCACATGTAGACTTGTGGCCATAAATGTGCACTGCAAAGCTGTAAGCTAGACGTGGGTATCCTTTCTTGTAAAGGGCACATAGTCTGCTATTTGAATTTTTTCCTGTAGTCCTGTAGTTTACCCCGATACAAACTAGTACATATCTATGTCTGTACATACGAATCCATACATACATAGTACCAATGCGTGTTTGATTTTTTGTTGCATCTGTTGCAAGCTGTTGGTTTAAATCGAGTAGGGATCACAGTTTTTTTTGTGGAAGCGCTCATAACTCTGATTGGAGTCCAATGAATTGAGAGCCTTTATTTTAATTTACTTCTCTCAGTTACATCTATGCCAATGTAGTCCCATTCTATGGAAAAAAACAGCGAGTTGGGGGGTGGGAAAAACGATGCGATAATTACTACGAATGGAATACAAACAGTTGTAGATGTGGAATGATACGAGTATTGTGCATTTTGTTGTGTGGCATTTGTCGATTAAACGATCAATTTGAGATAATACCAGTATCAGTAGTTCAACACTGGAGATACATTTTGTGCATAAAAGTTAAAAAAGTGTGAATAAAGCCAGATAGACGGTACGTGTAGTTGGAGTATTCTCGTATTTACACTTTAAGCTTGATTGGAAGTATCTGGTTGATCGTTTATTTTATATTTTATTGACAGATACAACAGGTAACTTGATAGAAAAACTACAAACGTGAATCCTACGGACATGTGTTGGTTTTAATTTAGTAATTGTTGTCCATTAATATGCAATCATGGCTATCTTGGAGTAGTTAATAAACTGAATGGTTAATGGTTAATAAAAGATGCAAGGAACTGCAACTACGTGAACAACAGCAATCGATAATCTAACAGGTCTACTATCGAGCCCTGCATCGTTGCATCAGCCGGGATTTTCTTCGTAATTTGTAATCCATCTTTGGCCCCGCAAGCAACTCTAAAAACCCTATTATTCCGAGACACAACACATCGTCTTACATAATTTGGCTATCATATCCGGACAAATATCGGCTTCTTGAGGACTTGGAGACTCCCCTTGAGGCCTTCCAGGAACGGGCTCAAAACGTGAGATTTCACCATCTATTCGAGACCAAACTATACATCTAAGGGGTAGGTAAGATAAGATTGTTCGATACTGGAAAAAACAGCGCAAAAACACTGTCATGCAGATCTCAGGTAGATCAGTCAAGTGAAGAAGACGTTACTGAGGACGATGAGGGCAATTTCTATAGCCGTTTAGGTGCCATCTACTACTAACACCGCGTCTCCACGACACACAAATATGTCAGACTAAATTTCAGATATTTCGTCTGCACTTTTACTTTTAACTTCGGTGGGCAAATTATTGCATGACATTTCATTCTGCAAGGGTAAGTTGATTGGTAAGCAACTACATTATAAATAGTAGAAAAATGGCGGCGCACATGTAGATTTCTTGTTCTTTTTTACGAACAGATAGCATTGTGGTTTGTGAAGTTCGCCATACTTTGTTATTTTTTCACATTCCGAGGTCAAACTGACAAGCGCTGTCAAAAAAATGTCAGCGTTGATGTCTACAGAGTTGTCTTGCATAAACCCCAGACATTCATTTCTTGAAATATTTCTTGTCTGCAAACTACCCGTCTCACCTAGACATTTTGATTTCATGAAAATTTTCTTAACACCAGCAATGTATCATGGGGACGCGGTGTAAACGCCTAAATCGGTCTGTTGATAAGAGATTTCAACGCACGGACAAACGAGCTAGTGTTTTTAGGATCGTGGTACGAAGAAGAAAGAACTCGCAAGAGGTTCAATCTCCGAAATATGTTGAGGATGAGCAGGAATGTTTTCCAACGGCGTTCAACAAAGTTTTCAATATATTTTCAAATAGAAAGATGAAACGGCGGAGGCCGAACGTAGCAAAGCAATAAAAAGATCGAACTTGGGTTGGGCAGGATATGGAATGGACGACAACTATAAACTTTTTTGATTTTGGTGGGGGCGAATGCACCCATTTATTCGGCTTAATACAAGCTATTAAAATTAAACTAAAACTTTTACATAAAACTAAGGTTGGTTGGAGTGGTGCAGGAGAACGGATTTGAAATAGGGAGTGGTGCGGTGGAAGTCAAAGACGGTAGGGTTTTAATCGATTTTTCGTAATATACGGGAGATTGGTTCGTTCGCGCCATAGGAGGAGTGATAGGTCGGTAGATAGAAGAGACGAGGGAAACGTAGATTGCTAGGGTTGGTGTTGAGGAAAATAGACTTGTGAAGGGATACGCATTCAATGTGACCTGAAAGTAGTCGATGAATGAAGAGAAAATCGGATGCATCTCTGCGTTCCTCAAGGGTGTTTAAGGTAATGAAGAGCAAGTCAAAGAAAACGGCGCTGGATGTTTTCGATTCTCGAGATATGAACACGATGATATGGGGACCATACTTGACTGGCATACTCTAGGAGGAGGTGAATACGGTCACGTATAGGTTGCTGAATTCTCTGGACCATCGTTTTACAAAACCTAGTGCAGAGTTGGCTTTAAGGATTATCCCATCCATATGTAAATGGAAGTTGAGCTCCCTATCACACAAAATGTCGAGGTCACGAAGAGATTGAATGGACGGGATAGGTTGATTGTGGAGAAGGTGGAATTGGGGGGAGATTGGTGCCAGTTGTGTGAAAATGTGATGGATTGGCATTTGGAGATATTAAGTTTCAAACAATATTTGCGGCACCAGATCGAAAAACTATCAAGGTTTTCGGCGTAAAGGGAGACAGACAGACGGTGTTTGATGATCCTATCGAGATCATTTATGGTTAATATAAAAAGAAGGGGACCGATGGACAAAGTGAGAGTGAGGAGTTAATTGAATTTGTTGTGAAAATAAGGTTTAATTGCCCATATAGTTGGTTATACCACTGACTTGGCATAGACTTGAGTCTGTTAAGCGACCTAAGAAGAGATATTTCTTAGCTGACTTGACATTTGAAGCGATGAAAAACGATTGATCATCTGATGGAGTCCGCTGTAGCTGAGGAAGATTAAAGTCGCCGTAAATAGAGTCAGTCAGGTCAATTAAATGGTCGATCGCATCGATAACAAGTTGGTAAGATTCGATAGGTTGAGCTGGTGGGATGTACTAACATATAACGTAAAGGGACTGGAAGGGGAGTGATATTTTTATTGCGGCAAAGTCGACTTTAGATGATGAAGATATGATAATGGGAGAAGAGTTAATGATGTGTTGGAACTGATATTGCAAGATCGTCATGTGACTTATCGTGAAATTGAGGAATGTTGTGCATTAGTTCCACTGGCATACATTTAATATTGTATGAACATCTGGCCGTGGTGTAGTGGTACTAGCAATCGCTTCTCACTCAGAGGGTCCAGGTTCGAATCCTGCCCATGGCAAGTCAGTTTTTCATTTGTGTAATTGGAACTCAGACAGAAAAGTTCTGCGTGTGAAGGCATAACACTGACACGTAGATTTGGCTGTTGTAGAGTTTCAAGCACAGAAAAAAATACTCTGAATTATACCTCGAATCACTCTGAGTGAAGAAAAAACTCTCCGTCCTATTCGGACTCCCATCCCTGGAGAGCGAATATCGAAACCAAACATATCTGAGTTTCATACCACTACAAAACAATTTTCCTTTCTCTTCCTTCTACCTTTCCGCCCGCGCCTAGGCAACTGTAAAAGGGTATCTAACCCCTTAGGCGCGCGTAAATTATAAAAAAAAAAAAAAAGATTTCTTTAAGTTGGATACCGCATAATCTGACAATCGCTCAAAGATACGCTCGTGTCGTTGGTCCTTTGTTTAAAAAGGCGTCTATAGGATCATTACAGTCTACGAGTCATGGATCTATGCATGCGAGCCCGAAACTCTTGTAAACAATAGTCGACTGTATGGGTCTCTCAAGGCAAACCAAGCCCAACAAAAGCTTTTCGCGCAAATGGTCGCCAATTCCTTTTGGAAAAACTAGACTTGTTACCACCGTGTCATTAGACCAACGTGGAGTGATCAATTCGTAATGGTACACCACCATTGTTTTTCCAGAAATCTTTGGAGAAATAAGAAAAAGCAACCGCCAAACACGGATCATTCTCCACCACGACAACGCGAGCTCTCACAGGCTGGCTCAAACGAGTGGCTTTTTGAGCTCTCAAAACCATCAATTCAATTTTGGTCATTACGGTCATTAGCCGTACAGCCCTGATTTGGCACATTACGACTGAGATTTGTTCCAGCACATCAAAAATAAATTGTGAAGCCAAAGTTTATCGACGCCTGAAGATGCGGTTGGTTGCGTTTAAGGAGAGGAAATAGTGCTTCAAAAATTGGTGCAAACGCATGCCAAAGTGTATTGATCTTCATGGAGAGTATTTTGAAAAACAAGAAAGACATTTTCGATTGTAAATATTTGTTTCTTCTAGGTGGTGCAGTATTAAGATGGAAGATGGTATAATTTTTGCAAATGGCGTCGTACGTCAATCATATTTGACTATTTGATTTGTGAACTAAACAGCTGCAGTATACAAACAGACAAGCAATGGAACGCTATACTGTGCAAGAGCGTGGAATAATTGTGTCGATGTTTTTGACCAATAATCGAACGATGGTGTTAACGCAGCGTGAACTTCGACGTCGATTTCCTAATCGTGCCGCGCCAATTGAGCAAACATTTCGGTGCTTAGCTACTCGACTCGAACAGAGTGGAGCCACAGGAGACCATGAAGGGCGTGGCCGCCACCGGACTGGTCGTTTGGCTGAGAATATCGCGGCTGTGGCTGCCGATGTCGCTGAGAACGAAGAACGACGGGTCACGCAATTGAGCATCACCAGACGGACTCTACAGCGAATTTTAGTGAAAGACTTACACATTTTCCCGTAAAAAGTGCAAACAGTGCATCAGTTAATGCCTCCTGACCGTCAGTTGCGTTTGAATTAAACAAGCAGAAGAGATTAGAATGGCCCAAAAAGCATAATGACTGGGCAGAGTTCGAGGTATTTGGCACAAAACGGTGAGTTTTCGTTCGACCCAGCGATGAACAAAAGATACCACCAGACTATGTGGACAAGTATGGAGGCTGTCCTGTAATGGTCTGGGGATGTTTCTCTTCAAATTGAGTGTGAGATTTGGTTAGAATGATTGAAAAAATGAATAAAGAGGCACATAAAACATTATTAAAAGAAAACGCTGTGATCCGTGAACTAAGATTAATTGGAGAAGGACACGCCAAGACTTTGCCAAGACTACTTGAAATAGAAAGAAGATGAAAAAGTCTTACAAATCATGATATGGCCGCCGAAATCACCAGATTTAAACCATATAGAGCTGTTGTATGAAGAGCTGGATAGAACTGTCCGGGATCAATCTTCATCAAAAGACAGCTAGAATGCCAAGAGTTGTAAAAAAGTAATCGATGAAAAATCGTCCAACCTCCTTGAAGCATTTGAAACATTTGATGTTTAAGCAAATGCAGACATGAGACGACTTTCCTAGTATTTATCTATTGGACACAAAAATAACTATGGGTGTGGAAACAGCAAATCTGTATTTTCGGATGTATAAGGGGTGTCACTTTTGGAAAGTCCAAGAACTTGCCTTTTGGTTCCGAATTCTTTCTTACCATTTAAACTTGTTTAACCAAGGTTTGGTTGCTGGAGTTATAACCTACGAAATGAACGAAGAATGGCATAAATTCGTCGTTGGCGCCACCGCCACGGACAGTAGCCGACCTATCATCAGCTGCGATGCAAATGCAAAAGCAACGTGAGAGGCAACAATCTCTTGGATTGCGTCCTATCGACTCACATGGTTGTCAGCAATATGGGATCTAAGTTAACGTTTCAGACCAGGAAAATCTCTCTTTCTGTCACTTAAATCTAATTTGGAGGATTCTTAACAGAGTACAAGAAGCTTCTTCAGATTTCGAAGATTGCCTCTTATAAAGGCTTCTGGGAAATTGTAGAGAAACTCGGTGAAACCCGTAGGCTAATCAAAGGAATAAATCAATCGGGGTGGAGTCATTCAGAAAATCTGATGACACCTACACCTAAAGCTACGGCGTTAGCTGAACACTCACTTCCTAGATAACTTTATCAGAACCAGCTCCTATGTGCGCGAGTGACACAAAACGCCGCCGTAGCCGGTATCTGTCATATCTTGTGTTGACGGTTGAGGAAATCAAGTATCCTGTTGCTGCTTTGATGGTTTCAACTCGCCTGGTACCAGTGGCTGTGGCTAGTGGCTGCTATTAAAAGCCTGTCACTGGCATTTATACCTAGCGGCTTTCGAGCAGAAGCTGAAGCCTTTATACCGATATTCGGAAAAGACCTACCAGTCTGACTTCCTTCATGTTGTCGAGCACGGGGGGAATATTAGAGTTTCTTTGGAACAAACCTGATTTGAATTGAAGTTGTAAACTGAAAAAAGGAGGACGCAACGTGACAATGCATGTGCAACTCGTGAGGCATCACGGCGTAGTCGAATCGCTAGATTTGTGGATAAAAGCAATGCCGGTGAATAGGAGTCTGGCTGCAGTCAATATGTGATGGTGGGGGTAAACAGGGGTTGCACCAAGGCGGTGTTCTCTCTCCACTGGAGGACACCGAGGAGGGTCATTTGGATCTTCGTGACAACATTCATGTAACTGCTGCTTTCATCAGATTTCAAAGAACGGTCTGTCTCGGCTCTATGACGGTTTTTCCTACCATAATTAACTCTACTCGACGCAATGATTAATCTCACTTTCCTTGATGTTCATACTCATATCATGGACTGCACAATTTTTGACTCTGGTTTTGTTTGATGCAATGCCACTGGAATTCCTACTCCTTCCATGTGCATAGGAATGGTTTCGGCTACAATCCAAGCCAGTTGTTTATTTGGTGGGTACTGGTATTGGAGGCACTGTATCACTGAAGCGTTTGTGGGTTCCTGACCTGTTCTCTCATGAAGTTTATCATTAGAGATACGGTTGGGCCAGAAAATCCTCAAGATGTTTTGCAGACATCGTTTGCACGAACGCTTGCGGCTTCCTTGTGACAGGGGGTGTGACTTTCCAAGTGCTGCACCCAAAAAGAAGCACGGATACAACATTGGAGCGGAACAGTCGTAGCTCGGTCTTGCGGCTGATAGAGTTCATTCTCCATATTTTGGACATCTTTCTGAACTCAGTCTTTGCTTTCCCGATTCGGCTGATTATATCTAGTAGAGACAATACTCCCAAGATATTGAAAATTCTCTACCACCTCTACTGCTTGTCCAGAAATCTCTACTTGGAAGTTCCAAGGCGTTGATCTTTAGTTCAACGATTTCAGCTTCTCTCCCCACCCTTGTTGTCATTTGATGGAGATCCATGATCCTTAGCGTACGTCGTCTGTGTAGTGATGTTTATGGGGTGATTGCAGAGTCCACTGAATTCCTCCATGTGCAGTACATCACTTATCACCAACAGGAACAGTATTGGTGACAGCATACAGCCCTGCCTAACCCCACTTTGGATTTCAAACTTCTCTGACAACTTTCCTGTATGCAGAACATGACATTTGGATCCATCATATGTAGCCTTGATATAATAGCCAATCAATTTATCTGGGATGCCCCTTCTGCTCAAAGTAAGCTAGATTAATTCTCTATTGTCACTGTCGAACGCCTGGTCGAAGTCGAGAACACGTTAGAACCATTAAGATGAAGCAGGTGAAGTGGTGATCGATATTCAACGCACTGTTCGCTGATGATCCGATGAGGAATTCTGCTTGTTGGGCGTCCAGTGTGTCTTCGAGGTGGTCTTTTATTAGTTTTTTTTCCACTCTTCAAGAAAACTCTCTGTTTCTCAAGCTCTCTCAATGAGTATGTGCAGGGGCTCACTTGATGTTGTTGGCGCTACTCGTAAGTGCCGCCAAATCCAACCGCTTTGTTGTTCTTCAGTGCCTTGATTGCGGTAAAGATTTCTTCTCTACTGAGAGATACAGTGCGTATTGGGGAATTTATTACTACGGATGGGTCATTGGGCGTTGAGTTCATTTCACTGGCAAAAACGCGGTTTAAAACCGCAGAAAAGTGCTCTTTCTACCTTTTGAGCTGGCCCTCATCCAAAACTCATAGAAACTAGTCTTTTACTAGGTGTTGTTTAGAGCTTTGGACACCTGCGAGCTCTTTACTAATTCTGTAGATGGTGTGACGGTTCACACCTACTAGCGGCCTCTTCTGCTCCTGTAGCCAATGCGCTGATATAGTTACACTTATCTCGTCGCACGCTGCGGTGAACTTCTCTCATCTTCATGCAATACACAGAATCTAATTTGTTTCATCCTGCTGCTGGAGTAGCTGCGATGCGAGGTTTGAGGTGTTTTCTTTCTTCGATCCCAGCCCAAGTTTCTTCGGAAAGCCAAGCACTGTTTCTTCCTTGCGATCGACTAACTATACTTTCAGCACCGAATATGAAGACATTTTTCACAGCATACCAATGGTTTTCGATGGAAGTGGGTTGTTATCAGTCCTTGTGAAAGGTGCTCCCCTAGTTATTGGCGGACTACAGGATCCTTTAGTCTATCGATATTAAACTTAGGCATTCGGGTGTTTTCTTGGGATCTCCGAACTGCAGGTGTACGTAATTTTATGGTAGCAACCATCATTAACCAGGCCATTCCCATGTTTACACCCCTTCTGTTATGAACGTCCTGGATAAACGAGATAAATCGCCGGCTGATCGCGAAGCGATCAATTTGACTGGAAGTTGCTTGTCTGTCTTTCGAAACACAACTGACTTTGTGGCACGTCTTGTGTACAAACAAAGGATCATACATAGAGTAAATAGGAAAAAGAATCCACCACTAAAGTCGGTATGAATACTCTTAAAATGCCTGAGATCATGTTAAGTTTTTTAGAAAATTGAACCGAGAAGTTAAGAAAGATTTTTGGTTTCGCCTAAGGCTGTCTTCGAAGATGTAATGTGGAATTTGATTTGCTGTATTTTCAGCAACTACTCAACTCACATGATGTTAGTTGACTGACAAATCTGAATGCAATTCGGGCCCAACCGGATTCGAACGCCAAATCGTCGTGCTGACACTTGTGCCACGGCTACCCGCTTTGCTTTTCCTGTAATGGACATTTCTTTCAAGGATCCCTCACACTAACTGGCATATCTGACTTTTAGGACTCAAAAAAAATGAATATAGTTTGATTAACAAAAATAAATTATGTGTAAAAGTTTGGAAACACTATTACCATGAAGTACTTCACATTATTCTATAGAATGACACCACAGTGTCATCAACACGTGCCAATCGAGCCTATTAAATTAAAATTGAAAGCAATTGACAGAACGTCAGCCAACTAATTGCCATTCACCACTTTCAAACGTGACAGAGAGTTTCAATGTCCTCTTTGTGAATTCTAGCAGCAACCACAAAAGGAATTAATTTTAATTGCATCCTCCACCAATTGTTGTCAACACGCTATCATCATGCGAATACAACTACATGTATCCGTATTCCACTTGACACGACTCTGTCACAAATTGTGTTCAAATTTTGACAAATCTATTCAAATAATTGCAGCAGTATACTCGTAAAGTGTATGACGTGCGGTGTAAATGTCAGTCGTTCGAATATGGATTACAAGAGTTTCCACGAACATGAGATGATTTTGGTATGCAAAATGAGTTTGTAGGTCGTAAATGTTTAGAAATTAATCCGATGGCTGAATTATCGTGAACTTCAAATGAGACCGAGCATCCGAATTTCCAAATAACAATCATGAACTTTGTATTAAACAGAGAATCGGAGGGAATATTAGAGTCCTGAGTAACTGTATGACAGAATACCAAGTTTTATGGCGACCTTTTCAAATCAAATCTAACAAAGCGCCAATTTACTGCAGGCATACTCACTTTTCATTGACTGTGCTAGTACAGACTTGTATGTGGCAATGGAAGATAATAATTTTAATTGGTTTAATAAAAGAACAGAACTTTTACTTTCGGCTTTTGTGACACAATGGATCATCTGCCATTAATATGGCCTCTGTTACATTTGTTAACAATGGCACCTACAGTTCGGCTTATACTGACGTCAAAAATCGAATTTTATATACTCGCCGATAAATATTAATTTTAATTCAATATCGTCCCAGTTGGGGATTTCCCAACGCGATTCACGAATGAGTTACAAGCCACATCGGTCGAGTAAATGTGGCATGCGATGCATGTGTGAGCTTCCAAAAGAAAAAAAGAAAGTAGTAGTAATATGAAATGAGACTTTTAATTAAGTTTCATGTGGCGAGACCGGATCTTCTTAAAAAGCCATGTCCGATGGCTTAAACACCCGAACAATCATCGGAAATATGGTGAAATCGTTGTTAACCATCACCCATCAAGGGAGATATATATTTTCTTTTTTTTTTCCTCGTTTTTTGGCGAAATTTATGTCGAAAGGATTTCGTAGTTAATTGGCGGAGATTCTGGCATCAATTTTGGTTGTTTGCTAACTCATGGTGGCGACTAAGTCCTGGTCCCGTCCAACCGAACTTGACCTAACAAACTTCAGGCAGTGCGACTCGTTTTTAAAGCCTTGGATGACATTACGCCTACTTAATCAAAAAAGAATTTGTAAAAAAGAATTTGCAAAAAACACCCATAAAATCTTAGTCTGAAAAGCTGTTACAATAATCTGTGCAATAGAACTAAGATTATGATAGAACAAGCACGTAATAGCTACTACTCCAATCGCTTAACTCAAGCCAGGGGAAACATAAAGAGGGAATGGGAATTAGTAAATAATATCTTAGGTAGGAAAAAGAAGTCTAATGATATTCCTAACATAGAGGTTGATAACTCAACCGTGACCGTTCCACGTGCAATAACAAATACATTCAATAGCTTCTTTGCCAATATTTCTGATACTATTAAGCCCTCCGAGCCACCTTCCAGTTGTAACTGCAATATCTCATCGAGCTTAATTGAAGATAGATGGCAGAGTAATAGTTTCTTTTTTCACTAGTTTACTTCGTGTGAAATTCTCAAGACAATTATGACTTTGCAAAACAAGAAAACCTGCACAAGTGATGGTATTTCTGCCATAACTCTGAAAACAATCTCTTGGGAAATTGTTGATATCTTGTGTTATCTTTTTAACCTCAGTGTAAACAGTGTTTCCGGCGGCTCTAAAAAGGGCAGAGGTTCTGCCGTTGTTTAAGAAAGGGAGTTGTACAAATACAGCCAATTATAGACCAATTTCCCACGATATCAAACATTTTCGAAAAATTAATGAAATCAAGAATGCTGACGTTTTTAAAAAGAAGTAACTTCTTTTCAGATGCACAGTATGGTTTTAGACCTGGGAGATCCACGGAGGATGCAATCTTAAATGTCTGCTGCGATTTGTTCAGTGGAGTTAACAAAAGCCATTGTACTATGGCTCTTTTCATTGATATGACTAAAGCATTCGATATGGTGGACTTAAATATAATCTTAACAAAATTATATTTACAAGGTTGGTTTCAGAGGAATGACATACAATTGGATTCAGTCTTATTTACTGGAGAGGGAGAAAAGAGTATTGGTCAATGGATTTTACAGTACTTCACTTAAGCTTAGAAATGGCATTCCCCAAGGTTCTGTGCTAGACCCAGCACTGTTCCTTGTTTACATAAACTCACTTTTCTTCCAGAAATTTTACGGAAATCAAAGCGCATTTGCAGACGACATCGCCCTCACGTACACTGACGCTTCGCTACATGAATGCGTTGCGAAAGTTAACAACGACCTTCACTTACTTAGAATTTGGTTCACCTTTCATAAGCTTATTATTAGTGAAAAAACTAAAATAATGAACTTTATGCTATGCCAAAATAATTTAGAAAGCTTTGGGTTAGTTTTTCATTCAAGCGATTGCCAAAAAATCTGTTTGCCAAACACCTGTGGAAAGCAAAACTTCAGTGTTATTGATAATTGTTCCACATGCTGCTTTAATATTGAAGCAGTCCAATCTTTCAAATATCTCCGAGTTCTCATTGATAACAAACTAAATTGGAAGGCACAAGCCCTACAGTTAAAATCATATATAACTTTATTAACACGGAAAATGTATCTCCTGAAGCCAGACTTAGGCTTAGTCAATATAGCTTCAATATGGGATTTTTAGTTGAGGAGGCACCTATATAAGTACCCTAAGTGCACTAGTCGTTGCCCAAAAGCATTCAATTAGAATTATGTGTGGCAAAAATCGCTATACGGAAAGTTGGCCACTTTTTACAAGTCTTCAAGTATTACCACTCAGGAATCTATACGTTTTCAAGGTACTCAAAGAGGTCTTTAAACGAAGCGGTAATTTTCCTTTTAGGAATTCTTCGACTTATAACTTGTGAGTAAACAAGATGGTACTTTTTGACATCCCACACGTGCACAAAACACATTTTATGAATATTTATATAGTTACGTAGAATGTTTAACAAACTTCCTATGTCTATACGAGCCAAACAAAACTCTCACTATTTTTTAAAATCACTTAAAGACTGGCTTTTTACTATGGACCCTTTAAGCTTGGAGCTACTGTTGAAAATTGTAACATAGTTTATAAAACAAACATGCAAAAAGATTTTTTCTCTCTCTCATTGAAATTATTACATTTTTTTTTATTTTTTTTTCGGTTTAATACTATATCTTTTGAATTTTTAAAGTTGTAACTAAAGAACACCTGATGGTACCCCACGCCAGTTATTCTTGCGTACACATTTATTCATTTATTTTCCATGGATCTTTCAACACAAACTTAGGTTTTAGAAGGATCTTCAATTTGTTCATCATTTTTTACAAGTAAAATAATTTTTTTGTATTCTAAATTAAAGAATTACACTATGTAACAAGATTTTTCTCCATGGGTTTTAATTGTTATTTCCTAGTCAGTTAGGTCCCAAAAGTATAGAAAACAGCTATTGTCCCAAGATAACTTTGCTTTTGTGACCATGGCAGCGCTTTTTTGAAAAATACGTTATCGCCTATACTTATATATTGTATGTACATGTTCAATAAAGCATACCAATTAAAGAATGCATTTGAAAACTATTTTACAAACATTGGTTAAACCCTAGATGCAATACACACTACATTAGAGATTTGTTGTGGTTTATTGAGAGTTGTTTCTTATTTTATTACAGATAATTTCGTTCAAACATGGCTTCACGAGGCTGCAAGTATCCTGCAGATGCATTTTGTTATGTCTGCGGATATTTTATCAAAACAAGAGCGAAAAAGTACTCCTTGGAAACATGTTTTAAAATGTGCGAAGCTTACAATGCTTATTTCGGCATGCCTGTGGGTGATCAAGACAAATCCTGGGCACCTCATTTCGCCTGTGAAAACTGCAAAAGGACTTTGGAAGGTAAGACATTTTAAAACTATATTGCTTTGTTATGGGTAAAATAAATGTTTCTATTAACTTTTTTATTAGACGGTACTTTTCTTTTCTAATTTTTTTTTTTTGCAGGATGGTACAGAGGGGAACAGAGAGCTATGAAGTTTGCTGTGCCAAGAGTTTGGAGAGAACCCACTGACCATTCAAGCAACTGGCAAAAAAGCAAGTCCAATCATGTATCCTGACATTCCTTCATCCATGGCTCCAGTTCCACACAGCTCTGGCCTCCCCGTTCCTACTCCTCCAGAGAAAGAGCAGGTGTCTTCCTGTGAGAGCCCTGATTCCAAGAGTAAGGAAGACAATGAAGGTGGAGGATTTAATTTACTAGCTGATAACAGAAACCCATACTATCCCAACCAAAAGGACATGAATGATTTGATCAGAGATCTTGGTCTCACCAAGTCCAATACTGAACTTTTGACGTCCAGACTGATGCAGTGGAATTTGCTGGATCCTAGTGTTAAAGTCTCATGTCAGAGGAAGCGTCACGAACTATTTTCCAACTTCTTCATCAGCGAAGATGGGCTCTGCTTCTGCCACGACGTGACCGGTCTGTTCGAGGAAATCGGAATTGATTTAGACCCAAAAGAGTGGCGCCTCTTCATTGACAGCTCATGCAAGAGTCTCAAAGCCGTGTTGCTCCACAATGGCAACAAGTATCCGTCTCTTCCTCTGGCGCATTCAGTATCTCTCAAAGAGAACTACAACAATGTCAAGAAATTGCTGAACGCATTGAAGTATGAGCAATATGGCTGGGAAGTGATCGGAGATTTCAAAATAGTGACATTCTTAATGGGCCTGCAAGGCGGTTACACCAAGTTTCCTTGCTTTCTTTGCCTGTGGGACAGCAGGAACGACAGTGCACACTACAGTAAGCGTGAATGGCCACAACGAACTGAATTCACAGTGGGGAGGAACAACGTCAAGTGGGAGCCCTTGGTGGACCCTCAGAAGGTACTGATGCCACCACTACACATCAAACTGGGTCTTATAAAGCAATTCGTCAAAGCTCTCGACAAAAATTCTTCAGCGTTCAAGTACCTACAAGACTTGTTCCCTAAGCTCTCTGAGGCGAAAGTTACAGCCGGTATCTTCGTTGGACCACAAATAAAGAAAATCTTCGAGTGTGAGGAATTCCCCAAGAAGCTCACTCGTGTTGAGAAAGCTGCTTGGATGAGTTTTGTGTCAGTGGTACAGGGGTTCCTAGGCAATCACAAAGCCGCAAACTACGTGGAGCTGGTCGAAAGTCTGGTGGAGAACTACGGCAAAATGGGTTGCAGGATGTCTCTCAAACTCCATATTCTGGATGCACATCTTGACAAATTCAAGGAGAACATGGGAGCATATTCAGAGGAGCAAGGCGAGCGCTTCCATCAGGATATAATGGACTTTGAGCGGCGATACCAAGGACAATACAATAAGAACATGATGGGAGATTACATTTGGGGATTGATAAGAGAAAGTGACTCGCAGTATAAACGCAAATGTCGAAAAACCACCCACTTCTGATTTACTTTTATGTTTTTGGTTTTCTGAAGTTTTAATAAAATCTAGTTTTGATTTATATGTGCTATTCTGTATGATTTTCTCTGTAGTAAAAGACTCAAACACGTTTTTCTCATAATTTTAGCATTTTTTAATGAATCGCATTGTACTGGTGACAAAAGCAAAGTTTCCGAGGAATATTAGGTGGTTTCCATACTTTTAAGACATAACAGACCAGAAAATAACAATTACATCCCGAGGACTGAGAAATTTTTTATTTTTGTTACATAGTGTTATCTATTGTTAGCTAGTTTTAAGATGATAATGAATAAATAAATACAAATAAATAAAAAAAAAAAAAAAAAATTAATTCGGATTTAATTTTTTTATTATGTTTGATTGGAAATTTGTTTTATAAATCAATTTAAAATCATTTCCATGATATCAGGGGGGTGATATCTTGTGTTGTCGGGTTGGTAGATGTCGCAATTCGCTTTAGATAGATAGATATTTATTGTGGCACAAATTTACAGTCTATTAGATACAATTATCATTTTATAGAGATTTGGTTTAAAGCACCTTACACTAAAATATATGTGCAATTTTTTTTAAATGTAATATCACAGATTTTATTGAAAATTTGAAGGAAACGCCACTAAAAACTTTCATTAAAGATAGGATGGCATTATGTCCCAGCGAGGAAAAGAGAAGTGGGTACAACACTTGATTTCAAGCAATTATAACATTGAGTGACAATATAAGTAAATTACAAAATGAATAAATAAATAAATTAATAGATAAACGTAGAAATAGATAAGTAACAACAAAAAATAAATAACAACAAGGGAACAACTAAATAAATGAATGAATAAATAAATGAATAAATAAATAGATAAATAAATTTAGAAATATATTAATAAATAAATAATTCAATAAATAAATAAATAAGAAAACAAACAATTAAATAAATAAATAAATAATTAACAGGTGAATTAATATATAAATAAAATGAAAATAATTAAGTCATACTCTCATGAGGCTAAGCTGGAAATCAAGTCATTATCGGACGATGAGCAAGAGATATTATATTGGTGATAAAGTTTTTCGATTCTATTTGTAACTAGAGCTCTTGTTACCCGGGTACCCGCGAAATGTCCCGTGTACCCGCTATTCTTTGGGGTACTCGGTACTCTTTGGTTTTCAACACATGCAAGTCGCAAAAAAAGCAAAAAAAAACCTAACTTAACACATTGGCTACCAAGGCAAATTTGAGAAAATTTCACGGGGTGCCAACACAAAAAATTTCATTAATTGTACTTTTGATCAAATAAAACTACAAAAGATCGTCATAAAATATATTTGCGATGTATCCTGGACTTCCAGGACGAATTTCATCCTGGCTATTAAAAATGATAGCCATGGCACCTGTTGGGGTGTGTAGGGTTTTCTTCTTTATACTTTTAACTACGAGTATGTGTGGGGTTAAAGATGCCAGATGTGTTGAAAAATGCGGTTAAGTAAAAGGCACGTCTTTTCTTCTTCAAGGGTTACAGCAAAAAGAGCTTTTTATTAGTCTCCGGAAATTACTTGCATTTTTAACTTTACAAACTGTCATACATTTGTACTAAATATTTACAATCCGTAATCTTACGTTACGTTTCATAGGTTACATTAGATTAAGTTTCAATTAATTTAGCTTAGTTTTAACATGGATTACAATTTTAATACAGAAATGAAATAATTATTTAAACTAAAATAACATATACGAGGGGCGTTCAACATATTCTCGGTATCGGGGTGAAGCTGTGGTTGTATATATAAATTGACTTATTTATCAAGTAATACTATTATTTTAGTGCATTCATGTAAGATTTCATATAAATGTGATTATTAATTCGCGTTTTATCTCTAGTTAAACAGAATCATAATGGCAACTGAGACGATGATGGTGAAAATTGAGCATCGCGCTGTAATTAAATTTCTCACTAAGCAAGGAAAAAGTCAAAAAACTATTCATGAGGAGATGGTGGCTGTTTACCAGGGTTCCGCACCTTCATTATCAACTGTGCAAAAGTGGTCAAGTGAGTTCAAGAGAGGTAGAGAGAGCATTGAAGACGACCCCCGCTCCGGAGGCCCGCCTACTGCTTGTACGGGAGAAAGCATCAAAGAAGTCGAAAAACTTGTTCTTGAGGATGCCCGAATAAAGGTGAAAATGATGGCAGAGATCACCAAGCTTTCAATTGGTACCATTCACACCATTCTTCAATTCTTCATGACCATCTTAACCTTTAAAAGGTCAGTGCAAGGTGGGTGCCACGAATGCTCACAGCGCCTCAGAAAAAAGTGAGAATCGCATGCTGTAGAGAGCTTTTGGAGATGTGTAGTGAGAACACGGACGGTGTTATGGATCGAATTGTTACTGGGGACGAAACATGGGTCCACCACTATGACCCTGAAACCAAACAAGAGTCCATGCAGTGGCATAAAAAAGGAACAGACCCCCCGAAGAAGTTCAAAGTCACTCCGTCTGCCGGGAAGCTCATTGCCACAGTTTTTTGGGACTCAAAGGGAATCTTGCTCATTGAGTACAAAAAAAAAGGTGAAACCATCAACGCCACATCCTACGCTTCCACTTTGCATAATTTGCGGGAGGAAATTAAAAAGAAAAGACGGGGTAAACTCGCAGCGGGTGTGTTGCTTCTTCATGACAACGCTCCTGTTCACACGGCGCGAGTTTCCAAGGCTGCTGCGCGAGATTGTGGTTTCGAAGAAATCCAACACCCACCCTTTAGTCCAGACCTTGCCCCTAGTGATTATTTCCTGTTTCCGGATTTGAAAAAATGTCTTCGTGGAAAAAGATTTTCAGATGATGAAGAACTCAAGTCGGCAATAAATGGGTATTTTGCAGAGAAAGAGGAAATTTATTTTTTTGAGGGTTTAAAAAAGCTTATCTCAAGATGTAACAAATGCATTGATGTTAGGGGAGATTATATTGAAAAATAAAAACAATTTAAATTGAATTCGCATTTTCCTTCATATCGATACTGAGAATATATTGAACGCCCCTCGTATGTATATTATTTATACATTGTGTTCACGAACATGCTCCCGCCCGGTGGACGATTTTCGTCCGCAAGTGTCCTCGATCTGGTACCTACCTTACTGTACCCAAATGGAGTTGGAGTATGTTTTACCTCTTTTGACATAAAAGTTGTGTGTTCTGTGAGTGCGATTGTGTTGACTATCTTCATGTAAATGAGACAAAATCGTGCAAGTTAATAAAAGGTGACAAGGACGACGATATAACAAACGAGCAACAAAGGGAGATAAAATATGCGTAATTCGCCTGGTGTAATAGTTTGTTTTGATCATTGACCAAAACTAGGTCAAATCGCGTCGCGTGTTCGGTTTTTGTTTACGTAGTTTGTGTTGTTAATTTTCGTTGGTTTTTCCCCCTTTTTTTTTGTTAAAAAGGTAAGTGTTTTTAATTAATTATTTCTTTAATCATTTTTGTCTGCTCCCCTTCCTTCGCGCAGTTCGATTTTGTTTTGAATTGTGTACATCGGCGCGAGTACACAATCGTATGTACGTTCGTGTGTACATATTGATATACATATGTACATCGATTGTTTGTTATTGTTTCGCGAAAGTGCAGTTTCGTGTGCAGTGCAAAAAACAAAAACAAAAGAAAAAAAGAAATGGGGAAATGAAAAAAAAAAGAAAAGTCCATTGTAATTATTTTCCCAACAACTCGGTACAATTTGTGGTGTTATTTTGTACGATGACTGTTCTCCGTGAACGCAATTTTTGGTTGATGCTGTGCGACGAAATTTTTGGCCAACGGTTACTGTTTTGTGATGGCCGAATTAGACTTCCTAGTGTGTGTGTGTGGTATTTACATTTTTAAGTAAAGCCAAGAATCCGCCTTCCTTTGAATTGTTGTTGCAATTCATCTGGAGTAAGTTTTTTTTTTATTATCTTACAAATTTATTATTATTATTATCTTCAAATTAGGATAAGATTAGATTAAGATATTTATTATTACAATATAGTAAAGGGTCCGCCATATAACGTTTTTTTTTTCAACGATCATTTATTTCGTGAATGGTAACACTTAGCTCATGTCTGGTTTGACAGATAATTAGTTTTATCCTTCCGGTTAATAGTGGAAAATAATTTCATTCAAATGGCTACCTCGGCTGGCCATGTAGTAGCCTACACGATCGGTCCAATTTTTAAGCACATTATCGATTGTGTGAAGCTGTATTTCACCAATGGCTTCACGAATATTGTCCTTTAAAGCGTCAATTGTCTCTGGCTTGTCGGCGTAAGACTTATCTTTTACGGCACCCCACAAATAATAGTCCAACGGTGTGAAATCGCAGCTCCGAGGTGGCCAAACGACATCAACTCTGCGGCTGATAATGCGATCTTCAAAAACAGGGCGCAAAACATCGAGTGTAGTTTCGGCTGTGTGGCACGTTGCGCCGTCCTGTTGAAACCAAATGTTGCCAATATCCTCCTCTTCAATTTTTGTGAACAAAAATTCGTTCAACATGGCCCGATAACGATCGCCATTGACTGTAACGGCCAAAAAAAAAGAAAAATGGCCCAATTATGCCTCTGGACCAAAATCCGCACCAACCAGTGACTCGTTTTGGGTGTATCGGCTTTTCAATGTATGCGTGCGGGTTTTCTGTGCCCCAAATGCGACAATTTTGCTTGTTTTGCCCGCCAAGATCAAAATGAGCTTCATCTGAAAAGATGATTTTTTTGGCAAAATCGGCATCTTCTCTAAGTCGATCGCAGGCCTACTTAGCGAAGCGAAAACGCATTGGATGGTCAGTTGGCTTCAATTCCTGAACCAATTGGACTTTGTATGGCGTCATACCAAGGTCTTTATGCAAAATTCGTCTCAATGATGTCTCCGAAATGTTCAATTGTTGAAAACGACGGTGAATTGATGTTGATGGCGCTTCACGCACACTTTCTGCCACAGCAGTAATATTCTCGGGCGTACGCACTGTTTTTGGCTTTTCACGCTTTGGTTTATCGATGAGGATGCCAGTTTCTTTCACTTTTTTCACAAGATAACGAACATACGGAGCTGACGGTGCTTCTCTTCTTCCAAAATCCGTACGCAATTTTCGCACACATTCTGCAACATTACCATGATTTTCAAAGTAATGTCGCAATATTTCCCAGCGTTGTTCAAGCGTATACACAACCATATTCGTTCAGCGGAAGGATAAAACTAATTATCTGTCAAATCAGACATGAGCTAAGTGTTACCATTCACGAAATAAGCACTAGTGGAAAAAAAAAAACGTTAGATGGCGGACCCTTTATTATATGTTAGAATATTTATTAAAAATTGATACTACTCGTAGTTAAAGTGTTGTGCTGTGTTTTGAGTGGACACCGTTGAGTGTTCAGTGAAAAACTTCAAGTGCCGTCGTGGTTTTGATTCTCCAATTCCAGTCGCATTTTGGAACTCTGCAACGTTGTCTGGTATGAATGATATGGTTTAAAGTGGACTGTATTTATGTGTGTTGTCTTGTGTAGGGATAGCTAGGACAACATAAGTTTGTATCATTATATTTTATTAATTTAATAAATTGTTTTTTTTAAAGCAAAAAAAAATGCTTTTAATTTTCATATGAATTTATTTAAAGTGTTTGTTTATGGTGTGTTGTTTCGTTTAAATGTTGTGTTGTGTCCTTCAAATGTCTGCTTTTTCGCTTGCGATATTTGATGGCAAATAGAAACTTTTCCCAAGTGACCGATTCAGTTCTCCTGTTTCGGTTCGTTTCGTAACCACTCGAGCAAGTCCGTCTTTTTTGGGATGTGCGCCAATAATTCGTCCGAATCGCAACTGCAATGGTGGTAATCTTTCGTCCTTGAAAAGAATTAAGTGTCCGCGTTTTGATCCCGGCTTTCGTCTTGTCCCCTTCGGGCGTTGTTTCATCCTGGACAAATATTTTTCCCTCCACTTGCGGTAAAAGTAGTTGGTCATCAATTGGCAGATCGATTGGTCCAGGTAATTTACCTTATTCAGTGTCTCCTTGAGGAACTTCAGATATTTCTTTGCCGATTGCATCTACCTTTAAGGGACCTTTGTCTCTTTTCCCAGCTTGTGCCCGGCAGTTTCGAACAAAACGTTTTTACTATGCAAAATTGCGACGAAGCTTCGTGGTTTTGTTTGACTTCTTGAATGCCGCTTGGTGAAGAATAAAAAAGTGGTGTGGTGTATCCAGTATTCAGTATCCAGTATTCCCTTTGTCGACCTCTGTCATCTGCTGAAGCTCCTTGTTTTCCTTTAAACACTTGGAATGCTTCTTGTGCTGTGTGGGGTTTTTCTGGAATCTTCCCTCCAGTTGATAAAACCTACGTAAGGCACCTAACTTCGAGGCACCAAACCCAGCCTTACATTCCGGTTTATTGAATACCACATGGTGAGGAGTAAGGAAGTGGTTTGGTGTATCCAGTATGGTATTCGTTTCGTCAACCTCCGTCATTTGTTGAAGCTCCTTATTTTCATTTAAGCACTTAGAGTACTTCTTGTGTAGTGTGGGGTTTTCCTGGAATCTTCTTACCAGTTGATGAAATCTACGTAAGGTACCTAACTTCGAGGCACCATACCCAGGCTTACATCCGTCTTTAAATGGCTGCGATACCTCATATCGTTTTTGTGTTATATTATTCTTTTCAGAAGTTTTCTCTTCCGCAGTTTCCTTAGTGTTGAAAGGCAACTGTTCCAGTTCCTAGTACCTTCGCAGCTGAGTGTCGTTATCGAGAACCTGTAAGAAGCTATGGACAGGTTCTTTATTTTGTGAAATAACCTTCCCAAGGATAAGCCAACCTAACTCTGATTCCTGTGCGATTGGCGATCTTTCATCATCACCGCTTATAATGGACCCTAAAATAAATTCAGAGTAAACATCGGCTCCCAAGAGAATATCATCAACAGTTGCAGGCTTATCAAATTGTGGATCAGCTAACTTCAAACCTTGAATATGTTCCCGGTTTTGCAGAGCTAAAGGTTTGGACGACAAAAGACCAGTCAGGGACTTAAGCACATAGGCTGGGGTATTTGTCTCGAAAGGTGTTACTAGAGACCCAAAAGGTAAGACTTACATACCGCTGACATGAACCACTGCTAACTTTTCTCAATCTAGATACCTGAATGATCGTTCGTCGCTGATAACTGGACAGCGGATTCAGTAATGAACGTTGCTTCCGATCCAGGATCAACTAACGCCCTCAAATTAAAATAATTACAATTTGATGACTTAACTCGAACAACTGCTGTTGCCAGAAGAACACTTGTCTGATGTACTTCAGAAGAAGCTACTATAGGTGGGTTAAATTTTGATGTTATATGAAATGTTTGTGTACCTGTTGTTGTATTTTTATAATCCCCTGTAGGTTTAGAGTTGACCATGCAGCAGAGAATGGTGTGCCTGCTTGCAGTAATAGCAGCGCACACTGCTTTGACAATGGCCAGTCCTGTGACTGTATGCTAGACAGTTCCGGCAAACCCCGATTCTGTCCACTGCCTTAGATCATTCACAGATCTCCATGGCAATAAACTTCTGACAAGTTCGAAGGGAGTGCTGACCTCTACCACATACCTGGCATGCAAACTGCTTCTTCGCAACATCCTTGTTATATATATATTAATATGTCATCCCACGAACTAACCGGCAATTCTAAATTTTCTAGAGCATGGAAACATTCACCTGTAAGAGACGACTTCAAATAGTGAAGCTTTTGGATTTCACCCAGCTTCTTATTTGTGTGGACAAAAATTCGTGTACGAGCCCTCAAAATATGGTATTTGTCAGATAGCTGGCTGTACAACGTGATGCTTCAGTCTTTTTGAAGTTGGTGTGGTCATGAAGAATCTGCTCCAGAACCCCTTTTTGATCTGCACAAGGTTTTTGTTTGAAAATTAATTATAAAACAATGTATGTATGTATCAAGTACAATATTTATTTAATTTTATTAGATACAGTTTATTAAAATAATATTAATTAATTAATATTTTATGTCAGCAACTTACGACTTTTGGTTAGCTTTGTCCAGCTGGTGACAGTTGAGGTTAAAGTTGAAAATTAATTTTTACACAGCGCGGGAAATGCGTTTTCTGCACAACCACCGAAAGAGTCTTTAAGGTTTAAAAGGAGCAAGACAAGGGGCAAGTTTTTAGTAAATGTACGTAAGTTTATTGTATTATATATACATATATGTAGATATACTAATATCTTTTTCTTTGTTTTGTTTAGTCACCAATATAATGTACTCTTTGTTTATCACAATCAATAATTTACGATCGACGACCGCGCGGTTGCTCTGGATAATGAGTCATCATCGTTCGATTTACTGACCCAGACAATTGGAGTTTGTTTACACATTGAATTTCGAGGAGGACATTGCTGCATTCATGAATGGATTTT
This sequence comes from Volucella bombylans, assembly GCA_949129095.1. Classification (NCBI taxonomy): domain Eukaryota; kingdom Metazoa; phylum Arthropoda; class Insecta; order Diptera; family Syrphidae; genus Volucella; species Volucella bombylans. The sequence continues at coordinate 154,596,476 of OX422143.1, forward strand.
GTGTTGACCTACATTAGGAAGCATAAAAGCCATAGTGATATGAGCAATGTTATCTTTGTAATACAATGTTCTCACTAAGATTGGTAGTCATATTAGTTGGGGTAGGCGTCGGTTGGGTTTTGTTTATGTTAGCCCTAAAATTATGGACATGGCATAAGTTATTAAGTGCCGTGGGTATTTGGAACTGGCTGGATTGATAGGATGACAAATATAAAAGTGAGCTGACGATGGAAAGGTGTAGCAGTTTTCTTTGAGTCGTTTTCCCAGTCGCAAGCACGGTGGCTCGTCGATCGCAATGTTTAAAATTTATACTTTTTTTTTTATAATTCAATGTACAACAATATTTTACTCGTAAATAAAAATAAATTTCCTACATATATATATATATTGCACACTTGCACTTTTTCTTTGTTCTTGCACTTGCACTTTTTATTTTATACTCAAATTTAAATGTTTAATGTGTTAAATGTTTCGTGGAGTCTTTATCCGGGTCGAAGGACTTATTGTTGGGGTGTGTAGGGGTAGGATTTTTTTTATACTTTTAACTATGTGTGGGGTTAAAGATGGGTTGAAAAATGCGGTTAAATAAAAGGCACGTCTTTTCTTCTTCAAGAGTAACAGCAAAAAGAGCGTTTCATTAGTCTCCGGAAATTACTTCCATTTTTAACTTTACAAACTGTCATACATTTGTACTAAATATTTACAATCCGTTAAACGTTACGTTTCATAGGTTACATTAGATTAAGTTTCAATTAATTTAGCTTAGTTTTAACATGGATTACAATTTTAAAACAGAAATGAAATAATTATTTAAACTAAAATAACATATATGTATATTATTTATACATTGTGTTCACGAACAGCACCTCATGAGAAGATAGTGAAAAATTTGGCACTATCTTTTCATGAGGTGCCACGGTTATCATAATTGATAGCCACACTTCCTGTTTTTATTTTTATTTATTTATTATTTATATGCTTTTTATATATTTTTCAGACAACATCGTCTTGAATTTATAATTTGTTTGTCTCGATAATGGTTTTTTTTTTTGGGTTGGTGGAGTAAGTGTAATTATTACAAGATCGATAAAATCGATTCTGTGTCCTATTTATACATTACTTTTATAACGTTTAAGTACTTATTGAAATATCTAATAATAATGAGCGGAAGGAGGCTTACAGTTGAAGAAATTGAAGAAATGGTGACTGGTTTGGAAAGTAACTTCGATTCAGATGACTCTTGCGCAGATCCAGCATGGTTTCCAGAAGAATCGAATTATGACGATGGTAGCGATGATGATTCCGATAAAGTATCACACCTATAAAGTATAGAAGCTATAGCGATTGAGGTAGAACGAGATGACCTAAATGCACTTCTTGATGTTAATGAGGAGGAAAATATTTCCACAAGAAACTCTCCTAACTGGTCGTAGTATATGGGAAGACACAAACATTTTGAATTTGTGGGCAGATTTGGTTTGCAGGTACAAATTTCGCCTGAGTGCAAGCCTCTTGATATTTATTCCAAACTAGTTGACGTAGAAATGTTGGAGACGATATCAAAAGAAACCAATCGATATGCTCAAGATCAAAATACAGCCGACTGAAAAAATGGATTGAAATAAAAAAATTTCTTTGATTGATTATGTACATGGGACTTGTTCCCCTTGGTCGCATTGAAAATTATTGGGAGACGGATGGGATCTATGATTTCAAAATTCCACGTGCAAATATGCCCCGGAATAGGTTTCAATCTTTGATCTCATATTTGCACTTTAGCAACAACGACACAACAAATAAGTCCGACCCATTGAGGAAAATCAATGGTCTGATGGAAGTTCTACAAAAAAATTTTCAGAAGACATTTTATCCCGCAGAAGACTTTGTTATCGACGAACTCTCGTGCCATGGGGAGGCCGACTTATTTTCCGACAATATATCCAAAATAAGACGCATCGTTATGGAGTCAAACTTTTCAAGCTTTGCTCAACAGATGGTTACACTTGGGCAATGAAAATATATGCTGGAAAGTCAGCAACAGGGGGACGCGAGCTTGGACTTGCTACAAACGTTTGCATGGAGCTTTCAAAAGACCTACTCAATGAAGGTAGATGCTTATATATAAGACCCATGTTGTTGGAACACTAAGGGCAAACAAAAAAAAATATACCAAAAGATGTCCTCCTCGCTAAATTGGCCAGAGAGGAAATTATATCTCGGGAAGATGAAAATGGAATTGTAATTTTAAAATGGAAACTAAACATGCCCCTGAAATGCAACCCGTAAGACGTTGAAATCCATCTGTAAATTTAGCAGAAAATCAACCGTCGACAAGTGCGAATCTACCCACTGTTTCAAGGCCAAATAATAAACGTGGAGCTTCCTTCAAATCCGCTGCGATAATTACTTATAATAAGGGAAAATCAGGGATTGACTTGTCTGATCAGTTTTCAGTTTTTATGCATTTTTATTTATATACTTAAATTACTCTTAAATGCTAAACAAAAAACCCTTAAAAATTAGCTTAAATAACTTAAAAATAATCTTATTGTAACTTACTGGCCCCATGCGGGCACTCTAAATTAAACATAATACTTAATCTATGTCTTTCGACGTATCTTACAGTCTAATTTTATTTGTAATTTAAACATTAATTAATCCTAAAACTAAGAAAATAAATTTTAGGTAAAAACTTAGGAAATGGACATTTTTTAATTCTTTATAAAACTTAAAACTAAAAGCTTACAAACTACCTAAAAATAAATCTTAATCTACTTAACCTACTTACGTCTAATACATACACATACATATATATATATATATATATATATATATATATATATATATATATATATATATATCCATAATACTTATATACTTTATATATAAGTATATGTATATATATATATTTTTTTTATTTTTTTTTTGTGTTTTTATATTTTTTTTTTCTTAAAACCTAACTTAAACCTACCTAAAACTATGTAAGCCGGCCATGGCGAAAAAAAAAAAAAAATTAGGCAGGCCCACTTTGCTTCACTTGAAGCTACATATCACTGGAGGAGTTCGACGACGAAGCATCCTCCCCTTCAACAAGCCACCAAAAGTGTTGGTGCTGCTGAGCAACATCCCTCATGTCGCGACTCCCTACCACCCTACTGAACCGGAGACGCTCCGCACTGCCATGTGCGTCGTCTCTGTCGTAGTTGAGTCGCCTGTCCGCAGCTGTTCGAGCGACGTGGAAGATTAGCGGCACCGCCAAACTGTCCTGGATCAGACCTTTATTATCTAGATAGAGGAACGCTTCTGGAGGAATAAAGCCGTCAAAGCGAACTCTCTCGTGATACATATAATTGCTGCAGAAAGCCCCGGAGATCAGGTTGTTCGATGAAGTCATTGCTCTTGCAATGTGCCTTCGAGTCAACTTAATGATGAAATTGTCCACTCTTATTAGATTCGCCCTATTGTACAAGACCTCATTGGGATAGAATTTTATGTACTGAGACTCTGGTGTTCTGTATAAGCGAAGACAAGTCCTAAGGAAAACCCTCTCAAACACCCGAATCTTTTCCAATAAACTTGCTCTCACGTTGAACCACACGGGACATCCAAATACCAGCATGGGCCTGATAAGGGCCATGTAGCAGATCACCTTCACCCTCGCATCGAGTTGGCTGTTATAAAACAGTCTCCTTGTAAGGGCAAAAGCACCTTTGGCTCTGGCCAGAGCAACCTCTATATGTTTGTTAAAATACAGAAATTGATCTATCCAGATCCCAAGCTACCTGACTACATTTCGACAAGCGAGTGGCTGTCCGTGTTGTCCGACGATAGAAAACTTTCGCCAATTCTTTCTGGTATCCCTAGAGGCCCCAGACAAAGGCGTCCTAAACAGAATGGTTTCCGACTTCTGAAAGTTTATTTTCAACTTCCAGTCATCGCAATATCGCTTAATTTGATCGAAGTCACGTTGCAAAAGCATTAATTAATGACCTCAATCTTTGGACCTGATCTGTACGCGATTAAGTCGTCTGCGTACGCTATGGCATGGTGAAGTGAACCTATCAGATCACTCGTGTAAATGTTGAATAGGATCGGCGAATTTACCGCACCTTGTTGCAGACCGTTTTTAATGTTAAATGTTCCAGCAGAAGTCACATCGCCATTCTTCACGATGAACTGTCTACTGGAGAGCATATCGAAAAGAATATACAGCAGTGGCTTACTAATGCCCAACCTGTCCAGCTTGAAAAAGAGTCTCTCTAACCATACGGTATCGAAGGCCTTCTCCAAGTCAATCAGGCAGGCACCAGTGCACTGTTTCTTGCCTTTGTTCCATTGGATATCAGAAACCAGTTTCGACGCATCATGAATGATATCATGCCTCGCCTTGAAACCGAATTGATTATCCGGAACTATATGTTTGTCCTCAACCCACTTAGTCAGGACTCTATTGATCACCTTCTCGAACACCTTACTGATGTTTGGAAGAAGACTGATAGAGCGGAGATTCGCCGGATTGGAAGTGTCTTTATCCCTTTTGGGGATGGGATGTACCACCGCAGTTTTCCAATGCGCTGGATAATGTGCATTATTCATTGCATTATTAAACAGGGTGGTATAAATGTTCACCGCTTCTAGAGGGAGATGTCGAAGCACAACCTTCGGTATTTCATCGGTTACCACTGATTTCTTACTTCTAAGTGATTCGAAGATCGTTTGGAGCTCTTCCTTCGAAATGAACGGGTGTAGTACCCTATCGTTGTTGAAGACATTATTATTATTTGCCATATTCTCGTCACTGAACTGGGTGGAACCCGAGCTCTCGAATCGCCAAATCACAATTTCATTTCGAAGGTAGAAATTGTGCACAAGGACTCGATTTTCCAGGTCGTGGTTCGGGCCAATGATGTCATTCGCCTTATATACTTCCTGGAAAATCGCTCCTATAGCCACTACCTTCTCCTGCGGATCCTCGATCACAAAGAAGTTGTCATCATCAACAGCCTCATTTGGATCGATGCCTGCTGCTATGAGTATGTTCTCGTTGTCCGCCGTTCGGGCGATTTTAAGACACGAAAGGTCGTTGTGATCTTTCCTCCGAAATATTTTATTTATTTGCGGGAACATATTCGGGTTGCTGGTGTTTACAGCCCGAATTTTATTGTTCCAATACAAATTTACAGATGCTCTGTAATTTTCTTTTATTAATACTTGGAGGTTTTTGATCGACGACTTTAGCGTCATAATCTCCGGGTTATGTCTGTCAGTAAACTGTCTGTACAAGGTTTTTAGTCTTGACAGCAGTCTACTTTTATGTCGGTGCAGTGCGTCAATGGTTGCGTTGCGGAATAAGTCTTCGTTGTCAGTGTATTGATACCGAGGTATCGTTTTGTCCATTGTTCGTTTAATTGTCTCGTCCATTAGTTTTAGATACCTGTCAATTTCCTCGTTTGACAGATTTCTATTGGTGGGTAGAGCGAATTCGAGGAGAGTGCTCTAGTCAGTGATCACTTCTTCTCTTTCAGCAGTGCAAGGAGCTCCTCCGGATCAGTCGACGGTTCTAATCCCCTCAGCAGCATTGTTTGCAGCTTGTCCCCCTTCGGGGTGTAGGAGAAGAATTCCGTCGTTGATTCCTTCAGTAAATTTTTTATTTTGTAATAGCGCTCCACTGTGTTACAGTGGATCGCATGCCTATCTATGCTAAGTCTTTTAATATAAAAATTATTTCCTATGGCCAACTTACATAGTTCTACAGTTTCCTTCAGCTCCATCTTGAATGTATTTATGGGTGGTACCCTTTGTTGTTTCTGTTTCTGTTGCTGTTGTGTCTGTTGATGTTGTTGTTGCTGCTGCTGCTGCTGTTGTTGTTGTTTCTGATGCTGTTGTGGCTGCTGCTGTTGATTTTGTAGCTGCCGCTCTTGTTGTGATTGCTGATGTTTTTTCTGTTGCCGTTGTTGTGGCTGCTCTTGTTGATGCTGCTGGTGTTTATTTAGTTTTTGTTGGTGTTGTTGTAACACTTGTGTTATTGTTTTTGTTTGGGGTTGATGCTGCTTTTGAGCTAGCTGAGTCTGTTGTTGCTGTTGGGATTGCACTAGCTATTCCCTCTTCCTTCTGAGCATTTGCATTTCCTTTATGGCAAGAAGTCTTTGCTGTAGCATTTTTATGCTGTTACTTACAGACACCATTTCTTCCTCTTCATCTTCCGATTCGGTTGGAGCCAAGGAAGCGAAGATGTTCTTTCTCAGAGAGAACTCACCATCATCGGAGATATACTGGTTGTTATCAGTAACTTGCAATGGATGATTATTTCTTGTCATTGCAGACGTTGAGTGCGCCCCGTCCCGAACTCCTCTAGGCAGCATTTCAGTGGAAGCTTGTCGGGAGGGACGTTCTACCAAGTTAGAAATTGGCTTTATTTTCCTCCTTCTTTTAGTTTTTTGACTTGTCTGATCAGATGGGTTCGTATGCCACTACACTAAGGAAAGGTATCAAGTGGTATCGAAAACAAGGCATAGAACTTTTATCGGGAATAGCAGTTGTTAACGCATGGGTGTTATACAAACATTTAACAAAATCGAAAATTCATATTCGGAAATTCAGGGAAATTTTGGCTACTCAACTGCTTGAAATACCCACAGCCCCCGTTCGTAGAGTTGAAACATCCCGTTCAGCAACGTACCATCTCATAGAGCGTGTGTCTTTTAATGGAAAAAAAAATTAGAAGAAAATGTAGTGTTTGCTACAAAAACATAACAAAATCTAAAGGACGTGAAGCAGCCCGCAAAGAAGCTAAGCAGATATCCACGTACTGTGATAGTTGTCCTGATCAGCCTCAAATGTGTCGGGTTTGCTTCAATACAAAATATTAAAACCAAAATTTGTTGCTTTTATGAATTATACTTTTAGTTGAAGCTAAAGTGAAATATTTTTTTTTTCTTTATAAGAATTGAAATGAATTGTTTTTTTATTTTTCTTTTTTCTTCAATACCTTATATTATATGTACATATATATGTATCAAAATAATTGTTCCTTGTTTTTATGAAATATACTTTTAGTTGGAGCTAGGCTTCTTAAATTTTGTGAAATTGTTTATTTATAATTCTATTTGAAATAAAGTTTATGAAATGAGTTATATTATAACATTATATATAGTTTTTCTTTCAAAATTATAACTATCTAACAATGGTCTAACAATTTTGGTCATAATTCAGTAAGTTCTCCTTACTTGCTCAAACCAAAAACGTTTAAATTATCGTAAGGTGCCAAGCAACTTTGCCCCATACCGAATTAGTACGTAATGGCTATCATTTCTGAAAGCCAGAGCCTTAAATGAAATTATAGGCATATTTGATAGCCCTGGAACCCTGGGAAACATCACTGGCTATCATATAGGATAGCCATAGCAGCCAATGTGTTAAAGGCATTTTTATTCGAAAAATCAAACGTATGTATATTTCACAATACTGTGATAACCACTTAAATGTGAGCAGCGACATCTAGCAGAAAATGTCGATACTCGAAGACCAGAAGATTTCGATACTGGAATAACAAAGTCTCGACTGGAGAGTGGAATCGAATTTTCTAGCAAATTGGAAATTGTATGGGACTCTGGATGGCGAGGATTGTTCTCGAAGTATGTCATTCGAGTATAAATACCAGCATCCCAAAGGTATGCAAATGAGTTCTAAAGTGTAATTTGAAGTGTTAAATAGGAGAAGTGATTAAGTGGTTTAAGTAAAAGATAAGAAAAGTATAAGTGGTTGAGAAATTGAATTGTACTGAGAGAAAGAATTAAATAGTGAATTGTAACTGTACTGAATAAAGGGATTTGTATTGAAAAGAATAAGTTCTATTATTTGTACCCACACAAACATTTTACATTGGTGTCAGAAGTGGGATAGGACTTATTGTGTGTAAAAAAAAAGAAGTGTTTTTTTGACTATTTGAAAAAGCTAGAAGGGGTCGAAAACTATTGCAGTTGACCCTCGTCTAACTCAAATCCGAGTTGAAGAAGAGAAGCCTCAGCGCCAGTGGAGGAACAAGTGACCTGGTGCTCCGTCTTCAGGAGGCTTTGAAAAACGAGGGACATGATCCTGATGCATATTCCTTTGATGTTGACGAGGACGAACAGACAAGTACCGGCAATGACATGGCTGCGATGATGCAATTCCTCTTGTTAAAAATGGACGAACAGAAGAACAGTCTGGAACAAAAAATGGACGAACAGAAGAGCAGTCTGGAAGAACAAAAGAATAGCCTCGAACAAAAGCTGGATGAACAAAAGAAAAATCTAGACCAGCAGAAGAGCAGCATTGAACAAAAATTCGACGAACAAAAGAATAGCCTAGAAGAAAAACTGGAAGAACAGAATAACGTTCTACACCAAAAGTTCGAAGAAATAGATAACAAATTTGAAAGAATAGAGAAGAATGTTGGCGAAAAATTCGAACAAATGGACAGCAAAGTTAAACAACTGGCAAAAGAGCTCGACACAGTGCGAAAACAGAAACTGCGAGAATGTTCTTTAAGCGGTCCAAGGAGAAAAGATTTGAAGCCTTACTCATTCGATGGTCAGACCTCATGGTCTACTTATAATAAGCAGTTTGAAATGGCTGCCGGTGCAAACGACTGGGACAATGAGGAAAAGTGCTTTGCCCTAACAATGGCCTTGCACGGTCCTGCAGCAGAATTGTTGCAAACAGTAGACCACGAAAAGCATAAAGATTATGTGACTTTAGTGCAGGCTATCGAGAAACGGTTTGGAGACAACCACATTCAGGAGGTCTACAAGGTCCAATTGCAAAGCCGAACGCAGCAAAGAGGAGAAACACTGCAGCAGCTCCAAGCAGACGTGAGTAGACTTGCACATCTGTCATACCCCACCGCAGGCCAGGAAATTATCGACGAAATGGCAAAAGATGCATTTATCAGGGGAATTGCAGATTCGAAGCTACAGTCAGCAGTAAGGATGGCCGGGAAAAGAACCCTTGCTGAAGCACTTGCCTTCGCTCTGGCGATGGAAGCAGCCAATCAGGCTTCCAGGGGAACACATTTCGTCAGGGAAGTAACATCTATCGAATGCTCCTGCACAAGAATTAGTGCCGAGGAACGAGATACTCGACGGGATAGACGGATAATACGCTGCTGGAATTGCAATAAAATAGGACACCTTCAAAGGCAGTGTAAAGAACCGGTGCGACGAAAAGACTGCCCTCACTGTGGTGGCAAGCAAATAGAGGAAGAAACCAGCAGAAACAGCTATCAAGAAGCCGGTCAACCTTCCCGAAGCCATCAGTCGGGAAATGCTTAAGCACCAACTTCGCGGGGCAGAAGTTGGTAGCAGGAGTCGACGGCCCCAGGACCATCACCCAAGTCTCGCTGGCAAAACGATGCAGCGAAAGCCTTCTAGTAGAAGTAGTCAGTGGAAAAGAAAAATGGATGGCAACAATAGACACCGGTGCCACGGCCTCAATCATCAGGAGGAATCTTGTGCAGAAGTCTTGGCTGCATAACACTAGCAGTTGCAGCTTGCGAACAGCTACAGGACCAACGATTAAGGTATATGGTGAAGTCCGCATAAAAATCCAATTGGCCGGAAGAACATTCACTCACGCGTTTCTGGTAGCTGACATATGTGACGAGTGCATCATTGGTACAGACTTCATGAGAGAACATGGACTTGTAGTCGACTTGGGGGCACAAACCCTGAAATACGGAAACATGGAGATACCAATGATATACGAAAACGAAAATACCTCAGTCTCAAATGTCGTCATCTGCAGCAATCAGAGTCTAGAGCCTTCGTCAGAAGCAATTTTGTGGGCAAAAGTGGAAGGTGGTCCTGGTAGCCACCGATTCTATTTGATGGAGCCAGAAAAGAAAAGAGACTTCATGGTGGGAAAGACCTTAGTGGAGCCAAAGAACAACATGGTCCCTGTAAGGATTCTAAATCCAAAGACATTCAGTGTAAAGGTGAAAAAGGGGGAGATAGTGGGAAAATGCGTACCTGTTGAGGCTATATCGACCACAACTGAAAAAAGGGTGCAAAACCGGTCACAACAGTTCCGAGCATAAAAATCAAGAACAAAATTCTCAGCCTCTGTAATCTGGACGAAGATCAGCGAATCCTGGCAGAAAAACTAATCGGTGAGTACGCTGATATATTTGCTACACAAGACGGAGAATATGGACGTACGCATATTGTTCAACACCACATTGACACCGGAGACGCTCGACCAATCCGTCAACCTGCAAGGCGTCAATGAACGAACATTGCAAGGACTCACCTGGAAAACCTGCCTAGTATATTTGGACGACGTTATCGTCATAGGTAAGACGTACGAGGAGCACCGCAAAAATCTAAAAGAAGTGTTTGAGAGGCTACGAAGTGCTCATTTAAAGCTCAACCCGGAAAAGTGCGCCTTGTTTCGTCCGGAAGTAAAATATCTGGGTCACATTATATCAGCGGAAGGAGTAAGAACGGATCCTGACAAAATCGAAGCCGTGAAAAGTTGGCCTTCTCCAAAAGATAAACACCAACTGAGAAGCTTCTTGGGACTTGCCACGTATTACAGAAGGTTCGTAAAGGATTTTGCTGGCATTGCGAAGAGCCTACATCAACTTACAGAAAAAGGCCGACAGTTCAGGTGGTCTGGAGAATGCGAAAAAGCATTTCAAGAACTGAAGCGACAGCTGTGCAAAGCCCCCATCTTGGGTTACCCCACGCTCTGAAAAATGTTCATCGTGGACGCAGACGCTAGCAATGTTGGGGTCGGAGCTGTGATCTCCCAAGTTCATGACGGTCAAGAGAAAGTGGTCGCATATTACAGCAAAGTACTCTCCAGACCTGAACGGAACTACTGTGTAACCCGGCGCGTGCTTCTGGCTTTAATTCTGGCTACGAAGCATTTCCATAAGTACCTCTACGGACAAAAGTTCATTCTCCGGACAGACCACGCAGCTCTGAAATGGCTACTCCAATTTAAGAACCCTGAAGGCCAAGTTGCAAGATGGATCGAGCAGTTGCAGGGCTACGACTTTGAAGTGCAGCACCGCAAGGGAACACTCCACTCAAATGCTGATGCTCTCTCTCGTCGACCGTGCGGAGTAAAATGCGAACACTGCAATCGTAAAGAAGCAAAAGAACAGGCAACTATCCAAATGATCAGGACTGAGCCAATAGGGGGTTGGAGTATAGACGAAATCCGTTCCTCCCAACAGGCAGACAATGACATCGAACCAATATTGGCCTGCAAAGAACACGAGGAAAGACCAAGCTGGCAGCAGATATCAGATCGGAGCCAAACTCTGAAGGCATACTGGGCGCAGTGGGACTCGCTTTTTGTGCAAGATGGATTGCTGAAGAGAAAATGGGAAAGTGCAGATGGGAAAACATCTCGTATGCAGCTAATAGTGCCACGTTCCAGAGTCAGCCAAGTGCTCCATGAAATACATGACGGAATCTCAGGAGGCCATTTGGGAATAAACAAGACGTTGGAAAAGGTAAGGGAACGTTTCTATTGGCTAAGCGCTAAACAAGATGTCGAGAATTGGTACAAAAAGTGCATAAGATGTGCAGCTACCAAGGGTCCAAAAGTAAAGCCACATGGACAAATGCAACAATACAATGTCGGAGCACCTTTCGAACGAATAGCCATCGACATCGCTGGGCCGTTTCCCGAAACCTTTAATGGAAACCGATATACCCTCGTAGTCATGGATTACTTCAGTAAGTGGCCGGAAGTGTTTGCCATCCCAAATCAAGAGGCTAAGACCGTAGCCGAACAGATAGTCAACAACTGGGTGAGCAGATTTGGGGTCCCAATGGAGCTGCACTCTGATCAAGGGCGAAACTTTGAATCAAAAGTCTTCCAGGAAATATGCCAATATTTGGGAATAAGAAAGACAAGGACAACGCCACTACACCCTCAATCTGATGGAATGGTCGTGCGATTCAATCGGACCTTGAATGAGCATCTATCTAAGGTTGTCAGCAACTGCCTGCGGGATTGGGACCGACACATACCCCTCTTCTTAATGGCCTACCGAAACGCGGTCCAGGGCACACACCATCCGAGATCTTATTTGGTCAAACAATTCGGTTGCCAAGTGAAGCAAAATTCGGATCCCCACCGACGGAGCCCAAAGAGGTGAACGACTACGTGAATGACTTGCGCAGCAGGATTCGTAAATTGCATGAAGACACCAGAGAAAAGATGAAGCTAGCAAGCAGCCGCATGAAGACTAGGTACGATATCAAGGCGAAATCTTCCGGTTTCAACGAAGGAGATCTGGTTTGGCTGTATAATCCTCAGCGTAAGAAAGGCAAATCACCAAAATTGCAACAGGACTGGGAAGGTCCATACAAGGTGATAACCCGCATTAATGACGTTGTCTACCGGATCCAGCGTGGGGATCGAGGAAAATTGAAAGTGGTCCATTTGGATAGAATGTGTGATTTCAACGGGATGCTGAATGACGAAGTTGTTCGGGACGAACAACTGTAGGGAGGGAGCAATGTGATAACCACTTAAATGTGAGCAGCGACATCTAGCAGAAAATGTCGATACTCGAAGACCAGAAGATTTCGATACTGGAATAACAAAGTCTCGACTGGAGAGTGGAATCGAATTTTCTAGCAAATTGGAAATTGTATGGGACTCTGGATGGCGAGGATTGTTCTCGAAGTATGTCATTCGAGTATAAATACCAGCATCCCAAAGGTATGCAAATGAGTTCTAAAGTGTAATTTGAAGTGTTAAATAGGAGAAGTGATTAAGTGGTTTAAGTAAAAGATAAGAAAAGTATAAGTGGTTGAGAAATTGAATTGTACTGAGAGAAAGAATTAAATAGTGAATTGTAACTGTACTGAATAAAGGGATTTGTATTGAAAAGAATAAGTTCTATTATTTGTACCCACACAAACATTTTACATTTCGAATGCTCCTGCACAATACTATGAACAAATAAAAAACTGACAAAATAAATAAATTAATCACAAAAATAACTAACCTAACATATAGTATTTATTCATCATTCATCAATGAGTAAAATATACATATTAATTTATTTAGATATTGTTGGTTGTAATAATTTTTGATTTCTCATCAAAAATGTCAAGAAACTTACATTTTCTGGTAAAAGACAAGACCGTTTGGGTGTAACAATGTGCCCTGCAGTGGAAAAGGAGCGTTCTGATGCAACTGATGTCTCTGGTATGCATAAATATTGTTTGGTCAGAATTGGGTACTTTGTTTGTGGCATTATTTTTCCAACATTTTAATGGGTCAGCAAAATTGTGGCTCAATCGTGATTCTCGCAGGTACATATCGAACTCACTGACTGTTTCTTTATCTGATTTGGCATCTAGCAAGAAATTCAAGGCGGTACATCGTTCAGTAATAACTTCTTCATTTCTGCTTTCGTTAAATGTCAAGTTTTCCAACAAGTTCATCACATGTTTTCCAATCACTACCCTTACTTGCTCAACCTCGGTATCCAGGTTCTTATGTCCCGGATCCAAAAAAAAGTGGAAACCTGTTACGTAAGAACTTCTTCGGATTCCTGTCTAGCCATTTTGAACCTGCGCCGATAATTCCTACGAATTGTATAACACTTTCGTCATCTCCAATATATATATAATTGGCCGCAGAATAGAAATTGTAACATCTTCGTTGTAAAGAATTGTGCTTGCAACTTGGAATGGCTTCAGAACTTTCACCAATGCTTCTACATGAGTCCATTCTCTTTCGCTTACTTCAAGTTTTAAAGCCAATGATGAAGATGTTACATTTCTGTCTGCCAAAACAGCAATAATAGCAGCTCGATTTGCTAGTAGCCTCTCACATATTATTGTAAATATGATGAATTCCATCTTGTAGGACAGCTTTGAATTAAATTCAGCTCTTGTAAGCCAAGCTGTCTCTGCTTCTTACCTAAGTCTGAAGAGGCAACATTGGAGTGATGAAAATGGCTCACTAAAACGCTTATTCTTTTCAATATAATTGTGTATGGTTCCACGGATTGCAAGGCATGTTTAACGCAAATTTGTAAAGTATGTGCGTGCTGCAAACCTGTTTTTAATTTCTTCTACAAAATTTTCTGAGGAGATAATATTCGCAGCATTATCTGTCACAACTACATGAACTTTTCCCTGTAAGCCCCATTCTGCTATGACCATTTCTAATAACAGAGCTAAGTTTTCCGCAGTGTGTCTCTCATCCATGTGTTCAATACCCAATGTATAACCGTCTAGAGTCAAAGCTACAAAGGATGCAGAACCAATTATTTTTAATTGTTTCCTGCACCTGACTAAATAATAGCTGCAACCGGGATAAAATCGTTGAATTCAATTCATAAGTGGGTTCAACAACAGACATGAAATGCTTAAACCCATCACTTTCAACAAATGACATTGACAGTCCATTTGCACATATCATATAAGCGGTTGCTTGCGAAATTTGTTCTTGCCGTTGAGAATTGATGAAACTGCCGTTGCCGAGGAGCTGCACTATTGCTGCTGTTGCTATAATAAAGTAAAATGTAAGAATCGTTTACACCCGTCACCCATACTAAAAGTTTACCAAAGAAAACTACATACGAGTACACATGTATTTATGTATATAAAAAAATTAGGTCAGATGTTCGATCCAGTATGATCAGCGGAACAAGATGGAGGGACTGCACTTTCACAAGGAGTGATGGGGTCTTGGGGCTAAGGCTGATATGGAAGGGGGGTCACATAAAAACGTACCTATATATATATATATATACACACATACATACATACCTACATGCAACTGGTGCAGCCTCTGGAACATATTTGTGGAAATGTCGCAGGTGCTTATTCATTGAGGATGGCGAATTGTTGTACGAAATTGCAGCACCACAAATATTGCACACAATGTTTTTCCTGTCTTCACTTAACTTCACACCCAACTTTTCCTTCTCTCACTCATATTGATTTTAACACTTGAACTTTATTAAAGTAAGAAAACACAAGATGATATCAAGATACTAATGAGAGTCACACGTTTACAAAACGAAGATTTAATAAGACCCAATCGTAAACTGACAAGAGCGTTGTCATCAACGTGAGTAAACATATATACACATAGACAGACTTCTGTGTAAACGTGCAATTACTGATATCGTTTGCATGAGCAAACGTCATACAGATAGTTCCCCAATTCTTTTGACCAGTCGAATAGTGTATTGTACTTGATATTTTTCTGTTTTATCAGGCATCAGGACTAAAGTTAACCTGACACGCTTAATAAAGCGACTACATGACTCAAAACCTCGACAGTATCCTTCATTTAATTTGCATTTTTGTCCTACTTGAAGATTGCGTCAGTCGTCACTGTTTCAACAGTGTATTTTTCAATACCAATTATTTTTTTTTTGCATTAGCGTTGAAAAATTTCTTTTAAAATGCCTACAACCTACTTATCTCTTAATCTCCTGCCCCTTCACAGGAACCTATCGTACTCCCAAAGAGCAACTACTAGCCCCCTCCTTCTTTAACCATCATACCCCACCACCAACCGTATTCAGCATAAACTACCATCCCTCCTCCGCCCTTACGACACTAGTGATCATACCTATGTTCCCTATGCCACCATCATAAACCCACCTCTGATTTCTGACTTAGGTACCCATTACCCGATAGCTGACAGTACCGGGTACCCGCGAAATTGGGTATTACCCGCATTACCTGGGTACCCGGGTAATTGTTGAGATGGGTATTACCCGGGTAAAATCAAGACCACCATTTGTAACCATTTCTACATTAGCCATTTTATGTAATTCCTTTGTTGATAAAAACGAGTGAAGATTAAACATCATTTTGTTTTGTGCTATTTGGAGCTTGCGCAGATGACTTATTGCACACATGCGCGAAACAGGAGAGCCGTAGAATATAATTGCTTGGAAAATAGCCTTAAAAATTAATAATTTATTGGCATCATTCAATTTTGAATTTCTGCATATGAATGGGTAAATGATCCTTATAGTAACATTAATTTTCTTAATGACTTCCTGAATGTGAAGATTGAATGTTAGGCATTTATCTAAGTGAATGCCAAGATGCTTTACATTAGACTTCCACTCGAGTTGTACTCGTACACCGTTGATTTGCAGCGGTCGATTCGTTGGACCCAATTTTCAAAGACTCGGCCACACATTTCGGCCAAAACGGTGGCTATTTCGCGTTCAATGTTGGATCTGAGCTCTTCCAACGTCGTCGGCGTGTTGGCATAAACAGATAGTCAAGCGGCGTTAAATTGCACAAACGAAGCGGCCAATCGACTGGCCCATGTCTTGAGATAATACGCTCACCATACTTAGTCTTTAATAAATCGATTGTAGCGTGTACTGTGTGGCTTGTGGCAACATCCTGTTGAAACCACATGTCGTCCAAGTCCATATCTTCCAATTCGGGCCAAAAATAATCGGTAATCATGGCGCGATAACGCTGACCATTCACAGTAACGTGACGATAGTTATCGTCGACGAAAAAATATGGCCCAATAACGCCGCCGGCATGCAAACCGCACCAAACAGTTATTTTTTGTGGATGAAGTGGTGATTCATGAAGCACATGTGGATTTTCACCCGACCAATAACGCATATTTTGCTTATTGACGAACCCATTGAGCCAAAAATGAACTTCGTCACTGAAGATGATTTTGCGATGAAATTCATCATCTTGGCGCATCTTCTCCAGAACCCAATCGGAGAACGTACGTCGCTTCAAATGATCCATTGGCTTCAATTCTTGTGTCAGCTTGATCTTGTATGGGTGTAAACCAAGATCCTTACGCAAAATACGCCATAATGTGGTGCTCAATTCTTGAGAACGCCATGGAATTGACCGATTTGGATCGTTTGCTACGGACGCCTGAACGGAAGCGATATTTTCGACACTTCGGTTGTCTCAGTGACAACATCACACAACGAATATGTAGACTCAAATTTTTGCACTAGGGCGAGAATTACGACAATTGGAGTTAACGCTCTTAAAATTGCAGTCACCGACTCCGAATTTCGGTAGAAAATTTTTATAATTTGCAGACGTTGCTCGTTCGCGTACTTTACCATGATGAAAATGTTGAGTTTACTGAATAAATTGCCAGTGACAGTTTGATGATTAGTGAAAGAGTGCGTTCACAAATTAAATTCAAAGTTGTCAAGTCCCTATTGGAAAACCCTTTAGAAAAGCTTATAAAATTTTAGGTGTTTCTGAAGAAAACCCTTTTATAATTTTTAATCATGAAAAAATATTTTGTTTTTATGATTTCCCTCATTTGTTAAAATCACTTTGTAATGTTCTACTGAAATCAGATCTACAAACTCCAGATGGTAAAGTGTCTTTTGATGTTATCAGAGAAATATACAATTTGGAAGTTAAAAGGAATGGAAGAAACTATAAACTATTATTACCTTGTCATGATATAAACAAATGCCTATATGAGAACGTGGATTACTTACTGACAAAGAGAATTCATCAAGACGTATTAGAAAATGTATTTTCTATTATTCGCATCAAAGGTGGTTACAACAAATATCCGTCTGTTTACGAATTTAATGTTTTGATGTCGAGAATTCTCTCGTCAAATCTTATTAATTTTTCTCCTTCCAGTAACTGTGATGATGATGATGATGTAGAATTTTTAAACGTAGACTTATATTCTTCATTGCTAAAAGGATCGTAAGAAAATCGTACGCGATGAAACTCTGTACGAAAAAGTCATTTGTTATATGGAAATCGAAACTAAAATCACATTAGGAACAACAGCAATGCGATATTTTATTGGATATAGTTGTTCCAAAGTATTTTTAAAAACTGATGAAAAAATAACATGTCCTTCCTCCTTTGTAACGTTCACTTCAAAGTATTTAATAGAATTTTCAGAGAACGTCCACCAGAAAGAAATATAAGAGAGACAATGGCCTTGGAATACATAAGGACAATAAATACTAGAGATCCGAAATGGTTTGATGAAAAAGGTCTTTGCTATGAGCCTCGTTGCTCTCCTCGTTCTATTACGGAAGCAATGTTCGTGGAAGATAGAAAAAAACATAGAATCCAAAAATCAAAAAATTCCAATTTTATCTAGAAAAAAACGTAAAACAACTATTCAATAAACACAACATTAAAGAGAGTGCATCCTGCTTTGACCTTCTCAAGTATAATGTTTATTATCAGTCAAATTTGAATTAAAAAAAATTACGTTGCGAAAAACGGAAAACTTCTATCCAACAAACAGAACACGCAACTTGATAATACAAAACAATTAAGAGTAACATCATGTCTGAGTATGATTCACTCTAGTTCGATCCAACTGGGACTTACAGGTACGTCCCATTGAATGGAAAATGGTTGGATTTTTACCTTCGACGTGCAATATCTATGTAACCTATAGCATCTGTGATTTGGAGCATACTCGTAGGTTTAATTTTCTAAAGTCTATCGTAATTGAGAGCACCTCGATTTGGTTCAAGACACCCATCATTCAGATATAGATTTCAAAGCAACCAACTAAACCGTGCTTGTATCATACAGGAACTGATATAGGAATCGTGTAAATCTGGTGAAGAAGACCAATAATCTTTATAGCTAGGAAGCTTCTTGATTCCCATAATCAAGTTTTCTCAAATCGTTTGCCTGTTTTTATGTGCTTTTGCTCAGAGTATAAATTTGTTTGGAAAATCCAATGCTCAAAAAGTTGGTCGTCAAACAATAGCTGGAAAAGATCTATTGGTGTTGGACTTTCAATATCATTGACGAAATCAGTAGCCGCATATTCATGTGTAAACTTCGGTGAAATTTTGTTCCTGACCATTCTGAATAACTTGGCTCCAGTTACGAGGTCTTGGAAATTGTTGCTTGATTTCCGAAAGAGGAATATCGTCTTCCGAATCAAAAGATAATATCAACTGAGGTTCTTGACCCTCAGGCTGTAAATTGGAACCTGACCCACATGAAGTCACTGGTAGTGAATCTGCAACATCGTCTGTTTTCAGTTCTGTCAAAAATTCATCAAAACGCATGCCAATCAAATTCAAATCTGGCTCATTATAATCCGACATAACTGAAATAGGTAAAAAAGTGTAAAAGTGAAAAAAGGCTTCCGTCGCAGTGGGTCAAAAAACGTACCATTTGTTTTTCTTCTATATTTACGGGTTTTCGAGAAAATTCTTATACTAATAATAATAAACTGTATTATAAACACACTAAACACGAAAGCACCGTTACTCACTTTACCGTAAACACAAAGTTGAAACGAAAAATTCTCCCTTCTCTCCTGCAATGTTTTCCTTTCATGCGGTACAAATTTTACAAACCAGTGAGACGGAAAGAGTTAAAACAATATTGGAAAACGTTTGGCAAGTTTCGGGTCTAAGCCTATTACTTCAGCAGTTTTTTTGGATCCTTAAACAATTTTCGGGCCGTGTTGCCGTCTTTGGTACAATATTTCCTCCACTTTGTTTTGGAAAATCTACTACAATTCATTTAATCATTTTGTAGTAATTCTATTGAAATAAAGAAGTTAAAAGTTCAAATTAAACAATAAATTCTTAGATTTAATTTTTTTTTTTTTTTTTTTTTTTTCCCGGCGAGGGCAGGTGAAAATCTTCCATCAGACACTATGAGGATCAGAAGCGCGTGCTCATAGTAGTGTGAGATTCTTACTCACTAAAAACACCTCCCTTCGTTGTTAATTTTAATACCGCAACTAAGTAGAACTTATCAAGCAGTTTTTATTTCATAAGTTAATCACGATTGGTAGGACACTTTCCAATGGAAGACCCTACATATTCCGCTTTCTTAATGCGGTTTCAATTTATCGCGCAAGGTCCAACGGTTTAGTTCGTTGAAGACGGCGTAGTATGTTTCATTCGTCCAAGATTTCTAGGACTGTATTGTTGATATGGCCGCTTAACCGGACTTTATGTTTTCGTGCGCAGTTCCTGACTTCATCTTCCACGAAAGGAACTCCGAGGTCTCGATGCAGATCATTATTTGTTATAAACCATGGGGCACGCACAAATTTTCGTAGCACTTTATTTTCAAAAGTTTGTATTATATTTATATTTGATTTCTTAGTACAACCCCAGAGTTGTATACCATAGGTTCACACCGGCTTTAGCACTTTCTTATAAAGAAGCAGCTTGTTTTCTAAGCTTAGCTTGGAATATTTACCAAGTAGCCAGTACATTTCTTTGTATTTGGCCTCTAGTTCTTTTCGTTCCTTTTTAACATGCGTTTTCCATTTAAGCTTCGCGTCAAGTGTCATTCCCAAATACTTAGCTTCGTTTGCAAAGGGGATACACACCGAGTTTATAGAAATGGGCAAGTGATTTATCGTTCTGTAGGTGAAGTCAACATGTACAGATTTTGTCTCATTAAGGGTAATTCGCCAGATCTTTGTCCACTCGTAGACTTTATTTAAAGCAGTCTGAAGTTTCGCCGTTGAGTCTTCTATTGATTCTTCAACCGCTAAGATAGCGGTATCGTCAGCAAAAGTAGCGAGAACAGTATCCTCGACGTGTGGTATATCTCTTGTATATAAAAGGTACAAAAGTGGGCCCAGTACGCTTCCCTGCGGTACTCCGGCTAGGATATCTTTAAATTTCGAAACATCATTTCCGTATCGAACGCGAAAAATTCTATTTTCAAAATAGCTTGTCAATATATTATAAAGCTTTAATGGCAAAATTCGTCGCAGTTTGAACTTCAAACCTTCATGCCATACTTTGTCAAAAGCTTGTGAGACGTCAAGAAATACGCTCGAACAAATCTTTTTTTCTTCCAGGGATTTTTCAATTACATCAGTAATTCTATGCACCTGATCAATTGTTGAATGCTTAGTCCGAAATCCAAATTGATGGTTGGGAATAAGATTTTGGTTTTCGGTAATTGGGAGAAGAAATCCTCTCAAAGATTTTCGACAGGATCGGTAGAAGAGAAATGGGTCTGTATGATTTTTTATCGTTTGGAGGTTTTCCTGGTTTTAGTACCATAATGACTTCAGCAACTTTCCACTGACTTGGCACGTATTCAAGCCTCAGAGCCGCGTTAATAATGTGTAAGAGCTTTATAAGTGCTTTTTGAGGTAGCATTTTCAGAACTTCTCCGGTAATAAGGTCATACCCCGGAGCCTTCTTTGGTTTTAATTTCCTTATTACAGTTTTAATTTCAGCAAGAGTTGCATTTGTCATTACAAAATTACTATATGCTATTTCTAAAGAACTGGTGCCGGGTACCAGTGTTGAGCCGTCGGAGGGCTTGAAAATTTCTTCAAGATAGTCGGCAAAAACCTCCGCTTTTTCCTTATCCCCCTTAGCCCATTCGTTATTGCCGACCTTGATTGGTGGCGCGGGGATTTTGGGCCTTTTTAAGCATTTTAAAGCTTTCCAAAGCGAGTAATTTGTTTCTTTTCCTGCCGTCAGGTTTTGAACATATGTATTTACTTCGGAATTTCTGTAACTTTTAAGAGTCTCCTTGAGCAGATTACAGAGCCTGTTTAAGCGTGTTTTATCCTGCGGCGCTCGAGTTGTTTGCCATCTTTTGCGAGCTTTTCTTTTTTCTCTTATCATATCTTTTACTTCAGGCGGGTAGTTTAAGTTACGTTTAGCCGTGTTTTTTCGCTGACAAGGTGTATTGTTCCACGCAGCACATTGGACTATTTCAACGAAAGAATCCACTTCGATTTCGAGTTCAAGTGCTGCTTTAAGTGAAACGTCTAGTTCTAGGTTATTATTAATCTCATTTCTGAATCCTTCCCAATGAGTATTTCGTCTAGTTAGTCTTAATGGTCCTTGTTTTTTAATAAACGTGTCGTTCATTGTCAGTATGACTGGAGAATGATCGGAGGAAAGATCGAAGCTTTCATCAACGTTTATATCCGAGTTACGAATTCCTTTAACAACGAAGAAATCGACAAGATCGGGTATTTTCGTTGTATTTGTCGGCCAATAAGTCGACTTGCCCGTTGAATAGAAGTCACAATTGTGTTCCATATATGCTTTATAGAGTATTTTACCCTTTTGGGAGACACATCTTGATCCCCAAAAAGTGTGTTTGGCATTGAAATCACCGCCAATCATAAAAGCCGATCCAAGAGAATTGAATATATTTTTAAATATATGTTTTGAAGGCGTAAATCGTGGAGGACAGTAGATGGCTGAAATAGTAAAGGAGTTCCGTACCAATTTTACGCGCACCGCAATTAGTTATACAGACTCGAGCTCTACTTTTATATCTTCGTTGTGCTCAAGAGACTCTTTAATGTATACAGAGGATCCGCCTCTCGCGTTTCCCGAAGGGTGATACGCGTAGTAATCTTTAAAACCTCTAATTTTTGCAGATGCCCCATTTTTCAAGTGGGTTTCGGAAATCAAACAAACGTCAATGTCGTTTTTCCTTAGGAATAACTCAAGTTTATAAAGTTTTTCTAAGATTCCGTTTGCATTCCAGGTGAGTACGTTTAATTTTTCCCTTTTCATTTTTTAGCCGAAGGACGTTTTTTATTGAACCTATTTTCAAACTTCTTTAGCTTATCTAAAATAAGTTCATTGATTTTGTTTTGCTGCTCAAGCTGCGCGAGAATAACGGAAAATACTTGGGAAGCAGGATCTCCGGAATCTTTTGCCTTTAGCTTGGTAGCTTCAGCGTATGTAAGTTTTTCCGATGCTTTCTTTTCAACACTGGAATCAATCACTTTCGCCTTTCTGCGTTTTTAACGATATTTTGAGCAGATCCCGATGTTTTTTCTTTAGTTTTGGGATTCTCTTTTTGTGGCTTAAACAACTTGTCAGGTCTATTTTGCAACTCCTTTGCTACTTCACAGCCACGGAAATTTGCTACGTGTTTACCCCTGCAGTTAACACAAGTCGGAGGGGTTTGTTTGCTTACGTTGCATTCTTTGGACAGGTGTTTACCTGCGCATTTTACGCACCGAGGCTCTTTTTGGCAGTAAGCTTGCGTATGGTTAAATTCCTGGCATCGCTTACACTGCGGGATCAGTTTCGAGTTTTTGCGTCGAGGCTCAATTTTAACAATAATGTTGAGGATTGACTTAATATCGTATATTTTTTGGGTATTTTCAGTGTTCTCAAAGGTTAGCATAAAGAGGGGAAGGCTACGTTTAACTGTCATATCCTTTCCTTCAATTTTTTGTTTCTCTCGCTTTTCGATGTTGACGACATCAATGATTTTAAAACCCTTGTTTTTTAAATCACTTACGATATCTTAAATGGCAACACTTAAATCTATTACATTGCATCTATGTACGTACCTATATGGAAAAATAAAATCACTCTTCTATTAAAATATACGCTGAACTAAGTAGTTGGTTTATTTTATTTCGGCTTGATCTTAATCTCTAACACAGGTTATGGGCCCCGATTTTCCGCGTGTTCGTAATTCCAAAAAAATTGTTTTATCATTAAAAGTAAAATTTCGAATTCGATTTATCAAATTGAGAAATTAAGCGAACACAATTATGATTCGTGGAAAGTATTAATTGGAAGTGTTTTAATTCACAATGACCTATGGAGTTAGTCTCTGGTGGTTCTGTAAAGCCAGAACCAGACTAGGTAGAGGAATCCACACAATGTTGCACAAAAGATGAAAAGGCTCGCAAATCAACTTCCCAAATCAACTACATAAAAAACTGTAAGACGTCTGCAGACACTTGGATGAGTTTAGAAAAAATCCATCAACCCAAAGGACCGGCAAGGAAAGTTACGCTATTCAAGCAACTCCTCCAATTAAAAATGGAAGGTAACAATGTCCAGCATCATATTAATTCTTTCTTCGATTTGGGAGAAAAAATTATCGAGCTACAGGATGAGCTGTTGGTGATAATTTTACTGTCCAGTTTACCAAGTTCATACGAAAATTTTATCATTGCAATTGAGTCACGTGATTAATTTCCATCGATCGAAAATTTGAAAGTCAAACTACTTGAGGACGGTCATCGTCGTGGAGAAAGTGAGCCAAACGATAATTTTTCAGAACGAGCATTATTTATACAAAATAGAAAAAATAAGTATGTTCAGTAAAATTCTACTCAGTCGGACAGGGGATCCTTCAAAGGGAGGTGTTATCGCTGTAAACATCAGGGCCATGTGGCTTCAAATTGCCACGAAAAGCAAAAGCATTCTCCAAGTACGGTCACATCAGCGTTTGCATTATTAAATTCATTCTGTGTCAAACAATTTAATGAGAAGACGTGGATTCTAGAAAGTGGGTCAACAAGTCACTTATGCTGTGACAGAAAAAAGTTTTCTTGCTACAGCGATCATGTGGAGAGAATTAAACTAGCTGGTAAGTATATTAGTTCAGTGGGAATAGGCGATATACGAGTATGATAAATGAATTTTATTTCAGTTAGTAGAGCAACTAGTGCTGGAAATAAAGTAGTTTTTTTAAAACAAGCGAGCAGAAATTATTGATAGTTCATCTGCTGAGCTGCTGTATGCGACCAAGTACAACAATGTCTATGTTTTTAAAGAAGAGCAATTTAATGCTCTTGCTGCTACTGTTGGAGGTGTTAGTAATGCTGGAGGTGCTGGTGTAACTGAAAGTGTTGTTGGAGTTGGAGCACGTGAAAGGAACAAAGTGTTTCCACTCTGGCATCAAAGGTATGGCCATTTGAATTGTCAGTGTTTGTATAACCTGCTCAATAAGAACATAATTCGCTCACGATGTGAGTTCCCAAAAAAATAAACAAAGCTGCAATCAAATGCGAGATCTGTTTCAAGGGAAAAATTTCATCTTTACCATTTGGGTCGTCAGAAAATCGGAGTATTTCTGTACTTTCAATTATCCATACCGATATATTTGTCGGCCGATAAGGAATGTGTCAAATGGAGGCGCTAAATACTTTTTTGACATTCATAGATGATCATTCACGTATGATATTTGTTTATTTTTTGCGTCAGAAAAGTGAGACCCTAAGTTATTTCAAAGTGTTTAAGGTAATGGCAGAAAAACAGATTGGTAATAAAATTAAAATTTTAAGGAGCGATAATGGCAGAGAATATGTTAATAAAGATTTTAAAAACTACAATTTACAATTTAATGGTATAAAACACCAATTAACTTCTCCTGAGGGGTGTACCTCAGCAGAACGGGTGCGCTGAAAGAGCAACCAGGACGCTGGTGGAGATGGCGAGATGTATGTTAATTTCGTCTGGACTGAAGCGATAAATACGTCTGTCTATCTAAGAAATCGATCATCAACGAAATTATTGGAGCATCAAACACCATTTGAAGTCCGGTTTGGATACAAACCAAATGCACCTCAGGATCTTTGGATGTAAGGCGTTCATGCTGATCAAGAAACCAGGTAATTCGAAGTTTAGCCCTAAAGGCATAAAGTGTTTAATGTTAGGGTACTCTGACGAAGCTAAAGCCTATAGATTATATGAACTTAAAACGGGTAAGATTCATACGAGCCGAGATGTTAAATTCATTGAGAATCCATCTAAATTCGAATCATTAAAAGAAGATAACGATGACAAAGATGTATTCACAAGATGCCATCTCAGAAGAAGATAATATTTACATATGTAAAACTGACAATCCTAATGTTGAGGCTGCTGCAAAAGATATTTTTGTTGATATTGGTGATGCTGTTGCTGGTGATGTAAATGGAGCTGCTGATAGTCTTGAAGATAAAGCTAATGAGGAAGAAGCTGATTATGAACACGAAGAATATGCTGGCTTTGAGGATGAAAATGTTGTTAGACATGATGACCACTACGAGGATTGCGATGATGAACAATTAGAGGTGAATTCTACTGAAAGGACCAATGAAAGGCAGGTTAGTGGTATTGTTTTAAGAAGTGGCAAGATTAGAAACAAACATAATCTGAATAGAAAAAGGTCAAATTCGATAAGTTTCATGGTATTAATTGGCAAACGTTGTCAGAATATACCGAATTCTGTTAAGGACGCTCTTCGAGGTACTATACAGAGTATAGTTCGCTGCTGGAAAATAGAACTTGGGATCTAGTTGATTTGCCAACTGGTCGTTAAGCCATAAGACCTAAGTGGGTTTTCAATATTAAAAAGGGCAAAAATGGTAAAATTGAACGATACAAGGCGAGACTTGTAGCTAAAGGCTGCAGTCAAAAGTATGGCCTGGATTTTACCGAAACTTTTTCTCCAGTCACCAGGTATTCTACAATAAGGTTAGTGGTTGCATTAGCAAGTAAAACACACCCAACGAAAGTGTGTAAGCTGATGAAAGCCCTATATGGACTTAAGCAATCTGGAAGGCAGTGGAACCAAAAACTGAATAGTGTTCTGCTTGAAATTGTTTTCGTGCGATCATCCTACGAAAATTGCGTCTACACTTTCAATCAAAATGGGGTTATAAATATTTTGGTGGTACATGTCGATGACTTAATTCTTGCTTCTTTTTTTTTTTTTATAATGAGCGCGCGCTCAAGGGGTTTGAGTACCCTTTAGGTGATTGTACACAGCGTGGGCAAAGGAAATTTAGGGAGGAAGAAAAGAGAGGTACCGATGTACATTGTTTTTAAATGTTTGCAAGTTATAACGACCAGGAAATACAGAGATCGGCAGGGCATTCCATAAGAGAGTTGTACGGCTTAGGAACGTATCACGATATTTTAGAGTACGTCCGAAAATGGGCTTGAGGGTATACTGATGAGCATTCATAGCGAGACGGGTGTTACGGTTGAAAGTTTGAATGGGCGGAATGCTACTGGCGATTTCAGTGGAGCACTGGTGGTGGAAATAGCGATAAAACAAAGTGAGACACGAGGCATTTCGTCGGTGTTCGAGGGTGTCCATTGATTGACTGATATTAGTATCATCGATAAGGTTTATCGCACGGTTTTGAATCCTGTCTAGCAGGTGCAGAGATGTTTTAGGAGCACCTGACCAGATGTGGGCATTGTACTCCAATTTTGGGCGGATGAATGCCTTATATATTGACGCCAGATCAGAGGGGGTAAAATATTTCTTACATCGCTTGAGGAAACCTAGACATTTCGCAGCATTTTTGGCGACATCAAATATGTGGTCATTCCAACGTAAGTTGTCATTGACACACATACCGAGAATGGAAAGTTTTTCGGTTTCGACGATGCAAGTGCCATTCATGGATAATGTCAGGGTGTTTAAATTTAGCTTTAAAGACAGCAGAACAAAATGCGTTTTGGAAGCATTAAATTCCACTCTTCTGATAGTTCGCCAATTGGTTATGCTGTTGATATCGGAATTTAATGAGCTTAGAATACGTTGTCGTTGACGATCTACAGCCGAAGAGCAAGGCCGTGAGTCCGGAAACGAATATGAAAAGCAGAGAGTACTGTTATCAGCAAAGGAATATATTGGATTAGAAGTAGCAGACAAGAGATCATTAATGAAAATTAAAAAGAGTGTCGGAGACAGTACAGAGCCCTGGGGCACACCAGCATTTATTTTGTGAACATGAGACTTGAAAACGTCCAAGACAACTTGAATTGAACGTTCCGAAAGGTAATTTCTAATCCATTGAAGAAGAGAGTCGTCGATCCCAAATGCACGCATTTTCGACAAAAGAGCTTGATGCCAAACTCTGCCAAGTGCCTTAGAAATATCAAGTGCAACTATCTTGCTTTCGCCAGATTGATGTATGCTTTGGTTCCACTTTTCGGTAAGACATGCCATCAAATCACCAGTGGACCTGTTGCTACGAAAACCATATTGCCGGTCATTGAAAAGTTTTCGTGTTTCGAGATATTTCATGAGCTGACGATTTATCAGTGTTTCCATGACCTTGGAAAGAAGGGACGTAGTGCAATGGGTCTGTAGGAGGAGAGAGAAGATGATTCGCCTTTTTTAGGGACGGGCTGGACAAATGCTGTTTTCCATCTGCTCGGGAAGAGTCCTAAAGAGTAGGATTGATGAAAAAGCTTACGCAGTGGTTTTGCCAGCGAGGAAGAACACCTCTTCAGAAGAAGGGGAGATATACCATCTGGACCAGCGGATTTATGTATGTTGAGATCTTTAAGTACTCTTGCTACTACACGAGTGCGAAAGTAGATTCGTCCCATTAAAGATTCGACGCACTCAAATGTAGGCGGAGACAAAGCACAATCTGGGAGTGTTGAGCTGGCCGCAAAGTGTGCAGCAAGCAGATTGGCCTTATCCAAAGAGCTGACAGCTGGAATGTCATTGTAAATGAGCGTTGGGATTGAGGATGAGGCGGAATTTCTAATGTTTTTGACGAACGACCAACAATTTTTACTGCCTTTGGGACATTTTTTGCCTTAGTTTTTGGTCGTATAGGAATTTCACACGCTTAAGAGAGGCGTTGTAGTCATTTCTGGCTCGTTTGAACTTTTTTCGGTTTTCCTCTGTCGGGTTGGTCTTGTAGGACCGAAAAAACATTTCTCTAACCCTGACGGCCTCTTTACAGCTCGAGTCGTACCATGCCTTTTCTTTTGGTTTGATACTCTTCATCCGATGAGGAATAAAGGATCTCATTTCAAAAAGAATGGTGTCTGTAATCGTATCAGCAGCGGCATCCACGTCGTTATCGAGAAAGCATAACGACCAGTTAAAATTCCTAAAGAAGCTGTTAAGACCGCTCCAGTTGGCTTTCTCATATTGCCATACGGTTCTTTTAGGAATTTTTTCTCTAACTGGTGTACGAGAAATTAGCTGATATGACACAATGGTCCGACGAGACTAGAGGGGAGAGCACATCAATGGTGTACTTATCAGGGTGAGAAGTTAAAAACAAGTCCAGGGTGTTGGCGGTATGACTATCAACGTCTGGTATTCGGGTGGGCTAATTTACAAGCTGCGTTAGGTTGTTTTCCGCAGCGAAAATCTCAAGACACCGTCCTTCGGGTGTTGTCTGTCCAGAAAGTCGAAACCACCCAGAATTGTGTATATTGAAATCGCCCGTAATAACGATTTCAGTATGAGGATACAGGGATACAATTCTTTGAATGGAGTCAGACAGCGCATCAAACTCGTTAAAGGTTGAATTGCTGTCCAGTTTGGGGCTTCTATAAATAAAGCAGTAGTGTATAATTTGCTTACGGAGATGGAATTTTAACCACATGAAGTTGAATTCCGGATTGGAACATGGATCACATTGTGGTGGAGTTTGGTAAGCTACATCACTACGCACATAAATGGCGAGACCGCGGTGAGAGAAGAATAATGGCACTAGTTCGTAGCCAGGTAGCTTCAGATCAGAATGATCTAAGAGGTGTGGGCGGGGATCTACCTGTGTTTCACTAAGTGCCAAAACAGCTGGTCTGTACTTACAGACGTGGACGCACGCAGAAAAGTGATTACTTTTTAGCCCGCGTATATTGGCTACGTCTACCCTGAATTCCCTAGTCATAATCACCGACAAACACAGAAAACACAAACACCGATGATACTAAGCAAGGCTGCGAAGTGAAAATTCTAACATTGATTTACCGGATCATATTGTTGTAGGTGTTATGCCCTTACAACAATATGAAACAGTGCACCAACAAAATTTTCACTCACAACCCGCTATCCATCAGTTGTTACATACACTCAGCCACTGCCCGTACCGTATGGTAAATACAGTAACGGCAGTGAATGAGTGCAAGCAACAGTACTTCGACTAGGAGCGGGTGAGGTGGGATACCCGCACTGTGTGATATTTTCCTTTTCACTGCACTGCACTTTTTTTTTGTTTTTGTATTTTTTTTTTTTGCACACGCGCGCGGTTTTTTTTTTTTTTGCAGAGCACGCAACAATATTGCCGAGTGCACTGGTGGAGTTGTGCACTCGACGGTGGTCGACTCGGTACAGTCGCTTTTAAGACAAGAGAGATTTAACTAATATCAAATTAGAACTTGCTGCTGAGTTCAAACTAGAAGACAGAGGACCTATCAATTATTTTTTGGGGATGGAGTTTGAGAGAGAAGGCGATAGAGGTCCTATAATGTTGGGACAGCAGAACATGATTGCAGATATTTTAGCTGATTTTCAAATGATGGAATGTAAGCCTGTAAGCACACCCTTGGATCCAGGATCGAGATTGGAAAAATGCACGCAATGTCCAAACTGTTCACAGGTTGATGCAAAAAGGTTTCAATCACTTGTAGGGTCATTGAACTATATAAGTCTGACAACACGGCCGGATATATCACATTCCGTGAATAAGTTATCGCAATTCAATACGAATCCACATAAAGAGCATTTAACTGCAGCAAAACATTTGATGAGATTTCTTAATAAAACAATGAATTTGAAACTTATTTTCAGAAAGTCTGCTGCTAGATTAGTTGGTTATGCTGATGCTGACTGGGATGGAGATTCTAACGATAGATGATCTTTTATGGGATTTGTATTTATGCTCGCTGGATGTGCTGTCCAGAAAAAACCTACAGTGGCCCTCAGCAGGTACTGAAGCAGAGTACATGGCTCTTTCCTCTGCATCTACGTAACCTACTTTATGACATAGAATTTGGTTTGGCTTTCAAACCCTACTGTGATTTATGGGGACAACTTAAGCGCTCAACAGCTAGTGAAAAAACCCAGTTTACCATGCGAGAAGTAAACATATACGAGGGGCGTTCAATATATTCTCGGTATCGTAAGGAAAATACGAATTAAATTTAAATTGTTTTTATTTTTCAATATAATCTCCCCTAACATCAATGCATTTGTTACATCTTGAGATAAGCTTTTTTAAACCCTCAAAAAAATAAATTTCCTCTTTCTCTGCAAAATACCCATTTATTGCCGACTTGAGTTCTTCATCATCCGAAAATCTTTTTCCACGAAGACATTTTTTCAAATCCGGAAACAGGAAATAATCACTAGGGGCAAGGTCTGGACTAAAGGGTGGGTGTTGGATTTCTTCGAAACCACAATCTCGCGCAGCAGCCTTGGAAACTCGCGCCGTGTGAACAGGAGCGTTGTCATGAAGAAGCAACACATTCGCTGCGAGTTTACCCCATCTTTTCTTTTTAATTTCCTCCCGCAAATTATGCAAAGTGGAAGCGTAGGATGTGGCGTTGATGGTTTCACCTTTTTTTTGTACTCAATGAGCAAGATTCCCTTTGAGTCCCAAAAAACTGTGGCCATGAGCTTCCCGGCACACGGAGTGAATTTAAACTTCTTCGGGGGGTCTGTTCCTTTTTTATGCCACTGCATGGACTCTTGTTTGCTTTCAGGGTCATAGTGGCGGACCCATGTTTCGTCCCCAGTAACAATTCGATCCATAACACCGTCCGCGTTCTCACTACACATCTCCAAAAGCTCTCTACAGCATGCGATTCTCAATTTTTTTCTGAGGCGCTGTGAGCATTCGTGGCACCCACCTTGCACTGACCTTTGAAAGGTTAAGATGGTCATGATGAATGGTGTGAATGGTACCAATTGAAAGCTTGGTGATCTCTGCCATCATTTTCACCTTTATTCGGGCATCCTCAAGAACAAGTTTTTCGACTTTTTTGATGCTTTCTCCCGTACAAGCAGTAGCCGGGGCGCCGGAGCGGGGGTCGTCTTCAATGCTCTCTCTGCCTCTCTTGAACTCACTTGACCACTTTTGCACAGTTGATAATGAAGGTGCGGAACCCTGGTAAACAGCCACCATCTCTTCATGAATAGTTTTTTAACTTTTTCCTTGCTTAGTGAGAAATTTAATTACAGCGCGATGCTCAATTTTCACCATCATCGTCTCTGTTTAACTAGAGATAAAACGCGAATTAATAATCACATTTATATGAAATTTTACATGAATGCACTAAAATAATAGTATTACTTGATAAATAAGTCAATTTATATATACAACCACAGCTTCACCCCGATACCGAGAATATGTTGAACGCACCTCGTACTTTATGACATAGAATTTGGTTTGGCTTTCAAACCCTACTGTGATTTATGGGGACAACTTAAGCGCTCAACAGCTAGTGAAAAAACATATAGATATCAAAGTACATTTTATGAGAGATATTTATGAAAAAGGTTTTGTTAATTTAAAGTATATTTCAACAAATGATATGATTGCCGATATATTAACAAAAAAACTTAAATAGAATTAAACATTTATATTTTATTAACTTACTAGGATTTAATATGAAAATTTAATTTGAGGAGGTGTATTGAAATAAAGAAGTTAAAAGTTCAAATTAAACACTAAATTCACTTAAGTCTATTACATTGCATCTACATATGTACCTATATGGAAAAATAAAATCACTCTTGTATTATACGCTGAACTAAGTAGTTGGTTTATTTTATTTCAGCTTGATCTTAATCTTTAAAAAATTCTTTTCTATTTTTAAATGCTAACTACTCTTCAGCTCCTCTTGCCGGCCAGCTTTTATTTTCAATTTTGTAAGATACATGTGACAGTGCTTCCATAAATCTAATGTGTGCGTGAAGACTTTGTAAGCCGTATGAAGAGGGAGTGGTGTTAGAAGGTTTTTGTTAGCAAAGTTCAATATTGTTCATGTCCGTAGGAGATGCCTTGCATATATAGCAAACTGAGCTAGCTCTGTTCTCCATAACAGCAGTACATGTTTTACCACCTACCATTGTTTTGAACAAAGTAAGGTTACACTTGTGGCTTCTATATGGTTCAACTCTCTTGTTATTGTCTCAATATTTTCCTTTGCGGATTCGAAACGTACTGGAGAAAATGTTCTTGCATTTATTCAGATATTTTCGATCCCAGAACCAACTTTACTTATTTCTAAAGGTACTATGCATGTTAGCAAAATATCAGTATCATTTGCCTCAGGATTTACTAAAAAGTTTTGCTTATAACGCGAGTGTCCTCCACTATCATCAGAGCCCCATTTCTACAAACATACTAAAGTACGAGTATAACCGTTTTCTAACTGGTTCTCAAAAGTTTCAAGGTGTGCAGCAGATAAACGTTGTAGTGTCACATAAGGTTTCGGTTATAGTCAAAAAATTACTTTATGTATAACATTCTTGTGTTGTAGGCTGGGTATCTATTAGCATTTCTTCCTTTTGCGCTTTTTTGAAGTTGCTTATATTGTCAGTTTTGTCAGTTTCAAATCGGTTGTACGGTTATACGATTTAATCGAGTACGAGTATATGGCTTGATCGTATTTGGAGTTTCGGGTTTCTTAAG
Source organism: Volucella bombylans (assembly GCA_949129095.1). Classification (NCBI taxonomy): domain Eukaryota; kingdom Metazoa; phylum Arthropoda; class Insecta; order Diptera; family Syrphidae; genus Volucella; species Volucella bombylans. Next base: position 154,629,614 of record OX422143.1, read on the forward strand.
CTTTTTAAGTGTTTTAGAAGAACACTCGACAATCCTTTTTACGACTTCGGCTTTAGAACGCTTTCCTTCTATTCTAAGCTTAGACTCAACAGCAAATGTTAATTCTTCGGCCGATCGTTGCATAAGGTTTTGAATTTTTTGGTTTTTAGCTCTGTTTCCACATTCTGGGAATTCCTTTTCCGGTCTTCCTTGTCTAGAAGTTGTTGGCACATGAATTTCAGGCAATGGAATTAGGAACTCTATTTGAAGCCAAAACTCTTCAGCTTTTAAAAATCGTTTTGGTGACTTTTTTTTCCTTATACTTTTCGAAATGACATTACATCATTTTTTTAACATTACGTACTGCAAAACAGCACTTGCACAAACCGTTACTGATGACTTAAAAAGATTTTAACTCTGAATGAACAAAACACTTCTTGACGTAAAGGGAATGGTCGCCTTGAAAAGGGCGGATTGAGAAGATAGGAGAAGAAAAAAAGAATATTGCGCTGAGGTTCGGCATTATTTTAAAGTCGAATTATTTTAAAATCGAATTCTGCTCGTCACTACAAAAAGAAATGTACCACCACATTCAGTTCATAGTGACAGACGCTTACTTATGTTTTAATAAAAGTACACTGAATTTAAAAATATTTACCAACAGCATACTCTGACATATTTGCTACAAAGAATTATCTCACTTTTGTTTCACTATAACACTTTATAAAATTTAAGCCTACCGGTATACTTTTTAATAGTAACAACATTTTTTTGTTCACTTATGACCAGCTAGTGTTGTACTAAATCGCCAGTGTGCGTCGGCACAAAAATGGTCATCGAGCCAAAATTACTCAGAATTCAACATTCGAAGGACATCGTCAAGGAGGCCAAAAAGAACAAAAACTTCCTTCATAACATTGTGACTGTTGGTGGAACCTGGTGTTTCCAACGTGGTCCAGAAACTGAGTGTCAAAGTGCCGAGTGGAAGGCGCCAGATGAGCCAATAACCAAAAAATCTTGTTTGGAGAAGTCAAAAGTGAAGACAATATTGATTTGCTTTTACGATTCCAAGGGCATTGTTTACGAGGACTTCTTTCCACCGGGCCATACAATGCAGAACTCTGTCTTCTTGAAGCTTTTTGGTGCATAGTATTCTGACAGAACGATAATGCGCCATCTCATCGACCAAAACTTGTGACCGATTTTTTTGCATTTTAACTGACAACCACTCCCCATATTCGCCTGATTTGGCAACGTGCGACTTTTACCTTTTTGGAAGAATTCATTTGCCGATGAAAAGAAAGCGTTTTATGGACGTAGAAGCCATTCAAAAGCCTTGTATCGATATGCTGAAGTATATCGCGGCTGATATAGCAACATGTGACCATGTTGAATAAAATGAATCGGTTTTGCAAAAAAAAACTTTTCGTTGTTCTTATATGTAGTTCTGTTTACTTTGGAACGCACTTTGTATAGGTAGTTCATAGCCATCAGTATTGCGAATATTTCCTCTTGGAAGTTTCCCCCAACGAGGAAAGATACCAGCACCGCATACTAAATATATTTTGGAGCCACCTCCGAAGACCCGACTACAGGCGGAAACCATTCCTGGGCACCCTTTTCGTATTTTTTGCGCAAGAGGCAAGAGTAGAAAGACAAATGTTACAGTCCGTATTGTTCTAAAGACCAGTTCTTTTTAAACGGAACACGTCTTTTAAAGTGCCACCCATGGAATTATGAGTAATGTCAAGAGAAGAAAGATTCGTCAGTGCGTCTAGAGCAGAGTCAGATGTGGGAGCGAAAGGACTATGGAGCTGAGACAGACCATTGTTTGGAGTCTGGTAAAAGCAGCAGTGGAGTATTTTCGTGAAATCTTGTTCCACCAAGATATAAACGACCTTATCATCACCGTACAGATCCAAAAGATCGTCCTCGGTGATAAACCCCATTGCCAGAGAGCCGACAGTGCCTTGGAAGCTTTCGCCGGGACATATTTAATCCAAATAAGTTTGTTATTCAATATGACACCCAATTACTTAGCTTCGCTGGAAAACGAATGGTGATGCCTTAGAATTAGATGAGTTAGACCAGTCAGATTCATCCTTTTCGTAAAGAGAACAATGTCAGATCATTTCTGGGCCTTCTGCTTAGTGATAGTCACTAGGCATGATCACACAGCTACATCGTCTGTATTTGCCTGGTCATATTCGTTACAACTATTGAGAGAGTTGAGCACCATAGTAATCGAGACTAGACGATCTGTGGGCAACTCTTGTTTTTGACCGCAGCCAATATCCGTAATCAGAGACCTATGCGCCCTCCTCTATCGTTCATCCTCTTCTATATGAAGCTAGTTAGACTTATTAGTCTAAAGCTCTTGGCGAGCATATTTTCGGTACAGAAGCTACTCTAAATATTCGCTGGAGATTCGGTATGTATTGTAGCACCGGGTTAAGTAAAGAATTTTTTAAAGTTGCCAGCAGCAGGACTGTACCGTTTTGTAGCATTGAATATAGCAAGTAGCAAGTGAATATAGGCCGTCAATGTCAGGCAACTTGAAGCCATCAAAGGAAGCAACAATGTGTCACAACAACGCAATAACGGCGTGTTGTGTTACTCAGCTCTGGTTCGGATTAAGTTTTCTGGAAAGTGAGCCTCCTGGATCAGTTTTTTTCTGTATGTTTTCAGTCTGGTTAATTTTTGTTTTGCGAGGAGCTTGACCAATCCGCTGATTTCAGCGTGTGCTTCGATCTGTTCGCAAAAGGCAATCTTCGAAATCCGAATTATATTCGTTTTGCTTTAATCTCTAAAGGCGTCCTCCAAATCAGTCCTGAGTGACTTCTATAGAAGTTCTTCGGGTTTCCTTACCTAGTTCTTAGTATATGGAAGAATTATTAGGCCTGTTAAGCTCCTTTTTAAAGCGTGCCAATTTTGAATTTGAGACACCTATGGTCTGACATGGAAGCCTCTTATGAGTACGTGTTGGATTGAATTAAGTGGATTACTTACTGTTGGCTGAAAGGCAAGATTGACAACGATCAGATGAAGCGATATTATCAAGTTCAAGAGGTGATTGCTGTTCGTGCTGGATTTGCTACTGACTTAAAAATTATTCCGAGCATTAGCACTGCTGCGCACGAGAAACTCCGTCTTCCTGGAACCATAGTATTCAACGATTTCTCCTACTGCCTTTGGCCGTGGCGGCAGTATCGATTCATACGGCATATAAGCTGACGCAACGACAAATTTGTACCGTCCTTCATTTGTTTTGTAGTAGTGTCTGCAGTAACTAAATTTTCGTTGCAAATGCTCGATGTTTCCGATTGCTCGTGATGTAGTGGTGTGGAATCCCTTAAAAATCTGAAGCCACAGTGAGGTTTTGTATTCAACACGTAATATTGCGGATTTTCAATGGCTAGTCCAAGGCTCTGATCCCTTTCATTGAGTTGTTAAGGATCTAGAAGATTGTGGCCTGAAAATCTCCAAAGTCTTAGTTTCTCGTTTGACGTGGGGGTGGATTTTCCGTAAAAATTAGCTTAAGCTCTCAAAAGTTTGTTACGTGAAGAACTTCATACACAAAGTAGCCTTTTGCTTGAATGCTAATTCAATCTGCCTCAGCTAGCTCAGAGAGTTGATCAATCTAGTATTTGCACATTGACTTGCTAATTCGAAGCGGCGGAGAGATGATACTGCCATCTTTATAGGTAAGCGAGTCTCCTTTATCATTTCGGGGTTTTCTTGGAGGTGGTTTTTCCCGCGACATCCGTTCATCCGAACCATAATATTTACCGGCTGTAGCATCGATTTCAGCCGAAACTTGTGGACAAGATAGCCACCACTGCGGTTGTTTCTCAGGGTGAATTTGTTTGTTTGGTCCACAATTGCAGCTTTTAATTTTGTCCGGAAATTATTAGTGGAAAATTCATTGCCGTTGGAGGAATGGGACTAGTAGCAATCGCGCCTTTGACAGCAATTTTAGTTCCTTACATATTTTCTTCTTTTTCCTTTCAACTGCTCCTTAGACGGTAGTCCTTCAGAGTATGGCTTTTCTTGAGGCCGATTGAGGACCTATCATAAAGAGCACTATGATCAAAAACCTATCTATTCTGATGGAGTCTACCCGTAAAGGGCTGAGCCTCTTTGGTACTTTCACCATCGTTCCCAATCTGCCGAACGAGTCATAGAAAGAGCCGCCAACAATTCCTGGGGCAGCACCTAAATCGGAATATGTTGTGGGATGTTGTTTGGGGCCTCCACTTCAGAATCCGTGACCCGGTTGCGATCGAACTGATCATGGCTGGATTATCACTTCTCTGTCAGCACCTCTGTTTACAAATTTAACATCTAGTCTGGACGTTTCGTTCTAACCTGAGGTATTTTCAGAACTCTGGTATCTTTAACTCATAAGTCTTCCTGTCGTGACAGCCAAGAAGAAGAACCGCACATCCCAGACATGTTGACTGCCTCAAATTGTGGCCTGAAGTCATCGTAAAGCCTACCACTTTAACGGCCATCTCTTGGATAAGTGACACTTGTTCTTGCTCCATGACATAAGCTGAATATGTTTCATTTGCTGATTGAAAATTGTTTTTTATTTTTTTTTAAGCCAACGCCACCTCATCGTTGAAAGAAAAACGTGCAAAAGGTTATTGGCTGAAGCAAGAGGTGTCTAAATTGGCTTTCTATTCCCAGAGTGACTCCTTTAACAATAAAAACAAAACCTCATCTGGAGATGAAAAAAACAAACCAAAAATATGAATGGAAAACTGAAAATTAAACGCAGCTTCCATAAAGTACATAACAAAGCACTATTACGGACAGAAACAAAAGGAGGAAAGTTATGTCTGTGTAAGAATGCTCGTATGTGCAACATTTTAATCCGACAACTCCACCGCATAGGTTCGCCGCAGCGATACAATCCGGGTTCAACAACAAAATCCCAAAAATACAAAAGATTCAAATCTTTGCTAATTAACGAAACAGAAAAATTCTTCGTATTCGTATCTCTGTACTGTGGACTATCATGTTGTACCTATGCCTTTTACCAGAATAGATCCACTGCACCAGGACGACATCAAGTAGAATGAGTAAAGGAAGGTAAAGCTGTCGAGACAGTCTCTTTCATCTTTTCCAAGCTCCTGTAAAACACACACATACGGTAGTGCATACTGGAAATAAGTATCTATGGCTTTTTAATCTGCATCCTTAGTGCGGTACGAGTAGTATGTCGTCGTCGGCTCTTGCTCTTCCTCCTAATCCACATACAAGGGTTTGAAAAAAAAAAAAGAAACAAAAACCAGAAGAGACGAGCTGGAGGAATAGAGGGAACTCCCGAACAGCCAAAGGATTTTCCACGGTGTGATGAATCCAGGGAATCTGCTTCTAGTTATACTTTGTTCCGTGTTCCGTTCGGCTTCCTCTCCTCTGTTTTGTCTTGTCTACTGTTGTTTTTCTTTTTTTTGGTTTCTCCATAATATGCTTGCATATTTCTAAATGCCTCGTGAGCATGTGATAAAACCACCGACCATGATACTAAGCTACGAGTTCTACGCTCTGAGCTCTGAGTTCCGAGTTCCTATGTCTGCCTACTACTCCATGTATTTTCCGTCGTCGTCGTCATTGTTGTCTCTCTAATGCTGGGAGCATCGTCTACTATCATCGTTTTTTTCGTTGTGGCAGTAAGTGCTTGCATATGCATCCGTTTTATTATTGCAGCCATTACTGTTGGCATTCAGTAGATCCTTAATAGTAGTGAGCTTGAGGCGGCCTTGCTGTTGCGCCATGAACCCTGAACTCGAAAAGTTTCGATTAGCATAGTCATTTCTTTTGGGCAGCTACACGTAGTGGTGACGTGGAGGAAAACTGCTCTAAGTGGAAGGGGGTATCATCCTATTACGGAAGTGCAAATAAATTAGAAATGTGGTTTGAGTGTACCTCACAGGATAATCAGTAACATGATAAGCGCTATCCTACACTTGCGTTAATAGATGGCAATTGGTTTTGATTTTTTGCTGATTTTGCATGAGAAGCACGCGTAATTCAATGTATTTTGTATTTCAAAAAACACACCCTCAATTTGTAGGAAGGAGTTCAATAAAGGTTGGAAGGGCTATAAGTTTGTAAGTAACACTTTACTGAGGAATAGCTGCCACAACACATCCAATTAACGAGTAGAATTGGGGACTCAGTTCGCAAATCTTGGCATATTTCTACGAGTAGTGATATTAAGCTCTTGGTAGTGAAAGATCCGCATGATAACTTTTCCGTAGCAGATCGATCTCCACTCGGTAGAGCTCCACTTCAAACTAGTAATTCCAGACATGCAGATGCTGTATTCAATATTAAGACAGGAATATCAGTAGACATTTGCCAATTATGCATTTGAATCATTTCAGACTTTATTTCAGAGATAAAGACTTCCCGGTCATGACATAAAATGGACTCGACTGAATATTCCTTACTCTCATTATAAACAAGCTTCAAAAGTAGAACGTGGTTTCATCAGTAAATTCGCTAAATCCAATCATTCGAATAGGCTGATAATCTTCTTCCTAAAAACAGAGGAAAACTTTTTAGACAATCCAATTAGAGGTGTTTCAAGGAAATATTCTACTCGATTCGTAGAAATATGTGTATTGCCATCGCCAATCCACCGAAGGCGACTTTGATTCAATAAGCAATGCCTTGCACCCCAGGATAGAGCAGATAGAGCAACTGGAACTCCCACATTAAAAAAATTGGCAATAGGCAACCAACTAGCTCATTACCTTAGGTGGCCCTACAATCTCAACCAACGGCTCTATCCATTTGACGCGGCAATGCGATTTTCGCCTCCAGTTACGACCTCATTTTCAACTAAGACTCGCTATCTAACACGAGAGCCTATCTATCTATCTTTTCTATCTTGAATGGAATTGAATACGCCTTGGGCTGGAGGGCTGGTGTCCCAACAATCGGAGCTAATGAATTCTAGCCCTACTGACAAGGCCAATGTCGGACCGTAATTCACAGCAGTAAAGGTAATTCTTGTCTATTTTAGACGAAAACCGATGCTCCTTACTTGGGGACCTACGTGGCGCTTGATCGTTAAACTTGCTGATTGTTCTATAACTAGGTGGTCTGACTGTCCCCGGTAAATGCATGAGTAAACTCTTGCTCGTGCAGGCAAAACTGGCTAAAGTATGCTCGGCCATTAGCATAATACTGGCCTGTGCAACTACAGTGCTCACAACGCTATTTGGAAGAGATTAAAACGATCGTTCGTCACACTAAGTGCCTCGGATGAAGACAGATTCACTGTTAGGACAACGACGGTTGGATCTGCTCGTGGAAAGTTCGCACCCTTAACCACGTGCAGCCAAACAATTTAGCAGATACCCTTGACTGCTATCATGCAGATATCACCACCATTCAGGAAGTGCGATGGGATGGAACGAGCAAAAAGAGGAAGAAAAACTGTAATATAAATATAGAATAGAAACAGCGCTTATTCGGATGCGGATTTATTATATACGACAGACTTAATCAAGAAGTCTTGAACTTCTGATACGTGAGCAAGCGTCTTATGACAGTTCGCATCAAGGCTAAATTCGAAAACATCAGCCTGATATGTGCCAATGTCCCTACGGAAGGCAAGGACGACGCCACTAAAAAAAATATTAATACGAGCTCCTCGACAAGACATGTGACCAATGTCCGAAGCAATATCCAGAATGGTAAAGGTGGACATTTTTGGTAGGACAGTTAATAAGTATAGCCTACACGACAACACGTCTGGCGACGAACTTAAGCTTATTGACTTTGCGACGGGACACGGTTTTCTCATGTCAGTATACACAAGGGGACACGGCGATCTCTGGATCATAAAACTCAAATTGTTGCAGACAAGGTGCGAATTCGCATTTCCCAAACGCCAAAACAAAGAAGAACTATTGTGAGAAGATATAATGTAGAAAAGTTGCAATCGCAAGAGACCGACAGAATCTTAGCTGAACGCGTATCTCTCAACAATTCCTATGCCGCCAGTATCAAGTACCGAAGACCAGTGGCAACGCCATCAGAGACGCCGTAACTGATGTGCTGGGATTCTACCGACCACTACTACGAAATCCCTGGTTTGATGAAGATTGCCGCAACTACATGTATTGTAGTTCAATAAGAAGCTTACAAAGCAGCACCAAATCGAAGGATGAAAGCTGCTCATGACTTCTACGAACAGAAGAGATGAGAAATCATCCGCTTCTCCAGGAGAAAAAAAAAGAGCACGGGAAGCACGAGATTGAAGATATTAAGAGGTTGTACTAAGAATAACCGTACAGAAGCCTGTAGAGATGAAGAAGGAAACCTTGTAGTAGAAACCAGTCGGTGCTGAAAATATGGAAAAACTTTTTCTGCAGACTGTATAATGGCGAAGAAACTCAACACCTCGCCGTCAGGCAGAATAGACTATTCAAATTCGATAACGATATCCAAAACTTCCATCCACCTGACTAAAACGAAGCAAGTAAGCAATATCTGAGCTGAGATTCAACAAAGCAGCTGGACTTGACGGCTTACCGGGCGAGGTATTTAAAGCTGCTGGAAATGACTTTCCTGAGAACATGCGCCAACTCATATCTTAGACCTGGTCAGAAGAGTGTGAATCCCTTGAATGGAATCTCAGCATCATATGCCCGCTCCATAAAAAGGAAGACCTTCCCAACTGCACCAACTATAGAGTTAGAAGTTGCTTCAGCATCGGATACAAGACCTGATGGATTCCGCCATATTGTGCGAACATCTGAATCCCTTCGCCAACAACCTGATTGGTCCTTATCAGTCCTCTTGATTCTGAAAATAACTCAAGAAGTGCAAATCGATAGCCAACATTTTTACATCGATTTTAAAGCCACATACAGACTAGATAGTATATAGAGTCATATATAGTTTATACAGAATGACGATGGAGAATGTTCGCTGCTCCTTTCAACTCGGTAACGACTTAACCGAGACCTTCTATGTCAAAAAAGGTTTTATACAAGATGACGCGCTGTCATGTAACTCCTTTAACATCATACATATTTGAAAGAATTGTGCGGAACTCACAAACAAACACCAGAGGCACAACCTTCAAAAGTCTGCGCAACTACTAGGGCACGCCCAGAACACAGTGGGCTGTCACCGATGCGTTCGCTAGTATTAAAACGGAATCTACTAAAATTGGTTTAACGGTAAATGAGGGCAACACCAAGTTCATGCTGCCAACAAGAAGGCACACAAAATCGACGATTTGGGCAGAATGTTACAGTTGCCAACAATAACTTTGAGGTAGCAAGGGACTTTGTATACCATGGCGCTGCTATAAATTCTGTCAACAATTGAGCAGTAAGGCCCTATCCCGAAAAACTACGGAGTCTCTATAAAATACCTTGACCATCCCAGTTCGACTTTATAGTGCTAAAGTATGGATTCTATCGAAAAATATTCAACAACGAACTAAAAGAACTGCACAGCGACAATGACTTAGTCAGAAAGCTTCGCATCAGTCGCCTGAGATGGCTAGGACATATTGAGTGAGTGAATGAACACATCTATGGTCCGACCTACAGAGTCTTCGAATAGGAGGGATAACGTAGCACACACAAATAGATAGGGATTTCATCCGACTTGGAGTGCGCAACTGGAGGCAGATAGCTAAAGACGGGGTTAACTGGAGAAGCTTGTTAGTTGAGGCCCAAGTTCATCCCGAACTAAGTAAATAAGAAAGTTTTTCGTTTTTCGTGAAAGAGTCTTACCTAATTCTCAGTTGTCCAACAGCGATTGGCAAAAGTGATGCATCGCTTGATCTCTGTCATGTACTTAGGTTGGCTATCCCTGCCTTTTGTATTTAAGCATAAACATGTATTTGTATATGTTAAGGCATTACACGTTCATCCCAATAAAACTGCATTTCAGTCGTTACTTAATCATTAACTACTTGACATGGTGTCAGTAGCAGTGCCGCAACAAAAAAAAAAAAAGAAGAATAAAGTAAGAAGCCTTTAGAAGCAGAGGCGATTTCGGCAGTTCCTGGCGTAGCTAACTACGTTAAACCACCAAAGCCACTCCAAATTTCCGGTGGCAACCTTTCACTGGCGTGGAAAAATTGGTTACAGCTTTACAAATGGTTCGAAGTAGCCGCTCAAATGAAGAAAAAATCACAGGAAATTCAAGTGGCAACTTTTATGTCATATATACGAGTAGGAACCGATGCAGCAAATATATATAATTCTTTTTCTTTCACAGAAGCCGGAAAGTATGATTTATCAACAATAATAAAAAGGTTTGACAATCATTTCACACCAAAAGTAAGCTTAACATTTGAAAAGTTTATCTTTAATACGCTAACCCAAGGAGAAGGAGAAAGCTTCGAAGATTTTTATACAAAAATAAAAAATCAATGTGCATTTGAAACTCTCCAAGATTGATTATTGCGGGACAAAATAGTAACTGGCATAAGAAGTAATGTACTACGCGAAAAATTGTTAGCGGAAGATGACATCACACTTGATCAAGCTACAAAGGTATGAAAGCAAGCGAGATAGCAACACAACAACTGCGCGAACTACACAAGCCCGAAACTGCAGCAGTCGATACAATAAAAAAATATTCCCCAAACTATCCCAAAAAAACACCAAAGCCAAAATCTATATACTCATACAAGTGTAAACGTTGCGGCACAGAACACGAAAAAAATAAATGCCCAGCATACAAACAAATATGCCATCATTGTAAGAGAACCGGTCATTTGACCGATCTATGCTTCCAACGAAGAAGAAAACAATACAACAAAAAACAAAAAGCATACGCACTACAAGAAGACACACAATCGGCTGACGAGAGTGGTGACGCCAGCGACGAATCTAACGGATTATTTGTGCCATCCCTCACAAAAGCAGAGACAAATAAAGAAGAAATTAAGAATTGGTATGAAGAAATACAAATCGAAGAAAAACCAATTAGAGTCAAACTCGACACAGCCGCGCACTGTTACGTGCTTCCAGTTCGCTATATTAGCAAAACAAATCTAGTAAAAATTAAACCAGCGAATTATACGAGTAGTTTTCGGTGGTGCAAAAATTAATGTGCGCGGTGAATTAAACCTAGACTGTGCTGTGCGAAATGAAAATAGGAAAATAAAATTTCACATTGTAAAAGATTTCCCGAGCAGTGAGCCAATATTAGGTAAAGAAGACTGCGAAAGGTGTTCCTTAGTGCTCAGCGTTCAGGAAATAAATTTGGATAGTGAAATTTTTAAAGGACTTGGAAAGGTCAAAGATTTTGTCTATGACATTGACCTAAAAGACAATCCAAAGTTCGAACATTACGCACAGAGAAAAATTCTATCCGTGATGAGGTCAAAAAGAAATCGATTATATAATACAACTAGGTGTTCTAACCAAAACCGACGGATTTCCTCCAGCAGTGTCGCCCATGGTGGTGGTAAGAAAAAAAAAGAAAAATCAGGGTATGTATCGACCCAACGGACGTGAATAAAAACATATGTACGTAGACGATACCATCCTTTACTAACAATTGAACAAATAATATAACAAATAACTGCAAATACAAAGGGATCTAAATTCTTTACTTTATTAGACTGTACTAGAGGATTTTGGCAAATCGAGGTGTCAAAGAGGACGCAGCAATATCTCACAATGTCGACTCCTTGGGGATTATATTCATTTACACGAATACCATTTGGATTGGCGTGTGCGCCAGAGGTCTACCAAAGTCTCATGCAACAAATTCTCGAAGGATGTTAAAATACCGAAGTTGCTATTGACGACATCCTAATACACGCAAAAACTAAAGAGGAACTACAAAAACAATCAGGTAAAGTCATTAAAATACTTTCTAATGCTGGTCTGAAACTAAACAGGGATAAATGCGTTTTCAACGCAACAAAAATAAAGTACCTTGGATACATTTTAACGTCATCAGGTGTTCACCCTGATCCGGAGAAAATGATTGCCATTGAACAATTACAAGTTCCAAAAAACCGAACGGAACTTCAACGAATTCTCGACATGGCTACCTAGCTGTAGAAATTCATACCAAATTTATCCGAAATTACTCATCCGTTACGAGAACTTCTAAAAAAAAAAACCTAATGGTGTTGGGCAAAACAACCAGAAGCTTCGCTTGAGGACCTAAAAAAAACATTCTCTTCAACTCCGGTGCTGCGATATTACGATTCCAACCTCTATACGAAACTACAAGTGGACGCTAGTCAACACAGTCTAGGAGCAGCACTTCTTCAAAACGACCAGCCTATAGCATATGCTTCACGAGTGCTAACGACCACCCAGAAAGGCTATGCTCAAATCGAAAAAGAAGCCACAACAATCCACTTTGCATGTGAAAAGTTTCACGAATATGTTTATGGGAAAAAACTCAACATCGAGACAGACCACAAGCCGTTGGAAACGATTTTCAAAAAACCGCTATGCTCAGCTTCACCACGGCTTCAAAAAATTGTTCTTCACGTGCTCCCATACGCACCAAACGTCGTTTACCGCAAAGGAACCGAAATAAAACTTGCTGATACACTAAGTAGAAATTGCAGCAACAAAGCTAATAAAACACCGAACGACGACATAAAAATACATACCTTAACATAACTAACATTAATAACAAAAGAAAAACTAAAACTAAAAACATCAAAAGACAAAGAACTAATACTACTTAAAAACTACATTTTACACAGGGTTGGCCGGAGAAAATCACCGACCTTACACCTGAAATAAGAAATTATTGGAACTTCCGGGAAAAGCTTACATGCAAAGACGAAATCATCTATAAAGCAGCCAAAATCGTTATTCCTAAAACCCTCCAACCAGAGACACTTATAACTATTCACAAAGGCCACTTTGGAATACAAAGATGCTTTAATCGTGCCCGAGCAACAGTTTTCTGGTTGGGAATGTATAACGATGTCAACAATTTTGTAGAGCGATGTAATATCTGCCAATCTTACCAATCAGCAAAACCAAAGGAGCCTCTAATTATAAAAACCATTCCCACTTTCCCATGGGAAATAGTAGCAATCGATATTTTTCATTTCCACAATAATGGTTTTTTATTAATTGCAGACAGCTACTCCGGATTCTTCGACTACACGGAACTCCAACAAACAACTTCAACGGACGTTATTAAAGCTCTAAAGGTCTGGTTCGCAACCCATGGTATTCCATCAGCCTTGGAATCAGACAACAGACCACAATTCGCATCTAAGGAATTCGCTGCGTTTGTGAGAGATTGGGACATACAACACCAAACATCAAGTTCCCACTATCCGCGATCAAATGGACTGGCTGAACGGTACGTGCAGACGGCAAAGTCAATGCTGAAAAAGTGTTTTAAGGATCATTCAGTTCCATATTTAGCGCTCCTCAACTATCGAAACTCACCTCGGAACGAAAGTCTACAATCTCCAAACCAACGCCTTATGAGCAGAATGACAAGGTCAACACTAGCAGTTTCCGTAGAGTTACTTAAGCCAAAGATTACACCGTGCGTACATGAGACTTTTACCAAAATTCGACAAAACTACAAGACAAATTACGACAACACCTCTATCTTGTCGAAACCCTTCAACGTCGGAGATAGGCTACGCATACAACGCAACCATCGAGACTGGATTACTGGAGCGGTCGAAGAACTACACAAATATGCTCCAAGATCACTGGCAATACGCACTGACGATGGAAAACTACTTAGACGAAACACCCTTCATATTCAGCCTTCCAAAGCGATAATCACGGCCGAAAAATCAGTAACACCAAATATACCACCAGCAAATGCCGACTACAGTAAAACAACAAACAGTCCAGATCCAACGACATCAAAACGAGAAGTCGACAATCCAACTCATTCAAAAAACTCCACTGCCAACAAGATACGGACGTGTCCTCAAACAACCTGATCGCTTTTAGCTTGACTAACGAAACCATTTCACAATATTTATTTATGTACGAGTATCTCATTTTTTCATATTCATTCACCTATCCATTTTTCATGAATTATTTAACGATAACGTAACTGATAGTAATTAGCTTTTATTTTGCTATTATATTAAATGCAAACATTTTCCTTTGAACTCAAATCCTTTCATATCATTTAATACAATTCCATGAAGTGTTCATTTTTAAATCTAAAAAAGAAGGACATGTCATGTACTTAGGTTGGCTATCCCTGCCTTTTATGTTTAAGTATAAACATATATTTGTATATGGCATATGCATTACACGTTCATCCCAATAAAACTACATTTCAGTCGTTACTTAATCATTAACTACTTGACAATCTAGACATTGTCTTGTATAGTACAATTCCTTCAAGGATGATGTTGAAGAAATCGTGTGAAAACCGAAATCCTTTTAAACTTCAAATGATTCGGTAGTGTCTTTACCGACATTTATGAAGCAGTGAGCGCTTGGTAGAAATGATAAAATGGTCGCATCTCTGTAAATATGTTACTGCCGTATGCGGCCTTAAAATCAAAAAACAGCTGCGGGGTATCGATTTGAAGTTCCTGGGTCTTTTCCAAGACTAAAACCAGAAGACCGATTCCTCTATAATTTGCGCTTAGAGTATCTTCCTTCTTGAGGGTCAGCCGATCTATACGGAGATTCTACTCAAAGGGCATTCTTTCAACCGACTGTATTAAACAGTTGAGTTGGCTTATGCTCCTTACCAAATCGGTGGCCGATGTTTTAACCAATTCTGCAGGCAGTCCGTCTACCCCTAAAGCCTTATTGGTCTTGAGCTGGGATTTCACTATCTATACCTCTTCTTCCTTGCTTGGATGAAAGTGTTGTCGATCATCGTCTATGTAGAATAGTTCATTCTACCTAACAACCTTCCCCGCCAAACGGCCTACAGAGTAATATTTTAAAATTTTCAGCCCCGTCAGGTTTTCTGCTCATAGTTCCCATTCTTATCTGAATGCCTCTGTTCGATATTTATGTCCGAAGATCATTTCTGCAAAAAGCACCTCCCCATAATGTCGATTAAACGATGGTTTTCGTTGCCGTCAGCTCTAATTACTTGCTGACAATGTCGCCACTGAACTTCTGCGCTTTGTGCTGGCAGCATATACTCGTAATTTTTCAAAAGGCTGTGAGGGAGGCTCAGAAGTCCTGAGATTCAGGAATTTAATTCACCTACACAAGCCTAATATAAGTTTGGCGATTAAGCGCCCACAGAATGACTTTATCGAAGTTTGTATCTACAAGCTCCTTGATCAGACATACGAGTATGAGCATACTCCTACATACGACGTTAAGATCGTCCTTGATGATTTCAACGCCAAACTAGAAAAGGATGCCAGATTTGGCGCAGTCAGAAAACCTAGCTAAAGTAGTGAATAACATTATACTCGTAGCAAGCATGCACAGTGCAAAGTCAACACTAGGACCTGGCAGATCACGTTGCAATCTATGCAAGAGATAAATCCCTATCCATATAGGCGCTGCTTCTGCTATTTATAGCGATTATAGTAATTTTGTCAAAGTTTGCCACTTCTTCGGACTTCTTGGATGACAATAGTGTCCACTTCGGGTCATGCCTAATTGTTCGGCTTCATGTGGAGTGTTATGGGTTTGACAATTCCACATGTAAAGGCGAAAATCGTCGTTCGTTTTTCGTTTGCTGGGGTTATCTCCATCAATTCCATTCATATCCAAAGCTGCTTATTATTTCAGAATGTGTGGGGTCCTATATGGCTGTATGATCAGCGTTGATCTTACTCCCAACATTTTTGGGTCAAAAGCCCAAGGACTAGATTACTCAATATTGTTGCATGTAATGACTAAGAAACTATTAAAGTTCATCCTTATGAGGATAGGTTTCCTCTCGGTATATGCCCTATTATTGATTGGCTTATCGGTCTTCTTTTTTGTTACTCGTTAATGCGGCACGGTAGCCTTCCACGAAGCCTTCATAGGGTGTTGACTTCGCATCGTCACACATTTTTGCAGTTGAAAACAAAGATTGCCTTGCGTCGTTTTACGTAGGCGATGAGTATGAGAGCGGAATTTCTTTGGTTTATTGGACACATATCTCCTTCGATGCTTAAGTTAGCGATTGCTTGTTATGACAAGCCTTCGCCAAATGTTTAAGATAGTTCATTCCTTAGTTTTGCACGCTTCGGATCAGCACATGATTCAGTTGTTTGTCGTCTTCCTCAGAAATCATGTTACTAGCGTAGTTGAAGAGGGGAAAGGACCATGGTAAAGGGAAAAGGTAGATAGGTGCAATGTATTTAACTACTGTTCATCTAGACCAGGGGTGGGGTTCGCAATGCCCAATTTGGGCTTTACCCCGGAACATATACTCATCCTGCTGATGGTGGAACTTCTCAGCTAATGGTATGTACTCCACATGCTCCTTATGCAAATAACACGCGGAAAGGAATAAACATCAATGGGGTCAGCGTCGTGAGGCCATTGGAAGAGGAACCATGGTATTGCGGTAGGTCGACATATCATTTAATTTTGAGCATCCTTGTCAGCTCATAAAGGATTTCCTCTTCAACCGAAAATACATTTTTCTGGAAATATGTGTTGTGTACAATACATACCAAGAAATTACCTTTTTTCGAACGTTGCATAGCACGAGTATCTTAACTATTTCGCATCGAAATCACTTCAAAACTTCACCCATTTCCGCATCAGAGAACATTTAACACCTCTCATCACAGTGATTGTATCGATTACTTTCTGCACTTAGCAAATGGAAATAATGGCGATGGAATAACCCTTGTGCTTGGGTCGATTTTATCGACAGAGATATACTCGTACATACAATATATACAATCGTATCGTAAAGAATTTTAAATATTAATTATTGATTCAATGTTTTGATGACGAGTCCCTGTAGCTCTTTAGTATCTACGTATACGAGTGTGTCTGCTGCGCTGCATCCTTTGAATTCAAATGTTGTGAAACATCAGTCCGGAATTGCCAAAGGAGCACGCGTAATGGAGTGCAATGAAATTGAAAGTTGAAATTAATTAAAATATGCAACAACACCCCAGTTGCAGGATAGTCGAAGGAGTGGGATTCTGTATTAACAAATTACCTGCATTCCATGAGTGAGATGTATGATTGGTGTGGTAGAATTTTTTTTTATTTGTTTAAAGCTGTGGCAGGGTGCAAGTCGGTTTTTTTTTGCTGGTGCTTCTAGGCCCTTTGTGCTAGCTGGAATGCTTGTTTACAATGATTTAAGCACATTCAAAGCAATATGCTCGCACGAGGATGGCTACAATATGGATAAATAGCAACATAACGTATCGGTATCTCGGTATTTGTTAATGTTAACTTTTAAATTGCATTCAATTAACGAGTCGTTTTTTTTACTCATTTTGTTTTGGTGTTGATGTAATTAATTTGTTAAGTAAGCTTTATTTTGTTATTTGTGTAAATTGGAATTCTTAAAGCCTTTGCGACCAAATAGTGTGCAGGAGATTTAAAACGGAATTGTACTTTCCACAGTTAAATGGTATTTGCTGGTTCTTTATTGTACGTTTAAATTATTTCCACCCCTTGACTTCTTAACAATTCCTTTAATATTGATTTGGAAATGAATGCGCGGGTGAGCCCTGTGCACGACGAGTGAACGACCCTAACGTCAAGTCGACACAGCTGTGGCAGGCTCCACTGCTGACCTTCCCCAATCCGGAAACATCAACAAACGATCTTTTCCTGCACAAGTTAAGTGTTTGATCCAGTAATAAAAGAAGCCTCCGACACAGGATCAAGTAATGCCCTAAATTGGATAAATTCTCCTAATGCCGCTCTAACCTTGACAACAGCTGTTGCTAAAAGAATTTGGAAAGTTCTATTGTAAGTATGAAATGAATTGGTACATCCTCTTGTTTTCTGTTGTTGAGTATGAGGGTGAAAAACTGGTGCTTCAGGATTGACTATTGATGTCTGGTGTGATGTTGTGTTAAACGTCGAAGAGGATTGTTTGGAGTTGTGAATTGTGTGGGTCTAAATGTAAGAGTGAGTAGTGTGGTTGTCTACAATGGTAGCAGCGTGAGTGACTTGGGCACTGGGGCGTCGAATGACTGTATGCCAAACAGTTTTCACACACTCCGATCTTGCCTACCTCGTTTTTTCTGACAACTACATTGATTTTTAAAAACCTATTGCACTTTCGTAAGGTATGCGGCCCTTTGCTGCAGACCTTGCAATTATATAAAATGATTCTTGCTTTACTAACATTAGTGAATTAGTTTTTTTTTAAAGTGTTGTTGTATTTAAATACTGTTTGCGGTTCTACGACTTTCAAGATTCTAAATCTAGCTTCCAAAAATTCTGAAAATTCTTTGAAAGTCGGCAAATTTTTTCAAACCCCTAACTTTCTAACTTTCTGAAGCATACAAAAGACTAAGATCGCGTCCCAATGTTGAACCGGAAGCTGTAAGTTTATAAGTGAGTGTCGACATTCGGTTGATGTGTCTAATAATATTTTTATACCGGATATCGTCTGTTTGCTTCTTAACTAAATTTGGCATCACCGAAAGTAAAATAATGCATAGATACACATACATACGAGTATATGTTATCTCATTCTGATGTTATATAACTTGTTCTTTTTTCTTATTCTTTTTGTCGTTTTTCTCGTGGTTAGTCTTTCAACCACCTTGTTGAAATCAATAAAAATTTGTTAAAAGTTAATTCGAATTTATTTTTTTCTAGTTTCCTAAAAGTTTACTTTATTTAAAGGTTCAAAATTCTCGTGGTTTTAACGCTTATCGAGCAGAGGATGTTTCATGAAATTGCGGATCAATCATGGAATTATTGAAACGACAACGTGCGTCCATCGACGGGCAAATCACGAGGATTGACACATATTGGCAATCAACTGATTCAAATTTTTCACTTCCAAATTTACAAGCTCGACAATCGAAATTGGAGCAATATATGCGGGATTTTAAAAGAATCCAAAATGAGATCGAAGCTGGTGTCCCAGATGAACAATTCCAGGAAGAGGTCGACTACCGCGCGTGCTACGAAGATCATTATTATAGTGTGCAAGCGAAACTCATTGCCGCGATAAATTCAATCTCTTTACCCACGGCCGCGAGTCCCAATCCCTTCGAGAATTCGCAAAGTGTTAGTTCCACTCTAAATGCGTTAACTGAAAGTCAAACTGCACTCAATACACTCGTAAAATCTCTCGTTAATTCATAGCGTAAACCCATTAATATTAATAAATTCGAATCGCCAAGACTACCTGAAATAAAATTGCCCGAATTCTCCGGTAAATACGAGCGGATTCGGTTTACAGATTTATTCTCTGCGTTAGTTGTTAACAAAAGTACTATTGCCGACATTGAAAAAAGGGAGTACCTGCAAACAAGGTTAAGGGGAGAAGCGGCATCCCTAATAAAACACATGCCGCCAAGTAATGAAAGTTTTGCAGAAGCGTGGAAAATTCTTAAAGAACATTATGATAAAAATGAGTCAAAAATAATAGTCGCGCATTTAGATAATATATTCGATCAACAACCGCTAAGAAATTCGTCGCTCTCTGATATGAATTGGTATTGGTGAACAACTCCATTTCCAAAGCACGAGAGGGCAAGTTAATCTTATTATGTGCCCATCGTCAGCACACGCACAGTCGTTCACAGACCATGGTAGTATACAGACCTGTTTCGGCTTTTCTTCAGCGAATTCTGTAAATTATTAAATTAACACACAAACTTTCAAAAGCACGGCTGGCGTAGTGCAATAGTGCGCGGACGCGAAATTTTAATATTTCAAGTTGTGCGGGTGCCCGTGGACGGGATTTATCTAATTGATATTATATCTGATTGAAAATAAATAATAAAATTAGTGACGTGGCCACAAATACGAAATAGTGATGAGTGACAAAGACCGTCCCGTTATCCCCATTGTGGGATTAGTGGCCGGCACAGCAATAACAGTGGCGAGTGAAAGAGAAGTTAAACGGAGGAAAAAAAATGGATCATCGAACTTAGCAAAACGCCCCTCTCTTTGCCCCTCTAACGAAATGCTGCTAAGAAGAGAATTGGGGGGGGGGGGGGGGGGGTGCGTCAACGTCTGCGGCAGTAATAGCAGCGCAAAAAACAAAGACGTGACGAGACGGAAGACGAATACGTCTCTGATAGAGTGACTAATGACAAAGCAAGTAATAACAGCTTTGCATCGTTGGCAACTTCTGAGTCGGAAGACGAAGATGAAGAACTGAATGCCATTAATAGCAGCATCCAACAACTACAAAAAGAGGTGCTTGCTATTAAAGATAGGCAAATCGCCCGAAGGCAAAGGGAGAAGGGAGCTAAGGCAAGCTCCCAACAGCAACAGCAACTGCAGGAGAAAAGGGCGCAGGAACAGCAGCAAACACAACAAGTGCAAAAGCAGCAAAAAACACAGCAGCTAAGGCAACAACCGTAGCAGCAAAAAAGTTACCAAAAACAGCAACATCAGCAGCAACAACAACAGCAACAGCGGCAAGAACACCAACAACAACAGCAACAAAAACAACAACAGCAGCAGCAACAACAACAACAACAACAGCAGCAGCAGAAGAAGAAGAAGAAGAAGAAGAAGGAGAAGGTGCCTCCGATCAACACCTACAAACTTGAGGTAAACGCCACCAAGGACCTGTGTAAGTTGGTCATTGGTAATAATTTTAATATAAAGAGATTGGGGAACGATCGCCATGCCATCCACTGTAATACAGTGGAGGGCACGTCGCGTCGAACTGCCAAATGCAACCTCGATGCGTGAAGTGCGCAAAGAACCACAGTTCCGAGGAGTGTGCTCTGGGTGTTGACGGAGCATCCGATGGATCGCAGCTCTCGTGCGTGTTATGTGGGAACGTGGGACACACCGCAAACTATCGGGGTTGTCCTAAGTTCACCGACATTAAAGAAGCAAAATTGGCGCGGCAGCAGAAGGTGGAGGTCAAACGTTCACCTGTGAGGTTTAAAACACCAGCCGTCACGCCCCAAATTTCCTACGCCCAAATGGCGTCAGGTAGGGGGGCTACGGTACAGCAAGCGACTGCTGCTTCTCCGGCGCCGATGCCGAGAACAAAGGAAGCTGCACCTAACATTCTAGCCATCTTGCTCGCAATCCAAGGGCAGATGGTTCAGCTGCAAAAGCAGGTTCAAGAACAGGCCGGTGGACCAGATCTACGCGTTGCTGCCGGGCCTAACGCAACACATGCCGTAATGGGTACGCACATGGTGGAGCAAACTTTGAAGGTCATTGCGGTGAATGTGAATTCACTGATTAGGATTGAACGAAGAGCCGCAATGTTTAAATTGCTACAAGACCAAACTCCTGATGTGCTTTTCGCTAGCGAAACCAAGCTAACCGATAAGCACAAACTGGAGTTAGAAGAAGAAACCGGCCCAGATCCAAACGTGGAGGCGGTGTCGCGATCTTCATTAAAGAAGGTATAAAATTTCACAGAGTGTACAAGGGCGTGTTGCGCAGGTTCCGAGTGTTGGAGGCAGTCGTCGTTTACATCCCGCTCCGCAGTGGAAAGCGGCTGTACTTGGCCTCTGTTTATGCACCTAAGGCTTCACAATCCACCCTATTCATTACAGAGCTCGACACGCTTTTTCGACTTCTGAGGCTGGAATCGGGGGAGAATTATTTTATAATCGGCGGGGATTTCAACGCTAGACACAGAGATTGGGGAAATAATTTGCCAAATACTAGAGGGAACCTACTACTCGATTGGTGGGGTCAGCACGATGTCATGTACAGACTCGGTCTTAAAGCGACGGATAACCCGTCGTTTCCCAGAAGCGGGTCTTATTTGGATCTACTGCTGTACGACGAACGTATACGACTGACAGGTACGAATTTACAAACGCTAAACTGTCTGCGCACATTCGTGTATGACAGTGACCATTGCGGTTTTAGCACCGAAAATACAGTTCCCAACGAAATTGCGGAATTGGAGGAGTTTGTTCAAAGATACACTTACAACTACAGTAAGACTCGATGGACACGCTTCTCCGCAACCTTGACTAGAGCGCTCTCCTCGAACACGCTCCACCCACCGTCCAATAGGAATTTGTCAAACGAGGAGATGGTCGATTACCTAAAACAAATGGACGAGACAATTAAACAAACTATGGACACTACAATACCGCGGTATCGACGTACGACTAACAATGACCTGTTCCGCAATCCTACTATTGACGCACTGCACCGACAGAAAAGTAGACTTCTGACAAGACTTAAAAACTTGTACAGACAGTTAACTGACCGACAAGACCCGGAGATTAGGACACTGAAGTCGTCGATTAAAAATATCCAAACGCTAGTAAAAGAAAATTACAGAATTTCTGCAATGGAACAACAAGGTTCGGGCTGTAAACACCAGCAACCCGAATATGTTTCCGCAAATAAATAAACTATTTCGGAGAAAAAATCAAAACGACCTTCAGTGTCTTAAAATAGCCCGGTCAACAGACAACGAACGGTTACTGACAATAGCAGGTATTGATCCAAATGAGGCCGCTGATGATGACGACTTCTTTGTGATCGAGGATCCACAGGAGAAGGTTGAGGCCATGGGGGCGACTTTCCAGGAAGTATACAAGGCCATTGATATCATTGGCCCTAATTACGACCTGGACAATCGCGTCTTGGTGCACGACTTCTGCATTCGAAATGAAATAGGGAACTGGCGATCCGAGGGCTCTGGTTTCACCCGGTTTAGCGACGAAAATATGGCAAATAACGTCATTGCCAGAGAGGGTAACCTACCCCCGTTCATTTCGAGGGAAGAACTCCATGCCAGGTTGCCTATTGCAGGTATTGGTGAACAACTCTGAGGAACTTATACATCAAGTTCCACGAGATTTTTAATATGTCTCCGCAAAAAGTCTCAGACGACCTAGCTGCTTTCGGTAACTATGTGCACTCAAAAAGGATCTCACACCTCCAACGAAGCAGAGCTGGCAATGACAAATTTTTTCGTCCCTAATGTGCTACCATTGCCAGTGTTTCGACCATCCACTCCTACGCCCTCTCGTAATAACCTTCCTCTTACCTTTTACTATCAAAACGTAAGAGGACTGCGATCTAAGACCCGTGCCGTCTTGCGCCAATCTCACGCTCTCCCATTTGAGGTCTACGCTCTGACCGAAACTAATCTAATTCCCGATATAAAGAATCAGGAATTATTCCCCCCTAGTTTCAATGTTTTCCGAGACGACGATCTTACCCGCCCAAATGATGATGCTCCGTGTCGAGGTGTCCTACTGGCCGTCCGCAATGACCTAAACTCTTCACCAATCGCTGTTTCTACTTCCTCTAAACTTGACTACGTTTCAATAAAGATAACACTCCCCTGCAGGTCCCTGTACATTATGTGTTTTAACATCCTACCGGCCCAACCAATCGAATGCTACCAACTCGCTATCGATGCAATTGATCAAATAATTAACTTATCTGATCCTCTCGATGATATCATCGTATTTGGCGATTTCAATCTACCTCAGCTGCACTGGACTCAATCAGATGATAAATCTTTTTTTATCGCTTACCCTATCTCGAGTAAAGAATGTCTCTTCTTGGATGAGCTCACAGACTCTAGCTTATGCCAAGTTAGTGGAGTCTCCAACTATATGGGAGGGCAATTAGACCTCATTTTCACCACTGACCCCATAAACTCCTCTGTGTCGCTCTGTCCCCT
Source organism: Volucella bombylans (assembly GCA_949129095.1). Lineage (NCBI taxonomy): Eukaryota > Metazoa > Arthropoda > Insecta > Diptera > Syrphidae > Volucella > Volucella bombylans. Next base: position 154,653,314 of record OX422143.1, read on the forward strand.
TTCACTATCGACCATTGATAACTTTCACCCACCACTTCTTCTTTCTCTTTTCCACCACTCTACTTTCCGCCCCACCCCATCTGCAGCTACCACTTCTTACGACTTTCATAAAGCGAATTTCCGCAAAATTAACGCATATCTTAGTAAGTGTTCATTTGATTTCGCCAATATGCCCCTAAAAAGTGCTCTCTCTATTTTCTACAGAGAATTACTTAATTCTATTTCTCTCTATGTCCCCTTTTCGCGTAATAGGACCTCTTCTACGAGCCCCCCGTGGTATAATCGTAAACTTCGCTCTTTACGTAACAAAAGAAACAAATTATGGACAGTTTTCCTCCGGTCCAACTCTTTTGTTGACTATTCAAACTATGTCGGGTCATACCTTCAATTCGCCCAGCTCTATAAGTTTCTCTATCAGCGATACCTTGATAGTGCGCAATCAAATCTTATAAATGATCCTAAGTCTTTCTATCAATTCGTTAATTACAAAAAAAAATCCGACGGTTTTCCTCCATCCCTCTCATACGAAAATATATCATCAACTGATCCGCATACCATAGCTAACTTTTTTGCTACTTTTTTTAAGCAATCTTTTGCCGATAATTCCTTCGTACCGGATCCCTCTTATTTCAAATACCTACTTAACTTCCCTATTGGCCCTACTATTTCTCATAGCTTTGATCATACAGTAATAGAAAACAAATTACAACAACTTAATGATGAGTACTTACCCGGCCCAGATGGCCTTCCATCCATATTTCTTAAAAAGTGTTCCTCAACTCTTTCACGCCCCCTTGCTAATCTCTTCCGATTATCACTCTCTCAAGGTGAATTTCCACAGATATGGAAGTCCTCTTTCATAACACCCATACACAAAAAGGGATTAAAGAGCGAAGTCACTAATTACCGCCCTATAGCTAAACTTTCCCATATACCCAAACTCCTCGAAAGTATTTTGCATGAAGCCTTAAGCTTTCAGTGTAAATCTTTTATTTCCCCCAATCAACACGGCTTTCTGAAGGGTAGATCAACTACCACTAACCTCGTAGAATTCGTGTCCTCTGTTCTCTCAGCCTTAGAAAATGGTAAAGAAGTTGACGTTATAACAACTGATTTCAGTAAAGCTTTTGACAAGATATCTCATAAACTAATCCTGTTCAAATTGTCCGTCCTGGGCTTTGAACCCATTTTGCTTAAATGGATATCTTCTTACCTGGATAATCGTTTTTATAATGTTCGCTTCAGATCTGTCCTATCGGCCCCTTTCTTGGCCACTTCAGGTGTTCCTCAAGGTAGTCACCTAGGTCCACTCTTCTTCATCCTAACTATTAACGACCTTCAAAGGCTTATTCAACAGTCAACACTTTCTCTCTATGCTGACGATACCAAATTTTTTAAACCCATTTCCTCACAACAAGACTCCACCCTCCTTCAAATAGATCTAAATAGTTTTTCCACCTGGTGCATAAAGAACTGCTTAGAACTCAATGTCTCCAAATGTCAATCGATTACTTTCTCACGTAACTGCAAGAAGTCTCCTCAACGAATTTACCATCTCGACGGCCAACCTATACCCCTTGTTGAATCTATCCGCGACCTTGGTATATTATGCGACAGGCAGCTCGCATATTGATGAGATAATTTCTAAAGCAAACTCATCACTCGGCTTCGTTAAAAGATGGTCCAAAGAATTCTGCAACCCGTACGTGACTAGATCACTATACATCACTTACGTTCGCCCCCTTCTCGAGTACGCTAGCCAAGCGTGGTGTCCCTTTCAACGAGTTCATGTATCTCGTATTGAGAGGATCCAGCGTCGTTTTCTTCGCTTTGCTCTTCGGGGTCTACCTTGGAACGATCCTCTAATCTTACCTCCCTATCGAGACCGTCTCAAACTTATTAACCTGAATACCCTTGAGGAACGAAGGGACGCAGCAGACATTTTGTTCATTCACCGACTCCTCTCAGGCTCCGTCGATTGCATGTCTGTTTGCAACTCCATTTTCTTTAACACTAACCCTCGTAATCTACGTTCCACCCGTCTCTTTTATTTACCTGTCCACCGCACCACATATGGCTCTAACGAACCAATCTCCCGTATGCTGCGTAAGGTAAACTCCAACCTTTCCGTTTTCGATTTTAATCGCAGCACACTTTCCCTCAAATTCGATCTCCTTCACCATCCTTAGCTTTAAGCCCTAGTATTAGTTTAAGTCTTAGTTTTTAAGCTTGTATTAAGCATAATAAATGGGGGCCCACCAAAATAAAATAAAATAAAATAAACTCCATTTCCAAAGCACGAGAGGGCAAGTTAATCTTATTATGTGCCCATCGTCAGCACAGGATTTGTCGCTTTGTACAAAAGCTTACATTCTTTCTTCTATTACAAGTGATCTGCCGAATATGGAAATTTCGAAAAGCAGTCTTTCCTTCTTTCAGAACCTCGATCTTGCTGATCAATCGTACTGCAGCCCAAGCCAAACCGATATTTTGACTGGCGCTGATATATTATTTGATGTTCTCCGCGACGGAAAAATTATTTATAATTATATTTACGACAAGCGTAATAACAACGATATAGGAATTAATAAAAACAAATCATCAAATGGCGCCAGTGGCGGTTATTCTTCAAATACACGACAAAATTCATCATCATCATCGCTTTATGGGACACCAAATTATGGCGTGAATAATAAGCTTCCAACATCATCGGCAGATCTTTGTAATCAGTCGTCGTTGCCCTCTAATGGCTTGCAGAGTCAACGCCCAACGCACTTAAGTCAACCGAAACGTATGAATGGAGGTGATAAAGCACAAAACTCCTTACTAAATGGCCCACATATGGGAGCTAATGGGGGGCGCACAGATTCAAGTAATCAGTAGTAAACAAAATGGCTCAGATAATAAACCTCGCGTTTCTTCTGGATATCGACAAAAGCCAAGTAATCTTGAATTTCGTCGCAGCGTAAGTCAGCGCAACTCACCGAGTGCTAACTCCAATGAGAGTAACAACAATTCTCCAAATAGTATTGTGTCCAGCTACACAGGAAATGGAGGTATTCAATCTTATGTTGCTACAGCTGCCGATAATCAGCAATCGTCGCCAGTATATATAACACGAGGAACGCACATTCCACCGATGCATGCGGCTGCGCAAAGCGCTCAGGCTGCAGCTGTTGTTGCGGCATTATGTCTTAAAATCTAAAAAAAGAATAATAATTTCCGGTCCATTTTACACAAAAATGCAACAATATATACCAAAAGGGAAATAAAAAAAAAAACTAAAAAAAAAACTATAATTAAGGAAATTAAAAAGAAAAAAATTAATAACAGCAAACTCTCGTAGAATTTTAAATAAATAAAAATGAAACTAACTTAATAAAAGCAAAATCGAATAGGAAATGCAGGACATGAATTAACAGTAAACAGCCAAGGAATAAACAGAGCAAAAAAAAAAAAAAGAATAAGAAAAACAATATCGAACATTTAATTCGTGCACCTTGATTTCTAAGTCGATTCCTAATTCCCAATAATAACAATAGTAAATAAAAGGAATATGTTAATTGTTATGAAACCCTACATATAAGTTTTAAATGACTACGCTCAGATCAGCAAACCGATTGAAGTATAAATTAATGTGCATAAGGAATGCGAAGTGATATTCTTTGACGACATCATCAACTCATTCTCTAAAAGTCGTTTGTTGAAAGACGACGCTCTAAACATCTCCAAAACCAGAGATCCCCCGTCATCGCATCATATATTTTAAGTGACAGAAATTCAAACAATTTAATTTTTCTGAATTCATGCCGTAATATTATTTATTTATCATTAATTTAATAATCAAAACAAAACAAACAAAATGCCTCTTTATCATTTGTCCCTCTGCAAAAGGATCGAGTTTTTTTTTCCAATTTCTACAGTTTTCTTTATTATTTCACTCTTACAAACACCATATTTTCTATTTTATCTTTCTCTCGTTTTCTTTCTCCTTTTCATTTGGCTGAACTATTGTTTAAATTATAATTTGATTAATTCTTTTTTCTTCCTTAAATTTAAGAAAAATTTCGAATTTCAAAATAGTATTTTTTGTTTCTTTTTTTTTGTTGCATTTATTAAAACGATATTTATACATCCAAGTGGCTCTCCAGTTGCTCAAAATACGATATTTGGATGGGTAATAGCTGGTAATGTTCAAGTCAGCCAACATCGTGAATTAAAAATAATTCATACGTCCCTTGATCTCGACGTGATCTTCAAACGCTTTTGTGAGCATGAAGAATTTCAAGACGTTAAGCAAATTCCCGATGAAGACAATAACATTGAAAAATATTTTGTTTCTATACACTACGTTCGGTCGGACGGTAGGTATGTAGTAAGTTTACCATTTGCGTGCCAACAAGTACAGTTTGGACAGTCACGAAACTCGGCAGTAAAAAGGCTTCATGCTATGGAAAAACGGTTCCGTACTAACGCCGATCTTAAGCGCGAGTACTTAGATTTTATGCATGTATACGAAGAGCTGGGTCATATGTCGATATTGCCGCGAAGTGAACTTAATAATCTCGTTTTATTTTCCCCATCACACGGTTTTTTTTTTTTTTTTTTTATAATTTACGCGCGCCTAAGGGGTTAGATACCCTTTTACTGTTGCCAGGGCGCGGGCGGAAAGATAGAAGGAGGAGAAAGGAAAATTGTTTTTGTAGTGGTTTGAAACTCAGGTGTGTTTGGTTTCTATGTTTGCTCTCCAGGGGTGGGAGTCCGAATAGGACGGAGAGTTTTTCTTCACTCAGAGTGATTCGAGATATAATTCCCAGTATTTTTTTCATTGCTTGAAACTCTTATAACAGCCAAATCTACGTGTCAGTGTTATGCCTTCACACGCAGAATTTTTTTGTCTGAGTTCCAATTATACAATGAAAAACTGATTTTGCCATGGGCAGGATTCGAACCTGGACCCTCCGAGTGAGAAGCGTTTGCTACTACCACTACACCACGGCCACCCGGCCACACGGTAATTAAACCTTCCAGCACAACAACAAGGCTAAGAGTTGTGTTCGATGGTTCGTGTAAATCAAGTAATGGCGTTGCTCTTAATGATGTTTTGTTAGTAGGACCGACGATTCAACATGATTTGATAACGTGCCTAATACGATTCCGAAAATATAAAGTTGCGGTAAAAGCAGATATACGAGGGGCGTTCAATATATTCTCGGTATCGATATGAAGGAAAATACGAATTAAATTTAAATTGTTTTTATTTTTCAATATAATCTCCCCTAACATCAATGCATTTGTTACATCTTGAGATAAGCTTTTTTAAACCCTCAAAAAAATAATTTCCTCTTTCTCTGCAAAATACCCATTTATTGCCGACTTGAGTTCTTCACCATCCGAAAATCTTTTTCCATGAAGACATTTCTTCAAATCCGGAAACAGGAAATAATCACTAGGGGCAAGGTCTGGACTAAAGGGTGGGTGTTGGATTGCTTCGAAACCACAATCTCGCGCAGCAGCCTTGGAAACTCGCGCCGTGTGAACAGGAGGGTTGTCATGAAGAAGCAACAACCGCTGCGAGTTTACCCCGTCTTTTCTTTTTAATTTCCTCCCGCAAATTATGCAAAGTGGAAGCGTAGGATGTGGCGTTGATGGTTTCACCTTTTTTTTTGTACTCAATGAGCAAGATTCCCTTTGAGTCCCATAAAACTGTGGCCATGAGCTTCCCGGCAGACGGAGTGACTTTGAACTTCTTCGGGGGGTCTGTTCCTTTTTTATGCCACTGCATGGACTCTTGTTTGCTTTCATGGTCATAGTGGTGGACCCATGTTTCGTCCCCAGTAACAATTCGATCCATAACACCGTCCGCGTTCTCACTACACATCTCCAAAAGCTCTCTACAGCATGCGATTCTCACTTTTTTCTGAGACGCTGTGAGCATTCGTGGCACCCACCTTGCACTGACCTTTCAAAGGTTAAGATGGTCATGAAGAATGGTGTGAATGGTACCAATTGAAAGCTTGGTGATCTCTGCCATCATTTTCACCTTTATTCGGGCATCCTCAAGAACAAGTTTTTCGACTTCTTTGATGCTTTTTCCCGTACAAGCAGTAGCCGGGGCGCCGGAGCGGGGGTCGTCTTCAATGCTCTCTCTGCCTCTCTTTAACTCACTTGACCACTTTTGCACAGTTGATAATGAAGGTGCGGAACCCTGGTAAACAGCCACCATTTCTTCATGAATAGTTTTTTGACTTTTTCCTTGCTTGGTGAGAAATTTAATTACAGCGCGATGCTCAATTTTCACCATCATCGTCTCAGTTGCCATTATGATTCTGTTTAACTAGAGATAAAACGCGAATTAATAATCACATTTATATGAAATTTTACATGAATGCACTAAAATAATAGTATTACTTGATAAATAAGTCAATTTATATATACAACCACAGCTTCACCCCGATACCGAGAATATGTTGAACGCCCCTCGTAGGTAAAATGTATCGCTGTGTTTTCGTCAATCAGTCTGATTTAGACTATCAGAGAATTGTTTGGAGAAATAATACGAGATCTAGTGAAGAGCTTCGTGATTATAGGCTTAACACTGTATCGTACGGTACAGCTTCGGCTTCGTTTCTGACTACACGGGTTCTTAAAAAAATCGGAATAGACAATTCAATTCAACGAGATAACCTCGCGCGTCTGATAGTATTATTAACGATTTTTACATTGACGATTATATGAGTGGTTTTCATAATTACGAAGAAGCAATTACTGTCAAAAATGAAGTGTGTTTTATTCTTAAAAACGCGGGTATGGACTTACGTAAGTGGTCATCTAATTCATCGACCTTTTTAGATACGCTTCAACCGGAAAAGAGAGAGACCGCAACAGAGCTGCCTATCGGTGAATTTGGTGTTAAGACCCTTGGCCTATTATGGGACACTAAAAATGACAGCTTTAAATTCAGTTCTTCAATACCCTCCCTTGACCCATACATTACCTAAAGACAAGTCCTATCAGATATATCCCGTATTTTTGACCCCTTAGGCTGGATCGCTCCAGCTGTCGTAAAAATGAAAATTTTCATGAAACGCTTGTGGCTAAAAGGCATTGGTTGGGATACACATATTCCTAGTAAATTGTTTGACCAGTGGTCCGATTTCAGATCCGAGATTGACTGTTTTAGTGCGCTTAGTATGCCAAGGTGGCTACAGTTCGAAAAAGGCGAATTATTAGAGTTACACGGGTTTTCTGACGCGTCAGAGTCAGCTTACGCCGCTGTAGTATACTCTCGCGTAGTGAAAAACAACAAAATACGAACGTCATTAATATGTGCTAAAACCCGCGTCGCACCGGCAAGGCCTACTCTGACAATACCGCGACTCGAGTTAAGCGGCTCTTTACTACTTAATCAATCTACTTAGTAAAGTAAAAGATGCTCTTTCTATGCACAACATAAGGTGCTTCGCATATACCGATTCCACTGTAGTATTGCATTGGATTCAGGGATATCCTCGGCAAAGAAACGTGTTCGTAGACAATCGGTTGTCGCAAATTATAAGTAGTTTTCCCGAGTCCATATGGCACCATGTACGATCCATGGAAAATCCAGCTGATTGCGCTACTCGCGGAATAATGCCTCGAAATTTACTCAATCTTAACTTATGGTGGAACGGCCCGATATTTTTACGCGTCGCACAAATTAAATTTTCTCCTTTGCCGAACAATATTGAAGAACCAATAAAGAATGAACTTCTTTGCCTAACGGGTTATCCTATTGATGAATGCGACATTTTTGAAAAATTTTCGAATCTTAATAGACTGTTCCGGGTAATTGCACGCTGCTTAAGATTATTTCAGTATCAGATATACAATCAGCCAAACATCGTATTTTTGCAATGTCTCAAAGCACCACGTTCAGTGAAGAAATAAGTTGCTTACAAAATAATAAACCTGTGTCTAATAAAAGCAAACTATTTTCGATGAGTCCCTTTATCGACGACGAAGGACTGCTGCGAGTTGGAGGCAGGCTCGATAGCGCAAACGTTCCGTTCGAGCAAAAGCATCCATTAATCTTACATAAAGATCACCGTTTGTCCAAACTTATTGTTCGTGATTGTCATTTAAAAAATTTGCATGCTGGTATTCGACAGATGACTTATTTATTGTCGCTTACTTATTTCATTATAAGAGTTCATCATATAATCAAGGCGTGTATATACCAATGCCCGACGTGCATGAGACAGAAAACAATTCCTTTCAAGCAACAAATGGCACATCTTCCAAAGCAGCGTCTGCAACCTGGGATGGCATTTCAAAATACAGGCGTAGATTTCGCGGGTCCAGTCATAGTACGTTCTTGGAAGGGCCATGGAGCGAAGCAATACAAGGCCTACATCGCTTTATACATTTGTTTGTCAACCAAAGCGCTACATCTCGAGTTGGTGACGGAACTTTCCTCTGCAGCATTTATTGCGTCTCTTCGTCGGTTTGTATCCCGGAGGGGTAAGTGCCACACACTGTTCAGTGACAATGGCACAAATTTCGTTGGCGCTAATCAACAACTACGCTCTCAAGAAGTGGTATCGAATATGTTGACAACTGAAGGCATAAACTGGCGTTTCTTGCCTCCACATGCACCTCACTTTGGAGGAATCTGGGAGGCTGGCGTCAAGACCGTAAAGTATCATCTGCGTCGAGTGCTAGGTAACACTTCAGTCACCTATGAAGACTTCTCCACAGTTCTATGCCAGATCGAAGCCTGCGCTAATTCAAGACCATTATGTGTCCGCTTTGAGGGAGATACAGACCCAATTACGTCAGCGCACTTTCCTATCATGCGACCACTTTCAACAGTTCAACAGACGCAAAGGTTACAACGTTAAGTCGATGGTAGTATTTGCAACGTTTAGTTCAGGACTTTTGGAGGCGATGGTCCCAGGACTACTTAAGTCAACTTCGCAAACGTTCCAAATGGGCTGTGAAATGCCAAAACATCAGAATCGACGACGTGGTAATTATAAAAGATGAGAACAGACCTCCGTGTCAGTGGATCATTGGACGTGTTATACAGACGCATCCCGGCCAGGATGGCTTAGTTCGTGTTGTGACAATAACAATAACAAACGGACAACTCAGGCGACCTGTGTGTAAATTATGCCCACTTTTCGTAGATGAATGTTGAATGCATCATTCAACGGGGGGATGAATGTCCCTAAAGTGTCCTAAAAGCTTACTTTATTTAAAGGTTCAAAATTCTCGTGGTTTTAACGCATACATCGACTCTTGTTTAAATTCGGCTGGCCAAAGGAAACCTCAAACTGAGTGTTGACTACTATACGCTTGTGGTCATATAGTGAGGTTAAGACTTATCAGCTTATTTGATTCCACAGAACTTACTCCGAACTGTGTTACATTTTCTAATCTGCGCGATACTCCAGGTAATATTCCTTAATTTTGTCGAAAATTCTTTCTAATTCTTCCATCTCTTCAGTGTCCAACGAAGAAATCGCTTCGGCATTTTATTCTGTGCTGGATTTAAAATTGTCCTCCAATTTTTGCTGCGTTGATATTCAGGCCTGGGCTAAGATATTTGAAGGTAAGTCAACTATTAAAAAAAAAAAACAAATTAGATTGTACTTACAAATTGGTATTTTTTCGTATATGTGTATGTAGGTTTCGACAGCCAGGACTGTGCTATAACGTGCTTGAATTTCACCTTATATTGCACGGTATGTTGTGGTGTATGCACCGTACTCTTGCACTGAAATTTAAATTTAACGCACCGTATGTTGCACTATACTCGTATGTACGGTATATTACTACTCAATTCACGGAGGTTTCTTTTTTCTTTTTTTTCGTTATACAAACTTACTTGCTCCGAAAGGAAATAAAAAGAAAATCAATGAACAAAGAAAGAGAAAGAAAGAAAAAGATTAAATTAAACTTTACTACATTGCTTCTTGAAGCAACACAAAAATTTTTGAAATTGGCTTCAAATCCAGATTGCTATCTTTATTACAAGAGATAGGAATCATTTCTTCAGTGTCTCTCAATTCGGTTAGAAAAGCGGTAAATTTACTGAATGTGATTACTGAGGCTGATTGGAGAACTACTACAACATACTACAAACTGTCTACGCACTTTCGTGTATAACAGTGACATTTGCGGGCTCAGCACCGAAATAACTATTCCCAACGAAATTGCGGAATTAGAAGAATTGGATCAAAGGTATTTCTACAATTATAGTAGGGTCCGTTGGACACATTTTTCCAGAACACTGACCAGAGCACTCTATTCGAATTCGCTTTACACACCGTCTAATAGAAATCTAACAAACGCGGAGATTGACTAGTATCTAAAACTAATGGATGAGACAGTTCAGTTCAATTTTTATGCATTTTTATTTTTTAACTTAAGTTACTCTTATATGCTAAACAAAAAACGCTTAAAAATTAGCTTAAATTACTTACAAATAATCTTATTCCAACTTAATGGCCCCATACGGGCACTCAAAGTTAAACCTAACACTTAAACTACGAGTATGTCTTTCAACGAATCTTACATTCTACTTTTATTTCTATTTTAACATTAATTAATACTAGGACTAAGAAAATAAATTTTAATCAAAAACTTTGTATATGGACATTTTTTCATTTTGTATAAAACTTAAAACTAAAGCCTACAAACTACCTAAAAATAAATCTTAATCTACTTATATCTAACACAAACATAGACATACATAAATATATATATATACATAATATGACGAGTATATACATAATATATAAATACATGCATATATATATTTTATTTTTTTTTTTTTTTTTGGATTTTATATATTTTTTTTTTCTTAAAACTAACTTAATCCTACCTAAAACTATGTAAGCCGGCCATGGCTAAAAAAGAAAAAAAAATTAGGCTGGCCCACTTTGCTTCACATGAAGCTACATATCACTGAAGGAGTTTGACGACGAAGCATCCTCCCCTTCAACAAGCCACCAAAAGTTTTGGTGCTGCTGAGCAACATCCCTCATGTCGCGACTCCCTACCGACCTACTGAACCGGAGACGCTCCGCACTGCCATGTGCGACGTCTCTGTCGTAGTTGAGTCGCCTGTCCGCAGCTGTTCGAGCAACGTGGAAGATTAGCGGCACCGCCAATCTGTCCTGGATCAGACCTTTGCTATCTAGATAGAGGAACGCTTCTGGAGGAATAAAGCCGACAAAGCGAACTCTCTCATGATACATATAATTAGGGTAGAAAGCCCCGTAGATCAATTTGTTCGATGAGGTCATTGCTCTTGCAATGTGCCTTCGAGTCAACTTAATGATGAAATTGTCCACTGTTATTAGGTTGGCCCTATTGTACAGGACCTCATTGGGATATAATTTTATGTACTGAGACTCTGGTGTTCTGTATAAGCGAAGACAAGTCCTAAGACAAGCCCTCTCAAACACCCGAATCTTTTCCAATAGATTTGCTCTCACGTTAAACCACACGGGACATCCAAATACAACCATAGGCCGGATAAGGGCCATGTAGCAGATCACCTTTACCCTCGCATCGAGTTGGCTGTTATAAAACAGTCTCCTTGTAAGGGCAAAAGCACCTTTGGCTCTGGCCAGAGTAGCATCCACATTTTTGCCAAAATATAGAAACTGATCTAGCCAGATTCCAAGGTATCTGACTACATTTCGACAGGCAAGTGGCTGTTAATGTTGTCCGACGATAGAAAACTTTCGCCAATCCCTAAAGGCCCCAGACAAAGGCGTCCTAAACAGAATAGTTTCCGACTTCCGAAAGTTGATTTTCAACTTCCAGTCATCGCAATACCGCCTAATTTTGTCGAAGTCACGCTGCAAAAGTATATTAATGACCTCAATCTGTGGACCCGATCTGTACGTGATTATGTCGTCTGCGTACGCTATGGCATGGTGAAGTGAACCTATCAGATCACTTGTGTAAATGTTGAACAGGATCGGCGAATTTACCGCACCTTGTTGCACACCGATTTAATGTTAAATGTTCCAGCAGAAATCACATCGCCATTCTTCACGATGAACTGTCTACTGGAGAGCATATCAAAAAGAATGTACAGCAGTGGTTTACGAATGCCCAACCTGTCCAGCTTGATAAAGAGTCCTTCTAATCATACGGTATCGAAGGCCTTCTCCAAGTCAATCAGGCAGGCACCGGTGCACTGGTTCTTGCCTTTGTTCCATTGGATATCAGAAACCAGTTTCGACGCAGCATGAATGATATCATGCCCCGCCTTGAAACCGAACTGATTATCCGGAACTATATGTTTGTCCTTAACCCATTTAGTCAGGACTCTATTGATAACCTTCTCGAACACCTTACTGATGTCTGGAAGAAGACTGATCGAGCGGAGATTCGCCGGATTGGAAATGTCTTTATCCCTTTTGGGGATCGGATGTACCACCGCAGTTTTCCAATGCTCTGGATAATATGCATTATTCATTGCATTATTAAACAGGGTAGTATAAATGTTCACCGCTTCTAGAGGGAGATGTCGAAGCACAATGTTCGGTATTTCATCGGTTCCCACTGATTTCTTACTTCTAAGTGATTCGAAGATCGTTTGGAGCTCTTCCTTCGAAATGAACGGGGGTAGTACCCTGTCGTTGGTGATGACATTATTTGCCATATTCTCGTCACTGAACTGGGTGAAACCCGAGCTCTCGAATCGCCAATTCACAATTTCATTTCGAAGGTAGAAATTGTGCACAAGGACTCGATTCTCCAGATCGTGGTTCGGGCCAATGATAACATTCGCCTTGTACACTTCCTGGAAAGTCGCTCCTATAGCCTCTACCTGCTCCTGCGGATCCTCGATCACAAAGAAATTGTCATCATCAACAGCCTCATTTGGATCTATGCCCGCTGCTACCACTATTTGTTCGTTGATCGTCGTTCGGGCGATTTTAAGATATGGAAGGTCGTTCTGATTATTTCTCCGAAATATTTTATTTATTTGCGGAAACATATTCGGGTTGATGCTGTTTACAGCTCGAATTTTATTGTTCCAATACAAACTTACAGATGCTCTGTAATTTTCCTTTATTAATGTTTGGAGGTTTTTAATCGACGACTTCAGTGTCATGATCTCCGGGTTATGTCTGTCAGTAAACTGTCTGTGCAAGGTTTTTAGTCTCGACAGCAGTCTACTTTTATGTCGGTGCAGTGCGTCAATAGTTGCGTTGTGTAATAAGTCTTCTTCGTCAGTGTGTTGGTACCGAGGTATCGTTTTGTCCATTGTTCGTTTGATTGTCTCGTCCATTAGTCTTAGATACCTGTCAATCTCCTCGTTTGACAGATTTCTGTTGGACGGTGGGTAGAGCGATTTCGAGAAGAGTGCTCTAGTCAGTGTTCTGGTGAAGTGTGTCCAACGCACCCTACTATAATTGTAGGAATGACTTTGGACAAACTCATCCAATTCCGCAATTTCGTTGGGAACAGTTATTTCGGTGCTGAGACCGCAATGGTCACTGTCATACACGAAAGTGCGTAGACAGTTTGTAGCTTGTTGGTTAGTGGATGCCAGTTGTATTCGTGACTCGAACAGCAGAAGATCCAAATAGGACCCGTGCCTGGGAAACGACGGACTATCCGTCGCCTTAAGCCCGAGTCGATGCATCACACTGTGCTGACCCCACCAATTGAATAGTAGGTTCCTTCTAGTATTTGGTGTATTATTTCCCCAATCACTATGTTTGGCGTTGAAATCCCCGCCGATAATAAAATAGTTGTCTTCCAATTCCAGCCTCAGGAATCGAAAAAGCGTCTCGAGCTCTGAGATAAACAAGGTGGATTGAGTAGCCTTAGGTGCATAGACAGACACCATGTACAACCGCTTTCCACTACGGAGAGGGATATACACGATGCATGCTTCCAGCACCTGGAACCTAGGTACTACACGACTGTATACTCTTTGAAAACGTATACCTTTTCGTACGAAAATCGCAACGCCTCCTCTCTGAATGGAGTTGGGTCGGTTTCTCCGTACTATTTTGTATCTTCTGTGCCTCATTTTGTGTCTTTTGGTAAGCTTAGTTTCGCTAACCAAACGCACATCAGGGGATTGGTCGTTAAGCAACTTAAATAGTGCGGCTCGTCGTTCGAGCCTTATCAGTGAATTCACATTCACAGCAAGGACCTTCAGGGTTTGCTCCGCCATGTACGTACCCATTACGACTGGAGGTGCGTATATTTGATCTACCCGCTTAGCCTGTTCCTGTATTTGACGATGAAGCTGAACCATCTGCCCCTGAATAGAGAGCAAGATAGCCAGCATGTCAGGTACAGGTTCCGGTGCTCTAGGCGCTGGGGCCTGAGAAGCTACCTTTGGTTGTTGTACCGTATTTCCCCTACCTGCCGCCATTTGGGCGTAGGTAACGTGGGGAGTAACGGCTGGTGTTTGTGTCTGCACGAGTGGACGTTCAATTTCCACTTTCTGCTGCCGAGCCAGATTTACTCTTTTGATATATTGGAATTTGGGACAACCCCGATAATTTGCGGTGTGTCCCGTGTTCCTACATAACGCGCAAGAGAGTTGGCTTTTTTCTGACGCTCCGTCCTTGCCTAGAGCGCATTCCTCGGACTTGTGGTTCTTTCCGCACTTCACACATCGAGGCTGCTTTTCGCAGTTCGACGCGGCGTGCCCGAACCTTTGGCAGCGAACACATTGTAAAATGTTTTCGCTCCTCTTTAATTTTTCCCAGTGTACAACCTGGTAGTCTAGGACTTTGATGCTCCTTAGACCATCCAGTTTGCTGTTGGGACTTAGCTGAACCAGGCACTCTAGCCGTGACGAATGGCTTAACCCCTACGAATGTGAGCTCTTCGCACTCCTTCTCTTTCAGCAGTGCAAGGAGCTCCTCCGGATCAGTCGACGGTTCAATCCCCCTCAGCAGCATTGTTTGCAGCTTGTCCCCCTTCGGGGTGTAGGAGAAGAACTCCGTCGTCGATTCCTTCAGTAAGTCCAAGGAATGCGCTCTGGGTAAAGACGGAATGTCCGAAAAAAGCCAACTCTCTTGTGCTTTATGTAGGAACACGGGACACCGCCAATTATCGGGGTTGTCCCAAATTCCAGTATATCAAAAGAATAAATCTGGCCCGGCAGCAGAAAGTGGAAGTTAAACGTCCACCCGTGCATTTACAAACTCCAGCCGTTACTCCCCATGTTACCTACGCCCAAATGGCGGCAGGTAGTGGAAATACGGTACAACAAGCGAAGTTTGCTTTTCAGGGCCCAGCACCCAGAGCACTGGAACCAGTACCTGACATGCTAGCTATCTTGCTCTCTATCCAGGGGCAGATGGCTCAGCTCCAACGTCATTTAACTGAACAGACCGCGCGGGTGAATCAAGTATACGTGCTGCTGCCTGGCCTAACGCACCTTTTGCCGTAATGGGTACGTACGTCGCGGATCAAACCCTGAAGGTCCTTGCTGTGAATGTGAATTCACTGATAAGGTTCGAACGACGAGCCGCACTATTTATGTTGCTTAAAGACCAAGCCCCTGATGTGCTTTTGATTAGCGAAACTAAGCTTACCAAGGGACACAAAATGAGGCACATAAGATACAAAATGCTGTTTGAAGCTTCCAGGAACACGACTCCACTGTCTATCATCACAGCTGAGTTCGCTTGTTGACCTATTTCCAGGCACACTCTTTCCATGCTTGCATATGTGTGCTGTGCTCTTGATTAATGCGTGCAAAAGTCCCAACATACCTACTGCTTGTGGTGGGAGATGGAAGTGGAGAATGACGTTGTTGCCCCTTTTTCTTTTTTGCACTTGCTTGCATTTGTTGATTCCGCTTGATTTGCCGACGGCTTTTGCAAATTGTGTCCTTATCAATTGGATGCGTGTTGCACTACAACATAAATTCTTATTCTATGTCTTTCGACGTCTAAATTAACATTTTAAAAAATAATTATTTTGCATTAAACATCTAGTTAAACTAAGAAAATATTAAGTATTTAAAAAAAACTTTTTTTTTGTATTTATGTAAAACTTAAACTTCTTAACCTACGCTAACTTAAACTACTACTTAGCCTAACTATGCAATCTAACTTAACCTAATTGTTAGAAAACTTCAAGTTGCTAACCTAATTGCTAGCAAACCCAAGGTTGCCAACCTTCATACCTTAAAACTACCCTAACCTATGTACGAGTAAGTCGGCCATTTGCTAAACATAGCAAGGAAAATATGGCTCACTTGGCCTTCTGACTAGGCTAACCGCGACTTGAAGGAAGCGACGAAGAAATCGGGTCTTCTTCACTCAACCACCAAATATTTTGGTGCTGCAAAACAACATCTTTTTTATCGCGTTTTGAAACCGCCCTGCTAAACCTGAGACGTTCAGTACCGCCGTGTGCGACTTCTCTGTTGTAGTTGAGTCGCCCCTCACCAACTGTACGAGCTACGTGGAAGATTAGCGGCACCGCAAACCTATCCTGGATCAGCCCTTTCGAGCCAAACGCCAAAGTCAAAGAGAAAGAGGAAGCTAAAGCCAACCTCTAACTTAGCACAACGTCCCACCCTACCAACGTCCGATGTAAAGCTTGGTGGAGTGAGGGCAGGAAACAACTTCGCTTCATTGGCAGCAAGCGAATCGGACGATCAAGAGGAGGAAATCGAGTCGATAAGTAGCAGCATCAAAATGCTACAAAAGCAGTACAAACAAAAACAACAGCCAAACACAATAGCACAAGTGCTACACACCAACAAAAGCAAAAGAAAAAAGAGCAGCCACAACAACGGCAACGGCTAAAACAGTAGCAGCAGCAACAACAGCAATAACAACAACAACAACAACAACAACAACAACAACAACAACAACAACAACAACAACAACAACAACAACAACAACAACAACTACAGCAGCAGCAGCACCAGACGTAGAAGAAGGAGAAGGTGCCTCCTATCAACACCTATAAATTGGAGGTGAATGCAACCAAGGACCTGTGTAAGTTGATAGTAATTCTAATATTAAGCGATTGGGGAACGATCGCCATGCCATCCACTGTAATACGCGAAAGTGAAAGAGCTCCTAAAGGAAACTACGACGGAGCACGAAATGCAGCAATCGATGCCGCTGAAGGGGTTGGAACCGTTTTCTGATCCTGAGGAGATCCTGGCACTGTTCAAAGAGAAGGAGTGTGAAGGACTCAAATTTGTGGGGGTAAAGCCATTTACCACATCTAGAGCCAGGCGGGAGAAATGGAGTCTGCCGTTCTTCCTGGTGCAGCTCAGTCCCGAAAGCCGTCTGGTAAGTCTAAGGAGTATCAATGTCCTAGTCTACCAGGTGGTTCAGTGGGAAAAACTAAAAAGGAGCGAAGGCGTTATACAATGCGTTCGCTGCCAGAGGTTCGAGCACGCCACGTCGAACTGCCAAATGCAACCTCGATGCGTGAAGTGCGCTAAGAACCACAGTCCGAGGAGTGTGCTCTGGGTGCTGACGGAACATCCGATAGGTCGCAGCTCTCGTGCGTGTTATGTGGAAACGTGGGACACACCACAAAGTATCGGGGTTGTTCTAAGTTCGCTGACATTAAGAAAGCAAAACTGGCTCGACAGCAGAAGGTGGAGGTCAAACGTTCACCTGTGAGGTTTCAAACACCAGCCGTCACGCCCCAAATTTCCTACGCCCAAATGGCGTCAGGTAGGGGAGCTACGGTACAGCAAGCGACTGTTGCTTCTCCGGCTCCGATGACGAGAACAACGGAAGCTGCACCCAACATGCTAGCCATCTTGCTCGCAATCCAAGGGCAGATGGCTCAGCTGCAACAGCAAGTACAAGAACAGGCCAAGCGGGTGGACCAAATCTATGCGCTGCTGCCGGGCCTAACGCAACACATGTCGTAATGGGTACGCACATGGTGGAGCAAACTTTGAAGGTACTGCCGTTAAAAGTTAATTCACTGATTAGGATTGAACGAAGAGCCGCGATGTTTAAATTGCTACAAGACCAAACTCCTGATGTGCTTTTCGCTAGCGAAACAAAGCTAACCGATAAGCACAAACTGGAGTACAATAATTATATTGTTAGAAGAAGAAATCGGCCCAGACCCAAACGTGGAGGCGGTGTCGCGATCTTCATTAAAGAAGGTATAAAATTTCACAGAGTGTACAAGGGAGTGTTGCGCAGGTTCCGGCTGTTGGAAGCAGTCGTCATTTACATACCGCTCCGCAGTGGAATGCGGCTGTACTTGGCTTCTGTTTTTACGACTTACGCCTAGAAGGCTTTTTTTTGGCTTATGATTTTGTTTTGTTATGTTATAAATATATATATATATGTATAATATATAAATAGCATAACATATGTTATGCAATATAAAACGTATGTTGTTTGATTTAATGATTTAAAGATTTTAGTGCAAAAGAGATCTGCTGAACGAATCACGCAAAATATTTTCTGAAACTTAAAGATAGTAAGACAGCTAACATACTTTTCGGGTTATATGGTAGAGTATATCACATTTGACTACACATGTATACCACATTACCCAATTTGATTTCTGATTTTTGTTTATACAAAAAGTGAATGTTAAAACGTAAGCAGGATATGGTAAGTAAGACTTAACTTTGAAATCAACAGAATAGTTTGTCCGTTATAGTCACAAAAGTAACATGTATACCACAATACCCGATTCTATTCTAGTGATTTGATTTTTACTTTGACGTTACATGTTGTTGCAATGTGTTATACATTTGTTTTATGTTACGTTACTTTATATTTAATTCACATAATTGCATGATTTTAGAATTGAATTATTTTTTTGATTCGAATCAACAACAACCATTGAGAGATGTTTCCTGTTAAACACTTAACATATTGGTTCACTTCGGCATTCCCTGTTTTCGTCATTGCGGCAAATAAACAATACAAATTCAAACAATAAGTCTTTTCAGCCAACACGTTTTCTAGTATAGTAGGCTACCTCCAGTTATTGGGATGGATTCGAAGGTCCCTCGAGCAGGTGCGTTGCTCTCCTTGACCAAAGTATCTTATTTGCTGTAGGCACGACCTTCTCATCAAATTCATGTCGTTGTCCCTCAAAAAGCTTGGAGATGGAAGCAATAATGCGTCGCAGAATTCTACATGTCATGTGCGTTCAGGAAACGAAGTGGTGTAATACCGGAAATAAAGCGCGTTTTCTTGATTTAAAAACTAAGTCATTTAAGATGATTTATCATGGAACGGTCAATGGACGAAACAGTGTCGGTGTTATTGTCGCGGCAAATCTTCTTAATAATATCGTTGGTATTTCAAAAATAAGCGACCGCTTGATGAGTGTAAAACTCATTATAAACAATGAAATGTGGAGCATTGTTAAAGCGTACGCCGCAAGGTAATCCTTGGAGAATCGCTAGTTACCCAACACCGGCTGCTCATTACAGCTTGTTAGAAAGCCTAAAATCCGGTGGTATAACTTATCGAAAGAACGAGGCACAAGATTTATTGCACGCGCTAAAGAAGTACTTCTTAATATAAATGTTATCGCAGACTCACTTAGCCCTCAAGAAATGTGGAACAGCATGCACGAGTCATGCATGACACACGCAAAGCCTCTTCTAGGAACGATAACAGGACATTATCACATCGAGAGAGAAACATGGTAGTGGAATGACGAAACCAAACGAGTTGTGACCGACAAGAAGCAAGCATTTCAAGCATGGGCAAAATGTGATCGGAGCAACGATATCGAAAAGTCTCGACTTGCACTTGAATATGAGCGACTTAAAAACATTAAAAAGAGAGTCCTGGCCCAAATCCGAGCGGCAGCAGCGGAAAACCTTTACCAGGTTTACTATCACGATCGGCAGATAGAAGACAAGCTATTCAAGAAGTTCAAACGTCGTACAATAGTAAAGTGCCAAATATCTTTAAACAAAGGCAGTTTCAGTTGATCGGTCAAACGCAACACTTGTCGCGCGTGCTGATTGTGAAAAAAAAAAGAAACAAAAATTTTGCATAGAAATAAAAGATTACGGGACTCATCTCCGGATGAGTACTCTCAACCAGTTATGTCTAAGCGTACAATTGCCGGTAAAACGAACAAACACCGAAATAGTTTAACATCATTTAATCGTTTCAACGATTTATCTGATCTATCCGATATCGAAGTGAACACACCATCCAGTCATGTTGATAGTGATAAGTGTACCAAACCTCCCGATCTTCCCCCAATACATTTAATTGGAAAAAATAGTGACTTTGTTGCTCAGTGCATGAAAAATAACGGCATAGTTAAATTTGACTGTAAAAACACATCGCTCGGCTGTCAGTTTAACCTATACAGTGTGCCTGAAGTAAACAAAATTACAAGTTTTTTTAATGATAATCATCTTCAATTCTTTACACACAATACCAAAATCAACAAACCTTTAAAAGTTGTGTTATATGGCTTACCCCAAATGGATGTTGACGAGCTAAAAAATGAACTGACTAACCTTAAACTAGAAGTTTTGCAAATATATATAATGAACATTAAAACACCAAAGTACAAACAACAATGTAATTATCTAATCTACCTAAAAAACAAAACTATCAAAATGAACGAAATTAAAAGAAGAGCTAAATATGTCAATCATGTTGCAGTCCACTGGGACTTTTATCGTAAAAATCCTCATTTTGTACCCCAATGCCACCAATGCATGATGTTTGGACACGGCTCCAGTTTCTGCAATGTCAAGAAAGCTTGTTCGCACTGTTCCGAAGGACATAGCTCCAACAACTGCCCTAATAAAAAGCAAACTCCAAAATTTATCAATTGTGGTGAAAATCACTCTGCAACTGATCCTAAATGTAAAACGAGGCTAGAGTTTATAGAGATTCGTAATCGTCTGAAGGCCAGAAATAGAGGTGTAAACCAGCATATCGCCAGTCATCCAGCCAACAATTTCACGTTTAGTCTTACGGACTTCCCAAACCTGGAACAACGGAGGTCTGCCAAAGTTCATCATCCATCCAATCCACCACATTTTGCTGCCAACCCAACGAATTCATTCACTAATCCAAACCAACCAATTAAATAGGGATTTATTTACTTCTGATGAGCTTATCTCTCTTAAAAATGAAATGTTATCGAAATTATCTAACTGTAAAAATAAACAGGAACAGTTTAATGTAATTGCTGATTTAAGCATAAAATATCTTTTTAGTCATAATGTTTAACCAAATAAAAGTGCTTTTGTGGAATGCCAGGGGGTTAAAAAAGAAACAATTGGAATGCTTCGACTTTCTCATTGAAAATAAAATAGATATTGCTATAATTACAGAAACATGGCTTAAGCCTAAACGAAGCATAATCCATGCTAATTTCTATTGTTACAGATCAGACAGGCTAGGGAAAAGAGGTGGCGGTGTTTGTATACTAATTCGTAGGTCCATTAAACACTTCTTAGTCTCAAAAATTTCAACTTCGTTGATTGAAACTATCTCAATCGGAGTCGTCTGTAGCCCATCGAACAACATAAAAATCTCTGCGTGTTATTTTCCTGGAGGTAGAGTAAACAGGGATAGAGCCAGACAATATAAATCTGACCTTCTTAAGTTTATTAGATCCAATGAGCATTTCTTGATCTGCGGGGATTTTAATAGTCGCCACTCATCTTGGGGTTGTATTCGCAACAATCGATGGGGAAAAATCTTATCTTAACTAAAAATAATGGAAAATTTTGAGATTGTATACCCTCATGAAGCAACATATATCCCGTCCAACGGGAGAGGCCTCCCATCTACTCTTGACTTGATTCTTACGAATAGGCCTGAATTTGTAACATGTCCAGTTGTCGTTAATAACCTTTCTTCTGATCATCTGCCGGTTGTTTTCGATCTCAAACAAACGGCAAGTACAGACAGTGGTGCCAGTGTATTTAATTACAAACGTGCCGATTGGAAAAAATTTAAACAGTTTTTAAACAGAAAGTTCTCCACCTATTCTCAGTCTTCTATCTTTAGTTTAGATGATATTGACGAAAAAGTAATTGAGTTTGAAAATTGTATCCAAGAGGGTATAACGACTTCTATTCCCTTGCTTCATTTGAACACCAATAGAAATCATCCTCGTGACGCTGTTCTGTTTGATGATCTGAAAAAGACAATTCGCTTTAGAAATACAATTAGAAGACGCTATCAACGATCCCGTGACTCATTTCTCAAATTTCAACTCAACCTATTAAACAAACTGGTAATCAAGAAAATGCAAGTGATTAGGAATAGAGAGTGGAATCAATTGTTGTCTAATATCGACAAACATGACAAAAATGTCTGGAAATTAACCAAAATTTTTAAGAAAAAACGTCGAAAAATTCCATTTCTTAACAGCGAAACAGACGGCCGTATATTGCACTCCAATTCTGAACAAGCCGCTGAACTCGCTAAACACTTTCTAGCTAGTCACTCGCTAACCACTGGCTACAGCAATTCCAACACCAATAACTTAGTGCAGGAGAGTATAGATATAATCAATCTGAATCAAAACATGGCCCACAACACTTTTCAAGTATCGACTGAACTTGTCAAACATTTAATTAATACGTCCATCAAAACTAAAAAAGCTCCAGGTAGCTACAACATTTCGAACAGGATACTTAAACAAGTACCAAAAAATGCAATCGTTTTCATTTCCATCTTATTTCAAAGTTGCCTCACTCATGGATATTTCCCCCAAAAGTGGAAGATAGCGAAAATTGTACCAATACCCAAACCAACTAAACCGCCGAACAGAGCTACTAGCTATCGTCCCATCAGTTTACTCAGTTGCTTAGGCAAACTGTTCGAAAAAATCATTCACAGCAAAATTTCGGAGTTTGTCGAGGACAATAACCTACTCCCAAACGAACAGTTCGGGTTCAGACGTGGCTACTCTACTACCCACCAGCTTGTAAGGATCTCTAAATTCATCAAAACGGCATTAAAAGAAAAGCAATCTGTAGGCATGGTTTCCTTTGATATTGAGAAAGCATTCGACAGTGTTTGGCATGATGGTTTGCTTCACAAATTTCTGAGTTACAATATTCCAATGTACCTCATCAAAATAATCCAAAGTTTTTTTAGCCGAAAGGCAGTTTTTCGTGCAAATCCTTTCAGATGCTTCTGCACTTTACCCAATTAAAGCAGGTGTCCCCCAAGGATCCGTCCTAGCACCTCTTCTCTACAACCTGTACGTGGCTGATTTTCCCAAATTTAACCATTGCCAAAATGCCTTTTTTGCGGACGATACCTGTATCCTCTCAACTTCAGACAACTGCACGCTTATAATGAGCAATTTACAGAATGCGCTGTTAGAAATTGAAACTTTCTTTTACGCCTGGAAAATTAAAATAAACCCCACCAAAACCCAAGCCGCCTTTTTTACTAGGAAGAGGAAATTTTCAAATCTACCTCAAAGCCAGTTAAGTATCTGTAGCTCTCCAATCGAATGGACTAACCCGATTAAATACCTTGGACTGAACCTGGATAAAACACTAACATATTCGCTTCACATCAATGCATGTATTAAAAAGGCTAATATACTAATAAAAACACTGTACCCACTAATCAACAAGAACTCCTACCTGAGTAAGGACAATAAAATTCTAATATATAAGGTCGTTATACTGCCAACTCTACTCTATGCCGCTCCTTGCTGGGCCAACTGTGCAGAATGTCACACAAAAAAGCTACAAATTTGTCAAAACAAAATTCTTAAAACTATGCTTGGGCTTCCTTGGCATTTTTCAACACTAGCACTACATGACATAACAAAAATTAAAGACAAAATTATATTTACCTCGTGCAAATTCGAAGATAAATGCTTTAGTCATGAAAGTCAACTAATCAATAGCCTCATGCATTAGCATATTATTTTTATTTTTTTTTTTTAGTTTAAGTTAGTTTTTTAAGATACTTTAAGACTTTTTATTTTTAGAATCCGTAGAGATTTTTCATTTCATTTTTCTCTTACATCTATTACAGATAAAACCCTTAGCTTAACAACTTTAGATGCAAAGAATTTAATGTTTATATTCTAATCTCTATACTTAATATAAGAAAATCCACTCTGAATGTTAAAATGTATATACACTGGGAATAATAAAATGAATTATGAATTATGAATTTAAACAAAGGCGAAAAAATTCGAAAGAAATAATGTCGCCAAAGTACATCAAAAATTCCTACGGGCACTTACTAACAAACGAAAAGGACATCTGTGATAGGTGGCTTGAATACTGTAAGGACCTGCTTAACAAACAGTTTCCACGTGATCGCGTCCCTGCAGCTGATCCATTCGAAGCAGAAGTTGCTGACTTTTCAACAGAAGAAATAAGTATAGCTATCGGAAAAACGAAACGCGGGAAAGCGGCGAGACCAGACAACATCCCATCAGAGTTTTGGTCGAAGATGGAATGCATCGGCAGTGAATGGCTGTCGAAACTCTTAAATAAAATAAAATCCGGACAAACTATGCCGAATCAATGTAGAAGTAGCTTTTTGGTTCCATTATACAAAGGCAAAGGCGACACGCGAGAATGCAACAACTACCGCTCAACCAAGTTGATGTCACACACGATGAAAATCGTTAAAAGAGTTTTAAACGAACGTCTTCGAAAAATCATAAAGCCCGACGATAGCCAGTGTGGATTCGTGGAAGGAAGATCGACGGTGGACGCAATCCAAAGCTTGCGAATATTAATGGGAAAACATCGGGATTCGTCAAAAGATCTGCACCGGGTATTTATTGATCTAGAAAAAGCATTCGATCGTGTGCCTAGAGATCTCATATGGACCGCGTTGAGGTCTCAAAAGGTACCGGAAACGTATATACGAATGATACAAGACATGTATGGAAACGTCAAAACTGCTGTTAAATATACCGCCGGGCTTACGAGAGAATTTCCGGTAAATGTCGGAGTGCATCAAGGAAGCGTTCTTAGCCCTTTCCTCTTTAACGTGGTACTAGACTATCTTTTGAAAGATTGCATGCACGGAGCAAATGTAACATCGATTCTCTTCGCCGATGACGCAGTTATTCTAAGCGATAATGTCGTAGATTTACAAAACGTCCTAAGTAAATGGAAAGACGCGCTAGAGAAAAACGGGTTTAAAATAAGTCGCTCAAAGACTGAACATTTGACCTGCCCATTTTCGGATCCACTGCGACCTAATTCCAGATATAATGTTAGACGGAATAGTTCTTCCGAAAACCACTAGGTTCAAGTAGTTAGGATCAATCGTTAACGTAGAAGTGAAATGTGACGATGACGTAAGGCACAGAGTAAGTGTGGGGTGGATGAAATGGCGAGAAAATTCGGGAATCTTTTGTGACGGAAAATTTCCACTTAAATTGAAGAGAAAACTTTACACCACGATGGTTCGACCAGCTCTTACATATGGTTCGCAGTGCTGGATAATATACGAAGCGTTTAAAAATAAAATGACGGCAGCAGAGATGAAAATGTTAAGGATGTCGACTGGAGTTACGAAACGCGACTGCATTAGATCTACGCACATTCGAGGAAGTCTACACATAAAGAATTCGGTAATCGAACAACTTGAGTCGGATAGAATTAGCTGGTATTGCCACGTTCAAAGAAGATCTCCGCAAAATCCCGTTAAGAAGGCAATATCAACTACGGTCGCTCCCACTAAAAGAAAACTAGGTAGGAAAAAGAATTCCTGGATTGCTCAGATGGCAAATGCACAACAACGCCTGGGGCTAACCGCCGAAGCGATACAGGACCGAGCAGTATGTAGACGCTGCGACATTAGCCAACCCCATAAGCGGAGCAGTAGCGATGCAGTAAAAATGGGAAACTCGTTATGCATAAGTTCGTGTAGCGAGGAAAGGGCTAGTAAAAGGAAAAGGAGAAAAAGTACAGCCGGTCCAGTTCTTCGTTGCATCCGTTAACGTGGATAGGGCCCGAGATAATATAAATTTCACCTACCTTAGAGAGCATCTATGCCTTTACACTGTACAGGGTGGTTAGTCTTGCTTAGCATTTTTCGAGGTATGGCTTTGCTATTCAAGACCATAGAAACAGTAATTTGCAAGAGTTACTCTTCCCACGATCTACATGCAGATGTCTTTATTGAAGTTTACTCTCATTATACGAATACATGTGGTGGTGTTTGATGTTTGGCAAAGCATCAGAGTGGGCAGTACCAGTTTGACCGTAGAACAACGTGGACGATTATTATCAGAAGTCTTTCTATTTACCTTGTGCTTAATCATATTTGTGCTTGTTAATGAATTTCTTACTTTAAATTGTTTATTAAATTTTGGAAAAGTGTTTTATGTTTGGAGTTAAACTTTCATATACATTATATATGCTCTGCCAAAGGCATCGGTTGTTCTTTTGTGATCGCAAAATTTATTTTGTTCTGCTTTCATCGGCTAGATCAGGTGATATTTTTTAGGACTTTAATAGAGCACGTCTCTTTCCATATAGGATAGCTCGGTTAATGCATGCGTTTCTCTGGCAGAATTTAATAGATGATTTTATGTGTGATTCTCAGCAGATGATTTCCTTTAGTTTTGAAAAGTTAACCAATAAAGCTTAATTGTTAGATTTGACCTTAGGTGTTGCTATCTCCATTTTGTTTTGGTTGCAGGTCGGGTACATTTTCCGGTCTTTGTCCGAGTGAATTCAAGAATTATCAACTTCGCATTTTTCGATCCCTTAGGTTTTTCATCGGAGAAGTTTGAGTCCGTCAATTCTCCTCTGCTGGTACTTGTCCATAGCAGTACCCACCCTCACGTATGGTAGTCATTCATAGATCTTAGTGGCGATAAGACGCATTTTCGTGTTCGGCTTCACAAGTGAAGAAAATAAATAAAGCATACGTTGTAACAAAAAAAGTATCAAGTGGCCGGTAGCCGAAGTGGAAAACACTCGGACGACATCAGACTTGGTGTGGCGAATCGGAGGCCTGGGTTCGATTCCCAACGGGAGACATTGTTTTTTTTTTGTTTTTTATTTTTTATTGAAATAATAAGTGAAGTGTAAAAAAAAAAAAAAAAAGAGATCAAATTCACGTGATGGATTGTGGAGAGCGGTCCGCTATGCCAATAGCGGGATCGGCTGAGATAGCAGGTGAGGTTTCGAGTGGTTCGAACCAAACACCAAAGCCAAAGAGGAAGAGGATGCTAAAGTCAACCTCTAACTTGGCAGAACGTCCTACCCTACAAACGACCACTGTAAAGCTTGGTGGAGTGAGGGCAGGCAACAACTTCGCTGCATTGGCAGCAAGCGAATCTGACGACGAAGAGGAGGAATTAGAGTCAATAAGTAGCAGCATAAAAATGCTACAGCAAAGGATACAGGCCATTAAAGAACAGCAAATGGTCAGAAGGAAGAGGGATGAGCATGAGCAATCCCAACAACAGCAGTCGCAGCTTTCTCAAAAGCAGTCCAAACAAAAACAAAAGACAAATACAATACCACAAGTGCACCAACAACGCCAACAAATGCAAAATAAACACCAGCAACAACAAGAGCAGTAGCCACAAAAACAGCAGCAGCAGAGACAACAACAACAACAACAACAACACCAACAACAGCAGCAGCAGCAGCAGCAGCAGACGAAGAAGAAGGAGAAGGTGCCTCCTATCAACACCTATAAATTGGAGGTGAATGCAACCAAGGACCTATGTAAGTTGGTAATTGGTAGCAATTTTAATATCAAGAAATTGGGGAACGATCGCCATGTCATCCACTGTAATACAGTGGAGGGCTACGCGAAAGTCAAAGAGCTCCTAAAGGAAACGACGACGGAGCACTATTCATTTACACCGAAGTGCGAAAAGCGGCAATCAATGCTGCTGAAGGGATTGGAACCGTCTTCTGATCCTGAGGAGATCCTTGCACTGCTCAAAGAGAAGGAGTGCGAAGGACTCAAGTTTGTGGGGGTAAAGCCGTTTACCACAGCTAGAGCCAGGCGGGAGAAACGGAGTCTGCCGTTCTTCCTGGTGCAGCTCAGTCCCGAAAGCCGTCTGGATAGTCTAAGGAGTATCAATGTCCTTGACTACCAGGTGGTTCACTGGGAAAAACTAAAAAGGAGCGAAGGCGTTATACAATGCGTTCGCTGCCAGAGGTTCATGCACGCCGCGTCGAACTGCCAAATGCAGCCTCGATGCGTGAAGTGCGCAAAGAACCACAGTTCCGAGGAGTGTGCTCTGGGTGTTGACGGAGCATCCGATAGGTCGCAGCTCTCGTGCGTATTATGTGGGAACGTGGGACACACCGCAAACTATCGGGGTTGTCCTAAGTTCACCGAAATTAAAAAAGCAAAATTGGCTCGGCAGCAGAAGGTGGAGGTCAAACGTTCACCTGTGAGGTTTCAAACACCAGCCGTCACGCCCCAAATTTCCTACGCCCAAATGGCGTCAGGTAGGGGGGCTACGGTACAGCAAGCGACTGTTGCTTCTCCGGCTCCGATGCCGAGAACAACAACATGCTAGCCAAGGGCAGATGGCTCAGCTGCAAAAGCAGGTTCAAGAACAGGCCAAGCGGGTGGACCAGATCTACGCGTTGCTGCCGGGCCTAACGCAACACATGCCGTAATGGGTACGCACATGGTGGAGCAAACTTTGAAGGTCCTTGCTGTGAATGTTAATTCACTGATTAGGATCGAACGAAGAGCCGCGATGTTTAAATTGCTACAAGACCAAACTCCTAATGTGTTTTTCGCTAGCAAAACCAAGCTAACCGATAAGCACAAACTGGAGTACAATAAATATATCGTTAGAAGAAGAAATCGGCCCAGATCCAAACGTGGAGGCGGTGTCGCGATCTTCATTAAAGAAGGTATAAAATTTCACAGAGTGTACAAGGGAGTGTTTCGCAGGTTCCGGGTGTTGGAGGCAGTCGTCGTTTACATCCCGCTCCGCAGTGGAAAGCGGCTGTACTTGGCCTCTGTTTATGCACCTGAGGCTTCACAATCCACCCTATTCATTACAGAGCTCGACACGCTTTTTCGACTTCTGAGGCTGGAATCGGGGGAGAATTATTTTATAATCGGCGGGGATTTCAACGCTAGACATAGAGATTGGGGAAGTAATTTGCCAAATACTAGAGGGAACCTACTACTCGATTGGTGGGGTCAGCATGATGTCATGTACAGACTCGGTCTTAAAGCGACGGATAACCCGTCGTTTCCCAGAGGATCTCCTGCTGTACGACGAACGTATACGACTGACAGGTACGAATTTACAAACACTAAACTGTCTGCGCATATTTGTGTATGACAGTGACCATTGCGGTTTTAGCACCGAAATTACAGTTCCCAACGAAATTGCGGAATTGGAGGAGTTTGTTCAAAGATACACTTACAACTACAGTAAGACTCGATGGACACGCTTCTCCGCAACCTTGACTAGAGCGCTCTCCTCGAACACGCTCCACCCACCGTCCAATAGGAATTTGTCAAACGAGGAAATCGACCTTTACCTAAAACAAATGGACGAGACAATTAAACAAACTATGGACACTACAATACCGCGGTATCGACGTACGACTAACGAAGACCTGTTCCGCAATCCTACTATTGACGCACTGCACCGACAGAAAAGTAGACTTCTGACAAGACTTAAAAACTTGTACAGACAGTTAACTGACCGACAAGACCCGGAGATTAGGACACTGAAGTCGTCGATTAAAAATATTCAAACGCTAATAAAAGAGAATTACAGAATTTCTGTAAGTTTGTATTGGAACAACAAGGTTCGGGCTGTAAACACCAGCAACCCGAATATGTTTCCGCAAATAAATAAATTATTTCGGAGAAAAAATCAAAACGACCTTCAGTGTCTTAAAATAGCCCGGACAACAGACAACGAACGGTTACTGACAATAGCAGGCATTGATCCAAATGAGGCCGCTGATGATGACGACTTCTTTGTGATCGAGGATCCACAGGAGAAGGTTGAGGCCATAGGGGCGACTTTCCAGGAAGTATACAAGGCCATTGATAACATTGACCCTAATTACGACCTAGACAGTCGCGTCTTGGTGCACGACTTCTGCATTCGAAATGAAATAGGGAACTGGCGATCCGAGGGCTCTGGTTTCACCCGGCTCAGCGACGAAAATATGGCAAATAATGTCATGACCAGAGAGAGTGACCTACCCCCGTTCATTTCGAAGGAAGAACTCCGTGAGATCTTCGACACAATAAGGGCTAAGAAATCAGTGGGGACCGATGGTATTCCGAACATCGTGCTTCGACATCTTCCTCTAGAAGCGGTGGACATTTACACCACCCTGTTTAATAATGCAATGAATAATGCACATTATCCAGCGCATTGGAAAACGGCGGTGGTTCAACCTATCCCCAAAAAGGGAAAGGATATATCCAATCCGGCGAATCTCCGATCGATAAGTCTCCTTCCGAATATCAGTAAGGTTTTTGAAAAGGTAATCAATAGAGCTCTGTCTAGGTGGGTTGAAGACAAACATATAGTTCCGGATAATCAATTCGGTTTTAAGGCGGGACATGATATCTCACATGCCGCGTCTAAACTGGTTTCTGATATCCAATGGAACAAAGGCAAGAAACAGTGCACTGGTGCCTGCCTTTTTGACTTGGAGAAGGCCTTCGACACCGTATGGTTAGAGGGTCTTTTCTATAAGCTGACTGGGCTGGTGATCAGTAAACCACTCTTGTACATTCTTTATAATATGCTAACCAACAGACAGTTCATCGTGAAGAATGGTGATGTGACTTCTGTTGGAATATTTCAAATTAAAAATGGTCTTCAGCAAGGCGCGGTCAATTCGCCGATCCTATTCAACATTTATACAAGCGACTTGATAGGTTCACTTCCCCATACTATTGCGTACGCAGACGATGTGGTAGCGTACAGAACAGGTCCAAAAATCGAGGTCATTAATACTCTCTTGCAGCGTGACTTCGATAAGATAAGACGATTTTGCGATGACTGGAAGTTGAAAATCAACTTTCAGAAGTCGGAAACCATTCTCCTTAGGACGCTGTTGTCTGGAGCCTCTAGGGATACCAGAAAAAATTGGCGAAAGTTCTCAATCATTGGACAGCACGGACAGCCTCTTGCCTGTCGAAATGTAGTCAGATACCTTGGGATCTGGCTAGATCAGTTTCTGTATTTTGGCAAAAATGTAGATGCTGCTCTGGCCTGAGCCAAAGGTGCTTTTGCCCTTACAAAGAGACTGTTTTATAGCAGCCAACTCGATGCGAGGGTAAAGGTAATCTGCTACATGGCCCTTATTAGGCCCATGCTGGTATTTGGTTGTCCCGTGTGGTTCAACGTGAGAGCAAGCTTAATGGAAAAGATTCGGGTGTTTGAGAGGGCTTGTCTTCGCTTGTACAGAACACCAGAGTCGGAGTACAAGAAATTTTTTCCTAATGAGGTCCTTTACAACAGGGCGAACCTAATAAGAGTGGACAACTTCGTAATTAAGCTGACTCGAAGGCACATTGCAAGAGCAATGACCTCGACGAATAACCTGATATCTGGGGCTTACTACCCCAATTACCTTTACCACGAGAGTGTGCGCTCTGACGGCTTCGTTCCACCGGAAGCATTCCTCTACCTGGATCAGATAGGGTTGATCCAGGATAGATCAGCGGTGCCGTTAATCTTCCATGTCGCTCGGACAGCTGGGGACAGGCGACTCAACTACAACAGAGACGTCGCACACGGCAGTGTGGGTCGCCACCGGTTCAGTAGGGCGGTGGGGAATCGCGATAAGAGGGATGTCGTTCGGCAGCACCAGCATTTCTGGTGGTTGAATGATGGAGAAGATGCTTCGTCGTCGTTTCCGTCAAGTACGGACCAGCCTTACTAATGAGGCAGAGCTGACCAATCTGTTTTCTCTTGTAAATAGCGATGGCCAGCTTACATAGGTTTAGGTTAGCATCTAAGAAACATATACATATATCAGTATATACAAAGGTGTATACTGACATATGTATATGATTGTGTATACTGTCTATGTGTGTTTATGTGTGTTTTGTGTATGTTGGTTAAGTAGAGTAAGGTTTATTTTAAGTTAGATATTAAGTTTTTATAAAAAAATAAAAAAAAGTCCATATGCTAAGTTTTTTCTTAACGAATATTTTTTCTTAGCCTTAAGTATACAATATAAATAATTCTAAATAAAATGTAAGTAAAGTCGAAAGACATAGATATAAGTATTTAGAGTAGCTTAGAGTGCCTGTGTGGGGCCAGTAAGTTAGTATAAGACTGTTAAGTAATTGTAAGCTAGCATTTAAGCATTTTTTGTTAGTATGTAAGAGTTAATTAGTAAGAAAATAAAATGCATTGAAAACTAACTAAACTAACCTCACGTATGGTATTACACGATACACTTTACGCTTGACTACAAGAGTCCACTGGCTTTCATTGCCAAACCATAAAAACTTGCCACTTCAGAGGCGGTATTTCTGATTTTTTTTTTTTTAAAAAAACTTAACACTCAGGTGGGTATTACTACACTTAAAATGCTTGAGCACGTGTTAAGTTTTTAATAAAATGGGACAGAGACAGGAAGAACGATTTTTTGGGCTCAATGGTTATTTCGCTCCATGGGTGGCATCCAACATTTAAAAGGGAGACTAAATTTATTATTGTAATTGTACTTGTTATTGTGCTCTACGTGAATTTAGTTGCCTGATAAAGAATGTCTTTCTCGCGCGGTCGGTATTGAACCCCGAACTTCCGGTTTGAAAGACAATATACTACCACTTGGACCACGGCCACCCACACGCCTGGTATCACTGGTATAGAGTACTTGATGCTATGCTAATGATACGGTCGAGGTAAAGGAGTTCTGTAAAAAGACACTGGCGTTTCTTGGGATTGTAGCCGTTCGACGTCAAACCTTCGCATAATATTTTCCAGGGGCTGAACAGCATTACTACCTTGGGTAGAACCGTTTCACAGACAGAAATGTTATGCAGGCTGAACATGCTCACTTAGAACATGAACACTTAGTGCGTGTGACAAACTACTCATGTTTGAATTAAATATAAAGCAGTTTATGCTAAGAAAACTTCGAAGGAAGCATTGTTCTAAACAGACACAGTCAATTTCTTAATCTCGAACACGCAGCCATCAGTTGCCACATTAAAACTTCTGACCTCTGCGGTTGTTTGATTTTGAAGCGGGAGATTCCGTCTTCCTTCCTTTGTCACTCGTTTGTAAGCGAGCTAAAATTTGTACCTTGGCTTTTTGGACAGCTTGGAAGAGTTCATAGAGTTCACGGTATGCCTTCTTCTCCATATGCCCTCTTCATTCCCGAAATCTTGTATGCGGTGAAGTGTTAGTCTTTCGCAGGACCCAATTAACATCCCTATTCTTCATATCGTTCAATACTTGACGTTCTGGAGTATACTCTGGTGGAAGCAGGCTTCGTATTGCGTTATCACAGGACACTGCCGTGTGAAAAAACACCTGATGACTATGGGCATAGCACAAGATAATACATGCAGACTGTGCAACGAGGACGTGGAAACAGCAGAACACATACTATGTGACTGTAATGGTTTAACCAAAACACGCCAGAGTTACCTAGGTAATTCTACCTTCAAGCAGCGGATATACGAGTATCTGCCAGCTCACTTAAAGATGTAGCAAACTTCCTAACTAATTGCGGCATCATGGATGTGCTCTAAGTGGAGGATATTACAATAAGCCCATTTGTTGCCGCAGTTATCTGGAATATATATATACCACCTCCCACTACGATCTAAATCTAAATTTAGCACTAAATCGGCACTCCAAGTTGGTTGAGGTTTTCTTCTTCTTGTGCGCACCAACTAAGGCAACGCCTTACTTTATAGCGATGTCCTTCCGTGTTAGATTTGAAGACTTCTAGCCACAGTTTTCTCTCGAGATCGGTTTCGCCTTACAGTTCGTATAGTTGAATATCATTCACTCGAAATGACCGAGTATACCTTCATCCGCTTCATTCAGCACTGTGAAGTAGGTGTGGGATAATCAAGGTCTTATATAGAGTCTTCTTAATTATTCGGGATGAGGTTTTATTAGTCAATTAATTGGCAAGAGTGATTCTTCGTTTTATTGGTGCAGAGGTGTTGTGGCAGAATTTATAGCACTGTCAAGGTATACAAAGTCCTTTACAATTCGTCGATGATGTGTGTCATTTCTTGCTGACAGCATATAGTTGGTTTTGCGGTCTTTTACCGCTTAATCCAATTTGGCAGCTTCTGTTTCAATAATAGTGAATGCGTCAGTAACAGCTTGCTCAGTTCTACCAATTATGTCAATATCATCACGCCTATGCAACTAGGCTTTTGAAAGATTGTGCTTCCAGTGTTTGCTTGTAAGTTCCGCACAATTTTTCAAGTATGATGTTAAAGAAGTCACATGACAGCGTGTCATTTTGTCTACAACCATTTTTGACATCAAATCTTCAAGTCATCCATCGCCATTTTGCACTGAGAGGCGAAGGATTCAAACGCTCATACAATTTAGCAGATTAGATCTTGTAAGCAATGTGGAGGAGACTATAGCTGGAGATGTTGAGGAGGTCTAATTTTTATGGATCGGGCAAACGATGCTGAAATTCTAGTCATCAGGGATGCAGTCTTCTGACCAGATCTTAGAAATGAGTTGGTGAATATCTCCATAATGTCAGCTTGTAGAGGGAAAATTCGTCCTCTCGATGAAACTTGTGAAAATTGGTTTTGATTTATGTGAAAAGACCAAAACTTGGTCGAAGACACACGAATAAACTTAAACCTCCAATCACTTACGAAAGGCCAAGTCTTGGTCGAAACGTATGAGTGATTCCTTTTAATCGGAGCGTAAACTTGTAAAAGCTGTTCTCTAAATAAAACACTAACAACGGTTTACGTGGATTTTTCACCATATAATAAAATTTTATTCTTCTATTAGAGTAATTTGGTACTTGAAGTGAGTGTGAATTATATGATGCGACACAAATAAAAGTTGAGAGTTGCCACATCATTATTTTTTATTTGGTACATAAATTTAAATGTTAATTAAAACTGAAATAATGTTAAATAATTCACAAAACAATTAATAATTTATTTATAACAAAATAATAAAATAATAGCTGTGCTACAATCTCCCCCTCTGGACATGAAGTCGTCTCGACGATTGTACAGGTCAGCGTCGGTTGGAAGGTCGTCCCCTCCTTCTTATGGGTCGTATTGGCTTATTTATTGTGGATGCGTCCTTCGCTCGGAATGGAGTTAGCGCAGACACATGATAGGTTCCAAGAGGTACATCTTATCCCAATAGAATTTTGAACTTATCCTTGATAAGGTTTTGTCAACTCCGTAGTGTCCAGCAGTAGGGGAATCATGAAGGGCTTTCATGATTGTTTCTATTTCTTGGTCTGGAACTACTAGCGCTGCTTCTTCAGTATCTGTATACTTGTATAATACACCATGAGTCACAATGTATCCCTCATTGGCATATTTTTCACCTTCAGTACCATCGGTGCCCTCAAGTGCTTCTAAAATAATTTTAATTTTATCATCTTTTAGTTGTTCTTGACGAATTTCTTGGCTTCCACGGGTTGGAATCGCGACTTCTGTGTAGCATATGTCACAGGATTCAATTGGCGGGCGTGATAATGTATCGGCTACACTATTCGTTCTCCCTGAAATATACTTTATTTGAATATTGTATGGCTGAAGTTGTAACGCCCATCGTGCCAAGCGCCCAGTAGGTGACTTGATCATCATTAGCCACCTTAATGGCTGGTGGTCCGTTAAAAGGGTTAAGTCTGCGCCTTCAATATAGCCGCGAAATTTATTGGTCGCCCAGACGATCGCTAGTGCTTCTCTCTCTGTCGTCGAATAGTTCTGTTCTGCTGATGTCAATAAGCGACTAGCATATTCTATTGGGTGCTCGTCAGGGCCCTCCCCCTGGACTAAAACTGCTCCCAATGCATAACTGCTGGCGTCTGTCTTCAAAAGGTATGGCTTTGTTGAGTCGGCTTGACTTAGAATAGGTGCAGTCACCAAGAGATTCTTGAGTTTTTGAAATGACTCGTCTTCCAATGCACTCCACCTGAATACAGCTGATTTTTTTTTTGTAAGACTGCTTATTGGTTTCGAAACTTTAGCGAAATCAGGTATAAAGCGTCTATACCATGAGCAGGTTTGTAGAAACGTGAGAACTTGCTTCACGTTTTTTGGCTGTTGCATATTAAGTATGGCTGACACTTTTTCAGGATCCGTTTTTATCCCATCTATCGTAATAATGTGTCCCAGAAACTTAACTTCTTCGCAACAGAAATTACATTTTCCTAGATTTACCCGCAAGCCGAACTGCTTAAGCCGGTTGAAAACTTTATCTAAATCATTAATATGCTCTATTAACGTTGATGAGCATACAATTAGATCATCTAGGTAAGCCTGGACCACTGTGTCATCTAAACCAGATCGGACTTGGTCCATCAGGCGTTGAAATGTAGCGGGTGCGTTCCGTAATCCGAATGGCATCCTATTAAAACGAAAGGTACCAAACGGCGACGTGAAGGCTGTCTTATCCTTATCCGATGGGTTTACTCCGATTTGCCAATATCCAGCTTGAAGGTCAATCGTAGACATGTATGGCGTGGATTTGGCTGCATGGAGCAAGTCATCTATCCGAGGAAGAGGATACCTATCTGGTGTGGTGATGGCATTGATTTGTCTGTAATCAACACACACCCTGATGTCACCATTCTTTTTGGGAACCAACACTACAGGTGAGGCCCATGGTGAATCGCACGGTTCAATGATTTTCTGCAAAAGCATTTTCTGTAACTCAGCTTTAAGCTGTTCCTTCCTCACAGGTGATAGACGATATGGAGGGGAAGCTACTGGTTGATGAGATCCGGTTTCAATGGAATGAACTACACCACGAACAGTTATCTCGTCCTCCCATTTAAAAATATTGTCGTGCTTCTGTAATAAATCATCTAATTGTCCCTCATCCTTCTTTATAATACTGGTCAAGTTTATGCCCAACTTATAGGGTGGACCAAACAGTCTGTCATTTAGCCGGTCTTCCTCTTCATTAGAGAAATCGAGGAATACGTTTCGTATCCGATTGTTACCTGGTTGTCCTTGGTCGTAGACATGTAGTGGTAAGGAATCCTCAAATACTTCGTATATTTCTTCTGCAGAATATTTCTTCATAGGTGGCAATGGCATGGGTTTTTTATACCTTGGTGCGTTATCAATCAGCTTATTTATTTTTTGTACTATCGCCGGATCGTAAATTGGAGAGACTGGGCTGATTTCACCGTATGCAAAATTCGGTGTTGTTGCAATTTCTGTATATTTAAAGAAAGGAACACTAAATTCGGGTTGATCGGCAAAATACCATATGTTCTTGGCTGGGTTGATTATAATACCAGAGCTTTCTAAATAATCGATTCCCAATAACGTGATATTGTCATTGGCTTCTGACAACACACTAATGCTTATTTTGGTTTGTCGGCGGCCTATTTTCATATAAGCGGTTGTCGTCAAGATATCTTGGGTTCTGAGAATACCATCTGCCAGTCTAATTTCCGCTTTCATTTTCCGAAAGTCGTGATTTTCCTTTCTTAGCTGGGCACTCAGCCTGTTGCTGGCAATACTCGTTTTGGCTGCCGTATCTAAGTAAGCAACATGTTTAATACCGCCAAATTCTACTACCACTGCTGGTATGTTACCTCCCTCGCTAATTCTCAAGTCTAAGGCATTAATGCTGGCTCCACTTCCAGAGCTGATGCCTTTAGAGCATTTTGGACAATTTCTTTTTATATAGCCTATGGTTCCACATCCAAAGCAAACTAGCGGATTTTCCGGACCTCTATTATTAGGCCCTAGTGGTCGTTGCTGCTTGGACTGCTCGCTGCTATTAAATTTACGGCAATTTTCTTTCATATGTCCTACAAAATGACAGAAGCTACATCTTATAACTTCCTTCTTCGCTTCTGGGTGGAGTCTTTCGTATTCTCTTGCGAGGGCTATGAGTTTGGTAAATGTTTTAAACTCGCTCCTCCTAACACCCTTCTTGATATTATCATGTAGCAGGCTGTATATAATGTCTATACAGTGTACCTCTGGTATGGGTGGCTGGGGAATTTCGGCCAATAATGCTCTTTTTGCACTGATAAATTGGTCCGTTGATTCACCCAGTTTTTGTTTTTTTTCAAACAATAGCTCAAATATAATGTACACTGGTCGTCGTGGAGCGTATTGGTCTCTCATCATTTCGATGGCATTTGACCAAGTAGTCATTTCCGTATGGATGCCTTTCCACCATGTCGCTGCTTCATTCTTTAGAAGCAAGGGAAGCTCTATCAATGCATCTTCATCGGTGATGCGGCGAACCCTTTTAAAAATTTCAACGTTCGTTATAAAATTTTCGAAAAGTTGGGCGTCAAATTCGCCATTAAACCGCTCCGTGCAATCGCACAACGTCTCTTTAAACCGCTGGGTTCCTTCGGGAATACGGTGTTCCATGTCCGTTGTATTTGCTTGTTCGTTGGTCGTCATCCTGCTGGTAGTACCTTTTCTTGTATTTGTCGCTGGACCGTCAAACATTCCCTCCAGTCTTCTTGATCTACCCCCCGAGCCTTGCCTGTCAGAGGTCTTACTGCTGCTTAGTAGGTCTTCTTGCTCTTCCACGTACGTTCCAACAGAGCCTTGCCTATCAGAGGTCTTACTGCTGCTGCTGGTGTTATCTCCTGTGCTGAGCCTTGCCTAAACGCCAAAACGGAATATCCGTTTACCCGCGACCGCGACTCACGTTATCGGTTTCACTGACTCGCGTTATCGGTTTCACTGACTTGCGTGAATTGCCGATAAATCCGTGGGGAACTCGAGCCTCACGTTGGGCGTCAATTGTAGAGGGAAAATTCGTCCTCTCGATGAAACTTGTGAAAATTGGTTTTGATTTATGTGAAAAGACCAAAACTTGGTCGAAGACACACGAATAAACTTAAACCTCCAATCACTTACGAAAGGCCAAGTCTTGGTCGAAACGTATGAGTGATTCCTTTTAATCGGAGCGTAAACTTGTAAAAGCTGTTCTCTAAATAAAACACTAACAACGGTTTACGTGGATTTTTCACCATATAATAAAATTTTATTCTTCTATTAGAGTAATTTGGTACTTGAAGTGAGTGTGAATTATATGATGCGACACAAATAAAAGTTGAGAGTTGCCACATCATTATTTTTTATTTGGTACATAAATTTAAATGTTAATTAAAACTGAAATAATGTTAAATAATTCACAAAACAATTAATAATTTATTTATAACAAAATAATAAAATAATAGCTGTGCTACAAGCTTTGAATACTTCGGCCGGTAAGCCGACAGGTTTAGCAGCGATAATACGTTAGCAGCGTTGCCATTGGTTTTTGGTACATGATTCTGGACGCATAGGTGTTGTTAACAGAAATACTGGATACGCATACAGCAAAGATTCTGGCGATCTCTTGCAATTGCAGATTCCCGACATTGCGAGTATATCTTCTCACAGCAATTCTTCTTTGTTCTGGTGCTTGAGAAATCCGTATTTGTACCTTGGCTGCAACAAGATAGTGATCAGAGTCAATGTTGACTGCGCAGAAGGTTCGGATATCCAGAATTACGTCGGTCGCAATATGAGCAAGTTAATTAAACATATCCAAAGACCGCCATGTCCCATTGTGTATATTGTGTATATTGAGATGAGGAAACCATGAAACCTCCCTTACTATCTTGGCGTTAAAATAACTTAGTACGATTGTAACTTCATACTTGTGATATTGCTCATATGGCTTGGTGGGGTCGTCCTTGTCTTCAAATAGAGAATATAGCCTTGATTTAGATTGTGATAAAACGCTCGCTCACGTGTCGGAAGCTCAAGTGCTCTTCGATAAGTCTGCAGTGCGGTATATCTGCATGATTGAAGCCTTTGTTCGGCTTTGTGCTTGCCGACAGTAAGATCATCTATATCAGAGTTTCTATTTTCCCGTGGCGGTGATGTTAACCTGACGCGCAACTCCTAACCTAGAGGAACTGGTTCTTAGGTTTAGCCCCTGGGACGATGGCCGGATGCTCCGATGCCATTAACGCACTTCGGGGATGGGAGCACTGCCGTTGGCCCATCCACTAAGATCGTACGATTTGACGCCATTGGATTATATTCTGTTGGGCTATGTTAAGTCACTAGTTTATGCCCATAAAGCAGCAACGATTGACGCTTTGGAGCCGAATATTGTGTGTGTAATATGCGGTATATAATGCATACAGTTTAGCCGGAGACCGTCTTAGCAATAACCGATAAAATAAACTCGTACGATATGAACGAAGCAATGATCTTGGTCTACACCTATTCAAGGAACGGTTTTTAAACAGTACCTAGAAAAATGTAAAACCACTTCACTCACAACTATTGGTTTGTTCAATGTCAACACTTGCTGTACGCCTCTTCATATAGAACACTCGCTCATCTAAGTGACAACTGTCACCGCCGTCTGCCATCTGTCACAACTGACTACAGCGAATAAGTGTTGGTTATGTTCCCCAAACCCATAGCAATATGTCAAACTCATTTTTTTTCTTTTGACTCCTCTTCCCTTTTTTGTCTTCTATTCTCTGCTCAGTGATCAAGCATACTGTCAACATTGTAAAATGTTATCCTAAAATCCACACTACATTCACTGTCAGCGCTGCTGAAAGACCGTATTCCTCTATTGTTGGCGTGCACTTTAAACGCCCAACCAAAAGAGTTATGCAATCCAACTGAAGTATTGCATTCCAGAGACCGCATATACACCCTTTTGCACCCGAGCATAAACAAATCCAGTGAGACTCGTACATCTAAAGATACATCCGTGCTGAATTTGAAACTAAAACCGACTCGAACTACGTAAGCCCGCGTGAGTTATTTACGTTCACGCGCGACGTTCTTGTTCCAAAAATATTTCTATTCCACAACCGCTTTTCTACAAAGTACACACGCACACACATCCTATCCAAAGGGGGGGGCAATAAAAATTGTAACCAAAGCTAGAAATCGACCCACGAGCCACTAGTCAACTCTGTGGTGACAACCCAAAAGAAAAAAAAAAGAAGAAAAAAACGAAAAACATCATCCCGTCCACCATCCCGACAGAGCTAGTTCGAGAGGGATGATGGTGCAATGGTTCCCTATGCCAGGTCCTGTTTCCGAAAAATTCCCATGCGAAGGGCTGCTGACATTATTTTATGCATTTTATTTAAATTACAGAAAAGAATAAAACTGTCAAAGCGAAGAGCGAGACAAAGAGTGGCACCGGCAACCAAAGGATCACGGCGCAAGGGAGACGGACCTACAAAATGGCAGCAGTTTGCCGCTCTGTGCCATGCCGCACCACAGACACGTAATTTAAATTCCCATCAATCTTAAAGCTTCACCAAAGTTATTGGGCGTTAAATTGAAAAATTCCGGAAAAAGTTCTTTTTTTTCGCTCTCTCTGTCCTTCTTTTTGTATCTGCCACTTCCTCGTCAGTGTGTGTGAGTTTGTGTGGCTGTTATATTTCTATCCCATGTCATCGGAAGGATGTGTTCTTTTCTGTATTTTTTTTTTGTTCTTATTTTACTCGACGACGCTTCTTCTGTCCGTTATTTGGCCTCTAGAGGATGGGGTTTGGAGTTTGTTATCATTTTGTCGTGCTCCCAGGGGGTAGAGTTTAGTGTCATGCAGCCCTTGACAGAACTCCTTAAGCTGGGATGCAGAGATGATGACATGCGTTCTGTCAATAATGTGCATTGTCAGTGCACGGATGACTGCATTCAGTCTGTCTGACAGATGACATATGACAGATAGAATTACGAGTGTAAGTGGCTTTAAGAGTTAAGACTGTGTACATTCGTTAATAAATCAATTTGAGAGCTGTGCAAACATGGAAGAGTATTTAAATTTACTCTCAGCGGCCGCAAATGACAGAAGTACTCGTAGAAGCAAAAGCAGACTGTAGATGCACTTAGTTTAATCCCAAGTGCATGTGCAGGGATCAAAACCGCTGAAACGGGGAGAAGATTGTGCTCCAGCATATTGCCGTGGATTACAGAAGGAGAAATAGAGTCGGGGAAGTGGTTTTGTTGTTTCTTCCTTGTTCGAGTAGTAGGGACGCGAGTTTTTTAAACTCACATTTGAGAAGTATTTTTTGAGGTTTTATTTCAGAATAGGCTATTACGAGAGCCCTTAATTGGACAGCACGTCCGAATCCAAAACTATTGAAATCCATTTGAATGACAGATACATGTTACCTCCGTGCCACGTATATGTGATTGCGAAGACTGCTTTGTATCATTTAGGAATAGTTACACATGATCTTATGGGAACGCCTATATGCATATTCGTCTAAAATCGCTGGCCGGCTAAATCTGTCTGTAAGGATAAGGACCCCGGTTTCTACGTCCGAGAAAAATGATCATCATCTAGCCATCTAATTTCTAAGAGGTCTCTTAACGCTCTCAACAGCCCTAACATCTACGCTCAGAAGTATGCAGCCATAGACTTGATCCACAGTATGCACACCAGAAATGGGCTCTCAAGCAATCGTCTCCAAATCGAGATTGCTGACTCATCAAGTGTTAAAAGGCACTATCATCTATTTTTGCAGCGAAGCAAAGTATTTGAATGACATCCTGGGTAGCAAACTCGTCTGGACTAAACCAGTTGTATGGAACACCTTTCGGCTTGCTGACAGCGTACAGGAGCTTTCGGCAAGAGATGGGGCTTGTCACCGGGAAGGATTCTTTGGATCCCGAGACAAAATCGCGGAAAGGGTTTCGGCCAAATGTAGAGTTGCAATAAGTACTGCTTACTGTGACCCTAAGAGCAATAAGAGGTTTTAGGTCGGCCTCGACTCTTACCAAGGGTGGAACTTGTGCCTACAACTCAGTTCCGAATTGGTATCAATGGATTGATGGAGAACGATGGCAAGGCGTATCCTCGCTCCTATGGATGTATGGGCATACCGTAAACTTAAATATTCAAATCACCGGCGTTTACGCTAAACACTAGAGATTATGTCTGGAACTAGTCGCATACAAGACTGAAGCTGTCCTAATAACCAGCTGCGGGTCTGTGAAGTACCGAATTTCCGGGGAGTTGGAAATCAGACAATCAGTTCAACGGAGTCCGTAAAATATTACGGAGTGGTACCCGAGAACTGGCTACATTCTCTCGAATGTTTCCGAACACCGGTGGCACTGGATATACCCACATTATCCTGCCATCCACAGCGGTCAGCTCGGTTTTTCTGTACGCTGCTCGAGTATGGTCTGGTGCACTTGCGATGAAAGAATTTAAAAGGAAGCTATTGTCAGCTTTCGAATAATCTCAAAGTAAGCAGACTTTGTATATGACTGAATGATCTCCGTCGACATCCTATCGAGCGAGTTGAGAATCAGCAGCAGGTCAAAATGGTGAAAGACGAGCAGAAGGCCAAAACCGGTAGAGATGTGGAAAGCTAGGTGGGACAGACCCCCAAGCTAGTTGTGGACATCTTGGACAACGAGGGCAAGAGGCAAGAGGCAAGGTAGGTGGTTTGCCAGTTTATAGTGCGTGGGAAGAACAAGCTGCGAAGAGCTGGATATCCGAAAGCTGAGAATACTGCATAATTGCTAATCAGCTTCGTAAAGTAGTACATAACGGCAGCCCCAAAGAGAGAATCATTGACGAGTGCAGAGGTGTGGCTTATAAGGTACAGCGTCCAAAAGAATCTTCACTTGCAAATCGTCCATACCAGTAGTATGAGATACTGGTATCTAAATATGAAAATTGGCGCAAACCATAAAGAACAGCGAAAGTACGAAATGGACATTCCTTTCGTCCCTAATCTGAGCAAGAAAAGGAACGTGGATGAGTCTTCGCAGATGGTTCAAAAACCGATTTAGGATGCGGCGCTGGTTTATTTATGAAGGACTACAGATTTAGAATTAACTTCTTATTAGGAAAACTTCCAAGCGGCATTTTACACAATCCTAATGGCAATGAGTAATATTGTGAAGAATCGGTGGAGGAGAAGAAGTATCTGCGCGTGTAACGATAGCTAAAATATACTGAAATCCTTGATGAACACTGCCACCAATTCCCAGCTCGTTCGAGGATGCAAGGATTTTCTGAATACACTCGGAATACCCACTTCACTAAGTCTTTTTTGGGTCCCTGGTCACAATAGGATCACGGAAAACAGACTGTTGATGGTAGGAAAAACTCAAAGAAGAGTTCCTCAGGACCATAACCTGAATTAGGACTGCCTACGCCTGCAGTGTCAGTGTTTCTTTGGAGAATAATTGCACATGGCATTACTCACCAGGATCCTGGCAGACTAAAGTAATTCTTCTTGATGTCCCTAAAAGATCAGCGATTTTCCTCCTGTACATCTGTAGGTAGATCTGACTGGGGTAGTAATGTCTTACTATCCTTTTGATAGTTTTTGAGAGTGACGGCAACATCGGGCTGCAGGTACTTGACACTGATGTTGTCAGGACTGCTGGTGGCACTTTATTTACGAAAGTCTAATTAACTAAAATGAAAGCATCATACAGGAACCAGAATGAACCATATTATGTAGTTGAATGCTCATATTATTCTTACATACGTCTCGGGTACATTTTTAGAACTAAGCGCCGTTAATAAGGTCCCCAGGAACTCTATCTTTTTAAGCGTCACGCTGTTCTTCTAACTATCATTATTCATAAACTTTGAATTGCTTTTTTGTGCCTCTGATATAGCTGCAGCGACTGTCATATTGCGCTATAGAATATTTTCAAATTGTGCTACAAAGTTTCATCGATCGGTAGTTGTTACGATTTCTCGTGACGCATTTGCCTTTATACCGTGGAATAATCGCCTCTTATCATTTTATTGAATAAAATTCCGGCATTCAAATCCAAGAT
Source organism: Volucella bombylans (assembly GCA_949129095.1). Lineage (NCBI taxonomy): Eukaryota > Metazoa > Arthropoda > Insecta > Diptera > Syrphidae > Volucella > Volucella bombylans. The sequence goes on from OX422143.1 coordinate 154,698,229, forward strand.
TTCCAACTATCGTCCATACGCCCCAGTTGATTTATTTTTACTGTTTCGCTACCTTCGGCTACCTTAAAATCTGCGGTTTCCTCTTCATGTCGACGAAATGGTATTGCACAGAAATTTATGTCTATTGCAAATATTCTGCTCGTCTTTAATATATTTCGACGATAGATTGATCACTAACTTATTGCAACCTAGGTATATACGTCTACTGATATCTCCGACAACACAGAAACAAAGAAATACTGTGGGGAGGTTAAAAATTGAACGGCGGCAATTATTGCGTCTTATGTGAACGTCTGAAGCCATTTATCAACCATCTGATTGACCCCGTATCAGTACGGTTTCCGGCCTGGTAAGTGCACAATCCACCCAATATTCACATGACTTCAGATCCTGGAAAGAACTCAAGACGTTCAGATCGATATACGAGTACGTCCCTTCTTTCTCGATTGTTAGGCCGCATACCACTATGATCAAAAGGTTCTCGGAATGTGTTCAGAAAATTAAAAATACAAGTTTATTCATCTAAATCTATATTGTCCCCTTCAAAGTAATCCCCTTCGATTGATCGAGTCCTCGAAACATTTTTTATATTCGATTTTCGGTATGCCCATCAGTGCTTCCTGCGATTTTTCCATTACTTCCTCTCGGCTGCTGAAACGTAGTGTAGTGGTTCCCTGTAGTGGTTTTTTAACTCGATTGAACAGAGCCAAATCACGTGAATTCGGTGGCTGTTGGATGGTATCCACGAGTTTTCTGTCCACAATTCTGGTCTCTTTCGGCGAATTGTTTCATGCAAACGTCTCATAACGCCGAAATAATACTCTTTGTTTACTGTCTCGGCTCATTTGGTGAACGCCATTCACTTGCCTGATGTCTGGATTGCGTGTTGTACTCATAAATCCACGTCTCGTCTCCAGTAATGATCCTTTTGGTGAATGTGGGATCGGATTCAGCTTCGCAAATCATCTCTTTTGCAACGTCAACACGCATGAAATGCATAAAATTGAGGTCTTTTGGCATCAACTTTGTTGCTACACGACGGAAACCCAAATAATTAACCAAAATGTCTTGGACGGATCCATAGGCAATGACCAAGTCCTCCGCTATCTCTCTTGTGGTTAATTTGCGGTTATTGACCAACATTTGTTTTAGTCCATCAATGTTTTCGGTTTTCGATGTCGATGGTCTGCCACTGCGTTCATCATCTTCGATTGACTCACGACCACTTTTCAACCGCTCGTGCCACTAGTAAAATACCGTTTTCTTTAGAGAATGGTTGGCGAAACACTTTTCCAACACTTCCGACACATCCAAAGTTCGCGCACCATTAAATCCGTTTTTTACTCAAAATTTAATACAAGTTCTTTGTTGCAAATTTAAATCCATTTCTAAAATTGTAAAAAATCGCCTACATACACAGTGTTAGATACGAGTATACTCTTGGCTACGTAACTTTCGCAAATGTCAAGCTATGATGCTAAAATTTAGAGGGAATGTCAACAACAGACTTACCAACTTAACAGAAAAACAGAACTCAAATCGGAACAATGGGAGTGTCACATGGTGGCCTTGTCTGGCCTTGTCATCCCTGTCAAACTCGTTAGATTGTGTAGAATGACGATGGAGCTAGCTGCTTCGTAAAAGCCGGGAACAATTTCTCCGAGACTTTTGGTGTCAAATAGGGATTTCGACATTCTTGAGACAGCTTGCGAAACTCGCAAACCAACATCAGAGTCATAATTTTCCAAAGGTTTGGGCAACTACCAGAACACAGCAGTCACTGGTGCGATCGCAAGTATTGGAACAGAAGCGGCAAAATTTAGTGTAGTCGTGAACGAGGGCAAAACAAAGTACTTATATGCTGTCATCAGGAAGAGGCTTTGAATACCACAACTCTGCCAATGAATCTGATAATGACATCTCATCGAAAATCACGCGAAAAGTTATTACCGCCAATATCAATTTCTTCGGCCTAAAAGTCAAAAGGCTTCGTCAAGAAACACTAACGAGACTCTATATAAGACCCTCTGCATCGCAGTCCTGCCTTATGGTGCAGAAGCATGGACGTTAATAAAGACGGATGAAGATATCCTTGGCTGTTTCCAACGCAAAATCCTTAGAGTGATTTTTGGTCCGGTTTGCGTTGACGGAGTTTTGAGGAGTAGATTTAATGACGAACTCTACGAGCTGTACAGTGACATTCAGCTGATCAGAAAAGTGCACGTTATTTAGTCGCCTAAGATGGCTAGGACATGTAGAGAGGGTACAGGAGTAGGATGTTTAACTTTACATATGCAATTAAATAAAGAGAAAGTTTGCATATGGTTGACTATAATAGCTTGCCAGCAGGCGCCGTCGGTGGATTGTAATGGGATTTTTCTCAGAGTCCTTGCCGAAGTCAAATTTTAGCAGCTTTGACTGACCCAATTAGATCTCTTAAGGTACGAGTGCAAGTGATAGCTCGACTATCTAGACAGACGTTTCTCATTCTATTTATTGAATATGTATTTGCGCTAGAACTAAAGGCCCATAGCTAATGTTGTCATTCATACTCCAGGATATACGAGTAGTTCCATTTGCTCTGCTAAAATGGACAATTGTTCAAGTTCAACTGTCTAGTTATTGCTGAGTTCAGGGTCCACCTTTTCGAAAAAATTGATTCCGATAATTAAAATTACGTTTCTTGTCGCTGGATTTCTAGATCGTTGGGTTTTACACAGTAAGTTTTGGTGGCAGAGGTTAATGAGCTAAAAATTCCTTAAGAAGCCTTTGGAGGCGTAACCGCTTTTGAGTAGTGATCGATAAAAAGTTCAACTGAATCTAGTATAGGGCATAATAGGGACACCTGACGAAATCCATCTAATCTAAGTTTATAGCATTACGAGCCCACAAAAGAACAAAAGGTCTTTGTGATCAGCATTTAAGGAGTATAGATGTAGAAAGTCTCCTTCATTTAGTTAAAACGACATGCACTAGTCTACTGTATCATCGTAAAAATTGGATCATCTATAAGGACAATGACTTAATACGATATGGGTGATAAATCACAGAAAGACTCACGTCCAACAAAAGATCCGAACAATTTCCGGAGAAAGCTCATCCTATCGAATACATAAGTAAACATCTCACATAAATCGAACTTGACACATGACTGCACTCTTGTACCCTGACATTCCTGAATTCCTGATTTCCAGCATTCTTTACATTATCCAGATTCAAATACCATCCATCCTGTCAGTGGGCAAAAGCAATTCCTTACCAATTTAAAAGTCCATCCAAGCAGTCCTTCCCGTATCAACCACACACCATGTGTTCGTTTCATTTGGTTTGCATACACTGCCCCCAATGCTACTGTTTTCCCACCCACCAATCCCATCCCGTCGTATCGATAAGTGCAGTCAAATTGAAAAATCCATTTACGGATTGTTCCATCAATATTATTCCTTCGCAGCGCATCCCTTTGACAATGAAGTGGCAATCAAAATTGCCATCGCATACCGAACTTGCAGTCTTGCCAACTGACTTCAGTCCTTCTGTCCATCGGATTGGTTCTCGTAGTTTTGTTAGCGTAAGTTCTCAGGGCCAACAACGATGCAAGGCGAAGAATTTTTCCATTCACTCTAGGGAATCAATTCTTGTAGGCATCTCTGGAAAATCGCTTCAATGTGCACAAATAGATCCGCACTTGGTCGCAAGAAAAGAATTGATATGCCATACAGTGGGAGCTCATTGCTCTCCTCCACAGGCTTCCCAGGGAATACAATAAATATAATGAGACCGACTCAACTACAGCACGGAAAGGAGAGCTGACTTAGCCGCCTTTCTGGCTTCTTAAGTTGGCCAGGCCAGTCTACGAGTGCTCGTATCTGCTTTCAGTTTGATTGATTTCCTACATTTATTCGTTGCCTCTAGACGACGATGATGATGACGACGCTGGATGGGCTATGAATTGTTGAGAACGTTTTTATCTCCTTCTCCGTTGGGTAGGAATCTGAAAGTCGGTCAGCCTCCTCCGTACAAGAAGACAACCAAGTACATACCTCAAGAAGAGCGTGTCCTGCTTCAGACCTCTGTCGTTTTTTGCTCTTTTACCCTAGCTGTGATCATTTTAAAAGGTTTGAGTTTGATTCTTCCCCAAGGACATAAGGCAAAGGGATGCGAATTAAAGAGCAGAACAAAAAATGAAGAAACTGGCTGAGAATTGCAATTGATTGAGTGTTCGTCGTCTTTGAAAAAAGACAAAAAGAAAAAAAAAATTTCCTCCAAGATATCTGAGCTCAGTTATTTTTTAGAGAATAGAATGCCAGAGGAGCAGATAAAAGAGAGAAAAGGGACATCATCCCTGGAGTGAATTGGAGAGTAAATAATAAATGCGAAGCTGAATGGATGGTTATACATTTTACTGAGTTAGGGGTTTTGTCTCTACTGCTGCCCACTTGGTGATATACTGGTATCTACGTATGTAGCATTGCTTGAAGGGCTTTTGGTCGGAAAGGGTTGTTTTATAGTAGGACATGGCGGAAGATGGCAAAATCTCCAGGTTGGTGGTCCAATGTAAATATTTTGATTATTGAGTGATTGAATCTGAACAGGTGTGCTACAGTGATTGAATATGCTCTTACTTCAAGTATCTCATAGGTGCGTGGACAAGATGGAAAAAGCCTTAGGAATTGGTGCAGAGACTTCCTTCAAGGATTGTTTTTTTTAATTTGCTCGAAGTGGAACTCCTTCCTGAGAGATTGGTGGAAGGCCTATTGGAATTTTAGATGGGGTGTACTCTGATGTGTATGCACATTACTTGTTTTGATTAGTTTGGGTTTTCTGTGTGGGATCTCGTATTTGATTTGTGTGTTATGTTGTCGCTCTTTTCGATGATTAGCTATGCACAGCTTATTTCAATTAAATTTATTTCAATTCAATTTATTTGTGTTAGCAAACGTAAAAATAAGACTTGAACTACAATATAACAATTAGTATTAGTGTTGGAAATTCCAAACCACTTAGGCCTATTGGCCCATTCTGATGTCACATGGATCTATGATCCTCTTACTAATGGAACCAGTTTGAGCTTATGGTGAAGCGTAGGAGACTGGTTATGTCTATATTTTTTTTAGATCGTTTAGGTCATTATAGATGAAAGGTCCTAGATGAAGCTTTCTTCTCTGGGAGAGAGCTTGACATGTACAGACTAGGTGGAGGATTTGTAAAAGCGCCAAGCCCTCTTGTGTGCTTATCTATGAGGCAGTGTCCAGTGATGACACCTATTATGGCACTGAGATGTTTCCTATTTAGAAGGATCAGACATTTAGAGCGCTAAGATCCAGCTTTGGCCAGATTTGTTTGGTCGCTACATAAGGTCCACATAAGGTCAGTCCTTTTATTGTACCTATGCTACCCTTTTCCGGTAGTATAGGTAGAATATTTCCAATTTTGGCGAGTTAATCGGCTCTGTAGTTCCCTGGAATGGTAAAAAAAAAAACAGAGGTGAAAGTTCAATTGCTCTGCCATCTCCATGAGAGATGATGGGCATTCATTGGCGGTTTTAGAATATAATGAGACCAAGTCCAGGGACTTGATATCGGCCCAACAATCCGAAAAGATGCGGATATCCTTTGCAGATATCACGTTTTTCTTCAGCCAGTACAGAGCTTCTTTAATGGCCAAAATTTCCCCCTGGAACACGCTACAGTGATTTGGAAGACGGAAAGAGAGGCTCAGATTTAGCTTATCTGAGAAAACACTGCCACCAACTCCGCTATCGGTTTTAGATCCATCTGTGTAGAAATGGATTGACTTGTCCTCCATGAAAGCATCTTCCTCCCAGTAGGATCCAGAGGGGAAGCTTTCATGGAAGTTTTTGTCAAACCCAAGTTCAGGTATGGTGTAATCGATGTTCTCTGTGAGGATTTCTAATGTATTAAGAATGTTAGGGGGGCCAAATGAATTATTTGTCCACTGCAGTCGCAGGTACTTGCCTACTGAAAATATCCAGGGGTTTTAAATGAAACAGAATGTCTAATGCCGCAGAGGGGGTAGACCGCAAGGCTCCGTTACGCATCGGCATGCTGTTCTTTGGACTCTGTTTTAGTTTAATGCGGCTGACTGCATTTTCTAAGACCGTCCACCAGACGACCACCCCGTAAGAAATGCGAGGTTGAAGGCCCCATTTATTCCCAATGGCTGTTTTGCAAGAGAATAAAGCTATTGTAGCTTTATTGACACTTTCTTGAATGTTAGGTTTCCAGTTTAGTTTCCTGTCAAAAATGAGACGGGGTTAATCTATTGAGATTTACTTGAAGGAGTTCTTTAATGGTATTGAGATGCTTACCTGAAACGGCTATAGCAACGTCATCCTCATAGGCAATCACCCTCCTACCATCCGCTTCCAGGTATATCAGCAGTTCATTAAGTACTAAGCTCCAGAGAAAGGGAGTGAGGACATCGCCTTGCGGCGTACCTCTGCTGACACATCTTTTAGCAGAAGTCTCACCCAGTTTGGAGTTGATTATCCTGCTTTTTAGTATAAGACCGATCAACTCCCCAAGTGAGTCGTCTACCTGCAGAGCTGATAGCAACCATTGTGTACTCCTTATATTGTAGGGATCGTTCGATGTGGCTAGTCAGAGAGTGCAAAGCCGTTTCTACCGATTTTCCTTTACAGTAGGCATGTTGAGCTGTAGACAGAAGTCTTGGATCAACTCGAATCGCTCGAATATGGATATCAATCAGTCGTTCTAGAGTTTTCAGAAGGAAATGTGATAGACTTATTGGTCTGAGATTCTTTGGGACAACATGAGAGCATTTTCCGGCTTTGGGAATTAATACTACATTGACTTCTCTCCATGATAGTGGAATGTGGAAAAGTTCAACACAGCTCCTCATAATATTTTCTAGCATAGGCAGAATAATATCTGAGGACCTCTGTAGATCGGCGGGTATTATACCGTCCGGACCGGCAGATTTGTATGGTTTGAAGCTATGCAGCGCCCAGAGAAGTTTGTCTCTCGTAATCAGACCATGAATTTTGTTCCCGGTTGCAGTAGGCCTGTTTGGGCTGCTACTAGCCGTGAATTAGGAGCTACCTGGAAAGTGGGTGTCCAGTAGCAGATTGAGTGATTCAGCACTTGAGGTTGTCCAAGAGCCATCGGTTTTTTTCAAACAGCATCATGGGCATCATAGGATTTGTGGAGAGGATTTTTCTTAGCCGCGAAGCCTCAGAGGTTTCTGTGATTTTGTCGCAGAATGACCTCCAGGATTGTCGCTTTGCCTTCCTCAGTTTTTTTTTTTTTGTATAATTTGAGTGATTCTTTCTATGAGTCACATTCAGTCACTTTTTTTGTGCTTTTTGCTACGTTGGAAAGTTTTCTACAAGAGTTTCTGCGCAGTTCCAGTGCTGATGTCCACCAATGTGGCTTTTACTTGCCTCTTGGTTGAATAAGAGGGCAGAAAGCGGCCATAGTTTGATTGAGAGCCAAAGTAAATTCCTCGAATTTCATGTCAAGCTCATTAGTATCACGCGGGGGACTTGATAGTTCAGAGGATAGCGTTGCAGACAGTATTCATCTGTATTTTGGCCAATCAGATTTCCGGTAGTTCCGAAATGCTGGTTAGCGGGGGGAGCATCACTCAGGCTGAATTGGATGTATCTGTCGTCTGAAATGGAGTGTTCAGACGATACCATCCAGTTCGTTAGCCTTTGAGTGATACTGTCGGAGACAAGAGTGATTGATATCTAGCACTTCCTGTTGCAAATAAAGAGGTTAGTACGTAAAATATAGTCAACAAGTGACTCACCTCTTTCATTGACCCATACCGTGTGATGAAGGTTAGCGTCGCATCCGATGATGAGGCCAGTTTTTTGCCTTCCAGCTTCCGGTATCACTCTTTCTAGGTTATCACCAGGGAGAAGGCACACATGGTCATGGCCAAGGTGATGCCAGCCAGTTTAAGCCCTTTGCAGTCTCTAGTCTGCAAACGGTTAAGTCGGGGTCGCTGAGGTTATGAAGTAAAAATACATTAAGGCTACATTTCGCTAGCCTTTGTCTCTAGTGAAATGTGGAGCGTATACGTCCTAAGTCCAAGAACCACGCCGTCTACAATCCATGGTTCCTGGATTAGGATAATGTCTTCTGCGTTTTTCGTAATTAAGATTAATCTAGAGAAACCACATCATTGGTGCTGTTGAGGTCCTCCGATTCTAAAGATGTGCCCAAGAGTTAATCTTTTTCCTCTGATCGTATGGGACCTCTTTGTCCTTCGTCGTCGGTTTCCATTTCCGACAGTGTGTCAGAGGAGGAGACTGACGGCATGATTGTCACCTCGGATAGATTGGAGTCGTTGCTATCCACTTCTGTAAAAGATATCGACTCTCCAAGATCCAAGATTGTGTTTGGTGTTGTCTCCGTTAAAGCAGGTTGCTTATCAGCATCCAGCTCATCCTTTTTTTAGACCCTTAGATGTATAGACTCGAATACGAAGCGAATCATGCCTTTTGTCTGCGCTAGAGGGTTAAGGAATTCCTTATTGATCACGATCAACGCGCACCTATAAGAGGTCCTTAGGTCTAGTCATGAGTCGGAAGGGTCGGGTTACTGAGCCTGATGATTTCCAGAATACTTTCTGGGGAGGAGGGTTCGGCTGGGATCCAGGTACGAGTTCGAGGTCTTCTAGGGATGTCCTCCTTAGACACGACCTCGAGTTTTGCACCTGGCCAAATCTCTCCTAAACCATTTATGGCCTTAGTAAAGAAATCAAGGGATCTCTGCTTGGCACACGCTATGAGCTTGACGCCAGCCAGCGTCACTTGTGATGGGAGGTCCGGACTACCGGTTTTCCCGCATGATAGCCAAGAAGTTGCTCGAAAGCTTCAGATTGACCAGCTGCCACCGTTCAGGTGTAATAGAACCATCGTATCGTTCCTATCGATTACCGCGATCACTATTGCGTCCTTTAGCACATCACTAAAAGACTTCAAAGTCCAGGGGTTTTGGTACTGTAAGTTTTTAGCCTCATTGCAACCGGCACGGTTCTGACGCTTGGAGGAGTCTTTTGGAATTTTGAAACCGAAGACGAAACATCAAGCTCAGATTCTGAAGAACATATTTCAGACGATGAAGAATATGAGCTTAGCGTACCTGAGCGCTCGGTTGATGGAAATCAAATATCCACTCTTCAATAGCAGTCTGTTGCGGGTTCAAGGCAAACATTTGCTGCTAATTTTCCAGTCAATGGCATAGCATCTGACGTTCATGAACAGCTGTTTGGAAAGGATCCACTTGATTTACAAATTTTTTTTGTTTTTAACGAAGTTATGTATCTCACTCATCGTTGCTGAGACGAATCGGTTCGCTGCTCAAAAATTGGAACAAACGCGTTGGTTGCCTAAATGGACCAAAACAACAGCTCCAGAGATTCGCAAGTTCCTGGGATTGATTCTCGAATAAGAGATTATTGGTCTAAAAGCCCCCTCTACGAAAATAATATGAGCAAAGTCATGAGCCGCAACTGTTTCGAGCTTCTGTTAACAATGCTGCACTTCGCGGATGACAGCATTGCTGCAAATGATGTTGAAACTGTCAAGTTTGATAGGACTGCTTCAAGCGAAATTCAAGGAAGCCTACACTCCTGAAGAAGATGTTTGTATTGACGACAGCAATGTTCCATTTCGTGGTAGAATTTTTTTCCGTCAATATATCCCCAACAAAAGGCATAGATATGGCATAAAACTTTTCAAACTTTGTGTTCAAGACAGCTACATGTGGGCCTTCAAAGTCTATACTGGAAAGGAAAGAGTGGACAATTTATCTGTTTCCGAGAAAGTCGTAATGGAATTGATGGATGGCCTTTTGACAATTGGTACACCAGCGTTTCATTGGCAAAGTCTTTGGTCAGTAGACAAACCCATTTGGTCGGCACTCTTCGAATTAATCGGAAGAACAACTCAGTAAACGTCGTAAAGGCCAAACTAAAAAAAGGCGAAACGTTTGCTGAGCAGAACGAGGATAAAATCGTTGTGATGAAGTGGAAAGATAAAAGGGAAATTCTGATGCTGAGTTCAAAAGACGATAATTCGTTGCCTGCGACAACCTGCGATGGTTGTCGACTATAATAAGCGAAAAACCTTTATTGATCTGTCGGACCAAATGTCGGCATATTCGCCACTTCGGCATATATACCACTCAAGTGGTACAAACATTTATTTTTCCACTTGGTTACTCCTACATTCGTTGTAAACTCTCTCGTTCTATACAACAAAATAAACGGCACTAAAATGAATATAACCAAATTCTAGGAAAAACTCGTCGAAGGCGGAAGACATCTGATGCACCAAATACTTTACCACTCTTGGTCCCGTCTACGTCTGCTGGAACTGGAACAAAGCGCAAACATGTTCTTCAGGAAGTGCCTGGACAGAAAATAATCACCCGAAAACGATGTGCTGCGTGCTATAAAAATATGTCCCAAGAACAAGGAGCTGCGTATGCAAATTGCAAATTACCAAAAGGATTAGCATCATCTGCGTCCAATGACCCCTTAATTTAGCACACAAGTACACCTTAAGCCTTTTTTCAATTTAAAATTTACTTTGCTCCTTATTTCTTTAAGTATTTTGGTATGAATTTTTACAAAAAATAAAAATAAAATAGTTTTTAAGTTTTTACGCATAATTTGTAATAAGGACCTAACTTGGTAGACCCAAAACTTTCTCTAGTGTACTGAGAGACTAGAGAAACGATCAGCATATAAAAAAAACATGTACATGTCGTGTCCACTGGTGGACACATTGCACTAAAGTCATATAGGCACACATTTCAGTCAGTATCTCAAACCAGACAGACGTGTTTTTCTTGTTCTCCCTTTAATTAATTTTCGTCAAATTGCATATTCCGGTTCTTAAACCCAGTGCTTGAATTCTCTAATTTTTTTTTTTTTGTGCAATTTTTTCAGTGCAAAGCCCCTAACTATATAAAATTGCAACCAAGCAATACAAAAAATAAATAAAAACAATAATTCGACCTAATATTTATACCCTCACTGACCTACTCAACTAAATTAAATATGTCTTGCGGAATTGCCAATTGTGTAATCGATGACTGCAGTGCTGACTGGGTAGCTTGCAAGGGCATCTGTGGGAAAGCCTTTCATGCCGTTTGTGTCGGGTTAAAAAAAAGAAATACGGTGTTTATCAAGGAATTCTCTGATAACCTCCTTTTCTTCTGTGATGAGTGCAAGTGTATCTCACTCTCGCATGTTCTTTTGGCAATAAAATGCCTAAGCGATTCCAATGACTCCTACCAAGACACACTCGCGAAAAAGATCACGGACAAAATTTCGGTCATCGAAAGCAGTGTTAAAAGTGTTGAAGAGTTACGGAACTCAGTGCAGACCTCAGCCGAACTAATAAAATCCAAAGTAAGGCATATGGATAAACAAATTGCTGGTCTAATCGAGTTAGACTCTGGGAGATCCAGGAATGAAGAAACTCCCTTAGGTCACCTGGATAAAGTGTTAAGTGACATCAAAGCCATCTGTTCTACGCAAGTTATATCCAACCAAAAAACTTGCGAGTTGATAAGCTCTCTGCGTGACGACATTGACATTCATTTCCAGTCCTCGTTACGCAAACAACCATCTCCTATAGAATCCGATCCTATGCTCGAAGTTATATTCGACAAAGTGAACGATGTCAGTGATGAACTTACTGCGACTCGATCCCTCGTATGCGATATTGAACATCACATCGCAACAATAAACAGCAAAATCGTTGACCCACCAAACTTCCCGCAGCCTTACCAGAATGTTCCCTATAATACGTCGCTAATGGCTGAATTAATGGAACCTGAAGTGGATTCACACTCACCCCCACATACAAGTCATCTGCGGACGGTTCAACCAACTGTTTCTTCCAACCTGATAATAAAGACCACATCTACGTCAACAACTCCAATCGCTGCCCCACGGAGGCTTATCAATCACTTCAACTCAACTTGGACAACTTCTGAATGGCAGCGTAGACTTGATAAGCTTGCTTCGAAAAATCAATTGGTCACTACGCTTCTTATATACACGCTGATGCTGATTGGATCTCGAATTTCTTCGTAAAGAAATATGGCATTACCATTAGCCACTGTAATTTAATTCCAACATCTCACCACAGAAGTAAGCGCAGCTTCAAGTTCAATATGCCGGCCAAATACGAATGTCTATTCCATAATCCAGCCAGCAACAATTTCAACCTTGGAAAGATACGTGTCTGCAAATGGTTGGAAAATACGACCAAGAAGCAGGATACACTCCAGCAGTCCGTCTTACCTAAACCATCTATTAAGGTAGCAAGTAAACCCAATTTGCCAAGACCCACCTCCTCTTCTCAAAACAAACCCAGCTCCAATTGGAGCTTTAAAACCAAAATTTTTCCTAATTTTAAGCCTCCTACCCATACTCCAACTCCGTCTATTCCACCCCAAACCAAGCCCCGACGTCAACGTGTCTCTTTTGACTTAACACCTATCTTAAATCCCGCTTCCAGCTCGCCTTCTCCCTCGGTTTCACGGGCCCCAGTCCCTATTTTTGATACACCACCAAACCCAGCTAGCAACTCAATTCCCAACTTCGACCTTAAAACTGGAGCTAAGTATCCTAATTTCATTAACTCCCATACCCTAAACCCCACATCTCATCCCTCATCCAACTCCATATCCAATCATTTATCTCCCTCCTCCAATGCTCCTATTTTTGATCCCCTTTTCCCCCCACTGTTAAACTAACACAGCAAACCAATGGCACTACAGAAAGTCGATATGCCCTCTCTAGGCTCAGAGAAAGAAAGATATATGAAAACATTCGTCTCTTTCTTGCCTATCTACATGACAAATCTGACTCGGTCTGCTACGAAGGGAAAACCAAAACCAGCGTCATGGTTTCCATCCAGCAGGAAGGCCTCCCTACCGACCCTATCAGTCTCAGAAACCTTTATGTCAGGTACCACGAGATTTTTAACATGTCCCCTCAGAAAGTAGCAGACGACCTCGCTGCATTCGGCAACTATGTTCACTCTAAACGAGTATCACACCTACAGCGAAGCCGAGCCGACCACGACAAATTTTTTCGTCCATAACGTGCCTCCCTTGCCAGCGCTTAAACCATCCTTCCTCACACCTCCACCCCACAACATCCCTCATTTTACTACCAGAATGTAAGAGGTCTTCGCTCTAAAACCTATGCTGTCCTACGTCAATCGCATGCTCTTCCCTTTGATATCTACGCCTTGACCGAAACCAATTTGATTCCCGACATAAAGAACCAGGAATTGTTCCCTCCTACTTTTAATGTTTTCCGCGACGACGATCCTACCCGCACAAATAAAGATTCCCCCTGTCAAGGCGTCCTACTGGCGATGGACAACAGCCTTAACTCTTCTCCCATTACAATTTCTTCATCCTCTAAAGCCGACTTTGTCGCAATAAAAATATCACTGCCTCTCAAGTCCTTTTACGTTATATGTTGCTACATCCTACCAGCTCAACCTATCGAATCTTACCAATTTGTTATTGATGCGATCGATCATTTAATTGACCTGTCAGACCCTACTGATGATATCCTTATTTTCGGCGACTTTAATCTTCCTCAGCTACAGTGGACTCCATCAGATGATCAATCGTTTTTCATCGCTTCAAATGCCATCTCAGCTAAGGAATGTCTCTTCTTAGATCGCTTAACAGACTCAAGTCTATGCCAAGTCAGTGGTATATCCAATTATATGGGCAGGCAATTAGACCTTATTTTCACAACAGATCCAATCAACTCCTCAGTCTCACTTTGTCCCCTATCTCTCTCAACAATCGATAACTACCATCCTCCCTTCTACTTTCATTTTTTTCATAACTCTTCATTCCAGTCCACTCCCCCCACAACTCTCTCATCCCACGACTTTCATAAAGCAAACTTTCACAAAATCAGTGAATATCTCAGCAGATCCCTCTTTAACTTTCACAACCTAAGTATAAATGATGTCTTATCCATTTTTGATAAAGAAATATTTAATTCTTTTTCCCTTTACGTTCCGTTTTCCCGCCTTAAAACATCATCTACTAGTCCTCCCTGGTATAATCGCAAGCTTCGTTCCTTACGAAATCAGAGAAATAAGTTATGGGCTCTTTTCCTGCGTACCAGATCCTTTACCGACTATTCCAACTATCTTGGTGCTTATCTTCATTTCACCGAACTTTACGATTCCCTTTACCAGGACTACCTTAACAATGCGCAAGTCAACCTTATAAACCACCCTAAGTCCTTTTTCCAATTTGTTAACTACAAAAGAAAGTCCGATGGTTACCCTCCTTCCCTCTCTTTCAACAACAGGTCATCAACCGATCCACTCACCATTGCCAACCTATTTGCCACCTTTTTTAAACAATCCTTCACCAACGACTCCTTTGTACCAGATCCATCCTATTTTAGTTACCTTCTGAACTTCTCCAATGGCCCACTTCTCTCTCATATTTTTGATCCGTCTTATATCGAACATAAATTACACCAACTCAATGACGAATTCACACCCGGCCCAGATGGCCTCCCTTCCATATTTCTTAAAAAATGTTCTTCCTCTCTTTCCCTTGCCCTTTCTAATCTCTTCCGTCTATCCCTTTCACAAGGAGAATTTCCTCAGGCTTGGAAATCCTCCTTCCTAACCCCGATCCACAAGAAAGGATCAAAGAATGAAATAACCAACTATCGTCCCATCGCTAAACTCTCTCATATACCCAAACTCTTCGAAAGTATTTTGTATGAAGCTCTAAGCTTCCAATGCAAATCACTTATTTCTCCTAGACAACATGGCTTCCTAAAGGGTAGGTCAACCACCACAAATCTCGTTGAATTCGTATCCTTTACCCTCTCTGCCCTAGAAAATGGCAATGAAGTCGATGTAGTTGCAACCGATTTTAGCAAAGCCTTCGATAAAATCTCTCATCGGTTAATCACCTTTAAATTTGAACCCATATTGTTGAAATGGATATCCTCTTACCTCAAAAACCGTTTTTACAGTGTTCGTTTTAGGTCAGCCCACTCCGCTCCATTTTTGGCCACCTCTGGAGTTCCACAAGGCAGCCATCTCGGTCCCCTTCTTTTTATATTAACCATAAATGATCTCGATATGATCATCAAACACTCGTCTGTCTCCCTTTACGACGACGATACCAAATTTTTCAAAACCATTTCCTCTCCCCATGACTCTTTCCTCCTTCAACAAGATCTTGATAGTTTTTCGATCTGGTGCCTCAAAAATTCTTTGGAACTTAACATCGCCAAATGCCAATCCATCACCTTCTCACATAAGCGGAACCAATCTCCTCCCCGACTCTATCTTCTCCATAACCAACCTATCTCCTCCGTACAATCTCTTCGTGACCTCGGCATTTTGTGTGATAGCGAGCTCAACTTCCGTTTACATATGGATGAGATAATCCTCAAAGCCAACTCTGCACTAGGTTTTGTAGAACGGTGGTCCAAAGAATTCACCAACCCATACGTGACCAGGTCCCTCTATATTACCTTTGTTCGCCCCCTCCTAGAGTACGCCAGTAAAGTATGGTCCCCATATCATCGTGTTCATACTCGTATCTCGAGAATTGAAGGCATTCAGCGCCGTTTTCTTCGATTTGCTCTCCGAGGTATGCCCTGGGACGATCCTTTTAATCTGCCCCCCTATCAAAACCGTCTCAACCTTATCAACTTAAACACCCTTGAAGATCGCAGAGATGCTGCAAACTTTCTCTTCATTCATCGACTCCTTTCAGGTCACGTTGAATGCGCGTCCCTTCACAACTCCATTTTCCTCAACACTAACCCTCGTAATCTACGTACCCCTCGACTCTTCTATCTACCAACCCACCACACCTCCTATGGAGCGAACGAACCAATCTCCCGTATGCTACGTCAAATCAACTCAAACCCTACCGTCTTTGTTTTCCACCGCACCACCCCCTACCTCAAATCCGTTCTCCTTGACCACTCCAACCAACCTTAGTTTTAAGTTTTAGTTTAAGTTTAGTTTGTAAGTTATAGCTTGTATTAAGCCGAATAAATGGGGGCGTTCGCCCCCACCAAAATTAAAATTAAATTAAAAATTAAATTAAATTAAAAGTACCACCGGCGGACATGACGGTCTACTGTGGTGGTATAAAAATGTAACACTCGTGGACACATGGCGCTGAACGTGTTAAAAGAAATCCTGATCAAATTGAAAGCAGACATCGCGTATTTGACAGATCTGTTGAAAAAATTCAATGACATTAAGTTGCAGTTACAAGGGGACAGTTTAAATTTAATTAAAACAAAGGGTGTAATTTTGGCTTTTCTGGGAAAATTGAAATCGATGAAGCAAAATATTAGTCGGCGCGAATTCTCCCAGTTTCCAAACTTATCACAGGCAGAATGTCTTGATGAGGATATTCAGACATACGTTCAGCATTTAAATGCCCTGCATGATGACTTCAAAGATTTGAGGATATTCTCACGATGGAAATACCACCATGGATCATAAATCCATTTGATGAAACAGAAGTGTCGAATGTGGTATAACAAGAGGAGCTACTCGAGCTTAGCACCAATGATGAGCTGAAGGTGAAATTTAAAAAAGGCTATCAAACATTTTGGCTGCAGGCAGAAATACCCGAAAAATATCCTGGACTGTGGGAAAGTGCGAGAAAACTTTTGATAGCGTTTCTCTCGTCATACCTTGTCGAAAAAAGTTTTAGTGTCGTTAGAAAATTACTAACAAAAGAAATGGAGCAGAATGAACATCTCAGAACGCGGAGATTGCGGTTATTCCATCAAGTACGTCCCTCCCATTAAAATGATGACTTTGTTTTTTTTTTTATTGTTGATTTGCATTGTTTGAAGTTACGATACGTTATTAATGTTTAATTCAGTCACCGACTGATATCCGAGCCGATAACATCGTTGTTTTATTTCGCTTTATCTCTCCGCTAATTGATACTGTGTTTTTTACCTTACACCCTAGGTCTCTTCTCTTCTCTTTCCCTTTTCCATTATCTTTTCGCCGGTAACTGTGTAAATTAAAACAAACAAGCAGTGAAAACCAATGTGAAAATGGCCTCTGGGCCACAAGTGCGCTCGGGCAACCGATTTGAGGTATTTAATCTTAAATCTGACTCTCCAAAAAAAAAGAAGAAAAAGATCTCCTACTCTGCCATTGAAAATAAATTTGAGCTTCCTTCACAACTTAATTCGTCAAATCCTAAATATATAATTATATCCCCCACAGACCCACAAAAGCCCCTATCCTCCATCAGTGTGTTTCTTTTAAAGAAGGCCATTGATGGCATCAGTACGAGCTACGAATCAATTACACAACTTCGCGACGGTAATTTATTAATACTTGTCAAATCCACACGCATAGCGAATCTATTTCTAACTAAAACTTCCCTGGCTAATCTTTGTCCAATAACTGTTACTCTACACAACCAGCTAAACTCATCGAAGGGCACTGTGTATGCACCCTGCTTAATAAATGTTCCAGAAAGTGAAATAATTGAGGAAATGAAAGATCAAGGTGTCACTAATGTCTTTAAATTTTCGAAAACCGTGAACCATGTACAAAGATTCACCGGATTGACACTCTTCACTTTTGACCTTTTCCGTCCTCCCACTTCTGTTAACGTGGGTTGGTATAACTTTAAAGTGGCAGAATATTACCCGAACCCTATGCGTTGCAAAAATTGCCAGAAACTTGGCCATACCAAAAAAAGATGTACAAGTGATCAAACGTGTGACAACTGCAACCTTCGTCCCCATTCCCCCGAAAAGTGCGTTCGTACTTCATGCGCTAACTGTTCAGAAGATCACCCCTCCTCCTCTAAACAATGCAAACGCTATATTCAAGCAAAAGAAACGCTAAAAATTAAAACTATGAAAAAATGCAGTATGGCTGAAGCGAAGAAAATATACAGTGAACAATGCCCAATACCTATCCTCCCATCATCTTCTTCCTCTTATTCATCAATTGCCCGACAAGCAATTGAGCCAACTTCGCTTAATATTTCAAATAAAAATCCTCCTCCCTTCCCTCCCGTTGTCAACAAAAATAAATTACCTTGTAAAACAAATCCTAGTGAAACCAATTCCAACATAGCATCAAGTCAATCCAATGACCCCCTTACTATTCCCTGCCGTACTATACCTAACATCACAATACCTACCTCAATTCAGCAATCCAACTCAAACACATGTCACTCAATTGTAAAGAATATCCCCTCTCATACAATCCCTCCTTCACAACTACACTTTACTGCAAATCACTCAAACTCAATAACTCAAACTTCTTCTTTCAACTTAGCCTCCTACAAAAACAACACTCAGAATCAAAAAACCAAAACTACGAGTAGTATAGTCAATTCATCTATTCGTCACACTCCTTTACCAACTAATGACCTAAATGATAATAGCTCCGACAATGACTATGATGGAGACATCTAGTCACAATATTGGAATTCCTAATTACGACTCTGTCATTTCGAGGTCGACACGTCCAGATTCCATAGAGAATTTGGGGGACTCAGCATTGGAACGACAGAGTCAACCAACCCAGCCGACAAACTTTGCATCTACAGGTTTTTCGCCGTATAGTCCTACATATACCGCACAAAAATCCTCTCCATCTCAAAAATCAATCGTTAAGATTCTTCAATGGAATCTTAATGGATATTTAAACAACTATCCTGAACTGTTACTATTGATAAACGAACACAAGCCGGCAGTCGTTTGCCTCCAAGAAACCCATGTTCATAACAACTCACAAGTAACAGCCTCAAAAGAATATGAACCATACTTCCATAATTTAAACACAATAACAACTGCAAAACAAGGTACAGAAATCCTGGTCCACAAATCACTTCCACATAATATTATCCGAATTACTTCTAATATCTCCGTTATTGCAATAGAAATCCAATTAAAGTCTAAGTTTACAGTTTTGTCACTATACATCCACCCAACCCAACCCTTTTCTTCTTCTGATTTAGAAAACATATTAAAGTCAATGAGTCAACCAGTAATTATTACAGGGGATTTCAACTCATAGAGCCCTCTCTGGGGTTCCCCTACAGTAAATGCTAGAGGTAAAGAAATATAATCTTTCTTACCCAACTCCGACCTTTGCATTTTAAACGACGGTAGTCCGACTCACTTATCCACGCATAACAGTTTAACCCATATAGATCTTACGCTTGTTTCTCCACAATTACTCCCATTCACAACTTGGAACATAGATGAATTTTTACACGGGAGTGATCACTTCCCTATAATCAATTGTATCTACCTCGGCAGTCAAATCACCCAATCTAGACCAACTCCAAAGTTCTATACTGATCTGGCTAATTGGGATCGATTTAAATTTAATGTGGTCCAATATTTCAATAGCCATCCCCAATCCTCTAATATTAATCAAGAAGCCGCTAAAATAATCAAAGGCATCCGGTATGCGACAAATATAGCCATTCCACAAGCAAAACATACTCCATTAAAATTAATAGTTCCTTGGTGGAACTCCGAAATTGCCGAACTGAGAAATAAAAAGCAGCTTTTATTCAAAACTTTTAAAAAATACCCAAATGACACAAATCTCATTAAATACCGGAAGGCAAATGCACAATTTCGTAGGAAAGCCAAAGAGTCCAAAAAAAACAGCTTCCAAACTTTAGCATCTAATCTGAACCCTGACACATCATGCAAAAAAATCTGGTCTGGTATCAGGACATTGACAGGTAATTACTCTTCTCTTTCGATTAAAACAATTAATACAGGCTCCGAAATTCTAACTGAACCTCTTAAAATTGCTGAACATTTCGCCGAAAGTTGGTCAGCCTATTCAAATGACTCCAACTTTTCTACCCAATTTTGTGACTCCAAATACTTATCATTATATAGCACTGACATTCCCTTCGAACCATCTAAATCGGCAGAACTCATCGAATTACCAATCAACTTTGTTGAATTTGAAAACTGTCTAAGCTCCGTGAAAGGCAAAACCCCTGGCTATGATAGAATTTCCTATCCCATGATTATAAATGCACCTCTTAAAATTAAGAAACGTATATTAACCTTATTTAATTCGATTTTCGACCAAGGAACAATACCCCAAACATGGAAAACTGCCACCATAGTCCCAATCCCTAAAACAAATAAAAACTTAACTAATTCTAGCAACTACAGACCTATCTCACTACGTCCTTGCATCAGCAAGCTCTTGGCGAAAATTATTTCAAAAAGACTGCTTTGGTACATTGAAAGCCAGAAATTTATTAACTTTAATCAAGTTGCTTTCAAACACGGTCGTAACACTTTAGACTCCCTCCTACACATCGATGAGTTCATCTCATCAGCTCTATCTTGCAAAAATCATGTATCTATAGTCTCTATAGATTTTGAGAAAGCTTTTGAACGGATTGGCATTCACGTGATATTAAACAAACTAATTAAATGGAACATCGGTCCAAAAATATACGGTTTTATAAAATCATTTCTTTCTAACAGAAAATTCAGATCGAAAGTTAATAACACATTCTCAAACATCCATAGTTTAAAAAACGGCATTCCTCAAGGATCACCACTCTCGGTGGTCCTCTTCATCATCGCCTATGACGATTTAAGCGAAATTATCACTAAATTCAAAAATATCGATCACTCGTTATACGCGGATGATCTTTATTTAATGACTAAATGCAATGACTTAAACCGAACCCGGATCATTTTCAATGAAATATTAAACCAAATTTATAGTTGGAGTACTCAATCAGGAGCCTTATTATCTACAAAAAAAACAAGCATCTGCATATTTGCAGGAAAATAAAATGTCCTAGTCTCAGTATAAATCTCAATAACATAAATGTAGAAAATGTAATCAATTTAAACATTCTAGGGATATTATTCGATAATAAGTTTTCTTTTAAGAATCATTGCTTAGAGTTAAAAAAAAAAGTAGTCTCCAGATTAAACATTATAAGATACTTGTCATCTAAATATAGTTATGCTCATTCAAACACTCTTATTAACATTACTAAGCTAATTTTATTATCAAAAATTGAATATGGATTGGTGATATTTGGAAAGTGCGCAAAATCAAACCTTAAACTTCTCCACCCTTCGTACAACGCAGCTGTAAGAGCATCCTTGAGAGCTTTTAAAACAACGCCAATTTTAAATCTAATGGCCGAAGGAGGTTTTTCTACTATCGAAGAACGGAAAGAAATTTTAACATCCCTACTTATTCCTAAGATCTGTGCATCATTCGGTTCTCCTATCCATAAGGACGCTGCCAAAATTCTGACTAGGAAAAAAACTCCTAAACGACCATCAACTTTGTACAACGCACTATCTTTTGCCAACCATTTAGGACTTAGCCCAAATGTTAAGAGTCTAGCCATTGAAAAACACCCTCCTTGGCTCCTTCCACCTGATTCAATCAACTTAAGCCTATCCAAGAACCCAAAAGACGTAACTCCCAATGAAGTTTATGCCCAACTTTTCAACGAGCTGTTAAACACCTTCCCCATAGACAGATGCCTCTTGTTTTTAACGTAAGTGCCTGCCGCGTGGGCTTAAACTTACGGGATGCCCATACATCCATGGGAGCAAGGATACGCCTTGCCATCGCTCACAATGATAATTCATTTTTGATACCAATTCGGAACTGTGTTGCCGGCACAAGTTCCACCCTTGGTATGAGTCGAGGCCGACCTAAAACCTCTTACTGTTCTTAGGGTCACAGCACCCAGCACTTATTGCAACTCCACATTGAGTCAACCAAGGAAAACCAAGGAAAACCAAAAGGAAAACCAAGGAAAACCATAGGAAGACTCTTACCCGCGATTTTGGGTTTAAACCACAGCCACCATGACGCTCCCACAAGGGGGCCTACCTCTAACAAGTCAGGCCCGGACCGAGATCCGGGGGGCTCCTGACTCCCATGGTACCGTGATTTAAGTCCTGGTAGGGACTACCGGTGGTCCAGCCGCCAACAAGACCTATGACCGGCAGCTTGTGACTGATCAAATCGTAGCAACCTTCGGTAGCGTCATCTGAAGATGTTTACGATAAGACCAGTACTTTGCTCTGCCCCCGTTCATTATTAGACAACGTCATTAAAGGGCGAAGCCTTGATAATTGGGCGGGGGCCCCTTCCCCATAGACCGTTGGAATATCCTATACACTGATGGTTCCAAATACAAGGATGGTTCAGGGATGGCTATTGTCAACAACAATGGGGTACTTCTGTGCGCCGAAAAAATTTCGACTATTTTTTCCATCTTTTCAATCGAATCTTTGGCCATTCGCAAAGCAACACAACTTGCACTTAAATCAAAGAAAAAAACACTTATTTTCACGGACAGTCTCTCAGTTCTCAAAGCTCTAAGCAACACGAAACAGCGTTCTCCTATTATTAATGACATTCGGGACAACATAATTTCCCTTGGAGACAAAATAAAACTTGCATGGGTTCCAGCTCATATTGGAATTAAAGGCAATGAATTAGCAGATTCTGAAGCAAAATCTATCTCTACCAACCCGCATGCAATGCTAAAACAATATCGCCCTAGTTCAACTGATTTGACTAAACTCATAAAAACACACTATAAATATAAGAAAGAAAAAGCATGGAATGACTACACCCACTACTACACTTCAATCAATCCGAAGGGAATTCAAGCAACTTATCCTACTACAACCAACACTAAGATGAACAGGTGCTTTTTAAGGCTTCGTCTTGGACACACCTATTTAACACATAGCCATTTAATTAACAAAGAATCTTCTCCGATTTGCCACCTTTGCCAAACAAATGAAACACTTTCAATCAAACACATCACTTCCGACTGCAGCAAAATCAACCATCTTAGTTTATCATTATTTAATAATAAGCTTTTAAACTTACTCTGTGTTCCTTCTGAAATTAATATTAGAAATGTTTATAAAATTTTGTCAATACTGGGACTAGAAGATAAAATTTAACCAAACTCGCTCTACCGAAAAGTAGGGGATGAAATGGTGGGGGAATGCTAGGGATTGTGCATTGACAACCATTCCCCATTCTCCTTCCATATATGTATTGTAAATACTTGTTCCTTTTTATTTATTACAACACTTATAACTATTTATCTTCGATATATACTTTACTAATTTTTTTAACATTAATTATTTAAGCAAGACTTAAATTACCAAAACCATTTATGTACTTAACTTTAATTTATAGGTATACTATCTGTATAATACATATCTATCTTTGTAAAATCTCAGCAGAAAGCCTAAGATGCTAAAGCTGAAATTAAATATGTTACTCTTTGTATTTATGCAAGATTAATAAATAATAATAATAATAATAATAATAATGTTTAATTTTAGTTCTATAAAGTCTGTAGTCGTATTATTTTAATAATAATAATTTTAATAATATTTTTCTTTTTATTTTTACCACTCCGAATTTAGGGTTGGAACTCAGCCGCGACTCAAATTTTCATCCTTAGATATAATCTTCATATTTTTTAAGAGTTTGGGGAATGTGGTAAAAATGCAGCAGCAGGGAGTCCACCGAAACCAGGTTAATTTTGAAAGAGGGTTTACGAAAAAAAAAAGTTTTGAACCTCTGGTTCACACAATTAAACGCTTTCGAAAAATCGATCCAGCAGAATATAATTATATGAGACCTAGATCAGAGTTCCTCCTTATGTCATCCATTATTTTAATTAGAGCTGTAGAGCAACTATGATTGCAATTGCAATTCATGTTGAGCAAAGTAATTAGATAACTGCCCCTCAATAATTTTTTCGAAAACCTTTGATAAGCATGGGAGGATGCTAATAGGGCGAAAGTCTGTCGTCGAATTGGAATTTAGTTTCTTCTTGACGGGAATGATCTTAGCCAACTTCCAACTGTCGGGAAAAGTCGAGGAAGCAATGCAAAAGTTGATTACAAGAGTCAGACTACTCAGAAAGCGCGGCAAAATAAATTTTATTAATCGAAGTGGTACTCCGTCAAGACCCACTGCATCAGATTTGAGAGAACGGATAGTACATACTGATGGCATATTACTGGCATTTTTAACCTCAGATGTGAACTACAGGCAATTCTTATTACGAATTGCTACAGTCTTTAGCGAAACACGCCTATTATAGAGGTCCAAGAGTAACGATTGTAAAAAGTTAATTTTATTATTCACGTCTGAGAAATAATAACAATTACGCCATGGGAGGAGGCTCGCATCGCGTTGGAGAGAATTGTTGTCCATTGAAGCAAAGTCCCTATACTGGAATGATGAGCAAATAGAAGAACCTGACAAGTTGATGTCGTACTCGTATGTGCAGAAAATCAGGTCGTGGTCTGATACACCTTCAAGCAATATTTGATCCTGAACTTTGATTCGATCAGATACCAGCAGAGATCAAGAAGACTCGGAGGGGAGTTATGTGCACGGATGGCGTATATATTCGTAGCAACAAGTCCTTTTTTTTGTTTTTTTGCGTGGAAAGGTGGAAACCTTGCATAGGCACCAATGGTCCGACGTCCATTGGTAGTGTCAGATTCTTACTGACTAAAACCACCTCCCGGGGAATCTTCGCGAGGGACGGATTTGAGCTTCTTGTTTCGTCATGGGGTGCTTAGCAAATTCGCGTCCTGTTGCTGTTGGTTCACAGCAGCTCAAAGATTTTCAGATTTGAACATATACTGAACATATCACACAATATACCTCTTTCGCTGGCATACCGCGCACATTCGAAGAAAACGTGCTCCACGTTCTCTACCGCGTTTACGCAGCGAGGACAGGATGGACTCGAATCACGGTTTCGCTTGAATAGATATGTATTCTCGGAAACAACCGTGACCCGTCAAGAACTGTGCAAGATAGTAATTCAGTTCGCCGTGTTTTCGTTTTACCCAACTTTCAATCCTTGGGATTAGTTGGTACGTCCATCTCCCTTTTTGGGGCTCGTTGTTGTTGCCACGCTTCTATACTGCGGCCTCTTTCGAATTTCTTCGCTTGGTTTATGGATGGCCCGATTTGCACGCGATTTTCATAAAGTCGTCTAGCTTCTAAAGCTAGGATATCGATTGGTACCATAGAGGATAGTACCAATATCGCGTCGTGGGATACCGTTCGAAATGCCCTACTACTGTGAGGTAGCACATAATCTGTACACAGATTTGAATCCCTTCATGCGAAAGGACGTCAGACCATATTTGTGCCCCGTACAGCTGTATGGAGGCTATACCCCTCGCAAGCATTAATCGTTTGTCTTGTTTCAGGCCGCCGATATTCGACATGAGTCTCGAAAGAACGCATATCGCTTTCGACGGTTTCTTGCAAGCGTATGCGAGGTGATGCTTGAAATTAAGCCGAGCATCAATCATCACTCCCAGGCATTTCATAAATGGGCTGGACATTTATAGTTATCGTCTCTAGTACCCTTCTACTAGCAATGAGAACGGATTCCATTTTATGTTCCGCGCGGTCTAAACTCATATCGCGTAGCCAGTTTTTATCACTGATAATGCTTCGTTGTAATACAACTCGATTTCTTCAAGTCGTTTAGCCACAACTACAACAGCAATATCGTCCGTGAAACCTATAATGGCGTCTTCCCTGGGGACTGGGAGCCGTAGAATGTCGTCATACATCACGTTCCACAGTAAGGGACCTAAAACTGATCCTTGGGGCGCGCCCCCTGTAATTTTATATAATTTCGTCCCGTCGTCGGAGTCGTAGAGGAGCATCTTATCGGTAAAGAAGCTCCTGATCAATCTTAATATATACTTCGGTACATTTAATCTTTCGAGGCATTGTATAATACGCGACCTGTTCACAGTGTTAAAAGCATTTTTCACGACAAGTGTAAACACGGCGCAGTACTTTTTACTGTCTTCTTTCCATCGTCTACCTTCTATGGCCGACTGGGCTTTGTCTATTACAATGTTAATCGCGTCGATTGTCGATCCGCCCTGTTACATATAATTCGCTCTAATATTTTGCCCATAGTGTCGAGCATACAGAGCGGCCGATAAGATGAGGGCTCCTTTGGCGTTTATTTCCTTTTGGTAATAATACCAACCGTTGGTATTTCCATTGTTCCGGAAATATTCCCTCGCTTAAGCATGCATTATACTCGTACATGCTAACGAAAACGTCTAGGTGGGCCTTCATCGGTATTTTTAAAGCCCTATTTGGTATGCCATCTGGACCAGGGGCTTTCCGATCTTCTACTCTCTCGATTGCAGCGGTGAGTTCATCGGTTGTTAAGGCAGGAATGTGTTCACGTAGTTCTCCGATCTCGCTTAGTAGAACTCCGTCATGTTGAGAGGGAAACAGAGTTTCTACGATTCTGCTGAGAAATAGCGGGCACGTTGGTGCCATTCTCTGAGGCGTTTTGAGCTTCGCGGTTATGATTTTGTACGATTTGCCCCATACATTTTCGTTCAACTGCGTACAAAGATCCTTAAAGCACTGTCTTTTGCGAGACTTAATGGCGGATTTGAGTGCGGTGCGTGCTTCTTTATACGCTGTCCTCAATATCGAATGTCTATCCATATCGCGTCTAGACCGTTGGTATTTTCTTCGTACCTTAAGACAGGCTGATCGAAATTCCTTAATGTCATCGTTCCACAAACACGTTGGACGCCGGCGGTTTTGTGTCCCCGTTCGAGCCATTGATATATCGCAGGCAGCGTGCCGTTGTCGCTTTACTTGACGTACAATCTCGTTAGCTGTTCTCCCTTCAACTAAAGCTTCAGCGATTGCGTACTCTAAGAGCTCCTCATGTAAGGTGTTTACGTTCCATTTCGCCTTGCTAGTTTAAGACTGAGTGTTTCGAGGTCGTGTAAGACTATGGAGATCGATTATAATTGCATTATGGTCACTGTGGGTGTAGCTATTGCTGACGCGCCATGTCGTATGCCTAGATAAGCTACTACTAACGAACGTAATATCAACAATCGAGCCCGCACCTGCTCTACTAAACGTGTTCGCATTTCCCATATTAGCTACGACGACGTCCAAACTAGACAGCGCTTCGAGTAGAATGGTTCCTCTTTTATTCGTTAGCACGCTTCCCCATTCTACTGCCCATGCGTTAAAATCACCGGTTACAATAGTTGGCGTATGATCATTAGCATCAAGAACTATGCATTCGACGACTCGTTCGTATTGCTCAATAGTAAGGCTTGGAGGGACCTAACAACTGTATATGTACGTATATATCGTTTAATTTTGCTCGTACGAAGTAGTTTTTCTCACCGAAAGGTGGTATCTGAAACGTGGTATTACAACATGCCCATATGGCGGCTTTTTTCGTCGGATCATGCGCCCAGTTGCCTGAATTAATGTTGCAATATTGCTCCGAGAGTATTGCAATGTCGACTTCATGCTCATGGACCGTCTGATGCAGTAGATCTTGAGCTAATTTACAATGATTTAAATTAAGTTGCAAAATTTTCATGTTTTCGCGTGTAGGCTCTCAATTGCTTTTTTATACTCTGGGCACCTAACACTACCGGTTATATGCCCAAAGTCTACTCCGTTTGTACTACAGTGCAAGCATTTTGGTTTTGCCTTGCAGTCCTTCATCCTTCAATTTATGACGGTTTTCTCCGCATCTGAGGCATGCATTCGATCGATCGGTAGGGCTTTTTCACGTTCTTGCCATATGTCCAAACCCAAGGCATCTAAAGCATTTCTTTGGCGAAATTTTTTTTCTGATCCTGCAATAGATCCAACCAACGCATACTTTTACGGCGGTAAGTAATCTGTTACCGATGTCTACAGGCAACCGTATGGTGGCCGCCTGAGTTCCACCAAAGTTTTCCTCATTGTCTTTACTGCCGGCGGCTTAATTTCATAATCTTGATGGAACTCGGGGATGGCCGCGCAAACTTCTTCCTTCTACGTTACTTCGTCTATGTCCTTGCATTCGAGGAATATGTCGTGTGTGATTGAGCGAACACTAGCATCTTCACCTAACAAATGTCCGATTTTTTCTTTTAGGTTCCGCTAAAAGGAGGTCTCGGCCTGCTGTTTTCCGGATTCGACTTACGTTTTCTCCGACTTCTTTTAGGCTCGTGTCCGATTTTAATTTCCCCAACAGGTCAGCGTACGTAATTTCGTCCGTTTTTTTTATAATAATTGCGTCGGGACATTTCGCTTTTGGTGCATAATTTTTCCGAGCACCTCTTTCGACCTTCGTCCACTCGTTCGTTTTCATTCTCGCAGCGTTTCTCTCTCTAAGGGGCTCCGGCTTAGAGGGAGTTGATTGTGGATTTATGCGGTCACTTATTTGAATGCGATTTTGAGCGCGTGGTTCTTCTGACGCTGTTCCTTGCTTTTTCTTTGGAGATGGAGTCGTAGTACGCTGTTCCGCAGCGTTATTAAGTCTGTCTTCTTTCCTTACCCTCTTTGCAGGACGGTACCATT
Organism: Volucella bombylans; assembly: GCA_949129095.1. Taxonomy (NCBI): domain Eukaryota; kingdom Metazoa; phylum Arthropoda; class Insecta; order Diptera; family Syrphidae; genus Volucella; species Volucella bombylans. The sequence goes on from OX422143.1 coordinate 154,726,703, forward strand.
TAATTTGTGGGATTAGCAACGATGCCGCTGGTCCTGATGCAGCGATATTGTCTTAGAGTTGACATGCCTTGGAGTCAGATTTAAAAAGATCAACGTTGAAGTCACCGCAGATAATTATGTGTACATTGAGTGAACAACAGGCTTGAAATTCAGAAAATACGGGGAGAGAGGAACAACTTCTGTTAGGATTACGAGTATATGCAACGCCAACAATGCATTTAGTGATATCGTCAGAGATCTCTATCACTGTCATTTGATTCAGCCACTTTTATGAATGTAAGGGATTCGCTGTGATAAACTGCCACTCCACCGCCAGTCGTGCTGGTGACTCTTACGTGCCGCACAATTTTATAACCCGTAATGTTATACAAGCTACTGGTTGTATTGTTTTCTGATTCTAGGTCCGACTCATCTGACTGGAACCAACCCAAACAACATCAACTCCCGAGTTAACAAAAATATGTAGAAAGTAGTCTAATTTAGATAAATTTAGGCTACGAGCATTTAAGTAGCATACTCGTATTTTAAATCCATGCTGTGCTTTAGACAATATTCTAACCATCGATTTTACTGGGACCCTATCCATGCTACCAGACAATGTCACATTATTAAAGGACATAATTAATATGCGAGGTCATAACCATCAATGGGAACTTAGTATTAGAAGCTAGTGACCAAAATAGAGACAGTGAAAGACAGTAAAGGACTGATAGGGGAAAAAAGTGTAGAATGAAAGGGAGAAAGAGAGTAAGGAAAACATAAAAAATAAAACATAATATTAAGCTTCTATAAAATATTTCAGTGCATAAAAAAAGAAAATATCAAAATCAAGTTTAAAAAAAAAAGAAGAGAGCTATTGTCGGGTAAGACTTTCGTGAATGTATAATATATGCGTGATCTTGTGATCTTTTGGCGCCCTTAGTCCTAGTGTTGGTACTGCGGTTGTTGCTTCTGGTAGTAGTGGCGAGATTTGTGTCCGCGCTATGGTTATAATCGTCCAGTTATGAAAGAGACAAACCGGTGACAACTGTTCTTTTTATAAAAGAATGTCGAATGTTCTCCATATGGGCTGCGATTTTCTGAGGCTTGTTGGCATAAACCCGCGACTTCAAGTAGCCCCAAAGAAAGAAGTCTGGGATGGTTAAATCGGTCGATCTTCCTGGCCATGCCAAATCGTCAAAACGGGATATTACGCGACCACGAAACACTTCCTTCACAATATCCATTGTGGCTCGTGCCAAGCCCCTCTCATCCAATTCCGGCCGTAAGAAGTCGATTATTATGGCCCTGTAGCGTTCGCCAGTAACAGTGACCGTATTGCCGATGGTGTCCTCAAAAAAGTACGACCCAATCACTCGTCCCGCATTAACGCCGCACCACACATTGGCTTTAAGTGGATGTAATGGCTCTTCATGCATCACACGCGGATTTTCAATGCCCCAGAAACGAAGATTTTGTTTATTGACGTAACTGCTTAAATGAAATGCGCTTCGTCGATCATTATGATTTTCGACACAAAATCGTCCTCTTCGTTGTTGAGATTGAGGGGCTTTACAGTAAATCACACGCTACTAACGGTCAGGAGGCATTAACTGATGCACTGTTTGCACTTTGTAAGGAAACATGTGTAAGTCTTTCACTAAGATTCGGTGGACCCTACACCGTCATGCCCAATTGCGTGGCCCGTCGTCTGGTTGACGTTTCTACGTTCTCAGCGACATCGGCAGCTACAGCCGCGATATTCTCGGCCGAATGGTCTCCTGTGGTTCCACTCTGTTCGAGTCGAGTAGCTAAGCGGCGTAATGTTTGCCCAGTTGGCGCGACACGATTATGAAATCGACGTCGAAACTCACGCTGCGCTAACACCACCGACCGATTATTGGTCAAAAACATTGACGCAATTATTCCACGCTCTTCGGAGTATAGCGCACCATTCCTTGTCTGTTTGTATACTGCTGTCCAGTTTGCAAATGTCAAATATGATTAACGTACGACGCCATTTGCAAAAATTATACCATCTTCCGATAGGGTGATTAATTTTGCGCGACTTTGTATAATTAGGTCAGGCAGTAAACCGTCACCATCGCAGAATTTGACGTCATTTATGCTTAGCACATTAAGCAATTTACAATCCTTTCTATTGAGAGGGAATGCTGCTGATATTTTAGGGACGTCATGTCTGCCTTTGACCGGAGAGACATATTACGTACGGTTGTGCTTACAAGAAGCCGAGTCGCCAATGTAATAGCGAATTTAGGCCATCCAAATGCAACTTTTTAACCTTGAAAGACAGAAGCGTGTTCATTTAAAGAGCGTTGAGATCTTAGGTGCCGCATCAGACTCTGGCCGAAGGATGTCCTGAGAACAGTGAAAGTTGACTTAAAAGAAATGCACTTATGGCCAATTAGTTCTCAGTGTTCGTTTTGTTAATTGGAAAATGGCTTTGAGAATGCAGTCCATGATGTATATAAATATTGAGGGGAGAAAAGTTCATCTATGCAATTAGAGCAGCCGTACTGTAAAAAAGCTTTCATCCAGTAACAAATCTAGTGAAAGCAGCATAATGTATTTACACATTAATACCAAATAGCTGATGTAAAGAAAAGAATTCGCTAAACAATCCTCCCTAATACTACGAGTATACTGGGTGAGTTTTTAACTTGAGACATCCAAATTACTCGAAAACTACGCGATAACGCGAAAAATGTTTCAGACAAAAGTCACAAGGGTCTGAAGGGGACATAGGATGGTGACCACGAGTTTGACCTTGAGATAGATTTTCAAGGTCAAACGAAGGTCACTTTTAATTTTTCAAATGATAATTCCTGATTTTCATTGCTCAGTCGTATTCCTCAATGGGGCACACGACTTTGTCTCAAAGGTCTTATTCATTCAGTATTAGATACCACTGCACTGGCACGCCTAAATCATTAATCGGTTTCCAACGTTGTTAGGGTGTTAGAAGGTCGAGATTTGTTTTGAGGAAGCCATTATTGCCTCGAGTGAAGTTAAAACTCAAAGAAATTCCAGATAGAGACAAATTGTCCTAAACTTATCTGAGAGTGTATGATGTGCACTCTGCCCTTTTTTTCTACTTGAGCGGAACTGAAGTTCGAAATTTGTTTTGAGGAACTGATTGTTATTAGTAACGTTTTCCAGATTAATAATGCAGGCTATTTCAATTCAAGAGAAAATTGAAATGATATTGATTTATGGAGAAAGTGGAAGGAACATCGATGGTGCTGTTGCTCTTTACGCCCAACGTTTCCCAGACCAGATACGATCGCGCGCTTCCTTTTATCGGGTCATCCAACAATTCACTGGTGAAGGAAGTGTGCAACCAAAGAAAAGAAATCGGTCAGATAGGGTGGCTATTGAGGACAATGAAATAGCAGTGTTAGCTGCCGATCCTCATATTATAACTCGCCAAATAAGTCGTGAATCAGGAATTTCTCAAACGACTGTCTGTAAGATATTACATCGGCATAAATACCATCCTTATCATGTTTCAATGCAATCACTTTCTACTGAGGATTTTCGCAACCGGGTTTCCTTTTGTCAATGGGCACTTAGGCAAATTGAACGAGATCCCCTTTTCTTCGCCACGGTGTTATTCTCTGATGAGTCGACTTTCACCAATCACGGTACGGTCAATCGACATAATGTGCATTACTGGGCTACCGAAAACCCTTTCCGGTTGCGACAAGTTGAACGCCAGCACCCTTGGAATGTTAATGTTTGGGCGGGAATTATTGGGGATAAATTAATAGGTCCATATTTTATTAAAGGAAACTTGAATGGCGAAAAGTATGCAAACTTCTTGCGGGACCATCTTCAAGTATTAGTAGAAGAACTGCCATTGGAGTTGCGACAAACAATGTGGTTTCAACATGATGGATGTCCAGCCCATTATTCCCAAGTAGCCCGGGGCGTATTAAACAATGTTTATCATCAACGATGGATCGGACGAGGGGGTCCGAGGCAATAGCCTGCTAGATCACCTGATCTTACGTCACTTGATTTCTTCTTGTGGGGCTATTTAAAAAGTGAGGTTTACAGAAAAAAGCCAACAACACGTGAGGACATGACGAATAACTGAAGCTTGCCGGAAGATTACGCCAGAAATACTTCTCAGTTCTGTTGATTCATTTAGAGCGCGGATAGACAAGTGTATTGAAGTGAATGGTCACATTTTCGAGCATTTGTTGAAATAGTCTCGGGAAATAAACGTCGAAATGGGAAGAATTCAATGATTCAACAGTGGGTGGCAAGGGGACCCCCTCTAATTAATCACCCCGAAGGAAACAAAATACTGCTACGTCCACGTCGTTGTTTCTGGGTTATGCTAAACGCAGTATGTAAAAACAAATGACAAACCTACGAGCAATACGACTGAGCAATGAAAATCAGGAATTATCATTTGAAAAATCAAAAGTGACCTTCGTTTGACCTTGAAAATGGATCAAACCTTGAAAAGGTCAAACTCGTGGTCACCGTCTTATGTTCCCTTCAGAACCTTGTGACTTTTGTCTGAAACGTTTCGATATCGCGTATTTTTCGAGTAATTTGGATGTCTCAAGTTAAAAAACTAGAGAATAAATCCAACAACCATGTGAAGAAAACAACCCAGTTTTTAGGGGACTAACTGAGAGCCCGATTCTACTGCAGCAATTATTGATCACGAATAGGGGTGCCTGCGCTTTAGAGTAACAGTCGCTAGGCATGATCCGACAGACAGCACACGTGAACACATATCTCATGCATATTTCTGAGGGATGACTTAGCAAGTCGGCGGTCACAATAAAAAACCGCCTAAGTCGACTTAGGTCGAAATTGATTTATTGGAACCACAAGACCCAGGGTATCAAAAACTTCGTACCCCAATGCTCAAACATGTGTCCTGTAAAGGTATGGAAAATCGATTTAAGCGGTTTTTCCTTGTGACCACGGAAATATCGACATCAACATGCAACACAGTAACATGCATAGGAGGAATAACAATTCATCACCATCACCACATATTCTCCTCACTAGTTTTCTTAGATTAACAAAACTAGTGATGCGTTTAACCATGTTGTGTGGGAAAGTTATGCATACCGCACTATCGAAGGCGTTCTAATATCCATGGAAATGCTCAACGTAACAAGTACTCTCTCTTTCTGGTTACCCATCCAATCTGCTCAATAGAATTTGAAGCGTAGTGTGGCATGTTGCTGTGCCCGTTGCGCGCTCAAGGGGTTTTGTTTGAAGAAAAGAGAGGTACCGATGTACATTGCTTTTAAATGTTTGCAAGTTATAACGACCAGGAAATACAGAGATCAGCAGGGCATTCCATAAGAGAGTTGTACTGCTTAGGAACGAATCACGATATTTTAGAGTACGTCCGAAAATGGGCTTGAGGGTATACTGATGAGCATTCATAGCGAGACGGGTGTTACGGTTGAAAGTTTGAATGGGCGGAATGCTACTGTCAATTTCAGTGGAGCACTGGTGGTGGAAATAGCGATAAAACAAAGTGAGACACGAGTCATTTCGTCGGTGTTCGAGGGTGTCCATTGATTGAGTGATATTAGTATCATCGATAAGGTTTATCGCACGGTTTTGAATCCTGTCTAGCAGGTGCAGAGATGTTTTAGGAGCACCTGACCAGATGTGGGCGTTGTACTCCAATTTTGGGCGGATGAATATATTGAGGCCAGATCAGAAGGGGTAAAATATTTCTAACATCGCTTGAGGAAACCTAGACATTTCGCAGCATTTTTGGCTGCTGTGGTCATTCCAACGTAAGTTGTCATTGACACACATACCGAGAATGGAAAGTTTTTCGGTTTCGACGATGTAAGTGCCATTCATGGATAATGGCGGGGTGTTTAAATTTCGCTTTAAAGACAGCAGACAGCATTGTGTTTTGGAAGCATTAAATTCCACTCTTTTGATAGTTCCCCAATTGGTTATGCTATTGATATCGGAATTTAATGAGCTTAGAATACGCTGTCGTTCTCGATCTACATCTTCGGCTGTGGGGCCGTGAGTCCGGAAACGAATATGAAAAGCAGAGAGTACTGTCATCAGCAAAGGAATATATTGGATTAGAAGTAGCAGACAAGAGATCATTAATGAAAATTAAAAAGAGTGTCGGAGACAGAACGGAGCCCTGGGGCACACCAGCATTTATTTTGTGAACATGAGACTTGAAAACGTCCAAGACAGCTTGAAATGAACGTTCCGAAAGGTAATTTCTAATCCATTGAAGAGGAGAGTCGTCGATCCCAAATGCACGCATTTTCGACAAGAGAGCTTGATGCCAAACTCTGCCAAATGCCTTAGAAATATCAAGTGCAACTATCTTGCTTTCGCCAGATTGATGTACGCTTTGGTTCCACTTTTCGGTGAGACATGCCATCAAATCACCAGTGGACCTGTTGCTACGAAAACCATATTTCCATAAAACCATATTGAAAAGTTTTCGTGTTTCGAGATATTTCATGAGCTGACGATTTACCAGCGTTTCCATGACCTTGGAAAGAAGGGACGTAAGTGCAATGGGTCTGTAGGAGGAGAGAGAAGATGATTCGCCTTTTTTAGGGACGGGCTGGACAAATGCTGTTTTCCATCTGCTCGGGAAGAGTCCTAAAGTGTAGGATTGATGAAAAAGCTTACGCAGTGGTTTTGCCAGCGAGGAAGAACACCTCTTCAGAAGAAGGGGAGATATACCATCTGGACCAGCGGATTTATGTATGTTGAGATCTTTAAGTACTCTTGCTACTACACGAGTGCGAAAGTAGATTCGTCCCATTGAAGATTCGACGCACTCAAATGTAGGCGGAGACAAAGCACAATCTGGGAGTGTTGAGCTGGCCGCAAAGTGTGCTGCAAGAAGATTGGCCTTATCCAAAGAGCTGACAGCTGGAATGTCATTGTAAATGAGCGTTGGGATGGAGGATGAGCCGGAATTTCTAATGTTTTTGACGAACGACCAAAAATGTTTACTGCCTTTGGGACATTGCAGTATTTTTTGCCTTAGTTTTTGGTCGTATAGGAATTTCACACGCTTAAGAAAGGCGTTGCAGTAATTTCTGGCTCCTTTGAACTTTTTTCGGTTTTCCTCTGTCGGGTTGGTCTTGTAGGACCGAAAAAACATTTCTCTAACCCTGACGGCCTCTTTACAGCTCGAGTCGTACCATGCCTTTTCTTTTGGTTTGATACTCTTCATCCGATGAGGAATAAAGGATCTCATTCCAAAGAGAATGGTGTCTGTAATCATATCAGCAGCGGCATCCACGTCGTTATCGAGGAAGCATAACGGCCAGTTAAAATTCCTAAAGAAGCTGTTAAGACCGCTCCAGTTGGCTTTCTCGTATTGCCATACGGTTCTTTTAGGAATTTTTTCTCTAACTGTGTGGTCGGTGTACGAGATATTAGCTGATATGACACAATGGTCCGACGAGCCTAGAGGGGAGAGCACATCAATGGTGCACTTATCAGGGTGAGAAGTTAAAAACAAGTCCAGGGTGTTGGTGGTATGACTATCAACGTCTGGTATTCGGGTGGGCTCATTTACAAGCTGCGTTAGGTTGTTTTCCGCAGCGAAAATCTCAAGACACCGTCCTTCGGGTGTTGTCTGTCCAGAATGTCGAAGCCATCCAGAATTGTGTATATTGAAGTCGCCCGTAATAACGATTTCAGTATGAGGATACAGGGATACAATTCTTTGAATGGAGTCAGACAGCGCATCAAACTCGTTAAAAGTTGAATTGCTGTCCAGTTTGGGGCTTCTATAAATAAAGCAGTAGTGTATAATTTGCTTACGGAGATGGAATTATGCCCTTACAACAATATGAAACAGTGCACCAACAAAATTTTCACTCACAACCCGCTATCCATCAGTTGTTACATACACTCAGATACTGCCCGTACCGTATGGTAAATACAGTAACGGTTCTGATTGAGTGCAAGCAACAGTATTTTGACTAGGAGCGGGAGAGGTGGGATACCCGATACTGAATAAATGAATATGCCTTTCGGGCGAGGATGCCTTTCGGATACAAGACACCGAAACTTCTGATTTGGAAGCCAGTCTACTACCACTTGAGTCACGGCCACCGCACTTCGGAGAGCTTACGATGGCGGCCTTCCTCGATATTGAAGGAGTACCGCCATTAACAATTTTCTAGTAGACGCTAAAATTGAACAGGGCATTAGAAACTGTGTTTGCAACATACTTGTAAGCAGGAAAATAAACTGTTCCATTGGGCAAAGCTCGGTCAGAATGTCCGTAACCAGGGCAACCCCTCAGGTGGAGTCATATCCCCACTCCTGTGGGTGTCGGTTATTAATGACATCCTCAAAAAGCTTAGCACAATGCGTATAAGTACCACGGCATACGCAGATGACGTGGCCATAATAGTGCACTGAAAATACCTAAATATTTGAAGAGAAATTATGGAGGTTGCCGTGAATACGATCAGCACTTGGGCAAAAAGCTGTGGTCTAAATGCCAAGCCTTACAAAACGGAACTGGTTCTTTTTAACAGAAAGTACAAGATACCGCATTTCAAACTCCCAAAACTCAACGGAGTGGAACCGTCCCTTTCGGATAGCGCGAAGTATCTCGGTGTGATTCTGGCCAAAAAAACTGAACTGGAATCTTAACGTAGCGGAAAGAATCAAAAAGGCATATAATGCTCTTTTTATTTGCAAAAGAACAGTAGGAAAAATTTGGGGCTTAAAGCCTGTTCGTGGTAAAACCCATACTTACATACGGTGCACTAATATGGTTGAAAGCAACAAACAAGAAACGATTACGAAACGTAAAATTAGCAGCGTTTCAAGGAACGGCTTCCATAGCCATTACAGGTGCGCTCCGTAAGACCCCTACGGCAGCATTCGACACATTTTTGCACCTAATACCGCTTGACTTACTTGCTTGAAACAGTGCGATACGACTCACTAATCTGGGTTACTTCAGGAGCAGTAGTTTCTGCATCCGATTGGGATGCATCCGCAGAGTGAGAACTGGCAAAAAAATGTAATAATCAGGTCAAATCAAATTGCAGTTTTCACAGATGGCTCAAAAACAGACGAAGGAACAGGTTCTGGTATCTTCTTAGAAGACTCAGAATTAAGAGTGTCTATAAGACTACCGGACGCAAGCAGTGTCTTCCAATCAGGGGTTCTGATTGTCCTCAGGGCGGCTGAGCTAATGCAGATGAGATCGGTATCCGAAAGAGATATCACTATCTACATCGATAGCCAGGCCGCACTCAAGGCAACGTCAACTCTGATACAGTCAGTACTGAAGGCACTATGCAGTCAGAGCCGGGTAAGACTGTGCTGGATGTCAGGACACTGCGATATTAAAGGAAATGAACAAGCGGACGAGTTTGCAAGAAAAGGAGGGCTACTCGACAATAGTGAGGTTGCCAACATCAAACCATCCCTTTGCATAGTGAGGGGCACTATCGAGGAAAAAATCACAAAGACTCCCAGCCTACGGTGGTCAAGTCTTGATGGACATAGGGTATCCAAGCCTCTTTGGCCACTTTTTGACGGCAAAAGATCTAAACTAAAAAACTAAACGGGCATAAGCTTATGATAGGAATCCTGACAGCACACTGTCTCCTGCGGTAGCACGCAAAGAGACTCAAATTGTCAGATATGGATATCTGCAGTCGAAGAAAATTTTTAGTGAAATACTTTTTCGAAAATCCAGAGGAAATAGACGGCACGAAATTCAAAGGCCTTCTTGGCTTTTGCAAGAAAATTGGGTGTTTCACCAGGGCGATTGTTTAGATTTTTGCCATTTGAAGACAAATTAAATTGGTTACACAGGGATCGTGATGGGCCTATTTTGGTGCCTAGTGTCTGTGCGATGGCATATCCATCACACCCCTGTTTAACCTAACCTAACCTAAGCTATGGTCTGTTATTTGCAAGAATCTTATCGAGTAGGTTGAATTAGAAGACAGCCTAAACCAAACGAAGACGAAATTGATAAGCAAATATCTTCATCGGCTGAATCAGACAAGATATTAATGTTTAGGTCACCTAACAGCACCATATTCTCACAAGCTTGAAGCTCCAAAAATCCCGACAATTCATCCAAAAAGTTCTTTAATGAACACTTATGCAATCTAATGGTACATTGGCATGAAGAGAAGTCATTCTTATTTGCACTGGCTTCGTCGTATGGCCAATATTCTTTTTATAAATAGAAAAGCTATTGCTTTGCTAGAAAAACCCGCAGTTGTAACCACAATTCAAAGACTAAAAGGTTTTGCAAGAGGCTTTTCTATCTGAGAAGTACGTATTGTCATAGTACTTGTTCAAGATCACTATTCTCTGGCCTTAAAGACGCTGGTAAAGACATGTGATTCTGCTTGGTTTCTTGGTCGAAAGTTGTTCAGTTTGGGGTAAAACTACATCGAAAAGCCGAGTCGTTCAAATGTTCTGAGATCTCTTCAGTGGGATCCCAATTGGCACACTCTAGGCTATTTTAAGTTAAGTAATCTTATTTAGAATGAAGTGGAGCTTGTTTGTACGTTTTACTTGCTCTGGATGAACTCTTACTTCACATTCTTCTTTCATCAGAGATTGTGTGCTCCTAGTGATTGTAGATTTGAATACCCTTTGCTTATCTCTATCTGAAATCACATTCAATTCATCTTCATTCATGTGTTCGAATATCAAATGTAAGCCCTAAGCCCAAATGGTCTTTATTTAATTGAATTACATCGAATTGAATCAATATTTGAGTAATTTTCAAAGTAAGTGCCAAAGTAACCCTTTCATCATATCAATTGACACTTAAACGCATTTGCTCGTACTTCTGCACACACTTGATACTAGGAAGATTCTTATGGTATTCATTGAAAGTGTACCCAAGTCAATTTGTAAGTACTTCCAGGATCACAAGCCACATCCATTCAACCATCCATCTTTCACTACGCCACCACCATCGCCAGCACCACTGTCAGTACCACTGCCGCCTCAACGTATAGAAAGTCCTGGAGCACAGCACAGCGTACATATTCTACATCCACAAGCCATTAAATACAATTTACTTAATTCGAGCACCAACTCATCATCACATCCTTCTTGAGCAAGGACATGAATAGGAACAGCAACAGCTTCCTTTCCCATTTTCTATGTTCAACATTCAACAAACCTCTTCCCTCTACTCTATCCGATGAATTGAATTTTGAATATGAAAAGCCATTCAATGGAAGTAACACCACTCATCCTTCAATTGTTTCTTTTCGAAAAAAAAAAAAAAAAAATAGAAGAATAGAAAAAAACCGAAGGCATCAACTTCAAGAGGGTATCCTTATCACGTTATCCTGTTATCATTTGAATAAGTAGCATTTCATTAGCACTAATAGCCCTTCTCAGCATTTAGAAAAGGATACACGCACAGACATAGAAGACTGAAGTTATAGGAATGAAGCTGGAGAGGAATGATAAGGAACTGGGGGAGATCCTTTCATTTGAAAAAAAAAGAAACACAATATTGTAAAATAATCAATTCAACCGAATCATTGCTTTTAAATTTTACCTTTTAATCTGTAAAATTCAATATGCCTTCCAGTTTGCTTGCAGGATCCATGTCAGGCAGCATTTTCTGTAATTGACGAGGTCAGGATCTTTACAGCGGTGATAAAAAGTCTTACAGCAACTTAAGGGTAGACATTTTTAAATAGGAAAAAAGGTCCTGCAGACTGAAATACGTCAAACAACAATTCGGGTTTACAATTGTGGTTAAGCGTTTTACGAAGAGACAAGCGTCGACACTTCTGCCTCTCATGGTAAAGTTTGAGAATTTAGTACCTCTGTATGAAGGCTGAGTATCCGACCCCTGCGGGACGTTATTGGCGGCGGTTGACATCAGTAGTCGGACTCTTAGTCCAGGGTTTTGTTTTCAAGGACTTGGGGCTCCTGGTTTGTGGTTGCGCGTGGAGGTAACTTCTCCAAAAAGAAAAATAAAATAGAGACAACCAACAGCCTCGGATACGGACGGATGTAATGTTGACGACTCGAGGAAATGTTTCAAGGACAATCAATTTCGGCTTTGGACATGGAACGTTATGACCCTTAACAGACTATAAGCTGCCAAACAACAGCAATCCAGGAACTGCGATGGGATGAGCCGGGCAAACAGCGGATGAAAAATTTCAACATCTATTGCACTACGGCGACGTCTACAATGAGGGAAGACAACGGTTAGGATGTAGATTTGACAATCGTGGGAGACTGAGCAAAAACTCTTCAGCTCCTGGTGTGTAAACGAATGCCTTATAACAATTCGCATTATAACCAAACAGTGAAATATAAGCTCATTTGCGTTCGTGACTCCATGGAGGCTAAGGATGCCAGCATCAAAAATTAATTCTATGACCTTCTAGGCTCAGTCCGCCAGTTGTGAACTTAACATTGTGCTAGGGGATCTTAACCCAGGGCTGGATAAAGAAGCAATTTTTGAGCAACCAATGTTGGATTCGCAACCTTTTAGTACCCAGCATGTAGTTCCCTCATCTCTGCATCCATAAAGGGACTTGGCTCTCTTCTGATCAATCAATATTGCACCACATGGATCACACAGAGTTCTAGTTCGCCCAACTTTATGAGGAGCCAACATCGACTCGGATCTTTAGCTTGTTGCAGCCAGTGTGCGAATGCAAATATCACAGGCACAACGGAGTCAAGTAAGACCACCAAAGTCCGACGTTAAAAACCTGCAACGGCAAGAGGTCGCTTGAATCTTCGAAATCCCCGTTTCACTAGAGCTTTCTCAAAGTCGTAGCACACCTAGAACTCCAAGGGGAATGTTGTTAAGGAGCCATAAAGGAAGCTGTTTCTGATGTAATTGGTCTTGAAGCGCCGCCACAAAGTCATCTCTTATTTGACGATGAAGGCAAACATAAAATATATAAAGCTACGATGCATCGCAGGCCGAAACCTATTCCACAGCTGTACGACCTACGAGAAGCGAAGAGCATATGAACAATCACGAGAGGCGCGTGATCATGGAAATTGAGAGATGTTACTGTAGGAATGACGTTCGAAAGTTTTATCGGAGAACGAAATAAACACAGCCAAGGTTACGAAGCCAAAATGGAAGCCTGTAAAGATGAACAAGGACAAATAATAGTACAGAGTATGGAAAGACTACTTCTGGAGACTGTATAACGACGATGATAGTTAAAATACCATTCACCCTGGACGAAGACGACAGAGAACCCCATCCCCCTGGCTTAGACGAAGTTAAGGTACCTGCTGGAGATGAGTGACTGCCTACTGACCTATTTAAGGCAGCTGGTTAGGACCTGGCTGGGAACATGCACCAGCTCATATGAAAGATATGGTCACACTTCGATAGATAGACTCAGTAATTTCAGATCGACGGTCACCATATATTTGTCGACTTTAAAATTTTGATAGTTACGAGTATGACATCCCTGTCAAACAGAAGGCGGCGACTTGTTTCGTCCTGAAAAGAATCGTGTGAAACTTACGGGCCAGGAGAAGAGGCACGAAGTTTTTAAATCGCGCACAATTACTTGCGGACGTGGATGATATTGATGTGCTTGGACGAACACGGCCGGCCGTCAATTAATCTTTCGGATCTCCATATATGTTGTCAATCGAAAAGAACGCACACCACCGACGACTTGGCCGGAAAGTCAACATTGGCAGTTATAACTTCGAGGTAGTTAAGGGCTTCGCCTGCCTTAGCTTTGCAGTTACGAGCAGCTATGACATCAGTGCAGAAACGCAGAGTTACTCCTGCAAATCGCTGTTTCTTTAGGCTCAGGAGGCAATTAAGTACCAGAGCTTTCTTTCTTAAGATCAAACTGGCTTTATACAGGGCCCTTATCGTCCTCGTCCTGGCGCAGAGTTGTGGACCTGGTCCACAAGAAGAAGCACTGAAGAAGCACTTGACCGTTTCTAGGTAAAAATACTGCGTGTGATTTTTGGTCCGTTTGTATTGTTGAGAATTAGAGAAGGAAATTCAGGTATGAACTGTACGGGATGTATATTATCATCGGTTTGGTCAAGCGTCTGTGAATTCAACATCTGAGACGGCTGGGCCATGTTAGACACTACACGGTAGTATTTTAGTGAATACATAAGCAGGAGCGGCACTTTCGACGGTAGATACTAAGCCTAGATAGTTTTTCGAAGGAATATCCCTCCTGCGCAATGACGACTTAAATATAAACTCTGCGTTCATGCTCTCAAAAGCCTTCTCGTAATCGATGAAAAGTAGGTAGGGTGCAGACCTATACTGGGCGTCTTACTCTACGATGATCCGCAAGGTGTTTATACGAGTATGATCGATCCAAGCGGATTCAGGGCGAAAGACTTCTTGTTCGACATCGAGAGTTGAAATTATGGTAAATGTACTTTGATCCTGTCCAGAATTGTCTCCGCTAATATTCTCTGCGGACAGAACGCATATCCCCCGTTGGCATGTACTAAGTTCGCACAACTTAAATTTGGAAAGAGCCCAGCTCGCGGCTGTGAATTTTCAAAATTCGCTTTGAGCTGCCGTAAACCAAGGTTAGGAGCTATGTGGAACAACTTCATTGAAATCCTGCTTGATGTATCAAAAGAACGATGAAATAAAAGTGGCGGTATGATATAAAAGGCAGGCTTTTCAAAGTTGAGCTGAGAACGGCTTAGATAGCATGAGAGTACATTTTTCCATACCATGGCTCGCGATATTGATTACAAAAATTATGAGCGGCGATCGAAATACAGGCGACAGGAACAATGTTAACAACAACCAAGGGGTAAACCTAATGTCGCATATAAAACATACGAGAGATACTGCCGGTCAGTGGGATTTTGTGGGAGACAGGTCGATATATGACGCGATCCAAAGTTTACAGATAATGATGAAAAAAACATCGCGAAGCTTCTTAGGGTCTGCATATCGTCATCAAATATTTGGAAAGTTCATTCGATAGAGTTCCCAGGGATCGATCTTATTTGGACGACGCTAAGATCTCAAAATATACTCGAGATGTAAGTGTATAAGAATGATGTACGATATGTACAATGATTTTACAACGGAGGTTAAATACACAACGAGAATGAACGATGAATTTGAAGCTGACGTTGAAATATATCAAGGCAAAGGCAAAGGCAAAGGCAAACATCCAAACTCCTTTCTCTATAAATGTCGTGCAAGATTTTCTATTCAGCCAGAACTTCAGAACTTAATATCACCAAATGTCAATCCATCACCTTTTCACATAAGTGGCACCAATTTGCTCTCCGAATCTACCTTCTCCACAACCAACTATTTCATGCCGTTCAATCTCCTCGCGACCACGGCATTTTGTGTGATAGGCAGCTCAACTCCCGTCTACATATGGATGAGATAATTCTTAAAGACACCTCTGTACTAGGTTTTGTAAAACGGTGGGCCAAAGAATACACCTACCCATACGTGACCAAGTCCCTCTATATTACGCCAGTCATGTGTAGTCCCTCGTGTTCATATCTCGAGAATCGAAAGCATCCAGCGCCGTTTTCCTCGATTTGTTCTACGTCAGTGTGAGTGATAAAGTGTTGATGGGGACACACTCAAAATTGCTCCAGTAAAGTTTTTTTCACATTTAAAATATAAAAAAGTTTAAAGTTTTAATAAATTAATAAATTCAAAGTGCTGCTTATGTAACGCTAAAATACTCGTAGATAGATATGAACTAAAAATCCAATGTGTTACATGTAATGAATATTATCATGCTGAGTGTGCAAAATTAGACAAAAGAGAAATTGATTTCTTCGAAAAAAATTATCAAGGTTGTGTTACTCAACGGAGGAAATCGATTTTGGTTTACGCTCCAATTTCATCTGAATATCTTGCCCCTTCTAAGAGTACTAGTTTCAGCCATAAATCTACTGCTAGCACTTCCACAGCTATTGTTAAAACAGCATCTGCTCCCCTAACATTTGCCTCCAATGATGTTAACAATTCGGATCAGCCAGCAATACAGTGAAATTGGAAGCAATGTTAACTAAAATCAATACTCTTGACGAATGCAATGCATCTTTAAAAAAGAGAGTGGATTTCTTGGAGATGAGATTGAATACTCTGGACCAGCGTGAGAATCGGTGTGCAGTCGACATCATTGCCATTCCAAATGTTATCAGTGAGAATGTTAAAGAAAGAGTACACGAGCTATTAACTAATGTCATCGGAGAAGAGATCAGTGAGTCGTGCTACGTAAAGAGATTTAGACCTAATACTGATAAGAAGAGAACACCTAACATCGTGAATTTAAAGTTCTCAAATGAGCGGCCCATACACACCACACTTGTGTCGGTGTGCTGAAATGCGTGGTGTGCATGGGGCAGTTCGCGCACCGATTTTGCGGTGTGCCGCACTGTGTGAGCAAAATCAAAACATTTTAATTGTTTGTGTCGGTGTTCCTAGAAGTGTGCTGTGGATGGGTTGGTGCGCGCACGCTCATACAAAATATCAATCTTTGTTTGATCACAGTAGTGTTAAGATCGGATGAAAAAGTGTTTCAAAATGTCAATTAGGGAATACGACTGCTACTAACACTGTTCCTTTTACGACCAAGTCCGATAAAGAACTAATGTGTGCGAATATTGTGTGATGTGTATGGCGGAAAGCGACGCCGATGCTACACCGAAGTATGCACACAAGTGTGGTGTGTATGGGCCGTACACGTAACTCGTTAGCAAGCTGCAATGAAGAAAATGCAGGAGAGAAGAAATAAAGTTCCTTTGTCTGGTTTTCATCACAACAACAACGTTAATGGTGACGGCAGCAGCAATAGCATCAACAGCTACAAGATATAAAGGGTTTTCCAATAGGGACTTGAAAACTTTGAATTTAATTTGTGAACGCACTCTTTCACTAATCATTAAACTGTCACCAATTTATTCAGTAAACTCAACATTTTCATCATGGTAAAGTACACGAACGAGCAACGTCTGCAAATTATAAAAATTTTCTACCGAATTTCGGAGTCGGTGACTGCAACTTTAAGAGCGTTAACTTCAATTTTCGGTCGTAATTCTCGCCCTAGTAGACAGGCAATAACAAGTTTAGTGTAAAAATTTGAGTCTACATATTCGTTGTGTGATGTTGTCGTGTCAGTGAGACAACGGGTTGGCCGAAGCGTCGAAAATATCGCTGCCGTTCAGGCGTTCGTAGCAAACGATCCAAATCAGTCAATTCCACGGCGTTCTCAAGAATTGAGCATCGCTCAGACCACATTATGACGTATTTTGCGTAAGGATCTTGGTTTACACTCATACAAGATCAAGCTGACTCGAGAATTGAAGCCGATCGACCATTTGAAGCGACGTACATTCTCCGATTGGGTTTCTGGAGAAGATGCGCCAAGATGATGAATTTCATCGCAAAATCATCTTCAGTGACGAAGCTCATTTTTGGCTCAATGGGTTCGTCAATAAGCAAAACATGCGTTATTGGTCGGGTGAAAATCCACATGTGCTTCATGAATCACCACTTCATCCACAAAAAATAACTGTTTGGTGCGGTTTGCATGCCGGCGGCGTTATTGGGCCATATTTTTTCGTCGACGATAACGATCGTCACGTTACTGTGAGTGGTCAGCGTTATCGCGCCATGATCACCGATTATTTTTGGCCCGAATTGGAAGATATGGACTTGGACGACATGTGGTTTCAACAGGATGATGCCACAAACCACAAGCCACACAGCACACGCTACAATCGATTTATTGAAGAGTAAGTATGGTGAGCGTGTTATCTCAAGAAATGGCCAGTCGATTGGCCGCCTCGTTCGTGCGATTTAAGGCCGCTTGACTATTTTCTGTGGGGCTACGTTAAGTCATTGGTTTATGCCAACACGCCGACGACGTTAGAAGAGCTCAGAGCCAACACTGAACGCGAAATAGCGGCCGTTTCGGCCGAAATGTGTGGCCGAGTCGTTGAAAATTGGTTCCAACGAATCGACCGCTGCAAACGTGCCCCCGGTGGCCATATGAACGAAGTCTAGTTCCATTCATAAGTGCTTTGATTGTACTTCAAGCCGATAATAAAGTTTTTGAAATATCTCAAATGGTTTGCGTTTTATTTTAAAAAAAAGTTGTCAATTCTTTAGTGGAAAACCCTATAATACGAGTATAGTATACGAGGGGCGTTCAACATATTCTCGGTATCGGTTAAGCTGTGGTTGTATATATAAATTGACTTATTTATCAAGTAATACTATTATTTTAGTGCATTCATGTAAAATTTCATATAAATGTGATTATTAATTCGCGTTTTATCTCTAGTTAAACAGAGACGATGATGGTGAAAATTGAGCATCACGCTGTAATTAAATTTCTCACTAAGCAAGGAAAAAGTCAAAAAACTATTCATGAAGAGATGGTGGCTGTTTACCAGGGTTCCGCACCTTCATTATCAACTGTGCAAAAGTGGTCAAGTGAGTTCAAGAGAGGCAGAGAGAGCATTGAAGACGACCCCCGCTCCGGCGGCCCGGCTACTGCTTGTACGGGAGAAAGCATCAAAGAAGTCGAAAAACTTGTTCCTGAGGATGCCCGAATAAAGGTGAAAATGATGGCAGAGATCACCAAGCTTTCAATTGGTACCATTCACACCATTCTTCATGACCATCTTAACCTTTCAAAGGTCAGTGCAAGGTGGGTGCCACGAATGCTCACAGCGCCTCAGAAAAAAGTGAGAATCGCATGCTGTAGGAGATGTGTAGTGAGAACGCGGACGGTGTTATGGATCGAATTGTTACTGGGGACGAAACATGGGTCCACCACTATGACCCTGAAAGCAAACAAGAGTCCATGCAGTGGCATAAAAAAGGAACAGACCCCCCGAAGAAGTTCAAAGTCACTCCGTCTGCCGGGAAGCTCATGGCCACAGTTTTTTGGGACTCAAAGGGAATCTTGCTCATTGAGTACAAAAAAAAGGTGAAACCATCAACGCCACATCCTACGCTTCCACTTTGCATAATTTGCGGGAGAAAATTAAAAAGAAAAGACGGGGTAAACTCGCAGCGGGTGTGTTGCTTCTTCATGACAACGCTCCTGTTCACACGGCGCGAGTTTCCAAGGCTGCTGCACGAGATTGTGGTTTCGAAGAAATCCAACACCCACCCTATAGTCCAGACCTTGCCCCTAGTGATTATTTCCTGTTTCCGGATTTGAAAAATGTCTTCGTGGAAAAAGATTTTCGGATGATGAAGAACTCAAGTCGGCAATAAATGGGTATTTTGCAGAGAAAGAGGAAATTTATTTTTTTGAGGGTTTAAAAAAGCTTATCTCAAGATGTAACAAATGCATTGATGTTAGGGGAGATTATATTGAATAATAAAAACAATTTAAATTGAATTTGCATTTTCCTTCATATCGATACCGAGAATATATTGAACGCCCCTCGTAGGACACCTAGTTTCGAGTTATTCAAATTTTTAGCAATTCTTCCGTTAAGACATCTGTACTGTTATAAAGTTTTAAGAAATTCCGGTTTTTACGATGTTAGATTTCATGAAAGTCATTATTTGCGCTTCAACACAAGAAACTTCGTAACTACTCGTATTCCAACTATTTTCAAAACACACTTTTCACGTTTCTATTTTACTACCGCTCCTCGACTTTATAATTCTTTACCAGAAAACCTTAGATGTGAGAGGAAGAAAACTGTATTTTCAAAATAGTATTAAAATATGGCTCTTCACTTTTGACCTTAATGACATAGATACATTTTTTAATCCAGTGATATAAATTATTATTATTTTAGTTTTTTTTTCTTTTTATGCTTTAAACTAGAATAGTTATTTTTTTTTATTATTATTGTTTAATCTAAATTTTTTAATTTATAAGTACTTTCGCCACTTGCCATTCCTTAGTTAAATATGTAATTGAAGTACAAAAAAAAAAGTTATTCCCTGTGACGATCCTTTTATTCTGCCCCTATCAAAAGTGTATCAACGGACTCTTTCTTCACCTTGAATGCTAGTCCCTTCAAAACTCTTTTCTACCCAACGCTAACCCCCGTAATATAATTATCCTTCGTCTCTTCTATCTACTATTTTTAACTTTCCAAAATCCAGTGATAATTATATGTTCTTGCTTTCGTCAATGGGTTATCAGTCGTTCGTTAATATTCCAACAAGGGTGACTGAGAATACATCTACCTGCATTGATCAAGAAACAAGCTTAATGCGCAACCCTTTGTCTTAGAGCTTAATATTACTGATCATTCTAAAGAATGTATCACTCTAAAGAATTTTGTGAATGAAAGTGAGTCAACTAGTGCATCAAAAATTGTGAGCGAAGACATTAAAAAAATTAATTTCGCAAAACTTAATCGGCTCTTAAACCGGGAAACCTGGACTTCAGTTTACAACTGTGTCTGCCCTTCGGAGGCCTTCTTTTGTTCTTGGAAAAAATAAATAGTTATTTTGAAATTTGTTCCAGCACGTTTAAGCAAAATAGTAGGACTGACAAATTAAAACCGTGGATGACGGAAACAATATGCACCAAAATAAAGGAAAAAATTGGTTTTACTCAATGAATAGTAAACAATAAAACAAAAGTACAAACAAATACAATTGAATGTGCGCAGCCTTATAGCTGAACAGAAGATAGAATACTATAGGCATAAATTTGTGGAGAACATAGCCAACCCCAGAGAGCAATGGTGTATAGTCAATAATATTCTAGAAAATGACCAGAAGAGAGATAAACTAATAATCAAGAAACTTAGAGATAGGAATAATAATACCAATGAGGAATTGTGCGACGAATTTAACTTCTTCTTTAGAAATGCGGCTAAAAATGCTAAGCCAGATATTGCAGTGAAGCTAAATAAAAAAAATGCGAAGTTCTTGATAGATAAATCCAGCTCATGTTCATTTTTCTTCAGTCCGATAACGAATGCAGAGCTGCTTTCCGTAATTAACATTCTTAAGCCAAAAAAATCATGTGGAATAGATGGCGATTAAAAAGATCGGAAAAGCTTTTTTAAGTCCTTTGGCATTTTTAATAAACAAGAGCTTCGAAGACGGGAAATTTCCTGATGCTCTGAAAACAAGTATCGTTATTCCAATTTTTAAAAAGGGAGACCCTACTGAACCGAATAACTATAGGCCTATATCGTTACTATCTGTCTTCTCAATAATATTTGAACAAATAATTGTAAATATAATTGTAATAAGGTTCGTATCAAAAACTATTTTTTTCAGTAAATCCCAATATGGCTTTATAAAGGACAAATGTACGGAATTACGCAATTACCGCCTTTCTAAGCAGAATATATGGTGCATTAGATAAAAATCAAAAGTTAGTTGGCACATTTCTTGATCTAACAAAGGCCTTTGTTTTAGTGAACCATGAAATATTGCTGCAAAAACTGTTCAACGCTGGGTTCAGAGGAAACATTATTGAATGGTTCAAATCATTCGTGACTAGCAGAATACAAACGGTGAATATTGGTGTTCCACAGGGATCGGTCTTTGGACCAATACTGTTTGTAATCAATATTAACTCCATTTTTAACCTACCCCTTAAGGGTCATTTAATAGGCTATGCGGACTTTGCTCTATCCTATTCAGGCAAAGATACAATGCAAATAAAAAGGTAGATCCCCGCCCACACCTCTCAGATCATTCTGATCTGAAGCTACCTGGCTACGAACTGGTGCCATTATTCTTCTCTCACTGCGGTCTCGCCATTTATGTGCGTAGTGATGTAGCTTACCAAACTCCACCACAATGTGATCCATGTTCCAATCCGGAATTCAACTTCGTGTGGTTAAAATTCCATCTCCGTAAGCAAATTATACACTACTGCTTTATTTATACAAGCCCCAAACTGGACAGCAATTCAACCTTTAACGAGTTTGATGCGCTGTCTGACTCCATTCAAAGAATTGTATCCCTGTATCCTCATACTGAAATCGTTATTACGGGCAACTTCAATATACACAATTCTGGGTGGCTTCGACATTCTGGACAGACAACACCCGAAGGACGGTGTGTTGAGATCTTCGCTGCGGAAAACAGCCTAACGCCGCCAACACCCTGGACTTGTTTTTAACTCCTCACCCTGATAAGTACACCATTGATGTGCTCTCCCCTCTAGTCTCGTCGGACCATTGTGTCATATCAGCTAATTTCTCGTACACCGACCACACAGTTAGAGAAAAAATTCCTAAAAGAACCGTATGGCAATACGAGAAAGCCAACTGGAGCGGTCTTAACAGCTTCTTTAGGAATTTTAACTGGTCGTTATGCTTCCTCGATAACGACGTGGATGCCGCTGCTGATACGATTACAGACACCATTCTCTTTGGAATGAGATCCTTTATTCCTCATCGGATGAAGAGTATCAAACCAAAAGAAAAGGCATGGTACGACTCGAGCTGTAAAGAGGCCGTCAGGGTTAGAGAAATGTTTTTTCGGTCCTACAAGACCAACCCGACAGAGGAAAACCGAAAAAAGTTCAAACGAGCCAGAAATGACTGCAACGCCCTTCTTAAGCGTGTGAAATTCCTATACGACCAAAAACTAAGGCAAAAAATACTGCAATGTCCCAAAGGCAGTAAACATTTTTGGTCGTTCGTCAAAAACATTAGAAATTCCGCCTCATCCTCCATCCCAACGCTCATTTACAATGACATTCCAGCTGTCAGCTCTTTGGATAAGGCCAATCTGCTTGCTGAACACTCAACACTCAACACTCAACACGGCCAGCTCAACTTTCCCAGATTGTGCTTTGTCTCCGCCTACACTTGAGTGCGTCGAATCTTCAATGGGACGAATCTACTTTCGCACTCGTGTAGTAGCAAGAGTACTTAAAGATCTCAACATACATAAATCCGCTGGTCCAGATGGTATATTTCCCCTTCTTCTGAAGAGGTGTTCTTCCTCGCTGGCAAAACCACTGCGTAAGCTTTTTCATCAATCCTACACTTTAGGACTCTTCCCGAGCAGATGGAAAACAGCATTTGTCCAGCCCGTCCCTAAAAAAGGCGAATCACCTTCTCTCTCCTCCTACAGACCCATTGCACTTACGTCCCTTCTTTCCAAGGTCATGGAAACGCTGGTAAATCGTCAGCTCATGAAATATCTCGAAACACGAAAACTTCTCAATGACCGGCAGTACGGTTTTCGTAGCAACAGGTCCACTGGTGATTTGATGGCATGTCTCACCGAAAAGTGGAACCAAAGCGTACATCAATCTGGCGAAAGAAAGATAGTTGCACTTGATATTTCTAAGGCATTTTACAGAGTTTGGCATCAGGCTCTTTTGTCGAAAATGCGTGCATTTGGGATCGACGACTTTCTTCGTCAATGGATTAGAAATTACCTTTCGGAACGTTCAATTCTAGTTGTCTTGGGCGGTTTCAAGTCTGATATTCACAAAATAAATGCTGGTGTGCCCCAGGGCTCTGTTCTTTTAATTTTCATTAACGATCTCTTGTCTGCTACTTCTAATCCAATATATTCCTTTGCTGATGACAGTACTCTCTGCTTTTCATATTCGTTCCCGGACTCACGGCCCTGCTCTTCGGCTGTAGTACGAGAACGGCAGCGTATGCTAAGCTCATTAAATTCCGATATCAACAGCATAACCAATTGGGGAACTATCAATAGAGTGGAATTTAATGCTTCCAAAACACAATGCAGTCTGCTGTCTTTAAAGCGAAATTTAAACACCCAGCCATTATCTATGAATGGCACTTGCATCGTCGAAACCGAAAAACTTTCCATTCTCGGTATGTGTGTCAATGACAACTTACGTTGGAATGACCACATATTTGATGTCACCAAAAATGCTGCGAAATGTCTAGGTTTCCTCAAGCGATGTAAGAAATATTTTACCCCTCTGATCTGGCCTCAATATATAAGGCATTCATCCGCCCACAATTGGAGCACAACTTCCACATATGGTCAGGTGCTCCTAAACATCTCTGCACCTGCTAGATAGGATTCAAAACCCCAGCGCTGTGTATAATCACCTTAAGGGTACTCAAACCCCTTGAGCGCGCGCTCATAAAAAGCGAACTGACAGCTGATCTCCATCTGCTTGGAATTTGGCTGAACTAAATGGTCCTTAGTAATAAGTCCAAGGCTATGTGTTTCTCATTGTCTAATTGTCGCGTACAGATTGAGGATATTCGTTGTCATCACCCCAAATGCAATAGCGTGCATTGTTCGGAACAATGTTTTGTACTCGATTTTGTAGAAGAATTTAAATATCTTGGACAACAGATTGTGCTGGAAGCCACATATTGCGTCAGTAAAAAAGCTGCTATACATCGCCATGAACAAAATGTACATTTTTGCAACTTTCATTCTCATTCATCATATCTCGTTCAATTCATTTTTCTATTTCGACTCCCACCTCAACTTTTACCGCCACTTCGCTCAGTGAATGTTATAAACTGCATTTTTTCTCCTTTTCTTTCGGCTTTTAAACTTAATTCCGTGGTATAAACTTATTGCTAAACAACACTCTTGTCACTGGTCTCCTATTTGGCCACAAAGTGTGTTTTTTAAATATTTTAAATACCTAAGTTTTCTCTTCTTTTTTTTTCTAGAAGTAAATTTTGTGCAAAATAAAATCGTAAATTGTAGGTATTTAATAATTATTTCTATACTAGCTGACCCGGCAGACTTCGTACTGCCTCAATCGATAAATAAAAGACCTAAACTTTTGTATAAAACTTAAAGCAATCAAAAGGAATCCATAATTAATAAAAAAAAATGCTCGGTATACACACACAGTTATGATACAATCTGTTAATCAATTTAAAGATTTCTGATAAACTATATTTTTTGTTTTGTTTTGTGGTGCGTAAATAAACAAAGATGACGGTTTTCCGACGCGCGAAACAGGGAAACTCCAAGTTGATTCCGCAAACTTCCAACGGCTGACCTTGCGATTTATTTATGGTCATCGCAAAGGCCAGACGTACTGGAAATAGTAAATGTTAAAAATCGAATGGTAAATCCGTTGGAATCATCGGTATACGCGGGATCAAGACATCATCTCCTTTGTATTTTAATTTTATGATTGTTGCCTCAATGACGTTATTCATCACATTTTTCACAGCCAGTCTTGTTCCATTGCACAGTCGAGGTTGATTAATGTTACGCAGCATGATGACAACTGATCCTACTTTTAATTGCAAATTGTGAGGTGGTAATCCAGGCAATTCCAGTGAATTTAAAAACTCCATGGGATGTCATCCTGGTTCATAACGGTGTCGACTGATTTGAAGGAAACCAACTGGCCCGGAAGAAAATTCAGAATGGTCGCATTGAGATCCTCGACATCTTTATTTTTCGCAGCCAATATTGCTCGTTCACCCAGCCAATTATGGCTACTGAGCTGTTGCGCTATATCTGAGAAAACACGCTGAATAAGCTCCTCTTTTGAGTCTGTGATGTGACAGAAATCTGTGGGTAATGTGATGAATCTGGTCGAGGTGTCCACTTTGACTTTATTATTTCCAATGTCTAGCAACTGCTTCGCAAACACATTTGCAGTTTCATCTTGTTGCAAAAATACTCGCATGTTAGTTGTTAATTGGAGTGTCTTTACGTACCGCCACAAATTCGATGATTTTAGGCATGCGTTTCGTTCATCAGCAACAGTTGATCGGGGAATAACTGGAAGATTCTGACGAAAATCACCTGACAACAGAATCATGGCTCCACCAAAAATATTTTGGTTGTCACGAAGATCTTTCAACGTTCTGTCCAGTGCCTCCAGTGACCTCTTATGGGCCATTGTGTATTCATCCCAAACAATCAATTTGCATACCTGTAGGATATTGGCATTGCGCTATTTTTGGCGATGTTGCAAATTGGTGTTTGCATGTTTAATGGTAATTTCAAGGCAGAATGTGCAGTTCGCCCGCCGCAGAGTCGCAGCTATTCCAGATGAAGCCAACGCTAGAGCTACATCATTTCGCGATGTGGTCCTCGCCAAAAGCAATGAAATTAAGAACGTTCTTCCGGTTCCTCCGGGACCATCAAGGAAATGAATTCCACCAGATCCACTGTTCACAGCTTCTATCAAAGTGTCGTACGCAATTCTTTGTTGTTGATTTAATTGTTGAACATTTGTACGAACTGTTTCGGCCAATGCTCCAATGTCGTACTGTTGTTCTCTTTGCAACTCGTGGTTTAATGCATCGTGCATACAACGATTGGATGCTGTCATTCCCAAACACGACAAAACGCTATTTGCCATCAATAAACACATACAAGTATCTTCTATCATGATCAATATCTCATTGTAAATTTCTGCAGTCAGTTGTAGTGTAGGATTCAGAGTTTGACGGCATCCTCAGACATGTCATCTCTATACTTAACCCACAAGTCTTTTGGATTCGAGGGGAAACTTGTCGATATGATAATCACAAATAAATGTAATAGTTGACATGCCTCACGGTAAGTCGCACACAGCTGTCCATTAACTGTTCTCAGTTGCTTAAACGATGTCGGACCATGAACATTCAACAACAACAACATTCATCGTTATTTGAATGTACTGTGTAGATGCGACCCAGAGCGTCTGAATCAAATACATTTGGATATCCTTCAACTGGTGTTCTTTATTTTCGACGCTGAAACGATTTCGATGATGCATTCCATGTGTAATAGCGTGGCATGTCAGCATACAGCAAAGTGTGAGCAAAATCATCAGTTTGACAAACTGTGAAGAAACTTGTTAATGTTGTCGACGGTGGACGTGCCGCTCTGTCTGCCGCGTTCGATTCATTAAAATAAACTCTTTGACCATTTTCTAAATGGACTGCCAAATGGACTACTGTAGGGTGTCTTTCATCGATCGCAAATGAAAAGATACGCCAAATTGCTTCGTTGCATCTGATACTGTGATACTTCGTCGTTTGCATTGGTTACAGCGAAGACGGCCATATCGCTACCTTTATTAACATATTTACGTACGTACCTTATCGACTTCACAGAGTTACAATATTCCACATTGATGTGAGTCTCATAAGCTTAGGACAATATTGACGAGTATGGCACAATCTAACGATTGTCTAGATCAACATTTTGTCCTCGTACCTTCACAACTACCGATCGACCATTGTCCGCAACTGATCGCCGACGATACAATGGGTATCCATCATTTCCCGTTATGGTTTCAGCAATCAGGTCTCTTAAGTATCGCTTGGAACACTTGCGATCGATCATACAGGGTGAATTGTAGTTGAAAACTCCGCAAGGTCCATGTATCATGTGTTTGGTAACTACTGCATGCAATTTTGGGTCAACTGTTTCAGCTGAAATTACGGAATCAATCTCATCTGGCCTTATTTTGTCCACTAACCAGACTAAAATGTGCGCATGTGGCAGGCCACGCTTTTGCCATTCTACAGAGTACATCCAACAACGGACTTGGTCATACACGCGATGCTTTATAAAGAAATTCATGAGAGATTTTAACTTTTGTTTAAAAACTCTGGCAGTGATGTCATGTCTATCAACTGGTGTTTGGCTATGTAGCAATTCCCTCTTGATTTCGGACCATTGTGGGTTACAGGTGAATGTAACAAATAAGTCTGGGCGGCCATAATGCCTAACATCCTGATCATATTCGTGCATGTGGCGCGGGCTTCCTATGTAAGTAGCTTCCTATTGTCATTCTTCTCACATTATTCACATTGTATCTGTAATTTTTAAAGATTTGTCCAATAATTATTTTCGTTATATATTTTAATAATAACTTGAATTAAAAAAATGTTATGGTATAATACCTTGAAAGTGGGCATGAAATTGTCCTGTATAATATGTGTAGGGCCAAACGATGTCATTTGGAAACAGCTGTTATATTTCTGAATGTTGGTGCTTAAAATCATTTCCAATCCCAGAAACTAAAGAGCGTAAAGGATCTGGTGGTGGGACCAATTGTGGCAATTTTACTTTGCCTCCAGCACAACATAGCAGATCCAGTAGATTCACCACTGTATTTTAACGCCTTACAATATCTACAAATTATTGTCATTTCCTCAATTGTTACCGATTTGTCGGCACAATAATCTATTGCCGGATCATAGTGGAATACAGCTCGTTCCAGAATCACAGGAGCACTGCGTCTGCAGAATCTCTCAATTTCATTATGTCGTGCTCGCTGTTGTTTTGTTTGATCTTTGTCTGAGGTATCGATCGACATATAAGATGGATCGACATATTAGTTGGCAGAAATTTAATTTGTGACAAAACTTAAGATTTATCAATCTACATAAAAATAATTTGAAAGATAGTTAACAACTTTCATATTTATTCACCTTTTAAACCTTCTCTGGACTTCAACTCGACCATTCTCTCCATGCTGTTCAACATGAAAAAAGTCAGACCAATTGGCCTGACGTTGTTCACAAGGGCGTACTATTTTTTTCGGATTTTCGGTCGAAACTCGAACGCTAGGAGTTCGATATGCAAATATGACAGTGCCAGGCTGATAGCGACGTTTCTCTTCAGTGTGCTTGATGTGCTCAATTGTCACCACAATCGATGATGGATGCCAGTTACGGGACGTTGTGTTACTCAGCTCACTAGCGGCTTCGTAGTCCAACATGTACTTACACACCTACCAAATGTAAGTGCGCGTCTTAAAAATTTCAGATATTTCCAGGTAGTCTTGTCACTTTCAAGTCTCACTGTAGCCGTACTGATTCAGTGATTGATTGTATGTATTGGCTACAAATTGAATAATATGTATCTTCTTTAATTCTATTTCGTAGTCGTATTTGTAGCCATAGCCGATTCGTATCCATATCCAGTTAGATCTTTCATTCTTTTGATTAACTTCGCATTAGAGTAATTGAAAATTTTCCCAGAATTCCATTCAGACATTTCTCTGTGTACTCTGGCTCAGTCAGTGTACGAGTATCCTTGTTGTCTCCTCCTCACTGCCATTTCACTCTTCCTGTACTGTGTTTGTCTAAATAAATTATTAGCCAAACTTCCTCTGCCATAAACATTCAATAAAAATATTTTCCAATAGAGAAATTCCTCTGGTTGCCTCAAAGGATAATGCCTGGTCTCTATATCCTGTTGTTGAAACAAAGCAACGGCGGGTGGGTAGTGGCCGGCGGAGCGTTATGAAATTTCACCATCACACATATCCTTCGGATATAAATTTTTTAATATTGTTTTTGATATAAAATCATACATGTTGGTTTAGAAAACGACTTATTGAATCCATCCTTTGGTTATAAAAAAAAATAAAAAAATAAAAAATAGAACAAGGAAATAATTCCCATCCACCTCCCCTGGCTAACCTCGGTATTTGACCATTAATTCAACGGAAATATCTTGGAGCATATGCTCCTGTTCGTCTCCTTGACCATCTTTGAGGGAATAGATCTATAGCAAAGGACTCTTGAGGAGATAGGAAGTATTCCATAGTTATCAAGTGGTAGCGAGTGGGTGAATGGAGGCACAGAAAGTTTATCTATCGATGAGAAAGATTAAAAGGAAAATTTTGCGCAAAAAGTATTTATTATCCTCGAGGGCATATTGGCGGTGGATTACAAGTACGATTACGAGTATATTGGCACGAAAAAATTTCCCACCCCATTCAATACCTTTTCCCTTTGTTTTCTTATTTTTGGAAAAATGTAATTAAAATCGCTGGCTGGTAAGGATAAAGTTTCCAGTTAACCGTTGCACAGCACACATAGAAACAATGAAACGAATGGAAAGGAAAAATTAGCAAATCTTCGGATAAAGTTAAGAAATCGACAAGAGGGAAATTTTCGTGGTATGGAGATTTCGGAATGCCTAAAGGGTTCACGAGTTGGCGGCGGTAATGGAACATAGTTCTTGTAGTAGCTGTTTGTAGCTTTTTAGTGGTTTGGTAGGAAACAGTGGTCTGCGGGCGAGGATAAAATGGTTCCTGATAAAAGGAAGAAATGAAAAACTTTTCACTGGCTTTTTTTTTTTCAATTTAAGCAGATTAGGTTGGGGAAATTTATTATTCTTTACCTCATTATGGTTGGCGGAGCGTTTATTGAAAATTATGTGCTCAAGATGGAGTGATGATGAAGTGCGAAGAAGGAAAAAAGGGCTTTTTCTGCATAAAATAGGAGAAAACAGTGTAAAAGTTAGGAGCGAATATAGAAACACGATATGTGAGGTTTGAGAAATTGAAGAAAATTTCATTGGAATAGATTGTACTTAGTATGTGTTGACAAAAAGCATATTTCCATTTTAAGAAACAGACTTAAGACAATTTATATCATCCATATGAGGATTAGGCATACATGTGATGTGAGAAAATACACGTTGAATTGTCAACCAATGAAGTGAACTAAAAATAATCCAAGAGGACCCTACAATGAGCTCTAAGCCATGTAACATACCGGTGGCTGGCTGCTTTCTTAGAAAGGGATCATGAAAAGGTCATCCAAGATAGCAGGACTACTGTCTACTCGTAGTAGAAGCACATATGGCAGCACAAATTTACCAGAAAGGGACTCCTTACTAATATTAGCCTTGAGGCAAATATACATCATACTTTTCTTTCTAGAGTCTTTCTATTACGTTGATATCGTTGTTATAAATTACACGAAAGATGGATGTAATTTAGTGCAATGTCGGTATGACCATTAGACCAGAGTCACGGGGCGTTAGGTAGTCGAAAATCCAGTGTATGCCTTGAGAGAGATATTCTTCAGCATGTTAAATTAAGCGACATGCTTGTTACGGAAGGCCCCCATGGGCCAAGACAAAAGTCTTGTCAAATCTACGGTGCTGTATTTTTGGAGCCATATACATCCAGATCCTTTACGCTGCCGGAAAGCAAATAGAGCGCCTTGGACATTTTCGACGCTACATGGTTGGGCAGAAGAAGTTTGTTATCCAGGATGACACCCTTGTTGGTGAAAGGACGCTTAAACAGTCAGATCAGTCAGCTTCCTTCCTCTCGTAAAGATACAAACTTTAGTGTTGAGAAGATCACTTTTAAGGTTGTATAGGAGTCAGTAACTGAAAAATTATAAATCAACGGCAGCTCTTACATCTGTGAAATGGGATATTTCCTCATTTCGGGATCCTTTCTCCCATAGGGTTCAGGAAGAGCTGGCCCTCTAAATTCAGGATTGTGCGTGGTGATGGGTAATTATGCGACTCCGTAAAAATTAACTGATGTTTGCCAAACATGCAGCTTCGGGTAAAGACGGATTTTTTGTTGAAGATCCCAGCAAATGAAAAAAGATTGACGACTTTCGAATTAAGGGTTAAGTTGCCGACATTAGCCTAACAAGCGTGCACTTCGCAACATAGGGGAACGATTATACTCATAGTTTCAGCTACAATTCCTACAAGCACCTAGAATAGATATAAATATGAGCAATGTTCTAGACACGTCTTAAAGATCGTCCTAAGCAATTTTGACTCAAAGCTAGGAAAAGGGGAACATCCTTGGAAACCGTTGACATAGCCCGCACAGCAATAGCTCCGATAATAATCGAGGCTAATCGATTTTGCAACAGAAATTAGCTGTCGTCAGCAAGTCTAAGAAAGATAACGTTCCAGCATTCTTAATGTCTGAACTTCCAAGGGGCCAATATTGACTTCGATGACACATTTTGTAGCCAACGTATAGAAAGGATATTCTGCTCATCCTCAGGCCGAACTAATACAGTGGCTTACAATCGCAGGAAATTAGCACTGTCTTTGCCAACCGAGTATCCCTTCATATCTCCAGAAGTATATTGGCTCTAGCATTAGGTGTCAAAGAACAGTGGCAACTATTCTAACAAGCCATCAGAAATGCCGCTTGTGTTGTACTGAGTTTAACCCGATGACCATAAAGAAACCCCTGCTTTGATGATGAATGCATGCAGCTATATGCAGCTAAATAAGAAGGACTTGAGGAGGTATTGGTTGAGGCAATAGAGAATTACAACCGCAGAAATAAGGTTTGAATCTTATGTACCAAAAAGTGAGCAATACATACCAAGGCCATTAAGCCCTATTCAAAACCGGGAAAGAACATCAATAAAGTTTGGTGGTAGAATCGCAGTCAGTGCTAAGGATGTGGAGAGATCTTTTCTGGAGACTATTATGTGATGATAGGGACGGATATACCGCTGACAGGCAGAATGCAACATTAAATGCATTATTCGATTGTACATTTGGCAAGATTTCCGTCCACCAGATCGGGAAGAAGTTAAGCTAGCGATATCAAAACTTATATCGGGTAAGGCCGCAAGTGTTGGCAGCTTATAAGCCAGGTATATCGATAGTTTCATTCACAAGACCCAGCAAATTGTGCCAACTGAAAAGGCATCAAAAGGCCGAAAATCATTTTTCAACAATCTGATGTGCCCATATCAATGCGCTTTTAGGCCATGTAAGTCCAGAGTTGAGCAAATGCTTACATTAACACAGATCCAGTATATATAAATACACACCTCTTTATCGATTTAAAGGCCTCAAAGACAAAATTTATAGGCACCAGCTTTACAGAGCCTTGCTTCAGGATTCTTCCCAAACTCGCAGACGAACAAGAACGCTCGAAATGTCAAAGCAATTTCACAGAGATCTTCATTTAGAAAAAAGCGTTTCGATGATAGGCTAACCTGAGAAGAAACTCAGAAGCCAATAACAGAACCTACGCCGACATGACCTGCAACTGAAAGTGATAAGGTTTTATCAAGTAGTACAATGCGAAGATTTTGCTTATTGATGTAACCGTTTAAGTGAAAATGCGCCTCGTCGCTCATGATGATTTTCGACACAAAATCGTCCTCTTCATTGTTCAGATTGGGGATGGCTTTACAGTTTATAGTTTCACACGCAACTGGCTGTCAGGAGGCATTAACTGATGCACTGTTTGTACTTTGTACGGGAAAATGTGTAAGTCTTTCACTAAAATTCTCTGTAGGATGTCCAATTGCGTGGCCCTACGTCTGGTTGATGTTTCTTCGTTCTCAGCGACATCGGTAGCCACAGCCGCGATATTCTCGGCCGAACGAACAGTCCGGTGGCAGCCACGCCCTGTATCCTCTCCTGTGGTTCCACTCTGTTCGAGTCGAGTAGCTAAGCACCGAAATGTTTGCTCAGTTGGCGCGGCACGATTATGAAATCGACATCGTTCGATTATTGGTCAAAAACATCGACACAATTATTCCACGCTCTTGCACAGTATAGCGCTCCATTGCTTGTCTGTTTCTACACTGCAGCTGTTTAGTTCACAAATGTCAAATATGACTGACGTACGACGCCATTTGCAAAAATTATACCATCTTCCGATAGGGTGATTAATTTTGCGCCACATTGTATTAAGGAGGCTCTGTCATATCAATCCTTCTCTGTGTCGTACGAACATGGAAGGTGGAAATCGTTTTGAACGCAAGACTCTTGGGATGATTTTTGGGCCTGTTTGCATCGGTGGATCTTGGAGGAGAAGATGCAACAGCGAAACTTATACAGTGTACAGGGACATCGCTAGTTCAAAAAAGTAGGCATACTTTGGTTATGTCTTGTAGAATGAATGGATATTAACGCTTCTGCCTGAAGAGCTATGAGTTCCTACCTGTAGGGATAGAGCACTATGGAAAGATCATCGCGTAAACGGAAGAGGATTTCAACCATTTCGGAAGGCATAACTGAAGGCAGTTGTTCGAAGATAGGACAGTCTGGAGGGGTTTATCGGTTAAGTTCCAGGTCTACATTGGACTGTTACAGTACCAGGGCCTTAGCTACATGCCTCTTCAGCCAGCGTGGTATTTTTGTTCCACATGTGTGCAAAGAAGTCGTCCTGAAATGCGTTGTCCCACTGCGTTAGAGTGGAAAACTAGTAGCTGGTGTGCATGTGCTCCAGGTGACCTAGTTATCTAAGCCGGGTTATCCCAGCTTTCCCGATGAGCCGTAGAGCTCGCTGTTGAAACGTTTTCTTCATTCTCCATTGACGAGACAGGATAGAAAATCAACCGAACTACTTTTCTTTCGAAGCGCTCGAGAGCATTTTCATCCAACTTCGTCAGTGTCCAAGTTTCTGAACCATAAAGCAGGACGCGGATGATCAGTGTCTTGTATAATATCTTTTCCTTGCTCGTGAAAGTGCTTTATTACTCAACTGCCTTCCAAGCCCAAAGAAGCAACGATCAGGAAAAGTGATGCTTTTCAAGCCTTCCGCACTGGTGTCGTTGTAGGAGTTAATAGCGGGGCTGATGTAGATGAAGTCCTCAAAGTTGTAGCCTCCTATCGTGACGTTTTGTCCTTGGCGTCGATGTTGCGTGTCACTCTTTGTTGGCAAACGCTCTATTGATAGTTCGCGACTAAGTGAGCAGATTTTTGAAAGATGGTGCCTTTAGAATTTTCCGAAATTCAAGGTCCCAGTTTTTTCATCCTCCATATGAGCTTGATAGGGATGCCAAAACTAGACATAGCTCTCTATAGTTTTTTAGTTTTAGTTTTAAACGCATTTTATTTTCTAATCAATAACTCTTACATACTAACAAAAAATGCTTAAATGCTAGCTTACAATTACTTAACAATCTTATACTAACTTACTGGCCCCACACAGGCACTCTAAGCTACTCTAAATTCTTATATCTATGTCTTTCGACTTTATGTACATTTTCTTTACTAATAATTATTTACTATACTTAAAGCTAAGAAAAAAATTGCTAACCAAAACTTAGCCTATGGACATAATTTTTTTTTTTTTATAAAAACTTAATATCTAACTTAAAATAAACCTTAGCCTACCTAAACTAAATGAACAATACACACATAAACACATAGACGTTATACACAATCATATACATATATCAGTATACACCTTTGTATACACTGATATATGTATATGTTTCTTAAATGCTCACCTAAACCTATGTAAGCTGGCCATCGCTATTTACAAAGCAAATACATTGGTCAGCCCTGCCTCATTAGTGAGGCTGGTCCGTAATTGACGGAAACGACGACGAAACATCTTCTCCATCATTCAACCACCAGAAATGCTGGTGCTGCCGAACGACATCCCTCTTATCGCGATTCCCCACCGTCCTACTGAACCTGAGGCGTTCCACACTGCCGTGTGCGACGTCTCTGTCGTAGTTGAGTCGCCTGTCCCCAGCTGTCCGAGCGACATGGAAGATTAACGGCACCGCTGATCTATCCTGGATCAACCCTATCTGATCAAGGTAGAGGAATGCTTCCGATGGAACGAAGCCGTCAAAGCGCACACTCTCGTGGTAAAGGTAATTGGGGTAGTAAGCCCCAGATATCAGGTTATTCGTCGAGGTCATTGCTCTTGCAATGTGCCTTCGAGTCAGCTTAATTACGAAGTTGTCCACTCATATTAGGTTCGCCCTATTGTAAAGGACCTCATTAGGATAAAATTTCTTGTACTCCGACTCTGGTGTTCTATACAAGCGAAGACAGGCCCTAAGACAAGCCCTCTCAAACACCCGAATCTTTTCCATTAAGCTTGCTCTCACGTTGAACCACACGGGACAACCAAATACCAGCATGGGCCTAATAAGGGCCATGTAGCAGATTACCTTTACCCTCGCATCGAGTTGGCTGCTATAAAACAGTCTCTTTGTAAGGGCAAAAGCACCTTTGGCTCAGGCCAGAGCAGCATCTACATTTTTGCCAAAATACAGAAACTGATCTAGCCAGATCCCAAGGTATCTGACTACATTTCGACAGGCAAGAGGCTGTCCGTGCTGTCCAATGATTGAGAACTTTCGCCAATTTTTTCTGGTATCCCTAGAGGCTCCAGACAACGGCGTCCTAAAGAGAATGGTTTCCGACTTCTGAAAGTTGATTTTCAACTTCCAGTCATCGCAAAATCGTCTTATCGTATCGAAGTCACGCTGCAAGAGAGTATTAATGACCTCAATTTTTGGACCTGTTCTGTACGCTACCAAATCGTCTGCGTACGCAATAGTATGGGGAAGTGAACCTATCAAGTCGCTTTTATAAATGTTAAATAGGATCGGCGAATTGACCGCGCCTTGCTGAAGACCATTTTTAATTTGAAATATTCCAACAGAAGTCACATCACCATTCTTCACGATGAACTGTCTGTTGGTTAGCATATTATAAAGAATGTACAAGAGAGGTTTGCTGATCCCCAGCCTAGTCAGCTTATAGAAAAGACCCTCTAACCATACGGTGTCGAAGGCCTTCTCCAAGTCAACAAGGCAGGCACCAGTGCACTGTTTCTTGCCTTTGTTCCATTGGATATCGGACACCAGTTTAGACGCGGCATGTGAGATATCATGTCCCGCCTTAAAACCGAATTGGTTATCCGGAACTATATGTTTGTCCTCAACCCACCTAGACAGAGCTCTATTGATTACTTTTTCAAAAACCTTACTGATATTCGGAAGGAGACTTATCGACCGGAGATTCGCCGGATTGGATATATCCTTTCCCTTTTTGGGAATAGGTTGAACCACCGCCGTTTTCCAATGCGCTGGATAATGTGCATTATTCATTGCATTATTAAACAGGATGGTGTAAATGTCCACCGCTTCTAGAGGAAGATGTCGAAGCACGATGTTCGGAACACCATCGGTCCCGACCGATTTCTTAGCCCTGATTGTGTCGAAGATCTCATGGAGTTCTTCCCTCGAAATGAACGGGGGTAGGTCACCCTCTCTGGCAATGACGTTATTTGCCATATTTTCGTCGCTAAACCGGGTGAAACCAGAGCCCTCGGATCGCCAGTTCCCTATTTCATTTCGAATGCAGAAGTCGTGCACCAAGACGCGATTGTCCAGGTCGTAATTAGGGCCAATGATAACAATGGCCTTGTATACTTCCTGGAAAGTCGCCCCTATGGCCTCGACCTTCTCCTGTGGATCCTCGATCACAAAGAAGTCGTCATCATCAGCGGCCTCATTTGGATCAATACCTTCTATTGTCAGTAACCGTTCGTTGCCTGTTGTCCGGGCTATTTTAAGACACTGAAGGTCGTTTTGATTTCTCCTCCGAAATTGTTTATTTATTTGCGGAAACATATTCGGGTTGCTGGTGTTTACAGCCCGAACCTTGTTGTTCCATTACAGAAATTTTGTAATTTTCTTTTATTAGCGTTTGGATATTTTTAATCGACGACTTCAGTGTCCTAATCTCCGGGTCTTGTCGGTCAGTTAACTGTCTGTACAAGTTTTTAAGTCTTGTCAGAAGTCTACTTTTCTGTCGGTGCAGTGCGTCAATAGTAGGATTGCGGAACAGGTCTTCGTTAGTTGTACGTCGATACCGCGGTATTGTAGTGTCCATAGTTTGTTTAATGGTCTCGTCCATTTGTCTTAGGTAATTGTCGATCTCCTCGTTTGACAAATTCCTATTGGACGGTGGGTGGAGCGTGTTCGAGGATAGCGCTCTAGTCAAGGTTGCGGAGAAGCGTGTCCATCGAGTCTTACTGTAGTTGTAAGAATATCTTTGGACAAACTCCTTCAATTCCGCAATTTCGTTGGGAACTGTAATATCGGTGCTAAAACCGCAATGGTCGCTGTCATACACGAATGTGCGCAGACAGTTTAATGTTTGTAAATTCGTACCTGTCAGTCGTATACGTTCGTCGTACAGCAGTAGATCCAAATAAGACCCGCCTCTGGGAAACGACGGGTTATCCGTCGCTTTGAGACCGAGTCTGTACATGACATCGTGCTGACCCCACCAATCGAGTAGTAGGTTCCCTCTAGTATTTGGCAAATTATTTCCCCAATCTCTGTGTCTAGCGTTGAAATCCCCGCCGATTATGAAATAATTCTCCCCCGATTCCAGCCTCAGAAGTCGAAAAAGCGTGTCGAGCTCTGTAATGAATAGGGTGGATTGTGAAGTATCAGGTGCATAAACAGAGGCCAAGTACAGCCGCTTTCCACTGCGGAGCGGGATGTACACGACGACTGCCTCCAACACCCGGAACCTGCGCAACACGCCCTTGTACACTCTGTGAAATTTTATACCTTCTTTAATGAAGATCGCGACACCGCCTCCACGTTTGGATCTGGGCCGATTTCTTCTTCTAACAATATAAATATTGTACTCCAGTTTGTGCTTATCGGTTAGCTTGGTTTCGCTAGCGAAAAGCACATCAGGAGTTTGGTCTTGTAGCAATTTAAACATCGCGGCTCTTCGTTCGATCCTAATCAGTGAATTAACATTCACCGCAAGGACCTTCAAAGTTTGCTCCACCATGTGCGTACCCATTACGACATGTGTTGCGTTAGGCCCGCAGGAGCGCGTAAATCTGGTCCACCCGCTTGGCCTGTTCTTGCACCTGCTTTTGCAGCTGAGCCATCTGCCCTTGGATTGCGAGCATGATGGCTAGCATGTTAGGTGCAGCTTCCGTTGTTCTCGGCATTGGCGCCGGAGAAGCAACAGTCGCTTGCTGTACCGTAGCCCCCCTACCTGACGCCATTTGGGCGTAGGAAATTTGGGACGTGACGGCTGGTGTTTGAAATCCAAGAGGTGAATGTTTGACCTCCACCTTCTGCTGCCGATCCAGTTTTGCTTTCTTAATGTCAGCGAACTTAGGACTACCCCGATACTTTGTGGTGTGTCCCACGTTTCCACATAACACGCACGAGAGCTTCGATCTATCGGATGCTCCGTCAACACCCAGAGCACACTCCTCGGAACTGTGGTTCTTAGCGCACTTCACGCATCGAGGCTGCATTTGGCAGTTCGACGCGGCGTGCCCGAACCTCTGACAGCGAACGCATTGTATAACGCCTTCGCTCCTTTTTAGTTTTTCCCAGTGAACCACCTGGTAGTCTAGGACATTGATACTCCTTAGACTATCCAGACGGCTTTCGGGACTGAGTTGCACCATGAAGAACGGCAGACTCCGTTTCTCCCGCCTAGCTCTAGCTGTGGTAAATGGCTTTACCCCTACAAACTTGAGTCCTTCGCACTCCTTCTCTTTGAGCAGTGCCAGGATCTCCTCCGGATCAGAAGACGGTTCCAACCCCTTCAGCAGCATAGATTGCCGCTTTTCACACTTTGGTGTGAATGAGAAGTGCTCCGTCGTCGTTTCCCTTAGGAGTTCTTTCACTTTCGCGTAGCCCTCCACTGTATTACAGTGGATGGCATGGCGATCGTTCCCCAATCTCTTTATATTAAAATTATTCCCAATGACCAACTTACACAGGTCCTTGGTTGCATTTACCTCCATTTTGTGAGTGTTGATCGGAGGCACCTTCTCTTTCTTCTTCTTCTGCTGCTGCTGCTGTTGTTGTTTTTGTTGTTGTTGGTGTTCTTGCCGCTGTTGCTTTTGCTGCAGTTGTTTCTTCGGCTGCTGATGGTTTTGATGTTGCTGCAGTTGCTGTTTCTGCTCTTGTTGTTGTTGTTTTAGGGAGCTTTCTACTTCTGATTGCTCCCTCTGCCTTCGTGCAATTTGCCTCTGTTTAATAGCAAGCATGTCTTGCTCCAGCTTTTGTATGCTGCTTTTTATCTTGTTAATTTCGTCATCTTCGTCTTCCGACTCAGATGACGCCAGAGAGGCGAAGCTGTTGGAGCCCCCCTCCTCTTTGTCGTTATCAGCTGTGGAAACAGCACTTTTTTTTTTTTTTGAAAGATTAGGAGGGGTATTCAACTTCTTCCTCCTTTTGCTGGCTTTCGCCACGGTTGTGGGAAGAGCGGGGCGCTCTCCACCATCCATCACTTGGTTTTTTTTTTGTTTTTTTTTTTTGTACACAATTTGAGGGGAAAAAAAACAAAACAACAAAAAAAAATTAACTTTATAAGTCTCAACCGGGATTCGAACCGGTATCCCGCGACTTGGTAACCGACGCCGCTAAGCGTAGGGCTACCGAGTCAACTGAGAATATTGCGACCAATTATTTCCACGAAGAAAACCTTTTTCACTGTTTCACTTTAAGAAACGCCGAGACACATCTATTCTCCTCGGAGATCTGCGAACGACTGACTCTCTATAGTTAGTCTCTTAAGATGTTGTCATGTGCGGCTTCGAAATCGATAAAGAGGTAGTGAGTATCGACTTGGAAACGTGATCTATGTTGGGCTTTCCTAGCCTAAAACCACACACATAGCGGCTGGTCAGACTGTTTACGAAGGGTTTTAGGTGTTCACATAATACGCCATTCAGGATTTTATGTGCGACGTTGAAGAGATTTTTCCCCTGTAGTTGGAGCAGTTAAGGGGATCCCCTTCTTTAGGATCGGACAAACAGTTATGAGGTCCTATTCATCGGGTATACTTTAGTCGACTCAGATTTTGGATATGAGTTGATGTATGCTCCGTGTCCAATCACCACCTTTGAAATTGCTGTCCCGTGTCGGGTGGACGGAAATGCTTTATCTTCATCCAGGTTGAATAGTTAATTCTACCTGAAGGTGTGATATTGTTCGTCATGACTGCAGAAATAATCTTTTCAGATTCCCAGCATTGACGGTTTTATTTTCCTGTCTACATTCGGCATCGCACCAGGGGCATGTGTGTTTTTTTTGGGACGTATTGAAACCAAGTACGTCAAAGGCGTCCTCTCTGATTGTTCTTTGGTGGTGATATCGATGCTCGTGGCATCGGATTTGTTAAGAGCCTAAGGGAAACTCGATTGGAAATGGCAATGGCGGTTTCTTGCGATTTTACCTGTGTTTGACCTTGAATTTCCTAACAACAAGGTACCTAATGGTGCGACTCGATGTTAGCCGCTCAAAGCATTTGAAACACCGAAAGAGTGTCTTACATCGATTGAAATATGATGGATTTGGTTGGCGGTTTACTGATCAGGAGTCAAACAAGGATATCAATGTGCGGAAACTGTGTGCTGGCTATAGTTACATTGCGTTCCACAGCAAAATGAATAAGTCCGTGACCGTTTCCGGAGATCTGGTGGCTGTACATTCCCATTGTATTACGAAAGATTGCCTTCTTGCCTAGCTGGGCGTTACAATAACTAAGGACAGTTCTCGCGTAATATTTAGGGCATTGCTCGTAGGTTTTATCGAGGAGTTTGTCAAAGCAGTCTTTGGCAAGAACGTCTCTCCCCTCTATTGATGCTTATATGGGCGAATTTGCCCTCTATGCGAATCGTAGTCAGGCATTCGCTTACATGCTGTCCTTGTCGCGCGGGTTGTTTGCAATTTTTCATGCTCTCTTTGTCCTGTCCATCTATTCGCACAGGTTCCTCAACAGTGAATCTGTCATTACCCGAGGCTATTAGCTGGTTCGTTACACTTTGTTTTTTCTTCCGTAAACGGCCCTTAGAACCTTTTATGCTACTGATCGAGCATGCACATTAAGCTTCCATGCTGTTACCGAACACACTCAGAGGTAAGCCAAACACTACGTTACGGTGAATAGAGGACGTATTCCTGATGCGAAACATGCACGAGACATGTCTAATTTGAAACATTCTTCTTTCATGTCCCCACACCCAAGCATCAATGTGGCCTGTGATATTTATTCATTTTTATGCTGATGAATCTATGACATTAACAAATACCACCACCCCAACAAAATGTCCCAAAGCATCGACCTGCAGACGCCTTATATCTCACTCACCGTTTTAAATAATTAAACGAAGAAATCCCCAGTTCCGGGAAAATTATTTCTCTAATTCCACAAGACTTCTACCGAAACCCTTACCTTACCCCCCAACTCATTATCTGAACCCCACCCCATTGTCGAACAACTTTCAACGACTGTTTGCTACTTAATATGTACAAGCGCATATCCTGTAAACCTAGTTATTTAATTAAACACTAAACTATCAATTAACGTGTCCTTTCAATTTGTACCTAGGACAAGGAGAGCCCAGACAGTACACCCATTCACACACATGCACAGACATTCTGGTAGATCTCGATGAAAGGCAGTGACTTCAATGCGTGTAATTACTATGAGAATCATGTCAGACAGACAAATAACAATAAAACAACAAAAAGCCAACTAAAGGACTAGGTAGGAGGGTTCCCCCAAAACAAGAAAAAAAAAAAACAAAAAAATAATAATAACACACACTTACACATCAGATGTATTCATACCGTCATACGGATCGGATACTATGAGTACACCACCACCACTGGCCTGGTTGTGTTCGTCTTCTTCGTCTTTGCTCCTAGAACTGATGATGATAATAATGATGATGAACTCGATGACTTAATGAACACCTATCGGAATACGATATGAGGAACGACTCCATTCGCTTTTTCTGCCACATCCTCTGTGTGAGAGAGGAAACGGATATAAATCAAATTATTGTTAGCGCAATTGTGTTAAAGTGTCTTAAGAATAACTCATGGGAATGTTGAAAGATTCGTATCCTTGCTGGGGAGTAAGTTCATTGAGAAAGTCAGAACCACTAGGCAATGCTTGCGTTTCACTTTCTTTGAAGGAACTGTTAAGCCAAGAGGCAGCATGGAGCCTTCATCTAAATTAGTTAAGAGGCAACTCAACGTCTTATGCATACTGAATAGGGTACACGTAATGCAGAACACTAATTGACGCATGTCATATGGGGTGTTGAATGTGTGAACATACATTTCAACTGGATATACGAGTACATACTTGTATACGATAGTAGGCTGGTTTTGTGACGTGTTAACAGGATTTGCGTGGGTTACATTCATTTCGATATTTATTGTAGAAAAAGTCGCAAACTACTCGTAGTTATCTATTGTAGCTTAACAGGTAGTTTTTGTCGAAATTCAACTTCCTGATCAGTGACGCTGATGCTTTGTCCAATCGGTTTTGGTTTTTAAGTGCAAAATCCACATAACTCCATGGACTCGAAATTCCTTTTAGCCTTCAATTTGGGTGTTCCATTATGTATTGACC
This sequence comes from Volucella bombylans, assembly GCA_949129095.1. Classification (NCBI taxonomy): domain Eukaryota; kingdom Metazoa; phylum Arthropoda; class Insecta; order Diptera; family Syrphidae; genus Volucella; species Volucella bombylans. Next base: position 154,769,508 of record OX422143.1, read on the forward strand.
ACAGAGCTTACTTACATAGACCAGCATTTGAATCCTCGTTTTGCTTAAGGTTGCACTTCAGCCAGGAAAGAAATTGTGCTCACCTAGAACTTACTTACTTTCTTACTTAGGTGGCAATACAGTTCGTGCTGAACATGGACCACCACTCACAACCCTCTCCAGTTAGCTCGGTTGTTAGCCTGCCTCTAGTCAGTTGAGGTCCTCGTCTATTTGTGCGTGCCACCTTTCGAAAATTTGCTCTACATGTCCTTACCATCTAACTGATGCTCAGTTTTCTAACTAGGTCTACCTCACCGGATATGTTTCCTCTTCTCCAAAGCCTGTCAATGCGAACGGAACCGAATATTGTACGAAAGATTTTTCTCTCGAAACGACTGTGGATATCGTCACTCTCTTTTGATACAGCCAACGTATCAGTGATATAAAGCAGTACTGGGATGATCAAGGTCTTATATAGAGGATGGGTCCTTACTGCTCAATTGTCTTATTAGCCGAAAGAAATATTGTTGGCAGAATTTATAGCAGAGACAGAGTAGGCAAAGTCCCTTGCTACCTCAAAATGATAGTTCTCGACTGTGACGTTCTGTTCAATTCGTCGATATTGTGCGTTCCTTCAGCATAAATCTGGCCTAAATCTTTTTTGACATCAAAAATCTCGGTTAAGTCATTGCCAACCTTGATGGAACAGTGAGCGTTATGCATAGTTATTCTGCAGAGACAGACAAGTTTGACAGAGATGTCAAAACTAGTCATGCTGTCATATGTGGCCATAAAATCGAAGATAAGATGGTGGACTTCTTGAGTTTTTTGCTGGAGCTGCTGGAGTGAGATGATTTGGTCGATTGTGGACTTTCCTGGTCTGAAAGCGCGACCAATCAGGTTGTTCGCGAAGTGTTTCAGATCTTCATACGAGTAGAATATGGTAGATAAGATATTGTATGCGATATTGAGGAGACTTAGACCTGTAAAATTGAAGCAGATGGTGAGATGCTGAGATTCCATTTATCAGGCATGCACTCTTCTGACTCTCCATAAAGTCACTTCCAACAGCTCTGAATACATCGGCTGATAGGTCGTTAGATCCAGTAGCTTTTTTGAATTTACATGAGTATATTATATTAGATGCAGATGCGAGAAAAAACAAACTCCATTTCAAATTAAACTATCAACAGCTGTTCCACAAGTCAATAACCTTTCGCCACAACCCATCAAACTTAATTTTTGATCCATGAGACATAGACCTAAGGAGGGAAGAGTTATCACACACAAACCAGCTTAGTCAGCACACGCGCCAAACACCTGCATGCATATCCAGCGGATATGGATCAGATATCTCTCTGAAATATTTTTGTATTTTAAGTATTAATGCTGACTCCATGTAATCATCAAAATTTGTATTTTCCCACAGAAAAATGTTATAAATAGTACTGTAAGACAAAATTGTAGTCAGATTATTAAGTAAGAGCGAATAAAGCGAGACATCTGTCTCAAAATAACTTTTTTTTATTTCATTTAAAATTAAAAGTTAATAACTGGGACATGCGACTCAGCTACAACAGAGACGTCGCACACGGCAGTGTGGATCGCCTCAGGTTCAGTAGGGCGGTGGGGAATCGCGATAAGAGGGATGTCGTACGGCAGCACCAGCATTTCTGGTGGTTGAATGATGGGGAAGATGTTTCGTCGTCGTTTCCGTCAATTACGGACCAGCCTCACTAAAGAGGCAGAGCTGACCAATTTATTTGCTCGGTGAATAGCGGTGGCCAGCTTTCATAGGTTTAGGTTAGCATTTAAGAAACATATACATATATCAGTGTATACAAAGGTGTGTACTGATATATGTATATGATTGTGTATAATGTATATGTGTGTGTATGTATGTATTGTGTATATAGGTTAGGTAGGTTAAGGTTTATTCTAAGTTAGATATTAGCACTTTTGTGCACAACTGTTTTGCATATTGGAGGCATATTGTAACTCAATTAACTAGCTGTAATTGCCTATGTGTGTTCGATCATCCGATCAGGTGAACGGTCTGAGAACTCTCACTCATTTTTTGTATATAACAAGTGTATAAAAGATCTGCCAACTGAGAAGCGGCACTCATTAAACGGATTATAACGCTCGCATTTGTTGCCTTTTTTTGTTTCTTCTTCAATCTTTTCTTACATCTTTCAGAAGTGGGATCTGGTGGACAGATCAACTGTACTAAGCTAGTGTATAGTCGGAAATTCGATGTTGGATTACTGTACAAAATAAGTTTTCATAATAGAAATCGATACCGCGTGTGATTACGAAAGTTTAAAGTACTCGTATAAATTTCAAAAAGTGCAATTTTGACTAATCTATAATGACTGAAGAGTGGAACAAGTTTGTAGAAAGTGCAACTGTGTCTAAACTTAAAAGTGCCCTCAGAACATTAAAATGTCAAACTACTGGCACTAAGGCCGAGTTAAAAGTTCGTCTTCAAGAAGCTGTAGAAGATTTCACGACCGAAGACTTTTTAACTTTGATCCAAGGAATTACGTCGACCAGCAAAGATCATAGTACAAATGATTCTATGCCACCGTGTGATCGTGCGTCTATTGATGAGTCGAGCAGTGAAGAGGAGGAGGAGCTGAGTGCTGAGTTAACTAGACTGCGGAGGCTGTGTAAGAAGAAGGAGGAAATAAAAAGGCTCAGACAGCAATTACACGAGCTAGAATTAGAGGAGACAGAGCCGAACGTTCGATTGAGCTCTAGTTGCAGTTTTAAGGACATTGAAGAGTCGCTACCACCATTTAGTGGAGACGATATCTTCTCGGTGCAGAATTGGCTAGAACAATTCGAAGAGAACTCCGAACTGATGGGCATCGATGACCGAAACAAGTTCATCTACGGGAAGAGACTTTTTAAAGGTACCGCCAAGTTATTCGTCAGAACTATCAAGATTCGAAGCTGGTCGGAATTGAAACACGCGCTGGTGAATGAGTTTCAGAAGGTTGTGACTAAATCGGACATCTACAACGAACTCCGAGGAAGGAAGAAACATCGCGACGAAACCATGCAGCAGTATGTGCTCCACATGCAGGAGATAGCCTCTCATAGTAATGTCGAGGAGGAGGATCTTATTCAATTCATAATAAAAGGTATACCAGATTCTGAAATAAATAAAAGTATTTTATATAGTGCCGACAGCCTCAATGAACTAAAAACCGCTTTGCGGAAATATGCTAAATTAAAAAACAATCATCGTGAAAATAACACCGACAGAACAAACAGGGCTTCAACCTCTGTCCCTCAAGCAAATCGTTTCCCATCGAGTAAGTCAAAAACAGCTGATCACAGTGCTTCCAATTCAACGAAAATGCAACCCCAGAAAAGTGATATCATCTGCTTCAAATGTGGCCAGCGTGGACATATAGCAACGAAGTGCGAAATCAAAACTCCGGTTATGATGTTGCAGCGCCATGCAAGAGTTTGTGAAAAAATCCCAACGACAAGTGAGGTGAAAACAAGTGACAACGATTTTGAGTGCAAGGTTTGCTACAGATGGACAAATGAAGACATGGAAATGTCCATGACCCTGTTAACTCTTTTGGACTCTGGGAGTCCAATTAGTTTTATACAGGAGAAATTTCTCCCATCGGCCTTGCTGTCAATGCTTGAGAAGACAAATCAAACCTACTGTGGAGTTAACGGCAGCCCATTAGAAGTTATTGGAGGCATTAGTACGCGTGTAGAATTCGAAAGTTCAGTAACCAATTTGCATGTTTTAATTGTTAAAAACTTTTCAATGACATATCCTATCATTCTAGGAAGAGACCTCATAGGAAAAACAGGCTTGGCTCTTCGTAAAGCAAATCTCGGAAACAGCAATCGGGATCCTCAGATCATGTGCAACACCGCAAGTCATCATACTCCACTCCACGATAACGCTGATATTGACGGGTTTCAACAAATTCTCAACATTGATGTAATAGAAACAGGTGAGTTTCAGTTAAATATTAATGAAAACATGTGTGATGAAATTAAGAATAGGATCAGGGATATAGTTAGCCCGGTTTTCTTCAGTTCTGAATCTAGGTTATCACAAACAGATTTTTTTATGAAGATAGAATTATTCAGGGATATTCCTTTTCGTTGTACACCCCGAAGGCTTCCATATGCACATAAGGTAGACCTTCAAAATATTTTGGAAGATCTTTTAAATAAGGGTATAATACGCGAGTCAAACTCACCATATGTTTCGCCTATAGTTCTGGTTCAAAAGAAGAATAAAGAACTCCGACTTTGTGTTGATTTCCGGGAGTTAAACAAAATCACTGTACGTGACAATTATCCACTACCTTTAATCGAAGATCATCTTGATCGCCTTAGAAACAAAAAGTATTTCAGTACGTTGGATCTTAAAAATGGTTTTCACCACGTTAAGTTGTCCCATGATTCAATGAAATACACATCTTTTATTACCCCTATGGGGCAATATGAATATACGCGGATGCCGTTTGGCTTAAAAAATGCTCCGTCTGTCTTCGAGAGATTTATGAAGCATGTCTTCGGGGATTTGATCTCAAAAGGAAGGATACTAACGTATTTGGATGACATCCTCATGCGACATTATCTCTTGAAGAACACTTGGAGGTTTTGAAATCAGTCATTAAAACGATCGTTGAGCATGGATTGCTTTTAAGATTCGACAAGTGTAAGTTCTTGCAATCAGAAATTGTGTACTTGGGGTATAAAGTTACAGAAAATGGAATAAGACCAAATGATAATAACTTAAATGCCATAAAAGATTTCCCCGCACCATCATGTACCAAAGATGTACATAGCTTTTTAGGACTTTGCTCCTATTTCCGTAAATTCATAAAGAATTTTGCTTGTTTATCTAAGCCCCTTTACGATCTATTAAAAAAGAATGCACCTTTTGTATTCGGGTTGGTTGAGAGAGAAGCCTTCGATACATTAAAAAGTAAGCTCGTTGCATCTCCTGTTTTGGCTATATATAGCCCACATAGTGCAACCGAACTCCATTGCGATGCCAGCACAATCGGATTTGGAGCAGTCTTGCTTCAAAAGCAGTCGGATGGGAAATTCCATCCTATATTTTATTTTTCAAAACGGGCAACCGAAACTGAAAGCAGATATCACAGCTACGAGCTTGAAACGCTTTCTATAATCTATGCTCTTCGAAGATTCCGAATTTATTTAATAGGAATATCATTCAAAATCGTAACTGATTGTCAAGCACTCACTTTGACCCTTAGGAAGAAATTGTCGAATCCACGAATATCTCGATGGGCCTTGGAGCTACAGACTTTCGATTATGTTGTCGAACATAGGAAAAGTGAGAAAATGACTCATGTCGATGCGTTGAGTCGATCATTCAATATATTGCACGTTGATGATGAATCCTTCGAGTTCATTCTAGCGGCTGCACAAAAACAGGATCCTAAGATACTTGCAATTGTTTCTGACTTAGAAAAGAATGAAAGTAATTTGTATGAAATGATAGATGGACTAATCTATCGGAAATATAAAGACAAGGTACTCTTTTTTGTCCCATCTCATATGGAGGAACAGGTCATACGTACAAACCATGAGGCCATGTGCCACTTAGGTGTTGAAAAATGTTTTCAATATTTGTCTGGAAGCTACTGGTTTCCAAAAATGAAAAGCAAGATCAAAAGTTACATCGAGAAATGTTTGAAGTGTATGTATTTTTCACCACACTCTGGTAAAACGGAAGCGACTTTACATTGTATACCAAAAGGCAATCTTCCCTTTTGTACTTTGCACGTAGATCACCTTGGTCCTTTGCCGAATTCTAATGGGAAAAGAAAGCACGTTCTGCTTGTTGTCGATGGGTTTACTAAGTTTGTTAAACTTTATCCCGTCAAAACGACGCAAAGTAAAGAGGCGATTAAGTGTTTAACATCTTTTTTCGAAAATTATTCGCGACCTGATCAAATTATATCGGACCGTGGAACTTGTTTCACGTCAAAAGAATTTTGTGACTTCGTGGAACAAAACAATATTAAGCACATTAAAGTTGCAACATGCTCACCCCAATCAAATGGACAGGTGGAACGCCTGAATCGAGTTCTAGTTCCTATGCTTGCCAAGGAATGCGAATCGAGTACGACTAGTGATTGGGACAAGCATTTAGCGAAAATCGAATTCGCTTTTAACAATACCGTCAATAGGAGCACTGGTTTTTCGCCAAGTATTCTTTTATTCGGTGTGAATCAAAAAGGGGACCTTTCTGATCGCATTAAGGAGTTTCTTGCCGAAAAATTTAGGAAAGAACGAGTTAGCTTAGAAGATGTTAGAGAAAGGGCGCTTAAAAACATAGAATGCACTCAGAGATGCAATAAGTATTACTATGATAGTCGTCATAAAAATCCTACGGCATATCAATTAGGCCAATATGTAATGATAAAGAATACGTTGACTGCACCAGGGGTAAATAAAAAGCTTTTAGCGAAATATCGCGGTCCGTATCAGATTAAAAAGGTATTACCGAATGACAGATATTTAGTTTCAGATATTGAAGGTTTGCAGCTTACTCGGTTACCATACAAAGGTGTATTTTCTCCTAATAGCATGAGACCATATAAAGTCGAATTAGAGATTTCTGGAGGTGATGACGACGTGGGAGTAGCCGAAGAACATGTGGAGGATCCCGATTCCTGCGAAGAAACTTAAATATTTACGAGTACATGTAATATGTTTACTCGTATGTTCCTAACATCCAAGCTTGTTTTTCTTATCTATTCCATGAATTTAACAGTTGAGTTACTTGTATCATACTTATTTTGTTTATCTTTCGAATTATTAATGAATTCTTATTTTGAAAATATGTAATTTTAAATGAATTGTGTATCTTAAACTGAATTGTATGTCTTAAAATGAACTGTAATCGGGGCGATTACTTGGTCAGGATGGTCGAGCTGTAGGGAAATTTGAGACGAGCACTTTTGTGCACAACTGTTTTGCATATTGGAGGCATATTGTAACTCAATTAACTAGCTGTAATTGCCTATGTGTGTTCGATCATCCGATCAGGTGAACGGTCTGAGAACTCTCACTCATTTTTTGTATATAACAAGTGTATAAAAGATCTGCCAACTGAGAAGCGGCACTCATTAAACGGATTATAACGCTCGCATTTGTTGCCTTTTTTTGTTTCTTCTTCAAACTTTTCTTACAATATTAAGTTTTTATAAAAAATAAAAAATTATGTCCATATGCTAAGTTTTTCTTAACAAATATTTTTTCTTAGCCTTAAGTATTCAAAATAAATAGTTCTAAGTAAAATGTAAATAAAGTCGAAAGACATAGTTATAAGAATTTAGAGTAGCTTAGAGCGCCTGTGTGGGGCCAGTAAGTTAGCATAAGATTATTATGTAATTGTAAGCTAGCATTTAAGCATTTTTTGTTAGTATGTAAGAGTTAGTGATTAAGAAAATAAAATGCATATAAAACTAAAAAAAAACTAAAACTAAGGAAGGCATAGTACTCCGTCACGATGCCAGTAAGCAGCATTTAGTCTTTCTTACTGTTGCAGCAGGAAAATCGCTGACCCCTTAGAGAGGCCCGGATGCATTCCTTTGGTCTGCCAGCATCCGCGAAAGTTATGCTATCTGCAGATATACACACATGGAACCCAACTGTCTCTAACTGACGACTCAAGCAGTCTTAACGAAGGTTCGGGTCCTAAGTAACTTTACTCTAGGCCCCTCGTATCAAGTTCATCCGCGGTTTCATTTTCAGTTATCTAATTGTGAGAAAAGGGCAAAAAAGTTGTGTACTAGATCAGCTTAGAATCTGACTGCATTTCTTTCACGGCTCAGATTCTGGCAAAAATGGTTCCTGGGCACACGCAAAATGCATTGTGTATTTCCGTAGCAGCAGTAGTTCTACTCTCATTGGATCATATGGCATGTGTAAAAGACCAGAATAAAGGACATTTGCCATCAAAGGAAGCAACACCATGTTTAATGCCCTCATTCGTCACCACAACCGGTGAGATACACTAGATACGGCGTGTTGCGTTATTCAGCTCACTAGCGTATTCGTTAATAGAAGCTGGTTTTGAGCTAGTTCCGATTAGGTTATCTGGGAAGTGAGTCTTAGGTATGAGATACAGAGTCGCTGCTTTGAACTCAGTGTAGGCGCCAAGGGAGCACCAAAGTGATGTGCTTTTCTAAAACTATTTTAATTGCCTTTGTTTGCATCTCGACCGTTGGTCTAAAATATTCCCAAATCTGGTAAAACTTCAACTCTGTCGAAATGATTTGCAAACGCTGCAATCTGTCAAATTATTCTGCGGACCAACAGTCGTTAACCGACTCAATATTTGTTTAGCGCTGAATTCCAGTGCAAATAAACACAAAAGCTTACGTTCTAACACAAATAGAACGCGCAATAACTATTCAGGAGAACGTCCCAAATGTCCGCAAACCACCGCCCGCATAACACGAACACCAAATTCTGGTAGCAGCTATGCCACACCGATAAATTGGAATTTCGAATGCGAAGAGTTAATTATCACAAAATTAAGTTCGAAACTACATACAAACTGGCATACTCGTACGTACAAATATAGAACAATCAGCCATTCACCGTTAGGGTACAGTAAAACTTCAACGTCATTCAATAAGTTCCAGAGGAGTCGCTGGAGCTACATGATTCTACACACTCGTACGCACAGATAAACAGAAACTGCAATGGCAAACCAAACTCCGAAACGTAAACATAGAAATTTTGAAAATACGATTAGAAATAATTTGGCAACACTGTCACTGTGAAGTTGAGAACATGATTTTCGGAAGCCAGGATATTAACGAAGGAACAGCCCAGTACCGGTTGAGGATCTCTGAAATTTACGCATAAGGGCCACCGACATACAACATTGCACTGCACAGCACAGCACTGCAATATGCAAATGCGGTAATTATCAAGCAAGGACCTTCCGTCAATTTAAGTGGTACACACACAGTAGGTGGTGCGATGGGTGGTAGTGCAAAACTAAAGACGCCAGAGCATTAGCTGGGACATTGACCAAGCCTACAAGAGTGCAACCACAGCACGTGCAGTAAAACAAAATACGGAATTGTCACAAAATGTCGTGCCAATTGTTTTAATAAACGTCCTTGTCGTCATTGTTATCCTTGTTGTCGTTGGCATTGTTGTTGCCGCTGTAGCTGTTGCTGTCGTTGTCGTTGTCGTTGTCGTTGTACATACTTGTTGTTGTTGTTGTTATGCTCGATTGTCATTTTGCCGCTATCGGACGATTATGCAAAACTCAAAGCGGGTCGCACAATCGAACTGAATCGCATCTCATTTCCATTCGTATCATAGTACGAGAACGTATCCCAATCGAAGTATGAGTCGTCCTTTTTGGGAATTTGCTGGTCTGCTCTGCAGCAGTCGCTCCCCCGTAATCAGGCTTTTTCAGAATAGCACTACGAATGCGAATGTGAATCCGAGTTGCTGCCATCGTTGCTGTTGTTTGTGTTGAAAATATTACGTGAGGCGGTTTGAGTGAGGCTTTTTCGAATAATCTAGCGGCTTTCGAACGATGGGTAGATGTGAATGGCCGACAGGACTGTGATGATGCAGTTGAATATTGCGGTCGCAGTGAGGCCGCAAATTAATTGGACACTTATCACCTAACATCAATGGAATGAATGAAAGGACTTTGGAATGTTTGGGGACATTGATTGCTGTGGTAGTGGAATTGAGATTGCAATTCGATTCTCAGACCCCGACTGGTAAGTGAAGTTGGATTGGTTTGTCCTGTGGGCACAGTTGAAATCAGAGTGCCTTGAACCGTAATTTTGCCAGTGGACATTTTTTTTCCCGATTTTCCATTCGGGCGTTTGCTATAGAAAGTGAGTAAGTGGGTGGAATTATTCATTTAAAGTGAATTTAGGTGCAATAAGTGTCATATTGGAACTCTACTGAGAAGCAAGAAGTTAGTTAAAAAAAAAACAATTTGATCGGCACACAACAAGGGACAAATAGCGAAAAAGAGGAGAGCTACACAGTGAATTAAAAAATTGAAGGGTTTAGACTGGTACTTAGAGACTGGTTAGGTTAGGTTGTTGTGGTCTTCATTGAGGTGTACTAAGGCTGTAGTACCATTGAGATGGGTGCGAGGGTAAAGCCCTAGCTTCTCCTAAAACATAGATATATTTTGAAAATGTGTGTCAAGGTCGATCAGAAGTGGTAACCGCTTAGGAGAGGAAGGACAGTTGCAAGGAAAGTGAACTACATATTCGTCCTCGTCCCTGCAATTGTAAGAAACACTCAGTCGCTGTACGTATTTCAATGGCACATTTGATCAAATCTTATGGTCGCCGCAGTTATACAGATGAGTCCATCTATCACTTTCTTCAAGAGTACTTGAAAGTGCGTCCTTTCTTGGACATTGGTGGTTTGACGTTGTCAAGCTGCCTACTCTTTGTTCCCAGGAATCCAAGTCTGGAGAGCTCATCAGCGATGCAGTTCTCTAGGAATTTCAAAGTGTCCCGAAACCAAATGCCGAAGTCAGATTCTGTGCAGTTTGGCTATTGGCAGTCTCTCGATTTTATGGTGTTCGAATTAAGGACTCAGGTTGAGTCAAGTAGCGGCCGGAGGAATAGCTGCTACTTCGGCTCTATAGTACCATATGTTTGAATGATTTTTTTCTACAATAAATTCTTAGAACCAATTAGAACCAATAATTTAAAAGGTACATTCACAGGTATTAAGATAGTTTTCTAGAATTTTAATCATGAATTTTGCAGTTAATATACTTTATGAACGTATTGAAATGGTGTCTTTTGAACACTAGGTGGTACTTGGAATACCAGTCAGTCGTTCGCAGATCTCGGTAGAGAAAAGACGTGTTTCGGCTTTTTCTAAAATAAAATAAAAATTGTGATACAGTTGCTATACGAAATTAGTTCAATTTTCGTTAACTTACTCGTTAGCTCGGTGGTTAACGGCGTCTGCCATCGTCTCGTGGTCGTGGACACGGGTTCGAATCCCGGGCTAAGTGAACTCTTTTTTATTTGTTTTTTTTTTTTTCATCTCGCAAATTGTGTGAATTGAAAACAAAAACAGAAGGTGAAAAGAAAGATATCACGTGATGGATGGTGGAGAGCGTTCCGCTCTTCCCATAACGGGACTTATAAAAGGCAACATTACGGTTGCTGGTGCCATGGCGAAAGCCATCAAAAGAAGGAGTGGGTTGAGAACCCCTCCTAATTTAAGAAAAAAAAAAATAAGTGAGTTGAAAGGCGATAAAGTTGTGGTCCAGTATGAGGGGGGCAATAACAACTTTGCCTCTCTAGCTTCATCTGAGTCGGAAGACGAAGATGAAGAAATCAATATTATAAAAACCAGTATCCAAGAGCTGGAACATAAAATGCTTGCTATGAAGCAACGGCAAACTGCACGCTGGCAGAGGGAGCAACAAGAAGCAGAGAGCTCCCAACAGCAAGAGCTACAACAACAACAGCAGCAACAACAAAACCAGCAGCAGCAGAAGCAACAACTGCAGCAAACATTACAGCAGCAGCAGAAACATCAACAGCTGCAAAAACAACAAAAGCTGAAACCACAGTAGCTGAAAAAACAGCAGCAGCAGCAGCAGCAACAGAAGAAGAAGGAGAAGGTGCCTCCTATCAACACCTATAAATTAGAGGTAAATGAAACCAAGGACCTGTGTAAGTTGGTCATTGGGAATAATTTTAACATAAAGAGATTGGGGAACGATCGCCATGCCATCCACTGTAATACAGTGGAGGGCTACGCGAAAGTGAAAGAGCTCCTAAGGGAAACGACGACGGAGCACTTCTCATTCACACCGAAGTGTGAAAAGCGGCAATCTATGCTGCTGAAGGGGTTGGAACCGTCTTCTGATCCTGAGGAGATCCTGGCACTGCTCAAAGAGAAGGAGTGCGAAGGACTCAAGTTTGTGGGGGTAAAGCCGTTTACCACAGCCAGAGCTAGGCGGGAGAAACGGAGTCTGCCGTTCTTCCTGGTGCAACTCAGTCCCGAAAGCCGTCTGGATAGTCTAAGGAGTATCAATGTCCTAGACTACCAGGTGGTTCACTGGGAAAAACTAAAAAGGAGCGAAGTCGTTATACAATGCGTTCGCTGCCAGAGGTTCGGGCACGCCGCGTCGAACTGCCAAATGCAGCCTCGATGCGTGAGGTGCGCTAAGAATCACAGTTCCGAAGAATGTCCTCTGGGTGTTGACGGAGCATCCGATAGGTCGCAGCTCTCGTGCGTGTTATGTGGAAACGTGGGACACACCGCAAACTATCGGGGTTGTCCTAAGTTCGCTAAAGCAAAACTGGCTCGGCAGCAGAAGGTGGAGGTCAAACGTTCACCTATCAGGTTTCAAACACCAGCCGTCACGTCCCAAATTTCCTACGCCCAAATGGCGTCTGGTAGGGGGATACGGTACAGCAAGCGACTGTTGCTTCTCCGGCGCCAACGCCGAGAACAACGGAAGCTGCACCTAACATGCTGGCCATCTTGCTCGCAATCCAAGGGCAGATGGCTCAGCTGCAACAGCAGGTTCAAGAACAGGCCAAGCGGGTGGACCAGATCTACGCGTTGCTGCCGGACCTAACGCAACACATGCCGTAATGGGTACGCACATGGTGGAGCAAACTTTGAAGGTTCTTGCGGTGAATCTTAATTCACTGATTAGGATCGAACGAAGAGCCGCGATGTTTAAATTGCTGCAAGACCAAACTCCTGATGTGCTTTTCGCTAGCGAAACCAAGCTAACCGATAAGCACAAACTGGAGTACAATAATTATATCGTTAGAAGAAGAAACCGGCCCAAATCCAAACGTGGAGGTGGTGTCGCGATCTTCATTAAAGAAGGTATACAATTTCACAGAGTGTACAAGGGCGTGTTGCACAGGTGCCGAGTGTTGGAGGCAGTCGTCGTTTACATCCCGCTCCGCAGTGGAAAGCGGCTGTACTTGGCCTCTGTTTATGCACCTGATACAGAGCTCGACACGCTTTTTCGACTTCTGAGGCTGGAATCGGGGGAGAATTATTTTATAATCGGCGGGGATTTCAACGCTAGACACAGAGATTGGGGAAATAATTTGCCAAATACTAGAGGGAACCTACTACTCGATTGGTGGGGTCAGCACGACGTCATGTACAGACTCGGTCTTAAAGCGACCGATAACCCGTCGTTTCCCAGAGGCGGGTCATATTTGGATCTACTGCTGTACGATGAACGCATACGACTGACAGGTACGAATTTACAAACATTAAACTGTCTGCGCACATTCGTGTATGACAGCGACCATTGCGGTTTTAGCACCGAAATTACAGTTCCTAACGAAATTGCGGAATTGGAGGAGTTTGTCCAAAGATATTCTTACAACTACAGTAAGACTCGATGGACGCGCTTCTCCGCAACCTTGACAAGAGCACTCTCCTCGAACACGCTCCACCCACCGTCCAATAGGAATTTGTCAAACGAGGAGATCGACAATTACCTAATAAAAATGGACGAGACAATTAAACAAACTATGGACACTACAATACCGCGGTATCGACGTACGACTAACAATGACCTGTTCCGCAATCCTACTATTGACGCACTGCACCGACAGAAAAGTAGACTTCTGACAAGACTTAAAAACTTGTACAGACAGTTAACTGACCGACAAGACCCGGAGATTAGGACACTGAAGTCGTCGATTAAAAATATTCAAACGCTAATAAAAGAGAACTACAGAATTTCTGTAAGTTTGTATTGGAACAACAAGGTTCGGGCTGTAAACACCAGCAACCCGAATATGTTTCCGCAAATAAATAAACTATTTCGGAGAAAAAATCAAAACGACCTTCAGTGTCATAAAATAGACCGGAAAACAGACAACGAACGGTTACTGACAATAGCAGGCATTGATCCAAATGAGGCCGCTGATGATGACGCCTTCTTTGTGATCGAGGATCCGCAGGAGAAGGTTGAGGCCATGGGGGCGACTTTCCAGGAAGTATACAAGGCCACTGATACCATTGGCCCTAATTACGACCTGGACAATCGCGTCTTGGTGCACGACTTCTGCATTCGAAATGAAATAGGGAACTGGCGATCCGAGGGCTCTGGTTTCACCCGGTTCAGTGACGAAAATATGGCCAATAATGTCATTGCCAGAGAAGGTGACCTACCCCCGTTCATTTCGAAGCAAAAACTCCGTGAGATCTTCGACACAATCAGGGCTAAGAAATCAGTGGGGACCGATGGTATTCTGAACATCGTGCTTCGACATCTTCCTCTAGAAGCGGTGGACATTTACACCACCCTGTTTAATAATGCAATGAATAATGCACATTATCCAGCGCATTGGAAAACGGCGGTGGTTCAACCTAGGATATATTCAATCCGGCGAATCTCCGGTCGATAAGTCTCCTTCCGAATATCAGTAAGGTTTTTGAAAAGGTAATCAATAGAGCTCTGTCTAGGTGGGTTGAAGGCAAACATATAGTTCCGGATAATCAATTCGGTTTTAAGGCGGGACAACTGGTTTCTGATATCCAATGGAACAAAGGCAAGAAACAGTGCACTGGTGCCTGCCTTTTTGACTTGGAGAAGGCCTTCTACACCGTATGGTTAGAGGGTCTTTTCTATAAACTAACTAGGCTGGGGATCAGTAAACCACTCTTGTACATTCTTTATAATATGCTAACCAACAGACAGTTCATCGTGAAAAATGGCGATGTGACTTCTGTTGGAATATTTCAAATTAAAAATGGTCTTCAGCAGGGCGCGGTCAATTCGCCGATCCTATTTAACATTTATACAAGCGACTTGATAGGTTCACTTCCCCATACTATTGCGTACGCAGACGATTTGTTAGCGTACAGAACAGGTCCAAAAATCGAGGTTATTAATACTCTCTTACAGCATGACTTCGATAAGATAAGACGATTTTGCGATGACTGGAAGTTGAAAATCAACTTTCAGAAATCGGAAACCATTCTCTTTAGGACGCCGTTGTCTGGAGCCTCTAGGGATACCAGAAAAAATTGGCGAAAATTCTCAATCATTGGACAGCACGGACAGCCTCTTGCCTGTCGAAATGTAGTCAGATACCTTGGAATCTGGCTAGATCAGTTTCTGTATTTTGGAAAAAATGTAGATGCTGCTCTGGCCAGAGCTAAAGGTGCTTTTGCCCTTACAAAGAGACTATTTTATAGCAGCCAACTCGATGCGAGGGTAAAGGTAATCTGCTACATGGCCCTTATTAGGCCCATGCTGGTATTTGGTTGTCCCGTGTGGTTCAATGTACGAGCAAGCTTAATGGAAAAGATTCGGGTGTTTGAGAGGGCTTGTCTTTGCTTGTACAGAACACCAGAGTCGGAGTACAAGAAATTTTATCCTAATGAGGTCCTTTACAACAGGGCGAACCTAATACGAGTGGACAACTTCGTAATTAAGCTGCAAATTTGTTGCAAAACCCGGGGAAAATAAAAAATTAAATTTACTACAGGGGCAAATGCCGGGCTGCCGGCAAAAAAACAAACTTCAAAACTGACAGACAACAGCGAACCGCAACCACACGGGTGGTGGTTGATGAACGAATGAAGAGGAGTACACAAAAACGAATAGGAGCCCAAAAAGGGAATTGCAACAAGCAGCTGCTGGTTAGCTTCGCACACCGGCTGCTCAGCAAGGGGGGGGTTCGGGAAGATCATTCAACGCAAAAGCTGAAAACAAACACAAGAGATAGGCGCCACCCAATTTTTAATGCGAAATTGGGAAAACAGATGAGAAAAAACACACGAATTATCTTTTCCCTGATGGGGAATTTATACTTATATTTGTTTTTTTCTTGTTTCGTTTGAGGGAGATTACAGGGTATGCCGAATTTTTATCAAACCAATTTCTTTTTTTTTGGAGGAATTTAAATTAATTTTACTTTAATGGGTCGGCTAACGGAAGGCCCACAGTTCCGCGTTGTCGTACCGGTAAAACTAGCGGGTCGCGCAATGAACGAAATCTAACCGTCTTACGAACGGTTTTCGCGTAAACGGTAAGAAGGCTTACGGACGCGGTTTTAAGGCACAAATAGGTGGTATTAAAAAAAAGGGTACTTATCTCTTTTATGGGTTTCCTGCCTAGGCGGGGTCGCTCTCTAGCTGGGTCTCTGCTGGTGGAGGAGGGTAAACCGTCTCCGCCACAATCACCGACTTCTGTCCGGTCGTGTCCGTTGTGTGCTGTAATTTCCTTTAGTTCGTCCCTTGGTGTGTTTCTCGTCCTTGGTTTGTAGAAATTTTGTTTCTGTTCTTGTTCTCGTTCGTGTTCTTGTTCTTGTTCTGGGTGTTTTCAATGGTTTTTCTTTTTCTCTTTGTCGTTGGGTTTTTTTTTTGTTTGGTCTTCGTTTCTTCGTTTCTGTTTTTACTTTTTTTCTTCTTTTTTTTCGAGGCTCTGGCCAACAAGACGATAAGCTATCGAATGAGCTTACCGCGCTTTTTGGCTATCGCCGCCATTCGTCCACACACACACACACACACACACATGGGGTTCCGTCAATTCAGCTGTTAGAGCAAAGGGAATCACATCCAGAGCTCCAACAGCTTCTCACGAATCCCCAGCCAATCACACACGTCGATGTTCTATGTTTGTGGGTCGTGTTTGTTCGTTCTGTTTGTTTTGTCGTCCAAGTGATTGCTTTGGTTCGAAGCCAGCCCTCTGACCCGAAACCGAAGCTATGGTTGAGAGCTTCCATTGAGACCGCCGGATAGGGAGGAAAACTTAACTTAATAGTGGTACAATGGTGGCCAGTAAACCTTCTTGCAGACATGGTGAGCAGAAGAACGACCGCGGGGAATTGTGGGCTTTCCTTTACAATCTTTTTTTTTTTTTTTTTTTTTGTGGTGGTAGGGGGTTATACAAATTTATGGTGTTGGGCAAACAATATTAAATATGGTGGGCTCGCGGCCATTGTTGATAGTGTTGACATCTCGGGGCGGACCGTCCGTCCGCTAGAGTCTCCAGGCCGTCCGCCTGGCTCTATCAGGGGTACCTATATGGTCATCTCTGGAGCGGTAGGCCGGGGGAGGGAACTGAATTCAGAGGATCCAGTGAATCCCACCTGTGCCGTTGCATCCAGAGCATGACGGAGGGAAGAAAAGAAGGGACAGCACAAGAAGGGGGAGGAGAAATGAACCGGTCAACAGACAACAGATGGAAAAGGGAGTGGAGGATTTTTGGGGCGTGATTTGCACGCAACAGAAGGCACATTGCAAGAGCAATGACCTCAACGAATAACCTGATATCTGGGGCTTACTACCCCAATGTTATAAAATGTTATAAATAGTACTGTAA
The DNA here is from genome assembly GCA_949129095.1 of Volucella bombylans. NCBI lineage: Eukaryota > Metazoa > Arthropoda > Insecta > Diptera > Syrphidae > Volucella > Volucella bombylans. Next base: position 154,786,855 of record OX422143.1, read on the forward strand.
GACAAAATTGTAGTCAGATTATTAAGTAAGAGCGAATAAAGCGAGACACCTGTCTCAAAATAACTTTTTTTTATTTCATTTAAAATTAAAAGTTAATAACTGGGACATGCGACTCAACTACAACAGAGACGTCGCACACGGCAGTGTGGATCGCCTCAGGTTCAGTAGGGCGGTGGGGAATCGCGATAAGGGGGATGTCGTTCGGCAGCACCAGCTTTTCTGGTGGTTGAATGACGGAGAAGATGTTTCGTCGTCGTTTCCGTCAATTACGGACCAGCCTCACTAATGAGGCAGAGCTGACCAATTTATTTGCTCGGTGAATAGCGGTGGCCAGCTTTCATAGGTTTAGGTTAGCATTTAAGAAACATATACATATATCAGTGTATACAAAGGTGTATACTGATATATGTATATGATTGTTTATAATGTCTATGTGTGTTTATGTGTGTATTGTACATTTAGGTTAGGTAGGCTAAGGTTTATTTTAAGTTAGATACTAAGTTTTTATAAAAAATAAATGTCCATATGCTAAGTTTTTGTAAACAAATTTTTTTCTTAGCATTAAGTATAGAAAATAAGTATTTATAAATAAAATGTAACTGCAGTCGAAAGACATAGATATAAGTATTCAGAGTAGCTTAGAGTGCCTGAGTGGGGCCAGTAAGTTAGCATAAGATTGTTAAGTAATTGTAAGCTAGCATTTAAGCATTTTTTGTTAGAATGTAAGAGTTAGTGTTAAGAAAATAAAATGCATTTAAAACTAAACTAAAACTTGGAATACCAGTGGTAAGTGTATTATTTATTGAATATATTAATCAATTTCATGAAAGCCGCGACAAGAGAAAGAAGAAATTTTCGTTACATGCAATGAAAGGTAAACAGTATGAGAAGAAAGGCAAAAATTTGGGGGCAAAAAGGTGAATACGTACGAATTGTAATGAAACACATATAAAGATTAAGAAATGACCTGCATTAGTTCTTCTACGCTTGATCTGGAAAGTAGCCAGTTTCTTAAGTTCTTAAGGAATCTAAATTTGCTTTGGACAATATTGCACATATCTAGGGGAAGTCTGTTGTATATGAAGGGTGCTATAATGGTTGCAAATCGTCTGTAGTTCTCTTTGTTCACTCTTGGAACTGTGACTGCAGACGGTTGCCTAAAAGTATATGTTAAGGTATCACCTCTTCTGCGGTTCAAGTAACCGCCTCGCAAATAAAACATTCTCAGCATTTTATAAACAAATAGGTGTCTGAGTGGCAATATATTGAGAGATTGGAACAATGGAAATGATGGCTCCCATTTGGATTTAAACATCATTACTCGAACTATCTTCTTTTGGACGGTGATAATAGGTTGTAGGTTTTTAGCATAGGCGTTGCCCCAACACGAAATACCATATTGTAAACGAGAGTTGACAAGCGCATAGTAAATAGTGGTCAGTAGATTTGATGGCACTAATTTACGTAGGTGAAAAATCTTGCTCATAGCTATATTCAAACATTTTTTAATATCGGAAATGTGGGCTTTCCAATTCAGTTTGCTGTCAATGGTCACACCGAGATACTTAAATTCTGAGACAGATTCTAGTTGTATACAAGTATTTGTGCAGTTATCATTGTTACAGTTAGAATCGTGGAGACAAACTCCTTCGATGATCAACTGATTACAAAGAGAAAATGACATTACTTTGGATTTGCTGCTTAAAAACATTTGGTGGAGCGTAAACCAGTTCTTTAGTATGGAGAGGTCAGTTATCATTTCTGTTTTTATGGTGTACGCACAAGTAGTGACGTAGGAGAGAACCAAATCATCAGCAAATGCTCTAATACTTCCCTTTTGTGTTAATTTAAAAATCGACTTTATATAAATAATAAAGAGCAAGGGCCCAAGGACCGATCCTTGGGGAACGCCAAGCCCGGGGCTATCTAAAGACGTGCTTAGAGTAGCGTTTACACGCACAAGCTGTTTACGATTTTCAAGGTACGAGACGAACCATTTATTAATATTGCTTCTGAATCCAATTCTATGAAGAATTTTTATTAAGAGCTGATGATTGACTAGATCAAATGCTTTTGTTAAATCAAGAAAAAGAGCAGCAGTTTTTTTACTCTTATCAAGTCCATCGTGAATATCTTCTAAGAGCGTCAATATGGCATCTTCAGTAGACTTGCCTCTGACACATCCAAATTGATTCTTGTTCAAGATTTTAAATTTATTGAGGAACTTAAGCATTCTATTTGTAATTATTTTCTCCAAGATTTTTGAAAAAACCGCCAACAATGAGATAGGTCTATAGTTATTTGGATCATATTTGTCTCCCTTTTTGTGGATTGGAACTATTATAGAGGTCTTGAGACACTCCGGGAATATACCACTTTCAAAACTGAGATTAGTTAAATAAGTTAACGGCTTAATGATGTGGTCACTAATTTTTTTTACGACTAAGCTACTAATACCATCAATCCCACATGAATTTTTCAACTTTAAGTTGGATGCAACAAGAGATACTTCATCTTCAGATACAGTACCGAAAAAGAATGTTGAAAGGACTTCATTTTTCTAGAAGATATTCCGAAGCGCTTATTGCATTAATATTGCAAGAATTTGGTCTGGAATTTTCGGCAATGTTTCTGAAGAACGAGTTTAAATTGTCAGCCATTTCTGCATCATTTGTAGTGGTCGTATTATTAGAAAATCTTAGACATCTTATGGCTTTGTCAGAATTATTTTTACCAAGCAGATCATTAACAATGTTTCATTGCTGTTTTGGATTACATCTGCATTCGTTAAACTTATGTATATAATAGGATTCTTTTTGGATATTTATGTACTGCAGTATATCTTTCCGCATCCTTTGATAAACTTTTTTTATTGAAGACATATGCATTTTATTTTTATTTTTAATATAAAACTTGTTTTTTTCTTTAATTTTTTCGCAAAGTTGGTCAGTCATCCATGGCTTAATTTTTTGTGGTCTACGTTTAGGATTTGAACACCTACTCAGAGCCATATAGTTAGAAAGCATCTTCACAAATACGCTAAAAGACCCTGAAGAACAACTATTGTTATAGACACTATGCCATGTTTAATGTGACAAATATTCCTTCAACTTACGAAAATCAACACGTGAAAACTCACCCACTTTTTTCGATTTTGGTTCATCATCAGTGTTTAATGATTTTCCCAAGGGATTTACGAGCGATACACCTGTAGCATAGCGATCGGTTATATCCCATTCAAGTACAAACGGACGAACATTTAGAATATTGTTTTTCGTGCGGAGAAAAATATGGTCAATACATGTTTTGCAACTATCAGCTGCTCTTGTTGGCTCATTAAGGAGAGATTCAAAACCCAAGGAACACAAAAGGAGTATATAATTATCACAACTCGAAGGAAAGTTCAATACGAGTATGTCAATATTAATATCACCAACAAAGCAAATATTATGACTGTTCATCACACTAAGAAGGTTTTCAATTTCTTTTAGAAAAATATCCCTATGGACAAACTGTAGCCGGTACAGTGCAACCTGCAAAGTTGACCACCCTTGTAAGTTGGCCACCTGCCGAAGTTGACCAATATTTAGCTGCACCAAGAAAAGCGCATACAAATGTGTTCCCCAACACCTTTGTATGTTGTCCACCTGCCTATCTTGAAACTTGGCCACAAATGTTCGCGTTTTATCTCATTTTCCACACAAAATAACCTGCGAAAGTTGTCCGAAATCGTATATTCAATTCTTCTGCTGGCTGCATAGTCGTGTGTTCATTTTTCTGCATGTACGTACATACATATTCGACTGACAGTTAAACGAATGGTTCGAAAACATACATATGTACAGTGTGTAGCGGTAAAATAACGAGAGGTTGATTTATGTTTCAACGTGTTGCATATGCACGTAAAGACAATCCAATTTTTTAGTCTGTGAGCTTCAGAAGTTAAAGTGCGCGTGATTTTAGTGTAAAGCAAGCGAGAAAAAGGAGTGATTTTGAGGATTGAACTTATGTAAGAGAAACATTAGATCTGAGTGCATAGAAATTGTTAATTATGGAAATCATATTTTTAGATTTAAAAATGCCACCGAATAAATCTTTAACTGAGCTTTCTTTAAGTAAGAAAGCAGAAGTTTTACAAGAAATAGAAAGAGGCACATAACAAAGGACTTTGGCCGACAAATTCTGTATCTCTAAATCAACTGTTGCTAACATTAAGGCCCAAAAGAGACAAATTTTAGATATATTAGGAACTAATGTATCAGATGAAAGGAGACGAAAGCTAAGAAGGACTCTTTTCGAAGACGTAAATCTTGGAGTTCTTTCTTTTTTCACGAGATGCAGATCAAAAAACATCCCCGTGAGTGGTCCTTTGCTGCAAGAAAAAGCAAAGCAATTAGCGGATAAGCTCAAAATTGAAAACTTTCATGCGAGCAATGGGTGGCTGGAATCTTTTCGGAAAAGGAATAATATTCAATTCCGGGTATTATGTGGTGAAAGTGCTAATGTGGACCATGATGCTGCAACCACTTGGAAAATGAAGTTGCCTCAACTTTTAAAAGACTTTCCACCAGAAGACCAGTTTAACGCAGATGAAACAGGAGTTTTTTACCGCCAACTTCCAACAAAAAGTCTTGTTGCTAAAGGCGATAAATGCAAAAGTGGAAAAATGGCGAAAGAAAGGCTTAGTGTTCTTTTTTGCTGTAGTGCCACAGGTGAAAAATTAAAGCCCCTTATTATTGGAAATGCTGCCATGCCAAGAGTTTTTCGCCAAAACAAAATCGATCTTAATAATTTTATGGTCACGTGGGCACACAATAAAAAAGCATGGATGACAACCGTAATTTTTAATGATTGGCTTTCTTCTGTCAATCGGCAAATGAAGCTGCAAAAAAGGCGAATAATTATCCTGGTGGACAATGCAACAACCCACACTATATCGATGGAATATTCAAATGTTGTCGTTAAGCATTTGGCGCCAAATCTCACATCAGAAATTCAGCCATTGGACCAGGGTATCATCCAAAACGTGAAAACCAGATAGAGATCTAAAATGCTCCTTTCTCTACTATCAAAAATTGATGAATGCGAGTCTGGGTCTGAATTTTCTAAGTCAGTAAACGTATTGGACGGGATAAGATGGATTGTGTCTGCCTGGAATGAGGTCGAAACATCTACAATCGCGACATGCTTTCATCGTGCAGGATTTCCAGTCGATGCCAACCCATCCGAAGGACCCTCGGACGAGCTTCAAATTGCGGAAACCATCGCAAGCTTGCCTGAAAACATTAGAACGGAATTGGTATCGGCAAATGAGATAATGAAAGTGGATGAAGGCATTGTTGTACACGAGATTCTGGGTCATTCACAAGCCGAAATAATGCAACAAGTTCTAGAAGAATTCCAAACTGATCCATGCGATATAAGTGAGGAATCTGGAGAAGATGAAGATGTGGACCATCAACCTCTAACAGCGAATGATGCCCTAAATAATATAAATCAGCTGCTTCTATATGTGTCTTCGAACCAACCGAATCTGGTGTCAGAAGTTCTTCACATAAAAACTAAAATCGAACAACACAAAGGAAAATGTAAAATCATTAAGCAGACAACTTTAAATACATATTTTAAATCCTAATAAATTAACACATATGTATGCATGTACAACACTGGTCTTTAATTTTTATTCGAAAAAAAAAACCCACACCCTTATAAGTAGGCCACCTGTTTAAGTTGGCCGAAAATTCCTGCACGGCAGGTGCCCAACTTAACCAGGTTTTACTGTACATGCATATAATATCCAAAGAAATATCATCAAGTTGAAGTTTTATGATTAGAGAATCTGCACTAGTTAGATCAGGCGTAGAGAATTTCGCGACCGTTAAATCGTCTTTGACAAAAGCTACTACACCACCGGCTGGATACTTTTCATTACACTTTCCGTATGGAATATAACCCTCAATCGAGAAATTGCTTAATTCATGTTTAAAAATCCAAATTTCACTTAACACTATTACATGCGGTAGAACTGGAAAACAATTGTACAAATATGAGCAAAAGCTATCAAAATTAGTTCACATACTCGTACTTCTAATATTCATGTGGAAAATGGTTAAATCCTTTAAGGATGCTCAAAAGATTGTATTAACTATTGTTTCATTACTTAAACTAATATTATTGAGATCAATTAATTCGTTGTTACGTGACATAATAATAAAAAGAATAAAAAATATTAAGTCTTAATCATAAATGATTAAGATCATCAAGACACTTAATGTATTTGATCTCCATAGCAGGTTTCCGTCTCATCATAATTTTACCAAATCGTACCCAAAGAAATTCATAGTTGAAATTTTGTTTTGCCTTTTTTGCTTCCCTCAGCAATGCTTTAGATTCGCCTGATAACCAGCCGTTGATGAAAATGTTACCTTTACATGAAGAAAAGATATTCTTCGCATCGATCGGTGACTTCTTGGCATACGAAGCGGCTAGAATTTGGTCTTTGAGCCGATTGCTACGTAGTTGTACCACCACAGTGCCAGTAGGTTTCCCTTTGCTCCTCCTTCTATAACATGTATCAACATCGTCATCTGGTTGACAATTTGGATAACCGTATCACGCACATTTTCTTTCTCCAAAAAGGGCACCTCTCGCAGTTCGATGTAGTTCCTGTGTATCATATACTCAGCATTGCTAAGTTTCTCTCCAGTCTCCTTGAGTTGAAGTTTTAGCTGCTCGTTTTCTTTTTTCATCATTTCATATCAGCTAACAATTGCGTCGACTGTTCCAAGGTCACAAGCTGCACTTGCATGGATTGTATAGTTTGTTCGAATGTCGCGAGAGTTGCACTCAATTCTATTACTTGGAGGTGAATGGCCTCAACAGCAACATTGTTGTGGTCACTCCCGCTGCTGGTAGCACACATTGAAGAAGACATTGATAATCTACGCGGATCATTTCTTTTTTGTTTAATACAAATTTGGCAACTCCACAGTTTGTTTGATTTTGTTATGAAATCTACATCAGCAGGTTGTAATTTTACACAATTAGCATGCATAAGACAGTTGCAGTCACTGCAGATAATCTTGCAGGAGTCTCTCACTATTTTTACACTACAGATTTTACAACTCATCGTCTATGACTTAACTCTTCGGCGGCTAACACGAACTGGTTGTACTCACATGAATATGGGTAGTCAATCAGGTGCTGGGGAATCTACTCTTGTGGGACTTAATGGAAATCATATGATTCGGGTTTTACAGGCACAACACGAAGGTTTACACATCGGTCATTTAAATGCTCAAAGTGTATTTCCTAATAAATTCGACGAATTTAGGCACATATTCGTTAACTCTAAAATTGATGTCATTTGTGTTTCTGAAACATGGTTCCAGGGAGAGGTGTCTAGTGAAGAACGTTGCGATATTTCTGATGAAATTTATAAAGTAAATAGATGGCTTCGAGCTTTTTCTGTCTGATAGGGTCGGTTGCATAGGAGGTGACGCTGCAGCGTATGTACTTTCAAATACAACTTTGTTTCAATATTTGTAACCGATAAAGAAAAGGTTTTGTTTTACAGCCAACTGACATATCAAGGCGAAAACCAATATACTGAGTCGAACGTCATGTCCAGGAACTTTCGTAATACTCGTATCAATTATACTCTATTGCAACAAGATGCTGTGAGAACAAATTGGCAGTATATTTTTCAGTTAACGATTAAACGGCTTTCCTACAAGAAAAAATTATCACACTTTTTAATAAACATGTACCCGCAAAATCAAAAACAGTTAAATTTTCTTCCCCTCAATGGCTAACTCCGAATGTACTACAGTTCAGACCAGTTCTGCTATTCCTTTCGAAAGTATTTGAGAAAACCATCTCATTGCAAATGCAAAAATATCTTTCACGTTAAAAGCTTCTTCTAGAAAAGCTGTTGATGAAAACCATGTTACAATCTTTACACTACTCGATTTTTCTATAGCATTCGATACAGTCAACCACTCCATTCTTTGGTCAAAACTTATGAAAGAGTATAATTTTTCAATATTCTCTACGAGACTGCAACGATTTGTAGCACGCGAACAGTCCTCGTCCTCCTTCCCAGTTAAATGCGGGGTGCTACAAGGATTGATCCTAGGGCCACTACTTTTCTCCATGTATGTCAATGAACTTCCTAGTTTGACGAAGCATTGCTCAATCCATGTGTTTACTGTTGACATGCAAATTCATTTGAGTCGTCCATGAAGTCTGCTCTGCAGATGAATGAAGATCTTCAGCATATTTTTGATTGGTCAACTAAGAATGATCTACGTTTGAATGCTCAAAAATGCACTCGTAATACACAAAAGAAGACTGGATCTATTGACTACATTGACTCCGCCAAAAGCCTTGATCTAATTTTTAATCGAACCCTTACATGGTCTACACACTTAAATGCCACTATTGGCAAAGTCTATTGTCGACTACATGCTCTTTGGATTGCACAATATTTTATCCCCACTCGGAGAATATTCTTGTTGGCGAAAACTCTCCGTCTGCCAAGTTCGTTTCTGCTTTAGTCTAAGAAGATATGATCATGTTTCGTTCTACTCGAAACAGATCTGCGGTTGTAACTTCGACAATCTGCAAACTAAAGAGCCTGGTTACCTATACAAAAAGCTATGCTATGGTGTATGCTCCTACGAACAAGTTACGCCTGCTTAACTCCCGAATGCCAGTTCTTTTTTTGAGCCTACTCGGTTGTGTAAATCTCTGCCCATCAACATTAGAAAAATTGGAAGCACTAATAAGTTTAAGTCCTCTCTTTTACGATATCTGGCCACTGAAACTAATTGTTAATCTCTATCTATCTAATTTGGCTTGCAATTGGTGGCTTCGACATTCTGGACAGACAACACCCGAGGGACGGTGTGATGAGATCTCCGCTGCGGAAAATTTGATTTGATTTTGATTTTTGATTTTGCGGCCCGGGTCAATCCCGGACAGATTTATTACGCTTATTGCAAGCAAACATATACTTAAAACTAACATTTTCACTTAAAAACTAAAGGGTGGGAGCGGTTAAAGAACATAAGGACGTGAGGCATAGGTGGAAATAAGTATGTTCTTGAGGGAGAGTTTGCTGAGATGGTAGTCGAAGAGAGGCAGTACATCGTTAACTTCGCGAAGCATCCTAGACATTGGCTCCAGGTGTCCCTAATTCGTTCTGTGAAGATTGAGCCGGAAAAGTGGCACAGACCTAAGATTGCGGGGATTGGTGTTAAAAGAAATAATTTGAAGTAAGGAAGGACAGTCGATATTACCTACTAAAATTTGATGAATAAAGAGAATGTCGGCAACTTTTCGGCGTATAGAAAGGGGTTGTAAATTTATAAGTTTCAGCCGGTCAGTGTAAGGTGGTAAGTTTTGGCTATCATCCCAGGGAAGACCACGTAAAGCAAAGCGTAAAAACCTGCGTTGAACAGCTTCTATCCGGAGGATGTGAGTTCTGTAGTAGGGTGACCGAACTTGGCTGGCATATTCAAGAAGAGGCCTAACAAAGGTTATGTAAAGAGAATTGGTAACATAAGGATTGGAAAACTCCTTAGACCAGCGCTTGATAAAACCAAGGGCAGACTTGGCTTTTTTTATTATACTATCAATGTGAGAACGGAAATTGAGTTCCTTGTCGCAGATAACACCTAAATCACGCGACTCATTCACTAAGGGAACAGGCAGATTAAAGATTAGATAGCAACGAGGTGAAGTAGGGAGGCGCTTACGGGTATAAGTTATAGCCTGACACTTATTGACGTTAAGCTCAAGAAAATTCTTCTGACACCAAGTACAAAACCTGTCTAGATCTTGCTGCAGAAGTAGGCTGTCTGAGGAAGATGATATATATCTAAATATTTTCATATCATCTGCGTAAACAGATATGTATGAATTTTTAATGATACAAGCAACATCATTAATGGTCAGAATAAATAATAAGGGACCAAGGTGGCTGCCTTGGGGGACACCAGAGGAGGCTTTAATTGGGTCAGAAACCATGGACCTAAATAGAACATAGTAAAGTCGTTCATTTAAATAGGATTGAACCCAAGTTATAAAGTTTATCTGGAAACCAAGAGCCTTTAATTTTAGAAGGATTATGTCATGAGCAATTCTATCAAAGGCTTTGCTGAAATCGGTGGCAATCACATCAACTTCATTTCCAGATTCCAGTGCACATAAAGTGCTTGATACGAATTCCGTTAAGTTGGTGGTCGTAGATCTGCCTTTGAAAAATCCGTGCTGGTTTGGGGAAACAATAGATTTACAATGGAAAAGCATTATGTCATAGATAATGCTCTCAAAAAGCTTAGGTATGCAGGACAACTTAGCAATTGGTCGATAGTTGGAAATATCGTCTTTTCTACCTTTTTTATGTAGGGGAATAATAAACGACCTTTTCCAGGTTGATGGAAATAATCCCTGGGTGATAGAAAGCTGAAAGAGAGCTGTAAGAGGTTGGGCTAGATGCATTTGACATTTCTTTAAAAATATAGGGGGAAGGTCATCAGGGCCAGCAGAATAATCATCTTTAAGTTTTATTATTTTATCTCTAACTTGCTCTAAAGTTATAGACACCGATTCCAAAGTTGTTTGTGGGCAGCTGTTTAAGTAGGAAAAGTAAGAATGGTCTGGCTCTTGGGAATGGATGGCGAACGCTTGGCCAAAAAAGATTGCGAAGAGATTTGCAATAATTTGGGGATCGCCCGAGGACCTATCAAGAAAATTTAGGGATGATGGATAGTTATCCGATTTGCTTTTAGTTTTGATGAACTGAAAGAATCTTTTGGGGTCGGAAATGAGTGTGTGGTCCATTCGGTTTAAATAGTTGTTATAGGGAGTTTGGCAAAGTACAGAGAAATTAATTTGGGCAGACTGGTAGTAGAAGAAATCGGTGTCGGAACGCGATTTTAAGTAAGAATACCAGAGCTTATTTCTCTTATTACGAAGAGATCGCAGCTCTTTATTATACCAGGGTGGTGACGATGAGGGATTCCTTTTGGGTATAAAAGGCACAGATTTGGAGAGACATTTTAAAATTTCGGTATAAAAGGATGCAAGAGCATCATTAACCGTAAGGTTAGGGTTATTGTAGAGAAAGTTAAAATTGACCATACTGAGGAGGTTGTTCAGCTTGGCGTAGTTAGCCCTATGAAAATTAAAACTGTAAGAATATTCATAGGAAACGGGATTAAGACCATTGTCATATCTCAGCGTAAGAGAAAGGGGAGGGTGGTAACTATCCAACTTAGAAAGCAGATGTTTACTTTCTAAAACGACGCAGTTATCTGTATCACTTGCGAAGACTAGGTCGAGTTGTCTGCCGATGTTATTGGTGACACCACTTAATTGATATAGACCAGAGTCAGTTAGGCAGTCAATGAAAAGATTCTCTTTATCAGAGGTAGGATTTGTTGCAGTATAGTAGCACTGATCAGTCTGAGTCCATAGAAGTTTAGGTAGATTAAAATCACCTAAAAAAATAATAACGTCATTGGGATCAGCAGCATTAAAAATGCAGTCGATTGCATCAACAGCTAGCTGGTAACCTTGAATTGGTTGAGAGGGGCGAATATAGCAGCAACAAATATATAGGTTGCATTTGCAAATAGGAATTCTAGCGCAAACGAATTCAAAGAATGCAGTGGACGATTTTTTAAAGGGTCTAGACTCGAGACGAGAGTGTATAGCTAGAAGTACACCACGGCCATATAAATTCTCCTCTTTATCTAGACGATCGTCACGGTGTAAATCGAAGTCTTGGGAAAATAATTCATTATTCTTAATATCAGGGGTGAGATTGGTTTCTGTGAGGGCAAAGATGTCGTATGGCAGAATCTGCGAATTAAGATATATAGCAGAAATCTTAGTTCGTAATCCTCTTACGTTTTGATAATACAGGGACAGATATTTGGGAGGCTTCGGCAAAGAATTGAGTGGTGGGTTAGGAGCGATGGTAGTTTTTGAAACTAGATCGTGTTCTCTGGAGGTGTAGTATCCGTTTGGAGCTAACATGAGATGCGAAAGAAGAGAGATCATTAGCCACGTCATCAGGAGTCATATCTAACTGCTCATGAAAACGTATAAAAAGTTGCCGCAGATCATTATGATTAGTGGGGAGGTCTTCTTGCAGAATGGAAACCATTGCATTGGTTTTCGTTATACCGTCGATACAGACAGAGTCAGGCTTATCATATAGGTAGGCGAGATATAAGCGAACATTATCATATAATCTGCGGTCTCTTAAACGAAAGAGAACATATCGGCCATCTTCCCCAGAATCGATAAGGTGCTTGGTTAACTTTGCCTTTGGAGGAAGAATGGGGTCTAAAAAAGAAGGTGGTGTGGTATTAGGGTGGGAGTCTAGCTTAGAACATGGGGAGGGATTTAAAATATGGGAGCGAATAAAGTTGGGGTATGCCGTTTTTGTATGAGGGGAATGAGAAAATGTTGGGTTTTGTAAATGACTGGGAGGAGGATCTAGATTGAAAGATACGCGCTTAGGAATTGAGTTGGACGCGGTGGAAGAACGTTTAGTATATACGCGATTGGCAGTATGAATTGAAGGAGGAGTGAAGATAGGAAATGTCCCAACTTTAAAACTCCAATTTGCATCAGGAGTTTGTTTGTTAGGAGTTGGGTTTTTTTTGGAAGAGTTAGGCTTCGATATAGGATTAGACTTAAAATTAACATTATTCTGTTTTTTAGATTTAGTGGATTTTGAGGTAAAGGTAGTATCCTTGCGATGTTTGTTGTTTCCTCTATTCGGTTTAATTCTTTCCATAGTTAATCCACCCAGATTGATGACGTCGGAAGCAGGGTTGATAAACATCCATTCATATTTTGACGGGATGCTTACCTTGAAGGTGTTGGTGGAGATCTTACGGCAGTTGCTGACATCTATTTTAAATTTAGATTTGAAGAGACTATATCTTCGATTTTACTGGAAGTTATCCGGATGTGATCAGCAATTTCGATTAACAGCGCGCGTGATTCGGTTATCTCGTTGCTTAAATCGCTTATTTGGCACATGATGTTTATGAGCAAATGATCATTATTATGCGGAGACGGAACGCTGCTTCTGGATGTGCTTTGAAGATGAAAATCGAGGGAAGACCGTAGAGAACTTAAAGAGTCTGTTATTGTGGGGATGTAAGATTTTATTATTGATTTAACACTATGGGATAGAAAATTTTTGGAATCTTCACTAAAGTCATGTTTGTCATTTCGTTTTATTAAGTCACTGTTTTGAGCCAACTGCATGGATAAGTTTCTAAATTGGGTCTTGTTATAGATTGCAGATTGCTCGAGTGAAATTGACAAATCTTCAACTGATTTAAGAAGGTCATCATATTTTGTAAATTGGTTTTGCATTGATTTCAAGGCATGATTGTTTTCTGCCGCAAAGTTACTGACCGAATCACTGAGACACTTAATAGCAAGTAATATGTGGGACGGAGTGATGTCCTTGCACTCATCACAATAAAACAAAAAGTTGTTTTTAAAATCTTTTAGGTACGCGATGGATCTTTTACTCAAGCCAATGCAAAGGGCATGGAATGACTTGCTACAAAGACCACTGCAGATCACCATAACAGCATTTACGTCACTTGTTAGAGAGCAATTCACACTTCCACATAATTCAGACAAAATGACGATGATTGAGTTAGGGTAGGTCAGTTGAGAAATTTTAAAACACAAAAGGCGGTGAATGAGAATTGGGTTAGCTGTTAATTTCACTTTAATAAACAAATCGAGTCAGCAAAACACAACAAAAGGCGATGACCGAGAAATAGGTTGTGCGAATTATTGCAATTAGGCAGAAAAAAAAATTTAATGGAAATAAATTAGCAGAGCGAAATTTAAACACGTCTGAACTTAATGAATGAACAATTGACAATGACAATTGACAATGACAACAACTTAACGCAGCTTGTAAATGTTCCCACGCGAATACCAGACGTTGATAGTTATACCGTCAATACCCTGGACTTGTTTTTAACCTCTCACCCTGATAAGTATACCGTTGATGTGCTCTACCCTCTAGGCTCGTCGGACTATTGTGTCATATCAGCTAATTTCTCGTATGCTGACCACACAGTTAGAGAAAAAAATCCTAAAAGAACCGTATGGCAATACGACAAAGCCAATTTTAGCGGACTTAACAGCTTCTTTAGGAAATTTAACTGGTTGTCATGTTTCCTCGATAACGACGTGGATGCCGCTGCTGATATGATAACTGACACTATTCTCCTTGGAATGAGATCCTTTATCCCTTATCGGATTAAGAGTATCAGACCAAAACAAAAGGCATGTTACTACTCGAACTGTAAAGAGGCTGTCAGGGTAAGAGAAATGTTTTTTCGGTCCTATAAGACCAACCCGACAGAGGAAAACTGAAAAAAGTTTAAACGAGCCAGATATGACTGCAAAGTCTTTCTCAAGCTTCTGAGATTTCAATATGACCACAAAACTGAGGCAAAAAATACTACAATGTTCCAAAGATAGTACAAGTTGTTGGCCGTTAGTCAAAAATTTTAGAAATTCTGCCTCATCCTCCATCCCTACGCTCATTAACAATGACATTTCAGCTGTCAGCTATTTGGATAAAGCCAATCTGCTTGCTGCATACTTTGCAACAAGTTCAACACTTCCAGATTGCTCTTTCGAACTCATGTAGTAGTAGGTGTACTTAAAGATCTTAACACACACAAAACTGCCGGTCCAGATGGTATAACTCCCCTTCTTCTGAAGAGGTGTTCTTTCACCCTTGCAAAACCATTGCGTGACCTTTTTCATCAATCCTAACCTTTAGGACTCTTTCCGAGCAGATGCAAAACACCATTTGTCCTCTCTCCTCCTACAGACCCATTGCACATATTTCCCTTCTTTCCAAGATCGTGGAAAAGATAAAAAACCGTCAGCTCATGAAATATCTCGGAACACGAAAACTTCTCAATGACGGTTTTCGCAGCAACCGTATGTTTCATGGCATGTTTCACCGAAAAGTGGAACCAAAGCGTACGTCAATCTGGAGAAAGCAAGGTACGAGTAGTTGCACTTGATACTCGTATTTGCAAGGCATTTGACAGAGTTTGGCATCAGGGTCTAATATAAAATATAGTAATAGTAATAATAATAATAAAGACTGAAGGACTGGTGTATGTAGAGGTCAACAGGCATATAGAAGAGGTAGGCGAAAAAGCTCGGTGGGAAATTAAGCAGGATTTGGAAGGCCGCCGGGCCGTTGGAGAGATGCATAACGCGCCAGTGATGCTTATTCAGGCAGTCCATTGCATTTCCAGTGCAGACATTCAAACAACTACTATCATTAGTCAGAGGCAGTATCCTCATGCATACGAGTAAGTGGAGGGAAACTAGAGATATTTTGCTTCGCTCGTAATTTGCTTTCTAGCTTAACTAGGATGAAGTTGAGTATCTTCCTTTTTCTAGAGAAGAGGACATGATCCATTTTGACTTGAGTTATGGTAAGGCCACAAATACTTATTACGTGTCGAAGGCAAAGACCAAATGTTGCGTTTGTAATTCCACTATTGAAAACGAAGTGGGCCGAGCTGCAGACGAAAGTATTTATGTCCAGTTCTTGCAGAGAATCGATGGTCGAGCAAGTGCTACGGTTGCAAAAAACTCCCTCAATACCAAGGAATGTCATCATTGTATATTTATTGTCATAGAGAGTCGCACTGCATTCTCAACCGTAAGTTTTTGTTAGCCGTGCTGAAAGCTTTCTATGACTAAGACTGTGTTGGATGTGAATATTGGGGATTCTTTCATGGGTCTGTAGCAGAAAGGAAGAACCACTCATAGGTCTGATAGGTAAGAAAGCTATGGTTCCTTCAGTTTAGGTAATGTGCATTTTACAGGGTGACTCTGACCCAAAGGATAATAAGCAGCTTCAATGTTTCTTAGCCAGGGTTAACCGAGTAACCCTTAGAGTGCTTTATAACACTCGAAATTAGCGGTGTTTTAGAAAGTGTTTGCCTAGCCTCGAGGACACAGGTGACACATTTGCAGAAGTTACTTCAGAATTCACGTAAAGCCTTCCTAACTTCTTTTTTATAGATCTTTAAAGATGCTTTGTAGGTTTCTTAGTCCCATTCTGACGGGGTTTAGCACTGCATGCAATTACTTTCTCTCTTCCTTACTACAGATGAGGATAAGGTAAATGCTCTGTTTAGAGAGGGAAGCGAGATTTTTGTTGAGCTCGTCGAGGTCCAGCTAGGATATGACAATATGACTTCCCTGTCTAGCCAGTTTGACGTCAGCGATCACGATTGTGGTAGATGATAGTGAGATTCATTTCCTTATTCGATATGGTGACTTGTAAGCATAGGTTGTGAGAGTAGGTAGATTCATCCGATACTTTCCAGTGGTGTGCCGAATTATGGAGGCTATTAGGGGCAAAAGTGAAGTCAATAACTTGGCGGTTTTTAGTAATCAAAGTAGGACAATTACTAGATTATTACCTGCTATATATACACATATCAAAAATTGACTGACTTCTGGAGTTAGTGTCTGTAGTGTCACATAAGTTTGCGTCGTACCTCAGCACGATTTTTCCTCATTAACCAGTTCATGGTAGGTACACATATGCAAACTATACTTGGACGTCAGAAATATCACGTTGAAGAGGTTTGTGTACAAACACTGGGAATATCTTTTTTGTTTGCCAAGTTGAAGATTAGATATATTTACCTTAACAATGAGTTCTCGAGAGATGGCCTTATGCTTGCCTATCCTGGTAAGACTCCTGGTGAAGTTCGAAGTGGCGAGTCAGGACATGTGGAGATTAATCTATATCACTTTGGGTTCCATAGGAAGGTGGTAGAGATAATTTAACGATGGTGTCATTCAGGTCTTCTGTGAATAACCAGTGTATCGTTGTATCCTCGGTTGGAGGTGTACTGACTTGGCAGGCTCAGATGGGTTAGCCTCAGGGAGTGAGTCTGGATTGAGAATGGATTTAACTGTCAAGGAAAGTACAATGGATCGACTTCTGACCACTTTCAGAAGTCTGATATCTAAAAATCTTTAGGATCATCGTAGAATCAGAGGGATTGGGTGGGAAGTTAAACTAAGCTTGGTATGAGGGAACTTAACCCTGTCATAGTAACCTAGCAACTGATAAAGTGTCACTAAGACCGATGATGGCAGCCCTGATGAAGTCAACCAAGTTCTGATCCTTAAAGACCATTAGCTTCACACACCTTTCGTGCTCGTAATCGTTTTTGCAGATAGTAGAGAGGATGTTATGGTTGTTGTTGATATAGGCACTTTAGTAAGCAGCATTCTACAAGCCGTCATCTATCGTACACGATTTTCACGATAAGGTCAACATGTTGAGAACTTCAACTACGAGACCGTCTTTTAGCTCCTCAGAAAGGGATTTTTTCGTTTCCATTTATTCAGCGATTGGACGACTCGCAACTAGCTACGGCCACAGGAATACTCCTATCGGTGTTAATTGGGAGCTGAATTAGAGATTCGATCTTGACAAGTTTCATAAGCCATGGTTAGGTTGAACTACGCCAGAGAAATGAATCCCTCTTTTTGCCGAAATCTAATCCTTTTCCCCCTTCTTACCAAGTAGATTGCCTCGCCAAGCAGCCATCTGTATAGTTCCAGCTGACTTGTCTGACAGGATCTATCAGACATTGATAGGGTCACTAAGGGTGAGGTTGGAGGGATGATCTTCGACTTAACTAGTCTTATCAGTACCTGTACCGATAGCACGGTCGAAGCGAAGGGTTTTGGAACTGCCTGATACAGTCAATGGATCGAAATGTTATTTCTTTTAGCAACTAGCTACTAGTAGAAACGCATCCATACCTTGAGCTAGGAGATGTCAATAGCTCATTAATAATCGAAAGAAAGGGTGATGTTTGAGCGATTACCCCATAATTTTTGAACACGAGAGTTGAGGGCCTGGTCCCACATAAGCTTCTTCACCAAGGTAAAGTTTGTTTGTCGTAAAGGGCTTCACTAGGTTATTAGGCCCCAAATATTCTTTTAGTCTAGAGAATGTTTCACCCCAAATAAGACACAAACTTGAAAACATCAGAATACATCAGAATACATCAAAATAGACGCAATCTACGCAGTCTACCAACAAACCAACCCTGTACTGACTTACTTATTGACTTGTTTCTATTTCAACCACAAGCAACAAATGAATTACATCACTAACCCAGACTAATTAAGGGGAAATTCAAAAACAGAATTCCACTTAATTCGCATGTTTAACGACTTTAATAACGATGATTAACAATCAACGGTCATTTATTGAATTTGAATGGAAATGTAATTAATACCCTGGTGCATTCGTTCGAAAACGAGCATTTGAAACGCTCGAGTGCTATTTAAATTTCATAGGTGTTTCTGGGTTTTTTGGTGACATCGTCAGCGCTCCTCAAAGCCTTCTCTACCCTGACATAGTCGTTATGGGTGCAGTGGCCAGCGATGCCGGCTATGTCAGCGATATCGTTGATAAGGTTCATATTGGTCGGTCCCAGGAAATTCAGTATTCGCACAAACCGTTTGTGGCAAGGGTGTCAATTTATCGAGGACATGTGTTGAAAAATCACACAAAATGCCGATTTAATTGAATGAGATGTAATTTGGCGATAAATTTTATTTATTCCCGATAATAGGAGCGGGCTGGTAGGGTGATCAGAAGTGACAGACATGAAGGTGACTTTCAAGGGCGCACACAAACATGAGGTTATTATCAGCAGGAGGTTTTTTTTTATTTTGTTTTCGTGATTGGCATGTGGGGACTGGAACGTGGCCACCTGTCAGAGGACGGTTTTAGGCAGTCCGTATCTTTGTAGCTTCTGATGGAATTAATTAAATATAAATGAACTGATGATTGAATGACGGCGGGGTGAATGAATTCATTATGAGCGGACTGTTCGAAAATTACCCTGGGGTTCGGCGATAGAGACTGATGAGAGGGGTGTGGGTAAGTGCTGTCTGTTAGTCCAACAGGCGATTACCGCCTGACATTGATATAGAAATACACTTTTGAATCCTTTTTTGAAAAGGCCGAGAGTGTGGGAGTTTTTAATAAATTCAATTTACTATTTCAAAAGAAAACAGTGTGTCTGCGTATATTTGTCAATAATTTTTTACTTTCATTACTATATGACCCTCTCGGTTATTTATGCTAACCCACCCAATAGATTATATCGATTGCATATGGGGTAAGTCGCCTGCACGGCTTTGCTGACAAATAAGAACTCTTTCGTCGAAATTTTTCATGGCAGTTTCGCAGAAATGTGTCTGAATTGCTCTGATACAGCGCTCAATTTGCTCCTTCAAGGGGTGGGTGATCTTGGGTTTATTGGCATAAATCTTCGAAAAACATAAAAAAAAAGGCCCAACGGTGTTAAATGGCATGACCTGGGCGGCCAATGATCTCCAAAATAGGAAATTACTCGACCTGTGAATGGCTCATGCTCTAATTGAATTATTTCTTGGTCCACATCCATATCATCAGATTTAGACATAAAAAACTGAATAACGATGCCGCGATAGCGAGCACCATTAACTCATATTGCCTGAACAGCCGCATTTCCAAAGAAGAATGTTTCGATGATGCATTCAGCCCAAAATCCGCACCAACAAGTGACACGTTGTGGACATATTTGTTTCTCAACAATCACTCGAGGATTTTATGAAAGCCTAAATTCGACAATTTTAACGATTAACAATTAAATCGATCAAAGATGAAAATGAGCCTGATCGCCGAAGGTGATTTTGTTTGTGAAAAATCAGCATACACTTCTTGTTGTTGTTGTTGTTTCATAACCTATTCAGCGAGCTCTTTTCGCTGTGCGTAGTAGGATTCTGTTCTTGAGTCAATTGCACTTTGTATGCATGAAGATCCAAACCTTTCTTGAGAATGCACTGTAGAAAGCTTCTCGAAATATCAAATTTTTGACCACTGTACGAAATTGATGTTCCTGGACATTCAGTAACATTCTCACGAACTGATTCGATGTTTTGTGTTGAATGACTTTTTGAAGGAAGCTCAGAATGTTCTTTACGGATGGATCTAACCAGTTATGGAACCGAAACTGTTGTTGGCACCAATAGCAATTCTGATTTGGTTAACATTTGAATGTCAGCCAAAGGAGATTTACACGATGTCGTGCATAACACAGTTATTTGTAGCCGCATTAAATCTGGTGTTGGGGTGTGTAGGGTTTTACTTTGATTAGACAAGTGTGGGGTTAAAAATGGATAGAAAAATGCGGTTTAAGGGAACCACGTATTTTCTTGTTTAATAGAGCAAAGAGAAAGTTTATTTGTCCTCCGGAAATTACTTCCATATTTTAACATCTGACTGTCATACATTTGTACAATATTACACTTCATAATCTTACGTTACGTTTCTTTGTTTACATAAGAATTTTGTACTGACTGTCCTATAACTTGGTTTGAGCTAGCAGTACAACAATCAATCAGCGCCCTACTGATGCAGGCTAAAATGGCAACTGCGTGATTGACCAGTAGCATAATACTGGCCTACGCGGTCATAGGACTCACAACCCTATATAACAGAGATAGAATATGTATATGTGATGAACCAGCCAATCGGATAAAGACGGATTTATTGTTGATGACGCTTCCAGAGGATTAAAGTACAACGATCTTTGAATTTGGACGTGGATTGTTCGAACCTTTAATAGACCGCAACAGCGGAACAGCTAGCAGAGATCCTCGACAGCTACATAGCCGCCATTCAAGAAGTGCGATGGGACAGACTGGACAAAAAGGGGAGGACAAGCTGTAATATCTACTATGGAGAATGTTACATACAACCGGCGCGACAAGGACAGCAGTCACATCGTTTATTCGGATGCGAGTTCGCCATAAGAGGAAGTCTTAGGGAACAAATCTCGAGCGTCAGCCATGTAAGCGAACGGCTGACGACGATTTTTACAAATGCTAAACTCGCCAACATAAGCTTCATAAACGCGAGCCCACCGACTTTGCAGAACATTCCAAACAGCCAACATCGACTAGGAGTATTAGTTTGTTGTAGCCAAGATACGAATGCGGATATCCGTAACAGCCCAAAACCAGCGAATCATTGTGAGAAAATTCAATGTTGAACGGCTACCATCGAAAGAGACCGCCTTTTTCGATTGAATCTCCCTTAACGTCTCGAGAAATCCACCAATGGCATTCCTGCCAAAGATCAGCCATAGAGGCAACTTCGAAAATATTGGATTTTTACCCGCCCCCCAACAAAGAAACCCACGGTTTGACGTCTTATGCAGAAAGGCAAATAAAGAAAAACAACTGCTAAACTATTAAACGGTGATTACGAACAAAATCCCACAGGCAGGAAGGATGAAGCCTTCAACTTGGTCGAAGAAAGACAACATTTCCATTCACTAGACCAAGATAAAGTCAGGACAGCAATTCGCAAGTTAAGTTCTAGCAAACAGATGATGTCTGGGTGCGGATCATAATCAACTCATCCCCAAAATCTGGGCCGACAAAAGTATACCCGATGAATTGAACCAAAATCATTCGACTATGCAGAATGGTAATAGAGAAAGCACACTGCTTCATCAAAGTTAATAATGACAAAACCGATGCCTTCAATGTCAGAAAAGGACTTGAGCAGCTCGATTTTTCAACATCGTTTTTTGAAAAAATTGTGCGAAACTCACAATGCAACTCCGGAGACACCGGAGTCTGTTCAGTTACTACTCGCATTCGGAGAGATTGACATAATTGAAAGAACACAATAGAGCGTTTCTGATCATTGAAGCAGAAACGGCCATTCTGGGTTTAGCGGTCAATGAAGGTTTGAGTCCTTCATAGACCTCAGCGGAGATCAGACGCATTTCGCATTTCGTGTTCGGCTTTACAAGTGTGGAAAAATAATATAGTGTTAAACAATAAACTTTGAAGTGTTCGGTAGCCGAAGTGGTAGAGGCCCGGACAATAAATCTCGAGGTTGTAGGTTCGCTTCCCGGCTTCTGCGAAAGTTTTTTTTCGTTTATTTATTTAATTCATTTGCAAAGACAATTTTAATAAAAAAGTGGTTGTTTTGTATTACAAATTCACGTGATGGATTACGGAGAGCGGTCCGGTATGCCAAAAGCGAGATCTGCGGAGATATCGGGCGAGGCTTCGAGTGGTTCGAGCCAAACGCCAAGGCCAAAGAGAAAGAGTAAGCTAAAGCCAACCTCTAACTTGGTACAACGTCCCGCCATACCAACGTCCACTGTAAAGATTGGTGGAGTGAGGGCAGGAAACAATTTCGCTTCATTGGCAGCAAGTGAATCGGACGATGAAGAGGAGGAAATCGAGTCGATAAGTAGCAGCATCAAAATGCTACAGCAAAGGGTACAGGCCATAAAAGAACAGCAAATGGTCAGAAGGAAGAGGGAAGAGCATGAGCAATCCCAACAGCAACAGCAGTCGCAGCTTGCTCAAAAGCAGTTCCAACAAAAACAACAGACAAATACAATAGCACAAGTGCACCAACAGAAGGAAAAGAAACACCAGCAACAACAACAACAACAACAACAACAACAACAACAACAACAACAACAACAACAACAACAACAACAACAACAACAACAACAACAACAACAACAACAACAACAATAACAACAACAACAACAACAACAACAACAACAAGAACAACAGCAGCAGCAGACGAAGAAGAAGGAGAAGGTGCCTGCTGTCAACACCTATAAACTGGAGGTGAATGCAACCACGGACCTGTGTAAGTTGGTAATTGGTAATAATTTTAATATTAAGCGATTGGGGAACGATCGCCATGCCATCCACTGTAATACAGTGGAGGGCTACGCGAAAGTGAAAGAGCTTCTAAAGGAAACGACGACGGAGCACTACTCATACACACCGAAGTGTGAAAAACAGCAATCGATCCTGCTGAAGGGGTTGGAACCGTCTTATGATCCTGAGGAGATCCTAGCACTGCTCAAAGAGAAGGAGTGCGAAGGACTCAAGTTTGTGGGGGTAAAGAAATTTACCACAGCTAGAGCCAGGCGGGAGAAATGGAGTCTGCCGTTCTTCCTGGTGCAGCTCAGTCCCGAAAGCCGTCTGGATAGTCTAAGAAGTATCAATGTCCTAGACTACCAGGTGGTTCACTGGGAAAAACTAAAAAGGAGCAAAGGTATTATACAATGCGGTCGTACTGCTGTACGACGAACGTATACGACTGACAGGTACGAATTTACAAACGCTAAACTGTCTGCGCACATTCGTGTATGACAGTTAACATTGCGGTTTTAGCACCGAAATTACAGTTCCCAACGAAATTGCGGAATTGGAGGAGTTTGTTCAAAGATACACATACAACTACAGTAAGACTCGATGGACACGCTTCTCCGCAACCTTGACTAGAGCGCTCTCCTCGAACACGCTCCACCCACCGTCCAATAGGAATTTGTCAAACGAGGAGATCGACCATTACCTAAAACAAATAGACGAGACAATTAAATAAACTATGGACACTACAATACCGCGGTATCGACGTACAACTAACTAAGACCTGTTCCGCAATCCTACTATTGACGCACTGCACCGACAGAAGAGTAGACTTCTCACAAGACTCAAAAACTTGTACAGACAGTTAACTGACAGACAAGACCCGGAGATTAGGACACTGAAGTCGTCGATTAAAAATATTCAAACGCTAATAAAAGAGAATTACAGAATTTCTGTAAGCTCATATTGGAATAACAAGGTTCGGGGTGTAAACACCAGCAACCCGAATATGTTCCCGCAAATAAATAAACTATTTTGGAGAAGAAATCAAAACGACCTTCAGTGTCTTAAAATAGCCTGGACAACAGACAACGAACGGTTACTGACAATAGCAGGAGTTGATCCAAATGAGGCCGCTGATGATGATGACTTCTTTGTGATCGAGGATCCACAGGATAAGGTCGAGGCCATAGGGGCAACTTTCCAGGAAGTATACAAGGCCATTGATATCATTGGCCCTAATTATGACCTGGACAATCGCGTCTTGGGGCACGACTTCTGCATTCGAAATGAAGTAGGGAACTGGCGATCCGAGGGCTCTGGTTTCACCCGGTTCAGCGACGAAAATATGGCAAATAACGTCACGACCAGAGAGGGTGACCTACCCCCGTTCATTTCGAAGGAAGAACTCCGTGAGATCTTCGACACAATCAGGGCTAAGAAATCAGTGGGGACCGATGGTATTCCGAACATCGTGCTTCGACATCTTCCTCTAGAAGCGGTGGACATTTACACCACCCTGTTTAATAATGCAATGAATAATGCACATTATCCAGCGCATTGGAAAACGGCGGTGGTTCAACCTATCCCCAAAAAGGGAAAGGATATATCCAATCCGGCGAATCTCCGATCGATAAGTCTCCTTCCGAATATCAGTAAGGTTTTTGAAAAAGTATTCAATAGAGCTCTGTCTAGGTGGATTGAGGACAAACATATAGTTCCGGATAACCAATTCGGTTTTAAGGCGGGACATGATATCTCACATGCCGCGTCTAAACTGGTGTTCGATATCCAATGGAACAAAGGCAAGAAACAGTGCACTGGTGCCTGCCTTGTTGACTTGGAGAAGGCCTTCGACACTGTATGGTTAGAGGGTCTTTTCTATAAGCTGACTGGGCTGGGGATCAGTAAACCACTCTTGTACATTCTTTATAATATGCTAACCAACAGACAGTTCATCGTGAAGAATGGTGATGTGACTTCTGTTGGAATATTTCAAATTAAAAATGGTCTTCAGCAAGGCGCGGTGAATTCGCCGATCCTATTCAACATTTATACAAGCGACTTGATAGGTTCACTTCCCCATACTATTGTGTACGCAGACGATGTGGTAGCGTACAGAACAGGTCCAAAAATCGAGGTCATTAATACTCTCTTGCAGCGTGACTTCGATAAGATAAGACGATTTTGCGATGACTGGAAGTTGAAAATCAACTTTCAGAAGTCGGAAACCATTCTCTTTAGGACGCCGTTGTCTGGAGCCTCTAGGGATACCAGAAAAAATTGGCGAAACTTCTCAATCATTGGACAACACGGACAACCTCTTGCCTGTCGAAATGTAGTCAGATACCTTGGGATCTGGCTAGATCAGTTTCTGTATTTTGGAAAAAATGTAGATGCTGCTCTGGCCAGAGCTAAAGGTGCTTTTGCCCTTACAAAGAGACTGTTTTATAGCAGCCAACTCGATGCGAGGGTAAAGGTAATCTGCTACATGGCCCTTATTAGGCCCATGCTGGTATTTGGTTGTCCCGTGTGGTTCAATGTACGAGCAAGCTTAATGGAAAAGATTCGGGTGTTTGAGAGGGCTTCGCTTAGGGCTTGTCTTCGCTTGTACAGAACACCAGAGTCGGAGTACAAGAAATTTTATCCTGATGAGGTCCTTTACAACAGGGCGAACCTAATACGAGTGGACAACTTCGTAATTAAGCTGACTCGAAGGCACATTGCAAGAGCAATGACCTCGATGAATAACCTGATATCTGGGGCTTACTACCCCAATTACCTTTACCACGAGAGTGTGCGCTCTGACGGCTTCGTTCCACCGGAAGCATTGCTCTACCTAGATCAGATAGGGTTGATCCAGGATAGATCAGCGGTTCCGTTAATCTTCCATGTCGCTCGGAAAGCTGGGGACAGGCGACTCAACTACAACAGAGACGTCGCACACGGCAGTGTGGATCGTCTCAGGTTCAGTAGAGCGGTGGGGAATCGCGATAAGAGGGATGTCGTTCGGCAGCAATAGCATTTCTGGTGGTTGAATGATGGGGAAGATGTTTCGTCGTCGTTTCCGTCAATTACGGAACAGCCTCACTAATGAGGCAGAGCTGTCCAATCTATTTGCTCAGTAAACAGCGATGGCCGGCTTACATAGGTTTAGGTTAGCATTTAAGAAACATATACATATATCAGTGTATACAAAGGTGTGTACTGATATATGTATATGATTGTGTATAATGTCTATGTGTGTTTATGTGTGTATTATGCATTTAGGTTAGGTAGGCTAAGGTTTATTTTAAGTTAGATACTAAGTTCTTATAAAAAAGAAAAAAAAAATGTTCATATGCTAAGTTTTTGTAAGCAAATTTTTTTCTTAGCCTTAAGTATAGAAAATAAGTATTTGTAAATAAAATGTAAATTCAGTCGAAAGACGTAGATATAAGAATTTAGAGTAGCTTAGAGTGCCTGTGTGGGGCCAGTAAGTTAGTATAAAATTGTTAAGTAATTTTAAGCTAGCATTTAAGCATTTTTTGTTAGAATGTAAGAGTTAGTGTTAAGAAAATAAAATGCATTTAAAACTGAAAAACTGGTCAATGAAGGAAGAACAAAAATATGCTGTTATCAAAAAAGGTCACACAACAGGCACGCCTAGAATAAAACGTCACGATAGGCAGCTACAATTTTGTGGTAGTAATGTGGCTCTGACATCAACTTTAAGAGCGACCCCAGCGCGAAAATCGTGCGAAGAATCACTCTTAGTAATCGGTGTTTCTCTGATAAAGCTCTCTCCCTCGAGCAACCAAAAGGACATTATACAAGTCCCCTGTTTGGCTCTATGGCATGGAAAGATGGAAGTTCTTCGCGTAATTTTCATTCAAGTTTCCATCAATGGAGAATGTAGAAGAAGTTTCAATAGCGAGCTATATGGGGTGGTCAGAAAAGCTCGGATAACTTGGCTTAGATGGCTAGTTCAGCTTAAGCACATGAACACTATCGTCCCGGCATGTAAAGTTTTCGACTCGAACCCAGAGGGACAACGCCATAGAGGGCGACTTCATATAAGGTGGTGCTCACAAGTTGAGTGGGACTTCAGCCAACTTCGCGTGCAATTGGAGGCAGCTGGCAGCGCTACCCAGAGAAGGATGTTAACTGTTGCTCTGGTCCACCCTAGACTGTAGCGCCATCTATGTAAGTAAGTAAGTAAGAATTCACCAGCCCATAAAGCACAGGAAAAAGTGACATTTTGTGGATGTATTGTAACAGCGTCCGAATATTGTCTTGTGGATTTTCTTCACTCCAGATGCGGCAATTCAGCTTGTTGGCGTAGCCAGTAAACCAAAAATCAGCCTGATAGCTGAAAAAAGTTTTATAGTGGAAGAGAGGGGTAGTAGCGATCCCGTTACTGGTTTATTTATTGAACGTACTACGTGTTTTACCAATTAGAGAATGCACGGTGCGAACATGATCGACGGTTATTCGAATTACATGCTTAGGTGGACGTAGCGCACGGTAAGTTTCATGAATTGAACTACGATTTTCGAAATAAATTTGCATAGTATTCAAGTTTCTTCTGACCTGAGTATATTGGTAGTGAAATGAATTAAAAAAATCAGCTGTCAAATTGACTGTCGCTGGAGAAGGTGCTCTCACTTGAGAGAACAAACCTCTGAAAAAAAAACACTCGTTGTTTGGCTTCCTATTTTATGATAAGGCAACGTATGCGTGTGTACAGGGGCTTCCAATAGGGACTTCCGCATTTTGACAGTTGATAGCGGCCATACTGTTGAAGCTGCATCTGTCAAATTGGCTGTCATTTATTCAATCTGTTTTGCCAAATCACCATGGACGGACATAGCGTTCAACAAGACGTGCAAATGATAAAATTGTTTTATCAAAATACGTGTTCTGTTCAGGCTTCGCCCAATCTACCGTCTCCATAATCGTCCTACCGAGAGAACTATTCGCAGTGTGGTGGATAAATTTACGTCGACTGGTTCAGTAAATGATAAACCAACAACCGTACAACTACGAAACGCAAGATCTGTCGAAAACATCGCCCCTGTCCGTGAGAGAGTGCAGAAGAATCCGAGGCAATCGATTTCGCATCGCTAACAACTTGGCGAATTTCGCGTTGTGACTTGGGCCTGCATCCGTACAAAATTCAACTGACCCAGGAGCTGAAGGTAAACGACCATAGACAACGACGTGTGTTCGCTGAATGGGCTCTGGAGCTGTCATATTGGAGCTGGAAACTGACCCTAATGTTCATCGAAAAATCATCTTCAGCGATGAGGCTCATCTCTGGATGAATGGGTACGTCAACAAACATAATTGTGGAATTTGGGATGATAACAATCCATATGAGATCCAAGATCATCCAATGCATCCCGAAAAAATCACTGCTTGGTGTGCCTTTTGGGCTGGCGGCGTCAGCGATCCATGTTGGCCAGGCCATCGCCGTCAACGGCGAGCGCTATAGGTCAATGGTTGCAAACTTCTTTTGGCCTGAATTGGATGATATGGACACCAACGACATGTGATTTTAACAGGACTGCTGTACGTGCCACACAACTCACGTCATATTGGAAATTCTGCACTAACGATTCGAGGGCATGGTCATCTCACGTGGAGGTGATGTGAACTGGCCATCAAGATCGTGCGATTTAACCCCGTTTGACTTTTTCTTGTGGAGTTTTCTGAAGTCGCAGGTCTATGCGAATAAGCCACAAATCACAGCGGCCCTCAAAGCCAACATAACCTATGCCATCGGTCAAATACAGCCTGATTTATGCTCCAGAGGTATGGAAAATTGGACATTTCGGATGCGCACCACCCAGAGAAGCCGCGGCTGACATTTGAACGATGTTATATTCCACACATAATGGCATCGATAGGTATTTCAAACGAATAAAACATTTCGATGATATCTCACACACTAACCTTATTGACTTGGAGGCTCTACAGTATAATAAAACAACACTGAAATTAAAAATCAAAAGAGATATGGCTCCTTAAAACGGTGACTCACAATAGTTTTCATCCTTTTATCGGTTTAATTTTCTTTGTGATCGTAGTTCTTGACTTACATATCTGCAACTATGTCTAATTCATTTCCTTTTGTAGACTTTGTTGCTTGCTTGCTTGTCAGACCACATTAACCACAAACCGCACTTTTTACAATTAAGCCCTCTATATGAATGTCTCATTATTTAAGGAACTGCCACAAAAGTGCTTCCATCTTCCATATCTGTTGGATGTAATCACTTTTGACAGCCTCATGTAAAACGCTGAATCAATTTAAAAGATTCACCCTTTTCAACAAGCGATAAAGAAAACGCAATTAAAGCTCAACCAACATTCGCTTGTTTACTGTACCTCCATCTGCAACCCTCACCTACCCCCAACTTATACCAAAGAACATGTGTAATTAGTTGAAGAACGGTTCCTTCTCGTATTCTCTTTTGCGTTCTCAAATTAAAATCTTCCGCAACACATATTAATTCCTTGAAGAACATACTGCCATACAAGAACACTTTCACCCATCCTTTCTTCATGCTTACAGTCATTCAAACCGCTACAGTGTGATAAAAGCATCTGCACATACAACCCTCAAGACCACACTACCACCTGTCAGCTATTGAAGTACGTGCAAACCTTCTGAACCCCCGACCTATGTAGCACATTCGCCTTGAGCTGCTCATAATTCTTTTGTAAGGACCCCCTTTGAATTACTTAATAACAATAGATGGCGCGCACAAAATGAACACTTTTCTGACTTAATTCCGAAATAAATGTTCGCGGGTTACCTCATCCCCTGTGCGCTGTCTCCGTCTTGTCAAATTTACGAGATTTTCTTACTCGACGTTCATATGGTACTTTGACGGGTGGGAAATACTCGTAGGGTGTCGAAGGGGTACCACAGGGGTGACTGCTGTTACCCCAATTTTTTTTTTCAGATTGTAATTTGAGTGAAATCAAAAATCAAGAAAATGGCGCAAACTTTCAAAGCCTAAGTACGTGCATTCTTCCACTGGCGATGGATAATTAAAGCGGAAATGGCAATTGAAATCAGCTTAAAGCTGAGAGCAGTACGAGTTCTGGTTTATTCTTTTTCGTCGGTCCTCTGGAAAAATTATGTTTATGCAGGGACGCAATATGTACCTATATACTCGTACATAAATGTTGCTTTTACAGGACGATGTAAGTTAATTCTTTAAGTTTCGCTCTTGGTGTTCCTTTTCGAAGCTCTACGTCAGTCCATTGCATCGAGAGGGGGAAGGACATCTTAATTAAAGAAGAAGCTTAATTTTCTTTGTGTCTATTCCTCGTAGTCAGTAAAGATTTACTCTTGCCTTCTTTGTTCGCATGAAATTTGCATATCTTCTGCATCTTCGCTTTTGGTCGATTCAGTTAATGAGGCTAAGGCACGAGTGAAGCGTGCTTCTTTGAATTCTTGTTTTTTGTTTTACTTTTTGCATTAAAACGAAAGGATGAGGATGAAGGCAACATTTTCTTTGAGGAATTTTACGCATCTTGGTTGCATTACAGTTAATTGTGAGGCTAGTTTGAAGGAAGAAAAGTTTTGATATACTCGTACTTGTGTACCCGAAGTTTTTCTCTTCTTACAACTTTCATAATGGTGTCTGTTGATAAGTCTTTATCATCTTGGAAAGCAGACTTCAACGCCTTGACACATTGGCTCCGGGGTTGGAAACGTTCATAATAGATGCTAGGACATTAAGCTTCACTTAAGTTGTTTACTATAAAAGTATCCGATTGAAGGATTTTAAAGTTGAATTCGAAAAAATATAGAATGAGGCGAAAATCATTGCCATTGGTATATATTGCTTCCGCAGGACTGGTTCCATATCTTCTAGGACGATTTTAAATGTCGGAACTAAATATTTAAGCCATTGATAGTTGGCTCGGCGATCAGGTAAGTAAGCGGTCCCAATAGCTGGTGTACTTGTTGATGGCCCAAATAAGCAAGGAACGAGATTTTTGCGGGAAATTTTAATCCCTGAATGGTTGAGATTGTGTACAGCTTCGAATTTGTTTCTTTCTATTGAAATGTCAACAACTCGTGAGCGAAGGTGCTACATTTCTGCGGATTTCCCATCAACAATCTGGAGAAGGTATGACTCTGGTATTTGGCCTTAGAAGTTCTTCCACTGTTTTGATGGTGTTCTGTTTGGTCGAACTCAATCCGAAGCAATATGAATGACTGTTTGCTAAATTCGTTTCCTTCCTGGCTAGTTTAACTCCGTTTATTCCTCCAAATTGTATGAGCGTCCTACCGGGCTCCTCGAAGCTATCAGCATGCCATCTACGAGTATGTAGGTGAAAACGTGCTAACATCATCAAATAAAGAATCAAAAACGTTGCTGGGTTGAGGAAGATAATCCTGATAAGCTCATATAATGGCAAGCGATCTTGAAGAGTGGAGAACGTGAAGCGTCTGTGGTTGGGCGGATATTTTCATTCTTTTTTGTTACGGTTTGAAGAGGGCCGGCTCAGCGACTCCTTGACGGGCAGCAAATACAAGTACTTATTATGCGCTGAACCACGGGTCTAGAAAACTTGTAGCATTAAGGAAGTATGAGCCTTCCACGTTAAGTAAGGTGCAAAATGACTGCTAGGCAGCGTAACAACAGGCTTGTATTGGTGCCGTTAAGCAAGTAAGAAACTCTGTAAGTAATTTTACATCGGATAATGAGAGAATGACTAAGGTTGGTTCCGGCCGCGGCTATGGACGTCAACTAGTGAACAGAAACAAGAACACAATTTTGCGACCAAAATTGCCAACGAGAAAATGATATTCAGGGATTTTTCTTAATGGAAGAGCCGATTGGACTTGTCAACAACTGAACAAGCCTAATCGAACATCGTTCCTCTGGTTGAATGTGCATGCGGATGAACACCTGTGGATTTTTGGTCAACATCCATCTGATTGCAGAAATGCTTCGCCGGTGTGGTCTTTCTTGTAAGAGTCGTTATGTCTGACAGAGCAGCCGTCGGCCCAGGTGCTGTGCAATGAGTAAGGGTTTTGCTTGCAACATCAGCTGACGTCTTAAGATCTCGTTGGTTAGGTGAGAGTACCACCATAATAAGTAAAAGTAAATGGATCGCCTAAAGAACTGCTGTACATCAGACAGTAGGATATCCGAAACTTGTTTCAGATTTCTTTTTTCAATGTAAGCGATCACATACTCGATACTTTGTGCCATCATTTGGACTGGAGGGTTCACTAGTTGTTCGAATCTGAGGTACGAGTATCAATCGCAAACAGATTGGGGCAATCGTGTGGACATTGGGCGTGTGGAGATACCTAACGAGAAGTTTGCTGAATTCGTTGTTTCGTGGGAGCAAAGGAGGGTATTTACAATCCTCAGAAATGTCCGCATGTTTGAGTCGTCCACCTACCCTTAGCAAACGCAAATTGTTGACCTTTTCAACGAACGGATTAAGCCGCTTTACGCTGCCCTTCAGGTTTCCATTCTTTTCGATGGATACTATTTCTTCAGCGAAACAAGTAGTTTGTACTGCCGAGCCCACAAGTAAAAGTGCTTCGTTCAAATCTTGACTTGTTTTGTTCCTCAAACGACTGCAAAATCGAACAACATATGCAACAATTCGAAGAAGTTTTGTATATGAACTACAACGCTCTACTAATTCCAACAAAAAAATTTGCTTTGGTTGTATGCAGATGAGAACTGATTTTCGCTTCTCTAGCGTAAGATCTTCTGGGGAGAGATTCAGCTGAACAATTGACGGCCAATTTTCTTCCTGTTGACGTAAGTATCTAGAACTCTGAAATCATATGGAATTTTTTAATTCCTCTACTGTACAGCTCTAGACACGATGTCTGCTGGATTTTCGAGAGTGGGAATGTGTCTCTAGATTATATCTCGCGATTCCTCCTGTATTTCTACCTATTCCCTACAAACGTGTTGAGTTTCGACGTATGAGTTGCAATCCAATGCAGAACGATTGCTGAATCCGTCCAAAAAAAGGTTTTTGCCGGAGAGCTTCCGAAGTTATTTTTTATCTTTCTCCAGAGCTTGGGTAAGAGATGTGTAGCGCACAGTTCTAAACGATGTAGCTGCTTTTTCCGCGTTGGCACTACTCGTGATTTTGCCACTACTAAGTTTGTCGGTACAACACCTGACGAATCTGTAGCTCACAGATATAAACAGCACCCATATGCTTGCACAGAAGCGTCCGAAAACCCATGAATTTGATACGTACATGTATCTGCTATTAAGGCATGTCGTGGAACAGTCAGGTTTTGCAACGACTACAGATCACCCATGAACTTTGCGGGATTGATGCATCCCAGTCCAGTTTTTCGATCCACAATCGTTGAAGGATGATCTTTGCCCTTATGATTATCGGACTCATAAGTCCCATAGGGTCAAAGAGCGACGAAGCCAGCGAAAGGATTGATCTTTTTGTGTACTTAGTGTATATCCGAAACTCGTCAGAAGAGGAGTTCCAAGCGATTCTCAATGTGCTTGTGAGATTCCGTGAAATTAATCTCCTTCTTTTGACGATTTGAAGTCTGAACGATCGTGGGACAGTTGCTATTCTATTTAGCCAATTCTAACCCTGATGACTTCAATATTTTCGAAACCTCTTCTTTTATCCACAATACGACTTCTAGATTATCATCTCCGGTCAGCATGTCATCTACAAAAAAATCTGTCTTCAGAACACGGGAACCCAATGGATCCTACTTACCTCACTCAAGTAAGCAAGACTACGAATGGCTAGATAGGGGCCGAAGACGTACCATATGTCACCGTATTTAACTGATAGGTTTGCACCGGCATTATCTCGTTCTCCCTCCACAAAATGTATTGAAATCGACGATCAGACGGGTGAATCAGGAATTGTCGGTACATTTTTACGATGTCTGCAGTAATAACATACCGATGCAAGCGAAATCGAAAAAGGATGTTAAAAAGATCGTCCTGAATTTTTGGACTAACCATCAAAATTCCGTTAAGCAAAATTTGCGAAGATGTACGGCAGGATGCATCGAAAACCACTCTAGTTTTGTTGTAATACTTGATGAGGCATATAGTAATGTGGTTCGTTTAAATCAGGCTCCCCTACCAGAGTCATATGACGTAACGACTCAAATTCTTTCAGAAACGCTATATACAAGGACCGTAGCAAATCGTTTTTGGAAAGCCTGCTTTCAAGTGATAGAAACCTTCGCAAATGCAATGTCGTAGGATACCCCTAAACAACTCATCAGTCAACCACTGCATAAAATTTCAACACTTTACTTGAAAAAACTGTCGCACCCCTGCTGCTCCTCTGTCCAGTTTGATTTGAGTCCATAGTGTTCCAAGTTGTCTTCACCCAACAAACCTACGCAGCAAGATCGATTGTCCTTCTCTACCATTGCTTTGTCCTTTGTAGCGTTGGAAGTCCTTCGCCGAGCTTGATTTGCCCTGTCTGCAGCAAGTCGAAGAATGTTTCAGCACCCAAAATCAAGTCTATTGATGATGGTTGATTGAAGTGATCGTCTGTCAAATCCAGATTAAAGGGCATGTTCCAGTTCCTCACATTTAACGTTTTTTCTGGCTGGTATCCGGTTAATGATGGAGCGACAAGCAATTGAACAGACAACTCGAAATTGTTGTACCTCGAGCGAATTTGTAAATTTATTTTTGTCTCACTAACTCCTATTCCAGCAGTACCTACTCGTTTTCTGTCTTTCTTGAGATGAAGACTATTTACGAATCTTTCATTAATTAGGTTAACCTGCCTGGATCAAGTAGAACCCTACCTGTTTGGAAGCTACCTGATGAATCCTGAACAAGATCCAATGCCGTTGCCAGAATAAATTGGGTGTCACTTCTGCCTATATTGCGTGACCTAGAAGCTTCTTCGTTCCTTCCAGTGCTATCGTTGGGTTGTGTCCGGTGTAAGAGAGTGTGATGAGGTTGTTGGCAGTTCTTACATCTATATGTTGATGGGCATTTTGCTAGACCATGACTCTTTCCTAGACAATTAAGACAGCCCTAGTTTCTTAGCGTTTTCGAATCGATCCTTGACAGAAAGAGTATTGAAACTGGAGCAACATGAGATAAACACAAAAAACACAAGACCGTTGAGTCATAGGCAATGACTGCCATATTTCTTAAAAAATGTTCTTCCTCTCTTTCCCTTGCCCTTTCTAATCTCTTCCGTCTATCCCTTTCACAAGGAATATTTCCTCAGGTTTGGAAAACCTCCTTCATAACCCCGATCCACAAGAAAGGATCAAAGAATGAAATAACCAACTATCGTCCCATCGCTAAACTCTCCCATATACCCAAACTCTTCGAAAGTATTTTGTATGAAGCTCTAAGCTTCCAATGCAAATCACTTATTTCCCCTAGACAACATGGCTTCTTAAAGGGTAGGTCAACCACCACAAATCTCGTTGAATTCGTATCCTTTGCCCTCTCTGCCCTAGAGAATGGCAATGAAGTCGATGTAGTTGCAACCGATTTTAGCAAAGCCTTCGATAAAATCTCTCATCGGTTAATTATCTTTAAATTGTCTGCCCTCGGCTTTGAACCCATATTGTTAAAATGGATATCCTCTTACATCGAAAACCGTTTTTACAGTGTTCGTTTTAGGTCAGCCCTGTCCGCTCCATTTTTGGCCACCTCTGGAGTTCCACAAGGCAGCCATCTCGGTCCCCTTCTTCTTATATTAACCATAAATGTTCTCGATATGATCATCAAACACTCGTCAGTCTCCTTTTACGCCGACGATACCAAATTTTTCAAAACCATTTCCTCTCCCCATGACTCTTTCCTCCTTCAACAAGATCTTGATAGTTTCTCGATCTGGTGCCTCAAAAATTCTTTGGAACTTAACATCGCCAAATGCCAATCCATCACCTTCTCACATAAGCGGAACCAATCTCCTCCCCGACTCTATCTTCTCCATAACCAACCTATCTCCTCCGTACAGTCTCTTCGCGACCTCGGCATTTTGTGTGACAGCGAGCTCAACTTCCATTTACATATGGATGAGATAATCCTCAAAGCCAACTCTGCACTAGGTTTTGTAAAACGGTGGTCCAAAGAATTCACCAACCCATACGTGACCAGATCCCTCTATATTACCTTTGTTCGCCCCCTCCTAGAGTACGCCAGTCAACTATGGTCCTCATATCATCGTGTTCATATCTCGAGAATTGAAAGCATTCATTGTCGTTTTCTTCGATTTGCTCTTCGAGGTATGCCCTGGGACGATCCTTTTAATCTGCCCCCCTATCAAAATCGTCTCAACCTTATCAACTTAAACACCCTCGAAGATCGCAGAGATGCAGCAGACTTTCTCTTCATTCATCGACTCCTTTCAGGTCACGTTGAATGCACGTCCCTTCACAACTCCATTTTCCTCAACACTAACCCTCGTAATCTACGTACCCCTCGACTCTTCTATCTACCAACCCACCACACCTCCTATGGAGCGAACGAACCAATCTCCCGTATGCTACGTCAAATCAACTCAAACCCTACCGTCTTTGACTTTCACCGCACCACTTTCTACCTCAAATCTGTTCTCCTTCACCACTCCAACCAACCTTAGTTTTAAGTTTTAGTTTAAGTTTATTTTTTAAGTTATAGCTTGTATTAAGCCGAATAAATGGGGGCATTCGCCCCCACCAAAATTAAATTAAATCAAGCTTTAATACGGTATAAATTGCTGGGGAGGTGGCTATCAGAACCAAATTCAACCATTGCTAGTCTTGCAGAAAAATGTTGTCCGGAAAACTTGTCGCAAACCTGGTAGGCATCCTAGTTTTCCTTTGTTTTGTCAATTAGGGATTCTTCCTGTTCGTCACTTATACTGTTTTAAGGTACTAAAAGCATTCTTTATGAAATCTGGTTACCGAAACTTCCGTATAATCTTATAACTTACGTAATAATTCGCTTAATATATTACAAGTGCCAACCTATCGAACGACCGCATATAGAAATTCTTATTTAGTTATATGTAGTCGTTTATTTAATGTCCTCCCGGAAGAAATCAGATGTGCTCACATGTCCAAATGTTTTCTAAAGCGCGTAAAAACTTGGCTATTTTCTCTAGATTATCGTAGTTTAGACTCTCTTACTTTAAATATTTTGATCTAACCTATTTTCTTTTTTGTTGTTTTATAAATTGATCACATCAATCTTTGTATCATTCATGGAAATAATAACAATAACATTTTTCCACTTTTTTTTGTACAGTCAATTGAATTGGTTTCCAGGCGGGAATCCGTACCAATGTATGCATCTGTGGGCGGCTCTTTTGGTGTTACAGTTTGATAGATTTCGAACGTTTCGATAGCTTGAACGGGGTTACAAGTTCCTTTTCAGTTGAACTGATCGTGTGAACTAGCGCGAAATTGGGTATACATTCACAATTTTATTGTAAAGTTGTAATTACATACCTGTAATACAGTCTGCGTCTCTAATTTCATAATCGATCTGACAAAGCCAGAAGAAGTTGCACTAAGAGAGGGTCAGTTAAGTTGTATCTACGCTGATTGAAAGTTAACACGACAGAAGATGACGCCACCTAATGACTCTCGAATAGTAAAGCAAACGCTAATTAAAGGAAGACTAAGATGTGGACGGTGCGGATGATCAGATCAGTCACTCCTTCTTAGGCCAACACCTGTTTGGAGCGGAACATATTTATATTTTTAAAAGTGTGTGATGATGGCCTATAACACCAGTAGCAACTTGCAACATTGTCTTGTCATATGCATGTGTATCTAGATAAATTACTTACTTACGTTGGAAAAATAATAATTAAGGAGGAGACAAAGGCAAACTCATAATCATTAATTGATAGGGGCGCAGACGCATGCAAACAGTATGAATGCATGAAGTCTTCATGAGACGGCAGGACATTCACTTTCTTATAATGCCATAAGATGAGAACGTGAGAACTTTTCTGCTTATGTTTGGCCATCTGGTAAAAGTGACAACAGTGGGATATTACAGAAAACACCTGGAGATCTGTGATTTGTCAGGTAACCAATCCCTTCAAACAGTGAGTGATACCTAAGTGATCTACATATTCCCTTTCCGAAAATCAGCGAAAATGATAATAAAACAAAATCCGGGATCTTCTCCGAAGAACTTAATTTCGTCTTTAAACGGAAATCCACCAAAACAATCAAATCGCGTCATTTATTGTAAGAACTGTGGATTTTGACAATGATCCCCGCGCAGGTTTAATGGTCAATGAAGTTTGATATGCACCTTAAAACGGATGATCGATATATGTAGAAAATGGCTTAATTCAGCCGAGGTGAAATATAAGGCTTATATCACCGAGTTACCTCCTGTAATGCGTGATGGTGATGAGAAAGTTCGTACTATGATACATCAACTGCCACATGTGTATTTACAAACTCGTCGTTGAACTCGCGGTCGGCAACGGACTAAACCAAGATTGGTATTAATTATGGAATGTTCAACGTTTGCATGTTCAACGTGCAAGGAAGACAACGTAATTGAAAATGTTTGCAACATGCTTCCCGGTTGAAAGTAGGAATGATACACCCACTACTCTAAAAAAAATCGTGCCACACGACTATTATGTCAAGGAAAGCGCGATATCTTAGAGGAAAAATCTATATGCGCAGAAATCAATCCGCCTACACAGAAATTGAACATATTGACGTATTGACAACGACAAACTGGCTGTCCCTCTACATAACTGTCCTTGCGTACTAGTAATCCCTACTTACTTACTTAGGTGGCACTACAGTTCGGGTAGAACCTGGACGTCAACCTATAAAACTCTGTAGCTGGCACGAACTGTCGCCATCTGTTTGGTGCACTACACGTTGGTGGCAACCCACTTCGACCTGCGTGCGCAATCTCGGTTGTCCTCTGCAGTGTATTTCTTCGGGGCTAGACTCGAAAAATCTTTGGGGCGGACGTGCGATATCCATTCGCTGAATATGGCCCAGCCATCTCGGACGTTGGCTTCGTAGACGCTTGACCAAGCCGATGTTGATGTACAGCCCGTGCAGTTTGTGTATAGAACTCTTTTTCCATTCCCCGCCAATACAAACGGGACTGAAAATCACAGGCGGTATCTTCCCGCGAAACAGGCAAGTGCTTCTATGCCCGTTTTCGATTAGGTCCAAATTTCTGCGCCATAAAGTACGACAGGAGTGGTAAGTGTCTTATATAAAGCCGGTTTGGCCGAATAGGGTACTGTTATCCCGTTGCCGAGCCAAGATAAAATCCTTAACTACCTTGAAGATATAACTGCCATTCTGTCTCATATAGCGGTTTGCGTCTTTTTCTGATGACAGCAATGACCAATTTTCTCCGCTTCCGCCTCAATAATTACGAAAGCGATGTAGGATAGCAAAACTTCAATATCAATATGATTAAAATCAAGGAACCATATTTTAAATTTTTTTAAAAAATCCGTTTAATGTTCTAATGCATCGTATGTCTACAGGGAGTCTACTGAACAATTTGCAATATACTACACAAAAAAAAGTTTCTAAAATGGGTGGTAAGAAAAGGAGGTATTTCGACAACAGAAAGGGGCATACTTCTTAAATTTTAAGTGTCAGAGACTGGGCTTTACGTATATTAACCCCTTATAAAAAAGGTCTTTGCAACTTTAAAATAGTATAAATGCTTAACAGGCAGGATTTTTAAGGACCTAAACAGCATTATAGAATGGGATAAGCGGTGAGCATTACATATTCTTCGGACCGCACAATACTCTCCCAAATCCCAATCAATACCAACCCGTGTCATTTAAGATCTGTCTACCTTTTCCGTCCGATTAATCACAGGACAACTTATGGTCTCAACGAGCCACTGTGTCGTATGCTACGTGAAACAAATAGGGTACGTCAAGTGTACGATTTCCACTACAGCAGCCCAGCCCTCCGAAACTCCCTTAATAACCATTTTTCCCATCTATAGACCTTAGCTTAAGTAGAAATAGTAGTTATAAGTCATAGTTTTAAGTTTAGTTTGTTAAGTTATATGTTTGTATTAAACATTTCCAATAAACTGTCCGGGGTTGACCCGGGCCTCAAACATAAAAAATAATTAACTTTAACCTTGTAAAATATTAAATTTGCTGAGAATTGTTCTCTTTTTTCTTTATTTATGTATTTTTGTAAAAAAAAAACCCACCATAGCTTATTGTATTGTTCCTTTTGAAGTGGCATTCAACACTATTTTTAACTCATCTTGTATTAAATACTGAATGCCACCAGATATTTGTTTTTATTTATTTTGAAATTATAATAGCAATGTACAGAATTTTACTTTATACATACAGATTTATAGGTAATTTAAGAGAAATAAAAAACATACATACATACATACATAATTTCTGAAAAACGTGCACCAGCCCAGATGAATCTCCGAGGCTACTATATGTTCTGTTCAAAACACCACGAATCTGGGACGTAACTAAGCAACCAGATGATACAATAACTCAGTTGATTCTGAGCAGGTATCCATGGATTTATTTAACATCACTCGTTTAATTTGCTGCACTTCAATAACTGACCTCAGACATACATTGAGAAAACATACAAAACTTATAAACTGCTTATCAAATTAAAGAACGCAGGAGGTGGTGTGGTAAGAGTAGATTACAAAGACGACGGTACGCACTGTGTGTCGGGCAAACTATTATAGAAACTCTCTAATACCCACTTTGTTCAGGCAGCTGTGGCCTTACCATTATTCTAGCCAAAACCGAGCGAGTCTTCTTCACAAGCCTTATGGCATCTCTATGAGTTTTTCG
This sequence comes from Volucella bombylans, assembly GCA_949129095.1. NCBI lineage: Eukaryota > Metazoa > Arthropoda > Insecta > Diptera > Syrphidae > Volucella > Volucella bombylans. The sequence goes on from OX422143.1 coordinate 154,827,475, forward strand.
AAGAGTGCCAAGTATCTAAGTCTCACCCTGGATTACAAACTGAGGTGGAAAGCTATTTGCTGGAGGGATATTGCAAAATTTGTAAGTAGACATCGTTCCAAGGAATGAATTGGGCAGACTCGGATTCCCAGGAACAAATAGCAGCCAGCTTCACATAGTCAAGTTACTAAAGTTTACGCACTTTTAAGACTTTTTAGGGATGATCATTGATAGACTCATCAGGCCATCTGAGGAACATCTTGATCTATGTGATCATTTGAACCGATCTTTCACTTGTCAGAACTTCATAGCTTCTGTTTTCGAAATAGGCAAGGTAGAGATGGTTTGCGTCATCTTATTCTGACTTCTGGCAACAGCCGATGCTACGAACTGTGTACAACTTCAAAAATTCAATTCAGAAACAACTCATCTTCGTGAGCATCTAATCGTAAATTTTAAGTAATATGTTAGCTTTCCAATTATTGGCCGTTTTGTGAGGAAAAATCAATCATCAAATCAAAGGCAGCCTTTGCTTATATTAAAGCATCATTTACCTTTTATACAACATTATCCGTTCGGATATCCTTAATTGCTCATGTGAAGGGTAATGTGAGAAATTCGTTTAATGCGGTGGCAGCATGACATTCATTTTGCAAAAGCAACCCAAAAACCATCAGATGTCAACCTGTCGGCGACCAACTTAAGACAACTTAAGAGCTCTAAGCCTTGCCTTTATCCTTTCACTGTCAGAAGAATCCATTAGCATACAACTGTCGAACCCAGTTTATCTAATTACCTGCGAATTGGGGCTGTATGCAGCTTCCAAGACAAAATAATTCTTAAACACAATTTTCGTGTCTTCACCACACAATCACGTAGATATGTAGGTATGTACATATTCAGATTGCAAGGACGAATATCCGCAAGAATAAAGAACACATGCCATCTGAATTAGAGAATGCCTATAATACCCTATGAGTTGCGGTTTTGATTTATCTGGTGGGACTGACGAACGGCATGGTTCACGGATCTCAATTTCCAAAATTGTTCAAACCCTACATCACATTCTATTTGCCTTATGAAGTCGCGGTCCTCAAATACATAGATAAAAAGGAGCTCTACTTCGTGCCTAAATCGAAATCGATTAGTTTTGTCTCATGCTGTCATCTGTAGTGGAAAGCACCAGACCAGACCCACCTCATAGAGCACAAAATAACCGCGACAGCTCTGTAGGGCTGCCTTCACAATGGATGACTGCTGCAGCACACAAAACCGAGAGTAAATATGTACGTACTCGTATCTGTGGAAAAAAAATATATTCAAAGGATTCGTCTCATTGTTATTTTAATTTACATGTCACGAACATTCGATTATTTGTTGTGCATGAGGGTATTATGCACAAACACGTTCACTGCACATCGCCAATTTTTCCATCTCATCATTTTCTTTTTTTTTTCTGTTGGCGAGGGGGATGGAGCAATTGAGAATGCGGAGGGAGGACAAGAGTTACGACAAAATGAAAAAAGGACGAAATATTGAAAATTTGCATTTTCATGGATAGCCGGCTGGCAGTGGATGAAAAACGAAGATAACTGTTATCGATAAAATAGCTTTTAGTATGGTTCAACGCCAGGACAGTGCTCCTGGGAGCCATGTATGCGGTTCCCAAGTGTGGTACTTGTCAAAAAATTTCACAGACTGTCTATAATGCACTGCACAAAGGAGCGTATCTCTTCTGCCGGAGCAAATTTAATCTACCATTACTTTCAAAATAGTTTGTTCCCTCCTGGGATCTTGGGAGGGTGGACTTTTTAAAGATTTTCTGGCAACAGTAAGAACTTCATTGAACATTGGAAGAAGCAGGCAGTACAACAATACCTAGCTAGAGCAACGAGCAACGTTTCGGTATGGTAACATTCTTATAGACAACAGGAGATACCTGCATACACACTACTTATCAATTTATTAAATAGGTTCCAGACACGTTGAAGATCCCTGCCTTGGCTAGATTAGCTTTTTTTTAGGGACGAAATGTCCAGTCTATCATACCAAGCTCGTCAGCGATTGTGACTTTTTTAAGTCAGCTTTGGTATGATACAGTGAGGAAGTATCACTTCAAGAAAGAGGGATGAATTTGTGTGACTGAGTCAACTGTGCCCTCAACACTCAGAGCATGTGCCTATAAGGTTCTTGGCCTAGGCATGAGTCCATCAACAGAAGCACTCATATCCCCGAAGTGGTTTGTTGGTTCCGGAGTATACGGGTTCGTTTATGCAGGATGTACCAGGTAAGAACTTACACTCCAGGTTGGGGGTTGTGCATGGGGTGATTTACCCTACTATGTAAAAATCAACTGTAACAAAGCAACTAAAAGCCTATAATTAGTACTGATCTACTATTGTCAACCCACGTAAACGAAAAAAACGGCAACGACCTTCAATTATGTACGTGGATTACTAGGCCCCTAAACAAATTATTGTACGTGAAGCTGAATAATTAGCGATGGAATGAGTCGGACAAAAGCAACATGAAAAACTGCCATACCACGGTGTCCTATTAAGACCACCTATTTTGAAATTTGAAAAAAAAAAACTCTGCGTTTACTTGAAAAGCTCTGATGATTTTATTTTAATAAAGAGTGTAGACATGGAGGTTATTTATGGAAAACAATATCCGATAAATAGCCACTTCGTGACAAACGCACACGTTTGTCCTTTTGACGAAATCTTCGATGATATTTTGGCAAAGAGTCGGCGCAATTTCATCACACCTTTTAAAATAATGCCTAAAGAAAGAAATCCAATGGCGGCAAATCATATGATACTGATCGCTGTGTGATAGGTTGCGCCATTGCGCTGAAACCACATGTCTTCGGGTTACCCATTCCAGCAATTTGAGGCCAGAAAAAGTTGTTTATCATCAGCCGCATTCTCGAAGAAGAACGGTTTAATCACTCCGCCTGCCCCAAATGCTCACCAAACATTAACTCGTGGTAGATGCATGGGACGGTGATGGATCACTCTTGGATTATCAGCTCCCCAAATGCGACAATTCTGTTTGTTGACAAAGATATCAAGTTCGAAATGCGCCTCATCGGACAAGATGGTTTTCTTCGAAAAATCACCATTCACTTGTTGTTGCTGTAAGATACATTCTGCGAACGTTCGGCGCTGCGAATGGTCTGCTGGCTTCAAATGTTATGTAAACTGAATTTTGTAAGCATGCAAGTGCAAATATTTAGTCAAAATTCGCTGTAAACTGCTTGAGGTGGAAGGATTCTGGTCAACACTCTCACTATCTGTTGCAATGTTTTCTTTAAACTGAGCTGCACGAACACATATAGGTCTCTTTTGGGTTTGAATTGACGCAATCGCCTGAAATTTCTCGATTAATCAGACTGTACGACGACAATGTGCATTATGGTGACCGAAAAATCCGCGGCATTTTCGAACCGTTTCCGCAAAAATCCCACCATTCCGGTAGTGGATTTCCACACTTTCTATGCGTTGGGCGTATGTGTAATTCTTCACCATTGAACCTTAATATTCACATATGACAGCTGTCAAACAACAATGCTGTATGATCGACACAAAAAAAAAATGGAGCAAAATTCAAAATAGGCTACACTTACTCCGTTTGGAAGCAAAAGTAGTGCGTATTTGGATGAGGATTTGTCGTTTGAAGAAGACGCAGACAAGGTGTTTTGAGTCTCCCGCATATCAGCGAAAACCTCCAGGCCCAATTCGTCAATTGGCCTGATATTCGTCCATGAGCACAGAGAAGAAAGATGATAGTTCCAACGACGGTTTCTACGAGCTGTCACCTTTCATAAGGGCACTTGGTGATTAATGTAAGGCACCCTTTCAGCATTGTGATTACCGGAGCCTTTCAAGAGACCAAAGAGATTACTACTGTCTTTGACAACCGAGTAGAGAAGTAAAGGAGAGCACTGGGATCAAATGTCAAAAATATGGCTACATTACCCGCAAGTCATCAGAAAAGCCTACGCTCATAGGGGAGGGGAGGGAAAGACAGGGTACTTAACGTTCGAAGCTCAATAAAAATGAAACTGCCTTACTTTTATAATCTTTTTTACTTAGGTAATGATCTTTGGTGATCAGTCTTTGTAATTTCAGTCATTTTGAGCACGTACGTTAGCTATTCATTTTTTTCAAAAGACAAAGAATAAAACAAGTCCCACGTACCCCATCTTGCGGGTAAGAAGGAGAATCAATCAGCTTAAGTCTATTGCTTTGTACAAAGGTCACACAGGTTATGTACCCCATAAAATCTAACACATCATCCAATTTTTCCTTTCGTAAATAACTTCAATATAAAGCATTTTCCCACACTTTCCGCGAGCATGACAATCCAATATCAGCAAGAATGTTGCAAAGGAAGTGTCCAATGTCGCAAAAGTTCACACGCGCTGCATCAGAGATAGCTGAGCTAGCAATATGAGAATTTATATAAGGGAGTGATGAATGGTCACCAGTTAGTTAGTAAGTTTCAGTGAAAATAAAAGTTCTCTTCTGATTTTAAAAGTTGTATCTTGTGTTTTTTTTTGATTCTCTTCGCGAATAATTATTTTAGTCACACAAATGTGGCCTCATCATCTTCATCCCTTAGACTGGATGTTGTTTCCACTTGGTCACACATGTAGATCAACGCTCACACCTATCTGAAGCTACCTGGCTAAGGACTAGAGCCATTATTTTTCTCTCATCGCGCTCTCGCAATTTACGTGCGTAGTGATGGACAGCAATTCGACTTTTAACGAATTGTATCCCTGTATCCTCATACTGAAATCGTTATTACGGGCGATTTCAATATACACAATTCTGGGTGGCTTCGACATTCTTGACAGACAACACACGAAGGATGGTGTGTTGAGAGCTTCGCTGCGGAAAAATCTTAACGCAGCTTGTAAATGAGCCCACACGCATACCAGACATTGACAGTCATACCGCAAATACCCTGGACTTGTTTTTATCTTCTCACCGTGATAAGTACACTGTTGATGTGCTCTCAACTGCAGGGTCGTCGGACCATTGTGTCATATTAGCTAATTTCTCGTACACCCACAACGCAATTAGAGAAAAGATTCCTCAAAGAACCGTATGACAATACGAGAAAGCCAATTGGAGCGGACTTAAGAGCTTTTTCAAGAATTTTAACTGGTCGTTATATTTCCTCGATAAAGACGTGGATGTCGCTGCCGACATGATCACAGAAACTATCCTCTTTGGAATGAGATCCTTTATCCCTCATCGGACGAAGAGTATCAAACCAAAAGAAAGGGCGTGGTACGACTCGTGCTGTAAAGATGTTTTTGCGATCCTACAAGACCAACCCGGCAGAGGAAAACCGTCAATGTCTTTCTCAAGCATGTGAAATTTCAATATGACCAAAAACTGAGCTAAAAAATACTACAAACTTTCAAAAGTCGTTTTGGTCGTTTGTTAATAACATTCGAAATTATTCCATCCTATATCCCAACGCTCATTTATAATGAAATTCCAGCTGTTTAGATAAGGCCAATCTGTTTGCTGTATACTTTGAGCCAGCTCAATTCTTCCCGATTGAGCTTTGTCTTCGCCTACACTTGAGTGCATAGAATCTTCAATGGGACGAATCCACTTTCGAACTCGTGTAGTAGTAAGTGTACTTAAAGATCTTAGCATACACAAAACCACCGGTCCAGATGGTATATCTCCCCTTCTTCTGAAGAGGTGTTCTTTCATCCTTGCAAAACCATTGCGTAACCTTTTTCATCAATCCTACCCTTTAGGACTCTTTCCGAGCAGACGGAAAACAGCATTTGTCCTCTCTTCTCCTACAGACCCATTGCACATATTTCCCTTCTTTCCAAGATCATGGAAAAGATGAAAAACCGTCAGCTCATGAAATATCTCGGAACCCGAAAACTTCTCAATGACCGGCAGTACGTTTTTCGCAGCAACCGTATGTTTCATATCATGTTTCACCGAAAAGTGGAACCAAAGCTTACGTCAATCTGGAGAAAGCAAGATAGTTGCACTTGATATTTCCAAGGCATTTGACAGACTTTGGCATCAGGCTCTTTTGTCGTAAATGCCTGCATTTGGGATCGACGACTCTCTTCTTCAATGGATTAGAACTTACCTTTCGGAATGTTCAATTCAAGTTGTCGTGAATGGCTTCAAGTCTGATATTCCCACAATAAGTGCTGGTGGGCCCCAGAGCTCCGTTCTGTTTCCGTCACCCTTTTTAAGTTTCATCAACGATCTCTTGTCAGCTACTTCGAATCCAATACATTCCTCTCTTGACGATAGTATTCTTTGCTTCTTATATTCGTTCCCGAGTTCACGTCCCTGTTCTGCGACTGTAAAATGGGAACGACAGCGTATGTTAAGGACATTAAATTTCAATATTAGCATTATTGGGGAACTATCGACAGAGTGGAATTTAATGCTTCCAAAACACAATGCTGTCTGCTGTCGTGGGCCCCCGCCTAATTATCAAGGCTTCGCCGTTTAATGACGTTGTCTAATAATGAACGGGGGCAGAGCAAAGTACTGGTCTTATCGTAAACATCTTCAGATGACGCTACCGAAGGTTGCTACGATTCGATCAGTCACAAGTTGCCGGTCATAGGTCTTGTTGGCGGCTGGACCACCGGTAAATCACGGTACCATGGGAGTCAGGAACCCCCCGGATCTCGGTCCGGGCCTGACTTGTTAGAGGTAGGCCCCCTTGTGGGAGCGTCATGGTGGCTGTGGTTTAAACCCAAAATCGCGGGAAGGGTGTTACCTTGGGTTTTCCCTTGGTTTTTCCCTTGGATTTTCTCTTGGTTTGACCCAATGTAGAGTTGCAATAAGTACTGGGTGCTGCGACCCTAAGAGCAGTAAGAGGTTTTAGGTCGGCCTCGACTCATCCCAAGGGTGGAACTTGTGCCGGCAACACAGTTCCGAATTGGTATCTGAAACAGTGAAAATGTTGGTGAACGATGCCAAGGCGTATCCTTGCTCCCATGGATGTATGGGCATCCCGTAAGTTTAAGCCTACATGGCAGGTACTTACGTTAAACAAATGAGACGTTGTCTGCTGTCGTTAAAGCGAAATTTAAACACCCAGCCATTATCCACGAATGGCACTTGCATCATCGAAACCGATAAACTTTCCATTCTCGGGATGTGTGTCAATGACAACTTACGTTAGAATAACCACATACGAGTATATCTAGGTTTCCTCAAGCGTTGTAAGAAATATTTCACCCCCTCTGATCTGGCCTCAATGTATAAGGCATTTATCCGCCCGAAATTGGAGCACAATGCTCACATCTGGTCAGGTGCACCTAAGACCCCTTTGCACCTGCTAGATAGATTGAAACCCGTGCGATAAAACTCATTGGTGATGACAATATTACACAGTCATTCGACACCCTCGAACACAGACGCAATGTCCCCTGTCTCACTTTGTTGTATCGCTATTTTCACCACCAGTGCTCCACCGAAATTGCCAGTACCATACCACCCCTTCTAACTTTTAACTGTAACACCCGTCTTACTATGAATGCTCATCAGTATACCATCAAGCCCACTTTCGGACGTGCTCTGGAATATCGTGATTCATTCCTAAGCCGTAAAACTTGCTTGCCCTGCCGAGCTCTTTATTTCTTAGTCACTATAACTTGCAAGCATTTAAGACCAACGCACATAAACCCCCTTGTGCGCATGCCAATCATATAAAAAAAAAGATCGGCGCAGCCGCAATGAGCCCATTTGCAAAAAGCAGAACAACCAACCCACCCACCCAAGCATTAGCTTCCACAGAGTTCAATAATATTGCGCTGTCGACTTTCTATTACTCTTTTGAATATTTTCACAGTATACCTCGTAGAATAGTTTCGTCGACCGCTTGTTATTACAATTTTTCGTGTCGTCTTTGCATTTATACAGTGGAATGAACACTCTGCCGCTACTGGTTAGGCTACAGGTTAGCTTCATGTGCTTAGTCAACGCTTGCCTTTTGTTTCTTACGCCATTGTTATCATCGTTTTATAGCCACATTTCCTTATTCATGTAGAGGTGACCTTTTAACACACCGATCAGAGTTGTAATCGCTTAGTTATTCTAAAAAGGTCAGCACTGACTTAGCACTGGTTCGCCCAAGACTTTCTTCACGTTACTATTAGATGGCAGCTTGTTTGGGCCTGCATCCACCCTAGCAGAATGTAATGTGACCAAGTGATCTCAATGATTTTAGTATGTCTGCTACTGCCCTATTCTTCGTTCCGAAACCTTTTCCTCCAGGTAGTCTTCGTGTTCGCTGTTAATTCCCTGTCCGTAATTACGTCGATGAAAAGCATTTCTTCGTTTGAGTTCTATTAAAAAGCCCACCAAAGCCTGCTAACAATATTCCAAGTTTTATGATCAATTGTCATTTTTATTGCCATACGTCAGCTGTCAGCTGTCAAAATGTTGGCAGCTCCATTCTTACTTTGTTTCGCTCTATAATAAAACATTCTGTACGATTTCGTTTGCAACTTCAAGCCAGCCCTGTCATAAACATTTCGACGCTTGGGTTCGTAATACGTTTTCTAGTTCGAGACTTTAACTCGTCATGGTGACAATATTCCACCTTCCTCTGATATGCCATACCTCCGTACTATTCTTCTTTAATATATGAATCTGTATTCGACTTCTTTTTAGGCCCACCGGTAACGTTCAAACGTGGAAACTCAATCACGTATACAAACTTCGAGAAACCTCATTAGATGTTATTGCCGCTCAGGTGTGAACATCATTTCAGCCTCGATCGAGTGATTTCTGATTCTCTTCTTACTGCCAAGCCGATTTCTATTTTCCTCATAGAATTCGGGAGCTGCTCTAGTCGTTTGCAGTGCCGCCTTGTATGCCTCTTGGTTCGTTGTATGTGTTATGTGACACTTTTCGTCAAAGCAGAGGTTTTGTTGTGAAAATCGGATGGAACCTAGCACGTTAGATATGGCGTCTCTAATATCTTGCTGACAAGTTGATACTGTCGATACTGCTCGAAAGGTTTTTAAGAGTTTACCGCAAAGGACCTTGCGATAGTTTTCAGGTTTTTCTTTCCAAATATTTCTTCTTAACATTCGCGATTGGCTTGATGTGTTACGTCGATTGCAACGTGATCAGTCTGGTTAGTGGTTTTTGATAAGGTCACTGACAGGTCCCTTTGTGGGTGCTGAGGCATGGGAAACGCTATGATGACATCTCGCTCTCGATTACCTTGAGTCTAGTTATAGGGCTGGAGTTGTGTAGGATATACTTTGAAGTTGTGCTGTAAAAATGTATCTTAGTGTCGTACTAAGGGCATTGCAAAGTTGTCCTTTTCTTATCGAACTTCTTGAATGACAATGATATCTGAATTGCAGAAGTGTAGGGTCCCCATTAATTGTTCCGCTGGATGTGGATTATGAAAGGTCTGACGATTGCTTGTGCATAGCCAAAAGCTGTGTTCATTTTTCGTTCGCTGGGATCGTCAATAGTAAATCCGTCAATATGCGAGGCTGTGTGTCGTTTCATAGAACATAGTGTTTAAGGTGGTCTGTCTGTTAATGCGACGTCACAACCTTGAAGCTAGACGGCAGATCCTTCAGAGGCTAACGCGTCAGTATCCCACTACAAGGACCATCTTCATTTTGAAAACCTGGCTAGGTACCGAAAAAAATTCTAAGGAGATCTGAGCTGGGAATACCTCGGAATTGCTCATATGAAGACATTCCTGGATTCATTTCTGACGTCGCCTCCGCTGACTCCCCTTTTCGGACGTCCATTTAGAGTTTTGCCATGCTGTGCTGTCAGACTCAGCAGACCGCAGAATATTGATGGTGGTTTGGTTATCCTGAGAGATAACCCTCCCCCTGTCACAAACTGGGTGTGGAACTGGCTATAGAGGCGTTAGCTCCTGAACTAGGTGGCTCGAGTGAGTATAAAGCTAATAGTTTTCAATTTAACAATATTTTATATAAATTTAGCATGAAGACAATATCAGATAGATAGATATTTCTCAGTTGGCAATCGATTTCTACTGGTAGAAGAAGGAATTTTCTTTAGCCCTAAGGCATTTCATTTTCCTAAAAACCCCAAATCAACAATTCTTCAATTCTTCAGGGAGTAGTTCGCAGGTATTTAAGCAAATCGACTACGGCTTAAGATAGCTCTGGGCCAAACAATTTACTTTGTACGCCAAACCACATTTTCAAAAAGTAAATCCATTCCTCAGCATGCCTCCCTTGGACTGGAGATTGTTTTGCTGGCCTTCAAAAACCAGTAATTAATTGCCTCCGGTTATTGATTATTAATATCGGAAAGTTGTAAATAATTTAATTAAAACCGCCGACAAAACAATTTTCAACAACGGTATCCGATATTTCCTTTCCAGTAATTTCGTTTGTGATATCCTTGAGCTATCTTTGTTGTCTACAAAGTCCTGTCGAATTTTATTAATTTCGGTGTATGGTTCCTGGCACAGTTTAAAAAAATCTTGAACAACGAAACCTTACATTCGATTTAAGGCATTGATCCTTGAGTGGAGGCTACTACATGCGAGTATCTGGCCATCATTCCAGACTTTTGAAGCATCTGGCAAAGTGCTGTTCATTTCATTTCACCTACTTCCTGTACATTTGCGGCTGGCACTTCAACTTTCGCACTCATGTATGGTGGCTGCCTCGGAATGGAATGAATTTTTAATGCTGAAGCCATTTGGCCTTTCCATCATCTGGCATGATTCTCATTTGACCATTATGAGCTGAGAGGTTTCTGGATTTTTTTTCACGTCCTTTCTACTCTAACTTATGGATTCGAATCGATTTGTAATCATCGTGATTTATTCTCTAAATTATCTCAAGACATCCATATCCTGAGACGGATATCTTCAATCGGATTTCATGGAATCTCTTCAATTCGCACATGAGCTCGAATAATGTTCCTCCATTGGGGGTGACTAATTGAAAAGGACTTGCTAGAGCATCTCTTGCTTTGGAAGTACGAGTACAATGTCCGGGATAATTAACTCAAATGTTGCATTTTCTCAGAATTGTCACGCTATGAATAGCATTTTGTACTCATATCCTGGCATCCTGCCGGAGAGGATCCGTTTGTACAATCAGTAAGAAGGAAGAGGTAACTTATTCCCAGTGCAGCGTACTCTTCGCATACATGAAACTCAAACTGAAACCGAAACTGCAAAGTGCATCGCCTTTAATCCTTTCAAAGGGAAAATTATAATTGTGGGTTGAGTGGATGGGGAGGGGGAGGAGTGAATACAATTTTGTTGTCGTTGCTGAATGTTTTGGGATTTTTTGTGTTCTGTTGTTGGATCTCTGTGGCACCATGGCATGGTGGCATGGTATTCGAATTAAAATTGCTAAAACGAGATGCAAAAGGAAATGGGAAATGGAAATGGAAATGGATAAGGCGCTGAGCATAAACGAATCCTCGTATATGGAAATTAATTTCAAGGGAATGCTAGAAATTTTCCAAAGAAATCCACGCGCAAACTGCTGTGGATATGGTAACTTTGTTTCAAGAATTCCATTCAGTGTACCCATCCCAGTCCCAGGCTCGTCATGCATAAGTTTTGCTAGAAGTACCTACAATCATATGAGCGGATGGTGGGATAGTACGAGTTTGTGCGACAAAGTACGACACTTTGTGCCTGCATTAGCTTTTTGTGAGATATACTTGTAGAATTATGAGAATTCCGGGAATTAAAAAGCAAACTCTGTGGAACCTATCTTTGAGGTTACATCGTTACTGTACAGTTGCTTGATTTTTTGTGATGTGTCTCTTAATATATGAACGAGGGAAATTAATTGGCACAAGAGTAGTTTAATTTAAGGATGGAGATAAAAAAAAGGATCAAATTATGTACGACGTCAATGCCACATCATTCAGACCTAATCGATAGAATTGTAAAATTCAAGGGGACAAGTCTTAGTTTAAAGTACTGAGGTTGGTAAGTTTCAATTGTCAACCACCCCCTAAAGATGCAATAAAACTAAACAAGGGGAAAACATACCTTGAAAACCACTTTCCTTAACTTAATAATGCAACAGGTGGTAGATCTTACTGTACTCTCTGTCTCTGAGCTAAAACCTGTTTTCATAATCTTTTAGATGTGAATTCAGTCCGTGTTCAGTCCGGCCCTCCACTCATTCTTGATAAGGAAGCTTCAAAAGAATGCTTTTAAGACCGAAATGCAGCCTCTTCGAAACAGTTAAGGAAACCTAGTAATCGAAGCACAGGGAATAGTCGATGTGTTTGAGCACTACCTCCTTCATTAAGGCATCAAATAGAGAGAGAGTAGTAGAGCAAGGAGAGAACCCTCTTCCAGTCAATTAAGAAACCATCCCCCTCCTAGTATGGAAGAGGTTGACTCATCTATTGAAAACTTGAAAAACAACAAGAACGCCGGCCCCAATGGCCCAATTTTCAAACATGGTACGAGACATACACTAAACCATCAACTTGGTATGGGTGGATGACAGTTCTGTAAGACCAATCTTCAAGAACAGCGAATCTATGGCTTCCAAAATGTTCGAGGCATCTCCCTGCTTAATGTCACAGATAGTTTCCAATGCATTGTGTGGATGTCTCAAGCTCTTCTTCAACACACCAATCTACAGCTATCAGTGTGGTTTCATGTCCGGTAGATAGACGTTCGTCCAAATTTTCACACCAAGGTAAATCCTGGAAATGACCAACGAATTTCAAGTCGATACTCACCATCTCTTCACCGACATCAAAGTTGCATATGATTCCATTCTTCATTTGGAGCTCTAGAAGGTGACGCCCGAATTCGGTATCCCTGCAATGATGTAGCTTTACCGCCTGACACTAGACAATACTCTGTGCAATTTGGAAACAGTTTCTCTCATCTATTCTAAATTGGCAAGGAAATGCACTGTGATATGGTTTCTTCAACCTATTGTTGGATAGATAGAGCAGATAGTACACAGGGTAGGTGTTAAGGCGGAACGCACTAACTTCAACAAAAATGTTCAAACGACAAACGTCACTATAGTAATTCCAGAGGGGTTTGTGAGTTTATCTACCTCGGAGTAAACATCGACACCACGCACGACATCCTAGTGGAGATTCGGCAAATACCTACACTAGGAAACCACTTCGGTTACTCCGGTTTTGTGAAGTATATGGGCCCAAAATTACAGCTTGAGAACCAGGACATGCCTACAAATCACTGTTCCTCCAGCTCTAATATATGAAGCCAAGTCCTGTACAACAAGCAGAGTAGGTACTCGTATTGAACACTTTCGACGGAAAAAATGTTTCGTAGAATATTTAATCCCTCATGTGAGGGGGAAATTCTATGACCTGTATCAAGATGTGTATGTGGCCTAGGTAGCCAAAACACGTCCACTACACATCGAGCGAATGGACAATAATACTCCAGCAATGAAAATACCATATATGATTCACAGTCTTCAGCTTCATGACTACGAGTGCCGCCAGTGCATCAACAATTCAGGGACTATCTCATCACAGTCGTAGACGAAATTATTACAACAGTGTTTGGAGGCATTGGTTAAAGCTGGATGCATCGAATATTTCACCAAAGGTTAAAATTACACCGTCCTAGGGATGGAGGAGCAAAAACTCCAATTTGTTTATCAGACGGAACTAGGTCGTACTGTTTAACTACGTCGAAATGTGTGCCTTGGGGTTTGGGTTTGATGTCTATGAAGCGGAAACGCTGCTCTATCCGATAAGATTTATTCTGTTCATTGTTCAACATGTCTATGGATCATTCTATGAGCTTAATAACTATAGCATTGCCCCATTGCTCAGATTGGGGCAGAATTGTAACATTCAACTTCGTACCGAAGGGCTTGCCTTACCTCCCAATGGTGGCCCGTGTTAACTATATGAGTATACATGCAGGTCAGTAGCATAACACTGGCCTACGGAATCATAGGACTCATAACCCTATACGGAAGAAATTAAAAATATGTGACGAACCAACTAATGGCTTCGGATAAAAACAGATTTACTACTGACGAAACTTACAAACGTACTTTAATACAATGACCCTCGGATCTGCTCGGACCCTTAACGGACACTTGCAAGTGGGTAATTCGCAGAAGCCCTTGTCAGCTATCACGTAAATATCACCGCCATCCAAGAAGTGCGTTAGGATGGGCCGGACATAAGGAGGATGAAAAACTATGATATATACTATCGTGACTGCTATTGGGAAAAGAAACAGTGTATATTCAGATGCCGATTTGCCATATGCCGCAGACTTGGGCAAGAAGTCTTGAGCTTCCGACGCGTGAGAGAGCATCTTATGACAATCAAAATATGAGACAAGGACGACGCCACCAAAAACTTTGTCCACGAGCTCCTTGATAAGACATATGAGAAATATTCGAAGCATGAAATTGCCTTGTACGATTTCAATGGATTTACTGTTATTGACTTTGCGGAGGGACGAAATATCACTATAGCAAGCGCACGGTTTCCTCAACTCAATGCACGAATATAGAAGTGAACATGACGGTCTGCGGAACATGAAAGTATAAATCAAATTGAACCTACAGTATTGTGGACATCCGGCCAGCCGACATTGACTTGGATCACCATCTTGTTGCAGCCAAGATGGGAATGGCGATTTCCCAATCGCCATAACAAAGACAAACTACCACCTTGACACCTATAACATAAAAACTTGCAATCCCCAGAGCCCAGTGGCAACGCTGCCAGCTTTCCATCAGAGACGCCGCAACTGATGTGAATGAACATCGGCTTCTCCAGAAGAGCAAAGAAGAGAACTAAAAGCGCGGCGAAATCGAAGCTAACGGAAGTTTATACTCCAGAAATAATGTACGGAAGGCCAACCAGATAAAAAGAACAACAAGGCCCTTACAGAAACCCGTACAGATGATGAAGGAAACCTTATAGTAGAGGCACAGTCGGTGTTGCGAATATGGAATCATTTTTCTACTGACTATAAAGGTGCGGAAGTCGTACACTCCGTCATCACGAATATTGCGATGATAGCCATAATTTCCGTCCACCTGACCAAAATGAACTAAGGATAGTAATATTTAAGTTTAAATCCAACAAAGCAGCTGAACCTGTCAAAGTATTCAATGCTGATGGAAGTGGCTCTATGGAGAACATACAACCACTCATTTCTCAGTTTTGGTCAGAAGAGAGCATGTCTAATCAATGGGATCTCAGCAAAGAGACCCCCCTTCAACATAAGTCTCCTCAACATTGGATACTAGATTTTATCTGCCGTATTGTGCGAGCATCTGATATTCTTCGTCAACAACCTGATTGGCCTCTATCAGTGCAGTTTCAGACCAAGAAAGTCCACAATCGACAAATTCTTCACACTCCGGCAGATCCTGGAAAACACTCAAGATGTCCAAATCGATACGCAGTGGCCTTTTATCGGTTTAAAGCCGCATTGGCAGGAATCCCTGCCAAGCTCGTCCATCTGTGCAGATGATCCCTGCTCCATTAAGTTCGGTAACGACTTAAACGAGACGTTTGGGTCAAAAAAGGTATTAGGCAATGTGGCGCGCTGCCGTGTAACTTATTTAACATCATACTGGAAAGAAGTGAAGAAGAGAAGTGAAGTGAAGCAAACGTTGAAGGCACAGTCTTTTAAAAGTCTGTGCAACTACAAGCGTACGTCGATGATATTGACACAATTGCACTGGTGCGCAGCTGCTAAAATGGGTTTAGCAAAGCAAAAGTTTTGTAAACAAGAAGGGACACACACCTCCCTCTGTTATAAATTCTGCCAACAACATCTCACCAAAACGAAGAATCACTCTTGCCAATCGCTGTATCTTTGGGCTAAGAAGGCGATTGAGTAGTAAAGTCCTATCCCGGGCAAGTTAGGAGACCCTATATAAGACCTTGATAATCCCAGTCCTACTTTATATCGCTGAAGCATGGAATCTATCGAAAGCGATTGAAGATATCCTTAGTCTTTCCGAGAGAAAAATCCTTCGAAGGGGACCTCAACCGACTTGGAGTGCGTAGCTGGAGGCTGTTAGCTAAGGACCGGGCTAACTGTAGACGTTTGTTAGTTGAGGCCCAGGTTCCCCCCAAGGAAGGTGAAAGCAAGAAACAAGAGGAAAGCTTAATAACATGTAAACTGAAAGAATTGCGATCCAAATCTGATCTTGGATGCGACTTTGATGTGCTTTTGAAGAATACTAATAAAAAAAACCTTAATTTCTTTGTTTGGACAAGTTTTCCAAACGGACAGAAGAATTTAAAGTCAATCCTGATTGATGAACTGTATTACGAAGAATGAGTTGTATCTGCGTCCGCAATATCAATCTGATCTGAAGTCCAGTAGGATCGAAAAGAGATGAATTTGCGAGACAAAGCTTAGAGACGAGTTTTCTTCTTGGAACAAGGTTGGGACTGCCAGCATTCTCGGTTAGAGCTTCCATTGACAGTTTGATATCTTAGGAGCATAATTGGTGGTAACCTGACTTTCCTTCAGACCAAACGAATGCTTTCCTATGCATTTCCAAAACTGCAGAATGCATAAATTACATTTTTATAAAGCACCTTAGGGTACTCCACATAAAACTCACAGCCTTTTCTAATGGGTGTTTCCTCGTCTTAGCAAACTTGACTATGAAACTTGGGAGATGAATATTTATGAAGCATTGGTGCTGTATCTGAGGTCGAGCATGACCCTAACTAGTATTATAGATGGGTGTCTCTGCACCTCAATTAATTCAGTTTATTTATTTTTTCTGAGGCCATCTTTTGACTTGATCACGCTACCTAAGTTGAGGTTTTCCATTACCATGTTGTCCCTCTGAAATATGGATTCAAAGACCCTATAATCCAGAATAATAAAATCTGTTCGCTCAGGATGTGCCAGCCTTCTAAGACGAACTCGAACCTTCTAAGCTCTGGAGATATTGAGAAGCTTGATACTTGATCGTCGAGTGGTTCATTATGCCTGATAGTGTGATTATTGGTCAAAGTTTCTCTTCATTTATCCATTTGAATCATTTCGTACTTCTATAGTATAGCTGTGGTAGGGCGCTGTCCTGGACTTCATACTATCAGCACAGGACTCGTGAAATTTGGTAGGATTTAGTGGAAAGAGGTTTCGGCAATCTACTCTGATTATAGCTGTTCGATGACCCTATAGTACCGTCCTATAGTTGAAATAAGGCAATGGATTGAGTCTATTCTAGCTTCCTCGAAACGTTTAGATATCAAGAATACTGCGGATGTGCTTTTTATCAATCACAATGTAATCTGGTTGGTGTTTTCTTTATTTGATAACCACCAGTGCCCTTTGTGGCACAGGAGTTGTTTTCTAACTATGCTGCTAAAAATAGCTCGTTCCTTACTTTGGCCGGAAGGATGATTGCAACTTTCCGCTCATCACATGGATTGAACGTATTCCCTCATTAAAGCAATTCTTGAAAAATTTCGGTGCGAGTCGTAGCTCTTTGGCTGAATTTGAAAACTTCCCATCAAAGCAAAATGTAGCATCCTTTCTTTACTCTGTCTATCCCATTGCACTTCTTGGATGCCGCTGATGTTCGACCTGGAAGCTGTCTGAAATCCAGAGAGAATCTTTGATGTAGGAGACAGCAGTACATAGTTGTAACCTTGTCCCTGTTTTTTTACTAGTAGATTCAGAAACGGGTGCTTGCGAACCACATTATGGCTCACTAATTGTTTTAGCTTCACAAGCGTCTGTGCTTTCATTTCCCGCTTTAGAAAACCTTACGTTTGTTTCGGTTTTTTTGTTTGAAGATCTATGTGAGCCTTTTCTCGCGCTGGCCAGGATAAATTAACCGGTAGGTTGCAAGTTACACTGCGAATTCTCTGTGCAAATGTGTGATGGCTTTTAGCCAAGGTGTAGTTTCAAGGGCGCTTCTGAAGGATATTGTTCAAAGTTAGCTTAAATTTGCTGGATTGCTAGACTAAGACCCTCCTTTTCCCGACATCGAATTCGTATACAGTATTACATGCAGGGGCGTACGAAAAGCAATAGTACTGATCGAATTGAAATCAAGGGAGGCTACCCGCAAAGTACCCCACAATTCAAGAAAGCTCCAACGTACAAAGTTCAGAATCCATCGCAATTTTCCGAGGAACATGCGCATAAAAAGATCTAAACTTGTGCAGGTGAAAATCAGCCATAAAATGGACAAGATTTCTGGAAAAATATTCTCCTGGGACCTATCAACAGAGTTGATATGTGGGGAGGCGCAATCACTGAAATATGAACTCCGAAAAAATTTGTTGTTTTGTTGATCTGTGTAATATATCAACCCACCTTTTCATGCAATTAAAGTCTTAACTAACTAACTTAGCGAAACTCGATTGACATTCAACTACGATGATGCCTTGACACCTCCTTCTTCAGAGTGGGTTCAATAGCTAAATGCGAATAGCCTTGTCAAACAGGTATCATTGCTTGAACAAATTTTTTTTAAAGTCACTATAAATCATTACGTTGTTCAACTCTATAACTTTTTTTTAATTGACTTCATACCATGGTATGCTTATCGTTTTTGAAAAATCAAATTACAACACACAACCCCACTGAGGAACATTAAGTTCTGATTGATTGCAATTTCCGCAATCAAAGAAAAAATATGTCTTATCCCTCATACTGAGCGACACATGCTGTCATCCCTTATAAGTGTATCTCCCATAACAATCAATGGGCAGATCCTTCAAATAGTCTCCAGCACATATTCGCACATCCTGTGTTATCTTATTATGCCCAGAGGCTTCTCCTCATATAGTCCTTTGGCTCTCACACTCCCTTATAGCCGCATATCCTCTCATCCCTAGCCAAAACACAAATAAATTGCTAACGAGAAAACTTCATTTTGTCATCAGAATCAGGTCGTCGACGTCGATATCGGCGATGGCTACGGTAACAGCAACAGCAACGGCGACGGAGACATCTTTCCTTTGCCAGCAGTTTCCTTTCTAAAAAAAAAGAAGAAAATTCAGAAATTAATTTACGTTCGATTGGCAACTGAAAGGAAAACACTAACACTCTGCAGAAAAAAGTTTGCCGTTGGTTTTCCCTTTGCCGCCTCTAAAAAAGTGTCAAAAAGAAATGATTGCTATCATCTGAAGCGATGAAGCAGGAGCAGCGAGGAAGAGCGCGAAGGTTCCCAAAAAAGAAGCCAAGTTAGCACCTCTAGCTGCGGAACAAGCACAACCAGCCAAAGAAAGCATTGCTTCGCTGCCATAATGAAAGAGAGTGTGTAAATGTTTGCTTAGGAGGCGAAAACTTTTCGAATTTTCCGGATTTTTGTCAAGGGCGTTGTTGTTGATTGTGTAAGTGTAGGGGTTGCTCAAATAAAATAAAAAAAAAAAAGCAAAAAAAAAAACTTTTCAACCCATCCATTCTACCCAATTCTACACACCATCATCTTTAACGTTTACACGCACGCACATATATTCACGAACACGAATCATTTCGATAGTCAATCGCATCAAAGAAATTTATTGCCCTCGTTGCTGTCGTCTATATCTCGTCTTCAGCTTTGTCCTTGCTCTCATCCACTTCTCAGTCGCCTGCTTTGTTGATCTTAGTCCCAAGGCGCTTATAAAAGAAAACTCTGCACCAGTTTTCTAACCGAAGAAATCAAAAATCGGTCGGAAGTTGCGGTGCGGTCGGTACGGAGACGCCACCATAATGAAAATAAAGAAATTGGAAAGGAAATTGGTCGGATGGGGGGTGCCTTTTGATGAAAAAATCTGTCCCGAAAGACTCGGCAAATGAGCAAAATTCGACCATAGACCATCGACCATCGACTATCGCCTATCGACAACCGACAATTGACGATTGACGACGGACGATGACAACGACGAGGTAAGGCTCTTCAAGCACTTTAGCACTTTTGTTTCAATTTTTCACTTTTCCACTTTTGCTGTTGTTGAAAGAAGGACAAGCACCGATACCTGGGGCAGAAGTAAACCCAGACTTTCGCCTTTTGAACGGATGCCGTTTTGTAAAGCCTTTTAATCTAAGGACATTCAATTTAGAGGAATGCGTCGAGTCAAAACTTCGTAAATAAACGACGGAACGGCGAATGATACTATTGCTTTTGGATTTTAGTTTCAATTTGCTTTCGATTTTCTGCCTTTTCACTTTTCTTCCTATTGTAGTTTTACGGCTAACACACACTCATATTCAACACAAGAGGAAGAAGCAAAGAAAAGTTGATGCAAGCTTCGAGGCAGAGGATTTGTTCCTGGTCGAGCCTTTCCAACTGATACCTACTTGAAATGGATTTGAAGTAATTTATCGGATCTCCTCATTCCAGCCCCAGGGAACGGATTGGTTCCAATTTCAGTCAGATGGGAAACATTCACAGACAGAAGCACAAAAGTTGACGTTCGAAGGACACCAACACTTTCATTGCCTACTCTGTACGGAACTTGCTTATAAGAAAGGCGCAAGTTGATTAAAAAGACTTGAATAACATTGCCAAAAATAGCTTGTGATGACGCATAGACGAAGCAGAGGCCCTAGAAATCATAAGGACAGAAGAAGAAGAAGAAAAAACAACTATTATTCCTGTGGCAAAGTTAGTGTTTGAGATAGGAGTTTCGAACGTTTGGTCCAGTTAAGTCAGACTGTCTGAATTCATTTCTCTCGTTCCAATTAAATCACACGGGCGTTTCTTGATGCGCTCCAATCCCAACTAACAACTGTGAAATATCTAGGGGCAACTGCTCAACGTCGTTTATGATGGAGCCTGATTCTCAGACGTAAAAACCAGCTACTTTTTCATTATTCCACACGAAGATTCGAGTATATTCGACTATTCGAGTATTCATCTTCTACAATCCAAAAAGAACATTCCTATGGTTGTGTGCATAGAATCGGAGAACTAGCGGGAATGGTAGTTTGTGTAATGTTGTTGTCCCTATTCCCAAGCGTCACATTGCCTCTATCTATTTTTCATTGTCTTAAACATTGATACCTTCTTTGCATATTTGTAACCACATTTCCTTCTATTCATTTTGATGAAAGAGTGTTCCCTTTAGAGGACTACCAAAGGGTAGTGCCTCATCCAATCTAATCTGAAGAACGTACTCAAATATACTCGTGCTACCAGCCATAGAGTTCTCATATTTCAGGCATAAGCTATCCAGAATTTTATTTTTAATCACTCCCAACCGTTTAAATGTCCTGTCAGTAACAGGATATTTATTGAAGCTGAAATTCATCTCATTTCAGTTGTTGGGTCCATCGTCCGGGTTCTCCCATCAAAAGTCCCCTACCTACTCCAGAAACATGAGATTTTTCACATTCCGATTTATGTTAAAATATCTAACTCACATCGATCGTCCTGTACGTTTCCCCGCTTTAATTTAACCGTACTATTGTTGGCTTGGTCTCGATGGTGATGAGAGTATGCTAGGTGACCCCAAAAAAAACCCATACAGCCGCAGTCAGACAGGATGGATGGTGACCATGGGGAGAATGAAGAGAAGAGGGTGTACCTACCACAAAAAAGGCATAATTATTATCCCTGCTATTCATTTCGTGTTTATGTCTTTCTTTGTTAATTTCTTCTTCTTTCATATTTTATTGTTATTCATTTCGCCAGTACCTTTGGTTCGGTTGCGTCACCACCCAACTCCATATCTGTCCACACCAGTTGTTCGTGTCGGGTTTTTTTTTTTTTTTTTTTGTTATTACTTGCCATTGCTACCTATTTATAACCTGGGGTATCTATCATCTCATCATGGCAGTCCTCAGTTTCAACTGTCATTTACGTTTAAGGACATGCTTCGGTGGAGTTGGTTGGAGGATGGGTTATAGGTGGCGGTAGTGTAAGAGTACTGAGTACTCGTACGTAGTGTAGTGTATGGTGGTAGGTTCTCATCCTCATATCCATCATCCTGAACAATAAACAGAAATTCATTTGGCAAAGAAAGACCGAGGCCAAGGAATGTTACAGGAGCAAGCACAACAGAAAAAAAAAATTAAAACAAAACGACAATAACACAGCAATACAGCAAGATACCACTACAGTGGAAGCTACAAAAGCGGAAAATAGCACATAATGCCAAAGTGAAAAGTGGAGTCAACTGCAATGGCAAAAAGGGAAGTGGGAAGCCACAATTATTTTTTCCACAAATACACTGCAGCGGTTCTCGAGTCCCCGTCCTGTCATTGTTGCAGAGCGTGTTGTCTCTTTGGTCCAACAAATAAACAGAGAGACACATAAAGGAACTGGTCGGGGTTGCCAGGCGTTAAGTAATTTTCACGAATAGATGGGGTATCAGACCACCTAAGCTTGAATACTGAATGAGGCTGCAGATGTCGATAGCAAGACGAGGTACTCCATTGGATATGCGAAATATAAACCGCTAGAAACGGAAAGACGTTTCAAGTAAGCGATTGTGGTTCCAACTCTCACAACAGGCAGTAACAAAATTGCCGAGGATCCGTTCTTCATTTGACAAGAATCCGCACCGCACAGGCGGCAAAACCTCTGAAAGTAATGTAGTGAACCGTATCGCATCACGCCACTGGACTCGAATAATGACCGCTGAGATATGTTAATGGCAGAAGATTCAACCTTGTAACCTTTAGGGTTCTGCAAAGACAGAGTAGTCCTTTATATAGGTGCATGTTTCGAGGTCTCTCCAAAATGAGTATTCTCAGTGAGTAATTTTTTTAAAAAGACAGGTAGACATGATTTGTGCAGAAATAGTGGTGTCGCCAAGCCAGCGGCTACAAGTTTAAATCCCGAAAATTTCAGACTCTTGAATCTTTTCTTAAATTGTAAAATTCAATATACTCGTACATTGTTATAGACTTGAAAAATTAGAAAGCAAACGGATTACTGGCAGGTATCAACTGGTGATGGATTCTCCAGATATCAGCCAATGAAGAAGCAGCTGGCTCTAACTATCACGAACTGGGACCTACGGTCCCAGTAGTAGTAAAGTTATCTGCTAGTACGAGGTTAGGCCGTCAATATCAACAGCAGCAAGAAAACAGTGTCATGGGTTATCGTCTCAACGAAATGTGAACCAATACATCTGGCGTTGGGCAAGGATAAAATATAGGGGACAGCAATACCATCACCAGCCTGCCAAGCCAATATCTGAGTCAGATATTCAAGAGGAACAAGTAACTTCAGCAAAACGTACATGACATTAAGGCGAAACAAAAAGCCTAGAAAGGAGAAGGATACGCTCCATTCAGCGGAGCGCTACAAAAATATCAAAAATGAATTGAAGGAATGAACGACGGAGTTCTTCTCCTTCATACCTAAATAGTGAAAATCTGCAAATAATGAAGGGGGTTTGGAACCGCCAACTGATCCAGAGGATCGTCTTACACTCTTTTTTTCTTTCTTTGACGAACTGTGCGACAAACTTACTTTTGTAGGTATCAACCTATTAACCAATTATCCAACAGGTCAGCTAAGTCTTGAAAGCAAACTGGATGGTCTAAGTGGTATGGAAGTCCTAGACTACCAAATGCTCCCAAGAAAAAATTAAAGAGCAACGAAAATGTTTTACAATAAGTTGACGGGAACGGTGTGCTGAATTGCGAAATATAGCCTCGATGGGTCAAGTGCGGAAAGAACCATAATAGTGCTCTGAGTAGCGATGAAGCGTCTGATAAGATCCAGCTTACGTGTGCGTTATGTAAGAACACGGGACCCATTGGAAACTACCGGGGCTGTACATAAGGATAGTAAATCTGGCCCTACAGCAAAAGTTGGAGGTGCAATAACTTTCAGCTCTAAGTCAAACACCTGCCACAGGTACGGACAGCAAGGTACAAAAACCAAAGGTTGCTCCTTAGGTTCCAGCGCCAAGAGTACCGGAAGCTGCATATGACATGCTGGCTATCTTGATCTCTATCTAGCGGCAGTCACAACGTAAGACATAAGAACAGGCTTCGCGTGTGGACCAAATCTCCGCATTCCCATCGGGTCTTACTCACCTCCAGTCGTAATGGGTAGCAACATGGCGGAACAAACCCTAAAGGTTTTTGCGTTGAATATAAATTCACTGATATGGATCTGAGGAAAAGGCATATTGCTTAAGTTGCCGAAAGATCAAGCCATTTCGCACGATCAACATTTCGTTTACAAAACTAAACTAACTTAATATTACAAAGTGAAGCTCAAATGATAGAATATGGAAAAATAAATCAACCCAACTCCATCCAAGCAGGTGGTATAGCGATCCTCATTAGGTAAACTTTTGCGATTCATCGGACTCGAATCGGATGAGAATTATTTCATGATCGGAAGAGATCTCTACGTTAAACGCATATATTGGCGAAATAATACATCAAACCACTAGAGGGAACCTACTACTCAATTGGTGGGGTCAGCACAGTGTTCTAAAAGCCATCTGGATCTCCTATTATTCCACATACAGATACAAATAACACTAACAATGAGGATACATTCCGCAATGGAACTATTGACGCACTGCACCAAAACAAAAATGAACTAATATCAAGACGGCAGATCTTGAACAGGCAGTTTACTGACAGACATAACGCAGAGGTCATGATATTGAAAGCTCTTTCAAATGTTGATAACAGAGAATTACAGGGCTTCTGTAAGTTTGTATTGGTGCGTAAACACCAGCATCACTAATATGTTATCGCAAAACTATCTTCCATGTTTTAAGTTCGCTAGGAAGAAACCATTTGTCCTAAATTCCAGGAATTGTATGAGGGCAATTGGACTGTCATTGGCTCAAAATAAAAAAATAAATACGACCTGCAAAATGGGGTACTTCTGCACAATTCCTACTTATGAAATGATATGGACAGCTGACGATTCGAGAACCAAGGTACTCGTATCAGTGGTGAAAATTTATCTTTGGCGCCATCGTCATGGGAAGGAAAAATACAACATTTGGTCGTGTGAGCTACACTATCCTGCTATACATTCAATAATTATCTAGCAGATGAGCACATCAACATCACATCTTTAGTGCGAGCTCAAGTGAAACCCGAGTCTAAATATTTTGGGTGGAGATTGAGATTGAGAATCTTAATGGCTGTGGCTCATATCTCCTTGTAGAGAACACAAATTTCGACGTACTATTCTGGCAAAGAGACCACAGTGAGAAACCCCAAGGTTCGGCCCGAGGACCTGTACTTGCTTATGCAAAGTAACAGCCATTGGTTGATATTGTAATACTAAAAATAAATAATGAAATAAATGTCCAATAAATAAATGGAGTTGACTTGAGCTTCGAAGTTGGTAAATATTCTGACAATCTTAAGTTGTTACTGTTGATATAGACGTTGAATCTTAGACCACACTATACAGGAATGCTGTAATCTCATGAATTTGTTTTAAAGCGAAGGAAAGCCCTTTAAATGGGACACGTAATTATTTGGAAATGATCTCCATTTTTGTGAGTTTAAAAACGCTACATACTCGTTGGCGTTGGTTCCAACGATGATTACGTTTCGTCCTGTCGATCACTCTGTTGATATTGATATTTATTCGAATTGTCTGACTCGAAGCTGAGTGTGCCATATTTTGTAACTGGTAAGTGAAGTGTTAGGATTTTCTTGACTTCGGAATCTGTTGAACCTAGATTGCCCGATTCTTGACTCTCCTAATGGGGATTGCGTAGGCAGCCAGCTTTTCGACGTAACTTTGTGTACTATGGTTCCTTATTGCAATAACATCATAATAGATAAAACATCCTTGCGCTGAATTGTATTATTCATCCTACCTCTGTCTGAATTTACACTACAAGCTCGGGTTAAAACGTACTTAAAGGTACTTCTGATCGCGATTTTGCATGTTTTGTAGATTGGCAGTAAATGGGGATCATGACACGGAAGATGGTGGGAATCGGCCCTGGTTATTTAGTTTTCGCCTTCGAATGAGAAGTATTGCTGCGACAAGGCCTAAGAGGATCAACATTGAAAGACATTTTAAGAGGACGAAAATTGCCATAGAATGGGCTGTCACTCACGCGGGACATTGGATTGGAATGGTCAGTGTTATAAACAACATCATGTGAAGAGCGCTTACACTGCTTTCTTGCAGCCAGCGTTGTTAAAATTTGTGCACATACTCTCAACTGATACTTAGTTATCGGAACCAGATCACAGACCTTGTGTACGCTTTCCGTTGGCGATAAACGATTTGAAACAACGTTTAATTCTGATCTCCCATGCTACCTCGATTCGATCACATTCGTTGAATTATTTGTAATAATTTGCGAATGCTTGGGCTGAATTGCGGGCTTCCCTTTGGTAAATGAATCCACAATATTGCATGAAAGACCTGCCTCTTATTATACCTATATGCTGTAATGTACCTGTTGCTGCAATAAAGATTGCTTAGCAAATGGGAATAAGTTTCTGTCCACTCTTACAAGATGCAAACTATGTTTATCCGTATACGTACTCGCTACACTCAAATTTGGTTTTTCCCGTGGCATCTTAATAATATAACTATACACAATCTCGTCTCTGTCCCAGGTATTTCGAACACTACTCGTACATACAATTGCAATTCCTCGTATTCTAACAATCTCTAATGAAATGAGTTCCATCCTTAGTGTAGTTTTGTCTGTATAGATGGATAATCTTGGTCCAATAGTCGCTGTAACTGGTGCTCCATTTTACCTACAATGCAGCACTAGATTCTCCTTCCATAGTGTGACAATCCTCTGACTAAAATCTTTCCGAGAACTTTATTATTCGGAGGCGCTGTTACCACTTGTATTCTCGCCTTCGCCAACTTTCCTTGCAGTTGTCAGTCAAAATTGATATTAAGCTGCCTCTTGTAAACGTTGGGTTTCATGCATCTTAATGGAAGGACCAACAATTCTTTTACGACTTTGTTATTCACATCTATAACGTGTAACCTGTGATATTTCCATTGGGATTCTCCGATGCCAGCTACTAGGATTATCTTGTATTAGATGCTGGAATTGTTTTAATTTCTTACGGCGCCGAATTAACGTCTTCGTGTGTACGACAGTAGATTTGTCTGGAAAGGAAGATATCCCCGTCAATTTCCAAGGCTGATCTCCTTGTGATCTTCAAATTACTAAGAAATAAGAAAACATTGTGCCTCTACATCTCCCATTAGAATAGGCCAACATTCTCACCACCGTGTTTAGTAATGCTGTGAATAATGCCCATATCTATCGAATCGGTGATGCATCCCATTCTCAAAATCATGGTTCAATAAGACACCTTCCGAATATCAGCAGTATAATCCATAGAGTCCTGACTAAGGGGATTGTGGTACCAAGGTATGATATCTCACATTTCACTTCTAAATCAGAAACTGATATCCATTGGAACAAAAGCAAGAAACAGCGGACGGGTGCATGTTTGGTTGACATGGAGGTGGCCTGCGACACCGGACTATGATATGAAGAGGTTGCTGATAAGTAAACCACTGCTGTACGTCATTTTTAATCAGTCAACAGTTCATTGTGAAGAATGGTTGTGTGACTTCTGACTGTCTTCAACAATTTCCGATTAACTCACAAGCGATTTTGTGAGCTTCACCATGACAAAGTGTACTCAAGTGACTTCATCGCGTACAGGTCAGATCAATTTCTTTATTTTAGTAAGAAATATATTGCTCTGGCCAGAGACAAGGGAGTTTGTACCTTTACAAAGTGCATATTTTGCAGCACCCAACTTGAGGCGAAGGTAAAGGTTACTTGCTACCTGGCCTCCATCCAGCCCACGCATGTCTTATGATATCCTGTGTGGTTCAACGTGGTAGCCAGCTTATTGAAGAAAATTCGGATGCTTGAGAGGACTTGTGGAAGCCTTGTCTTCGCTTTTTGAGGATACCATGGTTTGACTCCTATATACAAATCTATCATAATGAGGTCCTGTACAACAAGGCGAACCTGAAAAAAGCAGGCGACTTCGTTATATAGTTGACTCGCACATTGCAAGACCAATGAACTAGACGAGCAATATGATCTCTGGGGCCCATTGTCCTAAATATCTATATAATGCGAGCGCTTTAGCTGCTTCATTCCTTAAGAGGAGTTTCTCTATTTTACCGCTAATCTTCCACATTACTCAAACAGGTGCGGACAGGCGACTTAACTACGACAAAAACATAGCACATGGCTGCTCGGAGCGTCTTCGGTTGGGAGCCAGAGCAGGAAATTTCCGGAGGACATTCCGACGAATTGGCGGATTCGTCCGAATTTTTTGCTGTTGTGAGGTCCTTTACTACGTAGCATATTTATTTTATAAAGAAATTGCGCATAGTTCTAGTATGGTAGTATGATGGCAACTCTAGTATTGGAGCTGCATTTCTACTGAAAAAAAAATGGGTCGAGCAAGACGGGATACAAATACAACTACGAATACTTGGAGGCCTTTCAGGATATTGCATTCAATTGTATTTTGACTTTATTTTTGCTCTGCAAATAATATCCTTGAGGCATTCTATTTGCATTGTTTAGATGCCACTGCCTTTACATTTGCCTCTGCTCACCCATGCAACTATGTATTTCATTCTACAATATATCCTCCTCTGCACTCTCTCTCTCTCTCTCTCTCACACTCTATCTCATTCTCTCTGCACGCCTGACTTTGGGATTCTGAGCGGTAGGTTATCATCGTTTCGCCTTCATGGAACAAGGAGGTCCTCTGACATCAGGGGCTGTGTTCGAAAAACAATTTTGCAGATGACAAATAGGATTCTTTTTTTGTTTTTGTTTAATGCCTCCTGTGTCAAGTTGTTTTTTTGTTGTTGGTTATGTTTGCTTGACTTTTAGTCGAACAAAAGAGCCAGGGACGAGGCACATAAATGTTTCAGGCCTTTCAGTCTTTTGTTGGGATTTTGATTCGTTTTCAAATTTGAAAGCGTAGCGAGTGTATTTCAGACAATTCAACGAATATTTTCTATTTTATTTCAGCTTTTACTTGTTTAGGTTTTTTTTAGTTTTTTTGTTTTCTTTGTGTCAATGCGATGCGGTAGACAGTTTTAATTACTATTTTATTGGAGTGCCTCAAGGCGGTCAGTTTTAGGGCAGTAATGGATACTAAATTATGTTTGCCGTGATTGTGACCAAAGGCTGTTCGAATAACAGATAGGAGTCTATTTTAAATGTAAACTCGTTAATTAGGATGACAATGGGAATATTGTCCTGCAGGTGTATCGAAAAAATGCACCAAAACATGCACAAGGGTGGAATTTTCGTATGGATTCTGAATGGCTGCCATTGATATGAAAAAATTGTCATTAGTATGGCTGAACACCGTACAAAATTGTGACAACATTTTATTTAAAGAAAAACTCTTGAGAGTTTGAAAACTATGAATTGTCAGGGAGCTGTCACTAATCTCATTAATTTACCCAAAGCTGTACCTGCCAACGTTGCCTGAAAGAAAGAATGTTTTGAGAGCATTAGAAGGAGTAAAGAAAGAAGAGTAATCTCTAGCAAGGTCGTCGACGTATTTCCGTTTTATCCCTTTGTATAATATTATTCCTTGATTCCTTGATTTTGCATTTAAAGAATCTTGCATAATAGTACCCTGACGTTGCTTTTAATAGTGACTACACAGTTGACTATGACATAGACAGTGATGTGACTCCCCTCTAGGCTCATCGGACCACTGTGCTTTATAAGCTTATTTTTCATGCATTGACCACTAAGTTAGAGAAGCCATTCCTAAAATAACTATATGGCAATACGATAAAGCCAATTGGACTGGTCGTTGGTCGTTGAACACAAACCCTTATCTGTGTGAAATGACATCTTTCATCCTTTATCGAATGAAGAGTGATACCGAAGAAAAAAGCGTGGTACGACTCAAGTAGCTGCAGGCTGTCTGGGTTAGAGAACAATACAAGACCAATTCGACAGATGAAAACCGTAAAAGTGAAAACGAGCCAGGAATGATAGCAACATCCTCCTTAAACGTATAAAGTGCGAGCTTGACTAAAAATTATGCCAAACGGTTCTACAGAGTCTGAGAGGCAGCACAAAATGTTGATCATTGATCAAAAATGTAAGGAGTTGTGGCTCACCCTGACATTCTGACTGTTAGCTCTTTGGAGAAGGGCAACGTTCCTACATTAGACAGTGTCGAATATTTTTCCGCTATTCCAGTGGTATGTCTCCCGTTCTTCTGAAATGTTATTCTTCCACACTGTCAAAATCACTGTGTAAACTTTTTCATCAAACCTACTCTTTAAGACTTTTTCCGAGTAATTGAACGGGCTGAACCGTCCCTAAGAATGGTGAATCTTCTTCTCCCATTGCTCTTACGTACTTACTTTCTAAGGTCATGGAATCGCTGATAAACCATCATCTTATAAAATATCTCGGGATACAAAAACATCTCATTGACCTGCAACACCATTTTAATAGCAACAAGTACCGAAAAGTTGAAGCAAAATGTATGCCATTCTGGCGAAAAAAATCGTAAAATAGTTGCACTTAATATTTTAAAGACAATTGACTGAGTCTGATATCGTCAGCTTTATCGGAAATGCGTGCATTTGGGATCGACGAAACTCGTCTTCAATGGATTAGAAATCATCTTTCGAAATTTTCAATTTGAGTTGTTGCGGTTGAAGTCTGAAATGAAAGAAATAAATGCTGCTGTGCCGCAGGACTCAGTTCTTTCACCGACACTCTTTTTATTTTTCATTAACGATCTCTTGTGTGCCATCTCTAGTATTTCGTCGCTAATCATAGTACTCTCAGATTTTTGTTTCCACATTCACGACGCTGCGGATCTTAAGACTATTAAATTTCGATGTTAACAGTATAACTAATTGAAGAACCACCAGTCGTAACTCTTCCAAAACATAATGCTGTCCGCTGTCCGCCAAAATCCATAAATGGTACTCACCAAAAAAGAAATTGGAATGACCGTGACGATGACATCAAAAATGCTATATTTAAGGCATTTATCCGCCAAAGATGGAAATAGTATGCCCACATCTAGTCAAGTGCTCCTAAGGCCTCTCTGCACTTGATAGATGTGATTCAAAACCGTGCGATCAGACTCATAGGTGGTGCTTACATTGGATAATGTACTGAAACCACCAGTTTAATCGATATTGCTAGTAGCGTTCCACCAATTTAAATCCTTAATCGTAACACTCGTCCCGCTGTGGATGCTCAACAGCATACTCTCAAGCTCGCTTTCGGATGCACACTCAGATTTCATGGTTCTCTCCTGACCGTACAACTTGGTAATGGAATGCCCTGGCGAGTTCTTTATTTCCTGCTCACGGTAACCTGGAAAGATTCAAAGCCATCAAAGAACTTCGATGCGATAGGCTTGACAAAGTAGGAACGCGAAACTCTGAAATCTACACTGGTGATCGTTATAGAGTGCAGAAACCACTCTGATTACGTATGGATATGTTAGCAGGGAAATATTTTACGCCTCTAAGCAATCGCGTAACCACAATCCTCGTGAACGCTAAATTCGCCAACACAAATTGAATGTGCATTAACGACATACAGAAAAATAATGCATTTGCCAAAGATTACTGCTATGAGCTCCCCGCCCAGACATAAGAGATCGTTCTTGGTGATCTCAATGCAGGGTTGAAGAAATTAGCCTGCGCAGCACCAACTCTGAAAACCAACTCATGTTAATCGAAAGTAGTGCGAAATGTCACCATTGTCAGAAAACGGACATAGTAGTATTCTAATCGAAGCACCCTCAACCAAATTGAATACATTGTGATCTACGCAAGTCGCAACTATGGCATTCCGAATATCCAAACGTTTCAAAAAGCTTTTATCACACGAACTTCCCATTATGAAGCAAAGGCCTAAATGCCGACATCGCGTTAGACTACGAGCCATAACGAAAGCCCTGGTTTGATTTGATGAAGGCAAGTCTGAAAGATGAGCGAAGAAGCAGACTGGCGCTTACTCAGGGCGTGGTTAGGAAATGCGTTACCCGAAAAATTAGAGTCACAGTCGGCACCGAAAATCTGTTCAACTTGTATCAGATATTCAAAATAAAAAAGAAAATTAGATTAAACTCGTTACTCACAACTTGTCCAATGACATTATAGTCACGCATCAGTTATGGAGAGAAGCCACAAAGAGGTTTGCCTAATTCCTCCGGATTGGCTGATGACATCTAAAAAGACTCGCTGTTCACCAAAAAAAGCTTTCTACAAGATGACACCCTGTCACAGTCAATTACCTAGTTTATATGACAGCTTAATGCTAGATATTTCAAAAACATTATTATCGGCCTACAATCTTGTAGGAAGAAACTATGCACATAACTTTACTAAAGACAAGCCATCTGGTTTCCGAATTGATTCTGCGATATTGGGGTTAAATCAGATGTATTTCTTCCTTGAACATGCTATTTACGTCAGTGACCGCTGTCATTTCGAATATCTGCTTAACATCCAAAACTTCAACTTTGTCGATTGTGGCATCTTTTCTAGATATTAACTTAATCGCTCTATCTTGAATGCTTTGCAGGTTCTCGATATGTGTTTTCACTGCGCCTCCTCAGTCCAGTACACCATACCTAAGTCTGAACTCTATAAGGGCATGACACATTTGCTGTCATACATAAATCTTTGATTTATATTGCAAACAGGCAAATACAAACAGGGACCGCCTCAGCTTATCAGCTGGATCATTTATATGAGGATCCCATAGAAAGTGGTTGTCAATAGCGATACGGAGATACCAAAAGTCTTTGGTACTATTGGTGACGCTGGATACTGTATACTTCGGAAATGTATTAGGTGCGCAACTAAGTTATGGCAGTATTTTTTTTTTTTTGATGAACATGCAACTTCATTGTGAAGAAATGGTTACAAATGAATTATTCCAGGTATTGCCCATCGCTAGCTACAACTTTTTCCCATTTTTCTGGCAGGGCTCGAATGCCGTTACAATAAAAGTGTTCATCTTTTGAGGCTATCAACGAATTAAGCTATATTTTGATGTCTTCATATGAGCGGAACTGCTGATCAGCCAGACCATGTGCCATCGAACGGAACAAGTAATAATCGGACAGCACAATATCTGGGGAATATGGCGGGTGGGGTAGCACTTCCCATTTGAGGGTTTTCAGGTAGGTTTTAACGGATTTGGCAATTTGAGGCCGAACGTTGTCATGCTGTAGAATCACTTTTTCATGCCTCTGCTCGTGTTGTGGCCGTTTTTCGCTCAGCGCTCACCTCAATCGCGTCAGTTGAAGTCGATACCGTTCCCTGCTCCCACCAAATACACAGCATAACCTTCGCAGCGTGAAAATTCGGCGGAGACGACGACGTAGAAGCATGACCGGGCAGTCTCCATGACTTTCTTCTCTTTGAGTTGCTGTAATAAGTCCATTTTTCATCACCCGTCAAGATGCCATGAAGAAAACCTTTTTTTTTTGCCTCTAGAGCTTTTGCTCTAGACGCTCAAAGCCCTTGGCTTCAAGTCATATTGGAAAGCTCTTCTTGCGTTTGGCATGGATCCTCATCGAGCAATGCCTCCAATTCGTCCTCAACATCGAAGTCACCGTATTTGAAGCTACGGAACCAGTCACGGCACGTTGTTTCATTTAGAGCAACATCTTCGTAAATTTTTTGGCGTTCTCGATGCGCTTCAGCCGCCGTTTTCTTCGAATGAAACAAGAAAATCAATGCTTCCCGCAAATAACGATTATTTGGCACAATTTGGAGGAAGATTGGAATCATTACAGATCGAAGCAAGGATTTCGAAGACCGCCTCTTACAAAGTTTCTTGCGAAAAGATCGAAACTATCTGTGAAACCAGTAGTCCTCAAAAGAGGAAAGTCAACCAGGCTGGAACCACTTAGAAAATCTGACTGTACCTATACTGAGTCGAAAGCAGAGAGTCTCCGTCTCAGTCTCACTTCGCAGGAAACCTAAGCGGAACCAGCTCACAACTAGCTCCTATCAGTGAAGCTGCTAAAGAGATGAGCAACACAATGCGGGGTAGCTGGTATATCTCATCAGTTGCGGTGACGGATGAGCAACATTCTGTTGCTTCCTTTATTCGCCAGCTGATGGCAACTCTAAGGAGAATTTTCACTGGCCTTTATACCGAAAATCGGAAAGGAGGACTACTCGCCCGTCAAGAGTTTCAGACCTATAAGTCTGACTTCTTTCATGCTGAGAAGCATCGAGAGAATGGTCGTGATCCATGTGCGCAAAACCGCCTTGCGAATGCATCCTCTGTCAACACAGAAAGTCCTGCGAGAGTGCGCTTCAGAATCTGGTTGGCAGAATTGAAGGAGCACTCTCAAGAAGGAATACCCCTTAGGCATTTTCATCGAAGTTGAGGGTGCTTTCGACAATGCATCTTCTGACGGCATGTGTAACTCGGCCAGACAACACGGCGTTGTAAAAGTAATGCTGGTGTATAAGACATTGATTGCGGATGATGTTTGTGGCCAATATGTGGTTGCGGGGATAAACAGGGATTGCCTGGGATTGGAAAGCGGCATTCTGTCTCCATTGCTATGGATCTACACGGCTAAGATAAGGTCAATCATATTCTTTGAGTCGGTTGTCTGGTGGTGTAATCTCGAAAATACGTGATTGCTGCTTTTACCAGACTCCAAAGAACGGTTTGCCCCGGTTTGTCGCCAGCACCCCTGGCTCCGCTTGATGAATCTTCCTCCCCTTGATATTCATAACATGGGCTGCACTCGCAAAGCCATCTTCCGTTTAAAAAGAAATGGTCTTTAGTACAACACGCACTGGAGCTTTGACAACCTTGCGCGTCGGCTGCCTTACGACTCAGGTATTATGGAGAGGTTATGGTCAGAGGAGAGTTTTCCAGAACCCGAACTTACGTTTTGTTAGCCTGCGTCCTCGGTTGGCAATCTGG
The DNA here is from genome assembly GCA_949129095.1 of Volucella bombylans. NCBI lineage: Eukaryota > Metazoa > Arthropoda > Insecta > Diptera > Syrphidae > Volucella > Volucella bombylans. The sequence goes on from OX422143.1 coordinate 154,862,328, forward strand.
TCGACAATCCGTCACATACACTTACTTGTTATTCAAATAATTTATGAAGGTTTGGGCACTGCACAAATGAATAAGGCTTGTGCAAGGGAAACCCGTCATTAAATACTGTTCCTATTCATTGATCTGATTTGCTAATTGACCAGTTGCTGCTTGTGATGTTTTTTAAATTTCTCATGGCCTATTGGACCCTACTTTTACAGTTGTTGGTCTGTAAATATAGCCATGGGTTCAAGCTCCAGAGTAGTTATCCTAAAATCTTAGGCTTAGATCCAATTCTAGGCTTAAAACTGTATTTATTTCTCATCCCAGATTCTAGTTTAATGGAGAACCATTTAAGAGGCACAGATTGGTAGCACGAAACGTTTTTTCTTTGACAAGCGTCTTGATTCTTGAAGCACCCTCAACATAAAGGTCAATTTCATACCCGATTGAGTCTTACATGTATCGTGGCGTGTCTCTGGCTTTTGATTTATGCTGAATACACAGGCTCACTTGCCTTTGCCGATTTTGCAGTTTGAAAATGTGCTCAATAGTTACCAAACCTTAAAGCAGAGTAGAACATCCTTAATGCTCTATTTCGACGACAGCCGAATTTATCATTAATTTTCAAATTTAAACATAACTATTCCTGCCACGATTGTCGGAAGTCTTATATCAAAGAAACCTACTCCTACTCCCCTATCACTCAATTACATTCATTTCGAATAAGTACAAATGCCAGCCCCCCAATTGGCCATAAATTACATCCAATGCGGCGAACTCATTCACCCGATATCAATTCGACCCTCAACCTCCAAAACCCCACTCCAAACCGAACCAATTCGTGTCATCATCCATTCGTACTACCCAACCTCCCAACCCCACGATTTCATCACGCTCTCAGCCGACTTCGACTTCGACTTTGACTTCCACTTCGACTTCGATTTCCATTTCCATTCCATTATTCAATTATGAAGTCATTAAGTCATTAGGGTGGAATTTTATCGCAAAATTTATCGCGTTCACTGCGGAACGTGAACGTGAATGAGGCCTCCCCTAACAAATTGAAGTCAGGCTAGGCCAAGCCACACCAACTCGACCGCACCAATAAAGGACTATGGCTGCGAGATAAAAAGCTCCTTAATGCTCATTGCTAGGTGAGCCGTTTGCCTCGCTTTTTGCCACCCTGTCTTAGTGCGACGACAATAAAAATTCTCGCACGACACAGGAATTAACCGTGTTAAGGGTTGCAATACAAACACTCTTCCCTTAGAGTGGCAATTTTCACATTTTACTCTTATTTCTATTTTTATTCCCTCGCGCCCTTTAAGATGATGGTTTTCGGAGTTTTAGCACCTACCGTTGTGCCATATTGATTTCCATTGATTACTGGTGTTGTGGTCAGAGCCATTTCGATTTTCACCCCCAACAATGCCACAGACATACCCACGTACGTATGATAGTTGGTGCGGACAGTGTCACATGGTCAAGATAAATTGTTAAAATGCGAAAACTTTTCTGATTACATGAAATCATCGCAGGCCCCTGTCTTACTTATTTGTCTTCCGAACATGGCAACAGGGGGTAGGTACGAGTAGTATAACACTTACAACCCCCGTAACTATGAAAAGTTTTTGCCGCAGTATCGCCACCGATGGCAATAAAAAAAGAAGAACGAAAAAAAACAGAAAAGACGACAAAACTGAAAGAAAACTACCGAAACACTGATTTCGCAGCCCTTAAGGCTTGCGGACAGGAGGTGCTGCTAACATATTGTCTGGTGCGGTGAACCACGGCCACTCGTTGGCAACACATACGACTATTTATTGTATTTGGCCAGGAGCAGAAGCGGACATCCGGTAGAATGGTTACACACCATGCTGTGGAGTGTGAAAGGTTAAGAGTGAGTCGTATAAGAAGACTCCTGGGTGGGGTGGTGTTATGGGTGAGCATGATGACCATAAAGGATAATAAAAAAATTGTGTCCACGTCGTTCCATCTGAATCAACGTTTGACTAATGTCCGGTCTGAGAGGGAGTAGGGAGCTTCATTTCGCTGATGGTCAGACTATCAATTTGGAAATGTGGCTAACTATATTGACAAGGTTGTAATGGGATGTTGGGGAGTGAGAAATCTTTTCAAAAACACGAAAAACATGCCAATGACGAAATGGTGAGTCCATTGCATTGCATGTTTGTTATTTTGTTTGCAAGTTCGCCCATTAGTAGCTGTTGTCAAGGCATTGAAGCGAAAGGTGACAACGATGTGGAAAAAAAATATACAAAAATCGGAAAGCCATCTATTAGCGGACCCTTCCAGAGATGCAGTCACCATCAACCCTTCACAAAAACAATTAATACACCGAACTTTCTGGAATTTGCGATTCCTTGATCCTTTAGCGGGGATTCCGATTGACATGAAGACTTTTCAGCTTGAGGTTATCATGTGCCTCGTCTTGTGCTGGCTTACTTCTAGAACTGCTACTTCTGCCCCCTTCAATTCACGTAAATGCATACCATAGTCGATGTCGTCAGCTGCACGGAGTTTTTCTTGCAGATTTGAACAGGAGAATTCATTAGTTGAACTTGCCAACAGACCATCCTGGATCTCAATCAACGTTTCTCTCCGGCCAGGTCGATCACTAGCTCAAGTTAAACACGATGAGCCGGTTAGGATCCCCTTTGTTAAAATGCCAATTTACCGCGTTGTCTCATGAAGTATGACGTAATTGTTTCGCAGCTTAAGCACTATACCTCTGATAGGACACATTTCACAATACAGCTGGTGTAGTTCTTCGGTCTCGTCCAGACTTCGTCAATTCAGTTAGTACCAAGGTTACATGGATAATATTTCATTCAAAGCAACCATAAAGTGTCCAAGTTTTTGCGTTCTAATGCAGGGTATAACTTGTACAGCGTCTTCCTCGTTGCTCGAGATGGGCTTTGCTCATAAAATAGCTGTCGGCATGAGTTTTTCTTAGCTTAATACCCTCACTAAATTTAGTGCAGAGGTTCACTATGATAGATGAATCATTTAACTTAAGACTATAGCTGCTTAGTTTTCCTAAGGTATCGGTGTTTGTTGGACGACAGCATCAAAATATTTTGTTTTGCTTTCATTGGCCGCCGTTATTATTGTCCAGCTCCTGCCTCAGTACTTACAAATGATGAAGTGACAGTCTACAAACTTCTACCAATTATGTGAGCAGCATAATTGGATATATCTATATCTGATATAGAAGCCATATGATAGCGCGTTGCGCTCTCTGAGACCTTTTTGACATCGAAACGTAAGAACGAGGGCCTGTCGGAAAGATCACGGTAAGTGCGATCGAGTAAATGGAGAGATGGTACTGCAGAAATAACTTTCGGAAGTTTAAGAGAGAATAAAACGAACATGCGGGGACTATGAATCCAGAAAAGCTTGCGGAGATAAACATAGGGTCACGTCCGTGCTGACAATATGGAAAGGCTCCTTTTCCAGACTGTATGTCGGCGATGAAAATCAAAATTCCGCTGGAACAAGGTGAGAGGGAACTCCGGTCTGTTGAACTAGACCAAGTTAAGCTAGCAATATTGAATCTAAAGCCTAATAAAGCTGTTACTGCACACGAACTGCCTTCTGAGCTATTTGAAGCAGCTGGAGATGAGCTGGTTGCGAACACGCGCCAGCTTATCTGTGAGATATGGTCAGAGGAAAGCACGGCCGAGGCATTTAATCTCAGCATCGTCTATCATCATGAATAATCTGGTTGGTCCTTATCAGTGCGGTTTCAGGCCAGGAAAGTGTTCACACTACATCAGTTCTTGGGAAGGATCTCGAAATTTCAAACGACACTCACCATATATTTGCCGACTTCAAAGCCACATATGACGGTGTGTGCAAGGGTGAAGAAGCTTTCATTAGTTTTGACGCGGGAGCAGCCAAAGTGGATCTAACGGTAAATGAGGGCAAAGCAAAGCTTATATTGTTATCACTAGCGACGTTACAGCTTAGAGGTATTTAAGGAATTAGTTTACCTAGGTTCCGTAGTTATAAGACCGTAATCACCTAGATCTTTCTCTATGGCGCAGAGGCCCTTGTAGGATACGGATTAAGAAGCATGTGCCGGTATCGGGAGAAAGATACTTCGTGTGATTTACGGTCTTTATGTATTAACGGCGAATGGAGGGCGAGATTGAACCACGAATTGTACGCGCTTTAAAGCAAAATTGGTCTTACTTTCTTACTTAGGTGGCGCTACAGTTCGGGCTGAACCTGGGCCTTAACTAACAAGCCTCTTCAGTTAGTCCGATCTTTGACCAACTGTCTCCAGTTGCGAACTCCAAGTTGATTGAGATTCTCCTTTACTTGTGCGCTCCACCTAAGTTGAGTCCATTCGCTCTACATGTCCTAGCCATCTCAGGCGACTGATGCGCAGATTTCTGACTAAGTCGTTGTCACTGTACAGCTCGTATAATTCGTCGTTGAATCTTGTCCCCCAAAGATCGTCAGCGCAAACGGGTTTTTCTCTCGAAACGATTGAGGATATATTTATAGGCTTTCGATAGAGTCCAGGCTTCTGCACCACAAAGTCGGAGTGGGATGATCAAGGTCGTATATAGGGTCTCCTTAGTTTTTCGGGATTGGAACTTACTACTCAATTGCTTTCTTCGCGCAAAGAAATAGCGATTGATAAGACTGATTCTTCGTTTTATTTCTGCTGAGGTGTTGTCGGCAGAATTCATAGCAGATCCAAGGTAGACATAGTCCTTTACTACCTCGAAAAAAGTGACGCGTGCAAGCTGAAGGGACATCAATAAACTTTGAGTGCGTCACTGGAGTCAGCTAGCTGAAGAGGCTTTTGGGTTGACGAACTATAGCACTACCTATGTTCCATTATCTTCCATTTATCAAGACTGATAACTTCGTCGAGGGCACAAAGTTCGAATACCAAGCCACCAAGAATACCAAGAATACTAGCCTGTCTTTCTATTTATATCTGGGCGTAAAGATTATCATTGCAAACTGTGTTGCTTTGATGTTTGGAGTGGAGTTCGGGTGCGGTTTTTGAATTTACGTTCTGATGTGCAAGACGATTCCTAGAACATGTAAGTTGCACGCCTTTTATGTTCCTGTTTGTGGAATTTCTCACTTAGACTGTATACAGGTATACGATGGGAGCATAGACCAGGAAAATTCGGTGTTGTCGTCTGTCTTATAGCCAGCAGCGCCTAATGTTGTGTTGCTTAGGCTTAATATAGTCGCGTACTAGTGTTAATGGCTTGAAGCATTCCTTTAGTATGCCGGCATCTTGTAGTCGAAAGCCACCAGTAATTACGCACAACTGTCAATGGAAGCCGTAATTGACGACGCAGGCATGCAGCAAATTGCGGATTTGGGGCAGGCAACGCTCAGAGGAGATCTCATTTCCAGCGATCCTATTGTGAGCTGGGACCCAAACAAGACTCAGTGAATTCAGCCTTCTAACTGCGTTCAGAGAAGTCGGAATATAACCGAATAAGCTTGAAACTGGTGAAAGGTTTCCGCATGACCCCTAACTGATAACACCTAAATACTCAATTTCAGAAACGGGGAGTGTTGCTTAGCACTAGATGAGTTAGTCCATCTCAAGATAAAATCCTCAGTTCTTCGAAGATTGAATGAAAGACCATTTCTAGTGCACTAATCGTCTAGAGCTATTTTCGCTTTAGATTTTATCACAGTTGCTGGGAGTAGACAGAACAGGCGATATAGTCGCTGTTAAACTTTCTCATGTCGTAAGCACTAGTAATTGCAGAACTTGGTGTTGTCTGTTGGGTTGGGTCTGTTTTGCGAGAATTACCACCCATCTGTAGTCAATGTCTTAATATCGTCAGCAGCAAACACTCAACTTTTCAGAATTTCAGGACTTAAATTTGAGTTCACTGATCCACAAGCAGATGAGAAAGAGGTCTCAACGATCGAAGTATGAGGCAGCTGGTCTTATATTGAGTGGCAAAGGTATCCGGAAACAACTAAGAGTAATGGTAGCCGCTTGTAGCAACGCTACTTACTGCCATCTCGATGATGGTGAATGGATGTCTACGGGCAAAATTACAAAGCAATTGGCATGGAAATGACAGGGAAAATGATTGGGAATGCGACTTCGATGAGCTTTGGTTATTGCTGCTGCAAAGAACAAGAAAAATATTTCACAAATTTACTTTCACAAATATCTTTTCCAAACTCAATTCGTGAAACGTTTTCATTTTCAGACTTTTAAATCCAAAACAAAAAACAACAAAATCCTTTCCAAGTGGTTTTTCAACCAAACACACCAATTCTAACAACTTCCTGCGCGAATTTGCCTTCAAAGAGTGTCGGCTTATCATAATTCCGACAGAGTATCGATTGTACCCTTTAGCTTTTGGTTCATCGGAAACGAATCAGTTTTCATGTTCCATCGCCGGCATCCTTAGACGATGACGTCCTGTCGTCGGCACTTCTTTTACTTCCAAAGTGAAAACGTTCTCCTCATTCACCAAAACCACTGTGTACGAGTCCTACATGGGTGGCTTGAATTCCAGAATGTGTCTGTGTGCTGAAGTGTATAATAACAATAATCATAAAAAAAAAAACCTTATTCACATATCCGAACATAGTCTCATACAAACGCACTCCCAAGGACCTAAGCCTAGACACAAAACTCTCAGGTTGATAGCTCTCTGTGCTACCCCGAAAGGCGTACATACTCGTACAATACATACGGAGACTTGTACCCTCCCCACACACATAATCCAAACGGAACGTGATTTCCTAAGATGACAATATCCTTATCGAGACTTGTGCTCTGAATTGAATACCAATGAGAATGTGTCATATCCTGGTACTCCTGATAATGTGAAATTGAATTTTTTTTTTCTCTCTTCGCCATTGCCTGTGTGGCCCTAGTGCAAATGTCGATGTACGGCTGTAGGAGGTAAAGGCAGGTCACAGTAGGCGGACGGAGAGGACAACGAGGATGACGAAGTTTTGAGCTTACTGAAAAGGAGTTGGGAGCAAGGAGCAGCGACAACTATATGGCAATGATTCGAAATGACAGTGATTATTGTTTGGGTTTATTGAATTGGATCGGATTCAAAGGAGCTGGAGCTTGAGCAGGTTTCGAATTCGAATTCGCAAAGAAACCAAGGAATAGGAGTGTGCTCAGCGTGCGTTATGTGTGATGTGCATCAGCGTTCCTAAATGCCCATTTGCTTCACTGATTTGGTACTCCATTTCAGTCATTCTCGTAGTTACCGTAGTTGACTTTCTATTTGAAATTCAACGCATCTCAACTGATTTAGTTTCGGCAGATACGAATAACGAACAACGAATAACGAATAACGAACAACGAATATCTCAATCTCAATCCTTTCATTTGAATTGGTAAGTTGGTTTCATGGGGAGGTTCGTTTATGGAAACGGGGACCCCCGAAAATCGGTTTATGTTAAGTGAAGAACGTGGCAGGCAATGATTAGGGAGATTCGTGCAGCAGGTACCAAATGTTCATTCTGCAGCTCCACCAAATGACCCTCGGAGCTAATGATCCTTAAAAAAAGAAGAGTATCTCTGTGTGGGTATACGAGTACCTAAAGAGACAGGGTGAATTAAGGGCGAAGATTTACACAGCAATCGCATGTCGAAGAGATATAAATTCATTTTTATTTCCTCCTTTGTTCTCTCAGGGCGAGCAGAAATTTTGTTGGTTCATCTGTCGGCTCGACATTCGGGCCAGGCGGTGCGGTTGCAAAGAAAACGCTGATTTTCGACCTAAAAACTCAAAGTACGGTGGCAAGAGAGGGAGAGAGAGAGAGAGAGAGAGATAGACAAAAGTGAGAGAGAGAGAGAGAGTGCTGCACGAAATCTACGAGTACTATTCAACAGAACGTGCAATTTCGGGGGTGTTTTCAAAGTTGAAGTAAGTACTTCCGACTTTAAAAGCATGTCACATCCGGTTTCAAGCCGTTGTGCACATTGAAAACGCTTAGGAAACAGTGGAGTGCTGCGATGTGATCCTGGTCGCGTCGGGTATACTCGTATGAATATGTATTTGTACATCTTTGGTTAGACTGGCAGAATCGATGTTAGTGGAAAGCAAGCATAAGCCACATGTTCCTTCCGCCGAATGTCATGTTTTGATTTTGTATGCGCGAAGGGTTGCAAATTGCAACCGAAATCCTTCGATGCCGACGACGCCCGTCTACAATACTTTCTACGTTTTCAATTAGCGTGTACCTCACGTTCCTTCGCTACCCCCTGGAACGGGCTAAAATAAAGTGTTCGACGCTTGTAAGCTGGTTCATTATTTAGTATTACGATATTACGAGTACGTTACGACTACAAGGACTTGTTTTCGTAGTCGTTTCTTGTACTCGTATGTAGGTCATTCGATTGTCTTAAGGATCGGCAGGAGTAAAAAGAGTCCTTGAACTCCACAAAAAAGGGATGCGAGCGAGTCGGTAATTAATTTCGCGAAACGTAAACGAAACGAAAATCTACTCTACGAGTATGTATGTACGAGTATGTATGTTACGAATACGTACGATGATCCTGGGGGGAGAAAATATCTTTCAGTTCATTAGAAAATTGAGGGAAGGCCAAGACTGACTGAGAAGAGCGCTCGTATCTCACAGGATAAATGTTTTCGAAAAGGGTGCCACCGAAAGTATTCAAGTTGATTAAACAGAGAAGCAGCAAACCCTTTGACAGATACAAATACGTTTTAGCTGCTCGTTTATATTTTCAATTTTAATTCGCTATGTGTATGCAGAAGAGTTGTGGCATTGGCACGAGACTGCTCCAGGACTAAGTAGATGAAGATGAAGCAATTTATTTCCTTTTTGATGTTTTAGGAGAGAGTTTTCTCTGTATTCAGTTCGAGGCTTTGGAAGGTTGTGTGTTTTTGTTTTTCTTCCTTTTTTATATGTTTTCTCTGAAGAAACCATTTCGCCTGCCTTGACGTGAAAAGTAGGAATGGTGCGGTACTATTTGCTGGTGGTGACTTAGCATAGGGAAGTACTAACAAGCCTGAGTGGTTGTGCAAGAAATCGATGACAGAATCTAATTACGTTCGTTGTTTGTGAGTGAAAGATATTTTTATGTTGTCGAAGCAAGAGATAAATGTTTTCAGTAGAGTGGTGACAGAAAGAGTGTTCTATGCAGTTGGGGCTGGTTTCCTAGGTCTTGGGAATTTTATTTGCTTCGTGCAACGAGAAACGACCTGTTTGCTTATTCCTTTGCTATTTACTGTTGCGTAGAAGTGACTGGAGTTGTTCCAAAAAGGAGGTTAAGCAACTATCAGTTAGGATTGTATTTGCCTTCGATTAGATTTCATTCACACTTTATTTAAGTAGATTATAACCAAAGGAAACCGAATCGGAATGAACATGTTTATGAAGAGTTTCGCGATGACAATTAGGTAAATATTTAAATAAATCGCTGATCGAAGCTCTGTCGTTGGCGATTTAACTTGAGGAATCAAGAATGCCTCTTCTTGGAGATGCAATCGGATGAAGTATTGTCCTTACTTTAAGTGTGTGGCGCATGACTACCTATTTGTTCACCTAATGACTTAATTTTGTCTTAGGGCTGTAAGAGAGAAACCTGGCGTGTAAAAACTTAAGTCATGCGATATCCATATAAGAACCAATGGTGTAGAAGAAATGCATCTGTAGTGTTGGCTGCGTAGTAATACGCACTCCCTCGGCTGCTGAAAGGGAGCAGATATTTAGCAGCAAGAAGTTCAAGGATATGGACTTTGACGTGGCAGTGACCGAGAAACCGGGCAATAGGGTCGTTGAATTTATGACGGAGCTACACCGTCTGAACTTCCCAGAGGCTGCCGAACAGAGTAGGCTGAAAGTGATTTCCAAACCATGGAAGGTTGCTGAAGGAGCTACAACAAATGTAGTACTAGAAGGCCCAGCTGCGTTCCATAGACGCCTTACGTAGCACGGGCAGATGCTACATTAAGTGGTTTTCGTTCCCGGTAAGGGAATACAAAGTAAGAGTGGGATGTTTCCGCTGCTTTGCTCCGGGGCATGGTGTTGCTGACTGTCCTCATAAGGAGGATATTTGCCGTAGTTGCGGGCTGGAAGGCCATAAGGCAGTTAGCTGCAAGGCAGCTATGCAGTGCAGGATCTGTGCTGCCAGAAGACGTCCGACTGACCACTTTATGGGGTCAACCGACTGCCCCATGCATGTAGCAGAGTTGGCAAGGTTGGCAGCCAGTAATAAGGACTATGAAGATAGTCCAACAAAATTGTCAGGGCGCTTTTTCGATAGAGGTTGATTTAGGAGCTCAGATGGTTAGGCAGGGCTGCAGCATTGCCCTGGTTCAGGAGCCCTACACATCTGATGGTATCTTCCTTGATACCAGAGGAAATGCTGCGATTGTTATAAGGGATGTCAATTTAGTTTGTGTGCCTGTTTCCTCCGGCGAACGAGGTGCTTGCATAAGCGCAGAAGGCGCTTTTGGCAGGATTTTTCTTGCCAGCGTCTACTGCAAATACAGTGAGGCAATTGACCCATATATTAAGTATATGGATGGTTTGTTTTTGCTTGACGGCAGTGAACCCCTCATTATCGGTGTTGACGCCAATGCAACCTCCCCTCTTTGGTTCAGCAAGGAAACCGGACCCTTAACGGGTAACCGGAGCCAGAATCGGGGGAATGTTCTTGGTGAATGGGTCGTTGCCCGCAATGCCCATGTTATCAACGAGCCTAGTGAGGTGTATACCTTTGATGCGGTCAAAGGTGGCAAGAATGACATTGACGTTACTTTTGCCAACGAGGCAGCTTTTAGGGCGTTTAGTTTTAGGTGGCGTGTTAGTATAGGGGTGAGTGATCACAACTGGATTCAGTTTGAGATCGCTCACGCAATAGATGAAAACAGCATTGTTTCAGACAGGAGATGGTGTGTGCGAGGCGCTGATTGGAGTGTTTATGGTACGCCTATACTTGCGGAGGTTTCCTCCCTAACACCGCAAGTGTACGGTACCGTGTGCACCTGTGTACACCGCAAGTGTACACCGCTCGGGTTAACGACGAACTCTTTGAGAGGAGCCGTAGGGCGAATCAAAAAAGGGTAAGTTGGTGGAACCGCTGTCTGACAGAAAAGCGAAGGGTTGTCACAAACCTAAGGAAGCGATTCCAAAGGGCTAGGGCGGCTAACGCTGAGAACCTGGCTCAGCTGGACATTGCCTTTCGGCAAGGGCTCGCTGAGTACAAGCGTCTCATTGTCAGCGCAAAGGAATCTCACTGGAGAAACTTTGCCTCTAATAATAGAGATAATCCCTGGGGCAAACTATATAAGATTCGCCGTAATACTAAAAAGACTGCTGACATTGAAGGCATACGTGTGGATAATACGGTTTTATCCACATGGAAAGATTGCCTTACTGCATTGCTTAGTCAGTTCTTCCCGAGAGAGGAGCGCTTTGAGGACTCTTCATATGAAGAGCCACTGGTCCCTCCGGAGTTAAGGACTGAAGAAGTCGAGTATGGTGTTTCACTTCTTCGCTCCAGGAGATCTCCTGGAGCTGATGGAATGACCGGAGAGATGGTGAGAGCCATTTGGAAGGCCGTCCCAGAATACCTGCTTGGTCTTTACAGCAAATGTATTGCTTGCAGCTACTTCTCCAAGGATTGGAAGGTGACAAGGGTGGTGGTGCTCCTGAAGTCCACCGATAAGAATAGGTCTGACCCTAAATCTTATCGGGGCATCAGCCAGCTTCCGGTACCAGGAAAAGTACTGGAAAGGGTTTCGGAGAGCATGGCGGAACCAATGTCCCCCTTCCAATTCGGCTTTACAAGAGGCAAGTGTGTCGAGGATGCATGGTCTTTCCTAAAAGACAGAGTCCTCAGAAGCAGGGCCACAGTGGTTACAGTCATCTTTATTGATTTTAAATGTGCCTTTGATAACCTGAACTGGCAGAAAATAGTAACCAGGTTGCAGAAATTGGGCTGTAGGGAAATTGGGCTTTGGGGAAGCTACTTTTCTGACAGAAAAGCGAGTGTTGTAAGTATGCACGACAGCGTCTCAATTAATGTTGAGAGAGGTTGTCCCCAGGAGTCCATCTGTGGTCCTTTTATTTGGAACCTGATGATGGATTAACTCTTGCGGCGACTAAACGAGCTCTATGGGTGCTGCGCCTAGGCAGATGACCTGCTCTTTATCCTTGAAGGCCAGTCTAGGGCCCAAATCGAGATATTAGGAGAAAGAGCTCTAGCAGTCGTTGCTGAATGGGAAGAGAGCGTGGGGGTAAGTGTGTGGCAGGATAAGATCGTTTCAATGAAGCTCAAGGGCAAATTGAATGTAAGACGTCGGGCTCCTGCGATACGTTTGAACGGCGTTGGCATTAGATGCGTGATTGAGGTCACATATCTGGGCATAACGATGGATGAGAGTATGAACTTCATGCCTCACCTGGTTCGAACCAGACTACGCATGCTGAGTGCTGTAGGCCAGGTAAGGCGCATTTTGCCATCTGACTGGGGACTCAACAGGCGTTCTGTTCGTATCATATTCGATGGCCTTTTTGTTGCCTGTGCAACATATGAAGCATCGGTATGATGATTGTTGAAGGTCGAAGGCGGATCTTGACTTGTCAAAGAGTCGCCTTGCTTGGCTGCTTACCGGTGTGCCACACTGTCTCCACAGAAGCAATGCAGGTGTTGCTTGGAGTGCCACCTCTTGATCTGAAAGTGATGCGTCGTGCTATTTCTTTCCAGATCAGAAAAGGTCCCCCTCTAAATGAGCACGACTGGGTTTCCCCGGAAGAAGTGGATGGCCGATCCCTGAAGCAGCGTAAAACCTTGCTACACGCATGTGTTCTATCTAGATGGCAATCTAGATGGGATGCTAGCGAAAATGGCAGGGTTACTTACGGCTTCTTAAGGGATGTGCTAACCATGCGAAACTTTCCTGAACGGAATTTTAACCTCAGCCTGGGCTTTTTGTTGACCGGGCATGGCTCTCTTAATGCATTCTTACATAAGAGGGGGCTTAGCGAGGTTGCGAGCTATTCATGTGGAGCTACTTATGAGGACTGGCTACATGTCCTATGTGAATGTCCCAATTACGCTGACATAAGGAACTTGCAGGCTATGGGCATCACCTTTAATGGTGAGACCTACGATGTCAGTGGAATTATCACTGATACCGTACGGTTCGAAAGAACCCGTAGTTTTGCAAAAGAAGTATTCAATAGAAGGCGCAGTAGGCAGCTAGCGGGAAGTTTGTAGAAATTTATTGTTGCAAATCCGCCAGTCCTGGGCAGTGAGGTGCCCAACTGGAAGTAACCTCAAGGTTGCGAAGCTTGACCGGAAGGTATATTCTGGTACCACGGGAGGTCAGGAGCCCCCGGAACTATGGTTCTGGCCTGACCTAGGAGTTGGCCCCCTTGCGGGAGAATCGTGGTGGCTGTAGGTTTATACCCAAAATCGCAGCGAGAGTAGACCGAATGAAGCTTGGACATCTCATGGCTTAGCATATGTTGTAGTTTGCTACGACCTGTGCTAGACCATAGGATTGCTATGGAACCAACTGGTCTATTCGATGTGGAATTGCACTGCAACCGGGTGCCATGACCCACAGAATGGCGGAGGTATTAGGATAGGATAGGCCTCGACCCTTCATCAAAGGGGAAGTTCGTGCCTTACACACGACTTCGAATCTGGTACTGGTGGTAGTACTTGTACTACCCGAAGGGCGCTTATCAACGCATTGTTTTAATATCTTGTGCGAAGACGCACCGTAGGCTTAAGCCCTCACGGCAGGTACCTACGGAAAACACAAGAGACATCTGTAGTGTTGGCTGTCTGCACTGTTTCACACCACTGTATGATAAGCGACCCCAAAGGCTGAGAGCTTGTTTTTTTGTGCCGATGCGATTGCTGCGGTTATAACTGACAAAATAGTACAAACAGAGAAAGGTTCAAAGAAGGACGCAACCTTCTGTAAAAAAAAATGGACGCTCTTGCGGAAGCCAGTTGTTTGGTTAAAGTTCTCAAAAAGAAAGATAGGTCAGATTAAAAGCAGAGAGAAAATATGGTGGTACCTATAGATGTGGTGGTTCGAGTCGAAAGACCCATACTCCAGCCTAACCTCCCGGGTAATCAGAGCGTACCTACTCAAAATCGTCTCCTTTCACTGGAGTTAAGTGAGTTCAGCATAATCTATACAATCTGCCGTACTTGGTAACTGGCATCGGTAACGGCGACTTTTGCATTCTTTTCTGACCTCAGGAAGGCATTTACCCAGATAAATATTGCGAAAAAGAATGCCCAGACTTCTGTCAACTCAGAAGATAGTCAAAGCCTGAAATTGATCTTCATACTGGTAACGTTAAGGATGAGACTATCGCCAAGCGATTGAGACCTTTCTGTCTAAGTTTCAGTTTCTTGCTAAAGAGTATGAAGGATGGTTGAGATTCATTTGCACAGAATTTTTTTGCACGTGCACGTGTATCTTCTGTCTAAGAAACACCATGCATTCCAACGCAGGAGATCCTGTGAAACTGCTCTTCAAAATCTAGTGGGAAGGCAAATTTTTACAGCATTTGTAACACCGTGTAGACGATTTACTAGTTTTGTGCAATAAAGCATTGTTGGTGAATAACGAAATGGAATAGAGGTTGTCCGTAGGATGTCGTCCTGTCTCCATTGCTATGGTGCACGTTGGTTGGCTTTCCGCTTAATGTTTTAAATAATTCTAATGTCTATGTTCAGGCATACTTAGATTATGTAGATCATTCCAAGCGGGTTTTCAGTCAATCTTCTCAAATGTTGTTCTCTTCACGAAAAGGAGTACGCGGACTCATTTGATGCTTGAATCTATTAATATCAGTTGTGACGCAATCTTCCAAGCTATCAGTTTTCTGGTAGTATAAGGTAGTTTTCGGAAAGTTTTAGGTCTTATGTAAGGGAAGTGCTCTCTGTATGTATGTCATTTAGGCAAACTTTCACGCAAATAGGACTCAGTTAATTTCACTTGACTCCAATGACTGATTTAACGCTACTGCATGAGCGGTTTCTCTAAAATGGCTGTTTCTGCGCTAATTTTCCCGAATGAGCTGTTCATAAAGTCACGTACCGTTTAAAAGAAGTGGTGCTTGGTACCACTAACATTGGAATCTCGATGATCTTGCAAGCCTACTGTTTTTTGACTCTGGTTTTATGCATTATAACTGTCGTATAAAGCAATGACAGCGGAACAACACAAAGTCGATTTTTACTGTACTCAGAAATAGCTTCGGCCAGAATCTGAGGTAGGAAATGAATGCAGTCAGCAAGCGTGATACATTTGCCAGTGGGAAGTCTGGGTCACAATGAATGAAAAATGAATTCAGCCCAACAATTTCTTTATTTTAATTTTTCAAAGAATTTGACACTCAAGACGCCAATGTATGTGTGAAGGTTAAGGGGGCAAGAAGACGTTTGAATTCAGTGATTACATTTAATGGGGACTAACGTAAATTAATAGTCAAATAAGACTTGTTGTATTCTAGGCAACTACTCATTACACATGGTTTGAGTTGTCCGAAAAAAATGCGTTCATCGAATCTGGTCGGGAATCAAACGCCGATACTTCCGATTTAGAAGCCGTTACACTTGAGCCATGGCTCCCATCTACCAACTGAATTCAGAGAAAGCTTTCATTCTCGAAGTAGATTGGAAGTTGTGAGGAGGCTTTTTGATACCTGAAACGTAGCTTAGCTGTCTCTATAGATGAAATACTTCGCCTTCTCCACCAATTCTTCACAATATAGTTCATTGCCATCGGGTTTGCGTAAATCTTCGCATGGAAGACAGACTTTGCAGCAACAGGAGTCGTTGATTAGAATTCGTAAATTTTTTGTTAGTTTTTATCGATATTGATGATACAGTATAGGGTTATGTAGGGAATAACATATCGGGCAAATGGCCTCTACGGCTTTCCTGGCACATATGCATTCTATGGCTGAATTTCGTCGTAACAACGCCCAATTTGCTCTTTCAAAAAAAATCGCAAAGAAAAAAGTACAACGGTGTTAAATCGCATAATCTTGGCGGGCAATTCTGATCACCAAAATGGGAAATTACACTACCAAAAAATTACTCATGCAGTACTTGAATTGTTTCTTGGGTATATGGCATATGGCACAGTCTTCTTGGAACCACATGTCGTAGACATCCATAGTTTGCAATTTAGGCACACAAAACTGCATCGTCATGTCGCGACAGCGAGCACTGTTAACTGTTATTGCCTGACCGGCAGCATTCCCAAAGAAGAATGGTCCGATAATGCCTCCAGCCCAAAATCCGCACCAACAAGTGACACGTTGTGGTTACATTTGTTTCTCAACAATCACTCAAGGGTTTTCTGAAGCCTGAATTCGACAATTTTGACAATTAACAAAGCCATCAACATGAAAATGTTTGAAAAATTAGCATACACTCGTTGTTGTTGCTTAATATATTCAACGACCTTTCCACGCTGTGTTTGGTCGGTAGGCTTCAGTTCTTGAGAAAAATTGCACTGAAGATGCAAATCTTTCGTTAGAATACGCTGTAGGGATCTTCTCGAAATGTCCAATTCTTGATCACAGTGCCGAATTGATGTTCTTAGACACTTTAGACAACACTTTCATGGACCTCTTCGATGTTTTGTGTTGAGCGACTTGTTGAAGGGAGAAAGTGTCTAGGATCACTTTTATTTGATCACTATTATTATTGAAAAACGAGCCCCACATATTCCTGAAAGATCCCTTACAATACCATAAAGCCGACCATGTGTTAAACTTTTTCGACGTTACATGTTTGGTCTAAAGAATTTTGCTATCTAGGATAAAACTTAAATAATAAGGCTCAGCTGGTTAGTTCTCAGTTTCCACAGGATTTCTTGTAAACCAAGCGTCGATTGGTTGAGTCATCTTACGGTTTAGAGAAAATAGTTATAAAGCGCAATCCGACAAATAGTACACCACCTGCTTTTACTTGAATATGAGCCTTAAACAGAAAGTCGACTAATATGCACCAAAACAGTGGTGACGGAATGTCGCGAGTAACCTATGTTTAACCCTGCCGTCACATATAAGCCGCTGTTAGCAGCCTCAACATACGTTCTATTCACTAGCTTTGATTTAATCCACAAAACAGTGATTCGTCGCCAAAAAGCGCGCTGTCCAAGGAAGCTTGAATATCAAATCAAATGCCTGAAGCGTTCTCCTTTAATTTTGGTCACTAGATTTTGAAACGTAGCCTTAAAAGTATTTCCGTGTTGGTATGCATGTTGCACCGTAGACAGGATGCATTGGCAAACCAGTTTTGCGCTTATAATTTGCTGCATGTGCTCTGCGATTTCGGTATCTCTGACTCAAGTTTGACATTCATTGTGGTGAAGTATTTCTTGAGAGTTGCAGAAGTTGTTTGCCTATGTTGAGAGAAGATTTTGGTAAAAAGCTGTTACCTTCAGTTTTCATCTATTCAGCTCTTGGCCATAAATAGTGAGGCAGAATCCTTCCTGGTTGTTCGTCAACATTTTGTTATTGCCACCATAGCTACTTTGTTCTCTCATTTACATTAAGTGAATTTATTGGGTAATGTTGCAAGTGGTTTGCTGTAATCGTACAATGCTTCGGAAGTGATTGTCGAAAATCAGAGAATGTAAATACTCTTATCAGTAGCACTGTTTTTCCGCTCTTTGATGCAAATCGCTATCGCATATATCCCATTTTCAGATCCGTCGGTGTATTACACTAGTGAATTTTTGGCGTAGGTATGTTTGTTCTTGAAAGTAACTTTAAAGTTTTGGTAGCGCAGCAGTATCTTTTAGACAGTTTTCCGCTCTTTCTTTCTGAATGTGTATGTAAGGAACTGGAGATTCAATGAAATTTTTAATACTGCGTTATTTTTTGAGTCCAGTCAGTGTAGACTTTTGTTCTGAATCGTGCTTCAAAATGGATGAGGAATATGTGACTTCTGTGTACATTCACAATGTCATTTTCAAGTTGCTCAAGACTCGCTAAAGAGTGTTGATGCTTTTAGCACAGATAATAAATCTATACAGATGTCTCATCGCTGTAGAAAAAAATGGTTAAATTTTTGTCGGCTAGCCGACACTCGTCCAGCCGACACGAGCTTTCGGAAGAATGCAAAGCTTTTTTATTTTCGCTCTTTCTTGCTTTGTTTACTGAGAGATTTGTTTTTTCTATCACCACAAGTTATGGGCAGGGGCAAAAAGAATATGAGAAACAATTGCAATGGATTTGCGGGAAGGGGTATGAAGACTTGGCTGTTTGTTTTCATTTGACTGCAATAGGAAATTATGTAATTTTTCATGAACTGGTAATTTGTTTGAGCGTATGGGTGTGTATGTAAGAAAGAACAATTCAAAGGCGGTAAAAGTCGAATCTTTCTTTACATTTTGTAATTGAAGTTTGACGAGCAAAATATTATTCGTGTTATTAATATGCAGTGCAGATACACCTGTGTGCAAAATAATAGCAGTGTTAGATGCTTAACTTTTTATTTTACAATAAAACCAATTTTATAGCACCTGTATTCTAATTATTTATTTTTTCTTTCTCTAATGTTCTAAAGACTTCGTATTGAATTTGAAATTAAGTAACTAACCATTCTTATAGAAAACCTAAAATACCACCTTGATGAAAAGGAATTTATTGAGAAAATTAAAAATACAAAATTAAATCTAAATCTATATAGTCCCCTTCGACTGCAACACACTTATGCCAGCGCTTGATCCAATCCTCGAAACATTTTGTATATTCGGTTTTCGGTATGTCCATCAGTGCTTCCTGCAAATTTTCCATTACTTCCTCTCGGCTGCTGAAACGCGTTCCCCGTAGTGGTTTTTTAACTCGATTGAACAGAAAGAAGTCACAAGGAGCCAAATCAGGTGAATTCGGTGGCTGGTAGATGGTATTTGTTGCATTTTCCGTCAAAATAATGATGGCACTGTGTGACGGTGCAAAATCCTCGAGTTTTCTGCCCACAATTCTTTAGGCGAATTGATTCACGCAAACGTCTCATAACGCCCAAATAATACTTTTTGTTTACTGGCTGGCCTTCTGGCAAAAATTCATGATGCACTACAACGTTGTAATCCATGAAAACCGTGAGCATTGCCTTCTTTTTTACTCAAAACGACGTGGTCTTTTTGGTCTCGGCTCATTTTGTGAACGCCATTCACTTGCCTGATGTCTGGATTGCGTGTCGTACTCATAAACCCACGTCTCGTCTCCAGTAATGATCCTTTTGATGAATGTGGGATCGGATTCAGCTTCGCAAATCATCTCTTTTGTGACGTCAACACGGTCTCTTTTTTGCATGAAATTGAGGTCTTTTGGCACCAACTTTGTTACTACACGACGGAAACCCAAATCACTAATCAAAATGTCTTGGACGGATCCATAGGCAATGTTCAAGTCCTCCGCTATCTCTCTGACGGTTAATTTGCGGTTATTGACCAACATTTCTTTTACTCCATCAATGATTTCGTCGGTTTTCGATGTCGATGGTCTGCCACTGCGTTCATCATCTTCGATTGACTCACGACCACTTTTGAAGCGCTCGTGCCACTGGTAAAGGACCGTTTTCTTTAGAGAATCGTTGCCGAAACACTTTTCCAACATTTCCAACGTTCGCGCACCATTAAATCTGTTTTTTACGCAAAATTAAATACAAGTTCATTGTTGCAAAATTAATTTAAAGAAAAAACTGAAAATTGAATATGTTGCACTTGCTAAATACTTCGTTGAATGGCCTTTGTTTGCCAGAACTGCAGTACAACAAAGTGGCATAGAGTCAACTAAGCGCTTGCACCTCTCTCTCGAAATACCTGCCCATGAAGATTGCACTGTAGTCAATAATTCACCAACGCTTTTTGGTTTTGCCTTAAAAACCTCTTGTTTAACATCAGCCCATAAGTTTTCAATGATATTAAGATCTGGAGACTGAGCAGACCACTCCATGATTAATGTTGATTCCAAACCAAATTTTAACCAATTTACTAGTGTGCTTGGGGTTATTATTTAGGTGATACACCCAATTAAGCGGCAACTTACTCTTAAGGTAAGTTTTGAGTTTGGGGAATAAAAAAAAGTTGCACGGGGCCCAGTCCGGACTCATATGACAAAACCACTGATAAAATCCTGTTTCTTCAGGGATTGGTTTGATTGAAGCTATCGTAAACAACCTGATTGGACCCTATCAGTGCGATACACAATCGATCTGGACAAGAAGTCCAGATCCACCAGGTGGTGGGTACCTGCTTATCGATTTTAAGGCTGCCTATAACAGCATTTATAGAGACGAGCTATATAGAGCAATGTCTAGTCTTGACATCCCTGCCAAACTCGTCCGTCTATGAAGGATGACGATGAATAACGCCCGCTTCTGAAGGATCTGTTTGCCTAATGTCGGCATTATGATTCTATTCAGTGTACTGTGTGAACACGTAAAGCCTCTTCGGTCCACAAAAATTTACCGAAAGCAGTGTGACTTCCGGCCTGGAAAATCTTGGAAAGAACTATCCAGTTCCAAGTTAATACCTACCACCTATGCTTATGACAGCCTCCATTGTACTAGGTTTCATAATGTGATGGCCTAATTCGGGGTCCCAAGAAAACTTATCCGGTTGTGTCGCATCATATTAGAAAATTTGTGATGCGCCTTGCAGCTTGGAAACAAAACCTCAGCATTTTTCCAAACCTCCACCGGATTCCGGCAAATAGATACGCTTTCATAATATGGTTTTTTCAAACTCATATTAAAATACTTGTATTATGTAATCGCAGGCAGGTATAAGCACAATAAAGATCTGCCCAGCTGTTGGGACACGTCATTCATATAGACTCTTCAGGGTGGCCAAAATTTGCTGCCATTGTAAAGTATATTTTATCGAGCAAAGATAACCCCGTCATTTACCAAATCGTACAATTTGTCACTGTAAATGCTCATTACTTTAAAGCAGTTCCTCTTCCTCTGGGTTAATGCAAACTGAACAAATGGAACGAAGATTACCACCAGAATAAGCCTAGGCAACCGGTACTACTTCAGTCCGGTTTAACAAATTGCATCCAAAGTCTCTACTATAAGGAACATTGATTTTGCTAGTTAAAATATGGCTCATTCATGGCTGTCGAAAAAATATTTCCAATATTTTCCTTACTGTTATTTTCCTTAGGTGGCGTTACAGTCCGGGGTGGACCAGGACCTCAACAAACAAGCCTTTCCACCTGGCGCGATCTTTCGCCAGCTGTTTCCAGCGGTGCTGCACTCCAAGTTGGTTGAGATCCCATTCCACTTGTTCGAACTCCCATATATTCGGCCGTACATTACTGCATTGTCCCCGAGTCTCGGAATTGAAGATTTTCGATCTTTACATACAAATATTTTGCGTACAGTTTTAAAAACTCCCTTTTACATAACTTGAAAGAAAAGGGAGCAAATATGTACTCGTAAATAACATATACGAGTACATACATTTTCCGAATAAGTTCGATGTTACTCAATGCTTGGAAATTTATCAAATTTTGTAGGTACTTAATGTCCTGAGCACAAAATTAAAAGCGGGAAATTGGTCTAGCGCTCATGTAGTATGTACATGGTATATCTTCAACCCCATAACATGTATTAGCCCTTAACACCTCGTGCTTCAAATATCAACCACTTTTATAGTGTGGTGCAACGTCACACCCACCCTCTCCAGCACAACACCTTCACGCACCATCGATCTTATGATCTTCAAAATTATATTCCTACCCCCATTTAATTTACATTGCATAACAAGTTACAAACAAAATAAAACGTACATAAACCCAAGTAAACCGGTTATGCTGGGCAACGTCATCGTATGTTTTTTTTATTTATTTCTTTCCTTCACGTATTGTTTTTGCATGATAAACGACTTTGCATGTGTGAGTGACAAGTGGCAAGAGCAAAAAGCGAAAAGAAATAAAATCATTTTTCTGCTCTTTGCAGCTTTTTAAAAAAGCTATTTTTTTAGTTCGATTTCATTTTCATAGGACAAAACTTCCCATATGAATGAGACATCTGTATAGATTTATTATCTGTGCTTTTAGGTTTTCCAGGTTTCTTCTTTTGATAAGGCTTCTATTCAATTTCTTTTACAGTTCAACATTTTCCTACCAAAACGAGGGTAAGAGCTCTCTGAAGACAAGTTGACATGTTGATTAGGATAGTAACACAGTAACATAAATAGTAACATCAGACCAGAGTTGTAAAAGAATTAAATCATTTACGAATTTAATTCATTTAATTTATATCCAAAAATTTTCAAATGAATGCAATCATCTGTGATATCAGTGAAGTCATTGAAGTCTTTTTGAAGTCATTGAATACATTTTGAAGTCAAAAATCATTGAAATCATTTTGATGTATTTAGATTATATTTTAAAATAAGAAAAGTACATTAACCCATTAGTGCCCAGAGCGTTTTCTTTCGCGTAAATAGATAAAAATTTCAGGATGACCTTAATTCCTGCTGCAAACATTAATTTTGTTTCTCAATACTAAACATGAAATTGTTACAAATAAAAGATAAATAATTAGCGTTAGTAAGTAAATACTTAAATTTTGAGTTTTTTGTAATATTTGTTGTACAGAATATAAAATATACAGAACATAAAATTAAAAACCAAAATTCATTCTAAAAGCAAAGGAACAGCTAAATCAACAAAACATATTAAATATACATAAAACATTTAAAATACCTAGTATTTCAGTCTGATTGAATAAAATGATACTTCAACTTGCACTTTATGCGCAAACCAACTTCACATTTGTTGCACATAGTTTAAACAATTGATGAACAAAATTCATATGCACATCGCTGTCTTTTGTTGTTAGGTATTTCAACAAGGAAATGGAGAATGTTGTCATGCCGAAGAGTATTCATTAACTTGTTGCGGGCGACGGTATCCTTGTGGTGGTCGTACGGTGCCATAGGTATGACACTAATGCAATGCCATTTTCTGTGAAATTGTAACTGTGTTAATGAGCCGCCTCCATTCCTGTGCAATATCGATGCGTTTTGTATTGACGCATCCACCAACCATACCACAATTTTTTTTCCTCGAGCACCTATCCTGTAGTTATTGATATTCTGGTCCATACGATCAGTACCTCCCATACATTGATTATATTTTGCAATGGAATTTGGTCGTGTCACTGAAATACGCTGACGTTGTATTCTAGAATATCGTTGTACCTTTCCTATAGGATTTCTGCCAAATAGAGTTGAAGCTATAGCAACAACAGAGTTGTCAATCCATTTTGTAATTATAATATTACTATCGCTTATTTTACTGCTGACTACAAAACCTCTAACCTCTTTCTTCAACTCTTTTTTCAATGGCAATGGACACGATTTTGGTATCATATTTTCCCAAATACAGACCGCGCGGGTGGATCAAGTATACGCGCTGTTGCCTGGCCTAACGCACCTTTTGCCGTAATGGGTACGTACGTGGCGGAGCAGACCCTGAAGGTCCTTGCTGTGAATGTGAATTCACTGATTAGGCTCGAACGACGAGCCGCACTATTTAAGTTGCTTAAAGACCAAGCCCCTGATGTGCTTTTGGTTAGCGAAACTAAGCTTACCAAGAGACACAAAATGAGGCACAGAAGATACAAAATACTACGGAGAAACCGACACAACTCCATTCAGGGAGGAGGCGTTGCGATTTTCGTACGAAAAGGTATACGTTTTAAAAGAGTATACAGTCGTGTAGTACGTAGGTTCCAGGTGCTGGAAGCATGCATCGTGAATATCCCCCTCCGTAGTGGAAAGCGGTTGTACGTGCTGTCTGTCTATGTATATGCACCTAAGGCTACTCAATCCCCCTTATTTATCTCAGAGCTCGAGACTATTTTTCGATTCCTGAGGCTGGAATTGGAAGACAACTATTTTATTATCGGCGGAGATTTCAACGCCAAACATAGTGATTGGGGAAATAATACACCAAACACTAGAGGGAACCTACTATTCATTGGTGGGGTCAGCACAGTATAATGTATCGACTCGGGCTTAAGGCGACATATAGTCCGTCGTTTCCCAGACACGGGTCCTATTTGGATCTCCTGCTGTTCGATTCACGAATACAACTGACATGCACTAACCAACAAACTACGCACTTTCGTGTATGACAGTGACCATTGCGGTTTCAGCACCGAAATAACTGTTCCCAACGAAATTGCGGAATTGGATGAGTTTGTTCAAAGGCATTCCTACAATTATAGTAGGGTGCGTTGGACACACTTCAGCAGAACACTGACAAGAGCACTCTCCTCGAATTCGCTCTACCCACCGTCCAACAGAAATCTGTCAAACGAGGAGATTGACATGTATCTAAGACTAATGGACGAGACAATCAAACGAACAATGGACAAAACGATACCTCGGTACCAACACACTGACGAAGAAGACTTATTCCGCAACGCAACTATTGACGCACTGCACCGACAGAAAAGTAGACTGCTGTCAAGACTATAAACCTTGTACAGACAGTTTACTGACAGACATAACCCGGAGATCATGACACTGAAGTCGTCGATTAAAAACCTCCAAACTTTAATAAAAGAAAATTACAGAGCTTCTGTAAGTTTGTATTGGAACAATAAAATTCGGGCTGTAAACACCAGCAACCCGAATATGTTCCCGCAAATAAATAAAATATTTCGGAGAAATAACCAGAACGACCTTCCATGTCTTAAAATCGCCCGAACGACGAACAACGAACAAATACTGGTAGCAGCGGGCATAGATCCAAATGAGGCTGTTGATGATGACAACTTCTTTGTGATCGAGGATCCGCAGGAGCAGGTAGAGGCTAAAGGAGCGACTTTCCAGGAAGTGTACAAGGCAAATGATAGATTGGCCCGAACCACGATCTGGAGAATCGAGTCCTTTTGCACAATTTCTACCTTCGAAATGAAATTGTGAATTGGCGATTCGAGAGCTCGGGTTTCACCCAGTTCAGTGACGAAAATATGGCAAATAATGCCATCACCAACGATAGGGTACTACCCCCTTTCATTTCGAAGGAAGAGCTCCAAACGATCTTCGAATCGCTTAGAAGTAAGAAATCAGCGGGAACCGATGAAATACCGAACATTGTGCTTCGACATCTCCCTCTAGAAGCGGTGGACATTTATACCACCCTGTTTAATAATGTAATGAATAACGCACATTATCCAGCGCATTGGAAAACTGCGGTGGTACATCCCATCCCCAAAAGGGATAAAGACACTTCCAATCCGGCGAATCTCCGCTCGATCAGTCTTCTTCCAAACATCAGTAAAGTGTTCGAGAAGGTGATGAATAGAGTCCTGACTAAGTGGGTTGAGGACAAAAATATAGTTCCGGATAATCAATTCGGTTTCAAGGCGGGGCATGATCTCGTTCATGCTGCGTCTAGGCTGGTTTCTGATATCTAATGGAATAAAGGCAAGAACCAGTGAACAGGTGCCTGCCTGATTAACTTGGAGAAGGCCTTTGATACCGTATGGTTAGAAGGACTCTTTTTCAAGCTGGACAGGTTGGGCATTAGTAAACCACTGCTGTATATTCTTTTCGATATGCTCTCCAGTAGACAGTTCATCGTGAAGAATGGCGATGTGACTTCTGCTGGAATATTTAACATTAAAAACGGTCTGCAACAAGGTGCGGTAAATTCGCCGATCCTATTCAACATTTACACGAGTGATCTGATAGGTTCACTTCACCATGCCATAGCGTACGCAGACGACATAATCGCGTACAAATCAGGTCCAAAGATTGAGGTCATTAATATACTTTTGCAGCGTGACTTCCACAAAATTAAGCGATATTGCGATGACTGGAAGTTGAAAATCAACTTTCAGAAGTCGGAAACCATTCTGTTTAGGACGCCTTTGTCTGGGGCCTCTAGGGATACCAGAAAGAATTGGCGAAAGTTCTCGATCGTGGGGCAGCACGGGCAGCCACTTGCTTGTCGAAATGTAGTCAGATACATTGGGATCTGGCTAGATCAATTTCTGTATTTTAACAAACATATAGAGGTTGCTCTGGCCAGAGCCAAAGGTGCTTTTGCCCTTACAAAGAGACTGTTTTATAACAGCCAACTCGATGCGAGGGTGAAGGTGATCTGCTACATGGCCCTTGTCAGGCCCATGCTTGTATTTGGATGTCCCGTGTGGTTTAACGTGAGAGCAAGTTTATTGGAAAAGAGTCGGGTGTTTGAGAGGGCTTGTCTTAGGACTTGTCTTCGCTTATACAGAACACCAGAGTCTCAGTACATCAAATTCTATCCCAATGAGGTCTTGTACAATAGGGCGAACCTAATAAGAGTGGACAATTTCGTCATTAAGTTGACTCGAAGGCACGTTGCAAGAGCAATGGCCTCATCGAACAACCTGATCTCCGGGGCTTACTACCCCAATTATATGTATCACGAGAGAGTTCGCTTTGATGGCTTTATTCCTCCGGAAGTGTTCCTTTATCTAGATAGCAAAGGTCTGATCCAGGACAGATTGGCTGTGCCGCTAATCTTCCACAGCTGCGGACAGGCGACTCAACTACGACAGAGACGTCGCACACGGCAGTGCGGAGCGTCTCCGGTTCAGTATTGCGGTAGGGAGTCGCGACATGAGGGATGTTGCTCAGCAGCACCAGCAAGTTTGGTGGCTAGTTGAAGGGGAGGATGCTTCGTCGTCGAATGCCTCCAGTAATACATAGCTTCATCTGAGGCAAAGTGGGTCAGCCTAATTTTTTTTTCTAGCCATGGCCGGCTTACATAGTTTTAGGTAGGATTAAGTTAGTTTTAGGAAAAAAAAAAATATAAAACCAAAAAAAAAACAAAAAATATATAAAATGAAAAAAAAAATATATATATACATATATTTATATATGAAGTATATATATATTATGTATATATATATTTATGTATGTCTATGTTTGTGTTATATGTAAGTAGGTTAAGTAGATTAAGATTTATTTTTAGGTAGTTTGTAGGCTTTTAGTTTTAAGTTTTATAAAAAATTAAAAAAATGTCCGCTCACTAAGTTTTTGCTTAAAATTTATTTTCTTAGTTTTAATATGTAAAAATAGAAATAAAATTAGACTGTAAGGTTCGTCGAAAGACATAGTTTAAGTGTTAGGTTTAACTTAGAGTGCCCGCATGGGGCCAGTAAGTTAGTATAAGATAATTTTAAGTTAATTAAGCTAATTTTTAAGCATTTTTTTGTCTAGCATGTAAGAGTAATTTAAGGTGTATAAATAAAATGCATTCAAACTGAAACTGAACTGAACTGATATTTTCCCAAATAGTACTGGTACCGTGATAGCCACTCTGATGGAGCCCTACTAGAGCGCTAACAGAAGTAAATAAATTATGAAAATAAAAAAAGAAATCATGTCGAATAGAGGTGAACTATTTTTACCATAATTAGACTGATAAGCTGTGTTTAAGCGAGGATTATTTCCCTGATACATCTCAAAATTTACAAGGTAAGCTAAAGGTGTATTCAAGCACCACATTTTAAATCCGAAGCGTAGTGACTTTCCCATCAAGAACATGTCGTCCAAAATATTGTATAATGGATTCATTGTACGATAAGTCTTGCTCTGGACAAAAGTTTTTTTAAAAATCTATCTTTCAAAGCATCAGTCAATTGTCGCAACTTCCAAATACTGTCCTTTAAATTTTGTTTTGAATTATCTGCGAAATGTAGATAGCGGAATATTACATCAAAACGATTTCTTCTCATAGCATTTGAAACTAATTCATTTTTGAATTAAGCCTCTCAATTGACCAATAACTACGTGTTGACGGTGTAAAATTGTAGCCCGTTATAATTAGAATTGTAATAAAGACACGAATCTCACCAGCGGTTTTGTTAGAATTTGCCTTTCCACAATAAACAGTATAACTACATATTACTTTCGTTAACGAGTAATGTTATTATATCGTCATCAAAAAACTTTTGTAAAATTTCATGTGGTTGTAATTGACTAAATTCTGTATAGTTAGGCTCGG
The DNA here is from genome assembly GCA_949129095.1 of Volucella bombylans. Lineage (NCBI taxonomy): Eukaryota > Metazoa > Arthropoda > Insecta > Diptera > Syrphidae > Volucella > Volucella bombylans. Next base: position 154,890,351 of record OX422143.1, read on the forward strand.
CAAAAAGAGGTTTTTCTTCCTAGTCATTTTCTTCAACTCAAGCAAAAGAACTTTGAACAGACTTTTTTGAAAGTTTTTTTGATGAAGTAGAAAAGCTTTTTCGTTTTTCCATTTTTTTTGGTGAAATAACTGTCTTAGAGAAATATCCCGTGAAGATTTAAGTTGAATGGAGCATGGAGCAAGAAGGCTTGATTTTTGTAAGTTATGAAGCATTCCACCGTCGTCTTCATTACCAGAATCTTCTTCGGAATTAATATTCTCAGGTGCAGGCGGCTCAATTTCGCAATCATCTTCTTCGTCAGATTGCAAAGACTCCAGAAAATTAATTGCATCTTCGGTAGTACGAAAACTAAATTACACAAAAAATGTACCACAGAATTATTATAGAATAGCCCAGTGTTGCATTTATGCAACACTCACATTTGGTTGAAATTTATTTCAAAATTTAATGAACTATTACACAGAATCGAGATTCATTATTAAAAGCAATCAATATACAATAACTGTACTAAATAACTCGCCGCTGTGAAAAAAAGTAAAGAAATTATTGAAATACTTACTATTCGCGTCTCGACATGTTTACTTTTTTCCCCCACAAGGACACAGATGTTCAATAAGCGACTTATCATTCCGAACACTCGCACAAAACTAACTTCTTATCTCTTTATTTTTGATAGCTACAGATGTTACTAGTCACAGAAACTGGTTTTACACGTTTCACTCCTAGAACAGGATCAAAATCCTTTATCAAAGTTTACGAATGTAGCTTTGCACATATGCAACAGTGGTCATTAATGGATTATTACTTTGAATAAGTTTATTTGAAGTTATTTTCATAAAAAAAATCAATACTGCACGGTAAAAGAAAATAATCAAATAACATATTTAAAAATATAAAAAATAAATTTCCTTGTTTTACGCACATACATACAAATATACACAAAAAAAACTATACCAGTTGACTATCAACGAATCCAAGAAATTCGAACAAACTAACAAACTTATGTACGAGTACGTTTTGTTTTCCTCCAAGGTATTTCGGATCCCTGTAATGTTTAAAAGATATAAAATGGACTAATATTTATTCACCTTATGTTATATACATATATGTATGTACGAGTATGTAACTCACTTTTTTACATTTACTCTAGTTTCACATCTTTAAAGTTATTAGCTTTTAGAAGCAGCAATTTTTCAAAATTTGCATCCGACAGTGCTCTAAGTCGAGGGATGTTAATTAACCCTGGGAATGAAAATAAACTGAGGATGTGGGGATTTTTGGATTGTTGGAAACTGGTCCAACATTTCCAATACTGGGGACGTATTTGACAGATAAGCATAATATTCGCTTTCTCCAGAGGTGTTTGCAGCATTAGTTGATTCTAATGGCTCATCTGGTTCTGATAAATGATTTAAAAATATACTAAAAATGTGAAATACGTTGATATACATAGGTACTATAACACCTTTAACGGAAAAATCGAAAAACTAAGTTTCATGTACTAGTATCAATTGATACTCTCTGTCTGTCCTCCTCCGCTTGCATTTTTCTTCTCAACAACCCGCTTATAGCCGTTATTTTGGAGTCATTGAAAGAAGGATTAAGCGTTGAAATCCACCTAAGCTTAACAGACGGACAAAGAACAGATGCGACGATGGCATCATTGACTTCTCTTGTAGGATTAAAGTGATGAAGAAATCGTTTCACAAGAGATTCTTCTAACAAATACGAGTAGACTGTTTCCAAAGGAAAAACTTTAGAGGACTTCTTACTCCAAAGATGTGAACATTTCTGCATTATCTTTATTCAAATTAGTTAAAATTATATTAGTACGAGTAGCATTAGACAAAAAATCAGTACTTACATGTTTATGTTTTTTTAAGGTTTTGTCCGTTGTTGCCAGCAAATTGAGTGTATGTGTTGCATACTTTATATGCTTCGGCAAAGAATTTTCAAATCTCTCGTTGTTAAATTCAATCTCATCGGTTTCATCACTTTCAGCATAGTTATTGTCACATATACTCGTATATGATTTGGTTATTCCAAATTCTCTAAATTTCTTTAAGAAATTCGAGCCGTTATTTGTTACAGTTGCTACAACATCATCACAGTTCAATCCGAATTTGACATGAATATTCAGGATGAAATCACCTATACGATCGTATGTATGTGCCCCCGAAAAACGTCTGCATGCCAAAACCATTGATTTCCTTCCCAATGATTCATCCAACCAATGACAAGAGTACCCAAAAAAACTTTTAATTTTGGTTGACCAAACGTCTGCAGTAGTACAAAAATATTTGTTTTCTGCAATAATGTTTTTCATATTTTCGGTCATTGTTAGAAACGTCTCATCTAATAATTTCATAGCTATTGGTCTGCTCATGACTTGAAGCGTAGGATTCACAAAGCGTATACAATTTTTAAACGATTCGTCTTTTGCAATGGATACGGGTAGCACATTACTTGCAATGACTCGAATGGTTAGCTCTTGAAATTGTTCTTGTTTTGTTTTTTTTGGCCGTTGCTTTACAGACCTCATTAACTCGAATTTTTGAAACTCTGCAGGATGTTTTGTTTCTAAATGTCTAATGAAGTTAGATGTCACTTGCATTGAGCCGTGTATTTTTGAAGGGCAAAAGCAACATCGAGCTAGAACTCCACTCCTTTTTCGATGGAAATCAGTACTATTTAGCTAATGAAAACAATTATTTTTAATTTAACAATGAAGTTTTATATTTCGATTTTTTTCATTTAGAATTATTTAAACGGAGCTTTTGGAGTGAAGCCATATAACATAATGTAGGTACTTTTGTCTGACAACTTCATTGTGATCGAGGATCCGCAGGAGCAGGCAGTGGCTATAGGAGCGACTTTCCAGGAAGTGTACAAGGCGAATGTTATCATTGGCCCGAACCACGATCTGGAGAATCGAGTCCTTGTGCACAATTTCTACCTACGAAATGAAATTGGGAATTGGCGATTTGAGAGCTCGGGTTTCACTCAGTTCAGTGACGAGAATATGGCAAATAATGGGTACTACCCCCGTTCCTTTCCAAGTAAGAGCTCCAAATGATCTTCGAATCACTTAGAAGTAAGAAATCAGTGCCAACCGATGAAATACTGAACATCTCCCTCTAGAAGCGGTGAACATTTATACCACCCTGTTTAATAATGCAAAGAATATTGCACATTATCCAGCGCATTGGAAAACTGCGGTGGTACATCCCATCCCCAAAAGGGATAAAGACATTTCCAATCCGGCGAATGTCCGCTCGATCAGTCTCCTTCCAAACATCAGTAAGGTTTTCGAGAAGGTGATCAATAGAGTTCTGACTAAGTGGGTTGAGGACAAAAATATAGTTCCGGATAATCAATTCGGTTTCAAGGCGGGGCATGATCTCGTTCATGCTGCGTCTAGGCTGGTTTCTGATATCTAATGTAACAAAGGCAAGAACCAGTGCACAGGTGCCTGCCTGATTAACTTGGAGAAGGCCTTTGATACCGTATGGTTAGAGGACTCTTTTTCAAGCTGGACAGGTTGGGCATTAGTAAACCACTGCTGTATATTCTTTTCGATATGCTCTCTAGTAGACAGTTCATCGTGAAGAATGGCGATGTGACTTCTGCTGGAACATTTAACATTAAAAACGGTCTGCAACAAGGTGCGGTAAATTCGCCGATCCTATTCAACATTTACACGAGTGATCTGATAGGTTCACTTCACCATGCCATAGCGTACGCAGACGACATAATCGCGTACAGATCAGGTCCAAAGATTGAGGTCATTAATATACTTTTGCAACTTGACTTCGAAAAAATTAAGCGATATTGCGATGACTGGAAGTTGAAAATCAACTTTCAGAAGTCGGAAACCATTCTGTTTTTAGGACGCCTTTGTCTAGGGCCTCTAGGGATACCAGTAAGAATTAGCGAAAGTTTTCTATCGTCGGATAACGCGGACAGCCACTTGCTTGTCGAAATGTAGTCAGATAGCTCGGGATCTGGCTAGATCAATTTCTGTATTTTAACAAACATATAGAGGTTGCTCTGGCCAGAGCCAAAGGTGCTTTTGCTCTTACAAAGAGACTGTTTTATAACAGCCAACTCGATGCGAGGGTGAAGGTGATCTGCTACATGGCCCTTATCCGACCTATGCTTGTATTTGGATGTCCCGTGTGGATTAACGCGAGAGCAAGTTTATTGGAAAAGATTCGGGTGTTTGAGATGGCTTGTCTTAGGACTTGTCTTCGCTTATACAGAACACCAGAGTCTGAGTACATAAAATTCTATCCTAATGAGGTCTTATACAATAAGGCGAACCTAATAAGAGTGGACAATTTCGTCATTAAGTTAACTCGAAGGCATATTGCAAGAGCAATGACCTCATCGAACAACCTGATCTCCGGGGCTTTCTACCCCAATTATATGTATCACGAGAGAGTTCGCTTTGACGGCTTTATTCCTCCAGAAGCGTTCCTCTATCTAGATAGTAAAGGTCTGGTCCAGGACAGATTGGCGGTTCCGCTAATCTTCCACGTCGCTCGAACAGTTGCGGACAGGCGACTCAACTACGACAGAGACGTCTCACACGGCAGTGCGGAGTGTCTCCGGTTCAGTAGGGCGGTAGGGAGTCGCGACATGAGGGATGTTGCTCGGCAGCACCAACAATTTTGGTGGCTGGTTGAGGGAGGGGAAGTTTCGTCGTCCAATTCCTCCAGTACTAGGTAGCTCCATAGGAAGCAAAGTCGGTCGTCTGACTATTTTATTAGCCATGGCCGGCTTAAATAGTTTTAGGTAGGATTAAGTTAGTTTTTAAGAAAAAAAAAAAATATATAAAAACACAAAAAAAAAATATATATATATATTAGGGTGTCCCAGGCTATAAGGGTTAAATTTTTTTTTTTAGATAGAGATACGCATACCTTTTTTTTTTTTCTATTTGACCCAGATAAGTGAAATATCAAATATTATTGCGATCGGATGACGATAACCCGTGCCGACTTAACGCCAAAATCTAAACATAAAAATTAGTATGGAGCAATGGAGGGAAAAGCAAAACTCATTTATTTTTGAAATAAGGCATCCGGTATTGGACTTTATTATTATATTAATTGTTGAAAGTAGGTTAATTATTTATTAATTTTCTTTTTAATGTTTGTTTTTTACAGTCAGGATACTTTTGTCGATGTTCTTGTACGCAACGAAATAAAAATTGCTTTTGCTCCTCTTGAACAGTTAGCAGGCCGTGAAAATCTTGCATCAACTTGACTGCTCTTTCAGCAGAGTCATTAACTGCTTTCAGTTTTAATAGCTTGCTTTTAGCATGTTGGTACGAAGCATTTTTAAGCCACAAAGAGGGGCACTCGTGGAGAAAAGCACCATTAATTTTCAATCGACTAAATAAGGACTTGCTTTTGACTGAAACAAAGTCATCGATGTTTTTTTCTGAAAACAAAAAAAGGAGGATTATTGATATAATTTTTTAGTTATGTAAATAAAAAAGTTAAAAAAACAAACTTAATTTTCAAACTTACCATAAAGTCTGCCACAAAGTTCTTCTTTCGATGGAATGTAGCATTTACCATAGGCAGATGGATATTCTTTGGCTAAGTTAGCAACCATTTTGACTTTCGTTTCTTGGCTTACATCATCATCAAATAGAGACAAGATAGACACTTCGTCTGTCAAATACCACAAATGCAAGCAAAACTTCTGTAATGCTGCTTTCGAGATGCTTTCATCTATTGTTTCATAAGATTTTATAGCTTTCAGAAAACACAAATCCTGGTAAGGTGCTTTTACTGCTAAAATGCATTGCAACCAAGGCCTAACGTATATTGTCACGATGAACAGGCAGACGTCTAACAGAGCTTCTTTATCTTTGTTAGAAATTCTTAATTGATCACCAAGTAACGATATTTTTAATGAGTAAATCGCTCTCGCCATCCATCGAGCTTGGTGCATGGCACCTGGAGGCCGGATCTTAAATTTTTTTTCTGCATCGCCGCCAAGAAATATTATTGAAAGTTCGATTAACTCTCTGTAATCATCCCTAGTAATTTCTTTAGTTAATTCAATTTGGTAAAAATCGATAAGTCTGTTGATCTCAGAAACATTCAAACATGATAGCTTTTCTGTACAGCTCTGTATTTTCTCGGGATCGACATTCTTCCAGTTCTCTCGAAATTTCTTGAACATTGGAATGTCTGGGCTTGTGGTAACTTGGCAGATTTTTGCTTCAAACACGCTTTTTAGTACTAATTCGTAGACGTGATGGCGGCAAGCAAAAATAATCATTTCCCTGCCTAGTTTCTGTTCGAGAAGTACACAAGTACCATTGATTCGACCAGTATTTGAAGCAGTCGTATCACAACACAAAATCTGCACTTTATCCTCAAGATTCCAATCAATTATAGCATTCCAAAGTACCTGGACCTGTTCCTTTCCTGTAGAGTTATCCAACTTTGGTACAGCGATAAGTTGTTCTTTATCGTCAAACGTTATAACTATCGGCAGACGTTCTTCCTTAGATTTGCGTGAATCTAAAGCCGGCAAAAGTTTACCATCCCAGTGGAGTGTTACAATATCCGGAACCTGGTTTTGAAAATTAACCTTTATGGCTTCCGCTCGCTCTTTTCGCTTTTCCGTACGAACCCTTTGAATAGTGGACTTGCTTATAGGAAATTCGTCTGTGTTATGTCCAAGAGCTTCAATAGTTGCTTCAATAATAAACACAGCATCTCTCACACTCAATTGACACCGATCTAATGCTGCCACTAATTTTGGAGTGATAAAATTCTTCCTCATAACAGTTTTATTTATACTGGATTCTGTTTTGGTTAGGTTTGGCAAAATTTCCTGTAAATCCATCAATTCTGAATCAGACGACAAACTTTCTTGTAGCGGGTCATAAGATGATGTTGAAGGAGCTAAGGATGAAAAATATTTAGCACGTCGTTTTTGCTCCTCGACGTTTCTAAGGTGCGCTCTTTCTTCTTTGTGTGTTTGTTTTTGGTCAACTCCGGCTAAATGACCAGGTCGGCCTGGTTCTCTTTGGCGCTGCAAAAAAATCCTATCTTCATCTATCTTTATTAATTGAAGTGCATCCGCATGTACAATGTCAAACAAATTGTTTAAGTTTGTAACAAACTCATGTCGACGCTGCTCAAACACGTTTTTTGTTTTGTTTGCATTTTTTTGCAAATTTCTCCAAACTTGATACAATGTAATTAATTTTTTAACACAATTAGGTAGAGATCTTGTCGGGATACGGGCCTTTTCCCAATAAATAATGCACTCACGAATAGTAAGATTTGCGCTCTCATTGACACTTAAATTCACTTCACGAATATTATAGAACAAAACTGCCAGTACTTGCCCATTAGAGGGAAGTTTTGAACCAGTAATTTGATGTTTAACGTTCCCTATTAAAAATATCTCCTTTCTACAACTGCGTAACTCCACCGACATGTTAACAGAACGAGAACAATGTGTTTACTAATAAAATAAACATGCAATAACAAGTTATCGATATGTTATTACTCGCGTGCCATGCCTTGCAAGTACTGACATGTTTAGATGCAAGTCGGCACGGGTTCCTCTGGTTCAAAGTACATGAAACTTTATTTACTATTGTTTTGACAGTATTCGAATAAAATAAGAGGGTATGCGTTACAAAAATTTAAACTTGATTTTTTTGGGACACCCTAATATATATATATATACTCGTACATATATATATTTATATATTATGTATATATATATTATGTATGTATATATATGTATGTATGCATGCATTAGATGTAAGTAGGTTAAGTAGATTAAGATTTATTTTTAGGTAGCCTATAAGTTTTTATAAGAAAAAAGTCCAGATACTAAGTTTTTTTGATTAAAATTTATTTTCTTAGTTGTAGTATTAATAAATGTAAAAATAACATAAAATTAGACTGTAAGATCGTCGAAAGACATAGTTTAAGTGTTAGGTTTAACTTAGAGTGCCCGAATGGGGCCAGTACGTTAGAATAAGATTATTTGTAAGTTATTTAAGCTAATTTTTAAGCATTTTTTTGTCTAGCATTTAAGAGTAATTTAAGTTGAAAAAATAAAATTGCATTTAAACTGAACTGAACTGACCAAAGCGCCTTGCTGGGTCGTGCGGAAGTTCTAGGTTCAAATCACAGAATTCGTTTTTGTTATTTTTTTTTCTGTCTTTTTTTTCCTTCCTCTTTCTTTTTTTGGCTACTCATTGACCTTCAGTCATTGAGGAGGCGTGTTGTTATTTTTTTTTGCGATAACGTAGTATAATAACTAGAGTTAAGATAGAATTAAGTTTGTATTATTATTGGCGTATGTAATAAACTTGTGAGAATTGTAAGAATTGTAAGGAAATCGTTTGTGTTAATTGGGAAAGGAGGGGATTTGTTCGCGATCGTCACAACCAATTCGCGATTTAAGTTGTGTTGAAGTTGTACGGAAGGGTAATCGCGTGGCGCCCATTTCTTTAACATCTATACCCACGGCCAGTTTCCGTATTTGGCCGAGCAACCTTTCGTACAACGCCGCGGGGTAGGAGGTAAAAGGACGGTAACAAGTTGTCAATTCCTTATTGGAAAACCCTATAATATAGTACATATTACATTATACAGTAGTGTCTGCATCTGCACAAACATTTAGATGTAAAATGGAAGAAAAAACAAGATCACAAAAAAAAAAAAAAATTTGTGTTGGTACGTCCGCGTCAGACATGAGGAAAAGTAAAGATTTGTACATACCTATGTACATATGTATGCAATATTATATGATTCGACAGTAACATTTTTTCGTGTTTTCTTTTCGGTTTCCATTCTGTGTGTTGATTTTGTTTGTTGTACTGCTGATGGTGATTTTTATTCTTTTATCCAATGCACTTTGTGGTCCATATCCATATGTATATATGTATTATGAATGCACATAGTACATACTCGTACATATGGAAACGTTTACATAAATGTACACAGCAATCTATGTATTTTCAGACACGCTGTATGAGGTAAAAAATAAGTTCCAAGCAATCTCGTGCAAAAAATTAGCAGAAAAGTTTTTTTTTTGTTAATTATTTTAATTGTTCAGAAATTCATAAAACATACCTCCTTAATGATTTTAAAAAACTTCCCGGAAAATATTAGATTTTCGATATTAGTAAACCCCAAGCCAAGCAAAGGCCTGGTGTCATTGTCAATAGAGATGGTGAGGGGGTATTGTTGCTCAATGTACCTGAGTCCACAACTCCATCAGATGGAAACATGTCTTTGGCGTTTCATATCACTGCCAATATCACAATCCGGTAAAGATCTCTTCCCAATTGATTAATTGGGAGAGTACGTTGGATCAACATTCTGGTCATCGGAAGAAAAATCACCACTTGTACTTATAGTATTTCACTCCACTTCACTACAATTTGGAACTTCTTCTCACGCAACAGCCAGGCTACTAAAGTTTCAATTTTCCTTTATTTTACTGAACCGACAATTGCGTAAACAGTGATCGCGGCTCTGTTGAATATCATAAAAAAGCATAAAAATAATTATCGAAAACTCCTACCCTGAGTTCATTTACAGAATAGAGGACCTCGACAAGTAAAATAATGCTTCCGCTAGGCTCAGGACAAAACAAAAGTTAGAGGAAGATGTTTAAAACATGAAGGCACCCTCACCAAGTGTTTCGAAATGGCATGTCCAGTCGGTAAGTAATCCTGCAGATCGCCCATTTCTTCTTAGAACGCAGACTTGCAACGTCTTCGTAATGAATCCAGAAAACTTCTAAACAGGTCACTTAAGACTAATTTGAAAGAAGATTGAAGATTTTTACAAATCGAAGAAAGGATTTCGAAGAGCGCCTCTTACAAAGTTTTTTGGGAAAAGATCGCAATCGCTATAGGTGAAACCAGTAGGCTGGCCAAAGTCCCCAAAAGAGGAAGATCAAGCAGGACGGAACCACTCAGAAAATCTAATGGAACCTATACTGAGTCGAAAGCAGAGACAGTCCGTCTCATGCTTGAATCTCACTTCCCAGGTAACCTAATCGGAACCAGCTCACAACTAGTTTCTACCAACGAAGCTGCTAGTGAGATGGACAACAAAACGCGCCGTATCTGGTGAAAACTCTGAAGAAAATTTTCACTGTTAGCCTGGCACTGGCATACATACGGAATTACTGGCGAACAGTAAGTCTGACTTCCTGATGCTGAATTGGCTGCGCCCAATATGTGGTGCCGTCGATAAACAGGGATTGCTTACAAGTCGGCGTTCTGTTTCCACTGCTATGGTGCATGTTGGTCAACCCACTTCTCAACACGCTCAATATTTGTAACGTCTATGCACAAGAATACGCGGATGATGTACAATAGCTGTACTGTCTATTGAACCATGTCTAGCGACTGGCTGCGCATGCAGCCCTAGACGTGATCGACGACTGGTCCACTAGTAATGGGCTTTCAGTCAGAGGTTGTTCGCTTTACGAGAAGGAGGAAGCTGCCTGATCTGACTCATCTAGTGCTTTAAGGCATCTCCATCCAATTCTCCCAAGAAGCTAAATATTTGGATAACAAACTTCTCTGGACTATACATGTTACGTCGGAAGCATCTAAGGCGCTGACGACCCTTCTGGCAGTGCAGAGGAGCCAGGGGTCTTTCCAGGGGTCTATCACCGAGAGTGGTCCTTTTGATCTACACGGCTATGATAAGGGCAATTATATCCTATGCGTCGGTGGTCCGGTGGAATAAGCTGTCGCGAATATACGTGATTGCTGCTTTTACCAGATTCCAGAGCACCGTTTGTCTCGGAAGAATGCTTGCTTTCCCCAACACTCCTGGCTCCGCTTTAAACGCATTGATGAATCTCCCCCATTCCCTTGATATTCATATCATGGGCTGCACTCCAGAAGCCATCTTCCGTTTAAAAGTTCATCTTCCGTTCACGGACGACTTCAAAATCAGTATAGGATGTGACGCTGGTGTCTTTGTAGAGGACGACAACGTTAAATTTCACTTCACGTTAGGAAAGCTCGAATCTGTCTTCCAATTGGAGATGTACACAATTCTGATGGCAACAAACTATGTTACATTGCGGAGAACCGGTGGAAGTAGTGAAGCATTTGCATCTGTAGCGACAGTCAAGCTGAGCTTAGAGCCTTGCTAAAGATAACAGAACGCAGTCGGAAGGCTAAATTCAATGACCCTTGTCTGGGTTCCAGGTCACAATGGAATCGCGGGAAATCGCCAATGAACTTGCCAGACAAGGTTCTGAGGAGAGTTTTTTAGGACCCGAACCCACGTTGGGTTTACCTGCGTCCGTGGTTAAGGCTTCCATTGACAGTTGAGTCACATACGAGCACCACTGCATAGCTCCCCGGGATGTTGGCAGACCAAACGAATGCTTCCCGAAGTCTCTAGGAAATCAGCAGTCTTTCTGCTGTCCCTCACCAGGAAAAACTGCAGGTTGATTACTGGCGTCGTGACAAAGCTCTACACTTTTGCAAAGCATCTTGCGATGTCTGCGATATCTTGCGATGCTTGCTGTGAAAGTGATGACGACATCGTCAGTTTTGAAAACCTCTTCGTAGAGCCAAACAATATCAATATTACACATCAAAATAGGCATCATGAAAAACTTCGTTAAAACCATGTATAGAACTGGAGAAGATTTTCTATATATGAAAACTTTGTTTCCTAGATTCAGCAAAGCTAATAAAGAATTTTTTTAGGGCCGGATATTAGGAAGGTCAAGAAGGGTTCCAACTTCATTTCAAAATTAAAAACAGAAAAAAATGCGTGGCTTTCTTTTGTTGAAGTGGCAAACCGTTTTTTGGGAAATACAAACTCAACAAACTCTAAGCAGATGGTTTCTAAACTACTACAGGTTTGTAGGTTCATGGGATGTAATATGTCCCATCTTCACATATAGACATGTTCCCCGAAAAATTTAGGTGCTGTAAGCGACGAGTACCGGTAGAAAAATCATCAAGACATCAGGACACGACAAAAAAATATTATTTTTTTTTGTTGACCAGTAAAGTGGACAAAACTTTTATTTTGTGGGCATAATTTCGCCGCAATAACACTAAGTTGAGAGCTACTTAGTGAAATGTTTGTCCTGCACAAGTTGTTTCGAATTTAAATGTAGTTCAAGCCTTGTCTTTAGGTACTGCCGCTTATTCCATAATCGATTATCATACGCCCCCAATGCAGAGTGGAGCTTATGATCGATCGAAAACATTTCGCCACATACATATATAAAGGGCGAGCCAACAGACAGTATTGACGTTTTTTTTTCTGTAAAAAACAGACATATTTTATGCGTTACTATCGTGGAACTTTATTAAATGTATATTCCGAATATAGGCCAGCACCTGAAGACGAACATTGCAAAATGTTGTGGTGTTTACGGTCTGGAATTGCTCGAGTGGCAAATCAACTTATCCTGCAAGTTAAATAATGCGATCTTCGAATCTTGTTCATAATAAGTTGACCATTTAATGAGATATCTGTCCCGTCTTACTGGAACCAGAGCTTAGCCGCATTCAATTTATCCAATTTCAGGAAGAAAAGGTCGGTCAACATCTGTCAATAACGAAAATGCTTCATTCACTATAAGGGCATCTTCATCGTGATCTTTAAGAAAAAATGGTGCCAGTCAGCTGAAATCTTGCCAATTGCCATACTTTGTTCTTGACAGCTGTCACTGAATTAAGTTTTTTTTTTTTTATAATTGACGCGCGAATAAGGGATTTTGTGTCCCTTAAGATGTTTACACATAGCGTGGGCGAGGGGAAATTAGGGGAAAAAAAAGAGAGATAACGATGTGCGTTGGTTTTAAATGTTTGCAAGTTGTAGTGACTAGGAAATAAAGAGCTCGGCAGAACATTCCATAAGAGAGTTGTACGGCTTAGGAACGAATCGCGATATTTCAGAGTACGTCCGAAAGTGGTCTTGATGGTATACTGATGAGCGTTCATAGCAACACGGGTGTTACGGTTAAAAGTTAGAAGGGGTGGAATGCTACTGTTTTATGGACTGTGGAATGTTTTATATACTGAGGCCAGATCAGATGGGGTGAAATATTTCTTACCTTGCTTGAGAAAACCTAGACATCTCACAGCATTTTTGACGACATCGAATATGTGGTCGCTTCAACGTAAGTTGTCGCTGGCACACATCCCGAGAATGGAAAGTTTTTCGATTTCAACGCTGTAAGTGACATTCATGGATAATGGCTGACTTTGGTTCCACTTTTCGGTAAGACATGCCATAAAATCAGCAGTGGAACTGTTGCTACGATAACCGTACTGCAAGATATTTCATGAGCTGACCGTTTACCAGCGTTTCCATGAGCTTGGAAAGAAGGAACGTAAGTGCAATGAGTCTGTGGGAGCAGAGAGAAGAAAATGCGTCTATTTTAGGGACGGGCTGGACAAACGCTATTTTCCATCTGCTCGGAAAGAGTCCTAAAGAGTTGGATTGACTAAAACGTATACGCAGTGGTTTTGTCAGCGTGAAAGAACACTTCTTCAGGAAAAGCGGAGATATATCATCTGGACCAGCGGATTTGTGAACGTTAAGAACTTTAAGAACTCTTGCTACTACACGAGTGCAAAAGTGGATCTGTCCCATTGAAGATTCGACGCAGTCACGTGTAGGTGAATACAAAGTATAATCTGGAAGTGTTGAGCTGGTCGCAAAGTATGTAGCAAGCAGGTTAGTTTTGTCCAAAGAACTGACAGCTGGAATGTCATTATTAATGAGCGTTGGGATAGAGGATGAGGCAAAATTTCTAATATTTTCGACAAACGACCAACAATTTTTACTACCTTTGGGACATTGTAGTATTCTTTTCATCAATTGTTGGTCGTATTGAAATTTCACGCATTTGAGAAAGACGGTGCAGTCATTCCTGACTCGTTTGAGCTTTTTTCGGTTTTCTTCTGTCGGGTTGGTCTAATAGAACCGAAAAAACATTTCTCTAACCCTGACAGCCTCTTTACAGCTTGAGTCGTATCATACTTTTTTTGTTAGTCTGATACTCTTAATCTGGTGAGGAATAAATGATCTCATTCCAAGGACAATAGTGTCAGTGATCATATCGAGGAACCATAACGACTAGTTAAATTTCTTAAAGAAGCTGTCCTTGAAGTCCGCTCCTATTGTCTTTCTCGTATTGCCATGCGGTTCTTTTAGGATTCTTTTCTCTAACTGTGACCACACAGTATACGAGAAATTAGCTGATATGACACAAATGGTCAGACGAGCCTAGAGGATAGAGCACATCAACAGTGTACTTATCAGGGTGAGAAATTAAAGGCAATACCAGGGTGTTGGCGGTATGACTATCAACGTCTGGTATTCGCGTGGCCTCATTAACAAGCTGCGTTAAGATGTTTTCCGCAGCGAAGATCTCAACACACTGACCTTCGCGTGTTGTCTGTCAAGAATGTCGAAGCCACCCAGAATTGTGTATATTGAAATCGGCCGTAATAACGATTTCAGTATGAGGATACAGGGATGCAATTGTTTGAATAGAGTCAGACAGCGCATCAAACTCTATTATTATTTAATGATAACCAATATCCACACCATCTGTTCGCTCATCCCGTACTCGCACATGCAGTCGATTTTGTATTTCTTTAGGAATGACCGTCGAGGAAGCAAAATTTCATAAGTATTCGAAATATGCTTTTTGTGTCTAGTCTTAAACAAGAACTTGCTCCAATCTGAATATGACTTTAAGAAGACCTACTAACAAGGGCTTTACCTGGCTATCTAAAAACAATCCATTGTCCATTGCAGAATGATACAAAGAGCCATTTCTCTTGCAAATGTATTTCACTTAGCTTGAATGCAATTACTTCTCAACTGATGTCGTTGTTATTTACCAGTATCCGGGCAGCTCACACTGGACTGAGTTCCAAGAATCGAGGAAAATGTAAGAGGGCTCATTAACTTCAGGGCACTAATAACTGAGAGAATCTTTGCTACGATTCAACGACTGTCCTATCTGATTGCAAAATTAACGACCTGATGAAATGTGTGCCAACAACTGAGTCTAACAACCTTTAACTAGGTTCTAACTACTTCCAATTTCAACCCCAACATAAAGGACCAAACACACCCCATCTTTTAATTTCACACTCGATAAATTTATCACCGCGCAATAATCATGGCGCTAAAGTTTTTCCACTTCATGTGTCAACTGGAATTCCACTAAGTAGACATTAAATCCCGTCAAGGACTATTTATTTTCCAACCCCTTTAAGGAAACCAATAAAATTCACCAAAAATCCAAACAAAATAGCCATAGTACCCGTACTTTTGCGTATCTATTCACTATTGTATGTTAGATACAAATACCACACTACACAAAGCGTAAACACGACTAAACCCCAGAGAACAATATATCGTTCTCTGCCTTGACCACAACTACGGCTGGAAACGTTCTTCGCCCATTTTATTCAGAATTAATGTGGTCTAACCGAATTATTCTCTTTGGCTCTGAATGCGGAAGAAGGCCGTGTACGAAAAGGATCTTCCTTTCTGTGTCGCTCTAAAAGTATCTGCGGCGGCAGTCAGTCACTTGGAATGAAGAAATGCATGATACGAGTACGAATAGTGACTTCAAAGTTTTCCAACACAAAGTTTTCAGTTTGCCGAAATCTTGAAATCCACCAGTTGCCAGTTGGGATGTACGTAAGTATCATACTCGTATGTTAACCGAAAAAGTTTAAAGTGAATATGTCACGTTCTGCTAGAATAGTAAGCAATTCCATTCGTCGTCAGTGGACACATTTTTGCAGAATTTTAAGTTTGAAAGACTTATTGCCGTAACTCTGTGCTGCATACGCCCTTTAAGCTATGATAAATCATAACCTCGATTAACTCATTCGCCTGAGGGTGAATTCGTCTGTCCTAGCAAAGCAATAAATTATCATCCACCATTGACCACATAAATTGCAGACATAACTTCAGACTTCTCGCGCCCCTAAGGATAAACAGGATAACTGAAATTATCCGTCCGGCTATTCTTCACGCTCTTAATGCCGCTATGTGCTTAGGAGTAGGAATCTTCTTCGACATATACACAAGGATGAGGTGACAACCTTTCCTATCCAAAACCTACATCGTTTAAAGCTGCGTGTGAGAAATGTATCTTCGAAGGCGTTCGTCGGAGTAAAAAAGGATAACAGCAACATGGCTAGAGTGTGGGTACATATAGTACTCGTAAGACGCGTACACCTAATAACATCCTACTTCATGTTTGCTGTGCATTTTTTTTAAGCTCTCTCCTTGACAAAGTACTTTTTTACTCACTGCTTAAGGGCGGGTATTGGTTTTTCGATGACTGTTGGGGGAAGTCGTTTTTTTTTTTAAATATTTATGTGGTCCTTGCTCTAGCGCACTTAGGTCGTTTTTGATCCGTTTTGATGAAATCATAATCCTGAAGGTATAACCTTTGCTTGATCGACATCTACGGCCATAGGATGTTATGGTTGAAACTACGAGTAGAATGAAAATATCTTTTTATCAAATTGGGTTTCGGTTGTTCGGACATTGACTGTGTCTATGACGTGGTCGTATTATGTGCCTGAATTATTTGTCACGTCTTTTCCTCACCTCACTTTCACTTCAAACTTGAAACGGAAAATGTGGCATCACGTAGGGTGCAATGCTATCAGTGGACGCAAGTAGTAGCAATGACTTTTGAAACATTTTATATCTGGTATTGGTTTGTGAGCCTCAAGTATGTTGCTCAAAGAGCCCCATTACAGCACCTTATTTTATATATTTATGTGTGCTTAAATTTGTGTCAGATGTAAGTAGGTTAAGTAGATTAAGATTTATTTTTAGGTAGTCTGTGGTTTTTTTTTTTAGTTTTAAGATTTATAATAAAATAAAAAAGGGGTCACGTTACTAAGTTCTTTTTTGTTAGAAAATGTTTTCTTAGTTTTAGTATTAATTGATGTTAAAATAAAAATAAAATTAAACTGTAAGATACGTCGAAAGACATGGATTAAGTTTTAGGTTTAATTTAGAGTGCCCGCATGGGGCCAGTAAGTATAAGATAATTTAAAGTTATTTAAGCTAATTTTTAGGCATTTTTTTGTCTAGCAAGTAGTAAATGAAGAGTAATTTAAGTTGTAAAAATAAAAAAGGGTAGAAACTGAAAAAAAACTGAAAAAAACCTAGGTTTCCGACCTTTTCACTTGACACATCTTTCTGAATTTTTGGTAAGATTTCCTGTTCCTTAAGCTGCACCTCTCCATTTTTTCGATCGTTTTGTTTCCTGGTCCTTTGCTTATTAGGAGCATGAGTAGAGCCGCCTTCTGAAGAGCCTTCGATACTAACACAGAGTGACACCGCAGAAGAGGAAGACCACGTCTTAAGTAGCACGCACAAGTGCAAGGTAATCTCAGCTACATTTTACTGCTCAACTGGTGGCAGTTAGTTAGAGACCGCGCTAATTGAAGATGACTATTGGTTGATGTGCAGGTCCAAATCGCACTATAGCGACATCTAAGTATGTAAGTAAAGGCATTGACGAGAGTTCAAGAGCTACGCGATCGGCAAGTATACTGGCGGTTGGTTGCGATTTCAGCCGTTCAACACTTAATCACTCCTCACAATATTTTTCCGATATTGTAGCATTTAGTATGTGTGTAAACGTTGCTTGGCTGTTACTAAGTAGTGTCCATATTGCTCAGAATATTGTGACATCTGTTACACTCGACGAGTGTCTTGCATCATTAACAGAATGAAACTGCATTTTAACTAAATTGATACTTCTTCTCGTTTTTGTCAAAGAGCTCGAAGAAACATTATTTTGTAACATCGCTTGTTTCTACTGTGGGATTGTAAGCCAATATCAGACTGATGTTGGTGAACTAAGCCACAATGCGGATTATTACAATACGTTCGCTTACGTGCTAAAAGCTTCTGACTTCTTGCCATAGGCTGCCGCTTAAAACAGGTGCTCACCCAAAAACACACTGCTTTTGTTCTATTTAGCAGTCACATTTTTTCACCCGTTTTTTGTCTGACACAATGCACCATCTTTCTTGAATGACGGACGTATCAGTTTTATGACAGTCAATGGTATCCGTTGCATATTCTTTTTTAAGGTTGAAACATTCTATGTGCAAATCCGACCATCTTGCAGAGTTGTCAATAGGAAATCCGTTTGACTATTGATTGCTTCACAACAGTAGCGTCCTTACATGTATGGGTAGTTAACCCCATGCATAGCTCCAACCTTGAAGGACCAGACTATCCTTGGGCAAGAGGGGCCGGTAATTCTATAGCAAGTAACCCGCTTCGGGATTATTGTATATTTTGTTATACTGAGTAGTCCTCAAACATTCTTATTGACGTTGAGATAGCTTAAATAAGACCTCACAGTTAATCCAATAACTCGAATTCCTCCTCCGTAAATCATCTTTTTGAGGTTCAGTCATATTTGGAAGAACATCGTAGTGCTGCTGTTTTTTTTCCTGATCAACGCACGTGCTTCTAAGTATGCAAAGTCAAGTCCGGTTGACGAGACCAGTATCCGATGGCTGCTACTGGAGTGCTACATAAATAAGCACACCCAGCGTCTTGTATTGTCTTATCTTATTTGTAGCTTCTAAGTTCCTCTGTAGGAAATAAGCTTATAAGTCACTTGAATTTTTCATTAGTTCATACATATATTGGAAGGTTATTGGTGTTGTGGTGCATATAGCTTTTTTCGTATCCCCTTTTGAGGACTGTCTTGTGAAATTCGGCGATTCCATTTCGTATGTTGGCATTAAGTTATTCGAGGGACACCGATTTGTTGGCATATGCCCAAATTTCCAAATATTCCCACAAGAAAATGTCAGGCGGGGTCAAAGTAGACGATCGTGGTATCCAGTTGGAATCACAATTGTTTAAGTAGTCTTCAATAAATCGATCGTTTCAGGAACAGTATGACACTTTGCGCTATCGTGTTAAAACCAGTAATTCTCCAAGCCATTTCTAGACAGACGACGAACAATTACTACCCTAGGCGTCTTATTATTACCGTCTTCGAAGAAAGAAGGGCCAGTTACCCTTTTAGAGCATACACCGTACCAAGCAGTACCCTTCGGTTAATGCAAAGGCGCTTCAAAGATTAATTGTGGGTTTCGATTGATCCAATACCAAACATACCGAACACAGAGTAAAAAGAACTTTGTCCGTCATGATCACCCGGTTCCAAAAATAAGGTTCACCAGAAAGGAAATTTTGCATTTTTAGGGCGTATTGGAAAGGACGCGCATTATCAAGTGTCAATCTCGTATGGGAAAATGTTGAAATCAACTTTTTAAAGTCGATCGATGGAAGCCAAATATCTGAGCGCGTCGACGATATGAACTTTCTGGATGTTGGTCAACATCGGTTTTATTACTTCAACATAGTCGTAGACATTGCTTTGCTTTGATATTGCCACACTACCTTTCTACTTTCATTGCAACAGGTAGTACAAATTCTTGGATAGATTTGCTTTCAGGTAACATACGCAAACGTCCTTTATCCCGCTAAGCTTCATGTTAAAACCCGAAACAAATTCCTTTGAAGGTAACATAAGTCATCAAGGTGTCTATGTCCACATAACTTAAACTTGGTTAGAGTGGCTGTTGGAAAAATCAACCCACGTAGGCCTACTGACCAATTGTGATGCCACGTGGATCTGTGATTTTCCTGCTCTTTGAACCAATTTGAACTTTTGACGAACAGTAGGAGACTGTTAACGTCTACATTGTTTACATCGCTTAATTCATTGTAGAAGAAAGCTCCTAAATCAAGTTGTCTTCTTTACGAGAGAGCTGGGCATGTACAGAATAGGTGGAGGATTATCTCCTCCTCCTCCCCGTCCAAGCAGCTTCTACAAAAGTTGTTTGTAAAAATGCCTCCTTGCATGCTTGTCTATAAGGCAGTGCCCAGTGATGACACATATGATGGCGCTGAGATGCTTGCTATTAAGAAGGATCAAACGATCAAGCAATTTGGATCCAGATTTGTGCTAGATTTGTTTGATCGCTAGACATGTTGACCCAACAGTCCACTTAAAGTTTGTTCTTCTATTAGCATCCAGCTTTAGTTTCAGTTTGCACTTAACGATTGGTATACCGATGATATCTTTTCCAAGTAGGATAGGTAGAGTGGTTCAATTCTGGCGAGTTCATCGTCCCTACAATTGCCCGTAATATCTCTGTAGCCCGGCGCCCAACATACATAGGTGAATGTTGAACTGCTCTGTAATCTCCCTGAGAGATGATCGGCAATCAAAGATGGTTTTACAATTTTGTGAGACTGAGTCCAGGGATTTCATAGCAGCCTGACTACCTGAAAAGATTCGGATAACCTTTACAGATATCACATTTTCTTCAGCCAGGACAAGTATACGCTACCGTAATTTGGAGGGCAGAATGAGAGGTTTAGGCTAAGCTCATCTAAGAAAATATCGCCAGCAACTCCGCTATCAGTCTTAGTCAGAAATATTTCTAGTGCATTAAGGATAATAGCGTGGCCAAATAGTTAATTTGTCACGCTTAAAGCGAATAGCTGCGTTAGCAGCCACTTGCCTGCTGAAGATATCAAGTGAAACAGAAGGGAGTAGTAACGTAAGGCCCCACTTATGCACAGACATGCTGTTCTTTAGACTTTGATTAGTTTGCACTCCACTCCGTAAGTGAGTATCGATCGGTCTTATAACCGATAGGTGTAGCCAGTCGCTAATGCGAGATTGAAGGTCCCATTTGTTCCCAATGGCATTTTTGCAATAGAGTAAAGCTACTGCAGCTTGCTCGACCCTTTCTTGAACGTTAGGTTTCCAATTAAGTTTCCTATCAAAAATCAGACCCAGATATTTCGCAGTATCAGAAAAACTTAAGCAAGTAGTGTTTGTTGAGGGATCGTATGTTTTTGGAATTTTATATTTTTTGGAGAAGGGCACAAGATGAGTTTTTTGGGATTTGCTTTCAATCCACAGTGACCCGCCGAACGGGTTAATCTGTTAAAATTCTGCTACAAGAGTTCTTTAGTGGTGTAGAAATGCTTTCCTTAGATGGCTATAGAAACGCCATCCGCATAAGCAATCAACCTACTACCCGCTTCCAGCAGTTTGTTGACCACTAAGTTCCAGAGAAAGAGTGAAATTACACTGCTTTGCGGCGTACCTCTGCTGACACATATTTTAGCAGAAGTCTCACTCAGTTTGGAATTGATTATTCTGCTATTTAGCATAAGACTCATCAACCCCCAGAGTGAGTCATCTACTTTTAGAGTTGACAGCGCACTCGTCATTGCGGATGTGTTGACGTTGTTAAAGGCACCTTCTATATCCAGGAATCCGACCATTGTGTACACTCTATGATGTAGGGATCGTTCGATTTGGCAAGTTAGTGAATATATAGCCATTTCCGCAGACTTTCCCTTACAGTAGGCATGTTGAGCCGTAGACAAAAGTCGCCGATCAATTCTAAATCGTATATGGATATCAATTGCTTGTTCTACAGTTTTCAGAAAGATGAGAGACTTATAACTCTGAGATCCTTTGGGACAACATGAGAAAATTTTCTGGCTTTGGGAAGGCTTCCTTGTATGAGTCCCAGTCAGTCACGTTTCTTGTACTTTTTGCTTGTCCCAGTTCTGATGTCCATCAGTGCGTCCATCTTGCCTCTAGTCTCTAGGGTGAACAATAGCCAGGAAACGTCCATTGCCATCGTCTCTTGGCAATCCTGCTGGAAATAGGCTGTTTTTTAACAGAAAAAACATGATTTTGGTTCGTATTCCTGGGCACGTCAATTCTGGCATACCTTTTTTTTTTATAATTTACGCGCGCCTAAGGGGAAAGGTAGAAAGGAGGAGAAAGGAAAATTGTTTTGTAGTGGTTTGAAACTCAGGTGTGTTTGGTTTCGGTATTTGCTCTCCAGGGGGTGGGAGTCCGAATAGGACGGAGTGTTTTTTCTTCACTCAGAGTGGAAGGTTATAATTCGCAGCCAAATCTACGTGTCAGTGTTATGCCTTCACACGCAGAATTTTTCTGTCTGAGTTCCAATTACACAACTGAAAAACTTGAAAGACTTTTTCATGGGCAGGATTCGAACCTAGACCCCTCCGAGTGAGAAGCGATTGCTAGTACCACTACACCACGGCCACCCCTACCACCTGGTATTGGTACAAGTTGGTTTACAAGAGTCTCCCACACTTCCTTTGCGCTCTTTCTCATGTACATGCGGATAGTTGAAAATCCTCTACCAGCAAGAGCATGGTAGCGTGATTTATTGTCCATTCGTTCCTTCGTTGCTGGTCTTATTAAATGTAGTTCCACCCATCAATCATAATTGTTCCGGTTCACTAGAATATTGACATCTACCGCCTTTTAAAAGTAGAGCTAGGTTTTCTCTTACAGTAGCCTTGAAGTCCTTTGAAATCCACTACCATACCATCGTCATTAAGCATCCAACTCTAATGCCACTCAAGTAACTATAAATCCATTCTCCTCCAACATCTAGCAAGTACCTGCGACCAAGTCGTGCTCTTTATTTCTAAACATAATCCTTTTGCGTTGTCTCTGAGTAGGTGGTTGCACGGTGTAGTAGGGTTTAAGAAGGTCCCTCGCATTCCGTTGCTTACTTTATGTGTTTGTCTACGATAACAGGCTCTGAAAAGATAAACAAAGTCAGCTCTTTCTCGTTTTCATATAAAAAATGAGGTTTGACTCCACCAAGGCGTTGGTGGCAGACGCAAGGAGCCGACTTCTTCAAGGTAAACACCATTATTGTCCATGAAATTCGTTTTTTTTTTCTTTTCTCCTTAGCTTCCACTGGTTGGTCCTGGAAAAGATTGTTGAAATGTTACATTGCATTAGGTTAAGTTCACTCTTCACTGTTTTTTTTTTCCCCTTCTTGTCGACGGACGGGGGAAAAGTGTTGCTTTTCATCACGCTCTTGACGCGAAGTCAAGCGAGTGGGGTTCTGGTTTTCAAGGATAACAAAAACGGGTTGACTTAAGTTTATGCAAATCGTTGGGTTTTGTCGCGCTCGACGTAGTGACGAAGGGTAAGCATACCAACCAAGGGGTTTTCTTCGAATGAGTGCATGATTTATGGTTGACATCAGCCAGGAGCTCTACGAGTACGAAGTTCCTTTCTGCTTTCATTTTTTTCTCCGACTTTGTTTGGATTTTATTTGAGTTGCTAGCAGTTTATGTTTTATTTCGAAGAAGATTGAAAAATGTTCTTCATCTTTTCGTTTCACCTATGATAATCTTTAATTCGATCTTAGATTGAAGAGCTACAAGATAATAGCTTAATGAGGCACTTAGCTTCATGTTGTATGCCATCTACAGTCATTGTTATTGTTGTATTCGTAAACCATGTGGAGTCGTTTACTAGCAACTTCATACCACACAAAACAAAACGGAATACATCGCAAAGTGACTACAGAAAGCAAGGAACTGACAAATTAGCATCATCCCTTCGTTCGGTCTGGAATCCCTTTCTGTGCTTTTTACCCCCTGGGGGTGGAACAATATCTAATAAACACCTCGTATTATAATTACGCTTGAAACATAATTGCTTAGACACATGAACATAATAAGGACATGATTTTCGGTCGAAGGGGGATTGTATGAGAAACAAGGATGTGTGTGAAGAGGATATGTATAATTACTGTTATCATTCAACCCCTAATTAGTGTAACACCTCCATTCAGTTGTTTATTTTGACATTTAATGAGAAATACTGTGCAAAAGTCGAGTGTTGGAAAGTGCTGGTTTATATTTGTTGCAGGGATTTCAATGGAAAAGGTCTAGGACATCTACGGTACAGTCATTTGTAGTTTGTATTAAACTGGATTAAATCTAGGTTCGATCCTCATGGAATCGCAATAATTATTCATAAATCATAGGTGTTGAAGAGATGCGTCTGTGGGTGTGGTGTCACAATACTTGATGACGAGCAATATGTAAGGCAATCAAGATTTGCGAGTTGCAGTCAGAATTTATTTACATTATGATGCAGAACTATCGCCACCACCAAAGCCAGTAACTCATAGATTACTGTGATTCGAGGAAGTTGGGACTTATCACCACAGCAAAATATTTTGCATGGTAGTAGCATGCGTGACATAAGAGGAAATTATTTCCTGGAATACCTGCTGTCGTTTGACTTGGTTATTAAAAAAGTATGTCTCCCAGCCAGGAAGACAGCAGAGAACGACTTGATCTTATCCAACATACGCTAAGTAGATTACCGATCAGAACATAACAAAATCTCAGCTTCGCTGAGGAAAAGGAGTCTTAGAAAAACCAACTCGACATGCTCTAAGGAGGAGGAAATACGCTGTTGTGGTCTTTGATTGCTTCAAGGCCCAATGGAAGAACTAAAATTGGATCAACGTCAGCCCTCATAACCTCGTACCAGGCTATTGACCGGCTATTTTTATCCAAAGAGTGTTACAAAGGCTTCTGCTTTTTAGGTTGGGGGTTACTCGTTGCTCGATTCCTTTCCTGAGACTGCGGGAATGGCCATAAGAATATATGGCTACGAAACAATCGGCAGCCTCGGATGATACCAAAGTTGAGAACACATAGCACTAGAAAAAGCCAAACGATTTTCGGTATAATCCTGGATCCAACTCACAGAGATCTTCGTCTGCTGTAAAGCAGAGCTAACTACCATCCAAGATGTGCAATGGAATAGGCCTGGAGTAAGAAAGATGAAAAACTTGAAAACTTGAACATATACCATGGTGATTGTTACCTAGAAGACAAACTGCTTTTTGGATGCGAATGTGTCATAAGAAACGGACAAATGAAAAAAGTCTTGAGTTCTTGAGCTCCTCGACAAGGTATGTGCTCAATACTCTATAAACAATGTTATAGACAGACATGTTATAGTGCAGGCAGCATCTTGTCCAACAAGCCACCAGAAGTTCGGATACTGATGTGCCAGGTTTAACCTAATCACCACTGCAAAACACATGGTTGACGATGAATGCGAGCCGCGCATGCAGGGAAAAAAGGATCCAGCATATAAGAGGGAGAGAGGTTCATGGGCTTAACGACTAAAGAAAGAAGGACCAGCAGCGGTTTTTCATAAGGAAGAAACATCAGCATGAGAAGCGTGAGATCGAAGTAATTAAGAGATGTTATACCAGAAAGTTAAATCGAACCGGGTCAACAAAGTAGCAAAGTCGAACAAGGCAACCCACTTGTAGGTTTCCAGCCAATGAGGATCTATAACAACGATATTTTTAGAGAAATAACGATAAAAACTCCACTAAACAGAAAGAGCTATTCTACCTAGATGAAGACGGGTAACAATTTCGTCCATCCGAGCTCGGCAAAGTAAGGATAGCCATATCCAAACTTAAATTCAAAGCCGCAGAAGATGCCTTTGTGAAGAGCATAAATCAAATCATCTCGATTGTATAGTCGAACGAAAGCATGGTTGAATTGTATTTCAGCATTGTATACCAGATGCTGCTTCTACCGCGAGCATCGAACTTGTCGAGTTGTAGAGGCTGAGTAGGGTCAATGAATCTCGAGAAGAAATTCTCCAGACGAGTCCTGAAACCAAAGGATGCTCCCCCCCCCCTCCCCAACTCCCAAAGCACTCCATCATTCCCCTGGGCTGGATCAAGGTGTTATACGACCCGTGCCGAAGATCAACCTGGCTGAGGGCCCAGTATCTCCAAAAATAGCTCAGTCGCAAACGGAGTATCCGGATACCTGGCGACCTCCGGATTAGCTAGCCTTATCTGTATATGGCGGATCTCTGTACAGATGGACATCCCTTTCTCCGCTACTCGTGGGACCATTATTGGATAATAACCAGAAAACAAAAACCGAGGCCGGTACTCCTTCATTACCGGGCGGTGGAACGATGACTACACCGACTACCGGCAAGGCTCCTGCATTGCCGAGAGGAGGCAAAACTGTGGCAGGCCATGGTGCGCCATCCTCTAAAGGCAAAAGGAACAAGCCAAATAATAAGAATTCAGGAAGTGTTAAGACTGTGGCAGGCCATGGTCCTATCACCTCCTCCACCCCTAGCAGCTGCAAGTTTGTGGCAGGCCACGGACTTGTCGCTGCTACCAAAACTCCTTCGGGGAGTGTTGAGATTGTGGCAAGCCATGGTCCTATCACTTCCCCCGCCCCCAGCAGCAGCAAGTTTGTGGCAGGCCACGGACTTGTTGCTGCTACCAAAACTCCTCCCTCAAAAGAGGAATCTGGAGCACAGCCGCATCGGCAAGCTCCATCTAAGGCGCTCTACATAAGACGCCGAAATGCTTCACGCATCATCAAAACCTTCGGATCCATTCCGGAGGTTGAGAGAAGTGCGGAAATAAAGAGCAAGGTTGAGTGGGCTAAAAACATCCTAAAAGACGGATTTCCCACTGCTTCCACTGCTCACAAAACGTCAAAAGACTCCTCTAAGCATCAGAGATCGTTGGACGAAACCGTACCGGTTTCCAAGAGGCCCAAAACACACAGTTCCACAACCCCTGGGCCATCCAACAGCAGATTTCTGAGGTCTTATAATGAAGTCCTAAAGGACGCATTGGTGATCGCGGTGATCGACAGAAGCGATACCGACGGTTCCATTACACCGGAACGGTGGCAATTGGTCAAGTTGAAGCTCTCGAGCAACTTCTTGGCCATCATGCGGGAGAACCCAGGACCACCTCCTATCACAAGCGACGCTGGCTGGCACCAAGGCCATGTCAAGCTCATCGCTTGCTCCAACCAGAGATCTCTCGATCTCTTCACCAAGGCCATCGATGGTTTAGGAGAGGTTTGGCCAGGTGCAAAACTCGAGGTCGTATCTAAGGAAGACATTCCTAGTAGACCTCGAACTCGTACCTGGATTCCAGCCGAACCCTCCTCTCCAGAAAGTATCCTGGAAATCATCCGGCTCAGCAACCCGACTCTTCCGACTCATGACTGGAAAGTCGCGAAACTGGAGGAACTAAGGGGTTCTTATAGATGCGCGTTAATTGTGATCAATAAGGAATCCCTTAATCCTCTGGCGCAGACGAAAGGCATGATTCGGTTCGGATTCGAGTCCATTCACTTAAGGGTGTACAAAAAGGATGAGCTGGATGCTGATAAGCAACCTCCTCCTCCTTTAACACCTGATATCACAACCTTGGATCTTGGAGCGTCGATATCCTTTCCAGAATTGGATAGCGACGACTCCAATCTGTCCGAGGTGACTACCAAGCCGTCGGCCTCCTCTTCTGACACATTGTCGGAAATGGAAACCGATGACGAAGCAATTAGAGGTTCTACACGATCAGAGATAGAAGATGAGCTCTTGGGCACATCTTCAGAATCGGAGGACCTCAACAACACCGTGGTGGAGGCGACTCTGGAAGACTGTAGCAATGATACGGTTTCTCCAGATTAATCTCCACCACTCAAAAAAGGCTTCGGCCGCACTCATTCTGCGTCTTTCCAAAAGCGCAGAAGACATAATTCTAATCCAGGAACCATGGATTGCAGAAGGCGTGGTTCGTGGACTTAGGACACCCTTATACGTTCCGCTCTATACAAGAGACAAAGGTAAGATTAGAACTTGTATATTAGTGAAACGTAGCCTTAATGTATTTCTACTTCCCAACCTCAGTGACCCCGACCTAACCGTTGCCAGATTAGAGACTGCCAAAGGCTCTTACTGGCTGGCATCGGCTTACCTTGGCCACGACCAAGTGGGCCCTCTCCCTGGTGATAACCTAGAAAGGGTGGTACTGGAAGCGGGAAGGCAAAAAACTGGCTTCATAATCGGATGCGACGCTAACGCACATCATACGGTATGGGGCAGTACCGACATCAATGATAGAGGTGAGTCACTTTTAGACTATATTTTAAGTACTAACCTCTTAATTTGCAATATTGGCAATGAGCCCACTTTCATAACAAAAAACCGACAAGAAGTATTAGATATTACTCTTATCTCCGACAGCATCACCCAAAGGCTAACAAACTGGATGGTATCGTCTGAACACTCCTTTTCAGACCATAGATACATCCAATTCAGTCTGAGTGATGCTCCCCCCAGCCAACCAGCTTTCCGGAACTACCGGAAAACTGATTGGACAAAATATAGAGGAATACTGTCGGAAACGATATCCTCTAAACTATCAAGTCCCCCGCGTGACACCAATGAGCTCGACATGAAAGTCAGGGAATTTACTCTGACTCTCAATAAGGCTATGGCCGCTTCCTGCCCTCTTATTCAACCAAGAGGCAAGAAAAAGCCACATTGGTGGTCATCGGCACTAGGACTGGTCAGAAACACCTGCAGAAAACTTTTCAACGCAGCAAAAAGCACAAGAAAAGTGACCGACTGGGACTCATATAAAGAATCCCTCAAATTATACAAAAAAGAACTGAGGAAGGCAAAGCGACAATCCTGGAGGTCATTCTGCGACAAAATCACAGAAACCTCTGAGGCTTCGCGGCTAAGAAAAATCCTCTCCACAAATCCTATGATGCCCAGCTGTTTGAAAAAAACCGATGGCTCTTGGACAAGCTCAAGTGATGAATCACTCAACCTGCTTCTGGACACCCACTTTCCAGGTAGCTCCCAACTCGCGGCCAGTAGCAGCCCAAACAAGCCTACTGCAACCGTGACCAAAATTCATAGTCTGATTACGAGAGACAAACTGCTCTGGGCGCTGCATAGCTTCAAACCATACAAGTCTGCTGGTCCGGACGGTATTATACCTGCCGAGCTACAGAGATCCTCAGATATTATTCTACCAGTGTTGGAAAATATTATGAGGAGCTGTGTAGAACTTATCCACATTCCACTGTTATGGAGAGAAGTCAATGTAGTATTCATTCCCAAAGCTGGAAAATGTTCTCATGTAGTCCCAAAGGACCTCAGACCTATAAGTCTATCATCATTCCTTCTGAAAACTTTAGAACGACTGATTGATATCCATATTCGAGCTAAAGTTGATCCAAGACTTCTGTCTGCGGCTCAACATGCCTACTGTAAAGGGAAGTCGGTGGAAACGGCTTTGCACTCTCTGACTAGCCACATCGAACGATCCCTACAATATAAGGAGTACACAATGGTTGCTGTCAACTCTGCAGGTAGACGGCTCACTTGGGGAGTTGATCGGTCTAATGCTAAAAAGCAGGATAATCAACTC
Source organism: Volucella bombylans (assembly GCA_949129095.1). Taxonomy (NCBI): domain Eukaryota; kingdom Metazoa; phylum Arthropoda; class Insecta; order Diptera; family Syrphidae; genus Volucella; species Volucella bombylans. The sequence continues at coordinate 154,919,549 of OX422143.1, forward strand.
CAAACTGGGTGAGACTTCTGCTAAAAGATATGTCAGTAGGGGTATGCCGCAAGGCGGTGTCCTCTCCCCCCTTCTCTGGAACTTAGTGGTTAACGAATTACTGATATACCTGGAAGCGGGTGGTAGCAGAGTGATTGCCTATGCGGATGACGTTGCCATAGCCGTCTCAGGAAAACATCTAAATACCATTAAAGAACTCCTCCAAGTAAATCTTAACAGATTAACCTGCTGGGCAGATCGCTGTGGATTGGGAATAAACCCCCATAAAACTGATCTTGTCCTCTTTTCTAGGAAATATAAAATTCCAATCATAGACCCTCCTTCAATAAACGGTACCAGTTTAGCTTTCTCCGATACAGCAAAATATCTGGGTCTCATTTTTGACAGGAAACTAAACTGGAAACCTAACATTCAAGAAAGAGTCAATAAAGCTACAATAGCTTTATTCTCTTGCAAGAAAGCCATTGGGAACAAATGGGGCCTTCAACCTCGCATAACCCACTGGCTATACATCTCGGTCATAAGACCGATACTTACTTACGGGGTGGCCAAAGAACAGCATGTATATGCACAAGCGGAGCTTTGCGGTCTACCCCCTCTGCGGCATTAGATATTCTGCTTCACTTGACACCCCTCGACATTTTTAGCAAGCAAGGCGAATAGCTGCCTTAAAGCGACTAAACAGTAGACAAATAATTCATTTGGCCACGCCAACATTCCTAATACATTAGGAATCCTCACAGAGAACATCGATTACACCATACCTGAACTTTGGTTTGACAAAAACTTCCATGTAAGCTTCCCCTCTAGATCATTCTGGGAGGAGGATGCTTTCATGGAGGACAAGTCAATCCATCTCTACACAGATGGATCTAAAACCGACAGCGGAGTTGGTGGCGGTGTTTTCTCAGATAAGCTAAATCTAAGCCTCTCTTTCCGCCTTCCAAATCACTGTAGCGTGTTCCAGGCGGAAATTTTGGCGATTACAGAAGCTCTGTCCTGGCTGAAGAAAAACGTGATATCTGCAAAGGATATCCGCATATTTTCGGATAGTCAGGCCGCCATCAAGTCCCTGGACTCGGTCTCATTGTGTTCTAAAACTGCCCTTGAATGCCGATCATCTCTCATGGAGATGGCAGAGCAGTTCAATATTCACCTCTGTTGGGTGCCGGGCCACAGAGACATTCCAGGGAACTGCAGAGCCGATGAACTCGCCAAAATTGGAACCACTCTACCTATCCTACCGGACAAAGGTAGTATAGGTATACCAATCGCTACGTGCAAACTAACACTAAAGCTAGATGCCAATAAAAGAACGGACCTTAGGTGGACTGCTGGACAAACATGTCTAGCGACCAAACAGATCTGGCCAAGGCTGGATCTGAGTCGATCTAAGTGTCTGATCCTTTTAGATAGGAAACATCTCAGCGCCATAATAGGTGTCATTACCGGACACTGCCTCATAGGCAAGCACGCAAGAAGTCTTGGCGCTTTTACTAACGAATTCCCTAGAAGCTGCATGGACGAGGAAGAGGAGGAGACAATCCCCCACCTACTCTGCATATGCCCAGCTCTCTCTCAGAGAAGGAAGCTTCATCTAGGTGCTTTCTTCTACAACGACCTAAACGATCTAGGAAAAATAGACGTTAACAGTCTCCTACGCTTTAGTAAAAGCTCAAACTGGTTCCAGTAGTAAGAAGATCATAGATCCACGTGGCATCACAATGGTCCAATAGGCCTAAGTGGGTTGGTATTTAAAACAGCCACTCTTACCTAACCTAACCTAACCATACCAGATGCTGAAGAAAGAACATCCTCTAGTCTGCGTCATATACAGGCAACAATCTCCTTAACTTGCAAGCCAATTCCAGAGACAGAATCTTTTGATACTGTGCGGCACAACTTACCTTTGTGTATGACATAGACATTATTGGCAGAACACAGCGTACTTGCACCACATATTGAAAAGGCGGGGTCTGGCGGTGAAAGAGGGAAAATGAAGTACTAGTTGTCATTTTGAAAGGGGGCCCCCGCCCAATTATCAAGGCTTCGCCCATCATGACGTTGTCTAATAAAAAGCGGGGGCAGAGCAAAGTACTGGTCTTATGGTAAACCTCTTCGTATGACGCTACCGAAGCTTGCTACGATTTGATCAGTTACAAGTTACGGGTCATAGGTATTGTTGGCGGCTGCACCACCTGTAGTCCCTACCAGGACTTAAATCACGGTACCATGGGAGTCAGGAGCTCCCCGGATCTCGGTTCGGGCCTGACTTGAAGAGGTAGGCCTCCTTGTAGGAGCGTTGTGGTGGCTGTGGTTTAAACCCAAAATCGCGGGAAGAGTCTTCCTTTGGTTGACTCAATGTAGAGTTGCAATAAGTACTGGGTGCTGCGACCCTAAGAGCAGTAAGAGGTTTTAGGTCGGCCTCGACTCACACCAAGGGTAGAACTTGTGCCGGCAACACTTGGCAAGGCGTATTCTTGCCCCATGGATGTATGGGCATCCCGTAAACATAAGTCTACATGACAGTTGGCTTACGTTAAAAATCAGACCCTAGTTGTCATCGAGAAAGGACACACCACAGCGATGATTCTGACAAACGTTGCAATAGACTGAGCTCCACAATTTATGTAATCAAGGACACCTTAGAGATCATTGGAAGAGCAGCCTCTTTTCTATGTTCAGAAGGCAATTGGCCCTCTCTAGATCTATCTAAAAGTGTCAAAATTCATTAGGTTAAATGGTTGGATTAAGAATAGCCGATGGAAACCAGCGCTCCAACACGGAATGTTTTCGAGTCATTGTCTTTATACCTGTTGGGGTGTGTAGGGTTTTTTGGGTTTTTTGGGTTACTGTGTGGGGTAATAGAAAGAAAAAATGCGGTTTTTAAATAAAACACGTCTTTTCCAATCAAGGGTTACAGCAAAGAAAAAGATCTTTATTATTTTCCGGAAATTCTTCCATTTTTTTACGTTCACAAACTGTCATACTAAATGTACTAAAAAATATATTTCCAATTCGTTACGTTACGTTTTCCTTGTTACATTAGATTAAGTTCAATTAATTTAACTTAGATTTAACATAGATTACAATTTTTAATATTCAAATGAACTAATTATTTTAACAAAAAATATATGTATATTAGTTATACATTTTATTCACGAACATTCTCCCGCCCGGTGGACGAATTTCGTCCGCAAGTGTCCTCGCTCTTGTACCGTACTGTACCTCTTCTGACATAAAAGTTGTGTGTTGTGTGAGTGTGTTGACTAGACATGTAAAATGAGACAAAATCGTGTAATTATTAATTTGAAACATTACATGTAGGTGACAAGGACGACGATATAACAAACGAGCAACAAAGGGAGATAAAATATGTGTCATTGACAAATTGCAATAGTGCAACAGTTTGTTTTGATCATTGACCAAAACTAGGTCAATTTGTGTCGTGTGTGTTGTTCGGTTTTTGTTTAATTTTCGTTGTTTTTTCCCCTTTTTTTTTAGTTTTATGTTTGTTAAAAAGGTAAGTGTGTTTAATTAATTATTTCTTTAATCCTTTCTGTCTGCTCCCCTTCGCGAAATTCGATTTCGTTTTGATTTGTGTACATCGGCGCGAGTACACAATCGTATATACGTGCGTGTGTATATATTGAAATACATATGTACGTCGATTGTTTTCAGTTTCTCGCAAGTGACATTTCGTGTGCAGTGCAACAAAAAAAACAAAAGAAAAAAAAAAGAAATGTGAAAATGGGAAAAAAAATAATAATAAAAGTTCATTGCAATTATTTTCCCAATAACTCGGCACAATTTGTAGTGTTATTTTGTACGATAACTGTTTTCCGCGTACGCAATTTTTGGTTGTGCAGTGCGATGCTGTGCGACGAAATTTCGCGAACGGTTAGTTGATGATGATGGCCGAATTAGCCTTCCTAGTGTGTGTGGTGTGTGTGTGGTATTTACATTTTGTGTAAAGCCATGAATCCGCCTTCGTATAGAATTGTTGTTGCAATTCATCTTCAGTAAGTTTTTTTTGACATATTCATTTTTTTATTTTTATTATTTAATTTTGTTTACATATTTATTTATTATTATTTTCTCTATTTATGTAATTTATGATTATTTACCATAGTTTAAGTTATTTATTTTTACATTTGAGTGTTTTATGTTGAAATATTTGTAAAAATGGGATAAATGTTAAAGTGTTGTGTTGTGTTGAGTGGACAACGTTGAGTGTCATGTGAAAAATTGCAAGTGCCGTCGGGATTTTGATTCTCCAATTCCCGTCGGAATTTTGGAATTTTGGAACTCTGCAACGTTGTCTGGTATGAATGATGTGTTTTCTGTGGATAACGTTGAGTGTTCACGAAGAAGCTTCAAATTCCGTCGGGGTTTTGATTCTCCAATTCCCGTCGGCATTTTGGAGTTTCGGAACTTCACAGCGTTATCCGGAAATAATGATTTTGTGTGGTTTAGAGTGGACTGTATGTGTGTTGTGTTGTGTAGGGATAGCTAGGATAAAATAAGTTTATATCATTATATTTTATTAATTTAATAAATTGTTTTCAAAGAAAAGAAATGTCTTTAATTTTCTATGTGAGTTTATCAATGTTGTGTTGTGTCGTTTAAATGTTGTGTTGTGTCGTTTAAATGTTCTCGCTTTTCGCTTGCAATAATTGATTGCAAATAGCAAAATTTTCAATGCAATAAAGCAAGTCCGTCTTTTCCGGGATGTGCGCCAATAATTCGTCGGAATCTCAACTGCAACGGCGGTAGTTTTTTCGTCCTTGAAGATGACTGAGTTCTCGCTTATTGGTCTCGGCTTCCGTCTTGTCCACTTCGGGCGCTGTCTCATCCTGGACAGATAATTTTCGCTCCACTTCTCCACGGCAGTGTCTCCTTGAGGAATATCGAACAGTCTTGTGCCGATTGCGTCTACCTTTAGTGGACCTCTGTTTCTTTTTCCAGCTTGTGCCCGGCAGTTTCGAACAAAACGTTTGTAGTATACAAAATTGCGACGAAGCTTCGTGGTTTTGTTTGACTTCTTGAATACCGCATGCTGATGAACGAAAAAGTTGTGTGGTGTATCCAGTAAGGTATTCTTTTTGTCAAGCTTTTGCATCTGACGAAGCTCCTTGAATTCCTGTAAACAATTGGAAATCTCCTTATGCTGTGTGGGTTTTTTCTGGAACCTTCCTTCCAGTTGATGAAACCTACGTAAGGCACCTAACTTCGAGGCACCAAACCCAGGTTTACATTCCGGTCTATTGAATACCACATGGTGAGGAGTAAGTAAATGGTGTTGTGTATCCAGTATGGTATTCGTCTCGTCAACCTCTTTCATCTGTTGAAGCTCCTTGTGTAGTGTGGGGGTTTCCTGCAATCTTCCTTCCAGTTGATGAAACCTACGTAAGGCACCTAACCTCGAGGCACCAAACCCAGGCTTACATCCGTCTTTAAATGGCTGCGATACCTCATATCGACCATCAGGCGATCTCGTTATTGTGTTGACATTATTATTTTCAGAAGTTTTCTCTTCCGCAGTTTTCTTAGTGCTGAACTCCTCCAGTTCCCAGGACCTTCGCAGCTGAGTGTCGTTATCGAGAACCTGTAAGAAGCTATGGACAGGTTTTTTATTTTGTGAAATAACCTTCCCAAGGATAAGCCAACCTAACTCTGATTCCTGTGCGACTGGCGATCTTTCATCATCACCGCGTAGAATGGATCCTAGAATAAATTCAGAGTAAACGTCGGCTCCCAGGAGAATATCAACAGTCGCAGGCTTGTCGAATTGTGGATCAGCTAACTTCAAACCTTGAATATGTTCCCAGTTTTGCAGAACTAGAGGCTTGGACGGCAAAAGACCAGTCAGGGACTTGAACACATAAGCTGGGGTATTTGTCTCGAAACGTGTTACCAGAGACCCAAAGGTAAGACTTACATACCGTTGACATGAACCACTGCTAACTTTTCCCAATCCAGATACCTGAATGATAGTTCGTCGCTGATGAAGCCCTAATAACTGGACAGCGGATTCAGTAATAAACGTTGCTTCCGATCCAGGATCAACTAACGCCCTCAGATTAAAATAATTTCCATTTGATGACCTAACTGGAACAACTGCTGTTGCCAGAAGAACACTTGGCTGATGTACTTCAGAAGAGGTTACTTTAGGTGGGTTAAATGTTGACCTTATATGAAATGTTTGTGTACCTGTTGTTGTATTTTTATAATCTCTTGTAGGTTTGGAGCTGATATCATTAACATGCAGCAGAGAATGGTGTGCCTGCTTGCAGTAATAGCAGCGCACACTGCTTTGACAATGGTTCGTCTTGTGACTGTACGCCAAACAGTTCCGACAAACCCCGATTCTGTCCACTGCCTTAGATCGTTCACAGATCTCCATGGCAATGAACTTCTGACAAGTTCGAAGGGAGTGCTGACCTCTACCACATACCTGGCATGCAAACTGCTTCTTCCTGACGTGCAACACCGTTTTCTTCTCGACCGCAACAGCCTTGTGTACAGAAGAACCGCTGACCTTGATGCCACTCGTTCCAGCTACTGCTTCCAAGGTTCGAAAACGTGTTTCCAGGAACTCTGTGAATTGCGTCAGTGTTGGCAACTCCTTCGAACTACCTAACTTCTCCTCCCACAAACGCTGAGTAAAAGCAGGTAATTTTTGCACCAGAATATAAATTAAAATATCATCCCAAGAACTAACAGGCAATCCTAAGTTTCCCAGAGCGTGAAAACATTCCTGGGACGTGTCCAATAGAGATTTGATGTTGCTTACCGTCTCCTTCGTCAACTGCTGCTGCTCAAAAAAAAGTTGGAAATGAGCGTTTACCAACACTCGCTTGTGGTCGTATCTGGCGACAAGCAGTTCCCATGCTTTGTCATAATTGCCAGAATACAAACCTAAATGCTGCAACAAACGAGCAGCTTCACCTGTAAGAGACGACTTCAAATAGTGAAGCTTTTGGATTTCACCCAGCTTTTTATTTGTGTGGACTAACGACAAAAAGACATCGTGGAAAGCCCGCCACTTCGTGTACGAGCCCTCAAAATGTGGTATTTGAATTTGGGGCAATGAAAGTTCATTGCAAGAAGCACCTGTGGATTCACCTTCCACAATCTTCTCCTTGGATGCTAACTTGGCATTGTCTATAGCGTCGACCAATTCACCTCGGTAAGTGAAATATGTTTCTTGAAGCAGATCAAAAATTTCATCAAAATCTTCTTCTTCCAGACCTTCTTCGATTTCTCCTCGTCGAATCTTCGCTTGAAGACCAAGCGCATTCTTGAAGTTCCCTTCTAGAATAAGAAGACGACCTGACAGATAGCTGGCTGTACGACGTGATGCTCCAGTCTTTTTGAAGTTGGAGTGGTCACGAAGAATCTGCTCCAGAACACCTTTTTGGTCTGCACCCGTGGACAATTTTGACATTTTTAAATGGTTTTTATTTGAAAATGTAATTAATTATAAACCAATAAGGGTGTATCAAGTATTTATTACTTTAATTTTATTAGATACAGTTTATTGTATGATATTTAATTAAAATGTTTTATTACAGGAACTTACGACCTTTGGTCAGCTTTGCCCAGCTGGTGACAGTTGAGGTTAAAGATGAAATTAATTTTTACACGGCGCGGGAAATGCGATTTCTGCAAAACCACCGAGAGAGTCTGTAAGTCTTAAAAAGAAGAAAGACAAGGGGCAAGACACCGACCGCGAGGGAATCTGTGTATGTACTTTATGTTTTATATATATCTATATATCTACATATATTTTTTTATTTTTTGTACACTTGCACTTGTTCTTGCACTTGCACTTTTTCTTTTATAATTTTTGTGTGTGTAGTCTATTAACTATCTTTATTTATATGTTTTAAATTTATCCGGCTCGAAGGACCAAATGTTGGGGTGTGTAGGGTTTTTTGGGTTTTTTGGGTTACTGTGTGGGGTAATAGAAAGAAAAAATGCGGTTTTTAAATAAAACACGTCTTTTCCAATCAAGGGTTACAGCAAAGAAAAAGATCTTTATTATTTTCCGGAAATTCTTCCATTTTTTTACGTTCACAAACTGTCATACTAAATGTACTAAAAAATATATTTCCAATTCGTTACGTTACGTTTTCCTTGTTACATTAGATTAAGTTCAATTAATTTAACTTAGATTTAACATAGATTACAATTTTTAATATTCAAATGAACTAATTATTTTAACAAAAAATATATGTATATTAGTTATACATTTTATTCACGAACAATACCAACAAACATCATCGCGAGAAGTGTATTCTATGCAGACGTCTACAAAGTTCTGAATGTGCTCCAGTCCATTCGAACATACATTTACAAAGATATTATGTGATAGCTATCGACGGTTTGGACAGGACCGATCTACTTGCTGCGCACTGCGTAGAGAACCAAACGCTTCCAGACTGTGTCACATTTCTGCTTTTACTAAAGCTCTTCGAATTATCAATGGGACGAATCCACCTTCTCACTAGGACTAGCAAGAGTACTCACACGTCTTAATATATGCAAAACTGCTGGCAAAGATAGTATATCTACCTTTCTTCTGAAGACGTGTTGTTCCAAGTCGTCGAAGCCGCTAATTAGCCTACCCATCAATCGTAATTCTTTGGACACTTTGCTAGTAGATAGAATGGGAGGAACATTTGCCTAACATCAAAAGCAGATTAATACCAAACAGAATGAGATGGAACAGAATGAGGGCTCCAAACTTCAAAAACAACAATATCAACAGCAGTAGAAAGAGCAACAGCAGCTGTTGCTGTTTGGTTTTTCAGTGTTCTATTTTTGACAGCTCACTCGTGACGTTAACATTGTCATTTCATTTTGGAAAGACTTACACCCTGTAAAATGTTTTTCGTGCACTTCAACCATTTCATTGAGCAAGCAATTCAAGTCATAGTGACCAAATTTAGTACAATTTCATGCTATTGGACATCACACCAGCTACCCGTATGCGTATAGTGTGTACAGAGGAAAATATTGATGCTGTATTCGCCAGTGTTAATGAAGACCGTGATTTGTCCATTCCTAGCCGTTCGTAGCAACTGGGATTGTGTTACTCGACTACCCTCTTTCAATAAACGGTACCAGTTTAATACTTTCCGATACAGCAAAATATCTGGGTCTCATTTTTGACAGGAAACTAAACTGGAAACTTAACATTCCAGATAGAGTCAATGAAGCTACAATACCTTTATTCTCTTGCAAAAAAGGCATTGGGAATAAATGGGGCCTTCAACCCGCGGCTATACATCTCGGTCATAAGACCGATACTAACTTATGGGGCGGTCGTCTGGTGAACGGCCTTAAAAAATTCAGTCAACTGCATTAAACTAAGCAGAGTCCAAAGAAACAGAATTTCGATGCATAAGCGGAGCCTTGCGGTCTACCCCCTCTGCGGCATTAGACATTCTTTTTCATTTGACACTCCTCGATATTTTTAGTAGGCAAGTAGCGGCGACTGCAGCGATACGCCTTAAAGCGACTAAACAATGGACAAATAATTCATTAGGCCAAACCAACATTCTCAATACATTAGAAATCCTCACAGAGAACATCGATTACACCATATTACGAGTAGAATTTTGGTTTGACAAAAACTTCCATGTAAGCTTCGCCTCTACATCCTTCTGGGAGGAAGATGATTTCATGGAGGACAAGTCCAGATGGATCTAAAACCGATAGCGGAGTTGGTGGCGGTGTTTTCTCAGATAATCTAAATCTGAGCCTCTCCTTCTGAATGATAATTTTCCGACGAATTCCCGCTATGACGAATAATAAAAAAAAACTACGAAGTCCAACGATGGGCAAAGATAGCTAATAGAAAAACAAAGTCCCAAAGTTCTTACTATTTTTATTCCCATCTTGTGGTGTGGTCCAAATTCAAATGGACGAGAAAAACAAATTTCAATTTGATCAAGAATGTTACAAAGCATGATACGAAAGAAAGTGTGAAAGGTAATGCAAAAGTTACGTTACAATGATAAGAGAGCGAACAAATGTAATTCAATGAGATTATCATAAAATGATAAGAGAGCATAAGCAAATTAATTCAATTATAGGGTATTTTGTTTGCATAAATGGCAAAAACGCATTACATTTCCAAACATTCCGCCGTCCCTGGAACAAAGTTTCAGCATACGGGTAGTGCTGCCAATTTGTGGATTGGTCTAAGACAATTTCCATCAGCGGTCTTGATCTTGACAACATCCTTATCAGGATGAATTTTAATCACTTTGCCCATCATCCATTTCACAGGAGGTAAATTCGGGTCCTTAACAATAACAACATCATCTTGTTTGAAGTCTCGTTGCGCCTGTTGCCACTTTGGTCTGTTTTGTAGTGATTTTTTTTTTTCAGTTTAAATGCATTTTTATTTTTTCAACTTAAATTACTCTTAAATGCTAATCAAAAAAATGCTTAAAAATTAGCTTAAATAACTTACAAATAATCTTATTCTAACTTACTGGCCCCATGCGGGCATTCTAAGTTAAACCTAACACTTAAACTATGTCTTTCGACGAATCTTACAGTCTAATTTTATTTTATTTTTACATTTATTAATACTACAACTAAGAAAATAAATTTTAATCAAAAAAACTTAGTATCTGGACTTTTTTTAAATTTTTTATAAAACTTAAAACTAAAAGCCTACAATCTACCTAAAAATAAATCTTAACCTACTTAACCTACTTACACCTAATGCATACATAAATACATATATATACATACATAATATATATATACATAATATATAAATATATGTATGTATATATATATATTTTTTTTTTTCTTAAAATCTAACTTAAACCTACCTAAAACTATGTAATCCGGCCATGGCTAAAAAAAAAAAAAAAAAGAAAGGCTGGCCCACCTTGCTTCACATGAAGCTAACTATCACTGGAGGAGTTCGACAACGAAGCATCCTCCCCTTCAAAAAGCCACCAAAATTGTTGGTGCTGCTGAGCAACATCCCTCCTGTCGCGACTCCCTACCGCCCTACTGAACCGGAGACGCTCCACACTGCCGTGTGTGACGTCTCTGTCGTAGTTGAGTCGCCTGTCCCCAGCTCTCCGAGCGACATGGAAGATTAACGGCACCGCTAATCTATCCTGGATCAACCCTATCTGATCAAGGTAGAGGAATGCTTCCGGTGGAACGAAGCCGTCAAAGCGCACACTCTCGTGGTAAAGGTAATTGGGGTAGTAAGCCCCGGAGATCAGGTTGTTCGATGAGGCCATTGCTCTTGCAACGTGCCTTCGAGTCAACTTAATGACGAAATTGTCCACTCTTATTAGGTTCGCCCTATTGTATAAGACCTCATTAGGATAGAATTTTATGTACTGAGACTCTGGTGTTCTGTATAAGCGAAGACAAGTCCTAAGACAAGACCTCTCAAACACCCGAATCTTTTCCAATAAGCTTGCTCTCACGTTGAACCACACGGGACATCCAAATACAAGCATAGGCCGGATAAGGGCATGTAGCAGATCACCTTTACCCTCGCATCGAGTTGGCTGTTATAAAACAGTCTCTTTGTAAGGGCAAAAGCACCTTTAGCTCTGGCCAGAGCAACATCTATATGTTTGTTAAAATACAGAAATTGATCTAGCCAGATCCCAAGGTATCTGACTACATTTCGACAAGCAAGTGGCTGCCTTGCTGTCCCACGATCGAGAACTTTCGCCAATTCTTTCTGGTGTCCCTAGAGGCCCCAGACAAAGGCGTCCTAAACAGAATGGTTTCCGACTTCTGAAAGTTGATTTTCAACTTCCAGTCATCGCAATATCGCTTAATTTTGTCGAAGTCACGCTGCAAAAGTATATTAATGACCTCAATCTTTGGACCTGATCTGTACGCGATATGTCGTCTGCGTACGCTATGGCATGGTGAAGTGAACCCATCAGATCACTCGTGTAAATGTTGAATAGGATCGGCGAATTTACCGCACCTTGTTGCAGACCGTTTTTAATGTTAAATGTTCCAGCAGAAGTCACATCGCCATTCTTCACGATGAACTGTCTACTGGAGAGCATATCGAAAAGAATATACAGCAGTGGTTTACTAATGCCCAACCTGTCCAGCTTGAAAAAGAGTCCTTCTAACCATACGGTATCGAAGGCTTTCTCCAAGTCAATCAGTGCACTGGTTCTTGGCTTTGTTCCATTGGATATCAGAAACCAGTTTCGACGCAGCATGAATGATATCATGCCCCGCCTTGAAACCGAACTGATTATCCGGAACTATATTTTTGTCCTCAACCCACTTAGTCAGGACTCTATTGATCACCTTCTCGAACACCTTACTGATGTTTGGAAGAAGACTGATCGAGCGGAGATCCGCCGGATTGGAAGTATCTTTATCCCTTTTGGGTATGGGATGTACCACCGCAGTTTTCCAATGCGCTGGATAATGTGCATTATTCATTGCGTTATTAAACAGGGTGGTAAAAATGTTCACCGCTTCTAGAGGGAGATGTCGAAGCACAATGTTCGGTATTTCATCGGTTCCCGCTGATTTCTTACTTCTAAGCGATTCGAAGATCGTTTGGAGCTCTTCCTTCGAAATGAACGGGGATAGTACCCTATCGTTGGTGATGGCATTATTTGCCATATTTTCGTCACTGAACTGAGTGAAACCCGAGCTCTCGAATCGCCAATTCAGAATTTCATTTCGAAGGTAGAAATTGTGCAAAAGGACTCGATTCTCCAGATCGTGGTTCGGGCCAATGATAGCATTTGCCTTGTACACTTCCTGGAAAGTCGCTCCTATAGCCTCTACCTGCTCCTGCGGATCCTCGATCACAAAGAAGTTGTCATCATCAACAGCCTCATTTGGATCTATGCCCGCTGCTACCAGTATTTGTTCGTTGTTCGTCGTTCGGGCGATTTTAAGACATGGAAGGTCGTTCTGATTATTTCTCCGAAATATTCTATTTATTTGCGGGAACATATTCGGGTTGCTGGTGTTTACAGCCCGAATTTTATTGTTCCAATACAAACTTACGGCTGCTCTGTAATTTTCCTTTATTAATGTTTGGACGTTTTTAATCGACGACTTCAGTGTCATTATCTCCGGGTTATGTCTGTCAGTAAACTGTCTGTACAAGGTTTTTAGTCTTGACAGCACCGACTTTTCTGTCGGTGCAGTGCGTCAATAGTTGCGTTGCGGGATAAGTCTTCTTCGTCAGTGTGTTGGTACCGAGGTATCGTTTTGTCCATTGTTCGTTAGATTATCTCATCCATTAGTCTTAGATACCTGTCAATCTCCTCGTTTGACAGATTTCTGTTGGACGGTGGGTAGAGCGAATTCGAGGAGAGTGCTCTAGTCAGTGTTCTGGTGAAGTGTGTCCAACGCAATCTACTATAATTGTGGGAATGCCTTTGAACAAACTCATCCAATTCCGCAATTTCGTTGGGAACAGTTATTTCGGTGCTGAGACCGCAATGGTCGCTGTCATACACGAAAGTGCGTAGACAGTTTGTAGTTTGTTGGTTAGTACATGTCAGTTGTATTCGTCAGTCGAACAGCAGAAGATCCAAATAGGACCCGTGTCTGGGAAACGACGGACTATCTGTCGCCTTAAGCCCGAGTCGATACATCACACTGTGCTGACCCCACCAATTGAATAGTAGGTTACCTCTAGTATTTGGTGTATTATTTCCCCAATCACTATGTTTGGCGTTGAAATCTCCGCCGATAATAAAATAGTTGTCTTCCAATTCCAGCCTCAGAAATTGGAAAAGTGTCTCGAGCTCTGAGATAAATAAGTTGGATTGTGTGGCCTTAGGTGCATAGACAGACACCATCTACAACCGCTTTCCACTACGGAGGGGGGTATACACGATGCATGCTTCCAGCACCTGGAACCTACGTACTACACCACTGTATACTCTTTTAAAACGTATACCTTTTCGTACGAAAATCGCAACGCCACCTCCCTGAATGGAGTTGGGTCGGTTTCTCCGTACTATTTTGTATCTTCTGTGCCTCATTTTGTGTCCTTTGGTAAGCTTAGTTTCGCTAACCAAAAGCACATCAGGGGTTTGGTCTTTAAGCAACTTAAATAGTGCGGCTCGTCGTTCGAGCCTAATCAGTGAATTCACATTCACAGCAAGGACCTTAAGAGTTTGCTCCGCCACGTACGTACCCATTACGGTAAAAGGTGCGTTAAGTCAGGCGTATCTGCCCTTGGATAGAGAGCAAGAAAGCTAGCATGTCAGATACTGGTTCACGTGCTCTGGGCGCTGGGGCCTGAGAAGCAACCTTCGCTTGCTGTACCGTATTTCCCCTACCTGCCGCCATTTGGGCGTAGGTAACTTGGAGAGTAACGGCTGGTGTTTGCAAATGCACGGGTGGACGTTTCACTTCTACTTTCTGCTGCCGGGCCAGATTTATTCTTTTGATGTACTGGAATTTGGGACAACCCGAAAATTTGCGGTGTGTCCCGAGTTCCTACACAAAGCACAAGAGAGTTGGCTTTTTTCAGATGCTCCGTCCTTACCCAGGGCGCATTCCTCAGACTTGTGGTTCTTTCCGTACTTCACGCATCGAGGCCGCATTTCGCAGTTCGACGCGGCGTGCCCGAACCTCTGGCAGCGAACACATTGTAAAATGTTTTCGCTCCTCTTTAATTTCTCCCAATGTACAACCTGGCAGTCTAGGACTTTAATACTCCTTAGACTATCCAGATTGCTGGTGGGACTTAGCTTGACCAGGAAAATCGGCAGTTGCCGCTTCTCCCGTTTGGCTCTAGCACTTGTGCTGGTTTTTGTTGTTGTAGCGGATTCTGTTCGCTATTTGTGGGCTGTTGCTGAGAGCTCAGGAGTTGTTGTTGCTCCATCTGCCTTCTCGCCACTTGCTTTAATGCCAAGCACCTGTTGTTGCAGCTCTTTAATGGTGTTGTTAATTGCATGGAGTTCTTCTTCTTCATCATCAGACTCCGTGGCCGCTAGGGATCGGAAAGCATTCTCATTCACTCACTTGAAAAGCCGAATCACATCTAATCTGTACGGAGGTTTATGAACGACTGAGTTTTGTAGTGATGTTACATACTCCATGCTCCACTTCTTCCAATACCCTTGAACCTTGGCTTGAATAGATTGCAACGAAGATATGCGATTTGTAGGTACGTCCAAAGTTGGCTCGGGAACTGCTGAATATCATTGACCTAAAAAGAAGTGTTCAGGAGTTAACAGATCAATATCATTATCGGACATATGACATAAAGCGTAGAATTGAGAATCGCCTCAATTTGTGTAAGAAGCGTATATAACTCTTCGAAAGTGAGAATGTGTTCCCCGATCACTCGTTTAAGGTGGCTTTTAACAGATTTTACACCCGCCTCCCACAGTCCACCGAAGTGTGGAGAGGAGGGGGGTATGAAATGCCAGGTAATGCCATCTCGTGCCAATGCTTCTTCTACTGCTGAATTGTGATCTTCCGAAAGGACATGATTATGCATTTCAGAAAGTGTGAGTGTAAATGTGCAACGGTTTGCCTCAACGTTACAGAAAACAAGTTTCTCTGAATAGGAGGGCCTATAATCATACATTCATTAAGTGACCTTCCATTTGTATCCTTGAACGACCTGTCGAACACGACACGAAGTTTCGTAGAGCTGCTGTCAGGCTGGTAAGTAAAACACATTACGCCGAGCGATGTCTGCCTGCGAAATTCAACGCATATGACTCTTCGAGAAATTGGGAATAAGAACGGTGAAGTGCTTCGTGTCTCTGAAACTTCCTTTCCATGCTCTGCAATCGATGAATTGCAACACTAATCGAGCCTGCAAATTGAGGTGTTTCTTTGAAACACCTTCCGTCTACGATATAACTGCCTTTGTTGTCTCTTTTATGAGTTTGGATAAAATATTCTTCGATGTCCTTTTCCTCTTCGGATAACAACGATCTTGGATCTACTTCTTCGATTGTCCAGAATGCTTGTAGAATAGAATCCACATCAATAACACTGTGATGGGAATGGGTTTGTGTGGTACTTTTGTCAAACAGCTTCCCTGCCTGCGGTGGGCAGCAAGGTTTGCGGCAGACAGTGTATTGCAGTAAGCGAATGATTTTTTATTAAGCGATCCGATGACTGATTAATAAAATGGGAACTTGTGCTTGGACCAGGATCAACTTCATTACTGGGTTGCGAAGAGTTATTTTCATTTGAATTAAACGAATCAAAATGAACTAAGGTATGGTGACGAGTATGACATGTCTTTCATCGCGATTTACTTTGGCAACGAGACGATGTATGACCGCTGCGAAGGCAGTTAAAGCATAGCTTGTTTGTCTTGACGAAATCCCTTTTGGTTTGAATGTCCATGGATAAAAAGTCTGCACTGGGATAAAAGATGTGAGTTGCTACATTTGGGACAATTTGAGTATGACGAAACATGAAAATTTTTTGCTGCAATTTGTTTTGACCTGGTTGAATCTCGGGGATGCCCCTTGCAGCTTTCCAAGGCTTCACACTTGTTTTCTAAAAATTTTAGAAATTTGTCAATGGTTGGGTAATCTTCGCCAATAGTGTTCTCTGACCATGCTTGACGTGTGTCCGGGTCAACCTTATTTAACAGGAGATGAATTAACCAGGGGTCCCTGTTAAAAGAATCGATAGATGTAAGTCCCCTAATTACTTCCTCTGCTCCATCCGATATTTTATGCAATGTATTTGTGTTTGGAGTGTGAATAGCTGGTAAATCAAAAATCAAAATAGGTTTTAACGAAGTTATTGTTAGTATGACGTGGTCTATTATAACGCTTTCCCAGTCGATCCCATGCCTGAACATACGTAGCGTCAGATATGGGAATATGATTGAGTAAATTCAAAACCTCACCGCGTAAAGAAGATTTTAGAAGTTAAAATTTTTGTATGTGCGTTTACGAAGAACGATTATGTACCGACCCCTTAAACATATCTCGAACTGTTGGCCATTCGCGATAGCATCCTGCGAAAGACTCAATTCTAATGGGTGGTAAAGGTGAATCACCCTGCTGGGGAGGTAATGTCGTAGTGGACTCGTTAAACACGATCTACCAAAAGAGCCTGTTGTTGAGCTAATCGATTTATTGCATCGCTAGTGCTCTCAGATGGTTTCCTTTCCCTAATAGCCGCAAGTAAAACTAATTTGACTAATAGATATTTGGATTCAAATTCGTCGTATTCAGGGACAGGATCTACGTAGCCTTCCTGGTTAGCAAACTCGTATATCGAATCTTGAGAATGTTTGAAATCGATCCACAATTCATTCAGCCTTTCTAAGCGCACTTCCAATGCCTCTAACGAAATCTCATCTAAATCTCGCCATTGGATGAGAATTTGGTTAGTGAGCCCTTGATATGTCCTCGACTACCACGAATGCAAGCTAATCTATCAATTCTAATGTAAAGATTGGGAAAATAATACATCATTCACTAGAGTAATGTACTAGTACTCAACTGGTGGTGTATGCACAGTGTTATGTCGGCCGTGTTTGTCTAAAAATCGACAGTTCATCGTTTCCCAGGTAGGGTTCCTATTTGGTTATTCTGTGGTTTGACAAGCGGTTACAACTAACATGCGCGAACCAATGAACTATAAACTCTCTAGGTGTGTTCATGTATGACAATGACCATTGTGGTCGCAGCACCAAAGTAACCGTTTCCAACGAAATTGTAGAATTAGAGGATTTTGTTATACGTTCTTTTTTAACTCGTTCAATTCGACGCCAAATAGGAATCTTTCAAACGAGGATCTTGACGAGTATCTGAAACAAATGGACAAAACCATAAAATGAAAGATGGACAGTACGATACCCCGCTATCAATACATAATGATAACGAAGACACGTTCCGCATTGCAACTATTGACGCACTGCCCCAATATTAAAGTGGAAATGATCTGTCAACTACAGTCATTTGATTTCGGAGAAGTTACTACTGATGACAACTTCGTTGTGATCGAAGATCCGCAAGAGAGCTTAGTGATATTAGAACCCATCAGAGCGATTTTTCTATCGAGATGTTCAATTCTGTGTGACTTCCACAAAAAAACATGATAGTGTACCCCAGGGTTCCGATCTATCCTCGAAACTCTTTTTATTTTTCATAAATCATCTCTTGTTTGCCGCTTAAAATCCACTATATTACGTTGCTGATAACAGTACTCACTGCTTTTCATATTCGTTGCAAAACTCACGTCGCTGCTCTTTGAATCGGGAATGGTAATAGCAACGACAACGGCAATGGCAACGGCTACGCTAGAGCATGTTACACTCCTAAACATTCAATTTCAAATTGGTGATTGGAGACCCACCAATAGAATGAAACTCAATGCATCCAAAACTCAAGGCGTGTCGTTAAAGCGGAACCTTAAAACCCGGCCATTATGAATGAATATGCATCAACGAAAACCAACTTTAGAGTGAGCACATATTTGAAGTCACCGAGAATACTCCAAAAGTCTAGGTTTCCTCAAGTGATATAAGAAACAGTAGGCACTCCCAATCCAAAGAATCAGTGAACATTTGACGTAGAAAGCTTGCAGGATCTCTCTTAGCTAGGAGTTCCTAACGTCAACAAATTGTTTGGACAATTCATTTCGACAAAATTTATCTGATTTCAGAGGGAGCAACCGAATAGTTTGGAGTCATATATCACCATTTACGCAATCGAAGAGTTATATTCCAATATACTGAACTTAACTCAAGCCAACGAACGGTCCAATTTCGATGGCATCATTCTACAAAGACAACAGCTGATGTCGCTAATAAAAGACATTTCCAAAAGCCATCCTCATTAATCTCCACTTCCCTCCTTCCGTTTTGGTTTCCATTGTCGCCCCCATCCTCCGAAGCCAACAATACTAAAAAGTCATATCAGCAAGGAAAACAAATTGCTAGCAAGTCGTTACACAGAGCCCACCCCATGCAATTCCCCATCGAGTCTATGCATACATATGTTCCATGAAAAGCTGAGGAAAAATTCCCAGATTCCTTTGTGAAATCCATTTCATTTCACATGGATTCGTTTCATTTAACTTTGTACGCGTCCTCCCCCCTTCAAATACAAACGCAAACAGAAACATGAACCGAAACGAACATGTAACTCACATCCACCACCCTCCCCCTCTGCAGGAACATTAAATAACATTTCTCTCCATAAAATTTCAATTTGCAGCCCATTCATCAGAATAATTGAACAACTCTGACAGCGGCGTGGCGCGCGTTCACTGTTTTAAGTGTTCCACAGGCAATTCACTGAAGTCGCCTTACCCTTCGTCACTACTACGTAATACGTATACGAATACGAGTACGAGTATCATTGGCAACATCACCCTCCATTGAATGGATCTCTGGGAAAAATGGAGCAGAAGCTAAAAAAATATGGCACATCGCTAACATTCATCCAGGATCCAACAACCGGGATCATTCGCATCCGAAAGAATCTTTCTCTATCTAGATGTAGTCGAGTTCGTAGGTGGTTTCTGTCTTTTCTGTTGTCATTGCCACCAAAGGGCAACATGTGATATCCATATCCATCTGACAACCACCGACAGCCAACAACCGACAAGAGTATGAGTACATATGGCATCTGAATTCTGAAATGCTACGCATCGAGTGGAGTACTGAAATATTTACAAGGACCTACATTTGCTAGCATACAGGATCAGTTTTGACTCCAAGCGACGTGGGGTTGGCTTTCGCGAAATTACCCTGGGCGTTGGTTGGAACGGGAACAAGAATAAATGAGGATAAAATATTGGATGACATTTTAAAAGTCCTCTCTGGAATGATGCAGGAGCAAAATAAAAACAAGAAGATGATGATGATGATGATGATGAAGAAGAAGAAGAAGAAGAAGAAGAAGAAGAAGAAGATTGTCGCATTACTTTGCCTTGTGCTTCCCCTTCAGCTACGATATTAGCAGCAGCAGTAGTAACAGCAACAGCACAGTAGTTTCCGTTTACCCTCAAAGTAACTCCCTCTTTTGGATAAGATATTCATTTCGATTCCTCGAATATGACTATAAGACAAAGGCAACACGATGAAGGTCGATGGCGCAAGGGATACGAAGAAATACAGCGAAATTACAGGATAAATGGTTGAATGTTGGAGATTCATCCCAGAGATACGAGTATTGTTGACTGAGGAATGAGGGTGCGGGCGCAACAGGACTCTTGCAATTTTATGGCGCTCGTAAATTTTGCTCATTGGAAATTTTAATAACCCCGTTCCGTTCCGTTTGTCTTCACAGCAGGGGGTTCGGTCTCGGTCTTGGTTTCGGTTTCGGTCTCGGTTTCCTTTATTCAGTTGTGTATCCTAGTCGTTGGCCAAGCGGCCTTTATTCTATTTAGTTTCCTTCTCATCCGACTGGTTTTGATTTTATTGGAAATTCAAATCCCGAACAAATAACATAATTTGGTATTTTCGGGTCATTTGTAGGACTACGACGACGTTGTCGTGAGGTTTTTCCATGGAATAAAGAAGCCCAACATGGTGGTGTAGATCATTGTTGATGTCGGGACAGCAAGATGAAGTGGTCCGGGAAGCAATTGAGAAATAAGATTTAAACTGCTTTAATTGAATGGAACGGTTTAATTTAGTGCTTTGATGCTGTGAATTGGTTATTAGCATCATGATTTCTGCGATTAGGTTGATTAACGTTCAGCGTGAATTATTATTACGGAAGAGCCTCGCTCGTTGAAATTTGAAGATATCATCAGAGATTAGTCCGAATATTCTTGAAGGTATACCTCAGGTATCGCTTTTGGTAATAAATTTGATAAAGAAACACAAAAGATATCGATGTGAGTGTTGTAGGTGTGCTAATTTTAAAACAGAACTTGATATCGCTTGAGATTTCTATGAGAAATCTTTTGCACATTATGCCCTATAACTGTTCAAACTTATTTAGCTAGTAAAACTCATAAAAGAAAATAAAGAATTTGTTTCCACTTTAACAACGATAAGTGTCTAAAGTCCTGTCGTCACTGACTGTGAAAATCCAAAGAAATCTTCCGATAAAATCTCTTAGAAGAAGAGATACGAGTGAGCCTTTTATTTGCTCAGCACTCTTATATCTTCGTATTTACTTACTTACTTACTTACTTAGGTGGCGCTACAGTTCAAGGTGGGCCTCAACTAACATGCCTCTGGAGTTGGTCCGATCCCTGGCTAATACCGTCCAGTTGCGCACTTCATGTCGGTTGAGGTCCCCTTCTAACTGGTGACCAGGTAGCAATGATAGTTTTTCCAATTGTTATGTTTCAGAAGCTGTCAAAACTACCATTGACGTCCAGTTGTCAAAATATTTAGTAAGGTTTCCCTACATCTGTATACGACTGTGCTGACACAAGAAATGAAGCAGGACGACAATAGACAACGGATGAGTTCGCTAAGTGGGCGCTGGAAATGTTGGCCGAAGATCCGGATTTTGGCCGAAAAATCATCTTCTCGGACGCGGTAAATTTTTAGGCTATGTCAACAAGCGTAATTGCCATTACTGGAGTGAACGTAATCCACAAGATTGACTCTTTGGTGTGGTTTATGGCCTGGCGGCGGACCTCATTTCTTTCGAAATGGGGAAAGTGTTACCACTTTTTTGTTACCACTTTCACTGTTACCATCAATGGTCTCTACACCTAGAGCGATGTTATCCGGTTTTCTATTATTAGAGCTCGACTACATCGATATATTCGAGTTGTGGTTCCAACAAGACGGCGCTACAAGCCATACAAGCGATGCAACGCTCGAAGTTGTGAAGGAGAAATTTAGCGAGCAACATGGCGAGCGTTCAACAATTGGCCCCCGCGATCATGCGATTTGACGTCACTCGATTATTTTCTCTGAGGCTATGTCAAGTCCTTAGTCTACGCTAACAAGCCAACCACTTTGGACGAGCTCGAGCCAAATATTCGACACACTATTGCCGGAATAACGCCGCACATATTGGACCGAGCCATCAAAAATTGGACCGACCGCTTGAGGCGGCCATTTGAATGATGTGCTATTCCACACATAATGGTATGAACGTATCAAAATAAAACTGGAATCAATTTTACATCTCACACCTTTATTGTTTTATTTCAAATGTTTTCTTATTGTTCTTATCTGGTCACCCTTTACTTGTGCGTTATCCCACCGGATAGATTCGGTAACTCTGTGGGCCAGAATATTGGATTACATTGGCGCTACATATCCTAGCCATCTCAGCCTACATATGCGCAGTTTTCTGACTGGGTCGATCTCGCCGAACAGCTCGTATAGTTCATTGTTGAATTGTCTCCTCCAAAGACCCTCAACGACCCTCAGGGGTTTTTCATCTGCTTTCGATAGAGCCCATACTACAACTCCATAAAGTAGGACTGGGATTATCAAGGCCTTAAAAAGAAACAGCGATAAGCAGGAGTGATTCCTCGCTTTGTTTCTACTGAGATGTTTGTCGAAGCATTAATAGCAGATTCAAGGTAGACAAAGGCCCTTGTTACCTCTGTCGACTGTGACGTTCTGTCTAATTCGTCGATGTTGTGTGTCCCTACTTCCTGAGAGCATATACTTGATTTTGTGGTCATTTACATTTAAAAACATTTTAGCAGCTCCTGTTTCAATGCTAGCGAACGCATCGGTGAAGCCCGCTGAGTTGTGTCAGTAATGGCAATATCATCGGCGTAAGCTAGTAATTGTACAGGCCTTTGAAAGATTATGGCCCCAGTGTTTGCTTGTGGTTCCCCACAATTCTTTCAAGTAGAATGCTAAAGAAGTCACATGACAGCGTCAGCTTGACTTCGATGAAAGGTATCTATTAAACCTTTACATATCTTGACATGACCTCATTGTGCACAGACGGAGGAATTTGCGTTGACGAAAGGCAGATAAGAACCTATGTGCTATGTTGAGGAGACTTATTCCGCATAATTGGCGCAGTTGAACAGTCTCCTTTTTTGTGGATCGGACAAACGAAACAGAGATCCCATTCATGAGGCATACAATCTCCTGACTAGATCAGAGAAATGAATTGGTTTTGTTAATGCTCTCTCCAAAGGCAGTTCCAGCAGCTTTGAATACCTCGGCTGGTAAGTCGTCAGGTCCACCTGCTTTATTGGATTTCAGCTCATTGCTATCCTTACCTCGTTTTGGTGAGGTGAATTGAAGTTTTTAACTATCATCGTCTAAGTTGCATAGTCTTTTCTGCCTCATGGCCGGCTGTTGGCCGTCTTCATCCTTATGCAGTCAGCAAAATAAATTTTTTAATATTCTCATAGCGATTGTTGAGCGATTTGAGGATACACGTTCGGCAATGATTCTGGCGGACCCTTGGGATTGCAGCTTTTTTACTTTATATCTTCTCACAGTAGTTCTGCATTGTTGTGGAGTTTAGAAGATCCGCAGTAGTACCTTGGTTGCAAAAATGGGATGATCCAAGTCAATGTTGACTGCCCGGAACGCTCGGATGTCCAGAATACTGGAGGCATGCCTTACATCGGTCGGAAAATGATCAATTTGATTTAGCGTTTCAGGAACCGGAGACCGCCATGCCCCATTGTGTATATTGAGATGAGGAAACCGTCTGCTTGCTATGATGATATTTCATCCTGCCGTACGATCAATAAGCCTATGTACATAGTCACATATGCAGTCTTGTAGGGTGTGCTTACCAACTGTCCTACCAAAGATGTCCTCCTTTCCTACCCTGGCGTTAAAATCGTATAGTACGGTCTTGTGGAGGAGCTCGTAGAAACATTCTTTTGTCGCGTTGTCCTTGTATTCTGAGGGGGCATGGGCGCATAATAGACTTATGAGTGTGATAGTGAATTTATCCTCGATGCGGATTGTCATTGGATGCTTGTTCACGTGGCGGAAGCTCAAGATCTCTTGCTTAATTTTGATGAAATTTAGCCAATATGCAGCAGATGAAACATTTTTTGTCGACCTAATTGGCTTTTGATCTGTGCAATTGGGAATAGATGTGACGTTTACGGCCAAGACAGCAGATTCTCTTCTTCTACTATTACAGCAAATTTAGAGCTCAGGTTTATAACAATCTCTAGAGCTACATTAAGGTTTCTGGACATAAGGGATGAGCTTTATGTGAGCTAAGCGCTGAATAAACGGGCGCTTATGGAATGCTCCGAAATAGTGTTTTTGCATAGCTGCAGGAAGGTTTAATAGCCAAACATCCTGAGGTTTTGAACAAATGAACAGACCCATCGCATGTTTAACCCACGCACGATGTGGTTGATTGTCAGATTTAGGTGACTCCTGGAGGTATTTTGAAAACTCCTTTGGTAGACTGGACCGAAACGAAGAGGAGAGTACCTAAGAGGCTCAGCTTCTTCTGCTTAAACTCCATCAAAATGGAGAGGTCGATCAGGGTACTGCTTTTAATATCTTGAGTCGGAAACCCGATATATTTGAATCTGCTCTAGAAGAGGCACGTTATTAAGAACAATAGTCTTCGAAACAAGTGATGAGACTTTAGGTGCCGATTCAGGTGGAGAGAAAGAAGCTGTTGAATAAAATATATCCTCGAAGGTGACATCAACTGAAATCTGTCAGCCTCTGGGAGCGGAATTTGCATTCTTAGTTTTCGTCTCGGACAAAGCCGAGTGCAAGAAATCTTCCGTCAGTTCCACTTTTAGTGGACGGAAATCATTCAGAGCGGTTCGCCACATCGACAAACATGAAACTAGAAGTCAGGTTTTATAAGTACACGGTGTCTGCATAAAACCGCTGGTACCAGAGGTTGTGGCTCTGGTAAACCAAAATGGCTCGATGAGGTCATATTCAGCGAAAAAAACAGCTGTGATGGCGGCTTTCCCCGCAAACATGGTCTAAATGAAATCGATGCTGTAATTTGAAAAAGCTGCTGTTCGCGTGGACTGAAGTTGAATGTCACGGTACAATTATTGTAACTTTAATGCACCTATCAGGGTGCACTATTTGTATATTTTCTGACGCTTGGGATAACACGGACTGACATTCGTATCAGTCCGACCGACTCTGAGTGTAAAAATACGACGATCAGCATTGGGAGGTACGAGTAGCTTTTGAGATAAGGTATGCATTCATGCGGAAGGCTGCAATATGAAGAACTAAACACTCAGCCTTAAGCGCTCCACGTAAAGCCACGTGTGGCTAAACAATTTCATGCCAGAAACCCGCCCTATGTGAAATACAATTTCGAGGGTTATTCTTCGTACCTTAAATATGGACCTTGTGCTGACACATCTCCATATCCATAATCCTGGAATTGGCACTGAAAAGCGAAAAATTAGTTTTTAGAGGGTAAGCGAGGATCGGAAAAATAAATTTTTTCGCTCACTGCAGGTTTAGTTAAAAGTTTCTGTAGAAACCATTAAGTTGGGGTACTGTATATCTTGCAGAACCCGCCGATATATGTTTACCTCTTTTAACTCAAACGGGACCAAAACTAACTAGAAGAATCTTGTTAAAAAACGAGCAAATCTTTTTTCAGCCGCCTTTGGAGCCACCCATGCTTGTGTGCCATAAATCATGGCCTTCACCTTCACCTCAGTATCTCTTGGCAGTGTCTTGTTATTCGATTGCCTTCTTAAGGAATCATTATGACAATCAATAGTGGAATCGAGTAATCTATACGTCCTTGACCAATTCGTTGATGTTGTGTGACCCTTTGTGTTGACAGGATATCCTTGATTCCCTCTTATTCATTCGAACGCAACAGTCACTGTTCGCTGCGTGCAAATGTATAGTTGCACAGACTTTTGGAAAATCATGCCTCCGATGTTGGGTCGCGGGTTCCCGTATAGATTTTTCTAAGTTTGATGCTGAAGAAGCCACATAGCAGCACATGACTTTGTCTTAATCCTATTTGACATCAAAGTCCTCGGGAAGATTGCTTCCAATCTTTACAGAGTAGCGAGTGTTTGCTATAGACATTCTCCACATCTGACGAATTTGAGAGGGTAGTCCGAGCTAGATATAGCTCTGCATAGCTCATCTCAGTAGATATTGTCATAAGCGGCATCGAAATTAGTAAAGCGGAGGTGAATGTCAATTTGGACTTTCTGGGTTTTCTCTGGGACTTGCCTACGGCAATTGGTAAATTGTGGAAGAATTTACACAATACTGCGGAAAGCTCTTCTATGAAATGTTCAGGTGAGGCAGATTAGAGTGTCTCCTTTCTTGTCGATTTGGCAAACGATGCTGATGGTCCATTCACCTGACACACTTTTCTCTGATCAAATCTGAGAAATACAGTATGCTCCCAGCCCTGCTTAGTTTATCGGTAATATTAGTTATTACTATCTTCACCTCATTGTGGTCGGCCCTTGCCGTTTAAAAATCTACAGAAGTCGTTTTTCTATATCCTTAGCACCGATTGCGTCTTTACAACTATATTCCCTCGTTCATCTCTTTTTTTTTGTTTTGTTTTTCTTTAAAGAACTTAACACTCATGTGGGTATTAATAGACTTAAAATGCCTGAGCATGTGTTAAGTTTTTAGGAAAATGGGACAGAGAGAGAAAGAAAGATTTTTGTGCTCAGTGGTTATTTCGCTCCATGGATGGCATCCAACATTTAAGCATCCAACTAAATTATTAGTGTAATTGGACTTGTTGTTGTATTAGAGGCAACCATTTGCCTTACGAGAATTAAGTTGCCTGAAAAAAAGAATGTCTTTCGGACGAGGCTGGTATTCGAACACCGAATCTTCCGATTTGGAAGCCAACACACTACCACTTGAGCCACGGCCACTGGTCTTATTGGATTGTATCTTCTGGTAAAACTTTCGAATTTTGTTCTATGAGTAGCAACTCTCTATATCTTTTATCACACGCTTCACACTCTCTACCTTTATTCAGAAGAAGCTGATGTTTTCCTTATTCCTTCGCCGTTCTCGTAGTTCTATGCAAAACCGCTTCCTGGGCTTTTTATAGTGTTGAATGTGCTTGCCTAAACTCTTTGTCAGAGTATGTAGGTCGGGTGAAACGTCAGTTGCCACTTTGTCTTGACTTTTCGGCATCGATGCCACTAAACATCGCCACTTCATACAGGTTGCAATGGGATTGACGGGTAGTAGATTTCACCGTTGTTGTGGCGTCTGAGTATCCGTAGACGTACCTGGTTTGCGACTGGGTAATGTTCCAAGCCTCGGACTTCTATAAAATTGGAGAGTGCTCTTCGTCGATCACAATATGACCAACACGGTTTACATTTTTTTTTGTTATTAAATGATCGCCACGTTCCTTGTGGCGAGGAAATCGTGCCTAGCCACATAGGAAAGAAAATTTATCGTAGCCGTTCCTGTACTACGAAAGATATCGAAAAGATTGTGGAAATATTCTTTGAGAGGATCGCTTATTTCTTCTGTTTAGGCAAGGTGGGGCTGTTGAGGAACTTAGCTTCGATTCGGAATACAACAGAGTATTAAGAAGGACATCCTTCTTAAGCTGATTCCCATTTGAAATCCCACGGGTCATTTTATTAAACAAAACATTAACATTATTACTGCATCATGTTGCGTATTTGCTCTTGAAAACTCAAAATCTGTTAGAGTGCATATCCGAATCGGAACCGCCTAACTGCATCCGAAAAGAATGGTTCAAATATGTATTTGCTGCCTTCCTGGTGAAGCATCTAAACACAACTCTAGAAAGATATCGCTAAAGAAAAGAATTTAATCGAAAAATAACACACACACACACCTACTACCCTGGCATAGAATAAGTAGAAGGGCGAATATAGCAAAACAACGAAAAAAATAAAGATTAAAAAGAAATAAAAAAAAATAAAAACTTCTCGACAACAATTTTCCAATTGACTCTCACATCGACTCCCGCGCGCTATTCGTATCACTTAAGGAAGAGGAATTTTTCCATTTTGGAATGCGTCAGCCAGTTCTGTTCAGTGCTCGTTCTAGCTAGCTTTCATTGAGAATTCTGCAAGCCATAATCCCTAACCCCCTTGTTCACTCTTTTTTATACTCCTTCAACTTATATCCCCTATGTAAAATTCAACACTCCTACCCCTTCGGGTGGTAGCAAAGCAGATTTTCCAATAACTCCCTTGTCATTTTAATTCCGATGTCAAGAACATTCGTAAGGAGATTAAAGGACATGAAGCGCTCAGCATACCGGGAATGAGGAACACGAACACAACGACGAATGGTTGGAAGGACGTAGTGAAAAGAGTTTTGGTTTGGTTGATTCGAACATGGTTTCCCTGCCACAGCCACAGTCATAGCCACCACCATACACCACCCATGCAAACGAATGAAAATTCAAAAATCAAAATCAAGTGAAATTAATCCCGCTACTTTTCATTTCACCACTTCCATCTACTCGTAGCACCGCTGCCTTTGACTTTGTCGTCACCATTACCGTCACTGTCACCGTCGCCGTCACGGTCACCACCGTCGTCGTCATCATCCCCAACACCATTGTCGCGTCAATACTGTATGCCTGATGGAGTTGGATGATGTCAGAGGATTTGCAGCCAATCTCGAGGAATTTTCCTACTTTTCCTACTTTGCCAGATACTACCGGAGCATCTTTGAGTTATGTGCTTCCGCGTAGACCATTATATGGCTCTTCGAAATGTGCTTTTCAATTTGGCTTTTTTCACCTGTTTTATTTTTTTTTTTTTTGGCTAAAGTTGATTAATTATTTTAATTAACCGCCAATGACGGAACTAATTTCGATTTTTTGAGCGACTTCCACTCAAATGTCAGCCGAAAAATTTCAATCGAATTTGTAGACCCTCAAACTACGAGCGGCGATTCTAGATTCGGTGGCGGCTGTATATCCCCCGTATGAAACGTAAGAAACGTAAAATTAATTATCCGGTCCCGTAGTCGCTGCTGGGTCCGGTATGATGATGATGGCGGCGGCGGCGGTGCCGGATCTACCTGAATTAAAATCAAAATATAAAATAAATTAAATTGGTGGCGCTGCGGTCATAATAAATTGAAAGCTCTTTTGCTTTAGTGCGGTTTTTGCAATTTGCCAAGCACTCACCAGATAAAAGCCCTTAATAGCTTCAAATTTGATCAAATTATCTGTATCTGCAGCTGTGGTGGCTTTCGCCAGAGGGACCTGCAGTCGGGTGTCAGGTCCCGGAGGCCTGTCTGTCGGCTGAACTGGACCTACCCAGCTGGGAGTGTGGTTCGATTGATGCACCAGCAATCACACACAGTTATGACATAGTAGACAAAGTGCAGAGGACGAAATCGACTTGTCACGTATAAGGGATGCTCATTTTGTGTTGTATGCGCTTTAAATTTGATTCTTTTCTCATTTGATATTGGAGACTTTATCCATTGAAGATGCATCTGCTCTTATTGGAGATGGCTGTATTTGTTTGTGTGTTTTGGGTGGAAATATCCGAACAAAGAGTTAAACAGAATTTTCCGGAGTTATTCTGTGGAAAAAGACAGACAACAAGAGCAACGAGTAAATGGAAGCACAACTAAAGGGTATCATTCATTCGTCAGATAGTTGTGATGGAACTGGCATTTATCGCCAGAGTTGGTACGGTTGAGGTAGGTTGAGGTGTATGATGTTATGCCAAATCCAATCAATTATATTGACTTCCTTTTGGTAGTTGCCAACTTTAAGTGTTTTATTTGAGTGATTGGAACTCATGCCGGAAAATTCCGATTGACTAACTTAATTGTAGGAGCAATGTTGGTGGACTATGCAATACGAAGCAAATATGCAAAAATGCAAAATATGCCTTGAAGTCCGTTTATATTTAGGCAGACCTGCCAAATTTCAGTGCGATACTGTCTTTAGTTTTCTTTTGACAGCTTATTGTTGTTGACGTGATTGGCTTCATGTTGAGTATACACAAAAACGATTTTCGTTCTCTCATAAAACATATTTTTTGAGAGGCAAAACGGCGAAGGAAACAAAAGAAAAGTTGGATAAATATTATGGGGCTGATGCTCCGTCAGATTACACCGTCAAATATTGGTTTCGAGAGTTTCGTGGTGGCCGCAACCCCACAACCGATCAAGTCCGCAGCGGCAGGCCCTCCGGTGCGGTTACAGAGAACAATGTTAAAAAAATTCATGAAATGGTGTTGGCTGACCAGAAAGTGAAGGTGCGTGAGCTAGCAGATACCACAAAGATTAGTACTGAGCGCACACGCCATATTTTGGGCAATATTCTGCATATGAAAAAGTTATCCTGTCGCTGGGTGCCGCGCATGCTCACTTCTGACAAAAACACGAACGCGAGAACACTTCGAAAGAGTGTTTGGACTTGCTGATGCGGAATCGGGTGGACTTTTGACGTCGATTGGTAACTGTTGATGAAACTTGGATCCACTATTAGAACAGAATGAGTGCCCGGCAATGGACTGAAGCCGGCACGAGTGCTCCGAAGCGGCCGAGGGAGGCTCGATGGGTCGGAAAGATTATGGCGTCGGTTTTCTGGGATTGTTATGGCATACTCTTGGTGGATTACCTCGAAAAAGGAAAAACCATCAACAGCGAGTATTACTGTGCATTATTGGAGCGATTGAAGGCCGAAATCGCTGCAAAACGGCCTCACATGGAGCGAAAAAAAAATTTGTTTTTGCAAGACAATGCGCCGGCGCACAAGAGCATCGCAACCACTGCTAAATTCAATAACTTACGGCTCCAATTGCTGTCGCATCCACCGTATTCGCCCGATTTGGCTCCCTCGGACTATTATCTCTTCCCAAACCTCAAAAGATGGCTCATTAATAAAAAATTCAGCTCACGCGAGGAAATCATCGCCGCCACGGAGGAGTATTTTGCAGACCTTCCGGAAAATTACTTTTCGGACGGGATCAAGAAGTTGGAAAATCGCTGAAATA
Source organism: Volucella bombylans (assembly GCA_949129095.1). NCBI lineage: Eukaryota > Metazoa > Arthropoda > Insecta > Diptera > Syrphidae > Volucella > Volucella bombylans. The sequence goes on from OX422143.1 coordinate 154,950,404, forward strand.
AGTGTATTAAGCTAAAAGGGGACTATATTGAATAAAATAAAAAAATTTCATTCCCAAGGAGGTTACTTTTCACCCCACCTAGTATGATGTTAAAAAAGTTACATAACAGCAAGTCGCCTTAAATAATTTATTGGCATCAAAAATATCTGACCTTGTCGATGTTCAAAAAGTTACATTAAGGTCCTTAAGCGAGTGTCCTCGAGCGAGCTCACCGTCGTCATTCTGCATAATCTGACGAGTTTGCCAGAAATATTTAGCTCGCCGCTACATGCGGCCTTAAAATCGATATGGAAATGGTGGGTATCGATCTGAACTTCTTGGATCCAAAGGAGGATCTGGCGTACTGTGGAAACATTAACAAGTTATATTTATGGATTGCCCAAACAATGCTGATGCTCCATTCACCAGAGTACTTTTCTCCGCCAAAATATTAGAAATCAGTAGGTGCATATTATGATTTCTATCAAGTAATTTCCTCCTGCTTAAATAGTTGGTACGTCACTCGGTCCGGCGACCTTGTTATTCTTAAGTTGTTATTCTTTACTTCTTTTTGTCCGGATAGGTGGAAATCTCGGCTTATATCGGGTTGGTTGAATGGTTCGTTTTGCTTCACATTGCAGTTTATTCGTCGACGCGTCAAACTGTCCTCAAAAGATGTTTTTCTATATTCTCAACACCGACTGTTACTCTGTAACTAAGTTTATCTGCTCACCGTTAGAGGTTTCTGTTCGGGTCTTGCCGCTGGACACATTTTTTTTACGTTCTTCGTTTAGCTTATCAAACTCTGGCTTTTACTCTGGAGAAGCTGTACTCGTTGAGTGCACTCGCTCTAGTTTTCTAATAATGGGTCTAATAGTCCTTTATTAACGGTTGGCCACATCCATTTAATAATGTAATTGTGGCAGTAAATATATGTGGCACAAAACAAGTGTGTTAAGTATTGTCAATTCTCGGAGAGAAGGTGAATTTAAAACGATTTTATAGCGTCGCTTCATAGGCGTATTTCAGGTTTCCTGGTCGTGATTGGACTCAGCATATCAATCGTGGGATTTCTTGGCATCGGCCGCGAAAAATTATGCCGGTTTGGGCTACAACTGGTAAAATCTCTTCACAGTATTTCTCCATTGTTGTGGTGTCTGAGATATACATTCATTAACTATAGCGCCTTCATTACCTTGTTGAAACAAGAGGTGTAGAACTTGCTTTATTGAATAGCGAACAATTGTGGAGATATCTCTGAAACCTCTATTGGGTGGTCGTGTCTCAAATGGTAGTGGACTATCTTCCAAATCGGAAGGTTCGGTGTTCGAATCCCAGCCTCACCCGAAAGACATTTTCAGGCAACTTATGGTTGCCTATAATGCAACAACAAGTCCAATTACACTAATAATTTAGTTGGATGCTTAAATGTTGGATGCCATCCATGGAGCGAATTAACCACTGAGCTCAAAGATCTTTCTTTCTCTCTCTCTCCCATTTTCCTAAAAACTTAACACGTGCTCAGGCATTTTAAGTGTAATAATACCCACTTCAGTGTTAAGTTCTTAAAAAAAAAATAATAAAAAAAGGACTGTTAATTGGATCTTGTACCTATGGTACAAGCCAAATCTTTCGTCAAAATTCGGTGTAGTGTGGCTGTGGAGAGATCAAGCCCCTAAGAGCGACCAGGGGTATTTGGGTCGTTTTCGACACTTTCTTTTACTGCGGTGATATTTTGTGCACACGTGTATCGGAAGACACATGACTATGTGTAGGATTGGCACGAATTTTTCGTATCGTTGCCGCGATTGCACGTGAATTTTCGTCATAAAATTCAACGATTTGGAATTTTTCTTTTACTGTGTCGCGTTCCATGGTGAATTTCCATCTGTCACCATATGCCAACCGTGCGTGCATCAACTGTAAAATAATAGGCCTTTCAAATCCTATACCCCTTGTTGAAGCACCCTTTAATATTACGAATACGTATACCATCAAAAGAGGAAACCCTTCAGTGGTTGAGGATTTAAACACGTCGGCTAACTACGAATACGATGATTGCCAAGGAAGGTATACTAAGCCCATGCAAACCATATGGTCTAACTGCAGTAAATACGTTATTTGCTAGGCAATGGCCACGCACACTGCAGGGAAGGCCACCAAACCCTCTATTCCCGAATAAGGTAATGCGGCGAGTAAGTATTTCTAAACTGATCTTGGGTTGAGCACTAGCAAGTCAGTATCGAATATCGCTGACAGGATTTTTCATAGAGAAATCAAATAAAACCCAACGATGCTAACTCTGGGCGCTAAGTTTGTAAGCAGTGCTCCAAAACTAAACGCCATAAACCAAGAGGAAGTCATGAGTGAACGAGACATGTGGAACAACTTCGAGGAAAACTGTAAGAGATGTGCCAACACCACTTGGTGTTTCAACAGGGTGACTCTGCATAAATAAAGAAATGTGGTGCTGGAACGATGGGATGAAAATGGCGGTAAGTAACACAAATCAAGCAGAAACCGATAAGGTGCGTTTTAAGCTAGATTTATTGGGTTGCAAAAAATATGCCAAGAAAGCGGTAGATTACAAGCACAGAGGAAGAGAAACGTCAAAGCATTGGCAAACGAGGTATTATTTCCTATAAAGACGGATCCAAAACCCATAAAGTTCTTTGCCTTTTAATGGCGTGCAAACGCAGCCAATTGACAATGATACGATATCATTAGCAATGACATTACAACCCGTTAGGCTGTTCATAAAACTGAATAAAGATAACTAAAAGATAACAGGTTCCTCCTAAAATGCAGGGTCTGTCCTACAGACCGTGTTTTCTTCTTTTTTAAAATGTTTATTTGGGCCTTCGGGTTTTTCCTCATCATGTTTTGAAAACGATATCGCCGCTATTGTTGATTAGAATTTGGGCTCTTTTTGTGGAATTTTCCAATGTTTCTTGAGAACTTCGGGCGATAGGTTCTCCGCTTCATGACGGATGATCTCCTTGAGGACTGTCAGAGTATGTGGCTTATTCACATAAACCCGTGAAAGAAGTCTAGGGCGTTCAAATCGGGTGATCTTAGGGGCCACTTCAAATTGTCAAAATGTGATATCAGACAGCAGGAAAATGCCTGCTTTAAAATGCTGGTTGTGGCTCGTCAGTGTGCACCAACCTGCTGGGGAATACAAAATTAATTGATAATGGCTCTGTAGCGTTCACCATCCACAGTGACCATTTGGGCCGCGCCGTTCTAAGAAAAAAATGATCTAATGACTCCTCCAGCGTAAACAACATACCATGCTGAATGTAATGGGTCCTCGTGCATTACTCATGGATTTTCACTGACTCAGAATAGCAAATTTTCTTTGTTCACGTATCCACATAGGTGCAAATGAGTCCCGTCACTCACGATTATTTTTGACGCAAAATCGTAAGACTTCGTTGTTCAGATTCAGAAGGGCGTGATGGTAAGTTAGACAACGATTAATGGTCAACACGCATTACCTGATGGATTGCCTGTACGTTCTAAGGAAACACCTTCAATTCTTTTACCAAAATGCGCCACAGAGACGTGCGTGAAATAGCCAATCTCGTTTCAAATAGCCAATCAATCAGACAATGTCGACGTAGCCTCTACTGTCTTCAGCCACGGCAGCGATATTCTCGGCCGAATGAGAGTTACGAGGTCTTCCAGGGCTTGCTCGGCCCCATGTTGCTCTAGTCACTGAGAGTCGTGAGGCAAAACATCCCATTCAACGACCAGGGGACGAAATGCACTTTGCGCCAAAATCGAATTGTTCGTCAAAAGCATCGTGACGATTACTCTGCGTTCTTCAGGAGTATAACATTACATTTCTTATACACACAAATTCTAATTCTGTTGCATTATGGCTCACCTAGTATTGTACATGACAGCCGTTTGTTCAGCTTTATCATGCATATCACCATTTGATCTAATAAGAAGTACGCGCATTCGCAGAAGTCTCCAAATTATGAAGCCGAAAGTGAAAAGACTTCAGGCTGAGCAAATCAACTAGTTTTAAAGTGTTCAATGAAGATTTTCGGAACATAAGGTCCTAAAAGCATTTCAGCTCAGGTTCGATGAAGGGGCCGAAAGAAAAATAATTAGATCGCTCAGATGCAAAAATATTAGCAAATTCTTGGATTCACTAACAAGTTGATCTAGAAGAGAGTAGCCCGTAGAATGGTATTAGGTTCCGCGAATTTAGCCAACCCCACAAGCGTCATATAGTAGTTATATAGTAGTTCTATCATTACATTATAGAAGAACGTTACATACTCAAACATGGTTACTTGAGTCTGAAGATTTAAAAAAAAAAACTATTTTTTTATTTGTTTATCTAATGGTAAAACATATCAAGAATATTTTCTCAAAGTTTCAAGTCAATCGGAGTAAAACTCTAGGATAGAAAGCCTTTGGAAATTCGTTTTAGCAGGCGCCTCGGACAGCCGTGTCGTAAGTACTCGTATATCGAGGCAATTACTTAGATATTGTTTGTGCTTTTTGTTCGCCTCTGATGGGGACACTTGGAAGAAACAACTAGATACGGCAGAGTTTGAAGAGTGGCATGAGGATCATTTAGAAAAAAACTAATGCAGTTTCAATCACGAAGCACCAGTAGAAATATGTAAGTTGTATCAAAAGTCTATTGTTGAAGCCGGCGGATACGGTTTCTCAAACACTAATCCACCGATATTTTTGAAATTCTGCACACTTCTTCTAGATAGGATTGTCTAGTGATTGAAGTAAGGTTTTTTTATTAATTTATTATTACTTAATTTACAAGACAATATGTGGAGTAGATTTGACTGAAAATTTTTTTTAAACTCCATCGTTCAGTCACGAGCTATACACACCTACTAATAGACATTATTCGGTTTTCTGATTTCAGTTAAAGCTGTCATGAGTTATCGTGACAATCGCGAGCATACTTTTTTCTAACGGGTCTCCGAAAACCAGATTAGAGAAAATTAGCATTTTTTTAACTTTCGGAACCCAAGTAACCGATTAAAATGGATGTCAACACTCTCTTCCTAGTGCCAATATATTTATTGTAGCCACTGACTACGAGCAAAATCTGAGCTAGGTTTATCTCAAAACAGCTTTGTGAATGAATTTAGCTAGATATCTTCTTATGTATTAGGTGCGCAACTAAGTTATCACTGTTTTTTCTTTTTGATAAAAATAGAACTCTATTGTGAAAAATGGTTACAAATGAATCAGTCAAAGTATTGGCCATAGCTAGCTACAGATTTTTCCTATATTTCTGGCAGAGATCGAATACCTTTACGTTAAAAGTGTTCATCTTTTGAGGCTATCCACGAATCAAGCCATTTCTTGATGAACTGCTCACTACTTTTTGATGGATCCTCATCGAGCAATCTGTCTTCGAAAGATTTTGGCCTTCCTTCACAGTCGTCAATATCCAAATCACCGTTTTTGAAGCGAAGGATCCAATCACGGCACTTTGTTTCACTTAGAGCAGCATCTCCGTAAGTTTTTTGGAACTTTCGATACGCTTCAGCCACCGCTTTCTTCCAATGAAAGAAGGAAATCAACACTTCCCGCAAATGACATTTTAACACAACCAAAAGTATATGACTCCAAAAGAAAATCACTAATGTGTCAAAATGATTTGTTTACCATAGCTTTGTTCAGCGTGGTTGTTCCGGACCGGAAAGAACAATCTTTCCTGTTCAGTGAGAATAATTTCTGTCCGAATTTGTTTTGCTCTGTGTTCAGTGAGGCTGTTCCAATCTGTTCGGAACAGAAAAACTTGCACTTACTTTCGAAGTGTCAAAATCAGCTGTGCTGTACCTTTTTGTTCTCATTTGATTTGACGTTTTTCACAAATCTGTGCTGTTCCGTTCTAGTTTTTCCTCACTGAACAAAGCTCATATGTCTAAGCTTTGTTCATGACATTTTGGATATGTCAAAATCGAGCAGCACTTACTGCTGGAACCATCTATTGAGAACTTAGTTGCACACTTAATACAAATTTATATATAAACCGTAACTCAAAAGATAAATTATTTGACACAATAGGTGTTAAACGTTTCGAACTAGCTGATGCCTATGATTGCAGGGTTTTAACTGGTAACTGCGGGGGGACTCCCGGGGAAAATCCAATTTTCTTGCGAGGAACTGCGTAGTCAGTCATAGATTACTGCTTTATATCGGGAGATTGGTTTTTCTACGTTAAGTCATTGGTTTATGCCAAAACGCCGACGACGTTGGAAGAGCTCAGAGCCAACATTGAACGCGAAAGAGCGTGCGAAATGTGTGGCAGAGTCGTTGAAAATTGGATCCAACGAATCGACGGCTGCAAACGTGTCCGCGGTGGCCATATGAACGAAGTCGAGTTCCATTCGTAACGTTTTGATTGTACTTCAAGCCGATAATAAAGTTTTTTAAATATCTTAAATGGTTTGCGTTTTATTTAAAAAAAAAAGTTGTCAAGTCCTTATTGGAAAACGCTATATAATTTGCGCGGAATTTAAGTACCCATTGCTTGCACAGAGCGCGGGCGAATAAAAATCAGGGAGGATGGAAAGAGGGGTACCGATGAACGTTGGTTTTATATGCCTGAAGGTTATAATGACTAGGAAATAAAGAAAGAGCTACTAAGCGAGTTGTGCGGCTTACGGCACGTCCAAAAGTGGGCTTCAGAGTATACTGATGAGCATTCATAGCGAGCCGGGTGTTATGTTTAAAAGTTTGAAGGTGCGGAATGTTACTGACGGTTTCTACAGAGCACTGGTGGTGGAAATAGCGATAAAACAGAGTGAGACACGTGACATTACGTCGGTGTTCGAGGGTGTCCATTGTCTGAGTGATATTAGCAACACCTATGGGTTTCATCGCATAGTTTTCAATCCTATCTAGCAGGTGCAGAGGTGTTATAGTAGCGTTTGACCTGATGTGGGCATTGTACTCCAATTTCGGGCGGATAAATATCTTATAAATTGAGTTACTCTTATTTTACAAGCTTTCGAATAGGAATGAAAATGTTTTTAGACCGTAAGACTTCAGAAATCTCATTTAAGGTTAACGGTAACCGCAAGCACAAACTTACTCGAACTGCTGCCGACGTTAAGATGGAAAGAGAAATTTCAGGACCAATATAAAATAAATTTCAATGAACTCGCAAATTTCAGAGCAGCCAACCGCTCAAGCTTCCGGCATGGAAATGAAATCGACATCAAGAGTAAATTCGGCAACGTAAGCCTTATACGCGTGCACGTCTTGTTTTTACAAGATCTAAGAAAAGCCATTTGAGCAACGCCCTAGATATAACTTAAAGATAGTCTTTATTGGTTTTAACTCAAAACTAAGTAAGGAGAAATCTTTAGACGCTCTTTCCATAGGCATAGCCTGCATGACAACAACTTCGATAAAGGATACAGACTGATCAACTTTGCGGTTTTCATAGTTCAAAGTGTACTCGTACTTCGATATATTTTAATCAATCAACTGTCGACCACATTGCGATGGACGAACTTTTTTAGAACTTTGTCCAAACTTTTCGAGGGGGGTAACATTGGCTCGGAAAATTACCTTTTTGTCGCCAAGATATGGATAAGGATATCACGCCCATCGTCAAAACAAACTAAACTAAACCGTGAAAAAGTTCGACGTTAAAAAGCATCAAATATCAAAGAGAAGTGGCGACAATGATAGTAAGTCATTGGAAACCCTGCTTGTGATATGCTGGATTTCAGCCGACTACCACAGAAAAACCTTTGGTTTGAAGATGGGTGTAGTTAGCGCTGCAAATGTGTTCAACGAGCAGAAAGACAGTGAGAACACCGTCACGTAGCACCGTCTCAAGAAAAAAAGAAAGGGTATGAGAGAGTATGAGATGCGAATGAATGCAGCAATGCTGCTAATGCAGGTATGATATTCGATATTCAAAGCCGCGTATGATAGCACTTCGGACTGAGCCAATAGGAACTCACCCATCATTCATCTTTGCAGGATGACAAGGGAAAATGTCATGGCTTACCGGGACCTTTCACGTCATCCTTTTAGGAATTGTGCATAACTCAGATCCCAACATCACAATTCTTTAGTATCTGTGCTGGGAGAATCCAGCACACTGTGATACGTGCGTTTAAAGGAAGTAGATGCGGTTTGTATCAAAACAGGGGTGGATATAATGAGTTAACCAGTCAACGAGGGTAACGTTACAAATATAACTCCGAGGTATTCCATGAATTCATTGACCAAAGACCCGCTATATACACTATATATACGACTTAAGATATCAGCACAGATCATAACCTATGCCAATTGTTGTTTCTTTGATTTCAGAAGGAAATTAGAACGCTCCCGATCATCCCAGTCCTATCTCCATGTTGTAGAGACATGGAGTTCATCAGGAGATAATGAAAAAGCCCTTTGCCGTAGATATTTCGTATGATATTTTGCTTCACCGGCGCTGATGAAGAGAAGAATTCGATTGCACCGGCTTTAACGGTTCGATGATCCAGAGCGGATGGTCATTAATGTTTCAGCCCTACCAATAGTTTTTTTTAATCTGGCAACACTGTTTCTACCGATTGTCAATTTGACAGTTGAAAGTTGATTTGTGGCCCATATTTCTTTCAGGACGATGCCGGGCAGTATGTTACCATCAATGGAGAGCGTTATAGAAACATGATTTCTGACTTCTTCCTTCTTCAGTTGAATGGCAGTGGCGCGACAGAACTTTGGTTTCAACAAGACGGCGCAACATGCCACACGGCGCGCGACACCATCAATTTATTGCGGGAAACATTTGCTGAGCGCATAATTTCACGTAATTGACTTCTGAACTGGCCTCCACGATCCTGTGATCTCGCACTTTTAGATTACTTTCTTTGGACTATGTGAAGTCAATAGTCTATGCCGATAAACCAGAGACGTTGGACGATTTGGAAGTCAACATTCGCCGTGTTGTTGCTGATATACCACCTCAGTTGCTCGATAAAGTTGTCGAAACTTTGACTTTACCATTGCGCTCCATTCGAGCTAGTTGTGGCACGTATATGCCCGATATTATATTTAAACACTAATGGCATAAAATTATATTAAATAAAGCTAATATCCTAGAGATTAACATTAGCTTCAAGTATTCTATTTCATATTGAATTTGTGTAGCACTAAAAAAAAGCATCCTTTATTAAGATTCTAGGGTAGGTAAGCAGCATATCGGAGTCATGTCTCTACTACTCCTCGGCTTTCTTGCCAGCTTCCAGAAATTAGGTGCATTGTTCCACTATTAGAATCCTCGAACTTCTTTTTCATAATATATTCTGCTTTTCTCTCGGCATAAATCCTAATAGTTGTATTCTTCAAACAGTTTTAACCCCGAAAAGACTAATTCTTCAATCTTCTACAGTAAATAGCAAAGTAAGGTCGCCTTGGGTACGTCTCACAAACCTCTCTGTGCGATGCATTGGTGTATGACGTTCTTATAATTTTTAGAATTTCATATATATTTTATCCAGTTGTTATTTGTAACCGTAAGCTTTAGAGTCACTCCCATCTTGGGATGCCAATCTCTAGTGCTTCTTATAACTGAGTGCCCTTAAGACCAAGTGTTACATTGGGAAGCAGTCAGATAAGAAGCCTGCGCCACATTTAAGTCTATTGCAAGTAACTTTCAATCGCTCCCTTCCAGACCGTAGTCATTAACTGATTTCTCTTGTCGTAAATTCTCCAAATTTATCTCTTGAACTGGTTCCATTCTATAACCGAAGTCCATATAAATAGCAAAACTTTCATAATTCTTTTCCTCCATCATTACAAAACTAAATCCCAAAAAAGATTTTCATTGTCTGTAGCTTTTCCGTTCCATATCCTTGGATTTAAGGCACCAACAATGAGGATATTCCTGATATCGCTGTTCATCACTTGCAACTGTATCTCCTCATAGTCCCAAAAATTGTGATTGGCAACACCTTTATAATTTAAACTTTAAAGCAACTATTTAAAGAATTCGAATCAAATGACGACTCTAAGTACTTGCACCCTCAGCGTTCTTTTGTCAATTCTAACCGGCGGAATTGAGTAAAGGTTTTTTCTCCTCCCCAGTCGAGGAAAGTTTCAATGTTTCTGATAAGTTCCGCACAGCCAAGCCCTAAGAAAATTACAAATATTTGATATATTCAAAAATGTAGTTAAAATGAATTGGATTTTTTATGTTTTCCTGGCATGTCCTTATCAATACGAAAAACTACCTTAACCCTCCCGCACTCTATTTGATCAATGAGCCGCAAACGTGCTAAGTTTTCTTCCGATTCCAAAGGAAGGGTGTCCTGGCGTAAAATGGTCTCATCAAATACTATCATCAACTTGAATTTGCCTATAGATCTGTCCTCCTCATAATAACGCCTGAGCTAAAAATGAAATTGTCCTATTTCGACTATAGCAAACAAACACTGCTAAAAAAGTATTTCTCTGTTTATCTTATCAAGCGCTCCCCAAACTCATCACAATCACCTTCCCATTTCGAGCCAATAACACTCTGCACCAACTCGTTTCTCCTTCAATTCAAACTCCTATCTCGTTGCCAGCTCCAGCTCCATCTTCGGCTTCAGAACCACAAAACATAATCAACCTCGAGGCTATTTACCCATTTTCACAGTTTAAACAAGTTACAAATTGTAATAAAAGTTAAAATTAAATTGTATTTAGATATTCAGAGCTGTTTTGCTTCGTGTGGCATTCGCAATCACCCCTTGTTACTGGTCCTGCCCATCCGACCGACAGAACCGAGCGACCGTCTGGTAACCCTCGCAATTTGTTGAGAAATCGATTTCGACCCTTCGAACCCTTGATAACCCAAAAGAACGAAAAGAAATTAAATAAAATTTGCTATCTTCTCAGACTACTTACTTATATCCGTAGGTAGTACTAACCGAAGCCAGTTAACCAAGCAATTTTTCGTTCCTTCATCATCAGGCTCACGCAAACTAGATACGGATACAGATACTGAGATAACACTGACGACAAGCAAATTGAAAGGGACCAGTATTTTTCGTTGACCAAAAATGAGATTCACATCTTTGGAGCAATATCCAGGATTCTGGACTCAGAAGTCGGAACTACGGAGGTGGGCTTTCCTTTCTGAAGAGAGTGGTGTTTGGCTTACATGTAAGTACAATAGATGATATCGGATATGGGAAACTTCGCACTTTGTCATCATTCTACTCCAACACGAAAGTAATACATCCAAACACTCTGAAAACGCTATCTAGCAGAGTGCGTGGAATAGTGTCAAGTGGTTTTAATCAGATTTTGTGTGCCATAACCCTTAACCAATTTTCAATTTACCCGCTCGATAACCGAATGTACTGCCACCTTCAATCTTGGTGCTTTTGAGATAACGTATTAACAGACAACCCTGTTGAGTAGGAGGCTTACGGAAAAGGAGTAGGTGCTATTATTGAGAGATGGTGTCGTCACAACCCTTTTGGTGTCAAATATTTAGATATGCCCTTTGAAAGAAGTTGATACTTTCATCATTGAAACAGGCACACGTTTACTTAAACAGTGGGGGTCAAATATTAACGGACTACATGATGAGAAACTTACTATAGTCTTTTGTCGATTTAAATTAGAAAGAGCTTCCAAAATTAAGTCGATGATATGGAACAATATCCTAACTTTAGACAAAAAAAAACTATTCGATTGTACTCCTTGCTGCTAATTTTACTAACATTTCTCAGTCTTTTGTAGAAATATCACTTTCGTTGATAGAGTGATCACAGTACCAGTACCCACCATATCAGGTCCGAGTACCTGCAGCCTGATGCAAGCGTAGACGGGATATTCATAGAGAAATTTCTCCGTGCTATAGCCATCTCCCTCCCATTAAACATCACAGAATCTTGTGAAATTTGTGCTTGATGCATTAAAGTTGTTATTAAAAGCGTTCTGCCCTGTTACTATATTACTCGTAGTAGGAACAGCAGAAAAGTAGCTGATCTGTTAGAGACCTAGGTCGGAAACAAGACTCTGTGAATTCATTTTTCCGACTGCGTTCAGAGAAGCCTTGTTCGAACTAACTTGGAAACGATGAGGGGGTTAGAGTAAGCTGGTTGGTGCTGCAGATTTTTCATAATATACCTATTGTAGTTCTTTGTCATCAGGATGGCGTACATATCCGTTTGAGGACAGACTCAAGTTTTCCTAACCAAGAGTGAAAACTAAAGCTCTAGTCCGTGAATACACGACTACATTTTTTCCTGGGTCGTACTACTTCTTTCTAAATAGAAGATGACTTTGAGTTTAATGTGAGTATTAAATGACAGAAGACTCATCAGTGTGTCTAAATGGTTGACGGACTTGGCGAGCTAATTTTTAAAGTGCATCCAGGTGATTTTTCGGGGATGCATAGTGTTCTTCTTCAGCTTAGGGTATTTTCTGGATAGCGTTATGTCGATCACTTGCTGGCCTTAGTTTGGTAGCAAATGTTGGCTGAGAACGAAGATTGTTGGCAAGCAGGTCAGATAATAGTATCAAATCCAACAGATGATTTACTGTCATGTTGCGTTTGCTATAGTATTCTGTGCGTTAACATTTCAGTTTCTCATAAGTCGCATCTTCCGGGAAACAGTAGTAGTACCGCATCATAGACAAAGAAAGCTATGTGGCATTCTCAGCTGGTTTCATAACTTAATATATGTCTGCAGCAACTAAACGTTGGTTGCACTATTGTCCAATTGTAGGTGGTAAATTCGGGACAAAGAGACAAGTTCTCGGCCTTTCTAATCGCTCATCATAACTAAATAAAAATCTGTTAAGCATCTGAAACCATAGCTGAGTTTTTGTTCGTACCCATGGTTCCAGTATGGATATGATATGAGTTGACTAGATCTGTTAAAATTAGCAGCATGGAACATGATGTTGATTTTTGGCATTTCTCTTGCGGTAAGGCTGCATTTTCATTTGTTTTGCACGAATTAAGACTCTGTGATCATCATGATTAATTTCAGCAACAAGGTTCAGCACGATTTAGGAAATTGCTAGAGGCATACACAAATGCATAGCCTTTAGCTTACCAACAAATTGAATACTAAATACTACTCGTATGTTTACGTAGATTTAAAAAAAATTAAGGGCCCGATGATGGAAGGGTGACGTCGTTTCATCAAGAATATCCTCAATTTTTACTTTTTGCAATCTGTGCTCAAGATAAGATGTAAATTAATAAAAGAGAAAGCCTATCTGCAAATGTCCAGCATAGCAACTCGCCGTCAGGAATTAAGAGCACACCGTAGCAAAAATACTTAGTGCAAAATCGGGATTTTAGAACAGCAAGGGCAAACACTTACCGTGATACATCGAATGGGCGCGAATTTACGCTCAGTATTCACAAAGGGACGTGACGGTCATTTGATAATAAAACAGGCACCACTCACGAATCCCATTAAAATCTGCATCAAAGATCAATGGAGTCAATGTAAAGGTAACTGATACGCTGAGTTTCGCCCAACCACATCCAGAAAATACTTAGTGTAGCGCAAAAACTCGTCTATTAGGTGACGATGCATATTGTAGAAGAACATGAACATGAACATGAACATGAACAGCGTTTTCCGTGCAAATGACGAGGGTATTGAAAAAGTATAAGAAGCGGTCGACAAATAAAAGATGAAAAGAAGTAGGCCAACAAACAATATTCGAATGGAGCCAGGAAAATTAGTAGCAGGATCAAGACAGCAATATAGAAACTATTTAAAAAAAAAAGCTCATGGACCGACGCACGGCGAGCTATTTAAAATAGCAGGAGATGGCTTGGTATACGTAGAGGGCATACATCATCTCATCTCCAAAATTTGGTCGAAAGAAAGTATGTATGCTTGATGATTAAAGCCTCAGCATCATTTGCTGATCTACAAGAAAGGAAACCAGCTATGCAGAGTCATGTCTACTGTGGCATTTCAGCTAAGTTCGTTGGATTATGTAGAGAGACGATGGACAATACTGGCAAAACGTAATATTTTTCAGCCAATTTTTGGTCCCTTTTGCGTCAACGGATGATTATTTGCAACTGCAACATCGATTTGGTCATAGAAATGCGCATCAGTCGGATCTCACTGAATCCTCCCCGACGCAATCACTATATACTCGTATTAGAGCAAAATTTCAATTAAGGTTAGAGTGCGTAACTAGACGCAGTTGGTAGTGTATTGACTTCCCAATAGGACGATTCGGGGTTCAATACCAGCTGTGCTCGAAAGACTTTTTCTTCAGGCAACTAAAATCTCGTGAGATGAACAGTTGCCTAAATACAAAAAAAACACGCCGTTTCTGGGGTTAAGACCCTACTGACACCAGGCGATTTATATGATTTAAAATGGCTTTGGGGGTTTGTTTATAACCTGTGAGGTTAGGTTAACAATCAGCTTTTGTTTATCGGTTTCTATTACTGGTTCTGATCTGGTTTCTGTTACTGGTTATTCGATATCCTTAGCTTGAAAGGGGCATATGGTCTTCTTCTTTAGCCCTTTCAATAGTCATTTCGATTGCCCTTATAATACTATGACTCTGTAAGGCCTACTCGCTGGAAAACTTTTCATTCAGGTCCACCCTATAAAACCTATATTTCTTCTACTGATTTGCTGATTTTACTTTTGAAAGCACCAAAGGTAAGGCTGAGGAAGAATCTCAAAGAAATAGCAACGGATCTTCCAGCACAGAAAGGCTGTGATGAAAATCTTTCACCGGGAATTAAGCTGAAAATCGCGAACTATATTTTGGACTCAAATCAACTCAGCGAAACGGAAAATGTATTGATGCGTCTTCATACCCACAACCTTGGAATTGACACTGAAAATTGGAATGCCAATTCTTGTAGGTTGTGAAACAATCGGAAAACAAGGACGTCTCTTCTCTCATTGTGGGCTTAGACAAAGTTTTGGTCGAGACTTTAAAATACAGGTATGATTTATCTGTACCATGGAAGGGTTAATTTTCACTTTATTTTCAGACAGGAGACGACCATTTAAACGGAAAATATTGCAAAAAACATTTTGTTGCTTCAGGCATAAGCTACGAAACGAGTGCAAAGTGACACAAATTTGTCGTTACATCAACTCATCATCGTTACCGCAACAACGAAAAGTAGTAACAGAACTCTTCAAATACTTTTATTCCAGGAATATGGGACCATTCATATGCTGCGATGCTAATGATCTGCATAGTTTTTGGGGTAATAGGACATATAAGAAGCAATCATCTCTTAAATATCGTCGAAGACCGTTGGTACACCAAATTCACAGTCGGATGCTAGGTTCCGATCTTGCTAAAAAAAAAATACCCGTGAAAACCCACCTGAACAAGCTGTAAGTACGAGCTCGGCAAGTCCGCCAATGCTCTAACTAAACTCAGAGGGAAAATGAGGTAGAGAAACCTGCTCAGAATATAAACGGTGCTCTTACCAAATAATTTGATCTGGCTTGTCAAACCAGCAAAAACTTTTGTATATCTCACATTTGCACCAACTTCATAAGGAAACCAGAAGATGTTTAAACAAGATTAATCAGAAGAAAGGCTGAACCGAGGAAGGTCCTTTGACTTTGGTTAAATCATTTATAGCAATTATATTGCCTGTTGGGATAAGTTTTTATGAAAATACGTTACTACTGCTGTTACAAGATTCCAAAGAGTGGCTTGCCTTAGCTGTTGCCTTTTCCTATCACGCATGCTCTATAGAGCTGATGAATATCCCTCACACCTTGATATCAATAGGATGCGCTGAACTCTTAAACCCATCTTCCATTTAAAAGGAAGTGGTCTTTGGTACAACACACACTGGAGTTTTAATGATTAACTTTTGACTCTTGTAAGCATTACTAGAACAACAAAAATCTGAGACATAAAAGGAATCAAGTCGCGTCTTCATGAATGGCTTCAAAACCCAGGAAAACGATGTTAGATTCCACCTCTCGTTAGGAAAACTTACGTCTGCCTTACAAGCGAAGATATACGCAATTCTGATGGCAGTAAACTATATGTGTATTGTGAAGAATGAGTGGAGAAGGATGATCATCTGTATCTGTAGCGACAGCCAAGCTCCATTTAAGGCCTTGATGAACCCTCTCACCGCCTACAAGTTTGTTCGGGAACGCGAGGCTTATCTGAAAGCAGTCGGAAGGCTGAATTCATTGGTCCCAGGAATTGCTCAGAGGAGAGTTTGCTTTGGACCTAAACCTACATTAGAACTGCCTGCGTCCTCGGCTAACGTCAATGGAATGACATTTCCGTTTCATTGAGCAATACTGCAAATACCGTGAGCAAATAAATGTTTCCCGGCACGTCTCAGTATAAAATACCTCAGACTGTTTACTGGTGCCATGAAGACTCACAACGCTTTTGCTAAGTAGCTAAGTGAGCTTCACAAATGTGACACATCATTCTGCGATGCCTGCTGCGAAGTTTATTCTTGGCTAGTATAACATGACATGACTGAACATGGCGTTCAGAACGTTCTAAATAGGCTCTATGGGCTTCATCAAGTCGTACATCATATATTTCCTTAATAAAATTCAATTTTATTGAAGTAATTACAGAACAATATTAGGATGATGCGCCAGTAGAATATAAATTAGTCTCAATGATCCCTGACATATTTTTTTTATTGAATGTAACACCCTTATTCTCTAGATGTTAGAGTTGAACTTAAAGTGTTTATAGCAACATTCAACAATCACGCAATCTACAGCCATTCCATTGCATAACTTTTCGTTGACACTGTTTTTAGTTTAAGTAGGCTCACTCAACCCTCCTTCTTGCTAAACAAACTTACCGCAAGCAATTTTGAGTTCGTCTTCTTTAAGTGGTCTTACCGAAAAAGGGATGAATACTCAAGGGTGCTTCAAGTGCACATCTTACCACCTTAACCGCCAACATCATTTCCAGAAGAAAACACCAAGCCGAGTAGAGATACACTTACATAGGCTGCTGCTTCTTTTGCCGTCGTCGCCACGCCGCCATGCCGCCATTGCCAACAGACGCAACCTGTTGTGATAGAAAGTGGGAGATAAAAAAGAAGATAGAGGACCTTTCAAGGGTGGAGAGGCGAAGAGCGATTTCCTTAGATCTCTCTGCGCATCCATAAAGTGCTAGTGTTAACAATTTTCCTTCAATTTATTTTTGGAATTTTAATGAAACGGCACAAAACGAAGTGTTTATTGCTCATGCCGTCGACATGGTGCTGATGCTTCATGTTTCAGACAAGCTTAGACTAAGGCCAGCAAGAAGGTGTATCTTTGTTGGTTGTGATGTGGATAGGTATCTACTCTGTAAGGATACATGAAAAGGGTTACAGTGTTAAGTGTGTAAAATACTTCCCGAGTTAATGTTTGCATTCGGGGAAAATTGAGAGCTGTTTTCTGAAATTGATACGATGACGTTATTTGTGTCGTTTCTGTGTTGTTTTTTCTTGTTGGTGTTGTTTTTGTTTTAAGTCTTCTAGCAAACCACTCCCCGACCCATTCTTATCAAGTGCTCGGTTTCGGTGCCGGCTTTCATGAGGCCTAAGGAAAATCATCTTCGTAAATTTATTGGAGTTAATTTTTTTCTGAAGTTAAAGTGGCTTGCGAAGTGGTGAACGGCTCAAGTGGTGTACAAGTGCTGAAAGGTGTACAAATAGTTGTTTTGACTGAGAGGGTTGAATAGTGAATCCTGATGTTCAGTATGGGGTGTGGGGGAAAAATTGGTGTGCCATGAAGGGAAAATGGCAAATTTATATGTCTTGTTATGGCCGGAGAGATAAATTGTGCAGTTTAGCGCCGTCTTTGAGATGATGCTCCAATAAAAGTTAATAGACTTCAAATCGACACAAAACTGACTGAGATGAAGAAGATTCGGCATACGAAAGGGTTGTCAAAAATCGCTTACAACAGAGTTTATGGGTGAGAGCTGCTGAGACATGTCGTTGTAGAAGGTAAGCATGTTAATAGAAGTACTTGGAGGAAGTAGTTAAAGCAACTGTTGTTTGAATGAGTTTGTTGGATTGTTTCTGGGATTATCAAGAATGAGTGAAGAAGTTACTCTTCAAAATTTTAACTCTACTTCACCCTTTCAAACCATTAAAGTCCATTTCAATTTTCAAATGTCAAGATTCTCATTCAAATCGGTTTTTTTTTTCGGAAGAGGGAAACTCTGAAAAATCTGTTGAAGAAGTGACACTTGTATGTCAAAGTACCCACGTCGATAAACCACATCAGATCTTCGACAACGATTTGAGGTATGACGAACAGTTCTAATGCTACATTCAGAATACTCCATGTGTGTACTCTGAGTACTCGTATTTGCAGCAAATCCGTGCGTATTCTTTTGTGGAGATGTAATCCGCAGTTAGAGCACTAGAAAGCGACAACAGCGATAAATTCCGATGTGTGTTAAATTGAAAAATTCCAGAATCTTGAGGGTGTATCGGTTCCTGACGTGGATACAAATTGTTACCCGATGATTTGCATAATTTCAATTTAAAGCGAATTTCTTTGGTTTCCCTCTTTTTTTTGTTGTTGCGTTGTTTTGTATTTTTAACATTAGATGGTGGCTGTGGAATCTGTCGAGTGTTGGTTTTGTTTAAGGACACTAAGCTCTGGGTGATTTGTCCTTGAGCGGCTTCAGACTTCAAGTGTTGATTTTTTGATTTATCATCGGAAATCTGAAATCAATAATTTTTTTTTTGTTTTCTGTTTGCTCCAAGTGCTATGACTGATATTGGGTTTAAGGTTTAAGGGTTCATTGGGAATGATATGAATTTAATATGGAATTTACTTTAAGGTTGCGTTAACTTAATTTTATGAGCGCAAATCATTTTCATTTCACTGCTGTTAAAGTTTTCATTCCACTTCAATTTTGGCACGTACCATCGCTGTCACTTACCAATGCAAAGCGTGAAGACTGGGGCTCAAGATTAATATCTAAAAAGGCATGAACTTACTAGACGCAATCAAAACAAAGAAGTGTAAACACATCAGCAAGGGAGAACCCGCTTACTGGCCCACAGACATGACGAAAAACCCTGACCTTATCCGACCATTCACCCATAACCATTGAATATTCTTCAAAACTCGAAAAATGACTGGAACACTTTCCAACACCACATAAATAATTGCCTATCAACTAACATTCCCTTCAAATCACAAAGCAATATTGAAAGAGCGATGATATACCTGAATGACATAATCAACGAAGGAGATCATAGGGCAACGCCCACAATAGAACATAAATCTAACAATATTTGTTCTACTCCACATATTAGAAAACTCATAGAGACAAAGAGGAAACTAAGGAAAAGATGGCAGATGACTCGAGCATCAAATGACAAAACCAAGTTAAACAAGATAACCAAAAATCTGAAACACAAACTTAAAGAAATTCAGTAAAAGAACCTACAAATTACTCCCTATGGAGGGCCAGGAGGCACGTGACAAACAGCACCCAACATCACCCACCCATCAAGAAACTAGACAACACATGGGCTAGAGATAACCTGGACAAAGCTGCATTACTTGTCAAGTACTTCGAGGCTACTTCCACCACTTAATCACAACAAAGATACAGACATCAGACAAATAAGCAAAATAACATCGAAGGAGATAGAGCTTTCTATCAGAAAAGAGATAAACAGCAAAAATGCTCCTGGCTACGATCTTCTGACTGGTAAACCATTAAAGGAACTACCGCAATTAGCCTTCATTTTCCTACGAAACCTCTCCAACAGCATAGTCAGACTAAAACATTTTCCAAAACTTTAGAAAGTCGCTAGGGCCGCCACCCAAACTGGGGCATCGTATAAGATAACTAAGTGCTGCTGGAGCTTTGACACCTTTTTGTCCGAATAGCCGATGTGTTGCATAAAACTTAGTCTATTGTCTAGTATAACTCGAGGTTATTTTACATAGTCTGTCTATCTAATGGTTTGACTTCGTCCCTTATGTCCGCGTTCCATATTTTTCCGGGTTATTATTAGATCTGTTAGTTCTAAGCCGGCGGACAGAAGCCAGTCTTTGAAAAGGTTGACTCTATCTCGCAAATATTCTCTGCAACAGTTGCAATGGCGATGTCATCAGCGAATTCGATTAGTTGTACTCCTTGTAGCAGTGTTAATTGCAGAGTAGGGGCCCCAGTGCCGATTATTGTAGGGCTCCCGCGGGGATTTTATAGTACTTCTCCCCATTCGTCGTTTTCATTCGTCAACTTTCTATTGCTATAGTAGTCGGATACAATCTTTCGCAGGTAGTATGGCGTATCCAATCTGTCTAGTGATCTTCTTATAAATGACCAATTTGCTGAGTTAAAAGCATTTTTTATGTCCAGAGTCTACTACTGCACATTATTCCTTTGTTCCCCATCGTCATCTTTCTCCCTTTATTGCTTCGGCTGCTAATTCTACCATTGCTTTTGTGGCGTCGGTGGTGGAGCACTATTTTCGGAATCCAAACTGTTGATCTGATAATGCTCCCCTTTCTTCTGCCACAGTGAGCAATCTATCATGTATGATCCGTTCCAGTATTTTTCCCAGCGTGTCCAGTAGACATATTGAGCGATGTTATGCTGGATCTCCAGGTGGTTTGTTTCCTTTTGGTAAGAGCAGCAAATGTTGCAGCTTCCACTGTTCTGTGTCTTCCAGACACTTTTGCATCATTGTTATTAACATGTCCGGCGACTTTCACTGCCTTATTTGAGATGTCACCGGGTCCAGATGCTTAGGTGATGCCTATCTTCTTATGTGCGTTGTAAAGTTCATCTGGTGTCATTATTGGAACTGTTTCTGTGCTGGGTTCCATGATTATATTGCACAGAGTCGATGATTTCAGTGGGAATAGTTGCTCTACATTAGACCATAGCCATTATTGAAGTTGATAATTGTGGAGACCTACAGCCCTTCAGCTTCCTCATTATCATTCTGTACGCCGCCTTGTCTCACGGATTTAAGTCCGTTTCACCAAGCCGGCGCTTGAAGCAGGTCCTTTCTTGCCGTCGGAATATGCATAGCCGTTCTTTAAAATCGGCTCTCCTTCTAGAACGCGGCACTCTTCGCCGGGCTTGTGAGTAGTTTGCTCTGAGCGCTTTTATTTGTTGGCTCCACCAGTAGCACGGTGTAACCCTTTTACTGCGTCACACGATATGATTATAGCGTGAGTGAGATGATGCAACACATTTTCCGCTGTTTCGCTGTCGGACAGCTGTCTGATATTCATTCATTCGTCGAACATGTCCTTGTCGAAGAGTTTCTCTTTCAATTCTGTAATATCAATTATTATCGCCTGATGATCACTGCGAGTATATTTTTCGCTGTCTGTGTTGCGCAGTAGTGAGTTGCTCATAAAGGTACATAATACCGATGATTGATCCCATTCCCGCGTTCCTAAAAGTATTTGCTCGACCATTGTCTCCAATGCTTACAGCCAAAAAAGCGAATGTTTCTAGTAGGGTATGTCATCTAGCATTGGTAAACCGGCTACCGCACTCTCTTGGTCAGGCATTTAAATCCCCGACAGTAGCCACTGGAGATCTTTCATGTGTATCGGCACTTACACTTTCTAACATTGCCTGGAATTTACTTATTGTCCAACTTGGCCGCGCGTAACAGCTATAGAAGTTATTTTTGCACGAATGTGCCCATTCGTCTGATCGCTGGCATCTTGAAAGGTGTGTTTTCCACACGTCCAAATTGCGGCATGCCTTGATTTATCGCAGATCCAGATGTTGCTGTCCAGCGTTTTATACGCCTTACTGATCAAAATGATTTTCTAGGCTGTCTGACAGTGGTTAAAATTAATTTGTGTTATCGAGTCTCCTAATGACCGGATATTTGTAGTTATCGGCTACATGCTTAGCGTTCTCCGGGTTGTCCTTCTTCCTGAAAAACAAAACAGGTCTTTTTGCAGTCTTTGGTTTTATGACCATCTTCCCCACATCTTCTACATTACTTGGAGCGGTCCATCTACTTTTTGCATTGGCGTGCAGTGTGGCCGAATTCAAGGCATCTGAAACTTGTAGTTAAGATTTTTGTTGCTGGACTGTCACACCCATCCAATTTTAATTCTGCCAGACTTTAGCATTTTGTGTGCACTGCTGCTGCGGCATTCCTCAGACTAATTATGTCTTCATTGTCTATGTCATTGAGCTAGTATTGCAGATCTTCTCCTTCGTCGTGGCTTGTGTCAGAGACCAAATCTCCAAATTCTTGCAAAGGATAAAGCAATTACCTATTTAATTTGGCCTATTTTTTCTCCTGTCTCCTTCAGATGCATCAGCAGGTCCCCTTTCTGGGTTCGTCTGGGTTGTTTTGGGTCCGCCTTAACTTTCCGGAGTATTTCTGCATAGGAAAGTTCCCCGTTCGCTTGCATCACAGAAGCCTTTGCTTCTTGACTTACTTCTTCTTCTTGATGGTCTTTGTCCAAGTGTTGTTATCATCACTTGTGGTCGGTTTGTTGGACCTTGTCCGGTCGATTTTATGACCTTTCGCAATTTTTTCCTCGCTCTGCGTACCCAACTTGATGCGAAGCTTTTTATTCCCATCACATAGAGGTGGATTTTGCTTCCGCTTCGAGTCTGGAATCCCCTCTTTCGACTCCGGTCTTTGTTTTAGGTCTGCTACCTTTTTTAGCCATGACGATGTCTGTGATACTTTGTTTTGCAGACTGACTTCGTTGTCTCTGCCGTCCTGTATCTCAATCGCCGAAGTTCGTAGAGCGCTTTGATGGATTCGGTGGCATCTCTCATCGTCCAACATTTCCATTAGTGGCACGGTTATTTGGGCCCAGGTTTTAACGGGGCGGGGGTGCTTGCAACAATAGTCTGAAATCCATTTCGGCAGGATTTTACTCCTGCTTACTCAGGTAACAAAATACTAGTCAGCCCTAATAGTTGCCATTTCAAAATCGTCGTCAGTCTTAATGCAAAAAAGAACTCGGTCATTTGAAGTTCTTCTCTTCGTTTGTTCGACACTTATTCTAATTTGTGGCGCGGGAAGCTCGTCATATGTCCCCTTCAATTCGCAATCTCCGGTGAGTTTAGATGGCGCCACGAGGAGGCCGAAGTAGATCTTATTAGCAGACCTGTAAGGTGTTCCGCTGCAGAGGCTCCTTAAGTTTGTACACCGATTACGTATTAAAAGAAACATATTCAGCAACAAGTCCCTAAAGACTTTCTTCCAATTCTCTTCAAGTTTGTCTTCAACTCTTTCTTGCTCTGTAGAAAGGGGAGATAAACCTGCTACACTTCTTGTTCTTAGCTTTGCCAAAACCAAGCTTAACCGGTCAGCTTAGCCTGTTTTTTGACCATTTTCGGATTAACTTATTTTAAATTCAAATAGGATATCAAATGTCGAAAACCATTGGAGAGTACTACAAATTCTCCTCATAAGGAAGTTCTTCTCGTGACCCAGAACTTATTTCAGTAAAATATTCGATTGGACTGTGAAATTAAATCTTCCTTTATGTATTCAAAGTGCTGGCTATTTATACAATTTATTGATTGCTTTAACTGGGTCATCGATTTTAGCCGATGCGGCAGTTTGACTTGATTGCTTATTTAACGGGTCCCGTGCTGGCTACTTAGTCATCATTCTGGTGGAGTTTGTTTATTTCGGGAGCGATTCGTAAACAATCTCCCGCCGAAAAGGTGATATGCTGAAGAGGCAATGCCTAATCTGCTTCCGTGATATTGAACGATATTGGATCGCTTTTGTTGCCCAGCTTCCGGGTATCTTATCTTCCTTGCTAGGGTAAATAATGTTGGTACTTCCTGATCGGGTTTTAATGAAATTTTTGAGTACAGTCTTTTTCTTGATTTCCACTTTGGAGAAATTGATTGAAACAAATTACAGGACATCTTGCAGCCTAGGAATCGTACCAGACTTACTTTTGTTATGAGTGGGCGTAGGGAGTCGTTACACATCAAATTAACTTCATTGGACCCTGATCTATATATGACTACAAGGTCGCTATGATAAATCTTATGGGACTCTGCGTCGATCGTGGTTGAGTTGAGGGTTGTCAAAAGTGACTCGCATGTGGAACTTTTGAAAACATCCTTTCATCATTCATTTAAATGTTTCTCTTCAACTTAATCGTAGATACAATTACCCTGGCTTGATATGTCACGAAGAATGCCCCGATGTCTGAACTAACCATAATTTGTTGTACAAAGCTTGCACTGGCTAGCAAAAGAACGCGGCGATGAAGAACACGCGGAACACTGATGAAGACCTATTCGAAAAAGTGTTTAAGTTGAACTAGGGGGATACTGAACGTCACAATAACCATTTCTTGACAGAAAGACTTGATACTATAATATTTTGTTGATTGTAAATAATGAGGATATATTGGACAATGTTGGCAACGAACAAAAATTCAGGCTAACATGTTCTTTTTAGTTCTGTAGGAGGGAGAATATTGATTCTGGTGATTCGCCTGAATAGAACCAATCAACCTCTTGGTTACGGATCTGCTGCTGTCGTTCTATCAGCTCATATCCACAGCTTTAAACTCAATGTCAGTGATATTTGTCATAAGGTAGTAGACCTTACTGCTGCTCCAGATTGTTATTCTCTACGGCTTGCTAGGCTATACCAGCAGTCATCAATACTTGTGGGGCGTATTGAACTTTGTTTTGATTTTAATCGTCCTCTGGAAGAGCTTGCGATGACGCCTCCTTCCACTGTACTCGCTTTTATATTAAGGGCTTCTTTTACAGCCTGGCAGTGTCGATTTAATTTGCAATACTTGATGCCCTCATATAGGTTTGGAATCTTGGAGAAGGGTGTAAATATTCATTGTATGTGGATGGTCAAGGAACTGGTTGTTGAGTAAGTATGTTAAGGAAAGCTAATAGAAAATGACTCGTGTAAGCAGCGCATTGATGCAATTTGGCTTTCGATTACTATGCTTAGTACTGGATCTTTCTTTATATTATCTGGGAATAGTAGGACCAAACGATTTGTTGTACGATGCACGACTTCCCATTTTTCAGTCTTTACATCAAC
Source organism: Volucella bombylans (assembly GCA_949129095.1). Taxonomy (NCBI): domain Eukaryota; kingdom Metazoa; phylum Arthropoda; class Insecta; order Diptera; family Syrphidae; genus Volucella; species Volucella bombylans. The sequence goes on from OX422143.1 coordinate 154,975,401, forward strand.
TGTACGAACATTCCTCTTTCCGTCAGGATAACATTCAATGGTTCGACCAATTTTCCAGTCTGTAGCGATAATACTCGTTCCTCGTACCAAAATCCCGATACCGAGCGTTTGAGTGGGAAGCTTCCATTTATTTCTCTTCTCTAGACGGTGGAAGTTGTTACACTTGTAATCAACGTTTTGCAATTGGAACGGCAATTGGTGGACCATCATCGTTTACAGAGGGTCTTGAAGCTACGTTATATGATGAAATGAAATATTGTAAGGGCAGGCGCATCTTCTGCTTCCAACGACTCTGCATGTAGGGGCCTGCTATTTAGTATACCTTCAATATGACATAATAAGGTTTAAAACACCTCATAGGTGCAATTTTGTAGACTTAGACTTAATAGCAGCTTTCCATAGTCCACCGAAGTTTGGACTGTAGGTCGGGTTAAACTAAAAACTATTTCTTGGATTGCGAACCGATCCTTGCATTTCTAAGAACACCGGTGGAAGGCAAAGAGAGGTGAGAATATTTGGACTCAAGCGGATAACTACAATGTGGCAACAAAAACCTTCGGTGTAAGGAGCTAAATGCAGAAAACACTTAAATGGATACGCAATTCTGACGTTTTCAGATCAGCCAAGCGCTTGGGTTTTGCTACCAAGTTGGCTTCTAGCCAACACTTGAAATGGAAGAACCCTATCAAGCTGATTTTTTTTTTTTAACGGACTTAACACTCAATTGGGTATAAATACACTTAAAGTGCCTGAGCAAGTGTTAAGTTTTTTGGAACAGTGGTTATTTCGCTCCATGAGTGGAATCCAACATTTAATGGGGAGACTAAATTTTTAGTGGAAGCTGGGATTTGAACACTGAACTTTCTGATTTGGAAGATAATCCACTACCACTTGAGCCAGGGCCACCCATATTTTAATGAATTAGATTTGAAACACGCTATATACAAAAAAGCTTGGCCAATCCGTAAACAATCTTTATAAGTTCAACACAAGAGAGAAGGTAGATGAAACTATTTAGAAGCTGGACGGTGCTCTAGCTGAATATTTTGAGCTGACATGTCCTAGTAGAAAAATTCCATGCAATCGCCTGATCTACTGTGCAGAGCAGATATGTGGCGATTTCGTAAGGAAACCAGAAAACTTCTAAACAAGTCACATTAGTGGTTCACGGAATCGAAAACAAATCTAATGAAAGCTAAACTATTAACAACCGCTAATTCCGATTTCGATGAGGGTTTCTCCGGAAGACTTCGAACCACATGATGAAGATAGACTACGGTTAAAGTCCTCAATAGGAACAAATCAACCAGACTGATTGATTGGTTGATTGAGGCTGGGGTCAACCTCGGACAGTTTATTGAATGCTTAGTACATATGCTGATGTTGAAGTCGAACCATGTTATCCGCAGTTCTCACCGTTTTAGTCATGGGTTCGTTACTGTCGTAGTCGGTTCGGTGAAAGTTGATGTGGAAAAGGGGTGCAGACCTAAGGTTGCGTGGACTGGCATTAATGGATATCACTTAGAGCAGGGTAGAGCAGTCAAAATAACCAGTAAGTAGTTGATAAGCAAAGAGTACATCAGGAACTTCTCGACGTTCTTTGAGGGGCTGAGGATTAATTAGCTTTAAACGATCGCTGTACGAAGGCTAGTTATAGATATCTGTCCAAGGTCGATATCCCCGTAATGCAAATCGAATGAATCTGCGTTGAATAGCTCCAATTCGCCTAGAGTGGCTTTCGTAGTAAGGGGACCAAACTCAGCCAGTGTATGCACCTAACAAATGTAAGGTAAATGGATTTAGTGACGTAAAGGTTAGACTGTTAGAGGGTTCCTTGGACCATCGCTTAATGAAATCGCGAAGTAAAGTGACAGAGGGTATTAATTCATGGCCGATGAAATAGGACCCGAGGTGGTGATGGCACAGATTAAAAGCTATTCAGATCATATTGTAGTGCTTGAGAGTCAGAGGGTATAGAGAGTGATTCATATCATCTACATAGATGGAAATGCGGGATTATTTAATAATGAGATCTACATCATTGATTGCCCATATAAATATTAGAGGACCGAGGTGACTTCCTTGAAGTATACCAGATGTAGCTACAATGGGATCAGAAACAGAAGATCTAAAAAGAACATTTTATTGACGATTTGTCAAATAAGATTTGATCCACAAGATGAACCCAGGTTGGAATCCGAGAGCTTCAATCTTATAAAGGATTATTTTCATTTTATCGAAGGCTTTGCTAAAATCGGTAGCAATTACATCGATTTCGTTTCCGTTTTCCACTGCACAGAGAGCAATAGAAATGAATTACGTTGAATTAGTAATTTTTTAACTTCCTTTTAGAAAACCGTGCTGATAAGGAGAGGAGCGAAATCAAGTACGATCTCTTCCAAAACGAAGAAAAACTATTTTCTGACATAGAGATGTGAAAGAGGATGGAGGGAGATTTGGCCAAGACGTTTGATTAGGGCTTATTTTTACTAATAGACTTAATTTTAGGATTTTGCTTTGAAATTTTTCGAGACTTCACATCCCGGCGAGATTGAATACAGCCGCGTTAGCAAATATCCACTCAAATTTACAGGAGATATAAACTTTGAAGCATCTGGAACTTTTCTTCTGGCTATAAACGGTGACCGCATATTTTTTCTCAAAACATTTTTTTACGAAAATAGCATTACTGTTTCTACTTTTTAGGCGAGTTCTTCGTGATCGCTTTATTGAGTTTTTGAAGCCTGTTATTGGTGTCCACCAGTGCCCGACATAAAAGACAGATTTTGTGTCAATTTCTTCGGAGGTGAAAAGATTTGAGCAAGTTGTTGGTTGGTTAGTAACCTCAAGGTTGGCTGGCGGGTAAGTAGTTGTAGCAGTCGTGTTGGTGGTTCCTTCAAGATCAGTGAGGTTTGGCGCAATACTTTCGGTAAGAATTTCATCCAGTACTGAGGTATTGTGAATTGGGAGTGTGGAGCCGCAAAGTATAACATCAAGCTTACTTGAGGTGCATTTTAGCTCTTAGATTATGCCTGCGACTGCAACTTTTGTCGCATGTTTAATTGGATTATTTCTTCGCGATCTTTAAAACTTTTGGCGATGGATTTAAATAACGCGAATTGTTTACAGAGAGACTTTTGCGCTCTTTTCTCTCTAACGTCTAATAAAACGTTGTCTTACACAGGTAAGGGAGTAACGCGCTGGAGTTGGTTGAAGAATAATAATGTACTCTGGTTTATATTAATAATTTCAGACACTTGAACCCTAAGAAGGGAGAGGAGAGATTTGAAATTTTTACTCGCAGAATTATTGTCTATCATCAGTTCCATGTACCATGCGCAAATGATTTTAATTCACTACGAACTTTGTCCAATGTTGCATTGGATTGATTGAAACTGACTTCTTGAAATTCGTTAAAATTTTTGTAACAAATTTTTGTAATGTAATGGCACAACACAGGCGCCCAGAATTCGCCTATTTTTAACAGTATAGCTACGTGAAGCTAACCCAATATTTAATTGAACGTTGGTGCCGTCATTCAATATTCTCAAATCCAAGGTAATTTTCTTCACAAGAAAGAGGGAACTGACTAATCTGCTTCATCTTATGCTAAAAGGTATCATCATCCGCTTTCCCACCGAAACTAAGTGCTTGGATGGAAACCTTTTGTAGACTAAATATATCACGTCAAAAACCTCCAAATCAAAATGAGTCTACCTGTATTGAATTTGGTTCTATTAAACACATTACCTTTCCAAGCATTATAAAAATAGCAAAGCAAAGTTTAACCACGGTAATCGACTGTGACATTTTAATTCAAATGAATGAATGATTATCCGGAATTAGCTCTGTTGTGAGCATTCAATTTGCGCGGTCTTTTATCAAATCAACTCCAGCCTCTAGTTTCGTCCACTTCTACTTGAGCACACCGCCCCTTCTTCTCGTGTTGTCTTCGGGGAAAGGAATCGAAAATTTTCGGATTGTGGAGTTGATGTGTACGACTTTATTAGCCCTAGTCATCTCAGATGACTTGCCACAGGATCATTTACAGACTTTTACCAGCAATTGAAATATCAATACAGTTTTCGCAGTTCAAGCTCAACAGTGTACGCAATTAACGTGATAATACCTAGAGCTCGAGAGACTGTAAAGGGTAGGTACTGGAAAGGAGGCATCAAGAAATACTGAGCCATCATAACCCTGAACGTGAAAAATGTTCAATTAGTCCATGAGCCCTCTGTATTGCATCAAAATACCGTAAAATGATAACAAACTATTTCTCAAGCAGAATCATACTACGGCGATAGAACTAAGGAGTACGACGTTAAGGGCCGTGTGCCACAAGGCTTGGTCTAAGGCCCCTTACTGTGCAACATTACTCGGATGTATGATGTATTATTTTACACCTACAGATTTTAAGCGAAGCGTCGATTGTCGCATTTGCTGATTATACTTTCGTGGTGGTTTTAACGCAGGAAGGAATTCACCTCTACTGCAACGATGCCTACTACGACGAGGAAAATTTGCGAACCAATAACGGCTAGAGTTGGAGGATATGCAATTGTTTCTCAACCATTTACTAAGTATTTTGGAGTTATGCTCGTCACCTATAGCAGATGTACCAGAAATCATTGAAAACTATAACTGCACCTATAAGGCTGATGAGTAATATCGGAGGTCTAAAACAGAATAAAAGGCTCCTTCTTGGTGGAGCTGCGAGTTCTATACGGTAAGTCAAATTCGTTACCGCCTTAGTGCACTAAAAGTCGCCAGTGCGTTTCGAAGTGTTGCATGATGCTTTGCCCGTCGTATCATCAGTCCTATGTATCGACATACTTGCTGAAGAAATGGTAAGACTCAAAAGCGAGCGAGCGCAAAATGTCCAGGTATGCGACGAAAAAAAAAAAAAAAAAAAAAAACGAAAAAACGAAAAAACGAGTAGTATCGCAACCTGGCAATAACAATTTAACTTATCCTTAAAGAGAAGATGGACACATTGTCTTATACCAGTGACCGATGTATGGACTAAACGGAATCATGGTGAAACAAACTTCTACCTGACACAGTTTTTGACAAGACATGGCTGTTTCAGAGAATATCCCTTTAAATGCAAACACAATAGGATAGCCGTAGGGAATCAATTTGAAGAGTGGTCCACTTCCGATGAAAACTGGACTATTGTTAGTAATACGATTATAGTGGCGCACATACTTAGCGACCTTATCTGGTTAGAGCGTCAGCGTAAAGCGAACAGGTAAGTTATTCGAATCGTCTAGAGTAAGCTGGATATTTAAGGCAACCCCGGTGAACGTAATGTCTAAGGGCGATACCACCTGTTCACGTGGAGATGGTTTCAGCCGGTATGAATCCACAACTATCAATCGAAGTCTTCTATTGTCTATTGTGCTCTGTCAATGATATTAGTGTCATCAGCGTATACGAGTAGTTTCATAAACTTCTTGAAAACTGTCATATGCGTCCTTAAAATCAATAAAATAGTGGTGCGTATTTATTTGGACTTCTTGACCTTTTTCCAGGATCTGCCCTAGAGTGAATATTTGGTTATGTGTGGACTTATCTGGCCTAAAACAGCACTGATAGGCGTTAGTCAGATCGTTTACAAATGGTTTCATTCATTCGCAAAATATGACAAACCAGATCTTGTACGTAGTTTAGACAGTTCCTCTCTTGGTAATTACACGGCATGCTGCGGCATTGCCACATATTCTTTGATCAAATGTTCGAAATGAGGAGCAGTTCTTTCATATTCATATATCAGCACCAACTCTAACTCCACTACGAAGTTAATTTACTTGTCTCTACATGTTTTTGTTACCGTCTTGTTGCCTTGGCAAGTTATTTTCTTCTCACAATAAAACGTCCTTCCTTGAGTAGGACGACTTCATTTCTTCAATCGCGCACTTCCTATTTCCATTATTTTTTCTTCAGAGACGCTTATTTTCTTATCTCTTCACATGCTGAAGAGCTGCTTTCATCCTACCATGCAGCGCCGCCGCTCCGTGAGCTACGAGAAGTTTTTTGTTACATACAAGTGGCTGCCTGTACTCTTTATCAGGTTTTGTTGAGGAGCTTATGGAAGCATCACTTGGCATGATCTAGTTCTTTTGTATGGTGTGAGTGTATATCAGCCTAAAGTTTTCGAATTAAACTTGATGTGGTTTGTTGCAGATTGTTCACGTACTTCTGACTCAATTTACACTGAATGGTTATTACAAGTTTTCTCTGCAGTAACTGCCCCCCTTTTTCTCCTTTGTCTTTCCCATCATAACTTAATTCCTGGATAAAATGATATCTTCTCTTGCAGTTTTGGGCCTGCGCCATCGCTGCAGATGTCATGTTTAAGTTCTACTTACTCCATGTGTAAATACGAACGTCGTTGTACTGTTTTTTTTTCATTGTTCTGGAGTATGGTTTCTTCAAACGAGGCCAGATATTTCGGAGTCAGAGGGTCGTTTCAGGCATATGAGAGCTTAACCGCCACTGTTTGTGCGCTCTGACTTGTCCTGAATATCACCGACGCTGCTGCCAAGTCAAGTCGGTTGGACGATACCCGATCCTGAGGTCTATCAGGAGGAGTTAAAATACGCACAATTGATGCCTTCTCTTACAACAACAATCGGCCAATGTCCAAAATCAATTGATTGCCAATTTTCAAAAAAAAGTGGACAGCAAGTGGACATAAGTCATTTAGCATTGGCGGTACAACAATTGATGCTGTCGATGAAACAGCGGTGCAAGAACCATAAGTTCAATAATACTTTGCAAACATGACCATACGTCCATTTAGTTGGTTTCATCGCCTGTCACAGTCATGTACGAGTATTTTTTGTGTTTTTTTATTGCACTTGAATTATCTTTTAAGGAAGACTTATTCCCTAATTCTAAAAGTTTTCCACAGAGAATGCGGTATTCTCTTGGGTAAAAATCGTGTGGATGGTCTTCTAAATTTGAATGTGTCCGAAAAGCACTAGGAAGTTATGTTACACTCTCTGGAGCTTAAATGGAGCCGATGGTTTTGATGACGGCGACGCCACCAACTTCGTAGCTCCTACAATATCACCAAAATTGTCAGAAAAATATTAATTGGAAATACTGATGCCTTGCAACAAATTTTTCTTACAATGTAAGCCAATCAGCAAGTAAGAATCAATGCTTTTACTCTAGCTGTACAGTCTTAAATTGTGTAATCAGTATTGGATTTGAGTTCCATCACAGTCTTAAAAATTACAGTTGCTACCGCTTCAAAAGAAATATTTTAGTTACATCCACCCGTTTCCCAACTTGTTTAAAAAAAACCATCAAAACTTTGTAAAACCGTCAATTGCATGAATTCATTTCTCACACAAAAATAAATTGCATTTCCTTCATGCCCAACCACAAAATTTACCGCCAAAAAAAAAGTCCTTCAACCCTCCTACCTCATCAAACAGGTGTTCCTGTGAAAATTACCCCATCACTACGACCACCTAAGCAAAAAGTTAAAGATCTCCTTAAATTTACGAAACCGAGTCCTGGTTCGAGCAATTCCAAAGTAGCATTAAACCCAAATCCATTCCTCGAAGGAATCCCTTAATTACATCGCCAGCTAAATTGGTCACCAGCACACGTCCGTCCGAGTTGTCAAACGTAAAACCTTTCAAATTCTTCAGAGTTCGCCGAATGGTCTAATTCTATGAAAACACAGTTAAATTTTCAAAACATTAAAATTCCCTTAATCCAATGTCCTGCCAATTCCCCTTCAAACACAATCCACAAACCTATAGCAGCGCGCAACCTCGTCTCCTACAGCAAATAGAAAAACATTCATTGCCTTTACATCGGAGCAGAGTCCTTGTGTGGAACGTATCAACATCCACTTTGTTGTGCATCAACAGCCGCGTCGACTGGTCGACAATTAGACCAGTTGTTTGGGAAATATCCAGCGAATAACGGAGGAATCAAAATACGGTTAGTCCTCGTGCAACCACTTGACGTGACGGCATTGCATATCATTTGCTCTCGGAAAGTCGTTTTTTTTTTTCTCTCATTATCATTCAAATATTCCTGCTGCCTCTAAGGGAAACCGTTAAAAAATTTTAAAATAATGAAAACTGTCACACATAAAGGATAATTGATTTTGAATGTAAAATCGTGACAAGAAAGGAAAAGGATAATTACACCGATTACGGTTAACCGATTAATTAAGCCTAAAAGTTTCCTTTTTCTGTCAAAGTATACTCGTATTTTTTCCCCCAAGTTTTGTTCACTTTGTTTTTTTCTTGTCGTTTTTGGTTTCATTGTGACCAGATCCGGTGCATCGACATCCGTGAGGTGTGTGTGAGTTTGAGGTGCTGTGGTGAATGTAACTGTATCCACTTCCGCTATAAAGGATACTCACAGTTGTGCAGTGTCGTCCGTTTTATCTTCTTTTTTTGGCGTTTTTTTGTTGTTTTTTTTTGCGCTTTCATTCATTCTGGTGAATTTTTCCGTGTGAAATTCCGCAGTAGAGAGTGATTTATGTTTTATTAATATTAAAAGTGATTTATTACACTTCTATCGCGGGTCTAGAAAGGATAAAAGAAAACCCCTTCCGGTGGCTCTTAAATCCTCTTTGGAAAAATAAAAAAAATATTTGATAGGAAACGGGGCATTGGAAAAATTGAAAAGGAGGAAACGGAAAATAAATTTCTCACGGGGTGCAAATTAAGTGTTATAGTGCGGTGCAACAGTAGAAAAAGTGCTCTTGTGAAAACGCTTCTTCAGGGATTACCTAGACTGACATAGATTTCCTGTAGCGCTATCAATGTACACATGTACTTAACTACTACAAGGACTTGAAAACGAAAGTGGAATAATCAAATTGCATATTTGTTTTGTTCAAAATTATCGCACTTCTCATGGGTAAACAAACGATTTATGTTTTTTTATTACTTTATATTCATAAAAAGTTCACATAACACTAAAACAAATCGAACCACATTTGTGAAACTTTTTTTTTTTTAAAAAAAAGCACAAAATTCACGTCAGAAATAATTGAAACTAATTTTGTAAGAAATATTTTAAAACCGCAAAGGTAGAAGCCCGGAAATATGTCTAAACAAGCCCTCGTCATGGCTTATAGGATCATGATCGGAATTCTTCTTGGTTTAGGTTATGATTTTTTGAATTATTTATATTTTTAGACTTATCGTTACAGATACCAAATCTAGGCAATTTAGTTCGTTATCGATCATTCTAAAACCAAGAAAATATTTTTGTGAATCAAATTTGTAACTTTTTGCCCAGCTCTATACATATTTCTTTTTCTTTGATCTTCTATATCTAAGATTACTTTCGGACCTTTACATTTTACATTACCGACAACTGGAAAGGAAAACAATATTAGTTTTGTAGTTTTTAAGTTATACTGAGTTAATCTGAGTTCTTTACAATGCTATTACTATCATAAATTCCGATCCTCGATTGCTTGACTGTGATCCGTTTGGGCTACTAAATGCTTCAGGATTTTCGGAAAACTTCTCAAAGGAGTTATCTTATCTCAAAACTTATAAATGAAATAGGAAAGTTACTCAGTAACTCGAACCTCAGGCTTGATAGGTTCGAAAATGTGTGTTTTTTACCAATGGGCTTATATATTACATTTCGTCGCGTATCCAGATAGAGAGAGTGGGACTTGTAGCCCTTTGCTACTTTCGAACATGGCGAAAATGGAGAGGAGAATTCACTTTCTGAGGTTTGCCATTGCGTGTTTGAAGAGTGATGATGTCAAAAAGTTCTTTTTTTGTTTTTCATTGTATGCCTTGAGATTCAAACCCAAGATCTCTGGCAATCGACAATCCAAACCATTGCCCAACGCCGACCACTTATTACTTACATACATAGGTATGTCCTCGTATGCAGACTGAAAAAATCACTAGTTGGTTGCATACTGTTCATGGTTCTTGAGGGCGGAAACAGAGCTGTATATAAAAGAGCAGCAGCAGCAGAACGATTATAAAGGAGGTTTTTCTCTTTCAAAGCGTGTTGTAATTTTTTTAAGTTTTGACATTAGTAGTAAATATAGGGTGCGCCATCTGGAGCTACGGTGTAGAAATGACTTTTAGAATAAAACGATAGATTTTGTAATGTCGTGAGTTTTTATTTAGTCTTGTAAACCTTTCTTACGCCTTTGTAAACACACAAAGTCTGTCAACGTCCACCGATGCCGATTTCCAATTTATTGAAAAAATTGAACTCCATGTACGTAGAATAAGTACTTACTAAATAAGGGTACAAAGAACATACAAATTATTACAAATTCAAAATCACATTATTTATAGTGTGACATTCTTCACATTTTGTTTGTGATAGGCTGTGCATTTGGAAAACGGGTTTTTTGCACTGTACGCAGACTTTCCTGGTAGGCCTTTTTTTCTTTTTTCCTCCCTATAGCACATAGAGCATTGGGCTTTTTGAGTAAAACGTCCAGATCCATCTAGATCCATCAAATCATCCGGTACGAACGGCACATTCTGCGGTTCTCGTACTTTTACTGAGATACCTAGAATGCATTCTATAGCACTTCTTGTTGGAAAGTGGCTCATAGCTCTTAGAATTTGAGCCCTTTTATTGATGACTGGAATGCAAAAGTGTTTACCCAATTCTTGCAGAAACTCCCTTCGTCGGCTTGTTCGGACATTATGTTTGCTTGACGGGTTATTTTTCGTAAAAATTGTGTCAATTGTATTGAAGAACATCCCTAGTGGCCCACGATTTGTTTTTCTTTTCGTAGTAAACTGGGACAGCATCTTATCTATGGTATCAACTACACCTTTGTAATATTTGTTATAATATAGAATAATGTCCGGCTTCGGTTTTGGCCCAGAAACACTATCATCATTATTTTGGGTAAACAATAATACTACAGCCTTGTCCATAGTAGCAAAGCACAATTTTTTCTCCAAAACCAAAGGTAGTTGATAAAACTTCTCTAGTTTTCGAAGCTTTGAATTCGCCTTGATTCTTATCGCGGATATTGCCAATTTTTCCAGTATAAATTTGACCGGTCAATGGATATGCCGTGTCCGAATCACAAGCCCACCATATCTTGATCCCATATTTCGCTTTGATAGAATATATTGAGTGAATTTCGAGCGACCTCTAAAAGGAATAGTTGCTCATTAATTTTTATAGAACTGTATGGCTTAATTATCCTTTAGATTGGCGTTCAGTCTTTCGAAAATTTCGCTAATGAGTGCCGCCTTATCGGTTTCAATTCTTCCTTGTCTCGTGGCATCGTTATGTTGTAGAACCGCCGAACAGACATAGTTGCTCGATATAGCGGAAAAGCATTCGTTTTCCAAAGTTGATCAACAGCTTCGTATTTTGATCGGTGGCTCCCAATAACAATCAGAAGTCCTATATACCACCTTGATTAAAAAGTTCCCGGAATAACTACCGTGTGGCGCACCCATTGTTCCGATTTGAGTTCTGTTAAGTTGGTAAATCTGTTGTAGAAATTTCCTCTAAATCTTAGCATCATAGCTTGACATTTGCAAAAGTTACGTAGCCAAGAGTACATCTACGAGTATCTCTGTGTGTGTTGGCGATTTTTTACAATTTTAGAAATCGATTTAAATTTGCAACAACAAACTTGTATTAAATTTTGCGCAAAAAACGGATTTAATGGTGCGTGAAATGTTGGAAAAGTTTTTCGGCAACTATTCTCTAAAGAAAACGGTCGTTTAGCAGTGGCACGAGCGGTTCAAAAGTGGTCGTGAGTCAATCGAAGATTGTGAACGCAGTGGCAGACCATCGACATCGAAAACCGACGAAAACATTGATGGAGTAAAAGAAATGTTGGTCAATAACCGCAAATTAACCATCAGAGAGAAAGCGGAGGACTTGAACATTGCCTATGGATCCGTCCAAGACATTTTGGTTAATGATTTGGGTTTCCGTCGTTGGTGCCAAAAGACCTCAATTTCATGCAAAAAAGAGACCGTGTTGACGTTGCAAAGGAGATGATTTCCGAGGCTGAATCAGATCCCACATTCATCAAAAGGATCATTGCTGGAGACGAGACGTGGGTTTATGAGTACGACACGCAATCTAGACATCAGGCAAGTAAATGGCGTTCACCAAGTGAGCTGAGACCAAAAAAACCACGTCGTTTTCAGTCAAAAAAGAATGCTCACGGTTTTCATGGACTACAACGGTGTAGTGGATCATGATTTTTTTCCAGAAGGCCAGAAAGTAAACAAAGAGTATTATTTGGGCGTTATGAGATGTTTGCGTGAAGCAATTCGCCGAAAGAGACCAGAATTGTGGGCAGAAAACTCGTAGATTATGCAAAATGATAACGCACCGTTGCACAGTGCCATCATTATTCGTAATTTTCTGATGAAAAATGCAACAAATATCATCCAACAGCCACCGAATTCACCTGAATTTGAACGCGTTTCAGCAGCCGAGAGGAAGTAATGGAAAAATCGCAGGAAACACTGATGGACATACCGTAAACCGAGTTTAAAAAATGTTTCGAGGATTGGATCAAGATGATAAAAAATTTTATTTTTAATTTCTTGAATAAATTCCGGGAAGGTTTTGATCAAGATGGTATGCCAACAGTTCCCTTTCTTGCAAAGCTTCCCAGATCAAAATTTTTTTACTAAGATTTTCTGCATTCCATTTACAGTACACCTTTTCGGCCTTTCTGTTTGTGTGCCTACAAATTATGTTTTGCCTTGATAGGGAAAATGTCAAAAATGTCAAAATGGCCAAAACTATAGCACGAAAAATTCTCACTTCGGAAAAAAGTAAGGAACATTAAAAAAAACTTGTGAGAATTTCGCATTCACAAAATATTACTCTTTGATTTACAGTTACTCGTAAAGTGAGTAATCTTATCCGATTTTTAATAAAATAAAATAATTAAAAATCCATTGAAAAATAAGTGGACAAAACTAAAGCACATGCACCCTGTTATTGCCTTCAGTCAGCAAACTTTACCGTTTACATATAATATGGATCAAAGATTACTGTTTTTCTTTTCAAAAACATTCTAAACAATGGAAAAAAAAATTATTTATGTGTGATCGGCGTTGTTTTAAATCGGAAGCTTAAATTGTGTTTAATTGTGACAAAAAGGTGATAAAATGGCTCGTAATAAGTATTCTGACGAAATAAAAGTAGAAATAGTTTCTGATTTTGAAAGCGGTAAATCAGTAACATTTATTGCAAAAAAATTTGGTATAAGCCATTCGGTGATTTCGCGAGTAATAGCTCGATTTCGTGCTCGGCGAAATGTCCAAACGGTGCACAGTGGCGGTAGACCCCGAAAAATGATCAGTCGCGAGGATAAAAGAATTATAAGGCTTATTAAAAAGGACCCCTTTATATCCTCAAAATGTGTACAAAAAGAACTGGTCCTTGAGATCTCAAGTAGGACAATCCGGCAAAGAGCGCTTGATAGTGGCTTAAAATCATATCGTCCTATAAAAAGGCCATTTATTTCTCTAAAAAATCGACGCGCGAGAATTGAGTTAGCAAAAGCACACCTTAACTGTACTTTTTTCTGACGAATCCAAATTCAATTTAAATGGATCTGATGGTCTTCATTCGGTACATAGGCCGAAAAGCGAAGGCCTAAATCCACGATTCACCAAGGGTACAGAGAAACAAGGTGGTGGCAGTATTATTGTGTGGGGATGTTTTTCCGGTCATGGTGTCGGGCCAATTCATGGGATTAGTGGTATAATGGATCATTTTGTGTACCGGGATATCCTCCAAAACGTCGTGCTTCCTTATGCTGAGAAGAATATGCCGTTGCGATGGATTTTCCAACATGACAACGATCCTAAGCATAGCGCTAAACTTGTGAAGGATTGGCTTAACGAAAGCGAAATAACTGTAATGAAGTGGCCAGAGCAATCCCTTGATCTCAACCCCATAGAGGTTCTATGGGGAGTAGTTTTTGACTCACTGCTAGGACAAGAACAAATTGCCTGGAATAACATCCCAATGCATACTACTATTGACAATCTAATCTAATTGCCTCAATGCCTCGTCGATGTGCTGCGGTACAAAAACTTTTTTTGTGTTATTTGTTTATAAATTCGAAAATGTGCTTTAGTTTTGTCTACTTATTTTTCAATGGATTTTTAATTATTTTATTTTATTAAAAATTAGATAAGATTTAACGTAAAATGAATAATTGTAAATCAAAGAGTAATATTTTGTGGAAACGAAAATATAAAAGTTTTTAAAGTCTCATAAGCTTTTTTAATATTCTTTACTTTTTTCCTATATGAACATTTTTCGTGCTATAGTTTTGGCCAACACTGTACATCGCTGTGATTGGTTTGGAACCCACAAAATATGGCTCGTGAATTATATTATGCGCTGGCATACGTTTCAAATTTGGCATTGTTTTATTCCATTTAGTCCCGTCTTTACCAACATAAGATGCGTCCAAAACTTGATCCACTGTCTACCAGTTCATCAACATCTGCGGTCAATTCTTCTTTATTTCGGCCATAGCATCTTCAACCTCTGCATCAGATTTTTCAGCATTTTTTTTGGGTAAATATTCAGCATCATTACACAGCAACACTTTTTCAGAATGACCACCCTAGCCCGTGAGCTAGATCAGAAAAATTTATAACACGAACATAAAAAACACAAACACAAAACAACGGTGAAAACTTCTAGTAACGGTTTAAAATGCAAACACAGCACGTCGAAACATAAAGCACCAACAAATAACAAAATTGAATGGTAGAAAAAAAAATTCCCATACAAAACGTATGAGAGTTATATTTCTATACCCGGGTGCTTACTATCAAGATTAAGAGTTTTTTTATTGGCGACAAAGTGAAGGTTAAAGAAAAATGGTCCAATGATGGTTTTGAAGTAAATTCCATCCCAAACAGTCACTTTCTAATATGCAATGGTGTTTCGTGAATTATGTGAGGATTATCGGTTCCCCAAAAACGACACTCTTGTTTGCTTACTCCGCCAGAAAGTCATCAGAATTCAGTCTCAAAAATCCAGCTCAGTTTCACCCATTCGAATGATGCTATTCGCGTAAACCAAGCGGTAAAGTTATTTGTGGTTGAAATTGAAATTTCCAAATTCTTCTTACGGAATCCTTCTTACTATGCCGAAGCCTCCAGATGGCGTACACCGTATTGTTTGATAAATCATCAGGAATACTCTTACACTATAAAAACTTTTTCGCAACATGGAAATCTTTTTTGAAAATAGATTTTCGAAACACAAAAAAGAACGCAATCTTCTTTTATTATTTTGGTGTCCTCATAATCGACCAACTGAGTTCGCTTTTCGTTGTATTGTGGATGAATTACCTGTCACGTAAAGTGCGCCGAAATATTCAAAATTGATCGATACACAATGTGCAATTTTTTTCAAAATTGTCAGCTGGTGCAAGGATTAAAACCACAAGATAATGGCTTGTGATAGAAGTTCGCAAACTAGGCTTTTGAGCAGCTTGAAGTCGATCCGTATTTTTTATCAAAAAAATCGTGTTTAGTGACGGGGCTCATATTTGACTTAATGAGCTCGTGAACAAGTAACATTTCCATTTCTGTGAGACAAATCAAGAATAGGTTCATGAGACTCAATTACACACATAAATGTGAACTGTCATCGATCCTTGGTTTCTTTAAAAATGAGGGCGGGCTTATTTCTTTAAAAATATGAGCGAAATTGGTCCGGACAATATGTGGTTTTAGGAAAAGTCAACCGGCCACCGAGATTCTATCATAAATCGAAATGAGCTCGAAATGCTCAAAAGGCTGATCCAAATTTAAACCAAAAAGATGCGCTTTTTCGAAAATAGCCGAGGAATTGATATTCCTATAGTTAAGTTCGAGATATAATTTTATGAAATATCCTTCTTGAATAAAGATTTTTGATTCAAACTCAAATGCTGTCGTTATTGTTCAGAAAAGTTCTATAGCTCTTAAAAAACACCTTTTATTCAAATTGTTGGCCTTGCCAACATGTGATACCTGCGTTATACAATAACTTGGCCGATGGATAGGCATATCGGTTCATTACAAAGTGTTCTCATCTTATAATATTTAAGTGTTGTAGGCCTGCAATAATGCCCGGTACATGAACACAAGATCCTGCTTTCAAATAGCCCAATCCCTTTTGGATTGACGGTGGGGAAGTGGATGGAACCGGATGGGACAGAATAATTGACCTGATTAATTTTTTCCTTAAAAATCGCGACTTTGTTTTCTGGGTAATCCCATACTCTTTCTCAGCACTGGATGCACTAAATCATCAAATGCAGTGCAAAGCTTGTTTGTTTAAGGATGATTCTGGCATGTTCCTTGAATTTAACCTTCAAACTGACGTTAATTACGAATATTTTCTCGTTGGCTTCGGAGAAATTATTTTACTGTCTAGCAGAGATATCTTGATTCTTCTTGCTAATGATGTTCTCTTTCTTCCACCAACGATAACACTTTTTCTCATTTTACAAATGGTATACCTCAGCATTTTTCTGTAGTTAATCTGAGTATCCTAGATTGACCATTTCGGTTTCGGCGAATGAACTCCATGGTAAATCCTTAGTTAGATTCTTTTCAACTTAGGAGATATTTAAATCATGATCCCATCAATGAGGTTGTCTGCACATATTACAGATCAGTTAATGCGTTTAATTTAGATTTTAAACTAAAAAATGATGCAACATTTCCACAGACCATTCCAAGTAAATTTAAAGGAAGCATGGAGCTGCGAATAGTCGAATAATTTTCTAGTCCCACTGTAAATGAGTGTGAAATAAATAGGTATACGAAGCAAATTAATCGAAACTAAATACGAGTATTTAGTATATTTGGGTTTGGCCGTGGTGTAGTGGTACTAGCAATCGCTTCTCACTCGGAGGGTCCAGATTCGAATCCTGCCAATGGCAAGCCAGATTTTCATTTGTGTAATTGGAACTCAGACAGAAAAATTCTGCGTGTGAAGGCATAACACTGACACGTAGATTTGGCTGTTGTAGAGTTTCAAGCACAGAAAAAAATACTGTGAATTATACCTCGAAAAAGTCTCCGTCCTATTCGGACTTTTCCGGTTTCTTTTAAGCTAAGCAATACACACACTTTTATCAACACTCATACACTTTACAAGTACTCAGCTGCAAATTGGAACCTATACAGATCCTATATTAATAACAGGTTTAATCAATGCGAAACATAACTGAGTTCCATCTGTGATGCTGAGCAGGTAGATGTTATTTGCGAGCATTTCAACGACGTTATTGTTAGAGCCGCTGAAATTTCAATCCCTAAGGTCCCAATAAAAAGCACAAAAACTTAATTGCCGGAGAATATTCTTTTGTTAATTCGATTAAGAAACTCTGAGCGACGAAAATGGCTTTCGAATGGATTCCTTCCTTTACAGCACTAAGTTCTTTAACAAAGCTATAAAAGAAGAAACTTCAAGTTATAGAAATACACGATGGAATAATGTACTCATTTGGGAACCAGAGTAGGCCAGTTTGAAAAGTAGAGAAAATTCTTAAAAATAAGTGTTCTAATATTCCTCCTCCTCGTCAGTCCAGAAGAAAAGGCGAATTTACTAACTGATACTTTCTGTGGAAATAACACAGTAGCAGCACACCAAAGTGATGACCGTACTTCTAATGATGTAATGCGTACTAAATTCCCCAGTTCTACTAGGTGAATCTGACCTTGTACCAGTGACTAGAGTTAAAGAACTAATAAGCACCTTAAAACCAAAGAAATCGCCATGCCCACCAGCGGCATTAGATACCTTACTTTTATTTTCAACTCCTACCTAAAGCTATGTTACTTCCCTTTTAAATGGAAAGCAGCGCTGATAGTTCTCATTGCAAAACCTGGGAAGCCCAGAGGAATTCCCGGCAGTTATAGACCAATTATAGACCAAGTTTGCTTAATGCTTTTATGAAAAAGTCATAAAAGAAAAAATCAATAATCATCTTATAGATAGGAACATTGTACCAGGTTATCAATTTGGTTTTAGAAAGGGGCACAATACATGCCATCAAGTAGCCAGAATTAAAAAGCATGTTCGCGACAAATTTAATTTAAAACAGTCAACGGGTCCCTTTCTGTTAGACATCGAAAAAGCATTTGACACGGTATGGCACGATGCGTTAGTCCATAAGCTCCATACGTTTAATTTCCCAATTCACATAACAAAGTTGGTTCAAAACTTCCTAACTGGCAGAAGCTTTGTAGTCAAAGTTAACAAACATGGGTCAGACATCAGACAAATTGAACACGGAGTTCCCCAGGGATCTGTTCTGGGACCTGTTCTATTCAATGTATATATGTCAGACATACCAAACTTAGACAGAAATGTCCAAATAGCAATGTTTGCAGATGACACTGCTATTTTTGCATCTGGCACAATCTTCTTTGACGTCTACAATCATCTCCAAGCTGCCCTCTCTAAATTCGAACAATATTACTTAAGATGGAATATCAAGCGTAAGCCTCAGAAGACACAAGCTATTTGGTTCACTAGGCTCAAGAAAGAGTGTTACCTTCCAAATAATGTTAAGCTGCGATTATGCTCTACGGAAATAGAGTGTGCAGACAAATGCAGATATCTTGGTCTAACATTAGACAAACAACTCATTTTCCAGGCTCACATTTCTAGCACAGTCGACAAAATGAACATATTAACAAATGTGTTGTACCCTTTGATTTGTAGAAAATCAAAACTAAGTATAGCTAACAAATTAATAATATACAAATAATTTTTTTTAATCCATTATCATGTATGGTGCACCGGTTTGGAGAGACTGTGCGAAAACACACAAATTAAAATTGCAAAGATGTCAAAAAAAGCTATTGAAAATGAAGCTGAACCTACCATGGCACTTTTCAACTACAAGACTTCATGAGAGAGCTAGTAGATTCTCTTACTAGCAGATCAATAATGCTTTTTAACTTAAATTGTTCCCTCACTGCAAACGATCTTATAACTCAACTCACACCAAGTTAAGAATAAAAATTGAAAGGCAAATCCTTGATAGACCGACGGGAGACTGCAATATTAGGTTAAGTATTACTTAAGGATTTTTGTTAGTAGTTTTCTCTTATTTATTCATTTAAAATAATCTTCAATAAATCATTATGTATTATCATATCATAGCTGTAAAGGACCAAGTGTCCTAATTCTCTAAAAATAGTCTTAACATCATGATTGTATCCAAATGTTCCAACTACTTGAAATAAATAAAAAATAATAATAAAATAGATTTAATTTATGAGAGATGCAGTAAAAGTAAGTAATGCGTCTATTTCTTTTTCTTTTTAATTTTCTGACTCTCCAATTGCGCGAACTACGGCACTTTGACCTAAAAGATCTTTTGTGCCATTTGGTCCGAACTATAGTTAGACGGATAGGTTTTCTACCTTCCGAAAGAAGTTGATAACACTATTAGCAAAGGAATTCATTAGTTCGTTGTAGCCGAATTGTTCCCTGAAGTAAATCGTTCGTCTAACTCCGTTGAGGGCTGGACATTCACAAAAGATGTTTTCAGCAGTTTCGTCTTGTTCAAGACAAAGTGGGCACTCCGGATAGTCGACTAGATTCATTTTGTTGAGGTGATATCTTAAACCGTTGTGTCCGGTGAGGTAATCTACTAAGTTTTTGAGATCGTGCCGACTTAGATTTAGACATGTATTGGCATTTTTCTTTAAGGGCAGGATGGCTCGTTTGGCCTGTCTTAGGGCCTGAGCTGTTCTCCCAATATGAGATGTATCTCACAGCTAAATTGACTGCTGATTTAGGGGTAAAGCAGAAGGGTTCAGTTCCATTAAAGGGAGTTTCTGAGCTCTTTCTGGCCAGCAAGTCGGTCTTTTCATTCCACCTCATGACCAGGAATCAACTGCAGTTTGGTTTTTGAAGGGCTTGGGAGGAGTACATGACTGATGATTTAATATTACAACTTAAATATAGATGACCCTTTCTGGTGACATGAAGAACAAAAATTATCCGGCTAAAAATATGTATTATGTTATTTTTATTTTTGTTATTTATAAAAGGTGTTTCAACAAGAGGTGTAGTATTTGAAAGGCCTAGTATTTTACAGCTGATGGACACATGGTTGGCATATGGTGATAGATGTCACTTATAAACTTGGGAAATTTACCATGGAACGCTACACACTGAAAGAAAAGATCCAAATCGTTGAGTTTTATGATGCGAAAAATTCGTGGCAATCCTGCACGTAGTCATATGGCTACGTGTGTGCACAAAATATCACCGCAGTAACCGTTCGTCACCGTTCTCAGACTCTACCAAATTTTGACGAATGATTTGGCTCTCCATGCTTACAAGGTCCATGGACCACCTGCAGCGCAGTACGTTCTTGAATTGGGTACTCGATAACATGCGTACTGGCATTGATTTTTGCAGAAAATTGTGTTTCCGGATGAGGCCCATTTCCACATTGGCGGCTACTTAATGAGCAAATGCCGCATCTGGGGCACCGAAAGTTCACGAGTGATTCAGGAGATATCATAGCACCCAGAATGAGTAACTCTTTGGTTCGGTTTATGGACTGAAGGTGTCATAGGGCCGTACTTTTTTAAAAATGACGCTGGAGAAGCTATTACGGTCAATGGAACGCATTACTGCAATACCGCACAAAATACATCCGGAGCTTGAGGATATAGTTACGGACGATCTCTGTTTTCAGCAGGATGTTTCCTGCCCGCATAATTTCTCTTTTCGAGGACAGCCATTGGCCGCGAAGATCGTGCGACTTTACACTGTTAGACTTCTTTCTTTGGGGCATTGTTAAGAGGAAGGCCTACGCCAACCATCCGCTAATAATTCCATCTCTGAATGCGAACAGTGAAGATGCCATCGCTAACGTAGAGCCCCAATAACGTGACAATGTGATTGAAAAATTCAAGAAAAGAAAAGTCCGTGCTTTGACTGTTTATGGGTTGTGAGAGTACGAGTATCTCTTCAGTGCCTCTACCGCTATCACACGTCCTTTAGTTACCGCTTTTTACCCTTTCTTTTGCATCGTCGAACCCACGATGCACCTCATCAGTTTCGCTATTTCCGCTGCACTTGATCCATGCTTGAAGAGCTTACCTTTTGCCATTTATCTCTCTATTTAAATCTGCACTGATTAGAGGCATTTCTTCTCCTGATATTTAAGTTGCAAGCTTGTAAAAGTGACGCCAAATTATTTATTACACCGAACATTCACTGCCTACCTAAGATGCGAAGGCGCTGACAGTATTTCAAGTTTCGTTCGTTCGTTTCCAATCATCAGTTTTGTGTTCATGAGTCGATTGTAAATTTTTGACATGCTAACGATCTTATCTAGGAACTCAGCTGCCAAAATGATGCAACTACGTTCTTACATTATTTCGTTCCGTAATAATACATTTTGTAAGTTTGAGTACCGTCCAGCTCTGACACGAACATTTTTATTCGTTCCAGGATCATTCCTTCGCTGTGCAGAAGAAATGCACAGTCTGTTCACTTCCATGATGCTGTACTTTTGTATTATTGTCCTCCAATTCATGTGGCACTGGTATACGAGAATATATGAATGTACTCGTATATCCTTAGATGTAAATGCGCCTCAGGCTCATCATCCATTCCGACAAGTTGGGGGACGAACTACGATAATATCTCATTAGCAGATTCTCACGGGCTGCTCACAATAAGCAGGGAAAAGAACTGCGGTAGGCAGCATAGCATATTTTATCCCGCTCAGCTTCAATAGTGTTAACTGTGCTACACGAGGTCATACATTGTCTCGCAAGATAGGACCATGCATATTTTTCAGTGCAAGCTGTTCTTGGCTCAATTTGCTATGCATTATGTCATATAAAGTATGACTCTGCTAGGATTGTCGTAATGTGTTTGAGAAGCGAATAATACACAACACCCTCACTCGTCCACAATACTGTCATCATTACGTTTTTGGAGTTCTGCTTCGGCGACTTACGTCTAACTATTCATCTGACCCCTTCAATTATCGTATAGGATCCACTTTTCCTCGCAGTTGCAAGATATTGCAACCTTAAAAGCAAATTCGTTTATACAAGGTGGGGCAAAAGCAATGTCATAATGTGAGTGTGCCATAATTTCTGCAAATGGCATTAGGTGTCATCGTGCTTTGGCATTTATGTTGTAGACAGATAGAGAATTGGTTGAAATCAAGCAATGGAGTGATACACACCTGAAGAACGCGGAATTATTTTTACTGCTTATTTGACCAATATCCAGTTTGTTGTTTTAATACAGCGTGAATTTCGTCGTCCTTCATCATGTGAGCGAACAATTAAGAGTGCAAACTGGCTCCGCTAGAGATGACCCAAGAAGTGACCGGCCCCGTATTGCTCGTTCGACCGAGAATATCACTGATGTGGCTTAGGACATCCGACAGAATCCACAAATAGCGACGAGATAAGGATGCACACATTTTGGTTAAACTGCATTTAAAAGAAATATAGGTTTCTTGTGAATAACTATGTACAACCTCACGTTACAATCCGACCGATTAATGATCAATAAATCATCAGTTTCGTATGTAACGAACCATAAATTGCACAGACTTGTAGAAAAGTGTGAATTTGCTATTGGCTTGCGAGTTTCGCACAAGTATAATGTTAACAAAGCCACATGACAGCATATTGCCTTGTCTAAGACCCTTTTTGCCACAGGAGTTCTCGATGATATTGCTTCCGACTTTTTACAAAGTAGCGAGCGTTCTCCATCGCCATCCTGTGCAATCAGACGAATTTTACAGGGATACAAAGGCTCTGTATAGGTCGACCTTATAGATGCTGCCATATGTGGTCTTAAATTTGATAAACTTTTTGGTTTATTTTAAGATTAGCACTGAAAGGGGTCAATCAGATCATTGAAAAATAGTGCCAGGTGTTCACACAATACAGCCGATAAGATCTTGGACGTAATGTAGACGAGACTAATGCTTCTACAATTGGTAAAGTGATCCCTGTTTTGGATTTGCTAAGCGATGTTGAGGTTCCATTGCCGGGCTTACTTTCTTTCCTTCATTCGTTGAAATGGATTGGCGCTCTATCATCTGATTCCTGCTGTTTCCTTAAATAGCTCGGTAAGTAGCTCGTGTGGTCCGGCAACCTTGATAATAATATCTTTACTTCCTTTTAGTCGGATGGTAGTTGTCCCATATCTTCAGCACTGACTGTCACTCTATTATTAAATTTCCTATACCGCACCAGATATAGTAGTATCACCCGGTTTCCTCCACAGGTTGTTTCTTGTCTCCTTTTCTTTTTTTGGAAATGCGGATGAGGGCACGAGCTACTCTGGTTCATCTATGCAGCGCTGCTTCCTACTTTTATCTACTTAACGCATAATTAATAGAAAATTTTAAATCTTAGAAAATCGTTTATCTACATGAACAATATTTTATGACAACACGTTTTAAATACGACTTCACGTCTATAGCCTCCTCGGCTATTATTGACGAGGCGCTTCTGCTGGTTCAATTTAGGCCCACTCTGTCGAGAATTTGGGGCTCTACCTCACGAATATTCGATGAATACCACCTTGATCAAAATGATCCCGGAATTTATTCAGAAAATTAAAAATACAAGTTTATTCATCTAAATCTATATTGTCCTCTTCAAAGTAATCCTCATCGACTGTAACACACTTATGCCAGCGCTTGATCCAATCCTCCAAACATTTTTTATATTCGGTTTTCGGTATGTCAAATAGTGCTTCGCAGTCACAGGGAGCCAAAACAGGTGAATTCGGTGGATGTTGGATGGTATTTGATGCATTTTTCGTAAATTGCTTGACCCAAACGTCTCATAACGCCCAAATAATACTTTTTGTTTACTGTCTGGCCTTCTGGCAAAAACTCATGATCCAGTACACCGTTGTAATCCATGAAAACCGTGAGCATTGCCTTCTTTTTTTACTGAAAACGACGTGGTTTTGTTGGTCTTGGCTCATTTGGTGAACGCCATTCACTTGCGTGATGTCTGGATTGCGTGTCGTTACTCATAAACCCACGTCTCGTCTCCAGCAATGATCCTTTGGATGGATGAGGGATCTGATTCAGCCTCGGAAATCATCTCCTTTGCAACGTCAACACGGTCTCTTTTTTGCATGAAATTGAGGTCTTTTGGCACCAACTTTGCTGCTACACGACGGAAACCCAAATGTCTTGGACGGATCCATAGGCAATGTTCAAGTCCTCCGCTATCTCTCTGATGGTTAATTTGTGGTTATTGACCAACAGTGTTTTCGTCGGTTTTCGATGTCGATGGTCTGCCACTGCGTTCACAATCTTCGATTGACTCACGACCACTTTTGAACCGCTCGTGCCACTGGTAAACGACCGTTTTCTTTAGAGAATAGTTGCAGAAAAACTTTTCCAACATTTCACGCACCATTAAATCGGTTTTTTACGCAAAATTTAATACAAGTTCGTTGTTGCAACTTTAAATCAATTTCTAAAATTGTAAAAAAATTGCCAACAGTCACAGAGATAGATGTACTCTTGGCTACGTAACTTTTGTAAATGTCAAGCTATGATGCTAAGATTTAGAGGAAATGTCATCAACCAACTTAATAAATAAAACATAACTCAAATCGGAAGAATGGGAGCACCACAGCCAACCATTGAATGCCGACAGTTGTGAATTTTGACGAAAATGGAATGAAGTGAACTTCTCATGCTCGTTTAGGGCGTAATTTCAGTACCTTGGACGAAACATGAACCCACCACAACACAATGGAGATCAAGCAGGAGTCCAAACAGTGAGTTCCTTTTTACGTATTAGCGGGAAGACCAACAAGAACTTTGGGATGGACGCAGCATCTACATCGATTATTTCTAAATAAACAACAGTCCGAAGAATATTATGGCAACTTATTGAAACGGTTCAATGACGATTTGAAGGAAAGTCGATGAATTTAACCAAGAAGAAGGTACTTGAAAGGATGCAATTCACACGTGACACATTCTGTGGATTTAGCCCTAAGTGGCAATTACCTGTTTTGAAATCTGAAACGGCGGAAAGAACATTGACAAATCATATTGTTTGGAAGGGATTACAAATTGAAGAAGCATTGGACCAAGTGTTTTGGGCATAAAGGAGGCTATGTTAAGAAGCTCTGTTAAGCTCTGCAAGGAATAATCGAGTTCCATTTCGTGATGTTGTCGTTGCATCGAGTCATCAACATGTCAATAGTTATAGGTACAGTATTGCACACAGCCCTATCCTCTCGGAGCCCCATATCGTCCGGATCAATGTCATTCATATTTTCGAAGTTCAGTCGTTCAATGTCATTGTCCGGTAACGTTGGCCATTGGCTGCAATTTAAGCTCTGGCTTCATTTTTTAAATAATATGAACTGATGATGCCGCCAGCGCGAAGACCACACCAAACAGTGGCCTTATGTTGGTTTAATTGAGTCTTATGGATCTCTTCTTGATTTGTTTTACTCAAGAAATTGTAATTTTGCTTGATCACAAACCGGTTGAACCAAATGTGAGCCTTGTCTCTAAACACGATTTTTCGACAAAAATAAAGCTTGGCTCAAAGCTGCTCAAAGGCCCAATCTGCGGACTCCCATAGCAAGCCATCGTCTCGTGGTTTTATTTCCTTCTACGCCGGCCGGATCTTATACAGGTCCACTTGGTGGACGGATAAACTCCAAAATGCTGGACAATATGGGATCTCCCGCTACATTTACCTCAAAACGGCTACAGTTTCTTCAGTATGTACATTACGTTGACACGTAGTTCATCTTACGTCATTAAGAGTGTGTGTTGTACGAAACATATCCATCCATACTACGGCAAAAAGCGAGCTCAATATCAGTAAAATACCACCCTTTGTAAGTAGTCGTTAAAAGGTCTAAAAGTCAATGCTTCAATTCAAGTTCAACATTATCAACTCTTGTGTAGACCTCAATTTGACAGCATTTTTTCAATATTAAATCCAAGTTCTTAGTATGCGACCCAACTTAAATAATTATCGATTGTTTTATGAGCGAACGTGAATTTGAAATCAGCTATTAACCCTGATACCGTTGAATACCTCTCTTAACATATTATTTTTGGTTTTTGGTGGTAGCTACAATGCAAATACGTGTATTGCCCGACCTACCTCATTGAATTTATTCCTTTGTATCGGTGTTATAGAGTATATGTAGGTATAGCGATTTCATAGGTAATAACTTTGGTAGACAACAAGAGGTCCTTTACCAAGAGCACAAACTAGCATAACACAACCGTCTCACGTGTCACGTTCAACGTTTCACATTTCAAGTGGCTTAATTGCATGTCGGCACGCATTCAAAGGAGACATTGCCATGCACACAATGTGTAGCATATACTCGTATGTTATCACCACTTAAACGAACCATTTGGCCTGTGTTTGAGTATTTAAACTGAAATTAGTGCTATGCTATGAAATATGTTACGTACACGACATAGTCTATTGGGCCGCAAGTTTGGCACCTACTCCCCACAAACTTGTGGCGGCATAATGTTGTTTATCTGGTAACTATGACAAGTGTACTTGTAACTCAACCCTTCTTCCAAACAGACAGCATTTCTATTGTTCAAATCTTAAGTATGTTATGTTGCCATCATCAAGAGAGATAAGGGACATTAGCACGTAATCTCCAAAGTTTTGGTTGGAGTTGTATTTTTTTTTTTTTAACAAATCCGAGTAGAGGTTTTATGATTCTTTTATCGAAACAATTGGAATTTATTATCTCCATCACACATGTCCTTTGCATTGGATAGAAAAAGGGTTACATCATAAATTCATAAATTCACCAGAAGAGGGAGGCCATAAATAAGCCAACATATTGCTGCTAATATCCTTTTTGGCATTCATATTGCAGGAGAATCTATCTTCTACGATCTATATGATACCTTTTCGTCGGATATTCCATTCATTTCAACCATTCACACTTTACAATTCGGGTTTGTGGTGGGTGGTTTATGAGTTTGTATATCTTTAAGTTGCAATCTAAAGAGGAAAGCCATTTTCCTATCCTCTGTGTCCTGTCTAATTTCATTTCGATTCAATGCTTTTTGCTTGTGAAACCTCATCTTGTACGAGTACTCGTAAAAGGGAATTGGGAATTTGGTACAGAACCCGGTTCTTGGTTCTTATTCGTATCTTGATGTGTCAGTTTGAATGACTTCAGATGAGTCTGTGGTTTGTGGAATTCTCCTGTTGGATTGGATTGAGCTTGTTTTGTTTATAAATATTGTAAAGGTGTTTAAGGGGTGCTGGGGTTCTTTAGACACCAATGTGGAAGTTTTCAGTAATTAACTGAAAACCGTAAAAATACATATTTTCCATTGATTAAGGCAGCCAGTGTTCTGTTTGCTGGGAGTAAATATTGTGATTGTACTTGTAATCCCCTCTGAATAAACACAATGGAGTTACATGAGATGGAGATACGAGTACATCGTATAATGCGGAGCAGATTCGAGTTGATGGGATATTGTTTGGTTAGAATGGTTTCTACAAATAACCGAATCAATTTGATATAGAGTGTTCCTGTTTTTATCGGATTTATGGGCGTCGATTGTGGTTACTTTTGGCCTTGTAAAATGATAGTGTTGAGATGGAAACAATGAATGTTGGGAAAAAGGTTATGCTGGGCCTATCAGAATGTTGGATATGCAAACAACTTTTCGAATGTTAATCTCTTTTATATGTTTCGGTAGTTTTGAAGCTTAGGCTGCCAGTAATAACAATCTCCTGGGTGAATTATATCATTTTGAATAAACGGCTGGTGGTAGTTAGAGGACTTTTATTTATTAGGCATAAATTATTGTTTTCAATTCAAATATTGTCTAGTTATGCTCTTCCTTATTTGCTTAGCCCGAACTGATATTCGGCGTTAACCTTTATTAACGTTCCTCGGGAGTTAACTCGCTTCGTTACTAACTATGTACTTCTGTTAGATAAAATAAATAGATAAGGGTGGTGGTTTGAACTGCCACAGAAACCTAATTAGCACTGGAATGGGGCGTCTTGATATCACTAATTTGTGCACTCCTGTACTCCTGTTGAAGGTATTTGAAGGATGTCACTAATTAGGTGTCATTGACTGCGTGAAAAAACAGGTTCCATCTAGTGAAGTTCAAAAGAATAATATATTCCCCAATCATTTTATTTGACAGCTCTTTTAGGTCCTTATTCTTATTCTTCATCCTATCAGCGATGTCGAGTCTGGATCTGTTCAAGAGCTAAGTTGTTTTGGGTAAGTTGTATACAGACCTGGTGGTACTGACATATGTTGCATTTTACTGACAGGCTCTTTGATTCCTTTCATAGTGGCTTTGATCTGGAATTGGGGTCAGAAAAGATTTTATTTGAGTGGGGGCGGCTTAACAGAAGCCAAGATTAAGACTAAGGCTTTGATTTTTAAACTTCAACATAAGAGTAAGGAAAATGGTAAAGGCAACCTAGCTTTCGGAGGGAGGGGCTGCGGTTGCAATCGAAAACATTGATGTTTGTATTGACCTTTCGCAGAATACTTGAGATTGGTTCATTAGAAATATAATATATAAGGTGCAGGGGAATTGATAGATAGAAGAGACGCGGAAAGGAAATTCTAAATGACGAGAGTGAATGCTAAGGGAAATAAAGTTGTTAATAATTGCGCAGGCATTCAAGATTTCAAAATTAATAGGTTTGAGGTGGCTCAGATAGAAAACAAAGAAAAAGGAGTGGATCCAGTAAAGATCTCGATATCGAGGAAAACAAATATTGAATATTCGCCATATTAACACATAAATACGCTGAAAACTGTACCACGCTTGACTACCGTACAGAACAAAGGGCGAACAATGCTGATTATAGATGAGTATAGATTTTAAGGATTATGTTACCAATATGCGAACAGAAACTTAGCTCCCTGTCGTACAAAATGCCGCATACGGATTAAATAATAGTACAAGAATACTGTGGAGAAGATAAAGTCGGGAAGGAGACTGGTTGCACTTACGTGATAAGATAATTGATTGGCATTAAGCGACGTTAATCTCCAGACAATTGTTGAGGCAGTAAATAGAAATATATTAAAAAAGGTTCTAATCATGTGGTGAGAAATAGCTTTAACAAATTTGGCTTCATCATCGTAAAGGGAGCAGAAGGAGTGTTCTTCTTTAGACCCGTTTATAGTTAGGATGAAGAAAAGAGGACCTAGGTGGATGCCTTGTGGAACACCAACGATGCCCAAAAAATAAACTGAGAGCTCGCATCTAAAACGAACACTTTACTAAATGTTTTCCTTGTAAGAATGGGTTCATATTAATTAGGATGAAATCCGAATGACAATAATTTGAATAGGATCAATTGATAGGATTTCTTAAGCTTTTATGAAATTAATTGGAAAAACATTTCGTTGCCATTTTGTAAGACTGATAGGGAGAAGAACACGAATTTATTGAGTTCTGGGTGGGTAAAATAGGAGATTTGCGCTGAGGGAACGTGGATGTTGTCACGTGGCCAAAACAAGAGATATAAAGAGAAATAGAATCGGTTAAGGATAGTTTGGTAAATTTGAAGGGAGATCTTCTGAGATGAGAACTAGTTATAGGAAAATTTGCCTTTTGAAAATTGTAAGAAGAAAAAATTACGAGTAGAAAAAACTGGAGCAGAGTGTTATGAAATGATTAAAGAGGAAAGGCAGTGAAAGTTGATAGAGATACAGGACTGATAAAATAACTAATATGACACTAATTTGATCATATTTTCTTTTCAATTATTAATGTGTTCATAAATTGTTTTACTTGCAAAGCAGAGCGCTTATCTGCAGGTGGTTGTATATAAATTCAATCAAGTTTGAAGTAACTTTAAATTAAAACATTTTAGTTTAGATTAATTCAAATTGATGGTTAAAGTTTAAGATTATTTCAGTGAAATTATTGTTTACAAATTATATTCTCTAATAAACAGAATGTGATATAATAAGATGTTATTTTAACTCTTTTTTCCTTTTTTTTTAATTTGGAATGACTTAAAAACTGTGGAAGTGAATTTTTTAATTTAGGGACAGTGGATCGTAATTCCCGATCACCATACAAGTTATAAGCTTCCGGAACTTCTAGCATCACTTGAGCTTGTCTTGTTGTATTTAGTGTATCCTGAAATCGTGGATCACTCAATAAATGTAGCAATGTTGTCATCTGGAAAATTGCTTTGACATCTAAAACTTTAGAAATTGAGTTAGTAGGCCTAATAAATTTTACCAGACGATGTTTTAGATTAGACATTGTATCCACATGGAATTACACCTACTTTTGCACTTCTAGATTTGAGTATCGATTTAGATATACCATTGCAAAAATATCATCCTTTAGCTGAAGACGCAGGATATTGATGTGTTCATGGCACAGAAGATACTCGTCAATGGTATTTAAAGCTGTTGACTCAATTTCGATGCTATTTGTTGATAGGGGACAGCGGTCATTACGATGAAAGATTTGAATAGTTTCCATTGGCTTGGAAGGAGTCCGAATGTGCATCACCTTTGTTTTGGTTGCATTTATGGCCAGTCCGTTATCATGGCATCATTTTGATACAGAATTGTATTCGTCCTACAATATCTTAACGGCTAAATGCAAGTGTTTATGTTTTACCACAATTGCGATGTCATCGGCATAGGCATAGACGTTGCATTTTTTGGATGATCTAAACAGTTCGTTTGTGAAAAGAATGAATAATGTGGGACCCAATTTGGAACCTTCTGGCACACCGTATTTGCTCGCTTTTGCTTTGCTTATTTTGTCAGACACCTTCACTTGAATTGTTCTATCAGTCAGATAGATTTTGAACCAGTTTATCATGTGTCAAAGTATCGAATGATAGTTTATATTTAGTCCCGCATTTGTAAATTCTCCCAATAATAATTGGGTGCTCTTGGCTTTTCTATACCCGTACTGATTTGGGTGAAGTACTTTATGCTTCGACATAAAATTGTTAATCCGGTTAACAAGTATCTCTTCCAGGCATTTTTCAACAGCTGATATAATTGCAATTGGCCTATAATTTTCTGTGTCGTTGTTTATTCCTCCCTTGTAAATGGGCATTTTCATCAGCTTTTACACATAGCACTGACACATACTACGGTTTATTATTTTAGTAATTACCGGAGTAAGATACAATTGGTCTAATTTTGTCAGCTCCAGGACTTTTTTTATTATTTAATTGACAGAGTATCTTATAAACTTCAGGTTCCGTAGCTTCCTCTAAGTATGTAGATGCTTTGTAGAACTTGCCAGTAGTCATGGTTTGAAGTTTTTGTGTCGCAGGCAGGAAAAATATTTTCTGCTTGATTCGAAAATTGCTCCGCGAATTTCTCCACTATGTTTTTCAAGCCTTCGTCAGCTTCAGGAACATTGCCTTTAATAGTTTCGGCTACCGAGCGTTTCTTTCTTCTTGACGATACTCCACGTTTTTCTCGAGTCATTTTGGGCATTTACGATTTTTTGTTTATAATAATTTGCTTTTATAAGTTGGATGTTCTTATTAACTGCATTTCGAATCTTCTTGTATTCAACCTTCAATAATCACTGAGAAGATGTCCAGCTTGGTAATGCTAACGTACACTACTGCCGATCTTTAGGATGAGGCCATATGTACATTTTGAAATCGATTTTCACTCTTTATATCTGTTTGAAATTTTGTACCCGCAAACTTTTACTACCTGTGAACAGGTACATATTCAACATAAAATCAAAGGGTAAATAAGAAACGACCGTTGGAATTTCCCATGATCAAATAATGAACTTCTCGAAAACTGTAAATAATTACGCGCCACTAGGATGAGGCCATATGCAAAATCTTCGAAAGAAAGGAAAAAATGAATAAAATGTTTACATTTTATGGTTTTAAAACATTTATTTATTACGTTTTTTACACTAATAATGAGTATTATTCGATATGACGTCTATAAGACGGTTTGGAATAGAATCATACTGTTTTTATTAAATAATCAAGATAAATTTGGGCCCGGGCATCACGAATAGCTTCGATTAAAGTGTCCTTGTCTTCAAATTGCCTTCATACACTTTACGAGATAACCATGCTCAATCATTTTCAATTATGTTTAAGTCCGGTGAATAAGGCGGCCATGTC
The DNA here is from genome assembly GCA_949129095.1 of Volucella bombylans. Taxonomy (NCBI): domain Eukaryota; kingdom Metazoa; phylum Arthropoda; class Insecta; order Diptera; family Syrphidae; genus Volucella; species Volucella bombylans. Next base: position 155,007,563 of record OX422143.1, read on the forward strand.
AAAAGTTCTATGTCTTCTGATTGAATCCAACTTCTAACAACCCTGGAAGTGTGAATGGGGGCATTTTCTTGTTGGAATATCCAAGGCAGGGGTTCGAAAATGTTTTTCACTTTTAGAAATGACCGTTCCAGCAAACATTTGTGGACAAAATCTCCAACTCGATTGTGCCATTGTAGGTAATAGCTTCCCACACCATTACACCTGTGATGTCTTGCCAAAATAAGCTCTTCCTTTCTTAGATCATGAAAATAAAAGTTGTAACCATCGGAGCCGTCAAGGTTAAACTTTTTTTCATCCAAAAAGACAACGCGTTTCCATTCACTGCTCCAAGCAACATGTTCTCCTGCAAAATTCATTCGATGTTCCTTGTGTACTTGCCTCAAAACAGGTTTCTTTTTAAGTTTACTCCTCTGTATAGTACCACTTTTTCGGAATATCCTTCGGACCATTGCTATGCTAGCTGATACTCCGCTTTTGGACCTTATTTTAGTCGCTGGTAGAGTAGAATCTGAGGCACGCCGTAGAATTAACTGCTTTTCTTGCAATGTTGTTGCTTCTCCCGTGTGTCCTTTTTGATTTTTCCCATAGTGTTGTGGATCCGCAAGATAACTGTTTACAGCAGTAATACGCCTATTAAGCCTCCTTGCAATTTCGTGGCCTAAGAGTCCTAACTCATTGAAAGCATCTATTTTTCCTCTTTCTGTCGCTGTCGAAATCTTTCCGGAACCCTCTTTTTTTTTAACTAAATAAAAACAGTTCTTTTCAATGCTTGTTTAAATATGCTTAACAAAACTTTGAAAAAAATCGCTGATGTGAACTCCTGCAACGAAATATTCGCAATGGCCTCATCCTAGTGGCGCATCTTTAGTTCATTGTTTAGTCATTCATTCCAACGGTTGTTTCTTATTTACCCTTTGATTTTATGACTTCCTGTTGAGAAAATGTGTACCTGTTGACAGGTAGTAAAAGTTTACGGGTACAAAATTTCGAACAGATATAAAGAGTGAAAATCGATTGCAAAATGTATAGACTCATCCTAGTGATCGCTAGTGTATATTTGGTAAATTAACGTCTCAATGTTGTTTGATATACCAACACGCGCGAATAACATAAACGGGGTTTGAGCGGATTATAAAAAAAACAACAAAATCACTGGTAACTAGGAACGTTTATTATCAAAAAAAAAAAAAACTTATTGTAAGACTTAACACGGGATACTACACACATTTCGTGTAGTTCGCCTCTATTTATTACATTCAATTTTCTGGGTTGTTAATCGGCAGACGTAATGTCAGCGATTTTGCAATTGCACATATTTTCTGGGAATACACCGACCGAATTGAGGTGTTTCCAGGAAATTGTGAAATAATTAATTATTTTTTGTAATCGACCGGATAAACGTGTCAAATTCATCGCCTGGTGCTGGCAATGGTGCTGGTGTTTGCACATATGTAACTTCTCCCTCCTTAAGAGTGAAATTCTCCTGAATTTTATTACTAAAGTTCATTTGTATCCTTTTTTGTTGTATACATAAACATGATAATATTAAAAACATAATTAGTATTGTTACAATGCAAGTTACATTTATTTTATAGGATACATCTTTCTTAAATTCTATTTCTTCTATTGCTTTGATATTTTCAAAGTTTTTTAAGATAATTTTGTCAAACTTTATTGTTTCAGTAAAATTAAATTTTTCTTTATAATTCGGATAATAAAATCGTTGCTTTTGTATATGTTTTACATTAGAATATTTTAGATCTATGAAATACAAGGTGCAATTGACGAAATTGATTAAATAATTTCCTGTGAGTTTTATATCTCTATCATCACATGTTTGGTTTATCTTTAAGTTTACATTTTTAATGAATAGTGTTTCGTCATCTAAAGATTCAATTTCGGTTTGATCATTTTTGATTAGTTTACAATTTTGTTTTATTACACAATGTTTACTTTCGATTAATTCGTTTAGATTTTTGTCTTCTTCATATTTGTACGTTTTATTTCTATACTCTATAATGAATTCTTTTTCGGCATCAATTTCTAGAAAATTTGTATTAGGAACTGGAGTTAAAAGTTTAAGGGGCATAGTTACATAATTTTTTGGAATTTTAATGGCGAACATTAACATGTTTTCTTTGTATTTTGCAACTCCAAGTCTTATTTGTTTTAATTTGAAAAAATCTATTTTATATGCTTCGATTTCATCATTTGTAAGGATATTGGGGTGTAAAATGTTACTTCTTGCTGATACAATATTATCCTGAATATGTTCTATTTTTGACTCGATATACTTAAGTTTAAATAATTGATCAAAATAAATTTGCTTCCATACTAATTCTCTTTCTACTCTCTGTATAGTGTTAACCTGTTTTAAAATTGTTACTCTATCGTTACTAATGGTATCTCTAAGCATGTTAAAAGTACTGTTAAAATATTCGTTAATTTTAATTTGATTATTGGATGCTACGATTGCATTATGACTGTTCTTTGCTACTGTATCTAGGTGTTCTTCTATAGTCTGTCTGTCGTCGTCGTCCATGGTTCCGAATAGCCATTTTTGTGTCGTACCTATAATGTTATTAGACCTCGTCTTTGTCTATGTTGTAAGGGTACTAAAGTCCTAATCTTGTATATGATATTTGAAATTTCTTCGTTTAACATTTGTCTTTGTTCGAGTTGTAATGGGGCTAGATTAATAGAAATGTTTTTTACTAATGCTATTATTTCAGCTGGGTTTATAATATGTAGTATAATGTCTGTCTCATTTGTAATGCTTATGTCAGTCAATTGAAGTTTAACGTATCCGTTCTGTTCGTTTATCGTCTGTACGTCAAGGAGGTGTTGGCAATTAATCTGAGTAGTCAGTGTCAGAAGTACTATCCATGCTATTACCTGTAAATTTTAATGGTCGCTTAATATTTGTATAATGGATATTGTTCAAATTTGCTTTCTTATATTTTGGCTCATGCTTGTGTCTAACTGCCTTGTAATTTTTAATAAAACCCGTTGACCTCTGTTCTTCATAATCTTCTCTAGTCTTATTTAATTTTCCTAATTTTCTTTCTTTTACTTTCTCTATATTCTGGCGAATTCTTTCTAAATCAATCTTATGAGTATGTGCGTCAAAAGGATTGCATTTAATGGTAGAGTGGAATCTATGATTATAATTTCTTACAGCTTTTTGTATAATTCTTTTTACTGAAAGTTTATTTTTATTGAATGAAATAATTCTAAATTTTTCTGCTATAGTGTTATGGAAACGTTCAATGTCTGCCATGCCGGTATGACTATTTGGCTTTGTTAAATGTAGAGAAATTCCCTCTTCTTCTAAGAATTCCTTTATCTGAACAGCTTTGAATTCGTTATCTGCTATTATTTTATTTGGTTTTCCTATTTTTGTAAAATGCTCTTCTAGTTGCTCAATTATTGTAGAGTGGTTTCTGTCTGTTAAATGGTACGCTGAACCGAATTTAGAAAATTTATCTATTATGGTTAGAAAACTTATTTTTCTTATTACGTATGTATCAATATGGATTATTTGATTGATATCTGTAGGTGTTTCCGTTTTCTTAAATTTAGCTTTTAGGGGATTGCGGTCATATTTGACTGCTTGGCATACGTCGCATTGGTTTATAACAATATGGATAAATTCCATTAGCTTGGGATAGTATATTTTATACTTAATTTGGTTATATGTTTCCTGTATACCAGAATGTTGGCTTTCCTTAATATGGTACAGAGCTATTTGCTTCACAACTTCTACCTCTGTTTCGATGTCTTGTGCCCTAAATGAACACTTGACGAAACTTACCGAGTTGTCATTCGAATACATCTCTCTTATTTTTTCTTGGAGAATATTGTATACGTTATCCGCTAGTTCTGAGAATATGCCTACTTTTCCTTTTTTTATAAATCTCCTTAGTATGTCTCCTAACCTGTCAAAGTCATACTCTGCTATGTAGATAATTCTTTTACTGTGCAGGATCTCAATTTCCCTAATTTTGTTATTTGTTAGTATTAGCTGAGTTTTGAACTTATTGACGATGTCTTCGACAATTGGAATGTGATCCATTAGTTCTTCCTCTGCCGAATGTACAGTTTCATTGTCCTCGTCTTCTTCTACATTAAATACAAGTTCTGAATCACTTTGATTACCTTTAAGCGAAAAATTTTCTGTTAGTGTGGGATTCTCTCCCTCCTTAGATTTAACGTCCTCGTTAACCTCTATTCTGTTAAGAAAATCTGCTACCCTGTTTTCTTTACCTTTAAGGTACTCTATTTCAAACTGATATTCTCCTAGTTTAAGAAGCCATCGTTGATGTCTAGGTGAAAGATCTTTTCCTCTATATTTTGCATGAAGATACTTAATTGGCTGGTGATCTGTAAAGATCTTAAACTTATTACCGTAAAGGTAAGGTCTAAAATAATTTATTGACCACATTATCGCTAGGAATTCTTTGTCTGTAGCGGAGTAATTAAGTTCGTGCTTGTTGAGAGTACGTGATGCATAGCATATCGGGTGTCCTTCTTGAGAGATTACCGCTCCAATCGCATAATTGGATGCGTCAGTTGTCAGTGTAAATTGTTTTTTAAAGTTGGGGTATCTTAATATTGGGTGACTACTTATTAGTCCTTTCAATTTTTCAAATGCTTCTATGTAGTTTGGATCGTTTGCATTTATTTTGGCATTTTTCTTCAAGTATTTGGTAATAGGTTGTGCTACTTTAGCATAATCTCGGATAAATTTCCTATAGTATCCGGTTATTCCTAAAAAGCTCTTTATTTGTTTCTGGGACTTTGGAAGTTCTAATTTTTCAATACAAGCTATCTTATCCGGATTAGGTTTTAAACCGTCTTTAGTGAGAATATGACCTAAGAATTCGGTCTCTCGCTTCATAAAATTACACTTATCTACCTGTATCTTAAGTCGTTTAGATTCTAATATTTTAAAAATGTTTGTTATAGCTCTGACGTGTTCTTTCAATGACGTACTAAAGATAAGTATGTCATCCAGATAAACTACGCACGTCTTATTTATATGGTCTCTAAGAATATCATTCATCAGCCTTTGGAATGTCGCAGGTGCATTCTTCAAACCGAATGGCATTCTTATAAACTCATATAATCCGTGGGGGGTGACAAAAGCTGTCTTTTTGCGATCTTCTTCTTTGATTAATATCTGGTGATATCCTTTGGCAAGATCTATTGTGGTGAAGTATTGTGATTTCCCAAGTTTGTCTAATATTGAATCAATATTTGGCAAAGGGAATTTGTCGTCAACTGTGATTTCGTTCAACTTTCGATAATCGATTACGATACGAAATTTCTTTCTCCCTGAGTTGTCCATTTTCTTTGGAACAACTATAAGTGGACTCGAGTATTTAGAATTACTCTTTCGAATAATTCCCTGAGATTCCATTTCTGTAATTTGACGTTTTACTTCTTCGTCATGCATAGGGGGGTATCTGTATAATTTAGCGTTCACTTGTTGATCAGTGGTTGTAACAATTGCATGCTCAATTTCTGGGGTACTTGATAATTTGTCACCTTCTTTGAAGAATAGATTACCAAATCTGTTTAACAGGTTATCTACTTCTTGGCGTTCTTCTTTGTTAAGATGATCTAATTTTATATGATTGATGCTAGTATCAGTAGTTTCTAGGGAACATATTTGATTTAATACATATGGGGGGTTAGTGAACTTTAAGCACTGATTGTTTAGATAAATATTTCCTTCTTCGAAGTTTATTAAAGTGTTTAATTTGTTTAGTAAATCCATACCAATTATAAACTGATATCCTCTATTGCAAAGTCTTTTGACTTTCCATCTAATAAGGGTGTTGGGTGACGCTTTGAATTCTTCTGGTACAGGTGTATGTATTTCATACGATATTGTGTCCCTACCTGTCACTGTAGTAAAGTGAATTGGCTCAATACGGAATTTTTCAAATTCATTCAACCTATCGTCTGCTATACTTAGGGTTGAGCCCGTATCTACTAATGCTATAAAGTTTTTTGAGCAAATAGTTATCCTAATTTGTGGTAATTCGTCCGAGGCTAGTTCATAAAAAACGCGGGACATTGTTCGTTTTGATTTCTTACATTTTCGTTACTTATTTCCTGAGGCATTACCATTCTTTGTCCAGATCTCTCCTGTTGATGGCTATTTTGGCCCGGAGATGATCTGAAGTGTTCTGAATTTGGGTTTTGACCTTGGGAGTTATTTATCTGTCTCCTATCGTTGTTTCCCTGAATATTATCAACCTCCATGTTTTCTGCTGGTGGATTTTGTCTATCAGGCTGCCTATGCTGTCCTGACAAGTTCCTTTGTTGTCCCTGATAATTATTTTGCCTATACTGACCCGAGTGGTTTCGTTGCTGTCCCTGATAGTTATTCTGCCTGAACTGTCCTGAAAAATGTCTTTGTGGGCCCTGATTATTTTGTCGATGCTGTCCTGATCTATTATGATACTCATCAGCATAATTTGGTCTTCTTTGCTTTTCTGGTGGAACAATTGTCTTTGGCCTAACTACTCTTCTAAATTCCGGCCTAATGCAGGAATCCTCGAATCTTCTCTTTCTCATTACTGAGATTATTTTGCTTAAATCGTTTTCTTCATATATCCTGTCTAATAATGTGCCTTGCGCTATTTCTTTAACGGTATTTATTAATATTACACCAATATTGCTTAAGTCTATATAGTTTTCTTCTTTATAATATACAATAAGTTCGTCAGTTTTATATTTAATACTTTGCAATTCTACTGCTAATTCGCTTACCGTATTGACCTTTAAATTTGTAATTCTTTTGTATATTTCGTGCGGCTCTGTGTCCGGTTTGTATCTAAGCTTCAATGTTTCCTTGATGGTAGTCCAATTGTCAGTCTCTGGTGTGTTGATCACGGCGTTCTTCGCTTCACCTTGAATCTTCTCGTGGAAAACAGCTCTCACTACAATCTTCCTTAGTTCTGGATCTTCTACTTGATTGAGGTAGTATTCTACGCAACTGAAGAATGAGTTGATCGTAACATCTCCTTGTCCGGTGAATATTGACATGTAACGGACATCTTTTAAAATCCTTTCCCTTTCCTCTCGGTTTTCTCGTTGTTGGAGTTGTACGTACGCTGACCTTACTTGTTCTAGCTGCTGAGTTCTTAGCTCTAATTCAGCAATAAGTTGATTTTGATTTTCCATGTTCCTGTTGTTATCGTGTATTTGATGTCTTTTCATAGACTTCTGTTTTTGCACTTCACTTGTGATTTTTCTTTTGCTTTTAGGTACACACACTAATCTTTGTCGATTTTATGGTATGTATTGCAAATTTTAATTCGAATTTTCACTGGGTAACGTGTTTATTAATTGAAATGTTTCATTTAGGAACACTTATATTTAATTAATTTCACACGACGTAAATTCGTTTCGCTGGACTCTTATTTTATAAGAATCCTACCGACTGCGCCAATAACATAAACGGGGTTTGAGCGGATTATAAAAAAAACAACAAAATCACTGGTAACTAGGAACGTTTATTATCAAAAAAAAACTTATTGTAAGACTTAACACGGGATACTACACACATTTCGTGTAGTTCGCCTCTATTTATTACATTCAATTTTCTGGGTTGTTAATCGGCAGACGTAATGTCAGCGATTTTGCAATTGCACATATTTTCTGGGAATACACCGACCGAATTGAGGTGTTTCCAGGAAATTGTGAAATAATTAATTATTTTTTGTAATCGACCGGATAAACGTGTCAAATTCATCGCCTGGTGCTGGCAATGGTGCTGGTGTTTGCACATATGTAACTCGCGTGGGTTGTTTGATAAAATTTGTCAACCCTTTCGAGGTCATCATCTCCATGTATTTTAAAACAAGAGAGTTATTCACATCTCGGATGTTAATATTGACGTCACCCAGCACGATGTTTTCCTTATTATCTTTAATATTTCCATCTAATTCGTCTATGAATCTTCCAACATTAGAACTAGGATGACGCTAAATAGCATGACTATGCTTTTGTTTACCTTTGCGGCAGATTTCTAAGTGCATGCCTTCGTAATTAATTAATTTTTTTTTTATAATTTACGCGCGCCTAAGGGGTTAGTTACCCTTTTACTTTTGCCAGGGCGCGGGCGGAAAGAAATTGGATTCACTGGTAGTATTGCGTAGGTTATATTCTTTGCATCTGATGGAGTCCACTACGGCTGTGGCATATTAAACACGCCGAGGATAGGGGTATCGTCAAGAGAGTCAAATAAGTGAATTTATACGTCGATTTCTTCGAACGCAAGGAGACAGAATTCGATAGGTTGGATCTGAAGATTGAAACAACACATAACGTGGGTATGTTATTTTTATTGATACAAATTCGAGTTAAGAAGAAATTGAAATTACAAGGACAAAAGAGTCCAGACTGAAATGGATGGCCAATTAACCTCCTCGACAGAGGGTAGGATCATCTTTAGAACAAGGGGGAAACCTTGTCCTTAATGTCTGAGATCAGATCAGAACATAGATATCCCAAGTGAAAGCAAGAGATAAATACACAACAACATGGGTTCTTTAGCGGACACCTCTACCATTCTGGTAGCAAAAGATTAGAGGCAATCTTGTTAAGTACGACAAAGTTCATTGCTGTTAACTCGGCTGCGGAGAGCATCAAAATGGTTTTATACATTTTGTGGAGGCGTATTGAAAATTTCGTGATGTCGATTGGCAGGATTTCTTGGTAGATCGAAAACATGACGCTTGATTTGGTTTTCCCTTCGTATCAAACCCAATCAGATTTTTTCATGTAACATAAGCAAGAAAGAGATGAATATTTTCGTGTGTCGACATATTGTGGCATCAATGGTTTGCTTTAATAATTTATTTGTAATATGTGAAAGAGAATCTAGAAAAGTGCCAGAGAAGAAAGCGATTGTAAGGGAAAGTGGAGTTAGATGCGAGGTCAGACTCGACGTTAGAAGCAACTAATGAAGTTAGGATAAAGTTGTTAAGTCAAAATCAGCCAATTAATTGTAAACGTTAATTTGTGTAGGTGATATAGGGGTGACAGTATGGGAGGGCGGGTTTAAATTGAAAGAACCGCGCTGACGTATGGATTATGGTCGTACAGAGGCATTTGGTGCATTAGGGGGCATATGCATAAACGGTTTGTCAGGGATGTGGATGGAAGGAAACAAATTAGGAAATATTTCAGTTTTTAGGCGACAGTTAAGGTCAGATTTAAAACGGAAGTTGAAGACATTCTAACTTATTACTTGACTTAGCTATGATAGTCTGCTTCAATTTATGGATGGGTTATTCCGTCCATTTACAGATACGCATCTTACCAAGGTCGAAATTGGCATTGGTTGGATTTCGAAATTGCCACTCAAAACTAGCCAACAGATCAAATTTTAGGTAATTCTTGCTTCTGAGATGTGTGTGAGATGGTAGAAACTCTGGCAATACTATATTTCTAATCGAACTTCAAAATTCAGGTAATATAAGTGTAACTATGAGCGTCTTCGATGAGAGTGGTGCTCACCAACTTGTCCCTTTGTACTTATAGTACCAACTGGAAGCCTTATAATCAGTGGAGATAGCTATGCTTAAAGGAAGTCTTAGTAATTTTTAATTTTGGTGGGGGCTAACGCCCCCATTTATTTAGCTTAATTCAAGCTTAAAAACTTAGACTTAAACTAATAAAATACTAGGGCTTAAATTTAAGGATGGTGAAGGAGATCGAATTTGAGGGAAAGTGTGCTGCGATTAAAATCGAAAACGGAAAGGTTGGAGTTTACCTTACGCAGCATACGGGAGATTGGTTCGTTAGAGCCATATGTGGTGCGGTGGATAGGTAGATAAAAGAGACGGGTGGAACGTAGATTAAGAGGGTTAGTGTTAAAGAAAATGGAGTTGCAAAGAGGCATGCAATCGACGGAGCCTGAGAGGAGTCGGTGAGTGAACAGAAACTCTGCTGCGTCCCTTCGTTCCTCAAAGGTATTTAGGTTAATGAGTTTGAGACGATCTCGGTAGGGAGGTAAGATTAGAGGATCGTTCCAAGGTTGTCCTCGAAGAGCAAATCGAAGAAAACGACGCTGGATCCTCTCAATACGAGATACGTGAACTCGTTGAATGGGACACCACGCTTGGCTAGCGTACTCGAGAAGGGGGCGAACGTAAGTGATGTATAGTGATCTGGTCACGTACGGGTTGCAGAATTCTTTGGACCATCGGCATAACGAAGCCGAGTGATGAGTTTGCTTTAGAAATTATCTCATCAATATGTGAGCGGAAATTAAGCTGCCTGTCGCATAATATGCCAAGGTCGCGGATAGATTCAACAAGGGGTATAGGTTGGCCGTGGAGATGGTAAATTCGTTGAGGAGACTTCTTGCACTTACGTGAGAATGTAATCGATGGACATTTGGAGACATTGAGTTCTAAGCAGTTCTTGATGCACCAGGTGGAAAAACTATTTAGATCTATTTGAAGGAGGGTAGAGTCTTGTTGTGAGGAAATGGGTTTAAAAAATTTGGTATCGTCACCATAGAGAGAAAGTGTTGAGTGTTGAATGAGCCTTTGAAGGTCGTTAATAGTCAGGATGAGGAGGAGTGGACCTAGGTGACTACCTTGAAGAACACCTGCAGTGGCCAAGAAAGGGGCCGATAGGACAGACCTGAAACGAACACTATAAAGACGATTATCCAGGTAAGAAGATATCCATTTAAGCAAAATGGGTTCAAAGCCCAGGACGGACAATTTTAACATGATTAGTTTATAAGATATCTTGTCAAAAGCCTTACTGAAATCAGTTGTTATAACGTCAACTTCTTTACCACTTTCTAAGGCTGAGAGAACAGAGGACACGAATTCTACGAGGTTAGTGGTAGTTGATCTACCCTTCAGAAAGCCGTGTTGATTGGGGGAAATAAAAGATTTACACTGGAAGCTTAAGGCTTCATGCAAAATGCTTTCGAGGAGTTTGGGTATATGAGAAAGTTTAGCTATAGGGCGGTAATTAGTGACTTCGCTCTTTAATCCCTTTTTGTGTATGGATTTTATGAAAGAGGACTTCCATATCTGTGGAAATTCACCTTGAGAGAGCGATAATCGGAAGAGATTTGCAAGGCGGAGGGAAAGAGTTGAGGAACACTTTTTAAGAAATATGGATGGAAGGCCATCTGGGCCGGGTAAGTATTCATCATTAAGTTGTTGTAATTTGTTTTCTATGACTGTATGATCAAATCTTTGAGAAAAAGAGGGGCCGATGGGGAAGTTAAATAGGTATTTGAAATAAGAGGGATCCGGTACGAATGAATTATCGACAGAAGATTGCTTAAAGGAAGCAGCAAAAAAGTTGGATATGGTATGCGGATCGGTTGATGATATGTTTCCGTATGAGAGGGATGGAGGGAAACCGTCAGATTTTTTTTTGTAATTAACGAATTGGTAGAAAGACTTAGGATTATTTCTAAGCCTTGATTGCGCATCAAGGTATCGCTGATAGAAAAATTTATAGAGCTGGGCGAATTGAAGGTATGGCCCGAGATGGTTTGTATAGTCAGCAAAAAAGTTGGATCGGAGGAAAACTGCCCATAATTTGTTTCTTTTGTTACGTAAAGAGCGAAGTTTACGATTATACCACCGGGGGCTCGCAGAAGGGGTCCTATTACGCGAAAAGGGGACATAGAGAGAAATAGAACTGAATAATTCTCTTTAGAAAATAGAGAGAGCACTTTTTAGGGGCATATTGGCGAAATCAAAAGAACACTTTCTAAGATATGCGTTAGTTTTGAGGAAATTCGCTTTATGAAAGTCGTATTCGCTTTATAAAGTCGGTAGCTGCAGATGGGGTGGGGTGGAAAGGAGAGTGGTGGAAAAGAGAAAGAAGAAGTGGTGGATGAAAGTTATCAATGGTCGATAGTGAAAGGGGACAGAGCGAGACAGAGGAGTTTATGGGGTCAGTGGTGAAAATGAGGTCTAATTGCCTACCCATATAGTTGGAGACTCCACTAACTTGGCATAAGCTAGAGTCTGTGAGCTCATCCAAGAAGAGACATTCTTTACTCGAGATAGAGTTAGCGATAAAAAAAGATTCATCATCTGGGGCAGTTGGGCGAAGAGTAGTATGCTAAGTAAACCACAGACCTCTTGAATCGTTAACAATTCAGCGTAGTACTGCATGCGAAGAGATTTGGATAACTGCAATTTATCTATTTAAATACATAGGCGCATAAGCACCATCTTAAAACCCCCTGAAAAGACTGGCATGCTGTCTTTATAGTGGGACCACTATATTTTTGGTGAAAATGAGCAGGTGCAAGACAACCAATCACAAGATCTCATTGCGCCGGTGGTTCTTACACAAGCCGCGCTTTGAACATTTTTCAAGCAATGGATGTTAGCCAGATGATGGTGCCATAGGCGAAAATTGGATGAGCAACAGCTATATACATCCATAAGGAAGTTGTGTGCCGACATCTCCGGTTCTTAGCATATTATTGAATCCTTCCACACCTAAGCTGGTGAAAGATTTTAAAATACATTCATTGCGATAGCAGCTTCTATATTATGGAAAGTAACCGGAGTACATTCTCTATAAAGGGCTGTCTCTGTAGATCTGGCTTTGATGTGTGCTTAGATTTGAGCAGAGGGAAAACCTCGAAGATTTTACGGAGTGAGTTTCCGGGATGTGTTCCAGACTATTCAATACAAAGGAGGTCTAATAAGTCTATAATCTTTCATATATCCATAAATTCGAATGAAAACCACTCTCACCTACCGTCCGGACTTGTGTTCGTAGCTTAAAAATTAGCATTTCTGATAGACGTTTTCCAGACAAGTGGATGCTGTGTCTAACAGTTTTGTAGCATGATGAGTATAACACCGTCATTGCCTGGGGTTTTGAAAGGAGGAAACTTTTTAATGACCCATGAGATATTGTCCTACGTTATGATTCCAAAAAGCGATCTCGGTGGGAACTAACATGTTCAACGGGGTTATCATTGCAACCGGAGAAGGCTGTGTTCCAAGGATTCACCTGTTGAAGTTTTCCAGCCACCATTCCATTCTCACTGAGAGATATTCAATTTGTTTTTCTGTTTTCTCTTTTATAATTAGCTTATTTGTTTAGTTCCTGGGGCTTATGGCTGCCTACTGTTCTTCGAGCTTGGATTAGTGAACTTTTTTTTATTACATGGCATATTTTACTATTAAGTTTACTTCAATGATTCCAATTCCTGGTCCGGTTTTATTAAGAGCTGTTCGTTCGAGATGTGGCTAGAATATCTTTGGTGGAAAGGAATCTTTCCACATTTTCAAAACATTGGATGCCATACCGAACACAGGTGTAGGTTTCATCATTCTGATGCTAGCATTGAGTTCAGCTCCGCTGTCTGCCTTGTTAATTCTAAGCCTCGCTCTACTTGTCTCGGCTTCTTGCCCAAAGCCCATCTGAAGCAAGTCCATAGTTTTATGCAAAAGTAAACAGACATCGTCAATGTGACCTTTTGCACCCCAAAGAAAACCTTGACAACGGTTTTGAGTTTCTCGGGAATACCTCTTCGGTGCAAACTGTTCTAGATGAAATGCCATCTAACGCTGTTGAATACTTCCTCAGTAAGTCAATAAGGGATAGACGGAGAGTATCTATATTGCACGCATTGTTCTATGATTAGTGTTTATGTGGTGGATGTAGACTGATCTGGAACGGAAGCCGGTTTGTTCGACAACAAGTCTTGACCTCTGGTATTTTTCGATTCGTTGTAAAATTATTGCAGCTGTAAGCATCTGCCCAGGTGTCGATCTCTATTAGATTCCCTTTTTTGGTGGCAGCCAAACAATTCATTTTTTTTTACTCATATGGAAAGGTTTCTGTTTCTGTTGTGTTGGAAGTGGGTGCATAAGGTGTACCGGTGTACTTGGTGCCGCTTAAAGAAAACCGACAAGAATGCCCCCAGTAGTTTTATTGCTGCAAATGCGTTATTGGAATTGCAACAGATGTCATTTGAGTCCATCTCCATCTCCATCTGAATTAATTCCCATCCGAAGTTAAGTAGTCATGGTATAGACTCTTCACGGAATGTTAAGTGGAACCGCTCCTTTATAATCCCTGTAAACAATCCAGCTATTGAGTCTACAAAGTACTTCCTTTTTCACCCTACAGGGGCTTTTTCACTCTAAGTGAAAACTCAGCCCAAAAAGTTCGCGTACAATGGGGCTATAAATCATGAAGCCTTGCGGTGTTATACCTTGAATTTCGAAACGGCGACGGCCTATAGTGGACATCCACATAGTCACGTACAGATCCAGCTAGTTCTCCAAAGTTACGTGTTGAAGAGTGGTACTCGTACTTACCTATTCGCTCCGTTCGCAATTTCTGAAGGAATCTTCAGGCAGCACCACGTAGATGTTTAAGTAAGTCTGACTAACGAGGTAGAAGATATTCAGCGCCTCTTTCTCTCTATTCTTAACGAACCTACACCTACCGGTAGATTGCTTCTAGAAGGTTTTCCTTACATATCTGCAACTCTTTGGCAGTGGGTGGAAGTTGCCCTGGGATTTACAAGTATTCCCAGTGCTTGCGGTCCTTAAAGTACTTAAATTGGGCGCGTTTGCTGGGGAAATCTTCAATTTGTGTGAGTTCATTTGCTAATTTAATATGATATGCACATGTGAAGAGGTGTTAACCCAGATTGAGGTTGCCAGGTCTTCATAAAAAAAATAAGAGAAAGTTTCGAGCCTGATTCGTGATTTTTTCGGTAACTCTTCATGTCCCAAACCAATATTCTCGATTTGCTTATCCAAGCGCTGCAAAATAGTTCTTAAACATCTCAACAAAATCAGTCGAAAAGCCAACTGTGTGATATTACTTTGGAAGAGTCTCCTTTTTCATTAATTAAAAAGCTAAGGGGATTTCCTGGAAACTCAGTTATTTAGAGCTGTTCCCGTTTCCACTTCCTATTACTGACCAAGTTTTATTGCCTTCTTCTGGTTTGTTGCGTTGCATCCCAATGTAACTTTGTCTGCAAAACCAATTCCCAACTATTTACAACTGCAAAACGATAAATTTGACTGTTTGTCCTGGGTAAACATACTTTTCGCCAAACAATCCCAATTCCCGATCCCCAATGTCAACTTAAAAATATTTTCACAATTTTGCAAGTTGCAACCATTGGGAAAATAGTTTGAGAAAATAAATTTCAACATCCTGCAGGAGAACCTGTTCCTGTTGCCTGTGAGTTTCAACTTGTCTTGTACCCGAACCAGCGAGCATGAAAGGAATTTGCTCCCAGTTCAACAGATGAACAAGTTGCTCGTTTGTTGTCGAAATATTACTTGATTCCCGGAAACCGATTACAAGTTGTTACGTCTTCCGTTTTCCAGCGAATGGTAATCTTTCCGTTTTCGAAAATTCGCTTTGAAAAAAGAGATTAAAATGAAAATTCAAGCAGAGATACGACTTTTAGAAAGAAGTTAAGAAGTGGGAAGGTATAGTATTGTCGTTGGTGTTGGAGTTGGAGTTGGGGTATTCTATCAAAAATACTGGTTAAAAGAACAAGCTGATGAATCTGAAGGAAAAGAAGCTTAAAGTTACCCATTTCCAGTAGGTTTTTGAGAAAGGAAGAGGAAACAACTGGAAGGAGCGGCAACGTGAAAGGAAACTTCTTGTTAACCCGTTTATTTTTGTTTTCGACTCTGATTTCAATTTCTTAAAAAAAAATGGGAAAACGTGAAAAACCGGAGCCAACAAAAAAAAAAAAAAAAAAACAAGGGAGGGTAAACAAAGCGTTATTTTTTATTCGGAAATAAAAGAAAATAAACAGTAGGCCCGCATTTCTGTACACCCCCATCGTTGATAAGGAGTTATCCCTTCGAGACTTTGATTCGTAAGCCAATAGGTCGGTTGGTGGCTGTTTGTTTTGTTGTTTCCCGGTTTTCTGCTTTATTTGTTTATTTTTTTTTTGTATTTACTCTTGTTGTGTTTTTTGTTGTAATTTTTTGTTTGTTCGCCGTCTATGGATCAAAGCCTTAAATCGGGTTGTTATCCTTTGAGTTTGATTCCCCAATCAAGAAATTCAAATGTAATCACAAACACTGAACTAAATCACAGCAAGGGGGTAGCTACTTGTATTTGGTGTTTAGTAATTGAACAGTATGTGTTAGAAAAAGCGGACTTGTGAGGGGGGCTTTTGTTTTTGTATCAACAGGGGTTTGATCTCTTAGAAAAACAGCGGAACTGTACAGAATTAAAAAAAACTTCCGAAAAGGAAACAATATAAGTTGAAAACAGAAATGAAATTGTTTGCTCACGTTACTTCTAGATGGCGTTACAATCCTGAGTGGACCTGGAACCCAATTGACTCTAGTTGAACTACAATAAATTAAAAGTTAAAAAGGTTTCCCTACAGTTCAGTGGCGCGCTATAGAATAATTCCTTTTCTAATTTTGGGCTTAAAGCGAGGGCTTCTTTTACTCTGCAGTACCTCCAGGAAAAAAAAGAAGAGCCTTCGGGTGGGAGCCAATTCAGGCAATTGATACACACTTTTATGGCTACATTGGCGTAGACGTACAACGCGTAGAGTTCCCTGAAATATTTCCTCCTCATACAAGATCCATCAATGCAAACGGGATCGAAAATCTACGTTCACAACGGCCACGTATCTCTTCATCCGCCTTTCTAACATCCACTAATCTTCTGCACCATAATGTAGACCCGAATGATAAGTGCTTTATGTTGTCAATTCTTTTCATTATCAGAATCGCAAACCTACCTCAGATTTAAAGCGGTCCCTAGTGATGTGCGTCGGTGTTATGCGTCTTTTCTTCTTGACAACATATACTTGATAAGGGAGCCACTTATTTGCAAATACACCGCCAATGATATTAATGTAATCAACGTATGTTGAAGCGAAAGTTGTTGTGATATTGACCGTCATATGACGGTGCATCACCTTGCCTTAAGACTGCAAAGAGTAGTCATTGCTCTGTATAGCTCGTCTCTGCAGGTGCTATCATATGCGGCCTTAAAATTTATAAAGAGATGGTGCGAATCGATCTGCGCTTCTTGGGTTCTCCCTAGGGTCTGTCCTAGTAGACAATTGTGGACTTACCGGAAACAAAACCGCACTTAAACCGCTCAATTATGTACACCGTTGAAGAGTAGTTTCTGGTGTTCACACAATACAGCATACAAAGTCAGACGTAATGTTAAGAGAATGATTCCTCTTCAGTTGGCGCAGTTTAAGGAACAGGGCTTCTGGTCTTGTCATCAGATAGACTTTCTTCGGACCAAATCCGGCAAAGGAATATCCTATTGCCTTAAATAGCTCGATAAGTCCGTCCCGTCTAGCAGCTCGTTATGCTTAAGCTTAGATAGTGCAGGCATTACGTCTTTTTGATCATATAGGAGGAAATGTTGGCTTTCATTGACCAATAGTTCGTTCTAGATGACAGCGTTTAACAGTCTACAGAAATGCCTTCATCATTGAGTGTTACTTTTTTACTTTGTTTCCTTGGTCAACGCTACAGGTTTTTGTTCGGATCTTGTTAGCTTGAAACATTCGTTTAACATTGTGGTAAAACTTCCAAACGTCGTTTCTGGAGTAGCATGCCTCCATTTCCTTGACCGCACACTCTTGCTTTTCTTTCCGTGAAGCCGATGTTCTTCCTTCCTCCTTGGTCGTATGGAGCACAAGTCGTTCATGTCCTTGCAGTGCCGCTTCATAGTCAAGTTGCTTGCTACGTGTGCTCCTATTCATTAAACCAGAGGTTTCATACGAGTGATCAGGTGAAACGATATAGTTTTGATGCAATCCGTACGTTCACGTGCTGAAAGCTCAAAACCTTACCTTAGTCTGCCGCTCAGATGTAGACGCTGTTTCTATTCTCGATAGCAGTCCGTTTTTCATTTTGTAAGATCATCACCTGTTAGCGATTGTTTCGCAATAGTAGGATTCTTGCGTGTAGTTAGAAACACACACATCTCCCAAACATGTGCAACGAAGTTCTTTCTGGAACCGCTATTCCGAAGCTAGTCTTCCGTTGCGGGGATATAAGAGCTGCCGTTGACCTATGAAGGGTTCATCTGTCACCATATATTTTTCAATGTCCTAACTAGTCCTCACAAATTCTTACTGATCTCTGCTCCAAGAACATTGTGGTAGGTCTTATAAGAGTATATCATGCTGACAGAGCAAAGCGTTTTAGGAAAGGTCTCAAGGAGCTAAGACCAATTGGTCCTTCGAGCCTTCTGAAGCAAACTGTGCCCTATATACTCACGTAAAAGCCCACATTAACTTGGAGGTCTTCGATGCGGCATGCATACTTTAAAGTGATTTGCTATCCAGGATGACATCCAGATATTAAGATCCGTTGAAAAAACCAATAAGCTAATCTTTCTTCTTCCCGTGAAGAGAACAATCTAAGTTTTGATAGGATTGACTGAATTCAATTCTACCTAGTATGGACACATCCGCAAAAAAGTTTTGCAAACAATTGCTCAATAATTCTTTCAATGCTTATCAGAAGGAACGAGGTCGGACTCTTAGTAACTCTGAGTTAAAGCTTTGGCCGGTTTTCGGTATCACAAATACTTTCACTGTTTGCTAGGTTAGTGCTAGGCTATCAGTGAGAAGATTCTTTTCAAAGTTGCCAGCGGCTAGTCATTACCTTTTTGTAGCATAACTGGATATATGCTATTGTTGTCAGGTGACTTGGATACATTGAAGGATTCAGCAGTATTAAATGACTTCCACCATGATCGAACTTGCACTTCCAGCGATAAGGGTAAATTGAAAGGTGGTTCTAATCTGGTCACCGCGGAAGTTAATTTTAAGCGTGGGGCTGCTTTTGGATCAATCCTGAGTATTTCGACATTCTGCTAAAAGTTGTTACAGGAAGCACTCTTCCAAATCAGAATGAACCTGTTTTATACTTGGAATCTACGCGATCTACGGTCCAAAAGCCACCATTCAGATTTGTATGCTTTAGCTTCCTTTATCTTCTGTTTTAAGTCTTTATGACAAACTTCAAATAAATTGAGAAAAAATTCAGACAAAACTATTAAGCTTGAGGATACTCGACTCAAGCTAAGGACCACTACAGGCGGTGGCCCATAGTAAAGCGTTATTTCACCCCTATTTTAGATTCTATTTACAAATAAGGTGGTTTATGGAAAAGTGTAAATGTCATGGAGAAAGAATGACCGATGACTGGACTAGCCGCTCTGTATGCTCTATGTTTAAGGGGGCCAATCCTATGTCTTGCAATACCTATCGAGACTTATACCTCTTCAATGTCTCAATTAAGATTCTTTCCAACATATTGTGCGAAGATGTCGACGATCTCATCTCATCATCCAGGCAAGACCAACGCTTTTCTAGTCGAGACTTACAATATTTTCATCGGACCGATCCAGCTGTGTCTCTGCCTCTGAAAAATACGCAAATTACCATTTAGAAACTTTTTCTTCAGGAAATTCAATTTCATGAGATTTTGCTGAAACCGATAGTCCGCAGGGCAGGTTTTAATGCAGGAAGCACTATCTTCAAGAAATTTGGGCAGCTGATGGGATTCATAAACGACTTCGACACCATCGGTCTCTCCCAGCTCGCTGTCGTAAAGGATTTTCTGACAATTGAAGAACAAGCTAAACCAAGCACATATTGCCAACAGAAAAAGAAGTCTCTGTCCTCCGCTTGGGACAAAATGTCACTGTTGACAATGGCAACTATGAAGTGCTTAATATGTTTATCTACGAGGAGTAGATTCAGCGAAGACTTACACTAGAAAATCGCTGTTTCTTCGGTTTGGCGAAACAAATAAGCCTCGGAAGACAACATTTGTGTTCTACAAAAAATTGATCCAGCCCGTTTCGCTTTATAGGGCCAACAGTACTGGATGATAAGCAGGAAAGCAGAGTATACAAAATTCTCAATCGAATAATTGCTGTTGTATGCTAGGAGGATGAATGAAGAAGAAGATATAACCTGGAGCTCTACTCGTATAAGTTGTATCAAGCTGCAACCCAAAATACGTAGTTCGCCCACATCGAGCAAATAGACAATAAGGCTCCAGCGGAATTTCAGATCACAGCTCCCAGATTCGCAACGACAAGAAACACCGAACTTCCATTTTACGAATCAAGTTATCTTGGCTGCCGGAACAATTGGTTTGGACATTGTTCATGGGTCGGGTGCTCGTTTATATATACGAGGGGCGTTCAATATATTCTCGGTATCGATATGAAGGAAAATGCGAATTCAATTTAAATTGTTTCTCCCCTAACATCAATGCATTTGTTACATCTTGAGATAACCCTCAAAAAAATAAATTTCCTCTTTCTCTGCAAAATACCCATTTATTGCCGACTTGAGTTCTTCATCATCCGAAAATCTTTTTCCACGAAGTCATTTTTTTCAAATCCGGAAACAGGAAATAATCACTAGGGGCAAGGTCTGGACTATAGGGTGGGTGTTGGATTTCTTCGAAACCACAATCTCGCGCAGCAGCCTTGGAAACTCGCGCCGTGTGAACAGGAGCGTTGTCATGAAGAAGCAACACACCCGCTGCGAGTTTACCCCGTCTTTTCTTTTCAATTTCCTCCCGAAAATTATGCAAAGTGGAAGCGTAGGATGTGGCGTTGATGGTTTCACCTTGTTTTTGTACTCAAGGAGATTCCCTTTGAGTCCCAAAGAACTGTGGCCATGAGCTTCCCGGCAGACGGAGTGACTTTGAACTTCTTCGGGGGGTCTGTTCCTTTTTTATGCCACTGCATGGACTCTTGTTTGCTTTCAGGGTCATAGTGGTGGACCCATGTTTCATCCCCAGTAACAATTCGATCCATAACACCGTCCGCGTTCTCACTACACATCTCCAAAAGATCTCTACAGCATGCGATTCTCACTTTTTTCTGAGGCGCATTCGTGGCACCCACCTTGCACTGACCTTTGAAAGGTTAAGATGGTCATGAAGAATGGTGTGAATGGAACCAATTGAAAGCTTGGTGATCTCTGCCATCATTTTCACCTTTATTCGGGCATCCTCAAGAACAAGTTTTTCGACTTCTTTGATGCTTTCTCCCGCACAAGCAGTAGCCGGGGCGCCGGAGCGGGGGGCTCTCTCTGCCTCTCTTGAACTCACTTGACCACTTTTGCACAGTTGATAATGAAGGTGCGGAACCCTGGTAAACAGCCACCATCTCTTCATGAATAGTTTTTTGATTTTTTCCTTGCTTAGTGAGAAATTTAATTACAGCGCGATGCTCAATTTTAACCATAATCGTCTCAGTTGTCATTATGATTCTGTTTAACTAGAGATAAAGCGCGAATTAATAATCACATTTATATGAAATTTTACATGAATGCACCAAAAAAATAGTATTACTTGATAAATAAGTCAATTTATATATACAACCACAGCTTCACCCCGATACCGATAATATGTTGAACGCCCCTCGTATATCTGTCATGGTCTCCAGAAATGAGTTAGTACTTATGTAGCTATTAAAGGTGAATTCTTACCGGCATGAGGGGTTAGTTCTTAGGGAGTGGTCCAATGGGAAATAGTGTCTTGCATTCCAATTTTGAATGATGAAAATATGGCTTTAAGGATTTTTTATTAAATTAATTAAAAACTGGAAACAAAACCCTAAAATTATGCTGAAGAGGGCTCCCATGTACAGGTATAGCTAGTCTAAAAGATTTCCCCAGATTTATGCCTTTGGACTAAGAATTTATATTCTGTTTCAAATTATGGAAACGTGCTACTAAAAGGCGATCTAAAACTTTAGGTAGCAAGATTTGATGAGGTTGTTATTGGACAGCCGAATTGCAATTGGAATTGTCAATACACAGAAGCACTAAAATTATATTCATTAACAGGAATATCTGTGTTTAAAGATACCGACTTCCAGAGAACTAGTTTTGGTTTGGCTCCTTCACTAACTGGAAGCACGTTCTTTTCATACGCTCTGTTTCTCTACCATTAAGTAGCTGCTGACTTCACAGCTGGCAGTCACTTACCTCTCTCGAAAAATATACGAATGTCGTTCCTATCGTGGGACTCTTCGATATCCGTGAGCTTGCATTTTGCATGGGCCCTTTTCTTTTTTGCTGGGACTTCTTCTGGGTTGATTCTGACTGCAAGCTTTGGACTGTCATTTTTTTTCCATGGTCGCCTCATCATCATAGTAGGGCCTCCTTTTCGGTGGTGGCTGGTAGCCGACTAGGGAGTGCCTATAATATTGACGTCATTGCATATTTCTTTCAACATTTTGAGGGGCGTTGATGACAGGTTTCAACTTACAACATAATTTCGAAACTTTAAAGGATTCATCCTCGATGTAGGAAAGAGAGCTTTAAGCAGTTACTGGTGCTTTGGTTTGATAAAATGCTTTCTTTGCCCACAGATCGATTGGTTAAACATTCCGAGCATTCAATATAGACCCACATCACTTCCTAGTTGCAGCCAAACTTCACATATCTTAGATGCCACATCAACATAGAAATACTGTGAGCCCCGAGAAATGTTGACGATAACGTATGCTTTAATCTCTCGAAATGTTGTTGAAGACCAGTGGCTTTGCTGCCAAGAAGCGGTCAAAAACACGTCAACTGATGTGCTAGCTCTCTATCGATCACCCTGAAACCCCTAGATTTATGGAATTTGCTGAAAAGCCCATGAAGCAGAACAACTCGTGTACGAAGCTGCATACATAAAAGCACGAGAGCGGCTATGAGTTATGACATGATATGAGAGGGAGGAAGAACATCGGCTTTTCCCGAGATAAAAGAAAGAGAAAGGGATCCATATGATCGAGGAAAGAAGAGGTTCTACTCCAGGCATATGGGTTGGAATTTTTGCCAACAGATAAAGAGAAAGAAAGTATTGGGACCACTCGTGTTGGGACCACAAAACTCGAACAGAGAACTGTAGAGATGAGTACAGAAACTAAGTAATCAATTCACAGTCAGTATTTCGAGTACGTACAAACTACTTTTACAGCCTGTCAATTGGCGAAGATGACCTAAATTCCGTTTCGGGAGAGCAAACCATTGAACCAGGATAGTGAAAGCTAGGACGTCCACCTACGAATAAAATAAAGTTAGATGTCTAAAGTAAAATAAAATAACATTGCCGTGCCAAACGGCCTGTCGAGCCACATTAGGCAGCTACTACTACTGACTTGGTAAAGAGTATAGACCAACCCATATAATCCATAACAATGCTGTCACTGTTACGTTTGTAAGTATTGATAGAAAAGCGGCATAGCTAGACTTAGCTGCGAGATAAAGCAAACCCAAATACTCGTATATAGCGACACGACACGAAAAATTTCACTTACCAATCGCCGTTTCTCTTGTCTTAAGTAATGAAGCCTTATCGAGAATACCTAGGAGATTCTTTAAAAGTCCCTCATTATCCTCATTGCTGCAGAAGCCTGTACATTAGCGAATACATATGGAGATATCAGTGGCAATGCGGACTGCAACGCCTGAAATGACTAGAACATGCCGAGTGAATTTATACCAACATCCGGGCCAAAGAGTTTACTAATCCTTCCGGGAGTGACAATGTAGTATAAGATGACTTCACCTTAGGCGAAAAGGTGGAAAAGGGCTTCAGCCATCTTAGAGCCCATTCGGTTACGAATATTTCGAGGCAGAGAGGCTAATCCGACATTCATAGTTCATCCTCAATTTCACGTGTTCTCCAATTTTATTTATGTGCAACACCTTCTTAGGATCGCTAATTACTTTTGGTGTTTTGAGCTGTCGCAAAACTTGTCCACCTGTCTTATCGCCTTCCCCTATTCCAGGCTTGTCAAACACACTGTTTACAGACATTTCAACGCCTTGCTTCGTTTCCTTCGTAAAGTAAGCGAATCTCCTCGCTTTGTTGTTCTTACTTTCGCTGATTTATCCCTTTGACATGCTGCTACACAAAGGGCACCGAAAAAGAAAAAAGGAACCGTCCAAGGAAATGGAAAAAAAAGAAAAGAAATCAACAACGCAACATAAATTTTTTCCTGGCCTAGGCGAAAGGTTAAATTCTTATTTCAATTTTTTTTTGTTTTTTTTTTAAGTCTACTCGAAACTTTTCTTCCTTGCAGTAGTACCCAGTACCAGGGTAAAGGAAAAAAGGAAAAGAATAGGAAGCACTGAAAAATTATCGTTCTCGTTTCGGATGCACGACAGAGGAAAGAGGAAAGCGGAAAGCAAAAGCCTTAATCCTTGCTAGGTCGTGCGAAAGAAAACCCTGTTCGGAATCTCATGGAGAATTTAACCGGAGAACTTTTTCTCCGATTCGCTGTTGTTATCCTTTTCTTTTCGTTTTTTCTTGTACTTATCCCCGTTGCTGTTGTTGGTTCTGTACACCCCGCTATATTACTTACCGGCTAAAGGATGCGCTTTGTTACTTATTCGGTTTCAGTTTCGTCTTTCTTTCCATTTCTTCTTTTTTCGATTTAAGATGAGAACCAAAAGATCCTTAAAGAAAGTCCCAGGAAACAGGATTAAAGTTCCTTGAAACTTTTTTAACATTTCATCCCTTCGACGGTGCTTTCTATCGTTGAGTGTTTTTGAAATGCGATAAATGTTTATCCGCTTGTTTTGCAGTGACTCCTTTTTCTTTCGAATACCAGTAAGTTGTCATCCTTTTTCCCGAAAAAAAAAAAACAGTCAAAAGTCAGCCACAAAAAAAAGGATTCATCTCGTTAAAAAGATACCAAGTGTCTTTTGGGGTGATCCTTTTGCTCGCTGATTATAACTGTACTCGTACATTCGGAGTTTCGCGAAAGGGGTTCAGCTCAGTTCAGTTGAGTTTGCTGGTTCTCAGCTCTGTTGTCGTTTTATGACTCGATGACGAGTTGATTTTCCTAAACAGATTACCGCTGTTGAGGACTTTATTCATTCATTAGGCAGGGTTGGCAGTTTCCGACTGACGGCGTTTCATGGAATCCGCCTTTGCCTGTGATTTTTTCGTTTTGCCCTTTTTGTAGTTCTCTCTTTCAAAAATATCAAGACTTTTAAAGTGAAAGCTTTTCAATCGGATGTGTACAAAGTGCCTTTGAAATAGGTTCTAGTGATTGAAATGGGGGTAGTAGACCTGGAGTTTGAGTTGTACCATTGGATTCTTGGAAAAGCTGAACGAATAATGAAAATAAAAAAAAAAACAGAACGAAAGAATGTGCTAAAAGCTATGGGGTGGGGCGGGGGGGGGGGGGGAGAATATTGTAGAAATGAGGTCAAAACCTCTTTTGAAATGAATGCATTCAGGTAATCGTCATTTAGCTCAATACTGCTTTCAATGGATATCTTTTAAAAAAAGCTGCATAAACATCGTCCTTGGCTTTGAACGAGATTAATCCAATTCCACTCCGAGGAATCCAAATGAAGAAGAAATAAGAATCAATGCAACAGCTCCATGGAAAAATACGCATACAAAGGCCAAAGTCGAGAAAGCCATGGGATATAATCTGCACAGATGGTTTCTTCGTATCTGGAGCCAGATTGGAAGAACAGCGACGAGAAACATTAGCAGGTTAAAGATAACGTGATTGAGCATTTCAAGGAAGGCTTTCTCTGATGAAAATACCAGTAGTAGCGATTGCAGTAGACAAGTGTTGAATTTTCTCCTAGAATGACGTTTTCATTTTGTAGAAGAATTCTAGAAACTTACTTAAAAACTGTATCATTGAGAAACTTTTGTTAGTAAAACAGCTGTATTCCTTAAATCAGGAAAGATATCTGCCTTGTGATCGATGGGTTTTAAAAATACACTCTAAGGAGTTTTAAGAAGGCAAATGTGACATAAAACCGAATAACTAACTAAGGACTGCATCTTCCAAAGTATTCCAGTCTGATAAACCTTCGCACTCTAGTCGGACATCATATATGTAAGTGCAACCTCATTCGGGATTGGGGTGTCACGTTGGATGATGGCTTTAACCAACTCGACATGTAAAGACATCAGTCTAAATCAAGAGACCAGTGGGTTTAAGTCCGAGACCACCTGTGTGTCGGTTCCACATAAAAAAAATAAAGAGGGAGGTCCTCTCATGGTGGACTAACTACAGCGGAAGTAGCGAGACCCATAAAGTGCGTCTTGAACTAAACTACGAATGTTGAATGAAAGTGACGGAGGGAGCGGTAGCACGATCACATGGAATAGCATTACAAGCATTTTATCGCGAATCAGAATTAGTACCCCTAAACTTATAAGCAGACGACAACAAACAGAAAAAGTGCAACGTCGAAGCGCGGCAAAAGAGCGAATGTTTTCAAGATTGCGACACAATGAAGAAAAAACGTGGAAGCGATTCAATTTCCGAAATATATTGAAGACGGGAAGAGGAAGCAACGCGTTACTTAATGAAGAAGTTCTGCAAAATATCGTTTCCTCGTCTATCGCTCTCGAAGAGGAAACTTAGTAACAAGTTAGCAAATTAGTAACAAAAAATTAAACATGATGATGCATTCCGGCCGGATCAAATACCCTCCGAATTATGGGTGGTGATCGAATGCCTAAAAATTGGAAAAAGAGCTCTCATATTTCACTAAATAAAGGCAATATCGACACGAAAAACTGCAACAACTAAAGATTGGCGAAACGAATCTCACAGCCTATAAATAAATCTGAATACAAAGCAATATTATTAAACACAATGCGATTTGTGGGAGGCAATACAACATATGACGCGATATTTATGGGAAACATCGCTACGCTTCGAAAAATCTGCACACCGTTTTCATCGATTTGGAAGAAGCGTTTGATAGAGTTCCCATAGATCCTTTATAGACAACGCTATAATCTCAAAATATAGCCGAGATTAAGATAAGATTCGTAAGGGATAGGGAAAAGTACCTAAGCTCTGTCGTTGACCACTAAGAAAATTGCCATGATGTCGCACGTAGACTTGGCTTGGGGTGACTTAATCAGTGCGAAATGTCTGCATTATAACATGACGCAATAATGTCGCTTGTTTCACACGACAATCGATCGTTCAGCTTTTTCATACCAGAGCATCGCTGACAAAGGGCAATCAAAGAGGCTGCCTTTGATGTACTTGGTTTCTACTCACCCAAACGAAGAAACGCCTGGTTCGATGGTGACAGGCAAACGTGGAAAAACAGCAGATGTACAGAGCGGCCACAGAAAAGAACGAGAAGGGCTCGTGAGCTCTGCGAGCAGAAGAGGAGGGAGAACATAAGCTCTTGAGAAGAAACAAGAAAGAGCACGAGAAGCGCTCGATCGAGGCTTCTTCCGGAAGAATGTAGCAACACAGTCGGTGCTGATAATCTGGAAAGATTATTTCTGCGGGCTGTTAAACAGTGATGACGAACAACATCACACGATCAGGAAGAATGAATCGTTCAACCTGTTCGAAGACAGACAATATTTCGCTCCACCCGACTAAGATGAAGTCAGGACAGCCATTTCCAACTCAACAGCCTAGGACAAAACGTCACGATAGGTAGTTACAATATTGAAGTAGTAAGGGACTCTAACCAATGCTGCAAAAAATCAGATTTGCTGATTGCTGCTTCTTTCGACTTAGAAGGCAATTGAGTAGTAAGAACCTCTCTCTAGCAATAAAAAAGGCATTATAAAAGACACTGATTGCCCGCCTTACAGTGCAAATGCGTGGACATCGATAAGAGCGGATGAAAATGCTCTTGGGCGTTTCGAGAAATAAGTTCTCCGGGTAATTATCGGTACCGTTTGCATCGATTGAAAAGGGAGATGCGAACTGTATGGGCTATACAGCGATGCCGACCTCATCAGAAAAGCTTGAATAACCCAGTTAAGATGGCTAGGTTATCTTGAGCGCCTGGACACCAACGCCCCAGCCCTTAAAGTCGTCGGGAAACGTATTAGAGGACGACCTCATCTTAGGTGGCGCATTCAAGTGGAAGGGGACCTCAGCCAACTTCATTTGCGGAACTCGATGCGGCAAAAGATCGCGCTATTTGAGAGAAATATTAGATTAGGTCCTGGTCTAAGCCGGGCTGTAGTTGTATCTAAGTGAGTAAGTAAGAAGTCAACTTCAATGTACATATTTGTGAAGCTTTCAATTTCTGGAATGAAGTAAATCCAGAAGAGACTCAGTTATACGTCCATACAGCATAAAATGTTCAGGATTAGGAATTAATACGCCCGACATCATAAATATTTTCTGTTGAAGCAAATTCATCACATAAAGCTGCATCCCGAACATGAAGACGAACGGCGATGTAACGCTCTCGTCTATAAACAATTCCCTCGAGGAGGAGACTCACGACATAGACGACAAATGTACAGTGACGTTGATTCGTACAAAAATGAAATCGCCGAACTCTACACAGAGTTTGGTGAGTTCCAGAAGAACGTGAAGGCGTTTGAGGATCAAATGGAGATGAATAATCTGCCATCGAATTGGCAGAAGCAGAATCTCAACAGTTAGAACTCAATCACTGTTTAATCATTGATCGACCAGCTAGAGGTTTTTGATCGGACGTTTCGAATGCAAGCAGCTAGGTGTATTCTTTACCTGGCACAAGGTTACTGGGCTGAAGTGCAGTCGGAAGAGGAACAACACCAGAAGGCTTGGGATAATGTCATCGTTTTGTATGAACTGGGAATGTTTACATCGCTCATTGATCTACTAAACATGGAAATCAATTATTCTGTATCGTCGGATTGCGCGGCAATAAAAAATCTCGAATATATCGCTTGCAGACTCTACCGATTTGCGAGTAATACTTTCAGCATTTGTATAAAGCAACCAGATAACAACGGTGTGAGATATAAAATTGATTCTGGCTTTATTTTGAACCTACGTTCATGCCATTATGTTTGGAATATCGCAGTCAAATCACTCAAATTGCCGCCTCTGTTTCGCTGGCAGTGCCTCAAGCGGTCGGTCCAATTTTTGATGATTTGGTCCAATATGTGTGGCGTTATTCCGGCAATAGCGTGTCGAATATTGTTCTGGAGCTTGTCGAAAATGAAGCCAACCACATAGTTAGCGTAGTCTAAGGACTTGACATAGCCAGGAGAGAAAATAATCGAGTCTTGTCAAATCGCATGATCGCGGTAGCCAGTTGATGAACCTTCTGCGTGAGAAGATCCAGTAGTCAAATTTCACCTTCACAACTTCGAGCGTTGCTTCGCTTGCATGGTATGTGGTGCCATCTTGTTGAAACCTCAGCTCGGATATATCGATGTTGTCGAGCTCGTATTTCATATTCCTTATTCGATCTAAATAAGTTCCTATGATGCTGCCATGCCATGAACCACACCAAACAGTCAATCATTGTGGATGCATTGATGCTTGACCGACCACTTATGGATTGTGGTCGCTGCAATATGCAAGTTATGCTTTTTGACATACCCGCTGAGCCAGACATGGGTCTCGTCCCAGAAGATGATTTTGTGCCCAAAATCCGGATCTCCGACCAACATTTCCAGCGCCCAATTAGCGAACTCACGGCGTTGTATATGGTTGTACCGCTTCAATTCTTGCGCCAGCACAATTTTATACAGATGTAGGCCCAAATCTAACTGCAAAGCCGGGTTGACTCTCTGACGATGCCGAATTCAGCTGATCGGTGCCAAATCGACATTTCTGGGTCTTCTTCGATACTGGCCACTACGGCGGCTATGTTTCCTTGATTCAATCTCTATCTGGTTGGTGGCTTAAGATCCAAAAGAGTGTACTCAGGCTCAAACTTCTCCACGGTGCGACGAATTACCTCCACACTGAAGCCATGATGATGAATGACCTCACGACGAAATTCACGTTGCGTATTTACAACTGAGCCGGCATTTCGATAATATTTTTTTATAATTTCGGCACGTTCGGCAAGCGTAGAACGATGCATGATAAAATGGCAACCCTTGCTGAATATTAACTTTGACAGCTGCTGAAACATAACAATTGTAAAAACTATCATTGCTATCTGGTCACGTTATCCGTTACTATGAGCAATTTCAAATAGTGTTTTAAAAATGTATTGCATGTAAAGAACTAAGAAGCGTTGGCATGATACATACTCGTATATGCATTAAGTAATGTGTGTACAAAATAAAAAGGAGTGAATCGGAAAATCAACTTTCCTATAAGTTTATTTAACGATAGCTTAAAGCGCGGTTACCGTAGTGTAGGATGCGAATTGCCTACAATGTTCGATTTTTTTTTTAGTAGAAATGGAGCATGACTTCGATTTCGAGTGGATTGCAAAGTCTGAACATTCCTCGGCTATAGCTTGTCGATGTGAAAAAACTTTTGGAACGTTTTGCTATTTCAAAAAGCAGCACAAAAATTCTTAAAAAACTGCGGATGAACTTTTTAAAACTTCTTTGACAAGCAAAGAGCTGCTAGTTTGCATAGCAATGCATAACTATGGTTTTTGTTTTGCTTTTATTTTTTTTTTGTTTTTCTGCAATACTTGTTAGAAGATGTACTTATTTGGTCGATAGAAAAAAAACAGGAGCGACTAACGGCCTTAAATCAATTTTTCGATGTAACCTAACTAGGCGATCTTTCGGTATCTACGCAAAATCTTTTCTTAACGAGCACAAACATTAAAAATTAGATGTTCAGGATGCTGAACATGTTTAGCATGGGCTGTATAAGATTTTCGAAAATATAATGTCGTCTTTATTACTGGCGTTTTCCTATCGCAATGTGTTAATTAACTTCAATGATGGTATCAGTGCAGAGTCATTGTAGGGTCCTTAATCAAGATGGCTTTCAATGTATTTCCTTTATTTTTTACATCCTTTTCGGGGATTTGAAATTTTCGGGAACCACTGCTACAGATTTATTCTACGGTCATCATCGTCCAATATGCACTTGTTGGAAACTTTTCACATTTTATTAATCGTTCAAACTATCCAGGGGAACTATTAGCATAAGTATTGTACGATTCCCTTAATTTATATACGTACATTAATGTACATCCATATACAATAATGTATACACGGGTTCTGTAATAAGAAATAAAAATCAAATTACGGTGTCGAAACGCTTCCCTCTGCCGCAAATCGATTCAAAAAGTCCCCCTTGGATGCTCATAAAAACCCCACCTAAATTCAAACAAAGCAAGCAAACACTGTTCATTAAACAAGCGGCAAAAGATACAAAATCCAAAAATAAAAATAAAACGGAAGAAGGAGAAGAAAAAGAAGAAGTAGGAGAAGATTTAGAAATGGTAAAACGACGCGACAACTGCCGCAAAATTAGCCGAATAAACGAATTAAGGTGATAACCATAACATTAAAGTCTTCTTGATCCCTAGCAGCATCCAGTGCGTCCTTTATCCTCTAACAATCCTCTTTCTCTCCACAGGGATGCTCTTTTTTCACCCTCTTTCCATTCATGCCATAACCCCTGAGTTACAATTATTTTCCGTTGTCCTCTTTCACCACCACCGTAAACCAGCTAACAACCAGCAGAAGCTAATCTCATGGCAGACAAATTTATTCAAATTCATTTCGTCCTGTCTTCCCACTTCTGTACCCAAAACAATGCCGGCCAGCTGTACCTAAACCAGAAAGAGAGATGAATAAGAATGTAAAAATAACAGGAAGTACTCCAGGCTCCGCATATAACCAGACAACAACACCAAATACCACATACAAAGGGACAGAATCGGAAGGACGATACCTGTAAATATCAACTCATAAAAGGTATTCGTACTAAGGGGGCAACTAACTAACCACCGGTCGACCCGCCAAGGATGCCAAATGAAATAATGAAAATAGGTGTCGTCTGTATGACCTAACCATCTTGATCGCTCTCTCTACCCTGAATACCTTGACTATACTGACTGGCCTGACTTTTGCCATCGAATCCTTCTGGCCAAAGGGGAAGTCTATTAAATTGAAAATACCAACGATGACCGACGCCTTGAGTGGGGTTATGTGTTGGAACTCCACTAACTCGGCTAGTATCCGCATCTATGTCCCTATTCCTGAATACCCATATCCCTATTGTCCGCAATTTTAAAAAGTAACCGAATAAAAACCAAAACAGCACAAAAAAAAAACAGTATGGGCACAAAAAATAGAAACAAAAAAAGTTTTCCTTCCGGTGGTGGTGGTAGTGGTAGTTGACAAAATTAAAAGCGAAAGACAAAAGGACCAGGAATTCCCTTTTACAGCAAATGAAATGAACTGAGGGCGGTTGACTCCACATCAAACACACACGCACACACAAATATATAGAGTATATATGGACATACTCTTTGGAAGCAAAGTGACAAAATGCCCGGAATTCTTTTGAAGGAAGAAATGTTCGCTTCGTGTATCTAAAGTAATGCAGAACAGTGTGACCAGATTATGGAACACGATTTTAATTAAAAACTTGTATCTGTACTGTACGCAGATATATAGATTTTGTTGCAGTTTAGAGGTGATTGCAATACATGTTGTAAGCTGAAGGTCAGCAGTTGCAATTTTGTTTTTTAATTATGTTACCTATACCTACAATCTGTCTGGATGTAGACATATCCGAAGCAACCATTTAGAAAGCCCGGTACTTATTAATTTACACGGTATTTGCTACTATTTCAGACTTAGGACATCTAAGGATAATATCATACGTGTTATATAAATCAAAAGGCCAAAATGGCCAATATCATCGTGACATAATGACATGCATGCTATCATCTACGAGTAACTAGCTGCCGTACCATCAATTTCTGTTTCGTAACTAAATATGTACCTTCCTCGTCACTGCTTCTGAGCTTCCATCATTTAATTTGAATCTTTTTGATGTCTTCAAGCTTACTTTAATTTTGCTGTCTTGCATTAGTAACTAAAGAAGTTTCGAAGGTAATTCTAAGACCCTGACAATTCCTTTGACGACAAGTATAGGAACTCAACTCATCCCATTTACGTGTGGTGTTCTTTCCCCTGTTCTGTGTACGGAATCGAAATCGAACTCTTGAACACCTAGGGTGGCTACTGTCGTAGCTATAGTAGGACTGTAGCTCTGTATGAATTTACTTCTTTATCATTGGTTGGTGGTGGAAATTTTTCGAGGGATTTGGCTTTGCTCTGGCCTGGCCGCATCGCTTAATTACTCATTGCATGCTCGAGAAAATTAGCACTTTTCGTTTCTTGTAGCGTCAACCCAGCTGCTTTTACTGTACCCACAAATGATATTCATTCAGCGATTGTTTCGATAGCGATGACGACCCATCTTAGAAAAGAGATGGCGGCAGATAAGTCTTTAATGGACCAACGGCAGTGCTCACATCCCAGAATGGGTTACTGACTTCGGTCTCAGCGACCCCTCGTCATAGAAGTATCTACTATGAACCGGCCCTACAGGTTGGGGATTGTGCTGGTGGGGTAACTGCCCGGCCATGGAAAAAAACGTATATTAAATTATGAAGCAATAACAAGCCTTTGATACGCACGGATCTACTGTTGACAACCCCTGCAAACGAAACTAAGACAACGAACTTCGAATCTGCATGTGGAATATTAGGTCCCTTAATAGGCCACGTGCAGCCGAACAACTAGCGGAGACCACGGAATATTGCAAAGCAGATGTTACCGCCACCCAAGAACTGCGCTGGGATGAGCCCCACAAAAATGGAATGAAAAGCTGCAACATTTACTGCGGCGATTGTAGTGATGCGGATGCGGATTTGTTATTAGATGCATACTGCATATTTCCACCATTAGCCTTATATGAATGCCCAGAGAGAGGAGAAAAATGACCACATCAAATATGTCAAAATTGTCCACGGCGACATTGATGCAGAAATAGGAAGAGAGCGCATCTTTAGTAGGACTTATAGCCTGCACGACACCACCTCCGCTAACAGCTTCCGGCTATTCGACTTTGCGGTGGAGCGAAACTTTGTTGTAACTAGCACGCAGTTCCCGTTCCCGAATCTTGATATTTGACGTCGGACGGCCATAATTGCAAGAGATCGCCAAATCCTTTCCCGATCAAGTCCTCCTTAATCTCCTAAGAGGTCCTATGCGGCCAGCATCAGATATCGAGAACCAGTATCAAAATTGCCAAAATGACATCAGAGATGCCGACTCTGATATGCTGAGTTTCAGCTGGCCACCACAACGAAACCCCTGGTTTGACGACGAGTGGGGCAAGCACATGCGGCTTAGCAAGATGCATACAAAACGGCGCTGCATAGAAGTCTAGAGCTGCTCACGAGCTCTAAGGACAGAAGAGGAGAGACGAACACCGACATGCTACTGACACAAAACCTGTAGAGACGAACAAGGGAATTTTAAATTTTATTTCGCTTAATGCAAGATTTAACTAACTTAAAAACTACGACTTAAAAACTGACAAGAGTTATGGGGTAGGAAGTAAGGGTTTGGTGGAGGAGATCAAGTTTAAGACGAGAAGTGCTCAGGTTAAAATCAAAATGGGGGAGGTTTGAGTTGACCTTACGGAGCATGCGGGAGATTGGTAGCGTAAATTACGAGGGTTAGTGTTTAAAGAAACAGAACCGGAGAGCAGTCGATGAATGAAGAGAATGTCAGCTACGTCTCTGCATTTTTCGAGGGTATTCAGGTTAAGAAATTTGAGGCGGTCGCGATAGGGAGGTAAGATAAATGGGTCATTCCAGGGTAGTCCACGAAGAGCAAATCGAAGAAAACGACGTTCAATCTTCTCGATTCGGGATATATGAATTCGCTGAAAGGGGGACCACACTTGCTAGGCATATTCGAGAAGGGGCTGGACAAGGGTAATGTAAAGTGACCTTGTCACATAAGGGTTGCTAAATTCTTTAGACCAACGTTTGATAAAACCGAGCGATGAGTTGGCTTTAAGGATTATCTCATCAATATGCGAACGAAAGTTTAACTCTCTATCGTATAAAATTCCAAGGTCGTGAAGGGATTGAACCTGTGGTACAGGTTGGTCACGCAGAAAATAAAGTTGAGAGGGGGATTGATTGGACTTACGAAACAAAGTCATAGATTGACATTTGGAGACATTAAGCTCACAGCAATTTTTAGACATCAAGTAGAAAACCTATCGAGGTCTTCTTGAAGGAGAACAGAGTCTTGGGGTAAAGGAATAGTTTTGGAGAACTTAGTGTCATCGTAACGGATACGGAGCAGTGTTTGATAATCTTCTCAAGATCGTTTATAGTTAAAATAAAAAAGAGGGGACCTAGATGGCTGCCTTGTGTGACACCAGAAGTGGCTAAAAATGGGGTTGAGAAGTCTGACCTAAAGCGAACGCTATATTAACGGTTCTCCAGATAAGAAGATATCCATTTTAACAATATAGGGTCAAAACCGAGAAAAGACAATTTGAAAATAATCAAAGGCCTTAGCGAAATCTGTAACAATAACATCAATTTCGTTGCCATTTTCTAGGGCTGAAAGGGCAAAGGATACGAATTCAACTAAGTTTGTAGTAGTTGATCTACCTCTTACAAATCCGTGCTGACTGGGTTATATAAGTGACTTGCACTGAAAGCTTAGAACTTCACATAAAAAACTTTCAAACATTTTAGGTATGTGAGAAAGCTTAGCAATGGGCCGGAAGTTGGTTACTTCATTCTTTGATCCCTTTTTGTGAGCCGCGGTTATGAAAGAGGTATCCCAAACTTGGAAGAATTCACCTTATGTGAGGGACAGGTGAAATAGGGGGGAAAATGGGTGTGAAAGGTTGGAGCCATATTTTTTGAGAAATATTGCTGGGAGCCCATCTGGCCCGGGTGAAAATTCATCATTGAGATTTTGTTACTTTTTTTCGATAAGGGTGGAACATCGTAGTAGAGTCGATATACATATATAGTCGATACCGAGGATTTCGAAAGAGCATTTTTGTAGGCTGTATAAAGGCGACGACGAAACAAATACCGCTCTCAGGCAGAGTGAACCTTCTGGACGAGTTAGTTTTTTAGATCCCAGTGATTCCACTCTTAATCTTATTTCGCAGCATTTTTAGAATGCACCAACTTCGGGATTCTTTCCTGGCTCATTGCTCATCTAGGAACAGGGGTGGCACGCTAGTTTCCAGATATATCATGTATTTAGGGAAACTAGTTGTAAGTTTAGAAACTCTAATGAAAAAGTATTGTAGAAACATGATTTAGGAGTTGGGTTGGCCTCAGTTATTTAGAAAAAAAATTAAAAAGCAGTGGTTATGTAGTAGAATAAGTTCACTATCATTCACGATTATAAGTTTCGATATTCACATTCGTTCATCGTTGAAAAAACTTCAATAATTGCTCACTACAAACACAAAGATATCGCCTTCGTAATCCAGCAGATGGATTTGTTGAATGTAGTACCTTCTTTAGTTACGATTATCCCTGTCTTTCACACTTTTGCTCGTCTCCTTGCCAAAATCCGGGGCATATTTAGAGTTTCGCAGGTTCTGTTCTTAAACCAATTACGAGTTTTCACGTCGTGCAAGTCCGAGTTCACCTTTCTCGGAATCCCGAATTCGGACATCGCATTGTATATTTCGGTGCATTAAGAACATACCACAGTAGTTCTAAAGGCCGGTCCAGACGCTATGTTTTGCACAACCTTTTGTCTGCGCAGTCTTAAGACGAAATGAAAACGTGGCAATTTTTAGAGCGTCTACATGGTGCAGAGATATCTGTATATTTCGCTCAGTTTTGTGTGATATCGCCAATTTTGGCAAGCTGTCTTGTAAAAAAAAAGATTGGAACGTCTGAGATGTACCCGGCGTTCAAAGGGGTCACGGAAGTGGCTTCTAAAAAGGTAGCATTTATCCCATATTAGATTACTGCGTGAATTACGTGATGAACCTAATGATCTCTCTAGCTCAGTTATCGCTGTACGTTGTTTAACACAACTTTCCATTTTTGAATAGCCTGAATCTGGCTGCAATTAAAAAGTGATCAGAGTCGATATTTGCCCTGCTATAGACGTTGGAGATATTTGAAAACTGTCTTGTTCCGATCAGGAAGTGATCAATTGAGTTTGCAGTTTGACTGTGTAGAGTTAACAAGTTGCTGTGGTGATTTTCTTGTGAGGGAACACAGTGCTAGTTATCAACGCGTAGTTGCGGAAAAGTAAATGGGTCGAAAGCCGCTATCAATTATCGGATCGTTGGTCAAATGCAGTCCAGTCATACACCATTTTGGATTTGAAAAGCATCTGTACGCTAATCGTTGTACAGAAGGCGACATTTTGCACTTTTTTGTACCATTACTAACAGACACAATCTTGTCATATAACCTCTCTTACCGTGAACGAGAAAATGATGAACAAGCGTCTAATGATCTGCAAGGTGTTTACATGACCAGTGCAGGAAGATCAAGAACCGAAGGCGCTTGTTGGATTTACTAGTTAATGTAGATGTTCTTTTTTCCTGTCGAAAACTATATTTGCTATTAATTTGATCATTGCCCAAAAAAAAGTATATCCCGTCAAACTAATCAATATGTTCGATGGTACTATGCTACCACAAGTTGGTTATCTAGTTTTAATCCGATTTTTGTTCCCTATCTATATCGAATGCCGGAAAGACGTCGGCTCATCGCAATATAATCTAAGCGGTTTTCCAATAGGGACTTGACAACTTTGAATTTAATTTGTGAATGCACTCTTTCACTATTCATCAAACTGTCACTGTCAATTTATTCAGTAACCTCAACATTTTCATCATGGTAAAGTACACGAACGAGCAACGTCTGCAGATTATAAAAATTTTCTACCGAAATTCGTAGTCGGTGACTGCAACTTTAAGAGCGTTAACTCCAATTTTCGGTCGTAATTCTCGTCCTAGTAGACAGGCAATAACAAGTTTAGTGCAAAAATTTGTATCTACATATTCGTTGTGTGATGTTGCCGTGTCAGTGAGACAACAGGTTGATCGAAGTGTCGAAAATATCGCTGCCGTTCCCAAATCAGTCAATTCCACGGCGTTCTCAAGAATTGGGCATCGATCAGACCACATTATGGCGTATTTTGCGTAAGGATCTTGGTTTACACCCATACAAGATCAAGTTGACTCAAGAATTAAAGCCGATGAAGCGAAAATCTACATGTGCTTCATGAATCACCACTTCATTCACAAAAAATAACTGTTTGGTGCGGTTTGCATGCCGGCGGCGTTATTGGGCCGTAGTTTTTCGTCGACGATAACGATCGTCACGTTACTGTGAATGGCCAGCTTTATCGCGCCATGATCACCCGTTATTTTTGGCCCGAATTGGAAGATATGGACTTAGACGACATATGGTTTCAACAGTATGGTGCCACAAGCCACACAGCACACGCTATAATCGATTTATTGAAGAGTAAGTATGGTGAGCATGTTATCTCAAGACATGGGCCAGTCGATTGGCCGCCTCGTTCGTGCGATTTAACGCCGCTTGACTATTTTCTGTGGGGCTACGTTATGTCATTGGTCTATGCCAACACGCCGACGACGTTGGAAGAGCTCAGAGCTAACATTGAACGTGTATAGTGGCCGTTTCGGTCGAAATGTGTGGCCGAGTCGTTGAAAATTGGGTTCAACGAATTGACCGCTGCAAACGTGCTCGCGGTGGCCATATGAACGAAGTTGAGTTCCGTTCATAAATGTTTTGATTGTACTTTATGCCGATAATAAAGTTTTTGAAATATCTCAAATGGTTTGCGTTTTATTTAAAAAAAAGTTGTCAAATCCTTATTGGAAAACCCTATATTATATTTGGTTCATTGTTTCGGCATCGGCCTAAAGATGTCAATCTTGTATCGGAAGTTATCGCCCCAAAGTTGAAAGGATCTTGTTTGAAAGATCTTTTACTCATGAGTCAATGATACTGCGGAAGCCAATTGTATATATCCGTATTTGATATTCGAAGTCCTCAACAACGTGTCAGTTCATATCCGAGATATTGATCCCTATTTCGGTGCAATTAGGCTTGTAGCGTACGCTTCGATGGGCCATGGTCATCTTATGCTTGTATTGTACTATTTACTTAATTTTTTATTTTGGTAAGTTACATCGAGAGAAATTCCCAAATGAACCTCTGTTGCATTCCCCACGATTAAGCGAATCACTATCAGGAATATGTTTTAGTACGGAAAAGACAAATAAGTTTTAAAGAATCCTCATGCTCTGAACTTTCATCACGCTATGCTAAGCTTCCTGCTATTGATGTCTCAAGTTAAAGGGCATGGGATTAAAATTCTCAGGCTAAGCCTTGTGGGTGTTTCTTGAACTAGATTCACGTATTCGTGCAGCCTGCAGAGTTCATCCTTGCCCGTTTTCATTAAAACTTACTTAAACGGATATGCCTTAAAACCTAGCATCTAGGAATGCTCAGCGAATGGGTTAAATTAAAGATAAAATCATTTTATTTTCAACCCTCTGGTCACACTGTCGTACAGTATCCTGTTGGTTCATATTCTTCTTCTGATGTGATGGGACTGTTTCTGGTGTTTATTCTGTGGCAACAACAATTGGGATTTTTTTTGTATCCAGCTCGTTGTCCGACAGATTCTTTTTTTATTCTTCCTTTAGATGTCCTGTTGTGTGTCCTCCTTCTTAGTCTCCTCCTTCAGGACTTAATGGAGCCCTGGTAGGGCAATATTTGTCTATGGTATCTTGCAGTGATCTGTGCACGAGTACAAGGGGCACATTCCTTCGGCTTAGTGTTGGTCAAACGTCCCTTGAAATGGGTTTTTATTGTTGTTTGCATTCGGAGGAAGGACAACTATGAGATAATATCTACTGGAATGCTTGTTGGCGGTTGTGGTGGTGGTACAAACCAGTGGTGGTAGCGGCTAGTCCCTGGAGGTCGCTTTCTTTATTCAGGGCTTGCCAAACCAAAGCTGAAAAGGATATTTTTTTCGAGTGTAGTTTCTTTTGTGTGACTCTGCCGTAGGTTGGCAGTATCGTGCTCTTTTAATTTAATTCGTTCATTCGGCCGCCCTTTCCTTCCTTAATGCAAATGAACTGAAATTTCTCTTATGTTTGTGTAGTTTTCTCCTTGTGTGTTTGAGTGAAAGTATACCTGGCCTCCTATTAAATTGGGAATTTCCCGATGGAGTTTTTATGTCCATCATCCAAGACATTGTTATGTTTGAACTTCGACCTCTTCCACATCAGTTCCGAGAGAGTTTCAGGTTGAAAATTGTCTGGCCTTTGTGTGTGTTTTGTTTTGCTTTGGTCCTTCGGGCTATCTACATATGTGCAAGTGTTCTTATTTTTCTGTATGCAACTGTGGAATAGGTCTTAATTAGTCTCATTGCAAGAAATTCATTTCCATTTGACTGTGGGATTCCAGGTATTTGATGCCACTGCCACATTGCAGTCTTTGAAGGAAATCGCATCAATAAAATATGCACGTGGCACTTGCTATGGAGAAGGTATCTCGATTCCCCTTGGGTAAGCAGTACTCGGTTCGTCAGTCCTGTATCCTGGGTGATGTGCTGAGACCTGAGTTGGAGTAGAAGGATTTTCATTATTAATAAGTAAATTGAGAAAGAAGTTGTGGCGGGTAGATAGAATTGAGATTCCTTGAACTGTAAGCAGTGACTAAGATTCGGTTTTTATTTCGAAAGAATTCTTCTAGACAGTTGGAATATATCATGGTATTGATGCATGAGTCGGAATTTAGGGCATCCAAATTTAGATGTATAGGGCTGAATGTGGTTCTGTTCAAGGTATAGCTGGTGCTACTTCAGGGACATTAAAGTTCTCAAGAGTTATTGAACTCTGACGTTGGCCTCGGCAATACTTTAATAAAGTTTGACACAGTGGCAGTTTGCATTTCGAATGAAAAGAGGTATGTTTATTTTAAGGCATAATATTTCGATTGACAGGGAAAAGTTTAGAAAATATAAATACTCCGATGCTTCTTTTGGGAATAATTTAAGAAATTTCAGAACTATTGGATAGAAAAGATTTTACTTAGAAGAGCTAGAAAACGGCTTGAATCAATGGTTCCCCTTTTGTTTAAGGTGGCTGTGGAATGCACAATTGTGCATACTACCTTGATAGAGGTTCTTACTATCTTCTGGTACATTCAGACTTAACTATCTGATATGATGATATGTCAAATAGACAAGGCAGTAAAGGAAAGGTTCTAGTGTATCAACTCCTTACTTTCTGTGCGCACTATGCTTTTTTAATGCTATGTGACTGGGAAATTGTAGTTCACAAGAATACCGGGGTTCCTTTATTAGTTAGATCTCCTAAGGAGTATTTGATAGCCGTCCCTTCACAAGTATTTTGTTTACTGTTGGTAAACTTAAACTTTAGTAGAAGCCCTTATTACACAGCCTAAAGCCAGTTGGGTTCTAAGAAATTTTTTGTTGAACTTTGTCTATGAAATTTATTGGAGATTTCATTTCTCAAGATCCAATACTCAGTGAGGGATCCGGACTCAGTGAGTTGTTCCAGTTGAGCAGAATAAAATAAATCTTGAGTTTCTACAATGGTTTCAACGTGATCACAGGGTTGAACGATTGTTTGATTGAAGCGTATCTGTCGCCATAAGCGCTATACAATATATGTACTGTGCATGGCTATAGACATTTCGAAAATCACTTCTTGCTAGGCAAAAAGATGTGTGTATAATGAGGAGTGTTCTAATGTTATTATTCTCTACGAATTTTGCAATACTCGTGGCGCTATAAGTTCCGTGTAGATCTTTGGCCTCAACCATCATTCGGCCGTAAAGTTGTCCCTATGCACTTGCGCGCTGCAACCAAGGTGGTGACTTCTTCTACGGCCTTTTCTCTTGGTGACAGATTTGAAGACTTTCTGAGCTAGAGCGCTGATGTACATCTGTTTAGCTCATGAATTTCAACTCTTTTAGCTAAGCAGTTCCCGAAAAAACCGTACAGTTTAGTGTAACTCCTCGAATGATCTCTAAAGTTGTGTTCCTATTTACATTAACTACAAATTCTAGGTAGACCCTTTGGCGCGTGTGCTTCAATACTTGCAGATGTTCCTATAACATTCCCATAGGCAAGTATGACACTTGTGCAGACTTTTGAACATAGTGCCTCTGGCGTTGGTTCGTGAGTGCTGCACAATACTCTCAAATTCTGAATTCAAAACCGGATATACTCGTAGCTTCATAAAATTGTTTCCATTGAACACTGCCATAGGCATGCCATAAATCGACGAGTGGGGGATTTGAGAACCTATTTCAAAATCTGCCGTTGTGTAGAAATCTGATCGATAGTGGGTTTTCTAGGACTGATAACCACCAAAAAGTTGGTTGACGTTAAAGTTTTAAACGATTTTATAGAACGAGTAGGTCTGACAGGGGATGGTGAAGAGACTGATGCTTCTTTAGTTGGCGCAGACTGGAGAATCTCCTTGTTTCAGGATTGGGCATACAATGCAGATGTTCCATTCGTCTGGAATGCTTTCGGTCGATTATATCTTAGAGATGGCGTGGTGCATAGTCTTCACGAAATAATCTCCCGTCTTGGTGAACTTACATTTGGATGGCTATACTAACTTTGTGCAATTCAGGTGGACGGATTTGTTTCACCGGTTGAGTTCTGCCTGACAGCTGAATACTGCTCATCATGGCTATTAAACAGCTTGGTAGCTATGCCGTCAGTACGGGCAAGCTAGTTGAAATTAAGTTTCCATATGGTTATCCTCACTTCGTCGACGTCGGGTGAACGGACTTGTTGTACATCATCGTAGACGGAGAACGATTCGTTTTGCCTAAGAGCGGAATGTTGATCGCCATTGCCGCTAAGCAGTCTACGGAAATGGTTTTTCTATATTTTCAGCACTGACTCCTAGCAGGCTTCCACACTTTATTGACCTTTCATGTTCGTCCACTTTTTCTTCCTTCTAAGAAACCGTTAATCGTCTCTCCTGTTTTGCTGGTATAGCTTACGTGCCACTTCTGTTTCACTGGTTGCATCAGCCGACATTCAACATCAAACTCCGAAATTGGAGTCCAATGCCCACATCTGGTTAGGTGCTACTAAAACATCTAGATAGGATTCAAAACCATGTGACAAAACTCATAGGTGATGCCAATATCAATCAGTCTATTGACATCCGTAATGTCTCCTGTCTCACCTTGTTCTTTTTTACCACCAGTGCTCCATCGATTTTGCCAGTATCATCCCGCCTCTTAAAACCTTCAACCGTAACACCCGTGTCATGAATGCTCATCACTTTGAGATATTGTGATTCTTTCTTGAGCCACTTTCGGAATTCCCTGCCAAACTCTTTATTTCCCAGTCATTATAACTTCCAAACATTTAAAACCAACGTGTATCTGTATCTCTCATTATTTCCTCACTAACTTTCCTTCCCCCGCGTTGTGTGCAAACATTTTTAAGATATTCGAAACCCTTGAACGCGCGCGGATTGTATTAAAAAAAAAACAGGCGTTTCGTTATTGTGGTCAGCAGAAACTTAGCACATCTAACATCTCTGATAACTGCCGGCACATGAGAGCTTAAGAGACACTTGGTTGGCAAAAGCCTTTGTAATTGTAATTTTCCAACAGCATAAGGGATGTCCGAATTCGTACCTCGGGTTTAATAAGGTAGTGGTCCGAGTTAATTCTGGGCCCTCGAAACTTTCGGATATCCAGATGACTGGAGACGTGCTTTATATCGACCGCAATGTGATCTATATAATTGGCGGTAGATTGATCAGGAAGCCGTCCGGTCCTCCTATAAATGTTGAGATGAGGGAACCACGTGCTTGCTATGATGAATGCCATCGTCCCCAAAGCGAAATCAATAAACCTCGAAGTAGGAGATAGTGTCATGCAGGCGTTTTTTACCACCTGTACTACCAAAAATGTCCTCCTTTCTTATTTTTGCGTTGAAATCGCGAAGAGCGATTCTCGTTCACATGCCTGTGTGTCGAGAGTTCTTGCCTAAGTCTCCGTCTTACCCAAATTCAAAGGACCGCTACTTGTCTTCTCGTTAGCAGTCACCGCCATGCCGCCATAGGTTTTCATAATTTTAGAACTCAGTCCACGTCAGCACTTAATGCATGGCATTTAGATCTACCGTATAGCAATGTAACTTCCTACGTGCAATACCGACAATTAATTGCCTTTTTAGAGTACATTGTCGAAGAGTTTGCCCGACGAGCAACATTCACCCCATCTGGGGACTAGGCTTATTATTCCGTGGTCAATAAGCCTCTTCAGGGATATGAGAGCCGCCTTGAATGTTTATATACCAACACTTCTGCTACAACAGTCTGATTGCTACTGAACTCCTTATTGACCTCAGCTCCAAATACGATCAAGGCGCTCACATGAGGTATCTGACATGCTAGCTGCTTATGATGTGTTCCATACCCTCACATTCGGAGTAGTCATTTCTAAGAGATTACTCGCATTATGGTATTGCTATTTTTTTCGGTTCAACACTTACGCAAGAATCCAGCAACTCATCTTAGGTTGGCCACAATAAAGAGT
The DNA here is from genome assembly GCA_949129095.1 of Volucella bombylans. Lineage (NCBI taxonomy): Eukaryota > Metazoa > Arthropoda > Insecta > Diptera > Syrphidae > Volucella > Volucella bombylans. The sequence goes on from OX422143.1 coordinate 155,051,937, forward strand.
TAAAATAAGCACATTTATTGTCTGATTATAGTCATGGCATTGAGCGTTGTTTGTTTGACACCGATAAGCTTTGTGAACTAAAAGTTTAATAAGTCAAGCGTGCATAGTTATGTTGGATCCTAGATCATGGGTTATAAGATCAGCATCTATGATACAATGTGGCCTTTGTAACCTGTAATTCAGAATTAATTTAAAATCCATCAACATGCTCACTTTCCAGTATCCTTGAACGTGAACGAATAACTTAAGGGCAAACTTCCCTCTTTCGTCATTTCATAGTTCTTCGTTGTCCTTCTTTAAGGTTCCCTCAATCGACTGGGGCTGCGAACTTTCTTTAGGACAGGGACACACAAAGTCATTCCAGCGGAAATACAAGAACTCTTCATCTTCACTTTTGCAATTTGTAACTCATTCGTTACGCCAAAGGACATACATAAGAATATCTCCCCATCGTTTCAACATTACTTTAAAACTGTGCACATGGAACGACATACTCCTATCTACGTACCATCACTATTACGAGAGAAATGAAAAAAAGGACATTCAGAGGAATAGAATCATGTAATCCCGTTAGAGCAAAAGGATAATGTTTTTTCAGTGATTTAAATAAACTCTCAGAGGAGAATTTCATTTCATTTGAATGCACTCTGTCTCTCCCCCGAATGTGTGCCCTTTGATTCTAGCGCAACCTTCCCATGTCCCGTCTTTTTTGATGCAATTTCGTTAGAGAACTTTAATTACACAATGGCGATCCTTGTAAGTTAAAAAAAAGAAAAAAGAAATAAACTTTCTTGGAGCAATTTTGTCCTGCTCTCAATTCAATTTCCAGCGGCAGCTTTAATTCGCAACAAGATGAAGAAAAACTGGGCGTTTGGAGGGAGTGTGAGGGACGTGTGGAGGGAAGAAAATGAGCAAACGCAAAGAAAAGGACAAATTTTCTAAATCCCAGAAAAAGGATTCCCCCGGGAGACAATCTGTATTCGCTCTACATAAACATATTCAGCACTTTCACTCTGTGATTCCGATTCGGTTTAACTTCAACTCATACCACCACCTTAATCTTCCACCCAAAGACGTGTATCTGTATGTCACTGTGTGTGACTGTTTGGTTTTCTTTTTCATCGTTTGCACGACGTCTTGCAACAGCAATAAAGGGAGTGACACTGGTGACACTAGTGACACTTTTTCGCCAACATTCTCGTTTAGTATGTGACCGAATGGGTAACGTGCTTCGATGCCCATTCTCCATTCAAACTGTGTGGTACCTTCCAGCAATGGTACTGTGTTAAACACGCCTTTTCGCCCTTAAGCTGGTTACGGTGGAGTACCCCCGGATACCTTTCAAAGTTGTACACGAGTTAGTGGCAAATACGTGTCAGAAAGTCGTTGAACAGCTTAAGAAACGACCCAAGGTTGATATGGTTGACGCGTTGTTGCAATATCGAACTGGCACTGGTATTTCGTCTTGGTGGGTGGATGTCTGGACGCTTGGGTGGGTGGTAAATTGGGTATACTGCAAGAACGATGAGTTGTATCCTTCTTCATTTTGTAGATACATACATTCAGGATAGCAATAAAAATATTCGTCATTGTGTGCGATGACAATGGAGATACGAATATCGTTGGTGATGGGAATGAAGGGTTGCCATAAATATTTGAAGAAGTGGACAATATTCGTTGACTGATTGAGATAGAGGGAACGAGTTTTGATACAATTGTTGTCTTATCCAAATTTCAGATATCCTGATGTGGGTTGGAGTAACATATATATTAAGCTTCAAGATATAATGAGGTAGTGGGTTTGATAACTGAGTTTTCGACACCATGTGTCTTTATCTATTCTTTAATAAACAGAGTATAATCCTATTCTAACAACTAGTAATGCCCTTACGTTCATTGCCTGCCACGTCTGAGGTCCTGCCTTTAAATCTCATCTTCATACATCAGAAAATAAAAACTATCTTCCGAAAGTGAAAAAAATTAACTTCTGTAAAAGCCTCTCATCCTCTCACGGTTTTATGAATAAGAACCGTAGGTGAGATACAGACGAATGATTTTTGGCTTACATTGGGGATATACATTTTTTTTAATAAAACAAAAACTATTTGAGATATCAAAAAAAAACTTTTATTTCCCATTAAAGTACATCTTATACCATTATTCGTAGGAATGGAACTCGACTGCAAGTATATGTCTAGCTATCGATTCATTGGAGTCAATTTTCGACCGGTCTTCCACACATTTCGGCCGATATTCCGGCAATTTCGCGTTCAATATTGGCTCTGAACATGTCCATCCTCTCTGGCTTGTTGGCATAGACCAATGACAATGACCAATGTGTAGTCGTCGTGTTGATACCACATCACGCCAATATTGAAAAAACGTAATTGCGGCCAAAAGTAAGGTTCCAACATGTGCCGATAGCGATTTCTATTAACTGTAACGTGACAGCCATCATCATCAATGGAAAAGTACGGCCCAATGACGCCGCTTGTTGCAATTTTATTTTTATTTTTATTTTTCCCGGGGTTGAAACAATATTTAAATTAAAATTTACGAATTGCTAGCTGATCTGCCGGCAGGAATCAAAAAACAATTTTTTTTCTAAAGAAAAAGAACGAGCCCGATAATGACGAATTGCGATGTCAACAAAGAAAACCCAAAGGAAATTTGCAACAGGCAACGGGTTAAGTGCTGCCATTTTTGGCTGCTCATCTAGGGGTGGGTTTATGGTTAAAAGAAAAGAATCTGCAAGTAGCAAATCTCAAAAAAAAGTACGCAAATGTGTCTGTAGGCGCCACGTAATTTTTTTGAAAATTAAATGCAAAACCTTAAATAAAGGATGAAAAGGAAAGACCCACAATAGTCAAAAGTCACGTTATAACCAGCGATATATTGATCGGAATCTCGTATGGCGCTCCGCTACTTAGCTGGATCATGTAACCATGGCTTGGAATACCCCTAGACCGCTCTTTCATATACTCAAGTGTGCCGCTTTAACTACCCAGGTCCTCGGGGAAATTTCCGAATTCTGGGAATTTCCTTCGGCCTGAGTGAACATTTCCCCTGCATTGTTTTGGGTTCAAATAACCTCTTCTTTCGCCGAAATTGATCCCTGAGATAAGTTGAAGTGACTAAAAGTGCTCATTTCCTATGCATTTGAGACTAAGAAAAGGGAACCAAGTCAGGATCTAGGGGTTTCTAGTTAAAACTTTTAAAAAGTGTGTTTAGCCTATGTGACGAAGGAAGCTTTTCTCAAATTTATTTGGCTTGAAAAAGGTGGACCCTTTCGACCTCTGCGCAGATTTAGGTAATATCAAATAGCGTCCCACTCTTTACACTGGTTATGTTTTTTTACATTACACCATTTTGATATTGTAGACAGTTTCGAGAAAACCCGCGTAATGAAACTACAATCAGTTCTAGTTGACAATTTATTAATGCCCAGTTTAACTCCAACTTCTTTGTATTTATACGTGTACACAACAAAGGAGTGTAGAGTTCAGGTCATTCACCTAACCAGATGATCGGCACTTTGCGGCAAATAAACCGTACTACAGTATGGTGTGCAAGAAATTTCTCACATAATATCTTTTTTCTTCTACAGCTCGGCCATCCTGATCAAGTGAACGACCCGATCACTACACTGTATTAAGAAGGAATAGTTATAAATGTGTTTCATTTTCTTATTAAATTAACATTCATTCATTCATGTGATTTCGAAAAATTGAAAAATTTAATATATAATATAATATATTCAAGATATGAAAAAATTATGGAGATAATAAAAATATAAAAATAATATGGAGAGAAAACTAAATATGTAAATACAATTAAGGAAAAAGAGCCTGTATATTACAATGTTTTTGCTATTTTAAAAAATCATACTTCAGCGCTAGAATCAAGATCTCCCAAACATCCATCTGCAACGAGTTGGTCGTCATCTGATTTTGAATCGGTTATCTCCACCTTGTATGGCCTCATGTTATTTGGAGAGAACACTACCTTATATGGCAATCGGGTTATCTGTAAGCCTTCTATGTCCGACACGAGATATCTATCATTAGGTAAAGTCTTTAGAATTTTATATGGACCACGAAACTTAGCCAAAAGTTTTTTATTGACACCCGGTGTCGTGACAGTATTCCTTATCATAACCATATCATCTTTATTGTACTCAATTGGTCTTTTATGACGATTGTCATAGTAGCATTTATTCTCCATCTGTGAATTCTCAATGTTCTGAAGCGCCCTTTTCCTAACATCTTCTATATTAGCTCGTTCTTCCCTAAACTTATCATCGAGGAATTCTTTCAAGCGATCAGAAAATTCTCCTTTTTGTTCAACACCAAAAAGCAATACACTCGGTGTAAACCCCGTGCTCCTGTTCACTGTGTTGTTAAACGCAAACTCAATTTTTGCTAAGTGCCTATCCCAATTACTAGTTGTATTTGGACCACACTCTTTACCAAGCATTGGAACAAGGATACGATTCATCCGTTCAACCTGTCCATTAGACTGTGGCGAGTGTGTCGCAACTTGTATGTTATTTTCTTCTATGAAGTCCAAAAATTCTTCTGATGTGAAACAAGTCCCACGATCAGAAATAATTCGCTTTGGTCTGGAGTAGTTCTCAAAGAATGATTTCAGACACTTAATCGCTTCTTTGTTCTGCGTTGTTCTTACGGGATAGAGCTTGATAGACTTTGTAAACGCACCAATTATCAAAAGAACATGTTATCTATTTGTCAGCGAGTTCGGCAAAGGACCAAGGTGGTCAATATGCAAAGTGCAAAAGGGAACATTTCCTTTAGGAATCGAATGCAAAGTTGCTTCCACTTTACCAGAATGAGGCGAAAAATAAATACACTTTAAACACTTCTCAATGTAGTTCCTAATTTTGTCCTTCATTCTAGGGAACCAATAACAACCAGATAAATGCTGATAGCATTTTTCTACACCGAGATGACACATTGCCTCATGATGGGTGCGAATCACTTGCTCTTCCATATGAGATGGGACGTAGAAAAGTATTTTGCCTTTGCATTTCCTATATATTAATCCATCAACCATCTCATATAAAGGACTTTCACTTTTTTCAAGGGCATTTGCTATGGAAATTATATTTGAATCCTGTTTTTGCGCAGCGGCTAAGACAAATTCGAAAGATTCGTCATCGACGTGAAGGATATTAAATGACCTGCTCAATGCATCAACATGAAGCATTCGGTCGCCTTTCCTATGCTCGACAGTGAAGTCAAAACCTTGCAATTCTAAAACCCATCTGGAAATCCGAGGATTTAATGACTTTTTCTTTAACGTCAAAGTCAAGGCTTGACAGTCCGTTACGACTTTGAAAGGTATTCCAATTAAATAAATTCGAAATCTTCTAAGAGCATATATTATTGAGAGTGTCTCAAGCTCGTAGCTATGATACTTACTCTCTGCTTCAGATGCTCGCTTGGAAAAATAAAAGATAGGATGAAACTTTCCATCCTCCTGCCTCTGCATTAGAACAGCCCCGAAACCAATCGAACTTGCATCACAATGCAATTCTGTTGCACTATTCGGACTATATATGGCAAGAACAGGAGATGCGACAAGTTTATCCTTCAATGAATTGAAAGCTTCCATTTCATTTGAATCAAAGACGAAGGCTGTGTCTCCTTTCAGCAAGTCATAAAGTGGCTTAGCTATATAAGCAAAGTGCCTTATGAACTTGCGGAAGTAGGAACAAAGTCCTAAGAAGCTTTGTACGTTCTTAGTACACGTTGGTATGGCAAAGCTTTTAATTGACTCTAAGTTATTTTCATTTGGCCTAATACCATCTGCTGTGACTTTATAACCAAGATAAATTACTTCTGACCGCATGAACATACACTTATCTAACCTAAGTTGCAAATTATTATTAACTATCACCAGCATTACAGATTCCAAAATTTCTAAGTGTTCTTCAATGGTACTGGTCGCGATGAGAATATCATCTAAATAAGTGAAAATCTTTCCTTCTGTGATAAGATTTCTAAAAATGTATTTCATGAAACGTTCGAACACCGATGGAGCATTTTTCAAGCCAAATGGCATCCTCGTACATTCGTATTGCCTCATTGATGTGATAAAAGAGGTATACTTAATAGAATCCTCTGAAAGTTTAACATGGTGAAACCCATTCTTCAAGTCCAGTAGACTGAAATATTTTTTATTTCTTAAACGATCGAGATGATCTTCAATAAGTGGCAAAGGATAGTTATCACGAAGTGTAATCTTGTTCAGCTCTCTAAAGTCAACACAAAGTCGAAGTTCTTTGTTCTTTTTGTGAACAAGTACTATTGGCGATGCGTATGGAGAGGAAGATTCACGAATAACGCCTTTAGCCATTAGATCATCAAGAATCTTTTGAAGCGAAATTTTGTGTGCATGAGGAAGCCTCCTAGGTGCACTGTAGAATGGCTTATCTTTTGAAAGCGATATTTTCATTTCAAAATCTGATTTGTGATATTGAAACTCAGTACAACATAACGCACGATTTACAATTTCCCTAACCCTACTTTTGATATCCTCACTTAGACTGGGATTAATATTCAAATCAGAGTCACCCTGATCTGCGACGTCGATATTTAAAATTTCATTGATAACGTCAACGATGTTGTATTGACCACCTTGAGATGAACGTAGAGATGATGATTCAAAACCAGTGTTGCTTGCCGTTCCAAGATCTTGATCGCAGCGGATGTGATCGCTTGTTTTTCCAAACACCAAGCCCGTTTTCCTTATGAAGTCTCTACCTAAAATTAATGGATATGTCATTGAGAAATTTTTAACAACAAGTAATTGCAAATTGATAACTAAACTTTCGAACTCAATACAGGTGTTGATACTTCCAATCGTTTCCAGTGGACTATTGTTGACTCCACAGTAATTATGTTTATGTTTCTCCAACGTTAAAAGCAGTTGTGATGGCAGGAATCGTTCTTGAAGAAAGCTGACGGGACTTCCAGAATCCAGAAGTGATAATAGCGTAATTGAAAATTCCATTTGATCGCTGGACCATTTGCAACGGATGTTGCGTTCAAAATCGTTATCAGCTGTTGTTGTTACTGTTGAAGTGTTGTTGGCTTGAGCTTCTTGATCTCGTTGCAACGCCATGACTGCATTTTTACTTTCGCATCTTGTAGAAACGTGGCTGGGTTGACCGCACTTGTAGCATGTCACATCCTTCCTCAGGAACTTCGTGTTGGTCGCTTGGTTAGACAATGGTACGTTTTCGGCAGGTATTTTTGGTTTGCCTTGTGGTCGGCGACGATTGTGAAAGGTAGATGGATTAGATTTTGTTGCTTGTTCGATGCCATTACGGTGGTTAGTTTTTAGTTTGGCATATTTCCGAAGAGCTGATTTTAATTCGACAAGGTTTTCTGCACTATACAAAATACTTTTGTTGGTTTCAGAATCGGGGATACCTTTAATGATGAATTCTATTAAATCTTCTTCTTCAACTTTGCTGTGAGAAGCAATTTCCTGCATATGTAGGACATATTGTTGCAGGGATTCGTCACGGTGTTTTCTTCTTTCACGCAGTTCGTTGTACACGTCAGATCTTGTCACGACTTTCTGGAACTCACTTCTTAAGGCATTCTTTAGTTGTGTCCAGGTGTGTATGTACACTGTTCGAACGAATAGTTTAGCTGTACCTTTCAGAAGCCTCTTGGCATAAATGAATTTGTTGCGATCGTCTAAGCCTAAGACCTCCGAACACTCCTCAAACTGTTCGATCCAAAAGCGTACATTATAGTTGTCATCTCCGCTGAAAGGTGACACCGAGTCTTCCACATCTTTAAAGTTGCAAGTAGAAACTGGTCGAGAGTTAGATTCCGCTTCTTCTAATTGCATTTCGTGCAGCTGTTGTTTTAGCTTTCTTATCTCTTCTTTCTTCCTACAGATTCTTTGCAGCTTCAACAACTCCGCATCGATGGTCACTTCGTCTTCACTGCTGGAAACAACGCTAGAAGCACGATCACATGGGGCGACTGAGTCGTCAATATTTAAATCTCTACTTGTTGATGGAAACTCCTGCATAAGCTTCGTGAAGTCTTCGCTTGTGTATTCCCGTACCGCTTCTTGCACTCGGATTTTCAATTCGGCCTTAGTGCCTGTTGTCTGACATTTTAAGTGTCTGAGAATAAACTTTAGTCTCGAAACTGTCGCAGACTCATTCTTCAGACATTATGGACACTTTCACTATGCAAAATTATTATTTCCCGAACTATGAAAGAAACGCGATTTTAGGGCAAACGTACACTCGCACTGTATACTCGTTCCAACAAAACTAATTGACTTACTAGCCGTTATCCCACTTCTGAGTTTTAGACAGTTTCAAGAAAACCCGCGTAATGAAACTACAATCAGTTCTAGTTGACAATTTATTAATGCCCAGTTTAACTCCAACTTCTTTGTATTTATACGAGTACGTGTACACAACAAAGGAGTGTAGAGTTCAGGTCATTCACCTAACCAGATGATCGGCACTTTGCGGCAAATAAACCGTACTACAGTATGGTGTGCAAGAAATTTCTCACATAATATTTTTTTTCTTCTACAATATTATGTTTATTATTGTTGGTTTCTGGCTTGTACTTCGTTTGCTTCTGTGCTTTTGTGTCTGTGGGTGTGATGTGTTCTGTGTGCTGTGAGTTGCAGAGATTTGCAGACCGTTCGCCTGGCTCTAGGCAACTAGTGTAGGTTGTAGGTGTGTTTAGACAGTGGGTTCCAGACCGCCCTGGCTCTAGGCGTATAGTCCAAATAATATGACCGCCCGCCATATGTATGCTCAGAGCGTTCCAGGCCATCCGCCTGGCTATGTCTTTCCAAGGTGTACCTACTGGTTGTCACCTCCAAGGAGCCTTAAGACAGAAATCCGTAATTGGAAGAATCCACAGGTGCCTTCCACAAATACGTTCCTCCAAAGCGATAACAGAAACAACAGACAAGGCAGGTCAAAAAAGTGGAAGGGTTAGGAACTGGAGGGATGGAGCGGAATGCCTTGGCTCTACCCGAGGCTGGGGACTGCTCATCATTGGAGACAGAACAACACGGAGGAAAACTGTCGACTATTTCGCGCTGGACCTTTGTAAAAAAAATATCCTATATAGAGCCTTCCTCACGCTCTTGTAGCAGGCTGCCTTCCTGCTCTGTTCGTGGCTCAGACCGTCCGTATTACCTGTTTATGTTGTCCTTCCAAGAAACTGAGAGTGTGCACCGATGGCTGATGCGCCTATGGCTACCCATCACTCTCTCAGGATATTGGAAGAACGACTATTCAATGGGAAAAGGTTCGCAGGGATGAAGGCGAAAGTTTTCACTGGAAAAGAGCCTAGCTAGTTGTGGTAAATTTTACTGGCATCAAAAATGTAGTGTAGTGTAGGATGTTGGATGTAGTGGCATCTCATGCAGCAGACGTGGATTTTTAAGCGTCCATGGCGCATATTTTGCTTGTTGACAAAGCCATTTATCCAGAAAGGAGCTTCATCGCTGAAGATGATTTTCCGATAAGCTTCGAAATCGGTTTTAACCATTTCTAGAATCCAATTTCAGAAACCTCGACGCTTCAAATGAGCACCTGGCTTTAATTCTTCAGCCAATTTCATCTGATATGACTGTAGCGCTCTTAAAGTTGAAGCCACCGACTCCAAAGTTTAGTAATAAATTTTAATATTGTAACTTATAAATCTTGCACGTTCGAGTACTGAAAAATGACTGAATGGTAGACATTGGCAAGCAAAATAGTAATGAGTGTTCACATTTGAAAAAAAGTATAGTTCTTAATGGAGAACCCTGTACTTGTAGGAATTAGAACCAATAAAACGTGATAGCAATTAACCCATCGGCATGGATTAGAGATTCCAAGGCTTGGTCCATATTCGAAAGCAGAACAAAAGCTGTTTGTACCTTATTACTCTTACTCAATTGGTTCTACAAGGCATCAATATCTATTTTTCTACCTAACTTAGTACGAGTATTTCCCTAGTTAGAAAGCTATTTTATATTTGGTCGAGTTGATTTTTAGCTAGTGCAAGGAAGTTTTCGGCAAGATATATTTGTCAACGAAGACATCTGGTTGAGATCTTTGATAGTACTATCCGCAAGCATATCTTACGCGACATTATTTCTAGCAACTGACTTGAACTATTTCAAGTTGATGCAGACGAAACATCGCCACTACTTTAGGGTGATTTTAAAATGACACGAACTGTCAAATCGATATTGAATAGCTCGTTTTAAAAACAGTTGTTACCATGGAGCATTATGTGCCAAGAGAAAGATCTGATTTTATTATATTTAACATTGAAAATCAGTCCTCTATTTTTTTTAAGCAACCTTACTGAAACTTCGTCATCTATCGACTCTATAGATAGTTTTAAAGGTTTATTTCACTATTTTTCATACAAGATGCAAATGGCTCAAACATTATTGCCACTTAATAAGCCATTTCGTGTTCAATACGCCCTAACCATGTAGTATATCCTTTTTAGGGCCGTGTGATCATGACCGACGAAGCTCATTTTAAGCGGTGTGGAAGCGTTAATATGCACTGTATTCGGTATTGGAGCAGTCAAGACCCAGGATTAATTTTTGAACGGCCTTTACATTCACCAAAGCTACGTTCTGGTGCGATGTATGCTCTAAAGACGCCTAGGGTCAACGGATTGCGATATAGAGTATTTATGGGCGACTTTTGGGCGTGGAGAGTTAGTGATTACAAAAAAATTGTGATTTCGACTGACCACCACTATCACTTTTTATTGTGGGGCTATTTGAAAAGCAGGGTTTATGCCAACAAACCAAAGTAGTTCGAACTTAATACCAACATACGCCACAAAACCGTCGGAGTTACACAAGAAATTCTTAAAAAAGTGATGGAAAACGGCGAAAAACGGCCAATATTGGCGTGGTAACAAATGGTGCCCATTTGTCAGGTATAATTTTCAAGAAGTGACTAAACAAATTAAAACTTTATAAAACACAAACATTGTTGATTCAAATGATTAATAAAAGACTTTACATAGGTACCACAAAAAATCACAGTGGCTTTCCCACTTCAATAATCACAAACGAACATGGTTATCGCTTGATCATCAAACAGGCAATCAATCATTTTGTTCATTTTGCGACTGACATGACGAAAGAACACAAAAAAATTTCTATCGGCCAATATAGACGCAAATCACTAATTAGTTACAGCCAAAGTACGTCTACAGTATCTTAGATGCCACAACAATGTTCCATTTATTGTTGAACGAATAAAATTGCAATATTAACCGCAAAAGAAAACATGCAATTGATGTCCTGGATTTTATTCGAACCGAGTGAGAGTGCAGGCAAGGACATGTAGCAAAATACTCGTAACTCGCCTACGGAGCGATGCTCTATAGAAGAACGAGAACGCTTCATTCTATATACGAGCAAAAGATAAACGATAATGCATGCACCAAATCATCATGCAAATCAGTTTATCAGTTTCCCGATCTACACAACAGGAGACCTTCCAAACCCTCCCGACTACAGACATACGAGTAAATCTCATTAACATCATTTATCAATTTAAAATTTAGTAAACCCGTAATTGATCAAATCCATCGCAGATCCTGGAAATACCCCAGGAAGTCGAAACACTCACCTCTCATTCATCAATTGGACAGCTATGATAAGATAGGTACTCGTATATGCTATCAGTCAGCTGTTTGGCGGAGTAACCTTTGACGCAAATAAAAACTACTGTTTTCTTACTAGTCTTGTCTGGATCTGGGTCAGAATAGGATCACCCACGAATTCAGAGGAGGATCCTTAGGCTCCGAGTCTGCGTTGGGAATATTTGGGTTAGGAATTTCTTTGGCTGTTGATTGTTTACATACGCTAAAGTTCTATGGTTCTCCATGTATGAAGACCAAACAAATGCTTCCGGACGTCCCAATAAAAACTAGAAAGATTACGTTTGGAAAACCTGTAAGATTTTTAGATCTACGAAAGTCCGTCGTACGCTAGCAACTAGGTTGCGGGTGTCTAGGGGCTAATGTGGTGGTGCTGTTATTGCCGATTTCTATTTTTGCCTGAATGCTCTGTTTAGGCAGTTAAACTTTACCCCAACCTTATATAGCCTCCTGATTGTGAGAGACCTTATTAACCAACTTCCTGTGTCTGGGTGGTGCAGGTACCCAGATGAGAATATTCTTGCCGGTCTGTGTGTATACCTTTCTTTGCTTCTAGATAGGATATGCTATAATTTGCTGCCTGATTGATCATAAACCAACTTATGACAACATTCTCTATGCTGAATGTCTTGTCGAAGTTTGGTTTTCCTATCCTTCAAGACCTGAGGATCAGAGTGCTCAGGGGGACATGATAGAGATATGGCAACTCTCCTAATGACATAAAGTTACCGAGTTCTAATCTTGACAGGCTTCTAGTTCGACGGGGGACCGGCTGCACGTACCTTTTGTGCCAACACAGGTTACAGTTTTTAAGCGTTTGTCAGATGAATGGTCTATTCTATCTAACGACGGGATGTTGGGCTTTTTCGCCATTATACAGTTTGCAAAAAAAGTTTTTCCATATTCTCAGCACCGACTGTGACTCTACTAAAAGGTTTCCTTCTTCATTTCTTCTTCTTCTGTATGGGTCTTCTTACTTTGACGCGTTTATTTAACTGATTGAGAAATGTCTGTAGGTACAACCTCTGAATATATTCGATCGCGGGCTTCTCGTTCTATTTTCTCTTGTACTGGGGAAGGCGATGTTCTTCCAGTCTCTTCTGCTCATAGACATCACGAACGTCTCTCGTCCTTCGTTGCAGCGCCGCTTTGTATGCTTCTTGTTTAGCTGTATGTGCTTGACCAGCACATTCCCAGCGGTTGCGGCATCTCTGAGGGCACGTTGGCAGCGTTGCCACTCGTCTTCGGTACTTATACTTGCCATATAGGAGTTGTTGAGAGATTCCGAGATACGCATTCGGCGAAGATTCTGCCAGTCTGTTACGATTGCAGCTTTTCTACGTTATATCTTCATACAGTAGTTCTTTATTTTTGTGGCGCTTGGAAAATCTACATTTGTACCTTGCAACAAGGTGGTGATCCGAGTCAATGTTGGTTGCCCAGTACGTTCGGACGTCAAGAATAATGGAAATACGCCTCACGTCTATCGCAATGTAATCAATTTGATTTAGCGTTTCTGGATCTGGAGACCGCCATGTCCCCTTGTGTACTCGTATATCTGTATAGTGAGATGAAGAAATCGTGTGCTTACTATAGTGATACTTCCTCTCACAGCAAAGTCAATAAGCCTATGCCCGTTGCCAGACGTGGTCTCGTGTAGGCTATACTTACCAACTGTCCTACCAAAGATGTCCTTCTTTCCTATTCCGGTCTTAAAATCGCCTAGTACGATTGGGTATTGTTCAAATGCCTTGCCGAGGAGATAGTAGGAACATTTTTTGGTGGTGTCTTCCGCAGGCGATTGAGTGCATATTTGGCTTACGTCAGCGAATTTAGCCTTGATGTGGACTGCCTTAAGATGCTCACGTGTCGGAAGCTCAAACCTTCTTGCCTAAATCTGTCCTCATCCGAATAAGCGCGGTTTTTTCCCCCTATTCGAACATATACGAGTATATCACAGTTTTTCATCCTCCGTATTTCCACCTCAACCCATCGCACTTCCTTGATGAACTTGCTAATTATTCGTCTGCACGTGCCCTGGTAAGATTCCGAATATTCCACATGCAGATCCGAAAATCGTTGTCTTTTAAACGTACCCATATAGGGTTGTGGGCCTTATGACGACGTAAGTCTATATTATGCTAATAGCCGAGCATGCTCTTGCCATTTTAGCCTGCATGAGTAAGGGTTTACTCATGAAGTTACCGACGATAGTAGCCATAACTCCCATTTACCTGACCGAAATAAAGTAAGGATATCAATATCTAAGCTGAAAGCCAAGAAATCAGCTGGAACTGACGGTTATCGGCCGATGTATTCCAAACTGCTGGAAATGACTTGGTGGAGAACATACTCGTACACCAACTCATTTCTCAGATCTGGTCAGAAGAGTGTATGCCTGATTAATAAAATCTGCAACATCGCTTACAAGATCTTATCTTCCATATTGTGTGCACGTCTGAAATCGTTCTTCAACAACCTGCTTGTCAGTGGGCAGATCCTGTCACTCCAGCAGATCCTGGAAAATACTCAAAAAACCCAAATAAATACCCACCATCCTTTTATTGATTTTAAGGCCGATTATAGAGACGAGCTATATAGACCCATGTTCAGTTTTGGTATCCTTACCAAGCTTGTCCGCCTGTGAAGAATAGCAATTGAGAACGCTCGTTGCTCCGTCAAAGTCGGTAACGACTTAACTGAGACCTTTGATGCTTAAAATAATATGTTGGACAAAGTGTCGCGCTGTCATGTGACTTCTGGAGCATCATACTCGAAAGAATTGTTTAGAACCCACAAGCGAACACTGGAGGCACAATCTTTTAAAAATGGGTTTAGCGATAAATCAGGGCAAAGCCAAGTATATGTTGTAAAACAAGAAGGGACACACAACATCGATGAATTGGACAGAACGTCACTATCGACAGCTTTGCTATAAATTCCGCCAACAATTTCTCAGTCGCAATATCCTCAGCCGTTTCGAGAGAAAAATCCCTCGAAAAATATTCGTTGAGACAGTTGAACGACAAACTATGCTGCGCATCAGTCACCTGAGACGACTAGAACATGTAGAGAGGAGGGACAAGAATACTACCGCCCGAAGTCTTTGAATCTATCCCGGAGGGACAACGCAGTAGAGGGAAACCTCACCTTAGGTGGCGGGCACAAGTATTGTAGAACTTGACTTCAACCGACTTGGAGTGCGCAACTGGAGGCTGTTAGCTAAAGACCGGGCGGGAGAGGCTTTTAGGTTGAGGCCCTAAGTAAGTAAGTAACTTTTATAATAATATTCAAGTTTTCGCATAGTTCTCTAATTGCGAGTACACATTCGGCAATATATGTATATATGAAAAATGCCTCTTCTCGATACCTACCAACATTTATTCTGAAACTCGTACAACCTTTGGAGATTTAGGTTTGGTCCAAGGCTCACCTTAATTTTCATTGGGGTCCAAATAAACAGAGATATCAAGAAATCCTTAATCGCATTTCGTTCACTTAGGCTATTCGCATTTAAAGTAATGCTCTACTACACGCTCTATTCTTGCACCCTGACTAATTACTACAATACATATGCCATAGCACCAATTAACTGCTTTGATAGTGAGCTCAGTTGGATTTGCCTGAAGATTTATGAACTTGATACATGAATGCCTGCGATATAACAAGTTTTTCATTTGTTTGCCCAATAAATCATTCCTGGTTTCACCTATTGCAATTGAGGATAATTAGAGTACTTTTGCACGACGGGCTGCAATCATAAAGGGACACGCGAAAAGTGCGTTATGCCAGCAAATCACTGAAATCGTCTGTATCCAAAAGAGCTGGTCTTATTAATTTCCTCTTTAGAAAAGGTTCTCGATTTATATATTCGCCAGACTCAACCCACTGTATTCGTTTGAAAGCCATTATCAATTCCTCATTGCAATGCACTGGGGTGGCTCCGTGGCACTTCATTTATTTGAGGGGAACTTCCCCCTTTTGGTTTCACATCCGTTTGGCTTTCGCAATGCATTCCGAAGTGTGTAGGTAAGTATATCGGTCTTTAGAAGTGTCTTTGTGTTGGTTATCAAATATCTAGATACAGCACGTTTCTAATAAAAACCGAGTGTTTGCCCCTTTTGGCACGTTCGCTCGCGCCATCAGTAGATCTTTAGGGGTTGCATCCCCTTTAACGGCGAATCCACTGTGTTTTGAGTGCCTTCAATACCTTTTGACGGACGATGGAGTCTCATTCCAAGACACGTACATACATATATTCTTATCGTCCATTCGAAAATCCTCCAGAGACGAGTCTCGAAGTCCTGAAGAAGTAAAATGCTGAAGCAGTGAAGTGTTGAAGTAATGTTCCTTTTTGCTTTGGATGAGATTAAAGGGTGTCGGGAATCAGAAGCCGGTAGTCGAATGAGGGGTGTCGGTTATCGGGATCAGGGACTTGGAAGTCCTTTTGCTTGTTTACAAAGGAACACTGAAGAATTGTAAATTGTCTGCATCTGAGTGGTGCTAAAAAAAAAGAAAAAAAAAACAGGCAACAAGACAAATAACTGATTATACTGTATAATCAGGTCTGATGTTCCCTAGGAGCTCCAGAGAAAGTCCGATAGACATGAAGAGTGGTAGGAAAAAAGGAAGAAAATATCCTTAGGCAAATAATAACAGATCCTTCCGTTTGACCATAGTGTTTCAACTGTGTTGCCTGTGTTGTATAGGTTATTTGTATTCGTTTTTGTATAAGGATTTCCCTGTTTCTGGTTTCTTCAAGATGGTTTCCACTATCGTTATGCCAATTTCCAAGTCGTGTTGTTGAGAGTGGTTTTGTTTACACCGCATTACTTCTACCAGCGATGATAAAAGAAGGAGTACTTTAAGACAGATACTAGGGAGAGTGTGTTTACTTTCGAAGAACTCAGAAGAAATAAACTGTATCATACACAAGTCTACAAGGACAATGAAGACAGACAAGGATAAGGGAAAAGGAATTGCACAGTTGCATTCGTTCGTGCTCACAACAATGCCCCAACGTGTTGCATTTTACATTTTATTATTCTTATTTGATGACGAACAGAAGGGAATACAGGGTGTGACTGTGGGGACAAAGAAATGCAATGCAGAAGCATGCCACGTTTGGAGTTCCGTTTTTGAATGTGAAAACTGAAAAGCGTAAGGCACGGGGACTCTTCGTGAGTACAGTTATTTGATTCGATTCGCTCCGTATGGAGCATGGGCTATAAAAGGAAAGACCAAAGGCGAAAGAATAACGAAGGGCGAACTGGAGTTCGTAATCCAGGGCAAGGACGATGACAACGAGGATGACAACACAAGACCAACGATGACGACGTACCAATGGTAATATGGCGGCCAATCGACTTTTCATCGGGGTTAAGTCAATGAAGTATATCCCGTACACGATTCCATTATTTGCAGAGCTATTCAGAAGAAGTAATTACTTCCGTCAAAGGGAGGAAATTTAATTTCTTCATTTTTCAGATTTCGAAATGCGGATTTCAGATTTCTGATTTCAGTTTCGATGGCATTGGGATGGATAGTAATGATGTTTTGGTTTAATGTTCATGCACACCATTCAGAATGGCTGTCTGAAGGGCTCATCTACCCTGCAGGTGTATTCTCCAGGTGGTCGTCGGTCTGTTTGTGTTTAATGCTCCTCTAAAATTGAAGAACCAGAAAAGAGGAACAACTTTAATAATGGATGTCTCAATTATTTTTTTGGTCCACGTGCATCAAAGGAATGTTCCTGGTGCGGATAGCGAAAAGTAGTGAAAGAGATTTTTTGATGTTTTCGCGGTTGTACGGCGAAGGAATTTGTGGTAGATTAATAAGAGAGAAGAATGGGCTCTTCTTGTCCAGCCTGTTTATGACTGCCTGGTAATTACATTGCACATACGAGGTGTGTTCAAAAAGTAAGGTGACTTTGGAAATTTCGCGGGCAACGTACATTTGATTATCGATTTTTTTTTTTCGTGTGTTGGTACACATGTCGCGAACATATGTCGTAAGTTATTTAATACAGTATGGTTATTTTATTAATTAGATCTTAATTCAAATGAAAACCGATGAACCACAAGAACACAAATGATCAATATGCAAAACAAACAACAGAGGATATTATCGTCCTTCCCTGATGGTCGCAAAAACCAAACTGCCGTTCTCCGATCTGCTGAGCCCTCATCCTTGGTCAGCTCTCCCCTCCTATGATCCTATGAGTGTGCAACCCTTAGCACATCTGGTTCGCACGTGTGGTGAGATCGCTGTCCTGCCAGACGCCCAGCCCGTTCGTTGTATAGGGTTTTCCAATAAGGACTTGACTTTTTAAATAAAACCCAAACCATTTGAGATATTTCAAAAACTTTATTATCGGGTTGAAGTACAATTAAAACATTTATGAATGGAACTCGACTTCGTTCATATGGCCACCGCGGGCACGTTTACAGCGGTCGATTCGTTGACCCAATTTTCAACAACTCGGCCACACATTTCGGCCGAAACGTCGTCGGCGTGTTAACGTAAACCAATGACTTAACGTAGCCCCACAGAAAATAGTCAAGCGGCGTTACATCGCACGAACGAGGCGGCCAATCGACTGGCCCATGTCTTGAGATAACACGCTCACCATACTTACTCTTCAATAAATCGATTGTAGCGTATGCGGTGTAACTTGTGGCATCATCCTGTTGAAACCACATGTCGTCCAAGTCCATATCTTCCAATTGGGGCCGAAAATAATCGGTGATCATGGCGCGATAACGCTGACCATTCACAGTAACGTGACGATCGTTATCGTCGACGAAAAAATATGGCCCAATAACGCCGCCGGCATGCAAACCGCACCAAACAGTTATTTTTTGTGGATGAAGTGGTGATTCATGAAGCACATGTAGATTTTCACCCGACCAATAACGCATGTTTTGCTTATTGACGAAACCATTGAGCCAAAAATGAGCTTCGTCACTTAAGATGATTTTGCGATGAAATTCATCATCTTGGCGCATCTTCTCCGGAACCCAATCGGATCTTGTATGAGTGTAAACCAACATCCTTACGCAAAATACGTCATAATGTGGTCTGAGCGATGCTCAATTCTTGAGAACGCCGTGGAATTGACTGATTTGGATCGTTTGCTACGGACGCCTGAACGGCAGCGATATTTGCGACGCTTCGACCAACCCGTTGTCTCACTGACACGACAACATCACACAACGAATATGTAGACTCAAATTTTTGCACTAAACTTGTTATTGCCTGTCTACTAGGGCGAGAATTACGACCGAAAATTGGAGTTAACGCTCTTAAAGTTGCAGTCACCGACTCCGAATTTCGATAGAAAATTTTTATAATTTGCAGACGTTGCTCGTTCGTGTACTTTACCATGATGAAAATGTTGAGTTTACTGAATAAATTGACAGTGACAGTTTGATAATTAGTGAAAGAGTGCGTTCACAAATTAAATTCAAAGTTGTCAAGTCCCTATTGGAAAACTCTTTATTTCGAAAAAATATATTTATCACACATATGTTCACAGTTTCAAGTATATAGCATACTTACTTTGTTTTTAACAGATAGAAAGGTTAGACGTGCTTTAGGGTGCTCGGCGATTTTCAAATATTATAAAAAATGGAGCAAAGAATTTGCGTCAATCAAATTTTGACAGTGGCATACGGCGAGGTTGCTCAAGTGGAACAAGCTCTTCCAAGATACCCGAGAATATGCCAATGATGAACCTCGTTTATTTTCTTAGTTTTAGTATTAATTAATGTTAAAATAGTAGACTGTAAGATTCGTCGAAAGACATAGTTTAAGTGTTAGGTTTAACTTAGAGTGCCCGCATGGGGCCAGTAAGTTAGAATAAGATTATTTGTAAGTAATTTAAGCTAATTTTTAAGCGTTTTTTGTTTAGCATATAAGAGTAATTTAAGGTAAAAAATAAAAATGCATAAAAACTGAAACTGAAACTGATGATGAACCTCGTTCTGGACGCCCCAGCACATAAACAAAAGATGATAACGTCGAACCTGTGAAGAAAATTGTTTCCAAAGTTGCTGGGGATGTTGGCATATCGGTCCGTTCTTTTCATGTAACTTTTTTTCAAGTTTTGGGCATGAGACGTGTGTCAGCAAAGTTTGTTCTGAAACTTCTTAATTTTGATCAGAAGAACTGTCACATGATCATCGCTCAGGAGCTCTTAAATGAAGTCAATAATGATCCTAACTTGCTAAAAAGCATCATAACTGCTGACGGATCTAGCGACTTTTACCCGTTCCCAAAACTGAAGAAACCTATGAAAGTACGGAGATTAGCAATGATCGAGGAAATAAAAACGGCATCGCTGGAAGATCTCGAGGCTATACAAAAAAGTGCTTATGAGAAGTCCTTCGAGGATTGGAAAAAGCGTTGGCACAAGTGTATTATATCTAAGGGGGATTACTGTGATGGGAACAACATTTTTTTATAAAATATAAAGTCGCTTTACATTTTGAACACACCTCGTACGTATATAGAACTTGATATTTCTAGCAATAATAAGTTTACTTTTACCTTTTAGCAAGGTTGACAAGAAATGACAAATGACACGACTAGGTGAATACTTTGTCTATTCCTTTTTCGCTGTGAACTAAAACAAAAAACAACCCCAACGGAAAATGGTCTGAGAAAGCATTTGGAAAACTAGTCCTGTTTTATGGACTTTATTAACAGCGGCTCCTTGTTGTGTCGAGAGTCTCCGCTTGCATCACCAGAATGTTGATAAAACACAACTCAATCACATGCTGCAAACAAATTTCGAATGTTGCGTCATAGATGTCTAAATACTCTGCCGATGACTTTAGTTGTAAAATTTTCGCAAAACTATAATTTTCACTTTTCAAAAAAAGTTGGCTTGGACAGAAACTAAAAGGAACACACCGCTCGATTAAATTAATTTTTTTTTGTAAAATCTTTTCCGGAAAACATTTAATTTCTATCTAATTCAGCTCTATTTACCTTCTGTCTGAGCTGGCCTAAGTTGCAAGCATCCCGATCCAACATAATTGCAAAATACGCCAGACGGCCGCTATTACTATTATACGGTCTTCATTGCCTTGACGTTATGCCGATAAAAGAGAAAATCCACAAAATTTGACTGCACAACTTTGATAGAAAAAAGCAGGAACTTCAAACTGGTATCATTCGCGATTACTACCGCAAAATTTCCTCTTAAAATATTCCAAAACTGCTACATAGTTCCATGCACTGTATTTGGTTCGTTCTATACTGTATAATCACGTTTTTCCATATCCCTGCTTAATGCAAGCTAAAGCAAGCGTTATGGAAAGTTGTATGCTTTTCCACATGAAGAATCAGAAACCATTATCTTTATCATTCGCTTCACCATGCAGTAGCAGCGATGTATTCCTTCTTGTTCCACCACACAGAAGACACTATCTGCACCCAGTTATCCCGACTCAGTGAACATTATCTCAACATTTTACTATTAGTACTACAACGAGTTCTTTTCAATCGAGTAGTCTTCTTTGTCGGATAGACCAAACCAACCAAGCAAACGAGAAAAAGATACTTTCTGCCGCTGCCTCATCCCAATTCGTTCAAATGTGTTACATGCAAGATTTTAGTGTTTCCTTTGGCTATTACCCCATAGCCCAGAACCAGAACAATGAAACTTCCAAAAATCCATGTCACCGCTTTAAGGTCTCGGCATGGTCTAAAGCATTAAGGGTTGAAGTGCATTGCCTGCCCTGAGAATCTTCCTAAAAATGGTGCTTCTTTGGCAACGGAGCAGAGGCCAAGTTGAAAAAGCGACAAAGAAAAACAACCCTATCCAACCAAATGGACTAAAATGGTGAAATTCAAAATCCAGGTCTTTTCATCCTTATACGAGTACATGTCCTTGTGCTATCCATGTTCCCTACTTTTTGTAGAGTTTATTGTGTTGGTGTGACGACCTAGTAGACTGGGTTAAGAGGCACTAGCTACTGTAGAGCTACTCTATATGGTTTTGGTTCTGGTTTTGGTACTGCTGCTGCAGAGGATTTGATTAAAAGAGTAGTGCAAAACTTTTGATACCATCGTCATCAGAATAGTACATACACCATACACCATACACCATACACGATATCCTAGCCACCCTACCTGAGGAAGAAACAGGATATCGAAGAAGACTACTGAGTGGTGGATAAAACCGAGGGCAAGGTGGGAAAATAGTCATTCCGTTCGTTCGTCCCCTTGAAAAATTTAATTATTAAAATGAACGATTCCGTAATATGATGCATACTGGGAATTGTGGCTTTGCATTGGGTTTGTTTTGCTCTTCCCGTTTATTATGTTGTTTTTTTGTTGTTTCCACTTTGTTGTGTTTTTTTTTTTCTCCTTCATACTCGTATACGTATTATACTTTGTGGTATTCTTATTATGGATCCAGTTGGATTTAAGCTTGGAATTTATTAAATTGGTGGCTCCAGCAAAGGGCCAGAATAGGTAGGGAAACCAGTCGACGGTAAAACAAAAAAAAAAAAAAAAAAAAAAAAAAAAAGACGAAAGGGAATTTTTGAATTATTCAGGGAATAGACAAATTAGTGCTTCGTGCTGGCTCTGAAATTTGGGGAAAAAATCGCAGATTCAATTTAAGTTTCATCAGAGATTTATTAAAATTAAATAATGCCACATCTGGGTATAATTACGGAACTATCACTTTGATGCAAAAACTATTGTATATTGGCGTTGATATATATTTTTTGTTATAATAAAACAATGACATCCCGATAGGATGCAAGCCAAACGTTGGGTGTTAATTTTTAAAGCTTGAATTGCCCGTGATTTTCGGATATAAGAAGTAGCATTTACTAACCCGACAAATACAAAAATATCGGAGTTTAATCACTGGTGGAAACCTTAGACTCAGGTTAGGTTAGGTCAGGTAAGAGTGTCTGTTGGAAATACCAACCCACTTAGGCCTATTGGCCCATTGTGATGCCACGTGGATCTATGATCCTCTTACTAATGGAACCAGTTTTTTTTTTGTTTTTTTTTTTTATACTGAGCGCGCGCTCAAGGGGTTTGAGTACCCTTAAGATGATTGTACACAGCGCGGGCAAAGGAAATTTAGGGAGGAAGAAAAGAGAGGTACCGATGTACATTGTTTTTAAATGTTTGCAAGTTATAACGACCAGGAAATACAGAGATCGGCAGGGCATTCCATAAGCGAGTTGTACGGCTTAGGAACGAATCACGATATTTTAGAGTACGCCCGAAAATAGGCTTAAGGGTATACTGATGAGCATTCATAGCAAGACGGGTGTTACGGTTGAAAGTTTGAATGGGCGGAATGCTACTGGCGATTTCAGTGGAGCACTGGTGGTGGAAATAGCGATAAAACAAAGTGAGACACGAGACATTTCGTCGGTGTTCGAGGGTGTCCATTGATTGAATGATATTAGTATCGTCAATAAGTTTTATCGCACGGTTTTGAATCCTATCTAGCAGGTGCAGAGATGTTTTAGGAGCACCTGACCAGATGTGGGAGTTGTACTCCAATTTTGGGCGGATGAATGGTTTATATATTGAGGCCAGATCAGAGGGAGTAAAATATTTCTTACATCGCTTGAGGAAACCTAGACATTTCGCAGCATTTTTGGCGACATCAAATATGTGGTCATTCCAACGTAAGTTGTCATTGACACACATACCGAGAATGGAAAGTTTTTCGGTTTCGACGATGCAAGTGCCATTCATAGATAATGGCTGGGTGTTTAAATTTCACTTTAACGACAGCAGACAGCATTGTGTTTTGGAACCATTAAATTCCACTCTGTTGATAGTTCCCCAATTGGTTATGCTGTTGATATCGAAATTTAATGAGCTTAGCATACGCTGCCGTTCTCGTCCAACAGCCGAAGAGCAGGGCTGTGAGTCCGGGAACGAATATGAAAAGCAGAGAGTACTGTGATCAGCAAAGGAATATATTGGATTAGAAGTAGCAGACAAGAGATCGTTAATGAAAATTAAAAAGAGTGTCGGTGACAGAACAAAGCCCTGGGGCACACCAGCATTTATTTTGTGAATATCAGACTTGAAACCGTCCAAGACAACTTGAATTGAACGTTCCGAAAGGTAATTTCTAATCCATTGAAGAAGAGAGTCGTCGATCCCAAATGCACGCATTTTTGACAAAAGAGCCTGATGCCAAACTCTGTCAAATGCCTTAGAAGTTTGAGCTTACAATAAAGCGTAGGAGACTGTTAACGTCTATGTTTTCTAGATCGTTTAGGTCGTTGTAGAAGAAAGCTCCTAGATGTAGTTTTCTTCTCTGGGAGAGAGCTGGACATGTGCAGAGTAGGTGGAGGATTGTCTCCTGCTCTTCCTCGTCCATGCAGATTCTACAGAAATCATTTGTAAAAGCGCCAAGCCTTGTTGAGTGCTTGCCTATGAGGCAGTGTCCAGTAATGACACCTATTATGGCGCTGAGATGTTTCCTATCTAAAAGGATCAGACAGTTAGAGCAACTCAGATCTAGCCTTGGCCAGATCTGTTTGGTCGCTAGTCATGTTTGCCCAGCAGTCCACCTAAGGTCTGTTTTTTTATTGGCATCCAGCTTTAGTGTTAGCGATTGGTATACCTATGTTCTAATACCCTTTTCCGGTAGAATAGGTAGAGTGGTTCCAGTTTTGGTGAGTTCATCGGCTCTACAGTTCCCTGGAATGTCTCTATGGCCCGGTACCCAACAAAGGTGAATGTTGAACTGCTCTGCCATCTCCGTGAGAGATGATCGGCATTCAAGGGTGGTTTTAGAATATAATGAGACCGAGTCCAGGAACTTTACGGCGGCCTGACTATCCGAAAGTATGCGGACATCCTTTGCAGATATCACGTTTTTCTTCAGCCAGGACAGAGCTTCTTTAATCGCAAAAATTTCCGCTTGAAACCGAAAGAGAGGCTTAGATTTAGCTTATCTTAGAAAACACCGCAACCAACTCCGCTATCGGTTTTAGATCCATCTGTGTAGATATGGATTGACTTGTCATCCATAAAAGCATCTTCCTCCCAGAATGATCTAGAGGGGAAGCTTACATGGAAGTTTTTGTCAAACCAAAGTTCAGGTATGGTGTAATCGATGTTCTCTGTGAGGATTCCTAATGTATTAGGAATGTTGGCGTGGCCAAATGAATTATTTGTCCACTGTTTAGTGGCTTTAAGGCGAATAGCTGCAATCGCAGCTACTTGCTTGCTAAAAATGTCGAGGGGTGTCAAGTGAAGCAGAATATCTAATGCGGCAGAGGGGGTAGACCGCAAGGCTCCACTTGTGCATAGACATGCTGTTCTTTGGACTCTGCTTAATTTAATGCGGTTGACTGCATTTTCCAAGGCCGTCCACCAGACAACCACCCCGTAAGTAAGTATCGGTCTTATGACCGAATGTATAGCCAGTGGGTTATGCGAAGTTGAAGGCCCCATTTGTTTCCAATGGCTTTTTTGCAAGAGAATAAGGCTATTGTAGCTTTATTGACTCTTTCTTGAATGTTAGGTTTCCAGTTTAGTTTCCTATCAAAAATGAGACCCAGATATTTTGCTGTATCGGAGAAAACTAAACTGGTACCGTTTATTGAAGGAGGGTCTATGATTGGAATTTTATATTTCCTAGAAAAGAGGACAAGATCAGTTTTATGGGGGTTTATTCCCAATCCACAGCGATCTGTCCAGCGGGTTAATCTGTTGAGATTTACTTGGAGGAGTTCTTTAATGGTATTTAGATGCTTTCCTGAGACGGCTATGGCAACGTCATCCGCATAGTCAATCACTCTGCTACCACCCGCTTCCCGGTATATCAGTAGTTCGTTAACTACTAAGTTCCAGAGAAGGGGAGAGAGGACACCGCCTTGCGGCGTACCTCTACTGACATATCTTTTAGGAGAAGTCTCACCCAGTTTGGAGTTGATTATCTTGCTTTTTAGCATTAGACCGATCAACTCCCCAAGTGAGCCGTCTACCTGCAGAGTTGACAGCAACCATTGTGTACTCCTTATATTGTAGGGATCGTTCGATGTGGCTAGTCAGAGAGTGCAAAGTCGTTTCCACCGACTTTCCTTTACAGTAGGCATGTTGAGCCGTAGACAGAAGTCTTGGATCAACTTTAGCTCGAATATGGATATCAATCAGTCATTCTAGAGTTTTCAGAAGGA
Organism: Volucella bombylans; assembly: GCA_949129095.1. Taxonomy (NCBI): domain Eukaryota; kingdom Metazoa; phylum Arthropoda; class Insecta; order Diptera; family Syrphidae; genus Volucella; species Volucella bombylans. Next base: position 155,077,822 of record OX422143.1, read on the forward strand.
AAGATGATAGACTTATAGGTCTGAGTTCCTTTGGGACAACATGAGAACATTTTCCAGCTTTGGGAATGAATACTACATTGACTTCTCTCCATAACAGTGGAATGTGGATAAGTTCTACACTGCTCCTCATAATATTTTCTAACACTGGCAGAATAATATCTGAGGACCTCTGTAGCTCGGCAGGTATTATACCGTCCGGACCAGCAGACTTGTACGGTTTGAAGCTATGCAGCGCCCAGAGCAGTTTGTCTCTCGTAATCAGACCATGAATTTTGGTCACGGTTGCAGTAGAACTGTTTGGGCTGCTACTGGCCGCGAGTTGGGGGAAAGTGGGTGTCCAGAAGTAGGTTGAGTGATTCATCACTTGAGGTTGTCCAAGAGCCATCGGTTTTTTTCAAACAGCTAGGCTTCATAAGATTTGTAGAGAGGTTTTTCATAGCCGCGATGCCTCACAGGTTTCTGTGATTTTGTCACAGAATGACCTCCAGGATTGTCGCTTTGCCTTCCTCAGTTCTTTTTTGTATAATTTGAGGACTTTCTTTGTATGAGTCCCAGTCAGTCACTTTTCTTGTACTTTTTGCTACGTTGAAAAGTTTTCTACAGTGTCGATGTCCACCAATGTGTCTTTTTCTTGCCTCTTGGTTGAATAAGAGGGCAGGAAGCGGCCATAGCCTGATTGAGAGCCAGAGTAAATTCCTTGACTTTCATGTCAAGCTCATTTGTGTCACGCTGGGGACTTGATAGTTCAGAGGATAGCGTTTCTGACAGTATTCCTCTGTATTTCGGCCAATCAGTTTTCCGGTAATTCCAGAAAGCTGGTTGGCTGGGGGCAGCATCACCCAGGCTAAGTTGGATGTATCTGTGGTCTGAAAAGGAGTGTTCAGACGATACCATCCAGTTCGTTAGCCTTTGAGTGATGCTGTCGGTTTCTAGTTATAAAAGTGGGCTCATTGCCAATATTGCAAATTAAGAGGTTAGTACTTAAAATATAGTTAAAAAGTGACTCACCTCTATCATTGATGTCGGTACTGTCCCATACCCTATTATGTGCGTTAGCGTCGCATCCGATTATGAGGCCAGCTTTTTGCCTTCCCGCTTCCAGTACCACCCTTTCTAGGTTATCACCAGGGAGAGGGCCCACTTGGTCGTGGCCAAGGTAAGCCGATGCCAGCCAGTAGGAGCCTTTGGCAGTCTCTAGTCTGGCAACGGTTAAGTCGGGGTCGCTGAGGTTGGGAAGTAAAAATACATTAAGGCTACGTTTCACTAATATACAAGTTCTGATCTTACCTTTGTCTCTTATATAGAGCGGAAGGTTTGCGGGTGTCCTCAGTCCACGAACCACGCTTTCTACAATCCATGGTTTCTGGATTATATCTTCTGCGTTTTTAGAAAGACGCAGAATGAGTGCGGCCGAAGACTTTTTTGAGTGGTAGAGATTAATCTGGAGAAACCGTATCATTGCTACAGTTTTCCAGAGTCTTCTCCACCACGGCGTTGTTGAGGTCCTCCGATTCTGAAGATGTGCCCAAAAGCTCATCTTCTATCTCTGATCGTGTAGGACCTCTCTTTGCTTCGTCATCGGTTTCCATTTCCATTTCTGGAAAGGATATCGACGCTTCTAGATCCATGGTTGTGTTATCAGGTATTAAGGGAGGAGGAGGTTGCTTACCAGCATCCAGCTCATCCTTTTTGTATACCCTTAAATGTATGGACTCGAATCCGAATCGAATCATGCCTTTCGTCTGTGCCAGAGGATTAAGGGATTCCTTATTGATCACGATTAACGCGCATCTATAAGAGCCCTTTAGTTCCACCAGTTTCGCGACTTTCCGGTCATAAGTCGGAAGAGTCGGGTTACTGAGCCGGATGATTTCCAGAATACTTTCTGAAGAGGGGGGTTCGGCTGGAATCCAGGTACCAGTTCGAGGTCTGCTAGGAATGTCTTCCTTAGACATGACCTCGAGTTTTGCACCTGGCCAAATCTCTCCTAAGCCACCTATGGCCTTGGTGAAAAGATCAAGAGATCTCTGGTTGGAACTTACGATGAGCTTAACATTGCCTTGGTGCCAGCCAGTGTCGCTTGTGATAGGAGGTGGTCCCGGGTTTTCCCGCATGATGGCCAACAAGTTGCTCGAAAGCTTCAGCTTGACCAGCTGCCACCGTTCAGGTGTAATGGAACCGTCGGTATCGTTCCTATCGATCACCAATGCGTCCTTTAGGACTTCACTCAAAGACCTCAGAGATGTGCTGTTGGATGGCTATGGGGTTTTGTAACTATGTGTTTTGTGCCTCTTCGAAACCGGCACGGTTTCCTCCAACGATTTCTAAAATAAATAAAAAAATGTAATGGAAAATTACGTAAAACAGATGAAATTTTTCCTTGCCATTCGAATAGGTCTTAGGCGAGAAAATTGTTTGAATCTTTCAAAATTGTCGAATGTGGCACATTCTTTAACTTAAACTGACTTATTTACTTAGGTGGCATTTCTAGCTAGCATTATGGGAGAGAGAGCTGCCTGCAGTGCCGCGATCAAAGTTAGTTGAGATACCCTTACACGTGCGCCACCTTAGATGCGGTCGTCATACTCTGCGCTGTCCTTCGGAATTAGACTGATGTCGTTACTGATTGTAATGACGGATACAATGACGGAGTCATTGACTACCTCGAAGTTATAACTGTAAATGGTGACGTTCTAACCAAGCCGACGGTGGTTTGCGTCCTTTTTTGTTGACGGTATGTACTTTGTTTTACCCCGTTTATCGTCAAACCCGTTTTAACTGCTTCCGCCTCAATACTCCTGAACCCTTCATAGGCGGCTCGATGTGTTACTCAAGTTACATCAATAACTCATATGGCATGTTCGATTTTTTTTTCTGTTAAAACTTTCGAATGTCATTCCTGTTCCAGAAACTTTTCTCCATTTCTTTTCTTTCCGAGAAGCCTATGCTCTTTCGTAATTTTCCCTCTCTCATCAGCTCCCGTCATTCGATGCAGCACATCTTTATAAGCTTCTTCTTTGGCTGCATGTACCTGCTTACATTCATAGTGAACCAAAAAAACAAATTCCTTTATTACATTATGATCTCCTAGCACAGTTTTGATTTCTCAGCTGGGCCATGTTTGATCTAGGAGGTCATAGAATTTATCTTTGAATTCATCTTTATCCTCTGTAGGAGCATGAACACAAATTAAGCTTATATTACCGAATTTGACAATAAAATGGAAAAGACGTGTTTGCCTGCTGCTTGCCAACTTGCTTGATTAACTCGTTACTAAGTTCATTCAACATGAAGCTTAGGCTTCATTCATATTTTGCAACGGTGGAGAGTTTAACCCTTATGTGAGCCCGCTGTTAGCCTATGTAGGTTTCTTGCGCCGCAATCTCTACTCCAGGGTCCCTACATACATAATGATGTAGCTCCCTTTAGACCTGGGCTCCGAATACGTATAAATAATAGCTTTAATAGGGGTGATCTGTATTTGTGATTCCTCAGATTCTATCCTGTTGAAGAGCAACTGCACTAGTATGAACACTTTCAGTGAATTAGAGTAGCCATTCACTTTAGTCAGAGGTACAAGGCTCTCGAGCATCACCACGTGGAGGTGAAAGTAGAAATTGATGGGCAGAGGCTTAAGTGTCGACGCTTGTGCCTTCACAAAACGCTTGACCATTTACGAAGCCTAATACGAGTAGTACATTTAGTTAATATGTTATGGCGTTAGGTTCGACATTTCCGTAAAACTATTGTAAAAGCCAATATTCTTTCTTCCCTATCAACGTTCCATACTCCAAAAGTCAGCGTACTCTAATAGAAGAATTACCATTAGGGTTTCTTCGTTAATATATGAAGTTCAACCTTTAACCGATCCCTTTCTCTTAGGCTGACTTGTCATAACAGGAAGGCTTAAGAGCTGAAGATCCTATAGTTTTGGCCCATGTGAGCTATAGAATTGAATGCTAAGAACATACTTAATACCATCTCGAACAATGTTTCATTTACTTTGCTGATGACGAATCAAATTGAAGATTCAAGCTTTGGCCCGAACGAATGCAACCAGTAAAAATTGCACTTCAACTGGGTGAAACATTGTTGCCATCGAATCGTAGATATGATTGAAGAGTGACTCTTAAAAGGTATTTTGTCACAAGATTGAAGCATTAGCGGAAACCCGACTGGTCAGAGTATTCTTCCAGGTCAAGAATTCTGGTGGCACCCACACTCTGTTTCGCACTCGAGACTTACTTCCGTGGTATCCAGATCATAACTTGGAAACGGATCCTTTTACTATAACTGTACTTAAGCAGCTGAGCCATGTTTTGACAAAAAAAAATGTATACATATATTATAACCAGCCTTAATTGGTGATTGCCATCGTATTCGGTTACGGATGAGGCTACTAAAAACACTGTTACGTCATTTCGAATTTCATTTCATTTATTCAACTTAACATCTTACAAAGGAAGACTAAATAATCGTATACAATAACTTGTAAGCCTTTACATTAAAAAAAAAAGAAGAAACAATTACAGAGAGAAATGGCAAAGTAAATATTAAAAGTTAAAGAAAAAATTAAGAATTAAATATTATAAAACAGAAAAAGTAGAAGTTTAAGATAAAGTCACAAGTTCATAGAGAATACACAAAGAGTTGAAAAACATGTTCATATAATTTTGTGCACATTAGATTGTAGCTAGTAGTGCGAGCTAGGACGACTTAAATTTATTCGCACTTGTCATTCTTCTCAAGTCAGAGAGTTCCGGAGCCGGGCAACTTGAACAAATAATTGACGCTCAGATGTAAGACAAAAGTATCTTGCAACAGCGATCTGTGCGAATGCAAACACTGAAGCTTATTAAATAGGTAATCTGGCTCTCGGGTTTTTGAGTTTTTATAAGGTTATGCAAAAGACATAGCGATTTGTATTTTAGTAGGCTGGGGAAGTAGCAACCAGTTATTTGCTCAGAAAAGTGAGCGATATGATCGCACTGCCGGATGTTGAAAATGTATCTCGCGATATTGTTGAAGACAGTGTTAAGTTTTCTGAGACTATTGTGGTCAGGCTTGCAAAAGATCTCGCATCCGTAAAGTAAAGTTTGTAAAAGTAGAATTTTTGCTAAAATTAATTTAGTTTTCGTTGGTAGAAGATGTTGAGTAACCCATAGAATACGAAGCCCGCTATGAACTTTGCCTATGATAGACTTAATGTGAGTATCCCAAGAGAGTTTCGAATTAAAAGTCACACCAAGATTTTTAGCGGAGACAGCCCACTCTATGGGCACTTGATTGATATGAACAAGCTGAAGGCCTAAGAGATCAGGAGCTGTACGGTGTATGCAAATTTATATTTGTCAGCATTAAGTTGAAGGTCATGTTTAATTGACCAGTCATAAATTCTGGCAAGATTTTCATTTAGGAGGTCTATAGCAGAGTTTGTTTCATTAGTAGGTTATCATAAGTTGTACATTGTCAGCGTACATGTGGATTTTGCAGTGTTTAGCAATGTTTAGATCGTTCACATATAAGGAGAAAAGAATAGGTCCAAGGATTGATCCTTGAGGCACTCCACTCTGTACTATCGAACTATTCTCACCAATCCAAACACATAAAGAAGAAAAAGCAAAACCGTCTTTAAGCTTACTATAAATGAGCGCGTGGTTGACTGTGTCAAATGCATTTGAAAAGTCGAGCAATGATATAAGCGTCGGATGATTCCTATACATTGCGTTACGAATCTCTTCAACCATTAATATCAGGGCAGTGTTGCAGATCCTTTTAGGCCGAAAACCAGACTGATGTATAGTTAGGTGATCTTCGTTATTTAAATAGCAGCGAATTTGTTTAAGTGCTAACTTTTCCAAAGGCCTTCGACAAGTAAGGCAGAATAGCGATTGGCCTGTTTTCAATCGTATTGCTCATTCCTTTCTTGGGGACCGGGACTATTTTTACTCTTTTCCATTCAGAGGGAAAGGTGGATGTATTGAATATACTATTAAAAAGGTGAGTAATGTGAGGAAGTGAATAAGGCGGAAGCAGTTTTATAAACTTTGGGCTAAGACAGTCTAGACCAGTAGCATTGGACTTTACCGAGAGGAGTGCTTCAACAACATCTACTTCGGTGACTCTATTGAAGCAAACAGCCCCTTCAGTGTCATTTGCAGTGTTATACTCTGGGGAAGCAGGGCTGCAGGAAGGATTGCCGTATGAGGAGATGAAATTCAACTTCAATTGGTCACAGTTAACATCAGTGAGGACTACGATATTTTTCCTTTCCGATGCCTAGTTCGCGAAGATACTTCCACATGTTCGTAGAGTTTCCCTGCGTAGACCGGTTGAACTTGTGATTATATAAAGCTTTTTTGGCAAATCTAATTTTCAAGACAACTTTGTTGCGCAATGAACGATATTCATTTCGTAATTCATCGAGACGAAACCTCCTCCACTTTCGAGAGGCAGTGCCTCGTTGTATTATGACTTTTTTGATGTAAGAGGGATTTTGATGTTGTTGAGGGGACTTTGATGTGCGTACTATTGCTTTTAGAGGGATGTTGTTGTCATATAGCTGTAACACATGTTGCTCTAGGAACATAACTTGGTTATCAACAGAGTAGTAGATGATGTCCCAACATATTCGATTAACGTCGGAAAGCAGATTAGTATAATCTATATTATTTAAGTCACGGTAAAATCGTTCCAGGGTGCTGCTACACGTCATTTGACGTGTTCAATGCGCTTGGCACTGACGGAACACCCCAGCCCTTGCCAACTCTGAAGAGATTGTTGTTAGCTTTTTCCATTTTGACTGACTCCATGCTTAATGCTCGTAACAGTTCTAAAGTCTCTGCTCCGGTATATGCAGATGATGCAGGTGTACCATCTATTGGTCCATCCCTAGCAACTTCTTGCTCTTAAGCGCATGCAGGCCGATAACTAATCGGTATCAGAACTCTTAAAACTGAGGTTGACTGCATTCTTGTACACGCACCCATGTATTCCTAATTATGCGAGAGCAAAGCGTAGATGCAACTTCACAGCGGATATTTTCCTTCACATATTTTGAGTCTTTCGAACATTGAACTTCTTACATTGAAGTATCTCCACAAATCAAAGTCGTATGGTGAGAGGTTCGGCGATCGGGCCAGGGAATGTCTCCATTCGAGATTGCTCACGATTTCAATAAAATTATAAGAGCGAATCGGATACCTTTGGCAACACGAAAAAATGCAGCAATTACCGATCCTTGAAACTAATATCGCATTCTAGGAAAATACACGTGAGCGTTTAGAAGGTACAAACGCAATATTATTAAATTACAAAACAGACAATGAGGCAAGAAAGTTGACTATGACACGGTTCAAAGTTTACGCATAAAGGTGAAACATCGAAAGATCTGCATATTGCCTTCATCGACGTGGAAAAGTCCATAGCCCATTGTTTTCCTTGTGGGTTCCCTTTAATGGAATTTCGCAGGCTTTCGAAGAAAAACGAATAAGCGCTTCAGTGAGAAAGTGCCTACCCACACTTCAACGCCGAGTACCTGAAGCCTGATGCTAGCTTAAAACGGACAGTTATAACAGTTGTAACAGTGTAGTGATACGTAACGACGCCGGTAAGCAGCTTGCACTCTTTCCTACTGAGGGATAGCAGGAAGGCCGCTGACCTCTTAGAGATGTAGAAAACAAACTAATGTCTGCCTATAAACTGGTGAGTCATGTCATCTGCAGTTGTGCTTATATCATGGAAAACTCTCCTCTCAGCCCTGGTCATTCCTTGTGACCTGGTACAAAGACAAGACGCAGTGACTTTACCCTTCCGACTGCGTTCAGTGAAGTCATCCATTCTCGAACTAGCTTTGAAGTCGTAAGAGTGTTTAGCAAAGCTTGGCTATCGCTACAGATGCAAATGCTTCGCCACCTCCACCGATTCTTCATAATATATTTAGTTCGTTGCCATCAGTTGCCATATCTCCGCTTCCTCCAGAAAGACATCAGCGCCGCATACTAAGTAGGTTTTGGACCTATCCGTGCAGACCCGACTACATTCCTTTCTTGGCTCAGATTCTGGCCGAAAGTTGTCTTGGACATAGGTGCAGTCGATTTGGTATTTTTTCTTGCAGCAGGAGTGCTTGTGCCATTATATCAGATGAGAGTCATAAGACAGTCGGCGCGCAAGGTCATAAAGGCTCCAGTGCGATCATTTATTTTTATCCGGAAGATGGATTTGAGAGTCCATGATATGAATGATATGAATATCAAAGGGTGAGAGATTCATCAACGTGTCTAGAGTGGAGACAGGCGTGCTAAGGAAAGCCCCAATGCAGCCGAGATAGACCGTTTTTGGTGTCTGGTAAAAGAAGCAATAATGTATTTTCATGAGAGCTTATTCTACCAGACATTGGCTTTATCTCAGCCCCATGTATTTTCCAACAGCTTATTTGCTCTGCCAAAAGCCCGACAGCGCCTTAGATGCTTTGAGACGTAACATGTTTGGTACGTAGAAGTTTGTTTTCCAGGATAACACAAAAGTAATTAGCTTATTTGGAGAATTGGATAAACATGCCTTTAATCACTAGATGAGTCAGACTAGACAGCTTCCTGCTTCTCGTAAAGAGAGCAACGTCAGTTTTGAGAGAATCGATAAAAAGCTCATTTCTAGTGCACCAATAGCTTTTGAAGCGCACTCTCGCAAGATCGTCCGCATTGTAAGGCATATTGCATCTCAAACAAAGGGTAGATTCGCAAAGCAGTTTTCTGAACAATGATATCGACCATCCTCTTCGTGCTACTTAGACCTACATTTTTCTCGATGAAGTGTAAATCCAGTATCCGGTCTCAGGCCAGTTTGAGAAAAGATGACACGGATTACAGTATCATTTTGACGTACGCAATTGTACTGATCTTCAACGCTTAGAATCTGTTCAGAAGGTGCTAGCTAGTGCTGGTCAAATAATTTTTAAAGAATTTTGGATTTTCTACATTTTAATGACGCACATAGCACCTTACGGTCTCCTGAACAATGAATTGCAAATGAGATTCATTACACTATGACAGACAAAACATCCAGTAAATATACTCTAGAAACTTTACTACATATGATCAGTTCCTTGCAGTAACCGCTGACCCGATGCCAATTTCCCGGACTTAAGGAAGCCAACGATGCAACATAACGATAGCTACTTTTCACTAAAAGAGAAAGAAGTGTTCCATCGGGGCCATGAAAAGGTTTTATATGTGCAGGTGACACATTTGGGTAGGACCGTCAACGCTACAAACGACGTCAGAATATATGACACAAGTGTGAGACGAAATTACCCGAAATTTACGCAAATGTGTAAGAAATATTGTGGCTCGTTATTTTGAAAAAGAAATAAAGGTTAGACCCATACAAAATGCAATTCATACAGGGTTTAACTAATGCGACTTTGAGACAAATCTACGCAAGAACAATAGCAACATACTACAGTAAGGTAAAGAGAACATGCATAACTGATGTCTGAAACAGCCTAGAGGGCGCCATCAAAAACCTTTACATTGTCAAAAAAAACACTGTGGTGTGGGATTTCTGCCAGAGGCATAATTGTCCCTTATTTTGTTGCCCATGAAGAAACACACCAGCAGTCGTGTGTATTTCCGAATGGTCTACGATTTTCTTTTTCACAACTGGAGCTGTTTTCCGAGTGCAACAGTATTCCATTTCAAGAAAACGGTGTCATATTCAGCACAACACATTATTACTATACAGTTGGACATACTTAAAGGTTATTTATGAGGAAGAGTTTTTACAGTCAGGACTTAATCAGGATAATTTTTATTCCAAATTTTGGGAAATAATCCATCTACGGGACTATAAGATGTGATTCATGGAGTGAAATAACTTCTCAATGTAAATATCTTCCTTTCTTATCTATTTGATTGAAACTGAACTGATGCTTAACCCTTAATTCTTGGTTTTCGTCTTTTTTTTTTAAGTATTGTTGTCTATTTTGATGTTGAGGGTTATTTTGTCTTGTTAAAATATTGGCGCCCAACACGGGGTATAACGCCATAAAGCAGGATCCATTGTGAAACAGTGGGTTGGAACTATTCTCACTCATCGATTCTAAGCATTTTACAATATAATGTGAATAAAAAAAAACAAAACAGAATTCGCTTTAAGACCACTCTGTTTAAGTCCTTCGAATTTCAAATGAAATCGTATCCATTCCGATTATGCATACTCATACATACTGAAGCCAGCACCCTTTGTGTTAAGCCCTTAGTATGAATTTTAAATGATGCAAAAAATTAAGATAAAACATTTTAACTTTCAATGAAGAGAATATTTTAAAATGCGATCCCAAAAATAATTGCAATTTCAATCCCAGAGGGTGCAACAAAAAAATTGTAAAAGAGTGAGGAATAATAAAAAAAATAAGAACGAAAATCATCAAAAATCCATGAAATAAAATATGGAAACAATGCAATCCATTATCAGCGCTACCATGGCTGTGATATACGGCCCCATCCCCGAGACCTTTTAAGCTTGTAATTCTTGGTTTTTGTTTTTTTTAATATGTGTCGGACCAATAATAAAACAATCAACACTATAAGCCAGTAATAGTCTGTTGGAAAAATCACTACGCGGCCAACACACATACGTGTATCTTGGTGAAAAAGTGTAAACTGCTTTTCGCTGAAATCCTAGTAAAGGGTAACAGCGAATGAAGCAAAACAAAAAAAACTATAAAATAAAAAATCACTGACACATTGCTGATATTTTTTTCGTTGGTCCCATACCCGATAAGTATTTATGTATTTTTTTTTATTTTTTTTTTGTTAATATTTTACAGATTACAAATGAAAATTGAGGCAAGGGCGAACTTCAGATGATGCACAGCAACAGCAATGGTATTTAAGGGAAATTCAGGATGACGCATTTGGCCTTCAGTTACCGAACGTCCTTGGTAAGAGGATTAACTTGGTATCCATTGTCTGATATAAGCATAGGATGGAGGCTTCTGATGGGTCTTCTCATATTCAACTGCATTGGTGAGTGCGATGGTAAGAGTCAAACAGAACAACAATATCCCTTAATCGCTCCCCTCTTTTGCATGCCTAAAAATAGAAAATGAAATGAGTAAAAACAAACGAGGGTGCACACTGCAGGGATAGAGATACTTTTTTTTTATGAATTCCACCCGAGCATTGTGTAAACCTTGCTACTCATATGCCTTTACTTGGAACCATATTTGAAAAACCTTTTAATCGAAGCTTGTTTGCTCCTGGAAATTTGCTTTTTTCAATACATTTCAGTGGCAGCATTTGAGCCGGATTTCGTATTTCCTCTGGAGAATGTCACCGTGGCACAGGGTCGTGATGCCACATTTACGTGTGTCGTCAATAACCTTGGTGGTTACCGGGTGAGTGGTGATGGATCTCAAGCAAGGGTATGTATCGGTTTTTCTCCTGCCATCACACTGATTCAGATCATATGTATAAAAGAAAATTGCAAAATAAATTCTTTTCAAACACTTTTTTTCCCTCCTTAAAAGTGCACAATTATTTTGAAAACTTTTAAAAAGAAAACCATCTCAAAAAATACCACAATATATCTCGCCTCAGTTCGCACCAAAAAAGCACATATTGGATAAGATGCACCGGAATGTATGGCACCACAACTTCTAGTAGCACTTTGAATAGTTTTCCTTTTTAAGTGCACCGCAACATCTGGCCATTACAGCACCGCACAGAAGTTATTTTTATTTTTTATAAAAAAAAATATATACGAGTATTTTCTTTTTCTTTTGATTTAACATTTGAATCGTGTAAATTTCCATTGATCTGAATTTTAGTTGCTAAAATTAATGAATTTCTTTCAAAAATGCATTTTATTGCACCAGCACTATTAAGAGCACAGCAATTTTAATTAGAAAAAAAATAATTAATAATAAATTAGTACGAAGAAATAATTTTTTTAACAATTTTTGATGGTGCACACGGATATAACATATACCAGCAAATTTATTTATTAGTTGGTTTGGTTTTTTTTTTTTTTTTAATTCTACTTCACAAAACTATGCAACATTTTCATTTCCACTATAAAATTACTCACACACAATTCGCTTATGTACGAGTATGCCTCACTTCTCAGACACCCCCGGAATAATCAAGTTGTTGAGCCAAATCAGACTAGCTGTTCGGCGGTCTTATTTTCAGAGAAATTTTATGTTGACTAGGCACTTTCGCTAGAGATTTTATGGCATTGTTCCTCTAAATAAGAATTTATTGTATAAAAGGTGATTTTTTTATTGCGTTTATTTTCAGTTTCATCATCCGTCTTTTAAGCTAAGGCTACATACTTTTTCCATAATAATCAATAATTTCTTTATTATTTACTAACCCACTTAGCCGTTTTACAATCAGTAGCTTATTTCTCCGGTGCAACACTTTCTGACGAGTTTGAACATTTTCGTTTCTTTCGGAATCATTAACTGTCCAATTAATGATAACAATCCCAGCTGGGTCATTTCTAAGGAAATATTTGGCAAAGCATGCTATGGTATTTGTGTCGGTCCAAATAAGACAACAATTTTTGGAAAACCTTCTTTTATTTTCTGATTAATGTAATAATATCTCACTCTCGCAACTGCTACTAGCAAAAGACTCAGTGACTCTAATTACTCTTATCAAAATTTGTTCAAAAATTACGGCCTTAATCTTTGAAATAGGCTTGTTGAAGACTTTTTAGTTCAAAACTCAACTGACCTGATGTGATCAATCGCGTTTGAAGATTGGGAAACATATAAATTCATATGATCCTTGCAGGAAACCATAAACATTCACTTCCTTTCCTTCACTAATAAGCAACCACCCGAGCAGTCTGATCCTATGCTGAACAAGATCAATGACCTCAGTGACGAGACAACTACAACACGATCCATAATTTATGATATTGAGAATCATATCGAAACAGTATGCGTTGACACTCGCATAAACTAGCCTCCTGCGGACTATTCAAACACATATCCATTGCTTCTTTGTCTTTATCTTTATCTCCATGTCAACACATCGTTCTAAATTAAACCCCAACCTCTCATACTCTCACCCAACTAACAGCTTATTCCCTAATTTCAGCCTGAAAACTAGAGCTTAGTATCCTAACTTCCTAAGCTCCCGTATTTCACATCCCACTTTTGATGTTCGGTCCGACCTGCCAACTAACTTCTAATATATTTTCCCTCACAACTTCTTCCTGCTCTGTCCCTATTCTAGATCCCGTTTCGCCACTTTAGCTAAATTAATGCAGCAAACCCTTTAAACCATAGAATGTCGCTATATGCTCTTAGACTCTACGTTTTGTTAAGAATGTAAAATCAAAGCAAACGTCATGGTTCCTATTTATTGAAGGGCTCCTTACCGACGAAATCTTTATATTATTAGGTAGAGCAAGACTTTCAATACGCCTCGTATTGACATCATTAAAGAGTGTTTTTTTTTAAGGTATACAAATTCAATATGAAATAAAACACTTGAAGCTAATGGTAATCTCTATGATATTAGCTTTGTTTAATATATAATTTTATGCCATTAGTGCTTAAATATGACATCGGGCATATGCGTGCCACGGATAGTTCAAATAAAGCGCAATCCTGAAGTCCAATTTTCGACAACTTTATCGAGTAACTGGGGCGGTATATCAGCAACAACACGGCGAATGTTGACTTCCAAATCATCCAACGTCTCTGTTTTATCGGCATAGAGTAGTGACTTCATATACCGCCAAAGAAAGCAATCTAAAGGTGCTAGATGACAGGATCTTGAAGGCCAGTTCACAAGTCCACTACGCGAAATTATGCGCTCAGTAAATGTGCGCGGGCGGAAAGATAGAAGGAGGAGAAAGGAAAACATTGTTGTGATGCAGTGGTTTAAAACTCAGGTATATTTGGTTTCGATATTAGCTCTCACTCGGAATGATTCGAAGGTTATCAATCGTCACGCTAGTTTTGTGCTTGAAACTCTACAACAGCCAAATCTGCATGTCAGTGTTATGCCTTCACACGCAGATTTTTCTGACTGAGTTCCAGTTACACAAATAAAAAACTTGTCATGAGTAGGAATCGAACCTTAACCCTCCGAGTGAGAAGCGATTGCTAGTACCACTACACCACGGCCACTTGTTGAAACCAAAGCTCTGTCACGTCAATGCCATTCAATTGAGGAACGAAGTCAGAAATCATGTTCTATAGTGCTCCCCATTAACAGTAACACTCTGGCCGTCATCGTTCTTAAAGAAATATGGGCCGATGATTCCACCAGCCCATAAAGCACACCAAACAGTGACTTTTAATGGTCGTAATGGCGTCTCGACAAAGGGTTCTGGGTTTTCTCCACTCCAAATTCGGCAATTTTGCTTGTTTACGAGAACTTATCTATTTAACCAAAAATAGGCTTCATCGGAGAACAAAATTTTGCGTTGACAATGAGGATCAAGCTGAACCATGTTTTCGGCCCATTCACAGAACCACACCAGCTCTTGCACAAGCTGGATCTTATGAGCTTTTAAGCCACGACCTTTCCATAAAATCTTCTACAAAGTGGATGGGCATAGCTCCAATTGCTGTGCACGATGGCGATTCGACTCATTCGGATTTTCCTTAACACTGCGCTGCACAACCGCAATAACTTCTTTTGTTCCCACTGTTTGTCGTCTTTGGGGATGCATATTGTCCACTAGAGTGTACTCGTACATGGTGCGAAAACTATTCATCGTATTTCGAATACCTTTCCCAGATGGACGATTATGTCAACCGTAAAATGGACGTAGCGCACGATAAGTTTGGCGAACCGAACCATGGTTCTCAAAATAAGCTTGCACAATTTGCACGCGTTGTTCTCGTTAATCTATTCATCGTAAAATGGCAAAACATACTAACCACAAATCAACTTTTAATCGTCAAATTGACAACCTGTAGAAACAGTGTTGCCAGTTTAAAAACCAAACCTCTAAAAAAAACCACCCTTTATAATCCGTTCTTACCGCTCTGAGTAACTACAAATGTATGTTCCATATTTTTTTTTTTACCTCTAATGCCTCATCAACCAACGTGCGTTTCACCTCCTTCTAATAACCTTCATCAAGGACATCCCGCCCTTGATATAATCGAAGATTTCGCTCCTTTTGAAATAAAGGAAAGGAACTGTGGATCACTAATCTTGATCTTGGATCCTGGATCCTACTATCATATTTACAACAACTTAGTGATGAATTATTACCAGGCCTTAAAAAGTATTGCCCTAAACTTGCACTCCCCATTCCTACTTCGTCTATCCCTAACTCACCTTGAGCTTCCTCACGTTTGGAAGACCCCTTTCATAATCTCGATGCACCAGAAAGACTAAAGAATAAGGTAATGAATAATCTTCTTATTGCTAAACTTTTTCATATGCCTTAATTATTAAAAAAAATATTTTCTACGGAGACTCTAAGTTTTTGGGGGTAGATCTCCTATTTTCCCCAGTCAGCATGGCTTTCTGAAGTGTAGATCAACTACTACAAGTGTACTAGCAATTGATTGCACTTAAGCTTCCGATAAGATAATTCATAATGATCTCTTTCAAATAGTCAGCCCTTGACTTTGAACCCACCTCTGGCGTTCCTCAAGGCAGTCACCTTGGTCCTATTCTTTTCATCTTAATCATAAAAGGTCATGATAGGTTAATTTAACACTACACTGATGATACCAAATTTTTCGAACCTAAGTAAGACACCAAATTCTTCAAGATGACCTGGTTAGTTTTTCCTTTTGACCCCTTTAAAATTGTTTGGTGTCAATCTACTACCTTCTCACCTAAGTGCAATAACTCTTCTTACCGACTTTCTGTTCTCTACCATGGTTTAATACCACTTCACGATCCTTGCATATTATTTGAACAAGAATTAAAATTTACTTTCACATATTAATAAGATAATCCTTAAAATCAAGTTATTCCATGGCCTTGCGATGGTCCCAAGAGTACGCCAGTCAGTCAGCCCCTCTTTAAGCGAATTTAAGCACTGACTGCGAACCTACTACTAGGTATGCTTGTTTGTTCTTGCAGGCTTCCTTTTAGAATTTTGTTGACCTGGCGTGCTCTTTTTTTCTTCGGGTAAATGTTCCAAACGTCCTTGTTGCTTAAAACACTTCATTTGTAGAAGCTTTGGCAGTTTCCTGCAATTGCACCCTTCCGACTTCAAACTTCCCTACTGTATTGTCTCTTCTGAACAGCGTTTGTGAACATCCAAATTCGTATTTTACCCGAGTCAATGTTGGCCCCTTAAAACGTTCGGACATTCAGAATACTAAGACCGTGGCTTGTGTCGATTGCAATGTAACCAGCCTGGTCGGTGGCAGATTAATCAAAAGAGGGACACGTTCCGTCATAAATGGAGATGCGAACGCTTGCTTCGAATCTATTGTCGAAGGTGGACACCCCTACCATGCATGTCCTCTTCCTCTAGACTACATATGATGATTAACATCATGCTTAGGACATTGAGCCGTTTGGGAATGCGTGCGAATTGAAACAATACGCCCGTTTACACTCCTGAGTAACATGTTGCCTAAACCTGTGTGATATGACAAATTCGCATCCAAAAATCCGTCACTTACACATCTTCTCGGTAGCAATCACATTATTATATGTCGCAGTTCTTTACCCTTCATAAATACAGTCCATTCCATCTTACTTCTTGGAAGGCGATTAAATCTGTTTTGTATCAATAAGCAGTAGTAACACTCTACGTGCAGTACCGAAATTTGCTTGCCTTTTCCTGTAAAAAAAATGACTTAACACTTATGATGCCAAAACACGTGTTAAGTTTTTCGGAAAATGGGACAGAAAGAGGAATAAAATGTTTGGTATTTCGCTACACGGGTAGCATTCAACATTTAATGGGAAAACTAAATCATCATACGAGTATTAGTGTAATTGGACTTGTTATATTCTAGGCAAACATACATCTTACCTGGGTTTAGTAGAATGTCTTTCGGTCGCGGTTGGGTTTGAACGCCGAACCGTCTGATTTGGAAGCCAATACACTATCACTTGAGCCATGGCCATCCACACTTTGAGATGGATCGCCATACATTTCATAATCATATATTTTTGATTGCCAGAGAGTTGACGCAAGGAGTAATCCCCAACCTGTAAGGCCAGGCTCTTGCGGCATTCCTTGAACAAAACGGGCCGACTACTACAGTTGGCTAAATTTCTGTTCTTTCGCCAGCTATAGAGGGCAGCTGGTTTTAAAGCCCTTTTTCAATTTTAGGCTATTAATACATATTAGCCTTGAAAGAGGATCACCAAGTTAAGGACCTGGATACAGATGGCATTGTTAATTCTATCTGGGGATCTGTTCCGTTTTTTCCTTTTTTTTAATCCAACGTTGACCCCTGCAAATTTAGAGCTTAGATAAGCAGTTTAATGCCAACTTAAAACGTTGCTACTGGCCTAGTCCACGTACTAATAGCTCTCCAGGGATCCCCAGAGAACTATAATTTTCAACACATTTCGAAAAAGCACAAATTATTTGCCAACGCCCAAGCTACCTATTGAAATTCCAGTAACTTTCTCCCAAATGACCTGCCAACACTTCACTTTGCCTTAACTTAAATTAATTTAAATGCCAACATAATAAATTGTAATTTCATTTATCTCAAAATTGAAATATTCAAACCACGAACTTATCGAAAGGACCTAAGCGATTAATCCTACCTTCAGTCTAACTTAAAAATCGAAGGCTAAATTTCAACAAAATTCAATTGAACAACTGAACACACACAATATCAGGGAGTTGCCGCAAAAATGCGTGTCTAACGCAACCACAGCCACAAGCAATAAAATACATCGCGCAACGCATGCAAACCCAAACGCTTCCCTCATTCACAATAATTTGCAAAAAGGATAACGATGGCGGATGCTCTGCCATCTCTGCTAGTATACCTTCGATACGCCGAGCCCACCAACCCACTGACACCATGGTTCAGCCAACTTCAGATAACAATTTCACCAAATGAAAATAAATTCACTTGTGTATCGAATTTCCTCGCGGAAACAAATTCAACATCAACATCAGCATTCCGTCCGCCCTCACGTTCACATTGTGTCGACTCTATGTACTGTAGCACGCAAAAGGATATCACAATTCGCATCCATCCTCCAATACCGACGAGAGCAGGGATGTCACGAGATGGGGTACAACTACGAGTACGAGTACAAACGAAAAACTGATCAGGATTCCGTACGGAACACGACTGCGACAATGACGGCGACGAACAGTGCTCACTTAATCACAATAATGTGTTTGCTTCGAAATTTATTTGAATATTCTGGAATACGAATACCTGGCTGAGTGTTTTTATTCAAGTGGGTGCGGGATGGAGATGGCCCGGGGAATGAATTCAACGAGTTCGTACTATGAATTCTATCAGACTCATAGCTAAAGTGTCCTTATTTGTATTTTTTTTTGTTTTTTTTTTTTTTAAGAAATAAGCACGAGGACGAAATGAGTTGAGTAGAGCTAAGCTAAGTTAAGCTCATGCATGTAGACAGCCATAAATACAGACGTAGCCGTAGATATAGAATGTGTGTGCTCATTTAACTGTTGACATAGTCAGAACAATTTTACTGGAAATCAGTGTTGTGGTTAGAATCGAACAGCAATCTAAATAGTACATGACAATTGTGTGCCACATATTAGGACCTCCTCACCTGCTAGGTGGTTTAGTCTGGTTCTACCTTAGTTGGGTGTTGGTGTAGAGTTTATAAATTGACCGAACGAGTAGTGAATTATTTGTACGGCGATTTAATATGTTTATTTACAGTTGTTGATAAAAAATATGATTTGGTTACACATTTTCCCAAAATCCACATATTAAAAGAGAAATAGCTGATTTAGCTCACGTTGGGCGCCACTTAAAACTTAATTGCACTGGAGTTTACGTTGGAACTGAATCTTAGTCAGGAAACGCTAATAGCTGGATAAACTTTTCAACAGATACCTCTATTGAATTAGTTATCCCTTTATTGAATCATAGAGTTGCATTTAGTAACTGATCGAGCCTCTACCGAGTCTCTTATAAATTTCAAACTAGCAACTGTACAGTGCGTATGCGATTGACTATTCTCTTTAGAGGAAGGAGATACAGATAAGAGATCGAATATTCTTCTCTTATGTTGAATTGCCTTCAATTTATGATCGAATTATGTGTTTGCATGTGCAAAGTAGACAGTATTACTCCTCGAGACTTAAGAACCTTTACAGGACTATTGTGCGATATCTAAACGGTTTGTTAGTCGATGAAGAGCTATGCCTAAAGACGTATGACAAGCTTCAATCATTAAAGGATAGCATTATAACAGTCTGGTTTTTTTTTATTTTGAAGATTTTGGTAAAGTTATTTCCAACATTGACGGAGTAGCGTATAATGCTCGTGGAAGGGATGACAATAACAGGTATTTTTCAAAGATCAAAGTACAATCTTGTGTCTGCTGACCTAAAAGTACATTGACATGAAGCTAACAGGTTTTTAACGTAGGGTTGTAGGTTTTCATCTGTGTTAAGATGACAGATTGGACAGTTGGTGTAGATCTCTGGGACTTCTTTCTTGAGTATCGGATGAATGGCACTAAGACTTCATTAGCTCTATCTTTCTCTAACAATATGTTGGAAATGAGTTGTTCAAGCAACTTCCCAATCCAACATTGGACACATTTTTATAACTCGGCTGACACGCCGTCAGTTCCTGAGGCCACATTCAATTTAATCTTAGAAATAGCCAAACTTACTTCGTCAAGATCACTTGGACTAAAATGCTGTCCATCGCTGTCCATCGCTGTCCATCGCTGTTTGTATATGTGTATATGTGTCATCTTTCCATATCATCAGTACAGATTGCGATCTTACTACTGAAATTCCTGGATCGTCTTTGCAGGCTTCGTATCGGTTATTCTTGCTTTCATTGGTAAGAATTTTGAGCTCTATTCCTGCCGCAATATCTGTTTCCTGGATCGATAACTTGTCATTCGCACGAAAAGACTATAATTGCCTGATTTTACTGGTCACTTCAAGTACAATAAAATCAAGCCACGATCCCGCCAGATGCAACGTTTTAAGTTTGAAATAGTCCAAAAAACTTTATCCGCTATAAATTGCTCGCGAAGTACGAGTATCGCAGTATGAAGTTACTGGAGATGAGAGCGAAATTGGGCCATGCTCCTTTCGCTTGCTATATAAGCGGATTTCATTGCACAGCTAAATATGCAGTGGAATTTTCTTTACACTTAAAAGTGCGATCAATCTTCGGCTGTTCTTTTCGCCGCATAGTCTCCTGACCTGTTTTCATATGAAACTATTCATTTGAGCTGCAGTTTGTACAGATAAATCTCAGATCCGTACACATAGACACGAAGGTCTGCAGCTTAAGTGTAACTACTACTTGTTCACAAGGGTGCCGTTTCAGACTTCAGAGAGCATACTAATATTTAGAACGCAGATTCCCGATTCCGATTCTGCCGTCATCAGATGCAGAAAATTATCAATTTTCGTGACCTATTGTCCAGCAATGTTAAGTTGAATGAAAGAACTAGACACGCTCAGAACTTTGGCATATTTTTTACGCGTTAATCCGCTTGCGTCGGTTTTTAAGTTTTGGACTATCTAATGAGGATTCATAGGTGTTTCTTGTACGATGTCTTTATTCATTGGAATGCCTTACTTTCTTCAGATAATTCTGCGTAGATTGATGTTCTTCTTGAAGTCAATACAAATAGGATACAGCGGAGACTCATACATACATATATTCTATGTATTCTGAAATGCATGCAGAAAAATCCAGAGCGAGTGTCCATTTAATTGACATTGAGAGTTTTGCTTTCTTTCCTATCCAGAACTTCCTTCCATCTATTTTGACCACAGCTAGAAGAACACATATACCTCGCCAGGTTCCAGAACTTTAGATTGCCCTTCCTCGTCAATTTAAGAATCATTCCACTCCTTCTAGAAAAACTATTATTCGTTCTATGATGGGCCTCACTAGCTTTGCCGATACGATTAACACAGGTTGGAAACATTTCATGGCTTTGTTTGAGAGCCTTGATTGCGGTTGCAATCTCTGTGTTGCTGGGGCATTTCTCTACTGGTGAGGTTCTGATAGATATGTGTAGTTTCTCTGCCTTCTACCAATGTATGTACTTTAGTTCTCCCGTTATGGAAAATTTTTTCATAGATCTCGTGTGCTTGTCCATGAATTTTTGCCGCATTGCCACATCCCGAAGTGTGTTGATATTCTAAGAGTACACGTGTATAGTAAACATGTTGACACGGTTGCTACTATTAGATGAAAAATGAATACGTGCTAAGAACCGGGAATGATGCTAAAGTTCACAATGACCAACAACATTCGCAGAACATGTAAAAAAAGTAGTTTTTCGTATTTAATATACAAACTACTTATTATCTTCATCTTTTTGCTACTCAAAAGGTATGGGACATTAGCAATCGGTTTTCTCTAATAAAGTTCCTACTCTTACGCCAGATTGGCAAGTATAGTCCACGCCATGACAAATGTTATCGACTCTATGCATTACAAACTAGCTTACTTACTCGTACCGAAGCGTTGCGATCTACGAGTATTCTGTTCATTCGAGATGCAAATTAAGTAAAGAACTCGTTGCACTACTTATACAGTAGGTGGTAAACTTCTAAGTGGTAGACTCAAGAACGTAGTCTAAATTATCTTGCACAATTGTTGTGCGAAGTAAGTCACAAGAAATATGGGACGACGAAAATATGCAGTCTGTTGCAATCCACCATGTACTCCCAGCCGTATATTGTTTTCATGTAGAAGGTACTAAAATCACCAGAATTTCTAAAATGTTTTCCCTACTCTATACTGGCCAAATGGCCCTCAACCTATACTGCCAAAGATCTTCTCAAAGTCGACAGATAATAGACGTACTCGTAGCATTGAGAACTTAAGCATTGCATTGATATGCAAGATGCCTATATAATCAAGGCAAGAAGATCCTAAACAAGGCCATGGTCATCCCAGAATGAAATCTTTGTTAGTAGAAAGAATATCTCCGGCTACGAATTTAAAGAACACGGCAGGGACGTTATCTGTTCCTCTAAGAGAATTTGTGACGATCAAACTCTCCGCATAATGGAAGACCTATTACATTTGCTATTCTTAAAATCTCCATTGAAAGATACTCTGCTCTTTTATGTGTAGAGGAAGAAACGAATCTAATACTGTGACAGGATTAATTGCTCATTTTTGGCTTAAAGACTTTGTCACCGTGACCGTGTGAGGTGGATTGGACCGTACTTTTTCGGCTGTTAGCTATCATTTCAGTTTCAGTTTCAATTTTAAATGCATTTAATCAGTATACACCTTTGTATACACTGATATATGTATATGTTTCTTAAATGCTAACCTAAACCTATGTAAGCTGGCCACCACTATTTAGAGAGCAAATAAATTGGTCAGCTCTGCCTCATTAGTGAGGCTGGTCCGTAATTGACGGAAACGACGACGAAACATCTTCCCCATCATTCAACCACCAGAAATGCTGGTGCTGCCGAACGACATCCCTCTTATCGCGATTCCCCACCGCCCTACTGAACCTGAGGCGATCCACACTGCCGTGTGCGACGTCTCTGTTGTAGTTGAGTCGTCTGTCCCCAGCTGTCCGAGCGACATGGAAGATTAACGGCACCGCTGATCTATCCTGGATCAACCCTATCTGATCTAGGTAGAGGAATGCTTCCGGTGGAACGAAGCCGTCAGAGCGCACACTCTCGTGGTAAAGGTAATTGGGGTAGTAAGCCCTAGATATCAGGTTATTCGTCGAGGTCATTGCTCTTGCAATGTGCCTTCAAGTCAGCTTAATTACGAAGTTGTCCACTCGTATTAGGTTCGCCCTGTTGTAAAGGACCTCATTAGGATAAAATTTTTTGTACTCCGACTCTGGTGTTCTGTACAAGCGAAGGCAAGCCCTAAGACAAGCCCTCTCAAACACCCGAATCTTTTCCATTAAGCTTGCTCGTACATTGAACCACACGGGACAACCAAATACCAGCATGGGCCTAATAAGGGCCATGTCGCAGATTACCTTTACCCTCGCATCGAGTTGGCTGCTATAAAACAGTCTCTTTGTAAGGGCAAAAGCACCTTTAGCTCTGGCCAGAGCAGCATCTACATTTTTGCCAAAATACAGAAACTGATTTAGCCAGATTCCAAGGTATCTGACTACATTTCGACAGGCAAGAGGCTGTCCGTGTTGTCCAATAATCGAGAACATTCTCCAATTTTTTCTGGTATCCCTAGAGGCTCTAGACAACGGCGTCCTAAAGAGAATGGTTTCCGATTTCTGAAAGTTGATTTTCAACTTCCAGTCATCGCAAAATCGTCTTATCTTATCGAAGTCACGCTGCAAGAGAGTGTTAACGACCTCGATTTTTGGACCTGTTCTGTACGCTACCAAATCGTCTGCGTACGCAATAGTATGGGTAAGTGAACCTATCAAGTCGCTTGTATAAATGTTGAATAGGATCGGCGAATTGACCGCGCCTTGCTGAAGACCATTTTTAATTTGAAATATTCCAACAGAAGTCACATCGCCATTCTTCACGATGAACTGTCTGTTAGTTAGCATATTATAAAGAATGTACAAGAGTGGTTTACTGATCCCCAACCTAGTCAGCTTATAGAAAAGACTCTCTAACCATACGGTGTCGAAGGCCTTCTCCAAGTCAACAAGGCAGGCACCAGTGCACTGTTTCTTGCCTTTATTCCATTGGATATCAGAAACCAGTTTAGACGCAGCATGTGAGATATCATGTCCCGCCTTAAAACCGAATTGATTATCCGGAACTATATGTTTGTCCTCAACCCACCTAGACAGAGCTCTATTGATTACCTTTTCAAAAACCTTACTGATATTCGGAAGGAGACTTATCGACCGGAGATTCGCCGGATTGGATATATCCTTTCCCTTTTTGGGGATAGGTTGAACCACCGCCGTTTTCCAATGCGCTGGATAATGTGCATTATTCATTGCATTATAAACAGGGTGGTGTAAATGTCCACCGTTTCTAGAGGAAGATGTCGAAGCACGATGTTCGGAATACCATCGGTCCCCACTGATTTCTTAGCCCTAATTGTGTCGAAGATCTCATGGAGTTCCTCCCTCGAAATGAACGGGGGTAGGTCACCCTCTCTGGCAATGACATTATTGGCCGTATTTTCGTTGGTGAACCGGGTGAAACCAGAGCCCTCGGATCGCAAGTTCCCTTTTTCATTTCGAATGCAGAAGTCGTGCACCAAGACGCGATTGTCCAGGTCGTAATTAGGGCCAATGGTATCAGTGGCCTTGTATACTTCCTGGAAAGTCGCCCCTATGGTCTCAACCTTCTCCTTGGATCCTCGATCACAAAGAAGTCGTCATCATCAGCGGCCTCATTTGGATCAATACCTGCTATTGTCAGTAACCGTTCGTCGTCTGTTGTCCGGGCTATTTTAAGACACTGAAGGTTGTTTTGATTTTTTCTCCGAAATAGTTTATTTATTTGCGGAAACATATTCGGATTGCTGGTGTTTACAGGCCGAACCTTGTTGTTCCAATACAAACTTACAGAAATTCTGTAATTCTCTTTTATTAGCGTTTGAATATTTTTAATCGACGACTTCAGTGTCCTAATCTCCGGGTCTTGTCGGATTGCGGAATAGGTCTTCGTTAGTCGTACGTCGATATTGCGGTATTGTAGTGTCCATAGTTTGTTTAATTGTCTCGTCCATTTGTTTTAGGTAATTGTCGATCTCCTCGTTTGACAAATTCCTATTGGACGGTGGGTTGATTAGCTATCTTCTCATGTTGAATTGAATGGACTTAACATCAGTGATATGTGGATTCAACAAGATGCCACATAGCTGGTCAGACAATTGATCGATTGAATGGTAAGTTCGGTAATCGTGTAATATCGAGAATTTGGTTATGTTAAATCGTGGGTGTACGCCAACGAGCTAATAACGTTACAGGAGCTCAAAAACAGTATAGAACGCGAAACTACCAACGTTCCGGTCGATATATGTGGAACAGTGGTGGGAAATTGGCCAACAACCTTAAAACATCCAAATGTTCGAATTGAGTTTTTACCACCAAACACCTCGAATGTAAATTGGATCAGGAAAAATGAGAACTGTCCCTTTCGGACAAGAAAACGATTTACAAAAAATTAGCGTCGGTTCAAAGAACGGCTTCCATAGCCATTATAGGTGCGTTCCGTACCACCCCTACGGCAGCATTGGACACCTTTTTGCACCTAACACCTCTTGATTTACAGATCAAATACCTTGCTGGCAACAGTGCGATACGACTCACTAATCTAAGTTACTTCAAGAGCAGTAGTTTCGGGCATGGCACGGCCCTAACGGATCTACTACCAGGCAATCCAATTCTTATGGATGAAATTCCTTCCTTGGTCGACTTCGACATCCTGTACGATATAGTTTATCCTGAGAGGGAGGACTGGGGAAAAAATGTAGTAATGTAGTCGAATGAAATTGCAATCTTCACAGATGGCTCAAAAACAGAGGAAGGAACAGGTTCTGATATCTTCTCAGGTGTCTATTAGACTACTGGACGCAAGCAGTATCTTCCAATCAGAGGTTTTGGCTGTCCTCAGGGACATCAGTAGCCAGCACACACTTAAAGCAATATAATCAACCAACGTCAACTCTGATAGAGTCAGGGGCTGTCGCACAGTGTTGAAGGCACTATGCAGTCAGAACCGGTTAAAACTGCGCTGGGTGCCACGACACTGCGGTATTAAAAGAAATGAACAAGCGGACGAGCTTGCAAGCAAAGGAGGCCTACTCGACAATAGTGAGGTTGCCATCCTCAAACCACACCTTTGCATAGTGAGGGACACTGTCGAGGAAAAAATCACAAAGACTGCCAAACTAAGGTGGTTAAGACTTGAAGAACACAGGATATCCAAGGCTCTTTGGCTGCTTTTTGACGGTGAAAGATATAAGAAGTTAATAAAGTTAAACAAGGATAAGCTTAGAACAATAATAGGAATCCTGACAGGACACTGTCTCCTGTGGCAACACGCAAAGACACTCAAACTGTCAGATACGTATATTTGCAGATTCTGCGGTGATCTGCGAACTGTTAAGGACATAACACACATACTATGTGAATGCGAGGTAATATCGCGTAGTTGAAGAAAATTTAGGAAATAGACGACACGAACTTCAAATGCCTTCTTGGCTTTTGCAGAGAAATTGGGTGTTTCACCAGGGCGATTGTTTAGGTTTTTACCATTTGAGTACAAATTCAACTGGTTCCACAGGGATCGCGATGGACCCGTTTTGGTGCCTGGTGTCTGTGTGATGGCATATCCATCATACCTCTGCTTAACCTAACCTAACATTTTACACGGTTATTATGAACATATCTACGAATGTTGTTCACATTCTTTAATTCGATTTACAGGACTTTACGCTGAATTCCAGTCCTAATTTTCTATATGCATTTTCTACATGTCTTGTTTTACACGGTTCTAATTTGCAGGATTTTGTGTGGAACAAATCTACTGCGTAATTCGGCTGACGAATTGCGGAAGAATACAAACCATTCGTCATTATGATAAAATAACCCAATGCAGTCATAATGTCCTTATTAACGTTTAGATATATGTATACAGTACTTTGATAGTTCTACAATTTGTAGATTGCTTTAGATATTTTCGTACTGAGACAAAGACCAAACGAAACTATCGAAAGAATTTGCCAAACAGAGCTTAAACATCACAGAGCTCGGAATTTTAAAAGCACTATGATTACAAATTTTTTTTTATTTTCTTGGGGCCCCGCGTTGGACGCCAATTTCATCTAATTTCATAACATAATTAAATGTTAGGCCACTAGCAGAATTAGATATTTTCCAATCGGCTGTACTAAATCCCATTGACGCACACTGTATGTATCATCACAATTATCACTTCATTTGCATGAGCAGTGTTATCGTCTATCGAAAGCAACCCCGAAAATTGGGACTTTTCACTACTCCAAAACAGAATGTCACACAAAACCTTTCGAAAATTGAATTCGTTTGCGAAAATTTCATCTACTTAGACAGATAACTCTCTGCTGACCGGTGTGTTAAGTGTAGGAAATGAAAACTCAATGCAGGACACTCGTACGTAACTACAGCACGGATTCGTATTCGAATTCAATTTCCATACTACGAATACTAGTATTGTAGGGGTGATTCGGTACAGCCTATCGAATAGAAAATGACAGCTTTGGTCAATTGTTAAATGACTATTCGATGTCCTGTCTGTGTAGCATGTGAAATTCAGTCATGTTTGGAAATCGTTCTTGTATCCTTTAGCAAATATTCCTGCTATGTCTATAATTGTAGGGAACGAGGTTTTACTTTTTAAATTTGGAACAGTTTTCAGAAATCTTTCCGTATTTCATGTTCACTTTGAAATTGAATTTCTATGCTTGCATGGGTGCGAATAAATTCAACCTCGCTGGAGTGTTTTTCCGTTTTAGATGGTGCACCGCGCGCCGGAAAGAAGACCGTAACATCCTGCCGCATACCTTTCAGAGCACGAAATGGGGTTCACTCAGCCCCAGTACTACAAATATAACTTCTTTTTTTTTCCTCTCTGGCTGTGTGTCCAGTGTATACTTTTACTTGTGCAGATTTACTTTGGACATACATTGCTCACATGTTATGTACACATATTACAAAAGGACATGGTTGTCGTGTAGTATATATTTTCATGTACATACTAAGGTCTTCTGTGTAGACAGTTTTCCGGCATCGTCTCAGATGAACTTTACGATCGTTTTAGGGCTAAATTAATGCGAATTTTTGAACATTTACAGTTTTGCACTTTTAATGAGATAAATTCCAGCTAAGAATAGTGCACCAACAATAGTGACAGTGGAAAGGATGTGTACTGGAATCGGAGTTACTGCGAAACTGAATAATGGCTACGACAACAGACTGACCACAATTGGACTTTGTGGTCGGTGTAAATGTTTGTCATTTAAAAGGGACGTATGTGCCTGTATCTCATGCATGAGAGGTTGTGAATTGTGGCTGGTTCGCAAGAAAAGTGAGTGTGACATGCTTTAATTGGCTTTAAGGGCTTTTTTGCAAACAACCAGCGGGGAATAGTGTTGAGTTGTCGGAAAGTTTTAGATTAGAAACCTTTTATTGAGGACCATTTTCGGCAAAAACGAGCAATTGGAACACTCGTATTGGAACAGTGGTATCATGCAATGTTGAATTTATTGATCGGTGAAATGATGAAACTAGAATTAAACTTCGCAGCCTATTGCTATCTCTTGTTACGTTGATAGTTTATTTCACTTTACTGAACCATGACGGTTCTGGACTTAAATGTCTCTAAAAGTAGTTCGATCCTAAGTTAGCCTAAGTTAATTATGCAAGTCGAGTTGATTGAGGTACTTTCAACTACTGTACATGCGCCACCTTAGGTGAGGTCTTCCTCTACTACGCTATCTTACTGCGGTGGATTCGAACATCCCTTAGCACTAATGTTTGTCTTTTTATTCACACATTGTTAAAAATTAAATTATGTGTAGTACACTGCGACTTTATTGTATGAGCCTTAGTTATTTTGACCCTAGCACTAAAATTGGTCATAAGATCAGATTTGAGGTTCTATGCTCTGTATAAATCAGTATAAGTCTAAGAATGTGTAATGGGTCCGGCATAACCTTACCTAGTATTTGCTATTTCCCCAACCACTTAATTCTCTTGTGAGGATCACTCTTCATACCAATGATTGAAGAATGCGTACCTAGTTTCATAGGATTCATTGTAAAATCTGCATGAGCTCCTACATTACAATACCTGTTTTCCATCATTTCCTCTAGGAAACTAATTTACTCCTGCTAGAGAATTTGATTGTCATATATGTATTTGATGATCATCAGATAACTTCTCTCCAATTCTTTTAAGCTTGTGCAGGCATTCCCACACAAGCTAAGACTACCTAAGACATATGCTTCAATTGTTTTGACTATCTTTTCAGCCTGAATTAGGTCTTGGTTCCAATACATCCGTGTACCGCTTCATTGTGTAGTTACTTACCAACTTACTAACCGTCGAGGTTTGAATCAAAGACTCTTTGGCCAGCCATCTCAGACATTGTATCCGTATACGCCTGACTAGACTGATGTCCCTGTACAGCCCGTATAGTTCGTGGTTGAATCTTTTCCTCAATTTCCCGTCAATACAAGCGGAACTGAAAATTACACCCAGTATCTTGCTCTCGAAACAGCCAAGTGCTTCCTCATCCACTTTGCACAAGGTCCAAGCTTCTGTGCCATAGAGCTGGACCGACGTGAAAAGGGTCTTGCAAATAGCCAGTTTGGTCTTACGAGAGAGGATTGTCTCCAAAACGGAAGGAAAAAAGCGATTCGCAAGAAAAATTCTACATCTGATTTCTGCGCTGATATCATTGCTGATCGTAATTGCGGGGCTAAAACGAAGACGGTATACGAAGTCCTTAAGTACCCCGAAGTTATAACTGCCAATGGTGACGGACTGGCCAACAGGCCGGTGGGGTTCGTCCTTTTCTGATGTTTTACCCTCGTTTACCATCGGACCCACTACGAAAGCCTCCGTACAATGATCATCATTCTACGGTGTTAAAAAAGATGATGCCTCTTTTGTTGGCCAGTGAGTTTTGCCCAATTTTTCTAGGACGATGCTAAAAAAGTAGCAGCGAGAATTCTTCATAGTCACCCTGCACAACTTTACGAGTTTGTCAGGGATGGCAAAACTATACATGTTGTTGTACAGGTCTAGCTCATCCCTATGTTACATGAAGCAGACAAATAGTTGGTGAATGTCGATCTGATATTCTCGGGTTTTTTTCAAGATCTGCCATAGTGTGAAAATTTGATAGTAGAACTTACTGGCCTGAATCTGGACTGATATGGACCAACCAGATTATTGACGAATGATTTCGAAAGCTTATATAATACGGCAGAAAGTATATTATAGCGATGTTTAGTAAACTAATTCCTCTATAGTTGCTCAAAAAGACCTCCTTTCTTGTGGGTCGAACAAATGATTCTGAGATTCCACCCTTCGGGTATGCTTTCTTTTTGCCATAACTTACAAATGAGCTAGTGATAATTCCCAACCAGGTCATCTCCAGTTGGTTTAAATAGATTACCAGGCAGTCTGTCTCTGCCAGCAGATCTATTGGATTTAACCTTCCAATTGCAGTCTGCTTATCCGGTTTAAGACTCACCGCGTCGCTCCAATTTTTCTCATTGTTAATCTGCGTATTAATTTTTTAATACAAAGTTTTCAAAGTCATAAATCATTTCTCCTTTCGAACCATTTATCGCCTTTAATTCCTTTTCCCGACATACTAATGATTATTTTGTCTGCAATATCCGTAGCATCGAAGAATCAAAGTGAGTGGCCTTCCTTCCCTGTACTTGTCAGTTTTTAGATTTTTTCGTCATATGACATCTTTATGTGAGGTATTTCCCGACGTCGCTTCAATATTAAGAAAGACGCACAGTACTATCTCTTTTTCTTTCTAAGTCTTTGTCGTTACCTGTCCAGAAAGTGGTGGAATTATTTCTTCAGTATTTTGATACATTGCCAAGAATTGAACCTCGAACTTTATCGAAGTAGCTACAAATTGAACCACTGCGCCATGCTGGTCACCTTGCGAGAATTAAAACGGGCCATTCCTATAACGAAAAATCAAATTAATTTCCTAAGTCTTCGGACAACATTCATTTAGGGCTTGATCATCTGTAATTAATTGTTAAAATATGCTCAATCAAAATACTAGTAACTGCGCACCTCCGCAGGCTTAAAGTAACTCTAGCATACATTTCAATTATACAGCGACGATATTAGGGCAGGTAATATTATGTGAAAATGTCAATTCAATTAAATGTGTCACGCAATCTGGATAGGAATTGTCTGTTCTGTCTTCGTAAACTTCCTCCACACATCCAGTTGCATATTAATGAGGTATCCTCCATACGGAAAAAATGTAACTTTAATATAATAACTGCTTTATCGAATTCCCTTGAATTTTAATAGATGTACACAATACGGATACCATCACGGATAAAGAATGTTTAAGGAGTGAGGGACAGACTATTATTTTTAATAATTACTTCGCCGGTGCACTACACTGCTCGAAACTAGTTCCAGCTCTGCGAGATTATGGAAAACATTCATCGACTTCATAGAAGTCATTTCAGTTTGTCATCCTGAGTGTTGGTTAAAGTTCTGCCCCGGCCTACGAAATACAATACAAATCTGTATTGCATTAGAATCTACCGTGAAACACAATCTCAAAGCCTCTGTTTCAGGATTAATATTCTTTTCGGATATGAATTAAAGGGTATACCAGCAAATTCGATGCTATATATTTAGGATCCAAATATAAACGTTGTTAACGTAATAGAGAAAACTCGACAATTTTTACTAAAAGTACAATATAATCTTTATTAATTTAAAATACACAAATCTACAGCCCTTCTTTTAGCCCAATAGATCGCCGTCGTTTCTCCATGACTTCTCACTGACTTCTTACTCTGGATACCCAGATACTTCCCTTTTATAGTTTTGTGTTGTTACATCCAGTCCCGTGTTTTTACATTCAGTTCCACACCCCCATCCTCCTTAGTAGTCTATACCACGCCCATACCTTGGCTGCCCAGCTCAGCAACAATCCCAGTCCAATGGCTCCATCGATCAATAACACTTTCGCTAATTGCCCTGGCATACCGATTTTTATTTTTTCTCTTCCATGTGCCCATCTATTTAAACGATTTGAAATTGGGTCACCGATCATCGCCCTGGTATAAACACTTCTTACCATGAGTTCTACTGTGGTGCTTACTCAGTGCTTGCTGTGAGGGTGTCGTTCTGCTGTCACCAATCTAAATAAAATGCTATGCCGGCTGTCTGAAAGGGTATCTTGTAAATTAGTTTATTAGTTTTGTTTACCAAATCGATATCGCTGGAATGCATTGTGTAAGTTAGTCATCGTGTTTTAATTATATTGGGCCCTTGGCCCCACATTATATTTTATTTGTTGTGGTACTCAACTTAATGATTATGATTACTGGGGCCCCACATATATACTCGTACATGTACTGTATGAATGTTCTCATGATTAACGAAGTTTATAACCTACAACAACGGTGCTGTTGGCTCACCAACTTCACATTGTAAGTAAACCTCTTCCTTACTATAGCCAATAAGCACCGTTATCTCTTTCTCATATCTCTTTCCCTTTGCCCTTTATAATCTCTTTCGTCTATCCCTTTCACAAGGAGAATTTCCTCAGTTTTGAAAAACCTCCTTCATAACCCCGATTCACAAAAAACGATCACAATCGCTAAATTCTCCCATATAATCAAACTTTTCGAAAGTATTTTGTATGAAGCTCTAAGCTTTCAATTCAAATCACTTATTTCCTCTAGACAACATGGCTTCCTAAAAGGTAAGTCAACCACCCGATAAATCTCGTTGAATTCGTATCCTTTGCCCTATCTGCCCTAGAGATTGGGAACGAAATCGATGTATTGTAGTTGCAACCGATTTCAGCAAAGCCTTCGATAAAATCTCTCATCGGTTAATAGTCTTCAAATTGTCTGCCCTCGGCTTTGAACCCATACTGTTAAAATGGATATCCTCTTACCACGAAAACCGTTTTTACAGTGTTCGTTTTAGGTCAGCCCACTTGGCTGCATTTTTGGCCATCTCTGGATTTCCACAAGGCAGCCATCTCGGTCCCCTTCTTTTCATATTAACCATAAATAATCTCGATAGTATCATCAAACACTCATCTGTCTCCCTTTACGCCGACGATACAAATTTTTTCAAAGCCATTTTCTCTCCCCTTGACGCCTTCCTCCTTAAAAAGGCCCTTGATAGTTTACGATCTGGTGCCTCAAAAATTGTTTTGGAACTTAATATCACCAAATGCCAATCCATCACCTTTTCACATAAGCGGCACCAATCTCCTCCCCTACTCTACCTTGTCTACAATGAACCTAACCCCTCCGTTCAATCTCTTCGCGACCTCAACATTTTGTGTGATAGGGAGCCAACCCTGCACTAGGTTTTGTAAAACGGCGGTCCAAAGAATTCACCAAACAATACGTGACCAGATCCGTCTATATTACCTTTGTTCGCCCCCTCCTAGCGTATGCCAGTCAAGTGTGGTCCCCATATTATAATGTTTATATCTCGAGAATCAAAAGCATCCTGGGACGATCCTTTTATTCTGAACCACCCCCCCACCCTATCAAACCTGTCTCAACCTTACTAACTTAAACTTAAAGAACGCGGGGATGCAGCCGACTTTCTCTTCATTCATTGACTCCTTTCAGTGAATGCGTGTCCCTTCACAACTCCTCTCGCCTCTTCTATCTACCAAACCAGCACACCTTCTATGGCGCGAAAGAACCAATCTCCCGTATGCTACGAAAATGTAATTAAATTCAAACCCTACCGTCTTTGACTTCCACCGCACCACTTTCTACCTCAGATCCGTTCTCCTTCACCACTCCAACCAACCTTAGTTTTAAGTTTAAGTTTATGTTATAGCTTGTATTAAACCGAATAAATGGGCGCAAGCCCCAATGGACAAAAAAGACCACGCTACTAAGGTAGGCTTATACGAGCTCCTAAACAGAACTTGTGAACATACAAGAGCCTGCACGGCATCATATCCGGAAGCGGATACATTTTGCAAGTAGACGAAACATCGTCGTAGAAAACAAACGGTTCTTATATCTTAGGATACGACGTAGGATACAGAGCCAGGAAAATCCGGGAGGATTTTTAATGTCAGGCGGCTACAATCGCATAGAATCTCCAGAGCCTTCTCCGATCGCGTCTCCCTCAACAACTCTCATACTAACGTTTTCACAACAACTAGGGCAGAAGACCAAGGCAATGCTTTAAGGAGGCCATCACAAATGCCGCCTCTGATGTGCTAAAGCGACCGCAAACAAGAAACCCATGGTAAATGCCGATGTCAAGCATAAGCCGGATAAGGGCCATGTAGTACATTACCTTCATACGGGAAAAATACCTTATGTTCCGATCAGTGCAACACCTAATTATATGTACTCGTACCTAGTACCAGCAAACATTTTGGTACACGGTTTTTGGCTAATAAAATGAAAACGAATAAGTATTTTTCAAAACTTTTTTTTACATTTCGTGGATCACTAAATTATTGGAACAACTTATTCGAAATGATTTCCATTTGTCTTCCAGCAACGGCGAAGTCGATCTGGCCACTCATCGATTGTAGTACGCACCTCATGCATTGGAAAATTGTCCACTGCTGGGACAACGAAACGCTTCAAAGACCCCATACTTCGATATCGAGTAGTGCAAGCCATGGTCTCCAGAACAGACTATAATGGATTGAGGTCTGGGATACCAGATGGCCAATCATCCGTGGAAATGAAGTTCGGAATGTGGTTTTGAGCCACGTGCTTTGCTGAGGGCCTCCACAATGTTCTCTAAAACGTCCGTTTAATACACTTTCGCCGAGGTTTTGATACCTTTCTCGAAGAAATGGAGCTCGGTAATCCCATCGTATGCGACTGCTCACCAAACGAACCC
Source organism: Volucella bombylans (assembly GCA_949129095.1). NCBI lineage: Eukaryota > Metazoa > Arthropoda > Insecta > Diptera > Syrphidae > Volucella > Volucella bombylans. Next base: position 155,112,525 of record OX422143.1, read on the forward strand.
AGAAGCTGGGCGGTGGTCAGGTTGACCTCTCGGAACGCTTTCAGACGCATGTTGTGATGACAGAACACACACTCTATACCTTTGTTTGTTGAACGATTCTTCAACGGTGAAAATTTTCGTCAGTAAAAAGAATTCGTCTGTTTCCCGAAGCAAAGCTTTCAACTTTGAGTTGAGTGAGTAAATGACCGGAGTGTCGCTGAATTCTAAATCATGTTTTAAGATGCACATGATTTTCTGCTTGCCTAGCGAATTTTGACGAATTCGGTTCTCCACGGCTATCATGACTTATGGCGTTCGCACAGTGCGCCTACGGACTAATCCACCAGTATCCTCAAATAACTTCGCGGTACGATACTTAAAGTTGCAGTGGTCGCAATATCCGAAAGGCTTCTCCCTTTTCGTAGCCGCATTTTTGCAGGCCAATTACGACAATACAATTTTCAAGCGAACCCCATTCCATGACTGCATACAACTGACGTCAGAAATCTTTTACGCGGGAGCTTTGTATAAATGTCACTTATCAAGTTGGAGTGGATGCGTTCAATGGTTCTTGAGAATCAATTTCATGTACTAAAACATTTGCTAGTACAATTCAAAGGTGTTTGAATACATTTCGAAAATTCTACCTCTAAAAGGTGATATCCAACTTCCAGCTTAGTGTTATCAATGTCACGTTGAAAGTGTGAACCAATTAAAATCTTTTGACCTCACGGTCCATGTAGAAGTGGGATCAGAAAACCGCTTGTGTTCAATAGGATCAACGAATCAAGCGAACCTAGTTGGTGACCTTATTTTATATCAAATGTATTAATTGATAGCCAGACACTATATTTTTGTCCTCAACCCACTTAGTCAGAACAGCATTGACCACCTTTTCGAATAACTTCCTGTAACCACATTCGAAAGGACATTTATCAACCGAATATTCGCCGGATTGTGTGTGTTTATGTGATAAATTTGGTGGAATTGACTGTGTGTACCTTCTCCAGACGGAACTCATACTTCAAACTTCGCTAAAACCTCCTTATTTCTCCATTTTATTCTCAGAAAATCTTTACTTTTTCCTAAGCCTAAGACAATGAAATGCTTGTATCCTTGTATATAGTTTTATTATAATTCTCATCATCAAAAATTGTTAAAATTAAATTAAAAAATGTAATAACACAATCTGCACAGCACTTAGTTTTAAGTTCACAACAGCACTGAGTAAAAACCGAAACAAACTTTGCACAATATGATTTTCTATATATTAATCTAATTTTCTTTAAAATTATGTATGCTTACTTAATGTTGTATTTAGTTTGGTAGTATTTTATTAATTTTATTTTAATCACCATCAGCACAATATTTTCAATTAAATATCACATAAGTTTGTAGTTCTTTTCATCGAATCATCAATTCGTTTTCTATCATTCTGTGACAATCAACAACTGCAAATAATGAAATTTCTAATCAAGAGTTTTTATTACCCCCCACCCGCCCCCCCCCCCCCACACTCTTCATTTGTTGATCAATAACCAAAAACAACAAAATAAAATCCCCAACCCTCAAATGTCACCCTTCATGGAACCACGATGATGTCAATGTAATCAATCCGTATGGTCACTGGCGCTGGACGAAATCCACATCAACCTCAAAAAACTCGAAAACCCGTAAATGATGACACCACCACTACTGTCGCATTGACCACGGCGACTCCACTCGTTCCGTTTTCTGTTGTTGTTGATGATGATGATGATGATGACAATGGAACCCAAACGACGACTAAAACAATGGCGTCGAACGCGGACACCCAAAACATCGAAAAATGTTGGTACCTTATCGACGCCATCACATCAAAACGCAATTTGATCGATGGGAAATCGAAACAACAAAAAAAATCGCAAAATTCCCCAACCCCTTCCCTATGATCCCGGATTCAACCCCAAATACCCCCATTTGGTCCTGTCTTTGTTTTTTGTTTTTTTCGTTTTTTCTTGTGTTGGATTTATTTATTTCTCGGTATGACAATGGGCGATTTGCAACATCACCACCACACTTCGTCGGGTCGCTGTCATTTAGGTGGCATGGATAAAGGCTGACGCCAAAGCGATTTTAGCTATTCACGAGCATGTTATAACGAACAATGATCGATTAACTGTCACACATAATGACTTCAACACATGGACACTGGTAATACGAAATGTCAAAATGGAGGACTCAGGCCAGTATATGTGTCAAGTGAACACGGATCCGATGAAAATGCAAGTAATTATCCCTCTACAGAATTTATTTTAAAATTTTTTTCATTCCTTGCTATGCAATAGCAAGTGTGTAGTTGCGAATACCTTCTGCTGGAGCGAGGATGTGGTAGAGTACATAGATTGCACCACAATGTTCTCGCACAAATATCTGTGTTGTATTCTAAAGTCTTGTTTGGTTAGTGAGTGAAGTACAAACAAATTTTGCTTACCTACCGGTACGGATGCAATGGATTATTCTAGTTGACCACCCTCTTGATTATGACCGACAGGCGCTCAAACAATGACTTGACTAAAGGACCTAACCAAAGGCTAAGCAAATAGGAGTACAACTATGAGTGCTGCTTGTGGTAGGTGTATCAAAGTGTCAAAAGTTAATCGAAATATTAATGGCTTTATGGAAAGGTAGACGAGGTTAGTTTTTGATGGGAAATTGCATATTGTTGGAAGTGAAGGACGATTGAGGAAAGGACTATGATGTGTCAACATAGATTACGTTCAGATTACACGTTGACTTACCTTCTAGTTGCAACTTTGTTTGTAAGCAATGCATTGATATCAATTTTGGCAGTAGGGAAGGAAGGATATATCCGAAAAAGTGAAATTACATGGACATAGTCTTGTGCGACACATAATGGAGTGATGGTACTACTACAGTGATCTAGTGTCGGGTGCCACTTTTGATATCTCTACTTGTTGGCAGAACTTTTAGATACAATGTTGTACCATTTTATTTGTTCTTCAATCATGCGATCATTCCCACAAATTAAGCGCCCAGAGCTGTGCTAGTTTATTTTCTTGATTGATGCTGGTTTTCGCTGCTTGTTCTCTGATTTCTTCACAAAAAATTCTGTCAGCGAAGCAGCTGCTCACTTTTAGCGGTTCGTCCAAGGTCTTTTTAGCATCTTTTACGTGCCGTCACTCGTTATTTTAATGTAGATGGTAAATTGTCTGCTTTTCGCGTCCAATACTGCAGTATATAATCTAGTATCTGGCCGCACATCTCAGACCATTCTGATCTGGAGCTACCTGACTACGAACTAGTGCCACCATTATTCCCTCCCCAGGTCTTGTCATTTACATGTGTACTGATACTCGTACATCTTACCAAACTCCACAACATTGTAATCCCTGTTCCAATCCGGAATTCAATTGTGCATGTGGTTAAAATTCCATCTCCGTAAGCAGAGTATCCACTATTGCTTTATCTACAGAAGCCCCAAATTGAACAGCAATTCGACCTTTATCGAGATTGATGCCCTGTCAGACTCCATTCAAAGAATTGTATCCCTGTGTCCTAATACTAAAATCATTATTACGGCCGATTATATCCAAAATTCTGCACAGACAACCCCGAAATGACGGTGTGCTGAGAACTTTGCTGTGGAAAACAGCTTAACCCAGCTTGTAACTGAGCCCATGCGAATACCAGACATTGATAGTCATACCGCCATCACTCTTGACTTGTTTTTAACTTCTCACCCTGATAAGTACACTGTTTATTTATTCTCCCCTCTAGGCCCATCGGACCATGGTGTCATATCAGCTAATTTCTCGTTAGAGAAAAAATTCCTAAATATGAGAAAGCCAATTGGAGCGGACTTAACACCTTCTTTAGGAACTTTAACTGGCCGTTACTGACACTATTCTCCTTAAAATGAGATCCTTTATCCCTCAAAAGAGTTTCAGAAAAGTCATCTTATGATTCGAACTGTAAAAAGTGTCAGGGTTAGAGAACTGTTTTTTCTGTCCTATAAGACCAACTCGACAGAGGTAGATCGGAAAAAGTTCAAACGGATGACTGCAGCGTCTTTCTCAAGCGCGTGAAATTTCAATTCGACCAAAAACTAGGGCAAAAAATATTACAATGTCCCAAAGGCAGTAAAAATTGTTGGTCGTTCGTAAAAAATATTAGAAATTGCGCCTCATCCTCCATTGTAGCGCTCATTTCAGTTCTTTGGGCAAGGCCAATCGGCTTGATGCACACTGTGTAGACAGTTCAACACGTCCAGATAGTACTTTGTCTCCCTCCACACTTGAGAGCGTCGAATCTTCAATTGGACGAATCCACTTTCGCAACTCGTGTAGTAGCAAAAGATTTACTCGTAAACTGTTATATCGCCCCTTCTTCTGATGATCAAATCTTTCGCGCTGGCAAAGCCACTGCATTATAATCCGTTTTACCAATCGCATTCTTTATGACTCCTTCCGAGCAGATGGAAAACAGCATTTATCCAGTCCGTCTCTAAAAAGGGCGAATCTTATTCTCTCTTGTCCTACAGACCATTGCACTTACTTCCCTTCTTGCCAAAGTCATGGAAACGTTGATAAACCGTCAGCTCCTGAAATATCTTGAAACACGAAAACATCTCAATAACCGATTCTCTTAGCAACAGGTACATGATTTGATAGCATGCTTCACCGAAGAGTTATATGATATTTCTAAGGTATCAAGCTATTTAGTCGAAAATACGTGCATTTGAGATCGACGACTCTTTTCCCATGGATTAGAAATTACCTTTCGGAACGTTTAATTCAAGTTGCCTTGGATGTTATCCACAAACTAGGTGCTGGTCTGCCCTAAAGCACACCTTCGGTCTCCGACACTCTTTTTGATTTTCATCAATTTGCTGACGACAGTACTCTCTGCTTTTCATATTTGTTCCCGGACTCACGTTCCTACTCTTCGCCTGTAGAACGGGAACGTCAGCGTATATTAAGCTCGTTAAATTCCGACATTGGCAGCATAACCAAATGGGGAACTGTCAACAGAGTGGAATTTAATACTCTGATCTGGCCTTAATCTATAAGGCGTTCTTCTGCCCAAAACTGGAGTACAATGCCCCCATCTAGTCAGGCGCTCCTATAACATCTCTGCACCTTCTAGATGGGATTGAAAACCGTGCGATAAAACTCAGGTGATGCTAATACCACTCAGCTAATTGACACCCTCGAACACCGACATAGCGTCTCTTGCTTTACCTTGTTCAATCGCTATTTTTGCCACCAGTGCTCAATCGATATTCCTAGTGGCATTCAGCCCTTAAAAACTTTCAAACGTAGCACCAATCTCTTCAGTATACCCTCTAGTCCACTTTCGGACGTACTCTAAAATATCGTAATACGTTCCTAAACCGTGCAACTCGCCTATGGAATGCCCTGCCGAGCTCGCTATTTCCCAGTCATTTCTCAGTCTTTTCATGCTTCTTAAGTTTCCGTCGCTTGCGCTATGTGTCAACATTTTAACGGCGTGCAAACATTTGTGCGCGCGCTAATTGTCACAAAAGGAGGAGATTTCCTTGTCGACAGAGTGTCGTAATTTGTCTCACTGACACCAATTTCTTCTGATCCAATATAATGAATCTTTGTGGCATATATAAGTGTATATAAGTGCATGCGCCGGACCTAAACTGTGCATAATTAGGCCGATATTCAACAATTTCGGGTCGAATGTTCGCCTCCGAGTCGTGTGAAGTTTGTGGATTGTTGCTATAGACCAGAAGCTTAACGTAGCCCCTAAGCAGGCAATTGAGAGGGTCATTTCTAGCGATAAAACAATCACCGAACCTCGTTGTCGATTGCAGAACGCGCTGTGGGGCAATTGGCACTGTCCTGTTGAAACCACATATCCTCCAAGCCTACTAGTTCCAAATAATGTAAAAAAAATTGGTTGACATGGAATGAATTACGACCCAATGAAAACCAACAATACATTCTCAGTTCGTTCATTTACAATGGGTGCTATTAGAACACCTCCGCCCAACTTCAACGTGCATGATGGTCATTTGGCTTTAGCTCTTGGGTCAATAGGAATTTATACCGACGTATCCTATACGAGAACGTTCGAACGTTCGAGAGCTGAGCTTCTCCTAAAAACGCGGAATCGATGGATTGGGGTCTTAGCTTACCTACTCACTTACAGCTGTCATATTCGCTTCACTTCTGACCTTTCGCTATGTCACTAGCACCGCAACATTCTAGAGTGAATAAATTTATTCGAATTTATTCACTAAACGCTCAATTGTTCCTATTTTGTCATATTTTTTTAAACTTTTCATCATGGCGAAATCAAGAAATAATTTTGAGTCGCAAAATGTTACTTATTTCGTTTGTTTCGCGATAGTGTTTCTTTTTAAATTAAACTCTGAAGAATCTGCCTTAAAAATGAATTGATTACAACATTCAGTGGTGCCAATAAAGTGAACAATGCCCGCAGATTATTAATTAGTTTCCAATTTTCGCAGACACCATTTCCCAAACAAAACAACAATTAAATTCGTGACTAATCACTTTTGTTTTTTTTTTCCCGTTTGCCATTGAAGTGAAAAAAGAGCTCTCCAACTCCGAGTTTTTCTTTTCCAATCAATCACCCCTTAGACAGATAGCAGCAACAAAACAATTGTCATCCATAAATTTCCCTTAATAGCCAATAAAATTCACAACCACCATTCACAAGTTTAAATTCGTGACAATTCCAACTGTCAACACGATCCACTTAAGAATATTTATAAACAAATTTTCGAGGCCATATTGCCTGTCTCTCTGTTCATGTGCTGTGCCTGTTCCTGTGCCTATGAGAGTATTTACCCAGAAGACACCACCGTTTCCATCACCACTTCAAGGACGTCAGTACCAGCCTTAACCATGCTAGAGCAACCCTCTGTCGCAGCAGACGTGAAAATGCAATAAAATAAAACGTTTGAGGCAAGAGCTCGCCCCCATCCTCTCCTCCGGCAAGAAGAAAAAATAACAAAATGTTTCAACAGCTTATTCCATTTTTATCCTGACTTCTCTTTGAATTCGATTCATTTTTTGTTCTCTGTTTTTTTTTTCTCCCTCTTTTTTTCCATTTTATGCTGTCATCATTGTGTGACTGAATGCAACCATTGTCAACGGAACCAAACGAAAATTAATAATAAACGTCAAAACAATGAATTGTCAAACTAAAAATGAAAATGAAAAACTTCATCATATCATAACAATAACGGTGTTGAATAACCAAAGACAGCGCGTCTTGAGGTTGTGATACCACCTGACATTGTAAACGAAGAGACCTCCGGCGATATGATGGTACCGGAGGGTGGTTCAGCGAAACTTGTGTGTCGTGCACGGGGTCACCCGAAACCTAAAATAACATGGCGTCGTGAGGATGGCAGGGAAATCATTGCACGCAACGGAGCCCATCAGAAGACAAAAGGTAAGTTGCGTCTTTTTTTCTTTTCCTTTTGTAATTAATAGCATTTATCTTTCTTATTTTTGCACACATACATATATACATAAATATAGCGGTAGCATTTTGATAATTAATGTAGATACTGTCAATGACGGAAAACTAAATTCATACATAAAAGTGTTTGTTGATCTTAAAAAAAATTGTCCAATTTAAAGATTATCTCAAAGTTTCTACCTTGAAGGAATGTACCTACATTTATTATACATTGCATTGTGGTCCACTTTATCTGTTTTAAAACTTTCTTTGGCGCAGGTACCAATCATTTGGTGAAAGAGAACCGAGGGCTCAATTATGAAATCAACTACTTTCGGGCTTCCTTTCATCTTTGAAAATCGAACTCCTATCGACTGACATAATCCATGTTGAAGTGGCATAATCCATGTTGAAGTGGACACACGGTCTCTTCATTCATCAATTTATCCAAATTCGTTCCCTCAAACTACTTACATGTATAGGTGATGCTAATAACACCCAGTCAGTGCACACCGTAGAACACCAACGAAAAGTCTCGTTTCTCGCTTTATTTTATCGCTATTTCCACCATCAGTTCTCCATAGAAATCGCCAGTAGTATGCCGCCCCTTTAAACCTTCAACCGTAACACCCGTCTCGCTATAAATGCTCATCAGTATACCCTCAAGCCCACTTTCGGACGTACTCTGAAATATCGGGATTCGTTCCTAAGCCGAACAATTCGCTGGTGGAATGCCCTGCCGAGCTCTCAATTTCTTATTCGTTACAACATTCAGGCATTTAAAACCAACGTACATCGTTACCTATCTGTTTTTCCTTCACCCGCGTTGTATGCAAACATTTTAAGAAACCTTAACCCCTTGAGCGCGCGCTACTTCAAAATCAAAATACGGAAAGTCCTTTTTGTCCTCTCATATTTGCTTTTGCATTGGAAGAACAATGGTCGACAAAAGTCCTCCGGGGCCATAAACATCTGCAGCGACACTAGAACATTTGACTAAAGTTTTAGACGACATTACACGGAATCTGGTTTCCATCCATCGTCGCAACGAAAGTGAACATCTTTTCCGACAAACTCGTGAAAGAACGATACTCGAACATTTTTGAAAAGCAAGAACGTTGTCTAACTTTTGTCGGACCAGCGCAATGAGATAAAGATTTTATCCAGTGTATTCCTTGTATGTTCCTTCTACTGGATTTTTCGCAGAACGATGATTAAACACCTTAGTAATCAAGTGCCTACAGTGCCAGCACCCACAATATATGTTAGTTTATTGCCGTCAGGATTGCATATACTCGTATCTCCGATTAGAAAACATATAATCCACCGTTGTTGACCTCCAAAAAGTCAGAAGCGCACCATCCTATATTGGTTTTGGAGCCATCCGTGAAAGACCCACTACATTCTTTCCCTGATACATATTCTGGAAAAAATCATTCTTATGGAGAGGGAAGGTCGATTTAATGCTTTCGGACAACAAAATTCCGGTCACAGTCAAAAGATAGCCAGCGCGCAAGACGAAGTAAACTTCAGCGCATGTTGTACCAAGGACTGTTTCTTTTTAAATGGAATATGGATTTGAGAGTGCATGTCGTCAAAAATTCTGCAAATGTCTAGGGCTAGTGAAACATTTCACGTCTGATTTGCTCACAATAAAAAAGGTATCTATCAACCGAAAATAAGAGTACAATGATCACATCTGCTTAGATGCTCCTAAGACCTCTCTGCGCTCGCTAAAGAAGATTCAAAACCGTACCAATAATCTCATAGGTAATGCTAAGATGATTATGATGATTGTCTCCCCACGTATATTACGAACTTTTTCAGTCCTGGTATTCTAAAATTATCTAACAGCGTAGATTATATATAAAAGGGTTTTCCAATAGGGACTTGACAACTTTGAATTTAATTTGTGAACGCACTCTTTCACTAATCATCAAACTGTCACTGTCAATTTATTCAGTAAACTCAACATTTTCATCATGGTAAAGTACACGAACGAGCAAGGTCTGCAAATTATAAAAATTTTCTACCGAAATTCGGAGTCGGTGACTGCAACTTTAAGAGCGTTAACTCCAATTTTCGGTCGTAATTCTCGCCCTAGTAGACAGGCAATAACAAGTTTAGTGCAAAAATTTGAGTCTACATATTCGTTGTGTGATGTTGTCGTGTCAGTGAGACAACGGGTTGGTCGAAGCGTCGAAAATATCGCTGCCGTTCAGGCGTCCGTAGCAAACGATCCAAATCAGTTAATTCCACGGCGTTCTCAAGAATTGGGCATCGCTCAGACCACATTATGGGGTATTTTGCGTAAGGATCTTGGTTTACACCCATACAAGATCAAGCTGACTCAAGAATTGTAGCCGTTGGACCATTTGAAGCGACGTAGGTCCTCCGATTGGGTTATGGAGAAGATGCGCCAAGATGATGAATTTCATCGCAAAATCATCTTCAGTTATGAAGCTCATTTTTGGCTCAATGGGATCGTCAATAAGCAAAATATGCGTGAAAATCCACATGTGCTTCATGAATCCACAAAAAACAACTGTTTGGTGCGGTTTGCATGCCGGCGGCATTATTGGGTCATATTTTTTCGTTGACGATAACGATCGTCACGTTACTGTGAATGGTCAGCGTTATCGCGCCAGGATCACTGATTATTTTTGGCCCGAATTGGAAGATATCGACTTGGACGACATGTGGTTTCAACAAGAAGATGCCACAAGATACACAGCACACGCTACAATCGATTTATTGAAGAGTAAGTATGGTGAGCGTGTTATCTCAAGACATGGGCCAGTCGATTGGCCGCTTCGTTCGTGCGATTTAACGCCGCTTGACTATTTTTTGTGGGGCTACGTTAAGTCATTGGTTTATGCCAACACGCCGACGACGTTGGAAGAGCTCAGAGCCAACATTGAACGGCCGTTTCGGCCGAAATGTGTGGCCGAGTGGTTGAAAATTGTGTCCAACGAATCGACCGCTGCAAACGTGCCCACGGTGGCCATATGAACGAAGTCGAGTTCTATTCGTAATGTTTTGATTGTACTTCAAGCCGATAATAAAGTTTTTGAAATATCTCAAATGGTTTGCGTTTTATTTAAAAAAACAAAGTTGTTAAGTCCTTATTGGAAAACCCTATATATGGTAGCGCCTCAGTTCTGTATCAAACTTCTCCATACAGCGCTACATACAGCTAATTCTAATATTCAAAAGCGCTACATACAGCAAACTCCAATATACCGAAGTGCTACATACGAGTATGTATATGCGAACGCGCCCATAGAAATTCGATGTGAACGATCCCATATCGCGGCAATTATCACCAGTGATCAGCCATGTTTCTTAATTTTTTCTTCTTTACGTGCATCGTGGTAGCAGCTTGTTTTGCCGTCGTTTAATAATCATCATTTTGCGCAATTAATTTATGTAGATAAAAAGAAATTTGTGAATTCGTACTCGTATTGTAATAAAGTTGAAGTACTGAAGTAAATTGACTTATCCTTCGAAGATACTTACAGTGTGTTCGCCGCCGTCATAAATATGAGTTATCGGTGTTTTTGGAAAAATTTTCAAATGCACTGAATGATGAAAAATCAAAAACTCTAATTATACTGAGAGATTTTAATTTAAACATTCTCGAAAAAAATGAATGAATGAAATGCAGATTTAAGACATTCGGAATGGAATAAAACTTATAAATCTAGGGGTGCGACAAAGATCTGTTCTGATGCCGGTTCTCTTTCTAATCTGCATAAATTAACTCAAAATGTAAGCTGTCTTTTAAAGGCCGTCATACTGCTTTTGCAGACGAGGTAAATACATTTCTGAAAGTCCTCTAAATTTAATTCCAGATGTAAAATCGGATTTGAACCTGCTCCGAACATGGTCTGTGGTGCATAAACTGATAAGTAGTTATAAACAAAAAATAATTTTAATCCCGAAGTATTTTTTTCACGCACTTAACGACAAAAATTTAAACTATTAACCTGCTTCTGCTGTAGAAGCTCATCCAATATAACATTTTGGATCAATCTTAACTGCAGCGAAAACTGTTTCCAAAGTTTGTTTTATCTTAGGAATGTCTACTCCAAAAGCCTCATTAAAATAATATATTATAATCTGGCATTACATGTTGAGGCGGAGTCTATCGATCAAAATTCATCCTCTTCTAGTGTTGCAAAAATATACATAGTATAAGAAAATATATGCGAAAAATCCCTTACTCGCAACGGGTGACCAGATAGCAATGATAGCTCCTCCAATTGTTGCAGCTGTCAAAGTTACCAATGGCATTTATCTGTTAAAATATTCAGTAAGGTTTGCCGTTTCATCACGCATCGTTTTACGCTTGCTGATCGTTCGGAAATTATTAAAAAATATTATCGAAATTCTGCTTCAGTTGTAAATACGCAACGTGAATTTCCGTCGCACCGTGGAAAAGTTTGAGCGTGAATCTTAAGTCAAGAAGCAGACAGAGATTGGTGCGAAATCAAGAAAACATAGCCACCGTAGTGCCCAGACCCAGAAATGTCGATTCGACGCCGATCTGTTGAATTGGGCATCGCCGAAGAGTCAACCCGGCTTATTTTGTAGTTGGATTCAGGCCTACATGCATATAAGATTGTGCTAATACAAGAATTAAAGCCGGATGACCATAGAGTTCACTAATTGGACACTGCAAATGTTGGCCGGAGATCCGGATTTTGGCCAAAAAATTATCTTCTCGGACAAGGCCCATTTTTGGTTCAGCGGCTATGTTAACAAGCAAAATTGCCATTATTGGAGCGAACACAATCCACAAGTGTTCGGCCATGTATCAATGCATCCACAAAGATTGACTGTTTGGTACGGTTTATACCATGGCGGCATCATATGACTTTATTTCTATCAAAATGAGGAAGGAGACACCGTTACCGTTAATGGTGTCAGGTATAGAGCGATGTTAATCGACTTTCTGTGGCTAGAACCCGACAGCATTGATATATCCGAGCTGTGAATCCAACAAGATGGTGTTAAATGCTATTCAAGCGACGCAAGTGGTTCATCTCGCGGTGAACGGTCATTAACTATCCGCCGCGATCATGGGATTGGACACCACTTGATTATTTTCTCTGGGCTTACCTCAAGTCCTTAGTCTACGCTAACAAGCCAACCACTTTGGATCGAGTCATCAAAAACTGGACCGACCGCTTGAAGCACTGCGAGCGAAGCTGAGGCGGCCATTTGAATGATATGCTACTCCATACATAATGACATGAACGTAGCTTCAAAATAAAGCCAGCATCAATTTTATACCTCACACCGCTGTTGTTTTATTTAATATTTTATTTTTTTTCAGTCTCAATTTATACTTCACCGAAGAAGGTCGTGTAGAACGTGTGAGAAATTGTTTATTGGTTAAATAAACTGTCTAGTTTACGAATTTACGAGCGTAACATTATCGGTAGATAATAGGTTTTTCTTAAATAGTTAATTACATACCGTCAGTGGTGAGTAACCAATATTATATAAAAAACAAACAAGAGAAAAAAAAAAAACAAAATCAAAATTTTCAACAGCAATTACAAACATGGAAGGAGGACGGATCCCCCAACTAAAACCGGCTACCCTTGCCTCCCAACTGTTCAAAACGAAGATAACATTCCCCGATATATTGTCATTACTGGACTAGAGAAAGAAGGCGAACAATGGCGTAAATTGTCTACCTACAATCCAATAAGGATAAATCGCGGACTTGAGCACATTTCAAAAAACATCGTTGAGGTTAAGTCAATGAGGTCTGGGGACCTACATCTCAAAGTTTTTAATGTTGCCACGGTAGAAAAATTCCTAAAACCCAGAATTATTGGCTCTATTCCAGTCAAGGTGACTAACCGCAATAGTCTCAATTCTGTTCAGGGAAGAATTTACTCTAGGCACGTAGAAATCATAAGTGAAATGGAATTTCTACAAGAACTTAAAAAATTCAAGGTCAAAATAGCCTGCATGAACTTAAAATGAGTACATTCAAAATCCAATGCGCTGTCCCTGCCAAAACTGCCAAAAGCTACGAGTAGGTCACACAAAAAATCGATGCACAAACCCTTAGCTTTGCAAAAATTTTTGTCTTCCTCCGGCTCCCGAGAACTGTGCTCGAATATTCTGCATTAACTGCAGTAATCTAAATCACACCTCAAGCGATCCCTCTTGTCCCTCCTTCCTTAGATACAAGCCAGTCAACAAAATAAAAGCCGATCGTCGCTGCTTTATTCGTGATGCATGGCAAATTTACAATGATAACCCTACTCTGTATCAGATAGCTACACCCAAAAAGAAGAACAAACCCTACCATGGTTGAAATTATTAAGAGGAAAATCGAATATGAAAAAACACTTGCAAACAGCATCAAGAAAACCTACCATGGTCCAACAATAGCAACAACAATAACAACAACAGCAATATCAACAATATCCCGCGGTCAAGACAAGCTCTCTTACGGTACGACGACTCTGCCATCCCATCAATCTTCTATGCAAGAGATTATCTCAATTGACAAATCTTTCATCAATACAATTCCATCAAGCACCGAACAACTTTTATACACTTACACTTCTGCAGAAAAACCGCAAATGTCATCACTTTCAAGCACTGTATGGCCCTTTTCCTTCCATGTCCGCTAAATCGCATGCAACTTTAACCTCTATCATTGAAAATACTTACAAACTTAATTCAATAGACAAACACTCAATTCCAATCACTAGCGAAACTAACTCAATCTCTAATACTAACTCAAATAAAAATCTTCCTAAAAAACAATAATAACTCTGTTGGACAATGATTTTTCCATCCTCCACTGGAACATTCAAGGCTTCATTAATAACAAATACGCCCTAGAACTGCTAATCGCTAAATACAATCCAGACATTACGGCTCTTCAGGAAACGCACAGAATTTCAACAAATTCACACACGCTTAATCTTAAAAATTATGAACCATTTTTACTAAAGCAGGCATAGCTATTTTCACTAATAATCGTATACCTATGACATCCCACACCACTTCTTCCACAAATCTTCTCTCACAAACCATAGAAATCGAAGCTAAAGTTATATTAAAAGTTGAGTGCGGATCAAACAACACCAATAGGATAGGGACACTTTTTGAAAACTTCGCCAATAACCAAAGACTTATCATTTTAAACGAGGGATCATCAACTTTATTTAATTTAAATACAAGAAACACATTCTCTGCCGTCAATGTCACTCTTGCATCCGAGGATTTGGCCGCACTACTTCAATGGGAAATACTTCTAGCTGAGAGTAGAGATAATATTCCAATCCTGATACGCACTTGTGAATCTCCAAGGAAACAAGCTAAAGAATGGCAAACAAACTGGGATCTTTTCAGATTGTCAACACACATTTTATCATCAATTATTTCGGCATCTAACAAAACCAACCAAGAGGCAGCCAAAATCAAGAAAATTATTAAAAACGCAGTCGCAAAATCAATGCCAACTTCTAAACCAGAAGAGAACAGTGGTCGAAAAAATCCTGTGTGGTTTAGCAGAGACATTACACTCTTAAATAAAAGTAAAAATGATGCCTGGAGAAAAGCCAAAAGATATCCAAATAGTCAAAACTGCATTGCTTATAGAAAAGCCAGTATCATTGTTAATATGAGTGTATTAAGGCAAAAGGAGCATCCTGGGAGCATTTCCTAAACACAATGAATCCAATCCTAGACTCAAAAAGCCTTTGGAACCGAATAAAATCCCTGAGGGCCCCAGCATTGAGACAAAATTTTCATTTATTTTCCTCGGTGGTTGCTTAGAAAATAACCCAGAAAAACTGTAAGCTAGTTCTCAACAATCTAGCGGAAGTACAGTGAAAAAGCAGAAAGTATCAGATCTGAAAACTTGACATTTAATTTAAATGACCTTCCCCTTCAACAAAACCCTTGCGAAGAACTCAGCTACGAAATCGCAAGAATTGAGTTCGACATTCCTCTACAAAAATTAAGCGGAACTACCCCAGGAGATGACAAAATTACGTATCAAACGGCTCTAACCGTTTGCTGGCAGTCTTAAAAATCGGATTTGCTCCCTTTATAACAACATCCTTCAGACTGGTATCTTTCCTCACGATTTGAAGAAAGCTATACTGAAGCCGATTCCTAAAAGGTCTCAAAATAAGCACGAAATGCACGGGTATCGACCAATATCCCTCCTACCTCTTCTGACCAAAGTCTTTGAGAAAATTATTGGATGCAGATTAGGCTGGCTAATGGAAAAAAGATTAAGCAATGAACAATATGCTTTTAGACCTAACAGAGGAGACCAATCCCTAGTGCATCTTCGGCAGACCTTTCAAAGGCTAACGACACTTTACAATTTACCGACACTACAATTTGTAATTGGACCCAACAAACTGGTGCAATTATTCCTCCCTCCAAAATAGAGGCCCTACATCTTTGTCAGAAAAAGAAATGTTCTCTCACCCAACTCATAATACGGAATTCAATAATCTCACTCAAAAAGGAACTTATGGTTCTTGGTCTTACTGTAAGTGGTAACTTGAAATGGAAGGTCCCATAAACACCATCCAGCTATTAAGGAATCGAAACAGCGCACTTAAAATGATATTTTCCCACCGGAAATAACCACACCTAGAAACGGCTCTAAAAATAACAAAAGCACTAGTTGAAGGCACTCTCCAGCATGGCATTACAAACTTTATGTGGACCTCGAAGAAAAACCTCGATAGTATCGGTATAGCCATAAACCAATGCTACCGAACATGTACAGGTGCACGGAGAACAACACCTGTGGAAGCTCTGAGAATAGAATCCGGGTACAAATCAGCTTACAGACAAAAGAGAGCATGTAATTTAATGGGCAAAGCACTGTCTGACATTTCCCATCCGCTTTACACAGTTTTGCAAGATAGTCTACTCAGGAAAAAAGAAAACAGGAAAAGTTTGGATGTCTTCCCTAAGTAAAATGTTAGGTCTAAGTGCTTTCAACCCTCCCATGGAAAAGACACTTACTGCCTATCTACGTCAGTCTTTCCAGGCACAAAAAAGAGAGCGCATCAAACATGTACTCGTATTTTTGCATGCTTCACCGAGAGATTATCGAAACAATCAATCCCGAAAAGACTCTGTATACAGACGCCTCCTACAAGAACAAGAACAAAAACTCCACCTATGCAGTCGTAGTTACCTAGCTGAAATTGCAGCATTACTAAAAGCACAAGCAATTGCACAGACCAGCGCAGTAAAAAATCTTATTCTCACTGACAGCTTAAGTGTTCTTCCTGGGATTAAAAACGCAAATAATAATTGCTGTACTTTCAACTACGAGTATATGCTTAGCTTTCTGTTCAATAATAGCAACATAATTCTCGCATGCATTCCAAGTCATCAAGGCATTAAGGAGGGGAACGAGGTTGCAGATACTGCTGCCAAAGAGGCAGTTCGGTATCCTCTTACAAACGAATTACCAAATATCACGTCACTCATCCGGAGAGATTTTATAGCTAACGAAAATGAAGAGCTGGAATATGCTTGGCTTAAGGAACAGAATTTTCTTCGACAACATCAACCAAGCCATATCAGAACACCATACAATAAAATGTTTACTAGAAAACAATGTATCTCGCTGTTTCGGATCGGAGTAGAAAAGACCTTGTTTACTAGTCGGCACTATTTTACCAATGAGCCTTCAGAGGAATGTACAAACTGCGATAGAAAACGATATCCAAACAGATAATAAATACTGGATCACGTGAAGAGAAGCAGAAGCAACTTGCAAGAATCCTCCATCCACGCGACGTCACGAATAGAACTATGCTACGCATCAAAGAAACTACAACTTTTCATAAAAAAATTGAGGATATCTAAGCTAAAATATATTACGCCTGTTCTTTTTTTTTAAATAATTGCTTTAGAACGAGAAATGTCACTATGTTAATCATGTCCTAAATTCCAATTGTTAAAAATCACATTACCTCATTAATACAACAACGTTGATAGTCTTGTTGCCCTGACGATTTTAAATATAAACAATTTATAAATTTATACTTTGTAAATTATTTTGTATAAATAAATAAATTAATAATTTTTTTTCCTATCGTTCTTATCTGGTCATCCTTTAATATGCTCCCATCTTTATGTCTGCATACTCTTGGTCGCCATTTGTGTTTTTGGCAGTCACGTCACATTTTGGTAGAAACTCCACACATCGTTTCTACAGAAGCATCTCCCTCAACATGGCTTTAACCTGTCTCCCTGTCTGCTTCTCTCTTTTTCTTTCGTGTCTTTTACTAATAGAGCTCGTTAGTTATAGAGGAAAGCGTTTTGAATGTATGTTTCATTGTGGTGATCTATTGTGGTGAAATCTATTATATCAGTTGCGGCGTCTCTAATGCATAGATGAACTAACAAACATGCTAAACTCTACTAATACTTCTGCAATCTCTTAAATTCATCACAACACTGTAAGTGAATTACCAACACTTGTCCAAGCCTATAAACTGCTAGAATTTGCTAGAATGGGAACAATTTGCAGGTGAAGTTCACTATGTGTGTGTAATATGGATGACGTTTTTGTATAAAATATGAGGGGAATTGACATTCTTGACAATTTACAAGTATTCAAAGATAGGATCACACGCATAGAGGCAATCAATGGAAAGTGGGTTTTGGAACGGCCAATATCTGGAAAGTTTTTCATCTACGTTAGTTCATCTATGATATAAAGGCTTGCGGAAAATGTCGCCTCTGGTCTTCTGCGCTTAAATCTGATAGCATAGATCTTCCCGAAAAGATTTTGAAGGCTCGTGATGTCTCATTTTTGGTAACAGTGGGCGAACCAGACAATGGCGTCCTTTAGAGAAAGATTACCGGCTTTTGAATTTTGACCTTTTACTTCCAGTCACCGCAATCTATAGAGTGTATTAATGACCTCGGTCTTCGATTCTCATCTTAAATCATCTGCGTACGCTAGTACGTCAAGTGATCCGACACATTCGCTGAGTTAAATGTTGAAAAGGATCAATAATTAAGCATACCTTGTTGCAGAACGTTTTCAATTTCAAATATTCCATCATAGATCACAACGCCATCCTTCACGGCGTTGTCTACTGGGGCGCATGTTCCATAAAATGTACAGCAGTGGTTTATTTATTCCTAGTTCAGCTTAAAGTAGAATCCTCCAGTCATACGGTATTTATAGCCTCTTCCAAGGCAGTTAGGCCGGCCTCGCTTCATTGTTTCTTCCTTTTATTCCATTGGACTTCAGATACCTGTTTAGTCGCGGTATTAGCATGTAAGGTATCATGTCCCGCCTTGAAACTGAGTCTATGTTTTTATCCTCAGCCCATTTATTCAGGACTCAATTGGTCACTGTGGCGACCTGTAGCGGAGAGTCCCTATCATAGTGAGCGAACCACAATGAGCGGACCAGAGTGGCCGGGCGGAGATCGTGGACGAACAAACACAAGTCAGTCAACGTTCAGCTAGAGCACAGACCGGTTTGATGCGGGTGATAAAGTGTTTGATTATTTTGATACTTGCTCTGTGATATTGCGAAATAATTAAATAAACAATTACGAGGATAAACAGATTTGTGAGTATGAAAGTGCAGAAAAAAAAAGAGGAAAAATATTAAATACAGCGCGAATAGCGGCTGTTGGACAAGTGAAGCGAAGATTACATTCAATTGTAGATTAGTTACATTAAATTGTAATGTTGACAGAGGTTTAACCCATACTTTGGGAACTGTATCACATTCAATTGTGTCCAGAAGGTCATTGAGTTTCACATTAAATTGTGGCGAGATAGAATGGCTGAGTCAGGCATAAAACCATTCCTGTACGAAGCAATAAGCAAAGCAGTGATTCAGTCTGATTGGGAGAAATGGTACCGCTCATTTTCGTTTTATCTCGAATCAGAAGAGATTACAGAAGGGAAAAAGAAAAAGAGTAAACTTCTGCATTTAGGAGGACCACAGTTGCAAGAAGTAATTTTTAATATTCCGGGTGCACTTGTAACGGAAGGGGATGTCTTCGGAGTTTTGGTAAAGAAGTTAAATGAATATTTCTCACCGCAGAGAAACTCGACTTGCGAGAGGAACCTTTTTCGTTCCCTAAGACCACATAAGGGAGAGAACCTAAACAAATTCATTTTGAGGTTGAGGAATCAGGCAGCGAAATGCTCATTCGCCAAACGGAAGAACAGAGTCGAGACATTAATTCGAAAGATAAGTTGATAGATGTTTGGGCACCAAAGGAGTTAAAAATACGCTTACTAGATACGCAAATTGTAGAGATGTGCCAGGTCTATGAACAAATAAATAACCAGTCGGAGGTGTTGACTTTGATCCGATCCCGATCCCGTCAACTAATATCAATAGCATTACTTCGAAGATTACAAGGAATGTGCTCGAATTGGTCATACGGCGAAGAGTGACAGTTACCCGACGAGAAAGGCAAAGTGTAGCGAATGCGGCTTTCTTGGTCATTTCGCAATGAAATGTAAGACCAAGGTAGGCAAACGGAAGAATGTTAGGGGCCATGACTCCGATATGAAGCGTCGCAGATTCGAACCATCAAAAAATTCGCTTTGTTGAGGAAAATGTGAATAATCATACTACTACCGAGCGGTCCCGATTGTGTGCACATGACTGTTTCCAAGTAGAGGACGATATCAGTTCGCCTTTAGAGGGGAAAATAGAGTTTTTCATGGGAGGCTTAAAATTATCGATGATAATTGACTCAGGGTCGTGTTTTAACCTACTAGGAGAAGGCGATTGGGAAAAACTTCGACGGAGCTCTCCGATATTGTGGAAAATTCCCAGGGAATCCGAGAATCAATTTCGAACTTATGCGGGAAAGGGGCTTCTTGAAACAGTAGTAGTATTTGAAGCCCCCACAAGCGTAGATAGAAGAACCGAAGTTGTAGCATCGTTTTACGTCATGAAAAAATGCGGAAAAGTCATTTCTAGGGCGAGAAATGGCAATTACATTGAAAGTACTGAAATTGGGTTTGGAGGTTAACCAAGTCCAGGAAATTCGACCATTGCCCAAAATTAAGGGCATTAAAATACACCTGTCCATCGATAAGGAGGTAAAATCAGTACAACAGCCCTTGCGTCGAATTCCATCGGCATTGGATGAGAGGGTGGGTAAGAAGCTTAAGGAAGCGGTCGAACAGGACATAATTGAGGCAGTATGCGGCCCAAGCTCCTGGATAACTCCGATTCTCATTGTATTTAAGGAAACAGGGGATATTCGTCTATGTATGGACATGCGTTGTGCAAATGCCGCTATACGAAGAGAAAATTTTCCGTTGCCAACATTCGACTCATTAAAGGATCCCAATTTTTCTCCAGATTTGATTTGAAAAACGCGTACCATCAGTTAGAGCCGGATGAGGACTTTTTTCATGCATAGGAGGATCTATCGCTCTAAGAGGCTACTGTTTGGGGTGAATTCCGCACCAGAAATTTTTCAGCGAACGATGGAAAACATTTTAGCTTCCTGTAGGAATACGCTGAACTACTTAGATGATCGTCTTTGGAAGTACAGAGGAAGAATATGACAGGGAATTGGAAAACTTATTACTGGTTTTCCATGAAATGAACGTAACACTGAATGAGGAAAAATGCAGCTGGAAGGTAAAAGAGCTGAAATTTTTGGGCCATGTGTTGGCTACAACTGGCATCAGCGCAGACCCCGATAAAGTCAGAACAGTACTAGAGTTTATGCTAATGTATGACGTTACACCTCATGGTACCACAGGAGAATCGCCATCAGAACTCTTGTTCAATAGGAGGATACGAGACAAGATCCCTTCTGTACAGGATATTAATGAGAATATCTTGAACTCAGAAGCACGGGATATAGATGCAATAGTTAAACAAAAAGCTAAAGAAAGAGGAGACAAGGATCGAGGAGCAGGATAATGTGGAACAAAAGTGGGAGATGTGAATTGACCACCGAGATGCGACTTGACTCCACTCCATTACTTCTTATGGGGCTTTTAAAGTCTTTAATAAACTGCAAACTCTTCAGGTTTCGAAGTCAGTGTTCAGGGCTGACTTTAAACCGTTTGACTCGATAAATTTTATTGGTATCCCGTAAATTTTTTTTTAACCAAGAAATATTGACCTGAAACCTCCTGAAAGCTTTAGGACTAACACTCTATCTAATTAGTTTCAGCCACGCAAATTAATGATTTTTATTTTTGTGCACAACTGTCAGATTTTGACAGATGATATGCGTTAATGTTTAAGCAAATTTCCTATTATTAGCTTGATTGAATATGAATAGCGTTAACTAATTATCCTTCTGTTTTCTTTTTCTCAATTTCATGTTCTCAACTTAAAATGACTGACTGGTGACTGTACGGCAATCTGAAAGCTTTGGCAGTCGAGGGTGAAATGCTGACGCTGTCAAAAGTCACGCGATCGGAAATGGGCGCCTACATGTGCATAGCATCAAATGGAGTACCTCCATCAGTGAGTAAACGCATGAAGCTACAAGTCCACTGTAAGTATTGATGGCAATCAAAAATCCCAAAGGCCTATTCCTTGTCTTATGGTATTCCTCATAAACGAAAAGGGTGGATTTTTGCTTAACTTAGAGAGGATTAACGTGCAAATCCACGTGCGGGTTAGGGGTTCGGGATTGGGTTAGGTT
This sequence comes from Volucella bombylans, assembly GCA_949129095.1. Taxonomy (NCBI): domain Eukaryota; kingdom Metazoa; phylum Arthropoda; class Insecta; order Diptera; family Syrphidae; genus Volucella; species Volucella bombylans. The sequence goes on from OX422143.1 coordinate 155,134,655, forward strand.
CGGAAGTCAATACCATCCGTAACTACTATAGTGCTGTACAATGTCGGAGGTTCTTAATAAATCTCACCACAGACCAGCGGTAGTAGATCGAGTACGAGTTCACACTCGACTTCCAATTGCATGGATTCCATCCATTTGTGTCCGTCCGGGGTTTTGTTTGGATCCTGGTATACGCCACCATTCGGTACGCCGTTATTGACAGCACATGTAGTTTCCTTTTTTATTTCCGGTTTTAGAAGCAAAGAGGGCGATATATTGCGGCTCTGGATGCGAGGTGGTGCTTCAATGTGCTGTAGATATAGCGTGAAATTGTGTGGCTTGTGGCTTTGATGGCAGTAGGTGGTAGGTAATAGGTGGCAGTCTCGTAATGCCAGAGATTGCCCTCGATTGCCAAGTCGATTGCCCTCTGTGCTCGGTGAGGAGCTCGTGTGTGTGGGGATGAAGTTGAAGAGGACACCTGTAGATAAAAATTCAATATCCTGTCTTTGTGTCTAGCTGTTCGTTTAATTTTTTTTTCTATTTTTTTTCTCTATGAAGACACGATACTTTCGATAAGGAACATACTGGAGGTACATAAGTGACTCTTATGACTGTAAGTGTATGTAATATCAATTCGTTTATCTATTTGTGGTATAAGGTATCCATGGAATTGGTTTTTATTTATGGAATTTTTATTTCCGTTCTAAAGAGCATCTTGTTCGGTTCGTTTTTTTTCTGGAATTTGGTTTACTCGTACATTGGTGACATTTAGTGAATGTGTTGTTTCCCCGGAAAATATGTTAATGACCTGTTATTCACGTTGTTGCACTGAAGGAAATGACTTATACGAGTTACAATGTATTCCGCCCTAACAAATAATAAATTGCAGGTCAGAAAATTATTAGTTTCTGTGTTTTGTACTATGATCTAGGAGGCGTATTGTAACTCTCATATTTTTTATTAAGTGCTGAACTTATTTCCTAATGGTAGAATGATAACTACTTGTATAAGCCCTCTTCAGCTAGGTTAAAAATGCGTATCTCAAGCACGATAAGCATGAACGTTGCCAAGTGTGAATTCTTTAACTTTTTGGGTGCTATCGTTTCAAACCGCTCCGACAGCAAAACCCCTAGTTCAAAGAGAAAGCCGTCGAAAAATATAAACTGGCTTTGCTTGAAAGAATGAGAGAGAAGAATCGCGAGCTCAACCAGCATATAGAAAAGGAGAAGCACAAAAAAACAAAGACTATGAGAATCGGCATCGAGGACATTGGAAGGTGCTGTACCAGACAATGTTTAGATATTTTACCAGAGGTTAAAAGAACATGCCAAGGATCTAGGGCTCGGACAGAAGTCTCCTAAGGAGACATTGAAGTAGATTCACAGAGTAGGAACGCGTTAAAACTGACCGCCTTTTGTCGACCAGCTTATCAGTACCTGTGGCTGGAGTTTTTTTTTATAATTTACGCGCGCCTAAGGGGTTAGATACCCGGAAAGGTAGCAAGGAGGAGAAAGGAAAATTGTTTTGTAGTGGTTTGAAACTCAAGTGTGTTTGGTTTCGGTATTTGCTCTCCTGGGGTGGGAGGCCGAATAGGACGGAGAGTTTTTTCTTCACTCAGAGTGGAAGGTTGTAATTCGCAGTAATTTTTTGTGCTTGAAACTTTACAACAGCCAAATCTACGTGTCAGTGTTATGCCTTCGCATGCAGAATTTTTCTGTCTGAGTTCCAATTACACAACTGAAAAACTTGAAAGACTTGTTCATGAGCAGGACTCGAACCTGCCATCCGAGTGAGAAGTGATTGCTAGTACCACTACACCACTACCACTACATGTTAGCAAAGGCACGTTGGCTATTTATACGTGCTCTTTTGATGTCAGAGGACGATCCGATGATGATACTGACATCATAGGAAGTACACCTTTAATGGAGCATTTACAAGCATTGAGAGATAGCTCCAAAGAGCATTGTCGACGGGTTTTAATTCGCACGATCTTCATATCTTTCTATTGAATGAAAGTTTCACTGAGGATAGTCCGGTATCCAATGACTGTAACGAAAACCTTATACGGAGCTTACAATCAACATCAGCACCCAGTCGGTAATGAGAGAACATTGCGAGTTTTTACAAAGACGATCAGAATAAACCAATCAGATGAAAAGGGCTATGAATTGGGAAACAGTGCTCGAGGAATCGAAACCAGATACACTTTTTAAACATTGGTGAACAAAATAAATGAAATATCCCTCAGCTAAAAAATCTAGAGAAACAGTATATGAGTCACATAACAAGTGACATCATCGAAGGTGGAAGAACAACCTTTGAAATAGAACCAATGATCAATCCTACAAAAAAAAAATTGAGTAAACAAGGCGCGATCCGAAGAACACGTGGACGTTTATAAATGAAATTTTATGAAGGAAAAAGGCTAACAAATACAGATGCTTTAGTATAGGACGTATGAACGCACAACTTTTTTAACATTATCGTCTCCGTTTCAGAGCGATAGATCTGAGGTCAAATATGAACATTTTCGCTCCCATTATAACAAAGTTGATAAATCAGAGCTTCAGTAAGGCAATAGTACTCAAAAAACTTAGGCAATCTGGTTCGAATAATATATTATACAAGGGAGGTCGTAAAGTTAACGAATTATTGCCCTGCCTGCCGTCGAAAAAATCATGGAACAAAAAGCTGCAGATCCAATTCCTGATGTAATTGGTGAACTTGACTTGGTACGAAAAACAACAATATGTCTTCCATAAAGGTGGAAGCACTAACAAGCTTCTTAGATACTTTGTGAACTTGGTCAACACCAGCTTGTGTAAACGGCAAGTGTTGTTTTGTTAATTCGTTTCAGCAAAGCTTTTCATACACAAGACAAAGCTATTCAAAAACTCGGAAGCAGAGGAAAGTTAACGTACTGCTAACTGATTACATAGAAGCAAGAACCTACCGCTTACAAATCTAGGATTTCTATAGCAATGAACAGAAGGTGCAGTATGGAGTTCCACAAGGTTAAGAACTCGCTTCTTTCTTTCATACTGTATATTAATAAAGGAATGAGATGCTTCTCTATTTGAAGAAGAGCACTACATAGGCAAGCAGATGACATAGCGGTCGTTATTTGTCATTAGTCGGTTGGAGTAGAAGACTGATGTAAGAGCTTTACGAAGGCAACAATGGGCTAGTAATCAATACGTCAAAAACAAAACTTTTGCGTATCCGAAGTCCACAGTATCCAACGTGACGAATCGTGCTAAAGACTTTTGGAGGTGCCAACATATCTGATAGAGGATATATTCAGCTTGTTGATACGTTCATATATGTAGGCTATCGATAGCTAACAGGCACCGTTCGTATTTCTTTGGCTGCAATACAAATCTTTATGTATGTGCATGTGTACCATGCCCCAATAGAGTTAAAACGAAGATATGGTGTGCTGTCTTGGGAAAGCAGAGCGAAAACACTTATCGAGAAACTGCAAAGCATCTACTATCTACTATCTAGCAGAGACGCCATAATCCACAACATCAGAGTACTGAAAGTTAAGCAGACATTCGAAATAACGGCGGCCGTGGAATACTATGACGACCCGAACTTCCGAATACAAAGCAGCCACCGATTTGATACCAGACGACGAGCGGAGGGAATGTATCAACTTTCTTCATTTATAGAAGGTGCGTTCCAAAGTAAACAAGACTTTTTAAAAATAAGAACAACATAAATTTGTTTTGGGAAAACCGATGTATTTTATTCAAAATAGTCCCCTTTCCGATTCAACACAACGATTTTCACCGTCCAGATCATCGGCAGGGGTGTCATACAAGTCGGTACAAGCCTTTTTGATGGCTTCTATGTCCACAAAACGCTTTCCTTTCATCGGAAAATGCATTTTTCTGAAAAGATAAAAGTCGCATGGTACCAAATCAGGCGAATACGGGAAGTGGTTGACAGTTAAAATGTGATTTTTAGCTAAAAAAAATCCGTCACAAGTGTCAATCGATGAGATGGCGCCTTCTGTGTGATATTAAGACAAAACTAAGACAGAATTGTGCATTAACAGTTTGGCCCGGTGTAACGAGCTATTTGTGGACAATGCCCTTTGAATCGTAAAAGCAGATTAAGATTGTCTTCATTTTTGATTTCTCCAAACGAGATTTTTTTGAGTTTTACATGTCTGGCGCCTTCCACTCGGCACTTCGGCTTGATTTCTGGATCATATTGAAAACACCACGTTTCATTACCACTCACAATGTTTTAAGGGAAGCCTTTGTTCTTGTTGGCCTTCTTGATGATGCCCTTTGAATGTTGAATTCTGAAAAAACTTTTGGTCGATGCTCATTTTGGTACCGATAACACAAACATATTGTCACATCAGACACAATAACTCCGCTTCTATTCGTCCAAATGTCATAAAATTTTGAGAGTACATCAGTGAAGAAATAAGAGTCCTGTTTACAATCAATAGGGCAACAGAAAACTGTTGTGCATCGTGCCTGAAATATGCAACAAGTCAATAATGGAAAAGAGCACGTAAGTCACATTGACTATTGTAGAAAGAACATTTTGGTTCTTTCCTGTCAGTTGTATCTGTTTATGGAAAAACAGAAGATCCTTTTAGACTCATGTCTCAGAAACTACGGACTATCCGTCGCTATTAGACCATAGGTCTGACACTACCATTAGAATAGCGCTTCCCTCTAGTGTTTGTTGTTATAAAATAACGTTCTTCCGATTGCAGCCGCAAGAATCGAAGATCTGATATAAATATGATGGCTTGAGTAGCCTGAGGTGCCTAGATGGAAATGATCTACAATCGCTTTCTACTACAAAAATGCATTTACCCGATGCATTTTCCCAGCACTCAAAACCTACGTACTACAAGAACGCAACACCACCATCTTGTACGGGTATGAAGCTGAGTCAGTTTCTTTTTGCTTTATTGTGACTACTGTGCCACATTTCGTAATTTTTTGTTAGCTTAGTTTCGCTTACGAAAAGCTCATCAGGCGTTTAGTTTTTAAGCAATCTAAACAGTGTGACTTTTAGTTCGATGTTTATCAGTGAATTTACAGTCAACGCAAGGACCTTAAGATGCTGGCAGATGAAGCCTCCTGTGCTCCAGACGCCGGGCCTAAAAGCAACCTTCGCTTTTAGTTCCATATTTCCTCTACTTGCCGCCATTTGGACGTGAGTACTACTGAGAGTTACGGCTGGTGTTCGACTAAGGACTGGTGGTCCTTTTGTTGTTCAGTCCGAATAATTTTCCTTATGTACCGGAATTTAGGACACCAACAATTTGCGGTGTGTCAAGGTGTATAAAAGATGGCTTTTCGTATACGCTCTATACCTACCCGGAGCAATATATCCCTATCCCCTTCTATAACGCGTCGTAACCGAACTTTTGACAGGGAACAGATTGCAAAACGTTGCTTTCTGCGTTTCCTGCTGAGACTGGTTATGCTGTTGCTGTTATTTTTCTGTTGTTATTGCTGTTGTCGTGACTTTAGTGTTTTTAATCTTTTTGTTTCAGTTGCTGCATTTTCTTTTCGATTTACTGGTGTTGTTTCGTTTTTTTTTGCTAACTTTCCTTTCTAAAGCGCTGGAATGCAGCTTCCTTCTTCTCCAAGTTGTTAATTCAATACTACACTTCGCTGGGTGAAACCTAAACCACGTCTAATTGTCTTTTCAACAAAATTTGACTATCTTCACTTGAAGGGAAGCTGAAACATACGTAATCAAGGTCTAGAAATGATTGAGAATCGAAGGCGAAGGTTTGTTTAGCTCCTGCTTCAATTGGATCGTAGCGCCATCAAAAAAAAAATCGTCTGTCAAAATTCGTCTGTTATCTTATTCTATTTACGTATTTGTATCCATAAGTCCATCAGACTACACATTCGTCACAGAATGATTACTGAAGGCTTCCGATAGTTGACCAGCTCCACCAATTTGATTGTTCTTGATTCAATGGACAAAACTGTTGTTTCCATGTCTCCTAGGATGGGCATGTCTGTAGATTTTTTGCATCTACTGTGCATCCACGTAGAGAAGTCGTTTTCAGAAAGCTACATTCGACGTATTCAGCTCGCTCAGCTCATTCAGCCCTTTCAAGTTAACTCAGAGAACTGTTCCATCAACGGACCATATTGCCCTACAATCCTACATAAATGATAACGTACGACGGGGTTTAACGAGATTCCACACAATCACCAATAAAACTGCCTAAAACAATTGAAAAATTCAACAAATTTGTAGTACCATTGTTTTATTTAAAGAAAAAAACATGTAAATACTCGTAGTTACAATAAATTTTAAGAAATACTTCCGAAAACCGTGCGCAATCTTCTCGAGTAAACGGAAAGTAACTCAAGGCAAAACACTGCGATCGCTATTGAAAGCATTATCATATGAACATCATAGACAGCTTTCAAACGAGTCAAGCTAATGGGTTTCGGTAGATCGTGGTTTTTTGACCGGCGATAAATATAAAACTGAGAGTTTTCCATGTAGTAAGCACTTATGTATCCAGCTATTCCCGAGGAGGACAGTGCACTTATTTTTTTGTCGAAAGTAGTTAAGTATATCGAATGTTTTTGAAAGTACATCGACATGTGGAACATGTAGATTACTTCATTGACCAAAAAGAGATTACTACCACGTTGAGCACGCAAGGCCATGTAGTATACAAAGTTATCCCGTACAGTCACTGTTGCATATTTTCCCTTTGTCTCTTCCAGATACTTATATCTATAACTGAAATCCCCAGATACTATAACATACTCTCGATATTTCTCTATAATCTTCAACTGAGAGAAATCTGCGGACACTAATATCTTGTAGTTCCATTTGATGAGGTCATCGAATCCAGTGGGTCTTCGTGTGAACTTGTCTACTCGAATTGCATCATACAACGAACCTTGGTAGGCATTACGTAGGATCAGAGTGGATAATAGCCATATCAAAAGGATAAACCGGGCAAAGTTTCTAGTAGAAATTGGATAGACTGGATATCCAAGAAATGCTGCGATGTAATTAACCATAGGAGCGTCATTTCGCTCACCAAAAACGAATTCGCGGATACTAGGCCTTGCTGATCTTAAAGTATGTATAATCACAGCTCCGCTGAATAGAAGAGCAGCTACAAAAACCCAGACTTTAAAATGAAAAGGAGTCGACAGTCGGTCGAATGAGCTAACTCCACTTCCGCTACGTACAACAAACACATACGGCGAGGTATGATAGATGTTTGATAAAGAAAACATCCAACGGTTTGGGTTCGATGCGCCGAAGCTTCCTATTGTAAAATCTGCTTTTCCATTAAACACCTGCCAAAAGAGAAGTTGAAAATGATTTCGAATCAGAAATGTACCTACATACTCGTAAGTACCTCAGCATAGCATCCATAAGCCTTTGAGTTGGATATGTAGCTCCGCTCCGTTGGTATGGGCAATATTTCGATTGTGAAGTTAAGTGCGCTAGCCATCGCCTTTAACAACATTCCCTCGATGCCATAAAGATTATTCCATTTCCCTACTGGCTTGGGATTACTAATGTTCCCATCGAGCATCATCAACGGTGGGAAAATACGAGTCGCTATCCTCATGGGACAACCGTAGAAATTGGTAAACTTGTCAGGAAAAATTACCCCAATTTGGTGTGAATCCTGATTGAAAATGAAGAGTAACTTGGGCCGTACCACACGGCAGCTATCCTCCGAAAAAATTGTATAGGTGTACATGCAGACCCCACGTTTCGGATGGTCAAGTACTACATTAGCATTGATGACATTGAATTGATAGCAAATTTGAAAGATTCTTTCGAGAACATTGTAAAAGTTCGGAGTGTACTTCGTCAAGACGATTAAGAAATAGAACTTTCGTTCGTAGTAACTTACCGGGAACTTATGATGCAGTTTTCTGTAAATGAGAAAGAGTTTAGAAAAGCTTTTTTTGATTGGAATCACACTTGCCTGAAAGACTCAGCTGTGTCGACAATGAAAATGTAGTTATGTAAGAGTTGTTTCTTGAAGTCTCCGATATAAAGCTGGACTGTAATGGTTTCCTTAAGGCGAAACAAAAGGTAATTCGCAAGGATTGTGTGGAAAGCAGCAGCATCGGAATGGAGACTGCCTTCGGAAATCACCACAGTAGAAGTGTGTTTGCCCATATTGCGAGCAACAAGAAGTGCGACTTTAGCTAGCTCTAAGGATTCATTTTTTACTCTCCAATCGAACGACTCAACTTCTGTTGACAGCGAAAACAAAAGAATAATGCACCAGCTCGGTGTGAGCATTGCACAAGGACTGTATAGTGTCCTAGGACTGTATAGACCAGGAACCTTTCATCAGATAGAGTGCTGATAAAAGGCTTTTTATTTGGGCATAACTATTAATTGACTGATTGTATAGATGTATTCCGCTGATACAAAACAAAAATTCGAATTGAGGTAATTTTCACGAAAGGAAGACAACCGAGGAAGTATCACCTGTTGAATCATCAACTAAATCAATACTTTCGAGGTACTGATGGTTTACTTTTCACCTATTAAACATTCCTTGGAAATGAGGAAATCTATTTATATACTAAAACATCATAGCATTGCATTCAATTTGAAATTTATTTGGTCATAATGCAAGCTTACTTATTTGTGACCCACCAACCCATTGAAAGGCACGAACAGGTAAACACTTCTGGCCCCAGCCGGCTCAGCTAACAACTTTTGACACACCTTCCATTGATTTATAGTAGTAACTACATAATTACGAGTATTAGGTCTCCCCTCATGTTCCGAACCAAAAGCAAGTACTCAAAGGTCCTCTTGCCTAGAGCAGTGTCAGTCATTCACTCAATATGGCGAACAAAATGTACTGTGCGCACTAAATCTACATCTTGTTGTAGCACATTAAACTTGGACTGTGAGTCGATTTTTTTTTCTATCGAAGAACCGTCCTTGTCATTCTCTGTCGCCCTCCTAGTTAGCATAAATGCTTTCTTAACTACATTGAATGTGTCGACATCAGTAAAATTACTTAGTTTTCTTATCACTTACTTGGTAAGGTTAGGTTAAAACTGGGGTGTGTTGGATATGCGATCACACAAACACCAGGCACCAAAACAGGCTCATCGCGACGCCTGTGGAACCAGTTGAATTTATATTCAAATGGCACAAACCAAACCAATCTCGCTGGTAAAACATCCAATTTCTTTGCAGAAGCCAAGAAAGCCTTTGAAGTTCGTGCCGTCTATTTCCGCTAGGTTTTCGAAAAAGTATTTCCTTAAAAATTTTCTTCGACTACACGATATTGCTTCGCATTCACACAGTATGTGTGTTATGTCCTCAACAGCTTGCAAATTACCGCAGAATCAGCAAATATCCGTATCGGACACTTTGAGTCTCTTTGCGTGTTTCCTTTGGAGACAATATTCTGTCAGGATTCCTGTTATTGTTCTAAGCCTATCGCTGTTTAATTTTATTAACTCACTAGATCTTTTCCCAACAAAAAGTGGCCAAAGTGGCCATACCATAGGGTATGTCTTTTAAGTCTTGACCATCTTAGGTTGGCAGTGTTTATGATTTTTTCCTCAATAGTGCCCCTTACTATGCAATGGGGTGGTTTGATGTTAGCAACCTCACTATTATCGAGTAGCCCTCCTATTCTTCCAATCTCATCAAATTAACAAGAATTTCCTTCTATATCGCAGTGTCCTGGCACCCAGCACAGTCTCACTCGCTTCTGACTACATAATGCTTTGAACACTATGGGACAGCCCCTGACTATATCAGAATTGATGTTGATCGATTCCATTGCTTTAATTGCGGCCTGAATATCGACGTAGATAGCGATATCTCTTCCGGATACCGATCTCATCTGAATTAGCTCAGCCTACTTGCGTCCGGTAGTCTTATAGACACTCTTAGTTCTTTGTCTTCTGAGAAGATAGCAGAACCTGTTCTTCCTCTGTTTTCGAACCGTCTGTGAAAATTGCAATTTCATTTTACCTGATTATTGCATTTCTTTGGCTGTCCTCCCTCTCCGGATATATTATATCAATGTCGGAGGAAGGAATTTCATCCGTTAGAATTGGATTACTTGACAGTAGCTCCGATAGGACCATACCGTCGCTACTACTGTATTATATTTAGTCATGCCCTCATTCACTGCTAACCTACTCGACGCGTGCGTTCCTTTCTCAGGTCTGGATGCCGCCTTGACTGCCTATGCCTTCATGCTGGCATTCTTCATATTATCGGCGTATTCCAGCTTGAAGAAGTGACACTATTGTGCCAGAGACGTCGATATCTGCAACACAGACTATTTTGGCTTTGTTTCAAAGGGCTTAGATAAATTCTAATTACGATGTCACCATGCAAAGTCTAGTGCATCTGTAGAGAAAGCTTATATTTCAATGCCTGGGTATGCTTTCTTCGAATTTATGATATTTTGCCTAGAAGTGTGTGCATTGAGAGCTCCTCGCCTTGAGCTAGGAAAAGAGACCATCTGCCCACAACCACACAATAGCTTTTAACACTTCGTCTTTGTCGCTTGGTAGAGCATCAAAACCATCACCAACTGTTGATTGGTCGAACCATTATATAGAAGTGTTTCCCCATTTTGCTAGGATGCTCTTGACATCTATCGGCAGATAACCGCCGTCACTACAAGAACAGACCCCGGTTTTGAAACCATTAGTTAGACGTCTTTATCTCCAAATGAAATGACCTTAAAATGACAGTACGTCTAGATCACTACGGCGGTGTAAGCGAATTGTAGAAAATTTGTCCGACTCTATCATTATGTAAAAGAATTCTCAAGCAAACTGAGGTCCTACTAGGTCAAAGTAGCTCATATAAGGTTATCGATGATGCAACCGTTGGTGTTGTACACTCTCTAGAAAATTATACTACCTCATGAACTATTACGAGTATATGCACCCAACTCTGCTTGCAGGAATTCTACGAGTAGTTCCACTGTCATTTGCATGATCAAATTCAGCAGCAGAAATACAACCGGTGCTTTAGTGTTCAACGCTTTACCTCCCCTTTATTTGTTTGTAAAGGGCTTTAGCGCAGGTCTATTTGGCGGCATCTCGAATTGTTACTGCAATCGCTTTGCCCAGATATGGATTTATTTGGAATAGATTAGAATCCTAACCTCCGTCGACAGCATTAAAGAATGCCAAGCCGGTTTCACGCCCTAGATGCTCAACATATAGTATCCAAGAAACGTCTTCATTAGACTCGAGTAATGCATCCTCTGAAGTAAACTCGAGTATAATCTCTGATAAAAAAAATTCTCAACGTTACTTGCAATATATCTGGACGAAATACTAATTAAACACTATTTCTATTGATATGCCGGAAATAATAAGAAATGACCACCAAGGCCTCTTCTAAGAAGCCCTCAATTGGAAGAAGTAAATCAACACTTCATCCCTACTTACTTGGGCCATTTTGAATCGTTCAATACACCATTCAAAGAAATTACTTATTTCCCTTTCCGCCATGTTCAACATTGCAATCACCATTCCTCGTTCCAAACATGCTCTTCTTAATCGTGCCAATACCAAAAGTCATGCCCAAGCCTTCTTCTCATATCACTTGTTCGACAAGTTTTAACATCTTTTAAGTCTCCTTCTAATCGACACATGCATCGTTGGCCATTCTCTCCAACAAGATAAACTCTTCACGTCTTCTTAGCCAACTTGCATCACTCACTTGACCGTCATGTTGACTTTTTCATCGTCGTCTGTAATTTGAAATTAATTTTCCACAGCAATTTTATATTGTTTTCGAATTTCCATCAACATAACCATCAGCACATCCTCATGTACCATCATCCATCTAAGGACACACTCCCCATGTCCATCTGCAACAAAAGCCAAAGCAAAACCAATAAGCCAACGCTGTCTGCACAGCACACTCGCATTCGTCTCCATATAGAACGCCAATAAACCAACATGCTGTTACAATCCAAAAATCACTGCCCGCAATCTTATCCCTCTTTTGTTTTTCGATGTTTTGTTCCTCTCGATTTTTCTATCGGTCCTTGGATATCCTTCCAACTAGCCCGCCAGCCCAACAGCCAAACTGGAGTAAGTAATCCATTTTCAATTAAAAACCCATCAGACCACAGATTTGCCAAACTTCATTGTGTACCAGTATCCTTCCATCATTCGACCCTAACACACATCCTAACACACACACTCACGTTCTCATATCCTTCGAAGGGAAGAGCAATATAGAGCAACAACAAAACAAACAAACAATAAAAAAAAACAACCAAAACAAAGTAACCACCGAGATAAAAGTGATCTGGCTTCTGTACTATCCCGCATATCCTTTAACTCTCGGTATTGTTGATTTAATATCCTTCAGGTTATCCTTTCCCAGTTTATCCTTTCGCCTACCCACTCCTGATTTGAAACAGTCCACCATTGAAAAAGGATTGTGATGTATTTTGTTATTTGTTCAACAAGGATGTTGCTAAACATTTTTTTTGTCCTGCCCTTTTCTTTTGTATTTCTTTTGCAGTTCATCCTTTGGTGCAAGTGCCTAACCAGCTAGTGGGTGCTCCGGTTCTAACAGATGTCACACTAATTTGCAATGTCGAGGCATCACCGAAGGCGATAAATTATTGGCAAAGGGAAAACGGTCAGTATCAAAGCAAGTACATTTTCTTTACTTGACTTATACACACATAAAGCAACAAAAACAAATAAGTAACAACGCCAACAGTGGAAGCACAAAATAAACCAACAACCACGAAGGATGTATGTGGTAGCTGCAGCTGCGTTTTTTTTTTTGTATTTTTTGTTGTCCCCGCTTTGGGCGCCACATTTTTATTCGAAAACTAACGGAAGGACACACACCCAACAACACATTTAAGCTCGAACAGTAGAAAGAGAAAAACGGAAACAACAATCTCGAAGGATTTGTGTTGTGAATGCAGTTGGGAAATTTTTCATTTAGCCTCGCGTTGGGCGCCACTTTTTTTCGTTTTTCCTTGCAATCCGATGACAGACGAAATTTGTTCGGAATACGTGCGAAGGATATATTGATATTGAAGGAAATCTTCTGGCACATGAATCGAATTGAAACGAATTGAAATCGGTTGCCCACCTACCACATGTGTGTTTGTATCTGGTGCGACGCCTGTTGTTGTCGTTTTATTTTACTGCTCCTGCTGGTGGCGCTTGTATTCCAGATCATTCTTCTTCTATCCATACTGTTGATCTCTATGTACCTCTATATGGTTAGAAATGCGATTATTTTTATTGGCATTCAAGTGACAGACAGAGTGATAGAGGTGACAGCTTGAGTATTGGAAACGTGACAAGTCACAAATAGAAGAAGAGTGAAGAAACTGAATGCCATGTCCACCTTAAATGTTTTACTATATCCACCTTTGTTTGGTTTTTGTTTTGTCATGTTTCTTCTCCTGCAGGTGAGATGATTATTGCTGGCGAAAGATACCTTCTGACGGAGAAGGAGAATTCAATGTATGCCATCGAGATGGTGTTGCACATAAAACGTTTGCAGACAAGTGATTTTGGTGGATACAAATGTATATCGAAGAATAGCATTGGCGACACAGAGGGTACTATTCGACTTTATGGCAAGTACTTCTATTCTTATTTTCATTACATTTCCTAATCACTTAATCGTCAGTGGAATTGAAACTCAACTTTATTTTGTTTGTTTTTTCTTCCTGTGTGCGTTGTTGTCTTTCTTATAGAAATGGAGCGACCGAAAGGAAAGTCGCAAAAAGACGATGAAGCTAATGAAGTTACGGTAAGTAAGAAGGTGGAGGAGATGGTTTTTTTCTATCAACTAACTGAATTGAGAGCTTTTCAACAAGAATGCAATTAGAGTATTTTTCTTCTTCTTTATGAAACGAGGGCGGTTTGCTGGAATGAGATGAAAATTCACAGGGAGGGGCGAATTTTAAGTGATACCTTTTTGCTTTTGAATTTGTCATGATATTAGACTTGTGGCGGGAAATCGTTTAACGTTTTCGAACATTAATAACAGTAAAAATGGAAAGGAGAGATTTGTAAATCAATAATTTATTCATACAGAAAATGGCCTGGCTTTTGGTCAATCGCGCTCCTCTTGGATGTCAATTAAGAAAAACCTACTAACCCAAGAAGATTACCCATGAAGCACACTGATAGCCGAAGTCGAAGTGAAGAGGATAATGTTTTTTTTTTGCTGTCGGAATACGAGTAAAGTACTCAGACGAAGAACTAGTCCATCGTACAAGGTGTACAAGTTCCTTTTAATGGAATTTCTCGGTGTTTCGAAGAAAGATGAGTAAACGCTTCGGTGATAAAGTGCCTATAGTACCAGCTCCCATCATTTCAGCGCCGAGTACCTGTACCAGTATGAGCCTGATGTCGACAACAATTTTATATTATATCACTTTTGCCCAGCACGCAAAGGTGTAGTGTACCAGCACGACAGCAGTAATTAGCCCGCAGGCTTTCCTTTTACACACATCCAGAACCATTTGGTTGGTCTGCCGGCTACCTGGAGAGTCGCACCATTTGCAGGTATACTTATATGAGACTTAACTGTCAATGGGAGCTCCAACCGAGGACTCAGGAAGTCCTAACGCGGATTCGGACACTGAACGACTCTCACCTGAGTCTTGCCTAGCAAGTTCGTCGACAATGCTCAGTGAATTCAGCCATTCGGCTGCATATACGAGTAGTCTTGCATTCATGAACCAGGTTGACAGCCATGAGAGGGTTTTGCAAGATATTAAGTGCAGCTTGATTGTCGCTAGAGATGTAGGTGGTTCGCCACCTCCACTATTCTCAACAAGACAGTAAGTGTAATCTATAGTTGTTGTCTTCCAAATTGACAACACCTCCGCAGCCTAGAACCGTTTTGAGCCATCGGTGAAAAGTCGACTACATTATTTTTCTGGCTCAGATTCGGCCGAAACCAGTCCTGGGCACAGAGAAAGTTAACTTCATATACTTAGCTCCGGTGTCCATAAATCAGAGGGCATGTCCATAAGACCAGGATCGTAAGATATTCGGAGCACAAGGTCAACAAAACTCCAGTCCTTGTGTAAGTGTTAAGTGAAAGTGTAGCCTATGAAATAAATGCAGAGCTATGAAAAGCCCCCAGACAGACTAAACCGACCATGCTTTGGAGTTTGATAAAAGCAAAAGTGACGAAAATTGTTTCATCAGACAACCAAAGCATATGATATAATTGGCCTTATCATTTTTTTTACCGAGAGCTCCTTTACATTGACAGAAGGCCGACAGTGCCTTGAATGTCGCGAAATGTTTAGGTTTATAAAGAGAACATCCTCACTTTTGAGAGGGTTGACTAAAAGTCCATTTCTAGTGCACAAATCGTCAATTATGTTTGGGCTGCCTACATCTTAAAGCAGATAGTACGACAGCTATATCATCTGCAAATGCCTGAGCATAGACTTCAGAACTATTTAGACCATTAAACAATGCGTCATCGAACATGCACCATAGCAGTGTAGGCATGACGCTACCTTGCGGACAACTCCTGTTTATCCGTGGCATCAAATGTTGACCGCAGTCAGTATCCGCAATCAGGATCATATTCATTAACATTGTTTTTGTCCACAAAACTAGTGATTCGTCTTCGCTGTGTTATCCTGCCGAGTTACACTTGCCATTGGAGTTGGCAGAGGGAGTTATATCCCAGTTGTCTTCTTAGTTCAAAAAAACATCGATTGTAAGAGTGAATCTTCGATTAATCTCTTCGGTGATAAAATTATTTGAATCATACCTGCTTTGGATTTATGTAAATGTCGTCAGCGTATGCTTGCAGTTGTACAGACCTTTTCATAGTGCCTTTGTTATTGTCATTACTTACTTTATAGAGCAACGAGAGCTCTCCATTTTCATTCGACACAGATATCTTGTACGGAACACGATATTAAGGAGGCTGGTTTGTCTATAGTTTGCACAGTTTAGAGACAGTTTAATGCTGCATCTAATTCAGCAGCTGTAGCAGATTTACTCATATATTGCTATACAGACCTATTTTTGGCCAAGTGGATGGAGTTAGTGTCGGTCGTTGTCCGCGTTGAATAGTTCATTCAGCCTGAGATTAAAACATTAGTAGTTCTTATCCTTCCAGATTTTTAGAATCGGCTTCATGTCAAAGATATGGAATTTCACCTTCTGGTAGAATATCGGAACTCTGTAGTAGCACCTCTTGATGGCCTCAATCGGTGGTTTCTCTACTTATTTCTCTTTCTTCCTTAGAAGCTAAAATTCTTTGCTTCTACCCGACTCATAGTGCTAGCGACTAGCTCTTGTTCTTCCTTGTAGTGTCACTTTGTCCACCCCCTGATGATAACTCCACATCCAAGTAGGCACTGTCTCTGTTCTCTATAGCAATCGCCATTTCATGTGTGACATATTTGCATCCTTGTTGTGAATGCCCTATCATATTACACCATCTTATTTTCCGATTCCAGGAAGTCTGTTAATCCTGCTAGTATTTCAAGTGCCTTTGTCTATTTTTCAACATAAAGTGTTTTTCGCAAGCAGTTATTCGTTCACAACTCCTAACCTGGTGGGCGCACTATGGATATATGATCTGCTGAAAACCTTCCCCCCACTAACTCTTTTTTGACATACCAGCTAGGGGCTGATGAATAATCAAATAAATGACCTGAGCTTTGAATATGTCAAAGTAGCGCAAATGAATTTAACATATCTCGCATTGCTGTGCTTGCGAAGTTCAAAGTATTCTTTCAATTCCCATTAAACAAAAAACTCCTCTGACTCTTACATAATAGCTAAATGATGACCGACTAGCTATAGTTTGCATCGAAGACACATTTACAAATATCATCTTTGGTAATTCAATTTCAAAATTAGGGAGACAAGTTCTGCGGCATACCAAATGGCACACCAAACTTGCCAAATGTGGCCATAATTTGAGCACTCGCATTAGGTTCCGTTCCCTGTAAATTCACAAAGCAGCCCGACTATCTCAAAACAGTCTCATCATCAGTCAAATTCACCACGTATTCGTCGATAATTACCACGCATCCAATATTGTCAATTTGCCGACATTTACAGATTCCAGCGTCGATTATACTCAGTGTTCGACTTTCCAACTGGAGGAAACCGTCTAAAGTAAAGAGTTCGCCCCTAAAAATATTTGAAAGCAGCATTACGACACCATGAAAAACCTTTCCATAGGCAATCGTATAATACAAAAAAAGGATAATAAAAGCATGATGGTTAGACGTGCGCTGGAATGCATATCTAGGGTTGATGTAGAATAGAAGTAGGAGAATAAGCGGAGAATACCGTGCTTAATAAATGAATAGAATAAGGTTTTACTGAGGTGATACGTGAACTATTGTAAATCATATCAATCCATGCTAGACATGGCATATACTCGCAACATCTATCTGCTCTATAAACACAGTCAGCGGTTTCACATTAAGTCAATTTCTAAAAAGCACCTACGAAGATCCACTCCAAATCCACAAAATTTTACACCAGTTTTAAAAACACATATACTCGTATGTAGTAGTTAGCATTCGTTGTCTGCCATTTAATAATTAAACTAGCCAGTCTCTGAACTTAAGCAAAATATTCTCTAACTCATGTTACTGCGCCGAGAGGCGACCGTAAGGCCCAAATGCGATCAGAAATGCTCCACTTAGTACTTCCTTCTGCTAGACCGTCCGCTTTGCAATTGGGTAGTATACCTATTACAGAATTTTTTGAACCCATCATAAGGACAGCAATCTCGTTCAAAAGTTTGTAGATGCTATGTTCTTGGATCCTACCTGGATCCTTTGATCCTTGATTTCAGTATGCTTAGAATGTTGTCTCCTAATACACGGCCAATGTCATCACATTGGGTTAGGTTTCAGAAGACCATCTTTCCTCCGAGTTGATTGGCGACACGAAATAGGTTGGCCAATATTTGTCTGGGAAGGGGTGCTTACCTTTTTTTCCTGACAGTCGCATCTCACTTACGCTCAAGGGATTTTCCTTTACACTTAAAATGTATGCACACAGCGCAGTTGAAAAACAATTAAGGAAGAAATGGTATGTAAAGATATACCTTGGTTTTGAATGTTTGTAAATGATAATGGCTAATAAATAATGATCTCGGTAGGGCATTTCATAAGCTAATTACACTGGTCAACAACATTTTGCAACAAGAAAAGTGCTTACTAATTTTAAATTACCTACCTACCCTCATTCGAACACCATATTTATTTTGATTTGATCAGGTCTCGTTTTTATGTTACAGCTACGAGTACTACCCACAAAATTGAAGAATTACCGTTTTTAAGTTTCATTTCGTCATTCAGAGTATTTATTATTTGAAGAGTGTAGTTATGTTTTCCGTTTTCCGAGTTAAGTGATCTTTAAGTAATGTCAAGAAAGTGTAAAAATGTGACAACTTACGAGTACTTACTTTACTTGACGGGCTCCCAACCCGTGGAGAGTCTCTGTCTGAGACACTTCAGCCTTCCATCCTATACAATCCCGGGCACGCTGCTTCCAGTTATCCAGACTAAGCGCTCTGGCATCCGCGATAGTTTGGTTTTTGAAACGTGGGTTCGGTCGTCTCGAACCTGAGGGCTAAGATTCGAAGATTCTCTTAGCTGGAGCATTGTTGTCCATTCGCTCGATGTGGCCGAGCCAATGTAGTCGACGTATTTTGGCTTTTTGGACTATGTACATCCACATCTTGGTACAGCTCATAGAGTTCGCGGTTGTATCTTCTCCACCATTCGCCCTCCTCGCACACAGGACCAAAAATCCGTCGAAGAATTTTTCTTTCGAAGTAGCCCAGAATTAGCTCTCCCTTCCTGGACGCTAACCAGCAATCGGCACCATACAGTAGAACTGGCAGGATAAGGGTTTTGTAAAGCGTACATTTCGCCCTTCGAGTAAGGAGTTTTGAACCTAATTGCTTTGCCAAACCGAAGTAGCAGCGGTTTCCTATGGTAATTCTTCATCGGATCTCCACTAGGGTGTCATTCGTGGAGTTCATGTTTACTCCGAGGTAGATGAACTCCTTAACTACCTCGAAATTGTTGCTATCAATAGTGAAGTTTTGTCCTAGGCGGTAGACAGATGATTCTTTGTTTGTTGATAGCATGTACGAGGGGCGTTCAATCACTAGGGGCAAGGTCTGGACTATAGGGTGGGTGTTGGATTTCTTCGAAACCACAATCTCGCGCAGCAGCCTTGGAAACTCGCGCCGTGTGAACAGGAGCGTTGTCATGAAGAAGCAACACACCCGCTGCGAGTTTACCACGTCTTTTCTTTTTAATTTCCTCCCGCAAATTATGCAAAGTGGAAGCGTAGGATGTGGCGTTGATGGTTTCACCTTTTTTTGTACTCAATAGCAAGATTCCCTTTGAGTCCCAAAAAACTGTGGCCATGAGCTTCCCGGCAGACGGAGTGACTTTGAACTTCTTCGGGGGGTCTGTTCCTTTTTTATGCATGGACTCTTGTTTGCTTTCAGGGTCATAGTGGTGGACCCATGTTTCGTCCCCAGTAACAATTCGATCCATAACACCGTCCGCGTTCTCACTACACATCTCCAAAATCTCTCTACAGCATGCGATTCTCACTTTTTCTGAGGCGCTGTGAGCATTCGTGGCACCCACCTTGCACTGACCTTTGAAAGGTTAAGATGGTCATGAAGAATGGTGTGAATGGTACCAATTGAAAGCTTGGTGATCTCTGCCATCATTTTCACCTTTATTCGGGCATCCTCAAGAACAAGTTTTTCGACTTCTAAAACGGAAAGGATGGAGTTTACCTTATGCAGCATACGGGAGATTGGTTCGATTGACATTTGGTGACATTGCGTTCTAGGCAGTTCTTGATACACCAGGCGGAAAAACTATTTAGATCTATTTAAAGGAGGCTGGAGTCGTGTTGTGAGGAGATGGGTTTAAAAAGTTTGGTATCGTCAGCATAGACAGAAAGTGTTGAGTGGAGAATGACCCTTTCAAGATCGTTAATGGTTAGGATGAAGAGAAGTGGACCTAGGTGACTACCTTGAGGAACACCTGAAGTGGCCAAGAAAGGGGCCGATAGGACACACCTCAAAAGAACACTATAAAGACGGTTATCCAGGTAAGAAGATATCCATTTAAGCAAAATGGGTTCAAAGCCCAGGACGGACAATTTGAACAGGATTAGTTTATGAGATATCTTTTCAAAAGCCTTACTGAAATCAGTTAACGTTATTATAACGTCAACTTCTTTCTACTTTCTAAGGCTGAGAGACAGAGGACACGAATTCTACGAGGTTAGTGGTAGTTGATCTACCCTTCAGAAAGCCGTGTTGATTGGGGGAGGAGTTTGGGTATATGAGAAACTTTAGCTATAGGGCGGTAATTAGTGACTTCGCTCTTTAATCCCTTTTTGTGTATGGATTTTATGAAAAAGGACTTGCATATCTGTGGAAATTCACCTTGAGAGAGCGATAATCGGAAGAGATTTGCAAGGCGGAGGGAAAGAGTTGAGGAACACTTTTTAAGAAATATGGATGGAAGGCCATCTGGGCCCGAAGTATTCATCATTAAGTTGTTGTACTTTATTTTCTATGACTGTATGATCAAATCTTTGAGAAAAAGAGGGGCCGATGGGGAAGTTAAATAGGTATTTGAAATAAGAGGGATCCGGTACGAATGAATTATCGACAGAAGATTGCTTCAGATTTTTTTTTGTAGTTAACGAATTGGTAGAAAGGCTTAGGATCATTTATAAGCCTTGATTGCGCACTATCAAGGTATCGCTGATAGAGAAACATATAGAGCTGGGCGAATTGAAGGTATGACCCGAGATAGTTTGAATAGTCAGCAAAAGAGTTGGATCGGAGGAAAACTGCCCATAATTTGTTTCTTTTGTTACGTAAAGAGCGAAGTTTACGATTATACCACCGGGGGCTCGCAGAAGGGGTCCTATTACGCGAAAAGGGGACATAGAGAGAAATAGAATTGAATAATTTCCTTTAGAAAATAGAGAGAGCACTTTTTAGGGTCATATTGGCGAAATCAAAAGAACACTTTCTAAGACATGCGTTAATTTTGGGGAAATTCGCTTTATGAAGAGGCGTCTGCAGATGGGGTGGGGTGGAAAGGAGAGTGGTGGAAAAGAAAAAGAAGAAGTAGTGGGTGAAAGTTATCAATGGTCAATAGTGAAAGGGGACAGAGCGAGACAGAGGAGTTTATGGGGTCAGTGGTGAAAATGAGGTCTAATTTCCTACTCATATGGTTGGAGACTCCACTAACTTGTCATAAGCTATAGTCTTTGAGCTCATCCAAGAAGAGACATTCTCTAGAATTTTCTCTAAGCCTAGAAAGTGCATAACGACATTCTGTTGTGCCAAAAGTTTGTTGGGCTATTTTAACTGTGGGAGGCAGAAGGGGGTCAAAAATGGGGTAGTTGGACGAAGATTTTGAAGACGATGCAGGGGTGATTGAAGGGGCATTAGACACATGTTCAGGCGAGGGATTTATAATATGAGACCTAACGAAATTGGTATATTTAGCTCCGGTTTTAAGGGCGAAAATAGGGAAAGAAGTGCTAGTGCGGGTTCAAAGGAGTTATTGTGAGCGGTTGGTGCTGATTTGACAGAAACGCGTTGACGCGGGGCCTTGGGTGGAACTGCAGGTGCAATATAATTTGAGTCGGTTCGGGATGTGAGTGGGAGGGGCGAAATTGGGGAATATATTAGTTTTAAATCTCCAATTAGAGTCAGATTTGGAACGGGAGTTGGAAAGTCTTCTTATTGGATGGGCGAAAAGATCTCGATCTATGCCTTTTGCAATTCCTTTGACTTGGACGTAACCAACGAACCACTCATCTGATTGTTATTTTTGTCTTACTGATACAAAAGGTATTACAATTAAAACAAAAAGTAAAATTAAGTATCCTGACCTGCCCAGAATCACCTCAAATTTCCTATATGTCCGCTACGCCAGAAGCAATCGATAACGAAACATTAGATCCTGATTTTCAAGAAGTTTCCTCATCTAATGAGCCACATCAATAAAATTATCTCAAGGAGATCTCAATGATTTGGTACGTGACATACTCGTAAATTTGTCCAAACAACTGGTAGAACTTTTGGGCTCTTGATTGAATTGATGGCGTTTATTACAACCAAAAACAAAAGGATGTTACTTTTTCAATCAAGATGAAGAGTTAAAAGGTTTTCACAAGACGATCAGCTGGTATTTTCTAATAATGTCTATGGCGTAATGACTGTCTTGGGTATAGAATATAAAGCAGAAGAATGGCGTTTATATATCGATGGTTCGAAAGTAAGCTTAAAGGCTGTTCTATTGCATATCGGCAATGAACTTCCCTCTATACGATTAGGTGAGGTTTCTAACATGAAAGAGTCTTATGAAACTTATCTTGGAAAAAATTCAGTATTATGAACACAACTGGAAATTTTGTGGATATTTTAAGGTTATTGCCTTAATTTTAGGATTACAAATAGAGAATACAAAACACTGTTGTTTTATTTGTGAGTGAGATAGCAGAGAGTTAAAAGACTGACCAAAAAGGGAATCTCTTACTCCAGGACAAAAAAATATTAAAAATGCTCCATTAGTGCAACCTGATGATATATATTTTTACCAGCTTTACACATAAAATTTGAGCTCATGGAAAACTTTGTGAAAGCTATGGATAGGAGTGGAGATGGCTTTTTATATTTGAAAGAAAAATTGCCTAAACTGAGTGATGTAAAAATTAAAGAAGGCATTTTTGTTGGTCCTCAAATCTGACAATTGATGACAGATGAAATATTTAAAGAAAAGCTTAGTGATTTGGACAAATCAGCTTTGGAATTTTTCATGAAAGTGACTTTAAATTTTCATGGAAATCACCGATCAAGTGACTATAAAAATATTGTTATTTAATTATAAGATTTTGGGCTATAATATGTCGTTGAATTTAATACGATTTATTTCCTAAAAATGTGGGCGCCGTTAGCGAGGAACACGGTGAGACATTCCACCAGGACATTTCTACGATAGAAAAACGATATCAGGGCAAGTGGAGTCCACGTATCCCTTTCAGTACCGACGAAAGTAAAAATCATTCGATTTAGTTGAAATTTAGTAGGCTAGACCATTTTAAGTAGAAAAATAGGAAAATCTTTTTTTTTCGGTTAGACAGCCAGGATCCTTAAAAAAGGAAGGTTGGTATTTAAACAATTCGAAAAAGCAGTTTAATTTCAAATAATCTTTATTTCATTGTAAATTCATTTAAATCATTAACTCTTATTAAAAAAAAAACAACAAAAATAATAAAAAAATAAATTTAACAATATGTCATTACTTTTTGCTTTCATAAATAAATGTTGCACTTTTCGTATCTTGTTCGCGTTCGGCTTGAACAATTTTTCATCCGGCACATGCGTGCACTTTTAAGATTGTTCATCACTGGCCAATGGTTAAGCCCATCAAATCTTTTGCTTGCTCCTGGCAATAATGCACACCGTTGAGTGAAACTTGGATGTGGTTCGTCTTCATCATCATCAACATCTCTTCGCTTGCTTTTGTTATTGCAATGAAGAGTTTTCCAAGCGAAAGTGAAGCAAATCTGGGATTTTTTAGAACCTGGTTCAATTCTCAATCCTTTTTGTACTCCAACGAGCTATTGACAACACCCGAGCCAAGGAAGTGAATGGCCGTCTTTAAAGTCCATTAGCTGGTCGCAAATGGCCACTCCGATCATGTGACTATTGTACTCCTTTACGACCAAGGGACACGGTATATTTTTGCGATCTCTTCCTTCTTTGCTCTACCTAGAAACTGTATTCATTGGATTCATTACGAAGCAAGTGGATGACATCGTAACGGTTTTATTGTCTCTCCACTTTACTACGAAAATCCTTCCATCCGCCCGAACTTTCTGGTCAGCTTCTCCACGAGACATTGACCTATCAACCTTGAGCTCAATATTTTTAATTATATTGGTTTGAATGGTTCCAGTTCCGCGGATGTTTAAATCTTTCAACCGGGCTATCGTAGTAAAATAACGATCGAAAAATACAAACGAGGATTCGGGTAAGGTTCTTATCAGTCTCAAAATAACAATTGGCCCGAGACTCAACGATCGGTCTCCAAGGTCGGTAAGGGTACCTTGGTAAATTTCAAAGACTTAGTGTTGGACCTATTAAAACCATTAAACTGTGGAACAAAATTATTTAAACAATTACCTGTTGATGTACAAAACACAAAGTTTTTGAGCACAACAAGTCCATTTGGACATCTTCCTAGGAAAGGCATCATCTGCTCATCTATAGAATAGTTTTGTGAACTCCTCGGAATCTGTAGACATCGATCTCGAACAGCGTTAATAATTGGCTGAACTTTCAATAGAGCATTGCTTTCAGCATCTTCAGGTGGAGTTTACGTATCTACGTAATGCGAAGTGGCTACAGAAAAAAAAAGTCCTCTACATTTGGAATGTTACCCCGCTGTGTTGGAAGCTACGCTGCCAATACATGTGTAAGCTTGGCAATGGAATGCAGCCAAAGTAGAGATGAACTCCATATAATTTTTTCTATTTCCACAGGGACTGTATTGACCTCTTTTCCAGTAGCAGACATGTTGGTAAATTTAGCTGCGTCTTCAAAATGTTGAGTCGAAGTAGCGTCTGAAGTATTCAATTAGAAGAAGCATTGGTCTCGAAGGAATTGGGACCGGATCTGGTCGAAGTTTGGATTGAAATTCACAATTTTTCCAAATCATCCGGGGTTAGCTATTTGTTTCTTCTTGCTCTTCAACTTCAACTTCCTCAAAAAGAGACTAATTTCCCCAAAAAGAAAAAAAAAGGATTAATTTACCCACACAAATGTGTAAGTAGGTACTGAAAGGGGTATGCTGTCGGATTACTGTTGGATATTTGGACAATACAACGAGACGTCCCTGAAGCAAAATACAGACGAAAATCATAAAATTACATTGACACTAATATTGCAATATAACGAAATCACTTCACTTTATCTATAAAAACTTCGATTTTCTAAAATATAATAAAATTAAATTACAAAAAAACAATTCATATTTGGAACTTTCTAATGTTATTTCTATTATCCTTATCCTTGTTCTGAACATAAGTAGACAAATGTTTTCATGTTACATACAAAAAGTGTTTTTTTGTTGACCAGTGTTATAATTCAGAGTACTTTCGATAGTGGGTTAGAGCGCTAGCTAGTGAGCATTCCTAGCAAATCTTGTGAAAGTCTGAAGGGGCAATAGGACAGAGTAAGACGTGAGACATTTCGTCGATGTTTGATGGTTTGAATTGATTGTGAAATATTAGCATCGCCCATGAGTTTTATTAGACGATTAATATATCAAGTGCAGAGAGGTCTTGGGAGTACCTCAAATGCGGACATTTTTAACAGCTTACAGGAAACCTAGACATTTGGCAGCATTTTTTGACGACATCGAATACATATGTGGTGATTCGAACGTATGATATGCAAGTGCTATTAATGGATAACGGCTGGGTGTTTAAAATTGGCTTGGAAACATTAAATTCCACCCAGTTGGCAGTTACCTAATTAGTTATGCTGCCTCAGATTTGCATCTGGTATTTTGTTGTACAATTTCCTCGATCTAAACAAGATTATTCGATTCCCGAATAATCAAAAACGAAAACCAATTTAAATACAAAAAAAAAACGAACCACACTGTCGGTGGTTGACATCCGTGTTACGATCTGTCACTTGGATTTTGTATGTAAAAGAAAATTCCCTGGGGGGAAGTTTGCAATGGCAGCAAATCGTTTGCTGCTGTAGGTACTGAAGTGGATTGGACCGCTAGTTGGGGACCCGATACCCAATGCGCAAACGATTACAATTTTGTATTTTCTCCTAGAACTGCTATAATCATGTCGTCAGTCCTTATTTCGTCCGTATTTCATCCTCACTTTTTGTATATATCAGTCCTTCTGCCCTTTGTTAAAGCTTCACGTAACCTTTTTCCTTTTTTTTTCACTCTTTTATCGTTTTTTTTTCTTTTGAGTTTTAAAAAAAATTGTTTCCGCTCTTTAATATTTGATTTTCAATTAAGAAGTAATTAGCCCTATCCCATCGATATTAGGTCGAACCGTAGGTCTCACACATACACTCATTCGTACATCCATTCAGACGGATACAACGGGTCAATTTGCAACGCAAATTTGCTGAAGTGTACCACTGTGCATTGGACCTTCGTTGCCTCCACTCTCTCATACACACACACACATTCGTGCTTCTTACTTATTTCCTAAATCTGAGGATTTTTGATTTCCCTTTAGCCCGAGCTAATATTTCCCTTTATGATTACTCATTGGGGTTGCATTCAGTCTCAATGCAACACCAGTTCTTCCCAAAAGATAAAAGGAAAAAGATAATTTTCCACCAATACCATATGTGGGCTACTCGCATTTATACATCCTGATCATTATCCGTTTTTGATAATGATCGGATGGCATACAATAAGGGTGAAACAAGGTACTAATCATAATACGATCACAGGAGAAGGAATTCTACATCTGAAGCGCTACCCAATGAAAGACTAAATGACGACATCCCGGCAAACCCTTTTGTCAAGTATTTAATGAATGAGGGGCGCGCAACTAGGGGTCCATTCTTTACAACAACTTTTTTTATTACAATTTTATTGTTTTTTTCTTTCTTTAAAGTGGGTGACCGTCCGTCACTGAATAGAGCGTCTGTGACGCTCCGCCTGACTCTGTGGCTTTAGGTTTTTATTATACGCAGAGGGTTCCAGACCGACCACCATTATCTAGACGTACAGCACTGGGACTAACGGGTCCGCCCGCCATTCCACCGAGACTCCTGTCTCTACCTTCTTGTAGACCTATTGATTGTCCCCTCCGACAAGCATAAAAGCAGAAAGACAGAGTTCAAGAACCCACCAATTCTTCCCGCTAATATGCTTCCCCAAGGAGACAAGGGACCTAAAATGAAGGGTTAGGGCCAATCAACATGTTGTAGTAACTCTTACTGCAACTATGTTAATATGTAAATGTTGTAAAGTATTAGGTAGAATTATAGTATACCTTTGAAAACCGGCACCATTTAACCTTTATAGTCAGGTACTATGTACTTCTCAGGAATATTGAAGGGAAAACAATTTAGCAGATTACCTCACAACAACTGTTTGAACTTATTGATCACATTCTACAGATACATATACATATACTTTCAAAAGTATTATAGTAATATATTTAAATAACGAATACCGTTTAAAATATATAGTGGAATTTTCTGAGCTGTTACAGTTCCTTATTTAATTGACATCCATCCTGAACTTTAAACATTCATAATCAACTACACATCCATTCCATATTTCTAATAACTTTTTCGATTCGTTTCAGAAGAAAAACGACGCAATTCTCAATGAAAATCGTCGTGAAGATGGATCGCGAAATCAAAATGGTCGCCTCTACAAGGAGCGTGGTGACCCTAATCTTTTTAATTGTTGTACAAAAATGTTTCAACTAACAATAAGTAAACTCCTTACAGTATCCTTTATAGCGGTACTGCTGCATTCAACTTTTAGCATAAGCCAATTCCGGCAATTATAGCTTCAAAGTATATGAGTAGCATTAGAATAATTTCAAAAAAAAAAAAAAAATAAAAATAAAACAATGAAACAAAAGAATATATAAATAAATATTATATATATTAAAAATACATATAAAATATGTAATTAAATGCAGAGAATTAATTAAATGTTACCTCGTTAGATAATATTTAAAGTTACAAGAAAACAAAAAACCAGAAAAGCTAATTCAAATCTACTAAAGTAAAACGTGTATTTTTTAATTTTATTTTTAATTTTGTAGATACTCGTACCACATCATTGAATAGTACCCAAATCAAATAAAATACAATTATGAATACGAAAATATCATACAAATAATACTAATCGAATGAAAAATAATTGTGGCTTTAAAATGACAGAAAAACATTAAAATAAACTTCATCGGAGCATAGAATTAAAATTTAAACAAAACAAAAAATACAAAGCAATGTTTAATGCTTAAAATCAAATTCAAACAGAAAAACGTTAATAATTTTTCACTTTCTAAACCAATTGCAAACCGTGTTCTTTCTAAACTGATTCAATAGAAGAATTTATGTATGTGCGATGAATCCTTCTGAAAACTACAATAATTTCTTTCAAAAAGCCTTATCCCAAAAATAAAACAAAAAAAATTACTAAATTGTTAGTTTTTAATATTTTCACAGTTTTACATTCAACTAACATTTCTTTGTAAATAATTGTACAAATAAAAAAAAAGAAGAAATTGTAAATAAACTTATAACTTACTATAAAGCATGACATTTACAAATAAAACTGCCAATTTGAAAATTATGGAAAAATTGCAAAAACTAAAAACCATCTCTCATATACCTGGCTGCTGATGTTGCAAGTTTACAGTTTCTTATATTTTTCCCTTATTTACGGAGTAAAATTAATTTTAAAAGCTAATTTAAGACATAAGCTTAAGTCTGTAGATTGATTCTGAGGAAGTAATGAACTAAAAGGGATTCAATACACAAATCGCTTTAGGACGTAATCTTAGAGGAAAAACAGAAGAATGTGCCAAAACTTGTTTAAAAGTGGTGTCAACTCCTTAAACTTTTTTGTTTCTTTTTTTTTTTGTAATTTAAAATTGACATCACTTTTGAACTTATTAAATAAATGCAAAACTAAATATACGTACCAAATACAAATGATAGAACAATATTAAGTGGCATAAAAAAAAAACAAAAAAACTATTGTATCACTAGAAATGTAGAAAGATAAATTGTTTATACAAAACGAAGAAATTAAAAAAAAAATAATAATAATAATAAAGAATGAGCATATTACACAACTAAAGCTAGAAATTAAATTTAATGTCTATAAATTACTAAAAGAATAAAAGAAATAATTTAATCCATTGTAAATATTATTTATATCAAAATGAAAATACATGTATTTAATAAAACGAGAAATAAACAAAACATTTAACAATTGAACCTAATTGGGTTTGTTTCTATATCTTTGAGTGGTTAAAAGGTTTTTCATTCGAAGCGCCCCATGTTTCCAATAGGGATTCTCTGAGCTTTATGCTTTAACACGTTTACGATTCATTTAAATTTATTTCAAAATTCGTGGTCAATTACGACTATAAGTCGTTATAGTCGTTTTGATTGGCGAAAAATTGAGCATTAAGTGAAAATATTGGAATCCGCATATTCATGGTACATAATGTTGCCGTATCTGTGAGCCAGTGAAACGCCAGAAATGAAGAGAGTATTGCAGCTATACGCGAGTCAGTTAGTCAAGACCGAAATCAATCGGTGCCGCGATGTTCTCAAGAACTGGGCATCTCTCGAACGTCTCTATAGTGTATTTTACCAAAACTCTTGGCTCTACGTCCGAACGAGATCGAATTAGCCGGAATGCTAAATCTAAACGACAATTTGCACTTTCATCAATTGGACTCCATTGAAGATAGGGGAAGATACCAGTTTTCATGGAAAAATCATCCTCAGTGACGAGGTCGCATTTGGACAACCTAACAGCCAGAGGTGTTCAAGCAGCAGTCATAGTACAGGGTCTTCCAATAGGGACTTCCGAACTTTGACAGTTGATGGCGGCTATATTGTTGAAGCTAATCTGTCAAATTGACTGTCGTTTGATAAATCACCATGGACGCTATTAACAACATGTGCAAATGATAAAATTGTTTTATCAAAATGGGTGTTCTGTTCGGACAACGTTCCGCGCGCTTCGCCAATTTGCGGTCGCCATAATCTTCCTACCTAGAGGTAGGAAGAGGCAGTGTTGTGAATAGATCTGAGTCCACTGGCTCAGTAAAAGATGAACCAACACGCGTACTCCGGCGAAACGCAAGATCTGCCGAAAACATCACCGCTATCCGTGAGGATGTGCATGAAGAACTTGACCCTGCACCCGTAAAAAATTCAACTGACCCAAGGATTGGGGGCCCACGCCCAATTATCAAGGCTTCGCCCTTTAATGACGTTGTCTAATAATGAACGGGGGCAGAGCAAATTACTGGTCTTATCGTAAACATCTTCAGATGACGCTACCGAAGGTTGCTACGATTTGATCAGTCACAAGCTGCCGGTCATAGGTCTTGTTGGCGGCTGGACCACCGGTAGTCCCTACCAGGACTTAAATCACGGTACCATGGGAGTCAGGAGCCCCCCGGATCTCGGTCCGGGCCTGACTTGTTAGAGGTAGGCCCCCTTGTGGGAGCGTCATGGTGGCTGTGGTTTAAACCCAAAATCGCGGGAAAGAGTCTTCCTATGGTTTTCCTTGGTTTTCCTTTGGTTTTCCTTTGGTTTTCCTTGGTTGACTCAATGTGGAGTTGCAATAAGTGCTGGGTGCTGCGACCCTAAGAGCAGTAAGAGGTTTTAGGTCGGCCTCGACTCATACCAAGGGTGGAACTTGTGCCGGCAACACAGTTCCGAATTGGTATCATACAGTGAAACTTATTGGTGAGCGCTGGCAAGGCGTATCCTTGCTCCCATGGATGTATGGGCATCCCGTAAGTTTAAGCCCACACGGCAGGTACTTACGTTAAAAACATGAGACATCTGACCCAAGGATTGGAAGGTGGCAAGGGTGGTTGTGCTCCTGAAGTCCACCGATAAGAATAGGTCTGACCCTAAATCTTATCGGGGCATCAGCTTGCTTCCGGTACTGGGAAAAGTACTGGAAAGGGTTATGTTGGAAAGGGTTTCAGAGAGCATGGCGGAACCAATGTCCCCCTTCCAATTCGGCTTTAGAAGAGGCAAGTGTGTCGAGGATGCATGGTCTTTTGTAAAAGACAGAGTCCTCAGAAGCAGGGCCAGTGTGGTTATAGGCATCTTTATTGACTTCAAAGGTGCCTTTGATAACCTAAACTGGCAGAAAATAGTAACCAGGTTGCAGGAATTGGGCTGTCGGAAAATTGGGCTTTGGGGAAGCTACTTTTCGGACAGAAAAGCGAGTGTGATAAGTACGACAACGTCTCAATTAATGTTGAGAGAGGTTGCCCCCAGGGGTCCATCTGTGGTCCATTTATTTGGAACCTGATGATGGATCCACTCTTGCGGCGGCTAAATGAGCTCTGTGGGTGCTGCGCCTATGCAGATGACCTGCTCCTCATCCTTGAAGGCCAGTCTAGGGCCGAAATCGAGGCAGTAGGAGAAAGAGCTCTAGCAGTCGTTGCTGAATGGGGAGAAAGCGTAGGGGTAAGTGTGTCGCAGGATAAGACAGTCTTAATGAAGTTCAAGGGCAAGTTGAACGTAAGACGTCGGGCTCCTAAGATACATTTGAACGGCGTTGGCATTAGATGTGTGACTGAGGTCACATATTTGGGCATAACGATGGGTGAGTGTATGAACTTCATGCCTCACCTGGTTCGTACTAGACTACGTATGCTGAGTGCCGTAGGCCAGGTAAGACGCATTTTGCGATCTGACTGGGGACTCAACAGGCGTTCTGTTCGTATCATATACGATGGCCTATTTGTTGCCTGTGCAACATATGGAGCATCGGTATGGTACGACAGAGTTATGACTGTTGATGGCCAAAGGCGGATCCTGACTTGTCAAAGAGTCGCCTTGCTTGGCTGTTTACCGGTGTGCCACACTGTCTCCACAGAGGTAATGCAGGTGTTGCTGGGAGTGCCACCTCTGGATCTGGAAGTGATGCGACGTGCTATTGTTTTCAAGATCAGAAAAGGTCTCCCCCTAAATGAGCGCGATTGGGTTTCCCAGGAAGAAGTGGATGGCCTGTCCCTGAGGCAGCGTAAAACCTTGCTACACGCATGTGTTCTATCTAGATGGCAATCTAGATGGGATACTAGCGAAAATGGCAGGGTTACTTACGGCTTCCTAAGGGATGTGCTATCCATGCGAATTTTTAATGAACGGATTTTAACCTCAGCCTGGGCTTTCTATTGACCGGGCATGGATCCCTTAATGCATTCTTGCATAAGAGGGGGCTTAGCGAGGTTGCGAGCTGCTCATGTGGAGCTACCTATGAGGACTGGCTTCATGTCCTATGTGAGTGTTCCAATTACGCTGACATAAGGAACTTGCAGGCTATGGGCATCACCTTTAATGGTGAGACCTACGATGTCAGTGGAATTATCACTGATACCGTACGGTTTGAAAGAACCCGTAGTTTTGCAAAAGAAGTATTTAATAGAAGGCGCAGTAGGCAGCTAGCGGGAAGATTGTAGGAACTTTTTGTTGGAAGGCCGCCAGTCCTGGGCAGTGAGGTGCCCAACTGGAAGTAACCTCAAGGTTGCGAAGCTCGACCGGAAGCTATATTCTGGTACCACGGGAGGTCAGGAGCCCCCGGAACTATGGTTCCGGCCTGACCTAGGAGTTGGCCCCCTTGTAAGAGTATCGTAGTGGCTGTAGGTTTATACCCAAAATCGCGGGGAGAATGGACCGAATGGATCTTTGACATTTCATGGCTTAGCATATGTCGTAGTATACTACGACCTGTGCTGGGCCATGGGGTTGCTATGGAACCAACCGGTTTATTCGATGTGGAGTTGCATTGCAACCGGGTGCCATGACCCACAGAATGGCTGAGGTATTAGATAGGCCTCGACCCTTCACCAAAGGGGAAGTTTGTGCCTTACACACGACTTCGAATCTGGTACTGGTGGTAGTACCTGTACTACCCGATGGGCGCTTATCAACGCATTGTTTTGATATCTTGTGCGAAGACGCACCGTAGGCTTAAGCCCTCACGGCAGGTACCTACGTTAAACACAAGAGACATCTGACCCAGAAGCTGACGGTAAATGACCATAGACAACGACGTGTGTTCGCTGAATGAGCTCTGAGCAGTTGGAAACTGAACCTAATTTCCATCGTAAAATCATCTTCAGCGATGAGGCCCATTTCTGGATGAACGGGTACTACCACAAACTAAATTGTCGAATTTGGGACGATACCAATCGACATGAGATCTAAGAGCGTCCAATGCATTCCGAAAAAGTCACTGTTTGATGTGGATTTTGGGTTAGCGATCATCGGTCCATATTTCTTATAGAACGGCGTTGGCCAGGCCATCACTATGGTCAATGACTACCAACTTCTTTTAACGTGAATTGAATGATATGGACACCAACGACATGTGGTTTCAACAGGACGGCACTACGTGCAACACAGCTCACGTCACATTGGAAATTCAGCACTAGTGATTCGACGGCATAGTCATCTCACGTCGAAGTGATGTGAACTGGCCACCGAGATTGTCCGATTTGACCCCATTAGACTTTTTCTTGTGAAGTTTTCTGAAGTCGCAGGTCTCTGGGAATAAGCCACAAACCACAGCGGCCCTCAAAGCAAACATAACCCATGCCATCGGTCAAATTCGGCCTGATTTCTGCGCCAGAGTCATTTGGACATTTCGGATGCGGGCCACCCAGAGAAGCCACGGCGGACATTTGAATGATGTTATATTTCATACATAATGGCATCGATAGGCCTTTCAAACGAATAAAAAATTTCGATGATATCTCACACACACTTTGTTTTATATAAATTTAAAGATAGGAAGCGCTTAATGAAAGACTATTTATACGTACAAATTGATTGTTTGGTGTGGTTTTCATGAAGGAGATGGTACGCGGCCGAACTTATTCCAATTTTTAGAATAAATGGAGACCGGAAGGCTTGAAAAATGTTTGGTTTCAATCTGCACAATCGACTTATTGAATACCAAGTTCTATGATAATTTTATTGCCAGATAAGGACTTGTCACCTTGGAAGCGGGTGGTAGCAGGGTGATTGCCTGATTGCGGATAACGTTGCTATAGCCATCTCAGGTAAGCATCTAAATATCATTAATTAACTCCTACAACTAAATCTCAACAGATTAACCCGTTGGGCAGATCGCTGTGGCCCATAAAACTGATGTTGTCCTCTTTGACAGGAAATACAAAATTCCAATTATAGATCTTCCCTCAATAATGGGTACCAGTTTAATATTTATGGATACAGGAAAATATTTGGGTCTCATTTTTGACAGGAAACTAAGCTGGAAAATTAATATTTAAGAAAGAGTCAATAAAGCTACAATACAATAGCTTTATTCTCTTGCAAAAAAACCATTGGGAATAAATGGGGCCTTCAACCTCGCATAACCACTGGCTATACATCTCGGTCATAAGACCGATACTCACTTACTGGGTTGTCGTCTGGTGGACGGCCTTAGAAAATGCAATTCACTGCAGTAAACTAAGCAGAGTCCAAAGAACAACATGTCTATGCATAAGCGGAGCCTTACGGTCTACTCACTCTGCGGCATTAGACATTCTGTTTCATTTGACGCCCCTCGATATTTTCAGCAGGCAAATAGCTGCGACTGCAGCTTTATCATTTCAGCATTTTCTGTTGAGTCTTTAGCTGATTAACTACGAAGGTGGATCCGTGTCCTTTAGCATCCCCTGCCTTATAACATAAAATGCAACACTGCTTCTGTCAACTACTACTTATCAATACGAGTAGAATGTTGTCAAATGTTGACCACTGACAGCAGAACACCGCGCAAATTGACGAGAATGGAAAAAAATAATTTCGTGTGAAAACTTCAAAGAAGTGCAAAGACCAAATAGCAGTCGAAACAGTAGGTTTCTTTGATGGAATCGATGGCGATGAAGATAAAAATGAATCTGTCGGCCAACAAGGTTATGGCGACAGCGTGAAGTTTGACGAAAGTGAAAAAAAGTGAATTTCGTGTAACAACTTCAAAGAAAGGTTTGGCGTTGCTTAATCGAAAGTTTTTGCGCTGTTTCGTATACGTGTATAAAACATAAATCCACCACAATACACCGGAGACAAGGCAGCAGTCGATGGGCATATCGGCCAAAAAAGGTCATGGCGACAGTTTTATTGGCTTCACGCCAATGACGAGCCATCAGCGGTCAATCATAAGCCAACTTACTGGAACAGCTCAACCACAATTTGAAGGAAAATCGACAGCACTTGGCCAACAAAAAAGTTCTCTTCAAGGTTCACAAGCTTACGCGCTCATTGTCGATATAGCGGAATTTCATAAATTGGTCTACAAAGTGCTCCCTTTTCCTACATATTCTCTGGTACGGCACCTAGTGACTATTTTTTTTCTTCTTCTTAAATCAGAAAAAATAGCTCGGCGGAAAGAAATTTGGCTCCTACGATGAAATCATCGCCCCAACAAACGCTTACCTTGAGAACCTCGAAAAATCTTATTATTTGGAAGGGATTAAACAACTTGAGAAACGAAAGACGAAAAGCGCTGATCTCAACGGAATGATAAAAAACATTAACAACTCTCACCATATCAGTGCCGAGTAACTGCAGTGCCGAGTAACTCTCAGTCGTATAGAGAAAATGCTTCGCGTCATCACTCTCACAGCAAACGTCGGCCGATATTGTCACTTTTACTGACCACACTTGGATATATTGATCCGTAATGCCTCCAGTAAGCGGTCTACGTTATATCCTATCATACTTAGGGATAGCGGAAAAGACTTTGAACCCTAAGAAGCGTCGGGAAGCATTAGTTTGGTCTGCATGCATTCTGAATAGTCATGCGATTCTCAGTTATTTGAACAGAAACCTAACCCTAGGACGCGGGCAGTTCGAAGCCAGGGTCGGGGCTTGAGGACTTTTCCTCTGAACTTAATCTGACTAATTCAATGGCGATCTCATTCCCAGTGATCCCATTGTGACCTAGCACTCAAATAAGATTCAGTAAAACAATCCTTCCGACGGCGCTCAGTGAAGCTTTGAACTCTCGAACTATCTTGAAAGTGGTGAGAGAGTTCAGCTAGTTCTAAAGCACCGTCAAATAATTTTTCACAATACTCGTACGTATAGTTTATTGCCATCAGGATTGTGTATATCTCCGCTTATTTTGTTAATGAACAATAAAAGCTAACTTAAGGACAAAACAACAGCAGCCCCGCATTCTAGATAGGATTTAGAGCCGTCCATGAGGATCCGACTACATTCCTTTGCTGACTCAGATTCTAGCTGAAATCAGTCTTCACCATGACGGCATGTCAATAAACACATAGTACAAAGACATATAGGCTACAATTGGCCTCATTATTACCGTGTTGATCCACCTCAATGTTTTCCGAAAGCCACTTCGCACTGCCAGACCTTGGTGATTTCGACGCGACATGTTACCACAAAAGAATTTTGCCATCCAGGATAACACCCAAATAATTAGCTTCATTTGGGAAGGGGATGGTGGTGACTTTAAGCACTAGATGAGTCAGATCAGTCATCCTTCTTTTCTGGTAAGACAACAGCTTTAGTTTTGACAGGATTAACTGAAAGCTCATGTATTCAGGAGTTATAATAATACTTCAGATGTAGAGATATTTTAAAGTATTTTGCGGATTGCGCTTCACTTCAGCCCTTAATATTATATAAAAATCTTGTTCATGAGGCTCATTTTTGGCTCAATTGGCTTGTGAACAAGTTAAATTTTACTGTTTCTGTTGTCAATCGATCAATCATACCCGCAAGAGTGTTTGGTGTGGACTTTACGTTGGTGACATCAGCATTCTTACTTTTTCAAAAAATGTGACAGTTGATGGCCAACATTACTGGACACTGATAATTTCTTCAAAAATGTGGACGACATTGATCTGGGCGATGTATGGTTCCAGCAGGATGGCTTATTACCCATGAAACTATTAATGTTGACGACGATGACGTCACCAAATCGTCCAAATATCCAAGCCACAGAACCCTTACATTGGTGATTAGCGGTGACGACGAAGTGCGGAAGTTCGGAACGCACCCACCATTTAAGGAAATTTATTTTGAGTGTCCCAATATGTCCCAATAGAATTGTACGAGTATATTGTATAATGAATGTCAATAAAACGGAAATAAAGTGATTTCTATAGAGTTTTCCAATAAGCACTTGACAACTTTTTTTTAAATAAAACGCAAACCATTTGAGATATTTCAAAAACTTTATTATCGGCTTGAAGCACAATCAAAACATTTATGAACGGAACTCAACTTCGATCATATGGCCACCGCAGACACGTTTGCAGCGGTCGATTCGTTGGACCCAATTTTCAACGACTCGGCCACACATTACGGCCGAAACGGCCGCTATTTCGCATTCAGTGTTGGCTCTGAGCTCTTCCAACGTCATCGGCGTGTTGGCATAAACCACAGAAAATAGTCAAGCGGCGTTAAATCGCACGAACGAGGCGGCCAATCGACTGGCCCATTTCTTGAGATAACACTCTCACCATACTTACTCTTTAATAAATCGATTGTAGCGTGTGCTGTGTGGCTTGTGGCATCATCCTGTTGAAACCACATGTCGTCCAAGTCCATATCTTCCAATTCGGGCCAAAAATAATCGGTGATCATGCTGACCATTCACAGTAACGTGACGATCGTTATCGTCGACGAAAAAATATGGCCCAATAACGCCGTCAGCATGCAAACCGCACCAAACAGTTATTTTTTGTGGATGAAGTGGTGATTCATGAAGCACATGTAGATTTTCGCTTCATCGGCTTTAATTCTTGAGTCAACTTGATCTTGTATGGGTGTAAGCCAAGATCCTTACGCAAAATACCCCATAATGTGGTCTGAGCGATGCCCAATTCTTGAGAGCGCCGTAGAATTGACTGATTTGGATCGTTTGCTACGGACGCCTGAACGGCAGCGATATTTTCGACACTTCGACCAACCCGTTGTTTCACTGACAAGGCAACATCACACAACGAATATGTAGACTCAAATTTTTACACTAACTTATTATTGCCTGTCTACTAGGGCGAGAATTATGACCGAAAATTGGAGTTAACGCTCTTAAAGTTGCAGTCACCGACTCCGAATTTCGATAGAAAATTTTTATAATTTGCAGACGTTGCTCGTTCGTGTACTTTACCATGATGAAAATGTTGAGTTTACTGAATAAATTGACAGTGACAGTTTGATGATTAGTGAAAGGGTGAGTTCACAAATTAAATTCAAAGTTGTCAAGTCCCTATTGGAAAGCCCTATACTTATAACGTACAAGCGAGCGGTTTAGTTTTTTTCGCGTTAATACGGATCTAAGAAAAAATAACGCAGTTGAAAGAAAACAGTGCTAATCTTTTCTCCTTTTGTTCTTCTCGGTCAACTGAATTACGAACAATTAACTTACGACTCGATCCAGCGATAGTACTCGTATTATGTCGCAAACCAGTAAATTGTCCACCGAGATCGTGGGACTTGACACTACATTACTTTTCGTGAACCTATAAATACATGCTGATATACTGCAAACTATTCAGACCTTGAAAGCCAATATTCAGTAAGTTTTTAGTGGAATAGAGCCCCAAATGTTCGAAAAGAGGCTCAAAATTACACCGACAGGATGCGTTTCCTCAAAAACAAGGAAGTGAGGAAGCTGTATGTATGAAGTCAGGTTTAAACATATAACAATCTTCAGAATGAATAATAGCAGTCTTTGATTGAAACCCAATTCCTGGTCTTCTTGTTAAAATAAGTTCTATAGATCTAAAAAAAAATTATCGACATAAGCCGTAATTGATGTACAGGGTTTTATCCGACAATCAGCACAAAACTCTTGTTTTTATGGAGATTGCAGGGAAGCATTGATCCATAGAAGGATGAAAAGTACCCACCCTATGAGCAGAGGAAGAGACCCAAAAACATCGGGTTCTCCAGAGAAAAAAGAGAGAGCATAAGAAGCGAGCGGTTATGGTAATGGAGAGGTACTACTCCCGAAATATTGTTCAGAACTTTTGTTAAAAGTTAAGACGAACCTTTTAGGCCGACCCTTAAACTTCTTGAGGTTTAGGGGCACAATTTTTGCTGAGCATCAGGAAAAAACAGTGCTGGAGATTTTAATATGGCGCGGACGAGCTAAACTCATTTGTCAAGCAATTCGGCTTAGCAACGAATCCCGATATTTCAGAGTACGTCCGAAAGTGGGCTTAAGGGTATACCGATGAGCGTTCATAGCGAGACAGGTGTTACGATGGTGTTAAAGGGGCAAATGCTACTGACGATTTCAATGGAGGACTGATGGTGGAAATAGCGATAAAATAAAGTGAGACACGAGGCATTTCGTCGTTATTGGAGGGTGTCCATTGACTGAAATATGTGGTCATTCCAACGTAGGTTGTCATGTCGGTTATGATACTGTTATCAATGGTGCGTTTAAAAAATCTTGATCCCGATGCTGTAAACATGTGTCTGGCTATGAATGAGGGCAAAAACAAATATAAACTGTCAACAAGTGGCGCACACAAGTGGATGGGCATCTGAAATTAACTTGAAGTTCGTAATTGGAAGCAGTTACCCAAAGACTGGGGAATCCTTTTCTACGAATGAGGAACCATGATCGTGAACAGTACCCTAGCAAAGTTGCAATAAAAAGAGTTGTTCTTACAACTGAGCTCAAATAAAGTTGTTCACGACTATTTTGTACGAGGCGGCAGATCCAACCGGCAAACCCAACAAAATTGAAAACTTCATCTTTGTAAAACCTACACATTTTCATATGTTACCACTCACTAAAATTTAATTCAAATCAAAGTTGAAAAAATCATATTGACCATATCTTGTCTGTACACCAGCTTGAGGCTATATCTACTAATTTTAGAACCAAATATTCGAATTACTGGACTTCCCAATTTACAAATTGGATCCATGGTAACTGACTTAGGTGTCTGTAACTTCCATAACCATCACGGTCACCGCCACCAACCAACCGGTAATGGGCCAATTAATGGGAGTAGAATTGCATTGAGGATGCACATCCGATGCGACTGACAGAGACGATCACATTTACGTTTGCTCATCAAGTACTTAAAGTCGATTTGCCCTTTAATTCCCAAAACTGCACAAAACCACCCCCCAACCACAGCGACTTGCTGACCGGGCGATAATCTTTACTAAACCAAAAATCGATTCGATTTCCACTACTTCCAAAGTGTTGGTACTGCTTCCACCGATGTACGAGTATCCTTTCTCATTCACATCCACATCTATGCATGTTCTGGTATCCGGAACCCATTTAGACTAAACGCTCCATTAGCACTTAACAACCTCACAACACACGCTTTAAAGTGATCCAGTCAAATAGGGATGGCCTGAGGGATGGTGTAGGTCGGTAGGCATCAGCAATGCATTTATATTTCCTCCGCTTCAGGAGGGAATAGCCCCGCGTTGGCTAGTTCAATTGAGTGCAACTTTATCTGATACACATACACAAATATATACGAGCACATACATATGTATCCATTTAGCTAGCCACTTACCATTCACTCAAGAGTAACACAATATGAAAGCACCACGAGCAGCAGCTAAGGTTGTCCCCGCTCTTGTGAAACCGAAACCATTGTGTATGCCATCATACGAACTGTTTTGTTCATATATGGGAGCAAATGCACATGAGTATCCCATTGAACTTTGATAACAATAATCCCCATCAATGAGTATCGGTTTGGCTTAATAATAACGGGGTGGTATGTACAAGTATTTGAACTGAATATGTGAAACTGAATGTATATCCGAAAATTGTAGGGATGGTTAAATGTGTCGAAGGGTGGGACCATTGTTTGGCGAAAGGTCAATGCGTGTTCACAGATGCACATGCTAAGCGGTTGGATCGAAATCGGATTGATGTCATATTTAAGCTGACCATATTTTATTGGAGCACACTACCATGAAATTTCTAGTCGTAATTTTTACAGGATATGTCCACAGAAGTATCCTCTTCTCGAATTCAAACAGAAATAGAAGAATTAAGACGTTTATTTCAACGATGATATCGTTGTATCCATTCTCTTCACCTGACAAATAATTATTGCAACATGAAATTCATATGTTGGTGTCAATCGAGGATTGCGCGATTCTGCCGTAGACATAAATGGAAAAAAAAATTTAACTGTTGACTATTGAACTCAGACAGGAAGACTTGGATTTGAATCAAACCTTGGCTGGTAGACAGACCATCACCCTAGAACTTCAGTAGAATAGAACATGGAAAGGATTCAAATAAGAGAAACTATTTTTTGTTGTGGTGGGTTGGCAAAAGTGGGCTTTCAGTGGGTAGGCAAAACCATCCTCTTCCATTGCGGGTTTGGACAAACAAGGCTTCAGATAAAATCCTCATAATGTCATGATACTAACAACGCCGTACTACTTTGAAGACGTGCTGTGATCAATCTACTTCACTCCAAGGCTAATATTTCTCTTCCATGTCACAGAATACTCCTTGCGAATATGTCAGAAAAGCGCATATGCATCTTGGGTATTTGAGCAATTTCACACAATACTACGATGAGTAGTCCAAAAGACCGAGAATTTCTTATGCTAAAGTCACTCTCGGTATCTTTATGTGGTAGTTAGATCATGTCTTGACATTTGATTCAGTTCTTAGCATTCTCAGTTGGACAGACATAGGAGCATCTGTCAAAACTTTGTCTAAGCTAAGTGTATATACAACCCGTTTCCTTTCCTTGCTGTATTTTCCTTGTGTATTGTGTAAAATGTGGAATGATGTGTATGTGTTTGTGTATTGTGTATATTTTAAATGTTATTAAGTTACAAAGTTATTGAATTAATAAAGCGAATAAAACTCTCAACTACAATCTGATTTGCTATATATTGAAACAATTAATTTAATTTTTATGTGTATACAAGTGTTTGTCAAAATGAATGTGAAGCGGTTGATGCTCAAGACCAGACTGCCGCAAAATCGACCAAATTAGAACAAGTGTCACAATATCCGTTAAAATGAATTTTATAAAGAGACAAAAGAGAGAATCGTGTATATGCAATACATTGCTGAATTAGAATTGTTTAGAAATACAGTTATTTTTTACATTGGCATAATAATTTTCTTTAAATATAGGGTGATATTTAGGATGTTTGGCTAAGTGTGGTGAATTCCCTTTTTCTTCGTGTTAGATTTTTTGTTTGGTGTTATGTGAACAACGTTCCTCAACATCCAGCCCCCCCTGAAAGCCTATGGGCTTTCAGAAGTAGGTAACAAAGCCACTTTATTTGTTGGCCGTACATATTCTCCAAACTGGGTGCGAATTGTTACGACTCTACACTTGTTATCAGCTCCAGGATGGGTTTTTACAATTCGTCCGAGAATCCATTTGGAAGGCGGCAAGTTTGGTTCCTTCAAGAGAACTATGTTGTCGACTTCTAAATTGGGAGACGATTTCCTCCATTTGGGTCGTTGCTGAAGTGATGTAAGGTATTCCTTATGCCAACGTTTCCAAAATCCTTGCAGCATTGTCTGTAAAAGAGACCAATTAGTTTTGATGGATACTACAGGGTTTTGAACATTTGGTTGTGGTACGGCAGTATAAGCTTCCCCGATTAAGAAATGTGAAGGCGAAAGGGCGAGGGGTTCAGAGTCTGATGTGATCCACATCGGTCGTGAATTCAACAAAGCCTCGATTTGTGTTAATAGGGTATACATGGATTCATAAGTAAGCTTCGTATCACCTGTGACGCGTTTCAAATGCAATTTTACCGAACGAATACCGGACTCCCACAATCCTCCGAAATGAGGAGATGAGGGTGGTATAAATTTCCACTGGATGCTGTCCTTCGCAAGATGGTTGATGACTATGTTGGTATGTTGTTGACTACAAAGCAGTTTATACATTTCATCCAAAAGTCGTTTAGCGCCGTGAAAATTAGTCCCGTTGTCGCTCCATATCTCGTACGGCTTCCCGCGACGTGCCACAAATCTGTCAAGAGCTTTTAAAAATGCCACCGATGACAAATCTCCAACAAGCTCCAAATGTATAGCCTTCGTTACGAAACATATGAATAAGGCGATATAAGCTTTTACAAATTTGGGATTTCTTCCTAGATTAAGACGCAATATGACGGGCCCTGCGTAATCGCAGCCAACCCTGCTGAATGGCCGCGAATAGCGTATGCGTTCAATGGGTAGGTTTCCCATTAGCTGGTTTGTTGTGGTTTGACGTTGACGAAAGCAGATAACGCACTTATGGACAACCTTTCGGACGAGGTTTCTACCGCCGAGAATATAGAAGTTATGTTTAAGAAGGGCAAATAATAGTGAAACACCTGCATGTATATGTTTTTTGTGTTCGTATTCGACAATTAGTTTTGCGATTGGGTGTGATTTGCAGAGCACGATAGGGTGTTTTTCAGAATAAGGTAATTGCGAATATTCCAAGCGACCACCTACCCGAACAATACCGAACGAGTCAAGGAAGGGCGTTAAAGGTGAGAGTCTGTTCTTTGATGGTAATTCCGAATTGGTTTTGAGATGTTGGATTTCTTCTTTAAATAAGGATAATTGAGCACTTTTAAGGAGTTCAGTTTTTGCGGTAGACAACTCTTCAGTTGATAATGCAACGAGTTTTCGCGTATTTGATGGCAAACGACAATTTCGACCGAACCGAATTATGTACGCGACGATTCGTATCAACCGAAACCAGCTAGACGAGTTAAATATCATTTGTTCAAGGAAGTTTGTGGTTGGTAGTTGTGCTACGAATACCTGTGATGTTGATACCTTCCTCTCTTCTAATTGGTTTATGTCGACATCTTCTTTACAATGGCTGGGTAAAGGCCATTTGGTTTTGTCTTCGGTGAGCCACTGTGGTCCTTTCCACCAAATGTCAGTGCTTAAAAGTTGAGAAGGGAGCATTCCACGAGTTGCTGCATCTGCAGGATTTGAAGCCGTTCGCACATGGCCCCATGAGTTAAATGGAATCGATGTTAAGATCTCAGACGTTCGATTGCCAATGAAAACTGACCACTTCTTTGGTGACGCCGCTAACCAGTGGAGTACTATTGAAGAGTCTGTCCA
The DNA here is from genome assembly GCA_949129095.1 of Volucella bombylans. Classification (NCBI taxonomy): domain Eukaryota; kingdom Metazoa; phylum Arthropoda; class Insecta; order Diptera; family Syrphidae; genus Volucella; species Volucella bombylans. The sequence continues at coordinate 155,178,555 of OX422143.1, forward strand.
GGCGAAGGTGTTTACATGAGGCTCGTGCAAAGAAATCTTGATTTTGTTGATAAGGCGCGTTAGTAATAAAGCTCCACATAATTCTAGCCTCGGAAGTGGCAAAACCTTTAAGGGCGCTACCTTCGATTTCGCCGCGACGAGACACACTGAAATCGACCCATCCATGTTGATGTTTCGACAAAAGACGACTGCTGCATATGCATCCAGGGATGCATCGCAGAAGCCGTGCAATTCCCATTGTTGTTTATTTGTAATCATTATTCTAGGAATAGAACATGACTCCAGCTGAATTAGCTCATGTCTGATGGCGGTCCATCGATACGAGAGGCCTTCTGGAACTTCCTCATCCCATTTTAACTGTTTTCGCCAAAGTTCCTGCATTAAAATTTTTATTGAGATTACCGTAGGTGCGAGGAATCCTAATGGGTCGAAGATACGCGATGCATCAGATAGTATTCGGCGTTTTGTGTAGACAGTAGAAGGATTTAATTTGACCTTATAAGTAAAACAATCTCCTGATGGACACCACTGCAGACCCAGGATTTTGACGGAAGTGGACTCCTCAAACTCAACAGGGGAGATTTCGCGTTGTTCGTCCGGTAAAGAGATAAGCAGAGGCCAACAATTTGTGGTCCATTTTCGAAGATTGAATCCACCAGATTTAAGCAAGTCGACTAGCTCTGTTCGAAGACTGATAAGATCATCAATTGTGTCCGAGCCAGTAATTACATCATCTACATAGAAGTCATTACGAAGAACTGCGGATGCACGGGGATGGGTATGAGCAGAATCTACGGCCAGTTGTTGTAGAACTCTTATTGCTAAAAATGGAGCAGCTGACGTTCCGTATGTGACGGTAAGCAACCGGTAATGTTTGAGTGGCTGTTCTTGGGCTTCACGCCAAACAATTCGTTGATAATCAGTGTGGGTGTGTGAAACCCAAATTTGCCGATACATCTTTTCAATGTCTCCTGTCATGAGATAAAGATGTCGACGAGACCGCAAACAAATTGAAAAAATATCTTTCTGAATTGCTGGACCGATCAGCAAAGTTTCGTTTAACGACATAGATTTGTCTGTTTTGGCAGAGGCATCAAAGACTATTCTTATCTTTGATGTGCTACTATCACTTTTAAAAACTGCATGATGAGGCATATAGTAGCTCATTTTATCTGTGGGTTTGAATATTTCATTGGGCGGAATTTCTTCCATGTGCCCAAGTGCGATGTACTCCTTTATAAATGAAGAATATTGACGTTTTAGCTCGGGATTCGAACTAAACTTGCGTTCAATGGAATGAAATCGCGAGAGTGCAGTTCCAAGAGAGTCTCCGAAATTTAATTGCAGTGAGGGCTTAAATGGAAGCTGAACTTCATATCTTCCATCTTGGCGACGAATATGATGGGTTATAAAATGTTCTTCGGCGAGTTGCTCCTCCAGAGATAACGGTGGTTGGTTGGAAACTTCTTCAAGTTTCCAGAAACGTTCGAGGTCAAATTCCTCGTCAAAATTTAATTGCGTGCAATAGGTTCCAACGGATACATGCTCAGGATGGCGTCCTGTTATTACCCAGCCAAAAATGGTTGGAATGGAGGTCAATTTTCCCTTGTCTTCGAATCTAGATGGTCCTTGGATGATATTAAAGACTGTGTCGGCGCCGATCAAAACATCGATTGGGCCCGACCGATTGTAATGCGGATCAGCTAGTTCAAGAGAGAGCAACGTTTGAGGGATGGTATCGATGGACAATGGCGGAAGGGAAGAAGTAATATTTGGTAAGACGAAGCAACTAATTTGCACTGATTCCGTGCTATAACGCGAAAATAGGTTGAGACTAACCAATCCGTTAGTCACTCCTGCTGAAGAAGACCCGATTCCTATGATTGGAACCCGAGAGCGCTTACGCGGCAATCCCAAGCGTTGAATGGTTTGCTCTGTAACGAATGATACTTGAGATCCTGAGTCGAGAAGAACACGCACGTTTTGATACATTCCCTGCTTGTCCTGAATCCGAGCGACGGCTGTGGGTAAAATGGTTGTATATCGACGACGAGATTGCAAAGTGTGGGTGGCGATAACCGGTATTTCCAATTCAGGATTTTGTTGAAAAGATTCGGAGTTCGGATTTAGAGTTAGAGTTTGCGAAGGATGCACTAATGAGTGATGCCGCGAATTGCATTGGCGACAGCGAAATGTTGACCGACACTTATTAGATGCATGTCCTTGCCGAAGACAATTGAAACAAAGCGATTTGGATTTTACGAACTCCCGGCGAGCGGCGAGATTTAAGGTAATAAAGTCTTGGCATCGCGAAAGTGTGTGATCTGCCTTGCACTTTGGACAGCCTGACGTCAACGACGATCCGGCCAGGAGTGTGCGAACTGTGCGAGTTTGACTGGAGCGAGAAAGAGACATGCATGATTCCAGACAACGGCAACGAGATTGAAGGAAGTCTAAAAATTCATCAATTGAACAATCATCGCGTGTTCCTACTTCTTCCGACCAAGCGCGTTTAGTTTCGTGATCAAGTTTTTGGAGAAGAAGATAGATGAGCCATGGATCTCGAGTGTTTATATCTAACGCGTTAAGCCCTCGTATGGCTTCATCAGCTCCATCCGCGATCTTTCGAAGTGATTGAAGATTTAAAGCAGTACAGGAGGGTAGGGTTAGAAACGACTGAATGAATGACTGGGCTATTAGATGTTTATGATCGTAGCGTTTCTCCAACCTGTCCCAAACTTCGACATAATTGTTTTCTGTACATGCGATATGCTTAACGAGATCCTTGGCGCTTCCACGAAGAAACGATTGCAAAAAACGAAGTTTGTCTGTGCAGGTAAGGTTTGGATTGGAATCGATGGTACCAGTGAACAAGTCGCGAAACGCTGGCCAGTCTTTATAATCCCCAGTGAAGTGTGGTATCGATAAATATGGCAACTTGACTGACTTCGATACATTAACCGCTTCAGGAATTTCCGGAGGAGAGTTTGCTAGAGGTGTTGATGGAAGCTTAGTTTCGGAATTAGTTTTCCTAATAAGAATCGCGTCGGAAATTATCGAACGAGCTTCGTAATATTTATTTTGATATTCCGCGAATTCGGGTTCGCGGTCAACATACCCTGATTCATCCATAAAATCCAGCAATTCGTTTTGCAAAGTTACGAATTCCTGCCATGCTTCATCTAGTGTTTTGACTCGAAACTCGAGGCTTGCTATTGTTGCGTTAGGTTCAATGGATTTCGCGAAAGTTTCGGCTTGAGTGATGCAACCCTTAGCACGCCCACGCTTCGCGACGACCTTTTTCATATTTTTTGTTTTATGTTGTTATATCGATACCAAAAGAGGTGAATTCACGATCGAGAGAGTACGAAAATGATTGTTTGTATATTAGACTTAAAACGTAAATCAGGGTTGGAATACTGAATACAATTTAGAATTAACACATGCACATCTATGGTATAACGCGTGAGTTCGTATGATAATTGCGCAGGCTTGTACAGTTAGAGTGGATTCAAAAATCGTATGACATGTGATGAACGGCACATGTGTCGGATGTATGTATAAATGTGTATAAGGCGTGATGGTACAGTAATTTTAAGTCCGGTTTTTTTTTTTTTTTTTTTATAACCGTAGATGCAGATTTTATATCAGTATAGCGGGCGACGAAAGCTTAATATGCGAAATTTGATAGCGACATGAGATAAAATTGCACATCTATTTCTAATTAGATTGTTTATAAAAATTAGTGCTAACAATTTTCACTTTTGCTGGCTTATCCGGCTTCAAGAAGGACCAAATTATGATTTGAATTCAAGGCAATTAGACATAATATGTTGTTAAATATGTACGAGTATATCAAGAAAAATATGTTGTTAGATATGTATGTTATGTGTGGATATGTTAATAATTTGTTTAAAATAAATGTTTGTGTAAATGTGTTTGAAAAAGGTGTAAATGTGTGTTATGAATTTATGTATATACAACCCGTTTCCTTTCCTTGCTGTATTTTCCTTGTGTATTGTGTAAAATGTGGAATGATGTGTATGTGTTTGTGTATTGTGTATATTTTAAATGTTATTAAGTTACAAAGTTATTGAATTAATAAAGCGAATAAAACTCTCAACTACAATCTGATTTGCTATATATTGAAACAATTAATTTAATTTTTATGTGTATACAAGTGTTTGTCAAAATGAATGTGAAGCGGTTGATGCTCAAGACCAGACTGCCGCAAAATCGACCAAATTAGAACAAGTGTCACAATATCCGTTAAAATGAATTTTATAAAGAGACAAAAGAGAGAATCGTGTATATGCAATACATTGCTGAATTAGAATTGTTTAGAAATACAGTTATTTTTTACATTGGCATAATAATTTTCTTTAAATATAGGGTGATATTTAGGATGTTTGGCTAAGTGTGGTGAATTCCCTTTTTCTTCGTGTTAGATTTTTTGTTTGGTGTTATGTGAACAACGTTCCTCAACACTAAGAATACGAGTAAAATAGGAGTTTATAGAAGCTATTCAAAACCTGAATACCGCTCGATAAAACCCTCTTAATGGAAGAACGGAGAAGCTCAGAGGAAGAAATGATTGAGCACGAGGCCATGGTATCTACATACTTTGCGAATCCAGCTTCCGTTTCAAATATGGCTTTTCAAAATTTTGTTAGAATGGCTGAATACGAAAAGCACAGTACGTGTTAGACATAAACGTGCTGTTGCTTCCATTTATGGTTTCAAGCAACCTGGCACCGATGAGTTATATCCAATTATGTGGGGTATACCGAAAGGTATACACCCGAGTCTTCACTGCTAGCCTGGCAAACAGTGGCAAAGAGTGAGAGCAGCCTTTATACCGAAAATCGGAAAAGAGGACTCCAAGAATTTTGGACCTATAAGTCTGGCTTCCCTCATGTTGAAGAACATGGAGAGAATGATCGAGATCCATGTGCGTAAAACTGGAAACACGTGGGTGTTTTCAAAAAGGTAATACTAAAACAGAACTACGTTAATTGTGTTCAATAACGCACATTTGCTGCAGAACTGACTTTGTTAAACTGCATTACCCTGTGCTCATTAGTTAGCTAGTTCAATCGTTGGCTGCAAGAAAAGTTAGAACATTTTGGTGCGGAATAGTTTGGAAACCTTTTTCGTATAAAAAAAAAAAAAAACAAATCTATGATTTGGTTGAATATTACTTTTTTTTGTGATCATACTCAGATATGTCTGCGCAGTGAGTGTGTTCAAAAAAAGAACTGCGATTGTACTAAGTTAGACATGCTGACGTTTACTGACTCACACCGTACTTCAAAATCTGGTGGGCAGAATTGAAGGCTCTCATGACAAGAAGGAGCTTTCGCAGCGTAACTTTTGACGGCACGTGTAACTCAGCTAGACAAGACGGCGTAGATTAGTCATTAGTTTTGTGGATCAAAGCAATGCTGCTTAATCAGTGTAAAAGTGGTTGCACACTAGGCGGCATTCTGTCGCTCACTGCTCAACGCGCTCAATAGTTGTGATCTCTATGCACACGCAAGCATGGAAGATGTAGCTGTACTGCCTATTAGAGCATGTCTAAGTTCTGTCTGCTCTAAAGCGCAGCCAGGCCTATATGTGATCTACGATTGGTATACTATGAATGGGCTTTCAGTCAATCCTCTCAAAACTGAGGTTATTCTCTTTACGAGAAGGAGGAAGCCGACTAGTTTGACTCACCATCAATTCTACAAAGAAGCTAAGTATTTGGGTATCATCCTGAATAACCTTTGTGGACTAAATATGTTACATCGAAAGCCTCAAAGGCTCCGTCACCCTTCTGTCAGTGCTATCAGCAAAACATGGGGCCTGATACAGAGAAGGATCCTTTGGATTTATACGGCTATGATAAGGCCAATTATATCCTATGCGTCGGTTGTCTATTGGAACAAGCTCTCACGAAAATACATTAATGCTTATTTTACCACACTCCAAAGATGGGTCTGTCTCGGTTGCGTGGGAGGCTTCTTCTAGCACGCCTGACTCCGCTCTAGACGCATTGATGAATCTCCTTCCCCTTGATATTCACAGCATGGGCTGTACTCTCAATCCATCTTCCGTTTAAAAAGAAGTGGTCCTACACTGGAGCCCTGATGCCTGTCTTATGATTCAGGTCTTATGGACATGCCGTCTGATGTAATGACACCAGAACTCCTGCTGCGGAAAAAATACGAAATCGAGTTTCCCCGTGCCCAACCAGGATTTGAGTCAGGTAATGAAAATTAATGAAATGGAAAAAAAACCGAACTGGGTGCAGACGCTAGTGTCTTTCTGGAGAACGGCAATGTTAGGAAAACTTGCGTCTCTCTTCCAAGCGGAGATATACGCAAACCTGATTGCAACGAATTATTTTGTGAAGAATCGGTGGTGATGACAAAGCATTTGCATCTGTAGCGATAGTCAAGCTGCGTTTAGAGCCTTGCTAAACCTTCTTGCGGCTTCGAAGCTAGTTCGAGAATGCAATACTTGACTGAACGCAGTCGGACGGCTAAATTCACTGAGTCTTGTTTGGTTCCCAACTCAAAATAGGATTACGAGAAATGGAATCGGCGATGAACTTACTAGGCCGGTGAGAGTTGCTCAGGCTCCGAACCTGCGTTATGACTTGCCGAGTCCTCGATTAGAGCTTCCATTGACAGTTAAGTCTCATATAAGTATAACTGCAGATGGTGTTACTCTCCAGGTTGGCGGCAGACCAAACGGATGCTTCGGGATGTTTCTAAAAGGTCAGAAGCCTGCTAACTGGCTTTGTGACGGGGCACTACACTTTTGCATGATACAACACCCTGCGACACTTTCTGTGAGGGATGATGACACCATTGAGCACTTCCAGGTATTCTGCGTACACGTGGTGGATGCTGGTACTGTAGGCACTTTATCACTGCAGCGCTTACTCGTCTTTCTTCCATTGAAAGGATCTTACAAATAGTTCTTTGTATGTTCCCACAGTAAATAAAAAGTAATGTTGAAATCAAAATTCTTTAGGAGGCAAGCGACGTGTCAATCGTCAGCGATATTCTTGCTACCTCTTAGCGATCAGAACTGGCGAATGCTCATCGGGCACTACGCTTTTGTTAAGCAACTAAATGTGATGAGAATTGGTTAAGAGATATTATTGATTTGATTTAACATTGCCTTACTTCTTGCTTTATAACTCTCTCCAAATACTGGATCTTTAGCACCTTCTGCAAGTTCTGCTTAAAAACAATCACTTCTCCTTCTGTTTTGGGGTGTGAGTCTAAATTATTATGCACTACTGGGCGGAAGCCATATTCAAGGTGCTTCGTTATCGATCGGATCCTTGTTTTTATCTTTCTGCGAGACTTTCCCAGATCATTTACTACAGAGCCGACCTCTAACAACTGTATACACAAAATCAGTGCAGTCGTTATATGTATACTACCACTGCATGCAAAATAAAACACAAATTAGTGCAGCACAGTGTGCAGCGAAATAAGTAAAAATTGAATAATATAATGAGGAAGGAAAAAACTAACTATTCTGCTTTGCTTTACTCTGCGGTAAACAAATTAGCCACCACATCTTTATTAACAGAAACCCCAAACTGGATACCAATTCCACTTTTGATGAATTTGGTACCCTGCCTGGCACCATTCAAAACATTGTATCCCTGCATCCACCCAAAAGGCGGTATGTGGAAAACAACTTAACCTAGCTTCTACATTGGCATCCTGGATTAATACTGATCAGTTTGTAATATCAGCTAATTCCTTGTACATAGACCACACAGTTAGAGAACATAACTATTTCTAAAAAACCGAAAACCGTATGGCAATGCGAAAAATTCAAAAAGGAAAGTTAACGGCTTTTTCAGTATCAATCTGCTGAAAACAAGATAGTTGCATTTGATATGTTAAAGCCATTTGGCAGAGTTCAACATCAGGGTCTTTTCACGAAAATGTCTGCATTTGCCATCTATAATTCCCTTCCTTAACTGACTAATTTTTCTCGTTTGGAACTTTCAGTTCAAGTTTTTCTTTAGCGATTTTAAGTCTGATATCCAAAAAACAAATATTTGTATACCCCAGGGCTCCATTCTGTCTCCGAAACTCTTTTTATTAATGACATCTTGTCCGCTACTTATGGTTCAATATCTTACATTTCATATTCACGTCACTAGTGTTCAAACGTACAGCGATACTAACATAGGAACCCCCATCCGAATGTAAATTAATGCTGCTCAGACACAATGCTGTCCGCTGTCATTCAACGAAACTTAAAACCCCAGCCATTATCCGTGAATGGTATGAGAACCAGAGATGGAGTGACCATATATTTATTTAGAGTCGTTAAGAATTCTATTTATTGTATAGGTTTCCCCAAGCGATGTAAGCAATTTTTAACTTTGTCAGATCTGACTCTACATATTTACAGATGCTTCACAGGCATTAGAATCTGCAAACATTTAAGCCGAATATACATGTCTCTTCCTTTCCTGCCTAATTCTCGTTCCGTACTGTGTGCATTTTTAGAATGTTAATAATGCCTTACGTGGGCCTTCAATAGCTTCTGGCCTTCGCTACATCGGTACTTTTCATTCAAGAATGCTTGTCAACTTGCATGTTTGCTGATTATCGAATTAGGGGGGTTGCCCCGGTAGCCTCTGATAGTTCACAGCCTCTTTTCAATGGGCATGCTCTGAATTTGGCTTCTAAAAGTTCATCCCTTTGACTATGCTATGTGCCTATTTTTTCAGTTTTCAAAACCAACTATCACGTGACATATAAAAGATCTGGAGATAGTCCGGTTGCGTTAATAATTAATTTATGGGAATCGGTGCTGATGCAAAAGCAGTCCTTAACGGCGAACTTGAATAGGGGAAAAGTTGACCGGCATTATAAAGGGTATTTTTTTAGAGGCACACAAATTCAATATGAAATAAAACACTTAAAGCTTATGTTAATGTCTATGATATTAGCTTTATTTAATAGATAAATTTATGCAATTAGAGTTTCGTCCAACGTCTCTAGTATATCGGCATAGACTACTGACTTCTCCAAAGAAAGTAATCTAAAGGTGTGAGATCACGGGTTCTTGGATGCCAGTTCACAGGTCCATTACGCGAAACTATGCGTTCAACAAATGTTTACCGCATTAAATTGACTATGTCGCGCGCCGTGTTGCATGTTGCGCAATCTTATTGAAACCAAAGCTCTGTCACATCAATGCCATTCAACTGAGGAAGGAAGAAGTCAGAAATCATGTTTCTATAGCGCTCTCCATTGACAGTAACATTCTGGGCGGCATCGTCCATAAGGGAATATGCGCCGATGATTCCACCAGCCCATAAAGCACACCAAACAGTAAGTTTTAATGGTTGCAAGGGCGTCTCGACAAAGGCTTTTGGGTTTTCTCCACTCCAAATTTGGCAATTTTGCTTGTTTACATATCAATTTAACCAAAAATGGGGCTCATCTGAGAATAAAATTTTCCGTTGGAAATGAGAATCAAGCTGAATCATGTTTTCAGCCCCTTCACCGAACCTACGACGTGTATAATGGTCACGCGGTTTCAACTTGGCTTTTAAGGCAAGATCTTTCCGTAAAATCTTCCACAAAGTGGATGGGGATAGCCCCAATTGCTTTGCCCGATGGCGAATCGACTCATTCGGATTCTCTTCAACACTGCGCTCCACAATGTCAACAACTTCTTCTGTTCACACTGTTTGTCATCTTTAGGAATGCATATTATCTATTAGAGTGTACGTGATGCGAAAACGATTCATCGTGTTCCGAACAACTTGCCCAGATGGACGATTATGTCGACCGTAAATGGACGTACCGCACGATAAGTTTGGCGAACCGAACCGTGATTTTCAAAATAAGTTTGCACAATTTGCAAGCGTTGTTCTGGCGTTAATCTATTCATCGCGAAATGGTATAAACGTACTAACCACAAATTAACTTTCAACTGTCAAATTCACAATCTGTAGAAACAGTGCTGCCAGTTTAAAAACCAAGCCTCTACAAAAAGCACCCTTTACTCTGGACCCACTCGTAAAAGAGGAACTAAAATGTTCTCCTTTATAGCGTTGGCAGTCAGGTGCGTACGTAACATTGTTAATGCTGTATAATACGGCTTTGAGGCGAATTATAGCCAAGGGATCGCTTATCGTCATGGAGCTAGTAACCTTCGAACCGCATTTTAACTTGTAAAATTGTTGTTAAAACTATAATAAATATCACACTTGACTCGTTTTATATGTGATGGGTTGTGCCATAATACATTATGCACAGCGCGGGGAATCAATTTACATAGGGAAAATGTGAAACCCAAACTGCTTGAAAACTGAATCTTCTTTCGATAATGATAAGAACTAGAATGATGAATTAACAAAACTTGAAAGTGTATAGGGACTAAAGAACCTTTCGCCATGGCAGCAATGGCATAGAAAAATACATTTAAATTTAAATCACTGACCACTACAGTGAATTCTAACAGATGTCAAGAGTCGCATTCAAGAAATATTCGCTTTGTCTCCGAAGCTAATCTGTTTAAAAGCCTCTACATTGGCATGCAGACAACGGCCAGTTATCTCAAAGGCGTCTGCGTTTTATAGGATTTATACAGAATTGAAAAATACTATATGTTTGCTCTTCTTCTGTGTTACGAACAGTTTTAAAAGGTGTATTTTCCAGAATTTACCATTTGTAAGGCCTTAGACGATGTATGCTGTTACACGTACATGAAGCTTTGATTTGAAGTCAGTTTCTGACGAATCAAACAGGAAATGAAATCGCTACTCACCTAAGCTTGATCAACTCTTAAGCCATCACTGCTATCATCACTTGGTTTTTACGTAGGTCCTCTGACTACTTGTAGGACATAGAACAAGAACTGCGTGCCATCATGTTAAGAGTTCTACAACGCGCTTAACTTACTCCAACTTACTTATACCCAAAAACCTGGATTCGTCCTCGACAGTCCTTCCCCATGTCTGCCTAGGGTGGCCCACTGCATTGGATCAAAATAATGCCACTTTCTCTTCGGTATTTTAACGTACTCGTATATGGGTGCTTGCCCAGTTATCGCATGTAGTTTTTCGTTCGATATACAATTTGGCTAGGGGATCCTTAAGTTGTTGTGAAGATATCCACTTATAAAGATTTTACTGTTGGTCACCTTTCAGGTACTATTCATATACTCATAAAGAAGTACTGTTTTCACACTGGACCGAAACAGTCTTAGCTTGGTGTTCTTGCTGAAAACATTGTTTCTTCAAATTTAAAATAGCATACCGAACGCAGTTTTTGATGTGTGAATTCTGCTCTCCCCATGCAGTTCAATTCCACCAACTTCCGCGACCACTCTTCTTAGATATAGAAAGCTGCTTACTTTCTCGACTTGCTATCCAGCAATGTCGAGTAAGACTTAAAACTTGTGCTTAGGCCGTATTTATTATGAGTTCTAATTTGTTCGCATTGACTGCAAGTTTTGGGCTGTCTGATGCAACTCCAATATCCTGTGCGAGAGCGGGCAAACGTCATTAGAGTAGTAAAGATGTTTAAGATTTGATGCCATAGTTCTTCGACGTCTCATGCCTCCTCCAGATATAGCTCCCCGAATTACGTCACGGTTTTGTTCGGCCGGGATGCTATCTATGCCAACTGTCTTGTACTTCTTCAGGAGAGCCTTATCGCCGTGATTTCAGCTGCAAACTGTTTCCGGCATCTGGCAAGTTGTTCCTCATCCAAAGTCAGTAGATTTCGGTGTAGTCCTTTTCTAGATGTATTGTAGTTTGAAATTTTGACAATCAGCGAGTTTCCAAATTATACTACAGACTGTCTTATTGTCGCATCTATTTATTGGCCCGTCAGTCCTGATGGATAGTGCCTTGATGTAGTGACACCTGTCTCCTCTTACACTACGATCAAAGAAGTATCTTCAAGAGGAATAGGATTTTAAGTTCGAGGGGGCTTCACTGCTAAAGCTGCTGTAATCGGTGCCTTACGTTCAATACGTTCATTGATCCGCCACCGACAATTATTGTGTCTCCCCCTGGCTTAAAACATTTTTCCCAGCATTGAAGTTATTGATGTTCTCAAGAGAAAAGCTGCTCTGTCGATTGTTGTTAACAGAGGCAGTACGAATTCATTAGATGGTGGTCCTGTTTATTCCGATGACAGCTCCACGTTTGTTACGGACGTCTTGGATGCAATTCCTTAAGCGTCAGTTAATGGTAAAATAATCAAACTGCTTCAATGTATGTAGTTGTTGATCGGCCGAGACTAAGACGATATTGTGGTAGCACTTGTGCTCAATTAGTTTGTCGTAGTCATTTCTAGTGTCATTCATCTATACATTGCTCGTTATAAAGGACAACGTAAGATGTCCATCAGTGCCAGTAGCTTGGAAAAGGGATCACGTCGATGCTTGTGCAAAAGACAAATTAGCTTGTATGGACAACTACCATGTCATCTTGCATACATTGTCATTGTTAATAATAAAATCCATCTTGTGGTGGACATGAGCGTCGTCGATCTCGTTTACAATTTAAACTATCAAATTATCGAGTGCCTTGAGATTAGGACCAGGATGAGCTTGACTTTAGTTTGGCAAGTCAGAAGCAAAAAATTTTACTTTTCTAGTTGAGCCATGTGGGAGCATGGAATACGCAATTGCAGTTAAAAATGTCTTCACTCTAAAACCTAATATTAATCAGCCTAGAGAAGAAGGTCTATAATCTACTCCATAGTTTTTTTTAATACAATTTCTGTGTTTTTCACAATAGCCTGACCTCAAGTATGTTTTTCAATTGCATTAAGAGACAATGAAAATACTGCTTTCCTACTTAAGCAATTCTGCGCATTTATGAGCTTAAAATTTTGGAAAAACAATAAAAGTATCTACATAAGACACTTTTACTATTAACATATCCGAAATCCATTCGCAAGTACTCGTAACAAACAACGAAAATGTAAAAGAAAAAAACCAAAATACATATTGGCGAATGGGTGAGGTCGCTGGGGAGGGGTAACTTCTGTAAAATTATCATGAATCAAAAGAGCCCAATGCATACACGGATGCAAGGGTACAAGGATACAAGCATATACTCGTAACTCGTAAGCATACAACACTCTTAATCCCATTTTCCGTGGCACAGAGCACACACATTCCATCAGCTCTCTCGCATAGTGGGGCATTGTCGAATCTGGAATTGCATGAGGCACTAAGTGCTCGCATAGGTTCACTGCCGTGACATAACTCATTTTCAATATGACATACATTGTTAAGGACTAAAAGAGGATCACATCATCCGTATTACTATCATCGTCGTCATCCTCTTTGTTCTCGGCTCCTCATCATCATCCTTGTCGTCACGTCATCCTCACCGTCAGCATCCGCATTCACATCATCATTCCGTGCAACCGGTGAAAAAAGTGGAGCTATTATGTTGCCTGCCTGTACACACATGTGAAAGGAATAAAATTTAACGAAAAATATTGAAAAAAACGATAAACAACGAAATGAAAAAATTTCAAAAATAGGAAAGAAAAAAGCAAGAGAATAACCGGAATAAAGGGTAAAGTATTACAATGCTTCATCATGTGGGCTTCTGTGGAGGATGTATGCTGGTTGGAAAATAGAGCGAACGAATTGAGAATGATTTCAGACTTTTTTTTGATTTTTCCCTTTTTATTTGTCTTTTTTGTATTTTAGTGGAGCAAATGTGAATTCCTTTGAAATATTAATGCATCTGCCATGGCTGATGCATTCCATATTTATCTCTTCACCGCTAGTACTATCCACCCACCTCGTACACCCTGTTAAATTCATTCTGTGATTTTCTACTTTGAAGGTTTGCCGAGTTCAAAGGATTCAAAAAAAATGGACACTAGCTGTTATCTCTTGTTTGTACGGTAAACATCAGAAATGGGTGCTGCTGCCTTAACACTGGTATTCAATATGAAAGCAGTTGACATCCAACCAGCATTAGCGTTTCATGGAGTGCATTTAAGGGACACAAATACGACTCATCGATTTTGAATGACAGCAGGAATTTTTGAATTGATCAAAACAGAACTACCAGATACAGATTGTCAGATACTCCGGATACCTGCAGAGATAACCTTGCCCATTTTATTTAATTTGACAAAGATTGATACAGTAAATCCTTGAAGGACCTCTAACGACCTACTAAGCGGTGAAAAGTTAGATCAAATCAAGACGCATTTTATTCTTACGAGTAAGTTGTGGTATTCCTAAGTCACAACATGTGTAAGACGATGCCACGAGATTTTAATTCTATAGACTGTCGTCAGACCCTTTCTTTACTAAATCTGTCCTCTTTTTCTTGACAGTTAATATTTACAACTATTTCTATTATTTCAATCTACTACAGAATGTAGCTTTACCATTTAATATTACCATAATACCTATTCCAATGAAGAAGGCAATAGGCGTTCCAGTTGGCAATTCATCGTAACGTTCGAGGATACAGAAAACTGAAACACTAAAGAAACCCATCGGCTTGTACTAAGTTAAATATAGTAGTACTGTTCAAGACTTAATCAACCATAAATTTGTTGTTACTTTATTAAATATATTGTTCTATTCTTTATGTATTAATTCTTCGCAATCAAGTTAAAACTGGAGCTAAGTACCCTAACTTCATTAACTCCCATACCTTAAACCCCACATCTAATCCCTCGTCCAACTCCATATCCAATCATTTATCTCTATCTCCCTCCTCCAATGCTCCTATTCTTGATCCCCTTTTTTCCCCCACTGTTAAACTAACACAGCAAACCAATGGCACTACAGAAAGTCGATATGCTCTCTCTAGGCTCAGAGAACAAAAGATATATGAAAACATTCGTCTCTTTCTTGCCTATTTACATGACAAATCTGACTCGGTCTGCTACGAAGGGAAAACCAAAACCAGCGTCATGGTTTCCATCCAGCAGGAAGGCCTCCCTACCGACCCTATCAGTCTCAGGAACCTTTATGTCAGGTACCACGAGATTTTTAACATGCCCCTCAGAAAGTAGCAGACGACCTCGCTGCATTCGGCAACTACGTTCACTCTAAACTAGTATCACACCTACAGCGAAGCCGAGCCGACCACGACAAATTTTTTCGTCCATAACGTGCCTCCCTTGCCAGCGCTTAAACCATCCTGCCTCACACCTCCACCCCACAACATCCCTCTTACATTTTACTACCAGAATGTAAGAGGTCTTCGCTCTAAAACCAATGCTGTCCTACGTCAATCGCATGCTCTTCCCTTTGATATTTACGCCTTGACCGAAACCAATTTGATTCCCGACATAAAGAACCAGGAATTGTTCCCTCCTACTTTTAATGTTTTCCGCGACGACGATCCTACCCGCACAAATAAAGATTCCCCTGTCGAGGCGTCCTACTAGCGATGGACAACAGCCTTAACTCTTCTCCCATAACAATTTCTTCATCCTCTAAAGCCGACTTTGTCGCAATAAAAATATCACTGCCTCTCAAGTCCCTTTACGTTATATGTTGCTACATCCTACCAGCTCAACCTATCGAATCTTACCAATTTGTTATTGATGCGATCGATCATTTAATTGACCTGTCAGACCCTATTGATGATATCCTTATTTTCGGCGACTTTAATCTTCCTCAGCTACAGTGGACTCCATCAGATGATCAATCGTTTTTTATCGCTTCAAATGCCATCTCAGCTAAGGAATGTATCTTCTTAGATCGCTTAACAAACTCAAGTCTATGCCAAGTCAGTGGTATATCCAATTATATGGGCAGGCAATTAGACCTTATTTTCACAACAGATCCAATTAACTCCTCAGTCTCACTTTGTCCCCTATCTCTCTCAACAATCGATAACTACCATCCCCCCCTTCTACTTTCATTTTTTCATAACTCTTCATTCCAGTCCACTCCCTCCACATCTCTCTCATCCCACGACTTTCATAAAGCAAACTTTCACAAAATCAGTGAATATCTCAGCAGATCCCTCTTTAACATTCACAACCTAAGTTTAAATGATGCCTTATCCATTTTTTATAAAGAAATATTTAATTCTTTTTCCCTTTACGTTCCGTTTTCCCGCCTTAAAACATCATCTACTAGTCCTCCCTGGTATAATCGCAAGCTTCGTTCCTTACGAAATAAGAGAAATAAGTTATGGGCTGTTTTCCTGCGTACCAGATCCTTTACCGACTATTCCAACTATCTTGGTGCTTATCTTCATTTCACCGAACTTTACGATTCCCTTTACCAGCGCTACCTTAACAATGCGCAAGTCAACCTTATAAATCACCCTAAGTCTTTTTCCCAATTTGTTAACTACAAAAGAAAGTCCGATGGTTACCCTCCTTCCCACTCTTTCAACAACAGGTCATCAACCGATCCACTCACCATTGCCAACCTATTTGCCACATTTTTTAAACAATCCTTCACCAACGACTCCTTTGTACCAGATCCATCCTATTTTAGTTATCTACTGAACTTCTCCAAAGGCCCACTTCTTTCTCATATTTTGGACCCGTTTTATATCGAATATAAATTACACCAACTCAATGACGAATTCACACCCGGCCCAGATGGCCTCCCTGCCATATTTTTTAGAAAATGTTCTTCCTCTCTTTCCCTTGCCCTTTCTAATCTTTTCCGTCTATCCCTTTCACAAGGAGAATTTCCTCAGGTTTGGAAAACCTCCTTCATAACCCCGATCCACAAGAAAGGATCAAAGAATGAAATAACCAACTATCGTCCCATCGCTAAACTCTCCCATATACCCAAACTCTTCGAAAGTATTTTGTATGAAGCTCTAAGCTTCCAATGCAAATCACTTATTTCCCCTAGACAACATGGCTTCTTAAAGGGTAGGTCAACCAGCACAAATCTCGTTGAATTCGTATTCTTTGCCCTCTCTGCCCTAGAGAATGGCAATGAAGAATGGCAATTAGCAAAGCCTTCGATAAAATCTCTCATCGGTTAATTATCTTTAAATTGTCTGCCCTCGGCTTTGAACCCATATTGTTAAAATGGATATCCTCTTACCTCGAAAACCGTTTTTACAGTGTTCGTTTTAGGTCAGCCCAGTCCGCTCCATTTTTGGCCACCTCTGGAGTTCCACAAGGCAGCCATCTCGGTCCCCTTCTTTTTATATTAACCATAAATGATCTCGATATGATCATCAAACACTCGTCTGTCTCCCTTTACGCCGACGATACCAAATTTTTCAAAACCATTTCCTCTCCCCATGACTCTTTCCTCCTTCAACAAGATCTTGATTGTTTCTCGATCTGGTGCCTCAAAAATTCTTTGGAACTTAACATCGCCAAATGCCAATCCATCACCTTCTCACATAAGCGGAACCAATCTCTTCCCCGACTCTATCTTCTCCATAACCAACCTATCTCCTCCGTACAGTTTCTTCGCGACCTCGGCATTTTGTGTGACAGCGAGCTCAACTTCCGTTTACATATGGATGAGATAATCCTCAAAGCCAACTCTGCACTAGGTTTTGTAAAACGGTGGTCCAAAGAATTCACCAACCCATACGTGACCAGGTCCCTCTATATTACCTTTGTTCGCCCCCTCCTAGAGTACGCCAGTCAAGTATGGTCCCAATATCATCGTGTTCATATCTCGAGAATTGAAGGCATTCAGCGTCGTTTTCTTCGATTTGCTCTTCGAGGTTTGCCCTGGGACGATCCTTTTAATCTGCCCCCCTATCAAAACCGTCTCAACCTTATCAACTTAAACACCCTTGAAGATCGCAGAGATGCTGCAGACTTTCTCTTCATTCATCGACTCCTTTCAGGTCACGTTGAATGCGCGTCCCTTCACAACTACATTTTCCTCAACACTAACCCTCGTAATCTATTAAATTATCATAATCAAATTATCATAATCAAATTATCATTATCAAATTAACTCAAACCCTACCGTCTTTGACTTTCACCGCACCACTTCCTACCTCAAATCTGTTCTCCTTCACCACTCTAACCAACCTTAGTTTTAAGTTTTAGTTTAAGTTTATTTTTTAAGTTATAGCTTGTATTAAGCCGAATAAATGAGGGCATTCGCCCCCACCAAAATTAAATTATTATTTGTTAATGTTATCTTTTCTCTTCATTTCTTGCATATCAAACTGTATGTTATTATTAATTTTTTGTTAAGTTGGTTCTACAACAACAATGCCACAGAATGCACATCGAACCATAGATCGCACCATCTATCACCTCATCATCATATTGTTGTTGTAATTACCACGCACAATGCATAGTGCGTGTGCATGGGTGGGTTAAATGATGGCAAAATCGTTTTAGCCTCGACACTCGTGAATTGTACTCGCAGAAGTAAGGTGAAATAAATTTGTAACGTAAATCTGAAAGTTTGAATCGCAGTTTTATTTTTCATTTGTGGTAGCGAAATTCTTTGCTTGCTTGACTCGTATTCTTTGATCGTTCGCTCCACAATTCGTCGAATCTGAAACAAATACAGAAGCGGATCTTGCGATTGATGATGAAAAGAGAAACGTTTTAGCCATTCGAATATTGACAGAGTATAGTATCAAATGTGAATATTGTCACTGTGGCAGAGACACCTGGATACCGCGTCCCTGACTCAAGTAAAGCACGATCTGGAAGAGATCTTTTTTCGACCATGTTTTCGAACAAATGAAGCCACATATCGGCCATTGTGGGGCGAATGCTGGCTTTGAAGTCATCCACCGTCTCGATCATCGTATTAAATCACACGAGCTTGAAGGCCAATTCACCGAGATATTATGCGATATTTTTCACTCACCGAATTTTTAATTCGATAAATTGATTATGGTGGGCGCTGTATGGCACATAAAGACGTCCTATTGAAACCACAGCTCTACCACATTAATTTCATTCAATTGGAGAAAAATAAAGTCAGTAATGGTGCACTTACACTTACCCACCGAATGCACGACGCATACGATGATCAACCGGCTTCAATGCTTGCATGGGACATTCTCTTTCGTAGTACCTGCTCAGATGAACGATTATGTCGATTATCAATCGCAGACTGAACCATAATTTCCAAAAATTTATAAAAAAATTATAGAATTTGGAAGCTTTATTTTGGCGAAAGTTATTGGATGTTAAAATGGCAATCTAAATTGTTAACAAATTGTCTGTCAGCTATCAAATTGACTGCCACTGGAAAAAGTGTATTAACTCTTTAGCTGAAACTGCCCTAAATCCGGTTTCGGTCGAAATTCCTTACTTATTTACTTAGGCGACGCTATAGTCCGGGGTGGACCTGGGCCTCAACCAATAAGCCTCCCCAATTAACGCGGTCTTCCTTAAGTTTTGCACTCCAAGTTACTTAAGGTGGCTTTTCACTTGCGCGCGCTACCTACTCGTATGGCGATGCCTTCCTCCACTGCGCTGTCCTTCCGGATTCCCTCCGGATCGAAGATTCTGCGGCCTGGAGCGTTGGTGTTCATTCGCTCTACATGTCCCAGCCATCTCAAACTTGCGCAGTTTTTTGACCAGGACGATGTCGCTGTACAGCTCGTAGAGTTGAATCGTCACCTCCAGAACCCATCAACGCATACGGGACCAAATATATTACTCAAATATATCTATAGACCAGGACTCTGATTGCAAGGGTCTTATATAGAGTTTCCTTGGTTATTCGGAAGAGGGCCTTACACAGTTACCTTTTCAGCCCAAAAGAACAGCAATTGGCAAATGTTATTCTTCATTTGATTTCTGAAGAGATGTCGTTTTCAGATGTGATAGCAGAGCCGAGATAGACAAAGGCCCTTACTATCAAAGTTATGGATGTCGATTGTGACATTCTGGTCAATTCGTCGATATTGGGTGTCCCTTCTTGTGTCCCTACTTTGTTTTGCCCTCGTTTACTGCTAGACCCAATTTTGCCGCTTCTGTTCCTATACCCACAAATGCACCAGTGACATCAATTGTGACGGCGTATGAAAGCAATTGAGCAGGCTTTTGAAAGATCGTACCTCGTGTGTTGACTTATGAGTTTTGCACAATTTTTTCAAGTATGATGGTAAGGAAGTCACGTGACAGCGCTTTGCCTTGCCTAATTTCTTTTTCGACATCAAAATTACCGACGTTGATGCAGCGGCGATCTTTCTCCTTCCTGCATAAGCGGACGAGCTTGGCAGGGATGCCAAAACTAGACATGTATAAGCTCGTCTCTGTAGATGCTGTCATATGTGGCTTTAAAATCGATAAAAAGATGGTGAGTATAGATCTGAACTTCTTGCGTTTTCTCCAGGAATATTTGGTCAATTGTGGACTTATTGGGCCTAAAAAAGCACTGATAGGGTCCAATCAGATCGTTGACAAATGGTTTCAAGCGCTCGCATAATACGACAGACAAGATCTCATATGCAAACGATGCTGAGGTTCCATTCATCTATAGTCATTCATTCATGTTCGACCATGTTCGACTTCAGTTTAGATATTGCTATCCTAACTTCTTGACCTACATGGTTAATATTGAATGGTTCGCTGTGCTTTATGCCGGAATTTGTGTCATCTTCGTCGTTTAGCAGTCAGCAGAAATGGTTTTTCCATATCCTCAGCACCGACTGTGACTCTACTACAAGGTTTTCTTGTTCATCTCTACACGTTTCCGTTCGAGTGTTATTGCCCTGACACATTCATTTTACCTTTTGGTAAAACTTCCAAACATTATTCCTGGAGTTGCACCTCTCTATTTCCTCGATCGCGCCCTTCTCATGCCCTTTCCGTTTTCTCTGGAGAAGCCGATGTTCTTCCCTCGTCTTTGTTGTTTTGCTGCGTGTGCTTGCAGGCACTCTTCATCAAACCAGGGGCTTCGTGGTGGTGGGCGGGTGAAACCAATCACGTCAGTTGCGGTCTTCAGCACTTGATCCTGGCTACAAAGGACTTCACGAGTGGTTGAGGGATACGCGATTGGCAAAGGTTCTGGCGGCATGTTGCAATGGCAACCGTTTAACGTTAAATCTCCTCATAGTATTTCCCCGTTGTTGTGGCATCGGAGATATCCGTAGACGTACCTTGGCTGCAACTAGGTAGTGGTCCCAGTCAATGTTGGTCGCTCGGAATTTTCGGACACTTAATACTTGAGGAGTGCCTTACGTAAATCGCAACATGACAAAATAAAACAGATAGCAATATCTTAACTTAAGCTTAACAAGGCTGCCGGCTTGGATGATTTTCTGACGGGTCAGCTAAGGCAGCAGGAGAAGAATGATTTGTTGCCAACTCAACTTAGTCGGAGGAAAATATGCTTATGAATGGAACCTCAACATCGCTTGCCCGATCCAAAAAAAATTTAGAACTGCGCCAAAACAGAGACATCGGTCTGACTAAAAACGATTAGATAACTTGTGTGTATTGTGTGAACGCCAGAAACCATTTGTCAATGACCTGATACTCCGCTTACAATGCGGTTTCCGGACAAGTACGAGTATACGATGCGGCATACGACAGCATATATGTATACCCACGAGTTACACAGGGCCATGTCAGATTTTGACGATTCTACTAAACTAGTCAGATAGTGAAAAATGGCGATGGAAACTTCTGTATACACCTTGAAGTGTTATATCATACCATATACAATGAGTGGACACCCTAACCGAGGACATAGGCAGTTCGAATGCGGTTACAGGTGCTCAAAAGTTCTTCTCTGAACCTTTCACAACAAATTCATTGTCCACTACCGCCGCGGACCCACAAAAAATTCAGATTTTCAGTTGAGGTGAAGGAAGCCATGGTGGTGCTAAGGTGATCAAATTGCATTGAAGCCAAATGGAAGACAGACTCGTTTACTTACCTACTTAAACCGTCTGTGTAAATCCATTGCCTGACGTTTTAAGATATATGTACTTAAATATTCTTAACTCCATAACACGGTATTGTAGAAGATCCCCTGGAGTTCCCTTGGAGCATTGTTTTTTTTTACAGATACAACGATATGGGTTCTACTCTTTAATCTCTCTGTCTAATATTCTGTACGTAGCTGCTAGAAATATTGCTCTTTTGGAATCCCATTTTCTTGGACTACTTAACTCCATTCATTATTTTATACAAATTGATGTGTTTATGTACACCCGGCCGTTTGCTTTTCACATAAATTGTCCAGACTTACCTTTGGTCGCTTGTTTTCTCGGTATACTTAAAATAGGAAGGGAACAACTTACTGATACTTTACCCAACATGCTATTAAAAATAAGCACCATAGAGCCTCGAGCGGAATATAAAACTCTTTTCGTCTTATAACTATGTTACGTCAGGTCATTACTAAAAATCGTTTCCATCTTTTAGATCTCATACTGCGAAATTATAGATTTTAATTTGAGTGGATGTCAGAGTTTATTCGAAAGAATACGAGTTCCTTGTCTTTATTTCTTAACTGTAAGGAGTTTCGAGTAGGTTTATTGAAGAGTTCACTAAACAGATCGTCCTGAATAAAATTCTTATGTAACGCCACCGTTGACTCCATCTAGAATAGTTCTCTCTTACCATTGGATTAAATACTGTGGATCTGCTACTTATGTACATGTCCAGCTAAAATTAATTTCGTGCCAGGAAAACCTCATCCCCAGTCTAAATCTCCAAATTCCAAGTTGAAATTTTTAAATTATCCAAAGATGAAAACATCATCACAACAACCCTAAGAGAACACAAATTGGTCACGGACAGATGTAATGTTGTTTATCCTTACCGAAGCTTCCTGAAAGATGACATTTCCACAAATGTCATTTGAAAAAACCCTCGTTTCTCATGTAATTTCACAAGTCAAGCTACTGCGTGTAAGCCGTATCACTTTTCATGTTGTCTTAGCCCACAGCATCCTGATCTCATAATGTGAATTTATCTGATAGATACAAAGTTAAAACTTTTTCCAACTAAAGTAATTCTGAGTGAAGTCCTTACACTTTGCTTTCCACCTTCATTTACACTTTCAAGCTAATCCAATTACGCCTGCAGGTACGAGTACATACATTGTCCTGTCCTTTCTTAACACGAATGCCTTAAGTCGGTACCGGTACCATTTCAATTTTTAATCATTGGCACGCAGATAAAGATACACTTATAGATACGGGATTCGGATACATGAAGTGCAAACGCAGAAATTAAATCGTAAATTAATTATTTATCTTTTTTATTAAATTTTCTCAATTCTTAAATTTTCTCCCACACCACAAGGGGTTCCCCTACTAAGAAGGTGTTAGCTGAGATGGTCGTACTCGTCCAAGGATACAAAGATATTACTGTACTCGTAGGTATGGATATTTCTCGCCTCAGTCTTGAAGTGGGTTTTCTTTTTTTTTCTGCTTGTTTCTGTCTGTAGCTTCCCTGTTTTGTTTGAGTGTACAATTTCATTTGATGATGTACCCCTGTTATCCTGTTATTGTTGTTGTAACAACAAAGAGTAAAACTTTTAAAACCATTATCCTCGCCAGCACGACTACAGTACATTGAATAGAGTCTCTACTGAGTGCAGAATACAGAGTACAAAATATAAAGTACAGTGTAAGAACTGCAAAAGACGATGGGAGGCAGCAAGTAAAATTGAAACGAAAATAAAAGTAAATTATGGCAATTTG
Source organism: Volucella bombylans (assembly GCA_949129095.1). Classification (NCBI taxonomy): domain Eukaryota; kingdom Metazoa; phylum Arthropoda; class Insecta; order Diptera; family Syrphidae; genus Volucella; species Volucella bombylans. The sequence goes on from OX422143.1 coordinate 155,202,175, forward strand.
AAGGAGAAGACGAAAACTTTCGCTAAGGACATAAAAGGAATTAAGTAGTACGTTACGTTACGTATACACCCGAGAAGAATATGAAAAAATAAATTCCTATGTTACAATACCGGAAACCAGAACGAAACCAGCAAAATAAGAAGCCTCCTCAATGTTGGATAGGATGGCAGATGGAAAGGAGATGTAGGGTTTTGCGATGTGAAACTAAATAAGACATGATGGGCGGATGTAGTCGTGCAGTCTCGAAAGCACCTGAAAAACCAGCGAGAGCTACATTAAAGGTGAGGTTGCGTGTGGATTACGAAATGTTATGTTTTTGTTTTTTTTGTTTTGTTTGAAAGAAGCAGCAGTAAAGAGTATCTATGTCGCTTAACAGAAGGGCTCCAGATGAACACGCAGTGATAGAAGCCGTGCGCTCAATGGGAAATCATGCGATAATGCGAAATTTGTCAATGACGGATACAGTCAAGATTCAATCTATCGTTTAAATCAATTTGTATCTCGATTTGAATTATCTAGATCAATGCACTTTGGCGAACAATGTTTACAGTGTAGGCTAAGAGTTTTGACATCGCATTATAGAAAACGATTCACAGAACTTTATTTTACGTTAAGAGATCAATGGTTTAATTTTGTTGATGATAGACTCTGTCCGGATCTACGATTTGGTCATTTGATAAAGATTTTGAGGGAAGCATTTCTAAGATGCATAGCATTACATATTCAATTGAAATTCAATGGCTAATTACGATGGAAAAAAATTTTCACTCCCGACAAAAGGTGAATTTGTAGCAAAAGAAGGATGAAAAACTGTAAAATATATTTCCATGGTACTTCAACGATTGCTACAGAGAATAAAGAGCGTCTATTTATGTAGATGCAGATTTGTTGTAGGCGGCATACTTCGGCAAGAAGTCTAGAGCTTTTGACATGAAGGCTCCATTCGCCAAGATCACCAACGTCAACTAAATTGATCATACGAACAACGTCAAGCCGGAAACGGATGACAGGTCAAGTGGTGTCGGTTATCACAAAATTATAAAAAAAACCTAAGTCATGTACTTTTAAAATTATTGGCACTTGAAAAAAATTTGTGAAATCTAACACACTGTGATGATTTTTCAAGTGCTGTGACCGCGAATCTTTACTTTTCTTCGATTTTTTTTTGTCGCGTAACTCTGAGTAACTCTTCTGTAAGCTACGGTCCAAAATTGAAACATAACTGTATCGGTTTTAACCAAAATATTGCTTTTTTGTCCATACATGTATCTGAAAATCATTAATCATCCAAGTTGAACTGACTGTACTGACAAAAAAATATACTATGCCATTTTGGCAAGTAACTTTAAAAGATAGCGTATTTAGTCTGGATTCCAAAATGGTATGACAATTGCTAGACTAGGCTTAATTGAGGACAAAAAAAATATTTTGATAAAGAAACCCGATTCAATATTACTTCTTTTAAGTAAGTTAAAATGAGTACCAAGTGTGAGCGAGACAGACAGTGACGCCGTGATTGAGATGGATAAACACGCCATTTCGACTAGTGTGAGTGAAATAGATAGAGATGCCACCCTTGTCATCTCATTTCATTTTTTTCCCATCACAGACACACAGAACACTACGTTCTCTTGGTGTATATTCTCAGGATCGCTTTATATAGGGTTTCCCAATAACGACTTGACAACTTTTTTTTTCAATAGAACGCAAACCATTTGAGATATTTCAAAAACTTTATTATCGGCTTAAAGTACAATCAAAACATTTATGAATGGAACTCGACTTCGATCATATGGCCACCGCGGACACGTTTGCAGCGGTCGATTCGTTGAACCCAATTTTCAACGACTCGGCCACACATTTCGGCCGAAACGGCATTCAATGTTGGCTCTGAGCTCTTCCAATGTCATCGGCGTGTTGGCATAAACCAATGACTTAACGTAGCCCCACAGAAAATAGTCAAGCAGCGTTAAATCGCACGAACGAGGCGGCCAATCGACCGGCCCATGTCTTGAGATAACACGCTCACCATACTTACTTTTCAATAAATCGATTGTAGCGTGTGCTATGTGACTTGTGGTATCATCCTGTTGAAACCACATGTCGTCTAAGTCCATATTTTCCAATTCGGGCCAAAAATAATCGGTGATCATGACGCCATAAGGCTGACCATTCACAGTAACGTGACGATCGTTATCGTCGACGAAAAAATATGGCCCAATAACGCCGCCGGCATGCAAACCGCACCAACAGTTATTTTTTGTGGATGAAGTGGTGATTCATGAAGCACATGTGGATTTTCACCCGACCAATAACGCATATTTTGCTTATTGATAAACCCATTGAGCCAAAAATAAGCATCTTCTCCAGAACCCAATCGGAGAACGTACGTCGCTTCAAATGGTCCAACGGCTACAATTCTTGAGTCAGCTTGATCTTGTATGGGTGTAAACCAAGATCCTTAAGCAAAATACCCCATAATGTGGTCTGAGCGATGCCCAATTCTTGAGAACGCCGTAGAATTGACTGATTTTGATCGTTTGCTACGGACGCCTGAACGGTAGCGATATTTTCGACACTTCGACCAACCCGTTGTCTCACTGACACGGCAACATCACACAACGAATAAGTAGACTCAAATTTTTGCATTAAACTTGTTATTGCCTGTCTACTAGGGCGAGAATTATGACCGAAAATTGGAGTTAACGCTCTTAAAGTTGCAGTCATTGACTCCGAATTTCGGTAGAAAATTTTTATAATCTGCAGACGTTGCTCGTTCGTGTACTTTACCATGATGAAAATGTTGAGGTTACTGAATAAATTGACAGTGACAGTTTGATGAATAGTGAATGAGTGCGTTCACAAATTAAGTCCCTATTGGAAAACCCTTTACTAGTATGACATCATGGTCCACCTTAAAACCGAATTGATTACCCGGAACTATATTTTTGTCTCTAACCCACTGAGTCATTACCCTTTCGAACACATTACTGATATTCGGAAGGAGACTTATCGACCGGAGATTCGCCGGATTGGATGTATACTCGTATTTACCGCTTTTAGGGATGTGATAAACCACCGCAGTTCTCCAATGCTCTGGATAATGTGCATTATTCATTGCATTGTTAAACAGGGTGGTGTAAATGTCTACCGTTTCTAGAGGGAGATGTGGAAACACAATATTCGGTATTCCATGGATTCCCACTGGTTTGTTACTTCCTATTATGTCGAAGAAATGAACTGGGGTAGGTCCCCTTGATTGGCGATGACATTTATTTGCTATATTCTGGTCACTGAACAGAGTGAAACCCGAGCTCTCGAATTGCCAGTTCTATACGCCCAGTATCAGTATTTCTTATAACGTGCTCACCGTCTGGAAGGGAGTTATTTAAAAAGAGGCCCAAAGTTTCTTACTTTCTAAGAAAAGGAAGTTACAGCGACGTCCAAAATAATAGGGACACTTATACGCCAATGGTTTAAGAGCTTCTAATTTCTCTCAACGTTGAGCAAAGAAAATTAACTAACACTATACCCCAAATATAGATCATGCATTACAAATTGTGTCATTAGTTTGCGAAGTGTGGTCAATTTTGTTTGTGCAAAATAATAGGGACTACTATAAGAATAACCGTTTGAATCAATAATGAATTGCTTAACCGAGGAACATTCCAGCCGGCCTGAATTCAAATAGCGCAATATCCTTTGAAATGATGAAACGAAAGGTAATTTATTTAACTCAGATCGCTGCAGTGCACAAGTGAGTAGGCTATCCAATACAGCATTTTGCAATAAATACACCATCAAGATGGTGAAATATGGTGGGGCAGCATCATGGTATGGTGATATTTTTCCTAACTGGGTCCCATTTATAGAATTGAGAGCAATATGACGGCAGTGTCCTATATGAAATTTTAAAGAACACGATGCTACCTTATGTGTAGGACAATATGCCTCTTCGATGGCTGTTCCAACAGAATAACGATCCTATACCCTCATCGAAGCATGCAAAAGAATAGTTTTTGGAAGACAACCTTAATGTTTTAAGATGGCCTTCTCAATCGCCAGACTTCCACCCGATTAAGACCCTACAGTGAGAAGTCAAAGTAGCATTAAGGGATGTAAAAGCGTCTAATAATAATGATTTATGGACATTCTTCAAGGATGCGTGGGAAGCTACTCCACCAAGGACTTGTCAGAAGCTCTTTGATTGAATGCCGCGACGTTGCTTGGCTGTCATAAAGAACTACGGCTATTCTCCGAAATTTTGAGGTAGCTATATGATAATTCATTTTTTATGCTATAACATTCATCTTTTTTACTTCAGTTTGCATTCGGAGTAAATAACTTCAAGAATTGGTAGCTGTCCTTATTTTTTTTTTACAACCAATTTGAAACTCTTTTTTTCATTTTATATACAAATTTTAGGTCACGCTCTTTGTCTTTATACTACCGACATTCAAGCCAATTAATATAAAATTATAACGTATCATGAAAACAAAGAGGCTCTGAGTTTTTTTGCGTTTTCAAATATTCCAATGGCTGTCCATTTTATTTTGCATAGCACTTTATGTCTCTAGAAAGTAAACATTTAAGCATTTTTCAATAACTTCGATGTATTGCTAATGAGTCGGCGTCTTCATTTAATAAACTAACACTACTACAAGTTAGTAATCGCAGAGTCGAGTGACATAATTGAGCCTCATTTGCGAATGGAATACGATATCACTGATGAACAGCACAAAAACAATGGCCCGAGTACTGAACCTTATAGAACGCCATTGTAGCATGATAGAAAAATCTTCGTTCATGGAATCTTGCTGATATCATTCGCTAAAGTAATTTGCGATGAATTCTAATTTGAACCTCGATTCACGAAATCAAATGCCTTCGAAAACTCCAAAAGACAAAGGAGGGTTAACTTAGATTCATAGAAAGTTCAACGAATATCATTAATAATTTTTACGAATGCAGTATTGCAGCTATACACCGTGTTTGTCACGCCAAATGATCTGTACTAATTAAATGGAGGTTGCTTATGTGATGACATTGACATCTCTTAATAATACAATGCCTTGTAATTCTTTGACAAACCAGGACAAATGTCAAAAATGATCAAAATGTTCCCGGAATAACCACCGTGTGGCGCTCCCATTGTTCCGATTTGAGTTCTGCTTTTTTTTTTAAGTTGGTACATCTGTTGTTGACATTCCCTCTAAATCTTAATGTCGTAGTAGCCAAGAGTACATCTATCTCTGCCAACATACGATTTTTTACAATTTTACTGTTGCCTTGGCGTGGGCGGAAAGGTAGAAGAAGGAGGAAGGAAAATTGTTTTATAATGGTTTGAAACTCAGATGTATTTGGTTTCGATATTAGCTCTCTCAGGGGCCGAATAGGACGGAGAGTTTTTTCTTCACTCATATTATAATTCACACTTGTTTTTTGTGCTTGAAAACTCTACAACAGCGAAATCTACGTGTCAGTGTTATGCCTTCACACGTACAATTTTCCTGACTGAGTTCCAATTACAAATGAAAAACTTGTCATGGGTAGGATTCGAACCTTGACCCTTCGAGTGAGAAGCGATTGCTAGTACCACTACACCACTTGTATTAAATTTTGCGTAAAAAATGGTTTTAATGGTGAGCGAACTTTGGAAATGTCGGAAAAGTGTTTCGGCAACGATTCTCTAAAGAAATCGGTCGTTTACCAGTGGTACGATCGATTCAAAAGTGGTCGTGAAATGATGAACGCAGTGGCAGGCCATCGACATCGAAAACCAACGAAAACACTGATGAAGTAAGATAAATGTTGGTCAATAACCGCAAATTAACCATCAGAGAGATAGACCTCAATTGCATGCAAAAAAGAGACCGTGTTAACCATCATTATTAGTAATTTTTTTGACAAAAAATGCAACAAATACCATCCAACAGCCACCGAATTCACCTGATTTGGCTCCCTGTGACTTCTTTCTGTTCAATCGAGTTAAAAAACCACTACGGGGAACGTGTTTCAGCAGCCGAGAGGAAGTAATGGAAAAATCGCAAGAAGCACTGATGGGCATACCGAAAACCGAATATAAAAAATGTTTCGAGGATTAGATCAAGCGTGTGTTGCAGTCGATGGGGATTACTTTGAAGGGGACAATATAGATTTAGATGAATAAACTAGTATTTCTAATTTTCTGAATAAATTCCGGGAACATTTTGAGCGAGGTTGTACGTGTAATTTCCATTCTGAGAGAAGTAATCGATTAGGATTTCCATCAGACATGGAGGAATTTATTTAAAAAAAACTTTGAACATACTCCATCTAACCTAGATTTGGCAGATGAAATGGGAAAAATTACTTGGGAACTGCTTACTAGAATAATTTGAATGTAAATTTGGGACTCAAGTTCACTGGGTAGTATGTACGTAATTTTTCCCAAAGTTGTCGGGTGTTCACATTTGTATTTAGTTGCTACTAAAATTTCCGCATAATAAAGGGTGTTTCTTTTTGAGTGGTTTGGTTTTTAAACTGGCAACACTGTTTCTACACATTGTAAATTTGACACTTGAAAGTTGATTTGTATTTAATACGTTTTACCATTTTACGGTCGACATAACCATCTATTTGAGCAAATTATTCGGAACACGATGAATCGTTTTCGCATCACGTACACTTTAATGCGTATTATCCATCCCTAAAAATGACAAACAGTGCGAATAGAAGAAATTATTGCCGTTGTGGAGCGCAGTGTTGAGGAAAATCCGAATGAGTCGATTCGCCATCGGGCACAGCAATTGGAGCTATGTCCATCCACTTTGTGGAAGATTTTGGCGAAAAATCTTGGCTTAGAAGCTTATAAGATGCAGCTTGATCATTATACGCATCGTAGGTTCGGTGAATTGGCCGAAAACATGATTCAGCTTGATCTTCATTTTCAACACAAAATTTTGTTCTCAGATGAGGCCCATTTTTGGTTAAATGGATATGTAAACAATCAAAATTGTCGAATGTGGAGTGGAGAAAATCTAGAAGCCTTTGTTGAGACGACCTTGCAACCAATAAAACTTACTGTTTGGTGTGCTTTATGGGCTGGCACCCATAAACTCATATTTCTTTAAGGACGATGCCGTCCAGAATGTTACCGTCAATGGAGATTAGTTTCCTTGGGGGTATGTAATGTCACTGGACTATGCTGATAAACCAAAGACGTTAAACGATTTGGAAGTCAACATGCGCCGTGTTATTGCTGATGAAATTGTCGAAAATTGGAAAATAGGCCTAATATCATAATCATTAACATTAGTTTCAAGAGTTTTATTTTATATTTAATTTGTATAAAACTGATAACTATCGACGATTTGTCTGGAGTTAAAGAACAAACCGTAGCGGATTTTTCTTTGAGAATTTGTAGGCGGGCGGTTGTTATTCCAATGTGTATCAATTAAGGTGTTGCTGAATGAGATTAAAGCAAACTTCTGACTTCACTAGTGTTTGAGAATAATCGAAGAAAAAAAAAAAAATTAAGCAGAGAAACGAATGGTAAATTAAACGAATTATAATGTTTATTACATGTTACCTCTTCTGTGGTCTGCAAACAAGTGGGCGAGAAGTTCACACAGCAAGATCCACCAGCGAAACCAAAACCCTAAACGAGAGAAATTCAAAGACGAGAAAGAGAGAAGAGAAATGCTGCAAGTGCAGAGTGCGCGAATTCATTACGAGTGGTGAATAAACTCAAATGCTTCGGTTTCGATGGTAGATTTTGCTGGGTAAGCTACACTCTGGCAAGAACCCATCACAAACTTAATTAATTAACATATTTAAAAACATTTTATGGATAACAAATTTTACGAATTGATTTATTCCAAAACATCCCGCCTCCCATGAAACAGCGTTTCAGCATACTGGTAGTACGGCTAGCTTGTGAACAGGGCGAGTAAGGTTGCCGCTAGTTGTGCGAAGAGTGGCTACACGTACAAGGTCATCCGCACCCGGGTGAACTTGGACTACTCGTCCCGTGGCCCATTTCCCCGGTGGTAAGTTAGTTTCTTTAATTACAACGAGATCGTTCACCTTGATGTTGTTCTCAGTCTGCTGCCACTTTGGACGTTGTTGCAAAGATGTCAAATATTCGTTTTGCCAGCGCCTCCAGAATCCCTGTATTTTTGATTGCAGATTTTGCCAGGTTGTGAGTCGGTTAGATGTAATGTCGATAAAGGGCTCCGGTATAGTGGCATATGATTCACCTAGAATAAAGTGAGCGGGTGTTAAAGGGTCTAGGTCTGTATCTGATATCTGGCAAAGTGGCCGCGAATTGAGTAGCGCTTCGATTTGTGTCAAAAGAGTGTAATACTCTTCGAAGGTAAGAGTGTTCGTTCCAATTACGCGGCGAAGATGTTGCTTTACCGATTTTACACCCGCCTCCCACAAACCGCCGAAGTGTGGTGCCGAAGGGGGAATGAAATGCCATGTTATGCCATCACGAGCCAACGATTCCGCTACTAACGAGTTATATTCTTGTGATAACACCAAGGCAAACATATCAGATAGTACACGTGCGCCACCGTGAAAGTTCGTTGCGTTATCTGAGTACATGTTGGATGGTTTTCCGCGGCGAGAAACGAAACGACGAAAGCCGGCAAGAAAAGCTTCAGTAGTAAGCGCACTCACTAGTTCTAGGTGAACGGCTTTTGTTACGAGACACACAAACAACGCGATATATCCTTTACAAAAGTTTGTTTTACGACCCGATTTTACTTTCAAGTCAATAGGGCCGGCGTAATCACACCCACAATTAACAAATGGTCTACCGGGTTGAAGTCTTTGGCGGGGTAGATTACCCATTAGCTGCGAAATAGTAACCTTTCGTGGCCGGAAACAAGGAACGCAATCATGAGTGACCTTACGTAAAATGTTTCTACATCCAATCACCCAGTATTCTTGGCGTATGAGGGCAAACACTGTCGATACACCGGCGTGAAAAAAGCGAATGTGGGCGTCACGAACGATAAGAAGGGTTATCGCATGTCCCTTGGGTAAAATGATTGGATGTTTAAAATTGAACTGAACATTAGCGTTTTCGATTCGCCCCTGAACGCGCAAGATATTGTCTTTGTCTAAAATAGGAGAAAGGTTAGTTATAGAACAGTTTTTGGGAAAACGATTATGTTTTTTATAAAATTTCACATATTCACCGAAATACCGATTCTGCAACCATCTGATGACACTGACTTTAGCCAAGTTTAGTTCATTTGGTGTAAGATACCAGGATGAGGGTCTCGTTCGTTTTTGGCTTATGTTGATGAAGCGATGAATTCTTGCAACTGTTCGAAGCAGAATATTCCATTTTGAGATTCGAAGAGATAAGATTTCATATGGATGTGCGTCGTTGGTTGAAGCATGGTGAGAATGTAGATTATGTAATGGTTTTTTCTCCTCTATAGTGCAGCTAGGATCTTCGGTTGACAGCTCAATGATTTGCCAAGTATTACAATCTTGCTGGAGCCAAGGGGGCCCATTCCACCATAGATTGTGAGTGAGCAATTGCGAGGGCGGTATACCACGAGAGGCACAATCAGCGGGGTTACAATGCGACGAGACATGAAACCAACGGTTGCGAGGGATGGTGTTAAGAACTTCTGCGGTACGATTTCCGATAAACACAGTCCAACGACGCGGGGGTGACGATAACCACGATAACACAACTTTCGAATCAGACCAGGCATAGATTTTTTGAAAGGTAATATTAAGGGAATTTTGAACAGCTACAAGTAGACGCGCAAGTAATACAGCGGCACAGAGTTCTAGTCGAGTAATGCTTAGCTGTTTTAGTGGAGCGACACGAGACTTTGCAGCGACGAGAGTGGTTGCGAATTTTCCGTTTGGAAGCTGATAACGCGAGTAATGCGGCATATGCTGCTAGAGATGCATCGGAGAAGCCATGCAGTTCAAAAGTTGATCGTCCAAGACCGATAATTCGGGGTATTTTAATTTTGGTAAGGTTTTCGAGTTCGTTACGATATCTAGACCACTGAATTGCAATTGAATCGGGAACCCGATCACCCCAGTCCAGATTCTGGTGCCAAAGTTCTTGGAAAAGAATTTTGAGTTGAACGACCGAGGGGGAAAGAAACCCGAGGGGATCAAAAATTCTAGCAACGTCTTTTAAGATTTGGCGTTTCGTAACCGTATCACTTGGTGGACAATTTAAGCGAAAACTGAATATATCATCTTTAGGGTTCCAACTGAGACCGAGAATTTTTACCCACGAATCCGCATTTGTGTCGAACGAGAGATTTTCTAAAGAAATTGGGTTTTGTCTATCAAGCAAAGCGTTGCTATTACTTTGCCACTTGCCAAGTTCCATCCCACACTTGGAGAGCAGTTCTATTAACGAATTTTTCTTAGCAATAGCTTCAGCCAGTGTTTCTCCTCCGGAAGCTACGTCGTCCACGTAAAAGTCATTAAGCACGATTTCGGACGCGATGGGAAACTGATTTCGGTAGTCTTTCGCAAGTTGTTCTAAGGTTCGAACCGACAAGTAAGGCGCGCAGGACGTACCGTATGTAACTGTGCGGAGGCGGAAATGTTGAAGTGGATCGTTAGGGGATTTTCGCCAAACGATCCTCTGAAAGTCAGAATCCTTCTCCGATACCCAAATTTGGCGAAACATTTTAACAATGTCCGCTGTAAACACGTACCGAAACCGACGAAATCTTATACACACGGAGAAAAGGTTTCTTGTATAGGAGGACCTATCATCAAAGTGTCATTTAAGCACTGCCCGTTTTTATCCCTAAAGGACCCGTCAAACACGACCCGAAGCTTGGTAGTGGTACTATCTGGTTTATGCACAGCATGGTGGGGAAGATAAAACACATTGGAACTGGTTATTTCTGCAGCTGGAATCGGTGTCATATGTCCTAAAGACAAATACTCATCAAGGAATCGAGAATAGTTCACAAGCAGTTCTTTATTTTGAGAGAATTTTCTCTCCATACCTCTTAAGCGCGAGAGAGCTCCAGTTAGCGTATTTGAAAATTCTGGAAAATATTTGAAAGGTAGATTAACGATATATTTACCTTTTGCATCACGGCGATGGGTATTTAAAAAATGTTCCTCGATCTTTCTGTCTTCGGTCGTTACGTGTGATGTGGAGACTTCTTCGATAGTCCAAAAGGATTGTAAAATCGCATCGATGTCCAGGCATGCGTGGTTGGTGATAATGCTGGGCTCAATCCGAAAAGGCAACTTTCCGGCTAAGATCCAATCGAAGATAGTGTTTTGGGCTATAGGGTACCCCTGTTTACTTCGAACCACACTTCCCTGAAGAATTTCCCATGCTTTGTCTGCTCCGAGCAATACATCGACTGAATTGGATTCGTTGAAGGAAGGATCCGCTAAATCCAGTTGGTTCAAATGTTTCCAGTCGTCTACGGTAAACGAATTTGTTGGCAAATCGGCTGTCACGCGTGATAAGATATACGTATCAACTGTGATACTAGTTAGGTTACAGCGTGACAATATTGTCAACGAAATGAGGCCTCTGGATTTACCAACGTTGGTAGAGCCAATACCGCTTATCGGTATACGAGCGTTTCTTCGCTTGAATCCTAGTCTTTGGACGCAGGACTCAGAGACAAAAGATACCTGTGAGCCTGTATCAACAAGTATTCTCACCTGCTGATATACACCGTTGATATCCATAACATTTCCGACGGCTGTGGGTAATAGAGTTTGAGAAAAACGATGCGCGTTGTTTACCGAATGGTTGCTTATGACGATGTCCGATGTTGACGCCGGGGTAGAATTAATAAAATGATTTGGGCGAGTATTGGGAGCGATTTGATCATGCTGCAGAGGATCACAAACGAATGTATTAGCCGACGGGTTAAGGTTACTGGTTACCGAATTATCGTGGACCAAAGTGTGGTGACGAGTGTTACATGTCCTACACCGAAACTTTGACTGACAACGCGCCGATGAATGACCAGTACGTAAGCAGTTGAAGCATATTTTATTTGTTTTAACGAAATCTCGCCTAGATTTTACAGGCAAAGCGAGAAAGTCAGAGCATTGGGAAAGATTGTGTGTCGAATTACACATTGGACAATTTAAACTTGAAGAGACATGCATGCTTCTGATCACGTGGGATTTAGGTTTTGTGTCGCGATTGGTTAATATGCAGCTTTCAAGTGCCTCACATCTCCGTATTAAAAAGGTAACGAATTGATCGAAGGTAGGATAGTCTTCATCTATACTCTCTTCCGACCAAGCCTGACGTGTTCCAGAGTCCAACTTACTTATAAGTATATAAATTAGCCATGGATCTCTATTAGTACAACTTATTGCAGTTAAACCGCGTATAACTTCATCTGATCCGTCGGATATTTTACGAAGTTGAACCGCGTTGGATTTAGTAACCGGTGGAAGATCCATGAACGTTTGAATATAATTGTTTATCACATATCGCGGCCTATCGTAGCGCCTTTCTAATCTTTTCCATGTCTGCTCATAAGTCGCATCACAGATCGGAAGATGATTTAAGAGGCTAAGCGCTTCATTACGAAGAGAAGATTTAAGAAAATGAAATTTTTGGGTTGGCGTAAGATTATCCTTATGGTGGACCGCGCCTTTGAACATATCGCGGAAGGTGGGCCACTCCTGGTAGCTCCCACTAAATGGTTCGATGCGAATCGAGGGAAGAAAGCTGTCCGAATTCCTACTCGAAGAAGATTTATTTAAGGAGTCAACTAAAATCTGCTGCTGTTCTACTATTCGATTCACGGCATCTTTACTTCTTTCTTCTTGTTGGCGATCCTTAATAGCAGAAAGAAATACTGACTTTAATGTAAGATACTTTGACTCAATCTCATCAAAGTCAGGGCCAGGATCTGAATAACCTTCCTTGTCTGCGAACTCATAAAATATTTTTTGCGTTGCATTGAATTCGCGCCATAAATCCTCAACTCGACCTAGCTTAACCTCGAGATCAACAAGAGAAGTTATGTCCGTTATAGAGTCAGCGTAGGTACGCAGCTTGGTAATTGAACCTTTGATGTGACCGCGTGTAAGGCGAAGAGCAACAAGTGAGTTTGCTAAGCTCCTAATTGAATTGTTTTTCAATTTATATTAAATTTACCAAAAAAAAGTCAAAGACAATGCGTACCGAATGTAGTCTTTATAAACACCGAGTGTACATATATTACTACGAGTAATTAAACACAGCACGTGCAGTCAGTAAAATAGGAAAAATGTTCACAATGCCACGCGAATGTTTTTAGCGAAAAAAGTTTTTTTTTTTTTTTTCACGAATAATCGAGAATCCGGCTCGAATTGGGACCACAAAAATGTTTGAGAATAATCGAAGAAAAAAAAAAAAATTAAGCAGAGAAACGAATGGTAAATTAAACGAATTATAATGTTTATTACATGTTACCTCTTCTGTGGTCTGCAAACAAGTGGGCGAGAAGTTCACACAGCAAGATCCACCAGCGAAACCGAAACCCTAAACGAGAGAAATTCAAAGACGAGAAAGAGAGAAGAGAAATGCTGCAAGTGCAGAGTGCGCGAATTCATTACGAGTGGTGAATAAACTCAAATACTTCGGTTTCGATGGTAGATTTTGCTGGGTAAGCTACACTCTGGCAAGAACCCATCACAAACTTAATTAATTAACATATTTAAAAACATTTTATGGATAACAAATTTTACGAATTGATTTATTCCAAAACAACTAGTATGCAAGATTTATTATCCGATAGACATAGTAGGCAATATTCAAAAGTCTTAAATGTAAAAAGCAAGTTTTTGAAAACCCAAATATCAAGGCAATATCTTCTCTACCATGTAGTGATGCTCAGCAGTATCTTGTTGGATTGTCGGGGATCCTATTGTCACTAACCTACTCATAAAATAATTATTGTACCTGACATAAGAAACAAGAACACGATCACATATAACACCGTACTTTCGGATGTTTTGACGGACGAAGACAATAACTTCGTGAGAAGTCTTAACCACCCTTTAATGCACCGACTAACCTCGGTTGCTTTGCCGGTGTATTTTGAGAACAACCCTCTTACTTCAAGTGGGTTCACACTTCAACCTGGCTATATCAAATTTATTACCACGTCTCACCACAGGAAATAATATTAAAAATTCATTGTTTAAAAGCGATTACAATTCGTCTATTCAATATAACTTTATTTAAGCAAATTCAATAGTTTTTAGTGTATACATACATACATATTTAAATATAATTGGAAATTTAATCAGCATTTAATTTGCGTGATCAGAATAAAATTAAAACATTCACATTCTACAGTTAGATATGTATTTTTAAATTTTAGATTGTAAGGATATGTTTTGATTTATATTTTAATAGATAAGTTCAATTTTATGTGTAGGTATTTGCTGTTCAAGACAAAAAAAAATATGTAGGTTAATCATACTAATTGTTTCGCCTACACACAGAAAATATTCCAATCCGTGCATGGACGGATTTGTATGTTAAATTTAAGAAAAAGATTTATGGCTTACCATGATCAACCGCAAATCAGGACTGCTCTCTGGATCGCTGATCCTGTTTTGTTTTATAATACAGTCATTAGGTTCTAAAAAACAGGTTACACTTCCCAGGTAACCCAGGTTACCTGGGTAATTTTATCGATTTCGATGTGCTCTTTCCGATTTTCAACTTTGCCACCTCGTATTTTTGCCGCTCGTGTCGAAATATTGGAAAAATGCCGCCTAAAAGCAGTTTTTTGGACAATATCTCCATTCCAACTCATTTCACGATAAAAACATTTATAGAAAAAATTGCCTAAAATTCAAGTAATAATCTTTTCGTAAAATCAATAGTTTTGACGTACGAACGCCGCAAAGTGTACGCGATTTGGCCATTATATATCTACGGCAACCCGTGACATTTAGAAGTTAATCACTGATTACATTTATGAATTATAAAATTAACTTAAATCAAAAAACTATATTAACTGGAAATATTTAAATTTGTACAGAGCTCAATAGAAATATCTAGTCTGAGTCATCAGCATGCGTCTATCGTTTCACAGTCTCGTTTGCATTTATAGGCTCATGGCTTCTAATGATGTAAACTGTTTTATTTGTGCTAATCGATCGCAATAAAGTGAAGTTATTGACGTGAAGGAAAAATGATTGGAAACTTTTCCTAAGTCAAGTAAGAAAAGAAAAGAAAAAAAGAACAACAAGGATATACTTTTGATGGGACTGAGATCGATAGTGGTTCACGATGTATGCCGAAAACGATACAATAATTAGAAGTTAATCACTGCATCTTTGTGTAGAGGAAGCGCTGTCACGACTTCTCAACCAAAACTGCGATCTATGCGCCCAATATACTCATTCATAATGATGATGATGATGGTTGCAGCCGATACACAGTATCACAATTCGTGCATGAAAAAATTGTACCAACACCATGGACTAAATAAATAAAAAAAAAGAGGTCCATATGCAAAGGAGATCGATACTGCAATGCAGCATCATTGGAATGTTGAAGACAAAATTTAAAGCTGAGAACTTCATGGTCAAATAAGCCATGGAAGATGCAGACACTCTAATAATCAATACCGCAATAAGCGTTTCATCGGCATTTAATTTCGCAATAGTCGTCGACGATGATGTAGATTTTCTTATTCTTTTGACGGCTCTAACATATATACTCTGAAACCAGGAAAATAATACACCCGCGCAGATCATATTTTATTTTTGCATTCCTTCAGTGACTGTGATACAATATCAACATTATTTAATCAAGGGAAAATAAACTTTATTAATGTATTCCGAAAAAATCCAGTTTTAAACGAGATTATCCAGGTATTCAAAAATCCAAATACTCAAATACTGATCCAGAGATCATTGCTAAAACTGGAGAACTCTTCCTTCTTGAATTATACATTTACAGTAGTGTGAAAAGTAAAGGAAAGTATGTCTTCAAACAACTAGATATGCATGCTCCACAACATCAGCATATAAAAGTAACACTAACAGAAGCAGAAGGACGACAACATTCGTTCCGAACCTATCATCAGGTTCAGCAGTGGTATGGGAATGAACAAAATGCAGAGCAATGAGAATGGAATAGAAACAAGAATGGGCTAATTCCTGTCACCATACTCGACCACAATACAGCTTCGGAAAGCTTGTTAATACTTATTTTTTGCAAATGCAAAAAAGGATGTTGGAAAGCCGCATGTGGATGCAAAAAGGCTGGGTTAAAGTGCTCCGTTCTATGCACGAATTATAGTGGTACCTGTGATACGAGTAACTTGCAAGTTCCATCACAAGATAGCGATGCAGAGGAACAAACGGTGACTATTTTCAAGCAAACGTATGCTAAAATCGTATAATCCGCATCACGAATGATGTGGAAGAAATTTCGGTCTGTGACGTTTCGATACTAAAGGCAATGATCTCGCCTGGTCCATCAAGAACGGCGAACTGAAGGAGTAGTAAATTGCATGTGAACTAGACCTAATGGGGATGCCACTATAAAAAAAGCGCCGCTTAATCTACTTCAAGGTGGTGGTGAAATGAGTATTTTTGCCAAACCGCATTTTGATGTACAATACACTTTGTGGCGGTTGTATGACAAATCTATTGATTTTACGAAAAAAACAGGTTATGACTTGTATTTTAGGCAATTCTCTCTAGTTTCATTTTGAATCTAAATGTTTTTGAAATTAGTTGCAAAAAGGAGATATTGTCAGGAAATTGCTCTTAGGCGGCATTTTTCCAATATTTCGACACGACCGGCAAAAATACGGAGTGGCAAAGTTGAAAATCGGAAAGAGCACATCGAAATCTATAAAATTATCTTTTTCAAAACTCCCTGTAAACTTTCCAGGTAAAACTAAAAAATACCAAAAAAATTATTATTATGTATATTTGGTACTTTTTTTTTCGAGATACATGTATGCAGGTTTTTGTTTGCGACTGGTTTAGCAGCTCAGCTCAGCCGAGACTTTGGCGACTTTATCCTAGGCACGTGGTCTGGACAAGCAGTGCAAGACCCTTTCCACAAATTGCCTTTAAAATAAAATCTGTAAAATTGGGTTTTGTGCATCCAAACCAGATGTAATGGTGCCACCAAATACGACAATTTCTACTTGGAGCAGTACTTAGGGGATGTGACATAAGATTGAATTCGCTTACAAAAAAAAACTCCTTTGTTTTAAAGGTATCGCTACAGCCAGCACGAAGAAAAAGGGGAGCTGTAGCTTTTATGGAGAATTGAAGATTAATTTGAATTAATTGTAATAAATTTACTACCTAATATATATAAGGCAGGGAAACCTGGGCACGAGTACTATAACTTTAGCGCCAAGAATTGATAACGGTATTTTATAGAGGAGCTAAAAACTAGCATTTTTTACTATGGGAGGGGGGGTCCGTCCCCTCGTCCCGTTTAGGAGTTATGGGCAATTTAAAAACAAATGACTTAAGATGGGAAAAAAATTATTAATAAACAACGGTAACACTTACAATAAAGTACTATACAGAATATGAAGGCCCGCAACTTGTTCTTTAATATAAAATTTACATCAAATTATTCGTGTGAATAGTTTTTGAATAATTCACATTCAAACTCAAATTCTTGGTAAAAAATTAAGAAAAAAAATTTGTTTAACAATTTTACTCAAAATTGATTTTTTGTATTCAATGCGCGTAATAATTCTGAATCGAACACAAAAAACTGTATGGCATTATGTCCTCAAGTTTTTGAGCAAATTGAAATTGAAATTACTACTTTAGTTTTGTTTTTTTTGCATTTATGTACGTAGTCTTCCTTTGAATAAGTTAATGAGTATTATTTAAACATCTCGCAGACGCCTATATCAATAGTTTTCTTAATTAAGAGCACACGGGTGACCCGCTTAGCGGGATTAAGGAATTTCAACTCTCTTTCCGCAGGCGGCTGGTCCCGCTCACGCAACTTCGTTGCTCCGCTCGGGGTATGTGCTTTTCGTCAGGCAGGCGCCTATGTCATCAATACTCTTCATCCACAGTACTCATAACAAAATTACAAAGTTCCCATTAATAACAAAGTTTCACTAATTCGCATTATAGAAAATTCACGTTCCAATTTTGCAGTAAATTATTTACTTTGCGAAATATCTATGTTTGTACGTATGTAATATGTAATGCACTTGATAATGATTCAAAAATATAACCGAACCATAGTTTGGCTTTTATACCGTTATTTCTTTTTGTGATAAGGCGTGTAGTTATTGATATTCACAAAGATCACTCTGTGTTCAACCGTAGTGCGAATCAAGTGATATTTTTTGTGAATAAGCAATGACGGCTAAGCATCCCCTAATCCATCCTAAATTAAATAACTTCTCAGTGTTTTGTTCATTTGGAAATGTCGACCAACGAAAGAAGCATTGAATTTTTAGAAGATTCTGGTTTAATTCCCACTAAAACATCCATTCCCCCCACTGTGTTGCAACTTACCTATGAAGGTAGAAAAGTGTAGAAATGTAAAGTTCGGTTGGATGTGGCTATGCTCAAAGAAAAGCCCCAAAAAAAAGGTGACAAAACTTGTAGAAATACAATCAACCCATCTATCGGTACATTTTTCCATGGACCTCAATGTCGCTAGAGATTCGCGAGGTGCTTGCAATAATTATCGCTTTTGTTATCAAAATGCCTGTGAACACGGTTTTTCAGGTAAATTAATTAAACCTTAAGCTAAAACCTAAGGATTTTTTAAAAATATTATTACATGTATGTTATTATTTTAAAATTAGCATATAATCGCTTGGCGCCATCATGACAATAAAAGTGAGCTTAGTAAATCTACTATAATAGATTACTATAACTACGAGTATTGTCGTGAAATAGCCGAAATAATAGCATCTCACGTCGATGCTAACATTGGCGGCGAAGGAAAAACTGTACAAATCGACGAGACCTTTCTTACAAAAAGGAAATACCACAGAGGCCGTGTAACCGAACAAATGAAAATCGTAGTGTTGGGGTTATTTTGTAAAGAAGATAAGGTCGGACGCTTCTTTAAAGTGAACTACAAAAGTAAAGAAGACTTGTGGCCTTATACACACAAATACGTTAACCCCAACAGCAGTCGTATTTGTACCGACAGCGCATGCCAATACATAGGTATTGAGAAAATGTTCCCTACTTCTATGACTTATGAAATTACAAACCACAGCAAAGGCGAATATGTTGACAAGACCGATGCAACCAATACTATAAATGATCTTGAGAATCAGAACAAGCTTCTGAAAAAATCAATTTTATGCCGCAATACAACGCAGCACCTTCACCAATATATGGCACTTTTCTTTTACCGGAAATGAAATGCCTTGAAAAAAATTATAAGAATGACATGGGCTCCCAAATCACGGAATTTTTAATTGACGTAAAAAAAGTGTACCCAGGTTTTGTCAAAGGTAAAGAAAGTGTGGGTTTGCAACTGAAGGACTTCGACCCTCCGACCGTTCACAATGAGCACTTACTCGTAGAAGGTATTTTACCACCAAAACAACCTCGGCTCTTCACCATCATCGACGAACTCAACGAACTCGACATTGACACCAGTACGGACGATGACTTCATTGACGAAACTCACATACCTTTTTAATATGTACTTGTTCATTGAACATTTAATTGACTTCTCTTAACTAACACCTAATTTACTCACAAACTGACTGACTGTTACGCGGAATGCAATGCAAATCTATCTCCTCGTGGTGCATTCTGGGTCACGCTAAATGATTTGCTGTACTTTACTTACAAAGTGCGATCACCATAAATACCAAAAAAAAACGTCTTATAAAAAATAGTTTTAGTACTCGTAATTTTCAATTTTCTCAAAAACTAGAAGATATAAAGCCATGTGGTTTTTTGTCTTAGATTCAGAATTGATATGCGCATTAATACAAAAAACCAATTGGGCACATCATCTCACAATTTTGAATAATATTGATTTAAAAAAAAAATTGTTTTCATTTTTTGCCAAAAATTTAAGTTTGAATGCGAATTATTCGAAAACTATTCACACGAATATATTGATGTAAATTTTATATTAAAGAGCAAATTTTAGGCTTTCAAATCCTATATAGTACTTTATTTTAAGTGTTGCCTTTGTTTTTTTTAATAATTTCTTTCCCATTTTAAGTCATTCTTTTCTAAAATTGCCCCTAACTCCTAAATTCTTGGCGCCAACGTTATCGTACTCTCCCCGAAACCTGCACTGCGTTGCTAGAGATAACCTACTATACCCTTGTCTAACAATCGTCATCGGGGAAGGAGATTTGGGCGTTATTGCAAGGCTCCATATGAAGACCACATTATTCTTCCAAATTTACGACTTCTCAGTTGTTTGTTAAAACCAGTGGCTTGCTAATAACTTGGATAATTTTATCTATGAAATATGGCTCGGGTTTCAGGTGCAAGTTTTCACAAAATTTTATATCACACTGATTTCATTCGCTATTGAAGGTGGTCTAGGGTTACGTCAAGGATATGTTCGAAAACTTACCTGGAAGCTTAAATTTGGCCATTTGCAATCATTCCGAAGAACTTGTGCCATCGACGTCATGTCTGTCAATAACCACGATCATGATCTTGTCTTTATCAATTTCACGGAAAGACCGTAGAGATTGTGACTTTGTAAGACTGGTGTACTGGTGTACTGGTGTCACTGATGTTTTGTATTTTAGGCTCTTCAGAAACTGGAACTGTTTCTTCCAACGATCTCCAGCGGTTTTTGGCATTCCACTCGCTACTTTTCCTATTCACATAGCCTTTAGATTGTTATAAGCATTTTTAATATTTCCTTTTCATTCCGGACTTCTTTGAATCTCTTTGAGAGGAAATGCTGTTATTTCCATTCTAAAGGAGAATCGGTCTCAATTTTTCTTGTCTTTTTTTAATGATATGTAATTCATTGGTTTCACAAAGAGTAGAAGATATTGATCTGTGTATCAATTTAGCTGACATTCTCTTCATTCATCGACTGCTTTCTGGTTCTGTGGAGTACGCCTCCCTTTACAATTATATTTCCTTCAACACTAATCCTCGTAATTTACGCTGTCTTTGTCTCTCCTATATTCCAAACCATAGCACCTCTTATGGTTCCAACGAACCAATCTCTCACATGCTCTGTAAGGTCAACTCAAACCTTCTCCTTTTTGATTTTAAATTGAGCACTTCTTATTTTAAACTTGATCTCCTTCACCATTCCCTTACTTCCTAACCCTTAACTGTTGTTAATTTTTAAGTCCTAGTTTCTAAGTTAGTTTAAGCTTGTGTTAATCGAAATAAATGGAGGCGTTAGCCCCCACCAAATTACTTATCATTCGGGATCAATCTGGCGACAATCTTTTTAAGCAGGTGACTGCAATGTTTTTTGTGAGTGTTGAGATATGGGACACATTCACTAGTTTCCTCTATGGGGAATTGGGGACTGCGAATTTATAGGCTAATATTTGCGAATTTAGAATGCTGAAGCCGAAGACTTGTTGCCTAAATCTTTCTCTGATGAAAAATCCACATCCAAATAAAGGCTGCCTTTCCTCTCTATAGTAATCATCATAGCAGATGTCACAGTTTCACATAGTTCTTTTGGTCTTTTCATGTTGCACATCTTGGATGGCTGTGATATCCATATTGTATCAGTTATGCGACTTTGCTAATTGTTCGGCTGCATGTTGGCTGTTAAGTCGTTGTCTGTTTATTGCTTCACAATATGTAGTTTCTTGTGTAGTCGGTTAGTCCGATATCAAAAGTATCTAGTGCGATACTTTCGTAATGAGCAATATTAATAGTACAATAGTAGGACGTAGAATCTTTAGAAGCAGAGTTACATAGCTGAATTCTCCATTTGCTTGTGAAAAGGATAAGCCCTGTTGTTTTAGGGCCAAATTTCAGTCTACGTAGCCGAACACATTCACCGAGAGCTCTAGGAGGGTTGTTCAAGATTTCAAAAGTTTACTAGGGTCCTTCTAAACATGTGAGATCACTTATCTGACTTTTAATGCGATTTTACCTAGTGTCACGTTAATGTATCTGTGCATTGATAACATGAATTATCAGATTCATTGCTGCCAGACATGTTGTAAATTTATGTGTATTTCAGAAGTCCTTGCATTGCTTAAGGCACCTTAATGTAGAGAAAGGCATGTTATATAAACTTCTTATCACAAAAGCTGTACGACGAGTGGAACTTTGTGCGAGCAACTTGAGTAACGAGGTACTCGTACGAATCGACAAATTTTGTCAATCATTTCAAAGTCCACGTAGAATTCCACATTTTAGAAATAGCGCTTTCCTATTTATTGGTGTTTGAAGCCAACTCTACGAGTACATGAATTTCAAAATCAACTCGATTGTTTCTCTTCCCTACATGGCCCACAACTGTCACACGCAACTGTATCTCTTTTATCCTTTCTATCGAAACACTAATAGTTTGTAGAGAGCAACCAAATTTACTTGCAAATCAGTTGGAGTAGCTTCGTACACAAAAAAAAGAAGAAAGCAAACAAAAAACCAAATTGTGCATCAGAAAGAGTTGGAAACAAAAAAAAAAGAAGGAACACGAAACAATGATCCTTGTTCCCTATGGAGCTAGGATAACATGGAATTTATAGAGTGCACTGTGGAGGACAAGAAATTCAATGCGAATTTTTCTTCTATTCCTCGTTTTTCCTACAACGTTTTAGTTTTTTTAGAGGCAAAAAAATAAATTCCTAAACACGAAAAATAAATAGGAGAACTCCTCGCCATGCACCATCTCCTGTATCGCTTCGAACTGTGCACATAACATCCGTAAAACACACGTATCGATGTAATCACCGGATAAGCTAACAAGTTACCATGATTCGAAAACACAAGCTCAGGTATTTGCTCCGCTCCGTTTGAAGTTTAAAGTTGGAGCTGTAGCCGAAGCTGATGCCGATGCGAAAGCTGAAGCGCCCCAAAAATACCTTGATGTCCTCATGTACTCGTATGTACTACATGTCATACTCTTCGTATCTACGGATCTGTATCTGTGTCTATGCATATGGCCGTTACGGAAGGAATAGCGCTTCTGCATTCGAGGACAGGAGTATATGTATATATTTATAGAGGAGGTGCAGGCGTTGGGTGTTTGTTGGTTATGTTGTGGGTGCCCCTGCATGCATATGGCAAAGAGTCATGAATATTTTTTCCTGGGAAGAGCATACGATGCATACGACACCGGAATGCTGCTTAGTCGTTGTAAGGACGTCTTTTGAGGTTGATTCTTTTTTGTTCTATTCCCTTTTCTTTTTCCTTTTTTTCCTTATCTTCTACTTTTATTTTGTACTCACTTTTTGCGACCTTATCATCTTTGTTGTTCCCAACTCAAATAGGATACGGAAGGATGCACGAGTATGTGCATCAAATTTGTATTCCCATTTCGAAAGAGGAGACAAAATCAATTTGTCAAAGATTGCTTGCAGGAAGGAGAATGTACGAAGTAGGTAACTCGACATGAGTCTTTTGCTAATATTTATGATTTCAAAAGATTATTTAGAGTTAGTTGACTCTCACTGATCACATTCCATTGTTTTCGAAACGGTTTTTTACTTGAAGCTATAGATGGTATGAGTATACATTTTGAAATACAAAATTTAAGAAAGCTCAAGTAAAGATTTGGGATGGCAAATGTCTAGTGTTAGGGGTAGGCGATGCAGTTTTCTGCAATTAAATGCTGGTTCACTAAAAAAAAAAAACGAGATTACGCCTCCGAGATTACAGCACTTACAATAAATTCTACTTCAAGATCTCCACTTGCTGTCTCCTGAAAGAGGGCGAATAGCGCCCCGCCACAAAGTCAGTAACAAGATGTGGTGTAGTGTAGGTTTACCAACTCTCCTACCACAAATGTCTTCTTTTCCCGCACTGGCGTTGACATCGTACTAGCGGATTTTAATGACATCCTTGACACATTGCTCAAGTGACTTTTCGAGGAACTCGTATTCATGCCGTAGGGGCATGGGCGTATTTTAGGCTTATGTTAAGAAATTTAGCCTAGATGCGGACTGTCATTAGACGCTCGCTCAAGTGTTGGAAACTTAAGACTTCTTGCCTAACTCTGCCTATATTGCAAGTCTGCATCCGAATAAGCGATCTTTCTTTTCCCAATAGCACTCAACGTAGTAAATATCGTAGTTTTTCTTCCTGCTTATGGTCGGCTCATCCCATCGCACTGCCCTGATAGCGGAGATATCTGCGTGATAGCTGTCAAGGGGCTTTGCTCGGCTACAAATAGCCTGTTAGCGGCCCGAACATTCCACGTGCAGATCCAAACGTCGGTGTCTTTAAACGTTCGCAAGTGTCTTCCACAGTGGATCCATTTTTATCTGAGACGAATAGTTGGTTGGTCACATCTTTTTAATCTCTTCCATATAGGTTACTATGGGCTTACTATGACTTCGTTGACCATTTTAGCCTGCATGTGTTTACTCATGGGCTTACTCATGCAGCTGCCGGGGGCCAACACTGGGAGGCAAAACTGCCCCAATCAAAGTTATAGGATAATCGCCATGCAGACCCATTTACTAAGGGCAATGAAAACTAAGATTTCTGCTCTCTTGACCAAAAGCAAGAAAAGAGAGCAATGTCTAAACTTGAGCTTGGCACGGTTTCAGTTTCAGTTTTAAATGCATTTTATTTTCTTAACACTAACTCTTACATTCTAACAAAAAATGCTTAAATGCTAGCTTACAATTACATAATAATCTTATGCTAACTTACTGGTCCCACACAGGCGCTCTAAGCTACTCTAAATTCTTATAACTATGTCTTTCGACTTTATTTACATTTTACTTAGAACTATTTATTTTGAATACTTAAGGCTAAGAAAAAATATTTTTTAAGAAAAACTTAGCATATGGACATAATTTTTTATTTTTTATAAAAACTTAATATCTAACTTAGAATAAACCTTAGCCTACCTAACCTATATACACAATACAAACATACACACACATATACATTATACACAATTATATACATATATTAGTATATACGTTTGTATATACCAATATATATATATATTTCTTAAATGCTACCTAAACCTGTGCAAGCTGGCCATCGCTATTCACAGAGAAAACAGATTGGTCAGCTCTGCCTCATTAGTGAGGCTGGTCCGTAATTGACGGAAACGACGACGAAACATCTTCCCCATCATTCAACCACCAGAAATGCTGGTGCTGCCGAACGACATCCCTCTTATCGCGATTCCCCACCGCCCTACTGAACCTGAGGCGATCCACACTGCCGTGTGCGACGTCTCTGTTGTAGTTGAGTCGCCTGTCCCCAGCTGTCCGAGCGACATGGAAGATTAACGGCACCGCTGATCTATCCTGGATCAACCCTATCTGATCTAGGTAGAGGAATGCTGCCGGTGGAACGAAGCCGTCAGAGCGCACATTCTCGTGGTAAAGGTAATTGGGGTAGTAAGCCCCAGATATCAGGTTATTCGTCGAGGTCATTGCTCTTGCAATGTGCCTTCGAGTCAGCTTAATTACGAAGTTGTCCACTCGTATTAGATTCGCCCTGTTTTAAAGGACCTCATTAGGATAAAATTTCTTGTACTCCGACTCTGGTGTTCTGTACAAACGAAGGCAAGTCCTCTCAAACACCCGAATCTTTTCCATTAAGCTTGCTCGTACATTGAACCATACGGGGCAACCAAATACCAGCATGGGCCTGATAAGGGCCATGTAGCAGATTACCTTTACCCTCGCATCGAGTTGGCTGCTATAAAACAGTCTCTTTGTAAGGGCAAAAGCACCTTTAGCTCTGGCCAGAGCAGCATCTACATTTTTGCCAAAATACAGAAACTGATCTAGCCAGATTCCAAGGTATCTGACTACATTTCGACAGGCAAGAGGCTGTCCGTGTTGTCCAATGATCGAGAACTTTCTCCAATTTTTTCTGGTATCCCTAGAGGCTCTAGACAACGGCGTCCTAAAGAGAATGGTTTCCGACTTCTGAAAGTTGATTTTCAACTTCCAGTCATCGCAAAATCGTCTTATCTTATCGAAGTCACGCTGCAAGAGAGTGTTAATAACCTCGATTTTTGGACCTGTTCTGTACGCTATCAAATCGTCTGCGTACGCAATAGTATGGGGAAGTGCACCTATCAAGTCGCTTGTATAAATGTTAAATAGGATCGGCGAATTGACCGCGCCTTGCTGAAGACCATTTTTAATTTGAAATATTCCAACAGAAGTCACATCACCATTTTTCACGATGAACTGTCTGTTGGTTAGCATATTATAAAGAATGTACAAGAGTGGTTTACTGATCCCCAGCCTAGTCAGCTTATAGAAAAGACCCTCTAACCATACGGTGTCGAAGGCCTTCTCCAACTCAACAAGGCAGGCACCAGTGCACTGTTTCTTGCCTTTGTTCCATTGGATATCAGAAACCAGTTTAGACGCGGCATGTGAGATATCATGTCCCGCCTTAAAACCGAATTGATTATTCGGAACTATATGTTTGTCCTCAACCCACCTAGACAGAGCTCTATTGATTACTTTTTCAAAAACCTTACTGATATTCGGAAGGAGACTTATCGACCGGAGATTCGCCGGATTGGATATATCCTTCCCCTTTTTGGGGATAGGTTGAACCACCGCCGTTTTCCAATGCGCTGGATAATGTGCATTATTCATTGCATTATTAAACAGGGTGGTGTAGATGTCCACCGCTTCTAGAGGAAGATGTCGAAGCACGATATTCGGAATACCATCGGTTCCCACTGATTTCTTAGCTCTGATTGTGTCGAAGATCTCATGGAGTCCTTCCTTCGAAATGAATGGGGGTAGGCCACCATCTCTGGCAATGACGTTATTTGCCATATTTTCGTCGCTAAACCGGGTGAAACCAGAGCCCTCGGATCGCCAGTTCCCTATTTCATTTCGAATGCAGAAGTCGTGCACCAAGACGCGATTGTCCAGGTCGTAATTAGGGCCAATGGTATCAGTGGCCTTGTATACTTCCTGGAAAGTCGCCCCTATGGCCTCAACCTTCTCCTGTGGATCCTCGATCACAAAAAAGTCGTCATCATCAGCGGCCTCATTTGGATCAATACCTGCTATTGTCAGTAACCGTTCGTTGTCCGTTGTCCGGGCTATAGCGAGCTTGGCACGGCTGTCAGACCAGATGAACTGCTAGTTAAGCTATTTAGTGGAGAGCGTACACCACTCGTTTCCAAGAAAGTTTGCTTAATGAAGGCAACCATTGTTGACCGATTCACAGGAAAAGAGCCTCTCTTAACTGTGCAAGCTATAGAAGTCTACTTCCCATCGTTAAAAAATCTTGCGAATGATCTGATTTGCCCCTATCAATACAGTCTTAGGCGTCCTAATGATAATCTAATAAGTTCTGACCGATAGTCAACATGTCTAGTTTTTTATATCAAAACCATTTACGGCATCCTATACAGGGCCATGACTACATTTGGCCCCCTGCCAAACTTGTTATATTATACAGAAACAGACGAAGAAAACCGTTCGCTACTTTGTAAAATTCGAAGGCAATCACACCGAGACCTTTGATGTCAAAAAGGTATACACACGATGATGCGCTATTATATGACAACTACTACATACGCTGATGTCGTTGACATAGTCGAAAACAGTTTCTTGTATTCTCTATTCATTTCGCCAACAGTTGCAAAGACGATCACAGAATTGCCTCGTTCCACTCCACGAAGGTATATTGTAAATGGAACTTTTAATACCGTTTCACAATGTGCTTACAAGGAACTGCTTATTGTTCAGTTTACGTACAACGAGCACAGTCGTTTGGTTCATGATATTTTTTGGATTATTTTATATTATTATTTTCTTAAAAAATTGTTAGACTTTTCCGTTCATTCGTGTTTTGATGAGTAATAAATCGGAAGCAGCTTAGACCCATTTATTTCAATTTATTCAAGCAAAAATTTTTAAATTTGAACCTGATGAATCACCACCGATTTTGAAAGTGCTATGTGAAACGGTTTAAGAAAAGTCTTTCCTTCAGCTTCATTTAATACCTGCTGGTTTCATTTCATCGTTGGTGACTGGTGGGTGCCGAGTACCTCGACTGGAGATTGGGTAACCAACCCCTTTGGAAGGTCGTTGGGGGCAGCGGACGAGAGAGGGGGGAGGAGTGGCCTCTCACTAGGGCACTTCCTCTTGTTCCAGGCGGCACCGGAGGAATTCCCTAGATGGAATCAACGGTGGCGTCTACAGTTCCAGTCAGGCTAAACTATTAAGTGTAATCCCTATATGAGCTACTTCCACGTATTCGGATACCAGGTCTATAGGGATCTCCAATACTGAACCAGGGCGTTGGAAAAGAGTTGGTGGCGGATGAACCCTTAATGGGTCAATGGCAGCGCTCATATCCTGAAGTGGGTTACTGGCACCGGAATATGCAGCCTGCTGTCCTAAGGTCAAATCTAGGGCCTTGCCTTCCAAGTTGGGGGTTGTGCCGTCGGGGTAACTTCCCGACCATGGAAGAAAAAATAGTTATGAGAGAGACACAACCAGCCTCGGATAATGGAACTCTTCAAATGGAAAATAGACCCGAAACGTCAATGGACTACGATATGAGAGTATTTACCTGGAATGTGCGAACGATGTACACCCCAGGTGCTACTCAAAAACTTGAGTCTGTCCTCGAGCGATATAAGGCAAATATTACCGCCATACAGCATATACGATGGATAGGATCAGGTATGATGAAAAGAAAAAATTGCGATATTTATTACAGCTGCCATAAAAGATTGCACGCATTAGGAGTATGATGTCAAAGTTGTATTCGGGGTGTTCAATTTTGCAGCAGCTCGTAATACGGTGATAAGTAGCACTAGGTTTCCAAAGTTAAGGATCCACACAGCAACCTGGCTTTCTCTAGGCGGTCGAACCGCCAACCAAATCGACCATGTGCTAATTGATGTGAGGCACGCATCCAACATCCTCGACGTGCGCACATTCCGAGGGGAAAATGTTGACTCTGACCACTTTCTTGTTGCGGCTAAATTCAGAGCTCGACTGTCAAACGAGAAGAAGCTGCGAACCGCCCAGAAAAAGAAATTCAACGTTGGACGCCTTAGCACACCTGGGTATCCAGAGACTACAGAGAGCGGCTGAGTGAGAAAATCTCCACTGTGCCCTCACCTACCACAGATGCCAACCATCAGTGGTGCCAGTATCGCTACATCATCAAGGAGGTAGCCGAAACCACCTTAGGATACCAACCACCCCAGAGAAAGAGCCCGTGCTATGATGATGAATGCGTTTACAGGAAAAAGGTGACAAAATATGCACACAAGAAAATGCTGCAGCGCAAAACAAGGGCAGCAAGGGAAGAGTATCGAGCCAGGAGGAGGGAAGAGAAGAAGATCCTGCGTAGAAAAAAGAGGGCCTACGCAGCATCGCAGCTCAGGTAGATCGAAGAGTCTCGTGATCGAAACAACATCCGGAGGTTCTATAAATAAGCCAAGCAACTGGCTGCTGGCTTCAAAACCGGAACACAAGCTCTTCGAAACACCGAAGGAAACCTAGTCACCGAAGAACAGGGAATAGTAGATGTGTTTAAGCAGCTGCTAAATGGGCATTATGTAGAGAGAATGATAGGGCAAGAAGAGAACCCACGTCCAGTCAATGAAAAACCAGTTCCACCACCCAGTATAGAAGAAGTTGGCATAGCTATAAAAAAGCTTAAGAACAACAAGGCTGCAGGCTCTGATGGTTTACCAGCCGAGCTCTTCAAATACGGTGGCGATGTTTTGATAGGGCGCATTCACCAAATCATCATCCAAGAATGGGTGGAAGCAAGCATGCTCAACGATTGGACTATCAGCTCCATATGCCCCATCTACAAAAAAGGCGATCCTATGTCTTGCAAGAACTATCGATCATATCCCTGCTTAATGTCGCATATAAGATCCTATCCAACGTACTGTGTGAACGTCTCAAACCGTTCTGCAACACACTAATCGGCACGCTTCCGGGCCGGCAGATCGACTATAGACCAAATTTTCACACTGAGACAAATCCTGGAAAAGACCAACGAATTTCAAGTCGAGACTCACCACCATTCATCGACTTCAAGGCCGCATATGATAGCATTAATCGTCAGGAGCTTTATATGGCGATAGCCGAATTCGGGATCCCGCCAAAACTGATCCAGTTGTGGAAAACTGGAAAACACGCACTAAAACGTGCAGTTTAGAAGTAGCTCCTCCGAACTATTTCAAACATGCACCGGATTCCGGCAAGGTGATGCGCTATCATGTGATTTCTTCAATCTCGCCCTAGAGCAGACAGTGCGCAGGGCAGGTGTCAACACGGAAGACACTATCTTCAACAAGTCCGTCCAGCTCCTGGGATTTGCCGTCGATATTGATATCATCGGGTTCTCGCAGAGTTCCATGATAGAGGATTTCACGGCGATTGAAGAACAAGCGAAATTCGTTGGCCTGGAATTAAACGAGAACAAGACCAAGTACATGCTATCAACAAACAAAGAATCATCTGTCTACCGCCTAGGACAAAACGTCACTATTGATAGCAACAATTTCGAGGTAGTTAAGGAGTTCATCTACCTCGGAGTAAACATGAACTCCACGAATGATAGTGGAGATCCGACGAAGAATCACCATAGGAAACCGGTGCTACTTCGGTTTGGCAAAGCAATTGGGTTCAAAACTCCTTACTCGAAGGACGAAATGTGCACTTTACAAATCCCTTATCCTGCCAGTTCTACTGAATGGCGCCGAGTGCTGGACGATAAGCAGGATGGGAGAGCTAATTCTGGGCTCCTTCGAAAGAAAAATTTTTCGACGGATTTTTGGTCCTGTATGCGATTAAGGCGAATGGGGGAGAAGATAAAACCGCGAACTCTATGAGCTGTACCAAGATATGGATGTAGTCCAAAAAGCCGAAATACGTAGATCACATCATGCTCCAGCTAAGAGAATCTTCGAATCTCAGCCCTCAGGTTCGAGACGACAAGGAAGACCGAACCTAAGTTTCAAAGACCAAGCTATCGCGGATGCCAGAGCGCTTGGTCGGGATAACTGGAAGCACCGTGCCCGGGATCGTAGAGGATGGAAGGCTGAAATGTCTCACGCAGAGACTCTCCACGGGTCGGGAGCCCGTTAAGTAAGTAAGTAAGGTTTCATTTCATCCACGCCGTGAAAAGAAAAGGGCTAGAGCAAGATTCAAAACTTTGTAAAAAATAATGAGGAAAAACCACGACGCACAACGAATTTTTCAAAAAATATAAGCGCTTCCGCTTGTTGAGCCTAGTTAACATGCTCATTGCACTTGATTTAATCAAATTCGAAAGCGATAAACAAGAATGGTCCCTAAATTCAACAACCGCTTGTAATGAATTCATTGAGTACCATATTTTGAAAGACAATGGATTAAAAAGTAAGTACGAGATTATACAGGCTGCCCATCAATTCGTCAACAATAATTCCGGAAATGATTCCTGGGTATATTCTAAGAAAAAAATCGTTCTACAGTAAGGGTCTATCTCCAATGCTGACACCACTTATCGAGGATTTAAGGAAAGGCTTACTTTGGTATACCCTGACGCATGTTAACGGAAATTGTTCAGTTGTTACTAATGGCAGAAACTTCGTTGATGACTTTGTTTTTAAAAGAAATACTACTCTTTGTAACATTTTTAAATATTTAAATTTAAATAAAGTTGATATCTTGCTAGGGTCTTCAGATATCCAATTCCTAAGCCTGTTCCATTTTTTCTGGCCCATGCTAATTGTTGCTTTTGAGGTAGCTTTTCTCCAGAAAATGCGTAATGAATATAACGTTGAACTATTTTTTTCTTATGAACGTAACAATAATAATAAAAAAAATCATCAGCAAGTTTGCAGAAAAATCTATAGATTTTATGAAATTTGAGGAAACCTGCAGCAGGTAAAAAAAAGGAATTTATGGTTTTTTACCTACGTTTCTAACAACAGTTGACAATAAAATTGGTTTTCCAAGAATTATTAATTTTCCAATAATTTTTTTAAAATTCAATATCTATTAAAAAGCTTTAAAGCGTGCTTGTCTATTTGACTACCTGTCAAAACCTTCATTTCCTTAACCTATTCCTCAAAAGTTCTCAGAAAGAGTTAGGTTTCCGGTGTGAAAGCCTATTCGGAAAATTTACCAAACAAAAATGGTATAAAAGATTAGAAAAAAAAAATGAATTCGTCAGTTTGATTTTTTACGTCAAGGTTAAAGTTGCTTAGAAACGCTATTTGAAACTACAAAACAAGAATACGCAGACTTTATTGTCGTTTATGGGCTGAGCACAGGAAGTTCAACTAGAGCGCGACGAAGATACCATGAACTTTATCCTTACCGACGATTTCCTAGTGAAGGAGTATTTGAAAATACGTATGGAAGGCTTCGAGAAACGGGATCAGTTTCAAATACACGACCTAACGCGGGGGCTCCACAAGTAAGAAGAATTTCGGCTAATTAAAGATTAATTAAAGATAATTAAAGCATCAGACGCTCAGCTTTGCAATTCAATCTTTCCAGACATAAAATTTCGAATGTACTGCATGGAGAACATCTTTATCCATACCACCATGCACCTGTACAAGAACTGCTTTCCAATGATTTGGAAAAGAGATTTGAGTTTTCTAACTGGTTGCTGGAGCGTAGCTTGGATGACAACGAGTTTATTAGCAGAACTCTTTAGATGGAGGAATCTCAATTTACAAGAGATGGAATCATAAACTTTCATAATCTTCATAAATGGGCTGCGGATAATTTACATACAAGGAGACATAAATCATTTCAACACAAATTCAGCGTCAATATGTGGGCAGGTGTACTTGGAAACAAGTTAATCGGCCACTTCAAACTACCACCTAGGCTGAATTCTACAAACTATCTGGAATTTTTACTAAATGATTTACCATAACCATTGGAGGACGTTCCACTAATTCAACTAGCTTCATTATATTTCCAACAAGACGGGGCTTGAGCACATTATGGTCTTGAAGTTAAAAATTGACTAGACGAAGAATAGGAAGAAATGGACCAGACCAGTTCACTGGCCTGCCAGATCTCCTGACCTTACCGTATTGGATTTTTTTTATATGGCGAAGAATGAAAGAACTTGTTTATTCAACCGAAATAGCAACTTTAAGTAAATTGGAAGAGCGTATTCTCGAAGCGTCATCAAAAGTGAGGCAGCAGTTAGCATCAATAAACATTCGTAGTAAAATCCAGAAAACGAATTCTAGTATGCATACAAAACCAAGTAGGACAATTTGGGCATCTGTTATAACTGTTTTATTACATACATATTTATATACATAAAAATTATCAAAACCACACAAAATCATTTATTCATAGCTTTTGGAGCTTAAAGCAGAAAAACCCTTTTTTATAAATTTTACCTTCTGCACGTTTTTCCAAGTATGATAAAATCTGTGGGTTTTTCTGCAAACTTGCTGATGATTTTTTTTTATTATTATTCTTACGTTCATAAGAAAAAAATAGTTAAACCGTATGTTATCCTGGAGAAAAGCGACCTCAAATTGAAAAATTAGAAATATTGGCAAAAAAAATGGAACAGGTTTGTGAAATTGGACATCTGAAGACCCTAATAAGATATCAACTTTATTTAAATGCAGTTACAAAGGGCAGTATTTCTTCTAAAAATAAAGCCATCAACAATGTTTCTAGCATTAGTAATAACTGAGCAATTTCCGTTAACATGCGTCAGGGTATACCAAAGTAAGCCTTTCCTTAAATTCTCGATAAGTGATGTCTGCATTAGAGACCCTTACTGTAGAACGATGTTTTTCTTAGAATATACCCAGGAATCATTTCCCAAATTATCGCTGACGAATTAGGGGACACCCTGTATATTAAATCAATCAATGTTTTGTAAAATGTGCCTATTACAAATGGGTAATCTTTTTTTTAAGTTTATTTAAATACATTTAAAGGAACTGAGGACATTTATAAAAATTATCAAACCCTCTTTTAGAAATTCCAACAAGAACTCTAAAATCGAGTTCTTAGAAATTGGATAAATTTAACAATTTCATTTTCGTAAAATAATTTACTTTTTATTAATTATTATTTAATAAACAATAGGAAACCCAAAAAGCGATATCTATTCATAAAAAGGCTTTACGAACCACCAATGCACTCGAAGGATTCAACAGTAAACGAAAAATTGCTGAAAATAGAAAATTTTGTTTTAATTTCTCGATTGTCTTCTGGATGTAGATGAAATTATTTCAAAGGACATTATCGTGGCAACTGATGGAACTTTTGACGTCTTTCAGTCTAAAAAGAAAAAAGTTTCAAATCGAAGCGCTTTCATTGATCTTGTTAACAGTAAGCTCAAGGAAAAGTTTCAATAGAAGATTTTTTGAAACATGTTCCAAACAGAAACAATTACATTCTTCCATTTGATAATTTCAATAATCAGAATGTGGCGTCATCAGCTTAAACAATTAAAATATTTTTTTTTTATAATTTTATTCGCTATTCAAAGCAAAAAGAAAAATGCAGTTTACGAACATACGTTCTTTACCCAGAGGGAATTTTAGCCTAATTGGTATAATTTTTTTATATGTCGATCTTTCATTTTTAATATCGTAGTTACGATCCTAGATGTCTTAGATCGTAAACGAATGATATAAAAGCTTGTGCAAAATTTGGTCATCTCTTTTTGCTAGCATTCTTCAGTTCTACTCGTATTTGGCCAATCGTGCATCTAACACCTTTTATAGTGGCTACAGCAAAAGGAAAATTACTAAAATAGTTTCAACTCTAAGTTCTAAATGCTGACAGTATTTTGAAGTTTGTTCTTTTTTTTATTGATTCTCGAGTTACTACAGAGACCTTAGCGGACTGACAAAAAGCCAAAACTCATACTGGCGCTCCGCTAAGGTCCATCAAAAACAATAAAAGCAAAGAATTTAAATAAAACATTACATGCAAAGACAAATTACTTACAACTATTTTATTACATCCATCCGCATAAATGTGCATATGTACATATGTACCTACAAAGCGTCAGATCAACTGTATCATACCACCTCATACCATTGAAGTAAATCTGCTCTAGGAGCAACAGTAAATCTCAGTAACAGCAAATAACAGGACAAAATAGAAGATCAGCATCTTTCCGCAGCATACCATCAGTATCAAGATTGTGTTTTCTTTTTTTTTTATGAACAAATTTATAGTGTTATTCTCATATCAAGATCGTGTTATATTTATAATCGTACAGTACCGTCAGCACGCTTACAGACAGTACTGCTAACACAATGTAACTGTTATTCTAAATTTAGTAACCTAATCCATTCGCAGCATCTTAAATTGGATATGAATCAAATCTATGCATACATACATATATAGTATATATGTATATTTATAAATACGAATAGTTGTAAAGATAAATATATATATGTACGTATACATAATTTAACTCGTAAAGCCAAACAAAGTGAATACATAAAACAATTCATGACGTAAAAAAAAAAAAACAAAAAACTACATATCAAAATCGAAAGACAGCGGAATATTGTGCACAATCTTCAGCTCAAGACATCAAAATTATTAAAACGTGAGTACCTTTTCTTATTTCCATATATGTACTTTCTTTGGCTTCTTATAGATTTTATAAAGAATTATTCCTTTTCAAATTTCCATCTTCATTTAATTACCTATGGTTATTTTATACTTATCTTAAATGCTTTTTCTTTTATATATGTATCTACATATGCCTGTATGGATTGAATTTTTTTTTGTCTCCACTATAAGTTAAACGCGATCTTTTCTTTTTTTTTCCAACATACATACGTAAACATAAATTATCTATGATTTCATATCTTGCAAATAAAAATAAATGAAATTACTACAAGCTGTTTTCTAAAATATGTAATAATAAATAGTTCATAAAATGGAATATAAAATTAGTATCAATTGCTAAGTGAAACAATCTTGTTATGTATTAATAACAGTGAAAACCGTTGAGTGGATTGCTTAGGTGCGGTGTCAGTGTCGCGCAAGGGACTTTTCCCAGTAACATATTATGAGAATGGGTTAATAGTCACGGTGCAAGTCTTACTTGCAAGGGGAGGGTTTTCTCAGATGTTACAAACACCTATAACATCACCTTAGATCATGTACTTATTTTCGTATAATCTTATTCTTATCCCCAGGACCAGGGACCACCTCCTATCACAAGCGACGCTGGCTGGCACCAAGGCCATGTCAAGCTCATCGCTGAGATCATCCAACCAAAGATCTCTCAATCTCTTCACCAAGGCCATCGATGGTTTAGGAGAGGTTTGGCCAGGTGCAAAACTCGAGGTCGTATCTAAGGAAGACATTCCTAGTAGACCTCGAACTCGTACCTGGATTCCAGCCGAACCCTCCTCTCCAGAAAGTATCCTGGAAATCATCCGGAAAGTCGCGAAACTGGAGGAACTAAGGGGTTCTTATAGATGCGCGTTAATTGTGATCAATAAGGAATCCCTTAATCCTCTGGCGCAGACGAAAGGCATGATTCGGTTCGGATTCGAGTCCATTCACTTAAGGGTGTACAAAAAGGATGAGCTGGATGCTGATAAGCAACCTCCTCCTCCTTTAACACCTGACATCACAACCTTGGATCTTGGAGCATCGATATCCTTTCCAGAATTGGATAGCGACGACTCCAATCTGTCCGAGGTGACTACCAAGCCGTCGGTCTCCTCTTCTGACACATTGTCGGAAATGGAAACCGATGACGAAGCAATTAGAGGTTCTACACGATCAGAGATAGAAGATGAGCTCTTGGGCACATCTTCAGAATCGGAGGACCTCAACAACACCGTGGTGGAGGCGACTCTGGAAGACTGTAGCAATGATACGGTTTCTCCAGATTAATCTCCACCACTCAAAAAAGGCTTCGGCCGCACTCATTCTGCGTCTTTCCAAAAGCGCAGAAGACATAATTCTAATCCAGGAACCATGGATTGCAGAAGGCGTGGTTCGTGGACTTAGGACACCCTCATACGTTCCGCTCTATACAAGAGACAAAGGTAAGATTAGAACTTGTATATTAGTGAAACGTAGCCTTAATGTATTTCTACTTCCCAACCTCAGTGACCCCGACCTAACCGTTGCCAGATTAGAGACTGCCAAAGGCTCTTACTGGCTGGCATCGGCTTACCTTGGCCACGACCAAGTGGGCCCTCTCCCTGGTGATAACCTAGAAAGGGTGGTACTGGAAGCGGGAAGGCAAAAAACTGGCCTCATAATCGGATGCGACGCTAACGCACATCATACGGTATGGGGCAGTACCGACATCAATGATAGAGGTGAGTCACTTTTAGACTATATTTTAAGTACTAACCTCTTAATTTGCAATATTGGCAATGAGCCCACTTTCATAACAAAAAACCGACAAGAAGTATTAGATATTACTCTTGTCTCCGACAGCATCACCCAAAGGCTAACAAACTGGATGGTATCGTCTGAACACTCCTTTTCAGACCATAGATACATCCAATT
Source organism: Volucella bombylans (assembly GCA_949129095.1). NCBI lineage: Eukaryota > Metazoa > Arthropoda > Insecta > Diptera > Syrphidae > Volucella > Volucella bombylans. Next base: position 155,239,767 of record OX422143.1, read on the forward strand.
CAGTCTGAGTGATGCTCCCCCCAGCCAACCAGCTTTCCGGAACTACCGGAAAACTGATTGGACAAAATATAGAGGAATACTGTCGGAAACGATATCCTCTAAACTATCAAGTCCCCCGCGTGACACCAATGAGCTCGACATGAAAGTCAGGGAATTAACTCTGACTCTCAATAAGGCTATGGCCGCTTCCTGCCCTCTTATTCAACCAAGAGGCAAGAAAAAGCCACATTGGTGGACATCGGCACTAGGACTGCTCAGAAACACCTGCAGAAAACTTTTCAACGCAGCAAAAAGCACAAGAAAAGTGACCGACTGGGACTCATATAAAGAATCCCTCAAATTATACAAAAAAGAACTGAGGAAGGCAAAGCGACAATCCTGGAGGGCATTCTGCGACAAAATCACAGAAACCTCTGATGCTTCGCGGCTAAGAAAAATCCTCTCCACAAATCCTATGATGCCCAGCTGTTTGAAAAAAACCGATGGCTCTTGGACAACCTCAAGTGATGAATCACTCAGCCTGCTTCTGGACACCCACTTTCCAGGTAGCTCCCAACTCGCGGCCAGTAGCAGCCCAAACAAGCCTACTGCAACCGTGACCAAAATTCATAGTCTGATTACGAGACACAAACTGCTCTGGGCGCTGCATAGCTTCAAACCATACAAGTCTGCTGGTCCGGACGGTATTATACCTGCCGAGCTACAGAGATCCTCAGATATTATTCTACCAGTGTTGGAAAATATTATGAGGAGCTGTGTAGAACTTATCCACATTCCACTGTTATGGAGAGAAGTCAATGTAGTATTCATTCCCAAAGCTGGAAAATGTTCTCATGTGGTCCCAAAGGACCTCAGACCTATAAGTTTATCATCATTCCTTCTGAAAACTTTAGAACGACTGATTGATATCCATATTCGAGCTAAAGTTGATCCAAGACTTCTGTCTACGGCTCAACATGCCTACTGTAAAGGAAAGTCGGTGGAAACGGCTTTGCACTCTCTGACTAGCCACATCGAACGATCCCTACAATATAAGGAATACACAATGGTTGCTTTCCTAGACATAGAGGGCGCCTTTAACAACGTCAACACATCCGCAATCACGACTGCGCTGTCAACTCTGCAGGTAGACGGCTCACTTGGGGAGCTGATTAATCTAATGCTAACAAGCAGGATAATCAACTCCAAACTGGGTGAGACTTCTGCTAAAAGATATGTCAGTAGGGGTACGCCGCAAGGCGGTGTCCTCTCCCCCCTTCTCTGGAACTTAGTGGTTAACGAACTACTGATATACCTGGAAGCGGGTGGTAGCAGAGTGGTTGCCTATGCGGATGACGTTGCCATAGCCGTCTCAGGAAAACATTTAAATACCATTAAAGAACTCCTCCAAGTAAGTCTTAACAGATTAACCTGCTGGGCAGATCGCTGTGGATTGGGAATAAACCCCCATAAAACTGATCTTGTCCTCTTTTCTAGGAAATATAAAATTCCAATCATAGACCCTCCTTCAATAAACGGTACCAGTTTAGCTTTCTCCGATACAGCAAAATATCTGGGTCTCGTTTTTGACAGGAAACTAAACTGGAAACCTAACATTCAAGAAAGAGTCAATAAAGCTACAATAGCTTTATTCTCTTGCAAGAAAGCCATTGGGAACAAATGGGGCCTTCAACCTCGCATAACCCACTGGCTATACATCTCGGTCATAAGACCGATACTTACTTACGGGGTGGTTGTCTGGTGGACGGCCTTGGAAAATGCAGTCAACCGCATTAAATTAAGCAGAGTCCAAAGAACAGCATGTCTATGCACAAGCGGAGCCTTGCGGTCTACCCCCTCTGCGGCATTAGATATTCTGCTTCACTTGACACCCCTCGACATTTTTAGCAAGCAAGTAGCTGCGACTGCAGCTATTCGCCTTAAAGCGACTAAACAGTGGACAAATAATTCATTTGGCCACGCCAACATTCTTAATACATTAGGAATCCTCACAGAGAACACCGATTACACCATACCTGAACTTTGGTTTGACAAAAACTTCCATGTAAGCTTCCCCTCTAGATCATTCTGGGAGGAGGATGCTTTCATGGAGGACAAGTCAATCCATCTCTACACAGATGGATCTAAAACCGACAGCGGAGTTGGTGGCGGTGTTTTCTCAGATAAGCTAAATCTAAGCCTCTCTTTCCGCCTTCCAAATCACTGTAGCGTGTTCCAGGCGGAAATTTTGGCGATTAAAGAAGCTCTGTCCTGGCTGAAGAAAAACGTAATATCTGCAAAGGATATCCGCATATTTTCGGATAGTCAGGCCGCCATCAAGTCCTGGACTCGGTCTCATTGTGTTCTAAAACTGCCCTTGAATGCCGATCATCTCTCATGGAGATGGCAGAGCAGTTCAACATTCACCTCTGTTGGGTGCCTGGCCACAGAGACATTCCAGGGAACTGCAGAGCCGATGAACTCGCCAAAATTGGAACCACTCTACCTATCCTACCAGACAAAGGTAGTATAGGTATACCAATCGCTACGTGTAAACTAACACTAAAGCTAGATGCCAATAAAAGAACGGACCTTAGGTGGACTGCTGGACAAACATGTTTAGCGACCAAACAGATCTGGCCAAGGCTGGATCTGAGTCGATCTAAGTGTCTGATCCTTTTAGATAGGAAACATCTCAGCGCCATAATAGGTGTCATTACCGGACACTGCCTCATAGGCAAGCACGCAAGAAAGCTTGGCGCTTTTACTAACGATTTCTGTAGAAGCTGCATGGACGAGGAAGAGGAGGAGACAATTCCCCACTTACTCTGCACATGCCCAGCTCTCTCTCAGAGAAGGAAGCTTCACCTAGGAGCTTTCTTCTACAACGACCTAAACGATCTAGAAAAAATAGACGTTAACAGTCTCCTACGCTTTATTAAAAGCTCAAACTGGTTCCGGTAGTCAGAAGATCATAGATCCACGTGGCATCACAATGGGCCTAAGTGGGTTGGTATTTCCAACAGCCACTCTTACCTAACCTAACCTAACCTATTCTTATCCCGGTATTTAGACTTCCGTGTCGAGCTACCTGTTTTTTTTTTTCTTAGTATTTTCCCTTCAACATGGCATGATTTTTTTTGTAGTGAAGAAAGAATTGCAGCAAGATCCCAACCCTCCGACGAGCTAAGTCCGTGCAATCGCAAGCATGCCAACTGCTGCACAAACACAAGGATCATATTCCATCTACGATACTTTCCACCTCTTCGCCACAAGAATGAGGAGACGATGCAAGAATGTTGTGTGTGTTGTTTGTATGGAAAATCCGCGTTCTATTCTATTGTAACCTTGCAACCATTTCAAGCTTTGCCTTAATAACACCAAATTGGCTTTATTTCATTTTCTAAAGCGAATTTTTAATCATACCAAATGGTTGGTCTCAGAATATTTATATAAGCAGTTGTTGGTATACAGAATTTAACCAATATATATTGTACACAGTATCACAGGTTTATCAGTACAAATTTCTTAACCTATCAGATTATATGCCAACATTCTAACTTATCCCACAAGACCTTGTTCAAAGTAACTTGAAATTCCGTATCTCAATCAAAACCAGACAACTAGTCCGTTTATAAAGATATCTTCCATCAGAGGGTTTTATGAATGAGCAATTTAGACTAATGAACCACATAGAAATTCCTGCCGCAAATGCACTCCAAATATCAATTGAAATATTCGTAAAACTTCATTCCCAAATTCTCGAAAGGACTTTAGCCAATAAAAATTCCAATTGCATTCGTTAGCCTAATCATCACATTGTTTTGTGTGCATGCACTGCCCCTACCTTTGTCCCAACCATGAACAATTCATTGAAGTCATGACACTAAGATACAAATACCTCTCCGTACAGATGCTGAACAGATTGTCTTTGCCACCAAAATTTATTCACCTCAAATATTATCAAAAATTTAAATTTCCCGAAATGAAAACTTGAAGACCTAGTCGTACAAAGCGGAGGCATGCATCAAAACATGTGTCAATAATAATCAACAATTCCATCAGTGAGAAGGCACACATCCTGGAAACGATGTTCGAAGGAGCAAACATCAGAGGATGCAAACAAACAGAACAGCAACCATCACAGCTTCCTTGAGCTTGCCGAAAATAGATTTAAGCCTGCTCTCTTTGCCCGACATAAACTTTAAATTTAAGAGCCTTGTGCCCCATTTACACAGTCAGAATTCAATTGGACTCGGTTTGGTATGCATTGGTACGCAAGTAGGCGAGAGACAGTGGAAAACACCCACCTCAGAGACCTGATTGATATTCACAGCAGGTATGGTGCTTTGTGTTAGATATAATTTCGTCGGAATTATTTATTGGCCTCCTTATTGGGTCTCGACAGACGAAGGGGCTACCCCTCTTCGATTTTATTATCCTGTTCGGTAAACACTTACACATAACACGTAGATGCGAATGCTTGATTCGAACAAGGACTGTGTTGAGTATGTTTCAAGGAGGCCTTTTCTGAATGACACACTTTAAAGGTTTAACTCCTGGCCTATGGCAAAATTGTTGAGTGCCAAAAGACAAACGACTATTCTTATAAGTCTTCTACGATTCTACGATTCAAACAGATTTGGCATTGCTGCAGAGTGGATTAATTTCACCTCCTGTTCGACTTGTCGCTGATGATAAAGCTGCCGAGAGGTGTCCGCTCATGGGGTGAGTTTTGAAAAGGCCAGTGCGTCGGCCTTTATAGGTCGCGGGACGCCCCAAAAAATCAGGATCGATGAAAGAAAAAAATTAGTTATTTGCTCAATGGTGACGGTTATTTATTTATGTTTTTATTCTCTGCTTTGTTTACTGAATTTAATTTTTTTTTGCCAATTTTTTACCAATTTTAGATTCGCCACTTGAATGTGCAAGTGACAGGGTGGACTCGAGTTTGGGAAGGGGAGTAGGGTGTAATAAGTGGTATTGATTCAATCAAAAATTCATTCGATTTGTCAAGTTAAATAATGGGAACGACTGAAAAGCGGAATTTTTTATTCGTGCGCTTGTTTGATTGGTGTTGCGGAAATGAGGGCCGATGATATGATAGATGGTACTTGTTACATCTGTGCCTGTGACTGCTGATGCCAGGTTAATTGATTGGTTGTTCTATGAATCAAATATTGATATTGAAAATTTTAGCCTACAAATTCCAATATTTTAAAGGAGATTTAATCAAATGAAAACCAACTTGCAAGCATTTTTATTGGCGTTTATGAAGGCTCAGCATAGGCCAGAAGATGTGGGTATTCAATATTAGAACGTATTTGATGCCTTAGGGTAGGTAAAGCCTCCGTCCATCTGTCCAAAACGAAGTAAGAATAGCAACACCTAAACTTAAGTCCAAAAAAGTTACTGGCGCGACCTAGGTACTCAAATCTACTAGAAGTGAGTTGTGGAGAGCATACACTGATCAATTTCTCAGATCTGGTGTGAAGAGTATATGCCTGATGAATGGAATCTCAGCATCGTTTCCCCGATCCACAAAACAGGATACCCCTTCAACTGTGCAAACTATAGAGGTGGAAGTTTCTTCAAAATTACGTACAACCTATGTCGATAAGCTGATTGACCCATATCAATGTGGTTCCAGACCAGGAAAGTACGCAATCGACCAAATTTTCGCACTCTGGTATGTCCTGCCGCATGTGACAGGATATAAATATAAAGACGAACTATGACATCACTTCCAAACTAATTCGCCTGCGCAGAATGACGATGAAGAACCGAGACCTTTGATGTCAAAAAGATGACGCGCTGTCATGTGGCTTCTTCCACATCATACTTGAAAGAATTGTGCGAAACTCACAAGCAAACACTGGAAGCACAAATTTCAAAAGACTGAGCAACTACTAATACGTGCAAACGATGGCACCAAATACTATTTTTATGAGCTCCTCAACAGGACATATAATCATTATCAAAAGCATGGTGCTAAAAAAGGTTTAGGCAATTTTAGCACAAAGATAAAAAATAGGGATGTCTTTGTTAACACACCACGTCCGACAACGGATTTGGGATTTTTGTCTTCACTTCGGAAGCACGCGGTTCTCACTTCTCCTGATCAATCAACTACCAACCAATGGATCAACGTTGACTCGGAACACTACCTTGTTGCGGCTAAGATATGAATGCGTGTACCAAATCATCTCTATAATTTTGTCGGGCGGAAGCATGCCTAACAAATGGAATTGTATCACCATTGTATGCCCAATCCAGAAGAAGGAAAACCTTCTTTTCTATGACAACTATACAGGCATTAGTTTCCACAACATCTATACAATGTTCTTTTTCTTCTTTCCCATGATATTGCTTCGCCTGGAACCTTTTGCCAACCAACAGATTAGTTCTTATCGGCGCGGCTTTCACCCTGGAAAGTCCTTCATAAACCATGGATCTTGGAAGACGCCCTTAAATCAGTAACTAGCTAGTACGATTTTAAGCACGTATATGACAGCGTATATCGGAAAAAATCATACAAAACCGTGTCCTATTTGGCGATCATACTGACGAAAGTTTGCTGCTCCGTGAGGGTTGGTGATGATTTTACCGAGACTTTTAACGTCGAAAAAGACTTAGCATATTGCGATCCACTGTCATGCGATTTCTTCAGTACCATACTTGAGAGAATCGTCCGAAACTCCCAAGCCTGCACTAGAGCCACAAACTTGAAAGAGTCATAACATTGACGTAAAACAGCGAGCTTATTGTGAGACATTTGCAAGTATTAAAGCAGAAGCGATGAAGATGGATCTGACGAGAACGAAGTACATGCTCTCATCGAGAAAGGACATACAATATTGACGACTCGGGTAAAACGTCACAATAGGCATGTATAACTTCGCGGTAATCAAGGACTTTATCTAACTGGGCTCCACAATGAATATAAATAACGACACCACCTTAGGGATCATTTGAAGAGTAACTCTTTTCTATCGGTAATTTTTGGAGTAAGAACACAATCAAAATAGTATAAATCCTTGATCGGACTTAGTCAAAATAGGGTGAGCAGGGGCCTGGTCGTTTCAAGATTCGAGTAATTTACTGTCTTGTCTGCATCGACGGAGAATGGAGATGGTGATTAAACTGAGAACTGTACAGGACAGTGACATGGACTCAGCTAACAGAGCTAGAGCTTTTCGACTTAGCTAGTTGGAAAATGTGGAGCAGATGAACACCAGCGCTCCTACTCGGGAAGCCTTCGAATCCATTAGCGAGGTAAAACGCAGCACAAAGATACCTTACCTCCGAAGGCGTACGCAAGTATAAAAGGACCTCGACCAACTAAGTTTAGGAAACTGGAAACAGCAGATCCACCTCAGACTGTAGTGCCACCTTACTAAGTAAGAAAATTCTGAAAGAATGATCTTTCATGCGAAAAGAATAAAAGCACAAATGATTCCCGTAACCAGCTCTTTACGTATGGAAACAGCCCGTTTGATGTTTTTGAGCACAAAAGATATGCACCGCCACCGCAGCTTGGCTCCGTTTCAACCGGTAGCTAAGCGTGAAGAAACGGTCCTCCATACGTACTCTCATCTCAGGATCGTAATAACGGTGTTTTCGGCCAGCTGGAACATATCCAGAAGAGCATGTGGTTTCTTTGCAGCCACAATCTTAAGGACCTCGCTCTGTACCCCGTCTGGATAGTAGTCTTGGGTCCCAGAAGGCCCGATGTTACCCTCCTCAGTTTTTTGGATGTGAGATGAGAGGATTCGTCCAATATGATCTCCCCTTTATTTTCACAGTTTGATTCAGGAAAACGTGGAGACTACTTCTTCCGTGAAGGGTGGTTTTATAGGGCCGACTGGCCGCAGCCACCGATCCAACCACGCCCCACGTGCGCTTATCTGCCTCATACCAACAGCGCTTTTTGCTCATTCTGATCACCTTAAGCAGGTTTTTCTTCGCTTCCTCATCTATCGCCACCACCAACTCCGCCTCCTCGCGACTTCTGTACATCTGTGTATAAGTGACAAGTGGTACCATCCACCAATTTGATACAATCGAATAACATTTTACTAAATAAAGCTTAAATATTCCAAAAGTCTTGATCGCCTTATAAATTTCGGAATGAAATTTTTCAAAGGGAATCTTCCACTGTGCATATCTTTAACTGTTTCAGCTTAAACAAAAACTTGTGCTCGGATGAAATCATAAGTACTTCATACCCTACTTCACGACAGTGAGATTTCTTATCCGAAAAAACTTGACGATACACATCTGCTCACATCAAGATAACTGCATATCCATCTAAAAATAGCAAACGGCACATGTAGTTCCTCTACAATGAGATGCAATTTTCCACACTTGCATACGAGTATAAAATAGAGGACACCGCAATACTTTACAACAATAACTCCTTGCAACAATATCTGGTCGCAGATCTCTTTCACCCACTTCTCTCGTCACTTTCATCCAACATTGTGTGCATTGGTAAATAAAATTCAAAATGAAATGCATCAGGGGATTCTAAATATGCGAAATGGTTTTTAACTATGTAAACATTTCGGTGAGCCATTGTTGGATTACTTTGCTTCGTCCTTTGTGTCTGCTGTGCATCCATTCAGCCCCTCGGAAACTTCTCTTCAGTGTGCACACGCAAAAATGTTGCCTTCCAGCCGTAACCAATCCCATTAATGGGATAAATTGCAGGAATGCATCTCGCATTCTGTACCATTCTACAATATAAGGATGTCGCGCGCATCGCATCTCCCGATGCACACTCTCCACACAGCCAGCAATGTGACAATGTGTTTCATGTCAGAGGGGATATTGAATACAAACGTTGCAGCACAATGCGAAAAAGGATTTTTATTTTCACTAAGAGAAATTCTCTGTGTTACATAAAGAAGACAAATTGCAATCCTCATAAGTTTAAAGTGCCTCTAAATCGTATCCGCATGTATGGAGCGGGTAGTTCAGTTCAGCCAAAAGCTATATATATATAGACGGATCCAGATCTAAAGCACTGAATATGTTAACCCTGGGAAGTGAGCGAGGGCGGCCAGCAGTTTGTTTTATCAAAATCGGAAACGCACACACAGGACACACCGACAAATACTACAAAAACGGATGGTCGAGTAAATTTTGTGATTTTTTTTAATTTTTTTTTTCTTTTTCCTTTATTTTGACATGTTTTGAGTTTTGCGGGCTGTTGGACACGAACTGACTGTATTTACAAGGAGAACGATAGTGATTGCGGGCCAGAAAATTGGCATTGATTACACGAAAACGTTGCACGATGAAATTCGGTTGGAGGTGGTGAAGCGTTATTTGATTTTAAAGCGAGGGCTCATGCTTTTTCGAATTAAAGATGTGCCTGCTTTTGCATTTAAATGACTGGAAAATGTGTTGAAATTATTCTAAACATGAGGTCAACTATGGTAAACGAAATCACTGACTTTAATTGTGTGGTTTGTCTGATACAATTTGACAATTAAGTATGCACAAACGGTGCATGAACGTGTTTGGGGAAAAATCTGTTTTCATCTGGTGCAAGTGCAACTCATCTCTTTATGATATTTGGTATTTGAAGTCGTTTATGACTATGTGAGGATTCGAAACGGCAAACAAAATCATAATCTGAAATGTCGTGGGCTTGACACTCAAGCAAACTGATATAGTAGTGGATATTCCAGTCATTATACTCGTTCCTAGGCCTTCATTCTTCTCGAAACGAATGGATGTATATTTCGTGATTTATTTCGTTATCATAATCGATCAAATGGGCTCCCTACTCGTCATGTTACGAATAAAATTCATACCGCACACACTCTATGTGCAAAGGAGCCCATACTATGAACGGAATGCAATCCGACTCCGGTTCGCTTTTTTGATCATTTTTCTTCAGCCGTATTAGACCACTCAGATAAAGTCCATTGTACTTCTAGTAAGTTCATTTAATTGAAATTTCTCAATGTTTCGTAGAAGGCTGATTAAACGCTTTAGTGATAAACTGCCAGCCTAGGCGGGTCACTCACAGAAGTAGTGCTCCGTGATGTCGTCATTATTCTACGTTAAAGGATATTGTGTCACTTATGTGCCAGTACACTTAGGTGCTAAGCCAAAGCGTAGTGCACTGTCATGATGCGAGTATGTAACCTGCAGTATTTTCTACTGAGGGACAGCATTAATTGGTCTGCTCGTATGTTATGCTCGTATGAAACATAACTCTCAATGGAAGCCCGTAATCAAAGACACAGGCAGTCCTAACGTAGGATCGGCTCCTGAAAAACTATCCTCCGAGCCTTTGCGAGCAAGTTTTAGATCTCATTTTCCGTCCATTATGAACTGGGCCCCAAATAAGGCTCAGTGAATTTACATTTTCGACTGCTTTCAGAGCATAGTTACAGAAGTAGAAGCATCGTCTCCTCTACCAATACTTCACAACTTAGTTCCTTGCCCTCAGGATTGGCTATATACTCCACTTAGAGCACGAATTTTCGTACTGGACACTAGATGAGTCAGAAAAGTCAGTTTCCTCCTTCTCGTAAACAGAACAACCTCAGTTTTGAGAGGGTTTACTGAAAGCCCGTTTCTAGTGAACCAATCGTCGATCACGTCTATGGCTTTAGAGCAGACAGTCGCTACATCATCAGTGTATGCTTATTCATAGACGTCACAGCCATTAAGCGCATTGGATACAGAACGCCATCTTGCGGGCCACCACTTCTACCCCCGATGTCACATATTGGCCGCAGTCAGCATCCACAATCTGTGTCCTATCACCAGCATTGCTTTGAACCACAAAGCTAGTGATTCACATACGTTGTCAAACTCAACATTAATGTCGATGAAAATGTCCAACGTAAGGGCCTCGATAAGTGTCCCTACCAGATTTTAAAGCGCACGCAGGGTCTTCCGCATTCTAAGGCACGTTGAATCTTAAGCAGAGGATGGATTCGCAATGCAGTTTTGCGCACTAAAGCTGGACTATTCTCTCCATGCTCTTCAAAACGAAGAAGGTCGGACTGATAGGTCTGAAGCTCGCTACGAGGGATTTTTTGTATAAAGGCTACTTTCGCTGTTTGCCAGGATTCGGTAATTTAATTTTGATGTGGCCGAACGCCCCCATTTATTCGGCTTAATACAAGCTATAACTTACAAATTAAACTTAAAGTAAAACTTAAAACTAAGGTTGGTTGGAGTGGTGAAGGAGAACGGATTTGAGGTAGGGAGTGGTGCGGTGGAAGTCAAAGACGGTAGGGTTTAAGTTGATTTGACATAGCATACGGCAGATTGGTTCGTTCGCGCCATAGGAGGTGTGGCGGGTTGGTAGATAGAAGAGTCGAGGGGTACGTAGATTACGAGGGTTAGTGTTGAGGAAAATGGAGTTGTGAAAGGACGCGCATTTAACGTGACCTGAAAGGAGTCGACCAATGAAGAGAAAGTCTGCTGCATCTCTGCGATCTTCAAGGGTGTTTAAGTTGAAACGGTTTTAATAGGGGGCAGATTAAAAGGATCAAAGAGCAAATCGAAGAAAACGGCGCTGAATGCCTTCAATTCTCGAGATATGAACACGATGATATGGGGACCATACTTGACTGGCGTACTCTAGGAGGGGGCGAACAAAGGTAATATAGAGGGACCTGGTCACGTATGGGTTGGTGAATTCTTTGGACCACCGTTTTACAAAACCTAGTGCAGAGTTGGCTTTGAGGATTATCTCATCCATATGTAAACGGAAGTCGAGCTCGCTATCACACAAAATGCCGAGGTCGCGAAGAGTTTGTACGGAGGAGATAGGTTGGTTATGGAGGAGATAGAGTCGGGGAGGGGATTGGTTCAGCTTATGTGAGAAGGTGATGGATTGACATTTGGCGATATTAAGTTCCAAAGAATTTTTGAGACACCAGATCGAAAAACTATCAAGTCATGGGGAGAGGAAATGGTTTTGAAAAATTTGGTATCGTGGCTGCCTTGTGGAATTCCAGAGGTGGCCAAAAATGGAGCGAAGTGGCTGACCTAAAACGAACACTGGTAAGAGGATATCCATTTTAACAGTATGGGTTCAAAGCCGAGGGCAGACAATTTAAAGATGATTAACCGATGAGAGATTTTATCGAAGGCTTTGCTAAAATCGGTTGCAACTACATCGACTTCATTGCCATTCTCTAGGGCAGAGAGGGCAAAGGATACGAATTCAACGAGATTTGTGGTGGTTGACCTACTCTTTAAGAAGCCATGTTGTCTAGGGGAAATAAGTGATTTGCATTGGAAGCCTAGAGTTTCATACAAAATACTTTCGAAGAGTTTGGGTATATGGGAGAGTTTAGCGATGGGACGATAGTTGGTTATTTCATTCTTTAATGAAATATGTATGTATGCCAGCGCCAGGCCAGCAGGCCAAATTATTTTCCGAGTTACCAGCAGCTGATCTACATATATGTAGTATATGCTATCAATGCCAGACAAATTAACACCGTCAAAGGAAGCAACAGCATCCTTGAGGTTAGTTAGGTTACCTGGGAAGTGAATTTCAAACATAGGTACATAGTCTCTGCTTTCGACGCAGTGTAGGTGCTATCTGGTTGTCTGAGTGATTCCAGTCTTACACTATTGGTTTCACTGAGTGTTTTGATCTTTATGCGAACGTCTTACTAAGAGACCCTCTTCGAAATCTAGATAAGATTCTTTTATTCTTATATTCGATCTTTAAAGATTTCGATCTTCATTTTTAAGACCTTCTTAAGTGGCTTGTTTATGAATTTTCTAGTTTTCTTACATGGTTGATTGGTGATTGGTTGGTGATATACAGGATTGTTTCCTACCGAAACTCAAAGAGGAAAATAGTGCCACCCGTATTGATGTTGTGGTCTCCCAGCATCAACTCATTTCCATCCACCAGAACTACGACCTTTGCTAGTTGTAGCACCGGCATTTTCCTAACATCATGTACAGAGTTTTTCTTTATTGTGCCGCAATCTTAAAATATTAGCTGATTTGCCTGTGCTTCAAAATTGCACATTATCTATTTTCTTGTCGAATTTACATAGGTCTTTACGTTACCTCCTCTAATTCTACTATAATGTCTCTAATGCCTCTTCTGGATCGAGCAAATTATACTGAGACTTAATTAGCCCATTTGGAAAGCCCCACTGGTAGACCCTTGGAACCAATGTCTTCTTTGACTAGAAGCGGGTTCTCTTCTTGCCCTGTCGTTGTATCTGCCTCATGCCCATTAAGTAACTGGAAGTTAATCTTAGACTGTAATGAAGAGCCTGCATTCTACTCTTTAAGACGTTTGTCTAGCTTTCCTGAAAAACATCAGGTTTTCGTTCCTATCGCAGAATTTTTCGACATTCCTGAGCTTGGAGGCTACGAGGATCTTTTCTTGTCAAGCAGGATCTTAACGTCATACCCCGGACAGGCTCAGTATGTTATATCTTGGAGGTAATAGAACTAAACCTTAATGGAGTCTTCAGCTTCATCGACAGGGGCATCTGTATAAATTATGCTGATATTTTGGAATTTTGCCTTGATGAGGATAAGCCATTGATCGTAAACGATTTCGTGTCCGCATCCTAGCACATCGCAATTTTTCGTATTTTGTAATCTATCGTATCTCCTGAAACGCGGTAATCTGTGTCTTGTACTGTATGAGGAAAGGTTCAAGTCTTTGATCAGCATGAGATGTACAATATGCATTGATACGGGTGCTACCATTGGCCTATTAAGAGCTCATCCACCACCATCTGTTCTCCAAGAACCTGACCTATTCTTTGTTGAAGTAGCCCAGATAAGGTGTACTTTCTACTTCTGTTTGCAGCTGTGATGCTACGGACAGGTCGAGTGCGGATGAACAACAAACAGTACTCGATGGCTATCACTAGAAGGTATGGTAAGCATAATTGTTGTGTGCAGTTACGGCACTGGGCATCGCCAGGTTAACGCATGTCTAGTCCTATTTTCCAACAGCATGCAACCATCACATAAGCTCAAAGAGGTTTATTTTATGAGACTTCCTCTTTGATTCAATAAAATTTAATATAAATAATTGCTAATCAAATATTTTGTGCATCAAACAGTTCCATTTATATTTGCTATAAGCAAAAGTATTAAAAAAATATAAATCCCAGATCAAAGACTTTTGGAATATATTTTACGTGTTCATTCTCTCAAAAAGGGAAGATTTTCCATAATCTGCAGTACTCAACTGCATTAAAAAGAAGAAGGGAAAGCAAAAATGAATAAAAATATTTTTGTATAAATGTTTCCATCCATTATCCTGGCCACAAGCCCATAAAGGTACCCATATCGCGCACTATTTCACCAGCACAATTCTGTGGCCTGTTCCTCTTTTTTGCTCCTTTTTATTATTATTATTTTTATTTTCCACGAAACAAAATATAGTCCATAACCTGGGAGGACTTTCATTCGTTTTTTTTTCCTCAAATATTTTCCCATTAAATACCGTGAACAGTATCCAGAAACCGACAGAGGAGGAAAAAAAATCCCAACATTGCCCATCGCGAAAGCAAATAAAAAGAAGAATTGTCGACGGGTAAAAACAGGAAGCACCTTTCAAATAAAAAACTAAAAATGGGCAGAGAACTGAAAACAAACCATCTACAATGATTCTGTACTTCTATAAGCCACCGGGATGCAAATATTGGGACAGAAATAAATTCTCTGTCATAAAAAAAATGTCCACACACAAGTATCAGTTTGGATGTACATATATAAATAACAACTCCATGCATTAGATACATTAGATTTTTTTTTTTTTAAGTGGAGTACCAATTTTTGAGAGTCCTACTATTGGGAATTTTTTGCAGAATAATTTATGAAAGTTGTCACTTTCGGTAATTTGGAAGTAGTCCCAGAAGAACCGGTACACAAACAATTTAGGAAAAAATATCCTTATTTCTCAACAAAGCCTCCTTTTAGCTCGACATACGAGTAGCTTCGATTCCGTGTTTAAAGTGAGAATCATCGAGCTCATCAAAATTGCAATCAAGCTGACTCCATGTCTTCATTTCTGGCAAATCTTGTCTACTATTTTTTTTTAAGGGAAATAAATACAATTCGCACTTTAACTCTTTCATTTTAGCCACCGTGATAAAGTGGTGCATTGTCTTGATGTAACAACACTTTCCCTTTCTCCAAATGTGGCCGTTTTTTCTTTATTTCATCGCCCAAGTGCCGCAAAAAGTTCGCTTAGAAGTCACCGTTAATTAGTTTTCCTTTTTGATGGCATTTAATTAAAATTATTCCTCGCTCATCTAAAAAATCTGCAGCCATGACCTTGGCAGTAGATGAAGCTACTTCTTCGCTTTCTTTAGTGCTGATTCCCCTTTCCACTCCATTGTTTTGACTATTCCTTCGTTTCATGTGCAAAGTGATGGACTCATATTTTCATTTTGATGTCTACAGTTTCAGTTAGTATGCGATTTACAGCTCTTTTTGAAATGCCAACCAACTCTGCTAGCTCGAGCTCGGTCGATACTCATTCAATATCAGTTTGTGAATGTCCTTCACCATTTCTACATACCCACTTAAATAGTGCTATAGTCCGGAGTGAACTTGTGACAAAATGAATAAGCATCTTCATTTGGTTGAGGTATTTTTCCACTTAAGCACGCAACATATGTAAATGCGAAGCCTTATCCTTGCAGGTCGAAATTGAAGACTCTTCGGGTTGGTATCTATTCGCATCACATATCCTCAGGCGGACTTATGTGCACTATTCTAACTTGAGGTCGATGTGGCAGTACAGATCCTAAAATGTCTTCTTCCAAAGTCTGTCAATGCAGTAGATCATGGCGAAACGGCCCTAGATCTTCTCTTGTAGAACATTTGTTCAAATTGTTAGTGAATTCCAAACTGACACGGCGATTCTCTGCACGCAATACAGAAACCTAACTAGAAATACCTGGCTCGTCAACGAAACAAATAAGACAGCGACTTGGGTTTGCGGAAACGTTTGCATCCAGGAATACTCGGAGCAACCTAAGGATTACTTTCTACATACGTGCTAAGATTGGCTGTGTCTGGTAGGTAGGTAGAGGTGGCGATTCAGCATGAACCCAAGTAGCAATTGAATGTGCTTTTTTGTTACCACGACTCGTATGACCCGGTTGATGATATGAGTTTTTGGGGATGTGAGACAGTCGGTGCCTAGATCCCGCCTATGGAGTTAAGAAAACGGATTAGATCTCCGTTGATGTCGTTAAAATCGTCGAAGAATGGTTGGTTTCATACACGCAGTCTGGTTCCTGCGAGCGCCAGGCAGTTTCAGAGGAAATGTGAAAGAAAAGGAAACTGCTCATTTTCATTCCCACAAATGCGGCAATTTGGCTTGTAAGAGATACCTAGTTTGGCCGCATGGTCCCCATTTGGCCATTGCCTCGTGATTATAGCCGTGATTCTGGCGATATCTGGGCGGATTCTGTTTAGTAGGCCCTTCGTTATATTCTTATTGTAGGTCGGCCATATCATCCTAGATATGGCGCAGTTAGTTAACCTCAGTTGGCGAATTTTGTTAAGTGATTCCTAGTGTTGCCTGAATAGGCGATATCTACGTATATAGTTGTTATACACCAGCAAACGCTACTGCTGAAAGCTTCGAAATGATCTTGGGCAGACTTGTCAATGATGCTATTGTCAGAAGTCCTATCATAAATCATGCGATCTCAATGCCTTTAGCCTCAAAATGGGATAGTCCGTATACAAATCGCAGAGAGTCGGCTATTCTTGAAGTACTTTCCTGACTGGATATTGTTTTAGCAAACATTGGAGAGATAAAAACTGGCGCATGGGAGATCATTATACGTACAGCGATCATGATGCTATAATGTTTAGCGCCGGCAACGGTTCAGCAATCCGCAGTAACCAAAACGAACGAAAACAACTTTCAAACCTTAATGGACTCGGAATGATGACGACCAGCAGGTAAAGCACCTGAATATTTTCACCATATAGGCCGTTAAAGTGAGGAAGTGAGGAACCTCTGATTTCGAGGTAAAACTTCTTAAAAGGCCGTAGCTTTCTAACGGATTCAGATTAAGAAACCATTGTGCACATTTTTGAAAAAGAATTTACATAAAACGACGACTGGCTGACGAATGCCAGCCAAAATTATGGCATTTTAAAGCTAACATTTTCATCAGAAAAATGTGTTTATCTCTAAATTTTCAACTTTTAAGTTAACTTTTTTTATTGGCAAAAGTCTATAGAAAAGTCGAATATACTCTCACAACAAGGCCCTAACTTTACTGATAGCCTGATAGCTGTCACAAAGAAGGACTCTAGAAGGACATTGGGCGCCGAAGTACGCAGTTTACGACTGAAGCTTTTATCCATATTCGGTGAAAGACTGACAAATTCAAGTGAAAGGAACTTACATGGGTGCAATGACCTTGTTCTTTGAATGTGTGTTCCGCTCCGGCATTAAAAACAGAAAAACCTCAACTGAAACCATATGAAAAAGAAAACAACTCCAAGAACTCTGAATGTGTTTTCAACATTTTCAGCCTCAAATCTAATTGACAAACCTGACGTTTTCAAATCTCAAACAGCTATTATAAAATGAATAAGTAATAAGAAAAATAATTAACCGATCAAAACTATTTTTTTAATAATGAAAATAAAATTAATGTCTCAAATTTATAGAATTCGGCATTCGTCGCCTTCGTCTATTATTTCTTGCGGCATTTACTTTAGCCTCATGCGCCGCAGCTGATGCTTTATACGCAGCTTGTCTTGTACTTGAAAAGTCTGATCGAGCCTCTCTCAGTTGACTCAATAATTCATCTACTCGAGTCTTGGCCGCTTCCAGCAACTGACTTTTCTCTGCCAACTCTTGCTGTGCTCCTTTAGCGGCTTGTTCAGAATTTCCAACATTAGCCTGTGCAGTTTGGACAGCTTGAGTTAAAGTTTTTAGCTGAGTTGTGGCTTGTTGTGCTGCCTGCATGGCAGCATTAACATTAGTTTGTGTATTTTGCAGAGAAGCTGTCTCCTCTTCAACAACAGCTTCAGCCTCATGAATCTCTTTTTCCAGTTGTTCGACGATTCCTTGCTTCCCAGCTAAAGCAGCTTTTGCAGCTCGAGCAGCTTGTAAGGCTTTCTCTGCCAACTGGGCTTTTACCTGATGGGCAGCCTGTTGACCAGCAGCAGCTTGAGCATTAGAAGCTGCCTTTGCTTCCTGAGCAGCTTTAAGGGCAATACTTGATGGTTTTTGTTTAGAAGAACCAACCATACCTCGATTTGTATGGCGATTCGTTTGTGGTTCCTTATTTAAATCGTCCGAGTCAGATGGAACACTGCGTTTGTTAGAATGGCACCTGTTGCGAGCCGATTGCTGGAGAAAAAGAAAATTTGATTAAATATGCGGTACAACCGGGTGTACTTCTTACCTTTAACGGATTCGAATGAAGCCCATTGACGGAAGTAAGAAATAATTGTAAAAGAAATAAAAATAAAATTGCCGTCGAATATAAATTAACCATTTTGTTTCAAAATTAAAGAAAGTATGTACAAAATAATTTGACTTAATTGTCGCAGATACAACATTTAAATATTTATATATAAAATCGAGTAGGTAATGGTGCTTTGCATTATGAAAAGTACTTTTTTCGCAACAGTTATTCAAGATTGACCTGAAAAAAATTGAGTGTCGTAGATTCCGATTTGAAACCACCACTAAGATGGTCCTTTGAAATAGCCCCGTGCCTGCCTTGATGTTTTCATCCGCTCAGAGTGAAGTCATCCAGAACAATTGTCCCCCTTTACATATTTTCTTCTAGTTTCGTGGTTTCGCCTTTTATGCACATTGCCACTGTTCCTTATTTCGTTCTGTGTTATTCGGTGTGAGGTACTAGGACAACTTGTGGTGCCAGGTGCCAGGATGTCTCTCGTTCGAGAAGGAATGCAAAGATCATATTCGGAGACATTGACTTAATTTCACGTGGGCTGATACATGAACTGAACTCAATTATATCTACAACTGCTCAAAAACCTTTTTTGGCTGAAACCATGAGTTTTAAGGAGAGAACACGCGGTTAAGGGAATAGTCAGTGTTAGATCTCTTTTGATCTAAAGTTAGACAACACGGTTGGATTGCGAGTGAGCTTTTATTAAAAATGTTAGCTCCTTAAATACTACTTAACAAACAAAATGTAATTCTATAGGTGTATTCTGTTACGTCTGGGCATTGCTACCTAATGCTGTATTTGATATTGCAGGTGCGAACAAAAACCCATACGTCAGCAGAATATTCGGTGGGAACAGAACTTGGACTGGTAAAATTGTTTATTTAGCAGAATAGAGTGTGGGGACGGATAATATGGATAGGAGCCATAGGAATTTACAGTATGTATGTAAAGAAAGGAAATGAAAAATGGAAAAAAATATAGTGAGGCTTACAAGAAAAATACTTTTTAATTAAATTAAGATTTAAACATCCTCCCTGGTTTTGAGATCCTGAAGCTCAAAGACATTTTCTTGAATTGGACATCGTTGTTTCCTTGCTCTTTTTTGGTGGATGACGAAGATGATGATCAGGATAAGTACGCCAAACAGTGTGACAGGTAGCTAATGGAATATTGGTGCACATCATGGTGAGTGATAGGTTTCGATAGTATTTGTTTAGGTTTTAAGTCTGCAATTTCCTTTTGGATTGCTACCAGGTCTTCTTCGCCGCGGATAAGGAAGTCATTGCTCTCAGATGTTTCATGAGATATTTCTGGTATAGAATTCCTCAATAGCTGGGTTAAATTTAAGGCTGTCACAAAAGATGAAGTAGCATTCGTTAAGTAAAAATTATGGGCATTAATCGTCATTGTCGGTTGTTTAATAACGCAATTCGAAGCTAATTAGTAATCCAACTCCATTAGGTTTGGTATTCGAAATATTAGCGCCACAGACTATAGAAAGCATTTCTTCTTCTTTAAAAGCAAAAATCCAGTAGTTTGGGTTATGTAATTGGATCCACATTTTCCCTGGTTTTGATGTTTTAAGCAGGCATCGCGCTGATAACTGCTTCTCGTGGTTAAGTAGATAAATCTCACACTGATGTTCCGTCGAGTGAGTGTTGAAGATAGGATGGCGTTGCTTACACAGGTATTTATCATCGTCGGTTTGCAAGCATTCCTTATACTCATCGTGAGATAATGGAAAATATTGGTCTCGATACGCGCTTATGGCCAGAAATGCTGTCGATGGCTGAATGAATATGAAGGAATCACTATGTTGGACCGGTAGTGGAATAAGCTTGAAGATCTGGAACCTTTGACTACTTAATAGTGGTAGTTTGACGAGAAATAGAATCACGGATGTGGTTACTCGCGTTTTAACTCTAAGTAACTCATAAAGTTTAGGTAGATTATGCTCGTCATATCCCGGCACAGTTAAAGTGGGTAGTATGTGCTTATGTATGTTGTCGATTTCTTTCAGTAGTTGTCTTGGTGATAGAAGAAGGGAGCTGATTCTTCCTTAATGGTCTCAAGGATAGCTAGTTGAGTCCACTGGAAACTGCCCATTATTTGAGATATATATATTGCAATGTAGTTAAACGTTTCTGCTTCGATTGTTGCGTAGTTAAGCTCGTTGACGGACTGATAGACCTTTGTTAACTGATTATTTACCAAAACGAATTGTTCCTTAATTGAGGACATTGATTTGTTAAGAACGTTAACGGTTGATTCTACTATCGATGTTTGGTTTTTGTTTAGTTGAAGTAGATATCTTTCGTATCTGTTGACTTCTTCAATTTTGTTTTCGATGTATTGTGCGTAGTCTTGGTCGAGAATACCAAAAAGTTTGTTTGCAATTGCCCCAATGATATCTAACGGAGATCTCTTTCTTCGTATTGCGATTCCATTTCTATGCTTTAAAATTTCATTCAGCCTTTCTGTTTCCAGGAGTTGGTGTTCTAGTTGCTTCACTACTGCTTGACAGAAGTTGTTTGGGTTTCTGTCTCAGCATTTCACACTTTTTTCTTAGCCCCTGAATGCCTTCCTTTAATCCTTGATACTCATTCCAGTAGGCTGACATGTTGAAGTATACAAAGAGATTCCATTCGTCTGTTATTAAATAAACTTTACCCAAATCTTCAAAGTACATCCCCGGATTATTTGTGAATTTTTCATCTTCTATCAAACTTTGAGTTGCTGCTTGTCCAAATGCTGTGCCAATGATTATTAAACCGATCATAAGAGAGGAGACAGGATTAATTTTTATTTTTCGCTTCGGTTGTGGTGGTACCGACTTGGTAATTTTAAGGGTTCCTCAAGTGTTGAAGTCTGCTGTGTTTCGGATGGCAGTGGACATATCTTGAAGATAGATCGCCTGATCACTCCATTGGATGTCTTGATGTCAACAACTCTAGTCAGCTTGTCCTGTCCTGGTATTGTTTGCAATACCCTTCCCATTCGCCATCTGAGTGGAGGTAAGTTATCATCTTTAATCAACACTAGAAATCCTGGTTTAACATCTTCTTGAGGGTGTTTCCATTTGTAACGGTTTTAGATTTCTTGTAAGTATTCCTTGCTCCATCTACGCCAGAATTCTCGATGTATGGATGTTACTAAATTCCATCTTGATGCAGTTGACAGGTTTGTCGGTTTCGAATCGGGATCATTTATTGCTTATAATGGTGCGCCGGTTAAAAAATGTTCCGGTGTAATAGCTTCTAAATCGTTGGGGTTTGATGATATCGGTGTTAGTGGTCGCGAATTAAGTACAGCCTCAATTTGAGCTAATTCAGTGGAAAGTTCTTCTTGAGTTAATGTGCTTCCCGAAAATATGCGTCTCATATCATATTTTGCGGACTTTACTGCAGCTTCCCATAGACTTCCAAAATGAGGTGATTGTGGTGGTATGGGTTTCCATTGAATACCCTTTTCTGTACAGTGAGCGGATATAGTATTGTGACCTTCTTCATCATATATTTTCGCATGCAGTTCATTGAGTTCGTTCCGAGCTCCCATGAAGTTTGTAGCGTTGTCCGAGAAAATTTGGCGGGTAAGCCACGGCGAGCCACGAACCTTTTTAGGGCACCAATAAACGATTGGGTTGTCAGATCTGATACAAACTCCAGATGCACAGCCTTCGTTGCAAAGCATACGAATACCGATACATAAGCCTTTGTTGGCTGTTTTCCCCTGATCTTATAGTGAATATACACTGGACCCAGGAAGTTGACTCCTACGTTGGTGAATGGTCTTGAAGGTTGTACTCGTTCTGGCGGTAGATTTCCCATAAATTGCTCAATATTCCTTGGCTTTGCCTTAAAACAACGCATGCAGTTGTGTACGATTGTTTGAGCGAGTTGTTTTCCTCTCACTATCCAATAGTCTTGCCTTGCGAAAGCTAACAATGCTTGTGGCGCTGCGTGGAGCTGGGCAAGATGATCTGGTGTTTTGCATCGTATAGCAATTTAGAAGCCTCCAATCGTACAACACAATCGGCTTTTCTCAGGTACTTGTCCAAATTTTTTGAGTGCTTTAATATCGTCTGAGAATGTGGTTTCCTGAATGTATTTGGCTATGATTATATTGGCTGTCTTTAATTCTGGTGCGGAGATAACCGTCCCCTTTATCCGATAGGCCTTCGCTCTTTTCAGATTGCTGATGAAACGTACGATGTATGCTGTTATTCTCCTTAGAGTGGCGAACGAGCTTCGATGATTAATCTCTTCAAGGAAGTGGGTCTTTTTGCTTGTGGCTACTAAGACAGTTTTTATCGCTTTTACTTCTGGAAGATGTTCGCTTTTCGTTAGTGATGATTCTACTGGCCATGTTGATTGAGATCGGTAAAGGAGTGTAGGTCCCTCGAACCAAGAAAGGGTCTTGAGAAATTGGCCGGGAAATACTCCCCGAGACAAAAAATCAGCTGGATTTATTTCTGTATTGATGTACTTCCATTGCCCCTTTTTGGTTTCTTCGTTTATGAACGAGATACGGTTGGCGACAAAGGCTTGTAACGGTGATTGGGTGTTTATCCAAGCTAAGACGATTTGAGAGTCCGTCCAGAACGTTGTTTTGTGGATTTCGAGTGGTAGACTCGTTTTGACCACGTTGGCTAGTTGTACCATTAATTTTGCAGCACAAAGTTCTAATCGTGGGATCGTCAGTTGTTTTATTGGTGCAACTCTACATTTTGAACAGACCAGTTGCACTTTAATTTCTCCCGTCTGGTTTGATGATGTCATGTACTCGTATATAGCCGCTCCATACGCCCGTTGTGAGGCATCCGAAAAACAATGAAGCTACTACTACATGCCTAGGTATTTTTAGGCTGTTTAGGTGTTGAAGTTCTGTCCTGAAGTGCAGCCATTTGGTGTGTATTTCCATTGGAACTGCAGCATCCCAATCCAGTTTAGATAGCCACAATTCTTGTAAAAAGATTTTTGCCAGAATGATTACCGGACTCACAAGTCCTAAGGGGTCGAAGATGTGAGCAATATCCGCAAGAATTGTCCGTTTAGTGACCTTTATGGCACCTCTCCATTTAGTTTTGATTATGAATTGATCCGATGTTGGAAGCCAGGTTAGTCCAAGAGTTTTAACTGACGCTTCGGATTGATCGGATAGTATCGTCTCAACTTCACAGTCTTCTTTAGGTAATCCTTTTAGTAGTGCTGGTGTGTTTGCGCACCATTTTCGCAACGGGAATCCTGTTTGAGCAAATTAATTAATTCGGTCTTCATTTGGCATGCTTCTTGTAAATCGTCGCTTCCCGTTAAAACGTCATCCACGTATATATCGCGTCTGATAATGGTAGCTCCTAATGAATATTGACTCATTGCAGTTAGAGCCAAATCTTGAAGACACTTGATTGCTAAGTATGGTGCCGATTTTATACCATAAGTTACTGTGTTTAAATGATATACCCTAATAGGTTGACTGCGGGACTCCCTCCAAAGGATGAGCTGGAACTTCTTGCTGTCATTGTCAACAAGTATTTGGCGATACATCTTGGAAATATCGTCTGTAAATACGTAAGCAGGAATTCTGAAGCGTAACAGAATTGAAAACAAATCGTTTTGCAGTGACGGGCCCGCGTGTAATACATCGTTTAGCGATATATTCGTAGATGTTCTTGCAGATCCATCGAAAACCACCCGTAGTTTGGTTGAACTGCTCTCCGGTCGCAAGACGCAGTGGTGTCTCAGAAAGTAATGCGGGCCGCTGATTGATTCTGCTCGGCTGTTTATTTCTGTCATATGGTTGAGGTGAATACGATATAACTACCGTTTTCTGCCCTATTTGTTGTGCTGATGAAGATCTCTTTGCATCTTCGTTCTTGCGGGGTCAATTGTATTTCTTCAGATGATTTTGTCGATTGTACTTGCTCTATTTTCCACAACCTTTCTACTATCTTCTCTAACGTACTTGTTTCCGAGGCAATACCGCAAAAGAGGTTTGAAGTCGGTTTTTGAAGTGTAGCCTTTCCCATTACGACCCATCCAAGTAAAGTGTTTTGAAGTGCTGGCAAGTTCTGCTGAATTTTGATCTGTCCAATTGAAATAAGCTCGGGGAATAACTCTGCTCCAATTAGTAGGTCAATCTCCTGAGGTTGGTTGAATGCGTTGTCTGCGAGCTGGATATTCTTTGGTAAATTCCATCTGCTCGTATTAATAAATTGACTGGGTTGACGTGACGTTATAGTATCCAGAATGTATACTTCTAGATCCGTACTGAACCCAGTAATTCGGGATTGAAGGCATAGATTGACCTTCTTGTAGATTTTAAGATGGTTGTCTCCTACACCGGAAATCTCCAGTAGTTCTTCCTTTGGCCTTAGCTTCAATTTGTTGGCTAATTTACTGGTTATGAAGGTCATCTGAGAGCCTGAGTCTAGCAGTGCCCTCGCCTTAATTGGACTATTAGTTTTATTAAGCACGATGACCATAGCTTTTCCTAAAAGCACATAGTTAGTACCAGCATTGTCTCGGTTGATTGCTGACAGATTCGTTTTGTTATTGATCTGTAGAGTCTGAGTCTCGGGCTTCGGTTTGAACTCTGCTATGTGGAGCAAAGTATGATGAAATTTGTTGCATTTGATGCAATGCCCTGCCTTACAATTTGAAACCGTATGCCCAAATCGTAAGCAGTTTAAACATCTTTTTAATGCTTTAACCTTTTTAAGCCTCTCCGTGACTGAAAGCTGCAAAAAGGTTGGACATTTGTAAATGGGATGGTTCGACTGCTCGCAGAGAAAACACTTGTTATCTTCTTGCGTGGTAGTCAGAGTGACTCTGCTGGATCGGTGAGTCTTTTGTTCCTAGTGCCTCCAACATTTGAAAACGATTCTCTAAGAACGCAAGTAACCCTGTTACTGTCTGAAGCTCACGTGGGTTGTCCAGCGATTGCTCATAGAGTCTATGAGTTTCCTAGTCGATCTTCGGAAGAATCAGATGAATTAATAATGGGTCCCAATCCTGGATAGGCATGCCCAGGTTACTTATTCCGAAGAGGTTCCTTTGAAGTGTCGTGTAGTCGTTTGATTGCCGTGGCAAAGTCTCCTATAATGACTGGTTGTCCTAAGAGCTTATTGAGTAATGCTGCAAGTAGTAATCGCTTATTGTTGTAGCGATGTTCGAGGGTTGACCAGACCGAATGATAGTTGTCTTCTGATACCTGAAGGTGTTGAATTAGCTTGGCCGCTTCTCCCGACAAATTAGCCTTCAGATAGAAAATTTTCTCTGCCTTACTCATCGGTTGTTGATGTATAAGCTGGAGGTAGAGATCGTGAAACTCCTTCCATTGGAGATAGTTCCCGCTAAATACGGGCAGCGTTATCTCCGGTAGTTTCAGCTTGTTGAACCGCTTGGCCTCTGAAGTCGCCGGTGCTGGTGACGTCTTGTCCAACTGTTGATCCAAGTGTTCCTGCAGTTCGATAAGTCGCGATTGACAGAATAGCTTCTGAATGCTATCAATCGAGTAATCTAAGGTCTCTTCTTCTGCCATGATGTAGACCATTGCTGATAATTGACCATTGCTGCGTAAGACTCGCTAGTTTTTGTTTGTAGTATGCAGCTGAACGGTGTTCCATGTTGTCATCGGTGGAGGCAAGTAAATGATCCATTGCGCTGACTGAGGCCTTTTGCTACCTTATCAGCTTCTGAACGATGTTCCCGCTTTCGATTTTAGTATTGGTGTAAGTGGACATCTCAAGATCGGTTTGTGCTTGCAGTATAGCTGCCTTGTACTCAGTGTACACAGCCTCAACTTGTGCATAGTACTTCCTTTCGAACTTGCCGTGCTTGCAACTTGATGTCCCTGCTTTCGAATTCACTCCATTCAAAGTCAAGCCGCTCCAGCCGGGACTCCGAATATGATTTAGTCCGCCTGCCTGGTCCGTCCTTCTTAAAGTTGGAGAATAACTTTGTTATTTTCTCGGCTGTGGTTGCCTGTTCTTTGATGAGGGCTTCCATTGTTTTTTTTTTCAGCGGGATCACGATGTCTGTTGGTACCAGTGTTTGACGCCCTGGTAACGCGTGTGCCAATAATTGTAGCTTGCAAGTGATTTGCCCCTTACCGCTGGGGGGGGGGGGAAGCAAGATCACGTCGGGGTCGCCAAAAATGTTAAATCTCTTTTGATCTAAAGTTAGACAACAGGTTGGATTGCGAGTGAGCTTTTATTAAAAATTGTAGTTCCTTAAATACTACTTAACAAACAAAATGTAATTCTATAGGTGTATTCTGTTACATCTGGGCATTGCTACCTAATGCTGTATTTGATATTGCAGGTGCGAACAAAAACCCATAAGTCAGCAGAATATTCGGTGTGAGCAGAACTTGGACTGGTAAAATTGTTTATTTAGCAGAATAGAGTGTGGGGACGGATAATATGGATAGGAGCCATAGGAATTTACAGTATGTATGTAAAGAAAGGGAATGAAAAATGGAAAAAAAATATAGTGAGGCTTACAAGAAAAATACTTTTTAATTAAATTAAGATTTAAACAGTCAGAGAAAAGTACATTTTCAGTGTTTTTTCCAGAGGTATTCGAAGCTATATACATCTCTTTTGCAGATTTTATAATATTTAGTAAATACAAATTAATATAATAATTATAGTTTAATTGATTCATTTATAATAAACAAACTTTTTCAATTCTTATAATCGGAAGATGGCTTTACAAAAAGATAATTATGAATGTAATCCATTATGATTTATTCCTTCGAAGTTTCTTCGCAGCGTTTAACTCTTCCGATAGATTGGGAGTGATTGTTGTGTGAGTGCTCTGAATATACACTTTGGTATAATGATGACATCGTAGAGGAGTTTTTAGTTGCTAATGACTGTTGATATTGGAAGAGACGTTCTTGTGTCATCACATTGTGTAGCTTTTGACAAATCAGAGTCCTATTCAAAGGCATTTTTTTTTCAATTGTATGGTGAGACTCTCACAGAAGACATCGAATTCGTTCAAATCCTGCTTATTTTCTGCAGATATTTCCTTCCGCCTCGTTTTGCAATTTTCTGAATTATCACCAACTTTTAGAGTACTTATAGGCGAATAATTTCCAATATTATCTGGAAATGCTGCCTCGCTATCTTGAACGTCTGTACTGAAACGAAGAACATTTACAGAAATACAATTTATGTATATTAGTCTATACTTGCTTGTTACAGGTGGCTAACACAGTTGAATGCTGGGACAAAGTGATCCGAGACAAAGAAAATCTCTGGAATTTCCCAAATGGACGATAAGCACGTCAGTTTTATGTGTCCTCCGAATACTGGATCACAGTATTTTAATTACAAGAAAGAATGTTGAAGAGTATGAGCGAGGAAGGGTTAAACCAGGTACTACTTCCCACACACAGGTCTTGAGGAAATTTCCCACTGTGCAATAATAAACCATGACAGGGCAACAGGAGAAGTACTAACTTATTATGCTCAACGATTTGTCAAAACGGACATTGTACCGTGGCAATATAAA
The DNA here is from genome assembly GCA_949129095.1 of Volucella bombylans. NCBI lineage: Eukaryota > Metazoa > Arthropoda > Insecta > Diptera > Syrphidae > Volucella > Volucella bombylans. The sequence continues at coordinate 155,267,701 of OX422143.1, forward strand.
ATAGTACAGCAGATCTTGAAACAACAGCAGAAACAACCGATGAACTCCAAATCAATACAGCATTTATAGAACGAGCTATATAGAGCAATATCTAGTCCAAACGCGTCCATTTGTGCCGCATGACGATGCTCCACCAAGGTCGATAAAGAACTCACCAAGACCTTTGATGTCAAAAAGGGATATACGAGTAGATAAGGCGATGCGCTGTCACGCGATTCCATCATTGTTAAAAGAATAGTCGAAAACTGTTGATATATGTAATCGGAAGAAAGCAGCGTCAGTGGCGCTTTCGGGAGTATTGAGATGGAGGCGGCAAAGATGGGTATAAAGGTCAACGAGGGCAAGGACAAGTACATGCTGGCAACCAGTAAGGGCACCCAACACCCACGTTTCGGACAGAACGTCACCTTCGACAGCTACAACTTTGAAGTAATTAAGGACTTTGTCTACCGAGGCTGTCCTATTAATTCAGACCACGACACCAACTGTTGCACAGCTAAGAAGACAATTTACTAGCAGAATTCTCTCTCGAACAACAAGGGTAACCCTATTTAAGACCTCAATAATCCCAGTTCTGCTCTGTGGCGCTGAGGTATAGACCTTATCAAGGGGAAGGGGACCTCAGGAAACTTAGCGTGCGAGGCTAGAGGCAGCTAGCTAAAGATCGTGCTGACTGGAGACGCTTATTGGTTGAAGACCAGGTCCACCCCAGACTGTTGCGCCACCTTAAGTAAGTATGTTCTGTATTAGATCACCAAATGCTGCTTTAAGTAGCTCGGCAGTTAAGCTATCAGGCCCAGCAGCTTTGTTAGACTTAAGATTGGAAATTGCAGTCCTGAATCCATCTTGGCCGGGTGGATGGAAATGGTTTCTGTTTTCATCCAGGCTGAATGACTGACGGTGGGATGTTGTTCGTCCTCGCAATTAACGGTCTACAGAAATAATCTTTCCAGACTCTCAGAATCGACTGTGGTTCTAAATCTTCCGAACTTCATCTTCTGGTAGCACCTTTCCTCAATCGAGCGCCTCCCATAAAATTTTCTTATTTCCTCTAAGGAGCCTATGTTATTCCCTTTATTTCTGCTTGCGAGGCATATTCTGTTTTCTCTGCAGGACCATTCTGTACATCCGCAACTCTTCATGCCTCTTATTTAGCTGAATGTGCCTGCCTACATTGATCATCAAACGTGATTTTTGTATAGTATTCGGATAAAACCAAGCATATTCCAGGCGGCTTTTCTTTCTGATGGCTCATTGGCATTGTTGTAGCAACAACACACTTATCAACACTTGTTGCAAGCTACAAAGGAGAGATGAAGGGATGCTAAAGGTAAAGTACCAAAGGAATACATTTTCCTTTTAGGTGTGCTTTGCGATATCTATTAATTCATCTTAAGAACAGTCACTGAGAGTCGCTGTCATCAACTTGAGAGAGAAGTGATTCTTCGGTGGACACCTCTATGTCGCATCTTTAAAACTGAGCTCTGCCAGTAACCTGTTGATCGTGGATTCATAAGGTAACACAAGAATCATGATTTATGTATGAAGTTCCACAGCTCTAAGTTTTGGTACGACCAGGAAGACAAAATGTCAGTTTTACAGACTTTATTATAGTGGACGCCAAGATGTTTCTTTTAGGAAAATGGCAGCAATATGCTGCTGTATCTCATGCTAAAACTTAGGATGTATTAGCAGCTCGTTAACGAAAGAACAAATCCCAACATAGGCCCCGTGTTTTCCGAATTATTCCCAAGTTGAAATGCTTACATACCACCATTGGCTTATTTAAAATTATTTCCGACACATCGGTTTTTCTATTTCCTCACTATTGATAGTTTCAACCGAAAATCTACCATAATAGAACTTTGGAAGTTTTAAGCCAACATCACTAAACAATCCTCATCAACACCTAAAGTACCCTACCAGTAGAAGGTTAAATGTCACGGACAGTTGTGCCAGAGGTCGATACAATTTCCTGAACGTCTCTCCTACACGTATGTTTATCTGTCAAATGTCAACAATCGTTCTCCGAAGATGTCCGATTGGTAGGTAATTCTTTGGATAAATAAATATATATTATCCAAAGCCAATGGACAACACAGTCAGTAAATTACATTTGAATTAATTCTGGATGTCATGGTATTTGCATTACCTGAACAATGACAGTCAGCCCAAATGCTGTCACCACATTTCTGGTCATCGTCATCATCAATTTCCTGTCCATCTTATGCCACCCTCTGTTAGTTAAACCTCACGCTCCATGCCAGACAATGTGGTGATGGTGGTGATTCCCAGAAACAGTACTGAGTCAATGGACTTGGTTCCTGTTCACGTAATGTTTACCTTTTCGTTGTCCAGAATTGAGAATGCAAATGTTTCATTTCGAAGGACAAAGAGAGATAGAGAGACAAAATCCTGGCAAGTGCACACGTGTTTTCCTGAATGCTAAACTTTGACTCCAGAATGTTAACATGAACCGATGAAAGTGTGTGTGTGAGTCCATTTGGAAATTTGCGGTCAGAAATTTGGCCAAACATTGCCTTGGAGCACGATGGAGAAGCAGTTTTTAGCTATTCCTAAAATGCTGTGGAGGAATACTAATATTAGGTTTGCTATTGGTGAGTGCTGGTGAAGTTGATTTATGGAAGGTGGATGTGAAATTAGTAGAACTTAAAGTTCGTGATGAGGTTGCAAGTGGTATACGAATACATGTGCAAAATGACCGTAACCTTTTTACCTTTTATATGAAGGACTTTACTACGTCGAGTCGTATCCTTAACTCTGAAATGTCATTCAATCAAACATTAAAAAAAAAAAGTTAGATACGTGTTTTTTTAGCTCCTAAGGCATTTTGCCATTTATGATATTACAGTCCTTGAGGTGAAGCTCCCTTAGCAACAACTGTCTACTTTCTTAGTTCCTATGCATATTTTTCTTAGATTTTATGAGATCTTTAGATTATGATATTTTTAGAGACTCCCTTGGAAAATTCAGCACAAACTAAAGGATAAAGGATGAAACAAACGATGCGATGTGCTTACCATATCTGCCATGGTATATTTTCGTTCCCCTGCTCATCTCGAACATAACTAAATAAATTATATTCAGGTACTTCAACGACAAAGATGTACCTAAGTCTACCCGAAGTCTGTACGCATTATCTGGTCCCCATATCCTGAAATTCACGGTGAGACAAAACCAAAGTCGAACATATATACATTCATGTAGCCAGGATACCAGTGCATGGTATGCATGAATGTAAAGAAATAGTATTAAAATACGACACAATGGAAGTAAACGTATATGAATAAACTGTTCTACCACAAGCCGACCCGTTGGCACCCTCACGGGCAAAAATTTCGAACTAAAAGAAGTAAATATTACGCCGACGTAAAATTTTAAAATTGTTAGCGCCTAAGAGTAAGAATGTAGTGAGTAATCGAAAAAGAGATATTTTGGCGCCGCGGTCTTTTGAATAAAACATCAAGGGAAGAAAATGAAGACATCGATTTGGACTTAAGCATACACATTGGGGAATCGAATTAAGAATTCTAAGACGAAACAAAGGAAAAGATTATGGAATAATCTGAATTGACGGGAAAAGTCATACTCAGTTCGTGCAATTCACATGATTAATCTGCCCCTAATACGTTGCTAAATACGAGTAAGCAGGAGTGGCACCTAATTTCGAACTTTACTGTAGATTGTCAAACCCAAGCAAAGCTTCTATAAAAGGGCAAACCTGTAGAAAGTCGGTACCTTTGACTAAGGTGAAGATTGACTAGCTCAACTTTAATAAAAAAGGCAGTCAGATCTTTACGGTGAACTTGTAAGAGAGACTCCTTAATACCATAATCCAAGAGACAGAAGATATCAATATCAATCCCCCGTTTGTGGAGTCTATATAGATAGAAACTACTGCTTCTATTTTTAAAGTGAAAAAAGATACACGATTGTCATTTTTTATAATATTAAAGGATTCTCAAGATGATATGAACATGGAGGGTATGGACGAATGAGATTTAGTGACGAAAGATTGGGGGAAACCTACGCTGGTTTTGAATGGTTGCAGCTTATAATGACTAACAAATACACGGTTCAGAAGGGCATTTTATAACAGGTATTTAGATATTTAGGTATTGAGATATTTCGTTGTATGTCCAAAGACGGGCTTGAGGGTAAACTGATAAGCATTCACAGGAAGATGTGTGTTACGGTTAAAGTTTTGAAGGAGCGGAAGGTTACTGGCAATTTCGTTGGAGCAAGAATTGTGAAAATGATAATAGAATAAGGTAAGGGAAGCGGTATTACGTCAGTCTGAGAAGGTGTCAATTGTCTCGACAATATTGGCGTCAGAATTGATATGTATCGCATATTTTTGAGTATTTTCCAGCAAATAGAGAAAAGTCCTAGAGGAACCTGTCAAATTGTGGTCATTGTATTTCAATTTTGAACCAATAAATGGTTTTTGTTTTGCAGTTTCCCAATTAGATTACTGGTAAGATTGGAATTTAATGAGCTTAACATCCGCTGCTGTTCCCGTTCGCCAGCCGATGACCAAAGACGGATTCCGGTAACGAAAATAAAAATGAAAGTTGTCTTCAGCAAAAGAATATACTGGATAAGAAGCAGCACATGAAATAGTTGAAATACTGTCGGAAATAAAACTTAGGCCTGGGGTATACTATATTTACCAGAGATTCATCGCTCCCAAATGTGCGATAAAAGAACCTGATGCCAAACTCAGTAAAATGCCTTCGGAGTATCAAGTGCAAATATCTTGCTCTTGCCGGATTGATGTAGACTTTCGGTCCACTCTTCAATGAGACAAGCCATCAAATCACCAATGGACGTGTTGCTGTTACCTTAGAAAGAAGGGACATTAATTCAATCGGTCTATAGGAGGAGGGAGAGGAAGATTCTATTTAGGAATGGACTACACAAATGCTGTTTTTCATCCTACCGAAAATAGCCCTAAAGAGCGAGAATAATGGAAAAGCTTAAGCAGTGGTCTTGCCAGTATAGAAAAATACCTGATCGAGTATCTACCTATGTTGCAATAAGTGACAAAACAGCTTACCAGTGTTTATAGAAGTGGGCATACGCAGAGAAGTGGTTACTTCTTAGCCCGCGTATGTTAGTTATTATATATGGTATAGGCACTCTTAGTTCCCGAATCTTTATAACAAACAAGCAAAAACATAGTTACCGATTGTCGTTGCGACTGCAAGAGCTGTCCTTCCCAAGCAGCCTTCCACTGATTTATTCCTTTCGGATTTTAGCATTGTAGACCACGAATGTAAATTTGACATAATTTCACCCCCGTCATCGGTATACCCATACTGGGCTTACGATGATATTTCTACTTGTATGCAGATTGCAGTTAGCATCTTTTATCGAATAATAGTCTGATCTTCGATGTAAACTGATTTCCCACTTTGAAAAATGACCACCGTTTACCTGTGTAATGATCTCAAATAGGTGGCCGCGGCTCAAGTGGTAATGTATTGACTTACCAATCAGATGGTTTGGTGTTCGATTCTTCGATTCCCTAAAAGCAGAGGTAACCTAATCTCATTTTCAATTAGCAGTGACAAAATATTGAAAGCGAGGTTCAAGGATTAGATCAGGCACATAAGTCTTATCGCATCCTACGATCTGCGAAACAATTCATCATGACAAGTTCAATTTCCATTGCATGCTAAATCCAGCCACAAACTTTAACATCTAATAGAAATATCAAGATAGTATTGGGGGAGTTTAACGCGAAGGTAGGAAACGACTACACACAGTCAAATTTTTGATGGAACCACACGCCCTCGGTAGCAGAAAAAATTACTCTGGTGAAAAGTTTGTTGAATTTTTCAACTTCAATGAGCATCGACGACCATTGGAAAGCTGTAAGAAATATTTTCAGGTCTGAACCAGTCATTGTCAGCTCCTGGAGAGGGATTGATGCACGTATTGAAGAAGGTGGTACGAGTCACCAAAGCTGAATAAGAACCATATATAACATAGATATGCCACAACCGGACCGTCAGCAGTATTACTAACGAACTCGCACGCCAATCACTTCAGTAGAAATCATTCAGCCACTAATTAGAAAAGTATGGTAAACCGAAGCCTTCCTCGAAAGTTGGAAGAGTGGTGGAACAGGTGGACTTTGAACAAGTTGACTCCTGCACCGACTGCATCAACATATTGCCTATCATCATTGAACAATATGTAGAGTATTAATCCCCGTCACATTTGTTGGTTGTGGACTTCAAGAAGACCTTTGGAAGATTGAGTTGAGGTTCTATATGACGGGCCTTTATAGGTGTAGCATCAGAAAAGTGACCCGCGCCATCACAAAAATGCTGCAAGTCTTCACTTAATTAGGTAAACATGGAGAAGGGCATTTGAGGAAGAATCCAGTTAAGATTCCTGGGATAATTTGAAGGGAATTCAAGAAAAAAGATTCCTAAAAGAACCGTAAAATCTATATGGAGTGGCTTTAACTGCTCATTTAGATATTTCGATAAGAGATGGTCACTTCCGGTATGAACCAAATGAAAAGGTATGGTACGACTCAAGCTGCTATTAGGGTTAGATCCGCCGATCTTACAACTCCAGTTGAAAAGAGTCAAACTAGAAAAGTTTCAAACGATGCAGAGATGACTACAAAGTCTTTTTAAAAGTTGTGAAGTTCTAAGACATTTTCATTCGTTCCCTGAAAATATAATTAATTCAAACTTTTGCAGTCCAAACTTATCTCCGCGTACATACACTTTGGTACGTCGAGTATTATACTATATATATATATGTGTAGTAAATATAATATTAAGTTTTTATTAATTTAAAATTAGTGGTGCATATTTTGTAAGAAATACAATATTTCGTGTGCTGTCAAGTGCTATACAATTTTTTTTTTCAGCTCCCTTTTTGTTATTATGGCACTTTTAGCTAACGCCCGCTTCAAGAGCTCCCAAACGTTCTCAATGGGATTCATATCAGGAGAATTTCCTGAACAATCCAACACGACTTTTTTTATTAAGAAACAGCATTATGAGCTTGGCTTTATGACAAGGAGCTCCATCGTGCATAAATATGGATTCCTGGTCCCCCGGAAACCATTCTTGAAATTGCAGTTTGGAAACAAAGTTGTTTCCAATACTTTCTTGTACTGATCCCACCGCAAAGTCTTTTCGATAAGATAAAGTCGTCCTGTGCCTTTCCCAGAGATCACAGACCAAATCGTTATTGATGATGGATGTTTTATTGTGGGCACAATACACTCGGGTTTATTTTGTTCGCCAGGTCTCCGTCGCAGACACTTTGTTCTTTCCATCATTACTTGAAAGACAGAATCATCAGAGAAACAAACCTACGAAAACATAAGTTGTGATTTTTAGGTTTAAATGACGTTTGTGTTTCCTTAACTTTACGGCAGTCTTATTATATTATCCTTTTCCAGTCCTCAAAAGTGAAATGTTTTATGAGCCCAGTCGAGGAGCTTCTTTGCTAACAAACGAACTGGTAATTTTCTATTTGTGGTGCAAATATCGCGAATTTTGCGGTTCGTTCTGAAGGTTGTATTGCGGGGACTTCCGCAATTACCTTTTCTCTTCGGATATAAAGGTACCCAAAAATTAATTTTTTTTAATATTCTTCACAGAATTCTTGATACTCCAACTTCACCCTCAATAGGTTGCATGACTTAAAGAGACCAACAAGTTGGCTGACGTTTTTCGGGGAGAAGTCTTATCCCTTTCCCATTCTTCAAACGGTTCAATACTATGAGTTTTTTTTTTTTTTAATATATGACTACCTATGAAAATACTATTGACCATAAACATAACTAAAACTATACTTACCGAATAATTCAAGCTTTAGTTGATATAAATCACTCTTCAACGCAAACAATTAAAAAAAACTTTTCAAATTCTGCAGATGCAGAACCATTCACTGCTTAATGTAAACCGCAAATGTAACATATCCAAACAGTTGTCCGGGTAACGGGAAAATAAAATGAAAATTCCTATAATTCTATTTCATACATTTTAAATATTTGAGAAAAACAAGAGTCCTTAGCACTCACGATTGCGTTGAAAGATGGTAATGTTTGCTTCTACTAAAGAAGCATTTTACTACCCTGCAAAACCAATGCTTACGACTTCTAGCAACCTCACTTCTATGGACTCTTTCCGATCAGATGGGAAACGGCACTAAATTCCACTAAATTTGCTTGTTTCCAAGGTCATGGAAACTCTCATAAATCCTCAACTCATGAAATATCTTGAGAGCCGAAAACTCCACAATGACCGGCAGTTGCCATTTTTTGTAGCAACAGAAACACAGGTGATATGATGGCATGCCCAATGCCTGCGCCAATTTGTTGAAAGCAAGTTATTTGCATTTGGTGTTTGAAAAGTTTGACAAAGTTTGGCATGATATCAGACTCTCTTATGGAAGGTGCATGCTTTAGGATCCATGAATTAAATTTCCAACTGAGAGAAAATTTTTAAATTTCAAAAGGTTGTGTTGGGCGATTTAATATCTGATGTTTGAGCCTATCAGATAGAACTTTAAACCTTGCGATAAATGTTATAGGATCGACAAATATTGCGCAGTCTATTGATATTCCATTGACAATTCCGCTCGCAGAAACCTTCAAGCATAATACCAGTCTTGCATGAATACTCATCAGTTTATATTTTTAAATCTACGAGTATCGTACTCTCAAATACATCATATGTAGGTTCTTTAATTATCTTATCAAATATTCTGTAGAGCTCTTTTCACGCTGGTCATTACAACCTGCAAACACTCAAAACCAACCTAAGTTTCTATCAGTCTTTTTTTTCTCCCTACTGCCTCCGCTGTGTGCATACATTTTTAAGATTTTCAAAATCGATCGAGTTCGCCCTGATAACATACGAGTAAAAAACAACAATGTGCATCGATACGTTGCTTTAACAATTCCAGCATCGGGCGTCCCGTGATTATGAAATAGGTTTATTGCAGAAGCTAGGTTGTAGCAGAATTAATCAACTAAAAAAGTACCCTTTAACTAGGCTTTCATTTGACTCCCTGTATTCTAGCTGGTTATCTATTACGAGAATATAAGTGCAATATAAAATCAAAGACGCCCTGTGCAAGCCGATTCATAATAAGACCACTTTCAGCCGATGATTGCCCTAAAGTCATCGACCTATTCGGCCTAAAACAGCTTTTAAATACTTAAATTCTAGACATCTATTTAAAATTCTTGAACTGGTTTTAAGTTTTGGGAGTATTTACCTAACCTACAACAAAGGATCGCCAAGTCAAAATGTGTCTAAAAAAAAATGTGTATACCGTGCGCCTCCATATTCTTTGTCAAAACCTCTACTGTGCACCTGTTTCTTAAAGTAAAGAGATCCGAATACATACTCGCATTTAGTGTATCACAGAAAGAAAATTTCGCTTTCTCTGTGCATTTTCATTTTCACTCTCATCCAATATTTAATTCCTCCCAACAATCCCACAGAACTCAAAGTCAAATACGTTTTCCCAAAACTTTTATCCCGACTCCTTTAACTACCACCACATCGTCGTCAACCAGCAGCGACAGCAATAGCAATAGCAACAACAATAACAGCAGAGGCAGTATCACAATCTCTAACCAACGAACCAAACAGCCAACCAGGCAACAAGCCATATTGAAATTGAGATGTCAGTCAGTGTTCCCAGGATAAAAGATGAAGGTACGAGCCAGGATACCTAACCCGTTTACCGAATTTCTTACTTTCTGTTGCAGCTCCCAACACCGGCACTGTGTTAAAATTTTATTTGTTGTTCCCTTTGTTGACACTAGAAACTTTTCAAATAAAATCCCACCCTGCTGTTGATGTTGGACGGATGGATGGATGGATGGAGTTGGAACAACTAACTCTCCTGCTGGTTCTTTTACCTAAGCCCAACGACGACGTCACGTGATGCCCAAAAATAAGAGCGGTTAACCGAAAAAGTTCTTTGAGGTAAAACTTCAAACGAGATACTGAACTTCAGCTTCAGCATCAATCTGATGACTCTGGCTCTGACGATGACGATGCGTTTGTCGGCATTTTCCTGTTAAAGGTCTCTTTCTATTTAAAACAATCGGAGATGGTGGCATCCTGGTTTCCGCTATTCCCAACATTTTCTATCAATTCCAAAAACAGCCCCGGGTAGATGACAGGTTTTATCGGATTTTCTTGCAGATAGACGATGCCGCACGAACAGATAAATAGTCTAAATTAGAAAAAAATATATTCCAAAACCAAAACCAAAGAAACGAAGAACCTCTGGTCCTGCAGAATAAATTTGCAAACTAAATTAAAAGCAAACACAAGCAATATGCTACCGGAGAAGGGTCATCACGGTGAATGGAACAGACAAATAAATGCAAGACCATTACCCAAAATTACCTTCTGCAACCAGTTGCACACATTAAGAGCTCTGACTTTTATATGACACATCCGAATCCGACCTTTGAACGCTGAAGGCAGTTGGTCTATGACACAGGTGAAAGGACATAGGAGGACAATTTCAAAATGTTGACTCATAAACACACAGTAAAGGAATGAAAGGACGTCTGTTTGGTCATTAAACTCTTCCTCTGACTAAACGAATAGTTTAGGATTTTTCGAGGCCTTTCTGGCTTCTTTCCTTTTCTGGGAATAAACAGAAAAGTACAAATGTATTTGAGTCTCAAACAGATGGACCAAGTTGTTGCAGTTGTCATTATTATTTATTTAAAGCGAAACCGTTTACAATGCCGAAAACTTCCTAGACATCAACACTAGAGATGCAAGTGGAATAAAATTTATGAATAAATAGAAATCGGACTTTGAAGGTGGCGTGTGAAAGCTTAAGGGTAAACTATTGAAATATTGTACATACATATACGTGATTTCTGGTTGAAATTTGACTGAATTTAAACATTCCAACTCAGTTTTAAGTAGCATTTGGCCATCACCTCTATCCTGAAAATATTTCCACGAGCACCTTGATACTTAAGTTTTGCTGCAGTGTAGGATTTAAGGCACTTAAATGGTTTAAAGAATTGTTAACGCCTAAATAAGAAATTAAAAAATCTTTGTTAGTAGTGCTACACTAAATCTGGAAGCGAACTTATAGTTATTTAGTTTGTTGCAGGGCGGTATAACTATAGCTAGCACACAGTTTCCACACTCCATTATTCACAAAGAAATACTAGATCATAAAATAATCAATCAAAGTGATGCCAGCGGCGCAATAGATAATAGATGTTTGATCACTCCCAGTGTCCAGTAAAGACTCAAACCACTACCTAGTTACATCCCAAAGTACGTCTACGGTTACCACATATGCCACAACAAGGGACACATACTCATATAGTGAGGAGACTTAACTTTGAATGCTCAACCACCCCCACGAAACTTCTGGTTTCATCAAAACGGAGTGTAAGTACGCCAGGATGAGAATAACTTCTGCGCTTTGAGAAATGAAAAGCGAGCAATCGAATCGGGAAAATGCTTTGAGCGTTACCAAAAAAAAAAAAAGAGGACACACAACATCTAAAGTTGAGTCTTACAAGATTGCCCGATACCGAACTATTTCATAGGGCAGGTAGAGAGCATGCAATTTTGTATTCGTAAATACAAGTATGCTATCAGTGTTCAGAAAATTTCCTTATTGTACCCATCGATGATTTTTGAAAAACGTTGCTTTTGTACCTTTTACAATTTTTTTATTTTTTTTTAAGTAGCGCGCGCTCAATGGGTTTAGGTACCCTTAAAATGTTTGCACCAGCGCGGGCGAAGGAAAATTAGAGAAGAAAGAAAGATAGGTACCGATGTACGTTGGTTTCAAATGTCTGAATGTTGTAATGAGTATGAAATAGAGAGCTCGGTAGGGCATTCCACAGGCGAGTTGTTCGACTTAGGAACGGATCACGATATTTCAGAGTACATCCGAAAGTGGGCTTGAGGGTATACTGATGAGCATTGACGGGTATTACGGGTGATGGTTTGAAGGCGCAGAATGCTACTGGCGATTTCTATGGAGCACGAATGGTGGAAATACTCGTAGCGATAAAGCAAAGTGAGACACGAGACATTTCGTCGGCATTCGAGGGTGTCCATTGACTGGGTGATATTAGCATAGAAATTTTATCGCACGGTTTTTAATCCTATCTAGCAGGTGCAGAGATGTTTTGGGCGCACCCGACCAGATGTCGGCATTGTACTCCAATTTCGGGCGGATGAATGCTTTATATATTGTGCCCCGATCAGAGGGTGTGAAGTATTTCCTACATAGCTTGAGGAAACTTAGACATTTCGCAGCATTTTTGACGACGCCGAATATGTGGCCATTCCAACGTAAATTGTCATTGACACACATACCGAGAATGGAAAGTTTTTCGGTTTTGACGATGCAAGTGCCATTCATGGATAATGGCTGGGTGTTTAAATTTCACTTTAACGACAGCAGACAGCATTGTGTTTTGGAACCATTAAATTCCACTCTGTTGATAGTTCCCCAATTGGTTATGCTGTTAATATCGGAGTGTAATGAGCTTGACATACGGTACCGGTCCCGTTCTACAGCCGAAGAGCAGGGACGCCAGTCCGTGAACGAATATGAAAAGCAGAGAGTACTGTCATCAGCAAAGGAATATATTGGATTAGAAGTAACAGACAAGAGATCGTTGATGAAAATTAAAAGAGTGTCGGAGACAGAATGAAGCCCTGGGGCGAACCAGCATTTATTTTGTGCATATCAGACTTGAAACCATCCAATACAACTTGAATTTAACGTTCCGAAAGGTAGTTTCTAATCCATTGAAGAAGAGAGTCGTCGATCCCAAATGCAGGTATTTTCGACAAAAGAGCCTGATGCCAAATTCTGTCAAATGCCTTAGAAATATCAAGTGCAACTATCTTGCTTTCGCCAGATCGATGTACGCTTTGGTTCCACTTTTCGGTGAGACATGCCATCAGATCACGTTGCTACGAAAACCATTTTGCCGGTCATTGCGAAGTTTTCGTTTTTCGAGATATTTCATGAGCTGACGGTTTATCAGCGTTTCCATGACCTTGGAAAGAAGGGACGTAAGTGCAATGGGTCTGTATGAGGAGAGAGAAGACGATTCACCTTTTTTAGGGACGGGTTGGATGATGAAAAAGCTTACGTAGTGGTTTTGTCAGCATGAAAAACACTTCTTCAAAAGAAGGGAGATATAATATTTGGACCAGCGGATATATGTAAGCTGAGATCTTTAAGTTCTCTTTCTACTACATGAGTGCTAAAGTGAATACATCCCATTGAAGATTCGACGCAATTAAGTGTAGGCCTTTCGGAATATCCAGCGGAGCTTTTGTAGTTCTCTCAAATTTTTCACCTCACTTGGTCTTCGGCATTTCAAAACCTTTATCGCAAATTGACCGTCTTATTTAAATTGACTCAACTGAAGTTATGGCTTAGAAACAACGTGTTAAATATATCTTCTTTCGCTGAAAGAATACGTTTCCTCCATGGCAGTCTTCATATTCGTTATTCAGTTCGGTGACGTGTCCGTTCAAATCCCCCACGCTGGGGGGAGTTAAAGTCTTTGCACAGAAACTATATTGAAATAATTTTCGAGTGTACCTTAAATGCATTTTAGGGATGAGTCTTAATTTAAAATTATACCCCTGAAGATATGCCGGCATACCCAGTCAATGTGGTAAATGTTGAGTACGGTAGATAGGTAAAGATATGCTCCATATTCCTTTTCATACATGGGGCAAATTTTTTGGTAATGGTGCCGAATAAGTGGAAGATTCAGACATCGAACACGAGTGTATCTAAAACCTAGTTCATTATTTGTTGCATACACCATATGTACTACAATACAAGAAGACTTCTTCTAATAAAGGAATTATATTACTTTTGCGTAGATATAGGTGGACGTGCATCTCTTTTCTATTCTTTAACACTTTTTATATGTGCAATAAGCCACTTCTGAAAGTTAATTTGAAACTTTTGTTCCATCGGTCTGTTATCAAGATTTTTGTCACTATTGTGATACGAATATAACCTTGTATTGGGCTGCAGCCCGCAAGGATATCAATTGGAACGACTGTATCCGGGTAACTTATTGTCATCTTACTTTATACTCGTACATACTGTAAGTATACATTAAGGTCCAATCGACGTGGTTATTAGGATGTCCTTTCTGCTGGCCTTAGTAGATAATGCTGCTAATAGTAGATAGTCTTTCCCAAAATATCCCTTTTACTTTGGAATTGATCATTGTCTAGCATTGTGCGGTTTATTCAGCCACCCAGTTTAGTTTTTTTTCATCTTAAATACGTTGCTTCGTAGATGAATCTCCTTACTTACTACTCTTTGCACTCAGACATTCTAAGAAGTCTTAAATCCTTCAAGGGACTGTAAGCATCTTTCTTTGGATGTTTAGTTTTATACATAAATGGATTTATTGTATAGTATTGGAGTGTAATTATCTGATGAACGCTATCTATGCGGTCCTCACATACCTTACCATTTTATTATATTTCCCAAACGAGGAATTTCTAACAGAGGTACTCGTAATGTTTACGACTGGCCTCTGTACTGCTTTCTGATCTAAATTTGTGCTGGCTATCCTCAGGGAATGTCCTTTGATTCTAATGACTTTGATACTCCACTCCTTGAGCGATGTGTCCTGTTTTGTTTTTCACAGATGGCAGATGACAATGTCAAGAATTTAAAAGGTGTTTTCATTAGAATGACCTGGGGCATCGCACAGCGATTGTAGATTCAACTTACTTTTTGGAATGGCTTGCATTTGATCGTTCTGCTGAAATGAAACGTTTACTGCTTCCAGTTTCGTACATTACATCTCATGTGTGATCTTGTCTACAAAATGTAGACATCATTTGTCATAAGTCTCGCTATAGAGTCTGCCGTTCCATATTTCCTGCGTAACCAAAAGTAAAATCGTGTCTATGTTTTGCTTATTTTTGTCACTTTACAAAAAATTCTGACGCACTGCAGAATGCACCCAGAATAACATCAAGCAAATTGCAAAAAGTTAATCATTTTTCCAAGGATTTCTTGGAAATCTTCACTAGTAATGCCAGCAGTCAGTCGTGTACCCCAAAGAAGCCACGTACTGTTAATAGAAAATCGTCTATTTTGACTACAGTGCCGACTTATTATAATTCGAATCGCGTTTCATGTGCTTTTCAATCAACTCCCCTGAGCTGAGTACCGGAATTCTCGCTACCCATTCGCGTTGCATAATTAAATTATTTTCATCGCTAAAACAAGATATACTCGTACCTTAGATACTCCTAGTATTCCCACAGATAGTACCTCCTAACTATCCACACCTCCTAAAATAATGAAAAACTGCATAAACTTCTTGCAAATGTATCCTTTTAAATGAACCACAATCTATCCTTTCAAATTAATTAATACCACCGGGGTTATCTTCACTTCCGCAGCGCGCATCTTTGTAGAGGCTCTCTCTCTCACTCTGTGGCAACAACAGTAAAAACAAAAAAAAGAACTGATAACTTTCACTTAAAGACTTATTCTCTTCTGGAACACCTCAAAGATAAAATCGGGCTCCAAGGAACAATAGGATCCCAACACACCACCTCACATTCACTTACACTGGAAAAGATTAATTAGCGCAACTGCAGAGCAATAAATCATTCCTCCTTCGAGGAAAAGTTTTTTATAAAAAGTAAAAGCTGTAGGACCACATAGTACCGCTCTAGGATCTATCTACCTATACCTGATGCCATGATGGGAGAAGGTTTATGCCTTCGGGAGACTTGGTAGGACATATCTTTGCCACCGACGTAGGTGTAGTTTTTTTTTTTTTTTTGACAGAATTTATGGTTTCCTGACGAATAAAATATTCAAACGCCGGCTGAGGATAATCTTTTTTGTCTTTTCAACGGTTATCCATCCTTTTCCTCTTGCTTGTCGTTTACGAGAATTTCCACCCAGGCAGAGAGTAAACCTTTCTTATCAGAGGGGTTTCTAAAATTCGTCGCGTCGCTGAGTTTCCTTTTTTATTTGCTTCCGGAATATGGGTATAAAGTTCGCAAGATTTTGGAACATATTGAATTCTTGTTGAATGGGAGTTGAAAGTGTTGAAAATAGTTTAATGATAGTTTCAATACCATGTGACCTTTATGTGGAAAAGATTTAAGCTTAAAGTTGTGCAGAGAAATTTATATGATATATTTGATGATTGTAACGGATCTAGTATTCGTATTTAAGTCTGTATCTTGGCATTGTAAAAATATAGTAGACAAGTGAAGAAATGGGGATCATGACTTGAACGATACAATCAGCAACCGGAGGCGGTTAAACATATAGGGGAGTCCGGCATCTTCGCGAAAGCCCCTTTCAAAGTAAAATAAATATGTAGAAAAATTTTCACACCTTGATATCCATAAAGGGACCTGGCTGACTCCTGATCAATAAGCCGTCAGAAAAATTAATCGTATTGCGATCGACCCAAGGAACTCTACCAAAGCGTTGGGGCTAGTAAATATTCTGAGAAGCTGATATCGACCAGTGAGTTTCTCTTAACTTCTCGATGAGTCAGATGACGCCAGCATCGAACGTAGAAGACGTAGAAGATAGGCGCCATAAACAAACAGAGGGGTCGCTCCGTTGCACTGGGTTCCAACCCGCCAAAACAAAGAAACCCCTGGTTCAGTAACGAATTCAGACATATAATTCGAGAAAAATAGCGAATGTAGAGAGCAGCCCTGCAGAAAAGAACGAGAAGGGCTTGAGAGCTCTACCAGAAGGAAGGACATGAGCTCCTCAGTAGAAAAAAGAAATACCACGAGAAGCTATAGATCGAGGCCTTAGAGAGGTTCTGCCAGAAGAATGAAGTTCGGAAGTTTAACCAAAAAAATAAAACGAATGTCCCCAAGCTGCAAAGATCGAACAGAAATCTGAAAGAATGGAGACGGAAACCTCATAGTAGAACCATATTTGGTGATGAGAATCTGAAAAGATTGTATCTGCAGACTGTTAAACGGTGATGATGAACAACATCCCACCGTGATACACTAAGAACAACATTTCCGTCTACCTGACCAAGACAAAGTTAGACACCAATTTCCAAAATTGAGTCTAACAAAGCTACTGGGACCGATGGATTAACTACAGAGGAGATTAAAGCAGAAGGTGATGATTGGATGCGGAGCATACATCAACTCATCTCCAAGATCAGAGTCAACTAAGTAGGTCCGGCGAATATAACTTCAGCACAGTTTCTTCCATCCTAAAAGTGGGAGATCGCCTGAACTGCGCCAACTATAATTGGAGAATAAGTCTCCTCAGCATCGCATATAAAATCTGTCTGCCATATTGTGTGGACGCCTAAGACCCTTCGTCCGTCAATCAGTCAGTCAGACCGGTCTCTATTAGTTTAGGCCAGGAAAGTGCACCATAGATCAAATTTTCACATTACCGCAGATCTTGGAAAAATCTCAGGAGTTCCAAACCGCTACACACAACCTCCGTAGAAGCGGCACAGATGGACTTAGCGGTTGATGAAGTACGTGCTGTCAACAAAGAATAACACACAACATCGACGCTGAGGACAAAGCATCACGAAAGGCAGCAACAACTTTACGGAAGTCAGGGCTTCTTCTACATCGGTTTCGCTATCAACTCCTACAACGACACCAGCGCGGAAATCATGTGAATCACACTTGCTAATCGCTGCTTCTTTGAACTTAAAAGGCAATTGAGTGGCAAAGCCCTCTCTCGAGAAAATTTATACAAGATATTAATCATCCCAGTTTTGCTTAACGGCGCAGAAGCTTAGACCCTTAGGAAAGGGAATGGAAATGTTCTCAGACAGTTCGAGACAAAATTTCTTCGGGTAATTTTTGGTTCCATTTGCAATACTGATGAATGGGGGAGGCAATTCGGCAGGGAACTGTACGGGTTGCACAGCAATGAAAGTGAAAAAAAAAATACTGCAGGGGACGACCACATGTTATTGAGGACTCCAGTCAATTTCGTGCAACCAGAAGCAGCTGGCAAAAAACCGAGCTGGCTGCAGAGTTAGCTGGGTCCATCTCATGTTGTAGCGCACCAACCGAAGGATGTTGGTTGAACGCGTAACTTAATGTTTCAAATTCGCGTCAATTGCTTGACAATGGAATGGACCGGGTTTAGAAGAATGAACAACTGCGACATGTGCTACTGTGGTTGATACCGAAAAACGGACTGTTATTTGGATGCAGCTTTGTCATTAGAAGCACATTTAGGCAAACATTTTTGAGATTGAGCCATGTGAACGAGCAACTCGCGTCAATCCACGTCAATGATAAATTCGCTCAAAATGTGCGCATAACACCCAATAGAACGACTAAGTATAATGTTAATCGTCCTGGCTAAGAAAAACGGATTGGTTTTGTAAAACAGTCGGTAAAAATAGTCTTCACGATAACATTTCCGACAACGGGCCCAAAGGGCAAATGTCATCGTAGCAAGCACAAGATCACCACATTTTCATATTCATAGTTGGTTGAACTTGGCGGTATTCTGATCAACCTCAGTATTCTGGACGTTCGAACGTTAGGTGGGGCCAATACCAAGTATCTCTTATATGCTATGGTGTGTTGATGAATGCTGCCTGATGCATGCCGAGTAACAGCAAGCATATACTACAGAACGCTCCAGCAAAGCAGGATTAGAACAGCTTGTGAGGTAAATAAGAAGGAATATCGCCGGGTTTTCAAAGTAAGAAAAAATATCACGAATGGGTATAGCACAATGGCACCCAGATATTTTTGGGGAAGATAAAAGAACATGCAAGGTCAAAAAAGTACGAACACAAGCCTGCAAGAACGAACATAGGAACCAATTGGTAGATTCGCAATCAGTCTTGAGGATAAGACAGAACTCTTTCTGCAAACTATTGAGCAGCTATGACGGCCAACATTCCGCTGTCAGTCCCTAAGAATTATTCAACCCAAACGACAATGAGCAACAATTCCGTTAACCCGACCTACACAAAGTGTATCAGCCATATAGGGCTTAAATTCAACGAGGCTACTGGTACTGACGGCCTGCCAAGCTATTGAAGGCAGCGGGTGATAATTTTTTTGAAGAGCATGCACCAAACCATCTCTAACATGTGGTCGAATAAAAGCATACAAGAGAAATCTGTAGAACGGTAATGATTTCATCCAGACCTTTGATGTCAAAAAAGGCTACCAGCAAACGCGCCATTGTCTTGCGAGTTCTTCACCATCGTTCTTGTGATATACCACAGACGCAATCTTTTAAAAATCTGTTCAACTACATGGCTCTGCAGATGATAGGACATTACTTGCAGAACACAGCGAGCGATTTGTGAGGCAGTATAGTACGAGTACCTAAGTAAGTAGATTCTGTCGGTTCTGTCGGTAAACAAGGGAAAAACGGGATATTGTACATAACATACTGTTATTGCGGAAAGACACATAACTTCGATGGCTCGGACAGAATGTAACAACAGACATATATAACTTCGATGTAGCCAAGGACTTTGTTTTTCAAGGCTTGACGGTTAATATGGACAAGGAAACCACCATATAGTAACTCTTGCCAATCGCTGTTTTTTGGGGTTCAGAATTGAGTAAAATAGCTATCGAGTTAATAGCTAAAATAACCCTCTATAAAACTTTCTTCGTCCAATTCCTCCTCCATCAAAAGAGAAGATGAAGAGCCGGTTAGGCGTTTCGAGAGAATAATGCTTCGAGTAACTATCACCACTCATCGGCGGAGAGTGGAGCCATCGGCGTAGATGACTGATATGGAGTTCGAAAATCCTTCGAAGCCATCATCGAGTGAAAACTCAACAGAAGAAGAACTCACCTCAGGTGGCTCGCGCAAGTGAAGATTGAGCTCAATAAACGTAGCATGCCTTGCAGCTTAGTCAAAAAAGAGAACGAAGTCGGTGGTAGGTGGAATCAGGTAGGTAACAATCGCTTTGAAGTCTTAGGAAATTAAAATCGCGAATTAGTTGATTTACAAATAGTACGTTCGTATATTTTTTTTAATACAACATAAAACTTTCTAACCCTTAATCACCACACACCACCAATGCATTCATACTCGTAATTTTTTTCTAAAAACGGTTAAAAGTTTGAATGAGGGCCATTAGGAAATATGTAATTAAAGTTGGAGCTTCTGATACAAATCCAGAAACAGCAGAATCGACGATAGGGATGGTAAAACTTTCAACTGAAATGTAATTTCCAGCGGAAAGTGGTTATATCCCCGAGGATTTGTTTTGTTAGTGAATGTTTTCAATTTCATGGATCCCGTAGAGCCATGCAATTAGAAAATTTGTTATCCCCAAGAAAAGTGTTAGTATGTCAGCAGGTCCAATTAGCTGGTTATGCCTCGAAATTCTTCTGGATTACTCGTCAATAAGTACTCGTAGGTACATCGAAAGCAACTTCGTTGAAAGTCCGTACCAAGATTAAAAATGACGCTGTAGAAATTCTCTTCTCACTTTTATTGTGAAGTCTGTGGCTTTTACTTTTTTGGACCAACATCTTGTCATCCTTATACTAACAACTCACAACCATCTATGGAAAATCATAAATTTTCCAACCCTCATTGCTGCCTGACGGGAGGGAAAAACGCTTTGGCTTGTTAGTTATTTAGCTACTGCTTCCATTCTTATTGAGTGACAGTTGTGCGGAGTATTTGTATCTGTGAGCTGTAGCGTAACTGTAACCACTGACTCAAGTAATAATTCTCCATTCGGGTGCAATGATCTGAAAAATTCTCGTGTTTTGTTGCTGTTGTTATTGTTGTTGATGTTGTCGATGTTGTTGGCGGTTGATGTTCAGTTCATAATGAGACAAATTTGTGGATGGAGACCTGGGATTTTGGGGGGCTTTTCTTTGTTGTTGTTCTTTTTCCAGTGGCAGTTATCTAGCTTTTGTGGCAACATTTTGACGTGGCGTAATCATATTTTGGTTTGCTTTGTTGAGCGGATGAATGTCGATTATAAATTGTTTATGTTTAAATTTGAAACTGGCTCAACAGATGAACTAGATTGAAAAGAGCTTATAGGCGAACGGAGATAGTTGTTAGAAAGATTTTAATGCTAGATAGACCGAAAACCCTCTAATGGATACATGTACCAATACATATAAATATTGCCTTTGAGAAAGGGATCAATTAGCAACAAAGCTTAGAACCATACGGCTAGAGTTAAGGCAAACAATTTGAGGTGGTCGGTGAAGAGCATACATGAGTTGTTCAGTGGCGATGAGTTGAATACTTGGTTGAAATTACATGAATAACCAAGTCGTGCTTAAAGAGTGCTAAAGAGTCGAAAATGCAAGCCTTCACTGAACAGTCGGAAGGCTGAATTCGCTTAGTTTTAACTGGGTCCCAGGTCACAATGGGATCAAGAGAAATGACATCGCCGATGAACTTAGGGCTTCCAGTTGAGTTTCATATGAGCACAACAACAGATGGCGTGACCCTCCAGATTGCCCGGGAGACCAACGAATGTTTCCCACCGTCTTTATGAGGTCAGCGGTTTTTGGCCGTCCCAAAGTAGGAAAGACTGCACGCTGTTTACTGGCGTCATGACGGCGCACTATGCTTTTGGCTAAGCACCACAACATCCTGCGACGCTTGCTTCGAGATTGATGACGACTCCTCGGGACACTATCTCTATGAGCGTGGTGCTGTTATTCTGGGTGGTGGTAGGTACTATAATTACTTTATCACTGAAGAGCTTAAATAAAATATTGAGAAATTCTAATAGAATTCTTTGTTCCGCAAACAAATTAAAAAAAAAATCCTCACAACCGTGTAGTAACACACACGTCTGTTACTGTCCCGTTTACCAAGATTGAAACCAAAGCCGTAAAAATAGATTAAGCCTTGAATGAGGGCAAAACCACGTATGTGCTTCCAATAAGAAGAAATGTAACAGGTGTCCAGATAAGGAAAAAAAATTATATAAAACATCAACGGTGGGAGATATAAAATTAATTGTGGCCTTATTCTGAAGATGCGTTCATGCCATTGATGTGTGGAATAGCACATCATTCAAATGGCCAAGCTGTGTTGAATCTCTGGCGATTCCAAATTCAGCTAATCGGCGCCGAATCGACATTTCTGGGTCTTCTTCGATACTAGCCACTACGGCGGCTATGTTTTCATCAGTTCGTACCAATTTCTATCTGGAGTGTACTCACGCTCAAACTTTTCCACGATGCAACGAATTGATTTCACACTGAAGCCATGATGACGACCGACCTCACGACGAAATTCACGTTCCCTATTTACAACTAAGCCGGCATTTCGATAAAATTTTTTTATAATCTCCGCACGTTCGGCAAGCGTAAAATGATGCAACGATTTTGACAGCTGGATGTCAATGGTAACTTTGACAGCTGCTGAAACATACCAATTGGAAAAACTATCATTGCTATCTGGTCACCCTTTACTATACAACATCGATGAATAGAAAAACACGTCACAATAGACAGGAGCCAATGACTCCTAATAAGAAACAGTCAGACTTGCCATTGTTAAGTAATAAAGGTAAGTGTGAAAATGTTCTCAGTAGTCTGAAACTCAAGATTCTTCGAGTAATTTCCGATACCATTTGCGTTGACGAGCGAACTCAACGAGCTGTATCATGTCGTAAACCTGGTCAACAAAGTGCGCATTAGTCGGCTCAGATGACTAAGTCATGCAGAGAGTCTTTTTCTTCATTCGCCGTTTGTTGGGATCAAGGATTGCCCTATCAAAACAAGCCAGGGAAGCTTCATATATTCTTGATAGAGGTTTCTGTGCCAGAGAGTAGCACCGTGATGGTTATATAAAATTCTTAAAAGGGCTGTGCTATTCAGCTGCCTTCTTAGCTGAAAAGCAACAGCAATTGTACAAAACTTATTCCTCATTTGACCTCAATTCCAGTATCGTGGTCAGAATTAATAGCGGAGCCTAGGTAGACAAGTAGTATTTATTCCTAAGTGATGTTCTGAGACACCTGTGTTGAATGTCTTCTGTTCGTAAGAATTGTGTACATTTTTGGTTCCTCCATGCAGAAACAATCTGTCCGCGTATTGTTTCGCTGCATATGCCCCGGGAATTATTCATCGATCTCATCATGAAGGCGCGATAAGCCCAGCACACCAAAGGTATTTGGTATTTGATACGAATTTCATGCGGCGCTCAAAAAAAAAACATAAACTAACAACACTTCTGACATTTAACATAATATGTCGGTCTACAAATCAATTTTCGCCGTTTTACAAAAAATGGCTGCACCAGT
Source organism: Volucella bombylans (assembly GCA_949129095.1). Lineage (NCBI taxonomy): Eukaryota > Metazoa > Arthropoda > Insecta > Diptera > Syrphidae > Volucella > Volucella bombylans. The sequence continues at coordinate 155,291,018 of OX422143.1, forward strand.
AACATATGGGTAAAAGTGTCATATGTAAAACGTCATAGATTAGCTAGGGCATTTATCAACAACACCACATAAAAGTATTACCGATTTTGTACCAACTTCATATATTTCTTTCTTGGCGAAAGTGTCGAGTACTGAGCCAAATAAACGTCATTTGCGGGAACTTTTGATTTACTTGTTTAATTTAAAGAAAACGACACATCGATTTCTTGTATTTCTTGTAGAGGCCGCCTTAAGTGAAAGAAGTTATTGTGAGTGGTTTCAGAACTTTAAAGACGGTGATTTTGAATCGAAAACAATATTGTATGAAGATTCGTGCCAGTCCCATTGGGAGTAACTCAACAAGCAATTTCACATCAATTGTGAGTGATTCAAAAGCAAGGAAATTTCTTTTCGTATGAACTGAAGCCGAGAAAATGATGAACAATGAACAATCTTGGACTCTTTTTTGCGAAGCGATAAAAAGTACCAACGAACCAACTAGGTTAAGGAAAGTCCTATCTAAAGATCAAATAGTTACGGGATATTTGAAAGACTCGAATGGACTCTGGACAAAGAACAGTCGGGAATCACTATTGCTTCTTATGGAAACTCACTCCTCTGGCTTTTGGTGAACATAAATTAACTGGCGCCACATATTGGCAGAGCTGACTAGATAATCCCAACCGAGTTCCAACACGCTCTTCCATATACCATACCTTAGCTTAAAACTATCTTTATCGGTTGTCTAAAACTGGGCTACGGCCAAACAACTGGAAAGAAGTACAATAAAAGTGATTTTCATTCCCAAAGCAGGAACACCGTACCTATAATATAAGGCAAAAACTCAAGAAACGCAACTTGTGCAGTTCTCAAAAGTCTCACTTTAAAGGAAAATCAGTTGAGACGGCACTACACGAGGTTGTAGCTACCATAGAAAAGATTTTGCACAGCAAATAGTACACCATGGCTGCCTTCCCAGATATCGAAGAAGCATGTAAACACCGGATCTGCAAATACAAGGATGGTCTCTGACAAGCTACATGTACAGTAAGAACAATGATAGCACAGTGGAATGAAAACACGCTAAAGCGCAAAACTATCAATTTAGAATTTGGAAGGAGCACAGTTAAAAGAGCAGTTGCAAGATTAACTCTACAAACTGGAGTGATCTCTCCCCTTCAGTGGCTTCTTATTGTAAACGACAACTTTACAAGTTTCGAACAGAAGGGCGTTCGGGCAGTAGCCTATACCGAGAACATAGTCATTCTGGTGGGAGGAAAACATCAGCAGACTAATGGAGTCGGCCTTGAACACACTCGCAAAAGGAACAACACAAAATGGTTTAGGGATAAATCTATCAAAAACTAAAATAGTGTCGTTTACAAGAAAAATAAAGCTAAAAAAGTTTTATCTTCCCAGACTAGCAGCAGTGTTAAGGTCTACTCCTCAAGCTACACTAGAGATAATGCTCAACCTCCTTCCTTTAGACGAATTCCTTAAATGCCCGGCTTCCAAAAGTTCGATCAGACTAAAAGTATCAGGGACGCACCGCAATTTATCACACGTGTCTATAATACTGGAGTATGAACCATGGAAATTGATGAAGTGTTGTGATTACTGCGTAGACTTTGAAAGGAGTTTCTCCACATCATTTCCTAGTACTGGAGCTAGAGTCTACTGTGAAATGCTACAGATCCAGTATGCGTTCAAGATTCCGGACGAATGCATTATTTTTAAAGCAGATTAGATATTTGCCATTCGCTTCACAGGCTGTATTACTCATGGAGCTTGATCCCTGAGAGATCTCTATCTTCGTGGACACTCAAGCAGCCATAAAAGCTTTAAAAAGTGAAACCACCAAATCAATAGTGGCACAAAAATGTCCTCAAACTCAAAATCAACTTTGCGAATCTTGCCGAATGGATAACTCCTGGTTACCTGAAAACACAAAAGTGAAATGGAATGGGAAAAAGGATGAGCTAACAAGAAAGGGTGCTTCTCTCCATCCTAACAACATCACAGGGAATCACAATAGACGAATAGGCCTCGGTTTATGATTATCGCTTAGGGACCAACACATCCTTTATTACCTAACCTAACCTAATTTGGCCTAGCCGAAGGTCGTCTTCAAATTGTTTGCCCGTATCTGAGGTATTATATTCCGATGTGTACTAATATGATTGTTAAGGGTGCGGGTTGCCAGCGCCCAGTCCAAATTACAGCTGCTCCTATTTCACTTCTGCTGTTTTTATAAAAGCTGCTAGTTGGCACCATGAGGAGGTGGTGGAGATGGTGGTTAATAACAGTGTTTTGAAGATATTCGGCTGCAATAGCTCTTTCTCGCTTTTTAACAAACCATCACTTGTCGGTGGATGTTGCTTCTGCAAGACCTCTGTTTACTATTCGGCGTAAAAACGACTCATTTTCAGATGTTGATTTGCCATAAGAGGCAGACTTAGACAAGAAATCTTGAGTTTTCGAAATGTGAATGGAAGCACTCCAAGATTATTGATCAGGGGTATACTATCCACCACAGCTTAATATGCATCAATTTCATTCATAAAATAAAAACATACGACAGAAATACGACAGCCCCTACCAACTTCTAGGCATAGCAATGGAGGTTCAAGTGCGACCTTTAACTCATCCGCTGTCACTTTAAAGCAAGTTAAAGCCGGATGGCCATACTTAGGCTAACTCTCTTCATGGCGGGTAGAAGTATTATCTTGGGCACTACACAGCTTGCTCAATATAATGTATACCAAGCAGATCTCCAACCTAAGCGGCTCTGTCAAACTCGCGGTAGGCGCGAAGTTTTTATCGATAGACTTGGTATAGGCGCAGATATCCAAAACAATATCAAATCAAGAACAAGATGCATAGATAGAACTCAAAAATAAATTCAATACATTAGCAAAATCAGGATTACCATTTCTTTCAGTGCAATAAAGTCATTGACAACACACACACACATCTAAATGATCCGACGTTCAACTAATCTTAAGTGAATTGCTCACTTCCTTGTGCTATTGTCTCTCCTTGGCATCCTTATCAAATGACCAGCATTCCATGGCCACAGCCACATCCGAATCCATCGACATCTCTGGTTTATTTAGTAAATTCAGATACACCATTTAGTATTGTCACATAATTAACCCATCACCACCCACCACCTACAATTGCAAGTATAATTGCTATGAAATGTGTCAACTTGCTGACTAGCCACTCATAATCGCCCGTACATTGTGTGACCACCGAATGCGTCGTCTCATCTGCATGTGCGTGCTCGTGTCATAATTGCAAGCAATGCAATCCTTTAACAGTAAATTCATTTGGAATTAATTCTAAATGCTAACTAAGCACTTCCTATCAAACATGTTAACTTGCGAGATACGGAATCTAATTATAATTATTATTGTTGGTGTAAATGTCGAATGTATTCGAAGTACTCGTATACGAATAGAATGTCCTTCGCCCTGTGTCCTGTCGTCGTGCATTGAATATTGTATATCAGTGACAATGATGCATGCCGACATTTAACCACCACTTAACCATTAATATTTATGAGGTTACGAGTAATTAGTGTCCTTTTGGTATGCAGGCAACCCGAGCCTAAGCTATACCTTTATTAAGCATAATAACGTTGCATGCGTTCTACATCATTACGTTCAAAAGAAGCTCACACCGCTCAAGTATCAATCCTTGTTACCTACCCGATACCCATTATCGCCTTTTTAGCAAAGGACCACCATCCCCGCTCCGTCGGCTAGGTAATTGGATTACAATTTGTTCGAGATAATGGAATATTCGTATCAAACGTCTTGGAACTGCTAAGATGCTAAGTACACCATACACCAAGACAGACCAGCACCAATGAGTGTTTGCCAAGTGCTTGAATCTTATGTCCTGCTTTTAGGTATCCTGTCATTGCGGCAATTTAATTAATACTATGAATCTCAAATGGGAATTGTCTTTGCCACACCTCAGTGATGCGATAATTAAATCTCTGAGTAGGTCCTGAAATACCCTCATACCTCGTACCCCTCTCTCTCTTTCTCTCTCTCTCTCGTTCTCTCTCTCTCTCTCTTTCTCTCTCTCTCTCCAATTCCTTTCACTTTGGATACAGTTAAAGGTTTTATAACGCGAGCACATTGAAGATTAAGTTAATTGAATGTGATACAACAGTGTCCTAGTACTGGTACTTGTCCTCTTCATCGGCTCTGTGACGAGCGAGCGAGTCATATTCCCAGTCCGCACCCACGCTCTCGTGCTTGTTATCCAATTTCGAGAGAAGATAGTCCTCTTTCCTTAATCAAACTTTTAAATGGCGTCTCGTTACATTTGCTTAACATTTTATGAATATGCATACTACAAGGAGATGACGGTAGGAGGCAGCATCTCTTCTTTCCCATCTTTTTCCCGCCCATCCACTGAACAGCCATTTCATTTGGGGTGAAGATAACAAGTATCGAGTATGCTTTATGCAAGCACCACTTAGGAATGCACATTTATGCAGAGAGCTATAAATTCCAACTTACTCGTTGTCCTGTCTAGTTATATTTTGTGAATATCTTTGTGTGAATGTATATATTTCTTTTCGAAAGCAAGGGTTAGAGGGTTGAGGACAAGTGGTAGTTGCCAAGTTACGAAAGCATCGTTAGCTAACAAAGAAAGTGTTGTATTGGTGCGCTTTGCATAAGCCAGCGATAAATGGAGTCCTTTAAGGGATCGTTTTCCAAAGGACTTGCCGTTCATTGAGTGGCTTGTTTTGCATGTTTTCGCGTTCAATTATCTGTGTGATATCGAAGAAGTTTACCTTTTTAGCGCGTATCCAATGCATTTTCATGACTTTCTACTTAAGTTGGATGATTTAAATGATAATTTTGAGTTGATGGGAGGAGAACATTGTATATTTAAGGTCCAACTCTGCCCAGGCCTTAAGAAAAAGTTTATGGTTAGAGTCTGATTGTTTATTTATTCTGAGAATCAATATTTGAGCCAGTATCTGCCGAATATCTGGGGTTGATTAAGCTAATGTGAACTAATAAACAACAGTAAAGTCAAAATTCAGATGACTAAGAAGCTGGCAACGCGTATAAAGGTTCAAAAGCGTTTTGAACACTGATGCCGATGGATCCTGAACATTTTTAAAATGTTTCACAAAGCACGAACGAAGGAGAACTACGGAGGATTAGAAAAAGGAAGTGATACTGATGTACACTGGTCTTGAATGTTTGCAAGTTATAACGTACAGTTTCAAAGTACGTCTAAAAGTGGACGAAGGGATCAGTAGCTCCAAGTTGAACGAGAGCTCCTTCTATATAAATTGGACAATCCCTCCCTCGACTAAGGATGAAAAGGCCAAATTCTGCAATCAGCTAAGCGCGCCTTATTCAACGTAACGCCGAACGGAACTATCGTCATCGTGATGGGGACCTGAATGCAATGGTAGGCAACGACAATGAAGGGCTCAGACTTGTGACTGGGAAGCACGGTCGTACAGACCGAAATGATAATGGTGAAAAATTGTTCGATTTCTGCAACATCAATCGCCTAGACTTAGGAGGCGCATGTTTGAGCATAAGACCTTCCAGAAAGTCAGCTGGGTATCACCTGACAGGCAATCATTGTCCAACCAAATCGAGCATTTGGCGACGAACCCCAAGTGTACCAACGAAGCTACCCGAAGTAACAATTTACGAAATTGGGAGACATAAAGTTTCCCCGACGGGTGAGAGTAGGGAATGATTGTCAAGCTCAATACGAAAGGTAGTCTTATGGGAGGTGAAAACTGGAGAGTCTTTTGCCTTCTTCTAGCAGTTGCTACCGTAATAGCCAAAGTAGTTCTTAAGCGAATAAAGGAACATCTGGAAGATACCGAGCAATCAGGTTTCCACTGTGGATCCTCCTGTGTCGGCTATATCAACAGCCAGCAAATCATTATCGAACAGTGCGTTGAATACCATTCACCACTTCACCTACTATTCATTGATTTTAAGAAGGAGTTCAACAGGGTCAACTGACAGTTTATCTGGCTTGCCTTGCGCAAGAGAGACATACCCGACAAGCTAATCTCATAGTGGAAAGAGGAAAGTTGTCAGCGGAATTCGTTATTCAAAGTGAGATTCGACAAGGTTGCATTCTGCCGCCAGTCCTTTTTTTGTTGGTGATTAGCGATGTGCTTCGCGCAGCCTTGTCTGCTAGAAACGGGGGAATTTATTGGACTTTCACATCTCAACTCAAACGTCTGGACTTCCCTAACGATATTTGTTTACTTTTGCAGGATTGTGGATCTGCACATAATGACAGCAAGAGTAGAGAGAGAGACAAGAGGAACAGCAGGAAAATCGCTGACCTCTTAGAGATATCTGCAAGCGTTCTTTTGATCTGCAGGCAACGGGAAGAGCCATTTCATCTGCAGTTATCCTCATATGAAACCCAATTTCTAATGAAAGCCCTAGTCGACCACGCAGCCAGTCCTAATGCAGGTTCATGTCCTGAAAATCTCTCCTCGCCTAACAAGTTCACAGGTGTAATCCCATTATGACCTAAAACCTAACCAATATTCAGTCAATTCAGCCATCCGACTGCGTTGAGTGAAGTTGTGTACACTCGAACTAGCGTGGAAGTATCGAGAGAGGCTTTAAGTGCATCTTGACTGTCACTACAAATACAGATGCTCCGTCACCTCCACCCATTCTTTACAATATAGTTCATCTCCGCTTAGAAGACAGACACAGGTTTTCCTAGCGATAAATGTAATCTAATGTCGTCGTCCTCTGGAAAGACACCAGAGCCGCATATTAAATCGATTTTATGTCCATCCGTGAAGTCTACATTCCTTTAGCGCAGACAGAATCAATATTTGCTGAAACAAGAATTCTGGTATCATTGCATCAGACGGCAGATTCAAGGCCATAAAACCTCCAGTGCCTGTTGTGCCAAAGATCACTTCTCTTTAAACGGAAGATAGCTTTGAGGGCTTAGCCTGTGATATGAAGATCAAGGGGAGGGAGATTCATCAGTGAGTCCAGAGCCGAGTCAGGCATGCTAGAATAAGCCTCCATTTAGCCGAGAGGGACCGTTCTCTGGCACTTGGTAAAAGCACCAGTGTCGTATTTTCATAAAAGCTGGCTCACCAAACAACAGACGCATAAGATCTTATCTTATAGTCTTATCATAGCCATGTGGATCCAGAAAACCCACCTCGGCGACAATCCTCATGTTTTGCCAAACCTCTTTTACCTCCCGAAAGCACGAAAGTTTACGATTCGACATGTTTAGTGCAAAGAAGTATGCTATTCAGGATGATAGTCCGGGACGTCACTTCATTGAAAAAAAGATAGAGTGACTCGTTTTAGTACTAGATGATCTAAACAAAGCAGATTCCTCATTATTGTGAAGATAACGACCTCAGTTTTGAGAGTGTTGACGGAAAGTCGATTTCTACTGAACCAATCGTCCATTAAGTCTATATCTGATAGTCGCTAGGCAGTATCCAATAGACAACACATGGATCTTCTGCATTTAACTGAGCGTAGAAGGAAGAAACATTGAGAGCGTAATATGCACCACAGCGCTGAAGAAAGGACTCTGCCATCTTGCGAGCAACCCCTGTTTACACTCGCAATCATGTAAACAGTTGGGTGTAGTCAGCATCTGCCCTAAGATTTGTCTACTCCGTGTTGTGGCCGGGTCCTCTGAACCCTCAATATTGCTCAGCGCGTACTCCCTCTTGTCGAGTTCGCATTCCATCAGATTTTGAGGCGTAGTTTGGCAGGATCTTGTTCGTTGGTAGGTACGTTTCACCTTTTATAGAGACTGCATTCGCAAAGCAGTGAAACTCGATAATTCTCTCCATGCTATTCAATCTAAAAGAACTCAGACCAATTAGTCTTAAGCTTCTGAAGACCGTGAACAAGAATTGTGCTTTCGAGCGTGAAGGATGAAAGACGGTGTTCAGGTTGTAATATAGATCCTTCAAGTATAGTTTATGGAGTCAAATATCAAGAGGTTTTTTTTTTTAATTTTTCAACAACAAGGACCTCCTTAACAATTGATTAGGTAAGAGGGCCGACATCCACTTTATGGGTATTGTAATCAGCCCAACAGAAAAGAAAAAAAAACCAAAACTGTTGAAGGGATAATAAATTTCACTTTTTGGCTGTGCCTTTAAACCAATTTCCGCTTCGAATGCTTAAGGAATTATTATCAGAGATTTAGAGTCCTTCACACCCGGGAAATCGTAAATGTTCTTGTCAAAGGGCACCATCGGATACTCCATACTCGAACGCACACGCTCGTTTCCGTTGTCCCTGTCATTCTCATTCTCATCCACATCCACATCTATATCCTCGCCCTCATTTTCATCCTCATCCCTATCCACATACCCATTCCCATGCCCATTTCACATCAGCATTTGTGTGTTGTGTCAAATGCCATAAAAGCGGATTGTGCAGATCCCATTGCGTGTAACCACCAGTATCCGGGAGTTGATGTTCCGGGCTTTTGGGTACTTGAGGGTATTATAAGGAAATATTTTTATTGTCATCATATCCACACATCCTCACATAAACTCACACAAACTCACATACTCACGAGATAATAGATCGTGCAGTAAATTCAAATTTTTGCCCATCGCCGAAAGTCATCCGTCCTCTGGGAGTTGGTACACAACACAAAATCCAAGGAGCTAACTGGAGAGCAAATTTGCAGAAAATTTCATAGAATCATTCCCAGGACAAATCCTTTTGCATTTGTCCTTGTTTTATATGAAGAGGACTCGGTACTTGTACATATACTCGTAGCCGTATGTGAGGACACCGTTGTTACTTAACTGCATTTGATATCCTTTCGTCGTCCGTGTTAAATTAGAACACACGCTCTAGAACTGAATGTGGCTCTAGAACTGGTACTGAAACTAAATGTCTGCAGGAGAAAAAGGATCATTTCTTTGGTTATTTATTCGTTTGTTGATTGACAGAAACAAGCAAAAGGCTTAGACTTCAACTCTGACTGTGGAGGGAAATAAATTCTACTACTCATCATTGGACAGGATACACATAGTCGACATTAGCTTCACATTCATTCTACTCGTGGTGCTTTAGACACGCTTACAAATGCACTGTCAGTTATCGTAGATACTCGTAAATACACAAGCACGTAGGGTTTTGGGAATGGCGCGTTAATGGTTCTCATTAGTTGGTAACGGTCGAGTGGCGATTATTCAAATTTTATGGACGCGTCCATCCGGGAGAATTTACAGATGCTTAAGTTCAACTAAACTCAATTCATCGTCGCGTCAGTTACTGCTGAACGTTGCGGGAATATTTAATGAGTTTTAGGTCACAAGTTGAAATATTCATATCCTGGCTAGACAAGGTACGAGTATTCATATCTTCTTGCGGAATATCTTTCAGGTTTCATATCTGAGCTGTCCTTTGACGAAAAAGTGGTGTATGCACCAAGTCGTATAAGTAAGCAAAGTAGAGTTTGCTTCCGCTTAGGTACGTGTGACGGCTGGATAATGAAATTCATATTTTCGTCCTGAGGATGAATTTAAAATGAATGCTCCTCAGAAGGTGTGCGGCCAGCAGATATTAACTGATTCTCTTTAGAGCGTGTCAGTAGGTTATTTTAAAGTCATGCAAGGACTTTATGTTTCCACTTGTTCTTTTTATATTTACGATTGATACGAGTATATGCAATACATACAAGAACATCACATGAAACACGTTTTTCATAAGCATTAATAAACTAACAGACAATAATTCCATTTCATCGTTCCATTTTAATGATGAGTTTGCTGTTCCCGTTTTGCCAAGATGTTCATCGTCCTTATTCCCTTTCCAGCCATCTTAACTAATCATTGAAGTCTTCATTGTCAGAAAAAGACATATTAAAAGATTTATCTCGGAAAAGGAGCTTCCAGTTTTTTGACATCAACGACTATTTGATCCTTACTTACTTAATAAATTCCTGTGACTACTCGTCACAGCAACAACAGCCTGAAATCTTGCGCGGTTTTCTTCAATAAGGTCTAGTGCTTGGCATTTCACCCTAAGTATTTCTAAGTATTTTAACCTGCTGCCTTGCTGACCTGGATAAGCAAATTCCATTATGTGGTGTTCCTCGCAATAGTGTAGCCTTCTAGTCACATTATTCGCCATAAAGTTATGTGTATGGGCGGGTATGATGTGGTTGGGATACGGTGTCCCCAAAAATGCATCAGTTTGAAATATGTACCTATGTTTAAAAATATCCGTAGATTTAGTGTGACTGTGGCCTGACGGTTTGAATGAAAAAGTTGCTGTTTAGATTTTAAGCTCCGCCCGATTTATTTGGTCCAACCAAAGCTGCTTTGCCTTTCCTAACCTTATGTTCTTTGGAGTTGTTATTCAATCCGATCCCTCCTATATGAGGAAAACTATCATCCTACTGTCCAGCCATAGTAATTTGGGAGGTCTGGGAAGGTAAGGATATAAGTTGTGGACATATTCATCTAAGGCCCTATTCTACTTGCCTCGGATTCGAAATTTTAAATCACCTTGTGAGGTGCTATAACCGTTTGCAAAGAAAGTGGTGATACAATTTGAATCTGTCGTCAGATGGAAAAGAGCATTTATCCAGCCAGTCCTAAAAAAGGTGAATCTTCTTCTATCTTCTCCCACAAATTGCATTTATGTCCTTTCTTTCCAAGGTTAGGAAAACGATGAAAAACCGTCAGCTCATGAAATATCTCAAGACACGAATTCTTCTCAATGACGGCTGGTTCGTCTTTCGTAGCAAAAGGTCCACTATATAAGAAAGGCGTACATCAATCTGGCGAAAGAAAGATAATTGCATTTGATATTTTAAAGGCATTTGACAGAGTTTGGCTTCAGGCTCTTTGTCGAAAATACGTGCATTTGGGATCAACTTCTTGAATGGATTGTAAATTACCTTTTAGAACATTCAATTCAAGTTGTCTTGGATGGTCTTAAATGTGATATTCATAAAATAAATGCAAGTGTGCCCCAGGTCTCAATTCTGTTCTGCTACTTCTAATCCAATATATTCCTTTTCTAACAACAGTAGTCTCTGCTTTTTATATTTGTTCCCGGAAACACGTCCCTGCTGTTTGGCTGTATTACGTAATACATATTTTACACCATCTAAACTGGGCAATGTGTGTAAGACATTAACATGCCCAAGATTTGAATGCAACATCCACATTTGGCCGGGTGATACGAAAACCTCTCTGCGCCTGCTACATAGGATCCAGAGCTGTGCATTAAAATTCATGGGTTATGCCAATATTGATGGTTGGTTGCTGTAAAAATAGGGTAGGCACTGAGAGGTGACAACCTGGCGATACCCAGTACTGCAACTGTTTCTACACATCAACTGTGCTTATTTCGCCTCTAAGTGGTAACCATTGGATACTGGTCGATATCTGTTCGGACTCGACTTGTCAAACTTATAAACGCGAGTTCTGACTAGCAGACAAGAATAGCAGCACTATAAACGGAACAGCGAATGAATTCCCCAGATGGAATCACCGATGAAATAAAATCCTGGAACAAAACAAACGAAACCTTATCCGGGCTACTCTGACATATTTGGAGCTCTGGCCAGTAAGTATTTCCGAGACTTAGTCAGGGTCTTGGAATAGAAGCGGTGGCGGATGAGCCCTTAATGTTACAACAGCAGCGTTCACATTCTCGAACGGGTTAATGGCTTCCTTCTACCCAACCCCTCTTTCTAGGGATATCTAAAATGGAATTGGCCCTCTAGGTTGAGAGTTGTGCAGCTGGGGTAACGGCTCGCCGTGGAAAAAAAAACAAGTTGCGAAGCAACGGCAAGCCTCGGACATGGACGGATCTACTGTTGACAACTCCTGTAAATGATACAAGGACAACGAACTTAGGTCCCTTAATAGGCCACGTGCAGCCGAACAACTAGCGGAGGCCCTGGACTGGTGCTAAGCAGATATTACCACCATCGAAGAAATGCGTTGGGATGTGCCGTATAAAAAGAGAATGAAAAACTGCGACATCTACTACGGCAATTGTTTTGCTACGGCAAAAGCAGCGTTTATTTGTATGCGGATTCGTTGTTAGAGGCCGACTTAGTCAAGAAATCTTGAGTTTCCGGCATGTGAACGAGTACCGTGTAACAATCCATATTAAGGCTTAATTTGGGCACGCCCCCACATAGGGGAAAGACGACGACGCCAAACATGGCTTCTACCAGCTCTTAGACAAAACCCACTAGGAATGCTCTGATCTGTTTCACTCGGCCACGACATAACGAGTGCCCGCAAGCTCATACAGCTAAGCAAGAGGCATATAGAACTGCTAACGAGCTCTAGGAGCAGAAGAGGAAAGACGTACTCGTACATCGGCTTCTCAAGAAGAAAAAGAAGGAGCATGAGAAGTGCGCTGCGCTGTCTATGAAATTGACAGATGCTACTCCAAGAATGAGATGCGGAAATTTTTCCAAAAGGTAAAAAAATATGTCGAAGAGACCAACAAGAGAACATCGTCATTCCGTGCGCCGAAAAGGCCCACCCAACACTGACTCTTGAGGAATATAGAGACCGTTGGCGTTTAAGCTGCAGATAACTAATGTTTCCGTAAAGGTCAGTAACAGTTTTGCATATTTGCCTGTCAATTCAGATGGAAGTGGGCTTCGTCGCTCTAAAAGATGCAATTCACTGTGCAAAATCTCATCAAAACGGTATCACAAAATTCTTTAGGTAAATAAATGTCATTTGCCTTCAGTTGTTGGTCCAATTGAATCTTGTATGAGTGATTTTTTTTAGTCTTTCTATAGGATTTGGAGTTTCGCATAAGATTCGTTCCACCTCACGATTGTTTTCAGTGGTCACTAATATTCTGCTGAGATCGGCCTGAAGAGTGTTCAGAGCTGAAAATATTGTATCTCACGGAACCTGTGTACCCACGATCTTGGATCATCGTTCAATTGTCACGCTGACCATGTACGCTGGTTGGTTTTAATCGAACTTGTATAACACATTTTTTGACGTTTTAACTGCTTCAGGCAATATTTTTACCAAAACAAACATAAATTTACTCCATAGTGCCCCTACACCGATGTTATATCGGCGAAATTGAAACACTTGCTCAGTGTCAGAAATGAGAAAAGGGCATCCTGCAAAAAATTCAATGCACGGCCTACTCCTAAAAATATGGGGAGCCATATCAAAAGCAGCCTATGAAACTATGCTGTTTTCGAACTACCTCACCAAATAAGTAAAAATAACCGCTTTCCAATCCGTAAATGACCATATTTGGTCGGATTTCTAAAGGGGGGTGGTCATATATCATATATTATAGTAAGAATAAATAACTTCGGAGAAGTATTCTACTAGATCATCCGTTCACCAGTTTCGACGTAAGGTTTCCAATATGCAAACGTATGCATGCGTATGCTCCGCAAATCTCCTCGATACTACCGTCAGCTTTTCAAATTCGTATTAAAATTAAAAAATCACATCACCCTAATGCCAAGTAAATCATTTATTTTACTTTAAGCTAACCAAATTCCATGTGAATGGAACAGTGGAACCTCCTATTATTGTCACATGTAAGCTTCAAAAAACGATTTGGTTCAAATGTTTACAGAACTAAATCTGCTAAAACTTTATCTGCCTTTCTATTTGAAAACAAAAAACAAAAACTCTTAAGAACTTCCCTTGGTAAATCCCTTAACCTTCTCAGATTCACTTGACTTTGCTTCGATTTAAATCTCCGAAGCCACAGGCAGACACGTGAACATAACCTTAACACTGAAAAACTCTCACATCGACTGCTCTTGTATGTCATAAAGTCGAACAGAACTTGTCGCACACGAGCTTCAAATATCCATCTTCCATAGCAGCTTTATATGCAAAAATGTATCTCTCCAACAGGAAATGGTTCTACATACGCCCCAGTAACTGATACTAACCTCTGGGGGCGATTTTTATAGGCCCGGGGCGAAACGATCAAATGTTTGAGTGAAGACTCTGCAAACACAAAATTCAGTTTTGCGTTTTTTATTCGTATATGACTCAAGATTTCAAGTGTATCCTTGGCGGCTTATTCGTAACTCACATATCGGACACAAACATCCAAACAACTGGGGGCAAGGTTGAGCTACACGCACAATATACGTATTCACCCCTCGGGGCGTTGGTGACTTATAAAAATTTCCACGCATGATTTCATTTTATTGCTTTATGAGTGATGGAGTCCTATGAATATTTCAAAACAAGGGGGAGAGAAGAAAAAAAGGATATTGAGGGGTGAAAAAGCCAAATCCACCAAATCCCTGACTTATTTTTCTTCTTCTGGTTATGGTTCTCGCACCCATGCTGAAAGGATACAACAAAAAGTCGTCCTTAAAAGGCACTTTGATAGTGTGAATATGGTTTTTATGGTGCCGGGAAGTCATCATTTAAAGTCCTTTTATTATACGCTGTACGAGTAGTAGTGTTTCTGGCTTAGTGGGTGGTTTTGAAAATGTAGAAGCTGAACGTCATGATGATGGCTGTGATGATATCCTCATCATGTTGGCGATGATGAGCTACGTCGAGTGAGGAGTTCTTGTAATGTTTTGCTGTTAGGTCAGAGCTTAAGGAGAATGGTTTAAGGAACAAAAATGGATTTACCAGAGTAAGGTGGAATTGGATGAAGGAAAGCGTGCGTGCGGCTTAAATGATTTCGAATGAAAAATTCTGTTGACTGAATTCAAGTCATGAATCGGATATATTGTATAGTACATTTACTATTGACATAAGTATCATTGATTTAGTTGTTTATTTTTCAATTGTCAAGCGTTGGTGCCTTTGTTAGTTGAAATATAGAAGTTCCTCAACTTTTCTTTTCTAAAAAGCTTTCATTTAAATAAGACCTGACATGGTCGTGTCGCATTATGTCATGTATAATGCAAAATTTACATAAAGCAACAAACAACTGTGTTCTCTTCATTGTATTCAAAGGCTTGTAAGCAGCGGTTGATAGTGTTGAGAGCCAGATTATTTCGTTTCTTCAAAGACTGCAAAGAAAGATAAATATAGCTATTCCGACTGGCTCGTCTGAGGTATTCAACATGCTAATATCGTTTTTCTCCATTTGGTCGCCTTTTACGAAAAAAATTAAGACGAACAGCGGCCGTTGCCGCACAACTGGTGTGAAAAAGCCTACTTTCAGTAATTAAACACTGTCTTTAAATAGGAGTATGTACTCATATCATAGCTGCTTAAAATGCTAAGAACAGCTCTGCCATCAGGTTTGTTACCGCTCACGCCCGGGCAGACCTTATTCGCATTTGATTAGGATTAGTGATGACAACATTGAAATGACATCGCAAATTCATCAGTATTAGCAAAGGATATTCAATCGGGAAATTAAGCATTTTGTCCTCCAAAAATGTACACTCTGAAGGTCTGCAGTTTAAGGTGAATATGGGATATAGGGCTCTCAACAAGGCTCCACATAGAGGTAAAAAAAAAGGTAGATGGGTGTCTTGTAAAACATCAGCTCCTACTCACTTAGGCAGTCGGTAAGGCCCATTGAGTTAATTTTTGGATCTTACGCCGACATTTTTTGGGCCGCTAAGTTACCAGTGGAACAAACCAGCTTTCGTTAGAGTCCCTGCTTCAGCGTCATAAAGAAGGACGGGGATGATCAAGGTCTTATATAGGGTCTCCTTAGTTTTCTGGGATAGCTTTCTTGTGTGTATAGTATGTATGCATTTATTTAGTAAACTATTACTATTACAATTCATTTATATATAAATAAATAATAATAAATATGTAATAATATTATAATGTATATAAACAATTAGAGAACTAAACATTTCTTATACAACTGTGTCTCTAATATGAGATATAAATAATTTTTTAAATCTTTTT
Organism: Volucella bombylans; assembly: GCA_949129095.1. Taxonomy (NCBI): domain Eukaryota; kingdom Metazoa; phylum Arthropoda; class Insecta; order Diptera; family Syrphidae; genus Volucella; species Volucella bombylans. The sequence goes on from OX422143.1 coordinate 155,306,898, forward strand.
CGGACATTTTTTATTTCTGTGGGCAGTTCACTAAACAATATTAGTTCACGATAAAGTCTAAATTTAAAGTCTAAAATCATAATTAGATCTTAAATTATACGGTTGTAAAGTTATTAAGTTAAGTTATTCTAGAAGTTAGGTATACAGGCAGAAGGTTATGTTTCATTTTAAACACGAACATTCATGTATTAAGGGGTTAAGCCATTCTAGAGGCCGTAAAAATAAGCTTTTTTGTGATTTTTCTTTTAGATCAAATATTAAATAAATCGAGTTTACAAGGGTAGAAGTTTATTGTACATATTATTGACTGTAAAATATAATTTTTATAGAATAATTTATTTAAAAATGACAGCGTTTGTCAAATTGGATGAGTCTACAGCTGTACTAATAGCTCCTGTAAACTTTAAATGATGATGAGTCACTAATTTTATTTTTTTTTTCTTCTTCTTCTTTTCCTTTTACTAGCCCTTTCCTCGGTACACGAACTTATGCATAACGAGTTTCCCATTTTTACTGCATCGCTACTGCTCCGCTTATGGGGTTGGCTAATGTCGCAGATCGCAGAACGCGTCTGCATACTGCTCGGTCCTGTATCGCTTCGGCGGTTAGCCCCATGCATTGTTGTGCATTTGCCATCTGAGCAATCCAGGAATTCTTTTTCCTACCTAGTTTTCTTTTAGTAAGAGCGACCGTAGTTGATATTGCCTTCTGAACGGGATTTTCCGGAGATCTTCTTTGAACGTGGCAATACCAGCTAATTCTATCCGACTCAAGTTGTTCGATTACCGAATTTTTTATATGTAAGCTTCCTCTAATGTGCGTATATCTAATGCAGTCGCGTTTCGTAACTCCAGTCGATATCCTTAACATTTTCATCTCTGCTGCCGTCATTTTATTTTTAAACACTTCGTATATTGTCCAGCACTGCGAACCATATGTAAAAGCTGGCCGAACCATCGTGGTGTAAAGTTTTCCCTTCAATTTAAGTGGAAATTTTCGGTCACAGAAGATTCCCGAATTTTCTCGCAATTTCATCCACTCCACACATACTCTGTGCCTTACGTCGTCGTCACATTTCGCTATATTACATTTGCTTCGTTCATGCAATCTTTCAAAAGATAGTCTAGTACCACGTTAAAGAGGAAAGGGCTAAGAACGCTTTCTTGATGCACTCCGACATTTACCGGAAATTCTCTCGTAAGTCCGGCGGTATATTTAGCAGCAGTTTTGACGTTTCCATACATGTCCTGTATCATTCGTATATACGTTTCCGGTACCTTTTGAGACCTCAACGCGGTCCATATGAGATCTCTAGGCACACGATCGAATGCTTTTTCTAGATCAATAAATACCCGGTGAAGATCTTTTGACGAATCCCGATGTTTTTCCATTAACATTCGCAAGCTTTGGATTGCGTCCACCGTCGATCTTCCTTCCACGAATCCACACTGACTATCGTCGAGCTTTATGATTTTGCGAAGACGTTCGTTTAAAACTCTTTCAACGATTTTCATCGTGTGTGACATCAGCTTGATTGAGCGGTAGTTGTTGCATTCTCGCGTGTCGCCTTTGTTTTTATATAACGGAACCAAAAAGCTACTTCTCCATTGATTCGGCATAGTTTGTCCGCATTTTATTTTATTCAAGAGTTTCGACAGCCATTCACTGCCGATACATTCCATCTTCGACCAAAACTCTGATGGGATGTTGTCTGGTCCCGCCGCTTTCCCGCGTTTCATTTTTCCGATTGCTATACTTATCTCTTCTGTTGAAAAGTCAGCAACTTTTTCTTCGAATGGATCGGCTGCAGGGATGCGATCACGTGGAAACTGTTTGTTAAGCAGGTCCTTGCAGTATTCAAGCTACCTATCACAGATGTCCTTTTCGTTTGTTAGTAAGCCCGTAGGAGTCTTTGATGTATTTTGGCGACGTTATTTTCATCGCATTTTTTCGCCTTTGCGCAGCGAGTTTAAAAGTATTTGGCACTTTACTATCGTACGACGTTTGAACTTCTTGAATAGCTTGTCTTCTATCTGCCGATCGTGAGGATATTTGTTCCAAGTCCTGGTAAAGGTTTCCCGCTGCTGCCGCTCGGGTTTGGGCCAGGACTCTCTTTGTAACGTTTTTAAGTCGCTCATATTCAAGTGCAAGTCGAGACTTTTCGATATCGTTGCTCCGATCACACTTTGTCCACGCTTGAAATGCTTGCTTCTTGTCGGTCACAGCTCGTTTGGTTTCGTCATTCCACCACCATGTTTCTTTCTCGATGTGATGATGTCCTGATATCGTTCCTAGAAGAGACTTTGCGTGTGTCATGCATGCCTCGTGCATGCTGTTCCACATTTCTTGAGGGCTAAGTGAGTCTGCGATAACGTTTATATTAAGAAGTACTTCTTTAGCGCGTGCAATAAATCTTGTGCCTCGTTCTTTCGATAAGTTATACCACCGGATTTTAGGCTTTCTAACAGGCTCTCGTGCTTTTGGTGGTTCCGCTGTGAAGAATTCTGTAATGAGCAGCCGGTGTTGAGTAACTAGCGATTCTCAAAGGATTACTTTGCAGCCCTTGACACTGTTTCTCATCGATCTTTTGCAAAGGTGATAGTCTATTTGTGTTTCGTGGCCTCCGCTGCTATAGGTGATAAGATGTCGTTGATGTTTTATAAACGTCGTATTTAAAACAGTGAGACCGTGGGCTTTACATGCTACAAGGATGCCTTCACCAGCAGAATTTCTGGTTCCAAAGCCTTTACCGCCGTGGCAGTCCTCAAAATCTACATTTGATTCTCCAACGTGGCCGTTTAAATCTCCGCCTACGAAAAGCATCTCCTCGATGGGTATATTTCTAAGTAAATTTCCGAAATCTGACCAAAATTTATCCTCTTCCGATTGATCGCAACCGTTTTGTGGGGCGTACGCGCTAACAATGTTCCACATTTCATTGTTTATAATGAGTTTTACACTCATCAAGCGGTCGCTTATTTTTTTTTATTGTACATAACAACAGCTAAAGAAGTACGTAGGATTTTTTTGATCTGATCAGTGTACGCCGCTTATTATAATCCCTTTGGGGCCAGACCAAATTGGTAACAATAACCGAATGATAGCCGATGTGCTACTGTTCGATTAAAAAATTCAAACGAGAAGTATATATTTGTTGAAATATGTATTAATAAATACTTAAGAAAGCAAAAGAATTAAAAAAAACTGATTAATGAATACATAACATTCCCTTCATTGTATCTAAAAAATATGTATATATATTACACACTAAAATTTAGTAAACTCTTCAATTATTGTTTGTCTACAATTTTTTCTTATTAAACCGTTGATAAAGTTTTCATACTCATATTGTTTTTCAAATTCGGTTGAACGTAGTTACACTCCTCTACGTGGCACTTCCAAAGCATGTCTCATTTCAGAGTTGGAACTGGATCAATCTCGACTGATGGAGAAGAAACAGGTATGTGAACCTGTTTCTTTCTTCTTCTGCTTTAATAAAATTCCTTCTTTTGAAGAAAATCCAACTTACTTGAACATACACATTGATCAATCTCCACCCAATTTACAAATTCAGCTTCACTCATATCAGATGGAATAAGGTCTGCACATGAGGATTCTTCAACTTGTTGATCATCGTTCACATCCTTGAAACCCGCGTGCTTGAAATAATTTTGAATTGTGATACCTGACACACAGTTCCAAGAAGACGCTATGAGGTGAACTGCTTCCAAAAGATTCGTTTTTTTGTTGGCCACTTCATTTGCACTCAATAGGCTCGTATCTTCAATGATTCCTAAAACCCTTGCTAGCATTCCTCCTCTGTAGTAAGCCTTTAAGGTTCGGATGATTCTTTGGTTTGGCATGGCTGTATGAGTGATGTCATATTTACGGGTAAAAGCACGATTTTTATATTCTGTAAGGAACAGTTGATCTTATGGACTGTACAGTCATCAACAAGGACAGCATTTTTTTTGTTTATTTTAATATCCCAATTAACCAACCAGCCATTAAAAATTGCAGCATTCGAGTTGGCGTAATAATCCACTTCAAAATTTTTGACGTTTTTGAAGCATCTTGGACTTTGAATTTTCCTAATTACCAAAAGTCTTTTTTTTTTCACTTACCATACTAGCACAACATAAAACTGTAACACGTTATTTTGAAATTATACATCACTTTGAACTGTCACTTTTAAACAAATAAGTATGTTCGGGTAAAGCACAAAAATAAAGTCATGTTTCATCTGCATTGTAAATGTTAAACGGCAAAAACTCGACAAGAGTTTTCTACCACTCATTGTGAATCCAGGTGTCAGCTCCTAAGACATCTGCGCTTTCCTACTCTCCATAAGTGCGTTTGTAAACAATGTTTTCAGGTTTTTTCCAGCGATGAAACCATCCTTCTGTTGCTACAAAGCTGTGTCTTCCCATTTTGCTGGTTAAATCTTTTGCTTTCTGACTCATAAGTGTTCCATCGATAGGAGCATCCTTTGTTTCAACGCTAGTTCCACCTGCTTGTCTTTTCCACTCCTGTTACGTTTAGATTTGAGGTTTTCATTTGTAGATTTCGTAGATTTGTAGATTTTCCATTTCGCAGACATTTTACCGTTAATGTCGGCGGCAAAAGAGTCTGCCTGGTAAAATAAATCGCACACATGTATGCTTTGTTTAGACAAAAGTGATAACAATAACCGATGTATTGATTACATTAACCAACTTAAGTTTGTATACATTAGTATATGAGCGGACGGGACTATACGAAAGCGATAACATTAAACGATTGAAAACATTAACCGTGATTATATTAAGCGGCGTGCACAATAATTTTTGGCCGAATGGCGCACTTTCAAAGTCAAACTTGAAAAATTCACTCAAAAATTACCAGAAAATTTTAGCAATATTGTAACGAAAATTGCCTATAGACCGAAACTACCGCCGAGTTTCAATCGGATAAAAAGAGGACAGAAAAAAAAAAACTCCAAAAAAATCTGGTTCCCGAGAGGTAAACTTTTGTTTTTATTCTTTTATTTGTTAAACGTTTTTTTTTTTCTATGGCCTTAGTCTTCCGACCTCAACTGCTCGCTTTGGACTTCCTTGTTCTGCCGAAAATTCTCCCTTTTATCTTGATTTTTACGTTGCCCGCGGTTCTTTTTCTCTGTTAGGAAGTCTTCCGTTTTCTTATCTCCGTTGCAACGTTCCACCGCTTGTTCGCCAACCATTTTTGTTTGGAGAAATCCTACGTCACAGGAAAGGGCAAATATTTTCTTCGTTGACTTTTCATCATTTGCTCCCCTTTCTGCGGTAGTCATCTCCTTTCTTCATGTTACTCTTATGGCTTACTACTTAATCATTTGTCCTCTTCGTGCGGCTGAATGCTCCGCCATGTTCGGCAAAGGAAACAAACCTCTTCAACCTGTCAAATGAAACCCACAACAAACAACGTGAAGCAGGTAGGTATTTCATCGTGAAATAAAATTTTTTTTATTTTCCTGCAGTTTTCTTTTTTCGTTAGGTTTCGTAACACTAATCCGTCATATACGGTGCAAGTCGGTTTACGTGTACCACTCTTTGCCTCCTTTGGCCCGGCGCCTGGACGTTGTAGATGAGATCCGACAATTGTTCCACAACCTTGGCAGGGCCTTCCCAATCGCTCTGTAGTTTAGGGCACAGACCCATCCGCCGCTTGGGGATAAAAAACCAGACTTCATCCCCTGCAGTAAAACTTATGGCATTAGTTTCGAGATTGTACCTGTCCTTCATTGATTCGGCTGTTATTTTGAGATTCTCTCGTACCACTTCGTGTACTTTGAGGAACCGACTTCTTAATGCTGCTGCGTACCCTTGGCTGTCTTGTTAAATTTTTGGTGGTGATCCGAAGTTCAACATGGGTGGCGAGAATCCTGTCGATTCTTGTTCTGCTGCGCGATAAGCAAGTAGAGCTGGTTGTAGAAACAGATCCCAGTCTGTTTTTTGAGGGCTGACGAATTTCGCTAGGTAGTCCAGTAGCGTACGATTGAACCTTTCCACCATACCGTCGGATTGGGGCCGTAGAGGTGTTGTTCTAGTTTTGTGACTGCCCAAGACCTCCATTGATCTACGGAACACTTCCGATTCGAAATTTCTACCTTGGTCCGAATGAATAAAGTGCGGGACATCGAATCTGCAGAAGACGTTATGTATAATTGGGAGTATAATTGGAAGTGGGCCAAGTATGTCAACAGCAATCCTCTCAAATGGGTGTCCTTTCCGGCTTGGCTTAAGAGGCCCCCTTGTTCGCTGAGTAGGGCCTCTGCGGGCCTGGCAAACGATGCAGTTTTTACACCATAGTCTGGAGTCTACCGTTCGACCGATCTATAAATAGCTGTCCTTTATTTTGCTTTTTTTGCGCTGCCCCAGATGGCCTCCGCTCGGACTATTATGGAGTTGCTGAAGAATTTCTAGAACTAAGGTTTTTGGAACTACGGGTAATGTCTTCTGCTCCTGGTCCTTTTCCCATGTTCGGCATATTACGCCGGCATCCATTTTCAACTGCTGGAATATAGCCCAAAAGCTTTTTGTATCCTGATCCTCCTGCATAATGTCTTCTTTTTTTGGTCGATGTCCTTCCTTCAGCCACTTGCTCACCTTTGCTAGTGTTGGATCCTTTTGCTGTTCGATTGCCAAAGTGGCCTCCTCGGTTTTCAAGTGCAGTATCTTGTAGCTCTCCTTTTCTTTGATGTCTGCCTTCGTGCAATGTTTGCATTCGCCATATGGTCTCCTGGAAAGCGCGTCAGCATTACCATGTCGAGGACCAGAACGATGTTGAATCTCGTAGTCGTACTGCTGCAACCGCTCTAGCCACCGAGCCATCTGACCCTCAGGTTGCTTAAAGTTGCACAGTCAACGAATGGATGCGTGATCAGTACGTAAGAGGAATCTTCTGTCAAAGAGGTAGTGGTGAAAGTGCTGTGTTGCCAAAACCACTGCTAGCAACTCTCGTCTTGTAACGCAATAGTTTCGTTCGGCCTATTTAAAGTGCTGCTAAAATATTCAATTACCACCTCCGAGCCCCCTTGCTTCTGACTGAGAACAGCACCAATACCAACGTTCGATGCATCTGTGTCTAGTACGAAAAGGCCGTCGGTGGTTGGAAATGCCAAAATAGGTGCGCTTGTGAGCCTACATTTTAGGGTATTAAATGCCATCTCACAGTCTTCGTTCCATGCAAACCGGCGTTTCTCTTCCCTAAGTTCTGAAAGCGGTTTGGCAACTGTCGAAAATCCTTCGATAAACCGCCGGTAGTAGGAACAAAGTCCAAGGAACCCTCTTACCTGCCGCTTGGTCTTGGGGTTCGGTCAGAGTTGGACCGCTTTGACTTTCTGCGTATCCGTGCTCAATCCGTCAACCGAAACAACATGGCCTATGTACTTTACTTTGGATTTGAGAAACTGACACATACCTGGGCTTAATTTTAAATTTGCCCTTTGTAACCGCTCAAACACCAGTCTCAAGTTGTGTATGTGCTCCTCAAATGTCCGAGAGTAAACGATGATGTCGTCTAAGTAGACGAGTGCGGTTGGCCATGAAAGTCCTCGAAGAACTTCGTCCATCACCCTTTCGAACGTCGCCGGTGCATTGCAGTGGCCAAACGGCATGACGTTGAAGTGCCATAGCCCATTATCATTTGTGAAAGCTGTTTTCTCCTTGTCTTTAGCATCCATTTCTACCTGCCAGTAGCCACTTTGGAGGTCCATCGTAGAAAACCACTACGTGCCGGCCATTGTGGAAAAGAATTCATCCATACGCGGCAAGGTTGATACACCTTTTAGTAGTTCGAAACCAAGGATAGGCTCCTCTAACGCTTCTATGCCTTTTATAGCGGGCGGTCGATTAATTTCCACAAGGGTTTCTCTTCCAGCTTTCAGTATTTCTGACGTCGCTAGTTTCGCCAGTTGTGATGCTGACACTGGTGGTAGGTGCAATGTATGCTTTTTGCCGTTCATTTCCATTGTCATCTCTTTAAAATCTAAGTGACACTGATGCTTCAATAGAAAGTCAACTCCTAAGATGTTTGGCACTCCCTGCGGCACTATAGCGAAATAATGAGAAAATTCCTTGTGGTAAACAAAAAATCTCACCTCCGCCATCCCTTGACCCCAGATCGCTTCCCCGGAAATACCCACCAACTTCATCGGAGGATCTCTTGTAATCGTCTTGTTGGAAACATGTTGCGCCGTCAGAATAGACACGTTCGCACCAGAGTCTACGACAAAAGAGCACCTTTGTCCTTCGATAAACGCTTCGAGCTTCGAGGGAGAGGCTAGCTTCGCCAGTAATTCCTATAAATGTGTCAGTGACATTTTTTTCTTCAGGTTTACTACGTTCGTTTCTGCCGAACGCAGTTCCGTATTCGTGGTCCGCTGTACAATTCCGGTTCGTCGTTGTTTGCTGTGAAGCGTTGAGGTTTTTAACGGTAGACAACTGCTCCCTGTTGGCTCTGTACTTTAGTTTTTTGTAACATTTCCGTTTTTTGGCACCGTTGGTAGCGATTGGTTTTCCACCACGAAAACTCTCCTTCGTTTATTTCACAGGTAAAGCACTTAATACAGAAAGAGCCTCTCCTCTTAACTGCATTGCTCACACATTCGCTTTTTCGTTAGCGTCCCAACCTGCACATCTTGCTGCAATCTCGAACTGCCGTTGATAGTCGGTCCATGAACCGCTGCCATCAAACGGGTGTATAGCCACTGGAATAGGTGCCCGTTTCAGCACAGAATGTGGTACCTCAACTGCTACCACGGGATTCGGAGTACCACTTACATGTGGCACAACGGTCGCCTCCTTTGTCGGTGACATCTCCATCTCCACATGATGTAAGTCGGTATTCTGTCCGCTTGCTGGTAAACCATTGCACTCAACCGAGCTACCTTTGGGAGAAGAATGCTGTCCAGTGCTGATGACTTTGGCGAAAGACAAACAGCTCACCGACCGTTCTAGTTCCTCCATTCTCTTGTCAATCTCCGAGTTCCGAGTTACCAGCTCCTGCTTCCAGTCGGACAGCTTTTGGTCCCAAAACTGACTCTGGTTTAGCATGTAGTACTGAAGCATCGTTCGCAACTTTGCAGTCTTCTCTAGACTCTGAGGGAGTTGTTCTCTTCTCTGGTGCAACTTTCTTCGACTCCATCTTGATGATCGTTGTTGGCTATCTACTGATAACAGCAGTACCCCACACCTGACACCAGTGTAACGAAAATTGCCTACAGACCGAAACTACCGCCGAGTTTCAATCGGATAAAAAGAGGACAAAAAAAAAAAAGAAACTCCAAAAAAATCTGGTTCCCGAGAGTTAAACTTTTGTTTTTATTTTTTTTATTTTTTTTATAATTAAACGTTTTTTTTTTCTATGGCCTTAGTCTTCCGACCTCAACTGCTCGCTTTGGACTTCCTTGTTCTGCCGAAAATTCTCCATTTTTTCTCTGTTAGGAAGTCTTCCGTTTTCTTATCTCCGTTACAACGTCTAAGATTCCACCGCTTGTTCGCCAACCATTTTTGATTGGAGAAATCCTACGTCACAGGAAACGGCAAATATTTTCTTCGTTGACTTTTCATCATTTGCTCCCCTTTCTGCGGTAGTCATTTCCTTTCTTCATGTTACTCTTATGGCTTATTACTTAATCATTTGTCCTCTTCGTGCGGCTGAATGCTCCGCCATGTTCGGCAAAGGAAACAAACCTCTTCAACCTGTCAAACGAAACCCACAACAAACAACGTGAAGTAGGTAGGTATTTCGTCGTGAAATAAAATGTTTTTTATTTTCCTGCAGTTTTCTTTTTTTGTTAGGTTTCGTAGATTTTAAAGAATTTCAAAATTTGAAGTGAATTGTTTGAAAATTGTTCAAGTTATGGATGCGGCCAACTTGAAAAATGCAGTTTTGAGATACTATAAATGCGTTTAAAATTTGAAAGAGGCTCGCTGCCTACCTTTCGGCCTTGTAACATACTTTGAAAAACAAGTATTTCAAGATATTTCCTGGCCATAATCTTTTGGGATATCATTTTTGAGTTCCTAAGGGATCATTGAAAACAATAAAAAAAAGTCCATTTTTTGAAAATCCTAGAGTGGCCTAACCACTTAAACATTATCCTTTGCTTGATGATTAGACACGATAGCATCCACATATGTGGTGTGTATTTCTCATTGCTATGTTTTGTTGCACTTGCAGTCGATTGATATACTCATTATTACCGAGGAATAGAATTGTGGAACAGAATTCGAAGAGCGATTATAAACATTAACAAGAAAATATTGTAGTTTATATTTTTGGGTAATCTTTTAAGGAAGTCAATTTTTCTACTGCATAAGTCATATGACTATTAATACGGAGATTATTGTCCAATATAACTCCTAAATATTTAATTTCATTCACTTTAATGACCATGCATTTAGTTTTGTTAATATTAATTTTCCATTTGATTGTCTGTAGCCATAAACACAGGTTGAGTATTGTAAATCTTATTTTATGTAATCCATAAGCTCACAAATAATTTTACCACTTACAAACAAGCAAGCATCGTCGGCAAACAGTGTGATTTTAGACACTTTCAAGACCTTGCTTATATCATTAATGTTTATTAAAAATAATAGCGGACCAAGTATGCAAAGAATTGCCAAAAAAAAGTGGAGAAGTACATCTCCTTAGACCTTGTTGAAATTAAGTCTGTTGCAATTGCCTAGCACGGGTATCCAGAGGAAAATGCTCAAGTTTAAAGTTAAATTAAAAAATAAATACATGTGAGGTACAAAGCCTCGGCAGACGTTTCCCTGTAGATTCTGAATCTTTCGAAGATTTCGTAGAATATGTGTGTCTTTAAGATTAAGTAAGACCTATTTTCTTGTGATACCATCCCTATCTGGTAAGCAATAACCAGTTAGGAAGTCAATTAAGATCTTGGCCCATTGCCAGAATTCCCTTGGTTGTACTTTTTTGAGACAGAGCATTTCTTGTCGTTCTTATTGTTTTAACTCAGTCAAAGACAGCTGAGCATAGGATGCTTCAAAAACGGCTGTGAGTCTTTCGAGATACCTTACCTGAGAAAATCATTCTAGATAAAAAATCCTGGTTAACGTTGTCAAATACTTTGTCGAAGCAAATGGGGGCTCTATGTCTCATACTGTTTATGTGAACGATTCACCAAGACCCAACTCGGTGACTTGCTTGTTCGACATCGAGTGGTGAACCCAGGTGCTCTTTAGTACATTTTAGAATTAGTGTAACCATTATTTCAGCAACATTATATAAAATTGCGTAACCGGGATTTGGAATACTTTAAACGCTGAGTGAACCAACTTCGAATAATTGACATGACCAAGTTCTCAAGCAAAGGGAGAAATCAACCCTTTCATCGATTAATGTACTTCTCTTTAATTGTTACTCATGTTGTATCCTTGAATGTATTTCTATTTAAAGACTTCTCTAGATCAGTCTTCTAATCGATAGCTCCCAGCACATGTCTATAAATATCTTTCTGCCACAATGCACAGCAAGCATGCACTGGAAGGAAAACAAAAGCAGTATCGCTCTTAAAAGCTTTGTCACCGATAAATTGTTTTCATTTGAATTTCCATCGCAAGAAAATTGCAGAATGTTGCATAAAGTCTTTCGTAAAATCAAAGACTCCATGATTCAAACATGTCACAATGCTGCTTCAGTAGAACGCTCTATGTGTAGGTGTACCGTATAATTTAATCGATGTGCATCCGGAATTCGATTTTCTTAATTATATGCCTGACATACCACGCGTCATCACTGTCGTCTTCTTCATTGTCGTGCCCGCCATGTCTTACAACCAACAACTAGGAATCATATGAAATCTATATGAGTACATATGTTTGTATGAATGCATGTATGAATACTAGTAGTGCTCGTAGTATTGTGGTATACCGATTTAGGGATACATGGCCTAGCATGGCACACAGTCTACGACGAGTGACAACATCTAAAATTGCTACATCGACGTAAGTAATATTGCTAGTTCAGCATCAATATCAGGAGCAACACCAAGAGCACACATCTAACTGGTACTCTAACAAAATCAATTTTAATCAATGTTCAACAAATCGTAAGGGTCTGGATGGCAAGGATGATTGGGACTGAAAATGGGTCTTTTGGGTGAGAGTTCAGTATAGTTTAGATAGACACCTTCTTGATATTTGCCTTCACTTTAATTATTTACATGCAGACACAAGGAACTTGAATCATTTGCTGGGCCTTTTGCAAAAACAGAAGCAAACAACGTTGTAATGAATCCCAAAATCAGGAGTCAAAAGGGAAAGTTGTGTTGAAGCAAATTGTCTTTTAGTGATACACAGTGAATGTTGAGTATCTTTTATTAATTAAATATCAGTGACGCATTAAATGGTAAAGTTGAAATTAGGGAGAGATAGTTGCAAGGTTGATGATGGGATCGGTTGAACAATTACTAGGCCATCAAATAAACTGTGTAAAGCTAAATTAACTTAGAACATTCTAGGAGACATACTCGTAATTCTTTCCGAGAATGAATGGCAAAACTTTATGAGTTACTATAAATTGAACTCGATTGAACATTTGGAAATGTGTCTGCCACTTATACGCGTTGGCTGCCAAATACTGTGGTTATGTTGGAATGGTCGTCATTGAATCTAGTTTTAAGTTCATTGTGACACCACAGGGAAGGCGTAGCGATGACTCGGCTATTCACGGAACCATAGAAGTTACTTGACGGATCTGTCCACGATCGTTTTTAAGCAGAGATTATTTAAGTATCAAAAGTGATAACTGCCTACTTAAGAATTACATTCTGATGCGTACTAAAATTGCACACTATGTGTTGAACAGATTCCTTGTCTTCTTCATCCCTGTAGCGCCTGCAAGAGCCATTGAGAGAAATACTCAATCACCCCGTGTGTTTTCCAATAACACAATATCCTGTGATTACATTTTTGAGTTTGGAGATATATTTTCGTCTGACGTTGACGTTGACTCTCTTGAAATATTGGGATCTACTGGAAAAGTCCTGAAGATCTGAACATATAGTGCGTCGAACGCAAAAGATCTATGATCAAGTCTAACTTCCCAAGTAATTTGTGCGAAACTAACTAATGGCTAGCTCATATCACTGAAGCTGCAAATGAGTTGATTTACACAACCTGTCAACATTCTGTCACTAGTTGTGATGACGAATGTGGCTATCAAATACGCTAATATCTTCTTTGATAGCTTCAAGTCGCCCCACGGCGCGGCGGTGGCAGATATCCAGTTCTGCTATGAAAAGGTATAGAGAGCGTGCTACTCACTCTGAAGAAACTCTTCACTGCTAATCTGACACTGGTGTGGATACTGAAACAGTAAAAATAGCCTTTATACCAAAAATCGGAAAAGAGGACTGCACCCTCACGAACTGCTTCAGATCAAACGGGCTGATTTCCTTTATGCTGGAGAAAATCGTTGAACTTCATGCACGTAAAATTAATTTGCGAATGAATGCTCTGTCCAAGATGTAATATCTTGCGAGACTGGCCTTCAAATTTTACTGGGTAGGATTGAAGGTACACTCGACAAGAAGGAGTATGAGCTGAGCACGTTCATCAACAGATGTCAATAGTGTTTAACGTAGGTGCCTGACGTGAAGGCTCAAGTGCTCAAGTCCACGGTGCGTCTTAGCACGAGATATCAAAACAATGCGTTGATCAGCGCCCTTCGGGTAATACAATTACACTACCAATACCAGATTCGAAGTCGTGTGTAAGGCACGAACTTCCCCTTTGGTGAAGGGCCGAGGCCTATCTAATACCTCAGCCATTCTGTAGATCATGGCACCCGGTTGCAATGCAATTCCACATCGAGCAGACCAATCAGTTCCATAGCAATCAATTGAGCACAGGTCGTAGAACGCTACAACATATGCTATTATAAACAATGAGATATGCAAACTCCATTCGGTCTACTCTCTCCCCGATTTTGGGTATGAACCAACAGGCACCACGATACTCCGACAAGGGGGCCTGACCTCCCGTGGTACCAGAATATTGCTTCCGGTCGAGCTTCGCAACCTTTCGGTCACTTCCAATTAGGCACCTTCAAACAAAATTCATCTATTCTATAATTCCAGCTGCTAACTGCCTACTGCATCTTCTATTAAATATTTCTCTTGCAAAACTACGGGTTCTTTCGAACCCATCTCACCATCAAAGATAATGCCCATAGCCTGCAAGTCACTAAAACCTGAATAATTGGGACACTCACATAGGACATGCAGCCAGCCCTCGTAGGTAGCTCCACATGAGCATCTCGCAACCCCGTTAAACCCTCTCTTATGCAAAAATGCATTAAAAGAGCCACGCCCGGTCAACAAAAAGCCCCGGTTGAGGGTAAAACTCCATTCAGGAAATACTCGCATGGTAGGCACATCCCTTAGGAAGCCATAAGCAACCCTGCCATTTTCGCTAGCAACCCATCTAGGTAAAACATGTGCGTGTTGCAAGGCTTTACGAAACTTTTAATAGCATGTATAACTCGGCCATAAGACACAGCCTTGACGAATCATGAGTTTTATAAAATGAATACTGACTGCCGCCTGCTGAATACTGACTACCGACTGCCTATGATGGCGAGAGTGAACAGGAATTTCTAGTCATGCGGTGTCCTTTCTCCACTGCTATACTGCATGTTGATTGACACACTACCTAACACTTTCAATAGTTCTAAGGTCTATCTACACTGTCAGTTGGATCCTGCCTAGTGATTGTCTACTTTAGAGTCAATCAGTCGCCAGGACTTTCAATCATTTCAAAACCGCGGTTGTTCTATTTACGAGATGACTGGTTTGACTCATCTAGTGTTTGACGGCATGACCATCTCATTCTCCAATAAAGCTAGTATTTGGATGTCATCCTAGATAACTTCTTTGGACCAAATATATCACGTCGAAAACCTCCAAATCTAAGTTGATCTTCAGGCAGTATAAAGGATCTTTCTGCACGTTATTGGGCTTGTCGGTAAGGATTATTCTATAGATCTACATGGCAATTATGAGACCAATTATTGTACATCCTATGCGTCGGTTTTCTGGTCGGACAACTTCTCACCGAAACACTTTATTGTTGCTTTTACCAGACTCCAAAGAACGGTCTGTCTCGGCTGTATTTTAGTTTTCCATAGCACGCGTGCCTCTGCTCAAAACATACTGCGCTGTTCTATAGCAAACAATTCAAGAGTACTAAAATCCCCTTGAGAGCGCCATGGTTATAGAAAAAATGTATCATGGAAATATACGTATCTGAACGCAATCAGATGGCTGAATTCACAGAATTTTTGTTTGGGTCTCAATGACTTGACTAGTCAGCAACTAAATTCTCCATGAACCTGATAGGCACGACTCAGAGGAGAGTTTATTAGGAGCCGAATCTACTTAAAAACTGCCTGCGTTCTCGGTTTTAGCTTCCATAGACAGTAGGGTTTTGCGTGAACATAGCTGCCGATAGCATGACCCTTCAGCATGCCGGCAGACCAACATAATGCTTCCCAACTTTCCCTAAGAAGTTAGCAACTTACCTCAGTAAGAAAGACCGTAGACTACTTACAGTCCCCATTGAAGGGAACTACGCTTCGCTTTCTGAACGATTGTAATGAATTCAATGTGCATTATGATACTCTACATACGCATATATCCACCGAGACCCTCCTTTGGCCAACAGTAGGGTACAACGCTTAATACCGGAGTAAATCATCTATCAGTTGCTTGTTGCAACCCCAGTACACAGGTACGCATCATTCCTTGAGGAAGGAAAAAGGTTTCTTTTGTGCATATCATCAACTATGAATGGCAACATAATCTTCATTGACAGTCACTCTCATGGAAGTACACAACAATGGTTCCATAATCTGGAAGACAAATTAATGTTGTAGGTTACAAAAAGGACTCCATTGGCAACCGTGGAGATCAAGGGAGATTTTCTTAATTAATTAGAAAACACGGTTCATCTTAAACAACTTAAAATTGCAACTTAAAAGTTCCAAACAGTACGTTACCTCCCTCATTAAATATTCATTAGTTATAGAAATATCCACTTACTTTAAAATCAATTTTAATTATCCTTTTGAAAAAATATCTCTTGAAATCATACCGCCATGTTTTCGAGATGAATTAATGATTTTTCGAAACTATGTCATCCATAAACTGGCCAACAAAAGACCTAATCCCATTTGCTACTACATATTTTCATATTTTTTTTCTTTTGCATTTTGTTATCCTTTTCGCATTAATTCGCATTAAAGAAATCCAAAGAAAATTAATAACCCTAGACTAGATATTTATGGTAGATATTACGCAACACAAACGCAACCATTAAGCGGCAACAACAAGGAGTCCAACAAGACTTTAGATCATCCTAAATGTACGAGTATGTAAGGCGAATCGAATCGAATCGACAAAGGATATCCGTATCCGTACATTTAGTCACTTAAAGGAGATTTTCACTTCATATTTCCTCTTCCCCCTCAGATACAGACAAAAGGATTTGATACATTTTATGAGCGTGTGTATCTGTATCTCCCTCTTCTGCGACTAAATGCAATAGTTGGAAAGGTCGTCTGCTTCTGGTTTTGGTTCTGGTTCTGATTCTGATTCTGTGAAAAGGATGAAAACCCTTTTTATGTGTGTATGTATTAATAATAAGATGAAAGTGGAAAACTGCTAAAAGGGCTACTTCAACAACGGCGACTACGAACGATAAGTGTTTCATCCTTAGAATTAGAGAAAGCTACTTACTCACAGTCACAACTTCAAAGTAGCTCCGGAAAATAGCTAAGGTATATAAATCTGAAAATTGGCCGAAGGCCCCATAAACTCAATCGAGACCCTGGCTACGGGTTAAAGGACTCGACGACGTGTCTATTGATGTAATCAAATTTTCCTAAATAGGCAGCTCTTTTCTGTTTTCTTCCTTTTTTTTTCTTCTTTGACTCCTTTTGGTGTGTACGGGCTGGTGTTTTGGGTTGTTTTTTCCATGTGAATGAGAACGTGAATGGAATACTGAAAGACCGGAATGGGAACATTTTTCTAAGGCCTACTTTCGAATTTTTTTTTTCAACGGACTTTCGTCCTTATAAATCCGAGGCTTTTTTTCAGTTAATTCAATTGAACTCTCTCACTCTCGCTTTCTTTTGCCGGTTTCCGTTCGACTAAAGTGAGTGAATTTACGACAGAATTGTAGAGGGGGGAAGATTGGAGTAGATTATCACATGGTTCACGTGAAGATCCCGTATAAAAGGATAAATAACTATATTTTCTGTTTGGGGTAACAACTTGAGATAATGGCTTTGTTAAGAATAGCCTAAATGATTGGTTTGTTAGAGACAATCGGGTTTCGGAGCTAGCAAAATACGAACGATGATACTGTTAATATGTGGAATCACGGTTTATTACTGATTATTTCAAAAGTTGTAAACGAATATGTATCTTCTAGTTTGATTAGGGTTTGATCTTAATGGTTTAGAGATCTAAGACACCTATCCAGATATTTGATGCGGCTCAAAAGATTGTTTCATGCTTTTAGTGGCAGTCTTTCACAGACCATAACCACAATGTTTAATCAGTTGTGAATTGCGTTTTTTTAAGAGTTATAGAACCCTTGTTTTGACAATAAAGTCTGCCTATGGTATATTATGAAGAATGGTTCATGGCATAACATCTTGAATACGATCCAGGCATATGGCTTTCACGACTGTTTTTGACGAAGTGCAACCTGTCAGTGCAAATTTGGACAATTCGACTTCAAAAAGCCCAATCCGTGAACTCCCGTCGAAATCAATGGTCTCGTGGCTCTAGTTCCTGTACCACCGGGATCTAATATGGATGTAAGCAGAGGCCTTTCTTTCTGTTAACTTTTTACATACTCTTATTGAATGGGTGTTGCAATCGACCCCAAATTGGATAGACTTTCAATCAGAGCGGATACAGCTTCTTCCGTATACATTTAAAGTTGCAACGTTGTTGGCCTTGCGTCATGAAGTGTGTATGTGACTCCAAATTTATCAACAAAACAACGGATAGGGACCTCGAGTTGATGAGGTGGGAAAAATCTTGTATTTTTCTATACGTTTTGCGAGTTGAACATCAATTTCCAAATTAAGTTTGAATAATACGGAAACGTAGGTTTCAAATGGTAGTCAAGTATGTAAGACACTTCATCTGCCCATCAGCTTCTACTCTCACCCTCAGGTGGTGTAGCGTGGGGATCTGTAACCTTTGACTGAAGGTAGGCAAAGTCCATGGCTCTAGTCAGTTTGAACTATTTGGCGCGTATTCTCCTTTAGATCTACTTTGACATGATCGCAGCTAAGGCCTAAAGAGAGTTCTATGGATGTGTCGGGATCATATGTTATAATAAATAATGGGGTAAACCGATGGCGGGTCTAATAACCCTGAGCGAACAAGTGGCATAAAACCATTTTGTCGGACTCTTTGTCAGGGGTTTCATTAAGGAGGTTGCACGTAGGGGTACCTTCCCCACTTTAGAAAAAGAAACCTAGTTCGATATAACCAACAACCTCCGATATGGTGGATATAATGTTGGCGGCCCCAGCAAATATTTTAAGTATACGAGTAGTGCATTTGGGATTTTCTGATGGAATTTTAAGGCCCTAACAGACCTCATGCGGCCGAAAAGCTCAAGGAAGCCCCAAACTTCTAAAAAAAAAAAACAGATATTACCGTAATACAAGAATTGTGATGGGATAAGCAGGATAAAATCGAATGAAAAACTACGACATCTACTACGCCGACACTTATTTGAATGTTGATTTGCCACTCTAGGCAGACTTTATTAGGTAAAAATGTTAAGCTTAAGGCATTGCCTGATTTGCTTTCATGCCCTTATAGATGGTAAGAATGACAACATCAGTGCCCCAAGTTTGTCACCAAAATAGTGCTACAAAATCTACGACACTAGATTCAGGTTTTAAGAACATGTAATGGAACATATGGCGATCAGCGCAGTGATTCATTGGGAAACTGCAGGCTGTCCTATAATTTAAATAGGACCTCCAAACAATGTTCATAAGGCAGTGCTTGCCTTACCCCCCAGTGGTGATCTCCGGTAACAGCATAAGAACATCCTTACTCATGCAGGCTAAAATGGCAAGTGCGTGCCTTACTAGTGGAATAATACAGGCCAATGCCGTCATACTTCTCACAACCCTATACGGAAGAGATAAAAAAAATGTGATAAACGAGCTAATAGCCTCGGATAGATAAGGATCTACAGTTGACGACTTTGGCAAACGATTCAAGGACAGTGACTTTCGGATTTGCACGTGGAATGTTCGGAATTTTAACTGGCTACGTGCAGCCGAGTACTTATGCCAATCTGCATCAACGCTAAATTCGCTAACATAAGCCAAATATGTGTCCAATCCCCCACGGAATACAAGGGCAATGCAAACAAAGAATGTTTCTACCAGCTCCTCGACAAGACATATGAGCAATGTCCTAATTATAGGAAGACATCTTTGGTAGTACAATCGATAAACATAGCCTACACGACACCACGTCTGGCAACGGGATTACGCTCATTGACTTTGCGGCGGAACGAAATACCACTATAGCAAGTAAACGACTTCCTCACTTTAAAATACACAAGGAATGCCATGGCGGTCTCTGGATCATGAAACGCTAAATCAAATTGATCGCATTGCGATCGATGTAGGGCATACCACCTTGATCAAAATGTTACCGGAAAAGTTACGTAGCCAAGAGTACATCTATCTATGTGTGTGTTGTAGGTTTTTTACAATTTTAGAAATGGATTTAAATTTGCCACAACGAACTTGTATTAAATTTTGCGTAAAAAACGGATTTAATGGTGCGCTAACGTGCGCTAATGGTGCGTTGGAAATGTTGGAAAATTGTTTCGGCAACGATTCTCTTAAGAAAACGGTCATTTGCAACCAGTGGCACGATTCAAAAGTGGTCGTGAGTCAATCGAAGATGATGAATGCAGTGGCAGACCATCGACATCGAAAAGTGACGAAAACATTGATGGAGTAAAAGAAATGTTGGTCAATAACCGCAAATTTACCATAAGAGAGATAGCGGAGGCCTTGAACATTGGCTATGGATCCGTCCAAGACATGTTGGTTAATGATTTGGGTTTCCGTCGTGTAGCAGCAAAGTTGGTGCCAAAAGACCTCAATTTCATGCAAAACAGAGACCGAGTTGACGTCGCAAAAGAGATGATTTGCGATTCTAAATCCGATCACACATTCATCAAAAGGATCATTACTGGAGACGAGACGTGGGTTTATGAGTACGACACGCAATCCAGACATCAGGCAATTGAATAACGTTCACCAAATGAGCCGAGACCAAAAAAAAACACGTCGTTTTCAGTCAAAAAAGAAGGCAATGCTCACGATTTTCATGGATTACAACGGTGTAGTGCATCATGAATTTTTGCCAGAAGGCCAGACAGTAAACAAAGAGTATTATTTGGGCGTTATGAGACGCTTGCGTAAAGCAATTTGCTGAAAGATACCAGAATTGTGGGCAGAAAACTCGTGTATTTTGCACCATGATAACGCACCGTCGCACATTGCCATCATTATTCGTAATTTTTTGACGAAAAATGCAACAAATACCATCCAACAGCCACCGAATTCACCTGATTTGGCTCCCTGTAACTTCTTTCTGTTCAATCGAGTTAAAAAACCACTACGGGGAACGCGTTTCAGCAGCCGAGAGGAAGTAATGGAAAAATCGCAGGAAGCACTAATGGACATACCGAAAACCGAATATAAAAAATGTTTCGAGGATTGGATCAAGCGCTGGCATAAGTGTGTTGCAGTCGATGTGGATTACTTTGAAGGGAACAATATAGATTTAGATGAATGAACTTGTATTTTTAATTTTCTGAATAAATTCCGGGACTTTTTGATCAAGATGATACCTTCAGTATTCTGGACGTCCGGTCATCCAACAGCCAAGTTGCAGCCAAGGTACGAATGCAGATTTCCTAAGCACCACAATAAAGAAAAAGTACTGTGAGCAGATGCAACCTAGAAAAGCTGCAATCGCAAGAAACCTCTCAACAACTCCTAAACCGGCAGCACCAAGTACCGAAGACTAGTGGGGATCGGGGAACAAAAGTCTTATCAGAGAACAAAACGAACATGTCAGGGTTACAATGTCAGACTGGAAATCTGCAAAAATTAGCATACATAACTTCAATAGTAGTAGAGTCGCGGTAGGTGCTGAGAATATGAAAAGACTACTTCTACAGACTGTCGAATGGCGATAATGGCCAAAATTCCACTATCAGACAGAATAAACCAATTACCCTGGACGAAGACGACAGAACTTTCCATCCCCTTAACTTAGACGCAGTTAAGGGAGTAATATGAAGCTGTTTCAGCTGAGTTATTTAAAGCATGGTCATTGGAAAGCCTTTCCGAAGTATGAAATCTCAACATCGCTTGTCCGATTCACAAGAAATGTCTTTTCTACTGCATTATGTGGGCATCTAAAACGATTGATGCACAATCTGGTTGCTCCACGTTAGTGCGGTTTCAGTTCACCATCGATCAAATACTCACACTTCGGCAGATCTTAAAAGAAATCCAGGAATTTTAGATTGACACTCACTATCTATTTATGGTCTTCAAGGCCGCATATGACAGCGTACACAAGTATGAGCTATACAAAGCCTTGTAAAATTTAACTTCCCTGCCCAACTCGTCAGATTGTGTAGGATGACTATGAAGAGTTCTCTTACCGAGATTAGTAATTAAAAACCCCGACACTGTAAATGTCAAAAAAGATTTTGAACAAGGCGACGTGCTGTCATGTGACTTGTTTAACATCGGCTTGAGAAAGAATCTCTCTCAGGAAGAAATTGAATTGGCAGAGACTTCTATCGTAAGACCAAACTGGCTTTATAGAAGACCCTAATCGTCTTCGTTCTCCTCTATTACGCAGAGGCTTGGACCACTTTAGAAGAAAGAAACAGCGCGTGCATTATACGCCCCAACAAATCTGGCAACTATGGAATTTTACAACCAACTGAGTGCCGTTAACAATACATCATCAAACATACCTTCCGTCATGGTGATGAAGGATCGAGGAGCGTAATGCCAATGGTGAACGACTTGTATATTTCTTTCATGATAGCCGCACGCACACCCTGCGCAGTCACAGAGGTGACATCAAAATGACACCTAACCATCACTGGCCACTTTCCAACTATGAACTGCTTCAACATCAAGACAAAATAATGATGCCTAGGTACATCATCGACCAACTAAAAACCTACTACAACTACAACTACAACTAAGGGAACATCTTTGAAAGGAGTTAAAACAAACAACAGCAGGGTATTCCCAGCCATTCAAGACCGGTAAAAAATATTTTTATACAAATACAAATCTGGAACGGGGCTTCTGACGATACCTGGAAACTGAATGAAGAACAGAAAGTTCTAAAAGGTCAGCCTGTAGCAACCCAGCGTCTTGAAGGAATGTACTATGTCATTCGACCGGTTGAAGATGAGAGGCACTGGTAGAGAAAAACAGAATATTTTCTGAAAAAAGAATGATATCTGGCAAAGAATTTGTGTGATGTCTGTAGTTTTCAAAATAATGACCAAAGTTATCCTCGAGTACCAAACCAAAGGCTACACTCAACACTGTGTAGGCTAGTTTTCATCCGAAATCCTCATTATGTGGAAGATCAATCTTATGTTATATTGTAGCTTGTATAATAAAAGTAGCTACATCGTATTATATCATATTCTCTAAAGAGGAAGTGGCGTGTGACAAAGATGTTTCCTTTCCCAAATATTGTGTGTGGTAGCTTGCGCTTTTGGAGGAAAACGAAGGAAGTCGATGCTATTTTACATTAAAAATCCAACACCTTGACTACGTTGATGACGTTTGGTTGTTAAGTATGATGGAAACAGGAGCTAGTAACGTTGGGTAGAAAATTAACTCCACTACCAGTAAGCATTGCAAACAGCCAGTAGACAGGATAAAGGATTTCCAATACCATGGGAGTTTAGTCTCGGATTACGGTGGAACTGCAAAAGATATAGCCTACTTAATAAACAATTCAAACTCTGCGTTCACTATGTTATCTGAAATATGAAGAAGTAATGCTATCAGCTTTAAGCTGAGGCTGTTCCGTTCAAATGTGACTGCGTGCTTCCATATAGTTGCAACACCTACAAAAAGTTCACTATCCACTATATCACAAGAATGCTGCAAACCTTAACCAGTAGGTGTCTGCGAGCGGATTACGAATAGACATAAGACATTGAAAGAAGCTTTAAGTCCTATCATGGTACACAGGACCTACATAGGAAAGTAAATGGTATTCCAGGATTTCTTTTGAAATTGATTTTCTTAGGATTTAATAGGTACTGGAATTATGATGTCTTGTAAAGGAAATATGTCCCCGATTTGCTTATTACATCGCATTCCTCGTGATGTTTGCAGTAACACCACATCTATCTTACATATTTGTAAATACAAAACGAATTTTCAACCATTGTTCTTTCTTTTTCTTGTGTCCATTGTAACAAAGCACTCAAGCAAATAGCCTATTGATTGTACTCCTTGGACGTTCCTTTTACTAAATTTTCTCTGTCTTTCGAAGAGAAATGCGTAAGCGCTTCCGTGATAAAGAGCCTAAAGTATCAGCACGCATCACAGCAGGCTCAAGTACCTCCAGCCTGAGGTGAACATAAGCCGGATAGTGATCCACATTCACAGGATGTTGTGTCATTTAATCCCAGCAAACTTAAGTGCTTAGAAAGACCAAGACCTCTTAAAGATTTTGGGATGTATTCGCTTGGTTTGCAAGGAAAACCATCAGCAGTTATGCTCATATAAAACCTAAGTGTCAAAAGAACGTAGGTTCGGGTCCTGAATCTTTCCTCTGAGGCTTGCCTACCAAGTTCATAGGCGATTTCAATTCCCGTAATCCCATTGCGACCTTCGACCCAAACAAGCCTCCGTCAATTCAATCTATCGACTGCATTCAGTGAAGTCTTGAATTCTCGACTCAAGTGAGAGGATACAGCAAACGTAGCTTAACTCTCACTACAGATGCAAATGCGTAGCCCCTTCACCGATTTTTCACAATATACAACTTGGGTGACAAATACAAGATTTACTAACGAAGGGTGAAATATAACACTGCCGTCCTCCGGAGAGACACTATCACCGCATTCTAAATCGGTTTTGTAGCTATTCGTAAAGACTCGACTACATTCCTTTCCCGTTTGTTCAATTTGACGAGTTCTGGTGTCATTGCATCAGACAGTCGGCGCGCAATGTCATCAAAACTTCAGTGCATGTTTTACTTCTCTTTAAACGGAAGATGGCTTTGAGAGTTCAGCCCATGATATAAATATCAAGCTGAGGGAGATTAATCAGTGCGTCTAGAGCAGAGCCAGGCGTATTATTGAAAGGCCGCATGCAGCCAAGATAGACCGTTCTTTGGCACCAGTGACTTATTTTCAACAACTCCTTTGTAGTGCCAGAAGCCCAAAATCGCCTTAGAGGCTTTCGGCGTAACATGTTCAGTCCAGAGAAGTTTCTTATCCATGATGAATCAGGCAAGTCAGCTTCCTCCTTCACTTTAATACGGTTGACTGGAAGCTCATTCCTGGTGCATCAATTGGATACCGGAAGCCGACTTGCTTGCAATCACTCGCCCCCGCCCGCCATTACATAAGGGCCTTAATCACCATCCGCAATCAGTGCCCTATAAACCAGCATTGCTTTTATCTCACAAGACTAGTCATTGGTCTACGCCGTGTGTTAAACATTGACGGCATGTTGCGTTGCGTTGTCCAAATATTGATAAAAATGTCTTGTCGAGTCCGCTTTCAATTCTTCCCACCAGATTTTGAATCGCACCCTCGCAGGATCTATCGCATTGGTAAATATGTTGCATCTTAGATAGATGGTGCATTCGCAAAGCTTTTTTGCGCACAGGAGGCTCAACTATTCTCTCTATGCTTCAACATGAAGGAAGTCAGACTATTAGATCTGAAGCTGTAGGCGAGTCATCTTTTCCGATTTTCGTTATAAAGGCTACTCTCACGATATTCCAGTACCAGGCTATCAGTGAAGACTCTCTCAGATTTACCAGCAGCTGGTCTAAACCAATTTGTAGTTTAACTGGGTAAATGCAATCAATGCCGGGCTAGTACAAGCCAACAAGGGAAGCAGCGCGATTAGTGTTCTCATACGTCACCACAACCGATGTAAGATGCCAGCTACGACGTGTTGTGTTATTCAAGTTCGTTAATTGGAGCTGATTGTGAGTTGCTTCTGATTATGTTACCTGGGAAGTGAGTCTCAAGCACGAGACATAGAGTGTCTGCTGTGACTTGTGTGAAAGCTTATGTCATCAAACCACACACACATAGAATAGAATTCAACTTATCAAAGACGTGCAGATCTAAAGACACTCCTCGTTGCTGCCTGTGCCTTAAGTTGCTACACAGAGCCTGACGCTGAGTGCAAATATATCTCATGCATATATCTGATCGTGTAAACGGGGAACATATTCATAGTGCAACTTAGTACACATGAAGCTCGACCATTTGATCTTCAGCAAGAAGGGAATCCCTCTAATAGGTCTGAAGGTTTTAGCAAGTTTTTGATTTCGGCTTATTAGCTATCCAAATTGTTCAGGCTACCCAGATTTATATGAGTTTTTGGCTGAATAAACTCCTCATACATTGTTTGCCAACACGCTATCGTGCTCCTATCCGAGATCCTCAAGCGAAGTAGTTTCCTAAACAAAAACATAGCTTGCGTCATACCATACCATTTGGTATAATTTTTACTAAAGTTAAGCCCATTGATCCATCATTATTACGTTCTTCCTCATTTGTTTCAGTTTCTTTGATACCCGGATCTCCAACATGAAGCGCGTGTGTACTTTGCCACTCCTTGTGATTCCTTTCTGTGCGTACATTTCTGGACAGCCTCATCTATAAATAACTGACGTTGAAACTCAGGATTCTACAAATTTATGAACCTTTGTCGATGCTGATCTAGTCTTTCAAGTACCTGTCTCCTACTGGAGGGCCCCCGCCCAATTATCAAGGCTTCGCCCTTTAATGACGTTGTCTAATAATGAACGGGGGCAGAGCAAAGTACTGGTCTTATCGTAAACATCTTCAGATGACGCTACCGAAGGTTGCTACGATTTGATCAGTCACAAGCTGCCGGTCATAGGTCTTGTTGGCGGCTGGACCACCGGTAGTCCCTACCAGGACTTAAATCACGGTACCATGGGAGTCAGGAGCCCCCCGGATCTCGGTCCGGGCCTGACTTGTTAGAGGTAGGCCCCCTTGTGGGAGCGTCATGGTGGCTGTGGTTTAAACCCAAAATCGCGGGTAAGAGTCTTCCTATGGTTTTCCTTGGTTTTCCTTTAGGTATTCCTTGGTTTTCCTTTGGTTGACTCAATGTGGAGTTGCAATAAGTGCTGGGTGCTGTGACCCTAAGAACAGTAAGAGGTTTTAGGTCGGCCTCGACTCATACCAAGGGTGGAACTTGTGCCGGCAACACAGTTCCGAATTGGTATCAATGGATTGACGGTGAGCGATGGCAAGGCGTATCCTTGCTCCCATGGATGTATGGGCATCCCGTAGGTTTAAGCCCACACGGCAGGTACTTACGTTAAAAAACAAGAGACATCTGTCTCCTACTGGAGGGCCCCGCCCAATTATCAAGGCTTCGCCCTTTAATGACGTCGTCTAATAATGAACGGGGGCAGAGCAAAGTACTGGTCTTATCGTAATCATCTTCAGATGACGCTACCGAAGGTTGCTACGATTCGGTCAGTCACAAGTTGCCGGTCATAGGTCTTGTTGGCGGCTGAACCACCAGTAGTCCCTATCAGGACTTAAATCACGGTACCATGGGAGTCAGGAGCCCCCCGGATCTCGGTCCGGGCCTGACTTGAAGAGGTAGGCCCCCTTGTGGGAGCGTCATGGTGGCTGTGGTTTAAACCCAAAATCGCGGGAAGGGTCTTCCTTTGGTTGACCCAATGTAGAGCTGCAATAAGTACTGGGTGCTGTGACCCTAAGAGCAGTAAGAGGTTTTAGGTCGGCCTCGACTCATAACAAGGGTGGAACTTGTGCCGGCAACACAGTTCCGAATTGGTATCAATGGCTTGACGGTGAGCGATGGCAAGGCGTATCCTTGCTCCCATGGATGTATGGGCATCCCGTGGGATAAGGCCATAATGGCAGGAGTCAACGTTAAACACAAGAGACGTTCTGTCTCCTCCTGGAACTCCCTTCTTCAAACTCGTTGAGTGAATTTTTCTCTCACTATAGCCGACCCCTAACAAACAAGAGCTTCAGTTATATACACGTTACGTCGGTGGTTTCTTGGCTTTCTCCAGTTAAGTAAAAAGAGTTTTAGTGTCTTACCAAACCTATCCTTCGGTCTCTAAAACCTATTCTACTACGACTAAGGTTATTTGATGCTCTCAAAATATCATTCACTACACAACTTCTTTTCATATACAAAATGTATT
Organism: Volucella bombylans; assembly: GCA_949129095.1. Lineage (NCBI taxonomy): Eukaryota > Metazoa > Arthropoda > Insecta > Diptera > Syrphidae > Volucella > Volucella bombylans. Next base: position 155,334,472 of record OX422143.1, read on the forward strand.
TTGACTTCAACTGAAATCGTGATTATTGCACAAAATAAAGTCGAAATGGTCTTATACACTAGGTAGAAAGAAAGTACCTCAACAATTGGAAAAGTTTCAATATTCACTGATGAAAAAAATACATATTTTCTTAATCTATTCATAAGGTCTTAACTCCTCTCTTGAATTTCTTTTCCCTTTTCTTGCATAAAGTAAATGAAACGAAGTCTTATATAACGCTAATACCCCGGAAAGTATGTACCTTCAAGCTCTGTGTTCAAAATTCCTTCAATCAAATCAACCAAAATTTCATATCATGTGCAACCTTACCTCTGAGGCAACGCTCTTCTACCTCTCATCTACCACTCACTGTCCCAATCCGATGAAAACTAAAACAAATACTTAACAAGGATGAGAGTGGAAAACTGTCGACGAAAAACGATGAGAAAACTTCAATCTTCTCTGCAGTTTAGTGAAATGAAAAACTAAAGGAAAAACTTTTCTCCGAAGAAAATGTTCCCTCTTCCCCAATTTTCAAAAACGAAAAAAAGAAAAACACGAACAAAACCCAAAAAGTATTCAACTGTGAATAATTAAATTGTAAAACTCCAACGTTCACTGGTGTTTCAGTTGTAACCCTTTTTCTCTGACAAAAAAAAAAAAAAAACAGGACACAGAAAACAAAGGACGAGGGACTCGTAGCCTCTCACACTGCACAAAGCAATTATTAATAAAACTGTTCGAAGGAGCATCCTGTGACCAAAAATGGATTCTCTCAAACAAATAACTATGCATTCTAATAGAAATTGGAAAATCCCAGGCAATGAGTTTGCCTTGATGGGATCTCAAAGTTAGCAGTCGCGTAGAAGGACCAAATTGATAAGTTAATCGCTTATAATCTCCGGCAATCCTTGAAATAATCCACCAAGAAGAAGTAGCACAAATGCCCTACAGTATGGAACGCAATGAGCTGTCACATCAAACTCATTCCATTAAGAGATGAAACATATTAAATAATTAACAGTTATTATCCTTTTTTCCGCATGTTGAAGGGATGACATCTGGAAACACCAGCAACTCGCTGGAGAAGAAGGTCTTTCTTTGTTCAGAAGGGAAGTAGTATGAGTACTCCTGACTTTTGACTTCTGACAACTGACTGAGGCAATGCCACAGGCAGACACGAAGAAATATACCATATTTCCATGTCGCACTGAGGATGGAGGGTTATGATCATAGTCCTTGATGTGGTGGCAGCCATAAGGCTTGTTCTCGCCCCTTTTTGTTTTTTGCAATTATTTTAAATATCGCGAGTAGAGTACCCACAATTTCATGCATACGGATAAATACAGGGAACATACCCACACACCATACACATATTTTCTGCAGTCTGGATACTCTCTTCACCAAGGACAGTACTGCAAGTTTTTATCTGTAATAGGGGTGGTAAGCCAACTCCTGCTCGCTAGTTAAGCTGTGGTTTGGCCTATGTGTGTAGTGATTTTAATTTATGAATTGAATCTGGTTACTAGCTTGGCTATAAAAAAGCATCCAAGAGCGATGTGCAGTAGTTCACCGGTGCATTCTGCATACAGTTTTAGTCCTTGTGGAAACACAACAAAAAAAGATTCAGGTACATAAGAGTAAAAGATAAAAAGTCATTTTTATGATTTACTAACTACAACGGTAAAGTAAACTAAGGATACAGACTAGTCGTATGACAGCGCTCGTAAGAGCACTAAGTTCAACTTCACTTCCATAAGTATTGCGTCTAAGCTCGTATTGTCCAGGTCCAGCTGAACTGTTGAGCTGCTGAAGTGTAAAGTTATGATATAATAGTCAACTAGAATATGTAAGCATTTGTGGGTCATACTTATAGTATGGTGATTTATCATGTTGAATTTTGTGTTTTTCGAAGATTTTCTTGTGAAGAATTTTTGCGAAGTTGTTGCGTCTATACTCATTCTGAGCTAAGCTTGTGCATCCTAATATAATATTGGCTTTTGTCTCAAGTTAATTCCCACATCTTCGACATTTACTATCATCGGTGGCATTAGGATCCTTTATGATAGCTTTTCTGCAATTTTTTGTTTGGATGACTTGGTCTTGTATTGCAATCATAAATGACTCGGTTTCAGCATACAGGTTGCCATTCAAAAGCCATTTGTGTGACATGAGTTTGTCAACATTTTCGGCGTGGATTGCTCTGTACTACCGTCTGCATATAGGTTTGATTTACCAGTTTTGTTCCCTAACAGTTTTATCTTCAGATTGCCGTTCGACGTCTCCGTTTAAGTTTAAAGGGGTTAAGCATTTATCTGCTTCTGTTATTGTTTTAATAATCGATCGATCGATCTCTCGGATTTGAGATGGAAGTAATCACGAAGTGATTATCCTCATATTTGATTGTCATGTAAAGTCTGCAAATCAACCAAACCTCTTCCGCCTTCTTTGCGTGGTGTTATCATCCTATCAACACATGATTTGGGGTGATGAAATTTATAATCGGTAAGCATCGTCTTGATTTTTCGCTGTAGCGATTGAATTTCAGTCGCTGTCCACTACTTTGGTTACATTTTTACCATAGAGGTTTGCTTTTGCAATTTGTGGATTCGTACCTTGAATTCTCTCTTTAGGTTCGTTTTTTATTATTTTAGTATCCCTACGGTTATTTTATACCATGCCAAGGTATTTATAGAGATCATTTTCATCAATTTCTTTTATTTTCAGGGTATTTAGATTTTCAGATTTTGTTATTTTTCCTTTATTGATGCGTATCATTCTACATTTTTGTCCAAGCCAATCTTCATATTGATGTCATCACTAAACATGGCTACTATTTTTATTACCTGCTCCATGCTTTGTTTTAAGGTCATCCATGTATAGAATATGGCTCAGTACCTCCTGAATAGAGCTTCCTTTTATTTGAAATCCATATTTGCTGTTTTTTAATAAATCGCTGAGTGGATTAAGTGCAATACAAAACCAGAGAGACGAGAGACAATCGCCTTGAAAGATTCCGCATTTAATTTTGATGTCAGCTCTCTTAATTGGAGCTGATTTTGTGGGTATTTGAATACTTGTCTGCCAATGTTATATTGTGCTTCAAGAATTCGATTATTGTTGGATTGTATTTTATAGATTTTCAAACTTTCAATAAGCCAACTATGTGGAACACTATCAAAAGATTTTTGATAATCTATAAAGCAGGCATACAAATCTCTCGTCTGTTGTTTGCCCCAAAACAACCTGATCTATGGTTAATTGTTCGTTCCTTACAGCCTTTAGTGTATTTACTGCACCCATTCTGTTCCTCGCATAAAATGTTATTTTGTATTTTCGTTGTCTGACCACTTGCACCACCAGCCTCTCGTTAATATCACATTCGAGTTATTAGGCTCATATCTTGAGTGTCTTTTATGAGTTTCGAAGATTCTTCGAATTTTGTTTTTTAGACGTTTAGTATGTACCCACTTATGTAGCTACTGAGTCTTTCTAAATCACTCCTTAGTCTAATAATTTCTATTACAATCCTTTGCAATGTCTTATTTGGTGGTGGATACTGTAGTTTTTCTATTATTGTCAGTATATCTGATTTTGTATCCGATTTTGATAGAAACTGTAACAGGAGTACATAAGTGTGTGGAGATCTTCTAGTTTATTAATTAGAGATATTTTTCTTAAAATGATTTCATCATTTATATATTCGACAATTTGGCTTAATTTTTTACAAGTGTTGATCTTTGGTATTGATGTGCTTTGCGGGCTGTGTCGTGGCGCTGTTCAAATATGATATCGATGTCACTGAAGGGGCTTTCAGATGTATCTCTTACTTCATCTGCCACCGGTTCAGTTTCTTGACTCTGGTAGTTTATGTTATGTCTGCAACGTTTTTTGTTCTACTTGTTCTTATTTGTGCTTGTTGAGGGTCTGTCTGTCTGAATCTGGTCCCATAGACCAGATAGACCAGACTTTGTGCTACAAACGTTTCGCGAAGCTGTGTACGATATCCTGTAAGATTCCATTCTTGGTCGGTGATGATGTAGTATGCTCGTAGTAGGTTTTCATTAATATCGGTTATCTATTTTCTGCGCTGTCTTGGTCTTTTGGCAGCTATAAGATGGTGCATGCTGTTCACTTATGGGCTGGTTGCTCATGATATTTTTGTTGTGCTGTGGCTTACTTATTACACTTGGCCCAGGTACCAAGTCAAGTGCGTGGGAGTTAGCATGCAATCCCGACGCGGTGGGGTTATCCGAAGTCCCCGGGTTCGTTTCACTATTTGTACTTTCCATATTTAAAAAGTTTTCCATTTTAAACCTTTAGGCAGGTTCAAGTTCATGGTCGCTTCTCACCTGAAGTACAGATGTCTCATGTTTTTAACGTAAGTACCTGCCATGTGGGCTTAAACTTACGGGATGCCCATACATCCATGGGAGTAAGGATACGCCTTGCCAGCGCTCACAATGATAATCATTATTTGATACCAATTCGGAACTGTGTTGCCGGCACAAGTTCCACCCTTGGTATGAGTCGAGGCCGACCTAAAACCTCTTACTGTTCTTAGGGTCACAGCACCCAGCACTTATTGCAACTCCACATTGAGTCAACCAAAGGAAAACCAAAAGGAAAACCAAAGGAAGACTCTTACCCGCGATTTTGGGTTTAAACCACAGCCACCATGACGCTCCCACAAGGGGGCCTACCTCTAACAAGTCAGGCCCGGACCGAGATCCGGGGGGCTCCTGACTCCCATGGTACCGTGATTTAAGTCCTGGTAGGGACTACCGGTGGTCCAGCCGCCAACAAGACCTATGACCGGCAGCTTGTGACTGATCAAATCGTAGCAACCTTCGGTAGCGTCATCTGAAGATGTTTACGATAAGACCAGTACTTTGCTCTGCCCCCGTTCATTATTAGACAACGTCATTAAAGGGCGAAGCCTTGATAATTGGGCGGGGGTCACCTGAAGTACAGTATAGGTTGGATTTTAGTGCATTGTTGTGTGGTCCGCGGGTGGTATATTATTTCCCGGCACATCTAGCGAGCATTCCTCTAGCCGCCATCTGAGGACACGCCCTGTAGGGATGCAACACCTCCCGAGGGTTATTATTATTATTATTATTATTATTATTATTATTATTATTATTATTATTATTACTATTATTATTATTTTAATTGAATTGAGTTACTAGTTTAAGATTATTGAAATAACATAAATTAAGACCTAAGATAGATTTAGGAGCAATTGTAAATTAATAAATATAATTGTAATGTCCTTAGAAGGTAGGCAAGTAGGTAGGTAAATAGGTAAAATTAGTTTTTGGAAAGAGCAACCCACTTAGGCCTATTAGCCCATTGTGATGCCACGTGGCTCTGTAATCCTAAAACTCATGGAACCAATTTGAGCTTATGACGAAGCATAGGAGACTGTTAACGTCTATGTTCTTTAGATCGCTCAAGTTATTGTACAAGGAAACTCCTAAGTGAAGTTTTCTTCTTTGAGAGAGAGCTGGACATGTACAGAATAGGTGGAGTATTGTCTACTCTTTCTCCCCGTCAGCAGCAGCTTCTATAGAAATCATTTGTAATGGCGGCAAGTCTTCTTGCATGCTTGGCTATAAGACAGTCTCCAGTGATGACACCTTTGGTGGCGCTGAGATATTTCCTATTTATTGTAGAGGGATCAAACTCTTAGAGAGATTCAGATCCAGTTTTGGCCAAATCTGTTTGGTCGCTAGACATGTTGGTTCAACAGTCCACCTAAGGTCTGATCTTTTATTATCATCCAGCTAGATTCCGGTAGAATAGGTAGAATGGTTAAAATTTTGGCGAGTTCGTCAGTCCTACAATTCCTTGGAATATCTCTGTGGCCCGGGACCCAATAAAGGTGAAGGTTGACCTGCTCTGCCATCTCCGTAAGAGATGATCGGCATTCAAGGGCGGTTCTACAATTTAATGAGACTAAGTCCAGGGACTTGATAGCTGTCTGGTAATCCCAAAAAAAGAGAACATCCTTTGCAGATATCATGTTTTTTCTTCAGCCATGACAGAGCTTCTTTAATTGCCAAAATTTCCATCTGGAACACGCTACAATGATTTGGAAGACGGAAGTAGAAGCTTAGATTTAGCTTATCTGAGAAAAATCCTCCACCAACCGCGCTATCAGTTGTAGATCCATTTATGTAAAAGTGGACTGACTTGTCCTCCATGAAAGCCTCTTTCTCCCAGGAAGATCGTAGAAACGGCTTTGTCATTATTTTCGCATTTTTTCGTTAGATTTTTTTATTTCTTTTTTTGTCGGTCATCTCGGAGTAGAAATCGTTCTTTAAGTCGCTATTCTGGATATATGAGTATAAACACCAATGCTCGCAACCATTTATTTAGTCGGACACCCATTCCATACTACGTCACATGGTGTACCGTTCCAATAGAAAATCTTGCGTGACATTAAAAAGTAATGAACTTTATGCACTGTCTTGGGGTCTCCAACTTTAATTTCAGATTCTCCACTCACACACATTTTTATACATATATGTATGTAAAATATACATCTTGTGTACATGTTCACATCCTAGTGTCGTTTTAATAAGATATCTTGGAGCTGTATAGACTTTTGATCTTATCTCGGTGTTTCTCCATCAATATCTGTAAACTTTGAATGGCATCATATGCAGTATTGACTGCCATGTAGTTTAATAATATTGCGTGCTTAACTGTATACAAATCACTCTTATATTTTCACCGATCAATAGTTGTTACAATTTTTTGTGTCGCCTCCCTCATAAAAAATTTGGCAAGTCATTTAAATTCAAGATTTTCGATTATCGTCCATACTTCGGATGGTATGTGATCCAGCGCGGCTGCATGTACACGGTTCAGTTTATTTACTGATACACTTACTTCAGCTTCCGTATAGTTTGGTGTTGCGTTTTCCGTGACAGCCGAGAAAATGGTGCTAATTCTTCGTAAAGTAACATGTTAAGTAAAACCAAAAGTGGGAAAACGAAGTTTTCAAGGCTTTGTTTAAAAACCGATACATCTGTGAAGGATGTATTCCCGACCCCACCATTAATACAACTTTTCTCAAATCATGCCATGAAATCACTCTTTAAAATATCTGACGCTTAATCTGATACATTTTGAAATCTTAACGCAATCAATATATGATCCCTGGAAATTCTATCCAACATTTTCTTCAAGTTAAAGAAGGCGAAAAAAAGACCATTACGGTCTTTTAAAGGCCAATGACCAGACCGTAACTTTGGTGAAGGCAATGGCACTTTAAAAATTAATTCTGCATTTTGAGTGCAACAATATCGAACATTTTGTGTATTAACGCTTCCACAAGGCGTAAAATAACCTTCGTCTGTCATGATTACACGGTCCCAAAAATCAGGCACTCAAGCAAGGATGTCAGTATCAATACAAGCCCTAGTTTTTCTACTTCTAGGTATATGTTGACCCATAATACAAATCGGCCCACATATTGACTCCGCATTCTATTATCACCTAAATCAAAAAGGTTACATAAAATCCTTGTATAGCTCTTGCAAATTTTGATGCGTTTAAATTCTGTTTGTTACAGTCAGTCGAAATGAACAAGCGGAACTGTTTCAAAATGGATTTTTTAATGCAAAGAAAAAAGATTAAACAGTTTTGAAAGGCAGTCATGAAACCCATGCAAGCCGTTGAAATACAAAGTATCCAAAACACGACACAAAATGAAAATGGAAATTCATATATGTATAGAGAAAATAAAAAATGAAAATGTGCAGGAAAAGTTGTAAAAAAATCTCATAATATGCCAAACAAAGGAAAATTCATGTAAATACGAGTATATGGAGGAATGTAAGTCCTCTACCAACTACAGTTTCACAGTGCCTGCACATTGATGCAGGATAGATACAAAAGACTAGGGCCCTCCAGTCAATTAATGTGAAGAGAGTGTTTTAGTTCTGTTTGAATTTTACACTCTCTTTAGTGAGATCAAAAGTTCTATACTAATACTACTGGAAAACGTTAAATAAAAGCAAAAACATTTTATGAATAATCCTATAGATTTCAAGAATTTATATACAAGTGCAGAACGAACTGAAGTTCCATTGTGTGTGTTACCAACTTAATTGGCTTTGTTTTGTGGTGACACAGAAAATGAGAAATACTCATATCCGCCCTCCGAACTCTAAAGGCGGAAAGAAGTGGCTAGTTAACCAGCAATTGCTGAGGATGCATTTTAAACTAGCTACGGTGCACGCTCAGAAGAATTTTATTTTAGTTTGCACAAAGGCTGACTACGATTGTGCTCTGATATTCAACAAAATGCACTGTCTATTCAGGGTTTGTCCTTGACTATGGGTGAAGGGGTTTGAATTGAAAACATAAAAAAAATTTATTAATCAACAGAATATTGAGGTTATGAATCATAAAAGGAAAAACTTTGCGGGCAAGGATTGTTTTACTTTTCATGTAATTTGAGTTGTATTAAATTGGATGCTGTAGCGTATCCGGTGAGTGAACCAAAAGTCGTTGGTGATTGTACCACACTTAAATTCTTTTCTTTATTTATTTTAAAGGCAAAATGTTGATGGCGGTCTTCTATAAAATGACAAGTGAGTAAGACGTCACAGTCCCACTCTCTGATTCTTGAATCTGTTATCAACAGTTCCTCACTGAATTTAATGTAAAACTAAGCGGAAACAGGCGATTTAATAACAAGGAATTCTAGCACTATCGCACGTTTGACTAAATTGTCAGCTATATAGAGTTGTGCTTAATGCATATTCAGCTGCTTAATGCTCTCAGCCAAACTGGAAGCGCTTCGTGTACCACTTCAAGCGGTGGTTGATTTAGAATCTTTCTTTCTGTTGAAGATAAGGTGAGCACAATTTTCTCCGAAGGAAAAGAATGATTTTGAGAAACGTGAGGTCGAATAGATTAAAGATACTACTGCAAAAATGAGGCTCCGAAATGTTTCCACAAGTTAAAAGGAGTGAATATCTTAAACCACATATCAAAAGCTTTCTAAGTATATATCTGTGCGTTTTCAACATGGGAAGCACAACATCGACCGCATTAACTCTGCGGCTGATTTTCGGAAAGTCTCCAGATTATCCATCGTTTTAAGCTTGCCGAACATGGGGAATTTATACAAAAATATTATCGAAATGCCGGCTTCGTTGTACATACGCAACGTGAATTTCGTCGTGAGGTCGGTCGTCATCATGGCTTCAGTGTACAGGCAATTCGTCCGTCGCACAGTGGTAAAATTTGAGCGTGAGTAACTACACTTAGATCTTAGATCAAAAACCAAACAGAGACTGGTGGGAAATGAAAAAAACATTGCCGCCGTAGCGGCCAGTATCGAAGAAGACCCAGCGTCGATCAGCTAAATTGGGCATCGCCAGACAAAGCCGCGAGTTCGCTAATTTGGAGCTGGAAATGTTGGCTAGAGATCCGGATTTTGGCCAAAAATCATCTTCTTGGACGAGGCCTATTTTTCACTCAGTGGCTATGTCAACAATCATAATTGACATTATTGGAGCGAATACAATCCACAAGTGTTCGGCCAAGTACCAATGCATCCACAAAGATTGACTGTTTGATGCGGTTTAAGGCACAGCGGCATCATCAGACCTTATTTCTTTCGAAATGAGGAAGAAGACACCGTTACTGTCAATGGTTTTAGGTATAGAGGGATGTTAACCGCCTTTCTATGGTCAGAGCTCGACAACATCTATATATCTGAGATGTGGTTTCAAGAAGACAGCGCTACGTGCCATACAACACTCGAAGTTGTAAAAGAGTAATTTGGCGACTGGGTCATCTCACGGCGAGCGTTCATCAATTGGCCGCCGCGCTTATGCAATTTAATACCACTCGATTATTTTTTCTGGGGCTACGGCAAGTCATTTGTCTATGCTAACAAGCCAACCACTTTGGACAAGCTCGAGGCCAACATTCGACACGCTGTTGCCGGAATACCGCTGAACATATAGGACCGAGTCATCAAAATTTTGAATGATGTGCTATTCCACACATAATGACATGAACGTAGCTTCACCTTAAGCTACCTTGAGTGTTAAATTCTTTAAAAAAAAACCTTTACAATGAAAACTATACCTTATAAACGAAAAAGATGAATACACACTCGCCAATAGATCCAGGCTTGTCATGAAGAGAATGATCGAGATTCCTGCTTTGCGAACGCATTCTCTATCTGAGATGCAACATGTGCGAAGTGCCTACGGGCACTCTAATGGCGGGGGTAAACAGCGGACAACCCCAAAGCGTTATCCTGTCTCCACTGCTATGATGCATGTTGGTCAATTTACTGATTAATGCTTTCAATAATTCTGACATCTATCCACAGACATATGCAGATGATGTAGTTGTTCTCTTTATTGGAACGTGCTTAGCAACTGTCTGCTCTATCACTAATCGACGGTTGGTTCAATAGAAATGAGTTTTCAGTCAATCCTCTTAAAACTGAGGTTATTATATTTGCAAGAAGGAGGAAGCTGACTGATCTCACACATCTAGTGCCTAAAGGCATCATCATCTGACTCTCCAATCAAATTAAGTGTTTGGGTATTATTCTAGATAACAAACTTTATAGAACTAAACATGTCACGTCAGCTTTCTGACAGTTTCAGCCAGGATCTGAGCTGTAATATAGTGGGTGTTTGCGGATCGCTCCGAAACCGATTCACTCCTCCCTGCGTCTTTCTTCCAAGCAGAGATATACCCAATCCAGATGGTAATGAACTGTAACGTGAAGGATCGGTGTAGGGAATTATGCATCTGCATTTATAGCAACAGCCAAGCTGCGTTTAGAGTCCCGCACGATTTGCATCCTAGTTCGCAGTGCGTCTCTGAACTCAGTCGTTAGACTGAATTCACTAAGTCTTTCTTGGGTCCCAGTCACAATGGGATTACGTGGAATAAAATCGCCGAATAACTTGTTAGGTTCAGAGGAGAGCTTTTCAGGATCCGAACTTGCGCTAACACCATACCAAAACTACTTACTGGGTTCTTCCTTCTTTTGTATGATTTTAGACAACTCGTTTCCCCTTTTGAGGTTTTCATCTAGAACGTAGAACAGATGAAGGTGAAAAGCACACAAAAGAGATTCACCGGACTGCAAAATCATACAGAGTATCATAGCATTATTATCGCAGTATTTTTACTCCTAAATCTACTAAAAACTTGTTGGTCTTTGATTCCCAAAACAAAAAAAAAATCGAAATGAAAATTCGATTAGCTATCCAGCTTTAAGGAGTATGAAATTTATGCCGTTCTACCTCAAAGTCAATATTTATTTATTCTAAAGGTAAACTCCCACGGCTAAAGTACTTTACACTCGCCCCCATTTCATCCTTTAATTGCTTTTTGCTCCATTGCTTCCTCTGCATAACTTTTCGGCTGTGGTTCAGCTTTAATTTATCTTTCACTGTTTGTCTTCGTCTGTGGAAAATCAATTTCATGCAACTGCCCCACCTCGTCTTCTGATTTTTCAACTCCTCCTCAATAAGTTTCAATTAAAATTCTTTAAATATACAAAAAGAAAAAAAAAACAACAAAACCTAAAACAAGCCCCAAAAAACCCTTCAAATCTTCTTACCACTGATTTTCATCTCTCAGTTTCCTCTTTTTCGGTTCTGCTTCGCTTCATCAAACAGAAGAACGGAAAATTGATTTTCAATATTTCCTTCCTTGAGCGGTTGGTTTTATTTTCCTCATTTCTACGGTCCTTCACTCGTTTTTTTGCCATCTTATTGGAAAATCCTTTCCCAAGTATCTGGAACTTTTCCTGCATCGCTAATTTTGTCAAACTTTATCATCGTCACCCTCTTTCCTATTATCACCATTGCCATTCGCCATCATCATTGGCATCATCATCTTCTTACAGAAACTTACTGTTTTCCTGACATATTTTTCTTCCCACGCAGGACACTTTCTTTGCAATTTTCGTCTACTCTCTCGCCAGCAATATGTCAATGTTCCTGTCTTAAGTTTGCCCTTGCGACATTTTCGACAAACTGCGAGAAAAATCGTGTTGGTTCCTTTCTTTCTTTACGGCGATGAAAACGAAAAAAAAAATTAATGACTCAGAATCGCGACAAATAAGCTTTTTGCAGTCAGTTTTACGGTCTTTTGAGAGGTGTCATCCTCGTTAGGACTTTGTACAAATTTGTATGTAGTGGCTCTACTCATTCATCCATCAGGAGTAGCAACATCGAATCTTTGAAAACAAAAAAATAAACAAGGAGCCCTGTGTTGGCTCCACAAACACGGAGCAGAGCTAATGGTCAGAACAACTAACAATCCGAGTTACAATCACTACCACGTGAAATGGCTGCTGTTCAGTATCTGGATTCTGGATGCAAGGAGTTCTCTGAAAATTGATGACTATGTGCGAACTTTGCAGAGGATACTGAAGCGGAGAAAATAATTTCTTCTTTTTTTTCTCTCCCCTTAGGAGCTAGATAAACATGACAGGGGATTATGTTCATAATCCGATAAATATTGACCTGATATCATGGTATCAGGGTGTTCAATAAAAGCTAAGCACTTTTCCCTCGGACATGGGATCCTTAACTAATCTTCGACCTAAGTCAACAATTGGAGCATCGATGAATAGAATGTGGAGGACCTTTGAAGGGCTTAAGGGTTCTGGTCATTGGTTCGATTAGGATCAAACTAGCTTGGGGTTTTAATGGTGTGTTAATTGAATGAGAGCCATCTTAAGTTACTCGTAGTTGTTTGTTATTGGAATAGATTGGGCTTCACTTTTGTCATATGAAGCGTGTGTACTTGTGAGCAATTTGCTTTAATTGAAATAATTAAGTAAAGCACTGCAAAGTACACACTTATTATAAAGTGGCATGTGGCGCTGGGCAATGAATATATATATTATATACTTAGATGTGATTCTCGATTTTGAAGAAGGAATCGGGTGTCTTACTCAGTCAGGGTGGACTTGGGCCTCATTCAATATGCATTTTAAGCCAATTTCGTATGTCAAGTTGGTTGAAGTCCCTCTCCACTTGTACCACCCGATATGGGATACCGATGCGTTTTTCAACGGTGGTGGATGCGAAGACCCACCGAGTTTGAGTGCTGATGTCCATTCTATCTATTGCACATGTCCCGGGATGAAGTCCAACTCCTTTAGGTAAGTCCATGTCGCGGTTAAATCTCTTCCTTTGCTCTCCGTCGATGCATACGGAGCCGTAGATTACTAGAATCACATTTCTCTCGAAGCGACCAAATGTCTTTTTATCCTTTTACATAAAATTCATGACGCTGCGCGATAAAAAGAGAACTGTGACGATCGATGCTTTATATTTTGGTTGTTCGAGATAGGGATCTGCTCTTGAGCCCATAACACGGCGATTGGAAAAAGTTATGATATAATAACTGTAGAGCATAGATAGTCAAAGACCTTGACTTCCTCGAAGGTATACTCCTATTTTCTGACATTTTGTCATAGTCGCCACTGTTGAGATTCCTTTCTCCTGTACTTCGGTTTTCTCTTGATTACCACCAGGCTCATAAGCGCTTCCCCTTGTCTAAGTCCTTTATTGATATCAAAGGTCTCGGTGAGTACTTTACCGACCTTGATGGAGCAGCGTGCATTCTCCGTCATCATCCTGTCTACAATAGGGTTGATAGGGTCTTGTAGGCGATGCTAAGAAGACTGATGCTTCTGTACTTACCACAGTTCAGAGGATCCCCATCGGACACACTTTCGTCCGACCGTATTTACCAGATGAGTTGATGTATCCGCTCCAGAAGCTTTGTAGGGCTTAACATAAACTTAGATATGGCTATCTTCACTTCATCTAGGTCGGATGGACGGACAGTTTGACTGCGGTATTTGCTTCGCCATCGCTGTTATACAGTCTACAGTCTATAGAACTGCGACTCTACTAAGATGCTTCCTTGTTCGTTTCTACAGGCTTCGGTTCGGAGTTTGTATTCGTTGCATGTTTTTTTTACGTTTTGGTAAAACTTCCAAATCTCATTCTCATGCTCCTTTTTTTCCTCCTGAGAAGCCGGTGTTCGTCTCAACTCTTCTGCTTGTAGAGCTCGTAAGCAGTTCTAGTTCTTCTATGTAGTGCCGCACCGCTTTGCATGCTTCTTGCTCAGCTGCATGTGCTTACCGGTACTCGTCGTCAAAGCAGGGGCTTAGTTGTGGTGGCCGAGTAAATCCCAGTACATCAGAGGCGGTATCTCTGATGGCTTTTTGGCAATGTTGCCACTGGTCTTCGATACTTGATACTCGCAGCATAGGACCTCTTAAGAGATTAAGAGAGACTTGATCGGAAAAGGATTTAGCTGTCCGACGTCAAACTCCAGTTCGGAATATCCGCAACCATATCTTGGATACGACAAGGTAGTGGTCCGAGTCGATAGTGGCCCCTCGGAACGTTCGGACATCCATAGTACTGGAGGAATGCGTTGCGTCTAACGCAATGCGGTCAGTCTGGTTGACAGTTGATTGATCAGGAGTTCTCAAAGTCCCCTTGTGAATATCAAGATGTGGGAACCGCGTGCTAGCGGTTGTCTCGCCCCACCGCAAAGTCGATTAGCTTGAATTCGTTATCAGAGATAGTGTCGTGCAGGCTATACTTTCCGACATTATGTTATGACATTAAAATTGCTCTCAGTGAGCTAGGGCACCGCTCATAGGTCTTGTCCAAGAGCTCGTAAAAGCTTTTATTGGTGGCGCGCATAATGTTGGAAAATGTTGCCTTAACATGGATTGTTACAAGGCGGTCGTTTACTTGCCGGAAACACAAGACTTCTTGCCTAAGACAGCCTCTAACAAGAAATCGTCAGCCAAAGAAACTCTTCTTTTCCGTCGATAGCAATCGTCGTAGTATGTTAGATGACCATTCCATCACATTTCTTAGATGGCTAGCTGCACGTGCCTATTAAGGAACCTAACATTCCACGTGCAGATCCGAAGTTTGTTATCCTTGTTTCGATTACAAGGGTTGTCAACAGTAGATCCATACATATCCGAGGCTTGTTGTTGCTTGGTTTATTTCTTTCATGATCGCGCAGTTACGCCGGCGGCACAACGCTCAATCTGGAGGGCCAGTTCCATTGCAGAAACCCCCAAGATTTTTGAGCGCTGCTGTTGGTCCTTTAAGGTCTCATCCACCACTATTTCTTTTCCAAGACCTTCACTAAGTCTCTAAAATCCTTACCGGCCTGAACTCCAAATATGTAGGACTAGCCCGGATAAGGTCTTTTCTGGGATTTTATTTCACCGTTGATTTCATTTATGTAAATCATCCGCTGACCTGTTTATGGTGTTGCTATTTTTGTCCAGTTGGACATCGACCAGTACTCGATGGTTATCACTTGGAGGTAAAATAAGCACAACTGGACATACTGGGCATCACCAAATTGACACCTCTGAGTGCCTGCCCTATTTCTAAACGCATCCAGCCAACCATTACTTTGACTAATCCTGATTGACGTTAGCTCCGAATACGTTTATGTAGCGGCCAGGCTGACTGTAAACTCACCCGTCGATGCTGTCATTTTATATTTCTTTTTTGACCAATATTCACGCTTCAAAGTTTGGAAAGTCAAATACGGTTAGACGAAACGATTTCCCGGTATCTACAAGTAAAGTTAAAATGAACACACTTGATGTGTATTTATAGTCACCGCACTGGACAACGTAATCGCACTACATCTAAACAGTTTTTGGTCTCTTTAGCAAACTAAAACTTTTCCTCTCTCCTCAACAGTTTATCTGAATTTCTAATGCCTAATCGGGATCCCATAATGGCTGTTATTATGTAACCGCTGCAACTTGAATGTTCAGAGCTGGCGTTAGTACTTCTAAAACTTTGTACTTTACGAGTAGCACTCATGAGAATATTGCCCTTAATTTTTTTATGGCATATAAAGGGTGGTCCAAATATAAGTTTCTTTTTGAATTACATGTTATTTTGACACTGACAGCTTGGAAATTTTGACTCTCAGTCAGTATCATACCTCCCTGGAATGAAAACAATCGCTTAATGCTTGAACCATGTTGAAAAATATTGCAAACTTATTTCAAAAGTTAGTGGTGTATTGCCCGAACCCTGAGTTTATTGAAAAAAAGTTTTGGTTGAAATGAAGCACCCACCGCACCTGCTGTACCAAGTTTGTGCTAAAGTTCATGAGATGGGTTTGGGTACGGACAGCACACAGGGTCCGCGTCATCCTATGCTACATACTGAAGAGAATGTGCCTGATGTGGCCGAGAGTATTCGACTCGATCCGCAAACTTCAAGTCACCATCGATCTCAGCAACTATATATTTCACGCACCATTTGGACAAAGATCTCGGATTATTCCCTTACAAAATCTAATTGACTCAGCAATTGAAGACAAACGACCGACTATCCGCTTCGTTATCGCTTCTCAGTTTCGGTCTTATAGCAGCTCCAATTGGACGTCGAGTTTGGTCGAAAAATCATTTTTTCTGACGAGGCGCATTTTCATCTCGACGGCTATGTTATAAACAAAATTGCAGCATCTGGGGATCGGAAAACCCGCACATGATTGTCGAGATGCCAATGCATCTGCAGAGAGTGACAGTTTGTTGTAGATTTTGGAATGGTGGCATCATTGGCCCATTTTATTTCGAAAATGCTACTGGAAACGCCATTTCGGTCAATGCTACAAAGATAGAATTTATAGAATTTTTGTAGGCTGAAATTGAAGACATGAACTTTACGATCTTTGGTTTCAGCACGATGGCACACCATGCCGCACAGCCTATCACACAATCGATTTCTTGCGCGCTAAGTTCGGTAATCGTGTTATCAGCCGCCCTGACGATGTCAATTGGCCCCAGTTGAGCTGCGATTTGACTATATTACGATTCAAGCCCATAAAGCAAATATCGTCTGAGCCAATCGTTAGATAGAGCCAGAAACAGTCAACAATGTCTTGAGAAATTGGTTTGTTCGCTTCAGACTCTAAGTTGTGGGTCACCTTGTGCAGTCCCAATATCCCGTGTGAGTGCAGGCAAGCGTATTCAGTGTGATCAATTTGCTTAAGGTATGATGTCATCAATGAAAATTGATGTTAATATGGGTATTTGTTGCTGCGGGAGCCTCATCTGAGCTTGGTCTAAATAGCTGTTGCCTAAGAGGTTAAATACTGTCGCAAAATATCCTCGCTTTCAGAAGCGAAGAAGCTAATTCTTTCTGCATGTGTGACAAGGTGATCCCTTATCCACCGGCGCTATTGGGGATCCCGGAGCCTGTCGGTATTGCACCTTGGTATCCTCACTCCAATGTCAGCTCCAGGTTCGATTAAAATCGGACTGTACCAAATGAGTGGGCCCCCGCCCAATTATCAAGGCTTCGCCCTTTAATGACGTTGTCTAATAATGAACGGGGGCAGAGCAAAGTACTGGTCTTATCGTAAACATATTCCGATGACGCTACCGAAGGTTGCTACGATTCGATCAGTCACAAGTTGCCGGTCATAGGTTCTGTTGGCGGCTGGACCACCGGTAGTCCCTACCAGGACTTAAATCACGGTACCATGGGAGTCAGGAGCCCCCCGGATCTCGGTCCGGGCCTGACTTGTTAGAGGTAGGCCCCCTTGTGGGAGCGTTATGGTGGCTGTGGTTTAAACCCAAAATCGCGGGAAGGGTTTCGGCCCAATGCAGAGTTGCAATAAGTACTGGGTGCTGCGACCCAAAGAGCAGTAAGAGGTTTTAGGTCAGCCTCGACTCTTACCAAGGGTGGAACTTGTGCAGGCAACACAGTTCCGAATTGGTATCTGAAACAGTGAAATGACGGTGAGCGATGTCAAGGCGTATCCTTGCTCCCATGGATGTATGGGCATCCCGTGGAATAAGGCCGTAAAGGCAGGAGTCCACGCAAAACACATGAGACTTTCTGTACCAAATGAGTATATATGGACGTTGCTTTTTAATGTCGTGCAATATATTCTATAGAACCGCGCATTAACGGGTATGCCAATGACAGCGATGTCATAAGCAACAGGCTGCGTTACAAATCAGTAGACTGAATATCTGCATTGTCGTTTTTCCGAACTCATAAACCACACTCCTGGCCCTTACTGTATCTATAAAAATATATCACGCCATACGTCAGACGCGAAAAATTTAAATATTGAGGCTCCGGAAATTGCAATCACAATACGGCACCAAGCTGGCGTGTACTGTCTGAAATATGGAGAAAACTTTGCAGTATTTTGTGCCAGAAAAATGCCGTTTAAGCTTACAGGTAGTTGTTCATGCAGCTTAGATATACACATCGCAGTGTTGGACGGTGTATAAACAGTAAAAGGTTTTTTCAAAACATGCGCCCGATTTTTCCAATAGGGATTCCCTGAACTCACGCATTCCATTTTGATTTTGATATATGTCATATTTGTGCTCCCCATTGTCTACTATTTAATCGTGAAGGTATACATAGGAATCAACAACGTTTATAAATCATCGCAGCTGTTTACCAAAATTCGCACTCAGCAACGACCACGTCAAAAAAACTCGGATCGATTTATTCACCCCATAATATACCTGTGCCTGTAAGACAACGAAACGCCAAAAGTGAAGAGAATGTTGTGGCTGTACGTAATTCGGGAAGCCAAGACCGTATTCAATCGATTCCATTCTCAAAAGCTGAGAATCTTTCAGACCATACGAGTAGTACACGTCGAACTTTCGCTGGTTGGGATCTATCGATGATGGAAGAAGATTCGGATTTCCAGCAAAAAATCATCATCATTGTCGTGGCACATTTTTGGTTAAAGGGCTTTGTTAATAAACAAACTGCCACATTTGGTAAAGTGAACAGACAAAGGTATGACAGTTGCAGCCATTGTATGCAAAAACAAAGTTGACTGTTTGATATGGTTTTGATGATGTCACTGGGCCATATTTTTTCAGTTAAAGTCAATGGAGGCCGTTATCGCTCTATCTTAACCAATTAATGTTTTGGAATAAATTTGAACAGGAAGGCTTAGAGGATATGTGGTTTAAACAAGATGGTGCCACTTGTCATACCGCGCATTCCACAATCAAGTTTTTGAAAGCAAAGTTCGGACATCATCGACAGAAATTGCTCTTTCAATTAGAAGGCCATCTCGTGTGACTTAAAACCTTTAGACTCTAATTTTTGGGGCTATATTAAGTCGCTGTTCTATGTCACAAAGGCAGGAACCTGCAACGTCTTAGAGACAAACATTCGACGTAAAATTGCTAGAATACCTGTCGAATTGCTCGAAAAGTCATGCAGATTTGGTCTAGCGCATACACTCATTCACGCCGTTCCGTGGAGGACATTTGAATGATATCATTCTTCTTGACTAATTGTATGCCTTCTTTTTATGTTATTTCTCACTGCTTTATAACCTTGATAACATCGACACACTATACTCCTATAAACTCGATAAATAAAAAATGCAGCACGACTAATGACACGTAAATTATCATGAGAACTCGCCATACTCATGCGGAGCCAGATTTGACTCTGATCTATAGTACTCTGATCAAGAGACGGACCATCGGTATCCCGCCTAAGAGTTATGTATTGTGTCTAGCCTTACAAATAAAGTACAACTTATTTGAATAGTGTCTTTTTTCTCAAATTCTGTCACACGGCATTCTTGTTAGTTATCTTAGCATAATACCTAGAATAATGCAAAACATTATTCAATGAAGAGTTGATAGTTAACAGTTAACAATCGTGTCGTTTTGCCTGCATTGCTAATGTTGCTATTCCCAAACCAGGTCAACCAATGTCACTGGAGCAATTCTGTTGGTGGGCTGTTCTATGATACTTATATTCTTGGCGTTGACAAACAAAAACCAGGCCAAGCCAAATTTTGTTGTTAAGCTGATGTTTTCCGTTACGTGTTGATGATGCTCTTAGTGTTGTTACCAAGGTATGTCCTTAGACGATGATAACAATAATGCTGATGGTGTTGCTACGAACATAACTTGTGCATTGTGCATTAACCCATGATGCTCCCTTTGCCACTCATGACTCATTCCGTCCGAGTTAGTGAACCACCACGAGCGTTATCCCCTCTCTCTCTTTGTCCCCTATTCCGAATATATCACCTTTTCGTTCCTCTCCCACATCACATTCCAACGTAGCTGCATCACCACGCACGCTACCCGCTCCCGTTTCCTGTCGCTTTTTCGTTTCATCGGAGTTCGAAATCATTTCATGTCGCTTTTTCATTTCATCGGAGTTCGCCATTACTGCCGAACGATCCGTAAGAAAGTTCACTTAAAAACAAAGAATAAAGGGAAAATGTCAACGATGGAAATGAAAATGTTACGAATCTCAACGGGTGTAACAAAACGTAGTCTTATTAGAAGTACAGCATTCACGAAAGTTTCCACGCTAAATCAGATCAATTAGCCATATTCAATGAAGCCATCGACAAATACGGTTCAAAAACTATAGAGGCTCACGTCCCAACCGAGGTGCGAAGAACCCGAGATTCGAAGAAGAGACCAAAAGAAAAGTAATTGGATCACCCAAATGCGATTATATGGAAACTCTCCGTCTCAGTAACGAAGTGATCCAACCAAAATAGAGTGGCCTGTTGAATGGTTGTAAGGTTCGCATATGTAGCAAACCTTGCAAGCAGTGCAGTAGAAATAAAGATATGCGTAACATACTCGTATATTATGGTATGTCAACGTTTAATAAAATAAGACGAAGAAGAATATCGTCCAACATGACCCGACTTGATAAGATCTTGTGGTTCTATATACAATTAAATCGTTAGTGTATATGGTAAAACCCTAAACTCTTCAGATAGGCTATATTCAACGCGTTATTGTTAATGTGGAGCTCGAAATGCTCGAAAGGATGGTCAAAAATTGGACCGAAATTTGCCGGAAGTCAAAGTCGTGAACTATTTTTTTATAATACATAAAAGTGTTTTATTTAATAAATAGCTCTTAAAAGAAACATCATTTACGTTTAATGAACGTTACTAACCCCAAGTAGTTCAGACAACATAGTTTGAATGTAATATTTGTTGTAAAAATTAATAAAAATAGTTTTATCGAGTTTAATTTTATTTGAAAAATTACTGCTGATATTTAATCAAAAAAGTGTGAATTTATTGAAAGCTTTCTCTTTAGAGCATACCAAACAAGTATGGTCAATCTTTCCAATAATCAATGGCAATCCTTTGATTAAAAGAAAAGTTAAAAAAGCAAATGTTATCTTTTAGATCTTAATAAAATAATGTATATATGTATATATATGTTATGGAATCGTAGGTATTCTTGAAGAAAAATAAAATTACAATCCTATGGTAGAATTATAACTTCAATTGCTTAATCCACTCAAGTATTTACAGCTTTTTTCTTGTGTTCTGTAAGTAATTTAGATTTTTGATTTGTATTTTTGATTGTATTCAGTTCATATCCATACATTTTATGGAATCGCCAAAGTTTCGATCGTTTTTTTTTTTTAAATCCTGAAAATCACATAACAATAAAGAGCGCGAGAAACATCGTCCTAAAAATGTTCATAACTTTACTTGTACTTCCAGCTGAAAATTGAAATTAAAATTTTTGCTTCCTCATTATTCCAGGCAAACATAAACCACAAAACATACTCATGGTGGTGATGGAAATGTTGGTGGTACTTCCAACAGCTGGAATATTGCCATAAAACCCAGCTCCTCCCTAAAGACTAGGAGAATTCATGGTCACAGTGCGCATGTTATCCGTGATGCTATCACAGGCACTTGAAATGGATCCTTTTTTATTATGAAGTTAGTTCAAAGGATACCCAGTTCTAGGAAGGACACTCTATTGTTGCGCGCCTCTTCAATATTGCCACAGATTTTTACGAAAGAACCCTTCATCATACATATTTGTGGTATTTCTTCACACGACCTTCTGACACAAGTCTTTGGCACCACCTTACGGTACGAGTATCTTTTATCCCTGCGGAACTTTTGCAATTTTAATCCAATCGAATTAGGATATGGAAAGGTAACTATTGTTGGTCTTCTCTTTGGGGACGTTGTATCTGTGTGTGGAATTCTTTTGCTCGTCCTGATTTATTCACATTTACATTGGAATATCTGATGTCTAATGGAGCGTCATCTTCACTTTTTCTTATTTGGATGGTCATCGAAGCGGCTCCTAGTGAAACCTGTGATAAAAGATTACAAATCTCAACAAAAGCAGGTGGGTGATGGGATGATAGGACCTTTTCTATTCGGTGTGAATTTAGTGGATTAGTATTGAACGCTCTATGTCATGGGTACATCTTGTTGATAGGGGTCAGGATCAAATGTCTTTATGTTCTACTCGTAGCACTTGTGGTTATTTTATGGTTGATGAAGAAGAAAATGACATGAAGTAAACATGAAGTAGAAAAAGAGAAACATTTTGTTCGAATCAATTCTTGGGTTCGATTTCCTGATAAACCTTTACATTATTGATGTGACAAGAGGAGGAATGAGTGTAAGTTTCATCATATGGCAAAGGATACTTTAAGTGATTCGTACCATCTGTCTAGTTGTGTTTATTTTAGTGGGCATAAAAGTTGTTTCCTTTTTTAAATAGAAGATGTCTGATCACCAGTCAAAATAATTATCCTTTGTTGAGTTGTACAAAAGGTCTAAGAAGGCATTATTCCCCAAATAGCCAAGACAGACAATACTTTTCATGCAATAAGTGCTCAAATGTGAAATCCTACGCTTTAAGCTGAATTAAAATGTGAAAGCAATCCAAGAATTCAAAACTCGTCGACTACACCACATCGAATCAATTGGCAATAATCCGCCAGCTATAAGTAAAAGAATCATCGCGTATGTTTTACGAAGTGCCAAATTACTTGGTTTGGAGAGTTGAAAACAGAATACCCAGGATCGAAAAGATAGAGACTCGTCACGGGTCGGTAGCAATTCTTGTATCTAGATTCTTCCGGAAATACAAATTTGACGAAAACGATGTCTAATTTCAAATCTGGGAAGTTTTTTTCCGCAGGCTGTTAAGCAGTAATGACAAACAACATCCCACCATCAAACAGAATGAACCATTCAACTTGGACGAAGAGAGTCAATATTTCCATGCATCCGACCAAGATGAAGTCAGTACAGCAATTTCCAAGCCGAAGTGTTCCGAACCTGTTGCACCCAATGGAGTAACTGTTTGTGATGATTGGATACAAAATATAAATCATGACATCTCTAAAATCTGGGTCGACGAAAGCATACCCGGAATGGGTATATTTGTCCGATCGTAAAGAAGGGAGAATTCATAAAATTCGTTAACTGCGGAGCAATACGTCTTCTCAAATGTTCACATTACCACAGTTCTTGGAAAAAACCCAAGAGTTCCAAACCGATTCATTTTAGAATACCTCTTCGTCGAGATCACAGCCAATTACAATAGCATCAACAGTTCGTTGTGCAGAGGCATGTCTAGTTTTAGCATCTCTGCCAAGCCCATTCAACTATGCAAAATGACGATTCAGAATGCACGCTGCTACGTAAAGATTGGTAATGGCAAAACCGAAACCTTCAATGTCAGAAAAGGACTTAAATAAGGCGACACGTAAAGCCCTCTCTCGAGCAACCAAAAATACTTCATACAAGACGCTGATCATCTCTGTCATGCTTTACGACGCAAAATCTTGGAGACTGACGAGAGGAGATGAAAATTCTCTCGGGCGCTTCATGTAGTTTTCGGTCCCGTTTGCATTGGTGGTGAGTGAAAGAGACGTTTCAACAAATAGTTAGGACACCAATAGAGGGTACCTCGAAAGACAACGCAGTATAGGACAACCTCAACTTAGGTGGTACACACAAGTGAAAGGATACCTCAGACAACTTCGCCTGCGCAACTGTAGGCACCTGACAAAAGACCGCGCAAACTAGAGAGTAAATAAGATCTCAAATCGCGTAGACTGGGAAAACGAGTACCTCCGGTTATATGTTAGAATGCAATGCACAAAATTTTAGTTCTATGAGTAAAGGCGATGTTTTTGTGGTACCTGATGTTAAAATAGAATAAAAATAACAATAACCATCAAATCCATATTTGTCAAAGAAATAGCTAAAATTACACTCGTCAACAAAAAAAACCCTTTTTGTGTGTAACATGAAATCTTTTGTCTAGTTATACGAATAAAATATACGAAAATACGAATAGCTTTTCTATAAATTTAATTTTATTATATTTTAGAAAATTTAAGTTTTTATGGACAAAATTAAGTTATTTCGTTATATTGCTATATTAGTGTCAATGTAATTTTATGATTTTCTTCTGTATTTTGCTTCGGGGACGTCTCGTTGTAATGTCCAACATGTCATATGTGGACTTCACTTGCCCTGATATCGTTTTTCTATCGCAGAAATGTCCTGGTGGAATCTTCCACCGTGTTCATAGCTGACGGCGCCCAAATAAATAACAGCTCCCCACGACAATTCTTTTATAGTCACGATGATTTCCAAGAAAATTGAAAGCTGCTTTCATGAAAGATTCCCAAGCTGATTTTTCTGCATCACTAAGCTTTTCTTTAAATATTTCATCTTTCATCAATTGTCGGATTTGAGGACCAAAAAAATGAATTTTTTAATTTTTGCATCACTCAGTTTAGGCAATTTTTCTTTCGTCTCCACTCCTATCCATAGCTTTCACAAAGTTTTTCATGAACCCAAGTTTTATGTGAAAAGCTGGTAAAAATATATTATCAGGCTGCACTAATGGAGGACTTTTAATATTTTTTTTATCCTGCAGTAAGCGATTTTTGGCCAGTCTTTCAGAATATAAGATATTCTAGTTGTAAGCCTAAAATTAAGGCAATAACCTTCACATCTCCACAAACTTTCCAGTTGTGTTCGTTATCTTGAATTTTTTCCAAGATAGGTTTAATAGTTTCATAAGACTCTTTCATGTTAGAAGCCTCACCTAATATATAGAGGGAAGTTCATTGCCGATATGCTAAAGGACAGCCTTTATACTTACTTTCGAATCGATAAATAAACGCCATTCTTCTGCTTTATATTGTATACCCAAGATAGTCACTACGCCATAAACATTATTACAAAATACCAGCTGATCGTCTTGTAAAAAGAAAACCTTTTAACTCTTCATCTTGATTGCGATTGTAGCATCCTTTTGTTTTTGGTTGTAATAAATTCCATCAATTTAATCAAGAGACCAAAAGTTCTGCCAGTTATTTGGACAAATTTAAATCACGTACCAAATAGTTGAGATCTCCTTGAGATAGTAGATGTGGCTCATTAGATGAAAAAACTTCTTGAAAGTCAAGATCTAATATTTGGTTATCGATTGCTTCTGGCGTAACGGACATATTGGAAATTTGAGGTGGTTCTGGCACAGGTAAGTCAGGATACTTAATTTTACTTTTTGTTTTAATTGTAATACCTTTTGTATCAGTAAGACAAAAATAACAATCAGATGAGTGGTTCGTTGGTTCCGTCCAAATCATAGGAATTGCAAATGGCATAGATCGACATCTTTTCGCCCATCCAGTAAGAAGACCCACACTGTAACACAACAGTTGTGTCTTGTTGTCCGATGACAAAGCCGAAATACTGTTCATATAACATAGTTACTAATGGCGTGAAATTTTTTCGCTGAGTTTTAAAAGTGATGTTGCCACAAATGTAACAATTTTGTGGGTAGTAGCTGTAACACAAGAACAAGACCTGATCAAATCAAAATAAATATGGTGTTCGAATGAGGGTACGTAGGTAATTTAAAATTAGTATTAGTATTATATGTTATTAGACGTTACTTTAACCAACAGCTGAAACTATTAAACGTTTAGTGACCAAGTTCAATGAAAAGAGTAGTGTGACAATATCAAAGCTGAAGATTAGGTCCCGTCCATATTGAAGCAATGACACCATTGATGATGTAAAAACCGATATTGACCAACATTCAGAAACTTCGCAGTTTTTCTTGCAACCATCAACCATGTGGACGATTTTAGAGTTTGATTTGCATAATTTCGCATACAAGATACAAGTTCCAAATCGTGTTCAATACGCCCCAAAAAAGTCCTTGCTGCTGGACCAGATTGACTATCACTAATATTAAATATTTGGTATTGGGGCACCATTTGGTTTTTAGTAAAATTATAAAAATTTAAAAGAAATAAACAAACTATTGATTTAGAAAACAATTACAATAGTATATATAATATTTATAATAATGAAGAATAAATTAAATTTATAAATTAAAAATAAGAGAGAACAATCACTCTACGATTTCTCTAAAAAAAAAACACGCGTCTTAGGCTTTCCGATAATAAATTAAAAAGGCGTGGTGCAGTAACAGCGTAAAAACGTGAAACGTGAGTTTTATGGATTGATGGCACAGTTACAAAGAATCTGGAATAAACACGTAAATTTTAATTCTCATGAAGTCGAGAAGCAAAATATCTGAACTCAAAGAAAATATTCTCAAGACCTTGTAGAAGTAGAGATGCCGTAAGGGGAGATCACCAAGATTTCTGAACAGTTCAAAACTACAGGTTCCACGATTTACTTTGCATATAATTCTTATTGCATGTTTATGTTTTATGAGTAAATTTTATTATAGTACGTACCACTCCAATAAGATATTCCGTATTGTAGCTTTGATTTCAATAAATTTTCATAGACTAATTTCAAAGTAGTCTATGACAGTAGAGGCTGAAGTTGTAAAGTTGCCTTACAGAACGATTTAAATATTGCTTCAGATAGAGTATATGATGTTTCTGTCAGAGCTTATGATTTAAAATTATACTTAAATATTTGAAATTATCAACTCGGTCAATCGTAAACAGGTATTAATGCAACTCACACTGTTCTTGAATGTTACAGGATTATGTCTGCCTTCCGCTAAACTAAAACGTAAACAACTCGATGAATGGCAATATAAAAGGCGGTCATTACATTTTGCACCCATAATATTAAAGATCGTGAACTTTGCTTTATCTCTGACAACTAGTTTATTATATTTAAGCCATCTCTGCAATATACGAGTATCTAAATCATAATTTACGTCCGCAAATAGATCAGGATAAGTTTTTTTTGAATAGGAAATAGCGGTATCGTGAGCAAGTGCTGTGATTTTATATTTAAAAGGTTGTATAAATAGGGAATTCACATATATTAAAAAGAGGATGGGACTCAAAACAGAACCTTGTGGAACACATATATTGATAAAATACTGATAACTTAAAATTTGTTTGATTTTTACCATTTTTGTTTATTTTTTAAGTACGAAGTAAACCAAATATAGATAAAGCCCCTGCAAACCACTTTGTAAAGTTTTGTGCTTAGTCGGTCTCTTACTTGAATTCAGTGTAAGTGAAAGTAATGTACTATAATATAAGTATTTCAATAAAATGGATATCAGTGAAGAAAGTTAATTTGAATTATTTATACTCATACATATATATGTACCTAGGATTTAAATGATTCTGATGTTTCTATGATTAACGAAACTGGATGGCTAAATAACTTAGCTATTAAATCAAAAATATTAAACGGTGAATTTAAAATAAATAATAAGAGAGGTAGGAGCAAGATTTGGGATGTGTTTGGTGTTATTGTTGAAACGTCAAATGGTGAGCCTTTAGAACACTTAGTTGCATGCGGAAATTGACAACACGTTGAAAGAATAGAAGTCTGCATTGAAGGCAAAAAAATAGTGTGCGCGATATAACACAGTGGACAATAGAAAATTATCGACCGTTCAAAATTGTGGCGAAAACGGGTTTGCAAAAACTGTCACAGTTCCTTATGACAATTTGTGCTAAATATGGACCATATGTTGATGTTCAAAAATTATTACCGCACCCTGCAACTGTTTCGCGTAATATTAGACACCTCAACAATAAATATTTCCAACTTGTAAAAATGAAATAAAAAGTATTAAAACAAACGTATATGGACTAACATTCGATATATGGACGGATAGTTATTTAAGAATTTCGTACATATCCTTAACAATGTAATGGCAGTGTACCCAATTTAGAGGGAAAAATAGTTTAGGGGTTTTTTTTGGGGTACAATTTAAACAAATTATTAAATTGAACACCAACAGATCTGCTTAGTGTGTACCGCGCCTAAATTGAATGATAGTTACAACATCCGATGGTTGAAAATGAGTGGTGTCAACTACAAAATAAAACGAGAAGCAGTTTTTTTCAAATACAGAAGAATTTTATGCTGATGTTAGCAAAGATTGTGATTCAGCGGGAAATAAATGGTTCAAAAATGTTGCCAAATTTGTAATGTTTGCTTTGTTTGCCTTTTTCAAATGCAAGTGTAATAATAAAAAAAAATTGAGAAACAAATTATCACCAGAAATGTTACAGTGTTTAATGATGGTAAGATATACTCCATTACTACAAGGTTCTGGCGTTAATTTTAACCCAACGCACAGTGGGGCAGAATAGGCTCAAAGTTGGCATCAAATCAACCGATAAAACTATCGGTCTGATGATTATTGAGACTGTGTATAAGAAAATATCCAGTCCACTCATGGCCACGCCCATAAAAATGCCCCATATAAAGAAAAAACACTGCTTCAGTTACAATTTTGTATAAAATCGATCTATTAATATTATTTATGTATATGCATGTATATTATTATTATTATTATTAATTATAATTTATAACGGAATCTTCATGTTCAACTTCACTATTGTCATCTTCGTCATCATCACTGCTTTCTTGGACTGGCGAAGGTTTAAGTAAATACAATGTTTCCTCGGGTAGGTGTTGATGTTTTTTGTTGGGTAGTTTCCTCTTGCTGGTGATTAGTGGATCGGAACTTATTAAAAAAGAGTTAAAAACATCTATATTAGTTTTTTTACGACTAGATTTTCGCTCTCGATATTTTTCAAAGTCCTTGTTTCGTGCTTCTTGGGCTTCCTCTGTTAGTTGGCCAATGGGTAATAAAGAATGCCATATTATTTCTGGTCCATGAATGATACATGAGGGATGCTTCTCAACATAATATCTGGCTGTATCAAGCGAAAATTTCCTGAACTTCTTGACATCAATTTCAAAGCCACAAGATACACCTACCATAATAATGTGCATCTTTTTAATCAGCTGTACATCAACTTTGGTTCTGTCTGCAGAAGTTTCTGGATTTTGAAAAAAACGTCTGGCTGTATTTCCGTCATTAAAATTACCAAATCCGGGCTTTGGTTTGTCTATTATCAGGCCACATATATCTCTGAATTCTTTTTGGATCCGCGCTTTATTTTCCGCAACAATGGCTTTGTATTTATCCCCTCGAGCTTGCCACTTTCTATGACGTAATTTATAAGACAAATGTAGCAAATTTTCGAAAAATCGTATCCAGCCATGAAGAACGGATAGGCCAGACTCCAAGTTCTCAGTTTCAACTTTTCGTGCTATCATATCCTCTATATAATTGAACTGTTTAGAAGTTGCGCCACACAAATAGCATTTTTGTATTGATGACGTCTCCGTAAGAGCATTGCACACTTTACCGTCAATCATAGTAAAAACTAAGTTATGACTAACAAGCAGCGATTTTCCCTCAATCAGCGCTGCTGTCTTTTGCAAGTTTTTTATTTGCTGATCTACTCTGTTCTTTTCTGCAATGGATTTTTCTGTTGACTCTTTTACGAACTCGATTTTTAAAGGCCTGCAGTATCTTGTAAAAATCGGTAGCGTATTTTGCCATACAATTTTTGCATCACAGGTTAGTCGAAGTGGAACAACACAGGTTATGAAGACAGACGAATCAAATGCTTCAAAACCATGAAAAACCTGTTTGTAGGAACTATGTCCCGAACTTCCCACAAACAAGCACAGTTTATCTAATCCTTCATTTTTTAGTAAGAGAATGACATCTTTTTCTGATTGCAACAAACGCTGAATAGAGTGGTCAAGTAAAACTTGCAGAGTAACATCTACCGAAGTTGTGGTAATTGCAATGTGTTCGGAAGGGGGATAGCATTCTTGTTTTGCGGCTTGAATAATCTTATAAGAAGAAAATTTTTCTGGTGCACTCATTCTAATTATATTATATTGATGGCGAGATAATTGGGCTTCAAACGCAACTACAAGCGCATCTTCAAAGAATTTGTTTCCAACAACTTCTTATAAGTGCTTCTATATTTCTCTGCTCTATCAGGGGTGGTACTCGTAATTTCTTTTAGAACTTTGTAAGCATTTACCTGTCCTTCCGCTCTCAAACTCATTTGACTAGCATAATTCAATACAGCAACTGATGTGGATTCTCGCAATTTCAGAGTTTTCCTTCTTTTAGTTCTTTCGGCACAACCTTCGAAGGGAGTACTTAGTCGACCACGCTTTTGATCAGGACAACGAAGAAAAGAAATAGAAGTCTCAAGCCAAGTACTATATGTTTTTAAAAATAAATCGAGTCGTCTACGTGCTTTAACCCAAAGGGATTTATATTGTGACTTAAAATGAGATAATAATTTAATTAAGCTTTCATTATTAAAATTTCGTGTTCGATTTTTTAGTTCATCCGTTAAAAATGTAACTTGCTGTTGCATTTCAGTATGTTCAGCGGATCTCATTATATTAAAAAGCTCCATTCGATAATAAATAGAGTTTTGGAACTAATCCCTAAAGATGTAATCATTTCATTAAAAACTACAATAAAACTACCAAACTATTTCTTTCAGAAAGTAAATTTTTTTAAAAAATCGTACAACAAGAGTTGCAAAAAGTAGCACCGAATTTTAAATGTTTATCAAAGTACACCATATAAACAATCAAAAAAAATTAAAAACTAAAGCTTGGACGGCTTTGGAACATAATTAATTTCACCAATATTTACAAAACAAACGCTAAATTAGTAGATGCACTGAAACCTGGTACGATGAATGTTAAGGTAATTTACAACTAAATGCAATTTCACACAAAAAAAAAAATTCAGCTTAACACATACCTGAGTTTGATGGCTCCATACTAAAAATTTTAACAACCTTCAAGTTTTCAGAAAATTTTTACACACCAAAAATACTACAAACTTTCATTTAAGTAGTAGTAGTAATATTTTTTTATTGAGCTTTTCATTGTAACATAAATGCTTATAACTTACAGATATTTTATTGAATTCAAGTTGCCGACTTAGAATTGGTCAGGCTATGCAATATGTGTTAATGTTTCGTCGTAAAGTATACAAAAGTATAAAATTTAAATAAATTCTAGTTTGTATGAGTTTTTGTGTGTCCACTCAAAAAAGACCACAACAGTATGGTAAGGCTTAAGGCTTAAGATAAGAAAACAAGCAAAAAAATAATATAAAAAAATAAATAAAAATAAAACAAACAAAGAGTACTCCTCTAAGGAGTAAAGAGTAAGGAGTTGTTAATTATTAAAATTAGGAATTTGTTTAAATGTTTTGTACTATTTACTTATGGTTATACATTTGTATATATCATTTTGGGCCATCAAAATTGTATTTCTTTGTTCAGTGGAATTAAATACTTATTTTCTAGTTTTATAAATAAAATAAACAAAAAAAAATTATTATGGTAAATTCGTAAACAATTCGATTGCATATTGTTAATTGTTAACATTTATGTACTATATGTGTTATTACAAATTTTCTTATTATAACAGATATATCTTAGAAGTAATGTGTTAGTAATGTATATCTTAGAAGTAATGTGTTGTTTATTATTAGAAGGTAATAAACAAGGTACAGTAGGAAGATAAGAAAAAAAAATAAAAATAAATTACTGTTCGTGTTTAAAAGGTTAAACAAATTTCCATTTTGACAAGATTATTTTAGTTTTTTTTATTTATCATTTAGCCTCTATGGTTGTTTATATGTGTTTTTTTGTAAAAAGGGGAAAGAAAAGAATTATCTTCCGTGATCTCAAAATCTAGGATGGACCCCTCCGAAAGTATACTTAAAGGAGATAAGTAGTATCTATCGTTTATTGAAAAGTTAATATTTTTACAAAAAATGTTCCTAATTAGGGGATTCGCGTGAGATTCAAGCTTGGTTAGTCTCATTTTAGCAAGCATAGTTAGAAAAGTAATCAATGGGGTGATTTGAGATTCCTCGTATATAGTTTTATTACTGAACCATCTAGCATCTGGTCTTCTGTATTTTGAGATACATTTTCTCAAGATAATCCTCTCGAATCTTTGGAGTTCAGCTGCTACATTAGGCGTTATGCAGAAGCAACTAGTAAAACCGTAGGACAAAAGGGGGCGTATTAGTGTTTTGTAGAATAATAATTTAGTTTCCCTTTGTACCTCTCTAGAGCTAAAAAGCATTTTCAATTTTGCCGCGGCTATTTTGCTGTTTCGAAGAGCATTCCTTGCATGGAAGTTGGCTTTAAGTCTTTCGTGTAGCGTTATACCTACGTAGGTACTTTATCGTCTTTTTTTAGTGTATAACATTGTTTTCTATTTCTAATGAGATGTGTTTAGTGTCAGGGACTGCTAAGTAATGGCCCCTACATGAAGCTTTTCTAAAGCATATTAAATTGCATTTGTCTACTTTAAGCGCAATTTCCCATTTTTTATAGTATATTATTGTTTCCTGCAAATGCTGCTTTAAAGTTATTATAGCAGTGAGCGGTCTACTGTGCGCCCTAAAAAGTAATGTATCGTCGGCATATAAGATGGCCTTAGACGAATTAAGAAAGAGATGGAAGTCATGTAAATATATATTAAATAAAAGAGGGCCCAATATAGTACCTTGTGAGACTTCAGAAAACACTGGAATAGGTGCCGAACGCTCATTGTTACAGTTGATCATCAGATAACGGGCCTGTAGAAAACTATGTATAATTTTAATCCAATACACGGGAAAATTAAGGGTAATTAATTTAGATATGAGGCTCTCATGCCAAACTAGATCGAATGCTTTTTTTAAGTCTAACGCACACGCTACCGTGCATTTTCTCTCTCTTAAATTTTTGAATATTTGGTCTTGCAAATACAGAAGAGCATGCTCGGAGGAGTGGTTGCATCTAAAGCCAAACTGTTGATGGTTAACGATGTCCGAGTCGGTGATGAAATCATTTATATTTGATAAAAGTATTTTTTCTAAGATTTTGCCCAGATTTGAGGTCAATGAAATCGGTCGAAATCTATTTATTTCGTTAGAGGTGCAATTTTTTCTTATTGGTATGAGAAATGCTTTTTTGCAATTGTTTAGTATGGGAGTGAGGTGAAAAGAAAGAGTTAAGCTAATTTTTTTTACAAAATTAGATATTTTATCAGGTCCCGCTGATTTTTTGTTCTTTATTACTGATTCCACCATGGAGACAGAAACCAGATTTTCATTTTCGGAATTACTAGACAAGTTGGAAGTAGAAAAAGTGGTTAATCGAAAATTGGTGTTCCAAGCTAGAAAGGAATTGTTGATAGTGCTTACCTCTTGTACACAAAGTGGATCCAGAGACATGGTTTTATCTGAATATAATTCCTCGTAAAAGTTTCTAAAAGCTTCCAATTTTTCAACGTTTGTGAGAAGAAGTCTGCCAAAAACTTTCATTTAACTAGGCACTTGATATCAGTGAACATGTATCGCTGGTACTGATGCATTTTTCATGGTATGTGACTAAGATAACGGCAGAGGACAGTTAGTTTATGATGAGTGTGATATTTAAGTACTCGAAAGTAGAACAAACGGACCCAGAGAGAGAATTTCAATTTTTGATTTATTGCCAACCTTTTGGCTGTCCTGCCCCACAGTGCGACGCCAGCAATGATACAAAAGTTCCATTGTAAAATGTATGATTTGAAAAATAGCAATGAGGCTGAAAATGATTTTGTTGTGATGGAAGAGCTATTAGAAAACATGGAATTTTTTACTTACATATAAAATAATTAATATTTAAATTCTTTTAATACTACCTATGGTAAACAAATCAAAGTTTATTTAAGTTTTTAATGAAGGTAATTTAATTTATTTAAAATTACACAATCTATACTTAAAAAACTACAAATTTTATAAATGTCAGTTTAGGGGGTTTTGCCTTAAATTTAGGGGCTTTTGATATCACTTTTTGGGGGAGAAAATTTCAAATGTTGGCGACACTGTGTAATGGGCATTAAAAGAGGGAAAATTGAATACGAGATTACTTTGCCTAAAATCGATGAAGTGTGAATTCTGTACAGGTTATTAATCTTTTAAAAGGGTCTATTTAAAGTCGTACTGATTTATTTTTCTAATATTTCAGGTCAAAACATCCGTTCCAAGGTCAGTCATCTTTTAAGTGAATTTGAGTGTGAACTTGATAGCATGTCCATCGTAGTAACGGACAGGGGAGCAAACATGATTGCTACCTTCCCTTCACTGAACAATATTTTCTGTATAAACCACATAATTCTATTGAAAAAGCTATTAAAGAAAACTCTACATACATATAGGATTTAATTGATAGATGCAGTAAGCTAGTAAAATACTTAAAAAAAATCTAGTGCGAATTCGGCGTTTAAAATGTCTTTAAAAAGTAGTGTATGTACAAAATGGAATACCAGTTATTATTTACTACATTCAATTGAAAAAAACGGGGTCGAAATCTCAAATATACTATAAGAAAAAAATAAATTACAAAGAATTGTAAATATATGTAAATCTTAGTCATATTAGTGTATTAGTTAACATTTGAAAACCTTTTGAAGAATTTTCGAAACAGTTTGAGGTGACAGTTATGCAACCCTTCATTTAACAATATTTCACAGATTTGGAAGATTTAGAAATAATCGCAAAGTTTTAACATAAAATTAAATACTTTTTTGGACACTATTGTATTACAAAATTTAACAATAATTCACAAAATTGCCCTTTTTTTATTCCCTCCAACAAACAAATTAATTCAGTTCAATGAAGAAGAAAAACAAGCTATTAAAGATGAATGCAAACACTTCATGCAAAGTTATGAAAATGAATTGCCTGAGCAAGCTGCTGAATCGGTGGAACAATCTATAAATGAAGAGTTGCACAGCTTGTTATCAAGTGGTAAAGACCTCTTTGTGGACTTTATTCCACCTGTAGAGACAATTAATTCAATTGATAAGTTAAACAAAGGTGGGTAGCCGTAGGCGCAAGGTTCGGTGTTCGAATCCCAGCCTCGTCCGAAAAACATTCTTTTTTTAAGCAACTTAATTCACGTAAGACGAATGGTTGCCTCTAATACAACAACAAGTCCAATTACACTAATAATTTAGTCTCCCCAATAAATGTTGGATGCCACCCATGGAGCGAAATAACCCCTGAGCCCACAAATCTTTCTTTCTCTCCCTGTCCCATTTTCCTAAAAACTTAACACGTGCTGAGTGTTAAGTTCTTAAAAAAAAAAAAAAAATCCACTACTACGAAAACACTAATGTGATTTTCCACGACGATTTTAATGTTTTGCAGTGGTGGCATATGCATCAAGTAGAGTTGGCTATATTATATAAGACTAGTTGTAAAATATTAGCCACACCAGCTAGCAGTGCTCCTTCCGAAAGAGTTTTTTCTTCGGCTAGACAGTTAATTTCCGAAAAACGTAGTCTAATTGGAACCGTTCCAGTTTTTGAATTATAACGTAAAAACGTCGGACATTTGTAATGATATAAAAGAAGATCATATTATATGTTGAAAAAATCCATCTAATTGTTGTTTTATTTATTTTAATAGAGATGTCATTTACCCATTTTCACCGTTAAGTTTGTATATTGCATAGATTGACAGAATACTTTTTAAAATTAAAAATTAACATATTTCCCCCTGTTTCGCTATCAATGGATGAAGTATTCATTCTGTAATCAAATCCTGAATGATTTATTCATTTTAGTTTTCAAAATGTGAATGCCATGAAATAGGTACTCGTATAAATATGAATGAATTGAAAAGGGATTCAAGGCATTTATTGCAGACCTCTACTTGCCACCTCTAAAACCATACTGACAAAGATTAAAGTTGTTTGTATAATCTGAACACGTTAAAAGCCTTGATTTGATCCCTTTCTCAAAAACTTTTGAAAAACTGACAGAAGGGAGATAGGTCGATAATTGTTTAACATAGTAGTATTTCCGTTTTTATGCAGCTATGATGCGATTCAGGGAATATTCCGTCTGAACGTAAAAATTAAAAAGAAAACACAAAACATTTGAAAATTAAAGAGGAATATTATTCAATAGAAACCTAGAGATCGGACCAAATCCAGAAGGAGTAGATATTTTAATAGATAAAATGATTTTATATATTTCAAATGCTATGAATTGTTAAAAATAAATAATAATTGAAAGTTAATTTGTTTTAAATTTAAATCAGTGTAGCTAATATCTTTTCCAAAATCCTACAGAGAATTCATACATATTTGAAAAGAAATTATTCAAAAGATTGGCAACATCTGCAGACTCAGAGCCAGTAAAATTATTATCATTTACAGCGATATTATAGCTAATATTAGTTCTGTTTAGAATTTTCTTTTTGACGTTACCAATGGTTCCTTCTTCTTCTTTCTTTAAGTGACGATACAGTGCGGGGTGGATCTGGGCCTCAGTCAACAAGCGACTCCAGCCAGCTCGATCCCTAGCTAGCTGCCTCCAGTTTTGCACGCTAAGTTGGCTGAGGTCCCCTTCCACTTGCGTGTGCCACCTGAGACTTAGCCTTCCTCTACTGCGCTGTCCCTCGGGAGCGGATTTGAAGACTTTTCAGACCGGAACATTGGTGTCCATACGCTCTACATGACCCAGCCATCTTAGTCTTTGGATCTTCACTCTTCTGGTTAGGTCGACGTCGCTGTACAGTTCGTAGAGTTCATTGTTGTATCTCCTCCTCCATTTACCGTCAATGCAGACGGGACCGAAGATCACGCCCGAAGAATTTTTCTCTCGAAGCAACGAAGAACACCCTCATCCATTTTTGATAATGTTGTCCGAGAGAGGGCTTTGCTACTCAATTGCCTTCTTAGACCAAAGAAACAGAGGTTGGCAAGAGTTATTCTTCGTTTGATCTCAGCATTGGTGTCGTTGTCTGTATTTATAGCGGAGCTTAGGTAGGCAAAGTCCTTAACTACCTCAAAGTTATACATGTCGAGGGTGACGTTCTACCCGAGACGTCGGTGTTGGTTGTCCTTTTTGCTTGACAGCTCACGTTGACCGCTAAACCCATTTTCGCCGCTTCCATCTCAATACTCGTGAAAGCGCCACTGACATCACGCTGCTTTCTCCCGATTATGTCAATATCGTCGGCGTATACGAGTAATTGGACGGACTTTTGAAAGATAGTGTCTCTTGTGTTTGCTCGTGAGTTTTGCACTATTCTTTCAAGTACGATGTTAATCTGTTGATCGTTTCTGGACATCAAAGGCCTCGGTGAGATCTTTACCGATCTTGATGAAGCAGCGAGTATTCTCCATCGTCATCCTGCACAGACGGACGAGTTTGGCAGGGATGCCGAAACTAGACATTGCTCTGTAAAGCCCGCCTCTGTAGATGCTGTCATACGCGGCCTTAAAATCGATGACTAGGTGGTGTGTATCGATCTGAAGCTCATGGGTCTTCTCCAAGACCTGCCGTAGTGTGAATATTTGGTCGAGGGTCGACTTTCCTGGCCTGAAGCCACACTGATATGGATCTATCAGGTTGTTGACGAACGACTTCATACAATATAGCAGATAAGATCTTGTATGCGATGCTAAGGAAACTGATGCCTCTGTAATTGGCGCAGTTCAGAGGGTCTCCTTTCTTGAGAATCGGGCAAAAAATGCTGAGGTTCCATTCATCGGGCATACTTTCGTCCGACCATATTTTACAGATCATCGCCTGCCGCTTTGAAGAGCTCGGCAGTCAGGCCGTCCGCTCCAGGAGCTTTGTTTGACTTACGAGTAAGCTTAGATATAGCTATCTTCACTTCGTCCAGGTCGGGTGGACGGAAATGTTGGTCATCATCGTCCAGGTTGAAAGGTTGATTCTGCCTGACAGTGGTATTTGGCTCGTCATCGCCGTTATTCAGTCTGCATAAATGGTCTTTCAAAATCCTCAGCATCGACTGCGATTCTACCACAATATTCCCTTGTTCATCTCCACAGGCTTCGGTTCGGAATTTGTTTCCGTGGCATGTTATTTTTACCTTTTGGTAAAACTTCGGAACCTCATTCCTGGAGTAGCATCTCTCAATTTCCTCGACCGCGTGCTTTTCATGCTCTTTCTTCTTCCTCCTGAGAAGCCGGTGTTCGTCTCTCCTATTCCGCTCATAGAGCTCATGAGCAGCTCTGGTCCTTCTATGCAGCGCCGCTTTATATGCTACTTGCTTAGCTGCGAGTGAAACCCAGCACACCAGAAGCAGCACCTCTAATGGCGTTTCGAAGTGTTTCCAATGGTCTTCGATGCTTGATGCTGGCGGTATTGGACCTCTTAAGAGATTAAGAGACACGCAATAGGAAATCTCTTGCGACTGTAGCCGTCTGACGTCGAATTTCCTCACAGCATTAGTTTGTCTTGGCGTAGTTTGGGATATCTGCAACCGTTCCTTGGCTACAACAAGGTAATGGTCCGAGTCGATGTTGGCTCCTCGGAACGTACAGAAATCCATAATACTGGAGGAGTGTCTTGCGTCGATCGCAATGTGATCAGTCTGGTTGACTGTTGATTGATCAGGAGTTCTCCAAGTCCCGCGTGGGAAACGCAAACGATTAGCCTGAATCCGTTATCGGAGGTGGTGTTGTGCAGGCTATAAGATATTTTTCGATTGTTCCACCAAAGATACCCTCTCTTCCTAGCTTTGCATTAAAATTACCGAGGACAATTGCTGGTAGGTCTTGTTAAGGAGCTCATAGAAGGCATCCTTGGTGTCGTAATCTTTCTCCTCTGTGGGGCATGAGCGCATATAAGGCTAATGTTCACGAATTTAGCCCTGATGCGGATTGCTACGAGGCGCTCCCTCACATGCCGGAAGCTCAGGACTTCTTGTCTTAGTCTGCCTCCGACAACAAATCCACATACAAATAAGCGCTGCTTTTGCCCTCGATAGCAATCGCCGTAGTAGATGTCGCAGTTTTTCATCCTCTTTTTGTCCGCCGATCCCATCGCATTTCTTGGATGGCGGTTATGTCTGCTTTGCAGCAGTCCAGGACCTCCGCTAGTTGTTCGGCTGCACGTGGTCTATTAAGGGACCTAAAATTCCACGTGCATATCCGAAACTCATTGTCCTTTAATCGTTTAGAAATGAACATCGTTGCCCCCATGATACCAATAAAAGCCAGTTTCACAATTTTTGCCACAATACCAAGCTACCATATGTTGGCAATCTAGTTCAATTTCTCACTTCAAATGCTTAGCGCTGGTAGTATCCCTTTGTTGGTCAAAACAATCTCTCTCCTCTCCTCTTCTTCACGAATTAAAGACTTTCTTTCCCATACTCGACCAGACTTTAAAGAATTGTCATGGAACTGGACACTGGCTCCACGTTGTTTTTTCGTGCATCAGCGTTATTGTCCGAAGTCTAAATTATCTAACAATGTTCCTTAGTTGCT
This sequence comes from Volucella bombylans, assembly GCA_949129095.1. NCBI lineage: Eukaryota > Metazoa > Arthropoda > Insecta > Diptera > Syrphidae > Volucella > Volucella bombylans. Next base: position 155,373,960 of record OX422143.1, read on the forward strand.
GACAACAAGACATTTTTAAGTACTATAAAGACTTCCTGGCTGAGATTCCTTAAAGTGATACTAACAGGTTCGATACTTGACCTATAAACATTTTAAAACTTTATAATAACACTGACATTGAAAGCAAACATAAATTTCCATAATTGTTCTAAAACACTGAATATGAGCATGACAGGTAACCGTTAAACACCGATTACCACTACAAGAACCAACTATACTAAAACTAAATCGTCGTCCTTAAGCAAATAATTGTATTTCAGCGCAACTCAAAGAAAAAACCGTCGAAATGGAATAAGAAAAACTTGTCTCCATTATGTCAACATCGTCTCGCAAGATAAGTACTATTTATAAGTAACTCTGCAGCTACCACCAAAACAATATTGTTGACTACTTCGTAATGCCCGTGGCTCTAAAAAAAAAAAACTGGAACAAAGCGATAAGGACCAGTTTCACCGTCAAATCACTGCATCTAGAGTGGACAAACTTCCACAGGAAAAAAAAAAAAAACAGGCACCCATAAAAACGCATTGCCATTCACCCAAGTTTCTCTGATCCAAACGTTGAAACGACTACAACGATTCCTAGAACGGAAAGTTGAAAAACTTTGTCCTCGTACTCGGACTCTTTAGTCAATTTAAATTTTATGGAGCAAATTAGAAACTATCTGTCTGCGTTGTACAATGAATTCATTAGCTCGGTTCAGGACGAGTTCTCCGGGTGAACGCTATAGAAACAGCTAAAGTTAGGTATGTCTCCTGATAATTAACTGAATCCTGAATGATGGAAAAGTTTCGCCGACATTACGACGAATAACTACCACGTCCTTGGTAAACTTAAAACAATTGTTGGTGTAAATAATACAAAGTGATGATGATGACATTGGGATTCATGTGCAACAATGTTCCATGAAAAGCTCATACGAGGACTCGTATATTGAAATAATCCTCAAATGAAAGGATTATGTGAAAGAAAGTACATATGTTGTTGTGGAAGTAGCTTGAAAAGGTTGTTTTTTGAGCGCGGTGGAAGCATGTTGCTCATATTAAGTGGCAGACGCGGTAAGACCCTGTTAAACCGGTTTTGGCTCATTAGTAGCTGCGGGATGAAACTTACCCATATTAACGTGCTCCATTACTTGATGCTTATGCTAATGTAAATAATTAATTTGGTGAAATTCTCTGTTCGGAGGAGCTTCAACTTTGGTTCTAGATACCTATGCAGTAGATACAAACATGTGGACTTAAAGATAAAGTTTCAATTACATAAGTTGAAACTCTGTTCGGATAATTGTTTAACGAGAATCGGTTCATTAGAGATCAATGGGTATTGTAGTCTGGAAGGGGAACGCTATTGAGCTTATTTAAAAGTTTACTTGGTATCAATGTGAAGGGAATAATCACAAGGATATGAGTGAGTGAGTGAGTGAGAAAAGTCACCAAGTTAGCTTTTCACTTTTAATTTTCAAAGTAGGTATCAGAAGTCATTGAATGATGACGATAATAATGTAATTATGAATGTACTGAAAGCTCTTGGCTTTCCATTAAATCAAGACATACAAACACATTTTCATATGGAATACTTGTGGTATTTTTTTTCCGGTGGGAATGGAGCGCTTAGAACGAGGATGAGTTCATTGCAGTCTTGAGCTCAATAGCACATGGTCGTACATAGGGGTTTTAGTGTCAGATTTATAAAATGTATTTTCAGAACCAACCATTTGTTTACAGAGCTAGAGAATAAAATATATAACTTCTCAACTGTGTCAAAAAATGCCACTGCGTCAAAAGAACATTGAACAACATCACGGATGACTAGATTCAGCGAATGCGAGGAGCATGGGACGAACCAAGAAATTGCTTCTAGAGCTTTAATTCTAGCTTGCATACCACAATTTTTGCCTTTCATGTTTGCACCATTGTCATATCCTTGGCCCCGGCAATTTGATAAAGCAAGGATTAACTTTGAAAGCTCATCTAATACTAGCTCAGTTAATCCATATCCGGTTGTCTCTTCTGCGAACTAAAAATTCTAAGAAGTATTCCTTAACTTCATAGTTTCCTTTATTATGGTCAACTATTCTAACTACCAAAGTTAGCTGTACTTTCCTAGTAATATCGGGCGTACAATCTACAATTATGTAAAAATATTTAGGTCGCTTTATTTTGTCTAAAATAGCTTTTATAACTTCGCCTGCCAAAAGTTCTATGAGCTCATTTTGAATACCCTTACTTAGGTATGTGTGCTTCGTCTGCTGATGATGGATTCTGCGTAAGTGTTCCATGAACCATGTCGAATTGACATACAGCTTGCACGAGTTGCAGAAAATTGCCGTTGTCTGGCTCGAATAAAACATCGGAGTTTCCTCAAAATGCTAAAGACTGTGTAGCAAGGAATTGAACGAGAATTATAAGCAGTTTTAGGACATTTCTCCAATGCTCAGTTTCCTTATCCAGTTGGGTTTGCATTCCAGAGTCTATATTTTTGCAAACCTAAATCTAAATCTCTCCAAGCCCGGAAAGCTGTCATATATAAGGGACTTGCCTCATGCTCTTGAATAGCCCTTGAAAAGTGACTCCAGCTAATATAGCCTGTGCTGGACAAAGCGACACCCCTTTTCGCTCGCGAAAATAATAAACAGCAGAAGCAAAGGATAGAGTCCGAAGATTTCTAGTAAACTAACCATGCCATTGATGTTTTCTCACTATTTTTTAAATCTCTTTGGTAAAAACGGGTACTAAACTTCCTGGTTTTAGTTACAGGGAAATCAAAATTGTCTACTTGAACAGAACCCTGCTCCACTAATAATTGAATAACTTGATCACTTAAATTTGGCCATAATTTAGGATCTTCAAATGCTGATAAAACATTAATTGCACTACTTTCTTCAACATCATCTAAAACATGTCGATGGCCGTGGCTCAAGTGGTAATGGACAGCCTCGCCCGAAAGACATAATTATTTTTTCAGTTAACGAAAATCAAGTATGATGAGTAGTTGACTAGAAATCAACAAGAAACCAACCTCCACTAAGAATTTAGTCTCCCTATTAAATGTTGGATGCCACCCATGGAGCGAAATAACCACTGAGCCCAAACAAAATTCTTTCTCTCTCTATCCTATTTTCCAAAAAATCTTAACAAGTATTCAGGCACTTTAAGTGTCACTCATATTCACTTAAGTGTTAAGTTCTTTAAAAAAAAAAATGTAAGTCTGATTCTGCCTGAACTGGATCTGCAATATTTTCTGTATACAATAAATTATTGCAACTTAGTTTTACCGATGTTGAAGGACACACAGCAAGGTATTCTCTGAACTGCAGCGCCTGTTTTGTATTGTTTGCCGCCTCAACCGCCTTCCGTTTGCTCCTACACTCACTACCTGATAGTTTTTTTCTTTCCTGAATACATTTCCGGACCACAATGCAACACTTTTAACCGACTTAACAAGCGCGTACCTCTGTAAAATATACTCGTACATACATACATATAATATACAACTCAATGCTATTGAAGCTAACAACACGTTCTCTTCTACCTTCTACATCGAACACGTCTGCCTTAGTTTGTTGGAGCCAATTTTATTTGTTGGAAATAACTTGCATTTGGCGCAGATCCGAAACTCTGCTCCATAGGAGTTTTAATTTGCTAGGGTTTTCTGCGATTTCAGCTGGAAAAACTATGGCGTTATGGCGCAGAATTTGTGAAGTATGGAGCGGCATGATACGAGGGGCGTTCAACATATTCTCGGTGCCACGAATGCTCACAGCGCCTCAGAAAAAAGTGAGAATCGCATGCTGTAGAGAGCTTTTGGAGATGTGTAGTGAGAACGCGGACGGTGTTATGGATCGAATTGTTACTGGGGACGAAATATGGGTTCACCACTATGACCCTGAAAGCAAACAAGAGTCCATGCAGTGGCATAAAAAAGGAACAGACCCCCCGAAGAAGTTCAAAGTCACTCCATCTGCCGGGAAGTTCATGGCCCTAGTTTTTTGGGACTCAAAGGGAATCTTGCTCATTGAGTACAAAAAAAAGGTGAAACCATCAACGCCACATCCTACGCTTCCACTTTGCATAATTTGCGGGAGGAAATTAAAAAGAAAAGACGGGGTAAACTCGCAGCGGGTGTGCTGCTTCTTCATGACAACGCTCCTGTTCACACGGCGCGAGTTTCCAAGGCTGCTGCGCGAGATTGTGGTTTCGAAGAAATCCAACACCCACCCTATAGTCCAGACCTTGCCCCTAGTGATTATTTCCTGTTTCCGGATTTGAAAAAAGTCTTCGTGGAAAAAGATTTTCGGATGATGAAGAACTCAAGTCGGCAATAAATGGGTATTTTGCAGAGAAAGAGGAAATTTATTTTTTTGAGGGTTTAAAAAAGCTTATCTCAAGATATAACAAATGCATTGATGTTAGGGGAGATTATATTGAAAAATAAAAACAATTTAAATTGAATTCGCATTTTCCTTCATATCGATACCGAGAATATATTGAACGCCCCTCGTACAACTGCTCCAGAAGCACATACAACAAAAAAGTCGTGGATATTAAATTATAGGTTCGATGACAGAGGGTATTTTTTTTTGGATGAACTGCAACTGCGATACTATGCTGTTGAAGTGCGTACAGAGTACAGACACAAGCATAGACTAACTATACCTAGATATCAAACTTTCCAGTTATTGGAAAATCAAAACCGGTTTTCTACTGATCGTCACTATCCGTGAGACTATGTCTGTGAATACGTGTGAATTGTGATCAATGGCAATTTATCTCCTTTTTTATACAAACCACGCCCATTTGAATCAAAAAACGTCATCCACATTACACACACTCGTGCAAATCGCTCTCATTCTAGCAATTTTACTTGTAAATTGCTCTCATTCTAGCAAATTTTGACAAAGTTATAGAGATGCAAAAGTGTTGGAATTCACTTACAGTTTGTCTGTGCGACATCTAGCTTAGTTAATCTATGGACACAAGAACTGGAAAAGGCAGTAAGCTCATGTTAGGTATCACTTTATCAGTGAACATTTGGTACGAGTATGTGTTTTATTATTATGAGGTTAGTGGGAAAAATGTTTTCTGTAAATGTATTTAAAAACGATGTTTGCAAAGCACTATTTAACGAATCTATATAATCTTGCGTCCGGTGCGGCTGTTCCACTTGCTCCAATGCAAGGTCCAGCCCTGGATGAATCCTTCGGTGTGGAAACGGGTTATGTATCTGTTACGTTGAATTTATGTAATGTAAAGTAGGGTCCGCCTGTATTCCCTTTAATTTGAACCCCGTGGAAGGTTTTCCTTCACACATTTAAACTTCTAAATGCTGATATAAATACTGAAATACCTCATCTAAGTCTAATCTGTCCGAAGTCCAACATATATTTAAAGGGCTGGATAAATACTTTTTTTCTTTCTGTGCAGCACAAAAACACACGGATCGGCATCACAAGCATGAAATCCAAACTTAGCCAATAGTTTTGAAATGTTTGACTGCCAAAAGCACGGTGCTTGATTTAATCCGTATAACTCTTTCGGTCAGAACTATCATTACACCCTGGTGAAAATCTCCTTCTGAAGATTTCAATTAAAAAAAGCGGTTTTAAGGGGCACACCTAGTGTGACAGCATAAAAAAAAGGCGATTTTTGTGAATTAAAAAAAAACTACTTTATCAATTGTTTTAAAATTGTAAGGGTATATTTATAAATATTTTAAGAATACACAGTAAAATTTTTGAAGAAAAAAATTAAATATTTTTCCAGATACACGCGATCTCCGACGGCGCTAAAAAAAAAGGTCCTCCGCTGCTGCAGTGATTCCGGCCTTCTCCGTGGATGAAATATAAAAAAAAATAATTCTCGTTAAACTAGAAGATATTGTCCGTACAATGACCTACAATCGAAAAAAAAAATCAAAAATTGACAAAATGGCGGCGTTTTTTAAGAAAAAGTTTTGATCAGATCAAAAAACTGGTAGAACATTGTATGGAGAACTATATACAGAACATGCAGAAAAAATTTGATAGTGATCGGATCATTTGTCTCCGAGTTATCAGTGCAGCAAATTTGAAAAATGATGTTTCGAGAAAAACGCGTTTAAAGATAAAATGATCGTTTTCACTGTTACAAAAACTATTTGAGATATCGATTTAAAATTTTAGTATGTTATTTTTAAAGGTATAACTTATCGAAATATGAAAAAAAAATCGATTTTTTTTTAAATTTCACACTAGGTGTGCCCTTTAATGTCAAACTGGAAATGTTTCAATTGTTGGCTCGCTGCAATAAAAATAATCAGGTGGATCGAAGTAAATTTGGCAACAGGGCAAATTTCCTCGTAATCGATTCCCTCTGTTTGTTTAAGACCCTTTACGACGAGATGAGCCTTGTATTTCTCTATTTGATTACTTGTCGGCAATTTACTCGTAGCTTTATATACCCACTTGTACTTGATAACTTGTTGATTGTTAGGCAGACCTATCAAATCCCACGTACCATTTTTTTTGGATATGGTATTTCAACTCCCACCTCATTCTCGCCAGATAGAGTCTCACTGTGTTCGCCTGCGTTAAATATCCGGCCTGACTGCGGTATTTTCATTGTCTTTGTCCTTTTAACAGTCCACAGTAAGTTTTTTTTTTTTATAATTTACGCGCGCCTAAGGGGTTAGATACCCTTTTACTGTTGCCAGGAAGGAAAATTGTTTTGTAGTGGTTTGAAACTCAGGTGTGTTTGGTTTCGATGTTCGCTCTCCAGGGGTGGGAGTCCGAATAGGACGGAGAGTTTTTCTTCACTCAGAGTGATTCGACGTATAATTCACAGTATTTTTTTCTGTGCTTGAAAATCTACAACAGCCAAATCTACGTGTCAGTGTTATGCCTTCACACGCAGAATTTTTCTGTCTGAGTTCCAATTGCACAATGAAAAACTGACTTGCCATGGGCAGGATTCGAACCTGGACCCTCCGAGTGAGAAGCGTTTGCTAGTACCACTACACCACGGCCACCCCGTGGTAACAAGTAACTCAAGTTTTTAGCACCGACTAAATCTTTATGATCCCATGATCGTCTTTGCAGGCTTTGACTCGGATTCTGTTACCCTGGTACGTCCTTTTAACATTCTGGTGATTTCTGAACTTCAATCCTGCAGTAATATCGCATTTTTCGAATTCCCCCTTTTTTTTCTCGGATAAGTTTGGGATTTTTACTTTTCCATTACTGGAGGTCTCAGCACAGCGCCTGTCTCTAATCGTACTATTGCACGATACGTCTCCTATTTAAGAGTAGGTGCCATTGGCATTCACTGCCAATTCATAAGTTTGTTCTTCGTGTTTACCACGTCCTACCACGTCGTACCTCTCACAGTATTTCTTCTATTTCTTCGCACTTTTGTCTTTTATATCCGCATTCGCACCTTGGCTACTACTAAATTGTGGTAGGCACCTCAGAAAATGCATATGTATGAAATACTGGATGCATTTCCACGGCTTATCGCAATATGGCTTGATGTGTTTAGATCAGTAGACCACCATGCAAATTTTACAGATCCTAAGATAGATGCGAAAAGGGACAAAGTTTTGTCCACTTTCTAAGTCTGTATATCCTTGCTTGGATGTGATATCATACAAGCTGTGTATACCCACCGAGTTAAAAAAGATGGCCTCATTTCCTTTTCTAGCCTTAAGGGTGCCGAGTACGATTTTCACGTCATACTCGGGATACTGCTCATATAATAGATTCTTCCTAAGTGTTCGTAAAAGTATTAAAATTGCTGTAGTAAATGTAGCAGTTGTTGATCGTTGTTTTGTTCAGTCGATCCCATTACATTTATTGGAGGGCGGTAACACCAGTACTTAAGGCGTTCAGCATCTCCAATAAGTATTCGAAGGAGAACCATATCTATTAACAATCCTCATATTCCATCATAGGTACGTTAGCGTGTTACAATTAAGTCAATGTTATCCAAAGCTGTTGTTGTCTTTATGAAAATGTTGTCTATTTTTATCATGGACTTGTCCTAAGAGGCCTATGGCGACGTGTTGTTTGTGGATCAATATTGGTATTCATCATTCATGGTACGCCCTGTCTTTTTTCCCGAGGGCTTCTGAGGCGCATATTATAGCTGATCAGGTCAACAAAATACACTTGGGCACTCTGATGTGTTAGTACTAATCACTTGCTCGGGTTTTCACCCCAATTTCCGAGATCAAAGTTCAACAAGTGGAGCAAGAGCAGTTGCGAGTATTCAATATTTAACCAAGCTTAATGCACGCAAATCGTTAGTTCATATATGTAGGTATACACTATAGCCTCAGTTATCCACTAGGCCCCTCGACAAATCAAATGTCAAACATAGAGGATGAGAAAACATTTGCGCGAGCCAGATGATTTTGCTAAGTTTTGACGTGATGCAAATAATATTAGTTAAAAATTCAACATTTAAACTTAGTTTACCTTTAACTTAAATCCAACAAATACGTACTTCTTTACAAGAATATGTCCCCCATTTCCATTAGTGTTCAGTATTTCTATGGACCATTTAGAAAAAACCTTCCCCACATTCTATTGGCTGACATATTACCAAACGCGCTTCATTCCTGTTACCGTATAATATTAATTTTGTCCCGTACTTGGAACTCCTACAATATCGCACTCTCGTTAAAAGCGTTATTGCCACCCCGTGGAAAATCCATTTGTTTTCTACATCGCTGTTAATGAGTTTTATGTGAGGAGTGGTGGGATTTCTTGCCTTTTCTAACCTTTGTTCAATGAGATACTAACACTTAAATTACAACCCCGTACTTTCTAAAACAAAACAAAAACAACAAACTCACCCACTCACATCGAGCAGCATACAAAGCAAGCAAATTGGCAAAGTGGCAAAGTGGCAAAGTGGCGCCCAACGTCAGGCTCCGCCAACTACGCCGTCTACGTCGCATATTAATATTCACAACAGAACCTAAGAAATTATTTTACAGCGAGTAGTGTGCAAAGTATCTGCCGGTGCAAGGCAAAGTCAAGTTATACTACTCGTACAAGTCGATGGAAAGAAAAAAACAGTGTAAGTTTCATTCAGCCAAAGAGAAGGCTCCACGCAAAGTCCAAATTTGTTACAGGAAAAAAAAAATTTCAGTCCGCTCCCACCCGTTTGAATAAAGCTGATTATCCTTTTTTGTGACACCGAGTTAAGAAAACGAGAAAATGCAAATTATGTGCACTGCATATCAAACAGAACCGAACTAGAAAAAGGACATGTCTCCTAACCAATCAATTTGCACTTCAAGACTTTCGCCCTCAGTCCTTGAATATACCTCATTCCACCTACCGCTACCTACTTTTGAAGGGTTATAGACGGCTGTGGCCATGTTCACTGTGCATAAAACTCGGTGCCACACTTAATTCAAATTCAATTTCCTTAAATAGCCATAAAGTATGAAATATATTTTGGAAAATAACTTTTCTTTTGCCTTAACTGAGATTTTGCTTAGTCCGGTCCGGTTAAAGGATCCCTCCCCATTTAACCCTCATTTTTTCTAACCTCCTTGTCGGCGCCCCAACCTTTTGCGAGTCGTAAAATGTGATTCACTTAAATTTGATTACACCATCCTTCGAGTGTAGTTACTGTGTAAAGATGTCCGTTGTTAACCCTTTTCTCCATTGCATGGTAGTGGCGGGTTAAGGGTAGTCAACCCTCATTTTCAATACCAACAATTGTGTGGGCTAGTGCGTAACCAGAAAGGCCGGCATATATCATAATCTTTGATGTTCGTTTCACCCCTTTAAAATTACTTTGGAGTGTTTTTTTCCCCCCGAAAACTGATATTGGATATTGTATTGGTGAATTGGATGTTTTTTTATGACTTTTTGAAGTGGTGTAAAGATGTTTTTTGGAGCCGCAGGATAAAGAGTTTGGTTTGTTTCTTTTTTAATTCATAATTCACATTATCTTCGGGGGCATGAGAGGTTACATTTGGCAAATTAAATGTTTTGGATTCTATTAATCTTTTGTTAGAAATTTTGTTATTCAGCCGGCAAGGGGTGAATTTTTCTTTTCATCGACTGGCTAATGAAATCTGAAATTTGAAAGAAAGCCTTGGATTGTTGGTGTTGAATATAAGTTTTGCACTTGGCAAAAGCAAAAAGTTTCCAATCAAGTGTTAAATTTCTTCTTGACAAAATCTACTGTGATTCAATCAACGAGTCCCGCAGAGGCTTGGATCATCCAACTAACCATGGGTAATGGGTTGGAGCAATGCTTGAAAGCCTGAGAATCACAGCCACGTCTAAAAACCGTCTAAAATCGATGACAGTATTTGCTGCAAATAAATGTCTAGGAGGTGTAGTCATTAATGACCTTCTTGGTGAACTCACCACCAACAAAATTTCTGGATATGCTGATATACAAAAGGCATTACACTTCCTTTCTGACGGATGGCAATCTTAGTAATTACTATTTGAAGAAAACTGAAACTAGGCTCTGTGACTATCAAACCTATTATCAGCAATGCGTCTGTAGTATGGTGGATGAAAGTTAGCTAAACGGCAGCCCTTTATGGTCTGATCGGACTCACTGCATCCTACATTATTATAAAAAAAGGAAAACCGCAACTGTGCGATAAGACTTATTCATAACATCAAAGAACAAATTAGACAATCAGATTACTTAGCAACGGTCTCGAATCTTCTGGAGCTAGAAATGACTACGATAGTATGTGTTGGTCAAGACCTTGTATCTTTGCTGAATGCCGACTCAGTTAAAGGAATGATGGAACCACAAGATACATACTACGAGTATGTATTTTAGTTTGCATCTCTGTGCCACTTACGGAGGCATATGTTTTGCAAGAGTATTGTGATCCCTAAGGATACTAATAAATCTTTTCAGTCTTTCAAAGAAATATAAAAACACAATTCAGTTTTAAAGTGCCGATAGTACCGAACCCATCACATCAACGTCTAATATTTACAGCCTACTTCCAGTGTAAGCTGGGATTCACAGAGAAAATGCTTCACAGAGGATGATGCCACTTGTATGCAGCTACTTAACAGAAGTATAGTGCCCCATTAAGATGTAAAAGGAAGTAAAAAGTCTACAGTATTTTCCGAGGGAAAAAAAGATCGCAAACTTTATAGAGATCTTATTTCCATTGTGATTTGTTAAGACTCAGCGAGTTCAGCCTTCTAACTGTGTTCAAAAAAGCCTTGCATTGTCAAACTAGCCTGGGAATCGCTACAGGCGCGGATAAATCGCTCACCTGTTCCTTACAATATAGTTGATCATAATCAAAATTGCGTATGTCTCCGCAAACAAGCTGAAAATCTTTTTGTCTTTTTTTTGGTCAAGCCAGTGCTGAAAAGTAAAGAGCGTTAAGTGGATACGTGCTTAATTCTGAATAGAGGCCAAAATTGTTTATAAAAAAGTAAGACGGTAGTATGAAATCCATAGGATGATCGCCTTTCGCGTTGCACTTGCTACAGCCCCAAAAGTTTTCACTGCATAGACCTATTTTTCTGGCATTATAACATTCAACGAATTCGGCTATTACCTTTATTGGTTGTAGTAGTACCGAGTTATCGGAATGGTAAGCTGACGCAGCGATGAACTTATACCATCGTATCGTGGCTTATGAGTGCAGCAACTAAATCTTGGTTGTAGAGTTGCCCCAAGCTTGGGTGTTAAAACGATCTTTTGTTTTTTTTTTTATTCTTTTTTTTATAACGAGCGCGCGCTCAAGGGAATTGTGTACCCTTAAAATGTTTGCACACAGCGCGGGCGAAGGAAATTTAGAGAGGAAGAAAAGAGAGGTACCCGTGTATTTTGTTTTTAAACGCTTGCAAGTTATAACGGTGTAAAACCTCGCAAACATCCAAACTTACATACATATGTATGTGGAAGTTACAGTGTTCTCCTGTGTGGAGCTTTGTTATTCTCGCATCAGGCAAAAAATCCAACAAGGATAGTAAAAAATGGGGCGAAGTTACGATGCAGGGAGTTGGATCCCCAGTGGCGGAAAGTGGGAAAGCAAACATACGATAGGCGAAATATAATGATTGCAATAGAAACAGGAATGATTGCGCGAATGCATCTGCTACATCATTGGTAAACTTGGATGCTGTAGTCAGTAATTTACCAGAAAAGAGTCCAATAACATGCGACTTCCGATCTGCCTAAGAGAGTACCCGGCTTGCCCTTATGCAAACTAAGGCGACTACTCTAAGAGAAAATATGCGCTCGCATTCATAGTTGATGCAATTCTATAAGAACTGAGGCAATAAAACCGACTATCATTGGCTGTAACAAATATTAGATGACAATTCGGGGCGAAAATCTATGGCCCGTATTCCTGGAGAAAGAATCCGAGTTAGCCGGCTTGCGAAATGAGATATCTGACCTCCAAGAACAAATAATACTTAGAACACTCATTCACTAGCATGTTCACAAATGGATGAGACCTTGACCGAAACCCCGTGAAACCCCACTTCATGCAACGCTGCGAGTTCATAAACATAGACACAGAGTGTCTGGTACATCCGCAAAACGAAATAGTGATGCTGACATGTCAAGAAATCGGACCGAGGAGCCATTTTTCTGCATCCTTCTTCGAAAAAGGTGCAAATAAATTTGCTGAGGAAAATAAACGGAGGCAACAGCACGGTCAAACTAAAGAAACAGGCGAGTAGAATACGCCGAGGCCTAAACCCAACCAATAAAAAAAAGTCGGGGAAAATCTGGCGGATCCTATTCTTTAAGAAGTAGGGACGAATGTGAGCCGAATCCAAAAAATTGCAAGCGCTTCTAGACAAATCGTCACGAGCAACAACAGCCTATAAAGAGCAAATTGAGAAAGCGCTAGGAGAAAACGACAGCACTTGGTCCATAACGCAAGAGGTCTTGCTGGAATGCAAAGATATAGACAAAGTGTGGTCTAAGGAGGTGATCTGCAGATCTGCGTCGCATTATAGATTAAGTGAATTTCGAATCAAGAACCGCTATGATTAACAATGTGAGAAAAGATTCTTGTTGAACACAAACAGCTACTATGTATGTATAAGCTTTCCCGCGGAAATCAAGTTCAAGTTCTTGACAATCAGAAAATGGCAAATCAGTTGGGTTTATTGTCGAATACGAGCAATAATCATGTTGAAACGCTGCTTCAGATGATTCAAACCCGACGAGTTTGTACATTAGATACTGGGTGAACCCAGTATTAAAAGGATCGTCCCAGGGCATGCCTCGAACAGCAAATCGAAGAAAACGGCGCTGAATGCTTTCAATTCTCGAGATATGAACACGATGATATTGGGACCATACTTGACTGGCGTACTCTAGGAGGGGGCGAACAAAGGTAATATAGAGGGACCTGGTCACGTATGGGTTGGTGAATTCTTTGGACCACCGTTTTACAAAGCCTAGTGCAGAGTTGGCTTTGAGGATTATCTCATTCATATGTAAGCGGAAGTTGAGCTCGCTATCACACAAAATGCCGAGGTCGCGAAGAGATTGTACGGAGGAGATAGGTTGGTTATGGAGAAGATAGAGTCGGGTAGGAGATTGGTTCCGCTTACGTGAGAAGGTGATGGATTGGCATTTGGCGATGTTAAGTTCCAAAGAATTTTTGAGGCACCTGATCGAAAAACTATCAAGATCTTGTTGAAGGAGGAAAGAGTCATGGGGAGAGGAAATGGTTTTGAAAAAAAAAATAAAGGGATACGTACGAGTGTTTGATGATCATATCGAGATCATTTATGGTTAATATAAAAAGAAGGGGACCGAGATGGGTGCCTTGTGGAACTCCAGAGGTGGCCAAAAATGGAGCGGAGTGGGCTGACCTAAAACGAACACTGTAAAAACGGTTTTCGAGGTAAGAGGATATCCATTTTAACAGTATAGGTTCAAAGCCGAGGGCAGACAATTTAAAGATGATTAACCGATGAGAGATTTTATCGAAGGCTTTGCTAAAATCGGTTGCAACTACATCGACTTCATTGCCATTCTCTAGGGCAGAGAGGGCAAAGGATACGAATTCAACGAGATTTGTAGTGGTTGACCTACCCTTTAGGAAGCCATGTTGTCTAGGGGAAATAAGTGATTTGCATTGGAAGCTTAGAGCTTCATACAAAATACTTTCGAATAGTTTGGGTATATGGGAGAGTTTAGCGATGGGACGATAGTTGGTTATTTCATTTTTTGATCCTTTCTTGTGGAGCGAGGTTATGAAGGAGGATTTCCAAGCCTGAGGAAATTCTCCTTGTGAAAGGGATAGACGGAAGAGATTAGAAAGGGCAAGGGAAAGAGAGGAAGAACATTTTTTAAGAAATATGGCAGGGAGGCCATCTGGGCCGGGTGTGAATTCGTCATTGAGTTGGTGTAATTTATATTCGATATAAGACGGGTCCAAAATATGAGAGAGAAGTGGACCATTGGAGAAGTTAGGTAGGTAACTAAAATAGGATGGATCTGGTACAAAGGAGTCGTTGGTGAAGGATTGTTTAAAAAAGGTGGCAAATAGGTTGGCAATGGTGAGTGGGTCGATTGATGACCTGTTGTTGAAAGAGAGGGTAGGAGGGTAACCATCGGACTTTCTTTTGTAGTTAACAAATTGGAAAAAAGACTTAGGGTGATTTATAAGGTTGACTTGCGCATTGTTAAGGTAGCGCTGGTAAAGGGAATCATAAAGTTCGGTAAAATGAAGATAAGCACCAAGATAGTTGGAATAGTCGGTAAAGGATCTGGTACGCAGGAAAACTGCCCATAACTTATTTCTCTGATTTCGTAAGGAACGAAGCTTGCGATTATACCAGGGAGGACTAGTAGATGATGTTTTAAGGCGGGAAAACGGAACATAAAGGGAAAAAGAATTAAATATTTCTTTATAAAAAATGGATAAGGCATCATTTAAACTTAGGTTGTGAAAGTTAAAGAGGGATTTTGTGAAAGTTTGCTTTATGAAAGTCGTGGGATGAGAGATTTGTGGGGGGAGTGGACTGGAATGAAGAGTTATGAAAAAATGAAAGTAGAAGGGGGGATCGTAGTTATCGATTGTTGAGAGAGATAGGGGACAAAGTGAGACTGAGGAGTTAATTGGATCTGTTGTGAAAATAAGGTCTAATTGCCTGCCCATATAATTGGATATACCACTGACTTGGCATAGATTTGAGTCTGTTAAGCGATCTAAGAAGAGGCATTCCTTAGCTGAGTTGGCATTTGAAGCGATGAAAAACGATTGATCATCTGATGGAGTCCACTGTAGCTGAGGAAGATTAAAGTCGCCGAAAATAAGGATATCATCAATAGGGTCTGACAGGTCAATTAAATGATCGATCTCATCAATAACAAATTGGTAAGATTCGATAGGTTGAGCTGTTAGGAAGTAGCAACATATAACGTAAAGGGACTTGAGAGGCAGTGATATTTTTATTGCGACAACGTCGTTTAGAGGATGAATAAATTGTAATGGGGGAAGAGTTAAGGCTGTTGTCCATCGCCAGTAGGACGCCTCGACAGGGGGAATCTTTATTTGTGCGGGTAGGATCGTCGTCGCGGAAAACATTAAAAGTAGGAGGCAACAATTCCTGGTTCTTTATGTCGGGAATCAAATTGGTTTCGGTCAAGGCGTAAATATCAAAGGGAAGAGCATGTGATTGACGTAGAACAGCATTGGTTTTAGAGCGAAGACCTCTTACATTCTGGTAGTAAAATGTAAGAGGGATGTTGTGGGGTGGAGGTGTGAGGCATGATGGTTTAAGCGCTGGCAGGGGAGGCAAGTTATGGACAAAAAAATTTGTCGTGGTCGGCTCGGCTTCGCTGTAGGTGTGATACTCGTTTAGAGTGAACATAGTTGCCGAATGCAGCAAGGTCGTCTGCTACTTTCTGAGGGGACATGTTAAAAATCTCGTGGTACCTGACATAAAGGTTCCTGAGACTGATAGGGTCGGTAGGGAGGTCTTCCTGCTGGATGGAAACCATGACGCTGGTTTTGGTTTTCCCTTCGTAGCAGACCGAGTCAGATTTGTCGTGTAGATAGGCTAGAAAGAGACGAATGTTTTCAAATGTCTTTCTTTCTCTGAGCCTAGAGAGGGCATATCGACCATCTGTAGTGCCATTGGTTTGCTGTGTTAGTATGAATATTCTGTGAAGTTTGGTATTCAATAAAAACTCTTATAGAGATGCAGTAGCAGAATTAAAATATTGAATGTTATAAACCATAGATTAATACTGAGAGAATGCTTCTAAATACACTCATTTGGAAGTGAAGTGGATATTAACCAAGATGGAGATAAGGCCGACTTATGGCCTTTACAGAAGCTTTGTAGAAATCTATGATACAGTGAGAAGAGCTGTACCTATTTATCCATCTCGATTTTATTCAGACCTTATAACCGGGAAGGGCCATCAACAAAAAAGAACCCCTAAAATCTTTTTTTCATTTCAGTCTATCCGAGATGTAAGAACAAGAGGCAACTTCAGCTCCAAGATGTTGATCATTTTCAGTTGGTATATATTTCGCTATTGTATTTACCACCTGAGCCTTTGAATGCAGATACAATCACACATCGTGCGCCTGCCGTTAGTACGTCGTCTTCATTTTCTACCTTGTCGCTTAGACGACTATCCGTCAAAACGTAGCTTTTCAAGCCACCTGTCTCTTTGAATCGAGTTTAACCACTCTCTATCATCCCAAGCGTAGAAGAGTGTCAGAATCGGAATCGAACGATGTAGCAACTGCTGTGTAAGTGCTTTCGTCAACGGAAGGCTTGATAGTACGAGGTCTATTCAAAAAATATCCGGCCGCATGATGTCTTCCCTGGACTGAAATCAATTTTTTTTTTATAGAACTTATCACTCAAGGTGGATGACAACATTTAAAATGCCAGAGCAGGTGTTAGGATTTTTTAAAATTGGGCAGAGAGAGAAGAAAAATGTTTGGGCTCAGTGGCTATTACGCTCCATCGGTGGTAGCCAATATTTACGAACAACACCATTGCATTTGCCTGAAAACTCCACTGGAGTCAAAAAGGTGACTAGCATGACTTACATGTTACTGAGGACCTGACTGGGGTTTTTGGGTCACGGGAATGTTGCATGCTTCCATTGTGATGACAGGAACTTGGTTTCTGGGTCGTTCCTATAAACCCAAGACCCATCACCAGTGATCATTTTGTTAAAAAAGTTTGGATCATAGTTCACAGTCTCCAGCATGTCCTCACGTGAAATTGTCAGCAACTTTTGCACAAGCTAAGCTGAGGGCGAATTTTCAGTTAAAATGGAATGAATGGATTCAACACTAATGTTTAGCTCGCCAGCAAGTTCTCCAAGTTCGACCATTCTGCATCACCAAGGTCCTTACTTGATAAATGTCAACTTCATTTTTAGCTGTTAAGAGCCTTGCCTTTACTCGACACTGATGAGCGGCCACTCGTTTCCACTTGAAAATCGCCAAGCTTTAAACAAGATTTGATGCAGTAAAGTTGTTGAACTTTTTCTGCCATTATCTCCCAAAATAAAATCGGATTAACGAATGGATGCATAGTTGCCATAGTACAACCATTATAAATAAAAATCATCTAGATTCATCAATTTCTTTTATGCAGCTGTGGTTGCCCTAGAATCTATGCAAAATTCGATATCTTTTAACCAGCAGCCAAATTTTTAGCGCATTTCCTATACATACATACACGGCTTACAGTCCACTTTCTGCTCACTTAAGCCCTCACATTATTCAGTGCAACAGTATCTCAAAAGACACGATTTTAATATATTTTTCTGTTAGCATTTCATATTCACGGCAGTTGGAAAATAAAATCACCCAAATGACATGTTTATCGCTGAAATTGTACCGGAAACACTCACCACAAAATCCGAAATTTCAGTTTCGGCCATGTGCAAGTGTCGTTATCACATCGTAAAAGAAAAACCTTAAAGAACTTTTTTTTTTACAGTCATAAAAGACTCAACTTCCTTTCCTTCGATTTATTCACTTGGGGCTGGTCCTTGTAAGAGTACGTTGTCGTTGACATCGTTTTATCGAAATGCTGCTAGGACTCCTTTTCCTTCAAAGGTTAATTTCATTTCCTTAAATTTAAAATTTAAAATTTTAAATGTTCGTTTAAATTTGCATCGCAAAATCTTCTTTCAAGAGTTTTAACATTGTAAACACAAGTATTGTAGAAACAAAGTAGAATGGTTGTGCCTCCTGCAACAACAAGGAAAAGATACCACTTAAGTGGTTGTTGTTTTGCCTGGCACTCTATTGAATGCAGGTAGCAGTTGGGATAACCTACTCATAACAGCAGAAATTAAATGCCAAACAGTTGAAATTCTCCATCCCTTAAGCTTTAAAAGGTTTGCTTATGGACATGCTGGAGAAACAACAAAGATTGCAACAGACAAAATTGTAAGACTTTGTTAAGCTACTTTGGTGAAGATTGCAGCTTGTAAGGTACTTAAGTGTGCCCTTGGACTTATTGCTGCTGCAACGAAGGATGCAGATTCACTAGAAACTTGCTGCTCCTTGTGTTTATTAAAGTAATGGAGAGTTTTGAGTCTGAAGTCCTGAGTTGTGCTTCCTTCAGATGCGGATGCTGTTTTTCGCAGAGAAAACATTAAGTTGCTTATTATTACTAAGAGAAGAGTACAGTGCTGGTTTCTTCTCTGTGGAGTTAAATATTTTTCCATGACTCAAGGGTAAGTTGGTCTTTTTGTACAATTTTTTGCCTTTTACATCTAGTTTTTCTCACGATAGTTCTATTTTTTGTATTTATTTTCTTATATTCCGTTTACAGTTGTTTAAAGAGTTTTTTTTTTTGGGATCAAAGGGACAAAGTGGAGAGTAGCGCTATCAATATTTTTAAAGAAATTTTGTCAGAATATACGAGTACACTTTAATGAGTGATATTCTTTGTTTCTTTTTATATGTATTTGCCGACACAGTGTCGAAAGGATAATGTTTTTCAGTTTTCCCTCTTCCTTTATTAACTGTTGAAATATGAAACGCGTACAATTACATCAAATGCTACATATTTCTACCACGTACATATATTCATTACCGCTAGGACCTTATAACCTTATCTCTATTTTGGATTACCTCGTTACAGAGGCAAAGAGTTCGCTAATGTTGTCGCATTTGAGTGATTCAATTATTTGCCATTTATGCTCATATAGAAGAATTTTTTTAAATATGCCCTCTACCGAGGCCTCCTTAGCCCCTTCCTTTTCATCCTTTGTTCCTCCTTTATTTTATACTTGGGCAAAAAAAAACCCTTTCACGCAACTAGTTGCAATAATTCTTCACAAAATTAATGATTTCGTTGTGGTGGTCGTGTGAAACTCAAACATATCCTGGCAATCCCGGCACAATGATCAGTGATGTTGTAGTTTATGCTGGCAGTAAGGGGCTTAAGAGTCAGTTATGACTGCAGTCACATCGAACTTCTTGAGCAAAATTATTAGAGGTTTTGTGCCATCTTATCAAAGCAGTAACAAAGTAATAGCTCCTCAATGCGTTCGTACATTTGAAATACTTGAGGTGTATATTAAGTCAATTGTAATGATTGACGATTTCTGGATCAGGGATTCATCAAGTTGCCATTTGGATAATATATTGAGTCGCACTTAACTTTCAAAAGTTTCAGTGGTATTTCTGCTCGCTAGTCGATTAGCCTGAATCCATTCGTATTGTTCAGATAAAGATGCTCCCAATTACTTATTTTGTTTTAAAATCAGGAACTGCAATCTTATATCGTGGAAAAGACATTTTCCTAAGTTTTGTCGAGGAACCCGTCCCTCCTGCTGGGACGTTAGTGCATATCAGACACATGTTGTCGGGCTTTGAGCTGTGATCAGACATACCTGAGGCTGAAGTCTTCCTATATGCCTCCAAATACGCATACAAATACCCCGTTTTTGGAAAACCAGATTCCTGGAATATATGTAATATTAGTTTGCCACTACGGAGGTGTGAGCCCAACTTTGATTTACTGGGAAAGTCCTTCATCACCTTCATATGATTCATTTCATTTGATTTCAGCTCGAAATATGTCGAATTAGCCCAAATGAATCTTTCGACCGAAACAACAGGGAACAAATCTCCCAGCATAATTGTGAGAGAATGAATTAGGCAGTACTTTACGATTCTAGAATCATTTTAAAGAGGGCATTCCATGAAACGGTCTTTATTGATGCACATAAATATCCGCTGGCACGCTTACTAGGAATGAGTTCTCTACTATTGCCAAGACTGTTCTGAAAGACTATACTAACTATAGTATAGGGTTTGATAGCCTTTCAACCTAAAAAGCAGTTCAGATGTGGTATAGCCCCTCCTCTTTAGCAGACCCACTGAATAAGTGTATGATCATACGGCTTTTTCCAAAAAGAAATAAGTTGAGTATCGGTGTGCATCGGTGTGAGTAGCTCTTGGATGGAATGGAATTGATACTATTTAATCACAGAAATCATTTCATATGTAGCAAATCCGAAGACGAGACGAACATCGTGGGAAAAGAAAAACCGCCTAAGATTTGGACAAGCATTGACCTATTAATCGGTACCTATATATTTACGTAGGTTAAAGTATCCCGAAGGTGTATCTTTCGTATGGAGCTGTTCGTAATCATTCCTCTGATTTAATTCCAGGAGCACAACGCAAGTCAATGTTAACCGAATTCCTGTTATTTATTCGTAAGAAAACTACATTTTGTAGTATAATTAACTTTAATATTTTAAATTCTTGTTCAGCGCTAATTAAAGTAATGAAATATGTATATAGAATCAACAGTTTTGCTTATCACGTCCATACCCCACTTATCATGGACACAGAGAAGCTTACCCTGAAAAGAAAGTACCCAATAAACCTCAGTGCACTGACCTGGTACTTTGCAGTATTCCGCACTTAAATCCTACTCAATGATAAATCAAAAACAACTCAAGCGCTAAATTGCTCTTTATTCGCAACTTAAATTCAAGAGAATAAGAACAGGAACCAGAGAAAATAAGAAGAAAAATAAAAGGAAAATTTCCAGATTGCATGCCCTTCATGAATTACTTATTTAAAGTACCACCAGCCAACCTACCCAATGGACACACCCGGCCATCCATGATCATCAAAAATTTCCTCCTCTAGTCCATTCTTTTGGGCTGGTCGTCCCGTGCCCGTCTTTTTCGGAATCCGAATGATGTGAATGAATGAAGAACTGAGGAAACTTAAGGTTTTTAAGTTCAAGCGGTTTTCTATTTAAATGGGTAGGTGTGTCCGTAAGCTCGACTAAGCGAGTACGTAGCTCATCCATATCCAGGGTGAAGAATGCGGTGAAGCTTCCACATAGAGTGGAAAATAACAATGCACCACCAGGACTAGCAGTGCCACTAGCACAACTACCATCATCATCATCATCATCATTGGATTCAGAATCGGAATCGGAACCATCACCAGGAATAAAATGAAGAAGAAAAAACGAGAGCCCCGAAAGGAAATATACAAAGAAATAGCATAGAAGGGGCTAGAAAAGCTGAGGAAGGCAGAGGAAACACCACCAAAGAACCAAATACAAAACGATACATTTTCGTGTTTCGAATTTTAAATTTTCAAAGTGATAAATGTTTCTTTGAAATTACTCCGTACATAGGAAAGGATAGTGAAGAAGGAAGATAGTGTGGAAAGATATGATGGCTTGAGGGCATTGCGAATACAAAGCAATACGTTTGGCCTTAACTTCTTAAATATGTTACAGGCTTTTAGTGGTAATCGCTATAATCTTAGGATAACCGGAATCTATGGGGTGAATGAAGGTGAGATTCGTGCCAGAACTCAATTTTAAATGGGGCAATTGAGAGTTCTATTTCAGGGAAGAAGAAGGCGAACCTATGTGAAAATGAAAAAGTAAAATGCATACTCTCATAGATTTGGGTTATATCCATATTTAACACAGTGTGAGCGATGTTCTAATTTTATACTTTCTAAAAAAGAATATTTGCTACTCAAAATGTCCCGTAACAACGTTTCAAATAGTCAATACGAGGCAAATCTGTCATGTTTTCCAAATAGGAGATTATATAAAAATTCCAGAAATATTATTAACTGGGAAAACTTTACGGCAGAAATAGATCAAAAACCTTACGTTCTCTACGAACTCAAAGTGAACATTTCAAGTGGAAACTAGGGATGATTTTCACTGCTTTTAACCAAGTATCAAGAAATCCAAGAACTCCTACATATATTGGTGGACTAAAGAACTACAATGCATTAGGAAAGAAGCAAGAAAATTTTTTAATGCATCAAAAAGCTCCAATCTGTACTTTGACTGGGACAAATACAAGACCAGTCTGAGGAAATACAAGTGCGCAATCTGCAACGCTAAAAGAAAGGTTTGCTCCAACATTGAAAGCACACATTCTTTTGTGCCGGACTAAGGGAAGTCATATCTAAGGAACATGCAGCTGGAGATCTAAAACTATCAAATGGTAGTTACGCAAAATCCAGCACTTAAGCTTTGGGATTCTTGCTAGAAACTCACTTTACTGGATGCATTTATATACGTAGGCACAACTCATGCCATGAGAATGACGCCAACGGCGGGATCGCTCTAAGTTAGCTTAATGGGTGGAAACAAAACCCGAAAGGCCACGCCTCAATTCTTATACGTAACTTGGATTTATGTTCCCATAATAATAATGCCCCATCACGACTTTGAAACACCATTCGAATGAACTTTTCCAAGCAGAGAAGAATGAGACAGGAACCAAATGGTATCCACTTGATATTCATTTTCACGGATGGATCAAAAGGAGATCTCCAGTCAATTGAACTTACGATGCTCACTTCGTCTGACAGACCACAGCAGTGTCTTCCAGACTGAAATATTGGCTACAAAGCTTCGCCTTATGGACGACGACCTCTGCAGGGGCCGTAGGGATATAGACTGGAGGATACTCCCCACTTCTTGTGCCACTGTCACAACCTCTGTAATTTGAGATAAATAACATAAATAACATCTGCTGTTTCATTTACATCTCTTTTCAGACACGCGGGTGCAATAACATGGCTTAGACTCGCTCAGAGATCAAACTACAACCCAACCCGAAACGGAGAGCGGAAACCAAAACTAGGAACCGCAATCAAATTTCCACCCGGGCATCACAATGGGTCTACACAGCCGAACAGTAATCAGTGAATATTTCTTTAAATATAAGGGCAAAACTGATCCGGGCGACTAGACGCCATTCGATTACTTCTTGTTGGGCTCTAAAGCCTTAAATCTTTGATGTTTGCTGATAAGTCGCACACTGTTTAGGCGTTGGAAGTCAATATTTCACATTTTGTCGATGAGATAGGACCGCAAATGCTGAAAAAAATGCGTTCCGTCAAAACAGCCCTGAAAGCCATATAGCTGAAGTCGTTTTATTGTTTTTAAAAAAATAAAATTTTCTTTTCATAATAGATAGATTATTTATCCGACATTGCTGCTTAGTTCAAAAGCCGTAAACCTACATTTCTCGGATCTTTAAGACTATGCCAAATATAGCTGCTCCTCCAAAAACAAAAATAATTTTATAGTCTTTAATGCGAACTTTCAACATCATCCCGAGAGAGCAAAACCAATTTAAACTGTTGAAATTACTACAAAAATAGTTAAAACTTCGCTGAAATGGTTCGAAAAGTTAAAAGTTCGGTGGCCTTCTCGTCTAGCAGTTGTGAAATTGGTTCAGAAATTTAAATTGTTGGAACAATTGATTGATTTAAAGAACCAAAACATGGGTGTCATACTGAAGGAACTTAAGCCTTCCGAACATAAGCATTATCATAACTTTGCATAAAGTTGATCCAGGATTTAAAAGAAAACGATGAGGCACATCTTCAAGGCCTAATTAGTAAACAGATTTACTGCATTTGGGGCTTAGAAAATCTAAGAACTCTCTTAATCCACAAAGTGTTACTATTTGATTGATTTACTTATAGAAAAATGAGTACAGCAAAAATGAGTACATGAGTAACAGAGACGTGCTAAATAACGTTCCTCTGATTTTCGTTTCGCATTATTTTCTGCCACTTTTTAATATTTGCTTCATAACCCCTTATTTTTTATAATACTCCGCACTTTTTTGGCTTACTTTCCACTAATGTTTCGATTGGTTCATGGGAAATATTTGACCACTGCTCTTGTACTCGCTTCCATAAGTCATTCAGAGTCTTTGGAGGGTTATCGTATGACGTTAGCCATCTTTTCAGTATGGCACATCGATTTTCAGTATGGCACATCGATTTTCTAACACTTAAAAGTCTGAAATACCTGCTCTCCAAGCCAGTTTTCGACAATCGGTGCAAAACTTTGTTTGGTTTAACCGTCTTGTTGAAAAATGATCTCTTCAATCGGATAAGTGCATTCCTCCACAAATTCTGCCACGTTGGTACGCAAAATATCAAAGTACTGTTCCTTTTTCATTATAACTTTGATCTTCATCAGTGAACCCGTATTCCACCGGGTAAAAAATCCGTACACCGTTAAGCCTCCAAAGTCATGCTTCATGGTTTCTTTAACCTGGTTCTTTTGGAGTCTCTCAGTCGGTCGATGCCAATAATACTCCTTATCTGATTAATCTGATTGAATTCTATTAATTTTTGTCTCATCTGACCAAATAACCAATCTTCAACATTCCAGTTTCTATATTCCTTACAGAACTTTAGACGTGCCTTTACATTTTACATGGACAGAGCTAGTTTTTTTCTGTTTAACAGCTGCTACCAAACCAATCGTTTGCAAAGCCTTTCCAGCTGTCCACTCGCTTACATTTCTTTTTAACCATTTTGCTGCTATCTTTGCTGTACTTGTATTTACGAACAAATAAAATAAACAAGGAAACAAAGCTTGGTCAACAATAACTGGAGTTGTACGAAAATTGGGAGAAACGTGCAAAATTTAATAAATGATAGTCTCTTTTTAATTTTTTTACAATTAACTCTGAAGTATTTTTAGATTATTTTTTATTGAATAGTTAATTATATTTTGTAGATTCAAGAATAAAATAATCTGATTAAGTTCGTAAAGAAAAAATATAAAATTATTGTCTTTTATTTCATTTTCTTGAAACATGCATTCATTTTTGCTTGCCGCTGTATATTGTATATTTAGTAGATAATCCACCATTTAAATTCATTAATATTTCATTAATATTTTCATTAATATTTTAATATTTAATAATATTTTAAAAATTACTTAGAACTTAGATGTCTTACATTTATAAGAAAAATTGTATTTTACAAAATGTATCACTTTTCTTTTGAATGCGGCAAAATTAATTTGGCATTGAATTAAATAGACTAAAACCTTTATATAGAGTATTATTTTGTGTAACGTTTGAACGATATGATGGTGATCTTAAGTCATTTTCATATTATATTTTATTTTGAATAAAACACATTAACTAAAATTCTTTGCTTGACACTTAAACATTTTAACATATTTAACATAAAAGCTACCGACGTACCACCTTGATCAAAAAGCTTCAGGAATTTATACAGAAAATTAAAAATACAAATTTATTCATCTAAATCTATATTGTCCCCTTCAAAGTAATCCCCATCGCGCTTGATCCAATCCTCGAAACATTATTTATATTCGGTTTTCGGTATGCTCATCAGTGCTTCCTGCGATTTTTACATTACTTCCTCTCGGCTGCTGAAACGTGTTCCCGGAGTGTTTTTTTTTTAACTCGATTAAACAGAAAGAAATCACAGCTAGCCAAATCAGGTGAATTCGGTGGCTGGTGGATAGTATTTGTTGCATTTTTCGTCAAAAAATTACGAATAATGAGTGCGACGGTGCGTTATCATTTTGCAAAAGCCACGAGTTTTCTACCCAAAATTCTGGTCTCTTTCGGCGAATTGCTTCACGCAAACGTCTCATAATACCAAAATAATACTCTTTGCTTACTGTCTGGCCTTCTAGCAAAAATCCATGATGCACTGCACCGTTGTAATCCATGAAAACTGCAAGCATTGCCTTCTTTTTTGACTGAAAACAACGTTCACTTGTCTGATGTCTGGATTGCGTGTCGTACTCATAAGCCCACGTCTCGTCTCCAGTAATGATCCTTTTTATGAATGTGGGATCGGATTCAGCCTCGCAAATCATCTCTTTTGCGACGTCAACACGGTCTCTTTTTTGCATGAAATTGAGGTCTTTTGGCACTAACTTTGCTTCTACACGACGGAAACCCAAATCATTAACCAAAATGTCTTGGACGGATCCACAGACAAGTCCTCCGCTATCTCTCTGATGGTTAATTTGAGGTTATTGACCAACATTTCTTTTACTCCATCAATGTTTTCGTCGGTTTTTGATGTCGATGGTCTGCCACCGCGTTCATTCCACTTCGATTAACTCACGACTACGCTCGTGCCACTAGTAAACGACCGTTTTCTTTAGAGAATCGTTGCTAAATCACTTTTCCAACATTTCCAACGTTCGCAAAATTTACGCAAAATTTAATACAAGTTTGTTGTTGCAAGTTTAAATCCATTTATAAAATTGTAAAATATCTCCAACACTCAAATTGGAACTCAAATCGGAACAATGGGAGCGCCACACGGTGGTTATTACGGGAGCTTTTTGATCAAAGTGGTATACCTGCTAAATTTTACAATTATCCTAACTGTTTTTCTTTGTAAACGCTGTACATTTAAAAACAAGTTATTATTACATAAAAATAAAATTAACGAACAGTTACGTCGGACACTCCACTTCCATTCTCCCACTCTCATCCTCAAGTTACGTCGGACACTCCACTTCCATTCTCCCACTCTCATCCTCACCCACCACAAACGATCAAAGCCATGTAAGATCATTTTCCAAGCGCAAGACATATGACTCCGAATGTGCATACAACTTTTGCCTGCAAGCATTTCTGCGCTACACGCGCAAGGCATAATCTGACACCTTTTAATATTCCTGCATTCCACTCCCACAGGCAAGCCGCTGCCCCTAAAAAGCTGTGTCAACAATATTCGACATGTAGTGAAGTTCAAATGGAAAGTAATATTATAAAACAAATTTCAGTCTTAGAAGAAGATTCAATAAAAACGGTCATGACATAAAAGTGTGCGTTTTATCTTAATAGTTGCGAGTAAGCAACTCTAAAAAATAATTTTTTTAAAAACGTTGCAGCAAACAACGTAACTGAACAATACTCAAAATCTGGCGTGATCATTACATTAAATATATTTATGGCACTTAGTGTTGAAATAAATAAGATTTCTATTAAAAAAGTCTTCTATTAAAAAAGAATAATTTTCTTTGATACTTTCTCAAATCGAACTTTAATTTATGATCAATAATAACGCCTAAATATTTAATCTCTCCGACTTGTTCCAATAAAACTGTTCAACAAAAATCAACTTTTTTGTGTGACATGCATAAAACATAGTGTTTCTTAAGCAAAATTACACTAGAAAACAGAAAATGACCTCTATCACCCATAGATATTTTGCTATAAAGTATTGTGTTTTATACTGACTCTAAGTCTGTCACTCTTAGTTCAAAATGTTTTTGCAAATTTTTTTTTACTGCAATATTTTGTCCCTGTAGCATCTCGGAGTAACGTCCAGCAATAATCAGCAAGCATAGTACGACTCCATTTGCCTTTGTATCGCATTTCCATTGTTGCGACGTCGTCTTTCTCCATGTTAGTCGCTTACTGTACACAAATTCCCCGGAAAGAAAGCGAGATGATCATCCAGAAAGTGAAGTTTTAGTGACATGTTACATCCCATCTCCTTGTAAGCACTAAGCAATTCAATTACAAGATCTCTGCAATTTTCAACTTTCACATTTCCAAGAAAATCTGTCACAACAGTTTTAAAAGCTTTCCATGCTCTAAGTTCAACATCGGTTAGCCTCTTATCAAATTCACAAACTTTCGGAAATTTCTCTTTCAGATACAAGAACCCTCTCCCGGTCCGGTCTAGAGCTTTAACGAAAATTTTCATTAAGCCCAATTGATATGGAGCGGTGGTAGTAATACGTGTTTGGGATCAACCATGGGTTGATTAGTAACATTTTTTACACCCGGAGTTAGTGTTTGACGTAGTGGCCATTCTTTCTGTATATAATGACGACTTCCTGCACGGCTGTCCCGTTCACACAGAAAACAGCAGTGTTTCGTATACCCCAGCTGCAGTCCAGCAAGAAGCGCTATAACTTTTAAATCTCCACAGATTGACCACTTATAGTCTTTATACTGAATGTGTTGTGGGAGATGTTATATCGTATATTCTCGTATGATTCCTTCATAAGAATAGCGGGAGTTCTGACTGTGATTTCGCTAGTTTTAAATCTCTAACCAAATCATTCAGTTCAGCGTTTGAAATTAAATGCGGCTTTGTTGAACATTCTGGATTTTTTAAAGGCTGGATCATTGTTGATATCCTGTTCGAATGGCACATCATCATTAGTTAAATCACTGGGTTCTTCGTCCATACTCCACGATTCTGTTGGTTTTGGAATAGGATATTCTTCACTATGTTCGAAACGCCGTAAAGCTAAATTGGGATATTGCACAATATGCTTGGACTTCAGGCCGATGCCCTGTACGCTAGTGAGACAAAAGTAACAATCTGTGGCATGGTCTTTCAGTTCTTTCCACACCATGGGTACTGCAAAGCGCATATGATGTTTTGTACCTTTCAACCAACTTGTTAACAATGTTATACAATACAAGTTTTACAACATATGTGAGGAGCCAATGATTTATCCTTGATCTCTTACTTTAACTCCAAAATAAAGTTCCTAAGCTTTTCCGGCAAGTTGTGTGAAATTACGTTTTTGAGACTTAAAAAAAATTACCCACAAACGTAACAAAAAGGCATTGAAATAGGTCATGTTGGATCTTTCGATCATACTCCTTAATGTTTTCCCCGATATAAAAAGAATGGCAAATAGTACTATCTATGTGGGTATTTTAGTATACTTTTTATGTCGTTTGTGTAAATTATAAAATGCAGCGTACCCAGGATTGGGCCTTGAGGGACCCCAATATTTGTTTCAGCTTTTTCTGAAGATATGTCATTTATAAACGTTCATTGAGTACGTCCGCTCAGCAGGGACTCAAACCATTTTTATTCTTTGTTTATAATGCCATAGCTATTTAATTTACGCATAAGGATAGTCGATAGTCTCGAACGGTCTTTTGTAGGCGAGAAAAACCGCTATTACAAAACTGTTTTCTGTGATTTCTTCTTTCCAGTTGATTATGACATAATTCAGTGCTGATTCGGAGGAGAACCTTCGTCTAAACCCAGTTTTACTTTCAAAGAGAAGATTATTTGATTCGAAGTACTTCTCGATTTGTGTTTTTTTTCTAAAAAAATTTCTTGTACAGGAAAAGTAATGGAAATTTTCATAAAGAAAGATACGTCAGATGCTTGGGGAAACACACCAGTACACAAAGAACGATTTATAATACACATAATTACTTCACCGATAACGTTAGTTGCATCTAGCAGCATTATAGGGCTTATGCATATAATGTTAAAATGAACGTGTTGCCTTATCGATTCATGATCCAAGAATTTCGGGCAAAACTTGAAGATATATGTAGGTGTAGGCGATGTTTATTACCAACAAGAAGGCGCTGCGTGTCACAAAAGTGACGAAACCATTTCTTTTCTGCGAAAAAACTTTCCCGAAATGCTGACAAAAACTTGCAGCAACTTGCAACTTTTTTTTTGGGGCCATGTGAATGAGATGGTTTATGCCAAAGCTCGCCAGTCAATTGAAGTATTCGAAGCCAAGATCCGATAAAATAAATACAAAAACGAGTACTGGGGAGTATACCTAATTTATTGGAACATCTTTCCACCACTCTAATTCCTATTTTAATTTAATACCTTCTAACAACGATGGGGTAACCAAAGAAAATCCTATGTAAGTATATTCTGCACTCAATGAGTCAAGGCAGACACCTCATATCCATCAGTTCCCGATTAAAATGTTGCTTCAAAAAAGGAATCATTGGAACTGTTCTTTTAATAGTTTTTCTTCTTGATAAAAACCCTGTATGCTATAACTTATCATCTTATCCACACTTAAGTCTGATCACATCCAAAATATTGACAAAAATATATATTCTCATTTTGTTGGAAAAACCAAGTTGCTGCAAACACAAAGACACAAAGACACCCACTCGAAAATTGCCTATTTGGAAATTCAACTTGTGATTTCTATAAATCCAAGAGATTTTCGATGGTTTACCCAGTGACATGTAAGGACATCACGTACGATAAAAACTTTGGATTACACACGCACACTGGATTATTTTTTATTTCTACTTCAATTTTATATCCATTTTGAAGTGGTTGATAATAAAGATAACGAGTTCGTCGGTCACCTATTACGAGTATAAGGCCAACACACCAGCTCGCATCTTGTATTCACTATCTGACTAGACAATTTAAGTGTGCACCCTGCTGTGATGTATTCATTTAACATCAAGGACAATGGAATCACTTTTTTTCATTTTTCTCATTCTTTTTTCTTTTTTTTCGTTTGCAAAATATCCTTTTGCCAGCCAACGAGGAAAAGGCTAAACGAGGTAACAAACGTTTTTCTAACCATAAAATAGCCTCGACGTAATTTTTAATTTCGCACATAATAAAGAGAAAGAGTCCTCAAGGGTGGATACATGCAAACATAGTTGCAGTACAACCACAAGGACTTGCACCACTCGTCCAAAGTACATCCAAGCACAGTGGAGATAAAAAGTTATGCAATTGTTATTCCCTTAAAGGAATTTTTCTTAGCATGATAAAAGATCTAAAACTATTAAAGGGGCTGTAGATACGAGTACAACGGCCAGAACTCGAATATTCAAATTATTGGGAATTTATTATTATTCTATCATTCATTCTATTCTACAAGAATCAGGTATGTAACATGTCCCGTGTTTTGTTTTAAGTAAACCACATTCATCTAATAAATATACTGTTTAGAGGACATCGACTTATTCTACAGAAAACTTTTAAAATATTTCCGCCTGCCTAGAGATTTGGTTGGCAACTTTAAAAATAGGATAAAATAGTACGCCCTCTGACTCTGGCGTTCTGTACAAGCGCAGGCGAGCCCTCGCATTGAGTTGGCTGCTCTAAAACAGTCTCCTAGAAAGAGCAGAAGCACTTCTAACTTTTGCCAGGTTTTCCTTAATAGATCCCAAGGTATCTGACTTTGATACATTTCGACAAGCAAGTGGCCGAAAGTGCTATCCAATGATCGAAAACTTTCGCCAATTCTCTCTGGTATCCATTGAGACCTCAGACAAAGGCGTCCTAAATAGAATGGTTTCCGATTAATTAACATCCAATCTAGCAACATCATTTAATTATACCGAAGTTACGGTGCAAGAGCGTGTTAATGAACTCGATCTTTAGACCTGATCGAGCGCTATTTCAAAGAGAGCTCATAAGAATGAGATTGGGGAATTAACCGCACCTTATTTTAGACTGTTTTTAATGTATCATACAATACTCCAGCAGAAGTCCAATCGCTATTCTTCACAAGCAACTATCTACTGGTGGGCATATTAAAAAGAATGTATAGCAGTGGTTTACCTATGCCCAGCCTCTTCTGCTTTAAGAATAGTCTCCCAAACCATATAGTTTCGAAGACTTTCTCTAGGGCAATTTCACAGGTACCCGTGCATTTTGTCTTGCTTTTGTTCTATTGGATTATTTAGATCATGATCCAAGAATTTCGGGCAAAACTTGAAGATATATGTAGGTGTAGGCGATGTTTATTACCAACAAGAAGGCGCTGCGTGTCACAAAAGTGACGAAACCATTTCTTTTCTGCGAAAAATTGCAAATTGGTGTAAGTGCCCACATTTCCTATTGGGAGATGTCGATGCTCGATTTTCCAACCAATTTTTTACTTCTCAATGATTCTAGGATTGTTTGGAGCTCCTGCTTCGAAGGAAGTTCGAAAGTTTTTCCCTCTCGTCATTGAATACAGTGAAACCTAAGTTCTCCAATTGCCAGTTTCCCATACCATTTCGAAGGTATAAATTGTGAAAAAACCATTCGATTTTCCAGGTCGTGGTATAGGCCAATCACATCGCTCGCCTTGTACACTTTCTGGAAAACCGCTCTTATGGCCTCTGCTTTTTACTACTGATTTATAATTACGAAAAAGTTATCATTGTCGATAGATTCTTTTGAATCAATTCAATTCAATTATACCTCCTCACAGCAGTATTTGTTAATTGTTCGTTGGTCATGCGATCTTTAGATAGGGAAGCTAGTTTTGATTCTTTCTCCGAAATATATTGCTTGTTTGCAGGAACATATTCGGGTTGCTGGTTTTTACAGCCTGAATTTTATTGTTACAATGAAATCTTACAGAAGCTCAATATTTTGAGGCTTTTTATTAGACGATTTCAGTTCTATGACCTCCGAGTTATGTCCATGAGTACACTATTTGTACAAGGTTTTTAGTCTCAAATATATATAATCTCCCATATTTATACAGGCATTCAAACATGAGAGTTGACGACACCACATGTAAATGGATAAAATGTATACTAGAGGATAAAACCATAAAAACCTCATTAGGGAGCAGTAAACTCATTTTGATAGCTACGAAAGAATGTCTTCAGGGAGAAGTACTATCAACCCTACTATGGTTCATCGTAGTTAATGAACTACTGATTATACTATGTCCAAGGAAATACAGACGACATTGCTATCCTAATCAGAGGTAAATTCTAGGACACAATCTCGGATCGCCTCCTGAGGGCTTTGAACCTAGTTGCTGAATGATGCATACAAGTTGGCCTCAAAGCTAATCCCAAGAAAACCACCCTTGTTAGATTTACTAAGAGAAGAAGGCGAGAAAGACTCAGAAATGCCACTCTCTTCGGTGAAACAGAGTTCTCAACAGAAGTCAAATATCTAAGAATCACACTGGATGAAAAACTTATGTGGAACATTCATCTTTCTAAGACTATTGACAAGGCCAGGACCACTATGGACCAGCAAAATTCTAGCTAGAAAAAATTGGGGACTTAATCCCAAAATGACACTATGAATATACAAGGCAATAACAAGGCTTTTTATCATCACGTATGCAGCCGCCGTTTTGTTGCACAAAGCAACGTTGAGGTGAACACAGGCCAAACTGTGTGTTTCTGCGCAACTGGTGCGATGAAAACCACACCAACAGCTGCGCTTGAAGTTATTCTAAACATCCACTTCATCTGGAACCCATGAAAGATGCAATGGTAAATGCCAACTTGCTCATCACAGAAGATGAATCCAATTCCAAACTAGTTCATGCCGCAATTCTTCATGAATTCAAATAAAACGAATTATTGTATATTAATAGACAAATGTCTACCACGATATAATTTTCGGCACAACTTTAAGTTTACATTTCCAGATCTGGGAACAGTAAAACCCAACATTTGCCAAGGATTCACATGTATAGTACACAGACGGATCCAAAACAAATGAAGGAGTTGGAGCCGGAGTATACGGTCCTCGCATTAAGCCATCCATACATGCCAGAATGGATACAAGCAGCTCCGTATTTCATCCTAAAATACATGCAATAGAGCTATGTATTCGAGAGAATCCAAACAGATATATAACAAGCAAAAACATTTATATTCTCTCCGACAGCAGAGCAGCCCTACTTGCAATTAACGCCTTTGATATAAGATCAAAACTGGTATGGGAGTGCCTTCAACTCCTTCAACTACTGGCCACCACAAATAAAATTCATCTGATTTGGTGTCAGGACACCGCGGACATGAAGGCAACAAAATAGCAGGCGAACTAACCAGGAAAGGATCCGCATCTCAATTCATGATGTAAAGGCCATTCTGTGGGATATCAATTAATACAGTAAAAAGAGATATTAAAACCTGGCTAGAGGAAAAGATGCTTCATTTCTGGAGAGAAACTGAAGGAAAAAGACAAACCAAAAACTTTATGCCAAGCTGCTGCCACAAGAAGACAAAACAACAACTACAACTAAGTAGAAGCCAGATTCGAGTGACCACAGGTTTTCTCACAAGATACTGCCGTGTGAAAAAATACCTAATGACCATTGGCATAGCACAAGACAATACATATAGACTGTGCAACGATGACGTGGAAACAGCAGAACACATACTATCTGACTACAATGGATTAATTAAAACACGATAACTGTACCTAGGTAAAATCTACCCTTAAGCGGCGGATATAGCTGCCAGCTCACCTAAAGACGTAGCCGCCTTCCTAACCAATTTCGGCATCATGGATGAGCTCTAAATGGAGGATATCACAATATGCCCATTTTTGGCCGCAGTGATCTGTGATTCACTATACCACCTCCCACTACAATGTAAATCTAAATCTCAAAAACAGTCTACGTTTGTATTGCCGCAATGGGTCTGTAGCTGTATTCCATCGGTGAGCCGGTGTCGGCTCATTGCCACGTGAGTCGAGATGTCGTATTGTCTTCTTAAACGGTTATTTAAGTACCGAGTCGACCACCGACGAGTGCACAAGCCAACCCGTGCACTCGTAAATTATCGTGCGCTGTGCAAAAAAAAAGAAGAAAAAAACACCGCGCTCGTGTGCAAAAAAAACATAAATAAATAAAAATAAAAAAAGTGCAGTGCAGTGTAGAAAAATAAATATCACACAGTGAGTGTATCCCACCTCTCCCGCTCCTGGTCAAGGTACTGTTGCTTGCACTCAATCACTGCCATTACTGTATATGCAACAACTCTATGCAACAACAGCGAGTTGTGAGTGAAAATTTTGTTGGTGCACTGTTTCATATTGTTGTAGGGGCATAACACCTACAAAAATTTGATTCGGTAAACCAACGTCAGAATTTTCACTTCGCAGCCTTGCTTAGTATCGTCGATGTTTGTGTTTTCTGTGTTTGTCTGTGATTATGACTAGGGAATTCAGGGTAGACGTAGCCAATATACGCGGGCTAAAAAGTAATCGCTTTTCTGCGTACATCCACGTCTGTAAGTACAGACCAGCTGTTTTGGCACTTATTGAAACACAGGTAGATCCCCGCCCACACCACTCAGATCATTTTGATCTGAAGCTACCTGGCTACGAACTAGTGCCATTATTCTTCTCTCACCGCGGTCTCGCCATTTACGTGCGTAGTGATGTAGCTTAACAAACACCACCACAATGTGATCCATGTTCAAATCTGGAATTTAACTTCATGTGGTTAAGATTCCATCTCCGTAAGCAAATTATCCACTACTGCTTTATTTACAGAAGTCCCAACCTTAACGGCAATTCGACTTTTAACGAGTTTGATGCTCTGTCTGACTCCACTCAAAGAATTGTATCCCTGTGTCCTCATACTGAAATCGTTATTACAGGCGATTTCAATATACCGAAGGACGGTGTGTTGAGATCTTCGCTGAGAAAAACAATTTAACGCAGCTTGTAAATGAGCCAATTTCTTGCACACCGATCATACAGTTAGACAAAAAATTGCTAATAGAACCGTATGACAATACGAGAAATCCAACTGGAGCGGTCTTAACAGCTTCTTTAGGAATTTTAACTGGTCGTTATGTTTCCTTGTCTCTTTGGAATGAGATCCTTTATCCCTCCAGCTGTAAGCAGGCTGTCAGGGTTAGAGAAATGTTTTTTCGGTCCTTCAAGACCAATCCGACAAAGGAAAACCGAAAAAAGTTTAAACGAGTCAGGAATGACTGCAACGTCTTTCTTAAACGTGTAAGATTCCAATACGACCAAAAACTGAGGCAAAAAATACTACAATGTCCCAAAAGTAGTAAAAATGTATTGTCTCATCCGCCATCCCAACCCTCATTTACAATAACATTCCAGTTGTCAGCTCTTTGGACAAGGCCAATCTGCTTGCTGCATACTTTGCAGCCAGCTCAACACTCATAGATTGTGCTTTGTATTCACTTGCACTTGAGTGCGTCGAATCCTCAATGGGACCAATCCACTTTCACACTCGTGTAGTAGTACTTAAAGTTCTTAATATACATAAATCCACTGGTCCAGATGGTAGATCTCCCCTTCTTCTGAGGAGGTGTTCTTCCTCGCTGGCAAAAACCACTGCGTAAGCTTTTTCATCAATCCTACTCTTTAGGACTCTTTCCAAGCAGATGGAAAACAGCATTTGTCCAGCCCGTCCCTAAAAAAGGCGAATCTTCTTCCCTCTCCTCCTACAGCCCCATTTTCCAAGGTCATGGAAACGCTGATAAACCGTCAGCTAATGAAATATCTCGAAACGCCGAAAAAACGCATTGAAAACGACTCGAGTAGTGGGCATGGAGACGTCACTAGACCTATGTAACTTCTCTCCATGTAGCTATTGAAGAGGAAGAAGCCATAGAAGAACTCAAGGTACATTGGACAAAATATCATACTTCAAACAAAAAACCTCGTTGGTCCCTTAGAAATATTAAAGAAGATAGAGGCACCTTTGCCAAACCTAAAATTCTAGACCAATTGGACCCAACCCTTTAGTTTTGAAAGCGGTTAGGTTCTACTTCCCCAAGAGCGAAGAATGGAACACAAATCCTATATGGCTGAACGATTATTCACAAATGGGGGATACTGATGTTTTGAAAACGACTCAAGGCGCAGGAGCAGGAGTAGTAGGACCTCAAACGCTCCTCTTATTTTCTGTAAGAAACTATGCCGGCCTATTTACTAAGTAAACGGCGTAAAAGAATCGAAATAGCTATACTCAATCATAATGAATAATAAGCCGCCCACTTA
Source organism: Volucella bombylans (assembly GCA_949129095.1). Taxonomy (NCBI): domain Eukaryota; kingdom Metazoa; phylum Arthropoda; class Insecta; order Diptera; family Syrphidae; genus Volucella; species Volucella bombylans. The sequence goes on from OX422143.1 coordinate 155,410,725, forward strand.
ACTCATCATATCATACTCAAAGTAGTGATTCCTGACAAGATCCAAATTATTTATGCAGTTATTTATACATGTACTATACAAATGTAAACTGATTTACGTTTTATAATCCTGCGTAGTAATTTCAATTCCCTTTGCCCCGATGTCGAAAGAGCCAACAATTTTAGTTATCTAAGAACCATCGACCGGATTTGACTAAAAATCATGTACGATATTCTATCCAAAGTCAGTAAAAGTAAAGATTTCGAAAGACAAGGCTGAGTCAAACGTCAAGTCAGTAAGTCAGTAACGAATCAAATATTCATTATTCATCTCGTAGTAGATATGTAAACTCCCTCTCTGACTAGAAGAATGCTAAATTCCGAGGACATTCATTTCTTACATCGAGAAGAATCGTTGAGCTTTAGAATCAAATCGCTCGAAAAGAAAAATCGAATGCCTTTTCTATAATAACACACAAGGCCTACTTAAATGATTGGCGTCCAATTGTCAAAACACTGGAAAGAATAGGATTTAACACGCATCGTTCATCGGCTTCAAGTGAATTTTTCGTTTACACTGTAATCGCTTTCTAGTGTACGCAAGCATGTACATACAAACCATTCCGGTTCAAGGCAAGTAAAAGCTACGAAATTCTTAAGGAACACTAAAAATGAAAAAAGAAAAAAGAAACTCGAAGGAAATCGCGTACGAAATTCTACTACAAGTACAAGAAGAGCAACAGGAAGGAAAACTATTAACATTCCGGTGCACAGCTATTAACTCAGGACTCGCCTTGCCTCGTATCTACTCTCACTGCACTTGCAAAGAAATCCCCACTTTTCCCTTAGCTCTTGCTAGCCCCCTCTTTTCCTAGAGCAGACTGATATATGGGTTTTTCTTTTGGAAAATGGGTTTTTCACTTCCACTTGTGCTGCACTTTTGGTTGCTTGCAATCGCAATAAAACCTTCAAGAGGCTTTAGCTGTGCGCTTTTTGTGACGCCGCCTCGTGCTACATTCCTATCTGTCTTTTTGGAGCTTCGCAAGTCCTCGAAATGCCTCCTTGAAAGGTGGTATTACATGTGTGATATGTTTGCTGGCTCTTTCCTTTTTTTTATGTGCATTTACTTGCTGGCACATTAGTTGCAGCTTGCAAGGAAATACAAAAGGAGCACACGATAGGAATGGTGCGGAACATTCAATCGAATCAAAGGGAACGTATTCGCAAAGAAAGGAGAATATAAACGTGTTCCATATTAGAATGATGATGGTGTTTTCGATAAAGCTGAATGGAATATTCGTTACCTAGCGAAATTTGATTATTCGAATGCGAGAACTAAGACAAGAATAGAGGAAAATCTAACACATCACACAGCTAGTAAAGGCAAAATTTAATTGAAGTGTTAATTTGTTAAGCAAGCAAAGCCAGTGAATCCTAGTTGAAGGCTGATTAATGGCTCTTAACGATAGGCGAATTTCAGCAATATATATATATATTGTATGTACTTGATTGCCTTTTCTTTATCTCCCTAAAACATCTTCCCTAATCCCCTTGGTATACAAAACTGATAGAAACTGGCTGTTTTTCATCCTGGCTGGGGAAGCTTGTTGTATTAGGCCGGAAACTTGCGCAAATCAAACCCAAAGCAAAGCTAAAAGAGAAAATATGGTTTTAATTTCAAAAAATATGCAAAGAGAGCTACCAAACGCACTACAAATAGACATGCAATCCCACCCTTAACGCACTCACCTGATGTTACAACCTGTTGTGCATTAGTGCCTCAAATATGTAGGTAACGCCTTCAACTATCTTCGTCTCAAGAAATTTTTAAGTTGAGACCCTATGCGCTGTAAGTGTTCAAGATCAAGTCGTGGAATTCAACCTCTGACAAGTACTGCTTAAATCACGTCGTTCGTGCTCTCGTTATCAAGGGATACGACAAAAGTTCACACAAAGAGCCTTTCCTTCGACGTAAATTACGCATGTCTTACGGAAAATAACTAGATGCCTGCAAGCACATGGTTTTGCCCTCATTTATCTGTAGACCCATCTTTGTTTTCATTTTTGTGAGGACCTCTGCATACTCATATCCTTCAACAAATAGCAGGCAGTTTGACAACATTAAGTCACTCAAATCTTACACCAAAAACATGACACAACCCCAAGTGTTCCTAAGGCACCTATAGATAGTGGACGCATCTGTACAACTACAATATGTACGAAGGATGAAGAGAGTTGTACAACCTCAGGAGAAATTAGCAAGCATAAGACTGTAATCCTTCGGCAGTTACTACTTCCGAAATCTCTTACTTACTTAGGTGGCGGTTTGGTTCGGGCTGAACCTGGACCTCAACTAACAAGAATCTCCAGTTAGTCCGATCCTTACCTAGCTGCCATCAGTTGCACGCTTTCTAATTGTGCCCTACATATCGCAACGCGTGATAGTAGTTCTAATTTTTTGATATGTTAAAACCAATAAGGGTAGTGTGAACGCAAGTTTGCAGCTTTGAAAAACCTGTGCTTGCTGCGTAACTCATGGAAATCTGCAATCAGATGAAAGCATGCAAACGCAACAAACAAATTCATTAGAATGCGCCGCCCACTTAACTCGTCAGCATTGATTTGATTTTCAATCCATAGCTCTATGGTTTACAGCTTTGGCACCTAGATGAACCAAACTTTAAATCAACTTTTTTTTTCGTACAAAACCGTAATTAATATACAAATTCTAGTATACTGTAATGTTTCTAGGTTATGTCCTTGTAAAATTTTATAAATAACGATCTTAACGTGTATAAATTGTTCGCTGTGATTAAGTATTTTATGTAGATCAAAATCGAATGTGGAAATTCCGTAAGGTATTAAACGCAACGAGATACCATAAAATATTAGGCTCGTTCAGTTGCATTCGTCACCCCTCAAGTTTAAGAACTGAAAAATCGATTCCGCAAGGCGTTTGTTTCATACGTTGAAATACACTTGAAGAAGGTCAAGTAACCGCAGTGAAAAAAGTGGTGTCTTTTCAAATTCGAATTCGCCGCTTATCCATTAGCATTGTTAAATGAAGAGTGAATACGGAAGGGGGCAAAATCTACTTTCTATTCTGCCTTCACTCCACTTTCCCAAAACGTCTCTTTTGGAGCCAGTAAGTTACATGGCACCGAAACGATTCGATCAAGACAAACGTAGCTAGCTACATTACCTTTACAATCAAATACTGTGGCAGGAACGTGTCAGTGGTGCCCGATGGATACTCTGAAGATGGGGCTCCCAAGAATACGAAAACCGCAGAACGATTGCGTCGCTACGTTGCCTTCTTTTGTAACGAGATCATGTTTGACTCCTCAATTATCATCAAAGTGCCCCAGGAGAAATTGAAGGCCAACGACTCTAATAAACGACGTCTAATTAACCACTTGTACTCGACGTTTGGAGTCGAAGGCATTAAAACTAAGAAAGCAACAGAAGATGCAGACTGCGACGTTATCCGAACCACCCTTGACAACAGGACATGCTTCGAGAATATTATCACATTTGGAGAGGGTGTGAACCGACTCGTTCTCCTCTACTGACTGCTGATTGGATTCGAACATCCGAAAAGTGTACTTCCATTGGTTTAATACCAATAACAAGATTATGCGAACCATCCTCACCAATTCTTCTCAAATCGCTCTAATGCAAGTACTAATCGACGAAGATGATCACGACCCCGACGATCCTCTGCTTTCAGATAAGCAACCGGAGACAGAAAATATATCCCAGCAACTTCTTCAGTCTCGGAATACAACCGTGATTGACCAGGACCCTCGAAAAAACCAACACATTGAGCATTTGTATTATAATTATTGATTTATAATTTTTTTTTTTAATAAAAGATAAACATGTGAATATATCTTTAAACATGATTCTATGAATTTTTTTTTCATCGAATCCCTACAAATTGTAAAGGGTGAGCCAAAAGATGGTATGCATGTTGGCTGTCAATTGCTGAATTCAATGTGGTTGATCTTTTTGACAGATTTCATACAATCTTTGGTAAATTTAGTCATGGAGTCCTTTACCACGCAACAACGCATTTTTTTTATTCAATCTTACTACGAAAATGGGCGATCTGTAAAAGTAACATTTCGTCAACATAATCGCCCTAGTGACTTCGGAATTCGCGCAATGATGAAGCGTTTTGATGAAACTGATTCGGTATCGGGTCAAATTCCATATCAGCACTCTCGGTAATCGCCAAAACATCACCATTGTGAGCGAAAGTATTGAAAACCAGCCAGATGATGCTGGAGAGACGGTTACAGTGAAAGGAGTACGTTACCGCAACAAGTTGACCGGCTATTTGTTTCCAAAATTGAATGAATTGTTTCTGGACGATCTCAGGTTTCAACAGGATGGTGCTACCACACAAGCTATCAATCAACCAATTTATTGCGTACCAAATTTGAAGTTGATTGACCTACAAGATCATGCGATTTGACACCTTTAGAATTCTTCCAGTGGTGTTATTTGAAGAGTAAGGTCTACGCCAATAACCCACCGACAATTCAGGATCTCAAACGTAACATCCAAACTAAAATTGCGGCCACTGACCCACTTATTCATCAAAAAGTCATCGATAATTTTGACCTTCGTAAATTTTGACCTTTGTAAATTACCAAGGCTTGGCCCATCATTGACGTTGTCTAATAATAAACGGGGCAGAGCAAAGTACTGGTCTTATCGTAAACATCTTCAGATGACGCTACCGAAGGTTGCTACGATTTGATCAGTCATAAGTTGCCGGTCATAGGTCTTGTTGGCGGCTGGACCACCGGTAGTCCCTACCAGGACTTAAATCACGGTACCATAGGAGTCAGGAGCCCCCCGGATCTCGGTCCAGGCCTGACTTGAAGGGGTAGGCTCCCTTGTGGGAGCGTCATGGTGGGTGTGGTTTAAACCTAAAGTCGCAGGAAGGGTCTTCCTTTGGTTGACTCAATGTAGAGTTGCAATAGGTACTGCGTGCTGCGACCTTAAGAGCAGTAAGAGGTTTTAGGTCGGCCTCGGCTCATACCAAGGGTGGAACTTGTGCCGGCAACACAGTTTCGATTAGATATCTCAGGCAGGCGGCAGAGCAATAGCAATGCGTATCCTTGCCACCATGGATGTATGGGCATCCCGTAAACATAAGTCTCCATGACAAGTGGTTTACGTTAAAAATTAGACACTATGTACTTTAAAAATAATAGCGACTAATACCGAAACATGCACAGTTTATGAGTTATATGTAGGTCACCAACTGGAAAAAAGATGCAGATTTTCACGTATTGCGCAGCGAACACGGATTTTTCAAAGCTGTACACTTTACACTACCCTAACTGGTCCTAACAACATATCAAAAAATCGGAACTACATCACGCGTTGCAATTTTAATATCTAATTTTACTATTGGGTTGATGATTTTGTTTGTTAAATTTTCTTCAACTTTGAGCTTCCCGTTTAGTTTGCTATTTAGTATGATACCAACATATTTATGTAGTAGTCGGTGGGCTGTCCCGTCTATCGAAGCAGGGTCGAATTGTAACATTTTCCACTTACGAGTGAAAAGAACAAGTTTGTTTTTTTCGATTTTTACATAGATCTTAGCTCATTCGCCAAGAGTTCTAAGAGAAAAGTTCAAAATTTCATTAATTCTAGGAAGGTACTTGCTAGTGGTTATAAAACACTATGGCACCTGCGTACGGATTGGCTGCAATTCCCATCTTAAGTTCTGAAGTAATTCACTTGAAACTAGGGTTCACAGGAGGAATTAAATCAATGGGCCTTAAGGAGGACCTCTACCTGCTGTGACCTTAAGCACTGGGTTACGCGCTTTTTCATAGTATGCGACATTAGTTTTATCGGGCAGTAGTTGTTGCAATTTCTCGTGTCACCTTCGCCTTTATACAGCGCACAAGAAAGGTCTCCCTATACTAGTTGCGCATTCAATCGCCTGCCATATTTTTTCTGACCAAAATCGCGAACCATTCAAGTCCAAATTTGCAGATTATGTTCCATACTTGGAAGGATATATGATCTGGTCACTAACTTCCGTAAAACCCGGCGTCTCCTCTCGTGTGCAAGTCAAAGGAAAGCTACTGAACTAAGGTGCATAACCGTTGCTAATGCTACAACTAAAGTCTGTCTTCAAGCAATGTCTTAGGTTAGTCCGTCTTTCGAACCGTGATTAGACCTAACCAGCAGTAATGGAGGAAAATTGTCTCTAGAACGTTGAGTGTGGAAAAATTCTACCCACTTTTTGAATATTAGCCTTTTTTTTGTACTTCGCAGTCCATATTCGGACTGATACCTTCAATTTTATAGAAGGCGCAATCGTTCACGTCCTGTGAAAAACTAAGAAAGACAATACAAAGCTGTCAATGATATGAAAACTACGAAGTTCTACAATAGAAATAAAGTTTCAATCCTGCTGAAGATTTATTATATCGTAACAATGTCTAACAAAACTACTTCCTTCCTTTGACAATCTCTGGAGGAATATATCCAGCATCAACAACTCTCGGGACCTTCTTCTTTCCGAACCATCTCTTCGGGTAAGTCACTTTCTTGCTGTCAATTTGCAGTTCAATTTTGTCCTCATTCTCAAAGAACCACAATAGTTGTTCTTTGCTCTTCATTTTTTCCGTCATATTTTCGACTGTTTTCAGACGTTTCGCCCGCTGTAATCTATTCAATTCTGCATTTAATTTTTCTTCCCGCTCAACATTCCATTTCTTGTACAATTCTTTTTGTTTCTCAATTTCGACTGGTTCCATCGTATTTGCAATCGATTTGCAATAGTCTTCCAAAACATTGTCGAAGGACTCCGTCTGTAATTTGCCGGGGTTTCCGAGGTTCTCTTGTAACACGACTTTTAAGGATTCGCGTGATGTATTTTCTGTTTCAAAGCCCTCTACGACCTTCAAACAATACTCGAGAACTTCCTTGTAGAAAATCTTTTCACTTGATTTCAGTTCGTTTAACGCATCGTCGTACTTCTCATAGAGGGTGTAGCCGAGGACTTTTACATTGGTAGACAACGGTTTTTCCAACTTCTTGCTAATGCCAATGAATGTTTTCCCAACCAGGTGGTTATGATCCTTAATATCAAAATGATCATCGAAGAACTCGTTTCGTAAAAATTTTACACGAACTTTAACCTGCAAGAACTGGTCGTGAAAATTATACTAAGGCTATATCAAAACTATTACCTCTTTTGGCTTTTCGTCACTCTCTACTTTCTCTTCGACTCTGTAGAATGGTTCCCTTCGGTTGAGATATTTATAGCAGGCATACAAAGCCAATGTACGAGCTAAATCGTTCTCGAAATCCTCCTGTAACATCAATTGAGTAGCAATACGAGCAGCATAATGGAAATCTTGTTTCTTGATCAAATGATTTAGCAGGTAACTCGCGGTATAGTCGTCAAGGAATATTCCATATGCCAATCGATTATCGAGCAGGTTTATCAGATCGGTTATGTGTCCCATGTCTACATAGTTTCTCACAACAGCATGATGCGTTGAATCCAAGGTGTTTGTAGTGTCCTCGGTCAATCGCAGTTTGTGGATTAACTCATTGATTTCGTCTACACGGCTTTCATCTGATGCTGAGGCTTTATTTACGAAAATATCAACGTCGATTGCGTTCATCTTGCCTCCTTGCTGAGATGAGCCTTGCTTTATATCATAGTACAAATTTTCCAAATTTGTGTTCTGCATAAATGCGGGTTGCAAGCGATTGTTCCACTCTGGTTGACATTTGAACTCTTCGGAAAGGAATGTCCTCACATGTTTGCAAATATTCGAGGTGTTTTTATTCAGAATTTTCGATCGTAAAAACATTTTGTAAAACTAAATCTCGGCAAAGAAAAACAGTGGAACCCAATGTGCTTTGATGTAACCAGCTGACACAAGAGGTTTTTTAAATGACAGTTTGAAGGGGCCGACTGGGTGTGTTCAATAGGTCGGATCTATTTAGAGGGTGGCAACTGTTGTTCTTTTTTACCAAAAAACAAAAACGAGAAAAAACGTTTGTGGTTTTTACAAACGCACTTTTTTACAACGCACTGTTATATGAAGTATGAACGTATGTAACGCACAGATTTTAATTGCAGAATCAATTAATATATATACATATAAATCCGTTTAGCAGATTCCTCAATCAGCAAGTGAATGGATTCACGGGATATAAGTGTTCGACTTTTGGAATGTACCATTGGGGTAAGAAAAAGTCGATGGCATCATCATTGTAGATGGATTAGTAGCTATAACATATATTCATCGTCTTCCCTTGCTTCAGATGCTCGCACTAAAGTATCGTCCTGAAATTTTAGAACAATGTACAATATTTATTAATACTTTTTTTTATGAAGAAGCATCCCTTACCGGATTAAAATTGCTTTTGAATTGTCGCAAAACTATTACACCCTTTTAAAAAAAAAATGTGGGTGACATACGTAAGTAAATCAGTCCCACTACTCAATTTCTTTCAGTTTGGACTCCAATGGAACACTCGATTGCTCGAAATCAAAAATTTGGTTTGGCACACAATATTATTTGACGTTTATATGCGTTAGTACATTCTGAAATAAAATCCATCCTCAGCAGCTGTGTAACGTTATTTCCAGAAGGATGGGTAATGACAAACCTCTAAAAACCCAAACTTTTAGTATACAAAACTATCTCGTTCTCATCGTTCGCGCGTTCTCTATACACAAAATGACGAGAATAACAACACAGTAAGTAGAGAGACCCGGACACACCCACAGCGGATATGAATTGATTATAACAATCTTCCATCAGTTCGGTGTGCAGATTTCCCTGTCAGTTCGAAAAACTTGGATATAAGCTTTGAAACTAGTTACCGATTACTTTATTTGTTATTCATTTCGGATTTCGTCCTGGCAGAAAACTTTACACTTGACCGTGGAGGACATGCTCATTTTGCTTGGCTTAATATTTTTGTTTGAAAGTCCTTATTTGTCGTTGCAACACCACATGTATGCATACGCATTTCAAATTTTAAAAAAGGAAGAACAGTTCATTTGTTTTTATAACCAATAGAGTCCTCAAAAAAGGAAGACTGCTGAACTGTGCGAAGATCCTATCTAATGTATTCTGAGCCCTCGCCCAATTACACAGTCGATTGACAATGACAAATGGGTGCAGAGGATTAGATAGCCTTATGTTACGGGACATCAAATCTGTGACTGAGTTACTAATGAAGACTTTCAGTGGTCAGTCTTGAGACTTTTGGGGTCTTATTGGCAGCTTGACCAGAGTCATCAGGCGAGACAGGAGCCTGGACGTTCTCAAGATATCCAAAGAATGATCTCAATATCATCTTAGCTCACTATCTAGTCCCATGTAGGACGGCACACCGTGTGCTTAAACTTACATGGCAGGTTCCCAGTTCATCTAGAGCATTCTGAGAAGCCCTGTATCAAGAATCAAATAAGCCCTTATGAGAGTGGTTTCAAGAGCAGTAAGTCCACTACTACCAACGACGGTTCTAGAAAAAAAAACTTATATGGTAACTTTTATAGAGGCGTGTTATAAACAGATACATAGGTCTAGTGTCAAATTCAAATGAGAACACTTGCTGCTCCATAAATGCCAACAGCTGTACCACTAGGAATTTTAATATTGATTACGGACGGTGTTTCGTGATATCTTCAATATCATGCTTGAAAGGATTGCGCAGAACTTATATCGGAGGCACAATATTTCAAACGTCTGGACAAATGCTCGCATAGGTATGTAGATCATGGGAAGTAATTAGCGGTCCATTTATGATGCGATCGTTGCTATTGAAAGATAAACGGCAAATATGGATATGTTTAGTGGTAAAGAAGGTAAAAATGCAAAGTGCTTACGTATATATGTATGTGTATACTTGAGCCAAGTACGTAGAAATCGACCAAAAAATTGTTCTTGCCAATCGTTGTTTCTTCGATTGGAGTTTGTCAAATAACTAAGAAAGTTCTCTTGAATGAGTGTAGACTTTAGCGGGAAAAAAACCTGTTTGCATAAGCGGATTTTCATCAGAAAGATCGTGATTTACCAAAAGCGAATGAACAGGACTGGAGAATCATCAAATCCTTACCGTAATTGACGGGATCAAGCGGAAAGAGACCTCATCCAACTCAGAGTGCGCAATTTAATCCTTTTGGTGCAACAACACCAAATTAACAGAACTCTTGGTTAAAGCACTTCGGCGTAATGGCACCTCAGTCAGCTTAAAGCATAACCAACAAGATTATGATCTTGATTAGTCGGTATACATCGAAGTTTTCCATGTACATATCGAGATATCTACATATGTATGTTCGTGATTCCAGCACTAAAAATTCTAAACACACAAACATCTTCAGTAATTCGATAAGATACAATGCAATTGCATGTGTACTTAACAATTTATTCTTAAGCCTTATTACAACTCGAAGTTGTCCTCATAGTTATCCTTAAACAATAACAAACTTTCCAATGCCTCCACAAAATCGTCCTGCTCCAGTCCAGTTTCTCTGAATCGATGCAGTTTTGCAATTTTTACTCGTTTTGCCTCCCGGTGAACTGACTCAAGTGTATCAGCTATATCTCCTGAACATTGAACCGATGCTATAGTTGGTATCGACCGTACTTTCTCGCCTGATTCACGTTCAATGGACTTCTTGAATCCTGTGCTATCTAACGTGGTATCGAACATTTCTTGAGGAAACGGTATTCTCGTTGGCATTGGCTGCTCGAAGGCCGATACATGTGCCATACTCGCATGATTCTGACACTGAAGATACAACTGAAACATTTGTGACACAGAATCACAGCGATATGCTGCCATTTTCATTTGTTGCTGAGCTTTTTCCATTGGACGTTTTAGTCGAGTTTTTGGTATTCCCCGAACGCATAGCGATTGAATAATGTAGTTTGTCCCGACTTTACAATTCGGAGATAGTTGAGTAAAAAGATCTCCTTCGAACTTGTCAAGACAATCGATGAGATCCTTATCATTTTCCATTTGAAAGGGTAAGGAAACAGCAGCAGCTGTAAGCTTCCGGCCGTAATTTGTCAAATCACTACAAAACGCACCTAAACTACTTGAAAGGGGTGCGTCTTTCAGTCGATATCTTAAACTAATTGTGTCTAAATAGGAAGCTAAGATGGACGAAGTCTGGTAAAGATTGTCGCCTTGATAACTGAGAAGTGGTATCTGCCGAGGCTCACCAAATTGTCTCAAAACACGATCTTGTGTACTGAGAGGTAGAAACATTGAACTCTGTTCTGTAAGCTGACTGTATGTAAGAGCTATATTGACCAAGCGAATTGAGTCCGTCATGGCGTCATCTGAAAAAGATAAGTTATGCAATGGATCGGCTTAAAATTGGAAGAAATAATCTTACCAGCACTTTGAAAAAGAACACTTTTGGGGCTGAAAACTGGAATGGCAAAGTTCGACTTTGAATATTCATCGTTGAGGTACTCCAGACATTGTGTGGCAAGCCCGGAATAGGCATTGTGGCAATCGAACAGCATTTGGAAACCCTTTAGCAAAGAAAGTGTCAGACAATTTATAGGATTATTGAGCTTTCATAGCTCACCTGACAATTATCACACTCTTCAATGTACTGACGAATTTTGTCAGAAAATTCACCAGCAAATTGTTCCGTTCTCCACATCTGTACTCCATTTGAAAAAGTATCAAATGTTTCGTTCGTCGAAGAATATTTATATTCTTTGATTATGTTTATAGTTCGGGGATGGTACCTTGTGTATAAATAGTCCGCCCATATCTCAACGTTTTCACTTAATTTGTAGTCTTTTTCTTCGATGTTCACCTTCGGATCATCAAGATCCATCTGGAATTCATTTTTCGGCTCTGCATCCGACTCAACTACCTCGATGTCAGACTCTTTCCATTGGAGGTCCTCTTTTAATTGTTCAATTGGATCGGTAGTTGGCTTAGTTTTGTAAAGACTCCCATCCTGTGAGAGATGTTTTAAAGAACCATCTAGATCAACAAGTAGCAAACGAGGTGTGAACGTGGTTTGCCTCTAAAATGAGCAATGCAGTTAAAGTTTGTCGGTGGTATAGTTTGCTTAGTTTACCATTAAATTTTGTCCTTCCCGATATAAGACATCGTTATCTATTTCAGAAGGTTCTTCAGATGAGTCATAACTGAATCCAGATTCCTACATTGAAAAAGGATTAGTGGGTGGCTTGTTTTAAGCGCAGCTAACTTACTTGAATATTCCACCAATGAGCACCGATATAGTTTGAATAGTTCCCAAACTGAAATGTTATTACTTCTCTCGTCATAACTAAACTATGATTTATCAATTATTTTATTAATTTAGCTGCTATTTAGCAATCGGAGACAGATGTTTTGAAATTTTGTTTGGTGAAGCTGACAACCGGCTTTGAGTTGACGTCTGATGTCATGTGTATGGTTATTAGCTCTTCCATCTGAACACGCTATCAAGCAACAGTGCTGCCATTTCGAGGAGCTTGTTAGAAGTTATTTAAAAATTCAGGTTGTAGTAAGTAGTAAAGAATATGGGCTGTTGCCATCCTATTTTGATTAGTGGATGGACACATTTCTTGACAAACTATTGGAATCGAAGTCGGCAGAACAAGTCTGTCGTTTAGTTAAATAATACATTAGATTTATTCACGTTAGTGGTGCTACAGTTCACGGTATACATCTAAATCTGACTCGATTGCTATACAGCTGCTTATGCTGCCTAGGTCTAAATACGTATCCTTATAACTGAGCGCACTTCCCTGTATAAGCCCTTTCTCTATCGTTCCGACCTTTTTGCGTGAAGTCAAATATATGTTATTCAAACTTCAATAGTCCTAGGTTTTTTACATAGTTTTGTTTTTCTTTGATCATATTGCACAATATTCCGCTTTATTTTCTCCTCCCAAAGAACTTTACTTTCAGAACATATAATGATGCCCTTATCATTATAGGTGAACAATGCTTTTCACTGACAAAGCCCGGACAACCACAGAGTTGAGACGACTCTCCAATGAATCGTAAAAAAAAGCCCTCATTTGGTTTTCATTATTTTATTGAAAATACTTCTTCACTTATGCTACCTTGAATGCCTGTTGTGCTATTTACAATGCCGAAAAGCTTTTAAAACTTATGGTGTCTAGGCACAGCGCATGGTATCGTACTATTTACTAACTTTACTTATATGTCACTATTGCCTGGGATGAACCTGCATCTTAACCGATAAGCCTTTCCAAATAGCGCTAGCTTTGGCCAACTTCTCCGCTGCTTTGTTGAAGACTCTTCGGGGAGGAGCGTTTATATTCGATTCCTCTAAAGTCCTATCAGTCAGGCGATTGATAAATTGCTCTGATTAGATCGATATCGATGTTCAAGTCGTAGAACTAACTGTCATATTATATTTCCTCTTGCTACGTGCGTCAGCGCAAACAAATCAAAAATCACTCAAAGTATCTTGCGTTCAAACCTATCAAGGAGATTTTTATACGTCTTCACTAACGTTCATGCTTCTGAGCCATAGAGCAGGACTGAGATGGTAATAATATTATAAAGAGGTTTCTTGAGAAAATCTTATTTTTATCAATTGCCTTCTTAGGCCAAGGAAACAGCGATTGGAAGGTGCTACTCTTCGTTTGATATCGGATGAGGCGTTATTATCGGAGTTAATTCTGAAGGCAGGGCAGACGAATTCTATTGTGATGTTCTGTTCGATTGTTATACATCAGTTCTTATTAAGAACATATGTTTGGATTTTACCTAATTAGCAGCTTATCCCATTTTTATCGCTACGGTTTCAGTGCATGAAACACGGTAATACGAGTATTCTGTAATGTAGCCCACATATTAACTTGCTAGTTTCACACCATTATCTCAATTATGATCTTTAAGAAGTTACATTTTTAATTGGTCTAAATATACATAGTCGTTTCCAGACGATTGTATGGGAAGTTTAAACGACGAAATTTTGAAAGGCAATCCCCTTGGATACCAAGATTTCTTGTATTCTAATTTTTTTTTATTTTGTAAATAATTGAATATACTCCAATCGGGGTACAATGGCAACGCTATCCTTCAATCCAATTAACCTTGACGCTACCGAAATTACATTGCAATATTTATATTTTTACGTACCTGCTGCTAAAGAATTTATTGGTTCTTTATTTTACCGATAAATTGCAACCATGTCATCTCAGCTGAAGAATCTCTATCGGCATGCTTTGAACAACTATCCTCTTGCCACCCAAGCAGTGCAAGCATCTCTAATAATGGCATCTAGCGACGTGATCGCTCAATGTGCTGTAGAAAAAACTCCAATTAATGAAATCAATTGGCTGAGAACAGGGCAATTCGGTGGCATGGGACTCTTCTTCGTTGGACCAGCACTGAGATTGTGGTATGGAAAGTTAGATACTTTTATTAATCCCAACCAAAAGGCCTGGAAAAGGGCACTCAAGAAAGTTTCCTTTGATCAGTTACTATTCGCACCGGTGTTTACTGCAGCGTTTACGTCGACACTCAGCGTGGTTCAAGGAATGAAGACTGAAGAAATCGTGGAACGTCTTAAGAAGGATTACATCAACATTTTGGTGACAAATTATACACTTTGGCCAGCAGCACAGCTTATTAATTTCTCTGTGATACCATTGAATTACCAAGTCGTGTTTGCTCAGATGGTAGCTGTTGTGTGGAATACATATTTGTCGATGAAATTGGGAAGCGCTAAAGTGGATAAAGAAGCGCTGGAAGCGTAGAGAAATAATTGTATGTCATAACAATACCGGTTTTATGGTTATCGTAAGAAAATCAATAAATAGTTTTTAATTATTTGCTATCGTGTGTTTACGTTATTGAATGCATTTAGTTGATCTCCTTGGTATCGTTTGAGGTTTATTTTGTGAAAACATGCAATACTATACATAATTGTGATCAGTCAATAGGCTTTTGCTTCCATGGACCTGGATGATTTCGTAATTACTTTCATTCTTGAAGGAAAACAGGAACTGTTTTTAAGGCGAAATGATAGTCTTCACTTCTGCAGTAATATCATACCTAAATTACTTACTTACATTTACAGTTCAGGGTGAACACGGACCTGAACTAACAAACCTCTCCAGTGTGCACTCCAAGTCGGTTGAGGCCCTCTTCTACTTGTGCCCACCACCTATAATGAGGTCTTCCTCTCCTGCGTTGGCCCTCCTGGTTAAAATCGAAAACTCTGTAGGCCGGAGTATTGGTTTCTATTCGCTCTACATGTCCTAGCCATCTCAGGCGACTGATGCGAAGTTTTCTGACTAGATCGATGTCTCTGTACAGAATTTATAGCAGAGCCAAGGTAGACAAAGTCCTTAATTACCTCGAAATTATAGCTGTCGATTGTGACGTTCCGCCCAATTCGTCGATGTTGTGTGTGCCTTCTTGTTGACAGCATATACTTGGTTTTGCTTTCATCTACCGCTAAATCCATTTTGGCAGCTTCCGTTTCACTACTACCGAACGCATCGGTGATAGAATGTTGAGGTCGCCAAATTATGGCGATATCATCGGCGTACGCTAGTAGCTGCATAGGTTTTTAAAAGATTGTGCCTCCAGTGTTCACTTGCTCATCCCGCACATTTCTTATGTTAAAGAGGTCACTTTGTCTAAAACCTTTTTTGACATCAAAAGTCTCGGTTAAGTCGTTACCGACCTTGTCGAAACAGCGAGCGTTCTAAATCTGAGAAGAAGACATCTTTAAAACTGCCACGATGTCTATCCTTTGCCGATATTGGAACTTGTTAACAATGATGGAAGTGCTCATTACTAAGAAAACGAACCTTGTCTCAACCCGTTAAAAGATTTGTTAAAAATTGACAATGATTAGCTATCCGTACGTGCTGAACAAAATTATTGAAAAATACCGAAATCATAGGATTTTCTCAGTTACCATACCAAAGGCCCTTCGCGTCAAAATCAGTTGTTGCATTTTAATAAAAAAAAAAAACAAACAACAACGAATTGAAGGTGCTAGTAACGAACTTGTTAGCTGTAATCCAAGTCCAAACTCGACTTTACAATTAAAAAGGCAAAATGTCAATATCTGCCACAAAATATTGTGATAACCACTTAAATGTGAGCAGCGACATCTAGCAGAAAATGTCGATACTGGAATAACAAAGTCTCGACTGGAGAGTGGAATCGAATGTTCTAGCAAATTGGAAATTGTATGGGACGCTGGATGGCGAGGATTGTTCTCGAAGTATGTCATTCGAGTATAAATACCAACATCCCCAAGGTATGCAAGTCAGTTCTAAAGCGTAATTTGAAGTGTTAATTAGGAGAAGTGATTAAGTGGTTTAAGTAAAAGATAAGAAAAGTATAAGTGGTTGAGAAATTGGATTGTATTGAGAGAAAGAATTCAATAGTGAATTTTAACTGTACTGAATAAAGGGATTTGTATTGAAAAGAATAAGTTCTATTATTTGTACCCACACAAATATATTACAATATATAGCCAACTACCCTATGAGAAGAAGCTAGCCACTTGGAAATATAAACTTGATGGAGCAGCTCTCAACCTTTGCGCTTTGCATTCATCTTCTACAAATACAACCAAATATTTACTTAAGATAGTCGTTAAAGGAAAATAGCCTGTGATGTGGTGTACTTAAAAGCGCTACATTGCAAAACTGATGTGTTTGGTTCCGATTTTCTGGAACCGATCTTTTGATGTCGTCAGTCCATCGTGATGGTGCCGTTCCTCTGTTTTTGACGTCTTCTCTTGGTCTCCATTCCATAAGTCGTTTTGTTCACTTGTTGTCTGCTGTCCTCGTCACATGTCCCGTCCGCCTCCACTTCGCCTTTGCGATATGCAAGTTCTCTTCTTCGAACGTCTTCATTTGCCTTAGTGTTATACTCAGCATTGCTCTTTGGGGTATTTCGGCCTTGTTAATAGACCATTTTGTAAGAGTTAAGGTCTCAACTCCGTAGGTTATGATGGGCAGTATACATTTGTCAAATACTTTTCTCTTTAGGCGCATAGGAATTTCGCTTTTGAGGACATTTCTCAACTTGCCGAAGGCGGCCTAGCCTAGTCTAATACTTCGTTAGATTTTCTGGATTTGGTTCTATTTTGATCTATCTGCTGTTTTAAGGTTTCCTAGAGTTACTAAGTTAGTCATAAATTTTGTCTTCTGAAAGCTTATGCTTAGCTCAAACCTTGCTTTCGCGTCGAGGATTCTATCAGCCACAGACATGAACCCTGTTGATTTGCCGATTCGTTTGGAATGTTAAACTTCATTATTAAGTCTGACGAGGCCCATTTTGATTTGAACAACTGTAATGTAAAGAAGCAAAATTGTCGAATATGGAATGATACTCGGAGATACTCCATGAGACGGAACTATTATACATACAGCTCGAGTCACAGTGTGATGTACAGTTTCATCAAGCTGCATTGTCTGGTTGTGTGTTTTTTTTTTTAAACAATCATACTGTAACGGCCAATGGTGACCACTCTTTAAAGATGTTGAAGGAGGTTTTGTTCCCAGAATTACGCAGAAAGAGATTCTCTTTCAATTCTGTTTGGTTTCAACAAGATGCAACTTTACATATAGCCAGGTCTGTTATGACGCAATTACAGCGAAAATTCTCACTGATTTCCAGGCACTCCACTTCGCCCCCAAAGTCTCTTCACTTGACTGCAGCTGGTTTTTTTTTGTGCGGTTATTGCAAATAGGAAATCTACAAAACGAAACCAGCAAAATTAAGGGAATTAAAGCGATGCATTCAAACAATAACTAAGGCAATTTCGGCAGCAGCCCTACAGGCTGTTATGAACAACTTTTTAATAAGATGTTGCACTTGCGGTTATAAAAACCGCACCACCTCACGAGCATTGAGCCTATTTAAAATAAATATTTTTTAAGAACCATGATAGAAATTAATTGAAAAAAAAAACTTATTTGAGTTTCTTAATGTAGCAGCATTCATCAACATCATTAGTTATAGAATTCGCATGAAGGCGACTTTCCTGAATATGTCAAAGATATCACAATAAAACATAGTTTCACATAACTTTATGAATGTTATCTTGAATGGACTTAAAATCAATAATATAAAAAAAACATGAACGAGATATGTACATTAACCTGAAATTCATGCGTTTTCCCCAAGAACTACCGTACTCGAAAAATTTAGCCTATGCCGGATTGTTGAAAAAATGCTTTACGGTGACACAAACTGCTCCACATTGTTCTAGTTTGTATTTGTTAGCTCTTGTCGCCTCTCTTCTTATTGTCTCTCAAAAAAAAAAGAACAAAAAAGAACACTCCTTTCTTTTCCATATTTGAAGAAGGTAGGTAGTAAGAGTGGCTGTTGGAAACGCCAAGCCACTTAGGCCTATTGGCCCATTGTGATGGCACGTGGATCTATGATCCTCTTACTAATGGAGCCAGTTTGAGCTTACGATGAAGCGTAGGAGACTGTTTACGTCTATATTCCTTAGATAATTTAGGTCATTGTAGAAGAAAGCTCCTAAGTGAAATTTTCTTCTCTGCGAGAGAGCTGGACATGTACAGAGTAGGTGGAGGATTGTTTCCTCTTCCTCCTTGTCCATGCAGCTTCTACAGAAATCGTTTGTAAAAGCGCCAAGCCTTCTGCGTGCTTTCCTATGAGGCAGTGCCAAGTGATGACACCTATTATGGCGCTGAGATGTTTCCTATTTAGAAGGATCAGACTCTTAGAGCGATTCAAATCTAGCTTTGGCCAGATCTTTTTAGTCGCTAGACAGTCCCCCTAAGGTCTGTTCTTTTATAGGCATCCAGCTTTAATATTAATTTGAACGTAGCGATTGGTATACCTATGCTACCCTTTTCCGGTAGAATAGCTGGAGTGGTTTCAATTTTGACGAGTTCATCAGCTCTACAGTTCCCTGGAATGTCTGTGGCCAGCAATTCATAATTTCTGTAGAATCTAGTCTTTATATTTTATTAAAATATGTACACCGTCTCTTTGGAATATCTCCGGAAGAGATAGAAATCACTATGAGAAATCTCGAGAACCTCTGACAATATCTGGTCCGTCATTGCGTGGGCGATAGAATTATCCCTCAGGGATTGATTAAAGACGGCCATTATCTTTTAGAGCTATCCGCAATCTGTATAATCCCTAAAATTTTAAATATTTAAGGATTTGTATGTACTATACTGCAGATCTCGAAGAATCTAATATTTCAACAGCTGGACATAAGTTCTCTTTTCAGGTGCCTTACGAAGCGTCATTATATTGGGTTGTTCCACGTTAAATGTCCGATTTTCGTAGAAGTGCTGACTTTTTGAGCCAATGAAATCTTCAAAGGCTTTTATGACCTCTGCTCTGTTTCGGAATCCAGATTGCGGAAAAGATGGTAATCCTTTGGGGAAATATCAGGAGAGTACGGTGGATGCGTAAGAATTTCAAATCCCAACTGCAACAGTTTGTGCACCGTTATTTGTGAGGTATGGCGTCTAGCATTGTCATGCAAAAGGACCGGACCGTGCCGCCTATTGACCAACACAGGTTGCTTTTCAATATTTGATAGCGTTTATCGTTTCTCCTGGTTGAAGAAATGAAAAGTGGATTGGTCCTTTGGACGTGCACCAAATTGTCACCACAACCTTTTTTGGTGAAGATCAGGGTTGGGGTTGTCTTTAGATCTTTTACGATTATCATACAGTATATCCAATTTTCATCACAAGTGACTATTCGGTGCAAAAACGGTAGTATTTGGGATTCGTTCAGTTCATGGGGTACCCACTTATCGAGTTTCTTTACCTTTCTTTAAACATCGTCCTCTGCTAACGTTGCCGGCTCCCCACGTGGTTCATTTTTGAGGCTGAAATCTCACGAACGAAACTTTCCAAACCAACGTCGTATAGTGCGTTCGTTTACCGCTACATCTTCAAATGCGTCATTAATGTTTTTCATTGTCGATGACACATTATGTTCCTTCCATCTTAAATTCGTAAACGTAAACGTAAAGAGCGTTCGAATTTGAACTGCCGACAGCATGGTAAATAATTCCTAGAAAAAAATAACGGTACTTGCAACGAACCCTATAATTCTCACACGTCAAGCACACGTACCACTTTATTTTATAACAAAAGAAAATTTAACGTTCTGGCACAGTTGGTCATTCGAGGACTTCTTATTTCCGACTGAGCGAAAATCGGATATTTCATGTGGTACCCCCCAATACAATCAGCCGCCCGTACGTTTCTCATCTTGTAGCTCATATTTTATTTACCTAAATCATTAAAACGTCTTTGAGCCTGACTTTCACCATAACTTGCAACGTTACCTTCACCTGTATTTTGTTTGTTGTGATACTCCCAAAAAAAAAAAAAATGCGAGGCCACGTTAAAACTTTTTACGAACAAGTATCCTGGGCCATGCAGTTCAAAAACATTTTCGGGAGTTGTTCAACGAGGACCAGCATTGCTTGTTGAATGATCAGATACTAGAAATACGAGTACAATAATATATAAAGATAGCTGTGGAGAAAGAGCAACTCAAAAGAATTGCGCGTAATTCGTTTACCATGCTAATTCTGCAGCAACCATACTTTGTATCATCGTAACAAATATCTCAGAAACTATACAGTTTGTGCGGTAAAAAATAAAAAAAAACTTTTTTCGTCTTTAATATGCTCACGTTTATTTAATTTCTTTGGTGTACACAAAACAACAAGATCCAATAGTTCCGGCTGTCCAGTCCCATTTTGTTTGATAAATGCATCATTTTAAAGCGTCATCCCTTGCCTAAATAGTCGTTTGTGGAATTCGAATGATTTTCAATGCCTTGCGTCCTTTCTTAACACACTGACCAATTGGCTAATGGAAGATTTTTATTGAATATGTATTTAAATGGAGGAATTAAATAACAAAACAAGAAAAAAAAACAATTTCGTATACCTTTACCTACTTTTACCTTTCGTACCATACACTTTCTGCCTAGCGTAAAGCAATTGCAAATATTATTGTTCATACAAATCGGCTGTGACCATCATATTACCTGTTGCTCGCTTAGTCATAGTAAAAATGCAAGAAAAAGCCATTTTTTGGTTTTCCATACATAGAACAAGCTTCGCTTCTAAATTTTGTTAGGGCTGAGCGTAAAGTATCATCAACGGACTGAAATTATAGTTGTTCGGGAGCTCTCTCGGTGGAATATCTATATTACAAATAATGAAAACCATTTTGGCTTACATTTCTTCCTGTAGAACTCTCTCCCCTAAATATTGGGTAGTGAAAAGTTTGTGGTTAGTATATTGGCTTTTGCCTCTGAGGCATTCTCTCATACCCATGCCTACGTACAAAATTATGTATATGCGAGTTGTAAGATATTGATTTTAAAATAAATCTTTTGACATTATGTATTTACGTGAACATACATATGTAGGTATCTATAGTATTTCTAATTTTGAAAAATTCACAATTACTTCCCTAAGATTGAAACAAAAAATGGTATTCTCATGATAACATGAATAAGCACGTACAGAAAAAATATCCAAAGAGCGGAATAATAGCAAATTTACTTTGTCTAGGAACGGAGGTAGCAGAGCGACAAACACTATGGAATTGTGTATTTAAACAATAATTTGATTTACTCCTTCAAAAGCATGATATAGGGAAGTCTTGCTTTGAAACTACGAGTATGTTGCATTACAGTTAGAATTTTCGAGGCCTGTAAACTTAACACGAGTATATATACTAGGTGGGGTGAAAAGTAACCTCCTTGACCGCCAGAATGAGCTGCTACTGCGAAAAAGGTTATGGTGCCTTGAAGTCCGTTCATATTTAGGCAGACATGCCAAATTTCAGTGCTTGGACAAAAACGATTTTCGTTCTCTCATAAAACATTATCTTCTGAGAGGCAAAACTGCGAAGGAAACAAAAGAAAAGTTGGATAAATATTATGGTGCTAATGCTCCGTCAGATTACACCGTCAAATATTGGTTTCGAGAGTTTCGTGGTGGCCGCAACTCTACTACCGATCAAGTCCGCAGCGGCAGGCCCTCCGAAGCGGTTACAGAGGACAATGTCGAAAAAATACATGAAATTGTGTTGGCTGAGCGGAAAGTGAAGGTGCGCGAGCTAGCAGAGACCACAAAGATTAGTACTGAGACAAACGCCATATTTTGAGCAATATTCTGCATATGAAAAAGTTATCTTGCCGCTGGGTGCCTCACATGCTCACTCCTGACCAAAAACATGAACGCGAGAGCACTCCGAAAGAGTGGACTTGCTGATGCGGAATCGGGCGGACTTTTGGCGTCGATTGGTAACTGTTGATGAAACTTGGATCCACTATTACACACCAGAGAAAAGAATGAGTGCCCGGCAATGGACTGAAGTCGGCACGAGTGCTCCGAAGCGGCCGAGGGAGGCTCGATGGGCCGGAAAGATTTATGGCGTCGGTTTTCTGGGATTGTCATGGCATACTCTTCGTGGACTACCCCGAAAAAGGAAAAACCATCAACAGCGAGTATTACTGTGCATTATTGGAGCAATTGAAGGCCGAAATCGCTGACGCACAAGAGCATCGCAACCACGGCTAAAATCAATGACTTACGGCTCCAATTGCTGTCGCATTAACCGTATTCGCCCGATTTGGCTCCCTCAGACTATTATCTCTTCCCAAACCTCAAAAGCTGGCTCATCAATAAAAAATTCAGCTCACGCGAGGAAATCATCACCGCCACGGAGGAGTATTTTGCAGACCTTCGGGAAAATTACTTTTCGGACGGGATCAAGAAGTTGGAAAATTGCTGGAATAAGTGTATCAAGCTAAAAGGGGACTAAATTGAATAAAATAAAAAAAAAACATTTAAAAAAAAAATTTTTCACTCCCAAGGAGGTTACTTTTAACCTAGTATTCACCAACAATAGCCTAGCCTTATGATAACCACATCGGGAATCTGTTCATTGAGCAGTGACATACAAGCGGTTTCGGCCTACATCTGTTTAAATAGTTTAAAGACATTTGAGAGAAATTCGGATAAATGTATGAACATATACGAATGATCAAACTCAAAAAGTGAAAAAAAACCTAACTTGAGAAAAAAATTAGTTAAAAAAATAACCCAGGACTTTTAGTTTGCGTAGCGCTGTGTGGTGCTCCATACCACTAACAACGCAAGAAATGTAGATAGCATTGCAACCCATGCTTTAACTTCTTACAATACTTGCAATTGATAAAAAATATTGAATAAAACGATACCAGACATA
Organism: Volucella bombylans; assembly: GCA_949129095.1. Classification (NCBI taxonomy): domain Eukaryota; kingdom Metazoa; phylum Arthropoda; class Insecta; order Diptera; family Syrphidae; genus Volucella; species Volucella bombylans. The sequence goes on from OX422143.1 coordinate 155,433,982, forward strand.
ACACAATAATTTCATTGTTTCATTGATCTTAGATAAACCATTAAGAAGTATTAATAGTAACGTGATGCACTATACGTAAGGGAGGGGTCAAAAATCGAACCAATATGTTGGTCTACGATTTATGTTATTATTTTTTTTTTTTTTTTAATTTTCGTTAAAAACAATTTGAAAAATTATCAATTTTGTCAGAGTACACGCACAAGCTTATGTGGTTTACTAAGATCTCAAAATTTATTAGAGACGTATGCAACCATGGACCCGTAAATAGCACAAACTCAAATGAAAATTCTATGTGCACATTTCTTATCAAATAATTGGAATTAATCCTACTTTTGCTGGTGATACTGTTTACCCCTATCATACTTTATATTTCAAGTGAACAAATTTACCGTTATCATTTCGATACTGTTGTTTTGATTTCAATAAGCGAAGTGATTAGCACAATAGTTACAATAGCATACAAATAGCACAAATTGCGATATTTACAATTGCTTGGCGAATTATTTTAGCATTTTATTTGTTTTTGTAAAATCTCATTTACATTTGCGGTCATAAAAACCGCACCACCTAATGAGTTCTCAAAAAATGCCTAATTACATCAGATCGTAAGGGTTTTCCCATACTAATGAAGGGTATTCCCCATAGCGTAGTTCGGCCTCGTATTCAGTGCAAAAAAAAATCAGTTTGAATTGAGTTGTGACGGTGACAAGTAAAAAAAAGTGAAATGTCTGGTAAATATCCTCAACTGACTCGGGACGAAAAAGTTGAAATATTGACTTTAGTCGGAGAAGGGTTTGGCTATCGTGAAATTGCGGTTAAAATAGGATGCTATCATTCAACTATCGTACGACTGATGAAGAAAAAAGAAAATTTGGATCCACAGGAAAGGAAAAAAGGCTCGGGACGAAAACGTAAAACAACCCAGAAGACGGACAATGTATTACAACGAATTAGCATGAAAGATCGCTTTAAAAGTGCTGTCCGTATAAGAGCTGAGCTGAGTGAATTTCATCAAGTTGATCTAAGCGCCGAAACCATACGCCGACGGCTACGGAAGATAGGTTTATATGGAAGACGACCAGCGGAAAAACCTCTCCTAACCACAAAAATGAAAAAATCTCGCTTGACGTGGGCAAAAAAGTACGAAGATTGGACGCAGGATGATTGGCGATGTGTGATACGGTCCGATGAAAGTAAATTTAATTTGTTGTGTGACGACAATTTGCCATACGTACGACGGTCAGCAGGTGAAAGGTTCAAGGACGAGTGCATAGTCAAAACAGTGAAGTTTCCTTAAACCCAGATGGTTTGGGGATGTTTTTCTTTTTACTATGAACGCTCAAAAATATGGAGAAGTAGTAAGGCAGTTTTTGGTACCAGCAATTGAACAGCATCATTCGTATACTGACAAGTGCATTTTTCAAGATGATTCTGCACCTTGCCTTGCCACCGCGCCAAATCCGTAAGTAAAGTGTTATAAATCAACTTCTAGATGTCTACTTCATAAATAATAAACAGACAAGTAACTAGAGTCTTTCAATAATTTTCAGCTCAAGACAACGTTTGATGACCTCGGAATTACCAGACTAGACTGGCCAGCTAATTCCCCAAATCCAACACTTGTGTCATATAATGAAACGTAAGGTGGCTGAACATAAGCCAGAGAGTAAAAAAAAGCTAAATGAAGTTCTGGAACATGTATGCAATACTGGGATATTACTGAACCTCTAGTAAACTCGATGCCTTTTAGAATAAAAGCGGTTATAACCGCCAAAGGAGGAGCAACTCGGTATTGATAATTTTTTAGTAAAAGTGGCATAACTAAACATCTTATATACACATACATACATAAAAAATGTATCTCTTGATTTTGTTAACCAATGACTGTATTAAAATATTTAAAAAAAAATAAGAAAATTAACTGGTTTTTCTTTCTTTGTTAATATCTTTTTTCAAACATTCAATAAACAGATGGAAATTAGATAGAAATACTTATAAACTACTGCGGAGTACTCAACAAAAATTTAATTTCATTATAAAAACTATTATCGTAGTTATTAACAATTTTTCAATCATTTTGATATGGTGCGGTTTTTATGACCGCAAGTGTATAATTACTATGTAGGTTGGCTAAGTGGCATAATGGGAATAAGTGTACATTGCACTCCAGAGAAAAGAAAAAACTATATACAATATGTACAAAAATGGCAAGGCAAAAAGCCAGCTGAAATAGCTAAAACAATAAAGAGTTCCAGGAAAATGGTCTATAATGCGATTAAGCTGGTAAAGAAGGTGAAATTTATTTAAATGAAAACAAAAAACGGGAACCAAAACCAAGAAAAACTACTTCTTCATCGATAAGGCCATTATCCGAAAATGCAAGAAGAACCCGTTCAAGTCATCTCGGCAAATTGGAAACGAAATTAACGAAGAATTTGATATTAATGTATCCCGCCGATTAATGAGAAGGAGATTAAATGAAGCTCGGCTATTTAGACGAATGAGTAGAAAGAAACCACTCTTGCCAAAAAAAAAAACATTCGAAAACGCTTAACCTTTGCAAGAGCCCATCAAATTAAAGACATACAATTCTGGAAAAAAGTGGTATGGAGTGACGAAACTAAGGTAAATAGAATTGGGGAAGATGGCAGGACGATTGTCAATCGTCCAAAAGGGCAAGCTTTGAATGTTGAACCCCAGATACAAAACAATTAAGCATGGTGGAGGGAATGTAATGGTTTGCCGTGCTTTTTCCTGGCATGGAGTGGAATAGGAGCGCTTATAAGAATATTTAAATATTTAGACATATTACAAAATACGATGGAGCAAAATACGAGTTTGTGTCAGTTAATTGGATATTCATGCAAGATAATGATCCAAAGCACTCAGCCAAAATAGTGAAGGACTGGTTCTCACAAGAAGGTATCCATGTGTTGGATTGGTTAGCACAGAGTCCCGACCTTAACCCAATTGAAAATTTGTGGAACGACGATAAGATAAAAATTGGGCAGCAAAATTTCAAAAATAAGGACGAACTCTGGGTCGAGAAGCTTGGTATTCTATCCCGAAGGAAAGATGTCAGAAGCTTGTTGAAAGCATGGCGCGAAGATGTAAGGCAGTAATCGAAAACTCTGGCTATAGTACAAAATACTGAAGAAGTAAAAGACAAAGCAAAAACATTTTAAATTATATTTTGAATATTTCTTAATTTATTTTCAGAAATCAAATTTTGTGCTATTTCTGTGTCCAGACAAATTTCTTGTTCATTATTTTCTGTCCATTCTAACTTTTTTTGTATGGATATTAATACATTATTTTGAAGTTAATTAAATAACATTTTCAAAAAAAAAATTTTGTTCATTGTTGTTTTTGAAATATTACTTTATTCAATTACGTTTTTATTCTGGTAAGTTTGTGCTTTTATGTGTCCATGGCTGTATGTATAAGACTGGTACTGATGCATCAGACGATGTACATATATGATGAGATTATAATGAAAGTTAAATGCACGGCGGTATAACCGGAAAATTCGAAATTATAACATGGCTTTTACTAAAGAGCTACGGCGTGTTATCATATTATCATAACATTTGCACTGTCATTTTTCCGAACCCTAAAATCTAACTCCTGATATATGTTAACTTTAGGAGTCCATGTACAAGTGCGGACAAAGATTGGGACGGCAAAAAAAAAAATTTGGATCACTCAAATGCAAAATGATTAGCAAACTCTCGACCTTACTGACGCAATGATCCAAAAGAGAGTGGTTGGCAAGCATTGCCAAGCATTGCCAACCACTCAAGCTATACAGAAGCAATGAGGATATGTAGGAAAAGTACGAGTATGTAGCACTAGAATGATATATGGTGCTCTACAATTCCCAAGACCATTATTAGTTTATATAATATGTGTTGTCTTGCAGTAGACAACAGTAGATCGAAAATCTAAGATTAACTTTTTGACAAATCATAAATCTGATATTTGTCTGAGTGTTGCATTCGATCGCCAAAAGTCAGTCAAAGTTGTTCTGTTTTCTTTTAAAAAGTTGATCAACAAATAAAAAATTGTTGAGAAACGAGTGCTGTCGGACGACACTTCTAAATTAGCCCTTGAGAAGTAAACATAAAATTATAATTATGATACAAACAGAGAAGTTGCTACATTGGCCTTTTAGTACACTCAGACGGAGAAATTAAATTAAATTTAGTGATTACAACGCAGAAACGCAGATGATGCAGTAACGAATTAAATTAAATTAAATAAATTATGAACTTATAATAAATAACATTGCATCCATTAAATATCTCGGAACAATAACAAATATTAATGCAAACTCAACCAAAGAAATCCAATGCAGAATTGTACAAGCAGCATTCCGTAAATCGAAATTTATAAGCAAAGAAATAAATGTAGGCCTAAAAATATGTTTATTCAAATGGCACGTCTGGCCGGTTCTGTTATATGTAGCAGAAAGAGGGACACTTAACGGCAGAAGCCTTTGAAATATGCGTGTACAGCATTCTACGAATCTCTTGGGTTGGCAGAACCACGATGAAGTTTTCAGACGAGTAGGATTATAATCCTTTTAATCAAGAAAAAAAAATCGAGTACTTAGAACATACATACTATGAGAAATAGAAAATATCAACTTCTCCAATTAATTCTACAAGGAATTATCGAAGGAGAGAAGGACAATAGCCATATTTAGAGGAGTAACCAACAAAGATTTGGAAATTGTGCCGTATTTTCTGGTAAGTTAAATGTTTAATTTCTTTTACGTAGTACACAAGTAGATATTGCTTTAGGTTGAAGGAAAGCTTTAACATAAAGGATGGAAGGCGGTTATCTTGCTCTGTTTCTGGAACGAAATGTAATCTCAATTATCTCTGAAATCGATATTTTGGAACGCTTGGATAAAAACAAAGAAAAAAGCCGTCGGCATCGCACATTCCTTAGGCCTTCGTCTTTAAACCGTCCGCAACATAAAAGTAAATGCCAGTAAATTGCGAGAAGGTGCTTCAGCTTGAGACTTTGTATCGGATGTCATCATCATTAAACCTACCGTTCTGACTTGAACCGGATACATATTCCTAAGAATGCTCACTAGCATTTGAAAGCGCAGAGTGTAGTTGATTCTATTAAAAAGGATCGCATGAACAAATTTAAAGGAGGATGGTTCGACGAATTTCAAAATAGCCATGATCTTCATAATATTAATTTATATCGGAAATCCTCAAGTGCAGACGTAAACTGAAAGCAGTAATTGAAGAAGATCAACATAGTTCTAAGCAAGACGAAAAAGGGTTGTACTGGAAACGAATACCGACAAGAACATTTATTCTCACAAACGTGAGCGCAATTCCTGGTTATATAATAGTAAGACAGCAAAACATACATTGTACTTTCTGTTAGGACGGAATCCGGAATTAATATACAATTCTCTCAACCGAATGGCCTTAAAAACTTTTAAAAACAAAGTTTATTTCGACATCAAATAGAAAAACTGGATAACTTTGTCAATATTTACATGTTGCTCCAAGCATTTTGTGCGACAGATAGATAAGGTATACTGCTTTAAGAGCGGAAAGAGTTCTTCTAATCGCAAACAATACTCTCGGTTAAAATGATGAAAATACTACAGTAGTTCCTCTTTCTCTAAATATTACATCGATACTTCAAACCATGGCCGAAGGCGGAATAGCTTCTCTTAAAGCGAATTTTTTATTATTTGCATCGAACTTTTTAACAGACAATTGATACAAAAAGTTGAAGGTAGAAACTTTTCAAACCACTCCGACGCTATTTTTTTTAAATGTCTTCTTCTACTTAAAATCCAGAGCCAGAAAAAGAAATCGACTAGGCAAATGTTTTTATAGAGAGAGTTAAAATTGATCTTACTAAGTTGTGTTCATGGACAGAGTTTTAAGACTGCAATCGTATGGGGTGGTAAAAATCTAAATTGGAGATTGCTAGCTGGAACAACTCAATTCTCCGTAGAGAAGAAGAAATCAAGCTGCCTTCCACTTAATTGAAAAAGATGAGTAAGATGTAAGATGTGTTTGATCAGTCTGAAACCAAAATAATTACGACGTCGCTAGAGAGGACGTGACTAAACAGCGAGCTAAACAGAGTCAAACGTCCAGCTAGCTGCTGGTTCAGTAGGACGAATGTAACAACTACAAATGTATTGTAAAAATTGCGCTTTGAGATGGAAATACCAGCACAGGCAAATTCGAAGTCAGCGCTAGATAACTTATTGAAAAGGTGCAGATTTGACATTGCCCAGAAAAGGTTTCCTTCAAGATTTATTACGGGTTCGTAAGTGCAAAACTATAATGAGATATCAAGTTGGGAGGAATATTATTTTAATACTCTTTAAGTATTAAGTACATGCAGGAAATGCACAAGTGGCTCTACTATGTTTTGCCGATGGAACATGTTACGTTCTTTCTTTAGTCACACTACAAATTTCACCGTGATGGCTCGATTTAGTAGCCAACAGTATTCGTTTGAAGTGCGTGTATGTTTTGGTGTGTCGCGTTATTTAACATGGAACAAAAAACTGTCATCATATTTAACTTTAAATTTGCAAAAACCCCGCCACCGAAACGTTTCAAGTTGAAAACTGCGTATAGTCATAAGTTTGAAGATGGTCGCCAGTCATTGATTCACGATAATGGATCTGCGCGTTCGTATTTATTGGTAATCGGGTTTCAGGTTTAAAAAATCGGTTTATGTGATCAAACGCCTAACACATTCTCCGGATCTGGTACCGATCGAGTATTTTTCTATTCTCTAAGAAAAAGACTGTCATGACGACCGTTTTAATGACGCGGAGGCTATTCAACGAAATGTGACAAGAACTGCGAAGCGTTTCGGAAGAATTTTCGACGGCCTTCCACAGGCTCTACGATCGGTGAAAGAATGTATATACAGCAGGCAGGGTACTACAATATTTTGAAAAATTTAATTAAGTTCCGACCGACCGAAAATAAAAGAAGCAGTTTTGAGACATTTTGAATAAACTGTTTCAGGCATACATACCGAAACACGAGTTACGTTCTGGCTTAAAAGAAAATTATCTCCTTAAATTTGTACACCGTCACAACAGCCATATGAAATAGGAATAAGCCGTACAACTCGCTTATAGATGACAATACCGAGCTCTTTATTTTCTGACTATTATAACTTTCAAACATTCAGAAGGAACGTACATAGGTATCTTCTTCTTTCCTTGGCCGGCGCTGTGTGCAAACATTTTAAGGGTACCTTAACCCGTGCTAATATGTAAAAAAAAAAAAAACGAAAGACGACTCATTGTTCTTTATATTTTAACATTTGTAACTAAACATTCGTCCGCTGGACTATGCGTCCCTCGGCAATCACACGTTACTTAGAACGTGATCTGTGGTCATCCCATCGTCTGCTCAACGAAAGTTTAGTTACTACCTGAGTTTAGCAAAGGTATGCACATCATTATTTCTATAATTTTCTTCGTTTTCAGACCAAATAACAAGTTTCTTTTTTTTTATTGTATAATAAGCATATTTAAATCTATCTTAATGTTTTAAATTATTATTAATAAAAAAACACTATATTTATATTTGTGCACTTAAACCAAGCATCATGGAAGAAAGTGAAGATAATTTAGAGGAAGAAATAGATCGAGAAAGTCATTGGAGTCTGATTAAGAAAATATATGTCTAAGAGGCCTAAAATTGAAATTATAGATTCCGATGAGTCTTCGGGTCAAAAGATAGATGTACCCATCACTCAAAATTCAAATGTCCGTAATCCACGTGTAAACATAGATGGTCATCTACACATAGACCATCTTCTGCACCTACTTTGAGAAGGAACATAATACATTTTATGCCAGGACCAAAAGGAGAAGCTAGCTAGAGACCTAGATGAACCACCAGTAGATCTATTCTCTCTGTTTATGACTTATGATAACGTTACAACAAGTTGTGACCTTTACTAATGCTGAGATCGAAATTCGAAAAAAATAAGTATAAACAGGATTTACTGTAAGCAAATCAACGACTAACTTGCAAGAATTAAAAGCTTTGCTCGGTTTATTATTCAATTCTGCGGCTATGAAAAGCAATCATTTGCCAACTCGTATGCTTTTCAATACCCTACGATCATGAACCATGTTCAGAGCATGTATGAGTGCAGAAAGATTCAATTTACTCATAAGATGCCTCAGATTCGACGATAAACAAACAAGAAATAAACGTCGGCAAGAGGATAGATTTGCGCACATACGTGAACTGTGCTAAAAAATGATTGACACCTTTCATCCTATATTATCCTCGTTGGATTTCGTGGAAGATGTCCCTTTAGAATGTACATATATCCCAAACAAACCTAACAAATACGGGATAAAACTCGTAATGGCTTCAGATTTTAATAGTAATAAATGCAATTCCGTTCTTAGGAAAAGCAACTGATCCACTGAAACAACCTTGGCTATGTTTTTCATAAAGGAAATTACATATTTTTTACATGGCACAAATCGTAACACAACAATGGACAATTGGTTCACGTCTGTACCCTTGGCTAATGACCGTTTGAAGGCACCTTATATTGTAATTTGACGTTAGTGGGAACTCTTAGAAATAATAAGCGCGAGATCCCTGACAAACTGAAAAATTCGAAGACTCGCGCTATTGGAACTTCGATATTTTGTTTCGTACAAAGCAGAATTTTATATGTTTTGCCACAGTTCACGATCAACCCAATATTAAAACGAAGACACGGGAAAGCCAGAGATCATACATTTTTATAATAACACAAAGGGGGCAGTCGACACATATATGTGTTCAAATATATGTACTAATCGGAAAACCAAGAGATGGCCGATGCGCATTTTCTACAATATGCTAAACATATCCATAATCAATGGTTATGCTGTTTACGTTTCTAACAACGTGAGAAATAAGAAAAAAACATTTGCCTCGGCGCAATTTTATCGTAGCCCTGGCTAAGGCAAAGATTACAGACTGTGACTTTGAAGCGAGATATCTTACAGGAAATTCTGGGTGATTCGTCCAATATACAAGCTGTTCACTGCGTCAAACGTGTGCAAAATCTGTTACCATTATCCCTCTAAAGCTCACAGTATGGATGACCAATCACCGCTGTTGCATGAAATGCAAACAATCAATTGGTGGCCCTCATAACGTTGAAATGTGCAATCGCTGTGTCGAATTATGCTTTTGCTTAGATTTTGTTACTATGTATTTAGTTTTTAATTGAAACAACTTTCGTGCCATGAAACAAGTTCCTATTTTTTATTAAATACTTTTTATAATATTTAATTTTTTAATTGCATAGTCCTCTCGAGGAATATTTAGTTACTTTGTAACAGTGAATATAGTTTAGTTGACTAGGGTTAAGAAAAAAGTTGTTAATGAGAGAAAACCAATAATCCCGAAACTCTTCCAACTATCCAGATGCTTTCTTAAGTTATAATTGTTTAATTGTTTTCTGGGTTTCTATTTTTTTCTGCTTCACATTCTGCAATTAATTTTACTATCAACAACTCCCTGACTACTAGTTATGCAAATTTAAGAATGTGAGTCATTTAGAAAATATGGTATTTAAAAATCTCTTGCTTGATGGGCATTGTAAGAACACAACGATAAAGCATGTAGAGAATGTACACAACGTATTCTAGCTTATGAAAAGAAAACGTGACTAAATTCACAGACAGTGGGATAAATGAGTTAGAATATAGCCAAATGTATGTGATACGTACATATGTATGTATGCGTTACAGTTCAGTAAGTAAAACTTAAAAATTTAACCCTCTTAGTTTGATAATTGAAAGAAAATGAATAAACCAAGAAGGGGAGGAAGACAAAGTAAACCACCCCATAAGCACGACCTGGAAACCATTATAGTCCATTACGTAAATCAAGGTTTTCTCAAAATAAAATCTTTAAAAATTCAAAAAAAGAAAAAAAAAAATCGATTTCGACACAATTAAAAAACAAACTTAAAAGAGAAACATCTTACAAACGCTAGTGTATCGATTCCCTCCCATCAAGTCTGTAATGTTGTTTATCGCTCTTGCGCACAAATCAACGTTGAGTTTTTTTTTTTTTAGGATAAGCAATGGAATCGCAAAGACGTAAAGTTGTTTGGCATCAAATTGTTGTATATGCGGCATACATACATACGTGTAAGACCATTAAACACTTATGCCTTGAAAATTAAATGAAATTATTGCGTTCAACCATGGTGAGGTTGAAGCTTCTTTGGTTTGGCTACAGAAAAATGTCTACACAAAAGAAATAGGAAATGAAATGTTGATTTGCATTTTTCAAGCAATGGTGTTTGGAAATCGACCTCACAAAGATGAATCCTATGCCTTTTATGGTGGGAAAATCCACAATCACATCAACATTAAGGTTTAAATCATCATCTCAGTGAGGCAAACTCCTAATTGGTTTGGTTTGGTTTAGGAAAAAGAAAACTTACCTCAAGCACCTGGAAGGTTTGCCTGAATACCTTTGCAATTATTGCCACATGCGGCTGCATGAAGACCGAACCGAAAAGTTCAACTCTTGTCCGCCAACTGCAATGACTATAGTTGCTGTTGTACTTACAAGTCCAACGTAGAGCCATCGACTTTTAGTGTCGTTTAGGCGATTTTTAGATCGATCTCCTTTGTTTAAATAAGGACTCATTGTGTTTTGAGAAAAACATACAATGTGTATCGCCGGCATTGAAATGTCCTGCAATTTCTGCTGCTAAAGAAAAACAAATACATACAACTTTGCCCCGAACGATGAAAGCGCGAAGCATGCAGCATGTTATGCGAGTTTGTTTGACGTGAAAAGCGCGCCCATAAAAAAATGTAGCAAAATACAATCAACATAAAAAGCGAACCATCAGTTTTTAGTCCTTCAGGCGAGATCCGAACAAGATAGTTAATCAACGCAAACGATTTGGAACACACTGAAATGTCTTTCACCTGCAGTCGCACCTACTTCTACGCAAAATAATTGATAAGGCGAGATTAAATGCCTATGCTGTGGCCCCGAGGCCAGGGCCCGCCAACGACAATTTATGTTTTTGTTTTTACGAGTCTAACCAACTCAGTGATTTCATCACAAGTAACCACTTAAACAATCACATACATATGTACGTTGCAAAGGAGTTTAAGTACAAGTAAATGGTAGATGTACTCTTTCAACTTTAAACAAAATTATAACCAAGCTATGCAAATGCACACCTGTGGTCGGCCTAGTTTTTATGAGCAGAGGGGAAAATTTCCCAAACTCTGTTAGCATTCAAAATGAAAATCGAAATGTGAAAATACTCTCGAGCAATACATGGCTTTGGCGCTCAGCCGATTTCTGTTATCTTTCGCTGAGTGTGGCCAGAGCATGTATGTACTAAAAGAGATTTTAAAATTTGAAACGGAAACAAACGGACATGCTTTTACTTTTGCTTAACATCGTCGGCATTTGGTCAATAACTTCCCAAACATGTCGGACACCATCAGTATCAGTCACAGACAGTACCAGTTTCAGCAAAAAAGTCAATTTTACTTGCTGCGGAAGCAAGGGACATATTTTATTTCTTTTTGTTTGTTTTATTTATAATTTGTAATTTTGTTCTGTTGTACAATGATGAATAGTAATGTTAATCCTTAGCTGCTAAAATTGGTTGGTTACTCCATACACACACACATGCATATGCATTTGTAAAATTTGCAATTTCTGTCTCTTTACCAAGAACGCTGGGCCTGATATCCGGATCGTTGGTAGTTTTGGCCGCCCACACCATGTCTTTGGTAAGAATTGCCACCACCACCAGAGTTATTATTCGATCTGTTATTGGATTGGTAATTGTTGCCGCCGTGACCACCACCGCTGTTGCCATTGGAGTAGCCATGTGAATTGTTACCACCGTCGAAGTTGGAGCGGTTGTTATTGCCTTTTTGATTGCTCTGTTGCATTGGTGCAGAGTTATTGAAAGTGCCTCCATCGGATGGGAAACGACGTGGTGTAAGTTCGACTACGCCCAAGCCAAGGAATACAGAAAAGTCACGACTTTTTAGAGCCTGGAAAGATTGCTCATCTACGCAGACAGTAATTGTTTGGCCATGGGCGTCAGTTTCGCGATTGACAATGCGCCATTGATTGGTGTTTAGAGAGCTGTTTTGCCTATCGAGAATATTGAGAATTTCATCGGGAGAACGGAAGTCGTTCGGGAGATAAACACTGAGTACAACATTCTGTGGCAAATTATTGCCTTCGACCATGCGAACTCCGGCTCTTTCCCAACGTGCTACAAGCTTAGACAGCCAATTGTGGCTAAATTCATCGGCACAGGTTAATTTCAACCAGCCGTTTTGGGAACTGGTGCCCAAGAAGCGGACCAATGGACCGCCAGGGGGAATTTTGAAAATTTCATTGGTAATGGCGTCTTTGAGCGCTTCGAGTTTCATGTCGTCCAAATGGACATTAGGGAAATTAAGGGGAACAATACCAACATCCAAGGAACGCGTTTGATGCCTGGAGTTGTTATTATTCTGATTACGTTGACGTTCTCTGCGATTTTCATATGGAGCTGGTCGTTCATTACGACGCGAGGGTGCTGGTGCACGCCTATCAGATTCTCGATCACGGATTCTACCACTGTTAGCTGGACGCTGGTCTTGATTTTTGACAGGGGCGGAAGACCGCTGTGGTGGAGCTCTTTGAGAAGCCCCTTGTCTTGGCGGTACATCATTGAGAGGAGCAGAATTCTTTAGAGCTATTCTTTCTCTAGCATTCCTTGGTCGAGGGGCGCCCCTTGGATCGGCAGCATTTCTTTCACCCCTGATGGGGGCCCTTGATGCAATAACTCTTCTTGCTGCACCTCTTGCTGGAATTGCGCCACTAGCGCCTCGGGCTAAAGTAGCTCTTACTCTTGGCAAAGGTTTTCTCTGCAAGGCACCTCTTGCCCCGACGGCTGGTTTCAACGATGCTCCACCATCATCTGGAGTTTCTAAATTGTTTGCTCTGGCTATAGAAGCAGCCAAAACCAATTCTCGAGCAGTAATACGATCCATACCACCAGCAATTAAGATTTGCAACTTCTTGCGCTGTGCCCCACTCATTCGTGGCCTAGAATCTCTACGTTCAATAGCATCATCAGTACCCTCAATGGCAGCTGGAGCACCATTTTCCCTTGCAGTTCGAGCAGCTGCATTACGAGGAGCTCTCGCTCGTGTAGCTCCTGGTCGGGCTGCTCCTGCTCGTGTAGCCCCTGGTCGGGCAGCTCCTGTTCGTGTAGCCCCTGGTCGTGTAGCTGCTAGTCGTGTAGTTTCTTGCCCTGCAGCTCTAACAATACGAGTGCGAACACCGGCTCGTGCCGGGGCACCAGTGGCTCCCTTAGCCGCCGGCATTCTAGCACCGGCTAGCAAATCACGAGCCCTCTTTTCAGCGATGACCTTATCAATAGCTTCAGATGGAGATAAACCTTTGTCCATTAAACGACGTACCTTCCTTTTCCCGGCTCCCGAAATCTTGTTTGCCCTTGGATATGAAGAATGATTTTCCATGGCTTGCAAAAAGTCCCGGCATCGAACGCAAATCTTCATTTGCAGACCATCCGCCTGAGTAAACTGGAATTTTATTTTAAAATTATTAGCTTCAAACACTCAGAAAATATAATTACTTTATCTCGTACCTTAATGCCGCTCATTTCCTCCAAAATATGGGCAAAGGTGTTTGGTAAATTATTTAGGGTGGAGCTATCACCGCGCGTTATTGGTTTCATGCACAAACGGCAAGTTGCTAACAAAGGAAAATCGAAAAAAAAAATCAGCAAATCGAGAAAAAACCACAAAATACACTACAAATTCACAAAATTTACACTTTAAACAACAAATAAACTTACATTTTCTGCCACGAGCCATTTTTATATTAAATTTGATTACAACTGCGTAGAATTACTTAAAACAATCGAAGAAGCACTTCACGTTTGCACGTTTTCACGTTTGGAAAATTTTTGATGAAAATCAAAATGGTAGAGCGCAATTTATTGTGGATGTATCCAGGCGCGGTGGTTAGTAGCCGCACTGCACTATCATTGGTGGCGTGCGGTAAGGTAGCTTGATTGATTTTATGGTTTGTTCACATTTTTAGCGCTTTATTTGTGTTTAGTTCGCAAACTGGATTTTGTTGACGTTTCACATAGTGTCGAATGGCAAAAATAATTTTAAAGATAGGTGACATTAGCAAAGATGTTGGAAATATAGAAATTGATTTGCGGTTTCCTTTATTGGTATAATTAAAGATAATAAATGACATATTGGAATTTGGAGTAACTTAAATTTAAATTGCCGAGTTGCAACGCATTTAACTGAAGTATGCAACAGCTTCTTTACATTAAGTTTCAGTTTGGGAGCACCAAAATGATTGTCCAATGAGAGAAAACCATAATTAGCACTGTTGTTCCGTTTTGACATAAATAGCTTTAATTGCAGCTTACATAGCTATCGCTGATTAGAGTGGTATTTTGGGTCTGTGGTGTACCGAGTTTCTCTTGTTAAGTCGTAGTTTTTAATCAGCTTTCTATTTTTCCCTTCCTCACCAGTTGGGAGTTTTACTGAGATTTTTCGATTTAAGACTGAAGTAGTGTCTCTAAGATCTTACGCAAGGACTATTGGTCCAGTAGTCAGATTCTCTAAGGCGGACTGCACTACAGGCTGCTATATATTTTATAAATAGGACGACAGATAGCAGTTAGATTAGTCCCCAGGGAGTTCCTCTATTTACGACATTACGGTGTCCAAGTGGTTCATGAATAATTCCACCTTTTATCATAGATATAATCTATTGGCCCTTACTTAGCTCGGTAAGGGATTCCAAAATACTCTTGGAGCGTACGTCATTGAAAGCACGCTCTATGTCTCACAAGTTACTTGAGGTGTATTACTTGTAGTAAGTTTTCTCGACTGTCGGCACAACTTGGTGTAGAGACGTTTCGCTGATTTACCTTTGAGATAGGCCAGTTGACATCTGGATAGACGGGTTAGAGTTTGTTGCGGATGTAAGTTTCACAATCTCATAAGTACAAAAGAGGTAATGGGCTGATGGGCCGTATTTCATTCATGGACTCTTACCCTCGCCGACTAACATTTGAAATAATAAATACTCGAATTCGCCCTCAGGCCACATAAGTTTATTCACAAAATTTTGTCAAACAATACGGAACGTAAAAGCCAAAGAGCTATCAAGAATGACAGCATGACTTAATAGTTACTTACTTACTCATTTACTTACTTCGGGGTGAACCTGGGCCTCAACTAGCAAGCCTCTCCTATTAGTCCGCTCTTTAGCTAACTGCCTCCGGTTGCGCACTCCAAGTTCGTTGAGGTCCTCTTCTTGTGCGATTCAGACTTCGATACTGTCCTTCTTAGTCCAAAGAAACAGCGACCTTAACGGAGCAGTGAGCTTTCTCCTCCATCGTTAATCTGCAAAAAGGTATGAGTTTTGTACTACATACTAGACATGACTCTACATAGTTCGTCTTTATAAATGCTGTAACATGCGGCCTTAAAATCGTTAAAAAGATGGTGGGTATCGATTTGGACTTCTTGAGTTTTTTACAGGATCTGCCGGAGTGTGAAGATTTGGTCGATTGAGGATTTTCCTGGTGTGAAACCACGCTGTTAAGGACCAATCAGGTTGTTGGCGAATTGTTTGAGACGTTCACACAATATGGCAGATAAGATTTTGTATCCGATGTTGATGAGACTTATACCTATATAGTTGGCGCAGTTGGGGGGGGGGGGGTCTTTTTTTATTTATCCTGACCAGATTGAGAAATGAGTTGATGCATACTCTCGGTCGGTAAGCCGTCAGGTCGAGCTGAATAGTTGGATTTGCTATCCTTAGGTGTTGCTATCCTTACTTCGTTCTGGTCAGGTGGACGGAAGGTTTGGCTATCATCCTCTATGACCTCTAAGACCTCGTTGGACGGTCTACTCTGCCTGCCGGTAGAATGTTGAACTTCGTTGCCTTTATAGAAAAAACACAAAAAATCTTTTTCCATATTCTCAGCAGCGGTTGTGACTCCACTACAAGGTTTCCTTCTTCATATCTACAGGCTTCTCTAGGCGTCTTTTTGCACTAACACGTTCTTTTTATCCGTTGGTAAAACGTCCGTACCTTATTCCTAGAGTACAACGATCACGCGCTTCTCGTGCTCCGTTTTTTATTCTTCTGTGGAAGCCGATGTTCTTTACGTCTCTCATGAGCACCTTCCGTCCTTCATTGCAGCGCCATTTGGAGGCTTCTTGTTTCATCTTCTTCTTCATCAAACCTGGTATTTCTTGGTGGTCGGGTGAAACCCAGCATATCAGTTGTGACTTCTTTGATGGCATGTTGGCAGTGTTGCCACTGGTCTTCAGTATTTGATGCTTGATGTTGAGATATTTCGGAATACGCGTGTGCTTGCTATAGTGATATGTCGTCCCGTTGCCACACGTGGTGTAGTCTAGACTATACTTACTAACTGTCCTTTTTCCTCAAAGATGTCCTCCTTCCATCCTATGTCTTTTGGATATTGCTCATACTCGTATGTCTTGTTGAGGAGCTCGTATAAACATTCTTTGGTGGAGTTATCCATTTCTTCCGTAGGACAAAGAGCGTATATTGGGGTTATGTTAGCGAATTTAGCCTTGATGCGGATAGGTATAAGGGCCTCCGCATCCGATTACGCGCTGTTTCTTCTCCTTATAGTAATCACCATAGTATATATTACAGTTTTCCATCCTCCTTATGTTCGACCCATCTCATCGCAGTTTCTGGATGGCGGTGATATCTGCGTGATAGCAGTCAAGGGCCTCTGCTAATTGTGCGGCTGTACGTGGCATTTTAAGGGTTCGAACATTCCACGTGCAAATCTGAAAATCGTTGTACTTTAAACGTTTGCTAGGGTTGTCAACAGTGAGTTTATTTATATCAGAGGCCACTAGTTGGTTAATTACATATTTTTAATCTCTTTCGTATAGGGCTGTGAGCCCTTTGTTTACAACAAAAATCGGCTACGTTATCACTGCACACTGCTTGATTCCAGCCAATATTATGAAAGGGTAAGCGGATTCAATAGACTTTTGTTGCATTTGAAGAGATGAAAAAAAAATTATCCGGAATTGTCTTCTACGCTCTTCTATTTAATGATCTAATAGCTTTGGCCTTGGATCATTCCTGGTCTAAAGGTGAATGTATCCTCATATAGAATCCAGTAAATTGGCGTTGCAACAACAAAAAGTAATCCACTTTCTTGACCTCAACGTTCGTCAAAACAACATAGCGCTACATCTAATCAAAATCAACTCGGTTCACCTTTATACCATCTATCTCAAATTACTCCTGTCGGTACAATAGTTCAAAATATTACCCAGAACCTGGCAGCACTATTTTGCTTCAATTAACGATATGTTTTGACGTTTGTTCAGCCTTTCCTTGCTGTCTTACTAACATTTCAGAAACGTGCGTTTTTGAAATTTATTGCACTCGGATTCTCAGAACTAATCACGACAATAAACAGTGTCTAAAATGGACAGCAATAAAACAATAAAGCAATTCCACGAGATGGAATTGGATGACAGAATCCTGAAGGTAAATTTGAATCAACAGTGCATCTGATCCCAGAACCCTCTATGAATTCCCGTACCTCCTCTCTAGGCGATATCAAAGCTAGGATGGACATATCCCACACTTATTCAAGAAGCTGCAATCCCCCTTTTACTCGAAGGAAAAGATGTAGTGGTGAGGGCTCGAACTGGCTCTGGGAAGACGGCAGCCTTTGCACTGCCAGTGATTCAGAAAATCCTAAACTCCAAACTAAATGCATCAGAACAGGCTACGAGTGCATTGATTCTGTCTCCGAGTAAGGAACTCTGCCAGCAGACAAGATCGGCCATAGAACAAATGGCAGCAAAGTGCGGTAAAGTCATACGCGTCGTAGATGTGTCCTCCAGCGATTTAGTGGCTCAAAAGCATGTCCTCGCCGAAAGACCCGACATCGTTATCACAACCCCGGCAAAGATTCTCACGCATCTTAAGTCGGGGGCTATCGATTTGAAGAAACTAGAGACGCTGGTGGTTGACGAAGCGGATTTGGTATTCAGTTTTGGTTTCGAGAAGGACTTTAAGTTGTTGGTTGACTATCTCCCCCCAATTTACCAGGTAAGTCTACAAAATTCTCAGAAAGCGAATCCTCCGTAACTTATGGTGTATTTTAGGCGGTCCTAGTGTCAGCCACGATTACAGACGACGTCATGGACATGAAGAACATCGTCCTGCACAATCCAGCAATCCTCAAGTTGGAGGAACCCGAACTAGTGCCGGAAAGCCAACTCTCACATCAACGGATTCTCGCCGAAGAAAACGATAAGCCAGCCATACTCTGCGCTCTCCTGAAGCTGCGCTTGGTGCGTGGCAAAAACGTCATCTTCGTCAACTCAGTCGACAGATGTTACAAGTAAGTTGAGCCTCAAATCTCGAATTTTTCGTGCAAAATCCTTATGATGAATGAACAATTAACATGATTGGGCATGGCCAAGCCTTGGCTCACGGATGATGTCATAATCTTCTCTCTGAGGGTCTCCACATCACACGAAATCGATCGGCTTGAACCCTGTCTTGAAATTAATTTCTGTTCTTGCAGGTTGAAGCTGTTCTTGGAGCAGTTCAGCATAAAGTCGTGCATTCTGAACTCGGAGCTTCCCACGAAAATCCGCATCCACACCATTAACCAGTTCAATCAGGGCAACTACGACTTCATCATCGCCTCCGACGAACACATGTTGGAGAATCCAGAACGATCCAAGAGCGACAAGGAATCCGGAGCTTCACGTGGAATCGACTTCCAGTGTGTGTCGAATGTCATCAACTTTGACTTTCCTCTAGATGTCAGCTCGTACATTCATCGAGCAGGCCGCACAGCTAGAGGAACGAACAAGGTAAGCAAAGACACAGCGCTGACCACCGATTCAAACTCATTTTTATTTCTCCCTAGGGCTGTGTCCTCTCCTTCGTGAGCATAAAAGACAAGGAAGTGAACGACGCCGTTGAGGAACGGCTCAAGAGTGGCTACATGAGCGAAGACACCATCATCAAGAACTACCAATTCAAGTTAGAAGAAGTAGAGCCGTTTCGCTACCGCGCCAAGGACGCCTGGCGAGCAATAACCCGTATCGCAGTCCACGAAGCACGCCTGCGCGAAATCAAAGTGGAAATCTTCAACAACGAGAAGCTAAAAAGCTTCTTCGCTGACAACAACAGAGAGCTCCAAGTACTTCGCCACGACAAGCCTTTGAAGATAGTCAAAGTCCAACCGCATCTCTCACATGTTCCCGAGTACATCGTGCCCAAAGCATTGAAACGCCTCGCCACAGGGACGAACCAGCGCTCGACGAAGCAGTTCAAGAGCTTTTCCTCCGCCAAATCCACCTACGAGAGCCAGCAAGACAATCCTCTCCTGTGTAGCGACATTGACTACGCCAAGAAGCGTGGTTCTAAACGAAAATAGACACGAACATTTATTTTAACTAAAATCCATGAAAGCGTTTGCATTTTATTTTTGTACTAAATCTATAACAATGTACGGGCCTTCTTTTCGGCCGAGGTTGGAGGAGTTGCCACCTTATTGTCCTCCTCCTCATCGGACAACAGCGATATGCTGACATCCACGGACGCCGCTGTGCTGTTCAGTCTTGCCTTGTTAGCCGCTGGCTTTGCTGTTGTCGATTTTTTCTTGCTTGTATTGGTGATTTTTTCCAGATTCTCCTTGAGTTGACTAAGTGAAAGTTCGTAGACAGTATTACCCACAGACGTCCGGACAGTTGTGTCGCTTGGTAGCATGGGAAATATTCTGTTCTGTGCTGTTGCTTCATCTTCGTCGCCAGAGGAAAGGACAATGCTGGTTTCTACTCCTGAGACTTTTGGTTTCTCCCCTTCTTCATCGGTAGAGATTTCAATGGTTTCCGAAGGCTGTACTGGACGTAGCCTTGACCGTCCATAGGTCTTTGGTCGCTTTTTTGTTGATTTTTTATGGATTTTGCCGGCAAGTCTTCGCTTGATTCGTTTATTCTTGAATAAACTGAGCGAAATATGAAACAGGGCGGTTTTCGGCTTTTGTTCTAATAAAGAGAGAACAATCTTTTAAAACTATAAATGTGATTCTTTCCGTGGATTGTTACCTTTAGTTGCCGACATTTCGACTCATAGAGGCACAGATGCACGCTATTGTATGGTCTTATCTTGGTATCTTGCGTAATTTAGCACCCTAACTGACTACTACCTCGGGTTTTGGAATGGTTTCCATGACTGAACACGTTTCACTTAAACAATTGTGATGTAAAATAATTAAAAAACATAAAAAGATTAACTAAATTTAGTAAAATATTTTAAAGAAAATCCGGGGTTTGTTTGCAAACAAATTTTTTTTACTTGTGTGACGCAAAATTACAATTGTCAAAGCGTGGTGCATAGCCCTGAACAGGGATGGTGTTGAGGAAATGTGTTCCTGAATATCTGGTTATGTGCATATAAATCTGCCAACTGCTACTGCGTTATATCCAAAGGAACATATAAGATATCTTTTCATCATAATAATTTTTGATAACTCCGTGCTATACCTGAGACCATTGGCGGTAACGGTGTCTCCTGTCTCATTTTGAAAGAAATAAGGTACGATGATGCCGCCATGCAATAAACCGCACCAAGCAGTCCATATTTGTGGATGCATTGATGCTTGGCCGAACACTTGTGGATTGTGTTCGAGAAGTTGAATTTTTAGCCAAAATCCGCATCTCCGGCCAACATATAGAGCGCCCAATTAGCGAACTAACGGCGTTGTCTGTGGTCGTCCGGCTTGAATTATTGCGCCAGCACAGTCTTATACGGATGTAGGCCCAACTCCAATCGCAAAGTAAGCCGTGTTGACTCTCTGGCGATGACCAATTCAGCTGATCCGCACCAAATCGACATTTTTGGGTCTTCTTCAATACTAGTTGCTACGGCGGCTATGTTTTCTTCATTTCGCACCAATCTCTGTCTGGTTGGTGGCTTATGATGCAAAAGAGTGTACTTACGCTCAAACTACGACCTCACGACGAAATTCACGTTGCGTATTTACAACTGAGCCGGAATTGAATAATTTCTGCACATTCGGTAAGCGTAAAACGATGCATGATGAAATGCAAACCTTACTGAATATTCTGACAGATGGATATCATTGGTAACTTTGACAGCTGCTGAAACATAACAATTGGAAAGGATATCATTGCTATCTGGTCACCCGATATACAATATGTATCAAAAAACGTTTATAAAGCATAACAGTGCCGATTAACTCGCTTCTACTTTTGGTGCTGCTTTTGTTCCATTCGTATACGTTTAATATTGCATTAACATTTGGCCGTCAAAAAGAATTCTTCGCGTTGGGTAATGCATAATTTAACAATCGCTTGAAAAGGCTTCTTTGATCCAAAGAAATATTGATAAACTTCGATCGCGGTGCTTCAAAAGATGTCAATAAAATCGTGACAGGCCACGAAATATTGATCTATGCATACGAGCCCAAAAGGTGTTCGCGCATAAAACATTTGAAAGCAAATGGTCACCTGTTTCTTCGTAAAAAGCAGACTTATCGATACCGTACCATTTGTGCAACGCAGAATGGTCAATGGTACGCCTGAAGAAGAGATTGATGTCTTTAAAAGGCATGTTTTGGAGAAATCTCGTTCGGAGTGGAAAGACTACTTCGAAAATTGGTTCAAACGCATGCGAAAGTGTATTGATCTTCATAGAAAATAATTTGAAAAACATTAAACCCATTTCTGATGATAGACTGACTGATAAACACCCGTAGCTAGACTCGTGTTACGGTTGAAGGGTTGATCACCGTTGCATCACCGTTGGTGAAAATATTTAGAACAATAATGCATCAAAGTTAGGAAGTAGAAATTACGTCGGTGATGTAAGGTATCAATTTAAAACGGTATATTGATGTCATCTATTAGATTTATTGCATGGTTTGGGATGGTAGGATTACGAGGAAGCATGAAACACCTGAACATGAAAACACCTGACATTGTGCCTTAATTTTAGGCTGACAAAAGCCCTATAAATTGAGGCCAGATAAGATGGGCTGAAGCATTTCTTAAATCAATTGATAACGTTAGTCATTTCACAGTCAAAGTACACGCTGTCATCAGAAAAGGCCGCTCACCGCCGAATTCTTGGCCAGAACGTCACCATTCATTCATTGCATTCATTAAGGTGGATAAAGACTTCGTCTAACTAATCTCCGCAAATGCAAGTAACAACAACAATCCCTCTTTCTTTGAGCTCATGAAGCAAAGGAGTAACACACCTCTCTGTCGTAAGACCAAACTGGCTTTATAAAAAAACCTTTATCATCCCGGTCTTGCTCTATGAAGAAGAGACGTGGACCTTATCGGAATCGAATGAAGAAGCAATTGACCGTCTCGATAGAAAGATACTGCGTGTGGAATGGAGGAGGAGATTCAACCACATTCTGAAGGGTTGTACAGCGACATCTGCGGCTAGATATTCTTTTACTTGGATAAATTCGAAGAATACACAAATCGTGTTGGTGGTTATTCGTTCAACGTTGAACGTTCTAGCGGTCTTAGTCGATGCTTAAAGTTAGCTAAAGATTCATTACTTTGAAATCACGAAGGATAATTTTAACGTCATGTTTATTACGTTGATCATATGTGTGTTATTGTCGAGAAGCTCGCGGTGAGTTTATTCTGACAAGCTTGGATTTAAGGTGGATGGTAATAAGGCGTTCGCTCAGAGACCTTAGATTAATGTCTTCTTGCCTAAGTCCTTTTCTGATGATGATTTTACATCCAAAAACACTGTTTCCGGTCTCTATGGGAATCATTGTAGTAGATCTCATTCTTTTTCAATCTTCCTTTGCCAGCTCATCGTATTTCACTTCTTGGATGGCATTGATATATCGGTATAGAGTCTCATCTAATTGTTTAACTGCATGTGGTCTGCTAAGAGTCGAAAAAGTCGTCGTTCAAAGCCGAAATTCGTTGCCCGTTTTTCATTGGCCGGAGTAGTCAACAGTAAGGCCATCCATATCCAAGCCTGTTCACAACTTCAAAGCATGTACGAGCAGTGTTATACGTGGTCTGGCATTTAACATGGAACCCGACAAGGCAAACCCAACTTGAGAGCCAGATCGTTTGAGGAAAAGTGTTATACTTCTCCTGCCACTTCGATCCTGCCAATATCGCAAACAAAAAACTCAACTAATTTAAGCTCTGTATATGTCAAAGTAGTTCGAATGAGGTTGCCTCAAAATCTGCCACTGACGTTTGCGTCGAACTCCTTTGTCAAACCGCCTACATTGTACTTTATCTGGATTAGGGTTATCAACTGAAATTCACCTAACACTCTGCAGATTAGCGGTAATGCTATATTCACCGGCTCTCTTCCTTCTTTCTCAATCGCGGAACTTGATGAAGTTATGACAAGGTGATTGTCACTCAGAAACGTTAAAAACTAGTCACTTCGTAAGCCATGTTTCCTACTTACATATCTGAGCCCTTCGCTTCAATATCAGAAAATCTATCGACCAACAAAATGATGCTTCAACTTTGGAAAACTCGCTAGCTTCACTTTACTGGATACTTCCTAAGAAATCGAAAATTGTAATAATTGACCGACTTGAGGCATTTAAGAAAGGCAGAACGAATCGAGACTGATGGCTAAACTAAAAAAGAGTCTACATAGTGCTTCAATCTGTAAGCTTTCGAGCAGACTCAGATTCAGAGTTTTATAGAGAATTTTATATTGGTTTTTATTTCAATTTCTTAACATCATTATCAGGCCAATTAGCAGTTAAAGCGTTTCTTATTTTGAAGGTTTTGCTCGTAACCATGTTCGTGTTCTTCTTCTATTTACAATAGAACTTGTTTCTTCTATATTTTCAAGATCTTCAATCGATAACCTTGGGAATCACTAGTTCGTCAATTCTCTTTTCAAAAAATTCTCCTTCATCTGTACATACCACATATGCAACAAGAAACTATTAAAAACAAAAACAAATAAGTAATCAGCTTAGACATCTTAAATGAATTGAAATTGTTATTCTTACGGGAAGACATCCTTATTGCAGCGTAGATTAAATGGGTTGAAACAACTATTCCAACTGAATCGTTTGCTTCCGTAAAACAACAAAGACGACGACTACTCACATAACCGGGAATGTCTTTGAAGGTCAACGAAATCGCCATATCCCAAGTGGAGAGCTCTCTCTATATGGTTGTGTAAACGACAGTCTTTTTCCCTCTCACCATTCTTGAAGCACCTATAGAAGCTGATTGAGTCGTTTTATCTTCCTTCGTCCCTATATAAAGCAGCAACACACAGTCCAAATATAGCTATGGGCGCTTTAGGTATATAGGAAAATTCCTGCGTGTAATTTATTCCAATCCCGACGTAGTATTTCAAGAATCGTACATAATATAAGACATCCGGGGCCTGTATCTTCCCGACGACTGCAAGAAAAATGGGCAGCAGAAAAATTGTTGGCACCACCCACAAAATAGAAGCAAAAGTGTTAACCTACGTTGAGTTATTTCGCGGTGATTTTTGAGTACAATTACAGAGCGCAGGATCCAACTGAGAAAGCTTTTGTGCAGATTTTATAAAATTGAGAATAAGTACAGTGGTTGTATATTTTAGAATGAATACGACCGATATTCGCTACAGACAGTCAGGAGAAGCAAGCCGAAGATACGGATAGGACAAAGTTTTTTGTAGTCAACTTTATATCCGTAAAGAACGTAATATTTTATTTTTGTTTTTTAAGGATTTACTTACTCCGTCAATGTCAGATATGTTTGGTTATTAAATTATTTGGTTAAACACCTCTCATCCTCTTTATATATCGACATTCGATCTATTGATATCATACTCATGAATTTGGAAATCATCCTCTATTGGGCGCCACTTCTTTAGAGTTAGAGTTTAAAAATGAGAATTGACATCTACGCCTTTCAAAGCCAATATATTCTGAATTCTATATTAGTTTGACTTCAGACAGACGCTCATACTTTTGAGCGTAGGAGTGTACTCGTACACTTCTACAATGCCAATTGTTTTGATATATGTATTTAGCTCACAAAAAAGTTAAATTAGATCCAATTTTGAAGTCGTTGTGATGATCTGCTTGAAACAGAACAGAAAGACCTTTTTAATATGTGCTATATGTTGGTTGGTAGAAAACAAGGATACCCCGGATTCGTCCGTGGAAGGGACTAGTTTTTACGCACATTGTTTCCCAAGTTGGTGATTGTGTTGTGAATTAACTGTCATATGAATTAAAACATACGAAAAAACAACGACCATGATCTTCGAGGAGCTAGATAAAATACTTAATAATTATAGGCCTATCTCTATTCTTCTAATATTTTAAAAATTTTTTGAAAAACTGATCAAAAAATAATTGTATCATATTTTGAAAATATTTCTTTTTCTAGCAATAGACAGTGTGGATTCGAGCGGGTAGATCAACAGAGGATACCCTCCTTAGCTTCTGCAGTAAGATATATCATATGATAGTATCAATAGTAAAAAGTTAGCTACTGCTCTTTTTATTGATATAGTTGATACTGTTGATCATACCATATTGCTAAATAAATTAAACAAAGCTGGATTCAGAGGGTTTATACTTATGTAGTTGGTTTGAATCCTATCTCATGAATAGGAAACAAATAGTTCGAATAGAAGAGTAGTGAGTACTGTGAAACAAGAATTGATGTTCCACAGGGATCTGTTTTGGGACCAATATTGTTCTTAGTATACATTAACTCTATTCTTACTTTAAATATGAAATGTAGGCTTACCGGGCTTGCTGATGATATAGGCTGTTCACATTCCAACAACACTCCCCTAGATCTGACAGCTAAGATCAGCCATGACTTAGACATTTTGAGACACTGGTTCCGCTTGCATAAACTATTTATAAGCGACAAAACAAAAATCATATAGGGACTTGACAATTTTTTTTTAAATAAAACGCAAACCATTTGAGATATTTCAAAAACTTTATTATCGGCTTGAAGTACAATCAAAAAATTTATGAATGGAACTCGACTTCGTTTATATGTCCACCGCGGGCACGTTTGCAACGGTTGATTCGTTGGACCCAATTTTCAACGACTGGGCCACACATTTCGGCCGAAACGGCCACTATTTTCATTTCAATGTTGGCTCTGAGCTCTTCCAACGTCGTCGGCGTGTTGGCATAAACCAATAACTTAACGTAGCCCCACAGAAAATACTCAAGCGGCGTTAAATCGCATGAACGAGGCGGCCAATCGCCTGGCCCATGTCTTGAGATAACATGCTCACCATACTTACTCTTCAATATATCGATTGTAGCGTGTGATGTGTGGCTTGTGGCACCATCCTATTGAAACCACATGTCGTCCAAGTCCATATCTTCCAATTCGAGCCATAAATAATCGGTGATAATGGCGCGATAACGATGACCACTCACAGTAACGTGACGATCGTTATCGTCGACGAAAAAATATGGCCCAATAACGCCGCCGGCATGCAAACCGCACCAAACAGTTATTTTTTGTGGATGAGGTGGTGATTCATAAAGCACATGTGGATTTTCACCCGACCAATAACGCATATTTTGCTTATTGACGAACCCATTGAGCCAAAAATGAGCTTCGTCACTGAAGATGATTTCTCCAGAACCCAATCGCAGAACGTACGTCGCTTCAAATGGTCCATCGGCTTCAATTCTTGAGTCAGCTTGATCTTGAATGGGTGTAAACCAAGATCCTTATGCAAAATACGCCATAAGGTGACTTGAGCCCAATTCTGCCCAACTCTTGAGAACGCCGTGGAATTGACTGATTTGGATCGTTTGCTACGGACGCCTGAACGGCAGCGATATTTTCGACACTTCGACCAACCCGTTGTCTCATTGATACGGCAACATCACACAACGAATGTGTAGACTCAAATTTTTGTACTAAACTCTTTATTGCCTGTTTACTAGGGCTAGAATTACGACCGAAAATTGGAGTTAACGCTCCTAAAGTTGCAGTCACCGACTCCGAAATTCGGTAGAAAATTTTTATAATTTGCAGACGTTGCTCGTTCGTGTACTTTACCATGATGAAAATGTTGAGTTTACTGAATAAATTGACAGTAACAGTTTGATGATTAGTGAAAGAGTGCGTTCACAAATTAAATTCAAAGTTGTCAAGTCCCTATTGGAAAACCCTTTACCTGCTTTGAACTTCCAACTTCCAGTTTTCACTTTTCATAGCTCGTAGTGCAACAACATTTTGGTAAGTTCTGACACTTGCTGTGAATCTTGTTCTAAAACTACATTTAATAGTACTAAAAGTTGCTCAATGAATTGTTTTGGTATAGGTAATGCACAGGTATTTAAGTGTCTGGGACTTGAAATCGACAGTAGACTAAACTGGAGCTCTCATAGTGCTTCCCTAAGAAAGTAACTGCTAAAGACGACCAAAATTCTTTACCATTTGAGAATATTTTGCACGAGAAAACTTTTGGTTACGATTTATTATGGCCTGGCCCAATCCAAATTGCAGCATGGGTTAACTTGTTGGGGCGGTACACACAAAAACAAAACACAACCTTTGCTGATACTTCAAAAACATTTGCTTAGAATCATCTGGAAAAAAGGCGATATGAACACAGTTTCCCACTAATTCCTAATTCCTTTATACTACCTCTAAAACATCTTTATTTATATAAAGATATTTTTCTTAAGAAGTGGATACTCATTAAATCATGATCCGAACACCTATGATCTTCGTAGGTTAGCTATGAATCTTACTTCTATCCCTCCCCATAATACGCATCTCTTTTTAAGTTTTTACTCTTCTGTCGCTCCTCGTATTTTCAATAAGCTACCCATTGAAGTAAGGCGTTCTCAGAATATCTTTTCATTTACCAAAAGAGTCAAAAAGTGGCTGTTTATTAATGTGATAGATAATTTATTTAAGTTAATTATTTAGTGGCAGATATTCAACATTAAACCTTTAACATGAATTGAATCTCACCCCACCACTGTATTTTAATTTAATTAAAAACTAATTATGATTTTTACTTTTTTTATATTAACTAACTCTGGAGAAGAAGTTACTTGGGCTGTGGCGAGATATTGAAAGATAAATGATATTTGCAATTGCAATGGACGGGAGCATAATATTAAACTACAGCCCGTGTTGAAAATATGGTGGGATTACTTTTACTAGTTCTATTGTTAAATGGTGGTGAAGGCTAATATTTCACTGTCACGTAGATTAAAGCAATTACCGTGAAAAAAGATCCACAGAAATGTCGATCCTATGGTCAAGATGACTTCTGCTATATTTCTTAAAAAAAGCTCTTCCTCTCTTTCCCTTTACCCTTTCTAATCTCTTTCGTCTATCCCTTTCACAAGCAGAATTTCCTCAGACTTGAAAAATCTCCTTCATAACCCCGATCCACAAAAAAATCAAAGAACGAAATAACAAACTATGGTCCAATAGCTAAACCCTCTCATATACCCAAATTATTCTTCGCAAGTATTTTGTATGAAGCTCTAAGCTTTCAATGCAAATCACTTATTTCCCCTAGACAACATGGCTTCCTAAATGGTAGGTCAACCAGCCAATAAATCTCGTTGAATTCGTATCCTTTGGCCTCTCTGCCCTAGAGAATGGCAATGAAGTCGATGTAGTTGCAACCGATTTTAGCAAAGCCTTCGATAAAATCTCTCATCGGTTAATAAGCTTCAAATTGTCTGCCCTCGGCATTGAACCCATGCTGTTAAAATGGATATCCTCTTACCTCGAAAATCGTTTTTACAGTGTTCGTTTTAGGTCAGCCCACTCGCCTTCATTTTTGGCCACCTCTGCTGTTCCACAAGGCAGCCATCTCGGTCCCCTTCTTTTTATATTAACCATAAATGATCTCGATAGGATCATCAAACACTAGTCTGTCTCCCTTTTTCACGCCGACGATACTAAATTTTTTAAAGCCATTTCCTTTCCCCATGACTCCTTCCTCATTCAACAAGGCTTTGATAGTTTTTTGATCTGGTGCCCCAAAAATTGTTTGGAACTTAATATCCCCAAATGCCAATCCATCTCATTTTCACATAAGCGGCACCAATCTCCTCCCCGACTCTACCTTCTCTACAACCAACCTATCTCCTCCGTTCTGTCTCTTCACGACCTCGGCATTTTGTGAGATAGGGAGCTCAACTTCCGCTTACATATGGATGGGATAATCCTTAAAACCAACTCTGTACTAGGTTTTATAAAACGGTGGTCCAAAGAATTCACCAACCCATACGTCACCAGGTCCCTCTACATTACCTTTGTTCGCCACCTCCTAGAGTACGCCCGTCAAGTATGTTTTCTTCGATTTGTCCTCCGAGGCATGCCCTAAGACGATCGTTTTATTCTGTCCCCCTATCACAACCTTATTAACTTAAACACCCTTGAGGAACGCAGAGATGCAGTCGACTTTCTCTTCATCCATCGACTCCTTTCATGTGACTTTGAATGCGCATCCCTTCACAACTCTATTTTCCTCAACACTAACCCTCGTAATCATATC
This sequence comes from Volucella bombylans, assembly GCA_949129095.1. Lineage (NCBI taxonomy): Eukaryota > Metazoa > Arthropoda > Insecta > Diptera > Syrphidae > Volucella > Volucella bombylans. The sequence continues at coordinate 155,463,657 of OX422143.1, forward strand.
TTCTATCTACCAACCCACCACACCTCCTATGGCGCGAACGAACCAATGTCCCATATGCTACAAACAATCAATTCAAACCCTACCGTCTTTGACTTCCAACGCACCACTCTCTACCTCAAATCCGTTCTCCTTCACCACTTCAACCAACCTTAGTTTTAAGTTTAAGTTTAATTTTAAGTTGTAGCTTGTATTAAGCCAAATATATGGGGGGCATTCTCCCCCATATGTTATTATGTTATTGTACGTAGTGACATCCAAAACATACAACAATTTATCTGTGTAAAATGTGGTTGGATGAAAAGTTTGTAAGAGAGATACTTTGAACTATGCCAATTATTTACAGAAAAATAATTTTTTCTCACTTTGATAACCACGTCCTTTGTACCGTACTCTGTAAACGTGGTAAACCTTGATACAAGGTAGAAGAATAGGGACCAATCTAGAGCTGAAATAAAAGTCCTAAATTCTATGTCCGAAAATGTATAGCTATAGTAGACTAGTACTAAAATTCGGGGCTAATGTCTGAACGATGTACATTTTGTAGGCCTGAATCTCAGTCCCAAATCTGCGCCTTGAATTGTGGAAAAAGTCGTAACATACGAGGGCGGGTCAATAAGTCCGTGACTTTTTGAATTTCTGACCTCTTTACTGAAACAGCAACACTGCTCCTGTCAACAGGCATCTGTCAGTTGACTCCTGTCAAAATTTAAACTTGCTGCGTCAGTTAGTTTGTGTTTGACAGCTATTTTTATCAGACTACTCACTAATTTGAGGAGAAAATGGAAAAAAGTGAATTTCGTGTGCTTATTCGTGTGCAACTTCACAGGAAGGTTTGGCGTTGTTTAATCGCAATATGGAGGAGTTTTTGCGCCGTTTTGTAACCGTGGACGAAACATGGATCCATCACAATACACCAGAGAACAAACAACAGTCAAAACAGTGGGTTTCTAAGGGTGAATCGGCGCCAAAGAAGGCCAAGGTGGGTTTGTCAGCCAATAAAGTTATGGCGACTGTTTTTTGGGATGCACGCGGGATAATCCACATTGACTACCTTCAAAAGGGAATAACAATCATTGGGGAATATTATGCCAACTTATTGGACCGATTCAATGACGATTTAAAAAAAAACCGACCTCATTTGGCCAAGAAAAAAGTTCTTTTCCACCAAGACAATGCAAGGGTGCACACATGTGCAGTTGCCATGGCAAAAATCCATGAATTGGGCTATGAATTGCTCCCTCATCCACCCTATTCTCCAGATTTGGCTCCAAGCGACTACTTCTTGTTCCCAAACCTGAAGAAATAGCTTGGTGGAAAAAGATTTGACTCCAATGATGAAGTCATCTCGCAAACAAAGGCCTATTTTGAGGACCTCGACAAATCATTTTTTTTGGAAGGGATAAAAAAATTGGAGAAGCGTTGGACAAAGTGTATAGAGCTCAAGGGAGACTACGTTGAAAAATAATATTATTTTTTTATCAAAAAATCTGTGTTTTATTCCAAAAGTCACGGACTTATTGACCCGCCCTCGTATTATTCCCAATCCATGACTCGAATTTTAAAGTCTTAAATCTATGACTAACATTCAGGCATCAAATTCCAAATGTTAAGGAGTCAGAAATATGGTTTCATATAAGGGATAAATATCTTACACCTTTGAAACAAATGGATGAGATTTATAACCTTGATTTCAAATTATTTCCCTGGGATACTGGAATCAGAATTGATGATTCTCGGGTCACAATTTAAGTGTTATTTTAGCTTGTGCCCATACTTTTTTTTAAGGAACAACTGGTGAAGTGCATATATCAGAAGATACTGCAATGCAAATGAATAAAAGCCTTCACCTCAAATATATCGATCAGAGTTTAAAGCAAATGGAGATTAGAAGAGGAATAGACTCATGCAATCAAAAGTGAATGCTCCAACAATAAAAAGGCAGCTTGCACAACTTATTTAGAAGAAGCAAATCATCAAGGAACTTTTTAAGAAAATTTAGGTGCCTAAACGAAATAAATTAGAGAAAAATAACAGTGCTGTTATTGACAGCTCCAGTAGCATTTGTCCATAATCAAAAAATGCTGCGATTTTCTGCCACACTTTCACTCACAACATCGTAAGTACCTACGCACATACTATAACCATGACGCGTAGTTAGATTTGCATCATGAAGAGTGTATCTGCTATGAAATTTATGAAAAATAACAAGCTCAGTCTTCAGTCGGTCGACTAGGAGGACCAAAATATACCCATATATTCATCCGCACAAGATTTTTTTTAAAGCGATAATAAACAATCTTTTCAAAAAACTGTCAAAAACGACAGAACGGCTTGAAATAGGTTTGTTCCTGCGAGATTTTTGTAAAAATTTGTAAGAGAATTGTTTGCTTAAGTTTCAGAGTTGGAATAAATTCTCTCTTAAACCAAAAATCTCGCGGGAACTTGTTTTTGTTATTTGTGTTTGAAACGTCAAAAGTAACAAGTAAAAACATAACAAAAAAGAAAATGTAAAACAGAAGGAAGACTTTTAGATGGGTTATTATTACTGTTTTATTGATGTTATATTCTCTTCAATATGAAGCTCTTTCTTTTCTTCTATGTCTATGACCAATTCATCTTTTGAGTTAATTTCCATAAAGTTGTTGCAATTCACACAAATTTAAACATTTAAGAATTTGACAGTTCTTTTAAAATTTAATTGATTTGACATTTTTTACAATACCTGCCCAAAGAAAAATTTCGTGTAGAAATTTGTTATAATTGGCAGGGTGGGGAAATGAATTACTTTCTCTTTTTCAAATTTCTTCCGGAAAGAGGTTTAATTTTCGCGAAAACCATTATTTTTGCATATACACAAAACAAAAACAAATGATAAGTTAACTTGTCAAATGTTTCCATCTGACAAGGAAACTTTTGGTCCAGTTCTGACACTAGCTTCAGTTTGCTTGCACCTACGAGTATTATGGTGGAGCGGCACTCCATAACTTCAGATTTTGATGTCATCTGTCCTGTCAAAACGAAAACCAATTAGATGCCGTAATTAACATTGCAGGTCAAGGCTCTACGAATATTTCTGCTTATGGTATTTTCACGTTGAATAAGGGCTCACTGGGATTTTAGAGGACTTAGAATCAACAGATTCTAAGGTTCTAAATGCACCTGTGTCTGGTGCATTTTAAGTAATTACAATGGTAGTGACGTTTTCGAAGCGGTTAAATTTTGACTGAATGTCAAAAGTGCCAAAATCACTGTATCATCATCAATAATACGATAATATATTCGATATAATATTTCTCTGCCTTATCAAGCAGTTCTAGCAAGAATATCCGAAACCGTATTAAGGATAAAGCACTTCTTGTGCCCTGAACAGGGTGTGGAGTGCAGGACTAAGTTGGGATATTAACTCCGACATTACATCACTTTTATGCGCTGCCTCAATTGAAATAGCACTGACAAATAAGAAACAATAACATTCAATAAAAGCACCAATTCCCTTCCTCCGCTCATATGTATCTCTGATATCCAAAGCTGGATGTTATACCATTTATAATTTTCAGTGCACTTTACTTATAAAACCGAATCGTGCAGCTTTTATCTCACTTTAATTACAATAACATTATCAAGAACTATGAAAATGTATATTTAAAGAAGAAAAATCAGGTAATTATCATAGTTGGAAAGTTGATTAAAAAAAACATAGCCTCCCAATAACAGTCAAATAAATATTTATACATATGTATGTGTACTCCTGAATGATTGATAATTCACCACTTCCCTGTAAGAGTAAAAAAAATTTTGACATTCAACCGAATGTTAACATGTGTTAACATTTTGTGTTAACAATGCAATAATCATAATTGACTCCAATGTTGCAAAAGGAAAAATACATTAAAAATGGTAATTGCCCCAGCATCCGGTATGCTAAATTATACGTTTGCAACCTTTGAAAAGCCGTGTTAATAAATATTAATGTCCCGTTGAATAATCTCTCTCTTTTATTTTGTTAAAATGTCCATATATTGAATATATGTACTTGCATGTGTATACAATACTACGAGTATATAGAATACGACCACTTATTTTCCGACTTTTTCATTTTAATTCACTGTTGATGGCTCATTAAAAATATACAAATTCCAGAAAAGTGACAACGGGGTGCAAGGCAGGTATTCCATTGAAAGAAATGTCATTTTCACCCTCTGACAGTTTAAAGGTGCCCTTGCACTTTTAATTACCGTAAGGAATGGTAGAAATTTCCCCGAAGAAAATTTGTGTAAGCAATTAGAGTGGAACTACTCTTTAGTGAAGCGTGGAATTCTGGAATTCCGTATGATACGTTTAAATTCAATTTAGCATTCAACAAAACCAAGTTTCAGGGGAAGTTTCTTTCCGGTCTACTACTGCAAGCACAAATATTCGTCCCACAAGTAGTTTTTAACCTCTAGGAGGAGAAGAAAAAACAGTCTCATTGTCTAGCAACTTCATTCGCATCTGTTCAAGTAGCTTCTGGACAGTTTATAGGTCCACATACAGTTTCGCAGAGAAGCTAGAGAAGCCTGACTATGTAGACACAACTCCAATCCCATTTGCTTAATGGATATTATAAATTTCAGTCCAAATTGGAAGTCGTAACTCTCGGTGTGTTTTTGGCCTCCTGACTCCTGGTAGCATTAATTCTTTTGCTGTTGTTGCTTGGTCGTTCTTTTACCCTCTAACTGGTCCTCGGGTTCCAACTTTGCAGGGTAAATTCCCCATCACAGTTGCATTGCTACCGTTAGGCATTGCCATCCTTAGGCGTTCCCATCGTCATCATCATCGTCATTGTCAAAAGTCAGGGGTAGAGCTGGGAATATAATTGTAATTACTGTAAAGTCTCTTCTACGACGAGTGGAAAAGAGGGTCACATTCCTTGAGGAATTTTCGTCTAATGTTCACCGCTAGCAAAGACGAAGCCTTGCCTATTAAGAACATTTTCATGCTGCTTGGGCAATCATAAATTAATTTTTTTTTTCTTTAACTTCGAAGTTGCCGACTCCCTTTTCTTTTAGAGAAGACGGAGTTTAATTTTACTTCATGGCGGGAGAAGTACATTTGGTGTACTGTGGCGATGAGATGGATCGTTATCTGTAAGGATAACAGGTGAAAATTTTATTTTATAGCACGTGGGAATTTTTCGCAAGTCATTTTGGAAATTCTACTCGTAGGAGTGTTCTTACTGTTCTTTTTTGAGATTGTAATGGGCCGACAACAAGGGTGGCACAAATTTTAATTTGGCGTGAAATGTTTAAAAAGATTTAGGAAGAGATGATGCCGATGGGGGTGAAGTAAATAAAATTTGAAGGGGAAACAACCGTGTGTATTGAATTTTATGAGCCTTGTTGTTTGTAGGTCCTTAAGGTGCTTTAAGGTATTCAGGTTAATGTTGTTAGTAATGAGTAGGTTGATTTGCGTACAATGTTCCTGTATTCAAGTTGTGTTACGACATTTTTTTGTCTTGAGCTGTAATTGGTCTTTTGGTTGTGACACGGTATACTCAAAACATATCAAAATCAAAGGTATGCATTCGTTTCTATAACACTGAAAAAGAGGGATTGCGCACATTTTTCATCCAATTTACATGACAAAACCATCTAAGAATTTAGCCCTTTAAGTGAAACACTCTTAAATCTAGACTCTAGAGTCTAGAGTATGGCCTTAAGGTGGCTTATCTTTTTTGTTCTGAAGGACTTTCGATAGTTGGCAGGTAAAATGGAGCCTCCTGGTGTAACTACAATAATTACCATCATATAACGACAGCAAAGGACTCACCTCAAGCTAATTTATTTTTCCTGAAATAAAAAGAGTGCTACAACCAAACCATTTCATTTAAGTGTTCACGCACCTTAATAACTCGATTTTAAAACAGTTCGTTTTTATTAGTAGTCTCGAATTCTCGAATACTAGCTCATGTATTTATTTCGCGTTGAATTGTTCATAAATATTCGCAAATTGAAACAATTGTTTGAGATATCTCCATTGTAAGAAATGTCTTTTCGAAGGAACTTTTTTTTACAATTACAATTACGCCTCTTTGTCTAAGTGAGTAAAAATATTTCGAACTAATATTTCAAAACTGGGCAATTTTCTCGGGAGCTTTATGTAAAAGTTTCCACAACTACATATATTTTACAATGTTGAATTGATAAAATCACAGATGAATTCCAGAAGAAACAATACTGAAAGCAATCCTGTTCCCGCGTTTCCTGTTGTAAAGAAAACACATTTGAGGGAGTAATTCCTGTCTTCACCTTGTCAATTGTTACAAATTTCTACACGAGATTTTTCTTTGGACAGGAATTGTAAAGAACTTTAAATTAATTTTGATTAAATTTGAAAAGAACTGTAAAATTCGTAAATGTTTATATTTGTGTGAATTGCGACAATTTTATGCAAATTAACTCAAAAGATAACTTAGACATGGATAAAGAAGAGAAAAATGAGCTTCTCATTGAAGCAAACTGTTCGCCTAATACAATAGAACTCATTAAACGCATATCACACCAGTAAAATAGCAATAGTAACCAATGTAAAAGTCTTCGTCCAGCTTTGCAATTTATTTTTTCTTTTTTTTTACTTATTACTTTTGATGTTTGAAACACATTTTACAAAAACGTGTTCCCGCGAGATATTAGGTTTAAGAGAGAATTTATTCTTACTCTTTTACAAATTGTTCCAAAAATCTCACCTGCTTTCGACTTTAAAATGTTGTAATACCTTTGTACCTATTTATCGCCGTACGAGTAGGTACATACTCGTATGTACCTTTACATGAATGCTTCAGGAACGATATTATGCATAAAAAGGCTTTGCCTGCCCCAAATCTTTTTTTTGGGTATCGAAGGTATGGGCGAGGTTTATCCCAAAATTGCTGGTGGAGCGTGTACACTGCGTCTCGAATGAGTCTTCCAGGGATACCAAAATTAATGGTTACGTTGTAGGGTGTTCTGCATACAGTATCGGAAGCTTTAAGCGGTCAGTTTTTGTGATATTATATGTATAGAGGGAGGAAATCCATCCCTTCTTATCATGCATCTTCATCAACTCAATATGTTGACTTTGCTATTATTTTTTTTCGAACAAATGTCCATTTCTGCGTACTTCCACGTCTGTAAATACAGGCCAGATATCTTGGCACGTAGTGAAATGCAGGTAGATCCCTGCCCTCATCTCTCAGATTACTTAGATGTGAACCTTCCTGGCTACGAACTAGTGCCATTATTCTTTTCTCACCGCGGTCTCGCCATTTACGTGGGTAGTTACGAGTATGTGGTTTACCCACCATTAAACCCCACCATAATGTAATCCCTGTTCGAACAGTAAATAAATTATTCACTACTGTTGTATTAACAGAAGCTCCAAACTGGACAGCAATTCGATCTTCAACGAGTGTGATGCGCTATCTGACTCGTTATTATTGGCGACTCCAATATACGCAATTCTGGGTGGCTCTGACACTCTAGACATACAACACCCGAAGGACACTAGTGTCTGATTTTTAGCGTAAACCACATGTCATGTAGACTTATGTTTACGGGATGCCCATACATCCATGGGAGCAAAGATACGCCTTGCCATCACTCTCCGTCATTCCATTGATACTAATTCGGAACTCTTTTTCCGGCACAAGTTCCACCCTAGGTATGAGTCGAGCATAGATAAACTAAAATAGATGTCAAACTCTACTAATACTTTTGCAAACCTTTAACTTTCGCACAGACACACTGTAAGTGAATTCCAACACTTTTGCATCTCTATAACTTTGTTAAATGCGAGCGATTTTCACGAGTGTGTGTAATGTGGATGACGTTTTTTGGTTCAAATGGGCGTGGTTTGTATAAAAAAAGGAGATAAATTGCCATTGATCACAATTCACACGTATTCACGGACAGAGTCTCACGGATAGTGACGATCAGTAGAAAATCGGTTTTGATTTTCCAATATCTGGAAAGTTTGATATCTAGGTATAGTTAGTCTATGGAGTCGAGGCCGACCAAAAACCTCTTACTGCTCTTAGGGTCGCAGCACCCAGTACTTATTGCAACTCTACATTGGGTCAACCAAAGGAAGACCCTTCCCGCGACTTTGGGTTTAAACCACAGCCACCATGACGCTCCCACAAGGGGGCCTACCTCTTCAAGTCAGGCCCGGACCGAGATCTGGGGGCTCCTGACTCCCATGGTACTGTGATTTAAGTCCTGGTAGAGACTACCAGTGGTCCAGCCGCCAACAAGACCTATGACCGGCAACTTGTAACTGATCAAATCGTAGAAACCTTCGGTAGCGTCATCTGAATATGTTTACGATAAGATCAGTACTTTGCTCTGCCCCCGTTTATTATTACAGGGGCCCTTCCGAAGGACAGTATGCTGAGAACTTCGCTGCAGAAAACAACTTAACTCAGCTTGTAAATGAATCCATGTGAATACCTAACGTTGACAGCCATGCCGCCAAAACCCAACGATGTTTTTAACTTTCGCCTTGACAAGCATAAAGTCGATGTGGTCTTCCCTCTAGGCCCTTCGGATTACTGTATCATAATATATCAGCTAATTTCTTTGATCTGATCATTATGCTTCCTTGATAACGATGTGGATGCTGCTGCTCTTTGTAATGAGATCCTTTATCCCTCATTGGATGCGCTAAAACAAATAAACAAACGAACTAAAACACACGGCGTGTTACAACTCGAGCTGTAAAGAGCCTGTCAGGACTAGCGAAATATATTTTTTTTTTAATCCTTTAAGAACAACCCGACAGAGCAAAACCGAAAACAAGATAAACGAGTCAGGAATAACTGCAACGTCTTTCTTAAGCGTGTGAAATTTCAATACGACCAAAAACTGAGGCAAAAAATACTAAAATGTCCAAAACGGAATAAAATTGTTGGTCGTGCATCAGAAACATTATAAATTCTGCCTCATCCTCCATCCCAACGCTTATTTATAACAACATTCCAGATGTCAGTTCTTTGGATAGGGCCAATCTGCCCTGTGTTAGGACAGCCAAACACTTCCAGATTGTGCTTTCTTTAACGGGACGAATCCACTTTCACACTCGTGTAGTAGCAAGAGTACTTAAAGTTCTTAATATTCATAAATCCGCTGGTTCAGATGGTATATCTCCCCTTCTTCTGAAGAGTTGTTCTTACAAGCTGGCAAAACTAATACGTAGGCTTTTTCATCAATCCTACTCTTTAGAACTCTTCCCGAGCAGATGGAAAACAGCATTTGTCCAGCCCATCCCTAAAAAAGGCGAATCTTCTTCTCTCTCCTCCTACTGACACATTGTACTTACGTACCTTCTTTCCAAGGTCATGGAAACGATGAAAAATCTCGTCAGCTCATGAAAAATCTCGAGACACGAAATCTTCTCAATAACCGGCAGTATGGTTTTCGTAGCAACAGATCCACTGGTAATTTGATGGCATGTCTTACCGAAAAGTGAAGCCAAAGCGTACATCAATCTGGCGAAAACAAGATACTTGCACTTGAGAGAGACTTAGAGAGAGACAGAGTTTGGTATCAGACCCTTTGTCGAAAATGTATGCATTTGCGATCAATGAATCCCTTCGTCAATGGATTAGAAATTACCTTTCGGAACGTTCAATTCAAGTCTTGGATGGTTTCAAGTCTGATATCAAAAAAATAAATGCTGGTGTGCGACAGGGCTCCGTTCTGTCTCCGACATTCTTTTTAATCTTCATCACTGATCTCTAATAAATTCAATTCAATAATTCAATAAATTCATTTGCTGACGACTGTGCTCTCTGCTTTTCATATTCTTTTCCGGACTCACGTTCCTGTTCTTCAGCTGTAGAACGGGAACGGCAGCGTATGTTAAGCTCATTAAATTGCCATATAAAGAGCATCACTAAATGGGGAACCTCCAATAGAGTGGAATTTAATGCTTCCAATATACAATGCTGTCTGCTGTCGGTTAAGCGAATTCCAAACACCCAGCCATTATCCTTGAATGGCACTTGTATCGTTGATATCGAAAAACTTTCCATTCTCTGTATGTGTATCAGTGACAACTTACGTTGGATTGATTACAAATTTGATGTCGCCAAAAATGCTGCGAAATGTTTAGGTTTCCTCAAACGATGTAAGAAATACTTTTCCCCCCCTCTAATCTGGCCTCAATTTACAATGTAAGGCATTCATACGCCCAAAATGGGAGTACAATGCCAACATCTAGTCAGGTGCTCCTAAAACCTCACCACCTGCTAGATAGGATTCAAAACCGTACGATAAGATGCATAAGTGATGCTAATATTACCCAATTAATTGACCAATTGAGAACCTCGAACACCGACGTAATGTCTCCTGTCTCACTTTATTTTATCTCTACTTTCACCACCAGTGCTCCATTGAAATTGTCAGTAGCATTCCGTCCCTACAAGCCTTTAACTATTACACTCATCTCGCATTAAATGCTCATCAGTTTACCCTCAAGCCCCCTTTTGGAAGTACATTGAAATATTATATAGTGATTTTTTCCTAAGCTGTAATACTCGCTTATGGAATGACCTGACGAGCTCTTTATTTCCTGATCTTGGTCATTATAACATTCAAAAGGAACGTACATCGATACCTCTCTTTCTTTCCACCCCCTAACTTTCCTCTCCCCCCGCTGTGTGCAAACATTTTAAGGGTACCTTAACCTCATGAGAGGTTATAAAATTCAGATTATGCGACTAGCGCTAGATACTTATTGTGGCAGAAATATTTACAATTAACAAAATACAATCTTCGTTTTACAGAAATTTGGTTTGTATTACCTTACATCTAGAATATTTATATAATTTCTAAATAATATATCACAGAAATACTACGTTTGAAGGAAACCCACTAAAAACCTCCTTGATAAATAAAATGCCTTATTTCGTTAGAGGGAAGAGAGAAGTGGTGTTAACGTTTGATTTCAAAGTGCTATGTACTAGTGCAAAAAAAAAAAAAAAAATATAATTATTTATACTTAAATAAATAAATGAAATATAAGAAATAAATAAATAAATAAGTAAATTAATAAATAAATAACAATGAAAGCAAAAATATATAAGAATAAAGTTAGAATTTCACATTATGTAACTAGGATTGAAATCAAGTCGTTGTCTGAAGACAGACAAGACAAGTTGTATTGACTATGAAGTTTCTGAATTCTAGTTGAAGCCATTTCGATGCCAGCTATGCTATGTAATTCTTATGTCGAGAAAAACCAGGGCAAATTTAGTATCATTTTTTATTTTGTGTTGTTTTGAGTCTACGAATATGACTTTTTGCGCAAACGCCCCAGACAGGAGACCCATAGAACGAACATGATCGCTTGGAAAATAGCCGTATTATCATTGTTCAGCTTTGAATTCCTGCAGAATGGACAGAGAATCTTGATCGTAACATTAATCTTGTTTATAACTTCTTGTATGTGTAACTTGAAAGTTAAATGTTTATCTAAGTAAATTCCAAGGTACTTTCCACTAGATTTCCACTCAAACCGGAACATCGTTGAGTTGAAGGTGGTTGCTTGGAAGTAATCATGCTTTTCTTTTTCGTGTAAAAAAGATAGCTTGAGGCTTAGAAGCATTAATATTAACGTTCCAATTATGATATGTTAGAACAGTATTTAAAGCAGATTGAAGATTATTTTCAATGTTGGAACCAATTGCATCTGACGAATAGATACAAATATCATCAGCAAATAAGGCAATATTGCAGTTAATCAAAGTGGAGAAATCAGAGGTATATAGATTAAATAAGACTGGCCCAAGGACTGACCTTTGTGGGACTCCTGCATTAATCAGTTTATTGTCCGCGAGGGTTTGATTTAAGGACACGATAAAACTTCGAAAAGATAGAAATGATTCAATAATTTTTATAAGATAAACGGAAAATTGAAACTCAGAAGCTTGTGTACCAGACCATCATGCCAAACGGTATCATTCAAGATTACTTTTGATATATTTTGTTATACTATCCACTTGATGAGTAGTGCTGTGCAAAGCCCTAAATCCAAATTGCTCTTTAAGTAATATTTCGTTATCGTCAACGAAGGATATAATCCTCTTTTTGATCATCATTTCCAGGCACTTACTAAGGGAGCTCAGCAAACTTATTGGCCTGTAACTAGAGGGCAAGTTTGCACTTTTACCAGGTTTCAAAATTGGAATTATCTTGACAGTTTTCCAGTTTTTCGGAAAGTATCCCAGTTTAAGACAGCCATTGAAAATATTTACCAAATATTTATGTGAAGAATCTGGAAGATTCTTAAGAAACACTTTTTTAATCGTATCGAAGCCGGAGGACTTTCTGTTTTTTCAATTGTGTATAGTATAGTACTTAAGGATATTAGATTAGGATATTAGACATTTCTTATCAGTGGGTGTGACCTAATGTTATGTGTGTGGCTGGGATAACATGACTAAAATTTAAATGATTATTTGCAAAATTACGAGGGGCGTTCAGTATATTCTCAGTATCGATATGAAGGCAAATGCGAATTCAATTTACATTGTTTTTATTTTTCAATATAATCTCCCCTAACATCAATGCATTTGTTACATCTTGAGATAAGCTTTTTTAAACCCTCAAAAAAATAAATTTCCTCTTTCTCTGCAAAATACCCATTTATTGCCGACTTGAGTTCTTCATCATCCGAAAATCTTTTTCCACGAAGACATTTTTTCAAATCCGGAAACAGGAAATAATCACTAGGGGCAAGGTCTGGACTATAGGGTGGGTGTTGGATTTCTTCGAAACCACAATCTCGCGCAGCAGCCTTGGAAACTCGCGCCGTGTGAACAGGAGCGTTGTCATGAAGAAGCAACACACCCGCTGCGAGTTTACCCCGTCTTTTCTTTTTAATTTCCTCCCGCAAATTATGCAAAGTGGAAGCGTAGGATGTGGCGTTGATGGTTTCACCTTTTTTTTGTACTCAATGAGCAAGATTCCCTTTGAGTCCCAAAAAACTGTGGCCATGAGCTTCCCGGCAGACGGAGTGACTTTGAACTTCTTCGGGGGGTCTGTTCCTTTTTTATGCCACTGTATGGACTCTTGTTTGCTTTCAGGGTCATAGTGGTGGAACCATGACTCGTCCCCAGTAACAATTCGATCCATAACACCGTCCGCGTTCTCACTACACATCTCCAAAAGCTCTCTACAGCATGCGACTCTCAATTTTTTCTGAGGCGCTATGAGCATTCGTGGCACCCACCTTGCACTAACCTTTGAAAGGTTAAGATGGTCATGAAGAATGGTGTGAATGGTACCAATTGAAAGCTTGGTGATCTCTGCCATTATTTTCACCTTTATTCGGGCATCCTCAAGAACAAGTTTTTCGACTTCTTTGATGCTTTCTCCCGTACAAGCAGTAGCCGGGGCGCCGGAGCGGGAGTCGTCTTCAATGCTCTCTCTGCCTCTCTTGAACTCACTTGACCACTTTTGCACAGTTGATAATGAAGGTGCGGAACCCTGGTAAACAGCCACCATCTCTTCATGAATAGTTTTTTGACTTTTTCTTTGCTTAGTGAGAAATTTAATTACAGCGCGATGCTCAATTTTCACAATCATCGTCTCAGTTGCCATTATGATTCTGTTTAACTAGAGATAAAACGCGAATTAATAATCACATTTATATGAAATTTTACATGAATGCACTAAAATAATAGTATTACTTGATAAATAAGTCAATTTATATATACAACCACAGCTTCACCCCGATACCGAGAATATGTTGAACGCCCCTCGTATCTGCTAAGGCGTTAGCTTTTTCCAAGCAAAAATGTAACACAGAGTTCCCAACAATGTTCCAGAGAGGTTTGCTAACTTTCTCTAACCCTTGGAGTCTATCGGTCCATGATTGGTTTCTAAAATTTGTGATTGCATATTTTAGTAAAGAATTCATTTTTTTATATATGTTATAATGAGATATAAGTCGTTTCTCGTACGTTTCCATCTGGATATACAAGTATTTCTTAACTTTATTATGTCAAAAATGAAGTGCGAAATGATGAATGATTTATATCTAGAAACCATTTTGTTTGGAACTGACTGATCAATGCTTTCAATAATGGCAGTCGTGAAAGTGTTTATATTTTGATCAACTAGAGATTGACTAGTATTTTGGTCTAATGTGTTTTCCAATTTTGCCTGCATTAGCCTTCTGAATAACTTCCAGTTAAAATTTTTGCGATCAAGAAATTGGTTTGTGCAAGAAACTGGAGAAAGAATTACGCTAAATTGTACTGGTAGATGATTGGAGCTAAGCTCCAGACACGGTAAAAAGATCAGGTATGTTTGTTAAAAATAAATCTAAAGTTGAGGGATTTCTATTCCTACTCGATGGGATGTAAGTAGAATTTGGTGGGTAGAATATTTCAAATTGATGTCTTGAGTTTAAATTTGCAGGGATGTTACCCCACGTATTAGCCCTATGACAACCCCAGCGCATATGTCTACAGATAAAATCATCACCGATTAGAAATAAATCACAAGTTTAATAAGCCTTAGTAAATCATTGTGCAGATCCGCTCGTTTTTACAGTGATGTTGACCCGCTTGGAAAATAAGAACTAACAATTTTCAATGCGAACCCATTAGCAAGGGGAACTTCGACACCAATTGTTTCAACTAATTTCGTACTTGAGATAGGTAGTAATTTATTACGTATCGAACGTTTTATTACCACGCCAACATCGCCACCACTTCTATTTTCCCTGACCAAACGATAGCATTTGTATACAGAATTAGATAAACGGTCGGTTGAATTCAACCAAGTTTCTGATACTAATGCTAAGTTAATGTTGTAAGTCCTAAGGAAGGAATAAAATTCAATTTGTTTTCTTCGACTGCTTCTAGCATTCCAACATATTATATTTAAGCTACCTAGATTCATTTCTTAGATGTATATAAATACTTAATTGCAAGTTGAGTGATGGTATTAAATTGCACCGCCTGCGTACTTAATGGTTTTGTAAGTGCATTCATTAGTTTAGTGCATAGATAAACTAATCTAGATGTCAAACTTTCCAGATATTGGAAAATCAGAACCGGTTTTCTACTGATCGCCCCTATTCGAGTGACCCTGTCTGTGAATACGTGTGAATTGTCATCAATGGCAATTTTCCTCCCATTTTATACAAAGAACGCCCATTTTAGTCATCCACATTACACACACTCGTGCAAATCGCTCTCATTCTAGCAATTTTACTTGTAAATTGCTCTCATTCTAGCAAATTTTGACAAAGTTATAGAGACGTAAAAGTGTTGGAATTCACTTACAGTGTGTCTGTGCCAAAGTTAAGGGTTTGCAAATGGATTAGTAGAGCTTGAAATCTAGGTTAGTTTATCTATGGTTTTGTGGCAGTCGGAGCAAATAGCGCAATAGGTCTTGATGTGACAGTTTTTCTCACCATTTGGCAGTTATAACACTGCGTAATTCGGTTTTGCTGCCTTCTTGCGAAATCCCATTTCACGTGGGTTTTGAACACAGATCTAAAGTTGTTTTTTAGCTCTCCTAGTCGTATTGATCCGATTTCAAGAAAAACTAAATATAGAGTCCGCCAAAATTTTTTTTTTTGAAAATGCTATAAAAAAAAACTACTGAATATTTTCTCAAATTTCTTTTTTTACTTGAAAGTAGAATCCTTCCGGTTAATTATGGAAAATAATTTCATTCAAATGGCTGCCTCGGCTGGCCATGTAGTATCCTACACGATCGGTCCAATTTTTAAGCACATTATCGATTGTGTGCAGCTGTATTTCACCAATGGCTTCACGAATATTGTCCTTTAAAGCGTCACCGCACCCCACAAATAATAGTCCAACGGTGTCAAATCGCAGCTCCGAGGTGGCCAAACGACATCAGCTCTGCGGCTGATAATGCGATCTTCAAAAACAGGGCGCAAAACATCGAGTGTAGCTTCGGCTGTGTTGCATGTAGCGCCGTCCTGTTGAAACCAAATGTTGCCAATATCCTCCTCTTCAATTTTTATGAACAAAAATTCGTTCAACATGGCCCGATAACGATCGCCATTGACTGTAACGGCCACTCCTTGCTCATTTTCGAAGAAAAATGGCCCAATTATGCCTCTGGACCAAAATCCGCACCAAACAGTGACTCGTTTTGGGTGTATCGGCTTTTCAATGTATGCGTGCGGGTTTTCTGTGCCCCAAATGCGACAATTTTGCTTGTTTACATACCCGCCAAGATCAAAATGAGCTTCATCTGAAAATATGATTTTTTTTGGCAAAATCGGCATCTTCTCTAAATCGATCGCAGGCCCACGTTCCCAGCGTTGTTCAAGCGTATACACAACCATATTCGTTCAGCGAAAGGATAAAACTAATTATCTGTCAAATCAGAGATGAGCTAAGTGTTACCATTCACGAAATAAGCACTAGTTGAAAAAAAAAAACGTTAGATGGCGGACCCTATAGAACACATCAACAAAGCGTTCATATTTTTTTTAAATTATTTTAATATTTTGACACTTTAACCCGAGTGTTACAAGTTCATTTTTAAGTTCTTCGGTGGCTAATACTTCAAGCCCATACAAAATTACTTTAAATGACCTTGACATTGGTATGTCATGGGTGAAAAATTGCAAATTTCTCGATTCGAGTTTTTTTTTTTTAAAGAATTTACCACCCAAGACTACTCTTAAAATGCCGGAGCACGTGTTAAGTTTTTCGGAAAATTGGATAGAGAGAAAGAGAAAGATATTTGGGCTCAGTGGTTATTTTGCCCCATGGGTGGCATAAAACATTTAATGGGGAAACTAAATTATTAGTGTAAATTGACTTGATGTTGTATTTAAGTAACCATTCACCTCACGACATTTCAATTGCCTGAAAAAGTGCCTTTCGGCATGGGGGTCAACACTTTCACAATTTACCTTGATTCCAATGTTCATTTTCTTCACTGAATAATCGTCTATTTTATTTTCTCGGAGTAGAGCATGGATTCCACTGATTTTTTTTTGCAAAACACACACCGAGGGAATATTAGGAATTACGACTTCATCACAATCAATGTCTTCGTTATCCGAATCAGCAAGACATTGCAAGGGCGCAAAGTAATTTGTTCTAGAATTCATGTTTCTAGAGCTCATTTTGCATAATTTTACGTTGGAAGACTTGTTGTCTTCAACATTTGGTGAACGGTCGAATTTGGGAATTTTAGTGAGTCTAATTACGAACGAGTGACTAAGAAATATACTCGGTCAAAGCTCCGAACAGAACAGAATGCTAAAGAATATGCGATTGTGACAAGTTATGCCGTATCTGTTGTGACCTTGAGGAGAAAAGGTCTGATATTTCTTTTCCTTGTTAATGACAAATGTATGCATGCAAAAACGGTCCTACCAAATCTTCCACACCGACTGCGTCTTGACAACTTTGTTCTTTTTTACGAGCTTTGTAACGTTGACATATTATGTTTCCTCTTTTGTAAAAATCGCGAGCCTCATTCCTACAATAGCATCACTCAATTTTCTCGACCACCAGTTTTCCATGCTTCTTCGTTTTAGTTCTGAAAAGTTGGTTGTGTAACCGTATTCTTCGTCGTTTAGTCGATTGAAAAAAGATCAGTATCTTTCGGGTCCAGTTGAGAATCGAACGCGAATGGCCCAATTGTGGACCCAATAAATTAGTACATGTACATGAAAACGTGGAGGGCACGTTTTGGAACGTTCGGATATCCATAATACTGGAATGCATTACGTCAACCTGGTTAAAGGTCGATTGTTATGTGTCCTTTCTTGACAGCATATATTTACTTTGTTTTTCCCTCATTTACCGCTAAACTCATTTTGTAAGTATCCGATTCAATAACATTGAGCGCGCCAATTATGTTAATATCATCGGCGTAAACCACTATTTAGTTGCACAAACTTTTGAAAGATTGTGCCTGCAGTGTTCGCTTGTGAGTTCTGCACAATTCCTTCACATGCTGTCATGTGCGGCCTTAAAATGTATCAAAACATGGTGGGTATCGATTTGGACTTATTGAGTTTTTTCCAAGATCTGCTGGGTGTGAGTATGAAGATTTGGTAGATTGTGGACTTTCCGCACTGCTAGGGACCCCATAGTTGGCGCAGTTGAGGGGGTCTCTTTTTTTTGGATCGAACAAATGATCTGACCAGATCTGAAAAATAACTTGGTGTATGCTCTCCACAAAATCATTTCCAGCAGTTTTGAATACATGAGCCGGTAAGCAGCTAGATCCAGCTGCTTTATTGGATTTTAGCATAGGTATTGCAATCCTTACTTCGTTCTGGGGAGGTGGACGGAAGTTTTGGCTATCATGGTCTAAGTTGGATGGTCTATTGCGCCTGACAACAGGATGTTAGTCCTCTTCGCCGTTATATGTACAGTCTACAGAAAAAGTTTTTCCATTTTCTCAGCACCGACTATGACTTAACTGCAATATTTCCTTCTTGATCTCTACAGTTCTGTACGAGTCGTCTTGCTTTGACACGTTTTCTTTACCTGTTGGTAAAACTTTCGTACTTCATTCCTGGATTATAATCTCTCAATATCTTCAATCGCGCGCTTCTCGTACTGTTTTTTCTTCTTCTGGAGAAGACGATGTTCTTCCCTTCTCTTCCGCTCATAGAGCTTACGAGCGGCTCTCGTCCTTAGACGCAGCGCCGCTTTGTACTTCTTGTTTATCTTCATGTGCTTGCCAGTATTCTTCATTCAACCAGGGATTTCTTGGTGGTGATCGGGTGAAAACCAGCACATCAGTTGAAGAGTCTCTGTTGGCACGTTGGCAACGTTGCCTATGGTCTTCGGTACTTGATGCTGGAGGCATTGGAGTTGTTGAGAGATTTCGGGGTACTCATTCGCGAAGATTCTGGTGGTCACCTGCAATTGTAACTTTCCTATGCTATATATTCTCAGAGTAGTTCTTCTTTGTAGTGTCATCCTTTCCTATCCTGGCGTTAACATCATCTAGTACGATTTTAACTTTAGAACATTGCTCGTATGTCTTGAAGAGGAGCTCGCAGAAACATTCTTTAGTGGCGTCGTCCTTATCTTTCGTATGGGTATGGGCGAATATTAGGCTTATGTTAGCGATTTTAGCCTCGATGCGAATTATCATAAGAGGCTTTCTCACCTGTCGGAAGTTCAAGATTTCTTGCCTAAGTCTGCGCATATAGAAAATCTGCATCCGAATAGGTGCTGTTGCATGTCCCTATAGTATATATCACAGTTTTCTGTCCTATGTATATATCACAGCCAAGGTCATCTGCTAATTGCTCGGCAAGGGTCAACAGTGAATCTATTTTTCATCCGAAGCCATTTTTTTAATCTCTTCCGTATAGGGTTGTCAGCCTCATAACGGCGTAGAACAGTACTATGCTTCTGGCCGAGCATGTCGTTGTCGTCCTAGCCTGCTTGAGTAAGGGTTTAGCCATGCAGTTAGCGGGGACCATCACTGACAAGTAAGGCAAGCACTTCGCTACGAACTTGATTGTTGTGCTACTTGATTGTTGCCCAATCCAAGTTATAGGACAGTCAGCAGTTTCAAGATCAATAGCCACGTAGAAAACCAATCATGCATCATTTCTTGTTACTAAATTCCGAAAAATTACTCAGACGGCACGCTTAGAAGTGGTTTGATTAAGTCTAAAGTAGCTCCTTACTTTTGCAAGGCTTTTGTATTTATGATTGATAAATGATTGATATGATTAGAAGAGAGCGGTCTGAACTTCATTGATAGTATCAGATCGTCTGTTACTTCCTGTTGCGTGTTCTTACAGCTTTCGACTTTCATCAACAGTTGAGTTGAATGTACAATTAAGTTGCGTGTGGTGCAGCCCAATACATGACTCGCGTATTACATGCAGAGACCTTCCCAGAGTTAGCCAGAGGCAGTGTCGCAGAACGCTGGGTACGGGACTTCCCGTATTAAACTAGATATTGTCACTTAATCATTTTATTAATTCCGCGTTTTATACTCTTTCCAGAAGCGGGCTTAACTAATACGATTATCGGGTCCCGAAAATCCAACATTCATTATCGTTTGGCTTATATTTGAGGCATGTCCTTTCAAATAAATGATGGAGAAAAGCTGACCACCTTTTCTGTTTCTCCCAACTCCTGTCAAATAGCTTAATTTAAAATGAAACCACAATCGAGTAAAAAAAAAACATTCATTTGCTCAACCCATTAACATCTCAAATAAACAATTTGTACTTTGTAACCGTATTTAATTGACCCCAGTCTTTGTTTACAATCGCATTCGGTTCTCTCACCAGTAATAATAGATTTAACTTAAAACAAATTATGATAAATATCCGTATGCACATGGAAATGTATAAATGAATAGCGGATTCACAAAGTGCGCAAACAATTCACTGACACGTAATCACTTTAAGCTCCATGCGATATCAGTAATTTCGAACTCGCCCGGCGATCTGTCACAGACTCCCTCCAGTCACCAAAAAGTGGGTGAGTTCAGCCGAAGTACGCAGTTAACTTTGACATTGCTAATTGATTATATATTAATACAGTAGACGCTCACAAATTAGAACTCTCAGAAATTAGAACATCCAGAAATTAGAACCAGATTTTTTAATGCATTGGACGCTCTGAAATTAGAACTTGAAGTTCTAATTTCTGAGCGTTTTTTTTTTAATTTTTAACACAAGGGAATTCCCATTCTTGGTTTTTATTTCACTGAACAAAGGTAAAATAGAAAGGGGGAATCCCCAAGTTATATATTTAATTCCTTTTTAGTTTTTGTTTTGCCATGTTTTTATTGTTTTTGTCATTCGTATGTGAAATTTGATACGCGTGGACATATTTTGGTAGACTCTACCGAAAACTAAAAATAACTTACTAAAAATGTCAAATAAACGTAAAAAAAACACTTTATCTTTGGAAACCAAAGTAAAGATATTGGAAAAGCTGGACAAAGGAGTTCAAGGGAATCGTCTAGCGCTAGATTTCAATGTGAGCAAATCTGCCATCAGCTATATCAAGTCAAATAGATCATCTATATTAAATGCTGTTTCCAACACTTATCAGGAAGCATCAAATAAAACTATGCATAGTGCCGAATATCCGAAAATGGAAAGTCGTCTTTATGAGTGGTTTTTAAAACAACGCGAAAGGAAGTGTACATTGACAGGAACAATATTAAAGGCAAAAGCTAAACAAATTTTTGGTGAAGAATACCCCGATAAAAATGAAAATGCATTCCGAGCAAGCGATGGATGGTTTACTAAATTTAAAAAGCGACACGGCATTCGTTTTTTAAAAATTGGTGGCGAGATTCTTTCTAGTGATATTGCCTCGATCACTCCATTTGTTCACACATTTAATGCAAAAGTCACTGAGATGGGGTTAATGGAGTCGCAAATATATAATGTGGACGAAACCGGATTATTTTATCG
This sequence comes from Volucella bombylans, assembly GCA_949129095.1. Lineage (NCBI taxonomy): Eukaryota > Metazoa > Arthropoda > Insecta > Diptera > Syrphidae > Volucella > Volucella bombylans. The sequence continues at coordinate 155,485,095 of OX422143.1, forward strand.
TTGCCTACCAGATAAAACATATGTCTCTGCTTGTGAAAAAAGTGCGCCTGGATACAAAATTCAAAAAGAACGAATTTCAATTTTACTTGGTTCAAATGCTGATGGCTCTCACAAATTAGTGCCCTTAGTTATTGGAAAAGCCAAAAATCCCAGGTGCTTCAAAGGTTTTAATAATCCACTTCATTACGACTTTTCCAAAAATGCTTGGATGACGTCTCGGATCGTTCATGATTGGTTTCACAAGATATTTATTAATGAAGTAAGAAGAAATAATTTTGCTTTTAATTTCATTAATTTTAAAATATATTTTTGTTTACAGGTCATCCAGTTTTCTCAAAAAAATCACTTGCCTCCGAAGGCTCTTTTGCTTATTGATAACTGTTCCGCTCATGCACCAATTGAGAATCTTCAAAGCAAAGATGGCAACATAGTTGCATATTTCTTGCAGCCAAATGTGACAGCAGCTGTGCAACCAATGGATCAAAATCCCATAAAGTTGACAAAACTTGCTTACAGAAGTAAGTTACTTGCTGAAATAATAGCTGAAGGTGGTGCACTGAATAGTCTGTTGAAATCCCATTCCATCCGAAAGGCAATAATATTTCTGAAACAAGCTTGGGATGAGATGACGCAAACAGTGATGAGAAATTCTTGGTCAAAGTTGTTAAATTGGGACTCTGACCAATACGACAACGATGATGATGTGCCACTAGCACAGTTGCTTAAAAAAAATGAGGACTGTAATGAAGCTCTCCAAATAAATCAAACTCTTTTAGCAGAAATTGATCCAAACAGTTTCATGTGTATTGATGACATCGAGAAATGGAATGAAGATGTGTTTGAAGACGGAACTGGTGACCTAAGTAGCGGTGATGAGTTTTCTGATAGCAGTGAAGACGACGTTGTTGATGACACACCAGTTATTTCAAATGCTATAGCTATTGAAAGCGTTAACAATTTAATAAATTGGTGCAACAAGAGTGAATTGTCTTCCAGTAAGCACATGGCCAATCTTTTGGACCTCCGGAACGATATTGTTATATCAGATTTAAAGAAACCAAAAAAACAAACAAATATTACTGATTATATGTTAAACAAAAATTAATTTTGAACAGAGCCCTTATCCTGAATTTAAAAACATTGAATTGTTATGTTTTTAAATAAAATAAGAAAATAAATCAAAAAAAAAAAATGTTTTTACATAGTTTTTGGAAGTGGCTTAACTCTTATTTTTATTATTTACGTCAAAAAAAAACCGTCCAGAAATTAGAACATTTCGGAAATTAGAACTACCCCAAATACAAAGTGGTTCTAATTTCCGAGCGTCTACTGTACCACCCTTTTTTTTCCGCGTACATTTGAGTTTTTTTTTTTGCGCAAGTGTTTCTGTTTTTATTTTTATTTGTTTTGTAGGCCTTTCCCTGATAGATATCAATAAATTCAACTCTGGTAATTGATGAGAGAATTTTTATAATATTTAATGACCACCTTAACTCCGGCAAACCACCTTAAGCCCCGTTGGCAAAAAAGCATAAATTTAATTGCTTGCCATTAATTTTCATTAGACATGCAAATGGAGAGATATGCCAGGATTCGAGTATACCGTACCTGCGAGTTTTGTATCCATATACTGAAGCTGGCCTTAAGGATCTAATTTATGTAAACTTGATGTGATGTATGACATCTGCAATCGGCCGACGGAAATTAAACTAAATCTACCCAACTTATTTTGACCACATGAGCCGTAGTCACCATTTCCCAAGGTTAAACAAAAGTTCTGCGGCAAAGGTGTCGCTGTTGTTTCAAACATTTATACTCGTACAAGCGGCTGGAAGCTGGAAAAAGTTGTTTTTTATCTTCCATGTTTAACGACTTAAGTGGCCACAAAATCACCATGCAAAGTCACATCAGACAACCATTAGTTGACCTTAAAGTAATTATAAAATGCCCTAAGGCATGGGGAAGTCGAAGCACTTTTTACACCACAAACGACATGGCAGCGCCACGATGCTTGACTCACTATGGCGTCAACTTTTGTGACAAATCACAGAATCAAAATGAGGGTTGTTCACACTTGGATATGAGGCCATGAGGGGAAATGGCCAAGCAAGCAGCTGGAGGATTTAATTGACCAAAGGATCATAAACTTTTGTTCAACGATGCTGAAAACATTTGACCCTGATTTCATGAGTCAGCAAGCAATTCTGTTCCGTCAGTTGCGTTGTTCTTGGTGTGTCTCATGGTACGATTACCATACCATAACCACCCCTGGTTTTTAATAGCATCACTGCTAGTGCAGTAATACCAATAAGAGTAGCAGTAGCAGGTTTGCTGCTCACAAGTTGGAGACTTATGACCAGGAATGAGGATAAAGTTTTTACACGCTTCGTTGTTCACTCTCGCTCTCGCCGAGAAGGATGAAGCTTAAGGGGTATGCTAGACTATCAATGAGTCCCACCTAGACAAGATAGAAATGTGGGTCCGACGAGGTATTTTGACACCGTCGGCATATCCGACATGGGACATAGCCCAAATGTTTTCAGTTCTAATTATGTTTAAGGGGTTAAGAGCACATACAAATATGTACGTACACCTCGGAACAAAGATGGGAGGTTGAATGGTCAGTTGGTTTTATGGGAAAATCGAGAAGACTTTTCAATGACTTTTGGCCGGAGCAAGAATGTGGTAAAGTTTGTTTGTTTGTTTCAGTGCGCGTCGGAACGTACTCGTAATTCGTTTATTTTTGCGACGAAAGTTAGTGAAAACTTTACGTTCCTGCTGAGAAATTTTTATTGGATTAGAGGGGAGTTGCTAATCAAGAGGTGAACCAAAGTTCTGATCTAGGAGTCAGGGCCATTGACCCGGAAGGTCCTTCGACTACGAACGAAACAGTGAACGGTGAAATTTAGGGAAATTTATTTGATTCTTCTTGCTGTGAATTTATGATTTGATATAAAAAGAACAGCTTAAAGGCACAAGGAATAAACAATCTGTGGCTCAGGCAAAGTTTATTTATAGGTCTGGAATCGATAAACAAAAAATGTAATTAACAATATTCCGGTTCAAATCTGTCTTCTCTGTAATACTACTCGTACTTGACTATTATCCGCCTGAATTTGTATGATTAAGGTATACCTCAGAGTAGCTTCTTGTCTTTCTTGTAATCAAAAGTATAGATAATCAGAGGAAAAATTCCACTTTGCTTCCACTGAAAGCACTCGGCCTTGTCAATCGAAGGGGTTTCTATTTTCTTTCACTTTGATTTTGTTTGAATGTCATACCCGATTGTTTAGGTATGAAGACTGAAGGTTTAAAACTGAATTGAAGATGCCACAGTGCGGTGGGTATCATGGCCTTAACACTCTAATGTTATACAAAGAAAGAATAATTTATTATCTAAGTCTGTCACTTGTAAAGAACCCCATTCGAATAGATGCTTTAATTAGGACAGATATGGTTGTGTGTTGGCCGTGGTTCATGTGGTAGTGTATTGGCTTTCCAATCGGTCGGTTCGGGGTTCAATACCAGCCGTGACCGAAAGACTTTTTTTCAGGCAACTAAAATCTCGTGAGATGAATGGTTGCCTAAACACAACATCAAGTCAATAATAATAATTTAGCCTCCCCATTAATTGTTGGATGCCACCCATGGAGCGAAATAGCCACTGAGCCCAAACATCTTTCTCTCTGTTTCTGTCCCATTTTCCGAAAAACTTTACATGTGCTCAGTCATATCCACTTCAGTGTTAAGTTATTTTTTAACAAAAAAATTCTGCTTTCTGGGCTTAGACCTTTATTATGTCAGTCCTTTTAGCTTAAGATCTCCACCACAAGCAGAAAGTAGGCTACTATGCGTCTAAACCAACAGGTCTCAAGACTCAAGATATGATCAAACCAGATCGGAGCACATTTGCTTCTTTCATTTTATTGAGTTCACCTTTATCCGAGGCCTAGAGTCAGACGCGTTTGTCAATATGGCTTCGCGTTTGGCGCTTTTACACCCCAAACTAAACTTATAGGAGTAAAGGTGTGTGTGAAAACAGTAAGTTTTGATTGATCTAGTCATAGATTGTGCAGAATGACCATAGAGAACGCTCACTGCTCCGTAAAGGTCAGAAACATCTCAATAAGATGTCAAAATAGGATTTAGGCAAGGTTATGCGCTGCTACTTGCATACGCTGATGACACGCATACGCCATCAGAGCTCAGCGAGCAGAGCAGAAGAGGCAAAAATGGGTTTAGTCGTGGTACTCTTGCTAATCGCTGTTTCTTCAGTCTAAGAAGACAAATGAGTAATAAGGCCTTTGTCAGGCCTTTGTCAAGAAACATTAAGAAGACGCTATATAAGATCTTCATCATCCCAATCCTGCTTTATGATGCAGAAGCATAGACGTTAGCGAAGGTGGATGAAGATATTCTTAGCCGCTACCATCGCACAATTTTTCGCGTGGCTTTTGTTTGTGTTGACCATTGACCAGGTTTGGAGGAAGAGTTTTAACTATGAGCTGTACAGTAACATTGGCCTGAACAGAAAAGGGCACATTACTCGTCCAACTCGGAGTAAGACCTCACTTTAAGTGGTCCGAAGTGAAAGGGGACGTAAATCGACTTGTGGAAACCGCGCTAACTGGGGCAGCCTATTGGTTGAGGCACAGGTAAAATTAGGAGTAAGGAGATACTCATTCATTATATATGATTATAAGATATTTATGTTTAAATCCTGTCATATGTGAGCTGAGGGCAGATTAGTAAAAGAAGTCCTACCATATGGTGAATATCGAGGGTGTACCTTCCAAAACTAAAATAAGAATAGTAAGGACATATCCAGGCAATCTAATAATGCGATGAATTGGGTCTGATACTATGGGGTGTTGAGCAGACTAGTGACTTTGTAGTTGGCCCAATATAGTAGGCCTTGTTTCCTGACTCCTTAATTGTAGAATTTACGAGAAATCTGTAGTATTTTCTTCAGTACTGCTATTTATTCCTTTTGCTTCGGTTTGTAATTTTCGTGAAATTACTTTGTTGTGGCGCGGCGGTCAGATAAGACCCATCTTCTTTGATGACCTGCTGTGAACCTGATAGTCTCCGGCAATCTCTTTCGATCACAACCTAGGGACTATTTTTTGGTATTTTAACGTGCGCTTTGCGGCAGTACGCTACAGGAATGGGTCTTATTACCGTTGTGGTCCTGCTGTAAATTTCATTAATGTGGGTGGATTTGCAAAAGTGGTATCGTGCAGGCTTGGTCTTGTAGATGTACTACCAAAGGTCTAAGTTAATTAAGAAGCTCGTGAAGAAATCTAAGTAGTGATTTTCCACTCTGGGGGCACAAATGTAAAGTGCATATCAGGTCTAAGCCGGCGAACTTAGGCTCGATGTAATTTATTATCACGTCGCGTTTCATGGCACTACTTTCCGGCTTGTACCAGTCTAAGGACTACTGGTTTTCGAGTGCATTGTTCTTTATAATGTCCCATACACTCCCCTGCACAGACGAATGCTATTGCTAATTTGACTTATTGTTTGTCGATTCAAAACATAAAGTAGGGACATACGGCTTCCACTGGGCCGACTTCTGACGCTGCTGTTTCCTTCACCTTTATCTAGGAAATTCCTTCACTGATACTTCCGCGAGCAAGCACTTAAAATCACCCACCTACTCTTGCGCATGTGCGTGGGTTCAGCTACGTAGCATGGTTAACCTTCGCAAATTGGAATATGTTAGGCAATATCGTGTTCCGCGTTTTCTCCCAATTTTTCAATCGGGCTTGGAAGCGACTATGGTTGAGTTGATATAACTCACTTTTGTTGCAGATATGCTGTATCTTCTTCTTTTTTTAAAGTCTATCGTGCGGAATAATCTTTCTCTTTTCAGCCAACCCAACTTCATTGTTCTGGATAACCGTAGATATCGTGTATTTTCGTTTTCTGCAGAGTACCTGCATCGGGATGTAGGTCTTTAGATTTTTCTGTTAGAGAAGCTTGTAGTTTCTTTTCTTTTTTTGATCCTCTGGCCTCGACTGGAGAATTTTATATTCAAGTTGGATTTGCCTTATCATCCAGTTATAGCAATACCTGTTGCGATACTTTTATCATACATATCTATGCAATCCAACAGTCTTTCGATGATTTCTTTCTTGTTCCTTAATTTTGGGTTGACAGTGCACACTACATTGTATCTTATTTTTTAGATTCCAGGGAAGAATTATGCATCTACCTATATGGATAATATTAAGGATTACACGAAGCTCTGGATTATTTTCCAGTTTGATTCTATAATAGATTACTCGATAGTACATTCGACTTACGTGGTTACATTGGTACAACATACACGATCGTATTGCTCTAGTGAACAAGGCTCCGTCCTCAAACCTAATAATGTAACGCAAAAGATTAGTGAAGGACGTTCTCTAAGGCCATTTTTAGTATGCCTTTTTCCGTAGACTTACGACAAAAACTAGATCATATTGAAAAGGTCTTGCTTAAAGATGCTCAAGCTCACATGATGTTAGAATATGTTCCAATTTGAAAATCCTTAGAGGTGTGAAATGATTCGATGTACAAATTGACATGCAAATAATAAGAATTTATTGCATCCCAAACAACTTCCACTGTTTTCCGGGTTGCAAACCTTGCTGCCACAACCGTAGGTTATTTTCTCTCACCAGCTACTTGTAACCGACCCCTGACAAGTATGCAAAGTACTTCAATTAATCATAATCTACGTGTAAACTTAATTTATGGCAGCATATGCAACAAAATTGAGGGAAACCCAGTAACCACTAGCCGAACCTAATATACAACTATAGTACCTTCTTCTAGTACATCACCATTATTCACTATTTTCTCAATGGAGCTCTCAATTTTCGTCTTTTTCCTCCTTTTTGATCCTTTTGAGCAATAACACTTCCAACGGCAATAAGGACATGTATCGCTTGATGTTTTCACACGCGTGAGCATCACATTGGATTCAACATCACGTACCACAAGCCAGTTACATGTCCTTAAATCCTTTTTCCTTCACTACCTCTTCATGTGTCAGTTGATTTGAAAATCTCCGCATTCGTCTCGGTACAGCGGCGACGTCGTCTGCCTGCATGTCTACTCGTATCTGCGTCCTCTTTAAGCATATTCATGCGTACATACATATATTTGTCCATATCCGTGGATGGGTGGTAGTGGATTGGGATTCTTGTTGAATGCGTGTATCATCGTTTATCATGGAGCTGGCTAATAACATAGACGACGGAAGGTTTTGCTGAAAATGGCTTAAGTACGGTTGTCGTTTGTCTCTAAAAGATAGTGTATCACTGTTTTAAACCGGAGAGGGAAATGAGTTTTCTACGTGGTCCCCGTGTTGATGCCTTTGATACTTGGTATCACGAATGGGCGAAAACGACGACATGGAATGTAACATACTGCGGCTGAAGACTTGAGTTTTGGTTAGAAAGAAATCTACGGTCCAGTCGTTTAGCAGTAAGGTATGAGATATGCTCTATAAAAGATAAATTCATGGATAAACGACCATGGATAAACGAGCATGAAGGAAAGGTATGCTACGTGTATTGGACTTTTACACTACCTACCCATGTCAATTTAAAGTTTTTTTTCTTTGTTTAGACTTCTGTAATCGATTACATTATGGAAGGTTAGGATCATAAATGCCTTAGTTTGATGTTCAAATTTGTAGAAATGACACATTGGAGGTTTAACATAAATAAATTAGAAACTCCTCCTTGGAAATTAGTTTCCTAGGACCTGTGTAGAGGAATACTATAAGTTGTGTAAAACTAGTTTTTAAATATGATTGAAGGACTACATACTTAGTAAAAGGACCAGGTACCAAGGCAAAGGGTACTGCTTGACATATTGCTTGATTGTTTGAATCAGATAGATTTAAATTTGGGTGCCCAACATCATTGTCTTCTTGCAATTAATGACCCGACGCCAAGGATCTTTAGAGCTATTGTAGGAAGATCATGAATGAGTCTTACTATTATCAATAAAGGTAATGGAACGAGATGAAAGTATAAGAACCACACAGAGTCTGTAGAAGTGATGAAGGGTATTTAGTTAGCAAATTGGATCCATAGAAAAAAAAGGTTGTCGATCTCGAACATTTGTGATGCTATAGTACCATCGAATCTGTGATATTTGAATGATATTAAAGTCCTCTGGAACTCCCACCATTGTTGTCTTAGGTGTAATGAAAGCTGGATGGCGTTGTATCCATAGATCGGTGTTGTTAACAGCACTAAGTTTCAAGTATATTGTGATCTCCTTAATAAAGGTTTTTGCATTGGTCCCCGAAATTTAGAACGAGATCTGAAGCAGCGTACATGTCATAGATCCATTGGTGACTTGCTACACAGTTTTGTGGTAAGAACAGGTCTAATGATCTTGGTAACTGTTTTTTGCAGATGCAGATGGGCTTTTTAACATTTCAATTTTGATGGCTGACTCTGAATGAGTGCCTTTCGAATGGAAAACGTGCTGTAGATGAATTACAGCTACTGAACCAACAGAGATGCTAGCATTCAAAGCTACTTCAACGTGTTTTGAACTGAGGGCAATAAGGATTATCAGGACTAGTCAGGATGCTGAAATAGAGTAGATGTGGTGAATAAACCCTCAATGAGTATATGTCAAGGAAATGACAACGAACTTTCAATCTTCACGTATAAAGTTGGGTCTCTTAATTCGGACGATCAAAGTGCTTATTTGGATGTATATTTGTAATTGGAGCCGGATTTAGGCAAGAGATTTTGAGTTTTTGACAAGTGAATGAACGTCTCATGACAATAAGTATCCTTTTCCAAAAATCAGCATGAGATGAGCACATGCCCCACAAAGGAGAAAGTCGACGATATTGAAGACAGCTAACGAGCAAAACATACGAGTAGTGTCTAGCTACTCGTCTTTGGTGGTACTATTGGCAAATATAGCGAAATATTGTTTTGACTAGCACGAATTTCAATATCATAAGGGAATTTGAAACACTCCCGATCAGTAAAGTGTCAGACAAATTGGCAACACTGCGAACTAAGTAAGCCATACCACGAGTATCATAAATGTCTCAACGTTCCAAGTGGCGAGCGATGATTCAGACCACTTTCTTGTTGTAGTCAGAATATGGTTGCGATTATCCCGACAATGCCGAGAGGAAGTTTGATATCTGAACCAAAAGGAATCCCTGGAGACCCATCGAGTGTTCGCTTATCTCTCCTATCCCGACAGGATCGGGAACTCAAGAGCAGTGGCCGTAAACACATGCACCGAAACAAGGGATGAACAGAGAGGTTCTGCTTATAAGAACCAAAGTTGGGCGCGAGCTGTATGAGCAGAAGAGACGGAATGATTGATTGTTTCTTACAAGAAACAAGAGCCAACGACCGAAGGAATATATAGGTGTGGTCCATATCGGTAGTCGAGAAAAGACTATCATACTACCGCAGATCTCCCTGCTGTCTCCCTGTCGAGTAGTTTCCTTAATTTCGTTCTTAGATAAAAAATCGATCACAATTCAGTTCAGTAACTCGCTTATGCCGACGATATTGACACAATTTGAAGCACGCAATGATAATGGGTTTTACGGTCAAGGTTGGCAAAACATGATGTCTACAAAACTTTGAATGCAGACCTCGACAGATATAACTTTGAGGCCGTTATGGACTTTGTGTACGGTAAGTGAAACTTAATCACCCGCTTTAAGGAGCAGGCTGCTGTATTTGATATGCATTGACCAAATGTCCATTGACCTGTTAGCTCAATTTTGTCAATTTATGCCCACTAGTAGACGTGCTACCCAATTGGGCATCTCCAGTTCATCGCTAAGGCGAATAAAGCTTGATCTGAAGTTGTTTCCATACAAAATTCTATTAGGCCAAGAATTATTATCACGGTATGTTGGATGATGGCTACGAAATGTCAATAGATTGTCACTGATAATTCCTTCTTTTCAAACAATCTAATTGTGAGCGTAAAACAAATTTCCATTTAAATGGATCATTGGTCCATGTTTTTGGAAGGTGGTGATGACCGTACAGGATTACGATGGAGACTATTTTTTTCTTGTGTTAGTTCAGAATAAGTCTAATATCATACGTGGTTTCAGCAGGATGGAGCCATAGCAAGGATACCAATGCAGATTCTTCGAGAACTTTTCGATGACCGGAAAGTTTCGAAAAATTCGAAACCAAGGCTTTGCGTCACCGTTTGCGCCTGATTTCTTTTTGTGGGTTATTTAAAGGGATGAGCCTATATGAACAAACCTAAAACAATGTCACAGCTTTACAGTTATGTGAATTTTACCTCAGTCAGTCCAAGTTGGGTCAGTTGGCTCCTGAATAGACCAGCAGTGATTTGTAGTCGGGTCGTAATTTAATAAGTCGACTATATTTGGCAAGTGTGTAATCGGAAATCAAATCAAATTTGCATCTAAAAAGTGCACTAGAATACTTTGGGAAGTTAGGCAAAATCTTTGAGGTTGATAGGTGTTGTTAGATAAGTGCAGCATCATATTTTTGTACAAATTACAATATATTCACAGATAGACTCACTTTATGAGTTAGGGTCTGTATAAATGCACGGCAGAGAGGGAGAATTCCCTCTATATGCCACTTTGCTTTTCTCTCTACCGCGCGTATGCTGTCCGAGAACCGCAGTACACGCTTAGAAGGCAGCTAAGCAAAGCCAAAACGTTCAAGCAAAATGGAAATTTTTAAAATAAAAAGAATGTTTTCAAAATTTCATAAACGCTTTATTATAATTTTCAAATGCCAATTTAAATTAGACAAAATCAAAAATTTATAATCAAACCGCAAGTGTGGTATTTTTCTGTGGACGCTCATGAAACTTCGCAAGGCGAAATAGCATTCATCGTGGGGATTTTCCATTACAGTTGTTTACAACTTCGAGTGGTGCATTTAGGGGTAGCCATTCCACCCGAAATAATATACTTTTTTTTTATATAATAAGCATAATAATTTTTAGTTAAAGTTGTACAGTGTTTGTTTTTTTCCAAAAGGAACAATGATAATAATTTTATATGTATGTATATTGCAAGAATCACAACGCTATAACTCTACTTTATAGCAAACACTACAATCAATTTATTAGTGAGAGGAACCATACATTAGTTATCCTGTGTGTAACTATGAGTAAGTAACCATAGATTAGTTATTCTGGCAAAAGTCTATAGTCACTTCTAAAATATTTAAACATTGCTACTGCAAGATGATATGAAAGAAATGTCATATAGTGTTCCTTAAGAGCTATACAACATGAATCGAACTTGAATCAACGATCTTAATTAAAAAGAATGGATTATGGCATGATGTTTTGAAAATAACTCTAAGAATGTAGCTTCATCGGCTGTTTTCGATGGAGTTCATTCCTACCATGAACAGCTGAATATTTTTTTCCAATTTTTTTCTGTTTTCAAGCATATATCAATAACTTTACTCAACTTAACAAGAAGTAATCGAGTGGCGTTAAATCGCAAAATTGAGTGATGTTGGTGGCCAATTCACTGTGGTGCCATGTCATTTTCTAAAAAAATAAACCCTGATCCATGTTTCTTTTCTGATTTTTTTTTCTTTCTAGAAATTGCAGCCCATCGAGCCAAAAGTAAGTCTCGTCACTAAACACTATTTTTCAATAAAAATAAGAACCGGCTTCAAGCTTCTTAGGAGCCTAATCTGCGAGCTTCTCTCGCAAATCATGATTTTCTGGCTTTAGTTCCTGCACCAGCTGGATGGTATACGGATATAGCACGCCCAAACTGTTGTGATCGACGCCGCATTGACATTTTCACTCACAGCGGCTACCGTTTCATCTGTACGCACATTACTTACGTTAACGCTTTGTTGATTTTACAACATGGAAACTGAGTGTATTTCAGTATGAAATTTATAAACACAATGATGATCATTACTATTTAAAAGTGATCCCTATTCCAAGATCCCTTCCTTTAATTTTAAATTGAAGTGAACATTACGTTTTACATCAGGTATTTTAAAAGTTGTCTCCAACCACAATACATGAAGGTTTCAAAATATTCAAAACGTCTCTTTTTCGATGTAAAGGAAAAACCAACTTCGCTTTCCTAAACACATTCTGGATACAAGAATTTTGGCATCATGTCTGCAGAAGTGGAAAAGTATCAGTAAGCAAAGCATTTGCTTTTATATTTTTAAATTTGGAACAATATTAGTGAATTTAAGTCGCTTAGGTTGAAGGAGTTATTCATTCAATATGGTCTGTGAAAGCCAAGTCAATATAAAAAGTCAAGTAAATCCGAATTTTCCCTTTACACATTGCCATTTTCATGTGAAAACCTGTATAAGCCAACTATTGTATTTAAAATAAATTCCAAACTAATCGTCTCTGCTCTCGCCTTTTCATTAAGACCACCAATTATAATTTAAAAGTGAAAGCCATTGTCTATTAAAAAAACCCACCAACTAACCACTAAAAACCCCCTTCTATCATAAAATTCCCCAAAAATGTTCATCAGCAAATTAACCGAAAGCATTTTGCAACACATTTTCAAGTGCTCGCACCTAACCTCCTTGGGGCCTCTCAAATTCGCAGCAATAAACGTTCGCCTCGGTCACAGGATCATGGCATGAAAAATGCAAATTTGCGCCCTTAATCCTAGCGCCGCAATACAATCCACAAAATCGCTGCCATATTTTCCATGGGCGGCCATTGAATAAATATCAAATTAATTAAATCCACCCAAAACCAAGATACTGTTGTCCTTCGAAGCAGCGAAATTAGTTCATCCTTAATCATCACCAAAATCGAGCCACGAAACTCATAAAAAAACCCGAACAGTCTCCTCATCATCCGGCACTTCCGACGAGAGCATCGTAAAATTATCATAATTTCGACATTCACCGCTCATCTGGACGATTTTTTAGCCCATTTCCGGTGTGCTGCTACATTGAATGAAATCCACCTTCTAGTATCCTGTCCATTCACACAATGTAAACACAAATTCCCTTCGGGATACACTATGTTACAGTCGCAGGGAATATTTTCAGTTTCACACCTGCTGCCCTAAAAACCATGACCATGAATGGGGACAGATTGGAATACGTACGTTGGTGGAATACGATGCGGGCGCGGTTTCTGTTCGGGCTAACTTTGGAAAAAAATCCTTGTTAAATCTCCATTACCTTCGGTTGGCCGATATTTTTCAATTTAAAATCACGTTTGACCTATGGCACTTTCTCTTTCCGTGAATACTACACGGTAACAAAAGCCGAATGGCAAAATGGCGGCTACTTCGGATACTGGTACGGTACAGGCTTTCGAATCTGTTCGGGATAGTGCCCGTAGAGAAGGAAAACTAAGCGTGGTATTGGTGTACAGTGTCTTCCGGTTACAAACCACAACAGAAGCAAGGACAAACCGAAAAATTCCGCAAAAAAAGAGAAAGGCAAAACAAAAAAAAAAGAAACGGTACGTACAACAGGAATACAGCCCTAGTCACTCTAGGTTTTTAGTTACCTTTTAACGAGTTCCCTTTATTGTCATCTCTAGCTTGGCTGCTAGTGATGGCAGTTCGGTATCAAGGTAGGTACGAATACATACATAGATGGTTGTTGCCACTTTCAATGAATCACGACTCCAGTTGCAATAGGTAGAAGTGTTTAATTAGAATACAACGTCGCTCGTTGGTCGGTGTAGTGGACGTATTCGTAGTCCTGCGGCAGTACACATGCTGCCGGGTGATGGTAATCAGAGTTGACTTTAATTATTCAAGGTTTTGCCTTGATGAATGGTCAGCCAGTTTAGTGGATAGAGAAATACCCACACAATTGAAAGCTTTTGGCTGGAGTACATTGAGTTGACTGTCAAAATAACAGTGTGGTTGAAAAATGTGATGAAACAATATAGGTTCGAGTTAAAGAACGCGTTTTCTTATTTGAGACCTAGGCGATATGCATGCTTGCTTCTGTGTGGATAATTAACTAAGTCTGTGACTCTTTTAAGGATAAGGTGCAACTAAACCCGTCTTATGCAGCAATAGATAATGGATTAAAGTTAGATATAAATTAACATTTATATTTAATATTAATATTTGAAACTATATCAGAATTTTCTTTTTTTTAATAATATTGTTAAAGAGCTTTTCTCCAGAGCTAATTCTAAATAATAAACTAGTTACAGATATCAGTTACAATTTTTGATGTTTACCATTTATCAGTCTACTAGGATGAGCACTTCGTAGATGGTAAGAAAGACTTTCGGAAACCTTATTTTTTCTCTATAACTATAATGCCTTTTTTGCCTTGTTACATTTTTTACAATGCCTTTAGCTCTGTCCAGTTCAAATATTTTAGGGGTGACTCCGCTTTATGGGTAAGTGAATTCCACTCCAAAGAGTCCTTCATAATGTAGATATTTTCGCACTTTGTGTGACCGACTCATAGCCAGCTCCTTCGCCTCTCTTTGAGATTTTTTTATGCTTCTAACCTGTTCTCAAGTGGGGAAATTCGTTTGAAATGCTACTTGATCTGAAAATTCTCAGATTGGCCTCAGTCTTTGGACAGGAAAATAGCTTTTGGCTGGTCAATTATTCAGCCCAGATCGTGTTCATCAAGCTCATAATCACCTAATATCAACGGGAAACCATCTTGATTACTCATGGGTTGTTACTTAAAGCTGCATCTTCGATAAGCTCTTGGGCAATAGCATAGATTGTCGAACAACTTGCTCTCACAAACTGTCGATGTAATTCTAAGAATGATAAGCATATTGGTATGAGTACTATGAGTGGATGTATCATAAACAGTCATACTTGACCTACCATAAGATGGTATTCGTATTCGATTCCAGTGCGCTCAAAATTTGCCTCCTAATTTTAAAAATCAAAAAATTGCTTCCATAGTCGTTTTGGATTCCAATTCTATGTACTCGTACATCCATCACATGTTTCAGCACTGAACTTGTCTGGTGTGAGCTCTTCAATTCCATATACTTTTTACCTTTCGAAATCATTTGGTGTGAAAGCTATTATAGTTTGATTGGCTTCGTTACTGGTTGAACAGAGTGATTTCTTCATGTCCGGTACTTTTTGCGAATCATTTTGCATACATGTTTAGCCGTTAGTCTTATCGCGAATAAAACAAACGCAATCCTTTTAAAAAAAACATAATTTACGCTCTTTATTTGTTTGCTTATAGGCGTCTGTATTCTACAGTCTTTGACTTACGACTAATCGTAACCTACCGGCAGACTTTTTTCCTAGTGTGGCCACTTTGCAATCACTAGTTAGTGTTGCCACTTTATATTTCTTACATTCTTATCAGTTTCTCTCCTATGGCTTGGTACAACTCGACCATCCTGACTTGTAATCGTCCCGATTTCCCCCTTTGTCCTACTACAATTACGTGATTCGTTTGCTCTCCTTTGTAACCATGGTTTGATGTTGGCTGCTTCCCATATTTCTTCATATGGGATCTGGCTTACTTGAAATCCTTCTACATCTTTCACTATGTACCGATCATTTGGCAAAATCTTTTCAATTTTATACGGACCTTTAAACTTAGGGGCTATCTTCTTACTAGCACCTAGGGAGCTGATAAAGTTCTTCACCATTACATAATCTCCTTTAACATATGACTTATGCGTTCTGTAGTGGTCCTTTCGTGACTTATTATATTCCTGACACTTAATCATCTTATTAGCAGCTCTCGTTCGTATTTTCTCTAAATCTTTCTCATTTTCCTCCTCGTAATGCTCATTTAAACTCTCCTTCAGAAAATCAATAACTTCGCCTTTTTGACTTACTCCGAACAGCAATTCACTCGGTGTCGTACCTATACTTCGGTGTATTGTGTTGTTCATAGCGAATTCTATCTTTGGTAGTATCCCGTCTAGAGAATTTTCGTATCCTGCGTCTGTCAGTTTTGCTATCATGGGCGCCAGACTTCTGTTTATCCTTTCCACTTGTCCGTTGGCCTGTGGGGAAGCCGTCGCAATCTTTATGTGATGTACATTCTTATCTTCCAAGAAACTTCCGGAATCCTTTGAAGTAAACGCACTTCCTCTGTCTGACACCAGCACCTTCGGTCGGCTATACGAATTAAAATAAGATCTAAGGCAGCTTATTACTTCAATTGTGTTGGTTGTCATAACGGTACAAAGTCTGACGTACTTAGTAAACGCATATACTACTAGGAACACATACTTCTTTTTCGCCCGTTTGAGTGACACTGGGCCAAAGTGATCTACATGTATCATCTGGAAGGGAACATTTCCTTTTGGTATGTTGTGAAAGTAGCCTTCGTGCTTTCCAAACTTAGGTGAAAATGCGATACACTTTAAGCAATTCGCTATGTGCGACTTGATTTTACTTTTCATCTGAGGGAACCAATATGTTTTCAGAACCGCGTCCAAGACTTTGTCGCAACCCACATGACCCATCTTGTTATGGTATACATGTAAAATCTTACTTTCCATCCCTATAGGGACGTAAAAAACTATTCTTTTCACCACTTTCAGTTACGCATCTCATATAGACTACTCTCTTTTTCTTCCAATTGTTTCCGTATCTCGTTAGTTTTTCTATCCTTGTGTTGGCAAATAGATAAATTTTGTTCAAACGTATTTTCTTCTGGCACCAGAATGTTTGAGACTCGACTGAGGGCGTCTATGTGCTGCATTCTGTCCCCGCTACGATGTTCCAGGGTGTAGTCGTAGTTTTGGAGTTTCAGCGCCCATCTGGCTATTCTGGGGTTTACCTCTCTTTTGTTAAGTGTAATTGTTAGTGAGTTACAGTCTGTCACAATCTTGAATCTAATGACGTGTAAATATATCCTGAATCTTTGCAGCGCATAAATAATTGCCAATGTTTCTAGTTCGAAGCTGTGATACTTCGACTCACATTCTGTCGCTCTTTTGGAAAAATAAAACACCGGATGGAACCTCCCATCCGCCTTCTTCTGCATCAATATGGCCCCAAATCCGGTGGAGCACGCGTCGCAATGGAGCTCCGTCTCATCCCGATGACAGTAAATTGCCAGAATAGGTGCCATTAGTAGTCTTCCTTTTAGTTCTTCGAAGCATTGCATCTCTTCACTGTCAAATTTAAAAATGGTATCCTTCTTTAAACGTTTGTATAATGGCTGGGATAACACTGAAAATCCTTTAACAAATCTTCTGAAGTAGGAACATAGTCTTAGAAAACTATGTACAGCCCTTACATTCTGTGGCACAGGGAAATCCTTTATCGATTCGATGCCCTTTTCATTTGGCTGGATACCCTCCTTGGGTACGGTGTATCCTAAATACTGGACCTTAGCTTCCATAAACCGACATTTGTCCAAACGTAACTCTAACTTGTTCTTCACTAACCTATCGAAAACTTCATTCAGTATCTCTAAATGTTTTTTTTCTACCGTATTAGTCGCTATCATTATATCATCTATGTAGATTTTGAGTTTCTTTTCTTTAATCAAATCTTTAAAAACATTTGAAATATAACGTTGGAATTCCAATGGAGAATTCTTTAGTTCAAATGGCATCCTGAGTCACTCGTACTGTCCCATTGGTGTCACAAATGATGTATATTTAATCGATTCGTCACTCATTCGTATGTGGTAAAAAGCGCTCTTCAGATCTAATAATGTGTACACTCGTTTATCTAAACACTCGTCAAGTAAGTCATCGATTAGTGGAATCGGGTGATTGTCTCTTAAGGTAACTTTATTTAAGTTCCTGAAGTCCACGCAAAGTCGCAAATCGCCTGTTTTCTTTTTTACTAATACTATAGGCGACGCGTATTCCGATCTGCTTGGCCTGATTATTCCTTCCCGCAGTAACTCGTCTACGATAGATTGTAGTTGTTCCTTTATGAGAGTTTCTTCCGGTAGCAATAAAACGGTTTTGTATCGTTCAACCTTAGCTTCATTTCGTATTTCATCTCGGGTTCTTCGGGACGCTTACAGTACAAATATTTTCCATAGAACATTCGTTTGAACTTTTCTTTGTCTCCCAATCTAGACTACAATTTTTTAATAGGTCTACTTCCGCTTCTACATCTATCTTTAGTAACTCCTGAAAATGTTCTGTGCTTACCTCACTTGTTTGTTTTTCTAATGCTACGGTAGTTAATCTTAGCTTCGCCTTTCTCATGAAATCCCTGCCTAGAATTAGGGGAAATGTTATTGTACCATCCGGTACCACTAGTAGATCGAGTTCAACCTTCTTCCTTCTTCCAATAAAATTTGACAACACACTTTACCTAGTATTCTTATTTATTCCCTGAAACTTTACATTTTCTTCATATGAATTAATAACTGCTGTTGGAACGTATCCCTGCCTGACTATGCTGATCGAGCTGCCGGTATCTAGTAGTGAATCCAATAATATTTTATAATCTAAATTTCTATGTGTAAGTATACAATTAAATAATCTTACGGATTCATCTGCGTCGTCTTCTTGGTGTACTTGTATATCGGCTTCTTCCGCTCTGGACAGTCTGCTGCTATATGTCCCATTCTGGCACAAACGTGACAAGCGCCTTTCACTCGTTTTTCCTTCCTACACTCGTTTGCCATGTGCCCAACACAATTGCAATTGTAGCACCTGATTTGGTTCCTTGCTGTATCACTCCTTCGCTCTCGTTGGACGGCTTCCATTGTTTTATTTTTGAAAAGGCTTGAAGGGCACGAGTACGATAATTTGTAGAGGAGTTAAAAACTAGCATTTTTTACTATGGGAGGGGGAGGGGTCCATCTCGTCCCGTTTAGGAGTTATGGGCAATTTAAAAACAAATGACTTAAGATGCGAAAAAAATTATTAAAAAACAACGGTACTTGTAAAAAAACCAATTGGGCACATCATCTCAAAATTTTGAATAATATTGATTTTTTAAAAATTTTTTTTCATTTTTTACCAAAAATTTAAGTTTGAATGCGAATTATTCAAAAACTATTCACACGAATAATTTGATGTAAATTTTATATTAAAGAACAAGTTTCGGGCTTTCATATTCTGTATAGTACTTTATTCTAAGTGTTACCGATGTAACTCTACAAAATACCGTTATTAATTTTTGGCGCCAAAGTTATCGTACTCTCCCCGCTTGGATTAGTTGTGAATAGCATTGAATGAGTGCCTGTAGTCGTAGCGATTCATCCGTTATGCCTTCTACCACATATTCAACTAACTCATCTTCGTCGATTTGAAAGCAATTTGAAAGGTTGATCTTGTCATTAAAGTAGTCCGTAAAACTCTCATTCGTCTGCCACTTCCTGTCTTCGAATTTCCGTCGCAATACCATTTTGTTTTCCTTTGTACTGAACAGCTCCTTCATCTGTAGCACCAATTCGTCCACTCTTTCGATCAAAAAATTCGGCTTTGAGTGCATCCACTCCAATGCCTTACCTTTCATTTTTGTCAATATAAGTGTCCTCATCGTGTTCTCGTCCGGTTTGTATACATCCTGAATACTTTTCAGTTGGGCTAGCCACACATCCAGATTTGTGCTGCCGTCATATTCTGGCAACATGTCTTTCCACATACTCAAATGTTGCGGATCAGATGTTGTTGCACCCATTTGACTTTCGCTCGTTTGTGTGTTTGCGTTTATCTCACTCTCATTTGGTTGTGGCAGGTCATTTGTCTGCAATCCTTCGTGTGTGTGTGTGTCAGCATTCTTTTGTGTCGTTTCGCTTCTGTTCACTTCCCTCTCTTGCTCGTTCACTCGTTCGTCTTCTGCTTCGTCCGCTGAGTAAACCGTTGCGATATTGTTGTCTCTTCTTCGATGTTACCGCTCGTTGGTGCTTCGCCGCGTTGCTCGAATGGCACATCGTTTAAACGAATCACGAGCACATTTTTGGCGCCGGTTGTGGAAAGCCCAAGACGTAGTAGCCATTTGCGCAACTCTGCGGAGGAATAATCCGACACGAATGCTCCATTTTGTTCTCTCCTTTTGGGTGTTGTTTTTTTTTTTGCACACTCGTTTGTTTAGTTCAATTTCGTTCTTTATTGTTTTCTTCTTTCCACTTTGACAATCGTTATTTTGTATTATTATTATGTTTTTTTTTTTGTTGGATTGGATCCCACTTCTGATTTTTAGCCGGTAGTCTTATAGCGAATAAAACAAACACAATCCTTTAAAAAAACATAATTTACGCTCTTTATTTGATTGCTTACAGGCGTCTGTATTCTACAGTGTTTGACTTACGACTAATCTCCTACCTACCGGCAGACTCCTTTCCTAGTGTGGCCACTTTACAATCACTAGTTAGTGTTGCCACTTTATATTTCTTATATTCTTATCAGTTTCTCTCCTATGGCTTGCTACACATGTTTTGTTTTTGAGGAAAATAAATAAATGGCTCCGAAGGTCGTCAATGCTTCAACTTAGCTGAGAACGAACGAGAAGGTAGAGGGAGCTGTTCAGAATCTAAAATGTGCCCTCATCAAATATTTTAATCTGCCATTTATTTCTAGGAAAAACTGTAGATCGTTCATTCAATTGTGGAACGCATGACTACGGAAGGCAACCCAAAATTTTTAACGAGTCACTTCAAACTAATTTCGAGAAAGACTAGAATCCTCTTTTAGAGACTTGAGGCAAGATAGGAACATGTGGTGCAACCAACAGGCTAGTCAAAATCTTGAAAAATGCGAATCACTCAGAAAATCTGATCGCACCTAAATTGAGTCGAAAGCAGAGACTGCCTGGCGCATGTTTGAGACTTTGCCAGACAACATGGAGCAATGTGGTAAATAGAACCCGAATAGGGGTTGCTTCCCAGATGCCGTCCTGTCTCCACTGCTTAACGCTTATTTTAATATCTACGTTCAGGTATGTGTAGGCGATGTACGGTCTATTGGATCACGCCCATTAATGAACTAACATAGATGGCAAAGTTTCCACAAAACCCGACAATTTTACTCAAAAAACGTCATCCACATTACACATACATAGCAACTTTACTTACAAATTGCTATCATTCTACCAAATTCTAGCAGCTTATTGGCTTGTACAATGGATTGGTAATTTACTTACAGTATGGCTGTGTGAAGTTTATTGGTTTTCAAAAGTATTACTAGATTTTAACATCTAAGTTAGTTCATCTATGATCATGCCTAGCGGCGGTCTGCTCCAAATCGACGGCAGTTCTTAATAGTTATGGGCTTTTATTCAATTTTCTTCAAACTGAATAAAAGACTGGTCTGACTTATCTAGTACAACACCTTCCGTTTTTTCCAACGAAGCTAAGTATTTGTGGATAACGATCTTCTTTGGATTAAGCACGTCGCATCGAAAACCTCCAAGACGTTGTTGGATTTCTAGCTGTGTAGGCTTGCCAGTGAGGAGCGTCCTGGATATGATAAGATCAATTATATCCTATGCGTCGGTTGTCTATGGAACAAGCTTTCACGTATGTATTTCACTACAGCCTTTACCCAACTCGAAAGAACTGTTTCTGTTGCATAGTCGCCTACCGTAGCACTCTTGGTACTGCTGTAGATGCACTGATGGATCCCCCTCGCCTTTATATTAATATCATGTGGTCGAAGTATTTGCGATTATAGGGACAGCCAAGCTGTGGTTAAGGCTTTGCTGAACCCTATCACCACTTTAAAGCCAGTTCTGTGAATGCAGTCGGAAGACTGAAATCAGCGAGTCTTGTCTGGATCGCAGGTCAGAATGGAATCATGGGAAATGAGATCGCCGATCCTAGGCAAGGATAGTTTTTTGGGACCCGGACAGTTTTTCAGACTCGAACCTGCGTTAAGGCTGCCTGTGCCCTCGGTTGGGGTTTACATTCACAGTTTTGGGTTTGTATGGATAATTTCAGAGCACCTGAGAATGAAGGCCCAGACGGCCTAGTTCTATAGGATGCCATCAGGACAATCGAATGCTTACCGATGCCACAAAGAGGTCAGTGGCTTTTCTGATTTCTCCAGTAAGAAAGCTATAGACTGCTTACTGCCGTTGTACTGAGGCACTTTGCTGAGCGTGTAAATGTGTTAGACATATACTTCTCTTTCCGTGACGATACCACGGATTACTATCCCTGTGACCCTCCGGTTTAGGCTCCCAACAGGCTACAGATACTCGGCGCTGATGTGGTGTGTTATCGCACTTTATCATTTAAGCATTGTGTTATCTTTCAACGAACGAATGAGAAGTTCCAGTAAAAGGAACATACAAGGAGTACAGTAGATTACTTCTTTGTCTGAGAGAACAGTTACGACTGAAAAAAAACATGCGATACTCTATACCCATCAGTATCCCTACACAGCTTTGCTTCTTCCATTTGTGTGTATCGCGATCGGATTTTGTTCTTTTCTGCTGCGCCGTTTTAACATGTTGTTATGCAGTATATCAGTTGCGGTGTTTCATTATCAGTTTTCTGTGAACACATGATTTTCTAATATGTTTGGGAATCACGTTCAGAAAAGGCTCTGGGAATATGTCATCTATAATATTTTTCAGTTCTCCTTCCGAGTTTTTGCTTTGCGGAATAATTTTGTTAGAGCCTTATCTGCGATGAAAATGGCAATGAAAGACTTCCGAAATACTTGGCTATGAGTTCCTTTAGGTTTCTGAACTACCCGATACTTTAGTTATTTTCCGTGAAATATGTTAATGAAATTTCATTTTTAAACTTGCAGCAGACCTATGTACGAGTATATTGAGTGAGTGCATATTGAGCAGATATTGATGAAGGAAGAAACATTTTCTTTATTCTTGCTCATTAGTTCACTTTTATAGCAAATGTGAGCTTCGAGTCAAACCGCATTGCGCCCCTTTTTTGTCATATCAGCGGTATGGTTAACTTTTGGTACACACTGTTTGAAATTTTTTTTAATGATGTGTCAGTACACCCACATTGTTGTGGTCTGATATATTGATTAGCTATATGTTTCGTCTTTTCTCAACTGTCAAACAGTATCACAACAAACTCCAAGTCCATTTGACACACAAAAACGACAAATAAACATGCATTTGTATCAGTTGAAACTTATCCTATCGCAAATCGTACATTAACCCACTTAACGAGCCCAAAACGAGTCAATTAATTGCCACATATGAGTACTGAGTACCAGTGCATCATGAAAATCACAAAATCAGCATCATTGCCATGCCGTGTGTCGTGCTCTATGCCAGCACACTTCCGCTCGCCATTGAATTATATTTGAAAGTTCTCCTCGCTGGACAAGTGGACACAATTTGATTAAATTCGCTTGTGACACCAAATTGACAACCAAAGCCAATTTATCTGTTTGCTATGCAATGACGATAGCGTCGACGATAATTGTGATAATATGTTTGGCACGCAGTGCGCAACCCACCGGTTATACGAGCATAGACGTTGCTACTTTGCCACCATGACCACTAGCCGGAACTCCTCGCAAAAGGATAATTGCCAAGGTTCAATTTGTTTGATTTTATTTTTATTTTATTTAATTTTGATATACATATGTATTTTTTTTTATCATTTGCAAGTATCGTATTTAATTGATTTTGTTTATATTGCACGATATGGCACAAAAAACATTTGAACGTTGAAGTGAGGTTGATGGAATGTGCGGAATGTGCAAAATCCTTTTTTTTTTGTGTTTCGGTTTCTGTTGTGCAATTGTTTGCAAATAATTGATATAAAATATTTTACGCGATTCAAAGGATCAATTCAATTAGTCTCAGTTTAAATGATGTGAAATGTATTTGTATACAGTTGGAAGAGAGTTCTGTGTTTATGAGTGGAAACAATTTAAATATACCTATATTCGTAAAGGGCATCTGGCGGAAGTGGGAGTAGATAAATTTCGACACCAACTATCGGCATGATAGTATAATTTGTGGTCAATTGGGGTAGAGATGTATTTCATTCTTGATTTTGGCGATTACCGAGCTTTATTGTTACACGATTGTCGTTTATTGCCTCTGTGAAAAATTGGCGGGAAATGAATAAAGTTCAAATTAAGCGGAAAATATGCCATTTTAAGCATGTTACAGTGTATTTTCAACACGAGATGAGGATCAGGTTGCATGATTACTATAACGAAACCAAGATACGAGTATATGCGATAACAAAACTAATCTGAACGTTTTTACAAAGTCACTATCTATACTACACTATAAAGACTTTCGAATTAAATCTGCAACTGTAACAGTTTAGGATGGTAGGATGACTGGAATGAATCTGCTTCATGACACCAATATTGAAATCGTCTTTACGATAGTTAACTCTGAGACCGCTCGAAATATAAATCTTACAAGAACATATGTTATATGGCTATTTCATATCAGCTTTTATAAAGGAATATGACGGTTCTACCGTCTATCACGAGGTTTTCTATTTACCAAGATACTGACAGAAACTTCATAGATCGTGTATTTCAAAATGAGCAGTAAGTTCTACTATAGCTTCATTCAACGCAAGCACTAGTGGCGATCATCAGTAAACGACCACTTCCACAAACATTTTGGTTAAGTTGGTTCACAAAACAGCTATTTCTATTAGATAAAAACCAATTTGGTTGAGTGTATATGGTCTGAGTAGTTTTTTTTTTAACCAAAGCCAAGTTTTCATATTTTGAAGGGAAATGCGATTTCTCCATCTCTTGTTCATATTGAAGGCTCTTTCAAGCAATTGGGGCGCTATTTCACTAATAACGCTCTGAATATTGGCTTATAAGGTCTGAGTGGTTTGCATTTTGTACACCAAACAAATCTCCACAGAAAGTAATTAAGCGACTTCAAATAGCACGATCTTTACTCAATGTAATGCTTTCGTTAAATCGAGTCCTTAGTAAGTCAATAGTTTCATGCGCAGTATGACGCTTTGCACGATGTTGCCCAGATTGCCGGGCAAGACTTAACAAATTCAGTCGTCCAACTCCGTTCGAGATACTCATTCAGTACTATATGCTAGATGTCTGAATTCTCAGAGCAGCGAACATACAGGGCACGTTCTTATGCAACCAAAATTAAGAGCTGAAGAGAAGTGGCATCGATGCCAAGAAGCTATCAGAAACGCCGCGACTGAATTACTGGGTCTCACCCGATTACCTATATGAAACCCATAGCTTGATACATAGGGAAACAATTTGCCAACTCGTCTACGAAACAGCACTGCAAGAGCGGCCCGTGAGCAAAAGGGAAGCGAAGAACATCGGAAAAAGAAAGAAAATGAGGGTGCGCGATCGAGGAAATGGAGAGATGCTACTCGTAATCCAAGAACAATATCTGCAAGTTTTCTCAAAAAAATAAAGAGACTGTTTCAAGGTAACAAAACCTGTAGAGATGAACAAGGAAACATATTAGTAGCCACAGTTGATACTGAGGATGTGGAAAAACCGCTTCTGCAGACCGTTAAACTGTGAGGATTAACCAATTTTCGCTATATAACCCAATATCCGAGCTTAAGAGCAACAATGCATTAAAGCTGTGGTAGATAACTTGGCAGAAAGCAAGCACTAACTCATTCTTAAGATTTGATAGGCAGAATGGAACTGTTGTACTATTTACCGGATCCGCAAGAAATGAGACCCTATTAGCATGCCAATTATAGAGTCATGAAGGCCTGAAGTTATTTATCAACGATCTTGATTCTAATCAGTACTATTTTAGGGCCGAATATTCACACCACGGGAGATCTTGGAAAAAACCTGGAAAAAAAGAAGTCGAAATAAATACGCACCACCACTTTATCGATTTTAAGTCTACAATACATATGATGTCTATATAGACGAGCTGTACAGAGCCTATCAAACTCGTCAGACTGTGTAGAATGACGCTGCTTCGTAAAGGCCGGAAACAATCTGTCCGAGATATTTAATGTCAAAAAGGATTTAGGCAAGATGATGATCAGCCATGTAACTTCTGCAATATCATACTTGAGATAATTGTGCGAAACTCACAGGTCAACACCACAGTTACAATTTTCCAAAAGCCTGTCCAACTAATTGCATATACTAACGACATAGACATCATTGCCAGAACTCAACGAGCTATCACTGGTGGGTTCGCAAGTAGTGGAACAGAAGTGTCAAAAATTGGTTTTGTCGTGAATGAGAGCACAACTAAGCATGTTCTGTCTGGAGGGACTACCAAGTAGAGGAAGACTTCACCTTAGATGGGGGTTGCAATTGAAAGGGGACCACAACAAACTTAGAGTGCGCAACTGAAGGTAGTTAGCCAGATACCGTGCTAACTGGACATAATTGGATCAGATCTTCTGCATGGATTTCCTTCATTAAATTAATTCTCAGTGTCCGCAGGGCAGTGACCACTGCTGTTTCCATAGTCCTATGCTTAAGCTTAATTTTACGTGAACATACAGATGTCTGAACAATGAAATAGTTGCAACTGGATCTTCAAATTAAATTAAATGTTAGCCAGTCTCAAAGGATTGAAATTTTACCAAAAAATAGATTTTCCCATTTAAAGTACAATTTAACTTCAAGTTGATTAAATCGTCATTTATTATGAAAATACATATAAATACAGTACCTACATATACTCGTAAGTATAAAAATTCAAATCGTATTCTTAATCAGCACAGGGAGATTAAGTCGTCTTCATTAAGTGCCATTACCATTATCCGGAAGTGCAATCAAAAAAATATTTCTTTTTAACACTTCTTCAGCTGCAACTACCTCTACCCGTATTTAAATATTAATATTGAAAATACAACAACAGTTTGCCGCCAATATCTCCACACACAGACCGCTTCCGACAATAACTTTTGCCAAACAAACACTGTGCTTCCTGTAATACTTTTAATTTTACATTATCCTTACCTTACCTCCTGGTTCAAAAGGTAGAGATACATTTTCATCCTCCTAGGCTGTTGGCATTGCAAGTAGTAGTCAATGTACCCATTACTCGTATTTACATATTCTGTTTATTGTCAATCTGTTGTCATTCAGGTCATCCATCTACCAGAATCCATAGGTTCAATACTGATGATGATGCTGGCCGCGTTTAAGCTCAGACATATACATAGATGCTGTTCCTGTCAATGGTGTTGGGCATCGAACGCTGTTAATGATAATGATATCGATAATGATGATGATGTTGATGATGCCAACAAGAACGACGACAAAAGATACATCGCACAGACATTCTCGACGCATATGTCTGGTAAGCGGTGGGTAATCACATGACGCCGCGCCGAGAAAAAAACACAACAATGAGATACTTATACATCTGGCCAGTTTAATATGCCGCGCTTTTCAGCAACAGTGGAATGAAGAGTGTACAAATTGTGTCCAATATCAGAAAAAGTGATTTTTTTTACAAAAAATATTATATATACATAAGAGCTCTGAATTAGCTCTGCTCTATTTGCTGTTAGAATGCTTGTGATGATTAAGTAAGTCGAAATAGCATCTTTGCTTGAGAATATTGTGTCTATTTTCGTTCAATGAGGGCCAATCAGTATACTCAACCAAACTACACAGATCTACGAGTACATCTTGGAACAGCTCTCAGAGTTCGCTCTATTAGAAAAAACGCTACCTGCCTACCTAGCTAAGGATGGTTTTCATCCATTTGTTACATATAGATTCGCTCAGCATGCAGACTGCAATGGACGTTGCCCTGCGGCTGAGAGTCACTCAGCAAAAAAAAGGGCTAAGTGTAGGATATGACTCATAAAATCAACAGACCTTCAATAAACTGAAAGTGTCTTTAACTTTGACTTCAATCATCGAATAGAATAGAAAAAACGCAAAGTCTTTGTCTGTAAGTCAATTTCCAACATAACGGACGGCTCTAAGACAGTCGAATAAGCTAGCGCATAGATCTTCTCTGATGAGATCCTTCAATCTACGCACATACTTTACCGCCTTCCACTCCAAAGTCACTGTGTTTATAGACAGTCAAGTAGCGATTAAATCCCTAACACCGGCCACCATAAATTCGAGAGTTTCGGTGTCTGCTTAACCTTGTTATACGAGCATATTGAAACCTTCTACCAGCACTATTAAGTCCTGCCTGCCCATTCTATACCATCTTGGTAACAAGCGGGACCTTGAACCATAGGTATACCGAAGAGAGCATATCAGTGGCATTCTATTTGTCTTTTCTTAAATTTGCTTGAGTATCATGAAGAAAAGCACAGGAAGTTTGACGCCGCTCAATGCAAACTGCAAACCATATTTCTATAACGGTCAACTGTGGCTGAACTTGTTTTTCAGATATTGTAGTACGTACGTTTAACAGCAGCATATCTAAGGATTCGGTTTCAATTTAAGAAACGGGTATGTTTGAATGTACTTATACAATACTGACATCCTAACGCAAAAAATGCATAAACGATAAAAATCATAATTTGAATTATATAAACTCGTATTTGTTGCCATTAATCAGTGTCCTATTTGTTAAAAACAGACGTATTTCCACCTGGAAATGTCTCAAATCTACAACTGAAATAGCCATTTCTTCTAATAATCTGACATCGGAAGGGCACAAAACAATGTGTTAAAAGTCGAATAACTGAAATCTATCAAAATGAAGATACATACGCTCTGTTTGATTAGTACAGCAGAATACTGGTTAGCGTGCGCTACTTTAACTTCAACTTTCAACTTAGTAATCGGGGGTGCCCCAAGGATCTGCTTTTGCCCCTCTTTTGTTCACGATGTACATAAATGATATTTATAAAAGTATAATCCACTACGATTATCATATCTACGAGTATGCGGATATGCAGTTATATGTATAATAAAAGTACCCAAATCTACAGTATCTTCTAGTATCGAAAATCTAAACACAGACCTCGATTCCATATTTGTTTGGGCTGAAAAAAAAACTGTTTTAGACTTAATTCGTCAAAGACCAACACGCCGTTGATTGGTAGTAGTGAACAATCGGAAATCTGTGAATTTACCACTTTTTGTTAATAATGATATGGCGTTCTTAGAGAATTGAGTCCAACAAAGCGGTTCCTGCCAGTCATAGTCAAAATCCTACTCATTAAGTCTTTCGTTCTGTCCATCATATTGTATGGATGCGAAATCTTTGCAAGTTTAGATTCTTCGTTTTTGAGAAAATTAAATGTAGCATTATGATTTGGCAAAACAGACTGCATAAATGACAGCCCATTTGACAGATGTAGCTTCACCAATATGGCCGCTATCAATTGCCTATTGTATTGTACATACAACTTCTATAAGATTAAAAAGTTTATGCACTTCGATGAAAATATCTACTCTCCACCACTCTAGAGAACTCTGGTCCTGTCAATCCTTCTCAAAACGATAGCAGAGTAAATAAGAGCAACTTTATTATTTGGACTCCTAGCAGGTAGAGGGAGATACGATTACGAAATCTATGGGCTGCACCAATATATGAATTTAGTACGAAAAGCTGAGACACGGCAGTTACATTGGGTAAGTATATGACATATCAAGCGAATGGATCACAAACTTACATCCATGAGTCTAAGTCATCAGGATGCCAAGATGGCGAGATGCTTTGCGTGGTAAATGTTTTTAAATCAGAAGGTGTTTCTTCCAACCTCTTTGGAATATTTACATTTAAGCCAGTGAAATTTGTTGATATCCCTCTGTATGACGGGAAATTACGTCTGCCCTCCTGCAGTAAACAAGTCGTGCGGATGAATTCCGACAACGAATTATTCTGGAATTTGGCAATCAATAGCGTCCAGTTGCATAAAACGGATTAAATCATTATCCTGGTCATCTCACAATAAAAAGGCTAAATATTGCGGATTTTCAATTTTCAGTTGGCGCGCGTGAATTGTAAAAGGTGTGGCAGTGGTGACGACGTCCAGTTCGACGCGGCACGGCCACCGAGATTGCAGTCGTCGGTTTGCCTGGCTTGCTGGTGATTGGAAATGCGGTTTTCCGTGTTCATTGTGCGCCGAGAGATGCGTATGTTTTTTTTTTTGTTGCTATTTTTTCTTTTTTTTATATATTTTTTTTATTTAACAAATTTTCCTTTCAATTGAATCGGTCCACACTCATGTGTATACACTATGCAAACAGCAGCATAAACCGCAGAAATATTTCACTGCAAAAAGCAAAAAGTTTGTTTGCCAGCGGAGGTTTTTATATTAAAAAAAATATTTTATTTATTTTTTTTAAATATGTAGGTACGAGTAAACATTTTTTTACGGCAAAATAAATTAAATTTCGTAATTTTCGTTAACGATTCGTCGTAGGAATGGTTTAGGGGGGAAGAAGATACGTGATAGCGGTAGTGTTGCTGATGCGATACGTGTGTGTGTGTGTTTTTTTTTTTTGTTTGAGGAAAGTCAACCACTATTGAACTGTGTTTTTGATTTTGATTTTGACTTTTTTTTTCAGGACCCCAATGAGCCCGCATTAAGTCGAGCCAACTTGCTTATTATTGGGGATGGTTGGAATTAAGTCTGGCTCGGTATGGTTGTGTATGGACAATTAGCAGACTTACTCTATGGATACGGATATTCAATTAGCAAAATAGCTGCGAACGAGGATTTAGCTTGAGGGTCATGCAAACACATGCAAACACAGAAGTATCCTTGAAAATGAGAGAACGAAGAAAATTCTACCGCATGGACGTTGAGTTAAAATTTAATTTCTATTCATGCAGGAAAGTCGGTTTTGTTATTTTTTTTTCTCCTTTATTTTCTTCATTGGTAATGCTCATGCTTCTAGTGAAGGTAATCTAATTTTCTGTTTTGAGGATAAAATGAGAATAAAATATGCGGACTTAGGAGGAACAGGGATATATGAGGAAACACTTACGCTTCTGTGGGCAGAG
Source organism: Volucella bombylans (assembly GCA_949129095.1). Lineage (NCBI taxonomy): Eukaryota > Metazoa > Arthropoda > Insecta > Diptera > Syrphidae > Volucella > Volucella bombylans. The sequence goes on from OX422143.1 coordinate 155,515,858, forward strand.
GTCAAGTAGGATGCAACTGAAACAAGACGGACAACAATGGGGTATAATTAAAAATAACAGAGTGGACTGTTTTCAATTTTACGTACTTAAATAAAAGTTTTAATTAGAGAAAGTATGAGTAAATCTCCAGAATATAAAATTTTTTTTTAGTGATAGCATTCGGTTAGGTAAAACCTACTTACTTAGCTAGCGGTACAGACTACAACCAAAACAACATCTCCAGTTACCGCGGTCTTTGGATAACTTCCACTTATGCATTTTAAGATGGTTGAGTATCTCTTTTGATGGTTCGGCATCCCTTCGGCTAAGTCAACGGTTAACACTAGATAATCGAAATCAAGCAGCTCTTGGTGGTGTAAGCCTTAGATGGTGGACCGTATGGGTAATCGTACCAATCTCGCTTGCTGCTGGCATTCAGAATACGTGGAGTACAATTAACTAGATACATCTCTATGGGTTCTCGTCTCGAAAAAAAATTGCAAAAAAAGCATCGTCGACTTATGCATGACTCCTAAGACGAGGTCTTTCTCTTTTGCATTATGGCTCTGGGTCCGGGGAGAAATATAAAACTCTTCATACCGGAGCGTTAGAATTCATTCGTTTAACATGCCCTAGCCATCTAATTTAGATTTTTTTGCAACAGCTCATTGTAGCTCTGCACCAGCTCATTGTAGCTCTAGAGCTTGTAGGATTTGCTGGTATTATACATTTCCTCATATAAATCACGTCAATATAAACGGGATCAAACATTTATTGAGACGAGTTGTCGAATTTGCAGATGTCATGAGATCTTTTTAGCTATTATCACATACTATTGCTCTTTACTTACTTATATAGATGGCGCTACAGTCCGGGGATGCACCAGGGCCTCAGGTAGCGTGGTTCTCCAGATAGCCCGGTCTTTTACAAGCTGCCTACATTTGGGCACAGGAAGGTGGTTGAGGTCCCCTTCCACTTGTGTGCGTAACCTAAGATGAGGTCGTCCTCTTTTACGTTATACCTCTGGTTTGCAATCGAAAACTTTCAGGGCCGGCACGCTGGAGTCCATGCGCCCAAGGTATACCTATATTAAAATCCGAAGGACTTTTCTCTCGAAGCGTTCGAGAGCATTTACATCTTTCGTCAGTTCAGAGCTTCAGGGTCTTGTATGTCCTTTTTGTTGAGACAGGGCTTAACTTGTCAATTGGATTCTAAATTCAAAGAATCAGCGATTAGCAAGAGTGGTGTGTCCCTTTCTGCTGACATCTTCTGTTGATGGCCAAATCCATTTTTCTGCTTATCTTTCAATAGTCGCAAACGCACCGTTGTCGTATGCATATGCGAGTAATTGAACAGGCTTTTGAAAGATAATTCCTCTGGAGTTGAGTTGTGAGTTTCGCACAATTTTTTCTAGAACGATGTTGAAAAAATCACTGGTCAACGCATCAGCTTGTTTAAATCGTTTGCTGATGGAAGATCTCAGTTTTATCAATGCCGACTTTGACGGAGTAGCGTGCACTCTCTATCGGGATGCCTAACCCAGACTCGCTCTGTATAGTTCGCCTCTGTGGATGCTGTCATATGCAGCTTTGAAATTGATGCAACGGTTGTTTCTATGGACACGGAACTCTGTCGTAAAGTAAAAATTTGATCTATGATGGACTTTACTAGGCTAAAACTATACTGATAGCGGCCAACCAGACTGCATTCAAGTAGTACGGCAGAGATATATGTTATAACTGAGGTAGTCTAGAGGGTATCCGTTTTTGTGAAACGGACAAACGATGCTGAGATCTCATTTATCAGCTAAATTTTCTTCTGACCAAATGAAAATGAGTTCGTTTTCTTAGTTAGGATATTCTTAATAATTTGGCAGATCCGGCTGCTTTGTAATACTTAAATTTAAATATTGCTGCTTTTACTTTCTTAGAGTTAGGTTAAAAGCAGATAACGGGTTAGGTAACCGTCGTTTAAAAGTCTGCAGTCTCTCGGGCTTCTATACAGCACTGCTCCATAGTTGGGTAGTTTTACTACGTGGAATATTTAAGATGATTATCGCTTTAATCCAATGCCGATAACCAGCATTTAGTGAAACTTTTCATTCCCTCCTCCTGGCCAATACTAGAGGCATGATATGGGGAAACCTTGTGTTATTAAATTCCATCGCATCTGTCATATAAAAACTTCTTAGTTCTTGTGAAACAAACTCCGTTCCAGTATTTCAAAGTAGGTACTGTTTCTGGTAAGTCATGTGTTGCATCCCATCTTCAGCGGGTAACTTGTGTGTCACTTTCGTAATGTCCAACAATTTATGCATTGAGTCTTCAAGATCAACAAATTATATTTCCTTAAAGGAAATGTCGGCGGAGGTTTCGCCCTATTCTCTTAATACTACTCACACATACTGAGATTTGGCATAACTGTGAGCAAAAGATTTTATAAGCGTTATTCCGATTCCGAAATTTTAGGGGCATTACCATGCGACTACTCCACAAAATGCAATCTTTATGTGTCGTGAGAAACGTTGAAAATCCTTTATTATCTTTACAGACCAACCATAACGAATCCAAGACATGACATAATAAAAGCTTTGGTGCTACTGGTCGTGTTGTGTCGTGTTGGTAAAGTCCAGTCTCCGTAAGCAACTTATCCACTCCTTCCTTTTTTTACAGAAGTCCCAAACGGGTTGCACTCTCTGTCCCCATACAATGAATTTGACCCCTGTATCCTCATACTGAAATAATTAATGCGATCCAGTTCAATATATACACTTCTAGATGGCGTTGAAACTATGGGCAGATAAAACCCAAAGAAGGTGTGGAAAGGTGTGTTGAAATCTTCGCTGGGGAAAACAAATTGGCCCAGCTTGAGAATGAGCCCACTCGAGTAACTACGTTTAAATTCTCACCCTGATAAGTACACCGTTGATGTACTGTAGGTAGATAGGTAGGTATGTAAGAGTGGCTGTTAGAAATACCAACCCACTTAGGCTTATTGGCCAATTATGATGCAACGTGGATCTATGATCCTCTTATTAATGGAACCAGTTTGAGCTTATGATGAAGCGTAGGAGACTTTTTACGTCTATATTTTTTAGATCGTTAATGTCATTATAGAAGAAAGCTGCTAAGCGCAGTTTTCTACTCTGGGGGAGAGCTGGAAATCTACAGAATAGGTGGGGGATGGTCTCCTTCTCTCCCTCATCCATGCAGCTTCTACAGAAATCGTTTGTAAAAGTGCTAAGCCTTCTTGCGTGCTTGCCTATGAGGCAGTGTCCAGTAATGACACCAATGATGGCGCTGAGATGTTTCCTATTTAGATGTTTCCTATTAGGATCAGACTCTTAGAGCGATTCAGATCCAGCTTTGGCCAGATCTCATTGGTCACTAGACATGTTGGTCCAATAGTCCACCTAAGGTCTGTTCTTTTATTGGTATCCAGCTTCAATGTTAGTTTGCACGTAGCGATTGGTATACCTATTCTACCCTTTTCCTGTAGAATAGGTAGAGTGGTTCCAATTTTGGCGAGTTCATCGGCTCTACAGTTCCCTGGAATGTCTCTGTGGCCCCGCACTCAACAAAGATGAAGGTTGAACTGTTATGCCATCTCCATAAGAGATGATTGGCATTCAAGGGACAGGGAATCGAAAGCGGACTGACTATCCAAAAAGATACGGATATCCTTTGCAGATATCACGTTTTTCTTCAGTCAGGACAGAGCTTCTGTAATCGCCAAAATTTCCGCCTAGAACACGCTACAGCGATTTGGAAGACGGAAAAAGAGGCTTAAATTTAGCTTATCTGGGAAAACACTGCCAATAACTCCGCTATCGGTTTTAGATTCATCTGTGTAAAGATGGATTGACTTGTCCTCTATGAAAGCATCTTCCTCCCAGAACGATCTAGAGGAGAAGCTTACACGTAAGTGTTTGTCAAACAAAAGTTCAAGTATGGTGTAATCGATATCTCTGTGAGGATTCCTAATGTATTCAGAATGCTGGCGTGGCCAAATGAGTTATGAGAATGTGGTAAAGAGGCTGCCAGCCTTAGAGAACTATTACGAACACTAGTCTTATCACCCGAGAGAGGAAAACCGATAACAGCTCAAACGAGTCAGGAATGACCACAACGCCTTTCTCAATCGTGTAAACAAGGCAAGAAATACTACAATGATCCAAAGGTAGTACAAATTGTTGGTCTTTCGTCAAGAACATTAGAAATGCACCTCATCCTACATCCCAACCCTATAGTGATATTCCAGCTGTAGGCTCTTTGGACAAGGTAAATATGTTTGCTGCATACTTTGCAGCTAATCCAATACTTCCAGATGGTGTCTTGTCTCCCTCTACACTTGAGTGCGTCGAATTTTCAATAGAACGAATTCACTTTAGCACTTTCGCGTAGTCGCAAAAGTATTTAAAGACCTTAATGTACACAAACCTGCTGGTCAATTGTATATATATGGTCTATGGTATATTTCCCCGTCTTCTGGAAAACCAATGCTTAAGCTTTTTAACAATCCTCCTAAATCCTAAATCCACGAAAAAAGTGAACAGCATTTGTCTAGTTCATCCCTGAAGAAGGAGAATCTACTTCTCTCTCCTCCCATAGACCCACCGCACTTTCTTTCCAAGGTCATGGAAACGCTGATAAATTGTCAGCTCATAAACTATATTAAAACAAGAAAACTTCTCAAGATGGTTTGTCTCATCGGAAAGTGTAACTAAAGTCAGTCTTCACTAGTATGGCAAAATCAAAAAAGGTGCACTTGATATTTCAAAGCCATTTGAAAGAGTTTGGCATCAGGCTCTTTTCCCGGAAATGCGTACATTTGGGATCCATGAATCACTTCTTCAATAGGTTAGAAACTACCTTTCGGAACGTTCAATTCAAGTTGCCTTTCCCAATCAAATCATTTCCCAAATTATTCTTGACGAATTAGAGGACACTCTGGATAAGGCATTCGTCCGCCAAAAATTGGAATACAATGTCCACATCTGGTCAGGTGCTTCTATAACATCTCTACATCTGCTAGATATTATAGGACTCAAAATCGTGCGATAAAACTTATAGGTGATGTAAATATTAATTAACACCCCTGAACACATCGCTCAAATTGCTCAAATTCTTGAGTAATCCTTGAGTATATAGTCTGGCATATATGTAGGCCAAGAGGTAATAGGTGACGGAAATTATTGCAAATTCTGTAGAACTTGATTTTATGGCACTGATGATGCCCAGATGAGCCGTTTGAATCTTGGTTAATTTGATAGCGTTGAGTGTTCTGCTTAGTGCAGGCCACCACACTGGTCCGAGGAGGAACTATGACTGCAGTGTTGTAAGAAGAAACGTGTGATCTAACAGCCCCAGTTAATCTACTCTAAATGCAGTAAAGTTCGAATTCTGGATCGGGTGAACATGGTCCATTAATAAAGCTTACAATCTATGTGGGACTTCTTCGCTAGACTCCAATTTTCTGAATCAAAACCTTAGTTTACCTTCTCAATAACGGGCCAAACACTTCTACGAACTGACTTCAAGCATGTGATAAGTGCAATTGGGCAAAAGAGCTCATCCAATCTCCTATCCAAAGTCCTGGGCAAATATTGAAAAACTTTATTTGCCTGAGCCGTTAATTTTAAATCTGTAATTCGGAGAGCCAAACAAATAAATTATCCAGTACTTTGCTTCGTGTGTCTCCAGTTAATATCGTATCTTATGAACTTTTTATGCAGTGCTCATAAACAAACTTTAAAAGATCTGAGGTACTTTCCAGAAAATAAAAGCCTCATGTAATAAAATTTTAACGTTAATTCCCACAATGTGGGAATCGTGATTCTGTGCGGTTGAGTAAGTTTCTCACCGAACCCTTACTAAGTACTACTTAAAGTCTCTGATAATTTTAGGTGTTCCATCCTGCTAACGAATACCATTTATTGCATTGGACACCTGAAATAATCCCCGTTGGTTTGCACTGATACAAAATTTAGTTTCATGTTACCCTGAATATTTAAACCCACACACTAGTCAACACGGCCCAACCGCCCATATCGTTTCGGGCCTACTGCACCAATTTGTTGTGATTCATTTCCTGGGCCAACATGAAACTTTAACGGCTTTCCTATGATTCTAAGCACCCCGAGACCGAGAGCATCTATGTATCCTCCAATCTCCACCCAATTATAAAGTGTTTTCACACACCCTGTATCGCATATCCGTAACTAGTCTGTGTGTTGTGTATGTGTGGGTGTGGTAATAACAACTAACAAAACCCATCTACTATTTCCCAAAAGGATTCGCACAAATAATTTTGTGGATAAGAAAACAATACAGGGCCTAACCATAGTGGTGGCGCACTATCAATTGATGATATGGCCTGCTAGGGTAGAATGAAGCCAGCTAGAGGCGTTTCTGTAACTGAGGGTCGCCGGATTTAAGGGCAGGAGAGAATGAGTGGTGGGCTATGTTGAGAATGGTTTTGTTGAAGCTTCGTAAACAGCGATTTGCATTCAAATTTGGCACGAAGGGTAAATATTTAATGAGCTCCAAAGTGTGAGTATTAAATTTTTGATTCTAATTAATTATTCATGTGTAAACCCAAATATTGCTACCAGCACTGAGAATGGCAGCAGTAGGGCTGCCTGCCGCCTGCTGCCGGCTGCCTTCTGACTGCCACCGCCTGCTGATGATGGCACCAATGAATAGAAACTGATGTTTTGAAAAGTGGGGGATAGAGGGTTGCTTAAAAGATGGTCTTTTACCCAAATATGACTAGGAATGGGGAACAAAAGAAAAATCTATTGTAGGTTACGGAAAATATGTTGTTTTTGTTTTTTTTTTCTTTAAAACAGGACGTATAATGAAATATGAGAGTGTAACCCGTTTTCATGTCTACCCTTTTCAGGGAAATAATCAGGGACAAATTAAGAAAGCTTATTCCAAAGTAAGCGATTAGGTTATGGTGACAATGAGTTGTGTTGATTGGAAATGGAAGGATGGAGGAACCACAACTGAGAAAGGAATTAAGAATTTTTATTAAGTTCGTTTCATTGTGAACAAATTTGGGATGCCCTTCATCTTCTATGAATTTCATTCTTTTATGGTGCAAAGTAAATTAGCAAATAATGTGCGCAAGCATCAATAGTTGTAGTCAAGGAAAGTTCTTCAAAATGAAAATATGGTGAAAAGAAGTCTTGCGATGTAACTAAAAGCAGCATATACAGCTCAAACAGCGTGCATTTGATATGAACTTCTTCGGCATTTGCTGGATTCAGAGAAATATGAAATTATGAATAACCGTTCTCATATCTTGAACATCGAAGAATTCAGAACATTCTCTGCTAGTTAATGGACCAGCTGACCAGATGTCACTTAGTTTAGGGAAATATTCTAAAACAATTAAAAATTTAGAACAAGATTGTAAAAGAAACCTTAGCACGCATTGCAAGGACTATATATAGCAGCATATGAATCCAATCCAATCCCAACAGACATTACGAGTATCATAAACAATATTTTACATTAATTACTTTCCGGTGGTATTACAGTTCGAAGTAAATTTAATACTCGTACTTAATGGTATACAGTCGTGTGCCATTAAATTGGTCCAGGTCCTTACACTGCTACTCCAGGGAAAAGTTAAATTATGAATCTCAAGCGGCGGCATCATATTTGATGTCCGACAATGATATTTATCTCCACCAGAGATATGTTTTCGATCGTTCACATCGCCAGGGGTCACATCGTTTGGCTCGTCAGACAATATATGATAGTTTTCTTACCTCAGTAGGGTATGACCAATCAATGCCACTTTCACTTTTATATAATCACGTATATAAAGTACTGGCAATTTCTCTCGTAAGATTTTTCGCTGGAGATTTGGCCAGAACACTTGCAACAGTTTCCTCATCATTCTAAATCTTCTCTACTCCGGGAGATCGGCCGTTACATAGAGAAATGCAGATCTCTGGGACTGTGAAAGGAAAGTAGTGAACTTACAAACAGGTCAGTTACGTCAAATTGTAAAGAAGACTGCAGTGCTTACAGATCAAAGTGTGCCAGCAGACAGGTAAAAGTTCTTAAAATTGACAAACAAAATAGGCTGGCAAAACTTATCAAATCTTAGACACTCTCAGTCTGATGCCCGAAATTCAATCTTCGACTGACCAGATCAGAACCAGCTCACAACCATCTCCCATAAGAGTCCGTTCAACATAGCTTATAAGATCTTGTCTACCCTGCTATGAAAATGTTTCGTCAACCAACTGATTGGTATTTATCAGTGTGGTTTCAAATCTGGAAAGTTTACCATCAAAAAGATTTTTATATTTTGAATTCCAAATCGACAAATACCCAATATTTGCAGATTTTAAGTCCATCTATGACGGGATACATCGGGAAAAATCATACGAAGCCATCTTCGGTGTACTAAACTTTTTTTTTTTTTTTTTTCTAAAGAACACCCAAGAGGGTGTGACTACTCTTAAAATATCAGAGGACGTGTTAAGTTTTTCTGAAAATTGGATAAAGAGCGAGAGAGAAAGATTTTTGGGCTCAGTGGTTATTTCGCTACATGGGTGGCATCCAACATTTAATGGGGAGACTAAATTATTAGTGTAAATTGACTTGATGTTGTATTTAGGCAACCATTCACTTCACGAGATTTCAGTTGCCTGAAAAAATGTCTTTCGGTCACGGTTGGTATTGAATCCCGAATGGGAAGTCAATACACTACCACTTGAGCCACGGCCACCCATTTTTCTGCTTCTGCAGGATGACCATGACCTGCCGTATAAGGGGTAGTAATGATTTTATCCAGATTTTTGAGTAAGTCTTCCGACGAGGTCCCCGTTATGTTATTTGATTTCTTGAACATCGTACTAGAGAGTACAATGCTGTCACAAGCCAACACCAGAAGCACAACCTGTCAAAAATCTGTACATCTACTTGTCTATGAGGATGAAGTAGACATGATCGGCAGAGCATAGCAAACAACCAAAATAGTGCTCTATAATATACAGATTGCCCCGGCCCTCCTCTGTGGTGCGGAGACGTAGAAAAAAGGATGAGGATGGTCGTTTCGAGAGAAACGACGGCCCTCTCTGTTTTAGATTTAACCAGGAACTGTACGGGCTCTACAGGCACATGTTCTCAGCTAAAAGTTTCAGACTTCATCGGGTTAGTTGATAACACCAGTCCTCCAGCTCAGAAAGTCTTCGAATCCATCAGCGAGAGAAAACGCAGAAGAGCAAGACCCCACCTAAGGTAGGGCGTAGAAGTGGAGAGGGACCTCAATCAACTGGCGTGCGAAATTGGAAGTAGCTGGAAAACTACAAGGTTGGTAGGAGAGGCATGTTCTTTGAACTGTAGCCCACATGCCTCAAGGTGATTAATTGCTAGATCCCTTTGCCCTTTGTAAATGTTGAAATGTGGGAAACATATGCCATTTCTTCTGGTTTCATCCTAAAAACATCTACAATGGACTTGACGTCGTCGTAATAAGGACATTGATTTCCAGTTTCCATGTGTGAAAAATAATATCATGTAAATGTCTACCATGAGCATGTCTAGAGGCTCTCATACGAACTTCAAAATTTTCAAGGATTAGCTCATACATTACCGCATTGAGTGCATCAATTTCGTTTCGAATGTTGTTTTTCAGCTATGCAATTGTTGTTGGCTTATCCACATAGATTTTACTTTTTAAAAAACTCCAAAGAAGGTAATCTAATGGTGTTAAATCGCATGATCTAGGTGACTAATTTACATCACCATTACGAGAAAGTAATCGACCTGGAAACTCAGACAGCAATAGCTCAGTGTATGCGCGTGTTGTGTGACTCGTAGCTGCATTTTGTTGAAAATAAAGATCGTCTGTGTCTATTTCTTCAATTTGAGGCCACAAAAAATCTTCTATCAGTTGTGATATACCTGTTACAGGTGCTACAGTAACATTTTGTGCTACAGCATCAATGTTCCATTTTTTGATCTACCAGACCGTTTTCGATTCTCGACAGAACCTATTTTTTCGAATTTATTCACTAACCTTTGAATTGTTGACTCATTTTAACGATTCTTTTCAACAAAACGAGATCACGAGATCACGTTATTCACAAAGAAGAATAATTTCAATGCTTTGTTTTAGCATGTAGCTATCCACGGTTAAAATTGTACATGTTAGACACAAATGCCAAAGATGATATAAAATAAATGATTCACTACTGACATCTAGATGCGACTTTTGAAAGACCTTTATTATACTTATGGATGTTCTCAGTTGGAATGTATTAATTAGTTTCCCTAATTAAATTCAAATCTAACCACCTTTCAGAAAACTTCTAACCTCAAGCAACAAGATCGCACTCTACGGTTAAGTTATGCCGTGTTCGATCATATTCATAGAATTTTCACCTTTTATATTGAGCGCTATGGACGTTTTGTTATCCCGAGAATTCAGAAAATCTTGACATGGAAAGTTTACAACCTTATTATGATTTTTTCACTCGTCTTTAAGCTTACATTCCAATGACTCAGTTTTCAAAGCTATGTTACAATGCCAAAACAATATACAATTCATAAAAATTTAATTGAAAATTTTCATTTCGAAACACTGAATTCTGTTCAGATAAGACTACATCCATCATCCGTTCTTCACATCCAAATGCAGTTCGCTTTCATAACTCTTTAAGCCGCCCATACCCACACCATTAATGTTTCACACAAGACACCGCGTCTTAAAAGTGTATCCCAATATTCGAGTCCCAATATTCGAGTGCATTTGTCTACCCCTTGCCAGTGTTTATCTGTTTTCAAAAGCTCCTCGGGTTTACGGTACCAAACATGTGTACTACCCGGCAGGAATTCCCGATTCTATGTTTTATAGTAGACATTATCCCAGTATAACGCGAAAGATGGAAATATACTTTCTGATAAAATCCAGCAATAAACATATTTATTGTCCTTGTTGTCGGTCGTAGTTGCCTCCATAGTATGTCTGTGCAGAACAAAAACAAAAAAAAACGATGTAAACAGCCAAGTATCGAGTTTTATTGAATAAGAACTCGTTTATCTATCCGGTCTAGGGAAAAAATCGTAATTCTACTCTTCCATACGAGGACGTTATGGAGTCGTTTATGGGGTGAAACTGAAGCATGATGTCCTTTTGATATTTGGATAGGAATGATGGATTTGTTATTTTTCTATAGTCCATACAAAAGTTATAACTGAATGACAGTGGAACAGAACAGTCTGTCCACCATCAGCAGGTGGTCGGGGTAGTGTCTAATGTTCTAAGCGCATCAGGAATTATTGAACCGCAAGTTTTCTCATTTAACGTAAGCCTCTTAGCTGCCAAAGGGAACTAGTGTACCTGCAAGGTGGTTTTTGTATTAAGTTTTATTTGCCCTTTGTCTATGATAATTGTTCCTGCGAGGACAGATAAAATTACATAATTGATAGTTGGTCTATTAATAGAATCAATTTAGAAGGATATTTCGAGGGTTCATCTTCAATCTGTTATTCGTTAAGAATTTTACGATTCTAACTGGTTGATAAATTAATGCTTTCTTTGGGTTTCATCCTTCAGATTTATGACTTTAAAATCGATTGTTGAGTTATTAATTTAAACCTCATGCAAATAGTAGGACTGGCTTATGATAGAACAGAATGTCTAGTCTCAAGTTTTTAGTAGGTGATTAGTGGATCAACTCTCATAGCATTATTAAATTTGCAACGTTGAGCTATCAGGCACACCCAAGGAGAATCTCGAAGTTTTATGAAGAATGAAATGTATAGAAAATAAACACCGTAGAAACGAAGTCCCAAGTTTACCAAATATTAAATAAATTGGCACAGCGATGAAAAATGCAAAACATTTGAGGAAACTTCTGCAGATAGTGAGCTATAAACCCTACACCACACTTATAGCTTATTACCAATGTCGTCCACAGTTCAATATTCCATGACGGGTCCAGGTCCCTCACCTCCTTACCGATTTTAAAGCAACTAATGAGAGCATAGGTACTTGGAACGTACAGAACTGATACAACTGCTCTACGTTACTTTGAATAGTCTGCAGTGTGCAATCCGAAAAGGTTTCGCCAGAATTATTCCAAGCCTGCATTAGAAGGCCTGATTTGATATTTCTTCAGTCTACGATGGATGGCACTATCTCCAGCTGCTTAACATTGCAGAAGATGTTAATGTTATCGCATTAAAGTGTTTACGGAAATCGAAGGAAAGATGTCGGTCCTTAAGTCAATGGGGACAAAACCAAATATGTACCTGTGACTGCATGCTGTCGACAAATAAAGAAGAGGGAGTTCATATACTTTGAGGCAAATATACGCCATCTAAGTGGAAATCTAGGAGAAATAACCATAGCCAACAGCTACTACCACTGTATATGGTTTTGAATGCATAGTGCTAGAACAAGGACTAGTGTTAGGTCTGGTAAAATAAACTTCTTCCGATCTTTGTTAGGTTTCTGGTTCTTTAAATAACTGCCGTCGTAAATCTTCTTGAAAATCTGCCAGTAAGCTCTAATTTATGCCGCAAGGAATTTTTTTCGGTAGATCATGAAGTGAAAAAATCTGTTACGCCCTTCTATATCAGAAAATAAAGTCCTCTGATAAGCATGTTGAAACCGTATGTGAGCCGGTTGTAGTGCAAGTACTTACAACAGCACCATGAAATAGCCTTATGTTGTGACAAAAACTTGCAATGACCTATATTTATTGCAGGATTCTAGAGAAGAGTAAGAAAGATCGCCATTATACGTTGCTCTGCACTGACGGATTTTCGGCTAAGAACGAGATGGATAACTTGATGCCTTCAATCATACAGAGATCGACAACGGCTAGCAGTTTTTGTTAATTTCGGCAATACTAGTCGCTTAGCCACATTGTTTTAACACCGGACCTACTACAAGGTCAGCTGGGCCTTTTCTGATATGAAACTAACGTTGATTCAAATAGGAATTACTTAATCATTTAAAGGTTGCCTTCCTGATGTTAAAACACGTGGGTAGCCGATATCGGAATGAAATGTGACCAACCTGTTATAGTAGCTGAAGAACGCATACGTACTGCTTCCATTAGTATCGACGGCGCTATGCCATAACTAGGTATAATATCGAAAAACTTCGGGATCCGAAAAAGCGACTGCAATTGATGGACCATCTTAGCTTAGTAGCTGAAACAATGAGGCAATATGAGCAGTAATTTTGAACGTCTACAGCAATGTTTTCACTAGTGAGGCTTAGAAACATGTCGCCAAAAGGCCGAAAAATCGGAGCACCTAGCTCCCAGCGGACACCTGGAAACAAATCGAAAAAATTATTATAATCAAATTTAAAATTGCAGCAGCGTCAGCAGCAAAGAGATCTAAACTTGCCCAGTAACGTCTGTAAATAAAGAAATTTTAGCCTAGTATACAGGCCAAAGTGCGGAAAACTGGTGCAACAGTGGAACCGGTTATGCTGTTATCAAGTTGAATGAGTACTTTCGACCTTAGCAATACATATATTTATTACAACTGCTATTAAGGGTCTTACAAGGATCAAGGCGATATAAATTCGCAATAATTTCCAAACTTTGCTCAGTCTAAAGCTGCAGATCTTCGTAAATGCTCTGAGGCGTTTTGCAATAAATCATATGAGAATCTCAATGAAACATATCTACAAGATAACAGCTTATGAGCCGATAGAGAACATTACAGTGAATCGATTTAATCTAAGTCTTGAAAACAACTCCATTGTGAGGTACACTATTCAGTAAAAATGGTTACCTAGTCCAAAAGAAGAGCAGGTAATCCTGAGTAGACTTGATGCATTTTGATAAGTTGGAAGAAGCTGAAGTGCATTGCGGTAAATGGAGCAAAATATGCGCACGAGCGTAGGTAACACTCTTTAACCCATGAGGCATATAGAAGAATCAGATTGACGTTACTTCCAGTCTTTTAAATGCCATCGCTGTTTTAAGCGGATGATCCCGTTTCATTGAAATGACGAGTGAAGTCCAATCTGATATCTGCGATCAAAATTGTTATCCAAATCAAAGTCTCAAAATATTTAGAAGTCTTTAATCATTTGCCCCAAAAGACAAATGAAAATCGAGACAATGTATCCTTTCTTCAACTCTCCAGACATTCACAAATCCTCTTTCGCATTCTCCACCCCATTAGTAGTTAAAAAGAAATAAATACCAAAAAGCACTGTCTTCATTACAAATCAAATTCGAGTGCTATCTCTCCCGTGACACCAATGTGAGAAAACGACATTCAATAAAGCGTTAAACCTGCTGGAGGATATCCATTGATACCCACAAGCTTAAGTATCATTTCATTAAAGGATTTCCCTCTCTTGAAAGTTTGTTATCTTTTTGTCATATTCTCCGTCCTAGTAGTAACAATAAGGATACGTTGAGCAAATTTGCACACCCATCTTGTCATGATGGTAATATACACATCCGCAGGTGAAGTTCGACAACATCCCAAAAGATTTTCAATTCCCTCAGTCTCAGGAGGCTGTTCCGTCTTCACTAAGAGATGAAAATTCAAATTGAAAATTGCAGTTACACCCCGTAACCCGCCCCTTTGGTACTCGTACAACGTCGCGCCAGGTGTGTAACTTTTGCGGTAAATAAGTAAGTCAGAGAAGGTTTGTTCCTCCTTGAACCAAAACTTAATTTAACGAGAGATAAATTTTCCAGAACTTCAAATGACAACGCCACGCGAGATATTGGTTGTTTTCGTCGGTGGAATTTTGGCTCACCTTATTCAATATCACCATGCTCATGTGGCTGTGGAATAAGACATTGTCACATGTGCCATTGCACAGTGACATACATTTTGTGTGTCTTTAGCTGGAAAAACAAAGTCTGTCATTTGTTCAAATGACAATGGAGAACCGTTGCACTAATGACACTTTAAAGGGAATGTTACATTTGTGAAGGATGGCAGCGGGACAAAGGGCTGACAAACGCAATTACAACTTAATTTCATTGGGGAATTAAGCAATTCAAAGTGGGGTTGGAGGTGATTTTACTTTGTGACATATTGTCAGGAAGACACGTGTAGATGGGGCCAAACGTTTAAGTCTGACAAATGCCCACATGGTAAGGCATTGACCTAGCCCCCTTCTAACAAAGAAGAATTTACTCAGAAATTGCTGTCAAAAAGCATCTACTGTCTACTGCTGTCGTGGCATGCGAGCTAGAGATAAGGAAAGAAAATCTTCTTTTCTTCCATGGAAACTACAGTGTAGGCCGAGAGATGCGGTCTATATACCTACGTATACTCGTAAAATACTTTTTTTTTCTTTGGCTTTTAGAATATATCTTTGAAGGACACACCAAAAGTAGTGCAGCTAGTAGCACATTCTTGGTGGGTATCCAACCAGTGTTGAGGACTAATAGCACCAGATTACATGGCGAAGGAACAGGTTTTCTTTTCTTATTTATTGCTGAAAGTTTTTCATCCCTTATCTGATGAGGTGGTGGGGGTATTATGTTCTGCTAAGGAAATTCCACTCACATTTTGGGCGTTAAAATTTGTCGCCGCTAGGAATTTGTTGTTTTGTTTGCTTCTTTTCTGTGACCACAAAAACTGTGCAAGGACGAAGGACAATAAATTTATGGTAGAAAACCACAGGCGGGTATGAAGTTCTTAGTACCCAATTTGTTGGTATTTTTGGTAGGCAAACTTGCATCGGAAGTTAAGTTAACATGACTGTGAAACGGTTGATAATGATAGCTGCTCTACACATTGTTTGGTGCAATAAATAAACGGGTTGGGGATTTGTTGGTCAGGTCCCATGTAAGACTTGGTTTCGCCGTTTGAAGGTAGCTGGATGGTTAGCAGATATAAACTGCCAGATCTAAGGTAGCTTAATAATTGAAACATAAAAACTATATTTGGACAACATACGAGTATATTATACTAGAGAATATTCTGCAATTAAAATCTATTACAATGAACTAAGGAGATTAAGGCAGCGCTGCATGAAGAAGAGGGTCAAACATGAATCTGAATCAACAGCATTAAACAGAACTTGATTACTTTCCTTCGGCTCTACAGTCCCAAATAGACCTGCGCCTCAATTAATAGAACTCTCTAGCCAGCCTTATTCGCTGCTACATCTAATTTTCCACACTAAGTTGGTTGAGGACCCTCTTCACTTGTGTACTCGACTTGAAGTGTGGTATTCTTTTGCCGATGTTATTCTCGGTAAGGGATTTGAATTCTGTCTGAGTTGAAGCGTTGATTAAGCTGCTCTACATATCTCGGTCATCTAAGCCGATATTTTCTAACTCTTTTTAATAATTCCATTGCGATATGCACCCCGTACAGTTCTCTCGAAATGACCAAGCGCCCTCATTTTTTGTTTCTTGATTAAATCCATGTATCGGCATTATAGAGGAGGACTAGGATGATCATTGTTTTAGAGAGCTATATTTTGGTTGTCCGGGTTGGACTTTTTAATAGCCTTCTGAGCTGAAAAAGCAGCGATGGGTCAGAGTTACTTTTCGGATGGTCTTAGGTAGGCAAAGTCCTTGACTAGCTCGAAGATATTCCTGTCTATTGTGACGATCGTCGGGTTCCTTCTCGATGACGGCGTATGTTTCGTTTTCGCTCGTTTATCGCCAAAACCATTTTCTCTTTCGCACAATATTTTCAAGAAAATGTCTCATGACAGTGGAATCTTTTTCTACATTAAATGTCTCGAAAAAATCATCACCGAGCATCGCAATAGCGGCGAGGTTTCTGTATGGTCATCTTGGGGAGGTGGACAATTGTAATTAGGGTTTAGGTCTGAAAGCGGATTGAGGATACAATGCTATACAAATATCAAAGTAATCATAGCATAGCATGAGATACCATTTACACAAATGAGAGCATTTTTCGAGTTGGTGATGACTTTTAGGCTAATTTGTATACGAGGAGCTTAAATAACTACAGGACACACTCTGGCATACTTATATTTTTAAACTTGAATATAACAAAAACTATGACATACTAGGTGGAGTGAAAAGTAACCTCCTTGGGAATGAAAAAATATTTTTTTTAAATGTTTTTTTATTTTGTTCAATATAGTCCCCTTTTAGCTTGATACACTTATTCCAGCGGTTTTCCAACTTTTTGATCCCGTCCGAAAAGTAATTTTCCGGAAGGTCTGTAAAATACTCCTTTGTGGCATCGATGATTTCCTCGCGTGAGCTGAATTTTTTATTGATGAGCCATCTTTTGAGGTTTGGGAAGAGATAATAGTCCGAGGGAGCCAAATCGGGTGAATACGGTGGATGTGATAGCAATTGGAGCCGTAAGTCATTGATTTTAGCCGTGGTTGTGATGCTCTTGTGCGCCGGCGCATTGTCTTGCAAAAACAAAATTTTTTTCGCTTCGTGTGAGGTCGTTTTGCAGCGAATATGGTTTTTCCTTTTTCGAGGTAGTCCACGAAGAGTATGCCATGACAATCCCAGAAAACCGACGACATAACCTTTCCGACCCATCAAGCCTCCCTCGGCCGCTTCGGAGCACTCGTGCCGGCTTCAGTCCATTGCCGGGCACTCATTCTGTTCTCTGGTGTGTAATAGTGGATCCAAGTTTCATCAACAGTTACCAATCGACGCCAAAAGCCCGCTCGATTCCGCATCAGCAAGTCCAAACACTCTTTCGAAGTGCTCTCGCGTTCGTGTTTTGGTCAGGAGTGAGCATGCGCATCACCCAGCGGCAGGATAACTTTTTTCATATGCAGAATATTGCCCAAAATATGGCGTGTGCGCTCAGTACTAATCTTTGTGGTATCTGCTAACTCGCGCACCTTCACTTTCCGGTCAGCCAACACAATTTCATATATTTTTTCGACATTGTCCTCTGTAACCGCTTCGGAGGGCCTGCCGCTGCGGACTTGATCGGTAGTGGAGTTGCGGCCACCACGAAACTCTCGAAACCAATATTTGACGGTGTAATCTGACGGAGCATTAGCACCATAATATTTATCCAACTTTTCTTTTGTTTCCTTCGCCGTTTTGCCTCTCAGAAAATAATGTTTTATGAGAGAACGAAAATCGTTTTTGTCCATACTCAACATAATGCCAAACACGGCAACAACAATCAGTTGTCAAAACAAAACTATCGCACTGAAATTTGGCATGTCTGCCTAAATATGAACGGACTTCAAGGCACCATAACCTTTTTTGCAGTAGCAGCGCATTCTGGCGGTCAAGGAGGTTACCTTTCACCCCACCTAGTATATGTTTTTTATTTTTTTTTTAAGCATAAAGAGAAAGAATGCGTACTCTATTTGTTGAAATTAATCGTAAAAATGCCGTCAGTTTTGTTTATTTACGTGCCGATTTAGACGTGGAAGTAGGCAACTCACTGCACGAAATCTTTCTAATACTGTTTCACAAAAGTTTTTGCGTAAATTAAAGTCATCAATTATCAGTCTTTCTGTAGAATATCGTTCATGATCAGGAGTCCCAAAGTAGACGCTCTTTTCCTTACTGAGGATCTTGGATTTTCACAAGCTTCGTTCCACCTCACAAATGTTTGATGTTCTGCTGGGCCCTGTCTGGTGGTATTCAGAGCTAAAGAAGTTTAAATTTACACTAGGCCCATCGCTCAATTGCGAAATATTCTAACGTGAACAAACTTTTCGACACGCATTCACGTAAGAATTTAAACTTTTAAAAAATGCCTCGATTGCGAGCCCACGATGCTCTACCGGCCATCGCGATATTGTGACTGGCAAACCCGCACTCTTCATAATTCCAATGATGTTAGCACCATTTTTAACCTTCTGAGATTCTCACATTTTACCACATATATCTGTCATACGAGACTCTGTACAATTACATCATGATTGTAGGAATACTATCTTACATTACATGTGTACTAAGCATCAATTTCTAAGTATGTAATGTAGGTCACGAACAGACATTCATTGCTTACCGTGTTCTCTTATTTTGTAGTTTCGGTGGTGTATCTACCACAATCTTTGTTCAGCACAACGGACACACAATCAAACTTGTCGAAGCGTCCTTCTTCTAAAGCATTGGACAATTAATGGACAACAAATTGTATGAATATAGTAATATTTGCTATAGAGGGGTGCTGAATGGTGCTGATTTCAACGTCGCAAAATTATAGTCACCGCGTATTAGGCGGGCTTAGTACGCACTAACTAATATCACGTTAACTTTAAAACCAGCTCCTAACTTTGTATTTAATTATAAACACTTTTTACCTACCTACGTATTAATTTTAGAACTTACCCGCGATTAGTTTTAGTCAAACAAACCTACAAATTTACAGTCTGCGATATCAAACACAGTTAAAGAGGTACACTTTTACAAAATTTAAATGAATTTGACAGAAATATCAAAGGAAATAGAAAACAAGTTTTTCTAATTCTGAATTTTAAATTCGAATTTGGATAGCAGTTTCTCAATAATGGAAACAGAAAAGGTGTTTAATTAAAAAAAAGTTAATTTTCTTTTGTGACAATATTTGTTTTTTCTTTAGACAAAACGAGTTCGGGTTTTTATATACTCGTATTTTAGGCCTTCTAAAAAGCTCAAAATCTTCGAAAACATCGAGATCTGTACATAAATTTTCTTGAGATATTTCACTGAAATGACATTTCAAAGTCCATACTAAAAGATAAAATGGACTTTACGTGCTATTAAGTTGAGTGCGAAGTTATAACGACAAAGTGGGTTTTTTCTCGACTATAATTATCAAAACATTAGCATTGACTTTGTTACGTACTAAAATGTCTTTAAGGTGGACTTTATCTGACTATAATTTTGCGCCAATAATAATGGTGTTAAAACTATATCTTCTTTACACATCCATTATGCTGCTAGGATTTACTAAGCATACCTGTCAACACTCGGTTCACTCAATAGAGTTGCCCATTTGCCTGCCACGACTGAACTGCCACCTTAACATGAGTTATATTTGTGTATAGAAGGAAGGGCCTGTGAATTTATAATTACTGAAATTATCTTCAACGTTGACCTCAATCACTGCAAATACGAATAAGAAGACGAATTTGTGACACTTTTCGGCCTTTGTACGCATTAGAATGCAAATCCTAGGCGTGATAACTGCGATCTAAATAATCTCTTCTCTAAGAAGATCGCCGAATTTGACAAATTTTTCAGGGAATATTTTTGGTTTTAGGAATAGCTAAAATCGAATCACAACTGGCCTAAATGCACATAAACACAGACCACTCTTACCTTATCTTATCCAGCGATAAAATACCATCATCAGCAAATGCATATAATAGAATAGGACTCAGCTTTGGATCTTGCACAACTTACTCTACTCCGTTGATTGGGAAGCCAGTACATTGCTACTTGTGACACGGGCACTGACATAAAGTGGTCTTTGGTGTATGCTGATAAATAGAAAACTATTCAGAACTTGGAAGTCAGTATTCAGGGCCTCATTAGCGAGATAGAGTTCCACATGCTCGAAAGAGTTTCCCAAAATTGAATCGACAGACTGCCCTTTGTCAGAAATAGCAGAAGACATATGTACATAGAGTCATGGGAAAAACATAACGTCATAAACCATTCTTCATAATGAATAAAGATTTTTGATTCAAATTCAATTCCTATCGTTAATTCAAGTCAGTTACTGTTGTTTAAAAAAAAGCATATTACATACACTGTATGTTTATTTGGGTACCACAAGGCAGCCACCTTGGGCCTCTCTTTATTCTTACTATTCACAATATTAAGCTCCCCCTCCCATTACGATGAGAATAAGACATTTCCAACATATAAATGGATTTTAGATCATGTTGCCTTGCTTAAAGATCGAGTTGATTGATTTGAACTCTGAAGACGATGTAAGACTAACTTCAATTTTGTTGCTACATCTTCTATTGATTTTCTATTTAACAGATACACTCACAAAGTACAATAGCTTTGGATAATTATCTAATATGAGTAAAAATTCGTCTTTACTCCCGCCTTAACAGTATCTCTAACATACGGATATACATATACGAGTATGTATGTTTCAAACAATAGATACGAGTACTCTTACATTGGCTAACTGGTATTTGGGTTCAATTGCAAGTACATATGTGTGTTAACAATGAATAGGATTTCAATAATTGTTCTATCCGTATTCACTTTAAAGGAAAATCGATTTTGAAAAAGTCTCTAAGAAAAAAGGGAAAAACTTAAATTTTACTACAAAAATGAAAAACTTTCCTCTGGCAAACAATGAGACTATGTTGTATTCGTTCGTCTCCTCATATCCCATTGATTTTTATCGCCAGTTCCCAATTTCAACGAAGATTAGCTTTCCGAAAATAAATTTAGCGAAAGCAACGGAATGCGGAAAAGAAATCGAAGAAAGAAAACTTCATCTTAAGTTTGGTGTTTTTCCAGCACAATTTTTAGGGTGGATGTTACGAGTAGTCGATGGCCGACAATCTTCGTATCTTTTGTGGTAGCACTTTAAGGAAAATAAAATGGAAATGGATACAGTGTATAGAAATACAGATACAATTGGTCTGGGAATTGTTTTCCCTTTCAATCTCAAACAAATTAATACTAATGGTCTACGTTGGTTGTTTCCGTGTCTGGACTTTTTAAGTTTCCGTGTTCTTGACGTGGCGAAAGTCAAAGACTATAAATAGGACGAATAAGTTATTTTTTCTTATATTATAATTAAAGTATATACAATATACATAACCTATGAATATGTACATATTTCGGCTTTAAGATTTCTTTGGAATTTCTACAATTACAACCGAAATTAAGAAATTGTCGAACATTTTAGATGAACATCTAGGAGGAGAAATTTCCAGCTGGGTTTGATTTAGTGTTCTGATAGTCTATTTAATTAGAGCACAATATACAGCTTCATATCACCATTATTTATACGAGTAGTATAACAAACAATTGACATTCAATACCCATGCCAAGAGTTCAAGGTAGATGCTAAAGTGAAGAATCTGCCCAATGGAATCGACAATGACGTCTATGGTCAGAGCAGTGCAGTATTCAGAGTTCAGATCTATGAAGATTTTCAGAGCTAAGATGATAAGGAAATTTGCCGGCAGGGGAGATCTCTATGTGTTGTTGATAACACAATATACGAGTCCACCTGAAGCAATGATTTTAACTCAATGTTTGAGGGCTAACTGCTTAAGCACGAAAAACAGCGAAAACATCGGTTAAGACGGATCACAAAGTTGTTGACTCAATCAAGTAAAGCCAGGACAACGAAATTTGAATCTGCATGTGGAGCAAATAGGGTTCCTTAATAGATCAAGTGCAGCCGTTAGTAAAGAATTGCAATAGGATGGGCGATGTTGAAAAAAAAAGAAGCTTCAAACTACATCTAAAGACAGCCGTTCTCAGCAGAAGCAAGTGGAATACTTAGACATGAAGTTCCTGGTATCTATGTATGTAAGCAAATACTTAATTTTCAACATTCTTAAAATATGCATGTATGCTACAGATAGAGATTTATCGAAATGATTTTAATGAGAGCTGGTAATGAGGCAACATCGGTAACGTATTATATTCGGAAGGCACCATCTGACTTCTAAAATGGATAATGCATGGGTAAGAACATTGCGAAAGCTAGCCCACAGCCTTGTCTCAAGTTTCACAGCAGTTTTTAGTAAAAAATTTTAGTCTGCTGATAAAAAAAAAAAAAACGTGATTTCGGGGTTTCTACTCGTCTACTCTCTCTGGTTTGTAGATAAGCAACTTTACATATGTATTGTATTTCCACAGAAAATCGTCCAAAAATGTTACATCACATGCATTCATCGAATGTTCCTCTTAATATATTGACTCTGGAGCGCTGTACGCCGTCTTGTTGATAGCACAGTTCTTCCATATAAGTGCCATTTAATTGGAGAACAAAAAGTTTAGAACTATGTACATATAATTGAATATTCTGGTCTGTTGCAATAGTTCCAGCCGATAAAGCACATCAATAAGCGACTGTTTGACTGACACAATATTGGCTTGTGGGTTTTCTAAACTACAAATGCGGCAATTCTGCTCGTTGAGCCACATTGTTGAACTTAATTTTCTGGTGAAAAGATGATCAAAACTCCACCGATCGTACAACGCACACGATGTTCAAACAGCTTCAATGTTTGGAAGAGCTAGAACTTATTATTATAGTTCGCAAGTTAAAAATCTTCCATAAATGGAAGCTTCTTCAGTGCGCGCTGTACTAAATCTTCTGCAGATGCAGGAACCACGTCTAAGAAACTATTCTGACGATGGACTTTGCTTCTCAATGAAGTTACCTTGTATTGGAGAAATTCGACTTGTTTTCCTTTAACACGCCATCAAAATTGTTGGTGCTGCCGAGCAACATCCCTCATGTCGCGATTTCCTACCGCACTACTGAAAAAGTACATACGGGAACCTGATGGAAAACATGATGGTTCCATATTTTAGAAAGATCTTCGGTGACACAATCTTGCGAAATGTCAAATTCCAGCAGTATTATACACCCTACCACAAGTGAGTGGTTTGCCGAAAATGGCACTGACTTGCTTCCATGCCTGCGCAGTCTCCACATCTCAACCCAATTGAGCAATATTGATGTATTCTAAAGCGTAATATCAAGGAGCACTCAATAGCATTAAAAAAGTTGCTTAAATTTGGTTTTGGGCAAGAGTGGAACGAAATAAGTTCAGATGAGTGCCGCAAACTTGTAACATCCAGCAGTCATTAAAGTCAAAGGTGGCATCGCCAAATATTCATTTTTATTTGCTATAACCTCATTTTTAACGTAACTGCATATTATTATTATAATATATTACTTTTTTTTATTTTATCTCTTTTTGAAAACATGATGATTTTTCAAGGGTGCCTCATACTTTTGGCCAAGATTGTAGGTAGCTGGCTAGAATGAGCTGCGTCCTGCGTGAAAAGTTTCAAGTCGATCTTCGTTTAAAAAGGAATGTTATTGGTACTAGTCGCATTGGAGTTTTATAGACCCTGCTGATTGCCCTCTGACACCAATCTAATGGACATGCCATCTAATGTAATGACACTGAAACTCTGGTTGCTACAATAAGAAGTCGACATATGTACAGAGCGCTCCATCTTTTACGTCGGTATGTAAACATTGAATAACTTTGACATTTACCAACAAATTGACTTGAGTAGACATGTTTTTGAAACGTCAATTCAGTACAAATAATGTGCCGAAATAGTGATGCTGTACATTGTCATTGTACAGTCATTGTGTTGTGTTAACTCAACGTGCATATCGTCGAAAATATCGTGGCCAACAAGCACCTTCTGACAACACTATTCGTAGTTTGTTGTCGAATTTTGTTGAGCACGGGATAGTGGGAGATCGTCGACATGCTGCTCATCAACGCGCAAGACGTTTCAATGAGCTGGTTGAAGCGGTAACCACATGTCTCGTATCGTCACGGCGGTCAGAATTTTGTTGTTAGTGATAATTTGCATTTACGAGTATTTCCGTATAAAGTGCAATTGACTCAAAGAATATTGCCGACAGGCCGTCCACGTCGCTTGAAATACGGCCAAACAGTCGCTCGAATGGTTCACACTGAATCTGAATTTTGGAAGCAAATTTTGATGACCGAAGAAGCCCATGTCACACTCTATGGTGCCGTTAACAAGTCACATTTGAGGAACGGAGAATACATACGAGATCCATGACATACCATTGCATGACCAAAAACTGACTGGTTGGGCCGGTATTTGCGCCAAAACCATCATTCAGCCACTTTTCTTCAGAGAAGGCGAAACAGTCGATGGGAATCCATATCAGTGGATTTTGGCTCATTATGTCTGCCCACAAATGTGCGAAAAAGGTCTGGATGGTTGCTAGTTTTAACAAAACGGTGCGCTATGTCATACTGCAAATCAAAAATGCAGTTTCAGCAACTAAAATTCCCTGGACGTGCGCTGTCAAAAAAGGGCGACATTGACTGGCCACTGGCTATTGACAGATCTCCAGATTTGTGGAGTTATTTGAAAAGCAAAGTACGCCAGCAAGCCTCGGATTATTGGGATGCTCGAAAAAGTGATGGAAAACGCAGCAAAAAGGGCACATTTTTCTTTGGTCAATAAAGGCGGCCACTTGATTGATGTTGTATTCAAAAACTAGTCCAAATAAATTGTAAAGGACCAAATTAAATAAAAATACCTCATATATGGAAATTATTCAATATCCACAGACCGATATAAAATATGGCGCACCCTGTACATGGAGGACTGCCTTCGGTCAGAACCTTAATCAAGAAAGGAACGCGGTCAAAGGTGTAGGGCTAGCGTTTTCTTGTAAGACAACCTTTGGATTTCACTACACGATAAGGGGAGAAATAAAACATAAGCAATCCTGATGGCAGTCACCTATATGATACTTTGAAGAGTAAGTGGAACGAGCTTTTTCTAGGACCCAACTTGCAATTGGGCCACGAACAACGGGAACACGGCATCGCAAAGCTCAAAGAAGAACTTCTTAGAATACGAATCAGCGGTAGGATTGACTGACAGTTGAGTCCTTTATGAGCATAATATTAGGTTGCATGACTTTTCTGGTTGCAGGCAGATTAAACGAATACTTTTGTCCGATGTCGGTGTTGGAAAGTCTGTAGATTGCCTATTGATGTCTTAAGGATTTTGCTAAATAACTTAGTATGTTAGCAATATGTGACATTACATCCTGCCATACTCGCTGTGAGGATGATGAAGATACCGCCAAACCCTTTATTTTATAAGCATCCAATTAACACTGTGGGCGTTTATTTTGGTTTTAATTTTGGTGGGGACTAAGGCCCCCATTTATTGGCTTAATACAATCTTAATCTCCAATAACTTCAAAACCAATAGAAATAAAGGGTCCGCCATCTAACGTTTTTGCTTATTTCGTGAATGGTAATACTTAGCTCATGTCTGATTTGACAGGTAATTAGTTTTATCCTTCCGGTTAATAATGGAAAATAATTTCATTCAAATGGCTGCCTCGGCTGGCCATGTAGTAGCCTACACGATCGGTCCAATTTTTAAGTACATTATCGATTGTGTGCAGCTGTATTTCACCAATGGCTTCACGAATATTGTCCTTTAAAGCGTCAATTGTCTCTGGCTTGTCGGCGTAATACTTATCTTTTACGGCACCCCACAAATAATAGTCCATCGTGTCAAATCGCAGCTCCGAGGTGGCCAA
Source organism: Volucella bombylans (assembly GCA_949129095.1). Taxonomy (NCBI): domain Eukaryota; kingdom Metazoa; phylum Arthropoda; class Insecta; order Diptera; family Syrphidae; genus Volucella; species Volucella bombylans. The sequence continues at coordinate 155,542,044 of OX422143.1, forward strand.
ATGACATCAGCTCTGCGGCTGATAATGCGATCTTCAAAAACAGGGCGCAAAACATCGAGTGTAGCTTCGGCTGTGTGGCACGTAGCGCCGTCCTGTTGAAACCAATTGTTGCCAATATCCTCCTCTTCAATTTTTGTGAACAAAAATTCGTTCTACATGGCCCGATAACGATCGCCATTGACTGTAACGGCCACTCCTTGCTCATTTTCGAAGAAAAATGACCCAATTATGCCTCTGGACCAAAATCCGCACCAAACAGTGACTCGTTTTGGGTGTATCGGCTTTTCAATGTATGCGTGCGGGTTTTCTGTGCCCCAAATGCGACAATTTTGCTTGTTTACATACCCGCCAAGATCAAAATGAGCTTCATCTGAAAAGATGATTTTTTTGGCAAAATCGGCATCTTCTCTAAGTCGATCGCAGGCCCACTTAGCGAAGCGAAAACGCATTGGATGGTCAGTTGGCTTCAACTCCTGAACCAATTGGACTTTGTATGGTGTCATACCAAGGTCTTTATGCAAAATTCGTCTCAATGATGTCTCCGAAATGTTCAATTGTTGAGAACGACGGTGAATTGATGTTGATGGCGCTTCACGCACACTTTCTGCCACAGCAGCAATATTCTCGGGTATACGCACTGTTTTTGGCTTTTCACGCTTTGGTGATGAGTTGGCTTTAAAGATTATCTTATGGATATGCGAACGGAAACTAAGCTTCCTGTCGAATAATATGTCAAAGTTTTAAAAACCTTGAACCAGGAGAATAGGTTGACCATAGAGAAAATAGATATCCCTATCTTTGGTGACCTTAATCTGCTCCTGCTAAGGTGGATTCCATCGGATGATCACTTATTTTTTACCGCGTCAAAGGCTAGTTCACCAAGTTTCAAAGACCTCTTTCACAACCCCGGTTCACAAAAAGGGATCAAAGAATGAAGTAACCAACGACCGTCAATTGCTAAGCTATCTCACATACCTAAAATGTTCGAAAGATTTTTATATGAAGTTCTAAGCTTTCAGTGCAAGCACGAATTTCTAAGAGGTAGATCAACTACTACAAACTTATTTGAATTCGTATCGATTTCGCTAAGGCCTTCGGTAAAATATCACATCAACTGATCCTTTTCAAATTGTCTTCCCTCGGTTTTGACCCCATATTGTTAAAATGGATACCTTCTTATCTGGAGAACCGTTACTATAGCGTTCGCTTTAGGTCAGCCTTCTCAACCGCGTTTTTAGCCACTTCTGGTGTCCCACAAGGTAGCCATCTAGGTCCCCTCTTTTTTATTTTAACTATAAACGATCTACGCCGATGATAATAAGTTCTCCAAAACTATTTCTTCATCCCAAGACTCTGTTCTCCTTCAAGAAGACCTCGATAGGTTTTCTACTTGGTGTCTAAAAAATTGCTTTGAACTTAATGTCTCCAAATGCTAATCTATAACTTTCTTGCTTAAATGAAATTTGTCTCCTCCACGACTTTAATTTAGTGGGGGCTGACGCCCCCATTTATTTCGCTGAATGCAAGCTTAAACTAACTTAAAAACTAGGACTTAAAACCGGTCAAGGTCTTCTTGAAGAAGGGTGGAGTCATGGGGGAAGAAATACCATAGTTTTACAAAATTTTGTGGGGTCAGCGTAAAGGGAGAGGGAGAAGTGTCTAATAACCCTCTCAAGATCGCTAATATTGTAGTAAGAATGAAGAGAAGAGGACCAAGATGGCTGCCTTGTGGATCCCTAGAGGAGGCCAAGAGAGGAAATAAAAGGCCGATCTAAACCGAACTCTATAGTATAATATTGGTTTACTAGGTAAGAAGATATCTACTATATTTAAATAGAAGGGGCTCAAAGCCTCTTTCCAAAGTCTTTCAAATCTGTGGAAATTCTCCCTGTGTAAGGGATAAACGAAATAGAATGGAAAAGGGGAGAGACAGGTGGGGAAGGCATTTTTTTAAGAAAAACGGCGGGGAGACCGTTTGGTCCAGATAGAAATTCATCTTTAAGTTTTAGTAACTTTTCTTCAAAACTGCAGGATTGAAATTTTGAGTGAGAAGCGGACCCACGGTAAACACAGGTTTAACATTTGCAATTCACAAATTGAGAAAAGGACATGGGGTCATTTATAGGATATGTTGGCACACTATTTAGGTAGCGTTGATAGAGGGAGTTGTAGAGTTCAATAAAATAAAGATATGGAAGATACGTATGTACGTAGATAGTTTGAATAGTCTGAGGAAGAGTACGTGAGAAGGAATACCACAGAGCGGAGTGTACGATTATACTATGGTAGAGGATGTTTTATGGCGGGAATATTGCACATGAAGCGAGATGCATTTGAATATTTATCTGTAAAAACTGGAAAGGGCAACTACCAGAGAGAGATTGGTAAATTCGAAAGAAGTCTTGCTTAGATAGATATCGATTTTACTGAAATTAACTTTGTGAAAATTAATGAATTCTTTCATTAAAATGAATATAAAAGGAGTATAATGACTTAGTTCTTAGCCTTATACAAAAAAAAAAAAATATATCAAAGTAGTGGTAAAGTGGCAAGTGCATAACACTTTCTTGAACTGACGCATTCATCCTTTATACGGAAATTCTAATGGCAAAGTGAAATTAAATGAGCTTAAGTAGCGTTTCAGCCAACAATCAAACCTTTTTTTATGATGAAGTCGATTTTGAGTAATGCATTGATAAGAATTCGGTGAGAGTTAAACATACTTTGACCTAACATGGGGTCTTATCACACGTAAAATTCCGAGCCCGTTTATGTCAATAATATCAGACAATTGAAATTTAAAGTTTTTTCTCGGGTTTAATTAAAGTGCTTCGAATTGACCTGTTTTCTTCTCATTTTTAAGAAAAAGAAAAGATAGCGTCGAACGAAAAGGAGCAACAAAATTAAGTGTATCTCCTTAATAACTAAAGGTTTCGTTGTCGTAATACACCCCTTACAGAAATAAAAATAGCAATTTCAGGATTATTGTTGCTTAAAGCACTGGCACAATAAAAAAGAAGAAAAAAAGAAATCGAAGAAAGGAAGACGCCAAAGTACAAAGCAGCAATTTACCACAAGACCGAAGAGATTACACCGCATTTGAGTCAAATTTGAATTGGAATCGGGGGCGCGCTATTTCCTTTTGCCTTTAGTTTGTCTTTTTCTCTATTCCTGTGCCGGTTCTTTTGTCCCGTCTGCCGTATCGTATTCTCATACGTATTCAAATTCGCATGCAAATCAATACGCTGAAGTGCAGCAATAACACATTCTATTAAACTCATTATGAACACTTGACTGGCGAGGCGAGAGAAGGATTGACTTCCTCATTTCCAGTAGAAATGAATTTCTCAAGACTCCAGGACACAGGACTCTCAAGCTAAATTTTTGTTCGAAAAGTGTGAATAGGTAGGGCGACCACAGACTTTGTCAGGATTTATAACTGACGCAGTCCCTGCCATGACAGGCATACGTACATACCATATATAAAAACGAGTATATACGAGTACATAAAAATGTTTGGGTTATGGGGGCGCAACGTTTCAAGGAAATTCTCGACCTTTTTGTGGTCGTCCTTTTTGGTTGTCAACTTGTGTAGACCATCAATGCAGGAGTTATTAAGTGAAATGAAGGAACTTAAAAATAAATAACGAAAACAGAAACACCACACAAGACATGACAAGACGACTTGTCCTACATGTTTTGTTCATTCTTTCTAAGGGCGGCAGACCGAAAAAGGGACACCTTGCAAATGACAGAAACAAGACTTGGCTAGACAGTAAACGGGCTGGAGACTGCTCTATTTTCTTCACCCTTTCTTTGACTCGTTCCGTACTCACCCTATTCTCTGTGTGAATATTTTATGATGCAACGATGGGAATACGAATATCCTTGTCATTTATTGACCATGATTCTCTCAGTCCCACACCACAAATCTTCTCTTAATCTGTCCCATTACGGTTAATTGATTTCGATTAAATCACACCCTAAAACAGGCCGTCATCACTTTGATTCTGAAGTTGCTTTTGCTTTCATCCCTTGGAATATAAGATTCTCCATCGTCTCCATTCGGTGAATGGCTAGGGCGGGTGATGATATGGAAACCTAGCTCGTAAACGAGGAGGAACTTCTGCTTTGTGTATTCGTATTTGTATTGCGACCATAAATTATGGTATCCCTTTCGGAATGGACTTCCATCCCTTGGAGAAGTAGATCCCAACCCAACTTATTATTCTTGAGATGGTCTTTCTTTTGACTTCTTTTTGCAGTCGGGCATGGAAGTTACGGATACATCAGCGACTTTAGTTAGTGAATGAAGTTAATTACCGGTCGTTGGTTGTATCATGTTTGGGGAATTCTTTTACCCATGGAGGGCTCCGGACATCGACGTCGTTGTTGTTTGGGATAAGGATCCGCTCTCGGTAAAACTTGAAACAATTAAAAGTTGCATCTAATTGGCGAACGGAAACTTACCGTGTTGCTAAAGAGTTTTCTTCATCTTAACCAATTATTCTAATAAAGTTAGCGGTACTAATTGTTTTGATTGTGATTATAATCCTTGAGAGAGTAGTATGGAGGAGTATTTGGATTGAATTTTCGGGATTCGAATTGAAAGTGGTTGCTAAATTGAAACGATAGTGTTGAATGTGGTCACATTCAAGATTTAATTATAGATTTCTCCGACCCAATTTCTAGTATGAAACAAAGTTTCCCTATTGGGATGTGAGTACCAGGCACGTACTTTGGCGGTTTCCGTAGGAAATGCTCTTATTATTTGGCATCATTTTGGGACCAGAATGTACTCGTATTGAAACGATTCTGTTAATTTTGTGATTGATTGGATTTAGACAGAGATCCGTATCTTTTAGGAAAATCTACTGACAGCTAAATGGATCTGGGGACCTAATAACTTGCTATAGTCGTAGGTAACTATGAAAGGACTCATCACTTTTGATTACATTTGTGGACAGGTAGGTATACACAAATTTTCATTTCTGGCACTTTCAATATTGTATCAAATATGGAGCTGGAGCATTTTGTTGACTGAACTCAGATTGTATTGCGGCGTAAGGTATTACTCCACTCGTTTGCAGGACGCGTGATATAAGGTTACAGTTCGCATATGACACTACGTATTTCTCCTCAGTATGTACCTCGCTGCTTGTGGGGTAGCCTATGGGATATTATAGGTGCTTCGCGTGAGTTTGGTCGTCCGATACATGGTTCGGACAGAAGACCCTTAAGATCTTGCGAGGACATCTATAAATGAAGGTTTGCAATTAGTTATTCACCTTTCTCGTACTTCACCCATATAGTAGCACTGATTCTATGTTGGATCATGGCTTTAATGCTTTTCGAGGTTTTAGCCACTATACCGAACTCAGATTTTGCTTTATTGATATTTCTGTTGATATCCACATCTGTGCCTTCAACTTTCGAGACTACACTTCGAAGGTAAAGGAAGTTAATTGCCTTCGCGACTGGTCCGGCAATGTTGTCGTCAACGGCATTATTCAGATGTTTCAAGTATGATATCATTGGCCATCTCAGTCGCATATTTATTCCCGATAGTGCTGTGCGGAGCACTGAGCACGGAGCACGGAGCACGGAGCACGGAGCACGGAGCACGGAGCACGGAGCACGGAGCACGGAGCACGGAGCACGGAGCACGGAGCACGGAGCACGGAGCACGGAGCACGGAGCACGGAGCACGTCGTTGATTACAACAAGGAACAGCAATGGCCAAAGAATGCAGCCTAAATTCATCTGACATCTTATCGTGGTGTAGAACGAGAGATTTACCACCTTCATATGTAGCTTTAATTATAGCTGTCGAAGGCTTTCTCGAAGTTGTTGAACAACAAGTGTAGAGGAAATCTTACTAATGATGTGGTTGATGCAGGCCTAAAATGCTATCTGTTTGTGTTCGAGTATTAAACAAAGATGCGCTCTAGAATTACTTTAGCTATTAATTTGTATACTGCTGGGAACACGCATATTTTTCTCCAGTTTCCACATTCTTTCAGGTTGCCCTTCTTAGCCAGTTGGACAATCGGTCAATTTTCTCAATATTCGGAAAAAAGTTCTGTTTCCCATGCTTTCCTAATTACTGGCTGTAAGATTTCCGATGAGATGACGGGTGTACCTTGGAAGGGTTTTGCTGGAATGCCGTCTATGCCAACTGCCTTGCTTTTCTTTATTGCCCCGATACCCTATATAATTTTTATATGTTATATTACCAAGAGCGGAGGTGCGTATTTGGACATTTGTTTCAGAGAAACGATCATCAGCGTCCGGGACCGGTTCGTTACGTGCTGAATGATTTAAGTAATACAGCAGCAAAATGATCCCTCCATCTGGTTAGCTGTTTCTCATCTGAAGTGGAGGTTGCCGTCTAAATCTTTTACAATATGAGATTTGGAACTTTGGCCACGTGTAAAGTGCTGCTGTAATAGCATCTCTCATTTTGCTCGACCGCAGATCTCTCACGCTCCTTATTTTTCCTTTTAAAAAGCTGCTGTTCACCATGTCCCTTCTGTTCTTCGAGCTCATGAGCAGCTTTGGTCATTTTTCTCAGCACTGCCGTATACTCATATTCTGCTTTCATTTTCTGCTGAATGAGAGATTTCATTGTGGTTGTAGATAAAAATCTATAATATCAGTTTTAAGGCAATTTTTCTAAAGCACTGCCACTACATAGTATTCAGTATACTATGCTGGCGACATAAAACCTCTTGAAAAATTAAAGGACACTGTATCGGCAAAGGCTCTGGCGATCTGTTACGATTTTCAGACTTCCTCACAGTATTTTCCTGCCTCTGTTGGGGATATCCGCAAAGGTGCTAAGAAATTTTTTCAATTCGGATTACTCGGAGCAATATGGTCAATCTGGTGGAGGCTTAACTGATCAGAAGTCTTTAATGTCACATTGTGAGACGAGAGTAACGTGTAATAGTCACGACAATGTTTTGATCAGCAGGAAAATTTGTTAGCCTGGATCTGAGGTGGTTTCATGCTATACCATTTAACAGTAAGATCAAAGATGCCATCGCTTGCTAATTAAAATTAAATGGCATCTCTAAGGAAGATATTTGGTGTCGTTGTCTGATTATCGTTGAATTGCCACCACGCACTCATTTGACTAAACTCAAGAGCGCACTTCGCGAATATGTGACTTGCCATTGGTTCATTATGGTTTCATCAACTACCATCAGGACCATAATTAGCCCTTAGTAATCCTTATTGAGCTCAGCTCCAAATACGTTGATGTAGCTCATGCAAAGTAACTGTCTATTTCTATTAGCGACATGGGACATCAGAGTGCCCCGAAATCCAACAAAGTTTAATCTTATCAGATGCGCTTCACTCTGTAATCACTTCCAAATGTATTGTGTTCAAAGTATGAGATCTGATTAATGTTTGACTGGTTATGCACATTGCAATGTCAAGCGAGTGTATTGGATTCAGGCAGAATCAAGTAGCATTCTGATGAATAGCTGAGTCTTAAGCTTGGAAGTTGGCACAGTGTATGAGTAGATTGAAGGATTTGTTTACTCAGATGTCTTCAGGGTAGATATACTGAGAAATATCTCGGGTTGGCTCTATTCCTTCTTTTCTGGAATCATGTGATTGAGTTCAACGTTGAAGCTACTTCCACATAATCGAAGGTGGGTTGAATGGTACTTTAGCGAGAGTAGACTGGAATGTCCTACTTTTTTTTTTATTTTTTTTTTTTATTTCATATTTAGAGCTTATACTTAAGATACAAAGTAATCTTATGAATTGTAAAGCTTATACAAGGTTGTGACTATATTAAATAAAAGTAACAATAAATATAATAAAATAAAATAAATTTGGTATATGTAGATACATGTTAGTATGCGAAAAAAAAATAGATACATATTTAACAATTAAATTTTTGAAATATAAGGAAGAAAATGAGAGAGAAAAGAAAAGAAAAAAATAGAAAAAAAATGAAGGACCAGATACGACATTGCTATGAAAAACAGAACTAGCGAGATAGGAAAAGTTGCAATTCTTTTTTAAATTTTCCGATATCACTGATTTCTCTTTAAAAAAGCGGTAGTAAATTCCATAGTCCAATAGCAGCGATGAAAAACTGTCTTTCCAACGTTAAACAAGAAAAACGCGGAAGTATTAAACAAGCTGATCTAGTTAATGTCGGAAACTGGAATTTTTCATATAGGTACGATGGTTGACGTGTTTTTAAGATATTAAATACAAATGTTAATGTACGAAACTTAATGAAATTGTCAAAAGTCATCCCAAGAAGGTTTTTAGACAGATGTGAAACATGGTCATACTTACGCAAGGTGTACACATATCGAATAATACTATTAAAAGCGACTTGGAGCTATCTCTTGCTAACAGTGTCACAATTGCCAACGATTTCATATCCGTGTGTGAGTACAGTAATGGCTAACGATTTTGCAAGTATTATTCTCGTTATTAACGGTGTAAATTGTTGAGCTGTCCATAGTGTTCGGAGAATACCATAGGTCTTACCCACGGTATAGTTTATGTGGTCGTTCCATGTCAAAGTTCTGTTGAACACGATCCCTAAATTTTTAGCTGAAGACACCATCTTCAAGGCTACGTTGCCTAAATGGATAGGCGGGAAATACGACAGGTCCAAAACTTTTTTGGAAATCACCAAGTATTTGCATTTATGTGGATTTAGAGTTAAACCGTTCCTAACCGACCAGCTCAGAATGCGCTCAAGGTCCTGGTTAATATTTCGGGCGCAATATTCAATCAAACCAATAGGACAACTCTGGTAGATTTGAACGTCGTCTGCATAAATGTGTATCGATGAGTGTAGTATTTTGTTTGGAACCTCGTTAATGTACAGCGTTAAAAGAAGTGGGCCCAAAATTGACCCTTGGGGAACACCTCGAGTCAAGGAGAGGAAATCTGTTAACACGTTATCTATAGATACAGCCTGTTTTCTATCACTGAGGTACGACGAAATAAGATTCGTTGCAAACCGAGAAAAGTTGAATGAAGCTCGTAGTTTTTTGCAGAGTACTGTATGGTTTACCGTGTCGAAGGCTTTGGAAAGGTCCAAAAGGGTCAAGAAGGTGACATTGTCTGCATCTAGCCTAGATATTATGTGCTCAACCACTCTAGTTAGAGCGGTAGTACAATTGTGCTTGGAATGAAAGCCAGATTGAAATTGATCCAACAAGTTATATCGGCACAGATATACACTTAGTTGTTTTTGCATAAGACGTTCACAGACTTTAGAGAGAAAAGGCAAAATTGATATAGGCCTGAACTCATCGGTAGCCCCATTTTTGAGAATTGGTAGAATTTTTGCCATTTTCCATTGATGAGGAAATATTCCTGTAACTAGTACTGTATTCATAAGGTGCGTGATATAAGGCAATAAGTAAGGAAGAATGGCTTTAACAAAAATTGGATGGACTTCATCAGCACCCACTGCATTCGATTTAATGGAGAGAAAACTTTCAAGGACATCCAAGTTATTAACCCCAATGAACTCAAAAGGCGTATCTGTGGAGTGCACCGTACTGTAAGCGTGATAACTTTGTTCAGATACGACCTTAGAGAGGGGGAGAGAAACAAATTTGCGGTTGAGATCACTACCATTTACGGTATGTGGACAGGTTAATTGCTGCTTACCAATCCCTAACTCTCTTAAATTTTTCCAGAGCTTTCGTCCATCTGATTTTGCCTCTAAACGGCTAGAAAAGAACCGTAGTTTGGCCTGCCTAATTTTGAGAACGACCTTGTTCCTAAGAGATTTGTAGGAATTATGGAGTATCTCAATCCGAAAGTGTTTCCAATTCTGATAGGCCCGATCACGTTGATCTATGAGTTTTTGTAATTCGGCTGAGAACCAGGGTTGTGATACATTAATTACCTTTCGTGTTTTGATTGGAACGTGGTGATTAAAAGGGTGTTGATGTTAGTGTTGAGAAAATCTACTTGCTTTTAATGTCGGGAACCTACAGTCGATGGTATGACAGAGATGGTTGAAAATTGATTTTAGGTTCTCGGCGGGTAGGTGGGGAACACCAAAAAGCACGGCATCAGCTGTTAACTCTCTCCTCTCGTAAGCGTCGCATCGTTTTTGTAATTTGGTAATTTTTTCTTTTGTTGTTTGTGATTCAACAGAGTGCGTTGCATCAATTTTTTCAACTCGGTTTTGCAGATCAGAGAGCGATTTGTTTACCTTTTCAACGTGGGCTTCTAAGTTGTCTTCGATGAGAGCAATACGCTGAAGAAGATCGCTTCGGAGATCGTTAATTTCGGCGGAAATACGATTAACAATATTCTCAGCTAAGTCACTTAATCGCTTCTCCAATTCCAATTCGGCAATGATATTTGACGTTGCTATGGAGCTGGCGCCGGCATTGACTCTTTTCCAGACTGTTGTAGAGTTGGACGTAGGTGTCGAATGTGACTCTTTGGCTATGATGGTAGTGGAAGCCGATCGTGATTTTCCCGCCATTATGACTTGCAAAATTTAAGAGAAAAGTGAAAAACTACTTTAAAAGCACTAAAGTTTAATTTTAATTTTGCTTATTTGTGTTCTATTAAAGAAAAGATCACTGGTGTCGGACTGTTTCCTTTACTAGCACTTTTAAAATTAGCTGTTACGCGCACTTTGAAGAAATTATAGTCAAAAAGAACGTCAGATTTTTTAATGTTTTACGAGCGCGGTTGTTAACACGTCTATACAGAGTTCATGAGAGTATTAGGAATTCCACCCATTTATTTTCTACCTCAGTTTGCTGTCCAAGATGAGGCTTAGATACCTGACACTCCCCGAAAATTTCAGGGGGGTACGAGTTTTTTTTTGGTGGGATTATGTAGAGTATCTTGATTTTACTTGTGAGGAGGTGAAGGGAGATATTCTTTTGTTTGGACTTACGATAAAGTAACAGATAAGTGTCCAACAGGAGAGTATACTGTAGGAGAGCTGGCGAATGCTAGAGAGTGTTTGTGGGATACATCTCTCGTCCTCGAATTTGGAAAGTAGTTCATTGCGGACAAGATTTCACAATAGAAGAGAAAGAATATCCTTTTAGGGCTATTCTATGTTGTTATTTCTTGTAGAGCAGTGACCGAAGGTTGCATTTATGACTCTACTATTGAAAATGAAGTGGTTCAAGCTACAGACAGAATCACGTCATGTATGTAAGTCTAGCTCTTGAGGAGAGTTGATGATCGAGGATCGAGTATCACCGTTATTGAAAGATTTTTCGATATCGAAGAATATAATCATTGTACACTCCTTGAAATAGAGTGATTTTCCATTGCGTCCTAAGAAGGAAGTTGGTGCGATTTCAACCGGTTGCGTATTTTTCACAAAAATGTCCGGGTTGATCTGTAGGTGCTTAGAGTTTTTCAAAGAACGTTTAAGTTGGCTTGCTGAAGTGCGGCCACGGAAGTTAGCGTCCACAAGCAGATCGAAGGATTTTTCATCGGAGTAAGGAGCAAGGTGCCATCCGGGCCGGGTGCTTAAGAGTGTTCAATATTCGCTCAAATTTTCAAAGAAATTACGCTCCCGTTTGTAAGTCCTGATGGATGCTTTGTTATTTGCCCAGTCACGTCCTAACCTAGGTAGTTTATTACACTTAAAATTCTAATCTTGCAGCGTGGTTCTGGGAAATACGTGTTTCACTACCTCATGATGAGATATAGGTAAGGGGGAAAGTGAGTTTGATGCTGATTTCGTCAAGCCTTAGCCTATATATCAGAAAGTAACCTCTGTAGGATACCGTCAGTTCTTTGCCTCTTAGTTCGTGTTCCAAAGATTTCGATAGGTACAATACAACAATAGGAAGTTATGTTCCAAATACTGAAGCATCGATGGTTAGAGTAGGATAGTACGGAAGGAACTGCGAGTATATTCTTACGGAGATTTGGTTTGACCACGATAGCCACTGATATACATATCTTATGTTATATACTAGAACTTATTTTCGCTTTGAAAGGATAACTCACATACTTAAGTACATATTCCTGTTGCTTGTCCTTTTCAAAATGCCTTGTTCGATTTAAATGTTAAATAAATATTATTCGCTGATTTTTAGAGGAAACCAATAACTGTTTATACATGTAAGAATCTCATAAAAATTTCTACAACAATGAATAAAACGACATTTGTGTTCAATGCCAATGCATGTTTAGTTAGTCAAAGGATCAACCAAATGGCAAACTTTATGCACGACCCATAGATTAGTGGTTAGATGTGCAATCATGTTCTAGCCAAACACTAGGTTAGGACACGTTTTTAAATGCCACCAATCGGTTAGTTGTATGTTATTTTGGTTGAACTAAAAAAAAATGTGTGGTCCACAATATTACACAACCTATCAACCGAAGTTAATTAATAAATCCAGGATAATTCGTTTAACTCATGGACATGTCAGACTAATCGATTTTTTAAACATTTTATCCTATGAATGAGAAGGGTTGACCGTTTATGGATAGCGTGGGACTTTATTGTAATGCGAATCGATTTAAAAAAAAGTTAAACTCATGTTAATGTTAAGAGGGTCAAAGGGAATGCAAAATTGAACAAACAACCACTAGAGCTTTCTATACTCCTTCCCGGAGGACTTCTCTGTAGTGACAAATGGCTGAACACGGAACTCAAACAGCGGGTGTTGTTTACGTACCCGAAGTACTACTAAACCGCGGTTAAAAGAAACGCAAAAGTCAAATATTTTTTTAATGACACTAAATTAATATATTTGTCAACATAAAGGCGCCTCAAATAAGAAGGGATGTAGAGAAAAAAAAAATAAATAAACACAGGACACGGCTTATAATCCTGTGGGACAAATATTTTTATTCTGCTTGTCTGGCATCTACGCACAGTTTACTTAACTTTGAGTTCACTTTTGGCACCACCTCCACAAGGGTGTCCTGTGGAGTGGAGTGGATATCCTCACCAAAGATTATCCTGTTGTAACTTTTCCGCCATTTTTTTATTTTCCACTTTGTGTTAAAAGGAAATTTAAAAATGTAAACCTCTTTGGGTACGTATCGCATTGTATTTTGAATCTTTTTCTTGTTCATGTTTTTGGGGCAGAGGCAAACGGGCAAGGACATTTGTGAATAAAAAGGACTTGTAAAAGTTTGCCTATTTTGTTTGACATCTGACTCGGTATTGGGGTGGTTTTTGTAAATGGATACTTAAACTTGCATGGCTTTGAGTAAAGTGGTTATAATGGTAAATGAAATGGAATGGATTACAATATAACATTAAATACTATGAGATACTACAGAGTTCCAGCTGTTGGAAACAGAGAATTGGTATAAATAGTTGGAACCAGCAGATGTAGACCTTGAGGTATTAAGTTTATAACTAAGATACAACCATTTACCTCGCATCCATTTTAAACTATCGGCAATTATATTTATCGGTTTGGAAGCACTTTATGAATTAGAATCAGTTTTGACTGCTTGTAGCAATAACTTCTCTGCTGATAGCTAATCGAAGCTGTCGAGCGCATACAGTATACTGATATTTCTTCCGAAAAGCACACAGGAGTTTGGGCACATTTGACGGAAAGAGACTATATACCTTAGGGGTGGAGGGTAGAGAATGACAGTACTCACCGAGTGAACTGAAACTAAGAATGAAGACTCTGAAGTATTATCTTTTAATGACAAGGACACAGTGTGTGCTGGTCAGCGATGAAGCTCCAACTAGACAAAATAATATTTATCCCTTCTCTCTTATTTTAATGATTTTAACTTCAGGTGCATGAGATGGGAATGCAATAGAGAGGGTGCACCATGATTTGACTCAGAATAAATTGCTTGGCCGACATTGCTATTGATATTGACAATAGTGATATCAACGTCGGAAGTGATCTTCTATTTCAATATCTTAATTAAATTAATTGAATTATGTCCCTATGTAGGGATACTATATTATAGATCCCACAAGTGCAAGTTAATCATTTTGCTTACATTGACTCAAGCTAGCTGTCAAATACAAATGCGACATACAAATGTTTTCCTATACATATTTACATTGAATTGTCTACTGCGTCGAAATCTTCCTAAAGTTGGTCTTTAGGAACCTCAAAAAAATGGGTTGGAGTTATCTTAAACATAATTATTATAGTTTGGATTCATAGCTCTGATATTTTATGAGGCTTATGAGGTAGATCAGTTCACTCGCCATTTCTGCACAGATCAAGATTTTGGGGCTTGTTATTTTCTACCGAGAGGGTGGTGATGACTGAAGAATTTTCCTCAATGGCGTTTGATGTTGCCTTGTGTTTTGAACCTAGGTCTTCTGACGCAGTAGTCGACGATCTTTACAACTGCGTCACGGTACCCATCTCTCTATCAGGGCATAGTCAAAGACTGAAGATCAATATACTGCTAAGCTTCTTTTTAAGGCATACAACTTCAGAGCTGAATAAAAATTTTTAGTTCAGGTGCTAATATTTTTACTTTAGTTGAACGTTTTATGGCGCAAGGATGTTTAAAACACCTGGTAATTTCATTTGATCTATGTGTATTTGTCCTCATCTGTTTTGTGACATTTGGTGTGATTTCACTGCATATTGCAATATAGCGCATATTTTTTTTTCGGTCGGAATGGATCACTCAGAAAAAAATTGAGCCTTGTCTAGCAAATTCATCGGCGATTTTATTTCCCCTGATCTAATTGTAAAGTGGGACTCAAATAAGACTCAGTGAATTTGGCTTTCTGAATACTTTCGGAGAAGACCTGAATTTTCCAACAATCTTGGAAGTAGTCAGAGGCTTGACAGGGGCTTAAGAGCAGTTTGGCTGTCACTACAGGTGCAAATACTTCGTCCACTCTATATATTTTTCTCTTGTCCTAATGAGAATTGAAATCTAATGTGGTTATACTTAAAAAAGACACGAGTGCCGTATCCAAGTTTGGTTTTGGAGTCTACGTTCCGTTCCTGGCTTAGATTTTGGCCGAAACCAATCCTGAATGCAGAGAAAATAAATTCGTGTTTCTGCAATAACAGGAGTCTCGGTGTCATCAGGTGAATATTTAGTTTGATTGAACACATAGATGGAAAACTTTCCAGATTTTAGCTGATTTCCACTGATTGCCTCTATCCGTGTGAGCCTGTAAGTGAAAATTGGCAACAACGTCAATTCCCCTCGCATTTTACACAAAAACGTCATCCATATTACACACACATAGTGAACTTTACCTGGAAATTGTTCCCATTCTAGCAAATCTGACAGTTTTGGTAATTAATTTACAGTGTGTTTGTGAGTTAGTAGAGTTTGCCAATTATGTTAGTTCATCATCGATGGTTGAACAAACGGAAGGTGATGCTTTTAATGACAGAATACATAGGTCATACCAGTCAGCTTCCTCCGTTTTGAACTGCGGCGGCGAGCGACTGGTTCAAATTAGTCACTGACAAACTACTCCCGCCAGCCCCATAAGGTTTCATCCAACCATGCCGTATGAAAGCCAAAAATGTGAAGATCAAAACTTTGACCTGGTACTGTCGAAATTATGTCAGTGGCCGTAGCTTGATTTTATAAGGTGTCAAAAAAGTGAGAATGGTTCTAGTTGCTGTTCGATATTAACGTATGTGAGAATCGCATTCGAAAAATGTTACAACCTGCTCCCTACTAGCTCCCATCTTCGAGAACACTGGCTAGCACGAGGGATTTGTGAAGTTAGTGGCCTTCATGAAGACTGCTACCAGCGGTCTATCTATACATCAGGCAGCTACTTAGCTCAATCTAAATCCAATCCTGGATATCGCAATATGCAGAGACAGTCAAGCAGCAATCAGATCTGTAACTTGAAATACAATAAGTTCGAGATCGGCTTGAGACTGCAGCGTATGTCTCAACGAGATGGCTAAGAAGCACAGGATCACACTGCATTGAGTCCCAGTATACTCAAAAGTATCACTGTTGAATCGACCAGACTTGAATCTCTAAGCACATGTAGGAGGCAGTTTGACAACATTAAGCGCTTAAGGTTCTCAGACCGGTCATAGGTCGACTCATCGAGATAACTGTGAGATATATCTATTAATATGGTCAATAATCGATCCTAAACGATTAAAGATCTGGTCAACTTCAGGCACCTCCAAACTCACAAACATATCCATTGGACACTGTGTCATTGTAAGGTATGCGCAGCTGTTGAGAATTCCTCACAACAGTTCCTGCAGGAGCTAAAGAGATTAAGAGTAACAGAATTCTATGGTTCACTAGTCTTAGTACAAATTAGAACGCTTTGTGAAGGATGCCGATTTTGACCAAATAAAAACGACAGGAAAACTAATTTAAATAAAACAACAACGTCGTTTGTATAGCACATAGCGCCGGGTTGTTGGAACCCCAGCTCGGTTATATTGATGTTGTCGAGAACAGAAAGACCACAGAAAGTCGGTTAACATCGCTCTATACCTGTTGTCATAGCCGCTGAGCAAAAAATTGGCCTAGTTAGAGAAGATGATTTTTTTTGCCAAAATCCAGATCTACAGTTAACATTTCCAGCGCCCAATTAACAAACTCACGGCGTTGTCTATGGTCGTCCGTCTTCAATCCTTGCGTCAGCACAATTTTATGCGAATGTATAAAAATAAGCCGGTTTTACACTCTGACAATGCCCAATTCAGCTGATCGGAGCCGAATCGGCTTTTCTTGGTCTTCTTCGATACTCGCCACTACGGCGGCTATGTTTTCATCAGTTCGCACCAATCTGTCTGGTTGGTGTCTTAAGATCAAAAAGAGTGTACTCATGCTCAAACTTTTCCACAGTCCGACAAATTTCCTGCACACTGAAGCCATGATGATGACCGTTCGACACGTTCGACAAGCGTAAAACGATGCATGATGAAATGGCTAACCTTACTGATTATTTTGACAGCTTATGTCATTGGTCATTTTGATAGCTGCTAAAACATGACAATTGAAAAACCTATCATTGCTATCTGGTCACCATTATTTGATTACAGGATTAGCAAGGCCATCACCCTCCTACACTCTCCCAGTGTTACCACAATGAATAAACAACTGGTCTTACTGCACCTAAACGAGGACCACTCTAACCTAGCCTAACTTAACTCTGACCTTCTGTTGCATAAATCTGTATTCACACTTAGTAGTAAAATCTGGTGGATTCTTCTCGATTCTAGTGCATAGTATTTAATCCGTCAAAGCTGTGTTAATTTACATATATGTGTAAGATACCTAGATAGTTTGTGATTTATTATAGTAGGCAGCAGCTTTAAATTTTAGCTGAACCTCATAGCTCCAAGCAATAATCCCATAACCCTAAAACAATCTCATATTCAAGCGATTTCTTTACCAAATCGATGGCAGTGCAGTTCAGGCAAAATCTCATTTCATATTCAAAAGTGAATCACCAAATACCGCCTGACAGACAAAAACATACAC
Source organism: Volucella bombylans (assembly GCA_949129095.1). Taxonomy (NCBI): domain Eukaryota; kingdom Metazoa; phylum Arthropoda; class Insecta; order Diptera; family Syrphidae; genus Volucella; species Volucella bombylans. The sequence goes on from OX422143.1 coordinate 155,559,471, forward strand.
ACGTTGGGCATCTTCCTGCCATATACTCCAAAATCAAAACCAGCTACTCCGAGTGCGAGCCACCTTCAAATTCCTCTGCGCTCTGACAAATATTTGCATGAATTACATGCAATGGATGATAGAGCCGACTGCAGCCGACGTTTATTTTCTGCCTTTAAAATGCAGTTGATTGCTGCAAACTCAAGCTAGTCCAGCTCCAGTTCCATCCAGTTGAAGGACCGATATCGGACCCAGCACCCTCTTACACGAATACAGACAAGTGATGGCCAAACGGTCCGGGCTAGCCATAGTATGCAAAGTTACTGATAGCAATTTGCAATTTAATGGTGCAAACAAATTCAATCTCTCGCAGCTGTAAACAAGTCTCACTCCGATAAGGATATGGGAAATTTTCCAGGTGCTACACCAGCACTACCTCCACCCGGCCAGACTCTCTGATGTTTTGTTAATAATTCACACCAATTGTTTGATGTTTGAGGTGGCAATAGTGGCAACATCGGCATTGTCGGTTCGCTGGTATGCAGAACTGGTGACGACCATAGTGAATTAATGGTCGATGGAAAAATTAAGTTTGTTTGTAGATTCTTTGCTTTCGATAAGTTTCATAACTTTTCGGATAAACAAAAAGAGTTCTCTCTGAACACTCACCTCTATCGTATGGCCTAATTAGCAGTAATGAAAGTTCATCGTAAGGCTAGCAGTAACTCTGGACAAAGTTTCGCCCAATTTCGTACTTACGTCCTTTTCATCCTGTCTGTGGGTTCAGGTAGAAAGATACAAATCCAGATTGAGGTTAATTGAAAAATAATTGCGAATTAGAGCTGAAAAGAGGCAGCAAGGAGTAAAGGGATAATGAGACTAAAAAATTGTCATCTCTTTTAGAATTGTTCTGAGTTAGGATCCAAGTTTGCTTGTAAGTTGCTGGTGTAGTATCCAAAGGAGCTCGGCCAACTGTAATTAATGTAATGATCCGGATCTCAGCTGGTTTTAGCTTCCTTTTGGTTTTTTTTTTGTCCTCGGTCTCTTGTAATTATCGTCGAAGATTAAATGCTTCCTTTGTACTCGTACAGTATGTCAATGGCGGAATAAGAAGTGGAAGTCAAACTTTGTCGCCGAGTTTCATTTTATTTATTTTTTTTTTTCGTATCACAGCTCTATTGACTCACTTGCGGATGAATTCATCTGTGATGATTCCATTTCCGTCTACTGGATGAATGATTCGCTGGCGTTCTTTTTTTTGTGTCCGCAGAACATGTGGAAAAAACAAAACATAAATGCAAACAATTTGACTTTACTATCATGGAAGCGAAAGGCGGCTAGAGAGGCAAATGCAAATGCAAATGCATCTGAGCTATCAGTTGATGGACAGACGGACTATTGAATTGGTGATTCAATTCAAATTCAGTGAACATATGTATCAATTGCGAGAATGGGTTTTTTTTTTTTTGTATTTTTTGAATATGCACTCGGGTAGAAGTATCTCGTTAGCAATGATTGTTAGGGAATAATGTTTAATATTATCATTCTGCGGACAAATGGAGGGAATTTCGTTTTTTGGTCGGCTAAAAATATTTTAAACCAGAATGACGGTTGACACATTTGTGCTCTACCTTTAATACTGTCAAGAAGTGATTAGCTATTGACTGATTTTAAAATGACATATCCGTTAATATTACTCTTTAATCCAGAATCATATCATCAAAATTCGGGCGGCCTCATAATTGTTTTTTAATATGTTTATCCCAAAGGTCATGATACCTTCAATTGAAAGTATTTAGTTAGAGCCCTAGATGTAGGCCTTCGGTATATATTCACCCCTAAAATTCTAGAACTACATTTCCGGTCTCAGCTTACGGCAGTAAGCGGATTCAAATTTTACTAAATTTTGGCCCTAGATTTACAGGCTTAAAATCTAGGGCCAAATGACTGCTTAAATACTTAGGTGGCGCTACGATTAGGTGTGAAATTGGGCCTCAACCAATAAACCTCTCCAGTTCGCGCAATCCTTGGCCTATTTGCATCTACTTGCGCACTCCAAGATGTTTCAGGTTGCTTTTCATTTGTACGAACCACATTAGATGAGAATATCAGGGTGAGAATCGAAGATTTTTATGAACATTTCCACTTTTCTAGATGTCGCTGTACAGCGCGTAGAGTTGACTGTTACATCTGCTTCTCCAAGGCCCGTTAAAACTAATAGGACCAAAAATTACTTGAAGAATCTTTCATTCAAGACGGCCAAAGATATCATCACATGTCTTGGCCAACTTTGGTGCTTTTGTACCGTAGACAACGAATGGAGTGATGAGAATCTTATATTAGGTCTTCCTAGCGTTTCCTCGCAGATCTTCATTACTACATTATTTCCAAAGTCAAAGAAACAGTAATTGCCAGGTGTAACTCTTCGTCTGGTTTCTGATTTCTGAAGGTGTTTCGTTATCCTCAACTAAAACATAGCTACAATATATACATAGAATCTCTCTATTGTGATGGTCTGTCAAATTTGTTGATTTTGTGTGTCACTTATTGTTGGCAGTATACACATCTTATTCATCTTAAATCCATTCTTGCCGCTTTTGTTCCAGTACTTGCAAACGGACAAGTGAGAGATTGTTGCATTCTGGCAATGATTATAATGTAATCAGCATATGCAAGCACGTGTAGCTGGACATGTTTTTTGAGAAAGTTCCCTCTACTGTTGACATGCGAGTTCCACAAAATTATCTAAAGTACGAGTATGATATGATATTAAAGAAATCACATGACTTGTCTTTGTGTCTTAACCATTTTTCGACGTCGAAGGTCTTGGTGCGTATGCCTCCGAACTTTTCAGTGCAGGGAGTGTTCTGAATTACCAATTTACATCATCTGAGCTTAGCATAGGTGCCATATCGAGTTGTGATCCTCGCTTCTATAGAAACCTTCATATGAGGCCTTAAAATCTATTAAGAGGCATTGAGTATTGATATGGACTTTTTGGGTTTTCTTTAAAGTTTCTAGAATCTGCCGGTGTGTCAATTGTTGTTAAGGAAATTGATGATTCAGTTGGCATAGTTTAGAAGGTCTCCTTCCTTGTGACTCAGACAAACAATGCTGAAGATATATTATAAAAATTTTCTACCGAAATTCGGAGTCGGCGACTGCAACTTTAAGAGCGTTAACTCCAATTTTCGGTCGTAATTCTCGCCCTAGTAGACAGGCAATAACAAGTTTAGTGCACAAATTTGAGTCTACATATTCGATGTGTGATGTTGTCGTGTCAGTGAGACAACGGGTTTGTCGAAGTGTCGGAAATATCGCTGCCGTTCAGGCTTCCGTAGCAAACGATCCAAATCAGTCAATTCCACGGCGTTCCCAAGAATTTTGCGTAAGTATCTTGGTTTACACCCATACAAGATCAAGCTGACTCAAGAATTGAAGCCGGTGGACCATTTGAAGCGACGTACGTTCTCCGATTGGGTTCTGGAGAAGATGCTCCAAGATGATGAATTTCATCGCAAAATCATCTTCAGTGACGAAGCTCATTTTTGGCTCAATGGGTTCATCAATAAGCAAAATATGCGTTATTGGTCGGGTGAAAATCCACATGTGCTTCATAAATCACCACTTCATCCACAAAAAATAACTGTTTGTTGCGGTTTGCATGCCGGCGGCGTTATTGGGCCATATTTTTTCGTCGACGATAACGATCGTCACGTTACTGTGACGTTACTGAATTACTGAAACCTCACGTTGAGCAAAGTCGTACCCATTATTTACCGAAAAAAAATCTCAAAAATACACGCGGCTGTGCAAACGATGGACAAAAACTAAAAAAATGATAACAGACACTGACTAACCTCATTGTAGAAAAAAGAGCGGTAATCGCGAAATCTAATCAAAACAGAGCAAATCGTTAGCATTGTGCTTGTTGCTTGTTTACAATGTGAGTTAACGGTACTTAAGAATAAATTTAAAGTCAATTTAATAGTTTTAAATTTTACAGTTTTTGAGAAAACTGAATCAGAGTTCCAAGGTAGCGGGTGGCCTGGTTTATTTGCTGTCTAGTTTAGATTGAAAGTAGAGGTTTCATCACTGCGACCATTTTTTTATGAAAGTGTTATAATTTACAATAATTCTTGTGAAGGGTGAATCAAAATTGTTGAATTTTATTACGAAAATTTAAGTTTAATCGCGGCAACGATGCGACAAATTCGTGCGAACTTTGCAGGTAATCATGTGCTTTTCGAGACGTGTGTGTGCAACATAATCAAAAAATTACAACAAACAGGCTCAATACAAGATGTGAAGGCGTCGAAACGTGTTCGCCTCGAACTATCAATGGAAAATATTGCCGCAGTAAAAGAAAGTGTCGAAAACGACCCAAACACGTCCATTCGACATAGTTCTCCGGAACTTGATCTCTCCACAGCCACACTGCACCGAATTTTGACGAAAGATTTAGCTCATGCACGCTTATATTGATTTTTGCAAGAAAACAGTGTATTCGGATGAGGCCCATTTCCACATTGGCGGCTACGTTAATAAGTAAAATTGCGGCATCTGGGGCACTGAAAATCTACGACTGATTCAGGAGATTCCAATGCAACCAGAACGAGTGACTGTTTGGTGTGGTTTATGGACCGGAGGTTTCATAGGGCTGTACTTTTTCGAAAATGAAGAGGAAATGCCATCATGGTCAATGGAGCTGACTACCGAGACATAATAAACTGTGTTCCATAAATGATCCCCATATGTCTACTTTAATAAAGTTTCAATAAAGGTTCCAGAGATATCTCAACAATTGTTCGTTTTATTCAAAAATCCTACACCACTTGTTAAAATACCCTTTAGTTGACTGGTAATCAGGTCCAGCGAAGAAATATTGTATTCCAGTAACCAAGAATTTATAATTTCTCTTACTAAATATACACTCGTAGTTTTGCCAACGTTTTATTTATGAATATTAGTCTTCGGATTCAATAACTGTGCAGCCTTAAAATTATAAATCTTGACTTGCAACATAAAATTCTAGTCGCAATCACAAACCCGTAGCGCCAGTAGCGGTAGTATTTTTGTTTCTTGAAAAAGTGGCAGCGAGGATTCATTGTATTTTTTGCATAGAAATGCTCTCATTATTTTTTTCTGTACTGTAATAATAGGACTTAGGTTACTTTTGTAAGCACAGCCCCAGCATGTGAGACCGTACTCAAGTCGAGATTGAACCAAGGCATAATAAATAGTTAAGAGCAAAATATGCAGGATAAGCATGCGTAGGTGAAAGATTTTGTCAAGGATATGTATAACATTATTTTTAGAGACATGATGTGTGGCCTCCAGTTTAATCTGCTGTCAATTATAATTCCCAGATACTTATACTCCTTCACAAAATCAAGCATAAAGCAATTGTTAGTGCAATTAATCTTGTCGCAAGAAATGTCATGAAAAATAATTCAAGTTGGATAGGAAAAATAACATCGCCTTAGACTTTGTGTTAAGAACAAGCTGATGGTAATTGAGCCAGGTTCTGAGCACATCTAGGTCATAGATAATTTGATCTCGAATGGATGCTAGAGAAATGTCTGCATATGATAGTGCTATGTCATCAGCATAGCCAATTATATGACCGTAAACAGGTAGGCTAAATATAGAATTAATATAAACAAGGAAAAGGATTGGTCCGAGTACTGACCCCTGTGGGACCCCAGTATTCGGACATGTTTCTTCCTTGCTTACAAATCCATTTACCATAATCATCTGTTTTCGATTAATTAAATATGACTTAAACCATTCAGAAATATTACCTCTAAAACCTGCCTTACCGAGTTTCTGTATTAATAAGTTATGATTTACAAGATCAAATGCTTTTGTAAGGTCAAGAAATAGTCCAGCTGTTTTTTGGTCATCGTCTAAGGCATTATAAATTCGCTTCAAAAATACAACAATTGCATCTTCAGTACACTTGCCTTTCATAAAACCAAATTGAGACTTATTAAAGAACCTAGTCTTTTCAAGAAAGCTAAGCATTTTAGTTACTATGACCTTTTCGAAGATCTTAGAAAACACCGAGAGTAAGCTTATTGGCCTGTAGTTATTAGGATTACTTTTATCGCCTTTTTTAAAGATCGGTATAATTAAAGTGGTTTTAAGGCAATTCGGGAATATACCGCACTGGAAGCTTTCATTAATAATATGCCTCAACGGATTTATTATGTATTTCCCAACCTTCTTAATAATCATATTACTAATACCATCTACTCCACTTGAGTTCGTAGATTTTAAACTGTTGATAATATTGAGAAGCTCTAGATTGCTAATGGGCCCATAATAGAAGGAAAGTTGACTCGATTTGTCAGTTAATAATTTTATATTGCTGCTATTGAGTTCAATAGATACACCTGGTTTACATTTTTCAGCAACATTTTTGAAAAAATCGTTTAGGTTGCCATATTTAGGTTGTCATTGACGATTTTATTGCCAAATTTGAGGTATTTTAACTCTTTGCCAAGTAAATCATTAACAATACGCCATTGCTCTTTTGGATTATGCCGATTTTTCGCAAATTTATTGGTATAATATTCAAGTTTTTGCTTGTATATGAGATTACGCACATTAGATTGCAAATCTTTGTATTTATGTTTAATTATAGGTTCATTCATTTTATACTTATTTTTTGCATAGAATTTATTCTTTTCTTCAATCTTAAAGCGAATCCTGTCAGTAATCCAGGGTTTGATTTTTTTTAAATATTTTCTTAATTGTGGTGATTTTGCATTCATTAATGAATTGCGTAAGTTTTTCCACAAAAAATGAAAAGGCGTTAGAGGGATTTTCCGATCTATAAACACAATCCCAACTTTCTAAATGCAGACAATGGATTAATTGGGAATAATTTATTTGAGACAATTTTGTCGCACCAAATCTGCAGTGTAAGTAGACCTATTCTCACAACAGTCATTTCTAAAGATATTTTTAAATATAACACCCACCAGTAGAGTAGTAGTGGTCAGTAATATTGAGTTCCAAAATATAAGGTTGTACATTGGTTAAGGCATTGGACTTAAGAAATACATGGTCGATGCACGATTTTGATTTTTCATCTACTCTTGTAGGTAAATTTATAAGCGCTTGAAAACCTAGTGAGGATAAGAGGAGCATATATACATCACATTCTTTAGGTAGGTTAAATATATTAATATTTATGTCGCCTACCAGGCAAACATTCCTACAGTTGACAGAGCACAATATACTTTCTAAATCTTTAAGAAAAATATGACTGGGGACAAACTGCAGTCGATATACACAAATAAAAGTCATAAGCAAGTTCTTACCAAGATTCAATTTTATAGTTAGACAATCTGCACTTTCAATGACTGGAGTGAGAACCTCTTGTACTTCGTGTTCACTTTTAATAAATACAACCGTACCACCCGATGAATAAGTTTCATTACAATTTGGATAAACACTGTAACCCGGAATAGAAAAGTTAGAAACTTCGTTATCAAATACCCAGATTTCGGTTAAAACAATCATTTGAGGCATGATTGAAAAGCAATTATGTAAGTGAGCACAAAAGTTATCAAAATTCCTTCGCATGCTTTTAATATTTTGATGTACAATTGTGAAGTCACTGGCTGAATTACATAAACTAGTACTAACATAAGTTTTATTATAATCATGAGCACTACTTGGATCATAAAGGTCATTTACGTTACACAACATTATAACAAAGATTTAGATACGTATTTATAAATATTTTAGATCTTCAAGAGTCTTGATGTATTTGATCGTCTCATCATTATTTTCCCACGTGGTATCCAGAGAAATTCATAATTAAGTTCCTGTTTTGCTGTTTTAGCTTCTTTAAGAATATGTTTTAAGTCACCAGATAGCCAGTCATTAATATATACGAGTATATTCCCTTTAGCCGATGGTATGATGGTATTAGCTTTGATTGGTTTTTTATTTGCATAAACAGATTTAATTATGTTTTCCTTCGTACATGTTCGCGTTGTCTTCAGTACCAGTACTTCAGAATCAGAAGATTTGCCGTTCACTCTTATTTTCTTTCTGTAGCAGAGGTCAATGTCTTCTTTGCCAATTTCCAGATCGAGCCCAGTGTTTACAATATTTACCGCGGTGTCGATGACGCATTCATTGACAACAGTCGGGACATTGCGAATTTCCAAATAGTTGGTGTGTATTGACTGGTCAATAAATGCCAATCAAGAGTTAGCATTTTAAGACCGTAGACCTATTTTACCGCGATGTACTCGTACGATGTGCCGTGCAATGGACCGTGGCTTAAGTGGTAGTGTATTGACTTCTCATTCGAATGGTTCGGGGTTCAATACCAGCCGTGACCGAAAGACTTTTTTTCAGGCAACTAAAATCTCGTGGTTGCCTGTATATAACATTAAGTCAATTTACACTAATAATTTAGTCTACCCCTTTAATTGTTGGATGCCACCCATGGAGCGAAATAACCACTGAGCTCAAATATCTTTCACTCTCTCTCTATCCAATTTTCCGAAAAACTTAATACGTGCTCCGGCATTTTAAGAGTAGTCATACCCTCTTGAGTGTTAAGTTCTTTAAAAAAAAAACGGAGAATGGAAAACTATAACAAATAAGTATACTACCTTGACTATTACAGAAAAAAGAAATGGTTTACATGAGAAAAGATTTGTTGCAGGAAACAAAACAAATTAAGACAAGTAGCTGTGTAAATTCGCCACCACCATTGTAGTATGGGCTCACGCCCCCACCATAGAAGTAGATGATTCCATCAAAAACATTCCATGAGCTTCTCAAAAAAACCTACTAAAAATGGACTGTCCGAAGTTGAATTTGATTAAGATGTGCAATAGGATATTTTAGCCTACATGACACCACGTCTTGTTAGAAACGGACTTAAGCCAATTTGCTTTGCTGCGGTATTAAGGTAATGAAGACAGAGGCCTGTAGATATGAACAAGTAAATTTAGTAGCATAATCAATGCTAAGGATATAAAAAGACCACTTCTGCATACGGTTTAATGGCATAGATGTGCCGAATTTCTATGACAAGCAGAACAAATCGATTTAGTGATAGCAATATCTTAAATATAGGGTTTTCCAATAAGGACAACTTATTTTTTAAATAAAACGCAAACCATTTGAGATATTTCAAAAACTTTATTATCGGCTTGAAGTACAATCAAAACATTTATGAATGGCACTCGACTTTGTTCATATGGTCATCGCGGGCACGTTTGCAGTGTTCGATTCGTTGGACCCAATTTTCAACGACTCGGCCACACATTTCGGCCGAAATGCCGTTATTTCGCGTTCAATGTTGGCTCTGAGCTCTTCCAACGTCGTCGGTGAGTTGGCATAAACAAATGACTTAACGTAGCCCTACTGAAAATAGTCAAGCGGCGTTAAATCGCACGAACGAGGCGGCCAATCGACTGGCCCATTTCTTGAGATAACACGCTCACCATACTTACTCTTCAATAAATCCATTGTAGCATGTGCTGTTTAGCTTGTGGCACCATCCTATTGAAACCACATGTCGTCCAAGTCCATATCTTCCAATTCGGGCCAAAAATAATCTCGTGATCATGGTGCGATAACGCTGACCATTCACAGTAACGAAAAAGTCGACGGAAAAATATGGCCCAATAACGCCGCCGGCATGCAAACCGCACCAAAAAGTTATTTTTTGTGGATAAAGTGGTGATTCATGAAGCACATGTGACCAATAACGCATATTTTGCTTATTGACGAGCCCATTGAGCCAAAAATAAGCTTCGTCACTGAAGATGATTTTGCGATGAAATTCGCATGAATCTTCTCCAGAACCCAATCGGAGAACGTATGTCGCTTCAAATGGTCCATCGGCTTCAATTCTTTAGTCAGCTTGATCTTGTATGGGTGTAAACCAAGATCCTTACGCAAAATACGCCATAATGTGGTCTGAGCGATGCCCAGTTCTTGAGAACGCCGTGGAATTGACTGATTTGGACCGTTTGCTACGGACGAGACTTATTAAAGAACCTAGTCTTTTCAAGAAAGCTAAGCATTTTAGTTACTATGACCTTTTCGACGATCTTAGAAAACACCGAGAGTAAGCTTATTGGCCTGTAGTTATTAGGATTACTTTTATCGCCTTTTTTAAAGATCGGTATAATTAAAGTGGTTTTAAGGCAATTCGGGAATATACCGCACTGGAAGCTTTCATTAATAATATGCCTCAACGGATTTATTATGTATTTCCCAACCTTCTTAATAATCATATTACTAATACCATCTACTCCACTTGAGTTCGTAGATTTTAAACTGTTGATAATATTGAGAAGCTCTAGATTGCTAATGGGCCCATAATAGAAGGAAAGTTGACTCGATTTGTCAGTTAATAATTTTATATTGCTGCTATTGAGTTCAATAGATACACCTGGTTTACATTTTTCAGCAACATTTTTGAAAAAATCGTTTAGGTTGCCATATTTAGGTTGTCATTGACGATTTTATTGCCAAATTTGAGGTATTTTAACTCTTTGCCAAGTAAATCATTAACAATACGCCATTGCTCTTTTGGATTATGCCGATTTTTCGCAAATTTATTGGTATAATATTCAAGTTTTTGCTTGTATATGAGATTACGCACATTAGATTGCAAATCTTTGTATTTATGTTTAATTATAGGTTCATTCATTTTATACTTATTTTTTGCATAGAATTTATTCTTTTCTTCAATCTTAAAGCGAATCCTGTCAGTAATCCAGGGTTTGATTTTTTTTAAATATTTTCTTAATTGTGGTGATTTTGCATTCATTAATGAATTGCGTAAGTTTTTCCACAAAAAATGAAAAGGCGTTAGAGGGATTTTCCGATCTATAAACACAATCCCAACTTTCTAAATGCAGACAATGGATTAATTGGGAATAATTTATTTGAGACAATTTTGTCGCACCAAATCTGCAGTGTAAGTAGACCTATTCTCACAACAGTCATTTCTAAAGATATTTTTAAATATAACACCCACCAGTAGAGTAGTAGTGGTCAGTAATATTGAGTTCCAAAATATAAGGTTGTACATTGGTTAAGGCATTGGACTTAAGAAATACATGGTCGATGCACGATTTTGATTTTTCATCTACTCTTGTAGGTAAATTTATAAGCGCTTGAAAACCTAGTGAGGATAAGAGGAGCATATATACATCACATTCTTTAGGTAGGTTAAATATATTAATATTTATGTCGCCTACCAGGCAAACATTCCTACAGTTGACAGAGCACAATATACTTTCTAAATCTTTAAGAAAAATATGACTGGGGACAAACTGCAGTCGATATACACAAATAAAAGTCATAAGCAAGTTCTTACCAAGATTCAATTTTATAGTTAGACAATCTGCACTTTCAATGACTGGAGTGAGAACCTCTTGTACTTCGTGTTCACTTTTAATAAATACAACCGTACCACCCGATGAATAAGTTTCATTACAATTTGGATAAACACTGTAACCCGGAATAGAAAAGTTAGAAACTTCGTTATCAAATACCCAGATTTCGGTTAAAACAATCATTTGAGGCATGATTGAAAAGCAATTATGTAAGTGAGCACAAAAGTTATCAAAATTCCTTCGCATGCTTTTAATATTTTGATGTACAATTGTGAAGTCACTGGCTGAATTACATAAACTAGTACTAACATAAGTTTTATTATAATCATGAGCACTACTTGGATCATAAAGGTCATTTACGTTACACAACATTATAACAAAGATTTAGATACGTATTTATAAATATTTTAGATCTTCAAGAGTCTTGATGTATTTGATCGTCTCATCATTATTTTCCCACGTGGTATCCAGAGAAATTCATAATTAAGTTCCTGTTTTGCTGTTTTAGCTTCTTTAAGAATATGTTTTAAGTCACCAGATAGCCAGTCATTAATATATACGAGTATATTCCCTTTAGCCGATGGTATGATGGTATTAGCTTTGATTGGTTTTTTATTTGCATAAACAGATTTAATTATGTTTTCCTTCGTACATGTTCGCGTTGTCTTCAGTACCAGTACTTCAGAATCAGAAGATTTGCCGTTCACTCTTATTTTCTTTCTGTAGCAGAGGTCAATGTCTTCTTTGCCAATTTCCAGATCGAGCCCAGTGTTTACAATATTTACCGCGGTGTCGATGACGCATTCATTGACAACAGTCGGGACATTGCGAATTTCCAAATAGTTGGTGTGTATTGACTGGTCAATAAATGCCAATCAAGAGTTAGCATTTTAAGACCGTAGACCTATTTTACCGCGATGTACTCGTACGATGTGCCGTGCAATGGACCGTGGCTTAAGTGGTAGTGTATTGACTTCTCATTCGAATGGTTCGGGGTTCAATACCAGCCGTGACCGAAAGACTTTTTTTCAGGCAACTAAAATCTCGTGGTTGCCTGTATATAACATTAAGTCAATTTACACTAATAATTTAGTCTACCCCTTTAATTGTTGGATGCCACCCATGGAGCGAAATAACCACTGAGCTCAAATATCTTTCACTCTCTCTCTATCCAATTTTCCGAAAAACTTAATACGTGCTCCGGCATTTTAAGAGTAGTCATACCCTCTTGAGTGTTAAGTTCTTTAAAAAAAAAACGGAGAATGGAAAACTATAACAAATAAGTATACTACCTTGACTATTACAGAAAAAAGAAATGGTTTACATGAGAAAAGATTTGTTGCAGGAAACAAAACAAATTAAGACAAGTAGCTGTGTAAATTCGCCACCACCATTGTAGTATGGGCTCACGCCCCCACCATAGAAGTAGATGATTCCATCAAAAACATTCCATGAGCTTCTCAAAAAAACCTACTAAAAATGGACTGTCCGAAGTTGAATTTGATTAAGATGTGCAATAGGATATTTTAGCCTACATGACACCACGTCTTGTTAGAAACGGACTTAAGCCAATTTGCTTTGCTGCGGTATTAAGGTAATGAAGACAGAGGCCTGTAGATTTGAACAAGTAAATTTAGTAGCATAATCAATGCTAAGGATATAAAAAGACCACTTCTGCATACGGTTTAATGGCATAGATGTGCCGAATTTCTATGACAAGCAGAACAAATCGATTTAGTGATAGCAATATCTTAAATATAGGGTTTTCCAATAAGGACAACTTATTTTTTAAATAAAACGCAAACCATTTGAGATATTTCAAAAACTTTATTATCGGCTTGAAGTACAATCAAAACATTTATGAATGGCACTCGACTTTGTTCATATGGTCATCGCGGGCACGTTTGCAGTGTTCGATTCGTTGGACCCAATTTTCAACGACTCGGCCACACATTTCGGCCGAAATGCCGTTATTTCGCGTTCAATGTTGGCTCTGAGCTCTTCCAACGTCGTCGGTGAGTTGGCATAAACAAATGACTTAACGTAGCCCTACTGAAAATAGTCAAGCGGCGTTAAATCGCACGAACGAGGCGGCCAATCGACTGGCCCATTTCTTGAGATAACACGCTCACCATACTTACTCTTCAATAAATCCATTGTAGCATGTGCTGTTTAGCTTGTGGCACCATCCTATTGAAACCACATGTCGTCCAAGTCCATATCTTCCAATTCGGGCCAAAAATAATCTCGTGATCATGGTGCGATAACGCTGACCATTCACAGTAACGAAAAAGTCGACGGAAAAATATGGCCCAATAACGCCGCCGGCATGCAAACCGCACCAAAAAGTTATTTTTTGTGGATAAAGTGGTGATTCATGAAGCACATGTGACCAATAACGCATATTTTGCTTATTGACGAGCCCATTGAGCCAAAAATAAGCTTCGTCACTGAAGATGATTTTGCGATGAAATTCGCATGAATCTTCTCCAGAACCCAATCGGAGAACGTATGTCGCTTCAAATGGTCCATCGGCTTCAATTCTTTAGTCAGCTTGATCTTGTATGGGTGTAAACCAAGATCCTTACGCAAAATACGCCATAATGTGGTCTGAGCGATGCCCAGTTCTTGAGAACGCCGTGGAATTGACTGATTTGGACCGTTTGCTACGGACGCCTGAACGGCAGCGATATTTTCGACACTTCTACCAACCCGTTGTCTCACTGACACTGCAACATCATATAACGAATATGTAGACTCAAATTTTTGCACTAAACTTGTTATTGCCTGTCTACTAGGGCGAGAATTACGACCGAAAATTGGAATTAACGCTCTTAAAGTTGCAGTCACCGATTCCGAATTTCGGTAGAAAATTTTTATAATTTGCAGACGTTGCTCGTTCTTGTACTTTACCATGATGAATATGTTGAGTTTACTGAATAAATTGACAGTGATAGTTTGATGATTAGTGAAAGAGTGCGTTCAGAAATTAAATTCAAAGTTGTCAAGTCCCTATTGGAAAACCCTTTATTAGTGTCTTTTTTTTAAGAATTTAAGACTCAAGATCGTGTGAAAAACGGTTAAGTTTCCGGAAAACTGGATAGAGAGAGAGAGAGAGAAAGGTATTTGGGCTTAGTGGTTATTTTGATCCATATGTGGCATCCAACATTTAATGGGTAGACTAAATTATTAGTGTAAATTGACTTGGTGTTGTATTTAGGCAACCATTTACCTCACGAGATTTCAGTTGCCTGAAAAAATGTCTTTCGGTCACGGCTGGTATTGAACCCCGAACCATCGGAATCAGAAGTCATTACCTTGTGGTGCTAGGAATGATAACCATTGAGCCACGGACACCCATACCCATGGCAGGATATTTAAATTTCGTTTAGCACCATTGTCACTGTGTTTGGAAAGCATTAAAGTCCACTCGATTGCTGATTCCCCACATAGCTTCTGTTCTGCTTCTATAGGAATGACATCGAAATACGCTAACGTTCACTCGAAAAGTAAGTCCTGAAACGAATATGACAAGTGGAGAGTATAATCATCATCAAATGAATATATTGTAACTATTGTAGATTAGAAGCCTAATCAACAAAATTAAATATTATGTGGGAGATTTCTTCGTTTTTTTTGTAAAGGGATCTGATCTGTCACTTGCCGGGGCACTGCAATCTAAAAGATTTTTTGCAAAAGGAAGCCAAGAGAGGCTAAACTCAACTTTTGATGAAATGAGGAAACAATCTCTCTGGCGGAGGTTTTGAGAATTTCCCCAAAGATTACAATTTTTATGAGGAAGTTTCGTCTCCTTAAGGCATTTAGAGCCATGCATTCACACAAAATGTGTTCCGCAGTTTCGTCCTCTTCCATGCAAAGACAACATTCAGTTTCCTGAATAAGACTTAATCCTTAATGGCTGTTTGACTGTCCGTTAGCATATGGATGGAAACGGCCTCTGTATAGATTTGCGCACACCTGAATGGTATAGTTTCCGATTGAAATACACTGGGACTTTTTCCCATTGGCTGCGAAATTCTGGTGCTTGGAGCAAATACATCCGCTCATATATCCATCTACCACTTGATACCTTTAAGGTTTGAGGTAGGGTTTTTGTAGTTCCAGCTTCTCTGCTTGGGATCACTATTTTCTTGAGAAGTAATCCCGTCGGAAAAATAATGGAGCCCTGGGGCAAACTTGCATTTATTTTGAAGATATATGGCTTGAAATCGTCCAACACATCTTTGACAAAACAGTCGGATGGCACACTCTGCCAAATGCCTTTGAGATATCATGGTCAACCAACTTGCTTTGGTTAAGTTGGTGTAGACTTCGGTTTCGTTTTTGGATTAGACGTGCCATTAAATCACAGGTGATCATGTTGCTACGAAAACCATATTGCCAGTCAGTGAAAAGTCGGTATACTTTATGAGCTGACGGTTTCTTAGCGTTTTGATGGACTTGGAAAGAACGAATATAATGATATTTTCGATCTACTCGGAAAGGGTTCTTAAGAGTAGGATTAATGAAAAAGCAGACCTCCTTTTGAGAAGAGAAAAATATTACTTTTAAGTGAATTCGCTTTCACCCTGCACCTATTTTGCAATAATTGTCGATAACGGTTACTTAAACGGTATTGAGTTTCATGGTTTTTGTGAGCTCTAGCTCCATGTGTATATATGCATGTGTGGTATATATTTGGTAAAGCTAATTTTTAAATAGATATTAAGTCCAAACTAACCCATATTTCCATTCTCTATTGAACATTCATTATGCGAGCTTTAATTCTCTACCGAAAGGATACTTAATGACACGTCTTGTTTGCGAAGACATAAAAACATCACACTAGTTGTAATCTAGTTGTAAAGTCTACAAACAGACACATCTCAGGGTAAATTTTTACCCACGTCTTCACTGTAGGTTAGACGAATTCTTCTGTATCGTCCTTCTAAAGGAATTGATTATGTGTCTTCATTTCGTATTCATCGCCGTATAAATAATAGACCAAAATGAATATCCTTTTTGGAGTTTTCGAAGCCAATAGTTAACCGCAACATGTGCCGACACAAAACAAAACACACGCAAACAGCAAAAGCACCAGCCTCAGCATTCTCTGGACGAAATAATTCACTTGTTTTTCTCTACTTCAGCCCGGACATATGGAATCTCCAATTCAACTCTGTCCATGCTCCATGTTAGGTTGCTTTTACTCAATTGAAAACAACAACAGAATCGTAACCATAACCGAAGGATAACAATAAGAGTGAAATAAATAAAATTCAAAAATACATGAAAGTAAAAGGAAACACAGCGGATGGTGCGAGACAAGGACGAAAAACACTACGATTGCAAACATACATATAATCTGACACCAATAATATTGGGCATACAACTCATTTAGCAGCAACAGGAAGGCACCAGGTTCAACTTGTACCACAAGACCAAAGTCTAGAGGGGTAGTGTCTCCATTACTCCATCTACGAGTACATCATTGTCCTGAATCAGGATACAGATACGGATATTCGTACTCATACATCTATATAATTTCGAAACTCCGAAGGTTCGGGAAATGATTTTCATTAAACAAAATCCTGAAAACGAGTACCGAATGAAGGAATTGCTTGAGCCTGAGCTGACTCTTAAATTATAGCTGGCCGAGCCGTCGTTTGGTCAAATTACTTGAGAGGGGTCCGGCGGGGGTGTAACATAATTCTTCTGCCTCCATTCTACCGTGGAAGTAGAAATTGAAATGTATATTGTGGGTGGCAAAATGCTGTAGCGGGAATTATTATCCATTACATTGTGTACTCGTACAAACTTGAATGTTGGAATGCGGGAAACCGTCTGGTTCTCTCCCACATTTAAGGACATGTTGACACTTTTGTGTGTATCTCATGCGGTAATAATATTTGCGGTATTCAGACACACGTACGCATGTATATAGCCACATACATATGTACATAGTAGGTGCGTGTGCCTGAAGGACGTAACTTTACATGACGGCTCGTGGCCAAAACAACCGTTGCCACACATGGACCATATCTAAATGATGGTCTTCGAGCCTGGCTGCTGCAGATGTCGTCTACGTTGACGTTCTTTCCACAGAATGCGCGTTTTTTGATGGTTTCGACGGAAGGTATATGCTGCTGTTGTATGTGGGATTCATGTTATGGGGTTAACCTGGTTAAATTGGTTTCAGTTTTTTTCTCCCCAAATAGTCTTTTTGCTTCGTGTTTAAAAATAAAAAAAAGTGGAAACTCAAATTTAGCTTCTGAAGTAAGGATATGGCAAATGAGATCCACCGGATGGTTAACATCAGTGGTAAACCAAATGTTTGCATTGCGGTTGTGCTATTTGGATAGGTAGACTCTGTTAATAAAAATAAATTTTTGTCTCCAGCATATGCATATGGAGTAATGTAGAGAGAGTGAGGTGCCAAAAGTGCGCTCTAAAAGTTTCACTAGGTAGGGTCTTGTTTTTTTGACAGTCTTTTCCAGTTAGAGTGATTAGGAAAGACTCTCCGCTTCAAAATAATATTTTCTTGCAGGCGGTCCCGCTTCAGTTTTTCGGAATAAGGCCTTACTACTCAATTGGCTTGTTAGAACAAAGAAACTGCGTTTACCAAGTGTGATTTTTTGTTTTATTTCTGCTGATGTGTTGCTGGCAGAGGTGGTCAAGGTAGTTCTATACTACCTCGAAATTATAGCTTTCGACTGTGACGCTCTGTATAGTTCGTCGATGTTGTGTGTGCCTTCTTGTTGTCAGCATATACTTGGTGTTGCTCCTTTTATCGATAAAGCCATTTTGGCAGCTTCCGTTTCATTACTAGGGAACGCATCGGAGATAGCTCGCTGTGTTCTCCCAGTTATGTCGATATCATCGGTGTCCGCTAGTAGTCGCACCGCCTTTTGTGAGGTTGTGCCTAACATGGAGCATGGCGAGCTTAGCAGGAATGCCAAAACTAGACATAGCTCAAAAAAGCTTATCTCTATAAATGGTGTTATATGTGGCCTTAAAATTGAAGAAAAGATGGTAGGTATCAATTTGGGCTGCTTGATTTTTTTACAGAATCTGCCAGAGTAAGAAGATTTGGTCGATTGTGGACTTTCCTGGTCTGAAACCGTACTGATAAGGGCAATCAGGTGATTGACGGAGGCTTTCAGACGTTTACAAAATATTCCAGATAAGGTCTTGTATGCGATGTTGAAGAGACTTATATCTCAATAGTTGGTACAGTTGTGGATCGGATAAAGGATGCTGAGATTCCATTTATCAGGCATACTCTCCAAACCAGAACTGAGAAATGCGTTGGTGCATGCTCTCCACAGAGTCATTTCCAGTAGCTTTGAATACCACGGCCGGTAAAGGCTCAGGAACAGTTGATTTATTGGATATAAGGTTAGATACTGCTATCCTCACTTTATTTTGGTCAGGTGGACATAAGTTTTGTATATCGTGGTCTAAGTTGAATGGTCTATTTCGCCTGACGGCGTCTGCGAACACTATTTTTACATAGTCTCTGACTCCACTGAAGGAATTTTTCATCTCTACAGGCCTTGCCTTGACACGTTCTTTTTATCTGTTGATTAAGCTTCCTTACGTTATTCCTGGAATACAACCTCTCAATATCTTCGATCGCACGCTTCTCGTGATCTTTTTTCTTCTTCTGGAGAAGCTGATGTTCTGTCAGTCTCTTCTGCTTGTTAAGCTCACGAGTAGGCTGCTTACCTGCATTTTTTATCAAATAAGGTATTGCTTGGTGGTGGTTGGATGAAATCCAGCACTTCAGTTGCGGCGTCTCTAATGATAAGTTGGCAGCGTTGCCACTGGTCTTCAGTACTTGATGCTGGTGGCATAGAAGTTTTTGACGGATTTCGGGATTGCGTTCGGAGAAGAAGATTCTAGCGGTCTCTCGAGATTGCTGCATTCTACGCCGTATTTTCTCACTGTAGTTCTTCTTTTTTATGGCGATTGGGAAATCCGCATTTGCATCTTTGCCGCAACAAGGTGTTGGTCCGAGACAATGTGGGCTACCCGGAGTGTTCAGACATCTATTGTAGAATACTGGAGGTATGCCTTACGTCGATTGCAATGTGATAAATTTGATTTAGAGTTGCATGATTCGGAGACCGCTCTGCCCCCTTAACTATATTGAGGTGAGATGTGGTGTCATGTAGGACATGCTTACCAACTGTCCTAAGGGTTTACTTTATGGTCATTAACTGCTCCATCTCAGTTTGTCAAGGGTTTCATGGGCAGTATAGCATGTAACGGCATCCTAGTGGAATTACATATCGTCCGGAAAGCGGAAGTTCCTATTAAAGGTTGCACTCCTGAGCCTCTTCAGAAATTGTCTCACTCCAGAAACGACAATTTGTTCGGGCACTAGATGGATCTTAAACGGGTGATAGTGATAGCGAAAGCGGCTATAGTTTCTTCCTTACGCACATTACGTTGATGGCACGTTGGTGGAATTTATCCACAACACGACGAATCAAAAAGCAAAAAGAGAGGCTGTAAATTTATAAGATGTGCTGGTAGGTTTATGTCATCAGTCCTGGGAAGTGCTCGTAAGGCAAATGGGAGAAACCTGCGTTGGACACCTACTACCCGGTGCAATAAAGCAAACTTAGCTAGGTTATTCAATGAGAAGGCGCATAATTATTATGAAACGGCATTTAGTGACATAAGGGTTGGAGAAGTCTTTAGAATAGCGTTTGATAAAGCTAGTTTGTTTGTTGGCAGAGAAAGACGAGTAATCGCTTCAGTGATAAAGTGACTAAAGTACCAGCAACCACCATGTCAACGGCGAGTATCTGCAGCCTGATGCGAGCGTAAACCAGAAAATCAGAAAGGTAGTGCTCCGCGGTGTCGTCATGAGTTTTATAGCTAGCCTCGCAGGATGTTGTATCACTTATGCCCAGTACGTGCTTAGCAAAGTGTTTTCTACTGAGAGATAGGGGGAAGGCCGCTGACAGCTTAGAAACATCGGGAAGCATTTTGCAATTATGGTCGTATGAAACCTAACTACCGATGGAAACCCTAACCGAGGACGCAGGCAGACATAACGTCGGTTCAGGTCCTACAAAATCGCCGATTTAATTTCCCGTGATCTCAGTGTGACCTAGAACCTAGACAAGACTCAGTGAATTTACTCTTCCGATTACGTTTAGTAAAGTCTTTCATTCCCGAACCACCTTGAAAGTCGTAAGAGGGTTCAGCAAGTTTTCTAAGGGCTACTTGGCTGTCACTACAAATGCAAATGTTTGTCCCTCTCCACCGATTCTTCACAATATATTGTAGTTCGTTGCTATCAGGATTGTGTATACCTCAACTTGAAAGGCGGACGCAAATTTTCCTAACGAGGGATGAAATCTAACGAGGGATGAAATCGTCCTCCAGAAAGACACCGGCAACGCATCCTAAATAGGTTTTGGAGCCATCCTGACTACATTTCTTTCCTGCTTCAGATTCCGGCCGAAACCAGCCACAGAGAAAGTCGATTTCGTATTTTTTCCGCAGCTGGTATTCTGGTTTTATTGCATCAGACATGTCGTAAGATCAGAGTTATAAGGCAGTCAGCGCGTTAGATCATCAAAGCTCCAGTACCATAGACCACCTCTTTTTAAACAGAAGATGGCTTTGAGAGTGCAGCCCATGATATGAATACTAAGGGAAGGGAGATTTATCAATGCATCTTGAGCGGAATCAGGCATGCTAGGGAAAGCCTCCATGCAGTCAAGACAGCCCGTTCTTTGGAGTCTGGTGAAAACAGCAATAACGTATTTTCATGGGAGCTTGTTCCACCAGACAACCGATGTATACGATATTATTGGCCTTATCATAGCCGTGTAGGTCCAAATGACCCTTCTCGGTGTCAGGTCCCATGTGTTACCGACAGCTTCTTTGCACTACCAGAAGGCTGACAGCACCTTAGAAGTTTTCCTTAGTTGGTTAGCCAAGATGACACAGAAATATGATATTACCTGTATGGGAATGAAAATAAAGTTCAGTATTACAGATAGCACCTAGAACACGCATTTAATTTACCAAGGTGAAGGGTTGATTTAAGATTGAATTGATAAGTTGATAATAAGCGAATTTCCACCGCAAACTACAGTAGTATTGTGACCTGCACAATCTGTATGTTATACGGGTACAGCCCAAGGTTTATTATTTTTATTTTTTTCTTTCAAAATAATCTCTTTTACAATAACCCAAAAATGACTAAATTGACGCAGATAAGCAGCTTGCACCAGCAATTTCCCGGAAGCCAAAAGACTTAAAAAACACTCTTGTGTCGCTGCAGACTGGGGTAGACTTGGTCCTCAACCGACAACTCTCACCATAAGGACCGATCTTGCACTTGTCGCCACCAACCGCGTACTCAATGTTGTCTCTCCCCCCATGGATAAGGAAAATACAAAGGAAAAAGTCTTCCTTTACCACGTTGGTCCTTTACGGATGTACGTCAGAGTGTACTGACAAGGCCAATGTCATTGTAAAGCTGAATAGTTCGTCATCTCATATGTTGTTCTCATTTTCCACTTAGGCTGACTGGATCGAAAATAACTGGATTTTCTATTTAAGAAACTACAGGCATTTAGATACATCCAATGCTTTCCTGCCATATATGTAGTAGCATCGGGAAGGTATGGTGGTAACCATGATTGAATTTCAGGCTGAGCCCAGGTTGACAAAGTCCTTAATCCAGAGATGTTAATCCAGGCGGCCTTTCTTCTTTACAGCATATACATACATACTTTGTTGCACCCCATTTACTATCATATTTAACCCATTCTCTCCGCTTCTGTTTCGATGGACTAATGGACTAATGATACGAGAATCTCTCTAATTTCTTCCCATTATACAAATGCCGTCAGAGTATGGTGGCAATGGTAAGGACTTTTGAAATATTGTGTCACTGCTGTTGGCCTGTGATTTTCGCATAATTGTTTCAAGTTTGGTTTTGAAACCAAATCAAAATCACATGAATCTTTTTTTAATAGTATATACATGCTTTGTTATCGTCATTATGGACTTTAACAGGCGAATAAATTTGGCAAGGGCGTCCAAACTTATGTCATATGCGACCCCATAAAGTGAATATCTTCACGATGATGAACTTACCGGACTTAAAACACTGATAAAGAACTCATTCGAATTGCTGATATACAAGTAGAATTTCAAGCGAAGTTAAGGAGGAGTTCTCCTATAGTTAGAGGGTAACTATTCTTGAAAATCAATAAGACGATACTGAAATTGTACATATTCACTGAACACACACTGAACATTCGACCGTATTCTTCGGATGACTTGGTATATGTGCCTTACCAAATCAATCTCCACTGCTTTAGATATTTTGACAGGGAGTCCAGAAGCGGTATTGGTCTTTAGTTTCGATATAGCTATCCAGACCTCTTCTTGGTTGCATTTTATGTGTTTTGACAATCGTCGTTCACGTTGAAAGTTTATCTTCTTCTGATTTTTCAGCACTGACTGTGACTCTTCATTTTTACTGCATGATTTTGTTCGGGATTTATGTTTCACGACTTCGATGAAACGCTTCTCTATTCCTGTTTTTTTTCTGAGAAACTGATTTTCACATTGTTTCCGTTACTCAAAAACTTCGCAAGTAGCTGCGGTATTTCCTGGTAGCGCCACCTTATCGTCTCTTTCATTCAACCATTCAACTTTCTTTCAAAGGCTATACTGCCTTGAAAATATTATCACATCATATTGTGGGTATTGAGTTGTGGAAAAGGCATTCCCTAATCAACATGGCTTACTGAAAGGTAGATCAACCACCACTAACCTCATCGAATTCTTGTCCTCTGTTCTCTCAGCCTTAGGAAGTGGTAAAGAAGTTTACGTTATAACAACTGATTTCAATAAGGCTTTGGACAAGATATTTCGTAAACTAATCCTGTTCAAATTGTCCGTCCTGGGCTTTGAACCCATTTTGTTAAAATGGATATCTTCATACCTGGATAATCGTTTTTATAGTGTTCGTTTCAGGTCTGTCCTATCGGCCCCTTTCTTGGTCACTTCAGGTGTTCCTCAAGGTAGTCACGTTGGTCCACTTCTCTTCATCCTATTTTTTAAAACCCATTTCCTCACAACACGACTCCAGCCTTCTTCAAATATATTTAAATAGTTTTTCCACATAGTGCATGAAGAACTGCTTGGAACTCAATGTCACCAAATGTCAATCGATTACCTTCTCACGTAAGCGCAACAAGTCTCCTCAACGAATTTACCTTCTCCACGGCCAACCTATTGTATATCCGTTGTTGAGTCTATCTGTGACCTTGGCATGTTATGCGACATCACTTGGCTTCGTTAAAAGATGGTCCAAAGAATTCTGCAACCCGTACGTGACCAGATCTGTATACATCACTCACGTTCGCTCCCTTCTTGAGTACGCTAGCCAAGTGTGGGCTCCCTTTCAACGAATTCATGTATCCCGTATTGAGAACATCCAGCGTCGTTTTCTTCGATTTGCTCTTCGAGTTCTACCTTATTCTAATTCTTCTCATTCACCGACTCCTCTCAGACAACTGCATTGTCTTTTACACAACACAATCTCCCGTATGCTGCGTAAGGTAAACTCTAACCTTTCCGTTTTCACAGCACTCTCTCTCTCTCAAATTCGATCTCCTTTACCATCCCTAGCTTTAGTGATAAGTCCTAGATATTGTAAAACCTTAATTTTTATTAGTTTTTAAGCTTGTATAAAGCCAAACAAATGGGCGCGTAAGCCCCACCAAAATTTATCATTCGCCCAGAAAGAAATTAATTAGGTTAAGTTCATTTCCAGATGTGATGTCCTGTTGACTATGTTTTCCAATTATGGGACTGAAATACTCTGCTTCCCTTATTTGGCTTTTAAATCGACAAAGAAAATATTAACATTGTGCCTAGGAATTGCTCATACGTCTGGTCGTAAACCTCGTTCTGCATTCATATCATGCTTATGTTAGCGAATTTAGCCTTGACACGGAATGTATCGTAGTTAGGCATAGGCAGAAATCTTTGTGCTTACTGTAGCAATCAACATATTAGACAGACTTTTATCATTCATTTGGTTAGGCTATTCCATCGTACTTCTTGGACGGTAGTCATCTCTGCTTGGTACGGTCTATTCTCCACTTATTGTTCGGCTATATGTGAATTTTTAAGTGTTTCGGTTGCTGGGGGAGTCGGACAGTAAGTTTGCCGATATCTGAGTCGTCGTTGTAACTTCACAATATATCGACCTGACTATGTCAAAAGAGATTATAACTTTGCCGCTTCGCAGGTCCGAATATTAATAATCGTATTTGCATGATCAGCCTCAGCATACTGCGTTTATATTCAGCGATTCTCTTCCTCCTTAATTCCTTTCTACTTACAATATGTAAAGGTTCGAGACTGTTGGACGATTCTACCGTTTGAGGTTTGTTTGGTTGTGTTGTTTCCCACTTTTGAAGACCAAGGAGTAATCATTTCCTTCGTCATTCGCGTAAAAAGTACACGAGGCCTTAGCAATCTCGTCAAGATTGGTTTGGTGAACTTGCTTTTCAGGACAGCACTTTGGAAAATGGGATAGAGAGAGTAAGAAAGGTGTTTGGGGTCAGTAGATATTTCGCTCCATGGGTGGCATCCAACATTTATTTGATTTTTTTAAACTGAAAAATAGAATGTCTTTCGGGCGCAGTTGGGATTCGAACAGCAAACTTTACGATTCGGAAGCCAGTACACTACCGCTTGAGCCACGGGCACCCATTATGGATACCTGACCACCGATCATCAGGCTAACTTATCTCGTAGTAACTCTTGATACAATCATTGAATCTAAGGGCAGTAGTTTTGTCATCGAACAAAGAAATTCTAGATCAAAAGATGGAAAAAACTCAGTAAAATAATCCATTTCAAAGGCGCAAGAGCCGGAATTTGTTTGCTCTATCACATTTTAGTTAAAAAGCTCATTATGTTTCACAAGCCTTTTAATCCATTCTATTACGAGTACTTCTGCTTAAAGTGCAGCAACTTTTAATGACGACTGACAACACAGCAAAAAAATGTCCTTCTCTCGACTCAAGGAAACATAACCCAAAGTAGCGTAACGAATAATAGTCGTTCACCGGGCTCTTGCCACATCAACATAACTGTAA
The DNA here is from genome assembly GCA_949129095.1 of Volucella bombylans. Lineage (NCBI taxonomy): Eukaryota > Metazoa > Arthropoda > Insecta > Diptera > Syrphidae > Volucella > Volucella bombylans. The sequence continues at coordinate 155,584,996 of OX422143.1, forward strand.
GTTTATTTATAAAAAAAAATACCACCTCACCTGCAAAACATCGTTGCTTTTGCGGAACGCCCAGGACAACAATCAGATTTTATTGCATTTTTTTACCCTTCTCACCTTTAGACCCATAGCGGCTATTGTTCCATACCCAAATGTCAGCTGGAGCCTTTTCTATTGACAATGGCCATGGCTTTAAGTCTAACCCACTATTGTAGGCCCACCCTTACTTAGTACAATAAAAATATAGCCGCAGCAACATATCGATTTTGATTTAGATTTCAATTTTACCGAAAACCCAGAGTCTAGTTGGTAAAAGCTGAAGACCGGAGAAGTTTTTCCAGACTCACCACTTTTTTATGGTGTTGGAATGATTGTGGTTGAATTGTACTTCAACAAATTCAAAATATTTCTACTTCAGAGCAAAAGAGAGTGTGTGTGTGACGGGTATTAAGCTGCCGCAAAATCGACTTGGTAAAAGGGGAGAGATTTTAATAATACGAGTACGTATCTACTTCCGCAGATAGAGGAGTTGTGTTCGAGCCCTGATGTCCTTTTGTCTGGTGGTGAATTTTTTTTTGGAAGGTAGTCAGCCTTTCATTACCAGCATTATTCTAAGCTGTGAGTGCAGATGTTTTGAAATTTATGACAAAAGTTCTGTGATGTATTTTTATAGAAACAAAATATTGTTTACCAAAGATGGGATCTTTAAGGTTTTGCTCTGAGAAGAGAGGGAATGGAAGGCTAACTTAGTTTCAGTTTACAACAGAAATAGATCAATGAACAAAAGTATTTGTAGATGAGGAGAAAGGGAAAGTGATTTTTGTGAAGTCATCCGATTGAACCAAAGAGGGACGAATCATTATGTTACCAAGCAGACGTTTAAGGACCTTAAGACTGTGAACTTCAATAAATGTATCTAATTGGCGGAGGAAGCTCAATGGAAATAATTACAGAGTAAAGTGGAAAACTTGAGTAAATTATTTGTATTTCAGTTAATGTCTCAACTCTTGACATAGGTCTCTCACATATTTCAGCAACATATAACATAAGTATTGCAGCTTTCTCTAGCAAAGGCTTGACGATGATAATGGAAAGCGCTTTTTTGATTTTTTCAATATCAATCCTCAAGGCCATAGGCGGCACTATGCTTATATGTGTGCAAGATCTGCCACAAATTTAGCTGGCTGTAAACTGACAGGCAATCAATCAACTTCTAGCCAAATTGAGCATTATGGTATCTGCCAGCGTTTTAGAAGCCCTCTCCTGGACATACGAAGAGCCAATATGGAAACAACACTAGATCAGGGCTTTTTGACAACATTTGTCAGACTGCGAACAACTAAAATTCGAATATACCACAATAATGCCAGAATACCTAGGTATAACGTAGGCAGCGTTAAGAATGCCTCAATACACCAATAACTAGGGCGGATACACTAAAAACATACTACTCGGCTTTCTGAGGGTTTCTGCAGGATGATCTACGAACGTAAGCAATTGAAGGCCCGTAGTTACTTTGGCAGTAGGAAATCCCTAAATCTGTTGAAGATAAGAGAATGCGTACATCAACGCGCTGGCTACCGAAGTACATCAAGCAGCTGCTATAGTAGAACTGTCCACAGAATCATCAAAGACCAGGTGATGATCGCTCTAAACTAGATGCGATCCGATAAAAGAACTAAAAAGACTCTACTCGTTCCTAATAAGGGCCAGATTAAATTTTGAAAATAGCATGTGCTACGATCTTTAAACGCGTATTCGCCAGCGACAGGTATTTAAGGTATTCAAGCCAACAAAGTGTTTACCTGTCAAGCTTTGCGCAGGAGAGCTATTCCAGATATTAAGATATTTTGATGAGCGAAGGTCTCATGTATTGCATAGAATAAACTGTCTGAGGAATTCTAGATCTAAATGGGGGAAACCAAGGTTATATTTTGTCAGCAATTTTGTTTTTATTGGTAAATTAGTGGTGTGTTGCGCGCGGCCTACATGGAGCGAAACCGACGAATTAACTCTCTATGGTTAGCCTCTCATAAAATTATGACACAATCTCGGATCGCCTACAGAGGGCATTGAACATAGTTACTGAATGCTGAAGTTGGCCTCAAAGCCAATTCCAAGAAAAGCACCATTGTCAGATTCACTAAGAGAAGAAGGCGAGAAAGACTGAGAAATGCCACTCTCTTCAGTGAAAAAATAGAGTTCTCAACAAAAGTCAAATATTTAGGAATCACACTGGATGAAAAACTTACGTGGAACACTCATCTTTCTAAGACTATTGACAAGGCCAGGACCTCACTATGGACCAGTAAAAGTCTAGCTGGAAAAAATTGGAAACTTAATCCCAAAATGACACTAAATGATGGCACAAAACAACGCAGAGGTCAACACAGGCCAAACTCAACAAACTACAGAGACTAGCCTGTATCTGCGCAACTGGAGCTGTGCTTGAAGTTATTCTAGACATCCTGGCACTTCATCTGGAACTTTCACTATCTTGGAAGAAGTGTATCGTATGACTGTCTCATACCGAATATTTTTTCAAGTTGTATTCGGACCTGTATGAATGTTAGGAATTTTAAAAAAGCTCTACTCTCTACAAACGGCTTTGAAATTCATAAGATGATATTTTATTCTCCAAGGGCATCCGCTTAGTTGTATGGGTAAGCCTTTTGATCCGAAATTAATCCTACCAGGTTGTTTATAATTCTGATAAGATAAGAGTATATAAAAAGAAACCCAATTGAAGGATGCGCGGGGTATTGTTGTCCTTCTAGTAATTCATTTGTGATTGAGACGTTGAAGCACTAATTCAAATATCTATTATAATTTAAGATCTGCAAGTTAGTCTATCTCCGGCAGTCTATCTACGACACTAAGATTAATTGAATGACAGCACACGGTGGCAGTTTACATTAGTGGGATGCCGTTGGAAATGCAAATCTTTCCCAAAAAGGATAGAAGGAGCTACCGTTCGAATATATAAATAAAAGGGAAGATCCTCCTGCTTTTGAATACGATACGGATATTTTGAGGGCAGTCAACTGCCTGACGTATGTAGTTAAAGAATTGGGCTACGATGAGCTCCCCTGAATCTTTTTTTAATATTCCGGATACACCAACGGACAGTAGTTACCTTCAACTAAGTTGGTGGTATCTGTAAACATGGTGATACCCAGTGTTGCAACTACTCATCAATTGTGTTTTTTTTTTAACTGTTAATGGCAGGCAACGGATACTGATTTTCTCCGCCAGAATCGGACTTGATAAAGCAAGAGATGAATACAGCAGTACTCTGAATGCATCAGTGGAGAAACTTTCTAGATATACTCAGTAGTTTAGCGGATTAGTTGGAAAGTGCAGATATAACACCGTGAAAAGGAACAGTGGGATCGATAAAGCAAGATGGTCGACCCGCAATCCCAACAACCGACAACGATTCAATAGTTGCAAGGTATGTTCCTATCATTCTAATTGTGTGGTGGCAAATGTCAAATCTGAAGAGCTTTTATTACAGTCGTTGGCTCTAAAACCCCTAAAATAGCCAGAGACTCCAAAGATTAGTTGAGTGCTAATGCATTGGCTGTGTATTCCCCCTTCATTGACAGCAGCACACAGTGGATACATAGCGCAAAGAGGTAGCTCAGTATTCAGCTTATCAGCAAGCTACGAGAAGGCACCCATTGTAAGATGATGAAAGTAAATGCTACGTTGGGGAATGTACATTCATTCTAAGGTACTCCAGCGAAAGACAAAAGTAGCGTATTTCCGAAAAAAGAGCAGCTTAAGGAAATCTGAGAGTCCGGCCTTCTATAGAACGACCAACAACAGCTAGAAGCTGACTTTAGGTACAGGTTTGTTAGGGTGGATTTGCTCATTAACTCACAGTGTATACATGGACTAAAATAAGTTTAATGACTAGACAATCAGGTCAGTTCACCTCATTTGGAAAAACTGTGATCCTTTTTAAGAACTACTGTGGAAAATTGTTGCTTAGTGGCAGAAAGAAAACCGCCAATGGATTTTAAATCAAAATTCGCCACCTATTTATCGTGCTTAATACGGTAGGAATTACCATCTTAAGTTCTTGAGTTGATGGCCGAATGCGGTATCTCATCAAAACTAATCTAGTTACATATTTGGCATAATGTTGAAAAACACAAGATGCAATGTGCGTTTACATTTGCTCCGAAATATACCAAATCTGCTTCAGATTTCGATAAGGATATGCGCTATCCGATTGGGAAGCTAATACACTACCACTTGAGCCGCGGCCACCCACAAGAAACGAGTCTATCCCATCCTGTGATCAAAATCAAGTACATGTGTTTAACAAAAAAGAAGCATCTGTCCATAGCATAGAAAAAAACAGTCATTGTAGGTGAATGGAAATTTGGAAGTAGTTAATGAGTTTAATTACTCAGGGGGAAGGAAAATGTAATTGCGGACCCTGAGATGTAGATGTAGTCCAAATAGTCAAAACCTGACAACTAAACTGCTTTGATCGCATACAGCAAATGAACAATAATGCTCCAGCCAAGAGGATCTTCTAATCCCAGTACCTAGGTTCGTCGATCGCGGATGCCGGAGTACCTGATAACTTCTACTGCGTGTAGAGTATCGATGAGGATGGAAGGTTTTTGTGCCTTTGGTAGAGACTCTTCACGACTTGGGACCCTTTTTTTAACTAAAACAACTATCATTCTTTTCAGTGGAGACTTGTTCACTTGTTTTCACAATTTTACCGTGAACTAAACTCAATTTAAATTATCCGTTTGGATGGTTTCACGTTTGGGTTTGCACTATCTTACCTTGGTCCAGAGTTTTATTAAATTACGATTTATCTGCCAGTTTTTTAGTGGTCATAATTTAACCACCGCTTTCCTTGTTTGTTTGGTAATTACGATGGCCAATACATTTGTCTTTTCCAACTGCTGCAATACATTTTCATTAGAATGCAAAATTTACAAATACCTCCATCTAAACAACTACACAAACTCGCCAACCACTAACATGAATACATTTGCGGATTTTCTTAAAAAGATAAAAAATAAAATAAAAAAATTTCAAAGAAGTAGGATGGAGTGAAAAAAAAAACCATTTCTCTGCCTCAGCTAAAACCACCTCCTGCAACATCAATGAAAAACTTTCAAATGGGAAAACTTTTCCCAATTGTTTCAGAGGAAGAAAAGTAGGAAAATCTTTTCGAAAATCTCCACCACCAAAGACCAAATACAAAACCGTCCCGGCCATTTGTATTAATTAGACGTAAACAGAGAAAACTTTCACAGCCGCACAACAAACCCAACCAACAACAGCAACAGCATCAACTAAACCGAACCGAATGCAGATAACAGCTTCGAGAACAACAAAAATGAATTGATTGCAAAATTTCCGCCATTGGATGTAGTCTGAAGTAATGCTCGCAGAAAGGACTCCCGAAACGCCGGTGCTGCTCAAAATAGGACATCATGCGAATAGAACAACTGTACTTGAGTTGAATTGAAAAACAAATCGATTGGCAGAGGAGCTGTTGAGGTCACCATTGGACCACACTTAAAGGACAGGAAACATCTGCACTTGTATCGCAATCGAAAATATTCTCATTTCCGCTTTAAGGATTAAATTCACAACCACTTTGCCAATGATACCGTTTGAAGGATGGAGAGAGAAATAAAAAAAAAAACAAAATGCTCTAAGTATCCAAACATAACTAAATTCATTCTCCCAGTCTAGGGAAAAGACTCCTAAGCATCCTTTTTGAGCATTTTAAATACACTTAACTCTCAGCCCAAAACCATGTGTGTCGTAGCGATGTTGGATGCGAATACGGATACGAATGCGGATCTAGAATGGAGTTCCTCGGTTGTGCTGGTAGTGTGTGGATTTATGGCAGTTTTCATACCATGCACCGCATTATTATCCTTGAATACTACTAATCGCATTTACATAGAGGATTTTCGCTGTAAACACCCGCACAAATATTCACACATACAAAATTCACAGGGATGCAAGCTTAGTCGTACTAAGCAGCCGAACCCAAAGGAAGGATGTTGCTGTTGGTCTTTTCCGAAGGAAAATTTTCTGGAGTGAGTGTGTACAAGTACGAATAGGAATAGGAGTACTCGTAGGAGTGTTCCGTATGAATGAATAATATGATATTAATAGGAGCGCTATATGGTAGCTGCATTTGGATATGTTTTTTGGAGAAAAGAATAGAAGCATGAGATGTGAGTTTATGAGTTTATGGTCCACCAGGAGATGGAGATGAAGATGGAGGTCCTCCATGGTCGGGATTTGGAATTGCAGTCAGTTATCCCATTGATAAATGTTCAAAGTTTTGGCGCTGAGCGAGCTAGAGCGGTTTTTGAAAGGTCCCTAAGCTGCTTTTAGCTGCGCTTATAGCCCGATTTGCAAATGAAGTTATTATTTACTGTGTATTTGAGTCCAGGCGGAGTAAAGTACTCGTAGTAGAAAACTTCGATTGGAAAGGATGTTGTGGAATTTACGAGTGAGTTTTAGGGTTAAGGATGTGGATTCCTGTTTCCAACTGAACTTGTATTTCGAAGTTCATCGAAAGGCAATGTAAAGATTTTCATTTGAGGTTTGAAAATTGTCTAGGATGGGTTAAAATAATTATTTCCAGAATACTAGGATGAAGAATGAGGTATTCGGATATCCAGAAATTCAGTGGTTTGAAGCAGGAGTGTTTTTTCATATTTTCTAACTTTTTCTATCTGATTTACAAAAGATTTAGTAGAGGCGTATAGTCAAAACGTTGGTTTGATAATCTCAGTTGGAAAATCTAAAAAAATTTATGGTGAAGGGGCACCATCTGGGGTCAATTGAAAATAAGAAAAAGGCTCGCAGCAGAATTACAGTGCAAGTGCAGATAGCTACACTCTTCTGGAATGTCAAAAATAAATCCAATATTTGAGATACCCAAAAGGAGAGGATGTTGGCATCTAAATAGATGGCGGAGATATAAAAGAAAAAACTGTCAGATTCCACGCAGTAAACCTTTGAATAGCTTAGCACTTCTCTATCGAATTACTGTTTTTAAAATAACTTGATGCACGGCTAAATCGCAGCGAAACTCAAGGAAATATGAATGTTTTAATGTGGCCAAAGTACTTAAGTCTGAATAACTTATTGGTAAGAGAGGACATCTCTTCTCTGCGGATTTAAAAAAAAGATATTCTTCGAAATGGAAGGATTGATTTCCACTTTCCATCTAAGGAGTATGAATTTGCAGTAGTTATCTAAGGCATTTAACTTGATTAATCCCAAACATTATCACGCTGCTATTACGTACACTACTTTGAAAGCCTTTCTGTATCAACATACAGCAAACAAACGCATTTCTGTCCTTAGATATTTGCGTAATTTCATACACTCTATGATGGATTGTCTGTTGGCTTTTCTTTTTATGGAAAAGTCATTTTCAGACTTAACTTTGGGACATTCTGTAACCAAGATTTGGTCACTAGCCAAACATTCGATCGAAATACTTTCTGAGCCTTTAGCAAGAACAATGCAAGAGTTAAACATCTTATGAAGTTTATACCATTGTCGCACATTGTCGAATGTCATTTGAACTGAAAATCTTTCCATTCTTGTTATGTATATCAAAGATAGTCTACGTTGGAATGGCCACACATACTAGTCATAGGTTTCTTCAAGAGATGTAAGCAATAAACATAACATAAGGAATTAATCGTCTTAAAAGTGGTCAGGTGCTCCTAAAATCTCTCTGGCCATTGTAAGTGCAAGAAAACAGGTCATCTTTAATAATGAATTCTGCAGAAGCTGCATGGACGAGGTGGAGACAATCCTCTGTATATGCCCAGCTCTCTCACAAAGGTGGAAACCTCACTTAGGAGCTTTTTTCTACAATGACTTAAACGATCTAAACAATATAAACGTTAACAGTCTCCTACAGTCTCCTAATCCACACCAAAAATGCAAGCAGTATTCCGCAGCTTCTAGACTTCAACCATACCACGCGTCTCGTTGTGATTGCTCATCAATTTACCCTGTTACCCATGATTGAGTGCAATGCATTCAAATTTTATGTCCTAGTGCCAAAAACCAGAAAAAAATTCCAAGCCATCCCTAATTTGAGTTAGAGTTGCACATATCGCAAACGTTCATTGAGAACTCTAATTAACTGAAAACAGAAATCGCTTCTCCCAAAAATGATTAATGATTCGACTTTAAATTCTCTGCCAATTATCCTATTTGTGTATTCTGAGCTCAGATGTCCATGGTGTTGAATTTTCGCTTTTTGAGCCCAGTCCCTTGCTGTATCGCCACTTGTGAATCCGACTTTTGTTCTGAGTTATGTGGGCAAGCTCCTTGAACCAATCCAAAGTTCTACTAGAACGTGAATTTTTGTCAAATACGGTTGGCAAACAAATTTTTGTTTGCTGACAGCGTGTATTTCGTTATGTCCACATCAACTCGAAGATCTGGCAATACTCTTCAGCTGTTAAGGAAGTAACAAACAATTTGAAGCACTCATATTATAATAGTTCCGCTAGTCCGCTGTGAAACAAGTTCTTGACAATCGCAGTGAGTGTTCTAAAATACCACCATCCAACTCTTCATGGATAATTTACGCGCGCCTAAGGGGTTGATACCCTTTTACTGTTGCCAGGGCGCGGGCGGAAAGATAGAAGGAAGAGAAAGGAAAATTGTTTTTGTAGTGGTTTGAAACTCAGGTGTGTTTGGTTTCTATGTTTGCTCTCCAGGGGTGGGAGTCCGAATAGGACGGAGAGTTTTTCTTCACTCAGAGTGATTCGAGATATAATTCCCAGTATTTTTTTCATTGCTTGAAACTCTCATAACAGCCAAATCTACGTGTCAGTGTTATGCCTTCACACGCAGAATTTTTTTGTCTGAGTTCCAATTATACAATGAAAAACTGATTTTGCCATGGGCAGGATTCGAACCTGGACCCTCCGAATGAGAAGCGTTTGCTACTACCACTACACCACGGCCACAGTTTGCTCAATATATTGTACAATATAAGAGTACATACATATAAATCAAACGCAACCACAAATGCCGACAAATTGTCAATTGTTACAAGTTCAATTGACTGGAAAAAGTAAACAATTTCAGCAGTTTAACATGTCTACGATACTCTTATATTTTCTTTCAAGATAATCTGAAGCAAGAAACTGTAAACCCCATTGTTCTTTTCCTGACAAAAGGTTCTAACATTATTAGCTCCCAGCATCAGACCAATATTCACACAATAAGTATACGAAGAATTAAAGCCATTGAGGAGCACCATGGGAACCCTTCAACCCTCATAAAAAGATTAAAAACAACACCATTGACAGTATTGACGATGATATAAAAGATAAAAATATTTGCATACTGAATACAAAAATAGGGGTCAATGGCATCCGTAAGACATCGGTCTATTGTTGGCTGAGTTTATTAAGTTCACTTCCATCGGACTCAACGCCATGGAAGACAGAAGTATGTGAACAGTTTAGGGGATTCCTTTGGGTGAACATTCGAACAATCTGACATTATCACACTTCATTCACTGAGATATTGGCAAAGGGCATAGTGAATCATTTGAAAAGGTGAATGACTAGATTGATAGATTTAATCCATATTCTCTGGATGAAAACAAAGGAGTTAATGCAAGTAGACATTGGTTCTAATGAGGCCTATAAAATGGCAAGCCTATGACTTCATCAAACATTTCATGACTAACGCCAACAAAAATCCTTCTGAAGGATATGCCAATATACTAAGCTAAAGCCCTTTTGCTTGCGGAAGTGGGTGTTATTATTTTTTTCTGTTTTCTGTGTGAAGAAATTTTCTTGACGGCTTTGGCTTGCTTCCAAAAAGCACCTGCACTCTCAAAGGAAATTTATTTTATTGTAAAGAATATCCTCTGTTAGACTGTTTGCATAGAGCTACGGCAAAGATTGTGGTATCTTAAATTTTTAAACTGGCTTTAAGAAAGTTTTTTAAGTTAACACCACACAAAATGGAAGAACTTGTGGATCTTTAATTCGCAAGAGGTTGAAAGTATTGCAAGAGTTTTGCACTCTTATGGAATTGTGGTGTTTGAAATTTCTAAGTGGTTTGCTGGATTCGCTTTTCATCTTTAAGAGATGATAACTTGCGAATGTTGGTCTCTAAAACATTTAGTTGATTTGGTTGACAGGAATAAAGGGGAGAAATAAATACTAGCTTCTTTGTTCTTCGAAGAATGAGATCAGTTTTTTATGGTATTTTAGAGGCATTCAACTCAACAGAAAATTGCTTATGCTATAAATTTAGGTTACATAGGGTAAGGAAGTAAAGTGCGAATCCTTAATCCTAATCGTAAGGCAAGACATTATATATCCAGTGTCTGCGCGTTATGGTAATAACTGGGGATAGAAGTCTGCATAGGTCTAGATTTTCGATAATTTTTTTTGAATCGGCTTATAAGGTTGACCCAAACATGCGAAATATTCATTAAACACATAACATCTACTTATCAGCAACTATTTTCGCTTTCATGTGGTCAGTCTCTTATCCAGTGCCTCTGTTAAGAGTGTTGGCTTTTCTTCTTATGAGAAGTTGATGGTGGAGGTAAACATAGTAAACTAGGGTGTTGCCACTAAATCAGCGCCAGTTGATGAATTCTATATATGAAATTAATCATGTTTCCCAGTCAGGACGAAATACCGAATGGACACCGAGAAGAGGGGTATGATGGATTTGCTATCACACAGACCCCAGACATCAAAACAGGCCCATCGCGATCCTTGTGAAACCAGTTGAATTTGTCTTCAAATGGCAAAAACCTAAACAATCGCCCTGGTGAAACATCCAATTTTGCTGCAAAGGCCAAGAAGGACTTTGAAGTTCATGTCATCTATTTCCTCTAGGTTTTCGAAAAAATATTTCCCTAAAAATTTTCTTCGGCTACGTGATAATGCTTCGTATCCACGCAGTAGGTGTGTTATGTCCTCAACAGCTTGCAGATAACCACAGAATCTGCAGATATCCGTATCTGAGTATTTGAGTATCTACGCGTGTTGCCGCAGGAGACGGTGTCCTGTCAGGACTCCTATTACTTTTCTAAGCTTATCCCTGTTCAATTTTATTAACTTCCTAGATCTTTTTCCGTCAAAAAGCGGCCAGAGAGCCTTGGATACCGTATGTCCTTTAAGACTTGGCCAGTTTAAGTTGGCAGCCAGTTAGGTGCAAAAAGGTGTCCAATGCTGCCGTAGGGGTGGTATGGAGCGAACCTGCAATTCTTGCTAAGGAAGGCGTTCTTTGAACCGCCGCTAATTTTACGTAAATCGTTTTATTGTTTGCATCATACTAGTGCGCCATATGTAAGTATGTGTCTCACCACCACCGTATACAACCAATACACCATAGCAGGTTTTAAGCCCCAAATTTTTCCTATGGTTCTTTTGCAGATAAAAAGAGCATTATATACCTTTTTGATTCTTTCCGCTACATTAAGATTCCAATTCAGTTTTCTGATACTTCGCGCTATCCGAAAGGGACAGTTTCACTCCGTTGAGTCTTGGGAATTCGAGTTACGGTATCTTGTACTTTCTGGTAAAAAGAACCAGTTCCGTTTTGGAAGTGTTGACATTGAGATCAGAGCTTTTTTCCCAAGTGCTGATCGTCTTCAGGGCAACCTTCATAATGTTGCTTAGAATAAGCCTAGAAGCTTATTAAAGAGGTAATCTGGCGCTCGAATTTGAATATGGTAATGCAGAAGACATACTCGTAGCAATCTGTATTTTAGAAGACTGGGAAGAGAGCATACAGTTATTTGCTTAGAAAAGTGAATTACATTATCAAGCTGCCTGATATTAAGAAAGTATCTCGCGATATTGTTGAAGGCAATGCTAAGTTTTCTGAGACTATTGTGGTCAGGCTTGCAAAAGATCTCGCATCCGTATAATAAAATTGTTAAAAGAATAGTTTTTTCAAAGATAAATTTAGTTTTTGTTATATACATAAGTATAAGGAGAAAAGAGTAGGTCCAAGGAATGATCACTGTGGTACTCCACTCAGCACACTTAAAAAATTCGAATTATTCTCACCAATGCAAACACATTGTTTTCTTCCGTTTAAGTAAAATCTGATAAGAGCCTTTGACAGAGAAGAAAAAGCGAAACAGTCCTTAAACTTACTGCAAATGACTGCATGGTTGACTGTGTCAAATGCCTTTGAAAAGTCGAGCAATGATAAGAGCGTATAAGACGAATCTCTTTTACTATTAATATCAGAGCAATGTTGCAGTTCTCGTTGGGCCGAGAACCAGACTGATCTTTGTAATTTAAGTAGTAACGAATTTGTTTTAGTGCTAAATTTTCAAAGGCCTTTGACAAGTAATGCAGAATAGCGATTGGACTGTATTCAACCATATTCCTCATTCCTTTCAATTTTTACTCTTTTCCATTCGGAGGGCAAAGTAGGACCAGTGAATATACTATTAAAGATTTAAACACTGTGACATAGTATATAAGGCAGAAGCAGTATTATAAATTTTGGATTTAGGCAGTCAAGACCAGTAGCACTGGATTTTACCGAGAGGAGTGCTTGAACTATATCTACAATACTTCGGTGACTCTATTGAAGCAGAAATCCCCTTCAGGGTTATTTGCAGTGTTAGACCTCTGGAGGATCGAGGCTGCAAGAAGGATTGCTGTATGAGGAAATGAAATGCTAGTTCAACTGGTCACAGTTAACATCAGTGGGGTCTACTATATTTTTCTTACCGATCACGAAGCTTCTTCCACATAATCGTAGAATTTCCCGAGGTAGACGAGTTAAACTTGTGATTATAAAAATCTGATTTTCGAAACAATTTTATTGCGCAATGAACAATATTCATTTCGAAATTCATCGACACGAGATCTCCTCTATTTCCGATAGGCAGTGTCGCGTTGGACTATGAGTTTTTTGATGTTAAGGGTAAACCATTGAGGGGACTTAGAAGTGCGTAGTATTTCTTTTAGAGGGATGTTGTCTCATATAGCTGTAATACCTATTGCTGTAGGAACATTACTTGGTCGTCTGCAGAGGACATGTAGTAGATGCTGTCCCAACATATTCGATTAACGTCGGAGAGCAGTTTAGTTTTTTTTTTTTTTTTTTTTTATAATTTACGCGCGCCTAAGGGGTTAGATACCCTTTTACTGTTGCCAGGGCGCGGGCGGAAAGACAGAAGGAGGAGAAAGGAAAATTGTTTTTTTGTAGTGGTTTGAAACTCAGGTGTGTTTGGTTTCTGTGTTTGCTCTCCAGGGGTGGGAGTCCGAATAGGACGGAGAGTTTTTCTTCACTCAGAGTGATTCGAGATATAATTCCCAGTATTTTTTTCATTGCTTGAAACTCTTATAACAGCCAAATCTACGTGTCAGTGTTATGCCTTCACACGCAGAATTTTTTTGTCTGAGTTCCAATTACACAATGAAAAACTGATTTGCCATGGGCAGGATTCGAACCTGGACCCTCCGAGTGAGAAGCGTTTGCTACTACCACTACACCACGGCCACCCCAGTTTGTATTTTGAAAGTCACGGTAAAATTGATGCTTAGTGCTGCTATTTAGCTCTATATTAAGTGATAGGTATATCAAGTCGTGCTTAAAAAACCCTGGGACAGAAATTTGGTCATAAAAAACAGGTTAGAGATGTCAAAAAGAAAGAAAATGTCAAGAAGGGAACATGAGTCTTTCAAATAGTGGATGGGATGGAAATGCTTGAGTTAACCGCGGCCAAGTTAAGCGATTTCATATTGCCAATAAACGAGGCTGATTCAGACTTGTCCATTATGTTGTGCAATTTTGAAAAATTTGTTGTTGTCGGCTGGATGGAAATGCTTCAAAACCTGGCCGAGGGTTTAATGATTTATTCTGCTCGGGAGCAAAATGTAAGCTATTTCGTCCATTCAAAAGTATGCAGAAGTGTTTTTTTTTCGGCACCGGCTGTCAAATTTATCTCTATGTACCCTTCTCTGTTCAGTTTTTAAACCATTCGCACAGGGCTATTTCTTTTTGTAAGGTTTCCAGTTGGTGTATCTAGAGTAGCGCTTCCCCAATATCTCGATTAAGAACAGACTTCCTTGCATGCTTCTTCTTCTACCTTCTGACTAGTAGTCTTGCGAGGGTAGGTACATTTCTGACTGCTTCTTGGAATCAATTCCACTGATCTTTGAAACTTTATGCAAGTTGCATTGGATTTGTCAGTGGGCTGAGGGATAGGCGATCATTTATTTCTCATAGATCATAATATTTCTCCGTTGTTATGACGTCGGATACATCCGTGTACGTACCTTGACTACAACTAGGTAGTAATCCGAGCCTATATTGACTGCTCCAAATGATTGTGTGATACATATTGCGGAGATTGACAGACAGAAGATACTTCGCCCCCTCTTCACCTATCCATCATTATACTCGTATCATTCATTGTCATCGAAATCGAAAAATGATGTCTAAAATTACCAACCTCCACGAAAATGTGAAATGTGAACATCCTAGATCGGTTTTAATCTGTTAACCCTCTACCACATTCGAAGAAAGATATTGCTTTGCATTTTGTGATGCATATTTCTCCAAGAAAACCTGTTCGAAATGATTTGAAATAATTTTTTTTCGTTAGTGTGTATCCTTTAACACAAAAAAATGTACTTTTTCTTTCCGCCTGATAATTATAGCTAATTATATTGATTTGTATAGGTGATTCCAACACGAGCGGGCATTAAAAACGGAAGTAAAAAATAAGTTGCAATTTTAAGTGCTAATTGCTATACGTCATCGGTGAGTATAGTTAACAAAAAAAAATATTTTGAGAAAAAATATTGTTTGAAATATTATAAATCAATTTTGAGTGCAAAAATATTATTAGTTTACCGTTACGAGTGATTTTCTTCGCGGAGACATATATGGCTTCGTATGCATTAAGAGTTGCGTTCTCGAAAATTTTTATGTATTTCATTTCAGTTTTCTTCTATATCCCTGGAGATCTAAAAGTGATGATGATGAAGTAGCAGACACTGATGTGGAATTTGAGACCGCACTAAACAATAGCGACTGCCTTATAGTACCCGAAACTGACACCGAATCTGAGCCCGTAATCAAACTAACTCGAATTCAAAACAAAGAAAGACAAGCCTGAAAATATTTTATATTGGAGAAAAGAACAATTGTATCCGTACGATGAAAAGAATTTTCAATTTACGGGTGCCAGAGTCAGTTATTGGGCTGACAACACAGGGGATTATTTGTCGTCCTTTTTACGGAGGAATTAATTCAATTTGTCGCCGATCGCTCAAACTTAAAAGCTCTTCAATACAATATAAGTAAGCCAGAAAACATAATAAATGGAGCAGTTGGTTGACATGGTGATTTACATGTTTTGTGTTCAACTGTCATTTTTGCGACATCATTGGAGCAAATTAGTTGGCCAGTAAAATCTTTTCGACACGATGACATGGAACAGATGAGAAACAATAAAAAGGTTCTTACGCTTCACTGATAGCACCGATTTGACGTCATTTGAAACAGATGAGATCATTTTTGGAAAAAAGAGTCCATGGATTCTACAATACTCATTTCAAAAGTAGAGCTTCTTGGCGTGGGTGAGAAAACAATACCCACTAACTGCCGTTGTTCGCGCTGAATTGCGAAAAGTGTTGAAAAAAAAAGAGAATTAAAAGTCGCGCTGAAAATGGCGAAAAGAAACTGTGCGAACACGAACTAATTAAAAAACACGTCCTTTGGGGTTGAAAGCAGACAGCAGACTCACTGTTTTTTTTATTTAAACATTGGTCCTTCGTTATCGGATAAACATTTGCAAAAATTGAACCTTTCGTGACCTATCGGCAATTTGTTTAAATTCATTCATTTATATATACATATATACGGACACGGACTTTTTTGCGTCGCAGACGCCGAATGGTGTGACAAAACCGTTAACCGTTACTTTTAATCATTTTCTCAAACTGTTCATCTTTTGCGCAGTACAGTTGCGCTTTTCTTTGTGCGATTAAAATATGAGCAAAAATAATTTAATAAAACGCGATAGTGCGCGCAACTCTATTAAAAGGAGTCTCGCCGCGAGTAAAAAAGCTGATTCGTTCGATGAGGCTGAAATTGAATCGTATCTCCAGCTTCTATCGAGTGTGTGGGCTCAATTTTGCCAAGCTCAGGACGAAGTGGAACTTTCTTGTGGCGGTGAGACTTTAGAGGAGCAAGAAGCAGAAAGAAACCAAGGGGAGGATTGGTATCGACAAGCATTGGCCAATTTCAAACGCGCTGCCAAGAAGTTTTCAGTTACATCGCAACCGCATTGTACTCGTGACACAAAACCGCAATCACGCGCTGACATAAAACTGCCAACCATACCCCTTCCGCATTTTTCTGGCGATCCCAAAGATTGGCGACCATTTAGCGATGCTTTCGAGTCGATGATTCATAATGAACCATCACTTAACGGATCTCAGAAATTTCACTACTTGCGTTGCAGTTTGCAGGGTGAAGCACTTCATGTTGTTAAGGGATTTCCTTTAACCGATCAGAACTACTAAGAAGCATGGACACTCTTAAAGAAACGCTACAACATCCAGCGCATCATTATTGACTCGCATTTTAACGCACTATTTGGATTGAAGAAAGTGAACAGTGAATCATCGGCAGCTCTAAAAGGACTTCTGGACGCCACTCAAGAGCATTATCAAAGCCTCAAAGCACTCGGCAGGCCTGTTACAAACTGGGACGATTGGTTGGTTCATTTGACTGTAAGCAAACTTGATTGTGAAACCCACAGGCAATGGGAGCTATCCCAAACAAGCGACGACGTTCCCACTTTCGAAACCCTAGTTTCATTTATCGAAACCAGATGCCGTTCTTTAGACGCGATAAATTCACATCAAGCAGTTTCCATTGTTAAATCTTACCAGCAATCAAGAAATAAACCGAAGTCCACCTCAGGTTCACTACACACGGTAGCTCCTTCTGATGTGTCTTTAATACAAAAACCACAAAACGACAAATGTGTCTTCTGTTCTTCAAAGCACAAGATATACAGCTGCGACAAATTTCGTTCTCTAGAAATTTCCAAAAGAGCTGCTGTCGTCCAAGACCAACATTTGTGCAAAAACTGCCTAGCAGCAGGGCATGATCATCAACAATGCCGCAGTAGAAATACATGTCGTGTCTGCCAAGCACGTCATCACACTCTTCTACATCAGGAAGCTATAACAAACGTGCAAGGCCCAAGCTCAAGCAGCCAATTTCTACAGATGTCTCATGTTTTTAACGTAAGTACCTGCCATGTGGGCTTAAACTTACGGGATGCCCATACATCCATGGGAGCAAGGATACGCCTTGCCAGCGCTCACAATGATAATCATTATTTGATACCAATTCGGAACTGTGTTGCCGGCACAAGTTCCACCCTTGGTATGAGTCGAGGCCGACCTAAAACCTCTTACTGTTCTTAGGGTCACAGCACCCAGCACTTATTGCAACTCCACATTGAGTCAACCAAAGGAAAACCAAGGAAAACCTAAAGGAAAACCAAGGAAAACCATAGGAAGACTCTTACCCGCGATTTTGGGTTTAAACCACAGCCACCATGACGCTCCCACAAGGGGGCCTACCTCTAACAAGTCAGGCCCGGACCGAGATCCGGGGGGCTCCTGACTCCCATGGTACCGTGATTTAAGTCCTGGTAGGGACTACCGGTGGTCCAGCCGCCAACAAGACCTATGACCGGCAGCTTGTGACTGATCAAATCGTAGCAACCTTCGGTAGCGTCATCTGAAGATGTTTACGATAAGACCAGTACTTTGCTCTGCCCCCGTTCATTATTAGACAACGTCATTAAAGGGCGAAGCCTTGATAATTGGGCGGGGGCCCAGCCAATTTCTACAGTCACATCTCGCGCATACAGAACACCAAGTGCTACTCGGCACAGCTATGGTAAAGGTCGTCGATCATTCCGGAAGATACCAACCAGCCAGGCTCCTATTCGACAACGGATCGCATCTTTCCTTCATCAGTGAAAGGTTTGTACAAAAACTTAAACTAAAAAGATCTCCGTTTTCAGCAACGATTGAAGGAATTGGCGGCACTACAGCTGGAAACTCCAAAGGCGAAGTTGAGCTCACTTTGTCCTCGTTCGACCACACCTTCATCACCACAATCCGTGTCAACATTTTGCAGAAAATTACAAGCGATTTACCATCATCAAAACTCACCAAGATCGTCTGGCCACATATCACTCGTCTGAAGTTAGCAGATCCCCAATTTCACACACCAGCTGCTGTCGATATATTGCTGGGATCAGATGAACTAGGACAATTTCTTCGCACTGGCTTGGTCATGGGCCCTATTGGTACTCCTATCGCACAGCAATCAACACTTGGCTCTGTTCTTTTTGGGAAGGTCATCGACACGAAGCCCGCTTTTGCGACTAATACCGTCGTTTGTCTGTATACCGACAATTCACTGACAAAAGCAGTCTCCAGATTCTGGGAGATCGAATCCGTTCCTGAAGTGAAACACCTAACCTTCGAGGAACAGCTGTGCGAAAAGCATTTTGCAGACACGCATTACCGCAAAGAGGATGGCCGCTACGTAGTCAAACTACCGTTTAAGTCTGAGTGTCGGCTTGGTGATTCTCGTCGCGCTGCCGTTCGTGCTCTTCTCCGAATGGAATCGCTTTTCGCCAAACATGAAAAGTTCAGGACCCAGTACAAAGATTTCATCCATGAATTTGTACAACTAGGCCATATGGAAAAGGTAGAACATATTCCAGCAGTTGGCAAGCATTACTATATGCCACATAGAGCTGTCATTAAAGAAACCAGCACTACAACTAAGTTGAGAGTTGTTTTCAACGCTTCGTGCCGCACTACTACTGGCTTTTCCCTAAACGACTCTCAGATGATTGGCCCCCAACTTCAACCAGATATTTTCCTAGCGCTAATTCGATTGCGATCCTATCGTTTTGCCATGAGCGCCGACATAGCAAAGATGTATCGTCAGGTTCGTGTCGACGAAGAACACATTGATTATCAACGAATCGTCTGGCGTGATTCTCCCCACGATGATATCGAAGAATATAGAATTTTAACTGTTACCTACGGAGTTGCCTGGTCTTCTCATCTCGCAGTGAAGTGTGTCCAACAAACCGCACTAGACGAAGGTCAGGACTACCCTGAAGCAACAGAAGTCATTCTTCACCATTTCTACATGGATGACTTGTTAACCGGTTGTTTTGAGGAATCTGACCTGTGCCGACTTCAAGTTGAGGTTTCGACAATACTGAGTCGAGGTGGCTTTTGTCTTCGCAAATGGTCAACAAATTCTCCGCTCGTCATCAATGCGATTCCAGAAGACCAACGAGAAACTCTGCAGTCTTTGGATTTATCAGGACCGGACAGCGTACGAACTCTGGGTCTTCAGTGGGAACCCTCATCCGACAGCCTGGGATTTGCTGTTCAGGTTCATGATTTACACACCACAAATCTAACTAAACGTTTGTTTCTTTCAGAGGCATCAAAGTTGTTTGATCCGCTGGGTCTGCTCTCTGATAGTACAATCATCCCTAAGATGTTATTCCAACGTCTGTGGAAGCCTAAGGTGGCCTGGAATGAAGTTGTGCCGGAATATGTTAAACGCCAATGGTTAAGCTACAGGGACCACATCACGAGTCTCGAACAATCAAAGTGCCGAGGTGGATCGGTGTCGGGATCCCTAACACTATAGCAGATCTACATGGCTTTGCTGACGCTTCACAATCAGCATACGCCGCCGCCATATATCTCCGCACAGTTTACCCCGACGGCAAAATATCTGTCCACCTTCTAACGGCTAAAACAAGAGTCGCTCCATTGAAGCTAACGACGTTGTCTCTACCAGGCTTGGAGCTTTGCGGTGCTGTCTTATTAGCACAACTGGTCAAACATACAAGACCTACGTTAGGAAAAAACATCCGAAACGTGTATGGATGGACGGACTCAAGTGTAGCCCTTGCATGGATAAGCAAACATCCTGGAAAATGGTGTACCTTTGTGGCCAATCGCGTAACGCAGATCCAACAACCGTCACGAACTGAAGCAGTATAACCCAGTCAAGCCTCACAAGTGGAGTCACATGAATAAAGTTGTAAGTGGAGTTTCCGGATTTAATTACGATTTTAAAATTCTTGCTGGAGAGCACATTTTCCTAAAATGCACATGATTTAGGATACACTAGAGACATTGTGACGAGGCTTACATCTACAGTCGTTAAACATGCAAACCACCAATTTTTTCCCGATAATTGGTGTCACATACCGAAATTGCAGGTTTACTTGTGCAAAAATGGATTACTATCTTTGGGCACAGTAAGACTAAACCGAGTCCCCACTTCAAATGCCAACAGAGAAAAAACTGAAAAAACAAGGTTGTGGAAGCATGATTGAAAAAATGACTACACTTGATGGAGTGAAATTGGGACTGGTATCCTAGTTTGATAAGAAGCCTGAAAAGATGCTGTCACAGTATGTTGGAAGCAAGTCAAATAGCGAAAAGGAAAATAGCACAGCGATATTCATTGGGATATACAGAGTGCCTTTGCGGTCAAAAAAGTGCTAAAAGAAAATATATTGGATGACTAGATAGCAATGATAGTTTTCCTAATTGTTATGTTTCAGCAGCTGTCAAAGCTACCAATAACATCCAGTTCTCAAAAGATTCAGTAAGGTTTGCCATTTCATCATACATTGTTTTACGCTTACCTCGGCTCAGTTGCAAATACGCAATATGAATTTCGTCATGAGGTCGGTTGTCATCATGGCTTCAATGTGTTGGCAATTCGTCGCACCGTGGAAAAGATTGAACGTGTACACTCTTTTGGATCTTGAGCCACCAACCAGTCAGAGATTGGTGCGAAATTGAGAAAACATAGCCGCCGTAGCGGCCAGTATCGAAGGGGACACAGAAATGTTGATTCGACGCCGATCAGCTGAATTGGGCATCACAGAGAGTCAACCCGGTTGGATTTTGGATTGCATCTGTATAAGATTGTGCTGACACAAGAATTGTAGTCGGTCGATCATAGACAACGCCGTTGAGTACGCTAATAGGCCATAAAATCATTTTTTTCGGACGAGGCCCATTTTTAGCTCACAAAAATCAATTACAAAGATTGATTGTTTGGTGTGGTTTATGGCACGGCGGCATCATCGGACCTTATTTCTTTCGAAATGAGGAAGGAGACACCGTTACTGTCAATGGTCTCAGGTATAGAGCGATGTTAATCGGCTTTCTGAGACTACTGGGTCATCTCACGCGATCGTTCATCAATTTCCCGCTGCGATCATGCGATTTGACACCACTTAAGTCAAGTCAAGTCCTTGGTCTACACTAACAAGCCAACCATTTTGGACGAGCTCAAGGGCAACATTCGACACGCTATTGCCAGAGTAACGCCGCACATATTGGACCGAGTCATCAAAAATTGAACCTGCCACTTAAAGCACTGGCAGCGAAGCTGAGGCGGCTATTTTAATCATGTGCTATTCCACACATGTAGCTTCAAAATAAAGCCAGACTCAATTTTACACCTCATGCTGTTGTTGTTTTATTTAAATGTACGCAAAATAAACAAATCATTTTTGGAAAAATTACACTGTTCTCTTAACAATTAACGCATACGAAGCCATTTAGTTTTTAAACAAATAAGAATTTTGAATTTATTTTAATAAAAGTTGGTTAAGAATCCTTAAACAAAACCATTTTAAGAGACATTAATTTCTTCCTGCTCAGGATTTAATTCACGTTGTGGAGAGTTAAGAGAAGGAACAAATACGACTTAATTTTTAATGGAAGATGGTTTTAAGATGTATTAGTTGGAGGAATGGATGGTGGCGCTTTTCGACACTAACACTCTTAGTCAGAGCTCCTTCTTTCTCGTGGAGAGAATAATATAAGGATTTACTTAAAGTCCATTTATAGTGTCGCAATCGTCGATTTTGCCCAAGTCTGCTTGAGTTTCAGTCGCTACAATGCCGGTTCATTACCTTCATATGAATGAGTGTATAGACAGACTAGAGCTAGAGATCGTTAAGCAGAGAGTCGAACAACATGGATCATATAAATGAATACAGGATAGCGCTGCTTCACCTCTGGTATCACTATCGACTTCAGTCGCCATCCGCAATCAAAGTTATGTGGACTATCACTGCTTAAATCAACAAAATTAGAGATACATCTACGCCGTTTTGCCTAGCCAAGTTGCACAGTCGAAATTTACGCTGTCAAATTCACCCTCAAGTCTGATTAAAATGCTCAACTGTGTGAAGCTCAACTATTGTTCTTACCTCTTACAGGAAGAAGCTCTTGGCGGAGTGAGTAGTTACCTATACCGCTAATCAATATCGCTCACACTATCCGACAGGGATTCGGTATGCATGTCTGTGTCTGGTAGAACGTTGTCTTCAGGTGACTATATCTTTTTCTAGGGTAAAAGAACTTGAGACTAAAAGAGTATATAATGACTTCAGTGACAGAAGCTAGAAATGAGCGAATGAGATGCGAGCAGTCAGTACTTTTGATTTTGTAAGTGTTTCCACTTTTGCTGATGAATGAAGTAAAAATGAAAATAAATATATCTACTCTGCAATCAGATTTAGCGCATATATCCGCATTACCACATGCATACGTGAAATCAAATCCTGAAATGATTTGAGCGACATTTTAAGAAAAGTTCATAGCCCTGTTAGGTCGTACCTAGTCGAATACTGAGCGAGTCAAGTCGAGTTTCAGACTCCGGTGAAATTTCTCAGTCCTGGCTCTGTGGTTTTCGTATTTGGATGTCTATAAGTTAGTGGCACGGAAACGCAGGAAATTGGCCGTTTTCCACACTGTTCGACCAGAAGAAACTTAAGATATTGCGTAGACATGTATCAACTCAGATTTTGCAGCTTCCTTATAACTGTAGTAGTCGGTTTTCATTTCCTTCACCCATATAGTATCGCGGACTGTACGTTGGATCGAAATACTTCCAACTTGGTTCTAGTGGTTTAAACCTTGCTTTTCCAGACTTTAACCATTTTAGACCATACTTCCAAGATAAAGGAAGTTCATTGCCTTCTCAACTTGTTGTCCGGCAATGTCGTCGTCATCCGCGTTGTCCAGATGTTTCAGATATGATGCCATTGTCCGCTTTAGTCGTATATTTGTTCCCGATAGTGCTGCACGAAGCATCTCGCTGTTTACAATAAGTAGCAGCAATTGCCAAAGAATGCAGTCTTGTGGCTCTCCGCTAAGGACTTCGAACTGCCATCTAACCGTTATATAGGATGAGACATTTACCACCTTCATAGGCAGCTTTAATTGTAGGATTTTGGTATATTTCTCCTGCACAAAGAACGCAGTACATATTTTTTTTATTTATTTTTTTTTTTGAGAACTTAACACCCAAGTGGGTATTACTATACTTAAAATGCCTAACCACATGTTAAGTTTTTAGTGAAATGAGACTGAGAGAGAAGAAAGATTTTTGCATGTAGCATCTCGATGCAAGCTGACGAAGGCCTTCTTGAAGTCGATAAAAGCAAGCGTAGCAGAGGTCTGCATTTCACGCATTGCTCAATAATGATCTGCAGCACGTTAATATGGTCGATGCAGGAGAATTCAGCCCGAAAATATGCATGTTCGTAATTGAGTGTTAAATCGAGAATGCGCTCTAACTCGTTCTAGCATTCCTCTAGCTATTAATTTGACTACGGCTGGAAGCCAGCATATTCGTCTTCAGTTTCTCTTCATAGGTTATTTCCCTGTTTCAAGTTTCGGGGAAGACTTTCGTTTCCCATGCTTTTCAAATAAGAGGCTGTGACGTTGGGTGCGGCTCAGAATATTTTTTGTTGGAATACCATTTATGCCACCTGCCAATGTTACTGAGAACGGAGGCGCCTATTCCGTAATTTGTTTCAGGTAAACGGTCATGTTGGTTGGGTATTGGTTTGTTACTTGCTATATGATTTAGTAGGAACACCATCCAAGTGATACCTTCATCTTAACTAGTCCTTATTCGAAGTAAATACGATACCGTCTAAATCTTTTACAAGATGAGATATGGAACTTTGGTCACAAGTAAGCTCCTAGTGTCACACCTACCGGCTGCTTCGTTTTCTCTGATGCGATGGTACGTTACTAGTACATTGATATAATAATTTTTTTCACATCTTATTCTATGCTGCACTTCCTATTTTACACAGCATTCTAATGCTCGTCGATGTTTATAGGAGTAGCGCTCCTTTTCAAGGCAAGATAGTCGCCTATTTCACAGCACACATTTGAAATCTGGGGGCAGTCGGTATTATACTTGGATGGTCTCATCAAATTGGAGCGAAGACATTGTGAAGCTCCATCTCAATACCGATGTCTGTACACGTTTATTTCGGACATCTTCAACGCAATTACTAAAACACCATCTGATCACTGCATGATCGATTTGGTTCGATGTTCGCTGTCTATTAGTCGAGGTCCAACAGTGGTTGTCATTGTACTGAAACAGTGTTCGTCAAACGACGAACCAAATCTTTCACCGTTGTCATTTCTAATGTTTCTGCGACCGCGTGGTCCTATCACGTGTTCAATTTCATTTCCTACCTTTGCATTGAAATCATTGGGGGTGACCGTGGTGTAGTGGTAGTAGCAAACGCTTCTCACTCGGAGGGTCCAGGTTCGAATCCTGCCCATGGCAAATCAGTTTTTCATTGTGTAATTGGAGCTCAGACAAAAAAATTCTGCGTGTGAAGGCATAACACTGACACGTAGATTTGGCTGTTATAAGAGTTTCAAGCAATGAAAAAAATACTGGGAATTATATCTCGAATCACTCTGAGTGAAGAAAAAACTCTCCGTCCTATTCGGACTCCAACCCCTGGAGAGCAAACATAGAAACCAAACACACCTGAGTTTCTTCAAACCACTACAAAAACAATTTTCCTTTCTCCTCCTTCTATCTTTCCGCCCGCGCCCTGGCAAGAGTAAAAGGGTATCTAACCCCTTAGGCGCGCGTAAATTATAAAAAAAAAAAAAAAAAAAAAAAAAACACATCACAAGAAGTATGTTCTCGTTTGACGTTGAATTGGTGACTACTCCTAGTTGAGTGTGCAAATCATTCTTAACCTCGTCCTCGTCTGCATATTTTGGTCGAACATAGTCTTATTGATGTTCGTTACTCTACCCTTAGACCTTGCGGTCAATATCCTATCACTGAGTAGCAAATAGGACATGGGGCTTCCACATAATTTTGGGGTCAGTAGTAGACCTACTACATTTTCACGTGCGGTGTTCTGCGGTTTGTCAGAGTATACGAGGAAACTGTTTCCAAAATCTTAGATGTTGTGGAGCTACGAGTCTTTGTTACTAGTCGTTTCGATCCCGTCAATTATAGTTAATATTATTTTGTGTACCAGGACTCAGAATGGTCTAACGATACCTCCTTGCGATAAAGCGAAAGGGCATAAACTTTCGCTTTAAAAAGGAGAGACAATGGTTGAAATGACATATTGTTAGCTTCACAAACTGTGATTGTTATTTAAAACAGTTTTTAACTGACAAGAATTATCTCCAAGATCTCTCCGGGTCAAACTTGATAGATAGACAATTCCTTGTGGATTGTAGATAGAACTTGATCTATTCTATGGCTTGAGGCTGAATTTCAACGAGTGATTTCTGCACTTTTTAAAGCTGCGGCTCCAATAAATATAAGTGCTGAAGCTCCCTCTTATTCTGAATTCCTGAATTATTTCCAATATGTGCCGAATTTAAGCACTGAGTTGTGAAAAGGGTGTGCTCTTGTTAGATATTTAATATCTGGTATAATTCATATGTCAAGAATATCGCAGGCCATCACTAGCTTGGTTAATAAATTATATGATAGGTATTGCAGTTCATCTGGACTGCTGAGAAAATAAATAAAAAAATTTTAGACCCAATTGTCTAGTTCACCATAGTTTTTAACAATTATTAACAATTTTACAAATTAGTTTATATCTGTGTTAGACACAGATGTCTTACCCATGATATAGTTATGTTATATAGGAAATATCTTTTATCTGTTCCATCCGCTTAGTAATAACAATAAAAAAAAATCAAGTTCATCGAAATTTTGAATTGTCTCCACTAATCGGATTCCATGTACACGACAAACACCTTGGCATTGCTACAAATTCAGTCACGACCTTAAAAACGACATCAGCCCAAAGCAATTCCATTAAGGGATTTCGAAGGATAACTTAAAAAATATTTGAAATCTGATCACGTTTCCATTCAATTACTTGTTGAACTTGTTCATTTATGGGACTCATCTTGTCCCGGGTAACCCCGGTAAAGTCCCTTCCAAGTAAGAAAAATCAATCCGAACGGGACATGCCCTTGTGGCCGGATTGCCTGTCTCGTTTGTTGACTTGATGTTTGTAGTATCTGTACGTGTGGTTAGAAGAATCTTCTATGGCATCAAAGTCCTAAGACTGAGAGACAGTTTTTGTGTTTTTCGTGGCGTCGAGCAATAATATTTTCTATTTGCTTGGGTTCAGTCGATAAGGGATAGACGTGGGTGTCATTGGGTTAGTTGGTTGGATTCGGTATTTCCGTATTTTTGGTGCTCAGGCTTATAAACTTCGACCGTAGTGGTTGGTTTATTAATCTTTTACGGGAGATAATGGACATGTTCAGAATGAATTCTGACAGAACAGAGTTAGAATTGAGGGTTAGACATTACTAAATTGTTTTTGACTTCACATAATAAGCTGTCGGTAAACACCAACATGTATCTTAGACAACATGTTAGATTTCCGAAGAAAATGGAATATTATTCCAGTAGTACGGCTAAATTAAATAAACACGTTGCGTTATCTAGTATGAGTAGTAATGTGTGGAGATTATTGTTGTTTTGTTCTTGAACTGTTTGTCACTCAAATTTGGTTGCTATTGGAATTAAATTGTTTTGTTCTAACCCCTTAATTAAATTTTATTCATTAGGCCTACCTCCTTATAGAGTTGGCAAAAATCTGAGATCTCAGAATTCGTCGGTCTTGTAACATACGTATGTATGTACGTATCTGTAGTAGCTAAGGCTAAAGCTATTTTAATATTTGTCATCGATGTGGTCGAAGAATATTGAGCTAATGAACCCATTCAAAATCCCATGGGCACACAAACCCTCTGACCCATAGTCTAATAATCATTTTTGCAGAAATTGGATTCCATTTTGAAAGTCTATTTCCTGCCATTTGTACTAATCTATCGAAATCACCATAAATGCTTCGTTTGTCATTAAATCTCATTAACTATCAGCCAATTTTCTATGATCACCTATTTAGCAATTAAGCGAAACTAGTCATCTGTGTCATTCCTTCATTCCACGCACAAACACATGCAGCCAGCCAATGCGCCTTTAATCGGCGTCCTAATATCTTATTGCCATCAGTTGTTCGGTTATGTGTTCATATGTCAACACAACATTACAGTTGACCATCCTGTAATCTTCCAGCCGATAAGGAGAGCTACTTATTAAGCCATTTACCAAGAAGAAAACGTAATCTCCGTTTTCGGGAAAATTCATACGATTGCAAGAGAAAATATATTAAAATGTGAACCCTCTGGCTTTTCATCCCCGCATACATTCCATCGTTATAAGCCATGTGTAAGGATGTTCGGATGTAAGGATGTGCAAATATCGTGCCAACGGACATAAATGGTATATTTTTCAACTGATTCGGAAATAAGGACTCAATTTATTGCACCCTCACTCATAATTCTTGTATGTCGTATCTGACGGGTGGTAAGTTGCTTCGTTGACCATCATCTAGTGGACGATAAAATCTTGTAATGAGCTAATAACATAACAGACCATGCTGGGATGGCTGCATAGCCAGGGCAGGGTGATGTGTCAATAAACGCGTGTTGAGATTTTTTCATCTCAAAGTTTCATCGCCGTTCCATATAGCCAGTGACCGGCATAATGGAATTTGATGTCGGACAGAGCGATCAGAATTTTATAAGCTATTTGTGGGGGTTGTGGTGGGAGGAATTGGAGGAAGTGGGGTGCATGCAGTATTGAATTGGGATTTTGCGTCAGTTTGGGGTAATGAGATGTGTGATGGCAGAACAGATAAGGATGGACCTTAATATCGATGGCAAATTGTTTTCTGTACTCGGTCCATTACAAAGAGGAGAGAAGAAAGAAATGTTCTTAGTTTGAGCTACAGAAGCAAGTGGACATTTATGGGGAAAGTTTTAGCGGGAAGATAGGGTTTTACGTTAAGTAACTGGCATTGAGTTTGACTATTCGAATTTGGAAGATAATAGCAATGTTGGAGAAATTGTCTTTTGATAACTTTTGACATCGCAAAATTTTATTTGAGCTCATAATGTCTCATAGTGTTTAATCTGAAAGAAACATTTCAGAGAACCAGTGTCCACAATTTTCCGGTGTACACTTTTTATTTTATTATTATTTTTGGCGGAACTGAGCACTCAGACAAACTAGTCCATTGCATTTTTTGTATTTTTTTGTTTGTTAATATATCTCAGTTTTTCGTAGAAAGATGCGTAAGTGCTTCAGTGATAAAGTGCCGAAAGTATCACCACACACCACATCAGCGCCAATTAACTTCAGCCTGATGTGAACGAAGTCTGGAAACACACAGAGATATTTTTCAGCGTTGTCGTCATAATTCTCCCACCAAGCGTCGCAGAATGTTGTGTCACTAGAATACTTAGGTATGCACCTCTAACAGACGTAGTTTTTGCTTAGCCGGCGTCCCGCAGAGTCTTGTCATTTGCAGTTATGCTCATATGAGATTGCCGAGAGTGCAGGCTCGGTTCCTGAGAAATTCCCCTCTGAGCCTTGTCTAGAGAGCTCATAGAAGATTTCATTTCTCGTGATTATTTGGGAACCAAACTAGAATTAGTGAATTTAGTCTTCCGGATAGGTTCAGTGTAGCCTTGTATTGACAAGCTAGCGTAGAATTGGTGAAAGGGTTCAGCAAACCAAAAAAGTCAAGCGTGAAGTTTGGCTGTTACTATAGATGCAGATACTTCGCCCTCTCCACTGATTATTCAGAGTAAAATTCATTACCATCAGGATATGTTAATACTCCGGTTGGACGACAGATTCAAATTTTCCAAACAAGGGGTGGAATCTGACGACCGAAACCGATTTCGTATTTTCCAGCAACAGAGGTTGTGATTAAAGCTTATTACACCAGCCAACCAACGCATAGGATACAATTGGTCTTCTCATAAGCGTGAAGATCCAGAACACCCTCAATGATGACAAGCACAATGTTTTACTGAAAGCTCCTTTATATTGAAACACACTTGACTCAACTCATCTTCTTCTGCATAGACGGTGGTGCTGGAGAGTGTGCCTTTTCAGCAGCCCGTTTGACGTTTCGATTTTCCGGGACAAGCTATCAAAAGTTACACTCTCACCAATCAACTGCCTGTTCTGATCGAATCTCACCGTAATATACCGACCGTTCCTTTTTAACTAATTTTTTTTAATTTCGGGGGCACCCCCCATTTATTGATCTTAAACTAACTTAACAACGAGGATTTAAAAACTAACAAAAATTAAGGGTTAGGAAATAAGGGAATGGTGGAGGTAATCAAGTTTGGGACGAGAGGTGCTCAGGTTAAAATCAGAAGGGGGAAGGTTTGAATTGACCTTACGGAGCATGTGAGAGATTAGTTCGTTGGAACCATAAGAGAGAAGAGACAAGAACAGCGTAAATTACGAGAGATAGTGTTGAAGGAAATAGAATTGTAAAGGGAGGCGCAATCCACAGAACCGGGGAGCAGTCAATGAATGAAGAGAATGTCAGCTACGAGTCTGTGTTTGTCGAAGGTATTCAGGTTAAGAAGTTTGAGGCAGTCACGATAGAGAGGTAAGATAAAAGGGTCATCCCAGCGTAGTCCTCGAAGGGCAAATCGAAGGAAACTATTTTTAATGTTCTCGACTCGGGATATACGAGTATGAACTCGCTGAAAAGGGCATCATACTTGGCTAGCATATTCGAGAAGGGGCCGGACAAGCGTAATGTAAAGTGACCTTGTGACATAAGTATTGAAAAATTCTCTAGATTATCGTTTGATAAGATCAAGTGATGAGCTGGCTTCAAGAATTATCTCATTAATATGAGAACGGAAGTTTAACTCTCCATCGTAGAACATTCCAAGGCAGCGAAGGGATTGAACCTTTCGTACAGATTGGCCATGCAGAAAATAAAGTCGAGGAGGAGATTGATTGGACTTACGTGACAAAGTCATAGATTGACATTAGGAGCTCTAAACTGGACATTTAAGCTCTAAACAATTTTCTAGACACCAAGTGGGAAACCTAACGAGGTCTTCTTGAAGGAGAATATAGTCTCGGGGTGATATTCTATCCATCTTTGCAACACAGTCCCCAGCCCGATTGCGTCGCAAAAAAAGCTGTAGAACTCATTGGAATCAAAAGATCTAGCAAATTCTGGCGGAGTATCGCTATTGTGAGTATTACCTGGAGTACTATAATCTTGTGGGGTCATCTTCATACTGTTTAACTACTTAGCATCAAATCTGGATGCCTAATTCGACCTCTCACCTGGATGCTTTTCAGAACCTTTGAATCTTTGACTCTTAAGTCATCCTGCAACGACGAGGCAGCCAACGACAGGAATATGGTATAGACATACTGAAACTTAGAGTGAAATTATAATTTTCTGCATTTCGTTAGAAATTAGGGATTTATGTGTTATTGTGGAATGTATATATACGAGGGGCGTTCAACATATTCTCCGTATCGGGGTGAAGCTATGGTTGTATATATAAATTGACTAATACTATTATTTTAGTGCATTCATGTAAAATTTCATATAAATGTGATTATTAATTCGCGTTTTATCTCTAGTTAAACAGAATCATAATGGCAACTGAGACGATGATGGTGAAAATTGAGCATCGCGCTGTAATTAAATTT
Source organism: Volucella bombylans (assembly GCA_949129095.1). Classification (NCBI taxonomy): domain Eukaryota; kingdom Metazoa; phylum Arthropoda; class Insecta; order Diptera; family Syrphidae; genus Volucella; species Volucella bombylans. Next base: position 155,615,998 of record OX422143.1, read on the forward strand.
CTCACTAAGCAAGGAAAAAGTAAAAAAACTATTCATGAAGAGATGGTGGCTGTTTACCAGGGTTCCGCACCTTCATTATCAACTGTGCAAAAGTGGTCAAGTGAGTTCAAGAGAGGCAGAGAGAGCATTGAAGACTACCCCCTCTCCGTCGCCCCGGCTACTGCTTGTACGGGAGAAAGCATCAAAGAAGTCGAAAAACTTGTTCTTGAGGATGCCCGAATAAAGGTGAAAATTATGGCAGAGATCACCAAGCTTTCAATTGGTACCATTCACACCATTCTTCATGACCATCTTAACCTTTCAAAGGTCAGTGCAAGATGGGTGCCACGAATGCTCACAGCGCCTCAGAAAAAAGTGAGAATCGCATGCTGTAGAGAGCTTTCGGAGATGTGTAGTGAGAACGCGGACGGTGTTATGGATCGAATTGTTACTGGGGACGAAACATGGGTCCACCACTATGACCCTGAAAGCAAACAAGAGTCCATGCAGTGGCATTAAAAAGGAACAGACCCCCCGAAGAAGTTCAGAGTCACTCCGTCTGCCGGGAAGCTCATGGCCACAGTTTTTTGGGACTTAAAGGGAATCTTGCTCATTGAGTACAAAAAAAAAGGTGAAACCATCAACGCCACATCCTACGCTTCCACTTTGCATAATTTGCGGGAGGAAATTATAAAGAAAAGACGGGGTAAACTCGCAGCGGGTGTGTTGCTTCTTCATGACAACGCTCCTGTTCACACGGCGCGAGTTTCCAAGGCTGCTGCGCGAGATTGTGGTTTCGAAGAAATCCAACACCCACCCTATAGTCCAGACCTTGCCCCTAGTGATTATTTCCTGTTTCCGGATTTGAAAAAATGTCTTCGTGGAAAAAGATTTTCGGATGATGAAGAACTCAAGTCGGCAATAAATGGGTATTTTGCAGAGAAAGAGGAAATTTATATTTTTGAGGTTTTAAAAAAGCTTATCTCAAGATGTAACAAATACATTGATGTTAGGGGCGATTATATTGAAAAATAAAAACAATTTAAATTGAATTCGCATTTTCCTTTATATCGATACCGAGAATATATTGAACGCCCTTCGTACTCGTACGAGTGTTACTTTGAACAACTTATTCTAAAAATTGTCCTACAATTTTCTTTGTAAGTTTTAATGTTCGTTTATGAGCATACATGCTTAGTGCGTTTTCATGAAGAAGCAAAGCTGTTCGTAAGCAAGAAACAATAGCAATCATTGTCCGATTTTCTGAAATCTGCGTCACTCAATTTCAATTCGAGAGAACATAAGAACGAAGACCAAATTTTAAAGCTACTTTCAGTGGAAAAAAAGAAACTCACTACACAAGGAAGGCAAAAAAAAATGCTAAGAGTGCATACTACGAGTATGATACTTTAGTTTTTTGACTTTTGGGTAACAGACTTGTATATATCCAACTATTTCATTTATTAATTTGCAGGAGGGCTATTTCAAAATAAAAATTTACAACACTGATTAGCGAATAATGTAATGCTAATGAAAATTACTTCAGTTGCTTTTTAACGCTTGAAGAATGATAACGCCTTTGCATGATTATAGATAGAAATAAAGCCTGTAAATGTCTCAGGTACTGTGACAGTTGAAACTCAACAATTTTTTATTACAATTGAAACTCTACGTGATAAACTCTAAACAAATTCTTCTGGTGAGCAGTATTACATTGTGCTAGTTAATTTCCGTGAAGGCTATGAAAATATAAGATGACCCACGCCCAGGAAGGCTGAAAACATCAACAGATGAGCGAAGTACCCATGATTACTAGGGAATCATCTTGGTAGACCGAGTTCCATGTGGAACAAGTGTGTCAACATCCTATCACTGCACCCTTTTGGGGAAATTTAACAGTACAATTGTAAATTAATTTTGCATGAAAGTGCATGCCGTCATCCCGCCAACATTATGGCTATTGACTACTCCAATACGAGTGGGAAGTCTTATCTTTCGTACCATATAGCCCAGACATGAGTTCACCAGAGTAAGATTTGTTTGCAAAGATAATGGAGCCAGTGCGTGTTCTGAGTTTTCCTACTCTCAAAGATCTTTCTGACATCGATACCTAATGCATTCAGCAGGTGTGGTGAGCTACTAAAACTTCAAGGACGTTGGGAATCAGTAATTGATGAGCAGAAGGCATAAAATGAATTTTATCTGAAACGAAGCTAGCGACCAACTAATGGCACTAAAATCTAAGTTAACAACTTAGTGCGCAGTGTACAAGAGTAGTGATCGATGTTTCAAAATTCGAGTTCCACATAAACCAAGTAAACGTAATAACGGATATAATGAAAGTGATGTAGTGAGTCTTGAGTTAGACTACAAATGTTGTACGAAAATTCGTGAAACAACTTTAACTAGAGTACTTTCAACGGCAGTAGAGGCATTGTTTCGAGAGTTGGAAAAGATCTTCTCATTACCTAGTATAAGCAGGCGACAAGAAATGAAGAAAAGCAACGTCGAAGCACGGCAAACGAGTTATAATTATTTGTATTGCCGCACAACAAGATTCAAATAGCCGAAATATATTGAATATCACCATCTACACCTTCTAACGAGGAACAAAGGTGTTTATACTACATGGAAGGAGGACTTTAACGCGTACTTGCCGCGCAACATTATTCTATCAATTGTCACTCGAATAGGAATCACCAGAATGAACCGGGAGCGTGTAGACGTTCCGAAGCTTGTACCCTTCGAAATATGAGCGAAAATGGGAAATCTTGGATTTATGTGATTTACCATTTTGTTCAATAAAATGATGAGATGCAATCGGAAGCCTATCCAGAAGAGGGAGAGTTTTCTTGTTCTAGGCGGCACGAGAAGTTGCAACAATTACCGACTAGGAAAACTATGACGCGATCTGAAGTTCACGGGTAATGATACAGAAATATCGCGCTCTTTCAAAATATCTGCATATCGTCTTCAATTTCGAATGATATGGGATAGTTACGTAGCGTTAAAATGGAAGTTTAAGACACAACGCGAGTAAATAGAGAATTGGAAAGTAAAGTTGGAACACACCAAGGCAATGTACAAACCAAAACACCTGACATCTACTTAGACGGAGTTATTTTACCGAATTGTGAAAAATGTAAATACTTAGACTCTGTCGGAAACCGTCATGCAACTGCGACGACGATACTTAAACGATTCGAAAACACCACTGTACTCGTATTTCGTGGCGAGAAAATGCTCCTCAAAGGTTTGTTATACATTTTTTTTTAAGAACTCAACACTCAAGAGGGGATGAGTATTCTTAATTGGACAGAAAGAGAAGAAAGATTTTTGAGCTTAGTGGTTATTTCGCTCGATGGGTGGCATCCAAAATTGAGCAAGGAAACTAAATCATTAGTGTAATTGGACTTGTTATTGTATTCTAGGCAAACATTCATTTCACACGATTCCAATTGCCTCAAAAAAATAATGTCTTTCGGTGGCGGTTGGGATTAGCTTCCGCCGGATTTGGAAGCTAATACACTACAACTTGAGCTACGGCCACCCACTGACATGATAGTCATTCACTCAGTCGTCAGAAACTTGAGTGACTCCTATCAATGTAGGTTCAGGCCAGAAAAGTGCACAATAGGTCAAATTTTACACACCGACATGACCTGGAAAAAAATCAAGTCGAAATCGATACCCACCATATTCCTGTTGATTTTAAGGCCACATATGCAGCATCAATGACGAACTATACAAGCTATAAGGTAACATCGACTTAGTCCAAAAACTGCACATCAGTCACCTGAGATGGGTAGGATATGGAAATCCTGCAAAGTCCTACAATTTAATCCTGTGCATCTGGTGCGTAGTATAGGAAGACCTTGTTTTAGGAGGCGCACTCAGGTAGAAGTCGACCTCAGCCGACTTGGAGTGCCCATTTGGAGGTAATTAGCTAAAGACCGCTTTAATTGTAGAGGCTTGTTAGTTGAGGCCCAAGTTTATCCCTAACTGTAGCGCCACCTGAGTAAATAAGTGGACAAAGTTGAGGCTGGACAAATCAGCTGGTTTTGTCACGTTTACCGAACTTTGTCGGAAAATCGGATCCAAAAGCTGTACATTAGAAGATCAATTTTCACAGGAGGTTTTAAGAAGAAGGCAAACGAAAAATAATTTTGTCACTCAAATGCAAACAAATCATCAAACTCTCGCCCTCACTAACGAGGCGATCCAAAAGAGAACCGTCTGTGGAATGGTTCAAAAGGTCCCAATGAAGACACGGGGGAGAAGTATGTAGAATTAAATGTTACATATTTCAGCGGTAAACAAGAGAATAAGCAGAGTCCAAGCGGGAAGTATCATTCTTATTGGACTGATTGTCCCTATACTCATACATGCTAATATTGAGATTGGAAGGTTTTTCTTTGACTTTACACTAGGTTATCTTGGCAGAACGGAGAATTGCCGTTTACATCCAGGATGGCCCCCCTTTTTCTGCCGAAAATTGGGTTCCATGCTCTTTCATTGATATTTCGTTTCCAATTTAGATCATATCAGATCAATGTGGATCAGATTCTGGTATGCTGCTTTTTTTGTAAAGGGCACCAGTTCGAATTTCTGGAGGTTACCTTTCAGACCGCATAGTTTTACCCCACGTTGAGAGTTTGCATTCTATTTTCATAACATTGACCCTGAATATTTAATAAAAAGTCCTTTCCTTTCCACGGGTTATTTATCCACCCATTGATTCACATAAATTTTCTCAACCATCACTACAATCCCCACAACTATCCTCTAATGATCAACCCCTTGATAAGTTCATAACTAAACACTTAATGCACAAACTGTCCAATAAGTCAAAACAAGGCCGTTTCTTATCACCCCAAAACAATATGATTTCCGATCAAGTTCCACCCTCAATATAGTGAACCCTTATTGATGTCTTTGTTGGGGTGTGAAGTGTATTTGTACAGTTTCCAACACACCATCCCCCAGAGATGTGTGTCTTTCAATCATAATGTTTCAATAAGCCAAAATCGATTACAACTTCATATAAAATTTATAACCCCTTCGACTGACGTTGATGTGCGAAAGAGGGTGTCGACTGGAGTCACTCCACATACATAACCCACAGGGCTAAGCACCGCGCCAACATGTTATATTGACCTTCTGCTGATTGTTTAGGGGTTTCGAAATCATATTTATTGCGGCCAAAAGTGTTTACATACAGGTCTCTCGGGCTCCCCTATGTTGGATCGGCGCACAGAGTCAAAGGAAATCAACAGGAGGTGAAAACTGAAAATGAAAAATGGAAAAAAAGAGATCTCCAATCTTTGGTCAGCACTTTCAATTAACCTCTTGCTGTTAGGCACTTTCACCAATTGGCATCCGGTAGTTAGCTTTGACTGTGGATTACGAACCAGAAATAAAAACGACACAAATGCGAGGGAGTTGACTTGTTCCTTTCGCTTTCGTTAGTCTTCCAGGCCGCTTGATAATAGACACCAGGTGTGCGGTGAAATCCTTTCTGAGAATTTTCATTTCTCTTTGAGGAATTCCTTTTGCCAAAACAACGAACTGAAGCAACCCAACCCTTCGGATAGGGTGACATTGTGAATGTGAGCTGTTAGTAAATGTGTAGCTCCACGATGGTTCTAGAATGGTGCCGGTTGTTCTCCTTTTTTTACCGAAAATAAAAACGGAAGGGTGCTGAAATGAGAGTAATAATAAATGAAAATGAACCATCCCCCCACCAAGACAGCATTATACGACAGGGTGGAATACGGAGCATAGAGCAACAGTGAGGCAACAGGAAGAGTGCTAGTATGTGCTCTCAACCCCAGACCCGTCTGCTTACCCTAGGAATAGTAGTTATAGTAGAGCACAAATGATCATCATTTGTTTGGCTTGTTTGTCCTGGTGGAAGGATAATGAAGCACAGTGCAGGAGGCATGGATGTAAGCGCGACCAAAGCGTTTACACTGTACGTGACGTTTCCAAGGCAGATTCCTATTATATACGTATGTATATATTTTTCTGTTTTATTAAAAAGTAAGCACTTCAGCAGTGGCGGCGGCGGCACCGGATTGGAGGTTAAAACTCGCTCTGTTGTATGTACGCGAATGTGTGCCAACTGAGCTGTGGAATGGAAATCGCAGAGCCGGAAATAAAACAGGAAAATTAAAAAGTATAAAAAGTGTTTGTGTATGGATAGGATAGGTGTATGTGTATGCCTCAGCTGAGGCTAAAGGTGAACGAATGTTACCTGCTGCTCTATGTACTCTTAGTCCTGCTGTGAGGAATACTTGCTCGACTCAGTGAGTGAGCTGTTGCTGTTGTTATTTATCCAGCGTTCTAGAGGAAGTCAGGGTTTTTTGTTTTTTTTTGTTTTGTAAGCTCACTTGCCTTAAAGGCATGCAGAGCTGGATCGAGAGCAATGAGAATCCAGGAGTTTGAATTTGATGCGATTGGCAGATGTGTGATTTGAAATATTTAATCGTGATGGGGCTTTAAGCAAATTTTGTGGTGAAACTATTTCATATTGTGTTACCATAAATATATTGAAGCAGCAAAGATAGTTTCATCAACTGAGAGGACTCAGAAAAGTTTTAAGTAACAATTTATGGTGAAGAGAGAGTAGTTTTAACTATGGATAAACACTTTGAAATGGGGATTATGTCTAGCTTATTCCCAATGTCGTGAATTGATCATTTGCTGTCCTGGGTCAAAGATTTTTTTAGTTTTTTCTATGCAGTCATCTTGACCCCATAGGGGCTTTTGAAAGACGTCTGCAGATTTCTAACTGATCTATACTGAGTCTTCATTTTGTCTAGGGTTCCATTCGCTATAATACATCGCAATCGTCGGAAAAGGATCTGAGAGAAATACAAAGCTATCGAACATGGCAAACTGGTTGAATAAGGAAGCCATGCTGCGATATTTCAGCTTGAGCTTGACGGGACCAACAACGAACTAACTTCTTCTTTAAATCGTTCCTTTGCTTAGTATTTTCCTATACTTAAGATGACAAAGAGTAAGCACCCGTAGTGCTGAACTATGGATCTTGAAGAACTATGATGCAAGAGTTGGAAGGATAACTGGGAAACCAACAAGACATCCAAAGCTAGGAAAACATCCCATATGTATGTTGCCAAAAGTCCCAGACCCATCAGACTGTCTTAGTACCTGCTAAAGACACTTGAGAGAAATCTCGCTCTTCACATCAAGTGCAAGCTCATAGAAGATTGTTGGATTGCCTGCCCACCTAAAACTTAAACTGGTTTAGACTGCGCTACACCCTTTCTTACGACCCATTTAAAAGTCACTCTCTGTCAAGAAGTATATAATAATAGCATTCCTTGATATCTAGACAGCTTTCAAAAACGTTGGCATCTAATTGTCTATAAACGATCATAAAGAACTGGGCATACCTAAGTGAGTCTATATGCAGAGTGATCCACTTCATTCTCTGTTCTACAAGAAAGAAACCACATAGGAGAACACCTGAGAGGGGTCTTCTAGGTCGTTTATGGGCTGTTTACCAAATTAGAGGACGTGGCATGTGGTGCGGTATCATACACCGACTACGTTACTCTTTATGTGCCAGAGTAAAACTAATAGATGCGTTCAAACTATGTATGCTCTCCTTCTAGACATGTAGTTGTGGCGTTATCATAATTTTGGGCACTAAAGTGAAATGGTATTCCTTTGAGTTTATTATTGATACCTGGATCAAGGTTTTATGAACAGCAAGGGAGAGAGAGACCAAGACTAGAGTGAAACCAATTCTCCCTTATGGCATAACCTTTTTGTGGCCTGTACTGGAAAAGGGAACTAACATCAGTCTTTTAAAAAAAGTGTAACGACTAGCCTACATAAACATCAAAGGGTTAGGAACTTCTCTAATTGCTGCTCATCAAACGTTGAGTAGATGCCGCCCATAAATAGGCATTTTGTCCCCTAAGGCAAGGCGTTATGCGACGCGTACCGAGGCCTGAATGGTTCTCTGGATATAAAATCCAAAATCGCTAACGGAGCCCTCCAGATACCTGGCGCCCTCTGGTTGTAACTTAGCCTTACCATATTACAGGGGTCTCTGATGTGGTGGACCTCCTTTCCCCCATGAACTTTTTACAAACAAAAAAACAAATAAAACAGGAAAATAATAACAAAACACAGGAGTCGAAAGAACAGAAAAGAGTCCGTTCAGAAGAAGTAGTGTACTGATGAGTTCACCGCCATTAAAAATAACGGACGAAGCAACGCAAGAAGAGAGCATGGGCACACAGACGCCGTCTACACCACTATTAAGTGAGGAGCAACACAGAAGCGAGCAACTCGGTAAAACACCAACTAGCGGTTTGACGTTCGAAACTAGCGAAGAAAGAGAAAAGCATGAAGACATAAAATCCCTGGGAAAAACATCACTGCGCTGGTGGAATTTGTCAAGGGGAAAAATAATGTTCACCATAAAATAAATAAGGAAGCTCGCAAGTGCAATACGTAGACAATACAACTGTGTAGTAGAAGGCGAAAAGGATAAAATAGATAAATATAAAATATTCTGGTGAAAGGATAAAATAGATAACGCCAGAAGTTTGCGAACTGGCTTCTGCTACTCAGTCGTTGGAACAACTACCAGAACCCAAGAGAAAAAGGACTAGATCAAACACTGAAGCATCGACACCATCATACTCCTACATTTTAACGAAAAATGGGGCAACAAAAGTTAAACAAACCGCCCATAAGGGCCAAAGGGAGGAAAAGCAAACGAAGAAGACCATGGGTCTGAAGGCGAAACCTCTAGATATTGAGCCAGGCGTGGAAACTACAAGACGTAAGGAGAAAAGTGGTGGAAAAAAGGCGAAGCAAGATACGCGTCAAGTCGAATGCATTATTAATTAAGAAGACTGACGAAATACCCTATTGTGATAAACTCAGAAAGGTGGAGACCAACCCGGAGTTAAATGGACTAGGCTCTGACGTAACTCGCATAAGGAAGACGACTAATGGGGAATTATTGCTTGAGCTCAAGAAAGCATCGGATGAGAGAACCTCAGAGTAACGAATAAGAATTGGACAAGTTTTCGGTGAAGTTGCGGAAGTGAGGTGCCTAACGCACTAGGTGCTTATTGAAGAAAGAAGAAGTAGCAATACCAAATACGCGGAGACTACGCATTTGAAAAAAGAATGATGACACCTGGAATAAGGTTCGTCCGAGCGAAGGTCAATGGGGTATATATAATATATACAGTTGTTACGCATCTCACAATGGAGCGCTGGAAGAATTCCAAAGAATGCTAGATGGGCTCGTGGATGATGTTAGAGGTCGTAATCCATCAATCATAGCTGGTGATTTCAACGCCACTGATTGGGGCAGCATACGGACCAATAGGAGAGGAGAGGTTCTGCTAGAAGCGGTATCGTCACTTGACGCAGTACTGCTTAATACGGGCAACAAGCACACATTCACCAGAAACGGCGTAGGCTCCAGAGTTGATGTAACTTTTTTCCTTAGTAAGAGGATCAAAATGAATAGTCAGTAACGACTACACCCACAGTGACCACCAGGCCATCCTATTTGAAGTGCACGCAAGGAAAGCAACCCTTCCGCCTTCCAAAGAATACACAACGAATGGGGTAGATTTTTGGAGAATCCTCAATAAACCCAGGAGTAGCAAACAACATGGCTGCGGAGGTTACTAAAACAGTATCTAGGGCTTGCGATGCATCTGTGGTACGGAAAACGTCAACATACCGCCGTCCACGAGAATACTGGTACAACCAAGAGATAGCAGAGCTACCCAGCAAGTGCCGTAGAGCTAGAATACTATGCCAGCGATCCAGAGATCAGCTCTCCCATTAGAATTTACAGGTGCAATACAAAGATAGGCATAGGGACCTTAAATTAGCCATTCGGAGAAGCAAACACAACAGCTTTAAAGAACTCTGCGAGGAAGCAGATATTAATCCCTGCGGTACCGCCTACAGGACGGTCATGGCAAAACTAATGGGCTCTAGGGTGCCGTTTGATGGTGCAAAAAATAGTGTTGATATTATTTCCACCGCAAGCACCAACAGAGCATATAGAACTACCGTACGAAGTAGGTGAGATCCAACCAGTTACGCAAGAGGAACTTTTGGATGTATGCAAACTATTTAGCAATAATAAATCACTTGAATTGGACGGCATACCAAATAAGGTCCTTAAGCTAGCCGTCAAAATAAACACAGAAGCATTCGTGGAAATTTATAACAAATGTTTAACAGAAGAGTTTTTTCGAGACCAATGGAAAAAGCAGCCCTCGTCATACCGTTCCCTATGCTTACTAGACACGATGGGTAAAATACTGGAGCGAATAATATGCATCCGACTCAATTGGTGTCAATTGATGAAGCCGGATGAAACCAGCAGTATAGATTTCGAAAGGCTCGCTCTACAGTAGACGCTATTTGGAAGGTAATTAAGAATTGGAAGAAGAAGCCATTCAGGGCAGAAGATGGAGAATACCAAAATATACGGCGCCGTGTTAACATTGGACGTTCAAAATGCGATAAACTCTGCAATCAGGGGGCTAATAGTACACTCTCATAGGTCAATGATGGTACCATGGTTTTTAATAAAAATTATGCTAAATTACTTTGACAATCGGTTCCTATTCTACGATACCGATGATGGAGTAAGGCAGTACCACATAACTGACGGAGTCCTCTCTTATGGAAATTATGTACGACAGGGTTCTAAAACTTGGAATCCCGATTGAGGCTAAAATCATAGGCTTTGTAGATGTTATTGCAATCGTTGTGGCGGAAATACCTGGAAGAAATAGAAGTCATTGGCAATGAATGTATTCCAAAAGTTAGACGGTGGATGGCAGCAGTTGGGTTAGAGCTGGCAGAACATAAAACGGAAGCAGTTCAGGTAAGAAAGAGAAACAGTCAGCATCAGGGTGGGCGATCATGACATAACATCAAAACCGGCTATCAGGTTACCTAGGTCTTATCTATACAGGTTGGGTCTGAAGGAATCTCCCTTCTGCTTAAACTGTGGAGTGGCCAGGGAAGATGCACAGCACGTATTTTTCCAGTGCCCACACTTCAGAACAGAGCGCAGAGGACTAGAGGAGAAAATTGGAGAGATACCAACTCCTGAAAACATAAACCATATGCTAACACCAAGTATAATATGGGATGCGGTGAAACAGGCTGCGGCAAAAATAATGAAAGAACTTCGGCGGTTGGAAAGATTCAGAGAGATAACTAATGAAAATCAAACCCAGACGTCATCTCTAATACAACAAAGAACAGTAAATACTGTACATAATGTCGAACCAGCAAACCGAGAAAGAAGTGCATAGAGTGCTTATCAGCCCCGCGAAGTAGTATTTAACGGCAGTTCAGTGTGGAGAGTGGTAGAAGAGTGCAGGGTGAAATGGAGTACTATTTGGGGTTTGCGAATCGTGCATGCTGATAGCCCGGGCTAGTAGTATCTTTCGAAGATTGCCACATATTTGGACGCAAATAATAATAAAAAAAAAGTTCTAAGGCCATAAGTAACTATGCCTTCAGGCTGAGGGACACTCAGTAAAAGAAAGAGATAAATATAGTACATCCCACGCTGTATCGCAGCTTCCTGCAATCAATCGACCTTCGATTATTTGAGAGCAATTTCAAAGTTAACTTCAATAACTGATTCCAGAAAGGAATGTAAGCAGACAATGCGACGTCTTCCTCAGAGAGTCATTTCCATCTTCTCACATGGCTCTAAACCATCCGAAGGGTTTGGTGCAGATCTCTTCTCTGTGGACTTTTCAATACTCGTACACAAATCCATCACTCTACCCACCTTGTGTACTGTTCTCCAAGCCGAAGTCTCAGTCTGAATCGAATACCTGGGGTGTATCATACGTAAGCAATCAAGGAACGATCAGATCTCTTACTTCTTACACTTACTACAATGTGATGGTTAAGCAGTACAAGATCACACTTTCAAGATACAATGCTTTTATTATATAAACTGTTTTTAAACTGCTCTACAAGAAGGTAGAAAGACGATCTTATTTATAAGGATAAAAAATCTTCAGCACTAATGGGATAAGTAAACCAATCACTTTCTCCATATCTTCCTTCCACGAGCTCCTTGTTAGATTTTTGACTCACAGCAAAATATTGTATTTAAAACATTCAATTCGAATTTAGAAGGCAACGTACTTGTTTTACTACACTGACCATTTGAAAAAAGAGAGTCTTGGTGTTAGGTAAGAAGTGGGTTTAAATACTTTATCAGGATCATAGTCCATATTTCACATTTCGTTTATTTTGGCTAAAATAAGGCGAAAATATCTTCTCCCCGTTTGATTAGAAACGTATATTTGACTGTCCGACCGAAGTTAAAAGGGTCCCCAATCTGGAAAAGAGATATTTCCTGGCCTGCTAGTATCTATATATCTATCAATAACAAAAATTGTAGATCCGGTTTCTCACCTATCTGAACTCGAACTGAGTACTGTGACTAAAAATTAGTCCTTATTCAAGTTCCTTTCAATGCATATCGTAGTTTTTCAAAAAGAGGAACACACCTTTAGGATATAATGCAGTAGATCATTGCGCCTATTACATGTAGTCTAAAGCGGGTATAAGTTGGACATTCAAAGAGAAGGCATTCATCATCACATAACATATGCACAGCACAATATCTTGCTAAGATGCCAGTAAGCAGCCTATATCCTTTCCCAATAAGTGACATCAGGAATACCGCTGAAATTTTATAGCCATTGTTAAGCATTTGGTTGGTATGAATGCAATCTGCAGAGTTGTGATAGCTTAAGTTCAACTGTCAATAGAGTCCTAACAGAGGGCACAGGCAATCACAGGCTTAGTCCTTCCGACTGCGCTCACCAAAACTTTGTATTTTCAATCCAGTGCATTTCTAGCATGGTGAGAGGATCCATTATGGCAGCTTAAATGTCGCTACCGATGCAAACATATAACTTCGCGTATCCATATATTCTTCGCAGTATAGATAGGTTACTACCTTGAGCATATAAACAGATGAAAGTTTACCAAAGAATAGTAAAGTCTAAAATTGTAGTCTTCCACAAAGATGGCACCTACCAATTGAGACACATATGAAGATCCGACTAGATATCTTTCTATAATAAATCTAACAGCAAGGTCAGCCCTGAAAACAGCAAAACTAGATTTTGTATTCTCATAGTAACCGAAACTCTGGAGCCATTGTATCAGACCAGAGTCAAGAGACTGTCGGCGTGCAAGGTCATCGAAACTGTTTACGAAATAATTTACGCGCGCCTAAGGGGTTAGATACCCTTTTACTGTTGCCATGGCGCGGGCGGAAAGCTAGAAGGAAGAGAAAGGAAAATTGTTTTGTAGTGAAACTCAGGTGTGTTTGGTTTCGATATTCGCTCTCCAGGGGGTGGGAGTCCGAATAGGACGGAGAGTTTTTCTTCACTCAGAGTGATTCGTGGTATAATTCACAGTATTTTTTTCTGTGCTTGAAAGTCTACAACAGCCAAATCTACGTGTCAGTGTTATACCTTTACACGCAGACTTTTTCTGTCTGAGTTCCAATTACACAAATGAAAATCTGACTTGCCATGGACAGGATTCGAACCTGGACCCTCCGAGTGAGAAGCGATTGCTAGTACCACTACACCACGGCCAGCCTTTGAGAGTGCAGTCAATGATAAAATATCAAGAAGATGAAAAATGCATAAGTGCTACTAGATCGGAATTATGAGCTGGGAAAAACTTCCATGCAGCCAAGACAGACCGTTCTTCGGAGTCTAGTGAAAGCAGTACGTGAAAGGTCATTTTACCAATTTCACTTTCAGATGTTTCCATTGCTTACATTGTGGTGACGACGTCAGATAAGCTTTGTACAAAGAAGTTTGATTTCTAGGGAAGTACGGATGATGACATGACGCTTCTTAACACTGCATGAATCAGACTAGTTAGCTTCCTCCTTTCGGAAAGATGACAACTTCTAAGAGGATTGACTGCAATCCAATTTCTAGTACATCACCCATTGAATGCCTTTAAGGCTGTCTACGCGTATATGGAAACAATAGCGAGGCATGATGTGAGGGACAGTATAGCAAAATGTAGACATTGGAACTGTTGAGAGTACTAAGTAGAGAGTCAATAAACACGATGCATACAGTGCAGTTGTGGTGGAGATTAATTGACCGCAGTCAGCATTTGCAACAAATATACCACTGCATTTTTGTGTATTTGACTTCTATTGCATTTTCACTTTACACCAGATATAATTCCGTGATATACTCGTATGGTATAGTCTCGTTTACGTTAACGATAAGTACTCGTATAGCTAAGCCGATATGTCATTGGTATTTATGCAATATATAAGCGGACCAAGCATTCTTCCTTGTGGTATGCTAGTAAACATTTTTTTGAATTGCGAGTACTCATTCCCGTGTTTGGTCTAGGGGAATCTATTTCCAAGATATGTTATCAGTATATGTAGGAGAACCTGTAATTTGAACCTCAAGCTTTGATGCTGTACATTATCAAAGGCGGAACATCAGAATATACAGTTTTACATAAAGATTCGGTTTGGAGTGCTATTATATTTTTTGAAAAAATAGAACCTATACTTATGTATTTGCTATTTTTCATCGAATCCCTTTGCAACTTCATTCGGCTTATTTATTTTACCCAAAAGCACAAAAGAACAGTCATGATTATAGATAAAAAGAAACAAATGTACGACACGACATCATTCCATTCTTGGTTCCTATGCTGACTGGCGACTTATTTAAAATATTCTCTCACCTCTATTCCTACTTTCTTCAGTCATTAAACTAAAACCCAACATTCCAAAGTCAATTAATTACTCTTCTAAATTTCAACTTACAACTTTAAGCCCACAACTGACTTTGTTTTTATTGCTGTCAGTCGCAGCAGACTCCAACTCACCGACTATTCCTCCTCGATTCACACTAAAAGGCTAATTGCTCTAAATCACGCGAATCAATCGCCAACAAAAAGTGCACCACCACCACTTACGCCTCTCAAACGCCACACGAAGGGTGTTGTGCAACGTCCTTCAAGGAAACCATATACCACCGCCGGGTAAGACAGAAAAAAGTGTGCAATCAGGAAATATCCAGGATGATAAACCGCCTGTTCACGTGGTACTTTCACATACTGGTGCTCTGCCCCCAAACCATTCAACGACACGATTTATTGACTTACCATATAGTGCAGCTCCTTTCAATGCCTTCCCAAGGCCTGCGTCAGACTACCTCCCAATCATGCACTTGCATCGCTCAGGGCCATATTTTGTGTAGCACCTTATCACGACCGGTACATCAGGAAATTTTGTAGAAATACCGCACTGGCATTCCCTCTGCATAGGTACTCCTAGCCTTGTCAGGACATAATATCTCAAGTTGGTTGTGTTCCGTTTGTCGGCGCGGCAGGCATTACGATTGCACCGTGTACCGACGAATGGATTTATGGACTGCCGCCGGGCGAACGTAGGAAGTGTTTAATGCTGCTTAACAAACCTCGATCTATCGATCAATGATGATAATCACCATCTGGGACTGGTGGGTGAAACCCCACCACTAGGCACTCCTAATGAGAACATAGAGACAAAATCCTTTTAGCAACAGGATTCGCTCTATGGTCATGGGGACATGCCCTAACTCTTTTGCCACCCACCTACAACCGAATAAATGAATGTCACAGGGATTTTCAGGGCTCATATCGCATGCAACAGATGCACTTGCCATAGGTTAACCGCACAGCAAATTTCGTTAACGTAAACTTTGTTGTGTCCTTTGTTGTTCCAGGATAAGATTTGCTTAGCGAATGCAGCTAGGGTGGATGAGACGTTTGGTATCTGCCGGCATGACTACAGGATGCAAAGTGAATTTGTTTAATGGAAATGTGGTGGGTTACATATTTAGGAATTGGCAAGTGATGACAAACACGTCTTCTGGACCATGTAACCTTCCTCCATTAGACAGAAGCCAGAGAAACGGGCTTACGATGGTCACTGCCAGACAGCAAGAATGCAAAGTTTATCTCTGAGTTTACATTTGGTTTTGCACTTTTGCAGGTGTTACTGATGAAGTTGAAAGTTGTATGCTGTAAACCTACGAATCTATGATATACTCATACGTACTCTTACATGTAAGGTTTATATAAGAATTCGGATTTGATTGCTTGGGCCAGAGGCTTTTGTGGCTAAAGGCAACCCAACCACGATTTGATCCATTAAGTGCTTTCTGTTTTATGATTGTCAATGATGAGAAATTGATTTCTATAACTGCCACGCCCAAGACGAACTGTCATCCCTCATTAAAACGACGTTTAACAGTGCAATGCAATTAGACAAGCTAGTGTCCGTATCTGTTGCTTTATTTAATGAAAAGAAGAAGAAAGGATATTCATGGGAAAAATTCTTCTACGCGGGCAAATTAGACGCTTCTCATTCTTCAGTGGGAGTCGCTGTTTTAATTAATCCCCCGTGTCATTCAATCGGCGTGTAATTAAAGTTCCATCTAGACAGCAAAATGCCATTTTTTCGAGATGAACAAGAAGAAGAGGAGAAAAAGAACTTGGTGGCAAAGATATGGCAAGTGGAAAAGAAAACTGTTTTTATAATTAAATATCGCGCCTTGCTAAATGAGGACTAAATGCCGATTTCAGATGGGTGAGGGAGGAGATGCAAATATCTAATAAATTTTACTGTCTGTCAAATTATCTCCTCAACGTGTGGATGATGTGGCAAAGGATCCATCAGAAAGAAAAGTGTAGAGTTAGAAATGCAAAGCATCTGCTCGAGAGATAAAAATGCTTTCGTGTTTCTTGGGGAATTATTTCAGTGGAATGTAAATGATTGAGGAACTTGCTCGTAACTTGATGATATTTTGAATGAGTTAAACATGATTGTCGGCTACACTGTCAAACACAAATCACATTGGGGCTGGAACCTTTTTTTTTTTTGAAACAAGCACAGGTTGGTAAAAATGAGCGAATTCGAAACAATGTTTCTATATATTTTGACTATTTTATCCGAGTTTGCTGTTCTGTGCCACTAGAAAGAAGATAGCTATTTAATATTCCTTACTTTGAAATATTACGGTACCATGTAAACTGTTTGAGTGCTACAGCAAACTTGTGCCCATTATTCTTTATTTACCAGAGAAAAGATCAGTTGAGCACTTTGACGTCAGACGTTCATTTTTAAAGCAGGCAAACAAATAGGCATTTTCTTTGTCTGTCATGCATTGTCCGAACAACTGGCATAAAAACAATAACGACTAAGAGAATATGACTTTATTCTCCTCTTTCTGTCTACTTGTCAAGAGGCCTCACAACCGACTGATCCGAACATACACATTATACATTCTAGTTACTCTTACACATACAGTGATATACCTATGTGTGCATATAATGTAATCAGTGTGTGTCGTTTACACGTCTTAATAACATATCCTCCTTTTTAGGTTAAAAAGTTTGCATCTTCTTTGTATACTATAATGATCCTAAGTTTATTATTAATTCAGTGTAGTATATGCCCAGAACTCTGGTTGTTTCACAATGTGTCCAAGTTACATAAGGCGCTTCCGGTTTTTTAATTTGGTTGCTTTCGCTTTTCGGGATTAGGTATTATGTTCTCGTTAGTTTAGTTAGTTAGTTTTAAACGCATTTTATTTTCTAATCAATAACTCTTACATACTAACAAAAAATGCTTAAATGCTATCTTACAATTACTTAACAATCTTATACTAACTTACTGGCCCCACACAGGCACTCTAAGCTACTCTAAATTCTTATATCTATGTCTTTCGACTTCATTTACATTTTATTTGGAAATATTTATTTTATATACTTAGGGCTAAGAAAAAAAAAAAATTGATTACAAAAACTTAGCATATGCACAATTTTTTATTTTTTATAAAAACTTAATATCTAACTTAAAATTAACCTTAGTCTACTTAACCTACATACACAAAATACACATAAACACACATAGACATTATACACGATCATATACATATATCAGTATACACCTTTGTATACACTGATATATGTATATGTTTCTTAAATGCTAACCTAAACCTATGTAAGCTGGCCATCGCTATTTACTGAGCAAATAGATTGGTCAGCTCTGCCTCATTAGTCAGGCTGGTCCGTAATTGACGGAAACGTCCATCATTCAACCACCAGAAATGCTGGTGCTGCCGAACGACATCCCTCTTATCGCGATTCCCCACCGCCCTACTGAACTTGAGTCGATCCACACTGCCATGTGCGATGTCTCTGTTGTAGTTGAGTCGCCTATCCCCAGCTGTCCGAGCGACATGGAAGATTAACGGGACCGCTGATATATCCTGGATCAACCCTTTCTGATCTAGGTAGAGGAATGCTTCCGGTGGAACGAAGCCGTCAGATCGCACACTCTCGTGGTAAAGGTAATTGGGGTAGTAAGCCCCAGATATCAGGTTATTCATCGAGGTCATTGCTCTTGCAATGTGCCTTCGAGTCAGCTTAATTACGAAGTTGTCCACTCGTATTAGGTTCGCCCTATTGTAAAGGACCTCATTAGGATAAAATTTCTTGTACTCCGACTCTGGTGTTCTGTACAAGCGAAGACAAGCCCTAAGGCAAGCCCTCTCAAACACCAGAATCTTTTCCATTAAGCTTGCTCGTACATTGAACCACACGGGACAACCAAATACCAGCATGGGCCTAATAAGGGCCATGTAGCAGATTACCTTTACCCTCACATCGAGTTGGCTTCTATAAAACAGTCTCTTTGTAAGGGCAAAAGCACCTTTAGCTCTGGCCAGAGCAGCATCTACATTTTTGCCAAAATACAGAAACTGATCTAGCCAGATCCCAAGGTATCTGACTACATTTCGACAGGCAAGAGGCTGTCTGTGCTGTCCAATGATTGAGAACTTTCGCCAATTTTTTCTGGTATCCCTAGAGGCTCCAGACAACGGCGTCCTAAAGAGAATGGTTTCCGACTTCTGAAAGTTGATTTTCAACTTCCAGTCATCGCAAAATCGTCTTATCTTATCGAAGTCACGCTGCAAGAGAGTATTAATGACCTCGATTTTTGGACCTGTTCCGTACGCTACCAAATCGTCTGCATAAGTATGGGGAAGTGAACCTATCAAGTCGCTTGTATAAATGTTAAATAGAATCGGCGAAATGACCGCGCCTTGCTGAAGACCATTTTTAATTTGAAATATTCCAACAGAAGTCACATCGCCATTCTTCACGATGAACTGTCTGTTAGTTAGCATATTATAAAGAATGTACAAGAGTGGTTTACTGATCCCCAGCCTAGTCAGCTTATAGAAAAGACCCTCTAACCATACGGTGTCGAAGGCCTTCTCCAAGTCAACAAGGCAGGCACCAGTGCACTGTTTCTTGCCTTTGTTCCATTGGATATCAGAAACCAGTTTAGACGCGGCATGTGAGATATCATGTCCCGCCTTAAAACCGAATTGATTATCCGGAACTATATGTTTGTCCTCAACCCACCTAGACAGAGCTCTATTGATTACTTTTTCAAAAACCTTACTGATATTCGGAAGGAGACTTATCGACCGGAGATTCGCCGGATTGGATATATCCTTCCCCTTTTTGGGGATAGGTTGAACCACCGCCGTTTTCCAATGCGCTGGATAATGTGCATTATTCATTGCATTATTAAACAGGGTGGTGTAAATGTCCACCGCTTCTAGAGGAAGATGTCGAAGCACGATGTTTGGAATACCATCGGTCCCCACTGACTTCTTAGCCCTGATTGTGTCGAAGATCTCACGGAGTTTTTGCTTCGAAATGAACGGGGGTAGGTCACCTTCTCTGGCAATGACGTTATTTGCCATATTTTCGTCGCTAAACCGGAAACCAGAGCCCTCGGATCGCCAGTTCCCTATTTCATTTCGAATGCAGAAGTCGTGTACCAAGACGCGACTGTCCAGGTCGCAATTAGGGCCAATGGTATCAATGGCCTTGTATACTTCCTGGAAAGTCGCCCCTATGGTCTCAACCTTCTCCTGCGGATACTCGATCACAAAGAAGTCGTCATCGTCAGCGGCTTCATTTGGATCAATACCTGCTATTGTCAGTAACCGTTCGTTTTTTGTTGTCCGGGCTATTTTAAGACACTGAAAGTCGTTTTGTTTTTTTCTCCGAAAAGTTTATTGATTTGCGGAAACATGTTCGGGTTGCTGGTGTTTACAGCCCGAACGTTGTTGTTCCAATATGAGCTTACAGCAATTCTGTAATTTTCTTTTATTAACTTTTGCACATTTTTAATCGACGACTTCAGCGTCCTAATCTCCGGATCTTGTCTGTCAGCTAACTGTCTGTACAAGTTTTTGAGTCTTGACAGAAGTCTACTTTTCTGTCGGTGCAGTGCGTCAATAGTAGGATTGCGGAACAGGTCTTCGTTAGTTGTACGTCGATACCGCGGTATTGTAGTGTCCATAGTTTGTTTAATTGTCTCGTCCATCTGTTTTAGGTAATTGTCGATCTCCTCGTTTGACAAATTCCTATTGGACGGTGGGTGACGCGTGTTCGAGGAGAGCGCTCTGTTCAAGGTTGCGGAGAAGCGCGTCCATCGAGTTTTACTGTAGTTGTAAGTATATCTTTGGACAATCTCCTCCAATTCCGCAATTTCGTTGGGAACTGTAATTTCGGTGCTAAAACCGCAATGGTCGCTGTCATACACGAATGTGCGCAGACAGTTTAGCGTTTGTAAATTCGTACCTGTCAGTCGTATACGTTCGTCGTACAGCAGTAGATCCAAATAAGACCCGCCTCTGGGAAACGACGGGTTATCCGTCGCTTTAAGGCCGAGTCTGTACATGACATCGTGCGGACCCCACCAATAGAGTAGTAGGTTCCCACTAGTATTTGGCAAATTATTTCCCCAATCTCTGTGTCTAGCGTTGAAATCCCCGCCGATTATAAAATAATTCTCCCCTCAGAAGCCTCAGAAGTCGAAAAAGCGTGTCGAGCTCTGTAATAAATAGGGTGGATTGTGAAGCCTCAGGTGCATAAACAGAGGCCAAGTACAGCCGCTTTCCACTGCGAAGCGGAATGTAAATGACAACTGCCTCCAATACCCGGAACCTGCGCAACACTCCCTTGTACACTCTGTGAAATTTTATACCTTCTTTAATGAAGATCGCGACACCACCTCCACGTTTGGATCTGGGCCGGTTTCTTCTTCTAACAATATAATTATTGTACTCCAGTTTGTGATTATCGGTTAGCTTGATTTCGCTAGCGAAAAGCACATCAGGAGTTTGGTCTTGTAGCAATTTAAACATCGCGGCTCTTCGTTCGATCCTAATCAGTGAATTAACATTCACCGCAAGGACCTTCAAAGTTTGCTCCACCATGTGCGTACCCATTACGACATGTGTTGCGTTAGGCCCGGCAGCAGCGCGTAAATCTGGTCCACCCGCTTGGCCTGTTCTTGCACCTGCTTTTGCAGCTGAGCCATCTGCCCTTGGATTGCGAGCAAGATGGCTAGCATGTTAGGTGCAGCTTCCGTTGTTCTCGGCATTGGCGCCGGAGAAGCAACAGTCGCTTGCTGTACCGTAGCCCCCCTACCTGACGCCATTTGGGCGTAGGAAATGTGGGACGTGACGGCTGGTGTTTGAAATCTAAGAGGTGAACGTTTGACCTCCACCTTCTACTGCCGAGCCAGTTTTGCTTTCTTAATGTCAGCGAACTTAGGACAACCCCGATAGTTTGCGGTGTGTCCCACGTTTCCACATAACACGCACGAGAGCTTCGATCTATCGAATGCTCCGTCAACACCCAGAGCACACTCCTCGGAACTGTGGTTCTTAGCGCATTTCACGCATCGAGGCTGCATTTGGCAGTTCGACGCGGCGTGCCCGAACCTCTGGCAGCGAACGCATTGTATAACGCCTTCGCTCCTTTTTAGTTTTTCCCAGTGAACCACCTGGTAGTCTAGGACATTGATACTCCTTAGACCATCCAGACGGCTTTCGGGACTGAGCTGCACCAGGAAGAACGGCAGACTCCGTTTCTCCCGCCTGGCTCTAGCTGTGGTAAATGGCTTTACCCCCACAAACTTGAGTCCTTCGCACTCCTTCTCTTTGAGCAGTGCCAGGATCTCCTCAGGATCAGAAGACGGTTCCAACCCCTTCAGCAGCATCGATTGCCGCTTTTCACACTTCGGTGTGTATGAGTAGTGCTCCGTCGTCGTTTCTTTTAGGAGCTCTTTAACTTTCGCGTAGCCCTCCACTCCTCCTCACAGTGGATGGCATGGCGATCGTTCCCCAATCTCTTTATATTAAAATTATTACCAATGACCAACTTACATAGGTCCTTGGTTGCATTTACCTCCAGTTTGTAGGTGTTGATCGGAGGCACCTTCTCTTTCTTCTTCTTCTGTTGCTGCTGCTGTTGTTGTTGTTGTTGTTGCTGCTGCTGCTGTTGTTGTTTTTGTTGTTGTTGGTGTTCTTGCCGCTGTTGCTTTTGCTGCAGTTGTTGCTTCGGCTGCTGATGGTTTTGTTGTTGCTGCAGTTACTGTTTCTGCTCTTGTTGTTGTTGTTTTAGGGAGCTCTCTACTTCTGATTGCTCCCTCTGCCTTCGTGCAGTTTGCCTCTGTTTAATAGCAAGCACGTCTTGCTCCAGCTTTTGTATGCTGCTTTTTATCTTATTAATTTCGTCATCTGAGTCGGAAGACGAAGAAGACGAAATTCGCCAGAGAGGCGGAGCTGTTGGAGCCCCCCTCCTCTTTATCGTCTTCAGCTGTGGAAACAGCACTTATTTTTTTTTTGACAGATTAGGAGGGGTATTCAACCTCTTCCTCCTTTTGCTGGCTTTCGCCACGGTTATTGGAAGAGCGGGGCGCTCTCCACCATCCATCACTTGGTTTTGGTTTCTTTGTTTTTTTTTTTTTTTGTTGTTTTGCTATTGCTTGTTGATTTCGACAATATTATGTGTACACAATTTGAGGGGGAAAAAAAAAACCAAACAAAAAAAAAACTTAACGTTCTAAGTCTCAACCGGGATTCGAACCGGTATCCCACGATTTGCTGACTGGCGCCGTTAACCGCTGGGCTACTGAGTCGACTAACAAAAGCGCAACTGTTTATATTTGTGCAATGAATTCTTATTTTTGTTTACTTTACGAATAGCCGAAAGACGTCTTATCTCATCGGAGATTCGCGAACGACTCTATTATGTTCTCGTTCTGGAAACGTCTGGTTTTCTTCTACATCCTTTGTAGTCGGTTCCTCTTTGCTGTCTTCTTGTGATGAGGCCACTTTTTGACGTAGTTCTGATTGGTCTGATGGGTCCGATTTTGTCAAATGGAACTAATTTCGGCGAACACATCCTGTCTGTGTTTTAACTTTTGTAAGAACTTGGAAACGGCCCTTGTTGTACTTTCCTTTGCTTGTTTTTCTTGTCTGTTCTCTTCAGTTCTCTCTTTGTTTATTAATTTTGGCTGCAGATTAGATCTCTATGTTGGAATTAATGTTTTGATTCGCCTTCACATCAACAACTTGGCGGGGTTGTGTAACTTGTTATTCCATCAGTGTCCAGCATGGGTCGATACTCTTTTTTTTAACTGTATTTTGATTGTTCTTACCTTGACTTCTAATGCGAGTACCGTTGATTCAACGTAATATGGGTGAGATTCCATTGTTGAGAAAGCGTTATAGACTTTGAAGAGACAAGTTTCGGGTTCATTATCACTGTGGACTATTTTGGGTATTCCGTGCCTCCTCGGGAATACGGACTTAAGATGATCCACTATGCACAAAGATGAACAATTTTCCAATCGCATTATTTACGGGTAATATTAGAATGTTTAACGAAAATATATCCCATGCTACAATCTGCCACGGACGTTAAGGATTTTAGAATTTTCGTGCCTATGTGATTTGTTCTGGACACAGGTGTCGTATTTTCTCAAAAAGTTTCCGCTATAGTTGCTGCAGTTAGGCACCAGATCGTCTGTTTTGCTCTTGAGTGGCAGTTTACACTTCCCAAATGGACTTCGAGAAGTTTTTTCAGAATCAATAATCAAATTTTTGGTGGAATCACAATCCGGCTTCGCTGCGTAAGAAGACTGTCGCAAATATATAGGTTGTACCGGCTGTTCTAATATCTTTATACTTCTGGAATCAATTTGTTCTTATTCGGCTAACCCTTTAACACAAGCTTTATTACTTGTTGTACTATTGTACATTATCTTTTTGTTGGGTTTCGGATATTTCCGTAGTTTTTTTTCCGTGGCCGTAATTGTAAATACGATTGACGTTACGTAAGATCCAATGTCTTGTTCTAAATCGGTTTCATCAGAGGGTGGTAGTGGTTGTCGCGATAGTACGTCTGGTATATTGAGTTCTTTTCCCGGGGTGTGTATGATGTTAAACGAGGAACTCATCAGTCGCATTCGTAAACGTTGGAAGTGAGGGTTAAGATCGTTCAAATCCTTTGTTGAAAATATAGGAAGCAGTTCCTTGTAGTCTGTTTCGATCTCTACATATAACCCTATCATAAAGTCCTTGAAGCTTTCACATGCCCATACAATGGCTAAGACTTCATTTTCAATTTGGTCATACCTTTTGTTTTTTATTTGTTTTTTTTTTATAATTTACGCGCACCTAAGGGTTAGATACCCTTTTACTGTTGCCAGGGCGCGGGTGGAAAGGTAGAAGGAGGAGAAAGGAAATTTTTTTGTAGTGGTTTGAAACTCAGGTGTGTTTGGTTTCGATATTCGCTCTCCAGCGGGTGGGAGTCCGAATAGGATGGAGAGTTTTTTCTTCACTCAGAGTGATTCGAGGTATAATTCACAGTATTTTTTTCTGTGCTTGAAACTCTACTGCAGCCAAATCTACGTGTCAGTGTTATGCCTTCACACGCATAATTTTTCTGTCTGAGTTCCAATTACACAAATGAAAAACTGACTTGCCATGGGCAGGATTCGAACCTGGACCCTCCGAGTGAGAAGCGATTGCTACTACCACTACACCACGGCCACCCATACGTTCACTCTGTGAAAGAGAGCGTGAAAAATAAGTTATTGATGGAAGCATATTTAAATTGTCTACCTATTACAGAATAGCTGATTATGCATCAGCTAATATTTTCCCCTTCCCTCTAGTGTTAAACATCGCCCTAGTAAGCTACGTTTTTCCTTTATCAAATCTTTCCTGTTGTGAAGGTTTCCCTTTTTGTCATTATGTTGACCCAGAAAAGCGACTGATGTTTTCAAAAATCTGCATTTCTCTTTATTTAGTGTTGCACCATTTTGTTAGGGTATTTGTGTTCATCCATTGTTTCACCGAATACTAGAATGTCGTCCATATGACAAACCACACCATCCAGGCCAAATAGCAATTATTGAATGTTCTTTTGATAATGTTCGGGAGTTGACGAAACACCAAATGGTAACCAGAGGAACCAAAACTTGCCGAAGGGTGTGAGAAAAATTGTTTAAAGCTTCGATTTTGAACCTAGTTTAACTTGCTAGAAGCCTGTTTTCTTGTCTAGCTTAGAAAAATATTTGGCTTCGATCAGTTGTGCAAAGGAATGTTCGACCACTTCTTACCATATAATTGGCTGTTCCACTGCTTCAATGAGCTTCCTCCAGCTTGTGTTATAATTTATCCATTAAAGGGATCAGAACTCTGCGTGCTGCGTGTATGGCCATAGTGTAGGACTTGGATGATAAGGGCCTTGCACGAGTACAAAGCTCAACACTTGCAGATTGTGCTTTGTCCTAGCCTACACTTGAGTGCTTCGAATCTTCAATGGGACGAATCCGCTTTCGCACTCGTGTAGTAGCAAGATATTAATATACACAAATCTGTTTGTCTAGATGGTATATCTCCACTTCTTCTGAAGAGGTGTTGTTCCTCGCTGGCAAAACCATTACGGCTGTAGTGGCTGTAGAACGGGAACGCCAGCGTATGTTAATATTCATCATTCATCAAAAACGGTGTAAAATGTTGTTAAAATGCTGTCTGAATGGTTCTAGTTACTTAATATTCTCCGATCGTAGTAAGTTTCAGGTTAACCAACATATGTTCGGGATCCATGTAGTTTTTTAGGCATCTTTGACTCATTTTTCTTTATTTCTTTCGTACATTCGTACATAAGGTATGCCGCAGACCGCGCGCTTAGTTCTATTTACTTCAATCCTAGTGTTAGGCTCATATTTAACATCAAAGTTGTAATGCTCCTCATATTATGGAAATTGTGCTTTTATATTCTCCTACTTATTTAGGTGGCGCTACAATCCGAGGTGAACTAACAAGCCTTAGTAGTTAGCACGAGCCGCACCCCTTGCACCTGCGTAAGTTATCTAAGTTATGCGGTCGTCCTCTTTGAGCCGTAGCAATGGTACCGATATGCCTAAAATCGCCATCTTTGACGTTGGATACTTAGACGCCTAACTAAACCGATGGCGCTGTACAGTCCATACAGTTCGTGGTTATATCTTTTCCTCCATTCCCCGTTAATACAAACTGCACCGAAAATCACACGCAGCATCTTTGTCTCAAACGATCAAATGCTTCTTCGACGAGGTCCAAGCCAGTGCGCCAAAGATGATAAGGGTCTTGTATAAAGTCAGTTTGGTGTTACGAGAGAGGGCACTTTTACTCTATTGCCTCTTTAAATAATTGGCATGAGTAATTCTGCTTCTGATTTCTGCGCTGTTGTGGTTGCTGCTGGTAAGTCAGCTGCTACTAAGTAAAGTTAGACGAAGTCCTTAACTACCTCAAAGTTATAACTACCAATGATGACGTTCTGACCAACCATTCTTTTCTGATAACAGCCTGCACTTTATTTTGCCCTCACTACTCATGAAAGCTTGACGGTTAGATTTATTCGTCCTATCCTATCAATGTCAATCGTATACGTAATTAATTGTGGGGATTGTCTGTTTTGTTGGTCAGTGAGTTTTGCACGATTTTTTCTATGATCTTGTTGTCTAACACTTTCTTGACGGTGATGGAGCAACGAAAACACTCCATTGTCATCCTGCACTATATGATGAGTTTGGCAGAGATGTCAAGACAGAGATGTCATTGTATAGTTCGTACTTATGAACGCTGCCATATGCTTCATTTTAGCCGACAAATAGATGGTGAGTTTCGATATGAAATTCCCAGGTCTTTTTACAAATCTGCCGTAGTGTAAATATTTTATCGATTGTGCACTTTCCTACCTGTAGCCACAACGGTATGGACCAACCAGATTGTTCATGAGTGGTTTCAGACGCCCATATAATATGACAGACAATTTCCTATAGGATCATAAAGATGTCGTAGTCAAAAGTGTCTGCTTTCTTGTGGTTTGAAAAAACGAGATTCCATGCTTCGGGAATGCTTTCCTCTGACCATATTTTAGAGATAAGCTGATGTATCCTACAGCTGGTCAGTGGGACGGAATTCTCTATCGCCTTTATCCAGAGTGAATGATTCATTCTGCTTTACAGCGGTATTTTGACCACCAATAACATTATAAAATCTGTAGGATTAGTTTCTCCATATTCTCAGCACTGACTGCGACTCTACTACAAGTTGCCCATGTTCGTTTTTGCAGGCTTCCATTCTGTGTTTGTTAATTTCACGTGTTCGCTTTATTCTCTGATAAAACTTTCGAATGTTTTTTTCTTTCGGAGAAGCGTGTACTCTTAACTTTTTTTCTGAACATAGCGCTCACGAACAGCTTCGGTCCCTCGATGTAGCGCAGTCTTATAAGCTTCCTGTTTGTCTATCGCACTTATCGCACCTATATCAGTCCAGGGCCTACGCGAGTTGTTCGGCAGTAAGTGGTCTGGTGAGGGTTCTAATATTCCATGTGCAAATCCGAAATTCATTGTGCTTAAAACGTTTGTTGGGGTCGTCAACATTATATAAATCCATATTCAAGGCTGCTCGTATGGAATTTACACAAACGGGGTCCGGCTAAAAGAGTGTCCGGTGCCAGTAGACGGTGAGGATAAGAGATCCGCCGTTCGTGTATTCAAGTTTCTTGCACCGCCAGTCCTACTCTATGACTCTAGAACAATCATGGAGCTCTTTTCAGACCTGAGCTCCAAATAGAAAAGATGTAGGCCAAGTAGTTCAAACTGACTAGAGTCGTTGATGCCGCCGTTGATCCGTATATGGAATTCCTGCGCCACCGTCCTGATAAAGGAAAAGTGGCCTAGTTCGTCGCCTTAAATGTCGACGATTGTGTCTTCATAAAACGCTTGACTACCATTGAAGACCCCTAAGAACTGTTAATTAACTGCCTCTTTGTATTTCAATGCACTGCCAGTTCTTCTTTTTGTAAGATTAATCGTAAAGCAAGATTTCTTCAGAACCTTTTTCGCTTATATTTATCAGGGGCTATGCCATGGGATGTATTTCTGAAAACAGATTGGGGAGAAGTTGTTAAGATTGACATTGCGCAGAATGCCTTCATTGATTATTTTAAATAAAGTGATACAAAACGATGTTGCCCCATTTCGGTATAAGACTTAGTCCTTTCTACAGTCTGTTCAAAGATTAAGGATATTTCCTCTTTTTGCTTTGGGAAATACAATACTTCAATCAATTCCCCCATGTACTTGCAGGACATATTTTCAACTAACATCTATTCATCCTAGTCGATTTGTTTGACATTGGAAACTACTGCTACCCGTATCACATCCGGTAACTGAAATTTAAATGTGTCGCTGCGCCAGTTATTGGTGGTAGACAATACTGCATTCCCGATTTGCTTCTTTTTTTGTGTTGCGAAATTTTTATAAATCCAATCAAATTGGCAATCAATTTAATTGAAATTGGGTTCGATTGACCAAAGAGGATCAGACAGTTATGTGGGAGCAGAAGTTGGAGTAGGGTAGGTATGCCACATTCACTTGTTCACCATGCAATGCATTCATACACCCTCGAACTACTTTGCCCCAACTAGAAGTACACGAATTGGAAAATACCAGTTGCCGTAGGGAATAAAGGGGTTTTGGAATCTTTTTTTGCTTTGGCCTGTTGCCACCTCTCCTGAATGGAGTAAGAAAGATCTTGTGAACTGGTTGGTGCCAATAATTGGAACGTACAGCCCTTCTCCACAATTCCAACTAACCACCGCTGACCCTAACTTCACAAAATGAGATTCGATTTGATGTTATTTTCTGGTTGGAAGCATTGTTGTTCGGCTTTTTTGGGTTTAGGTTAGGGGTTCACCATGGAGAGTGTATTTGTTATCACTTCAATATCAGTTCGTCGGCTGTCTGACCATACTGATGTTGGTGGTATTGACGGTAGAAATTGAATTCACTGCGCTCACCATCAATTTAGATGTAATTTAATCGGATGAACTTAGAATAAAATTCAGGATATTTGAGGCAAACACACAAACGTATGCATTTCCACAGCAATGCAACGAGCAGAGAATTTTAATTATTCTACACAATGTGTGTTTCTAATTAAATGTATTTGTAAACCAAAACGGTTGTACTTTTCCGGTTTGGTGCTCGGACAAGTATGCAGAATGCCTCTTTTGAGGTTCTTTTACGAAATCAGTATCGAATCGTAAGGATTGCATTTCATTGTTGAATTTGCTTACTGAGCAACATGTTTATGTTTTTAAGTTGTACTCGTAAAGGGTGTCCCAAGATTCACGAAAGAAGTAATTTCGAAGACACAGGCTTTTAAAAAAAATGGTGAAGTTTTTATTGATTCATAGTGAACACAGTATACGAGAATGGAATAGAAATGGGCTCCACGGCTATGTGCTAGCAATACGCACTCTTTTGTCAGAATTTTCCATGACGGTTTTGCATAAATGTGGTTGAATTTTTTTGATACAGTGCTCAATTTGTTCCTTCAAGGCGTGGGTAGTCGTGGGCTTGCTGGCATGAATTTTAGACTTCTAAAACCCAAAAGAAAATGTCTAAATCGAATGATCAAGGCAGCCTACTCTGTTCACCAAATTACATGGCTTGAAAATGACTCATGTAGTAATTGAATTGTTTCCTGGGTTGTATGGCATCGTTTTATTGAAACCACATGTCGTCCACATCCATATCTTGCAATTTAATTGGAATGGTGCCTACTTGCCAAATCCGTAAAAAACAGTGACACATTGTAGATGCATTTGTTGCTCAACAATCACTTGTGGATTGTCTAAACCCCAAATTCGATAGTTTCGACGATTAACGCAACCATATCGATATGAAAATTGTACCTCATCGCTGAAAATGATTTTGTTTAAAAAATCATCATCCATTGTTGGTGAAGATGCAAATCTTTCGTGAGAATTACGCTGTCGAGACCTTCTCGAAATATCTAAATTTTTACTATGGTGTCGAATTGATATTTTTGGATTCTTTGCAACGTTCTCACGAACTGCTTCGATATTTTGTGTTGGACGACTTGTAGAAGGACCGTATTCCGAATATATTTTGTCCGAAAATTACGGAAATCATTATTTTTAAAATAATGCTCAGCAATGAAAACGCATTGTTTTTTCGTGTAGCACTCCATTTTTAATAATTCTGAACTGTCAGCTGTGACGCTGCTTTTTTTTAATTTGCAACACTTTATCGCACAAATGGCGCAAAATGCAAATCTTGTGTGAATTTTGGGACATCTTTTTCAAGTCAACACCATAGGGACTTGGACTTCGACGACTAAATTTTCAATGTTCATTCCTTGGAACTGAGAATCAACTTTAATTGCTATGTGACTTCACAATCTCGTTTCGCTTACCTCTCAGCTTGCACGTTACGTTTCTTTGTATCTTAACTTCTCGTAGAACTAGTTTTTAACTGTTAAATATTTCAAAAACATTCGCCGGTTATATTTATATTGTTAATGGGAATACGTTTTCCAAATGTTGAATACTTACTTATTTATTTAGATTGTGCTTCAGCCCAGGGAGAACCTGCGCGGGTTTTGCCACTTGCTTCCACTTGGTCACTTGAAGATGGTTAAGATGGTCCTCTTATATTTGTGCTCACAACTAAAAGCGATAACTACCCTTATATGCTTTATTGGGGCTTTGTCTGCATTTTGAAAGATTTTATTCTTCAAGCTTGACTATAGTCCTGCCTTTAACGAATAGAGGGTATATAAGTAGCACCGACGACGCAATTGGCAGCGATTATCGTGTCGGGAAGGTGGTATCCGCAATTGTATTAATCCTCCCACGAACTTTTTACACGGACAGGATTCGAATCCCGGAGGCCCCAAACAAGATACAAATAAAAATTCCACGCCTATTAAGGCACTAACGCATGAGTTTCTAGATCTTTTGATTCCGATGACTCTGGCGGGTCTTTCTACGACACTTTCTGTAGATTGATCTGAAACGCTGGAGAAAATACCGGTTACAGGTTAAAACGATGAAACTTGGACTGAGTTCTGCTTTTGGCGGCTTGTTCTAGGAAACTGAAAAGGTCGTACAGCCTCCATAAAAGGGACGACCCGAATGACTTCGGCTTAAGGCGCTCTTGAGAAGAAAAAGAAGACCTATGATAAGGCGTAAGTGCTAAAAGCCTAACTCCTCCATTTACCGAGTTTATTAGTTTTGGCTCGACGATGCACTTTTACTATTGCATTTTACAAGATTTGCTCCAAAATCAGCTTTAAAATTCAGCGGATGTGGCAAGGCCATCAGCCTCTAATGAATTAGAAACTCAAAACCGTCATTAATACTATAAGACCCTTGAAGATTAATTTTGCTAGCGAGTAGCCATAGCGAGATTTCTGGTCTTATTCTTAAAGTTCCTAGAAATGCAGCGATTCTTAACATGATAGCGTTTGTAGGGGAAAAAATGAATTCTCCGATCCATATGATGACCTACGGCCGCTTAGAAATTCATCATTATTCCATATTATCCCGAGTTCTATCACATTATGCTAGGAGAAATGCTGCGAAACATTCTAAGAAGACAAATGTAATTACAGGGCTTAAGTTGAAAACCATCGCGAAGAGACTGGAGTAAGTAAAACATAGGCATTCTCCTAAAATAGGAGGACGATGACATCAATAATCTTATCGGCTCTATCTCTGTTGTCTTGGTCAACGATCAAATTTCACAGTTTGCGGGTCCTGAAAAGAATCCAAGCAATTTAAGTCGATACTCAAAAACAAAAATTATACCTTGCCTGGTTTTGACGTACGAGGGGCGTTCAACATATTCTCGGTATCGGGGTGAAGCTATATATATGTATATAAATTGACTTATTTATCAAGTAATACTATTATTTTAGTGCATTCACGTAAAATTTCATATAAATGTGATTATTAATTCGCGTTTTATCTCTAGTTAAACAGAATCATAATGGCAACTGAGACGATGATGGTGAAAATTGAGCATCGCGCTGTAATTAAATTTCTCACTAAGCAAGGAAAAAGTCAAAAAACTATTCATGAAGAGATGGTGGCTGTTTACCAGGGTTCCGCACCTTCATTAACAACTGTGCAAAAGTGGTCAAGTGAGTTCAAGAGAGGCAGAGAGAGCATTGAAGACGACCCCCGCTCCGGCGCCCCGGCTACTGCTTGTACGGGAGAAAGCATCAAAGAAGTCGAAAAACTTGTTCTTGAGGATGTCCGAATAAAGGTAAAAATGATGGCAGAGATCACCAAGCTTTCAATTGGTACCATTCACACCATTCTTCATGACCATCTTAACCTTTTAAAGGTCAGTGCAAGGTGGGTGCCACGAATGCTCACAGCGCCTCAGAAAAAAGTGAGAATCGCATGCTGTAGAGAGCTTTTGGAGATGTGTAGTGAGAACGCGGACGGTGTTATGGATCGAATTGTTACTGGGGACGAAACATGGGTCCACCACTATGACCCTGAAAGCAAACAAGAGTCCATGCAGTGGCATAAAAAAGGAACAGACCCCCCGAAGAAGTTCAAAGTCACTCCGTCTGCCGGGAAGCTCATGGCCACAGTTTTTTGAGACTCAAAGGGAATTTTGCTCATTGAGTACAAAAAAAAAGGTGAAACCATCAACGCCACATCCTGCGCTTCCACTTTGCATAATTTGCGGGAGGAAATTAAAAAGAAAAGACGGGGTAAACTCGCAGCGGGTGTGTTGCTTCTTCATGACAACGCTCCTGTTCACACGGCGCGAGTTTCCAAGGCTGCTGCGCGAGATTGTGGTTTCGAAGAAATCCAACACCCACCCTATAGTTCAGACCTTGCCCCTAGTGATTATTTCCTGTTTCCGGATTTGAAAAAATGTCTTCGTGGAAAAAGATTTTCGGATGATGAAGAACTCAAGTCGGCAATAAATGGGTATTTTGCAGAGAAAGAGGAAATTTATTTTTTTGAGGGTTTAAAAAAGCTTATCTCAAGATGTAACAAATGCATTTATGTTAGGGGAGATTATATTGAAAAATAAAAGCAATTTAAATTGAATTCGCATTTTCCTTCATATCGATACCGAGAATATATTGAACGCCCCTCGTATATGCTAAACTTTGATGAGATATAGGAATTTGCTTATTCTTCGAGCTGAAAAAACAAAATTTTCGACCGATTTCGAAGAATAAATGACAAAACATAATCATCCCAGTTAGACTTGGTCAAGAAACACTCAAGATTGAAAAACAGCGCTCCGGACTGTTCGATTTCGATTTCAACCAAGACGATCAAAACAGAAGGGTAAATATAAAAGAAGCACATCTCAGTGCAAACTTTGAGAATGCAACTGAAGGACAAAACTCTACAAATACTACTTCCTGTAGTTTGGAACAGACCATTCAGGCAAAGAACTAGTTCATTGAACTTTTTATATTTTCCTTTTACTAACATTTCCCAGGCCGAACACCCACGGGGGTAGTGTTCCGCGGCATACTCATAACTCCCACAGTAAGCGTCGCAGGATTTTGCGACACTTATTCCCAGCACACTTAGGTACCTAGTAAAAGCGCAGTGTTTCGTCATTCCTACTTAGCGTTCCTGCTAAGCGGCAGCGTTTGTTTGATCTGCCGGCAACAAGGACAGTCACTCCATTTGTGGTTATGGAAGTCCTAACTGAGAACGCAAGTAGTCTTAACACAGATTCGAGTCAAATTCAACAGAGATTTAATTTCTCGTAAAATCCAAACAAGACTTAGTATATTTTGACTTCTGAGTGTGTTCAGTGAAGCCCTGAATTCTCTAACTAGTTTGGAAGTGAGAGAGCTCAGCATGGCTTAAAGCGCAGCTTGGCTGTCACCACATATGCAAATTCTTCTCTCTCTCTCTATCGATTCCTCAAAATATAGTTCATTGCCATTAGGATTGGGTACATCTCTGGTTGGAAAACAGACGGAAATTTTCCTTACAAGTATTGAAGTCTAATGTTGTCGTTGTTTTTTGAGCCATCCATGAAAAGGCGACTACATTCATTTCCCATTTCAGAATCTGGCCGAAACCATTCCGATTTCGTATGTTTTAAGCAATAGGAGTTCTGGTGTTATTACATCAGATGGCATGTTCATAGCACCAGAGTCGAAATATTTTGGTGTTGGCGTTGGTACCGAATAATAACTATCGCCACTACGAATTTGTGCCATTCTCCGTTTGTTTAGGAGCTTATGTATCCAGCAACAAAATCTTAGTTGCAAGACTTCCCAAATTTATTTGGCATAAAAAGACAAGTTATCGATCTTTCTGATCCCTCGTAATATAATGTAGTGAAACTACTTAACCAGTCGAAACCACAAACGTGTTTACTCACACCCATAGCTCCTGTAAAGATATTTTGCGACGTTTTTGTATTAAATATGGAAAGTCATTTCTGAACACAGCATTAATGTAGCAGAGATGGAATGTTGAACATTGACCTGAGAAAATATAATAGAAAAGGACTGGGGTTTTGAAATGCATTGAAAATTTATCCTTCCAAGATGCAGATAGAGACGTGAGTCATACCTGGTCTCGACAGAAACTTTGTCTGAGTCCACTAAGAAAGTAAGCCATCCTTATTGTCTCGATTCTGGTTCTCATTTTGAGAATAAATTTTCCACTTTTCAACGTCGATTCCAGGGTTCTGCCCAGAATATAGAGGATAGAGGACATTAGTTTTGGTGCCTGCAAAGCTCAAAAGTCTTAGTCTCCAAGAAGGGGGTTTTCTGCACAGAATTGCGTAGCAATTCAAGAGTTTGCTGCGTGGCGGACTTCACTCTAAGGATTCCTTATTCCATATTGCAATCTTTCGCTTGAATGCAAACATTCTCTGCGTTAGTTAGCTCCCATAATTTATCAACACAGTGTTTGCATTTATCATCATCCAGATTGTTGTAATTGGCATAGTTCTGAGATCGAAACGTCACAGAGATGATCTTTATAGGTACGCCGGTGGCATTCTGGCGTTTCGGGATTTTCTTGGAGGTGGATTTTCCCGTGAAAAAAAAATCCTACCTCCTAAACTGCAGGTTTTGTTGGTTGCAGCTTTTAGTCAGATCTTGTGCATTAAGAAGTGGTAGCTTGCTTTTTTCCTGTTGGTTTCGTCTGTTGCATTTACATTACGTCTTCTTCTTTTTTCTAACCAGCCCTTAGAAAGTAGTCTTTCAAAATGGCTTTTTCTATAGCCTGATTAACCTTTAAGACTTCCGGGGCAAGCCATAAAAACAGCACTCTGACCAACCTCCTATATATTTCGATGGTGTTTAACCGTAAAAGGCTTAACTCTCTTCTCCTTTCCAGCTCAATCTACCGAATGTGTCATAGGAAGAGCCCCAGAGGGGTTATTGTTAAATTATTAAACCGGCTGATGTTTGCTCTAGTATCATATTCGTATATTGGTCGGGGTTGCGAGGCCCGGTTGTGGGCGAGAAGATCCGGGGTATATTATCGTTGTTGAACGAACTACCTGGAGTATAATACTTTGAATTTACCTCCAACTGTTAATCATTTAAGGATTAGTTTGAACGTCTTTGACGCTAAGTTCGACGTCTCATCTGGGTTTTGTCCAGAACCCTAAGATTTTGACTCTAAAGCTTTCCTGCCACGATAAGGTGGCACTCGTGCTCTAAGGATTGTCAAAAGGTATAAATAATCTGCCAACTGGCTATCTCTCGTTATGATACGTGCAAATCCCCAAAGCCTTGAATTAATTCCAAAGCACATGCAACTTTAAATATATCAATAGAATTAGTTTTGGTTCTATGTATATCTAAAACATATTTATCTATTACTCCTAAAGATGTATAAACCTCAAGCACATAACAACCAAGTTGTCCACATAAACAAGAGCATCACATCTGGCCATCGTTTATTGTTTGGGAACAATAGCTCTGACTTCATAGGCAAAATATTCTCCTAACAGAATTTCTGAATTAACCCAAACTTTTCCTAAATCACAGCAAAAAGAAAAAAAGAAAAAGAATAACAATAAAGGACAAAGATGAAAAGCATGCGCCCCGAAAACTTAATCCTTGAACAACTTTATCAGAACAATCAGGAAGCTGGCTGTTCATATACCAGGGGGTGTTCCGCCTCCACCGCCTCCAACTGTTTTACTTCAAAACCGCGCTACCAAAAAAGTTGTGCTCTGTTGCACCAACACTGTTGTGCCTCATACCCATCCCTGGCATCTGCAGTTGACCTTTACAGTGTTATTCTGGTGCATAGTTTTGTTCCCGATGCACAATGAAGCCTAACCACAATCTGAACTCTTAAAACTAACTGTACTCGTGAGCTTTCTGATAAAAAAAAAGCAAAACACTCTCAAAGGTTACGTATACGCCACAGTTGACAGCGCTTTGTTGTGAACCCCTGCCTTGAGCCCTGCTTCGTGAGTCTTCTTTTGCAGGATCTTTATTTCTCATTTTTTGCATGCTTCATTTTTTCTCCCCTCTCTGTCCCCCACTATGTTTCTGCACTCATTTTCTATTTAAACAAAAACTTTTCGAGTTGGAGTTTGTCGGCGATGTTTTTTTTTTTAACTCAATGTACGAGCAAGGAGCACCCGGTGTATGCCATTAGCAGAAATCCCTGTACCTAATTAACGGTAGTTTTAGTTACTGCTTACTGATGTTGTGTACAAGTAATGGTATATGTCCTTATTGAGGTGGGAATTCAGTTCACAGGAGAATTTCGTCGGGTGCCAATAAATGGAAGAAAAAAAATTGGAAGAAAAGTTTTAAGCTCTAGGTAAAGTTATCAAAGTGTGCTAAAGGGGTTGCGAGAGGAACATTGATTTCGTTGTCCTGTGGCATATTGTGTGGTCGTTAAAAGGAAAGGATGCCACAATGAGTTTCCTTGAAATGGTTTATGATTCATAGGTAAATTAGTGCGAACAAATTGGAAATTGATTGTGTGAGGGTTGCATATTGATTACAGTGTGTTCCTGCTGGTGACGCCTGTGAATGAGTGGGATATGTTTATGTTTATTTGCTAAGAATGGAGGGCAAAATATTTAGGGCAAGGGTTGAAAGGGTTGTGTTCTATGACTTTCTCTTTTAATGGCTTGCGCAGTTTAGTATCAATAGCAATCATGTTAGGGAACTAATGTATAGATGCAACTGTGAACAATCACTTACAACGCAATTCAATTCTTTGACCAATAGCTGTAGAAAATAATTAGCGCGTAACAGAAGGGTTTTCAACCAGAAAGCTGTATACTCGGAAGTGGGATGATCCCGAATCCCTTGAGAGAGCGGTGTATCATCTGGGATAGCTTGATATTTAATTTAAAACGGAGTGATAGATCACCATCCAATTTTCCAACGAAGTTAACTATATATTTGATTGTGATCTCGGATAACAAACGTTTTTCACTTTTTTACAAACATGTTTCGTCGAAAGCCTCTTAGCAGATTTTGACCTTCTGGGACTGTAAACGAGCTGCCGGCAAGACATTGGGCCAATTATATACTATCCGTCGGTTGCCTGGTGGAACAAGCTTTCACGAAAATACGTCACTAATACATTTACCAGACTCCAAAGTATCCAAAGTCCAGCCTGTCTCGACTGCAGTGAGGATTTCCATGGATGACTCTGTTCTAGACGCACCGAACTATTGAGCTATTGGCCCTGCTGAGCCTTCTCACAATTCCCAATCTAGTTCAAAAATGAACGTTGCCGATAGGATTACAGAAAATACAATTTTGTTGGTTTCTATATCGGCCAGGTTTACGGAATTGTTCTTTATTCATTTGCATTGCTCCAAGGGGACTATCTTCTAGTTTTACTGTATGGTCTTCCCAGTTCCCAGTACATCACATGAGGTGTTTCTAACCGGATTCGACTTGTCAAATTCATAAAGTTGAGTTTCGATGAAGAAGACAACAGGAGAAGAAAGTCGTATTTTACTGTGCTTGATGTTTAGGTCAAAAAGGATTTTTCAGTACTAACGTTCAGCGGCTGAACAATTAATAAACTAATAACAGCTCCCACATTTTATATTCGAGGAGTCAAAGAAAGATCGTAGCCTTCTTGGTTGGAGGTGTTACGCGCGTTATATACTCGCCAATGTTAAAGCCACACTGTTCCGCAGAAAATTAATGCCTTCGATTGGAAGGCAATCAGGACTCGAATAAGGACAGAAAGAAGTTTGAATTTGAGGGTTCTAGTTTGGTTCTCTTAATAGACCGCGTTCGGTCGAACAACTGCGAAAGGCTCTGGACATGACCAGTAGGCTTGGACATGACTTGGAAGCTTCCTGATCAATAATCAGCCAACCAGATTGATCGCGTTTCGCTCGACGAAAGAGATGGCTGAACGTTCTAAAGGGCTGAACATACGGGTATTTTCGGATCACAACTTTTGATTGCAGTAGTCAGGGAACCTCTCAAAGACAAAAAAATACGTCAAACGGCTTCAGTTACCTGCCCTTAACCTCTCAGGGATTCCTATTCTGCTATCATAAAGTACTGGAGATTGATTGCAGCGGTATCAAAAAACTGTCGCCGATGCCACCACGGGTTGGCCGTGGTGTAGTGGTAATAGCAATCGCTTCTCACTCGGAGGGTTAAGGTTCGAATCCTGCCCATGACAAGTCTTTCAAGTTTTTCATTTGTGTGATTGGAGCTCAGACAGAAAAATTATGCGTGTGAAGGTATAACACTGACACGTAGATTTGGCTGTTGTAGAGTTTCAAGCACAAAAAAATAATGCGAATTATAAACTTCGAATCACTCTGAGTGAAGAAAAAACTCTCCGTCCTATTCGGACTCCCACCCCTGGAGAGCGAATATCGAAACCAAAGACATCTGAGTTTCAAACCACTACTCCTTCTACCTTTCCGCCCGCGCCCTGGCAACAGTAAAAGGGTATCTAACCCCTTAGGCGCGTAAATTATAAAAAAATCTGCCTCTCTAGCTGCGATACAAAAAGCGTATAGAGCGGTGCATCAAGGAAGCTTGTACAATAGGTAGCTCTAATTTGGTATCTCTGATTAAAGCAAGGCATCGCATTATCATTGAATTCCTTCAACACTGGTTTTAAGAAAATTGTGCAAAGCTCACATGCAGGCACCTGGGGGACAATGACACATTCTTAAAAAAGTTAGTTCAAGTTCGCGTTCGTGAGTATCACTTTAGAGTTCCAAATAATATATTTGCTGTCAGCAAAAAAGGATATTCAACAAAGGGGTCACAGACAGAACGCCATTTCAGACACATATAAGTCTGCGATAGTTAGTGACTTGTGTTCACGATTTACCGCTGAACTGTAGTTCCTGCCATGGAAAAGCTATTTTATTAAATAATTTTTCACTTAGCTCAGTAAAGTAAAAGAACTAGTTTATCTTAATCCAATTTCTTTCTGCTTTCGTCTTTTAATTGCTGTGCCTCATGACTACTAAATCCCTTAAAGGCCATGCAATGATACGCCGTCAATATTCATAAATAACACACCCATGTGCAACATGTGCATGTCCTTCAGGAACCCTACAATCAATGCTGCAATTGTAAAACCAATTATTAGTTTATTTTCTTCTTCTTCCTTTCGTTCTGCGAAAGTTTCTCCTCAAGGCAGACCCCCGCACAGAATGTCATTCAGACACGTATCCTTGCATGAGAGAGTCGAAACGCCTTTGGGAGGAAGTCTGATAACACTTTTAATTAATTTCCATACATGTTAGAGGCACGTTACTTTTTAATTTACTCGATATTACGGACCAAGTGATTTCAAGCGTTGGCATTTAATTACCAACGCCACATATAGAGAAGAGAGTAGGCTAACTTGCGAAGGCCTTTGTCTAATTCGAGGGTAACAAATCGGTGTAACCATGTAAATCAGTTCTCACCTTCTGATCCCTAAACACATTCCATCGCATTAACTGGGTTCTAAAAGTCACCTACACCTTCAGGATTGACATAATGTCGGCGGCAACTGTGATTAATATTAATAAACATTTAAAGGAGTATGCCTTCTTGGTGAGGATGTTAATGTCATAAAACTTCTTAAGTGGAACCATCAGGGACGGATTCATATGGACGACGTATACGATATAATGAAACAAAGGCAGCCATCACACGAATATGTGACATTGAGAATATTTCGGCGTATTATGTGGCGAATAATGAGTAAAAAGGACCGGTGACAAAGCAGGCTCTAATTTACCCATCTACGAGACCTTCCAGCGGAAAAGCTAATTTTCTGCGATGCTCTGCGTCCTGAAAATAGTGGCAATACGGTTACTCCTGGGATGGAAGGGAGTGTGGATAATTAGAAAATTTTATGGTACACCGGGTAGTATGTTGATTGTCCTTTGAAGATACCACGGAACAACAGAATGACAGAGACACTAACACCCTTTAGTGAATGTACATAGTACATATGTGTGTACTCGTATATGCGAGCCTGGGCAGAATATTAATAGTGTTTTGAATTTTTGAAGAGGCAACAGATACCGCGCTGGTGAACGTTACGAAAACTTTAATGCGACAAGCCTGGTCGCAGTCAAGCAAATTATCTTGCAATATTTGTTAGCAAAGCGGAAGGGAGCCCATTCTGGTTATGGGGGTTAGATTTTGGGACAGAATATGGGCTTAACACTGGGTCATCCCGAAGTGTGGGTAATTAACAAAACTTTGGCATGTGGGCTTGTATAGCTTTTGGAAACTAGTTTTAGTTTTATTATTTGAGATTAAATTTTAAGGAGCTTTGGCGTTTTTAAGTTTGAGTGATCTACGAGTATTGCTCACAATTGCTTAATAAATTGTTCTCCCGTCGATCGTATACATTTCAGCATTCAAAAGATTATTGCATTTCCGTTACTATTTTAGTATAGCTTAGAGTTATGTAGACGCTTGACTACGGGTTTGCTAGATCTTTTTTTTCCGATGATTTCTAGGGCTTTGTCTTCGACATGTTTAGTAGATTGGGTTAAGGGGAGCGGCCGAGAGACTCAGCAAGTTACTTGATAGTCAGTTTACTGCTTTCCATGAATTGAATCACGAAAAATCGCAAGAGGCTAGTCCTAATCTAAGAACAGTGGAAAGAACGCAGTGAGGTTAGCATTCGGCTTATAAATGGCTGTGTTATCGTGGGCTTAATTCATGAGAATCATAAGTCAAAACAATCTTTCCTCCGCCCTTCTAAATGTTGCGACCAATGTTGAGTTACTTTTCAACAAGTTATTCGAGATCTGAGTGGTGTTTCTAATAACTGCGATATTTTGGTTTTGTCCTGATCGGGAGGCAACCTTTGGTGTAACCAGGATTCTGGTGAAGCCTTCTATTACAATACTTTGAGATAAAAGTGACACATGAGTAGTTAAGGTACCCTTCTTCTTCGTTTGCAAGTTTTATTGATTCTACCTTGAAATTACATATACTGCCTTTGTATCATTGACCAGGATTAGATCTGGCTCCTACAGTCTTTTAAACGTTATCTTTCCTTTTTTTGTGTTATTTTTTCACATAAGCCATTCTCTGAAGTTAAGTCTAGCATCAATAACCAGTCCCTTTTGCATTACAGTAACTCTTTTTTGCCTTGTTCGCTTTAAAAAAATTATCTTTTGAAGACAAAATCTCATACTTACCTCTACGTAGTTACTTAGGCAATGAATTCGTAACGCTGAATACATCAGTGTACTGCAGAAGCCGGTAGGCGGCAACAACAAAACTTGACTTCAAACGGCGGTAGATCTTAACCGGCAAAATCGACTTATCCACACTGCAAATTTAAGGTGTATCCGCATTTTTCGACCCAATAACTACCGAACGGCATGTGATTTTAACCAGCCACCACGTCGCATACTATAATATGTGAAGCTAACAAAATGCAACACGTGTTCGATTTCCATTGCAGCAGAAGAAACGCCCTTAACAATCACCTCTCCCGACCCCTTTTAGTTTTGTTCTAGTTAAAGGGCAGTTAAACTAGCCCAGTGTTGACCAGGTCGGTTAAATAAATACCGAACTTATAAACATCTAGCTACATATAGCTGAGGGATATTGGTCATGCCAATATATTTTGACTGTAGCGACATCTTCTCAAGTACTCGTAGATATCCTTGCTTACTGAAATCTATATTGATTCAAGCTTTGAACACTATACGAGTATACTGGATAAAGCGGAATAGTCATAAAAAGATGTCCTTTGTAACGAAGAAAGGTGCCAGTACCGGAGTTTTCTTGGAAGAACTGGACACTCCTTCAGCCCCTCAAACCATTGCAGAATCTTTTACGCCACGAAAAGTTTTTCATAACCCTTTCGTCCTTCAATTCATATGTCATAAGCATTACCGACATTAAAGTGTCAATATCGTTCGTTATATTTCATATCCAGGTTGATGTCCTGAAAAAAGTAAATGGAACTAGTTTGCCCAATGCAACATCATATTTTTTCCACGTCCATGTGATAAGCCTGTAGCCTCTTCAAGTTCGCGCATTCGTTGATCATACCGTCGATTTTATCGAACATTTCTGGTGTGGTACCACAATTGCGCAACTAGATCATTTGGCGTGACTTATGCTCGTACGACCGCACTGAAATTAAGTAAACCAGTAGTGTTTGGTGTAGTAGTTTGGTTCGCGTGATGTTTGCGCAAGAAAGAGAGTTTAATGAGCACACGAAATTCACGTTCCATTTTTATGAAAATTCTCGTAGGCAACTGGTTTAAATGGCTGTCACAACAAAACTATTTGACAGATCTCTCTGAAAATTTGGATGCTTTTGAAATATGCATCTGGACAAGCAAAATGTGGAATTTGAGGTGGCAACGTCGTCTGTTTTAGTTTTTAGGGACTTATTGACCCACCCTCGTGCGAGTACTTAGATGACTTAGAGACTTATTGTACTTAGATGACTTAGATGACTTATTGTACTTGATTATTGTACTTAGATGACTCCGAGGTGGACTGGGGTCTCAGCTAATATTCCTATCCAGCTAAGGCGATTTCAATTTCCACGCCTCTGAACCGTAAATCATGACTAGGATGATTAGTGACTTGCATTTATAATGTCTTTTTGGTTGTTTGAGGGAGACGTTCATTACTCAGTTGCCTTTTAAGTTCAAAGAAGGAGCGATTACGAGTAGTGATTCTTCGCATGACTGCCGCGCTGCTGTCGTTGTCGGAGTTGATAGCGGAGCCGAGGTAGATAAAGTCCACTACTACCTCAAAGTTGTAGCTGCCTATTGTGACATTTTGTCGTAGTTGTCGACGATGTGTTTTCTTCTTTGCATTTACTTTGTTTTTTCTTCGATGGCCGCTAAACCCATCTTTGCCATTTACGTTATTGAAAAAATTACATGACTGC
This sequence comes from Volucella bombylans, assembly GCA_949129095.1. Lineage (NCBI taxonomy): Eukaryota > Metazoa > Arthropoda > Insecta > Diptera > Syrphidae > Volucella > Volucella bombylans. The sequence goes on from OX422143.1 coordinate 155,659,687, forward strand.
GCACCGACCCGGACTGAGCAGCGTGCATTCTCTATCCTTATCCTAAATGAGCATGGCAGGGATGCCAAAATTAGACATGGCTCTATATAGTTAATCCCTATAGATGCGGTCATAACTATATGCCTTCGAAATCGATGAAGAGGTGGTGTGTATCGATCTGGAATTTTTTCCAAGACCTAACGTGGTGTGATAATTTGATCTATGGTGAACTTTCCTGGTCTAAGACCATGCTGATAGGTACAAGTCGGACTGTTTATGAAGGGTCGTAGGCGTTTACTAATACCGCAGATAGAATTTTATATGCGATGCTGAGAAGACTTATTCCCCTGTATTTGGCGCAGCTCAGGGATCTCCTTTCTGTAGGATCGGACAAACAATCCTGAGGTTCCATTCGTCGGGCACACTTTCGTCGATTCAGATTTTGGAGATGAGTTGATATATTTTCCGTATCCAATCATCTCCTGCTGTTTTAAACTGCTCGACAGTTAAGCCATCTGCTCCAATAGCTTTGTTAGACTTATGCTTGAAAATTTTGAGCGTGGGCGTTAATGAAGCTTATGTTGGCGAATTTGCCATTTATGTGGATTGTCACTTACATTCCTGAAGCTGAAGACTTGTTCCTTAAGTCATCCTCGTACGGAGAATCCGCATCCGAATAAGCACTGCGACTGCTGTCCTTGTCATGTCGGTTGTCTGTAACAGTTTTTCTCACAGTTTGGCCCTTGCTATTTTAGTCTGCATGAGTAAGAATTTACCAGTTACCAGGAAGCATCCCCAATGAAACATCCCTAGGCTATTATGGCCGAAGCTGAACTAGAAACAATTCTTTTCAAAATATTTGAGAGGGGACCTCTCTGCAGTTTAAAATCTACTATCCGTAAAATCAAAGTAAAACCAAGATACATCCGCATCTTCTCAGTGAAAGTACAACGGAACTTATACAATTCTTCCTTAACCCAGGCAATCCGTCAACGATACAGAGAGAAAACTAGGCCAGTTTTTCTATTTTCCCTATTTTATTTCATCAGATATCTTATATAATTTTTCTATTAGCACATTTTTTTGTTGAATATTGAATTTTTACGACAAAATCATAAAAAAAAAATAGTTTGATATTTGAGCGTATTTTGTATTTCATGGCTTAAAATACTGTGATGCTTCATGATGTCTCTAAATTGAGATCTCGCTCCCCTCGTACTCTGCCGTCAACGTCGATCTCATAAGCACGGTTTCTCAAGACTTATAGGCCTCTAATAACAGCTGTGATTCTTCATCTGAACAATCCTATTTTACTACTTGTATTACCTCTTGCCTTCCCTGTGGCTATATGGAAGGAGAGGCAAACTTTGCAATCAGTTACCTAGACAGTACCTTCGTATCGCCTTTTCCCTTTATAGCGACGAATATAGTTTCTTTTTGTACGACTTACTGAACCTTTATTTGGGTGACCTCTTTTATATTGGATATCACTTGTATCGCTACTCAAAATGCATAGAAAGCGCATATAAGCTTCTAGCTAAAACAAAATATCTTTACAAAATTATCAAAATTATACAAAAAATTAAGTTGTTTTTAAAAGTTCCTACAAACATTGTCATTCGTCATTCAATTTCTTAGCATCTTTCGAAATATAGTTTAGGTATTGTGGGAAGGTATTTTGTAAAAAAAAGTATTCTGCGTAAACCTCAGTGATTTCTTTTAAAACTTCAAGTTACTAAGGCAGTAAGACACTTTTGGGATTTGAAAAGGTATTTGAACAAAAAGTTTTTCTACTGGTAATTCATTAAAAACAAAAACATGTCCTTGACTGCATTTTTAATATTAACAGTTTATCCTTATAGGAATACTTAATACAATTTCATTTTATCTACTGTGTTCATATTGCCTTCGTAAGTAAAAGAATTGCTTTAAGCCCTTCAGACTTCTCTAGCTGATTAAACTCAGAAAATATTTCTTGCTGGCAAGATTGATAAAAAGTAATTCCTTCCAAGTCCGGGAATTGCTCAATAATACTATAACTAAGGATTTTTCCAGGACTACAACTAACCACATTCCGATTGAATTTCCTTATCTAAATACCTCGGGTACTCGTATATCCTTTTAAACACAAGAAAATTAGTTACAACGGGGAAAAGAAAAAAAAAATCTGAAAATAAGAAAAAAATAATTTCGTGTACGAGAAACCCTTTATAGACTACACAATCAGAAATTAAGATCTCCCAACACCCTTTCAAGAGCTGGTTGCTCCTTCAGTCTCTACAATATCAAGCTAGCACTCGACGTTCATCGTTTCGTAATATCCTTAAGGATATAAATCTTTTCTTCGTCGGGTTTCTTCTTGTTCTTCTTCTTGGGAATGTAATAAATTTTTTGGCACCGCCTTTTATACTCTCAGGAAAATATCATATTTTTATATGGAACGTCGTCAAGCACCACCACCACCAGCACGACCAGTGAAGCCACCATGTACCTACTCATTCCTAGAAAAGTATCCTCTTGAAAGATAGTGAGAACAAATTTGTTACACCCACCAGGAGCTCTTGGTGTATAGGGAGACATTTCGTATTTAGAACCGAAGCAGTCAAGAGCTCGAGACACTGCGCAAGATCATAACTCTACAAGGACGGGGTAGGTGGAAGGATATTAGAATGGTTTATGTGGGTACAGTGTAAGTTCAAGGAGTGGAGATTCCTTCGAGGATGAGTGAAATTGAACAATATGCGAGTCCTTTGAACTCAAGAAAAGCTTTTGTCGAATTTATGATTTATGTTCATAGAATTTCACCGGCATCTAACAGAAGTGGAAGTGATTACAAAATTCTCTTGAAGCTGCTGTGCTGAAGTAAAAGGTGCACGTGCATGTCTTTTCTGCTCGTTGAATGGGCTATGTAGCTATTGGAAGGAATTTATTGGTTAATTGCAGATAATTAATCGGTGGTAAGTAAGCAGGAAATATGATACGCGAAGAAAGGTCACAGACGGATTATTTTTACTGACCAGAAAATTTGCACCGTTGAAGAATCGTTCAACAAACAGAACGATAGAGTGTATGCTCCATCATCACCCATCGGCCACCACCCAGCTTTTGTGATGGTTTGCTGGGGAGTCGTCTACAATGCCCCATTTTTGGGAGAAAAGTGTCAAAACCTCGGCGAAAGTGTATCAAACGTACGTTTTAGAGAAGTTTACAGTATTCGCAAATAAACCTTTCAACAATACTCTGCTCCGGATTGGCCATCTGGTAGCCCAAACTTCAATCCATTAGACTACAAACTATGGTCCGTTCTGGCACTACTCGACATTCAAGTATTGAGTCTTTGAAGCGCACCTTTTTCCGCGTGTGACTTTGCCATTGCTGGAAGACAAATAGGGGGCCATTTCAAATAAGGCATAAGTTGACAGAACAAATAGAAATAAAAAGTCTTGAAAAATATTCATTTCACTTTCACTTTACTACCCAAAAACCGTGTACCGTTTAACTTTGAAAGTTTTGGTGCAATTCTGGTCGTTATTTACCCTTATTTTGATGGAGAAATTGTGAGCATTCATTTGACGTTGGTCAATTGCAAGATCTGTAGCATTATGAATATTTGATTTCCGATAGATCTTGGGATAGGACCGGATTCACTGTTGACGACCCTGTAAAACGAAAAAGGACAATAATGTTCGAATCTACACATACCGTAGAATGTTCAAACCTTAAACAGATCAATCCCGGTCGAACAGGGTAAATGGTAAGGACTGATGTAAGATAGATATTTCATCCAGAAATTTCTCAATTAACTTGCTGTATTAGAATTAGAATTAGACCTCCACGAAACTCCTGGTTTGATAAAGAGTGTAGGCAACCATAATTTATTGAGAATTTTTCCTTATTCGCAGCTGCTATTGACTCTGAATATGGTACCTCATTAAGTAAAACACTGAGCTACACTTGCCGATCGCTGTTCATTTAGTTTGAGCCCTTAACAAGGAACATTAACAAGCTTGTATATAAAATCCTAGTAATCTCAGCCCTGTAGTCCTGCATTAGTATAGGCTTTTCGATGTACGAGTACGTAGAAAGAGAAATAACATCGACCTCTACGATCCATCCAACAACATTGATCTGGAAAAGTGTAGATCAGTCGCCTGAAATGGGTAAGACGCATAGAGCAAATGCGTCGAACCCGGTCTGTATTATCATCTAAACCAGGAGATAACTAGACTTTCCTGACCTAAAATCACACTGATATGGTTGCAGTTAAGAATGTTAAAGTATTTTCTCTCTACAGCAGAAATATTCTGTAAGACGACATTGCTGAACTTTTACAAACATTTCCACAGATTGAAAGATTTAGTTTTTCAAGATAGTTCAAGCAATATAGAGGTTCCATTCATTGAGTTGGATTTTATAAAAGAGTTGTTGTATTCTTCTCTCATTTTCGGATGCTTTAAATGGTTCTGCTGTTAAACCGCAGATTTCTGTAGAATTTTCGACATGGGTTTGGATATTGCCACCTTTAGATCACCGAGGTCATACATATGATAACACTGCATTATCTTATCTGACAATATTGGCAGCCTGGTAGCGGTGTTTTGCTAATTAACGTTGATTATTCTACAAATAAGAGATCAGTTCCACAGGTGTTCGTTTGGCTCCTCTAACCTTTTATATTCTCCTTTTCTTTGAGTAGTATTCCCTCGGCTACAACTTCTTCATTTGATGATTTCTTCTATCCCAGTATGAGCAGCTGCGTTTATTCCTTTTAATTTCCTCTTGTGTGGTTGCATACAACCTACGATATCTGTGGCATATTCTTGATAGCTTGTCGTCACTGGTATTTAGTGGGGATGAATTGGGGTTTTGTAACCTTTCACAAAACCTTTAACAAAATAGATACTTGGAAAACGCCATGATCAAGCAATAGTTGCTTTTCGAAACTGAACTTCTTCACAGTGTCTTATAGGTTTGTTGGTATTTGTATGTACCTATTCATGCATTTGTAGTGGCAAATTAATGGTCAATTTCCGACCAGATATAAGCCAGATATACAGCTTTATCTGTATAATCCTTTTTAATGCTGGTTCGCCAAGCCGAATCTTACTAATATCAAAACTTGATCTTTTATAAACGGTTTTAACCGTATTACAGAAGTCTTTAAAATTCCCTGAAAACATGTCAAGTGTGTGTACGAATGTATGATTTTTCCAAACGAATGGTATCTTCATACGGTGACCGTAAATTCCTCTTTGCTGTTCGTAGAATATTGCGTTGGCTTACCTCAACTCTGTAATAGGTAATTGATCTACAACAATTTTTATTTTACTCGCAAAATTGATCGCATTTTTAGTAGATCGGTAACTGACAGATATTTTGATTATGAGCTTATTCGTTGGTGAATCTTTATGCTGCAAGATTTAATGACAACCGAGACAAGAAATTCTCCAATAAGTCTCTGCACTCTGCTATTTCGCAACCTCTGGAACAGCACAACGGAAGGCCCTCTGATTCTATGTGGTATTAAATAAAAAAATATGAAGGTCTTCCTCCAATAGCCTTCAGAATAAAAACACGTTTTTTTTATATTTTATTGAAAACTTTATTTGGTCTAATTGATTCTTGTTCATCGTGGTATCAAAAAACATTTTTTAAAACCAATTTAAACTCTATTATATCTCTGAAATTAATTAATTTACCTTTGCATATTTAAATAATTAACTAACAAATTTATTTTACAATATTTTTTCTAATTTTTGCACAGTTTTAGGGAAAAAGTTTAATGTATGTATGTGTTTGAAAAGAATGCTCTCTATTTAATAAGTCATAAAAATCATATGGTAATTGAAAATAAATAATATTATAGTAATAGAAAATTTTGAATGAATAATTGCGAAATCTTTATATCCTTCGAGATAGCTTTGAAGCGGCGATAATTTAAAATTAATAATTTGTGATATATACTCGTAGTGATTGGAACTAAATTATGTTAAAGATATTAAAGTATTAAAATAGGATCGCCTACCGGAGATTTGATGGAGAATAATACCTGCCCAGTGTTCTTAGACTAATCCACCTACAATACGATCAATTTTCTTCCAAAATGTGACCAAGACTGAGAGAAGAAAAGTAAAATCAATATCACTCTATCACTATAAGTCATCGAGTAAATTTGAAAATTTGATGTGATCAACCGTCGTTTTCAGTCTTACTTATTTTAGGCAAGGATCAGTTGAGCTTAAGGGAGGTTGCACATTTTGATTGATGTTATGATTTAATGATTACTACCCTTGACAATTAAGATGTCAAGGAATACAAGAGGATATAAGAAGTTTGCATTAACTGGCGCCTTGTTCGACTGCATTTTTCGTATCAAATTTTTTAACTTTCGATTCGATTCGATTTAAAAACTAGTCTACAACCGGGTTCCAAAGAAAAGCTTAGATCGCTGTTGCCAAAATTCAAACCATCAGATAGGATATAAATAAGAACGACGATGTGCCAACCATAGTTAAAGTGTCGCTGGCAATCCATTTTCCTCTTCAACGTTGTCCGGAATTTTTAAAAATATTAAAAAAGGGACGAGTATTATAGTCTCTTAAGGTTGAACTGACTCATAACCGAAAATCTATAACATTAAGCGGATTTTATAAACAGGAAGCAAGACTCGGCCATATCATTTAGAAAAGTACTTTAGATAACAGATGACGGAGGCATCAATTCTATTAGTGTGCTATTGAATGCAGTCTACTCAACTAAGTTTCGATAACTTATTTTTGTAATAAGATGGAATAGAAGTAAATTTAGGCATTCTACTGGCACTTAACCAGAATAGCAGAACCTTTGGGACAACATTTAGGGCTTTTGTTTTGGAAAACGGATCATCATTTATAGGTTATTTTTCTTATAAAGGGTGGTTTCAATAGCCATACCATGTTTCTTAAAACAATATCGACAGGAATTGAGTTTAAATCAAAATGCTTTATCCATTCCATGGAATGGTACTTTACCTTATGCTTTGATCACAGCTTCAGACACATAGCTTACTCGGCTGTTTTTGACGAAGCGCTATTTTTTCTTCACATTTCGGGCCACTTTTTCGAATAAATGGGCTCCATCTCACCAATAACCCTTGGTTTCGAAGGCATAAATTGTTGTGTCAGCATCCAGTAAAGGCTTTATACAGCCTCACAAGAAGTAACGAGTGGGGACAAATCGCATTAATGTGGCCAATTCACGGCAGCATAATGTTGTCGTTGAATTGAGACTTCAGTAACTCAAAAGTTTTTTTGACAGTACGGCACGTATCGAACATATCGTGTGGATCGTTGTCGTGCATACTTTCGAAAAAATACTAACTTAACCTTGTCCGGTAACACTGGCCATTGATCGCGATGCGAACCCCTGCCTCAGTACCGATTATGCCACCACAAAAACTAGTGCACTTTTGCGGGTGTACATAATTGAGTTTTTCTCTTAGATTTGCCTCAGTTCAGAATCAATTTTATTTGTTCGTAAATCCATTGAGGCAAAAGTGAGACCAGTCAATAAACTCGATTTCTCGATGGAAATAAGGGTTGATTTCAAGCTACTAAGAGCTCAATCCGCGAACTCCCGTAGCTCTTGGATCCAATTCGATCTTATACAAATGTAGGGTGAGATTTTTTCGCATAAAAAGCGCTCAAAGAACAACCTGTTGCGATTAACATTTTCGGGTCTTTTGCCACATTTTCATTCAAGCGGCAAGTTTCGTCTGTACATTAGGCTGACTAGTTGTGTAGATTGTATGTAGACATCATCGTCGAAATTTATCGACAACGCGTCCTCAGTTAGCCGATCAGGAGGACGACAAAATCACGTCATCTTCTATGACGTGAAATGAAGACCTATTTTCAAGATAAGCATTTTTCAAATCTAAGATTATTTGGTATAATTTGTCAAATGATACTGAACATAAATGTCAAAGAAGTTATTATCTTGAAGATTCTATCAGTAAAAAAAGCACCCTTTGTTATGAACAGGACGTAAACAATACTCACCTGTTGTACAATTTGCATGAAACCAAACACAAAGCGCTGCTTTTGGAGTGACTTTTTCGTCATTCTAAACCGTTGGTCTCTCTCATCTGTGTACAAAATAACGTGACTAGCAACACTTTGAGTGGAGAGAGGCAAGCCGGTCAATTTATTTTTTCATTTATAATTTTTAGTAATTAATCTCGTCATTAATTCTCTATTATTCACACATGTATAGAAAAATCCACCAGTTTGCGTATAAGTATGTATTTAAAAAAAAAACTTATTGGGCAAACTTTGGCTTTACGCTTGAACAGAAAATAAACAAAAATGGAATAATAATTTTATTGAAATTAAATTAAAATTTAAAAAAATATATTTAAACTAGGAGTAACAAATACTTGACAGCCTGCATTGTTTCAATATATGTTTTTTTTCTTTATTCTCTGTATATTAGTAGTTTTCAATTGATGCTGGTTTCCCTATAAGTTACTTTTGTTTTCTAAATTGTATTTTTTCATTCGTTTATCTATTCCAAAATTGCAAAAAGAAGCTCATTTTATTTAGATGTAATTTTCTTCTTCACTATAAGTTTAATGTTTTTTTTATTTTTTTCATTACCGAATATATTTTTTATTTTTTATTTTTTTTACTAACGAATAATATTGTGTATAATTATTATAATTAAATTGTTTGTTTGCCACATTTATACTTGATTCAATTTTATTGCCAACTTTGTTTTATTAAATTTGGTAGTAAGTATTTTTATTTAGGTTTTATTACAATATTATTACTATTATTTATATATATATATACTGATGATTCCTTGTTTTAGGTTGTCTTGTTGTATGTTTTACAAATTTTATAAATTCTAATAGGCCTCTTGTAATTGTTTCTTAAGTTCCTATATATTCTAAATATATTATTTATTTATTTATGTATATATTTATAAGTATTTACTAATTGTAACTACATTTATGCTATTATACAGTTTTTTGTTTTATCTGATATTTATATATTATATAATTTTAGCTATATTTTGTTATAACAAATAAATTATTTACAAACAAAAGAAAATAAATTTGAATTGAATTGGGATGTCGGACCTTTTGAATTTGACTTGGGTGGGGTTTGATTTATTGTTTGGATCACCTGCAAACTGTTGTATCGTCACCAGCGCAAATCGTATGGGGAGACGCTAGAAATAGCTTGCCATTGGAGCAAGCGCATAACTGGAAGACTCTATGCATGTGCTCACGACTTTGTCCGGCACCTGGTATAGGTGGTTGGGCTGTTCGTAAATTTGGCATGAGGATTTTTGGTGACTCTAGACGTATCTGGACATTGAAGATTAAAAAAAATAATAAAAAGGTCATTAGTACATTCTTAATGATCGTCAACACTAGAAATCTTAAATTTTAATCTTAGGTTTATTCACTAATTGTTGTAATAATTAGATTTGACGTACGAAGACACATTTGGTTGCTGTAAGCAGATCAATCTCTTGGGATAACACTTTATTTTCATTTGAGCTAGACCGAGCTGAGTTCCGCTCAATATTTTCCTATATTTCATTTTATTTTGCGTTCAAAGCAAAAAGGACATTTTTATTAATCTTCTCTAATGTTCATGTTTCTAGACCATATAGGTCTATTTACAAGGGTAAATATTTTCTTATAATGAATTTCCTTTGTATTTCTTACCAAGACAATATCACTTAATTGCTTTTATAGGTTAAGAAAACAACGATTTGCAGTTCTATGTTAGGTCTTCGTTTAATTTCTGATGTGGTTTATTGTCAGATTCAATAGCAAGGTGTAAATAAAATCTCTAACTATGTACATATTCGATATTATAGGAATCATATGCACGATGTTGCTCCTATTTACAGCCTACAGCCTGCTCGGAAAATGATGCCACTAGTTGCGAGTTTCGTACAAAGGCTGGCTGCTTTGTTTAAGGTGCTCTTGAAATCAAATATCGTGGTGTGATTGCTTTCGACCATTTCTGCTTCTATCCGGAGAATGTGAGTTCTATAGTTCTAAATCATGCAACTGAGTCACTAAGGGAACAGGCAGCAGCAAGGTGAAGTAGGAAGGCGCTAACGAGTATAAGTTATAGCATGACACTTATTGACGTTCAGCTCAAGGAAATTCTTTTGACACCAATTTCAAAATCTGTCTAGATTATTCTGCAGGGTAGGCTGTCTGAGGAAGATGATATTTATCTAAACGTTTTCAATCATCTGCGTAAACAGATGTGTATGAATTTTTAATGATGCAATCAACATCATTAACAGTCAAAATAAATAAAAAGGGACCAAGGTGGCTGAATTGAGGAACACCAGAGGAGGCTTTAACTGGATTGGGGGTGGGCGTGGTGTAGTGGTACTAGCAATCGCTTCTCACTCGGAGGGTCAAGGTTCGAATCCTATTCATGACAAGTTTTTCATTTGTGTAATTGGAACTCAGTCAGAAAAATCTGCGTGTGGAGGCCTAACACTGACATGTAGATTTGGCTGTTATAGAGTTTCAAGCATGAAAGTTGATAACCTTCGAATCATTCCGTGTGAAGGAAAAACTCTCCGTCCTATTCGGACTCCCACCCTCGGAGAGCTAATATCGAAACCAAATATACCTGAGACCTGGCAACAGTAAAAGGGTATCATAACCCCTTAGTAAATTATATATATATAAAAAAAAACCCGGGGAGGCTTTAATTGAATTAGAAACTATGGACCTAAATAGAACATACGAGTAGTAATATCGTTTATTAAAATAGGGTTGAACCCACTTTGTAAAGCCTATTTTAAAACCAAGAGCCTATAATTTTAGAAAGATTATATTATGCGAAATTCTTTCAAAGACTTTTCTGAAATCGATGGCAATCACGTCGACTTCATTTCCAGATTCTAGTGCACATAAAGTGCTTGATACGTTAGGGTTGTGGTTGTAGATCTACATTTGAGAAATCCGCGCTGATTTTGGAAAAAATATCTTATAACTGAAATGAATCTGAGACTCCTCCAAATAAATCTGCGAAATGAGTTGGTATATGCTACCTACCAGGACAAATGGCCCAGGATGTAGGATATCCATTCCTGCAATCTTATTATACCTACTTAATTTTATATATTTCTATCTCTACTTTATTTGTGTCGGATGGATGAAAACTTGGCTTTCGTCTTCTAAGTTGAATGCTTTGTTCTATGTGACGATGAAGTTTGGGTCGTTCCCTCCGTTTATCAATCTGCAGAAATCGTCTAACTCCACAAATAAAATTCCTTGTTCATCTCTGCAGGTTTCTTTTGAATGCATATCAGAATGATTGTGACAAATTTTGCCTTAATATAGATTGTTGCAATATGAGCGTCTACGTGGTGAAAGCTGAAGGCTTCTTGATTTAGTCTTCCGCTTACAACAAATCCGATTCCAAATAGACGTTGTAGCTGCACCCTCGTATATTATGTTACACTTTTTTTTATCTTTCTTTTTACCGGTTAATTTCTTCACACTACTTGGATGGAGGTGGTATTCGCTTTACAGCAGTCTGCCTGTGGCCTATTCAAGAACCGAACATTCCGTATTCAAAGCTGAACAACGGGAACAGAATCTGCCTTGTTTGCTGTTGTTGCCAGTCCTCAGTAGTTGTCCTCTGCTTATGTTCGACTATATTGACAGGAGATTATACAGTTTCTATTTATCCTACACAATATTCAGACTTATAAGTTTGGTAAGTCAAGTTGGGCGGCAAACGTTATAAAATATTACCCGCAGTGCGTTGCCTTCCTTATCGTAAAAGGCAACTAAATGGGGAAAACCAGTATTCAGGCACTTTAACACCTAAGATGAGCCTGAGGCCCACTAACATCTTATGAGATTTCCCAGAGTCTGTATGCGTGACCGGGCGCCCACATCTGCAGACTATCCGTGGGTCAAAAGAATATTCGGATGCATATTCATACATTCCCGCATACCAGTGCCATACGGATGAAAGGAGAATATTACGAAAGTACGGAATGCCTGTAAATTTAATCAAGCAATGGGTGGCCGTAGCTCAAGTGGTAGTGTATAGAAGGTTTGGTGTTCTAATCCCAGCCTCGTCCGAAAGACATTCTTTTTTCAGGCTACTTAATTCACGTAAGACGAATGGTTGCCTCTAATATAATAACAACTCCAATTACACTAATAATTTAGTCTCCCCATTAAATGTTGGATGCCACCCAAGGAGCGAAATAACCACTGCGCCCAAAAATCTTTCTTTCTCTCTCTGTCCCATTTTTCTAAAAACTTAACACGTAAAAAAAATCTCAACAGCGGCGTAGTAGCAATGCAGATATATGGGAGAAATATGTGACATTAGATATAATTATACGCGTTACATATTTCAACAATTAATAAAAGAAAAAAAGAAAAGAAGAAATTTGGCAAGTCAAGCCCGGTTGGATGTGGCTACCATGAGCAGGAAAAGTAAGCACAATTGAAATGTTATCATCGCCAGGTTGAAACCGATCGGTGCCTATCCTCAATTCCAAGCACCCAGTCACTCGTGCATACTATGACGTCTTTAGATTGATTGTATTTCGTTAAAGTATAGAATATGTGGACACCTATGTAAAACCATTTCCCGGGCTAATATCATTCGGTAAAAAACTGACAGAATATACTTAACTAAAGGGTTTTCCAATAGGGTCTTGACAACTTTGAATTTAATTTGTGAGTGATCATCAAACTGTCACTGTCAATTTATTCAGTAAACTCAACATTTTCATCATGATAAAGTACACTAACGAGCAACGTCTGCAAATTACAAAAATTTTCTACCGAAATTCGGAATCGGTGACTGCAACTTTAAGAGCGTTAACTCCAATTTTCGGTCGTAATTCTCGCCCTAGTAGACAGGCAATAACAAGTTTAGTGCAAAAATTTGAGTCTACATATTCGTTGTGTGATGTTGCCGTGTCACTGAGACAACGGGTTGGTCGCAGTGTCGAAAATATCTCTGCCGTTCAGGCGTCCGTAGCAAACGATCCAAATCAGTCAATTCCACGGCGTTCTCAAGAATTGGGCATCGCTCAGACCACATTATGGCGTATTTTGCGTAAGGATCTTGGTTTACACCCGTACAAGATCAAGCTGACTCAAGAATTGAAGCCGATGGACCATTTGCAGCGACATACGTTCTCCGATTGGGTTCTTGAGAAGATGCTCCAAGATGATGAATTTCATGGCGAAATCATCTTCAGTGACGAAGCTCATATGCGTTATTGGTCGGGTGAAAATCCACATGTGCTTCATGAATCACCACTTCATCCACAAAAAAAAACTGTTTGGTGCGGTTTGCATGCCAGCGGCGTTATTGGGACATATTTTTTCGTCGACGATAACGATCGTCACGTTACTGTGAATGGTCAGCGTTATCGTGCCATGATCACGGATTATTTTTGCCTCGAATTGGAAGATATGGACTTGGTCGACATGTGGTTTCAGCAGGATGATGCCACAAGCCACACAGCACACGCTACAATCGATTTATTGAAGAGTAAGTGTGGTGAGCGTGTTATCTATAGAAATTGGCCAGTCGACTGGCCGCCTCGTTTGTGCGATTTAACGCCGCTTGATAGTTTTGTGTTAGGCTACATTAAGTCATTGGTTTATGCCAACACGCCGACGACGTTGGAAGAGCTCAGAGCCAACATTGAACGCGAGATAGTGACCGTTTCGGCCGAAATGTGTGGCCGAGTCGATGAAAATTGTGTCCAACGAATCGACCGCTGCAAACGTGCCCCCGGTGGCCATATGAACGAAGTCGAGTTCCATTCATAAACGTTTTGATTGTACATCAAGCCGATAATAAAGTTTTTGAAATATCTCAAATGGTTTGCGTTTTATTTAAAAAAAAAGTTGTTAAGTCCTTACTGGAAAACCCTATATTTTTTGTTACTGAAAGCTATGGTGATCTGAATAGCATATGCTAAACCTGAACTCGTAAGTGGGGTTAAAGAGCAGGTTAGCGAAAATACATCTGAGTAAACTTCGTGCCATATATTGACCGAGAAGTTAAAAGATGTTTTAAAAATTAACTAATTAAAAGATCTGCTCGGAAGAAGGACATTTAACGGAAGAATTCCTTCAATTCAATCCAAGTACATATATATTATCTATAATTGCGGTAGGCCATACCCTGATCTGCATCGACATATCAGGTCTGAGAAGTTTTTCATGTCTTGATATAGATGGTGTGGGGTATACACTTAAGCGCCAGCCAACACATCGTCTTATAGCATCATCTATAGCAGGTAAAATCCGAACTTGTTACGGAAGAGACGAAAAGCCTCGAACAACTCACAGTATAAATTGTACAGATTAAACTTGTCGCAGTGGTGTCGTGACGCAGTGGTCAAGACGAAAAGCAGAAAGTGTAATTTTTCTAATGCACCTTTTCAGCATTTTCTGAAAATGAAACTTTCTACCATCTTACTGTTCGAAGTTGGTAAAAAGCATAGGTAAATGAATATATCTAATAGTGACTGACCTACATATTCTCAGCTTTTTTTTGTCCCGAAACAGAACACTCAGACAATGAATTAGTCCATTTTATTCCTTATAAGTTTCTTTTAATGTAATCTTTCAGTCTTTGGAAGAAAAACTAGGCCACGTCAAGTACCTGTCAAGGCCGAGTACCTGCGGACTGATGCGAGCGTAAACCGGAAATTCACAGAAGTAGTACTCCGCGGTCTCGTCATTACTTTCACAATAAGCATCGCAGTATATTATATCACTTATGCCCAGCATATTTAAGTGTAGTGCCCCGTCACGACGCCAGTAAGGAGTCTATTGGTGAACAGCAGGAAACCTGCTGACCTCTTAGAGACGTCGGGAAGCATACATTTGGTCTGCCGGCAACCCAGAGAGTTATGCCTTCTGAAGTTTAGCTTATATGAAACCCAACTGTCAATGGAAGCCTTAATTGAGGATGCAGGCAGTCCTAACGTTGGTCTTGTCTAGCAAGTTAATCGGCGATTTTATTTTTCGTGATCCCATTGTGACCTGGGACTTAGACAAGGCTTCCGACTGCATTCGGTGAAGTCTTGCATTCCCGAAACACCTTGGAAGTTGTAAGAGGGGCTAGAAAGGCTCTAAGCGTAGCTTGGCAGTTGCGAATACTTTGTTCCCTCCACCGGTTCTTCGCAATATAGTGCGTTGCCATCAGGATTGCGTATACATCCGCTTGGAAGACAGACGCAAGTTTTCCTTACAAGGAGTTAAATCAATCGTTGTCAACCTCCAGAAAGACACTAGGGCCGAATCCTGAATCAGTTTTAGAGCAATCGATGAAGACTCGCCTACATTCCTTTCCTGACATAGATTATGGCCGCAACCTGTCGTGGGCACCGGGGGAAAGTCGACTTTGAATTTTTTCGCAGCAGGAGTTCTAGTGTCATTGCCCAGAATCAAAAGACAGTTGGCGCGCAACGTCATCAAAGCTTCAATGCATGTTGTGCCAAACATTTCATATCAGCCTTTGATATAAACACCAAGAGTAGCGAGATTCATCAATGCATCTATAGCGAAGCCAGGCATACTGGGGAAAGCCCCATGCTGCTGAGAAATGTGTTATCCAATATGGCACCTAAATACTTAGCTTCTTTGGAGAATTGGATGGTGATGCCTTAAGCGCTAGATGAGTCAGACCAGTCAGTTCCCTCGTTCTCGTAAAGAGAATAACCTCAGTTTTGAGAGGATTGACTGTAAGCCTATTTCTAGTGCACCAATCGTCAATCACGTCTAGGGCTGCCTGCGATTTAGAGCAGACAGTTGCTAGATACGATCCAACGGACAGTACAGCTACATCGTCCGTGTATGCTTGTGAATAGAGGTCAGAAATACTGAGGGCGTTGAGCAGAGAATTGACCAATATGTTCCATACCAGAGCCGACAGAACGCCGTCTTGCGGGCAAATCCCTTTTACCCCCTTCATCAAATATTGGCCGTAGTGAACGTGCAGAATCAGTCTCATATTCACCATCACTACAAACTAGTGATTCATCATGACGTCAAAAGTTGTGTTGTCGAAAGCACCCCTAATGTCGATGAATATACGTAACGCGTATTCATTCTTGTTGAGTGGGTCTTCAATTCTGAAAACTTGAGCTCACTCTAGCAAGATCTTCCGTTTTGGTAAGCATGTCGCATCTCAGACAGAGAATCCATTCGCAAAGATGTTTAGCGCATATGGGTCCCGGCCATTCTCCCCATGCTCTTCAGGATGAAGAAGAAGACATTCTTTATAAAAGGCACGCTTCGAAATCCGTATTAGTTTCTTATATTCTTTGTGGATCTGTAAATTAGTCATAAGGGACTTGTTTATAACTTTTCTGGTTTCGTTACGAAGTTGTTGCAGATCTGCGTTCCACCAAGGAATGGGCGATCTATAGGATTGCTTTCTATTTGGACATGCGAGTTTAAAAGACTTGGTGAGGGTACCAGCCTTACAGAATTTATTTATTTATATCGCGTTAAATACTCCTTAACCATTGTCGGCTTTCTGGTAGTGCAAATCAGATTTCGTCTTGATATGAAGTTTGCCATCGAGGAGGTCCATAAAATCAATTATATCTTATGCCTCAGTTGTACTTAACTCTCCCACCAAATCCAATGCTTCTAGGAACGTAATTAGAGGGCCGAATTCACTGAGTCTTGTCCGCTTCTTTCGTCGTAATGGGATCGCGGGAAACAAGATGATGATCTTACCAAGCAAGAGGAACAAAACCCAGAGGAGAAGTTCTCATGATCTGAACCAGCGTTAGAACCTCGAGCGTCGTCAGTTAGGGCTTCCATTGACAGATGGGCTTCTTATGAGCCTAATCGTAGATGGTATGATTTTTTGGATATCAAGCAAATTTGTGGAATGTTTTTTTGACGTATCTAAAAAATCTTCAGCAGTCCTTCTGTGAGGCACACTATGATAAAATGTTAATTACCTAACCACTATCATCGTAACCAGTTACTTGACTTTTCCTACGACCTAAATGTGCTTCTCATTACTGACATATATGTAAAGTAGTCACAACACCTCTGTGAATGTCTGACTTACGCTCGCTTTAGGTCGCAAATATGTATTTGGCGCTCTTGTCATGGATGTTACAGCTAATTTGCCGCTTCTTAGGAAAGACTAAAAAATTCCATTAAATTGAACACACAAGGAGTTCAACTGACTTGTTATCTGTTTGGGTGCTCTATTCCGATAGAAAAATAAGTGCCACAGGACTAAGAGATCGTATAAGAAATGCTAGCAGCTGGAAACTGGCCCTGAAGCCCATAGCGGAGGCCTTTCGTATATTATAGGTAATTCGATACGATCCACAGGAAAATGTAACTACATCGAACTAATATTTTCAGCAGCTGTTAAATGAACATGGGATTAGAGTAGGGAGAAAACGAAATTCTGGTCAATTATAAAGGACTCCCCTTAACAACAGGAAGCAAAAAAGAGGTTGAGAAACAAAAAGTTCCCACAGGGCTATATAAATCTTGAGTTGGAGAAGTGCATGCACTTACCAATTAATCGATGTAGATCCGATGATTTCCATTTGGCGGTAAGATTGGTGCCAAACATCAAGGAGACGGTACCCTGAGTTCGAGTTCCTATCTCATGCTTATAAGCCAGTTAAAGGCTTTGAAACAACTATCTCCTATTAATTACATGTGGCTAGCACTACTAAAAAAACTGAACAAAATGCAAATGCTACAATTAGATGCGGTTGATGGAAATTGTATTAAAATCGACTAGCTTCAGGTCTCCCCTTTGGTTAACCTCCTCTGAGGTTATCCCAAATAAAACGTTCCATATTTTAAGGTTGCCGAACCAAATAATATAATATGGTAATAAAAGGCATCCACTAATATTTTCTTTGTGCATTGATTGCGTCGAGAAAACTTGATTTATTAGACCTATAGGACCCTAAAGCGTTCTAGGTAAGATACTAATAAGCTGTAAGCCAGTCATGGTCGACAAGGCCCAAGTTATTGGAAATTGTGATGAGTTTTGCCTTGCTTCTCCCTAATCCAAGTTATATTGTAGAAGTGCATCACCCGTTTGAATTCAGAAGCCACAATAACTTGTCAAGTCCCTCCACCGTTTTCGACAAGATTAAGCTCATCTGGCCTGGAAACAAACTCAGCTGAAGCATAGGAGTAATTCACACCAAAGATCTCAATCTTTCGCAGACAAACTTTCTGTTATTTAGGGATACTCTCATTATTAATTCCGCCCCTCAAGTCAACACTAAAAAGCAAACACGGCTTTATAACTTTCCATCAGACATCATTTACTGAGACGGACAGAAGAAGAAATCTGTATTTAAAAAATCCGAAAAACCCAAAACCACATGCAGTCGATTTCAGTATACCAATAAACAACTTACCGATCCGTCCAGTGCACTCAATTTCACATCGTTGAGTGCCGACAGCTCAATGCCTCCAGCCCGTGATTGAAAATTTATATCCTTTGCCGCTGTCATCTCCAGTTGACGTGTCGGTGACTCGAATCTGTGCGTCCACAGGAAAAAAATGGAGAAAAATCGAAATATTTTAATAAAAAAAAATACAAAAATCAGAGTCCCGTCTTGTGCAACCACGCACTCAAAATAAATCCCAGGACTTCCCAACTATTATTTACTTGGTCCTGATTCTTTTCACGATCTCACTTTCGATAATAACTTACCTCAGCTCTCGTCCAGCTTCGGCACGTACATGAGGCGTTTGTATGGACTCGCGAAAGATGGCACCACCCTCGCCATCAATACGTAATGCGTGTGCACCAATAGTCACCTCATCCCGGCTAACGGAAAATAAATTTCGACCGTTTGTGTCGTTTATTCGGAACCCCGTCGAAAGGCATTCGAGCTTATCGTGTCCCAAGAATAAATGATTCTCCAGGATGCCATTCGTGTCACGTGTATTGATGGAGAAATTACGTGATGACTCTGCACAAAAATAAAAAATAAAACGAAGTCCAAAGAAATTCAGAACAAACATTGAATTGAATTGCGAAGAGACATTCGCCTGAATTATGAAATGATTTAGGAAGGGTAGCACTGATAGCTGGATGGTGGAGTGGGTTTTAGGAAATTTTTGATATCGACACCGGATGTGGTAGTGGTCATATCTATTTAGTCCTATCTGGAAGGACATTCGTCATCAGGTGAATAAGGTAGATTGTGTCATTCATAAGCCGTAATGACCTTTGGGGTGACTTGAATTTACATAAAACCGATTGGGGACAGGTATAGGTATTAATGGGAACAACTCACCTATCGATATGGGTTGACCGTGCTTGGAGCGTATTGTTGATGCCCGGAGGAGATCCATTATGAACGCTTGACCGGTTAGCTGTATGCCGCCAGGAACAATTTTAAGTTGGCCCATGCCTTCCTGGAAGATAAATTGATTTAAGATGTGACAGGATGTCATTTCAAATGTGGATAAGGTGTTTCTGCTTTATTATCTATAGCTAGTTAGGTGGAAGAGGATCAACCTACAGTTATACCAATGTGCCTTATTTTGAAAAATTGTTTGCTTCTTTATGATTAAGTTTTCCTTGGAATTTGTGCAGCCTTTATCTTCTGGGAACAGTTGCTTGACTTTTAGATTACGGACTCATGAGTTAACTTTAATTTATTCATCTAGGTTTAGGAAAATTTAAAGTATTACGTACAATGCTAATGTTTCTTGTGAAAGGCAACTTAATAATGCAAAATCATATTCAGATATCTAATACTCGTAAGACCGAGCAAAGTCTCTATGTGTCAAAGGGTTCTGCTTTAGGACAGCGGAGGGCAAAGCAAAAATCATATATACATTCACACATTTACGCATACTAGCGCCGCGGTATGGATGAAAGTAGAGAAGTACCAAAGTACAGCATCACGATAGTAAATAAATATGAACACATTACACCGCCAGGCATTTCTGCTGTACCTATAGCGGAGGAGTGTTTCTGTGGGGAATGGAAATTTTCGTGTCATGGTTTCCGTCATCTCGTAAAAGTAAACTATATATCCCAAGCTGGAACATCTTCGCAAGGACGGAAAAGAGTTTCGAATTGGAAAACGTATTGCGTTAAGGTCAAAGTGACATGATATATTTTTAAGTAAGCAAGTGACGAAATTGAACTTGCAAATGAATCTGTGTTATTACAGAAAGGAACGGAAGTCAGTCAAAGTCAAAACAGATAATTGAACACGGAACTTGGAATAAGGATAGCGGCTACGCACCGTAAGTAAGCAGTGAGAAATCAGAAAATGAAATATTTCGGCAGGACCTTGATGAGCTTTAACTGCGATATCAAGAGAGCAATTGGTTTTCACCTGTGCAGACTTAGCCGTCGGGGAATTGAACTGCGAATACATTGAAGAAACTGTTTTCGAACGAGAAATCCCATACAAATCGCACGGTCTTTCTATACTAACTTGATAACATTTTGCAGCGGTGGATACCAAAGTCACCTTCTGGAATAACTAATCGAGATTTTTTTTTTTATAATTGGCGCGCGCAGAAGGGATTTTGCGTACCCTTAAGATGTTTGCTCATGAGGCGATGAGAACTTAGGGAGGGAAAAAAGAGAGACACCGATTTGGGTTGATTTTAAATGTTTGCAAGTTCCAGTGACTAGGAAATAACGAGCTCGGCAGGGCATTCCATAAGCAAGTTGGATGGCTTAGGAACGAATCACGATATTCATAACGAGGCGGGTGTTACGGTTAAAAGTTAGAAGGGGTGGAATGCTGATGGCAATTTCAGTGGAGCACTGGTGGTGAAACTAGCGATAGGAAGGTGAGACAGGATAAATTACGTGTGTGTTCGAGGGTGGCGGATGACTGTGTAATATTGTCATGACCTATGAGTTTTATCGCACTGTTTTGGATCTTATCTAGCAACCAGATGCGGGCATTGTACTCGGACGGATAAATGCTTATATATTGAGGCCAGATCAGAGGGGGCAAAATATTTTTTTACATCAGTTGAGGAAACCCAGACATTTCGCACAGTTTTTAGCAACGTCGAATATGTGGTCATTCCAACGTACGTTGTCATTAACACACATACCGAGAATGGAAAGTTTTTCGGTTTTAACGATGCAACGAATGGCATATGAATAATGGCTGGGTATTTAAATTTCGCTTCCACGGCAGCAAACAGCATTGTGTTTTGGTAGCATTAAATTCCTTTCTGTTGATAGTTCCCCAATTGGTTATCTGTTAATATCGGAATTTAATGAACTTAACATACAGCCGAAGAGCAGGGACGTGAGTTCGGAAACTAATATGAAAAGCATAGAGTACTGTCATCAGCAAATGAATATATTGGATTAGAAGTAGCAGACAAGAGATCACTGATGAGAATTAAAAAGAGTGTCGGAGACAGACTGGAACCCTTGGACACACCAGCATTTATTTTGTGAATATTAGACTTGAAACCATACAAGACAACTTGAATTGAACGTTCCGAAAGGCAATTTCTAATCCATTGAAGAAGAGAGTTATCGATCCCAAAAGCAGGCATTTTCGACAAAAGAGCCTGATGCCAAACTCTGTCCAATACCTTAGAAATATCAAGTGAAACTGCCTTGCCTTCGCCAGATTGGTGTAGACTTTGGTTCCACTTTTCGGTGAGACATTCCATCAAATCACCAGTGGACCTAAGAATGTTTCGCGTTTCGAGATATTTCATGATCTGACTGTTTATCAGCGCTTCTATGACCTTGGAAAGAAGGGACGTAAATACAATTGATCTGTAAGAGGAGAGAGAGAGGAAGATTCTCCTTTTTTAGGGATGAGCTGGACAAATGAGTCAGAAAGAGTTCTAAAGTGTAGGATTGATGAAAAAACTTACGCAGTGGTTTTTCCAACGTGAAAGAATACCTCTTCAGAAGAAGGGAAGATATATCATCTGGACCAGTGGATTTGCAACAAGCAGACTGGCTTTGTCCCAAGAGTTGACACCTGGAATCTCATTGCAAATGAGCGTTGGGATGGAGGATGAAATTTTAATTTTTAATATTTTTGACGAACTACCAAAAAATGTTACTACTTTTGGAACATTGTAGTTATTTTTGCCTCAATTTTTGGTCGTATTCACGAGCTAGAAAAAGACGTTACAGTCATTCCTGGGTCGTTTGAACTTTTCTCGGTTTTCCTCTGTCGGGTTGGTCTTCTAGGACCGAAAAAACATTTCTCTAACCTTGACAGCCTCTTTACAGCTCGAGTCATACCATGCCTTTCCTTTTGGTATGATACTTTTAATCCGATAAGGGATAAAGGATTCCAAGGAGAATAGTGTCAGTGATGAGGGGTGGCCGTGGTGTAGTGGTAGTAGCAAACGCTTCTCACTCGGAGGGCCAAGGTTCGAATCCTGCCCATGGCAAAAATCAGTTTTTCATTGTATAATTGGAACTCAGACAAAAAAATTCTGCGTGTGAAGGCATAACACTGACACGTAGATTTGGCTGTTATAAGAGTTTCAAGCAATGAAAAAAATACTGGGAATTATATCTCGAATCACTCTGAGTGAAGAAAAACTCTCCGTCCTATTCGGACTCCCACCCCTGGAGAGCAAATACCGAAACCAAACACACCTGAGTTTCAAGCCACTACAAAACAATTTTCCTTTCTCTTCCTTCTAACTTTCCGCCCGCGCCCTGGCAACAGTAAAAGGGTATCTAACCCCTTAGGCGCGCGTAAAATTATAAAAAAAAAAAAAAATATCAGCAGTGGCATCCACGTCGTTACCGAGGATACATAACGATGAGTTAAATAACCTAAAGTAGTTATTAAGTTCGCTCCAATTGGCTTTCTCGTATTGCCATACGGTTCTTTTAGAAATTTTTTCTCTCTAGCACGAGAAATTAACTGATATGACACAATGGGCCGACGAACCTAAAGGGGAGAGCACATCATAAAAACAAGTCCAGTGCTATATCCACTCTAAATTCCGGAGCCAGTAGGAATTAACAAGCGCAAAAGACACAAACACTGACTACGCTAATCAAGGCTGCAACATGAAAATTCTGAAGTTGGTTCACCGAATCAAATTGTTGTAGGTGTTATGCCCTTACAACAAAATGAAACAGTGCATCAATAGAATTCACACTCGCAACCCACTATTAACTTGTTACATGCATTGAGTCGCTGTCTCTGCTGCATAATAGAGTTACTATATACAGGAATAGCAGTGGCCGAGTGCAGGAGATGTGGGAGTGCCAGCACTATGATTTTTTTCCCTATTCACTAATTTTTTTAAATATTTTAAAGTGGTCTTGGGAGAACCACTAGCAAGTCCGTACTGACTCTTGCTGATGGAATTTTTCCTTAAAAACAGAGAAAAACTGGCATCAGTCGAAAAAAGAAATTGGCAGAACAAAACTGGCCAGCTCTAAATGGCAGATTTGTAAGAATGGCTCCAAAATGTCATGAATTCAAAATACGAACTAAATGCGCAAGGTATTGAAATAGATTTTGATTCAGCAACAATATTTATATAATAAAAAAAACTTATTTCACTTATTTTTTAAAGGTGGGAAAATACTTTAAAAAAAAAAAGTCTATCTGTTCGACTGATGTCTTTACCACTCTAATTAAAACAAATATTTGGTCAGAAAAAAATACTGATTCGGCGACTTAAAATGCACGTTCTTGCGGTGTCCTCTAATAGTGAACCAACGATTGGAGTACTCGTATACCCCCCAGACATGATAAAATTTCAGCCCATGCATGCGAAAAAATATTTTGTTTGATCTAATCGAATAAAATATGCCTTTCCGTATATTCGGAGCTCAGGTATTTAAGCTTTTCAAATGTTAATCGAATCGGATGGTAGCGGATCGGATTTCCATGGGTCATGGAAAGCGAAATATTCCATAAGTTTATTATGGAAACTTACTAACGAAAACAGACTTTCAATTGATATGCACATGAAACAGGTCTCTTGACAGATCACGTACTATCAAGCAACAAGTGAAGACAGATATCACCGCGATTCAGGGTAAGTTGGACTAAAAGAAGATTAAATACTGTGGCATCTCTTATCCACAACAGAGCTTGTTTGGTTTCAGAGGGAACAGTTTCAAAGAGAACAACCCGCCACAATGCCTTGAGTGACCAGCATGTGAAGTAATGTCTCAACATTTACGAGTAATTCGCCAACATTAGTCTGATATGTGCTGACGTTCCAACAGAGGATAAGAGAAATCCGACAGCACTAGGGATACCTTCTACGAATTCTTAGTCGAAGCATACTCATATTAGTGTTTCGCAGCGCAGTTTTTAACTCTCTACTATGTGAGAAGACGTAAGTATTCAGAATTAGATAGTGATGAATGTATTGCGGGGCCAGATACAGTCACCGCTTGTATTGTAGATGAAACCTATCCAGCGCCACATGTAAAAAGATTTCCAGAGAAGCAAATATATTATGACTGGGAAAGAAATCCTTTACCCAGATCTGCAAAAAACTACTCGTATGTATCAACCGTTTAACGAAATACACAAAAAGGTAGTCAAAGAAAAAAGAAGCTCAGCAACTTGGAAGGATTATAAACAGCTGTACGAGTACCTTTTGAGAATGAGGAAGAAAATTCAATGGTTAAGCTGTTGCCTTACCAAAGACTATAACATACATACTCGTAAGTAGTAGATTGCTAAATTATGTTATGTAACAGAATATCCTTAAAATTACACACCAATGTAGCTTAAATACAGACCCATACTCAACAAACTGTTCAAATACGTTGCAAGCGAGTTTATACGTGTATTGTAGACAAATTTACAGTTGCTTACAAATACGCTTTTGATATGGGGGAAAGTGTAATTTAGCTGATCTTCAGCTACAGAGACATAATGAACACCATAACGAAAATCTTCATAAGAATCATATTGGACTGATTGGCCACTTGAGTACAATTAAATGTCCCACTCCATCTGGGTCCAGAAAGAATTAATCTACAGCAGATAATATATTCAAACTGACAAGTACGAGTATCTCGACAGGGGGAAGAAATTATGCAACTTCTTCGGAGATCTCAAGTCATTAATTGGCTGGAATGTCGGAAAATTTACTTTTTCTAAACTTAGTAATCTGTGAGTGTCACAAGGGTACTTAAGATAAAATTAGAACTTCAGTATAGGATAGATATAAGGTGTAAAACTCGGTGTGAACCGTGAACGGGCTAATGATGGCTCATTAGCTCTCTACTATTTTCATTGCTTCGGGATGACTTTCCAACTTTCTTGGAGAGAAGAATCGAGTTCGTCGGAAGAAAAAGAAAACTGCTCATGCATGCTGATGATGCAAAATTGGATCAACAAACTAGAGCAATAGTACAATAAGTGAAACAAACAAGGGAACCCAAATTCATAGTTATTTGAAATAGTTTTAGTCGATACGCAGAAGATGAAAGGGAATTGGAAATGTATACTTTTAGCCGAAGGTTATGCCAATGGTTTAGACTGTGCAGCGAGCATGACATTCAGCTAACAGAGGGTGGTGTAATAACGAGAGATTGGCCCTACATGACCATATAGTAGAGAACCCCCACAAACGTGGGAGAGAAAAACTATCAAAACTCCGTAGATAGATTCTAGGATGGGGAATGTTTTATGATGTAGACCATTCCTCAAACATGCCCAATATTAAAAATGGCATACGTTGGCACAATGGAATACGTTGTCCACAGATAACGTCCTTTCCAGGTGTAACTCGAGCTAGCACTCGAGCAGCGTCCAAAATATAATATAAATATAGGCAAGCTTATTATTATGTCCTAGTAGAATCTGTTAGTATCTGTTTCATTGCAACTCATTCCCATAGCTTGACAGAGCACGGGCAACCTTAAGACGTCCAAGAGAAGCTTAAGCAGACACAAAAAAAAAATTTAGAACCTTCCTTTCCTAGTTTGTAGTTAGCCTTTAAGCAGAGATCCTAGTTTTCATAATCCAAATGAATTAACAAATTAATTCGTTATCTGAAAGAATTCTTAGTTAACTTACCGACGAAAACTCCATGACTTTCAATATCCACAGTGTTAGCACCAAATTGACAATTATCAGAAGCATGAGAACGAGTATCAGCGTGTATAGGCATTTCTTGCGCCAACCCATAAGGCCCAGATGATAGTCGATACCTTCGGCAAAATTACTTGGTCCGATTCGGTGACCCTGCCCCGTAGCACCCATGTTGGGTAATTTCTTTTGATTTTGCTGCTCCGCCGTTTGAGGTTGGCTGGCAGTCAAACTTCTCGATGTGGTAGCTTGTTGCCGATCACCAAGATCCACTTCTGCCACATATGCTGATTGTCTTGGATTACCCTGTGATCTTGTTGTCCCAGTATCACTTATCATCGCGTTGTCTGCATTCCGAAGGATTTGTGCAATATCCTCCGCTTCAGAAAAACTACCACTTCCGCCGCCGCTACAGGCGCCAGTGTTGCCAATAATGTTACAAGTACTGCCGTTGTCGTCGAAAATTGATCGGCTTACAAAGTTGGGACTTCTCGAGTAGATTCTGACCTTGAGGCTGTTCTGACTATTGTTATTGTTATTATTGTTGTTGTTGGTGTTATTGTTATTACTATAGGTGGTAGCTGGTGATGTTTTTGTATTCATAACGAGAAGATCCGGTGACTGTTGGTGTATTATGGTTGGTGAGTTACTTCAGTTGGAAGGGTAAGGTTAATTTTTTTATGTTTTGGGTAATAGCATAGATGGTTGTTAGATAGTTAGTGCAACGGATGGTGATGGTTGTGGTGGTGAAGTGCGTGAAAAATGAAAATAAATGAGAGGATTGTGCAAGAATTGTATTACTCATACAACACTTCATATTCACTTTGGAAAAAAAAAAATAAAAATTAAAATGGAAAAGAAAGAGAAAAAAATGACAACGACAACGAAAAAGAAAATGATTTCATCAAAGTTGTGTAGATTTATTTTTGGAATTTTAAGACTGAACGGTATCCGCATATTAAAGAAAATACGCAGTACTTACCTCAACAGTGCCACAATATCGGTAGCTGAGTTTTCGTCATCATTTTGAGTGCCGTCCAAGACTTGCTTGCCTGCTGTTGTCTGAAATCGAAAAAAAAAGTTGGATATGTGTCATTACATTTGTCTGGCAGGTGTCACCTATGACTAAGAATATTGCTTTTGGCGCGTAACTAAGTTCTATTTATATTGAGGTTTGTTTTAGAAAACAGTTCATACTCTCAGATACTGATGAAGCGTATACAGTTCATTTACTTATGCCAATCATTTATAGTTAAAAATAACAATTTCGCGTTTTAAAATATTTAATTGCTTGTGACATAAGCATTTTTAACAAACCGAACGTTAAGGAAATGTTCATCTGATCTGTAATAATTTAACATAAATGCCTAAACGTGCATGAATTATGTAGAAGATATTGTTTAAGGTTTACGCCAGTTATACATTCTGCTGGCTCTTACCAAAATGTATGGGTCTTTATCGAAGGTTTGTTGGGTGATTAACACGTAAGATAATCTGAGAAGATAAAATATTTCTCCTATTAATGGCAGTTTTAGAATTTATGAAATCTATTAAGGAAAACTGAGATGAGGGAAAAATTGAGCTACCGATGCACATAAAGTTTCATAAGGTATTCCACACTTTTGGTGTTCAGTTTTCAAAAGAATCACTTTGTTTCGTAGCTTTACGAGAATACATAGCAAATAAGAATGGCCAATAAGACGTTCTAGGGCTGATCTCCTTTCTGGCAACAAAACTCATAATTTCACACAAAACTTTAAATATTTTAAACGCCTTAGGTACGCTAGAAAGTAGTGAGCAATCTGAAAAGAAATGACACGACTTCGATTATAAAATCAAAGAAGGAAATTGCTTCCTTTTGGGGCTTATAACGGACAAGATGACCGCTCTGGAGGATCGGTTAAGGAGCGAGAAACTCGCCAGCAGAAGATATGCCGAAAAACCCGAGACGGCGGCTTACTTGTAAAATTTCTGCTAACAAAATTCTTTGTAAAGATAACAAACCAGCTAAAATCCGTGGAGAAAATAAAAAAAAATTCAAAAGCGGAACAAGTGTGTGTTTTAATGCTGTACAATCCGGCAACGTGGTGGTGGAATGATGATACAACAACGGTACACGGTTTAAAGCAAATATTTCAAGGGTGGACCAGTACACACGACAGAAATAGCATAATTGGTAAAAAACATGTGACAACAACGGTGCCAACAAGAACCGAAAAAAGCGCTAACTGCGACAGTAAAATGGGGCAAAAATTAATTGCGACACAGCGAAACAATTAGAATTAGATTCAATTGCCGAAATATATTGAAGACGAGGAAGGATATCTTCTAGTGGAAAACGACAAAATTTGCAATAGATGGAAGGACTACTTAAACGAGTTATTTAGCGAGGAAGTTTAATTTCCCAGGGCTGGATCATATAAGTTAGAAGTACAAACCACCATCGGTAATCTTGGATTTAACTGGCTCGAATTTGTTCAATAAAATAATGACAGACAAACGGATGCCTGACTAGTAGAGGGAGAGCTTCTTTGTTTCACTTTATGAAGGGCAAGGCTACACGGAATTGCAAAAACTCGCGATCAGTGAAACTAATGTCGTCAATCAAGAATGTGCAGAGGAGACTTCTAGGCATTCGAGAAAGCTATATTGTTAAAATCCTTTGCAGTCAATGCGGAAATATTGTAGATCCTAAAACTGTAGGTTGTTGCTATAAAGTTGGAGAAGAAATGAAGTCGCGCACGGTGTGCCATCGCATATGGAATTAAATACTGCGGTAATCATTGCCCTTATCTAAGATCCTATTTGGGAAGCTCCATTCAGGTCAATACTAAACCCAAAGTCATATGTAGGCATCAATTCACGCCTTGGTGAATGGTCATGAAGCCCTGTATTTGCTATATTTGGTAGTAATCAGACGAAAGTCGGAAAACCCTCCCTGGGATTTAGGTTTAAACCAAACTCACAGGAGGGCCTTCTTCTAACAAATCAGGCTCGAACCGAAGTTTCAGGGCTCCTGACTGCCATGGTGCGAAAATTAAACTCTGGTTAGACTATCAGTAAAACCCCCTCAAGTCAAGACTGGCCACTGAAAGCCTTCTAGATGTAGCTGGTTAAATGGGTTTCACATCAGTCACAGATCTGATGACTATTTACATAAGACCAGCTAATGTTCGGTTCCCGTTTATTATCAGATTGAACTAAGGAAAGGATACAGGTTGTGTAATTGTGCGGGGGCCCAAGTTTAGGTTCAATATTCGTTCATGTCATGCAAATGGTGCATTCACGAGTATTAAAATAAAGTGACTACCCTCAACCGCGCCACAAACGAACCCACCAACACCAACCATCACCGCTAACTCTTGGCTCTCTGTAGAGACTTCTCATGAAGAATTAGCAAAACAAACATCGCATTGCGACCTTCAAAGAAGAGATGGAAAAAATCCGCAATAAGTTCATGCCATGGAACAGCAACTAACTGAACATGTTAACAATATCAGTTTGGCTATGTCCAACTTGACGCAGCGGACTGATCATATTGAATGCAATGTGGACAATGTAGTCAAGGGGGAGCTGTCTGATATTAAGAAACGTTGCGATGCTCTGGAGAGGAATGAATTTCTGACTGACGCTGTTATTTTTGGAATCCCTAAATTCAATGACGAAAACTTGAGCACTATCTTCAACAAGTTCTGCACTACCATCGAGTTAGCACCGCCAGCTCTGAAGAATATATTTCGCACCACACAATCCATGAACCCATCCCATTCTATCACATTTCTGCATCGCTCGGCCGATATTCCCCCAATTTCAGTTGAAAGTCGTCTCCGAATTGAGAGGGGCTTTTGGCTTGTTAATTTAGTCCCAAAGAAAAGCGTCTTAAGCTGTTTGTTTGCACTAATTGGGAGGCCAATTCACACGGCCGTTTCTGGCGATAAGATGATCATGGAACTTGGGCTTCAATTAGCCGATTACGTGACGCGCTATGTCTCAAGGCATCGTCACCGCCTGGCCTAAGTTAACGCTCGCAACCCCGTCGTAGCTTACTGGATAAAAAGTTTCTTGAAGCGTGTAAAGGACAGTTAACTCATTTATGATTGTGATGACAAATCAATCTTTAATCGGAAAATCGCTTGGAGAAATCTGTAGACCTTATGAATGTGATGGCTAAGCATGTTTTTTTTTACGTAGAATTTCCCGGAAACGATATCCTTCCGAACTTTCCAAGATCTCCAGCGCTATATGATAGTCAAACAACTTGGTATAGACTAGGACTGCGGTTGAGCTCATTTCATTTTCAGTTCACTTAAGTTGAGTCCGCACTGGACTGTCTTACCCATTACTTTAAGTGTATTTTCCTATAAGCTCAGTTCTACAACGTAAAAAATTATTTTTTATTCCTTACAACTTGAATTGTTCCCGCTAACACTGTTTTTGTCGATTTGCAAACCTCATCTATAGTATGTAAAGTTTTCATAAATTGTTTTCCCCTGAGATTTTCATCCGCCGAAACAATTTGAATACTTCACACCGCGAAAAGCCAACAATAAGGTTTACCCTACTTTTATCCTTAGTACGGAAAGAGGGGAAAACTATTCAACTTCTCTTTTAACTGAAAGGAGAAAAGAAATCCAAAGAAACTCCGATACAAAAGAAACGAAACGAAAGACAAAAAAGTAAAAGAACAAAAACAAAACAAAGAGAAAAAAATTCAAAACATATCATCGTTGTCTTTCCCCGATCATTTGAAATTGCAGAAACTTTTCCCGTAGTTACCTGCAAAACAAGGAGACAAACTCAAATTATATTCCCTCTACCTGTAAACTTATGGCGGGGATTTTGCTAAATCCCGGCAGTCATTAAATCCTAAGAACCAAGGGATGGGATATCCCTTCTCTGCCCCGGTCGCAAAGTGCTCCTATTTTGTACAGAGTTCTATTTTAGTTCTTTTTTCTTTTTATCCTTAAGCGATGAGATCCGGCCGTAAGTTCAACTGACTACCAGCATTAGCAGGAGCTTCCTGAGAAACATCCTGAGTAAGGCACAAGGACTGCAAATTGTCAGCCTGAAGTTGGGTGACATAGTTGAATGTGACTTTTAAATTTGTGCAGCAAAGTGGCACGCGGTGCAGTTCCAGTACCAGTACCTTTTACACCCTAATCGCCTTGAAGAACTTTTCAGTTTTTTTTTTTCTTCTTTTCTAGTTCCCCTCAATTGCACGCATTAATAGCTGGGACTGTATGTTAGATATTCGTATTCTGCAAGGCAAGAAAAGATTTGGAAATTGGTGTCAGGAAGGGAGGAAGTGATTCCTTACAGATGGGGTTTTGTTGAACGAAGAATAATCAAAGCGAATCTGAAAGATGTTATTATATCTTTGAGGTGGATAGACGCGGTTGAAATATCTCTTAGCGATGCCAAGTGTAAACCATTAAGTGCCAGGCAATTACCCTCAAAGTCAATCAGTGCGAAATGATTCAACTAGGTTAGGAGAGTCGAAAGATACTCGTATTCTCATTTTTACAACGTATGTTGGTCATGTTTTGTATATATTTTGCTTTTATTTTCGTATTCCAATTGACTTTTCAAAAGGTACTATGACGTAAACGAATCTTAAAGTGGAGTGCCTAGGTATTCTTTTCCCATTTTTTTGAAGCATCAGCCTGTTTTAGTTTATTTTTAGTAAAATAAATTCATTGTACGAGTAGTTCTGTTGAAAAACTTTCGTACATAAAGTGTATGAAGATCTCATTTTCAGATTCAATAAATGTGCTTGCAAGCATGTGCTTAACAAGCGTGGGTTAATATAATTACAATGTGAAACATATTTTTTTTTTAAATTAATTTTTTCGAATTATAAGTACGAAATATACGGATTTCTCTTGGCGGAAATGGAGGTGTATTTATTGTTACTACCAGACTATTTATAAAAAAACTGAGAACCGAAAAAGTGGTTCCATAGGTTGTAGTTGCGTCAGCTCATATTTCCTATGATATGAACTCATTGAATAGTGTGATTCCAGGAAGATGGCACTTATCTAATATTACGATGCCAATCCTCTGAATACGTTTTGGCTCAGTACGAAATAAAACGCTGAAGGCAATCATTCTCTGGAATTCACAATATCAAATCACAATAATCACACTATCGTATCACCTAGTTGTCATCAATATTGGCCCTAGGTCAACATTTGTTGCGAAAGATAGACAGCAAGTAATCAACTTAACATTATCTTACAGGTACACTAAGTATAGTGCAGGCTAGAATATAATGCCGAGAGCTTCCATGTTAGACCATAGGTACATCAATCATTCAGAATAGGATGTGGGGTCTGGCTCCTTTTGTAGAAGAGGAATCCGAGTAAAACCAACCGGACACTTTTTAAGGAAAAGCTCGGCAAGTCTGTATGGTAAGCATATATTCAGAGTGAAACTGTTCAGAATTTGAACAGTGCCCAGCCAGGAGAAACTTCTACAGATAGCCCGTTTAAAGGTAGAACGCTATTTGCAGAAACTACGTAAGAAAACCCGAAAAATGTTTAACATCTCACTTAAGCCTAATTTGATGGAAGCCTATAGTGTTAACAGATCGAACGGAAGAAAAAACAGCTTATTCGGATCGCGAAAATGCCTTTTCAAAGACTTTGCGAAAAAATCGATATACTCCGTGTGTCTCCACAGGCTGGTCAAAATCGCTAAAAGGGGCAAATCATCTAGGATTGGAAGCACTCTGAAAAACTGATGTTGACTACCGTATGGAGTAAATTGTTTATGAGGATTGAGGACGAAAGATGCAATCAAATACGGTGTTACCTCCACTGATGGCTTTAGGTAGCGCAGATGTCATATGTATATACAGTGAGCCTACAAAAAGGTATGGACCAGCTGCCAGTAATTACGAAGAGAATTTTCCAGTACTCTGGTACTCGCATATATACTGAAGACCTGGCTAACAGCACAGCAAAAGGAAAAGTAAGTAAGACAACTACATACACGACATAAGCGTCAGACTAAAGAGTCTAACATCCTTTATATGCCCAAAACTGCTTTGCAAATGCATTCTTTATGCAAAATGCGGTATGTCTATTAGCCGTACGCCACAAGAAGGAGTATGTATTGGGCATTTTCATCGACATTGAGGATGCTTTCATCCTCTCTGCGCTGTGGTGATGCATATTGGTTCGTCAGGCATATACGGATAATATTCGTTTTTGCAACGAAGCTTAGTATTTGTATAATTAAATATGTCACCCTAAAAACTTCAAAGACGCTGTTGGTTTTCTGGCAGTATAAGTGAGCTTTCGGCAACACGGTGCACTCGTAAGACCAATTATATGTATAATGTATATAGCATTCACGAAAATATTTGGCTCCGCTCTAGATGCACTGATGAATCCTTCTTTCCTTAATATTCATATCATGGGTTGCACTCTCAAAGCAGCCGTTTAAAAAGAAGTTGTCATTGGTACAACATGCATTGGAGTTTGGTTGACTTTCCACGCCGACTCTATTTTGACTCTGGTCTTACGGACTTGTATGCCACCTGATGCAATGAAACCAGAACTCCCAGTGACCGCGAATGCTTTCGGCCAGGAAAAAAATGTACTCGGGTCTTCACGGATGACTCCAAATACTATCCAGGCTACTTTGCAATGGCAGCCTTACGATGTCAAACATAATCATATTACTTTCTCTTTTTAGCGGCCGACGTTAGGAATTTCCTCATTGGTACCTTCAGAAAACATGCATACCTTCGTATGTATTCGTAAATGGAATATTGATTATGTGTTGACAAAGAGCTCATGAAACTATACAGAACTGGCCAATGAAGGAAACCTACCCCCGTTCATTTTAAAAGAAAGAACTCCATGAGATCTTCGACTCAATAAGAAGTAAAAAATCAGTGGAATACCGAGTATTGTGCTTCGAAATCTCCCTGTAGAAGCGGTAGACATGTACACCTTGCTTAACAATGCAGTGAATAATTCACATTATCCATCCCATCCCTA
Organism: Volucella bombylans; assembly: GCA_949129095.1. Lineage (NCBI taxonomy): Eukaryota > Metazoa > Arthropoda > Insecta > Diptera > Syrphidae > Volucella > Volucella bombylans. The sequence goes on from OX422143.1 coordinate 155,693,748, forward strand.
AAAGGGGTAAATATATATCCAATCCGGCGAATCTCCGGTCGATAAGTCTCCTTCCGAATATCATTAAAGTGTTCGAAAAGGTAATCATTAGGGTTTCGACTCAGTACGTTGAGGACATTTAGTTCTGGATAATCAATTCGGTTTTAAGGAGAGGCATGCCATCTAAACTGGTGTCAGATATTCAATGGGATAACAGCAAAATCCAGTATACTGGGACCTGCCGGGTTTCGACACCGTATGGTTAGAGGGACTTTTCTACAGGCTGACCAGACTGGGAATCAGTAAACCACTTTTGTACATTCATTATAATATGCTCACCAACAAACAGTTCATAGTGAAAAATGCCGATGCGACTTCTGTTGGAATATTACACATTAAAAACGGTCTGCAACAAGGTGCGGTTAATTCGCCGATCTTATTTAACATTTTATATCGATTTGATAGGTTGACTTCCCCATAGCATAGCGTTTGCAGACGACTTGATAGCGTACGGAACAGGTCCAAAAGTCGAGGTCATTAACTTGCTTTTGCAACGTGACTTCGAACAAATTATGATTGATTACGATGATTGGAAGTTGAAAATCAATTTGAAAATCAACTTCCAGAAGTCTGAAACCATGCTGTTTAGAAAGCCGTTGTCTGGTGCTTCTAGAGACATCACAAAAAATTGGCGAAAATTCTCGATCATTGGACAACACTAAATGCAATCAGATACCTTGGGATCTTTCTAGACCAATATCTATATTTCAACAAGAATATAGATACTGCTCTGGCCAGATCCAAAGGTGCTTTTGCCCTTCAAAAAAAAAAAGAGAGACTGTTTTATAGCAGCCAACTAGATGCGAGGGTGAAACTTATTTCCTATATGGCCCTCATCCAGCCCATATGATTGTCCCATGTTGTTCAACGCAAAAGCTAGCTTAATGGAAAAGATTCTGGTGTTTGAAAGCGCTTGTCTTAGAGTTTGTTTTCACCTTTGAAGAACACCAGAATCAGAGTACATAAATCCAATGTGGTCCTATACAACGAATATAATAAGAGTGGAAAACTTCTCTATTAAGTTGACTCGAGGGCATATTCCAAGATCAATGACATCGTCCAAGAACCTGATATCTGGGGCCTACTACCCCAACTACCAACTACTGATATTATGAGAGTGTGCGCTTGAAAGGCTTCGTCCCTCTTGAAGCGTTCCTCTATTTTGACATGTAAGGGCTGATCCAACATAAGTTTGAGGTATTACTAATCTTCAACGTAGCTCGTGCAGTTGGTGAGGGGCGACTCAACTATAACAGAGACGTCGCACACGGAAGTATTGAACGTGTCAGGTTTAGTAGGGCGGTTTCAAAACGCGATAAAAACGATGTTGTTTTGCAGCACCAAACTATTTGGTGGTTGAGTGAAGAAGATCCTATTCCTTCGGAGATTTCTTCAAGTCCGGGATGGCAAAATGGGCCATATTTTCCTTGCTATGTTTAGTAAATGCCCGACTTATATAGAGTCGGGTAGATTTAAGGTAATTAGGGTTAGCAAACATGGGTTAGCTAACAATTAGGTTAGCAAGTTGAAGTATCCTAACAATTAGGTTCGATTAGATTGTAACTAAGGTTTATTATAAGTTAGCATAGGTAATTAGTTTAAGTTGGATGTTAGACGTCGAAGGAAATAAAATACACATTATAGTTTAGCTTATAGCGTCCGCGTGGAGGGCCAGTAAATTAGAATAAGTTAATTAAGTTATGTTAAGCTAGCTTTTAAGCATTTTTTCTGTTTTGTCTGTGCATGTAAGTATAGTAAACTTAAGAAGAATGAAATAAAATGAATTAAAAATGAAAAATGAAAATGAGCTCATAAAACTATTCTTTGTACCATCATCTCTTCCGTTTTAGAGTGCACTCATATTAGACTGATTCTGAAGAATTGGGACTTAATGCAGATTGTCATAAGGAGCTCGTTCAAATACCTGAACCTGAAGACTAGTTGCCTAACTCTGACTCTATTGCATTCAATAACCTCAATGAAAACAGAGGATTCTTTTGGAATTTTTGCAGTACTAGTAGAAATCTATTGATCGGTCGAACTTTTGTGGGTAATAGGTTTTATAAATTCTAATGGGACATGAAATATCAAAAACCAAAAACAAGTTCACTTTATCGGGAAGCTCTAGGCGTGCCCATTTCGACTAGTTTTGTTTTAGATTACTGCGGAGTTGACAAAACAAGTAATCTCTAATGTGGAATAGTAGACTCTTTATGGCACACCTTTGCACTTAAAGGGCTGGGTACGCAGGTATCAGTAGCCCCAAATGAGGTTCTGAGTGCTACCGTTGCTACCTCTGAAGGAGTATGTCCAAGGCCAGAGGCTGAACGCAACACCATTGAGATGGTTCTCTGATTTTACATTGAGTCGTGACTTACGCTTGCAATTTTAGTCTGTAAAACATGAGATTTCCAGAGGTCAACCAAGCACTTGGCGTGAACTTGAAATGTTGTGCTACTGTTCTAATCCTCAGAATTTTTAGGCAGCCGGTAGATACCCGAAAGGTGAAAAACAATCTTGGTGAAACGAATTACTTTTCGGGAAGTACAGAGTAAGCAGATGGAGGTATTAAAGAAAACCTAACCATCAAGATTGAATGAGCAGTCGGGAGATAAATAAATAAATTCATGTGAACCACTAGAACTTAATTTAATGTTTTATTTTTTTTAAAGAACTTAACACTCAAGTTGGTATGAATACACTTATAATGCCTCAGCATGTGTTAAGTTTTTTGGAAAATGGGATAGAGAGAAAAAGAAAGATGTTTGGGCTCAGTGGTTATTTTGCTCCATGGGTGGCATCCAATATTTAATGGGAAGGCTAAATTCTTAGTGGTAGTTGGCTTGTTGTTGATTTCTAGTCAACTACTCATCTTACTTGATTTTCGTTAACTGAAAAACTGAATGTCTTTCGGGCGAGGTTGGGATTCGAACACCGAACCTTCCGATTTGGAAGCCATCGAGTTTCTCGTTCAAGAAGTAAAGTAAATACATTGTGAAGTAAAGTAAACATTATGGATGGTGCATCTTCAGGGAGACGTACTTTCACCAATCCTTTGGATGATGGTGATCAACATACAATAACACCCCTTGACTCTGGAATTATAATTAACATTCAGCACATATTGCACACACAAAAAGCAGTGTCGACTTTCTACATCCAATATTTCAATTCTAAAATTTAGCTCTCTCGCATTACACGACAACTTAATCCAATCGCATATTGAACAGTCGTTTGATACAATATGTTGCGTATGTACTCGCATGTGTTGCAATTGCAATTGCTTGTCCGTTACCACTTATTCTAATATGTGCAATTACCAGAAATTTCAGACATCGACTTCACGCAATTTCACAGCAAGATCTCGAATTTGCCTCCTAAATATCGAGCATTTTCAACAAATTCAAATTAATAATTCTATTTTCATAACATTTTCAAACTCACATTATCGATAAATTAACATCATTGATGTTTGAATTACCAAAGTACTCCTATACTATAGAATTTATTGACTTTTTTGTTAAAAGTTTATCCTTTTAGCCCCTTCACAATCATTAAAAAGGCTGCCAATGAGAGTCCGAATGTTTATAAATCAACCAAGCGTGTTTCCGCATATGCATTGTCTGTTTATCAATGTCTTTGTTTATTTATCTGAATATATTGAGATTCGATGTGTGCTGGAAAAACATTTGCGAGTGTGTTTTTGTAGTTTAATTTTTTTATGAAATTTACCTCGAACATTTTTTTTTAAAGTAAATAAAAACTTAAATATACAAACTGATGGGCAATTGACAGAACAGGTGTTTTTTTCTGGTTTAAGAAGCCAGCGGTAGAAAAATAGGAAATAGCAAATTCTATTTTGAAGTTTTAATTTATTTCTGATTTTCGAAAAAAAATTCTATTGTGAGGAAAGATTTGTGTGATATGGCTGGTAGTGCTTATATGATCACAAAAATTATTAAATGAGGTGACCTATCCTTCGTCGGAAAGCCGATGGGGATGACTGCAAGTCCGGCTTTCTCAAAGGTACATGGCTTCAATATGACAATACTTCATTTGTCATTCACAGTAGCACTTCAGCCGTTATCTCTTCGTCAAAGCGAACATGCTTGCAGATTGTGTCATGTCTGTGCTTAAACTAGGCCGCGTGAAATCCTAAGTGGAAAAATCCATGATTGCATTCTTGTAATAGCAAGAGAACCTGGAGGTCGAAATACTCATAAATCCGCAGGCCAAATAAAAGTCTTGCTTACTTCGTAAGAAATGTCCTTCAAAGATACAAATTTGTCTAGCTCATTCCTAAAATAGGCGAAATTTATTTTCCCTCGTCTATAGACTTATTGCACTTGCGTCCCTAATTCTGCTTATGAAATATGTCTGAACATGAAAAGCTCTCATGTACCCACAGTACGGTTTTCGTAGTAACAGTTCCACTGTTGATTTACAGATGGCATGTACCACTGAAGATTGGAACCAAAGCCTACAACGAGCAGAAGAAGGGAAGATAGTTGCACTTGATTTTCTAAAAGCATTTGACAGAGTGTGGCATCAGGCTCTTTTATCGAAAATGCTTACATTTGGGATCTATTAATATCTACTTCAATGGATTAGAAAAAACCGTCTGGAAGTTTGATTCAAGTTGCTTTGAACGGTTTCAAGTCTGATATCCAAAAAATAAATGCAGATGAGCCCCCTGACTATGTTTTTCTCTGACATTATATTTAATTTTCATGAATGGTCTGCTACTTTTAATCCAGTATATTCCTTTTCTTAGGACTCCTTTTACATATTTGTCCTTTACATATTTGTTCACAAGCTCACGGAAACGTATGTTAAGCCAATATTAACAGAGCAATTAATTGCGGAACCCCAAATTCAGTGGAATTTAATGCTTCAGAAACTCATCTGGTATCATTAAAGTTAAATTTAAGCAAAACATCAAAATATTATCCATGAATACCACTTGCGTCGTTGAAGACGAAATTTTTTTTAATTTTTCGTATAGATGCCAATGACATCCAACTTGTTCAATGACGTTAAAAATGTACCGAAATATCTAGTCAGAAATACTTTACTCTGACTCATCTGGTCCCAATATAAAAGTCATTTATTCGTACAAATTGGAGTACAAGGCCCACATTTAGTCAGATACTCCTAAAAACTCTGCAGTTTATAGATAGGATTTATGCAAGTGTCTTACTTCTTTCTATTGTTATTTGTCCACTAGTGATCCAACGAAATTGCCGCTAGTATTCCGTGCCTTCAAAGTTTCAACGAAAAACTCATTCCAATATGAACGCTGTTCAGTTTAACCTCAGGCTCAGTTTCATATGTAATACTCGATTATGGAAAAGCCATTTGAATTCCCTATTATTATCTGCATCAAAATCTTTCTTTCCTTCTGAATGATTAAACAAGTGGGAACTAATATACGTACATATGTATAGTATAGTGTAGTAGTAGGCATGCCACTTGACATCGATTTAACAAGTCCAGTTGTGCAGCAAAATGGCATACTCGTAGATTAAGTGTTTTACACATTACAGAGAGTCTTCACATAATGAACCCTGGCCAGAAATTACTACTTACTACTTACCTACGGGTTTAACTTTCGTCCAGCCGAAGGGCATTGAAAGAATAGTTCAGCTTCATATGAGCAAATCTATTTTGCAAATTCATTCTCGGCAACATATATACTCGTACATAACGCAGAAGATCTTGTGAGACTGTGCTTCAATGCATGCTAGTCTACTCACTGCTTAAAGTTCTTAATAGTTAATCTGTCTAGGAATATGCAAATATTGTAGCTGTACTGTCTGTCGGATCATGTCTAATGCTTGTTTGTTTCGACGCTAAGTGCACAAAAATGGAATTTCAGTCAATGCTCATAAATCTGAGAATGCATACTTCACAAAAATAACGCTTCTAATTTGGCTTATTTAGTGCTAAAAAGACCAACGTCCAACAAAGATAAGCATTTGGGTATCATGGTGCAAAATACTCGTAGCAAACTTCTTTCGACGAAACATGTCAAGTCGGAAGCTTCCAAGACGCTTTTGGCTTTCTGGCAGAATTACTAGATTCTCGGTAAAACCTAGGACTTGCCATCGTATAGTGTCCTTTGAATTGGTACTACTATGATAAGACGAATTACATTTTCATTGCAATTTCACAGGTCTCCAATGAACCGGAAGGGTCGGAACGCACGAGGCTTTCCCCAGTACGCTTGGTTTTCCTGTAGACGCATAGATAAATCTTTTTTTTACATGATATACATGTCATGATTAACAATCTATCTTCGGGTTTAAAAAATAATGTAATTTTATACCACTAATCTCTCTATAATCTTGTGCGCATTATACCTTTTAATTCCCATTACAGACATGCCATTTGGCGTCGATAGCGGAACTTCAATTGCTAGTCAGTTTTTCCAGTATTCAAGAGCGGCCACGATGTGAATCTGAGCTAGGAAAGTAATTTCGGAGAACTTCTCAGATGTGTCCAGAACTGGCGTTGGCATCATCGTGTATGACGACAGCTTATACTTCACTCCACGTGAAGTGTATGTAGTACCAGTGTTTGTAGCTATAGCCAATATGCATTCTAGGCCACACTGGACTCTCTTACCACTTTCAAGCAATCTCGAGAATGTAAGCCATCACTAAACACATTCAGAAAGCTGGAACTGATTTTTTCTGTGTTCGTCTAAATGCAGAAGAAATGTTTCCCTACTTCGACAAAGAGCCACCACCCAATTTGTATATAATCTGCAGTTGTATCATACGATATAGACGAGGTTTAGTTTCCTAGATTCTTTGTATTTCATTCAAATGTACCATTGATGACAGTGCTGCAATGAGGAGCATAGTGTCAATTTTTTTATTTCAGGTGGCTTTGTGTTAGTTGTTTCTTTTCTCAGCAGCTTTGAAAATGGCATGATAGAGCAATTGGAATAGAACCCATAAATATTACCTGACTTTTTGAATGGGCTTGCAAATCATCTCCTATTTCAGAATTAATTTTAAAGCCATATATTGTAATTATATACATAGCCGGTTGTTGGACTTAAAATGGGTATAAATAGTATTTCCATTCTTGCCCTCTACTGTATTATGATTGCTTTGTTAGTATTTTTTGTATCACCTGGAGAGGATTGTTTTACTAGCTTCTAATATGCACACGTAGTGTTCTTCTCATTTATTTTTCGACCTTATTTAAGCATCTGAATGTCGCCTTTATATGGAAGAGAACGAAACCACTGAACGTGCCCTACGAGAATCTATGGCTTTATGTATTTTAAGACGATAGGATTTTATCAGACAAATCATAGGAACTGTAAAATGTCTCCACTAGGGAAGTCCCCAATTTCTTAAAGGAAACACAGGGCCTACTGGTTTTCCAAACTGAGGCACAATGGATCAACTGTATCACAATACAAACCGTAATTGGTGGGTCTAAATTGCTTAACAAAAACGTGTTCCCTATGTTTGTGTAGGCCTACCCGGCTAAAAATATAAATGTGAATCCTAGTTGTTAAGGTTACCTTGGCAAGGACAGCTACGGTTATTCTAAAATAAGAAAAGAAAGAGCTACATTTGACGTATCCAATGAAACAAGAGTGGACAGTGTAATGAAAATCATAACTATTTGGAGTGATAGGCAAGCCTAAGTGAATGGCTGGAAATATTTGAAAAATACTTGTTTGTCCAGGAACTATTAGGTTTAAGCCCATGAAGATTTTAAATGTAAATAAATGTACACTCACGGACATGAAATGATGATGCTATTCGACAAATGCTTGAGAATTAAGAGTATAGCGATCATGCGTTTGACGAAGCAAGTGATGTTGGCTTGGACTGTGAATCGCAACCAGAAATTCTGAGTGATGTTGAAGATCTTGAGGAAGGAAGTGATCAAGATTATCAAGGAATTATCGTTCGCGATCCGAAGACATTGGACCATATGAATAAAAATTGAGCTCTCGCTTAATAAATCTAATACTTGAGAATTACTTGATATTATTTTACTTCTTGTTTAGAAACTTTGTTGCTATTATTGAGTATTATCGAGTATAGCAATGCGCATGTGAGCATTATGGAGTACATTTTAGCATTTGCCAGAAGTTTGTGGTGTTATACAGTATAATATTATTGAGTATTATAAATTGCGCGTGAATATATTATATTCATCTGTTGATGAACCGTTGGAGTTAAGAACTGTAATTAATGCGTAGCGAAAATTTCAAATAATCAAAAAAAGAATTAACAGCTGAATTTACATAATTTAAAATCAAAACAAGAACTGACAGTGAAACAAATAAAGAACAAATTCAACAATTTGGGAAGTCGTATTTTATTAGGGAAGCGGTGGACAATAATCGTGCGAGAAATAAGAAAATAGTGCTAAAGGAGTGGGAAAAATAATTTGTTTAATTTTGGGATGAAGAAGGACAAAATCCACTCTTAATTAGAATTTTTAAATTTGCTTAAAAAAATTGTTTGTTATAAGCATAAATTAATATCTGTACTAAGGGCAGGAACAAGCAGTCAATATTTATATAAACAAGAGGATACATGTCTCTAACCTTAAACACGGAACAAAATGGCGTTTTCAAGAATTTGAGCATTGAAGATTTAAAAAGAACATGCTAAATTGCCCAAAGAAGCACAATAAAAATCAGAAATAACCAGGAAAAGGCTGCTTTAGCACAGAAAAAATTTGTAATTCTTTAAAAAAAATCTGTTATTACAACAAAAGGCTGCGCGTCTTTTGAAGAAACTACAGAAAATAAATATACTCGTATTGCAAGTTTTACACGCTGCACTATATCCTAGGGACAAGTCAGTCGGATATTCGAGATTGGCTGGCTTAGCATATTCAAATATATTCAGGTGTGAGCGTGTTTTCATAGCCATTATTACTGTTCCGAATGCAACAGGATCGGATTGCATGCACGCGCAGTATAACAGATGAGAATGCATAGGCTTTTAGTTGAATCAGCGAACTGAAATGATAGAAATATTCACGGTAGTAGAACATTAGCTTTAAGTTTAGTCTTAGTTTTGACTTGAAAAATAAATCGACTTTGAATTTAATTAGAAATTTGATACTAATTTCCATCAGTAAACGGTTAGTTGTTCACGTGGGCTTCTGCCCGCTTATTTTTTAAGTTAGGTACGCCTTCAGCTTTCTTTTAACTGGCACCCCAGCAGGGACCAAATAAGACTTTAGGGAACGAATTTAACTTTACCCATGAGAGCACAGTCGAACCTTCTGGATCTTAGGTATTAAACTTCCGTATACCCATGGGACCATACGGACATCCTGGAGGGTAAAGGATGCGGTAGTGAAGACTGCTTGTGCCATTAGTAGGATGCTCACAATTATAAACGCTCGCATCCAAAAAGCACACACGACTCTTTGTCGGTTCAAAAAACAAAAAAAAATTAAATGCGTACATATATTGCCATAATGTACAATATTAATAATTTCTTACTTCAGAATTAAATTCGAATGAAAGCGTGTTAAATATTGCAAAATGTTATTAATCCTAGCTTCCACACATGGATTCAAGCTGCTCAACTACAAGACACCTATAATCTCGATAAACAAGGCCGTATCATCGACGGATATTTTAATCTGATTCACATCATTGTTAGGTGGTACCTAACAAAAGCCGTGAATACCACCATAAAAGAGTCAGAAAAGAAAGCGGTTTTAGCATGCCATCTCCACCGAATAAGTAATCTCTGAAATTTTACTCAATATAATTAAATTTACAGCACAGAGACAAAAGAGATCTATTAATTGGATTGGATCAGCATGTAAGTGAGTAGCAGCAAACCCTGATGCTGGAGACTTGCATAAAATTCTTCGAAATGAGGAAGAAATTACAAATAGTAACAACTACCAATACAAAACTAATGAAAAACTTATTTGTGTTACAAAAGAAATTACAAAGTACATCAATTGGGTGATTAATTGGTTCAACAGTGAAATTAACCAAATATTTATTCTGAAAGAAGAGGTTAAGGATATAGTGCGCGCATGCCAAATGGCGAAGAACAGTATAGTCAACATGAATCTATTGGATAAAGAGGAAATAAATAGGATTATTGCCGAAATGCAAACATTGCCGTACGAGAATGAAATCCCGCAATATACTCGTAGTACGAGAAATCCACGGTCTTTACTACCCAGACTATATTGCTGTGTGTGTGCAGGTAAGAAAAGACAAGTTCAACTTGTAGAAACAAGCAAATCGACCTAGATTTTAGCGAATTCTTTTTAACAATAAGAAGATGTTTGGTATAGTAACTAGGACATTGTTATACCGTAAACAACCTTGCATTATGCGAAGAACAAAAACTGCGTACTGTCTCCAAAAATAGCTGCGTATTCCAGACTCTCAAAGAAGAGCATGCAAATTGTGCTCCTCAAATGACTACCAACGAAGTCATTGAACATGTCAAGGATGATACCATTTTTCTTACTAATTTTAAATGCAAATTTATTTCAAATAATATTTCAAGTGTTTCATTTGATACTTACGTCGTCAGACTTATTAATGAGACTATTAGGCTAGAAAATATGACATTCTCAGGTAGCAATAGTACGACAATACAAGCCCTTCCTCCCGTATTGACTAATATTACTGGTTGAACAGACAAAGTCAACCTGCTGTACGTACATAACCTTAGTGTTAATGACAAACATCTTGACGATTTAACACAAGAGTTAAGGATATCACACACTACGGATGCTACTATCTTCCTAGCAATTATACGAGTACGTATCGCCTGGTGTACTTGGCGAAAGATTAATAGCAACGTGAAAATTCCACTAGTAAATATGCCGGCGTGGTAGCAGAACTTTAGCTTAAATAATTTTTAAATGTAAATAAATACATATTAGGATTTTTAATTATCAATCAATAGATAGTTGTTTACTACCATTCATTCGAAATTAAGTTCGGAGTCATTTCAAATACAACTTTTTTGCGATTTGATCGAGTCGAGCTTCTCCTCTTCGTCGAATAGCATCTGAGATTCCTCAAGTTCATCTAAGAAATTATTAGGATCTCGTAAATTCTTCGCTACATTATGCAGGACAAATGCACATAATATAAAACTTTCTTAGTTTTTCTTCAAAACTATGACTAGGTCCATTCTACTGTGCACTAATGGCATCATCACTGATGATCAAAACACAGTTTGTGATGTATTCATTAGACATTTCTCTACAATTGGTATGATGCCTTTTACTAATACTGACTCTTCGTACTGTAGTCATTGTACTAAACCTAACTTAGTCAACGACAGTATTCATAGAATAAGCTTTTTCTTTGAAGAATTTCTTAGAAATTTACAAAGTTATCAACTCCTTAAATAACCCTAATGCATGTGGTATTTCAAATCGTGCACTCAAAAACATTGCACTTAATATTGCTGAGGTACTAGCTTATATTTTCTACCAAAGTGTTTTCAGTGGAGTTTTTCCAGAAAAACTTAAGTGTGCCAATGTGCTATCTCTATTCAAAAAAGGTAATAAAAGTGACAAAAATTTCGCTACTACCTTCAATTTCAAAAGTCTTTGAAAGAGCTATGAAAAACAGAGTGTTGGCGTATCTAAAAAAAATAAACTTTTTTAGTAAAGCACAATATGGCTTTAGGGAAGGTCTGTCAACAGAAGATGCTCTCTTTGGAAAGCTTTGGATGACAAAAAATAGGATAGATCCCAACAAGTCAAGATAGATAATACATACAGCAGCCCATCAAGCATTAATCTTGGTGTGCCTCAAGGTTCAGTTTTGGGCCTCATTTACCAAAATTCCTTATTTAGTCAACCTTTAAAGGAAATCTCACAGCTTTTACGGATGATCTTGGCATAGCTTATATCACACCTAGTCTCCTTAATCTCTCTGCTGACATAAATTACGATCTGTATCCTTTAAGAATGTGGTTTGCTGTGCACGAGCTAGTAGTTAACTTAAAAACTAAAGTTATGCACTTTAATCTCTGTCACGATACATTTCAAGATTGTAACTTTATCTTCTATTCAAAAGACTGTGACAGACTCAAAGTATCTAACTGTAAGTGCAGGTTGACGTCAACAAGTGCACTTTTCAATGCTGAAAATCTCTGCGACACTCATTGCTTCAAAGTTGAATCTGTTGAAGAGTATAAATATCTAGGTGTTATTATTGATCGAAATATGAGCTGGACTAATCATATTCTAGCTCTAAAGCAATGCCTGCGTTATACAGTTCGATGTTTATATCTTTCTCAGAAACTTTCTTAATGATAAGACTACAAAAACAGTGTATTTCGCTCTATTCCAATTGAAACTGCAGTATGGAATCAGTTGCTGGGGTGGTGCGTATCATTCGTGAGTGATTAATAAATATTTTTTTCTGATTTTTCTCAATATTTGTACTCCTTTGCTGTAATATGTTTATAAATTTGTATGTATTATCGGCTTGAAGTACAATCAAAACATTTATGAATGGAACTCGACTTCCTTCATATGGCCACCGCGGGCACGTTTGCAGCGGTTTTCAACGACTCGGCCACACATTTCGGCCGAAACGGCCGCTATTTCGCGTTCAATTTTGGCTCTGAGCTCTTCCAACGTCGTCGGCGTGTTGACATAGATCAATGACTTAACGCAGCCCCACAGAAAATAGTCAAGCGGCGTTAAATCGCACGAACGAGGCGGCCAATCGACTGGGCCATTTCTTGAGATAACACGCTCACCATACTTACTCTTCAATAAATCGATTGTAGCGTGTGCTGTGTGGCTTGTGGCATCATCCTGTTGAAAACACATGTCGTCCAAGTCCATATCTTCCAATTCAGGCCAAAAATAATCGGTGATCATGGCGCTATAACGCTAACCATTCGCAGTAACGACGAAAAAATATGGCACAATAACGCCGCCGGCATGCAAACCGCACCAAACAGTTATTTTTTGTGGATGAAGTGGTGATTCATGAAGCACATGTGGATTTTCACCCGACCAATAACGCATATTTTGCTTATTGACGAACCCATTGAGCCAAAAATGAACTTCGTCACTGAAGATGATTTTGCGATTAAATTCATCATCTTGGCGCATCTTCTCCAGAACCCAATCCGAGAACGTACGTCGCTTCAAATGGTCCATCGGCTTCAATTCTTGAGTCAGCTTGATCTTGTATGGATGTAAACCAAGATCCTTTCGCAAAATACGCCATAATGTGGTCTGAGCGATGCCCAATTCTTGAGAACGCCGTGGAATTCACTGATTTGGATCGTTTGCTACGGACGCCTGAGCGGCAGCGATATTTTCGACACTTCGACCAACTCGTTGTCTCACTGACACGGCAACATCAGACAACGAATATGTAGACTCAAATTTTTGCACTAAACTTGTTATTGCTTGTCTACTAGGGCGAGAATTACGACCGAAAATTTGAGTTAACGCTCTTAAAGTTGCAGTTACAATTGTGAATTTTTGTAAAAAAGAAAGAATACTGAAATAAATAAACAAAAAAAAAATAAAAGCTGGAATTTTGTAATTTTTAAACGAATTTCATAAGGAAGCATTGCAAATCGGCTTTTTAACTGACCGGAACATCTTTCAAGGGTAACACTATCTTTAGAATGTAATTTATTGTAATGTTTTCGAACGTCAGTATTTGGATTTCTATATGGTGTCAATAGGCAGGGCATGATACCATCACCTTATACATTTCTGAGTTCTTCCAAATGCGGCTGGTATGTACGCTTCTGGACTATGTCACATCAACGCTGGTAAACTTGTCAAGTGCATCGCATGTAGCTTGCACAATTATAGAACATAAACCTTCCCGGTCTAGGTATTGTACTCTTGGGCTACAAAACTAAATATGGTTTCTATATACGCACATGAGTGCACTCTGTATCACCCATCACACTTTGCAGCGCCTGTGCTCTGTAGCATGGAAACATTTCTTTTCGCCATAATGAAGATAATAACTTTTCTGATTTTTGTTTTTAAAGCTGCACTTTGAGTACTGATCCAACACTTGCTATATTTGAAATCCCGGATCTGCTGGACTTCTCAGGAAAATCTCCATCTTGTATTTGTTTAGTAACGCACCGCTTCTGGTTTTAGTGTAGTTTTCAAAGAAACGCGTTGCCAACCATTCAACATTTCTATCTGTATGTATGTATGCACGTGTATGTAAATTTAATTCATTAATGGTATTTAGATATGAAAAATAATTGTGCTACCATTTACCTATATAATTTATTATAGTCCTTCTTCTTCTTTCCACATAGCTTTTAGCATACAGTCTTGATTCGATTGTTGAGTTCTCAAGTATTATCAAACTGCTGATTGATCAGCTTCCATATTTCAGAGCACAATCGAGAATTGTGTGAATATTTAATAATTTTTAATAATACGAGTACTCAAATGTTGCAAGTATTTGAGAGTACAAATTTGAAAGTTGCCAGACAAAAACATTCGCACTGCGAACTACTTAATGATACTTGATCATACTTGATGATATTTAATTATACTAGGTAATACTTAGTACAACTCAAGAATTTCGAAGGTAGTGTCACACGTTTTGCTCATAAGCGTATCTCAGTTGTGGTTGGTACAATTTGTATGTTATTTTGGCACCTCGAACAAGATATAATTCGGTTTACTAATATGGAAGGAAACAGGATAAACAAAAGTGACTTTCATGAAATCAATGTAATAGAATTTTATGGGCATTTTTACCGTGAAACATTTTTCGAAGCCTTTTAACCGATTAAAAGTGGTTCGCTCTACCACAGGTTCATGGAGATAAAATTGCAACTATTTGGAGATTGTATTTTATTATTTTTTTTTATGTGCTCCATATAAAAATATTACTCGTATTACTGTCGACGATCAACTCATTCCTTTTTGAGGTAGGTTCTCTTTAAGCATTTGCCAAGTAAGCCAGGGAAATATGAAGTCAAATCATGGGCTGCAGCTGATACATCGAATGAATTTTATTGGAATTCTCAAGTTTACCTACAGAAAGATTTAAGAAAAGATCTAGTGTCAATTTATCATGGAAGAATAAATGGTGGTACTGAAAATTTATATCCAAAATAGATTCTTGCTATTTGGACTACGGCTAAGGAGCTCTGCAGCTTCATATTCTTTCTCGTCAACATACACTACGAGTATTTTGCACCATGAGAACGGCATTCCAACAGCAAAAAGCTTCTAGTAGTTAATAAATTTTACAACTTTACTTAAGGTTGGGTTGATACGCTTAACAAATTGGTGGGAACTTACACTTGCAAAAAGGTCAAATAAAACAGTGATTTCATTAAATAATTTCAGTAACATCTCTGCCTTAAATGCATATATTTTATGGACTTAAGTTCGTCCACAATCGAACACAAAAAAATTATACAAACGTCATCGATTGTCTTGATAAGAAACTGACGAACGTCTTATTGGATTATACATTGCCTTGGACCATTTACTTTGTCGTTCGAATTTACTAAGAAAAGAAAAAGTTCCGAGCGAAAGCGCGGCAGCTTTTGTCCTCTGAAGTCTGATGGAAATACATTAACTCTGTTCTATCTGCAAAAAGTCAGTAGGTCCACAACATAGACATACTATTAAAATAACTACGACTTATAGTAAACGGTGACGTGAAATAAGGCCCAAGGAAATAAGGCCAACATAAAAACAATTTGGCTTAATTTGGTTTTTTGAAACGGAATAAAGGTAAATCGGCTATTTTTTTCGATTTGGCTTTGTTTCACTTTCTGAAGCGAAAAATGGCCCATTTACCCTTATTCCACTTTATGCACTTGAGAAGTAAAAATGTTTTAGTGAAAATGTAAAAAAGGTGCAATGACAATAGATAAAGTTCCACCATTTGTCACAAACGTGTTTATATCACTAAACCAAATGTGGCTTTTTTCTTTCAGCCGCCAATGATTAAAAGATCTGAACTAAAATTATTTATGTGGCCCAATATACGAACATATAATATATATCAAATGTATGTAAAAGAGTCTACTGTACATGCATAAACAGTGGAAACAACTCGGCTTGGTGTCACTACTGGATTTGGAAGTTTTTAAATCCATGCGAACCACGGATATAAACAAACTTTGCATATACCCAACCTCGCACGTACGAGTACTCCAAATCCAACAGTGATCCCATTCACTGTTTGCACTGTTTCTTGGGCATCGTATCCACATTTACGAAGTAGAGTAATTTCCCATAAAGAAGTGGTACTGATTCTCACTTCTAGTGGGAAATCCACATTAAAAAGTGGACTTACGAGTATTTTGCGCTAAGGGTAGGTGCTTGTTTTGAATAAATGGCTCACATTGGGTCCCATAACTACTTTTAGACCAGTTATTGTAATCATTTGCTGCACAATGAAAAAGGCACATTTGGTGTGGTGACACCAATTCAAAAATTTACCTAGGACATTGATTGTAAGCTGTGTTTTATTAAAGAAACTTAAAGACATTTCGATTCGATCATTTAGTCTTATTTCCATTCAAAATTGCGCCTATTTGGCTTTACTTCAATTTAAAAAGAAAAAAAGTCATATTTGGCCTTATGTCGTTGGGCCTTATTTCATGTCACCATCGTGAACATCACAAGGCAGAAGTTTTTCGCTAAAAAATATTTCTTTTTCTATACTATTCCCATAAAATTGGTCATTTTATGACTCGAATGATAATAAATTTGATTTGTTTAAACTAGCAGAAAGGTTTTAAGACGTAGATGAACCATGGCGAAAAGAATTGATTTAAGAACTTAATTTAATTTTGACCCTTTTATAATAAAGTCATTGGGTTTTTTTATTTGGTTTTCAGGTGCGTTTATTTAATATACGTAATAAACATTAATCAATGATGTATTGGCTGTTTTGTTTCATTATCTTCTGCGCCATCTAGCGGGCAACTCCATAGTACCGTGTTCATAAAACTTCATATCTTTCTCTGCAAGAAACGTGTCAAGGTGCTATTGGATGATGTCTTCAGAAGCAAACACTCTACCAATCAAGCAATTTTTCAGGAACCGAAATAAGTAGAAAATGGTACAAGATCTGGGTTATACGGTGGATGTGGCAACACATCCCACCAAAGCTGCAAACATTTTTGCGAGTGACTAAACTTTTGTATAATCTCGCACACCGTTACGATGGATCAGCTCGAGCAGTTTCTTGGCATTGACATCACTTAATTTCTGTAGTTGCTCACGGTATTCATAGGAATTAATCGTTTTATTCTGTGGAAGGAGCTCGTAAAAGACTGGTATCTTACCACGAACGGTTAAATGCTTATTTACTTGCATTAATGCTTTGATTTTATCGTCGTTAATTTCGGAAGGTCTGATCGCCTTGAACTGAAAAACCACCATCACGGAATCGGGCGAACAAGTTCTGCCACTGGTGTTTTTCGATGACATTTCTGCCGTAAACTTTACGCAACTTTTCTCTTGCTTCAGTCGTTTTCTTCCATTTTTTTGAAGTAATAAAGCAAGATATAGCGAATGTGCTCTTTAAAATTCTCCATGGTCGAACCACATTTGCAAAGACAAAACTCGACCAAATTGCGCCAACTTTTTTGTCGTTTTTAGGTTAAGTGTCAACAACAAAACGAAGGAAACATTTGATATATGTAATTATATGTATATCACGCAAAGCCATCTGTTGCAAAAAAACGCAATGACTTTTTGAACTACCCAACACCCCGCCTTTCTTTTCCTCGTTCGACTTATTTTCACTACAGAGTTTAAATAAACATCAATGTATCACCAATATGCGTCCGGTCATATAAAATTGTACCACGCAAAATTGTTTCTTATTTTTGCACAGTGTCGTTACAAAAATATTGAAAATTATTTTGTTGCGTTGGTCAAAAATTTAAATGTTTTTTTTCTTCCACTTGACAACCTCGTTGCATATTTTGAATATGCCTCCAAACAGCGTGTTGTTGTTGTGTATTCAGGTTTTTTTTTAATTGGCTGTTTGGTCTAAAAATATAAACAGAAAATCTCTCCACTTAAATATACTTCGGTCATAAAAATTTTTCGTGAGGACGTGACTTGTCAGCTATTCCGTCCTTTAGTGGATGATGGAACTGGTGAGGTTTAATAATTTGTTTTTTTTTTTGCTCAGGTATTGCTTATAATTTTCACGTGAAATATTTACCCATGGTTTTAAGTGTAGTAGTAGTGGACGAGAAGATTTCTATGACGACAGGTCTTATTTGCGAGCAATAAATCTTCTTGGTGACGGAAAAATTTCTACCAGAACTTATTTTTAAGAAGCACAACCTGTTTCTGTTTGGGATTAATTATGAGAAGTGAATTATGCGACAGGAACGAGCCTCACTATAAAATTAATTTGTCGTCCTTGTCTTTTTGTATATTAGATAGTTAAGTTAATTTATTTAAATGGGAAATGAGGAAGGTTATGAAATTGTAATTTATTTCGGAAGAAATTCTACTATAGCAAGTAATTTTAAAACTGTGTACTTTCAGAATAGTTTAAAGTTCGTAAAACTTGAAATTTAGATAGGATGCCAAATCTTTAGTTTGTTTTTTTTTCATCTGAATTGTTCTAAAAAATATTTGTTTTTTAACCCCAATTCTTGACTCAAGATCTTAGTAATTTCATGGCTTGTATTTGCTACTTTAAGCTACTTTAAAGTCCGGGACTTCTAGGTATATTCAGGACAGGGTTCCAAAAGCGAAGATTCCTCAAATATGTATTTTTGAGACGTTTACTTACTTTTATTTAACAAACGGGCTCCCACCCTTGAAGAGTCTCTGCCTGAGATACCACCTTCCCGGAATTTATTTAGAAAATTAAAAATACAAGTTTATTCATCTCAATCTATATTGTCCCCTTCAAAGTAATCCCCATGGACTTCAACACATTTATGCCAGCGCTTGATTCAATCCTCGAAGCATTTTTTATATTCGGTTTTTGGTATGTCCATCAGTCCTTCCTGCGATTTTTCCATTACTTCCTCTCGGCTGCTGAAACGCGTTCCCCGTAGTGGTTTTTTTACTCGATTGAACAGAAGGAAGTCACAGGCAGCCAAGTCAGGTGAATTCGGTGGCTGTTGGATGGTATTTGTTGCATTTTTCGTCAAAAAATTACGAATAACGATGGCACTGTGCGACGATGCGTTATCATGGTGCAAAATCCACGAGTTTTCTGCCCACACTTCTGGTCTCTTTCGGCGAATTGCTTCACGCAAACGTCTCATAACGCCCAAATAATACTCTTTGTTTACTGGCAAAAATTCATAATGCACTACACCGTTGTAATCCATGAAAACAGTGAGAACTGCTTTCGTTTTTGACTGAAAACGACGTGGTTTTTTTGGTTAGTGTTCAATACCTCTCTGATTTCCTGCTTATCATCTAGCACTCGGCTCCATAAAGCAAAACTGCCGGCATTTGGTCTTCCGAGCAATTAGCTTGGATCCCCTTTGTTTCGCCAACCAGAAGTAGCCAGGCCATGCATTTGGTCTTCCGAGCTATTATCATGGATCCCATTTGTTTCGCCAACCAGAAGTAGCATCAGTACCCTAGCATAAGTATTCGCTGAATGTGAGGTAGAAAAACTATTTAAGCACTTCGATGTTACTATTACCAATAGTGACGTTTTGTCTTAGACGGTGGACAGATGTTTGTTTGTTCGTTGACAACATGCCTGACGAATTCCCTTCGCTTGGTTTTCAATTGCCTTAGAAGCCTCAAATACGGCGCGCTGGGGGCGACCTTATCAGTTTTCTGCGCATCCCAGCGGATGGACAGATTTGTTGCAAATAGTACCTCCCGTGTTAATTTTGGGTCGATCCCGATCTGCCAGGTTGATAGACATATTGCATTGGTACAACATAGTGGATTAATGTATTGCCGAAAGCCTTGAGGCATTCACACAATACGTTGAACGTTATGCAAAAATATGCTTCAAGGGTTCTTACAAGATAAGGGATTGCTTAAAGATGGAGCATATAGAGCTTTCCAAAAACTAGTTAACGATTTGGAGCATGTACCCTACCAAAATATCGGCTTCATATTTAAAAAGCCCCGCCTTGTAGAACATCGGTAACAGTAATCTTTTTGATAGCTAAACTTCTACATTGGGAGGGGGAATGTAGAGCCGGTTGTTTAGGCGCTGTACGTAAACTCTGGCTACTCCAGTCGTGCAAAGTTTTCCTATGTTGAATTTTTTCTTTTGGGCGATTTGCATTTTTTCTTCGTAAGTCGACCTCTGAATTTGAAGGAAGTGGTCAAAATCAACGTTTGCCTCTCTGAATGTTTGCTGCATGCATGTCTCGCACCTATTTACACATGGTGGATTTGGTGGGCAACATAATTGCAGAGATTGCAATTAAAGCAAAAAAAACGAATTTTCACTGAACAAAATAATAGAAAATTCAGTATTCAGAGAACAAGATAATACATAAAACGTAGCTTACCTTAGAAAGAAAGAAGAGAACATTTTCAGGTTATGTTTGGGACTACATAACCTTGCTTGCGTTGCAATGGTCAAAGCCGAAGAAACAACTAATATTGTGCGGTAGTGATTAGTAACAGTAATTTAGAGCTCTTTACGCATTTTCAGTCTTATTCGTTTTCAGTTTTTTTTTTTTTTTAAATATGTAAATACACACCAAAAATACATAGTCGGTTCTGAT
Organism: Volucella bombylans; assembly: GCA_949129095.1. Classification (NCBI taxonomy): domain Eukaryota; kingdom Metazoa; phylum Arthropoda; class Insecta; order Diptera; family Syrphidae; genus Volucella; species Volucella bombylans. Next base: position 155,714,492 of record OX422143.1, read on the forward strand.
TCAAATTCTTGATGACTTTATCTCATATTTCTACAACTCGATTCTTGCTCCAATTTTTGAGGATTGATAGATAGGCATAAGCATGACTCTACCCGTTACACAACAAAAAAAAAAGTTCAAAACTTGCATCATAGTGTCCTTTGTGGGGAACCAGTTCTCCAGATCAAAAACATTTAGGATTACCACTTGTTTTCCAACGATTAACTTCGAGCCAACAAGCAGCGTAATGGATTGATCAAAAAGGTGGAAAAGGGAAGGAAGCTTATACTATGTGGTGAAATCTATCGGGAAAATACTAAATAACAGATAAATATATATAAGTTGATCCCAGAACAAACCCAGTTTATAAGAACTACAACTATAATTTTGTGAAGGGTTGTAGAACCTTTTTAATATAAAATACTTTCTCGTATGGACAGAGAAAAAATTCTGGTAAATTATACATGAATGCCAAAAATACTCTCTGCCCTCGTCAGTCAGCTTTTGCATGTAAAAAACACCAGACCCAGTTCACATATAGTGTACCTCGAAAGAACCTTGGGTCAACTCGGGTGTTCTCTTTAACTGAAGAAAGAAATTAATCAGATCGATACAGCAAATGTTGAAACATTAGAAAATTTGTTCCTTCAGTTAAACTGGCTCGTGGAACACATCCTGAATACTGATCGTGTTTGTCCATACTTTTCCTTAGTGTAGATCAAACTTTTCGTGAGACTTAGCCTCAAGATGGCTTCCTAGATGATCTTTGGATTGAAGGAGTGAAGGAGGGAGAAATCCCATAAAGTGTACACTTTTGCGGTACATGACACATCAGTCTTGAAAATTAGGTTGCTGTGACTCTCGGATCTATTGCAATATCCTTTAAAACGCATTTTGTTTGTTGCGTAGCTTCATGTCTCACATACAAACATATCGTTCTAGCATCATACCTGGTACTAGAAAAAAATATGACGAAATATGTTCTTAGGCCAAAAATTTTGTTATGATCAATCAAATCACACACATCTGGTATTAAGCGAGATTGACGTTACATACGGGTTTTTGGCTAATTTGTTTTTTTGTTTTTAAATTTGTCTTTTGAGTCAGCTGCAAATACTCCCCAAACGCAATTAGAAAACAAATTTATGTTTTCCTAGATTGATTCATTGGGGTTGATGGCCCATAAAAAAATTTTTCACTCCGACAGTATCAGCCTGAGTGGAGAACTATGTTACGTTGGTCTGATTTCCAGCAATGTCTGACTATTCCGTGCAAAACTTTAATGGAAATTTATAATTAGAAAACTGTGTTCGATACGAAATTTCCCAGTTTGAAGGGTCTAAGAAATTTGCTGGTATTTTTATTGTTAGCACGAGCCAAAATTGCGTAAAACTACAAAGTTCGATGAAAAGCACTTAATATCTTGACATCATAAATATGTCTTGTTTCGTTGAAGTTTTCCTAGTCACTGGGCAGATCTGCTTCACGCTCGTAAATATAAAACATCCTGGAACAATTCCACATAGGATTTTTTCCTGTGCATATGTAACAGTCTGTTTATACTGCGCTATGCTTGCATAGATTTCTGTTTCCCTCTTGTTATTTGTAGTCACCTCAAAATCGCGGTCATCAACAAACCTGAATACGAATGATTATGAAGGCCACCTAAAAATCTACCTGAGTAAAAAATCTACTCTATACGAGTTTTCAACACACTAAGCCCTATGATTTTAAACGTCATTTACTGGCAAGCGTCAGGTATATCTATTTTTTAAAAAAGGATGTGAAGAAGCTGCCTCAAAAGATCTTTGTTACTTACGAGCATGTTTTTTTCAGGACTTATATATAAACACAGAATGTTTCAGTTCAGTTGATATAAGGAATATTTCAAACTGAAATAACTGTAGGTTCCCATCCTAGGACGGCAAATCTTTGAAAGCTGTGTGCGACAGTAAGGGTAAACATAAGCGAATCGAAGATTGACTGTTGTCGCACTTGCGTTTGAAGGGAGACACATTAAAATAACGCAGAAATTCAAGTGCCTCTTTGTATAACCTGCTGTAAGAAAGGCGGCACATGGTATTGAAGCTAAGCTATCAGTCCTCAAGTCAATATTCCTTTGAAGACTATTGCTTAGTTATGAATTTAAGATTATTAATGGATTTATTCTTAAGTGTAGGTACCAGAACTCTAAATAAGTAAACTCTAAATTAATCATTACCAAACAAGGTTATCTATGATACCTTCGAGAAATTGTTGGATTAATTAATGAATTAGAGGATCGGCGTTATTTTTAGCAAATTAGTGAAATTATTTAACAAACTATATTACTTGATCTTCCTTACAATCGTTAGTTGGATAGGTTTTTGACAAATTTGTTTCCACTTTTCTCAACTAGATCTACAAGCCCTGAAGTTTTCATTCTTGATGCTCAGAATATTCTACATTTACTTAATTGAGTTTCAGTTTTCTTTTTATTGTCAGATTTAAATTGTCAGATATTATTGGGTAAAGTTATATGATGTTGGATCTACACATTGCAAATTTCACAAATATTTTAAAAAGTATTTATAAGCATTCAGACTTTCTTTTTAAACCAATCTCATCGGCACTGATTTACTAAAAATAAAGTGAAAAAAAAATCTGTTATAACACATTCGAAATGCCAACATCTTTCTATGTAGCATCCAACTAAAATAGATTCTTGAGAAATGCTCACAGAATGACAACGTGAAAAACTGAGATTTTATCTCAGTGATATTTTTCAAGGTTGTCCTACATAAAATTTCATAGATACAAGGTCAATTCGAACATTGCGACTAAAGATATGTCATTTTGTTGATTCTATACCCAAAACTTATATTCCAATATCTTTTTATAAATTTACACTGGTCTCATGCTTGAAGATTATTTAAATTTATTTTTTTCTCTAACAACGACCAACTATGAAATATGTTTCTTAACAACGCCCTTCATTGGAAACTCCATCCACTCGCCCACTGTATATTTACGTTTCATTAGAATGAAATTGTTGGATTAAAATTTCGAAAATCGTAGGAGCATCTACAATACAATAGAATCCTTGAATTTAATTTCTGGTTAGCCTTTGTAAGGAGAATATATTCTGTATCTCCAGGTAGGTGTCCCTTTTCTCGTGTTCCAAAATTTCAACAAAGCTTACAAGAGCCACAGTAAAATTAAGCGTATGTTCTGTTATAATATTCCTTGTGGAACAATGTGTTGCAAGGATGTACATCATTTTTAAGTCTCATCCTTCGACCCACCACCATTACCGCCAGCACTACTACCACCACCGCCACGAAGACCCTGAACATATTCACTAAGGGTTATTGCCAGGCATTAGCATTTTTATTGGCCTTCGCATATGCATTTTGAATATGTGTGCCCTGGTCTTTGGTTGTAATTCCGGAACATGTTCTTCGAAAAATTTTATGTAACACCAGTATTGTTGTTGTAATTCTGGTTCTTAATTTAATTTAATTCTATTATGTGACAATTGGGTATGTTAAGCAAAGAAGACGTCGGAATATACAGGTTGAGGTGAAAGTTGCGGGAGAAAAGTTTAGTTTGGAAACGGTTTCTTTAACAATTTAAAGTAAGTTAGAGAGAGAGAGAGGTTTTTAAAGGGTGTCCCACGCAACAAGTATTTTTTATGAAAAACAGAGGTTTTTAATTAAAAATTGTAATTTTTTTTTATTGATTCACAAAGTATAGAGTATAGGGTTATGTACGGAATATCATATCTGGTAAATGACCTAAACCGCTTTGCTGGCACATACGCAGCCTTTTGTCATAATTTTCCATGACAGTTTTACAGTTTAGCATAAATACATAAGCGCGAAAGAAAAAAGTCCAACGGCGTTAAATGGCATCCTCTAGGCGACTAATACTCATCAGCAAAATGACTCATGCAGTAATTGAACTGTGGTCTGATTATGCGTTCAGCCCAAAATCAGCAACAAACAGTGACACATTATGGATGCTTTGTTTCTCAACAATCACAATTCGAAAATGTTGACGAGACAAAAAGCCATCAAGATGAAAATGAGCCTTATACCTGGAGATGTTCCATAATCAGTGCAAACGCGTTGTTCTTTCGTGTAGCGCTCCATTTTTAATAACCCAGAACTTTCAGTTATCATGCCGTCTTTTTTTTTCGTTGGCAACACTTTACCGCAGAAATGACACAAACTGCAAATCTTTCGTGAACTTTGGAACACCCTTTATTAAATGTGCAAGAATTCGAAAAGCCAACCTTGACCTAAATGTTTCAGTGTTTTGTCCAAGCTGGTATTTTAGACATTCCGTGCTGCTGGGAACAAGAAAGTGAAAATCACTTTTGCTGAATTAGAAAGCAAATTAAAAAAAAAATTGTTTCCGAAAATCATGGAATATAACTCAGTAATCCTCGGCTACTTGGTCAATTTTGCTTCAAATTGAAGGATTTTCGGATAAAAAAGACAAAATATTTTCTTACACCAAAATCAAAAAGCCTTTCCCTTCTTCGTTCGGTGTTATCATATTCACTTCATTCTTTTATTCTAACCAACCAAAGATAAATTGAAAATGAAAGAGCTGTACATAAATGGTGGTATGAAGAGGTTTTCAATAAGAAGTTGATGAAACACGTAAGATACTTTGTGAATTATGGTTTGATTTTTATTTTAGACCAAACAATAAGGGTTGTCAATTATATGAAAACCAATATCATTCTCGTGACTTTGACGCCTTCTCTTGCATGCCTAGGCTCTTTTAATAAAATAGTTCATCACATTTTCAATCATGCGTAGTTCTATTTCACTGCACGGATGTTGGCTTTTGTGCTTCAATTGTATTGACATAAGCCTTTTCTTTCACATTACCGTAAAGAAAGAAGTCGCACGTTGTTAAATCGCATGATCTCGGAGATAACTTCTGATCGCCAGAAATGCTTCGACCAAGGATCTTTTGTCGTAAAAGGACAACGGGGTCAGCTCTTGTGTGGCATACACAATTTTTGTTAATAAACATTGCCAACTTAAATTTTCGGCAATAACAATTTAATGATCATGGTTCGACAGCGTTATTCTTTCAATTTACGAAGAAATAAGGTCCAATGGTATCGTTTCCTTCAAAACTCCAGTAATAGGTATAGATAGACAGGCTTTTCGACAGAAATATTTAGATTTTCTGGACCCCTAATGCGGGAATTACGAGTAAGCTTGTTAATAAGCCTTCGAAGATTAAAATGTGCCTTATCGCTAAAAATTATTTCTTATTTAAATTTTTGAAGAATTTAATTCATTTCCAACACCCAGTCGGCAAAATTAGGCTTAAGGAACTGAACTAAGTTCTTTCGGTAACTACACCTTGCAGGCTTATGATGCAAGTCTTTAAAATTTGGTAAAGTATTGCTTGTGATATGACTATTTCCTGGGATCGACATGGTATCGACAAATTTGGGTTTTCGTCTGAACTTCGGATACAGAAGCAATTCTTTCTGCTCTACGGTCACGATTTCTTTACATCATTAACTTTTTCCAGTAACTTTCATTTCTGAACAAATTTAACAACTGCTGGGCCAGAAAGTGCTCTATGTCGCCTTGCGACATGTTTCACCTGAAATGTCACCACTTTTGCAGTCAATTTTAACAATTTTAACGAGTTTTTGTAGCATAGCAAGGATTGCTATTGGTATCGAAACCCGTTGCAGCTCTGAAGCTTTTGTTTAGGACGAAAACATAAGACTCCAATCCTCGTTACATAAACTTGTGTCTGCTTTCCAGCTGATAAGTTAAAATGTGAAGTAGAGACAAAGAGGCAAAATATCAAACTCTGGACTGACAGTCAAGCTACGCTTAAATCTCGCTAATCTCTATCGCCACTTTTAAATTTTGTCAAGAATGCAAGGTCAGTCTTGTCTAGATCTCAGATAACTATAGGATCGCCTATAAACTTCTTGCTTAAGGTTTAGATAAGAACTTCCCACAACTTAAATTAGCGCTAACAGTACCTATGTCGTTAGTTAAGGCTTCCATTGATAGTTGTGTTTCTTTTGAGTACAATTTAATGCAGCACTGTTCTCCACGATGACGGCAGACAATGCGAATGCTACCCGACTTCTCTAAGAAGTCAGCGGTTTCAATGCTGTTTTTCAGAATAAAACACTATAGACTATATACCGGTATGCTACCGGTATCATTCTTATACGGTTTTGATAAACTTTAATTTTTGAGCCGTCTGCTATCAAATGGACTCAGGAACAAATGTACCATAGCACTACTTTCTTACTACTTCCAATTCAAACTTCCCATAGGGGTGTTAAGTGAGTGCCTTTGTTCAAATCCAAATACTTGAAATGGCAGAACAGTCTTGAAACTTAGCACTTAGTCTTGAAACTTAGATTAAATATCTGTACACATATAGTACAAATTTACATTTTCCAAATAAACATTTTAAAAGCTCTTTCGAGAAATAAAATTAAGGAATTATAGTTTTAAAAATTAGAACAAAAAGTGACAGATTTTCATCTGTAGATTCATGATAAGGTACAATACTATAAACTTTAACTATGCAGTATGAAAATAAAAATGGAAAATGTTTCTGACATTGATTTGTCCTGCACAATCATTTTATGACCAATTAAAGGTGTAATAAATTTATAAACTATGAATACAAGTCCGTATACAAACATACGAGTGCAATTAGAATACGTTCTCAATTGTTTAGCTTTTACCTGTCGAATGTATTGCTCATCATTTTTCTTACTTTTAGATATAAACAAATAAATTGAACTTACCAACTGAGTATTTTTTTTGTAAAAAGTTTTTTAAAATTATGACTATACTCATAACATCTGTAGGTGTCTAAACAAATCTCAATTTGAAATTTACCTGCGAGAAACGATGTATACATCAAGCTCTTTGTTTGCTCAATTTTATTACAATTCTACATCATGTGGATATCAATCAATAATGCCAACGGGGCACTCTATTCCAAAAATGTTTGAACAATTTTCCATGAATTTTCGATTGTATCTTAAAGAATTGTTAATAAGTCAAACACAAACGAAAACCTGTATAAGTTAAACTATCCCAAGAACTTGGTTGCATTGTTTTTCACTCGGGATAATAACAACTACAGTGGCCGAACTTCACAGCCCCAAAGTAAATTGATGGAATATTCTTACTTTTTCTAAAAAGCTCGAAAATAATTTCTTTTAAACTCCAAACTTTAGACGTTTATGCGAAGTTTAACAGATCGATTTTCCTATAATTGGCTCATTTATGAATTTTTGTTTGTGTGGGTCGATTGACGATGGATAAATTCCATTCTTCGCAAATACCTATTACCCACCAAATTTTAAAAATGAGTTGTTATGCGAATTTCTTTTAACTCATCCTTCGCTGTTTTAAATAGTTTGGCTTATAAGGAACTCTTTAAAGCAGCCTTGTTGGAATTAAAGTCAGACAGAGCAAGCACTACTTCATGTTGGTGAGGTAGATGAAAGTATTGGGCTTCGTAACCATTTTAGATCCACTTGGAAAACAGAGTATTTATAACTGACTGTTCTGGCTTTGTTATCTTTGCATACATTTTAATTTTTATTAAAACTTTCGATCGTTTCTACGTTCCGATCATCGGTAGGTTCTCGGGTTTCTTTTTTTCCCCTTCAAGGTAACTTTTTAGCTTTTTTTTTGGAAACTCACGTCGTTTAAGAGCAGCTTTCATGTAAGATAACACTGGTCAACAGAGAAAAAAACTCAGACATAACGACTATTATTTCGCGTTGTGTTTCATTTGTAGATAATGGGGAAAAAAGCCTGTCGATCAGATCACATCCCAAAACAATGGGAAAAGCGTTTACCTTTATACTGACTGTGGGCATTTCTAATAGTGACTTGCGTCAGTTTGGATCAGATTGTGTGTGGCTAAATTGAAAACAATTGTTTCATTCTATTCTGGAATACAAGTCTTTTTTTATTTGTATGAAATATGAGAAATATGTCGCGAGTATGAAAAGTGAATTTAAAAATAATTCGCGGAAACGTAATATACGAGTAGCATCTTTGATAGAAAAGTGCTATTTATCTTATTTTAATTTAAAAATAAAACATCACATACACAGAAAGTTCAGTTTGTCTATCAGAGGAAATCATGGAAGACTCAGAATTTGAATTCTGCCCTCTATCTGAAGTGTCCCATTTTCTAAGTCAAATTGACATAAATGACTTAATCAGAGACCTTTCGTTGTCCAAACAAAAGGAGGAGCTATTGAGCTCAAGGCTGAAGCAATGGAATATGCTCAAGCCTGAGGTTAAAATAACAGTATAACGAACGAGAGAAATAGAACTGGTTCCTTATTTTTCAAAATAAGACAGCTTAGTTTATTGTAGCGACATAAATGGTTTAATGTCGTCACTAGGCTTTGAACATAAAGTTCCCGTCAATACCTCTGGCACATAGTACTTACTTAAAGGAAACATATGACGTTATGAAATTTATTTTGGATAAAACCCTTTGCAACATTTACAACTGGAGCATATGTGCTGATTTAAAAGTGGTTGAACTTTTGCTTGGCCTACAGTTAGGTTACACTAAATATTATTATTTTTCGTGTGAGTGGTGGGATAGTAGAGTCCGGGCAGAGCATATTGTAAGAACAGATTGGCGTAGGAGTACAACGTACTTATCCGGACAACAAAATGTAAATTAGTCGAGCTATCATCCATTTCTATTCTGGATTTGGTAGAAAAAGGGACCTGGAGATGTTTCGTGAAAGTCATGGAAAAATTTCTTGGAAACCATAGAACTCCTTATTACGTTTTTGACGTGAAACAAATGCTGGACTCATATCAAAAAAATGGGATGTAATATGTCATTCACTTAATGCATTTTCACCAAATTTTTTTCACAGGAAATACAGGTGATGTTAGCAATTAACACAGTGATGCGTTACATCAAGATATTGTTGTAATAAAAAGACGATATCAAGGAAAATAGAAACAATCGATGCTGATAGACTACTATTGGTCACTTATAAGGGAGACTCCGATATCTTCTTACAAAAGAAATGTACGTGGTTCCAGAAAATCATCAATATTTTGTAAATTTTAATACTTTATCGTAATACCACAGATGCTATAGGTTACATAGATATTGCACGCCGAAGGAAAAAATCTAACCATTTTTCATTTCCATTCAATGGGACGTACCCGTACGTCCCAGTTCGATCGAACTAGAGTGAATCATACTCAGACCTGATGTTACTGTTTGATGAAGTTTTCCGTTTTTCGCAACGTAATTTTTTTAAATCAAATTTGACTGATAATAAACATTATATTTGAGAACCGTAGGAAGGTCAAAGCAGAATGCGCTCTCTTGAATGTTGCGTTTATTGAATAGTTGTTTTACGTTTTTTTTCAGATAAAATTAGAATTTTTTGATTTTTGGATGCTATGTTTTTTTCTATATTCCACGAAAAATGCTTCCGTAATAGAACGAGGAGAGCAAAGTATAGAAGGTCCTGGCGATGCTCATAGCAAGGACTTTTTTCATTAAACCATTTCGGATCTCTAGTATTTGTTATCCTAATGCATTCCAAGGCCATTGTCTCTCTTATATTTCTTTCTTGTGGACGTTCTCTGAAAATTCTATTAAATAATTTGAAGTGAACTTTACAAACGTTAAAAAATTCATTAGTTGGTGCCTTCAGACTTCCAAAGTCACTTCTTTGAGAATATTTTTTTGCAAAGATGAAAAATTCCGAAGGACATGTTATTTTTTCATCAGTTTTTAAAAAAAGTTTGGAACAATTTAAACATTTATTCCTTAAAAGCATTTTAAAAGCAAGATATCCAGTAAAATATCGCATTGCTGTTGTTTCTAATGTGATTTTCGTTTCGATTCCCATATCACAGATCACTTTTTCGTACAGAGTTTCATCACATACGATTTTCTTACGATCCTTAAGCAATGAAGAAGTTTTTGGAATATTAGTTTGAGTTGGGGATAAGTCTACGTTTAAAAAAACACAGTTACTGAAAGGAGAAAAATTAATAAGATTTGACGAGAGAATTTTCGACATCAAAACATTAAATTCGTAAACAGACGGATTTTTGTTGTAACTACTTTTTATGCGAATAATAGAAAATAAATTTTCTAATACGTCTTGATGAATTCTCTTTGTTAGTAAATAATCCACGTTCTCATATAGGCCATTGCTTATATCATGACAAAGTAATAAGACCCCGTTTATAGTTTGTTCCATTCCTTTTAAACAAAAGTTTCTTGGAGGGTTAACTGATTTTTGTATATCTTTTAAGTAAGACAAAACCCACTATAAGCCTGATTCTCTAGTTGAACTCCCCGCCTTGAAACATTCTTGTCATAATATAAACCACTATCCATGAAGTCAAATTACATATTTTTGTTCACTTTTAGTACGAACTCTTTCGTTGCTACAGCTGTATTAGAGCTTTCTTTTAAGCAATTAAGTTCAAAAGCAGTTTGAATCGATGCCGCAGTTGTCCGACTAAATATTTCCGTTGCGAGGTGAACATGCATTTTTTCGAAGGCATTTGGTGTGCTATATGACAACTCCTAAATTTTAAACATGTCTTAGCTACGTTGTCAAGTTTCAAATTGTATATTTCTCTGATAACATCAAAAGACACTTTACCATCTGGAGTTTGTAGATCTGATTTCAATATAACATTACGAAGTGATTTTAACAAATGAGGGAAATCATAAAAACAAAATATTTGTTCATCATTAAAAATTGTAAATGGGTTTTCTTCAGAAACACCTAACATTTTATAAGCTTTTCAATTATTGGCCCCTTGGTCGCAAACAATAGCACATACCTTTAGACGAAGTTCTTGACAGGTTTTCAAATTGTTTTTTTATAATTTCGCTTACGTTATCCCCATTTACATCGTTTGTTGACACAAAATAGTTTAAAACACTTTTCCAACTATCAAGCAAACCATTTAGCATGAAAACACATATTTCATTAGCAGACAATCTACGTCTTTCTACACCAAGGTATTCGAAACCATCTATTAAATCATTTTTTATATTATATGTGAGGTTTTTACGAATCCGAATTTCATCAAATATCAGGACAGCACAACGTTCTCGCTGGTTTAATAAAGCGAACTTTGACTTAAGATACGAATGAGCATTGTTTTCATATCCTGGTTGTAATCCTTTTACAGGAGCCCATCTACAGAAAGAGGAAATGTGAGGAAGTTTAAAGTCAAGTCTATTTCTCAAAAATGTATAGGCGCTTTGTGATCTATAATAAATATTTTGGGAAAGTTCTTTTTCGTGGCTGTTGTATTTTGAAGTCTTTGATTCTTTCAGGAGCATTTCACAAAATGTTTTTGAATGGTCTGAAATATTGAGCCTTTCGATTTGAGACGTCGTGATATTTTATTTTTATTAAAAATTTTTATGGCAGTATGCGCTCTGTTTTTTTTTTGTAGTGTTCTATTTTAAAATTTTTTAATTTAAGTTTGTAACTTAACAATATTTTTTTTAAAGTTGCATTTTTTTCTCCTCTTTTGCACATCTTTCCAATAACTGATCGCACATTGCACAGGAAATGCTGCAAGTGTTTGACGTTCTTCTTCGTTCTAGTTTAAGGAGACTTCAGATCTTTTAAATTCAAGTTTGAATCCAAATCAGAATTTAAATTTAAGGAAGGAATAACATCCGCCTTAAGATACTTTTTTCCTAAAAACTCGGGATAAAAATGATCTCTACAAACAAAGTATTTACCTTCATTTTTAAAACCACATGCATTCATACACAAATTATTTAAAATTTCATTTTCATCCCTTGAAGGACATTTAAAAATTTTCAAGTCAGGGTAATTCCTTTTTGTTTTCCTACAAATTGAACAAGAAACTCCAATAATCTCTTGTCACCCATTGCAATCGAAATATATAGTAAACTGCAAAATATTATATCGCTGGATAAAATTTACTAAGAAAAATTGTTCAGTTACATATAGTAAATAAACCTCCAAATCGGTCGAGACTCGAGAGTCGACGGCGAATGAGGTAAAGCAACTACAAAATCAGCGAGTGCGCCGCGCAGCTCCGTGAACTGTGGTTGTTTTAAGTATGAAGATAAGGGTTGAAAACAGAAACCACAGACACATCTGCACGGAGAGGTGCATGCCTGCTCGTCGGCTGTACACACAATACAATACATACGGTCCCAAGAATTGACTTCGGTTTTATAATATATTTTCTTCATACAAATTGTTCAGAACTTGAAGTTCGAAGTAAAAACAGGCAATTAAAAACTGGTTAGATTTTTTCCTTCGGCGTGGAATATCTATGTAAACAATAGCATGTGTGGTAATACTATATTTAGGTGTATTTTTATAATTAAAATAATAGCCTTTCTCCAGAAATCCTGATGTGACTCAGAAGTTTTAGTAAGATTTCTAGATTCTAGACCCTTTACAGATTACGAATCACATAATTTCATTTCTGAGTTTTTTCAAAATATTTTTATTGTTGGCCAGTGTAATTTGCGAAATGATATAGCAGCATAGTTTGGAAAAAATGTAGAGTAAACAAAGAACAAAAAAAAAATAAGTAAAATGATCCTATAATCAGGATGAAGATTGAAGTTGTTATTGATACATGGAGTAGTTTATTTGTTTTCCTTTAAACTAAATATATTTATTCTGTTGTTATTTGAAAAATTTGAATCATATGAATACATTTTATACTATTGTATATATCATGAACTACAATATTTCTTATAATGAATATAAATTTTTAACTCAAACTCAATTTCGGTTGTTATGATTTGAAAGTAAAGCTAAATAACTCTTAAAAAAACGTCCTTCATGAATGGATATCAAACGATACTAAAAGAATATTGAGGCCATACTTAACTAATTGTATGCTGCCGAAAATACATGCACTTATTTCTTTAAAAACTCTAATTTGTTCAAATAATATTTTCAAGTTTAGAATTCTCTACACCTGATATTTTGCCATAATGTGGGCTTTGGAGTTCACAAATTTAAACGACATTGTTTTATGCTAAATGATATTTAGCATTATGACTCTCATATATTTGTACGTACGAGTATTAATAATTAATTACATTCTAGATATATAATACCTTTCAAAAAATTTTATTTTAAGATTTAAGATTTTTAACTATAAGAAAGGTTAATTCGTATGTTGCTCGGACCTACTTTTGGTCTTGATCACCTATTAAAAATATAATTAGTGTAATATATTTAAACTGAAAAATTCAAAACTCGCAAAATTTTGTGAGATCCACTTAAATAGTAGGTTATCATAATAAACGCAGAAAGTAGTCTTTTCTATTCCACCTAGAGCGAGGCCCCATCTGCACGCACGTACACACATTTGAAATGAAAGAGCTATCTCCTTACGTAGGTGATTCAGTTTTCTTCTTAGATTTGAATATAGAGAAAGCTGCCAGTGTTTAATGGTATTAGTTTAATTATATTGGTATGAAGAATCTCTTTACCCCATAAATCGTTTAATAAGCAGTTTGTAAAGGGTGACCAGATAAGAACGATAGGAAGAACAATTTAAATAAAATAATAAAATTCATTCTGACTTAATATTGAAGCTACGTTCATGCCATTATGTGTGGAATAGCACGTCGCTCATATAGCCCCCTCGGTTACGCTGGCAGTACTTCAACCCGTCGGTCCAATATTTGCGGCGTTATTCTCATACTCATCCAAAGTGGTTGGCTTGTTAGTATAGACTAAGAACTTGGCGTAGCTCCAGAGAAAATAAAAAAAGAAAAACCTCTCGCCGTGAGATGACCCAGTCGCCACATTTCTTCTTCACAAGTTCGAGCGCTCCGTCACTTGTATGGCATGTAGCGTCGTCTTATTGGAACCACAGCTCGAATATATCGATGTTGTCCAACTCTGACTACAGAATGTCAGTTATCATCGTTCTATACCTGAGACCATTGACGGTAACGGTGTCTCCTTCCTCATTTCGAAAGAAATAAGGTTCGATGATGCCGCCATGCCATAAACCGAACCAAACAGTCAATCTTTGTGGATGCATTGCTACTTGGTCGAACACTTGTAGATTGTATTTCCTCCAGTAATAGCAATTTTATTTGTTGACATAGCCGTTGAGCCAAAAATTGACCTCGTCCGAGTATATCATTTTTTGGTCAAAATCCGGATCTCCGGTCAACATTTCCAGCGCTCAATTAGCGAACTCCCGGCATTGTCTACGGTTGTTCAGTCAGCACAATCTTATACTGATGTAGGCTCAAATCCAACCGTAAATAAGCCGGGTTAACTCTGGCGATGCTGAATTCAGCTGATAGAGTCAACATTTCTGGATCTACTTCAATACTGCCCGCTACGGCGACTCTGTTTTCTATATTTCGCATGAATCTCTGTCTGGCAGACCTAAAAGAGTGTACTCACGCTCAAACTTTTCCACGGTGTGACGAATTGCCTGCACACTGAAGCCATGACGACGACCGACCTCACGACGAAACTCGCGTATTTATAAGTGACCCGAAATTTCGATGAATTTTTTTGAATAATTTCCGCACGTTCGGCAAGTGTTAAACAATCCATGATGAAATGGCAAACCTTACTGAATATTTTGACAGCTAGATGTCATTGGTAAATTTGACAGCTGCTGACACATAATAATTGGGAAAACTATCATTACTATTTGGTTACCCTATACTACGTTACATTAAAACGAAATAAAAAAAAAAGATTTATTCAGCTGGTATTCAATTAAAAGAGTGTCAAATACATATACGAGTTACGAGCCTGACCTGCTCGGCAAAAAATACCTGCAGTTTACTTTATTTGTGATCCTGATAATCATACGTACATGCGCGTTAAATTTGAGGTATATAGTAACCTCGATTATGACAATTTTGTTCCTGTGATTAAATAAACCATAAGATGAATATCAAGGTGCTGCTTCAAATGATTTCAGATTTTGAGGTTAAATTTTCTTTTTTATAAATGTTATATAAAGAATATAATAGTTTTCTTTTTGCCATGCTTGAAAATAATTATTCGTCTACGGTTCTCACTTAAACTTGTAGATCTGCTAAAAATTGATAATCCTTTTAAGATAGCTTTATGGAACATTAGAGAGCTAAGCTGACTTTATTGTCATTAACTTACAGATTCAGTAAGTTTGATCAATGCAACAGTAGGGTGAACATATAGTAATAATAATCGATTATAATTTTGTTAGGCTAAACAAAAAAAAACAACAAATTAGTTTAAAATATTCGGACAGCGGGGTAAATATAATTTAACAAAATCGTTAAAAATTAAATTTGGTATTACGATTTTCATACTGTCGGGCACTCACAAAATTGTGTACCTAGAAACCAGTAGTAAGTATCCTTGAAGGGATAACTATCATACTTGACACTTTATTGGAAATTTCCAACTAAAAGTCTCTGTTGGATTTGCTATTATTATTAAGATTTGAAAGTATTAATTTATTTACATTTTATTTATTTGTTTCAAAATACATTTTTCACTACTACTACCCCTACTTTCCTACAGTTGTCTTAGTAAGTAAAAGTTTTAATATGTATTAATTTTCTTTCCTGACGTTTTATGTCCTCAAAGTACCATATTTCCAATCTTTCGATTATTACGAGTATCAATGCTATGGTTATATTAATATAAGACATGACGATCTAACTTTTTATAAGATATTAAAATTAACAAATATAAGAATTGTTTGAATACTATGTATTCTGCATAAGCACACGAAGCCATGTTTTTGGACTCAGAAATCTTGTATGTATTATTGACTGAAAATTAATAAATAAATTGATTTAAGGGGTTTTGAATTATCCTTTTCAAAAATTATGAAACCAACTTTTCATGTCATATCATTACGATTAAACAATTAATTGTTTGCAACAAAAGTCTACAGACTTTGCCGGATTGTGTATTGTAAATCATTTCCTAAAACATACGCCATCCTGGAAGATATTGATTCAAAAATTAACAGGTAACACACTTTCGAAATTCAAAGATGAATCGCAATATACAAGATACTTGCATTAAATGCTCCTGATATGACTTGGTGCTACATTAATCCCAGTATTTTCAATTTAAATTATGGAATAGATTTGTCAGGATATATAATCATACGAACATAGACCTTATTAGTTAAAATTTACAAATTTCAATCAAATGGCAGTCATTACATTTGCTTAAAACAGAAGAAAGATCAATGAAACATTTCATATACAGACCTAAATATTTGACACATGTACTCGTACCTTACAATAGTCACTAAAAAAATTGTTTACTTACAGCCAAAGTTATTACGAACATTTTTAAATCTGGACAACAACACAACTAACATAGCACCCGAAATCACACTCCTTGAACAACTCGACAATACAATTATACAATAATAGAAAAAACTATTGTTGGACAGGACTTTCATACACAGGATGGTGTTCTAAATGCATTTAAAGCTTTTCATTTTTAAAGACCGATTTAAAGTGAGGGAGCTAAAAAGTTGCAAAGTACAAAACTTAGCTACTATAAGATACGACAGTGATTACAGTTCTCGTTAAAGGTAAAAATGATTTTCCACAACAAAGCCTTTTTAAAATCGACGTCTAATGACTAATGACATCTTTATTACATAAAAAAATTAAGGATCGTAATAATATAAAAATCGAGTGTCCGTCAAACCAAACTTTTATTCATTTCAATGTCAATTATACTCGTAGTTATAAGATGCTATAAGAAACTAAACGAAAACTAGTCGAATAGTTAATTAAGTAAACACTTATAAAAACTGCATCAGTTGACTAAAAATATTGCAAGAAATATTGTGGGCCTAAATTGATGTGAAGACATTCATAGAGCTACTTTTTTCCAATTTTTAGAATAATATTGCAGGTCTGATTAACCCCCCCAATTGCCATGATATGAATGTATTTTCAAAACTTATAATTAAAATTAGAATGAATTCATAATGGAACCAAAAATATAATTTTATAATTTTGTTTGTTTTGTTTTCTTGTTTCTGCTATAAAATTAATTAATAGAATGGAATGTACCTCGTCACGAAGATGCTTATCCAATGTTGAGACTTGATCGAAAAATGTCCAGCTTAGTTTCTCTCGTGAACTGTGAACATCTTCGTCTAAGTTGATGAAATTTCGTTCCAGATGGTTGTACTCTGGTCTCAAATATCTTTTGTTGGTAGAACTACTGCAGTGGGCCACAGGTAATAGACCTTGAGACTCGAAAATCAAATCAGAACTGGAATTTAGCTCGAGAACCTCATTCACCATTGCAAACTGCAAAATTTCATTTTACGATTCGATATTCTTTTTTCATTTACAATTCATAAACAAAAAACATTTGAAAACATTCTTAAACAAAGAAAGAAATAAGTAAACAACAATTCACCATAAATCATAAAACACTATTTTCTCGCACATAGCACACTATCGTCTTCGTAAATATGTATGTCGAAAACGCACAATTATTGCAAAAGAGGTAAATCGCTTTTCTCACTATGGATGATCATCAATCAATGTGCAATTAAATGCACAATTAAATTTTTCATCCGATTGAATGCAACGAAAACGTATTTTTTGTTTTGAATCCTTTTTTTTCGAAAATTTCCAACAGATTTATCTGGCAAATATTGCGGATGAGGGGGAAATTGCGCGACGGAATTTTTCACAAACGACCTCCGTACACTTCGATGTCTTTGCAATCACTGGCTGCACGAGAAAAGTCGAATGAAAACTTCTTCTGTTGCTGGCGTGTAGTACGAGTGATGGTGCAGATTCGCTTGTTCGGTTGGTACGGGGGGATGAATGGAAAGTTTTTGGGGAAATGAGCTTCTATCATAAATTTTTTGAAAAGTCCCTGCATGTGTTGGTTTGTGAGTGGTAGAAAGCTTTTCTTTTGGAGGCAGTTTGTTGTTTTGGTTTTTGTGTTTTGGCGTTTTTCCGGCTCAGCCGGTGAGGTTTGTTTTTTGCAGAAATCTTCTGCCGACCACGTGGTGGAGACTGTAGTACGCATGCTTCCAGTGAAGAGGTTGTAAAGAATGTTGTAAACAGCACGTGGTTTTGTAGTACATAGTGTTACCAGACACTAAAAAAATGGTAAAGCAGTCAGGTTTTTGGAGTTTTGTAATGTTTATAATTTTTGGCAAAAAGTTAACGTTTTGTGCGAATTTTGTGTGAAAGGTCTCTAATTCATACATGTATGTATAATTGTGCCAATTCAGCTAATTGAAAATAAAATTGCAGTTTAACTTATATACCAGTCTCTAACTTAAGTAGTGTTAAGAGTTTGTAGGGAATGAAATTTTTGCAATGGATTTGATTATAGGGCAGTCTTAATGGTGTGTTTGATGCATAGTCTGGAGAAGTTGTGGCAAGGTGGCAGTGCGAAGGGCTATTTTTTGTGATTAAGTGGTCGTGAGTAATTTGCGGGTATTCAATTCGTAAACGAAGCATTTGATCATTTTGATCGGTGTATTATTTGGGTATGTAACTGGTTCCCTCTTCTAGATTTATTGACCAGTTATACTGGATATAGGTATCTCGCGCCTTAATTTTTTGGCGGTCTTTGAATATAATTTTGATTTGTTTTTCAATATCTTTCTCATTGCGTTTTGCTGTCGTATTATATATTTTTGTATATTATTGCATCCCGATTACATATTTTTTTATTGCAAACAGTCTGTATTACGTGGAATACAGCGAACGCTTCAGTTGTAAATATCGAATAATAACCAGGTAGGAGTCCCTTACATATAACGTCGTTGCTATCATTTACGACAGAAAATGATGTACCAACTCCGGTTTTTGATTCGTCAGTTTTTGTTATTGTGTAAAATTTTATTGAACATTTTCTTGTAAACTACTAGTATATAGCTTATTGAGTGTTTTAAAAATGTAGCAAGGGTGGTGATCATTGAGGTGTTGGGTCACAACTTTTGACCAATGATTGGAATACCAAATTCATTAGACGAAACGATAGCATTTGTACCGTTTTGTTGTTTTTATTTTTGCTTCATTAGTTTTTTTACGCCTTCAACTATTGGTGATATGGGTGATGTTTGGATCTTAGCGATTAAGAGAAATGTTGTATATAAAAATCTATATCCGATTGAAGGAAGACCGATGTTTTTGATTAGCGTTGAAAGCTCTTAGGCTCGCTCAAGCTGCACCATGATATCGAGTTTTTATACACTCTAGGGTTGTTTTGGCACAAATACCATATACAATAAATTCGTAGTAAATTGTTGATAAGAAATAAGTTTTTGTTGACATGAGTAAATCCGTTAGTAGATGCTAAATATCCTATAATATTTAACCTGGTAGCAACTCTGTTTTTAAGGGCTCAACAATGTGGCTTAAAATTATACCTGTAATCAAAAATTACACCATAAAATTTAGAAGAGCTTACATTACACATGCTTGTATTATTAAAAATAACGTAGACATTTTTAACACAGTTATTTTTTTTTTCTTACAAACGTGAAGAATTTTACTTTTTTCAGCTGCAATTTTAGGACCCACAAAGGTACCCCATGACTCAAGGTGAACAAGTGCTTTTGACAAAGAGTTAACCAATTTTGCTTTATCAGTAGATTTAGTGAAATAATGAGATCGTCAGCGTTATAACATATGTTGACAAAATGCTGCTAATATCATTGTAAGCGATTGTGAATTGCGTTCTTGCCATCCTGTTAAGCGCCGCTATCCCTGTTAAGCGCCATTTTTGAGATCGTAAATTTAGGAAAAATAACTATTAACTGTCACTCTAAATTTTCTTTTACTCAAAAAAATTTAATGAATTTAAATACATTTGGTTCAACTTTCCATTCGGCTAAAATGACGTAGATTTCTATGCGATAAAATGCCTTTTCAAAATCGATTAAAAGAATTGATCATTGCTGAATATTAAAGAAGTAACATAGTCGTCAATATGAAGCATTCTTTAGATATAGTTTTTTTGTTTTTAATTTAACTTAGACAAAGTAAGGAGGAAATAGGGCGGTATCCATTTGTTTCGGTGGGCTGTTTGTTCGGTTTTGGTATATTTATTACCGTGGCAATTTTCCCTATTTATGGAATAATACCATTACTGAAAATATAATTATATAATCGGTGTAGGAGGGCTATCAGATAAAAAGGGAATTTTGGAATTTTGATCATGTTAATAGAGAAGTTGTTATTGTTTAATAGGTAAACTGAATTGTATTATTAGCAGAAGAAAAGGCCGTGTGAGAATATTCAGACCAAGTTTTAGCAAAGTATTCTGCAAATTGAGAAGGACAGGCCAAAATGTGTGGTTTTGTTTTAATGTTTTGAAAAGGCTGTGTTGTATTTTGGCCAGTAAGTGATTCAATGTCAGCCCATAGTTTTTTACCAGAAGAGTTTGTAATAGTATTCCTTGTGAAAGTGTTGAAACTTTTTCGTTTTTCTATTTTGACATTCTTGCGGAAGAAGGGATTGAGTTTACGAATGTACATTCAATTATGATCGACTGGCTGGCTTTTGCTTGCTTTTGCTTACGTAATTTGCTTAGCTCATGATCAGAGAACGACAGTTTTGTGTTTGATATTTCATGCTTGGGATATGGAAATGTTTTCTGCTGAACGCGTCGCCCTTGCTAATACAGCTTCTCATTTTTTTAATTAAATTAATAATATCTAGATATTCTGAAATTTTGGCCCGAAAAACAGCCAAATTGGCTCTGTCGTATTGAAACTATTGGTAGGGTTTTATTTGTCCCTACTTTCTCCCTAGTGTTATATTGATAGATATTGGATAACGATCACTGCCGTGTGGATCCGGAAGTGTTGAGGCGAAATAGAGAACAATTCAGTATGTGGCTGGTAAAATGAGTTGGACTACTATCATTTAAAATACTGAAATTGGTGGAATATCGGAATTTTTCTTGGGGATTGGGATATCCAAACGGGACTCAAGGAATTAAAATCCTCGGTAGTTAATACCGGGAATTAAAATTGTTGGTGAGGTTTATCGTTTAGGAGGAGGATATATGTAAATTGAAACAATGGTGATCTTTTGTTTAAGTTCAAGTTCCACAGTAACAGCTAATATTGGAGAGTCAATTGGGATGAAGAATGAAACCGTATATTACGCGTAGATGTTCGATACCACATTCTGCTGAAATGTTTGATTCAAAAATAAGTATAATATGAGTATAATCACTATTGACATGATAGTAAATTTTTTTTTAAAGTGATGTGCGTTTCTCGAAGTGAGATGATAGGTGGATTTGTAACTTTAATTAACATCTGCAACTCATGATGATTATTTAAGTAAACTTTGAGGTTCTACACGAGCATTTTTATTTGGCAAGAGCAATTGTTTTTGGCAAGATTTTGGTTACGATTTAGTTAGACAGTTAGGCTGTTGAATTATCAAACTCCCAGCTAAGCTGTTGTAACCCGACCGACATCGCATCCCAGTAGCGATGTCAGTTTTATAGTTGTAGTTATTTACATTAGAAGTTATCAAATTAAGGGTGGATGGAATTTTTAAGTGTGTTATTAAAGGAAGTATTTGCACTGCTAAGGAAATGTTTGTTTCTTTGTTTAAGAGAATTTGCGAAGGTGGATTTTGATGCTGAAGCTTTATTTATTTCTTTTCTTGTATTAACAAGGAGACGTGAATGGGAAATAATCGGATATATCAATGTTTATCTCTTCTCTAAGTGTAGTTGACTGAATTGTGTTTTTTGTATTAATTTGCTGTAATGAGAGTTCCTCTGTATACAGCAGATTTGGATAACTAATTAGTTTTGCTTTAGTGAGATATAGATGGGAATTGGTAATAATTAGTATGGGGTTTCGTTACTTTTAGATGCGTTTAGCTTCGGCTAACGTTTTGTTTTTTGTTTCAATTATGAGTATTTCTTTGTGTTGGGCATACTTGGGGCAGAAAGTAGAGGAAGCAGGATAATGTCCTTGGCAGTTATACGTGCGCATTTATGTGGGGTGTGTGGTGGAACATTGCAGTCATCGCATATGGATGGTCATTTGTTGTGGGCCCAAGAAGCTGCTATTGTGGACAGCGCAGCGAATTTGGGGCGTATTCAGTTACCTTTGTTTTATACCATCCCGGACGGGGAATCGATCAAACAAGAGAAGAAGGAGTCATGAAGCTTTTCTTTGCCCGTCATGAAGTTTTGTAAATTTATAAACATCGACGATTCCTTGTGATTTGAGCTCGGATATTATTTCGGATTCGCTGCCGTTGATTAAGCATGGGGGTAGACCATACCTTTAGAGGTGTTAAGACTAGGATGAAGTTTTACCCTAATTGGACAGATTTGATCAAAATTGCTGGATAGAGTAAATGGGTCTTTAGTCAAAATAAAAACTGAGCTACCTCTCAAATAAAATATTTTTTCATATTGCCTACTAATAGTATATATTGTTTCTTGAGTACAAACACGCTAACTGCCGTGAGAGGTTTGTTAGAGTCTTGAAGAGATATTTAGGTAAATCGGGAATTTTAAACAGTGTTTTGCTTGGTAGTTCAGGAAATTCAAAAGAAGGTATGTTGTTTAATTTATTTTATTTTTTTTACTGTAGGGTGGATCTGAAAGTCAACGCTCCTCTAGCCGACTAAACCTGTTGCTTTGGCCGTGATGCCATAATAATTATTTTGAGCTTACACAATAGAAATGAATGAATGAAGCATCACAAAAACTTGTGTGGATAAGAGACCACTAGGCCGAAAGCAAGACTTTCACAACGATGCGGATGGTATGGCGATTAGTCGACGACTGACACTGAACATGTTTTTCATTAAATTGATTTATGATACATTTTTGAATTCGTGAATGCCCTCTCACCAGTAGGAGGAGCTCTATCCAGCTGCATTAAGATTTTCCAAATTTCAATTACACTAAAATTGGTTCCAGTAGCAGTCACTGCTGGTAAGCTCATTATGTTTTACTAGTAGGCGTAAAAAAGTAGAATATGTGTTTATTTTATCTATCTTGAAATGCATGATAATCTCCATGTCCCATCTAAGCGAAATACGCTCGCTTTGGTTATGCTATGTTTTCGGATGTTGTTACTTACGCCAATATTTGCTCAAATCTTACTAATTCGCAGTGGATACAGTCAATTAATTCCCAGTCAATGTTTTTGATTTTGAAAAGCTGCGTGCAGACGGTATTCATTTCCTCTCAATGAAAACCTAGTTAATAGGTGAAAGACTTGAGGTACAGGAAGTGAAGGAATTTAAGTATGGAAAATTAGAACCAACAAGCGGCAGAAATATTGTAAAAATATATGGAATCTTTCCTGGCCTTCGATGAAAAGATTTCAATCAAAATTCGACTAGAAACTGAGCAAAACATAAAGCCAACGCCAAAAATATAGAGTTACGAAATTAAAATTTTTTTAAAGTTTTCTACTTATTCTACAACCTCTCAATAATGTCTCCTTAAAATTTCAAAGTCTTTATTCGTTTCGAATTGGCAGCGTATTTTCGGCCGCAGGTGCACGCTCGATTTTAGAGTGCACAGCAAGCAGTTCCGATCGGTCTGCTCCTTTTCTTAACAGCACAATGATGCATCTTCGGCCTCAAAAGAAGCCCGTACCCTTCGTAAACAAGGAAACGCAGCTCAATATAAGTTTTACGAAGAATCAGAAGGATCAGTAAGTCGAAAAATTGTCGTTTTTTTTGCTCCGAAAATTTTAAATCGCTTTTTCTGGAAACTGCAGTTTTCATAACGGCATGCAACATAACTCAAAAAATAATTGTCTGATCGTTCTAAAATTTTCTCGACACTTTTAGCTATACTCTAAACCTTTGAAACATGATTTTAAATGCAAATTAAGTAAATTGTTTAAACATATTTGTAAAAAAAGTGTTTTTTCCTGATCTCTACCTATATAATTTTTGCAAAATTAAATTTTTTTTCGGTTTTAAAGGCTTGGAGTAGCAGAAACAATGTTTTTAACAAGACCTATTTTGATTTTTTGTGTCAAATGAAAAATAGAAAATGAAATTTTTATAGTTAACAAATGTTTGTATCTAACAATAAAAGATTGTTTTTATTAAAATACCAATTTTTCACTGACTAACAAATCTTTAAAAATTTACTTTTTTTCGGGACCCTCTTAAGATCCAATTAGACTACCCGAAGCCTGCAGATCACCGGCAAAAGAGAAATTGTATATACTCATATCATACATTCACACATACCGCCTTGATCAAAAATTTCCTGGAATTTATTCATAAAATTAAAAATACAAGTTTATTCATCTAAATCTATATTGTCCCCTTCAAAGTAATTCCTATCGCCTGCAACACACTTATAGCAGCGCTTGATCCAATCCTCGAAACATTTCTTATATTCGGTTTTCGGTATGTGCATCAGTGCTTCCTGCGATTTTTCTATTACTTCCTCTCAGCTTCTGAAACGCGTTCCCCGTAGTGGTTTTTTAACTCGATTGAACAGAAAGAAGTCACAGGGAGCCAAATCAGGTGAATTCGGTGGCTGTTGGATGGTACGAGTATTTGTTGCATTTTTCGTAAAAAAATTACGAATAATGATGGCACTGTGCGACGGTGCGTTATCATGGTGCAAAATCCACGAGTTTTCTGTCCACAATTCTGGTGTCTTTCGGCGACTTTCTTCACGCAAACTTCTCATAACGACCAAATAATACCCTTTATTTACTGTCTGGCCTTCTAACAAAAATTCATGATGCACTTCACAGTTGTAATCCATGAAAACCGTGAGCATTGCACTTGCACTTGCCTGATGTCTGGATTGCGTGTCGTACTCATAAACCTACGTCTTGTCTCCAGTAATGATCCTTTTGATAATGTGGGATCGGATTCAGCCTCGCAAATCATCTCTTTTGCGACGTCAACACGGTCTCTTTTTTCCATGAAATTAAGGTCTTTTGGCACCAACTTTGCTGATACACGACGGAAACCCAAATCATTAACCAAAATGTCTTAGATGGATCCATAGGCAGTGTTCAAGTCCTCCGCTATCTCTGTTATGGTTAATTTGCGGTTATTAACAATGTTTTCGTCTGTTTTCGATATCGATGGACTGCCATTGCGTTCATCATCTTCGATTGACTCACGACCACTTTTAAACCGCTCGTTCCACTGGTAAACGACCGTTTTCTTTAGAGAATCGTTGCCGAAACACTTTTCTAACATTTCCAACGTTGGCGCACCATTAAATCCGTTTTTTACGCAAAATTTAATACAAGTTCGTTGTTGCAAATTTAAATCCATTTCTAAAATTGTAAAAAATCGCCAACACACACAGTAATAGATGTACTCTTGGCTACGTAACTTTTGCGAATGTCAAGCTATGACGCTAAGATTTAGAGGGAATGTGAACAGCATATATATTCCGGGACCATTTTGATCAAGGTGGTATATACCAGCACCACACAGAATAAGACAAAAGTCTGGTATCAAAAGGTGAAGGTTTAAGGAAACACAGTGGACGGCGGACGGCGGTGATTCTGGAGGAAAGAGAAATATTCGTACTAGCGATCGACTGCTTCCAAGCGCAAGCAATATGATGCTCTCCAAAAATAAATTACGCATCATAACGGACAAAAGTTTCGAAGTAGCAAACGTTTTACCATAAACCAACAGGAAGAACTAAGTAACAAGGTAAACCAAAATTGGGAAGCCTGAAGAATGGTTCTAAGGTCCGCAAATTTAGCCAACCCTATCAGATTCATATGATTACACATCTGTAAATAGTGGCAGTATGATGAAACACAGCATGTGTGAAGTTGGCTTATGAAAAAAATATGTTTGCAAATAAAAAATGTTCATGCCATAGTTAACATTTACTCTTTTCTAAGAATATATTGTACGACACGACGACTCTGAAAACCTACTCTTTCTGTTGTTTTCAAAAAAATCTTTTCTTCAATTCTACGGTAGCATCATTATTTTTAATTCTTAAAAAATCTTTGAAATTGCTTTCCAAAGAGGGTGTGCATCTATTCAATTCAAAGTGCCATTTCACCGACTGACTCCCTTTTGCTGGGGCAAATTCCAGAACTATAGCCTTTTTACTCGTATTCATCGCTCCATTATTCGACTCCACGTGACCATATGAATTGATTGTAATGTTAGACTTTTTTTTTTATTCGAATCGTGAAAAATATAACGACTACGACTATAAAGGACTACAAAGCTCACGAAATTAAAATGAAACCCACGTGTTAGGGAGAGGTTGATGCTGTCGTGGTAGCATTATGTTTTCATTTATCGTACCGTATGGAATATATCACGTAACCCGTATAGCAGTGTACAGCAATCAAGCTGCGTTCAGAGTCCGGAAAACCGGAAGTAAAACAGGAAAATTAAAAACTCACAAAAGGTGTGCAAAACTCATTCACATCATCTCTTGTACTTCATATCTCCGTATGTATGTGTATATGCAACACTCCCTAGTTCCAGTAGACAATGTGTTGGCGGCTTTTACTCTAAATAATAATAATCTCAGGTGCAAGGTAAACTCCAAAAAAAGGCAAATCTCACTTCAGCAACAAGCTTTATCTGCAATTTAGATTCCGTTCGTAACAGCGGGGTGTAGAAACTGCGGAATCATCCATATGAGTACGTAGGTCGGGACCATGTAGATGTTTTTTCCCTTGTTTCGTTTACTTAAGGCCTCCCTGTCATGCCTCGTTTATTATTATCTTTTCAGCGAAATTTTGTCCTGTGGAGTACCCAGATCATGACTTTAGCCCGACAAAGTGGTTTTCTAGGTTTTTTTTTTTTTCTGTAGTGACATGGTGTTACAAAGCGCGGCTTAGGTGTGCATCTGAGCGGAAGCCTCTGCGGTTTGTTTCTTGGGGTGACAGCTCAAGTGTTATTTTATTCAAGACCAGTGTAGTGGCAGAAAGGTGTTTTTAAAGTTCACTTATCACTTTGTTTAATGTAGAAAGTCGTTTAGGGATAGAGATTTAAACAATGAACGATTTGGGAAAAGGATCTGTGGCGGAACTATTGGGGGACTGATTCGCAGTACGATATGATGACAGGTATTATCTCGAATATAGAATACCTGATATTGAAATATTTACCTTCCTCTTTGTAGAAGTCTAGGACCTCCACAGTGGCATTTCAATTGACAACTAGTTTAATGTAAAAAAAGAAAACTTACACCGAGTTGTAGTTTTAAACTTTTGAGCTGGCTCTAGATTAAGGTTTTTCATCGTCATGTAATAGTCGTTGAAAAATATGAAAAATCTGTCACGTAATCATGTTATCCTTATAGACATAATGTCCAATCCACTACTGGTAATTCATTTAAATCCTCCCATATCGTGCACGGTTACTAATAAAAATGAAAGGAGTTTAGATCCAGATAAACAGGATCCAACTTAAATTCTAACAAGAAGGCCAGCAGGGACAGTTTTCCTTTTACTAAAACAATCATCATGCACTAAATTCACTTCTTTTTATTAACCCTTCATAGTAAGAAATTAAGTCAGCTAACGATAGAGACTATGTGGAGTACCTAGGTATATGCAAAGCTCCAGAACCTTTGTTCGCCATTCAATTCTGATGGCAATAAAACGACGGAAGTTGATTAAAGTTTTTGCCTCCACCTTCGCCATCGTCGTTGCTATAACCGACGACAACGACGATGACGGTGTTTATAAATTAAAAGGTTTCTAGTTTTTGGCTGAAAGTTAGCAGACTTTGGTTATTGTCTGTGTAAGGTGGTTACCCCTTTTGTGCCACCAACTCAATTGTCCTCCATGGAGTATGCATACAAATGCGCGCTTTTATGCATTTATAATTTGTAATTCCACAGATACTTGTAGTCCTACCTGAGCTCATAGCCAAACACATGTGAAGTGGTTATAATAAGTCATAAATGCATATGACTTAGGGAATGGATACAAGAGAAAGAGGAATAGGATTTTATTGTCGTCGGAGTTTTGGATGGTGTCAGTTTTGGTGGTGAGCGGCTTTGCTTTCACCACGAAACAGGATATACGAGCATGGTAGAGATTTTCGTTTTAGTTTATTTTAATACCCGGATTTGCTGAAAGTTAAAGCTGCACCCAGTGGAGTGACTCTTCACTGTAGGAAAGACTTAATTGCAGCAAAGCAGATAACCTTGGCATTCAAGAGGTCACTGATCGAAGTGGAATAGAGGAGACAAAATTATCTAAATGCAGATCTTATCGAAAATATATACGAAAACGTTCCTTGTACTGATTTAAATATCAAACTAATCTAAGGAGGATAAATGATGAACTGTGCAAAGTAAGTAGCGGGCAGCTTGAAGAAGTCCAATCACTGATGTCCTACGCCAAACAAAGGAAATATTCTCAAGCGCTCTCAATAGACAGTAATAGTTAAATTCACCTCGGCAACTGTGAGTATGGCCGATACTCAATCCTAAAAGTCTAAGAACCTGATCAATCTCAGTGGGGGATATATTTCCATACTTAAAAATATAATCATGGGATACCACTATTGGAAGACACTCACAGCGATTCAGGAATACCTCACAATGATTTATGCAGAGCGATGAAAGTGAATTTTTTACACATTTCCTCTGCAGCTGTCTACATAAAGACCACCAATCTTGCAAGAAATGATCAAGAAATCTGAAATCAATGGTCTAAGTGCACCTTTCGCCCATGTTCTGTGCAAATATTAAAATATCTTTCAAAATCCCTTGAGTGGTCGCTAGTTATACAGAGAAATCAAGACTTTGCCAGTCCAACCTAGGTAAGCATCTAGCAGCATAGTTGAAAGACATGTGTAGATGGCATATCACCCCTAAAAATGGCATTAAAGTTGGCACATGTTTCCGAATGAGTCTAGGATTAGCGAAAACATACCTGAAACCCTAAACGAAAGATCCCGATGGGATGTAGAAAAATGAGAACTTTTAGATTTTTTAAATAGAATAAAGGAAAGAGCTATATATATAACAGTTTACTTAAGGCAATAATTTTTCAAATTGTGCAACGGTTGTGAATCTGTGAGGCAGAATGAACCATTCAACGTGGACGAAAATAGACTGATGCTTTCTCAAAAGGAACTGCTGGAGCAGGAGGTCTTTTAATTAAAAGCTTGTCGATTTTGCGTAAAGATACATTTAACATTTAAAGGTAAGCGAGAGTATTTACTTTTGTCCGTGTACAATAACGGATAGGGCCACAACTGTAAAACAGTGAGAGACAAAACAATATCACCATTATTTTCACTGAAAAGCTCTGCTCAAAATCATCATTATCACATCTTATTTACGAGTACAAATCCTGATGTATGGCTAAATGGCTAATTTAACCTCGCCGGAAAGCATTTTATCGCCAGCGATGACAATTCTCTGTTGCGTAAAGAAGAACGTTGGTATCTGGACTAGACTGGATGGATTCAGATTGGTGTGGGAAGTCATTGCCATTGGAAGCGCGCTCAAGCAGTGCGGCCGACTTGACATTGTTTAACGCCCAGATAATATTAGTCTTCCATTTTATCTAAGGACATTTAATTTGTCATTGTTATTTTGTAATTTTATTGTCTTGTACTCGTATTTCAGTGGAGGCAGGATATTTGTTTGTTGGGTGATCTTGTTTAGAATAATCAAAATCATACTTTTCTTACTAGGATAACGAAGTATTTCGATTTTTTTTACCCTGGTCACTCGTTGATTCCCTTTTAACTATTTTATTAACTTGCTAATAAGTTTTGTTAACGTAAGCTGGGTCATTTGCTTAAGTATTTTGTACTGCTACTAATGATGACATCTTGCAGACCGGAGAGTCCTGGCCCTCAAATAATATTTGCCTCCGGCTAGCTCAATCCCTCTACAGCTGCCTCCATAGTTGTCTATTGTTACGATTTGACTAGGGAGAGGTCGGTGTTGATTGTACTTTTCCGGTGACAACATATATTTTGTTTTGCTTTCATTGACCCATTTTCACAGCTTCTGCTTCAATACTAATAAACGTTTCACTGATATTCCGCTGATTTCTACCGATTATGTCAATATCATTTGCAAATGCGTAGTGATAGAAAGATTTTTGTAATATTATCCCTCTGGTCTTGGCTTCATAGTTTGCATCTAGTACGACGTTTATTAATTCAAATGAAAGCGCATCGTCCTGTCTAAGACCCTTTCCTTTGTACAATAACAAAAGGATTGGAGATATTTTTTCCAACTTTAACAAGGATGCCAACACCACTCATAGCTCTATATACTCGCAGCTCTCGAATCGCCAATTCACAATTTCATTTCGAAGGTAGAAATTGTGCACAAGGACTCGATTCTCCAGACCGTGGTTCGGGCCAATGATAACATTCGACTTGCATACTTCCTGGAAAGTTGCTCCTATACCCTCTACCTGCTCCTGCGGATCCTCGATCACACAGAAGTTGTCATCATCAATAGCCTCATTTGGATCTATGCCCGCTGCTACCAGTATTTGTTCGTTGTCCGGGTGATTTTAGGACATGGAAGGTCGTTCTGATTATTTCTACGAAAGATTTTATTTATTTGCGCGAACATATTCGGGTTGCTGGAGTTTGCAGCCCGAATTTTATTGTTCCAATACAAACTTACAGAATTTCTGTAATTTTCCTTTATTA
Source organism: Volucella bombylans (assembly GCA_949129095.1). Classification (NCBI taxonomy): domain Eukaryota; kingdom Metazoa; phylum Arthropoda; class Insecta; order Diptera; family Syrphidae; genus Volucella; species Volucella bombylans. The sequence goes on from OX422143.1 coordinate 155,745,146, forward strand.
ATGTTTGGAAGTTTTTATTCGACGACTTCAGTGTCATAATCTCCGGGTTATGTCTGTCAGTAAACTGTCTGTACAAGGTTTTTAGTTTTGACAGCAGTCTACTTTTATGTAGTTGCGTTGCGGAATAGGTCTTCTTCGTCAGTGTGTTGGTACCGAGGTATCGTTTTGTCCATTGTTCGTTTGATTGTCTCGTACATTAGTCTTAGATACCTGTCAATCTCCTCGTTTGACAGATTCCTGTTGGACGGTGGGTAGAGCGAATTCGAGGAGAGTGCTCTAGTCAGTATTCTGGTGAAGTGTGTCCAAAGCACCCTACTATAATTGTAGGAATGCCTTTGAATAAACTCATCCCATTAAGCAATTTCGTTTGGAACAGTTATTTATATTATTTGCGGCCTTATCAGTGAATTCACATTCACAGCAAGGACCTTCAGAGTCTGATCTGCCACGTACGTACCCATTACGGCAAAAGGTGCGTTAGGCCAGGCTGCCGCGCGTATACTTCATCCATCCTCACGGTCTGTTCTGTTAAATGATGTTGTAGCTGAGCCATCTGCCCATGGATAGAGAGCAAGATAGCTAGCATATCGGGTACTGGTTCCGGTGCTCTGGGCTCTGGGGCCTGAGAAGCAACCTTCGCTGGCTGTACCGTATTTCCCCTACCTGCCGCCATTTGGGCGTAGGTAACATGGGGAGTAACGGCTGGAGTTTGCAAATGCACGCGTGGACGTTTAACTTCCATTTTCTGCTGCCGGGCCAGATTTATTCTTCTGCTGTACTGGAATTTGGGAAAATCCCGATAATTGGCGGTGTGTTCCGTGATCCTGCATAAAGCACAAGAGAGTTGGCTTTTTTCAGACGCTCCGTCCTTACCCAGAGCGCATTCCTCGGACTTGTGGTTCTTTCCTCACTTCACGCATAGAGGCTGCATATCGCAGTTCGACGCGGCGTGCCCGAGCCTTTGGCAGCGAACACATTGTAAAATGTTTTCGCTCCTCTTTAATTTTTCCCAGTGTACAACCTGGTAGTCTAGAACTTTAATACTCCTTAGACCATCCAGATTGCTGTTGGGACTTAGCTGGATCAAGAAAATCGGCAGTTGCCGCTTCTCCCTTTTGGCACTAGCCGTGATAAACGGCTTGATCCCCACGAATTGGAGCCCTTCGCACTTCTTCTCTTTCAGCAGTGCAAGGAGCTCCTCCGGATCAGTCGACGGTTCTAACCCCCTCAGCAGCATTGTTTGCAGCTTTTCGCCCTTCGGGGTGTAGGAGAAGAACTCCGTCGTCGAATCCTTCAGTAATTTTTTATTTTATGATAGCACTACACTGTGTTAAAGTGGATCGCATGCCTGTCTAATGATAGTCTTTTTATAAAAAAGTTGTTGTCTATGGCCGACTAACACAGTTCTATCGTCTCTTTGAGTTCCATTTTGTATGTGTTTATAGGTGGAACCCTTGTCTTAGATGTTTTGTGTTGTTGTTGTTGTGGTTGCTGTTGTTTTTGGTGTCTCTTCTGCTGCTGCTGTTGTTGTTCTTGTTGTTGGTGTAGTGTCCGCTGATTTGTTATTTTGAGCCTGTGTATGTTTAGGCTGCTGTTTTGTTTTTTGTTGTTTCTGTTGTGTCGTTATGTGTTCAGTTTCTTTTTCCGCTAGTTGTTGCTGTTGTTGTGGCTGTTGAGAATCGAGAAGTTCTCCCAGCTGTTCCTTCTCTCTCCTTTCTATTTGTTTAGCTTTAATAGCCAGCACTCTCTGCTGGAGAAGCTCTATGGGACTTATAATTTCCTCTACCTCCTCCTCTTCGTCATCTGACTCAGAGGCCGCCAGAGATGCAAACATATTGCCATCTTCCATACATTGGCCTTCTCCACCACCGGACACATATAGGAAATGACCTTTGAGTGCCTTTTGCCTGGTTTGCTGCTGTGCTGCTGCCCTTGTTAATATTGTTGGCGCCTCTCCCTCGCTCAGCCAGGCAGCTTTTCTGTTGATGCTGACAGGGAAGGGCGCTTCATTTGGTCCGGAGTAGGCTTCAGTTTCCTCCTCCTCTTCATCTTTGGTTCAGGTTGAGTTGATGCACTTGAAGCATCGCCTGGTCCCGCTATTGGCTTAGCGGACCGCTCCCCGGAATGCATCGCGTGATGTTGTTTTTATTTTTATTTAAAAAAAAATAAAATAAAAATAAAAACTTTTTATCCCATGGGTGAACTCGAGAACCCACGACCTCCGATTTGTCAATTGCGTTCGAACACCACTTCCAACGTCGTCAAATACTTGTTTTCACTTTATAAAATATATATATATATTTTTTTTTTTGTGTTTTCTCGAAAAAAGCCGAAACACGTTCTTACTCCACGACGGTCTGTGAACGACGAATTTAATCTCCCCATTAAATGTTGGATGCCACCACTGAGCCCAAACATCTTTCTTTCTCTCTCTATCACATTTTCCAAAAAACTTAACACGTGTTCAGGCACTTTAAGTGTATTCATACCCACTTGAGTGTTAAGTTTTTAAAAAAAAAAAAAAAACACCGAACATGTAGCTACCGTGCCATTAGAGTAACGTAGAATGGCCAATCCGGAATGGTACATCACAGATCAGCTAAAACAAGTGACTCTTTGAGCACTCAAAACATCAAATTAATGGGCCATTCGAAACGAAGCCCCGATTTGGCACCCAATGACTTCTTTTTATTCCCGCACAGCAAAAATAAATTGCGAGGTGAACGTTTCTCAACGACCGAAAAAGTGATTGATACGTTTAAAATGCATGTTTAGAGTTAACTCGTGCTTCGAAAATTGGTTCAAACGCAGAATTGCATTGATCATCATGGAGAGTATTTTTAAAAACAATAAAGCCATTTTGGATGATAAATATTTTCTTTTACTTGCTTTTCTTAAAACTTAAGTAGCAACCTACATAAAGTATTGTGTGTTGTTTTTCCAAAATATGCCGTAATGTGAAAATTTTGTCGGTGGTTGACTTTCCTGACGTAAAATCATATTAATATGGATCTATCAAGTTGTTGGGCATTTGCATATCACGTCAGCGACTCCAGTTTTTTAGACTTAAGCCAGATATGGCCAACTTAATTTAGTCAAGATCCGGTGGACGGAAATCTTTACAATCGTCGTCCCTGTTGAACGCTGTTTAACATAGAAGTGGTCTTTGTTAAGCCCAGCATATTACGCGACTTTTCTGTTTTTTTTTGAAATTTACTCCTTCAAATATTAAATATGTACTCGTTTCCCAGTAAAATATTTCTAAAATGCCCTCATGCGGTACCGATTTCAATGCGTATTTACAAGTACTAGCAGAATTTTAATCTCCAACATCTCGGCTTTCAGAACAAATACCAAAAGTTTCCTCTTCGAAATAAAAAAAAAAAAAAAATCAAACAGTGTATTAGTTACTTACACAGTATTTGAGTTGCGGTTCACATCCTTTCAATTCCCTTAATGCCGACTTTTCTCAATGCAACTTCATCCGGCAAACCACAACTCCATTTGTATTTTCCCTAGAGCTACTCGGTCATAACTAATCACAGAGCTGAGTTCCTGGATGTTGCAATAAAATTGCATCAGTCGCAAGGTAATTACATGACATTTTTCCGATATCATCGCTAACGACAAAGTTTGTCCCTTTACAAATAATTATGATTTTTTTTTTTTACCTCTGACTCTTTCAATCGAGAATAAGAGACAAGTGTCCTGAGGGATGATTCGATAAGCCACTGAATGCATCTCAATCTTTCTTTTCCATCCTCATCTGGAATGCCCTTTAAATTGCTGGTACATACCTAGGTCTGAATAGTGCCAGTGAAATTGCTTCGGGATAGAGGAGTAGACAACGATATGGAAGAAAAGAAAGAAAGAAAGAAAAAAGGAACCAGGAAACATTCTGGCCACAACATAGCACCTTTGAATGGCTACCTCGTATGTATTCATCGAGGATTCTATAGAAAAAAATCTTAATCAAGCGAGTCCTTCCACTTCCTGGGGCAATTCTAAATGGGGAAGGCAGAAAACGTGTGTGTTACCACCAATTGAAAAGGTGCCAGTGACCTTTTTATGCAAATATTTGTCCTTAGCTTTGCATAGGAGGTTCTTTCGTTTTTTTCTTGATTTTTCGTCGCTTTGTGTGCGCTTTAGTGGCTCATACTTGTTTGTTATCCTATTGAAATACCCCCAAAGTGTATTTCTGTGAAAGTGTGTTTCTGTTGACATTTTGTTGAAAAAGAAAAATACCAAAGGTACAAGTGGTGTACGAATAGATACTCTCACTTCCTGCTTTGAATGAGATCTTTAAGTTGCACTAGTTTGTGGTGTTGTTTTACATTAAAAGCCCGAAAGGTGGTTAGGTTGGTTTGTAGCTTGGGTTTAAGACGTTTTGTGTTGTGGCATGGTCAATGAATAGGGAATAAAGAGTATTTCAGTCAAATGCCTATCACGTCTTTTTGTATTTCGAAAAATAAAATACATATGTATATGCGTAAATGTAGATTGTAATGTACACAATTGAAGCAAAGAGTACATGGCTTTGTATGAAACACTTCAGAACATACAAGCGCTTAAGGTTGCTTTCGGCATCAATTCTTTTTTCATTTATATCCACAGACGTCTTGACAAAAACTAAACCGTAAGTCAATAAATGGAAGTGACCCTATTACAGTATGGTTCTTAGAAGCAAATGCCTTTCACTGATTTTGTGACATTCATACCAATACTTATTTCTAAATAATTTAAATTAAATACAGGCTTTGTAATGGAGTAATATATTGAACCCAAAATTACTGCCTATGTTTCCTCCAACTCATTTCCAGGAACTTAGTTTCCCTTAACCCATTAACGCCCAAATGAAAATTATCAGTTTTATTTTTATATAACTTTAATAATGGAACACTTAGGGCTATATTTCACATATTTCTTAGTTAGAATTATAAAAAAAAAAATAAAAAAAACAGGACGTTTTTGGGGTGTACTTTTTATAGTACAGTGGACACTTAGGAATGCAAATTCTTAAAACAGTCATTCTGGCACTGTACACATTGCCATTTTATACGAGTATGGCACAAAACACATCGTAACTGTTTGGGAAGTTTTGCTGGGTTGTGTCCACTGTTAGTTGGGCTCGGATCTGCTATTGCCGAACCAGATGGGCGGTTTTTATTGCTTTTATGCAGCTGAAGATAATGTCGAGCTATATGTTTTCTAGAAGCCAGTTGGTCAAAGCGCTCAGAGCTACTCAAAGCATGTAGACGCCAAGCATTAACTAAGCACATATCAAGCAAGTATGTGAAAAGAGGTAACCATCATTTTTTTCCACGAATACTGACGCGACACAATGATATATGTAGATCCATTCATCTCATCTACGTCGCCCAATCCTTTATTGTAATTTTGTCTACTCCGTGAACACCAGCGTTTTACTTTGCCAATAGGTTCTACGGTATCAAAATTTGTACCTACTATATAGTACATACGATATTGTCTTTCCACCTTACAAGCAACATTTCATTATTTGTGTCGAACATAAAGTCAAACTCAGCTCGTGCTAACTTTTTCATGTTTTTTACAGGGCATACTCGTAGCGGGCATTTTTTTGTCCGGTTATCGCGTACAGTTGCCGTGGCTTTATACCCGGACGCCTTCAATTCTTTGATTAAATCACTGCTTATAAAAAAGTTGTCAAAAAATATTGTATTTGACGTAGCATACGGGAGATTGGTTCGTTCGCGCCATAGGAGGTGTGGTGGGTTGGTAGATAGAAGAGTCGAGGGGTACGTAGATTATGAGGGTTAGTGTTGAGGAAAATTGAGTTGTGAAGGGACACACATTCAACGTGACCTGAAAGGAGTCGATGAATAAAAAGAAAGTTTGCTGCATCTCTGCCATCTTCAAGGGTGTTTAAGTGATAAGATTGATGGGGGGCAGATTAAAAGGATCGTCCCAGGGCATACCTCGAAGAGCAAATCGAAGAAAACGGCGCTGAATGCTTTCAATTCTAGAGATATGAACACGATGATATGGGGACCATACTTGACTGGCGTACTCTAGGAGGGGGCGAACAAAGGTAATATAGAGGGATCTGGTCACGTATGGGTTGGTGAATTCTTTGGACCACCGTTTTACAAAACCTAGTGCAGAGTTGGCTTTGAGGATTATCTCATCCATATGTAAACGGAAGTCGAGCTCGCTATCACACAAAACGCCGAGGTCGCGAATAGATTGTACGGAGGAGATAGGTTGGTTATGGAGAAGATAGAGTCGGGGAGGAGATTGGTTCCGCTTATGTGAGAAGGTGATGGATTGGCATTTGGCGATGTTAAGTTCCAAAGAATTTTTGAGGCACCAGATCGAAAAACTATCAAGATCTTGTTGAAGGAGGAAAGAGTCATGGGGAGAGGAAATGGTTTTAAAAAATTTGGTATCGTCGGCGTAAAGGGAGACAGACGAGTGTTTGATGATCATATCGAGATCATTTATGGTTAATATAAAAAGAAGGGGACCGAGATGGCTGCCTTGTGGAACTCCAGAGGTGGCCAAAAATGGAGCGGAGTGGGCTGACCTAAAACGAACACTGTAAAAACGGTTTTTGAGGTAAGAGGATATCCATTTCAACAATATGGGTTCAAAGCCGAGGGCAGACAATTTAAAGATAATTAACCGATGAGAGATTTTATCGAAGGCTTTGCTAAAATCGGTTGCAACTGCATCGACTTCATTGCCATTTTCTATGGCAGAGAGGGCAAAGGATACGAATTCAACGAGATTTGTGGTGGTTGACCTACCCTTTAGGAAGCCATGTTGTCTAGGAGAAATAAGTGATTTGCATTGGAAGCTTAGAGCTTCATACAAAATACTTTCGAAGAGTTTGGGTATATGAGAGAGATTAGCGATGGGACGATAGTTGGTTATTTTATTCTTTGATCCTTTCTTTTGGATCGGGGTTATGAAGGAGGTTTTCCAAACCTGAGGAAATTCTCCTTGTGAAAGGGATAGACGGAAGAGATTAGAAAGGGCAAGGGAAAGAGAGGAAGAACATTTTTTCAGAAAAATGGCAGGGAGGCCATCTGGGCCGGGTGTGAATTCGTCATTGAGTTGGTGTAATTTATATTCTATAAGACGGGTCCAATATATGAGAGTGAAGTGGGCCATTGGAGAAGTTCAGTAGGTAACTAAAATAGGGTGGATCTGGTACAAAGGAGTCGTTGATGAAGAATTGTTTAAAAAAGGTGGCAAATAGGTTGGCAATGGTGAGTGGATCGTTTGATGACATGTTGTTGAAAGAGAGGGAAGGAGGGTAACCATGGGACTTTCTTTTGTAGTTAACAAATTGGAAAAAGGACTTAGGGTGGTTTATAAGGTTGACTTGCGCATTGTTAAGGTAGCGCTGGTAAAGGGAATCGTAAAGTTCGGTAAAATGAAGATAAGCACCAAGATAGTTGGAATAGTCGATAAAGGATTTGGTACGCAGGAAAACAGCGCATAACTTATTTCTCTTATTTCGTAAGGAACGAAGCTTGCGATTATACCAGGGAGGACTAGTAGACGATGTTTTAAGGCGGGAAAACGGAACGTAAAGAGAAAAAGAATTAAATATTTCTTTCTAAAAAATGGATAAGGCATCATTTATTCTTAGGTTTTGAAAGTTAAGGAGAGATCTGCTGAGATATTCACTGATTTTGTGAAAGTTTGCTTTATGAAAGTCGTGGGATGAGAGAGTTGTGGGGGGAGAGGACTGGAATGAAGAGTTATGAAAAAATAAAAAGTAGAAGGAGGAGGGGGGGGGGGGGTGCTCCATGTTTTGCCGAAAGTTTCTTTACATTGCCAGAAATACTACAGCGCCTTGAAAGTTTTGAAGCGATATACTTAATCCAAATAGTTTGTTTGGGATGATATATCCAAATACAATACTTAGCTTTATTTGGAGAAATATATGGTGCTGCCTTTAGAGACTTGACGAGTCAGACCAGTCCGAATAGCCTCCGTTTTGAAAGGATTGAACAAAAGTTCATTTCTGGCCCATGTAGACAAGGCATAGGGCAACCTGTTTTTGCGGGTTGGTTCATGATAGCAAATAATCTCGGTTATTCTTTGAGAAGAAGTGCATCCATTTTTATCTACAGGCCGCTCAAAGTCTGATAAGCATTCATGTCGCGCAGAGGAAAGGAGAGAAAAACAATTTCACTTTTCCAGCTGCATCTAATTTGACAACTGATAGCTGATTTTTGCTCACTTCTTTTAGACATTTCACAAATTTATTTCGAAAAACGTGGTTTAGTTAGCAAAACTTACCGCAAGTACCCACGGATTGGTTTCGCACCACCCATTCTCTAAAACCAGTGCATCCCGAAAAAGCTGTTGCTGTTGTAGAGTATAGTATTGACGGTCACCCGAATGAGTCGATTCGTGCATAGCATTTGGAGCTTTGTCTACCCAATTTATCGAAGAATTTGCAGAAAGATCTTGGTATATGAGTAAAAAAAATGCAAGATCGAGCTCGTCCAAGAATTGAAGCCGCTTGACATGTGACTTGTACGTTCGGTGCATTTTCATAATTGAGACGCTGTTAAATAATGAAAAGCGCTATAGGTTTCGCTTCCTAATTGAATGGCACGAACGAGACGAAGCTACATGCCACAAGGCGCGCTCCACAACCAATTCATTGCTAGAAACATATGAATTGAAGTTGCGAGGGATATTCTACCAGAGAGGTTACGGAATTGCTCAATATAATAGATTACTGTTTCATTTCCGGAGATTGACATTTTCTACTTCATACCTGTAGTTTTCGTGTAGGGATGGGCATGTAATGCATGATGAAATAATTTGTACAATAACGAGTACCGCGACTTTAAGTAGCACGTCAATGTGACTAAGACTATTACCCAAACTAATATGGAAGTATAAAAGACGAGAGACACACCATAATAACTTAAATATAGAGCTAAGCATATTATGTGCATCGAACGCCTCTCCAACTATCGCAGAGCTCACTGAATTAATCAAAAAGAAACTCCACCATCGACAAATAAAAATATTTGCTAACGAACATTGTTCGTGAGTGCTTAAAGGCAGGAGAACAATCATTCGCGTTCCTAAGGCTATGGAGAAAGCACCACAAATCCCTTAATGGGGTAGTAAATAAACTTTTAAGTATCTTCGTTATACATGAAACACAGCCTATGAGTATCAAATTATAGGGATGACAAGCAACTCAAGCTCTTCGGCAGAGTTTTGGAGAGCCGTAAAGTATTATATGTAATATCAACGGACATAAAAATGTGATCAGCCCAATATAAAAGCGCCACTTCTCAGGGATCATTTTACTATCTTCTCAATAATGTCTGCAGTGCAACACCAATTTAATACGCCGATCCTTTCTTTCTAGACGAGCCTTTGGATGCACCAATCATTGAAAATTCTGAGGCACATAAAGCCTCCGTGGATGACCGAATTCCTGTCGAATTCTACAAAAACTACGCAGCGAAATTTGTACACGCGCTAACCATGGAGTTCAACAGAATTTTCGAAACCGCTGCTATTCCGGAAAGCTTCAAAAAGGCAATAATCTTTCTGCTACACAAAAAGGGGAATCACGTCAATTCAGTGTATTACAGAGGAATATCTTTCCTAAATACTTCGACACAAATTTTCGCGGTACTGGTCTTCAGGACACTTACAAAATGGGTCAGAAGTCATCAAATTTTATCAGAATATCAAACAGGATTTAATTAGAACTACTCCAAGATTGACCATATATTTGTACTGATTAACTTTACAAAAAGGAATAGAAAAAGTTCTATTCTTTCTGTGTGGACTTCCGAGCTGCCTTCGATTTTATTAAGCAGGGTACACTTTTCTATATTAAAATCAGCGTATTAAAAAAATTGTATAATAATACCTTCACATACGTATGGGACGGAGAGACTATAAGGAATTTCCAATATCGACGTGAGTGAAACAGGGGTGTATACTGAGTATGTTGCTGGAGGTTTTAAGTCGTATAAAAATTCCTGCGATGTTGTTGCGGATGAAATTATCTTGTTCTCCTAGTAAATAGATGGTATGCAGCTAATGATGTACACATACGACGTATATTGGAAGACCCGGAAGTCTTGATATCGGCCAACCATATTTAGGTATGGAAGGTAAACTAGCTGAAGCTAAGCAATTTCAACTATGTGCTACCCTACTGTTTTCAGGAAGTTCCTACGCTACTTCCTAAAGTGTATTTTCTGTTTACCGGCATACACGCCCAATTATATGTTGCATTCAGAAACCGGGATTTCACCAATGTCTCTAGACACATTGAAAATGCATCTCGACAATGACAGAAGGAAACTTTGTCCAAAAATCTAACATCTAACATCCTTGTCTAATCAATCTAACATCCTTGTCCAGCATCTAACTGTGGACTTGTAGACTTCTATTTCCCCCACAGAAAACCCGCATCCCTTAGAAGAAAATTTGTCACTTTTATGGAGAAAATGAGTTATGACATCTGTACTGCACTGTACATTGAACTACAATGTTGCTGGTGATTTAACACCTTTGGATTATTTTGTGTGGCGATATTCGAAGTCACTAACGTCACACTCGAAGACGATGAATGACTTCGAAGTCAACATTCACCATGTGCAATTGATGGATTTCCGACAGTACCACTGCTCGTCTTTTGAGGCCAACCATTCATCAAGCTAAATTTTCACTTCTTCGTAAGAAGTTCTATTTCAAAAGTCCGTGCTGCATCGATCGAAGCAAATAGTAATCAAAAGGCGCCAAGTCTGGTAAATACGGTGAATGGGGCAGAACTTCCCAATTAATATTTACCAGATAGTTTTTTTACTTAGTTTGCAACATATGGACGAACATTGTAATGATGGAAAATAACTTATGCATGTAAAGGGTTTCCCAATAGGGACTTGACAACTTTGAATTTAATCATCAAACTGTCACTGTCAATTTATTCAGTAAACTCAACATTTTCATCTTGGTAAAGTACACGAATGAGCAACGTCTGCAAATTATAAAAATTTTCTACCGAAATTCGGAGTCGGTGACTGCAACTTTAGGAGCGTTAACTCCAATTTTTGGTCTTAGTTCTCGCCCTAGTAGACAGGCAATAACAAGTTGAGTGCAAAAATTTGAGTCTACATATTCGTTGTGTGATGTTGCTGTGTCAGTGAGACAACGGGTTGGTCGAAGTGTCGAAAATATCGCTGCCGTTCAGGCGTCCGGAGCAAATGTCCAAATCAGTCAATTCCACGGCGTTCTTAAGAATTGGTCATCGCTCAGACCACATTATGGTGTATTTTGCATAAGGATCCTGGTTTACACCCGTACAAGATCAAGCTGACTCAACCATTGAAGCCGACGGACCATTTGAAGCGACGTACGTTCTCCGATTGGGTTCTGGAGAAGATGCGCTAAGATGGTGAATTTCATCGCAAATCATCTTCAGTGACGAAGCTCATTTTGGCTCAATGGGTTCGTCAATAAGGAAAATATGCGTTATTGGTCGGGTGAAAATCTACATGTGCTTCATGAATCACCGCTTCATTCACAAAAAATAACTGTTTGGTGCGGTTTGCATGCATACCGATTAATTTTGGCCCGAATTCGAAGATATGGACTTGGACGGCATGTGGTTTCAACAAGATGATGCCACAAGCCACACAGCACACTCTACAATCGATTTATTGAAGAGTGAGTATGGTGAGCGTGTTATCTCAAGAAATGGGCCAGTCGACTGCCCGATTTAACGCCGCTTGACTATTTTCTGTGGGGCTACGTTAAGCCAATGGTTTATGCCAACACGCCGACGATGTTGGAAGAGCTCAGAGCCAACATTGAACGCGAGATAGCGGCCGTTTCGGCCAAAATGTGTGGCCGAGTCGTTGAAAATTGGATCCAACTAATAGACCGCTGCAAACGTGCCCGCGGTGTCCATATGAACGAAGTCGAGTTCCATTCATAAATGTTTTGATTGTACTTCAAGCTGTTAGTAAAGTTTTTGAAATATCTCAGATGGGTTGTCAAGTCCGTATTGAAAAACCCTATATTTGGGCCTATTCTACGCTTTTGAACGTTTGGAAACAATTGTACGATTTTTCAATGCTTCTGCGATCTGTTCTTGTATTTGAGTCAAGTCTTCATCTAATAATGCTTGCAATCTACATCTTTGAATTCTTTCTCTCGTTTTTGTTGTCGATGCCAAAATTACCATTTTTGAAACGAAAAAACCAACGTTCACAAGTCCTTCGGGTTGGAGCATGTTCTCCATAAACTTCCATTAACAATCGATGACTTTCGAAAGCGATTTTCTTTGAAAAAACATTAAAAAAAAATATAATAAAACTGTCCACAAATGATCTTTATCGGACACAAAATTCGACATTTTCAAGGCAACAAAAAGATATTTGCACAAACACAACCTATAACATACTGGATTTTATTGACAGATATTTACCTTCCAAAACACCATATTTGTTATCATTGCCACAAACCATATGTAGCAATTATGCTACATACAACTATTAGAATGCCAGATGGCGCTTTATTTGAGCCAGAAGCGCCCATATGTACCAAATCATATTCAAGTTCAAGTGGCATAATACTATACAAGTTAAATTACTTAAATTACTCAAAGTTAGCAAATACTGAGAACGATGGTATGGCTTTGTGGTGATAAAAGATCTTGTCTCCCTGGACTGCGCTTTAAATTCACACAAAAATTTTAATGATAAAGCTTGGAACCACTCTTTCCTGTCACTTGTCCTTAATTAAGTAGGTGACTGAGATGAAAGCCTCTTTCTCGAATAACAAAGGATACACTGTGAATGATCTTACTCCTACTGTATTACGCGATAGTATGGGCTTTACCACAAATGGATGAAAATACACTATGCAGCGATATTACTCTTGTATCTTCAAATATAAGCCGGGGGGATACCGAACAAGGTGTCATATTAGGTGTCATACTTGACATGTTCACTGCCGTAGAACAACTTTTTGCCACCAGAGTGTATTTTTTTTTTGTTTAAAAGTGTAGGTACGTCAAATGTTAATAAATAATGTTGTGTATTTTAGATTACGTTTTTGTCGTTTTTTGAGTATTTTTTCGGTGTGATTACCGGTGGGTCACATGGCATCTCACACATACTGAAATGCAAGACTTCCAGATCTTCACTATATCGCCACTTAAAGCAAAAACGAAGTCAAATTGCAATTTTTTGGAGGCATGATACAAAAGTCCTATGCATACAGAGTACTCAGACAAGAATTAGTCCATTGTACTTCTTGTATTGTACATTCCTTTTATTAAAATGATTCAACCTTTCGCAAAATGATGAATAAAACATCTACGGTACCAGCACCCACCACATCAGCGCCGAGTACCTGCAATAATGCGACCGTAACCCGGACACTAACAGAGGTAGTGCTCAACGGTATGGGCACCGCTTTTATAGTAACCGTCGCAGGATGTTACGTAACTTATGCCTTGTACGCCGATGTACTTAGAGTAAAAGTTACGGATATGCAAAGGCGAACAAATTTAGGAAAAAAAAACAACAATATTTTCTATAAGACGTCCTTATTGCAAGTGATCTCGTAATTATAGTTTTGACTATGAGAGCAGGTTTAACATGAAACACATAATATACCTAAACATAATGATGGTTTAATAGTACTGTAAAATAAGTACATATTGATTCCCATGCATATGTATAATAAATAAGTACTAAAATATGTATAGGGTGACAAAATATAGTTTTTTGTATAAATTATAACGAAGTACTCCGTCACGGCGCCAGTAAAAAGTCTACAGTCTTTCTATCGACGGATTACAGGAAAGTCTCTGATAAACTCAATTGTCAATGGAAGCCCTGCCTGGAAAGGCAGGATCCTGAAAAACTTGCATAACAATTGTTATCTGGGACCTAAACAAGATTCAGTGAATTCATTCTTCCAACTGCGCTCAGTGGAGTCTTGGATTCTCGAATAATACAATAATACACAAACGCTTCGCTTCTTCTCTGATTTTTCACCATATAGTTTGCTGCTTTCAGGATTGAGTATACGTATCTCCATTGGAAGACAGATAAAATTTTTCCTAACTAAGAGTGAAATCTAACGTTGTCGTCCTACAGAAAGACAGTAGCTCTGCATCCTTAATCGGTTTTGCAGACATCGGTGACCGGTGTAGACCTGACTACATTCCTTTCATGGCTCAGACTCCTGCTGAAACAATTCCTTCGTAATTCGAAGAAATTGCGTGGAAATTCGAATTCGTATGCTGTTAACAGCAGGGCTTCTGGTGTTATTGCATCATTCAATCTGTTTGAGAGAATCTATTTTGATTCCAAGATAATCGTCAAGCACATAAACTTGTCGAAAGCGTTGATTGTGTAAAGGCACATAAACTCCTACAATTGAGTAAAATAAAAACGCCGTCTCTTGTGCTTAACTCTTAACAAGTGAAATTTATTGTGAATATATTCTAACTTATATACTATTTTACAAAAGAAGATCGTGAGAATGGAACCGGGAATTGGTGTGGGAATTAATTTGGAATCATCAAGTTGCTGGCGTGTATTTGACAACTGATACTGACACCTTGCGAAAAATCAAATTGCTGGTGTGCATACCATATGACTTACATTCGCGTGTGTTACATTCGGTAGCAAAAATAGGATAGATATGGGATACCACTGATATTTGATATTTATTGAATATGTATAATTTCACATTAAGATTACAATCTTATATTTTGTGATTATAATACAAATACAAATAAGATACATTCAAGAGAAAATAATTACATAAAAGTTATATTTAAGAAGTTAAGTTAAACAATGTTATACGAGTATGTTTCCGGCCAGGAATTTAAAAAGTTCAGTTTTAAAGATGTGTGTGTTTGTGATTATCCTAAGTAGAATTTTTTTTTTCTGTTTTTTATAATGAGCGCGCGTTGTTTACCCTTAAGGTGATTGTTCACAGCGCACAGTGTGACAATTCACTCATTTAGCGGGATTAAATTAATAGCGCTTAAATTTAAATGTTTTTGTGAAATATTTTTTACTTACTTTTATGAGAATTGTTTATAGAATGAAATGTAATAAATTTTGTAAAGATATCTATAACAGTTGTAATGAAAAAAAAAAAACATACAACAGTCAATAATTTGCATTTTATTACTCAGTTGGTATATTCAGCAATTGTTGAACTTCGTGTTCAATTAATGTTTTCTTTTGTTTTTGGAATGCATCGAAGACTTACCAAAAATGGATCTGAGAATACTAGCAACCTATTAAGAAGGTCAGTATTCGTATCCACTCGCGAGGTTTTCCTGGTAAACAGCTCCCTAAATTTTCGATTTTCCTTGTTTCTAGCTTCTTGAACTTCCTCGGAAAGTTGTCCAATTGGAAGAATACAAGTAGAAATTATTTGTTTCCCATGAAATAATACCTTATGTACACTTACTGGCATACAAAACCAGCCATACTTTCTGATATATAGCTCTCTCGCTTCTCTTGCAAATGTTTCGAAGGCATCTATGTCAATTGGAAACCCAGACCCAATCGCTTCTAAAATTATGTGAAATTTTTTGATAATTTCCTTATCTATCCCAGTTATTTCAGTAGTTTTTTCCTCATCGCTGAAAAATCTTCTGGCCGTGTTTCCATCATTCGTATTGCATCCGCTCTAAATCTATCCTGAATCAACTTTTTCTTGCTTTAACCTTTTCTTTACTCTCTTGGTCTCTAACCTGCCAAACTTTAACATCCAGTCTATAAGCGATATATAGGATACGTTCCATAAATCGGATCCAAGAGTGAAAGGGACTTAGCCCATAGGACATTGCTTGTTGGTCCACTTGCTTTTCTGAAAGTTTTGTTGAATTGTTCATTTCAAATGGTTTTGCTGCGCAAATATAACAGGTTTGTGACGAAGAAGTTATAGGTGATAAAGCAGTACATATTTTGCTGTCGATCATGGTAAGTAAGAAAATTGCTTTTATTTGGATATGAAAGCTGTCATTACTTATCTCAACTGGCTGTAACATTTTAATTTGTTCTTGTATTGAATCTACTTCCAACTTGATCAATTCTGTCGTTTCTTTTGCAAAGTTCAATTTAATAGGCCGGCAGTATCTTGGGGATGATGGAGCTGGATTTTACCAAACCACTTTTTTTATTTCTTCCTGTAAGAAATATAGCTGAATTGGCACCATGGAAATACTAAAGAGGTTTTCATCGAAATGATGACCTGATGAAAATTTTTGTTTGTATTGTTTTTGTTGAGCACCATCGCAACCCCATTTTATGAGCAGGAACAATTCTTTAAGCCCATCTAAAACATCTTTTTGAGCTAAGCATAAACGTTCAATGCTATGATTTACCAAGCTTTGTAAGCCGCATTCAGCAGAAGACTCACTCACAGTTCTGCTATCGGGATAGCATTCTGCCTTAGCCTCTTTAATTTTGTGGTACGAAGGTAATAGATTTGGAACATTTATATTAATTTTTTGACGTATTATATCGTACTGACGAGTGGATAGCTGTGCGTCTGTTATCATTGCTAATGCATCATCTGCAGATATCGCCAAAAAGTCAAATGTATGTGTTTCCAGTGTTTTCTTTACAATTGAACCTTAGGTATAAATGATAAAATCTATAAGAAAAAAAATTGACTTAAGCAAAAAACTAACCTCTTTTTGGATATATATTGATATATATTGCTTAACTGCAATAGCAGTATTTCTCTTTCCAGCTTTCCTAAGGTTTATTTCATTCACAGTTCTGATTTCTTCAGCGCTAAATGAATCTAGAAGTGTTTGTACTTTTCTCTTCTTGGTCTTCTCACAGCACTCTTCGAAGCTTTTTCTTGGTCTTCCTAATACCATGGTGCCATGAGATGAAGATGGAATTTCATCTAAAACAGTTTGTGATACTGTTAAAGTTTCATTTAACCAGACACAATTATTGCTTTCGATGCGTTCTCTATGGCGAGCATTGTTGGCCACTTTTTCGTCAAACCTCAAACATAAATTTTTCAAGGTTGATGACATAATTGCTCGTATATAAGGCTTGAAAAACACTGAACAATTACACTTTTGGTCTAATGAACACATAATTTATCACTAATTTTTTACTCTCAAGCACCCCTAATTTTTACGAAAACACTTTTTATCCCAAAACAACTTACGAGTACCTTAATATTCAACAATATTATATTTATTAAAAAAAAATTAAACTTTTACTTAAAGCCACGTGAACCACTTGAAAAAAATACTTTACCGCTTGCTCTTAAAGCTGACCTTCTTATGAATAATTGTACACAACTTGATCTTTGATGTCATTTTTTGTTGTTGCACATGCTTTTAACATAAATTTTTTTTGTAGTCATTCAGTGGGAGGTTTCAGCTTTAAGATAAACCGTTTTTTGTTCACATTTGTGCATGTCGATTTTTGAATTAAATCCCGCTAAATGTGCGGATTGTCACACTGTGCAGCGCGGGCAATTGGTAGTGAGTTCCACTGGCGGGTAACATGGACGAAAAATGTACGCTCGGACTGCAAACAATTAAATCTAGGTTGGATTAGGACAGTCGGTCTTTCGGAATTGGGAAAATTAAGTTTATTGTACAAGTAGTCTGGCTGTTGAGATTGCATGCCATGGAGCAGAATAAGTGATCTATATTTAATTAGATCATCGAGTCTCAAGCCTGTTATTTGTTTGGAGAGGGGGATATATGGTCGAAACGTCGTTTATTGAACACATATGGAGCTAAGTTGTTATACGTTATGTTTGATTTACGTTTTGTGTTGTAATCGACTTTGCAAAACACTTCACAGCAGTATGTTAGGATTGGCAAGAGTAAAGCTTTTACAAGTAGCATTTTAGTAGCAGTTGGAATAGATCTTTGCGAACACCAAATAATCGAAGTCCATTATAGACTTTTCCAACCGTTGTTGCAATATGATCACTCCCGGTAAGGCTTTCATTAAAAACAAGGCCCAAGTTTTTAGCAGTACGCTCGTATTCAATAACTGATGCTCCTAGTCTTATCGGAGGAAAGCTAGATGAACTTAAACGCTGCTTGTATATATGTACATAAAGTTTTTGACTTCTCTGGATTTAAGGACAGGTTGTGATTAATGTCCACTACTGGATAATATCTAAATCCAAATTAATTTTCCCTACTGCATTTGAGATGTTATTTACCGGGCAGTTCAGGTATAGTTGAACATCATCAGCAAACATGTGAACTGAGCAATGTTTGACCATTTCAGGGAGTTCGTTAACATACATTGAGAATAACAGTGTGCTAAGGACAGAACCTTGAGGTTGCCCACTGCCACACATTGCTGACGGCCGGTTAAATAGGAGTACATTAATTTTACTGCAAATGGGGAGGGTCTGAAGTTATTCAACATTTTATTACACAGTGCAAGGTGGTTAACGGTGTTAAACGCTTTTGAAAAATTAAGCAGTGTTAGGAAAGTACAGTAGCCTTTGTCCATAGCTTTACGGATATCATCAACAACAAGCAGTAATGTTTTGCAACTTTTTCTTGCACGAAAATCGGACTGGATGGAGCTTAAAAGATTATTTGTGAAAAGAAGTGTTTGCAGTTGCTTAAGCACGGCTTTTTCAAACACTTTCGACAAGAACGGTAAGATGGATATAGGTCGGTATTCAGTCTTTACCCGATTTGCTTATGGAATCGGAAGTATCTTGGATATTTTCTTTAAAAGGGGGTATTCACAAGTGGTAAGAATGTTATTGAAGATGTAGGTAAAGTTTTTCAAAATACACGGAAGAAGGAGTTTCACAAACTTTGAATTGATGTCATCCAATCCTGTGGCATTTGTCTTTACAGATAGAACTGCTTCAACAACATCTTCATCATTTAAAGCATTAAATTGAAAGTATTGCTAACCGTCAATAACTTCCTCCATTTGTTGCCATGGCATTTGGTGTTCAAATGTATGTTAAGCATGTCACAGTCTACATTCAGATTCATCCAATTTATGTTTCCCGTACCCTTATATACACTTTGCTGATTGATTGTTAGGACAGAGAAAGGTTTCGTAGTAAGCTCGTCCTGGCGCTTTGTATGCGTAAAGCAACCAATTTCCGAAGTGATCGGTACGTTTCATACAGCTGCTGTAACTTATAGCGTTTCCATCGAATATATGCGCGATTGTGTTTTTGAATTAAATCAAAAATTTGAGTGCTAAGCCAAGGTGGAGAATGGCTTTTAACAATCTTTGTGATCAACGGAACGTGTTGGTCAAAAAGTGTCTTTACGAGTATGTTATGCTGCAGGAAAGCCACTTGCTGTTCAATAGAAGACATAAGGGGAACTTGCTCCCATTCGACGTTAGCAATATCTGTCTGTGAGCTTTCATAGTTGATGGCTTGATAGTCTCTAAAATTATTTTTAGACGTCTTGCTTTGAACCAATTGGTATGTCATATGTCAAGTATATCAAGTCATGCTTTGAAAAACCCGAGGCTGTAAAATACAGCTTTATCAGTATTCCCTACAAAGAGAACATCTAGAAGAGTCGCTGTTTCCTTAGTAATATGTATGTCTTGCTGTCATGAAATTGACTGATCTGAGGTTAGGACTCCTGAAATTATCAACTAGCTTAGCTGAGGTGGCAGCATTGAGCAAGTCGCAATTAAGATTTCCACATATTATAACATTAGATGCAGAGCACGAAATTTCCTCTGTGATTCTTATTATCGATTCAACGTCTATGTTTTTATTTGGCCTATAGATAACTCCAATGAGTTCTACGCCACAGTGGAGTTTAAGAAACAAGTACTCAGAGGAACTATATACGTCTGATTTGCACTCGCCTCCTCCTTCTATCAGCACGGAAATGTTTATACCTCTCAACCTTGTAGGCGCTGCTGGACATTTCGGGTGAAAACCATATTTCGGAAACACAAATAACATCAACCTTGAAATCTACAAACAAGAGATAAACTCATCCAATTTTGGCGCGAGGCTTTGAGCATTTATATGACACATATGTCAGCCCATTTTCTTCGAACGCAAAATTCGAATTATTTAATAAAAGTTACTACCCGCTCCTACAGCAGTGATATATTTTCATGGAAGCTTCGTGTACCAGACAACCGACACATAGGATATCATTCGCCTTATCATAAACGTAAAGATCCGAAGAAATATCCTAGGCAGCAAGCCCTAAAGCTCCTTTACACTGCCAGAAGGCCCAAAGGGAGTTATGTACATCAGCAAACTAAGAAATGCATACAATGGGTGAATTTTCAACGTTTGGTTTTTAATTTTCAAAGAAAATACAGCAAAATTGCAAAAGTGTATAAAATTTATATTTGAGTTGATAAATCATTGCCTTTTACTTTTAAAGGATTATTTCATCTAAATGTTGACCACGACAATTTTGAATCACTTTTTCGAGATATTGGCCGTATGTCGTTAATAACACGTGTAGTGTTGTCTTCCAAATTGCAATTGACCTTGGTTTATCGGCATAGATGAGTAATTTGACGTATCCTCATAAAAAATAGTCCAAATGTGTCAAATCGAACGATTTAGCTGTCCAATTCACCGGTCCAAAACAAGAGATAAATTGCTCACCGAACTCATTTCTCAATTGGTCCATTGATTCGCGTTCTGTGTGGCATGTAGCGCCGACCTGCTAGAACCACGTGTCGACCAGGTTGAGCTCGTACATTTTGGACAAAAAGAAGTTCGAAATCATTGAACGTTATCGGGCGCTATTGACGGTCATCACTCACGGTCATGATGAAGAAGAAATACGGGACAATGATTCCGCCAGATCATAAACGTCACCAAACAGTACATTTTGCAGCGTACATGGGCAGTTCTTGTATTGCCTGAGGTTACTCATCATCATGTGACCAATTCAACCAGAAATGAGCTTCGTCGCTGAAGACGGTTTTTCTATAAAGAAGCGGATCTTCCTCTAGCTTTTCTAAGGTCAACTCAAAAATTCGACGTAGGTTGTTCGGCTTTAGTTCTTGCACGAGCTGTATTTTGTAAGGTTTTAGACCAAGATCCTTGCGTAAAATCTTCCACGTAGTGGAGTAATACAATCCCAATTGCTGCGAACAGTGACGACTGGACAAATCACGGTTTGCATTAATACTGGCGGATACATCAGCAATATTTTCCCCTGTTCTAACTTTACGCATACGGAACAGCAAACCTTCCAATTTGGAAGCCAGTCCACTACCATTTGAGCCACGGCCACCCACCGCAATAATTTGTAAGCGTTGTTCTGATGTAAGTCTTTCCATGATGAATTGGCAATGCTAACTGAGCATGTTTGATTTTGACACATGTCACGAATCACGCGTGAGCTGTCAAAAATAGAACACTGAAAAACCAAACAGCAAAAAAATCACCCTTCACATATGCACACATACTAGATATTTATTTGCAGTTTTTGCAAGCTTAGATTGTCCGTTATCATTTTGCTTACTTATCATTTTCTCATAATTGTGATAATTCTTGGCATTCATTGTAACATTAAACTTTTAACCTGCAATACCTTGTTAAGCAAAAACGTGTGGGAACTAAATTCAATAATCAGGTAACTTTTAGCTTCCGTTCCCACACTTTTCATTTTTGTTAATCTATAAATGCAAGTTGAATAAAAACAACCATGTCATTTTGAAATTGTGAAGTATGGAATAAAAGTGATTTTTTTTTTCATCTTATCGAAACATTGTCGCTAATTAGCGCATGGGAGGATTTCGACGTTACATGTTTAGTCCGAAGAAGTGTGTTATCCAGTATAACATTCAAATACTTTGCTTCGTTGGACAAACTGATGGTGATGCCTTTAAGAACTATATAAGTCAAATCACTCAGCTTCCTGCTTATCGTTAAGACATAACTTCAGTCTTGAGACGATTTACTGAAATCCTATTTATTTCCAAAACCAGTTAATACTGAATTCAGTGTTCAGTAAAAAATATTTATTGAGCGCAACGCCAATTCTACGGTCAACATAATCAACCAAATGAGTCGGCTATTCACAACTCAACTGAGCAATTTCCAGGTGATCATCGTTTGCATTGTAACTTCGGATGCTTGATCTATTGGAGGTCGATCCACTTTTTTAGTGTCAAATTTAATCAGTGAAAGAAGGCTTGGTGGTATTAACGGGTCGTACTTCGTGAAAGAAATGTCACCGACTCTGCCAAGCAGTACAGAGTCATGATTAACGATTTTTTGTTCCCGAAATTGCGTAAATATGGTCTGCAGAAAATTTGGTTTCAACACGATTTTGCCCCATGTTATACGAGTACTGCCAGTGAAACCATCGAGTTATTAAAGGAAGTGTTCTAGGATAACATTATAACAAGAACATATTACCATTAATGCAATTAATTACCATTTTGTATCGAATAAAAAGGTTTGGCTCATTTGCTCAACTAGGTGTATTTTGTTTCAATTTAAAATCTTACAACTCTTAAAAAAATAAAGTTGAAATACTTACTGAGGCATCTTTAATCATCTCCCCAACATTTTTTAAAAATCCAAAAAAAAAAAAACCTATTCGATATACTATGCCTTATTAAAGTGAGAACCATTGTTTCATTTCTCAATAATTTGCTTGGCTAATATACCAATCCAAATTAGACTGTTCAATCCAAAACTAATCGCTTAATTTGAATAGAAACTATCTGATAAAATTTTAAAATTTTTAGTATACTTGTGCAACTCTGTTTTATGGTACAATAAATTGTCAGTCAACGTAGCGTAACATGTATGCGTGTGTACGTCTGTACGAACCCAAAAAACAAATAGTTGATCAGATTCCAATATAAGTGTACAACTGTGCTCGTTATAAAATCTTTCTAGTTTTCATATTTTTAATTAATGATGTAATAGAATATATTCATCCTAATCAGACTACTAAGTCCAAACTAATTGGTCAATTTGAATAACAGCTATCTGATAAAGTTTTCAAATTCTTAGTACATAATTCTGGTTTATGGTATTAGAATAAATTGTTAGTCAACTTAGCGTAACATTAACCTGAGTATTACAACAGTTCACTATGCAAGTAGGCAAAGGTGTTCTTTATCAAATGTTTTTAGTTTTTATATTCTTAATTTTGCACCCTTTACAATCCTGGCAAAAAAAGCCGTCTCTGGTTAGTGAAAAATATTTTAAAATTCCAAAAAAAGAACAACTTAATTTCAAATATAAAAACCTTTCTAGCTCCCCGAAATATATATTAAATCGAAAAATATAATATGCGATTTCGAACCGAATTGGGTAACCAACGTTTCTTGCAAATTGAAACCCATAAGCTGGGAGAGGACTATCGCAAATATTGGTGTAGACTTTTTAAAACCTATAAGAAATGTTTCGGTAAAGATGCTTTAAGATAATTATCTTTATCTTTTGATCAATACGAACTTGTTTGAAAACAGGTGCATATACAGGGTTTTCGCCTTGAAACCTTATACGTTCCATTTCTGATAAATATATGGATAAACATATGTGATATGCTTCAACGAAAAGGAATCGATTTCTATTCAAGGCTTATTCTTAGATATGTGCACGAGTATGTTAACATTAAAAACATCACCTGTCCTTTGGTGGTAAAGTGTTTTCCTTTTTATTGACTCTTATGTATATGTTTCCAATAAATTATTTAATTAAATATTTCTAGGGTCACGTGGAAATCAGGAATGCTTACATAAACGGATCATCCGTATTTCTAATTGTTCCACCTGGAACTTACAAAGTGATCGCTACGGGTTTCGAAGGCTATCCACCTGAACGATTAGGTGCAATAACGTTTTTTGCTAATATAGTTGAAAAACGTCCCAGATTTTAATAAAACCCACGAACGGTCCTGAAATTAAAAAGATAAATGAAGATAGAGATTTTGTGGCACAAAATTGAAATACATTGCTTTTAAATTGGTGTATGTTATAAAAGTCCTTTGGTGTTATGTAGTTGTTTTTGAACCGTTAACAAACTGCGAACAAACTCTGCGAATTAGTTGCAAAGTTTCCATTTAAATTATTATGCTCATTATGCGTTTTTCTGCTGCTTTTAATTTCTGAGTGTTAAGTGTGTTTTTAGTTTTTAACAGATCTATCTTCTAATAAAGATAACTTTGGAACTATCCGTAGTTTTTACAATTGTTTAATATTTATGCTCAATGTTGTTCATCGTGAACTGACACTATAGCCTTATTTTGAAAATTTGTCTTTAAAACTATTCAACGATCAACTGGATTCGGTATTCGGCGTGTTGTGGAAAAATTTCGTACCACATACATCCTATGTGGCTCAAATCCAACAATGCGTCTGCCTACCATAATGTGCGTATAGAAGAAAATGTAGGTGCTTCGAATGAAGATGCTGCAGAAGATTCAGATTCATGAGTTTGGCGTCAATTGCAACAATTTGTTTTTTTTTTTTTGGTTGCACTACCTAGGTAGAAAGCTTAAGGCTTTTCTCCTCGAAATCGCCTACCCACCGTCGAACAGAAATCTGTCAAACGAGGAAATTGACAGTTACCTAAGACTAATGGACGAGATAATCAAACGAAAAATGGACAAAACGATACCTCGGTACCAACACACTGGTGAAGAAGACTAATTCCGCAACGAAACTATTGACGCACTGCACCGACATAAAAGTAGACTGCTGTCAAGACTAAAAACCTTGTAAAGACAGTTTACTGACAGACAATTTCTACCTTCGAAATGATATTGTGAATTGGCGATTCGAGAGCTCGGGTTTCACCCAGTTCAGTGACGAGAATAGGGCAAATAATGTCATCACCAACGAAAGGGTACTACCCCCGTTCATTTCGAAGGAAGAGCTCCAAACGATCTTCGAATCACTTAGAAGTAAGAAACCGATGAAATACCGAACATTGCGCTTGGACATCTCCCACTAGACATTTATACCACCCTGTTTAATAATGCAATGAATAATGCACATTATCCAGGGCATTGGAAAACTGCGGTGGTACATCTCATCCCCAAAAGGGATAAAAATACTTCCAATCCGACGAATCTCCGCTCGACTAGTCTTCTTCTAAACATCAGTAAGGTTTTCGAGAAGGTGATCAATAGAGTCCTGACTAAGTGGGTTGAGGACAAACATATAGTTCCGGATAATCAGTTCGTTTGGTTAGAATGACTATTTTTCAAGCTGGCCAGGTTGGGCATTAGTAAACCATTGAAGTATATTCTTTTTATATATAATATATTTTATATTTATATATTCTTTTTGATATGCTCTCCAGTAGATAGTTCATCGTGAAGAATGGCGATGTTGACGATTAAACATTAAAAACGGTCTGCAACAAGGTACGGTGAATTCGCCGATCCTATTCAACATTTACACAAGTGATCTGATAGGTTCACTTCACCATGCCATAGCGTACGCAGATGACTTAATCGCGTACAGATCAGATCCAAAGATTAAGGTCATTAATACACTTTTGCAACGTGACTTCGACAAAATTAAGCGATATTGCGATGACTGGAAGTTGAAAATCAACTTTCAGAAGTCGGAAACCATTCTGTTTAGGACGCCTTTGTCTGGGGCCTCCAGGGATACCAGAAAGAATTGGCGAAAGTTCTCGATCGTGGGGCAACACGGGTAGCCACTTGATTGTCGAAATGTAGTCAGATACCTTGGGATCTGGCGAGATCAATATCTGTATTTTAACAAACATATAGATATTGCGCTGGCCAGAGCCAAAGGTGCTTTTGCCAACTCGATGCGAGGGTGAAGATGATCTGCTACATGGCCCTTATCAGGCCTATGCTTGTATTTGGATGTCCCATGTGGTTCAACGTGAGAGCAAGTTTATTGGAAAAGATTCGGGTGTTTTAGAGGGCATGCCCAAGGACTTGTCTTGGCTTATACAGAACACCAGAATCGGAGTACATAAAATTCTATCCTAATGAGGTCTTATACAATAGGGTGAACCTAATAAGAGTGGACAATTTCGTCATTAAGTTAACTCGAAGGCACGCTGGAAGAGCAATGACCTCATCGAACAACCTGATCGCCGGGGCTTAATACCCCAATTATATGTATCACGAGAGAGTTAGCTTTGACGGTTTTATTCCTCCAGAAGCGTTCCTAGATAGCAAAGGTCTGATCTAGGACAGATTGGCGGTGTCGCTAATCTTCCACGTCACTCGAACAGCTGCGGACAGGCCACTCAACTACGACAGAGACGACGCACATGTCAGTGCGGAGCGTCTCCGTTTCAGTAGGGCGGTAGGGAGTCGCGACATGAGGGATGTTGCTCGGAAGCACCAACACTTTTGGTGGCTTGTTGAAGGGGAGGATGCTTCGTCGTCGAATGCCTCCAGTAATAGATAGCTTCATCTGAGGCAAAGTGGGTCAGCCTAATTTTTTTTTAACCATGGTCGGCTTACATAGTTCCAGGTAGGATTAAGTTAATTTTAAATATATAAAAACAAAAAAAAGAATATGTATATGTATATATATATATACATATATTTATATATTAAGTATATACATATTATGTATATATATATATATGCATGTAGATGTAAGTAGGTTAAGTAGATTAAGATTTAGTTTTAGGTAGTATGTAGGCTTGTAGTTTTAAGTTTTATAATAAAATAAAATAGTCCATGTACTAAGTTTTTAAATATGTTTTCTTAGTTGATGCTATAGTTAAGTCACTCACCCCGGTATACGGGCAATGTCAATGATGGTAGCAGAGTGGTATGTTTGGCCACTTGTAAAAAGTGACTGCAGCAGATGGGCTAAATCGTGTCTTCAGTGCTAGCAAATGCAAAAACCATGTCACAACTATTCATCCCCCGGCAAGTACACAGCTGTAGACCAACGATTTCAATATATCAACGTCGACATTGTGGGTCTCCTGCCGCCGTTACAGGGACGATGATACTGCGTAACGATCATCGACCGGTTTTCCAAATGGCCGGAGGCAATTCCGATTGATGATATGGCAGCCGAAACAGTTGCACGAGCGCTGTATGAAACTTGGATTTGTCGATTTGGAGTTCCGCAACGCATAAAAAATGACCAGGGCCGACAGTTCGAGAGTGTGCTATTTAAGGAGTTGACGAAACTACTGGGGATAATACATCTGCGAACCACTGCTTACCATCCCCAATCAAACGGCCTCATCGAACGTTGGCACCGCACCCTGAATACATCGAACAAACTGGGTTGACGTCATTCCAACCGTATTACTGGGCCTACGAACCATGTTCAAATGTTGTACGGCACAACAATAAGTATCCCAGGTGAGTTTGTTAACGTTTCGATCAATAATATCCCCGAAGCAGATTTCGTAAGATCATTGAAAGATGCCATATCCGTCATACGTTGTCCACCAACATCATAGCATTCGACAAAGCCGACCTTTATACATAATGACTTCCAAACATCATCTCATGTCTTTGTGCGAAACGACTTTATTTTTAGATTTAGATTTATACCGTTTTAATACAAATACATTTTTTTACAATATGGTACATGAAGTGAATGATACAAAATTCAGTAGTTAGAAAAGTTTCAGTTCTACTAGCTACGAGTACATTTTTGTTTTAATCAACTACATACTAGTAATCTCACTAAAACACCTGATTGTGATTACAGGTAAAAGACTATTAAGTTAAAATCACAATAAAGTTAAGGAGATCAGAATAGACATTAGTCATTTTTAATTTAATTAAATACTCAGCAAGACACTGATTTAATCTGAATTTACTCATATACTAAATGGAACGCATCTCGCAATTTCAGACCTTTTACGAGTATATAATTGCCATGAGTTTGAGATGGCCATGTCAATCATGTGAGAAATAAAGCGGGCGGACCACTTCTTAGTCCTAACTCTTGAAGGGCAAACTGCAAGGAGACGGTCAGCCATATGGAAAACTTATTTATATTGTTTGCCTTTTTTGCACCAACGAGAACAAATATCAGTTTCACTTGCCGCTTGAGCAATTGAGATCATAATAACTGCTTTCCACGTATTGTCTTTAGTCCATTTAGTTATTTCCATAGTATTGTCGGCGTTAGCTATTACTTGGTAACTGCCCTTACCTTTCTTTTTCATATTGGAATCAGTTTCTAGTTGTTTCCAGGCATCTGCAGGTATTTCTCATTAACGTCCCCGCACATTTAATTCCTCTGGAAGAAAGTTCTACTGCTAGTTTGACTGTAGAAAATTACCTATTATAGTAAATTATTGATCCGTATACCTTTAGAATAAATTATTCAAAGTTATTTATGCAAAAAATGCCGAACAGTATTAATTATTTTCCTCATTCATAAAATTCTTTCATTAGTAGTTAAGAACGAAATTTTGTTTTATTTATAATAATCGTTATTTAAATTTAGTTTTTCAAATAAAGAACAGTGAAAAAAAAATAAGATTACGTTTATATATTTAGATTAACTTACCTGGTGTCGACCGGCGAACTGGCTGCTTGGGCATTTAAAAAAAAAAGTGACACTGACAATGATATTTGACATTACTAAATTAGATGGTGGGGCTGTTCATAGATTACAAAAGAGCATGCCTGCCGCAATGTTGCCATTTTAGAAAACTTTATCCGAAAATGGGACAACACACATTTGTACTACACATAGTACTCGTATATTAGCCAGTTAGTCTTGTAATAATACTCAAATATCAGGTCTCAACTGCTTCTATTAGTTTGTACAATATACGAGGGGCGTTCAACATATTCTCGGTATCGGGGTGAAGCTGTGGTTGTATATATAAATTGACTTATTTATCAAGTAATACTATTATTTTAGTGCATTCATGTAAAATTTCATATAAATGTGATTATTAATTCGCGTTTTATCTCTAGTTAAACAGATTCATAATGGCAACTGAGACGATGATGGTGAAAATTGAGCATCGAGCTGTAATTAAATTTCTCACTAAGCAAGGAAAAAGTCAAAAAACTATTCATGAAGAGATGGTGGCTGTTTACCAGGGTTCCGCACCTTCATTATCAACTGTGCAAAAGTGGTCAAGTGAGTTCAAGAGGGGCAGAGAGAGCATTGAAGACGACCCCCGCTCCGGCGTCCCGGCTACTGCTTGTACGGGAGAAAGCATCAAAGAAGTCGAAAAACTTGTTCTTGAGGATGCCCGAATAAAGGTGAAAATGATGGCAGAGATCACCAAGCTTTCAATTGGTACCATTCACACCATTCTTCATGACCATCTTAACCTTTCAAAGGTCAGTGCAAGGTGGGTGCCACGAATGCTCACAGCGCCTCAGAAAAAAGTGAGAATCGCATGCGGTAGAGAGCTTTTGGAGATGTGTAGTGAGAACGCGGACGGTATTATGGATCGAATTGTTACTGGGGACGAAACATGGGTCCACCACTATGACCCTGAAAGCAAACAAGAGTCCATGCAGTGGCATAAAAAAGGAACAGACCCCCCGAAGAAGTTCAAAGTCACTCCGTCTGCCGGGAAACTCATGGCCACAGTTTTTTGGGACTCAAAGGGAATCTTGCTCATTGAGTACAAAAAAAAAAGATGAAACCATCAACGCCATATCCTACGCTTCCACTTTGCATAATTTGCGGGAGGAAATTAAAAAGAAAAGACGGGGTAAACTCGCAGCGGGTGTGTTGCTTCTTCATGACAACGCTCCTGTTCACACGGCGCGAGTTTCCAAGGCTGCTGCGCGAGATTGTGGTTTCGAAGAAATCCAACACCCACCCTATAGTCCAGACCTTGCCCCTAGTGATTATTTCCTGTTTCCGGATTTGAAAAAATGTCTTCGTGGAAAAAGATTTTCGGATGATGAAGAACTCAAGTCGTCAATAAATGGGTATTTTGCAGAGAAAGAGGAAATTTATTTTTTTGAGGGTTTAAAAAAGCTTATCTCAAGATGTAACAAATGCATTGATGTTAGGGGAGATTATATTGAAAAATAAAAACAATTTAAATTGAATTCGCATTTTCCTTCATATCGATACCGAGAATATATTGAACGCCCTTCGTATATTGCGCAAGGACTTACGAGGTTATAATTGTTAGGATCTCTTTTGTCACTTTTTTTATAAATTGCTACTATAATGGATGTTTTTGGGCACTTTGGAAATATCTCCCTTTCGAAGCTTTAGTTGAGAAGGTACGTTAACGGCTTAATAATTAGGCTACTAATTTTTTTAAAAAGTGAACTACTAATACCGTCCATCC
The DNA here is from genome assembly GCA_949129095.1 of Volucella bombylans. NCBI lineage: Eukaryota > Metazoa > Arthropoda > Insecta > Diptera > Syrphidae > Volucella > Volucella bombylans. The sequence continues at coordinate 155,775,404 of OX422143.1, forward strand.
CACAAGAACCTTTAGTTTTTAATTTTGATATGATCTCGGACACTCGGACACAGTTTCCGACACCGTTCCAAAGAAAAATGACGAGATTACTACATCATCAAGGAGGGCATTATGAGAGGCTGTACTTGTAGGGTTTGAATGAGTGGGTTTTGCATTTTCAGCAGCATTTTTAGAAAACAAGTTGAAATTGTTTCCCATTTCAATATCCGAAATAATTTCCTCTCCTTGAAATTGTAAACATTTTATGGTATTTATTTTACTGCTTTTACCTAGCAAATCATTTAAAATATCCCATTGTCGTTTTGGATTTAGATCTATTTGGATCAAATTGGTTTTGATAACATATCTCTTTTTGCTTTTTTATTTTTTCGAAAATGTCCTTTCTTACAATGAGTATTTTTTATGGAGGGTAGCTGCAAGTTGTTTTTATTTTTTTCCCGAATTCTTTGGTAGAGATTAGCAGTCATCCATGGTTTGATCTTTTGGAACTTACGTCCCAGTTTTTTTGTTTTATTTACATTTATAAGGTTAGAAAGCTTTTTTTAAAAATTGTTCAAATGCATTTGAAATACAGATTGAGCTATATGTACTCGTATATACAAAATCAGTCTAACGAAATAGAAGTCGGAATTAATTGTTTTGTCGCCACTAGCTGGAATTACATCTCATTCCAAACAATATCACTGTACTAGTCACTCATCATGTACTGGTTCCCTCAAAGCTATAGAGACCTGTAAGCCTTTTCATTTGCAAAATTTGCCTTTCACTGCATGGCACTTGTAGTACTTTTGAAGAATTCCCATAACACAAATAAATTTGCCGTACCCTTTTCATTTGAAAAATTATATTTTACGATAAACTTTTTCTCTAGATTAAAATTCCAATTGAAACATATTTGAGGAAGATCATGAATTTATTGTCGTCGCAAGGAATATGCTTTCATCTTTTAAATTAAATAAAAATGCCGGGCATACCTTAACGTCCCTTAAATCAACTTTCGCTTCACCTTAGCCACGCGGCAAGTCCTGTTTACTTGAACTGTCTCCTTTCATACATCATCATCTGATGTCAAGTACTTCTCCAGCTCCACATCAACCCTTGTACCAACCTGTGTGCGACATCGATAACTTTTCTCGTACACATTATTCTGGCAGACTATTAAAATAGTTTGGTAATAAATTTCCCCGTTCTCGCACACCGGGCAAGATGACATTATCCAGGAATACACTGTTTGCAAAGAAACCAACTTAAGCTCCATTTCCGCTTTGAAGTTAACTGAAGTTTCAGGTGAAAATATTTACTTACCTTCTAACAGGACCAATAAATTTTACGTGACTAGAATGGAATATGACAGGGTGGTGGGGTAGTTCCGTACTCCACTCCAGTACTCCAGTTGCAATTTGCTGGCTTTTAATTTAAATTCAAATCTAATCCGACCGCAGATTAACAATTCTTAGCAAACATTTTGTTGCATTGTGCTGGACTCTTTGGGGTCGGGAAATTGCTTAATCAAAGGACTTGCATGCAAAGGGCTTTCAGTTAGTTTTTATTTTTTTTTATTCTCGATTCCGTGCCAGTGCCAGTCTTTTGCATGGACTAGTTTAGAACAATAAAGAGAGCAAAAAGGCGAGCAATTACTTCACATTCATTTCCAGCTATGACCAACCGCCTGCCACACAATCATAACTAAGTATCCGTAACAGGCTTCGTTTAGTTGGTTGTTGGATCCAAATGACCTGATGTCACTCGGATTCCGATTCTGAATCTGTTACTCGTTCTGGTACTGGTTATGGTTATGCCTGCCTGCCTGGCCTGGTGATGATGTTGTCCACAATCCTGATGTGAGATGAAGGGAATTTTCAATTCTTTACGTGATCTCCAAGGGCATTGCCAGGCTGATTGCAAAATTGTAGCAGTACGAGTACTCCGACTTTTGCGAGGGTTGACTCATCTCTGAGGACGGGTTATGACAGTTTTGTGCACTTGTGGTTTGTTGTCATGTTGGAGGTTATGATTGTTACTGTCAGTAAAGTAGAAGCATGGATTTTTACTCCCCAACCATTCTACCCCATTCTATTTCCTTTTCTTTATTACTTTTTATAAGGACACCAGTGATGAAAGGTTTGTCTTTTATTTGATTTTTCTTTATTTGCTTTTAATTAGAATTCATGATTTGCTTTGTTAGAATTTTTTTAATCGGAAAAATGCAATTTGAGGGCGCGCTGTTCAGAAAAGAGGTCAGTTGTCCATTTCGATTGCTTTGAATAGTTTAAAAGGTTTACCAAGAGCAGTTAAATTGGATGAATACAACATACAATACAGTTGGGATTAAACAGTTTAAAATAGAGCAAATACATATTTCGTTATAAGAATGATAAAATTGGAAAAGGGCTATTTTGCTAGGTTATAGGGGAATGAGCCATAAACGATACCCCAAGATGACAATCATTGAAGTGTTGTATTCTGCTGCTTTCTAGCTGCGATTCAGTTCCTTTCTGAAGTTCTAGATGATACAAGCAAAGTAGGAGGCGACACCAGATGGTGATGTCAAGTGAAAAGCATGAAACATGTAGTTGTGGGTTGTTTCGGTATATTCAATGGTCACATTTTCACGTAGACAAGGTGAATATTGTGTTAATATTGTGTTTGTTTGAGCAGTTAGGGTTCAGTTAGAAAGATTTCTCAGATCTTAGTATTGGTTTTGTTAGTTTCTGAGTACCTTTGTTTAGTATTTGACAAATCAATAAATATCTTGACATGTCTTAAGCCAGCTTGTTCATTTCTCGTAGTATCTTTTGTTTCAGTTCAACTTTAAGCTGGTTGGCAGGTAAGCCACTCAAAGATTCAGAGCCTGCTCCAGTTGGATTGGGATACTTTTCGAGAGGTTTGAGGATAATCGAAAAAAATGCAATTGGGAAAGAAACCTTAAAGACGTAAGTGAGCACTAAATTCGAAGTGCATGCCGCTGGGAAGAATTTCTCAAGAACACTCATATGCCCAACAAATTAATGTTTAATTTGTTGCGTAGAACGTGTATGTACTCTGCGAATATACCTTATTGAAAAGGTCCGTATTACTTCCATTATATCATATGTCTGCTTTTCCAATGTGTCCATAGGTTGTTATTGAGGTAGAAATGGTGAGGCTCAAATCTCTGAGGTAAAACCAAAGAGTCTGGAGGTCTATAAGGTTTTCGTCGGCTCTTCAATGATCCTATCCAGTTGAAGTCATCATCTTTGTTTTCCTGTTGGAACTGGCTACTCAGATAAAGAACAAGTCAATTATACTACCAGGTCTTCACCTTAGTTTATGATCTAAGGTTACTCTAAGGCAAGTATTTCGTTTCAGTTATCAAATCGGTTTTTTCGGCATTTAGTTGCAGGGTTTCGATACTTAACTTTCTCTTCCTGGCAAAGGTAATGATGATATTTTCAGCTGCGTTAACATTAAACACTCCTCTTGACCACCGATCATTTGTATTTGTGATGTAATGCCGGATTATTCTTCACCCGTTGCTATTTTGACAACGTCATTTCCAAAGCCTTGAATGGTTATCCTGAATTACTAAGGCCGACGAGAATTGTATCTGCTGCAGTGAACTAAAAGACCCACTGCTGTATTGCCTAACAGGAATAATTCTCCTGTTAAGCTTGGATTGTATCTAGTCGTCAAATTGTGGGTCAAAACTGCTGCCGGGCATACGGAAAGTAGGAAAGCTCATAATGGATTCACACCCTTTTTCTACCCAAGAAGAGGTGGATAAATCAGCTCCAACAGCAATATAGTCATAGTGCAGAGATACAAATCTCAAGTGGGAGAATTATTAGGAAATCGAAAGAGGAACAAAAAGACAAAAATATATTTTAATTAGAGTTAAAAAGTGCTTTGAGTTGGTCTACACATGGTCCCAGGTCCCTGAATAAATAAGTTTACTTAGTGAATATTCTTTTATCAACTTTTCAACACGTTAATTTGGTATGGCTTTACGTTTCAGATGTTTAACAAAAAAAGTATTTTTTTATGCCTTGTGCCGTTTGCGATGAATAGTTGCAAATGAAGGTGAAGACACAGTCTCCAGCTTACCAATATATGTATCTTGACCAAAGACCATTACGAATTACATTAGCTCGGACAGAATGATCAGAATTGACTAGAAAAGCTAAAAAAGTTGTTGATCTCCAAATTAACGAATCGCAATCTTCTAACTGTTCTATTATCTGAATTGGGCCAACAGAGCAATATTCAAGTTCGCAGCGTACTGCTTCGCGTCTCCCAGTGGCGATCCCCAACAACAACGCGAGTAAATCCTTACGTATGCAACGTAAAATTGTAACTTGTGTTCGATCATAGCATAGTGCTGGCTTATGACGTCAAAGAGCTTATAATCTTATAGACGAACCAGCTAATAGACTCGGACATTGAGAGATTCAGTGTTGATGACATTGGCAAGTGGTTTAATAACAATGATTTTCAGATCTGCACGAAGAATGTTTGGACCCTTAACAGTTCGGCGTACAGCCGAACAATCGACTTTGGGATTGACTGGACAAAAATGATGAAAAATCGTGATCTACTAAGCAGACTTCTACAGACAAACGGCACAATCAGGACAGTATTCGGAAAGTTTATTTAGGGAACCAGTTTTGAGCATCAGGCATGTTAGCGAACTCCTGAGGGAGATTCGTACAAGGGCTAAATTCACCAACATAAGCTTCACAAGCGTTCACGCCCCGACTAAGGAGGAGGGCGAGCAAAGGTGACGCGAAAATCGTTCTTGGCGATTTTAAGGCTAAGCCAGAGCATCTTGATGTCTGAATATCTGAATGTCTGAACGTTCCGATCAGCAAATATCAATTTGGACTAATGTATTGTTGTAGCCAAGGTACGGATGTTGGTATTCGTAATAGCCCACAGTCACTGAATCATTGTGAGGAGGTTCAATGTCGAACGACTACAATCACAAAAGATCGCCAAGACCTTTGCTGATCGATTTCCCTTAAACCGTTAAATAGTCTGATGCTGCCACAATCTAACGTAGAAAACCAGTGGCAGCACTTCCAAAGAGCAATCAGAGAAGCCGCCTCTGATGTACTGAGTTTGAACCCGTCCCAACATGCAAACCTCTGGTTTGATGATGGATGCACACAGAAAATTCTAGGATACTCCTGCTTTGATGATAATCCACTTAGAAAAATCTAGGAAAGCAAAGGATTTACAGAGCGGGCGTTCAAAAAAGAACGGCAAGGACTCGCAAGCTCTACAAATAGAAAAGAAGGAAAGAAGAAAACGCTCGATCGAGGTCTTACAGAGGTGCTACCAGAAGAATGAAGTTCGGAAATTTTACCAAAAAAATAACAATCAGGCGAAAGCAAGATAGTTATACTTGATATTTCTAAGGCATTTGACAGAGTTTGGTATCAGGTTCTTTTGTCGAAAGGGATCGAATACTCTCTCCTTCAATGGATTAGAACTTATCTCTCGGAGCGTTCACTTCAAGCTGTCTGGGATGGTTTTAAATCTAATATTCACAAAATAAACGCTGGTATGCCCCAGGGCTCCGTTCTGTTTCCGTGAATTAAGAAAAAAAATCTATGATCTCTCGTCTGCTACTTCTATTTCAATATATTCATTTATTGATGACAGTACCTACTCTCTGCTTTTCATATTCGTTTCCAGGCTCACATCCATGCTCTTCGTCTGTAGAACGGTAGCGTATGTTAAGCTCATGAAATTCCGATATCAACAGCATAACCAATTGGGAAACTATCAACAGAGTGAAATTTAAAGCTTCCAAAATATAACTCTATTATCTGTTACCCAGCCATTATCCATGAATGGCACTTGCATTGTCGAAACTGAAAAACTTTCCATTCTCTCTATGTGTGTCAATGACCACATATTCGATGTCGTCAAAAAGTATGCAAAATGTCTAGGTTATCTCAAGTGATATAAGAAATACTTTATCCCCTCTTATCTGGCCTCAATATTTAAGGCATTGACCCAGCCAAAATTTGAGTACAATGCCCACATCTGGTCAGGTGCATCTAAAACATCTCTGCACCTGCTAGATAAGATTCAAAACCGTGCGATAAAACTCGTGCGTGATGCTAATATCACTCTGGCAATGGAGACCCTCGAACAGTGACGTAATGTCTCATGACTCACTTTGTTTTATCGCTACTCGTATTTCAACCACCGGTGCTCCAATAGCATTCCACCCTTTCAAACTTTTAACCGTAATACCGGTCTCGCTATGAGTGCGCATCAGTAAACCCTCAAGCCCACTTTCGGACATTTTCTAAAATATCGTGATTTGTTTCTAACTCGCTTATGGAATGCCCTATCGAGCGTTATAACTTGCAAACATTTAAGACCAGTGTACATCCGTACATCTCGTTTTTTCTTCCTTAAATTTCATTCGCCCGCACTGTGTGCAAACATTTTAAGGGTATAACAACCCCTTGAGCTAGCACTAATTATACAAAAAAAAAACATGCCCAAGTTGTAAAGTCCGAACAGAAATCTAAAAAGATGTCGAACCACAGTCGGTGCTGATTATTTGAAAAAGATTTTTCTGCAGACCGTGAGGCAGAATGAACGACTCAACCTGGACGAAGACAGACATTATTTCCGTCTACCCGATCATGATAAAGTGAGAACAACAATTTGCAAGCAAGCATACACCTAACGAAGCTGCTGGACCCGATGGCTTAATTGCCGAGCTCTTTAAAGCAGCAGATGATGATTGGGAACGGACTTAATTTAACTTATCACTTAAATCTGGATCGAAGAAAGTATTCCCGAATCTCAGCATTTTCTGTTCTATCCTAAAGATGGGAGATCTCCTTAAGTTTGCCAAATAGGAAGGAATATGCTTCTCGAACTAGGTTTAGTAGAGCTCTCTAATAAAATAAATATCGCCAAAAATTGCATTTACTTACAGAAAAACTGCTGATTCTTTTTCTTGCTGATACCAGTTGCAGATATATCATCTAAGCTACCAGAATTCATGTGCAGGATACTCTTTTCTATGAACAGATTCTCATTCGGAACTGCATGCCAAGAAGTAGGCTTCCGGAAGTGGAACTATTTCAATTGAAATTCTGAAGAATTAACATATAGTAGGAAGTATCTCTTAAAACGAAACCCTGTGACCGCAACACAAACGAATGTTGGAGATACCACTCTGACCGACCGAAAAGGATTTTTAATTAAACGGAACAGTCCGGTATCGGTGCAGGATTAAATGTCAAAAAAAAAGCATATAAATCTATTAAGCATGCAGGTATGAGTATGAATTGAGGACGATAACAACGAGCTGAAAAACCTCTTACGAAAATAAGCTACGAATGTTAAAGAGAAATTGAATTTTCTAAGCGGATATTTCGATCTTAAAACAAATGTGCAGATATAAAAAGACTAAAAGTGTATTCCTCTTTTATTTAAATAAGAGTTTTTTATACGACCACCAGGAAAGGGTAGTTGTATTTTTTTTTTCAAAAATCTTACTAACACATATCGTCGTACTCTCATTTCTTATTACTTTGCGTGTAAAGAGCTAAAGAGATTTCCTTTCGGTGAAACAGCCACAGAGATGAGCAGTCAAATGAATTTCAATAGAATCCCACCTTTCCCATTTAAGGGAATGAACAGACTGAAAAAACGAAAACAAATCGAACTGCATCTGAACAGAAAACAATTAGCGCACAATCGTCACAAACGAAATGAAGAGGAATAAAATAGCAGTTTTTTGCTCTTCACATCTATTACACAAGCACAGGGTTCCTCGCACTCCGCAATCCTATCAGTCGTCCACCACCACTGTTCTTGCTTGCGCTTAATCCTTTTCACAACAAACAATTCCTGAACACTCACCCGACCAGACAACTCCTAGCTAAACGAAAGGAACGTGTCTGACTACAAAGGCTAACAATCAGCGTGAATGAAACCATAACCTACTCCACCCCTGACTCCGTTGCATACGATTTAACTAAAACGCTGGCGGTAGCCGCGGATGGTGGTCCATCCTTGATGCAAACAAACGAACCATCGAGCCAAAGCACGAAAGAACAACCGAATGGACTCACTCAGTCGTCGGAGATCGAAGGCAATTGATTTTTGGTTCAACGCTTTTGAATGAATCAAATCAAATCGTTTTCCGATCTATCTGCCTACACAAACCGAACAGAGCTGCAGAGGCTTCTATCTCAGAAGGTCTCCTGCGCCCGGCAGTCACCCTTTGGAAACGACATCGTCAGTTGCCTCACTCAAATCGGGGGAAAATCTTTATTGGCAGTGATGGAAGTTTTTTTTATTGAAATACGCTTTTGGCTGCAACTTCAACTGGAGAGTCGGACTGCTTTTTTCGGTTTCAGTTTCAGTTTCATTGAGAGTCTGACATAAACACCCTCCTATAGAGCATCCCCACCGGCTTAGTAGTAAGGCGATTTTGTGTGTGTGTTCCTCTTTTTTATTTTTTTATTTTTGAACCAGCCCCAGAGTCAATCCGGGCAATCCTGCACTAGAACTTCAAATGGAATTTGCATTCGCATCGTTTGGGTGCCGCTCCAGTAGCCAGCAGGCAAGGCATTCCTGAACTCCAGTACTCCCGATTTCTGGGTGCTTGGTTTTTTTTTTTCAGTACGTTCAATGAGCTCATCTCTTTGCATGCCGCCTTTAACCGGGCTTGGCTTTCATATTGGCAGCATAAAAATCGTCTGTTCGATGTTTCTTTTCTTTTTGATTGCAGCTATAAATTTGCAAATGGAGCAATCTTCTTTCAGTGAAAGGTAGACATCGGACCGAATTGTGGTACGTATGTATTGTTGCAGCAGACTCTGGTACGATGGATAGTATTGCAACATATGTTCTTCGATAAAAGGGCGATTTGTCAGATTTAGAAAGAAAATGCTAGCCACTGCCTTAGAGTATTACAAAAACTTGCAGGAATCACTTTCTATAAGGAAAGAGGAATTCCTTACTTTGTCACCCTTTTCACCACTTTGGTGATGTCCTTTCGCAACTCACAATGCACCTTCTCAATAGAATCTGTTGGAATTATTATTTTTCTATTAAGCGAACATAGTTTTGAAAGCTGTCCAAAAGTTTATTTATGTCCTGGCACTAGAAGAAGGCGGATACTCAATTTAACTCGATGACAACACTTTAAAAAAGAACATTATAGAAGGATGTCAATTTTTGTGCTGGATGGGGGACATTTAATAAAACTTTTTCATGTCAAAGGACTTATGCTATTAAGATGATTAGTTCTTTGCAAAAAAAAAGTAAGGATAACATCATTTTGTCTGTCATGATATTCTTCAATTGTCCTCTGGTTGACTTTTTATGATGGCATTTTTTGGCAAAAGATACTTTCAGAGGAAGATTGTTTTATAATGTTGAGTTGTTTGTAAGGGAATTGGGAAAAGTTTGAGAGCAAACTCTAAGGGATATTTAAAATTAGTGGCAAACTTGTTGGTACAGGACATTTATCGAAAACATCTTGTATGTTCAACACAAAAGATACAGGTTTAGTAGAACTTGATTTTTTTTCTGTTTGTATGCAATAAGCAGGCAATTTGCCGATAACTCAGATACAAACGTTGAAAAGTCCAAAGCCCAACATAGAACAACGAAACTTGAGACTATCCACTTGGAGGGGATGAGGTTTACGTTTGGAAAAGAATTGGTATGATAAGACGAGGGTACGCGAAAGGCCCTTCCGTACTGCGATCAGATTGATCTATGGTACCCCTTTATTGTTTAATATTTTTAGGAATTGAATCAACCCTTTCTGCACTGAGAGACTTCAGATCCTCTTCGTGGAGAATATATGCATATGTTTAGAAATGTTGCTCACCTACGTACCAGTGCCAGACTGTCGGTGATTTTGTGTTCCATAAACTACTTATTTTTACCGCAATATCTGCATGTGCTAATCGAGATGATTCTCAGTCTGCAAAGATGTTTATTACAACGAAAGCGGCCCGTTAGTGTTCCGCAGAGCAGTCTTATTGGTTTACTATTGGCTTTTTTGTAGTTGTAATTAAGGAATTTCTTTGAGTAGGTATGACCATTTAGATTATTCCCAGTATTTGACTATTCATAATTTTTGTTTTGTTTCCTATCTTAAGTGGTTATGTCTAAAGCCAAGGGTAGCGAGTACTTTATGACACTCTAGAAGGGTCTTTGATGAATACGAGTAGGTATTTAGTGTTTTAAATATCGATTTTATCTATCCGAAGGTATTGCTATTTTATCTCTTTTAGGTTAGAAGAATGCATACACCTTCCTACCTTGTAGCTAACTACCTTATAGCTGCCTTTGAAAGACGGTGGCATCCTCAAACACCTTCAGACGTTTTCTAATCATCAGTATAATACTTTCATGCATTATCGTACGTCTATTTAGGATTTGTGTTGCAGTCTTTTCTAGTGAGGAAGTAGACCCTATACTCCTTTGTGAAACCAAAGAGTAGGGTCCAATTGGTCTAGAGATTGAGATTAGGCAAACGTTCCTTCTATCATCTTTATTATTTAGCGAGCAATGAGGTAACCTTGTTTGTAATGTATTGCGCAATGTAACTTGAGTGTTTGTATAGTTGCTTCCTTTTGAATTGACACCTGAAGCGGGGTTAGCTATAATAATGCCTTCATATAGTATGATTAACTTCACCATTTGAATGTGCAGTCAGTATGTCATTTTGGGTTCTAATCACCATGATAGCTGTTTTGGGGTCCATAAGTATTTTATAGCCCTGTTTGTTATATGTATAGTCCAGACACTGTTCCTAAATGAGTTTTCTTTTTTATCTAGGGTTACACCTACGTATTAAGCTGTTTCCTCAATTGCACCACAGTGCTTACGAATAATTGTTGTTTTGCTGGTCTAACTCTTATGAATAATATCTTTCTGATTTCGTTCTGTATTGGGAGGGTTCCTATGAAGACTCTACGTCTGACCACAAACACTTGTATTATAGGGCTGGGTAAAGACTGATACAGTCCAAAGGAATAGCAAGACAACGGACTGGTGTCGATATGTTAAGCCACAAGGAATTGTATATTATTATAACAATCTTGCTTAGAAATCCAATATTATGGAATCCTAAGGATACCCGAAATAACTAGCAAACTTTTGGCATCAATGGGCAACATAGACAGCTATCTTCAGTAAGACCAATATGGATGGTAGCCTTGTTGAAGCCAAGAAGGTTTAAGCTCCGGCAAGAATTTTGATACCAGGGTACATCTCATATGCTACAGGTCTCCTATCAGGCCAATTATCGCTTGTGGTTGTTCCGTGTTGTTCAATGTAGCGCAGTACTATACGGAATCGGTTCGGATGTTGAGAGGCAGTGCCTTATATTCTGTGTCGGTCCATCCAAAGCACCAGAATCAGAATATAAAAAATATTATCTCAACAAAGCCCTTCACGATGGGGCAATCTAATAGGATTGACAATATCATGATTAAGGTGATTCGAAGGCACTTTGTAAGGGCAACTATCAGCGATAATAGCTTGATCTTCGAGACTTATTTTCCCAATGAAAGCTACGACGTGGGTATGCTGTGATCCCGTCGGAGGCATTTATACAGGGCAAAGACTGTATTTGGTTCTTATAACACCACCCACAAGGTACGTGGAATATGCGGCTCATTTAAGACGCTCAATTAGCAAAGCGTTGTCAGCCGTGCCGACTTCCCGATCGGACTTCCGATTCAATCCGAAATTATCTCGAAAGTCATTTCGGTCAACTAAGATCTCGTGAGATGAATGGTTGCCTAAAATTCAACAATAAGTCAATTTACACTGATAATTTAGTCTCCACATTAAAGGTTGAATGCCACCCATAGAAATAGAAATAGCCACTGAACCCAAATATCTTTTTTACCCTCTCATACACTCATAACCTCTTGAGTGTGAACTCTTTTTTTAAGAAACAGAAAAAAAGCCAGCGGTTTTCCAGGAAAGGCCATGCTCGTCAATATAAAGCGATGTTTTCGAGAGGTTAAGTCTCAGCGGCGCATATGCACGATAACGACGACGCATCTATGTACATAGATGTATGTACAAGATGCAACGAGTGCTCGCCATTCCGATTATATTTAACTTAAGTTGAGCAGCTTGCTTAGCTAAAGATCATAAGAGGTTTTAAGGATCAGTTTCAAATACACTACATAACGCGGGAGCTCCACAAGTAAGAAGAATTTTGGCTGATGAAAGAATACTTGAAGCTGTTACAACTGATCCATTAATCAGTATCAGACGCTTGGGTCTGCAATTCAATATTTCCAGACATAATATTTCTAATGTACTGCTTGGAGAAAATCTTTATTCATACAACCATACAAGAACTGCTTCCCGATGATTTGGAAAAGAGACTTGAGTTTTCTAACAAATTGCTGGAGCGGAGCTCGGATGACAGCGAGTTTATTAGCAGAATTCTCTGGACGGACGATTCTTAATTTTCAAGAGATGGGATCATTAATTTCTTTACACGACATCCGCTGCGGACAATCCACATTCAATGCGACATACGTCATTTCAACACAAATTCAGCATCAACATTTAGGCAAGTGTAATTGGAAACAAGTTAATCAGCCCCTTCAAACTACCACCTAGGCTGAATTCCATAAACTATGTGGAGTTTTTGGGAAATGATTTACCAGAACTATTGGAGTATATTTCACTGATTCAACCAGCTTCATCATATTTCCAACAGGATGATGCTCCAGCGCACTATGGTCGTGCGGTTAAGAATTGGCTAGATGAAGAGTACGGTAATCGTTGGATAGGAAAAAAATGGACCAGTTCCCTGGCCTGCAACATCTCCTGACGTTACAGTATTGGATTTTTTTGTATGGGGAAGAATGAAAGAACTTGTTTATTCAACGGAAATAGCAACTTTAAGTGAATTGGAAGATCATATTCTCGAAGCGTCGTCAAAAGTGAGGCAGCAATTAGCATCAAAAAACATTCGCAGTGAAATCAAAAAACCGGCACTAGCATGCATACATAACCAAGGAGGACACCTTGAGCACCTGTTGTAACTGTTTTAGTATACACATAAAATAAAAATTAAGTAAGACCACACAAAACCATTTTTTATTCATAGCCTTTGCAGCTTTGCTTAAAGCAAAAAAAAAAACTTTTTTATAAATTTTACCTGCTACATGTTTTCCCAAGTATCATAAAATCTGTGGGTTTTTCTGCAAACTTATTGATGATTTTTTTTTTACTATTGTTACTTTCATAAGAAAAAAATTATAAAACGTCATCTTTATTAGGTATTTCCGGGAGAAAAGTGACTTCAATGTCAAAAATTAGCATGGGAAAAAAATGGAACATGTTTAAAAATTGGATATTTGACGACTCAAATAAGATATTTATTTAAATGCAGTTACATAGGCTAGTATTTTTTTCTAAAAATAAAGTAGTATTAATGGAATAATTTCCTTTAACCAGGGCCAGGTTGGCGTACCTGTAAGTAAGCCTTTTCTTAAATCCTCGGTAAATGATGCCATCATTGGATTTAGACTCTTATTGTAGAACTAGCCTTTTTGTTAGAATATACCCAAAAATCATTTCCCCAATTATGAATTGACGTGTTAGGGGACACCGTGTATATTTAAACAATTCTCTTTATCAATTAAGAGAAAACAAAACGGACCTTAGAGTTGAGATCGAATTAAAGTTTAAAGTTTAAAGTTCTTATAGCAAATAATTTTTTCGGAATAAAGAATTACAACAAATCTAAAATAATTCTTAACATTTATTTCTGTCGATCCGAAGAGTAAGCTTCAACCCCTAAACATTTTCATCGTACGAATATTTGTTGTAAAAACTTTCAGATACAAAAAAGGATTCCAATCATACACAAACATTCCATTCCATCCAATTTTTCTGTCTGAGCACGTTCTATCTATCCATGATCCATGTAAATCTCTGATTAACATTCAGCACTCACGCAAGGATCTAATAATTCATTGAGCCCCAAAAAGCGCAAAAGTTATTCACCACTCTGGCCGGCGAAAGGAAAACTTCGCTGCGAGTATTTACGTATACGAGTATTTTCGTAAGTTTTAATTTCCGGTGAATTTCCTAATGCAATTTTCCAACCCCCAGATTTGCAATGCAAGCACCCAACGCAGGATTAGTTCGATTCATAGCTTTTGCCTCAACCAATCTGATTTCGGTTGTAGTTGCCATCATTCAAATTAAGGCATGTGGATCGTATGTGGATTTCATTGAAATTGAAGTCCATATCATGAAATTTAATTTCCTTCGATGAGCATCTGATTTTTAATCTCAAAAATTGCCACCAATAAGCAGGTAATTATCCCGTCCTTATCCCTCTCTATTCTTCGAATTTCAAAACCAACAAACCGGGAAGGACAACGAACGATGAAGAGATCCTTGCCGTGATGTACCAATCATCCATAATTAAGTTGCTCATCGTGGTGTTTGGTGTATTGTTATTTCACATCGACGAGATTGAAATGGTGGTAGAATGTTCGGTATTCACTAGTCGGTTAGCTAGGTGCTTGGCAGTGAAATAATTGACAGCTCAGTGGTGCAGATGGAAGGGATTCTCTTCAGGAAACTAAAAGCTATCGGGTCCTGGCTGTAAACGAAAGCAAAATCTGATACTTAATAATACACCATTAACATCAGAGCAGCAAAGCAATACACCATCCCATCAGCACATCGTCAGACTTAACGTTAACGTCCTTCCCATGCCATAGCATTGGCGTTCGGTTGGGATTATTAGCATCGAAAGTTCTGTTTTATTATGTCGAAAATGATGTAGGATGGGACAGCTTCAAGGATTAAAAGGATCCTTCATCCTTCATCGTGTGGCTAATAAAACTCATTTTTGCTGCTAATCAAAAATCAGTACTACTTGCATACTATCATATTCGTACACAGTGTACTTGCTAAAAACCCTGGCCGACGATGAATATTCATTGGAGTTCTCGTATCGAAAACTGACCACCGGTATCCAGTTTGGTGCGTTGTCGCTTATCCTGTTTATGAAGGATAATGAATTGACAGGTTTTCATTTAGATTTAGATGGACCACGAAATACCTTTCAATGAAAGTGGATTTTAATAGCAAAAAGTATATATTGACAGACTTGAATGGACTCGAGTACTCAAACAATTGCCACAACTTTCAAATGTTTACCTAACAAGATTTTTATTTTTAAATAAACACGTATCCAACTGGGGGACGTGCACGTGATGAATTTTGGTTTTGATTTAGGTTGGATTAAAGTCCATAAATTTGTGGTCATTTAGTGGGTGATTACTGAATGACGGGTGCTAAATTTAACGTTCGGAATTGAGTTAGTGGAATTAGATTTGAATTGCGGCCAGAAAAATCCATCCTAATCCACACGGAGGGTTTAAGTGTGATTTTGCGTTTATTAAATGGAAATTTCCAATTTTATTGTAAGCCAGTAAATCCCTTAAACCATAAGAAACTTTACTTGGGCTATGAATATTTTAAGTTCGCTTCGGTCGGCTTAAATTAGTTTATGAGCTCTGTCTGGGGGGTGGAGGTTTCTTTATTCTGGTAACGAACTAAAGGCTGTTATGCTTTAAGTGGGCGGTTCATTTCAGAACGAATGAAATTAAATTGGTTTATGAACTTAATTAAGACAGTATGCTTTTGATAATGAGCTGAAAGGAGTTTTCTTCTGACCTAAGTAAGCTTAGTGCTAAAAATAGTTTTTTGTTTTTTTTAATTTTTATTATTTTCTTAATTTTAAATTGAAATTAAATTGTTTTAAGACTAGGGCTTATCCATTGTACTTGGTAGTGGAGATTTGTCTACGCGAATTAAAGTTAATAATCACAGTTGCGAATATTAAAATAGAACTATCACATTATCCCATCTCCCCTGATTAACTGACACGAGCATTTAAGTCACTAAATTTTCCTGCTATTATAACCACTGATCCTTCTTTAAAACCTATTAAAGTAAATACTCAAGAATTGTCATAATACATATATTTATTAATCCACATGTTGGCATTGCATGCCGGTCAGATTAGATCGTTCAATACATGAATTTATCCACTAGTGCAGCAATCAGACTTATGATGCTGTGCTTCTTACCTCCCATTGTGGTTGCAGGGAACTATATGCACAAATCCTTAAGTTTAGAGGCAAAAATGGTAAGCGCGCACAGGCAAACGTCCTCTAGTTTCGGTAACATGGGAACCGGCATTGCTCAACCTCTACTGCTACCGTAATGAACACCACATTTCGGTTAAAAATTGATAAAATTATGATTTTGAGAGGAGTACCCTTAAAATGCTTGCACGCAGTTCGGGCGGGTTCCAGATATTCAAGAATGCTGCGTTTCATCTGACCACTTGCGGGAAATCTCAGGTCTGATTCCTGGTAAGCACATGCGGTAAATCAATTGACCTATGAAGGGGAGGCTGCATAAGGGAAGGCAAGGACATCGGCTTCTACGGAAAAAAAAGAAAGAGCAGGAAGAACAAGCGATTAAGAAATTGAGTAGGTTCTACTTCGGGAACAACGTTCAGAAATTTCAAAAAGGCTAAAAAGTTTGTCCAGCGAACAAGATCCGAATAAACATCTGTGGAGATGAGCATGGAAATTTAATTGTAGAGTCACAATGGGTTCTGGGGATGCTCTCTGCATCCGGGTAAGACCACAACTGCGCTGTCAAGCAGAACGAGCCACCTAACTCGGGAGATAAAACCAAAACTTCCGCAAACCTAAGCAGAATGAAGTAAGGATTGCAATATTAGGCATAAGAAGATTGTCACACCGGACTGACTATATATATAAAGAAAGCCTGACGAGTGGAACCCATTGCATCGTTTGTCTGATTTACAAATGAGGAGGCCATATAAACTGCGTTAACTAGAGTCTCCTTAGCATCGCGTAGACGATATTACCATATTGGGTGAACGCCTGAACATATCATATCTGTTATTTGATTGATCTCCATTAGTGCGGCTTTAGGCCTATGGCAGATTCTAGAGAAAATCCAACAAATCGATACACACCACCTATATATCGACAGGGCTGCATATGACACGAGCTTTGATGTCAAAAAAGGGCTCTGTCTTGTGACTTTTGTGAATTTTACAAAAAGTTGTGCAACTTCTTGCATAGATATCATATGATATCACGTTTTGGTTTGATTGCAAGTATTAAAACAGAAGCTGCAAAAGTTTAATTAGATGGAAATGAGGACAAAACTAACTACATACGTATTGTCAGAAAGAAGGGGCACACCAGTTCCGTTGACGGGTGATATAAAAGAACAGGAGATGTAAAAGCGAACTATATGATGTGCGTATCCACATCGAAGAGATCAATAGTTTTAGTTTAGTTTTAAATGCATTTTATTTACTTAATCATTAACTCTTACATACTAACAAAAAATGCTTAAATGCTAGCTTACAATTACTTAACAATCTTATACTAACTTACTGGCCCCACACCGGCGCTCTAAGCTACTCTAAATTCTTATAACTATGTCTTTCGACTTTATTTACATTTTGCTTAGAACTATTTATTTTGAATACTTAAGGCTAAGAAAAAATATTTGTTAAGAAAAACTTAGCACATGGACATAATTTTTTATTTTTTATAAAAACTTAGTATCTAACTTAAAATAAACCTTAGCCTACCTAACCTAAATGCACAATACACACATAAACACACATAGGCATTTACACAATCATATACATATATCAGTATACACTTTTGTATACACTGATATATGTATATGTTTCTTAAATGCTAACCTAAACCTATGTAAGCTGGCCACCACTATTCACAGAGCAAATAAATTGGTCAGCTCTACCTCATTAGTGAGGCTGGTCCGTAATTGACGGAAACGACGACGAAACATCTTCCCCATCACTCAACCACCAGAAATGCTGGTGCTGCCGAACGACATCCCTCTTATCGCGATTCCCCACCGCCCTACTGAACCTGAGGCGAACCACACTGCCGTGTGCGACGTCTCTGCTGTAGTTGAGTCGCCTGTCCCCAGCTGTCCGAGCGACATGGAAGATTAACGGCACCGCTGATCTTTCTGGATCAACAATATCTGATCTAGGGAGAGGAATGCTTCCGGTGGAACGAAGCCGTCAGAGCGCACACTCTCGTGGTAAAGGTAATTGGGGTAGTAAGCCCCAGATATCAGGTTATTCGTCGAAGTCATTGCTCTTGCAATGTGCCTTCGAGTCAGCTTAATAACGAAATTGTCCACTCGTATTAAGTTCGCCCTATTGTAAAGGACCTCATTAGGATAAAATTTCTTGTACTCCGACTCTGGTGTTCTGTACAAGCGAAGACAAGCCCTAAGGCAAGCCCTCTCAAACACCCGAATCTTTTCCATTAAGCTTGCTCGTACATTGAACCACACATGACAACCAAATACCAGCATGGGCCTGATAAGGGCCATGTAGCAGATTACCTTTACCCTCGCATCGAGTTGGCTGCTATAAAACAGTCTCTTTGTAAGGCAAAAGCACCTTTAGCTCTGGCCAGAGCAGCATCTACATTTTTGCCAAAATACAGAAACTGATCTAGCCAGATTCCAAGGTATCTGACTACATTTCGACAGGCAAGAGGTTGTTCGCGTTGTCCAATGATAGAGAACTGTCGCCAATTTTTTCTGGTATCCCTAGAGGCTCCAGACAACGGCGTCCTAAAGAGAATGGTTTCCGACTTCTGAAATTTGATTTTCAACTTTCAGTCATCGCAAAATCGTCTTATCTTATCGAAGTCACGCTGCAAGAGAGTATTAATAACCTCGATTTTTGGACCTGTTCTGTACGCTACCAAATCGTCTGCGTACGCAATAGTATGGGGAAGTGAACCTATCAAGTCGCTTGTATAAATGTTGAATAGAATCGGCGAATTGACCGCGCCTTGCTGAAGACCATTTTTAATTTGAAATATTCCAACAGAAGTCACATCGCCATTCTTCACTATGAACTGTCTGTTAGTTAGCATATTATAAAGAATGTACAAGAGTGGTTTACTGATCCCCAGCCTAGTCAGCTTATAGAAAAGACCCTCTAACCATACGGTGTCGAGGGCCTTCTCCAAGTCAACAAGGCAGGCACCAGTGCACTGTTTCTTGCCTTGTTCTATTGGATATCAGAAACCAGTTTAGACGGGGCATGTGAGATATCATGTCCCGCCTTAAAACCGAATTGATTATCCGGAACTATATGTTTGTCCTCAACACACCTAGACAGAGCTCTATTGATTACTTTCTCAAAAACCTTACTGATATTCGGAAGGAGACTTATCGACCGGAGATTCGCCGGATTGGATATATCCTTTCCCTTTTTGGGGATAGGTTGAACCACCGCCGTTTTCCAATGCGCTGGATAATGTGCATTATTCATTGCATTATTAAACAGGGTGGTGTAGATGTGTAGATGTAGAGGAAGATGTCGAACCACAATATTCGGAATACCACCGGTCCCCACTGATTTCTTTGCTCTGATTGTGTCGAAGATCTCATGGAGTCCTTCCTTCGAAATGAACGGGGGTAGGCCACCCTCTCTGGCAATGACGTTATTTGCCATATTTTCGTCGGTGAACCGGGTGAAACCAGAGCCCTCGGATCGCCAGTTCCCTATTTCATTTCGAATGCAGAAGTCGTGCACCAAGACGCGGTTGTCCAGGTCGTAATTAGGGCCAATGGTATCAGTGGCCTTGTATACTTCCTGGAAAGTCGCCCCTATGGCCTCAACCTTCTCCTGTGGATCCTCGATCACAAAAAAGTCGTCATCATCAGCGGCCTCATTTGGATCAATACCTGCTATTGTCAGTAACCGTTCGTTGTCTGTTGTACGGTCTATTTTAAGACACTGAATGTCGTTTTGATTTTTTCTCCGAAATAGTTTATTGATTTGCGGAAACATTTTCGGGTTGCTGGTGTTTACAGCCCGAACCTTGTTGTTCCAATACAAACTTACAGAAATTCTGTAATTTTCTTTTATTAGCGTTTGGATATTTTTAATCGACGACTTCAGTGTCCTAATCTCCGGGTCTTGTCGGTCAGTTAACTGTCTGTACAAGTTTTTAAGTCTGGTCAGAAGTCTACTTTTCTGTCGGTGCAGTGCGTCAATAGTAGGATTGCGGAACAGGTCTTCGTTAGTCGTATGTCGATACCGCGGTATTGTAGTGTCCATAGTTTGTTTAATTGTCTCGTCCATTTGTTTTAGGTAATTGTCGATCTCCTCGTTTGACAAATTCCTATTGGACGGTGGGTGGAGCGTGTTCGAGGAGAGCGCTCTTGTCAAGGTTGCGGAGAAGCGTGTCCATCGAGTCTTACTGTAGTTGTAAGAATATCTTTGGACAAACTCCTCCAATTCCGCAATTTCGTTGGGAACTGTAATTTCGGTGCTAAAACCGCAATGGTCGCTGTCATACACGAATGTGCGCAGACAGTTTAGCGTTTGTAAATTCGTACCTGTCAGTCGTATACGTTCGTTGTACAGCAATAAATCCAAATAAGACCCGCCTCTGGGAAACGACGGGTTATCCGTCGCTTTAAGACCGAGTCTGTACATGACATCGTGCTGACCCCACCAATCGAGTAGTAGGTTCCCTCTAGTATTTGGCAAATTATTTCCCCAATCTCTGTGTCTAGCGTTAAAATCCCCGCCGATTATAAAATAATTCTCCCCCGATTCCAGCCTCAGAAGTCGAAAAAGCGTGCCGAGCTCTGTAATGAATAGGGTGGATTGTGAAGTATCAGGTGCATAAACAGAGGCCAAGTACAGCCGCTTTCCACTGCGTAGCGGAATGTAAACGACGGCTGCCTCCAACACCCGGAACCTGCGCAACACGCCCTTGTACACTCTGTGAAATTTTATACCTTCTTTAATGAAGATCGCGACACCACCTCCACGTTTGGATCTGGGCCAGTTTCTTCTTCTAACGATATAATTATTGTACTCCAGTTTGTGCTTATCGTTTAGCTTGGTTTCGCTAGCGAAAAGCACATCAGGAGTTTGGTCTTGGCCTGTTCTTGCACCTGCTTTTGCAGCTGAGCCATTTGCCCTTGGATTGCGAGCAAGATGGCTAGCATGTTAGGTGCAGCTTCCGTTGTTCTCGGCATTGGCGCCTGAGAAGCAACAGTCGCTTGCTGTACCGTAGTCCCCCTACCTGGCGCCATTTGCGCGTAGGAAATTTGGGACGTGACGGCTGGTGTTTGGAATCTAACAGGTGAACGTTTGACCTCCACCTTCTGCTGCTGCGCCATTTTTGCTTTTTTTATGTCGGCGAACTTAGGACAACCCCGATAGTTTGCGGTGTGTCCTACGTTCCCACATAACACGCACGAGAGCTGCGTCCTATCGGATGCTCCGTCCCTACCTAGAGCACACTCCTCGGAACTGTGGTTCTTTGCGCACTTCACGCATCGAGGCTGCATTTGGCAGTTCGACGCGGCGTGCCCGAACCTCTGGCAGCGAACGCATTGTAAAACGCCTTCGCTCCTTTTTAATTTTTCCCAGTGAATCACCTGGTAGTCTAGGACATTGATACTCCTTAGACTATCCAGACGACTTTCGGGACTGAGCTGCACCAGGAAGAACGGCAGACTCCGTTTCTCCCGCCTGGCTCTAGCTGTGGTAAATGGCTTTACCCCTACAAACTTAATATTTCGCACTCCTTTTCTTTGAGCAGTGCCAGGATCTCCACAGGATCAGAAGACGGTTCCAACCCCTTCAGCAGCATCGATTGCCGTTTTTCACACTTCGGTGTGAATGAGTAGTGCTCCGTCGTCGTTTCCTTTAGGAGCTCTTTAACTTTCGCGTAGCCCTCCACTGTATTACAGTGGATGGCATGGCGATCGTTCCCCAATCTCTTAATATTGAAATTATTACCAATGACCAACTTACACAGGTCCTTGGTAGCATTTACCTCTAATTTAAAGGTGTTGATAGGAGGCACCTTCTCCTTCTTCTTTTGCTGCTGCTGTTGCTGTTGTTTCTGCTGCTGCTGTTGTTTCTGTGGCTGCTGTTTTTGTTGTTTCTGCTGCTGCTGTTTTTGTTGTTGATGCAGTTGTTGTTGCTGCTTTTGTTGCTTTTTTTGTTGGGCGCTTTCTACCTGTGCTTGCTCCCTCTGCCTGCGTGCAGTTTGCATTAGCTTACAAGCCAGCATTTTTTCTTGCAGCTTTTCAATGCTGCTGCTAATGTCTTTAATCATTTCATCCTCATCTTCCGATTCGGATGACGCTAGGGAAGCAAAGTTATTATTGCCCCCTTCATAATGATCATCATCTTCTGTTAGCACATTCACTCTTTTTTTCGTTAGATTAGGAGGGGTTCTCAAACTCCTCCTCCTTTTAATTGCTTTCGCAACGTCACCGGCAACACCATTGTTGCCTTTTCCAACTCCCGTTATGGGAAGAGCGGAGCGCTCTCCACCATCCATCACGTTATTTGATTTATTGTTTTTGTTTTTTTTTTTTATCACAATTTGATTTCTACTCACGAGAAAAAAAAAGAAAAAAAAGAAAACAGAAGTTCCAAAGTTTGACTAGGATCGAACCCGTAACCCGTATCCCACGTTTCGATGGCCGACGCCGTTAGCCACTGGGATACCGAGGGGATTGATTTTATTGCAACTAATTGTCTTTAAATGGCACTGGATCACAATTTATTTATTTACTTATGTAAAAGCCGAACACGTGAACACGTCTGTCCACTGTCGAGGCGTTCATAGACCTCGATCGAAGAGATCAAGAAGTGCCTAAGATGGACAGGTTTTCTCTGAAAGGACGAAGAAAAAGAGGAAGACCTCGTCTTAGGTGACGGGCACAAGTGGAAGTAGACCTCAACCATCGTCAAGTGCGTAACCGGAGGCAATTAGCCACATACCGCGCTAACTGGAGAACTGAATGAAGTTAAAATTCGGCGGGTTATGACGTTATCTAAGTAAGTAAGGAAGTAAGTTAATCAATTTGAAGTGATTGAAACCAGGTGACTAGGTCCCAGCAAATTCGCACGTTTTTATACGTCAGTTTGGTATATAAATGGAAGAACATAGGATTGATGCTGTTAAGAAAAAGTCAAATCAGTTTTAGAAGTGTCGTTAAGAACGCAAGGCTAAACGCAAATATCGAGGTTGTGATGGGATATCTAAATGCCCAGGTTCGCACAAACAATTTTTATCATGTAATTGGCGCACAAGATATTGGTGAGTGTGGAGCTCCTGCACTTACTTGCAGAGAGACCTTTGGAAACCGAATGGAATTATCGCCAAGCTACCGAAAAAGGGTAGTCTGATAGAATACAAAACTTGAAAGGACTGGGCTAACTGCTGTCAAATTCATAGCTGAACTTGCTTACTTAAATCCTGTCACCCCTCGAGGGGCATGGGGAGATAAAAACGCCTGCGCACCATCTTGTTCGGATTTCTGCAATGAGTTTCAAGTCACTCCAGCTCTTTCCCGGTAGTCTCGATTCCTCTTCGGCTGTTCTTCGCCATGTTTGCTTAGGCCGGCACGTTTTTCTGCCTGACTGAATGAGTGGATTCCACTGCATGGCATATTTCGCAATAGGGCCATTTTCACACCGTAAGGTGTGACTAATCCATTGCCACCCTCTCCTCCGTATGGTGACGTCTATTGGTTATTAACCCATTCTCAGATGCGGTTCGGCCAAAAAATCTTTAAGATGCTAAAAATCTTTGTAGTCGTCGAGTGACAATGTTGCTAACCTTCCAAGTACTACACCTGTATA
Source organism: Volucella bombylans (assembly GCA_949129095.1). Lineage (NCBI taxonomy): Eukaryota > Metazoa > Arthropoda > Insecta > Diptera > Syrphidae > Volucella > Volucella bombylans. The sequence goes on from OX422143.1 coordinate 155,799,174, forward strand.
GTATTATTGACTCTACATTGGATATAAACAGTTTCAGCTAGTTTCTGTGCTTTTGCAGATTTTTGATAGCATTCGAAACGCAGCTTTAGCTCTTCCGACTCTGCTGCCCACATCGATTTTGGTGCCACCGTGTCGGTGGAGGCGATTCTTCCTAAATATTTTTTTTTTTTTTTTTTTTTATAATGAGCGGGCGCTCAAGGGGTTTGAGGACCCTTAAGGTGATTGTACACAGCGCGGGCAAAGGAAATTTAGGGAGGTAGAAAAGAGAGGTACCGATGTACATTGTTTTTAAATGTTTGCAAATGTTTGTCGTTATAACGACCAGGAAATACAGAGATCGGCAGGGCATTCCATAAGCGAGTTGTACGGCTTAGGAACGAATCACGATATTTTAGAGTACGTCCGAAAATGGGCTTGAGGGTATACTGATGAGCATTCATAGCGAGACGGGTGTTACGGTTGAAAGTTTGAATGGGCGGAATGCTACTGGCGATTTCAGTGGAGCACTGGTGGTGGAAATAGCGATAAAACAAAGTGAGACATGAGACATTTCGTCGGTGTTCGAAGGTGTCCATTGATTGACTGATATTAGTATCGTCAATAAGTTTTATCGCATGGTTTTGAATCCTATCTAGCAGGTGCAGAGATGTTTTAGGAGCACCTGACCAGATGTGGGAGTTGTACTCCAATTTTGGGCGGATGAATGCCTTATATATTGAGGCCAGATCAGAGGGGGTAAAATATTTCTTACATCGCTTGAGGAAACCTTGACATTTCGCAGCATTTTTGGAGATATCAAATATGTGGTCATTCCAACGTAAGTTGTCATTGACACACATACCAAGATTGAAACATTTTTCGGTTTCGACGATGCAAGTGCCATTCATGGATAATGGCTGGGTGTTTAAATTTCGCTTTAAAGACAGCAGACAGCATTGTGTTTTGGAAGCATTAAATTCCACTCTGTTGATAGTTCCCCAATTGGTTATGCTGTTGATATAAGAATTTAATGAGCCCAGCATACGCTGCCGTTCTCGTTCTACAGCCGAAGAGCAGGGCCGTGAGTCCGGGAACAAATATGAAAAGCAGAGAGTACTGTCATCAGCAAAGGAATATATTGGATTAGAAGTAGCAGACAAGAGATCGTTAATGAAAATTAAAAAGAGTGTCGGTGACAGAACAGAGCCCTGGGGCACACCAGCATTTATTTTGTGAATATCAGACTTGAAACCGTCCAATACAACTTGAATTGAACGTTCCGAAAGGTAATTTCTAATCCATTGAAGAAGAGAGCCGTCGATCCCAAATACACGCATTTTCGACAAAAGAGCCTGATGCCAAACTCTGTCAAATGCCTTAGAAATATCAAGTGCAACTATCTTGCTTTCGCCAGATTGATGTACGCTTTGGTTCCACTTTTCGGTGACCCATGTCATCAAATCACCAGTGGACGAAAACCGTACTGCCGGTCATTGAGAAGTTTTCGTGTTTCGAGATATTTCATGAGCTGACGATTTATCAGTGTTTCCATGACCTTGGAAAGAAGGGACGTAAGTGCAATGGGTCTGTAGGAGGAGAGAGAAGATGATTCGCCTTTTTTAGGGACGGGCTGGACAAATGCTGTTTTCCATCTGCTCGGGAAGAGTCCTAAAGTGTAGGATTGATGAAAAAGCTTACGCAGTGGTTTTGCCAGCGAGGAAGAACACCTCTTCAGAAGAAGGGGAGATATACCATCTGGACCAGCGGATTTATGTGTTGTTGAGATCTTTAAGTACTCTTGCTACTACACGAGTGCGAAATTAGATTCGTCCCATTGAAGATTCGACGCACTCAAGTGTAGGCGGAGACAAAGCACAATCTGGGAGTGTTGAGCTGGCCGCAAAGTGTGCAGCAAACAGATTGGCCTTATCCAAAGAGCTCACAGCTGGAATGTCATTGTAAATGAGCGTTGGGATGGAGGATGAGGCGGAATTTCTAATATTTCTGACGAGCGACCAACAATTTTTACTGCCTTTGGGACATTGCAGTATTTTTTGCCTCAGTTTTTGGTCGTATAGGAATTTTACACGCTTAAGAAAGGCGTTGCAGTCATTTCTGGCTCGTTTGAACTTTTTTCGGTTTTCCTCTGTCGGGTTGGTCTTGTAGGACCGAAAAAAACATTTCTCTAACCCTGACGGCGTACCATGCCTTTTCTTTTGGTTTGATACTCTTCATTCGATGAGGAATAAAGGATCTCATTCCAAAGAGAATGGTGTGTGTAATCATATCAGCAGCGGCATCCACGTCGTTATCGAGGAAGCATAACGACCAGTTAAAATTCCTAAAGAAGCTGTTAAGACCGCTCCAGTTGACTTTCTTGTATTGCCATACGGTTCTTTTAGGAATTTTTTCTCTAACTGTGTGGTCGGTGTACGAGAAATTAGCTGATATGACACAATTGTCCGACGAGCCTAGAGGGGAGAGCACATCAATGGTGTACTTATCAGGGTGAGAAGTTAAAAACAAGTCCAGGGTGTTGGCGGTATGACTATCAACGTCTGGGATTCGCGTGGGCTCATTTACAAGCTGCGTTAGGTTGTTTTCCGCAGCGAAAATCTCAACACACCGTCCTTCGGGTGTTGTCTGTCCAGAGTGTCGAGGCCACCCAGAATTGTGTATATTGAAGTCGCCCGTAATAACGATTTCAGTATGAGGATACAGGGATACAATTCTTTGAATGGAGTCAGACAGCGCATCAAACTCGTTAAAGGCTGAATTGCTGTCCAGTTTGGGGCTTCTATAAATAAAGCAGTAGTATATAATTTGCTTACGGAGATGGGATTTTAACCACATGAAGTTGAATTCCGGATTGGAACATGGATCACATTGTGGTGGAGTTTGGTAAGCTACATCATTACGAACAAAAATGGCGAGACCGCTGTAAGAGAAGAATAATGGCACTATTTCGTAGCCAGGTAGCTTCAGATCAGAATGATCTGAGAGGTGTGAGCGAGGATCTACCTGTGTTTCACTAAGTGGCAAAACAGCTGGTCTGTACTTACAGACGTGGACGTACGCAGAAAAGTGATTACTTTTTAGCCCGCGTATATTGGCTACGTCTACCCTGAATTCTCTAGTCATAATCACAGACAAACACAGAAAACACAAACATCGACGATACTAAGCAAGGCTGCGAATTGAAAATTCTGACGTTGGTTTACCGAATCAAATTTTTGTAGGTGTTATACCCCTACAACAATATGAAACAGTGCACCAACAAAATTTTCACTTACAACCCGCTTTCGTTTTCGTTTTCGACCTTCTCCAACTGTTGTCTGACAATGTTGAGTTGAGAATCGGAGTTTAAAATGCTCAGGACCTTTGTATTATATTTCCCGCATTTATAATAAGCGCAACTTTGTTTGCCTCAACTGGCACATTTTGTGACATCTGGTGGATATCAATTATTTCATGTACAAGGGGGCAAACATCGTCAGCATAGTCCAAGTGTTTGAGGTAAAATGTCACCCCAATCCTTGGTTCCTTTCAGTTAGTGCTGCCCGAAGTACATCGCTGATGACTACCAAGAATAACAATGGTGATGGTAAACAGCCCTGACATACTCCACTATGGATTTCAAAGTCATCTGATACCTTACCGTTGTGAAGTTCATGACACTTACCGCCCTTCTAAGCAGCCCTAATAATAGCTACAAGTTTTCTAGGGATACCTATTCAGGTAGCATCTCTGTTCAAACTACCGAAAGCCCTTTTAAAGTCAATGAAAAGCAGATGTAGCGGAGACTTAAACGCGACGTATTGCTCAATGATGATTCTCAAAGTGTTGATGTGATCTACGCCAAAGTATCCACCTCCAAATACCTCCTGTTCGGCATCGAGTGTTGAGTCTAGATGCTGTTTTATTCGCTCTAGAACTATTTTAGCTATTATCTTGTATACGCCTTCCATCAAATTGCTTGATGATCATACCTCTTTTCTACTCCTCCCGGAACTGTTCATTTTCCCATGTCGATTCTGTCTGCGCAGCTCGAAAAAGCTCGGCAGGGATACCATCAATACCTGCTGCTTTACTTTCTTTCGAAGGATCTGATAGTGGCTACTATCTTTGTGTTGCAGGGAGGTCCGGTTCGAATTCGGGAAATCGTTGCTACGGCACGCACGTTGGAATTTGGGACTCACAACTATTGACATTGCCCTTTCCTCAATTGTATCTAGTCCTTACATAACAGAAAATGTCCTGCCATCCTCGAAATTCTCGTTCAATGTCTTGCACTTGGTTGTTCTTTATCAAACATTTTCAGAAGCAAGATGTATCATATTAAACAAGCATAAAACAATTTTAATTTGTTTTAAACTTAATCTACCAACGCATACTGTTTCCATTTCTCCTTCATCTTAGTTTCTATATCTCTATTTCAATAACTCATAAGCCACATTGTCCTACATTCCAGCTCATGCTTATCTAGCAAAGAAGTTAAATCTATCTTTCAGCTAAATCACTGCAAGCAGGACCTCATTATTTTAAGCCCTCCAGTTACTCTGAAACACGATCGTCGTGTTCCAAAACCCGAAAATCCTCCTAAAACACTGCAAATCATTTTCCAAAAAATTTATTACTCCAACACCTCGAAATTGGCATTTCCATAATCCAGCAAAATTATCCGATATTGTGATAAGAACAACTGTTCGACTATTCGACTGTTCAAATGTATCTGTATTTGGTTGGCCAAATCATTATTGCCGTCATTACTCTCGTATACTTTCCATTCGTACGTTAGGCTATAGTCCAAGTCCTCCTCAGTCATTCTGATACGAAAAGTGCATGAAAATCCTTCTCAACTTGCTGTGGCCCATCGACTCGGAACTGTATAGTCCAGGAGTCTGGTGTCGAGAGTGGGCATTTGAAAGTCCAGACTTGCTGCTGCTGCATCACTTCCGAATCGAATGAATGAATTGGAATGGCATCCGAACTATGTACGAGTATTTGTACTCGTATCTCTCCATTTAATTTATCTGTCTGACAGGAAATTCGGAGGATAAATGGAAAACCCCAGTGAGCCTTCGAAACAATTTCCATTGTTCCGAGTGTTGTTGTTTCTGAATTCTGATTTTGAATCTGCTTCTGATTCAGGTTCGGTTTCCACAGCGCTGATGGTTATCTTTCATTCTAGTGTACTACGAATAGTCTGCCTTTTCCATTTCACCCTCTATTATGCTTCGCACAGCTATTACCAACCTACAACGGTGTGGTAGAGTTAAACCGATGATAAGGGAAATAATTAGCAGAAAATTGGAACAAATGGAATTAGTAATCTGATACTGCCCTGAGTTTGTTCGTGAACAGCAGCAGGGTACGAAATTCGGTACACAGGGAGTCCTGTTGCTTTTGACAGATCATTTTGAAGGTTCTTATTATGGAATAAACCTTAAAGCTATTTTTCGTAAAGATTTTTCTGAAAATTTCGAGATACGAATATCTTAAGGGAAGAGATAACACCCTGAAGACGTTACACCTGTCATCAAAGTTTTTTCTTTTTGATTTTTCTTTACTTTAGGGAGAGACGACAGCGCCATATCGCTGATGTTACACCGTCGCGCAAAGTCACTCTACGCTCTACGAAAATTTGAATGGAAAATTTATGATGCGACAAACGGAAGAGAATTTATTTGCCATCACATAGATGTGGGTGGTTGGAGGGTTGTTTGAGTGTAACACGTCGAGGATGAGCAGGACGACCGACGGCGACGGATCCATGAAAATTATTCAACCTGAAGGATGTATGATAATTTCCGGACGGAAAAGTAATCAAAAATCGCTTAGGCGAATACAAGCGCGTACAGACGAATGTTGCACTAGTTTTCTCTTCAAAAAGGTGATACCAAGCGGAAGCAAAAGAATGTTGAGAAAGCATCGTCTCGTAAACTTATTATGAGTTTTTTGTTTTTTATTAATGGATGCTCCTCTTCTAGAATGGTATCTGATTTTTATTTGTCGCGACGTAAAATTAAAAAATTAAAAAGCTATTACAATTTAATTAAATTATTATATAGTAGCATATCAATTTTAAATTGAAGTTTTAACAAGGAAAATAAGTATATTTAATTCAAATGAAAAAAAAAATCATTTCGGAACCTTAGAGTGTGGCAAACAAGGGAATACAAATTTATGTATTAGTCCCTAAGCCAGCCACAAGACTGTCTGATAAGAAGCATTGTTTAGATAACAGATAATCTGAAATTGTATTGCGTCAGATAGGAAATTTCACAAGATGATAAGCACAACTTTGACCGATGAATAACCTCCAATTGAATGGAAGCCAGCATTAGCTTTCACCTACGAACATTAGAATGCTGTAAAAAATATGGTATTTCACATTAATAAAGGGTCTTTCAATAAGCGCTTCCTATCTTTAAATTTAAATAAAGCAAAGTTTGTGTGAGGTATCATCGACATGTTTTATTCGTTTGAAAGGCCTATCGATGTCTTTATGTATGGAATATAAGATCGTTGAAATGTCGGCCGCGGCTGCTCTGGGTGGCGCGCATCCGAAATGTCCAATTTTCCATGACTCTGGCGCATAAATCAGGCTGAATTTGACCGATGGCATGGGTTATGTTGGGTTTGAGGGGAGCTGTAGTTTGTGGCTTATTTGCGTAGACCTTGCGACTTCAAGAAACCGCATAAGAAAAAGTCTAACGGGGTCAAATCGCACGATCTCGGTGGCCAGTTCACATCACCTCCACGAATTGCTCGTAGTTTTTGGGATTCGATTATTTCATGGGGTACCCACTTATCGAGTTTCTTTACCTTTCCTATGAGAGAAAGGTGTCGACTTATCGTAATTGGTGATACTACCATGCCTTGTGCAATCCACCGTTGCTCTTAGCATACCGTCGTTCACAGATGTTCACTCGAGAACTTCTTATTTCCGACTGAGCGAAAATCGCACATTTCATGTGGTACAACCCAACAATATAAAAATTATGTAAATTATAATAATATGTATGAAATACGCTTTATTGTTTAAGATAAGAGGCGAATGTATTTATCGTTACTAAACAAAGTTTTAAGTTTAAGTTTTTGATGGGGAAGATATAATTCAAAGTTTAAGAAAACGATAAACATAAATTACATAAATTATATAATTGGAGTAAAAATTAAATCAATTGTCGAGTGATTAAATGAGTGAAGCCATTTTTTTTAACATTGATTTCACTCTCTCGTATCTTAGCTTTTCAGGCGATATATTAAACAAACGAGTCACAGAGTTACTAAATAAAACCATGAACAATGTGTTTTATGGCAGAGCCGAAGTATTACTTATGCATACTGATTAGTCTATGTAGACAGTTACCCTGACATCGAATAGAATCCTACAAAACATAACGTCACCTTTTTTGTAGATTGTAGGCGTACTGTTTACGATTGATGAGTTTGGACCATTTTCTGTTCGAACGGCGCGGGCCAAACGGTCACTATAGATGATGAGTACTACAGACCCATGATCACTGAATTGTTCATCCTTCAAGTGGATGCATTGGGGCTCAAGGACATGTGATTCCAACAGGACGGAGCAACGGCGCATACTGCACGACCCACAACCGACATTCTATAGCCTACCTTGTACATAAAAATAAAAATAACCTTTTGCATCGAATTAAAATTTTGTTACTAATGGAAAACAGCTTACAACGAATAACTAAAGCAACAAAATACAAAAAAATTCTTCTGTGATTGTATGGACTGTCTTGTACAAATTAACCCCCAAATATAATCTCTCATCATTTTCTCATTATATTGGTCCTGATAACAACTCGACGTTCAAAATCCATCAAATCTTGTTCTTTCGAATAGGAACCCATATTGTCTTTAAACTGTTCCAAGTGAGCATTAAACCTATGCGCTTTCCGAGACATTCTGCAACCCATGAGTTTAGAGGTGTTATAGCTAAAATTTGAAGGGGCGGAATACTGCTGGAAACTTCGGAGGCGCACTGGTGTCATCACCATAATAATAGCGATACAACAAGGTGATACAGAAGACGTTACGCCAGTGTTCGAGGGTGTTGAATTACTGTGTAATATTGGTAAAATCTATGAGTTTTGTCTAGCAAGTGCGAAGGGTTCTTAAGGGCACCTGACCAGATGAGGGCATGGTACTCCAATTTGAAGCGGATAAACGTCAGAAAGTGTGAAATATTGCATTTCTTACATCGCTTGAGGAAACCTAGACATACTTAGAATGGAAAGTTTTTCGGCTTCTACGATGCAAGTGCCATTCATGGATATTAGTTGGGTATTTAAATTTTGCCTTAACGACAGCAGACAGCATTGTGTTTTGGAAGCATTAAATTCCACTCTGTGGAATTTAATGTGCCTAACATACGCTATCGTTCCTGTTTTACAGCCAAAGAACAGGGACGTGAGTCCGGGAACGAATAACGAAATATATAGTAAACTTCGTAAAGATTTTAATGTTCTTAACAAATTTCTCTTCAAAAATTATATCATGTCTGTTGAACATAATATTAAATCTGATAGTAAATTGTTTTGGCTTTTTATCAATTCTAAAAGGAAGTCTACGGGGATTCCAAATTCAATGCATTTTAGAAACCGTGAATCGGAAAATATTGAATCTACTCTTGAACTGTTTGCAAATTTCTTTCAGTCCGTATACACCTGCCATTATAAAATTAGCACCATTCCCATTAGTTCCTCTAGTTGCGTCGAAATTGGATCTTTGACTCTAAGCCATGACGATGTTTCCATCGCTCTTCAATCATTAAAACCTACTTTATGCAGTGGTGCAGACGGTATTCCGTCCTACTCAATAAATGTGTCGGTTCGCTTTCCGTCCCCCTGCTTAAAATTTTCAACCGTTCTCTCTCGGAAGGTGTATTTCTTGAAGTTTGGAAGAAATCCTTTTTAGTTCCCATCCATAGGTCTGGGACCAAAGGCAATGTTGATAATTACAGAGGAATTTGTAAACTTTCGGCAATCCCTAAGTTATTTGAAAGTATTATTAAAACTAAAATTGAATTCCTTATAAAAGAGTATCTGCCGGATGAACAGCATTGTTTTGTCGCTGGTAGATCCACTACCACAAACCTTGCATTATTTTCGTCCTTTGTTCTGAAACAAATTGAGAAAGGGAACCAAGTTGACACCATATATACAGATTTCAGCAAAGCGTTTGACTCAGTCAATCATGATAGGCTAATCTATAAACTTGAATCTTTCGGATTTCATTCGCAATTACTTCGTTGGTTGTCTTCTTTTCTTCTCCGTCGAACCCAATAGGTTAAAATCGGTAACCTTGTATCAAAAGAAATTAAATGTAGCTCTGGTGTTCCACAAGGGAGCCATTTGGGTCCGCTTTTCTTCATCATCTTCATTCGTGATATCGCGATAAATATTAAATATGGACAGTGTTTATTGTTTGCCGACGATCTAAAATTATTTAGAGCTGTTAAAAACATTGAGGATTGCTCTTTACTGCAACTAGATTTAAACAGTATCACGGAATGGTGCAAAATCAATGCCCTAACGTTAAACACAAGCAAGTGTAATTTAATTTCATTCTCCAAATCATCCTCTATAATTCAATTTGAATATTCGATTGTTTCCATACCCCGAATTAGTGAAGTCAAAGATTTGGGAGTTATGTTGGATACTACTTTTTCTTTTAAAGTACATTTGAATCGTACTTTATCCAAAGCTTATTCGGCAATAGGTGTCATTAAGAGAAATTGCAAAAGCTTTTCTGACCCATTTTCTTTCCTGTCATTGTACTCCGCCCTTGTTAGACCTTATCTGGAATACGCAGTTGTGATTTGGAATCCCAATCTCTCTTCTGACTCCGACCGAATTGAAAGTGTTCAAAAGCGTTTTACAAGATTCGTTTTCTATATAATGCATTGGAACTTTTGCCCCAATTATACGAGTACAGCTAGATGTTTACTCCTTGGCTTAAAATCGCTAAGTCTAGACGTACTATACATGATATAATGTTTGTTAGAGACCTTCTCGGTTATCATATAAGATGCCTATTCTATTATCAAAAATAGGACTTCATGTCCCTATACGGTCATTGAGAACACGGCATCTTCTTTTTGTTGAATACCACAGAACGAATTATGGTACTAACGAACCGCTTACTCGTACTGTCAAAGCCTTCAACGATGTCAGTAACCTCTTTGACGTTTGTTCAAATAGAGCTCAATATTTATATTTATTATATTTTTAAAATATAGTCAAAACCTTATACATTTTTTAAATTTAATTTATGTATATATGTAATATTTTGTTTTCTGGTATCTGTTAGCACTTAAGTGACTTGTAGATGTACAAATAAATGAATAAATAAATAAATAAATAAATAAATATGAGAATCAGGAAGTACTGTCGTCAGCAAGGGAATATATTGGGTTAGAAGCGGCAGACAAGAGATCTGATAAAAATTAAAAAGGGTGTCAGAGACAGAATGGAGCCCTGGGGCATACCAGCACTTATTTTGTGAATATTAAACTTGAAACCATCCAAAACAACTTGAATTGAACGTTCCGAAAGGTAGTTTCAAATCCATTGAAGAAGATAGTCATCGATCGCAAAAGCACGCATTTTCGACAAAAGAGCCTCATGACAAACTCTGTTAAATGCCTTATAAATATCAAGTGCAATTGTCTTACTTTGGCCAGATTGGTGTAGATTTTGGTTCCACTTTTGGGTGAGACATCCCAACAAATCACCAGTTGACCTGTTGCTACGGAAACCGTACTGCCGGTCATTAAGAAATTTTCGTATTTCGGGATATTGCATGAACTGACGGTTTATCAGCGTTTCCATGACATTGGAAATGACGTAAGTGCAATGGGTCTGTAAGAGGAGAGATAGGAAGATTCGCCTTTTTTAGGGACGGGATGGACTAAAGTAGGATTGATGAAAAAGCTTACGCAATGGTTTTGCCAGCATGGAACAAAACCTCTTCATAAGAAGGGGAGATATACGAGTACCATCTGGACCAGCGTATTTGTGTATGTTAAGATCTTTAAGTGCTCTTACTACTACACGAGTGTGATAGTGGATTCGGCTCATTGAAGATTCGACGCACTCAAGTGTAGGCGGAGACACAATACACAACCTGCAAAGTATGTGGCCTTGTCCAAAGTGCTGACAGCTGGTATGTCGTTGTAAATTAGCGTTGGGATGGAGGATGAGAGCAGAATTTTCGCTGTTTTTGACGAACGACCAACAACTTGTATTACCTTTGGGATATTGTGATATTTTTTTCCTCAGTTTTTGGTCGTATTGAAGTCATTTCTAGATCGTTTGAATTTTTTTCGGTATTCCTGTCGGGTTGATCTTATAGCACCGAAAAAACATTTCTTAAACCCTGACATCCTCTTTACAGCCCAAGTTGTAACATGCCTTTTCTTATGGTTTGATACACTTCATGTCAATGAACACATCAGCCGCGGCATCTACGTCTTTATCGACGAAACACGACGATTAGTTACAATTCCTAAAGGAGGTGTTAAGTCCGCTCCAACTGACTTTTTCGTATTACCATAGGGTTCTTTAAGGAATTTTGCTCTAACTGTGTGGCCAGTATACTACAAATTAGCTGATATGACATTATGGTCAGGCGAGCCTAGAGGGGAAAGCAAATCAACGGTGTACTTATCTGTGAAGAGACTTCAGGCAGATTTGAACATTGGAATTCTGATTTCTTCAAGCAATCCCTTGACATCATTACAATAGAAAAGTCCGTCTTTGAATCTTTCTTTGATCACTTATTCTAACATTTATTTCAAGCTAATTCTAATGTCTCAACTAGAAAAACTAGAATTGCTGCTTTATTCTTGAGCAGGTTCGGAATTTACTGATTTGATCACAAAATCAACGCGCTCATAGTTAGTACTAGTAGTTTGAGATTGACATAATATCTTTCAACGCTGCATGCAGCATTCGGATACTCACTAATGAGCCACGTGAATAAATTGTTAAATCTTCTCCCACCGGTCCATCCCGATTTTACTTAATACAACACGTTTCTCTTTATACACTTATATCATTGTAAAAGGTACAAAACCAAAGTTTTTCAAAAATAATCGATGAGTTTAGTTATTTTTCGGTATAAAGAATTAGAAAATAGTCATTGAAATAAAAACTCAAAAAAAAATTTATTTATGTATATTTTATTATGTATATTACTTTTGCTAACTGCTCAACAGTGAAGGCTACCTATATTTCGCTTTCAGGGAAAAACGTTTGGTAAGTAGTATCTAGACAAGAAGCCAATAAGGCTCCAGGAGCAGATAAACTCGATTCCGGGAGATGGTAAGAAACATACACCAAATTATCGGTAAAGTATGGCTGAATGAAAGTATGCCATCTGAATGGAATCTTAGCACCATCTGATTCTTAAGGGAGACTCTTTGAACTGCGTCTTCAATTGATGAATAAGTTTTTCTATCATATTGAGCAAAATACTTTGTACCGTTCTTTGTAGATGCAGATATATTAAACATTTTGCAGATGTGAATTATCACTAGTGATAATATATGGCAATATAGTAGTAATTGGGGGTAGAACGAAGTATATACATGTAGTATCTACCGCCTGGTCACCCTGTCCTCGCTGGAATTACGTTACCCGAATGGGATGTCAAGAGAAGTGTCTATTCAGCAGTCAGTTGTCAAGCAGATCAGCCGCATTATGTTTTAACCTCCTTTATTGTGAATTACGAGTACAAATTTAATTTTGAATTTCTTATTAAAATTATAATATTTTAACCAGTAAGTTCCTTATTTTTCATTTCCCTACATACATATGTACGAGTATGTGCATTGTGCATTGTGCATATATGCTGTGGACAAGGATGCACATCCAACACCAATGGCTCACAACAGAAAGCTAAAGCTTAGAGATGGTATAGGACGAGATAGGATAGCTTAGAGAGATCATGTCAATGATCGGTAATGTATGTGAATCTCCTAAATATAATGGGTTATGCTTGTGATTTTATAGTCGGATGGCGTGGACGGAAAATGAGTGTTCGAATTGAAATCAAAGAAATCTGGCCCAAATCAATGCGGCACTTCTTTGGGAACTGACAAAATTTAGTCTGTTACTTAGGTACTCAGAAAGTTGTATTTGTTATATAGTCACATAAGTTTCTCACCAATGTCAATCCCTGATTCCTAGCAACATGTAGGCAGATAGACGTAGTCTATTGGCGGCTGTCAAACCTTTATCCAGAAAAATTTTTTTTGGAATTTTAGCTTAGAATTTTCCACTTCTGAATAATTTTGGGAAACACCCTTAATTTTGTGCATTGCGCCTGAAATACATCGACAAAAATGTATATGCATTAGTAAATGTGGGAGTTTGTTTACCTAAATCGGAAAAAGTAATGAGTTGGGAACATATCCTTGTGGCAAATTAGTACCTGCAAGAAACGAATATGTTCGAAATATTTCAAGAAAGCTTATATAAAGTTACAGTTCAATCGACCTCTAAAGTATGAAAAGATGTAAAGACTACATATAAAGTATTTCCTCACCTAAACGTGCGTATTGTACCTTATCTAGACCGAGCTTATTTATTGAAGTTCGCGTCTCTTTGATTCCCAAGCGAGGCTTGTGAGCAAGAATTTTGAAGCCTCAGGCATTTAAGTATACGCCTGATTTCAATTCGTATTAAGGATAAATTTGCAAAAAAAAGTCTGATGTGCGTTCATGATTATTAAATGGAGGCAGGAGACTTCACCAAAAATCGCTTCACACAATTAATGTTATAGGCAGTTTTTTTTCTTTTTTTTTATAAGGGGTTAAAAGATAGAAGGAAGAGAAAGGAAAATTGTTTTGTAGTGGTTTGAAACTCAGGTGTGTTTGGTTTCGAAATTCGCTCTCCAGGGGGTGGGAGTCCGAATAGGACGGAGAGTTTTTTCTTCACTCAGAATGTTTCGAGGTATAATTCACAGTATTTTTTTTTTCATTGCTTGAAACTCTAGAAGAGCCAAATCTACGTGATAGTACCACTACACCACGGCCACCCTAAGATTGCCACCCATGACGTTAAGATTGCCACCCATGACGTTAAGATTGCCGTTGATGAATTCAATGGCAATTCAGGCATTGGGAAAGCATTCGTTAAAAACCAGGAAGAGATAAGCTGAATGAAAATTACTACATGACATTGAACCATAATGTAATCAATATGCTAGGTGGGGTGAAAAGTAACCTCCTTGACCGCCAGAATGCGCTGCTACTGTAAAAAAGGATATGGTGCCTTGAAGTCCGTTCATATTTAGGCAGACATGCCAAATTTTTGTGCGATACTGTCATTAGTTTTGTTTTGACAGCTGATTGTTGTTAACGTGTTTGGCATCATGTTGATGCCAACGATTTTCGTTCTGTCATAAAACATTATTTTTTGAGAGGCAAAACGGCGAAGGAAACAAAAGGAAAGTTGGATAAATACGAGTATTATGGAGCTAATGCTCTGTCAGATTACACCGTCAAATATTGGTTTCGAGAGTTTCGTGGTGACCGCAACTCCACTACCGATCAAGTCCGCAGCGACAGGCCCTCCGATGCGGTTACAGAGGACGATGTCAAAAAAATACATGAAATGGTGTTGGCTGACCGGAGAGTGAAGGTGCGCGAGCTAGCAGATACCACAAAGATTAGTACTGAGTGCACACGCCATATTTTGGGCAATATTCTGCATATGAAAAAGTTATCCTTCCTGGGTGCCTCGCATGTTCACTCCTGACCAAAAACACGAACGGGAGAGCATTTCGAAAGAGTGATTGGACTTGCTGATGCGGAATCGGGGGCTTTTGGCGTCGATTTGGCTCCCTCCGACTGTTATGTCTTCCCTAATTTCAAAAGATGGCTCATCAATAAAAAATTCAGCTCACGCGAGGAAATCATCGACGCCACGGAGGAGTATTTTGCAGACCTTCCGGAAAATTACTTTTCGGAGTTGGAAAATCGCTGGAATAAGTGTATCAAGCTAAAAGGGGACTGTATTGAATAAAATAAAAAATATTTAAAAAAAATTTTTTCATTCCCAAGGAGGTTACTTTTCACCCCACCTAGTATATCATTTAATGTTATGTTGAGGACTTGCCGGACATAATTGTCAGTAAAACAGGTCCGCTAACCGACTATCATGCAAATTGACAGTTTTTCTCAAATATGTATAGCAATGGAATTGTAGAGTTTTAAACTCTCAACTGAAAATTGAAACACAATAGAAGTTATGTTAAATTATGCCCAAAAATAATAAAATAAATTTACAATATACCATAAAATTTAAGACGTAATCGTTTCAACTTCCCATGCATACCCTATGTCATTTCTTCCTTAGATGAAATTAGTTTACCAATTCTTTCTGCTGCTTTTACGGAACACGTTTCTTCTTAAATTATCTGTAAGCACTTGGCACACGTATTGCAATTCATAATCGCGCTTCAATTCCAGATGCATCAGCATTCCGAACGCAAGACTACAATATCCGAAAACAGTGTTCTTCAACAAAAAAGGGAAACTGCATAACTTCACAAAGTTCACAATAGTTTTGCACTTCAAATTCGCAAACTGGATGTTGCAATCTGTTTCCTATGCCCTAACACTGCTGTTGCCATTGCATTGAACCGTAACTGTGAAAATCTTCTTCAACCGACAGATAATCGCAATGAGTTATGGTAAAACTTTCACACAGATTCTCTCCAAGATACGATTGTACTCGTATTATATCTGAAAGCCTACCCTAAATCGTTTCGAACAACAGGCCAGACAAAGCTAACTGATGAGGATGCACTTTCTGAAGCCAACAGCATCAACAACAACAATATATCCAATTGAAATAAAAGTTTCGTTTAAGCCAATTAGCAAGTTATGTAGTCAAAGAGAAAGAGGAAAGTGAGATAAAAAAAAATAAATACAAATAAGGACAACAGTGCAACAAGAATAAAAGTGAATTCAAAAACTCACAAATGCTCCTTGAATCTTGAGTGCACATCCTTGTGGGACTAGATACATAATTACCTCCATGGAGCTGGCGTTGAGTACTGACTCTACAGCACTTGAGACGAGTGTTGTCCTTACTTAATTAACTGACATTATTTTGTTTCACTTCCTCGAAATGGAAAAAAAATGGAAAGCGGGGAAAAAATATGCAAAAGGACAATTAAATTACGATTTATAAAAAAAAATAAAGGATAACATGGAAAATGGAGGGCAACAAAAGAAGCTTTATATCTGAAAAGTTGTCCATTTGCCGTTATGAATTATTTATTGCACATTTCGGTATGTTTGTACATACGTGTGTTTGGTGAGGATGTGAAGATGGATCACTCATGGTTTGCAGCCTGCAACATGGAAATCTACTCAGCAATCTAATGGATGTACGGGTAACATTGTACAGCTGCTAAAGCGGAGGATGCTATTCGGAAAGGTTTAAGGGCCTCAGGTATGGAAGAATAAAAAAAATACCAAATCAACATTAGAATACGTTCTTCGTCGGAATGAAAATGACTAACAAGGCTTCGGCATATTCTGATAGATATTATCTAGTTTGGTAAATGCATAGACGGTCTTCCTAAATGTGAAAAACCTCAAATACATAGAACGCAAGAATTGTCATGAAAGCAATCTGATGACATTGGATGTAATCAAATTGATTCCTTGCCAACAGCTAACCTCCGAAGAGAATAAATCTTCGGAAAGTATGAGTTAAGTTATCACACATCGGAATATGCACTGTTGTCAGGTAAATGAAATGGATAGATACGATTACCTCTATTCCTGCAATTTGGCGCAATTACAATATTTGCCAACGTCGGATACGATAGGGATCAATGCTTTTTTATTTATTTTTTAGAGATTTGCCTTGTGATATGGGAAGAAATTCGGGGTCTCTGGAGGAAAACTAAAAAGCACAGAACCGCGCGATCGAAGAAATAGAGATGTACTACTACAAAAAAAAATAATAATAATGGAGTTACAGTCGGTATTGAGGGTATGGAAAAATTACTTCTGCGGACAGTTAAAACGCGAGCACAACTCAAATTTCGCTATCATGGAGAATGAATCATTCAACCTGGTGCGCGAAAGTCAAGAGATCGGTCCACCCGACCAAATGAAGTGAGGATTGTAATATTCCAGCTTAAGAACAACAAGGCTACTGGACCGAACGGCCTACCTGCCGAAAAATTTAAGGTAGAAACCATGCACGAAATAATTTAAAAGATTTGTTCTACAAAAGCATCCCTGAAGAATGGAACCTTAGCAGCACTTGCCCAATCCACAAGATAGAAGACTCTCTCAACTACTAATTATAGAAGCGTACTCGTAAGTTTCCTGAACGTCGCATATAGGATCTTATCTGCCAGCTTGTTTGAAGGCCTGAAGTTATTTATTAACAATCGGCCAAATATTTACACTACGGCACATCCTGGAAAAAAACTCAAGAAGACAATGCAGAATGACTATGCAAAATTCGAGCTGCTCCGAAAAGGTGGTAATTCTTTTACCACTTTTGATGTCAAAAAGGACTTAGGCAAAGTGATGCGCTGTCGTGTAATTTTTTCAACATCATAGCTGAGCAAATTGTGTGAAATTCGCAAGTCAACACCAGAGCTACAATTTTCGAAAATCTGTAGAACAACTTGCATACGCTGATGACATTGAAAACATTGGCAGAACTAGCGACCTGTTACTGGTGCGTTCGAAAGTATAGAAACAGAAGCAGCATAGACAGCTATAACGTGGAGGTGGTCAGGAATTTTGTATATCTCAGCTCCGTTATTGAATCTGATGATGGCATCTAATCATAAATCAACCGAAGAGGTACTCGTACTTTTACCAATCGCTGTCCTTTCAGCCTAAGAATGCAAATGAGTACTAAGACCCTCACAATTCCATTCTGGGTTGGCGGAGGTGAATGAAGATATACTTGGTCATTTCGAACGGGAAATCCTTTGAGCGATTTTTGGTCCCGTTTGCAATGAAAGGGTTTGGAGGAGGTGCTTTAATGACGATCTGTTTTAAATGTAGAATGACATTGGCCTGGCCAGAAAAGTGCACATTAGTCGCCTAAGATGGCTAAGACATGTAGAATGAATGAACACCAAGACTCCAGTCTGAAGAGTCTTCGATTCTAACCCGGTGGTCCAATGCAGTGGAGAAGAACCTCTTATTGGATGGCCCGCCCAAGTTGAGTTGGATCTGGAGGCAGTTAACTAGAGACGTTGATTGCAACCTATGTCCAGTCCACACTGTGGCGTAATCAAAATTCTTTGCAAATGGTTGGCGCTACATCCGGGATAAACATGGCCCAAAGCCGAGCCTCTCTTGCTCACTGGGCTGTGCTCCTTTCTGCTTTACGAGTATGGACAGTGAGAGAGGATCTTTGATTTTTTTGCAATCAAAGGTAGATACATGGTTCCACTTTCAGAGGTTTGTCTTTGTAGAGTGGTGATGTTAGAAAAATACAGTATTTTCGTGTTGGATGAGCTTTGAATCCAAATCTTCTTGCGTTACAGTCTGTTGGGGTGTGTAGGGTTTTTCTCGATTCTGTATGTGTGTGGTAATGGGTTAAAAAAAAATGCGGTTTTAAATGAAACACGACTTTTCGATTCAAGGGTTACAGCAAAAGAAATTTTATTAGTCTTTTCCGGAAATTACTACCATTTTTACCTTTACAAACTGTCATACTAAATGTACTAAATAATATATTTACACTTCGTTACGTTACGTTTTCCTTGTTACATTAAATTCAATTTCAAATTAATTTATCTTACTTTAATCATGGATTACAAATTCAGTAAAATATCAAAAAATAATAGAATTAGATATACTCGTACATTAAGATTGTGTTCACGAACACAGTCGACGAACGTTCCCTTCATACGTATACTGCGCCACTTCATCATTCAATAGAATCCAGAGAACTACTTTTATGATCATTGTTACATCGTTTTCATTCTGAGCGTGGACCGACCTAAATGGTCAATAAAAAGTAGTAGCAAAGCCAACTCAATAAAAAAGGATCCCTATATCGCAATAACATAAGTACACGTAATTTACGCAAAAATTATCCATTTAAGTTACCCGGCTCCATGTGTAAAATTACGAATCTCAATACGAGTAAACTCTTTGGTAGTTAGCAGAAGGCTGGCATAAGGCTCTCCAATCAGTAAATGTCTTAAAGACTACAAGCATAAGGTCACAAAATCTCATTGAGAATCTAGTTGAGTTCTTTCTGTTAAAATATAATGGGTAACAGTGAGATTATCAGAATTAGGAAAACTCTGTAAGACACTCCTAGAGTCCATACTTAGGAGTTACTTACTTAGGCCTCTCCAATTAGCTCGGTTTTTGGCTAACTGCATCTAGTTGTGCACTCCAAGTTGGATTGAAGTCCCCTTCCACTTGCGCGCACACCTAAATCGAGGTCTTCCTCTAATGCGTTGTCCTTCCTGATTAGAATCGCAGATTATGCGGGATGGAGTGTTGGTGTTCATTCGCTCTACATGTCCCAGCCATCTCAAACGATGGCGTAGAGCACGTAGAGTTCATTGTTGAATCGTCTCCTCCAGAACCTGTCGACGCATACGGGACCAAATATCTTACGAAGAACTTTTCTCTCAAAACGAACAAGGATATCTTCATCCATGCTTTGGAGCCACAGAGTAGGACTGGGATTACAAGGATCTTATATACAGTTTCCTTGGTTGTTCAGGAGAGGGCCTTACAATATAGCTGCCTTCTCAGCCCAACTGCGATTGGCAAGCACTATTCCTCGTTTGATTTCTGAAGAGATGCCATTTTCAGATGTTATAGCAGAGCCGAGTTAGACAAAGTCCCTTACTACCTCAAAGCCATAGTTGCCGATTATGACATTCCAGCCGATTGGTCGATGTTGGGTGTCTCTTCTTGTTGATAGCATATACATTATTTTGCTTTCGTTTAGCGCTTCTGTTCCTATACTTTGTATAGCTCTTCTCTGTAGATGCTGGCATATGTGGTGAGTATCGATCTGAACTTCTTGGGTTTTCTCCAGGATCTGCCGTAGTGTGAATATTTGGTCAATTGTGGTCTTACCGGGCCTAAAACTGCACTGATAGAGTCTTATCAGATCGTTGATAGTTCAGCAGACAAGATCTGATATGCAATGTTTAGGAGACTGACACCTCTACGCCATAGGGCAAACGATGCTGAGGTTCCATTCATCAGGCAAATCTTGGAAACAAGTTGGTGTATGCTCTCTATCAAACCATCTCCTACTGGCTTAAGTAGTTCGGCGGATAGGACAACCGGCCCGGCAGCCTTGTTCGACTTCAGTTTAGATATTTCTATCATCACTTCATTTTAGTCGGCTGGCCAGAATTCTTGACTTGCATCGTAAATATTGAATGGTTCGATTTGCCTGAAGCAGAATTTGTGTCATTTTCGTCGTTTAGCAGTCCGCAGAAATGGTTTTTCCATATCCTCAGCGCCGACTGTGACTCTACTACAAGGTTGCTTTGTTCATCTCTATAGGTTTCCGTTCGGGTCTTATTACCATGACACGTTCCTTTTACCTTTTGATAAAACTTCCAAACATTATTCCTGGAGTAGTACCTCTATATTCCCTCGATCGCGCGCTTGTCATGCTCTTCCTTTTTTCTCCGTAGAAGCCGATGTTCATCCCTCGCCTTTTGCTGGTAGAGCTTACGAGCCGCTCTCGTCCTTTTTTGCTGCATGTGCTTGCCGGCGCTCTTTATCAAACCAGGGATTTCGTGGTGGTGCGCGGGTGAATCCCAGCACGTCAGTGAGCTTCTAGGCATCTAAACAACTCAAGACTCCTTGGGGAGTGTTATCAAATCATTTCCGCAAAATGTTGAAAATATTGTAGTTAAACAACAGATCGTGAAAATTAGATAAATTCCGAAAAAAATATATTGAAATACTTAAAATTTATTAATTCGTTTTATTATTTTGAATTTCGGACATTGTTTGATTACAAATTTTAAGCATTTCCATTTGTGAATATCCAAATGTTAGCGGTGAAAACTTGGCACTATCAGATTCCTCAATATCATTCATTATACGAGATAGCTCTTGGTTAATTTCTATCAGCACCTCATTCAATCATTATTGATCTCGGAGGAGAACTGCTTCTTGAAGAATCGGAGAACGTAATCGGATGCATAGTAAATTCGAATGTGTCATCTGAGGCTGCATTATATGTTAAGTTTCCGCACTGTAAGCTCTTAAGTGACCATACCTTGGATTACAGATTTAGACATCTCCCAAAATTGAGTCCGCCTCCAGCCACTGCCACCTTTTATCTTTGGGCTGGCTGCTTCACCTCCGAAAAATCTGTAAAATCTGTCCCTCAACGACCTCCACCAATCCTTTCATTTGGTTGCTGTAATAAAATTAACTTAAACTTGAAATACATCAGCCAAAAAAACGTTAAACGACTTAAAATGTACTAATTTGCCATTCTATTACATCAGGTATGCAGTAAGATTCGATTTGCGACCTATTGCAGCAACGCATGTTTTTACTGCACCAATGTTTCACGTATTAGGCTTTATAAATTTTAAGCGGTCTTTGGTATTTAATTCGTGACGAAATTTAGGAAGTATAGTATATTATTGGCCCGGGTCTACCCCGGACAACTTTATTAAGCTTATTAACAAGTAAAAACTTAAAGCTATAATTAAAAACTAACAAAGATATACTTAACCTAATGGGGCGAGGAGAAATGGTGGACGGGGGAGATGTTAAGGGAGTGGCATATGGAGCAGCGCTTTTTTTATTTTTTGTTTGCTGCTATTTAGGTCAAAGACTTCGGCGTAGTTGTTTGTTATACGCAACATTCTAGATATGGGTTCAAAGTGACCGTAGTTGGTGCGGTGAGTTCGGATCAGGAAGAATATGACAGATCTTAGATTACGGGGATTGGGAGTGAATGCAATATTTTGCGTTATTCTCGAGCAGTCGATATTTCCAGTCAGTAACTGGTGGATAAAAAGTACATCAGCGACTTCAAGACGTTTTTTAGGGTATGCATGCTAATTAGTTTTAGCCTATTTTCATAGGGGGTAATCCATATGGACCGGCCCAAGGTAGACCACGAAGTGCGAAACGGATAAACCTACGTTGGACTGCTATTCTATTCTTTGAATGTGGCTTAGCTTATAGGGTGACCAAACTTGGCTGCAATATTCGAGAAGAGGCCTTACAAAAGCAATGTACAGCGTAAGGGTTGGAAAATTCTTTTGACCAGCGTTTGATAAAGCCAAGTGCAGAGTTAGCTTTATTTATAATGCTGTCAATATGGGAGTCGAAATTCAATTCTCTATCACAAATTATTCCTAGATCACGTACTTGGGTAGTGGACGGAATAGGCTCATCGTAGATGAAGTAGTTTCTTGGAGGGATAGGTAGACGTTTACGGGAATAGGTTATCGCTTGGCATTTGTTGACATTAAGCTACAAAAAGTTTTGCTTGCACCATACCGAAAACTTATTCAAGTCACCTTGCAAGCAATGGGAGTCAGACGGTAATGAGATGACTTTGGAAATTATCATGTCATCAGAGAAAATAGAAAGATTAGAGTTCGTTAAAATGAGATTTATATCGTTAATTGTGAGGATAAAGATGATTGGACCAAGGTGACTACCCTGAGGGACACCAGATGCTGCTTTAATGGGGGCGAATATTGAAGATCTGAAGATGACCCTGTATTCTCGGTCTTTGGTCCATGCCACAAAATGAGGGGAAAAGCCAAGTTTTTTTAGTTTAAAGATGATAAGTTGGTGAGAAATTTTAACGAATGCCTTGCTGAAATCTGTGGAAATTGAATCGACATCATCACCGTCTTCTAAAGCATGAAGCGTCCTAGAGACGAACTCTGTTAGGTTAGTGGCCATTGGTTTACCTTTCATGAAGCCATGCGGATTTGTGCAGATATATAGTTGGCCTACAGTACGGAAACAGTTGTTGATAGAATATGCTTTCAAAAAGTTTGGTTATGCAAGAGAGTTTTGCTATGGGCCTGTAATTATCGACTTTGGCCTTACTTCCTTTTTTATGAATAGGGATGATGTAAGATTCCTTCTATAGGGAAAGTACCTGTTGAGACAGACAAGTTAAATAGGGCAGCAAGAGAAGGATGGGTAACACACTCTTTTATTACAATAGCCGGAAGGCCACCAGGCCGGACGAGAAATCATCTTTAAGTTTGGTAATGTTTTCAGATACCAAAGTTGTTGTTATATTTAGCGAAATGGATGACGTCTCAGGATAGTTTCTCATATAGCTAAAGTAACTAGGATCGGGTTCAGCTGTTTTCTTAGAAAAGGATTTGTTAAAATGAGAGGCAAAGAAATTTGCAATGGTATTTGGGTCGGCAGAAGATTCACTAAGAAATTTAAGAGTAGATGGGTAGCCGTCTGACTTTCTTTTGGTATTAACAAACTGGTAGAAGCGTTTAGGGTCCGAGACTAAGCTAATTTGCATGCGGTAGAGGTACTCAAGGTAAAGAGACTCATAAAGTTCAGAAAAACGAGTGTATATCAATCGATAATTACTGTAGTCGAAATCAGATCGAGTTCTTAAAAATTTGTGCCACAACTTGTTTCTGTTATTACGGGGAGAGCGCAACTCCTTGTTGTACCAGAGAGGAGCTGATATGCAGTCCTTTCGGAAGGTATACCGAACCGATTGGGCAAAACAGTAGAAAATTAACGAATAGAACGTTGATAGGGCAAGACCAATGATAGTTGTCTCAGTAATAAAGTCAAAGTTAATGTTGCTGATGAGGTTTTTAAGTTTGTTAAAGTCGGTTCTTCGGAAGTTAAATGAAAATGAATTTTCCATGTGTTGCCATTTTCATATGAGTATATAATTGACAAGTGGGGAAGAAGGCGGTCTAGGGTAGAACAAAGAAAATCACTGCTATAAACGACACAGTCATCTGAATTGGATGTTAAGACAAGGTCGAGTTGTCTGTTCATTGTATTAGGTATTCCACTAATCTGATGTAGACTTGAGTTGGTTATGCATTTCAGAGGTCGAATTAAGAGAGACAAAATGAGACGAATCATCGGCAGGCTCCCATTTAACGTGAGGGAGGTTGAAATCTCCTACTAGAACAGGTTGTGCATCATCAGTCAAAAAATCAACGGCGTGAACTACAGGTTGATAAGACTGAATGTAGCAACAAAGTACGTAAAGACAGCGTTTGGGGAGCGTAATGTTGACGCATACTAACTCAAAGTTATGAGTGTGGAGAATATCGACAGGAGTTGCGTGAAAGCAGTTCCGGACTGCTAATAAAACACCTCGGCCATAGGGATTATCAGCTCTTTCAAATCCATCTTTTCGAAAAACGTTGAAATTTGGAGGAAACAGCTAATGGTTCTTAATGTTACGAATTAGATTTGTTTCAGTAAGAGCAATTATGTCATAGGGAAACTTATGAGAATTGAAATATACCGAGGAGATTTTAAAGCGTAAACCTCCTACATTTTGGTAGTAAATGGACAGGCATTGTGGACTGGAGGATACAGAATTCAGTTTGTTAGGAACTGTAATAGTTTTTAAAATTGGAACGAGTTCTTTGCAAATTTGAAAGACGTTTGGAGCTGACATGCGAAAACAGCGTGGAAAGATCATTATGAACTTCGTTGGAAGAGATGTCGAAGCTCTCATGGTAGCGAACGAAAATTTGCATCAATTCCACTGGCTTAATAGAAAGACCTTCTCGTTGAATCGAAACCATAATGTTATTTTTGGTTATGCCATCAATGCAAACGGAGTTGGGTTTGTCGTGCAAGTAGTCAAGGTAGAGCCGAACATTTTCATAAATGCGGCGGTCTCTCAAACGAGATACTACATAAGGACTGTCATCATTCAACCAGAAAATTTTTTAGTAAGTTTGACAGTTGGTGGAAGGAGTGGTTCAAGGTATTTCGGGTGAGAATTGGGGGCACGAGCGGATGAAGAAGGGACAGGTTGATCAAGCACCCCGGAACTAGAATCTTGAATAGTGAGGGGGGTTGGATCAGGTGGATTGATATATGAAGATGAGGAATGGGTGGTTGGGTTTAGTATGTGGCAGCTAATAAAATTATGATATTTATGGGGCAATGTTAGTTGGAACTTGGGTAGAAGGCGCAGAAGCAAGGTTAAATGAAACTCTGTTTTGAAGCGGCTTTAAAGGTTTGGTGAGGGGAGGGAGAGGATTTGGTGTCGCGACTCTGGTGTTCTTTTTGGTTGGTGCAAAGGGGGGAAGTCAGCTAGGTCTTCTTAAAAACGTACCTGGGGTAATGAACATATGACCTTTATGTTAAGATATGAGGACCAATTCCTTTATTTTCTCCTTTAATGACACGCTGTAAGTGTCATTTCTTGTGAATCGGCAAGTGGCGGTGTATTCCATTCATGAGCCTTTATTGATTAAATCCAAAACTTTAAGGATAAGTTACCCCATGTTTTCAGCAGCAATTTTCAGGTTACTTTTGGGCCTTTGGAAAGGTTACGTAAAAATCGTATTCCAGTGACGAAGTTTCAAACGTTTTCTAGTTTCACGTCACCTCATCCCTGTAATTTTCATCGATTTTGGATTCAAAATATTACTGGTTTTAGGATCGTTCCATAACTGCAACAAAATAATTATCAAAAGATACTCAAAGGATGCGAATGTGTACTAGGAACACAGGGGGAGTCCTTAATACCAATGACAATGCTAGCACTGTTGCACGGGTCCATGTCCGACTTAGGAAAAAAGCTATTCGGGATTGAGGTTCAAGGCACCTAAGACATATCGCATTGTGATGTTGAGTTGAACACTATTTTAGTTGGTCTTTCTTCTTTGTCATATTTAGAGTACAAACTATTTACAAATTTACTCCGAGAGAGTGAAGCTCCAGCTTCACGAGCTGTTTTCGAGAAATATGAATATACGAAGCTATTACGCCATACTTACTCAAAAATCTGCAACTTGTCAAAAATATATGAACGTAATTGCAATTATGAAATTAACAAAAAACTGAACTGAGCGCATCATTTGCCATGACTTTCTTCAAAACTCCTTCATAAATCATAAAAGTTTGAAAACTTTTCCTCTATTTTAAGGAAGCCAACAAAAAAGAATTTGCACTCACTTCCGCTTCCTAGCACATCTATTCATTCACTTTATTTTTACTTCAAAGATAATTTGTAACAATTTTTCCAAACCATCTGAAAATCCACAAATGAAGGTACTAGAAAGAAAAAACGATGATGATTCTCACCCCTTTTTAGTCCGGATTGTTTCCACTCATTGTACATTCGAATAGAAGTAAAAAACCATCCAATCCCTGTCATCCCGATTCCTCAACCTTGAATACTTCTTTATTACTAAAAAAAATGTGAACAACAAGAAGGGCAAACCCAATCACAATTCAAAAAATCAGCGCATTTATCCCATAGGGTGGCAACTTTCCCAACACCCCGACGACGGTATTGACGACGACGTTAGTAGCGTCAATAATGACAATGATGTCGGAAGACTACTACCTTCCATTAGGGCAACAATAAATAATGAAATCTGATCACGTTTCCACTCAATTACCTGTTGGATTTGTTCGTTTTTAGATGAGTCTACCGCGTTGACTGAATAGCTCCAGGACACAAGCCGGTATCAAGGAACTGCTCCTTTTATTTTTTTTTTGAGAGAGGATTAACATTGTCGGTATTTTTGTAGAAGATGAAATTGTGAATTTGCGTTTACTTTTGAGGTTTCCATTTTTTTCTATGATATCTGTACGCCATGGAAATTCATCAGGTGTACGAGGGTAGGAAGTGATAATTCGATTTAAGCTTGGAAAAGGATATAGGATAACTTTGTTTATGTTTTGGATTCAGTAATAGTAGAAGCTCAGACAACCAGAGGGGAAATCTATAAGGTCTTGATTTCATTCCCATAGCCTGCCACCCCTTTTCGAATACAGAAATTTGTATATATGTAGAAGAACTGCAGTTCTTTCTGATCGTGAAGCTTTAAGCGACTATTCTTTACGTGACAAACTGAGGTTATAACTCCAATGGTGAGGACACAAGGTTAATCAAAATCTAATCAGCCAAAGTAAGACGATACCTGTCTGGCTTAGGGTGTTCTAATATATCTAAAATATTATATGTTGTGAAGCAACAAATAGCCGCAGCTATTAATAAACTTACTGCTGACGACCACAGCAAACGAAAAACAGACAAAAACTTTACATGTATATGTAATGTGTACATGTATACATGTATACATGTGAAATTTTTCGACCATTTTGGACCAACCGCTACAGCAGATATCACTACCATCCAAGAACAACGATTGAATAGGCCGGTTGAAAAAAGAATGGAATACTATGATATTTAATAATCTTTAGAGAGCAGAGGCAGTGCTTATTTGAATGTCCATTTGCCATCAAAGGAAGACTAAGTCAAGGAATCTTCATAAGCGCTCACACCCACAGAAAAGAAAATGACGACTTTTTCAACGATTTCTTCTACGACTTCTTCGACCAGACTTATGAGCAATCCCAATTTTAGCACGGCTAAGAAATCTCCTTAGAGATTTTAACTCGAAATTAGGAAAAGGGGTCCATCTTCGGCAGCACATCTCGAAGATAAAGTCTGCATGACATTCTGCTCTGACATTTGAATCATAGTTATCAACTTAGCAGCTAAGGAAAATGTGATCTAACACCTTAGCATTCACAATGGGACCTGATAGACAACTGATCAAAAAATTGTCGACCAGATTAATCATTAATCAGGGGGTGGTCGTGGTGTAGTGGTACTAGTAATCGCTTCTCACTCGGAGGGTCAAGGTTCGAATCCTACCCAAGACATAACACTGACACGTAGATTTGGCTGTTGTAGAGTTTCAAGTACAAAAAAATAGTGTGAATTATAAGCTTCGAATCACTCTGAGTGAA
This sequence comes from Volucella bombylans, assembly GCA_949129095.1. Lineage (NCBI taxonomy): Eukaryota > Metazoa > Arthropoda > Insecta > Diptera > Syrphidae > Volucella > Volucella bombylans. The sequence goes on from OX422143.1 coordinate 155,827,159, forward strand.
GAAAAAACTCTCCGTCCTATTCGGACTTCCACCCCTGTAGGGCGAATATCGAAACGAAATACACCTGAGTTTCAAACCACTACAAAAAACCAATTTTCCTTTCTCCTCCTTCTACCTTTCCACCCGCGCCATGGCAACAGTAAAAGGGTATCAACCCCTTAGGCTCGCGTAAAATATAAAAAAAAAAAAAAAATATTGCTACCAACGCAAGACACAGCTCCAGTTACCTTGAAAAACCTAGCATTTGGAGGAGCCAACGTCAACCTTGTTGTAGCCAACTTGCAAGTGCAATCCCTGATGGCAGAACACCGAAGAGGCATTAAAAAAAAATTGACACCGAACGTCGACTACCTCAAACTTTTTCTAAGTCTTCCCTTTTTTACATATAAAAAATAAAATTAAAATAACAAATAGCCGGAAGAGCAAAAGGACATGCTTACCAACTTTAGAAGAGACTTTGGTTTTTGTGAAAGGCACAGTGTCATTTAAGGTACGTGATATGAGCCTTAGTTCTTAAAACCAATACTCACATTTTTTCCTCTTTTGCCATCAAGAAACTGCTACTAGCTCTAGAAGCGAGACGAACATCACATTCTGGCAGCAGCAAATGCCTTGATTTGATTATACTAAATCGAAATCCTGGCTATCAGGAATCTTAGGACATACGAATTTTCAGATGAAATTCGATTTACACTTTAGCCGAACAAAATGTGGCAGTTTTGAATCGGTGAATCGAGTCTTGAACAATTTCATGGCCAGCATAGTAGACAGCGTCATCCTACTGGAACTATTGTATATATTATGCAGATCAACCCCTCCCCTATTTGCAAAGGAATAATCATAGTCCGTTTGCGTTGGCCATAGCGTGTAACGTAAGGTCCGGCTTATGTTTCGGAAAAAAATATTGCCACCAGCGTTAATAGCATACCAAACACTACAATTTTGTGCGTATAATGAAGTCCCAATCTCGACTGGAGATTGGGTAGCCAACCCCTTTGGAAGGTCGTCGGGGGCAGCGGTTGACAGAGGGGGGGGGGAGGAGTGGCCTCTCACTAGGGCACTTCCTCTTGTTCCAGGCGGCAGCGGAGGAATTCCCTAGATGGAATCAACGGTGGCGCCTACAGTTCCAGTCAGGCTGAACTATTAAGTGTAATCCCTATATGAGCTGTTTCAACGTATTCGGATACCAGGTCTATAAGGATCTCCAATACTGAGCCAGGGTGTTGGAAAGGAGTTGGTGGCGAATGGACCCTTAATGGGTCAAAGGCAGCGCTCATATCACGAAGCGGGTTACTGGCACCGGAATATCCGGCCTGCTGTCCTAAGCTCAAATCTAGAGCCTGGCCCTCCAAGTTGGGGGTTGTGCCGTCGGGTAACTACCCGACCAGGTAAAAAAAGAATAGTTATGAGGGAGACACAACCAGCCTCGGATAATGGAACTCCTCAAATGGCAAATAGACCCGGAACGTCAATGGAATACGATATGAGAGTATGTACCTGGAATGTGCGAACGCTGTACACCCCAGGTGCTACTCAAAAACTTGAGTCTGTCCTCGACCGGTATAAGGCAGATATTACCGCCATCCAGGAGATACGATGGATAGGATCAGGTATGATGAAAAGAAAAAATTGCGATATTTATTACAGCTGCCATAAGAGATTGCACGCATTAGGATGCGAATTCGTCGTGCCAAATCGGCTCAGGTCAAAAGTCATTGACTTCAAACCGATAATTGATCGCCTGTCTGTGATCAAAACTACCTTCAAAAACATAAGCCTAATATGTGCACATGCTCCTACACACGAGGCTGAAGAACCCATCAAGGAGGAGTTCTATGAGCTCCTGGATGGAGCCTACGGAGCCTGTCCGGAGTATGATGTCAAAGTTGTACTCGGGGACTTCAATGCTAAAGTCGGAAAGGAAAACATATTTGGAGCGTTAGTTGGTAAGCACAGATCCATGAAACGACAAGAGACAACGGCTACCGACTAACCGATTTTGCAGCAGCTCGTAATACGGTGATAAGTAGCACTGGGTTTCCAAGGTTAAGGATCCACACAGCAACCTGGCTCTCTCCAGGCAGTCGAACCGCCAACCAAATCGACCATGTGCTAATTGATGCGAGGAACGCATCTAACACCCTCGACGTGAGCACATTCCGAGGGGCAAATGTTGACTCTGACCACTTGCTCGACTGTCCAACGAGAAGAAGCTGCGAACGGCCCAGAAAAAGAAATTCAACGTTGGAGGCCTTAGCACACCTGGAGTAGCCAGCGACTTCAGAGAGCGCCTGAGTGAGAAATTCTCCACTGTGCACTCACATACCACAGACGCCAACCATCAGTGGTGCAGTATCGCGACATCATCTAGGAGGTAGCCGAAACCACCTTAATATACCAACCACCATAGGGAAAGAGCCCGTGGTATGATGATGAAAGCGTTTACAGGAAAAAGATGACAGAATATGCACTCAAGAAAATGCTGCAGCGCAAAACAAGGGCAACAAGGGAAGAGTATCGAGCCAGGAGGAGGGAAGATAAGAAGATCCTACGTAGAAAAAAGAGGGCATACGCAGCATCCCAGCTTAGGTAGATCGAAGAGTCTCGTGATCGAAACAACATCCGGAGGTTTTATAAGAAAGCCAAAAAACTGGCTGCTGGCTTCAAAACCGGAGCTTCAAAACCAAGCTCTTCGAAACACCGAAGGAAATCTAGTCACCGAAGCACAGGGAATAGTAGATATGTTTAAGCGGCATTTCCAGCAGCTGCTAAATGGGCATCATGTAGAGAGAGTGATAGGGCAAGAAGAGAACCCACGTCCAGTCAATGAAGAACCAGTTCCACCACCCAGTATAGAAGAAGTTGGCTTAGCTATAAAAAAGCTTAAGAACAACAAGGCTGCAGGCTCTGATGGTTTACCCGCCGAGCTCTTCAAATACGGTGGCGCTGTTTTGGTAGGGCGCATGCACCAAATCATCATCTAAGTATGGGTGGAAGAAAGCATACCCGACGACTGGACTATCAGCACAATATGCCGCATCTACAAAAAAGGCAATCCTATGTCTTGCAAGACCTATCGAGCACATCCCTGCTTAATGTCGCATATAAGATCCTATCCAACGTACTGTGTGAACGTCTCAAACAGTTCTGCAACACACTAATCGGCATGTACCAATGTGGCTTCCGGCCCGGCAGACCGACTATAGACCAATTTTTCACACTGAGACAAATCCTGGAAAAGACCAACGAATTTCAAGTCGAGACTCACCACCTTTTCATCAACTTCAAGGCCGCATATGATAGCATTAACCATCAGGAGCTTTATATGGCGATGGCCGAATTCGGGATCCCTGCAAAACTGATCCAGTTGCAACGTGCAGTTTGGAAGTAGCTCCTCCGAACTATTTCAAACATGCACCGGATTACGGCAAGGTGATGCGCTATCATGTGATTTCTTCAATCTCGCCCTAGAGCAGATAGTGCGCAGGGCAGGTGTCAACACGGAAGGCACTATCTTCAACAAGTCCGTCCAGTTCCTGGGATATGCGGACGATATTGATATCATCGGGCGCTAGCAGCGTTCCGTGAAAGAAGCTTTCACGGCGATTGAAGAACAGGCGAAATTCGTTGGCCTGGGAGTAAACGAGGACAAGACCAAGTACATGCGATCGACAAATAAAGAATCATCTATCCACCGCCTAGGACAAAACGTCACTATTGATAGCAATAGTTTCGAAGTAGTTAAGGAGTTCATCTACCTCGGAGTAAACATGAAGTCCACGAATGACATCCTAGTGGAGATCCGACGAAGAATTACCATAGGAAATCGCTGCTACTTCGGTCTGGCAAAGCAATTGGGTTCAAAACTCCTTACTCGAAGGACGAAATGTAAGCTTTACAAAACCCTTATCCTGCCAGTTCTACTGTATGCCGTCGAGTGCTGGACGATAAGGAGGAAAGGAGAGTTATTTCTGGGCTCCTTCGAACGAAAAATTCTTCGACGGATTTTCGTCCTGAGTGCGAGGAGGGCGAATGGAGGAGAAGATACAACGGCGAACTCTATGAGCTATACCAAGATGTGGATGTAGTCTAAAAAGCCAAAATACGTCGACTACATTGGCTCGGCCACATCGAGCGAATGGACAACAATGATCCAGCTAAGAGAATTATCGAATCTCAGCCCTCAGGTTCGAGACGACAAGGAAGACCGAACCTAAGTTTCAACTTTGAAAGCTATAGCGGATGCCAGAGAGCTTGGTCTGGATAGCTGGAAGCAGCGTGCCTGGGATCGTAGAGGATGGAAGGCTGAAGTGTCTCAGGCAGAGACTCTCCACGTTTCGGGAGCCCGTTAAGTAAGTAAGTAAGTAAGTAATGAAGTCTGTCCCAAATTTATCTCACGCCAAAAATGGCGATTTTGCTTGTTTATAAATTGAAGCATAAGTGAGCGTCGGTCGTCCTTATGCACGATTTTTCCATAAAAATAAGGGTCGACTTCAAGACTCTACAAGCCCAATCCAACAAATCCAGTCGCAAATCATCGTCTCGTGGCTTTAGTTTGTACATCAGGTAGATCTTATAGGAGTGTAGGTCGAGATCCTCCTCCAATATGTTTCACACTACTGGCAGATACTGCTACAATAGACACTGAATTAACAATTTCGGATCTTCTGTCACATTTTCACTCACAGCGGCTACACGCTTATTTCGTCGACATGTTGTTGGCTTTGCACCCCTTGTTATGTAACATATGTGGTTTGAAATGTATCTCGCCGTGGATAGCGAGCTTATTTGGTCGATTATATGAACAAAAAGAACATGTAGTCTACTGCACGTGTGCGTTCCCTTTAACTTTGTTATACACAATCAGTATGATTTACACAGCATATTTCAGTCAGATTCTTAGAAACATTTTGTACAAGTTTAGACTTTAAATCTTTTTCCACCATAAATAAATCATCAACCTCTCGTAAAGGCAAGATACTTATTTAAAAACAAGATCAACATCCTGGGCTATACCAACTATCGTACGAGTGACTTCTAAGAAAATAGTTTTGAAATTTCCCTTCTAAAATATTCTATTTTGCACTCTAAGAGAATTCTCGTTCACCCTCTTCCTTTTCCTCGGCGCTCATCTAGAGACCAATAGACTTTTCGCTACCCCACTTTTCCTAAAAACCAAAGAGCAGACTGCGGAATTTATGACAATTTAATTGATTTACTTGAAACGTGACCAGAAAATCAAGGAATGCATTACGCCAGGATTTCCAACATTTCTCCACGAGAACGTTCTTTTTTTTGTTTCCCTTCTTTGGTTGTCCGTTTCTGTCTGAATTCTCCATTTCCTGGGCTACAGTTAGTGTCATTTTGTTTGCGATTCTCCAAACCATCTAAAACCCTTGGGCAAAGCCGCCCTATAGCAGAATGTATCATACATACATACATATGTACATGTGGAAACAAATAAATTCGAAATCATTCCTCCTTGGACATGGTCCAAGACCAATACATCCCAACCAAATATTACTGCACTATACGATTCCCGTCATCACCCATTTAGAACCAAAGTCTAAGATGTTCAAAGGAAATAAATGAAATTATGAGTTTTAAAAAAGAGCAAGAGAGGGAATCCCTCTGCAGTATCACCACTAAGGACCTGTAATGAGAAGCAGTGCAAATAGAATTTGGGACGTGACGTCGCGTAAAAATTCGGGCCTCGGATGTAAAGAGCTCGCGAATACTTTAATGGAAACGGCATCAAGCATTAAAACACCCAGAGAATAGTACTGCCGAGCCGTCACAATTATGAGGACTTAGATTTGTCTATTTGGAGAATTTCCATCGCGGGCTTAAGTGAAAAACAAAACCACTTTCGTTCTATGCCAAAAAAAACTGTATAAATTCCATGCCAATTTCTTTAAGTAAGCATTTAATACTTGCACGCCCCCTAATCGCCATCAATAAAAAACCGTCCACAGACAAAGTATCTCCTTAAGGCAATTACCCGTTTCGAGAGTGAGAGAACATAAGAGATTTTTATTGAATCCTTTGGAGTAAATAATCCAGCGTTGAATGAAAAGAAAATCCTTGCCAGCTTTTGGTGGAGGATGAGGCAAAGCTCACGAAAAATGACACTCATGGAATGGATGCTCCACGAGTGGGCGCCAGATTCAGCAGCCCTCTTGGACTCATTGTTGGAACTCTTAAGTAATAACACACTGTGGCATATTAAATTGTTTTGCGAAATTTATGTCACCATATTATGGGATGATGGTTTTTGCGTTCGTTTTGCTTTTCATTTTTAGCTAGTCTTGTGGTTAGGTATGAAAGATGCAGTGCTCACAAAAAAATGTTGGATAAAGATAGCATTTATTGCAGGAATATGAAAAATATGGTGTCTTTGCAGAATTCCCATGATGCGACACCTTTTATTTGTTGTACCCATATTATAGCACGGATTCATCAAAAACAGCTGTAGATATCGGGTACATTGCATTCTAGTTACAACTAAATGTGAATTTGTTTCTTTCTTCTTATGCCGGTCCGCAATGGGCATTTATACAAAGAAAATCTTGGAAATATTTCTTATTCCTGTCAACTGTTTGCAAATATTCGGTACTATTTCAAAGAATGGCGTTCCTAGCGTGTAACCGTTTAACAGGTTAATATTTCGTATGCGTCTTCTATTTTATTTCTTTGTACCAATATAATTAACATAAAAATAATGTACTGCTGCCCCATCTTACTATTACAGTGAGCTTAGTACTGGAGAACCACAGCAAGTTCAAGTAACTGGAAAATTATATATTTTAATTGATTTCTGGGACCTTGCGTACTTAAGATGCACGTACATAGTTGGGTGATCGATGTTTATTTTCTTTTTCAGGATCTTATCTCTCCGGTCACCACTTCACCTAATATTCATTGATTTTGAGAACGCTTTCGACTGTGTTAAGGGGTTATAGCCACTTGTGGCGAGTGAAAGGAAGAGATTTTCTCGATTTTTTTTTCAGCAGCATAATAAATATTTATTTGAAATTGATTAATACTGTCGATCAGTACATGTTTTCAAGTACTTGTACTTGATTTCAAAATGCCGGAGCTGCAGCTGTTTTCCGGAAGCGCCTTTTTTAGAGCATCAGTGGCGGTGGTCGTGGTAACTCAGGAACAGCTCACCTAAAATCAAAATTTCAAAAAGATTTTGTTAGTATATCCTATTGACTTGTTCTTGAATGAAGGATTTGTTAAAATTATGATTTTTGGAGAAATAGTGGCAAAAAGTTGCAAAAAGTTACATTTTCGAAGATCTCAATTTAGTTTTTTCGGTCTAAAAAAAATGTTCCTACGAAAAATGAAAATCATTCTTTCAAGCTCAAGCTATTATCATAACAAAGAAGCGGAATAAAAATTAGTGACGATCGATGTCTAGATTTTGAGAAATCGTGTCCACCGCAAAGGTGCTTTTTGAAAAGCACGATTCTGAGAAAATCGTGTCTAAAGTTTTGTTTGTAGATTTTTCATATGTAACACTCACACAGAGTAATCGACTCCAGGGCCATACAGTAGTCTTCCTGCACCTTCTGCAGCATCGAGAGTGTCGATATGCTGCTGTCTTCGAAGCATTCTATCCTCTCTTGGGACCGTGCAGTTGCTTATAACTCCGGTTCTAAAACTCCGATCATTATAAAATTTTGTGAGGATATTTTTGAAGGCTTATTATTAATGAATATGCAATAAGAACTTGTTAGATTTTTTCGACCCTGACAAGTGGCTATAACCCGTTAACAGGCAGTGGATCTGGCTTGGTTTCCGCAGGAGTGGTATACCCGACAAAGTAATGGGTATTACCAAAGCAAACTATGATCGGTCTAAATGTCATCTTCTGCATAGAGGAAAGTTGTCAGAGGAATTCGAGATCCAAAGTATGGTCGGACAAGGTTGCATTCTATCGCCGACAATTTTTTTTATTGGTGATTAGCGATATGCCTCACGTAGGCTTGTGTACTGGAAATGGAGGAGTTTATTGAACACGTACATCCCAACTCAAACATCTGGACTATGCTGTTGTGTGTTTGAAGATTAACACTGCCAAAACCAAAATCATCAACCTCGGTACTAACTCATCAACTCAAGTTGCCATTGCTGGACAACCGGTAGGGAGAGTAGAGAGTTTCCAATATCTTGAAAGTATGGTCTCTACCGAATGTGGAACCGAACCGAACAAAAGTCTGCGTTTGGAATGATGTCCAAATATGGCAAAGATATGCAATCAGCTTAAACGCCAAGCTACGATTGTTGCTGTGGTATGGGTGCAGCAATTGGAAGGTAATCGCTACTATCACAAAAAACTACAAACGTTTGCTAATGGGTGCCTACGGAGCATCTAAAGGGTTTTCTTGAGTAACAGTATATCTAACGAACATCTTTACCAGAGAATGGGTCAAGAACCAAAAGGCACAACCATCCGACGGCGGAAGTAGCAGTGGATTGTTCATACATTTCGAAAAGGCGATAGTTCGCTAGCAGATTAGGTGAGATGAATATATTTAACTTGTTAATGTATACTGTAACTTACTGACATATTTTGAAAATATACAAGTCCACGGCCAAGGCTATAGTCTTAATCCCCTTATTACTGAACAGGTTTTCAACTATTTTGTGCCCATAAATCATAAGATAAAGATGTTTTGGGATTGAATAAACTGCTTGCTATTGGCATCTAAATGATTGCAGATTTGCCGAAAATTAAGTCGAGCCTACCCATCGAAGTTTCCAAAACTTAATATTTAGTATTAACGGGTCTGTTTTTTCTCTTGAAACATATAATTTTCTCGATCTTTCGAGAAAAAAATCACTATTCGAATCAGTGGTGAAGTGCCTACCGTACTAGCATCGCCAAGTACCTGCAATAAATGTGAATGGAAGCCAGATAAATACAAAGGAAGCCTCAAGATGTCACCGCCACTCTCGTAGTAGGGGGTTTAGCAAATTTAGATGCTTAACAAAGCGTAGTGCCCCGTTAAGATTCCGAGGGAGAAACAACCGTAGGAGTCGTACCATCTTCGATAATGTTCATAACAGACCCAATTATCAATGGAATTTCGAGAAAACAGGTCAGCTCAGGTCTGAAAAATCCTCCTCTGAGACTTGCCCAGCAGATCTTCTGCCATTTCATTTACAAGATTCTATCAGTCCAGCCTTCTTACTGTAACTGTGTTCAAACATGCCATGGAATTAGCTTAGAGGTGGTGAGGCGGTACAGTAAGACCTTACGTGCAGGTGAAGATTGAAGATCTTTCCTGACTTAGATAATGACCGAAACCAGTCCTCAGTACAGGGAAAGTCGGCAACGTATTCCCGCCGTAACCGGAGTTCAGGTGTCATTTAGGCCAGACGTCACGTCATAAAATCACGTCATATCAAAACTCCGGGGCGATGTACCAAAGGTCACATCTTTTTAAACTGAAGATGATGCAGTCCATTATAGAAATATCATTCCAAAGTATGTTTATCATGGAAATGTATGTATGTGAAGAATTATATTCCGCTCTGTTGGTGAATATCGGGATTTAATGAGGAGCCTATGCTAGCTGCAGTTCCCGATCTACAGTCCAAGAGCAGGAATAAAAATGAAAAGGCACAAAGTACTGTCATCTGCGAAGGAATATAATGGATTAGAAGTGGCGGATAAGAGCTCATTTGGCGGAAAATGAAATACAATCTTCTTAAGATAATTATATGTTATTAGTTAGCTATTGAATAATACAAAAAAATTTTTGTTAAATAAAAAAAAAATTCAACGTCATTTTGGTGAGGTAAAGTAGGTCTCTTCAAAAAAAAGTAGGTGGCCCGCCTGATTGCTCCTTTCGTAATCATCTGAGATCAAAATTCCAAAAGGATTATTATTATTATTATTCAGTAGGATTGCCATTCTGTGCCGTAGAAGATTTAAAAAATTTGAGTAAAAAATAACAAAATGGCGGTCATGTAAAAAAAAAATTACAAAAATCGACTGTTATTTTTTTTTTAGTTTAAAATCGAGATTAAAACAAGGTGGATAAAAAAATCTAATTCTGGTACCAGACAGAACTATTCATGTGTAGAATATTGTGCTAAAATTTCAGCTGAATAGGTCCAATAGTTTTCTTTAATCATCTACGCCGACGGATAAAAAGTAGTTTCGAGAAAAACGCGATTAGAGTTTGGTATAATCCCCGCAGCTGCATGGTACGCTCTCCCCTATTATTTGCTGTAACTTATATTCTCAACATGAACATGAGAACATGAACATCGAACATGAGACTACCCCCTACATGAAAATCAAAAAGAGTATCGGAGACAGAATAGAGTCCTGACTTGGGTGGACTTCCAAAAGGTGATCTCTAATTCGTTGAAGAAGGAATTCATCGATCCTTAATGCATGCATTTTAGAGCTTAGTGCAAATTCTGTGAAATGCCTTCAATATATCAAGTATAACGATCTAGATTTCGCTGAAAATGTTACGCAGTGGTTTGTTCAGCTTGGAAAAACACCTCTTAAGAATAAGGAGAGCCAGTGGATTTGTGTTTATTAAGCTCTGTGAGGCTACATAAGTGCAAGTGTGAACTCGTTCTTGTGTAGATTCGATGCACTCAATTAATGGCGAAGACATGGCTGCAAAGTGTATGGCAAGCAGATTTGCCTTGTCAAAAGATTTCATGCTTGTAATGTCAAAATAATAGGATGGGGGATCTGGGAGAATTGGTAATGTTTTTGACGTACGATCATAAATTTTCACTACCTTTAGGATACAAGTTTTGTAGAATCGTTTGCTTCAATTTGCGGCCGTAATAAATTTTCATATTCTTCAGAAAGTCATTATGGTTATTCCTGACTTGGTTGTACTTTTTTCGATTTTACTTTGTCGGGTTTGTTCTTTAAGACCAAAGAAACGTCTGTATGTCTTTTATTTTGATTTTATACTCTTTATCCGATGAAGGATAATGGGTCTCATAGTATTTGTGATATTATCAGCAGCGGCATCCAATTGGCTAGTCCTCTAAGGGATGAATCTTTTGTTAAATTGTTTGATCCGTGTACGAGAAATTAATGGATATTTTGCAAGAGCACATCGACCTGTGTACTTCTCAGGTAGAGATGTTAAAAATAAGTCAAGTGTGTTGTTGGTACGATAGCCAACGTCTCCTGTTCATCTTGGGACATTTAGGAATTGGATTGAATTGTTTTCCGCAGCGAAGTTCTCAGCGCACCATCCTTCGGGTCCAAAATATTTAAGTGCGGAAGTTGCATTTGGAGCACGGAAATGGCGACACCTCGGCGAGAAGAAATATAATGGCACTATTTCGTATCCAGTCTGGCTCAGAGCAGACTGATTCGAAAGATGTACTTACATATATAAATAAATATAGTAACGCAGATCGAAAAGAATTTAAATTCAACATTAACTGAGTCAACTAACTGGTATTCTTGCATTGCCGTTCTTACAGTCTAAATTCTTCTAAGTAAAAACATATGCATCGGTGCTCCACCTTATTTATCTCTTTCACAAATCCACAAACTATATTCGATTTTTATTTCCTCCAGTGTTATACTCGTCCACCTTCTCAGTTTTCATCTGTTAATTTTGCTTGCAGAGTGTAGCATCATGCTTCTTAAATTTTTCTTTTCTTTTCCCAGCAGCGCTCCTCTATTATCATTGTCGTCATTATTTTGGCTTGGGCCAAAAGAAATTGCCAAAAGGATGAAGGAGATAAAATTTGTCGTAATAATAATAATTGAAGTCAACTTAAGCACAGTCGCCTTTGCTTCACCGTATTTCACCCTACGTAGCATGCAGAAATTTCATCTTCAAAATTAAAGAAACGAAAGCGAAAGTGAAAGTGAGATATTTTAGCGATTTGTTTTAGTTTCTAGAAAGAGATTCACAGCACTATCGTATAATTAATATCAAGAAGTGTCACGAAGTCGAAGCAAAATAATATGAGATTGAAATCTCTTTCAATTTTTTTAAATCAACCCTCACCCCTAGTGCTAACATTTTCTGTCCTTATGAATAAATTCGCAACATCTGTTGTTTTCTTAGAAATAATTCCACAGTAAACACTCTCAGAGGTCCAAATTATAATCAATCATAGAATTCTTCTTTCTACAAAATTTCCGGTGGTTTGTTTGAAAATAGAAATAGCTTCCTCTGCCTAACAAGTTTCGTGAGGTAACAATTCTAATTTCATTTCTCTTTGCTCCGTAAGGCAGCTCCCTTATCAATTTTCTTTCCTCAAACACTACCACAGAGTTAATTACTTAAAACGAGTGCTTTTTGAGTATCAATTAAAAGCTTAACACGATGTAATTAAGGATGAGGATTTATATCCTTTTCCCTCTGTGAAAATATCTATGGAAGGAGCAGCTTAAGTCGTTTAGATATTTAACTTTTTTTTTCATCCATTCAGGACGAATATAGAAGATTAGGAAGGAATTCGAATGAGCTACCGGATGGAGTTTCTGAGTTTGGATACCGTCATGGAGCAGTAGTATAATTGTAGGGAGTGGGCTTTGTTTTTTTTTCTTTTAGTATCTGACGGAAATCGATTTCGTGTTAATCGACTGGCACGTATTCAATTATAGTAATTAACTGTTAATTGGAATGAAATTGATTTCATGTGGAGTGGTTGATTGAAAGGATTCGTACATAGTAGTGAAGGCTTTTAAGATTGAAGAGCAGTCAAATTGCTAGTTTTGCAAAAGATTTATGAGAGTTATGTCACTTTTTTTTTGCACAGTTTCTTAAGATTCTATTCTATATTTATCGACGGCAGGCTCTCATTCGTGACAATTTTTCGATTTTAAAATGGAGGTTTTCCTTCCAAATCATGCTTAATTTCGAGGTTAGGACCCAAATTTACTTGATATGACCAAGGTAAAGTGGTAGACATATTTTATCTTCTTGGTCAATCTTGGTTCCCAAGGGCGCAACACTTAGAAATCAATGAGTCGTTAGGTGAAAGTGCTTCAAATGCATTGCCAAGGCTTATCACGCAAATGACGACTTTTCTCAGCTAAGCCAGCTAGACTGTTGATGGCCTCCTAGATGATCCAAACAAACTACAAGCTTCGGAAGATTGTATTACTGCGAAACCAGATGTAAAGGACCTTCTTACAACTAACAACGTGTGTATGGGGTTGAGCTGTCTGAGTTTTGATGAACACGTTATATTGGCTTCTTTGAACTGAAAGACACATACGACAACACGTTAGGTATGGCATCTGTGACGTCTATTTTTGTTATGGAATTAGACCCCAAGCTGATATAGTAACATGTGGTAGATCCCATAACAAAAAAGAATGCCAAAAACCTAGAAACAGAGGTTCCGAACCGGCCGTTTTGAAAACGAAAATTATTAATGAAGGCAAGACAAAACAAGATCCCTCAAACTTTAAGTTTTTCGATAGCCACTTTAATAAGATAAGACATGCAAACATGCAAAAGAGGCAGATCCTCTTATGGTACCAAGGACAAAGCAAAGCAACAATGGCTAAGTGTAATCATCTAATACCTAAAAGGCAGTTTAACAAATTTCAAGAAGGCTCTCAACCACTGCAAATACTAGAATGCATTTTGCACTTAAAAGATAACATTTCGGACATTTCTTTAAGACCCTAAAGAAGAAGGAGACTACTGCTGCAGTATGCAAGTTAATCGAGTAGAAATAAATCTGCATATGCTTATGAAAGTGTCCTAGGTCACTGCTTTTCGGACAAAACTTTACTTAAAATGCAGTACGTCATCAATTATGATTATTTATAGTGACCAATATTCAGCTAATTCTATAAAAGCCTGAAGACGATAGACCAGAGGACCGGGACTAAGCAGGGAATCGCGCCCAGAAGTTAGTTCCGGATTCGGCTTAGATAAAGATACTTTCCGTATTCCTATTAAATTACAAGGAACAGTTCCGGATTTTCTGTAGCTTTTAGAAACCAAATATTGAGATGGAAGAAGCCTGCTAAGACAGACGTTTTCCCGCTGCGAACTGAAACTAATGGAGAAGAGTGTTCGTCGAAAAATATATTCCTCCTTTCCAATTTTAAAGATATTCACCTCGCTTGCGTTAGTTGAAACCATTAGAGAGAAGGCCCATTCTGCTTGGACTCTGCGAAAATGGGGCTAATGAATTCAGCAAAAGTTCCCTGTAAGTATTGTATTACTTGTAGATTTCAGCAGTGATGTCAATATGTAAATTTCTTTTTGGTCATCTCAACTAAGCCTGTTTTATTATATGTAGCCTGGGGCAAGTTATATAATACTCATACATTCTACATTTGCTACTAGTTGGAAACTGGATAACGTCTATCTAAGTGTTTTTCAAACTGCCATTGGCCTTGAGTCCGCCAACTTAAGCTGTTTTGGTTATCTTCTCCAGTTAAGCTCTGATCAAAATTGCTGCCAGATACTTGCCAGATTTCAAACATGGGACTCACATGCAATTTGCATATTACATATCAAAAAGACACCGTAAGTGAACTTCTTACATTTCATATTCTCGTATTCATTCGCACTATACTCCGCATGAAAAGAATCTCATTTTGAACAAACAATACACAAGCAAGCAAACAGTAGATATCCGGGAAATTAGCTTCTATTTCAAGGACAAGTCTCTGCTTCCCACCCTTTTCTCTCTTAAAAAAAAAAATCCTTTTGTACAATATAAAAGTTCAACATCAAGACTGTGTGCATGAGGGTTCTGTAAATATTTACTTTAACCCCGGAATGTGGCAACATGTCTCACGTTTAGTGTTTTCATTGAAAGGACAAACAACGAACATGGATAGGAGTACTAATAAAAAAAACCCTAGTAAAAGAAATCCGAATCAAGGAACAACAACAGATTTCCAGGATAATAGTCTTGAGAATGGGAAAGCCATAGGGAGGAGACTGAACGCCAGCTGAATACGAAAATAGAACAAACATTTAGAAATCACTCGACTTCTCATCATGTCCTTTTTTTGTGTTTACCGGTGGTTTATATAGTCAATCTTAAGGACAACTGTTGGTTGGCCCCCACCAAAAAACTTAGATTTCGATTTTAGAAGGTTGCCATATCCTAAGTTGTAATTTGAATAAATGACATTAAACCAAATTATCTTCTGACTGAGCGCTGAATGATTGTTAATCCTTGAAGGACATTTTCTATAAATCAACTTTGAGTTGCGTTGAATTCATAAAATTCATTCCTCAGAAAAGGAGGCCCTGAGGATGCAGGTATTCCTCTCCCTCCCTACTTTCTCCCTATCTATCTATCTCTGCCTCCCTTTAGCCATGCTGTGTGCAAAATTTTAATTGCATTAAATGATTTCCTTTTGTTAGGTTTGAAGGTATCCGAAGATATATCAGGTAAAGTGGTTGTGGTGGTAATGCAGTCAGAAACTCGGAAATTCTTAATTAGGTTTCGTTTTATTTCGCAGAATTGGTGCAGTTTTGTGAAGGTTGTTGAATTGAAAGGATTGGCATTGTTGAGCAGATTCCTTAGCGATTTTCAAGGACGAGCTGTTGGTAACAGAGACGAGCTAGAGAATCATTGCGCTCGTTTGAAAAGGTCAAATGTGTACGGATAAGCTTTGTTAACTTTATAATTTCGTTTTAATTGCAAACTGCAATTTTTTAGATGAAATTACTATCAAAGGCGGTAATATGAGGTAAATTTTCTTGTATTAGACCTTGTACTAGGTAGGCCGCGAAGTAAGGTTTTACAATGGTATAGTGCGTTTTGTTCCTTAAATATAAGAATGAAAGTATATAAAGGGTATTTTGGAAAAAAAAACTCATTTGCCCTTGACCAAAGTGAATAAAGTTTTCTATCGCCAAATACTGCGGAGCTCTCTTACCACCACATGCTAATGCGATACTAACCACGGAACCTAGGAATTTAAATATTCCGCATAATGATTCCTTTCAAGCAGATGTAAGGAGTTGGGTTTTCGGGTTCTTGAAAATGGCAATGTAGGCATTCGGCCTTAGTACGACTGATTCGTAACCCGTTACCTTCAACCACCTTCATCACTTTTTTAGAATTGCCTGAAGGGATATCATGACACTGCTTACCATATTAAAAAGAAGAGAAGTCGTTCCGCTTATTCCTGCTGAGAATTTAACCTTCATCAATACTTTTCAAGGTACGAAACAGGAAAAACATTAAACTAAAAATTGTTAGGAAAAGATACAAATATTGATTGCATAGTTTTATTTTTATTTTATTCATTAAACTTTGTATCATATCACTCGTACAAAGAAACAATTACTTTACGAGTACATTAAGCCTTGTAGGAAGCCGATAGCCGAAATTAGGGATTCCATCCCTGGTGAATTGGGACTCATCCGTTCATAGAATCTAGGCAACACAGTTATCTTTCTAGACCATATGAGTGATTGCAGAATTCCAAATACTTGTCTAAGTCCACGGGTTGTAACTCCTGTACTGATACATGTATGATGGAATGCATGTATAACATAACATCTGCTTAAATTAAAAGTTCCTCAACTAATTCAGAGCAAGATATGTCACATTTTTCAACATCTAATAAATTAATTTAGGAATCCGAGCAAGGTTGTTCTAATTTTGATATTTGACGAATGGTTTTGGTTTGGTAGGTAAAAAAACCATGCTTCATTAAATTTTAAAAATTGATTAAATCGAGTGATCAATGCACTTTTCCGCAAATTCCGAGCATTTCTTTAGCTATTACAATGTATTTTATAAATTCATACTTTCTGGCTGCATAGTTTTACTAAGGATGTTAACAGTATGTTATACCAAGCAACCATTGTAAGTTTTTAGTTTTAGTTTTAAATGAATTTTATTATATTAATCATTTACTCTTACATACTAACAAAAAAATGCTTAAGTGCTAGCTAAAAATTACTTAACAATCTTATACTAACTTACTGGGCTCACACAGGCACTCTAAGCTACTCTAAATTCTTATATCCATGTCTTTCCACTTCATTTACATTTTATTTAGAAATTTTTATTTTGTATACTTAGGGCTAAGAAAAAATTGTTAACAAAAAACTTAGCCTATGGATGTAATTTTTTATTTTTTATAAAAACTTAATATCTAACTTAAAATAACACATACACACACATAGACATTACACAACAATATACATATATTAGTATATACCTTTGTAGATCCACACTGACGTGTGCGACGTCTCTGCTGTAGTTAAGTCGCCTGTCCCCAGCTGTCCGAGCGACGTGGAAGATTAACCGGACCGCTGATCTATCCTGGATCAACCCTTTCTGATCTAGGTAGAGGAATGCTTCCGGTGGATAGAAGCCGTCAAAGCGCACACTCTCGTGGTAAAGGTAATTGGGGTAGTAAGCCCCAGATATCAGGTCATTCGTCGAGGTCATTGCTCTTGCAATGTACCTTCGATTCAGCTTAATTACGAAGTTGTCCACTCGTAAATGCCCTGTTGTAAATGACCTCATTAGGATAACATTTTTTGCACTCCGACTCTGGTGTTCTGTACAAGCGAAGGTAAGCCCTAAGGCAAGCCCTCTCAAACACCCGAATCTTTTCCATTAAGCTTGCTCGTACATTGAACCACACGGGACAATCAAATACCAGCAAGGGCCTGATAAGGGCCATGTAGCAGATTACCTATACCCTCGCATCGAGTTGGCTGCTATAAAACAATCTCTTTGTAAGGCAAAAGCGCCTTTAGCTCTGGCCAGAGCCGCATCTACATTTTTGTCATAATACAGAAACTGATCTAGCCAGATTCCAAGGTATCTGACTACATTTCGACAGGCAAGAGGTTGCCCGTGTTATCCAATGATAGAGAACTTTCGACAATTTTTTCTAGTATCCCTGGAGGCTCCAGACAACGGCGTCCTAAAGAGAATGGTTTCCGACTTCTGAAAATTGATTTTCAACTTCCAGTCATCGCAAAATCGTCTTATCTTATCGAAGTCACGCTGTAAGAGAGTATTAATGACCTCGATTTTTAGACCTGTTCTGTACGCTATCAAATTGTCTGCGTACGCAATAGTATGGGGAAGTGAACCTATTAAGTCGCTTGTATAAATGTTGAATAGGATCGGCGAATTGACCGCTCCTTGCTGAATACCATTTTTAATTTGAAATATTCCAACAGAAGTCACATCACTATTCTTCACTATGAACTGTCTGTTGTGTAGCATATTATAAAGAATGTACAAGAGTGGTTTGCTGATCCCCAACCCAGTCAGCTTATAGAAAAGACCCTCTAGCCATACGGTGTCGAAGGCCTTCTCCAAGTCAACAAGGCCGGCACCAGTACATTGAGCAACCATTGTAATTATGGATTCAAATTGCTTTAAATTCGGGATCATTGTTAAGACCGCAGTTGCTACAACAGAGTCATTCTTTCTGTCATCTTTCTGAAGATTCTGAAGAGCATCACGGACTGAAGTGTAGTGATACCGACGAGACAGATGTGTTTTTGCGGAACCAGCTCTCTCCATATTTAAGAATGCATTTGCTAATCCTCCTACTTTGGCACTATTATCGTTTCCTGGCCTGGGAAGTATTGTTCAAGTCCGAATCAAACTACAAATTTCTTCAAGAAAAAAGGATTTGAGTCCTGATTCGGAAGAATTCATCTTTGTTAGCCTCCACAAAACCCAATGTTAATGATAATTGTTGTAAGTGGCTCACATTAGGAGTGCAGTCTTGAATGATGATAAAGTATATAGCTAACCTTAATATAGTCAAAATGATTCTTTGAAGTTCAATTCCAAGTAAGTCGACTAACTGGATTCAACACAGTAAGCAGCAATCTCTTTATTTACAATACGGCGAGGGTGCTAGAATATGCATACGTTTGTCATATTATGACTTAATATTTAGACGATCCATCATCTATATAATAATTTTGGAAATATTGGAGGACATTGATACTCTACGGGACGACCATAGAGATTGTTTTTTTTTAAACATACTAAAAACTACCATTGCCTAACAATAAGGGTAAGACAAAGGTCTATATTGAAAAAATATGCAAATACTAAATTTGGTCACACTGTCAACTGTATAGGCGGCACAATATGGCGGGGACTGGACATCGATTGTCGCCACATGTCACGTTCAATCACCCCGATTTGGAACGACATCTGCGCTTCTCTTTTGAAGTCTTTACACTGCCGGGAAAAATACCGTCAATCTCAAATGGTCATGATATTCTGAATAGCGTTCCCTTCATATATCATAACACTGAGTGAGACAGAAAGATTTAAAACTATCGTCGGGTAGACAACGGCAAGAACACAAAAAATTTCCAGTTGCATTACAATTCCTTGCACTGTGTGCTGCATATGTGTCGCTTCTTAGTTTCTCCGGTGGCGTTGGAAGCCTGTAACTATTTCGGTAGCTACCCACATACGTCAGGTGATATATGCCCACTGCTCAAATATATCATGAAAATAAGGAAAGCTCTGTTCTGTAAGGTGTACATTTGGATTAGTTTGTCGATTTTCATTGCAGCTTTTTAACATCGATCTTTGCAGCTTCCCTGTAGCAAAATAGTGATCTAAACCAATCTTGTCCCCTTGGATCATGCTTACCTTAAGGACATTGGAAGCTGATTAGGTGACAGCTAAATTAATTCACGTATACAGATATGTTTGTAAATATCTATTGCTAGACACAACCATGTATCTTATTGCAGCGAAATAGATCAGACTCATACCAACCTTGTCGGTGCATTGGTTGCAAAGGTTGTCAAGTTTCCTCGACCCTTTGACATTGAAGTTAACTTCTCGTAAATAAATGGTGAGTGAGAATGGAGGCAAGCATTTTCTTCACCGATATAAACCAGCTGGGGGGCGATTGATCGGGAAATCTGCTGAGTGTTTTATAACGTGGATTTAAAATCCTACTTATCTTATTTTACTTATGCAGACTAAAGTGTTAATGGCATGCCCAGCCAGTAGCATTATACTAACCTATACTGTTATAGGCCTCACAACCCTATACGGAAGAGATCTTATCGACAAGATATATGAGCAATGTCCATCGTACTAGGCGATTTTAACGTCAGGATAGGAAAGAAGGACATGTTTGGTGGGACAGTTGGTAAGCATAGTGTACAAGAAACCACGCTTGGCAATGGATTATCGCAAGCACATGGTTTTCACGGTTTACATGGGGACATGGCATTCTCCGGATCATCAAACGCTAAATCAAATTGATCATTTTGCGATACACGTAAGCCATGCCTCCAGTATTCTGGACATCCAAATGTTCCAGACAGCTAACATCGACTCTGATCACCAACTTGTTGCAGCCAAGGTGAGAAGATGGATTACCTAAGCCGAGCAACAAAGACGAACTATAGTTCTTCTATAGAAAAGCTGCCAAAATACTCATCCAATGCGTATCCAGAAATCTCTCAACATGTCCAATGCCGCCAGCATCAAGTACCGAAGACCAGTGGTAACGCTGCCAACGTGCTATCATGCCACACAACCAAGTTGCTGGGTTTCACCTGCATTGCTGGGTTCCTGAGCTCTATGAGCAGAAAAGACGTGAAGAACATCGGCTTCTCCAGAAGAAGAAAAAAGAACACGAGAAGAGCACGATCGAAGGTAGTGAGAGATTGTACTCCAGGAATAACATACGGAGGTTTTACCAACAGGTAAAAGAAATGTGTTGACGCAAGAAGACCCGTACAGAAGGCTGTAGATATGAAGACGGAAACCTTGTAGTAGAGTCACAGTCGGCGCTGAGAATATGGAAAAACTTATTCTGCGGACTGTATTACCGCAAAGAGGCCCAACATCCTGCCTACAGGACGAGACATCAGTCAACTTAGACGCTGATAGCCGAAACTGATAGTCCACGATCGATCCACGAAAAAGGAGACCTAAGCAGAAAGGGGGACCTTAACAGTTAGTTAAAGCCCGTACTAAGTGGAGAAGCTTGTTGGTTGAGGCCCAGGTTCACTCAAAAGTGTAGTTCCACCTAAGCAAGTTAGTAAGACCTCACAATCACCGGTCGTTCAGAAAGTCAACATGTATTATAAATATACGAGGGGCGTTCAACATATTCTCGGTATCGGTGTGAAGCTGTGGTTGTATATATAAATTGACTTATTTATCAAGTAATACTACTATTTTAGTGCATTCATGTAAAATTTCATATAAATATGATTATTAATTCGCGTTTTATCTCTAGTTAAACAGAATCATAATGGCAACTGAGACGATGATGGTGAAAATTGAGCATCGCGCTGTAATTAAATTTCTCACTAAGCAAGGAAAAAGTCAAAAAACTATTCATGAAGAGATGGTGGCTGTTTACCAGGGTTCCGCACCTTCATTATCAACTGTGCAAAAGTGGTCAAGTGAGTTCAAGAGAGGCAGAGAGAGCATTGAAGACGACCCCCGCTCCGGCGCCCCGGCTACTGCTTGTACGGGAGAAAGCATCAAAGAAGTCGAAAAACTTGTTCTTGAGGATTCCCGAATAAAGGCGAAAATGATGGCAGAGATCACCAAGCTTTCAATTGGTACCATTCACACCATTCTTCATGACCATCTTAACCTTTCAAAGGTCAGTGCAAGGTGGGTGCCACGAATGCTCACAGCGCCTCAGAAAAAAGTGAGAATCGCATGCTGTAGAGATCTTTTGGAGATGTGTAGTGAGAGCGCGGACGGTGTTATGGATCGAATTGTTACTGGGGACGAAACATGGGTCCACCACTATGACCCTGAAAGCAAACAAGAGTCCATGCAGTGGCATAAAAAAGGAACAGACGACCCGAAGAAGTCTGCCGGGAAGTTCATGGCCACAGTTTTTTGGGACTCAAAGGGAATCTTGCTCATTGAGTACAAAAAAAAAGGTGAAACCATCAACGCCACATCCTACGCTTCCACTTTGCATAATTTGCGAGAGGAAATTAAAAAGAAAAGACGTGGTAAATCCAACACCCACCCTATAGTCCAGACCTTGCCCCTAGTGATTATTTCCTGTTTCCGGATTTGAAAAAATGTCTTCGTGGAAAAAGATTTTCGGATGATGAAGAACTCAAGTCGGCAATAAATGGGTATTTTGCAGAGAAAGAGGAAATTTATCTCAAGATGTAACAAATGCATTGATGTTAGGGGAGATTATATTGAAAAATAAAAACAATTTAAATTGAATTCGCATTTTCCTTCATATCGATACCGAGAATATATTGAACGCCCCTCATATGTTACCTCCTGTAGTGTACTCATCTCAGCCTTGTACCTAACGAAGGTAATGCAGTTGCATAGAGACACCTTCTCTATTGAATGTCAGCGTATGTATGCTGTGCCCTTCATCGGAAAACAAGGTTTTTATCCGAAGCGTTTTTAATGTATTGACTAAACAATATTTTTACAACCTCGGGTTAGTCATCTTAGCTTCTTAGTTCATGGGCAGCTATACAGGATTGTTAAGAGGAGGCCATGTGTCAATTGAGTTTTAACAATAACTAGTGACATTTTAGTGACATCCGTCTTTATATACAATACTTTACTCTGTATGCTCGCACCGTTTCCCACCAATTTCAAGTAAAAAGTCGACACACTGAAAATATTGGAATTATAAATGTAATTAAAATTATAAGCCGTTTCTTGATCCAGAATGCTTAATATGGTACGTTTCGTGCACACAATGTCAGTTAGCACAGATTAATTTTAAGAAAAGAACTTTATTTTGTATGCTATCAAACTATCTTTTCAGAAGATCTTCCCTATTATTATTTTGGCGTTGAAATGCTAAACACACGAGTTGTTTCGAAGCCTACTTACGACATCACTCGTGAACTTTGTCGATAATATTCCTAAAAATGTATAATTTATGAGGTCAATATGCAGACTCCATTTGACAGGGAATGAATTAATCTCAGCTCAGCAACAGCTCATCGCTGGATTAATAATTTTATTTCCTTATTTTTACTTAATTATCATGATACATGGTGACCACCTGTAGGAATCACATGACTCTCCAACACCCAAACGCCAAAGACTTGTTTTTTGAATGTAAATTCTGTAAACTCATAAACGGAATGGAATTTTTTTTTTTTTTTTACTCGCTGGTATAATTCTAATTACTGTGACTCCATTTGCTTACTGATTAAATATGACAAATTAACTATGTTTGCTATTGATACGAACACAACGTCGAGGATGCCATGCTGGGAGAGGTGGTGGAATGGCTGCCGGAAGGTATGTACATGTAAACAACAAGTGGGTATCCTTGTTGTACCATGAGATATGCAAATTTTGCAAAATAATATTATTGCTGGTGACTAAATCTGCATAAACGACTTTGTGGGGATTGAAGGTACTCGTATGTATGGATCTGTGTACTCGTATATACCTGCATATGCGAACAATGTGATATGGTGAGGTGAGGATGTGTGGTTTGTTGGTATGAGTAAGTGAATAAAGCCGACAATATATGAAACCGATCAATATGAATGCATTGCATCGGCATCGGTACCTACCGGTGGTCGTTGGTCGATTGGTGCAACAGCCAACTCCATTAGTGCTCAATATTTCGACCAATATGTTTGGATTAATTGAAATCGATTAAATCAACACCGTAATTGAAAATTATAATCATAAAGAGGTGTCCCTGGTTGCCGGTTAAGGTGGGACGCGGCATAAATATGATAGCTTTGAGGATATGTTTAATGGACCGTTTGATAATGAAACCCCTTTTTAATGGAGCCAATATTTGACATTGTACGTTTCACTGTGCTCTGAATATATGTATGTATGAAGTTTTCAATTTGAAAACAGTTTAGGTGTCGAAGCGGTAATGAGCTAAGCTAATTATTTGCAATGACAATTGAATGTGTTCAAACATGAGTTTGATAAAGTCCTTTTAAAGCAATCAACAATAAAACTAGTTATTCAAACAGCAAGTGCATCTTAAAAAGAACAACATAAACTAGAAAATAAAGCAAATTCAATTGATTTATTACCTAACAAAATTAACTTCAAGAAGCGTTGAAATGCGGTAACTTCATCGACTGTCCTCAAGAATGCAACTAAGATTCAGACTATCCCCTCTTCTGGATTAATGAAGAAACAAGAGCTTGCCAGTATTCAGAAATCTATTAAGCGGACATCGTTCTTGTTTTTTAGCAAGAACTTTATGGAATCAAAACCAAAGAAATATTACTGAGGTTAAATACAATCAAAGACTTATCTTATCATCAACCAATACACCCCTCTAGTCAGTACGATCCATGACTAACTGCACCCGTTGTGCACTCCAAGACAGTTGAGGTTCTTTTCTTGGGTGATCTCTGGTGGACGAAATTGTAGACTCTTCAGGTGGAGCCTTCGCTCTATATAGCCAAACCATCTTAGGCGCCTGACCAGGATAGTCTTGCTAGAAAATTTCAAGAGTTCGTGATTATTGTGTCGTTCTGTCTAATTTGTCAATGTTGTACATCACTTCTTGTTGATTTGAAGCGTTTTTCTTTACCTTTGGTAAAACTTCCGAACTTCCTCGATTGCTCGCTTCTCATGCTGCTTCTTTATTTAAAAAAAAAGGCGATCCTTTTTTCTATGCATAGTACCAGCATTCAAAGTGGCTTGTATCGGTTTTTCCAATAAGGACTTGACAAGTTTTTTTTCAAATAAATCGCAAACCATTTGAGATATTTCAAAAACTTTATTATCGGCTTGAAGTACAATCCAAATATTTATGTTTGGAACTCGACTTCGTTCATATGGCCACCGCGGGCACGTTTGCAGCGGTCGATTCATTGGACCCAATTTTCAACGACTCTGCCACACATTTCGGCCGAAAAGGCCGCTATTTCGCGTTCAATGTTGGCTCTAAGCTCTTCCAACGTCGTCCGTGTGTTGGCATAAACCAATGACTTAACGTAGCTACCCAGAAAATAGTCAAGCGGCGTTAAATCGCACGAAATA
The DNA here is from genome assembly GCA_949129095.1 of Volucella bombylans. Lineage (NCBI taxonomy): Eukaryota > Metazoa > Arthropoda > Insecta > Diptera > Syrphidae > Volucella > Volucella bombylans. The sequence continues at coordinate 155,852,113 of OX422143.1, forward strand.
GGCGGCCAATCGACTGGCCGATTTCTTGAGATAACACGCTCACCATACTTACTCTTCAATACATCGATTGTAGCGTGTGCTGTGTGGTTTGTGGCACCATACTATTGAAGCCACATGTTGTTCAAGTCCATATCTTCCAATTCGGGCCAAAAATAATCGGTGATCATGGCGCGATAACGCTGACCATTCACAGTAACGTGACGATCGCTATCGTCGACGAAAAAATATGGCCCAATAACGCCGCCGGCATGCAAACCGCACCAAACAGTTATTTTTTGTGGATGAAGTGGTGATTCACGAAGCACATGTGGATTTTCACCCGACCAATAACGCATATTTTGCTTATTGGAGAATCCATTGATCCACTGAAGATGATTTTGCGATGAAATTCATCATCTTGGCGCATCTTCTCCAGAACCCAATCGGAGAACGTACGTCACTTCAAATGGTCCATCGGCTTCAATTCTTGAGTCAGTTTGATCTTGTATGTGTGTAAACCAAGATCCTTACGCAAAATACGCCATAATATGGTCTGAGCGATGCTCAATTCTTGAGAACGCCGTGGAATTGACTGATTTGAATCGTTTGCTACGGACACCTAAACGGCATCGATATTTTCGACACTTCGACCAACCCGTTGTCTCACTGACACGGCAACATCACACAACGAATATGTAGACTCAAATTTTTGCACTAAACTTGTTATTGCCTGTCTACTAGGGGGAGAATTACGACCGAAAATTGGAATTAACACTCTTAAAGTTGCAGTCACCGACTTCGACACCGATTTCGGTAGGAAATTTTTATAATTTGCATTTACATAATTTGAGTTTACTGAATAAATTGACAGTGACAGGTTGATGATTAGTGAAAGAATGCGTTCATAAATTAAATTCAAAGTTGTCAAGTCCCTATTAAAAGACCCTTTACATACATACTTGTATGCTTCTCTGCACTGTTTATCACTTCAAGAATTTAGGGTATGTGGTCCTGTAAAATCTAGCACATTAGTTCCAGTAGCATTTGATGCAAATTGTAAAGGTACTGACGAGGGATTGTGAGACGCTCAACGTTTGTTGTAATAGCGCCTGAGATATCACTGGCTATAACTTATTACTGGTCCGTTTGTATATTGTCCACCCAGAAACTTCGTATGTCTATCCATTTATTTCATGTTCAATATTTTTGTGAATTTTGGAGTGAAAAAACTTACATAGTTAATTAGCCATAAGTCCAGTTTGAGATGAGGTATTGCATAACATATCCTCCTCTTCTATGTCGCCGTCATCTAAAACAATTTCTGCTTCTTACTTAGAATAAATTCAACTTACATAAATCTTATTAATTCGGTACGTCAGTTCAATATTCCGGCCAACCTAGAAGGAAAACTTTTCCTTGGAATTTGGAAAATAAAGAAATATGGAGATCTTCGATAATCCTTGGAGTTCTTCCAGGTGTATGCATAAGTTTTTCCGTTTTTTTTTTTTGGTAAAAAAAGTACCAAATTCGATAAAAAATGATTTCCTTTCGTGGCGTTAAAGTAGCATTTCACAAGCGACTTTGCGATTTTCCATTTGACGTTCATTCAAATCATGTGGGACCCATTTACCGAGTTTATTGATCTTGCCCATTACTCGAAAACGTCTGCTGTGTGTTGTTTGTGACACATGTAATGCTTCTGCTAATTGCCGTTGAGTTTGAGTTGGGTCATCATCCAATAACTGCTGCAATTGCCCGTCTCGTCATTTTTGTGGTCTACCAGAGCGCTCACTGTGTTTCACATTGAAATCACCACTTTTAAATTGTCGAAACCATGTCTCACATGTTTTAATTAATGGAGCTTGTTCACCATATGTTTCTACCACCAAACCATGCCTTTCAACAGCCTTCCTCTTTTGGTTAAATAAGAAAAAAAAATGAGTGCCGCAAATGTTGTTTTTCAGGCACAAAACTCGACATAATCACTGAACGATAAAACAAAGACGCTAGTTTTTGGCGGACTAAACTTGTCTGTGTTTGTAGTTAAATGCCAAACGAAAAAAATGACGTATGTGTCAAATTAATACACAGCGTATTTTTCGCTGGCCTCATTTCTTAGCTAAACTGGCTTAGTTTTATTAACGCGCTATTGGGAAATACTCGTAAGTACGGTCGTAGGACTAACACTTACTAGCCTTGTTATTTTTTCGAGAAAAAGTTGTTCGAAGTGGAGGCAGAAATACAATAGTCAGCTGAATAGGCTTTACAAAGTGAAATTGTTATAAGGGCTCAAATTCATTATCCTGGGTGAGATTAGATATCTAGTTGACTGAAGGGAGTCTTCGAATCTATCCAAGAGTACGTGAATGAAGGCAGATAGACTTAGATCGGTTAAGTTCGAAATAATTGTTCATTAAGGTCCATAAAAAAAGATAAATAAGAAACGGTGATATTTACTACGGTAATAGACACATATAGAGAACAAAAAACAAAGTCTACACTGAAACTTGTAGTGCAATTTGTCACAAGTTGTACTTCAGACTGAGACACTAGTTACTCACGTTGCCCAATTAACCAACTGTAACATGATTCCAGAAAGAAACGAATTCAAGAATTTTAAATTCTAATTCATTAGTAAATTAGTAAATCCATCTTTATTTTCATAAATGTCTGGGGGAATTGGCGTAAGGTTTGGTGTGAGGATCGTTGCAAATATCAATCCTTTAGTTTAAAGACACACTATAGGGTTCTTCAAGATGAAGTCTCAGCTATTCATCAATTGGGTCAACCCCAATCCCAAAGCCTCGTCGCTTATTACAAAGTACGTATGAAATAAAGCAAGTATCGCTAACCATAACATCAAAGACGGTCAAAGATCTGAGATCGTCAAATAACACGGATTAACACAGCTAGCTATATGTACGTGGATATCCTGGAAAAAATATAAAGTAACTTGACAATGTCAAGGTATTAAGCTATTAACGCCCGATGCCACACAAATGATCCATTTTTAAACGCTTTATACTCGTAAGACCAGTCATAGATAAAATTTGCGGGACAACTTTGAGACATCTAAGCTTACATGTTAAACTCCCTTTGCAACATAGTGACGATTTTAAGACCTATTTAAGAAAGCTCAGTTTCGCAACTATAGTCAAAAGACATAGCCTTCTTAACACATGTGTTCATACCTTTACTTCACAAAGCGATTTTCGGACATTAATCAATAAATCGTCAGTCAAAGTGATCACTTTACAATAAATACGAAACACAGCATGAGTTTTCTGAATATCTGAACAGTTCGATTAACCAACGATGACCTTGACTATTAAACTAGATACGAATGCGGACTTTTTAGGCACTAAATCATCAAAGAATTCATAGTACATAGTATGAAGTTCTACTTCAAATCAATGCAATCGCAAGAAGCTGCACAATTCATTTCGAACTGGTCTAACAAAATATCTCCAAGAGTTTTGTGTCACTAATACCATTAGTCCGACGTCTGTTATACTTGATTCAGTTTGACAAATATAACAAAAGCCCTGTTCAATTATCTTCGATACTATCTACCCTTGGTAAAATAGTATTCATCACTTCGACAGAAGGTGAAAGATCTAGAGAGGTGCTACTGTTTGAAAGATTAATTAAGGAACGCAATAACAGAGCCATAACCTTTGCTGCTAATTTAGAAAGACTTCTTCTGGAAGCTGTTAATCTGCAGTGGTCTCATTGCTGACTTCTATGGAGGAGCAACCATTCTTCAATATCATTATGGATGGTTAGACGAGTTTGGACAAAGTTGAACAAAATTGTATTGAACTCGCGTCTTTATTGTTATTTTGAAACTAACACTGATGAACAGTTAATATACTCCAAGTATTGGGTTTTCTCGCAGATCTGTCTCAATGTAGATATCTCTCCAATGGAGGATATAAGTACCACTTTCGACTCATTCGACTCATCAAGAGGCTGATCATCGGCACGCTGCTTCTAGAGTTCTACATATGAAAGGCTTGTGGATCGATAGAACTCGCTCCTAACATGGAAGGAACCTGTGGGCTGGAACCTATACATTTTATTGGCTAAAGCATTTTTGTTCATTCACTCGAAGTGTTATAGCTTTTCTAACTTAACTTCTATTCTAATTTTAAGAAGAAAAAAACGCCTATTTCTGAAATTGAAAGCAGATCCTTACTTAGGCATAGAGGAACACATTTTTCCTTATTTGAAAAACACTGAAAAAGACATAAACATATTTAAGAAAAAGAGCAACAATAGCCGTTGGCATTTTTAATAGTCACATAGTGTTAAAAATAGTGTTGCCATAGTTAGACTGAATTTCAACATCTCGCTCCACTTCCTCCACAACGCAGGACAAAATACATCAAATTTATTCAATTCTTTTCTTTCAGTTATACATTTTCGGCCTGCATAAACTTCTGAATTGACTTCCCTCAAGACACTTGCGTCTATTATCTGATAAGATACCTGCACCACAAAACCGGAAAATATTTACCAGAAACTCTTATTAACTATCCTCAATAGAGTATTCAGAAAATCCATCGAAATGGAAAAGTTCTCTTCAGCTCCACAAAGTAAAAGTGGAATTTCACCATAATCCTTAGCAAAGGAAAAAAGGGAGTAGAAAAAAATCCTTTTAATAAGGATTTTCCTTTATTGAGTGCTTACAACTAACTAACAAACTGCCATTGATTATTTAACGACTTCTTAAGTGGTTTTCGCTTTCCACCGCAATCCAAGGAGCATGATGCTTTCATCATAGGGCCAGTTCTATAGCCCAGCCCCACACAAATCACTTCAACCAGCTTATCTGGAATTATATGTGTGCACACATCCAGCTAACAGGCTCTCTAACATATTGACCCAATGAATAACTTTCACGCATCAGAATGTGCTCCTCATATGAATTATTTAATCCTGCTTGCGCCTGGAACCGAACCCAGAAAAAATGCCATCATCCTGCTATATGTAGACATGAATCTTCCACCGACTACCACTAACAACTACCGACCAACTCCCTCCCTTCTTTGTGTGCACATTTGAATAATCCTTTTTCGAAATTTTGATTGTGTGCCATAAATTCAAATAAATTGACAAACTGCACAGAGCTGAGTGCATTCCCGTTGTTGAATAATTGAAAAGTCATATGCCGGGCGACAGGCATTGAATAAAGTGGTGTCAGATCGAGGCTTCAGCAAAAACTCCTACCAGGTGCGCATACACGGAGAAACAAAAAAAAAAAAACAAAAAGTTCAAGCCCTCATCCTAGCCAGGAGGGCAGTCTAAGGAGGTGTAAGTCTGAATTTGAAACGAAATGCAAAGCTATGAATAATTCCAATTCACTTGCACTTCCACATTCCGATTTCCACCGGTGGAAAGTGCAGTAGAAATGGAGCGCTGACAGAGTACCATGCCGGCGTCGGCGTGTGGTGATGCGTGGGTCATACTCGTATATCCGTATCCGTATTAAAGTAGATAGTGCACTTTGAAATTCATATTTTCACCCAAATGTGGGTATGCAGTCAAATTTATGGACAATTTGATTCTGTTTCTCTCCTCCAGCTGTTAAGCGAAGTGTTAATCAAGTCTTGAGTGCATTAAGATCTTACAATGCATTTCATTTGATAAGACTTTGTATGTTGAATTGTTGAGCTTAATTACCAGTCGTAGCTACCCAATATCAAGGTTTTAGAACGCGGTGCAAAGAGAATTCCTAACACTTCAACGAAATAGATATTTTATGCCATCAGTTCTTTTAATGTCAAAAGCCCGGTCGATTTCCGTAATACACGCCCACAAGATTTGCCCTTTTTGGCGACCTGCCGATTACTTGCATTGAATCATCTGGCCATATTCTAGGGATTAAAACCAAGCCCCTAGTGAATGGAGTTTGTGCGTCGGGGTAGCTTCTCTGACACGAAGAAACCAAAACATTCTGAAATTCCTCCGATATAGACGACCGTATTGTTGACGATCCCAACAACCGGAACCAGAACAACAATTGCAAAAGTAGGAGGAAAAACTGTGACATCACTATGGTGATATTGTAGTTATAAGGAACAGAAACAGCGCTTGTTCGGATGCAAAGTTGTCATACTCCTCGGACTTAGCAAGACATTTTCTGGCATATGAACGAGCGTCTTATAATAATTCGCATCAACTCCAAATTCGCAAACATAAACCTAACCATAAGCTCTTTCCCCCACTGGAGAATTTATTGATTATTGTGGTATCGGCCTAAGACATGTCTCCAACATTCTACACATCCGAACTATCCGGGTAGTCAACATTGATTCGGATCACTACATTATTGCAGTCGAGGTATGAATGCGTATTTCCTACTCCCACGTAGGCAGCAGTAAGTACTGAAAACCAGCTTCAACGCTGCTAATGCGCCCTCAGAGATGCTACAGCTAATGTTCTGGGTTTCACTCGACCACAGCCAAGAAATCCCTGGTTTGATGAAGAATGTTGGCAAGGACATGCAGCTAAACAAGAAGCCTACAAAGTGTGTTGCAATGAAGGACTGAAGCTGCTCATGAGCTGTATGAGCAGAAGACACAGGAAAAATATCGGTTTCTTCAGAACAAGAAATCAGAGCACGAGAAGCTCTGCTCCATCGAAGATATTGAGAGGATGTACTCCATGAATAACATACGGAAGTTTTACCAAGAGGTAAAAAGAATGTATCAAGGCACGAAGACCCGTAAAGAAGCCTGTTCAGATGAAAAAGGAAACTTTGTAGCGGAGTCACAGTCGGTGTTGAGAATACGGAAAAACTTTTTTCTGCAAACTGTATAACGGTATTAGGCAAAATAGACCATTCAACTTCCGTCCACCGGACGAAGTAAGGATTGCAATATCTATGCTAAAATCCAACGATTCAGCTGGACCTGACGGCTTACTGGCCGAGGTATACGAAGCTGCTGAAAATTACTTTATCTAGAACATGCACCAATTCGTCTCTCAGATCTGGTTAGATGCTTGATGAATGGAATCTCTGCACCGTTTTCCCGATCCACAAGAAAGGAGACCCCTTCAACTGCGCCAATTAAAGAGGTATACCTACATAAGTCTCCTCAACATCCGATACAAGATCTTATCTGATTTACAGTGTGAGCATCTGAAATCCCTCGTCACCAATCTGACTTTTCGCTATCAGTGCGGTTTCAAACCAGGAAAGTCCACAATTGACAAAATCTTCTATGAAATTCACCGTAGCAGAAGTAAAACGGAGAATCACTCTTACCAATTGCTGTTTCTTTGGTCTTGGTTCTCTTTGGTATTCGGTCCCGTTCGTATCGATGGATTTGTAAGAGAGTATTCAACAATAACCTAAAATATACGGGCTGTACCGCGACTTCGGTCTAGTCAGAAAACTGCGCATCAGTCGTATGAGAAGGTTAGGACATATAGAGCGCATGAACACCATTGCTCTGGCCCACAGAAATCTAACCTGGAGGGACAACGCAGTAGAGGAACACCTCGTTTTCTTTGGAACGCATAGGTGCAAGAGGACTTTAACCGATTTGCGTAGTCAGACAGAGTTAGCAAAGAACCGAGGTAACTGGAGAGGCTTGTTAGTTTAGGCCCATTAAAGTTTAGTTTTCATTTACTTCGCTGTAGTCCGAGGTCTAATCTTTCCATGTAACTCCATCGTTGGGTACCTGTCTTCAGTTTCGAACTTCAACTCGCGAGCTGAGTGAAGGTCCTTTTATATTGCGCCATTGCAACAGTCATTCGTACATTTATGAAAAGATCAATGTCAAAATGTGTTAAATTTTGATCCTTGATGGACTTTCCTGGCCTAAAGACACACTAGCATAGAGCAATCAGGCTCCCAACAAAAAGTTTCACGCTTCAAACGATAGACATATAACTCTTTAGTTCGCTTAGTTTAAATTACCTTCTTGCTTAAACAAATCGGAGGTTCCGTCTTTAAGCCATTATTTTGTTTGGGCCTATTTTACACCTGAGTTGGTGCACTACAATATTGGTGATCATCGTTCAAATTGTTTGGTTCATTCTGGCTGACGCATTGTACAATCTGCAGAAATGATGCTTTCGAATAGAGGCTAAAAAATAGATTATATTTAAGCCGAAAAGTTGAAAAGTTACCTTCGCTAAGACTGACAGTCTAAAATACGCATTAACCTCTTCCAAACTACGTATGATAAATCCCTCACAGTGTAAGTCAAAGTTTCATTCTTAGAAAAAATTCTCTATTTTGAAGTCCATATGTACTTTTCGATGTCTGCCTAGGTTTAATTTTGTTACAAGTGTTCTGTGTCGAAAACACTTTCACTGTCATTCAGCTAAAATAAAAACTTTTTGCTTCATTCAACCGACATCGTTAACTTGCGTCTTCCGTTAGACTCTTGACTGTCATAATTGTTTACCTCTGATCGGAAATCTGACATTTGAGAGATATCAACCTTCTTTACGCAAAAATAAAGACAATAGAATAGTCCTAAGATTCTTTCGAAAAGTGGAAAGCACTCTTTTCTTTGAAAGTCCAGCAAAAAAAGGAAGTGACTCTATATCAATCAGAACTTTGTTTAAAGTTCAATCATACAAAGGATGCCGTAGGATCATTGATCGGTCAATTTCATCCATCGACGATTACGAGTCTGTATCTTAGATGTCCGATACAAATGTTAACCCTACACAGTTCTCAAAAGGCCACTTGGTGACTTGAGACGAGTTCCAACTCAACATATCAACAGCTTAAAGCAGTGCTAAACCACTTAGTCGACGACGATGTGGCCCATACTTCTAGTTAGTCCAGTGGAAGGAAAAAAATGCGGTACTAGGTACTGTAGGTTCCCAATAATCTCTTCAGATTATCAATAAAACTGGCAATTAAAAATGTCTACAATCGTGAATCTGTCAGAAGCTCGACGGAAACGTACCGCAAAAGTTAAGAAATTTCCGTTGCTAAAATCTGATTTTTTATTGCAATATCTAATTCGGTGTCAACAATACTAAGAGTGTTGAAAACTTTTTCGAATTCATTCAGCAATTATGATCTGCAAGTAAGAATGTAAGAATGTAATTCTTACTTAGCCGTAACTTTTCAATTACCAGTCTACATGCGCTGCTCTACTTACTATTATCATCATATTCGACGCAACATGAATCCTGCTCAACATTTAGCACCACTTCGAAACATATACTTTTAGTCATTAACCCTGAGGCTTAATTACGTGCAGTGGTGAGCTCCGATTTCTATCAAATTTTGGTAGCTCTAAAGACTCGAGGGTCCTACATGTTTCTGACATTTTATCAGTCCGAATATATGGATAGCAACTCAATTTTACTTTAAAGCTCAGTTGGTGCCAATAAATTTTTATATTTTTAGGCATGTGACGATGATTTAGAAATATCAATCCTAAACTTAGTATTAATCAAAGGAACTTGAACATGGCTCTCTAAAGGGACATAAAGTTGTTTCAACCATGAAATCTGCAAGACTTTCTGCTTAGAGTAAAGCGTATGCCTTTTTTTTGACTGAGATACAATTTCAATCATTTAATGAACTGATTGCAAAGGATAGTGAAATGAAGATAATATTCAATCTTATTCCCCATTCATACTTAAGCACGTTCTATTTAAATTAAAATTCACAATTCTTTTAGTACACGAAATGAATACACGAAAAACCCGAAATCCTTCGGATGTTTGGGCCACTTAAAATCACACGAAACTTTGCGTATCGTACCGCGAAGTTATTTGAGAAAACTGGTGAAATAGTCGTTCGTTCGCGCACTTTGCGAACGCCAGAAGTGGAGAATCGAATTCATGCATGTCGCATATCTTAAAACGTGACTTGGGACTCAGCGCATACAAGAGACACACCGAACACTTACTCAGAGAAGCACTGAAATTGAAACGTAAGTCAAAACCGAAAGCCTTGCCTTGCCAGTACGCAAAGAACGGTCAGAAAAGAATATTTTTTTACTGACAAGGAATTTTCACCTTTGAAGAATCGTTCAACAAACAGAATGATAGAGTGTATGCTGTATCATCCCGACATGTATCTGAACTCGTTCTGAGAGTTCAACGTGTCCAAAACCCAGCTTTGGGATGGTTTGGTCGGAAGTTGCCTACGATGGAGTCACCGAATTCCATTTCCGGGAGAAAGGTGTAAAAACCTCGGCGAAAGTGTATCGAATGGACGTTTTAGGTAACTTTGTGGAGCTCTTGAACAAAACATTATTCGCAAATAAACCGTGGACTTTTTAACAAGTCTCCTCTCAAGCTCATATGGCAAAAACGACTCAAACATGGCACGAAAACAACGTTCCGAACTTCATTTCAATGGCCATCTGGTATCCCAGACCACATTCCATTAGGATTCAATACAATGGTCCATTCTGGAGACTATGGCTTACACTACTCGATATCCAGGTATTGAGTCTTTAAAGCGTACCCTTATCCAAGCATAGTGTCGGATTTTTAACGTAAACCACCAGTCGTGTAGACTTATGTATACGCTGCCACAAGGGGGACTACCTCTTCAAGTCAGGCCAGGACCGAGATCCGGGGGGGGGGCTCCTGACTCCCATGGTACCGTGATTTAAGTCTTGGTAGGGACTACCGGTGGTCCAGCCGCCAACAAGACCTATAACCGGCAACTTGTGACTGATCAAATCGTAGCAACCTTCGGTAGCGTCATCTGAAGATGTTTACGATAAGACCAGTACTTTTCTCTGCCGCCGTTTATTATTAGACAACCTCATTGATGGGCGAAGCCTTGATAATTGGGCGGGGGCCCCCTTATCCGAGCAGTAGAAAATTTCTCAATGCATGAGGTGCGTACAATAATCGATGAGTGGCCAAACCGATTTCGCCGTTGCTGGAAGGCAAATGTGGTCCATTTCGATTAAGTTGTTCTACAATTTGTAGCCAATAAAAAGAAAGAAAAAGTTTTGAAAAACATTCATTCATTTTCATTTTATTAGCCAAAAACCGTGTACCAAAACATTTTCAATTACTAGGTATATAGCTACAAAAATTGCAACAAATTTCAAATCAGTCCAACAATCGATCAAAGCAAATCCTAAATGGCCATTTAATCGACGCTCCCATGCATTTAATCAAGGGACCGATTTAAATAAATACATCTAACCCTTCAGTTCCATTAATAACATCAACAACCTTTAATTCGACCCTAGGCAAACATAACCAACGATTTGATTGTCATTCTCAGACGAAAAGCATTCATTGTCGAAATGTCAAATGTCTGTTCCTATGTCGTATATGACTACAACCAAAAACCATAACCCCAATCATGTCATTAACTCTACGTTCCACAAATATTTATTTAAAACCAATCTATTCCCAAAATTCTGTCACCTGCTAGCCACAGCAACTCATTCCAAAGGCTACTATTCTAGGAACACTATTTGCGGTCAGAGTCAGAGACAACAAATTGGCAACAAACGACTCTTAACTAATTATCAAAATTGTTGCAAAGCACCAGTGTGGTTTGCTCCTTTATCGATTACTGCTGTAAGAAATCCAAAACAATAAACACGAAACCTGAAAGATGACATCGAATCATGGTATAATGCTCGTTTATGGTTTTCAATTATTAAGAATTTATGTCCTTGTGGCAGGCGCTCCCACGAGAATAGCCTTTCTCTGTTTAAATTAAGCCATCGACAGTGGTAATTGCTTATGGCGATATCCTGTTTATTGCTTCCGTGATAAGCTTTTTGTCGTTGATAATTAAAAATAAATTAAGGTAATTGATTTTCGAAGATAGAAATCGAATGAAAGTAAGGATATCGGCTTCATCTACTTAGGGGAAGGTTTTCTTTAGCTCGTGAAGGATGTAATATCGAAATTGTAAGGATAAGGGTACGAATAAGAATAATGCAATCCAATTCAGTATTGGCTGAGTTTTGTTTTACTTTGCGAGTAGTTTTTGCAATTGACTTAATTTTGATTACTAAATGAAGCAAATCATGATGTCATTCAAATAGTATCAAGTACTCGTAAATATCAAGTCCCTTGCATGTCTCTGTTCCTTGGACAATTACCACCAAGCAATGGATTTAATAAAACACAGCGCATTTGGTAGAGTTGGGATTGAATTCGTCAATTCTTTTATAGTGACATTAAATAAAGAAATGATTTTTTGTTTAACTACGAGTATTACCGCGTTGGTAATAGTTGGCTAAGCCCATGGCTCGTAACAAATTTTTTTTTTTTTTTCGTTAGGAATTTTTAAAATTTTTAATTTTGTTTTATATTTTCTGTATATTATATTCTTTTATTTTGTATCCTACTTAAATTATGTAAGCGGGCCATGACTTAAGACGTGCATACGGACTGTGATGGACTAGCCCTAACTGGAATGAAATGAAGAAACAGTTTTTTTTTCTTCAGCCAACCACCAGTATTAGAGGTGCAGACGAACAACATAACACTTATCGCAACTACTACCACCACCACCACCTACCACCCTTCTTAGCCCCAGACGCTTGGCACTGCCGTGTGCGATGTATCTGTCATATTCGAGCGACGTGGAAAATTACGGGTAGTGTTGGATCAGCACTTGAATATCAAAATATCATAGTAAAATGCCTGTGGGAAAGTAAGCCCCGGAGAATAGGTTGTTCGTTGAGGTTGTCTTCGAGTCAACTTAATGACGAAATTGTCCACTCTTATCAAATTCACTCTGCTGTATAAGACCAAATTAGGATATAATATTACGACATTAATGTTCTGTAATATACGATACAAACAAAGTCAAGCCTTCTCAGACATATGAATCTTTTCAAATTAACTTGCTCTAACGTTAAGTCACACAAAACGTCCACATGCAAAGGCAAATGTACCTTTTGCTCTGGACAGTCCAGCATCTACGTGCTGTGAGTCGCTAAAAAATCAATAACAGCTCAACGGCATGTGCGATAGTGACTTAATTAGCATACGATATGCTTACGGACACCTCAAATTGCGACAATAAGCCTGCCTGCGAGTAACGCTAATGTATTACTAAAATTAGGCAGAATCAAAATCGGATGGATAAACCGCCATATCTGCGAACGATTAACCCCTGCTAAGTGCTTCAAGTGCCTCGAATGCGGCCACACACCACGTCACTGTAAAAGCGAACTAGACCGCTCAAAGCAATGCCTTGCGAAAAAGAGGGTCACATAGAAAAAAACTGCAGCAAGGAATCACGTTGCTTCTTCTGTAAAAATGACAACCCAAAGAATGTCGGCATGTTACTAGTCGCAATAAATGCCCAGTATTTAAGAAGACTCTGACTAGATTCAAACCATGAACATTGCTCAGATCAATCTTAACCACTGTGAAGCGACATAAGACCTGTTAACACAAATGAGCAAAGAAAAGCAAATTGATGTGGTCCTATTCAGTGAACCATATTGATACATCTCTAAACGAATGTATCTGTAAGGGATAAGACACAAAATCAGCAATGTGATCACGTGGAAACAAAGCCTTTTAGAAAACCACTGAATCGGCGGAAGGCTTCGCCAACGTGGAGATCAATGTCATCCACTTTTACAGCTGCCACGCTCTGCCAAGCCTATCCTGGGGAAAATATCAAAAGATGTTCTTATAACGGCTGCAAAGAGAAAAAACACGATAGCAATAGTGAAAGATTTCAACGCGTGGACAACAGAATAGAGTAGCAAGACGACGGATGTAAGAGTAAGAAATCTACTCAAGACAATCGCAAGACCGGACATAGTTCTAGTTAACGAGGGCACAAAAGATACTTTCCGAAAGGTGGACCATATATACCACGTGTCCATATCACAGACATAATCTTTATCACCAGCCTTCTAGCACGTTACATAAAATGATGAGTCTGTCAAGATTGATTGTGATTTACGTGCTTCAAAAAGAGAAACGTCGAAACCGTCCCAAAATGACTCATTCAAAGTGAAGAGACACAGCCTTGGTTAGAGAAACGTTTAAAGAGGTCATTATTACTTACCAACTGAGACCCGGGACCGTGGAGAACATAGTGCTGCAGCTGTCAGACCCATTAATTTCTGCATATGATGCTTCTGTGCCAAAAAGAAAGCCCAGCCCATTCGACTCCCCTGCTACTGGTGAAACGACGGAATAAAATCCATAAGAACTATCTATCTAAGAGCGCAATTTTTTTCTAATTTTTGTTTAATATAATAACAGCATTGTTTTACTCAAACTTTGTTCTTTTAGATCAATATTTTGGAAAATTTTCACTAAACTTTCCGAAAACCCATTACAAAAAAGTATGCTCGCGGTGGTCAAGATAAGTTATGATAGCTTTATCTGAAAACAAAAAACTGAATATTTTGTCTTAGCAGGTGAGTATAACTAGTGATTGAACTAAGGATTTAAAAAAAATTATATTTGAATTTTTTGCAGGGTTATACCTATACAAAAAGGTAAAATTTTTGGTCAAATCTGCACCACATATTGCCTTGTAAAATAAGTTGTAATCAGAAAATAAAAAAATCTTCAATCAACACCAATTCCTAGACAATCCCCTCTAGAAGAAGTATGCAAAATTTCAAAAATATCTGTAGATTAGTTTTTGAGAAATCATTTCCACCGTCTTTAAAAATAGAGTTTAGAGAAAAAAGCGAATTAAGTTATAAGTATTTAGGAATACAACTGAATTTTTTTTTAAACTTACGTACATAGAATTGTCGATTCCAGCTCCATAAAGCACAAATATATTCTTGCTCTTGTCTGAGGTAAAATCCTTCCTCTCTATTTCCAGCTTCATCTCTTTGCTCGGCTATGAGTATGCGATGTTTATCTCCTCTCCGTACCTACTAGTGAATTTTTCAACCAAGTTTAATATGCACACCGTGCAAAAAAACTAGTAAAGCTTAGATTCCTTCGTTGAAAGTGCAAGCAGCGATTAATGCTGCAGGGAGCATTTTTGGAGTGATTTTATAAATTAACTGCTTCAGACTCTCATTATTATTTTGTGAAAAGCCCCTAATACACCGCTCTAGAAGCACGTCCTTGCTAAGTTCTTCATTAATGGGTTTGATAGCTGATAAAACATTATTCGGCAATGGATCGCAATCGTGCCTGAATGATGATAAAGCACTTATAGCTGAATCACGCTGCCAAGCGCACAATAAGTTAAGGTTGCTTGGGCACTTTCCTGCTGTAAGTTTTGGTCCGTGGAGCTATAATGGAAGTTGCCCATATAGCGTTCTTCATTTTTTGCACTGAATCACAATTTCTTCGTATAGCCAGTCCGTAATAAACTGTTAGTTTATCGTTTAATTTACCTGTAAGCTTGCCATTGCGAGAAAGAGTTTTTTTTTCTAATAGTTTCACGCTTAATTTGTTTTCCTGTTAACAGTAATTTTCACTAAATCGCGTAAACGAGGATAGGTAGTCTTTTGCAGATGTCCTACGCATTATTTTTTATTTATTTCAACATTTCAACGAACACATATAAACTCTAAGCAACCTCTAGGCTCAACAGACAACAGTAAACTAAAATAACTAAAATAAAAGTAACTCGACTATTAGAAAGTGAGAAAAGCCGTCAAACAATAGCTAAGCAGCTACCTCAATATACCAGCGACGCACCTGATTGACCGCCCTAACTGAAAGGACTTTCCAAATTCACTTTCAATTCGGCAAACTGAACGTTTGTAATGAATGCACATTCCGAATTACATTCTGAGAATTATATCTAGCACAGTTCTGATGTAATGATCACAAAAAATTTTAATTACTCATTACTTGTAATTGTAATTGAAAATTTTCAATTACACATTACAAGTAATTGAAAATCTCAATTACTTCCAACTCAATTACCTCCATGTAATTGACTCAAGAAATGTAATGGTCAAAATGCTGTAATGATTACATTTTTTCGCAATCATTACATAAAATGTAATTAAGTATTTATTTTTCAAATATAATTCTAAAGATAAAACACCAAAAACGATGATATATCGTACAACAGAGATCACATTAGGTCGTATAAACGTATGTCTCGGCGCTAAACTAGATAAGAACTAGCACGTCCACCAGAACAAGTGTTTTTATTTGTACCTATTCATATGTACGGTAACAAAAACGGCTGACTTCTGTTTTGGTGTCGTGTTTTTATTAAACAAGTCAATGTGAAAGAGGGGGAAATCAACAGATATTTCTTCACTCGAATTTCCCGCAAAAATAAGGAAGAATGTTTAACAAGTCCTGTTCACCAATTTTTTCGAGAAGAATGTAAGTCAAAACCAAAGATTATTTAATTATAATGAGGTATGTTTGTAAGAAACGAGTAAGTTTTCACATATCACAGTTGAAAATAACGTCGAATTTTAAAAGTACAAATTATTACACATCGTGCAACTTCACGGTGGCACCGCAGATCAATTACCCCCCTCTTACCATCATACCTCCTCAGCTTTTCATCACACATCCGTTCCTCCCCTAAAATCTATCTAAGCCATGCACCGTGCAGCTAAAACCCACATTCCTTACAACAGCGGATTTCCTCATGCCATCAGTCTTTAACTATAGGTATGCAGCATATATCTATAATATATCTTCAAAAAGACAACACAAGACAAGGATATCGAGCTCTATGAGGGATCATCAACGTCATTCAGCAGTTCCAGAAAAAATTATGCTAAATGTCTGCTTTACAAGGAAAAGAAGAGTGTTGTTAGCTACCATGCAGGAGTAACATCAAACCTCCTAACACATTTGAAAAGGAAACACCCGGTAGAATACGAGAGTTACCTAATAATGAGAAAAACTGAATATGAAAAGCGAAATAATCCCAAAAACCAAGACCAATTTAATAATGATATTGTGGATTTTGTAGTTCATACAGCGTCTCCTACAGTATTATTAGAAAACCCATATTTCAAAAATAAATTCTATAAACCACTCAATTTAAAAGTCCCCGGGAGAAAAATAACAACAAATCTTTTGAAAACCAGATTAAGCGAGTGATTCATTTATAGAAAATGAAGACAGATTTCTGACACTGACAGTAATGAAAATGCAAATAACATCGCAAGAAATAATATAGAATTTCAAAAGCCGGCTACTGTAATTTTGACTAAACACTTTCGCTGCGCAAGTAACACATTGAATTTAGTCACCACAAATAATTTTATGTCCCCTGATCATCAAAAATTGACATTTTGAACATCCATTCTGAGGTAAATTCGCCGGCACACTAGACACTATTCAATTTTTCAAATTCAAATAATTTTTCATTTAGGTATTTTCCAAATGTAGCACAATATGAAAAAAACAAACAGACCAAAATCATATGAAATAATAAAACGTGTTTTAAAAAGATCTTTAAAGAGCCCGTTGGAATTCTTTGTTCGAATCGGTCACGCAAATTCTGCAGGTGGAAAATCAACTCATTTTTCCATCACTGACATTGCATACTTAAAAGAATACTGCAAAGTAATGAAGCTGTATGCAGAAATATTAGATTTTTTACAAGGCCAGGAAGGGGTTTATTTCGGTCTGTTAATACGAGTACTATCCTTGACAACTTTGAAGGTGAAAGCGGACAGAATGCTAAACACAGATGTATTAGAATTTTTACATGGCACTCTCGCACAAATGCAAAGGAACCTTCTATCTCGGTTTGAACCATTCTTCTACCTAACTGAGGAGGCCCATGATGCCATCGTCGCAGCTGTTTGTCACCTTTTAGTTAAGGTAAGCTGGTTGAAGGCATTATCTGACTTATCAAACGTAACAAAAATAAGTATTGATTTGTTTATGCCTATATTTTCGTGTTCTCACGTCGCTGTGGAATTCTTGATTATTACCACTCTTCCCGCGAACCTACTTAGTTCGCGGTTCTGGTTAGCAGTTTCTTCATTGCCAACGTCTGCTGTCTCAGGCAATGTTATCTTCACCGTCATTTTGCCCACTTTGACGTTCCAGCGCTCTCAGTTCAATGAGGATTGCCGTCACTAATAATAATGCTTGTATGTGAAAAGTTGCTACCTGGTGTTCTGAAGAGTGAGCAGTGGAAAATTGCATGATCTGTATTCTTCTCCTTGTTCAGACAGGATGGAGAAATTGGGAGGAATCATGTCCGAATTTGTGCAGATATTTTCTGAACATATCATGACCGGTTAAAAACTGTGTGATTTAGAAATTTAGTTCTCCAGCTCTTCTTTTCACCCAAGGTTCTATGTTGTCGATTATCCCATCGGTTCCTCCTTATGGACCTCGCCAATCGATCCATTGGGCGGACAAGAACGTATTCTCGTATCTATCCATCTTATTTCTTCGGCCATTATATATATTTTATTGACGGACTGGAAGGTGCAAATTATTCTCAAAGCGAATAGTCTATAAATTATAAATTCGGGATATTGTTCTACTTTTATTGTCACGGGCCCTTGCTGACGATCCTGGTGGCACACCTGCTGTAACGTTATAGTGTTTGGTACCCACGTCAGTGTCATAACTTAGTCCTCTGTTCCTGAAGTAGCTAGATATCAGAGTTGAGAAGTAATGATTACTTTGTGTAATTGATTACAAGGTTAATTACAATTACAAGTAATTGAAAAATGTCAATTACCCATTACAAGTAATTGATTTTCAAAGTAATTAAAGAAAAACACATTGTCCATTACTTTTACGTGTCGCAGACACGCACCCTTTCACGCGACGTATATTATTTACATTTACATTTATCCACACACCACAATTCTGAATTTTCCGTGCACATCATTATCCGCACTGAAACGCAAATCCACTCCAACACTCGTAACACACCCTATTAGAACAGATTCACAGTAGAGTGGAGGTAAGTTTTAGTGAGTAGGAGTCTAACTCTAGTACATTCACGGTGTGCGACCAACAAAAAAGAGACCAGCATCTGCAATATATACATATGTATGTTTGCTAAAATATATGTAGAATCAGATCCTCTTCTATTCTTTCGACAAGCTAGCGGTTCCCTTATTGTCCCGCGATGAAAAAGTTTCGCCAATTTTTTGCTGTTTGCCTTTTCAGTATTCTATTTTTGACAGCTCACACGTGATTCGTGAAAGATTCGGAAAGACTTACACACGAAGAACGCGTACAAATTATTGAATTTTATTATCCAAATTCGTGCTCTGTATAAAAAGGTTTTCGCGCACTTCGACCATCTTACGGTCGACTTACGAGCAAACAATTCAGGTCATAGTGACCAAATATTGCATCAATTTCACGCTATTGGACATCAAGCCACCTACCCGTATGCGTTGAGTGTATACAGAGGAAATTATTGTTGCTGTATCCGCCAGTGTTAATAAAGACGTGATTTGTAAATTCGTCGCCGTTTGCAGCAACTAATTTTCGCTGTGTGTTACTTAGGAAAGCTTTTTTATTGAAAAATTGTCTTCAGCTTCGAAACTTATTTCTGGTTGAATGGGTATGTTAATAAACAAAGCTGAGCAACATCAGGCAATACAAGAGCTGCTAGTGCATCCGGAAAAATGCACTGCCCGGCGCGGTTTATGATCCGACGGAATCATTGGCCCGATCTTGTTCAATGATTTTGAACATTTTCTTTGCCCCAAATCACATGCATGAGCATGTGTTAAGTTTTTTGGAAAATGGGATAGAGAAAGAAGAAAGATCTTTGGGCTCAGTGATTATATCACTCCATGGATGGCATCCAACATTTAATGAGGAGACTAAATTGTTAGTGCAAACTAGCTTGATGTTGTTTTCTAGTCAACTATAATACTTGTCTTACTTGGTTTTAGTTAACTGAAAAAATTAATGACTTTCGGGCGCGGTTGGGATTCGAACACCAAACCTTCCGATTTGGAAGCCCGTTCACTACCACTTGAGCCACGGCCACCCACATGTGGGACGGCATTACAAGCACCCAAATCGATGGACCAATTGAGAAATGGGTTCCGCGAGCAATTTATCTCTCGTTTTGGAACAGTGAATTGACTGGCTAGATCGTGTGTTTTGACGCCTTTAGGCTACTTTTTATGGGGATATGTCAAATCACTCGTCCATGTCAATAAACCGGCATCAACTGCGTCAACTTGGAAGACAATATTATACGTATTATTAGAGGAATACCAGCCAATGTGCTCGAAAAAGTGATTAACAATTGGAGTCTCCGTATAGACCACTTAAAACGTAGTAGTGGTCAACATTTACATGAAATTATCATTAAAAGGTAAATGGCTAGCATTGGTTTATCAACTCCAATAAAAATTGCATACCCTTTAACGATTTTACTGTGTTTCTTTTTGACAATTAAAAACTAAACGCTTAAGAACTCACCCATTACTATTCGTATAGGCTCAAAGTAAAGACGTCTTAAAACGAATGGTTAATCTTAAGCTTCTAGTCATCGCAATAATACCTAATCTTATCGAAGTCACGTAGCAAAAGTATATTAATGACTTCGTTATTTGTACGCCTTCAAGTCGTAGTGAATGGTAAAGTAAGCCCACAAGATGGTTTGTGTAGATGTTTAATAGGATAACCGCACCTTGTTGTAGATCTTTTTTAATGTCAAATATTCCAGCAGAAGTCACATCGTCGCTCTTCATGATCAACATGATCATGATCTTCATTGTTTTTGAAATAAATTTTAACGATTTTGTGTCGATATGCTATTCCATTTTGCGATTATGTCCGACAGTCTATCATCATACTGTTATAATTATTTAACTGTTTAAACCTAACAGCTAGCCGCTAGTTTTGAGAGAACATTTATTTACAGAAAACCCACACTAATAGACGAAGAAATCAATTAACAAAGATTAGGAACTTGTAAAAAGCAGTACAGGTTCTTTCTATACTTGTTTTGCAACACTAATTCTACGTTGGAGTGGAGCAAGCAGTTCAAGATGATTTTCGCGCTAAAACAAAAATGCTGATAGTTTCTGGCCACAGAGCGATGGGCAATAATGGGTCCCTTAAGAATTCGGTTACTACGAGATACGCAGACCTGTCGGTGTTGTACTTGGGTGACATATGCATGCAACTACTGCAGTATGAAGATGTATGACAACTATCATAAAATACAAACAGCGTACCACCTGTAACTAAACAGTTTCTAGCGGAGAAGTTCATAAAATGTTCGTCAATATCGTTTCCATTTTCGATGCCATTACCTCCCATAATATGTATGCTTGAATGGGGTCGCTACCCATCCCATTACGATCACGATATCGCCGTTTTGCTCTAAGTTATAAGTGACACTTACAAATGATGGTTTTCAGTTAGTGAGATATTGTAAATACACTGAATGCTACTACTTATCTCGCGCCCCCAAGATGTCCAACTTTCACCCTATACTCTGTTTCTCCAGTTAAAGGATTTTGCCTTTCTGAGAATCTTCTTTCCACAAGTACATAATTTCATTCTTGATCGATAGCCAATATTTTTCAGCAGATAATTAGTCAGCAATAATAGGTTCGCAGTTTCCGAAGAGAATTGCAGATGACTACAAGGGAGCGTGTTATAGGACTTACTAGCAGAGTTTGAACTAAGGCATTCCTTTTATAGCCGCAACCTATAACTTTCATTGCAAAACTTTTGAAAATTGGTTCATTCTGGTATTTATGACCCCATCCAAATACCGAATGGGTAATATACAATAAATTCACAGGTAAGTGACCTGGCAGCATCTAAATTCCAAATGGAAAGTATAGAGGAAACTAAAATACTTACTCCATAGTAAGTGCTATGAGGAACTTAGCAAAGTTCACACAAAAATTTCAGAACGCCTCTCTTCTTATTCCCCACTAGATCAAATGATACTCTTTTCAAGCACCGGATACCAGTCCCCTTATGCTTCTGATCTTCTATATTTGACTTAAAGAGTTTCCAAAAGAGACACTTCATTATTAAAAAGCCCGATGAAATTGATTTGAGGCCTGAGTTAACCCGAATTTACTGTAGCTCATTACAAGCACAGCTCTGGCAGGTCCACATAAAGCGAATCGGAGGAACCTTCGTTGTACGTTGGTGTAATACGGTGACCAAACTTGGATAGAGTATTCGAGAAGATGTTATATAATGGGACTTAGTACTATTGGGGTTGGAGAATTCATTAGATCAATATGGGAACAAAAATTGAATTGTCTATCACGAATAACACATATGAGAAGTTGGGAAGCGCTTACGAGTGCACGAGTATGTTATTGCTTGACACTAACATTGAGCTTTTTGCAACAATTATTTTTGCACCAAGTAGAAAATCTGTCCAAATCAGATTCAAGAAGACAATCAGAATGGGTTGAGCTTTCAATGATACGATCTACATCATATTATGAATAGCAAAAGCCCAATATGGCTACCTTGTGGTACTCCGGAAAAGTCTTTAATGAGGTTAGAAATCGAGGGCCTATATATATATAAAACATTATATTGCAGAGCTTCTAAGTAGGATTTAATCTTCAAAATGAAGCGCGATTGAAAGCCAAGAGCCTTTAGTTTGAGAAAAATAATTTTATATGAGATTTTGATGAAATCTGAAATCAGTGACAGTCACTTCAACACTTTCTATAGCGCACATGGTACTACGAGTATAAACGAATTCAGGCAGGTTTATGGTTGTAGTTCGACCTTTTAAAAATCCATGCTGGTTTGAGGAAGACATAGGCTTGCAGTGAAAATACATTGAGTCATAAATAATACTCACAAACAGCTTAGGAATGCAGGAGAGCTTAGCAAATTGTCGATAGTTAGAAATATCGTCCTTGCGGCCTTTTTTATGTAGTATATACATGTTAGAGTATACCTAATAACTAACTTGAGATATGGCAGCACTGTGTTATATTGTAGAGAGCTACCCTAGTAAGAGGGCAACACTGTTTTGTTGTATTTGGGGGTTCCCCTAGTAAGAAGGCGACATTGTTTTGTGTTTTAGGGAATTCCCCTAGTAAGAAGAAAAACACTGTTAGACATATCTGTATGCTCAATGAGTGAGTTGATTCGGAGCCGTCGTGGAATGCGCCACAGATTTGTGACAGTGATTTTAAATTTTCTATCATCAGAAGTGGGATAGAACTTCTTAACCTACGAAATAAAAAGAAGATAATTCTATTCGATTGGATACGATATTGTGTTTGAGTGGAAATAATTTTTTTTTATATTTGTTTGTGTGTGCGCGCGACCAACTATTGCAACAATTGAACAAAATACAAAAATAAAACATAAGAGAAATAATCGCATAGTGTATGACTGTATGAGTATCTTTGTGTATTTGTGTATGTGCCTTTGAACTCGAATCCTGCTCCTGGATTCTTCTTACTCTTCCAAACCAAAACATGGCGAGCGATGGAAAGAAAAGTCTTGCTGATGAAGTAGGCTCTGATGGAGCGATTGGCGGACAACATTTAAATGAGGCGGTGACCGGAGAGCAGTTAGATGATACTCGCTCCGCACAAAATAACGCAGGTGACAATTTTGTAATTACTCTAGATGCTATAAATGAAATTTTACGTACTACACAACAACGTGAAGTTAATGGTTCAGTTGGTTTCCCTTGTTTTGACCCTGACCACTCACGAGTTGATGTTCGCCGATGGTGTGCTGATGTGGATCTAAGGGTACAACGAGATCAATTGAAAAATTTTGACATTATTCCAAGAGTACAGGCTTCATTGTTGGGAAGAGCAAAATCTTGGTATGAAAAGTATGGGTACCAGCACTATGGGTGGACCGACTTACGCGCTTCATTGGTTCATACGTTTTCGAGCGGTGCCGATATCGTAGATCAGCTGCGAACAGTTGTAAATGTCGAAAGTAACGAGTTTGCCACATACAGCGAATTTGTCATAGAAAAGGTTTCCCAAATAAATCGGTTACCATTTGATATACCAGAAGATAAAATTGTCAGAATCGTTGTTGGTTGCATTTCCCAGATAAGTTTAAGAAATTCTCTAACATTCGTCATGCCATCTTCTGTTCAAAGTTTAACTGATCATTTATCCTCTATTAGAGAGAGCCCACATCGTCGACATAATGTCAAAGATTTACGGGGCATTAAACCTTCAATTGTACGTAAAAACAATGATACCGATTTTGTACATAAACGTCCTCGAATGTATGAAGAACGACGTTGTTTTGATTGCGGAAAAGTAGGGCATATTAGAGCCAAATGTCCTCAGAAGATATCTCGGGAGAACAAAATCGAATCTCAACCCGTGAAAATAAAATCACTTAATAATACAGATAAAAACCAAAAGTGTTCATTCTGTGGAAAAATTGGTCATGAAGAAAGTGCTTGTTGGGCTAAGCAGCGAGCTGATCGCAAAACAGTTAATGTTTGTCGCAAAGCAGTTAACATCGAAATGACGACTCCAATCATAATTAAGCGTCAAATATATCACTGTTTGCTTGACACAGGTTCTGATTGCTCATTAATCAGGTCAGATATTGCCAATAAAATATCTTCAAAGAAAACAACATCATTCCTTTACATACAAGGCATAGGTAAAGATCCTATTATGTTATCAGAACAAATGGATCTGTTAGTTGAATTTGAGGAAGCCAACGTTGAAATTACTTTTCATATTATTGATGAGAAATACCTAAAGAATGAAATGATTATTGGTAGGGATGTATTGAAGGACCCATCTTTGATGATTATGGTAAGCAGACATGGATCAACATTGCGGCAAACGGAATCTGCTGTCTGCTTGACTACTCAGGTCGATACCGTACCCGAAATATCGCTCTTAAACCAACAAAATTTACAAACCATTCTAGACAAATATTCAAAAAACATTATTACTGGATTTCCAACAGCAAAAGTTAAGACTGGATCTCTTTCCATTCGCTTACTGAAAGATGCTGCGGTTCACTATCAAGCATACCAAATGTCTAAAAGCGAACGGGATATAACTTCTCAAATAATTAAGGATCTAAAGGCTTGCAATATTATAAGGGATAGTCAGTCTCCATTCGCCAGCCCGGTGTTGCTCGTAAAAAAGAAAAATGGAGAAAATAGGCTTTGTGTTGATTTTAGGGCTCTAAATAAACTTACTATTAGAGATCGATACCCCTTGCCTAGAATCCAAGACCAGCTAGATAGATTAAAAGGTAATAGATACTTTACTTCTTTAGATATGGCCTCAGGTTTTCATCAAATTCCTATCGCTGACGAATCGATAGAGAAAACTGCCTTTATTACACCGGATGGGCATTTTGAATATTTGCGTATGCCTTTCGGGCTTACTAATGCTCCAGCAGTTTTTCAAAGAGCAATCAATACAGCATTGGGAGATCTTAAGAATACGGTTGCAATGGTCTACCTGGACGACGTTCTCATTCCATCAAGAACTGTCGAAGAAGGGCTTAAAAATCTGGATGTTGTGTTAGAGGCACTTGCATCTAGTGGATTCTCCCTCAACATAGAAAAATGTAAGTTTTTGCGGACCAAAATCGAATATTTGGGACGAGAAATTACTTTTGAAGGTATAAGACCAAGCAACAGAAAGATTGATGCTTTAGTAAAGGCACCAACGCCGACTAATGTTAAACAAATACGTCAGTTCATGGGATTAGCTAACTATTTTAGAAAATATGTTCCCGAGTTCGCAGCAAAAACGAGCTGCATAACTGCGCTCACTAAAGTCAATGCTAAATTTGACTGGAATGACGAATGTGAAACAGCTAGGCAATATATTCTACGACAGCTTACATCTCGACCCTTATTAATTATATTTGACCACCAACTCCCAACTGAGCTACACACTGACGCTAGCTCCATTGGATACGGCGCAGTACTTTTTCAGCGTATTGAAGGCCAACTGCATGTAGTAGCATACTATAGTCAGGCTACAAAGACGTATGAAGCCAAATACCATAGCTATGAGCTAGAGACTCCTGCCGTAGTAAACGCGATCAAACATTTTCGTACTTACCTTTTGGGTATCCACTTTGTCTTGGTCACAGATTGCAATGCTCTGAAGGCGACGAAGCAGAAAAAAGATTTGCTACCTCGTATCGCTAGATGGTGGGTATACCTGCAAGACTTTGATTTCGATATCACGTATAGAAAAGGGAAAACTATGGTACATGCTGATTATCTTAGTCGTAACATACCTCAAAATAATTGCTATAACTTGAATAGTCTATCTGATACTTGGCTTCACATTGAACAAAGGCAGGACGCTATTACCAGGGAAATAAAAGACAAACTCAAAGTAGGTGATACAGAAACCAACTCAAAATATATGATTCAAAAAGGGTTATTGTATCGAAAGTTGCAGAGTTGTAATAAACTGTTTGTACCTCAAAGCTGTCGGCTATCATTAATACGAAGATTTCACGAGGACAACTGCCACATAGGGTGGGAAAAGACACTTGATAAGATGAGAGAGCATTTCTGGATGCCATCTATGACACAAAATATAAGAAAGTTTGTCAACTCATGTTTAATTTGCTTAGTTGCAAAAAGACCAAGCGGAAAAAAGCAAATGGAATTGCATCCAATTGAAAAAAAGCCAATACCATTTCATACGGTTCACATGGACTATATGGGACCATTCCATGAACGAAATAAGGACGATCATCGACATATCTTCATTATAGTGGATGCATTCACTAAGTTCGTGTTACTTTTACCATGCAAGACTTTACAGACTACGGAAACCGTAAAACACTTTCATAATTATGTGATGTTGTTTGGTGCTCCATCTAAAATCGTAAGTGACAGAGGTTCAAACTTTACAAGCGAAGAGTTTCAAAAGCTTTGTGTTTCTCTTGGCACGGAGCAACACCTTATCGCACCAGGAGCTTGTAGAGCAAATGGACAGGTTGAAAGGTTTGTCGATACAGTTGCTAATTTATTACGCACCAATTTGGATACTAACCTGGAATGGACTACTTATGTAAGCCGCGTGCAGTTAGCACTTAACACAACTGCGAATAAGACAACGGGACTATCGCCATTGAAGGTACTAATGGGAATCAGCGGACGTACTCCTGAAATTGGGGCTCTTTTGTCTCAACTGAATATAGAGCCGGAATATGAAGATTTAGCAGCGATTCGAGAACTAGCTGAAGAAAGACTCCAAGAAAATAGTAGGCGCATGAAAGTAAGATTTGATAAAGGCAAATCCAAACCCAGCAAATTGGAGATTGGCGACAAAGTTGTTTACCGTAGTAATCAAATCCGCAAATCGAAATTGGACGTTCACTATAAGGGACCATACGAAGTAGTTGGTGTTCTTCCAAATGACCGGTACAAACTAAAGAAGGACAGTTCCAGAATAGTTGTGGTAGCCGCTAGAGAAGTAATACGGCCGATTTGTATTAAAGGAGATGGACCCGAAGTAAAAGGTATATTTTTATAGTCTCTTGATTGTTATCATTATACTGTTATCAGATACTATAATGTTCTTTTATATCATTAATTAATTGAACAAGCTTAATATTGCCTCTGAGTCATGATATTTGAAGAAAATCTAGTAATTAAATTATGGACAAGCAGAAGAATGCCTCTGAGCCATATGAAAATCAAACTGTAATAAATTTGTTGGTATGTGTTAAAGAGTTCATAGATCCGAGCCTCTGAGTTGGTTTTCTGAAACTTTTGTTTTACACGTGGTTAATGTAGACAAGCTAAGCTTCAGACGGCCTCTGAGCTATGTTCTCCATGTTGTGGTTTATGAAGACTAAACAAGCAAGGTCCCTTTGAACAGTTTAACTTTTTTGTGTCCGATATGTTTGATATTTGGCTATGGACAAGCATAAAATATTGCCTCTGAGCTATACCATGTAGATCTAGAAATATCATAAGTGACGTATTTTGCCTCGCCATTGTTATATAATACAAGATGTGTTGATGTTTTTGTTTTGACAAATGTTTATTAACATTACAGAAGTTGCTGTAAGGTCGGATTGTGATGAACTGGCGAGTGAAGATTTTACATGTTTAAAATGACCATATTGCGGATAATTGCGAATGAAGGCTTTTTTTTATAAAAAAAAAAAAAAATAATAATAAATTTTTGAATTCAGAATGAGTATTAATTTAAACAGGATGTTTTATTTCATCGAGAACGATGAATATTGTAGGATGGCCGTGTTAGAGTATACCTAATAACTAACTTGAGATATGGCAGCACTGTGTTATATTGTAGAGAGCTACCCTAGTAAGAGGGCAACACTGTTTTGTTGTATTTGGGGGTTCCCCTAGTAAGAAGGCGACATTGTTTTGTGTTTTAGGGAATTCCCCTAGTAAGAAGAAAAACACTGTTAGACATATCTGTATGCTCAATGAGTGAGTTGATTCGGAGCCGTCGTGGAATGCGCCACAGATTTGTGACAGTGATTTTAAATTTTCTATCATACATACGAGGGGCGTTCAACATATTCTCGGTATCGGGGTGAAGCTGTGGTTGTATATATAAATTGACTTATTTATCAAGTAATACTATTATTTTAGTGCAATCATGTAAAATTTCATATAAATGTGATTATTAATTCGCGTTTTATCTCTAGTTAAACAGAATCATAATGGCAACTGAGACGATGATGGTGAAAATTGAGCATCGCGCTGTAATTAAATTTCTCACTAAGCAAGGAAAAAGTCACAAAACTATTCATGAAGAGATGGTGGCTGTTTACCAGGGTTCCGCACCTTCATTATCAACTGTGCAAAAGTGGTCAAGTGAGTTCAAGAGAGGCAGAGAGAGCATTGAACACGACCTCCGCTCCGGCGCCCCGGCTACTGCTTGTACGGGAGAAAGCATCAAAGAAGTCGAAAAACTTGTTCTTGAGGATGCCCGAATAAAGGTGAAAATGATGGCAGAGATCACCAAGCTTTCAATTGGTACCATTCACACCATTCTTCAATTCTTCATGACCATCTTAACCTTTAAAAGGTCAGTGCAAGGTGGGTGCCACGAATGCTCAGAGCGCCTCAGAAAAAAGTGAGAATCGCATGCTGTAGAGATCTTTTGGAGATGTGTAGTGAGAGCGCGGACGGTGTTATGGATCGAATTGTTACTGGGGACGAAACATGGGTCCACCACTATGACCCTGAAAGCAAACAAGAGTCCATGCAGTGGCATAAAAAAGGAACAGACCCCCCGAAGAAGTTCAAAGTCACTCCGTCTGCCGGGAAGCTCATGGCCACAGTTTTTTGGGACTCAAAGGGAATCTTGCTCATTGAGTACAAAAAAAAAGGTGAAACCATCAACGCCACATCCTACGCTTCCACTTTGCATAATTTGCGAGAGGAAATTAAAAAGAAAAGACGGGGTAAACTCGCAGCGGGTGTGTTGCTTCTTCATGACAACGCTCCTGTTCACACGGCGCGAGTTTCCAAGGCTGCTGCGCGAGATTGTGGTTTCTAAGAAATCCAACACCCACCCTATAGTCCAGACCTTGCCCCTAGTGATTATTTCCTGTTTCCGGATTTGAAAAAATGTCTTCGTGGAAAAAGATTTTCGGATGATGAAGAACTCAAGTCGGCAATAAATGGGTATTTTGCAGAGAAAGAGGAAATTTATTTTTTTGAGGGTTTAAAAAAGCTTATCTCAAGATGTAACAAATGCATTGATGTTAGGGGAGATTATATTGAAAAATAAAAACAATTTAAATTGAATTCGCATTTTCCTTCATATCGATACCGAGAATATATTGAACGCCCCTCGTACATATATGTATATGAATTCTTCCAGATTATGGAGAATGTTCCCTGGGATATCGAAAGTTGGAAGAGAGCAGTGAAAGGTTGAGCCAAATAGACTGCAGAGTTTTTAGAAGTACTGCGGCAACCCATCGGGGCCAGTGAAGTAGTCGTCCTCGAAATCTTTTGCTTACTTGTTTCAACGTTATATAATACTGATTCTAACGTTGTTTAAGAATATTTTTTTAGGTACGAAAAGTAAGAATAGTCAGGTTCATAGATGTGACTAGTAAGAGCCTGGCTGAAGAAATTGTGAAAAATATTTACAATTACTTGAGGATCTTTAGAGGACTCGTCCAAAATATTTACGAACGATGAGTTCTTATCAGACTTTCGTGTGGTATCAATGAATTTAAAGGATTGTTTGGAATCGGAAATGAGGGTGTGATGCTCAGGTATTTAAGATAGTTCAAAATCTCGGCGTAAAAGAGTGATATAGCAATGTTGTAAGTCCTGAGTTATTAAAATTGGCATTACTAAGAAAATTATTTGTTTTTACTAAAGTTTGCTCTGTGATAAGTGAAACTACATGAGTGTTCATAAATAACAATCTTTAGACCACTGTCATATGAAACAACTTGAGAAAGGTGGGTAGTAGTTATCTAACTTAGAGAGAAGGCAGTTGCTTTCTAAAATGAAGCAGTTATCTGTATCGGTGGTAAAGATAAGGTCGTGTTACCAACCAATTATATTGGTGATTCCACTCAACTGATAAAGCCCAGATTCAATACGACAATCGGCAAAAAGGACTTATTTTTCAGTGGTTTAGTGGCCGTAAAAAAAGTATTAATCAGTTTGAACCTAAATCTGTCGCAATAAGTTACGGATAGAAGAGCTACTATGATATATCCGAAGCAAGGACCTATAACGTACTCGTATTTGAGAATTAAATCAGGTTCTTGAAATGGGATAAAGATGAAAAAGCCCACATGGTTAACGGCAGCGCACATATCTCTTTTGCGAGTTATTGACATCCGGGCTCAAAGTGCTTTTTCACCAATTAGTTGTTGTGCATTTAGCTATCTACCTTAAAACGTAAAAAAATGTACAAAATAATTAAAACAGAGAAAGCGTATTCTAGCATTATACGGCCGACGTGTAAAAGCGATCCAAGTGGACTTTGTATTGAAATAGGCATGCTTAGAAGAAAAACGTGGCATTTACTTCAGCTACCACAAAAGCTTGCGCCTATTAGAATCCGTTGTAGGGAAATCTTGCTAAGAACGAGGATCGTAAATTTTAAGCCAATAAGCGGTCTGTCTCCAGAGAGATTTTTATGACAAAAGATAAATTAAAGGTG
Organism: Volucella bombylans; assembly: GCA_949129095.1. NCBI lineage: Eukaryota > Metazoa > Arthropoda > Insecta > Diptera > Syrphidae > Volucella > Volucella bombylans. The sequence goes on from OX422143.1 coordinate 155,883,084, forward strand.
AACGGATTTACAGAGCGACTAACTAGCTCCTAAATAACAGGCGGTCTAAATACTAACTCCTGGTTTATTTCGGCGATCTAGTGGAAAGCAACAGTAAAAGACGAAGAAGCCAAATAAAAGCAATTCAAAATGAAGATAGTTGCTTAAACAGTATCATTATAATGAGGTTTCTTTAAAGATATTTCACATATTTTATATATTTGTACATACCTAAGCATACTGCTAATAAATCTCATTTGCTTTTTGTCATCCGACTCGACTGGTTTGGTTTTGCTACTCTGTTTATACAAATATAGACATCGACAGACAATGTAGCCTCAGAATTGCGTAATATAAACGCGCCAACTGCATACAAGTATACTACATAGAAAAGGAAATCCATAAATCCTTGCCTCTTTAATCTTTATCCACCTTCAACAAAAATCCCTAAAGGAATATTGAAAACAATGCATCAAAAACTTGTCAAAACAAATTTAAATATTTTGACCAGATCAGCAACCTTTTAGCCCCACCTTTCTCCGCACAAGAAAAAAAAACACAACCCTTTTATGTGCATTTCATTGGGGTTCCCCATTCATAAGCCCTAATACCGTGGTCACACTTACTTATCATAAGTTATTTCCTATCAAGCGACAAAACTTTGCATAACAGCGTGTAAACTTGTGAGAATGTTCCCATATTAAAATTCTTGGCAAAGCTTTTCCACATAAATTAAAAGTTTCCACTTGTCTTGAAGGAGCCTTCTCAAGTGGCAACAAGAGCAACACAAGCATTCGCCCCCAACATCTACAGACACCAGCCAGTAGACCTACTCCAGACACTGCATCGCTCGATGAATGAGTCGCTTAGAGACGACTCATGCAAGTGTACTTTCCACTTCATCCAGCGCTGATAGTCATACCCTGGGAGAAGAAGAAAAAGGATATTATGTGTCATTTGTTATTCCTTGTAAAACAAAGTTTTTCCCTCAAAATTAAGGGATTTACTCGTATCCCCGCCCACGATTTGAAAGGATGGGTGAGTTCTGTTACACATATTGCAAGGGAGGAAAATTAAAACGACGCGGCGGCACATAATGCATGACCTCCATCCTTGGTGCACTTGAAAGATATTACTCCCCCACATCTATCCACAAAGGACGTAAAAGGATTCTACTCGCTTACTCTAGGCGGACCAAAGGGAGTGGAATAGGAACTTATCAATTCTTTTTGAGAGAACCACGCACCTGAATTATTAATGAGGCTTTCCACTCTCAACTGAGCGAGGATGCAAGTCTTAGCTTTGCAGTGCAGATGCGGTACAAATATTTTTTTGAGGTTAAAGAATCGAAAGGGATTGTCTCTTCTTATGGGTTGATTGAAAAGTTTTTTAATTAATTTCCCAATTCCAGGGCGTCAATTTCTTTCAGCGGCACATTAGTAGGAAATTTTTGGCAAAAATATCTCTTCCATTTCATCTCCTTACCGTTGGCTCCCAACCGAATAAGACACTGAAATCAGGATATCAAAAATTAATCTTCTCGACTTACTTGACGGATTCTACGAGAGACTCTAAAAATAATTTATGTTTTCTTCACACACACTTACATTTCAGTCGCAGACCGACGGGGATGATATATAATAAAACAAAAAAGAAAAAGAAATGAAACTTTTTCAATAATAAATAAATCAAATTGTCATAGAGCGTGTCAGGATGCCTCCTACTGTGACAGTCAAAGTTCCTCTGACAGTCAAAGAGACTGCGTAAGGAAGGTGATGGTTGAGTTTTTGGGTAAGCAAGGAGAACACAGTCAATTTGAAGGAAATTGCGACAAATGTCCTTTTAATAGGTTGGTTTCGAAGATGAAAAGCAGAGGCGTAATCAAATTAGAACGACCATGAATCATATTTGGCAGTATGTTGCAAAGAACCACATTTGTAAAAGTATCTTTGAAATAACAAATTAGTCTCGAGGATTGCGGACAAAGTTATATTCTAAGACGTCACTTAGATTGTTTCATGTTTAAAAGAAATTTAGCAGTTGAGATAAGATAAAAGACTCCTCCTGCATCCATTACAATTGTATTATTTATTCTAACATACGAATAACTACTAGTGGGATGGGGAGGTTCTAGGTTTTATTTTTAGTGTTTAGCAAGAAAAAGATTTGAATATGAAGAAATTTAAAGCTTATATATATGTACATACTATTACACTTTCATCTAATATACATACATACATTCATACACACATATCATGTAATTAATGCCCAAATTCTAGCCTAGTTAGTTTATAATTTACTTTCCACCGAGACGGTCGATAACCGGTAATAAAGTCGTTACGAACTTAGAGGAGCGGCTTTTCTTATTTGAAATAGTATTTTTTTTTTTACATGGTGCCGAAACCCGGGATCGGCAAATGTATTAAATAGCGTGTGGAATATTATACATTCAAAAGCAAAATAAAACAGGCGGGCCTTAACTATGGAAGCTATCTATCGGTGCACGTGTTGCGATCAATGAGGCTATGCGTAGTACGGTTTAAAATTAAAGTATTTTGAGCTAAAAAAGTTCAACGGAGAGTTTGAAAATTGGTTGCCATTTTGGGAGCAATTTAAAAGAGCCGTGCATGAGAATGTGAATTTCAAGTCGGCAACTAGATTCAATTTCTTAAGCGAAGCACTAACTGCAAAAGCGGCGGCAACCATAGCGGGATTTACTCCAACAGAAAAATGTAACAATGATGCTATATCTCTTCTTATAGAAGAATATAGAAACATCGAGAAGATAGTGGAGAAATATGTACATTCAAAAGATGATGTCTATCAAATATGCTCACTCACCCACAGCATACGGCATTTACTCGTATATAATGAAATAAGTTCAACGATCAGAAGTTTAATAGCCCTCAAAGTTCCATGTTCTCAATATACGATTGTGCTGAGATCTATCTTATTAAAAGCTCTCCACAAATGACAATTATAACACTGGTAGTCTCGTTGACGATAATGCTGCCAATGAGTTGTACAGAGGCTGAGGAGCTCTACCGAGCTAGACGACTGGCAATGGTTTTATCGATCGAAATCACTACGAGACCAACGAGAGCTAAAGTGGGTTTCAGACAGAGGGTAAGGTTCGCTGCGGGTAAAAGAGGAAGGACAAAAAAAAAAGGCACAAAGGACACTTGGAAAAAACTCTTTCTAAGGTTAATCAGAGGCTGAGGAACTCTGCCGAACTGATCAGTGGCCAAATCAAGAGTGATCATTTATTTCATAAGCTTGTCTTTTATACATTTTCACAAACCTTTAATATTTAGCTAGAAGAGGTTTTCCTTTGTTTAGCTTGAAGAGCTTCTTTAAATACAAATGTTTTAATTTTATTATTATTGTTATAAAAAATGTGTTAAAGTGTGTTGTTTGTGTTATGGGGTTGCTACAGAATTAATTTTCACTGGTCTCACAAGCAGATATCCTGTTCCTCCTCTTCCTCGACAAATAATGACAGCATTAATTCTAATGACAATGCAGGGGGCGAAGAAGGGAATGGCCGTCTTAACGATTTTATTTTGTTTCTTAAATATGAAGTCGAGGCCTTGAAAATTTCCCAACTTTCAGAACGGAGAGAATGGACTTCAAGCAGGAGAACAAAAATTTCACCAAACAAAGTACGGCAGCTGGATTATTCACTCAGATCCGAGATAAGCTCCGAGATAAATGTGTTTTTTTTTTTCAAAAGTGGTGAGCATATAACTAAAAGTTGTGATGCGTTGATGTCAGTAAAAGGTAGAAAGGATGTTTTGATCAAAGAGAGTAGGTGCTTCCGAAGTTCTAAACCTAATCATAGTTCGAAATTCTGTAAAAATCAGTGGATAAACTGTGATTCGTGTGGTGGTAGGCACTTAACACCAATGTGTGAGAGGAAAGAGCAAAAACCTTCAAAGACTTTTAGTACCAACGAACAAGAAAACGAAGCTGTATTAACAGTCAATAAGAAAAGTTCCAGTATCATCCGCGATCAACAAGTTTTTTTACAAACCGCAAAGGCAATATTGAGTGCACCGTACAACAATCATGCTTGTTTTCTCACTCCATTAATTATGGACAACGGTAGTCAGCGAACCTATGTCTCCAAAGAGCTAAGCACGAAACTTAATTTACCAGTTGTGGGTGTGGAACGGCTGCGTATTATTCCATTATGTGATAACACGAAAAAGCGCGCCCGAAAGCCAATTTAGTGAGAAAATTATAATTATAAGTGCTATTCAAGTCTCAATAATATGCGCAGACGTATTACCTATACCAAATAAAGATGATCTCAATCTAAATCACTTAGATTTAGCTGATGCTTTCGCATGTGAGGAGAAATATTTAGAAGGCATTAATCTTTTAATTGGAAAGGATAATTATTGGAAGTTCAATACGCCTGAAAGTGAGTTAGTAGGCGAAGATTTTGCCGCAGTGAATACGTTTTTAGGTTGGACGGTACAAGGTAAAAGTACAATTATGGGTTGCGATGGAGAAAAAGATTGCACCTTTTTCAGTGGTGAAGTCAAAGATTTTTGATATCAGCAAATTCTGGCGGTTGGAACAAATCGGAATAGTAAATGAAGAAAACAACAAACCATTTGGTGATGTTAGCAGCGAAATAATGTTAAACGCCGACGGACGATATGAAGTTTGTTTGCCGTGGAAAACTAAATCTAAGTTAAATGACAACAAAAGCGTCGCTCTAGCTCGTTTACACAGTTTAATTAATTGGTTAATTAAAAACTGCGGTCAACTAACCGATTATTATACCAATATTCGGGATCTACTTAAGGTCGGTATAGCAGAACAAACCTGTGACACTGTCGAAGGGGATAATCTGCATTATATGCCCCACGCGCTTGTTTATCGTGAAGACAAGACTACCAGTAAATTAAGGATCGTCTTTAATGCTTCGTCGTGTGAACCCGGTTTTGCATCACTTAACAAATATATTCATCCAGGAGATAATTTGATTCCAGATATATTAGTCAAAACTTTAAGTTTTCATTCTAATGATATTGCCATAGTATCAGACATTGAAAAAGATTTTTTGCAGATTTCTTTGACACCAAAAGATAGAGATGTCCATAGGTTCTTATGGTACGAGACAGCGCCGGTACCTTACCAGAAACTTCCAGAAATCAAAGAATTTAGAATAACAAAAGTAACATTTGACGTTACTTCCAGTCCTTATTTGTTGATGGCCACAATTCAAAAGCATTTGGATTTAAGACGTTCTAAGTTTGGACCAATTTGCGAGAAAGTGCGTAAGTCATTTTATATTGATGATCTGATAATAAGCGTGGATAGTAACTAACAAGCGTATAATATATTTTACAAAGCTAAGGCGATTATGAAAGAGGCCAAGATTAACTTACGAAAGTGGAATACAAATGATTTCGATTTGAAGCAAAGATTTATATTTGAAGGTCTGGACTTTCCTGTTAAACAGAAGGTTTTAGGCATAATTTGGAATACGATTAGCGATGAAATTCGAGTAGATGTTCCTAGCAACTTAGAGTTTTTACGGTCTCTAAGACGGAGCAAGCGTAATGTCATAAGGGCTATGGCTAGAATATATGATCCTCTTGGGATGTTAGGACCGTTTACTGTTAGGATAAAGACACTTATACAGGGTATATGGAAATCTAACCCAGAATGGGACGAAAACTTAGAGGGGGAACAGTTAACGGTTTGACAATGTTGGCGAGAGGAGTTAAACGACCTGGAAACGTTTACAATAAAGCGCTGTATTTCTGCTAATGTGGAAGGAATAATATAGTAGAAAGGCAACTTCATGTTTTTGCAGATGCTAGTCCTAAAGCGTATGGAGCAGTTGCCTATGTAAGAAGCAAAAGAGAGGATAAGAGCATAAGTGTGTCATTTGCTTGTGCTAGAAATAGGGTTAGTCCAATAAAAACAACAAGTGGATGCAAGTTGAATCTTCCTATGTTGGAGTTTACTTCTACTATTATAGCGACCAAATTAAATAAATTTCTACTATATTCTGAATTGGATTCTTGGTCATTCGACGAACATTTAGCCATCTATTACAAATAAGGTTACCGAAATCAAGGAAAAGCAAAATCCGGCTGATTTGTTAACTAGAGGCGTAACCGCCGGACAACTAGCGAATTCAGAACTTTGGAAGAATGGTTCAATATGGTTAGGCTATGATACATCTTCTTGGGGCAAAATAGCGCCTATCTCAAGTTCATTTGTACTGCAACAAGGCGGTGAGTTTGTGTATGTCGAAAAAGAGTCAAGCGATGATAAAGATAATTCAGACAGGGCAGTCTTAAGAAAAATACCAATATTTGATATCAAAAATGTTAGTGATTTAAAACGAATCTTAAGAATAACTGCATACGTCATTAGGTTCATAAAGCGTGCGAAGAAATTTTTCATTAGTAAGCTACAACTTAATACGTTGGAACTTAAGGATTAAGAATTTTGTAAACTAGAGAATCTCCTGAAATCTACTGATGTTCAATGTTTAGCAGCCCATAGAGTAATTACGTGGAAATATATTCCAGAGCGAGCGGCACGGTGGGGTGGATTCTGAGAGCGATTAGTTCGGAGTATAAAGGACCCATTGAAATCCGTGACAGAAAAAGTCAATCTTGGTTTTGAGGAACTAAGGACCTTTCTATCTGAAGATGGAGGCCGTTATTAATTCAAGGCCGCTTACATGCTATATAAGCAATGATCCTAACAACCTACAACCTCTAACTCCTTCCCATTTCCTTAATCATTCCAATTCTATTTTATTCGCAGATTTTCAAAGCGATGGGTCAGCAATATCGAGTTCGTGGATATTTCGGCAAGATGCACTGAAAAGGTACTGGCAGCGATGGCGTGACGATTACCTACACCAATTTCGTTCAACACATGAATATCGAGACCAGGACACGCGAAGCATTCAACCAGGAGACGTGGTATTAGTGGACGAAGATGGAAAAACGAAATTGCAATGGAAGCTAGCAACGGTTGAAACAGTTTTCCCAGGGAGGGGCGGATGGATTAGGGCCTGTCAGGTTCGACTGCCGAACAAACAGATAATTCGACGACCGATTCAGCTGCTATTCCCGTTGGAAATATCATCTTCCTTATATGCCGGGGCCCAGGATGAGGAAAATTCAAAGCTTATATGTAAATACTATTACACATACATCTAATATACATTCGTTCATATACACATATCATGTAAATAATGTCCAAATTCTAGCCTAGTTAGTGTATAATTTATTTTCCACCGAGACGGTCGATAACCGGTAATAAAGTCGTAACGAAGTTAGAGGAGCGGCTTTTCTTATTTGACATAAGATTTTTTTTTACAGAATATTTGTTTATTTGTTGCGCAATCGCTTAACAATTTTCATTCGGAGCCAAGACTTCTGGATGAAGTAAAACTATAACATATGCTAAATGGATGGAAAATAATACTAAAAATAGCCCATAGTCCCTTCGACAGGAGCTAGGACAACGATTCTGGCACTTCCGATCTGCATACAAAATACGTGTTCATATCTATATTACAATACTATATTGTAATAATCTTTTGGTACAGAAACGTTTTTTTTCTTTCATTTTGGTGAAAGCCAAGTATTCGGTGGCACGTGAGTTAACCCTGAAGGAAAACTTTAAAGTAACATAGGGCCTGGAAACAACAGAATCTAAAAGAATGACACGAGAACTGAATCGGTTATTAAAAAAAGAGAACTAGTCAAGTTTTTTCACAAATGAATCGGTTATTTTAGAAAGAAAACAAGTCAATTACACCTAATTCTTAAGGAGGTAAGAAAAACTGTTTAAAACAATGTCTATACAATATAATGCTTATTTTTTAAATCATATAGCTAATTTGGGGTATAGTCAATATTAAATTGCATGGTTTTTCCTATATGTGGTATTCATCTTTTTTAATGATCGTTTCAAATTCTTTAACTTATTCCGTTTCTTAACTAACTGCGTGTAAATCAAAGAAAAACATAGGATACTAACATAAGATAGTAAGAACACACTTTATTCTTTATCGTTTACATTAATATATGGCCAGTTCTCAGTAACATTAACAAAAAAGTCCTTGTAGTTATGTGGAATGTACTGTAGAGAGCGTCGCAGGTCATTAATTTTCTTTACATTAATGGGTATTTGACCATTGTACGCTCTATCCGAGGGAAGAGCTGGAGTTTGTGCTGATTATGTCTCTATTGATATGGAATTTTGTTTATAGTATTTCGTCCGCCAGTTCTCAAAGTCCAAGGTGTCGTTTGTAGAAACCATGTAAACAGTGAATTTTGAATGAACTTGGCATATAATTTGATATATTTCCATGGGAAGGTAGTACCTGTCCTTCCTCTTTAACACTTTCTTGACAGTTCCAAATGATCGGTCATTAGGTAGAAATGAATACCCACGAACAGAAAAACGGTGGTAGATCTTATAAAAACAACTTGTATCTACAACAGCTTGGCATAGGCTTATCATAACATGGTTGCGGTTCTGACCACCGCAGGCGTCAGTAAAAATTTTATATCTGGCGAGATTTTCTCCTAGATGTATTGTAATAAATATGAATAGATTTCATTGGGGCCCTTTAATACAATGCCTTCATGATAAAGAAAGAAACGGCTTTCGCTTATTTTAAAATTTCTTATACAAAATGGAAAAACAGAAAGCTGACGTTAGCAAAACATTTCTTACATTGGTATGCAAGGAAGTGGAATACTTTTCATGTAATCGAAGCTTAACCCAATGATATCATTTCTCTCCGAACACAGCTTTTCAACTTCCTTAATACTAGTATAACATTTATGTGCTCTTTCCTTGTGTACTGACAGCTCAGCCTTACCATAACCGCTCTTACATTCAAATTAGATGAGTGTATTCTCAAGTCTTTCAAATTCACAGCAAGTGTCCACTTGAGGTCTTCCAAAATGCAAGTCCAAATGATCTTTAAAGACTTTATTATAAACTGAAAGTTTCACTGATGATGCCCGAAAAATTAATGCCCTTGATAACCTGATACAATTTTTTAATGTTCAAACCCGCCGATAAGTAACAATATTTCTCTGAAGAATAATGTGAATTTTTTACAGGAAAACAGGAAATATGTTCTTTGATTTCGTGAATTATGGATATCGAGGTATTATTTTTTGGTTCATTTGCTTCCCTCTTCTATCACTGGGGATTTCACCAGATTAAAGTGAACGTTGCAGTCGAAAAACGACATTATTTTTAATAGACTAGATGCTGCAAAATGCCTTCTTGCATACAAGTATTTTATTTTCATAGTCCTTTAAATAAAACTTAAAAGAACTGCTTTTAGGTTTCTTCCTTTGAGGAATACTAACCCTCACACGTTTCTGCTTAACGTTTCAGTGTTAGAATTACTTGATTCGGTTTCTTACACATACTCGTAGCATAGATATTAGACCAAGGAGTGGGAATCCTTCAAAATTGACATTTACTTTAATTGCTGTCCAGGTTTGAAATTAATTTACCTTATTTCCAAAACTGTCTCTGAATGAAAAAAACAATACACGCTGATTATGAGTGGAATCAGTGTGATCATCGGCAATTTGTCTGAATTGAAAGGACCTAAGACCTTTAAAAACTACTACAACTGAATCTTGAATGCTATGCAAGTATATATTGTATTTGACTTATCCCCGTCTGAACTCTATGGTTTTTGTCGATATGCTTTAATTTGTTTCTCATCTTCCCCGAACTGCTATAAATTCTTTGCTACTACAGATAAAAAATCGAGGACCTACATGGAGAGAGTCTCCAATATGGTTTTCTATTTGCTCAAGAATGGGTTTTCCACTAACTAATAACTACCACACCGAAATTCCATATTTCAAAATACCTCTCCTCTTCTAAATACAGTAGCTCTGCTAATTTTTCTGAGGCTACTTTTAATAACTAATAATATCGGAAATGAAATCAGCGACCTTATCTTTTGCTGCAGTTTTAGGCAAATGTTTCCTTCCGATTTGGAAGCCAGTGCACTACCACTTGAGCCACGGCCACGCACATGTGTTAGATGATGTTGAAGAAAGTAGGGCAATTAATGTTTTACCAGCATTTGAAGATCCTAAATTATGGCCCAATTTAAGTGATCAAGTTATTCAATTATTAGTGGAGCAGGGTCCTGTTCAAGTAGAAAATTTTGATTTTCCTGTAACTAAAAGCAGGAAGTTTAGTACCTGTTTTTACCAAAGAGATTTAAAAAATGGTGAGAAAACATCAATGGCATGGTTAGTTTACTCGAAATCTTCGAACTCTGTCTTTTGCTACTGCTGTCTCTTATTTTCGAGAGCGAAAAGGAGTGTCGCTTTGTCCAGCACAGGCTATGTTGACTGGAGTCAATTGTCAATGGCTATTCAAGAGCATGAGGCAAATCCCTTACATATAACAGCTTTTCGGGCTTGGAGAGATTTAGATTTCGGTTTGCAAAAAGGCAAAACAATAGACTTTGGAATGCAAACCCAGTTGGCCAAGGAAACTGAGCATTGGAGAAATGTCCTCAAACTGTTTATAATTCTCGTGCAATTCCTTGCAACACAGTCTTTGGCATTTAGAGGAAGCTGCGATTTATTATTCGAGCAAGACAACGTCAATTTTCTGCAACTCGTACAAGCTGTATATCAATTCGAAATGGTTCATCATCATCATCAAGAGACGAAGCACACATACTTATGTAAGGATATTCAAAATGAGCTCATAGAATTTTTGGCAGGCGAAGTTAGAAAAGCTATTTTAGACAAAATAAAGCGACCTAAATATTTTTACATAATTGTAGATTGTATGCCCGATATTACTAGGAAGGAACAGCTAACTTTGGTAGTTCGAATAGTTGACCATAACAAAAGAAACTATAAAGTTAAGGAATACTTCTTAGAATTTTTAGTTCGCAGAGGAGACAACCGGATATGGATTAACTGACCTAGTATTAGGTGAGCTTTCAAAGTTAAACCTTGCTTTATCAAATTGCCGGAGCCAAGGATATGACAATGGTGCAAACATGAAAGGCAAAAATTGTGGTATGCAAGCTAGAATTAAAGCTCTGGAAGCAAGAATTTGGTTCGTCCCATGCTCCTCGCATTCGCTGAATCTAGTCATCACTGATGCTGTTCAATGTTCTTTTGATTCAGTGGCATTTTTTTACACGGTTGAGAGTTTATATGTTTTATTCTCTAGCTCTGTAAACAGATGGTCGGTTCTGAAAATGCATTTTATAAGTCTGACACTAAAACCCCTATGTACGACCAGATGGGAGAGCAGAATAGATGCCATCAGGCCATTCTACAACGGTCGGAAAAAGTATTTTGACAAAAAAAAAATTCTTTATTATTATTGAAAAAATCTGAAAAAAAATCATGATAATAACATAAGAATGAGCTATAACAAAAATATACTTAAAATTAATTCAATATAATAGTATTAAGATTAAAAATTATAATTCAAGAATGAATGGGGAAAAAAGTATTTTGACAAAATATTATTTATCCGAAAAAAAGAACTGGTAACAACTTTATGCAATCGGCTTGGTATTGAGTTCACCAAATTTTGTAGGGTTTGCAGAAAAATTTCATTCCAAAGGCCTTCGACTTCATCGATTGTCTCCACGCGGGTTCTTGTCAAACATGGACTTCTGTTTCTCTTTACATAAGCCCACACATTCTCAATTATATTTAAATCGTGGCTTTGAGTTAACCAGTCCAATGTATTAACTTCCACATTCCTTAGGAAATTGGTAATCATCTTGTCTTTGTGACATGGAGCATTGTCTTGTTGCAAAATAAATGACTGTCCAATCTATTTGTCACCTGAAGTAAACGCGCTATTATTTAAAATGTGAAAATATTGATCCTTGTTCATCGTTCCCTCGATTGGTACCAAATCTCCGATGCCATTAAAGCAAACACATCCCCAAAACATTACGCTGCTACCTCCATGGGGTACTCGTTCACATACAGGTGCCACTTTTTTTCGCAATTTCCTAGGAATTCTGCAGAAAATTATCTTTTTTGATGCATGGTACTGAAAAGAGCTTGATGATGAAGGCTTGTGTACAAATTTTTTGGCAAATTACAGATGTTTGAGCTTAATTTTCTGTGAAATTTGGGGTATTGGTCTGGCTACATAAGTGGCAAAATCAAAAATATGGTCCAGTCCCTCGGCGGCAAGGTGATTGATTTTAGATTTATTTGCTGCGTTATAATTTGGCACACAATTTTAGATAGGATTAATATTGCTATTAAAGTTCTTTCAACAACGGAATATGTGCCTCAAGCTGGCAGTTGAGATTTTGTATTCAACGAAACAATTTCTCATAGAATTGAAAAATGATGAAAAATACTCCTTGATTTTAGAGGAAGCTAGGATCATAGCTGTTGATCTAGAAGACTGTTCTAAATTAGAAAAAAATTTACCTTATAATGGCAGTTCCCTTTAAGTGGCTCAGAATTTTATCGAGAAATCATCATGTTGTCAACTTTGATTAATGAAAATGATTCTGCGATGGACAGTTTTAATTTTATTCATAATAGAAATATGAAGATTCTTTTTCCATATACTGTTATAGCCCTAAGAGTAATTTTAACTTTAGCAGTTAGTGTAGCATCAGGAGAACGCTTATTTTCCAAACTTAAGATTATAAAAAAATTCTTACGTTCTTTAATGTCCCAGGAACGATTAGTATCTTTGGCAACCATATCAATTGAAAAAGAAATTATGTCGGAGCTTGATAGTAGTTTTCTAGTAGAAAGTTTTGCCAAAATAAAGACCCGTAAGATCATTTTCAAGGCACCATAAGGCAACACTCTTTTTAATTTTAAACTTTCTTACCTGTGGAAATACCTAACTTCAGTTCTTTAGTTTATATTTTTTTGCGACTTCTTTAAAGAAACCTTATTCTTGTAAAATGTACGCAATTTAATTTTAGCTTTAAACTTAAAGATTTAAAAAGATGAAAATCTTTTTTCTTTTACGGGGCAATAACTTTTTACCAAAAAACCACGCAAGTGCAATAATATGTGTGTATGGTACGAGGGCGGGTCAATAAGTCCGTGACTTTTTGAATTTCTGACCTCTTTACTGAAACCGCAACACTGCTCCTGTCAACAGGCATCTGTCAGTTGACTCCTGTCAAAATTTAAACTTGCTGCGTCAGTTAGTTTGTGTTTGACAGCTATTTTTATCAGACTACTCGCTAATTTGAGGAGAAAATGGAAAAAAGTGAATTTCGTGTGCTTCACTTCACAGGAAGGTTTGGCGTTGTTTAATCGCAATATGGAGGAGTTTTTGCGCCGTTTTGTAACCGTGGACGAAACATGGATCCATCACAACACACCAGAGAACAAACAACAGTCAAAACAGTGTGTTGCTAAGGGTGAATCGGCGCCAAAGAAGGCCAAGGTGGGTTTGTCAGCCAATAAAGTTATGGCGACTGTTTTTTGGGATGCACACGGGATAATCCACATTGACTACCTTCAAAAGGGAAGAACAATCAATGGGGAATATTATGCCAACTTATTGGACCGATTCAATGACGATTTGAAAAAAAAACCGACCTCATTTGGCCAAGAAAAAAGTTCTTTTCCACCAAGACAATGCAAGGGTGCACACATGTGCAGTTGCCATGGCAAAAATCCATGAATTGGGCTATGAATTGCTCCCTCATCCACCCTATTCACCAGATTTGGCTCCGAGCGACTACTTCTTGTTCCCAAACCTGAAGAAATGGCTTGGTGGAAAAAGATTTGACTCCAATGATGAAGTCATCTCGCAAACAAAGGCCTATTTTGAGGACCTCGACAAATAATTTTTTTGGAAGGGATAAAAAAATTGGAGAAGCGTTGGACAAAGTGTATAGAGCTCAAGGGAGACTACGTTGAAAAATAAAATTATTTTTTTATCAAAAAATCTGTGTTTTATTCCAAAAGTCACGGACTGATTGACCCACCCTCGTATATTACGTCACACCTTGATGCTAAAAAATTTACCGCAGGATTATTTATTGACATCACCAAGGCTTTTGACATGGTCGATCACAACCTTTTGTTGAAAAAGTTAGAGAATGCTGGTTTTCGTGGATTTATCCTGGATTGGTTTGAGTCCTATCTTAAAAATAGGTCACAACGGGTCAAGATCGACGGTATTAGAAGTGGAAAGATGTTTTTTAATATCGGTGTTCCTCAAGGTTCTGTCTTAGGTCCCATTCTGTTCTTAGTCTTTATAAACTCACTATTTTCGCTTAATTTCAGAGGCTCGCCGACTGCATTTGCAGATGACATTGGCTTTTCTTATGGCTCGAAAAGTGCTCTAGACATGGTCTCTGATATAAACTGGGATCTTGATTTATTAAGGCATTGGTTTTCTGCTCATAATTTAGTTTTGAGCTCCAAGACTAAATTAATGTATTTCAGTCTCTCCTCGAATTATAATTGCGAAACTAATATTTACTTTCACTCACAGGAGTGTAGAAGATACTGTCCGCAAACTTGCTCGTGTTCGTCTGATTTATCGTGTTGCTCGTATAATAGTAATAAAAAATGTAGTAATAATTGTTTCCTTGTAGAGAATGTTTTTGAGTTCAAATATCTGGGACTTACCCTTGATTCTAGGATGAGCTTTGTTAACCATATAAATATTTTAAAAAATTACTTCCGATACACCCTTCGTCATTTCTATTATATGCGTAACGTTTGTTCAATCAGTCTTTTAAAGACTATATACTATGGTATCTTCCAATCTAGACTTCAGTACGGACTTGCCTGTTCTTAAAGTTGCAATTTTCACAATCAATAAGAATATTTCACATTAATACTCACCCCTTTAACTACCTAAATTCGTCGAGACAATTCTTCATGAGCACTATTAGAGTATGGAACGCATTGGCAGAACATACCAAAAGAACATTGAGAACTTCCGACTTTAAAACGGTCTTATTGGAATATGTTTCCTCACAGTAGCGCTTTTCTTATTTTCTTATTTTCTTCTATCTACCTTGCCTCTTCCTCTTTTATTCCTTTCCTCTTGTTTTCTCTTTTTCGTATCAATATATTTTCTTTTAACTTTTTATTTATTTTATTTTCTTAACAAACAAATCAATATATTAAACGATTACATACGAGCTTTTTACTATTCTATTCTACTATTTTATTATTATGTTATTTTTACTATTATTGTTTATACACTCTAAACAAAGTCTATGTTTAGAAACAGAGTAACAATATGGTTCCTTACATAGCCGCCAAAGACAATCCAACAGATTTTTTGAAATGCCTTATATATATTCAAAACAATATTGCAAACCGTTCGCCATCGTTAGTCTGATATCTGACCCTTACTTACTTGTCTACTAGTCACAAACCTGAGCTTGTCTGTATCTTCCATGACCATGACCAAATCAAATGGGGCAGTCTAGAGGAACTTAGATTTAATCCTAAAATTTATTAGGCAAACAATGAACAATGTCTGAAATTTGGTTAGAAAAATATTTTCGCGGTATTGTGGACTCAATAAACTCATAAAGCAACAAACCGACTCGCACTTCGTCTGGCAAAATCTGGAATTACTATAACAAATTGTTGTCACCAGGGATGCTTTCTGGATTGAAAGGAAGGCATGATAGGATTCCAAAAATCAATCTATCTCGAAATACAATTGCCAAAACTCGTCATATCGTTCAATTAGTCAACATTTTTGCCTGTTAGTTTTGGGTGTATGTTATTTATTCTGTGCTGTTCAGTTAGTGTAATTCCTAATATGTATACCATCAGAAGTCTTCCCCTCACACGATGGTAACATCGTAGGAAAAATTTCTAGATCATAATGTGGCCAGAGCTTTGTAATACTTAAATCTTAGCAAGGATATATGTGTAGTACTCTTTATGCTTATTGCCATTTTGCTAGCAACTAGACTAGCAGAAAGTCCTTAACCGATGTTTGTTGTCCAACTGGAGAGACTTTGTTTCTGAAAATCGTAATCCACAATCCGTAAATATTGTATAATTTTTACGTCATACCCTAAGTAATCATTATGTAAGGGTGCAAATATGTATGTATATTCCGTCCAAGAAATTAGAAATTTCCTGCTTCAACTAAACTGGTTAGAGCTTGTGAATAAATAAGGCTAATATTGTATAAATGTCCTTTTTTTATTGTTCCCATAAACCACTGTATTTCAAACTGTCCACATACGATTATCGTGGCACAAAACCAAAAAGCATAAGCTCAAACTTTCAAATCCATGAAACCATGACACCCACTTCTCAATGTTCTTCGATTGTTTAAATTGATTAAACTTCACATATCTTATTATATTTTTCAGAAGCTATCAGTGAGTTTATAGTATATTTTCCAAGAAAATATAAAACAAAGTATCGTTTCCGAAAGCATGTTCCTGCCACAAAAGCAATATGAAAATCTCTACTGGCGAGCTGTCATCCATGAAATTGAACGTATGGCAAAGAAGAAAACACAGCGGAAACGCATAAAAAAATACGATTTCTATCCCACATTGCCAAAGAAACTCTATCAAAGGGTAGGAAAAATTATTCCATTAGACTATCCCGAGGAACCTGTAGACCCCACAGCTCATCAAAAAACAAAATCTACTCCCGAAAATGAGGAAGAATTTATCACTCCACAACGGGTACATGAGGTTGGTTATCTCAGTATTATTTCAGGGTTTTACTTTTAATTTCTCTTCTATCAGGAAACCTATAATGAAAGTTCTTGTTCCCTAATCGAACGTAAGGAAAAGGAATATCCTCCATTTGACTTGAACCTGGAATTCAGAGTGGAAAAGAAATCAGCAAAAAAGAAACGAGAAAATTGGTATACGAAATACATCTGTGCAGACCGGAAAGGGAGGATAAAATGGAAATCAAAAATCTATCAAATGGAGAAGAACATGTGGGAGAAACCATTGGATGAACAGGCAGAACAACTTATGGATGCGGTAAGCTGCTGAAATATTGCACACAAGCAAAAGCCTTTTTCATCCCTTTTCTGTAGTCTGCAGAAATTTTCACAGAATGGGTAAACACCCTTGGCAGCGGAAGTGAAGAAGACAAGATTACCAAAGAACAGCTTAAATCACTTTTCTCAATAGAGGGCAATGAGAAGCTTTTAGCATCTATCCAAACCGACCCCAAGGAAGTAAAAGCTATTGCGAAAACCGTTGCTGACAAATGGAATCTACCTGAAGTTGGTTTCTCTACCCATATCCTTCAAAAGCTTTTCTAACATTTCTTTTTGATTTCAGATGGCAATTGAACTGAAATATGAAAAATACATCAATTCACATTTGAAGACAGCGCCATTAAAAACTAATACTGTAGCTTTTGGTATAACTATTCCCTATAAACATAGACCATGGGTGCGAGAGAAAGAAGATGTTACAATTGAGACAATTTTCCCGGAAGAACTATGCAGCGGAGAGCATCTTTTCAAAGGAATAGCTCACTTACGTTCCACGAAAGCTCTCATCGAACATTGCAAAAAGAAGCCAAACTTCCCGAAACCAAAGTATTTGGTAGAAAATGGCTTTTTTAAAGTAACATCGAAAAGGGTTTCTGACACGGAAGTACCGCTTTATGAGCTTTTGAAAATAAAAGCATAAATTCACCGCATGGTAGTTTGTGATATAATTTTGACCTAAATCTAAAATGAAAGCCTACTTACAAAAGAAAGAACAAGATTTGATGAGAAATGATAGTTTTTTTTTCTAGTTTTAATTCGAAATCCGTTCCTTGGTTGAATATTAAC
The DNA here is from genome assembly GCA_949129095.1 of Volucella bombylans. Classification (NCBI taxonomy): domain Eukaryota; kingdom Metazoa; phylum Arthropoda; class Insecta; order Diptera; family Syrphidae; genus Volucella; species Volucella bombylans. Next base: position 155,900,874 of record OX422143.1, read on the forward strand.
AAAATTGAAACTTATTAAATGCAGCGATTTACTAAAATTTAACACGACGTCGAGTGACAAGGACTGGTACAAAAGCAGATAAAACTATCAGTACACGTCATTTTTCTTCTTAAAGTGAATCCATTTCCTAAGCCGAGGTCTTCCTTCACCAATATGTGTCTCCAGTAAGTATTCGGTTTAGGGCCGGAGCAGTAATATTCATAAAAAAAAACGTTTATCTTAAAAATTTACGAGTATCTATATCTATTGGAACAAAAAGGAGCGTGAACACAGACTCATACTCAAAATAGGCAAGGAAGTGGCTTGAAAATATGTAAATGAAAGGTAATAACACAATACCTTAAGTTACCAAAATATACAACAACTTTCCCCCTTTTTGCTCAAGCCTTCACATAGACAGTACCATACAAAATTATTTTTTAACCTTCGGCTTCTCATAAACAGAATAGGTAAAACGCTTAGGTTTTTTCTTGTCTCTTTGAGATCTTCTTAATAGTGAACTTAAGTCTTCCAAAACAATTTTTTTTTCACCACTACATTTTTCTTTTTCAAATTTATCAAACTTACGTTCTATCACACGGTATGGGGCAGTACCGACATCAATGATAGAGGTGAGTCACTTTTAGACTATATTTTAAGTACCAACCTCTTAATTTGCAATATTGGCAATGAGCCCACTTTTATAACTAGAAATCGATAAGAAGTGTTAGATATTACTCTTGTCTCCGACAGCATCACTCAAAGGCTAACAAATTGGATGGTATCGTCTGAACACTCCTTTTCAGACCACAGATATATCCAATTCAGTCTGAGTGATGCTCCCCCCCGCCAACCAGCTTTCCGGAATTACCGGAAAACTGATTGGCCAAAATACAGAGGAATACTGTCAGAAACGCTATCCTCTGAACTATCAAGTACCCCGCGTGACACAAATGAGCTTGGCATGAAAGTCAAGGAATTTACTCTGGCTCTCAATCAGGCTATGGCCGCTTCCTGCCTTCTTATTCAACCAAGAGGCAAGAAAAAGCCACATTGGTGGACATCGGCACTTGGACTGCTCAGAAACGCCTGTAGAAAACTTTTCAACGCAGCAAAAAGCACAAGAAAAGTGACCGACTGGGACTCATATAAAGAATCCCTCAAATTATACAAAAAAGAACTGAGGATAGCAAAGCGACAATCCTGGAGGTTATCCTGCGACAAAATTACAGAAACCTCTGAGGCATCGCGGTTAAGAAAAATCCTCTCCACAAATCCTATGATGCCCAGCTGTTTGAAAAAAAACCGATGGCTTTTGGACAACCTCAAGTGATGAATCACTCAACCTGCTTCTGGACACCCACTTTCCACCAACTCGCGGCCAGTAGCAGCTGCAACTGTGACCAAAATTCATGGTCTGATTACGAGAGACAAACTGCTCTGGGCGCTGCATAGCTTCAAACCATACAAGTCTGCTGGTCCGGACGGTATTATACCTGCCGAGCTACAGAGATCCTCAGATATTATTCTACCAGTGTTGGAAAATATTATGAGGAGCTGTGTAGAACTTATCCACATTCCACTGTTATGGGGAGAAGTCAATGTAGTATTCATTCCCAAAGCCGGAAAATGTTCACATATAGTCCCAAAGGACCTCAGACCTATAAGTCTATCACCTTTCCTTCTGAAAACTCTAGAACGACTGATTGATACCCATGTTCGAGCTAAAGTTGATTCAAGACTTCTGTCTACGACTCAAAATGCCTACTATAAAGGAAAGTCGGTGGAAACGGCTTTGCACTTTCTGACTAGCCACATCCAACGATCCCTACAATATAAGGAGTACACAATGGTTGCTTTCCTAGACATAGAGGGCGCCTTTAACAACGTCAACACATCCGCAATCACGACTGCGCTGTCAACTCTGCAGGTAGATCGATCTAATGCTAAAAAGCAGGATAATCCACTCCAAACTTGGTGAGACTTACTAAAAGATATGTCAGCAGAGGTACGCCGCAAGGCGGTGTCCTCTCTCCCCTTCTCTGGAACTTAGTAGTTAACGAACTACTGACATACCTGAAAGCGGGTGATAGCAGAGTGATTGCCAATGTTGCCATAGCCGTTGTTGCCGTCAAATAAAAAGGACTACTTTTGAAACTTTAGTTACAAATTTATTTAAAGAAAAAATTCATGTGCTTTTAGTGAAACTAAAATTTTCAGTTTTCTTTCTCCGTTTTCTTCCTTTGGCGGCAACTTTGGTTCTCCCTCTTTTTTTTTGTTCCCGCTCAAGTCATTTGACGTCTTAAGAGCTCGTAGCCTTGAGCTAGTTTGACTAAGAAGTGCTGCCAGGTTTGGCAACAGCGGTCTCAGGGAAACATCTCAATACCATTAAAGAACTCCTCCTAGTAAATCTCAATAGATTAATCCGCTGGGCAGATCGCTGTGGATTGGGAATAAACCCCCATAAAACCGATCCTTCAATGAACGGTACCAGTTTAGTTTTCTCCGATACAGCAAAATATCTGGGTCTCATTTTTGACAGGAAACTAAACTGGAAACTTAACATTCAAGAAAGAGTCAATAAAGCTACAATAGCTTTATTCTCTTGCAAAAAAGCCATTGGGAACAAATGGGGCCTTCAACCTCGCATAACCCACTGGCTATACATCTCGGTCATAAGACCGATACTTACTTACGGGGTGGTTGTCTGGTGGACGGATTTGGAAAATGCAGTCAACCGCATTAAACTAAGCAGAGTCCAAAGAACAGCATGTCTATGCACAAGCGGAGCATTGCGGTCTACCCCCTCTGCGGCATTAGATATTCTGCTTCACTTGACACCCCTCGACATTTTTAGCAGGCAAGTAACTGCGACTGCAGCTATTCGCCTTAAAGCGACTAAACAGTGGACAAATAATTCATCTGCCCACGCCAACATTCTTAATACATTAGGAATCCTCACAGAGAACATCGATTACACCATAGCTGAACTTTGGTTTGACAAAAACTTCCATGTAAGCTGCCCCTCTAGATCATTCTGGGAGTAAGATGCTTTCATGGAGGATGAGTTAATCCATCTCTACACAGATGGATCTAAAACCGATAACGGAGTTGGTGGTGGTGTTTTCTCAGATAAGCTAAATCTAAGCTTCTCTTTCCGTCTTCTAAATCACTGTAGCGTGTTCCAGGCGGAAATTTTGGCGATTAAGGAAGCTCTGTCCTGGCTGAAGGAAAACGTGATATCTGCAAAGGATATCCGCATATTTTCGGATAGTCAGGCTACCATCAAGTCCCTGGACTAGGTCTCAGTATATTCTAAAACCGCCCTTGAATGCCGATCATCTCTCATGGAGATGGCAGAGCAGTTCAACATTCACCTTTGTTAGGTGCCGGGCCACAGAGACATTCCAGGGAACTGCAGAGCCGATGAACTCGCCAGAATTGGAACCACTCTACCTATCCTACCGGACAAAGGTAGTATAGGTATACCAATCGCTACGTGGAAACTAACACTAAAGCTGGATGCCAATAAAAGAACAGACCTTAGGTGGACTGCTGGGCAAACATGTCTAGCGACCAAACAGATCTGGCCAAGGCTGGATCTGAGTCGCTTTAAGTGTCTGATCGTTTTAGATAGGAAACATCTCAGCGCCATAATAGGTGTCATTACTGGACACTGCCTCATAGGCAAGCACGCAAGGCTTCGCGCTTTTATTAATGATCTCTGTAGAAGCTGCATGGATGAGGAAGAGGAGGGGACAATCCTCCACCTACTCTGCACATGCCCAGCTCTCTCCCAGAGAAGAGAGCTTCATCTAGGAGCTTTCTTCTACAACGACCTAAACGATCTAGGAAACTTCGACGTTAACAGTCTCCTACGCTTTATTATAAGCTCAAACTGGTTCCAGTAGTAAAAGGATCATAGATCCATGTGGCATCACAATGGGCCAATAGGCCTAAGTGAGTTCGTATTTCCAACAGCCACTCTTACCTAACCTAACCTACGTTCTATTTTACAATGTTCATTATTAAAGATCAATGTTTTCGTATGTAGGTACACAACATCTTTTAAATGTTTTTTACGTAACTAATTTTGATGGACCAAGCGTATACCATCGTTAATATTTGCTGAATAAGTTAGCTTACTTATTATCTTAACTATTTTATCAGGTATCCATCGTAAAAAATGTTTGAAATGATACTGCTACATTACATCTTCTCCCTCCTTACAAACAAAATTATTTTTTTATATTTCATCTTTACATTTTTCCTTCATACCTAATTCGAAATTTCTATAATTATAAATTAAATTCAAATTATCATTCTTAATTATTCTATCCAAAATAATTTTCGGTTTATACGAGAAAAGCATTTCAGATGACGTTTTTGAGGTAGAGGAGCATATGGTATTGCGACTGTGCTATAAATACTTAAAACTTTGTTCTTGAATTATATAGTCTAGACAAAAACGCTTAAAAATTTTTTTTTGAACTTTGTACACCGCGTTCTGCTAACCCATTAGAAGCGGGGTGATAGGGAAGAGAATGCACTAACAGAATTCCCTTACACTGGCAATATTTTTTTAAAACCAAAGAGTTGAATGGTGGTCCGTTATCGGAAACTATTTTATTAGGAAGACCATACGACGAAAAATGTCATTGAAAACTCTTATTAAAAAAACCACGTTTGTTGAATTCATAATTTTAATTTCACAAAATTTACTGTAGGAATCTACCAAAATTGAAATTAAAAAGGTCGACGTAAACTCTTTGAAAAGGATACAAAGTTTCCGGCCAACTTGTTGTCACAACTTCTTTTTTGACATCACAAACTTCGCAACCTTGTTTTCAATATCCGTATCACATAAAGGCCACCAAACATATGATCTGGCTAATGTTTTCATACTAACAATACCAGCATGGTTATCGTGAAGGATGCCGAAAACTCTATCCCGAAGACATTTGGGAATTATAATACGGTTGGCATAAAAAACACAACCATTTTTCGTAGATAAACTATTCCTCTTGAGATAATAAGATAATAAGGCTTTACATCTTCCCTTATAGGACTCGACCATGATCTCAGTAACGACTCAAGAACTGACTGCAATATTGTATCATGTTTGTAATGTTCAAAAACTCTTTTAAAGTCTATCAATGGCGCTTCAGATTGAAAAAAATTAATAGGAGACTCCTCAACATCTGAACTTTCAGGCAGGGAAGGCGCAAAAGAGCATCTGCGTGACCCATTTCAGAACTACGATGATATGAAATTTTATATTTATACATGGAAAGTAATATCGACCACCTTTGAAGACGAGCTGCTGCTACTGAAGCTGTGCCTTTCTTAGGATTGAAAATTTCCTTTAAGGCTTGATGGTCGGTATAAAGTGCAAACTCTTGGCCATAAACATAGTTATGGAATTTTTTCGATGCAAAGACGATAGCAAGAGTTTCTCTGTGCAATTGAGAATAATTACGCTCTGATTGACTCAAACTACTCGATGCGAAAAGCACTGGTTCTTCAACACCTTCAATCTCATGCAACAAGACTGCAACCACACCATAGGGATTGGCATCCGTAGCGACTATAATTGGCTGTTGGGATTAGTGCTCGTGATTTTACCCGGGTAATACCCATCTCAACAATTACCCGGGCACCCGGGTACCCAGGTAATGCGGGTAATACCCAATTTCGCGGGTACCCGACAATATCGGGTAATGGGTACCTACTCGTAAGTCAGAAATCAGAGGTGGGTTTATGATGGTGGCATAGGGAACGGTATGATCACTAGTGTCGTAAGGGGGGAGGAGTGATGGTAGTTTATGCCGAATACGGTTGGTGGGGGGGTATTGCAGAGAGGGTGGGGTATGATGGTTAAAGAAGGAAGGTGCTAGTTTTTGCTTTGAGGGAGTATGATAGGTTCTTCTGAAGGGGCAGAGATTAAGAGATAAGTAGGTGGTAGGCATTTTAAAAGAAATTTTCAATGCTAATGCATTGATTTTTATTGGTATTGAAAAATACACGGTTGAAACAGTGACGACTGATGCAATCTTCGAGGTTTTGAGTCATGTAGTCGCTTTAACTTTAGTCCTGATGCCTGATAAAACAGAAAAATATCAAGTACAATACACTATTCTACTGGTCAAAAGAATTGGGGAACTATCTGTATGACGTTTGCTCATGCAAATATCAGTAATTGAACGTTTACACAGAAGTCTGTCTATGTGTATATATGTTTACTCACGTTGATGACAACGCTCTTATCAGTTTACTGTTCGGTCTTATTAAAACTTCGTTTTGTAAACGTGTGACTCTCATCAGTATCTTGATATCATCCTGTGTTTTCTTACTTTAATAAACAACAAGTGTTAAAATCAACATGAGTGAGAGAAGGAAAAGTTGGGTGTGTCGGTTTTCAAAATTAAGTGAAGACAGGAAAGACATTGTGTGCAATATTTGTGGTGCTACAATTTCGTACAACAATTCACCATCCTCAATGAATAAGCACCTGCGACATTTCCACAAATATGATCCAGAGGCTGCATCAGTAGCATGTAGGTATGTATGTATGTGTGTATGTATGTATATACGTACGTATTTATGTGTGTATGTGTGCCTGCATCCTCTTTCTATATCAGCCTTAGCCCCAAGATCCCATCACTCCTTGTGAAAGTGCAGTCCCTCCATCTTACTCAACTGATCATACTGGATCGAATCAGCTGACCTGATTTTTTCTATATACATAATTTTTTATTTTTTTTTTTATAATCAGCGCGCGCTCAAAGGGTTTGGGTACCCATAAGGTGATTGTTCACAGCGCGGGCAAAGGAAATTTAGGGAGGAAGAAAAGAGAGGTACCGATGTACATTACTTTTAAATGTTTGCAAGTTATAACGACAGAGATCGGCAGGGCCTTCCATAAGCGAGTTGCACGGCTTAGGAACGAATCACGATATTTTAGAGTACGTCCGAAAATGGGCTTGAGGGTATAGTGATGAGCATTCATAGCGAGACGGGTGTTATGGTTGAAAGTTTGAATGGGCGGAATGCTACTGGCGAATTCAGTGGAGCACTGGTGGTGGAAATAGCGATAAAACAAAATGAGACAGGAGACATTACGTCGTTGTTAGAGCGTGTCAATTGATTGACTGGTATTAGTGTCAATAAGTTTTATCGCACGGTTTTGAATCCTATCTAGCAGGTACAGAGATGTTTTAGGAGCACCTGACCAGATGTGGGAGTTGTACTCCAATTTTGGGCGGATGAATGCCTTATATATTGAGGCCAGATCAGAGGGGGTAAAATATTTCTTACATCGCTTGAGGAAACCTAGACATTTCGCAGCATTTTTGGCGATATCAAATATGTGTTCATTCCAACGTAAGTTGTCATTGACACACATACCGAGAATGGAAAGTTTTTCGGTTTCGACGATGCAAGTGATAATGGCTGGGTGTTTAAATTTCGCTTTAAAGACAGCAGACAGCATTGTGTTTTGGAAGCATTAAATTCCACTCTGTTGATAGTTCCCCAATTGGTTGTGATGTTGATATCGGAATTTAATGAGCTTAGCATACGCTGCCGTTCTCGTTCTACAGCCGAAGAGCAGGGCCGTGAGTCCGGAAATGAATATGAAAAGCAGAGAGTACTGTCATCAGCAAAGGAATATATTGAAGTAGAAGTAGCAAACAAGAGATCATTAATGATCTGCCTGAGGCACACCAGCATTTATTTTGTGAATATCAGACTTGAAACCGTCCAAGACAACTTGAATTGAACGTTCCGAAAGGTAATTTCTAATCCATTGAAGAAGAGAGTCATCGATCCCAAATGCACGCATTTTCGACAAAAGAGCTTGATGCCAAACTCTGTCAAATGCTTTAGAAATATCAAGTGCAACTATCTTGCTTTCGCCAGATTGATGTACGCTTTGGTTCCACTTTTCGGTAAGACATGCCATCAAATCACCAGTGGACCTGTTGCTACGAAAACCATATTGCCGGTCATTGAAAAGTTTTCGTATTTCGAGATATTTCATGAGCTGACGATTTATCAGCGTTTCCATGACCTTGGAAAGAAGGGACGTAAGTGCAATGGGTCTGTAGTAGGAGAGAGAAGATGATTCGCCTTTTTTAGGGACGTAAGATTGATGAAAAAGCTTACGCAGTGGTTTTTCCAGCGAGGAAGAACACCTCTTCAGAAGAAGGGGAGTTATACCGTCTGGACCAGCGGATTTATGGATGTTGAGATCTTTAAGTACTCTTGCTACTACACGAGTACAAAAGTACGTAGATTCGCCCCATTGAAGATTTGACGCACTCAAGTGTAGGCGGAGACAAAGTACAATCTGGGAGTGTTGAGCTGGCCGCAAAGTGTGCAGCAAGCAGATTGGCCTTATCCAAAGAGCTCACAGCTGGAATGTCATTGTAAATGAGCGTTGGGATGGAGGATGAGGCGGAATTTCTAATGTTTTTGACGAACGACCAAAAATGTTTACTGCCTTTGGGACATTGCAGTATTTTTTGCCTCAGTTTTAGGTCGCATAAGAGTTTCACACGCTTAAGAAAGGCGTTGCAGTCATTTCTGGCTCGTTTGAACTTTTTTCGGTTTTCCTCTGTCGGGTTGGTCTTGTAGGACCGAAAAAATATTTCTCTAACCCTGACGGTCTCTTTACAGCTCGAGTCGTACCATGCCCTTTCTTTTGGTTTGATACTCATCATCCGATGAGGAATAAAGGATCTCATTCCAAAGAGAATGGTGTCTTTAATCATATCAGCAGCGGCATGCACGTCGTTATCGAGGAAGCATAATGACCAGTTAAAATTCCTAAAGAAGCTGTTAAGACCACTCCAGTTGGCTTTCTTGTATTGCCATACGGTTTTTTTATTAATACTTTCTCTAACTGTGTGGTCGGTGTACGAGAAATTAGCTGATATGACACAATGGTCCGACGAGCCTAGAGGGGAGAGCACATCAATGGTGTACTTATCAGGGTGAGAAGTTAAAAACGAGTCCAGTTTGTTGGCGGTATGACTATCAACGTCTGGTATTCGCGTGGGCTCATTTACAAGCTGCGTTATTTTGTTTTCCGCAGCGAAGATCTTAACACACCGTCCTTGGGGTGTGGTCTGTCCAGAATGTCGAAGCCACCCAGAATTGTGTATATTGAAATCGCCCGTAATAATGATTTCAGTATGAGGATATAGGGATACAATTCTTTGAATGGAGTCAGACAGCGCATCAAACTCGTTAAAAGTTGAATTGCTGTCCAGTTTGGGGCTTCTATAAATAAAGCAGTAGTGGATAATTTGCTTACGGAGATGGAATTTTAACCACATGAAGTTGAATTCCGGATTGGAACATGGATCACATTGTGGTGGAGTTTGTTAAGCCACATCATTACGAACAAAAATGGCGAGACCGCGGTGAGAGAAGAATAATGGCACTAGTTCGTAGCCAGGTAGATTCAGATCAGAATGATCTGAGAGGTGTGAGCGAGGATCTACCTGTGTTTCACTAAGTGCAAAACAGCTGGTCTGTACTTACAGACGTGAACGTGAATACATATGTATGTAGTTTTTTTTTTTGCTAAGCTTTTAATATGGGTGACGGGTGTACACGATTCTTACATTTCATTTTATTATAGCAACAGCAGCAGTAGTGCAGCTCCTCCAAGATAAAAAAAAAGACGTCGTGATAACGGCAGTTTCATCAATTCGGCAAGAACAAATTTCGCAAGCAACCGCTTATATGATGTGTGCAAATGGACTGCCAATTTCATTTGTTGAAAGTGATGTGTTTAAGCATTTCATGTCTGCTGTTGAACCCACTTATGAATTGCCCGCTGCTTCAACTATTTTATCCCGGTTGGAGCTATTCTTTAGACACCTGCAGGAAACAATTAAAAATGCGAGTTGTTCTGCATCCTTTGTAGCTTTGACTCTAGACGGCTGGTCGTCAAGAGCTCAGGACTCCTTCATTTCTGTTACCCTGCATTATGTCAGTGATGACTGGGAACTAAAAAAATATATATTGGGTATTGAACACATGGAGGAGAGGCACACTGCGGAAAACTTAGCTCTGTTTTTAGAAATTGTCATAGATTCTGCTATGACAGGGAAAAGTTCATGCAGTTGTGCCAGATAATGCTGCGAATATTATCACCTCAGTAAATTTTGAAGAAGAAATTAAAAACAGGTTTGGCTGTGATGCACATACTCTACAAATTTGCGTTAAACATGCCTTGCAATCCGTGGAGCCATACACAATTATATTGAAAAGAATAAGCATTTTAGTAAGCCATTTTCATCACTCCAATGTTGCTTCCTCAGATTTAAGTAAGAAGCAGGGCTTACAAGAGCTGAATTTAATTCAAAACTATCCTACAAGATGGAATTCATCATATTTAATGTGTGAGAGGCTACTAGCAAATCGATCTGCTATTATTGCTGTTTTCGCAGACAGAAATGTAACATCTTCATCATTGGCTTTAAAACTTGAAGTAAGCGAAAGAGAATGGACTCATGTAGAAGCATTGGTGGAAGTTCTGAAGCCACTCCAAGTTGCAAGCACAATTCTTCGCAACGAAGATGTTACAATTTCTATTCTACGGCCAATTATATATGGCCTTATTAATAAATATTTGAATACAAATATTAGAGATGACGAAAGTGTTATACAATTCGTAGGAATTATCCAAGAGAATTTACGGCGCAGGTTCAAAATGGCTAGACAAAATCCGAAGAAGTTCTTACGGAACAGGTTTCCACTTTTTTGGATCCGAGACATAAAAACCTGAATACCGAGGTTGAGGAAGTAAGGGTAGTGATCAGAAAACATGTGATGAACTTGTTGCAAAACTTGACGTGTAAGGAAAGCAGAAATGAAGAAGTTATTACTGAACGCCTTGGATTTTTTGCTAGAAGCCAAATATCTGATTTAGATCGAAACAGTCAGTGAGTTCGATATGTACCTGAGAGAACCACAATTAAGCTACAATTTTCTTGACCCATTAAAATGGTGGAAAAATAATGCCACAAAGTACCCAGCCCTAGCAATTCTGACCAAACAATATTTAGATATGCATACCAGCGACATCAGTTGTATCAGAACGCTGCCTTTCCACTGCAGGGCACATTGTTACATCCAAACGGTATTGTCTTTTACCAGAAAATGTAAGTTTGTTGACACTTTTGATGAGAAATCAAAAATTGTTACAACCAACAACATCTAAATAAATTAATATGTATATTTTACTCATTGATGAATATGTTATGTTAGTTATTTTTGTGATTAATTTATTTATTTTGTCAGTTTTTTATTTGTTCATATTATTGTAAAATGTACATACGTTTGTTTTTTCGAATAAAAATGCCTTTATGTTTTTATTCTTTTTTTGTGATTTACGTGTGCTGAAATCCGAAGAAATCCACTTATGGGTACCCAATATTATGGCTCCCGGGTAATACCTGAAAATGAGGGTATCAAGAGCTCTAGTTGGGATCATACAAAGCGAGAATATTATTAATAAGCAAGAGCTCTTTGCCTTGCTTAAAAGCTTCTGAGCAAAAACTTGACCAAACGAAAACAGAATTTTTCTTAAGCAAACTATACAACGATGCCAAATTTGGCAAAATCCTACCATAGTCCGAGGTAAGATTGCAACTCGGCAACATTTTTAGGAGCCGGAACTTCCATTATGGCTTTGACTTTTTCTTCATTAGGACAAACTCCTTTTTGTGAAATTGAGTCACCTATGTATTTAACGCAATTTTGTAAAAATGTTGACTTTTCTAAATTTATTATTACATTATGGCGACTTAAACGACTGAGTACTTCAAACAACTTAGCACGACAATCTTTTTCATCAACTCCGCCTATAATTATATCGTCTAGTTATCAAAAAAACGAGAGACGATGCTCCCGTCAGATCTAATACACAAGAAACTTTACAGTCTGCGAGTTGAGCAATGTCTTCAATTTTGGGAAAATTGTAGTGAACTGTCTCAATACATTTGTTAATGGTAACTCGACAATCGACACAAATGCGAATGCTACCACTCGCTTTGGGAAGAATCACAATTGGGCTGACTTTGCTTAACTGCCACAAATATCCCTTCATCCACCAACCTCTCCAGTTCCTTATCTACAATGTCTCTTAACCTGGACGGCATACTACACGCAGAGTGAAAAATCGGTTTTTGATCCTTTTTAAGCACGAAATCAGCTTCCTACCCGACAATAGTTTTACTTAATTTAGTACTTGTTATACTTAGGAAAAATTGCTCTATCTTATTAAATAAATTTTTGCTAAAACTTACTTGGTGAACTGGGTTCATACTAAAAACGTTTCTCCAATCTGGGTACAAAATATCAATCCAAGAATGACCCATAATGCACTTTGAGCGTTTATCGCCTTCGATAATTATCAGCTGTGAATTATGCTCTCTTCCTCCAAACGCCACCCGAACCTTAACCGTACCGATTTCTTTTATTAGACAACCTGTAACTGTACAAAGTTTATTGTGAGATTTCTCTAAATTAGAATAAACAAATTTTCTTCTAAACTCCCCTTCACTCATGACCGACTCTGTAGTCCCGGTATCCACCTCCATCTCGATGTTGACTCCGTTTATTTTAACTTCGCTGAACACTGACTGCTTCTGCTGCTCTTCTTTTACTCTGTGTACGACTTGTACTGCCTTGTTGTTTCGGCAGACGACTGACGTATACCGCACTCTACCACACGAGAAACATTCCCACTGCTTGGCTGGACAATTCTCTTGATAATCACGATCACATATTATGTGGCATCGTTTTTTATCTTTTACTTGACTTTGGGCATTAGTCGTTGACGGCTTCCTCCATTTAGGGTTAGATGCGGGACTTTTTTGAGTGGATTGTTGCTTAGAATCGTGGGTAGGTTTTTTCACATAGCGGCTCGTTTTGTAGTTTGATGATATAGAATGAAGTGCATGCGGTTACATGTTTTTTGACGCATTTTCGGAGGCTTTCGTGACTTTTGACAATACTCGTACTTCCGAAAATTGCAACTATCATCATTCAATAGAAACTGCTGGACTTTTTCGTTGCGTACGCCGATGATAAAACGATTTAAAATGCACGACTTGTATCTTCCAAGGTCACTGATTACTGTGATGTTGGTTGTTGATGTTTTTTTATCCCGTTCTTTGTCCAAAAAATCTCCAAACTGACATGACTGTACGAGCGACTTCAGACGGACTATGTATTCTCCGATTGGTTCTCTTTCATCTTGGCACGACTTGTAGAACTTGTGCCTTTCAGCTCTTTTACTTTCAGTTGGAGCAAATTGTGTTCGGAGAAGTTTGATGAGGGTTTCGAAGTCTTTGGTACTTGGTAGATCTAGAACTGTTAGAGACACGAGAATCTCATATATCTCAGCACCGATCACAGTGATAAGTAATAGCGTTTGACCGTCTGATGTCATTTATTTTAAAAAAATTGACGAAGGCGGTCCTCGTAGGCCTTAAAATTGCCTACAGGTAAAAATGGTTCAATATTCCCGACTAATGGGGCCATTTTACATGTAGTTTATGCTGCACGTGTACTTAACTTCACCAAAAGTTTGACAGACAAAAAAAAAATCTTTTTTACTCAAAATAGGCAAGCAAGTGGTTTGAAAATATGTAAATGAAAGGTGATAACATAATACCCTAACTTATCGAAGTATATAGTAAAAATTTACTCAACATGTCCTAGCAATGTTACCCGTTGAAATCTACGCCTTCTGACAAGTCTATTGACTTGATAGTTTCACACACATTTCCTTCAAGTATGATGTCAAATCACATGACAACATATCTCTTTGTCGAAACCCATTTTTGACAGTTCTGTATTGTGATTACTGACTTTTATGAAGGAGCGAACGTTTTCCATTGTTATCCTACATATGCAGAAGAAGAAGGTTATTTATAGTTCATCTCTACAAATGGTCTCATATGTGGCCTTTGAAAAAAAAAAAAAAAACATTTTTTGGATAACGATTTGTACAGTAGTTCCAACCGTAGATAAGACCGATATTAAGGGGACTGATTCTTCTATGTGTGTTGGATTCTATTTACCAAACATACTTTCAGCCGACCATATTTTACAGACGGTATGCTCCTTACTAAATCAATCCTCATGACTTTGAATAATTTGGCAGGTAGAACTTTTCGGTTTTTGATAGAACTTCTGAATTTCATTTCTAGAGAAGCACTGCGCTTCTGTTTCTTCCATTTCCCTTGCTCATTGAGATCGTAAACAACTCTCATAATTATTTGCAGTGCCGCCATATACGCCTCTTGGTTGTGGATAAGTTCAGTTGCTGCGTCTCTAATGGCACATTATCTTTCGTTGGGACATGAGCGCACATTAGGCTTATGTTGGCCATTTTAGTATTGGATGGAATTTTCATAAGACGCTTGCTCACGTGTTGGAATCTCAAAATTTCTTCACTAAGTATGCCGCATATGAAAAATCCGCAACCAAATAAGCACTACTTAAGTTTCCTGTGGATATGTTTCCATATGTTTCCGTAGTAGATATCACAGTTTTTCATTCTTCCTCCTTTTACTCGGCCCATCCCAGCGCACTTCCTGAAAACGGTGACATCTGCGTGATAGCAGTCTAGGGCGTCTGCTAATTGTTCGGCTGCACCTGTTAAGGGTCCAGGCAATTAACTCCTTTGAAATAAAATCAAAACGGGTCTGGGACTGTCTTCAACTCCTACAAATACTGGCCACCACAAATAGAGTTCATCTTATTTGGGTAATAGGACGTGATGAAGGCAACTAAAAAGCTGACGAACTAGCCAGGAAAGGACCCGCATCTCAATTCATGATACCAAGACCATTCTGTGTATTAAAACCTGACTAGAGGAAAAGAAACTTCATTTCTGGAGGAAACTGACAAGACAAAAACTTTATGCAAATCTATTGCCACAAGAAAACAAAACAACTACTACAACTAAGTAGAAATCAGGTTCGAGTGACCACAGGCTTTCTCACAGAACACTGCCGTATGAAAAAACACCTGATGACCATCGGCATAGCAAAAGACAACACATGCAGACTATGCAACGAGGATGTGGAAACAGCAAAACACATACTATATGACTGCAATTGTTTAACCAAAACACGTCAACGTTACCTAGGTAAATTCTACCATGAAGCAGCAGATATAGCTGCCAGCTCACCTAAAGACGTAGCCGCCTTCCTGGTAAATGGCGGCATCATGGATGAGCTCTAAATGGAGGATATCACAATAGACCCATTTGCGGCCGCAGTGGTCTGAGATACCTTATACCACCTCTTACTACAATATAGTCTAATCCAATCTAATCTAATCGTACCTCTTTCAACGAGTTAATTTGGAACATTCAATTTCAGTTTCTTTGATTTGTTCCTTATGGTCTCCATTGGAATGACCTTTAAGTCTTACTTGCCTATCTAAGCGGCCCCAAACTTATTAATATAAATATCTTTACAGAACACACTTTACACTTACCTTCGCAATTTACAAAGTCCTTGTCTCTTGTATCTACACTACCCACCGCAGTTCTTATGGTTCCAATGAATCGATCTCCCTTATGCTGCGTAAAGCTATTTCTTACTGCACACTTTTCAATTCCATCCGCAGCAGCTTGCTACTTACTCGTAAGTAGATCTCCTTCATCATTTTCTTTAATGTATAGTCAAAATACAAAACGCCGAGCTTCATAGGACTTTCTTATCAAAAACACGATATAACATGGCCAACTATTTATTCATCTAGTTCAACTGTCATTAATAACAATCTTAACTTAAACACAACGCTACGCTAACTATCTTCGCCTTATATCCCACATTGTAGTGAGGATATACCTAGTAGTCCATTTTCTCAAAGCTAGGGCAAACAAAATAAGTATACAAATAGTGCGGCTCAACTCAACTCTGTCACAAGAAGGAAAGTGGATTGATCCCACGACAGATTTGAAGATGATTCAATTGAAGTCAACTGTAAGATTAAAACGAAGAAGCAAGACTATTAACATATATTCCCAAAACTTCGTTTTTTGACGTTGCAAAACCTCAAATCAAAGGGCAAGGGCAATGCACATGCAGAAGTCCATTATGTTTTGAGCACACTTTGTGGCATCTCAGCATCGGAAATTTAAAGTCAACACAGTAACCACAAAACCTTATTTCCTGCAAAATATGTCAATTATTGACACCAAGCTGGCCAGCTGCCCTCGAGTGTTGCCAATGATTAATATCTCTCTGCCCATAATCTAAAGCGCCATAAATAGGCTGTACCAGTACTCGTACGTTTTTCTCTCTCTCTTCGTCCTTCTGTGTCTAGGCAATTTAATTTCAGACAAATTCATAGGCATAGAGAACTGTAACTTGGTATTTTACACGCACCCGTCCATTGAGTTTTCCATCAGGAATAGTTGACCACAATCCGATCGAATCGTTTCGATTCTCCCTCAGCACGAGTAATGCAACAAGGTCCACCACCATATTACTGTCATGTAAATGAATGTGTTCACTTGTATCCTTGTTCATTAGTTCCATTGGACACATTGGATATGAATATGCACGTGGAGAGCGAGACCCTTAATAAGCTTGCTATCGTCCAATTCAGGATGCAAATTTATTTCACGACTGAGTCAAGCAGTCCATTTGCCAGGCGCTAAAAGCTGGAAGCGTATTAAATTCTTAATTAATACCAATTAACTGCTACAATAAGCCATATAACTGTCGAGAGAGGGACATTACTCTGAATAACATGAGATAAGCATTCAAAAGTGAAGTGGGTTTTGGATATGTTAAGGCATTTTGGAAGCACAATTAAAGGTTGCAAAATCATTTAAAGGTAAAGTTTTTATTGTCAGCAATTAGAGTAAAGATTATTACTAAAGAATGGCTTTTAAAAATATTTCGAGTTCTTATGTGTTAAGCGTTTATTGATTCCAGGACAAGGACTTAAGAGTGGATGTAACGAATATTCAGGGGCCAAAATGTGGTGACTTCTCTGAAAACGCCCATGTCTACTTATACAGCTCAGCTGTCTTGGCACTAAGTGGAACGCACCTAGTCCCAGGTCATTCCGATCTGAAACTACCTGGCTATGAACTAGTGACCTTATTCTCTTCCCATCACCGCAACGTCGTCTCATTATTAACATGCGTAACGATATACTTACATATTACAGCTTACCAAACGCCAGCATGATGTGATCTCTCCCACTACTAAATTTTTTTTAGTATTTGCATATTTCTCGAATTCTGACCACACGGATAAAGAAAGAATTTCTAAAAGAACTCTTAGAAGAAAGCTAATAAGAGCGGACTTAATATCTTCTTCATGAATTTTAACAAGGCATTATGTTTGCTCGATAACGATGTGGATGGCGCTGCTAATTTGGTCAGAATCACTATTCTCTTTGGAATGAAATCCTTCAACTCTCATTCGTTTGAACTTATAGCACGAATCCCTTCCTTTTTGAGCATATGAAGTTCGACTACGACATAAAACTGATGCAAAAGATAATACGGTGTCCCCAAGGTAATAGAAATTGTCAGTCCTTCGTCAAAACTACAAGGAATGCGGCCTCATCTTTTATCGCAGCGTTCATTTAGAATGATATCTCAGCTTCCGGGTGTTTTGATAAATCTAGTTGGCTTGCTGTACACTTCGAAATCAATCCTTTCAGATCCTTTCATACTCGCCTAGTAGCAAAAGTACTTAAAGATCTGAACATATATAAATTTGCTTGTTCAGATGACATATCACCCTTGTTTCCTCCATAGCGTAAGTTTTTCCTTCATTCTTTGTGACTTTCCTTTCCGACAAACGGAAGAAATCATTTACCTTGGTCGTTAACAGCGAATTTTTTTTCTGGCCTTATCCCATTGATATCGCTTCTTTCCAAGGAAACACTGAAAAACAGTTAGGTGTAAAGTATCTCGCAACACGACAACTTAACAATGACCGCCATTACGATTGTTGTAGTAACAGCTCCACTGGTAAACTGAAAACATATTTCACCAGAAAATCAAAACAAAATTTAGATCTATCCAGCGAAAGCAAGTTGGTCTTAACATTTCAAAAGCATTTGACATAGTTCGGCATCAGTTTCATTTCTACAAAATAAGTGCATTTGGGATATTACATTTCAAAAGTTAACTTCATGTTGTTTTGGATAGTTATAAGTCTGATGTCATCCAAAACTACTAGAGTGCCCATGGGCCTCTTTCTGTCTGCACATGTACTTAGGTCCCTGCTGTTCGACTGTACAACGTGAACTGCCATGTATTGATACAAACATATAAACAAAAAGTTAATTGGAGAACTATCAGCAGAGTGGGAATGTATGCCTCCAAAATACAATAATGTCTTCTTGAATACCCAGCCTTGAACAGCAAATATAGCCTACATCGCCATGTTATGTCACCGAAAATGCTGCGAAATGACTAGGTTTATGCAATCGATGTAAGAATACTTCACTCCTTCTGATCTGATCTCAATTTATAATTTTTGGCTAACTGCCTTCAGTTGCGCACATGGTAGAATGCATTCAGTAAAAATGCTTAAACACGACACGGCTTTGCATAGTTCATCTTCACTGTCAGCCTGGCACTGGTATATATACCGAAATCCAGGCGAACAGTGAGAGTAACCTTTTTACCAAAAATCTGAAAAGCTTCAAACCTATAAGTAATACTTCCTTCATGTTGAAGAGCATGGAGAGAATGGTCATACTGCTTTGCGAGTGCATCCTCTGTCCCCAGATCCGACATGTTTGTCGACGCGGAAAGTCTTGCGAGGGTGTGCTGTAAAATCTAGTAGGCGAAATTGGAGGCGCTATCGACAAAAAGGAATTTTTGGAGCTGCGTCGGTTGTCTGTTGGAACAAACTCTCACGACCAGACTCTAAATAAGGGTCTGTCTCCTGAATATCTGAATCTAAATCTGAATCTCTGAGTTTGAATCTCCCGCATCTTGATATCCATATCATGGGCTGCAGTCTCAAAGCCATCTTAAGTTTAAAAAGAAGTGATCTTCGGTACGACACGCTGGATCTTTGATGACCTAACCTGCCGATACATTCTTTTGGATCTAGCCTTAAATACGAAAAATACGAAATCGATTTTCGCTGTGGCCAGGACTGGTTTCGAGCAGAATCTAATCCAGTAAAGGAATGTATGCGGGTATTCATGAATGGCTCCAAAATGATTTAGTATTCGGCGCTGGTATCTTTCCAGAAAATAACGACGTTAGATTTCACTACTCGTTAGGAAAACTTGCGTCTGTTTTATAAGCGGAGTTATACATAATCCTAATGGCAACGAACTATACTGTGAAAAATCGGAGGAAGGGCGAATCTGTAGTGTCAGCCAAACTGCGTCTACAGCCTGGCTGAACCCACCTACGACTTCCAAGCTGGTTCAAGAATGCAAGACTTCACTCAAAGATTCCCAGTTTACAATGGGATCCGGGAAATGAAATTTACGACGAATTTGCTTGGCAAAACCCAGCTGAGAGTTTTTCAAAACCCGAACTGATGTAATGTCTGCCTGCCTCCTCTGTTAGGGTTTCCCTAAAAAAGTTGGGTTTAATACGAGCATAACTGCAGGCAGCATGATTCTCCAGGTTGCCGGCAAATCAAGCGAATATTCCCGACGTCTATAAGAGGTTAGCGACCTTCTTGCTGTCTCTCACTACACTTTTACTAATCACTAAGAACATAAGTGATTCAACATCCTGGGACGCTTGTTGTGAAAGTAATGATGGAACCACGGAGCACTAACTCTGTGAATGTTAGGGCTACTCTCGCATCAGACTGCAAGTACTCAGGGTTAACGATGTGGGTGCTAGTAATGTAGGCACTTTATCACTGAAGTGCTTACTCATCTTTCTTCGTCGTCGTTCGCAAATCTCTGCTGAGAATAGACGTCTTTCGGCTTCTCATAAAGTAAAATAAAAAAAAAATAATAATTTAGTGGATAAACACAATTAATTACAACTTTTTCAATTGACTCGGTAGCCCATCGGTTAAGGGCGCCAGTGAACGAATCAACAAATCGTGGGACGCGGGTTCGAATCCCGAGTGAACTTGGAACTTTTTTTCTTGTTTTTATTTTTTTTTCCCTCCTAAAATTGTGTAAGATCAAAAACAATAAGAAAAAAAAAAACACGTGATGGATGGTGAAGAGCGCCCCGCTCTTCACATAACCGTGGCGAAAGCCAGCAAAAGGAGGAAGAGGTTGAAAACCCCTCCTAATCTCTCCAAGAAAAAAATAAGTGCTGTTTCCACAGCTGAAGAAGGTAATGAGGAGGGGGGCTCCAACAGCTTCGCCTCTCTGGCGTCATCTGAGTCGGAAGACGAAGATGACGCAATTAATCACATAAAAAGCAGCATACAAAAGCTGGAGCAAGACATGCTTGCTATTAAACAGGGGCAAATTGCACGAAGGCAGAGGGAGCAATCAGAAGTAGAGAGCTCCCTTAAACAACAACAACAAGAGCAGAAACAGCAACTCCAGCAACAACAAAAACATCAGCAGCCGAAGCAACAACTGCAGCGAAAGCAACAGCGGCAAGAACACCAACAACAACAAAATCAACAACAGCAGCAGCAGCAACAACAACAACAACAACAGCAGCAGCAGCAGAAGAAGAAGAAAGAGAAGGTGCCTCCGATCAACACCTACAAACTGGAGGTAAGTGCAACCAAGGACCTGTGTAAGTTGGTCATTGGTAATAATTTTAATATAAAGAGATTGGGGAACGATCGCCATGCCATCCACTGTAATACAGTGGAGGGCTACGCAAAAGTGAAAGAGCTCCTAAAAAAAACGACGACGGAGCACTACTCATACACACCGAAGTGTGAAAAGCGGTAATCGATGCTGCTGAAGGTGTTGGAACCGTCTTCTGATCCTGAGGAGATCCTGGCACTGCTCAAAGAGAAGGAGTGCGAAGGACTCAAGTTTGTGGGGGTAAAGCCATTTACCACAGCTAGAGCCAGGCGGGAGAAACGGAGTCTGCCGTTCTTCCTGGTGCAGCTCAGTCCCGAAAGCCGTCTGGATAGTCTAAGGAGTATCAATGTCCTAGACTACCAGGTGGTTCACTGGGAAAAACTAAAAAGGAGCGAAGGCGTTATACAATGCGTTCGCTGCCAGAGGTTCGGGCACGCCGCGTCGAACTGCCAAATGCAGCCTCGATGCGTGAAGTGCGCTAAGAACCACAGTTCCGAGGAGTGTGCTCTGGGTGTTGACGGAGCATCCGATAGATCGAAGCTCTCGTGCGTGTTATGTGGAAACGTGGGACACACCGCAAACTATCGGGGTTGTCCTAAGTTCGCTGACATTAAGAAAGCAAAACTGGCTCGGCAGCAGAAGGTGGAGGTCAAACGTACACCTCTTAGATTTCAAACACCAGCCGTCACGTCCCAAATTTCCTACGCCCAAATGGCGTCAGGTAGGGGGGCTACGGTACAGCAAGCGACTGTTGCTTCGCCGGCGCCAATGCCGAGAACAACGGAAGCTGCACCTAATATGCTAGCCATCTTGCTCGCAATCCAAGGGCAGATGGCTCAGCTGCAAAAGCAGGTGCAAGAACAGGCCAAGCGGGTGGACCAGATTTACGCGCTGCTGCCGGGCCTAACGCAACACATGTCGTAATGGGTACGCACATGGTGGAGCAAACTTTGAAGGTCCTTGCGGTGAATGTTAATTCACTGATTAGGATCGAACGAAGAGCCGCGATGTTTAAATTGCTACAAGACCAAACTCCTGATGTGCTTTTCGCTAGCGAAACCAAGCTAACCGATAATCACAAACTGGAGTACAATAATTATATTGTTAGAAGAAGAAACCGGCCCAGATCCAAACGTGGAGGTGGTGTCGCGATCTTCATTAAAGAAGGTATAAAATTTCACAGAGTGTACAAGGGAGTGTTGCGCAGGTTCCGGGTGTTGGAGGCAGTTGTCATTTCCATTCCGCTTCGCAGTGGAAAGCGGCTGTACTTGGCCTCTGTTTATGCATCTGAGGCTTCACAATCCACCCTATTTATTACAGAGCTCGACACGCTTTTTCGACTTCTGAGGCTGGAATCGGGGGAGAATTATTTTATAATCGGCGGGGATTTCAACGCTAGACACAGAGATTGGGGAAATAATTTGCCAAATACTAGAGGGAACCTACTACTCGATTGGTGGGGTCAGCACGATGTCATGTACAGACTCGGTCTTAAAGCGACGGATAACCCGTCGTTTCCCAGAGGCGGGTCTTATTTGGATCTACTGCTGTACGACGAACGTATACGACTGACAGGTACGAATTTACAAACGCTAAACTGTCTGCGCACATTCGTGTATGACAGCGACCATTGCGGTTTTAGTACCGAAATTACAGTTCCCAACGAAATTGCGGAATTGGAGGAGTTTGTCCAAAGATATTCTTACAACTACAGTAAGACTCGATGGACGCGCTTCTCCGCAACCTTGACAAGAGCGCTCTCCTCGAACACACGCCACCCACCGTCCAATAGGAATTTGTCAAACGAGGAGATCGACAGTTACCTAAAACAGATGGACGAGACAATTAAACAAACTATGGACACTACAATACCGCGGTATCAACGTACAACTAACGAAGACCTGTTCCGCAATCCTACTATTGACGCACTGCACCGACAGAAAAGTAGACTTCTGTCAAGACTCAAAAACTTGTACAGACAGTTAACTGACAGACAAGATCCGGAGATTAGGACGCTGAAGTCGTCGATTAAAAATGTGCAAAAGTTAATAAAAGAAAATTACAGAATTGCTGTAAGCTCATATTGGAACAACAAGGTTCGGGCTGTAAACACCAGCAACCCGAACATGTTTCCGCAAATCAATAAACTATTTCGGAGAAAAAAACAAAACGACCTTCAGTGTCTTAAAATAGCCCGGACAACAGAAAACGAACGGTTACTGACAATAGCAGGTATTGATCCAAATGAGGCCGCTGATGATGACGACTTTTTTGTGATCGAGGATCCACAGGAGAAGGTTGAGGTCATAGGGGCGACTTTCCAGGAAGAATACAAGGCCATTGATACCATTGGCCCTAATTGCGACCTGGACAGTCGCGTCTTGGTACACGACTTCTGCATTCGAAATGAAATAGGGAACTGGCGATCCGAGGGCTCTGGTTTCACCCGGTTTAGCGACGAAAATATGGCAAATAACGTCATTGCCAGAGAAGGTGACCTACCCCCGTTCATTTCGAAGCAAAAACTCCGTGAAATCTTCGACACAATCAGGGCTAAGAAGTCAGTGGGGACCGATGGTATTCCAAACATCGTGCTTCGACATCTTCCTCTAGAAGCGGTGGACATTTACACCACCCTGTTTAATAATGCAATGAATAATGCACATTATCCAGCGCATTGGAAAACGGCGGTGGTTCAACCTATCCCCAAAAAGGGAAAGGATATATCCAATCCGGCGAATCTCCGGTCGATAGTCTCCTTCCGAATATCAGTAAGGTTTTTGAAAAAGTTATCAATAGAGCTCTGTCTAGGTGGATTGAGGACAAACATATAGTTCCGGATAACCAATTCGGTTTTAAGGCGGGACATGATATCTCACATGACGCGTCTAAACTGGTGTCCGATATCCAATGGAACAAAGGCAAGAAACAGTGCACTGGTGCCTGCCTTGTTGACTTGGAGAAGGCCTTCGACACCGTATGGTTAGAGGGTCTTTTCTATAAGCTGACTAGGCTGGGGATCAGCAAACCTCTCTTGTACATTCTTTATAATATGCTAACCAACAGACAGTTCATCGTGAAAAATGGCGATGTGACTTCTGTTGGAATATTTCAAATTAAAAATGGTCTTCAGCAGGGCGCGGTCAATTCGCCGATCCTATTTAACATTTATACAAGCGACTTGATAGGTTCACTTCCCCATACTATTGCGTACGCAGACGATTTGGTAGCGTACAGAACAGGTCCAAAAATCGAGGTCATTAATACTCTTTTGCAGTGTGACTTCGATAAGATAAGACGATTTTGCGATGACTGGAAGTTGAAAATCAACTTTCAGAAGTCGGAAACCATTCTCTTTAGGACGCCGTTGTCTGGAGCCTCTAGGGATACCAGAAAAAATTGGCGAAAGTTCTCAATCATTGGACAGCACGGACAGCCTCTTGCCTGTCGAAATGTAGTCAGATACCTTGGCATCTGGCTAGATCAGTTTCTGTATTTTGGCAAAAATGTAGATGCTGCTCTGGCCAGAGCTAAAGGTGCTTTTGCCCTTACAAAGAGACTGTTTTATAGCAGCCAACTCGATGTGAGGATAAAGGTAATCTGCTACATGGCCCTTATTAGGCCCATGCTGGTATTTGGTTGTCCCGTGTGGTTCAATGTACGAGCAAGCTTAATGGAAAAGATTCGGGTGCTTGAGAGGGCCTGCCTTAGGGCTTGTCTTCGCTTGTACAGAACACCAGAGTCGGAGTACAAGAAATTTTATCCTAATGAGGTCCTTTACAATAGGGCGAACCTAATACGAGTGGACAACTTCGTAATTAAGCTGACTCGAAGGCACATTGCAAGAGCAATGACCTCGATGAATAACCTGATATCTGGGGCTTACTACCCCAATTACCTTTACCACGAGAGTGTGCGATCTGACGGCTTCGTTCCACCGGAAGCATTCCTCTACCTAGATCAGATAGGGTTGATCCAGGATAGATCAGCGGTGCCGTTAATCTTCCATGTCGCTCGGACAGCTGGGGACAGGCGACTCAACTACAACAGAGACGTCGCACACGGCAGTGTGGATCGCCTCAGGTTCAGTAGGGCGGTGGGGAATCGCGATAAGAGGGATGTCGTTCGGCAGCACCAGCATTTCTGGTGGTTGAATGATGGGGAAGATGTTTCGTCGTCGTTTCCGTCAATTACGGACCAGCCTCACTAATGAGGCAGAGCTGACCAATCTATTTGCCCAGTAAATAACGATGGCCAGCTTACATAGGTTTAGGTTAGCATTTAAGAAATATATACATGTACTGGTGTATATAAAGGTATATACTAGTATATGTATATTATTGTGCATAATGTCTTTGTGTCTGTATGTGTGTATTGTGTATATAGGTTAAGTAGACTAAGGTTTATTTTAAGTTAGATATTAAGTTTTATAAAAAATAAAAAATTACATCCATAGGCTAAGTTTTTTGTTAACAATATTTTTTCTTAGCTTTAAGTACAGTAAATAAATATCCATAAAGAAAATGTTAATAAAGTCGAAAGACATAGTATAAGAATTTAGAGTAGTTTAGAGTGCCTGTGTGGGGCCAGTAAGTTAGTATAAGTTTGTTAAGTAATTTTAAGCTAGCATTTAAGCATTTTTTGTTAGTATGTAAGAGTTATTGATTAGAAAATAAAATGCGTTTAAAACTAAACTAAACTAACTAACTCATCTTTCTTCGAAAGACTGAGGAATTTCAATAAAAGGAACCTACAAGGAGTACAATGGACTAGTTCTTTAGCTGAGTGCTCTGTTCCGACAGAAAAGAAAATAATTCGTCTCTACAGATGCTGTCATAAGTAGTTTTGAAATCAATAAAGAGGTTATGAGTGACTATTCGGACTACCTGAGTTTACTCTTCGTACTGTGAATGACCGGGCGTAAAACCGCACTGGTAGGGGCCAATCAAATTGCTGGCTAATGATTTGAGGTGGTTACGGAAAACACGATATTATACACAGTTTTACGTATACTGTCTCTATCTCTTATATCTGAGCAGCATTTGGCAAAGTATGGCGAGGTTTCAGTCATCTTCCGATGAAATATTGCGATACGCTCTCTTTTAAATCATCTCCTCCTGGGTTATATAGCTCTGAAGGTAGGCTGACAGCACCCTTATAATACTCAAGTTTAGATATTGCTATATTTATTTATTTTTTCTTTTTTTTGTATGTAAAAATATCTAGGCTTTCATCATACGAGTTGAACAGTACGTCTAGTAATATTCAGTCCCGCAGCAAAATCAATTACTCAAAGTTCGTTTCCGGTAGGCTATGGTCTCCGAATATACTATTAACTGTTTCTCAGATGCTTATAGTAAAATTTCACCCAAATAGACGCTTCTTCTGTTATCGGTATTAATCACCGTAATTTACGGCACATCTCATTGCGCTACCTTTGTCGTTTTCTCCGGTTGTTCGAATGTTCATGGACTCTTCAAACGCGGAACATTCCATATATAAATCCAAACGTACTGGATTTTATCATTTTGCAGGGTTTTCAACAGAGAATCTGTAATTGTACGAAGATCCTGTTTGGTAGTCAACCGCACTCAATACCCCAAACTCGATACATAAGGCTTTTCTCTGATCCCTTAGACTAGTAGCTCGTATAAAGAGTGCTATGCTTACTGTTTACGAGTCTATTCGGTCACATGTTAGCCATTTTCAAGAGAATATAATAGTGTTGCTATTTTCTTCTGCTCAACACCCTCCCTTATAAGTTTGACCAGTCCGCTTTGATGGGACTAATGTATGGACACTGGTCATTGACACGTTATCGCCGCTCAATACCCATTCAAACCATACACCACCCAGCCACCAGAAACGATGGCTGAGAAACCGAACATCTGATATCCTAATTATTCTACTGATATTATACTGATATATATACTTCACATCGTCAAGTAAAAAGGTAACTTAGCTTGCTAAGTCATAACAAAGTAGAATCACAGTCTTTAAATTTGGAAAAAAAGAAAACACTTTTCCGGATATTATTCGCAGTGTCGAAAGGTGATTGCAATTGCCCTCTACTTTTTGTATCTGCTCTTTGTCTTTTCACATCCCAATTGTGTGTCATAGGAGCCTTTGTAAAAAATGAAAACATTTGATTTCGAGCAATTTACTCGTACCTCCACCACAAATGTCAAAAGATCAACAATCGTCCTATTGCCATGTAGTACTCTTCAATATCAATTGCATAAAACTGTTGTTCGCATATAAGTGAACCTCAAAAGGCATTTTCTAGATAGTGCCATTATTTTCATCAATATGTTGTTCTTGTTCACTCTACGCACACAAACGCACGAGCACACTTAAACACTCAGAAACACCGTCGACAGTTGAGTGCTCCTGCAAGCGAAAATTGTCCTTTATTAAAAGGATCGTCTTACTAAGAGCGAAAATGCATGCAGAGAAAATTCAATTTGGGCTTTGTACTATGCCATAACATCCTTTTTGTTGTCCTTGTATTCTTGTTTCTTTGTTTTCTTGTTTTCTTGTTTTCTATTTCCCATCATATCACAGTGCTTGACGATATCACTTCGCATCACCCACTTGCATCAATAAAGAGCGAACCAACAGGAATCCCTTGCACTGCATCCTGGCAAATGGCTGCACGGATCCATCTTGCCTGTCCTCAGCTAATGCAACCGCAAGTATGCCGCGATTTCATAGATTTTTTCTCTCTGCTCTGCCAATAACCAAATTAGCCAAGAAAATCAGTTAGTGGATGCAATTTAAGGAAGCCCAGGTGGGTATGTCGACTACAGAACGGTTGCAAGTAATCAACTTAAAAAATGAACCAAGTGCTTCACTGGAAGGCGTTTTTTTTATTTGTAACTTCTTTTACTTTTTTTTTCTTTACCCCAAGGAATTGGTTTGATATACGTCATTATTGCGGTTAGATAGCTGGTTGGCTGTTTGCTCTGTCACTCAGCAGATAGGAGCAGGAAATCCACTTTACATCGTCCGTGAGAGATGTTTAATTAAATTTCTGAAATTAAAATGTTTTGTTAACAAAATTGAAAAATAAAATAATAACTGCACCGCTAGATGGGCGGCTGGATAGATGACACCATTCAAAGCAAGAGAAATGGGAACAAAAAAAATGGGTACAACCGATTAAGCCGAACAATCGTATATGGACACCGTGTGTGTTGGAAGAACCTTGTACCAGGATCTGGGTAAATGGAATTTATTATTCATCGAGGATTGTGCTGAGGGATTCTGCTGATTTTACTATTTTATTTTTAACTGACTCATTGTTCAGTAGCCGTTGGTGATTGGCGATTAACCTTACGACTAGGAGGCAGCCAGCATAATATGAATGGTGCTATAGATTGCACGTAGTGTTAAAATGATTGTGATCCTGGGGGTCGAAAGGATGGAAGATGACCATTTGCCATTGTCGATGTCACTGGCATAGTCATCATGAACATTTGTTGAGCAGAGTCATCTGCATTGGGAATTTGGGTACTTTCTTTTTTTTACAGCCCGAATATTGGTTTCATAATCGAGCACTGGTGTTTTAATTTACCTTTGGAAGGTGAGTCTGAGTCTGAGTCGGATAGATGGTAGCTGGTTGCTGGTTCAATGATTCATTCAGTCATTGGTCATCCAATTGTCAGCGTTTTACTTACCGTCAATGAATTTCAACAATTGAACTTTTAATTGAGTTTTCATTGATAGCTTCAGTCAATCTTTTCCTAATGGGAATTGTCGTGATTCTACATTTCGGGTTTTAATTGAAAGCTACAACATATACATACGAGTACAAGCTTTGATCTGCGTTCAGATGCAAATTTAAATTGAATTTCATTTTTCACAGAGATTTTGTGTTTTGTTAATCTGCTGACAACATACAGTATCTGTATATCTGGAATTGAATATAACCTATCAAATGAGGAGTTGCGAATTTAGGTTTCTTCTTAATTGAATTAATTAAATTTTAATATTCCAGTAGAGTTTCCGCAATGTAAAATATGTTCATTTGCGGGTCATTTTCAAAAATGCCGTGACATTGAAGAAATGTTATCGGTTTTATTGACATTCCCCACAGGGAATAATCAAAATGCCCCTAATCGTAAGATCTTGGAAGCAAAATGACAGGTCCGCTTTGAGAAATCCTCTTCCTCAATTGTCAAATCAGGTTTGTGCTTTTGTTACCTGTATTCCTTTGGATCAATGCCATTCATGTTTTTAGGAAAATATTTGAGGATGGCAGTCGGTCATATCATTGAACACAATTTTGTAATTGGGATGAGTCAAGTTACAACCTCTCTAGGGCTCATTCAGAGGAAGGTGACGCAAAAACAAACCTCGTGGCTTTAAATCCTAGCTCAAAAAGTCTACGATCTTTGGCTAAGATCTTTGTGCATAGTGGACAGCAAATTGCTCCCATCAACGAGCAATCCATAAACTTTAATCGCATTCAACTCATTTTTAGTCCATACATCCATTTGATGTTTTGGGGCTATTGTACCCAGTGCTCGACGAATGACATTCCCAGCTAGACAATTATGTGAAGTATAAGAATGACGAAAATGATATAAGTTGCACGAATCCACGCTCTAATTTCTAATTTCAAAGTGAGTTTATTGTAGATAACTTAGTTTTAATTTAATTACATGCATACGACTAGCATTGAAAGATTTATTCCAGAGAAGCTTACTGGATTTGGGTTTATTAAATTTCGGCTATAACTCCATGGACATTTTGCAATTGGAAAAGTTTTTTCCATTTGCTTTTTTGTATCTTCTGCAGTCACAAGAGTAGCCTAAGACTGCAGTGGCTAGATAGTTTGGCCTGCTATATTCGAGTGGTTCCTAATCAGTGGCAAGTACAGGTGGGTATGTCGTAGCCCTAAGTTATTTGCGTGATAATTTCCTAATACTGTTTCTACTACGTTTTCCCCATGGTCCTGGATGTGGAAATTCACGTAACCCTCTGCACTTGCTTAAATATTTCAGGGTTGTTAATTTTTCCCACAGATCTCTATTATACTAATCTACCATAAGTTCTCATTGATTTGACAATATCTGTGCACATATAATGGATAGATTAGAAAAGAAGCTGCAATCACGGACTATTGTCTCAAGCTACAATCACGATATCGAGGCTTCGATCTCATTTGGGGGGTCTAAGACACTGAATGTTTAGATTTCGAGGACGAGTTTTCCCGCCTTTTTCCTAATATGTTGCCATTCCGTTTTAGCCATAACTTTTAGAATTAAATATCCTAAAGGGGAATGCTTTGGTAAATTTATGGGTGAATACTGTTCGCAATGATTCTGCCTCGATTGATTTTATCCCATGTTGCGTCCCTTTAAGTTCCAGTGTTTACTACCTAGCTTACAGGGCTATATCTCTATATACTCGAACAATTGCACTTTTAAGGCTTTACGCCTAATGGATTTTTACACTAACGCGAACTGTACTCACTCTGCGGAGACCGTCAATTGTATTATCACATAACAATGCATTCTACATACCAAGTCTCTTAACATGCTACAAAGTTTAAATAGACAAACAAAGTTGCGCTGTCATGTGAATTCTTCAATCCAGTGCTTGAAAAGATAATCCACAGGAGCAGGTGTTAACACGTAAGACACTGTATTCAAGAAATCTTTGCAGTTGTCGGCAGACACAGATTACATCGACAGTCACTCTCAACATGCCGTCATAGAAGTTTCTCCTACAATATTCTTCGAGACTGCGAAATAAGTTTGTTGAAGTGTAAATAAGGACGAAACCAAATACAGGATATCAGCAAACCAAAACCACATCTGCCCATCACTTAGGAGAAAATGTTACTGCTGACAACTGGAACTTCGAGAAAGTTAAGGAGTTTACCTACCTCAGAGTAAGCATAAAAACTACAACTGAAGATTCAAGGGTCAAGACCTAGAAAACTGCAGCCAGTGCTACCTTACATTTATAAAATAATTATATTCGAGGGAAGCATTTTTCATTGCATATTTGGACACGTATGCGGGGCAAATGGCAAATAATATATAGGTTAGGTTAGATTAGCGGGTTGATGAGGTATCTGGAGCCGAGTCCATTCTATACCTCATCACACTTACTCGTAGGTCTGTGTAAACAGTTTGTGATTCCCGGGTGGGAGAATTTGGCCGTGTGGGGGAATTTCATTGCGGTTCCTAGTTTTGGTTTCCGCTTTCCGTCTCGCGTTGGTTGTCGTTTGGTCCTTGAGCTGGGGTAATCCATCTTGTTGCATCTACGAATCTGAAAACAGATGTAAGTGATAGATAGTTCTGAGAAGTCGTGAAGGTAATAATTTTCCAAAGTTATCTGTCTCAAATTACTGAGGTACAAAAAGTGGAGGGTATCCTCCCGTGAGCCTACATATGTAGCCTCTGCAGAGGTAGCCGATTATGGCCTGTAAGTAAACCAACAAGCGTAGACAGTTCAGCTCTGCTTTTCGAGATAGTCTTACTTTTTCTGAATTTGCTAAGTCCCGGCCATAATTGTATAAAGATTTCGTAGGTTGGAAGGTTTTTCCACCTGTGTGGAGGTTTAATACTTTGATTCACCAGCCTCTCTAGGGGGGATCTTTTCCAAGTTAGCTCGTCTGCATGCTCAGTACATACTACTCCATTGTAGTCAAGGACATAGCATAGCGTAGCCTTATGCTAAATGCTCAAACTTACGCTTAAGATCAACATAATATAACAGAAGTATTTCGTTAACTACTAGGGTCCACAGAAGAGATGATATCACTCCTCCTTAAGGGATGTCCCTTGATGTGGTGATATTCAATACCGTGGTTTCGAGTTCCTATTATGCAGCATACAGGTGATTGGGTTCGTTAATGCAGATCTCATAAGTTTTTACTTATAGCGAGAATACTGACAGTATTGAAGGAACCTTCAATGTCAAGGCAGACTGACAGAGAAGATGTAACCGCGAAATCTGAGTAAGCTCATAGTACGAAAATCAAAAACACTGCGAATGTACAACAATGCTCCAAGCAAGAGGATCTCCCAGTTCCAGCGCCAAAGTATAAAATGGCATGGAAGACCGAACTTCCGTTTTAAGGACCAAGCTGACGGTCATGAATGTCAGAGTACTACAATAGACCGAATATCATCACAGACTATCGTGCCTCAAACATAGACTCTATACGTGTCAAAACCCCGATAAATAATTTAATTTTGGTGGGGGCTAATGCCCCCATTTATTCGCCTTAATACAAGCTATAACTTAAAAATTCAACTTAAAACTAAGGTTGGTTGGAGTGGTGAAGGAGAACGGATTTGAGGTAGGAAGTGGTGCGGTGAAAGTCAAAGACGGCAGGGTTTGAGTTGATTTTGCGTAGCATATGGGAGCTTGGTTCGTTCGCGCCATAGGAGGAGTTGTGGGTTGGTAGATGGAAGAGTTGAGGGGTACGTAGATTACGAGGGTTAGTGTTGAGGAAAATTGAGTTGTGAAGGGACACACATTCAACGTGACCTGAAAGGAGTCGATGAATGAAGAGAAAGTCTGCTTCATCTCTGCCATCTTCAAGGGTGTTTAAGTTGATAAGGTTGAGGCGGTTTTGATAGGGGGGCAGATTAAAAGGATCCTCCCAGGGCATACCTCGAAGAGCAAATCGAAGAAAACGGCGCTGGATGCTTTCAATTCCCGAGATATGAACACGATGATATGGGGACCATACTTGACTGGCGTACTCTAGGAGGGGGCGAACAAAGGTAGAGGGACCTGGTCACGTAAGGGTTGGTGAATTCTTTGGACCACCGTCTTGCAAAACCTAATGCAGAGTTGGCTTTAAGGATTATCTCATCCATATGTAAACGGAAGTTGAGCTCCCTATCACACAAACTGCCGAGGTCGCGGAGAGATTGTACGGAGGAGATAGGTTGGTTATGGAGAAGATAGTTCCGCTTATGTGAGAAGGTGATGGATTGGCATTTGGCGATATTAAGTTCCAAAGAATTTTTGAGACACCAGATCGAAAAACTACAAGATCTTGTTGAAGGAGGAAAGAGTCATTGGGAGAGGAAATTGTTTTGAAAAATTTGGTGTCGTCGACATAAAGGGAGACAGACGAGTGTTTGATGATCATATCGAGATTATTTATGGTTAATATAAAGGAAGGGGGCCGAGATGGCTGCTTTGTGGAACTCCAGAGGTTTCCAAAAATGGAGCTGAGTGGGCTGACCTAAAACGAACACTGTAAAAACGGTTTTCGAGTTAAGAGGATATCCATTTTAACAGTATGGGTTCAAAGCCGAGGGCAGACAATTTAAAGATGATTAACCGATGAGAGATTTTATCGAAGGCTTTGCTAAAATCGGTTGCAACTACATCGACTTCATTCAGGATACGAATTCAACGAGATTTGTGGTGGTTGACCTACCCTTTAGGAAACCATGTTGTCTAGGGTAAATAAGTGATTTGCATTGGAAGCTTAGAGCTTCGCACAAAATGCTTTCAAAGAGTTTGGGTATATGGGAGTGTTTAGCGATGGAACGATAGTTGGTTGGTAAGTAACCCTCAAAGTTAGCAATTGCATAGTGCTTATTGTCCAAAATGCACCGAGATTCCGTTGAGCTTAAATAATAAGGAGGAGAATAATATTACTTATACAACCCATGTACCCAAGATAGAAATTCTTCAAAGCCATTAGTTATGGCCTACTTAAGTCTTCCTAATCCCCTTGGGAATCACTGCATCAGAAAACAATGTCTCTGGTATTACTTCGTTTAAGATGATATGACATGATGACTCTGCTCATGGCCTTCAACTTCTCGGAAAACCTTTTCTTATTTAAAAGAAACTTATTTCATTTATAATCTGAGACTTCTGAGTGAGTTTATTTTCTCATACTTAGCCTTGGCCTTTTCATGGAATTCCCTAGTAATGCCATAGTTATTCCGGTGCCCTGAAATGAGGACA
Source organism: Volucella bombylans (assembly GCA_949129095.1). Taxonomy (NCBI): domain Eukaryota; kingdom Metazoa; phylum Arthropoda; class Insecta; order Diptera; family Syrphidae; genus Volucella; species Volucella bombylans. Next base: position 155,934,579 of record OX422143.1, read on the forward strand.
AATGCAAACATTTTACGTGATTTCACTTGGCCTTATTTCACGGCACCGTTATATTTAAGATATTTAGGGTACCATCATCGGGATAGATTTGTTCGAAAAGTTTTTTTTTTAACAAAAGATCTTTTCCACTAGTTACTTGGCATCAACTACCAACACTTAGCTTAACCCCGCTTACCGGAGCTTAGAAGTAGCAATGCTTTCCATGGTTATGCCCCTCTGCAGCACTACGTATTCTAAAGCAAATTTCGTTGCCAAAATTCATAGTACGTCTGAAAGAGTTCGGAATTGTAATCGTCCGTCGTTTATTCTAGAGCATTGTGGGATTCCCCGGATCAGATTTCTCAAGGCATTGAAGTCGGTTATCGTTTTTGAGATTTCGCTGCAATGGATAGTTCCGCATGTGGCTTCGAGACCGATAAAGAGATGAGTATCAATCTGAAATTTTCCGATCTTTTCAGAAGAGCTAGGAAAAAAATTTGGTTTTTCTGAGTACAAAGGTATACGAGCTCAGGATAAACTGATGACCATTTAAGCAAGAGCATGAGTTTTTGAAGTGAGATGAGGAGAGAGGCGTTACATCGTGTTAGAGAGGTGTTGAATGAACGAAAAATCCTTTCTCGGACTCTGATAGTTTCTGTACAGATTACGGCATACCACACGTTTACGAGCTGAAATTCCTAAAGATAATGTTCAGTCTGCTCCAATTGCCCTTATCTTATCAAATCTCTACTTGAAATTTGCTAAGGTGGCACAATCTTATAAACCTAGAAGGAGTAGCTCACCAGAAGTTTACTCATCAGTATGGGAAGAATTGGCATATGAATGCCCAAGAGAAAATGCTGGTATTCCAAACTGTGCTCATGAGAATCAACAAATACAAACAACACAAAACCAACGATTTGTTTGTTCTTCTTTTATTAACTACTGTGTTCTTTTATATGGAGCACAAGTGTGGGGATACTATAATTTTGTTGAAGTTGAGAAGTTTCTAAGGATTATTCCGCTCACAAATCTCAACCTCTAATTATATACTTCCCCTAGACTCTGGTGAACCTCCTATGTTTTTGGAAGCTCTGAGACTGCATTCTTTCATTTCATTTTTCATTTCATTTATTACATCTACGAGGGGCGTTCAATATATTCTCGGTATCGATATGAAGGAAAATGCGAATTCAATTGAAATTGTTTTTATTTTTCAACATAATCTCCCCTAACATCAATGCATTTGTTACATCTTGAGATAAGCTTTTTTAAACCCTCAAAAAAATAAATTTCCTCTTTCTCAGCAAAATACCCATTTATTGCAGACTTGAGTTCTTCATCATCCGAAAATCTTTTTCCACGAAGACATTTTTTCAAATCCGGAAACAGGAAATAATCACTAGGGGCAAGGTCTGGACTATAGGGTGGGTGTTGGATTTCTTCGAAACCACAATCTCGCGCAGCAGCCTTGGAAACTCGCGCCGTGTGAACAGGAGCGTTGTCATGAAGAAGCAACACACCCGCTGCGAGTTTACCCCGTCTTTTCTTTTTAATTTCCTCCCGCAAATTATGCAAAGTGGAAGCGTAGGATGTGGCGTTGATGGTTTCACCTTTTTTTTTGTACTCAATGAGCAAGATTCCCTTTGAGTCGCAAAAAACTGTGGCCATGAGCTTCCCGATAGACTGAATGACTTTGAACTTCTTCGGGGGGTCTGTTCCTTTTTTATGCCACTGCATGGACTCTTGTTTGCTTTCAGGGTCATAGTGGTGGACCCATGTTTCGTCCCCAGTAACAATTCGATCCATAAAACCGTCCGCGTTCTCACTACACATCTCCAAAAGCTCTCTACAGCATGCGATTCCCACTTTTTTCTGAGGCGCTGTGAGCATTCGTGGCACCCACCTTGCACTGACCTTTGAAAGGTTAAGATGGTCATGAAGAATGGTGTGAATGGTACCAATTGAAAGCTTGGTGATCTCTGCCATCATTTTCGCCTTTATTCGGGCATCCTCAAGAACAAGTTTTTCGACTTCTTTGATGCTTTCTCCCGTACAAGCAGTAGCTGGGGCGCCGGAGCGGGGGTCTTCAATGCTCTCTCTGCCTCTCTTGAACTCACTTGACCACTTGAATATGTTGAACGCCCCTCGTAAGTGGTTTGTACATTAAGATTCTAAATCTTTTTTAGTACTTAAAACTAATAATAATGATACACTGTTTTCTAAAAGCTAGTTATATGTACGAGTATAATACAAATAATTTCTTAAACTAGATTGTGAAGGAATTAAGGTGAAGGACTTGAAAAGTAAGGTAAAAGGAAGGGAAAAGTAAAGAAGAGATAATAGATAGGTGATACGTTTAGTATTTATGTAATTTTGTGAAGAGATTTAGGGTTCGTGGGATAGTGTAGAGAAGTGTGGAGAAGTATTGTAGTATTGCACTTTTAAATCTGGATGGGTTTGTAATAGACTTGATATATGATGGTAAGGAGTTCCATAGCTTAATAGTGTAAACGAAAAACAAACGAGAGGAATTTAAGTATTTACAACGAGCGGGAATGAGATTAAGAGTTCTTGACGATCGACAAAAAATAAGCCTGTTATAAACGTAAGATGGGCGTTGACAGTGAATAATTTTGTGTACGGTTATACAATTTCTCGCTTTGATATATTCTTCTAGGGTGCATTCAAGTAGCCTTGATAACGCGTCAAGGTTACTGTAAACAACCTCAACATAAGTAATTAGAGGTAAGATCAACGTTATTACAAGCTTCCGCAGTTTTTCTGGTGTAGTTAAATATGCACTCAGCCACAGGTTACGCAGACATCCTGTAAATGCAACCAACGACAGAATTAATGTGTTTGTAGCCAGACAAACTACGATTTATTTTGAAACCAAGACTAGTGACTGATTCTACTACATTGATTTTATTATTATTAAGATATACCATAAATCAGGCAACGCATTCAAATTACCTGGGATTTTGTTGGATTTAGTTGTAATCCGTTTTCAACTGACCAAGTATATACTTGTTTCAGCTCTTCATTTGCAAGAAGGGCGAGCTCATCATGGTTACTGTGGAGTTTTGCCAAGTGCAGCTGGACATCGTCTGCAAATAGGTGGACAGAAACAAGTTTACACACGGATGGAAGATCATTTACAAACATACAGAATAGTAACGGTCCCAGAATTGAGCCCTGCGGAAGACCTTGTTTCATTTCCTCGAAAGATGGAGAGCGTTCACCAGAAATCATACTTTGCGATGTAACACAGAGAAAACTTTTTACCAATTGCACTGCTCTTTCACTAAAACCAAAATAGTTTCTAAGTTTCCAGCTCAGAATTGAGTGATTTAGTTTATCAAAGGTCTTTGAAAAGTCAAGCAAACAAAGAACAGAAACATTATCCTTGCCGACATCCTGCCTGATTTACTCTAATAGGTTGATCATTGCTGTTGAACAACTGTAGTTAGCTCTAAAACCAGATTGCTTATCACTCAGGAATTTATTGGACATTAAATGATCAGTGATTTGTTTTGCTATTACTTCCTCGAAGACCTTTGATAAGCAACTATAGACATTTGACTTATATAATAAATGTAATGGCGATAAGTGATGTTAGACTGCCGAAAGTTGTACCCATGTGTGTTATAAGCATATGCATACCATTCGATGAGCAAAGTGAATGTTTAAAAACAAAACTCAATACAATATTAACAAAATTATAATCGAAGCAAAGTCCTATAGAATTTGTTACACTAAACTAAAGTACATACAATCTTGCAGAAGAGACATACTTTTTCAACTGCAATTCAATAGAGAAGATAATTTTAATAATTAGAATCAGAGGAGAGCTACTGAATTTGAATTTCATTCCACACCGTCCAGATCTACCTATCTTGTGCAATATTTGCAATATAAAGATTAGAGAGGATATAATTAAATTTATTGCAATATATCCAGTTTTAAAAGAAATTAGAATAAGATTATTTACTTCGCATTTTTTAGGACCAGATGAAGTAATTAAAATTTTGAATATGACATGGGTGTGATCTACCTTACTACCTACTACTGCGAAAATGCACTTCGTTATAGAAAATGTATAGCTGAAGGAGATTTTTAAGACATAAAAAAATATCCATGTACTTCCGAAGCAGTCTTAGAATATATAGAATATAGTCTTAGAATATATCTAAATAATGAAAATAAAGGTTATACATAACTAACTAACTAACAACTGGCCGTTTCGCTCTAATCCAATGAACCTGGGTTTGGAGTCCATTGCAGCGGAATGTAATCAATTCAAATCAATTCAATTTTATTCATTATTCTCCCAAAAAGATGTAATAAAAATAAAAATTTCATAAAAAAAAATTTCTTTGTGTGCCTGAAAATTTAAAACTTTAAAAACCAAAACAAAGATTACAACTAAAAGATAGAAATTAAAAAAAAAAAAAAAAAAGATAGGAAGCAGCGATTGGTACTCGTACGCAAATGAAATGGAATATACATTAACAAAAACAAAGGAAATCAAACAATATAGCGCAGCAAACTTTCAATCTCATTTAAATTAAAGTCAAACAGCCATGATTTTGCTCTTTCTAAAAATGCACATACAATTCTAATGATTCGTATATTTTCAGGCAGCCTTTCAAATAGTTTACCAGATACTATGGTATTGGAATTTCTAAGATGTAGTCCGAATACCTGGTATGACAACTGTGGATCGCGAATTGCTTATAAAATTATAAGAGTAACTCATAGGACTCTGTATATATCCACATGTCATAAAAACTGTATTTAGGACTTTATATATACGAGTAGTATTGTAAAACAAGTATGGAATTGGTAGAATTTTCGTTATACGGAATAACTCCATAGAATGAGCAAAGCGGGTAGAATTATAAATTTTTTTTAAGTCGCATTTTTGTTGTATGATCAATTAATGTAATTAATTTAAATAAGCACCTCTACAACGATGGTATCTGTCTATTCTAATCTATTTTCGAACGAAATATTCCATAATTAATGGATTTTAAGGTTATAAGAGAACAAAATTTTCTAAGACGGTAGATACGGCGGATTGAACAAAGTAGTGGATTTTTTAAACTCAGATGTTGATCTATTGTAACTCCAAGATATTTGAAATGTTCTACTGTTGCAATTTTAAAACAGTTTGCACTGCTGGGGACACTTGAATTGAAAATCCAGATCCAGAATTACTTAATAATTTCCGCTATTCCTTAATAAATATAAAACTATCAACATGTGGATAGGATTCTATCGTTAGTTTAGCGAATTAAATTGTTGTAGGCGTTACGGCAATGAAAGGTTAAAATTTACATAAATTTGGCACTATATTAGGAAAAGAAAACAAATACATCACTTGTCCATATCAAATTGGAAAATGTCTTGTTAAATTGATATCTCTTATTAAGAATCACAAATACTTTGTATATCCCAGTTATGTCTAAGATATTCCAAATCAAAGGTCTACGAGTATTTAAATTTACAGACCATATAAGTGTGGCACTTAAGAATTTAGATTGCCTAATTCCCATTGATTTTCAAATACTCAAATTGCTTAAAATACCTTTGTCCAACAGTTCAGAAACAACAACAGGATTGAGATAAATCCAGTAAATTGTATAAATCTTCTTGATATGATTATTTTAATGGTATGCGTAAAATCACAGATTGAATTTAAAACAGATTTGTACTTACTATGACAATCTGCTCGGTAGCCACACTACAAATACGAATACACCACCTTCTGTGATGATCAAAATTGCATTCTCCTTCGCTGAAGGTGAACAGTTTCACTCGAGCGGAAATCATTCATTCTCCATGTCCGTATCCTGCTCATCATCATTATCATGGAGCTTAGGCCAGTCCTCAAATCATCCTTTTGAAGTGATTTGTACTCATCCCGCTCATCACATTCATCTGCCTTAAGGAGAAATGAAAACGAATGCTTTTCTGGAAATGGTTTATTACTTTATGAAGTGTGTTCCAATAACTCTGTGAAACGAAAGAGTCCTTCCAGTGGGTGATTAATTCCTTTCCTTTGGTAACCACTCAACTTAACCATTTCGCTCCAAAGACACATCTATTCATGTCCATGCACACTGGATACCACCTCAACAATGAAGCAATCATTCAATCAATTCATTTGGCAATCATGCAAGCGCTCAACCGTATCACATCGTCCATTTGTTTGTTGGATCTTCTAAACAAATGCAAGGATGAGAATTAATCCTTATGCTATAATTTTGGGTACGGAAACCCGTTTCGAAATCTATTTTCACTTAGATGAAACTCAAATTTAGACAACATACATACGTTACGTACCAATTAGTGGTGCTGCTAGTGGAGGAAGATTGGACAATTTTTGTCACCCCCTTCTACCATTGTCTACATGATGATAGGAACCCTTAAGGGGCAGTGAACACGGCATAATGCTTAATGAGCTCGAGTAAATAAGTGAAACGGGATTTTTCCCTCAATTGAGCACTTTTATGTTCGAGGCAATACGAGTATGTGAGTCAAGTGTGAAAGCTGGTTTTTCGTTTGACAATGATCCACTCTGGTGTCACTTGAATGGTTTCTGGGTTAGCCAGGGCAATATGTGCACGGTTCGCGTGCCAATGTGCCAATTCAAGTGGGAAACTGGGATTTAATAAACCACAAAGTGAGCAGAACAAAAGCGCTTTGAGTACAATGATTGCTAGTGGGGGGATCCACAAGGGTATTCTATGAATAGCCAAACATATGCTTCGATTGTCAAAGAACCCCTATTAACATGCATTCAAGTTAGAGCATCTAAATATCTGGAGTGGGACTTTAATTTTCGAACATCGATTAGGATGCTTCAGTAGATATAATTGTAACATGAAGAGATTTCCTAGAAACCACTTACCTATGAGCAGTCCGATTTGAGGTGTTTGTTGTGATTATACATTAGAACTAAAGGAGTAGAACTTTTCAAAGGATTCCTTGTTCATTATTAAAGCACTAAAGCCCTTCTGCATCTTCGGAATAAGCTGAAACTTAGTTTATTCTGATTATCCACTTAAGTCAAGAAAACAAAAATATGGTAAGGGCATATACAGGTTTCTTGAAGCTTACGGCACTGTACGAGTTTGCATAACTTACAACATGCTCTAAATATATGGGATATGAATGTAACCCATTGATTAACAAAATTGTTCAGTCTAACTGGCCTTGTCTTTTTTTTCCCCTACACAATTCCACCATCCCCTCTGCGGGACTTCTGGTATGTATTACTTCGGGTTTGGTTGCTCTGCCTGACTCTTTCCAGCCATCGAAGTTCCTTGACGATTATCGCTGCAATCTGTTTTACAGCATCCCATATGGTCCACAATGTTAACATATGGTTCACAATGTTCTCGGCAGTCGATATTTCTCCAATTCATGCTCTATATGAAAGCGTGGACACTGGAAAAATACGTGTTGTGCATCCGCTCTGGCCTCTCCGCAATTTAAACAGATAGGAGACTCATCAAGCCCAAATCTGTTCAGATAAGCTCGGAAGTAGCCATGCCCTGTTAGGAGCTGGCTGAGATAGAATTCCACTTCTCCGTGGTGGCAGTATGTCCATTTTTGGATATCCAGTGTAAGTCGATGAGTCTATCTTTCTTTTGGAGACTAATTCCATCTCTCATGCTTCGTTGTCTTTCTTCCAACTTTATATCTTTGTCTGAAGCTAGGAGTTTTAGTTCTAGCCAAGATATCCGCAATAATATATATAGCATCTTCTGATACCGTCCGATAGACACAGCACATTCTCAGCGAATATAGATAGTTGACAGAGTTCATCCTTCACGCATAAGACTTAATTTTTACTGCTTTGACAAATTTCGGTGCCGCATACATTGCCAGTCTCTTTTATTGTCTGGGTCCTCCAATATTCTTCATTATTCGCAGCAATTTTCGCACGTTCTTTCAAGGTTTTCCTTGTAAGCGAGCCTATCATCGATCATCACACCTAGGTATCTGATCACCGGTATTGCGATATATTTTGATCGCCTACCCTAATGGTGATTATCTCTCTTTTTTGCGAATGAGCGCTAGTACTGCTTCCGTTTTATATACGTCGGACTCTAACCCAACTGCTGCCATTCACCTCTGTGCTCTATTTGTTCCAGATGTCTTGCCGCCACAACGATTGCGATCGTCGGCAAACCAATAATTTTTGCCTCGTTTGGGATTTCAAGCCTTAGAAACCTGTCTTACAAAATTTTCCACAGGATGGGATCTAGTAACGATCCCTGTGGTATCGAAGAGCAGGAAATGTTTCTCAAAATAACTTAGTATTATAATATTTTAATTTTTGACGTCCAATGTTGTTACAGCACCATATTTCTTTGCATCTACTTTCCATCTCCTGCACTAAATTGCTTATTCCAAGATTATAGTTACCCTCCCTATCCTTATTATCATCGAGTCATCTGCATACATCCAGGAGTTCAATTTCCGTGACGACTGTGTAGGAGGTGGCATGAAGGTGGGGATGCGCTAGTGTGTTTTAGTTTTACCATATATCTGTAGATCCTGATGGAGGGGCAAACGTCTGGATCGCTAGAATAGTCTTCTTGATCTATGGAACTTGTTGGTGGTCGGCGATTTGTTGACGTCTTTCGGACCATGGATGCGTCGCAAGCCTTTGTTACTTGTTTCGTTACCTCGGCCAAAGCACTTGCTGATCCTCGGTTTATTATAGACCCTCAAAATATCAGGGTAAAAGAGCGCCTATCCCTAGGGAACTCGTTTCAAAGGTAATATCAAATATGGAGCGTTTTTCCATTTCTGCTAAAGGTGTGCTTGATTCCCGTATTAAGCTGTATAACGACTCGGTACGATACATCTTTTTAGTAGAGCCTCTCCTCTTCTATTGGTCAGAGTGCTGCCCCCATGCATTGAAGTCTCCAACCAAAATTGTTGAGCTACGACCTCTAGCCTCACCCACGAGCCAATCCAACATACCCTGAGATTCGTTAAAAGTGCTGTTTGGAGATCTTTCTCTACTCTTCCTCTGCTGTATTGTCCCTCCATGTTGAAATCGAAGACTCTTTGGACTGGAGCATTGGTGTTCATGCGGTATATATTTACTACCCAATTTAGGCGACTTAAACGCATTTTTCTGACCAGGTAAATATAACTGTTCTGCTTGTAGTTCGGTCCCTGTAAAAACTCCTCCTCCAAAATATGTTAACGCAAATGGAACCAAAAACGATTTGAAGAATTTTGCTTTCAAAACGGCGATGGATATCTTCATCCACCTGCGCTAACGTATCACCATAAACCAGTACTAAGATGATGAGGATCTTATATAAAATCTCCTTAGTGCTCTTGGCAAGGCGGTATTACTCAATTGCTTTCTGAATAATAATTGCCAGTGTGAATTGAAAACGTCTAATGAGAACTCTTATTCATTTAATTTGATCTTGATGACAATCCTCCGAACCAGCAGTCGAGTTAGGTTAAGTGATTGGTATAAAGGGGAACGCCTGTAGAGCAGGCCGATGAAAATCAATCGAATAACTATAGAAATATAAAGACACTCTAACTAAATACTAAAAAATATTTTACCTTTCACGAAATAACACAAGTAAGGAAAAGACAAATTAACGGCAGACTATGTTGTCACGTGTAAATATTCGCCGGGATGTCCTACTCTCAATTAACACAGAGTATCATCAAATGTCCATAACTTCATCCATCGTATCCACGCATGCTCTTATTAATAATCTGATTTGGCAGGAACATGTACAGTACGCAGCGAAGAAGCTTTTGTCTCTCTGGAGCATGGTTGAACGTCTGGCAACATTTTCTTATTTGGATTAAAGAAAATCCACAAGCCAATATTGACACGTTGCCGCTACAAAAATTCACTATTTGGTACGCTTTATTTGCTGGTAGAGCCATTAGTCTATATTTCTTCATAAATAATACCAGCCAGAACGTTACAATCAATGGAGAGAGCCATCATTACTGGGTTTTTCGTTCCCCAATCAAATGCATTGATGTGGAAGAGTTGTGGTTTCGATAAGATGACGCAACATGTGATTCAGCGAGCGTGACAATCAAATTTTTGAAGGAAACATTGGATGCGCGTATAATTTCGAGTAATGGACCTTGGCAAAATTGTTGTATCTTAACACCCTTGTAATATTGTTTGTGGGGATACGCAAAGCCGCTAGTTTATGGCGACGACTTATATACGCTCCGTGATCGTTACCATTGCTCTGCTTATTTTATTTGATTTATCTCCCATTCTACTACCTAGACGATTGCCCTCTGTGTGTTAACCTCTATAGACTTAAGAGTAAACATTCGCCGGGTTATACCCAAAATACGGCTACAGCTGCTGAAAAAATTTGCCGAAATTTTGACTTCAAGATTCCAGGCTTTATTCGAGCCAGACCAGTCCCCCGTGTTCCTGAAATCATATTTTAAGTATTGATAGCATAAGATTATCTTGTTAATAAAAGCAATACCATGCAATTGCCATGCCTTTTATGTGTTTATGTCTTTTGAGTTTTATGCATTCTTTTAGATAAGAATGTCGATCAAGGTGGTGTCAGATGTCTATGCTCGTATGTTTCCTCGTTATGTTAAGGTTATCATTACATAAAGTGATTTTATTAAGTCTCCAAAAGCGAACTTTAAATAAATAACTTTTTCATTTCGTTTCATTTATTTTTTACATTACGATGACATCTTTTTATAGTAAAGCGTGTCATATTAAGACTGCCAATTTTGAATTGTACTCCATTTTTTGAGTCGGTCGAACAGCATTGGTGATTTGCAGAGGGTTATGTGCAAGATCTTTTCACGCTCTCTGTGTAGGCCTGAGCAGAAGATCTATCCTCTGTCTTAGAGATTATAAAAACATTTTTTTTTTTTTACTGTGATGAATGTAAGGGTGAATGTTTCACCCTCCCATATTATGCTGGCCATCAAATGCTTAAGCGATTCCATAAATGTTCTTGATGTCGAACATAAACTGTTTTTTAAGAAAGTTCAATTTGAATTTGAAAAACTTGACCAAATTCAAAAGAGTGTTGAAGATCTGTATTGCATAGTTGACCAATCTTCTAATCAATTCAGATCTAAATTTATGCAGTACGACAAGCAGTGGGCCAAAAATGCAGATCTTTCTAAATGTGATAGTGAACATAAAACGAGTATCGAGTTGAAAAGTGCTATTCAAGCGGCTTCTAATTCACATTTATCAACCCTAAATGAATTAAAGACATCTCTTTGCTCCCTACGCTCTGACCTTGATATTTTTTTTCCAAGCTCCGTCCATAAGAACAACACCTTCTCCTAACAGAAGTGATCCACGGCTTACAACAATGATGTGTAAAATCTACGAAATAAGTAACGATTCATTACAGTCTCGTTTATTACTAAGCAGCATTGTTGATGAAATCAGGATCACTTTCGGTAAGATTGAGGAATTTACTTCACACATCCAGCCTCAATCAAGCATGGCCTACAACACTTCGCTACTTGCTGAGATGCTTGAAAACGCCGTCCTAGCACCTTCCTCTCCATTGCATTCGGCTCCTGAACTTGAAGTTACACCCATACCTCCGATTCTTACTGCATATCACGCACTACCAGCATCTCATGCACCTCCAGCATCTCAAACACCTCCAGCGTCTCAAGCACTTCCTGCATCTCAAGCACCTCCAGCATCTCCCGCACTTCCAGCATCTCCTGAACCTTCAATTACCCGTTTTGGAGTTTCCTGGACCGTATCTGAATAGAATAGTCGAGTTAAAAAGCTAAATGAGTCCAATACGGAGGAAACAACCACTTTCTCTATTAAAGTTGCATCCGCACATGCAAACCCGACTTGGCTGATCAATTACTTTAAGCAGCATTTTAAAATTAATGTCAGAAACTGCAAACAAAAGTCGGCCGGTAAACTCTCAAAGTTTAAGCTATTCAATGTTGATATTCCTTCAAAATATGAATGGCTTTTCCAGAACTCCACATCCGAATCATTTAAGCTAGAGAAATTAACAATGAGGAAAATCAACCGTAAAAAAGTAATCTACCGAAAGCCTACAACGGACAAGATGAACGCAAAGGAGATTAATTTTAAGACTAAATCTAAGCCTAGTGTTAAGCCAACCCCCAAGCCTCACAACCAAACCAGCATACATAATTCTGACCCAAATTGGAGTCTTAAAGTAGGAACATTCCCCTCCTTTTCCCAAGCGATTCGTTCCACATCTCCTTTCCCTTCCTCCAATAATTCTAAGCTAAACAATTCATCGCACAAACGGGTATATTTTGTTCTCCCATCCAAGCCCGGTGCCAAAGAAAGCAAAACTGACTCTACTAACTCGGCTTCTAATAAGTCCACCTACCTTAATTTCGTTTACTCCCACACCCTCAATCCATCCCCTCCGTCTAAATCAGATACAAACCCTACAACTTTTATAGACCCTATGCTCCCACCGAAGATCAAGATAACCAAGCAACTCGCCGCTTCGGGTGATGATGGCCGTTACATTCAATCCCGGCTTAGAGATCGTAGAATTTACGAAAACGTTCGCCTTTATCTAGCTTATCTACACGATAAGCCTGATTCCATTTGCATTGATGGCAAAACCAAAACAAATATTATGGTTTCCATTCAGCAAGAAGGACTTCCTACAAACCCAAAAGACCTACGTCAGATTTTCATACGGTTTCACGAAGCCTTTAATATCACGCCTACCGACGTTGCAAACGACCTCTCCTCTTATGCCACCCATGTCAGCACAAAGCGACTCTGGCACCTTCAAAGAACGCGTTCTAGTTTTAAGAACTATTTTCGCTCCTAACCAACCTCTACCTCTATTTGCACTCCCTGATTTCCTCAGCATTTACTATCAAAATGTTAGAGGACTTCGCACAAAAACATCTGAAGTCTATATTACTTCGCAAAAACTGCCGTATGATATCTTCGATCTTACTGAGACCAACCTTTCCTCTAATTTTAAGAATAGCGAGTTATTTACCCATGATTATGATGTCCACCGAAACGATGGCCTTATGAATAACGACGAATTAACTGGCCGCGGAGTACTTTTGGCTGTACCTACTCGCCTTAATTCTAAATTATTTAAGCAACTATCTACAGTTTGTTTTGAATTTGTCTGCGTAAGAATTCCTATTTCTAAGCGCAATCTCTTTATTTGCTGTTGCTACATTCGCCTATCGCAACCAACCTGCAGCTACCAACTAGCTATTGACGAATTCGATGCCCTGTTTGCCAAAGCTAACGCAAATGACACTATTGTCGTTATTGGTGACTTTAGCTTACCACGACTCAAATGGATATGCACTGATGATTCATACTACACCGCCAGCAATGCAAGTTCGGAGAAAGAAATTCTTTTTATTGACTGTCTCGTGGACTCCGGACTTTTTCAGTTAAGTGGCATAACCAACTATCTTGGTAGACAACTCGATCTTATCTTCTCCACTGACGTAGATAACAGCATAGTCTCAGCCAGCAAGCACCTCCTTACCACTCTAGATTCTCACCACCCGCCTCTTTCTATGACGTTTTAGTCCAACGTTTCAAAACCTTTTTGCTTTGAACACGTGTACAACTTTAATTTTCGAAGAGCCAACTTTTCTAAATTAAACAATCTTCTTTCTAAAGCTAATTTCAATTTTCTCTTCAACTCTAGTATTTCCGTTGATGATGCACTTACCTCTTTTTACAATATCATCTTCGATTATTTTTCCCAGTCTGTTCCTTTTGTACCGCAAAAAAATCCGTCATTATCCTCACCTTGGTATAACAAGGAACTCCGGTCAATACGAAATAAGAAAAATAAACTTTGGCACACCTATCTTAGTACACGTTCTGAAGCGGACTATAATAAATACCACCTTGCTTATACCCAATTTTCAGATCTATGTGAATCACTATATTCCAATTATTTAAGCCGCATGCATAATAGTCTTATTTCTGATCCCAAACGCTTTTTCCAGTTTATCAACTCTAAAAAAAAGTCGGACAGTTATGCCTCCACCATGAAGTTCAACAATTCATCGTCTGATGATCCGCAAAGAATAGCAAACTTCTTTGCCGAATTCTTTAGCCAATCGTTTGCTTGCCACATCCAAAACCCCGATCTATCTTATTTCTCATACTTGAACAGCTGTCCACAAACATCCTTTACTTCGGTGGATATCTCAATGGCATTAGTAGATGAAAAGATAGGTAATCTAAAAAGTGAATATTCCGCTGGACCTGATGGTGTACCCCCCATAGTTCTAAAAAAGTGCGCCGCCTATTTGGTAAAACCTCTCACTGCCTTGTTCAGACTTTCCTTATCTCAATGCGCCTTTCCCCATTCCTGGAAAAATTCATATATAATCCCTCTGCATAAAAAAGGCTATAAAGATGAAATCTTAAATTACAGACCTATTGCGAAGCTCTCCACAATACCCAAGCTCTTTGAGAGCATTATTTATGATGCTATGTCTTTTTATTGTAAACCAGTGATTTCAAGAAACCAACATGGATTTGTTAAGGGCAGGTCCACTACCACTAATCTCATTGAATTTGTATCAAGTACTCTATGTGCATTAGAAGATGGCAAAGAAGTAGATGTAATAACCACCGACTTCAGCAAAGCTTTCGATAAAGTCTCGCATAAAGTAATTCTTTTAAAACTTTGCGCCCTTGGATTTCGATCAGATTTCGTTACGTGGATTTCCTCATACTTAAATGATAGACACTACAGTGTCCTGTTTAGGTCTACATTATCTAAACCTTTCAAAGCCACCTCGGGTGTTCCCCAAGAAAGTCATCTTGGTCCCTTGTTATTTATATTAACAATTAATGATGTTGATACCATCGTTAACAATTCTTTTATCTCCATCTATGCTGACGACATCAAAATCTTCCGTCACATATTGTCTCCCTCTGACTGTTCTCTGTTGCAAGATGATCTCAATCGATTTTCCACTTGGTGTCTTCATAATTTTCTTGAGTTAAATGTTAACAAATGTCAAACTTTAACTTTCACTAGAAAACGTCATACAACTCTTTCTCGTGCATATTTCATCAATAACGAGCTTGTTCCTAAAGTGACCGAAATGCGCGATTTAGGCATTATCTATGATAGCAAACTGAACTTTCGCTCTCACATAGATAGCATTATTAGTAAAGCCAATTCGACTCTTGGCTTCATTAAGCGCTGGTCTAAGGAATTTGACGACCCATATGTGGCTGAAGCACTCTACACCACATTTGTTCGGCCCCTCCTCGAGTATGCAAGTCCAGTCTGGTCATCATATTATTCTGCGCAAATTGCACGTATTGAATCGGTACAGCGTAGGTTCCTTCGGTTCGCATTACGGGGACTTCCTTGGTCTGACCCATTCAATTTACCCCCCTATCATAATCGACTGAAACTTATTAACTTACAACCCCTCATTACACGTCGAGAAGTTTGTGATATAGTTTTTGTCCATCAGCTCTTAAATGGTAACATTGACTCTGAGGCTCTCCTCGAACGCATCTCTATAAATGATAATCCACGTAATTTAAGAACTGTACCTCTCTTCCGAGTTAATTCCCACCGAACTAATTACGGATACCATGAACCATTATCTCGAATCCTTCGCGAAGTAAACAAATTCCAGTCAATCTTTGACTATCACCTGAACAAACACTCCCTTAAGATTGCCCTTTATTCCCCTCGCTCTCTACCCCCACTCCACAGCTCTAACAATTAAATTTTTATTAGTTTTATAAGCATAGTATTTAAGTTCAATGCTTGTATTAGGCACAATAAAGCTGTCCGGGGTTTACCCGGGCCGAAATTAATAGCTGTCGTGTGTGTATATTCAGGTTTAGTCATGGAGAATTACACGGTCGCACAACGCATAGAAATTGTGAAAATTCACTACCGCAATGGTTAGAATTTTGCAGAGGCGGTTCTGCAAATGTCGTCGATTCTTCGGTCCCAGAATGAACCTTCTCGCAGTACAGTGGTCCGATTAATCGAGAAGTTTCAAGCGATTGAGTCAGTTTAAAGCCAGAAAAGACCTGTCCGTGTTCGTGCAACTAGGTGTAATGAAAACATTTCAGCAGTTATTGAGAGTGTTGACCAGAATACGTTCACCTAGATTCGCCATCATTCTCAGCAATTGAGACTTTCACGAAATTACAACGAACTTTGACTAAAGATTTGCATTTACATGCTTACAAGATTCAGTTAACGCAACATTTGAAGCCAGCAGACCATACCTAGCCCCAAACATTTGCAGAACAACAGGAACAACAAGTGAATGGTGATTTTTCGAAGGAAATCATCTTCTCCGATAACGCGCATTTCGAGCTTGATGGACATAGCCAACAGAATTGTCGCATATGGGGAGCTGAGAATCCAAGAGTGATCCATCAACGTTCCATGCATTCATCACGAGCCACTACTTGTTGTGCATTTTGGGCTGGCGAAGTGATTGGACCGTTCTTGTTCGAAAAAGCACATGGCAATGCGGTCACCCTCAACGACACAGCGTTTGTTACCGTGACATAAAAAATTACTTCTTCTGAACTCAAATTACTGAAATAGATTTCGAAGATATGTGGCTTCAACAGGACCTCAAAACCTGCCACAAAGCGATCGACACAATAGAATTGTTGAATACAAAATTTTTAGGCAAAATATCTTCGCGGTGATGTGAATTTGCAACCAAGACCATGCGATTTGACGCCATTAGATTTTCCTTTGCGGTTCTTTTTTTTCAAAGGAACTGAACTAAAAGACGAGATTCGATGTGACATTGAACGTGTGTCATTAGTCACGAGGGGGCCATTTATCGGATATCGTGTCCCATACATAACCTTCATACATAACAATAAGCCTATACTCTAATAAAGACATTAACTTTTTTTTTAATTTCAAAAGAAGCGGTCTTATGGGACATCCTACTTAGCTTAGTGAGCTTAGTTTTGCCAATTTCAATGTATCTGACAATTTATGTGTATTTTACTTAAAACTATTGTAGATACAGCAAGAGTGATAGGAGGAGGGAATATGAGAATGGAGATAATTGGTTTTGTGGAATTGGAGATGAGAGGTAGAGAAGTATTTGACTTTTGAAAGCTACGGGATTAGGAATTGATTTGATACGCGGGGGAAGAGAATCACATAGTCAAGGTTTGCTAGTTTAATTCGGAAACTTTCTAGATATCCTGCATAACTGTTAGAATATGAAAGTGCGATGAATGAACTTATAGTGTGCGGCATAGTTGAGCAAGGCAACGAATTCGATAAACCTGAGAAACGAGTTTATTATTTACCACATAAAGCGGAGCGGTCTATATAAATGACAAATCCACGTCAGAAATTATAATTGTGTTTGATGCGTCAGCGCATACAGGAAATATTGCATCATTAAATGACTTGCTTTCGCCTGGACCGAATATTTTATCTAATATTTTGAGCATTCTATTAAATTTTCGATCGGAGAAGGTGTGACTAGTGGCAGATATTTCAAAAGCATTTTTACAAATTCATTTGTCCAAAGATGACCGAGATGTGCACCGAATTTTCTGGTTCGACGATAAGATAAACGTCCCAAGTAAACTACCAAATTGGGCAGAGTTTCGTCTGACTAGGGTAACATTTGGAGTTTCTTTTAAATATCACAATTCAAAATCACTTGAGGGAAGAGCTTAAGAATTTTCCGTTGTCTTCTACTATTCTTGAAAACTCATTTTATATAGACAATTTGGTATGTAGCGTTTCTAACGAGTTGACTGCTATTCAAGTGCACAAAGACTCAGTTGATATTATGAACAAGGCTAGTATGGTCTAGCATAAATGGAACTCAAATGTGACGAGTGTTCGAGAGAAATTTCCGAATGTTGAAGAGCCCCCAATAATGCAAAAGGTGATGTGCTGGACTTAACTGGTTCGTAAATTCTGATGAGTTGTTAGTGGATATGTCGCAATTAATTTCAAGTGTCTTACCCCAGTATGCAACTAAAATCTTCGATCCTTTCGGTATATGGTGAAACTTAAAATAGCTGTTCAAAATTGTTGGAAGCAAAACTTGAATTGGGAAGATAGTTTGCCGTCATCTTTACAATCGATTTGGGCTGAGTCTATCCCTGAGTTGCAATTATTGCTGGAAATCATCATTCCTAGACGCATTTATCTCTCTCAACCTACCGAAAAGGACTTACATATTTTTGTCTATGCAAGCTTGAAAGCATATGGAGCCGTGGCTTATTCGGTATTTCATGACTGATGAACTAGTGGGTGTAAGTTACCTCTGTTCTAAGAATAGGATAGCGCCTTTAAAAGAAGACAAATCACCGGAATTATCATTGCCAAAGCTCGAGTTAACTTCTGCTGTTGTTGTGGCTGACTTTTCGATTATTTAAAGAAAAACTTAAAGATCGACTTCACATCAACTTATCTGTGGTCAGATTCACAGATTACACTCTGTTGAATTAGTGGAGACTGCAACAAGTGGGAGCTTTACGTTGCTAACCGAGTTCGAGAAATTCGAAATAATTCAGATGAAGCTAACTGGAGATTCTGCTCTGGGAACGTAAACGAAGCTGATATTTTAATAAGGGGCATATCAGCGAAAAAACTATCGGAAGCAATGTTTTGGTTCCGTGGGCCAGAGTGGTTGCTTTCATTTAAAAAAGTAGAACCAATAATCCCAATGAAGGTAAATAATAAAGACATTCTGGCGACCATGCTATACAAATTCTACTCTTGGACAAATTCAGTAGCATCCAAAAAATTCTAAGGATTACCGTGTATTTCTGTAGATAAAAAAAATCGAGGAAAACGCAAAGTAACAGGAGATAGTATAATTTCTTCCCAAACAAGGAGAAACACCCTACTTTTTTCTACATCTCACATATCAATTCCATCGGCAGAAAATGTAAAATCGGCGGAGTGTTACTGGATAAGATCATCTCAAAGAATTTCGTTTTGTGATGAGCTTCGAAGAATACGTAAAGGTCTTCCAATTGATCGTTCTTCAGAAATCTATGGCTTGAACCTAATTATTGGCAATGTCGGAACTTTGAGTGTTGGTTCTCGACTGTCTGAATTAAAGCCAGAGTCGGAGTTATCTTTTGATGAAACATTTCCTATTATATTGTCGAAGAAAAGCCGATTGTCGGAAATGATTATCACCAACTCAAATCGGCAGAGCCTTCACGGAGGTGTTAGCACATTGTAAGTAGAATTGCAGAAGCGCTTCTGGATCTCAAGAGCTAGACAGCTTGTTAAACACTTAATCAGGTCATGCGTATCCTGCAAACGTTTCAAGGCTAAGGCCGCCGGTCAAATTGTTGGCACTCTACCTTTACAAAGTGTTTCCGGTTCAATGCCATTTATGTATACTGGATTAGATTTGTGTTGCTTGTAAAACATCAACAAGGCAATAAAAACATGTTATATATTGCTATTCACTTGTTCTGCAACACGCGCTGTCCACCTAGAGATGACGTCAATTCTTAATGTGGAAAGCTGTCTTATGGGTATGCGGAGATTCATTGCGCGCAGAGGTACTCCAGAGACATTTTTGTCAGATAGCAGTCTTGGGAGACATACTAGAATCCAGTGAATCAAAAAAACTTTTTGGCAGCACGAAAAATATGTTGGCAGTTTATTGTTGAGCGAGGCCCCTGGTGGGGTGGCTTTTGGGAGCATCTTGTTCGCTCTATAAAAGATGGACTTAAAGCCGCCATCGGTCGTTCTGTATTGGACGAAGAAAAACTTGACATATATTTGACAGAAGTTTAGGACGTTGTAAACAGTTGTAAATACATATATAAGTGATGATGAAAGGGAATTGTCACCACTTACCCCAGCGCACTTCTTGAAAGTATTCTGTGCTAACTTTAACTTAGAAAATTTCAATCTAATTTCAGACAAAGATCTTCGAAGCAAAACTTTTCTGGAAGCGTTGGAAGCTGGAATACCTTAACCAGTTACGGTCGGCAAACTTTTCCAAGCGAGGTTCCGCATTTAACATTAAAGAGAATGATGTTGTCCTTGTTTATGAACAATATGTATGTTCCACGTCTGCTCAGGAAGTTGGCTATTGTTCAAAATATCTTTCTTGGACGTGACGGCAAGGTGAGGGCCCGTGAGCTGCGTATATCAAATGGTAGTATACTAAGGCGTCCTATCCAGCTACTTTACCCATTTGAAGTTGTGGGCCCCGTAGGATGTTGACAATATAAAAGCATAAATGGCAACACTTCTAAGTTATACTGTGAATGAGTTAATTACACTCATAAAGCAGTTGCCCGTCAGTTCTCTCAACGATCAGATGTGAAAACAATAACTTTGTACTTATAATACTCTCTATTATATATATTGTCTATGAATTTAAACTAAAATCAAACGTATAGTGTTTTATCTTTTTGAAATCACATAGTCTAACAGCGTGGATAAAAAACAGACGAGAAGAATTATAGTATTGAAAGTGGGATAAAATAATATTCAAAGTACTGGAGGAACGATTAAAACTTAGTATATTAAATAGATACGATGGACACTGTTTACATTATATATTAAAATTTAGTGTACACATATACAGTTGCTGGTATTGATAAAGAATTTTAGGTACAGTAATAGTTCCGCGATTATTTGAGAATTCTCAGAGGTTGCTGATGGCGAACGGAAAAGAAGATTCAATAGAGACATCAACCAAATCAAAATTATACGTTTGCTGTGGCTAGAAGGGTTAGAATAGTGAAACCCATGAATACAAAAAAAAGTTCCTAAGCCAAGGAGGTTGAATATTTGACGCCCTGATATGCCCCAAAATATGGCATGTTCGAAAGCAAATTAAATGAAATTGTGTTACACAATATAAAGAGCACAGTTTAAATTCAATCCGATATTGTAATTTAATAGAAACCTTAATCTACCTCCAGTCAACATCCGTTCCCCACAAAGTCAACCATAAAATATCGGCTTAATAATTAACTTTGCCGATTAATATTATTTTAGTTCAGATTGCGACAGATATTAGCATAAAACGCATTAAATTCAAAGTTAATCCCCACATGCATTTACATATCACACTTAAAGCTGAAAGAAAATGTAACTGCTATACCCACATACGTATATCAAAGCTGAAAAAACGGAACTGTTTCCAATGTCCTATTCTATTGCATCAGTCCAATACATAGGCAAACTCAATGACTTGTGGTCGAGGGTGGACACTTGTTTCCATGAAAATTCATAGCTCCATCATCTGTGGGCCTTAAATCAATTAATTAACCGACTAATATGTCAATCAGATCCGAATCACAGTAAATCGTAATCAGATTAAAACTTGTTCAGTGACAGGACTCACCAGTTCTCGCCATATCCATATATCTCTAAGCGCAGCACTGCTGCTGTGGCGGTTTGAGGTTTAGCCAACAGGATGCATAACACTCGAATGTAAATTCAATAAAATTGTCAATTTATTGAGGGTGTGACGGGAGTGTAGTGTTGCGTCGGTGATGAAGGTGGTGTCGTAGCTGTTTTGGAAGTTCAAAAACTTTTCGATAGTCGAAGTGCTGCAATAACTTTGAAGGTAACTTTCTACTTTAACTTTTACAAATACGAGCATTTCGTCCTACTGGCAAACTTCTCTCATCCTCTAATCTACTCAGGTTTTGGTAAAATCATAAACGTAATTATTATCCTTTAATTACGTCTGTAATAGAATTAGCTGGCATAATAGGAGCTTCGACCTTATTGCGTATTGTAAATACGCAATACCAACAACAACAATGATTTAATACCATTAATATCATTAAGTAGACCTACATACTGGTACTGAAGCCAGTTACGAATATAGTGCAACCATTTTCGAGAAAATGATGTATAAAACGACACCATAGTTTGTATCTGCGTGCATTTGCATGCACAATAGACACATATGTAGACATTGCCACCTAGATAACAGGAGAATGTCAATTTGGGAGGGCAATTACTTAAATAGGCCTCGATCTGGTAGCCAACTTCTGTCGTGATATTTCAATGCTGGCTAATGTGAATAATGCAACTGTGCTCTCAGTTGACAGCCGTTCGAAAGGGTTGAAAAGGTAATTACATGAATGAATAGGGATGCATGCATGGGTGTATGCGTTGTACTTTCTGTTAATAAAAGGCGACCCTAATTCAAGTTAAGAGGATTTTGGATGCTATACAGGATGCCCGTAGTGAAACTCGATGAATACACAGACATTTCAATATAGTTACACAGTAGTATTGACAGAAACTGAAAGTTATATCTGCGGATTTATCCAACAAATTAAATGCAAAAATCTGAATCAGCTTTTTAAATTCCATTAGTCATTCTAAATGCAACGTTAAAAAAATACAGCATAGCAAAACACCGACACCATAACTTTGCCACCGAGCTTGTGATAATCAATTTCTTCGGCGTCACTGAAGACGATTGCTGTCCAACCATCGATTACTGTTTACTCTTCAGATCGAAGTGATGAACCCAGGTCTCGTATGTATATAGTCACAAATCAGCTTAAAATTTCGTTTTCAAGATTAGCCCTTGAAATATCGATTTCAGTCTCCTTGTGCAATATTAACATTATTGACCACCGTGACAAGAGAAAATACACAAACGGGGGCCACTGCCGAAGACGAAGAAGTAGCAAACAGGTGCAATAGTAGAAGTGACAGTTGGAGGTCTGTTGCCTTTAGACCAAGGGTCTATATTCCATCAAGTATTATGGAAAATATTAAAGATTGTCAAGCTCAAAAACACGAAAATTGTTTCTCTCCGAACGACTGACATCTTCATCCGCTTTCAAAAAAGTCCATGTTTCAATAGGACTGGATGATCTAGGTCGTATATAGGTCAGTTCTTCGGGATAGAGCCTTAATACTCAATTAGCTTCTGGGCCCAGTTGATAGCAGAGCCTAAATAGACTAGACAAAGTCCCCTATCTGTCGACTGTGACGTTCTGTCCAATTCGTCGATATTGTGTGTTCCCTTCTTGTGGTCAGCACATACTTGGTTTCGCCCTCATTTACAGCTAATCCAATTTTAGCAACTTCCGTTTCAATACTATCGAACGCACCAATTGCAGCCTACTTAGTTTTCCCAATTATGCCGATGTCATCGGCGTATACTAGTAGTTGTATAGATTTTTGAAAGATTATGCCTCCAGTGTTCTAAAAATTCTTTCAAGTATGATGTCAAGCGGTCAAATCACCTTGTCTAAATCCTATTTTGACATCAAAGGTCTGGGTTAAATCAACAACATTCTCCATCTCCATCTATAGTTCGTCTCTATAAATTCTTTCGTATACGGACTAAAAACCGATATGATGGTGGGTGTCGATTTGCACTTCTTGAGTTTTTCCAAGATTGCAGGAGTGTAAAAATTTGGATGATTGTAAACTTTTCTGGCCTTTAAGGAGGGGCCAATCAGGTTGGTGACGATGGGCGTCCGACGTTCACACAATATGGGAGATAAGATCTACTCTACGTTGAGGAGAGGGGTTTCCGTTTTTGTGGATCGGACAAACGATACTGAGATTTCACTCATCAGATATACACTATTCTGACCGGAATTGATATATGAGTTGGTGTATGCTCTACATAAACTCAATTTCAGCAGCCTTGGTGGGTAAGCGTGCAGCAGCTTTGTTAGATAAAAGCTTAGATATTGCTATCATTACCTCGTTTTGGTCGGCTGAACAAAAGTTTTGGCTATATTCGTCTAAGTTGAATGGTATATTCGCCGTTATACAATCCGTGGAAGAAATTTTCGCATTCTCAACTCCGACTGTCTACTATAATGTTTCTTTCTACATCTCTACAGGTTTCTGTACGGGTCTTGTTGCCTTGACACGTTCAACTTCCATACGTTGTTCCTGGAGTGAAAGCTCTCAATATTTTTGATCGCGCGCTTCTCGTGTTTTGTTTTCTTCTTCTGGAGAAGCCAATGTTGTTCCCATTTCTGTTACTCGTAGAGCACACGAACGGCTCTCGTTCTTCGTCTCAGCACCGCCTTTTATGCTTCTTATTTTGCAACATGTGCTTTCTGGCATTTTTCATCAAACCAGGGATTTCTTGATGGTGGTTAGGTGAAACCCAGTACATTGGTTACAGCTTTTCTGATGGCACGTTGACAGCGTTTCACTGGTCTTAGATACACAATTCTGGCGGCTTAGGGATTGTTGAGAAATTTCGGGACACACGTTCGCCAAAGATTCTGGCGATCTTTAGTGAATACAGTTTTCATGTAGTTTTTTTTCTTTTGTTGCGGCGTTTGGTAAATCGGCATTCGCACTTTCGATGCAACAAGGTGGTAATCCAAGTCAATGTTGGCTGACCGGAAGAAAGTAGTTAAGATATTCGCACGCAAACTTATTTTACCTACAAATTAAAACGCACAATATACCTTCGTTCAGTACACATATATACGACCAAGCTACGAGTTGGTTACTTCAACCATCTTCCGAACTGAAGTGGGAATAAACGTTTGCATGATTCCTAAACAGATTTCAAATGAATTACAGCACTCTTTTGGTAGCAAATCAAAGCAAACTTTTGAGTCCTGTAGAAATGTGTCTTCTACAGTTTAAAGGTTCTTGCTGAAGTACTTTCTTTCTTACATACTATGTACGCTTTATCAGAGGAAAAAAAATCACTCAAAATGTCAGCATCCTATTCGTATGTATTGGAAACTATAACCCGAAAAAAAAATCATTTTTTTCGTTCCTTTTTATTCTCAGTGAATACTATAACAAGATACTCGTAGTCGTAGTCAAACTATGCATGCCCCAGTACGCCAAGATTCTACATATTACACAATATCTTTTACACACTATCTGTTGACACTGTATCTTCGGTTGGGACTAAAATTATTCATGAAGAATTTTATGCACTACTGTGCAGAACGAATACCCGACAGAATTCCGAATCCATGCAATTCAACGGACTCCACATCCACAGTCCACAGCAACAAAACCAGTCTCTACACATCTTATGTGTATTATCCTTTTTAACTCGCCCATATAGAGCAATAGTTCAGATTGAAATGGAATGGATAATCGACTTTAAAGGTACACAGAAGAAGTATCCACTTCAAGTATAGCAAGACATGGTCTTGAAGAAAGTCACAAAAATGGACGAACTTTTTGGGGATGAGAGAAGAAGCACATGACTCCGACTACACCCAGTTTGTAGTGTGTGAAGAAACGAAAGATGAGTCGTTTCACTTTGAGAATGAAATGCAAAAATGTAATCGCCACTCACATGCCATGAAAGCTGAGGGACAGGACTAGAGACAGGACTACGGACTAGGAGTATAGTACCCTCTGCCCACACATGTCGTATCACTGTGCATTATGCATAAAACGAGGAAAGAAAGGATAAATGGATTTGTATTGATTCGGTCCAAATTTCCCTTCACTTCTTTCTTCTCTGCAAGCGATTATATGTATTTTCTTCCGGACATTTTGATTTGGTTTTCTGGTAAGGAATAAAAAAAAGAACAAAGGCAAAAAATCCCAAAGAGCACCTTTATCGGGGTAAGCCGTAGGAAGTGGTTGTAAGGACACGTACTTGTCGTAGTCACGGGAGGATTATTGAAATGTACGGAGGGTCGATATAGACACCTTTATTAGATTTTTGTTTTCGGTTATGATTTCGGGATATTAACTTGTCTTCCAAACAAATATAGAGCTGAACACAGAGGTACAAACGATTCTTAAAAACTGGGATCACTTTGAAGACAAAGACCAATTAAGGGTATAACACATAATTAGAATTTATAATTTATAAGTAAACGAATTTATAAGTATAAGAAAATTTCTCTTAACAATCGGAGAATAAATATCTTCTACCAGACAGGAAGAATAATTTCATTTAAAAGATAATACCCGAATCCTTCCTACGTCCGGTGAAAATGTAGTGTGAAAACAAGTTTTGAACCGTTTATTAACAGATGGGGATCAACCAACTAGGAATTCTAAATTTATACTTTCCATTTTTCCCAAGTTTTGAAACAACGCAATTTATACAGTTGGCACTGTATCTAACTAATGAATATAGGGAATCTTCACTGACCTATTTAAATCATATTGCTTACTATCCCACCGATGCATGCATTTGCCATTAAAGCAGGATTTAAACAAGGTGATGGGTACTAGTACTGCATCTCGCACTAAATGCTTGGAAGCAACTGATGTCTTTGTTCGGTGTAATCTTCACAAGAGGTGGTGGGACTTTTGCCGTGCATATTATAGTGTTTATCAAAAGACTATTGCTTCATGAGCAATCTGGTGAGGAACAGAAAGAATGCCGCTTACCTTTGACAGTCGCTGAAAAGCACCTGTTACCTATGTCTACAAACAAAAGAGTCATGCCGTCTATAGTTGTGCTTAGAACAAACTCAAATGTCGAAGAAAGTCTTAAGCGAGCACACAAGTACCCGTAACGTAAGTTTAGGCCTTAAATGTCCTATCCTATGCATTGGATAAGGATTCCAAAAGCAATTTCATTTCCTATCCTGCTTAGATTAAAAGATTTCCTAAATTTGGTCTTCATAATGTATAGTATCATATTCACAGAACCCTTCAGTTCTTTAACTAATTTGGAAGTGATAAAAGGGTCAACAAGAAATTTGGAGCTTGACCTAAAACTTGAATACTTTGCTCATTTGAGCTGTCCTTTACAATAATGTCATTGCCATTCGGAATGCATGCGTTTTCACTTGGAAAACAGATGCAAGTTTGCGTTATGAGAAGCCGAATACGAATATGTAATGTCTAAATTCAAGAGCGTTTAAAAGCGAAAATCGATATAGATGATCTGGAAAACAGTACCGATAAATCATGTGCCCATGCCGGAGTATAGGCGTTAAACTTATCGTAATCGCCAAGCTGCGGGTCTACAGCAATGTAAACAGGATGTACCCGCGTCTTTACATATTGACCGCATTCAGCATGCGCAATTAAAATTCTGTTCATCAGCTTACCGTTTTACCAGTTAAATTTACACATCCCGCCAAAAGTTGCCCCTTTTACTTCTTTAGTAACCATTGTACTACCAAAGCACATAATTATGTTATATCTAAAGCTACACATTTCTCCCATACATCTGCATATCTACTGCGCCTTTTCTGGGGTTGCCTAAATTTGTGGATTTTAGAACCATTTACAGGCCGCTTCGTTTTGGATCACATCATCACTAAAGCTAAGAATTTGCTAATGTTTTTGCACGAAATAATCCAATTATTTTTCTTTCTGTCACTCTCACTCGAACTTTGTCTGGAACTTAAGTTTCTATTATGTGGGATCAGATTTTTCGACAACCTTCGTTCAACATGCTAACATCAGATGTTTTGATCAGCCTGAACTTTTTCCACTATCGCCGCCAATGCGAGTATTTCTCATTAGTTCAAATTTTTTATTACCCTTGCTAACATTCGTAATCGTGCAACTTAAGCCATCCTAAGCTATCCTCTGAGACCTATGAGAAATCTATCGAACGATTTTTCGCGTAAACTTTGAATCACGTCATATGCCTTACAAAAAGCCGTATTTATTGATATGGAATGTAGCATTACGTTATCGACAGTCTACAACGCTATGGTATATATGCATTGTATGCGACATTAGTTTCGCCGAGATGGAGTCGTTTAAATTTCCCGGCTTCCATAAAATTTGTGGTTTCCCCTTTGTGCGAGAAAGCCGTCAGAATACTACTGCATGGTAAGTTTTCATTTAATACTGTGTTAAAGTGGTATGGTCATCGCTTTCAAATTTCCGTAAACGCATATCACTATTCATCTTCAATATATTTCGCCGGTTGAATCTCTTAATAGTTTTTG
Organism: Volucella bombylans; assembly: GCA_949129095.1. Lineage (NCBI taxonomy): Eukaryota > Metazoa > Arthropoda > Insecta > Diptera > Syrphidae > Volucella > Volucella bombylans. The sequence goes on from OX422143.1 coordinate 155,962,456, forward strand.
AAGCGAAACTTCTTATGGATCGTTGGGCAGTAATTTCGAATTCAGATGAAACGAAAAGGCGACATGAAATGATTCCGAACTCCGATCAAACGAAAAAGCGGCATATAGTGACTTCGAACTCCGGTGAAACGAAACAAAAGACATGAAGTGATTCCGAACTCCGAAGAAACGAAATAGACACGAAGTGATTCCGAATTCCGATGAAACGAAAAAGCGACATGAAACGAAATTTTATAATGTTTTGTATTATTTTAGGTATTATGCTGAGCTAGTTTAAAACAACAAGTCAGGCGTGTGAAAGACCAGGACAGGACAGCGACGCTTCATCTCGTATCCGTACTGTAGACCCGAGTATACGAGTAGCACATAGAATCACGACTGGCTTCGTATGAGTATGGCGAGAATCTACGTGAAAATTAGCAATATTGTACAGTATCCCCAGCACGTGTCATCAGTTGTGCAGCATTTGATATTTGTCGAGTTTATGTAGCGTGTGGAAGTTATTGTGGTTATAAAGAAGTGAAGCATACTCCTCAAAAAATTACTCAATAATCTAATATGGCTTCTTTTATCAAAGAAAAGCTTGTTGTGGTCTAGGGTGAGCATCCTCATTTTAACTATTTATTTATCGAGCTTCATGAATTGTATCGCCTATCTTTCTAGGCACCTACTGGATTTTGAAGAGCAATCTAGCAAGATTTTCCATGTTGATAAGCATAATCCATCTTAGGCACAGATTCCATTTACATAGTTAAACCTACATGAAGCTAGGTCTTCTACGTCTGAAGCTCTTGGCTAGTAAGTGACAAGATGTATCAGACACACTATCTGATAGGTATTCTTAATATGGGTTTATGCTACCCCAGCAATAAAGATTATTTTCAAAGTTTACGCCACCTGATTTATACCTTTCTGTAGAACAGCCAGATATGTATTGGCATATTGGCAATCTATATCTTATAGATTGTGGTGTCAGATGAGGCCACTAAACATGCTATTGCCTTCTTTGATGGCTCCAAGTCGCCTGGCACCGATGGCATTTACCCTATTATGGTACAAAAAGATGTAGATCAGCTGCTGGTAACTCTGAAAAGAATTTTCATTGCTACACTGGTAGGCACTTTATCGCTGAAGTTCTTACTAATCTTTCTTCGAAAGACTGACGACGAATTGAGTCTACGTCACCGAAAGAACACTTTACTTTGAAGGTTATCTTTTCTAGCTACACAGCTTACATCAGCTCTGTAATCACTCCACGTCGTTTAATTTCATTTGGCACAAACGTAAAGAGAAATGCGTCATTGTTATACATATAAGTAAAATTTCACGCCAACTGCGTTTCTAAGTTAGGGTTGAGGAGTAAAACACAAGCCAACCATTCTTTCAGTAGTAATTCCTTGCCAGTTTGCGCCCCCTAGAACTATGATTTTTGCTGGTTATGGGTTCTTCTGGACATCATGCACGGAAATAACATCAATAAAAGGAATGCCAGAAGTAAAGGTCCTGTTCGAGATACTAGAAAGTATGCAACTACGGCTACTAGAGATTAATCTAATTCAGTTGGTGTGAATTCAGCCGACCTGTTTCTCCTTGCCATAGCTCCTGGGAGTGTGTCGCTTTCAACATTTGCAACTCTTTGTGTCGTAGATCTCACTACAAATTTGTCTCTGTTTCAATTGACAATTAGACGATAACTAATAAAAGTGCGCCCAAATCCGAGAAGACTCGCTATTGTGAGTACAAATTCGTGTTCTAAAATCCATTTATTTATCCTCAATGCTTATTTAACTCCCCTTATTTTCAATCGAGACGTTCTTAGCACTTACGAGTAGTTCAATGTCGAACTTAAGTCACAACCTAAAAATTCTTGACTCTTAAGCTTTTGCGCAATGAATCCTTCTTATAGTATCCATTTCATATTCACCTACTAACACCTAAGTCTATATTTATTTTGAATTTCGCACGCAGGAACTTTTTTGTCATTTATGAAAAGATCTGTTCACAGGAAAAAGCGACAGGACCAAATTTGTTTGTCCATCTCCTACCATACACCACTGCAGATTTAATGGCCACTGAAAATTAGTAAAACTTACACACAAAGGACACATGTCTTTAGTCTCTAAGAAAGAAGCGACATTAACATTTAACCGGTGTAGTTTAAACCGGTTTTTATCCAAATCACTGGCTTCACTTATCGGAAAACCATACTAAATTCTTTTTAAACAAGGAATAATATCTAAACTCCATTAGGAATTCACTTGACAAGGCACACACATACTCGTATTTAAAAATGTATACAGTCTTTCCCCTGGCGCCTCTATGTTAGATCCCAAACTTGTCCCAATTAAATAACGATATCCCTTCATAACAAACTAAAATATTGCTATCAAAAAACCGGATTTGCAAGATCCTGATATACCCAGCTTCCGTTCTTAATGAGTGACCACCCGTTGACTTTCGGGTGTCAAATTGGATAGAAGACGACTCGTTTCGGTGTGATGTCAACGCCTCAATTATATAAAAAATTTCCCTTATCCCAGGAAGGATACGAAAGAAAATCGTCCCTTCTTTGCTCTCTCAGTTATCCGCACGATACGCCATGGGGTAGCTATTTAGCAGCAACATGAAAATCAATGATTGCTTCTTTCTTGAATTTAATCTCGCCATCGTCGCCGTCGTAGTGAATCTGAAAGATATCGAATTTTTCAATGAAATTATATTCGTACTTAAATTGTTCATTTTATGCTGGAAATGGGTAAGGCTTTAATTTGGAGCCAATTCACAGCAAGTGATTAATATAACGTGGACATCAATTAATTGAAGTTGAAGAACGTTTTCTTATTGGACATGACCAAGCCAATGAACGAGATTATGGGTAACAAAATTTTCTACAGACCAACCTAATCGCATTCACTGCAATCACGATTGCAGCGATAATGGTTCTCGACTATCCCCTATCGAATCATGCACCCACATGGATTTCCCACAACCATGATCCTGTCCATTTTTCCGGATCGAATTGCAGCAACTCGAAAAACAACCCAACACCAAACTACTAGCAAAGTCTTAGAAAACTTATCAAATATCGAAAGCCACTCCATACCACGCAGCTGAAATGACCATACATGTGTGTAAGGACACTGTCGGCTACGTGGGTATCGACACGAACTCACCGTGTGAACTCTCGCTAGTGCAAAGGAACTGCCTTGCGCCCTGTAAAGGGAAACAAAAATGAATTTATAGCATCATAAATCAAAAACAATATTGTCGCATCCGAACCGCCATCCTTCCCGCACATATGCTATAGAAATGAGACAAGGGAGCGGGAACTTCAATACCTCAGCTAGAAATGCATAGACACAAGTACACCTCGGTTTCATCTGCTTGTGGTGCCTCCACAAAAATACACACTCACATACGCTACCAGAAGTAGTTGGGTGCATGGGTGCATGGGTGCAATTTATATGGGATAGTTGCGATAAAAATCGATCGTTGCCGTAAAAAAACAAAAACAGGAAGATGACAGTGTACCTTCTTCCTCTCAGCATGTTACCTTCTTCTTTACCCTTTTATCGAATGTCAAGTGTCTTGTTTCGTAAGAGAAAAAGGAATTCAATCTCTAGGTGAAAAGAGTGACACAGGGACATACAGCAGGAAATCACGATGATATGACGACATGCTCGATAAAAAAGGATCAATAGAACACACGACAATCGGCGTATTTGAAACCGACTTTGATGTCGACATAGACGTAGACGAAGACGTTCTTCATATCTGGAACATGTTATAGAGGCATCCTGACTTCCATTTGAGAATGTCACATCCCGTGAATGCTGATATGATATCCATACACTCTAGTCAATATTGAAGGTCTGAACTTCTTCTATTCGTACTCGTATGTCTGCTTGCAATGCTGACAATCCATCCAATGCGAAGGAGATTCATTTAGAGTATTCAATACGAGGTGCAGCGTTTGCTTATCTTTGCATCGAATAAAAGAGCTGTGAGCAGAGGTGTGTGATTATTATTAAAAGCAGTCCTACTTGCAATTTTTGTTATATTTATGTACATATCCGTACGATAACACTATGGCATCTAAAACTCTAGAAGAGATGCAGCTCTCTATTTGCTTGATGCTTTTATCACCATCAACTAGTTACCTTTGCTCCTTACATATGGAAATGACAGTAACGTGAGTCAATGACAATGGCTAAGTTGCAACCGCCTTTTCCTTCGACTTCCTTTTGAGGTTCGGTTGGATAGAATTTTGTTCAAGCAAAAGAAAAACTTCTTGTGGCCATATATACAGATGCACATCTATTTATATCTGTATCCGATATAGCAAAAATGTTGAGCATGAAAACTTGTCTTAGAGAAGAACGATGAATGACAAACCAGCAGACAAAGCTTCGCACAAGACAAACTTCTCAATCGCTTTATGAAGAGCACAATAAAACAGAAATTCAGATAGCCACCTTGTTTGGTTGATCTTGTTCCTTTATAAAGTAGGCAGCCACTAAACATTCATTTCCGATTTGCACATAATCATTGCTTTAAACGCTGACTCTTAGCAGACTTAGCTTTTAAAAAGTAATTGTAAAAGCAAAAATAGGGTGACTACAATGACGAAACACATTGACGGAGTCTGCGAAAAGATTTCAGCTAAAAGTCTCAGATTCGAGATCTGAAAAAATAGCTAAGGTATTACCGGCAGATACCAGGAGTTAGTAGCAGAATCTTAAGTATGTTAACTAAGATTCTATCCTATATTTTAGCCGAAACAAAACGGTATACGGATTTTTCCCCTGCGGACTAAGCCGATCTCTTTACAATTACAGAGTTCGCAAGCTTATTTACCTACTATAATAACTAACGGATCCAACCAATAAACCTCTCCAGGGCCGCTGACTTTAACCAACTACCTCCAGTTGCGCAACCAGGGATGGTTAAAGTCTCTTTTTACTTTTACGTGACATCTAATTCGAAAACTTCCTCTACTTTATTGTTCTTCAAAATGCAATAGCCTTCTTAGGAAGATCGAAAGAAATTACGATTCGCAAGTTCAAATCTTCGTTTGATTTCTCCTAACGGACCCGAGGTTGTCAAAATCTTTAATTACCTCAAAGTCATTACTGTCTATTATGACCTTCTGTTTAATTCAGCAGGATGTCAGCAGCGCATTACAGACTTTTGAAAAGTTGTGCTCTTGGTATTGGCTCGCGAGTTTCTCAGAGTTTTCTTCTCAAGCATGGTATTAAAGGAGTGTCAATCTGACATTCTGTACAAACTAAACATGGTTTTATATAGATTGACTCCATAGATGGTATCATATGTGGGCCTGAGATCGATCTGGGATTTTATTTATTTATTTTTTTTTTTTTTAAATTTCACTCGCATATACAACTTGCTACATCTTTTTGGGAATGGGAGCACTTAGACACGAAACTGGTCCATTGTACTCCTAATGCGCGCAGGGTTAGTACCGAGTTCCCAAGCGTTCCTCCATCTATCGTAATTACTGCTCCCAACGCTACTTAATTTTGGTGAATATTCAACGTATCGAGGACGTCATCAATTATGGGTGTCAGCATAATATGACAGACAAGTTCTCGTACATGTTAAAAAGGGCGATGTATTGCAAGTAGGCGCAGTTTAGATGGAATACTTTCTTGGGAATCTGGCTAACGATTCTGAGGTTCTATTCTTCAGCCAAACTTTGTCCAAAGGAAGCCACCTTAAGTCGAAAGGTTTGCTTTGTCTAACATAGGAATTTGTGTCGCTCATGCCGAGAAACAGGCTGCAGAAGTGGTTTTTTTAAACCCTCAGAACCAACTGTGGCTCTACTACTGAATTTCTTCCCTCATCTCATAGGTTACTGCTTGGGTCTTGTTAACTTTTTGGTAAAACTTGCCAACGTTCTTCTTTAGGTCGCACTTATCTATTTCCTTGATACGATACGTCTGTTCTCCGTAGCACTTCAAGGTCGAGCATTTCATTTGCTGACCCAATTGTTGTCCTTTTTCAATTTTGCAGAGCTGTCCACAGCGAATCTACTGCTCGGCTAGTTAGCAACACGCTCAACCACCAACCTGGTTCGCCAAGCTCATTCTGAGATAACTTGGACAATGAAGATCGCATATTTCGGTGTCGGTAACCCATTTCGGGAATATCAGACCTGCCATCTGGATTTCAGTAGCTAGACTCGGGAATGCACTCGCGTCCTCTCTCTAACGTTCGTTTATCTGATAAATAACTATAGTGATATACAAGCTTAAAAGTTTGTAAAGTCAAGGCCGATTGAACGGAACCGCTTCCCGATGGCTCTGAGTCCTCCTTACAGACAGTACTAAATATTCGACACAGAATTTTGCTTTTCAAGGATTCCATGATTTGCTGTCCATTTTGTTTTTACTTTATTTTTCACTTTGATTATTTTACATATGTAGATTGTATGTATACTCAAATTGGAGATATTTTGAACATTTCATGGGAATTTATTATTTATTAATCGTTTACATATATTAAGCTAAGAAGTGTCCAACAAAAGATAAAAAACATAATTTATTATTACCCAGAAAAAATAAATAAAATAGGGTGCTCTCCATAACTAAGCTCATAAAGGGCTTTCCAATAGGGACTTGACAACTTTGAATTTCATTTGTGAACGCACTCTTTCACTAGTCATCAAACTGAATTCGTCAGAAAATGTTAACATTTCCATTTATAAAAATTGTGCAAGACCAAAATAAAGTAATATGAATTGAAGAACTGAACAAGTACTTGTAAGTACTGGTCAAGTACTTGGAAGTACTGCTCAAGTACTTTGGTACTTAAGTACGAGATACTTGGTACTTGCGACGAAGTACTTGAAAAATACTGGTACTTGGCTAATTCAAGTACCAGTATCCAAGTACTGAAGTACGAGTAATAGTCCCGGTACTGGTACTGGTACTTGTACTTGTACTTGAAAGTTTACAGCTCTGATCTGCGGAGATTTAAAAGTTATAGCGCTTCTTGTTACACTGCAGCTGGGGTATACTGAACACTGCTGTTTTCTGTGTGAATGGGACAGCAGTGCACGAAGTCATCATTATATACAGAAAGAATAGCAACTACGTCGAACACTAACTCCGGGTGTAATATTACTAATGAACCCCTAGTATATCCAAAACATGTATTTCTACCACCGCTCCATATCAAATTGGACTTAATGAAAAATTTCGTTAAAGCTCTAGACCGGACCGGTAGAGGGTTCTTGTATCTGAAAGAAAACTTTTCCGAAAGTTAATGAGGCATAAATTAAATTGGGCATATTTGTTGGACCACAAATACGGAAACTTTTGAAAAATAGTGAATTTGACAACATGCTAACTGATGTTGAACTAAGAGCATGGAGAGCTTTTAAAACTGTTGTGAAAGCCGAAACTTACAGAGATCTTGTAACTGAATTGTTTAGTGCTTACAAGGAAATGTGATGTAACATATCACCAAAACTTCACTTTCTTGCTTATCTCGATTTCTTTCCGGAGAATTTGGGTGCAGTAAGCGACGAACATGGAGAAATGTTCCACCAGGACGTCGTAACAATGGAAAAGCGATACCAAGGCAAATGTAGTCCTACTATGCTTGCTGATTACATTACTCCGAGATGCCACAGGGACAAAATATGGCCATAAAATATCCGCAAAAACATTTTGAAGCAAGATTTAGATTCAGTATTTATTTATTTATTTATTTACTAAGTAAAATAAGGTAAGTAAGATAAAGTAAAAGAGAGAAAAGAATAGAAAAGAACAATTGGCTTTACAAACAAATTGAACATTTTAAGCGTTTAAAATTCTAAATCTAATTAGTTTCATTGGCCAGGTATTTTAAGAGAGAGGTTTTAAATTGTTTTGTGCTTCTAATTTTCCTAATATTTATGGGCAAAGAATTCCACAGCCGTACGAAGTTTACGAAGAATTGGCGTTCAGACGTCAAGCAGGCATAGCTCGTTTGAAAAAGTATACATGATCTACCTGACTGAAGGAAGCGTAGCCTATTGAATAGGTATGCTGGTTGCTTAATTTGAATTATGCCATGTAAGAGACTTAGCGTTCTGTATTTGAGGACATTATCAAATGTACATCCGCTGATTTGCTTTGAGTAAAAGGAAAAATGGTCATATCGTTTTAGGTGAAATACAAATCGGGCAATATTATTATATACGACATTGAGCTTTCGTCTGGAGTCGTAGTCGGGGCAGCAAAAGATTTCAGAACAATATAGCAGAATCGGTATTAGGAGGATTTTCGCTAACAAGAGCTTTGTCCGTGTAGAAACAAAGCGTTGTGCAATCCAGAGAGCACGTAATCCACCATATACGAGTATCTTACCTATAGTGGCGTTTATGTGGGTAGACCAAGTAAGGGTCCGGTTAAATATCAGGCCCAGGTTGTTGGCGCGGTTGACGTACTCTATTGGACTTTGGGCTAGTTGGATTGGTGGAAAGTGATTAAGGTCCAGTTTTCTTTTATGGATCACAAGTGCTTTTGTTTTCTGGGCATTAAGACGCAGTTCGTTCTTAGCTGACCAACCAGGTATACGCTGGAGATTTTCATTCACCTGCGCAGTGGCTTCGTAAACCAAATTCATGGGAGAACTTAAGTGGATCTGGGCATCATCGGCGAACATATGAATTGCACAATGCACGACAACCTTTGGCAGTTCATTTACGTAGAGCGAAAAAAGCAATGGTCCAAGAATGGAGCCTTGCGGTACTCCCCTCTTTATAGGCAAATAGCATGAACATCGGTTTCCCGCTACAACCTATTGTCGTCTTCCTTCTAAGTAAGAAAATATAAGTTTTGTAGAGGGCAATGAAAATTTAAACTCTTTTCTGAGCTTTAAGCAAAGTTTAGTGTGATTAACGGTGTCGAATGCTATCGAAAAGTCAAGTAACGTTAGTATTGTAGCATGGTTGTCATCAATAGCTTTCCTAATTTCGTCAATTACCAATAATAACGCAGTCTTGCAACTTCGTTTTTGACGGAAGCCAGATTGATTCTCACAAAGCAGTTCTTTACACTGTAGATAGATTTGAATCTGTTTGAGAATACATTTCTCAAAAACTTTTGAAAGGAATGGCAGAATTGAGATAGGTCTGAATTCCACTGCATTTCCATTCGATTTCTTTGGAATAGGAATGATTTTAGCGTCTTTCCAATGAGTGGGAAAGACTGACGTCGTTAAAATTGAGTTGAAGATATGTGTTATAAAAGGCAGAAAAGATGGTTGCAGTCTATATCATCGGGAGTTTTAGGCCTTTGTTTTCCTAACCCAAGTTCATGGATATGTTTCCAAACCTCTCTGCCTGAGGAGCAGCTACCGAACTTCCGATAGTAGACGACACGCTTGGCGTTTCTTATTTTAGAAACCGCTTCATTACGTAATTTGCGATATATATTTAAGAACTCAGGCATTCTGTATTTTTTCGAGCTTTTATAGGCATCATCACGCTTTTTCATAAGCTTTAGGATATTAGGGGTAAACCATTGAAGGTGAGGGGGCCTAGCAGGTTTTGTTTTTAACGGCACATGTTTGTTAAAGAGGAAAGCAATTTTTTCCTGCAGAAAGTTAGTTTGATCATTGACAAGGGGCATCCGATAAATACGCTCCCAACTTGTGCCTATAGTATCAGCTTGCAATTGAGCATAATTTAAGTTATGGAAATCTCTAAACATGACTTTAGATTCAACAAAGTCATTTTTAGCTTGGTAAGTTATATATATCAAGTCATGTTTAGAGAATGCAGGTGCTGAGAGTTGTATAAAAAAAAAGTATAAAACACAATAGTTTATAGCAAAAACTCTATGGGTGATAGAGAAAATCTGAGGTCTTTTACTGTTTTCCAATGTTATTTTGCTTAAGAAATACTATGGTTTATGCATGTCATTTTGTTCCTACATAATGGTAAATTCGGCCCTTGTTTTCACACAACAGAATGTTCCTAACTATTTCATATATTGTAATTCAGTTATACATTAATCTAAACACTTTCTGGCAACATGTGATTTATGTTTGGTTATAATGAGCAATAAAGAATTTATTATTATTATATTATTAATCATTAAAAATTATATCTTATATATACCTACAGCTAGTAGCGAATGCACCATCAACTAAAGGCTAGTACTCTGTTCATTCACGTGAAAATCCACTGGCAACATACATTTTTCAGTCGTGGAATATGACGTTTCAAAAATAAATGTTGCTGGGAAAAGTCAGCGGAGTAGTTAGGTACATCTGGCATCTGATATATGAATATTGTTTTTCTTTTTGGTATTTCAGGATACGGCAATTCTGTCTTTTCGGAAAGTTAAAAATATAACAACTAAAAAAATACAAAGAATAAAGAGAATACACAAACAAATTAAGGAATTCTGTGACTTCAGCTCGGATACTGTCAGTTTTTCTCTTATCTGTCACTTTTCACGTACATTTAAATGGCACAGGCATTTAAATTTGCGTGAAAAAATGTTGCAGGCGACTGCTTAGATTCATGTTGATAATATTTCATGAGAGGGAACAGAGTACTACTTTGACTGAAATATTTGGAAATTTTGACAATTATTTCACGAGCAGTTTTTTTTATATGTAGTTTTTCGGGAAATTTCACGTGGAATCGAACACAGTACTGGGCTTAAGATAGTAAATCGAAAAAAAAAATTAATGTGACCATGAGAAATGAATTTATTTACTATGTCTATTTTCTATATTCATGAATATCTATATATACGAAAGAAACTTCAAAAAATGTATGTTCGCTATAGACTCTCAAAGTATACAACCGATTTTGGATTTCGGACTTGCTATAGAAAGAGGATGTCACGTCGATGGTATGTAACCAAAATGGCCAAACATCATTTTCCATGTCTATGGATTTGGCAAATTCGAATTAAATGTTTAAAAATTTTTTGGACTATTTTTGGCAAATTCGGCCGACTTTGGCCAAACATCATTTTCTATGTTTATGGGGTCGGAAAATTAACAGCGCTTGATCGAATGCCATCTGACGATTATCAAATTGTCATTCGAGCGGTTAAAGCACCAGCTAGAAAGCATGCAACAAGATTCAATGCACCAGCGATTGATGATGTGGCAATCGTAATTTTTGGAGAAGAATTTCCACAGCGTGATATTTTATTGCAGCGCAGAAATTCCAATCTTCAAAGTGTTTCTGAAACTCATCGGTGTTATGTATCCTTTGATTTTTCGTTACAAATGATCAATCCAACTACTGGTGAGTGAAAAATATTTTTTTTAATATAATGGTCATTGTTTAAAGTGTCAATTGGTTTACTGGAATGTTGTTTGCATTATAGCTGCGGTAATACCAAAACAAGTCAGCGCAATGATTTACTATTCGAGTCGATTGGTAATTTGTGAAAATGAATATAATCATATTTTGCATTGTCGATGATTGTTCCATCAATATGCGGTTGATATGTATGCAAAAATCGAAATGGAACGATTGAATTTCATCAGAAACAATAAAGCCAAATTGCGTTCCGAAAAATATATTTATCTATGCGATGCGATTAACAATGATGGAAATGCAGCTGATGTAGGTAGAATGGTAATTCTACCAGCTACATACACTGGGAGCCGCGTCATACGCACGAATATGTCCTAGATGCAATAACATATGTGCGATCTTATGGGATGAAATCAAAGATAATTTTTTCAACGGCCAAATATCGAAAGATCGTCACGATATAACAGCACTCGTATTTAAGCAGAAATTGGAATCTTTGATGGATTTTATCGTCAAAGTTCAAGTATTTGGGGAAGTATGTTGTTGGACGTATTCTGTTGAATGGCAAAGGAAAGGCCTGCCACAAGCTCATATTTTGATTTGGCTGGTGAATAAAATCATATCAGGTCAAGCAAGTGATCCAGATTTATTTGATGTTGTCGTAAACAATATGATTCACGGACCATGTGGGGAACATAATCCGAATTTGCCGTGTATAGTTGATGGAAAGTGTATGAAACGGTATCCAAAAGCATTGGTTTCGCACACTGTTACAGGCAATGATGGCTATCCACTGTATCGTCATCGATCAACGGCAGATTAACAATTATCAATGTTTGAAATGTGGACGTTGAATCGATTAATACATTCGCAAATACGTCGGAACGATTAAATACATCAATATCAAATGGGGCGCTATATAAGTAGTAACGAGGCGATATGGCGAATTCTTGCATTCCAAATTAATGAAAGACATCCTACAGTTGTTCATTCGGCAGTCCATCTCGAAAATGGCCAACTTGTCCATTTTACGAAAGCAAATGCATCGCGAAGAGCAGCAGCACAACTAAATACAACATTTTCATTTGTATTTCAAATTGTGTCAAAATGATACATTTGCTCATACGTTGCTATATGCTGAAGTGCCAACATATTTTACATGGAATGTGTCGAAAAGAGAATTTTAAAGACGTAAACAAGGTACAGCAGTCGAAGGCCATCTAAATTTATTTTCAACAGATTCATTAGGTCGTATTTACACAATTCATCCGAATAATGCTGAGTGTTTTTATTTGCGTTTCTTATTGATCAATGTTCATGGACCAACATCATTTGAAAATTTACGTACAACAGTTGATCAAAGAGTGTGTGCGACATATCGGGAAGCATGTCAGCAATTGCATTTACTGAAAAATGATACGCATTGGGATAAAACAGTTGCCGATGCAGCAATTTCAGCCAATCCAAATCAAATGCGGACATTGTTTGCGATCATATTAGCTATATGTTTTCCGCTCAATCCAATTGAAATATGGCCAAAGTATCGATTGCCAAAGTGTCTGAAGATATTTTACATCGTGTGCGTCGTAATACTTTCAATCAAGAGATGGATTTCGCACCGGAAATTTACGATGAAGTATTGATTTTGATCGAAGATATGTGTTTAATGATGGCAAATAAGGCATGAGCACAATTGGAAATGCCAGCGCCAAATCGTCCAATGAATACCTTATTCAATCAAGATCTGCAACGTGAACGACAATGTGATCATAATGCATTGAATACATTTGTTCAAGAAAACGCTGGAAAATTGAATGCTGAGCAAAGAAATGCCTATGATACAATCAAAATATTGTTGATAATGATGGTGGTGGATTGTATTTTTTGGATGCGCCTGGTGGTACTGGTCAAATATTCTTGATTTCATTGCTTCTAGCACGAATACGACCACAAAACAAAATTGTGTTAGCTGTTGCTGCTTCTGGCATTGCAGCCACTCTATTGGATGGCGGTCGAACAGCGCATTCAGCACTCAAGTTGCCATTGAACATGCAAGTTAACGAAACACCCACATGCAATATTTAAAAGTCATCTGGAATGGGCAAACTTTTGCAACAATGCAGTTTTATTATATGGGATGGGTGTACCATGGATCACAAAAGATCATTAGAAGCTCTGGATAGAAAATTGAAAGATCTACGTGGAAATCAAGAATTGTTTGGTGCTTTGGTATTATTATCTGGCGATTTTAGATAAACGTTGCCAGTTATAGCCAAATCCAAATCCACACCAGCTGATGAATTGTATGCGTACTTGACATCAACTTAGACACAAGAGTGCAGGTCCAACGATTGAGATTACTGAGCAAAGTCGAACGTATGGACACCAATGCTCCGGTCCAAAAAGTTTTTGAATTCACCCCCAGGAGACAACGCAGTAGAGGAAGACCGCGACTCAAGTGGCGCACGCAAGTGGGAGGGGATAAAAATCAACTTAGCGTGCAAAACTAGAGGCAGCTACTTGGAGACCCTTGTTCGTTGAGCCCCAGGTCCACTACGGACTGTAGTGCCACCTTAAGTAAGTAGGTAAGTAGTACTTTTTCTCCTAACTTCTTTTAGGTATGTTTATATTTGTCTTATGTTGCCCAGTTGTTGAACCTCTCCGCTATAGTTCTTAATCGGACCGCATCTACGCATTGGTCCGAATCGATATTTGATCTTCTAATTTTTTTCACATTCAATATATTTATCAAGTGTCTTACATCAATCAGAACGCGGTTTATCTAATTTAAGCTAAATATCTGGTCGTTGATGAACTTTTCAGGCCTGAAACAACACTTATGCTAACATATCACTTTGCTTGTTAGGTCTCAGACATTCACCGATTACAGTTGATGGCACAATGTGCTTGTTAAGGGATCTGTTACTTCCATTCAGAGGGTCTTTATTATTGAATATCGCACATACAAAGTTTAGGTGCTATTCATCAGGGTTGCTTTCATCTAACTATATTATACAAATGACTGTAATTCTTCTCCTCTATGTTTACCTTTTCGTAACTGATAGTTATTTCTGATAAAGCTTCTGAACATTCTTTTGGAACAAACACCTCTACATTGTGTGTATTGCGCACATCTCAAACTTTTTCTGTTTTCTTCGGAGAGGCAGAAGTTACTTCCATCTCATTTGTCTGTAAGTTCAGAACAACTCTCGGATACCCTACTACGAGTACACCACTTTATGCGGTACACTTCATTTAATCGGAGGTTAAAATGTGTTGGTTAGATCCGTTGCATTTTAATTAACACCATCACCTATGTTTTATGATTGATGCTGACATCACAGACTTCGACATTTACTTCGACTGTGACAGTCTTTGGAAGTGTCTTGCAATTGCGGCCGTTCGACGTTTTGGCGACGGGAATTTCGTAGATTGACTGCTTGTTGGTCTGAGTCGATGTTGACTTCTTAAAACGTTCGATATACAGAATATCCTAACTGTTTCTTTTGTTGATTGGACTGTAATGAATCTGCTTGACCGCGAATTTAGACTTGATGACAACATCATAATATGCGATGGTTCTTCTCTCAGCAACAACCACAAAAGAATATACCACAGTGTTCCAGCACTTTTGTAAAGAATCTCCGTTTATTATTTGGCCTCAAGTGGGTTTTTAAGTGCACGAACGTTCCATGTCGCTAGCCCAAACACGTTGTCCTTCCTTAGTTTGCTGAAGTTATCAACAGTTTGCACTTTGTAGTGCCTCTGTAAGAAGTCTATATGTTCAGGTTTAATTTCCTGAATGATGATATAAATAAAAATTATCTCTACAAAATCCTTTACCGTAAAGTGCTGAGAACTAATCAGTCATATCAATATTTTGCTTAAATGCCGAAGAATGCTAAACGACCAGAGTTTCAAATTTGTTGAAATTGCAAATATGAATTTCTAGTGAATCGACTGCTGATGCTCATGCCAGCTCGAATATGTTAGATATTTTCTGCACTAAACTGAAGCCCACCTAGTTATTTATGTTTGCCTAGTTCTGATTGCGAATGAAACTATCGCACTACTGTAAAGTAGCCTTCGATGGTACCTCTATAGGTATTATTAGCTATGTTCCTCATACTTTCTCAACCCCGTTTGAGTCCGGCTATGACAGACACACATATACGTAATTCCCATCAGTACTTTATTCTTTTTGTGCTGATATATGTGTGTATGTTATTTCTGTTCTTGTTTCCGTGACTCACGTTTAATGTTTAAAAACGCAACATCACAGGAAATCATTATTTCGGTTAATTTCCTAACTTGGTACTCGTACCCGTTTATATCAACCACTCGGTCTTTTATATGCTGAATTCTACCCAGCATAGATGTCAGTTTAAATCTCAAAAATTACAATCGCTTTCAAGCGCCGATCAAACATAGGTAACAGACAATTGTCCATGTGAATTGTCATTCTATCACTTATACTAAACTTTCTATTCATGTCAAAACTTCCACCCTCTTCTATTTCACAGCTATCATCTTCTCAAAACTCACACAAAATCAAACGCTGAACATAAGACATTTTATCGCCTCAAATCAAAGCACTTTATGCACACTGTTGTTCCACATATCTGATGGATGGCATATGCTTCCGCTGCCGGACCGCATTTTTGACATTTGACAATTGCATCCACCATAATCCTTCTCAGCACTCCACCACCCACAATTCACAAACGGAAGTTCACAGAGAAGTTGAAAGATCACACTAATCAGCAAATAAACTGGGACAAACTTCACCACTCGCACTGACAACATGAAAAAAGTGTGTGTGCGACACCCCATCCTGCATGTCACCACTCAGAAAGTGTCTAATCAAGTAATCATCCCCCAGTTTACACCCCATTCTAAGCAATTCACCCGAAAGGATTGAGCAAAGAAGCGAGCAAAAATAAATAAAAAGACCAACAAGGATACGGAACTCACATGGCAAAGGGTCGAGAGAAAAGACGCCTTCGTCATCGTCGTCGCCCTTTAAAAGAAGTCTGCGCTTCCTTTGAATGATAAAAGATTAGAAAACAACAACTACTCGTACATGGGTGCTCCTCCTGCCAAGACAAAAACGGAAATATCACTAGGAAAAAATAGGAAAAAAAAAACAAACACATACACAAGAAGAAAGAAAATAGAAAAAAACATAGCAGTAAAGAACAAAATGTGAAAGGGGAACTTTGTAGAGTGTCAAAGTCAACAAAAATACACTCAAACACAACCGAAAGGAAACGAAAATCCATTTCCTCTACACCTAGCCCGTCTCTTCTTGTTTTGATGGTGTCGCATTCAACAAGCCAACTTGTGTAAGCACTCCTGTGGGGGTTACCAAGAATGGTAACTGCATGAATTGGTCATACCGGAGGGGGTGTAGGCATAAGACAACAGGTTGCAATATCCGAAAAGAATTAGGTCTCGAGAAAAATAGGAGAAATGGGGGTGCGTTTTCTCCTACAGTACCAATACTAAGTGAACAACATTTCAACAAGTGAGTATCCAACAGTTCTGGTCGGTACGCAGGCAGTTGAGGATTTTTGTTTACGAGTATGTGTTAGAGGGGAAAATACTTGGATATGAGGATAAAAGTCTTGCTGTCAGTGAAGTACGATTTACTAAAAATAGAGGGGCTAATAAGGACCAACGTCAGAATGTCATAAACGTCCTGCGAATAAACTAGTTCGGAAAAAGTATTCGAATTTGGTACATATATGTTATATATGAGCCTGCAATGTTGAATAAGCGCTAACGAGGTCAGATTCCACTTGCCAAGTTTTTAAGCTTAGTCTCTACCAATTGTCAAGAATATAAACGTTTCATGGGTTCACACCAAGACAAAAAGGCAAGACTCAGAACTTCAGGTTGTCGAACCCCAAAAGTCATTTCTCAATTCTCTAGTTCAAAACAGAAAATTAAAAATATCCTGATGACATCGGGAATTGGCCTTAGTGGAGTTAGTTGTGTTATCATTACGACCATCTGTCTACTCTGAGAGCGAACTATTAGAGACTTTTTTATAGGAAGACATTTCGACTTCCGAAGGCGTGCAATTTTCTACCGAAAGGGTGGTATCGTCAGAAACAATTTTTTTTTTATTTTCAGTGTGTGGCCAGGATTTGAACCCAGATGTCGAGCTAAGTAATTGACGAAGTAATCATTGGACTACTCTGATCGTCACTTCTCCAGTTGCGAAATCGGCAAGTCGTGTTTCGAAAGACTGCTGAGCAATACAAGAAACTAACATTATTACTGTGAATTGGCAAACATAAAGTACTCGTAGTTGCTATTGAAGCGTAAAAACTAAGTCATGCTTCATGATTTCCATGAATTGTTATCCTAAAAACAAGAAGTCTGCCTTCTCAACTAGAAAATAGATGTGGGATTCAAAGAATATGATAAACAAATCCATTGTGCAAATTCTGAATTCTTCAGACTATATTCACATCTTAACACAGCTGGCAAAATTTACCTTATATCTTTTCCCCCATTCATTATTGCTGCAAATGTATTGCACGTGCTCTGGTTTCTGTCTCTGTCTATTATACTCGTATCAATGCTGGAAATCTTATTATGTTATAGAGCTGAACTTTGGAGTTTTAAAATTTTTTTGCATAACTGTACATAACGTTCTTATAGATACCAAGGTAATATTATACGTAGTAATATTATACAATACGTAGACCAGATTAATGCATTTGTTACGCACATTTGCTTTGAAAACGCAATTAGAAAAATCGCTAAAATTGCGTCCTTTTCCTTTTTTCTCGGAATTCCTCACACAGTTAGAGTCACCCCGTTCAGCAGTCTGGATACTAGGCCAAACATCAATTAGACCACATAGAGTTTGATCTTATAAGGGTCCAAAACTACAATATATGGCATCGTTCCTACTGAGATCCAGAAGCCTCTACAGTGACCTACCTTCATTCTCAAATTGTGGGCTGGGGTCAATTCGATGTATTACTAAATTCAGAGGAAGCTCCTCGGTAGAAATTCGTCTGCACTAATTAGTTGTGTACAAACCTACTTAAACTTCTGGAAGGAGACTTTTGCAAATACCTTGTCCAAAAGGAAAGTCGTTGTTTTTTTACTTCTGTTCTGTAATTTTGATCTGCTTTATAAAGAATGAAATTAATGAAGCTCTTGCTTTTAAAATTATCGATAAAATTTCCGAATTTACATCTTACGTTCTCAGGTTATACATTGTTTATTGTTCTGGTTTTGCTTCCAACAAATATGGTGACCGTAGTCATAACCTTCCCCCAGTATAGATAGAAACATCAAATCCCACATCAGCACTGTAAAGGTTGACGATTGAGCACGTGGACCATTACGTAGTCAGAACTTTTTGTCATACGAGCGCTATTTGCGTTAAAAAAGTGATCTTAGCCAAAAACTGGAACTAAATGGAGAACATTTTCGTACGTTGATTTTTTATGATTTCAACGTGGATTAACTCAACAACAATATGTCAATCAACTCGCTTCGACTTTTGGCAATGACGCACCATCTCCGGCTACCGTATTTCGCTGGTTTACCGAATTCAATCGTGGCCGTCGTTAGAACCCGGACGAATTTCGTGAAAGTCGTTCAAAATCGGTTGTTGTGTCAGAAAACACCCATGATGGAACAGATATTGCAAGATCGTCATTTGACTTATGGTGAAATTGAAGCATGCTCGGTCACTATTTCCACTCGCATACATTTAATATTGCATGAACATCTGGTCGTCAAGAAGATTTATTCGCGTTAACAAAAAGGCTCGTGTCGATTTATCCAAAGAGATGTTGAAAAAATTCGGTCACCGTGCTTCAAAAGACGTCGATGAGATCATGACAGGCGATGAATCATGGATCTATGCATAAGAGTCCAAAACTAAAAAGCAGTCGATTGTATGGATCTTTCAAGACGATCAAAATCTAACAAAATTTGTTCGCGCCGAAGTACTTCGAACCCGGACGTGTCGCCACCGTGCCATTAAGGCAACGTACTCGTAGAATGATCAATTCGGAATTGTACACCACCACATAAAAGTCTTTGCAGAGATAGGAAAAGCAACTGCTCATTCCATTCCCCACCACGACAATGCGAGCTCTCACAGGTCGGCTCAAACAGTGACTTTTTAAGCACTCAAAACATCGAATTGATGAGTCATCCGCCTTATCTTGGTACCCAATGACTTCTTTTTATTTCCGCATATCAAAAATAAATTGCGAGGTTAACGTTTTTCGACGTCTGAAGAAACGGTTGTTGATAGTAAATATTTTATTTGTTTCTACTTGTTTTCCTCAAACTTAAGCAGCAACCCGCGTATACGATTGACTTAAAAACTGATAGGGATAGGGATTGTGTATTCTTCTAACAATGCCTCCCAAATTCATGTAGTGTATTTCAGAAATAAATTTCGTCAATAAAAGCGAATCTATTTGGTAGGATGTGATATCTGCTTTTTCACCTATAGCTAAGTGTAGCTACGCCTTCTCTAAATAAGATGGCTAGACAGTTCTAGTTGCACTACTGGACATCCGGGGAATAAAAAGATGCCACACATAGCTAATGAACTTGCCAAAATTGTCACAACTCTAGACATCCCTTCGGTGTCTAAAAACGAATAACACGCTAATTTTTTTACTAACCTTTGAAGTAAGATATATCATAAAATATAAGTATACATTTAGTACTACCTATACACCTCTGCATTGCATATCATAAAGATCTTAGAACCATTCTTTAAGCCGCTCTATATTGAATCACCTCGATAATGAATGTTTGTTAAAGTTTTTTTCATTTGAGTGATCTGATTCTACTAGTCAATTGTATACCATACTTAATGATTAAGCTCCAGCAACAATAGATGCGATCGATAAAACTAATATCAGCTGGTCCCATGGTAACGCGGAGTAATGGTGAAGTTTGGAGACTGGTACGCAAGAGAGTTCGGGTTCGAATCAGACAGGAAAAATTAATGGTTCTTATGAAAACACAGTGAGTGAAAAGATTGGGCTTAGTGTACATCAGATTTTTGGCTCATCAGCTTATACGAGTATATGTTATTTGTTTAAGTGAAGCAATGATACAATCCACAACTTAGTAAGCATTGGTGATCATCTCAATAGTCTTGATCTCTCCACCAGTAAACAACTCATCTTGGTTACCTATTTCTCGGAAATCTCTGCTGTGCTATGCGCAGACTCACGAAATTTGTTCCATGATCTTTAAGTTTACACACTAGATGTGAGGACACTGATATCCTATGCTATCACATACATCCATCTTGGTAAAGGTTTGTTGTCGGGTTTAAAAAGTCAAGTTCAAGATCAGTAACTCACCCGGGTAAGAATAGGATCAAATGGACAAATCATCGCACCTATAGGTTTACTTACATACATACGTGAAAATCATATAAATATCATAGATTTATAGTTTAACTCGGTAAATTTGCTTCCAGAAAATTGTTTGATTTGATTCTGGTTTAACTGGTGTTAACTAATTTTATATACCTTCGTGTCTAAAATGACAACTCGCCCTTCATATCAAATAAAGGTGCGATCAGGAAAATACTTATCTCTCCAATATTTCTAGTAAGTTTTACCAAATCATCGAATCATTTCTTAAAGTGACTTAGAGATATCCTTAAAATCCTCACCCATAACCCACTTTTAAGAAGTTTCTCTAAAACAACATCATCCCATTCTACTTGTATATGAATATATTCTCCTACAACTGATTACCGACGCTTAGCGCATGACAGGATATTCCCCTACAATTAACTAACACAAACTTAAATTCAATATAGGAGACCTATCCACATAATTTCACTCACAATCTGTGTGACCTGTTGCTAGAGGGGATGCCACAGCTTGCATGTATGAGTAGCCAGAAAATGCAACAGGGCAGTACCACATACACATACAATTTGAATCATTCATCTACGTCAAGGGATGCTCCCTAATTGCAAAAGTCTGGGCGCAAAGCAAGGCAAAGCAGACACTTTTATGCATCGGTATGCGTGTGAATGCCGGCAATGATGATTGTAAGTATCCAGAACCTATCAGGTTCCTCCCGCTTCCGGATAACATCGAAATCGAAGTACAGAAGGCGCTACCATAGCCACCATCAATGTGGAAAAAAATCGGATGAGGTGAATTCCGACGATGTTGGAACCTCAGTTGGATAGTTGACGCGTCCTGAAACGGTTTGGCGTTCGTTTTTCTAGGCTCTCAAGAGTTTGGGATCCAACTAGGAACTTGGAGCTGTCTGTAACAAAACTTAAATACTTTTTCCAAATCCAAATTTTTACTAAAAGTATACACTTCTATCAAGTGACAAGTTAAGTGAAAATACTGATTGAACAACATTTGGTGTCATATCATACGAATAAGTGAGTGAGAAAAACATTCAACAGCTTTCCGGAATCTAGTTGAAAGTAGCTGGTGTGCCTAATTTCAGCGGCCATAAGGTAAATAAAAATGAAAGTAGTTCTATTATTATCCTTAGTCATTTATCCATTCCATTCGTTAAATTACAAATTCAGAAACACTTTCCCGCCCATTCGCGTAAGGTCCTTGATATGGCGAATTCCCGTCGTCATCATCGTAATCGTCGTCATGCAATCTGCTGAAATCACGTTTGGTCAATTTTGTATGCAGGACACGTTGTGATTAATTGCTCAATAAGACGGATAGGGGTGGGGCTACTCGCAAGCTGTTCGCTCTTCCATACGAATAATACTATAGAATCGCTTGCACACCCTGTAGGGGGTGAACAAAAAAGTAGCAATAAGAAAAAACAAATTGTAGGGAAACAAAATAAAACAAATTGATTCAATGTCTTCGGGAAGCATATCGGGGAGATTTTCTTCTTTCTTTTTTTGTTTTGTTTTTGTGTGTGTTACATCTTTGAGATACCAGACACACTGGCAGGAGGAAGACATGGATGAATGAAGAACCCGAAGCTTGAGACGAAAAAAAAAACAACAACTGTAATCATGATTAATTGCAGGATAAATGAGTGCAGTTTTCTACTCGTGTTGCGAAAGAAAAGATCCTCCTAAATAATTTACTCCCAAGTGGAGGATGTCCTTACTCATCCTCTTTCGTTAGCAACGACTTGGTTGACTTGGACTTGGTCTAACTTTCTTTGGCGTTACTCGAATGACTTTATGGAGGATTGCGGCGGTGGTAATGGCAGATGACTGCCGGCGTGTAAGGTTACCCACTTGCACTCCGTACATATCCTGCTCCCGTTGCACACAGTCTTCTCTCTTTGAGAACGAAATAA
Organism: Volucella bombylans; assembly: GCA_949129095.1. Classification (NCBI taxonomy): domain Eukaryota; kingdom Metazoa; phylum Arthropoda; class Insecta; order Diptera; family Syrphidae; genus Volucella; species Volucella bombylans. The sequence continues at coordinate 155,985,068 of OX422143.1, forward strand.
GTTTCTTCTCACATCGTTTGTTTTTTCTTCTTCTTCTTTTTTTTACTTCCCTTTCTTCGCATTCGCTTCTGGCAAAAAGTAAGGAATTTCTTCCTTTTTTTCCGCCAACTTTCCTTGTGATGAAAGAAAATTTCTGAAAGTTTTCATCGCACTTCATAAAGTCTGCTTGGTTTCTTGGTAGACCCTCAAGCACACCCCCTCAATAATTTCCTGATGTTTGCTTGACCAAAATGCGCGCTTTAATCAGCTGATTGTCTGCGTGTGCCTGCCATTGTTGTTATTGTCGTCTTCTGTTTTATGATTTACCATTTTTAACATCCTTATGACAGAGTTTGGTCTTGCTCAGTCTCACACCATATCCCTTGCCCTATTATCTTTCGGTTGGTTTCTCTTTCTTGAAGAATTTGCGCTGAGCAAATTTTAATCCAAAGGAAGATTAATTAAGAAAAATATGAAAATTTGTTTTGATTCATTACCCGAAGAATTTTTTATTAAATCCTTAGATAATTTTCTTTCTAACCAACTTTTACTCCACAGGGAAGTAACTGCAGCTGCCAGGACAAAAATCGCTAAGAGATAGAGTGGATAAGCAAACCTTTTACACTGCAAAAAAGTCACTCTTCATTTAGTCATTTTAAAAGGTTTTCAATTTTTCAGCTTGGTTATATTTTTTGTTCTACTTATTTTAGGAAGGAGAAAGTTTTACAGCTGAAATCCAAGTTGGAAAAAGCTCCCAAAATTATATTAGCATAGTACTGTAGGAATTTGCTATTTTTTAATATGAACACTTAATCCTCACGTTATTCTGTAGATTGACGGATTATTTAATGTGCTACATTAGCCTTAGTGTTGATACTACATTTTCGCCTAAAAAGGACTAGATAATATACTTATACTCGTACAATATAATTCACTGTTAATTCTGAACTGTTGCAGGTAATATGAATACATGTCGGAATAGTTACACAAATCGCTATTAAAAAAGTCCGTATTCTTAGAGAACTAACTTGAAAAAGGAATCAAGCTATTAAACGGTGAAGTTGAAATTCATCACTTCAACAAACTGGACAGTTTCGTTAAAAATTTGGCTAACTTTTTCCGAAGTAAATTCAGAAATCCTGTTTGTATTCAACATAAATCTAGTTAGAATACAAATTACTTATTTATTACGGAGATTGGTTCATTATATTTTTATTACATTCATATGGCTTCTATGGGAATTATTGTCGCATGGTTTATTATTAATCCGATTTAGGGCACTTTTAGGGCACATCTCTGTCCTCCGAGCGCAGTTTTTAGATGAAGGAACAAAGAGAAGTCGCTTGGGGCTAGATCTGGTGAATAAGGCGGATGTTGAAGCAGTTCAAACCGTAATTCATGGATTTTCGCCATGGCAACCGCTGAGGTGTGAGACGGCGCGTTGTCTTGGTGAAACAGGATTTTCTTTTTCTGCAAATGTGGCCGTTTTTCCGCAATTTCTGCCTTCAGCTTGACAAGTAATGATGCGTAGTATGCTCCTGTAATGGTTTTTCATTTTTGAAGATAATCGATTAAGATAACTCCTTTACTATCCCAAAAAACAGTCGCCATCACTTTCCCAGCCGAAAAAACAGTTTTTGCTTTTTTTGGAGCCGGCTCGCCCTTTGCAGTCCACTGTTTTGACTGAATTTTTCTTTCGCGCGTATAATGGTGTATCAAAGTTTCATCTACAGTAATTAACCGGCGCCAAAACTCGGATTTATTGCGCCTAAACTGCGCCAACAGAGCGTTGGTAATGTTCATTCGAACTCGTTTTTAGTCTAACGTAAGCAAACGCGGCAACTAACGCGCGAACAGCTTTCTCATGCCTAAAACTTGATTTAATATGTAACAAACACGTTCTTTGGACATTTTCATAACCTCTACTATCTCTCTCACTTTAATTCGACGGTCATCTAACTCCATTTGGTGAACTTTAGCAATGTTATCGTCAGTGGTTGCAGATTTTAGACGTCCCGAACGTTCATCATCGACCACTTTTAAATTCAGCTGCCCAAAATTTCACTGTGATAAATGATGGTGCAGAGTCCCCATACACAGAGTCCAAATCATTTTTGATTTTCGTAGGCGTATTGCCTTCCAAAACAAAAATTTAATAACAGCTCGATACTCAATTTTTTTTCAATTTTCACAAAAAACACTCACATCGACTCACTCAAACGACTGTCAACTAAAAACTGCGCATCCAAAATGACTGGAACTTCGGTAAGTAACTGGAAAAAAATGCACAACTAGCATTCACTAGCTTTTATTGACGAGTGCCACTATCTTTACGTTGCGGTCGGAAACTTTTCAGACAACCCTCGTACGTATGGTTCACGCTGGAACTCTATATCGTCCGGACTAATACCTATTCTCCACATTTTTAAAGAAATAAAGTACCGATGATGCCACCAGCGCAAAGACTACATCTTACAGTGCACTTTTGTGGGGTAAAATACTCGTAGACTTATGAGTCTCTTTTGGATTTGCCTCATACCAGAAATATCAATTTCGTCTGTCACAAACTCATTCAGCTTCCTTTCTCAATAAGATTTTTCGATAAGAATAAGGGTCGACTTCAATCTACTTACTCGTAAAATCATAGTTCCGTGGACTGTATGTTAGGAACTGGCACAGGTGTAAGTCGAGATTTTTTCGCAATATTGTCAACATAGGACCAACGAATCCCAAATTAGTGCCATACTTTGACTCACAGCGACTACAGTTTTTTATACGCGCATGATGTCGATGCATCAATTGCTTTGCATCATGTAAAGCTAAGATGGTCGATTATGAGGGCTAAAATGTCAAATAGCTCTTTACATAATACATTTTGCTAGCTGAAGACTGATTTTCGAAATACGAAAGCGTACTTCTGGTGTAAATCAATTCATGAATATTAAATAAAAGAGATATAAAAAATGACAGCACAGTTTGAATGCTATTGCTACTGTAAGATCTACCAGCCAAAACAAAAATACACCCCTGCAAAATATTGCACATAATCTTTCTATAGCATAATCTATTACTGTCAACAAAGCATGCTTAAAAACATTAACTCCTTTTAGACCAGTAGGTAAAATTGTATGATCTGATCGCCAGGTGACCTAGAAATTATTTAAAAATATTTATTTACAAATATTGTTGTTGACTTCAACTCTTGACTTTAGGTGTCAGTTTAGTCCAAGTTGGACCTCCACCAGAAGCTATGTCTATATACGCATAGAAATGCGATATTGTACTAGTCGTTTGTGATTGCACATACCAAGCTGCCTCAGGTTACTTCTCACTTGAGTGCGCCACGTATTGTTTTTTTTCGGTACGGATTCAAAGACACACCGTTTATCAGCTTATTTATTAGTTTATTCATCTTAACGGATAAATTTTGGCTCTTCCGACAAAGTTAACGTCGCTGTCTAGCCATATCTTCGTCTCCAAATTTCGTTAATGCAAACGGAACCGAAGTAGCTAAACTCATTTTAGTCCTCTTTTGATACTTCTGCTTTATGCTGTAAGGATGGATGATAAGAATCATATACAATGCTTTCTTCTTTGTTCGTGAAAATTACATTTTTTTAATTACCTTCTTAATCCAAAGAAACAGCGATTGGCAATTATGTTTCCTTGCTTGTTATCTACCATAGAGTCGTTGTTTGGATTTACCTAAGAACAAGGTCTTTTGGCACCTTAAATCTACAGTTTGTAGATTTGATATACTCATTTACCCATTAACCCATTTTTGCTGATTCTGCTTCAGTGGCCTTAAATGTTCCAATGAGAATTCGCCGACTTCTTTTCATAAATATCAACTCCGGTAGTATCCGAAAGATAAGAAAAATAGATTTAACAAGTATTATATAAGGTCCGAGAATAAATTATTAATTTTATCCCCTTTGGGTGTTGACAACAAATAATACACCGTAGGTCCGTCTCATCTGTGCACATGAACAACACAGAAAATTGAGAGCCTAGGTAGGTTATGATCCACACCAATGTGTCAGCGCCATCCATATGTCTTTTAATTTTCCTATGCATTCATCTGAGTTCATTCCTCTTTTCAAGATAAAATATATTTGGGTTGTTAGAAAACTGTCATCCTTGCATGACCGATTTCTCATGTCCACTTCATAATGAACAAAAAAAAACAAAATTAAAATACCTAATGTTAACAAAATTTGTGTTTTTCAATATTTTCATGATTTTTTAACAATTTTACAATTTCAGAAGACAAGTTCTGTTATATGATTGTGAATTGCTCAGTTTATCTCTTAAGAAATAGTGTAACAAAAGAATAGATATAAAACATTTATTTGGCTAAACCAAACACTTGAAGAGTCTTATACGGTATTGTATATAAACAACTTTCGAAACTTAAATAAATTAGAAAAACAGCCAGTAAATGATTGCGGAGAGAACTCTTCGATTTGAAAGATCTTAAATATACCATGCAAGTCAAGCACCCAAAAACTTGTAACATTTCTGGGACCAATTAAAACGTTTTGAAACTTTTTCCCAATCTAATCTCTAAAAGTGTCAAAAAACAAATCGACATCTGACAATTAAGTCTTATACGAGTATGTAATATCACTCCCGCTGGGCTTTAATGGATTTGACCTTCCTCTAGGGAATTACGTATTTACGTACTAATGTTTTAAAAACATACCTGTTCTAATCAGAGGTGTTTTAATTGGTGAGGGTTTTGCTGTACATCCAGAATTTCGTTTCTGTTAAAAGGCTATTGCATTGCAGATCGTAATCGCAATCAACGAAGCAAAGAAGAGAACTTATTTTATGGTCGAGTAAACTAATTTCGTCAGGTATTACTTCATCTTCTGAAAATTCTTGACCAAAATGAAGTCATGCCTTCTTTACGAACAAATTTTCATCCAACAGACATAATATTTTGACGAATTCCTTTGCCTTCTCCCTATAGTGAGGTTTTTCTTGTCAAGTGGCTGAAACAGGTTGGCGGCGTTTGATCGGAGAAATCGAAAAATACCCATCTTTTCTTCTGTGTCAGGACGTATTGTCTAACTTACCCTTCTTCTTCTTTTATTTCTTCATAGATTTTCAACGAAATAACATTTCATAAAATACTTTGTCCCACACATCTTTGGATTTGAATAATAAGTCAGAGGTATATTTTCTTTATTGAAGAATCCAAGACCTTTTCAGAGGTTCAAGGAATGTAATATTAAAACTTTGTGGGATTTTCTGACTGTGACGATTACTTCCTGATAAAGTTAGCCACTTTCGCAGGAGTAAAAAATATTTTAAGGCGAAAACTTATTTATCTCGTAATCTGGCTAAGAGCATACATAGTTTACGTAGCTTTCTGCACTTCTTAGAACTCTTTTATTTGATTTCCCATGCATTTGGCCTCTCAATTCGTCCATCTTTAATAGCAAATCGTTGTTGAACTAACAATGGCATCTAAACTTAACGGCTAGTGCTTTTGAGCTAAACATTTAAATTAAACCATTTAAACAAATTTTCTGTACATATTTGTGTTTACCCTTGCGTTGCCATTTAGTGTTCAAAATATTGTTTCCGCATGCAATCTCACGAATTTACTTTGCAATACAAATAGAAGTGTTTTGTTTAATTTCGAATTGTGAAACCATTTTGACTTAATGTTTTACCGCTTTTGTTGTTATGCGCCTCGGAATTTTTTATAAAGTTTCTAAAAAATAAAGAAATTTTGTTAGAAATTAAGCAATTTTGCCAGAAAAAACTGCAAAATTTCGCAACAATTTTTATTCAAAATATCCGGAATTGAATGTGGTTGATTTTTTAATGGTGTATTTGCATGAGTTTAACCTAAGCAAATTAGAGAAATTAAGAAATAAAACAGCCAAATGGAGGGAAAAATACCGAGTAACGTACTTAAGAAGAAAGTAGTAATCGGTGAAAACTTACTCAGAAGTAGGTTAAAAGTACATAAATCTAATATTCGCGGACATGTTTTTTCTGTGGGTAAGTGTGAAAATCTTCATAGACACTATGAACGCGGTGCTCATAGTAGTGAAAGATTCTTACTCACTAAAAAACGCCTCCCTTCTTGTTGACTACAACTATGTTACCTAATCAAGTAGTTTCCGTTTCAAGTAATATTCTCGTGGGGCAGGTAGCTTTCCATCAAAAGCACCAGCTAGGACTGCTATTTTATGGGGATGCGGATAGAATTTTGAGTATTTTATTATTATAATGACCATGAAGACGAATACAGAGTTTGCGAGCAAAGTTCATTATTTCGTCCTCGACGGTAACTATTCCTAAGTCTCTGTAGATGTCACTGTTTCTGATATACCATGGAGCATTCATGATTTTTCTTAGAACTTTGTGATGATAGGTTTGGAGAATATTTCAGTAGCTTGGTTTAGTACAACCGCAAAGTTGTATACCGTACGTCCATACAGGTTTAAGCACTTGCTTATAGATGAGCAGTTTGTTATGTATCCTTAACTTGGAATGCCTTCCTAATAGCCAATACATTTGTGTGAATTTATTTTCAAGTTCATCACGTTTCTTTTTAACATGCGGCTTCCATTTCAGTTTTACATCTAATGTCATTCTTAGATACTTTGATTCATTTGCATATGGTGTTTGTACCGAGTTAATGAAAATGGGAAAGTTGTTTATTTTCCGGTAAGTAAAATTAACATGAGTAGATTTGGTCTCGTTGAGAACAATTCGACAAATCTTTATCCACTCGTAGATTTAATCCAAAGCCGTTTGTAGCTTTCCAGCAGCTAGCTCGACTGAAGCATCTGTAGCTAGTATAGACGTATAGTCCGCGAACGTGGCTACTATTGTACCTGATTCTTCCGGTATATCTCGAATATAGAGTAAAAACAATACCGGGCCAAGTACACTTCATTGTGGAACTGCAGCAGCGATCTCTTTAAATTCCGAGTATTCGGTGCCATGTTTAACACAAAACATTATGTTTTCCAGGTACGATTCCAGAATCTTATGCAGCTCTCTTGGAAGAACCTGGCTTAGCTTAAAATTCAAGCCTCCGTGCCATACCTTATCGAAGGCTTGAGACACGCCAAGAAAAACGCTAGAACATACATATCTTTTTCCCCTCTACGGCTTTCTCAATTTCAATGGTCAATTCTGGAGTGCTTAGTTCTAAAACCGAATCGATGCTCAGGAATTAGACTTCTCTTTTCAATGATCGGTTGCAAGCGCTTCAAAAAGAGTTTTTCAAGTATTTTAGATATTATCGGCAGAAGCGATATGGGTCTGTAGGACTTTTTTCGTTTAGAGATTTGCCTGGTTTAGGGACCTTTATAACTTCGGCAACTTTCCATTGGCTTGGAACGTTTAATAATCTTAGCGTGGCATTTATAAGTTGGAGCAGTTTGATCAGGGCTTTCTTTGGCAACTCCTTGAGAATTTGACCAGTATTAAATCATACCTTGGGGCCTCGTTATTTTTCAATTTTTTAATTGCTTGGTTAAGTTCTCCTATCGACACTGTTTTTATTCTAAAGTTGTCCGGTGCCGTAATTATATAACTAGAGCCTCCTGTTAACGCCTGCTCATCAAAAAGTTTAAACGGTTCTTCTAGGTACTCGGCAAATAAATCCGTCTTGTCTTTATCTCCTTTTGCCCATTTGCCCATTATTTTTTCTTATGGAAGGAAATTGCATTTGAGGCTTTTTGATTCTTTTCATGGCTTTCTAGAGGGAGTAATCCGAACTTCTTTCGGCAGTAAGACCTTCGGGATATATAGAGATATTCCGATTTTTGTAATCTCGTATTGCTTCTTTCAATTTCTTGCATAAGTGGTTCAAGTATGTTTTATGCTTCTCCTCTTTTCTCTCACTAGTTCTTTTATTTCCGGCGGATATTTTATTTCAGTGCTTGCTTCCTTTTTTCTCCTAGTGGGAGTGTTGTTCCAGGCAGCGTTCTGCAAGACTTTGATGAACCATCCCAGTTTTAGTTAATCTAGGCGCCACTTCTTTCTTAACTAAGGGTATGCTTAGTGTCAAAATGACTGGTGAGTGATCTGAGGAGAGATTATAACTTTCCTCGATGCTTGTAGAGATTTTGGCTACTCCCTTTGTTGCAAAGAAGTCTACAAGATCGGGTGTCCTTGTTATATCCGAAGGCTAATATGTTGGTTTTATTGTCGAGAAAAAGTCAACACCAGATTGCATACCGGCTTCATAGAGTTGACTGCCTTTCGTTGTATTACATCTTGAGCCCCAGAAGGTATATTTTGAATTAAAATCACCACCAATTATACAATTCGGTTCGAGTGAATCAAAGATACCTTTAAAGTCATTCTTTTCTAGCTTGCATCGCGAAGGATAATAAATGGATGCGATGTTATAGTGTAGGTGGTTATGTTTAACGCGAACTGTACTTAACTGCATTGCATCGCTTTCAATCATAATATTTATAGAATGCTCAATACAATCTGTAATGAACAGTGAAGATCTGCTTCTAGCATTTTCTGATGGACGGTATGCATGATAATCAAGGACACGAGGTCCTTTCCTCAAGTGAGTTTCAGAAATCAAGCAAATGTCAATGTTGGCTTTTCGTTAAAAACACTTACAGTTTGTAGAGTTTTTAATAAAGCAGCTGTTTCATATTCATACTTGAGATCGAGTTTTAAATATTTCTTTCTCGAGATTGCTCAGTTTTTCAACTAAGAATTCATTGGTTCTGCTTTTGCTCCTCAAGTGTCGTGAGAATTAGGGAGAAAACGCATTCCGCTGGATCTGGCGTAACACCGCTTTTTTTATTTTCTGTCAGTCGATGGCGGCTTTTCTTTTACGATCTTTTTTTGTATATCCTTCGACTTTACCACTACGGATTTTCTTTCTTTCACTGCCTTCTCTTTAGCAATATTTGGTTTATTTGTAGTTGCTTTAGGGTTTGGACGTAAGGTCTTTTTTTAAGGGTATCGCGCCTTTTTTGGAGTTGTTTCACCACTTCACATCCGCGATAGTTTGCTGGGTGCTTCGCAATTTGTGCAAGACGGTGGACGGTGTGGATTCGCAGTCTGGCCTTAATATATACATATGTTATATAGGCACACATTGCATTGATGGAAATGTACGACTATTATAAGTTTCAAGGTAAAATGATAGCGACCGTGATGTTACCGTTACCTTAAATATTTGAGTAAGTAAATTAGTATAATTTGCAAGAGCAGAATTTCCAATGTGGCGTGAACTGTGTGGAACGTAGCTTCGTTCTGTTGAAACCGTATATCGTTGGTGTCTATATCATCCAATTCAGATCAAATGAAGTTAGTAATCATCGACTTATAGCGCTTGCCGTTGACGGTGATAGCCTGGACAACGTCGTTCTCAAAGAAATATTAACCGATTACGCCTCCAGCCCAAAATCCACACCAAACAGTGAATTTATTGTGACGCTCTTTGATCTCATGTGGATTGGTCCCAAATTCGACAATTTTGTTTGTTGACGTATTCATTCATTCAGAAATGGGCCTCATCGCTGAAGATGATTTTTCGATGAAAATTAGGGTCAGTTTCCAACTGCTCCTTGCCCTTTCAGGGAACACACGTCGTTGTCTATGGTCATTTACCTTCAGCTCCTGGGTCAGATGAATTTTTACGCCAATTTCGCCAAGTTGTGGTCTGCGAACTGCCGAATTCCTATGACTGCCTCGGATTCTCCTGCGCACTCTCATGGACAGCGGCAATAATTTCGGCAAATCTTGAGTTTCGCCGACGTACGGGTATTGGTTTATCTTTTACTAAACCAGTGGACTCAAATTTATCCTCAACACTGCGAATAGTCCTCTCGGAGTATTATAATTATTCCAAAGTCATTCAAATTCATGTGTAAATGATGTCATTTCTAATCTTTTGCTGAAAGGCATCTAAACATCGGACCGGAGTTTTCCCCGAAAAACTCAAATGCGAAATTGTGATTCCACTCTTTAAAAAAAGGTAATAAACAAGATAAAAATAACAACAGGCCGACCTCGCTATTGTCTTCGATTTCGAAGTTTTTGAAAAAGCAGTTAAAAAAAGGTGTGGGCTATCTTGAGAAAATAAATTTTTCTAGTCCAATGTAGTTTGGTTTTAAAACGTTTATCTACTAAAGATACTCTTTTGCACTTCTGATCCTTCTTACAGAAGCAATTGGATGACAAAATACAGCTGGTCATTTTTTTAATATAATCAATGCGTTTGATATGGTTGATCACAGAATTCTTTTACATAATGAAGACTTCTGCGGAATTATGAATAATTGGTTGTTTCCTATCTTAAAAATAGAACACAACAAGCAAAGATCTGGATGAATCTAAGTCTCCGTAGCATTCTAAATATTAGTGTTCCTCAAAGATCTGTACTTAGACTTATCCTATTTTTAATGTATATTAATTCCATGCTTGCATTACCTTTTAAAGGAAAAACTAGAGTCTTTGCTGATGATCTGAGAATTGCACATGCCTCTGTCAACTTTTTTAACTTAGTCTTGATATTAATAATGATATGCAATTTCTGCTTAACACAGCCAAGTACTTAGCATCAAAATGAAGCTTATGATTTTCCGTCGAAGTTCACAAGGATATCGTGATGTTGATTTCGTATTCCATGGGCCAGACTGCCATAGGTAGCTATTGCCTGTGTGCTCTCCTAACTGATGTGAGACCACCTTTAACGGTGAATCCAATTGTTGTGACATTTATTTTAAAGTTGAAATTGTGCATCACTTCAAATATTTTTGAGTAACAATTGATCCCAACATGAATTGATTCATACACATTTCGATTTTAAAGCGATACTTTCTCTCTATCATTTGATGTTTTTATCTCCTCAACAAGTATTGATCCAGCAATACATTAAAAACAATTTGTTTTGCTTTTTTCCCTGAAAACTACAGTATGGCATAAACTATTGAGGAAGTGATTAGACTAATAAACTGCAGCATTTGATCGTCCTTCAAAGGTGCTCCATAAGGAACGACTGCAAGTGCAACGGCCTAGCCCATTCTCCAGAACTTTGTAGGCTACTCAAAATTCTTCCAGTAAGACACATGTGTATCTTTTCGAAAAAGGGCAATAGTTTCCCCACTTTTATGATACTGCCGTCTTATTGGAAATAAAAAGCCCTAACATACATACCTTCAAGTCTCGGTAATGAAAATTGGTGCGATAGAGCAATTTATTCACGGAAACAGCCACACCCACTTCATTTTCGAAAAAATAAGGTCCTTCTCAAATAAAGCAGATGGATATAGCAACTAATGTACATAAAACAAAAAAATTCCAATGGTTTTCAATTAACTAAAATATACTCGTTAAAATAAGCTTTACTCGCCTCAATCCACTACTTCAATTTATCTGGATTCTCTTTTATTTTCCTCCTTTTCCTCTGATAATTTCAATTTTGGAAGTAAGACCAAAAGAAATAAACAAAATGAATAAAACCAGAAAAATCTGTCACCACACCGACAAATGCAAATGGGCATGATAATCACGAATCACATGATAGTTCCGTCCGAATTTGAGTACGACATTCTCATACGAAATACTCGTATTCCTGAACCAGAAATATTTGTAAATAACATTTCCGGTGATTTCATTAGTACCACTGCACAGCTTCTGTTCACTTTGAGCTTTTTGACAGGATATGCATGCAGTCTTTTTCGGAGGTTTTTGTTTGTTGTGATGAACACAACCAATTTTCAGGGGACAATTCGATTAGTGAGTGACCAGACCACACATGTTCGTCTGGTAATCATCTGCAGTATACTTTTTCCTTTTTAATCGGGTTTCACGTTTACCCATCACAAAAAAAAAAAAAAAAAAATCTGAAAGTTTGTTATTTGTTGAGGTTTTATGTTAAAATCAATGAAATGCAGTTGGTTTGATTGCAATTGCTTTAGTCACAGGAAGGTTATTTTACGAGTACACTGCAGTAAGTCCCCATACTGTTCTACCGTAACTCCCAACTTTTAAGTGCCTCCCTCAATGTGTTAAGTTGATAATAGAATTTCACTTTATAAACAATTTTTCTTTCTTATATAAAACTCCAGTTTATATTATAACTATTCTGTGTTCCAAACCCAAATATCTACACTGCTGTACATATTTCGGAACCACATTGTATTAAATGCTCTCTAGTAATAGTATTGTCTGTGGGTAAAACGAAATACTTTTCCTTATTCAGACAGCGAAAAAAAAAATCAACTTCCAGGACAACAAAGAAGTATACAAAAACCTGATTAGGAAAAGAAAAGAAAAACTCCAAACTAAAATATAAAGATCTGAAAAGATACACTTTTTCTTCGCCCTCAATATCTTGGCGACATTTATCCCTAATAGGGTGTAGCCATTTCTAAAAAAAAAAAAAAGTAAAGATTGACGGTAGCTCTCCCCTACAGGTATACAAGGCAGTAGACGCAAATATAAATATATACTCGTATATATCTTTATACGTATTTATACTATACAATCCCTGGACACGAAAAATTATTATTACAAAAATAAAATCATAAATGGGGGTGGCTGCAGACGGTTGGCTTTTGTATGAAAGTCCAGCACAAGGAAAATATGACAATTCTGCCCCCTTTCAAAGAGCTACAAAAAACGAATTACGAGTAAGTTCTCGGTGTTGTTTTTCTCTTTTAGAAGTAAATTTTTACAACTTTATTTTGATGGATTAAAGTGTCGGATAACCTAACCTAAATATTGTTAGAAAAAGTATTTTTTAAACACCACTATTACACCAGTTAAATGTATAAGGAGCCACTTGCAAGAGAATTTTTAAAATCATGAGACCATTTACGAAATTCTAGTACCAAGTTATTGTCGGAAAAGAAACGAAATGATATTACGAAACCAAAATAAAAGTTAAGTGGACATGAATACAAACTGTCAGCGTACTTTAACTTTATCACAGACACGGGTGGCCGTGGTGTAGTGGTACTAGCAATCGCTTCTCACTCGGAGGGTCAAGGTTCGAATCCTGCCCATGGCAAGTTAGTTTTTCGTTTGTGTAATTGGAACTCAGACAGAAAAATTCTGCGTATGAAGGCATAACACTGACACATAGATTTGGCTGTTGTAGAGTTTCAAGCACAGAAAAAAATACTGTGAATTATACCTCGAATCACTCTGAGTGAAGAAAAAACTCTTCGTCCTATTCGGTTGGTTTTCATAAGTCATAAGTCATAAAACCCCCCTGGAGAGCGAATATCGAAACCAAATACACCTGAGTTTCAAACAAACAAAACAATTTTCCTTTCTCTACCATCTACCTTTCCGCCCGCGCCCTGGCAACAGTAAAAGGGTATCTAACCCCTTAGGCGCGCGTAAATTATAAAAAAAAAAATCGTCAACCTCTATGCTTACTTCTTCAGTCTCTAGTAACAAGGCCCTGTCTGGATATACGTATTCGTATGTTCAATGAAACACAAAATCAGTAATTTGTAGGACCAGATGGAAAAATGTGCTTTTAAATTATACTTATTGCTGCTTTCTTCGGTTATCAATTTTTAAGGAAATTGCATTCTTATTGCTTAAATTCAGGGTCCTAAGAACCATTTGCAGCCTGTAGGCAGCTCCATTTACTGGGATCAAGAGTTTGCTCTTGTTTTTGCATTTGATGCAATTAAAAGTACCTTGGCTTTGGGTTTTTCTTCGAAACTCTTGATCCTTCTAAAATCCAGATGAATTGGTCAGCTGGAAGTTTGTCCACTATCGGTTTCGTAATATACATAGAGTCTTCCACTAAAGCGTGTACTCTAGCTGGATTTTCAAATTTAAAAATGCATATATTCGAACTGATTCGTAACTCATCATTGTCTAGTGGCTTTATCCAAATATAAAAAGTTGCCTAAAGAGCTACCATCTCATTGTCATTTTGTTTCGGACTCATTTATATTGGCATTTAATAGAAAATCTTGCCGGACTGCCTTCAAAATTCCTTTGCATAGCTATGCATACGCGATATTAAGAAAACTGATTCCTCTAAAGTTGATGCGGTTAACAAGGTGTCTCTTCTTAAACATGGGGTCAACGATGATGAGATTCTACTCAATTCCCGCTACCTTAAATAATTCGGTAGGTCAAGTTATTCGTCTTTGATACGGATATTGCTATCCAGACACGTACTTGTTCCATATTAAATGGTTCATTCTAACATCGGAATGTTGGTAATCTTCACCGTTTAACAGTGTGCAGAAGTGACTCCGAAAATCATTTCTCCAGAAGAACTTCTCCTATCTGGCTCGATCGTGCGATTCTCTCAGCAGCCGAGAGGTCTGCCTTTTTTGCAGTTTTTTGAGGCTGGATCAGAAGTGCTCTAGTATCCTCTTACGTTTGCAACCCTCAAGGTCAGATTTCTATATAATATTTATTTGGTGTTCTGCCGCGTGGGATATCAGGATCTATTTTGGCACGTTGCAACATTCGGACATCTAGAATACTTGCACATATATTGCGTTTTGCATTGCGCACTTTTACATTGATTCAATCTTATTTTCGTAGACTAAATGTAAAACGCTAGTTCTTTGCTTATACTGTCAGGCAGTAGAATTCCCTATTAGTTAATATAAGGAAGCTTCATGGCACTATACGTGTTTATTTTGATTAGTAATTTTTTAGATACTTAGCTGATAATTTGTAATTTTATTTTGGTCTACGAGTACGTTCTCTCCCCTTCTTTATGCTTTAGTTAAACCTTAATCTATCCATTAGACAAAAAAATGTGAAACAAAAACATGATGTATCCTCATTAATTCGCTCTAAATTTTCTAGAATTTTCTAAATTTTATTCCGATTAATTCCTCCTCTACCTCAGAATTATAGCTTTGGATTGTCACATTGTCCTCTCCTCATTTATATTAACACTAACTCATTTGTCACATTCCTCAGTCACCTTAAAAATTGGATAATACCTCGCACCCTAACAACTAAACGAATAAAAACTTTTTTATTATACATATACACCGACCTTTTGTACTATCTGTTCCTGCTAAGAGACTAAAGAAATCACTTGCCGGAGTTCGGGGTCATAGTTGCGAATATGTATTTAGAATTTTTGTTTCCAAGCTGCAAGATGAATTTCGGATTTTGGAGCAAAGTGCGAAACAACCACATCAGTTTCCTCGGCATACTAAATTCGACTGTCGCGTTTTGTAGCATAGTGCCATTAAAATTGACTAATATGGCCGTGAAGTGGATAAACAGATGAGGTATACCGACTTGGAGATCTTTGGTCTTTTCCAGGACGCAGTCTGAAAATTTGGTACGTATGTCTATTCGCCGGACATACCAAAATATCGTCTTTCGGTTTAATAAACCCTGACTCTGATCGTTTCGAACACGCTGACTTATTTTTATTCAGCCTATTGATAGCAGTATCAATAATATACCTACATATATGTATGCATCATACGTTAAATACTTTAAAAATTCTCTGTGTTGCGGTGACAAGATTACTCTCATTGTTTCAGAGGCACTAAAGTTGTTGTGCTTCTTTCTTAACTCCTCAAAATCTTTTCGCTGGGAGACTGCGTAGTAACATTTTCCCACACAAATTTCTGACTCTTACTCTCCCATCCCCGTAGTTATCTGTAGTCCCTTGCAGAGTCCGGTGTAGTCGAGCTCTGAATCTGACTAATAGCCACAGCAGATATTTGCCCTTGAAAGCTTGTACATTTAGAATATTTGAGGAGTGACTTACGTCAATCAGCTTACTGGTGTAATAGTAGTTTTCGGACATCCGCAGTTAGCTATTTCAATCAGTTTCTAGCAATAACTAGTGTTTCTTACATTATATTGCCAAGATTGGACATCTAAAAACATAGATTATACCCATAGATACTCGGGATACTTTCTAGTTTAGACGTATTGTCTTTTGAATTAGTAATGGTAAATATATGGAATGTGCATTTGCATGCACTCGCAAAAAGCCTTATCGGTCTGTGATCTGAAAATATTTAAAAAGTAATTATTTTGGTAGGTATTTAATAAGTCTACCTCAACGGAGACTCAATCTAGCATATATCACCTGCGCTTTTAAGAATATAAACTAACTACCCAAAAGAATCAATATAAATTTGTTTTTCTCTCAAGTTTTTAGGTACAGGCGTAGTTAAAAGCCTCACCGCCTTCAAAAACTCCTTTATGTGTATAACGTTCTTTCAAAGAATCGAAGTTTATGTAGCAAAATCCATAACCGCAAACTCTAAGTTGAACAAATGTGTTATCATTTTAGAAATCTCAGTTAATTGTGCAAAGAAAGGCACTTAGAAAACTAATTAATTATTTTCGCATCGAGTCTTCTACCTCCTGATCAAAATTGGAATCATTTCCAAGATATTTTATCAGATTAACCTAAATTCAAAATCTCAGAAATCTATATATTTTATCCTTGAATCCTGATCTTTTATGGTAAAACTTACAAATCATAAATGCAATAAACTGCATTAACTGAACCTTGCTGGACAATCGGACCCACACAACTTTCTACTCTATTCTTTTCCCAATTAATTTACAAGAAAACTTTTCCTGTCTATCACAAGGACTAATCTTAACTAAGAATTTGTCAAACTTCTTAAGTTTAGCTTCTTAGCTGGTGGGGAAAAAAACGTCGTGACCAAATGCAAATGAATCTTCTCTCAAGAAAGATAAAAAACAACACAAAACAAATTAAGTTCTAGGACATTCGTGGTTGGAAGGATAGTACTCGTACGTATATCTACTATATACGTAGCTCTACCAACTCCACGCATTTGCATTTATTTTCTTTCTCCTTAGGCGTACAAGGGTTTGAGCAAATTCACTGATATTGTATTGCACCATTGTATTCATACAAAACTGAAACAAGTGGCAAAGAACAATCTGTTTGAGAGGCAGATGAATAAAAAGGAAAAACAGAAAAGAGAAGAAAAACGACTAACAATACAAGTAAAAAGGACATGCAACCAAAGGAATGCTAAATCATGTCCAGCCAAGGACTCTGCTGGATATAATTGTTATCCTTGCACTGTGAAACACTGGAAATCCTGTCCACAGCTATTTTTTATTCGTTTCTTCTTCCCGCTTTTTTTATTCACTTAACAGCAATTTTGGATTGGCTGTTGGCTGAACCCAACCTCTTCAATCGTCCCTATGCCATCCACCCACTATCAACCAGCCACCAGCTACCGGCCGCCTGCCGACCAGGAAGAAAATACGAATCATAAAAACTCACAAAGAATAATGGTTAGGTAACATGCCCACACAGAGTATGCGACCTACCTTTAGCTCTAGCCCCCCGAAATTGCCACTGTTAAGGTCCTGATCCTTGGCTAAAAAAAAATTATATAAAATAAAAGAAGCAATAATAATGGGACAGAGAGACAGAAAAACAGACCATCGTGCACCGGCGAAAACGATAGAGTCACGTGTTGCCATTTAAGTGCGGACGTGCAAAATGAGCCATTTACAGTCGGACAGCGATACTTGTTACTCACATCCGAACTCACAGTCGTATTCGTACAATAACAAAGGGTTGAAGATGAGTGGCAGGATGGAGACATTCTAGAGGGTAGGTAACAGTTTTGTCTGGTTAGGGTTCCTGGTTGCCAACAAAATTACCGAAGCGTTGTCATACCACGAAATATGCTCTAACCAGCAATTGTGTGCCAGCTTCACAATATCGCAATAGATATGGCAATGGCATTCGCACGAAGAAGCAGCAGAGAAAAAGTATTCCTGACTCCCGAGTAATGGGAATGAAATTCGCCACTAAGGAGATCCGAAAGGATGGCAAAATGGACTACAACATAAATGAAAAGACAAAAAAAAGTTATGCCATACAATTTTTACGAATTTCAATTTTGTCCCGCTTAATTGCACCCAAGACCACAATCTTTTCAACTTTTAGCACTCCATTTAGAGAGGGTGACAAGACTATGGTCACGAGTATATTTGTGTTGGAGTGGAAAAACGAAATGAAGTGGCTACTTTGGCGGATAAAATGAAGAGGAAGAGGGATGACGTTGCCGGAAAATGAAGACAGAGTCGTAGAAATTGAATCTGGCTTTGGTGTGACAAGTGTTCTTTTATACGATAGCTGGTTCGTTGTATGAAGTGATTTAAGACTGGCTCCATCTGGCCTCAGAAAAGAATTGGCATAAAGGATGTACCAAACGATTGAATCTTCCCTTTTTTATGGAAGATGAGGAAGTGCTTATTGATGTTTTATTTTGCTAGACCATTGTTAGACGTGTTGCCTAGAATATCCCTAGTGATTATAATCGGCTACGGATTATCGTTACTTATAAAAAAACTCCAGTAGTTGGTGGTGGATGCGTCAGCTGGGAAATCTTTGATCCATTATTATCACTGGAGCTTATTATTATGAAAATCATAATGGTTTCAGTGCCTTGTAAAAGACATGAGCTCATATTGTTGTGAAATCTTAACGAGTTAAAACCACTACTTAATATTTTTGATTACAAATCTTTGATTCTAATTAACTTAAGAGCTGCTGGTACATACATTGTAAACATGTATATTACAACACATATTTTGTGACATGAAGATTTTTGGGTGTTCCAGATTTACATATTCCGGCACACTAAACCAGAAATTGCTTATCACCCATAATTTTTTAGTAAAAACCATTTTTATATTTCTACTCGTATGTATACAACGCATTTTGGATAGAGTTCACCCAACTTGTCTGAAAAGCTTACGAACTTTATTGTGGTGTCAAAGTAGGAGATCAAGATTAATCATGGGTATACAATTGTTAGTTGGTAAGGTAAGTTGGTTGATAGGTACAAAACGTCATATGCGCTTTGTAGTATCCATGGTTTGGAGAGAACCGAAAGACCATGCCACAGATTGTTACTTTTGTCTCACTAACATACAGAGCATCGGCCCGAAGTCCAAGAATACTGTGCAGTATCCCAATTTACCATCAGCTTTACGACCTGTCGAACATAGTGAAGAAAATTCTATTCCAAAACAGACAGAATCGTGCATTCAGAACCTGAATGTGCCAGTGATTCAACTAATCACGATATGCAATTCGAACAGGGAATCGACAATAATCCAGACTTTCAATGATTTGGTTAGAGATTTACAACTAGCGAAATCACAGTCAGAAATCCTAGTATCCAGATTAAAATAATGACATCTCCTCGAAGGTGACGTACATATAAGTGACTTCCGAAAACGTGAAAAAGGATTTGATCATTGTTTCGCTCAAAAAGGGATTTTGGTATACTGCATGAATGTTGCCAACTTATTTGATGCGTTAGGACAGAAATATGAACCAAGCAATTGGTGCCTATTTATTGATTCCAGTAAACTTAACTTACTTCACAACGGCAATAAATACCCATCTGTACCTATAGCTCACGCTGTTCATATGAATGAATCATACGAGAATATGCGATATCTACTACAACACATTCAGTATAAAGACTATAAGTGGTCAATCTACGGAGATTTAAAAGTTATAGCGCTTCTTGTTGGACTGCATACTGGGGTATACGAAAGACTGCTATTTTCTGTGTGAATAGGACAGCAGTGCACGAAGTTATCATTATATGCAGAGAGAATAACAACTACGTCGAACACTAACTCCGGGTGTACTAATGTATACTAATGAACCCCCAGTGTATCCAAAACACGTACTTCTACCTCCGCTCCATATCAAATTGAACTTAATGAAAAATTTCGTTAAAGCTATAGACCGGACCGGTAGAAGGATCTTGTATCTGAAAGAAAACTTTTCCGAAAGTTAATGAGGCATAAATTAAAGTGGGCATATTTGTTGGACCACAAATAAGGAAACTTTTGAAAAATAGTGAATTTGACAACATGCTAACTGATGTTGAACTAAGAGCATGGAGAGCTTTTAAAACTGTTGTGAAAGCCGAAACTTACAGAGATCTTGTAACTGAATTGTTTAGTGCTTACAAGGAAATGGGATGTAACATATCACCAAAACTTCACTTTCTTGCTTATCTCTATTTCTTTCCGGAAAATTTGGGTGCAGTAAGCGACGAACATGGAGAAATGTTCCACCAGGACGTCGTAACAACAATACTATGCTTGCTGATTACTTCTATACATTACTCCGAGATGCCACAGGGACAAGATATCGCCATAAAATATCCGCAAAAACATTTTGAAGCAAGATTTAGATTCAGTATAAAACACAATACTTTTTAGCAAAAAATCTATGGGTGATAGAGAAAATCTGAGGTCTTTTACTGTTTTCCAATGTTATTTTGCTTAAGAAATACTATGGTTTATGCATGTCATCCAAAAAAAGTTGATTTTTGTTGAACAGTGTAATTAATAAAATAGTTAAAATTTTGGTTTCTACATAATGGTACATACGCCCCTTGCCTTCAAACAATAGAATGTTCCTAACAATTTCATATATTGTAGTTCAGTTATACATTAATCTAAGTACTTTCTGGCACATTTGATTTATGTTTGGTTATAATGAGAAATAAAGAATTTATTATTATTATATTATTAATTATTAAAAATTATATCCTATACATAGTACTGACGATAGTTTTTAGTTCTGATTTCAATGGTTGAAATAATTTATTATCCCATTTATATAGTTAAGGGCACTGATAACGAAATTACTAAGTTTATTCCAAAACTCATCATTAACTCCACTTAAAACGTTCATCATTAAGGGTTGGTTTCTTAAAATATTTGTACCTAAATTCCATTAAAATCGCGCATCTACCAATGAAATGTTGGACTATTTCTCTGCTATTATACAGTGAGCACAAGGAGTACACAATGGTTGCTTTCCTAGACATAGAGGTCACCTTTAACAACGTCAACACATCCGCAATCACGACTGCGCTGTCAACTCTGCAGGTAGACGGCTCACTTGGGGAGCTGATTAATCTAATGCTAACAAGCAGGATAATCAACTCCAAACTGGGTGAGACTTCTGCTAAAAGATATGTCAGTAGGGGTACGCCACAAGGCGGTGTCCTCTCTCCCCTTCTCTGGAACTTAGTAGTTAACGAACTACTGATATACCTGGAAGCGGGTGGTAGCAGAGTGATTGCCTATGCGGATGACGTTGCCATAGCCGTCTCAGGAAAATATCTAAATACCATTAAAGAACTCCTCCAAGTAAATCTTAACAGATTAACATGCTGGGCAGATCGCTGCGGATTGGGAATAAACCCCCATAAAACTGATCTTGTCCTCTTTTCTAGGAAATATAAAATTCCAATCATAGACCCTCCTTCAATAAACGGTACCAGTTTAGCTTTCTCCGATACAGCAAAATATCTGTGTCTCATTTTTGATAGGAAACTAAACTGGAAACCTAACATTTAAGAAAGAATCAATAAAGCTACAATAGCTTTATTCTCTTGCAAGAAAGCCATTGGGAACAAATGGGGCCTTCAACCTCGCATAACCCACTAGCTATACATCTCGGTCATAAGACCGATACTTACTTACGGGGTGGTTGTCTGGTGGACGGCCTTGGAAAATGCAGTCAACCGCATTAAATTAAGCAGAGTCCAAAGAACAGCATGTCTATGCACAAGCGGAGCCTTGCGGTCTACCCCCTCTGCGGCATTAGATATTCTGCTTCACTTGACACCCCTCGACATTTTTAGTAAGCAAGTAGCTGCGACTGCAGCTATTCGCCTTAAAGCGACTAAACAGTGGACAAATAACTCATTTGGCGACGCCAACATTCTTAATACATTAGGAATCCTCACAGAGAACACCGATTACACCATACCTGAACTTTGGTTTGACAAAAACTTCCATGTAAGCTTCCCCTCTAGATCATTCTGGGAGGAGGATGCTTTCATGGAGGACAAGTCAATCCATCTCTACACAGATGGATCTAAAATCGACAGCGGAGTTGGTGGCGGTGTTTTCTCAGATAAGCTAAATCTAAGCCTCTCTCTCCGCCTTCCAAATCACTGTAGCGTGTTCCAGGCGGAAATTTTGGCGATTAAAGAAGCTCTGTCCTGGCTGAAGAAAAACGTGATATCTGCAAAGGATATCCGCATATTTTCGGATAGTCAGGCCGCCACCAAGTCCCTGGACTCGGTCTCATTATATTCTAAAACCGCCCTTGAATGCCGATCATCTCTCATGGAGATGGCAGAGCAGTTCAACATTCACCTCTGTTGGGTGCCGGGCCACAGAGACATTCCAGGGAACTGCAGAGCCGATGAACTCGCCAAAATTGGAACCACTCTACCTATCCTACCGGACAAAGGTAGTACAGGTATACCAATCGCTACGTGCAAACTAACGCTAAAGCTAGATGCCAATAAAAGAACGGACCTTAGGTGGACTGCTGGACAAACATGTCTAGCGACCAAACAGATCTCGCCAAGGCTAGATCTGAGTCGATCTAAGTGTCTGATCCTTTTAGATAGGAAACATCTCAGCGCCATAATAGGTGTCATTACCGGACACTGCCTCATAGGCAAGCACGCAAGAAGGCTTGGCGCTTTTACTAACGATTTCTGTAGAAGCTGCATGGACGAGGAAGAGGAGGAGACAATCCCCCACCTACTCTGCACATGCCCAGCTCTCTCTCAGAGAAGGAAGCTTCATCTAGGAGTTTTCTTCTTCAACGACCTAAACGATCTAGAAAAAATGGACGTTAACAGTCTCCTACACTTTATTATAAGCTCAAACTGGTTCCAGTAGTAAGAAGATCATATATCCACGTGGCATCACAATGGGCCAATAGGCGTAAGTGGGTTGGTATTTCCAACAGCCACTCTTACCTAACCTAACCCTACAGTGAGCACAGTTTACAGTCACGAGTGCTAAACCCGCTTCCGTTTAACCAAACCAGGTCACACCATGCTTTAAGGATCCATTGACACAATTTTAGTTTGTTCCTCTTTAAATATCCATTTTTCTTGATTCGATAGTCTTCCACTATTTCTAAATACCCTGTTTGCTGATTTCTCTAAATTAACTTTCATATTCCATATACTGCAGTATTCTTCTAGCCTGGATATCATTGTCTGCAAGGTTCTTATGTCATCTGCTAGGATTACGATATCATCCGCGTACTAAAGTAAACTTATATTAGATTCTTCACCTTAAGGGCTGCGATTGCCTGCGGGTTGTTGGTATAAATCCGCGACTTCAGGTATCCCCATAGAGGGGGAACGCTTTCTTCACTATATCCATTGTGACTCGCGCTGTGTGTGCGATTGCACCGTCTTGTCGAAACCACATGTTCACCAAGCCACCCACATCCAATTCCGGCAGTAAGAAGTCGTTTATCATGGCCCTGTAGCGTTCGCTAGTAACAGTGACTCTATTGCCGATGGCATCCTTAAAAAAATACGGCCCAATCACTCCTCCCGCGTAAAGGCCGCACCACACAGTGGCTTTGAGTGGAATATTTTGCTTATTGACGTAACCGCTTAAGTGGAAATGCGCCTCGTCGCTCATGATGATTTTCGACGCAATTATTCCACGCTCTTGAGGAGTATTGCTTGTCTCTTTATATACTACAGCTGTCTAGTTCACAAATGTCAAATATGATTGACGACAACATTTGCAAAAATTGTTAGAACATTGTCAGAACCAACTCATATGTATGAACTCATATGTTCTCTTTTTGCCAATCATTGAGTACATCTGAATAATACGAGTGTATATGTAATTAAAGTTAGCTGAACATTGGTTTATTGTAATAAAGACTTCCGAATTGATTTGACGTGTTTGTCTCTCTAATCCTTTTAACTAACTTTATTACCTTCAAAAATTATACCATCTTCCGATAGGGTGATGAATTTTACGCCACCTTGTATATACGAGTATTACTTGCCTGGTACTACGTCAAAATGCAATGCTTCTAAATCTAAGGGATAAACTTTCCTTTAAACCCATCATCACTTTAGCAATACAATTCATAAATGAAATTTCAGGTTTGATTTGCATCGCCTTTTTTGAATATGGGTAAATCTCTCATCCACTTCGCGTCTTTTAAAAATTGTATTATCGTACGAGCAATCACTAGCACGTCTAAGAACTCGTTTGTTACATTTTTCAAAAATTCATATGACATCCTGTCTTCCCCGTGAGCCTATTTAAGTTTGACCCATTCTAAAATGTGTGTTAACTCTACCATTGATATAGGTTTATCAAAATCGTCATCTTTAATAAGCATAGGTGCATATATCGTGGGTGGATTTAAAAGAGAGTGAAAATAAATCTTAAACTCTGTGGCCAGGATCTCAATGCTCAGCCGATGATTTGGTTTCTAATTTCCTTCGCCAGCTTCCACATTCTTTGCTATCGTTTATTATATTAATTTTTTTTTAATTGATCTGATTGTAATTTGTGACCTTTTTTCCTTACATATACGCTTGTTGATTTGCTTCTAGATATTTTACCTTGTCTTAAGTATTCATTCTTCTTTTGTACTTTAAATGACATTTTTCTTGCTGAATGGCACCTGGCAGTGTAATTTAATGCAGTATTAAGTTGACCTGTAGTCGAGGCTTTTATAACGTCAGTTAAGACTTTTGGCTCAATAACTTCCTATCTGTTTTCTAGAGTCTTCAGATTTTTATTTAATTGAGTTTGATACAATACGATACCAAACTTGGATATACTCGTATGAATCGGAATCTAAGAGACAATCGGCCGCTTGGGTATTCCAAGGTGAGCGAAAACCGACAAAAGTGACTCGTTCTCGAAGCGCTTCGAAAAAAATTATCGGTAAATCGGGCCATGTTACTACTGTGGCTTTAGAAGATTGAAGAACAGTTAATGCCGATTAGTATACAACAATTTATTTGCCGGAAGACATCAGTGAAATGCGTAAAACAAACAAAAAATAACATCATGACAATGCTAAATCACACGCAGCCAGTCAAAAACTTCAATTTTTGAAGTTTCATTGACTTTTTTTGTTTCCGTTCATAAAATATAAAATGCGTGGTCAACGTTTTTCAACGATAGAAGAGGCTGTAGAGGCGTTCAAAAAGCATATTTTTGAGGTATTGTGTTCAGATTAGCATAAATGTTTCGAAAACTAGTTCTATCGATGGAAAGTGTTTAGATCCTGAAGAAGAATATTTTGCAAAACAATAAACCATTTAAAGTAATAAATTTATGTCGATATTCAGTCGTATTTAGCATCTAGAAAACTAATATTCAAGGTCGTTCTCAGCTCAAAAACTATCGTTCCTTTGTTCGGTGTAGCTTTGCCAATATTGGCTTCGTACCTTAGTCTTATACTACTGCTTACAGAGTTCGTGGTTCTGTCCTCCTCTTTATTCACCCTCCTCACATTACCAGACTGATGACCTTTATATTTTTTCCATATTTCTCCCTATGTCATATAAAACAACTGACAGGGTCAGGGAGTTGTAAAGCATCATCTCGATTTTTCGAGTCAGGCATCCTAAGCCAATTTGTGACTAGACAATTGGATTCCGAACCGAACAGCAACCAGAAAATAAAAGTAACATACAAGTTTCCATCTATTGATTGTGTGATGTGCAAAATTTGGTCAAAATGGTGGATGATGAACCCTAAATGGGTAAACATCAGCTCTAATTCTTCTACAGAGGAGAAAAACAACCATCTGAGACAGTTTCAACATAAAAAGGGAAGACATCTTTAGTGTCCCTGGCCACATCGTGATCGATATAAAGCCAATCCTCCAGTGTGACGTATATCCGGACGTTTCGGTTAACATTGACTATAAACCTTTTGTAACTAGGGCACGGTTGTGGATATTTCAAATATCCCGAAGACAGTATAGTACACAGAAGTACTGTAAGAACGGCTAGTACGACCACGGTGACGCATGCGTAGAAGGAGTGTGATGGTGAGGATATAGAAAAACCATGGTAGCAGTTATTAAATTTCCGCTTTCAAACAAAATGTTCAATATGGAGAATATATCAGGAGAATTTTCCACGCGATAGATGGATAGTCATATCTAAGCTCAAGTCAGAATAATTTTCTGAATCAGACCCTCTACTTCTAAGCTGCTTAACACAGTGCTAGATGAATTAGTTACGAGCAAGAACAAGCCAACCACATAATACATGATCAAACTATAATATGCCCTATAAATACACCTTCAGAATTTTTTGCTTTAGGACATCCAGTCTTCTATCGATCTTAAAAGCGTATATGGAGGCATTTATAGAGATGAGATGTTAGAGACTTCAAAAAGATGTTTAATATCAAGAAAGGATTAAGACGAAGTGCTCTCAGGCATTTCTTTGACATTTTATTTAAGTTTTTTAAAATTAAAAAAACAAAAAACAATTAATTTGGTCTGAATTACCTCATATTAACTTCTCTGTGTAAGTTCGATACCTCATTGAGTATCTTTCTACTGAAATTGGTAGTTTATAGTTCTATTGAATAGTTAAGCTGAATTTAAATTTGAGGAAAAAATTATAATAAAACCTCTGTATAGAAAAAAAAAAAGAAAAATTAATAAATAAATAAAAAATAAATAATAATTATAATGATTATAATAGTCATCATTTTTTTTTATAGACAGAACAATTAAATTAATAAATAAATAAATACATAAATTAGTTAGTTAATAAATATATAAATAAATATGAGAATAAATAATAAATAAATATATAATTAAATAAATACATAAATAAATAAATTAGTAAATTAATTGAGAAAACAATAAGTAAATAAATAAATAAATTTAAAAAAAATATTTAAATAACGAATTCATGAACTCTAAGCATATTATACCAAAAATGACTAGAAAAATAAATTATGAACGAGGGGATTATCAGCATTGTTGCACGTCTCTGCGCGAATTTGGAATTACTAGTAAGTGATGTATTCTATCTAAGACCATTTCAACTTTTGTTCTTTTGTTCTTTTGTGCAGATCTCGCGTACAGTGATGCCATGGAAGATGAAACATCCTTTATTTTGCTGAATTTGATTTTTTTTTTTTTGAGATTTTGCACAATTTCCGCATACGTAGCCATAAAACAAAAATGCTTGGAACTTTACGTTGTATTTATATTCTAAGATTACTTTTTTTTCTGGAGATTCATAATAAAGGTTCATAATATAAAAGTCTAGTACGAACGTTAGCTTTGTTCAGAGTTTGTGTGATAGTATGGTTAAAGAGTAGCTTAGATCAAGAACCCAGGTACTTGACTTCTGTTTAATCAAAATCATTTATTCGTAAATGATTTGAGGGAAGATAGACAGTTTTTCCTTTTCGACTGAAAAAGAAGGCTTGTATATTTTCCCTAGTTAGTTTAATTTTCCATTTTGTATAATAATCCTTCAAGATGTTGATCGATTTGACTGATTCATCTCAATATAGAGAGCGAGTAGATGCGATGTAAATATGACAGTTTCACAAAATGGAAATTTCGATAAATCCGATGTAAACAGTTTAAACAATAAGAACCAAGGACAGAGCCTTGTGGTAATCCAAACCTATCATATTTTACATCAGAACGATTAGTATTCATGAAAACATTAAACGAACGACAGAAAAATTTACATAAAAACGGTGGAAAATTTAACTCAATAATTTTGAAAAGAATACCGTTATGCCATACATAAGCAACGGCTTTTTTTTATATCAAATAAAATCATCCCCGTGGACATGTTTAGTGATCGTTGATGTTTAACATAATTACTTATTCTCAAGATTTGATGAGAATTTCTATGAGAGCGCCTAAACCGAAATTGTTCGTTTGGTGAAATATTATTATTTTCTACGATTTGAAAAAGTTTGTCTTTGAGAACTTTTTCTAAAATTTTATTTAAGCCAATAAGGGGGCTCATTGGTTGATAGCACTCTACTTAATTAGGAGGATATCCAGGCTTAGGATTTGAAATTTAATTCAAAATGCTGACATAATCGGAAGAGCGCAGCATGATTTCAGTAACACATTTGCGAATACCATTTCACAACTTGAATGGCAGATAGATACAACTAGATAGATGACGTACTAAAGTACGATGTCTACTTAGAATCATACCCATTTGACTCTATAAGCAAACCAAAAACTACAAAGTTTTTCATCTGATTTAATTTAGGTATGACTGAAGAAAAAAAAAACATGTGTAGGTGGAGTTACATTTGTTCACTTATTTTTTGTATCAAATTTGATATCATGCCAATACTCAATCCCATCCATTGTAGTTATTTGTAATAAGTAGACAATATCCTTCATTCGTGTTTAGAAATAAATATCCACTAGAGCCAGGTCCGAAATCCTTGTATGCCAAAAAATTGGTCTACTCTGACCTTTCCACGAATTTCTAAGTATAATATTGATAATGATGTAATGGCTTTGACAGGGACAGTAAATAAGTTGTACAAATGTGGATGCTTTTCTTTGTTTTACGCAAACAACATAAGTAATTGTACATTGTAACCAATTAGATGCTCATGGAAATTCAACAAAAAATGTATGAAATCATTTGAAAAAATTGGATGCATATGGCAAATCAAATTTAGAAAATTAGATTTGAACAATTCTTTTGCCCGTTCATGTTTGAATACATATGTACGCTTAATAACGCAAATGTAAATTTCGTTTGACTGCGTTACAATAAATCAATTTCTCGAGTCTCTACCCTCAATACAATGCAAAGTTTAGCCCTGGATAACAATACACCCAATTTCATAAAACTAATACTACTTAAAATTTTTCCAAGTACCACCAACATCTATATACAACGATTATTTTACGAAGTCCATTTTTCCCAGCCCCTGGAAAATAGCCATAATTATGCCTTTTCAGAAAAACTTTTCTAATCACAGCCCTATTAGTATCTTACCATTTCTGTCTAAAGGCTTAGAGAAGTTGATGTTCAAACAAATAAATTACTATCATTTATAACATAGAATCACAGAATTACTTGTGTCCACTTCAAACAGGTTTTCGCAAAAAATGCTCTTATGTATCAGATATCTTCAAAGTGCAAGATGATATTCGAACAGCAACAGCAATTCGACAATTTTGCTTGTTTATATATCCATTTAACCAAAAATGAGCCTCATCGGAGAACAAAATTTTGCGTTGAAAATGATGATCAAGCTGAAACATATTTTCATTCACCGAACCTACAACTCGTATAGTGGTTACGCGGTTGCAACTCTTGCACAAGCTGGATCTTACAACCGGCTCATTCGGATTCTCCTCAACACTGCGCTCCACAACGGCAATAACTTCTTCTGTTTGTACTGTTTGTTGTCTTTGGGGATGCGTATTAGAGTGTACGTGGTGCGAAAATGATTCATCGTGTTCCGAACACCTTGCTCATATGGACAATTATGTCGCCGTAAAATGTTTTCCAAACTAAATTTGCACAATTTACACGCGTTTGCACAATCTGGCGTTAATCTATTCATCATAAAATGGCAAAACGTACTGACCACAAATCAACTTTCAACTGTCAAACTGACAGCGTTTCCAGTTTAGAAACCAAACCTCTGAAAAAAACCACACTTTATTATCGAATGCCTTTCTATCTATTTGAGAATTTATCTATTTGAGAATGCTATTTGAAGGCTTTTGATCAATAATAAAATGAACTGAATTGAATTGTCTTCATACGTTACGACTGAATAGACTTTTCTACAATTCTGCCAAAAAACTGTATCAACGATTTTTCGCAATTTAAACTTAACCCTCAGAAATGGAATGAAAATAAGAGAGAATCGTCTCCGAACATCACTTCCATAAAATTGCAATAATATCAAAATTATGTAAAATTTTCCTCTTTCTCATCTTTAACCTCTAAAATTGAAGACGAATAAAATAAAATTTCCAATCGAATGCTGTAAATCACCCCCAGAAAAAAAGGGTGGAATTTTAAATTTTGACAAACAAGTGCTACCTCTGCCACCGCTGTTGTCAACACTGTAATTTTGAATTTTCATAACAATCATTTCCTGTCATAACAATTTTTTGATAACGGACAAAGCTACTAAAACGAAAAACACCCCAAGGATACAACTTTTTAAAGATGGATCAACATTTTGTCCTTCGTAAAATAAAATTTTACAAGAAAAGGGATAAAATAACGAAAAAGGAAATTTATATATACGAGTGTATATAAAAACTGTTTACCATCTAAAATTATGTCACTTGCACCACTGAGTCTTAAAAAAGTCACCCCCAGAAATGCTGTCCCGTTTAAATTAAAAAATTGGGCTGAAAAAAAATAACTTCCGAAATCGATCCGCGATGATTTGGGCGAGGTATTCCAAGTATGAGCAGAATGATCCATTGGAATTCCAACGCAAACTTTCAACACCAGTTAAAAAAAAAATACAATACAACCAACAGCAGAAAAACAATAAGAGCTTTAGTTATAGCCCGGAATCCTTAATTATTTTGTATGTGTGTTTGTATGTACAACGTACAGTACATCCTCGTTTATCATTCATTTGCTAAATGAAGTCATCCTAGTATACGAATTGTTAGCTCCTTTTCACGGACAAAAAGTTGTACACATCTTCAGCCCGTTTCCTTCGACGCCGCCAGCAGAAGCTGGTGAAAAGGTTCAAGAAGCAAATGAACCCTTTGCCCCATTCCACTTGAGTTTGTCTCCTTAGCCACTTGAACTTTTTACGTATTATACTCTCTACATAGCGAAGGAGGTGAATAAGCGAAGTTGGCTAGCGAATGGCTAATTTAAATTCCGTTGGGGATACCAGAGGGATATTAATTACAAAAGCCATTCATTAATTTTAATTGCATTACATTGGGTCAACTACCCTCCACCACCGTTGGCCATAAATATTGGTGGGACACTGCCACTACGAGGCAAATAACCAACAAAACAAACAAACAAACACTGAACGTTACGTTGGCAGAAGCAGACAGCAATGTTTTCCAGCTTAGCTCGAAACTTAGGGCAGAAGGACCTATTTTCCTCTCAATGGTGCTACTATATTTTTGGAGTAGAGATGTTGTGGCAGCAGGAGATGAAGCTTAGTGTAGTCACTGTCACTCTACTTAAAAACGATTTCATTGACTACCGTGAATTGCTCTATTGTTCTAGCTGTGCTGAGGTGAGATGACTGTCACTGCACAGTGAGGTCTACAATAAAAAGTGTCCAAAATGGACCTCAAGTTAAGATTAAAAATTTGTTTTAAATTTACTTGGAACATTGTTGATTGTTGGCATTCAAATTGGTTATTGCTTGTGTATAGTTTTTTATTGTATTTCACAATATACTCGTAAGTATTTTGATCGGTTTAGGGAATTAATTCCTCAACATTCTTGCCATCAGCAATAATTATTTTCATAGTTCCTTAATCTTTCCCAAAGTGAAGTAAGGCCAAATGCAAAAATTTGGTCTTATTGTACATGGGCTTTTTTTCACGGCACCATGATCAACTGGCAATATCTTTTTAAGAATCAAGTCCCTCCAGCTTGGTAATTTTGCCGTAGGGGCACTTACTTGTTTAGGTGACGCTAAAGTTCGGAGTGAACGTGGACCTAAATTAACAAGCCTATTCAGCTAACCCAATCCTTAGCTAACCCCCTCCAGTTGCGTACTTCAAGTCGGTTGTGTTCCCATTCTACTCGTATGCGCCGGTGCCGTGAAATAAGGCCATTGATGATTTAGCCATTGATTTGATGTTTATTTGTAAAAAATTCACTTAACTTCATCTCAGGATCTTTCCAACGGCACCAAACATGAAACATTCTCTGCAACATATTACTTAACACAAGCGGTTTATTTACCCAGAAATACTACTCATCAACTGTGTGCGCGAGCATTGAGAGTCACGTTAATATAAACAAAAGTTTTTCCGTTGCAATTCCACTCACCGACCCAACCTTTTGTGTTTTGATTCATCAGTGTATTGCATGTATAAGCGCCTGCCTGAAAATGGTTAACATACCCTTAGTGGAGCGACGAAGTGGCGTGAGCGGCTAAACCCTGCAGAAGGAGAGTTGAAATTCAGATATCACCAGGTATCTGAAAGACATAGACGCCTTTCTGACAGTTATTAACATACCCTTAGAAGGAATTACATGATCAAGATCGGGTTAAGGCCTTACTACTCAATCGCCGTTTTAGACCAAAGAAACAGCGTTGCCAATTGAAAACCGAGCTAAGATAGACAAAGACCCTTACTACCTTAAAGTTATTGCTGTCGACTGTGACTTTCTGTACAATTCATTGATATTGTGTATCCCTTCTTGTTAACAGCATATACTTAGTATTGTCCTCAATTTACCTTTAAACTCATTTTGACAGCAGTTGCAATATTAGTGAACGCACTAGTGACAGACTGCTGAGTTCTGCCCATTATGTCAATACCCTCGGTAGTATTTGTGCAGACATTTGAAAGATTGTGCCCCCGGTGCTTGCACATTTCTTTCAATTATGATGTTAAAGAAGTAACATGATAGCGCGTCACCTTATCTGCTAAATTTTTCGACATAAAAGTTCTCGGTAAAGTGGTTTCCAATCTTGAAGATCAGTGACGGTTCTCCATCATTATTTTGCACAGACGGACAAGTTTGGCAGAGCTGCCAAAACTAAACATGGCTCTATATATTGTAGCCTATCTCTATAAATGCTGTCGTATGTATGCGGCCACAAAATCGATGAAAAGATGTTGGGTATCGGTTTGGACTTGTTGAGTTTTTTTCACGATCTGTCGGAATGTGGAAATTTAGTCTATTGTGAACTTTCCTGACCTGACACGACACTGATAGGGCCTAATTAGGTTGTTGATGAAGATTTTCAGAAATTCACACAATATGGCAGATAAGATGTTGTGCACAATATTGGGAAGACTTATATCTCTCTAGCTTACACAGTTGAGGGGGCCTCATTTTTTATGGATCGGCCAAACGATGTTGAATTTCATTTATGAGGCATAAGCTCTTCTGACGTGATCTGAGAAATTAATTGGTCTGAAGGTTGGCTTTTCGTATCATAAAATACAATATGAGTGTCTTGTGAAACCAAAAACAGCTTCAAATACAGAAAATATTCCCATTAATGATTTCTTATCCGATAACGCATTTGAATTGGCCGACCTAGAGAAAGTTGAACAACTTTGTCTTATTGAATTTACTTTAGAAAACAGAAGCAACACCTATTTAGTTTCAGATTTTCCATTATATAAAGACGAAAGGTCTAGAACCTCGGACATGTGAGAGATCTTCTAAAAACAATCCGGACCAAAAGTAATCAAGAATATATACCTAAGATACGCTGATGCCTCCAGACACAAGACGGGTGCTTGTTCTATGATATTCTATGAGCTCCTCGGCAAAACTTATGAACGATATACTACCAACTGCGTTGCAAATCAAACAGGACTTTTTACAAATAGGAGTTTTTTTTGGCAAAACTAATTTATCGCATTATCGTCCAACAAATGCCAAATTCCTTCTGCGCTATATTCTGGCCAAATAAGACGAATAGGATGCACCAAATGATTCAAAAAGGCTAGATAGAATTGTGCATTAACTATTTGACTCGCAAGAACGAACTCTTTGTGGACAATCTTCAGTTGACTTGATTTGACTTCTCCAAATTTGTTGGTTTATTGTTTATATTGAAAACATCATATATAACAACAACATCAGGTTTCTGGTTTATATTGAAAACATCATATTTCATTACCAGTGTTATGTTGTAAAGGAAGTTTTTGTTTTTGGTGGCCTCGTTGATGGTGTCCTTTACTCTCTGATACCTAAAGTGTTGTCATTTTTTATATATACCACAGAGCCTAGGTCGACAGATTCCTTGATGACTCATATGATGGGTTATACGTGTCTATATTGACGACTCGAATGTTGTATGTCCTTTCTCTCACAAACATCCCATTGTGATCTGCCTATATGTCGTATCATGGCACCTGGTATCTATACTTCATCTATACTATGCCAACAAAGTAGTTACAAAGAAAAACATTTCAGTACTTTTCTAGATTAATAGATGTAATCACTAAGCACAATGAGGCAGGTTTTCAATACTGGCAGCCCAGTTATTAATTCCCAGTTCTCATTCGTTTTGTGTTTTTTTTTTTTTATAATTTCATCTGGCCCCACTGTCCACCAATATTTTTCTAAAACAAAGCACGACTTGCTTAATCAACTGAGTACTGAGTGGATTTTGTATCTTATTTTCCCACTTTTCCTCCCGCATTTACCAGCAACTCTCAAAAGTAAACTCCATTCTAAATGTCCTGACCAAAAGTTCCAAAGGGTTCGATTCAAAGACTGGACGAAAAAAAGAAAATAACTAAATTAAAACAACAAACAAAAATCAACCTTTCACCGCCCGCGCCCTTTCCACACACCTCATCTATTCACATTTTACCTGAAATTCTAAAGGGACTCGAGTTCCTTTTAAAATTTACTGATGCCCGGGTGAGAGTGGATGCTTCTTTTTCTTCATATTACCCGAGTACCCTGTTGTAGAGCGGAAAAGCCAGGCGGATGTACTCCTTTCGCATGTTATGCGCTCAGACTTATGGCGAAATAAGTCTCGTTAATGTTACACCCGCTGTCAGTCGGGAGGAATTAATGAAAAATTTATTAGAATCGAAAGCGAGGGGTTACGTCTGATGGCATAATTTCCAATGAAAGATTCACCTTTAACGCCCCTTTTTTATTTCTGTTACTCTTTTCCATTGTTCGATCCTTCGTTCGTGCTTTGAAACAAATTTCACCTTAAAGCCTATAAAAATCCTCAAAAATCGTTTCCGACTAATATCGATAAGCCCCCGATAAATGTAATAATAATTACATCCTTGACAAGGATGAGTGAAGTGAAACATCTTTACCCTGAGGGAGGATTTTCGTGGACTACCTTTGGGTTCTTGGTATCACATATCCCGATCTGCTCTCATGGTGTATCATGATTGTGTGTGGCGCCATGAGCTGCCATCAACTTCCATGAGGGTGAACCATTGGGAATTTCTTTTCTTTTCTGTTTTTTGAAGCAGAGAAAATAAATCTGTGGAAATCTCGTGCCGTTGAAGTTGCCTTAACGTAATTGGGCTTTTGGGTGCGTGCTATCATGTGGGAAGGATGACTTCAATGACAAATGTGTGATCGGAGATGTCACTTGGAAGTGATACCAATATTGGGTAATTCGATTTAGTCAAATGGTATCACATCAGAAGTGAAGTTACTGCTTTTTGTTGTAACATGAATGTGGGTAGTCAGATCGAATTCTTACTTGGATTTGTGGGTGAAGTCAAGCAGACGCTACTTTATCAGATACTTTAGGTGATTAACAAAATGTAAACATGAGTAACTTAAGTAAAGTCAAGATTTACGATGATAGAAAATAATTACCTTTGGAAAACAGATTGGTGACTTTCTAAATTTCAGTTCATGAGAGGCAATAGATTAATGCTCTTTGAATAAATTTTGTTGTTAGTTTATACACATGTAGATAACCATATAACTATCACAGGCTCACAATCTACATCCATTGAGTTGTGAAGTAAAGCTTCAAATACTTTACGACATCATTTCTGACATCTTTCAGAAGAGTTGTTTAGGATTTAAAGTAAAAAATAAGGAAGAGGTGGAAATGTGTATTTGTATCACATTTTGGCCAAGCATCTCGAAAAATATCACACCGACTGACGGGAAGCGATAGACGATATTCGTACCGACCATGTGTTTTAGTACGAGTATCTAGATGAACGCGTTGATGGTGGAACTTTCTATATTTACACCGCTGCCTATCTACTCTAGCATGATCTTAAGGAAATCTTACGATAGTGCGTCCACTCCCGAGAATTCGGGATATATAAATTCTGGAAAAATTTATCCATTTTTTTAAAAGTGTATTTTCGGCCAGAGGCATATAGAACTCAAATTAGATTTTCCCTATTGTTGATATACGGTATACAGTGCGATGCATTGTCATTAGATTGTTGCAAAGAGCTTCAAAAACAGAATGTATTTTATGCCCTAAATAATTTCAGACTGTAATAAAGAACGGCCGCTAGATTATAACGACGAAAAAAAAGATGTGAATATCAACAGGTTCTCTAGGTCAAACTATCCAGAGTATATATAGAATAGTGGCATAACAGGTGCTAACCAGACTCAATCTCTCCATCTCATTACTGCAACTTCTCCAGAAGTCATTGTTTTGAACACCCAACCGCTCTGCACGTATGCCGTGGCGCAGTCTCGTATGATGTTACCTCACCTCACGCATCTCAGCTGCTAAGTCTAACTAAAGGGTCCAATTATATTGCTCTATATTTGGTAAGGAATCATAGGTATTGCGAATATGTCAATTAAAGCCAAGCTTATTTGTATGCTAAACTGACCTTATGACCTTATGACCTTATCGAGCTTAATAGAATTTTAACGAAGAGAAGGCCTGTGAATAATGCAACACCATTACGTGCCAACTCATCAGCTCGTTTATTGTCCGCGAAAACAGCATTGGTTCATCGGACCACACTCAATATCCCATTCAAAGGATTCCTGCTGGTTTCCACCATCTTTGATCTGTTTGTCATGGTATCACGACCGCTAACAACTCAAACAGGAAGCTCCAAGTAAACAATAATTAACCTCGCGGTAATATTGTTCTCAATGATAGTTTTTTTCAGGTAATTCGACTTGAGTGACACTGCATTTATTCTTCAACCTGCTTTTCTTATCCTCTTAAGGTTTCACAATGGACCGCAGCCCACTTGCCGATATCCATCTTATAATCACGAGAGTGGAAAGTCAGTTCTTCCGTGTTCTTAATCTTGTAGTCATTCCTGTCAAAAATTCTGATAGAAAATTCCCTGTTTAAAAAAAAGTATTGAAATCGTGTGATAACAAAATTTCTGTAGTCTGCGGGTGACACATTCATAAGTGTACCACCTGCAGCCCAAAGTCGACTGACTTTGGAAGTTGAACTGCGGCATTTCAAATCTAGCGGCATGCTACTAAGTACCATCTCCAATTCACCTTTGGATGTTGTACTGATTGACCCCATTCCATAATTCTAATGCAGACAATCCTGTGTACTCACACGCCTCTGTGGCTCCTCAAGATCAGATCTAGTAATCAGATAACTTCATCTCCTCGTAAATGGTCGATGATTTTATGTATTTCGCCCTGTCAAAAAATCAACTGAAAATATAACCCACTGCTGGCAAGCCATCAGAATCAGCGTCTTAATTGTTCTCCAACTTAAACATACGTAACCCCATCTTCATACTGGGAGATGGGAGAGCTTCTTCATTAAATGGATCTTGGTTCTCTGTTTGACATAGCACTCTTTAAATATTGGTAAAGCAGCTGCTGAAAGTGCAGTTTCAAAACCTGTACTATTCATCCCTCGTCGGTCACTAGATCCCTTTGCACTTAGAAACAGCTTGAGTTCCAAGTTTAATCTCAGCTGTCAGTTGCTTAGTTCTCTTCTTTCTGGATGCTGTTCTGATTATAAACTACTTCTATTCCATCGATTATTTTCTCCTTCCTTTCTCCAGTTTGGAACTCTTCTATCCGTAAGCACGAACTGACCCATTTTTCCGATGTAATAATCGGATATTATCCAGCTCTCTCACCCCTCACTAAGCAGTTCAAAGCCCTGATTTCGTATGCAAAATCCTTAAAAAAGTGAACTCCAAATATATATGTCTTAGAAGCTTTCATAAGGAACGTTCTTGACCAGAAGCACACGATTGATTCCATAAGAGAATTGTTTGTTTAACGTCTTACCTGAGAAACTGTGCTAGACTGCTTAGCAAAAACACTTTCATGTCGACATCAAATGAGCCTGTCTATTTTTGAGCATGTATTGTAGTTTAGAAATTCACCGAGATATGCTTTCGGAGTTCGGGTGTCCAAGTTCGCATAGACATCCGCATTTTCCATACGTCCTCGTTAGTTCGTAATAAGCACCGCAAAGGTTTAAGATGTAACCAATCATGACAACCAAAAACAGTGAGCGACAATAAAGAATAAGCGAACAGGAAAGCAATTGTCAGGCTAAGTTAATACACGGCTTTATGCCAAATAAAGTATTTCAAGGTTTGACTTCGTATTGAATTTGGTTTCAAAATAAAATGTTCTGTAACTGTGAAAATACCCTACTACTCCACTTCTTGACACCGTATTTCGAATTATATAATTACAAATCTGAAAAGTAAGTCAATAGCCTCTAATCGCTTACAACAAATACGAACATCTTTCAAAAAAGGGTGAAATAAAATCGCCTTAAAGCCTCAAGCACAATAAACACTTAAGACGTACAGATTTCAACGTATACCCGAAAAGTACCGCCTATATCTAAGCCACTAGGCCTCATAAATCTGGCCAAAGTATATTCATATTATTTTCATACAATCCACAACAGTCAACAATCAAAGTAAGATACTCGTACAAGATGTTTACTGCTGGGCAGAAAATCCTAACGTCCCGACTTCCTTAAATTCCATTTAATTTTCATCCTCTGCCGCCCTCCATTCAACATGAGCCTGCCAGTCGATCTTTACTCCTCGTCACCGTCCTTGTTCCATTTCACCTTCATTGCTTTTCGTTTTGTCAACTTTTATTTGATGTGGTGACAGATGATTTTTGTAATTTTCCTCCCTCCTGAGCCTTAGAATGACAGGGCGATAGATTCTTTACAGCGACAGACACTCGTACGAGTATCATTGCCTACTTACCTACCCACAGCTTTAAAGAACTCTACCTCTCTGTCGTTACATCGAGGGAGGTTTCGGAAGATAATTTTAAAATTTTTATGAGACATTTTCCTTCCGTTTATTTTCCTTTATTTTCATTCCCCAAGCACTCACAAACACATAGACACACTTATATAAATGCTGGCATTGCTGAGTGTATTGACTTTTATTTTGACGTTTTTCTTCACCGTTAGAGTCATCATTCGTGTGTTTATTTATGATTAATCGATTTTACGATTCCGTCTTTGCCCAATCTATTTGGAGCACAGAAGGAGGATGGTAGTTTGTTAACAGTTAATGGTAAACGGTAGGCGGCAGCACTTTAAAATGAAACCTACTCTTGATGGCAGATCTCATTTCAAATTTCGCGGCTCTTGGATACACCAACACATGAGCAATCGACGATGTGATATGATTGAGAGATTATACGCTATGAGCACATTCAGGGGTAAATTTACGGTCCTTTTACACTGCATTTAATTTAATGAGTCCTTTTGATTTTATTGCCCCCACTCTTACCGGTTTCGATATGAAGCGGTACAGACGCAACGGTACGGTAGAGCTATTTTTCGGAGTTTTATAGACGTATTCGACCATCAATGGTAGATGGCAGATGGAAAGCATAGCGTTCGTCATCTGGTCGGGCATCTTAGGGAGGCTTCTGTGGGAAATTTTATGACCATAAGGCGGTGCCTTAGATTAGGAAGTGATTTATTTAATGTGGTTAAAATGGAATACGGTTGCGGTGGAAAGCTAATGCGTACGTACCGTTAACTTAGGTTTGATACTTTCCTTTCCTTTCCTTTCCTTCATAGTGCTTATCATTTTTTTATTATTGTGGCGCTAAAAGTACCTATCAGTATGTATGTACGAGTATGAATGTATGAACGAATATCATAGGGATAGTTATGGTACTCGTATGTGAGCTTTGAATCTTTGATAAGTCATGAATCATGATGAACATGCATAAACACTTCTGAGCGTCATATTATATTTTCGAGGAGGTTAGGGTGATGAAGATAGGTGGCTATTTTGTGAAAATGAGATCGGTGGTATTAACAATCACCGGACGGTCAAAAAGATTAGGTTTCTCGAGTTGAAAGGTTAAGTGTTTACGTAAATGAAAATATTGGCTAGAATTATTGCCTAAGTGTGGTCAAAATATTTCATTATTGATTGCTGCCAGATTTCGAATGCAGCAGCATGGATCTAATTTGCCTTGCCATTTCCGTAATCTTGAAATAAACTAAAATAAAGAACAGCCAATAAGAAGATATTGAAGCACAAACACCCAACAGAAGAAAAAAAGAGAAAAGCTTTTGGTTGAGTTATTGGACTAAGCGGAACCAAAACTATAGGATACAAATGAATCCATCTCGGGATAGCTTCCAGCTATGATATATAATGTTAAATGGTTACATCTTTTGCTCTTCGGAGCAGAATTTGCATTACATCCATCAAAAACGGCACAACGTCAGCAATCCAATCTCCTAACTCAATCAAACATGCTTTCAAT
This sequence comes from Volucella bombylans, assembly GCA_949129095.1. Taxonomy (NCBI): domain Eukaryota; kingdom Metazoa; phylum Arthropoda; class Insecta; order Diptera; family Syrphidae; genus Volucella; species Volucella bombylans. Next base: position 156,025,261 of record OX422143.1, read on the forward strand.
ATGAACGCCTTCAGAGATGCAAATGTTTACATTGCAATCTTTTGAGAATTGGGACTCTTTTTAACCAATTACGTGCTGAATATCGATTTCTAGGTCCTGAATAATTTGCGGCTAAGCATCATCATCAAAGTTTTTACATAGCTTCACTAAAAGTAACCAAGTGGCGTCAAATCTGACAATCACTGATCCATTTCACGATATGTTGTCGAGTCCGAAGTAAATCAATGGTTTCATGAGCAATATGGCACGTACGTTCATCTTGCTAGAACCACATTTCGTGGTGATAAATATCGTTCATAAGCATTGCCTGGTAACGTTGACTATTAGCTGCAATGCGAGCTCCAGCCTCATTTTGTGCCTTACTTCAGAAATTTTGTTGCTCACAAACCTCACATTGACAAAGTTAACCTTGTCACTATGCACAATTTTCCGATAAAAATAAAGGTCGACTCCAAATTCCCAAGCGCAAGCAATGGTCTATTGGGTCTAGTTCTTCCATTAGCTGCATCTTATTCGTGTATAGACCGACATTTATGTCTATGAAGCGTTTTTGGATTTGCATAATTTTTTTTTTATAATGAGCTCGTGCTCACGCCGTTTGTGTACCCTTAAAATATTTATACACAGCCCGGGCAAAGGAAATTTAGGGAGGAAGAAAAGCGAGGTTCCGATGTACATTGTTTTTAAATGTTTGCAAGTTATAACGACCAGGAAATACAGAGATCGGCTGGGAATTCCACAAGCGAGTTGAACGGCTTAGGAACGAATCACGATATTTTAGAGTACGTCCGAAAATGGACTTGAGGATATACTGATGAGCATTCACAGCGAGACGGGTGATACGGTCGAAAGTTTGAATGGGCGGAATGGAGCACTGGTGGTGGAAATATAATGTAGAGTATGATACGAAGCTTATCCATAACACGACAAAGAGTCGACTCAGTTTGCCAATCATAACGATAAAAAAACTCACGTAATCGACTATACGTTTCGCGAATTAAAGACTGATTTTCTGAACAAGTTTTATCCCAATCCTGATAAAGATTAGTAAGGAGGATAAAACATCAACGGCATACTGCTGCATCTGCCCAGGAATATCGGCCGTATGCGAAATTTTCAGACCTATCTTATGCTTATACTCGTATGTTTGTTAGTGTTTATGTATGACTGCTGAAAAAACAGCAAAAGGAAAATGCGATCACCGAGATTTTTTGTGCAGTAAGTTGGATTAGGCTAAGAACTTCTCATTTTCCCTTGTTACTAGCCAAGAGTTTGGTAATGTCCACTCTGGACATAGTACTATTAAAGAAAATACGCCCTCTTTATTAGCGAAACTACACACAGTTACATAGCACCTACATATTTTGTGATTTGTTCAGAGTCAGAGCTAATTTTCGGAGGACATTTTGTATACGTGATATTTCAGAGAGCTTCTCCTTGTGATTGGGTATATTTTTGAAGTTGTTGCCAACCTTTTATAAAGATTTGCACCGAAATTAGTCTGTCAAAAAAAAAAAATTACCTTGTGCAAAAAAATAATAACATGAATGCAATAAGATCTAAAGTAAGGACATCCCAACTCTCCTGTCCCTGGTTGCTCGCACTCAGTCACTGCCGTTGCTGTATGTTATAACACTGTCTCCTATTTCTGTAAGAGCATAACACTTACAACAATTTGATTCGGTAAACCAATATCAGAATTTTCACTTCGTAGAATTGCTTAACATCGTCGGTGTTTGTGTTTATTTTTTATTATGACGCGGGCCACGAAGTCATCACTTTTCTGCGTACGTTCACGTCTGTAAATAGGGGCGAGTTGCTTTGGTACTTAGTGAAACACAGGTGGATCGCCGCCACCAACTCTTAATGTGATCCATATTCCAATCTGGAACTCAATTTCATGTATTTAAAATTCCATCTCCGTAAACAAATTACTCACTACTGTTTTATTTATAGAAGCCCCAAACTGGACAGCAGTTCAATCTTTAACGAGTTCGATGCGGTGTATGACACCATACAAAGAATTATATGGTCCAATGACGTTGGAACGATCACATGTTCGATGTCGTCAAAAATGCTGCGAAATGTTTATGTTTCCTCAAGCGATGTAAGAAATACTATACCACCTCTGATCAGGCCTCAATATAATAATAAGGCACTAATCCGCCCAAAATTGCAGTACACTGCATACATCTGTTCAGGTGCTCCTAAAACCTCACTGCACCTGCTAGTCACATATCGAAACCATATGATAAAACTTATAGGCGATGCTAATATTTCATAATAATCAATTGACACGCTTGAATAGCGGTTTAATGTCTAATGAATTACCCCTGCAACCCATTGAAATGTTGAGTCGCACCCATGCACTGAGCCCAAACATCTTTGTCTCTCTCTATCCAATTTTCCGAAAATCTTAACATGTGCCCCGCATTTTAAGAGTAGTCACACAATTTTGAGTGTTAAGTTCTTTAAAAAAAAAACCTTATTCTAGCTCCACTGAAATTGGCAGTAGCATTTCGCCCCTTCAAACCTTCAACCGCAACACCCGTCTCGCTGTGAAATCCCTTAAATATCGCCATGCTTACTTAAATCGTGCACCGCGCTTATGAAAAGCCTTGTTGAGCTCTTTGTTCCCCAGTTATCATAATCTTCACACAGTTAAAACTATCCTACATCGGTACCTCACTTTCTTTTTCCCTGCGCTGTGTGCAAGCAATTTAAGGGTACTCAAAATCCCTTGAGCGCGAGTTAAGGATTTCGCGTGTTTTCGTAAATAATTAAAGTTTTCTTTTATCCAAGTTTCTTTATTCACTTCTAATTATCAACTGATCGTAATTCCATCTCCTCAAAAGATAACACTTAACATAAATGTACATAAAAGAAAAAGAAAGCAACAACAAAAATGTAGAGGACGATTGACAGTTAACAGTTCAACAAGCATAGCAACAAGAATACCATATATGGTATGAAAACGATTTGACATGAAAACAATGATACATAGAGTGATAACATGTTGTTTTGTCTCTTCGTTTCTTCAGTGATGACCCAGAGATAACGATGATGATTTTCTCTTTCTTTTGCATGCAGTCAAGTGGATCCCGAGCCTTGTTGTTAACAGCAGGTTGTGTTGTTCCTGTATTGATAGGAAGTTGCGTTTGCTTGTATTGCTGCTCTTCTGTTGCTAGGCGCTGGACATAATGCGTTATGTACATAACTTCTCCCCCCGAAGAATGGCCAGCACGTATGGATGAGTGATGGCCATAGTGTATGTTGCAGAGAATCTTGATGATGAGTCTTTTGGTTTTGCTAGTTGTTGATTCATTTCTACTAATTCTTAGGCGCATGTACCGATTCAAAGACGTTTATCCAAATTCGAGGCATTTTATCAGTTTGTCTATCAAGGGGAATGGGAGTGGGGAAACGCTAATTAAAGCCAGTTGCAATAGAAATAGTTAACGTATAAGTTTTGTATATATATGCGTACATATTTCATATTTATTGTGGGTGTAAATAAGAAGGGGGAAAAAAAAGTGACTCGAGATTAACATACACACTACAACTCTACATCCATAAATTAATTTGCTTCCAGTATGTTCGCTATGTCGAAGAAAATAACGATTTACAAATGCCCACACGAATAAAACAAGATCATAGTTTCAACCGGCAAATTTACGTTTTTTCTTTATTTTTTGTTTATGAACTTTCCTCTTTTTTGTATCCACTGTAATTTTGTTATCTTTTATAACTAAATGTTCGATAAATTTAGGGGCTAGTTTATTCCTTCTATCATCAGCCTCAAAAATCTTTTCATTTGGTGAAAAGTTAGGTGGGTCTTTGCGATTATCGTTGAGTTTATGTATAAGATTTTGTTTATTTACTAAACTTCTTTGGTGTACAAGTTTGGACAGAGATTCATACCTTTTTATGTGTTCCCCAAGATATTCTTGCTTCGTTTTTGCTGTTTCGGTAATGGAAAATGGATTACTCTTAGTGAAGTGACCAGTTAGTAATTCAAAAGGGGATAGTTTAGTAGAAGAGTGGATTGTGTTATTATATGTAATAACAGCTTCATCAACGATCTCGCTAATGGGTTTGTCTTTGCATTCAGATTTGATAATTCGTATTAATTCAGTTAAGGTGGAATGGAACCTCTCTATAGGAGAATTCCCTGTCGAACTTTTGGCACATATTGTGTGAAAGGTTATCCCGTAAATCTCTAAGAAGTCCCTAAACAAAATAGACACAAATTCACTACCATTGTCGGTGACTATCTTTTTCGGAATCCCATGATGGGAAAAAAAGTGTTTTAGAGATTTTATCAAATTTAGACTATTCCTCGCAGTAAGTAAGTATACGCTGGAAAATCGACTGAATTTGTCTATTATTGTGAAGAAGTTCTCTTTGTGGATAGAGTATATATCCAAATGAAGTATTTCCAAAGGCTTACATGGTGTTTCTGTAACTTCGTATTTCAAACGCTCTTTTTTACGATCATACTTATATTTATGGCATATTTCGCAATTATTAATAATACGCGTAATAAGATGCTTCATATTTGGAAAGTAGGATTCTCTTTTTATATGTTCGAAGCTTTCATTTATTCCTCTATGGTTGGAACTTTTATGATAATCTCGAACTATTTTTTCCTGATCATCAGAACCTGTTACATCCTTTAGCATAATATGACATCTAACTATCTTTAAGGAACTATTACTGAAATATTTAGAGTATACAGTTTGCAAAACTTTGAATGTACTGTCATCCGTTAGTACCGCGGTAAGTCTTCTAGTACTCATATAATCTTTAAAAGCATTAATTATGAAATTTTCTTCACTAATTTTGCTATATTCTATTGTATACCGTTTCTTTCTTTTAAACAGTATTTGAAACTTAACATCCGGGCTACTTTTACTAGCATTACCTTTCAGAATAAGTTGATTAGAGAACTCATTTATTGCACGTTCCGATATCGGAATGCCATCATTGAAATTCTCTTCTGCTGAGTGGATAGTGGACAAGTTATCATTTTCATCTACATTGTTTTGAATAGATAAAAGGTCAATATTTTCTATTTCATAAGAAGGCTCATTCGTTTCGTTTGTGTTTATCTCTATTCGAGATAAGGCGTCAGCGTTGGAGTTTTGTTTACCTTTTTTGAAAGTAATATCGTAATCAAATTCTTCTAATTTGAGCCTCCAACGAACCAGTTTCGAATTTGGTTCTTTTAACGAAAAAAGCCATGTAAGTGGTTTGTGGTCGGTTACTATATGGAACTTTCGTCCAAAAAGGTAAGGTCTAAAGTACTTTGCACCCCAAACTATTGCTAAGAGTTCTTTCTCAATTGTACTGTAATTCTGCTCGGATTTCGATAGAGTCCGACTTGCATAGCAAATCGGCTTATCTGAACCAATGAGCCCTTGTGACAGTACAGCGCCTATTGCAACATTGCTCGCATCCGTCGTAAGGTTGAAGGGCTTTGAGAAATCTGGGTATTGTAATAAAGGTTCGTTACACAATAGCGTCTTGCAGGTTTCAAAGCAATTGATGTACTCGAAATCGATTTTTACACCCTTACCTTTGCGGAGGCAGTTTGTCATAGGTTTTGTAAGTTTAGCGAAGTCCTTGATAAATTTTCGATAGTAACCGAGAAGTCCAAGAAATGATTTTATTTGCTTAGAGGTTTTTGGTAATGGAAATTTTTTTATAGCGTTAATTTTGTCGGGATTAGGTTTAACCCCATCGGCTGTAACCAAATGCCCCAAGAAGGAGACCTCTTTCTGCAGAAATTCGGACTTCTCAAGTTGAATTTTGAGGTTGGCATCTCTTAACTTTTGAAACACTGCTTCCAGATTTTTAGTATGTTCTTGTAGAGATGTCGAGAATACGATGATGTCGTCCATATACACTAGACATACTCTATTTTGAAGCTCTCGTAGAACATTGTCCATGACACGCTGAAATGTCGACGGGGCGTTTTTTAGTCCAAACGGCATCCGAACAAATTCATAGTGCCCATTATCAACGGAGAATGCTGTTTTAGGAATATCTTCTGCCTTAACCTCGATTTGGTGGAATCCAGATGCGAGGTCGAGTGTGGTAAAATACATCGATTTACCTAATTTATCAAGAATTTCCGTGATATTTGGTATTGGGTATTTATCATCTATTGTCTTTTCGTTTAATTTGCGGTAGTCTATGACTAACCGCCACTTTTCCTTTCCACTTGAGTCCCTTTTCTTTGGTACTAACCAAATTGGAAACGACCAAGGTGAAAAGCTATGACGGATGATACCCTGACCAAGCATATCATTTATTTGTTTTTGTATTTCAGCTTTGTGCACGTAAGGATATCGATAGGATTTGGTATATACTGGGATATTATCTTTGGTGTTAATCTCATGTTTTATAACATTAGAGAACGTTTAGTTCTTTCCGTCTTCAAAGAAAATATCTTCATACCTTCTGCATAAAGCTTTTATCGCATGTTCCTCCTCAGTGTTCAAATGACTGGTTCGAAGCAATTCACATACATTTGAGTTATTTAAATGTTTATTGTTGCTTATTGAAAGACTATGGATTTCTATGTATGTATTGTGGTCAAGAAATGTAACTTTAAGTGGCTGTTCAATTAGAAAAGTCTGTGCCAAATCAGAAATATTAATAACTTCCACGAAAGAATACCAATTGTGGGCTTTGTAAATCCCTTCAGGTATTATCAAGGAATCATTTATACTAGTTGGTTTGATATAAATACTACCAAACTCAATATCAACAGGTAGGTGGCCAACTATTTTGCACATAGGTGGGACAGTATAACTTTTTGACATTAAATTTGGTTTGTAATTTATACGAATTTTGGCACGATCGGTTTCAAGAAATGAATACTTTAGATCTATTTTGATGCCAAGATCTTTCATCATATCAGTGCCAATTAATCCATCAAAATAGTTATGGAACTTAAAAATATAAAACGATATAACCTTCTTAGTGTTAAATTCTCTTAGCCCGTTAATATCTACCCTTTTATTTATAAACTTCGTATTAAATATTGTTTTTATTTCCACAGGTTCTATAGTTCGTACATTGGTATTGTCTACAATGCCAGGACTAATGAAGGATTTGTTACTCCCTGTATCTATGAGGAACTTTAACTTTTTGTTATTTATACTATGAATGATTATATATGGTAGTAAATATGAATTGTAACTATTTATGTCTAAGTACCCTATTGGCTTTCCGAGGCACGTGAATGAAAATTTTCCTCATCTACTTCACGTTGAATGCTTTGGCAAGAAGAGCTGGGTTTGTCATGATTCGGGAAATAATTTTGAGGTTCATTATATTCCTGAATAGGATTTGAAGTTCTTATATTGGGACTGTAATTTGTATCGATGTTATGTAATTGATTGCGCTGAGTATGGGACTTTTTAGAACTTCTATTAGTGTGGGCACTGTAAGTGTCCATGGGTTCATGTTGTGGAAGTTTTCTGAAGCCTGAGTTATTATTGTAAGGCTGCGAATAGTTTTGAGGTTGTCTAAAGGGTTGTGTGTTTGAAGGGTAATGGGCCGTAAAATTAGTCTGTCTTTGGAACTGTTGAGGATGTATTTGAGTTGGTCTGTAAAAATATGTTGGATAATTAGTGTATGCTGGTCTACTTTGGCTTACTCTAGGCGACGTATTGGTTTGTACGCTCGGGGGGTTTTGAAAATAGTGGCTGTTCTGTTCTTGAAGACAATAATTGAGTGCTTCTGCCAATTTGTTAGGCCTCATTGACCTAACTGTGGATCCTAATGGTTCTTTTAACCCAGACAAAAAGGTATTTAAGCACATTTCCTGATATAGAGATAATTTGGACTTAATAACATTCGCATCGCTTTCGTGAACTTTCACGTGATTTGTCATTGCTGAAAGTATGTCAATTATTTTTGCGTAAAAACTTTCTACTGTGCCTTGGTTTTGCCCAAGCTGATGCAAATCACGAATGAGACTTGTCTCATTGCGCTTATCAGAGTAATGCAGGATTAAATTAGCCTTAATTTCATTCCAATTGGGATGCGTACCATACATAGTAAGTACTTCGCTAGCTGGTCCTACGATCTTGTTTCGGATTGCGCGTAAAATAATTCTTTCGTATGCCGTTCCCGTTATGAGTGGCAAGAGGCTTAAAATCTCCTCCACGTTGGTAATAAATTCATACAATGAACGAGGATTGCCATCAAAATGGGGAAGATCTTTAACAGCATCAGGGATCCTGAGGGAGTTAAAGGCATCCGTAGCAACCGCGATACCGTACGAATCCATTGTATGGGCACTATATAAATCGCTACTTTCTAAATTTACTTTCGGATTCGTATTGGAACCTCCACTTGGATCAGAAAAAGAGTTTCCTTCAGTCTTGCTAGCAATAACGCTAAATTTAGAGTCAAGCACTTTGTTTTTCGAATCACTTTTAACACCTTTAAATAAATTCAATAAATTTCTACACCAACTTTTACAATTTAAAAAGCAATTGGCTCTAATCTTACGATTTCTAGAAATTTTTTTTATAGGAGGCATAAGGGATCACTGATAAAAGCAACAAATTTGGACTCACCCCTTAGTCAAATTAATATTAGCTCCAGATATCAATCCATATAGTACAGTCACTTCCGCATAGTATAATTTGTACTTTGCTGTTCTTTGTTGTTTTTTTTTTTTTTTTTTTTTTTTTTTTTTTTTTTCACTACTATTTTGGGTAATTACCTTTCCGTATGTATAGCAGATGAGCCTTAAAAATACTGGCTTCGAAAAATTTAATTGTTAAATAGTTTTGATCTACTTCGGCATATACGTAGATTTTGTTTTTTCACTCGCGAAGCTCTTTAACGTAGGTAAGAACTAAAGGATTGAAATCCACCACTTCAAAATGTTCTTCTCGTTGTGTGTTCTTGAGGTCCTTTTAAATTGTAGCTACTTAAAATAGATTCACTACGATGCTGGACTTAGCATCTTACCGACTGCGCCAGTTAAGGATTTCGCGTGATTTCGTAAATAATTAAAGTTTTCTTTTATCCAAGTTTCTTTATTCACTTCTAATTATCAACTGATCGTAATTCCATCTCCTCAAAAGATAACACTTAACATAAATGTACATAAAAGAAAAAGAAAGCAACAACAAAAATGTAGAGGACGATTGACAGTTAACAGTTCAACAAGCATAGCAACAAGAATACCATATATGGTATGAAAACGATTTGACATGAAAACAATGATACATAGAGTGATAACATGTTGTTTTGTCTCTTCGTTTCTTCAGTGATGACCCAGAGATAACGATGATGATTTTCTCTTTCTTTTGCATGCAGTCAAGTGGATCCCGAGCCTTGTTGTTAACAGCAGGTTGTGTTGTTCCTGTATTGATAGGAAGTTGCGTTTGCTTGTATTGCTGCTCTTCTGTTGCTAGGCGCTGGACATAATGCGTTATGTACATAACTCGCGCGCAGACTATAAAATTGACAGGTTATCGTATGTGCGACGACATATTGATTACTTTGTTTATTTAATTTTTAGTAACTCCCAGACCATCCGCTTCATCAGGGAAACCGGAAATTGGGAAAGTCGTGCCATTATGTGTCACCGAACCTAAGTCCAGCTATTTTTCTTGTGAACGGTTCTTAGACCGACTTATATCGAGCCATTTGTAATGGCTTTTAAATACGCTCTCACAGTAACTCTGAATATTAGGTCATCACTGTATCCAATGACTTTTTATCTAAAAATTCTGAGTTCGTTGCGTATATAATCGATAACCTCATATCAGAAGAGGTAAGAGGCTTGCACGTTATTCAGAACGCTTGGCGGAAGATACTGTCACTTGCTGTGACTTTTCATCTTGCAAGCTGAATTTCAAGATCAAAACTTTTGAAGAATAAGGCATTGGACATTAATTCACAGCCAGTGGTGCTAAAAGCTCCCTAATTTCAAGGAAAGAATATACCTCTTCTATTGAAAGCATATTCCATATAGACCACAAAATAGTTTAGTAAACCACGATAAATCGCTATTTTGACTAAAACCCTTCAGATATATTGTTGCAGGTATAATGATTCCTATTATCGCAGAAACTTCGTTTGGATTACGCTACAAAGTGGAGCCAGAGAAGTGATACTCGAATAGGGCCACCTTACAGTTAGTGTTGAAATAACCACCTATTTTAAAAGCACACCCAGTTCAATTGAGGGCTCTTGGAGAGAACTTTCTGTAGACAGGCTACTACAATTGGCAGAGAATCAATATTCTCGCAATTTTTTCTCCCATGCAGTCTCTTGAACTTCTTAATACCAAGGTTGTGATTTGTTAGCTCAGATTTTCAATCAGCCCAACTTTTAGATCGTTTTGGCTTGTTTACTTTATGATCTGACTAGAATTATAAAATTCTCCAGATGCTCATTCAATCATACCATACCATATGCACCCATTTTGACATGCTTTACTCGTACTTATGTACACAACTGTTTTCAAAAGATGAATTTATTGTATTCTAAAGTTGATATTCTATTTGTACGAGACTTAATATAACGGATATTTACTCGGACTGTAAGATTTACTTAAACTGTCTGTTTGGCCTGACCACCTGATGTGTCGGTGTTCAGATAGTAATAACTCAATTGAGACATACGAGTAGAAGTTTATAATCGTAGTATTTACAATATAAAGACACTAAAGATCTTTCTTCTAATAAAGTTTAAAAACAGCGATTTGTTGCCGATATTGTCAGTGACCTCATTTCACTTTTCACTTGTGACCGTAACCAGGTGCAAAGTGTCCTTTTTGGCATTGCTTTGTATGACTATTCAATGTCTAGCGTGCAGGTTATCGTTTTGTGCATTAAATACAGCTCTTTAGAAGGTACCGCACATTTGAACCTCACTCTGTGGTGGTTTCAGGACTTGTCTTAATTGCAGTAAATTGCTCAGTACTCCTTAGAAACTACACTGGTATTCATTCTGTCAGCTATGCTTCTACAGAAGGTCTATTTTCTAGTTTAGCTCTCTTTTAATCATAGAATCATATTCTTTTATCAAACGTCTTGTATCTGACAATCTCTCCATGCAGAGATAGTTTGGTATAGATCGGAACTTCGTTTCTTGCTTTCCTTAGCTTGATTAATGCATGGTATGGAATGAATTCGAATAAGTTACGAATACTGGTCATTTGCAATCGCAGCCATGCAGTGAAGAAGGTTCTCGAAAATATGATGTGAGACTGTGGCGTTCGCGATACATGCATTCATTCACTTACTATAGAAACATTCTGATCAACATGTTATAGAGCATTGCTGACTTTGTTTTTCAAAGGTATCCTTATTTCCTATTTTATCAAAGATTTACTTTAAGACATCTGTTATTGATTTAGTCGATTGATTCGGCTGCGTGGTCGTTCCTTCCTCTTCTACTGCATGAGAACATATACATGTAATATGGCATTTCGACTGCAGATGGTTTATTCTAGCATTCCAACTTTGTCAGACCATGTTAATATAAGGACTCAGTTGTACAATTTCTTCGTTGGTGATTCAGTTTGTATATTCACATTCCGTCCATCACAATCACTGTCTATTCGGTATGTAAAATTGATGTATTGATTGATTAATTTAAGCTATACAAGCAATCCATTCAGACATTATGAAAAAAAAAAATCGTTTAACACGTACTCCTACATAAATTCATAATTGACACATCAATCACTGATTATTGTATCCACTTCGACTGAGTTGCCCCGATCGACATTAACCTCATTCAAATGCCAATAAAACTACATTAGGCATAATGAAAGCTACAAATACCACAAAAAAAAACCCAAAATTTCTTCAATTTAATTGAAAGCCCTTTGACTTTTCCCCACAGATTCCTCACACCAAATTTAAACTCTCCCTGAGGCAATTGTCTGTGTACCATCTAACTTTTCTCCCGAAAAACTTGTTTGTGGGATACAGCTAAATATATGTATTTTAGGTATACGCGCCACCAACAAATTTAACCAAATTTCACATAGACATCCTTCCAAAGTCGACATCTCCTCTGTAGCGCTGTCACTTGACTGTGTCTTGGCGCTCATAATCCAGGTGCTTATCTGCATAAATCAATAACAGGAACGCTCACTGTCATCGTCGACGTGAAGAAGAAACAATTTAATCGACATCCGTGTAGAGTACACAACACAACTCACCCTCGGGCCTCGCGGATTTGTAAGCCTCCCTCTTTGGCATTGGCTTAGACGGAGCTTCAATTTGCTTTTACCATCAATTGCCTTCAAGGATGCTCTGCCCTGTTCATCTTTATGGCCTTGCCAACTAGAAAGTGGTGGCATCGGGCGGATGACAACTAAAGTAGAAGGAACGGTGGAAAAAAAAAATCCCTTTGCGCCACCATCAATGTCATTATCTTTATTTTTTAAGGGGGCCAAACGAAATAAGTAAAAGGAAAAGCAACTTCTTCCCAACCCCACCCTTAACAACTTTTTCGTCTTTTTTTTTTTTTTTTTTTTTTTTTTTTTTTGTTTTTTTATTCGCCTGAAATAAGAACACAACGTGTATGTATTGGCTTCTTGGTTCTTGAATGATACTCGTATAGACATTGAAGCACTTTGCTATGGTTCCACCTTTTAAGAGGGATGTGGTACTAGTGCTACCACCCTGAATTCGGTTGGTGCAACAAGTATCTTTAAGTGTACGTAATTTGGAAGCATGTTGAGAAATCATGTAAACATGGGAAAATCCGCTTTTCCGCTATTTTCCCTCACCTGCACTTAAACTTCCCTTAAGGGCAAGGGTATATGTACATCTGTATGCAGCTTATTTGAGTTTTCTCTAAAGAATCTAATAACTTTTTTGGAAATTTCTCCGTTTTTTTTCTTTTCTTCTTATTTGACTCCCTCAGATGTTGATTTTGTTTTTCAGCAGAGGACAAGTGAAGGAGTGTAAGTGTGCTTATTTTAGTCATGTAAAGTAAAAGCATCTACAAAGTAAAATAAAGTTGCTCCTTGGTTGAGAAAAGAAATTATGTCATTCAAAATTTTGTGGTTTAAGGAAGTTAAACGAAAATAGATACTTACTCGGTGTAAGTCAATGTTTAGATCTGGCAACAGTAAACACACAGGCTGCTCTAAAAAAAAACTCTTGGTCAAGATTGGTTTGCTTAGCTTCACAATTGAGTAATACAAAATATTTTTGTAAAGAAATTTCGAGGCCCATTAGTGGGAAGTGTAAAACCAACAAGTGCAACCAGGAAATCTCAAATATTAAGTAAATAGATGATCATACAAAAATGTTGTATGCTTTTCTGCCGTAATCGCATTTATAACAGTGTTAACATATATGCGATAACAAATACAAGATGTTGGATTTAAAAAATTTATCTAAACGCCGCCACATTTTTCTTATTAATTGAAGCGTAAAAATACATTTAAAGGTCTTTGTTTCAAATACGATACGGCTGATTTCATTTGTTAAAGAACACGAAATTTGTACCACGCAATAAACTATTTTTTATTATGCAAAATATATTTTTTATTATACAAATCTTTAAATTACTTCAGCTCAGCTTGGAAGACGTCTGTTCGGGTTCACGATCAACAGCAAAAGAGAGCGAAGGAAAAATTAGTTTTTCCCACAGCACTTGCCTGGCCTTTTGCCGCTGCTCTCACCAATGTACTTGCTGTGGTGAAAACAATGGCAAAGAACGAAGCAATGTTATACGTTTCACAACATTCAGTCCCCCCTGAAAGGCTTCGGTCTTTCAGCAATTGGAAGTGGTGCAATTTTGGTAATGGGTCGCACGTAGTTGCCAAATTTGGTACGGATGGTGACAACTCTGACGTTACCGTCTCTCCCGGGATGTATTTCCGCGATTCGTCCAAGAATCCATTTAGCCGGTGGTAAGTTTGGTTCCTTAATGAGGACTACGTCGTCCACCTTCAGATTGGGTTGAGAGTTCTGCCACTTAGGTCGATGCTGGAGGGATGTTAAGTACTCCTGATGCCATCGTTTCCAGAAGCCTTGAAGAAGTATCTGTAACGCATACCAATTAGTTTTAATTGAAAATTTTGAGTTTATAATATCTGGTTGAGGAACTGAAGTGTACGGTTCACCAATCATAAAATGCGATGGAGTTAAGGCGCATGGCTCCTCATCTGTAGTTTGCCACATTGGGCGCGAATTTAACAGTCCTTCAATTTTTGCAAGAAGAGTGTACATCTCCTCGTACGTCAGCTTATTGTCCCCAATGACGCGTTTCAGATGCATCTTAACGGACTTTACACCCGCCTCCCACAGGCCTCCGAAGTGAGGTGCGGAAGGGTGTATAAATTTCCAAATTATGTTATCCTTTGAAAGATGATCCGAAACCATATTATTGTGCTGCTGACTACGCAGGAGATTGAACATTTCGCGTTTTGCACCATGGAAGTTGGTGCCGTTGTCGCTCCAAATTTCTTGTGGTTTTCCTCGACGCGACACAAAACGGTCGAGAGCTAACAAAAAGGCGTCCGACGATAAATCACCGACCAGTTCCAGGTGGATGCCTTTCGTCACAAAACAGACAAACAGGGCTATGTATGCTTTAACGAATTTTGGATTTTTACCGCGACATAGTCTCAATATTATAGGGCCGGCATAGTCGCAACCGACCTTACTAAAGGGTCTCGAAAATCTAATTCGTTCGGTTGGCAAGTTGCCCATTAACTGCGTGGTGGTTGCCATACGTTGCCGAAAGCACACCACACAATCGTGTACTATCGTGTACTAGATTTCGCGAACCGAGAATATAAAAGTTTTGTTTTATAAGCGAAAACGTTAGTGTCACACCAGCATGTAGATGATATTTGTGGGTGTATAGGGCTATGAGATTAGATATTGGATGTGATTTGCACAAAATGATGGGATGTTTTTCGTTATAAGTCAATTCGGATTCTTGTAACCGACCACCGACGCGAAGCACACCGAAAGCATCAAGAAATGGACTTAAAGACATAAGTTTACTTCTTTTAGGCAATTTTTTTCCTTTTTGAAGACACTCGATTTCAGTGGCAAACAACGAACACTGGGCTGTTTTAATAAGCATAGTCTTTGAATTCGAAAGTTCTTGCGTAGTCAATGCTTGTAAACTTCGAGTACAATATACCGACCGACGACATTTTGCTATAAAACGATAGATATAAGCAACGATTCGAACACATCTAGACCAACTAGAGACATTGTACAGAAGCGTGTCTAATATGCTAATATATTCAATGTTAGAAAAAAATACCTTCGGCTTAGTTGTACATCTCTCTTCCAATTGTTCCTCAGAGATGTTTTCAGCAATAAACTTTGAAGCAGGCCATTGAACCCTCTCGAGCCAAAGCCAGTGGGGTCCCCTCCACCATATTTCATGTGACGGTAATTGTGATGGAGCAATACCGCGAGAAGCAACATCGGCTGGATTACTGGGTGATCGCACATGGTTCCACAACTTACGTGGTAGCGATGAAAGTATTTCCGATGTCCTGTTGCCAACAAAAACTGACCACTTTTTCGGAGGTGCTGCCAGCCAGTGGAGTACGATGGATGAGTCTGTCCAGACGTAAATTTGTACATCATTTATCTGGAAAGAAACCTTGATTTTGTTTACTAGACGGGTTAGTAGCAGAGCTCCACAGAGTTCCAAACGAGGAAGGGATAGAATTTTAATTGGAGCAACTTTACTTTTGGCTGCTACCAATATTACGGATACTGAATTATCTGAGTTGATGCTCCTGCAATAAACCGCTGCTGCATACGCGTCCAATGATGCATCGCAAAATGCATGTAACTCCGAGCTCTTTTTGTTGGACCACATTAGTCTGGGAATGCGAAGGGATTCGAGGCAGGGAAGTTCCTGATGAATTGAGCTCCAACGATATGCGAGGTCCTCAGGGAGTTGTTCGTCCCAATTCAGTTTTTCCTTCCACAGATCTTGTAGAATGATTTTGACCGATACTACTACAGGTGCCAAAAAGCCGATAGGGTCAAATATCCGTGATGCTTCGGATAGAATTCGACGTTTGGTGATAACACCAGGTGGATCTAAATGAACACTGAATGAGAAGCAATCTTTCGATGGGCACCATAGTAGGCCAAGGACTTTGACTGCATTGGATTCCTCGAATTCAATTGGGGAAATTTCTCGTTGTGCCTCTGGTAACGACAATAGCAGGGGCCAGCAATTGGTAGTCCATTTTCTCAAATGAAAACCAGCAGATTTCAGCAAATCCACCAATTCCGTTCTAAGTGTACTGACCTCGTCGATTGTGTCTGCTCCAGTTATTACGTCGTCGACGTAGAAATCATTGAGGACAACTGATGATGCTACGGGATGAGTTTCGATGGAATCGAGAGCAATTTGTTTTAATGCACGAACTGATAAAAATGGTGCTGACGCGGTTCCGTAGGTGACCGTCAAAAGTCGATAATGTTTCAGAGGATCTGTCGGACCTTCTCGCCTAACTATCCTTTGATAATCCGTGTGTTTTGGAGAAACCCAAATCTGCCTGTACATCTTCTCGATGTCCCCCGAAATGGTATATACGTGTCGACGAAATCGCTTATTTTTGTTGTACTACTATCAGCCTTGAAAACGGCATGGTGAGGTAGATAATGGCATTGCGCATTCGGAACATCACGTGGAGGTATTTCTTCCATGTGACTCTTGAATGAATTGAGAGTATTGAGTTTTGAACTCAGGCTTTAAGGCGGATCGCCGTTCGATAGATTGCATTCGGTTAAACGCGACAATGAATGAATTTCCGAAGTTGAGTTTTTCATTCTGTTTGAAAGGCAGTTCAACCATAAACCGACCATCAGAATGACGAGTGTGTGTGTTGATAAAATGTTCTTCAGCTTGATGCTCTTCGAGAGACAAGATGGGTCGATTAGATACTTCCTCCAAGGACCAAAATCGTTCGAGGTCGAAGTCTTGTGCGTAGTCTAACTGGGTACAAAAAGATTTAAGCCCTCGGTCACGGTTGTGAGCATCCGGTGAAAAGCGGCCAGCTATAACAAGTCCAAAAATGGTTGGAATAGTTTCAGGAATCCCGTTTTGGGCTGGTTGCATAGGACCTGTTATTGCGCTAAACACCTTGTCTGAGCCCACCAAAATATCAATATGGCCGGGTTCATTGAAGTGGGGATCAGCTAGTTGTATTGACATTATCTTATCGGTCTTAAGACTGGTGATTGAAGACGAAGGCAGCAATGAAGTGAGCTTTGAAATGACATAACAATCAATGTCAATAAACTCAACATTGTATAAAGAGTGTAGTTTAAGTGTAACCATACCATTAGTTACCCCTGCAGGAGTTGAAGCTATTCCAGTGATGGGAATCCGCGATGGTTTTCGTTTCAGACCTAGGCGTTGAATAGCGCGTTCAGTTATAAACGAAACCTGAGATCCTGTGTCAAATAATAACCGCAGATTTTGAAAGGACCCTCTTGAACCTGAACGGTTGCTGTTGGAAGCAACGTTTGAATGTGACGAGAAGATTCAAGTGAGTGATGCGAAACGATTGGAGGATTAGACGAGAAGTTGGTAATTGATGGAGTATTGTTTGACGTTGAAGGTTCATTTGCTGAGGGTTGTGTTGAATGTACCATGGAATGGTGTCGAGCGTTGCACAATCTACACCGAAAGTTTGACCGACATTTATTCGCGTTGTGTCCTTGGTGCAAACAATTAAAACATAACGAATGTTGTTTTACGAACTGGCGACGAGAATCAATATCAAGACCGGCGAAATTTTTACAGTGAGCTAAAGTATGATTTTTTGACACTTTATACATCCTTGCGTTGATTCTGCGATGTTAGCACGAATAGGAACTTGCACTTTGCTTCGAGCTTGCGAATTTCGAGAGAGTGAGCTACACGATTCTAAACAATTGCAGCGGAATTCTAAAAAGGCAAAAGGAATTCTAAAATGGAACAAAGAACGTTTCACAACAGTCTTTTTCAACGATTTCGCCTATTAGAAAATGTATTTTCGTAATCTTAGTACTACTTTACTTCGCCGCTAAGGAACCGACATCAACGTCTTTCAATACAGGGTTACCCAAAAAAGGCATTATTTTAAATAGCCCGCTTTTTGACGATCTGCCAAATTATGTCATTTTCTGACAAGTGACATGTAAAAACATGACGTTAATATTAACCAAACGATAAATGCTTCATCAACGCATTCAAATTGTAAAAATTTTCTGCAAAAATGGTGAAAACTTCGCCGAAACAGTTCGAAAAGTTAAAAGATTTCTCAGTCGACGTTTAGCAGCAGCAAGGCGATTCATTGGTTCAGAAATTTGAGCTAGTGAGACAACTGATGTGAAGAAATCGTGCATACATAAGTGTAACGGGAATATTGCTTCTGCAGCTAAAAATGTGGACGAATAGCACGTTGATCTGAGAAATTGGGAACACTTCACCGAATTCTTTATAAAGACGTATCTCATAAAACCTATAGGCTGCAGTTGGCACAAGGACTTAAGCCTGCCAAACTTTTCCAATTGGGTTTTAAAAAGGATGAAATTGGTCAAGGATTTAGTCGAAAAATCATTTCGCACTGTTAATAAGCTTAATTGCCTCCAACAATCTTTATAGAGAATCGCCTCTTTCCGAGACGTGCTTCTGTTTAGTATGGATTTCGGGTATGAGGCATTAAGGACTTGAAATTTCACACATTTAATGAAGTATTTAATCAAAGAATCCTGGATTTGCAAGGAGGTTGTGGAGGTTTTTTGGCTGGAATTTTTTTTAATTTATATAACGCGTATAATTATATCTAATGATAAACTGTTCTCCCACGTATGTGCATTGCAACTGCTTGTGGAGTTGGCTAAATTTGCTAATCTATGTAGCATTCTACGGGCCGTTTCATTTTCGAACAGCTCGCTACTGATGCTAAGACATTGGATGATTCAATTGCCATTCCTTTAGAGACCCTTCTTCCGCCTCGCCTGGCATTTAAGCCTCTATTACATTTTGGACCAGATTGTCAAATTGCCTTCGTTGAACATGGCAAAACCAAAAGTTTGTCCACTATTGGTTTCTGAATGTGAAGACTTCCGCGAATAAGCGTAATTCTTATAATATCATGTCTTGCTAAACCTGCTGAAATTCATAATTGCAATACGAGTATAGCAAACTTTTATTTTCAGCAGCATTATTCTATCACAAAATAAAACGGAGTTTTCGCCTCATTTAAGCCACCACACACTGACTCTATAAGTGGCATCGTCTTACCAATTTCCTTGGCGGTTAACGACAGAGTTTATATTAATTGTTTAGAATTTTCTAAAGAGATTAAGAACTTGTGTTTGCGTGTTTTCAAAAATGACAATGCAGGTATTCGGACTTAGTGTGGCTGATTCATAACCCATTATCTTCTAGAGCCTTTATCGAAGTCATTGCTTGCGTTAGTGAGCGCTATCATCGGCGAAAAAAAGATAAGTTATTCCAGACTTGTGCATTGCCTTGGCGTACTCCAAATCTCTGGTTATTCCCTCTGTGCATTTTACTTTTGTGTTAACGTCTTCGTACATATTGCGTATTATTCTTATAAACTCGTACGCTTCGGGTATAGATTAATATCTTAGCGTCGTTCTATAAGATCCCTGGAAACTCTCTCAAGTCTTAGAGATGTTTCTTCATCATTATTCGTAAACTTTGAATCGTGTACAGGTATTATGTCTATATGCCTCCCATAAGGCCGAATTAACTGCCATAGATTTTAATAATATTTATATATATAAATAATATAAATAATATTTATATATATATATTTTAATAATCGTATATTTTCATATTATGCGATATGACACGCGACTCTTTTCATCTATCGTAAATCGTATTGTTCCCCATTATTAGGTTTCTCTGCTCACCTTCAACATATGTCGGCAATTGAATCCCTGCTTATGGGTTGTAAGGGTACCGCTTTTAATTCCCGATGCAATGCCTATATTGCTATCGCGCGTACTCTAGCTACCGCTTAGTTTTTGCACAGTTCATGATTCAACTCAGGAAGGCCTTATCGGTGTCCTTAGCTGTATCCGAACTTAGAATGCT
Organism: Volucella bombylans; assembly: GCA_949129095.1. Classification (NCBI taxonomy): domain Eukaryota; kingdom Metazoa; phylum Arthropoda; class Insecta; order Diptera; family Syrphidae; genus Volucella; species Volucella bombylans. The sequence continues at coordinate 156,045,370 of OX422143.1, forward strand.
TACCTTTTGTTTTAACCACCATTTTCGACTCACTGATTTTCATTTATGTAGAGCCAGCCTGTTGCAACACCGAAAAATGATTTGCACATCGTCCAACTTTTCGACCATCTTCTAGCTATTCAAACTTCAGCACTATTCAGGGATCCCGCTACCGTCATGAAGTCTTTGTAAGTACTTAAATAACAACATTGATGGATGTTTTGAACTTTTCCAATTTTTAGATTGTTTATGAAGAAAATTTCCAGGTGTAATAGTGACTTCTATCGTTTCCCTATCGGATTTCTTTTTCTAATTTCTGTTGCTTGGTAGATATCATTATTTTCGATTTACAATACGGTACACTACAGTACTTACTCAGACTATTTGCTATTAGTATTAGAGAAACTGAAGAGTTGTCCACTAAATCGTCGGTAAAGAGAAGTGCTTCGATAGGTATATAACACAGCATTTTCTACACATCCAGTATATCCCTCACTCACGACGATATCTGGATCCTTGGATAATCCGCCCCAGTATCCTCGAAATTTAAACAGCTTTTAAAGCAATGCCCTAAAATGCATCGTGTCAAAAACGTCTCCAAAATTCACAATCTTTTCAGAGAGGGACTTCGCTTTACTTTTAAGAGGGTAAGGACCTGAGGCGCCTTTAAATGTATGTAAGACAAATAACCTTTCAGAAACGGCTGAACCGATCTCACCTAAACTGTGCATACACATATTTTAGCTCATTTTACAAATTTGGGGTGCAAGATTATATAATTATACGTTGTACAGAACGTTTTAAGCGTTTGGATTTTAATTGTCAAAAAACCACAGAGAAATTTCAAAAGTGTATACAATTTTTATTTGAGTTGATAAAGGTTATTTCATGTAAATGTTGACCACGACTACGTTTTAAATGGTCCACACGGAGAGTCCAATTTGAATCACATTTTCGAGTACTTTCGCTGATATCTCGCTAATAACACGTATAATGTTGTCTTCCTAGATTGCAATTGACTCTGGTTTATCGGCATTCGAGTGGTTTGACATACCCCCATCAAAAGTATTCGAAAGACGTCAAATCGCACAATCTAATCAGCCAATTCACCGGTCCTCCATCTTCCTCCAACTGTTTTAAGACCCACTCACCGAAAATTCCACGCTGTGGCAGGTCATTCGGCTTCAGTTCTTGCTGTATTTAGATCAAGATCGTTGCGTAAAATCTTCCATTTAGTCGAGTAAAACAATTCCAATTGCTGCAAATGGCAACAAATGGACAAATTATGGTCTTCATTAGTACTAGCGGATACAGCCGCAATGTTTTCAATTATGACAACCGTAAAATGGTCGAAGTGCGCGAAAAACATTTTTCACAAAACACAAATTTTCATGATAAAATTTAATAATTTGTAAGCGTTGTTCGGGTGTAAGTCTTTCCATGATGAAATGGAAATGTTAACTGAGCATGTTTAACTTTAACACATGTCACGAAGCACGCGTGAGCTGTCACAAATATAAAAAAATTCAAAGCCAAACAGCAAACAAAAAACACTCTTTACAAAGGGCGTTGAATTTTAAAGTTCCCTTCCAGAGATGCTACCAATATAATAGGACAAAAATCAGAAGTGTAGCATTTGTAGTGTTGAAGATAATGCGGCAAATGTGCAAAACAAGCGTACTTTTAGGAGACGCAAAAACCCAAAAGCGTATTTTTTTGTTACTGAAAAAACTTAAAAACTTGTTTTTTTTTTTAAATTTTGCTATTAAATAAATAAATAACAGTAATGAGTTCAATCAACAGAAATACTCGTAGCTATATCTTGAAAGGGAACTAAGGAGAGTTTATCCTTATTTGCATTGGAGAAAATCAATGCTTCTCCACCCTAAGACTTTGATGACACCGATCTTATGCAGAGGCCTTTAACTTGAGTATAATTGACAATAATAATAGATTAATTATTCTGAAAAGTCGTCATTTTCAGAAGCATTAGTATCGATATTGTGTGTCCTTGTTGACAGCATTTACTTTGTTTGGCCTCATGTCAATAACTTCGAAATATCAAATTATTAGCTGATTTTCGGAGATTGTATAGTTCGCTGGCCTGTGAATTCCACACTATTCTTTCAAGTATGTAGAAAAATTCATATAACAGAGTATTAGTTTGTTCTAATCCTGCGGTAGTTATTGATCTTGATGGAATAACTATAAGTTGTCCTTCTTCATCTAATATACGAATAATGGTTACTGTACGGATTTTGTTCCCCTCTTACGATCTTTTCACCCTTAACTAAGATTATTTAAGTAAAATTGTAATCAATTGCAGCTCATTTTTTCTGGCAGTTGAGAAAATAAGGGCCTTGAATGTGTTGACTTTGTTTTTAATCCAGAAAGTCGTGGACTGTTAGATGTTGTTTCGTCAGCAGTTACATATACTTAATGTTAATGTTTAATGTTATTATTATTTCCTCCCACTTATACCTGCTCTACATATTTCTTAAAAGGTAAACATAATCGAGAATAGTACAAGCAAAACTGATTAGCTATGACTTTAATAATTATGATGGATTAGGATGCTAATCAACAAACGCTATGCAATGTGGTAGTACAAGAACAGGATTCGTTTAATGTGAGGTTGCCTACTTAACATAGGAACCCCCCTACTTGATACAAAATAGTTCATTAAATTTCTATTAAAACTTAGTTCAAAACTGGTCACATTCCACAAAAACCACGAAACATCCTATTCTAAGAACACCACCATCCGACCACAAGACCCTGTGATGTGCCCTAGAAAACAACAACTCATCTCACCTTAACTCCTCAATCATATGCACGAAGGCTCAGAATACTTTGTCAGCAAAACATCTTCCCACCACTTATCGGTGTTAATAAATCATTTCTACGCACAGATATAACCCCCAAGTTAATGCAAATTCCACAATTATCAATGGTAATTAACTTTACCAACTCCCCTCTCCCTATTTCGTCAACTGTTTTTGTTAAGAGTGCTTATTTCTCCACTTGACACTTCAGTCGGCAGTACCCTTGAAGATGAAGCGATGACGATAAGAAAATGAATTATTATTTAATAATAATAGTAAACGCAGTAATGATAATAATGATATTTACCATCACTCCTTCTGCTCAACCCAGTTGGAATTCTAATAGATTTTTCTTCCCTTCCTGTCGCGATAGAAGAATTCGTAGAGAGGTATCGAGGAAAAAATTTAATTTAAAGTGACTGCAACTGTGGATGTTCCTTCTGGCAAGAGTAAAATTTAAGATTTGTTGAAAAGGTACATAGGAATATACTAATAAATAAATATTGTAGTAGAATCGAGTGTTAATAAGTGCAAAACCTTTAAGCCTTTAATTTAACATGTTTGTTTTAATTTCGAAAATGATTTACAACTCACTTAATTTACTTTACTTTTGATTGGGGTGGTCATGCCGCTGAACAAATATGCCTTTCCAACCAGCTTGATCCCTAGCTCCGTTCTTCATGGGCTTAGCAAGTATAGAATCTTCTTAGAGACAAAATAATTATGGGTTTGGCAATACCTCACTTGATGGTGAGGTATTCTTCGCGCATGGTAGTGCGTTAACCTGTCTAAGACCATTTTTAAAATCAAAAGTTTACTACTGACTTTAATACAGTAGCGGGGGTCCTCCACCAATATCGTGCACAACCGAAATAGTTTACCAGGGATACCGAGACATGACTCTCTATTGCTTGTCTCTACAGACACTATCATGTGTATCCTTAAAATAGACTATGAGGTGCTAAGTATAGAATTACTCGTAGTATTCATGGGTCTTGCCGCGGAGTGAATATCTGATTGATAGAGGACTTACAGGCTTATCAGGTTTTAGACAATCGGTTTTAGATGTTCATAAAAATCGGCAGCAAGGAGATTATATGCAATATCTGCAATATTCATACCCATATATTGAACATAGTTCAAAGGGTCTCCTTCTCTCAGGAGTAGACCGACGATGCTAAGATTTCCATCACCGAAAATGTGCTCCTCCGATCGAATTTTACAGAACAGTATATACTGCTTGGTTACAGTATTTACACCATCTCCGGCATCTAAAAGGTCATAGAATTTTCCTAACCCTAACATGCCCTTTTTGCCTGCTAGTGAAATTTCCAAACCTCACTCCTGCAGTAACATCTTTCGTTTGCCTTGACTTCTCATTTTTTGAACACCCTCTTTTTCCTTCGAAGAAGTCCGCGTTTTGTTTTTCGCTTTTGCTGGTACGTGTCAACAGCAGCCCTGTTTTTTGTGTAAAGCTGCCTTCTGGTCGCCAGAGAATGCCCGACGGAAGACTTCATTCTGCTGCTGAGCAGGATTATAAGAGACGTGGTCGGCAAAGGCTCTATCTCTACCTTGGAATTGTAGGCGTCAGACGTCAAGCCCTTCCTCAATATTCTCCCAATTCTTAATTGCCTTTGATATCCGTATTCATACCTGACAAATTCACTTCCAAATTTTACAATCAGCCATTCTACATGTCGCAGTTTCTGCTCATTTTCTTGTACAATCCGTTCGCATTTCTAGTATGGAGACTGTATCAGCTTCAAGTAGCACAACTTTGTGTTTAGAAACCCAAAACTAAACTCTGTCAAACTCATCTCATGGATCACTGTCGTATTTTTTGCTGCAATTTTTGGATTTATTGGAATTTCACATGCAAAATAAAGGCATTGATGTCATTTCACTCTTTTGGGCTTCTTGCGGTTTCCTTTGACGGGTTGGACTAAAAAACACTTCTCCAACTGTCTTGAATCGCTAGGTTTTAGTTTGATACGCTTCATCCGAGGAGGGATAAATGTGTTTGTGATTATACGAGCATTGGCATCTAGGTCACTATAGAGGAAACATTAAGCTGCAGGACCTAGAAGCTAATATGACATGTGTGGTAGTATGAGCACTTTGTCACTAAACAGTCGTCTTTCTAAAAAGTAGTTATATCAATATATTAATGGGAACCCATGAGGATTACAATGGGAATCTTTATCTTTATGTCTGGGGTAAAAAGGTAGAATTATAATAATTATATACCAGTTTTCACCCATTTTAAAATCAAGCGCTCTATATTTAGATGGGATGATTTATTCTTGGAAGATATCTATTTACATTGATACATTATCCAAGAATCGCCGATTAGAGAATAAAACGTCCAAATTGTAGCTTATGTACGAGTAGTTGAGTAGAAACTAAAACCATTAGACCTACAGTCGGATTTGAAATGAAATTCGCTTTCACCCACACCGACCCTACAGTTTTAATTTCAGTAAATTCTTGTTGAGTTTTTTTTTTTTAAAGAATTTTCAAATTTTGTTTCAAGATGATTCTTTTCTTATTAACAAATGTCATCGCTATCGGAACACACTGCCACTAAGTATCATTTCACCGCAAAGATAATAATTCCTTCGCATAGAAATGCAAATTGTAATTTTCCAGTCAGTCGTCTCCTGGGGTTTTTGCACGCCATTTCCACTAGAAATCCTTAAATCAACTTACCCCATCCACAACCAGACTACAGCTAAGCCCCTGAAATACAGAACAACTCTTCCGACCCGAAACTCAACCCTGAGCAACGATCAAATGAAAGACCAAAACGCCAAGTTAACTCCGGATCTATGTAGCTTACTACACCAAATGCAAAGTCTTGTAAAAAAAAGAGCTCAACTTTAAAACGTCTCCTTCGTAGAATTGTAGTGCCTTACCAGCATTTCGTCGGAGTTGTAACTCTACTAGTAGCATAGCTGAAGTAATCGTTGTCCTCGTCGCAGTAGTCGTTGTCGAAACATTGGGATTCTCAGTGATTATGAATTAAGACACATCCAGCAGTAGTTTGGAATCCTGTTGCACAAATTCCTCCTGTGCAACAGGATTCGTCGTAATTCACCGAGTAAAAACTGACGTTATCAGTTGGCGAACATTTCCAACTTGTTTTCCTATTTTTCTTACCCCAGCTCAGAGGTGTTTTTTACCTGTCACTATGGAAGCGGACCTACCTTCTCAGTCTTTTGGATTATTTTTTTCTCATGTACAGCTCCTTTGGATTTAATGTGATTTTTGTCCTCCACGCTTTGTAGCATCCCTAGATGCATCCTCTGGTGTGCATATTTATTTCTTTTTTGCGTACAGCCAGATCTCTTTTTTGATTTAACACAATTTTGGATAGAAAGAGATTTCTGAAAGGAATTGTGGTGTGGGGGATGGTGGAGGATTGGGTTAAAAAAACGGATTTGCCATGTGGCAGAAAACTCACGCCCACACTGAATCACAGGTAGATAGATATTCACGGAAAGTAGCAGAAATGGTAAAATTGGAAAATTTTCGTCTCAGAACTTTTAATTAGTTTTTGTGAGCCTGGTGCGTTGCTTAGGTTTTGCCACTTTTTCTTTTAACAAACAGTGATACCACTCTTCCCACTGCCTGTGCTTAACACTATCTACAGATGAATTTAGTCTGTTTTTGTTTTTTTTTTCATCCCTCATCCTTACAGATCCCTCCGTATCTATGTATTTTTGTACCCATGTTGTAATTTAAGTGCATCTTTCAGCATCGGATCCTGTTCGAGTTTTGTTTCTTTGATTTGGACCGCCACATCAGCTTTATGCCTCTTAGTTTTGTGCTCTAAATCAGATTCCACAAATTATATTGGTGGAAACATTTAAAATTTATTTCTTAACTTAAATTGATGGGTTAGCAGATTTTTCACAACTATAAAGAGACGCCGAGTCTTGGAAGATATTATCACAGGAACGATGGTACTGTTAGTTGTTTGCATAGGTTGCGGTACAGTCATTGATTTGAAGTAAATCAGGAAATTTGATTGAGTTGGGTCGGGAGTTCAGTGTAAATAAGGGTGGTTGTGGTCCAGGCAGGTTGTGTCATTTGTAATGAGTTGACGTGCGGCAAGGAATGTTTTAATTGACTTTTAATTAGATCCGACCCCCACCAGATGGCAGTAGAAGAAACTTGTTAGCCTCCGTAGTAACCAAGAAACGGTCATCCGGTCAACGACTGCTCTTAATTATTTTGCTGAAACAGAGGGAGTTCTGGTTTGTCGGAGCTAAAGAAAATAACTTTAATTTAATTTCATTAAAACTTAATTTTGATGTAACGAGTTATTGCTGTCGATACTGCTGTCGTACTGATTTAGGTTTTCTTTTCTTTTTTGCAGGTTACCTTTGACAGAAGGAAACGATGGTAATTTTCGATCATTTCATTGAATTACTGAATCACATTCTACTGTGTGTTTGTAGAAAATTAGTGAACTTCGACTTTTCAAAACACATTTTAATAATTATCGAACATCAGTCTACGAGTACATACACTCCCCAAATATCTCGTAATTTAGGAAATATGTGCGAAACAAAACTAAAGTGTTAATGAAAGTTTTTATTGAGGCAACACCTAACAAAATTCTTATAATTTATTTAACGCTATTATTTTTGATTAACAAAATACTTCAAATATGGTGGAACAAAAGTCTACTTACAGCTTATTACCACTGTTCAAAATGCAGTTATTTTGTAGGGTCATTTTTTGTGTAGCACATGTTAGTTGCAGTCCCTTAATTGTCGTTCACTTGTGCAAACATTTGTGTATTTAGCAAAAAAAAATGAGATGTCAAAAATATTGAAATTAAGCCGCAGTACTATCCAGATAATCATAAGAAATTATAACGAAAGCGGAACTATTCAAAATAAACTTCGGTCTGGACGTCCTATAAAGCTATTATACAGCAACATTCGAACAGTTTTGAGAGAAGTTGGTAAAAATCCCAAAATAAGTGCACCAAAATTAGGCGATCACCTCGCGGATTCATTAAAAAACATTGTTAACCCAGTAACCATTCGCAAAGTGTTACATCGGACAGGCTTTCGGAGCTGAGTACCACGGAAAATGCCACTCATTTCTCCTAAAAACCAAGAGCTGCGACTTGACTTTGCTAAGACCCATTTAAATGAATTTTTTGAGCTTTGGACTTTTTTGAATCAGATGGACGCGAAAAGATATGGCCAAGAAAAAATACAGCACTGAACAAAAAAAATTAACTCCAGCAATCAAACATGGTAAGGGCAATGTCGTCGTTGCTATGTCAGTGGCTGGACTGGGAAATTTAGCATTTTCAAATGCAATATATACCAATATACCATGGATAGATATAAATATATCAATATATTTTAAGATAATCTATAAACATCTGTGGAGCGTTTAGGCCTGCGAGAAAACAAGGAATGGTTGCTGTGCCCCGCCGCAACTCCGGATTTAAACCCCATCGAGCACATATGGAATGAAGTGGAGTAAAAACTTGCCAAAATATGCCATAACAAGTCGCAAAACTGTAAAAGAGGCACTGAGGAAAGCTTGGTCGGGAATATGGAATGGAGGGCCCACCAGATACATTTTTATTTGTGCCTTATTTGCAGTACTATCTCTTCTATGCATATGTAGACTTTTGTTCGATCACATTTGCAGTAATTTGGTTATTTTGTTTATCTGAAATACAATAGTAACATTAAATAAATAATATGAATTTTACTAAGTTTTGCCTTAATAAAACTTTCCCAAGCATTCTGTTTTAGTTTCGCATATATTTCTTCTATTAAAAGACATTTGGGGGTGTATGTAGACTTATGCTCGATAGGTAAGTCTATGTTCGAGAAAAAGATGAGAGTTGACAAATTTGAAAAATTGTGTTCATTAAGGGTTTATTAACATTGGAGATACAAAGCATTTTATACAATTTTTACATTTAGAACATTTGACTTTCAGGTAAGTGTTAGGGAATATGGATTTAGTTTGGTTAGCCTAAAATATATCTTATCTACATGCTTTCAATTGCAAATAATTTTTTTTTTCAAACACTCGCAAATCATAGTTTTTTGTACACATGTATGTCACCTAAAACTTCGACCATTGATTATTTTGAACTCTTTTTACATTTATCAATGTTCCAAGAGCTTTGTTCTCCAAGTTCATCTATGTTGTTTGAATTTTGTAGACCGAAAAGCCTTTTAATCAGATAAAGGAAAGAAGTGTTTATTGGCAACAGCGCCATTAATATAAAAAATGTATAATTTAATGTATCATGCATTTACTCTAGCATCTGTGTAAAGTCAAATACCTACTTAATTTAACGCGTGCAGAATCTCTGCCGGATAACTAGAAGTTTTCCAATATTTTTGATCCGGGGCACGGTGCTTCCAAGCACTCTTCTGTGCAAGTAATTCTAAATTAAGCCCACGTATCTGCATTATTACACGTCGCTTGTATAGTTGGTTAAATTACAGACCATAATATCATTGTAGAAGCCAAGAGGTTGCCGATTTCTTTAATTGCGATCCAATCATTTTTGACCACTAAGGTGCGGTAATTTCGACGATCCTATTCAACATTTACGCAAGTTATCTGATAGGTTCACTTCACCGTGACATAGTGTACGCAGACGATTTAATCGTGTACAGATCAGGTCCAAAGATTGAGGTCACTAATATACTTCTGCATCCTGACTTCGATAAAATTAAACGATATTGTGACGACTGGAAGTTGAAAATCAACTTTCGGAAGTCCGAAACCATTCTGTTTAGAACGCCAGAAAGAATTGGCGAACGTTTTCAATTATGGGACAACATGGACTTGCTTGTCGAAATGTAGTCAGATACCTTGGAACAAACATATAGATTTTGCTCTGGCCAGATCCTTACAAAGAGACTGTTTTATTGTAGCCAACTTGGTGCGAGGGTGAAGGTGATCTAAATGCTGGCTGACTCCCATGGAATGAAAGAACCACTGCACTCAAAAATCTTCCTTCTCTCTCTGTTCAATTTTCCAAAAACCCGTATCGTCTTGAGTATTAAGATATTTACAAAAACAAAAAATCGAAAAACTCTTAATAGATGTCTGGAGCTAGGCACACGAGTTCGGTAAAACTGCGTATGAGTATGAGTTTGAGTATGAGTATGAGTTTGAGTATGAGTATGAGTAAACAGTTTTTATTTTTCCTCACGTCATATGCTATCACCCAAAAGAAAATAAGTTGTTCGGTTAATTTCGTGCTTCAACTTCAACTCCAATTTCACCGTCATTCCCATTGCGTTTGAAAAATTTTTCTAACGTCTTCGGTTTTTATATATATGCCTCAGTATGGAGACGATATGCAGACCTTCTGCAGCAGAGTGATGTTTCTCACATACCCGCAAACATTTACTCACTTCGTATGTCCACCTGAGGGATTAATATCTGATGGGAATGCGAGACGTCAAATACCTTTTCCAACTACTGAAAAATTTCTTACTAGTAAGTGTTGTGCTCCTCTTCAATATATTTCGACAATTGAACTCTTGTGAGTCTTTATTATTGTAGTTGTGCCGCAATATTAAAAATATGAGCCTATGCCTTGCATGTACCTTGACGTCGCATTTCTTCTATTGCCTGTCGCCTATTTATCGGTTGTGAATGTACATCTTCTGTTTGAAGTGTTGTCCATTCTCTCGATTTTACAAGAACCTACAGGATTAGTATGTTATGAACCTGGACTGGCTTTTCCAACTAAGAAGTTTAGGACAGCGTTGCACGACATTGCCATTTGTCCTATTAAACGTGAACCCTTTTTTCAATCTTTCCCACCTATTTTTCCTTTTATTTTAATTAACTTATTACATAGCCACAACAAATTGTACATAAGTACTAATATACGAATGCACTGCGGTAATAAAATCTCGAAAAAATCCTGAAGCGTTCGGTGTTCGAATTTTCTACAAAAGACCAAAAACCACTGAGAGCTGGCTTCAAGCCCAAATAGCAGAACTGAATTTGAAAGAGCACAGTAAATTGAATTCAACAACCATTAACAGAGGTGGCAGCATTTCCAGCAGCTGTTAAATGAGCATCATATGGGGAGGGTAATATGGCCAGAGCAAAATCCGCGTCTAGTGGAGGAAGGAACAATCTCACTGTTATGGAAGAGGTCGGGTCAACTTTAACCTTAGTTTGCTTCTCGGGTACTCGTATACCTTGTTAAAAATATGATATTTTTGTCCAAACCAATAACTAAATATAGGTCCAGGAAGCTCACACTCTTTATGTCTCTTCTAAAAAAAAAAATCACCTCCAGTCATTTAACTATCAATCAGCAGTGCCGACCTACAACCAAAAATACAACTAAACCAGTCTGTTAGATCGAAGAAGATTAAATCCAAAATATAACAAGTCCTGGATAAGTTCAAGAAGTGACTATCTTCACACAAACTTTAAAGGGCTATGTTAATCTATCGTGCACTATCGTGAAGAGTTATCTTATATTTTTCCTTTTAAATGAAAGGACTTGGAATTAAATATGGTATTTTGAGGGACCATAAATAATTGTATGTATCATTATTACCAGGAGATACCCTAGTTCATCATTCAGGCTGTACACATTTGGTAAAGTTGTCACTTTTAAGAAAGGTCTTCGGAAAACCTTGTCCGAAAATAATTATAACTTACGTAACTCTTTACAAAGGGACTATTGGTAGAATTAAGGTTTAACCCAAGGTAGGCAGAATCTTTACAAACTTTGAAGTTGCCGTTATACAGAGTGATTTTTGTACCAAGCACTCAAATTATGTTTCTTTGCTTGTTGACAATATATTGATGAATTTATCATCGATCAGCTCAAATCTAACTCGTTTCACCTGTTCTTGAATTGCTGTGAAAGCTTCTATTTCGACAACTGACAAACTACAGATAATCTCTGTTTCGTATACCTATCCCAGTAGCTGAACGGATTTGTTGACAATATTGTTTTTAGCTATTTCACCTATCCAGCTGTGCTCGTTTTGTACATCGCTCTCTTGCGAGGCCGGCATTTTTTTTTTAAAAACTTTCGAGCAGGTGTTCCCAAATTAAAGGCTGGGCTATATTGAGAGATAATATCTGTGTCATTGGCATGTTTTTCCGGCATTCCGAATTCGACCACCACCTTTTAGAATTCAAAACAGTAAATGTGGCTTTAAAGTCAGTGAAGTCCATTGGCTTCATCCAGTGGCAGAATTTACGGGTTGATTGATTTTCTAGGACGAAGCCTCTTATTTCTACCCAGATTCTTCTTCTCCTTCCATCTTTTTGTTCCCGGCCCTAGTTTTCAACAGAAACCTTTTTATCTGTGTCTTCTCTGTCACTTTTTACGGTATGCTGCAAGATTTTCATTTGCGGAAATTGGTACTGTGCGGTTGTCTAATTCCAAATACAGTTATTGTTACAATAATCAGTGCTGACACATCCATCGTCGATATTCTTTTTTTGTGCGGATCATAGCTTAATCGTCGTTAATAAGTCGAGCTCCGACTTTGACCGGTATGTGATAATGAACGTCGACTATGTTAGTGGATAAAAAGGTCATTATCTTCTTATTTTTCTTTTGTTAAAAGTTAAAATATGTAATCCGTATAATTACATCAAATGTTACATATTTCTCCCAAGTACATATCTGCATTGCTACTGCTCCACTTGTGGTGTTGGACAAATTTGCAGACCCTAGAACAATTCTGCAGGCCACTTTATTTTGAATCACCGCATTAGTGAGGCCGAGATGATTGTCGTTTCCAGGTTTTAGCACTGGGTACGTTTTTATACCTTTTCTGTTGGCAAACTGATATTTCGTACGTTTGTAGCAGAATCAAAGGATCCTGTTCGGCAGTTCATCCGGTAAGATAATATCAACGAATACCGTATTTGTCGAAGCTGTTCTTCTTTAGATCCATAGTATTGTGGTTTCCGGAAACCACATGTGCCTTTAAGACTCTCCACGAGAATAAATGTAAATTTTTGCGTTTAGGATATGAAGCGTAGGAGGTTCATCTCCATGAGTTATTTACGAAATAGCTTTATCTTCACTTGTATTTTGAACCGAAAGTGCACACTTAAAAATTCACACAGCACCAATAAGATCAAAAAGTCTAAAAGTCGTTGTACATTTTTCAAATTAACTTATTGACTCGTATTATCGAAGGGATAGCAAATGATATATTGCTTCTCTTAGTAGTGTTTTGTCTTGTCTTCCCCTCTCAGCATATGAATATGTTTGAAGACGGTTTATGTTCAGCAGTACTTTCAATTATCTTTTTTCCCACATTTACACCATGATTTTTTGATCAAAAAATTCGTTTAACTCTCCAGTCGATGAAAAAGCTCACCGTTGTTTACTGAAAATTATATTTTCCAACCGAAATGATGGTAAATTGTGTAACAATCGTTTCAATTTTCCTTCCAAACTGCTTCTCCCCCAACCCGTTCTCCAAAAGAGCTCGACTCGTAGCAAATCAAAAAAAAAAAAAAAACATTTCATTTGAATATTTGCATATAAACGATGACTTTTAAGTAATAAATGTGCGCCAATTGTATGGCAAATCCTCCAATTCTTCCTTCAATAGTCGTCGACTGTCGTGTGGGAAAAATACAATAAAAAAAAAATAAAAATCACAAAGAAAAAGCCCCAAAACTAACTTTCACACAGAGCCAACGAAAAACGGCAACAATTTCACAAGGATAGATCCTTCCCGCGAATTTCACATTTAAAATGATTTTCCTCTAGAAAAAGCCAAGAAATGACGAAACTGGAGATGGAAAAAAATTGACAAAGTACCTACTCGTACTTCCTGGAAAGACGGGAAGTGGGTATTGGAAAACTTTTGCACTTAATAAATGTGAATTTTCTTTTCTACTTATATCCCTGTTTATACCTATTTTCGAGTTCTACCTTTGTTGACTCCTTCTATCCGGTGGACTACAAGGTTTATTCAGAACGCAGGCAAGAATGAAGAAAAAAAATTGTTTGTTTGAAGAGCGAAAGTTTAAACAAGAAAAGTTCCTTAACCTAATTTAACATCATTGGCGAAGATTATTTTAGACAATCTTTTTAAACTGTAGTAAAATTTAATATTTCTCTTTTAGCTACTGTCCTTAGAAATTCAATTTCAAGTATGACTAATTTGGATTCGGTCCAGGACACGATAGAAATGAATCCTTTTTAACGGTTTTCTTAATAAGTTTAGTTAACCGGGTTAAGCTATGTTCACTGAAAGTCCTCGGGCAAAGATCCAGATTTATAGGTGTTAACTTAACTACGTGGGCAGGTGAAATCATTTGCATTATAGTAGATAAACGAAAAGGTTTTGTAATGAAGTAGTACTTAGTTGTTTAGGTACCGCGTATCAACGTCACGCAACAGGATGTAGTGTCACTTATGCCTATAACACAAAAGCGTAGTGCCTTTTGGCAGCGTAATGCTGTTGACTTTTGGAGAGATCGGAAACCATTCATCGCGTCTGCCTGCAACCTGGACCACCAACAGTTGTACGAATATTCACAGAAAGTTAAACTGTGACCAGAAGCCTTAAGCGATGATGCAAGCGGTTCTAATGCAGCTACAGGTCCCGAAGAGTCGTACTCTAAGTCTTAACTAGATCCTATTTTCCACGCTCCCATTCTAAGATGAAATCCAGATTTCAGAGAAATCTTATATTTTCGAAGCAGCTTCGAAACAGTGCAGGGGTTCAGCAACAATAAACTCAGCTTGGCATAGCTTGGTATCTATATACACAAACACTTCTTTTCTGTTACTCTGTTCTTCACAATATATCTACATTTTTCCCTGCAGGTTTATCCAACGAGAAGTAAAGTTACCCATTATCGTTTTCCGCGAAGTCGCCAGCACCACATCCGGTTTTAGTATTTAGGACTTACTGCGTGAATCCAACTACATTTCTTTCCTCTCTCGTATCCTGATCAGAACCGTCAGCTTCTTCGAATTCTCATCATCGGTTATATCAAGATCTGCGTGCAGACATATTCTTCATAGAATTTTTGGGAGCGTTCAGCAGAGTGTTTATCGACCTGTACCATATGAGTGGAGATAGTACGCTGGCCTGTGGGCAATGCCATGGTCACACTTACAGTGAAGATTGTGTTCAAAGTTTGCAGCACCTTGTGTGTATCTCTTTGCAGCATAGCTCGACGACGCAGCAGCATTTTCAAAGGACTTATCCGTCATCATAAGCGATACCGGCTCCGGCGGATAGCATTTGTAGTTGCAGTAATTGAATATGATGGAGACACGGTTTTGGTCCTATTACTCGTATGTGGAAAGTTTCAAATTATATTTCTTCTACTCCTTTCGACTTACCTTACGAATATACAGATTTCCTAAATTTTTCTAATCTGGCTGACTTGCATTTTTTAAAGACTAGTCTTCTGGCTTCATCGAGCGAAAGGCTTTTCAAAATCCGAATAAGGCCTCTCGATTCATATTTCTTGAATCTGTTTGCTTTAAAACTAGTTTTATGTAAGATACTTAGAAATTGTCTGCTTTACTCCGGAGACCGCTGCATTTCTGCATTTTACCAATCGGACGATTTTCTTAGCCAAACACGTCAGTTCAAAGCATCCGGTGAAGACACAGCTGGGATTTCGGAGGACTTCCTCTAACTTCAGTGTTCTTCTGAATTTAAGCTCAGATTTTCGAGTGATAGTTAAAAAATCAGTTGAAAATCTGCATAAAGCGCTAGGCAACATATTTTATAAGCGCTTTCATTCAATTCTACCTTTGAATTGAAAAAATAAGTAAGGCTAACCAAGACGTTATCCATCGTTCTTCCCATTTGCTTGGCTCTTGTTATTGACAGAGATATTCGCATTATAGATACAAGAGTACTTTGCTTATTCTTATGGACCCACTTAGTAAGTTTGGCACAAGAGAAGATAGATTTTTTTTTTATTTTAAGTCGGATTTATGACTTTAGAAATTTATCTTAAGACACTTCTGTATGAGAATATTAAAGGATTTTACCGACAGATTACCTATATTCGTATTAATTCAGAAACGTAACCGACCTAGTACCTTTTAAACTTTGGCAAGTGTCATTTAACCATCTCTAAAACAACAGATTTCTCCTATGGATATTACTCATTGCCTATCCATTCTGATACAGATAGTATTCCATGTATGTATGTGCATAGATATATATCTAAATCTTTGAAAGGCCAAATCCACTCAACATTCCTTTTTCACTTTAAAATCAAGCATCCTTCATTGGTCTCCTTCAAAATCCTCAGTGTTTCGTGTTAGCGACATCTCACTGTAGAGTATCCCTCTATCAAAAGACCAAAAGGCTCCTATATCACGCATCATTTACCCCATGGAATTTAATTGAATTTGATTAACTTATGAAATTGAGTCACGTTTACCTTAGTGGTGAGCTAAATTTAAATCCACTCAATTCCAATCCCCTAAATACCCCATTTAAACGTGTCATACACTCGCACATAACACTGGTATATCTCCCTAATGGTACAGTAGCAAATCTCGATTTTTACCCGGTTTATGTTTCAATTAATATTATTTGTTTGCGAATATGAAAACAGTAGCTATTTCGACTTTAGAGAAAGCAATGGCAATGGCAATGGCAAAAGTGTCTAAAGGCATCCTTTCGAGATGCCAAATAGTGGCAGCATCACCTTAAATATAATTACAAATTCCAAAGGGACGACACAAGTTGTCACGAAATTAATCCCAAGTGTCCCTACGGCTAAATTGGAAGGAAAGGCATCTTCATCCTGCGCCTTATCCGGGTGCTTGGCTTCTGTTGTCTCCTCTCTATCCTATACATCACTACCACCCCCTTAGGAACTCTCCATGCCGTTGTTGCTTGCCGCTGCTTCAATCAAAATTGCTTTAAATTTAAATTTTTGCCAAAAAGGAAACTCATTACTATATCCCCTTAAGCTACCACTACCATCCGAACCGGCATTCGTCTAGCGCTGCCGCCACTCCCACGACTGTTGTTCAGATACGGATACAACCCGATGATGTACAGGGAAACACCTAAGATCTCAGTACTGGCTGGTTGGATTTCTTTGGTTTTTCAACCCCCTCAGTGTTCTCCATCTTCTTGAAGCACATACACTCGTACATACACATGTACATATCTACATCAATAAATCTTAAGGTCCTATGCAAACAAAAACCTTTGATCGCAATCAATTTGCGTTCGGATAAAATCCTTTTATTTTCGATTACGAGGATTTGTTGTTTTCTTGTTTTTCACATATACAAATACTTTCCTCGTATGCGAGTAGTACTCGTACGATCCATGAGAATCTGAATTTGAAAATCGGATTCCCGAATTCGTGTTCGGAAATATATCGCTTAAACTCGTAGCTGTAACTGCTTGTTGTTGCTTTTGTTTTTGTTTTTTCTTGTTCTTGCCTCCTTATTTTGTGCACAAATCACCGCCCGGCTGCATGTGGAAATACCCATAATTTGTTGGTCTAATTTTATTGTGTTTACCCTTTTTTTAAGGAGCAAATATTCGTATCCTTGGAATTGGACTTTCAGAAAGGACTTTGGTGAAGTTTCGTTTGTTTGTTTTGTTTTGGGGAGGTAATCGTTGGAAATAAAAAATTATTTCCGTTATTGTTTGGTGAAATCAAGTGTTGTATGCTAGAGAATTTTTTTAAATGACGATGCGATATTTGATGGACAAGTCAACTTTAAATGGAAATGTTGAGATGCCCTTAACTATGGATACGAACTTCATAGATTCATGCGGGTGAAACGGAGCTTTATTTATTTAAAGTTTTCACAATCTTGGCATGTATTCTTTAAGAAGGTACCCTTTAATGTAGCCTTCGATTGATAACTGGACGAATGAAAACTTTTTTTAGTCAGCTCATCGGTTCGGCATATCTGAGTTATCTGCAAAGTATTGTGTACCAAACAGTATCGCATTCGAAGGTTGATGCAACCCAATTATTTTAAGTTCCATATGATGGATAAATATATTATGTTCTCTCGTGTTCGAGTTTTTTCAGTCAGTTTTTTTTTTTCTTATTTCGTTCAGAACGATCAACTGAATTGCGTACACCGGTAACTTTAGGTTTATAATATTGTAAAGGACTAGTTTCTCTCCTTTCTTGATCGACTACCTATAATGCCTTAGGCATTGTGTGGCAGTTATTGGCTATCTTGGGTCTACTGACTTATGCGCTTTGAGGCGTGAGGGTGGATCAATAGGTTCCTGACTTGCGCAACTTAAAAAAGCAACACTGCTCTTGCTTTTTGTCAATATGCTACTGTAAAATTTTGACAAGCTGTGTCATTTAGTTTGTGTGGAAAAGCCATTGAAAGCAAAAAACTACGTGATTTTTGGCGAAAACGGGGAAATGTGAATTTCATATGACAACTTCGAAGAAGTGTTTGGCGTTGAACAGCAATCCAGTGAGTGGGATGAATGTTATAAAAACTTTTTAAATCGATTCAATGCCACTCATTTAGCCCTCAATTGTCAATTTCTGTTGGCGGTACTCGAATTACAGCAATCAGGTGCCAATTGGAGTATTTTTGTGTGAAATTTGAAAATCAAATACAGGAGGATTGCATATTTTATTTTGTGGATAATTGCATTGGGCTCAATTAGAATAGGGTACTATATCCGTATACCTTCCGAAAGGACTGCATACCAGCTCTTCCCTGGTACAACAAGGAGTTGCGCTCTCTCCGTAATAACAGCAACAAGTTGTGGCACAAATTCTTAAGAACTCGATCTGATTCCGACTAGAGTAATTATCGATTGGTGTACAATCGTTTTTCTGAACTTTGTGAGTCTCTTTACCTTGAGTACCTCTGCCGCATGCAATTTAGATTAGTCTCGGACCCTAAACGCTTCTATCAGTTTGTTAATACCAAAAGAAAGTCAGACGGCTACTCATCTATTCTTCAACTTCTTAGTGAATCTTCTGCCGACCCAAAAACCATTGCAAATTTCTTTGCCTCTCATTTTAACAAATCCTTTTCTAAGAAAACAGCTGAATCCGATCCTAGTTACTTTAGCTATATGAGAAACTATCCTGAGACGTCATCCATCTCGCTAAATATAACAACAACTTTGGTATCTGAAAACATTACCAAACTTAAAGATGATTTCTTGTCCGGCCCTGATGGCCTTCCGGCTATTGTAATAAAAGAGTGTGTTACCAATCTCGGTCCTCCCCCTGCTGCCCTATTTAACTTGTCTGTATCAACAGATACTTTCCTTTTCCTATGGAAGGAACCTTACATCATCCCTATTCATAACAAAGGAAGTAACTCCGAAGTCGATAATTAAATATCGATAATCATAGTCTATCAACAACTGCTTCCCTACTTTAGGCCAACTATCTGCACAAATCAGCACGGTTTAATGAAAGGTAAATCAACGACCACTAACCTAACAGAGTTCGTCTCTAGGATGCTTCATGCTTTAGAAGACTGTGATGAAGTCGTTTCAATTTCCAGAGATTTCAGCAAGGCATTCGATAAAATTCCTCACCAACTTATCATCTTTCAACTACAAAACTTGGTCACCTTGGTCCAATCATCTTTATCCTCACAATTAATGATATAAATCTCATTTTAACGAATTCTAATCTTTCTATTTTCGCTGATGACATGAGAATTTCCAAAGTCATCTCATTGCCTTCTGACTCCCATTACCTGCAAGATGACTTGAATAAGTTATCGGTATGGTGCAAGCAAAACTTTTTGTAGCTTAATGTCAACAAATGCCAAGCGATAACCTATTCCCGTAAACGTCTACCTCGCCCTCCAAGAAACTACTTCATCTGCGATGAGCCTAATCCTTCCACTACCCAAGTACGGGATCTAGGTATAATTTGTGATAGAGAATTGAATTTCGACTCACATATTGACAGCGTAATAAATAAAACTAACTCTGCACTTGGCTTTATCAAACGCTGGTCAAAAGAATTTTCCAACCCTTACGTTACAAAGTCCCTGTACATTACTTTTGTAAGGCCTCTCCTCGAATATTGCAGCCAAGTATGATCACCCTATAAACTAACCCACATTCAAAGAACAGAAGCAGTCCAAAGCAGGTTTATCCGTTTCGCACTTCGTGTTCTACCTTGGGCCGATCTACATGGATTACCCCCATATGAAAATAGGCCAAGACTGATTAGCATGCATACCCTAAAAAAACGTCGTGAAGTCTCTGATGTACTTTTTATACACCAGTTACTGACTGGAAATATCGACTGCTCGAGAATAACGCAAAATATGCATTCACTCCCAATCCCCGTAATCTAAGATCTGTCCCACTCTTCCTGATCCGAACTCACCGTACCAACCACGTTCACTTTCAACGCATATCTAGAATGTTGCGTATAACGAACAACTACCCCGAAGTCTTTGACCTAAATAGCAGCAAACAAGAAATAAAAAAAGGCGCTGCTCAATATGCCACTCCCCCGTCCACCATTTTTCCTCGCCCCATTAGGTTAAGCATATCTTTGTTAGTTTTTAATTCTAGATTTAAGTTTTGCTTGTTAATAATATTTATTAATCATAAAAAAGGCCTGATTACAGCTTGATATTCAGTTTGAAATTGTAGTGAAAAGAATTTATCAGCGTGACCGTTTGTCCGACTCTCGTTTACTATAGCCTGCGTAGTCTAAAACTCTTTTCTACTGTTATCTTTTCTAGGCCGCTTTAGGTATTTTTAATTGTATTCACAATCGCGGAGACTATAACTCACGGATAAAAGAAGTTTTTTACTTTCTCGACCATCTGCGAAGCAATGTCGAGTTAAACGTTAGAATGTGAATAGATGTTTTATCCGTATTTATATCTATATAGCTCTACTCCAATTGTCTGGATTTCAAGCTTTATAGCCATTTGATGATGGTCTAAAATCCGAAATATTCTTAGAGAAAGTCTGTGGAGAATTGCATCTATGTGATTTATAATTCAATTTAAAACAATCAAGGTTTTGCTTTTGCCACTATACAAAGAGGAAAATATATTTTTTATAATTCTTATACCATCAGGCTTCTTTCTTTGGAAGGTAGAAGGTTTTTAACCACAGACCAGTTTGTCTTAACAAAACTTATTATTTTAAAGGCTTTTAACATATTGTTCATGCGCAAAATGCTTAAGGATGGACAACAATCCTTCGATCCTTACTTCATCCTCATCATCCTTTCTTCGATCCTGCGATCCTCATTTTCGTAAGCCCACAGATACTTTAAGTCTAATTAACATCTGAAGACTGAGATGGCAATCCAACACATTGACGTGATTTTCGTCAGATACGACTGCGATGTTTTAGATCGTTATGGCCTTATAGGAGCGAACCCTGATTTCTATTTCCCAATAGGATTTCAAGGTCACCAATTGATCTTCTCCTACAGAAATAGATATAAATATGCAATTTCGCAGGATGTTTTCATGCTCACTGGGCTACAGTTACACCATGCGCAGTGAACACACATCTCAACGGATTGTTAAAAATAAAGTAGCTTTGTGAGTGAAAGTAATTTTGGTCTTGTTCATATCTTTGTAACGATGAACTCACTCCAGTGTTTTTTATTGTGTTTTTCGCATGTCAATGCATGGTCGCAAAAGGTTTTGTAGCAAAAATCGTTCTCTCGTATAGTTTTGCTATGGCTGACGATAACATTTGTCTTGATTATCTTAGCCTATCCTTATCATATTTTTTCAAAAATGTAAAGCACTTTATTTCCAACGGCTTTTGAGATGGTCCTTATTTTTCCCCGTTCAGACAAATCGTTAACGCTTCCATTTCCATTTTGCGAGTGATGCAAAAGAAATTCACTAGTGTGGTACACTGACGGATTAAAAACATGCCAAGGAGCTGGAGCAGGCATATACGAAGAAACTATAAACACATCATTGTACGAAAGTATGGACAGCAGCAACTTTGTATTTCAAGCTGAGATAAGTGCAATAGAGTTCTATTGTACATTAAGGAGAACTTAAATAGATCTGCCATCAACAAGATCATTTATATTCTCGCGGGTTACCAAGTAGCTCCATATATAAATAACCAGATAAAAGCAAATGCATCCCACTGCTGGACGGAAACTGAAGATAGCAAGCAGGACAACCCCTTCCTTCAAAAGAACAAAACAACTCCTACAGCTTTCTTGAGGTCAGATACTTGATTCGTATGACTACCTTATGACTATGGAAATAGCACAAGACAACAATTGTCGCATGTACAATGAGGACAAAGAAAGATAAAGGAACAGTAGAGAATATTATTTGCCATTGTTACCGCTTAAGAAAAACATGTCTTCGTCTTCTAGATAAACCATACCTTGAGACAGAAGATATTTTTGCCAGCTCACTCAAAGATATAGCCAAATTAATTAAAATTTCAGGAACCATGTGTGAGCTCTAACTTGAGGAAATGACAATAGGCCTAGACTGTCCGCAGTGGTAGAGGTACATAGTCCTACCTCCCCCTCTTAATCTAATCAACTTCTTCATAGAACTCTTTCACTTTCGAAGATATTTTGTTGCAATTGTAATGGATAATGTTGGCCCCGTGGATTAGCAGTAAGAAAGAGGGCTTCAAACTGAAGCTTATACAGATCATTCATGACGGAATACGTCGTGTAACTTGCAAGAATGAAAAAATAACTAAAGTAAAACTTTACTTAGAGAAGAAACAATTCTGTATTGTACGGAAACAAAACTCTTATCATCTGCAACTAATTTTAACTAATTTAATTTTTTTTATAAAACACACTGTATGAATCAAATTTATTACTACCTCAAACTTATAACTTATACCTTCCCACGATAGAGTACGGTCCGAGCCGATGATTATAGATGTTCTTTCTTTTTTCATCAGCACCATTTTTGTAAACACAGCATTGACTGCCCATTAATTTCTTCCCACGATCTCAAAGGACTTTCAAAAATACTGTTAATCTGGTTCGGGTCTCGAACAATTCTTTTAAATATGAAATCCAAATACGTCATCTTGTCGAAATCCTATTTTCACATCAAAAATCTCGTTGGTGTCATCACCAAATTTTTTGGCCAACGTACATATGTTATGTTCATCATTGTCATCTTACAGAGACGGATGAATTACTTAGGGACACAGAAAGTAGATACTACTCGTATTTGAATATGAAATCATTCATTCGGGGCCTTTACATTTTTTTTCTAAATCACTTGAGGATTAAAATACCCAGAATACTGAAAATTAGCAATAACTCCGTTTGGTTCCAATTTGAATATATTCTGAACTGGCCATCGTCTCTGGGCTTGAATTCTTGTATTATATACAAAATGTGCTTTTTTTAAGAACTACTCGTATGTATATTTCGTTTTTCAAATAATTACAACAGGCATTGAGTTTGCATCAAAAATCTTTAAATAACGCCTGAATATTGGCTTTCAAGGCCTGAATAGTTTGCGTTTTATCAGAATACGCCAAGTATGTAATGATAGGAAATAATCAAGTGGAGTCAAGTCGTACGACCTCGGTGACGGGTTCATTTCGCGATATAATTATGTAGATCTATCGAGTATTCACTGAGTCTATGGTTTCATGGTTAGTATGGCATATAGCGCAGGTAGGCCGAAATCATTTCACAAAATTTCTCACATAGGGGACGGACAAATGCCAAACTGTTGCGATCAACGCCGAATTGTTAAAATTGAGAAGATCGTTGTTGACGTTGCGTCATGTGAAGGGTATGTGAAATGAAGTGTATTGTGGGTATTCGTTACTCAAGTGGTAGTGTATTGTCTTCCAAAGCGGATGGTTCGCGGTTCAATACCAGTCGCACCCGAAAGACATTCTTTTTTCCAGGCAACTAAATTCACGTAAGATGAGTAGTTGCATAGAATGCAACAACAAGTTCAATTACAATAATAATTTAGTCTCCCCATTGAATGTTAAATGCCATCCATGGAGCGAAATAGCCACTAAGCCCAAAAATCTTCCTTTTTCTCTCTGTCCAATTTTTCTAAAGAGATGACACGTGCTCAGGCATTTTAAGTGTTGAGTCTCGAGTTCTAAAAATAAATAAACAAAAACCTTTTTTTTAAGTGAAACTTTATATCACTTGCCAAGTGCTTGGATGAAGTGCTCGTTGCTTCACGGTGTTGTATCACTATTACCACCAGTAATATTTCTACGTAGCCAATAAAGTTATTCCACTACAAAATCTCCTTGTAAATGCTAAAAATTCGATAAAACAATAAAGCGGCAGGAAACCGGAAGGGATATTGTGCGTGGTGGAGCACTACATCGAACGGAATGAGCCATGAGTGGTAAAGGTGGCGTCGTGGGTTATTGCACAATGCACGAGTTACGTGCGTAGCAACTACATCATCATAATTGTCACCATCGTAGAAGTGCCTACCTATATATTACTTGGTAAAAGTATATAATCAACAATTAAGTGAAAACTTCAGCTTAACAACAAAATTTAGCTTGGCTTGGTTTTTGTTTGTCAACGCCAAAAAGATAAGCATCATAAAACAGCACTGCTACAGAATTGCTCAAGCGAAATCGGTTGACCTAATTTGGGAATAGCGACATTAGCAATGGAAGCAACATGATTGTTAACTGGTAACTATCAACTCTTCTAGTATAGGTATGATATAATGTTTTGTATTATTCTAGGTATTATGCTAAGTTAGTTGGAGATAAGAAGTCAGCGGTGTGAAAGACCTTGAAGTGACAAGACATTATTCAAATAAGTTGTGTTATATTTGTAAGAGCTGGACAAATACATAACTCGCGCGCCGGATACCGACGCTCGTGTCCGTATTATAGACCCGAGTGTACGTAAATAGGGTCATAGCTGGCATTGAATGAGTATATAGCGAGTTCTCAAGAGAATTAACATGTGTAGAGTATCCCTAGCATATCTCATCTGCCGTGCAGCATTTGTTATTTATCGAGTTATTGAGGTTATAAAGACGTAAGAAATACGAGTACTCCCCAAAAAAAATCCCCAATAATGAAAAATGGCTTCTTCTATCAAAGAATAATTTTAAATACTTGTAATCTACAGTGAGCATCATCATTTTAACTATGTATCGAGCTTCGTCAAGTTTCACTTTTATCGCCATGATAGAACCTGACCATTTTTTTTAATTACTCAGTAGTAACATTATATGGAATATTAATATTTTGCTAAGTCTACTTTTGCTTTTATAACACTGCAACTGATATAATTTGGCAGATTATTTCATGTTGATGAAGTTGGTATCAAGTCCTCGGTGTGAATTAATTAACCTTTTAGAGGTTCAATTGAGTCTGGAGCTTCCTTGATATTATTAGTTTTATTGTTGACCAAATGTTTCCAAATAGATTTAAGCCTGTGGTGATGCTTGATCGGTATGATGCTTCTGACGGCTTAACTCGGGAATTGGCAGATCTTGAACGAGCTTCAGAAGGAGAACACTTTAAAGAAAAACAGTCTTAAAAACAGTTAAAAAGCAAAGCAGTAGCTCAATTGCTGTTGGCAACTCTCTCCCACCAGCGACTCTAAAGAGAAAAAGGTGCGGAAGAAAGTTTTAGGCGCTCCCGATAGCTTTTTCTGTGAACAATGTATGAAACATGTGATGCTGCAGTTCGAGTGGACGAAAATTGGATTTCGGGGAAAATCACACTTTTTCCGAAACCTCAGAAAGTTTTACGAGAGAAAACCGGCTTACCTATAAGGATTTCGCTATCTCCCCTCTGGTGCCTTCAATCAGAAAGGCCAGCAATGACTGCAGACTGAACGAAACATAGTAACATTACTAAGATCAATTATATGATCTGACTAAAATGGAGAATGTTTGCATATGAACGGAAAGCTGTGATATGGAAAAATTTAGAAGGCTAAAATGCTTCACATGAAAAAAGTTAACTGGTCTGTCATAATTCTGCATAAGCTTAGAACATGAAAGAAGGTAGAGACAGGTGTTCAGAATCTGCATGTGTTTTCACCAATTGTTTTGAAGAAATGTTCACAGCTTGGAAAAAAGCCTGTAGGTCTCTCGACCTTTTGGGAATACGAATGAGTGGCGAAAACTTCTAAGTCACTTTATCAATTAAGATCCATATGAAAAAAACAAGAATCGTTACAAATCAAATTGAAATGAATCTAAAAAAAGGTTCGCACCTCTTGATGCAGATCAAAAATACTCAGCACGGCAAATTATCCAGTTTGGAGGCACTAAAAAATCAAATGCAGTATATACTTAACCGAAATTAAGGACTCACAGTCTCATGCATAAAAAATATGCACTCAAAAAAGAATATGAGTTGCGAATTTTCATCGACAGTGAAGGTTTGACAACGCAACTTTTGACAATATTTGTAACTCGGCCAGACAAGATGAGGTAGACGAATCACTCATTTTATGGATAAAAGCAATACTTATGAATCGTCAAGATGAGAAGGCGGAGTTGCTGAAACGGTGCATCTGAAGCTGAGGTCGTTCTCTTCATCAGAAGAAGAAAGTTGACTGATTTTACCAATCCAGTACTACAAGGCGTCACCATCCATCACTGCATCACTGCAACGCTACTATTGTATGTCCCCGGGTGTAATGCCGTAGAACAAACTTTTTGAAACTAAACATGTTATGCTGAAAACCTTCAAGTTGCTGTGGGGTTTTGACAATAGAAGAGAGATTTTTGCAAAATATGGGGCATGTCACCGCGGTGGGTGGTTCGGATCAGCAAGGCTATAATAAGACCGGAATATCCTTTGACGCAAATATGCTGCTGCTGCTTTCACCAGCCTACAAAAAGAGCTTGTCTTGGCTGTTTGCGAGCTTTTCTTAGCAAGCCAGGTTCTGCTCTAAACAGCTGAGTAATCTCCCTCCCTTTAATATTCATATCATAGACTAAACTCCCAAGGGGGCCCTCGCCCAATTATGAAGGATTCTGGTCTTACCGTAACGGTTTTCAGATGACGCCATGGAAGGTTATTTCGATTTGACCAGTTACAACTTGCGGGTCACAGATCCTCTTGAGTGGCAGGATCACCAGTAGTTTATACCACGACTTAAAGCACGGTATCGTGGGAGCCCGGGCCCTCCGGACTGCATGCAAGCGATGGCAAGACGTAGCTCCCATGAATGTATGGGTATTCAGTGAAGTTAAGTCTACAAGAGAAGTGTTCACTTAAAACACCTAACACATGCACTCCCAAGGCTATCTTTTGCTTAGAAAGAAATGGTTTATGGAATCTTTATCTGTTTTCATACCAAAATATTAGTGCAGCCACCGATGGCTCGCAACCCGATCTAGGGTATGGTGCTCACATCCATCCTAGTGTACCATCTTAGACTTCACTTCAAGGTAATCTTGAAAAGCGAAAATTATGCAATCATGATGAAAGCGAACTATATTGTGAAGAACGGGGCAAACTATCTACGTCAGCAGCTGTAGCGTAGCTACCGGGGGTGTTATAGGTAGCAATCGCCGGGGCCCCAAAATTCCCCGGCATGTTTGCGCACAACGTGGCACTTCGTTGGTAGGATCTCGGTCGCAGGTCCCGTTATCACAGTCCGATGTGCATTATGGACCACGGAAGAATAATCTATTGAATTCGGCTCCTTCTCTTTGTGCATTCTTTCTTTGCGCCGCCGTGTCAAGCGGTTTTTCTTTGTTCCAATCGCTACGAAGGATATTTTCCCTGCAACAGGCCATAGGGTTGCTCTGATGTGTGGCTTGTGCCAACCTGGATATTGTCTGTTTGCTGGGGATATGCGCGAGTTACTGTTACTAAACACAAATGAGTGCGAGAAGCTAGGCCCTGGATCACACCGGACAGTAGCGCTATGTACATATTTATTTTTATATTTTATTTCCGAAAATGTCCAAAAATTAATTTACTTGAAGTATACCTAATAGTACATTTAAAAGATCACTTTACAGCATTTTCTAATTTCTTTTTACTTATCCCTAACATACGACGCATATTGATAATAATTATACAGAATATGTGCATATTATATGCAAATCTCTTTTGAGTTGGGTAAGGGGGCCCCGTAAGGTGAAGCTACGCCACTGCTATGCAGCAACATTCAAGCATTTGAAGTCTTAGGAACGCTCCCGCCACTTCTACATTGGTCCAAGAATACAAGGCGTCGCACAAAGACTTGTTTAAAGCACAAAGTCTTGTTTAAAGCACAAAGTCTTGTTTAAAGCACAAATCACTTCGCACTTTATTTTTTCATTTATGACTGCTCGCCACGTATTGCATAGTTATGGCCACCTAATGTACTTTCTCTCATAATGCTAACTAGATACAAAACCAAACAAATTTGGCTAGTTAGTGCAAAAACAGCCGGCAGGCATACTAATTTCAATAACTGCAGGGTCTAAAAAGTCCATAAGAGTTTAACGATTTTTTTAATAGCTCTGTATGATATGTATACAATAAATTTGCTATTGTTGTTAGCAAAAATGTCAATCTGTTTAATTAAAGCTTCCATGAGTTTCTTTACTCAACGTTTCCCTTCTGCAACAAGACCAAATTCAACCGAATGATTTATGTGATATTTAGAAAATCTTCATTGCCCAACTTAAAAACTGCTTCGATCCCATTAATAATTTAGTATCGTAGTATCTACTAATAATAGTCTTACACCAATGAACTACAATACATCCAGAGACTAAATCAAATACAAAGAGGGAAAGGTAAAAGTCCATGTTTTTCAATGACCTTAAGGTTAAAGGATGGAAAGAAATTCACGTGACCTGAAAAATATTTGTTTTGGCTAAAAGCGTTTACAACTTCGTTGTGAGTCGATCGATTTTTGGTCCTTTTTGGTTGCACACATACTCGTACATATGGGGCTATATTCTTTCCCGTTCGCTTCAATAAATCTCTGGTTTGGCCTTAGAATAAGTTTAAATGGGGAGTGTGCAGAAAAACACCATAAAAACACCTAAACCGTATAGCCGCAGGCCTCCCACATACAAAGGGACGAAACTCAGAAAAGTGAAAGCTCATAGCATTTATTTTCCAGCCGGAGGTGGCTAACAAATTTATGTTTACTTGTATTTGCAAAGAAAAAAAATTAAAACTTTTATTTCATTATTTGTGGAGGTACGAGTATATGCAGACTCATACATTTTCTTGTAGACTCCCGAGACGAGTCCTCAAAGGTTATTGGTAATCGTAACTCATCTTTATGTGGTACTTTTGACTCTTCACCCTGCTGGAAATGTTAGTGTCATAAAAGAAGTTTTGCTTTCCCAAAAAAAAAAAAAAATAAAATAAAATAAAGAAATATTCGATTCGCCATTAAAATGTTTTTCTGTGTTTTTATTTTTGCGAGCGAAAAAACAAGGAAAATTGAAGAAGTCCCCCGGAAGTCGCCGCCAACAACAACGAAAAGGATACACCGTGCAGAGTCCCCTTTTCAAACCCTAACGCAACGCAATTTTGAAAGCTGTATTCGTATGAATACGAGTAGCTAACGGTTTAAGGTATTTAGTAGTAAAAGTCCTTGCGACAACGAAATTACCTTTGCACACCAATATGATGAACTGGGGAAATGAAAGACGTTGTCAGGTGGAATAAGGAAGGGCATGACTCGAATCCACCAGTGTTTGCTTATTCAAATCCAACAAAAAAAAAACGAAAAGAGAAAAGCCTTAGAAGAGGTTGCCAACGACAACGAAAACGAAAAAGATGATGATGATGATGATGATGACTGTGGTGGTACAGTAGAGGACTTTGCGGTCGCCATCGTATGGGGTGGAAATTTTGCCTTAAATTGTTATTAGAAAATATATGAGGAAGTAATGAGATTTCGCGAATTGATTCGTGCTATTATCCCTTGTGGGGATGTAAATGAAATGGATTTTGACAAAAAAGGGGAAGAGACAGTGTCGCACCGCGCCTCGATACTACCTCAAAATGTCTTTATTTCTTCCACCAAGCTACGCGTATGTATGTATGTTAGTTAGTTTGATGGTAATTTTCGATGAAAGAGATTTCCTTTTCTTCTTTGTTCCTTACGCGAGATAAGTAAAATTTTTTTATGTCACCGCCAAGATTCACCTTTATTGTTTTTTCTTTTTTTTTCTTACGAAATATTTTTTTATGATATAACGGTGTTCATTATTATATGAGATGTGTAAAAATGAAGAGATATGTACGTATGCCAATGAATATAAGTATATGGCATTCATAAATGCGTCCTCTGTATTCTGTGTTGTTTGTTATTGGTGAATGTAAATTATTCTCAATTATAATATATATTATCATGCTTCAACCATGTTTGAGCTTATTACACAGAGTATTACGATTTTATTTTTACGCGCGAGAAAATCAAAACTAATTAAACAAGTCTGTTGTTCCAATATGCTTGAAGACCCTACTTTGAAATATTTTAAATACAGTAAATGACCGTGACCATAATACAGAGTCGTTCATAACACGACTTCGTAAGCCTAGGGATATTAAAACTTTACTTCACTATATACATTTGTGTGTGATCAGAACTGGAACCATATATCATAATATAAATCCAAGGAATAATATTACAAATATAAAACAGCATTATTAGACTAAATATAGTTATTGGACATAGTTATTGGACAGTAAAATAAATTTCCAAAAGCGATTCATTGAAATTGACAACTTTTCACCTTAACACAAGCCTTTTTAACGCTTGCCGTTAATGTATGACAAGAAGACCGATTTCTACGGAAACCTACGGACTAGCTATACATAGTGTACACACGATCTCGTAAACAAATTCACAAATTAGCTGACAGAAGAAGTAAACAAAATTGAGCATAGGAGTAACCAGAAAACATTTACTAGCTCAACATAAACTTTACATAATTCAATGTATTCTACAAGGGTGTATAAAATATAAGCGAGACTTGTTTTTCAAAAAATTCTAACGTTACTTAACTAAGTTTACAAATATATATTATTTTTGTACATACTCTTCCACCCAAGAAATAGATTTTTCCATCGCTCCGTTATCATATCAAAACGCTGGCCTCCAAGCTTTGAGGGGACCAAAAAGATGATAGTAACAAGGTGAAAAACCTTGAGTATTAGGTGGATATTCTAGCTGTCCCTATCCTAATGCATCCAACTTTTGTATCGTAGTGTTAGCCGCATGACGCCTGGCGTTGTCATATATTGTAGATTCTTGCTGGAATCGATTGAAGTGACGCTGCGAAACCTCCAATCGATGTCGCTTGTGATCCTCCGATGACAGACGTGGAACCCATCTAACGGCCTCATTTCCGACCTTTTCACGCCCTCCAGAAAATTATTTGTGCAAAGCTTGACTCTCCCTTAGACAATAACTTGATGATAATCTGCTACTGCACGGAGACATGCACTTCTTTCTAATGGTTTCTTCTGATACTAAAGGGACCCGAGAGAGTTGCGACTCCCCCCTCTCTCTTCTGGTTCAGACTACCTGCACATCAACCCCTTCCAAGTCAAGAACCCCTCCTGAATTTTTATGAAAATCAGTCCCATTTATATTTGATGCAAACTCGTATATAGAAAAGATAACTATGAAATAAATAGAGAATATTCTTCACATATTTAGTGACACAGGGTTACACGCCATAAAACCCGAAGATCTTACACAAAAGGCTCTGTCATCACCAGTGATCTATTAACTGATCAATAAGAGCACAGTATTATACCTATACAATCCACAGACTATAAAATGCGCAAAGCTTCTATTGTCAGGCTAATACATGTATGTATTTATAAGAGTAAGGTAAAAAAAAGCGGCATAATAAAATACGGGTTTATTCCATTTTGCTAGTAGCAGAGGTCCTTTACAATTATCTTTTTCGATTTAAGCTATGAAGAAGAAAAAAATTTGGCTTTCGGAAGAACAAAAGCGTTAACCAATTATTAGGAGAGTTTTCCAACCAAGCAACTAGCAGTCTGAATAAGAACCATGACACTGGAATCGTATTTATAGATTCGACACATGGTCATCAAAATATACTACAGCTACTGAACAAAGTTGGCATTAAAGGAGCCATTCTCACATGATTTTAAAACTACGTAAGAAATTGTAGCTTCAAAGTTTAAGTTCACATGGGACACTACTTCTCATAATATGCATACGTGTATGACCCTTGGAATTTGATATGCTTTTGCAGGTGATGCTACAATAGCAATTGCAAATAAAACAATGCAGAAGGAGTTTGATCCAATAACAGCTTCGTGTTACGATTATGGTCTAGTGATAAATGCAAAGAAGTAAATGATCAAGCACATTCGCCTTCCACACATCCAAAAAGCATTGCAAAAAAATATTGTAGAAATGCATAATACTCGTATAGTGTACCCTCTAAATATTTCATAAATTGTACCTACGTACAAATATCTGGGTGTCATAGCCGACTACAGTTTCAAATGCAACTACCATATAAGAGCTCTTGAGTCTTCGGCCATCAATATACCCATTTGTCTGCCTCGGACAAAGTTACTTTGGGCAAATAGAATCGCATCTACGATATGAATTATTAGCAAATATAAATTACTCAAAACAAAATAGGGCCCCCTAAGTTTTTAGGCTCTTATACCATAACACTTGGGCCCCCAAAACGGTCAGTTCGGTTAGTGCATGGGTCGGTAAAACGTTCACCTTTCCTTACTTGAGTGCCAGTAGATTGCGGCAGTTGATTTTATGTCGCTGTTATTCGAAATAATACCTCATCCCATAAATGAATATGGAACAAAAAAATGATCCAATGATACATCATCACACTTCACTTGTACATTTTTCTCCACCATAGGGCATGACTGGGGTGATAAGGATTTCATACACAGTCTCCTTTGTGTTCCTTTATAAGGCATTATTACTCAATTGCCTTCTTAAGCACAGCGATTCGCAAGTGTAACTCTTCGTTTATTTTGATGAGATGTCATTATCAGAGTTAATAGCAGAACAGGGGGAGGTAAAATATCAAACTGCCTCAAATTTATAACTGTCTGCTGTTCTGTCCGATTCCTTTTTGGCAACATGTATTTTATGTACGTATGTGATGCTGCCCTCTTTGGAGCTTAACTAAATTGTACAGCTTCTGTTTCAACATTTGCAAACCCAGCAATTCGCTTCGTTCTCCCAATAATATCGGGTTGTCCAATAAGGACTTGACAACTTTTTTTTTAAATAAAACGCAAACCATTTGAGATATTTCAAGAACTTTATTATCGGCTTGAAGTACAATAAAAACATTTATGAACGGAACTCGACTTCGTTCATATGGCCACCGCGGATACGTTTGGAGCGGTCGATTCGATGGACCCAATTTTCAACGATTCGCCCACACATTTCGGCCGAAACGGCAGCTATTTCGGCTTCAATGTTGGCTCTGAGCATAAACCAATGACTTAACGTAGCCCCACAGAAAATAGTCAAGCGGCATTAAATCGCACGAACGAGGCGGCCAATCGACTGGCCCATTTCTTGAGATAACACGCTCACCATACTTACTCTTCAATAAATCGATTGTAGAATGTGCTGTGTAGCTTGTGGCACCATCCTGTTGAAACCACATGTCGTCCAAGTCCATATCTTCCAATTCGGGCCAAAAATAATCGGTGATCATGGCACGATAGCGCTGCCCATTCACAGTAACGTGACGATCGTTATCGTCGACGAAAAAATATGGCCCAATAACGTCGCCGGCATGCAAACCGCACCAAACAGTTATTTTTTGTGGATGAAGTGGTGATTCAGGAAGCACATGTGGATTTTCACCCGATCAATAACGCATATTTTGCTTATTGACGAACCCATTGAGCCAAAAATGGGCTTCGTCACTGAAGATGATTTTGCGATGAAATTCATCATCTTGGCGCATCTTCTCCAGAACCCAATCGGAGAACGTACGTCGCTTCAAAGGGTCCAACCAAGATCTTTGCGCAAAATACGCGGTCTGAGCGATGCCCAATTCTTGAGAACGCCGTGGAATTGACTGATTTGGATCGTTTGCTACGGACGCCTGAACGGCAACGATATTTTCGACACTTCGACCAACCCGTTGTCTCACTGACACGGCAACATCACACAACGAACAAACATGTAGACTAAAATTTTTGCACTAAGCTTGTTATTGCCTGTCTACTAGGGCGAGAATTACGACCGAAAATTATAGTTAACGCTCTTAAAGTTGCAGTCACCGACTTCGAATTTCGGTAGAAAATTTTTATAATTTGTAGACGTTACTCGTTAGTGTACTTTACCATGATGAAAACGTTGAGTTTACTGAATAAATGGACAGTGACAGTTTGATGATTAGTGAAAGAGTGTGTTCACAAATTAAATTCAAAGTTGTCAAGTCCTTATTGGAAAACCCTTTATCAGCGTATGCTAGCATTTAAAGTTGTCGCCGTTTAGAGGGACTTCTTTCATGTAACTCGGAGGAACCATGATGAGTTTCTATTTGCTCTGACTCAATCTCGAACATGAGTTGGCGTATACTCTCTACTAAATCATCTCCGGCTGCAGATATCTTTATTTTTCCTACATTTTGGTAGGTGGGACGTGGTCCAATCTGTCTAACCGCGCCCTACGCTTAGTTAGCAGATGTTTTTTTTTCCTTATCTTCAAGACCGATTGTGACTCTACCTACCTATCAAAGCGTTAATCTTTCCATTTTGAAGCCTAACTACCATACTAATCTTCCATTCTCATCTCTTCAACTCAATGTTTCTTCACTGTAATGAACCGATCGAGCTGTTTATCAGACAGAATGAACGTTGCTCTCATATTTAAAAATGCTAGGAACGCATGCCTAAACTTGGATTTTTGGGAGCTGACGTGCTGCAAGAAACCTTTGGCGCAAACAACTGGAACCTTTTGTTACAATAATTAGAAAATCAGCAGGGAGTCCCTGCCAGGGACCTCTGAATCAGAGACTGAATTCATTCACTCATTGACATTCTCTTTTTGTAATGGGAGTAGAAATACCTCCCAAAGCAGCACAACCTCCTTACATTTTGATTTTTTAAATGTTATATCTTAGGTTTACTCCGACACCATTTTTAAAAGACTTTTTCTGGTAAACTTACTCGTATTACCCTACAGCAGAGTTACTAAAAATTTAAACTGAAGCACATATGATATTTTATTGGTTTCCAATTGAAGTTGCAGTACATTCATGGAATTTCCTAACATATAAAGCATCACTTGGCTAAGCTACTTCCATCTTATTCAACTGAATCCATAGACAACTGTACGTTTTTTTTTTCAAAATGAAGTTCTCAAAAAGAAGCATATTTCCAGACGGCTAGACGTCCAAAATGTGATCGGAAGTTTCCTAAATACACTCCGTTCCATACTTGTACTATGTACGAGTACATCCATTCACTATGAGAGCAAACATTTTGGAAGCCTTCGTCCTAAAATGAGAAACATTCCTCAACCATCACCAATTCTCAATGGTGATTCAATGTGTAAACCTAATGAAAACACAAATTACTTCCGCACATTGGCACGTCCTTGCCACACCCACTTTGCAATCCACCTTACTACCCACTTCACAACACACTACCTCATATACACACATATACCTACATAAAGGCACACTTCGAATCTCGGAAAAGTAAATAAAAATCCAGATAGAAGCTAACACAAAAAAAAAATACAAAAAACAAGGAAGAGGAATTATCCTTTCACGCTTTTCCAACACCAAAACGACCGACGACGAAGCAAGAGCGAGGACAAACGAGGATGACGACGACGACGGTAATAAACCCATAGAGATGCAATTATTAGATTTTCTTCCTCTCATTCAAACATCCTTTTTTGCTGCCAAGCGGCTCGGTTGTCCTTGCCGCCCTCGCAATCACACACCGGCACTGTTAGGATCTTTCTCACTCCTTCAGTAAAAATTCAAGAGGCGGCAAGTGGGAAGATGAAGCATAAAAATGATTTTTATTTATTTTTACCACCATAATGCAGTATGTCTATGTGAAGACTACCAAAAGATATAGCATTCTGCACAGGGAATAAGGTTGAAGAGGTGAGAAAGCAAGGGAAAAAATAAATCATAGGAACAAATAAAATCGGAAATAACTCATAAATAAATCGAAAGGAAATTGACATCATCCCATCAGTAGAACTAAAACCAGAACCAGTGCTTGCGGAGTCACCACTGAAACGAAATTTTTCAAGGGCCTTCTCATGCACTTATATGTATGTATAACAGATACTGGAACTGCACTGCAATGGTGTACGTGATTTAGCCAAAATTTGCCACTCACAAACCAGAAATAGGAGAAGAAGATTCTCGTATTACCATTAAATATACGCTGATGCACATGCTCGCCTCACTCCATATACGCGTATGTTGGAAGCTTCGCAATGTATCGAGGAATACTCGTAATATTTCATTATTTGGTTAGTCAGCACATTTTTATAAAAAGGTTAGATTTTTATTGCACTAATTGTAGATTGAGAACGGATTTAACCGCTCCAGGTAGATTTATCTGAGATTAGATTAAAATTAGATAGAGAGGAGAGGTGGGACCTGTGGCCAGGTTAGGCCTATTGTGATTTCCTCACTTTAAAGCTTGGCCATGGTGCCTGAACTTTTAATAGGTTCGGCTATATATTTGAGTGAGCTGGCAGTGATATTTTTGCCTCAGGGTATGCCTCACCTAAAAAACGTAGACGTGCTCTATTGTAGACGTTGTTATTGTTTCTTTGTCCTCGTTGCAAATGCGACTGTGGTCATAGTTATATGGTGTGTTTTTTTTTTTTTTTTTTGCAGTAACCTGCCAGAAATCGGTGACCCCTACAAAGCTATAGGAACTGTTTCTTTTCTTTTGCTGTAATTTATCAATATTATACATATAATAGATAAGTCGTAAGAGAAGAACTTTTTCTCACCAATTTGTCCGATTTCTAACATTCATCCTTCCAAGTTTTCGGCTCACCCATAGATCATTTTGATCAAGGAACACGGAAGACATGAAAACATTAAAACTCGACGAGGCAACAAAATCTTTTAAGGGTTTTAAATCCTCCAATAAAAGAGAAATATGTGCCTTGGTGGGTAACTTTATTGGCTGAAAGGTCTGTCGTCTTTGCTACCTTGAGCGTAAAAGATTAACTTATCTTCGGATAATGCAATCCAGCTGCATTCATTGCGATCCACTCAATTGTTTATCACTTTGTGCTATCTGCATATGGCTTGAAAGTCATTGAATGAAAGGTGAACCTTGACATAAAATTCAACGGTCTTTTTCAAAACTTACCTAAGTGAGAAGTATCGCTAATAGTATGTGACAATTAGTCGTTTGGTGTGTTGCAAAAAGACTCTGAACACAGTACGTTAGAATCATGCATGAGACGGTCATCAGGGCTATATTTTTAGCTTGTTCGAAATATTGTTGACGCTTGTAAGTGAACATACAGTGGAGAATCTTTCATCAGCATATTGAGGTAATAAAATCCAGTGGACCGATTACATAAACAATTCAGCCGCTGACATAAGTCCAGAAATAATCCGAATTCAAATAATACAACCCACGGCTACCACGACATTAGAAGCAGGGCCTAAACAAATCCCTTTTATCTAAACGATGAATTACAAAATAAGCGATCGGAGAATAACAGTTTAAACCTGCTTAATGAAGAAAATGTGGTGAAGACTATCATCGCCCCACACGACGATTCCCTTATTTGATCGTGCGAAAACTTAAACTCTTATGCATCTTAAATTCATTGGTAAACAAATATTCGTCGGTAGGTGGTTCCCAAGTCACATACTGAGACAACTGCTCTTCTAAGGAAGCGTTGCATATTTTTACCATACTAGTTAACAATACGGTGAATAATTCATCCTATCTGACGCATTGAAAAATAGCAATGACACATCTTGAATTGAATAAAAGTAAGAACCAATGTACGGAAATCTGCCTAATATACTTTTAGAAGAATACCTTCGACACCTTATGGTTAGAGGACCTTTTCTACAAGTTGCTATCATTTATGCGATTTGCGATTTAAGGCATGCTAGTGGAAAAAATTAGATCCTTAGACAAAAACAGCTTACAATAGGGAACTGTGATTTCTCCGATAATCTTTCTCCAACGAATAGCCTAGTAAATCACCCGATCACAGATGATCTCAGATGATCTAGTGGCATACAGCTCGAATCAAAAAAGTTAAAATCATCAACAATTTTAAGCAACATAACGATTGAAAATTGAAATTCAATTCGAGAAAGTCGAGTTCTGAAATTGACTTTTATTATCAAGGAAATGGTCAGAGTTTGGAACTTTTAGCGTCTAGGACCAAGTGATCAATTGTTGGCTACAATACCTGGATATAGCATAGTGGACTTACAGTCTGAGAAATTATATGCTATTTGTCACACTATAGATCCATACACTATGTTCAAGATTGTGAGCTATTCGGGTAGTGATCTGACTTAAATAGGTCAATCTCAGGGGGTTGTGTCTCTCTGAGTAGTTAATTGTTACAACTGTACACTAACGCCACAAATGCACAACCCTAATAACCAGTTACAAGCTAAGGACACATCTGTTAACACTCCTGTTCATAAGATATGTTCATATAGCAACAGTTCAAGCTATAGATCCATCGGAAAAGTATCATAAATACTATATCTAACATCTTTGAGAGTACCCTTTATGACTCCATGTGCTTCAATTCTAAGTTAACTTTCTCTACACAACAACGCAGAGTTCTTAAGGGCAGAACTTCTACTACCAAATTTACCAAAATCTCCAACGTCACATTAAATGCTTTGGAGTATGAAAAGAATAATATCTTGTGGCCACTGGTTAGAGTGAAGAGTTTGGCAAACTTTCTCCACCAAATCATTATTCTCAAACTTGGTTTCCCACTTTTACTTGACTCATGTGTCAGATCATTGATAGTCTATGGCAATATGTAACCTCTAACAAAGTAACCTCTGATGTTCGACAAGGCAAGCATATAGTGCTTGCTGGAATATTCCAGCCAGATTTAATTTCCACAAAATATTTGAATAACAGTACTTACTTACAAACAGTACAGTACTCAAACCTCTCAAATTAGTCCGGTCTTTAGGTAACTACTACCAGCTGCGCACTTTAAGTCGGTTGAGGCCGCCTTTTACTTGTGTGCGCCATATAAGGTGAAGTCTTCCTCTACGACGTTGTCTCTCCAGCTTAGATTCGAAGACTGTGCAAACCGAAAATTGGTGTCCATTCGCTCTACATGTCCCAGCCATCTCAGGCCACTGATGCACAATTTTCTGACTAGATCGATGTCGCTGTACAGCTCATATAGTTCGTCGTCGAATCTTCTCGTCAACACAAACGGGACCGAATATTTTTCGAAACGCCTGAGGATATCTTCATCCGCTTTCAATAGGGTTCATGCTTTTGCGCCATAAAGTATCACTGGAATGATCAACAACCTATATAGGGTCTCCTCAGTTTTTCGGAATAGGGCCTTACTACTCAATTGCCTCCTTAGCCCAGAATTCATAGCAGATCAAAGGTAAAAAAAAGTCCTTTATTACATGTGTCCATTCTTGCTGACAGTATATACTTGGTGTTGCCCTCATTTACCGCTAGACCCGTTTTGGGTGCTTCTGTTTTAATATTAACAAGCTCACCGGTGACAGTCCGCTGAGTTCTTCCAATTCGGCGAACTTCGATATCATCGGTGTATGCTAGTAGTTACACAGACTTTTGAAAGATTGTGCCTCCAGTGTTCACTTGTGAGTGCTCTCTTCTCTTCTTCTACGGAAGTCGATTTTCTTCACATCTCTTCTGCTTATAGAGGTAACAAACAGCCCCAGTCCTTCGCTGGAACGCCGCTTTGTAGGCTCCTTGTTTAGCTGCATGTGCTTGTCAGGTTTTCTTATACTCGTAGGTGTTCGGATGAAATCAGACACATTATTTCCGGCGTTCTCGGTAGCACCTTGGCGGCGTTGCCACTTGTCTTTGGTACTTGCTGCTGGTCGCATGGGAGTAGTT
This sequence comes from Volucella bombylans, assembly GCA_949129095.1. Lineage (NCBI taxonomy): Eukaryota > Metazoa > Arthropoda > Insecta > Diptera > Syrphidae > Volucella > Volucella bombylans. Next base: position 156,085,196 of record OX422143.1, read on the forward strand.
GAGATTTCGGGAATACGCTTTCGACAAAGATTCTGGCAGTCTCTTGCCACTGAAGCTTTTCTACGTTATATCTTCTCACAGTAGTTAGCCTTTGCAGTGATCCGAGTCAATGTTGGTTGACGGGAACATTCGGACGTCCAAAATACTGGAGTTATGCCTCACGTCTATCACAAAACGATCAATTTGAATTAGTGTATGATGATCCGGAGACAGCCACGTCCCATGGTGTATATTGTACTTGCTGTAGCAATATTTCCTCCCACTGCACACTCAATAAGCCTAAGTCCGTTGGCAGACTTGGTGTCGTGTATGCTGTGCTTACTAACTGTCGTACCAATCGTGTCCTTCTTTCCTATCCTGGCGATAAAATCGCCTAGTACGATTTTAACATATTAGGCATACGTTAGGAAATTTAGCCTTGATGCTGATTGCCATAAGCTGCTCGTTTACGAGTCGGAAGCTCAAGTCTTTTTGACTAAGTCTGTCACATATGGCAAATTCCTTATAGCAATCACCATAATACGAGTATATACCGCAGTTTTCCATCCACCTTATGTCCTGTCCATCCCATTTCATTTCCTTAATGGCGGTGACATCTACGTGATAACAATCAGGAGCCTCTGTTAATTGTTTGGCTGCACGTGGCCTGTTAAGAGTCCAAACATTTCACGTACAGATCCGAAGGTCATTGTCCTTTAAACATTTAACATATTAGGGTCGCCAACAGTGAGTCCATTTTTATCCGAGGGCATTGTTGGTTCGTCATATATTTTAATCTCTTCCGTGTAGGGTCGTGTGCCTTATGACAGCGTAGAAATACGAAAAATATCTGGAAAGTTGGTTATTTGTGGTGGGTCAAAGGACCAATTGGGCCTATGGAGTACTTTTGATAACGGTGATTAGAGCACCTCTTATGGGCTATGCTGACTAGAGAAGTGTCCATTTATTTCATAAGAGAATTTTCCCGAATTCCATAGCTGTCTCTTTGAGGAGCTCTTGTTAAGGCAAAAGCTAATCAGATCGAAAATATGTATGTACATATATACCTTATCTGTTTAGGTGAATGTAGAGTAAGGTTAATGTGAATGTCCTCACGGAAGTTTGAGTAATCGTCCGTCTTTTCATAATAATTGACTTTTATCAATGCTTTATAAAAACTGTTAACACCATCAGAAATCGTTGCTCAAAATGTACGGATACCCTCTCACTGTGCACAAAAATGACAAGACAACATTTATTTAACAGACATTATTATAAATGTTTTATTTTGGTTATGTTTACATAGTTTACCTTATACACCTGTTCGAAGTTGGCACGTTCTGTACAGCGTGAAAGTTTTTCTCTCTTGTTACCACTGATAAAAACATCGAAAATGTGCACTATGTGGATTTGGGCAATTGGTTATTAAAGCTGTATATGATAATCGAAACCACAGGTACATCAGCAATAGGAGAACGATACATTTCACATGGAGAATAAAAACATGAGGATGCTGGATGTTGCATACGTTAAATGTCGACCAATGCAGAAATGAGTTTCTCATGAATTTCCACTCACTTTGTGCGCCGACTAATGACGAATGAGACGACGTGGGTTCACCACTGCCCGCCAGAAACAAAACGAGAATCAAAGCAGTGGTTGATAGCTGGCAGCTCTGCACCAAAAAAGGAAAAGTTGATTTCATATGACGATAAGGTCATGGCCAAGATTTTCTGGAATTCCAAAAGAATTATTTCAATTGATTATTTGAAAGAACATAAGACAACAACTGGCGAATACTACTGAAAGCTGTAGGATCAACTGAATAAGGGCCTGCTTTAGACAAATCTTTTCCAACAGAAAACTTCCCCAGAAAGAGCACTGGGAAACAGAAGAACTTGATTTGTTAGAATATCAACACTACTTAACAGATTTGGCCCGCTCTGACTAAAACAAAAAGTCTTAGGTCAAATAAAGAGGTGGTAGCAACTGTAGATGTAGATTTTTCAGACCCTTCGAATTCATGCTTCAGGGATGAAATCCATTTACTGCAGAAAGGTTGAACAAAATATAGAAAACTAGGATCTAAGCTATTGATGTACCAACGAATAGACTTCTCCACAATCTTTGCCATGGAACCTATAGAGGGATACGTAGCTCTGTGCTTTTAGATATGGAAATCCTCTGTGAATCAAGTCTGTGTACAAAATTCCTCCATATACAGTTGTCGACAGCTAGAGACGTCTCTTCGCTCACTTATGCAGGGAATAAACGAAACGACTATAAGGTTCTGCAATATTAAGGATATTAGTTCTGTAAGACTGTCATTGTTAGTTTGAAGAGTGTAAATGAATTTCATAAATAAGACTTTGTATCGTTCTTGGTCTCCTTAAATCTGTTTCGTTGTTTATTCAAAGAGAAGACAATATACACTTTCGAATACGAAGTTCATAAAAAATCTTAAACAGTCCCATAATACAGTTCATTCCTCTTAGTATTCAAATTCTAGTGATTATGCTAATGTGAGTGAAATATATAGTTGCTCCATATTGCTCATAACCACCTCCCAATTACAGAGAAATCCTTTATTTTGAAAACCATATCCTAACTGAAGCATATGTATGTCTGCCTTAAATCATGACACGCATAATTCACTTCTTCGCATTGAGTGCCTTATCCTCTGGTCTTTCCAGCATGTTGAAAAATATTTCGTTATTGTCTGCGTCTTTCTCAATTTACAATTCGTCTCACAAATTATTATTCAGCCGAAGCAAAAGGGCATGATGTCCTTGTTGCTAAACTTTGCTTTCACGAAAACGGAAAAAGAATAAGAGAGCGAAATCCTTTTCAATTTTGCAAAATAAAAGTTAACAATATTTTACAATTCTAATTCAGTTATGAATTTTTTTTTCTTTTCAGTCATCTGCTTCTGTTGATTGTATAAAGGACAAGTGTTTGAATGGTAACAATTTAAATAATGACGAAGGCTTAGAATATAAGAAATGTGCCAGGCTATCACCTATTATTGGGGTTTGTTTCTTACTTAATCCAGATTTTTATGTGTGTGTTATAGATTCACCTTTTTCTATTATATATAAATTCATTAAATGATTGTATCATTTGTAACTAAGACAAAATAATTTAAGACTTGTAAAAATATTTTTATCTAATTTCGAAAGCAGTCGGCAACTTTTGGTAAGAATCATTCATGAGCCAATACGACTGACACAGTCGTTGACTTTATATTTTATACGTTCTCGGTGTTCCTCAGTTTCGTGTTCTTGCCTTCATTTCCGTCTTTTTTATTATGCAGTTAGTCAACCGCTTTGAAAAAAATAAAATAAAAAAAGGACGAGGTTTGCCGCTCACATGACATACGAGGATAATAGCAGGGATAAGCTGGGTTCATCGTCGCGCTCGGTGAATAAATATACAATACATGTGTATGTATGTATGCATGTATGCATGTATGCATGTATGTATGCATGTATGAATTTGGTATCTAGTGTCGTTTCTCTTTTTTATATTTGGCGTTAAAGATTTTCTAATATCATATGAAAAGGATACAAATTTACACTGCAGACTAAAAGTTTGAAGCCGCTCGAAGGAAAAACAAAATCTAACATCGAAAAAACATCTAATTATGTATAGTAAAATGAACGGGGACCATTTGTTCTAAGCATAAGGGAATTCGTTGAAAAAAATAAATAAAAATTACTTAAACCGATTTACTCGTATAGTCAAAAAAAGCCAACTACTTTTCTTTACACTTCTCGAAGTTCTAGATAGGAATCAATTTTTGAATTGTTGCCAGTGGTATTTGGCCCCAGCAATCCAATAGTAAATACACGATGCAGATTCTGATGATGGGCATTGATCCCGGGCCCTTCTATCCAGCTCCTCCCACAACAGCTCTATAGAGTTCAAATCTGGTAAGATCTCTTCATCTCTGTTTCAGATAGTCTTGACATATTCTTGTCGTTTGTTTGGGGTCGCTGTCCTGCTGAATACGAATCCGTCGCCATTGAATCTTAGTCCAGAAGTCACAACGTTTTCTTCCAATATTGCTTAGTTTGTCTCCTTATCCATTTTTCTAATCACTCGAACCAGATCTCCCACTCCACTTAAAGAGAAACATCCCCAGACCATAACAGAACCACCTTCACGGTAGGAGCCACACATTCTGATAGCATCTTTTGTTCAGTTATGCGTCGAAGGAAAATCTCCGTTTCGTGCAAAATACCTCATCGCTCCATAAAATGTTATTGAAATCTTCTTCCAACCAGTCTTTATGCATTTTGCTCCATTCTAACCTTGTGTGTTTGTTTTGTGGTCACACCAGGGGTTTTCGAACAGTAACTCGCTCGAAGAGTCCAGCATGTAAGATCATCATTTGAGCGGCGCGTGTTTCGGCTGCTGTTTTTCATCTACTTCGTTTGCTTGTTGCGATTATTATCCGATCCTCGTGTTTAGTTATAGCTCTAGACAGTTCTGAGCGTGATTTATACGTTCAACGCAACACCTTGATATCTTTAACTGCGAACCAACTTCCTGCTGCGATTTACCCTCTTTAAGAATGGTGACGATTGCAGATCGTTTCTCATTTGTGGTTTTTGCGACTTTTCCAATTTTTAACAAGTTGTTTACTCAAGACCTGAAGAGCCTCAAATAAACTTTTCTGATTGCTATCCAGGTCGACAAATTTTGGAATCTAACAACCCTTTCGATATAAGGAGTCATAAACAAGTGCGGAACCAACAGCCAAAAGTCATGAAATTTAATAATCATGAAAACCTAAACTCTTCTCAATAAAACACAAAAGCGGTTTTTCGCACATTGCTCAAAACCGTGGGCTTAAAATCCTACTTTTATTATCTAAATATGTAATGTATTATTAGGTAGAAAATTTAGGCAAAAAATCCAATGTAATTAATAAAATCCATGCATGAATGAAGTCAGTTGTCTAGGTTTGCCTCTAAACTTTAGCCTGCAGTGTATGTGTATGTCGAAGCACATTCATATACACATATGAATTCTATGGGGACATAAAAATAGCAGTAGAAGCTTGAAGTTACGTAATTTTTATTTCACGGCGACACGATAAATGTTATAACGACAGACCTTTAAGCAAATAATTTTTCATACAAATATTGGTTAAAACACTTTTTTTATGCTTTTCTGCATAATTAGAAGACAACAGAACGCCTGATTACAGGATTAAGTTCAATAATTTGGAATTCAGTTAGAAATATGATACTCTTGAACCAGGGGTTGAACTGATACAACCCTACCTGTATAGGTAAGCAACATGTTCTACAAATTAGCAGTGACTTGGCATTGATAATCGAATATTGGCAAAACCGAACCGGCCGAACCTTCCACGGCATATTTGGACGGTACAATAGATTGTTATAAAAAGTATAGAGATTCTTATTTCTTACCAGTAAATTTTTTCACTGAGAATAAAATATAAATGTGTCGAAGCTCTTAATTAATAACATGTACAGAAACAGGCGTTAACAAAAACATAAATTATTAGACAGGGACGATTTTTAACTGTAACCATCATGTCTCAACAGTTGATAGAGATCCCTATCCGTTGATGTCTGATGTTTAAGTTCATTAATGCGTTATCTCTTTGGAAATGACTTAAAAAATTTTCTGATTGAAGGACAGGTGTCCATTCGCTGTATGTACTCGTATATGAACTAATCTTCCTAGTCGATGTTGGCGCAACTTTCTGATGGCTGTTACTTTTCTTCGTTATATTTTTTACAACACACTCTCTCTACGCAAACAGGACCAACGATCAGGCCAACCACCAAATTGGATTCTGCCTCTGATAGCGTAAATGCCTATGCATTTATAGTATAGCTTAGAAACAGTATATAGTCATATCAAAACGATGTTGGTATTCCATTAATGGGTCATCCTTGTGAAAATCCGCCGGCGATTAATCTATCGGTTTCTTCTTCGGATTTGGATTTAAATTTGAATGGTTTTTATCGGACATAATTTTAGACGAGTTTTCACCAGTATGTTTATTGTTTTCTGTCATTTAACAGACTACAGAAGTAGTTCTTCCAAATTTTCAGCACCGACTGCATCTCATCTCTAACGATGTTTCCTTCATCATCCTTGCAAGTGTTTAAACTCTGTTGCCTTATTTTTATCACGAGGTAAAGTTTTCGTACTTTACTATAACAGTAGAATCTATCAATCGCCTCAATATCGATTTTTTTATTTCTCGGACTAAATAAATTACGAGGACTAAGTAGAAATATTCTCTTCTGATGGTGCATATTTATAGCAGTCTCATCGCACAACTATGGGTTCATGTTTTATGGTGGTCGCCTTTTCAGCACCTAGCATCTCAAAAACAACATTTTTGATAGCGTTTTGGAAGTATCGCCTTTGGTCTGATATATTTGATTAGTGAGAGATTTTGAGAGAAGTCCAGCAAATCTTTGTCGGGAAATGACTTTTCCATCAATCTTCACGGTAGAGCTCCAATTTTTGGAACTCTTTCGAGCATTTGAAGTCGTGTCTCTCCAATAGTGCGCTCGATGTTAGCTTCCAGGGTTTGAATCGTTGTTGACTTGTCTGCATAAACTAACAACTTCAAATATTCGTATACCGACAAAAAACAGGTCATTGACGTCAAATCACAAATGCTGTCATCGAACACTGCCATCAATAACTCGATGATTTCGCTAGCAGTATGGCATCTGACACTGCACACTGCATTTTTGGAAACAAAAAATCGTTGACGGTGACTTTTCAATTTTCTTAATTTTTAACGAAGTACGGCCCGATGATGATGTCAGCATCGGTAGCTAATCGATCACCATTACATTTTCCAAATTCGACAATTTTACTTACTAACAAATCCACTGACACAGAAGTGAACCTTGTCACTGAAGAAAATTTTACTGCAAAAAAGTGGATAGACATTCAATTGTCCAATCAGCGAAGTCACGATATAAATGATGATCGCCTGGCTTTAATCTCATACAAAGGTAAGCATGTGCGATCCTTGTTCAAAGTCTTCCACAAAGTCGATAAATACAGGTCAAGCTCTAACGCACAATCACGATTTAGGATCTTCCTCAACACTGGTCTCAAAAGGGCCGATATTTTCATCTGTAAATCTGCAAATTCTTATTAGTGACTCGAAATGTAGTAGAATTGTATTGCGAATAGCCGACTCACTCGGTCGATTATGTTAATTGGCGTAGAGCTTTATAAACAGGTTTCAATGAACACTGATTTTGGAAATAGTTTCCACAAATCAAACGGTGTGGAGCAGCAGACTTAAAAATGTTTTGCAAATCATTGTGGATCTACTATAACTGCGTTAAAGTCCAAACCCTGTTACACACAGTTGAGGCATAGTCACCGTGCCATATTGTTTCGTAGAAAGAGTACATCGCTCTTTTAATAACCTTCGAATTTCTACAGCCTCTAAAGCGAATCGCATATGGTGCACACCTGCACGGGTGAGAAATACAGAAACAATATTTATTAATTAATGCTTATTCAGAAAACTCATGCAAGAATACAATTGTTTTATTTGCTCGAGACAGACCCTGTTTAAACCACATGTTGTCCAAGTCCATATCTTCCAACTCAGGCCAAAAATAATCGGTGATCATGGCGCGATAACGCTGACCATTCACAGTAACGTGACGATCGTTATCGTCGACGACAAAATATGGCCCAATAACTCCGCCGGCATGCAAACCGCACCAAACAGTTATCTTTTGTGGATGAAGTGGTGATTCATGAAGCACATGTGGATTTTCACCCGACCAATAACGCATATTTTGCTTATTGACGAACCCATTGAACCAAAAATGAGCGATGAAATTCATCATCTTAGCGCATCTTCTCCAGAACCCAATCGGAGAACGTACGTCACTTCAAATGGTCCATTTTCTTCAATTCTTGAGTCAGCTTGATCTTGTATGGGTGTAAACCAAAATACGCAAAATATGCCATAATATGGTCTGAGCGATACTCAATTCTTGAGAACGCCGTGGAATTGACTGATTTTGATCGTTTGCTACGGACTCCTGAACGACAGCGATATTTTCGACACTTCAACCAACCCGTTGTCTCACTGACACGGTAACATCACACAACGAATATGTAGACTCAAATTGGAGTTGCAGTCACCGACTCCGAATTTCGGTAGAAAATTTTTATAATTTGCAAACGTTGATCGTTAGTGTACTTTACCATGATGAAAATGTTGAGTTTACTGAATAAATTGACAATGACAGTTTGATGATTAGTGAAAGAGTGTGTTCACAAATTAAATTCAAAGTTGTCAAGTCCCTATTGGAAAACCCTTTATATGCGTTCACTTCATCGAAATGATGAGTTATGAAGATGACAAGGGCACACATCTTCAGCACCTTTGGCTACTAAATCTCATGTCAGATTATACAAAAATGATATAGCGCTTTCGATGTTAATTTCGCTTTAACGAGCCCAAATTGGTCTGCAAAATAACATTTTGTATCCAGGAAAGGCTGTATTGACATCTAAATTCTTCCCAGAGACTAGGTGTTTTGAAGCAGTTGAATAACATTGAATTTGGAGTATTCACTAAACGAATGTTGAAAACTCAATCCAGCTCAAGAACTTATAATCTCAAATAAGGTGGCTATAATCCCCTTTCGGATAACAATCCATATTGTGTTTTTTTTATCTAAGGACATCGTCAGCCTCAGTTTCTTGGACATCTTCTTCAAGCTAATCTAATTACTTTTACTTGGATTAGCTGCCTCATATTTTCTTCGAACTCCAGTTAGAGCCTTCCGGAAAGAGTTTTTACACTTTGTATACATTTTTCCGCAAAGTTACTTCGTGATACTTTGGAGATATTTACTATTGAGGCCTTGTCTGTGGTGATAGATTTCTTTCGTTTAGTAAGATTTTTTAAAAGGATTGTTTTCAGTCATTTATTCGCAGTTCGTGGTCTTTCAGAACAGTGCATTTAAACTTTTTGCTATTTCATTGATTTTCTCTATGCCTCCGCATCTTATACAAGTGAATGTTAAACACATACCAATTCTGTGACAACGACTTTAGTTTTGACTTGATAGTTTATGAGCAAAAATCCACAGAGAATAGCAAGATCCATCCCGATCAATATTTTTACTCTTTGTCCTTGTGTCTAATATAAGTTTAACTTCCCTAAGGTATTGTTTAAATCATTAAAAATCCTTTTTTGATGTGACTTGCTCCAAAAATTTGATAATTAAATGGTTGCTAAAGAAGTTGCTGGTACGTATTTTCCTCAATTTTTCGTACTTTATTAACAGTCACTGACTCGAACTACAATATGCCACAAAATTAATGAAGAGGAAATGACTAGTTTAGGTAAGCTCTGCCTGATCCTTTGGTCTAAGCCATGCAGTGCAAGCAGAAGAACGACCAAAATTCCACAACTGATGAACTGTTTTATCGCTATTTCCACCAACAGTGCTCCATAGAAATCGCCAGTAGCATTACGCACCTTAAAATTTTTAACCGTAACAACCGTCTCGATATGAATGCTCATCAGTACACAAGCCCACTTTCGGACGTACTCTAAAATATCGTGACTTGTTCCTAAGCTGTACAACTCGCATATAGAATGCCCCGTCTAGCTCTTTATTTCCTAGTCATTATAACTCTCAAACATTTTAAACCAACGTTCATCTGCACCTCTATTTCTTCCCTCCCTGATTTTTCTTCGCCTGCACTGTGTGCAAGCATTTTAAGGGTACTTAAATCTCTTGAACGACTGCAAATTATAAAAAAAAAAAACTGGCATTTATCTGTCAAAGACAAGAAGTACTTTCAGAAGCACCAGCTTCATCAGCTGATCTTTGAATTTCGTAGATTATGGCGTAACAGTGAATTTTGACACAAGGTATCACTCAGTGTTCCTGAGACTTAAAAAAATACAAATGACAATATAAAAGCTCTCAGGCCCCTTTGACTTGTGTAGGAGTTAATTTTTCAACCAAAACCTTCATACACGATATTGACCTGCCTAACTAAAGTTGATCAATTTGTTCTTTTGCTTTTCATAAAGATCAGTTTATCAAAACTGAATCGAAGCTCCATCTTTTTACACCACTCTTTTTCTGATAACTTTAAGTAACCACTGGGTATGTATTTTCGGCTCCCAGAATCTCTTTAATAGTTGTTGTGTCCTAATTGGTAGCAAAATCGGTGATCTTATATTTACTCCTAGATAAATTATATCTGACTAAGAAACCGTCCGAAATTGTCCAGTCGTGATTGCCACAATTTAAAGCCCATTTTCTCTCTTTATGATTAGAAAAATCACTACTATCTTAGGTTCCATAATTTCTATTTTCGATAATACCTCAATGAACTCCTTTAAATCACATTTCATTTCAGCTTCCCATTAAAGCAACATTGCTTAATAAACACCTCCCCTTCACAACAAAACCAAAAAATTACTAAGGTCACTTCCATCATTAGTTAATTACGAATATCCTTAATAGCTTAAACCATTGTTCCACTTTAAATTGCTCGTTTTGTATGCTCATAATCTATTGCATTCCCTTTTCTTTTTCAGTCAACCCCACCCGTTTTATATCAGACTCTCTCTGAATATTCCTACGTCAAAGGAACAAACTCGTCTAGTCACACTCATGTGTCCAGTCCACTAGGCATATATATACCGATGTCGTGATTGACGACTCCTTTGGTATTGACAATTTTGACACCTTTCGCCGCCAAGCAACACACCTCTAACTGATAGGCGTTATTTCAGTGGAAAACACTACAAAGGACCTGTCTATGCCTGAAGCTTCCTTCATCTCTGGGATATGATATAACGAGCACGAGTACAAGTCCCTTATGGCTCCTCAATTCCGTAATTATTTCGAACGCTCTCATCCTTGTCGTTCTCGTTACCATCGTCTTCCTCGTCACCATCATCGTTGTACACACAGGTTACAAACTTTGTTGTGGACAATCGATCATGTAACGAAGCTACACACTTCCATACTCATTGCCAGGATAACACACGATAAAACTTATCATGACCTCTCCGTGTCTGTTTTATTTTTGTATTCTTTTGGGCGAAGAGGAATGATGGATTTCTGTTAGAAAGGGGCGAAAGTCAAAATCGCAAGCCTTACAAAACAAAATTGATTTTTCCTATCACCACCCTCAATATCAAGCTCCCACCTCTAATAACCCCCTTAACCCTTGAGGACTTCTTTTATTTGAAAGGATGAGAAAGATCTTATTGAAGAAAGGGAAAATCCATATCAGTTGTGCGAATGTAATCGTATCAAGGCCTAATCGACTCACACACAAAAAAAAAACCCGAGTATCTGAGTAAAATGAAATAAAAATTTAGTGGATATGTATCTTTTTTTTCCGTGCTTCCAACTTTACAAAAGTTCACATTTAGTTGTAAAAAGGACGAGATTATTATTATTACAAGGGCATGTCTTTTTCTTTTCTCATTTTTGTTCCTTTTTTATTCTGAGGATTCGGCATAATACGGGAAACCCAAGCTTTCCCTCCTCCCAAATGTGTTTGCTAGCAGTCCTGACATCAGCACCCATCACCGTCATCCCTTAAGAACACAAAAAAAAAAAAAAGAAGTAAAGAAAAGAAAACCGAACACAAGAAAGAAAAGGATGAAATAATAAGTGAACATCGCTCGTCATTTGCAAAGGAAATGTGTATATTTGCGAGTGTTCCAACTATAGGTACCCATACATATGTGACGTTCAAATTGGCCTTTTGTGTAAAAATCCAATGAAAGAAAATTGCAGGATTAAGTTTAAGGATTTCGTCTAACACACACACATACGTGAGCATATAAAATCATCATCATGAGAATACGAAGACGATATGATGCTCATTTCCTATTTCAATTTCATATCCTTTTTGCTACGGTTTTTTCTAATACTCGTACTACTGATGCCACTGCTGTTGTTGTTAGTGAACCTGATGCTGCTTCCTTTTCACTTTCTGTAGGTTGCACTTAGAGCTTCAGTCGCATTCGTTGCCAATTTCAATTTAGTGTCAGTGTGCAAGTGCTACCCATAGCAAGAATGAATGAATCCTTGGCAAAAGTGGCTGCACCTTTGCCACTTGAACTGACACTCAACAAGTGTTGGGATGAGCCCTTTTTGCTTCTTTTCGATTTTTGAGATTTCTTCTCTCATCTCAAAAGGACGTACGAGTATGTGTGATTTTTCTTCTCTCTAATAAAACGGAACTAAATTGAAAGTGTCAAAAAATAAGAAACATCTACGTAGCTAGCTGGAACCTTTCAGTTAAAGTCAGAAGTTTACCTTTGCCCACTTAGGTGGGTGGTCACATTCAGTTTGTATGATAATGGGGAAAATCCTTACACACACTCACAAGCACACCCGAGCAGGAATACTTGTATTATATTGTAGTAATTTTTTGATGTTCTTGTCTGACTTGGCCTTTTTTCTTTTTTTTGGAAAGAAAAGGAAATGCTTGGGTGTCCTTATGGAATTTCCGCTTTTAAAGAGTATTGCCGGACAAATTATTTGATGAGGCAATTACTTGAGATATTTTATGAAGTGGCATGGACAGCAAAAATGGACAATTTTATCTAGCAGACGGAAGTAAACACAAGTGGTGAGGATTTTCAGGATTTAGGATTGGGCATTCTGGATTCAAAGGAATTGCAATTTGTACAAGGTCGACGTTAGGTTTTAAGGTACACGCAAACAAGTTACTGAAAGTATGACACAAGATTTTTCTAGGCTTAAGGAATATTTTACTGACATTTGCCTTCAACAAACTGATTACACAGGTCATTGTCTTTTGGGGATAGTCTATACGGTAGCAAATACTACAATACTCTGGACGTGAATTACAATATTAGTATAAAATAAAAATTTTTTACCTTGACACTCTTAAAAATAAAAATACATGTAAATATTTTAAAACATTCCGTAAAAATAATTCAAGTAACTTGCAAATTCCTCATCAAAATAAAGACTCTTACGAATGCACCAGTAATTTGAAACTTCGTGTATACGTAAAGATCAAGAACAAGACCATGATCAGCGCCTCGGTTGTCTTGTATTTTTCGGTCACCAGTTGCCGCGGCCTTTGGTTTATAGCCTTCGGTCCAAGATGATAGAGGTTTCCTTCCACTTTTGAGCGCAAGCAATGGCGAAGTCTTTCTCTGCCGTGTTGTATGTCTGAATGGGAATGACTAGTTCACTTTTATATCTTCTCATATGGGATCAACATTCGTTCAAAACAAGTATACAGGGTGTTTCCGATAACATATCGAAAACTTTAAGGAGATTCCTTGACATATTTTGAGAAAAAATCCTGTGATTTGGAGAGGGAGTGGAAATACATCCCCTCCAAGATACAGAGGCTAAAAGCAAAGCCCTACGCTATTTTGACTATTTTGACCTATTGCAAATAACATCTTTCAAACTTATGCGTGTATGGTAACATCTCGTGATTATGATTACTTTAATCGTTTCAAACCCAATGTTATCCTAAAATTTTCTCAGACTTTCACAGATGCCTCGTCAATCCTATGATTTAAGTCAACTAATGTTGTCATTCCAGATAAGTAAACGTTGTCCTTCATCCGTCCCTATAAATAAAAGTCCATTGGGATTAAGTCCGGAGACCATGGAGGCTACCTAATAGTTCTGTTAATTTGTTCCGTAAAAAATTCAGCCAGCGATTCGAATTAAGCCTTGGAGAAAGCTGATAGGGTTCGATAAGCTTGTTCAACATTGAACTTATGTTGAAAAGCTCTGTGCTTCATGAAGCGGGGTTGCTTTCTGCCCGTATATGAAAATTTTGGAAATAAGTGATTCCATGAAATTGGGACCCATCCGCCTATATAATCTGGCCAATAAAGTTGTCTTCCGCAAAGTGTCTTGTAATTACAGAATTACAAAGGCTTCTCTGAGCTGAGGCCGTAGGCTGTAGCTTCTCCTTACATCTCCAGCTGTAAGTCCTGCTGAGTATAATGAAATAAATAATATTTCGATGGTTTCTGACGTAATGTAAAACATCTTCGTAGCTGCGAAAGCCTTCTTTCAAAATAAGATATGAGTCGCTCTATGAGTTCCGCGTTGTTTCCGTCTCCCACAACCTGGAAAATGTTCTAATAAATGTCGTGCTATTTGCGGAAGTCTTATCGCATTATCGTCTCAGATAATCCAATCTCGCTCTTTGACCGTTACCGTTGCAGACAACATAGACATGTCTGCGTATTCTTGTGTTGAAAAGTCCATCATCGAGGATATTATAAATTAAACGTCAATATCTCAGTTAAAAACTAAAAGATGGTTATACAAATAATTTTAAAATGTTTTTGTATTGTTTCTTAAGAGACTTGATTAGTTTTTTTTTTTTTTTCAGAAAAAGGACCTGCATTTTTTTTTTTACCTAAAAATGACCTAAAACCTGGAGTAGTGCCTTTTTTGCCTTTTTGGGGTCATAAAATGAACATTTTTCAAAAAAAAAATTACTGGATTTCCACTGCCTAATAATAAAGTTATTTTAAGGCAAAACAATTTCAAAGGAGTTAATTTTATAGGGCTGCTGTAAAGAATCTCTCAGTTTCCTAGTTTGAACAAGTTAAGTCGTGACTTGAACACCTGAGCTTACTCTTTTTTGTTTCTTTGTAAAAGTAATATTAGGTACATGATATGACATCGCGTTATCTAATTCCTTTTTAACATTAAATTATCTGTGTGAATGTTTCTGATCTCTATGAAGCTACAAAGTTCTCCAAAGTCTTTTGGAGGATGATTATTTGAATGGCAAACATCCCAAACCACAGATACAGTTTTTTCATCACCAATGATTGCTGTATGGATATTACTCTAAAGCACTTCTATAAATAGATAGATCTAAATAGATCCATTACAATAGCACAGGGATAACATAAGAGGGGCTTTAACTATTCCTGGAACCATAACCAATTCCTCAACGAGTTGTTCAAAGTCGGTGATCTTCATAGAGTAGAGATCATTTTGATCTCGGACGTGGTAACTGCCTAACAATTTCGCTGTGATGCAAACCAAGCCAAGCTGCTGCAAATGAAGTCCGCCATAGATTCCTCTTCATCTTTGCCAATGCAGCGCATACAAAAGTCAGTGTAGATACACTCAATCATTGCGTCTGTCTTCCAAAAGCACAGTGTATGTCATTTATTTGGCATATGGTATTTATGGCTTTCCGTTGTAGTTCATCAGCGATACCATTCTAGGACGTCCGAGCGTCCTAAAACCCAACACAGTATCTTCAGAAAAGACCTATTCGCCAACGATTTCTTTAGCTTTAACTTGAACTTTGGGTAAAGAGTAATAAATCCGGTGCAAACCCTAGTGGTACTCAGTAATTGTTCATCTTATCATTTAATGAACAGCAAGATGAATCTACATTTTTAAACGACTCACAATTACGAAAGAGTGAAAAACTTTAACTCTCAGATGTTTGATGTTGTCTATTGAAAGGATCATCAGAAAATCATCTGACTAAACTAAGCTATCGAATTTATATTGATTCAATTAGCAAGTACTACGAGGGGCGTTCAATATATTCTCGGTATCGATATGAAGGAAAATGCGAATTCAATTTAAATTGTTTTTAGTTTTCAATATAATCTCCCCTAACATCAATGCATTTGTTACATCTTGAGATAAGCTTTTTTAAACCCTCAAAAAAATAAATTTCCTCCTTCTCTGCAAAATACCCATTTATTGCCGACTTGAGTTCTTCATCATCCGAAAACCTTTTTCCACGAAGACATTTTTTCAAATCCGGAAACAGGAAATAATCACTAGGGGCAAGGTCTGGACTATAGGGTGGGTGTTGGATTTCTTCGAAACCACAATCTTGCGCAGCAGCCTTGGAAGAATCATGCGATTCTCACTTTTTTCTGAGGCGCTGTGAGCATTCGTGGCACCCACCTTGCACTGACCTTAGAAAGGTTAAGATGGTCATGACGAATGGTGTGAATGGTACCAATTGAAAGCTTTGTGATCTCTGCCATCATTTTCACCTTTATTCGGGCATCCTCAAGAACAAGTTTTTCGACTTCTTTGACGCTTTCTCCCGTACAAGCAGTAGTCGGGGCGCCGGAGCGGGGGTCGTCTTCAATGCTCTCTCTGCCTCTCTTGAACTCACTTGACCACTTCTGCACAGTTGATAATGAAGGTGCGGAACCTTAGTAAACAGCCACCATCTCTTCATGAATAGTTTTTTGACTTTTTCCTTGCTTAGTGAGAAATTTAATTACAGCGCGATGCTCAATTTTCACCATCATCGTCTCAGTTGGCATTATGATTCTGTTTAACTAGAGATAAAACGCGAATTAATAATCACATTTATATGAAATTTTACATGAATGTACTAAAATAATAGTATTACTTGATAGATAAGTCAATTTATATATACAACCACAGCTTCACCCCGATACCGAGAATATGTTGAACGCCCCTCGTAGCTGTAGGAAAAATTTAAAAAGACCTTAGTAAAAAGCGTACAAATTTACAAGCAAAACGATAAACTCTTCCCCATGGTTTCTAAGAAGCAATTGATCCATCTTCTCCACCTGATTACAGCAATAAAATTCACCCTACTCCCTCTTATAAAGCACCCACCGCAACATCTCCAATACTTTTCCACTTAAGAAAATTCTCACTCAATCTTAAGAAATTTTACAACCTAATTAGCACCGCACGGATTTTAAAATCGAAACTTTATCCTTGAAACAAGTCGCCATGTGCCAGTATGCCAAGGAAAGTTAACTTCTTCTACGCATCTTTCCGCAGCAATGTTAGTTTATCCGAGCGTAACTTAAATAGCAAACTTCTTCCAAAATACGGATATACTCGTACATGCCAGTAAAACCAGTTTCTCGGTTGGAAAATCTCATTTTAATAATCCTTTCCACCGTAAAACTTTGTCGGTCCAAATGCAGGAATACCTACTCGTGGAATCTCTCAATGTAAGCTGGTTAACAGGTGAATAACAGTGACGCCACTTAATCTTGTTCCACAACTTAAATCCTTCGGGAGAACTACCCATTGCCATATGAGCACCCATCCACAGCCACACACGTGTATGTTCTCTTCCAAGTAGAATCTAGTAGATGGCTCTACCCTTAATCAAGTTGAATGGTACATAGTTTAACGCCCAAAATCCTAGCAATGAAGGTAACACTAAACCGATTCCAGTAGCAGCAGTCAAAACAAATTCAAACTTTCATCTGGCCAGGTGAAATTTACTCTGTCTGGCATTGGACCAACAACAAAGGTGGCGAAAAAGAAACCTCTAAATGGCCAATCTAACGCGTCAAAGTTGCTAGTGTCTGCCTAAAGAATATAACGCCAACAGAATGGCCAATATATGTTTGTTTGTACATATGCTCATACCTATAGATACTTACAAACACACATACTCCTATGTATACGTTATCATTTTTTTTTTTCGTTTGGTTATTTTTGGTCGTCCTTTTTGGACACGTGTGTGATCGGTAGTTCGTGCGAAAAGTCCCATGGTTTGATGTGGAAAATGCGGAAAATCGTTTAAAGTGGTCGACGCAACTCTTACCTATACACCCTAGCCCCCCAATGTCCTTTTGCAGTGAACGATGAAAACACATCAGAGGTTAACTGATGGATGACGATGATGGAACTTTCCGTGTAGAGAAATACCGAAAAAAGCTACCAGCCTTATGGAAGTGGCCAGGGATACAGTTACCCAACAATCGCTGGGTGTGCATTTCATTCAATCGAGAATGGATAGGTCCAGTCCATCCATGAGTTCGTGTCGAGATTAAATTGGTAAGCGATATTGGCACAAGTTGAGATTAGTTGGCTGTCATCGTCATCGTCGTCGCTGTTGCCAAATGATGGGTTGGTTGCAGCATGCTGTCCACAACCCTTAGTTTCAAGGGTGATAACGGAAAGGATTTGAATATTGACACTGTCAATGTTTTTCAAATTCAGAATTTTTGCTCTTTTTTTTATTGAATTTTTTCCCCTCGTTATCCCCGCTCAAAATGAGTTATAGATATTTCAGTGTTTTTCTTTCGAGTTGGCGATTTTTTTTTTTTATGCAAATTTTCGCTTTGTTAAAGTTTTTTTTTTCCCCCAACACTTTGCCTGGACTTTTGATGGCAATTGCTCAGAGTTCTTTCGATTCAAATACACCATACCGCAATGGTATTCATAAAGAACGGAATAATTAATTGGGGGTCACATTCATTTCGAATTTTCGTGCGGACAGAGTTTTGCATAATTTAATTTTGGGTTTGTTTGATTTCTGATTGCTCTCGGTCGTCATCGATGATAGGTGCTGGTATTTTTATTGATTTCGCATTTATTGACATATTTTCAAAAGTTCATTAGGAAAATTCACTCGCATTGACAATTTAAAAATGAGATTTAAATTTGGATGGATTTTTTTCTTATTTTTGTTATAGGAAGCTTGTTCTGTTTCATTTTTTATATTATATTAAATTTTTATTTGAAATTTTGGAGCTGCATTATTTAACAAAGTTTTATTTAATGACTTTGAGACGTGCATGTTTCATTGCAAGAATGTCGACTGATTGTTATCATGTATATTATGCCCCCGACTCTTGGTTCAATCCTGAACGACTTATTTCAGTTAGCACGATCGTGATTATACGTCTGTGATTCCAGAAGAGTAAATGTTCCATTTTATTTTCTTTTGAGAACAAATTTTTAAATTGAATTTGCAACTCTGACATGTCTCACACCTCATACCTGAACGCGATGTAACTGATGCAAATTCTTAGCGATCTTTTGCCATCTGAACTCTGAGTAGACAAGTATTCAACTCAATGTCAAGATCTGTGCAGCTACATTGAAAGATATACGTCAGCAATAATGTAAATGCTGATCCAACATATTACTTACTCATATTTTTCTTCCCAATGTCTCATTTAACCAAAGTCCATTATTCTTTTGTATTCGTATTTTAAATTGATGATTATTCAGCGTAGTCAAGCAAGATATATTGGTGATAAAATGCAGCCTTGTTGCCTTCATTTTGGAACTTATTAGACAACTTTTCGTGTTGCATCATTAGGAACAGCTATATTCAATGTGCTATTCAATGTAAATTCACATAGGAGGATCCAAAGGGGAATGTTCCCTAATTTCTTTCGGAACTATTTTAGCTACTATCTTAGCATTTCAGCTACAGGCAATCAGAACAAAGATACTTCTTTACTTTTGCATTAGCTTTCCCCTCATAGTAAGCAATGGGTATTCACTTCTTCTCTGCTGCTTAAGTTTTCCACGCAAATGGTTACAGCAGTTCGATGTTCTTGGTGTTCTTCAACATAACGTCGGATATGCTATACCATCCTACTGACTTCTTCTTTTCAGTGCTTTGACTGCGCTACTCATTTTATTATTACTGGTGGTTGTAATGCGAATTGAAGCATTTGTTACCTCTCACACCTACAAGTTCATATGTACATACATTTGGTTTTGGCGCTCCTTCATTTTCGTTCCTATAGCTTCGACCATTGATTCTGTAAAAAGGAATGGAATATGATCAGCATCATATCAGCATCTAGTGTGAACCTACTACTTAGTTCTCTTCCTCATCTCTATAGGTCTCTGTTCGGGTCTTGTTGATATGACAAATTTTTTCTTGATTTTTTTCTTATAACATACGAGCATTGTTCTTCCATTTTTCTCCTTTTTTTTTTTTTTTGTGGAAGGCACAAATCTCGATGGCTTGTTTTGCTACATATGTTTGCCTTCAATTTTCATTACATCAGCTCCACTCTACGTTTCAAATTGTTTCCATATGATTAGACAGCTACAACGAGGCATTAATTAGAAAAAAATAATGAGAAAAGTACTTTTTTTCTCTTTTTGTTTTGTTTTTTTTTAAAGGGATCTGATCTACCGACTGATGGGGGGCTCTGCAACCGTACAACAAAGCGAGTATCAGGAGGCCAAGAGAGACCCAACACTTTTGATGAAATAGAGAATCTCTCTGGTGGAGATTTTGTAAACTTTGCCAGGGATTAAATTTTCTCTGATGATGTGTCGCCTCCTTAAGGCTATCACATAAAATGTGTTCCACTGTTTCGTTGTCTTCCATGCAAGGACGATATTCAGTTTTCTGAATAAGACCTATTTTGTGTCGGTGATATCGAAAGTGGCAGTGTCCGATTAAAAATCCACCAATCATCTGATATCATCCCTTTTGTGTGGTAGAGATTCTTCTAATTTTTTTGTGGAAGGGTTTGATGATTCTTTTAGCCTGGCAAAGTCATGGGATATACACATGTTGTTCTCTAAACTCTTTATTGCTAAATTAATTGCTGAAGTCGGGATATTACAGAACGGCTCAGGGTTAATGAAAAAGTCAGGCGAAACTTTTCTAGCGAGTTCGTCGGATATTTCATTTCCGACAATATGTTACAATATGCACCCATCAACGTTTTACTTTGCTCTTATGGGAGAGATGTTGTAGTTTATAGAAGCAGGGCAAGACTGATTTGGAGTCAATGAGATTAGAGCCTAATATTTTATTGGCTGCTTGACTGTTCGTTGGTATATGGAAATTTGCGCACACTTGAATGGCATGTATTTCCGCTTGAAATACACTGGGACTTTTTCCCATTAGTTGCGAAATTCTAGTGTTTGGACCAAATTTACCAAGCAAAGAACATTCCTTAATGCCTACAAAATTCAAAACCGGTTTCAAACAGGCACTAGACTTGTGCCTTTTTTTTAGTTCGTAAAGTATATCGTAATGGTGGTCAAACGAAGCGACCAATTCAGTTGCTGCGTTTCTGATGTCTTCTCGGCTTCGATGCCATATGTCTTCAACGTCTGAAGGGGGTTGCATAAGACTTTTCAAGCAATTAAGGGATACGCAATCTTATCACGAATACGCGATCAAATCTCTTGGTTTTTTGCTAAGCCATGCTTTCCAACTGTACTACAGAATATGCTCTCATTTCATATTTTGGCGTTAAAATCACTTAAAATTGCTAGTAAATTTTGTCAAGCAATTCAGCTTTTTCCTCAATCAATCACACCACGTTCACTCGATACTTGGTCTTTTTACAACTGATTCAAAAGTCGTTATTCTCCAACGCCCTCTTCTAACTACTAAATGTTATCTGAAGAGCTGTTGCGTCCGTAAGGTCAATATCGTCGGCAAATAGAAAATAAACTGTCCTGTATTTATAGGTGCTTATCCTGTATTTATGTATATAGACAATTTTATGCAACACTGAAAAGCATTCTAAACGCTGCAACTGTGTTCATCAACTGCTAGGCTGTTGTTTTTACATTATCGCTCAAATCGTCTATCACTCTTACATGAGCCTTTGATACGTTCATAAGAAATCTCTTTTAATTCCATTGAAAGATTGCTTCAGAGCGATGAAGAAGATCATTATCAGTAACCCTCGAATCGTACAGTAATTCGACTAAATTAACCTGCACTGTTAACCGCTTAAAACTCTTTGCCAAAATTTTATTGTATACCACATTGGGTTTATCAATCCCAAGTCGTTTATTAATCCATAAAACGAAACGAAACGAGTTTTCAGTAAACAAAATCTCAAGCCACGACCAAAATTTCTGACATTTTATGTTTGAATACAATTTCAAACACATAACCACCCTGAATCACTTTACTTTTTCATGTCATTCGACCACGCCGATTAGTAATTTGATTGCCTTATGGTCTACTCGTCATTTTCCTTCATACATTACTAAAAAGATCATCATCAAAAAACTTCGTTTTACCAATTACTCACTGCCGACTAGTATTGCGTGGTAATAATACTCGTATGCCTAACATGAGACTGTAAAGCGCAAGTAGCATAAGTTTCACTCCACATTTGCAAATTGTTTCCAGCCGATTTGGCAGCATACAACAAGAATTTAATTAAAGGAAAATTCATGTTTTACTGCTTAAAACATTTGAAAACGACCAAAACCGGTTGCAAACAGGCATAAAACACGTGCCATCTTTTTAAGTCGTACATTCTCAAATCACTAATTTGTACATCTAGCCTGACACACATTTTGCAATACCTTAGAAATCTTTACTGTATTCCAGCCGACTTAACATATTCACAGCGCGATATGTTGTCAAAACCAGTTTAAGTTCAAATCCACCCTAAATCATATGCAAATGTCCGTAAATTCCTCTTAACCATACTACTCGTATATCCACCAAGAGTTGATCAATAAATCACCACCAAACTGCATTTATTAAGAATCTCAAACAGCTTTAAATTTAAATACCGCCATTTTACGATGTTGTTTCAATAATTACCGTATTAATAATTTTACCATTAATCCGTCCGTCCAGGTGCGCAATGCACCAGGTGCACCATTATCCGCCCCCTTGAGTTGAATGCCACAGAGGGAAAAAAAAAAGTGTTCCCCAACAAAAGTCCGAAAACCAGATTCACAAAATGGCAATAAAAACGTAGTAACTGCTGCCATCGCGAGCGTCTTTTTCGCGCCTCATTACCTTAACGCGCTCAAGCAATCCCTGCTCAGTGTTGGCCGACGCCTCGCACCTACTACAACCCATTACCACCGCAGTTATAATTTTGCAATTTCACTGGCTTAATTACGGACCACATTTCATCTGACTCTTCCAAGTTGGACGACTACCCACATTGGTGGATACAATGAGAGGGGATATAGCGTGCCAATTCATTTTAACGACCGTGCCGCTCGTAATGGTCTTAGGCGTTATAAATTCGCTTGAAGAAAATAACCCTTAAGTCTTTTCGCATCTCACGTCGCTGGATCCCATCCTCCCGCCCGCATTTAAGTAAACAATCTGCCCAAAGGATAGTCAGAAACCTACATAGATACCTTGCTATGATTGTAACGTAGAAACGTAACACAACAGCACGTATGCAGTAAAGCGCTGCACTTTGTGGGACGTTGTGGCTGACAAAGTCTAACCTGACAGTACGACGACAAAGAATGCGAATGGGTTTCCATGTCCATGTCTGCTTCGTCCGTCTATCTGTGCCTTTGGGCAAGCGAAATGCCAAGGTGTAGCGATAATATTTTCTTAAGCTTTTATCCTTACACCCTTGGTCATCCTAAGATGAACGGAGGGATAGGAGGGCGTAATTAGAAGGTGGATGTGCCCCTCTACTAGAATTTATTAAATGCGACTTTTGGAGAAATGAGAAAATTGCAGGGAGGAAAAATTAATTATTACTTTCTTCTTCTTTCTCTTCTTCGTTTTCTTAGTTGTCGTCGTCATCTTCATATTCTTATTCCTTTTTTATTTTTTATTTATTTTTTTTTTATCTCACTTAATTTTTATTTTTATCGCTGTCTCCCATGCTGTCGTATTAAGAGGGTAGACCAACACAAGTCAGTCTCACATAGAGGGGTGCTACAAAAATAAAAATATTCTTCTTCTCTGTAATTGTCACGAAATTAAATTTTTGCCAAAAAAAAAATATTTATAAAAATATTTTAGTGTTCGTTGCTTATCCATCTTGTGGATTCTTGTTGTTTTTTTTTTGCTTAGGTACTTGGTTAGCGATTTTCAAAACTGGTCTTTACCTTTGGTGACTTGTAAAACCAAATAGCCACACTGCAAACATTTGCATTTTAATTGAGTCAATTAATAGAGTTGCAAGCGTTCTTTCTTTTCTGCTCGAATAAGGTCACTTTTTAATAAGAAAAGTAAAAATAATTACATTTTGGTGAAAGTAATAATGGAAAATAATTAAGATGTGGATTACCAAAATTTCGGCTTACAGGACTCTACTATAAGCAATGTTTTGGGCTAAAGAAAAAGTTCCAGGTCAACGTTTGGCGTTGCTTATTTATTACAGGAGAAGGAGCAAACTTTATCCATGCTTCAATTTTGGGATGTCGATCTAAGTTGATTAAGGTCTTCTTCTCCTTGTGCGCGCCACGAAGTCTTCTTTCACGGCGTTGTCCCTTCGGATTATTTCTACAGGGAGAAGCATTAATGTCCGTTCGATCTATATATATGTCATAGCCATCTCAGACGACTGATGCACAGTATTGTGACGAGGTCGACGCCGCCGTACAGGTCCTATAATTCATCGTTAAATCTTCCCTTCCGAAGACAGTCAACGCAATCAGGACCGAATATGTTACGAAGAATTTTTCTCGTTCACTCATTCACTCACTCGTTCCCCATTGCAACAGCGCTTCGTAACCTTCTTGGCACCATTGTTCATCAAATCAGGGGTTTCTTAGTGGTGGTCGGGTGAAACCCAGCACATTAGCGACATCAGCGGCATTCCTGATGACACGTTGGCAGAGTTGCCACTGGTCTTCGTTCCTTGATGCTGGCGAAATAGGAGTTGTTGAGAGAAAGCTAACTTTATATGTTTTCTTCGCACCTTGGTATACATCGAACCTCAACTGCTAGTTGCACCAACGAACAGTCATGACAAGAAGCTCGTGAAAGCTTATTCCGCCAACAATCGACGGATACGCCGGATATGTTATCATGACCTTTCAATTTATCGAAAATCTTTCAGAAAATAACTTTCATTTGTGACATCAGATCATCCACCCCTTTCTCGTACAAAGAAAATGATCTCAATTTTAATATGTACATAGGGTTGAATAAATAGTACCATAGCTCTGTACACTTACATTGCTTCAATTCACATAACTAATAGTTTATTTGGCCGAGTTACACAAGCCGTGAAAAGATTCGTTGTCGACTATGTTGAAGTTGCACTGATGGTTATTTAACACTTGGCAGTTATACTTTTATGTCCAATTTTCGATATTGAAACTGATCTCACTCACACTAGGTATTCGATAACACCAGGCTTGCAGTAGTCAACTACTTCATATCTGGCAACAGTGGTTTTGATCTAATTTTGAAAAGCTGATTAGACTCTTATACTTTGTTTCCCTTGTCTGTAATAATCCGAGTCTTCTCGAAATTCAGTGTTGATTGGCATTCTGCTTTTATGTTGCATAAGATTTTCAAAGGTGGGCGTGTTAGTTCAAGCAATTTTGTTAGGCCCATTCAGGTTTGGAACAACTTGCTCTATCTTCCCTTTTTGTCTGAGTTTCGTTTGAATTTTTAACAGATTCGGCCAGCTACTCTTTAAAGCGTGCCAGAGGTTCTCTTTACACCTAATTTGCAGCTCAATGTATTTATATGCTCGTATCTATCTATTATCAGGCACATTCGAGAGAACTTTCAAGCTTTTTGCCTTCTTAGGGCTCCTAGACAGAGTGCCGTTCTTTAATTATGGAATTATCCAAATTTAGGTTCCTAGCTTAACTCTGACACGACAAGATAAGTTATAGATCTTTCGAACAGTTAGAAATAAAGTAAGGTAAAACAAGGTATTGACACAAAATAAAAATCAATCCTTGTAAAATGCAGATATTAACGTGAGTTATTTGGTCCTGACACAAATTTACTTTAAAGAATTTACTGGAAAGAGTCGATATCCCACTTAGTAGTTTCAAGTGCGTCGTTCTGCATATGCAGATGCATCAGCACATCCGCCACAACTCTCAACAACTAATGGTCCATGCATTAGTATTTGGTTCGGATGCCACTTGTACTATTCAACATATCGCTAATTTGGAAGAAAACTGGCACAACTCAAAAATTAGAAAGCTATTCTGGTTTTACTCAGTAAGGAACTACGAGGGGCGTTCAACATATTCTCGGTATCGGGGTAAAGCTGTGGTTGTATATATAAATTGACTTATTTATCAAGTAATACTATTATTTAAGTGCATTCATGTAAAATTTCATATAAATGGGTTCCGCACCTTCATTTTCAACTGTGCAAAAGTGGTCAGGTGAGTTCAAGAGAGGCAGAGAGAGCATTGAAGACGACCCCCGCTCCGGCGCCCCGGCTAATGCTTGTACGGGAGAAAGCATCAAAGAAGTCGAAAAACTTGTTCTTGAGGATGCCCGAATAAAGGTGAAAATGATGGCAGAGATCACCAAGCTTTCAATTGGTACCATTCACACCATTCTTCATGACCATCTTAACCTTTCAAAGGTCAGTGCAAGGTGGGTGCCACGAATGCTCACAGCGCCTCAGAAAAAAGTGAGAATCGCATGCTGTAGAGAGCTTTTGGAGATGTGTAGTGAGAACGCGGACGGTTTTATGGATCGAATTGTTACTGGGGACGAAACATGGGTCCACCACTATGACCCTGAAAGCAAACAAGAGTCCATGCAGTGGCATAAAAAAGGAACAGACCCCCGAAGAAGTTCAAAGTCATTCCGTCTATCGGGAAGCTCATGGACACAGTTTTTTGGCACTCAAAGGGAATCTTGCTCATTGAGTACAAAAAAAAGGTGAAACCATCAACGCCACATCCTACGCTTCCACTTTGCATAATTTGCGGGAGGAAATTAAAAAGAAAAGACGGGGTAAACTCGCAGCGGGTGTGTTGCTTCTTCATGACAACGCTCCTGTTCACACGGCGCGAGTTTCCAAGGCTGCTGCGCGAGATTGTGGTTTCGAAGAAATCCAACACCCACCCTATAGTCCAGACCTTGCCCCTAGTGATTATTTCCTGTTTCCGGATTTGAAAAAATGTCTTCGTGGAAAAAGATTTTCGGATGATGAAGAACTCAAGTCGGCAATAAATGGGTTTTTTGCAGAGAAAGAGGAAATTTATTTTTTTGAGGGTTTAAAATAGCTTATCTCAAGATGTAACAAATGCATTGATGTTAAGGGAGATTATATTGAAAAATAAAAACCATTTAAATTGAATTCGCATTTTCCTTCACATTGATACCGAGAATATATTGAACGCCCCTCGTATCTCAGTCTTCTTCCAAAAAAGCGATATTACAATGCTGTCTCATTGCAATAAGTCGACAGATTTTCCACATTAATTACATGTACAATTGAAATTCTGATGTCGATACTTGTGATTTCAGAACTGTCTTTCGCGTTTTGAATGGACCTCCTGCTTGTATTGCCCTCACTGATGTTACCATAACCAGCTTCTGGTACGTCAACAATCAGACCAAGCTGAGCTATTAATTTTTCTTGAACTGCAAGTTTTCTATGTTTAACAACATCTTTATCATCTCGCACGTATATGATTTTCGTGCTAGATTATTGAAATCTTTAGAATTTTCATTGCAAATATGTCAGAAGTTTTGTTTGGGTAGCAGAATGACATACTTTGCGGTCAACCATGGTGAACAGCATAGTAATATATATTTTATTGAGATATCTCCTGTTATTGTTGCAAATTACGTCTCTTGCAAATCTCTAATTTGATTGGTAAAATATGTTTTTTCCTCACTCGTGATAGATAATTCCTGATTAAATCTAATCCGCATAGGCCAGCAATATCGTAGTGATTATGGAGTCGGATTTTTGCAAACCACTGCACTGACAAATCAACTGCAGTGGTACTGAAGATGATTGGAATATGTTGCCATCAGATTCACCGCAGTTTTTAAGTTTTTGTTTGTACCCAGTCCGCTGCAAACTATCACAGGACTACTTAAAAATTAATTCTAAAGGAGAATTTTCCTTTGAGACAAGGCGTTGCAAAACATCCTTTAAATATAATAGTAAGTGTTGTGATGTATGATTGAGTACATCCTGGAGTAACACTTCACTTTTACACATAGGTAGAGTTTTTATCATTCTAATAATTTCATATTGCTTTCTAGATAAAGAAACTCGAATGAATATTAATAATGCACAAGTTGGTGATAATTTCTGTCTTGATGTCTTACATCTTCTTTTTTGTCCGTCTGTCGACGTTTCGTTTAAGTATCAACTACTAGCTCCTCAGCATTCGTTCGTCTTTTATGCTTTCTATTCTGCGCCTTTTGCTGTATTCGCAAAGTTCTTTCCTAAGGTATTTCGACTGTGCCGTCCAACCATTGAAGAGTTTTCTCCAGAAAAACATGTTCGGTCCTGTTGCGAGTTTTTATTTAAGAGAACTTGGGTTTTGAAAAGTATTTTTATTAATTAGTTCGTTCTCCACAAATTCCAACTTTTTTGAAAATTCTCGTTCTGTACACTTCTTGGTCATACTGAACGCATCGCAATGACTAATAATTCTGACACCAGATCCACCTAAAACAGTAAAAGCCGTAAACATTTAATCAACCGAAGGTTAGCTTTATTTTGTGTGTACGACCTCTACAGAAAAATAATAAAAAAACTTATCGCTAGACAATTTTAGAAAAAAACACTTCCATTTGGTTTTTCTAAAAGTAGAGTAGTTAGTGTAACGTAAGAAAACAAGGGGGGATCGGAAAACAAACGGCAGCATTAAAAAAACATTTGTTTTATTACTAAAGTGTGTAGTAGTATTATATAACTAATACATACCTGGTTCTTCAATATCTATGATCAAAGAACTATACTTAAACTTAAAAATAATAGTATTAGTTCAAAAAAAAATTATTTACTCAATTGTAAATGTGTATGAGACGCTAAGTACGTTTAAACAAAGACCGACTTTATCTTATCTCTATTGAATCACGTGGAAAAGGAATGTCATCTTAATATCCTGCATACGTTCGATCACTTGCAGGTATTATTTTATCGTCATCGACTTCTAGACGTTATTTCTTATGCATCGCTTTCACTAGGTTCGCGAGAAAAACAATATCCGTACACCAATCTTACAATTTTTGCACGCAGTAGCATGAAATAAGAAGGCAGCTACTATGATTTCAAGATGTCAATAATTTTTTGTTAGGTCAATACTGTTGACAAACTTGCCTTTTCTGCAAGTCTCGTCTGAATCTGCAACTGAAGAGCGGCTAATACTTGCCACATGCCTTCTTGTTCTTGTGAAGATAGTTATTCCCGTTCAGCGGGTCTGATTTTTCAACAGTCTATTCGAAGAGGGCTTAAGCGTGACAGGCTTAACCACTATGCAGTTTTAGCCCTATTTTCCGAACGTTTCATAGAAGATGCCTCAGGAATCATTAAAACCGAAAATGCTGGTTCTGTAAATACTTTGAATAAGACCTTCAGGATTTATATCACTGATTCTGTACAACTATTAAAAGACCCTTTCACGGTGATTCATAGACGTGAAATTCATATAGGAAATCCCACAACCTACAAAGCACAGATTAAAAATAAGAATTCCCAACAGGGTAAACGCACTCAAGAGAATATTTTTTCTGGTGTTTACAGTGCTTTGCCCCTAATTCCAAGCACTTTTTGGAAGACGAGTAAAGACCGCGTACTAAGTGAAAAAGTTGAAATTCATTTTCCACAAGATGGCGATTGTTTTTCCTTAATTGGTTATTTATCACATATTTCAGTCGCTAATATCTATTGTCTAGTCACCTGTAAGGTTCACTTGAGATTATGATAACTGCAATAGCCTTGATCTCCTTGCTCACGATCAATGTTTACACACTAATTGTACAATACATAGCTAATTAGCAGTTTTATTAAGCTAAGTTGGAAAAATTCGGATTCGTTTTTGGAACACCTTAATACCAAGCTTATAATCAAAACACCACAACTCCTTTCTTTATGTAAAGGAATTCACTTAGAAAGCAGAGTATTGCGGGCAGAAACCTTAAGAATAAACAATAACAGAAACAATATTCCGATTAATGGTATAATTGAGCATTTTTGCTCCATTCCAAAACGAAAAAAGGGCGAAATCAAACAAAACGGAACACCTCACTGCCATTAACCAAGCTTACAATTAGATTAAAACAAAAACAAAAACAAAAACTCTGTCCCTCAATTAATATTGCTCATTCTGTACAAAACCTCTTCTCCTAAGTCAAACGATTTTCCTTCTTTGCTTTCCAAGCCATTCGATTTAAATAGGCCACTGGACACCTATCTATCCACGTACAACACCTCTTGCCTAGTTCCGCCTTTTGTAAAGTTCATATGCCAGTTGTAGCTCCAGCAAACATTTCTAAAATTTTCTAAAAGTGAATCCATCTCTTGGACAATACAATAGACTAACTTCTTTTTTGTATTACTTTACTCGTATCTCGCAGCACCAAGCGACACGTAATGACACAATGATATGATTCTGTGTACAGAGCAGCCTTAGCAGTCAGCACCAACACGGCAGACTGCAAATTCAGTGGATACTTCTATTGCTGCTCATGACGCCCAACCCAACTCATATTGATCAGTTGTCCATGCCAGGTTACCCAGGGCGGATGGTAAAACATATCCAGAGACCAACTTGGAATGCTCAAGACCCCATTGTATGACAACGACGTACTGTTGCCGCTGCTGTACTACTGTCCATCGACACACGAGTTTTCTCTCTCCAATGCTGTTGCTGTTGCTTTTGCTGTTGCTATTGCTATATGAAATGCACTGCTCCGTTTAATTCGTTCCATTACAGTTCAGTGAATATTTGGGTTCCATAACAATCGGTTATCAATGAATTGTGCCTAATGCTGTATCCAGAGGCTGTGGCATAAGAGGGGGCTGAGGCTGAAGCTGAGGCTGGGGCCGACTACCGAGGCGAAGCAATCGGACAGCGAAGGCATCCAGGCATCGCCTTCTATGTCTCCATCCCCATTATGGAGGTGTGGGTTGGAAAATATGTATACACATTGCGTCGTGCCTGATTGCTTTCAACCCTTTTTATCCGAGTACTGCTGGGGGGAGGTGTTGATGGAGATGGAGATGGACGTGGAGGTGGTAGAAGCAGTGGTATTGCTACTGCTGAGCTACAGAGCCGATAGGAACGATTCAACGAGAGAAATTTCGAAAATTGGAAAAGATTTGTTGAAAACTTCATTCATTCGGCCAACATCATTGTTGTTGCTTCTGTTGTTGCAGAAGTACTCTGGCACATGTAGTGTTGTTTGTTTTTGCCTCATTGGACAGAACTTGTGTATACACTTGTACATGCATTCCGTCCAAGGAAGAAATGGATGAGATTTAAATTTTTTTTCCTTTTTCACTTTTATCCTCATCATACTATTCGTGGGGTTTAGTATTGGTATGCAAATGGAAACCCAAGTACCTAGGTGGCGGTGTAGAGAGATAGCCGCGACGAGGACCCGGACAAAATGGAGACACTAACACGAATACGAACACGGATATGAATTCCGACAGGGGCATCAGCAGCAGTGGTAATAGCAGTAGTAGCAGCAACAGCAACAGGAGGTGAACCTATTACTTTCAGGGTCCGTCGATGGGAAATCGATTTATTGCACACTTTCTCGCATTTAATTGGCACTCACTGCGGGTGAGTGGAAAGTTATGTGAGTGAGATTGAGTTTTATGAGGTAAGCCAATCTGTTGGACTATATTGGAAAGGTGCAGCCTTAAATGCCTACGTCAATTTACATTTGCCAGCAGTAAAGTTTAGTGAATGTAAATCAGCACGACTTCTGTACAATCAGGTTAATTAGTCTTGTTTTAAAGAAACTTATACTGGACTACTTATGGGGAATTCAGGGATGAAGATATTTGCACTAGCTTGCAGTCTAATATGTACATTCATATGTATGTAGATGTTCGGAATGGAAGTCACATGAGGGAATTTTTGCCCTCCAAACATATACAACATACTGTGTTCAACAGAGTTACCATATGTAAATTATTTATATATCGCGCGTTATTTAATTTCCTGCTTTGAATCCTAATCCTTGTCACAGAGAAAATATAACAACACCTTAAAGTAAGACAAACAAGCTCAGATTTCTGGTGATTTATTAGGTTGGGTAAGATTGGAACGCTCCCTCATTTCATGTGTATACACAAGATAAATGAAAAGTTGAGTTGAGAATAAGTTGAAATTTTAGCGCAGGTCCTTACGACTAGATATCAACGAAAATTATCGAAAAAAAAGAGAAAAATCTAATCAATTACATTTGTGTAACTAAGCCCAAAATGTGAAAGTCAGTTTTATGCGCACAGCAACTTTTTTTTCTTTGCTCAAAATTTCACTTTGGCTATGTATCGAGATGCAGCAGAGTCCAGCCAGCTTTATTTCAACTCAGCTGGCGTATACATATGTGGTATATTACATCAAGTCAAGTTCGACTACCTAAGATACCCCGTGTCATCATGGTGACAAGATGATTAATAGATCGAGTGTCCAGTTAATCCGTTAAGGTTATTTTTGCTGATTGATAGTAGTTACTCAATTCTCTTCATATCTAATTATGGAATGATCATTTTAGATTTACATATATTATAACATACCTCATCTTCTGATAGTATGCACAATTGATGGGCAAACCTTTTTGAGTATTAGCGCGGTCAAGCGTTTTCACTGTCTTGGCAACTCATTCACTTTGCAGTTTAATTGCCTGCAATGTATCTAAGACCTAAAATCTGGCACTGAGATTGTGCAAACTCGTTAAGAGCTCGACGAGCATGTTTGCTTGAGTCAGGTTGTCATTTTCCGAATGCGCACAATAGCTAAGCCCTATATTATATACCTATATACTACATGACATCACCCAATACACAAATTGACTTCTTCAACAAAAATGTAAAAGGACTGTATAACAGGCACATTCCACTAATTAGGAAAACTTATGTCCCCAAAATTAGCCTATGGTTTTCTGCTCAAATTTGCTCATTGATACAACAACGTGACGCAGCTTATGACCAATGGAAACACTTTAGATTAGACGATCCTTTGATCTTTGATCCTTCCATGAATGTGCGTCAACTATGGAAACACCACTAATAAAATCGGAATCGCAATTAAAAATTTGTTTCCTTAGCGATTCCTCCAGTCGCGGATGTTAATAAATTGGTTATTTCGAATTATATGCTTTTGAGTCTGGTTCCCTTAATATCTAGTCCCCCTTTTTCCATTAGGTCAATAGATAGTACAGAAGTGGTTGCAAGCATACTATCAGTTAAGTCAAATGCCGTTGGTCTCGATCAGATACCCGCACTGCTTTTAAAAATGATTTTACCAATTTTGCTACCATTTATGGCACATATTTTTAATGCCGTCCTTACAACAGGTATATTTTTTACTTATCAAAGGTCTTTGAAAAAAATATTGCAAAAACAAATGATGTCTTATTTGAGAAAATTCAAATTTGATAACAATGAAACAGTTTGGTTTTCGCATAGGTACGTACACATAGCCCTATTAAGTGCAAGTGAAGATATGGATTTAGATAAAATATCTTTTCTTATTCTATTAGATTTCTCTAAGATATTCGCTACAATAAATCACACCATTCTTTGTAACAATCTCAAACGATTTTATAATTTCTCATCATGTTCCGTACCACTCATATATTCTTAATCTCAATAGGTCTGAGGCAAGCAGGTGAGTTTAAATTAAATTTTCTTCCAATCTCACGAGGGCTCCCGCAAGGTCTATTCTGGGACCCCTGCTATTCTTATTATATATAAATAAACCGATGCCGTACAAATGCATAAGAGCTGTCGTCTTGATCTTATCGAATATTGCGTTAGCTGTATTCACGAGGAACTTGAAGATGGGCGTTTATTAAATCCTAAGAAATCTATTTCACTTGTTGTTTCGAAAAAAATAGTCGACCTTTCGAATTTTTCCCTTGTCGCATAGTGTATATCGAAACATTCAAAAGCCTCGGTGTTGTATTCAATCGTATACTCACTTGGGCTAAAAATATTACCAGCGTATGGCCAATTAAATCTTTCATTTCTATCAGAATACGTACGATGCTGGTGAAACCTTAGCCATACTTGCGTTAATCTGTGGTTGTGAAATTTTTTCCAACAGTGATTCCGCCTCAGAGTGTCAAACTTTTTAAAACACTTGTTCGGAATAACGCTCGATAATTTCCTCCCGTTCCGCGTCTTTACTTCGCTGTTAGATATCCTGCTTAACCGTCAACCTCACTACCTCTAAAAATGGCATCTTTCTCGAATGCGCCAATTCTTTATCCATAATATTCGCTTATAGAATTCATTGTGAAGAAATATGCAATATACGCACTATTACTATTTTTTTGTATTATCATTATTAATATGTTTTTTTTTTGCTTGGTCTGTTTTCTTTTCACCTTTTCTCTTTTCCATAAACCTCAACATTTGTTAAAATATTATTACTACCAATCGTAACGTTATTATTTCATTCTTTGGGTGACCAGATAAGAAAGATAGGAAAAAATATATACAAAATAGATTCTGGCTTTATTTTGAAGCTACTTTCATGGCATTATGTGTTGAATATTACATCATTCAAATTGCCTCCTCGGCTTCGCTGGCACTGCTTCAAGCGGTCGGTCCAATTTTTTGTGACTCAGTCCAATATGTGCGACGTTATTCCGGCAATAACGTATCGAATATTGGCCTCGAGCTCGTCCAAAGCGATTGGCTTATTATAGTAGACTAAAGATTTGACGTAGCCCCAGAGAAAGTAATTGAGTGGTGTCAAATCACATCATCGCGACGATGATGAACGCTCGCCGTGAGATAACCCAGTCGCCAAATTTCTCCTTCACTACTTCGAACGTTGCGACGCTTTATGGCATGTAGCGCTATGTTGGAACCACAGTTAGAACGGATATATCGTTCTTTTCGAGCTCTGACCACAGAAAGTCGGTTAACATCGCTCTATACCTGAAGCCATTGAGGGTAAAGTTGTGTCTCCTTCTTTATTTCGAAAGAAATAAGGTCCGATGATGCTGCCATGCCTTAGACCGCACCAAAAAGTCACTCTTTCTGGATGCATTGATGCTTGGCCATACACTTGTGGATTGTGTTCGCTCCCATAAAGGCAATTTTGCTTGATGACATATATGGGCCTCGTCCGAGAAGATGATTTTTTGCCAAAATCTGGATCTCCGGCCAACATTTCCAGCACCGAATTGGGTCAGAATATATGGACGTAGTCCCAAATCCAATCGCAAAATAAGCCATATTGAATCGCTGGCGATGCCCAATTCAGCGGACAGGCGCCGAATCGACATTTCTGGGTCTTCTTCAATACTGGCCGCAACGGCGGCTATGTTTTCTTCATTTCCCACCAATCTATGTCTGGTTGGTGGCTTAAGATCCAAAATAGAATAGCGTACTCACACTCAAACTTTTCCACTGAACGACGTATTGCCTGCACACTGATGCCATGATGACGACCGACCTCACGACGAAATTTACGTTGCGTATTTACAACTGAGCCGGAATTTCGACAATATGGTATTTTTAAATAATTTCCACAAGTTCGGCAAGCGTAAAACGATGCATGATGAAATGGCAAGACGTACTGAATATTTTAACAGCTGGATGTCATTGGTAACTTTGACAACGGCTGAAACAAAGTAATTGGAAAAACTATTATTGCTATCGGTTTACCATATATGGTATTTACTAACTTAAGCAGATTGTTGCAAAATATTATTTTTTATATTCTGAATATGCCTCCTGTCTTAGCTTTCTCAAATAAAATAGAATGTAAAACTTATCACTAGCTTATAAGATATTGTAGTCTAGTGACCAATTAGTCTCCAATCTCCAAATACTGGAATCTGTTTACCACTACCATTTTGCAACCATTCATAGCAAGCGCCAACGAACTGCCAATCAAATTTCTCTGTAGTGTAAAACCGAAGTCTGATAAGAAATCATGAAATATATATTTAAGTTTTCGAATATAATCTTCCGCCCTCAGCCTTAGAATTGATTTGTGTACTTGAAGTTTGCTGGATATTTTAATCAAAATCGGGTTTAGAAAAGACTTAAGCAGTTTTTGGGATTATTCAAAGGGCCCTTGTGTGTGGCTGCCCTTAAACTTTCCGTAGACATGTTAGGTTAGGTTAGGTTAGGTTTTCTCTTCAAGTATAGAAAACAATGATTGACTTTTCTGTGGGCTTTATCTGGTAAGGTTTTTGGTCGAAAATTACTTTCGACTTGGTCAAGAAATATCAACGGCTTTTAATTGATGAAACAAGAAACAATTGACAATTTGAACTTTTATTTCATCCAGAAACACAATGATTAGAGGTCAAGGCCTTGAAGATTGCAGTGTCATCGTTATATAAAATTAGTTAAATCTTTATTGATTGCCAAAGAGATCCAACAGAAATCTAATCTCGAGCACGTTGCGATATCTCTGCTATTTTGGAAGTACATTATGGACGGCCGATTGAAAAGTTGATATTTAATGTTACTTTACTAAAGCCATAATTTTGCACCTGTTAAGAGGAAACCTTTCAACTTGCTGTAAGTAATCATGTACCATACAGACCAATTTCTAGGTATCCTTGCAGTAAAATGAAAAACTATCAGTAACTTGTCCCATAAAAGTTTGGACACCGGCTTTCATAGTAGAGACTATTTTAAAGCAAGAGAGAACTGTTTACTTTATTTAATAAAGCTAGTTTCAGTCGATAACCGTTGGTATTAACAAATCTTCAGTCTTTGTTGGCTTACCCATGAAATCAAGAGAAAATAATCGAGCGGCGTTAGAAGGCAAAATCTCGGTGGTCAACACACAGGTCCTGAAGTCGCTCTCTCACCAAACTTTTATTTCAATAACTCGATGGTATTGCCTACAGTATTATGGCACATAGCCCCATTCTGCAGGATTCACATATCGTCCACATTGATGTCACGTAAATTTGAAAACAAATTTCCGTAGATCATTTTCTGTATCGATCACCATTGACGATACAGAACGAGCTCCTCCCATATTTTTAAAGAAATAAGGTCTGATGATACAAACAATGCATACGAACCGCACCAAACAGCACATTTTCATATGTTGAATTGTGTCTAAAGAATCACTTTTAGATTATTCTCACTACAATTTTGCTTATTGACATATCCGTTGAGTCAAAAGTGAGCCTTATCGCTGCAAACAATTTTCCCACAAAAATCCGAATTTTGTAGCCATTGGTTTTGAACTCATCTTGTTCAACGCATACCATAATTCAAAGGCTTTGGTTCTTGCACCAATTGAATCTTATTAAGGATGAGGCAAATGTCCAAAAATGTTCGAAAAACATTCCAAGTTGGGGACGAATAAGCTGGAGTATGTACCTGCTTCGGAATTGACAGATTCAAGTCCGCATTGGTACATTGACTGTGGCGATATTTTCTCTAGAATTCGCTAGTCTCATTCTTTTTGTCGGCCTAATGTCGGATAGCGTTAAATAATTGCTAAATCCAGCTACGACTCAACGAAAACACGTTCAGATGGGTTATTTTTCAGTCCATAAAATTGGTGGAGATATGCGAAAATTTCAAAAATAGTATTCCACCATTTAGTAATGTTTTTGCAGTGTTAATCTATCCGTGATAAATCCTTTTACTTTACTAAAAACCTGAAACATTACCTCTTAAAAAGAGTTTGTTAGTTCAAAGCTAATTTGAATTTCAAAGACACTCGGTGAAACCAGAAATGGTGCATTTTTTGCAGTGTAAGACTTTTCAATAGAGATTAAATGTCAAATCAGTTGCCATATTGAGCTACCAAGCTCTATTTATTTTCAGTATAATTTTAGATTGTTGAAATTTATTTTCAAAATCGAAACTCTGTTCGCGAAACTTATTAAGCACTTGTCCATCCTCTATCTGGAAAATTCTGCATAAAGATCTTGGTCTCAAAGCTTACTATATAAGATCCAATGATCATTTATTGCTTCGAGTGCTCCGTGATTGGACTTTAAATTAACTGTTGGCCCATTTTTTTATCATAAAATTTTGTTCAGTAAGCATCACCTAAGTTCTGGTTAAACGAGTACATAAACAAGTAGACTTGCCGTATTTGGAGCAAAGACAATTCTCAACATCATGGCGGTGACCTGTGCTATATAGACACCGGTACAATGCAATGATCGAGGATTATTTCTTCTGAAATTTGCGTGACATCAATTTGGAAAGACTGTGGTTCCACCCCATAGTAGCAGCAAAGACCTCGCTTTATTAAAACGAGAATTGGCAATAAAGTCAAAACCCGTCAATTGGCCACTAAGATCGTGGGATTCGACGCTATTGGATTATTTTCTGTGGGGTTACGTCAAGTCACTAATTTATGTCGATAAACCAGCAATGATTGACGCTTTGGACCAAAACAATATTAGAGTAATACACATTATACGCCCCCAACTGTTCAAAAAAAAGTGGCCGAAAATTGGACCCCAAAAATGCAGACGCATATGATTAACAGCTCACAACGAACTCGTATCACTGGAGCTGCAAGTGAGCTGAGTAACAAGCCATATCTGATAAGCGTCATCGGTTGAGGTACTGGATTAGGCCTCACTCTGACAATTCTGGAAAGAATCTTTACTGGGACTGGTGTTCATACCAAATCACCGCCTAATAGCAACAGTAGCTTTTACATCTAAGATCGGAAAAGATGACTTCACGCTCGCCAATAACTTAATTTTCACTCCATCTATGTATAACATACGTGTCTTCTAAGTGGAGATACGCAGTCCTGAGAGAAATGGGCTTTATTGTTCAGAATCTGTAAAAGTCAAGAAGTATCTGTGTCTTTAGCTACAGCCAATCTGCGACTAAGGTCTTGCTGAGCCCTGTTACTACTTTCAAATTAGTTCAAGAATATAAAGGGAGTGTGTCAGAACCCGAGCCTGTGTTAGGATTGCCTGCGACTTCGGTAAGGGCCTCCATTAACACTCTCCAGAATGCTAGCAAACTAGACGAATATTTTCGACATCTCTAAATGATTAGCTGTCCCTCAGCTTGAAAGAATGTAAACTTCTAAATTGCGTTGTTACGGAGTGCTACGCATTTGTTGCGACTCTTATTTAGAAAATGATAATGAAACCAAAACGCACTATATCCGTGAGTACATGACAAATACTCGCAATACTAGTATTCGGCGGTGGTTGCTGCTGTAGGGATTTATAAATAAATTTACTCAGCTTTGTTCGAAGACTGAGAAATTTCGGTAACACAGAAAATTCAATGAGTACAATAGACTTTTTTGTCTGAGTGCTCTAACCAGAAAGGCAATGCGATCATTTTGTCAACACAACCACAGTCTTCAAATATGTTTTAATGCTTTGTTTTGATGGAAAGGAGCGGACTTAACGGTGTTAAGTCGTTATTCCACAGCTACGAGTGTTACCATTTTCATGTCAAAGGCAGCTTTGCCGATGAAAAGACATTTAATCTGTATACCTAGACCAGATTGTCTTACTACCAGTTAGAGAGACTTGAGAAAAGAACCACGACATTTCCTTGAGTGTACAATACTGCCCCTTTTTTTAAAATTGTATCAATCAATCCACAAGTACCAATTTTCTTCGAAAGTAAGCTTCCATCATATCAGCAGGATAACGCTAGCGTGGATGGAACCCAATTGGTAGGCATGATGTTAAGTAACTCAATTGAATGCTGATTTTAAAAATAACAATAACTCACAATACAAACACAATAATAAAATGAATGACTTACTGCATACGTGCATATATAAATACATACATACATGCATTGACCTGCGACGACACCGCCAGATCATCAAATATCGCACCCACCAGCTACGTCACCACGTGACGATCGAGTGCGCTCACCACAGTAACATCTAAACAAAAGCCTCAGTTCCACTATATGGTGTGTATTATTAAAAGAAAAAAAAATCAAAACTTCCGGTCCCATACACATGCTCATTGCACATTCAAATATAGGTTGGACATTTCCGGCA
The DNA here is from genome assembly GCA_949129095.1 of Volucella bombylans. Taxonomy (NCBI): domain Eukaryota; kingdom Metazoa; phylum Arthropoda; class Insecta; order Diptera; family Syrphidae; genus Volucella; species Volucella bombylans. The sequence continues at coordinate 156,124,825 of OX422143.1, forward strand.
CTAGTAACTGTCCAGAAGTGTAAATTGTTCTCCCAATCCCTTCAGCCCACACTCAACCATTGCTCGCTAACTCAACTCTTCCACCCAGCGGAGCACTTCAAAACGCCTGCTTTGACTGATTTTCAATGTGCTCATCATCCGATAGAGTGGTTTTCTTTACAAGTGAACCAAAGCAAAATCACGGGGGAAGGCTAAACAAAGATATTTCTAATCCACCACCATACTCAAGCCCATCCAACTTCACCTCATCGTCAATATATTCGTATCAACATCCAATCCAATCCTTAACCCCTTTCTTCTACAGTGTTCGGACTTTTAGCATGTCTTCGGTTTGAAAGTGTTTTGTATTTGGTATTTTGTATTTTGTATTTTGTCGCACAGTCCATATCGACGAAATTTCCATGAAAACTCTCCCCAAACTCATAGTTATAACTGGGTGCACTGAAACAAGTAGAGTACGATTATATCAGAGAGTAGTAGTACCCAGCACGAGCACCCGAAAAAACCTCACTGCTGTCCTTTCACGGATGAACTGTCACATCCACATTCTATGTCATGCTCATTGGATAGCGCTGCGCGCCGTTGCTACTATCGCTGTGCGCAAAAACGAGGCATCTCACAACTCACAGTCACAGTCTCAGTAACAGTAACAGCAACAGCAACAGCAACGGCCAAAGCCAAAGCCCACAATCATAGCCATAGTCTTAGTTATAGCCACTCCATCGGTTTTTTGGGGGTTGAAAACGTTTTATCTACACTTCGAGGTTTTCGTTTTTGATCGAGTGCAGAGGTTGTGTCATTCGCAGTTTGTCGTTCGTTGAACTCAAACCATTTTCAAATCTACGCGAGAGTTGTAAATTTACTTTTTTTTGCCAGTCTAGTCTCTGGTCTGTCCAGGACCAAATTTGTTTTAGACTTTTGTGTTTTCGTAAACTCAAATCGAAGAGTGATACTGAAATTCCTTAACATCGTCTGTCTACCTACCACCGTACTGGTGGTCGTGCTGAAGCAAAAGCAATTTCCGGACCGAATGAAAGCCAACACCGGGCGAGATGAAAATATGGTTCTGTAGCAGATTTGGATTTGATAATAGTTTGTGGAGAAAAAACGCCATTCTATGTCGTTTTCGAAGCGGTGATTAGATAATTACGTTTACTCGCCGATAATTCAATTCTGTGATGTTAGCGCGCGTTAGTTTTTTCTCTTCTATTTTATATTTATTTTTCTTTTTCACACACCCACACGGAGAACACGAGTAAAGCTGTTTCGCGTTCGATTAGATTTTATTTTTTTCGATTTATGAAATTCTGTTTTCGAATGCTCGTACTCGTATCTTTCAAATCGCAAATGACACGTTATGCAATTTTGTGTAGTGAATAACATTTAAAACGTTGGATACAAACCACAAGTACTACTTTACCTACAATTGTTGTTGTGATTCGCCACAAGAAGGGGATAATTTTTCAAGTCAAAGAGTGAAGAATGCTTGGTGGTTGTTGTTTTTTATTTTGTTGTCTTAATTTCAAAAACAGGGTGGTGGTTTGTTTATTTGCACTGGGAAAAAAAAACTCGGATCCGTCTGGAAAATCCCAAGAAAAAAGGGTAAGTACGATTTTTCTATTTCTTTTTTTTTTCAATTATCAATGATAATTGATAAGAATTAATATATTTGAATATATTTGAAATACAAGTGAGTTATTTTGTTGTTAGAAGCCCGTCAATTTTAGTACAATAGATAAATTTGTGTGGATTGTTAGTTGAGATCCCACGTTCCGCCTTAATCGTCATCCATATGCTTCGATGCTTCGCATTATTGAACTAATTATTGTCCGGACAAATACGCTCTTCAATGTGTGGGGGCATTATTGTTCGTATATTTTTGGTCAAGGTTGAGTTATTTAATCGGATACTGTATGTAGGTATGTATAACTTTAGTATTATTTCGAAAATTCTCTCAATTATCGAGAATGACATTTTTCACAAAGAAAAACAAATAAATTTTGAGAGATGGAGGCGATGGGTGGTTTCACTGTAATTTATATGGTTTCGCTTACACCCTGGCTTTATTTTACGAGTATTGTTCGGAATTGGGATTTCGTAAAAAAAAAAATTGGATACCATATTTATCTTAAAAATTATAATTATTGTAGACGAACTGTGATCTAAAACGTCACAATGACTTCTTACTTTACAAATTGAACTTAAATATTATTTCCTCAATCACAGGCAACATATACATATACTGGACTAGATAAATTGCAATTTCTTCAGATTGAAGAGGTTTTACACTTTCATAGGCCTATTTTGAATTTCCTAAAAAAATTCACTATTTTATCCTACATCATTGGTTGCTTCAAACACGAGAAATTTTTATAAACTTAATAGCAATTGACAAAGATCAAGAAAAAAATCAATATCTTTGTTTCTAAAGTGTTCGGGTAGACTAAAAGTTAAGCTGAACTACCGTTGCAACAAAATTGAATTGTTCCTATATGATAATGAAATTGTAACTAAATGTTTATTTCTAAGATACATATCATGTAACTAATTGCAAACAGCTCTATATATTTTACACAACTATCACAGTCGATTCAATGGCATATGTGCAAATAGCCCATAGAAAATTGTATACCATATGTGTGATTCCAAATTTTTTATATCCCAATTAACAAGGACCAATGAATTTATGCAACGGTCTAATTTGCAAAATCACTCTATCTTAATGTTATAATACTTCTACTACTTCTACTTTCAGTACTTTATAAAAAAGGACGCATATCTTGGCGGTTCATACTAAGCTTGCCATAATTACGTTTCTCCAAAATTACGCAACCTCAACCTAAACTCGGAAGTGTAAGTTATGGCTATAACATGCTATAAATGGTCCATTTTTCAAATATGCAAGCATTGATAACAGTGCTTAGTAATTCCTAAATTGCTGAATTGACGAACCAATGCATGGAAAGCCATACTATGTAATATATGTATAATACTTGCTTCACCTGTCACACTGGAAAACCGTATCCAGATCTTTTCAACATGAACAAGTTCATGCTGAACCCTTTTTTTCTAATATCAATATTACTAAATTCAAATTAAAAAAAAAAATATTTACTGTTTTCGCGATTGAATACATCGACTCATGTTTCTAGAGCGATTATATTTTCATAGCTCGGACTGTATACACTTAAAAAAAAATTAGTCCTTTCTAACAAGTCTACTGATATTGTTTTTTTTTTTTTGTTTTTGGGTTATTTTCTCTTAAAAAATTAAGGCATGGTTCCGCATGAAACTCAATCAGCCATTACCACACAGAAAACGTTTTCTACTGTATTTCCAAGAATGCTCCAACACCAATTTTATCATTTTGCTTGTTGAAAATTATTACTTTCATGCTTCTGCTACCAGCCTGTATCTCTGGAGCTGTTCAAAATAACGAACTTCAAATCGCGGTCAATTATAAAATATTAAGATTTGTAGGCTGACAATATAAAGGATACTTTCATCAAACGGAACAGAGAAGTGAAGCATTAAATATATTTTACATAAGTTGTCTCGAGGTTCTCTTAAATGCTAAGTTTCAACCTGATATAATAAAAACGGACACATATCACGAAATCTTGGTATGAAATGGATGCTGGTTTATCATTTGGGCTATCAATATATTTCCAGGAAAGTCATCATGTATCATTAAGTATTTTTAAAGAATTAATCTATGACAGCCTGTGTTTAAGAATGACATTAAAATTTTGATGCTAACTTTGAAAGAAGAACCTATCTTTGCCTATACATTAACGAAATATCCCTTTCTTGAAATCAAAACTTATTAAATCAATATACTTCTGAGATGTTTTGCAATTTTTCAGTACAACTAGCCTGCATAGATACTGGATTTATGTATGTAAAACATATTAGCTCTACGACCATATTTGATTGTTAATATAGGGTTTTCCAATAAGGACTTGACAACTTTTTTTTTTAAATAAAACGCAAACCATTTGAGATATTCCAAAAACTTTATTATCGGATTGAAGTACAATCACAACATTTATGAATGGAACTCGACTTCGTTTATATGGCCACCGCGGTTACGTTTGCAGCGGTCGATTCGTTGGACCCAATTTTAAACGACTCGGCCATTGAGCCAAAAATGAGCTTCGTCACTTTAGATGATTTTGCGATGAAATTCATCATCTTGACGCATCTTCTCCAGAACCCAATTAGAGAACGTACGTCACTTCAAATGGTCCATCGGCTTCAATTCTTGAGTCAGCTTGATCTTGTATGGGTGTAAAGCAAGATCCTTACGCAAAATGTGGTCTAAGCGATGCCCAATTATTGAGAACGCCGTGGAATTGACTGATTTGGATCGTTTGCTACGGACGCCTGAACGGCAGCGATATTTTCGACACTTCGACCAACCCGTTGTCTCACTGACACGGCAACATCACACAACGAATATGTAGACTCAAATTTTTGCACTAAACTTGTTATTGCCTGTCTATTAGGGCGAGAATTACGACCGAAAATTAGAGTTAACGCTCTTAAAGTTGCAGCCACCGACTCCGAATTTCGGTAGAAAATTGTTATAATTTGCAGACGTTGTTCGTTCGTGTACTTTACCATGATGAAAATGTTGGGTTAACTGAACAAATTGACAAAATTGACAGTGACAGTTTGACGATTAGTGAAAGAGTGCGTTCACAAATTAAATTCAAAGTTGTCAAGTCGCTATTGAAAAACTCTTTATTATTCGCCCAAATTAGCATCATTTTTAATTTAACATTTCGAAATACCAAATATTTAAATTGTACAAGCCTTTATAAAGTTTTTCGTAGTATTAATTTATTTTTAAACGTATGCCAATTCTTTTATGGGAAGAAGAGGCAATTATAGTGTGTATGTCAATTTTTCTTTGTCTTTTCAACTGAAGTTATTTGATAGTTTAAAGTTTAGGGTAACCTAATTTTCTTATATCGGCATTGATTTTCGGAGCGTTTTGTTACTTCGAAATAAACTCAACATATTTCTAATTCCACCACAGGCTTAAACCTGGCAATTAATAAAAGTATTTTATTTGTTCTGCCTGTAAACCTTGTAAATTGTACCATTTCCTTTGACTTAGGTGTTAATAAGTAGTATAAGAAAGCCCTCGGACATTATTACCCGAACATTCAGTAGAGGACTTACCTGAGTCTTCGTATCTTGTTCTTGTTTGGAAAATATTTTTACTTCTTTGACGGCTAAATCGTCTTCCTATTTTTATATACCGGGAATGCCAATCTGCGATAAGTTTGACTCCGTCGAGATGGGGCAAGATTTGGTACTGTTCTTTCCAATTCCAAGTCTGCTTCGATATAAAAAATTACATTTTGTACTGATTTTTCAAAATTTTTGGTTAGTGCTTACGATTTCTACACTCCATTCTCTTTTACGGTAGAGCCTAGTGTGTTACAGAGACAATTTCAAATGAATATACTTCCTGTAAAATAATATTAATGAAGCACACAAAACGGAGGCCAACACCACATGAGTTAAGCGTGAGAACTGTGCTACCGCAAGGGTAGAGAATTTAGAGAAACTTTTAATCAGCATTTCTCCGGAAACGTGATATTTTGAAATTGTACTGGCCTAGTGCTTACTGTGTTTATTTACACAGTTTACACAATTCAGTTGTCTTGATAGCGACGTTTGTAGGATGTTTCGATTTTATTTTTATTTTAGAGGTAAAAACCTCTAACCCTAATGGTGCATTTTAGCAAATAAATCATCATAACGTACATATATTCGTATATACGAGTACCAATCAGCTATATATATAGGGAATAATATGGTGAACTAATAACATGTTTATTGTTTAATTTTGAAAAAAAATTTATATATATTTTTGTATGAACCTCACAATGATGGTATGTCTCACCAAAAATTGGAACCAAAGCGTACATCAATTGCACTTGATATTTCTAAGGTATTTGACAGAATTTGGCATCAGGTTCTTTTGTAGAAAAAGCATTCTTTTGGGATCGATGACTCTTTTCGTCAATGGTTTAGAAATAACCTCTCAGAATGTTCAATTCAAATTTTCTAGGATGATTTCAAGTCTGATATTCACAAAATATATGCTGGTGTACCCCAGGGCTCCGTTCTGTCTTCTACACTCTTTTTAATTTTCATTAATTATCTCTTGCCTGCTACTTCTAATCCAATATATTCCTTTGCTGATGACAGTATTCGTTTCCGGACTCATGTCCATTCTCTTCGGCTATAGAATGGGAACGGCAGCGTATGTTAAGCTCATTAAATTCCGATATTAACAGCATAACTAATTAGGGAAATATCAAGAGAGTGGAATTTAATGCTTCCAAAACTCAATGCTCTCTGCTTATCCATTTCCTATTATCCATGAATGGCACTTACATTGTCGAAACCGCAAAACTTTCCATTCTTTGCATGTGTGTCAGTGACAACTTACTTTGGAATGACCACATCGTCAAAAATGCTGCTGTTTAGGTTTCCTCAAGCGATGTAAGAAATATTTCACCACCTCTGATCCGGCCTCAATATTTAAGGCATTCATTCACCCAAAATTGGAGGAAAATGACAAAATCTGATCAGGTGGTCCTAAAACATCTCTGCACCTGCTAGATAACCGACGTAATGTCTCCCGTCTCACTTTGTTTTATCGCTATATCCACCACCAGTGTTCCATTGAAATCGCCACTAGCATTCCGCCCCACCCGTCTCGCTATGAATGCTCATCAGTATACCCTCAAGCCCACTTTCGAACGTACTCCAAAATATCGTGATTCGTTTCTAAGCCGTACAACTCGCTTATGGAGAATAATGTACGTCTATTTTCTTCCTCCCTAAATTTCTTTCGCCCTCGCTGTTGGTAATTACAAAAAAACTTACCCACTTCTCAATTTTTAAACTGAAAAATTTTTGAAATTTGCTACTTTGGCGCTGAAAACTGCTAGTTATCATACACATAAACTCAAACCAAGCAATTGTAACTACTCGTATATCGTAATAAAAAGTGTTACTTTCATTCTGATCACCGAGGAGCTGTTTTACATTTGTTGTGACTTAAAACTAGGGGAAGTTACCTCTAACCCTAAACGTTGAAAAAAAAACAGAAACAGAAGTTTCATAAAGATTATGTTATTGTGTTAGAAGAGCTGTTTGATTGGTAGTAATATTTTATTTCATGCTTAAATAAACACGACTTGATGTCCCATAAATTAGTACGTATAACAGAATTGGTTCTGGGATGGATATTTCCTAAAAGCGCATGCGAGAATTAGTTTTTACTTAACCAAATGCTTTATGCAAGCGATTACTTCACTATCTTTATGACATTTTCTCTTGATCATATCAGAAGAATGACGTGTCTGTAATTACAACGAAAAACTGGTATTAGAAGCTGTTGCTCGGCCGTTGTAAGCCATAAATCAGTTTCTTTGCCTTATTCTAGTGACGCTACAAGCCGAGCTGGACGTTGGCTGTAATCAGCAGTTCGTTCCGTTTATCGTGAACCAGATGCGACCACCAAGTCGATTAGGACGTTTTTCCATTTAACAGCGCTTTGTAAGATTAAATCTTTCTTTGCTGCATTCCGGTCAGAACGTTGTATGAATAGAATTATAAAAACCTTAGCGTAATCAAAGTGAATAACTTCAAAAAAATTAAGTACTTAGTAAAGATCTGACTTTAGGACCTAGAAATGTTTGATTACCTTTCTGTTGATATTGTTGAGCAGGCTCTTCACAGGCGATGTTTCAAGATCAATACGTAACTATTTAGTGTCTTTCCACATTTGAAATCTGAGTAAACAATGACTAAAGGGTGAGATACTGTTTTTTTTATCTAATTGTGTACATGAAAATTGGTAAAAAAAACAATAACTAGAAGCAATCTCATCTCAAATTCTCAACTCAAAATTGAGCAAATAACTCTTGGCTTAATGCGATTATCTCATTTGTGTTCCTATATACGAGTATGTACATCTGGAAGCATTCAACGCTCAACACGATTTCATTCATGAATTCAGAAAGTTATGATCTATTATTTCTTCAAAGGGTTTTTTTTTTTTTTTTTTTTATCTATCAATCAGAAAACTGATAGCACATCAAACTGGAAGAACGACATGCACATAGTTGAGAAACTTATTTTGGGTAGATTGGACCAAAGCTTATCTTTATTCAAAACTCCGATTAAATTTAAATTTCTTCAGAAAAGGTCACCATTTTCAACCAATCTCTTTCATTTGCTTTAAGGTTTCCTTTAAAATGTGTTTGCGCTTCTTAAGGTTTCATTATTCTAAACAAAGGTTCTTAACCTTGCCATGCGTCAGCTATAATCACAATGTTCTCCATCACCATTTCGTAATTCATTCTTCAAGAGAATTTCAATTTCCTTTTTATATAGGGACAATCAGGCATTCTGTTATTTCTCGCCAAACTCAGTCCAATATTGAAACAATTAGCAGCCCACACCACCCAGTATTTTTGAAAACTTTTATCGTATCGCAAACAAAGATGTATGCATGTATGCGTCTATTTATATGTACAATACAAACAACTGTATAAGGATGAAGAACTTTTTTTGGAACAAAAACAGTCCCCCACTTTGACGCATTCCTTAAATGAAATTAATAGGAAACCTGCAAAGTGTGAAGGTAGTTGAAACAAAAAACACATCCTTCATAGGCGAGAGAGGAGCACATCGAAGATAGGCACAGACATCGTACATCCTGAGAGACGACACCTTTCGGAAATGTCGCTTTTCCCAGCAGCAGCAATATAGATATTTTATGTTCCGTTCTGTTCACATGTTGAATGTGCACATACTTGCACACCTCAAGCCCATCATGCTTCGTATCTATTGTACAAACACAATTCTATAAAGCGGATGAAATGCTTTTCCGCTCTTCCAATGCAGCACTCCTCAACAACTCACATGAAACACCAGCACCATTACTTTCAGCACTTGAACGGTTATATCTGATTGTTTATTCGGCTGTCATCGCGCGAAGCACTCGTTCCTATCCCTACCAAGCGTCGTAGATATCCTTGCTCCTCATTTCAGTTTCAGTATAATATCCTTGATATCGATAACAAAAACAATAAATTCCTTCTGCACTTCCTTGATAGACACACAGCAATATCAACCAACAGCAACACCTATCCATATATCAACACTATCGCCTAGTACTCTTAGACAGGTGGGTTGAGCATTGATCAGGACTTGTGTGGTGTCGGTGTGTTCTGATAGTAAGTGTCCCATTTAAGTTTAATTCAAACTTTAAGTGAATTAGCCGTGTGAGTTATGTTCTTTAGCACATGCATCTGCACGAATATAAGTACAAATATGAGTACCCATACAGAAACGTATGTACTATATTGTTGGAGTGTCATGTACACTAAAGGTGCAGTTTTAAATGATTTTTTGTACTTCCTTCCATAACATGGGTGTGCTCAGTTGTTCCATGTTCAATGTTTAATTATGACTAAGGGTTTGAGTACATTTTCGTACCCGCAAATTGGCCTTTTACGAGTTTGTTATTGTTAAAGCAAACAGGCGCTATGCCACAAACTTTTAAGTATCCTATCTCTATTCCACCACCACCATCAGGAATATCAGAGACAACAGAAACACCTAGAATACACAACACAAAGCCACTTTGCGAGATCATAACTCAATTGAGTTTGTTCTATGAAATTAGAGTTTCTAATGCATACAGTGTATGATACAGGCAAAGTGTATCACGACCACGGCCATGACTGCGATACTCAGTAGGGGTATCCTTTTTAGAAAACTGTTTAACAACAACTATGCTCGAAGCATACCATGTCATCATCGAGTAATAATATAGAGATGGATGGGTTCAGGTTGTGCTATTCCAATTCACTTACAGAGGTGAGATTTTAATTCAATTAAAGCAACCTTACCTCTGAGTGGAAAGCCTATTCCACAGCTCTCGTAGTACTGGGGACCCATGTTTTTGTCATCATTAAGTCATCGGAACCTCTGATATCGGATGGTTGGATAGAACCTTATTTTTAATACAATTACAAGTGGAATTATTTTGGTACCAACCATCGATGTATAAAATACAAATAAAACAACAGCTACAACTACTCACGCTACAGCCTGTGGTGGGATGCTTTAATTCGATTAGAATGCAGTTTAATTCGATTCACAGTGTGACAGGCTGAGTTAATGGATAGTTGGTCTATCCTGAATCAATGTTCTGTTTCTTTGATGAATTGGTACAGCTTTTAAATTTAGTAAAACTTGTAGGTGGAATATGTGGCAGGAATCTATCTACCGATAAATGATAGATGGGTTTTAAGTACAGATTTTTCAATTTTAAGAGATCTGGCTATAAGAAGAAAAACAGCGGATCATCATTAAATTAGAAAAAATTGCAGCCTAGAGATGTGAATTCAGATTTTCATTAAATTTTTTTTCCCTTATCAAAACGTTTTACAAATGAAGAAAGATCTGTTTTAAGGAAATAGGACTTTCTCCGAACAACTCGTATTTAATTAATTTGACTAATTTCAAAAACAAATTATCCTAATACGATTTTTTATAATTTAGACATCCACATTGGAATCGAAAACTTTCCGGGCCAGGAGACTGGTGTCCAAGCGCTGCAGGTAACCGAAAATTACCCGAAGAACTTTTCTCTTAAAGTGACCGAGAGCACTTTCATCCTTACCATACCCGTAGAAGCAGCGATTAACATGATTTTCGCGCTGGTATCGTTGTTGCTACTTTCTAAAATGCGGTGATCTGCATCACTCTCTTTCCGGAATGAAATCACACTTTTCAGGTGTAAGGTAAACAAACCACTTGCACACCCAAGACCCAATAACGAATTTTTGAAACAACGTGCCAATGGCTATGATTTTATAAAGGGCAGAGATATTGATTACTAAGTCTTTCTCTTCTTAATTTTTTTTTAATATAAATTGATCAGTCTTTTAATCTTGTCAGAAAAGCTTATTAAAAACGATTTGGATCTGCTAAATCTTCAAAATGTGACTAGCACAATCATCAAAATTAGAGCTCCATAAAATCTTTTCTGGTAGTTTTAATAGAAGGCATTAACATTTTTTGCCCAGATTTGCCCAGAACATTTTAAACTTAACATATTTTCTTTTCCGAAAACTATCGGTTATGAAGATATGGTAGAGAACAAGAATAAATAATGTTACTTCTAATAAAAGCTTAATATTAAGCCCTGTTAATCGAAATGAAACATGTTTAATGACAAGTTAAATTAAAATTGATTTAAAAATTCCATCCAAACAGAGCGGTCAGACTTCTTGTGCTATTATTCAGGTTTTTATGGAAAATTGAAAAAGTATTTTAGCGATAAAGTGCTTGCAATAGCAACACCCATTTTATCAGCGTATAGCATCGGCACAGCCAGCATCGCAGGAGGTGGTTTAATTTACTCGTCAAGCACCAGTAAGCAGTGTCCAGCATTTTCTTTTGAGGAACAGCAAAATGCCACTTACTTTTTAGAAATATTGGAGAGCATACAGTTGAGCTGCAAACACCTTAGAAGATTTTCCCAATTCCAAATGAAAGTCCTAAAATAGGTTCACTAATTTATTTTATTTCATCAACAAGCTTAGCTTATAATTTAAAAAAATGTTAATGTGAAAATCCAAATGCCTAATACTTAATTAAATTAAAATAATTCAGTGATGTTGAAATTGGTGCTATGCTCCATTTGGTAAAATATTCGACAAACACTTAATACCGCATTATAAATGGGTAACAAAGGCAAAAGTGTACGACTGTTTATATGGAAACACAAAACGTTTCTAGTAAACAAGATGTCATGAGCCTGTCTTCATGCACTAAGTGCTCTATAAGATGGTTCAAAATCCCATCGCATTTTAAAGAATATATATTTTGTAAAGCCTCTTCGCTTTCTTTGAATACTTTGAATAGTTTGGATCCCAAACAACATCGGCGTATTCAAGTCCAGACCTCACAAGCGTAATAAAAAGAGATCCGATAAATTAGGATCCGATGAATCTTTCGAGTTTATTTTAATGAAACCTTCAAGTAACTTAGCCTTCACAAATATATATGTATTCGACAAGAACAAGAAAGGTTAGTTTTGTATCAATATAAACATCAACGTCTCTAATCGATTTGCTAATCCTTATTAAGGGCATGTCCTGAATACAATAATTGAACGAACATTGTACATGGGATCTTGTAAAAGATATGATAGAGTAGTTTTAATACATTTAATCATTTAATTTTAAATAATTATTAATGCACCAAACCGATAAATTATATTATGGTCCCCCGGAATTTTAATACAGTTTTCTAAAAATTAGATTCTAGCAAATATTTTGAGATCATCCATGCATATATTAAGCAGTGACAAAATTTTAAATGTTGAACAATATCATGAAAAGAAGTGGGCTAAGATGATTCCCTTGTGGAATCCCAGAAATACACGAGATTAATTTTAAATAATGTTTATCGAAGAAGACCATCTGAAACCTACCAATTAAAAATGAGAAAACCCACTTCAACATTACTGGATGAATACCAAAACTTAAGTAACACATGGTTCCTAGAATCAAAGGCTTTGCTTATGTCCATATAAACAGCGTCGACCTGGCACCCGCTTTCAACAACATTGATTACAGATACTAAGAAGCTTCCTTCCGAGCCATTTCTCATGCTCTAATTGTGATTTAAAATCCATACAGACACTAGTTTCTAACTAGTTTAATGATACAGTGCATTATCATCACTGCCATTAAGACAAGAAGAGACCAGCGCCACATGTTTGATAAATGTTGGAACCATTTTTAAAAAATGAACTAGATACCTACCTTTCCTGATTCAGACTCTGGATAAAGTAAGTCCTCTGTTTCATATTTTCGAAGTAACCTGAGTTATGCTCTCGTGGTAATGAATAGCATGTCCACAAGTCAAATAACAGCCGCCGTGCAAAGACCTTTTATTTTTATTTGAAACATAGATTTTAGAAAGCACTAAACGAAATTCAAAAGGTTTCGATTTATTTATTTTTGTTTTTATAATTTACGCGCGCCTAAGAGGTTAGATACCCTTTTACTGTTGCCTGGGCGCGGGCGGAAAGGTAGAAGGAGGAGAAAGGAAAATTGTTTTGTAGTGGTTTGAAACTCAGGTGTGTTTCGATATTCGCTCTCCAGGGGGATGGGAGTCCGAATAGGACGGAGAATTTTTTCTTCACTCAGAGTGATTCGAGGTATAATTCACAGTATTTTTTTCTGTGCTTAATACTCTACAACAGCCAAATCTATGTGTCAGTGTTATGCCTTCACACGCAGAATTTTTCTGTCTGAGTTCCAATTACACAAATGAAAAACTGACTTGCCATGGGCAGGATTCGAATCTGGACCCTCCGAGTGAGAAGCGATTGCTAGTACCACTACACCACGGCTAGGAAAGCTAATGAATGACTCTATGCAATCAAGACAAATCGGTTCTGTTTAGCCCGATGGGATATGTTTAACCCATGGAAATACTTAACTTTGTTAGAAAAATGAAAATTGGTGCCTGTTGAGTAAAACCCGTCAGCTTTCTCTATCTGGTTTTAAGACGATTGACTAAAAACACATTTCTAGAGCACCAATCATTGAATTCGTCTACAACTGTATAAGCTTTGGAACAGATTCTCACTAAAAACGATTCGATTTTAAGTACTATTACATTACTTATATGCCTGTCTTCTTAAGACGTACGCAATCATGATGGCAATGAACAATATCGCGAGAAACGGGAGGAGGGGGTCCTACTGAACTCCTTAACAACCATCAAGCTTATTTGAAGGCAGTTTAAATAGTGAATTTACAGATTCCCGGATCTGGACCCCAGGTTAAAACGGAATCGGTGGAAATGAGAACACTGGTGAACTTGCTAGCATTAGTTAGAGGAGGATTTTTCAGGACATGAACATGTGTTGAACCTGCCTGCATCCTGAGTTAGGGCTTCCATTCTCATTTGTGTGTCTAATGAATACAGCTGTAGAAAACATGTCCCTCCAGGTTACAGGCAACCCAAACGAATGCCTCCAGATGCCTTTAAACAAGTTATCGGCTCTAATCTCTTCGTAGGATACACTATAGACTTATTCCTTGCGTCTTAACGAAGCAATACTTATTTGCACTGGACCTAAATTTCCTTGAGTCTCATTTCTATGAGAGTGATGTTGACACCTGAGAGCACTTCCTTTGTGAATGTCTGGCTGATGTGGTGGATGCTGATATTGTAGACACTTTAGTACTCGTAAATTATTAAAAGGAGTATAAAAACAGGACAAAGGACGAATTCAACAATAATTCCAGGGTATTCTGTCCCGACAATTAAAACAAAAATAGAAAGATGCTAAATGTACTAGTGTTATAAGAATTGTCAAAATAATATTTTTAAACATTTGTAAGAATAGGTGTTTGTGTACACTTATTATAATTTATTTTTATGAAAACGACAAAGTCAATATAAAGCGATTTCACTTTCAACCCATACAATAAATTGATACTAATTTTAGATATCATGAAGGTAATTACACCAAAGAACGCCTAAACCCACTTATCCCCGTTTAAACAAAAAAGAAATTCTTCAACACAAACTCGATAAAACCCACCAATAATAAGTAAGACAAATTTAGCTTCAAGTTTTCCTAGTAAAAAGGATTTAATTAATCGCACACAAAGCCTATAAGGTGCCCTGGATACACGCCTTCTTTTTCAGCAAACCCATATCCATAATATTTACTTTTGCCCGAATATGAAGTTCAAACATATTTTCCTCTGTGTAACTGCACTGAGACCACAAAATAACCACCAGCACTATCAACACCAACAAAATAACCTGACTGCCCTTACCAATTCATTTTCATAAGCAAACTCACTCACAGCACCTACAGCCTCTCATACTATGTACGTAGCCCATACTAACCCATCTCACTCACACTAACTACATAAACAAAAATAATTTATGTACAATTCCCATAAAATTAAAACCGCACTAAAACCAAAAGTTAATATTTGTCTTCAACATGTAAGCCACAATTAATTTGGTTGGCACCTCACCTCGGCATCATGCATGCACAGGACATGCAGACGAACACCAAAGTACCCACCTACCCTACCCGATTCTAGCCAACCCCTCAGTGCAGCAGTATCCTCTGCAATTGTATGGAGAGTCTGAAAGTACTGACTTCTGGTCGTAGTTATACTGGTAAACAGGCTTCCGGTTCTTTGTGTATACAGGATATTCCCGTCATTTACTTCGAGACCACTATCATGCCGCACGAAAAGAATCGAAAAACTTTTGACTTTACAGTACGAATAGTAGTGTCCTGTCCTATTGGACTCGGTTTTGGTTCTCCTCTATGTCCTAATGTTCCCGCTCACCATCAAAATGTCCTTGTCAATTTAACCGCCGGCTATTTTAGAAAACTATAACCGAAGAGGAAGTTTATTGTAAAGTCATCTTCAAACAAACGACACAACCAAATTTGTTCCGAACTTTGGTCGAATACAAGTAGCACGAGTGGTACCTCTTACGAAAAACATTTCTTTTTTTTTCTCCCTTTTCAATTTTGAATCATATAAGTTTATACACATGTGTGTTCTTATTCGAAATTGGAAAATTGGGTTCCTTTGACTGTTCTCAAAAGGACCGACAACAACGACGACGAGGACTCTTTGAATTGCTAGTCTTACTTTTCCTACTTATTTTCAATTTAAGAGATAAAAACACTTACTCCTTCCAAAAAAAACCAGTTCAAATGGAAAAAAAGAAAAACACAGATCCGAAATGGAGACTGCAAAATTGACTAAAGGACATTTCTACTAAAAAGAAGTGTTGCAAAAAGTTACAAACCAACAAAAAACCAAAACAAAAAAAAAACAGAGAAAAAATCAAGCAAATAGAAATAAATAACTTCCACACACAATCTGCTATTGCTACACTACCAGCGGCCAGGTGACCAAATGAATTTACCCAGGATAAAGGGATAAAGTAGCAAAATACTGTCTCATTTGATCAAAGTTAATTCATCCAGGAGAGGTACTAGTAGCTGGAGATAGAAGTACCTGATGGTGGCAGTGACGCCGGAGTTAGACCGTGGACAGAAGAAACACACAGGAAGTGGTTCTCTGAAATTTTTTTCCTCTTCATTCTCAACTGTGATCGTTTTTATTTATTTAAGTTTATTTTTGTCTTTTCAGACAAGGACATGGAAAAGGAAGACATGATATTTAATTCAATTGGACGGGAGCTGTTTAAAGGTTTTTTTTTTTTTTTTTTTTGGATGCGGATTAGGAAGATTTTTTTTCTCACTTACGTAGGTGGTATTGAAAAAAAAAACAATTCAAACCGGTTTTGCCCTTTTACCAAAGAATTTACCTTTGAGAAATTAGTCCATTTGGGAATCTATTTTCAGAGTCATAGCAATTAGGAGTGTGGTGTTTTTGAAAAATTAAAAAACGACTGGCAAAATAGAAAGCAAAGGCATCACAAAGCCTCATGCGCTTCATAAAATTAATAAATTCCAAAGCCCTAGAAATGAAGTTGCACTATTAGAATATTTTTTAATTGTCATTACGAATGAGGTCATCTCTGTCTTTTTACTCTCATCTATGATCTAAATCACGCTGTCGAAGGCGAGTTTGTTCCAAGAATACAATGACGAACTTATTGAATGTTTAAAAAATCGTTAAGGAAAACGCAGCGAAAGAACAAATGCTTAGCTCATAAAAGTCATACATCTTAGCCATACTAAATGCGGTGAATAAGAGATTAGAATATGACTTTGATTGAAACATTTACGATTTAGCACCGAGCTTTCTCCTGACTAAACGTTTTGTGAAGATACTAGATAATATGCAAACCGAAACCGCCTTAATAAAAAAATTCAAAACTCTGACAAATTTGTGAGAAATACTATAACCCGAGCAGCAAAACTAAGTACGCAAGAATTGTTAAAAAATATCGCAAACAACTATACGATATGTGAGTCGTGCAAAAATATTATTCAGTTTTTCTAAAGGCCGGCTCTACATACATATAATTTCAACGGCAAAACGCAAACCTTTTAAGCATCTATTGGAAGAATGTGAAGAGTTCACAAATGAGGAGAAACACGCCTTAGCTGGAGCTGGAGCCTTAACCGTACAAATAGAAGCATTAAATCGTCACTTAGGAGATATTCCTCCGCAATCGATAAACCGACGATTCAGAGACGGAGCAACTTAGCAAGCAAGCTAATATTTTAAGAAACGCGATACTAAGAAGAAAATATTTTCAAGAGATTAAATCACCAACAATTATAGAAGACGAGCTAAAATTTGCAGGAAACAACGAAATTTGTGTTAGGTATATCATTCAACGAAAAAAAATAGAACATTCCACCTACTTTCGCTCATGAAAAAGAAATATGTAGTAATAAAAAGTAAGCCGGTGACAAGCAGATGGACCGGATTACACATTTTCACAAATAACCGCTACAATCGGAAATCCTGGAGTAAACCAAGTATTGTTCAATGTCTATTAGTTTTTATCATCGTGCAAAACTTTCTTTTCATCATTACATCGACGAGTCCGGAACAACTTAATATTTTTTTTTTTCAAATAATAGTGTTTAAGACAGCAGATAACAGCGATGCGACATCCCTTCACAGAACTCTTAATAATCCGATAGTCATCTCAGATAAACTGTAATTATATTATAATAGTGTTAGTATGAAGTGGCTTAAATAAATACTCGTAGACAAATTTGCTGTACACTATAATCGTTCGGTCATTAGACATTTATCTAAGATTTTTCACATTTCACATTTTCAAAAGTGAGGCGATTTTACAAAACTTTGTTCAATTCTAAAGGCCGAAAAATGTGAGCTAAATGCTCTGATGTTGGAGACTGGTTCCGTCCTACATACCTATTTCTTGTAGTTATATGTGGGTCCTAGAAATTCTACTATACCAACGCGCCATGATGTGCATAATGTATTTCAAGTCTCGCTAACGTAATCTTAACTGCCGTCACTCTACTTCAACTGACTTACAACTCAGTCTAAATAATCTCTGCGGTCTCCAGTTTGAAATCGTAATGCCTAAATGATACAGACCTGCTCTATTGTGATGCTCCGGCTTAGACATGAAAATATTCCATGAAATCTTCAACATATTTCATAGACAACAATTCAATTATTTTGCAGCTTTCTTGTGATTGCAGAAAACATATTCCAGCACTGATTCAACATTGAATTGGAACAGCCGTAGCTTGAACCAAAAGCTTACAGCATAGTTTCTACATCTGTTATCTTGCAATGTTTTTTGTGAGAACACGCTAGTTTCTGTATATATTATTTTTGTTTTAGTTGTTTTGTTTTCATTGTTTATTTTTAACACGCCAGTGATTACTTCCTTCTTTGTCTCAACTGTCGTTTAATCCTCATATATCCTTGTATATAAAATATAATTGCGCTCGAGCACTCTACATAATCCATCTTAGTTCCTATTGACATTTTTGAATACTTCTTTAATGTCGATAAATTATTACCCTTCAAATTCAAGATCATCCCTAACAAACCACTTTTCAGTAGGTGGTAATCTGTTGGTATTGAGTGTACAGTAGCCGAATAAAGAATGCACATTCCAAGATCTAAATTTTTGTCCAGGCACACATCATTATTATTGTTGGTATCTGTTGCAAACCTAGGCGATGTAGACCGACATGAATGAAGTAACGATAGCCATATCTAAGCTTAAGTCCAACAAAGTTGCTGGAGCGGAGGGTCTGACCGCCAAGCTCTTCAAAGTAACAGGCGATGACTTGGTACGGAGCATACACCAACTCATCTATAAAATATGGTCGGACGAAAGTATGCCCGGTGAATGGGACCTCAGCATTGTTTATTCGATCCCGAAGAATCTGGGGATTTCCATATACATTTTCAGTGAAAAAGTGATTGGCCATTATTTTTTTGAGGACGCGGACGGCACTACCATAACCGTAACTGGTGAGCGTTACAGACAAACGATTTTTTTTCTTGCCGCAAATTTCTGAATTGGATATTGAGCATTGTTGGTTCGAACAGGATGGAGCAACCGCTCACAGAGCTCGGTCAACGATGGAGATTTTGAGTTACCAATTTCCAGGCCGTATGATCTCTCATTTTGGCGATTTGAACTGGCCGCCAAATCACTAGATCAAAGGGCACCACATCACACCACAAACCTTGCAAGTCTTGAAAGCCAACTTCAATAGCATCAACTCAGGAGGTAGTCATTTGACCGATACTATTACTATTTACACCTTCATATAAATTTTTTCATGAAAACAGGGCACAAGTTTTTTCATCTCCAACAAAATGGCAGTCAATTCACATTACGACATTACTTTTGCTTCACCTGGTACATTATACTTGCTGATCCATACAGCTTCAGTTGCAACAATTGAATCAATGTTTATTGCAGCTGCTGGTCATCCAGTTCTATGTGTTGGAAATATGATCATAACTTGACTTGGCATAATCTTTTAAACGGCCCAAATGTTCGATTCAAAAATTAAATACTGAGTCCATCTGTAGACCGTTTACAGCGAACGAATTCTTACTCTTGTAGCTTATAAGTATTTACACTTAGCCAATAACAAAATAATTTCTTGGAAAATATATCAGTAACACGTTAGACTCAATAGACAGAAACCTATTTTCTACAATCCAAAGCTTTATGGGGACTAATGGTATATAATACTCGTATATAATATGGAAAAGTACCTTTTCGTGATATTGTTTCCTTAAATGATGGATAAATTTAGACGGAAATGATGGAGCAAAAAACCTCAAAAACTTGCTAGCCTGTACTTTGGTGTTGTTGACTATTTTATACTGTAAGCTCACATCATAGCTTGCGTCGAAAGACAATCACCTATTTTAAATTCCTTGATTCTATAAGAAGCCCAACTTATACTAAAATTAATTTTGATTAACTTAATTTTACAATTTGATTTAATTTGATTCTTTCAATATTTTACTTTTTGGAATATCTGCAGTATCAATCCGATTATCATGTATGTATCAAGGCAATTATTGCAACAGCTACGACATCCTCTTAAACGAAAACAGAATTCCATTCAGAAATATAATCAAGCAACACTTACGTACGTTCATCAGGGATTCTATCTAAAGACGAAACTGTTACTATCACTTGCCCAAACAAGGACTCCAACAGCATATCCATGCATGTGCAAAATAATCCAAATAATCCGAATACGGGGGATTCCATGCATATTCTCATATGCATAGTGGAAATTCCATTGCAATATTCCAAAATTTTTGCCCACAACCTCGTACCGCCACTGCCGTACATCTCTCCGGCAACAGATTCCGAAAATTCAAAATGTAGGTTGCCAAAGGGTTTGCTGGATTTCTGGTTTATTTTACTCGTTTCACTTAGTCGAACAATTTTCCAGATAACCTCGTTAGGGTTATGTTTTTCGGAAGACGTGGAAAAGGGACTCAGCATATAGAGGGAGAGAAAGAGAGAAAATGAGTAAACTTCCGATTGACTACACAACATTTGACTTTGGAAAGCATCAAGGGGTTTTGGCTTTTCAGCTCTTATTTCAGAGAACACTTTCCAAGTATTTTAAGTGCACTCAAATGTACAAGTGCAAGTAGCATAGGTCGACTTGAAAACAAGTAAAATAATAAGTTTAAAATTTAACATGATCCCTTAATGTGTTACCACCTTCGGGGCATGAATGTATAGGTTTGTATTGTATGTGTATATATTTACATATACTCGTACAGAGGAGAGTAAACATAATTGTGTACATGAGGTTCGCCTCAATATCTTTATCCTATTAAGCTGGCAAATTTACGTACATAAACGGTGGTTGGTGTGTCTTAAACGATATGAACTTAAATATTTATTTTATTATCTAACTAGGGTTAGGTCCATTAATCAAATGTAGCTCACGGTGATGAAAATAGTGCCTACATGAATGAATAATGGATACTTACCCACTTCAACACCTCTTGATTCAGAAACCTGAATCCAAACCCTAGAAGTGTTGTTTTATTCGTGTTTCAGATCCCTAGTCATAGGAACGTCCATAATCTGCTGATCTTAAGTTGGGACCTTGGTTTTTGAGCAAACTTTTTTCTGTCAGACTCCAGAGAAAGCGTTGGCAGTTTTTGACCCAGAATACTGTCTTGCAATAATTTGGCTCCATTTGATTATAGCATCGTGGCGGCTAGTAACACAAGTCTGTCTGCTCCTTGCCAAAATGAAACTGCGACAGTTACTAGTCCGAAAGAATTCGATTACACCCATGATATGTTTCATCTTAAAGTGGGCAGATGCTAGGTACGAGTACATATGAAACGACAATAAGCAATTCGACTCCATCTGCGAAGGCATAGTCATACCAAAAGCGTTGAAACTGCGGAGCACAGAGTTGATCAGTATGCACTTTAAGATTGGAAGCAGTATACCATGAGAATGCGTTCGCTATTAAAAGATTGGTTGATAAAGTTGTCAACAGTTGTCAACAGTTAAGTTGCAGCAAGAGTTCCTTACTGTTCTTATAAAATAGGTTTTTTTCTTGACCGAAATCGGATTCTCAGAATGGAATCGAAATTGATGCTGATGTCTGTTTAGTTGTTAAAGTCATTCATTCAAAGGGAGATGAGTGTTACAGTTGATAGTTTGAAGTAGCGGAATGCGAATTGCGATTTCGACGTAGCTTTGTTGGCATAAACAGCGATAGAATAAGATAAGTTAAGATGCATTAAATCTAGGATCATTTCGTAATGTTTATGACGACGTCAAATATATGGCTATACAACTGTATGTAGGTAGCCATTGACACCGAGAGTGGAAAGTTCTTATGACAGGGTGTTTAAATTTCGCTTTCCATTGGTGGTTCCCAAAACAGTTACATATGCTGTTAACATACGTTGCAATTCTCGCTCTATAGCCGAACTGCAGGAACACATCAAACAAAACACATCGAACACATCATACTGTCATCAGCCAAGGAGACAGAACGGAGCTCTAGGGCACACCACCATTTATTTTTCGGATATCAGCTTTTAAGCGTTCCAAAACAAATTAAATTGAATGCTCCGGAAGGGAATTTCTGTTAGAGAAGACGACATCAACGGTGACCGGGATGAGAATTTAAGACCAATTAAGGATGTTAGCGGGACTATTAACGTGAAATACTGTGTTGCCTAATTCACAAGCAGTGTCAAATTGTTTTGTGAAGATTTCAGCACACTGTCTTTTGGGTGTTGTGTAACCACAATGCTCAAGCCATCCACAATTGTGTTCATTGAAGTCATCTGTAATAACGATTTCAGTATGAAGATACAGTACTTTCAATGTGGTCGGACAGTACATCAAACTCATGAAAATTCGAATTCCTGTCCAGTTAATAAGCCAGCTTCTGGCAGCGTTGCTACGTATAGCAAGAGATTGCCATTTAAGTTTCATATAGACTGTTTCATTTGTGCACATGTGCCAATTAAGGGAAATAAAGTAAAATGAATAGTATGATAAAAATCAACAACAACAAAAACGATAAATTTGATGCGAGAGTAATTTCCATTTAAACTGCCCTGATATCATTCAGTACCATTCCAAACACACAGTCGACCTTTTCTAAGTACAACTCCTCACAATACCTTTTATATGAGAACGCATTGCAACTTCTATGAGAATTATTGTAAAAAGAATAAGCGCGACTATTTATTCTAAAATACTCATTTTCAAGTGAAAATATTAGCTTTTTTTTCTAATCTGTCATTGTCACTCGTGTCGTCTCTCTGTGTTCACCATCTTTCCACTTCAGTCTCCACAAACATTACACAAATACGCAGAAAATCCCAATTTCACACTTTGACGACTTATCTGCCCTTTGCCAGCAAAAGGGATTTCATTTTTCATCGAAATGTCACATTTTTCTCATTCCACCAATGACACGCCTTCTCCTTGTCTACCCGGTAGATTTTTGTTTACTCGCCTCGCTCGCCTTGTTTCCAAACGTAATAAGGGTGGACAGGGGGATAACATCCTTTTGCACCATATGTGTCCCGTCCACTTGGTACGAGTATCTAAATATCAGCTTGGCAAACGCCAATACAAACACAAACACAAGCTCAAACAAACCAACGACCAACGACAATATCAACCGAAATCCACCAACCACCTTATAAAGTGCAACAGAACGCACATGCCACCCTGTCGCGTATCGACCATTCCTCCTCAGACAAGGCTTAAAACTTTAAACGGTGTAAATTACACTATGCAATGATTGTAATTGCGAGCAGGTTACACATACTGGTACGTATTCATAACAACTGCTGTGTTGTAGGTGGCTGACTGGTGAAATCTCTGCGAAGGTGTCCTTTCACACGCACTCATCCCTTAAACAGGATACACTCTGGAAACATAGCGGATTAATGTGCTTCCGTTGGTAGCTCAATTTCATCACTGATGTATGCATCCACCAATGGCTCTCCAACGACAAAAGCTTTGACTACGGCTACATCCTTTTCCGTATGTTTATAAATATGTATGTTGGTAGGTAGATATTGTCAGCAACAGTGCCAAAAATTCGCGTGCTTATCTTTGCCTACAAGCACATGCCACTATCATTCATCCAACAAGCCCTATTTGGGTGTATGAATACCATGCCCAGCTATCGTCGTTGTCGTCGTCTTGTTTGTCTGGATCATGTGACCTGAAATTTTCGGCAAGAGAATTGCACCCGCAGGGCAAAAGTTGAACATTAAATATTCAACATGAGAGACTGGGATACTCTGTTCTACTTGCTTTTACTCTGTTTACTAAGGAAGAGTAGGGGATGATCGAGAGCTCAAGCCAAATAATGAGAGTGTGGGGGCAGTTGAGGAGAAAGGTAAACGGGATGAAAGTTCCATATTAGCACGTGCTAATGAGCAATTTTGTAAAGTGATAACATTTTATCCCCGTCGACAATTCATTTTTTACCATCCCCTTTCGTTGTTGGAATTTTCTCTGATGAAAGGTTAGGGGTTGGTTTTACTGTGTAGCTAAAGCCTCGGGCAATAGGATGTTGTGAACTGATTTTTTCCCTCTTTTTTTTTCTTTTTTATTTTTGTAAAATCTAGCTTTTATGATTATGCGAAGGCGTGATAGAGGCAAGGGAATATAGTCCTTTATTTGGGAAAAAAAGAAGTCATTATGGCAAAGTCTGTCTGCTTTGTATTTTTTTCTTTTTTCTTTTCGTCTTAGAAATTGTACATTGTTGGAGGAATTGTTAGATATTTGGAGTCAAATCTCCATTTGACCTCATTATACGATTAGACGTGTTATGGGGCAGTTGATGATCATAGCAATTTTGTTGGCTCTGGTCTTTACGGAACATTTTCTTTTTTAAACGTTGTGTGGTTGTGCTGATTTGAAAGCACTTTTTAAAAAAGGAAAAAAAAAAAATAATTTAATTGTATACCAATGGAATAGCTATATTAGAATATGTAAGTGGATAGATTTGTATTATTTGGGAAAAGCTAATAGGCAATGGAACAATAATATAATAATATTTTTCTTATTGACCTCAAATTATGAGAGAGAAAGTCATTCCTCTCTAACTGATTAAATGTCACAGCAGTGATTCAGTTTCCCACTTCAAGTTCTCGTAAAGGTCATGACCACTATTTCTCAATCAAATGTAGCAATGATAGCCTTATAGGTTCCTTTAAAAATATGGAAGTACTCGTACGAGTATGTATTACATTTATTGCAGACAGAAAAATATAGGCGAACAGGAAATTGTTATTATGAATGAATAGGTGGCTTTCATCTTAAGATGATATCAGTGTATTATCTTAATATAACGATCTAGTGCATTTAAATGTTATTTAATTTTCATTTCTCGCAGCCTCGTCAAAGCTTGTAGCATCCTATTTTCTATAAATGTTGCTGTATTTAGCATCTAAAACGTTAGGTCTCTACGTAATCATCGATCTGACATCAACAAACTTCTCAAAATCCTATTTTGTTAGATTGTGATTACACTACACCCGGTTCCAACAGGATGGTGCAAAATACATATATTTCTTAAATATAGGCGATAAAGTCAAATCTTGTTGTTGTGGTCGGTGAAATTACATGTAGATGGGTCTAAGCTCGGATATCAGTGAGCTTTAGCCGATACAGCATTCTCCTAATTGCTTATATAATCTTGATTTCTAAATAATGTTTCGTTAATTATTCCAGATTTAGTTTGGAATATTCGTCTTTGTTTATGTTATTCTTTACTGGACCGCACCGCAAAATTAAATAAAATTAAAAAAAAAATCCAAAAATAGAAATCAATATTTTTTAACAACCCATCCGAGTCGTCATCCAAAATTTCCAAATATAAATATGCACATTTCAAAAGCACAGCACAAATCCGTTGCCCTTGTTTGTTATCAATTAATGTTGCAAATTTCAGCTAATATTCTAAATGTCAACGAACACCCAACTAATTAACCAACTCTGCCATCGATATCACAACTTCATTTACACGACCATTCCCTGCAATCCTTAAACCAATACACAAATTCATATGGATCTATACCTATCCCTTTCCACCTGTTATGGTGGTGATAGCAATAAATCATGCTAACTAAACCATAATTTAGCGTAAATACTTATTTAGTATGTCGCCAGCAAATGAATCATCGGAAGTGCTACACACTCATTTAAACGTTGAAATTAATTACAATCCATAAAACATTTCCGTACTTGTACCGCTTTTCATCCAAAAAAGAAATATTTTCCGCACTTTATTGGAGTTTTCCATGTAACCACCAATCCGCAAACATCAACCAACAGACACTACAACAACCGCATACGCGTTTGCACGAGTATCTCTGCTGTAACCCCCTCCTCCAATTGCCCTTCAATAACTTGGTGGAAAATATTTGCATAGTCAAAATTCCACAGCACAAAAATTAACCGGAAATAAAGCATTAAGCATTCATAATGGAATTTATGTACTCAATTCATGCCTCTCTTTCTCTTTTCATTTACAGATTCATCCATACAACAGCTTCGGTAGCCAGCATCGTCGTTATCATCCCCTTTACACCCACTAAAGCGCACCACAAACGCCACTGCCACCCACAACACCAGGAAGGGTATGGGATAGAAGAAGAATGTGTTTTGAGGAATCTACTTGAAGGATGGAACATCATAATTGCAAAATGTGTGAAGGAATCCTTGACTTGACACACGTTTTTATATAAATTTCGTCATTAAAATGACTTAATTATCCTGCGCACCAGATAAGGACGCCAAAGTACACAAAGAAGATGAGAAAACCATTATCATCCCCTTGGCGGGAAAAGTGTCACATGCGGGAGGGGCAACGGCAACGATGCGGAGACAGCACCGGAAGTTTTATTTTCCTTTTTCCTTTTTACATAATACGGCCTAACAAAAGGAATAACACCCCGTGGCATGAGTACCAGAGAAAAGAAGGCGCTAATACTGTTGAATATCGGTTTTGTGAATACATCAGCGATTAATTTTCGAGCATCAGAAGAGACTATACCTGATTTTGACTTCGGCTCGACTGTTTGAGGCAGCAAACAGATAAACAACATCCAACCAACACCAGTAGCCGCAGACGTCATGAATGAACATTTCCCCTAATCAGATTACTCCCAAGAGCACGAGAATGTGAAACGGTAAGTCGGTAAGTGGGGTGCTATGAAAGGTAAATTATTATAATAAACGGTAATTCCATTTAAATAACCATCATCACACCACTACTAACATTGATATCCTGACAACTGACAACATCAGCTACCACCTAGATGGAGACGTCATCAGTTCCACTATCCTCAACCTCATTTGACTACCATGGGAGAAACTGTCAATGTGGCGTGACCTCTCCTTGGTGTATTGTCTTGTTGCGTTACGTTATATCGCTTGAAAATTAAATCAAATTGAATTAAATCACCGTACGGGTAACGTGTGCACGAATATTATTCCCTCTTCAGGCCCGGGTGCTATAAAATGAGTAAATTTTGCGTAAGGAGGCTCTTCTCAGCAATAAAGAAAAGGTATTTCATTAGGTATGAGTGTGATTAAATGTGTGGTTTCCACTCATCCGCGATTTGTTTAAAATTTAAGTTGAAACTCTACAGGAAGAGGAAGTTGAGAGCTAATTTATGGCTTAAAACAGAAGCACGCGTTCAAGTGCTTGTCAATAAATCCTGCGTATGGTCCTTTTGACGAAGTTGGTGATTTTAACCATTTACTTGCGTTTTTACAAATTAACGAACATGAATACTTGACACTGCCTGAAAACTACATACAGAGTTAGTTTGTTTACTTAATTTTACCAATACTTAAAAGATAATATCGAACGATTTTGGATCGCTATCCTCTCCTTAGAATGAGCTAAGCTACGTTCATGCCTTCGACTAACAAGCCCCTTGTGTGTCATAGAATCCTGATTTTAAACTTCAATATGAGTACCATCCTTTAGGGTGCTCTATTTTGAAACACATCATCAATTTAGCAATTTTTGCAAATGAGGGATCTATCGTAATTATTTTACCATGGGCTCTTGATCGAACTTTGGCGAAAACTTAAGCTTCTATTACTTTCCGAACGCGATTTTTTAGTGACTTTCTTTGTAAGTATGTAGCAAAGTGAGTTGTTGGACCATGAAGCCTTCCCCAAATACGCGTTCTTATCATTCTATCTCCCATACCATTATTTTGGCTTTATACTTCTCTTTGAATTTAAATAGCATTTTATGTCTATAAAGGACTGCGAAAATATTGTGTTATTTTAACATACCCATGCTTATCTGATGTGTGGTAAGTATATTCATAGCAATTCGTTTGATCGTTTAAATGAATGAATCGAAATCTTTATATCGGTTACCCTCTTTCTTCCCAACTTTGCTATTATACAGTGAACTGATTATTCCCAATTTATTAAAAAAAAAATGATCACAAAAACCACAACTCCGATTTTCATCGATATTTCGAAAGATATGTGATCTGGTCCGAGAGCACGTCCCTATCTCATTCTCAGTAGATAATTAAATGGACAGACAAATAAACCTTACAGACGCTTGGTTACAATCAAATAAATAAATAAAATAAAATAAAAACAGAAACAAATAAATGAATAAGAAATTATAATATAGGGTAACCAGATAGCAATAATAATTTTTGCAACTGTTATGTTTCAGCAGCTCTCAAAGCTGTCAAAATATTCACTAAGATTTGCCATTTCATAATGCATCGCTCTACGCTTGCAGAACGTGCGAAAGTTATTAAAAAATATTATCGAAATTACGGCTCAGTTATAAATATGCAACATGAATTTCGTCGTGAGGTCGGTCGTCATCATGGCATCAGTGTGCAGGCAGTTCGTCGCGCAGTGGAAAAGTTTGAGCGCTAATACACTATTTTGGATCTTAAGCCACCAACCAGACAGAAATGAAGAAAACATAGCCACCGATCGGCCAGTATTGAAGAAGACCCAGAAATGTCGATTTGGCTCAGATCAGCTGAATTGGGTATCGCCAGAGAGTCAATTCGGCTTATTTTGCGGTTGGATTTGGGCCTACGGCCGTATAAGATTGTGCTGACGCAAAAAATCATCTTCTCGCCATTATTGGAGCGAACACAATTCATAAGTGTTCGACCAAGCATCAATGCTTCCACAAAGATTGACTTTTTGGTGCGGTTTACGGCATGGCGGCATCATTGGACCTTATTTCTTTCGAAATGAGGAAGGAGACACCGTTACGGTCAATGGTCTCAGGTATAAAGCGATGTTATCCGACTTTGTGATCAGACCTAGACAACATAGATATATGCGAGCTATGGTTCCAACAAGATGTCCCTATATGCCATACAAGCGACGCAACGCTCGAATTTGTGACGACTGGTTCATATCACGGCGAGCGTTCATAAATTGGCCGCCGCGATTATGCGATTTGACACCACTCGATTGTTTTCTCTGGAGCCTACCACTTTTAACTAGCTGGAGGCCAACATTCGACTCGCTATTGAACCGAGTCATCCAAAATTCGACAGACCGCTTGAAGCACTGCCAGCGAAGCCAAGGCGGCCATTTGAATGATATGTTATTCCACACATAATGGCATGAACGTAGCTTCAAAATAAAGCCAGAATCGATTTTGTATTTGATTTTGTTGTTGTTTTATTTAATTTTTTTTCATATATTTTTTATTTGGTCACGCCCTATGCATGGGCTTTGGCTATTTTTTTCACACTGGAATCGCAAAAATAATAAATTTGTGTTGGTATAGAACAGTAATACAAGGAAATCCTGTGTATAGTGCTGAATTGCTGATAAAAACAACATCTATTATACCTGTATGTTTGCTAATAGCTGTTTTTGGGCTCGATATTTAATGAACAATTACTTTATGTGTCACGATAAATTAAGTTGATTTACTAGTGGATTGTCGGGAATATTACATCTTAGCCTGAACGTATCATTTAGCTTGCATATCCTGGAGGTTATTAGCTCTATTGTGTAAATCTGTTGTATTGTAGAGCAATGACAGGGAAGACTAAGGATAATTTTTAAAACTTTATTTTGAGATATTTGAAACTTTCAAGACTTTCTAGCACTTAGCACGATTACCCCACATCATATATACGTACAGTAAGATAGATTCGAAAATCGTCTTATGAATTATCATTTTATGCCAAACAGAGAAAAATGCTTTCTCAATATTCAACAAAATCTTCCCAGTTGATTTACCTATTGCACGATTACTTTTTATCAGATTGCATATTCTCAGAGTCTGATGCGACCTTCCATGATTACGCCTGCCTAAGACCAAACTGTTCGTCATGATATATTTTTTGTACTTCGAGATTTTACTCAAATTACTAAATAAACTAATTTTCCTGTAGCTTACAGGATCATTACCTTAGCAAGTTTCCATGTATCTGGAAAATATTGTAACTTAAGAAAGGCGTTAGTAATAAATGTTAAGATTTTTATTCCAACTTTAGGCATTTATGGATGGATATCTAAACATTTTTTAACTATGTCAGTACTACTGCAATTCGTTTAGAAGATATTTAAAGTCTACCTCTGTTACATATTCATTTGACGGAGTATTACAAATAATCCCATTAGTACACCCTCTACAAGCGTAATAGTGTTTGCGTCGTCTAAATATTGAGATACCCATGTGATTTTCTGAAAATTTTTTGGCAAATACCTTGGCATTTTTGATGTCAGCAACGAAGATATTTGTATTGTCTTTTAGAAAATATTTTTGCTTACTTTCATTTCTAATTACTTTGACTATATTCCAGAATGGCTTTGCAGCTTTATTAAGAGTCTTCAAATTATTGAAGTATGCTATTAGAGTTCTGGAAATTGACTGGCGATAGTTTTGCCAATTTCTTCTGTGGATATTTCTAATTTTGATAAGTTTAAGAATATGAATTGGTAATTTCATCGCTGTGATTTTTTACAATTTTGGGGGATGCTAGTACTGGTTGAAGTATTAATGTAATCTGTAAATTGCTGAAGGATAATGTCAATATCTTGTTTGGTTGCTATACCTTCTATGTTTGTTAGCATAGTTAGCAGTTTTTTCTTTAATTCTTTTCGAAATTTTTCCCAATTCGGAATTTTAATACATATCTGAAAAAATATTACACTTTTTCTACGCCCGACCAACGAAGTTTACAGAGAACTGGATTGTGATCGGAACTAAGGTTATTGAAGACAATAGCTTGTGAAATCAGACTAGAAATATTTGTTACATATACATAAATCTATTACAGAGGGACTGCAACGAAAACTGGTTGGTACAAAAGTAGAACTAGGGGAATACATAACAAATATTGGTGAAATAACAGAGAGATCCGACAGAACATTCCCCCAGGCATTTGCTCTTACACAGCCCAAATCCCTGTGTCTGCAATTTAAATCACTTCCTATCAAGAATTTGCAGTTCATATTAAAAAAACTTCTAAGGTAATTTTTAAATCTTTTTGTCTTTTTGCCTCTCTACTGAAGTCTCTTATTATTTTTCCTGGAAAATAAACACACTAAATCTTGATCTTTTTATGTTACTTCAATCCTTGTATTTTCAATGTAGTTTTTTCGAAGCTCATGTTGAATTGATCTCCTAATCAGAATAGTAACACCGCCACCTCTTCTACGTATTATCTCTATCCACACGATAACATTTAAAAATTGACGTCCATATGCGATCGTTTGGTCCACGTTTCAGTAACTAAATCAATATCAATTTCGTTTGTGCTCAAAAAATTTACAAATTCAAAATGTTTGTTACCTGAAGCTCTGGCATTTCAGGTTATAATATTTATTTTGTTTCTTGCATTACTTAGGATTATACAAAAACTTAAAAACTTGATCTACTTAAGTTTTACATGTATTTAGCTGTAAATGATTTCCAATGAAAGCGAATTCAATTCTTCTATTGAAAAAAGTTCTCAATTGTGAATGATGATGTTGCTGTTGATTCCGTTCACATTATTCTTGCGTATAGATGGCGTTGTTGCTGGAGCGTGCGCCCAAGCTTTCTGGAAGTTGTTGTTGGTTTCCATCTCTACCCACTTTACATTATGCATTGGTAGAGGCAGGAAATCATGCATTGACATCGATGGAATATTGTTATTGCTTTTTCTTGGGTACAAACAATTGAATTTTGTTACAGTTTTTGCCTCATTTCTATGTACTTAGTTCTGCTGGCCATGGATAAACTAACATAGATGGCAAATTTTGCAGATATTGGAAAACCAACATCCGATTTCTACTGATCGCCTCCATCAGTGTGACCCTGCCATTTTACTAAAAAAACGTCATCCACATTATATACACCGTTCAAATCGCTCTTATTCTAGCAACTTTACTTGTAAATTGCTCTCATTCTAGCTTTAATTGTAAATTGTTCTTATTCTAACAAATTCTGTCAACATTTGACAGTTGCAGCATTGTGTTGGTCTATTCTTTTATTTTCTTTGAGACATACATATTGATTTGGGTATAAAAATGGCGCAAATATTCTTTCTTAGTTCACTGAGTTTGATTGTACCACTTTCCAGAAAAACTAGATAAAAGATGTCAGTGTATTGTTCATATGTTTTAGTTATCATTTTGAATTATTTGCATTTATTCTTATCTTAGTTCATTAGCATCATATGCACTTAAGCCAAACAGTAGAACTTTGAAAGCGTTTGGCAATTTTCCGATTTGAGTTTATTGAGTACAGAATAATATGACTCCATACTTTCACACATAATTTTGATACCAATTGGCATCCTTTTAATGGAATAATCACATATCTTTAAAGCTTTTATTAGGGTATGAACGAAATCACAAGAGTTTTGAAGCAGTTTTGTCGGAGGTACAACTATTATAGTTTTTAGCACAAGCACATCTATATCAGCACTCTCAGCAACACTGTTTGGCAAACATTACAACGGACTCCAATAATTGTTGTTTGGAAACGAATAGACTTGCACCAGAAAAACGCTTCGGCTTTACTCAAACTTATTTTGAAAATCGTACATTAATTTGCGAAATATTTAGAAGATAACGTAATTTTGTTGGTCCTTATAATCGTCCAACTGAGCTCGCGGTTTTTCGTATTTTGAATAAATTTTGTACCACATGTATAAACTCTTCATGACGCAAAGCCAACAACGTATCCACGCAATATGCGTAAGGAAGAAACTATAGCCACTGTGAGTTAATATGTGGCAGAATAAACGAAATTGTCTCTTCGTCGTCGATCGTAACAATGTGTCTCTTATTTGCCTGACCACTATGTTGAAAATTTTGCGAGAAAAGGAGATCTAACCGGTGCAGGAAATACAATAAATTCAGGAGATCATGGTTTGCTATAGGAGATCACGGATTAGACTATTGACCAGTTTGAAATCGATTCTTACGTTTATCGAAAGAGACAGAAGAGACTCATAAGACTGATTGATGTTCTCTTCACGCTGGTGAAAATACCGGTACTTAATTTTTCGGAGGCTGGTGCCATCGGTGCAATGCAATTAATGGTCAACGTTACCGGACAAGAATCAGTGATTGTTTCTTTGGAAATATGAACTACATTGATCCATACTGCCCATGAAGTTATTATCTTGCTGGGAAATGAACCAATGAATTGACCACGGCATTCGATTACTTCTTGTGGGGCTGTCTTTTTTGTACCGTATTCTCTAAGCCTCATGCATGCCTTTTCTATTTAATTACTTCCATTATACTTAGATCATACTTACATAGCTGGGCGTTTGTTCTTATTTTTTCATCATTTCACAACCAACATTTTAAATCACCTAGCCCAATTTTTGCTATATAAAACAATTTTCCAGCAATTGACGCCTTGACGCTCAACATTACCAGTGTTGTTCGTGATCTACGTTGTATGGACCGAAAAAGTGATCTACAATTTGGTGAACAATGCGATCTTAAGTTTAAGTTTATTTATTTCAAATTAGTGGATTTTACAATTAAGAGCTAGGCTATTTTACAAGTAAATATTTTAAAATAAATTGTAGTTATAATATTATAAAGTTAATAAAAATAAAAAATATATATAATATATCATTAAATTAAAAAAAACAAACAGCAAGAATATTGAGAAAATTATACATTGTTTGTACCCCTGTTTGCCTCACAGAGTTTTAAAATGGTTGAAGAAAGAATACCCAAAATGTCTTGTCCCTACCATATGCCTGATTTCCTATGGCAACAAGTTCCAAACCCTAACAGCATGAACAAAAAACAAACAAGACATTTATGACAAGGATAAATTATAGTACAAGTCCTGGAAGATCTATTGTAGGAAATTTCAGCTTAAAATATAAATTTGCAAGAAATAAGCACTTACGATAATTCAGGAATTCTTGTAGCGAACACTGTAAGATTGACCGTCTGAATGTAGAAATATGAATGAACTTTTATAAATAGAAAGCATATCTAATCATAGCGTTAAAAGCTAGTTCTAGTAGCTTAGCAACCCAAAAACGTGTCCTTGATTTCGGCAGAGTAAAATATCACAAGTGTATGTACCATCGTACTACTCACTCATTGTTTTTTTAGTACTCCTTAAAGTTGATTCAAGCATTTAGGTAGTGAGTATAAAACCAGATTCCAAAATATCATGAACGATTTAAAGAAATAATCGAATTGGAATTTCAATGCTCATTTCGGTGCCCACTACCCGTACTAAAAACGCCAAGCCTCAAATCCACATCCATAGTACGAGAAATATTTTCCAATCATTTGGGCAAATTACCCTTGTTAATTGAACGGAATTGGCTCTCTGTTCCCCTGCAGCTAAATACCATCGGCTACTGGGCTTGTTTCGCTTTTTTTTTTTTTTTTCATTCATTCCATTATTGCTGGCTTTTTAGCAGACTGCAATGATTTGCCCTTCCACCCGCTATATGATAATAAAAATCATCGATTCATTAAATTGCGATTCTGTGCAGCCGATGAGTTTATGTTGAACTCAACGTTTTCAATGCATTCATATACATATATATGTCTCTTTATGTGTGTGTCACATCTGTGAGGACGATTCATTCGGTCCAATGCACACATCGGCCAGTTGCTTCTAAATTAGGGTTTTCGTCTAATTGGCAACTATTAGCGCGGAGCAGAACCGCAAAACCCAAAATGAAAACAGTCACCTCTCAGCTCAAGTTAGCTGGTGTGTTGTTTGTCGACCCAGCCTGCATGCCTGCACTTCAATAGAGCAATACAAATGGCGAATTAATGGCAATCGATTGAGCCTATTGGCAATTGGAATATGGCATTTGTTACAAGTGTGCATAGGTGGAGCCTGCTCCTGCCAGGAATATAGGATCGCACAATGTTTTGCAAAATGAGGTTTTGTGCTTTAATCTTTCGGTTGGTATTACTGGGTTTTAGTTTGGGGCATTGAAAGCATTGCCGTGTAGAGAGATTTAAATCGAAATTGTTGTAAGGCATGCACGTGGTTTAATGGCAAAGGGATTAAGCCACAAGACTGAGGCTTGTAGGAAATTTGACCACCAATGCCAGTACAGGTGTGCGGTTACACTGGAATTGTATTGTCAATACAAATACATACAATGCTCGTTTGGTTAAGGTTTTCTTAAAAAGACGCTGTAGAATTTTTTTTGTTTGCTAATTTAAGTTCATATCTAAGAAATCGTGCAATATGCAGAAGGAATTGAAAATAAAGCAATCCCCCATCCAATCACTTTCTTGGAAAACATGCACATCTACGAGACATATAAAATTATTACACTCATGTTTTCTAGGAATAGTCTTATCTCGAACGATTCTAGAGTCTGGTACACGTAAAAAACACTGTTGATAGTGGCCTTCAAAAGAGCTTCAACGAATCTGCAATCCTAACAACTAGTCGAGAAATTGCTATTCAATTCAAACGCCTTGATCTTAAATGTTGTCTCAATAAGGACACGTAAATATCAAAGACAAAAATAGGACGGTTCGCACTATCGACTGCTCTTGTGTAGAGATACAAGTGCCATTATGTACGATCAGAAATAATATGGGGGATAAGAGGTGCTCTCATCTCTAAGGTTAAGGGATTAAAAGGAGCAATGAGTTCTACTGAGTTCATCAAGCCTTCACTGTTCTGTGCAGATTTTTTATACTACTCGCTATTGGATCATTTTTAAAAATCCTCTAATATTGGCATAAAGTAAAACCATACTGAGTAAGAGTAAGTGCCACTCAATTTGAAATCAATCTGTCCCTTACTTCCCCATACCGAATGATCGGAAGGTGATATCAAAATCGGCTTTATTGGTTTCACTAAATAATTCGGCATCCTATCGAAAAACATACTAGCTTTCCACTTCTGGGCCCCCCCCCCCCCCCCATTTAGTAGGATTCCAAACGGCTAATTTGATTTGTATCCTTTTAAGTTTAGTAAATATATACTGAAGGGGAAGGCAAGGTAATTCATTCTATACGTAATTCCTCCATAAGGCAAACAAAATTGAGTCTGCATAATTGCGCCCATTCAATACTGCACTGCTGTGGGTTTTAATACCCGGAAATGCCACAGTTGGGAAGCACGAAATCAATATGAATAAATTTTTCACACATTTTAAGCATATTGTTGACATATTGTTGAGATGCCCATTTCTTATCTAGTCTAGCTTAGTTTAAAGGTCCTTCTAAGGTCCCAGCTCTGCTGAATTATCTCTTTTCAAATATATGTCCGTTTCTTTCTTAAAACATTAGCGCACCGTCAAATTCAACCCATCCAAAGCAAACCCGGCGTCCCGGTTTATCCTCGCCTAGGAAATTCGTAAATTGTGATAGCCATCATTCAATATAACGAAATCATAGGAGAGACATGTACTTGTATAGAATTATTAAAAATAACGTCTAACGTTATAAGGACCTTATACAGGATATATATCTGTATAAGTTCTCCTAAATCATATATGCTTATCATACAAGAAGCCTGGAGTTCCACTATGTTAAGGCTTTCCTTGCTTAAAGTTCTTAAAGACAAACAGTGTTAATAAGTGCTATTCTTCTCTGAAGAGACTTAGCCAATTTTCTAATAACAAATCGAAGACCACAACAAAATTTTATGGAATCAAATTCCACCAATTCAGCGTCCGAAACTGGACACAGCTGGTGGTCGAGCTGGCTAAAGAGGTTGGTTGTCACTGGTTTATTCGCCATCGAATATAAAGTATAATAAAACTGAAGATATTTCTGCTCCTTTTGATTACTTACTTACTAATATTGCGCTACAGACTGAGGTGGACTTTAACGTTCTCTTTCCACTTGTACGTGCCCTCTGCTGTTGATTCAGAGTCGGACCTAGATGTCACAATCCTCGAACCCTTTGAATTCTATTTTTTTTTTCCAAGTCAACGAGTATATCGCTAAGCAGCCTGTAGTGTTGATCGTGGAATTCGCATCTGGGCTCACTGTCAACACGCACGGGATCAAAATTCATACGAAGTATTATCTGCTTGAAACAACTAAGTACTTCCTCATCCCCTCTTAACAAAACCATGTCTTCCTTCAGGGTCTTATATTTATAGGGTCACCTGAGTTGTACACAATTGTTGTTTTTGCTTATTTGATTTTAAATTGCGAATATCGCGACTTGATTGTAGAATGTTTTCCAATTTGTTATTTTGTTTAAGGGTATTGTACATGTCTAGATTTCTTAACACGAAATATTATCAAACAGTGATCCCCTAGCCTGTAGTTATGTTAAATGCCACGATGACTTTAAAAATATAATTCTTCTTAAGATTCCTTACTGCTGCCGCCACAATAATCCAAAGTCAAACTCACCAATTTAATCCCAATTTGGTAAACATCCTCCGTTGTTTTTTTCTATATTCTCACTGTTTCCTCCCATTCAACTATGCAAGCTTCCTGATAGTTGCATACTCCTTTACTTTATTTACTTCTCTACATGGCTCATGTCTCCCGCAGCTACATTTATACCACCCAACAATTTTCGATGCGAAAAAGTGTACCCAGCTGGGTGTCACCTCAGTAAATCTTGCGTTTTAAACTTTGAAGACAAACGTAGACAAACTGCGAACCAGTCCTTTTGCGAGCAAAAGTACATAGATACCCTGCCGACGACAATCAACCACCACAAGCTGAGAAAATGGGATAAAGAAAGAAACCAGGTGCGATTACCCACCTTAAGGTGCTTACTTCCCAGACAGTCTTTCGTCGTGTCTTTCCTTCTGGCATAAGGACATCCTTTTCGATTTCCTTAAGAGAGTATTCGTATTTGATTTTCCTCAGTGAGTTCCGCACAAGATTTTTTGGTATGCTCAATTTGCTTCTCATGTTGTTGTAACGTAGACAAAGTCGTAGTCATAGTAGTCGTCGTGGCCTTGTAGTAGTAGCAGTAGTAGTGATAAGTTGTAGTTTGGTTACTTCTTGATTGCTCCCTTGATGGGATTGATTTTTGACGACACGGCAGACAACGCCTTTAAGCAAAGTTCAACTAAGCGAATAATGTTCTCGCTTCCACTTGAATTCTCAAGATTCGGTTGCTTAATTTCCCTGATACTACTCCTACCTTGCAACCCAAGTTGATCCTCTTCAGTCTTCTTCAACAGACGGTATGGCCAGAGTTACGTATCATAGAAGACTCTTTGCTTTGCTTGTGCCTGTTGCATCCAGAAAACTCGACTCCTTGTTACGTTTTCCAATTTTCTCTACAGTCTCGCTTCGAGTATCTAGAAAGAAATGTGAAGAAGGGATTAAAGCTGCTATTGGCTTCAAGATGAAAAGTCCTTTCCCAGTGAAACCTTGCACATACTCGTACTTTAGAGAAAAAACATTGGAACTGATTGTTTGAGTTTTTTTCTTGTGAGTCGTATCCTGGCGTATCTGTGGTGAACTATGGCAAAGGACATAAATCTCAATAATCGTTTATCATGAAATGTGGTGGGCGTGTATGGGGGAGGTAGTTGGGTATTTTTATTATTATTTTTTTCTTTTTTTTGCAAACAAACATAGTCAAGGGGTTGAACTAAGGTTGGACAATAATCAAGATCAATCTTCCATCCTTTTGTTTTCTTCTCCTAGGAGCAGGATTTCCTCCCTTTTCTCGTCGTAGTTGTCGTTGTCATAGTCTGAAGAGAAATGAGCCAAGACAACACTCCATAGGTATCTATGACAGTTATCTTCTTAGGAAAATTTTTTATACAGTCGCATTAAATTGCAAAAGCACCTGGGTAAAATATTATGGGATGAAGGAGAAGAATGTCGTTGTGCATCGTTTCGTCGTGAGTAGTAATAATAATATTTGAACTCTTGAAATTCTTTTCCATCCGAAAGGTGAATAGCATACGGATCTATGAAAG
The DNA here is from genome assembly GCA_949129095.1 of Volucella bombylans. Lineage (NCBI taxonomy): Eukaryota > Metazoa > Arthropoda > Insecta > Diptera > Syrphidae > Volucella > Volucella bombylans. Next base: position 156,163,788 of record OX422143.1, read on the forward strand.
GATGATACTGACGACTTTAGGAAAATAAAATAGAAAAACATTGTGGTCCTGCCACTAAGGATGATTTGTGAATAGTGATGTTTGTCCGATGGACATTGAGAAATTCATAAAACAGAATATTAAAATTATTCGGACATGAATATTTCTTTTCCACAAATTGATTAAATATCACAAAATTTGGTTTTCTTTTTGTCTTGCTTTAGGTGGGTGACTTTTATGGATGAAGACACTAGGAATTCAATTGGAAAAGAGATTTTGGAAAGTTAATTTAGTTGATTTGGATTAGTGTGAAAAATTACATTACGCTTTGAATGTCACTAATATCTAAACTACTAATAAAAGTTACGGTGTTAGCACTTGGAGAACACATTATCACACCATTGAAAAAATACTTCCTTTTAGCCTAACATCGTGATAATGCTGAATTATGTGCCATTATGCTATCATCCTTTTCGTTTCATACCTCGATTGTACTAGAAAATGTCCCCGATGCCAACTAGCGACTGAAACCTACATAGTACCTAGTTTTTAGCCATGTTGCTTATGTTCACATGAAACTGCTATGCCAAGCGCATTGCCAAATTGTATTGTGAAATCCAAAAATAATTTAAAAGGAATGGATTATTTTTAGTTTTCTTAGTGTTTTTGTTTTGTGGAATACATCACTATTTTGGTACAACTTATCCGTATAAGATCATCGATTTAAATTCAAGACGAACTGTTTTCTTTCCTCTGATTTATTGTTGTACATCTACTTCGCCATTTTTCGGAAAGGTTTTGGATCTGAACCAAAGAAACATCCTTGTTCTAAGATCAAATTTTGCCGAATCTGTGATAAGATTATAACAAACGTCTTCGGGGTTGAAAGTTACTTAATATTCTTAATTATCTGATCTAGTAAATTGTGTTAATTTTTTTTATGTTGAATTTGCTGATTTATTGTTTTTCTAACTCTTCACTATTCCTTCACTTTCCAAGTTATATGATACATACAATTTCTGTCATCCTTTCTTAAATAAATTCATTCATCAAAATACTGTAAACGATGGTCTTAACAACCCCCAATATCTCTAGGAAGATGATGCGACTTCAATCCCAATGATTTTAAGAGTTTGATCAAATGTCCCTTGTATACACACGAACTTGAACTTTACTTAGTCCAGTGGTGCTAAGGCAGACAACATCAAGTCTTTTGTTGACTGGATCCTACCCCTTTTTTACACAGTCAAGGTCAATGAGCAAGAATTCATTTCAATCCGCCGAAACTGTTTTCCCCCATAATACTGTCCAAGCATTGTATTCTGAAAAAAAATTTCTTCAATCACTGCTCTCATTTCTTGCTCATTAGGCAGCACTCGGTGCAACTATCATTCCTGAAGTTCATGTTTACCCTGATGTACTATATAATAGGTCAAGTTCTTAGTTAGTTCGAAATTGGAATCGTCAGAAGAAACCTTTTGTCCTGAAGTGCAGAAGAGTAATTTACTGCCTAAAGTAAAGGAATTCACACAGTTAAAGCTAATTCAGTATAAGCCCCGAAGGCTTGTCATCAAGCTAAACTAGCATTCACATCACATCTGGATCAATTTTCACAGCGGCCGACCTTTTTATGACTTTCCTAAATCCCTTAACTACCTAAACACATTATATAGAGATTAAACAGAAGGAATGCTCTCAACTTCTTATTATTTTCAATTTCTTTTTTTATATTCAAAATTATCCTCAATTTACTTCACATATTCATCATTCCTTTTCTTTACAAAACAATAAGACAATAAATAAAAAGGGAGAAAAACTCCACAAGAAACTCACAAATTCCTGGTGACAAATGGAGCACAGGATATTTTTGCAAGGAAGTCTATCTTTCAATTCTATCCAAGTATCCTCCACCCACTTGACTCTTATCCTATCTTCGGCCATACACCTACATATACGTACAAACATAAATATGTATGTATATATGTATGTACCTATACAATGGAAAGCTTTAGTCGGTCTCGTTTTACCATTATGATTTCTTGTGTCTTGTCATAAGGACATGAAATAATTTTTACCATTCCTCCCCATCCCGTCACCAAAAACAAACGCTATGTACGAGTATGCATGTATTGTACAAAGCAAAGTTTATTATTTTTCTTTCGTTCACATTGCTTCTATGATATTTTTATTTTTCTCTTTTTTAATTCTTTCGGCTTAGTTGTTCGCCGTCTCTCTATTTCCATTGTACTAGCATTGCGCTTTGTTGTGTTCGTATTTTGTGTCCACGTTTGCGTGTGCATCATCCTTTCTGCGAATGGCTTTGGTGGTTAACTGTCAGAACTTTTGCACTTGAAGTGATTTATGTTTTGAAGTCGACGGCGGTGTGTTGAGGCAAAGTTTTCTATTTTGGTTTTTTCCTTCTTGTTTTGTCTTTTTTTTTTTTGATTTTTATTTACGTATCCTTACGAGTACATCTGTGGTTTCCTTTCGGCGCTCTCATTATATTCGTGGAAATATTATATATTTCCTATTCGCCTTCTGCTTAAATGAGGATAATGAGGGTGGCAAGACAATGTTAATAGCGACAAGATAAACTCGTGGGAGGTCGAAGTAAAGCATAATCAGTGAGCCATGTTAGGCAAGGTCCTTGTGATTTGACAATTTAGTATCACTTTAACCATGTCCAACGTGAGAATTTGAAATTTTAACTGTTATTATGGCACTATCAGTGGCTTTAGATGAACGCACGAGATTTCACTTTTTATGAAAAGACAAGCGTTGAGGAGTTCTTCTTTATAATATTATATGCTTTTCTTTTCAGGTGTTTATGTTTATGTTTACATGCATGAAACCAGCCTTGAACCGCGTCGAAATCGGGTTTCGTTAGCAGCGGGCTGTCTTTAATACAAGTTCGTTGTCGACGAAACCTGCATATTGCGTGGATAAAACATCAGAATCATAAAAACCAAATGGATGGGTGGAATAAAATTGTATAACTAAAAGAAAAACTGCGAAATTACATCGCAAGCCATCTTGGCGAAGAATTGTAATAGTGGTTAGCACCTTGACTATACATATTGTAGTCTTTGCGATGTGTAAGTTTTGCCTTTGTCCTTTAAAATAATTGTTAAATGTGTAAGTTTATGAACTGACTATAAAAAAAAAAATTAGATGAGTGTGTATAAGAATGGAAAAATGTATGGCTAGCTGCGTATATACCCAGTGAATGACCCTCAGTTTCGTTTTAACAGATTCCTGCGAAACTCTTCTTCAGCGCTTCATGGAAATGCAGACGTAAGTGCTTATGGACAGACAGATTAGCATGGAGAATTCCTATAATTTAACTTTAAACAAATAAAAACTGTTTATTTTATATTTACTAACATTTATTATTTTAAGAATAACATATAGTATAGTAAAAAATTTATTTAATCATTGAAGAATTATTACTCAAAGTATAACACATAATATAACATAATAATATTTACATTAAAAAAAAAAGAACAGTCTAAACTGATTTTATTTTGTACTGCTAACCTGCTTTCCTCTTGAAATCAGACGTCTTGCCACAATTTTGTTGACTTATTTTTTATATAAATAAATAAATGACTGTCCACTCGCCGTATAATTAAACTTTAAATCAACAAAAACACCTTCACTTGTCACGAAAATCAGAGAGTAATATTTTCGCTCACTCATTTTATCAAAAACAGATATATATGTATATGCATACTATATCTCCAGCGAAGTATATTTAAAAGATATTCATTTTGTGAGCTAATACATTTCATCTATTATGAAGTTCCCCTCAATACCTTCGCACCTTACCATGGCTATATTAAAATCGATTTCATCCTGTAACATAAAAACACCCATTTGTTTCCACCAGAATGAACGGAATGCTATCTCGACTAAATTGAAACTTTCCTTAACACGCTTGGCTCCGCTGCAACCGCTCTGAATAATCTTTCTCCCTTTGATATCCATACCATATTGAAATTGTCGAAATGGCACTAAAATTAGCCATCTTAAGAGATGGCTCCAAAACCTGTCAAGGGTGTGACACTGGGGCTTTCGTCGAAGACGATAACTTTAGTCGGCTCACGTTTGCATCAACCTGCAGGTACGAGTACTATACGCTCGTCAAAATGAAAGTGTTAGCGCGACGAAGAAGGCTTAGTAAGGACCTAAATACATACATCATTTCTTTATCAGTAGAATTCATTTTGAAAGACTGCCTCTATATGAGATCTAGTTTGGACCGCCATTTAATTGTGATGGAAAGCAAGAACATAAAACGTAAAAGTAGCTTTCAGACAAGATAGATCGACGAATCATCGTAAATACGCATAACCCTTCAATATTTATATGTATACATACATCTGCATAAATAAAACCGGCTTTTTAACTAGGCTCTGATGTCTCATGTGCTTTTTCTACCTACGGAAAATAAATTATTCAAATCTAAATTTATGTGCAAGTCCGGATGTGCACATATCCTGAGATGAGTATTTCAATTTTCGGTTCATTTTTTTTTTTTCATTTTCATTTTCATTTATTTATTTGAATCTTTTACAATGGGCTACAAAGCCTATAATAATTTGTAAAAGTTAATTAATTAAAGATTTGATTAAAAATTAAGTTAAGTCGTTTACAGTACAGTCGTTTCAAATAAACAAGCAAGATAATCCAGTATTATTATAATATTTTACTTTTAACAGAGAGGAAAAAAAACAAAAAAAAAGGAAAAGACTATTTTTTATTTATTAATTTATTAATATATCAATCTGATACCAAGTGTCTGAATAAAATCTTCTCAAATTGCGTGGTGCCGAGAAGTCTCCTGATGGAAATAGGTAAATTCCACTGCCTTGTGACATAAACAAGAGTTTGCAAGTAAATCTTGGTTGCAATAACATAAAAAAGCGAGAAGAATTTGCGAACGTTATATTTTGAAAAAGACAACTTGGTTCTTTATTTATTATTATGTTATTCAATGTTTTTAGAGATGAATATTTCAGATATGTGTAAAGGTTACAGCCAAGAATTTTATTTGAATAATGAGATAAATGATCAAATCGATGGAGATTATATACATAACGAGTGATATTATTGAACGCAACTGACAGTAATCTTTTAAATTCAGTATGGTGGGTAGAGATTTGACATCCATAGATTATTACAGGAAGGATCTGTGTTTTTGCTAGTCTAAGACGAATATGTTGAGGGGTAAAATGTTTCGATAGGGAAAGACTACGTAGTGATTCATATATTTTAGCAATAATCATTTGGATGTGATCTTCCCAAGTTAAAGTAGAATTAAAAAGTATACCAACATTTTTAGTCTTAAACAACATACTCAAGTTGTTCGTTTCCAAGATACAATTCAGGAATGTAGTTATGATCAAGTTTGTTCTTATAAATTTCTAAGCATTTTGACTTTCTTGGATTAAGGTGTAAGTTGTTTGCATCGGACCATGTAAGGTCCATAGATGAGTATAGGGGTACCGATCATTAATAAATATTGTGAATAACAGTGGTCCAAGAATTGATAACTGCGGAACGCCCGAATAAAGATTCAGAGAGCGAGATGTTTTTTCACCAATAACAACAGCTTGACTCCGATTACTAAGATAGGAAGAAATAAGATTTGCAGCGGTGTCTGAGAATCTGAATTGCTCTTTTAGTTTAGCTATAAGTCTTCATGATTCACAGTAACTAAAAATGATACTAGATCTGTATCCAATGTATTCCTGATATCTTCTGACACTTTTAATGTGGCCGTGATACAGCTGTGGTTTTGTCTAAAACCGGATTGTTTATCACTTAAAAGTTTATTTGTTTTTAAGAAAATTGAAATTTGATGATGAAGTATTTTTTCCAAAACCTTAGATAAAAATAATAAAATTGAGTTTGGTCTAAACTCCTGCAGAGATGAGCGCGATGCAGAATTTTTGGGAACTGGTATAACCTTCGCAATTTTCCAAGTGGATGGGAAAGAAGATGTCATGTCTTCCTTATGAAAATGAGATAATCTGCAATAGGATTCTGTAGAAAATTTTATAAATCATATAGTTTACAAGTAGATATGCTTATTTCATTGCAGTCATTTTTATTCTTTTAATGCAAGTTATTCATTAGCACCATTTGTTCGTATGTTGCCCTTAATCTCTACTGATGTTCTTAATCATGGAATATTTTAGGATTAGGACCTTCAATTTAATCGGATGTTCTATTGAACATGCAAACCTGTAATCCGCGTGTCAGGTCGCAGTGGTTATGATTGTAATGAAAGAGCAGACCTCAACATTCATGTTGACACGACCATTCTGCCGGCTAACAATTGGCACCATAAAAAACTACATGAACAACCGGCTAAGAAACAAGGCACTCCATTACTGGACAGAAACTGAAGATAAAAGCAAGCCAAAAACATTTTACCAACCCCTTCCCTCATAAGAACAAAACAATTCCAACAGCTTTCTAGGGGTCAAATATACGCAGTGACCGAACTCCTAATAGAGCATATCATCTGCCACTATAACTGTCTAGGCTGAACATGTCTACGTCTTCTAGGGAAGCTCATTCAAAGATATACCTGAATTTATTGAAAATGCTGGCATCATGGGAGAGCTTTAAATTGAGGAAATCACAATAGGCTTAACCTGGACGCAATGATAAGGGCACGTAGTTCCACCCCTCCCCTCAATCTAAATCTAAATCCCCAATACGCCATCGTCCGTTTGTTTTACTTTTTTTTAGTTTTAATTTAATTTTATTTCTAATTTGGTGGGGCTGGCGCTCCCATTTATTTCGCGTAATACAAGCTTGAACTAACTTAAAAACTAGGACTTAAAAACTAACAACAATTAAGGATAAGGAAGTAGGGGAATGGTGGAAGAGATCATGTTTAGGACGAGAAGTGCTCAAGTTAAAATCAAAAAGGGGAAGGTTGGAATTGACCTTACGGAGCATGAGGAATGCGGGAGATTGGTTCGTTGGAACCAATGGAGAGCAGTCGATGAATGAAGAGAATGTCAGCTACGTCTCTGCGTTTTTCGAGGGTATTCAGGTTAAGAAGTTTGAGGCGGTCATGATAGGGAGGTAAGATAAAGGGGTCATCCCAGTGTAGGCCTCGAGGGACAAATCGAAGGAAACGACGTTGAATATTCTCGATTCGGGATATATGGACTCGCTGAAAGGGGGACCAGGCTTGGCTGGCATATTCGAGAAGGCGCCGGAGGGGCGACCATAAAACCAAGTGATGAATTGGCTTTAAGGATTATCTCATCAATATGCGAACGGAAGTTTAACTCTCTATCGATTTCGTTGATATTTTCTAGGGCTGAAGCAAAGGATTCAAATTCAACTAAATTTTTAGTAGTTGATCTACCTTTCAGAAATCCAGGCTAACTGGGTGATATATAATAAGTGACTTGCACTGAAAGCTTAGAACTTCATATAAAAAACTTTCGATTATTTTAGGTATGTGAAAAAACTTAGCAATGGGACAGTAGTTGCTTACTTCATTCTTTGATCCCTTTTTCTGAACCGGGGTTATGAAAGAGGTATTCCATACTTGGGGGGATAATAATTTTTCTATTGAACATACTTGACAAACTCGAAATTGACAAATAACTCCAATGCATAATGCAAATACAAAATTTGGTTCAGCTCTGTACTTTCATCATTAATTCAGTAGATAGAAAATTGTAGGAACTATCTCTATACATAGTCGAGTAGTATAGCTTAGTCGAACTCCACATCAACTTTGACTGCAATATATAGAAATTTTGCTTAATTTACTACAAGAATCTAGTCCAGGTATGAAAGAGCCCTTATTTTCGGAGTACTATACTACAATACTTAGTATCTATTTTCTTTGCCGCACAAATAATAATTAATAATTAAGTATTGATACTCATTTTCTTCTGCCTAAGGAAATTGCGACGAAACCATTCCTTGTTCTTCAAAAGTATTGGAGCTATGTAAATTTTACTATTCACTGTAATATTAGCACTTGGGTAAATGAGAGCAAAAGTTTTAGAAGCCGTTTTTGAAATAAGTACATAGATTTACACCAGCTACTTCTTACCGTAGCTTCATTCGGTTTCCTGCGACATTTCAAATTATTATTTGAAAATGCGTCTAATGAAGAAGCTTATACAATGGGAAAATAAATTTCATAACTGCTCTATCCTGTTCAGAGCTTTCTTCTAAAGTATTGAGAGCTCGAAATTTGATTTCAATATATTCTATGGGCTATGTTTCTTTCGACCATGCATGTACATAGTACGTACCCATTTCAAATCTCAAATGTTACTGCGATGAATATATCAAGTACTTAAGCAGGAAGGTCACAAACAAATAAATTGATGCGGCAGTGGAGTGTGGCGTAATCTCTCCACCCGCTGTATTGTTCGGTGTATAATATATGTTTTTTACCGACTTTGAACACCCAAAGATAAAGTAGGTAGAAATTCTCTAACCTCAGAGACTTGTCATTACCCGACGAAATGGTCAAAAGAGAAAATTGAGAAAAAACAAAAACTAAATTCTACTCCAACTAATACATCATAACATTTGCGGAAAAATCAGCAAATCATCAAATATCTTTAAAATCTATACTACGCAGCGCTGAATGCTCATACCAAATATATGTATCATAACAACTGTCTAAAGGAGGAAAACTTCAGCTGGAGGTAGCTACTCAACTGCATTTCCGCAAAGAAATTTTATCCTTTTACTCCAAGACGTTGTTCATTCCACTTTTTTCTTAAGGTTAAGTAAACAAGCCCTTTTTTTTGGGGGGAGTACTCAATAACTTCCCATGAATTGAGTATCTACAGAGTACGTACAAATCAAGCAAAGCTTCTGGATGAGATTTGATTTTATTTATACTAAAATATTTACAAACTCTTATGCGTATAATCAGCAATCAGTTAGCATGGCATAGCATAGCCAAAGCTATAGCAAATTATAATGAATTAGTTCTGTATTGTTATCATTTTGTTTCCTTTTTATAAATTCTCATTCATGTTTCTGTCTCTAGTCGTTGGTTAATTTTCTTGAACGTTAATTTTCTTAAAAATTTGAAGGGCCTGGTTCTCCGATAAAACTTTATTTCCAAACACAGATCTCCTTGTTTCATGCAAAATTGGGAACCTGCCAACAAAATGAAAAATATGTTCCCTCTCTGTTAACACATGCTGCAAACTATTGGTAGATCTTCCTTGTGGGGTATATAATTCACTATTGTTCTCCAAATTGTGGCATAACCGGCTGTGAGCGGCTCTGTGTAGGGGCCCTGAAAGCTCAGAACACTTCTCTGGTTTGCTCATCTACACGTACGATAAAGGGATAAAATTTGGGCTTCCAACTCGCCATATCCTCGACACTCAGTTCCATTCCAAAATCACTAGCTAGTCCGAGCTAGTCCAGGTCCTACTTCGCATTGTTTGTTAAGTTGCTTTCTTTGTTAGCCAATAATCCGGCATGTTTAGTACTTTGAACACCTATCCACCTGTAGTTTTAGGGTTTTAGCAAAGAGTGGTGTTAAGCATATACGATATTTTGGCGTGTTCGGTACAAGATGAAATGCTCTCTTTATATGAAACCTAAGCAGTTTTTCCATTGTCTTATATTATTTTCCTCCCCATACTTGAGCAGCGAAGAAGAAGATGAATTCCGAAAGAGATTCAAAAAATGTAAGTTTGCAGCTACGCGCAATATACGAGTATTTGTTGATCAAACAGTTCCTCGTAAAATAAATTAGGAGATATTTATATTATTTAACAACTTGAATAGTTTCTGCATTAAAGTATCATCTTTCATTTGGGAAGTTTCTGCCGCCATCTCTTTTGAATATCATTTTTTGAGACTTACTTATGTTCACCAAAAGATTCCACATTTTGTATTTTTCTAATCGAAGAGTGTGTTTATTGTTAGCTGTAGCGATTCGGGTGGGTACGCTAACAACACTACGTCATTCGCAAAACGAAGAGCTTTAAACAGCACAGCTGCATACTCGACACTTCCAATACTATTTGAAACAAACATGTAATCAGATTAGTCCTGGCCAGAAACCCGCTTAATATTCCTTGAGCAGATTATTGCATCCATGCAGTTTGTCGACTTTGCAGTAAAAATTCGCTGTCAAAATTTTGTACGACACATTTAAAAAGGAAATGCCTCCGTAGTTCCCTGGGTCCGTTCTACAACGTTTTTTTAATAAATGCGAAAGATCAGGGCTTCCTCGAAACACTGCGGTATTTTCCCACTTTCCAAAATGTTGTCGGACAAGTAGGAAAGTTTGGTGTTCAGTTCCTCTGTGCTATATTTCTAGAATTCGACTGATGTCCCATTCTATCCTACCGCATTAACACTACTTAGAGCCTCAACAACATCCTGCAAAATATTGTTCTATGAAAAATGTCGTTCTTGAAGCCAGGCATGGTGTATTAAATCCTATTCCTGCTGCAAGAAAGGTTCAAAAGCTTATCGAAGTCAACTTGAAAGATGATAGGGATTAGTTTCTTGTCTATGGTATATTTTCCACCATTTAGTTATTTCACCAATTTCTAGAATTCTGAAGGGTCATTTCTTTACGCCAGACCTCGAGCCTATGACTCATAATATTAGGTTGTACCACATGAAATGCCCGATTTTATAGTAAAAATTTAAAAGCCAATATTTTCTTTACCTTCTCCTATGAGAGAAAAGTGTGGACTTATTTTCCATGGGGACACTCCCATGCTTTGTGCAATCCACCGTTGCTCTTATAGTAAAACATCGTCGTCAACTAACGTTTCTGACTTCCCACAAAGTTCATTCTTGAGGTTTAAATCTCTCGAATGACTTTCCAAACCAACGTCGTATAGTGCGTTCGTTTACCGCTACATCCTCAAATACGTCATTAATGTTTTTCATTACCAATGACGCATTATATCCCATTTTAAATTCGTAAAGGAAGAGGGTTCGAATTTGAACTGCCGACAGCATAGTAAATAATTCCTAGAAGAAAAATAACGGTACTTGTAAAGAACCCTAAAGTTTCCACACGTCAAGTCAAGCACGCGTACCACTTTATTTTATAAAAAAAGAAAATTTAACGTTCTGGCACAAATGCTTCTTATTTCCGACGGAGCGAATATCGGACATTTCATGTGGTACACATACAACCCAATAAATTCTCCTTCTTGTTACGCCTTTTTTTAAAAATCACCTATCTACTTGGCAAAGCACCCGCCAAGATAAATTCCTATCCTCATGCATCTCCGAAAAGAAATATTTTAACGAGAACCCATAAAGCAAAACACTCGCCGATCGGAGTCCCTGAAGAGGCCCACCAAGTAAAACCTCCCAAAAGCGGAGCGATAGTTGCGGCAATATAAGGAAGATTTTCCAACAAAGCCTCTACCCAGTTTTCACTCTTAACTGAGCCTCTGGTGGAATCAAGAATTCAAGGGAACAGCTCGTATATCGGTATTCTAATTAGTCTGTCAGACTCAGCGTTAAGCTATCTAAAAATCTCTCATTAAAAAAACCTACTGAAGTTCTAACAAAAAAAAAATAATAATAATCAAACGCAACATAAAAGTGTCCCATGAATAAATAAATTACAAAAAAAATGTCTCATTAAACACAATTGTATCCATACCAAATTTGTGAACAGTAATTCTATCTTGTGGTACACAGAAATAAGAGAAAAGTAATAATTACCTATAAAAAAAATTGAGTTCAAATTACACTGGTCAACACGACTTTTTGCCGTTAGTCCAATTATACTTGTTCGGTATCTGGGTACATCGAAATATCTAAACACGTGATAAACTATACATATGGCATAATTATTGAGGGTATACCAAAAAACAAGTATTGTAGCTGGCTTTACTAACAAAAACAAGATTGCTATTTGTAAGTATATATTTTCAACATGATATTGTTGGTTTATTGACGTTTATAAATTGATGTAAAATTGTATATCCTACTGGGAAATCTGTAACTAACCCGCTTCCTCATACTGACAGCCCACCACCTCCAATAAAGGAAAAAAATGCAGAAGACAACATAAGCGATATCGAATCAGAATCCTCAACCCAAACCACCTCAAAGTCGCAAGAGTTCGTTGTAAATGAAAATACGAGTAGACCACATTTAATACTTAGGTTCCTTAAGTTCTTAAGTTCCAGAATTCAGCAATGGAATTTACTTCATCCTACACAAGTTACAAGTACACAAGCTTCAGTGTGTCGATAACGCGATACTGAATTTGTAGATTTGTTTAAAGAAGAAAGTGGTCTTACAGTAATGTACACGAGCTTATGAATAAATTAAGATATGACTATTCATCAAATCAATAGTCTCCTCTTCATTGATTCTTCAAAATTAAGTTTAAAAGCAGTCTTACTGCATAATGGCAATTATCTTTCATCTGTACCTTTAGCAGCCTTGACAGGTTAGCGGTGCCGTTAATCTTCCACGTCGCTCGAACAGTTGCGGACGGACATCTATACTTTTTCCCCGAAAACCTAGGCGCTGTAAGCGACGAGCACAGGGAGGGATTCCATCAAGACATCATGGCGATGGAAAAAAGATACCAAGAAAAAAGGCTATCGAGAATGCTCGCAAATTTCTGTTGGACGATAACGACGTTATCCGTCATACAATTATAAGAGAAAAGCAAAACGAACAAAGAAGTTACCAATGCCTTCAAAACTCAGTTATTTTTGCCTTTTTTGTATAAACATATGTTCCAACGAAAATGGGTGTTTAAATTTTTCTTAACACAGATATATTTTTATTGTTGACCAGTGTTATCAACTGATCCTGACGTCATGATCATCGAGCTTTCAAAGGTAGGAGAGTGACTTCAAATTGCATTATTCATCATTTTAGAAATGCATAAAATACATTTCGTTTGTTTTACGTTTAAGTATTGCAATGTAATCTAAGTTGAATTTTCTGCGGAAACCATATTGAATTATTATTCTTTGTTAAATGAGTTTAATTTAAATTAGAAGCCCATTTTCATTAGTTCATCTGTTGCACCTTTAATCCACTCTTCCAATAATCGTTCACCCTTCATATATGCGGATCAGCACAAGCTTGGGACGTTAAACTAAAGAACCCTCGAATGAGTGATGAATCGGTAGGGTGAGCATGATAATTTCGCTATAAGAGTGCTCGCTTGAAGAATTACTGTGGCAAATCAATATCGCCTTTTAGTCTGACAATACTGGTGCGATATTTTTCCGAAAACACCATCTGAATTGGGTAAGTATTATAGTTGTTTACGTAATGAGTTCGAACATCTAATGCTGGCCATATAACACGAGTATAGTCAACAATTTTTGATGCACAGTTATCGCTCTAAATTAGTAATAACACGAAGCCACTCAAATAAAACCTAGAAACGCTTCAAATCTACGACTTTGGAAGTCCAATACAAATGTGTGTTTTATGTAAAAGTGACCTGAACCCCCGACGCACCATCGTCCTTCAAATTCCATACAAATTTATGCATTAATCATCGCTCTTAAAGTGGCCCAAATACTGTCTTTAGGCAAAAACTTTTTATTTGGTGAATAAATTAGAGACCGATCCATCGCATCCACCAGTCTAAAAGTCATATTGCGCTACACTTGTTATATTTTTCTTGATCCAACCGATAGCCGGATTTCACTTCCAGCGATTAAGGCTTAAACGACCGACGGCTCTTCAAGGAGGTTTACCTCAACCACTCGGTAGTCTTAGGGTCTCTTGACTCCCTTGGTCCCAGCATATAGGCTCTGGTCAGGCATTCGTTAACTTGCGGTTAGTATGGAAACCCTAAAGCCCAGAACTGATCATCTTTACATTCAAAAAGTGTGAGTGGTTAGTGCTGAACTCCGTTTCGTAAGAGCAGCAATTTCTCTCCACCCGACTGTTTCAAAATACGATGTGGAAAAAACGTAATTTAAACAATAGACGGGGTCCGCTTGGAAAATCAGTTCACATTGACCATTCCCATTGTCAAATTGGCTAATTATTATCTTAATAAGTCCATAGAGTCGGTTGTAGTAGAACTAGTAGGGCTCTCTTCGTTTTGAAACCACATTACACTCGGATCAATGTCATCATTTATATATTCTAAATGATTATTGATTGATTTCGCTAGGGTGATTATCTCCAATCTACTATAAGCAAGTAGCGCCAGGGCAAGGCCGCAAATCATAAATGTTAACAAAACAGTGGGTAGAGTGACTGGTACATAAGTTCTACCTTTTTACAAAGCACACCCTTTATATAGACTATCTATTAAATATTTTGTATAAAACACTCCGGAAATACAAAAATCTGAAATCGCAAAACTGCAGATTTTTCCTAATCCATAGTATTTGTAAATACACTTACTACCCCACATACGAGTAGTTATCTCCACAAATGAATTTCTTAACTTATATTGTAGTCTCATTTAATCACCGATTTAAGATAAATATCTAAAACTATTCGTGTATACTAGTACAAATTATCCAAACCTCTTACAAAATCCAATTAAAAGATATCTCGAGTTAAATACGGGTTCTATAAAACTTTAACACTTCACCACTTTCAAAAGGTGTAAATTGCCAAAAGCACAAATTTTGCCAAAAAGTCGAACTAGCTGCAAATCTTCATCTCTGTTCTCCTGTTCTGCAAGATGAAACATTTCGAGTTGACGACAAACTCATTCCACCAAAGGTAAACCTCCTCCAACAACATGATGTTACGAAATTGAAATATAATTTTTGGTCGCTTTAGCAGTGCACTGAAACAGGAGCTGGAGATGGAACTTGATGTGGCTGTGGATGGTTGCGCACATTCCTCTTGGAACAGTAAACCATTCGATGTTTACATCCCCTTTCTTCGATAACACTCAAATTGGATTCCAAATTCTTGAAGTGAGAAGTTGAACACAGAGTTCTAGAGCTCAACAGCCCTATCCTGTCCAACCACAAAAATCTCCTAAACCCAAAGGATGCACAAAGAGTTGGTAGTCAGCAGTCAATAGTGGTTCTATGCTATCCTGTTGTAACTGCTCCTGTTGCTGCTGGTTGCTAGTCCTGCTGCCATTACTGCTGAATGATGACGACAACGGTGTGCCAAATGAAATTCAAACGCTCTCGGGCGATGTTCTTCTAATTTCACGACCGGATATGAACTTCCGTAATGAAAATTTTTCGGACCGGAAAATCCTCTTGAGCTGATTTAGTGTGGGGTGCCTTTTTAGCCCATCCCGTTAACATTGATGGTTATACTCTGACTGCGACAAGAACTATGGTGAAAGATTGTCGATGTGGCGTGTTTACATTTTGGTCTGTTGAAAATTTTGTTTGCACCAAATTTTGTGGGAAGGAATTTCGAATCCTACGTATGTCTGGGTATGGATGTACGAGTATGTATGGAAAGCGTATCAGAGTGGTAAGTGGCAAATAATTACCGAAAGCTGCTTCAATACTCCTAATTGATTGTCGAATGGTGCTTGAAGTAAGTTGTTTAGGGCCATCTTCAGAGTTAGGGTGACGATGTTTCTCAGTGAGGTAATTGCAAGGAGAATATTTTCGGAACGAAAATGTTTTATCTGGCGTACCATGCAAGGAATTATTTTGGTTATGAAAGAAGATGGTTACAATCTACGTCTGCAAACAGAAACCAAGAGGGGTATTACTCATATACTAAAAGGAATTGATTGTAATTACAAATCAAAATTAATCTACCACAAATTGGAAAGTAATGTGCTTTTAAGCAACAATTTTGAAGCCAAATAAGTCTTGACTATTCTGACAGCAATTTTAATATAGAACGTTGGAACTGCGAGTATTTTATTTTATTAACTTTGAGAATAAGACATCAAAAGCAGAAATTGGATAGGCTTTTGTCTTTCCATCAGGATTCCAGAATCAAAATGTGGCAATGCAAAAACTGGCATTAAGTAGAAAGTGAAAGATGAAACAAAAGAGATACTATCATCCGAAACTATGTACATTTTCAAAACATCTGGATAAATGTAATCTTTATTATGAGAGTTGTTTAGTCTTAGTAAATGAAAAATAAAATCATGTAAGTTTAAATGTAGAACATATTGAAATTGCAACCTTAGGCCTGAACAATAAGGTTCTATCATGCCATTTTAAGATGCATGCTTCTAAAAGTTCAATACTGAAATGTGAGTAAAAATGGGAGATGTCATTTTCTAATTATCATAGTTGGTAGACTTCATACCCAGCTCTTATTCTTTGAGCGGCGTGGACATTTTTCTCAAAACAATATACAGAGAAACTACTTATCTTCTATTCTATATAAATCAGTGGATGAAGTTTTGAGGGCGTCCTACTGGCTATTTTTATTTGAATCTAAACACCACATTTCTGTCAGATTTTAAGCTTTATATATATTGTATGTACTCGTATACATTAGAATGCACATTTTGTCTTAATTAATCCTACAACCAGCACATCAACATATCGGCAACACTCATCTGAAGAAAGATTCCCTTTTTCTTTTAGCTTGTAATAGCAAATTACAATGAGGTTGAGACAAACACAATAAGCTCAAAGCTAACGAACAAAATCCTCCTATGGTTACTTCCTACAATGGAAACACCTTAGGCAACCACCTAACGTTATTCTTTTCGAAAAGAAAAATCTCTTCCAAATTAATCCACTAAGAGCTTATAATTATATCACGCAAACATCATGCGAAATGGTCAAAAAGCCATAATTCAGTTAAGTATCCTGTCTACAAATCGGCATGCATTCGCTTGCCGTATCAGTGCACTCATTTATGTATGAGCAGAAGAATACTAGCAAGCACGCAAACATTCACTCATACAAGCGCCGATTCACATCAGTCTTTCGTCCTCGGTGTATAATGAAATGTCATCATCATGTACTTGATGGTGTTAGATAGTATTAGCTTGCTGCCTTCTACGGTCGGTACTCGTGTCCATGTTGATGACTGCGATGATTGCTGTGATGAGTCTACGACTACTACCACACCGATAATGGTCGACAACGACGGCCAGGATGATGTTGACAATGATGAGATGTGGCGGTGGTACTTACTCCTGGATGTGATACAACTGTAGCAGAGTACATCTGTCACTCGAATGTTCATTTCTGTCAGTGGTCATGCAATTGGCTTTATGGCTACGGTTGTCGGGGTTTGCTGTATGACTCTACAGCCGTAGGTCCAAATAGCATCTACAACATGTGCCAGTACTCTCTTCACTTTCAACCCTCCAAGCATCCTGACTAACAATGGACTATTACTCGTATACAGGGGATGGTCAATAGAAACCCAAGTGGCGCTCTGTGCTTGGCAGCATGTCCCATCATCTCCATCATCATCATCTTCATCAGTATCATCATGGGACCGCTTGTATAAATTATCATATGGACCATATATGGTATTGTAGAATGAATGGCCTCATACGCTGGCTTTGCTGTTTCAGTTGAAATTCAAAACTTCAAATATCAAATTAGATTAATCCAAGAGTGTGTTTTCATACTTGGCTCATTCCAAAGCACAAACGATCTGAACATGTTGTCGCGGCGTTGTCAGTCTTCTGCATTTAGCTACATATGGAATTAAAAAAAAAAATCCAAACCCTCCGCTCTCAGGCATTTGAATATTTCAATAGATCGTGGAAGTGGCTGTGGACGGACATTTATTCAACTACAAGTACAAATACTCAGTGAGAGAGCGAAAAATGTGTCATTCCACTCTTCCTTGCGAGGATGGGAAAAAAAAATTGCCGGGAAAAATTTCAAAGGGGTGTGCTTACAACCGCTGAAACTCACAGTAGTAATGATGATGGTGTTGACGATGCATTAATTAAAGTGGATTTGATTTGCGCAATAAATCCATCATGGGATATCAAATGCAATTACAGTAGCAAATGCTACCCTAGGCAAGTAAAACATATTCACGGCTACCTATTCATATATATTTACAAACCGTTCCAAACCTTTACCACTTGCGGAGACCACAATTGTGAAATAATAATGATGCAGTGCATAGATAGTGTTTGAAGTCTATTTGTGTGGGGGCCACCAGGACACAGTAATAGTTCGTTAATCAACATCGGATGATTTAATTTAGTTACATTTGTTTGAAATAAAATTAACCAGGCACATACCAATTATCAAAATTGGTTTAAATTGTGAATAATATGAGTATGTTTAGTGTGGATAAGAGGTTTAAACTTTTGTTTGGAGACCATTGGGATTGTGATAAAACAAATACTTTTAGATTTATAGGAATGAAGTTATTTTAAGGTCAGGAGATCTCATTTTCCTGACGATAAATACATTGTTTAATTGTCAACGTGTATTCATGGATAGTATTGTTGGGAAACCATTGTACCATCCTTAAGACATTATCCACATAGCTTGTCTCATTAGCTTCCCGTGAAGGGGTCTTATTTTTAACTATGCTTCTTAGCCCAAAGAAACAGTGAATAGCAAGAGGGATCCTTCGTTTAATATCTAACGTTGTGTAGATGTTTCAACTTACCATTGTTATATGGAAAGGGAACAACGCTTATTCTAATGTAGATTTGCATATGAGGCAGACTAAGGCACGAAGTCTTGAACTTCCGACACGTTCAAGAGCGTATTATGACATTCCGCATCAAGGCTATATTCGCTAACATAAACCTAATATGCTTATGCCTGTCGGAAGTCAAGGACGACGCCACGAAAGATGGTTCCTTGACAAACATATTAGCAATGTCCTAGAATATGAAAGGAATGCATCTTTGGTAGGACAGTTGGTAAGCATAGCCAGAAATCACTTTGCGGCGGAACGAAATTACTGCAAGCATACGGTTTTCTCATTAAACGCTCATATAGTATATTTCTGATGAATGGAATCTCATCATCGGTTGCCCGATCCACAAAAGGAGAGATCCTAACTGCACCAACTATAGAGGCATACGTCTCCATAACATCGCATACAAGATCTTCTCTGCCATATTGTGTCGTCAACAACCTGATTCAGAGCGGTGATTCAACCCGGTCAGAGCGGTTTCAGAACAGGAAATTCCACAATCGACCAAATCTTCTCACTCCTGTGATATTGATAGTGATATTAAACACTCTGGCCGTCCTTCAACAAGTTGTTCAACACAAAACGAGGAAACGGTTCATGATAGTGTTGCTGAGACCTCAGGAACACCAATTCTTATAGCCGTCAAGAGCTTGCATCTTCTTGCAAACAATGTGTAATTGACTCAAGAACTGAAGCTTACTGACCACGCACAGTGTAGAGAGTTCGTTGAATGAATTATGGTACAGCAACAAGTGCATCCACAACGTGTCATTATTTGAGACAGATGTTGGACTGGGGGCATCGCCGGACTATTCTTCTTTGAAAATGCCGCTGGTCAGGCAACAGCAGTTAATGGTGCCTAAATTGCAAGATATGGATGTGGGCGACATGTAGTTTGTACAAAACGATATCACATGCCATATAGCCGAAAAAACAATTCAATTACTGGATGAGTCATTGCCTAGTCATGTAATTTTCCGTACTGGTGATCAGAATTGGCCGCCCAGATCATGTGATTCAACGCCGTTGGACTTTTGTCTGTGGGATTTTTTCAAGTCCAAATTTTATGACAAAAAGCAGAAGATCACCAACGCCTTAAAGGAGCAAATTATTGTAATATTCAAGCTGTACAGCGACATTTACCTAGTCAGAAAACTGCGCATCAGTAACCTGAGATGGCTAGGACATGTAGAGCGAAGTCTTCACATCCAACCCGGAAGGAGAACGCAGTAGAGGAATGCGTCAATTTTGGTAGCGCGCACAAGTAGAACGGGACCTCAACTGGCTTGGAGCTAACTGGAGAGGATTGTTACTTTGAGCCCAGATTCACCCGAAACTGTAGCGCCACCTGAGTAAGTAGATGGCATACCTCTTTTTGACATCATTACCAGGGATGTCAAAACTGAGCATAGCTCTAAATAGCTCCATAAATTATAACATAAGGGGCCTTAAAATCGATAAATATGTGATGCAGTATACTCGTAGAGTTTTTGGCGTTCACATAACACAGTAGATTGGATCTTGAGCACGATATTAAGAAGACTGCTCTCTATAGTTTGCCCAGTCCATAGAGTCTTCCTTCTCAAAAAGGGGGCAAACCATACCGAGATTTCAATTCAACGGAAATGCTTCCATCCGACAGTTATTCGCAGATAAGTTGCTATATTTATGTTAATACCAAAATCTTACCAAAACCACCCCTGGCGGCCTGCTCTGGCGGCCTTAATCACATCAATTATCAATCAAGTTGAATCGTTCATTTTGCATGACACAGCGCAATATTAGTCATCTTGCAGCAGTTAGTAGATCTTTAGCGTTTACTGTAACTCACATCCCCATCTCTACAATACGAGTACTTGCATGTATTTTTTTTCTGCAATAGTTTTTGTTCGCACTGTGTATCCTTGGCATATTCTTTTCACTTTCTGATAGAATTTCTGTACATCATTTCGACAATAGTAGAACCCGCTTTTGGCTTTACTTATTTATGTTTCTTTCTCAGAAGCAAATGTTTCTTTCATCTCCCTTGCTCGTAGAATCTCCGCACAGCTCGCTTTTTCCTTTGTTTCACTGTATGCGCTTGCCTTGATGCGAATTGTACTCAGGTTTCTTGCCTAAGTTTTCCTCTAATAACAAATCCGTATCCAAATAGGCGCTGATTCTGCTCTGTATACCATGCAGCATACGAGTAAATGGTCTCACAGTTTTTCATCTTCTTTTATCCAACCTAAGATATCCGTTAATTAAACTATGCTACACAGCATGTCGGGTAGTTAATCTGACGATAATACCAGTACCCGACTAGACGAAAATTAATATTGCTGTTAGTTAGATGGAAACTTCTCCGTCACCAACCTTATTTCACGATTCTGGCTAGATGAAAACTAGATGAAATAGCGATAGAACAAAGTGAGATACGAGACATTTCGTCGGTGTTAGACGACACTCTTGATTCAGTGATATTAGCATCGCCTATGACTTTTATCCCACCTTTGAATCCTATATAGCAGGTGCAGAGATGTTTTAGGCGTACCTAACCCGATGTGGTATTTTACTCCAATTTTGGGCGGATAAATGCCTTAGATATTGAGGCCAGATCAAAGGGCCTCAAGTATTTCTTACATCGTTTGAGCAAACCTAGAGATTTCGCAGCATTTTTAGCGACATCGAATATGTGGTCATTCCAACATCAATTGTCATTGACACACTTACCGAGAATGGAAAGTTTCTCGGTTTCCACGATGCAAGTACCATTCATGGCTGGGTATTTAAATTTCGCTTCAACGACAGCAAACCACATTGTGTTGTGAAAGAATTAAATTCCATTCTGTTAATATGCCCGGACGTAAGCCCGGAACGAATTTGAAAAGCAGAGAGTACTGTGGTCAATAAGGGAATATATTGGATTAGAAGTGGCAGACAAGAGATCATTAATAAAAATTAAAAAGAGAGTTGGAAGCAGAATATCAGACTTGAAACCATCCAAGATAACTTGAATTGAACGTCCCGAAAGGTAGTTTCTAATCCATTGAAAAAGAGAGTCGTCGATCTCAAACTCGATCCAAACTCTGTCAAATGCCTTACAAATATCAAGTGCAACTATCTTGCTTTCACTAGACTGATGTACACTTTGATTCCACTTTTCAGTGAGACATGGTTTCTATTTGCATATAAACGAGCATAATAAATCTATTCCGTCAAAAAAATTACAATGCTCAAATCAGGTTGACTGTGTACAAAACATTTCTTCATGGAAATCCATTAATTCTTTTTCTTATAGAACTTAAATCATATACAATACTATTACGTTGGTGTGGTTTTCTGAGTGGACTATCTAAAAAAAATGGTTCTATTACTTGTTTGTGTTCACATAGGGAAACGTAAAAGTCATAGATAATGTTATCGGTTGCATTTTCCATTTTTTGTAAAATTATTCGAACTAAAAAAGTTGTACCTGTTGATCAAAGCACTCCTCAATGACAGACCCATTAGCCCAACGATTTGTGTGTATTATTTTCACATTTTACATTTTATCTAACTTCTTAGTTAAGCCAATCAATGAATTCCCCCTGGGCAGTCGCTTATGTCAACTTTTTTCCAAAAGTTCAATCTTAAAAAAATAACAATTATTCACCTTCAGGCTACTTTGAAAGGGCAGACTTGAGGTAGAAAAAATAACTCAGAACCTTAACATCTTCCTAAGCATAGATCCGACGAAAAAAGAACCCATTTTACGGACCAACAAAAAAAAAGAAAAAACTCCATACGTCCAGTGTTAAAAAAACATTTCCGTTCTAGCAGTCACCTCCACACAGTTTCTTCTTCCAAGTGCAACAGGTTCAAAAGGATTTCACTTTGAAGTAAGGCTAAACTTCAGACACAGGATATGGAGTTCCTTTTAGAGCCAACAACGTTACCCGTGTAGCCGCATAAAGTCATCGATTCGAAGGAAGTTGCTTCACAAGGGGAAAGAATCCTTGTGAACCTACCAACAGCTAGCTAGCATCTCAATCACTAGGATGAGGTGGGAAATTAACGTTTTTGCGATATAATTTTTTATCCCTTTCCTCTATCCGGTTAAAAGAGTAAAGAAGCTCCCTTCCCGATAAAGGACACAACTTCAATCGGTTGTGACGTTCAGACAAAGCCAATAACACAGTTGAATGGAAAAATTGAGAAGAAGGAAAAAATAACTGGAACTGGAGGTACTCGTACTGACGCTAGTAAGGCTGGAGTCATTTTTGTACTTTTGTGTTATGTTGCTTCTATCACGTCCGGATGGATGGATAATGGCTAACATATTTTTCTCCATTTTTCTGTTATCCTGATTTTTTTTCTATCCTAAAGATGTGTCCAGGTATGTATGTACCTGTACCTATACACCTAACGGTGTACGGTATAAAGAGTACAGAGAGGAATGAAATCTAATTTGCACCTAAATTGATGCACAGGATCAGAGGGAAAAGTCCAGAGCTCGGTTTAGATTTGGGATACTGACGGGCTCTAACGGCAAGCTGGCTTAAAGTGTGGCGAGATTCCGTTGTTGGTTTAAGGTTTATTTTTTACTTTTTCCTCTCAAGTACGAGTATTACCAGTTGATTTTTTTTATTTTCTGTTGTCCTTACTATGTGTGTTTGTGTTTGGGCAAACCCGAAAGGGTTTAACTCGCTTTGAAGAGTTTACTTTTTTTCAATAGATGAATGTGGCTGTTGTTTGTAGGAGTTTATCAGGGATCTGATAAACTGGAATTTCTGTATTTAAAAAGAAATACAATCCTGTGGAGTATACGGAAAAAGACAATTTTTTTTTTGTTTATTTCTAGCTCCTGTAACTTTATTATTTTTTTTTTATTTGTTACAGTGGCGGGTCGTATCAGTAACCAATAAGCTCTTGCATAAAGGATTTATTCCCAAAAGCAGATAATTTAATTCAATTGCATTCCAAAGGGACACTACACAAACTCATGCTATAAAGCTAAACCATATACACACACATGTGTATATCTAGGGGAAAGAAGTAATGGAATTTTACCTGAAATTGAATTAAAGACGACGCTTTCAAAAATGCACTTTAAGTAATGCTATATCACCTTTTTATAACATTTGGACTAAAAACGAGAAAAATATTATGAAAAGCATGTGGAACTTATGAAATTGTTCTCATAAATTTAGACTACGCAACTTGTATAAAATGCTAATGGAACCTGTATATTATTCCAAGTGAGAAACGGAGTTGAATGCAAATGCATTGCAATTTTAATCAGAACCATATGAGTGGGTTCTCATATTTTTACAATAATATCAAAATGCAATCCAAGATGATGTGCTTATTCATATACATAGATTATTATATTTGGCGTTTGGTAGACCACTTGACAATTTTTCATAACAATTTCATAGTTATTCACGGTTAACTGAAAATAAAGGTTTGTGATCTTATTCAATATATTCATAGAGACTGTAATTTTCCTTTGATATTCAAGAGAGGCCTTTATGACTTACGACGGTGGTAATTGGAAACGTTCCTTCTGTGTGACACAAGGTATACAGTTAATGATAAACAGGCTTAATGCTTTCTGTGAAAGTTGGAATCGCACTGTAAATCTTGATAAATCAAAAATGATGATATTCAGACATGCAGGAGGGCGCTTCTCACATTTGGAAAAGTGGAAGTTAGACGGGGAAGAGATTGAGGTAGTATCCAGATACAGATACCTAGGTATCCTAATATCGTCCTCCTTAAATTTCAAACCACACTTTGAGGGAAAAATTAGCTGTTGCTAAAAGAGCTATCTGTTCGATTTGGGAACATTGCTTCAAAAATAAATATGTATCGCAAAGTGCAAAACAAACTTTGTTCCACTCAACCGCAGCGTCAATAATGCTTTACGGAGCTCAGGTATGGGGTTACAAAGGCTACGATGCTGTGGAAAAAATTGTTCGCCACTTTTTGAAGAAGATTTTCCGGTTACCAAAAAATACCCCGAACTATATGCTACATCTTGAAACGGGAACTCCTACTTTGCTCTTGTACACGCGTAAAATGCACTTCAACTATATCCTAAAAATACTAGAAATGAATGAATGCAGAATACCAAACGTAGTTTTAAGAAGCATAATTAGAAAGAGGAATGGAAGAAAACTACTTCTGAATGCGGATTAAATCTGTCTATTCAAGTGAACGAGCATCCTCATGTTTTAAGAGAAAAAATAACTTGGTTTTGGAGAATTTTGGCAGACATACATATGACCAATATGTCGAAGAAGCTGAATCGTCACTGTTTAGGAACTATTACAGCAAACTAAACCATTTTCTAAATGAAAAAACATACTTTTTAGATAGTCACGCAGTTGACAAAATAAGTATTATTTTCAAACTGAGAGGGGAACTCGTTCAACTAAACTTTATACCCCATAGACCAGATTTACCAACAGTTTGTGACCTCTGCAACATGAAGAAGAGAGAAGACATCTTACATTTTCTTGGTGTTTGTCCGATTTTAAAAGAATTTCGACTATCAATGTTCGGAAAACATGATTTAGACGAAGATGAAGTAATGAGCATTTTAAATGGAGAAAAAGGATGGAAATTCTTATATGATTACTCAGTAGCAGCACTTTATTATAGAAAGCGTATCATAGATGGAGATTTTTAATGTAAAACTTAAGTATGTAACTAACTGGATGGTATCGTCTGAACACTCCTTTTCAGACCATAGATACATCCAATTCAGTCTGAGTGATGCTCCCCCCGCCAACCAGCTTTCCGGAACTACCGGAAAACTGATTGGACAAAATACAGAGGAATACGGTCGGAAACGATATCCTCTAACCTATCAAGTCCCCCGCGTGACACTAATGAGCTCGACATGAAAGTCAGGGAATTTACTCTGACTCTCAATAAGGCTATGGCCGCTTCCTGCCCTCTTATTCAACCAAGAGGCAAGAAAAAGCCACATTGGTGGACATCGGCACTGGGACTGCTCAGAAACGCCTGCAGAAAACTTTTCAACGCAGCAAAAAGCACAAGAAAAGTGACCGACTGGGACTCATATAAAGAATCCCTCAAATTATACAAAAAAGAACTGAGGAAGGCAAAGCGACAATCCTGGAGGTCATTCTGCGACAAAATCACAGAAACCTCTGAGGCTTCGCGGCTAAGAAAAATCCTCTCCACAAATCCTATGATGCCCAGCTGTTTGAAAAAAACCGATGGCTCTTGGACAACCTCAAGTGATGAATCACTCAACCTGCTTCTGGACACCCACTTTCCAGGTAGCTCCCAACTCGCGGCCAGTAGCAGCCCAAACAAGCCTACTGCAACCGTGACCAAAATTCATAGTCTGATTACGAGAGACAAACTGCTCTGGGCGCTGCATAGCTTCAAACCATACAAGTCTGCTGGTCCGGACGGTATTATACCTGCCGAGCTACAGAGATCCTCAGATATTATTCTACCAGTGTTGGAAAATATTATGAGGAGCTGTGTAGAACTTATCCACATTCCACTGTTATGGAGAGAAGTCAATGTAGTATTCATTCCCAAAGCTGGAAAATGTTCTCATGTAGTCCCAAAGGACCTCAGACCTATAAGTCTATCATCTTTCCTTCTGAAAACTCTAGAACGACTGATTGATATCCATGTTCGAGCTAAAGTTGATCCAAGACTTCTGTCTACGGCTCAACATGCCTACTGTAAAGGAAAGTCGGTAGAAACGGCTTTGCACTCTCTGACTAGCCACATCGAACGATCCCTACAATATAAGGAGTACACAATGGTTGCTTTCCTAGATATAGAGGGCGCCTTTATCAACGTCAACACATCCGCAATCACGACTGCGCTGTCAACTCTGCAGGTAGACGGCTCACTTGGGGAGCTGATTAATCTAATGCTAATAAGCAGGATAATCAACTCCAAACTGGGTGAGACTTCTGCTAAAAGATATGTCAGTAGGGGTACGCCGCAAGGCGGTGTCCTCTCTCCCCTTCTCTGGAACTTAGTAGTTAACGAACTACTGATATACCTGGAAGCGGGTGGTAGCAGAGTGATTGCCTATGCGGATGACGTTGCCATAGCGGTCTCAGAAAAGCATCTAAATACCATTAAAGAACTCCTCCAAGTAAATCTCAACAGATTAACCCTCTGGGCAGATCGCTGTGGATTGGGAATAAACCCCCATAAAACTGATCTTGTCCTCTTTTCTAGGAAATATAAAATTCCAATCATAGACCCTCCTTCAATAAACGGTACCAGTTTCGTTTTCTCCGATACAGCAAAATATCTGGGTCTCATTTTTGATAGGAAACTAAACTGGAAACCTAACATTCAAGAAAGAGTCAATAAAGCTACAATAGCCTTATTCTCTTGCAAAAAGGCCATTGGGAACAAATGGGGTCTTCAACCTCGCATAACCCACTGGCTATACATCTCGATCATAAGACCGATACTTACTTACGGGGTGGTTGTCTGGTGGACGGCCTTGGAGAATGCAGTCAACCGCATTAAACTAAGCAGAGTCCAAAGAACAGCGTGTCTATGCACAAGCGGAACATTGCGGTCTACCCCCTCTGCGGCATTATGTATTCTGCTTCACTTGACACCCCTCGACATTTTTAGCAGGCAAGTAGCTGCGACTGCAGCTATTCGCCTTAAAGCGACTAAACAGTGGACAAATAATTCATCTGCCCACGCCAACATTCTTAATACATTAGGAATCCTCACAGAGAACAACGACTACACCATACCTGAACTTTGGTTTGACAAAAACTTCCATGTAAGCTGCCCCTCTAGATCATTCTGGGAGTAAGATGCTTTCATGGAGGACGAGTCAATCCATCTCTACACAGATGGATCTAAAACCGATAACGGAGTTGATGGCGGTGTTTTCTCAGATAAGCTAAATCTAAGCCTCTCTTTCCGTCTTCCAAATCACTATAGCATGTTCCAGGCGGAAATTTTGGCGATTAAAGAAGCTCTGTCCTGGCTGAAGAAAAACGTGATATCTGCAAAGGATATCGGCATATTTTTGGATAGTCAGGCTACCATCAAGTCCCTGGACTAGGTCTCAGTATATTCTAAAACCGCCCTTGAATGCCGATCATCTCTCATGGAGATGGCAGAGCAGTTCAACATTCACCTTTATTGAGTGCCGGGCCACAGAGACATTCCAGGGAACTGCAGAGCCGATGAACTCACCAAAATTGGAACCACTCTACCTATCCTACCGGACAAAGGTAGTATAGGTATACCAATCGCCACGTGCAAACTAACACTAAAGCTAGATGCCAATAAAAGAACAGACCTTAGGTGGACTGCTGGACAAACATGTCTAGCGACCAAACAGATCTGGCCAAGGCTGGATCTGAGTCGATCTAAGTGTCTGATCCTTTTAGATAGGAAACATCTCAGCGCCATAATAGGTGTCATTACTGGACACTGCCTCATAGGCAAGAACGCAAGAAGGCTTGGCGCTTTTACTAACGATTTCTGCAGAAGCTGCATGGACGAGGAAGAGGAGGAGACAATCCCCCACCTACTCTGCACATGCCCAGCTCTCTCTCAGAGAAGGAAGCTTCATCTAGGAGCTTTCTTCTACAACGACCTAAACGATCTAGAAAAAATAGACGTTAACAGTCTCCTACGCTTTATTATAAGCTCAAACTGGTTCCAGTAGTAAGAAGATCATAGATCCACGTGGCATCACAATGGGCCAATAGGCCTAAGTGGGTTGGTATCCCCAACAGCCACTCTTACCTAACCTAAGCTAACCTAAGTATGTATTTTGTCAACCTGGTAGACGGCCACAGGCCAAACCATTAAGGCTAATCGTTACATTGTAAAACATTTATTGAAAATAAAAGTCAACTAACTAACTAACTAATTGGAAACGTTGCCTCTAATTCCATTTCTGGAAGCCCTACTATTGCACCGCTTAGCCAGTGTGAATATTTTTTGACGGAATAGGTGTAGGTTAAATCTAAATATACAGCTATGCAGGTTAATCGTTGGACTTCATATTTCACATGTAACCTCATCACTCTAAGATGCTGGGAGCTTCTATCGGATTGATGTTATGCTTATTTGGGATTCATGTCCCTATTGCCACTTTTACTTCATCAGGCAGGTGTAGTAAGGGTTGCAAAGCGAGAACGGTTCACAAAACCTTAATAGAATTTTATAAAGCGCTTTAAAATGCTGTTCGGCATGAAATTTCATAAACTTTGATCCTCATATTTCTAAGCTATAAAGAATTCAACTACTTTTCTTGACCTTTTTATTCTAGTTACAAGCGAAAAATATTAAACTTCAACATGAATGGTACCTAGATCGCTGAAATTTCTAAAGCAAATGACCAGAACAATTTCGTGCTAGGATTCATCTGTATGCGATGCTGTAATCCCAACACAAAAACAGATTATTGTATTTGTTTACTATGCTAATTTTTTTAGACTTCATACATTTTTTTAATAAATAATAAGCTATTTTTATGATACGAAATAATAGCTATAGCCAAAAATTCAAACTTCTTACTTGCAATTGTAAGTCTGGCTTATTTTCTCCTATCTTTAATGGCAGCCGTACCTATAGTGATAAATGTTTCCTGATAGAAAATGTTAACGAATTTAAATACCAAGGGCCTATCATTGGCTCGAGAATGAGCTTCTCGAAAGATGTAGAAGCTTTAAAGAATTATTTCTGTACCTCGCTTTGGCATTTCTTCTATTTGCGTAATATTTGTTCAATTATGCTGTTAAAAACCATTTTATTATGGTATTTTTGCTGTAACCTGTAAGACATCCTAGTTACCCTTTTTTCTATGACTTAAAAATTCTCCCTGTTCGTCATTTATATTGTTCTAAGGTATTATATTTGTTCTTTATGAAGTATGGTAATCGTAATTTCCAACTGATTTCAAACTATAATCTACGAGGTAACTTTTCCTACTCTCTATCTGCTCCTTCTTTCCATACTACTGCATATCGTATTTGTTATTCTATTTCGCCTCATCGTCTATTTCACAAACTTCCTCAGTCTTTAAGAACAATCACTTTATCTGGAATGTTTCTTAAACTGACTTGACTTATTAGGTTCAACTTCGTTTGCATAGGATCCGTTCTCTCTAACTATCTGGTATAAACTAATTCTTAAGTTTTCCTTCTAGTTTATTGATGCTTTAAAATAAAATATGTTATCTTTCGATTCTCCTTAACCGTGTTTAGTAAAATTACTAGTTTCTGAAATTTTATGTAAGAAACACCAAA
This sequence comes from Volucella bombylans, assembly GCA_949129095.1. Classification (NCBI taxonomy): domain Eukaryota; kingdom Metazoa; phylum Arthropoda; class Insecta; order Diptera; family Syrphidae; genus Volucella; species Volucella bombylans. The sequence continues at coordinate 156,193,601 of OX422143.1, forward strand.
TTTTGAATCGTCGAAAATTACATAGCTGTAGTACTCAACACTATTTTTATTACCTTTGTAGAAAAAATACAGAATGTCAAATGAATCCAAATATACTCCGTATCTTACTTAACTACTATTGCCATGTTAATTTCTGATTCATAAAGTAATACTGAATGTATTTAAGCAATTTTTGAATAAATAAATATTATAAAAGTAATAAATATTTTTCTACAAAAATATTCGGCAAAAACGTTATTTTTCTATTCACTGAAAGAAAGTATTTTCATTTTCGATTCATATATGCTCATCCACTCGATAAAAACCAGAGCTATTACAATGGTAACCGAAAGTTACTAGCATGTCACCTAGCGGCTTTCAGGAAATGACAGCAAAGCATCACGTTTTTCATATTTCTGAACGAAAATTTCGATGTTCATTAAGGTAAACAATATTTTTGTGAAAAAAAAATTTCTCAAATTGTACTTAATTTTCAAACTCTTGCCGATCTTAGGTACTGATATTACTCGTATAACCCATCTTCTACATAATTAGTCCTTGATTTAGGCGCTGTTCTGTTTGCTTCTTGTTAAATTTTTATTAATTGTCCAAAAAACCTACACATATTATATATATATATTATATAATTTATACGGTTTCAAAATTAAAATTGAAGGCATTTCCGAACTTACCAACTATAAGTATTACGGCTGCGGACTACGCGGCCATGGTTAGTCGGGAAATGGGCTAACAACCGGTGGTTTCTCGACAACAACAGTTGATTTGGCGTCTGAAAGCATAGTGACTCACATTTTTGTCTTTCGGGTGAACTTAAACTCACTCAATCACAAGTCGCAACTTCAATGGCTATTTAAACTTAAAAAGGTCTACACAAGAGTATTTGGTGTGCACAGAGAGCAATGAATTGAATACCTTAAGATTAAGAGGAAGAAATTGAAAAACTCAGATAAAATTAATCGTCAATATCAAAACTGGTGTATTAGATAAAATTAAATCATCAACACAGCTAGGCTCGGCTATCCTTTGTATAATACATACATACTCGTTAATGGTCATCATTTCGTCAACTCAGACTTAAGCTTAGTGTTTAAAATGTGCGTCGATTTTGTCAAATCTGAGATACTTTTTTGAAATGAATGTTTCTACTATCTCTACTTATTGGGCCTTGAATAACGTATATTAATTCATTTTTACCTGCCTCCATTTCTATACATCAAATCATTAGGAAAAATAAGTGCAAATGAAAATTTATTTATTTTTATTTTATTTTAACTGAAATGAAAATTGAAAATTTATTTAAAGTATTTTTGTATATTTATTTCTGTTATTTTCATTAAATTCCAATAATTATGAGCAATTTTTATAGTTTGCGTAGCAAATGTTGGACTCATAGACTTGCTGGACTGGGGTGATGATTTTAAGACCTCCTTCTTTCTCAATTCAAAGATTTTTATCAAAACTGTAGTGCAGATAAATAAGTTGCTTATCATCTTTGATAAGAAAGTGTGACTCTCATGTTGATCATTGTGGTGGTCTCAATATTTAAAATTACTGTTTGTAGTAAGACTTCTTGCTGTTGAAGTGTATTCTTTTTATATAGCAGCATATATGTATGTGGGAAAAGAACTCATCTATTAAAACAAATTACTTTTTATATTTATTTAAACGAAAACCAAAAAACGACCGGCCAGCACAAAGGTTCAAATGATACTCTCCCCCAAAACTACTCTACTTGCTTGCTTGATGGATTTATTAAAAAAAAGGTAACGGTCGACTTTGGCTTGTTTGTCTCGATCTGTGTGTTTATTCGTTGGTCGCAGTGTCGTCGGTATATCTGTCGTGTGCTTGCACTCTGTATGTCCCATTCAGTCGGATGTTCTCTTGTGTTTTTGTTGTATTTCGTATGATCTTCGTTCTGTTTGGCGACGGATGATTTTACTGTTCCGTCGGCTTTGGGTATGAATTGCATGCGTCTTCTACGTAGTTATGTGTGTGTGTTATGTATAAGTTTGTCGGATGATTTTACTGTTCTGTCGTCTTTTGGGTATGAATCGTATGCGTCTTCTATGTAGTTATGTGGGTGTGTCATGTATAAGTTTGTCGTACATTCAGTAGGGTATCTCCGCGTCGGTCTGGCTACCTATCCCACATACGAGTATATGTATTTTGTCTTAGCTTCCTTCCCAACAAATTTCTCCTGCTTCCACATTCATATTTATTTTTCCTGATTATTTCAATGTCATCTGCATCATTGTACTTCTAGTGTTCGTGGCAATTTGTCCAAATACAATACTTACATGAATGCATCTTAAGATGTACTTTCAACGAGAGTCTCACTGGTCTACCGATTTCGAGATAGTGCAATTTCTACATGATTTATCCGTGCATTGTGTTCATTATAACTAAACATGTAAAACAAAGCTCTATATACTCATAATTTAAATAACATATATCATCATAGATAAAAAGTGGTAGAAATATGATGCATATCAATCTATTTAGAATCTCTCATAAATTTGTTAAAATGTGAACATTGGTTCAATAAACGATTTTCCAAGTTAGTCTCTAAGTCTCCACTGGCATCCATAAAGCTAGATGTTAACGAATGTCGTATGTCTGTTTCAGTTTTTAAATAGCTCATTTCGTAGCATCTTCAACTTTGTAAAAAGGACAGTCGATTTCTGTTTGGAGAAATATTTCTAAAACTGCTGAACCACCTCTGAAATGTTCAGAAAATCAACTCTGAACGACGAGTTCTTATTTTCCTCTGCATCAATAATTTGTCGGTCACACGATGTTTGTAGTTTTTGCAGTGATATACGATATACACCAAACCTTTTAATAAAAATCTCTTTAATATGGTGGTACAGTCGGTATACGAATTAGCACCTTGGCCACAAATGGGGTATGGAGGTTAACCCCTCGGAATCTTCTGAAAGTTTGCATAATGAAAGCATGTATAGTGCCAGTATTAAGACCATTTGAGGTACCAACAATATTTATGAGATATTTTACGTGAAGAAATCAGTGTCAAGAAAATAAATAACCTTTCCTTTTTAAGCTCAGCTCTTGGCGGAAATTTTGCAAGCATTACTCCCAATGCGTTAAATATGTGTACCAATTTCAAGAAAAGCGTTTCGAAAGATCGGTTTTAAGTAAAATACTTGGTGGTAATAAAACAAAAAGTTTCGATATTTGCGATCATATCAGAATGAAAGAAAACTGCACCTGCACATAAACGAGAAATTTAAGTGAAGGTTTCATATTGATAAAACGTGGGGTAGCTTGATTAACTAGCAAATTCAGTAGTACCTTGAACCTGGACTTAGCTTACGCATCGCAGTGTTGGATGATGTATCAGAAATATAAATTAAAACTGACAGCGAAGACATTTCTTAGCCACGGCCACGATTAGATTAGAAAACAAACAACGAATTATGTATACATAAGTAAGTAATCTTTTTTCTATAATTGCTTCCTAATTTAAAAGAATAAACGATTCGAAAATCATTATTTGTACCTGTCATCACAAAGTAAATGTTATATGTATATACACATAGAGAAAAAAATAGATACTAGCACATACTCATAAATACCGTGAGGTTAAAATAAAAACACTGCACAAAGATAGATTTTAATATGAGCATATACAGCGCCATTGTTACAAAAAACCACCACATCTTCTAGTTTCAAAATATTTCATTGCACTTATAGCTAAGCAATTATAAGTCACATTTACACTTTGAGTACAAGGATCTGATATAATTTCTTCCAAGTAACTTCACTTGGAAATTTATTTAGTAAGTCCTTCAAAACTGTGCAGCCGAATTTTATTTTTTTAAGGATCGGCCAAAAAAAATATTGGAAAATCCATCCAAATAGGAATATGCATTCAATCTAAAGAGTTGAAAATTTCATCCCGTTTTGATATCCCAGAAATCTCTACGAACGACATCATGAGCGTAAACAATGAAAATCGCATCCTTTCGGTAAATACGAATCCGATTTATTTGTTACCACTACGCTAAACATATAAATATCCTTGAGTCCTTTAGAATAGTTATACATGTAGAACAAGTCGTATATTTTATAGAAAGCGATACAGAGATACCCAAATGTCTCTTGCCTCATCGTATACTGAACACAAGAAAGTGGTGAGGTTGCGAACGTCTCATAAAGTTTAATCCTTTTTTGAAAAATTTCCTTCCATTTCTGGCTCAGAAGCTTTCTCTAGTCTTCCTATTCTATTCGCATTCGTATATGAATTCAGGTAGTTATCCTCGTTAAAGAATTTCTTTTTCACATGGTTGCACCGGTGAAGATGTGGGTGTAAGCTCTGTTTGGATGCATCTGATCCTTGTTCTTTGTTTGTAAAGATTCACCTTTTTAGAATAATGTATAGTTTTCATTTATCCTATTTGAGGTTGGATGAATGAAATCTTAAAATATGTGTAGAAAATGCAGACACTTTAATATAAATACGAGTACATATCTAATATATGTGAGTAAAATCTTTAAGATGTGAACAAACAATTTTGGAATAAAATATTAAGATATGTACGAGTATGTGATCATAATTTAAATTGACCAAGACATTATTCAAATTGTACAGAAACGAATACATACATACGAGTATTTAATTTGTTCATGTTATTAATCAAAAATGAAATAAAGGAAATACCTTATCCTTTATTATACTTCTGTTATATCCTTTGATTTTTTGTATAAACGCCACTCTCAGATTATTTTTTGTAGCATTGCTGAATGTATCTTATCAAAATTTGTTAGTCTAAGGCCAAAGTTATAGAACATAACAACATACCCAATGACCTTATCTGGCTTCTAGGCAATTCCAGCAATAGTAGCTGACTATGATAAGGTTAGGTTGGGTTAAACAGGGGTATGGCATACCCATCGCACAGACACCAGGCACCAAACGGGCCCATCCACTGCCTATGAAATTATCTTCAGATGGAGAAAACCTAAACCTATTGAAACACTCAATTTATTTGCAAAAGCAAAGAAGGCCTTTGAAGTTCCTGCCGTCTATCTCCTCTAGGTTTTCCAAAAAGTATTTCCCTAAAATTTTTTTCGACTACGCGATATTGCCTCTCATTCACACAGTATGTGTGTTATGTCCTCACCAGCTTGCAGATCAGTGGAGAATCTGCAATTATCTGTATCTGACAATTTTTATGTTTTTTTCGCGTGTTGCCGCAGGAGACAGTGTCCTGCCACGATTCCTATCACTGTCCTAAGTTTATCCCTGTTTAATATTATTAACTTCCTAGATCTTTTGCCGTCAAAAAGTTGCCAGAGAGATTTGGATACACTATGTCCTTCAAGACTTGGCCATCTTAGGTTGGCAGTTCTTGTGATTTTTTCCGCGATAGTGTCCATCACTATGCAAAGGTGTGGTTTGATGTTGGCAGCCTCACTATTGTCGTCCTCCTTTTCTTGCAAGCTCATCCGCTTGTTCATTTCCTTTAATACCGCAGCACAGTCTCACCCGGTTCTGACTGTGTATTGCCTTGAGTACTGTGCGATAGCCCTTGTCGGTATCAGAGTTAATGTTGGTCGATTCAATTCCCTTGAGTTCGGCCTGACTATCGATGTAGATAGCGATATCTCTTTCGGATACCGATCACCTGCATTAGCTCAGCCACCCTGAGGACTGCCAGAACCTCTGATTGGAAGATACTACTTGTGTCCGGTAGTCTTATAGACACTCTTAGGGTCTTCTGAGAAGATACCAGAACCTATTCCTTCCTCTGTTTTCGAGCCATTTGTGAAAATTTTAAATTCATTCGATTATTGCATTTTTTCCCAGTCCTCTCTCTCCGGAAATGTTGTATCACACAGCATGTCAAAGGAAGGGATTTCATCCGTTAGAATTGAATCGAATGGCACTAGCGTCGCTAGGACCGTCCCGTGTCCAAAAGTACTGCTCTTGAATTAACCCAGATTAGTGAGTCGTATCACACTGTTGCCTGCAAGGTTTTTGATCTGTGGCTCAAGAGGTGTTAGGTGCAAAAAGATGTCCCAAGTGGTGGTACAGAGCGCACCTGCAATGGCTATGTAAGCCATTCTTTGAACCGACGCTAATTTTCCGTAAACAATTTCCTTGTTTGTTGCTTTCCACCATACTAATGCGCAGTATGTAAATATGGGTCTTACCACTACCGTATACAGCCAGTACACCATAGCAAGTTTTAAGCTCCAAATTTTTCCTACCTTTCTTTTGCAGATGAAAAGAGCATTATATCCCTTTTTGATTTTTTTTTTGTTAGGTTAAGATTATAATTCAGTTTTCTGTCCAGAATCACACCCATATACTTCGCGCTAACAATTCCACATTGAGACCTCAGCTTTTTGCCCAAGTTCCGATCGTCTTCAGGACAGCTTCCATAATGTCGCTTAAAATATTTAAGTATTTTCCCTGCACTATTATGACCACGTCATCTGCGTATGCGATGGCACTTATATTCATTGTACTAATCTTTTTGAAGATGTTGATAGCCAGCACCCACAGAAGTAGAGATATGACCCCCCTTAAGGGGTTCCCCTGGTTACGGACATTCTAACCGAGCTTTGCCCAATGGAACAGTTTACTTTCCTATTTTCAAGCCTGTTGCAAACCCAGTTTGTAATGACCTGTTCAATGTTAGCATCTACTAGAACATTTTTAATGGCGGTGCACTCCACGCTATTGAAGGCTCCTTCAATATCGAGGAAGGCCGCCAGCGCAAAATCACCGAAGTCTAAGCTCTTCTCTATTTCCTATTTTCCCCACCACCTCGTGCAAGACGGTTTCTACAGATTTTTCTTTCAGATATGCATGCTTTGACTGTGTCAAAAAGCCATTACTGCATCTATTCCTAATGTGAATCTCCAATAATCCCACTAGGCTTTTAAGCATAAATCCTCTGCTGCCACATGTCCATCTGGCAAGCATATGGTATAAAAACCATCTTAACTTCCCTCCAAGCTATTGGTATGTACCCTATTTTTAGACTGTGTCTAAGAATTTCCATAATTTCTTGGATTGCTACCTCCTGTGCTTTCGGTAGCATAATTGGTAGAGTACCATCCGGACCGGATGGATAAAGGACTATAATAAAGTTACCTAAAAAGTCAGTTATTGGCTTAAAATGTAGACTCTTCTTCGATCTTTTATAGGTATGATCCGGTTTAAAGCTTCCGATAACAGGGAAATATTTTCCTGTTACACTTGCTACTGCGTTAGAAAATATTCTGGAGTTCAACATCATATTCTACATATGTATATTCTTTGAGACCACCTACAGCGATTACATTTCACTTTGCTTCCTTTTTCTCCTGTCTTATAACTTCAGCTGATAGATCTTAAAATTGTTCAAATTTAAGTTCGAAGAGTAATTTCAAAACAGTACGAGTTGGTTTTTTGTCTTGTTTTTTGACGACTACTCGTCATAAAGTGATGTGGAGACCCGCAAATATCTTAGTCCCCAGTTACGTTGTTTCTGCATTCATGTTTATTGTTTGAATATTATAATATTATTAGTTCATTGTCCTTTTTTATATAGCAATGAGTCATCCCTTTACAAAATTGCCCAGTGGTTACATACTTTAAATTTTCTAGGTGCCTATAAATTCAGTTGCGAACAAATACCTGCTGCATCTATAAACTTCATCCGATCACTAAGTTTTAGCTATGAGCCTTTTTGAATCCAAAAGATTTGTTGACTAATTGCTTAATTCCTGCTGCAGCCTGGAACTAAGTTCCCAAATTGTAGAATAAAATGTATGTATCTACCGTATGTTTATTAATTGTATGTTACGTATACCGTAGTTATCTTAACACCTAGGTAATATTCGAAAATCAAAACTCCAAGCAACATTAAAAAGGAATGGGCAAAAATTGAAACGCCTTTTCTATGCTTTTGCCACTTTCCGAAACTGCTGAGCTGTATCAGTAATTCGATTGTTCAACATATTTGACGGTCAAATAAGTTTTACGCGAAAAAGGTTGCGACGTTTTCAAGCACTGCACAAATGAACACAGCCTACAACTTGTCACAAACATATACGAGTACTACCATGTGCATATATTTCGCCAACGATACGGTATTGCCATGCGTTCGATACATATGCAAATTATTCTCAGATTTTTTCCTCGTCGCTATTTGCCTATCGCCCTATTTCCGTCCATTGAACGCCCCATTTAGTGTTGGAAATTCATTTGACCGTTAATTATTATCTGAAAGTTGTGAAGGTTTTTTTTTTCCATTATTGTTGTATTGTGGATACAGTATTAGCACGTGTGCTTAATATACTCCACAGTGGTCGAGTGGTCGAGAGCAATTAAGCGGAATTCCCTGTGTCGATTCCGGTAAAATTTATGTCACTTCCCTATGAGACCAAATGATGAGAGCACTAGGGTGTGAAACTTTACTCTTGCGGACTGTCAATCAAAGGGAAATATTTCTAATTCCTCAGCCCAGGTATGTTTGCAGAAGAATATATAAAAAAAATACACTTGAAACAACGACATGGAAAAAACAACCTTTTTTTTATCCTTTTGACAACAAACTCATAGTATTACATGTATGACTACAGATACAAGAAACATAAACAGGTATGCCAACCCTTGAGCTAAGCTAAGTGTGGAATATTATCCGATACGACACCCGGAATGAAGGAAAGAGGAATCCTTTTGTTTTAGTCCTCCACAGAGTGGTGGTTTTACACTTGCAAAAAGGGTTGAAAAGCTTTTGGTCTCACATTAGGTTGATACGGGGTGAATGCGGTCGGTGTAAAAAGATGTGACAGAGATGTAGACCCTCATGACGATGATCATCAGCAAATATGTGTAAAAAGGATAATCGAATGTTTTCCACCCATAAAGCATGTAATGACCAGCAACGATTTTTGTTAGAGGAGATAGATATTCGTATACATTTTAGGAGATTAAACAAGAGAACTTGCTTTGAAGACCATGTTTTCGGGCAAGCACTACCCTATGGATTTAGAAAAACCCATTTGAGTGGTTGTTTTTAGTGCTGAAAGAGTTTGTTAGGATAACAGTTTTACAAGCAATTAGATGCGATTTTATTATGCTTGACATTACTAAGATGATATTTTTTATTTTATTAAATAAAGAAAATCCTAAGCAGATATTATCTTATCCTGCGTTGTATTTGAAGAGAATAAAAAAAACAGAAAGAAGGATTTTTCTACCAGATTGACTAGGTCACCGAATAGGGTTGACGTCGATTAAATACCCTTTATCTTTAAAAATATATTTGGAGGGTCTGCTGAAATAAATAGAAAGCTAACCCAGAGGAATCATCTTACGACATTTTCGTTAAACTCCAACAAACTTTGGTACTTAGAGAATCATTACGTTTTTGTTTTCCAGAAACCATGTTCTCCAGACGTAATAAGTAGTCTTTATTTAGGAAAATTGAACGGTTTATTCATCAGAATTTGAAGAACTCAGGCAAGCAACCTCAGCACTAAAATAATGTCAAGGATTAAGTATCAGATAAGAGCAAAATGTATTTGTACGGACTCATCACGCTCATGTCTGATAAGGGCTATAGACAACTCTTCACGAAGTAATGCGCATCACCGTAACCTCTTTCATTAAAACCAATATATTGTAAAATGTTTGTGTGGGTACAAATGATAGAACTTATTCTTTCCAATACAAATCCCTTTATTCAGTACAGTTACAATTCACTATTTAATTCTTTCTCTCAGTACAATTCAATTTCTCAACCACTTATACTTTTCTTATCTTTTACTTAAACCACTTAATCACTTCTCCTAATTAACACTTCAAATTACATTGACTGGTATTAGTGTCAATAAGTTTTATCGCACGGTTTTGAACCCTATCTAGCAGGTACAGAGATGTTTTAGGAGCACCTGACCAGATGTGGGCATTGTACTCCAATTTTGGGCGGATGAATGCCTTATATATTGAGGCCAGATCAGAGGGGGTAAAATATTTCTTACATCGCTTGAGGAAACCTAGACATTTCGCAGCATTTTTGGCGACATTAAATACGTGGTCATTCCAACGTAAGTTATCATTGACACACATACCGAGAATGGAAAGTTTTTCGGTTTCGACGATGCAAGTGATAATGGCTGGGTGTTTAAATTTCGCTTTAAAGACAGCAGACAGCATTGTGTTTTGGAAGCATTAAATTCCACTCTGTTGATAGTTCCCCAATTGGTTATGCTGTTGATATCGGAATTTAATGAGCTTAGCATACGCTGCCGTTCTCGTTCTACAGCCGAAGAGCAGGGCCGTGAGTCCAGAAATGAATATGAAAAGCAGATAGTACTGTCATCAGCAAAGGAATATATTGGAGTAAAAGTAGCAAACACGAGATCATTAATGAAAATTAAAAAGAGTGTCAGAGACAGAACAGAGCCCTGGGGCACACCAGCATTTATTTTGTGAATATCAGACTTGAAACCGTCCAAGACAACTTGAATTGAACGTTCCGAAAGGTAATTTCTAATCCATTGAAGAAGAGAGTCATCGATCCCAAATGCACGCATTTTCGACAAAAGAGCCTGATGCCAAACTCTGTCAAATGCCTTAGAAATATCAAGTGCAACTATCTTGCTTTCGCCAGATTGATGTACGCTTTGATTCCACTTTTCGGTAAGACATGCCATCAAATCACCAGAGGACCTGTTGCTACGAAAACCGTACTGCCGATCATTGAGAAGTTTTCGTGTTTCGAGATATTTCATGAGCTGACGATTTATCAGCGTTTCCATGACCTTGGAAAGAAGGGACGTAAGTGCAATGGGTCTGTAGGAGGGGAGAGAAGATGATTCGCCTTTTTTAGGGACGGGCTGGACAAATGGTGTTTTCCATCTGCTCGGGAAGAGTCCTAAAGAGTAGGATTGATGAAAAAGCTTACGCAGTGGTTTTTCCAGCGAGGAAGAACACCTCTTCAGAAGAAGGGGAGATATACGGTTTGGACCAGCGGATTTATGGATGTTGAGATCTTTAAGTACTCTTGCTACTACACGAGTACGAAAGTACGTAGATTTGCCCCATTGAAGATTCGACGCACTCAAGTGTAGGCGGAGACAAAGCACAATCTGGGAGTGTTGAGCTGGCCGCAAAGTGTGCAGCAAGCAGATTGGCCTTATCCAAAGAGCTCACAGCTGGAATGTCATTGTAAATGAGCGTTGGGATGGAGGATGAGGCGGAATTTCTAATGTTTTTGACGAACGACCAAAAATGTTTACTGCCTTTGGGACATTGCAGTATTTTTTGCCTCAGTTTTTGGTCATATAGGAATTTCACACGCTTAAGAAAGGCGTTGCAGTCATTTCTGGCTCGTTTGAACTTTTTTCGGTTTTCCTCTGTCGGGTTGGTCTTGTAGGACCGAAAAAACATTCTCTAACCCTGACGGCCTCTTTACAGCTCGTGCCGTACCATGCCCTTTCTTTTGGTTTGATACTCTTCATCCGATGAGGAATAAAGGATCTCATTCCAAAGAGAATGGTGTCTTTAATCATATCAGCAGCGGCATCCACGTCGTTATCGAGGAAGCATAACGACCAGTTAAAATTCCTAAAGAAGCTGTTAAGACCGCTCCAGTTGGCTTTCTTTTAGGAATTATTTTTTCTCTAACTGATATGACACAATGGTCCGACGAGCCTAGAGGGGATAGCACATCAATGGTGTATTTATCAGGGTGAGAAGTTAAAAACAAGTCCAGGGTGTTGGCGGTATGACTATCAACGTCTGGTATTCGCGTGGGCTCATTTACAAGCTTCGTTAGGTTGTTTTCCGCAGCGAAGATCTCAACACACCGTCCTTCGTGTGTTGTCTGTCCAGAATGTCGAAGCCACCCAGAATTGTGTATATTGAAATCGCCCGTAATAACAATTTCAGTATGAGGATACAGAGATACAATTCTTTGAAGGAATCAGACAGCGCATCAAACTCGTTAAAAGTTGAATTGCTGTCCAGTTTTTGGCTTCTATAAATAAAGCAGTAGTGGATAATTTGCTTACGGAGATGGAATTGAAGTTCCCATTCCGGATTGGAACATGGATCACATTGTGGTGGAGTTTGGTAAACTACATCATTACGCACATAAATGGCGAGACCGCGGTGAGAGAAGAATAATGGCACCAGTTCGTAGCCAGGTAGCTTCAGATCAGAATGGTCTGAGAGGTGTGGGCGGTTATCTACCTGTGTTTTACTAAGTGAAAAAACAGCTGGTCTGTATTTACAGACGTGGACGTACGCAGAAAAGTGATTACTTTTTAGCCCGCGTATATTGGCTACGTCTACCCTGAATTCCCTAGTCATAATCACAGACAAGCACAGAAAACACAAACCCCGACGATCCTAAGCAAGGCTTCGAAGTGAAAATTCTGACATTAATTTACCGGATGCTTATAGCTCAGATTTTGAACAATTGTATTTTTGGTATTGCCTGCCACTTAGCCGACTGTGGCTCTACTACTAAATTTTGCTGCTCTTATCTTCAGGATTCTGTTCGAGTCTTACTGGCTTTACCTCTTGGTAAAACTTCCGAATGTTTTCAATTTCTCAAGTCAAATTTGAGAAGTCAAGGCCAAATAGTCAGTGAAATTCATAATAAACCATCAACAGTAGAGAATCCAACTACTATTACCAACAATACGGTTTCTAATAAAATTGAAATTGATAACTTGTTTAATGTACACTTCATCTGCTAATCAGTCGAATCCTGGAGATCTGCAGCAATGTATGATACTTAGTTTTGTATTTCAACCAATAAGTTATTAAAAACAATTAATGCATTGAAAAACTCAAATTCTTCTGGAATCAAACGTAGCACTTAAGAAAATTGAATATTTTGTAGTTTACGTTCCTGCACATATATTTAACAAAAGCAATGTTTTCGGGAACCTTCCTGGAACTTTTAAATATACTGATAAATTAGCCAATAATAGGCCAATGTCACTTTGATTATCAGAAAAATCAACAGAGGATGCTCCCTTAAATTTTTGTTGGAAAATATTAAGCAATCTTGATGATAAAAATTCTACAGCTGTCTTATTTGTTGATATAACCAAAGCCTTTGATATGGTTAATCACTTTTTATTACTTAACAAAATTAAAAGAACTGGACTTCGTGGCTTTATATTAGAATGGTTTGAATCTTACTGTAAAGTTCTGTACTAGGTCCATTACTCTTTCTGCTATAAATGAACTCATGTTTGAACTTGAAAGGTGTAATAACAGCGTTTACGAATAATGTAACATTGGCTTATGGCTCAGAAAGTGCTTTGAGTCTTAAATCAGACATTAATTGCGATCTTGATTTTTTAAGAATCTGATTTGTGAGACATAATTTGGTTATAAGCACAAAAACAAGAATAAGGTTTTCTCATTTGTTTGCTCTTAATAACTTTAAGCCCAACGTTTTCTTTCACGCATCTAAATGTAAACGATTTAAACTCGAATACGGTTCCTGAGACTGCATCTTAAGAAACATCTTCTTTATTTGATAGTTGTGCTAGCTATAGTGACAAGTATTTTCATATTGAACCCGTTAACGATTTTAGATATTTAGATTTAGTCATTGACCAAAAATGAATTTGTCCAAACATGTGGAAAAACTGAGAATCTATTTTCGTAGCACTCTTAGAAACATCGGATAGCTTAGTTAGGTTTGCTCTTGAGATCTTTTAGTTTGCAATCTTGCATATGCAAACGTTTTTCGTACAACAGCTTTCCGAAAAATTTACACCGTCGCTTCTTGACGTTTATTTAATAAAATACCGCAATGTATCAGAGAACTAACATCTAATATAATATTTGTAAAACATTTTAAAAATTGGCTTTTTACCTTTGACATTAAGAGTGAGCCAATCCAAATATCGTTGTAAATAATTGTGTTAATTAATACTTTGATGTGGCATTTTCACTGATTGTATTAAGACAAATACCACTTCTATTCCTCCCAATGTTAAGTTTATATTATATATTATTGTTCCTAAAATAGCACCTCCCAGTATTTTTGAAGCTTTTTTTGGTATCGATTCTATAGGTCTTTAGGACCTATACTCGTACATTCCAAAAGCTTAGGTCTATGTTGTTTCGATTCTCTCTCAGTCACCGTAGTGCATATTGTGGTTTTTCACTTTCTTTTTTCCAGACCTATCTGTCTGCACTTCCTGGATGAAGATGTTATCTACTTTCTAACAATTTAGGAAATACGTTTGTTCTTCGGCTGCGTATAGTCCGTTCAAGGTCCGAATATTCCATGTGCATATCCGAACGTTATTGATATTTTTCTTTTTTCACGGTCATCAACAGTTCGAATTTCTTGGTTGCCTCGTAGCACTGGGGTTTTTTCCTTAGTTTTTTTCTGACGAAAATCGGTCGTACCATACTTTTTTTGGGACCCTTGCATAAACTCAGGATATGATACGTGCCATTATCTTATCGATCTCAGCTCAAAATACGCTAAAATATATCATATAAGAATTCTACCATGCTACCCGTTAACACCACCGTTGACGTTGAAAATAAAGATCGTCTGTGTCTATTTCTTCAATTTGAGGCCACTAAAAATCCTCAATCATTTGTATATAGTGCTCTCCATTGACAGTAACAGATCTTTCACTTGCATCTTCGTAGAAAAATGGATCAATGATACCATCAGCTAAAAAATCACACCAATCTGTAGGTACATTTTTGTGGATGTAATGATTTTTCAGAAATTATTCGAGGACTTTCTTTCCCCGGATGCAACAATTTTGTTTTTTGACAAATCCATTCAAATTGTAAGGATGTACGAGTATATGCAAATTCTTATTTAATATACACCAAATAGTCGATCGATGAATGCCTAATGCCTTTGAACGTCGCGATATCTATATTGAAGGTTCTTCAGCGACACTTTGTGCTACAGCAGCAATGTTCTCTGTAGAGCGTCCACTTTTTAGTCTACCAGACCTTTCTCGATCCTCTGCAGAACCAGTTTGTTCAAATTTTATCAGTAACCTTTGACTCATTCGGATGATTATTTACAACAAAAAGTCACGAATTTTACGATATGCATTTTTTAAATATCGACTATTTTCATAATAAGCTTGAATAACTTTAATACATTGTTCTAGCGTTAAAGTTATTACTGCATTATTAATGGTTAAAATTATACATATATCTACTTCACAATTGTTAAAGATGTCATAAAGAAAAGATAGCGTTCAGAAATTATTCACTACTGACACCTAGGCGCGACTTTTGAAAGACCCTTTACTACGTCTAATACAAGGGAACCTACAGTATAATAAATTCAAATTGAATTCAAGTATAGATTCTAAGTAATGTAAATAAAAATAATGACTCATACAACATGCAAACAAAAATGTAATTACTCATTGATATGAAAAATATTTTTATGGATAAAAACTACGTAACATTTCTACTACCGGTTACTCGCGAAGTAACACCAAAAATTAACCTGTTCTATATGTTTACAATTAATTAATAACATGTCTGGGAACTTGTAGGCAAATGTAAATTGCACTGTAATGTTAGTACTAAACACAGTAATATTAATATTAATAATAATCTAAAAAGGTTCTATAATTCAATTTTTATTTTTTAAATTAGCTTCTTAAATATTTCTTGTTTTTAGTGTTAAATTGTTATAACAATAAAACATAAAAAGCAAATCATTCGAATCAAAATATTGTTTTGGTTATTTTCTAATTGATTTTATTTACAGAAGCGTACTCTAGAGTCATATTATCGAGAAGTATGATAAACGCCTAACAAAAAATGTAATGCGTTCTTGTATTTTTCGTTTTGTTATGAGTAATAAATGATATCAGTTGAAAATAATTGATTGCTACTAAAATCCAGATTTTACTAACAAAGATTATAAAGGGGTTTTTTTTTTGTTAACTTGAAATGGAAATGACATTAAAAGCCAGTCGCTGCCTTTTATAAATGAGTGTTTGCTTAAGCCTTTTCGGTATAGATTCGGGCAATTAACTAAATCACATTCAAATTATGAAGGCGAGTAATATTTGTTGGTTACTACTTTTTTAATAATCAATTATTTAATCATTTCCAAGATTGACTGATTCTAACAGTAGATATTGTAGAGAACAGGTTTTTCTACTTCGGCTCGAAGAGTATGTAGATTTATATTTGCGCAGGACATCACATAGAAACTCTTGCACTGTTCTAGATACTCGGTTCAGTATCCGTGTTATTAATATCTAAGTTACTTAAGAGAAGTAACTATTGGAATAATTTGAATTGAAGTTATAATGGTCTTGCACGGCAAGTATCTTTTGATTGTTATACATAAGACAATTTTGACTGAGAAGCGCTAACAGCAGTAAATAAGATGTATCATTTCTGCCCAAATCCTAGATAAATAAACTAAAAAATCCATTTGTGGGCTATTAGCTGCAGGATTTCCTCAGTAGTTTATACTTGGTCCGATTCTATTCTGTCTTTTTATCAATGATCTGATAAAAGTCTGCTCAAACGTTGATATCCACTTATATGCTGACGATACACAGATCTATATCCCCAGACCAATTTGACATGTTGAGGACCTAGTCGTCAGATTAAATGAAGACATGTCCAAAATGTATTGCTATAGTTTATCCAAGAATAAATGTCAGTACAGGGAAGATAGGACATTTGCCTCTTAGTCTGGTTGCAATAGCATGCATAAATGTGTCCCTCTTTAAAGCTCTCATAGGGTTGCCATGGTGTATATGATGAATCACCACAAAGAGAAAGAGCATTTCGCTTAGGGTTACCATCTCCCCATTTAAAATAAACAAATAAAAATATTACTGTACGATATAAATTTCATTTATCTTTTTCCTCGCCATCCAGCGTCCCATATAATTTCCATTTTGCTAGAAAATTCGATTCCACTCTCCAGTCATCAATGGTTGAGGCTTTGCTATTTAAGTATCGAAATCTTCTGCTCTTCGAGTATCGACATCTTCTGCTCTGTAAATCTAGATGTCGCTGCTCACATTTAAGTGGTTATCACAATATGATCACTAATTGCACAGTCAATGAATTCTAGTTTCGAAACATCGCGAAAATAATCCTTTTTTTCTTAAACACAACATTAACACCGACACAACAGAGTAATTTGAACCACTATTATTTAACACTATATCACTAAAACGTACATAGTCCAACAGTAATATGGCCACTTATTGCACTGCTTTGTTGCAATGCATTAAAATAGCGAGCGAATAAAATTTAAAATACAAAGTCGAAAAAAATGGTTTGACTACATTTTAACGGTTTCGCAAAAAGAGGAGAAAAAACAGCAAATGACAACACCACCACACATATTATTACACACAAATTCATTTTTGTGTTCTCAAAAGCTTCAAATCCCATGTGCTTTTTAACAATAACACTGAAAAATCAGTAACGATGTGCTAACATTTGAGAATGGTAACACTGCTTTGATGATATTATTTTCAATGCACAGCCAGCAGTAATGGCGAATGGTGATTTTATGATCATTCTGCCCACGGGCCACGGCTATCGGGCAAGCAAGTCACAGGGTGGCTGTGGTTAAATCTGAAAATAATTACAACAACAACTGTACACAAAGTTCAGTGGCTTCCTTTGTGTTTCAGTGGTAATATGCCATTGAGTCCACCTACAGGCACCACTGTTAGAAAAAAAGCTTTCCCCTAAGCCCTGTACTGACATGTTTTGTTGAATAAGGTCTAGTCTATATGTAATGGACTTCATCTCAACACAAACAAATCACAACTGATTTTAGTATCCAAACAACACTTGGACACGGACAGAACACCACCAGTATTCCTGAATGACAGACAACTCAATTTTGTTGACGTGGTTACTAATCTGGGTTACAAATTAAATAGATCACTTTCCGCTATTGACCACATAAATTATGTTATTGGGTGAATCTATACTGGACTGCGTAAACTATGACCCTCTTCTAACCTCACACTTATAGGCACAAAGCTCAGACTTGTAAAAAAAGCTATTTTTGCCTATAATTGACTACGCTGCTGTTGTCTACTATAAACTTGATTCCCTCTCGCAACATAAGTTACTTGTAGCCTTTAATGATATGATAAGGCATGTCTACGGACTTCCTCGATACCATAAATCTGTTCTTGGTTGTTCCCTCAAACAATTTCTCGACCTAAGATGTTGGTCGAGGTCTGTTTGGTAGGATACGATTTTCTCAATCTATCAGAACACATAATCTTATAACCCGTGCATATAATCATTTGAAATCCTCGCACCTCTTTTTATCTACGTTACCAGGCTTTAGAACACACTTCCTTTAACGGGTAATCAAGCAATGGGATCTACATTATTCAAAAATGTAGCACTGGAACACCTTAAGTAATATCAATAACTACTTTCCTACTCTTCTACATTTCTTCTTTTCATCTTTTCTTTTCTTTTTTCCTCCTTTATCTGTACTCTATCTCCTCTCATTATTCTGAATTGTATTGTATTTTTATTTGTGGCTTTATTTGAATTTAATTAATTTTTATTATTTCATTCATAGTGGGAATAATTTATTTTATATTATAACATGTCTTCTTAACCGTTCCTAATTTAATTGTAATTTATGTATTATAAAAGACGATTGTATGTCTTATTTATATCCAATCAAATATATTGAAATTGCAAATTGAAATATATGTTGATACCACGCATGTAAAACTCTGTACAATCTGAAGAATCACATATTTTTATTACTCGAAATGTGCTCCATTCACCTTTAGCCTTCGACAGTCTACAAATTACGTTTGTTACATATTTTGCTTTTTTAATATTTGATACTCTTCCGATAAAGTCAGTTAAATTTATGCTTTGTAAATTGATAGTTTTAAAACCCATAAGAATTCTAATAATGAGAAACGTGTTTTTAACTCACATCACAAAGTTTCACTAACTAATTGAATTGGTTAACAATACCTAAATGTAAAATTAGTGTAAATTGGAAAAAATAACAAAAAAATATAAATAAATATACCTATATACGAGTATATCTATAAAGTTCAAGTGCAATGCCGCTAGAAATACAAGGTGTTGATGAAACCGAGAAAAGGTCTGTCAATTTTATACGAATACTTCGCACACCCGTTGTTTCCTTTAGGTAAGTTATATGCTAATAATTATACTGTTTCATTATTTTTTTAGATAAAGGTGTGTATCGCGTTTTCTTGGGGTCTGTAAAACAATATTGCTAATCATCAATAAATACGAGTACGAGTATAGCATTCTAATGCTAATCAAATCGTCGGAACAAAATTCCTACTTATCTATGTATTGTAATTTGACGCCCTTTCAATGTACGACAAACTAGATATTTTATCCACTTTCGCAATCCGTTTTTTATTATATATGTATATGTAATTCAGTTCAAATATATTGTCAATGGCTAAATTGGTAATATTCTACATCCGAGATGTATGGTATGGGGAAAATAATTACAAGTATAGATTGTATATAGTAACAAGCTATATCGTTGCAGTAGCAACAAACTATTTCCCTTATGTGTTGTTCAGAAATATAATTGGATCCTTAAAATTCCGAAAATGTCTGCAAACTGGCCTCACTGGCAGTATGATTTGAAATGAATGTGTCCTAAACACATTCCACTAGAATTGGTGAGAAGTCTGTTAAGTATTTTGTATTCATACTCGTACAAGTTACATATCAAGGGTAATAAAGGAACAAGAAACAAACAGAGTTGAAAAGAAAAGGTTATAGAACCTTGTCGATATTGAAAGGTATTTCTTTTTAATTCAAAGAAATAGCGATCGGTAAAATATTAATCTGTGCTTCATTTCTAAGTTGGTATCCTCGTTAAAAGTTAATATGTTGATATCGAAGCCCAAACAATAATTCCTTCACTAACTATTGTACATCGGTCTATTAGCTTCTTATTTTAACGTGGTCCAAATTGTCGACACATATTGACACATATATGCACATATTGTGCTGTGTTTTACTCTCGTCGACCTCTAAGGGCAATTTGTCTGTTAATGTCTAATAGAAACAAACATTCTGGAACATTATGCCTTTGATGTCGATCTGCGTGTTGCACACAGTGCTATCTTATGTTGTTGATGGATACGATTTATAGACATACATGTTTTTAAAACAAAAAATAATAATATAAATAAAAGACAAATGTTGTATGCTATTATTTATTATTAAAAAAAAAACAGACACTAAGTCTTTCTCATGAAATAACATCTTTTTAGCTTTATTTATATTTAGTTATTTTACAAATATATTAAATTAGGTTGTCGGTTCACATATGTAGATAATGCATTAGGTTTAGCTTAGGGTGCCTTCAAAGTGCAAGTAAGTCTGAATAATATAAGTAAATTCAGCTATTTTGTTTGAATAATTAGTAAGAGTAAGTAAATGGATTTTTTTTTTAAAAACCAACTTAACATGAATATATTACATAATTAATTATGTCAAGTAATACGAGTATATCAGTATAAACGCTTTATAAATTTGTTTAAAACATCAGAGAACGCGTGGTGGGTGTATTTTTTTCTCTAAGATTTAGCTCAGAAAAAATATCTGGTCGTTTTTAGTATTACTAAGCCTCAAACAATGCTGACAAAAACTTATCAGGGTGTGAACGAATGATTTCAAACTACACAATGTGGTAGATATGATATTATACTCGTACATGGGGTTTAGGAGACTTATGTCTCTGTAGCTGGTTCTTAGAGATCTTTATTCGATACTAACTTCAGTCGCTTATAGAAAAGTTGATATTTGCAAACAATTCCGGCTGCCTTGAAAGCCCCAACAATTTTATTTCGTCGCAAGTTTTAATATCTAAGTCGTTTTTCAGCTTGATGAGCGAGATTCTTACATATCGTCACTCGAATTAAATGTTTCAGTAGTTCCATTACCAATCATCATCGCCATACAATAGTATCCAGAATTTATCCAATTAATTTAAAAATGTCTATGAACAGACTTTTCATCAATTTGTATCACCATATACAACCGGCTAATTTAAAGACAATTCATATTCTCTAATACAATTGTAGTAACAAACCAAAAGATTAATCATATATGTATGAACAAATAATGAAAATGCTTAAGCGTAAAAACCAAAATCCAGACCGAAAACTCCTTGAACAAACATTCTTGTCACATGTGAGATAGTTTTGATTTTCGATGATGAATCAATTCACACGACACATGGAAGCTGATTTTTTGTGCAATTATTAAACAATTGATATTAATTTAAGAGTCACGACACAACACAGAGTCATGACGAGAAAAAAAATTCAACGCAGTCTGTCACTATTGAGAATGTTTAGCTTTACTAAGAATTCTTCAGATTTAGTTTTATTAACACCAACGTGCGCTTACTTATTATTTTCTGAATCAATTACTTACGAAGGGCGTTCAATATATTCTCGGTATCGATATGAAGGAAAATGCGAATTCAATTTAAATTGTTTTTATTTTTCAATATAATCTCTCCTAACATCAATGCATTTGTTACATTTTGAGATAAGCTTTTTTAAGCCCTCAAAAAAATAAATTTCTTCTTTCTCTGCAAAATACCCATTTATTGCCGACTTGAGTTCTTCATCATCCGAAAATCTTTTTCCACGAAGACATTTTTTTCAAATCCGGAAACAGGAAATAATCACTAGGGGCAAGGTCTGGACTATAGGGTGGGTGTTGGATTTCTTCGAAACCACAATCTCGCGCAGCAGCCTTGGAAACTCGCGCCATGTGAACAGGTGCGTTGTCATGAAGAAGCAACACACCCGCTGCGAGTTTACCCCGTCTTTTCTTTTTAATTTCCTCCCGCAAATTATGCAAAGTGGAAGCGTAGGATGTGGCGTTGATGGTTTCACTTTTTTTTTGTACTCAATGAGCAAGATTCCCTTTGAGTCCCAAAAAACTGTGGCCATGAGCTTCCCGGCAGACGGAGTGACTTTGAACTTTTTCGGGGGGTCTGTTCCTTTTTTATGCCACTGCATGGACTCTTGTTTGCTTTCAGGGTCATAGTGGTGGATCCATGTTTCGTCCCCAGTAACAATTCGATCCATAACACCGTCCGCGTTCTCACTACACATCTCCAAAAGCTCTCTACAGCATGCGATTCTCACTTTTTTTCTGACGCGCTGTGAGCATTCGTGGCACCCACCTTGCACTGACCTTTGAAAGGTTAAGATGGTCATGAACAATGGTGTGAATGGTACCAATTGAAAGCTTGGTGATCTCTGCCATCATTTTCACCTTTATTCGGGCATCCTCAAGAACAAGTTTTTCGACTTCTTTGATGCTTTCTCCCGTACAAGCAGTAGCCGAGCCGCCGGAGCGGGGGTCGTCTTCAATGCTCTCTCTGCCTCTCTTGAACTCACTTGACCACTTTTGCACAGTTGATAATGAAGGTGCGGAACCCTGGTAAACAGCCACCATCTCTTCATGAATAGTTGTTTGACTTTTTCCTTGCTTAGTGAGAAATTTAATTACAGCGCGATGCTCAATTTTCACCATCATCGTCTCAGTTGCCATTATGATTCTGTTTAACTAGAGATAAAACGCGAAATAATAATTACATTTATATGAAATTTTACATGAATGCACTAAAATAATAGTATTACTTGATAAATAAGTCAATTTATATACACAACCACAGCTTCACCCCGATACCGAGAATATGTTGAACGCCCCTCGTAAGTGGCAAAATTTATATGCAAATGTTGTTTTACATACGAGTATATTCATGTATATATATATAGGAGTCTGGATACAAAATGAATTTCAATATCCGGACTCGATTATTGACGATTATATGTAAGTACGAACTCGTATTCAAAACCAGCCACTTGTTGCCTTTATTTTTGCACTTGAGTCGCTTAATTTAAAGAATTTTTGAGGATTGTATGTGGAATCTGCCCATGGCAAATCTGTTTTTCATTGTGTAATTGGAACTCAGACAAAAAAATTCTGCGTGTGAAGGCATAACACTAACACGTAGATTTGGCTGTTATAAGAGTTTCAAGCAATGAAAAAAAAATACTGGGAATTATATCTCTCGAATCACTCTGAGTGAAGAAAAACTCTCCGTCCTCTTCGGACTCCCACCCCTGGAGAGCAAACATAGAAACCAAACACACCTGAGTTTCAAACCACTACAAAAACAATTTTCCTTTCTCCTCCTTCTATCTTTCCGCCCGCGCCCTGGCAACAGTAAAAGGGTATCTAACCCCTTAGGCGCGCGTAAATTATAAAAAAAAAAAAAAAAATCTATTCTGGGACACTGCAAGAATTGAAATAAAGTAAAAGAAGTATTTTTCCGCTAAAGAATCTGACGTCTGCTCTCGAAGATCTAGTGGAAATGAAGTTTTTGGATTTATAAAAGGTTAATGTAGTCTATTAAATTCCGCCGACTCTTCAAATTGGGCCATGGATGAAAATCGCAGCCCATATCATGACAGAAATAAAAGTCATATGCCAACGGGAGAAAACTTTGCCAATTTCTCAGATTGTGAAAGTATCTAGTGGTAGTAAACTACCAAGTCCATCTAAATTATTTGTTTTCCTCAAAATAAAAAACTGTTTCCCATACTTTGTTCAGCTAATAATCCAAACTATCAATTCTATAGCATAGTACGTAGAAATATGATTTTTTCGTCAGCCGTTTGATAGGTGGACACCGTAGGATAACTTTTTTGTACTATCCGAATAGATGCTGAACTCCCCATTTGCGCCTTAACTTTAATACGGATTTTTTTTAGAAATATTTGATTGCCTAAAGATGCAAGAATTTCATGTTGAGAATATTTTTCTGCTTAACCGCAAATATTTTCCAGTGTCTTTCCTTTTTAAGCTTTCTGCCACTACCCATATTTATTAAATTGTAGTATGTATTTGTTTGCCTCTCTCTCACTTAAAGTTGTTTTAAGACAATAGACACTTTAAATTCACAAAATAATTTAAATAGGAAATATGGGAAACGGCAAGAATAGTTTTATTTTTGTCACCATAAAGAAGGGTTCTTTTTAACTGACTGCATGTTAATGATGCGTTAAATGTGCGCAAAATAACAAAACGAACATCATGGTGAGTGAAGGATTATAGCCTTGATTCCCACAGAACTGTACACTACCAATTTAATTGGTCATATGTGAAAATCATAAATGTCATGGTTCACCCATACAATTAGACTTTCTATATTTTGAAACCCAATAGTTTATATTAATATCACAGATCATATAACAAATAAATTTTTTGTGGAGGAGCTCGGGGTATTTCACGGCCTAAACTTTTCCACTCGCTATGTTGTCCGTCTTGTTATTTTGTGCACAATACGGATGCTTGCCACTGTCAGCAGAAGGGTAGTGGCATCAGAAAAATAAATTGCTTTTTATGCTTTTCGTTCCTTACTATCCTATTTACAAAACCACCAGAATATAACACATAAATAAACAAATATTATTTTAAATATTTTTTTGGATAGTTTCGTTGAATTTTTTTGCTTGTGTGCCTACCTATCTAGACTGCCAATTCAGTTTGTATGCATTTTATTTATACACCTTAAATTACTCTTACATGCTAGACAAAAAAATGCTTAAAAATTAGCTTAATTAACTTAAAATTATCTTATACTAAGTTACTGGCCCCATGCGGCCAGTTAAACCTAACACTTAAACTATGTCTTTCGACGAACCTTACAGTCTAATTTTATTTCTATTTTGACATATTAAAACTAAGAAAATAAATTTTAAGCAAAAACTTAGTAAGCGGACATTTTTTTAAGTTTTTATAAAACTTAAAATTAAAAGCCTAGAAACTACCTAAAAATAAATCTTAATCTACTTAACCTACTTACATCTAACACAAACATAGACATCCATAAATATATATATACTTCATATATAAATATATGTATATATACGAGTATATATATTTTTTTCATTTTATATATATATATTTTTTTTTTTTTTTTTTCTTAAAACTAACTTAATCCTACCTAAAACTATGTAAGCCGGCCATGGCTAGAAAAAAAAAATTAGGCTGACCCACTTTGCCTCAGATGAAGCTATGTATTACTGTATTACGTCAAAAACATTAGAAATTCCGCCTCATCCTCCATCCCAACGCTCATTTACAATGACATTCCAGCTGTCAGCTCTTTGGATAAGGCCAATCCGCTTGCTGCACACTTTGCGGCCAGCTCAACACTCCCAGATTGTGCTTTGTCTCCGCCTACACTTGAGTGCGTCGAATCTTCAATGGGACGAATCTACTTTCGCACTCGTGTAGTAGCAAGAGTACTTAAAGATCTCAACATACATAAATCCGCTGGTCCAGATGGTATATCTCCCCTTCTTCTGAAGAGGTGTTCTTCCTCGCTGGCAAAACCACTGCGTAAGCTTTTCCATCAATCCTACACTTTAGGACTCTTCCCGAGCAGATGGAAAACAGCATTTGTCCAGCCCGTCCCTAAAAAAGGCGAATCATCTTCTCTCTCCTCCTACAGACCCATTGCACTTACGTCCCTTCTTTCCAAGGTCATGGAAACACTGATAAATCGTCAGCTCATGAAATATCTCGAAACACGAAAACTTCTCAATGACCGGCAGTACGGTTTTCGTAGCAACAGGTCCACTGGTGATTTGATGGCATGTCTCACCGAAAAGTGGAACCAAAGCGTACATCAATTTGGCGAAAGCAAGATAGTTGCACTTGATATTTCTAAGGCATTTGACAGAGTTTGGTATCAGGCTCTTTTGTCGAAAATGCGTGCATTTGGGATCGACGACTCTCTTCTTCAATGGATTAGAAATTACCTTTCGGAACGTTCAATTCAAGTTGTCTTGGACGGTTTCAAGTCTGATATTCACAAAATAAATGCTGGTGTGCCCCAGGGCTCTGTTCTGTCACCGACACTCTTTTTAATTTTCATTAACGATCTCTTGTCTGCTACTTCTAATCCAATATATTCCTTTGCTGATGACAGTACTCTCTGCTTTTCATATTCGTTCCCGGACTCACGGCCCTGCTCTTCGGCTGTAGTACGAGAACGGCAGCGTATGCTAAGCTCATTAAATTCCGATATCAACAGCATAACCAATTGGGGAACTATCAATAGAGTGGAATTTAATGCTTCCAAAACACAATGCTGTCTGCTGTCTTTAAAGCGAAATTTAAACACCCAGCCATTATCTATGAATGGCACTTGCATCGTCGAAACCGAAAAACTTTCCATTCTCGGTATGTGTGTTAATGACAACTTACGTTGGAATGACCACATATTTGATGTCGCCAAAAATGCTGCGAAATGTCTAGGTTTCCTCAAGCGATGTAAGAAATATTTTACCCCCTCTGATCTGGCCTCAATATATAAGGCATTCATCCGCCCAAAATTGGAGTACAACTCCCACATCTGGTCAGGTGCTCCTAAAACATCTCTGCACCTGCTAGATAGGATTCAAAACCGTGCGATAAAACTTATTGACGATACTAATATCAGTCAATCAATGGACACCCTCGAACACCGACGAAATGTCTCGTGTCTCACTTTGTTTTATCGCTACTTCCACCACCAGTGCTCCACTGAAATCGCCAGTAGCATTCCGCCCATTCAAACTTTCAACCGTAACACCCGTCTCGCTATGAATGCTCATCAGTATACCCTCAAGCCCATTTTCGGACGTACTCTAAAATATCGTGATTCGTTCCTAAGCCGTACATCTCGCTTATGGAATGCCCTGCCGATCTCTGTATTTCCTGGTCGTTATAACTTGCAAACATTTAAAAACAATGTACATCGGTACCTCTCTTTTCTTCCTCCCTAAATTTCCTTTGCCCGCGCTGTGTACAATCACTTTAAGGGTACTCAAACCCCTTGAGCGCGCGCTCATTATAAAAAAAAAAAAAAAAAAAAAAAAAAAAAACTGGAGGCATTCGACGACGAAGCATCCTCCCCTTCAACTAGCCACCAAAATTGCTGGTGCTGCTGAGTAACATCCCTCATGTCGCGACTCCCTACCGCCCTACTGAACCGGAGACGTTCCGCACTGCCGTGTGCGACGTCTCTGTCGTAGTTGAGTCGCCTGTCCGCAGCTGTTCGAGCGACGTGGAAGATTAGCGTCACAGCCAATCTGTCCTCAATCAGACCTTTGCTATCTAGATAGAGGAACGCTTCCGGAGGAATAAAGCCATCAAAGCTAACTCTCTCGTGATACATATAATTGGGGTAGTAAGCCCCGGAGATCAGGTTGTTCGATGAGGCCATTGCTCTTGCAACGTGCCTTCGAGTCAACTTAATGACGAAATTGTCCACTCTTATTAGGTTCGCCCTATTGTATAAGACCTCATTAGGATAGAATTTTATGTACTCAGACTCTGGTGTTCTGTATAAGCGAAGACAAGTCCTAAGACAAGCCCTCTCAAACACCCGAATCTTTTACAATGAACTTGCTCTCACGTTGAACCACACGGGACATCCAATCTAGACTGCCAATGTTCTCTGACTGATACACAGGCGCTTTCCAGACTACATCTACGTCTCGGATCAGGTAACTGAAGTGTTATTATTGGATATGAACGATTTAGTTTGGGATTCGTATCATTGCTCTTTCCACTATATCCATAACTTAGTATAGCTCATAGAATACGCGGTTATGCCTTCTACAGTCGCTGTTCCCGCACACATAACCTATTATGTGTATCTACCTCTTTCCTAATCCTTCAGCACTGGGCAATGTAAAGTATACATACAACTAATTTTTATACTTGCGGGTAGTACATATATGTACACATACACTAATTCGCCCTCTCAACAAATACATTTAGATGCGCTCTTTTTAATTGTCATGCATGCTTCTACTAAGACGCGTTTTAAAGTAACCGATTATATTGATATCGTTAGATAGCACAACAGCTAGTCTTGCATATTATAGACTGCTTAACGCGCTACCTGTTCAAACAGTAAATCGCAGAAGTAAAGTTAAAGTCAGGTTTCTAGAAAAGGAGCAACACACTGCCCAGCCCTACACAGCATACTCATAATTAAATCAGTATTTGTGGGACCACATTACAAGCTCAAAGCGATGTATATCAGCATAACATTTTTTTTTTTTTGATTTCATGGATTTGTATTTCTCCCACACTCGATGATTTGATCCACGTTATCCGGCGAAGCTTTGAGCTGTGAATATCCCCTCAAAGCCAACACCCTTATTACTGTTCTATTTATAAATTTAGGTACCAATCTCTTCTCAATAATGATTACTTTAGAACATATGTACCTCATGTTCGTTAAGCAATTGCTTTTCCATTTTTACAGAATTTTCTTGTCTGTTACCCATTTCCTTTAATCGCATTCTTTATCGTACTACTGATTGTTTTACACGGTCTTGGTTGTTATCTCTGCTACATCCTCCTTGATGATTGTGCGAAACCAGATCTCCTATTTATTCCTGTTTGTGAAAAGCGATGGCGTACTGGAAATTTCGTACTAAAGCTATTCATGTGTGGTCTAACTACTCGTATTATAGGTATTTTATATTTTTTCATTCGACTTTTGTTCTCCAAACTAATAAGCCAATCTACAATAAGTCATTAACTGCGCTTCTGAAAATGCGCGTTAAAATCTGTGTACAAAATCGAATTTAATATAATACAGCTGATTGTATACCCCCACCATGTAAATATATTGTGTATGGCCCTTCAAATTCAATGAATGTAAAAGATTAGACAAAAGGAAAAAGTAAGCGTGTTGGTTCTTAACGTAATAATCAATTCGAATAATATTATGCGCTACGTTGTTATGTCCTATTTTAATATCTTGACTTAAACCGGCTAATTTTGACGATAAATGTTTTATTTAATTGTTGGACTTAAATCATTTGGATTTTACGTCAATTTAATACAATGCTTAAGAAAAGTTATGGTCACGTATGCGACCTCGATTGCTATTTGGAGCTCTTCAATGGCCTGGATTCTTGCGATTATCAGCACAAACTTTTCGGACAAGCAGACTCTAAATATTATCAATTGATTGGACTACATGCACACTATGCAGCTTGAAACCCAAATTTTTTTCATACAGCATACCATATATGGCAGAAGTTTTTTTCTCTTCCAGTAAACTCTGATACTTCTCACTGCTTTTTGGGAATTATGGAAATGTCAGTTTGCAGATTTTACCAAACTTTTGAAGAAATATCGCTGTTCTTTTCTCAAGTTTCTTTAATAGTCAGCAAGATATATTGCTTCATATATATGTATATTTGTGTAATAAAAAGAGCATTTAGCTATAAAGTAGCTAATAATTTTAATAAGATTGACGCTTTGGGCCTGATCCATATTGTAAGGAGAAAAATTAATGTGCTATCCAACAGATTAGTGGCATTCCTCTTTAAAAGATAGGAGCAGATGTAAAGAGTTTACATAAGACTGATCCTGGCCTAACAATTTTCTTAATGTTTTAACCCTGCAGAACCTCTTTTGTACTGAAAAGGGTCAAGGAAAATATTACAATAGATGGCTTTAGAGTCATATAACTTTGGTAATACTAACCGTATCAAGCCATACTACTTATAGCGAGTTTAAAAATGCAGTCCATAGTATGTTATATTAAAATAAACATTTTAATATTTGTTAATTCAGTCGAAACTGATTGCGTTTTGAAAATGAGCCAAAATTGTGAAAAAATTCGGGGTGTTTATGGTGAAGATGCTTTGTCAAAATCAGCAGCACGCAAAAATTTTCCTCGTTTTCGCTCAGCAAACAATCAACTCACTCTGTGCCAAAAAATTACCCTCGCTTTTAGATGTGTTCACTGTACCAAATCCCGATTCTATAATGCATTACGACCAACTACTTGCACCTGGTTTTTCGCATCATGATTTGATATTTTTAAACATAAATGCTTTTCCAGTAGATGTAAATGAAGATGCAGAAAGGTCATATAATTTTTCAAAAATCAATTTAGATACATTGTTTAGTGATTGCAGGAGGTTGAATTGGATCTTAATGTATACAAAATGTAATGTTAATAATCAACTCGAGCATTTTTACAATTTTATTCATTACTTATTTCGCAAACATGTGCCCATAAGAAGAAAACTTTCTAAAAAGATCAACATTCACTGGCTGACATCAGATGTTTTAAGCCTTATTAATAGACGTAATCTTCTTCACGCAAGGTGGAGAAGATATAAATGTTTAGCCATTTACAATGGCTACAGTAAGAAATGTTACAAAGGTTACACTATTGAGTCGAAATAAGAAAAAGTCTTTTTACCAAAACAAGTTTAACTCAGTCGATTCGACCTCAAAATTTTGGAAGAATATTCGCGAGATGGAACTAAGGTCTGCCAAAGAACCAATCCCTAAAAACATCGATCCCGATGAGCTTAATACAAAGTTTGTTCAAAGCAACTGCAACGCACTTAATTTTCAGGGCATTCCTACAACCACTGACCACCGGTAAGAAGATACGTTTTCACGTTTAGAGTTGATGATTTAACAGTTTTAAAAATCAAATCGAAAGTTATTGGCTCATATGATGTTTTCCCGGTATTTATTAAATCCTATCTTACTTCCGCGATAGGTGGATAATTGCTAAAATTCTTCCACTGCCAAAATCAACAACGTCTATTAGTACCAAATACCGCCCAATAGCGATTCTTCCATTTTTAAGTAAATAATGTGAAACTATTATTAGTAGCCAAATTAAATTATTTTTAAATAGAAGAAATCTTATCACGTAATTTCAGTTGGGTTTTCGACCCAAATATAACTGTACCACAGCCCTACTCAAAGTATGTGAAGATATATTTGCCGGCTTAGACAGCGATATGTTAGGTCTCATAGTATTTCTCAACTTTTGTAATGCGTTTGATAGCGGTAACCATTCATAGTTACTCACAAAGCTGGAAAGGCAATTTTTCATTGAGACCTTCCTCTGGAATTTAATCGCTTCATATTTAGCAAACAGGTCTCAATATGTATTGAGGTGTTCTTCAAGGTTCTGTACTGGGTCCTTTACTGTTTTCATGTTTCACTAATGACACACCTAAATGTTTTACGAGCTGCGAACACCATATATATGCTGATGATGTGCAAATATATTCGTTTTTCCCAAAATCACTTAAAAACCAAGGGTTACATAATATTAACCAAACACTAAAAGAAATTCACAAATGGTCTTTAAATAATGAACTTTGTCTCCATCCAGCAAAAACTGAAGCTATGATCATTAACAGAAGCACAAAAAACGAAGTGTTCCCTCCGATAATTCTTAATGATAAAACTATTGAGTACGATGATAACATAAAAAATCTTGGGATATACTCGTATTGTACTTCAGTAAAAGCTTGAATTGAAATATTCACGTTAACAAAGTTGTCTCGAAAGTTTATGGTGCTCTTAGTGCTTAAGTTTGTTAAAGACTTCATTTTACCACTATTTCCTTATGGATATGAAATTTATTCCGACATGGATTACTCATCCAAAAGGAAACTTATCGTGGCATATAACAGTTATGCGAGATATATTTTTAATATAAAAAGGTCTGATCACATTTCTGAACTTACAAAAAAACTAACAGGCTATTCATTAATAGCTCTAATTAACTATAGAACAATTCAACTATTTAAAAAAATTATAACTACTAAAGAACCAGATTACTTATTTGAAAAAATTTAATTCGCGACAAACCCGAGAACAATGAAAATAATTCCACCTAGACATACTCGTAAGTATTTAATTACAAGCCGACAGTTTTATATACATGCAATTCATCTTTGGAATGAACTACCCTTGCATATTACAAGTCGAACACGACTACTTTTACTACAGAAGCTTTCAAATGTTATGCGCAAATTTACTAATGGAATACGAGTATAAATACTCTCATTTTATTTAACACCCTTTCCTTTCTATCTTTACTCTTAGCTTTTTCTTCTTTCCTTTTTAATTTTACTTTTATTCATTTTAATTCATTCAAATTGTTATCTAATTTCTAAAACATTGTAATTTAATATAAGCTTAGCTTGTACAATTTATTATAAGATTATATCTTATTTATACAAGAATTTGTATAATAAATATATAGAATACAATACAATACAATACAATACAAATTTCGATGTTAAAGACACGCTACGCTCTGGTCGACCAATGTTGAAGAAGTCGATGAAATTCTGCAAGAAACTGAGAAAGACATTTCATCTTACGAGATCGCTTCCTTACTATTCTAATTGACCATTGACCAAAAAACTATTTCGAACCATTTGCATAAGGCTGGATACGAAAAGAAGCTCGATATTTCTTGTTGAAGAGATTGATAACAGGCTATGAAAAGTGGATCGCATACGTCAATAATATACGAAAATATCATGGTCCAAGGTGGTGAAACCTGGATTGATGCTACGTAAGGTAATGCTGTGTATATAGTGGGATTAGAAGGGAGTCGTTCACCATGATCTGCTCCAACCTGGCCAGACGATTGACTCCATTCTCTCTATAACTAATGCAATTAAAGCGTGTAATTGAAGTAAAACGTCCGGAATTGAACAATATGATGGCTGTGACAGACCATACATTTTTAGTGACTCGGTAAAAATTGAGAGAGCTTGGCTGAGAAGTTTTGATGCATCCACCGTATAGGCCGGACATTGTACCATCCGCGACTACCATTTGATCGCTCTCTCTCGGTGTAAGGTTGACTTCAAAAGAGGCTTGTGAAAATCACTTGGTTCAGTTTTTCATCCAAAAATCACAGATCTTCTACAATGATGGCATAGTTGTTTTACCATAAATATGACAAAAAGCTATCGATCAAAACGCCATATCTTTAGTTTAATAAAGTTCATTTAAAATATAAGACAAATGTGTTTGAATTTTTGATGAAAAAACGTCACGAACTTTTCCCTTACCCCAAGATAATTTCAGACAATACCTGCAATTCTTTTACCCGTTTTCTCTTTTAACCAGTTTTCTACAGAAAAATACGTCGCACGCTTACTCGTAAGCAAATTCTGTAAACGTCAGAATCAACAAACAAAAAATAGTCACAATGGAAAAAATCAAAACTGTGCATTGCACCTTACTTTAGTGACTCAAATGTTGAGTAATTCAATAAGCACATAACATCTGATCTGATAGCATCATTTACCGATTGGGTTATTTCGTTCTTTTTATACTGAAACTGAAAAAAAAATCTAGTTCTTGCTTTGAAATGCACTGCATGTTTTAATCAAATAATAAAAAGTTAGTACACAGATAATCGAAACATTTGCAAGCTAATTTCTTCGTGGAAGCTTAATAACTTAATACACGATATCAGACAATTCTCGATCATTCTTTCATTGGTCACGGTTTTATTCTGTTAATGCTATCTTTACTCCAAAGTTTGTTTCAAGAATTTTACTTTCCTTAATGAAGTATTGTAAAAATATTATTATTATTATTAGTATAATTAATTACAAGTTAATATAATGCATACTTAATTTAACGAACTGCAAAGGCCTTCCACTCTAAAGGAAAGAGGAAAAGAAAATAAAAGCTATTTACCTAAGTTTAAATATTGTACAATATATGTATGTTAAATTAATTAAATGATAATTTCCGTTTTTGATAAAAATCCGTTGCTTTTGTTTGAATGCAAATACGTATGTTGGCTTTTTAAGAATTTCGATTTTAGCTTCTGCTTCGAAGATGTTGTCAATCAATGGCTGTGGTCGGTTGCAGTTGTGCAGCAGAAGGTTTAGGGTGGAGTAGCAGGTAGGACAGCATGGTTGACTTTCCGTTTTTAGGATCAATAAGTGGGTTGCCGAAGTGTAGCCTAGCCGCAATCGAACGAAATTCGTTATCTTTGATTTTTGAATGTTAGTTGGGTAAGCAGGCCTCAATGTAGTGATATTAATTTGTTTGTAGTGGTGATTATACAAGGTCCATTCGACTAGTTCGGAAAAAGATAGTTTTTTATATTTTCGATGAGGTCTCTCTTGGTGTAATTGTTGTTAAGATTGGTTGCGAACATGGCATCTCATTTCCCTGAATACCAGCGGGACGAGGAATCCACATCAATTTTTTACCATGAGAATATTTTATCAGTAAGCTTCGAATATTGCTAATTATGCGTGTGTTGTTGCAGGTATTTTTGATAGCATTTATGGTAGCGAGGCTGACATTACAAATCACATGTTTCCATTTTATTTTTATGACTTCTTGTAGAGTAACAAAGATAGCAAGGGCATCAGCAGTAAAGGTGGGGGCAAATGGTGGCAGTAATCCAAGTTTTAATACATTGCCTTCTCGAATGTGATTGCGAACGATTTGTTGTATTCACCTTTGGAACCGTCTGTAAACAATAATTTTCAGTTTTTGGCTTTAAGATGGGTTGAAATGCTCTGGAAATGTTTCCGGTATATGTCACTATTTGTGTGTATTTTGTTCTATAATATTAAATCCATTATAAAAGAGTCTGGGTTTGTAAGCCATGGTGGGTGTTGTGTATATGGATTGATTAAGTCTAGTTTAGGAGACTCGACACCCTTGTTGAATTTAAGAATGTTGAAAATGTCTGATGAAGCCTTCTTTGTCGATTATTGAGTCCGTGAAAACACGACTTTCGAGTATAGAATTGAGGTAACTGCTTCTCTTTGCTCTTCGAATTTGGCCTCAGCCAAAATGTTTTTTATTGGCGTTGTGCGGAAAGCAGCGATGCTGCACCTAGCTGCCTAATGATAGGTTGGTTTAAAGATTTGGATAGTTGATTTTGGAGCTTTGCCATATATGAAGATGCCGTAATCTATTTTACTTAAAATAATTGATTTTGTAATATGGCACAAGGTATTAATGTGTACATTACTCTTTTTACAATATAAGTACTAACTGCAGTCGAAAGACATATATATAAGTATTCAGAGTAGCTTAGAGTGCCTGTGTGGGGCCAGTAAGTTAGTATAAGATTGTTAAGTAATTGTAAGCTAGGATTTAAGCATTTTTTGTTAGAATGTTAGAGTTAGTATTAAGAAAATAAAATGCATTTAAAACTAAAACTGAAAAAACAATATAAGTATTTAATAATATTAGACCTTGCAACTAGAGATTTATTAAGCTTTAAACAATGGTTACGCCAGTTATATTTACAATTAAATAAAAATCCTAGGATACTAAGATTTTATACATTCTTAGCATTAATAACAGAGAGTGTTATCGTGATTCAAACAGAGATGTATTGTAGAACCTTAGATTTTGTTACTGAAAGTTTAGAATTGTCCATTCTAATCCACGTTTTAGCTTTTACACAATATGAATACCTCGTCTACATAAAGACAGTAACTTACTAACTTGTGTTTAGATAATATTGTACATATGTGTCCGAAGGATGTAGAGCATAGGACAACAGATTGAGGTGATCCTTGTACTCCCACCAAAGGTAAGTATTGACATATGGTTTTTGGAGCTCAGGACTCTAGAGATATAGTTGTCTATGTAAAGGAGGGCGTCAGTGATGCTCAGAAGTTACTGCTTTTCGCCATACCAGAGTATTCGTTTTACTATTTTTTTTTTTGAGTACTTTAGAAAGGGATGGAAGGTGGAAGATAGGTCGGTAGCCTTCTGGTGTAGATTTATCTTTTCCAGCTTTGTGGGATGATACCTGTATTGAAGATTTTGTTATAAAGCTTGAGAAGCCTTTGCTTGACCCCGTTTGGGAGATTTTTAATCATCGAGTATGAGATCCTGTTTCTGCTGGGAGTTTTTTCTTTAAGCTTTGTTAGGCATGCTTCAAGTTCAACTACAGAGATGTCACGCTCAATGAATTTAGCTTGCGTATTGCAAATGGATGAGGCTACAGTATTTGAAAGCGTTTGGTATTTTAGGTTATTAAATTCTTTGGAAAAATTGAATTCATTTGCATATTTGGACCAGGTGTTGGCGAAGTAATTACCAATTAGTGTTGGGTGAGAAAATGGCCAGATAAGGTGTTAGTTAATGGCAAGTGAGGGTGCTGATGCTATTCCAAATTTCTAGCTTCTAGCTTTTGCGATTTTGAGCTCTCTCCGAAATTTCGCATTGGACTTTCTAAAAATTATTAAATTAATTTGATTTCTGAATTTTTAAATTTTCTCCAAGCTGTCATGTTAGCTTGTCGAAGTTCTTCTAGTGAATGATTCCACCAGGGGACTGCCTGTTTCCAGTGTTTTATATTAACAGCTACGCTGTTATGTTCTTTGCATTCAGAGATTTACTTGTTTCACTTTTAAATAATGAAGTGTTAACTGAATCTATTTTAAATTTATTAAGGGTTGAATTCTGATGGGAGGTAAGCTTAAGGTTTAAAATTATGACTATTGGAAAATGGTCACTGTTGTAGAGGTAATCAAGGATACGCCATTGTATTTTGGGTAAAAGTTCTGATGAAGAGCAGGTTATATCAACGTTTGGTGGAAAGGTGGATTGGTGATCCATGGTTTAAAATAGAGAGGTTGGAATCAGTGATGAACTTTTCTATGATCTTACTCCTTTTATTAGTGCTGAAAGATCCCCAGAGGATATTCCATGCATCTACATCACCTGCTAAAATTGGTGGGTGGTAAACTTGATTCAATATGGATTTGAATTCGATTTTGTTGTAGTGGGATATACTCGTAAAATGAAATGACGCAGAATTTCATTGGTATCGTGATTTCTATGGCAGAGCAGGCTAAATTTGAAATAATAGGCATTTTTCGATATGGAATATTGTTTTTCACAAGCAGCCCAACTCCTTGCTTTGCAGTCGTGTTTGAGATTTTTGAAGTACGGAGTGTAGGTTTTTGGTGGAATTGGTGTGTAATCAAATGGAGAGTGGGTTTGTTTGATTTGATTAGATTTGAGGCCCGGGTCGACCCCGGACAGTTTATTGCAATGTTTAATACAAACATATAACTTCACAAACTAAACTTAAAACTATGACTTATAGCTACTTAAACTAAGGTCTAATGACGGAAAAAATAGTTATTCAGGGAATTTCGAAGGGCTAGACTGCTGCAGTGGAAATCGAACAATTGACGTATCCGATTTGTTTCACGTAGCCTACGACACAGTGGCTCGTTGAGACCCCCGACGTTTTTCCAAAGACAGGAGACCGAGTAGTTTGAGTCGATTAACATAGGGGTGTAGAATATTGTGATCAGCCCATGGTAGTCCACGTAATACGAATCGCTGAAATCTACGTTGGACAGCTTCATTGCGCAGAATATGTACATCGTAGCATCGTAGTAAGCGGACCATATCTCGCTGTCGTACTCGAGAAGTGGACGAACAAAAATTATGTACAGGGATTTGGTGACATAGGGGTCGGAGAATTCTTTTGACCATCGTTAAACAAATTCGAGAGCGGAGTTAGCTTTGCTAATTACGGAGTTAATATGGATGCGAAAATTGAGCTGTGACACCCAAGTCACGCATTGAAGTAACTGCAGCTACTCTTTGATTTGATAAATAGTAGTTGCGGGTTGGAAGTGTCAAACGCCTCCGGGAATAAGAAATGGCTTGGCGTTTTTCTGTGTTGAGCTCGAGAAAGTTTTTATGGCACCATATCGAGAATCTATTAAGATCATCTTGTAAAGGTTGAGAGTCAGAGAGGCTTGAGAGCTGTCTATAGATTTTCATATCATCGGCATAGATAAATATGTGGGAGTGCTTTGTGACGTTAAAAACATAGTTAATAGTTAAAATAAAAATTAATGGAGCGAAATAACTGCTTTGTGGAACACCCGAAGTGCGAGAATTGTGTCAAAAAAATGGGAACGAAAATAAACAATAAGCGATTTTTAATGTAAGAATTAATCCAAGAAGTCAGTCTAGGTTCGAAACCAAAAGCTTTGAGTTTGAATAGATTTAACTTGTGCTAGATTTTATTAAAGGCCTTACTAATCGATTACATCAATTTCTTTCCCTTGCTCTAGGGCACACAGTGTACTAGAAACAAACTCAATGAGGTTGGTGATCGTTGATGTGCCCTTGAGAAAACCATGTTGGTTGGTTGCAAATATAGATTTAAATTGAAAATATAGTGCATCATAAACAATACTTTCAAAAACCTTGGGGATGCAGGATAGTTTTGCAATGGGGCGATAATTGGTAATATTGTGCTTTGGTGCTTTTTTGTGAATAGGGGTAATAAAAGCGTTTTTCACAGATGCGGAAAGAGCCCTTCAAACAAAGATAGTTTGAAAATACTAGTGAGGGGATTAATTACATTATCAGCACATTTTTTAAGACAACGGCTGGCAATCCATCAGGACCTGGAGAAAAATCGTCTTTCAGCTTATGTATTTTGTCTAGTAAGTGCGCTGAAGTAATTTCAGGTGACGAGGGAGATATCTGACAACAGTTGTTCAGGTAAGAAATGTATTCAGGATCGGGGTCGTCAGATTGGGCCGAAAACGATTGACTATAGAAGTTCGCAAATAGATTAGCGATGGTTGTTGAGTCCGAAGACGTATTAGAAAATTTGAGAGTTGATGGATAGCAATCGGATTTTTTTTATGTTAATAAATTGATAGAATTTCTTAGGGTCTGAGATGATGGTAGATTGCATTTAGCTGAGATATCTTTGGTAACGATATTCAGCAAGTAGATAGAAGTGATCGTAAGCTTTGTTGGTCAAAGTTAGAACCAGATTTAACGTATTGTTGCCATAACCTGTTTTTCTTATTACGAAGTGTACAAAGTTCTTTGTTATAGCAAGGAGGAAATGACGAAGGATTTCTGCTTCGAATAAAAGGAGTAGTTTGCCTTATACAGTGGAAAATCTTATCGTAGAAGATAACTACAGCAGAATCTGCGGTTACGTTACTGTTTTGAAGAAAACTAAAGTCAACATTTTTGAGAAGATGTAATTGGTTTTACGGAAATCGAAGTGGAAGGAAGTTTCTGAAAGCCTCAAGGAATTATTGTTGCTAGTATATAACGCTTAGATGTTTATCTTTTATCAATAGCTTAAGCTCATCGTAGTTATTAACATAACCTTTAAAGTTCCACTGCAGAATCTGTAATCGAGCTTTGCCATGAGGAGATGGAGGGTATAGTGAGTTCTGCATGTGCAGGAATTGTTTGCGGTTTTGTTGCCCAGATTTCGAGCTTTTGAGTGCAATTATTGTGACTATTTAACATCATTTACGTCATCTAGTATATTAAATCGACTACGGTTGTTTCTAAGAAGGGCGATTTGATTTATTTATACCGGAAATGGGTGAATATTGTGTGCTGGTACTTGTGGAGGTTGAGGTTGGAGTGGTAGTTGTTATAAAAGTTTTGATCACGTGTGTTTTTTGATTGGTTTGTGATAAATTGAGTATCAGACTGTTTTGTAGAAGAGATTTGATAGTAAGTGAGTTTTTGCCATGTTTGAGCTAAGCGAAATGTTATTTGAAGCAGTCGTTCGTTGAGTGGGTGAATTGAGTGAATTAGTTTTGCGTTGTTACTGTTAGATTGATGTGGTTATTGATTGAAGATTAGAAGTGTTTTTTTTTTTTTTTTTGCTATTCTTGATTTCCTGATTGTTGTGGTTTTAATGGTTTGTTTGAATGAAAACTGGTTTTGTGGTGTAGGTTTTGTCGGGGTTAAAGTGGTTTTTTTGGTTTGAAAAGTTTGTTGGGAGAAGGGGGGATAGTTTCCGCTGAGTGGAGGTTTTAACGATTGAGGAAAAATTTGATGAAGAGCTAGGAATTGAACTTT
This sequence comes from Volucella bombylans, assembly GCA_949129095.1. Lineage (NCBI taxonomy): Eukaryota > Metazoa > Arthropoda > Insecta > Diptera > Syrphidae > Volucella > Volucella bombylans. Next base: position 156,233,364 of record OX422143.1, read on the forward strand.
GCTTGTTGAATAATTTTATTGGCTTCTGCCATACACAGTACACAGTTTTTATTTTTAAAATCCCTTTAGCTTGAAGACATCTTTTGCAACATTTGGAGAAAGATGGATGTTCTTTAAAGCTATTGGCGCAGGATATTCGTGTACACGCGTCCGGGCTATGAGGTGGAAGGTGGCAAGATTCGCAAGAAGCATTTCCCTCGCATCTTTTAGATGTGTGCCATAGCAACTTATAAGTGCGACAGCACATTAGATTGGGGAAATTTTCCTAACCTCTGACGTTATACCAGCCAATATTCAGAGTAGTTGGGGGTCGAAAGAGTTCGAAAGTGAAAAGAACGAGACCGGTCGCACGATAGCTATTTTCAGAAGGTTTTTTTTAAATTTTAATACATCTATGACTCCTTGGCCTCTCATTTCTTCTAAGATTTCGGATTCAGGCATATTAATAAGGCAAGACTCGTACGCTGTGCCTTTTGACGAATAAAGGTTAGGGTGCATGGTGACATTGAGTGGACAGAGGTTAGAGAGGGTTTTTTTGCAAAGGAAAAGGTCAATGATTTTTTGTGACTTTACCAGAATCAAAAGGTTACCATCCAGTAGCTGAGTAATGTACTCGTAAGCAGTGCTTATGCCATCGATGGCTTTTTGAAGAAGGAATACACTAAGTTTGGCTGTTTTCTTTTTTTATTTTTGGGCTCAGCCAGCGCATCTATTTCGAGAAGACTAAACCGATTGCCCATAGTAGCATATGGCACAGAGGCCATAGAAACTTCACTTAACACTCCTGTTTCTTGTATTTTTTTTTTTGGCTCACTACCGTAAGAGAAGAAAGATAAGAATGAGAGGTCGAAAAATAAAAAATAGCTAGTTAATTGTTGGTGTTCCCGAAAGAGCTTCTTAATATAGCACCAAAGAAATGTATTCCAAAGAACTGTTGAATGATGCTCTCCTTGAAGTTGTCTTAAGTTTTTAACTTGTTGGCACCCTTAAAATGTGAAATCACACTAGCAGGAATAGGGGCATTTCTGGCGATCACAGAACTTCGTCTTCACTAAGTCGTTCTGTTAAAACCACATATCCTCCAAGCCTTCTAGTTCCAAAATATATCAAAAGCAATTGGTTAATATGCCTAAATTTATTTTAACCGCCTCGATGGCATCCCCTCTGAAGAAGTTCGGCTCAATGACATCTTCAGCATGAAAACCACAATAAACAGTCAGTTTTTAAGTACATATATATATGTATGTATATTTTTGTGTGGCTGCTGCTAACCAAAACGCGCCAATTAATTTAATGTAATTAATTGAAACTAACCCAATTTAACCAAAAATGTATCTCGACTCTTCGAATGTTTTTTTGCTGGAAATACGGATCTTTTTCCATCTTCATATAGCAAAATCAATCAACGAAAGTTCAACGTACATAATGGTCATTTGATTTTAGTTCTTGTTCGCTTCTGGTGTTTCGCTATCTCACTAGCACGGTAACCTTATAAGTAGATTTGAACTTATCGCGAATTTCGATGAAAAAATGTAATCCTTTGTAAACGTTATTGATGCGTATACCTTTACATGATAAAATGATAGATAAGCTTAAACACAAATATGACATCTGTTAAAAGATGGTATGCATCATTTCAGAGAACCGCTATTGAGAAAATGGGGCGCATCTAATGAAAAAGCCTTTACTAGGAGGTTAAACCAAATCGAACCAATAGATGACTCAATATGTAATCGCCAGAAACCGGATAAAGTGCTTAGAGTCTAAAACCCGTACCACTGCACAATATTAAGATAATTTTAAAATGGGTTTCCAACTTCTTACTACACATATTTATTATTATTCTTTTATTTCTTGTAATCGATATAGTCTTAAATATCAATTCAAAACACATTTTATACAAACCTTTTTGTATTAAAACTCGACAGTATGATGGGTTTTGATTTATTATTTTCCTACCACAGAGGCATAATAATGTAAAATAACAGTGTAGCAAAATCTCAAATTCTTACATAATACTCGCATTCACAAAATTCTTTATAAAGCGACATCTGAATAAGAAAAACTTCGCGAAACTCTTTAAAATACACCCGTGATTGCTTATAATCAAATGTACGACCACATTTTAATATTCTATTTTTGCAAAATTGATACAGCCGACGCATTAAGAAACCTGTGACTTTTAACATGTTAACCAGAAATTCATTGTCATGAACGTTGTTTGATATTTACTCAAACCCATCACTCATCGATGATATCCACGACGCATTGCAAGTCAAAAATGCTCATGGTTTTATTTTTGGATTTCAGACTTCAGACAGACCAAAACTTTGATAAAAAAAAAATTGAAAATATCTCCAAAATAGACATTGAAAGTAAGTTTTTATTCGTTATATTTATCCTTATTGATAAATCAACACAAACAAACAGTTTCATTCTAACCAGGCGGGGTAACTGATTAGCATCGGGGTGTAATTACGATTATTTTGTAGTACACAAACGATTCACACTTAGTACAGGTGAGGTTGCTAATCTCAGTCAATTTCCAGTAAATCGTGATCAGTCTCGGTTCTGTTGTCATCAATACTAGAAGGCGGGGTTTATTAATTTTCGTATCATGTCACATGGAGCACTAAATGTTCCGTCGACGCTCGGTTTTAAAAGGGTTCATCGGGTACACTACGAAGATGTCAACGGTAAAGAAATAATGTGCGTTCAGTTTTCAAGTTAATTTTATCGGATATTGTCATTTGCATAATATGTACTCGTATAAAATCGGCAACACAAAAACTGTGTTATCGAGTTAAAATGATCATTCAAACTACGTAAATATTGATGTAAATGTTTTATTTGTTAAACTGTGTGTTCTGTGTTACTAATTAGATATAATTTGTGATTTTCTAAAAAATGTTCGAAATTTGAAATTCCTTTGTAATAATGGAAGTTCCGAGAAACGTACCTGCGTCGTATAACTGATATAAGCAACTTAAAGTGTCTACTGTCGATCCGGTTATATTTGTTTAATGCTTCAGTCACGTTTAGTCAATTTTTTTGTTGCAAAACCGTTAACGCCTAATAATTACTTATGTATAAGGAAACATACAATAATTAATGATTTACAATGTTATAATATTATAAATTTAACGCGCTTAATTTATAAAAGTCTACAGCTAATAATCTTAACTTATCAATTTACGTCACCACACATAATATACAATATATTTCGAACAACCGCATTTACCTATTGAACAATACTAAAATCAATTCGCCGGGAATATTGATTAATTCTGTTTTAAGTTATCAATGTATTGCTTAAATTACAGTATTTTTCACCCATTTGATCAACTGAAATAAAAAATGAGAAAAAATAGTATAAACACTAGATACATATAACAATATTTTTTTTCTATTTCGGTCTAATTATTGCAAATGTTTCTGAAAACCTCAACTTTGGTTTGCCATAATTTTAATTGATTTTAAGCCCATTTAAAAAAAGTTTAAAAAGTTTTAAAAGTTTAAAAGTCTGAACTATCATGCAAAACATTTAAAGGTCATGGAATTGTGTATGATGGATATGATATGATGGTATGATTTTTTGTAATAAATTGCATTCTGGCGGATTTATCAGTAAGATAAAGTTAGATTGATCTGACCATGCGCAAGAAAATGACACGCTTAACTCTATTGTGTCACAGGTTCATTGTGATACCACATGAATCCAGGAGAAATAGTTGAAGTATAATATCTCTCTCATATCTCTGTTATGAGCCTTGTCTCATGCTTCCCTATGAGACAGTGATGACACTCATGTTCTGTCTATTAAAGGAAATCAACCCTTAGAGCCTTTCAGACGCAGCTTATCTGTTTAGTCACTAGACATGTTACACCCAGTTATCCATTGCCTTAAGATTAGCTAATATCATAGATGAACTAAACTATCATATGCGGAAAACTTTCCAGATTTTGGCCGTGATGCATTGATACGCATGTATACTAGCGTGTGCAGAATTTTTTCCATTTATTCAGCCTTCCAACAAGCAATATTGAGCTTCAGAAGTTTTGTATCTATATTCATGCGTAAATGGATATCGATCATCTCTTCTAAAATTTTAATAAAACAGAAAGGTAGACTGATGAGTCCGAGATCTTTCGCAATTGCATTAGCACATATATCAGACTTAGACATGGAAACCGCTATAATTTATCTTCATAACAGAGCAGTGTGAACCAGATCTTGCCAACTCCTCAAGGTTTTTCCTAGCACTGGGAGAATGCTATATGAAGTCATTTGCAATTCAACAGCTGTTAGGCCAATTTTTAGTTAGAATAATGTCAAGCCTAACTTTTAGTGAAAAATTAACAATAATATTTAAACCACTGAGATATTAAGAAACAAAGAGACATCTATTAGTCTAAGAGCCGACAGCAAATCTTGGGAGTGGATGTATAACCAAAATATATGTACATGTATGTGTAGGTATTAGCGCAGTGATATCGAATTCCACCGTCTGGCAGTTTTTTTTTCAGCCGTGGCTGAGGGTGAGGGGTTGAATATTGTAATTTTTTCGATTTTTGTGTCGGGAGTATAACCACTTGAATCAACATATAAACAGTAGAGACTAATGCATTGATTTCGAATACCTAGATCCCAAACGTTTTGCTTTCGGCTTTCCCTTTACCAGACACCCCACAAAGTGGGCAAAAAATCACTTTTGGTGTCTGAGGTATAACCACATAAGCGCTACGTCAAACAATCAGAAAAATTCCCAAAAATTCTAGGTCCCAGACGTTTTACTTTCAGCTTTCACCCCGCCAGACGTCCTTGATATATACTAAAAGTGTTTTTTTTTTTTTTTTTTTTTTTTAGAAAAAACATGAAACACTTTTTGCTTTCAAATGTAATCATACGTTGGTCACAACAAAATATTGTACACGTCTTCTTGATTACAAATATATAAGTCTCAGACAAATTACTCACAGCGGTACATCTTCCAAATAATACCGGAGATGTCCCAATGTCACCTCAGTGTGGACAGAATCCACACACAGAGCAAAAGGGCAATTGCTGACTTTATCTCGGTGTTCAGTACACACAGAGACAGCAAAAGCTCGGCCTATCGATCATTTTGGTTTAAAGAGTTTTTAACAAGAGGTGTTAGAAAATTTACCACAGGGATAACTGGCTTGTGGCGGCCAAGCGTTCATAGCAACGGCGCTTTTTGATCCTTCGATGTCGGCTCTTAATATCATTGTGATATGTGTGCAAGGGAACGCGAGCTGGGTTTAGGCCGTCTTGAGACAGGTTTTGTTCGAGCGAACAGTGGTATGAAGCTTCGTCCGTTGGTCGCCCCTAACGTCGTATCCGTGCTGGACTGGACAATAAAAATGGGGCAATTGTTTTATAAGGAAATAAACCATTTAAAGTTTATAATTTCATATTATAAACGGCAATGGATGTGATGCCAATGTTCTATATAACATAGCAAATACGGGATGTATTAAATATAGCCTGTATGCGGCGCTAGTTATGCATATACAAAAGTTAGAATCAATTGTAAACGACCTTGGCAACGGGCAAGTTGTTGTAAGTAAGTGAAATTGTAGGTTGGATTGATTGTCATTGAATGTATGTGTTTAAGTATACTTCATTTATGATTTAAAACGTTATTTCGATATGTTTTATGAATAATGCATTCAATATGAATCATTCTCATAAAATAAAATGCTAATTTCCTAGAAACAGATTGCAACGCCACCTGGCAACAAAATTTTGGGGTTACATGTTCTGATTTTCGTTTTTCTTTTTTCCGTCAAAAAATTAAAAAAAAAAACGATTGCCACCTACCGGGTGCGATTGTAAATCCAAACGATCCAAGGTACCACTCAAAAACACACCAAATCCGTTCAGTCGTTTAGAAGGAGTTCAGTGACATACACACGTACAGTAGAATTATATATATTGTGTGACAGCATAATTCCAAATCTAAATTTTTTTATTAACTTTTTTTAATTCTACTTTGTACAATAGATAACTAAATATATAAACTGCTTATAGTATTCACCTTTTCTTCTTGCATTTAACTTTCTGTTTATGGATTTTTTGATTGTTGGCCTCGACAGTAATTTTGTTGTTTTTTGTTATAGTAAAATTATTAAATTTGGCAGCAAGCTTATCTCGTCTGTCGTCGCGTTCGAAGATAACATCGCCAGGAATTAAGAATTAAGAACTAAAGAATTACGAAAGAATTTTGAGTAAACTGATTGTATTGTCTTAAATGTATTGTTGTCAGATAAAATATTTATTATTCGTTTAGTGCTCAAATACTTTTCGAAAATTGTTAATACTAAATCTTTCTCTGAATTGTTACTGTGTTCTATTAGATATCGTTTTTTGTTTCTGAATAGGACCCACTTTTTTCAAATACATTTGTCCTGGCAAGGTTTTGCTTTATAATGACTTGATGGGAATATTCGTTAAGAAGTTCTGATATTGGAACGCCATCTCCTAAATTTTCCTCAGCGGAATGTATAGTTGAGCTTTACCCACAGCTGTTGCCTGGGACTTATATATTTGTAATCAGGACGACGTGTACAATATTTTGTTGTGACCAACATATGGTTACATTTGAAAACAAAAAGTGTTTCATGTTTTTTGTAAAAAAAAAAACACTTTTAGGATATTTCAAGGACGTCTGGCGGGGTGAAAGCTGAAAGCAAAACCTCTGGGACCTAGATACTCGTAATCAAAAGAATTTTTCTGATTTTTTGACGTAGCTCTTATGTGGTTATACCGCAGACACCAAAAGTGATTTTTGCCCACTTTGTGGGGTGTCTGGTAAGGGGAGAGCTGAAAGCGAAACGTTTGGGACCTAGGTATTCGAAATCAATGCATTAGTCTCTACTGTTTATATGTTGATTCAAGTGGTTATACTCCCGACACAAAAATCGAAAAAATTACAATATTCAACACATCACCCTCAGCCACGGCTGAAAAAAAACTGCCAGACGGTGGAATTCGATATCACTGCGCTAATACCTACACATGTACAATGTACATATATTTTGGTTATACCCCCACTCCCAAAATTTGCTGTCGGCTCTTGGTCTATATGGACATTCGGAAAAATAAATGTATTTCTTCTCTATTATTTTTTTCTTCTCCATTATTCATATATTAGAACGTTATGTGTATGAAGCATTTTTTTATATTCCGAAAAACGTAATTTTAAACAAAAAACAGCTATTGTTTGAAAATTTTAAACTTTATTCATAACAAATGCTTTAATAAAGATAAAATGATAGATAAGATTTTAAGTAAACATTTCCCTCTTCAATATGTATTAGGAAAACTTACTTATGACAGAAATTCAAGAACAAATACTCATTACATAAATAACGAGTGATAAATAAACATTGTTCTGTATTCTATAGTTTTCAAGTGACATATAATCACTGTAACACATAACACTTGAATTTATAAAATATATCTTAGCTTATCATCATCAAGTACTCGTATATTATGTATATTCTTATAAATATCACATAATTTTTTAAAATTGTTTGAATCAAACTCGTTTGCTTAAAGCTAAATTAACGAAACTCTGTAGAAAACGATTAGACAATAGCAACTTTGAAATATAGATAAAATTCGTTTAGTCGTTTTTTCTTCCGCTATTATGCAAGTTGAGTTCACTCTACTACTAACAATGTCAGATTAGACAGTATGATTGATTGAATATCAGTATTATGAGATAAGGCAAGTCCGTCTGCCCATCGTTGGAATAACATTAGCACCTCGTGTGGTACTGTCACTTATCACATTCGTAATACAAATATGTAAGAACCGTTGTGGTATAAGGATTATCATACCATTTTTATGTTAACTGAACATGAGATTCATTGCGCAAAATTATCAATTGAATGAATTTATACAAAAAAAGAGCTTCGATCTTGTAGTTTTTAACAAAACCTATCAACTGATAACCGACCATTATTTTCATTAAAACGAATTAGTCTATAATCAATCAGAAAATCAAGTGACACCAATTTCCATCCATCATCATTATATTACAAACAAAATTTGTTTCTAACTTATATACGTGACCTTTAACAAAGTATTTTTGATTATTTTGCAGTTTCTTGCGAAACGGGCTATAGGTTGGTTCGTGATAAGTTTTTATAAAAAATTGTCCACTTCTATCTCAGGCAGTTAGTAAATTGAGTATTTAATAAGATTTTGTGAATTCAGCTATACAAAAAGTGGCAATATTTAGATAAGCAATATTAAATATTTATTTCTTTTATATTGAAGGAATGACCGATAAAAAATTATTATTAGAGAACAGGTAGCAGCATTTCTTATGACCTTTGTAGCAGAATATCAAAAAAATATGGCTTTTTTTATTATAATAAATGCACTTAATTTTGCACAATGCTTTCGCCCTCCTTAAACTATCAACACTCCCACTTTGTATCCACGAAAAAAATTGCAAGGGACAAAAGAAAAGGTTAAAATAATCACGCGAATACCTACTCGTATTTGGGATTATAAATTTCAAAATCACAATCCGTTAATTTTTTTGTTTAAATTAAAAAAATTGTGTCAGTTAAAAAAAGACATATCCAATTCCATTATGGAAATAAGAATATGAACACGTTTTTTTGAAAACCGAATAGATACACGTACTCTATGGGTTCCACTAAAGTGCTAAAATATTTTTAAATTTTAGTGAAAATTTAATCAGTGACGGGATATTTGTGATAACACTGTAGAGGGATAAGTTTTAACTCTTTTGTTGCACTTTAAATAAAATGTTCAACCAAACCTAGTAAGCTTACTGAATGAAAGTGAGAATTGCTTACTCGTAAAGCAGTAGAAGCCCGTCATATTTGACATGCATATGCAGACATAAACGTACATTACATATGTAAATGTTTCGAATTCAAACGCTGTTTTCTTTCTTCTGAAACACATATATATTGTACCTATATTCCTACCGCATAAATCTGCTTTCAATTAAGCCAAAGGACGATTGCAATAATTTATCCCTACCATACATTAAATTTGCTGCAAGCAATCTAAAATCTAGTTCTATTGAAACCGTATGCCACAAAAACAATAAAGTTTATTTTTCACAACACCAATGATATCAAATCTATCTATTAAAGAGAAAAGCATAAAAACGTTGAAGCTTTAATCGCTGTTTATTACTCAAATAAAAAAGGACAAATTAATGTTAAATACAAAAAAAGGGTTATAATATAACACTTTGATTGATAAACGTCACTTTATAGTCAAAATATTTGCACTAAACATTTTATAAAATTATAGCTGCTCAACCTGCTTACATGCTAATAGTCAAATTAACTATCACACTTTTTACTAATAAACCCATCAAAGAAACACTATAGGTCTATAAATTTTGACCATAGCCTATTTTCTTTACTCTTACCCCTTTCAGCGATTTTCCATCGGCTATTACTGCTGATATTACAGAAGTTCAGCCACTTAACAGCTCGAGAAAATCATCTTCAACTGGGATACTTCAAAATAGTACACGAACAACATCAGCTTCTCCTATGCCTATAATAGCCAGTGAGGAGCCGCTTACTCAGCAAACACAAGGAGCTGTTGTAACAGGACAACAGCAGCAAAAATTCTTTCGTAGCCCCTGCGATCGTTGTGGCTTTCATAATCTGCCAATTACGTCTCATACTAATCAACTCCCCATATCACAATTGGTGCGATCACAGAACAGTCTTGAAATGATTGAAGCTACAAATCCGCCAGTTCCAACTCCACCCAATAATTTACTCGTAGTACATCACCATTCCAATATGCGACGCAATGATTCTAGTTATTCTGTAGGTTTTCCGACACATGAGTTGGCAGTATCACGAAGACCTTCGATTCTGTTACAAGAGATTCTTACAACAAGACGACCATCTGTCATACTAGGTGGCTATCGAGGCAGAGAAAATTCTTACAAGAACCCTAAGACAATACGGTACACACAAATCTAAAATCGCTTTAGCTATAAAATAAATTTTAAGTGTTCATATATTATTTTGGTTTGTCTTTTTCATAGTCTCCTACAGGAACACCAAGGGGATGGCAGTGTCTTGTCAATTAACGGAGGACCTAATGGCAGTATATGCGGTAGCGAAAGGGGACCAAAAGGAGTACTGGCTAAGCAATCAAAGTTCAAAAATCGCCGTGTTGGAGAGTAAGTCAAAGTGGAAAAAAATAATTTTGCTTAAAAATCATAAACGTTTGTATTTCTTAGTGATGCAATTAGCTCATCCTTGTCTGCATTGTACTGTAAACTGCTTGTGTTGATGGGAGTATGCTTGCCCATTACCGAAATTATTTCCGATCAAGTTCCAACTTACGTTTATCAAGGCTTTTACGTTTACTTGTACACCCTAAGCGTCCTGTTTGTATTTTTCCTATATATCAGCGCATTTCGACATCGAGCACTTTTTAATGTGTTAAAGGATTTTCGTAAGTATTTTTAATTCTTGAAATAAATATCATGTTATCCAATATTTGTTGCAATACGACTATTGTGATTAGCCTTAAGTTTTAAGACCACCTAACAACACATGAGAATCTGCTTCAAGGAAATCACTACTAAAAATATATATATGTGTGATTTGTAAGTCAGATTTCGCTGGCGAGCGCTGGTGTTTTCTATAATTCAATATGTATGCTTAGAATCTCGCAAGTTTATTAGGGCTGCATTTTCTGCAACATTAAGAGTCAACGCCATTTACTTTTTGATCTTAAGAGTACTTTTATATTTTTATTGTTATACAAATGTACACAAAGTCGTCATACTTGCTTACTTGTTCCTTAAAAATAATTTAGTGGATTTTAGCTTTATTTCCAGCTTAATTTAAATATTTATCAAACACAGTATTAAATATGAATATGTTCGTAAGCCAAGAGTGAAAAAGAAAGCATTTTCTATCGTTATAAAAATAAATAGTTACGAGTACACAGTACTATATGTACATCAAATAAATTAAGGGCTTCAATTTCAAGATTTCTGCTTAAAATGGTAGTTTCATGTCTGAGGTTAAATTTTGAAGGTTTTTAAGGATTATTTTTTTGCGGAAAATGAAATACAATCTTGTTATGATAATTATATGTTATTATTGAGCTATGGAATAATACAAAAAAAAAATTTGTTAAACAAAAAAAAATATTTTAACGTCATTTTGGTGAGGTAAAGTAGGTCTCCTCAAAAAAAAAAGTAGGGGACTGGCCCCCCTGACTGCTCCTTTTGTAATCATCTGAAATCAAAATTCCAAAAAAATTATTATTCAGTAGGGTTGTCATTCTGTCCCGTAGGCGGGACATTTTTAAAAATCAATTGTTTTTTTCGGTTGAAAATCGTGATAAAAAAAAGTACCGGACAGAACCATTCATGTGTAGAATATTGTGTTAAGATTTCAGCCGAATCGGTCCAATAGTTTTTTTTTAATCATTTAGGTCCACGGATAAAAAGTAGCTTCGAGAAAAACGCGTTTAAAGTTTAGTATAATCTCCGCAGCTCCAGGGTATTATTTGCTGTAACTTTAAAATGACTTAGTGTATCGGTCTAAAATTGTCACAGTATTGTGATAGCCATTTAAATGTGAGCAACGTCATCTAGATTTACGTAGCAGAAGACTTCGATACTCGAAGAGCAGAAGATTTCGATACTTGAATAACAAAGCCTCAACCATTGATGACTGGAGAGTGGAATCGAATTTTCTGGCAAAATAGAAATTGTATGGCACGATGGATGCCGGGGATTGTTCTCGAAGTATGCCATTCGAGTATAAATACCAGCATCCCCAGGGTATGCAAATTAGTTCATCAGTTGAATTTGAAGTGTGAATTAAGAGAAGTCATACAAAAAATGTTGATCTTTTTTGCGATGAGCAAACAACGATGGGCAAGCAAAAAGCTTTTCTGCTGGGCTAAGAAAAAAAACGGAAAATAAATTTTCTGTGCCAAAAAGCACCGTCTGCGACCTGCGACTACGAGACACAATTTCATTTATACAAATTAAATTTTAATAAGTTGAGTTAGTTAAAAAAATAAAATGTATTTCTTTATTTTTCAATTACAATAATACAAAATATGATGCGAACTCGCGAGTTGACTTCGGGCGGTAGACTGCAGATTGACATAACGAGCGCACCTGCTTAAATAACATCCGCCACCAGCAGCAGTGCACAATACGATGGCTTCGCGTGCACCGATCTCAGGTGACACTTGCATTACTTCGATGAGCGTTAGATTATCACCCAGACGCAGCGTCGGCACATTCCATCACGTACATTTGCATTCGTGGGAGTATGTTCTTCCACTTCCTGATGCAATATGATTATCTTCCATTTACCGATGCAATGTGATTAGCCTTAACTTACAAACATGTGTATGTACATATATTCATATGTAGGTACGTATTTTCCCTTTTCATTTTGCTATACTGACCGAAGTTTTGATCTGTGTAGATCTGTGGTGTGGTAAAAAATATTTTAATTGTATTTTTTCGAAGTGAAAAGTGATATTTTACTGTGTGCGTCCAGTAAAAATCTTGAAGAGTTCATCTAAGAAAGGTAAAATATATTACGGCCATACATTTGTAGCAAACATTTCGATTTGAAATTTTTTGGGAACAAAAAATTAAAACAAGACGCTGTTCCTACACTTTTTATGAAAAGGAGTGAAGTGTTTTTGGAATCTAATGACAATGAACTTGCTTTTAATCCTAAGAAAACCGAAATAAACTACTCTAATCGCGAAAGATTACTCCAAACAAGTACGGTATATCCATTGATGAGCTAAATGATGTTTCATCACTTATAGACTGCAACAGATCTATAGATTAATAGAATCTGTATGCAAGAAATGCGAAGCGAACACAAAAAAGCAATTTTTTATATTAAACAAATAATTAGGCTGAAAAAAATTAACAAAATCCTCAAAGAGAGAGCTAAAAAAAAGTCTAAAATTCAGAAATATCCTGGAAATTCAAGTCCGCAGGCTAGAAAAAGATAAAGCACGGCTTAGAGAATATCAAGAGCAAACAATAGAAGAAAAGGTAGATTTCTTACATGGTACTCGTATATATAAATAAAAATTCGAAAACATTTTGCAAACTCATTTTATCACAAGGCAAACGACAATTTACCCAAGAAGAAAGGTGGATTTGCCAATGTATATTTTTCCGCTCGTCGTCTGGATATAATTTTCTTCGCGATCAGCTCTAATTGCACTTGCCACACCCAGCTTCATTGCATAAATGGATAAAACTTAAAAGTTTATCTCCTGGTCTATACGAAAATATTTTTTGAGGAAATACAAAAAATGTTTTAACATTGGAACCAAGAGACAAAGAAGTCATTTTAATATTCGATGAGATGAGTATCCAGGCGTTTTTAACATACAATAAATATAAAGACATAATCGAGGTCTTCGTTGATTATGGAAAAAATCAAAGATTAGATTTGTGTGCGAAATCAGTTTGCGTGTTCATGATTCGTGGCATCTGTGGTAAATATAAACAAGTGCTTTATCATGTGATCTGTCCAACAAAGTAGCTCGAAATTGAAGTATACAACTGTATTGACATATGTAGAAATCTGGGACTAAACGTAACGGGCATTTGCTGTGACCAAGGCCCTACAAATCGAAGCCTTTTCAATATATTAAAACTGGATGCGGACGATAGTTCCTTTCTTTATAAAGAAAAAAGAGTGTATGGAATGTATGATGTGCCACATTTAATCAAAAGTGTAAGAAACAATCTTTTAAGATCAAACTTACAAACTCTGGATGGAGTTGTAAGCTGGAAAATAATTGAGTATATCTATAATACAGAAAGAAATAATACCACAAAAATGTGTCCAAAACTAAAATATGCTCATATAGATCCCACAAAATTTCAAAAAATTAATGTGAAAGTAGCGGCACAAGTACTAGACCAAGAGCCCGCAGTATAGATTTAGCAGTGAAGGATAACCAAAAAATATGTACATTCATATGTAGTATTTATTAGTGTGATTTCAAATAAGGCAGCCTGCAGTCCTCACTGACGGCCGAGGAAAATAACAGTACTTTTAAAATGCGAAATTATGCCCAAAAGGAATAGGGGAGTTAACCATTTAATTTTTATTGAAAACGATAGAGCAGAATTTGCTTGCTTTAGATTCATTTATGCCAGACGTTTAGGATGCGGCGAAGGCCACGCCAGACGCCATCAAAGTGTTTGAATTATGCCCAATTTTGCATAATTAAGGTAACCATGTCAATTTTACATAAAACATAGAACAGAGTTATATTATTATGAATATATGATTCCAACGGTGCGTTGAAGGCAGTGCCAGACACCGTTAAAATAAGCAAATATTCCATTTTTGCGTAACTAACATAACCAATTTTTTTTTCTCTCAAAAGATAGTTCAACTCTTCCAGATTACAAAAATATGAACGCCAGACGTTTTGCGCGCGGCCAAGTTCTTGCCAGACGCGTCCAAAGTAACTAAAGTAACAAAAAACATAAATAACTTATAAAATTACTATTTTTGTGCGTAAACACTAGAAATTGGCCAATAAAATAATAGAACACCCGTTCTTTATAAATATACCAACCCCAGATACTTTACCTATCGCCAAGTCCTCGCAAGGCGCATGCAAAGTATCCAAACCTAACAAAACCATCCAACACACTTAAAGCACTTATCATACGTCTAATAATTCATGTTGCCACTTGAAATTTCTAGCAAGTAAAGAACAATTTCCACCTATTACTAACACATTATATTGGAGTGCTCCACCTGATGTCAGGACTTTACCAGATGCATCTAAAATTTTTTTGGGGGACAAAACATATGCAACATACATGACTGCGAAAAATGCATGAAAATACTGGTAAGGGAGGTGGTGGAGGTCAATATTCTGCCACGTACGCGTTCGTGTTCCATGGGAAACACTTTGTTTAAGGCACTGTGAATAGCTAACAATCATACCTCTAATATGTATTATGTAAATGTCTAAAGACAAAAATATTTTGCAAATGTATTTTCACATAAAAGGTCCGCCATCTAACGTTTTTTTTTTCAACTAGTGCTTATTTCGTGAATGGTAACACTTAGATCATGTCTGATTTGACAGATAATTAGTTTTATCCTTCCGCTGAACGAATATGGTTGTGTATACGCTTGAACAACGCTGAGAAATATTGCGACATTACTTTGAAAATCATGGTAATGTTGCAGCATGTGTTCGAAAATTGCATACGGATTTTGGAAGAAGAGAAGCACCGTCAGCTCCGTATGTTTGTTATCTTGTGAAAAAAGTGAAAGAAACTGGCACCCTCATCGATAAACCAAAGCGTGAAAAGCCAAAAACAGTGTGTACACCCGAGAATATTGCTGCTGTGGCAGAAAGTGTGCGTGAAGCGCCATCAACATCAATTCACCGTCGTTCTCAACAATTGAACATTTCGGAGACATCATTGAGACGAATTTTGCATAAAGACCTTGGTATGACGCCATACAAAGTCCAATTGGTTCAGAAGTTGAAGCCAACTGACCATCCAATGCGTTTTCGCTTCGCTAAGTGGGCCTGCGATCGACTTAGAGAAGATGCCGATTTTGCCAAAAAAGTCATCTTTTCAGATGAAGCTCATTTTGATCTTGGCCGGTATGTAAACAAGCAAAATTGTCGCATTTGGGGCACAGAAAACCCGCACGCATACATTGAAAAGCCGATACACCCAAAATGAGTCACGGTTTGGTGCGGATTTTGGTCCAGAGGCATAATTGGGCCATTTTTCTTCGAAAATGAGCAAGGACTGGCCGTTACAGTCAATGGCGATCGTTATCGGGCCATGTTGAACGAATTTTCGTTCACAAAAATTAAAGAGGAGGATATTGGCAACATTTGGTTTCAACAGGACGGCGCTACGTGCCACACAGCCGAAGCTACACTCGATGTTTTGCGTCCTGTTTTTGAAGATCGCATTATCAGCCGCAAAGCTGATCTCGTTTGGCCACCTCGGAGCTGCGATTTGACACCGTTGGACAATTATTTGTGGGGTGCCGTAAAAGATAAATGTTACGCCGACAAGCCAGAGACAATAGACGCTTTAAAGGACAATTAAGGGGGTGGCCGTGGTGTAGTGGTACTAGCAATCGCTTCTTACTCGGAGGGTTCTAGGTTCGAATCCTGCCCATGAACAAGTCTTTCAAGTTTTTCAGTTGTGTAATTGGAACTCAGACAGAAAAATTCTGCGTGTGAAGGCATAACACTGACACGTAGATTTGGCTGTTGTAGAGTTTCAAGCACAAATAATTACTGCGACTTATAACCTTCCACTCTGAGTGAAGGAAAAACTCTCCGTCCTATTCGGACTTCCACCCCCCCCCCCCCCCCCCCCCTGGAGAGCAAATACCGAAACCAAACACACCTGAGTTTCAAACCACTACAAAACAATTTTCCTTTCTCCTCCTTTCTACCTTTCCGCCCGCGCCCTGGCAACAGTAAAAGGGTATCTAACCCCTTACGCGCGTGTAAATTATAAAAAAAAAAAATATTCGTGGTGAAATACAGCTGCACACAATCGATAATGTGCTTAAAAATTGGACCGATCGTGTAGGCTACTGCATGGCCAGCCGAGGCAGCCATTTGAATGAAATTATTTTCCATTAATAACCGGAAGGATAAAACTAATTATCTGTCAAATCAGACATGAGCTAAGTGTTACCATTCACGAAATAAGCACTAATGAAAAAAAAAGCGTTAGATGGCGGACGCTTTACATAAATGCCTTTAACTAAAGTGGGCTAAGAGCAGAGAGACAAAAAATACGAGAATACAAAACAAAACAAAATATATATTTCGCTGTGAGTATGTCACAAATTCTACGCTGGTGGTAAAAGCTCTTCGCAGAGCAAAACAAAGGACTTTTGCACAGAAATTTTATTTTCCGTTTTTTTTTTCTTTGCGAAGCAGAAAAGCTTTTTGTTTGCCCATCGTTGTTTGTTCATCGCAAAAAAGATCAGCATTTTTTTGTATGGGGATGCGACATCTGAGTAAGTTTATTATCTGTGATTTTACAGTATATTCTCTACTTATTAAATTTTGAAAATATGCTAAAAAAATCGATATTTTGAAGATCGAACATGAATCTACCCCCTTAAGCCACTTACATATTTGTAGAGTCCGACAGAAGGTAAATTTTTTGGCCAAAGCCGAAGCCCAACTTCGGTTTCTTCATCACCTTCGGCCGAAGCCGAAGCCGAAGCCGAATCTGATGTAGATTGTATTTCAAAATGCTAAACAGCCTAAAATATAGCGATCAGTTTGATAAAATTGATCGGTAGATATTTTCTTTTTTATTAATTTATTTTACAAAGACACTAACAGCAAAATAGCCAGTAAATTATTGCAGTAGACTCTTTTAAATAACACATAAACGGACCAATCAAAATGAATGCTTAGCAAAGAACTAAAAACAAAAAATAACCACTAAAAAAAATCCAAAACCCTAGGTACATCCGATAACACGTAAATACAACAAACTAAGTTAATATGAGAAGACAAACGATGAAGTAGAATTAATAATCAAAATTAAATAACTTAATATTATATGCAAGAAACAAAAGTTTTTGTACATTTTCTCCCTTCAAATTAGCCCCGATCAGCATAAATTTGTCCAGCAGCACTGAATAATTGCTCACTCGCTACACTAGTAGGAGGAGCTGATAAATATTTGTTAGCTACTTCTTTCAAGTAGGTAAGGTATAAAGACTTGAGGCCCAATAATTAAAAATATCAGCATTCCTTGTTGCTACCTGCTACAGAAACGAAACAAACATGAAATGAATTGCTCGAAATCTCCTCCAAAACACGCTGCGTATGATAGTTTAATTTTTGCGGAAAAATGGTTCGGCTTTGCCGAAGGTGGAAACTCAAGCCGAATGTGGCCGAAGCCGGAGCAGAAGCCGAATGTTCGGTCGGACTCTACATATTTGTCACCTGTGCGTTTTTTAGGAAAGCTGATAAACGGTTTCGAAAAAAGAATCAGCAATAAAATAGTCTCGTCACTCGTGGTACTACTGATAACTGCGTAATGGTTATAATTACTAAGATATCCAAATCACAGTACGATAGCATTTTTGACTTTCAATTTTCAACTTTTTCATAGCAACATTCGGCTAAAACGAAAAATAAAATTAAAAATTACCACCTTGGTCACTTGTAATTTTCTTATAGTAAAATCATATATGAATTTTTATAGTTAAGTACAACCGTATTTTATTCTAAGTCTTTCAGTTAATTTTTATTTCTTTAAAATCCCTCAGCACGCAATTGGGATATTGTTTTAATAATATTTTTCAAAAATGCATATTTATAATGATGTAGTATTTTTTTAATGTGCCAATTTCCTCACATAAATTTACTTCAACTTTTATTTGATATTCATTTTTTTGCAGACGAAAAAAACAACAACGTCCATCTGAAGCGAAGAGCCTCGCGTTTTGGTAGCTTTTACCTGCGAATCGGTGCTATTGCATTCGCCATCGGTAATATGGTCTACTCTGGACTTGAATTCGGACAATTTTTAGAGCTCAACGGTAGTCCTGGATGTCAAGATCCATTTTTGGCTATTACTCCAATTGCCAGGATAGCACTTTGCATTATTCAAGTTCAATTTATATTCCTTAATACCACGTATCTAGATTTTGCAAGTCATAAAGTTATTTGCCGATTTGGTTTAATGCACATGGTTGCAACAAATCTTTGCGAATGGTTATATGTTCTGGTGGAGGAAACCAAACATGAGATTTTCCATGTAGCCAGTCATGAGCCGCTGCCAGATCATTCACCTCCAGAATGGAAGCATCTTAATGTTACACACACTGGTCACAATGTGACAGCGGATATAATTAACATGACAACACACTCCGTCAATCATCTTCGAGGTTGCACTAGAACCAACATCATGGGAGCCTTGGTACAGGAGGTATCACCCTTTCTCTTTCCATGCACCATTGAGTATTCTTTAATTTGCGCTGTGATTCTCTATGAAATGTGGAAGACTGTAAAATCCATTCCAGATATCGCGAAAACCCGGAAGGATTCTGTAAAGCACATTAACGTGAGGGAAAGTTCGCACACGTTTTCAGTGGATTGCTCCCAATCACACAAAGGTCTTTTTGTTGGAATCCTTGTTATTGTGATGACAATTATATCAATCATTATGTACTTTGTTTTATACACCCAACCTGGATATGAACTTGTTGCTACGAAAGAAGTCACACTTTGGGAAACAACGATTTATGCTCTCTGTGCTATAGCAGTCATCACAGGAATGTTCCTGATGAGAGATCTCAAATACGTAGCTAATGATGATCACCACTCAATGAAATTAGACTGCACCCTTTTAATTGTGGCACAGACAGGCGTTTATCTCTACGGGATGTTCAGTATTATGGGTAGCTACTTCTCCAAATGGGACACAGTTCCCGACAGAGTGGAAGGAATAATCGCGGAACTATTTAACCTCTTTCAAACCTCCTTGCAAACCATGTTCATCATGCATGCAGTTCATCGCCGCAGTAAAGGCTCAAGCCAGCAACGTAAAAAACCTGGCCGAGAAATTATAACCTTCCTTTTGGTGGCCAACATGGCAATTTGGTTTATCAACACTCTTATCAAGGGACGTGCTGTATTCAGAGAAACACATTTAGAATTCTTTGGAATATGGGGCTGGACAATCATCACACATGTGTCAATGCCACTGGCAATTTTCTATAGATTCCATTCGACAATATGCCTCTTCGAGGTGTGGAAGATAACATATAAGGCAAAAGCTCACTAGATAATATAATGAACAAAATATATTTTATGCTTGTTTTCATAAAATAAATTTATTCATTATTTATAATGTAAACAATGTTAAGCGTAAGCTTAGAAAATTTTTAGTTTATATAGACTGTTTATTTTATTTTTAATAAATTATTTTTTATAAAAAAGAAAATATAGTTTTTGTTGCAACTCAATACTCAATAAATAAGGAATCAAAAAAAAAGTATTTTTTACATTGACGTCAGTAACGCAACGTCGATGGCACTTTTGAAAGGTACAAGGAAAGACAAGAGACAAGATAAATTCTCTTGTCCATAATCTGAAAATTATTAATTGCACTAGTCAGACAGATACTATTAAAGCTTAATCATAAACAATAGTACTCGAACTTTATGATACTTTCTGTTTGTATCTACTCACAAAGTGCTAAAGAGGTTTTCATGCAAGATAACAACATATCGCCCTGTGCTGTAAGGAGTCAGCCAATGTTTACTTTTCTGAAATATTGTACAATATGTAGGTCTTTGTCAGTCGATTTAGATTTGCACATAATGACAAAGAGAAATTTAGGCCGCTTATAATTCAGAAAAATGCTAAACTCTAAAATCAAAAAAATCTAAATATCCCCAGTTAATACCAAGCGTTTGGTATTGCAATCTTTATTAGAAAGAGTTTGCAATTCAAATGAGTGTAAATCCGGGTAGCGCATAGATTCCTGGTACTGGAAGCATGCATCGTGCACATCCCTCTCTGTGGAAAACGATTGTGGTGACCATTACCACAAGCTATGCACTTGAAGCTATTCAATCTTTCTTATTTATCTCAGAGCTCGAGACAGTTGTTCAATTGCTAAGGCTAAGACTAGAATCGGAGGAGCACTATCTCCTTTTTGGCGCAGATTTTAAGGTGAATTGAATAAACAACATACCAAATGCAAGAAGTATTGTAATCAACTATTCAATTTATGGGACCAGCACAATGTTGTCTACCTACTCTGTTTAAACGCAATTGATAGTCCGTCGACTCCTGTTGAAATTTATACAGACAGTTCAGTCACAGACCTATCTTAAAAGTCATGACACTGAATTCGTCAATCAAAAGCTATAGCATTGGCACATTTATTTAACCTAACAGCAAATAAATGTAGCCCAAATACAAATAAGGGGTGGACGTGGTGTAGTGGTACTAGCAATCGCTTCTCACTCGCAAGGTCTAGGTTCGAGTCCTGCCCATGGCAAGTCAGTTTTTCATTTGTAATTGGAACTCAGACAGAAAAATTCTGCGTGTGAAGGCATAACACTGACACGTAGATTTGGCTGTTGTAGAGTTTCAAGCACAGAAAAAAAATACTGTGAATTATAACTCGAATCACTCTGAGTGAAGCAAAAACTCTCCGTCCTATTCGGACTCCTCCCCCCCCCCCCCCCCAGGAGAGCTGAAGAAACCTGAGTTTCAAACCACTACAAAACAATTTTCCTTTCTCTTTCTTCTGCTTTTCCGCCCGCGCCCTTTCAACAGTAAAAGGGTATCTAATCCCTTAGGCGCGCATAAATTATAAAACAAAAAAAAAACTGTTAAGCCTTTTAGCAATTAACTTCAACCCAAGAGCAAATATGTTTAACCAAAGACCAAATATACTAATAACAGCAACCCGAACATGCTTCAGTAAATAAATAAAACATATCGAAGCAAAAATCAAATTCTTCTTCCCTCGCTTAAGAACGCCCGAACGACGATCTAAGAACTAATATGTTCGTCCTAAGTTAAGATCCAGAAAAAGATATTGATAATGACAACTTCTTTGAAATCGAGCAACTTTATAGGAAATGGACAAGACGAACGATGCCATTAGCCAACACCACCACCTGGAAAATCGAGCTCTTTTGCACCATTTCTACCTTCCAAATTATATAGACAACTTTAGATCCGAGAACTCATACTACAGCGAATTCAATGACGAAATATGGCAAATTATAGTGTTTTCCAATAAGGACTTAACAACTTTTTTTTTTAAATAAAACGCAAACCATTTGAGATCTTTGAAAAACTTCATTATCGGCTTGAAGTACAATCAAAACATTTATGAATGGAACTCGACTCATATGGCCACCGCGCGCACGTTTGCAGTGGTGGATACGTTGGACCCAATTTTCAACGACTCGGCCACACATTTCGGCCGAAACGGCCGCTATTTCGCGTTCAATGTTGGCTCTGAGCTCTCCCAACGTCGTCGGCGTGTTGGCATAAACCAATGACAAATAAACAGTCAAGCGGCGTTAAATCGCACGAACGAGGCGGCCAATCGACTGGCTCATTTCTTGGGATAACACGTTCACCATACTTACTCTTCAATAAATCGATTGTAGCGTGTGCTGTGTGGCTTGTGGCATCATCCTGTTGTAACCACTTGTCGTCCAGGTCTATACCTTCCAATTCACTCCAAAAATAATCGGTGATCATGGTGCGATAACGCTGACCATTCACAGTAACGTGACGATCGTTATCGTCGACGAAAAAATATGGCCCAATAACGCCGCCGGCATGCAAACCTCACCAAACAGTTATTTTTTGTGGATGAAGTGGTGATTCGTGAAGCACATGTGGATTTTCACCCGACCAATAACGCATATTTTGCTTATTGACGAACCCATTGAGCCAAAAATGAGCTTCGTCACTGAAGATGATTTTGCGATGAAATTCATCATCTTGGCGCATCTTCTCCAGAACCCAATCGGAGAACGTACGTCGCTTCAAATGGTCCATCGGCTTCAATTCTTGAGTCAGCTTGATCTTGTATGGGTGTAAACCATGATCCTTACGCAAAATACGCCATAATGTGGTCTGAGCGATGCCCAATTCTTGAGAACGCCGTGGAATTGACTCATTTACAGCGTTTGCTACGGACGCCTGAACGGCAGCGATATTTTCGACACTTCGACCAACCCGTTGTCTCACTGACACGGCAACATCCCACAACGAATATGTAGACTCAAATTTTGCATTAAACTTGTTATTGCCTGTCTACTAGGGCGAGAATTACGACCGAAAATTGGAGTTAACGATCTTAAAGTTGCAGTCACCGACTCCGAATTTCGGTAGAAAATTTTTATAATTTGCAGACGTTGCTCGTTTATGTACTTTACCATGATGAATAAATTGACAGTGACAGTTTGATGATTAGTGAAGGAGTGCGTTCACAAATTAAATTAAAAGTTGTCTAGTCCCTAAGGAAAACCCTTTGAAGCGCCCTTCCATGTCAGCATCAACAGAAAAGCTGCCACAACAACAGCAACAACTAGCAGAAAAAGACACCCAACTCATAACGGCACAACAGCAACAACAAAAACTAAAACAGCAGTCTAAACATACTTAGGCTCAAAAACACAAATCAGCGGACACTACACCAACAACAAGAACAACAACAACAGCAGCAGCAGAAGAATCAGCAACAACAGCGGAAACAACAGCAACCACAACAACAACAAAAGACATCTAAAAATAGGTTTCCACCAATAAAAACACGTACAAAATGGAACTCAAAGAGACGATACAACTGTGTAAGTCGGCCATAGGCAACAACTTTTTCATAAAAAGATTATCATTAGATAGGCATGAGATCCACTGTAACACAGTGAGCGCTATCATAAAATAAAAAATTTACTGAAGGATTCGACGACGGAGTTCTTCTCCTACACCCCGAAGGAGGAGAAGCTGTAAACAATGCTGCTGAGGGGATTAAAACCGTCGACTGATCCGGAGGAGCTCCTTCCACTGCTGAAAGAGAAGAAGTGCGAAGGCTGCAACTTGTGGGGGTCAAGCCGTTTGTCACAGCTAGAGCCAAAAGGGAGAAGCGGCAGCTGCCGATTTTCCTGGTCCAGCTAAGTCCCAACAGCAATCTGGATGGTCTAAGGAGTATTAAAGTCCTAGACTACCAGGTTGTACACTGGGAAAAATTAAAGAGGAGCGAAAACATTTTACAATTTGTTCGCTGCCAAAGGCTCGGGCACGCCGCGTCGAACTGCGAAATGCAGCCTCGATGCGTGAAGTGCGGAAAGAACCACAAGTCCGAGGAATGCGCTCAGGGTAAGGACGGAGCGTCTGAAAAAAGCCAACTCTCTTATGCTTTATGTAGGAACACGAGACACACCGCCAATTATCGGGCTTGTCCCAAATTCCAGTACATCAAAAGAATAAATCTGGCCCGGCAGCAGAAAGTGGAAGTGAAACGTCCACCCGTGCATTTGCAAACTCCAGCCGTTACTCCTCATGTTACCTACGCCCAAATGGCGGCAGGTAGGGGAAATACGGTACAGCAAGCGAAGGTTGCTTCTCAGGCCCCAGCGCCCAGAGCACCGGAACCAGTACCTGACATGCTAGCTACGAGTATCTTGCTCTCTATCCAGGGGCAGATGGCTCAGCTACAACGTCATTTAACGCGGGTGGATCAAGTATACGCACTGCTGCCTGGCCTAACGCACCTTTTGCCGTAATGGGTACGCACGTGGCGGAGCAAACCCTTAAGGTCGTTGCTGTGAATGTGAATACACTGATTAGGCTCGAACGACGAGCCGCACTATTTAAGTTGCTTAAAGACCAAGCCCCTGATGTGCTTTTGGTTAGCGAAACTAAGCTTACCAAGAGACGCAAAATGAGGCACAGAAGATATAAAATAGTACGGAGAAACCGACCGAACTCCATTCAGGGAGGTGGCGTTGCAATTTTCGTACGAAAAGCTATACGTTTTAAAAGAGTATACAGTCGTGTAGTACGTAGGTTCCAGGTGCTGGAAGCATGCATCGTGTATATCCCTTTCCGTAGTGGAAAGCGGTTGTACATGGTGTCTGCCTATGCACCTAAGGCTACTCAATCCGCCTTATTTATCTCAGAGCACGAGACACTTTTTCGATTTCTGAGGCTGGAATTGGAAGACAACTTTTTTATTATCGGCGGAGATTTCAACGACAAACATAGTGATTGTGGAAATAATACACCAAATACTAGAAGGAACCTACTATTCAATTTGTGGGGTCAGCACAGTGTAATGTATCGACTCAGGCTTAAGGCGACGGATAGTCCGTCGTTTCCCAGACACGGGTCCTATTTGGATCTTCTGCTGTTCGACTCACGAATACAACTGACATGCACCTAACCAACAAACTACAAACTGTCTACACACTTTCGTGTATGACAGTGACCATTGCGGTCTCAGCACCGAAATAACTGTTCCCAACGAAATTGCGGAATTGGATGAGTTTGTTCAAAGACTTGTTTGGACACACTTCACCAGAACATTAGAGCACTCTCCTCGAATACGCTCTACCCACCGTCCAACAGAAATTTGTCAAACGAGGAGATTGACAGTTATCTAAGACTAATGGACGAGACAATCAATGGACAATGGACAAAACGATACCTCGGTACCAACACACTGACGAAGAAGACTTATTCCGCAACGCAACTATTGACGCACTGCACCGACATAAAAGTAGACTGCTGTCAAGACTAAAAACCTTGTACAGACAGTTTACTGACAGACATAACCCGGAGATCATGACACTGAAGTCGTCGATTAAAAACCTCCAAACATTAATAAAAGATTCGGGCTGTAAACACCAGCAACCCGAATATGTTCCCGCAAATGAATAAAATATTTCGGAGAAATAATCAGAACGACCTTCCATGTCTTAAAATCGCCCGAACGACGAACAACGAACAAATACTGGTAGCAGCGGGCATAGATCCAAATGAGGCTGTTGATGATGACAACTTCTTTGTGATTGAGGATCCGCAAGAGCTGGTAGAGGCTATAGGAGCGACTTTCCAGGAAGTGTACAAGGCGAATGTTATCATTGGCCCGAACCACGATCTGGAGAATCGAGTCCTTGTGCACAATTTCTACCTTCGAAATGAAATTATGAATTGGCGATTCGAGAGCTCGGGTTTCACCCAGTTCTGCGACGAGAATTTGGCAAATAATGTCATCACCAACGATAGGTAGGGTACTACCCCCGTTCATTTCGAAGGAAGAGCTCCAAACGATCTTCGAATCACTTAGAAGTACAGTGGGAACCGATGAAATACCCAACATTGTGCTTCGACATCTCCCTCTAGAAGCGGTGAACATTTATACCACGCTGTTTAATAATGCAATGAATAATGCACATTATCCAGCGCATTGGAAAACTACGGTGGTACATCCCATCCCCAAAAGGGATAAAGACACTTCCAATACATCGAATCTGCGCTCGATCAGTCTTCTTCCAAACATCAGTAAGGTTTTCGAGAAGGTGATCAATAAAGTCCTGACTAAGTGGGTTGAGGACAAACATATAGTTCCGGATAATCAATTCGGTTTCAAGGCGGGACATGATATCATTTATGCTGCGTCTGAACTGGTTTCTGA
This sequence comes from Volucella bombylans, assembly GCA_949129095.1. Lineage (NCBI taxonomy): Eukaryota > Metazoa > Arthropoda > Insecta > Diptera > Syrphidae > Volucella > Volucella bombylans. The sequence continues at coordinate 156,259,640 of OX422143.1, forward strand.
TATCCAATGGAACAAAAGCAAGAAACAGTGCACTGGTGCCTGCCTGATTGACTTGGAGAAGGCCTTCGATACCGTATGGTTAGAAGGACTCTTTTTCAAGCCGGACAGATTGGGCATTAGTAAACCACTGCTGTATATTCTTTTTGATATGCTCTCCAGTAGACAGTTGGTATGCCCCAGGGCTCCGTTCTGTCTCCAACACTCTTTTTAATTTTTATCAATGATCTCTTGTATGCTAATTCGTTTCTTTCCATACCCACGTCCCTGCTCTTCGGCTGTAGAACGGGAACGGCAGCGTTTGTTAAGCTCATTAAATTGGGGAACTATTACCAGAATGGAATTTAATGCTTCCAAAACACAATGCTGTTTGCTGTCATTAAATCGAAATTTAAATACCCATCCATTATCCATGAAGGGCACTTGCATCGTTGAAACGGAAAAACTTTACATTCTCGGTATGTGTGTCAATGACAACTTACGTTGATTTGACCACATATTCGATGTAGCTAAAAATTCTGCGAAATGTCTAGGTTTCCTCAAGCGACGTAAGAAATATTTCACTCCTTCTGGTCTCGGCTCACTATATATAACGTTCAGCCACCCAAAATTGGAGTACAATGCTCACATCTGGTCAAGTGCTCCTAAGAGCTCTTTGCACTTGCCAGATGGGATCGAAAACCATGCCATAAAAGTCATTGGTGGTGACAATATTACAAAGTCATTCGACACTCTCAAACACAGACATAATGTCTCCTGTCACACCTTGTTATATCGCTATTTTCACCACCAGTGCTCCACCGAAAGTAGCATTCTACCCTTTCTAACTTTTAACCATAACACCCGTCTCACTATGAATGCTCATCAGTATACACTCAAGCCCACTTTTGGACGTCCTCTGATTTATCGTGATTCGCTCCTAAGCCGTACAACTCGCTTATGGAATGCCCTTCTGAGCTCTTTATTTCCTAGTCAGTATAACTCGCCCGCGCTATGGTCAAACTTCTTAAGGGTACACAAAATTGCTTGTAAGCGCGGGAATTATAAAAAAAAAAAACAAAAAATCACTTGTAAGTTTATCGGCTTTATTCAATGTAAAAGTGATACAGCCAAAACTGTATGCGCGAGGGTTCAAATAGCTGGAATCTTTTTTTCACTTATGAAGGTTTGCCACTTAACCAAGTTTCACACTTATAGATGTACAGGAGTGTTTTTTCTCACTTTATTCACTTACATTGAATAAAAAATACAGGAAACAGTGATAGATATTTAAATACATTTTTATTTGAATTTGACACAGATACTTCTTTAAAAAAACAAAACATTTACATCTGTATTGTTATTCTTAAAGAAATCCGTTCATTTCTTCTGTGTTTCTATTTTCGAATTTTGTACATGTTTTTCAAGTTCATAAATCTTATCAGTAGCAACAAACCGCTGTAGCGTCTCCTGTGCATTTACTTCTTGCTTCTAGCTTCTTTGGAATGTTCGCTATATCTGTATCAAAAATCCTGTTCAACTGATCGTCTTCATCTTCGCTGTCATATCTGTCTGTGAACGTGCTCACACAATTCTTAACAATATCGTCGTTAGTGTGTTCTCCGGCAGTAATCACGTCGTCGTCAACTTGTACAAATTCTTCGAAGTTTGGCGTTAACATTTCTGATTTCGTGAGACACGAGCTTGGTCCATTCCTCATTGCTAGGTGCATCTTTAACGTAATTTTTCAATGGATCGAACGCTTGTTTATTCCCAAAGCCCTGTTTTCTTAAAGCAGTTCAGACAGTTGCGTCACTCACTCTGTTCCTTGCCAACATTTTGGCTATGAGCACGTTTGTTTAAGGCTAATGTTTTCTTCCAGAAACGTAAGCAAACGTAAGACTTTTCTGCGACAAAAATGTTTTAAAGTGCGTATAAATACGTACATTTGCAAGAGTTGGTAAATCCATATGGACAAAGCTGTTGTCAATCAAAAGTAAAATTTTTCTTTATTTCATCTTCATTTCCTTATCAAGTCTCTTCAACCGATCCCTAAATAATAAATTTGTCATCCTAGCCTTCATAATACTGTCATAATCTACAGGAAGAATCTTTACACTTTTAAAACATCTAGGTCGCTTTGATTTGTACACGTGATGTTTGTACATTGAAAAAGTAATTGTTTTCTTTAAATGTTAAGGTTTTATACAGAAGGCACTTGAAGAACAAAGCAGTCTCATCATGGATCATACGCTTGTAAATGACTTGGCAGATCTTCAGTCCACTGGTTACACATACCTTGAACAACAGATTTGCTTTTACTGCCTGCTTTTTTGAAAGCAATATCATGGCGCTTTTCAAAATCCTCTCACCAGCCATCACTAGCTGAAAAGTTTTGTGTTTCCAGTTTTGTAGCAAAGTCCTCCGACCTTTCTTTCAACAATGTTCCATCTGTGGGAATGTTTTTGTCGAGAGTTTGTTTGATACATTTTAAAAGGCACTTTTCAACGTTAGAAAATTCAGAAACTCACCTCTAATATTTAGGTGTCCTTCAGAACACGGACACTTTATAAAATCTTTGGATTTTATGATTTTATATAAGATTAGTTCTTGGAAACGAAACTCATACTGCATTTCATTTCGCGATTTCCCGCTCTCGAACACCTTTACAACTTTAAATTTATCACTTAACTTTAACACTTTGATTTTTCGTTTTGACATTATCAGGACGTGTTGAACCTTTCTTCGCAATTGATACTTATCAACTGAAATAAGTTTAACGAATAGATCGGTACAGACGCACATTAGGCCGTTATAAAAGAATGCACGTCCCGATCCGTAGAATCCGTCAATTCGTTGCTCCGTCGTTCCGTCATTCCGTTGACGTATTTCTGAAAACAACCTTCTCATTCGATCGGTTGCATACTTGCTGCGAGTGTTTTCTCTTCAAGCGATGACAGTTTTTTATATTCCCTCAATGCTTCCACCAATGAATGTGCTCACTTTCAATTTGTGAATGCATGAATTTCAACATGTGCATGTGTGATTTTCAATTTTTTTTTTTTTTATAATGAGCGCGCGCTCAAGGGGTTTGAGTACCCTTAAGGTGATTGTACACAGCGCGGGCAAAGGAAATTTAGGGAGGAAGCAAAGAGGGGTACCGATGTACATTGTTTTTAAATGTTTGCAAGTTATAACGACCAGGAAATACAGAGATCGGCAGGGCATTCCATAAGCGAGTTGTACGGCTTAGGAACGAATCACGATATTTTAGAGTACGTCCGAAAATGGTCTTGACTGATGAGCATTCATAGCGAGACGGGTGTTACGGTTGAAAGTTTGAATGGGCGGAATGCTACTGGCGATTTCAGTGGAGCACTGGTGGTGGAAATAGCGATAAAACAAAGTGAGACACGAGACATTTCGTCGGTGTTCGAGGGTGTCCATTGATTGACTGATATTAGTATCGTCAATAAGTTTTATCGCACAGTTTCGAATCCTATCTAGCAGGTGCAGAGATGTTTTAGGAGCACCTGACCAGATGTGGGAGTTGTACTCCAATTTTGGGCGGATGAATGCCTTATATATTGAGGCCAGATCAGGAGGGGTAAAATATTTCTTACATCGCTTGAGGAAACCTAGACATTTCGCAGCATTTTTGGCGACATCAAATATGTGGTCATTCCAACATAAGTTGTCATTGACACACATACCGAGAATGGAAAGTTGTTCGGTTTCGACGATGCAAGTGCCATTCATAGATAATGGCTGGGTGTTTAAATTTCGCTTTAAAGACAGCAGACAGCATTGTGTTTTGGAAGCATTAAATTCCACTCTGTTGATAGTTCCCCAATTGGTTATGCTGTTGATATCGGAATTTAATGAGCTTAGCATACGCTGCCGTTCTCGTACTACAGCCGAAGAGCAGGGCCGTGAGTCTGGGAACGAATATGAAAAGCAGAGAGTACTGTCACCAGCAAAGGAATATATTGGATTAGAAGTAGCAGACAAGAGATCGTTAATGAAAATTAAAAAGAGTGTCGGTGACAGAAAGAGCCCTGGGGCACACCAGCATTTATTTTGTGAATATCAGACTTGAAACCGTCCAAGACAACTTGAATTGAACGTTCCGAAAGGTAATTTCTAATCCATTGAAGAAGAGAGTCGTCGATCCCAAATGCACGCATTTTCGACAAAAGAGCCTGATACCAAACTCTGTCAAATGCCTTAGAAATATCAAGTGCAACTATCTTGCTTTCGCCAAATTGATGTACGCTTTGGTTCCACTTTTCGGTGAGACATGCCATCAAATCACCAGTGGACCTGTTGCTACGAAAACCGTACTGCCGGTCATTGAGAAGTTTTCGTGTTTCGAGATATTTCATGAGCTGACGATTTATCAGTGTTTCCATGACCTTGGAAAGAACGGACGTAAGTGCAATGGATCTGTAGGAGGAGAGAGAAGATGATTCGCCTTTTTTAGAGACGGGCTGGACAAATGCTGTTTTCCATCTGCTCGGGAAGCGTCCTAAAGTGTAGGATTGTTGAAAAAGCTTACGCAGTAGTTTTGCCAGCGAGGAAGAACACCTCTTCAGAAGAAGGGGAGATATACCATCTGGATTTATGTATGTTGAAATCTTTAAGTACTCTTGCTACTACACGAGTGCGACAGTAGATTCGTCTCATTGAAGATTCGACGCACTCAAGTGTGGGCGGAGACAAAGCACAATCTGGGAGTGTTGAGCTGGCCGCAAAGTGTGCAGCAAGCAGATTGGCCTTATCCAAAGAGCTGACAGCTGGAATGTCATTGTAAATGAGCGTTGGGATGGAGGATGAGGCGGAATTTCTAATGTTTTTGACGAACGACCAAAAATTTTTACTGCCTTTGGGACATTGCAGTATTTTTTGCCTCAGTTTTTAGTCGTATAGGAATTTCACACGCTTAAGAAAGGCGTTGCAGTCATTTCTGGCTCGTTTGAGCTTTTTTCGGTTTTCCTCTGTCGGGTTGGTCTTGTAGGACCTAAAAAACATTTCTCTAACCCTGACGGCCTCCTTACAGCTCGAGTCGTACCATGCCTTTTCTTTTGGTTTGATACTCTTCATCCGATGAGGAATAAAGGATCTCATTCCAAAGAGAATGGTGTCTGTAATCATATCAGCAGCGGCATCCACGTCGTTATCGAGGAAGCATAACGACCAGTTAAAATTCCTAAAGAAGCTGTTAAGACCGCTCCAGTTGGCTTTCTCGTATTGCCATACGGTTCTTTTAGGAATTTTTTCTCTAACTATGTGGTCGGTGTACGAGGAATTAGCTGATATGACACAATGGTCCGACGAGCCTAGAGGGGAGAGCGCATCAATGGTATACTTATCAGGGTGAGAAGTTAAAAACAAGTCCAGGGTGTTGGCGGTATGACTATCAACGTCTGGTATTCGCGTGGGCTCATTTACAAGCTGCGTTAGGTTGTTTTCCGCAGCAAAAATCTCAACACACCGTCCTTCGGGTGTTGTCTGTCCAGAATGTCGAAGCCACCCAGAATTGTGTATATTGAAGTCGCCCGTAATAACGATTTCAGTATGAGGATATGCTAGATCGACAGATTCTATTGGTCGGGGCCTTGCGCATAAAAACAATGACCTGGGACACAAGAACATTTCATTTGTTGTTATTGTTTTTGTTAGATAGACGAACCGTGTGGCCATTAGTTTCACGAAATTTAGAAAGTGTCGTAAATAACAGATAGTAAATACGCTCGACTCTAGATTACAGATAAGTGGCAAGTGGCAGTCTCAGTTATAGAGGTCCACACGTAAAAAACTACTCTCTCATATAGAGCACTCTGTTTCTCATTTGTAGAGGTTTTCGAGGGTTAATAAAATGACGGGACTTTGCAATCACTCTCACTTGTAGAGTTTTCTCCCTCATCCAGTTCTCGCTTACACAGATTTGACTGTAATAGCATGCAATACTATATACGCTTCCCCGACTGGAACATAAAACACAATTTGATCAAGATATGGTATAAATATTACGGATTGAATACAGAATTATTCGTACTTTTCGTTCGTGGTGTCCTGAGGGTCACCCCATTACTACTTATTTTAATTTGCCTCTCCAATGTCTAGGATACTTCGCTCTGTCACTTTCAACTTTAAACCTATTTATCTTTGTAGTTATCTGAACGCGTTTTAGAAAAAAATATTGTTTTTGATAACTCTATTACTTTCCCTTTATGAATTATTTGTTACAAATAAAATGTTTCACAAGCAATTTAAAAATTAAACCATTGTGCCTCTACCTTTATCTCCTCTATAGTTTAATTTCACCATCTGTTGAGCATATATGGTGAAATGTTTTCTTTTACCCCTTTTGTGTCCATCTGTTGACGGATAATTATCTCAATAGCTACTAAAGACCGCAACCATTGTTAGTACATTTTAAATCTAATATTTAAAATACACAGTCCATCTGCAATGGCTTGAAGATTGAGTATGTGGATCCTATTCTTTACACCGATTCTTGCGTCATCTTACCGTGGAAAATATGAATTATAAACACCAATGCCAACGAAGCCGCTGTTTAGCTACGATATACATCCAACTTCACTCTTGTTGAAAAACAATAGACAACTACGAAAGTCATCCGTCAAAGCATCATTTCACATTCACACAGAAAAATCAAGGACTGCGTCCATTTTTTCGAGTAAATTTATAGTACATAATTGCAAATTATTTGCAAAAATAATTTCTCTAGCTTATCAGTTTTCATTCATCTAAATACTAGCCCATATAGAATTTACACAAAATGGAAGTAGACGAAGAAGATTTCGAAGTTCCAACATCAAGCAGCAAAGGTGAAAAGAAGCGATTCGAAGTCAAAAAGGTAAATTGTTTAGTTTACAAAAAAAAATCAAACTCAATATTTTCTTTATTAATAGTGGAATGCTGTGGCTCTTTGGGCATGGGGTGAGTAGTTATTTTCCTATTGCAGTCCGGGTCGGAGAACAGAAAAAATTAATAGCTAACCTCAAAATTAAAAATATACCAACAAAGAAGCTAACGATTTTTATAAATTGTTTGGTTTTTATTTTGCAGACATTGTCGTTGATAATTGTGCCATTTGTCGTAACCACATTATGGATTTGTGCATTGAATGTCAAGCAAATCAAGCCTCTGCCACGAGCGAGGAATGCACTGTAGCCTGGGGAGTATGTAATCATGCATTCCATTTTCACTGCATCTCGAGGTGGCTTAAAACAAGACAGGTATGTCCCTTGGATAATAGAGAATGGGATTTCCAGAAATATGGTCATTAAAATGAGGAAGAATTCAGCTATAATAAATAAAAAAAATTATAATAACAATAAATTTTTTTGTTTTGATAAGGCTAATTTTTTTTTTCTGCTTTAACTGAGGCTCCTTTGTGTATGGCCGTTTATTAAACAATTAAGTCACTTGAAATCGAATTTTGAAAAAAAAAATTTTGTTTTTGTTTGAAGTTTCATTCCTACACAGGAACGCAGTGAAAGTTGTTAGAACATTTTAAGTGCTGCAATGTCTTAGTTTTAAGACTTGCAACTTGGAAATCATCTACTTTATGATATTCCAAGTTTAATCAGTTTACATATTTGTGGCTCAATTCTGGCAACCTCCGGCTAGAGATTGTATAAAATGTTTTTACATTCAAATAACTTTCTGTGAATCAGAGTTTTAATGGAGCAACTTTTCTTCCCACTATAATGCATGTTTGCGGTTTGACGATGACAACTGTTTGTCACCTCAAACATAATTTGGAAGAAATTAAAATACGGAGAGAGATTCTGGCAACAGAAAAGAAATGTTCTAAATAATTGGAAAAGTTAAAATAAGAAAATGGCTATTTCAAACTACAAGTGTTTGGGAAGTACCAGCAAAGATAATCGGGAAATAGAAACTGAATTAAGAATGCGGTTCTAGATATTTTTCGCAGTTCTACTATATAAAATAAATTTATCGAACAAAAAGTTAGTAGAAGCAGAAAAATTTTAATTACAAAACAATCTACCTACCCGTCTTGTTACATGGAACGGAAAACTGAATTCTAAACAAGTTGAAATATCTACGAAGAGTATTAGGTTTAAGAATCGAATAAATATGCAACACATTAAATAATGGAAAACAAAACAGCTAAGACGTTTGGACATCCCATAAGGATGGACAACGGCTGAAAAATTATAAGAATCTGGGTGTCAAGAGCTAACGGGAAGCACGGAAAGTGAAGAAGGCCGTAACCTACTTAGAGAAAGACAGTACAAATAATGACACAAACAGAATCGAATGGAAGAAACTTGTAAACGAAAGGCAGGCAAACGACTGAAGGAACCTCCACTCCATTTTTATTTTCACTTAGATGTAAAGTAAAGATTTGGTGGATCAACTATTTTTCATACCGCAGCGATATTTGTTCTTCATCTGCAAGCAATAGCCCTCCGAAAATTAAAAGTTACAGATATGATAAATTTTCATTCTCGCAGTTCGCAGTAATAAGACAAGGTCGTAGCCACACAGAACTGTCAGTTCATAATTTTCTTTTTTAATGACTATCCACCACCAATTTGTTGTCTTCGGAAAACTTATGTATGCTTTTCTAATAATTGGCTAGCGCAAACTGGTCGTCTTTGTATTTTGGTGATAAAAATAAGTGCAGATATGTACATATATATCGTTATTTCTCCATATTTCATCCATCCCACCTATCCCTTATTAAGTCAATTCGGTATTCAAGGATCTTCTCCAAAACCATCGGTAGTGGAAAACTCTTACCGATGCCTGAATTTCTAAGCCTGAAAGAAAGTACCTGCTATCATCCAGTCAAGTATTTTGTCTACCTAGGCTCCACAATTAATTTATGCGACACCACCTTCGATATCGTTCTTGCAAAGGGCAAATTTTTGTATTGACTCAGAAAGCATTTAAGTAGCAGAGCTTCCTCTAAACATTGATCGACTCAGTCCTACACTACGGCACGGAGGCATAGACTTTATTGAAAAAAAAAGTATTGAGAGGGCGCTGTATTGTTTCGGGTGAAATGTACTTTGAGTGATCTACGACCGTGTTTTCACCGACGGAGAATGGAAGTGTAGAATTAACCAAGCAATGTACCGGCTGTGCAGTGCCATGGATTAAAACAAGAGTCAGAATTCATCGGCTTAAATGGTTGGGACATACAGAGCGGCTGGACACTAGCTCTCCAGCTGGAACGTCTTCGTATCCATCACCTAAGGAAAAAGCAGCATAAGAATACCCCAAGAATACCTCAACTAACTTCACACGCAAAACTGGAAACAGCCCCCAAACAACATGGCCAGCGGAAGAGGCATGTTGGTCAACCCCTGGCTATAGTACCTTGATTGCAACATTTTTTTTTAATTTCGTTTCGACTGTGCGCACTTAGTATCAAAAATTAATCAAAATTGTTAGTAATATTTAAAACGGTCTCATCTGCACTGCTACTGCCAGATTTCTCGATTGCCTGCTGTTACTGTTCTGTCAGTTTTGGTGATATCAGTTTACGGAGTAATATCACTAATACCTATAGCTCCTATCATAGAGTAGCTCCTATCATAACAGCTCATAAGATATAGAAATTGAATTAAACTAATATCCAATTCATTGAATCAATGATCAAAAAATAATTAGTGAAATTTTGATCTTCAAATTAATTTAGTTATGTCTTCATAAATAAGAACGCTTAATAACTAGAACTCTATAACATGTTCGCGTTTTGTTTGACATCAGTGACTTTCGCGGAGGCCCTTTCTGTTTGATTAAACCTAAATTTATTTTAAATTGATGAAAATGTACTTCTCAATACGTTAGAATTGCTTTTTTATAAACCGTGTCTCAAATGGTAATGTGTTGACTCCCAAATCTGACGGTTCGGGGTTCAATCCCAACCGACCCCAAAAAAAATCACGTAAAATGAGTGGTTGCCTAAAATACAACAACAACAAGAATTTATGAAATTTGGGCTCCAATGGAACAGGTATTCAAGTACTTTATTGAGGCTTACTCAGTTACAGTTAAAATGGAAAGCCACATGGCTGTTTTGTATGTACGTACTAATCTTGCTCACCGAGCAATATAATGTTATTGCTCTCGACTATTGTCGTTTACGTCGTGACGTTAAGTGTCGTAAAACCATTTCCCCTCATTTTTTCGGAATCCAAAATTTGCTTCTCGTTTTCATTTGACAATCAAAATTTCTCCTAGTTTTATGTCAAAATGTATAAACGTCAAATAGTATAGTGTGTCGTACTAGGTTTCTGTTTTCGGGCAATCGGCTGTGTTTGGTCAATTTATTATTCTAAGTGTTCAAATTGATTCGCAAGCAAATACATTTAAAATATAAAAGTCCGAAGAAGTTTTTAGTGTTCACATTTCACGATTATATCGCTAACTACATAACAGAACAATAATTTATTCGAACATAAGAAATATTTGCAAATAATATTTCATGGACGCCTGACAATCGTAGGCAGTCGTACCAACTTTCACGAATGAAAATATAGCCTAGTGAGAAATAGCACGAACTAATATTTGGATTACGAAAATCGATCCTGATCAAAAACAGGATCCTGTGATATTTGTTGTAATGCATGCAAACCAATGATATATATGGAATATGAGTGATAATAAAATAAGACTAGTATAACTAATTAGATTTAATGGTTACAAGTCTTTGAGTATGACAATTGGATTCAGAGATAGGTAGGTAAGGTGACACCGAAAACCGAGCGCAGTATAGTTAGCAAAATATAAATAACATTAAGAATAAGAAAGAAGGCTAGTTTTGTACTTCTATTTGTGCCTGTATATCTGACAAATGGATTCAAATGATGAACCAAAATAAAAGAGAGAGATTATGGGCAGGAATGGCCTTCAAGTTAAAATTTCAAAATCAGTATCTTTACTTGTTGCAAAGCATAATTTGATAGAAAAGGTGAAGACATGCGATTCGATCTTATCTAAGTTAGTCATGAACTTTTCAATCTTACATTTTTGGATTTGAAACTTCAATTATTAATTAATCTTCCATTCAAATCTCAATTATTTTTGGCAAAACAAAGCAAAAAAAAAATGTTCCATCTCGAAATAAAAACAAACCCAATGACAGTATCAAATAACAAAAACAAAAACCGTTTGATTGTTTTTACAGATTTGTCCGAATAAATTTTTTGGACTAAAATCGGCAAAAGAGGTGAAATGAATTTCTTTCTCATTTCTCTCTCTTCTGTGAAAAACTATGAAAAATATATTTATTTTTTGTAGTTTTTGGCAGGATGGTAACTATCGAATGAATTCGAATATCGGTAGTTAGTAACCGAATAATTACAACTATCGAATAGTTTTATTCATTCATTCATTCGATTGTCCAACGAGTGAAAACTTTCAAATATTTTTCCAATCCTGATAGTCCAAAATCCGAAAAATCATTCATTGCTATGAAAACCAAAGGAACATTACTCTCAACCCGATAGTCCACACTTCATAAGAGTGAAAAAATCATTCGAATGAAAAACCCAGTATGAAAAGCAATCGAACATTTGAATTTTTTTTTATCCGACTGGTTTGAACGAATGATTTCTGCAAAATAGATTATACAATTTTTGGATAACTATCGAATAAATGAATATTTTGCAACTATCGAATAATACCATTGTTTTTATTCCATAGTTCCCAACACCAACCTATTATACCTACAATATCTACAATATATTAAATCTGTACTAAATGAGATAAGGAATGATATGAGTTTTAGATATTTGATGTATTTGCTTATGATATGAGTTTTAGATATTTGATGTATTTGCTCATACTTAAGAGTGAATAGATACGTATGTAATATGTTATTTGGATGAAAATAAATTATGATCTGTGTTCAACATGGAATATATTATCAGGCTTTCAGAATATGTAATCTGATAAAGAGTAATCGTGCAATAGGTAAATCAACTTAGATGATTTTGTTGGATATTGAGAAAGTATTTGACTCCGTTTGGCATGATGGGCTTATCTACAAAATGTTAAATAACAATTTTCCACAATTTCTTTGTAGAATTTTTCAAAGTTTTGTGTCAATACGTTGCTTTAAAGTATTTGTTAACAGTAGTGCGTCTGATGTAGTCAATTTTTGTACAGGTGTACCCCAAGGCTCGGTGCTTCGTTTTATTCCTTATAATTTGTTTACGTCTGATCTCCCAAACCTTCCCCATTGTAAAATAACTATTTATGCTCATGATATCACTATACTTTCTTCGCATGAGTTCGGCCTTAATATTGAGACGAATTTAAAAATTGCGATTGAAATATTGCAAAGCTATCTGTCCAAGTGGAATATAAAACTGAATATGGGAGAAATCCAAGGTATATTTTTCACCCGAAAAATATGGCCTTGCTTTCTTCCAGCTATTCAGTTATGAAACATTGGCCACCTAATAGCATGGAAGCCATTTGTTAGGCATCTGGGCATATTTCTGGATCAAAAAATGACATTTAACAAACACGTTTTAGAAACAATAAATAAAGTATAAAAAGCCATACAAATGTTATATCCCTTTATTAATAGGAAATCATTACTTTCAATCGACAATAAAATGATAACTCATAAGACAATTTTCGAATCTATCTTACTTTACGGTTGTATGGTGTGGGGTAATCACACTAAGTGCTACATTAGAAAGCTTCAAATATCTCAAAATAAAGTTTTAAAAATGATCCTTAATCCTCCTGATCTAAAAATATTGACTGAGTAACAATTTGACACATTATCCGGAATACCCTGTAACCAAAAAAAACAACACCCAAACGTAAAAGTAAGTTCTTAGTGCCTGTTCACATTGGCGAGTGGATGAAAGTCCTCACCATGAAGGTCGTGTTCATATTTTCATGGGGTTGAAAGACATTTTGACAACATTTGAATCGCAGCATTTTTAATATTTAAATTTGAGCAGTTGGCTTGAACCATACTTTTTTTCCTATTCTTCACACCTCCTTGCTCATCAACGATCAAAACTAAAATGAAAAAATATGTCACAAATGGAACGAGATGGAAAAAAACGACGTGCTTCACCCAAAAATCCACTTTAGAAATGAATTTTCGGTGGAAGTAACCGTTCTTCTTCCCACTTAATAAAAAGCGTTCCCTCTCTTTCGGATAATCTTCCTGCCCGCGCCAATGTAAACAGGCACTTACTCAAATGCATCAAGTTATTATAACCAGTTCCAAACATTTATATTTTACTCAACAGGCACCTGATGATGTCCATAGGCATGAATGAAACGTTTTTTGCAAGAATTTATCTTTATTTTTATTCAACTTAACATCAAATGAGACCTATGAACCCATGTATCATAAGTTTCTCACTTTCTTCTGTACACTAATCACAAAAAATGGTAAAACAAAATACAGAATAGGCCCTGCGATCCGCTTTATGGTAAACCTGCCTGGTTTTTACTGTAAATGTGCCTCTAGGATGCCGATATCTAACCATTGCATATGTAGAGAAACTCTTCGTGGTCCAGCTAAGGCCAGATTTGTTTGGTAATGTTTTTTTTTTAGCATAAATTTATTATGGTGAGTGACATTTCTTTGACCTTAGAGACGAATGTCGTTTCGTTTGGGCTGTCAAGAAGTCCTTTTCCTTGTGTACTCCGATTTTTATTTAAATTGAACACTAAAAACTTCTTCGGACTTTTATATTTTAAATATATTTGCTTGCGATGCGAATCAATTTGAAAATTCAGAATAATGAATTGGCCAAACAGAGTCGATCGCATAAAACATGAAATCTAGTTTTCCACTCTATACTATTTGACGTTTATGTATATTTATATTTTTTAGTACATTTTGACATAAAATCGGCCGTTTTCGAAAACGTCATTTGCAATAAGGGTTGCGAACATCAAACTGCAAACGTCATTAGGTATCGTTGATCTGTGTCATCTACATGATTTTTTTCTTGCAAGAGCATTTGACATTTTCGAACAGAGCAATCATCCTTGAATGCATGTTATTACGCAGTGCAAATTTCTGGCTGCTTTTCTGCAGCGCATATGACGTTTATGAACAACTGTCCTGCAAACACTGCATTATCGAACATGCTGCAAAGGCAGATTGATTTCTAATGTCGTTTTCGAACAAATGACTTTTGCAGCTTGCGTTTAAGAACATTTTACAAAAGCAATTTGATGCAGATGACGTTTTCGAAAATGGCCATCGAGGCGAGAGATTTTGATTCCCAAATGAAAACGAGAAGTAAAATTTTGATTCTGAGAACATGAGGGGAAATGGTTTTACATCATTTTGCTTCACCGGTACACGGAGAAAATCCCAAACGACAAAAAATATTCTCTAGTATTGTGCTTATTTTCATCGGCTTTACAGTTCCCAAAAAATTTTGGATAATCAAGTACCAGGAAAATGTAGATGATTGGTCATTTCCTTACATTCGTCAATATTACGACCGAGTTTTAGTATATACATATATTTTACGTTCGAATTTTGCTTTGCGAAGCTTCAATGTATTATATGCATATGTGTACAATGTACATATGTATATCCATCTCGATTTGTTTTTATTTTCTTTCAATCTAATGTAACTTTAAAATTAAATCTATTGTAGGTACATTCATTGCTAAGTTAGAAGAAACAAAACAAAAACACTATCAACTGATAAATAATTTTAATGATTTTATTTGAAACTATTTATATATATATTTTTTGTTTTTAAATCATAGTTACGACCCTTCGCGTGTTACTGTATTAATAAAATATTACTTAGTTAGTTCTTAATTGAAATTTATATTTCTTCGTCATTACATTTTGATGGCAGTTAATTAAGTTTTGCAAAACAGGAATGAGCAACGCCTATATTCATACACCTAAATACTTACACTTATATAATTCTTTTTTATTAATTAAATCAATTATTTACAATCAGAACAAAGTAGTATACGAATACGTACGAATTTAACAGCATGTATGTATGTATAGATAATACTCTCCTGTTCCACTTGTGTTATTTTTACAAGACTTATTTTGCATTTAACTTATTTTTTTACAGCTTTAAATTCTTATAATATTTACCAGCTTAGCTTTGATTTCATTTTTGTATTTATTAATTTCAAAATATATATTTATGTATACATGTGTGTATATATGTATGTACATATATATATATTCATGTGTTTGTTGAAAGTTTGGGTTATTACATATTTTTTAGCTCTTGTATTTAGCTAAGTATTAGGTTTAAATTATTTATAACTTTCCATCAATTTAAAATTTGCGTTTGATGTAATTTTTTTTTAAATACTAACAAAATCAAAAGGGAAAAAGGCAAATTTAAAAGCGCACTAATTTTGATCTTGATCTAATATAATTTCATATTATGGATAGTCGATATTGGCCGGTATTTTGTATATGATATGAGAAAAAAAAAGTAAAGTTGAATTGGGAACTGAAGTTTAATTGAAAATACTTACTTTGGATTTAAAAAAAAAATCATATCTGTAATTTTTAACTTAATATACTTGGCTTTCTTCGATTCCATACCAAGTTTATAGGTGTTGATGTTCGATCTAACTGTTTTACTCATATTTTTTCATTTTATTTCAGTAACAAAATCAAACGAGAACATTGTGCACGCATTACGATCTAAAGATTTACCGAATAAACTTTGCATGCACACATATTTTATATGCAAGTGTAATTTAACGAATTTCAAGAAACTTAGCCGCAATATTAGACTGTGACTGACATAACATTTATTTGTCCTTATATAAGTACGCCATTTTATGCGGCAGTCCTTATAGATAAAAAATGCGTGGCTTGCTGTTTCGTTGCTTAAGGCATTTTGGAAAGACGGTTTGGGCATTATTGTGGAAGACATTCTGTAAGCTAACCTCACATTTAATTACAAGTTCCTTGTTTCAGACAGCAACCCAGAGCCCGATAAATTCATTAGGAAATGTAATGAAAATAGAAAATGTTTACTCAAGCGAGCAAAAAATGTCATGCTACGCTATAATGGATCGAACTATTATGAACATAACATTCATCAGTGTTATGTGATATGTGCGCCGATTTTTTTTTTTCATTGCACAATTGCTATACACTCTAATATACTTGCAGGTTTTACAATAAAATTGAAACTATGAAAAAGCCAAGAAGAGAAATAAAACAAAAGAAATAAAAAAGTGCTAAGTTATTTTTTTAAGAAATAATTATTTTTCTTCATTTTATCTAAACTTATCACTAAATGATACAAAATAAAAATGAACATAAATTTGCATTTTAATTCTATATGAATGAAAGGTTGCTTTTTACGATGTTATCTTTAAACTAAAACAATTAAACTAAAGTTAAAAGTAGGATTTGCTTTCTATAGGTTTTTCTTTTTTAAGTTTCGTTTTTCATTTACATCAGAAATGTAATCATAAAATGTTGGTTATAATATTAAGTTGCATATTATATAAGATAAATTTATATAATATATATATATATATATATATATATATATATGTATATATATACATATATATTTTTGTTTATATGTATTTATATTTAGTTTCCTTTGTTTTGTTTTTGCTCTATTCTTCATCTTATCATTATTTTTTAATTATTAACTGTACAATTTAATTGGATTCTAGTTAATTCTGTCCTCAATTTATTAATTACATTTTTTCCTAGAGTTCTTTTAAATTTTTGTTTAAATTTCCCATCTGTAATGCATAAAAAAAAGAAAGAAAAAACAAACAATAAATGTGTGAAAATAAATACATTGATTTTTTCTAATAAATTTGTTATCAAACAAAAAAGATGCGTATCTTAAAGTAGTCCCAACCGTAGACGGGTATTGTGCATAAGCCTTCGTAAGCCAACATACATATTTAAATTTCAAATTAATTTATTTAAAGCTGTATATTAAAAATTATGCGGTTTATTTTTATTTAAACATATTATACATAGCTTCAATCCAAACATGTGTCACACAAAATAGATCTACGACTGTTCGGTAAAATAAAGAACTGTCACACGTCATTTAATTAGTTAAGTCAAAAAAATAAAATAAAAACAAAAACGAAAAATAAAAATTGGAATGCAGAATTAAAAAAAAAAAAAACAAAAAAAAAACGCTTATTTGAAATATTGAAACTTGTAATAAGTCAAATGCACAAGACCCTTTTTCGCAGTAGTAGCACTTGTAATAATTTACTAACTTTTTTTTTCTGCAGTCTGAAATTAACTTAAATTAGACATCTTTTCTCTTTCGGAGCGCATGTCATCCGAACCAATGCAGAAAACTATGAAAGCTCACTACTCATAAACCCAACCAATTAGGCGATAGATCCCACCATCAATTAGATAGTAAATCAGCTCCATTTGAATTTGTCGGCGTTGTTTTTACTGACGGTATCATACTTGAGGCTGTAATAATATTTGGCGAACGTACAAATGGCGCAGCCAGTGCACAAGAACCAAACGTATGCGTTGTAGTCAAAGCATTCGAGAGAAATGAGGATGTACTCGCTGAAAATGTCGAAATTGTCGGCGGCAATACAGTTGGACTTACGATATCTTCAGCAATTATAGATGAAGACGGTGAAGACAAAGTAGTATCTGCTGAAGAAGAAGATACATTCACACTGGTGGATGCATTTGGCGGAATGTCAATAGTATGCGTCTCATTACCAAAAATTAAACGTAAACGTTTCTTTTGCGGTGTTAAATGAATCAAAGGCGGACTGGGGTAGAGAGGTGTTTTGGAAAAGGAAACACTTGTTGCAGACGCAGCAACTAATTTTTTATGCTCTCTTCTTCGGTGATCTTTTGATTTATGGCGTTTTTTACGTTTTTGTGGAGACGATGAAACTTCGTAATCAGTTCCGTTTTCTGAAATGCCTTCCATGCGAAGAATCTCGTATTCGACTGGTTCGGTCCCGCCATTCATACTACTTTCATCGGAAAGACTAGTTCCCGATTCAATTACTTCGTCTAAAATTGGACTTCGTTTCATCCGCAAAGTAAGCTTCAATCGCCGTTCAGGCGTTTTCAATAAAGCTTCAGGACCTTCTGTAGCAATTGGCTGAACCAATTGATTTTCTACAGCCCGACATTCACTCGAAGAATTACTATGATCTGATTCACTAACACACTTCGAATGTTTTCTCTTGCGCAATAAAGCATTTTCTGCATCATAAGCTTTGTTATTATTATTCATTGAGACACCAAACGAAGAATTACTTATGCGTCCATTACGACGTAATCTATGTGTAATATCACCGCTATAAGAATTGTCATCTACCATAGACCGATGTGTTAGCTGATGCTCCTGATGCTGATGTATTGATTCAAACGATGCAATCAGATTTTTTCTATAACTTGGAGCTGTTGAAGCAAAGTTGTTAGAATTGCTTAAATGGCTACTGACACTACTACTACAATTACTTAATGTACTTAAATTACTACCAGTGCTACTACTGCTGCTGTTACATTTATTACTGCTATTCGTGTCTTCGACGCCCCCGCTGACACTGCTGTTTATATCACTGCTGACATTTAGTTTCTTAGGAGGCGTCGTAGACACCTCAGCAAATTCGTCTACGATACTTTTGTTACTACTATTTAATAGTAGCGGTTGTATGGATGTTATTTGTTGTTTTTGTTGTGTTGGTGGTAATGATAATAATTTATTGCTACTTGTTATATTACTATTTAAGTTATTATGCAATTTTTCTACTACGGCAGTTTGTTGTTGTTGAGTCGATTCCAAATTTGCTTTCTCTTTGTTAGCACTATTACTTTCTGTTCTTGAATCGTGTTCGTTTTTCTGTGGTAGTTTTCGGTGGTGATTACGTAAAACACGCCCATTGCTGACACGAACGCCTCCATTTGATGTTATTGGTGGTGCAGGTGGTATGGAATCAGACGCTGGCAACGTTGATGAGACAGAGGTTTTACAATTGGCCACCTTTAAGCTATTCTCATCTGCTGCACTCTCATGATTCTCATTAAATACTATACTTTTATGCACCGCATCACTTGCTATACAATGACCGCTTTCTTCTTCATCTTCTGGTAAGTCTTCATCCATGTCAACATGCATTGCCTCCGTGGTGGAATTTCTTAAATTTCTAGAACTACGCAAACCAATTCGTTGGCAATGTGTGGCATGCATATTTGTGGTATGATTTGACACTGTTGCACCATTTTGCCGGCGCAATTGACGGCGTGTTTGAAATGATCTCGAAACACTTGGTGGAGGAGCATTTACTGGTGTTGCATTGTCCGTATCAGTCGAAACGGAACTAATACTACTGCTAGTACTATTGACACGGGCTGATTTTCTCAGTGATTCCCTTATATGTCCATTGCTCTCTAATCGGCCATTTTGTTGTTTTTCCATTGCAACACCACCGCCAGCTCCATTAAACTTCTGATGTTGGTATGTGTTTGCCATAATCATTTCAGCATCATATTTAGTCATACCTTTTTGACGAAGCTCTTTCATTGTCAGTGGTGTCGCTATCACAACATTGTTACTTTTACCATCCTTGCTACTTTCCGCAGTATCATTTTTTTTACTTGTGCCAGTAGCATTATTCGAATTACTACTATCTACTAAATTTAAACAACTATTTGTATCTGTGTTTGTGGTGGAATTCGCTCGGCTTTTAATCCGATTTATGCGATTGTCAGTCTCACGCAATCGATAACCTCCTGCGTCTTGCAGGGATCCTGCAGCTGCTACACCCTCTGCATCAGGTTGAGTGCCTTTTGTTTTAGCAAATGCTCCAGTCCCACGACGTTCACATGTTTCACACTCGCAATAGCAGTTCGCATCTCCAAAAAAATCCTCACCATAAAAGCAAGTAATTTCCTCTCCAATTTCAATGTCTCGCAAAACTTTTACGCAGGCAGTATCTCGACCTGTAGCTACGAATTTACAATTCGCCCGGCAGTCGTGGTTTATATAGGCGGCTGGGCCGAGCCAAAGCTGAGCGCAATTTTTTCGGCAACTATACATCACAGAGAAGTCATTTTTGCCAGTATGTAAAAGTGCAGCCTCTTCCGATTCTGTGAGTTCAGCTATGCATCCAACGAGGCATTCTATTTTGTCGTTTTTATACCAGCGTTTTGTTGAACATATTTTCGCTCCTTTTTGGCCTTCTAGGGAGTACCGATAGCAGGGTTCGATAACAAATCCACTGTCCTTATCAAAAACACGCAAATATCGGATAATCTGTAATCAAACAATTCAAAAATTTAAATACGTACAACACTATCATTTAATAAAAAATATGTACATATATATATAATACAATTTATAGTTTCTTGCTTCTTAACCTGAACGACAAACTATTCCAAGCACGGTATTGCCAGCAGTTTTTTTTTTGTTTAAAAAAAAATTCCCTATATCCCTTTAAACTGTGACTTCAAACCAAAGAGTAAAGTTAATACATTATGTATACGTACATGATCGTGCAATCGCTTAATGGACATCTTGTTCTTGTTCTTAACACTTCTGGGTATCCAATGACCGTTAAAAATTCTTTTGACAGCCACCTCATAATTTTGCGTTTTAATGAATTCCAATACAATTGATTTCAATTCTTCGGGATCTATTTTTAACGGACGGTATCTGATATTCATTTTGTGAGTTTGAAATCCCAAATGTGGATCCAACACAAGTGATGTGGCCAAGTCATCGTTTTCTGATAATTCCTTAGGTGTCATACCAGTCGATTGATGTAGCCGATAGTTGGCATATGACGTACTGATACCATTCCCAAGCGCAAGATGATATCCATTACTATTGTTGGTTAAATTTTGACCAAATGTACCATGGCCATGGTTTCCAGCGTAACCACTTCCACCATTGCTACCATTGTTTGTAGCAGCAGTGCCGCCACCACTACTTGCACCACCGGACGATGGCATCGAATAGTGGTGTGTCGTTGAAGAGTAATTAGTGTATCTGCTGCCAGTTTCACCTCGACGATGATGATGTGAACCAACAACCATTTCTGCTTACCAGTTACTAAAAGTAGAAAAAAAAACTTCTATTAGAATATACTCGCAAAAATAGAAGAAATAAGGAGGAACTAAAAATCCGGTTTACAACTAACAATTGGCTTATAAAATAATTAGAAATATTTTATGTAATCGTTTATTTTCTTATACTCTGCATACTTGGCAATGCTTTGCACCAAACCAAACAAACAAGGGCCATCATCTGTCATTCTATCAGCAAAAAAAAAAAACACTACATCAGTATCCAACGCACACAGGTTTTTCGCTTTAATAAGCATGCATATGTACATAAATTTACCCTTTCGCACATTTTAAGAACTTCTCAACTTTAAACACACAAAATGTCTGGATAACAGGCACATGCGTATTAACCCAAAAAAAAAAACACATGATTCTGACAATCAATTGATTGTATGAGTTTTGAATGTGAAGTAAAATGGAATTATGTTGGCTTGCCAGCCCCAAAGAAAAGCTTCACCTGTGCAGAAAGCCTTGTATTCGAACACATACTCATATATTCATGATTTCTGCAAATAAAAGAAAAAAAAACCCTTAACACAAATACATTCTTCCATCCGACCACTCTTTTGAAAATATGTAGCAGAAAAGATAAGGTAGGTTTGAAGGTACAAATCCATGCACATTTTTGGCCCAAAAGGCACAAAATATGAATTAACGTGAACATGAGCACTGTTTTGAAATTTTCCAAAAATTAAAAAAAAATTACAATAATCACAAATTGTGTCAGCTGGATAGCAGATAAATAAGGCAGAAATAAGAATTGTCTCACGCACATTGCACTTCTCCATTTTTGCCACTACACACACTGGTACAATTTCCAATACTTATTATTGTTTTTTTTTTCACACACTAATTAAGTACTCAGCTGTTATAAAAGAGGGTGCTGTGATTGACGAGCAAACAGATACATCGTGAAAGGGATAAAAGACGGTACGGGCGACAAATGGCCGAACGCTTTTTTCTCCCTATTTTCTTCTCCATGATTTTCGATTAATATGACAGAAACAAAAATCATGTTGCTCACATAACGAAGCCCACACAATAATTGAAGCATTTTAATTATTTCTTTTATTTTCTTTATTCATATGCATTGCAATTAAATTAGCTGCATTCAACGAAACCAATAAAACATTAACAAAAATCGCAAACTTGACGTCTATATTCAATCAAATTTCGAAATTGTTTCACTTCGCTTGCGCCTTATCCACCATGCACACTCACACATCCGCAGATACTCGACGAAACACATAATTTTCACCGCCCTTCGAGGATTTTTTTTCATTCGATTATCGCTGGCTTTTCAGCCATTTTCCAAAAATTCTCTTCAATTTTACCTTTTCAGCATTAGTTCCGCACAATGTTCTAACCATAATTTTTTCTTTATTATATTGAGAAAAACGTACAACGAATTCGAACACACGATAAATCCGATCCGATTAATTCCGAGTAAAACGTAAAAACGCTACAACAGAGATCCAGAGTTTGATGTTCTTTATACTCAATTGGTTTTTTTTTTTCTTCTTATTACACTGCTTATGCTACTGCTACTGCTGCCCTGCTGCTAGTTCTTTCATCGACAATAGCGACAAAGCGAAGAGAGTGACGGTGCCTGACGATAACCAGCAGCCGTGTGAAAGAAGAAGACGTAATATGAGCGAGCTAACGATATTCACACTGCAACGGCACCAAATACACGATTGTTTTTTTTTTTCCTTTTTTTTCTTTTTTGTCGAAGTCTCATAGAACTGAAAATTTCGAAATTCAATACATGTTCATTCTTCTAGGATTTATATTAGAAAAGGAATGTCTAATGTTTATTCTAAGCTATACTACCGTCGCATCTACTCCAATTCACTTTTGCGCTAGCAGGAATTGTTCTGTCAACACACTGAGTTCATTTTAACCACACGTAAAAAAGGGAAAAGCATACAATGTATTGACGCGCTCATGCCAATATGGCGTCTACGGCGATTTTTTTTTCTAGGGACAGCGACCTACGACTTCTCCACTTGCAATAACTCTATCTTTTGCTCAAACGTCTCCATCATTGCATTATATCGTTTATTCCAGCATTACATGCTATGTTCTTAGTTTGCTTGATTTTTACGTATTTTTTTTTGTTTTTCTATCACGACTTATCACATTAACGGGCAAAATTCAACACTCGAAAAGCTCGCACATGAATTACAATGATTTTTTTTTCCCAATTTCGAAAATGGATGTACAAAATATGTGACATTTGTCTCTTTCATTTTTAGGTATGCACTTTTGATCGACTTGTTATTATTCCAAGCAGTGACTAGAGACATCTTTGTGAAAAGTTAAATATGAATTTTGTTGAAGTTTTCAGTTATTAACGGCGAGTTTAAATTTGGTTTTGCTTATTATTATTATTATTATTATTATTATTATTAATTCAATTCAATTTATTATTAATAAATTAAGGAAAGTACAAATAAGACTTGGTCTTTTACAGTACATTTTTTTGGAGTGCATATAACATTAAAATATAAACCTTAAAACTATAATTGAAAAGATAGAAACAGAAGGGAAATGAGATAGCGAAAGGGGGGAAAAAAGAAAAATATAAAAATTGGGAAGAATAGAAAGAAAGAAAGGTATTATAAATGAGGAAAGAGGGAAGAGGATTGAGGTGAATAGTTGTTACAATTGTTACAGATATTGAAGAGCGGTAGTTTTGAATTTATTTGTTCCAATGATTTGTTTTGTTGATGTTGGAAGGCTATTCCAAAGTCTGGTAACATAAATGAAGAAGAGACGAGAAGAATTTAGGTAGTTAAAATAAGGCATAGTTAATTTGAAGGTCCTGGTAGATTGGAGAAATTGAAGTTTTTCAAACAGGTACATTGGAGATTTTTTATTGACGAGACGGTGCATAAATTGGCAGCATCTAACTTTTAAAAACTGCTTAAACGTACAGCCCAAAACAAGATTGTGATAGTGCGAGATGTGATTGTATCGCGGTAATCCAAATACATATCTTATAGCATCATTAAAAGCAACAAGTAACTTATGTTCGGATTGAGAATCAAGTTTGCAGTACACAAGAGTAGAGTAGTCAAATATTGGAAGCAATAGAGTTTTAATAATTCTAAGTTTTGTTTCTACTGGCGTAAAACTGGAAGACATCCAAAGCTTTCGTAGACCAGCATAAATTCGTCCAACAACATAGTTAGTATGGTCTTTAGCAGAAAGAGAACGATTAATTTTGAATCCAAGATTTGTTACTTTTTCGACAAATGGAATGGGCTTATTGTTTAAAAGTATTGATGGAAAATCATCAGTTTCAAAATATTTTTTCGAAATTAGAATTGCTTGCGATTTTTCTAGATTAAGATGCAGCCTGTTTAAAGTTGACCAGGTGTAGATTCTAGATAGATCTTCGTTCATTCTAACAGTGAGGTCTTCAGCTAGTCCGGGTGGCCGTGATAAGTATACTTGGGCATCGTCAGCGTAAAGGTGAATGGAGACATTTGAGCACACTTTAGGCAGGTCATTGATATACAGACAAAATAGTAATGGACCCAGAATGGAGCCCTGCGGGACACCCGTTAATAACTCCCTAAAATCGGAACATTTGCCTCCGTAAATGACCTTTTGGTAACGATTACTCAAATAATTCCCTATGAGACGCACAGACTGTTCACTGAAGCCAAAGTATAACCTCAGCTTCTGACACAGTACGTTGTGATTCACTCTATCAAAGGCTTTGGAAAAATCAAGCAAACAGAGCACCGTTAGGTTATCCATATCGTATCTAATTCTAATGTCATCGAGAATTTTTATCATAGCGGTAGAACAGCTGTGACCCGCTCTAAAGCCTGATTGAACTGGAGAAAGCAAACTGTGTTGCTCCAAATACCTCGATATTTGCATAGCGAGGATCTTTTCCAACACTTTTGATAGACATGACAAAATACTTATAGGGCGGTAGTCAGATAAATTCGATGGCTGAGGTTTTTTAGGAACAGGGATAACTTTGGCCAATTTCCAACTATCAGGAAAAGAAGACGAAGCTATGGAAAAATTGATAATATGTGTAAGCGAGCTTATGACATGGATCAAAATCATTTTAATAAAGCGAATGGGTACACCCTCCTCACCGACAGCATTAGATTTCACAGAACGAATAACATTAATTACGTCCACTTCTGAAACAGCTTCAAAGTAAAAACTCGACGAAACAAATAATGAATTTTCAGGCGTAAAGCGAAGATTATTGATATATCCTGATAAAAAAGCATCATTAAGTTCATTCACATCAGGAATGATAGCAGCAACCGTTGAATTTTTTCCAACGCCAATAGAACGCAAGTTACTCCATAGTTTTTTAGATGATAAACCCGGGTTCAGTTTGGAAAAGAAATAGCGTTTTTTGGCACTTCGTGTAATAAAAGTTGAGTAATTACGAGCTCGACAAAATATTTCCCAGCAAGAAATAGATGGCCTCTGTTTCCATTTTATATAAAGTTTGTTTCGAACCCTAATAGCATTACGAACTTCGTCAAATAAAAACAACCATCGAATACTGCATAATTTTATTTCCAACGGAATCACAAAAAAGTATCTATTCGTCTAACATTGGAAGATAAGATTTATTTTCGGTTTTTCTGCTAAATGTGAATACATGCAAAAACTCTGCTTCTACTGAAGTGATACATCCTTTTTAGAAACTTTTTATAGCTTTAAAATATTGTGCATTAAATTTCGATCTATGGTTCTTATTTTTTCTTATTATATTAAAAATGGTTATAAGAAAAATGACTTGAATTGGCGGATATGAAACAAACCTTGTTAATAGCTGATGAACAACCGATTGCTGATCAGAAATATCTTGACATTCGTGAAACCCAATTCTGATTGAGAAGTATACCGTTACAATAAGTAGACAATTCATAGTTCGTGTTAAAGCCCTTACGAAATTCATTACAAACAATCAATATGTATTAGGAGACCAAGTGCCAGATTATTAATAAATTCTTGCTAATTATTAAACACTGTTATATAGACAAGTAATGAACTCGAATTACATACATTATTACTATTTAAATAAATAGAAAATTCTAAAAATAATATTTACAAAATAACATACATCAATAATAATTATATTACCAAACGACTATTGAAACAACTTTTCAGGTACATATTTTTTGCGCTCAACGCTCAATGAGAATGTATTTTATAAAATCTTAAAAAAAAAATATTATTTTCTCTTTAGTACGCCTATAAATGTATTGTTTGTAAATACTTACTTGCTTAAGGTGGCGCTACAGTTCGGGGTAACCAACAAGCGTCTCCAGCCAGTTGTTTCCAGTTTCGCACGGTAAGTTGGTAACTCCCCTTCCACTTTAATTGTTACCTTCAATATCAAAATTGTTCGAAAAAGCTGTTAAGAGTATACTATTTCAAAAAACAAAAAAATGTTAGCCATGCTCAATTCGGATTTAGAGAAGGCCTTTGGAGTTTAGTTCCTTTAGATAATAATAGATATCTTTAGATAATAAAATGTGTTGCGCTGGGCTTTTTGTGAAGGCCTTTGATATGGTGAACCATAATATTTTATCAAATAAATTATTTTGTGCAGGATTTCGCGGTTTTATGCTTAATTGGTTTACTTCCTACTTAAGTAATAGAACTTAAAAGGTCTTAATAGATAATTCTGCAAGTAGTCCAAAAGTATTCAACCTAGGTGTCCCCCAAGGTTCAGTCCTAGGCACATTATTATTTCTTATTTACATCAGCTCGCTTTTCAGCCAACCGTTTTTAAGCAAGATCATAGCCTTTGCA
Organism: Volucella bombylans; assembly: GCA_949129095.1. Taxonomy (NCBI): domain Eukaryota; kingdom Metazoa; phylum Arthropoda; class Insecta; order Diptera; family Syrphidae; genus Volucella; species Volucella bombylans. Next base: position 156,286,518 of record OX422143.1, read on the forward strand.
GTCGAACTTGGTATTGCCTATGGTTCAAAATGTCCTCTAGATTTAACTGCTGATATAAATCACGATGTATAATCCTAAGGACATGATTTGGGGTGCATAATCTGGTTGCAAGCAATAAAACAAAAGTAATGAACTTTATGACTGGTACACAACGTTCTTTAAACTTTGAAATCTGGTTCCATTCAAAGTGCCTGTTTACATTAGCGACGGGGTGAAAGTCCTTACCATGAACGTCGTGTTCACATTGTCATGGGGTTGAAAGACTTTTTGACAAGTGGAACACTTGAATCGGAGCATTATTAATTTTTAAATTTAAGCAGTTGGCCTGAAACATACCTTTTTTCCTATTCTTCACACTTCACTAAAATGAAAAAATATGTCAGAAATGGAACGATATGAAAAAAAACGACGTGCTTTGCCCGAAAATCCACTTTAGAAAAGGATTTTCGGTGGAAGTAACCTTTCTTTTTCCCACTTCAATAAAAGCGTTCCCTCTCTTTCGGATAATCATCCTGCCCGCGCCAATGTGAACAGGCAAAAACAAATGCCCCATATCTAATGAGTTAGTCTGTAACTGTAATTCAATTTTACGCAAACGATATGTGATGCGAATTTTTCCAAGATTGGACCAGTGTATCAGTATAAATACCTGGGTTTAAATTTCGATTTTAAAATGAGCTGGTCTGACCATATTTCATCCTTAAAAAAATATTTACATTCTGCTGTCCATGTAATATTTCGCCATAGAAAATACTGCAGTACTCGTATTAAAACTACAATATGGCATAAGTTGCTGGGGAGGTGCCTATCATACAAAGCTGTTGCCTTTAATCGTTTTACAAAAATATACTATTAGAAAGATTTTGTAGGGTACGATCTATGATCTTGTTCAGAACATTGAATATTCTACCACTTAAAAACTTGTAGTACTATAAAGTATCCAAAAATTTTTTAATAGGAGTGGTTACATGCAAAGTCCAATTTCAAAAATACATAACTTACGAAGCGGATCTAACAATTCTATTCCAGCGCTGTTGTTCCGAACAACTGTATACAAAATCTTCTTCACTGTTGTGTCCTGCAAACTGTTGAACAGACTTCCAGAAGATATTCATACTCACAATTCTCCTAACCAATTTTTTAAAAAGATTAAGAACTGGCTACTTACTTTTGACCACGAAGAAATCAAAAATTTGTTGCCGTATGTCATTTAATTTTGAATACTTAAAATAATTTACAAATGAATACTGAATACACCACTTTTTGTAACTTTTTATAACATTTCTTAACTTTTTTATTTCACATTTTATAATATTATTTTAAATTGTTTAATATTGTTCAATAAGGAAGTAAGAATAAAGAATAAATAAAAATAAAAAGCTTGAGTGCGCCACCTGAGTGAGGATCTTACTCTGCTGCGCTGTTCGGATTCGAAGATTTTTCGGACCGGAACATTGGTGTTTATATGCTCTACATGATCCACCCATTTAAGTCGTTGGACCTTCACACTTCTGGTTAAGTCGATGTCGATGTCGATGTCGCTGTACAGCCCGTACAATTAGTCGTTGCATCTCCTCCTCTACTCAGCGTCAAGCAGACGGGACCGAGAATCAGCAAAGAGCACCTTCATCCATTTTTGATAAAGTCCATGCCTCTACGCCATAGAGCAGGACTGGGATTTATAAGGTCTTATATAGGGTCACTTTTGTTGTTCGAGAGCGGACTTCGCTAGTCAATTGCCTTATTGTCTGAATTAACAGCGGGCTCTAAGTGATAAAGTGCTTAGTTATATCTGTCGAAGGTGGCGTTCTGTCACTCATACATTCTGAATGTAGAACTTTCCAGACATGGGTATATCTCGCTTGAATTAAAATATCTGCTTACTTATCTGACGTCGGTTTATTTGGATGTTTGGATAATTTCTAACATTTTGTAAAATGTTGACGTAGCTTTGAACTTGCACCCTAGCACGATTTCCACGTTTCCTCGCCGTTTTCCACGTTGGAAAATGTCCTAGTGAATATCCTGGTATTAGTGCAGTACTTTTGAATTATTCTCTTTAGTATTTCAATGTAGGTGACCGTGGCTCAAGTGGCTTCCAAATCAGAAGGTTCGGTGTTCGAATCCGAACCTTTCCCGAAAGACATTTATCAAGTAAGATGAGTTTTTGACTAGAAACTTCCACTAAGAATTTACATCCGTATTCACAAACAGTACTTCCCTAAGTAAGACACCAATACTGTGCAAATAATGCTTTTTCTCAGTGCGTTCCTATTGGCAACCCTTTTAATTCATAAGTCCGCTTTTACACAGCACGGCGGCACTAGACGTTTTCATGTTAAACTTAAGTCCTTTTTTGGCAACAACCCAATTTAGCTTAAAGTCTTGTTTATTTTCTATTCTTTTTTTTCTCTCTTTTCTTTTTTTTTATATCTATTAAATTTAATTTAATGGAGATGTTCTTGGTTTTCGTTTTGTTTTATTTTAGTTCATTTAATTTCACAAGAATACTTAGTTTTAAGTTTTCTTATTGATATGTTTGTTTTACGTTTATTCAGTAGTGTTTAATATTTTAATTAATTCTAGGCGTCACTATCATATAAGATATTTATTTAATCTTAAAGTGCATACTTTCAATTTACAAATAAACAAATAAACAAATGAGTGTAATGCGCATGTTTTGGTTATTTTCTTTTGAACTGTCATTCAGTGATGCGCACATTTTTACACGTCGCCTTCTCCGTTTCTTTGGTTTTTCATGTTATTTAACAGATCTTTTTCATTTCATCTTTGGCGCTCAGTGTTTCATAATTGAAAATGAGCCTGCTTCTTAATTCTTTGGTCCATTTAAGTTCATCCGCCATACTGAAACGTTGTGCTCGTAACAAGAGCCAAGGAAATAATGAAGCAAATGCGAAAAAGAAAGAAGAAGGAGAAAAAGAAATGTCAAAAAGATGCAATTAAAATCTTAGTGCCTGTTCATGTTTAAATATCAGGTACCAATGTGTTGATTACAAGAAGGGAAGAAAAGTGAAACGAAATCCAAATTTTGAGTTTAAAAAAAATATACAGTTGGTTTGAGCAACTAGAACTAAAGATACTTTTAGACATTAAAGTACCTACTCATAAATACGAATTCAACGACACTGTTTGTAATAAGCATAAATTGCAAATATGAAATGTTCAATAGGTAGCAAACAGGGTGACGTAAGGCTTTATTTTGCATTGTATCTCGGGGGGAATGCATTTGCAAATGGTCCTTTACCTTATTTGTTGATATACACAACCAAAAGTTTCGTAAGCGTAAGTTTCGTGTCATGCCCACGTTGTCTTCAATGCCAACCTGATGAATAAGGTAATAAACAATTTCTTATTGAGGATGTCAGAGCACAACTGGTCTAACTAACAATAGCACAATTTTGAGAAATCCTTATTTAATTTCAAACGAAAAGTACTAAATGATGAGTAGTTATCCTTTTTTCCGATAGATCTCACTACCAATCAAGTAGGCTTGTTTCCTTTGTGCACCAAAGAAATAATGTCATTCATGTCACACTTATCTCCATTTCTATAAAATTTGCACTTAGACTCCTTGTGCTCTAACCCCCTCAATTCAAATGAAGAGTATCTTGTGGATGTGACAGTAAGACTCTTAAGGGAACTAAACTTGTTGGAAAGCTTGCCAGATTTTCACCTTTGCAAAAATGACTTTTCACTGCATCGAATATTTACGTGTGATATTATAATAAGGTAATATATTGCGCATGTGTCAAAAAAAGTAAAAACCGAAAAATCCAAGATGGCTGCCGAGAGTGATCAATTTTTGTTTACATATACTGTACGTTCATAATTGCTTGAGTTCGAATTCTTTATGGAGACTTTTATTCATTTGTAATGGTAAATATTGATTAATAGTGATTCTAAAACAGCAATCATCTGCGACTTGGTGTTGGGGTATCTTGTAGCAAATTTAATATGTGTGTGTATGAGAAAATATAACACAAAAAGACGAATTCCATTTCTTGAACACATAAGTATGTAATTTTTTAGAACATAAGTTAATATAAAAATGATTCTATGTTTGCAAAAAAATATCACAAATTCAAAATAGACTAGCTTAACTCTACTATTTTACAATATTGTTTTTTATCATTTTCCTTTTTCTACTTGTTAAATTGTCTTCTATTGTATTATTTAGGTGTTTAATTCTAAAGTATATACGTGAACGGAAGAAAATTTTTTTCACTTTTCTTTCGGACGGTATGTCTTTTGAAGGATTAAGTAACTGTTTTAAATAGTTCCGACAATAAACTATATCATCTTTATTAAACATTTTAAAAATTGTCTCCATCTACTCCATATTTACCATCATTTCGTTGTTAGGATTTTAAAGATGTCCCTCCATCAACTGATTAGTCCACGTGAACGATGTCTTGCTGGGTATTTTGAACAGCTAAATCTGAAGTCTTGATCCTGTGGAAAATGTATCCTGCCAAATGCTCCAGACCATCGTATTGTAGAGATTCCAATTCATCTACCGGCTCTTCAGTTACTATAAAGTGTCTTCAGTTGAGTATTACTTAAATACCCCGTACCTTTTAAATCGGGTGTATTATCTATTAAGGTATTGCCTGTTGAAGATGTAAATACAAACGTGTTGCATTAAAAGAAAATACGGTTACTTAATTTCATTTCGTTCAAGTATGTATGAACGAAGTCGATACATGAATTCCAAGCGGTTTGAATGATCAAATAGGCCACCTTAGGATCGAATCGTTCCGAAAAAATTCTCTAAAACATCTTGATTTAGTCTGTATGTCAGTAAATATGAAATACTGTATTCAGTTTTTAAGTCGTTGTACAGAAGTTTATTCGTCATTATACTCGTAATGCCTAAAAGTATTATAAGATTGTAAAAACAAAAGTACGTTTAATTCAACATTACCTTTCTGGAAGGGTATTATGGTTTGTTTTTCTTTAAGCATTATTAAGCATTACGGAAGTCATCTTATCGATAATTCCAAATTGGAGCCAACGCCTTGAACTCTTTCGCGACTATCCTTACCAGGATAACTCTTACGTTGAGAAAGTCGAACCAATCATTCACCTGAAATTGTAAAGATGTAGATGACACATGATTTTTAAGGAAATTTGAATTATTGGCTATTGAAAAAATACAGAACATTTAAGTCAGCCTTCCGAACTTATATAGTTCCCCTAAACTACCAGCCCGTGTAACAGCTTGAGAGACCGTGTGTGAGAATAATTTTGTTTGCAAGTTTCACCTTTTGACATTCTGCACCTTTAACATATAAATTGGTTAGTAATATTTTGTATGCAATACTAAAATCAGACTTAGCATTAGATTTCGAAATAAGCTCTTCTATGATTCCTTTGGAAATGAGTTGCCCGTCCAAAATAAAACAACCATTATCAACGAAGTTGTTCCGGATGAGTTTTATGAGATGGGGCACATCCGCGAACACATACATATTCCTCGATTCATCGGTTGGGTTTTAAAAAAACGATTATGTAACCGTGATTTCAAGTATGATTGCGCACACTTTAAAACCACATTAACTTAATTGGTGAATAATACTAAACAGTATTTTTTTGGTCATCCGTTGGTCAAAATAGTAGAAAATTGGCTGTTTCCAATTACCAATCAATCCCCTTATCATTGCCACTTGGATCTATTTCACAGCTTTCAGAGTTCCATCCTTCCGTTTGTCGTAGATAATTTTCTCTTTGACGTTCGTTTCGTCAAATGAAAGTACACACATTTTGTCGACTTCTTCCATATCGATGTTTTTCATAATATTCAACCCGAATTGGATTATTCAAGGATATACATCTAAATTTGAGCACTTTTTATGTGTTATCACAGCTGGAGGAGGGTATTGTTTTCGCAACAGCAATCGGTAGGCTCGGGGGCCAGCTGTATGTATTGCGATCGCATTAGCACGTTTTTGAGGACATTTTCTTAATTGGCCCTTGGCAAAAATATGACCAACGGAGTCCATAGTTTGTTGCTGCTTCCAGTTTTCTGCTTTCAATTTTGCTATTTGCTCCAATAATCTGCAAAATAGAAAAAATATGGTTGAAATTCTAATTACACTTAATTCGCATTACACTAATTTAATATGTCATCTACTTACTGAGATGTAGGGATATGTAGGGGTGATTTCATCAGTTTGTATACTACAGACGACCATTAATGGTTTAACTAGTGTACCGCAGTCTATCTTGGAAGCATTAGTTTGCATAGAATAATCACACCTGTTTGATAGTCCGCAGGGACTTTCAGATCTATGTTCTCCTTGTCATGCACAATTAGTGCATCACTGAAATAAAAAAACCGAGTGTTATTAGTGTAAATAACGGTTATAATAATTGTTCTTCACATACCTTGGGATCAAAAGTCCATTTTGAATCTGTAAAGCCCGTGGGCTCGTCACTTCTTTATCCTTTTGCAATGGTAACAAAAGTGAAGGAACAGTATCTTCTTTAATTCTATTTCAGAACTATTCCCTATTGCTCGTTCAACGGATTAATGACAAAATCACTTTTTTTAAATGCCACAAATTCGCACCCTTTTTGACTTTTCGGCGTCACAAAAAAAACCCAACGCTTGCACATTTTACTTTGTTTTAGAAACGAGTGATATGATATCTCCTCATTTCCAGTTTTATTTTTGATTTTATAGTTATTAAAATAAATCCCGTACACAGCACAACACATTTAAACACCTTTAAACTTTTTTTTAATCAATTTTAAATCAAAAATCAAACTTTTTACAAATTCCTGTTTGTTTACATCAAAGAGTTGTAACAAAGAGAGCCGATGAGAGAGATAAACATTTCCCCTCCATTGAAATAGTTGCAATTTTCTGCCTCATAAATTTCTGTGGGTAAGCTGTCAAAGCAAATTCAATAATTTTATACACAAATGTGGTTTAAGGCTCCGGCCCATAGAATCCGTTGCGTCCGTTACGATGCCGGATAGGTTGACGTTAATGTATTTGACGGAAATGACAGTCCCATAGAATCCGTGGCATACGTTGGCAGAATAACGAACGAAACGAAACAAAAAAATTTAAATGTCATTTAATCTCAATATTTTCTTTCAAGCTATGACAATTTCTCTTCATTCTCTCAATGTCTCCACCAATGAAAGTGCTTACTCTCAATTTGTGAATGCGTGAACCTCAATATGTGAAAGTATGGTCCTCAATGTGTGAATGTGTGAACTGCCAACGGATTGAAAAGTAGAAATTAAATCTACTTTATCCGTCCGTTCCGTCATATCCTTTGTTTATGGGCCTGCTTCCATAACAACGTGTATATTCTATCGAGCTTCTCTCTCTCTGAGATTATAGCTGTATTGTTTACTTGTATGAAGTTGTACGAAACCTTCACCTTTCCAGTTTAAAGATTTTTTTTTTAAATTGTTTGAAATGGTTCAGTTTGTACAAATATTGTCGACAATACTAGGCGCAATTTCGTATGCAAAGGATTTATTTAAATGGTTACACACTACACATTTTATAATCAACTAACCGTTTACAAAAATAGTTAGAGCATTCTTCAAGCATCACTTCCCGCGTAGCATTATAATGCGTATTCTGAGCCGTACGGACTTATGTAGAAGAAGTAAATCCGAGGGATATACTTGTAGCTCCCAGAAACGAAAACTTAACTCCATACTATCAGTGATATAGTGAGGCCAGCAGCAATGGATTTATTGTGGAAATGAAACTGTTATTTATTCCGTAAAATAGAAAGAAGCGACTAGAAAAAGTAGCATTATTGGCTGGAAATGAAAAAGTTTTCGTTCGACCTTCTCATCCCAGCTATAGATGTTTGCCAATCCCTCAACACGGCTGACCCAGCACTCGGCTGACATTGAAGATATATCGCCAGGTGAGAAGGCTGGTAGTGCGTCTGCAATTTCTCTTATCATGCAACTTACTATAAGTTTATCTGTATCTGTGATTCTCGGTAAACGGGCTGACTCTATGACCAACAACGACTTATTATTTGGCTCAATATGGATACCCATCAGTTTAACTATTATAATGCTATAATGACAACCAAAATTTAATTTCCCTCATAATAACACAAACTTCAAATTTATGTTGCTTGTCCTAAATGGAAATCATATATAGTCGAACAATAATAATAAAATATATAATACGAATAATATTCGTATACATATCAAGCCCACAATCGAATTTTAAAATTAACACTTATCTTGGCCAGATTCCTTATCCCACATCTGATCCTTAAAGTTTATAGAAATTTCTGATATACTATTGAATAAAATTAAACAAATATTTTAGAAATTCTTTTTATTTTAGATCTTCGTTTTTGTTGCTTTTTGGAAAAACGCAAGAATTTTGAGCAAATGCATATGCATTTCATATTAAATAAAGCCTTTCCTAAGATAATTTATTCTCTGGGAAAAGGACGTAAACTAATCTTTAAAGAAGAACAAAAATGTTATTTCCGCCTGGATAATTTTTTCCATAGCACATAATAAATAAATTGTTTATTATTTGCGCTTTCGCTCAATTAACCTAAAATATGTCGATATTCATGTTTTAAAAGAATTAAGTGTTTTTTAATGCTAATAAAATTCTTTGCTTCTATTTCCACCATAATGACAAATCAGATTTTTAATTTGACTTGGCATAACTCACTTAACGAACCAAAATATTCACATACAAAAATACTTTCTTGTAGCTTATCATTCATTTCTGAAATTTGTTGAAAATTCATTGTGTCCATTAAAATCGAATCAAGTAAAGAACTAAATTTGTACTTTGTTAGAAAAAAATATTTCATATATATAATCTAAATTTTCCCTAAATTTGAAGGTAATATCTCTAGATTCTATTGAAAGGAAAATCTATTTAAAAATAATAGTGCTTCCGCCATTATTTCTGTGTACAAGAATAATGTCTGTAGTAAATCCTCAACTATTGTTTTAATTTCAGTGATTCTTGGCGAAAATAAACACAAAACATGCCCAACATTAAGTTGCAATCTTCCGATGGCGAAATCTTCGACACCGACGTCCAAATCGCCAAGTGCTCTGGCACTATCAAAACAATGCTTGAAGATTGCTGTTTGGAGGATGGTGATGATGCAGTTGTCCCCCTTCCAAATGTAAATTCGGCAATTTTACGTAAAGTCCTGCATTGGGCCAACTATCATAAGGATGATCCCCAGCCCACAGAGGATGATGAGAACAAAGAAAAGCGTACCGATGACATTTCGTCTTGGGATGCAGATTTTCTAAAAGTTGATCAAGGAACTCTGTTCGAATTGATTTTGGCAGCTAATTACTTAGACATCAAAGGTTTGCTTGATGTCACATGTAAAACTGTAGCTAACATGATTAAGGGCAAAACCCCAGAAGAAATAAGGAAGACATTTAATATTAAGAATGACTTTACTGCTGCAGAGGAGGAGCAAGTTCGCAAAGAAAACGAATGGTGCGAGGAGAAGTAAGTTAATTGTTCTTTGAAAGAAAATGCAGTAAACTACGGGAAAGAAAATCAAATGAAAGAAAAAATAATCGATGTCTACATGAATTTTTTTTTTTTTTTTTCATCACCCGATTAATTATCATTTGTTTTCATTAAATGTAACTAAAATATATGTAGTATTTACTATAAATTTATTTTAAATAAAATGAGTTGATTCTAAATATTATAAGTAATTATTAGATAAACATATATATTATATTTGGATTGAAGTTGTAAGTTGATTACCTATTAACAATGGTGAGTTGCCGGTTAAGGTTTCTGGTACAATAACAACAGGAGTTGATTTTGACACAATTTTTGGAATATGTACTAGAATAAAAAACTATAACCTTAACAGCAAATTGGTTGTATCGGTTCGCGGATTAAGCAGCGGTTTAAAACGAAATTGTGCGTAGAACATGCTTTTGGTAAATTAAAACACTTAAAGCAGATTTCCTGATCATTTTATTATCCTGTTACTGGAAGGTGGTTCCCCTGATTACAAAAACATGAAATTTTCTGCATCAATTTATTGACATCGCTGCAAGGCAGTTATTCTTGCGAATTGTAATTGCAATAATTTCACATTGAGTTTGGCTTTTAACCATTTCTTTCTGTTACCCACCATTTACCGGGATTTCAAATGTTATGTTTTTTCGGATCTAAGAAATTGAAGGACGCTCTTTTATATACAGGGCGTTCCTAATAATGTGTGGAAAACTGAAATGAAGATTTCTTGACATATTTTGAGAAAAAATCGTATGGGTGGGAATGCCGGTATGGGTCCATCCTCCACTTTCTTACTGCATGACAATAGTGTGCAGGGTGCCATTCTGCTGGTACTTTATATGCTGCTATACTTCGTTGCAGTGGTATATCACCTAATAGAACTCGTAATTTGTTTCGCAGAAATTCCAGGTATAGATTCGAAATAAGCCTTGGAGTTAGCCGATAGGATCCAGTTTTCCCAAACACATTGACTTTGAACTTATGCTGAAAAGCACTGTGTTTCATAGATCGGGGGTTGCTTCTGCGCAAGTATGTAAATTTTGGGAATTAGTGATTTTATTCCTGGCGAACTGGGTCGTCAACAGGATCCGGCCAATAAAGTACTCTTTCGCAAAGTGTCTTTCGATAATACTAGGTGGGGTGAAAAATAACCTCCTTGAGCGCCAGAATGCGTTGCTACTGCAAAAAAGGTTATGGTGCCTTGAAGTCCGTTCATATTTAGGCAGACATGCCAAATTTCAGCGCGATACTGTCTTTAATTTTGTTTTGACAGCTGATTGTTGTTGACGTGTTTGGCATCATGTTGAGTATGGACAAAAACGATTTTCGTTCTCTCATAAAATATTATTTTTTGAGAGGCAAAACGGCGAGTGAAAAGAAAAGTTGGATAAATATTATGGGACTAATGCTCCGTCAGATTACACCATCAAATATTGGTTTCGAGAGTTTCGTGGTGGCCGCAACTCCACTACCGATCAAGTCCACAGCTCCAGGCCCTCCGATGCGGTTACAGAGGACAATGTCAAAAAAATACATGAAATGGTGTTGGCTGACCGGAAAATGAAGGTGCGCGAGCTAGCAGATACCACAAGGATTAGTACTGAGCGCACACGCCGTATTTTGGGCAATATTCTGCATATGAAAAAAAAAAGTTATCCTGCCGCAGGGTGCCGCGCATGCTCACACCTGACCAAAAACACGAACGCGAGAGCACTTCGAAAGAGTGTTTGGACTTGCTGATGCGAAATCGGGCGGACTTTTGGCATCGATTGGTAACTGTTGATGAAACTTGGATCCACTATTACACAACAGAGAACAGAATGCGTGCCCGGCAATGGACTGAAGTCGGCACGAGTGCTCCGAAGCGGCCGAGGGAGGCTCGTTGGGTCGGAAAGTTTATGGCGTCGGTTTTCTGGGATTGTCATGGCAAACTCTTCGTGGACTACCTCGAAAAAGGAAAAACCATCAACAGTGAGTATTACTATGCATTATTGGAGCGATTGTTTTTGCAAGACAATGCGCCGGCGCACAAGAGCATCGCAACCACGGCTAAAGTCAATGACTTACGGCTCCAATTGCTGTCGCATCCACTGTATTCGCCCGATTTGGCGCCCTCGGACTATTATCTCTTCCCAAACCTCAAAAGATGGCTCATCAATAAAAAATTCATCGACGCCACGGAGGAGTATTTTGCAGACCTTCCGGAAAATTACTTTTCGGACGGTATCAAGAAGTTGGAAAATCCCTGGAATAAGTATATCAAGCTAAAAGGGGACTATATTGAATATAATAAAAAAACATTTAAAAAAAAATTTTTCATTCCCAAGGAGGTTACTTTTCACCCCACCTAGTATAATTGCAGAATTCCAATGTAAATCCATCTTAGATTAAAATGTTTGCTTAGTTGACTATGCTTAAGACTGGTGCTTGGAACATTTATGAAGTAATGTAAAACGTCTTCGCAGCTGCGAACGCTTTCTGCTAAGGCAGGATGTGAGTCTCTCAACGATAGAAAATGTTCTAATAAATGTCCTATCATTCGAGACAGTCCTATCAGAGCATCGTCTCAGATATTCCAATTTCGCTCGTTTGCCGTTAGCGTTGCAGAAACCATAGACATAAACCATTTCTGCGCATTCTTGTGTTGAAAAGTTCATCATCGAGGATATTATGAATTAAACGTCAATATCTCTTTATTTTAAACTAAAAACTACAAACTGGTTATGCAAATCATTTTACATTCTTTTTATATTATTTCGTAAGAGATCTGTTTATTTTTTTTTCCTACTGTTACCTACTGGATTGGTCCCTTTTTTCCCTTTTAGGAGTCATAAAATGAACATTTTTTAAAAAAAAACTATTTTTTTGGATTTAATTTGCAGAATAATAAAGTTATTTTATGGAAAAAAATCCAAAGCATCTGTTAATTAGTTAATTTTATAGGTCTGTTGTAAAAAAATACCCCATTCTAGAGTTTTATAGTTTGAACAATTTGGGTCGTATCTTGAAAACTACTGACTTGAGATGAAATGACCTGACCTTTTTTGTATTTGTAAATACTAGGTTTCAAGTAGAGATTAATTACAGTTCCGGGCTAGAAATCAAGATTATCTTTGGAGTTAGTAGCAACTAATCTGTTCCTTTTTGCAACAAAACTAGAAATAGGAGATCGTGTCCAGCCAAGCTAAGGACATTATGTAATGAATCAGTGTATTTGATTTCCTTACCGATGCCCGTAACAAGCTATGGCGCTAAGGTATCAACAATTACAAGAACCTGAAACACACCACTATGGACATTTAAAAAATAGCCAACATTTTTCTGATCTCATTCCTTCAAAATACCTTATAACGCGATGTCTATTTTGCATGATTTGAAAACCGAGTTAAATTTCATTAAAACGAATCTACCGGTAAGATAGTGGTAATCCGCTATGTTAGTTCATCTATGTACACGTAAAAGCAAATGACCTGATTCATCTTTACGGAAAACTTTAAATGAACTAACATAGATGGCAAACTTTTCAGATATTGGAAAACCAAAACCCGTTTTCTAATGATCGCCTCTATCCGTCTGACCCGCTCTGTGAATACGTGTGAATTGTCATCAATTTCAAATTCATAATACCCAAAAAAAAACTTCATCCACATTACACACACGTAGTGAACTTTACGTGCAAATTGCTCTCATTCTAGCAACTTTACTTGTAAATTGCTCTCATTCATGCAAATTTTAGCAGCTTGTACAATGTGTTGGTAATTCACTTACAGTGTTTTGCAAAAGGATTAGTGGAGTTTGCCATCTAATTTAGTTCATCTACATATGCCATCATGCAACTCAAATCCCCTACACACGTTTCTAATTTTGGTCGCATTGCCTTGCCACTATTCTTTTGTCGCGATTTTGAGTTACCTAGATTTGAAAGTCTATATCATCATCATCAACAGCGGCTAGGAGGTGGCACACATTCGTTACATCTTCATGTTGACAATTTTGGTCTTCATTTGGGAAATATCGGCTTAATGCCGAATTGTATAATTATATTTTTCCAACCCCAATGCCCATCGAACTATCTGTGGATTTACATGTTTTTTTTACTTAGGGTCATTGTAAGTGGATTGTAGTCAGTGATGATTTTAAATGGAATACTGATGACGCGAAACCGTCGAAGTGAATAAATTATTTCAAGGGTTTCCAACCGAAGCTATGATATTTCGACTCCGAAATGTGTGAAACTTTCCATCACCTTGGCGTTGCATTAACACCGATCCGAGTACTGACATCACAGTGAAGATATCTTTTGCGTTTTGGGATATAAACTGGCAACACTGGTGCCGTAATGAGTAGATGTGGCTGTTTAGATTGGCGACGGGATGAAAGTCCTCACCATGAACATCGTGTTCACATTTTCATGGGGTTGAAAGACTTTTTGACAAGTGGAACACTTGAATCGGAGCATTTTTATTTTTCAAATTTGAGTAGTTCGTCTGAAATACACTTCCTTTCCTATTCTTCACACTTCCTTCCTCATCAACGATCAAAATTAATATGAAAAAATATGTCAGAAATGGAACGATATGGAAAAAAATGACGTGCTTCACCGAAAATCCACTTTAGAAAAGGATTTTCGGTGGAAGTAACCCTTCTTCTTCCCACTTCAATAAAAAGCGTTCCCTCTCTTTCAGACAATCTTCCTGCCCGAGCCAATGTGAACAGGCACATGAACGTCGTGTTCACATTGTCTTGGGGTTGAAAGACTTTTTGACAAGTGGAACACTTGAATCGGAGCATTTTTAATTTTTAAATTTGAGCAGTTGCCCTGAAGCATACCTTTTTTCCTATTCTTCACACTTCCTTTCTCATCAACGATCAAAACTAAAATGAAAAAATATGTCAGAAATGGAACGATATGGAAAAAAACGACGTGCTTCAGAAAAGGATTTTCGGTGGAAGTAACCCTTCTTTTTCTCACTTCAATAAAAAGCGTTCCCTCTCTTTCGGACAATCTTCCTCCCCGCGCCAATGTGAACAGGCACGATCTCGCAATGTAGAGAACTCCAACGAACTGTCCTTAAGCAAAAGATTTAACAATAGCCTAGAAGTCCTCGACCATGAAGGTACGAATTTACGAAAACAGGAAAACAAACCAATATGCAAGAATGTAGCTCTTGTTTGTTTGTCGGAATAGGGTAGATTTGAACAGCACGAATGCGTGCATCCAGAGGAATTTACTAATTACCACATGTATTCTATTTCGTTATACGCACACTTACACTTTGTAATTTTATTCTACACAAAACCTCTTTAACTATTTCTATATGAGACTCAACAGAAACAATCAGAATATATAAGTAATAATTTTATTCGCATCAATAGGGTCACGAAAAATATTGTAAACGAACCTCTGAAAGTTTGCAGGGACGATCTTTAATCCGAGAGGCATCCTCAAGTACTCAAACTGTCCATGAGGGGGTAACGAGAGTGTGAACAGCATTGAATCCTCATAGATTTTGCACTGGTTGAACCCATCTTTTAAGTCAAGTAAAGTGAACCAATGTTTACCTGTTGTATACACAATACAATCCTCTATTAACGGTAATGGAAAGTTATTACGAGCAGTTTTTACTATAACAATTGCTGAATCATAAGAAGATTGACTTGGCCGGATTATTTGCCTAGATCCCAGATCATCGGTGATTCGCTGGATTTCGGTCCGATCCTGAACATCTCGGTACACAATAGAAAGGAGTATTATCGGTTAAACGTTTTTTAATTTGATAAATTGAGGTTTCTTGTCCAATGCCCTTTCGTTTCAAATAAAAATCAGTATTAATTAATTCGATTGCATTGATTTGATTTGATTGATATCCACAGTCGATCGAGAACACACATCCATTTCTAAAGTGGATTCTCGGGTGCAACACATCGTTTTTTTCCATATCGTTCCATTTCTGACATATTTTTTCATTTTACTTTTGATCGTTGATGAGGAAGGAAGTGTGAAGAATAGGAAAGGAAGTGTATTTCAGACGAACTACTCAAATTTAAAGATTAAAAATGCTCCGATTCAAGTGTTCCACTTGTCAAAAAGTCGTTCAACCCCATGACAATGAGACCACTACGTTCATGGTGAGGACTTTCATCCCGTCGCCAATGTAAACAGGCACATTGGGAAGAGCAAGATCAGGGGCAATACTGTCAGTTTTTTTCAGCTTTGCACATTTTTTTACAATTGGTTTCAGGGAGCAATTGACTACTGTTGTAAGATCACCAACTACTTTTCTTAATCTATTCCAATCAGATGCACTATATTTGAAATTCATATGTTTATTAAAATCATTTTGCAAATTAACAGATTTATTTTGAACCAAAAATATATTGAAAATATGCATGAAATCAGGTCCAAGGATCAGCGGCATTGTCATCGCTTCATTTGTTGTAACTAAAAAAGAAACAATTTTAATTTGTTTGCGGAATTTAACTTTACATGAAATCGTACCATACGAATATATTTGACGTTTACCAAGGCCGAGGAACTAGGTTGGTACTGAGATATTTGACAGTTTGGCATTCGGCATTGAACGTTGTATTAAATAAATCGGACCACCAGAATCGATAAAAGATAAAAAAATTCACAAAATTAGACAAATATTTCCTTTATTAGCAGTAGCAGCAACAGCAGCATCTTTGGGTTTGTTAGCACTAGTTATTTGCCTTCAAAGTTTATTCCTCGAATGTGTGTCCGATCAGAATTTCCCTCTATTTCCTGAATTTTTTTTTGCAATTCAATACAATTCGAGGGCGTCGGCATTTTCTTTAGCAGCAATGATAGGGTGTGATCTTTGAATGTTGGCAATAGCGGGCGTACCATTTAATTTAGAGACAGCGGATATTCCAGCGGCAATAACATTGACAGCGGATGTGCTAATGGAATTGGTGACTAGAGGTTTTGTCATCGACAATTGTATTTGGGGCAGCGGGAGTTTCAGTAATGGGACCACTTACAGTTTCTTCTTCAAAATCAGGATTTTCTTGTATGATCGGTGCACTGTAAAGATGTGTCACTTACGGAAAATTCGACTACGGCTTCCATGAAGGCAGCAATCATTACTTGGAGAGTCACATGTGATATTGGTTTCATTTCTGAAATATTTTTTAATTCCTTTTCTATAGTGGTTACCCCACATCAGAAATTTAAACTATTCTTAATTTTTAAAAATTCTTATGGATTCTTATGGATTTTAACGAATCTTTTTATTCTTTTAAAAAAACTTGCAATCTTTCCAAAAGCAAAAACCAAGAAAAAAAGATGCCCGGTAAATTACCGGTAATAAAATTTTGATTTGACTTATAACTACCAAATAAAAGATGGCGTTAAATAACGCAAAGAAAACTATTACATATTTGTTTTATAATAATTGCAAATCCTAAATTATGTGCTGAATGCGAACAAAACCTCTACATATTGTTCATATGTATATATATATACAATATACAATATCAGATTTGTATGCAAAACTAATTTAAAAGTATTTGATCTGGCATCATTGTATAGTGGAAATTATCTCCTACATGAAATCGCCTCCCAAGAACCGATTCGCTCACTTTAAATTAACGTACCTCACACACACTACACATACATTTCCTTTTGAACTACCTTACTTACATACTCCTTTTCCTGTTAACCGGCCGGACTTTGAATGATTCATTCGTTTTCCTTCATTAGATTATAGTCATTGTGTACACAGTCTATCGCCAGATTATAAAATTTTTTGATCGATAATATTGCGTTAGTTCGTATTCATTTTAATTCAAGTTAGTTTTTGGATTAATTAATAAACTCAGCAATTACAAAATAAAAAAAAATCTAATTTATTGTCAGCCGGTTTGAGAGAAGGACAACAATATAATAAACCCATACCGGTCCAAAGTGAATGAGCGAAACACGTTTTCCCGTAACAAAACATAAGTAAAACAACAAAACGTTTTGCCGGGAAGGTGTGTTGTTTTGTTTTTTTCTTCTGCGCTCTCAAGAGTTTATTACTTTCTTTTAAGTCGGATGTCTCTTTCTTGCTCGAATAACCGTGCTTACATTTGATTAACCACCATGTTAAAATATTAATTTTTCAGACTTTGTAGTTCTGCTTTAAATCGTGTGAATTTCCTCCTGCGGTTCGGCTCTTTCCACAAATAAATCGTTCGTTATTAAAATCGAAAACAAAAAACAAATTTTTGATCAAACGCATTGGAATCGAGTGAGTAGAGGACAAAAATGAACATCTCCCCAAAGGATTAAAAAATATTGTATTTGGCTGTAATACGTCGGTCGCCATGTTGAGATAAAGAGAAAACAAAAACCTTACATTGAACCATCATCAATTTTTGTTTCGTCGTGAATTAGCATATGAACTTTGATGATTTAAAGGATTAATTTCGACTTTTATTTGGTCAGAAGCGTAATTTTTCACCTAGAAAAATCCGTTCTAAACTAATCTTTATCAATAGAAATACGGAAATGCTGAAACAGCAAAAAAAAATCCAATTTTTTTGACAGCTCTCTCTCGAATCCTATTCGAGAGTTTCTCCCTGAGCTGATTTTTGCACTTCTGCCAGTTACTGAACAAGAACAGCGATAAGTAAATAAACAAAATCAGAAACTATTTGTGTTGTTAACAATAGACTTATTCTAAAACAAAAACGTGAAAAGTAGTTTATCAAATCTTTAAATAGCCTTTTTTCTAATTCGGTTGCAAACTTATTTTTAAAATTGTTCAAAAAGTTATTTAGATTTGTTTTTTTTTTGTTTTATTATTATTTTTTTTTCTTGTTATAAAACAAAATTAAGACTATAAAACATAAGACTATGCAACATTTATTATTGTGCAAATCTAAATAAAAAGTGAGATTTGCGAATTTAGCACTCGTAAATAAATGCGGTAATACATAATTATTATTACATACAGCAAGTGTAGACATAAAAAATTAAGAAACAATTGAAAAAAGGAAAAGAAAACAAACTTTGAATTGCGATAATGTATGATTTACATTTCTGATTTGGCGTCATTTATAAATGAGTATAGTGAGAAAAAAAGGTGAGTTCATAGAATTGGTTTCAGGGTTGCTTATTTTTGTTCTGTTATTTTGCGTTGTCAGCTAGGGCTAGTTTCTTCCAGGTGTGAGCAATAAAACAAGAACATGATTAAACAAAAAATGGATGTATTGTATTTGGTGATCAATTACTTCCAATTTTTTTGTCCTTTGGACTTACATCGATTTCGTGATGCAACGATAAACTATGGGTATTCATAAACACAATTAAAAATGTTGCAGGCATGTACCCATTACATACATTATTGCTAGACTGACATTTCATTTTATTAACTTTTCTTCAACGGTGTCTAGTAATCTGCACAGTCAATTGCTCCAAAATAAAAATTTGTTAAATATCAATTGAATAATAATCATAGGTCTACGAGTTTGCAGCTGATTCATAGTTATGTCCATTTCATAATCAATTTAAAACACAAATGTTTTATCTTTATTTGCTTGCATCTTCAGTCTCTACCGAAAAACCAATTTATACGATGTTTTAATTACAATCCATAAACGACCAAAAAAAAAAACACCAGATTCACAATTATGTAATCGATTTTTTTTATTCTACTTCTTTTATTAGGTGCTGCGGTTAAAATGGAACACTTCCAAGCCGCATTAGACTCCCGTAAGCAGGAATTATTGGAGGCTCGATTCATTGGAGCAAGGGTAAGTACACGATGTAATAAAATTTGTGTATGATTTCACTGTCTTTGGCTTTTGCGCAGACTTTGTGAATTTTCGTCAAAATCGAGGGTTTCTTTCTTAGGGGTGGCTACACCAGAAAATTTGGCAAAAAAAATTAACGTGAAACTATTTGTTTCTTAATTAAACCCTATATCTAAGCTAATGTAACGTATACGAGTTAAGAAAACGTTTTTTTGTAAAGTTATTGTTAAAGAAACAAAAACAAAAAGACTGAAGTTACATGCCATCAGTGGTCAAACTGTTTGTTAAGTTTTAAAAGTGAAATACGAAATATCTAAACAAGAATATAAAAAAAAAAAACAAAAAAAAAAATGGAAAACCCCAACTTAAATCTATCACTTACAATAACGCCAATAATAAATGGTAGAAAAGAACAGCCATGTCCAAGGGCTCAACCAGATTTAACATTTCATTGCATGTGCTGCAGAGCATTTTTTGACAACCCTCGATATTTGTACCAACATATGAACACATGCCATCTAGACGTACAAGTGAATACGGATGATGTTAATGATCAAAATGAAGAAATGACTGACAGCGAAGACGAGCCGTTTGATTATTCTAAAGTTATGGAACCAGTATGTGATCTTATTGATTTAAATGATGATTCTGACCACGATGACGATGACGACGACGATGATGATGACGACGATGATGACGATGAAGACGACGATGAAGATGATGATGATGAAGATAATGAAGAAATGGAAGTTTTTACTTCTTCTACAACTTACACAGCAATGGAAGATGATGAGAACTCAAATAACTCAATAATAAATATGCCAATAAAAGAAGAGCCTTTATCCATTTTGACCACAAAAAGTGAAGCAAGAAAACATTTTAGTTCATCTTCAGAACAAATTGCTCAATTGGGAGGAATGTCATTTCAATGCTCCCACTGCGAGGCGTCATTTCCAAATGCTGGTGATCTAGCTAAACACGTACGCTCACACATCACAAACAAACCATTTCAATGTTCAATATGTGAAAAGACATTCACACACATTGGAAGCCTTAATACTCATATACGTATTCACAGCGGGGAGAAACCTTACAAATGCGAACTTTGTCCAAAAGCCTTTACACAGTCAAGCAGTTTAATGGTTCACACGAGATCACATTCTGTAAAAAAACCGCACCAATGTCATCTCTGCGATAAAGGTTTCGTCAATACCAGCAGTTTGCTACTTCACATAAAATCACATACAGATGACGAAACGCATCCATGCACTGAATGTGATAAAGTTTTTAAACAAGCTAGTCTCCTGTCCGAACATATGCGTCTACACTCTTATGATTTAGTCTATCAGTGCTCGATTTGTCGTGCTGCATATAAAAGTTCTAGCGAGTTAGTACAACACATGAAGGCTCACATGGGAGAAAAACCTTTTACATGTTCTATATGTGAAAGATCATTTACACAATCGGGAAGTTTGAACATTCATATGCGAATACATACTGGGGAAAAACCATTCCAGTGCAAAATTTGCGAAAAGTCATTTACACAAGCGTCTAGCCTAACTGTTCATATGAAAGTACATAGCATAAGTAAACCATATGAGACACAATCACAGTCACATTACAGTAAGCGCTATCAACCTTCTATTCCACCAAGAAATCTAGATGAAACTTTACTTTGCATTGTCTGCGGTAGTGTCTATAAGGATGCTGCTTCATTGGCAAATCATGTGACACAAGCTCACTCCGAATTACTGGAAAACATTAGACGACAAGAAGACATCCGAATCGATAACGATGAATAATATTACTTGCAATGTTGTTCTGAATTTGAGTGGTTTATAATACAATCATAAACATTTACCTTAAGTTTTTTTTTAAAAAGATCTCCATTTATTTTTCAATCAATTATGTAATTTTAATTTATATTTAGTTTTACAGTTTGCATCAGTATTTAGAAGCAATTTATATTTAAAAATAATTAAATATTTGTCTTCAATTAGTGTTCTTTTCTCTTTACTTTGTACGCCACTGATTATTGAAAATGAGAATTAAATGTATTCATATGTTGGCTTATTGAAGGACTTCAAAGTTTTTTGTATGTCTTAACTGCTGTTTTTTTTTTTGACAACGTCAAGTAGACTTTAAGTAGAACTATAAGAAAAAAGTGTATACTATGTTAAGATACTATGAGAATGTAAAATCTAAAATTCTGAATAAACTGAGACTTTGAAGTGTAGATTAAGTATACAATAAAGAGAATATGTAAACATAAATAATGTGTTTTTGTTTTTTTAAAGTACATAATAAATTTGAAATAGACTAAGATAATAGAGCACAATTTAATATTGAAAAGGGCTGGATGAATCTTGGAATGAAGGCTAATTGTTGACGGCATTTTTTTTCTCCCGTAATACGTAAATGAATTACAACTTTAATTTTAAAAAAAAGTTAAGGCACTGTCAGGTGCACAAACAGAGGCAATCCTCTGAGAAAATATGGCATTAAGCTTTCTGTAGAAAGATATTGATGAATCTCTTCTTCAATAGAAGAATACAAATCATTTTCAGTAAAGGATAGGTGCTTGGAATCGCTCTTCTGTAGTGTTACCATTAAGAGTTCTGTACAAGAAGAATAACTGTCGCTAAGAATAGCGTAGCCCTGAAAACAACCAGCACAACATTCTAGTTTCACCCGTTTAACTTGTAACTGTGGGAATGGCGGGACGCTAAGATTAATAACTCACTTTCAGATATTGCTTCATTACTAGAATATCTCCGCAGAAGTCTATCAAGTCCAGAAAGGGGAGTCGAAAGCACTGGATCAGAAACGGTCAGGTGTGGTTAATAGAAATTGTGTTCTATTCTAAGACCATCTGCACAGAAGAAGTCTGCAAACTTCTTTGATACCACGAATGACATCCAAGAAGCTCGTAGATGTTTTTTTTTATGAAAGCCAAAGAAGATTTTTAGTGACGACCTTAAGAAGTTGCCTGAGAGGTGGGCTATCTAGTGAAGAAAATTGCAGTTCTCGCATTTGGTGACAATTATATACCATGTCGGTATGAATACACTTATAATACATCAGCATGTGTTAAGTTTTTTACGTTTTTTGGAAAATGTGATAGAGAGAAAGAAAGATATTTCGGCTCAGTGGTTATTTCGGTCCATGGGTGGCATTCAACATTCAATGGGGAGACTAAATTCTTAGTGGAAGTTGACTTAATGTTGATTGTTAGTCAACTAATCATCTTGCTTGATTTTTGTTAACTGAAAAAATTAATGTGTTTTGGGCGCGGTTATGATTCGAACTTGCAATTTGAAACCCAGTCCACTACCACCTGAGCCAAATAGTGACAAAAAACTCAAATAAAAAAAAAATATCTTTGGTAAATTTCTTATTTTTAATATGATAATCGCTAAACATTACGCACGGAGTGGGTGGTCAAATTATTATATTCAAACCGAAAAATTAAATTTTGATACCGAAGTCTCTCATACAATTTTAGATTTATTTCGTATTTTTCAATATTTATCGTTAAGTTCTTGAATATTTCCTTTTAACTCAATTTTATAACCAAAAATCCCATAATCTTTTCCAATAATATGAAGGATATTCCAAACGCTGTTGTTTCGCATTTTACTTTCTCTAAGAGTAGCTCCTAATTTGCCGACCATAGAAAAAAATTATATAAAATAAATACAAGGTGCGGCAAGAAGATAACTTCCTTATTTGAAATGGCGGTTGTGCGTGGTCTCGTTCGAAGGAGATGATCCTAAAGTTTTGTTAACTTGTAATAAACCACAACTTTAAAAGCTTCGCCTTAGTAAATAAATCTCATGAATATATTATTTTATTTCTGTACCTTAAAAACAACAACAGAAAAATTATTTAACTGAAATTTATCCCCACCATTGCCTGAGAAGAAAATCAAACCAAAGACCAAACCATTCTGGATACTTACTCACAGTTGCATTAAATCATTAAGATAAGGAAACTGAAAGCTCTGTCCAGCCGGTACACGAAGAACGCTCATTTCTTAAAAATCTTAAAAATCGATAAAACTAATGCTCGGTCATCAAGAGAAGTGCAAGAATATGATGCCGTTATCGTCCTTAATTTTTGCGAAAAAGTAAGATTCTAGTTCAGGTTAACTAAGCGAAAACAAATCAACAAACCCCCAAAAACAACGTTCCGGTCTTCATATATTCGAAATCACTGCCCAGCTGGAAATATATATGTAAATATATTCAAAATATTGAGTCTATAAAATATATAAAGCTATATCTTAAATGAGCAAGGGGACAACTTTTAGATGCATGTGCTGCGAGATGCGATCTGTAATTTACCAAAGTCTTAAGTCGTGTCTATTGAGTGACTCAGTAATTAAAATGAAAATAACTGAACAATATTAACTCGTTTTCATTTATTTTCCCTTGTTTCAGTGATTCTTACTGTGCTATAGGTACATAATATATACAGTGTTGTGCATATCAATAGCAACCATTTCACCCTTTAACATTTTTTAACTATAATTTTTTTTTTATTTACTAGAAGTTTCATTTAATTTTTTTTATATAAATTAATATGCAGATTAATGAAAAATAACGAAAAATAACTTTTTAATTCAAGTGTTTCAACTCAATAAGTAGAAAAAAATAATAATGAAAATATTGCACTGTCCATAACTAAAGCAACTACAAAATTAAAAGTAGATAAATGTTTTTTTTTTATTAGTATTTTGTAAAATAGCCTTTGTTTTGTATAACAGAGGCACATCTTTTTGGCATTGAAGCTATTAAATTATCAATAGTACTTTGTGGAATGCTTCTCCAGTTTTCTTTTAGTGCTTGAAATAGGGCGACTTTGTTCGGTAAGTGCTGCCCACCAACTCGCCGCTTGAGGATGCCAAACAGATTTTCGATTGGGTTCAGTTCAGGTGATTGGGCAGGCCAATCCAATACCTGAACCCTATTTGCTGCCAGCCACTCTTTTACAACCTTTGCCGTGTGTTTAGGGTCATTGTAATGTTGGAATACCCAGTCTGGTGGCATTTTCCGCTGAGCAAAAGGCAACATGACTGACTCTAAAATGTGCTTGTAGGCAAAACGATCCATTATCCCTTCAATCTCATGTAAGGGTCCTTGCCCAAAACCAAAAAAGCAGGCCCAAACCATTGCCGAACCTCCTCCGTGTTTTACAGTGGCTTTGCAGTTTTGTGGTTTTAGTCGTTCACCCTTTCGCCGACGAACAGTTGTCATACCATCGCTTGCAAAAAGGTTAAACTTCGATTCATCGCTATTTAGCACTGATTTCTATTGGTCCAATGAAAGTGTGCTTTGCAACTCAACCTGAAATATGAATAAATTTTATAAATTCAATCAGCAATATTTTAACGCAAATATCATGCCTTTTATCTAAATGCTTCCTGGTCAGCAATGGTTTTCTAGCCGGCCTATAACTTTTGAAACCTGCTTCTATAGCACGTCAGCGAACGGTACTTGAGTCTACATCTAAATTTAGCTGTTTAACTACCGATTGCGATGATAAAAATGGATCTTTTTTTATAGCCAAAATTATTTTTCTGTCCATTCGTTTTGTCGTCTTCCGTTTCGGTCCGCCCAAGTGAATGGTTTTAATAGATTTTGTGGCCTTATACTTTTTAATTAAGCGCGAGATGATCGACTTATTGATATTCTACTTTTTTACCAAAGAAATTTGAGAAAATCCACTTTCAAACTCATCAATTATTTTTTGTTTTAAGCTTTCGGGATATTTATGGCGAGCCATGGTGCACTTAAAAATAAACACACTTCTTTGTTCCAAGCTACAATTGCAAATGCTCCTAATGTTTGAATCACCATCAGTAACTCACAAAACATGAAATGTAACAGTAATTTACTGTTAATCAGGTGAACAAAATCACAATCGATAAAGTTGCTTTTGTTATGCACAACTGAAAAACAATCATTGTAATTGCATTGCTCGATTCTAAAGTACCGTTAATTTGTGTATCATTTTCGCTATTGTTGTATTAAACAGAAATCATTACTAAATGAAACGGATGAGCAAAATTTTAAATAAAGCAGTAAAAGTATGTTAAAAGCTAAAGCATTCAAATAAGTAACATTAGTTGCTATTGATATGCACAACACTGTATGTTATGTATATATGAGCACACTCATACATACAAACATACATATATATATACTCGTACATTGGCGAGAAAAACTTATTTCATAATTTTTAGTTAATAAAACAAATTTCTCTTATCGGATTTCAATAAAATTTTCAGAATAACTTACTCGATGTATTTTCTATACAATGGCAAAACCAAACAACGCATTTACCCTAAAACCTCCATTACCGCCATGAACCAGTTTTGCACACATTATTTTTCTTTGTTTTCGTCATAGAATTTACCGTTAGATGTGATTTTTTTGCGTCTACACTTTATCTTGGAAATAAGCGGTTTGTAGCTCTCATACTTATTGAATTAATAAAAAAATTCAAAATCAAAAAATATGCGAACAATTTCGGCTGATGACAGCATCATTTCGATGTCTGTAAGTGGTTACTCGGCTCGAAAAATTGCAAAAACATTAAATGTTTGCCAACGTACTGCTCTTATGGTGGGAAAAGGAAAAAATATTAATATAGCATGCAATACTGGAGATCAACTAAATTTTTTACGGATGGAGATGCTTGCTTAATTGAGTAACCTGTGAAAAATAAAGACGCCAACTCGTCTAATACTGGTTCAAAAATTATGAAGAAGTCAAGACAGAAATTCCTCGTAAAATAAATGAAAGATTGGTGGAAAGCATGTCAAAACGCGTCAAAAGCGTGATTAAAAATATAAGGACTTTGGACAAAATACTAAAATTTAGAAAAATGGACTTGGAAATGAAACAAAAATAAAGTGAAAAACTGGATACATGGAGTCTGTGGTGGCTTTTTGATAACTGCGACTTCTGTTCAAGGTTTTTGTTTCTGCAAATGCTCCAAATAGTACACCATTAAATAAAGTAACAGTTCTAAAAATTCCATTAAAATTCGATTTTAAAAATTTGACTTTTGCTCACCGCTGTATATAGTTAGATATGGAATATTTGTATCCTTTTTTACATTCAGGTAACTAGTAACTTATATTTTATCCCTTACAATTTCCTTTTCCAACATTCACAATTTCACTGCAAATGTAAGGCTGCCCTTTTGTTACCTCCTGGTGATTCTGGGGAATGGTCTTGTACACATTGAAAGCAAAAAAAAAAAAAATACATATGCGCTAATAGAAGATGCATATCCTACCAAATTCTCGACTTTTCTACATCTGTAAAGCAAATCAAATGAAAATGCAAAAAAAAGTAATTGGTGTACATACATATTCAGACCTCGTAAGCACTACGAACTAAGTGCCGTGTTGCTCGGATGTTTAAACAAAATAACAACATTTCATTTTGCATGTACAAATAGACAAATACAAGAAAGACTTGAAACTTATTTATTTATTTTACTAGAGAAGCTTTACCTGCTTTGCCGTCTATTACGTAATTTCATCCCATCATCCCGTCCGCAATCATCCATATGCTTCTTAAGGAAAAAAAAACCTATAAAAAAAGTTTTTTTTTACATTCTATGTTTTCATGTTTTGTGTAACCACTTCTGTGTCAGAAGCAATATCCACTACCTCATCTTTTGAAAGGCGGCTGGCTGGTACGCTGTAGCTTTACTTAAGAGGAAACCCTCTCCAAAAATAAGGGTGGTAGGAAATGTTATCGATTTTCCGAAAAAATCACTTGAAATTCCACCAACTCAACGGAAAATTGAGGTGGAAACCTTAAAGAGAATATACAGATAAACAAGGAAAATTTTGCCGGTGGCAAAGGAAGTCTCCTCTTTAATATTAAAGCTTTTTTGGGCCATACTTAGGGGATGATGAAAAAATTGTATAAAAAGTTGGGGTGTGTAGACACTAACAGTATGAGGTAGGGCAAGCTTTGGTCTGTTTTTTTTTTTTTTTTGCTGTCTAATGTCTGTTGGAGGAGTTTACTTCTGGTTTAAATATATTAATGGAGTGAAAAGAAAATCTCCCAATCCCCCGAAAGCTTTATTTATCATGTTTGACGGTACTTCATCAGAGGATAGACCTTGAGATTAATGACTTTAATATGTATTATTTTATTTTTCTTATTACAAAGAAATTAATTTGGAATCAATTGAAGTTTTGTTGGAAATAGTATTGACATAAAATAAAAAGAACTGTGAAAACACATATAACATACGTATATACAATAGATGAAAAAAACGAATGCTACTGGTGTTTAAATCCTCACTGCTTTTGGTCTATTGATTTTGTGTTAACAGTAGGTAGCGATTTTTTTTTTAAAGGCTTTTTTTAGAAGTTCCTTGAATAATATATGTTGTGCCAAAACGCGAAGCAAAAAACGATTTATATATTTGAAAAAAAAGGGCCAATGCTCGTATAATAGCTTTAGAGATAAAGAATGATGCAGATACGTATGAAAAAAAAACATCAATTGCTAGGTACTGTAAGTAATGCTTTTACCTAAAACGATTTGATACAAATATTTACTATTTTCGATATAAAGAAACCGTAATTGACACTCAAATAAAATCGAAACCCCTATTTGAAATTCTTAAATACGAGTAAGTATTATAATGAATTCATGCAAAGTGGGTAAGAAAGAATGTGAAGAAAAGTTAATAATAATACAATATTATTGTTATTATTATTCTAATGTAAAACATACTCGTATGTGTACTTATATATGTACATATGTATGTACAAGGGAAATCTTCAATTTATAATTCATCGTTAAAGACTTTACCACCATATCAGAAGAAAAAGTTTTAAAGCTTATTTTTAGAACTTCCATTATGCCGGAGAATGTGTGCATAGCGAATGGCAGGTTCTTTAACTGACTTGAAAAAGCTATACCTATTTGTGAACCATCGGTTTTCCCAGGACAAAAGGCTGTATGAACTTTTCAAATTTTTTGTAGAATAGTTTCAATATATTTTTAAAAAGAACTTGATAATAGTTTACTTAATTGCTCATCAATTTAAAAATTAAAGTTGTATTCCTGTTTTTATGCTATTTATGTTAATATTTCTAATACAACATTTATTTTAAACACCCCCACATACCTAAATGGATCAAATATCTATATACATAAGAATAGAGAGGCGAGCAGAAATACCAATTTTGTGGAGCCTTCCCTTGTTCTCTAAAGACTATATTTGAGAAACACTTACATTTAAGATAAAATATTGTAAAATAAAATAAAATAAAAATTTGAATGTCAACTATATCACCGGGCAATTATCTATGTCAAACGCGATAAAATTTCCTTAAGTTTTTAAATCCCGTACTTCAACGTTAGAATTTTATTTTATGCATGTGGTGCAATTAGATCCACAGTGAACAATCCTGTGAAAATCACACCGAATTATTGTTTCCATGACGGTAACCTCGAAAAATATGTAGTAGAGGAAAGGTATTTCGGTTCGGAGTGAAAGCCAAAAGTCAAAGTCAAAATAAAGAATAAA
This sequence comes from Volucella bombylans, assembly GCA_949129095.1. Lineage (NCBI taxonomy): Eukaryota > Metazoa > Arthropoda > Insecta > Diptera > Syrphidae > Volucella > Volucella bombylans. The sequence goes on from OX422143.1 coordinate 156,315,391, forward strand.
AGATAAATTAACAAAGCCTTATAAGAAACAAAATCAGCTCTATTTTGTTAATTTACAACATTGGCTTTGAAGTGTCATAAGCCTAATGGCCTAATATAACGTCATACATATGTACAATATATGGAAAATTATCAAAAAATTACTGAGCAGGGACTAAGTACAGCGGAAGCATGGAAATTTATAAGGGTTATCCTGAATTGGAATACGAACAACCCAAAATTAAAAAATATAAGGAGCGCAACATCGGAGCACAAACAAATTCCAATCATCCCGTTTACTGACAAAAATCGTTAAAGCGCATTACATTAGGTAGACATGTAGGTAGAATTGGACTTAACACAAGTTAGAGTAGGCAAAGCAGTATAATAATGAATCAGAAATGTGCAGTTGGACCGGACCGAATTGAAATATCTCGCTTTTACGTTCGGATTCGTAACTAGGATTCTTCTTCTACTGCATAAAAGCATTGACTCGAGAAGTCGTAAAAGTTACCGATCTTTAAATGGGACAGTTATACGTCAAATTGATCTGAGAGGCGATTCAAATCTTACAATTCGTGATTCGATCTAGATAAAGCGTTCGAGTACAGTCTACACCTTAAATTACCAAACTATAAAGTTAAAATACAACAGGCCAGTGTTTAAAGTCCTTTCCTCTTCAATATTATGCTAAATTTTCTATTAGATGCAGATATCGCTGTGTTTCCAAACATGATGAATGAAGATTCTACAAATGTCGGCTGGTGTATGAAAATGTATTCTTTTGAGAATAACACGTATTCTTGTAAGTTTCTATATTAAACTACTCTTATGTACTCGTATTTGTAAAATACCTTACTAGATCCGGGGAAATCAAATGTCTTTATAACATTTAAAATACTGGGATTTGGGTCTCTGGGAAGGCAATCTTAACTTTCTCATTTTCCTTTTTTCACAGATATCAACATTTAAAAATGTTTAAGAACAATGTTTCTATTTTGATAATTTTTTTTTAATACAGGAAACCTAATTTTCCTTAAAAATCTTCAAAATCACATATAAAGATTTTCTCGAACAAAATACGTACGAAATCGTTATTTGATGAAATCCTTAGAGGAACAACTTTCGAAAGGGCTACAAAAAAACATAAAAAGCTTTCAACAATTACCAACAACCAAGTGTACATATTGCAGGCAGAGGCAGCAAGCACTCCTTGTGGTAGCCAAATAACACCTACGCCTCTACCCGGACCTTCATTATTCATTCCATTTGAATTTAGTCGAAGTACGCTTCTTGTTGCCAGGCGGAAACCGTGGATATAGTGCAGATATTTGGGTCTAGGTGCTGGTACTGGTACTGGTGATGGTCCTGGTACTGATTTCTGTTGATGATGGTGGTGGTGAGATTCGTAACCGAATATGCGAAAAGTCATCCTTGAAACTAATGCGAACTGTACATGACTGACGATGGCAAGGGAATTTCGCTTATACACATAGGTACATAAGCGTGCTCAGCATCCGTATGTGCGTATCGCAAAATTTAGGCAGTACTATCAGTAGAATGAAAAAGATAAAGGATATGCGTCTGCAGTGCCATAAAAAGAACGACAATATAAGTAGCATGGCAGTCGAAGCAACTAGGATGTACCCTGATTCCCTGGACCATCTGGAGCAGTTCGGCCGCAAATTATTTCCCAGGACACACTGTTTGTCCAATAGGTGGATAGCGCATATCTCCTCTTTGTGGGGGTTGTGTAGTGCAGTGTTTTGGTATTCTTGGCACTTATTGGGTGATGCTTTAGTTGGGAAAGCGAGAGGAAAGCAACTCGTAGCGAATGGATCGATTTCATAGAATGTGATTTTGTTTTGGGTAGGGCACAAAAGGTGGGAGGCAAGGTGGGTCCTTTAGAGTGGCGTTGTACTTTCTGGGAATGCTATGAAGCTTTGCAAACACAAAATTGATTTATATTTATTAGAAAACCAGGATCGATAGATACACAAAATTTCCATGGCGAAAGCAGCGCTAACCTTTTTACTCTCTCGTTTACACCAATCGGTCTGCAGTTTTTCAAAAAGTTCTTCACAGATAGGGAGGTTATTTTTTTCAGAGCACGAGAAAGTGTGAGAACCTACTTAAAATGTCAAAGTGTGTGTATACAGATATATTTTTCTTTTTACTACGCTCTCAGTTCCATGGCTTGAAATAAATGAAAAAGTTTGGTGGTTCTCCTAGATGCTGCTGTTGGCCTGACAGATAGATGGGTGATTGTGGTCGTGTCACGTTGGTTGTATTGAGAAGCGAAGGGATAAACGTGTACCATATACAGCGTTAAAAATCTTTTCTTTTTTTCTTTTTTGTCAACGGGTTAAATAAAGCCCATTAAACAATGTGTTCCTTTTTTTTCCAGCCATTGCTACAGTTCTTATTCCTCTCCTTTGAAACTTTTTTTTTGGTGAGGTGCTGTATTTTTTCAAATCCGCGAGGGCTTTCTTTTTTTTATTAAATATTTGTATGCGAAGGATACGCCCTTACCATACTTTTATTTCATTCTCCATTTCGCACTGTTCAGTGTTTTTTTTCTACAAGTCAACGACTTTTCATGAGCAAGAGATTGCGTATTCATGAAATGTTTGTCTTACCAATTTTGCTATGTTAAATGATTTAAAATATAGAAAACTACGCTATTTTGTATTCTTAGAAAATTTATTTTCTATTTTGCGCAAAAACATAGGACTGGGATAATGGCGTTTGTTTCTCCTTCAATGTGCAGAATGGTTTTACAACTCTTCGGTTTGCTTTCCCCTATAAGCATAAAATTTTCCATAAAACCAGAGCTAAAATTTTCTGGTTTAAATTAATTCCCCATTAGTGCTCTCAAATGTCAAGAAGTAATGATGATCTGCAGCGTGCTGCTATGATAGACATAAGAAGAGCATAAAGGTAAAACATACTTGCTCGTCACGGAGAGTGTCTTCAACGTTATCTTTTATTCGTTCGAAAAATATTTTTCTTATTTCAGCAATTTCTATTTTTAAATAAAATTTTCTTTTCTAAGAATTCCATTACATGGGTCTGTGGCGTTGATGTTTATTCAGTAAACATGTCGTATGACGAATTTGACAGAAGTTCTTAAACTAAACACTGTTCTATAAGGCTCGTGAAAAATTTTAGCAGCGAAAATACTGTAGGCGTCAATCGCAATATGATATAAAGGTTGGTTGGCGTTTATCATAGCCCTAAAGAAATCTAACGGCCAATTGGTGTCTCCGAAACTCGAAATTACGCGACCAGGAAACATCGTGCGCAATAACTCGATCCGAAAACACGATTTCCTTGCAAAAACAAATGTTAGCATGCATGTTTTCCAGGACTCAATCGGAGAACATACGGCGCTTCTGTTGATTGCCGGCTTCAGTTCTTGCGTTAGTTGGGCCTTCTACGCAAGGGGAGCTAAATCTTCTTCGTTCCAGTGTGACTGTGGAGAGGTCAAGTTCCTGAGAACAGTGACGAATGGAGGTGTTTGGGTCGTTTTAGACACTCTCTTTTACTGCGGCAATATTTTTCATTGAACGTCCCAGGCGAACACTTTTAGGTGTCTTCACAGCTTGTACCGTCTCTTGGATTTTTTTTTGATTATATTGCGCACACATGTGTCGGCCCGGAAGGCACATGATTACGTGAATTTACGTAATAAAATTCAACGATTTGGATTTTTTCTTTCACTGTGTAGCGTTCCATGGTAAATACCCTAAATTTATAGATGGCATCTTTCACCATATACCAACCCTGCGTGCATCAGCTGTAAAATAATTGGCCTTTCATATCCTGCTATCCACCCAGGACATTCTATAATTACCATTGTTCAATTTGCCAGGGTCTTCAGCAGCTAGATCAATCACATCCAAGGCTGTTCAATTGCATGGTATTTCCATATCGTATAGACTTACGAGCCCCCATGGATGACGCGGGAAAAAAAGAATCAGGTAAAGAATCTGATACACAATTTCTACCGTAGGTGGCCGAAAAAAGGGCAACGTCATATCCCTACCACATGGAAATATCTGCTGCCGTATCCAGAGGAGTAACTCTGTATGAGGAGTAACCAATGTTTTGCCCAAGTAGTTCCCAGAGACTATCACTTTGTAGGTAAGAAAAGCATTTAATGACAAACATCAGAGTTAATACTTATATTTTAAATAATCAGTTAGTTTAGAACTTACACTCAATTGGGTATGAATACACTTAAAGTGCCTGAGCACGTGTTAAGTTTTTTGGAAAATGGGATAGAGAGAGAAAGGAAGATGTTTGGGCTCAGTGATTATTTCGCTCCATGTGTGGCTTCAAACATTTAATGGAGACTAAATTCTTAGTGAAAGTTTGCTTGTTGTTGATTTCTAGTCAACTACTCATCTTACTAGATTTTTGTTAACTGAAAAAATTAATGTCTTTCGGGTGAGACTGGGATTCGAACACCGAACCTTCTATTCTCTAGTACCCCTATATACTCTGAGCTATCCATTCTGGAGTTTGTAAATTGTAATTCTTGTGGAATGCACATCACACTATCATCTAACCAAAACCTAAGTTTTTCTTGGACAAATGAAACTGTTCTTTTTGTAGGTCTCTCCAATAGCATCGTAATCCATCTGGTCTGTCTAAATTCCATTATTGGTATTTTCATCCGAAATTACGAGGGCGGGTCAATAAGTCCGTGACTTTAGGAATAAAACACAGATTTTTTGATAAAAAAATAATTTTATTTTTCAACGTAGTCTCCATAGCCCAATTCATGGATTTTTGCCATGGCAACTGCACATGTGTGCACCCTTGCATTGTCTTGGTGGAAAAGAACTTTTTTCTTGGCCAAATGAGGTCGGTTTTTTTTTCAAATCGTCATTGAATCGGTCCAATAAGTTGGCATAATATTCCCCATTGATTGTTCTTCCCTTTTGAAGGTAGTCAATGTGGATTATCCCGCGTGCATCCCAAAAAACAGTCGCCATAACTTTATTGGCTGACAAACCCACCTTGGCCTTCTTTGGCGCCGATTCACTCTTAGAAACCCACTGTTTTGACTGTTGTTTGTTCTCTGATGTGTTGTGATGGATCCATGTTTCGTCCACGGTTACAAAACGGCGCAAAAACTCCTCCATATTGCGATTAAACAACGCCAAACCTTCCTGTGAAGTGAAGCACACGAAATTCAATTTTTTCCATTTTCTCCTCAAATTAGTGAGTAGTCTAATAAAAATAGCTGTCAAACACAAACTAACTGACGCAGCAAGTTTAAATTTTGACAGGAGTCAAATGACAGATGCCTGTTGACAGGAGCAGTGTTGCTGTTTCAGTAAAGAGGTCAGAAATTCAAAAAGTCACGGACTTATTGCCCGCCCTCGTACCTTTTAGGAAAATTTTACTGTAAAATATAAATCAGTATGTTGAAATTTATTTGACTCGAGCTGCTTTGTGACGCGGTTTCAGCCGAGGTTTCTTTTCAATATCAGCTTTGACGACATATTTAAAGTTGTTGATGGTACGCCAAATTTTAAGTTTTGCACTTTTTTTCTGGAAAAGGCTGTGAGTTGCTAGTAGGAAGCCGAAAGTATCGGTCTTCTGCCAGAACTACGATTTTTGGCATAATCTTCTGGATCGCTTAAATACCGACTGACTACACAATGGCTACGATTATGTTTTTTAAGATTCGCGTTACATTTATACTGCAGGTGGAATTTTGCTTAAAATTGCTCAAATACAGTTGAACCTTTCTGCGTTATGTATGCTTCAATTTAGACCAAATAACAACATGTGCCTTAAAATATCCATACGGTTGCAAATAAGTAAAATCTGAAGAGACACAAGTTAAGTGAATTGTACCTTTCCGGGCATTTCTATAAATAGAATGTAATTATTCTCTTTTGCAGATCACTTTTTGAGTTCCCACCCGTAGTTTTGATTTTCTCAAAATATAAAGATCTTGGAAAAAGTCAAATTTTTTAAGTGTCTTATAATTTTGATAGGCAGTTGCTTTTTAGACTCGAATATGAATACTTGTATATTGTAAATACAGAGTACCATAGCAATCGAATATGTTAACTTAGTATGGCTCGGTCATTGAAATAAATTGTGTATCTACTTATATTGAAGCGTTTAAGTGCAAAAGTATTCGAATTAATTTTGGAAAGAAGCAATACTTTTCGGCTCCTACCTGTACTTAACAAAAATACTGGGTTATTCACAAGTTTATTGACAGCCTAAGTCATTCTAATCAGGTTAGTTTAAGACCGGAAATTACACTATTTATCAAATTTTCACATTACAATAAATGTTGACTACAACCGCTGGTGCAGTTTTAACGCAATACTTACGTAGATGGCACTACAGTCCGGAGTGGACTTGAGCCTCAACCAATAGGCCGCTCCTCCAGTTAGCGTGATCTCTGACTAACTGCCTCCAGTTGCACATACCAAGTTGGTTGAGGTCCCCTTCCACTTGCGCTCGCCACCTAAGGCGATGTCTTTTTCTACTGCGTTGTCCCTCCGTGTTGGAATCGAATACTCCTCGGGATGGAGTGTTGGTGTTTATTCGCTCTACATGGCGTAGCTATTTTAGGCCACTTTTCTGACCAGATTAATGTCACTGTACAGCTCGTAGAGTTCTTCGTTAAATCTGCTCCTCCAAACCCCGTCAACTCCAAAGGGACCAAAACTAACTCGAGGAATTTTGCTTCGAAACGGCCAAGGGTATATTCGTCCACCTTCACTAACGTCCATGCTTCTGCACCATAAAGGGATGATGAGGGTTTTATAAAAAGATTTAGTGTTTCTTAACAAGGCTTATTACTCATTTGCCTTCTTATGCCGAAGGAACGTCGATTTGCAAGAGATTTCATTAACAGATATAATAGCGGGGCAGAGCTATGCTGTCTATTGTGACGTTCTTTGTGACTTACGACTAAACCTATTTTTGGCTCTTCTGTTCCAATAATTGTGAACGCACCAGTGACAGCTCGCTAAGTTCTATCAATGATATCAATATCATCAGCGTATGCAAGTAGTTGTTGAAGAAAATTGTGGCTCTGGTGTTGACTTGCGAGCTTCACACAATTTTCTCAAGTATGATATTGAAAAAGTTACAAGACAGCACACCACCTTGCTAAATCGTTTTTTTTTTATATCGAAAGTCTCGGAAAGATGGTTTCCGACTTTTGCGGAGCAGTGAGCGTTCTCCATCGTTATTTTGCACAATCTGATGAGTTTGGCAGGGATAACTAGGCTAGACATGGCTTTGTATCTATAGATGCTGTAATATGCTGCTTCAATATCGATAAAGAGGTGGTGCGTTATCAATTTGAACTTCCAAGATCTGTCATAGTGTGAGTATTTGGTCGATTGTGGACTTACCGTGCCTAAATCTGCACTGTTAGATTGTTGAAAATGGTTTCAGGCTTTCACACAAGACGACAGATAAGCAGATAGGCCGTCCAATCCAACAGCCTTGTTGTTTTTAAGCTTGTATATTGCTATCCTCATTTCATTTCCAGGTCACTTCATTTGCTATTCTCACGCGGGTCTCAGTACTGACTGTGGCTCTCGTACTATGTTTCCTTGCTCATTTCTACGAGTACATGCATCTGTTTAGGTCTTGTTAACTTGTCACGTTCTTTTTTCTTTTTGGTACAACTACCCAACATTTTTCCTGATGTAGCACCTCTATATTACTTCGATCTGGAGCTTCTCATGCGCTTTATTTTTCTTCCTGAGGCGCTGATATTTTTACCTACTCTGTTGCTTGTAGAGCTTTTGAGCCGCGCTCGTTCTTCTATGCAGTGGGATATGCAATCTGCAAAGACACTGGCGGTTTGTTACGAGTGCATCCATTCAACGATATATCTCCTCACAGTAATTCTTATTTCAACGAAATGATTTTATATAACTTGCAACTGAAACCAGTGGCAGAATCAAAAGTCAGTACAAAATTAAAGTAGATAAATGTTGTCAATGAGCACTGTAATTTAGCTTTTCCGAAACGGTGACGATGAACCCAATTTAAAAAAATGCACATTTAGTCTCTGAACTGATCATGAACCCCGGCTTAGCAACTACAATACTCGTAATTGCTAATTTAACCCTCATTTCATTGATTTGTTTTGTATAAATTTATATTTTAACATATTGAACACTATATAATTTTTTGGCGCAGTTAGGATTGATATGGTTAATATGTATATACATACCATATATGTTTTTTGATTCACAATAATGAATTTCATATGTGCAAAACGTTAACTACTCGTATTAAGCTTTAATCCAATTCCACACTTCGCATTCCATCTAACAACAAATCAATTCCATTTGTATGTTTGTAAGTGCGTTTGAGTCAGTCACTGTTGGATGCACATAAACTAAGTCGATTCGAGTCTTCATATTGCAAAACTAGTTTTGGTTAGCCTGTTGTCGTTGCCGCCACAATGTCATTGACTTCATGATTTGCTGACCTCTTTCACCATTTGCTAGTTGAATTTTCATTTCAAATGCTGCTAGATTTCATATAAGTAAAGTTTTTGCGTCTTGGGAAATGATGAGTTTTTAAGTCCGTTGACGATTGTACTGGTATTTTAATAAATAATTTATTATTAGAACTTCTTACGAATTACTTATAAATATTTAATTTAAGATCTGTCTTTACAGTCATGTTCATGGATAAAAAGTAAAATGAAAACACACTTATAATTGTATCATTGTTTCTCGAATGATCTTATAATATCTTTATTCTGCCATTACGTAAATCTTCATCCAAGCATCTCCCATCAAGAGAACAGCAATATGTACATAAGTATATACTTCTCTCCTACATACATGTAATAACTATGTAGAAATGTAATAACTATGGTTAACAATTTTGTGGCTCTATTTTTTCGTTCAAATACGGATGTTCAATAGTTATCGAATTAAATCTGCTTCTATTTGATTTCCGTGAGACCAAACACAAGTGAGCCTCAAACAAGCATAAATTTAGTTGAAATAAAAACTAACAATAAGTAACTAGCAATACTTCTATTTTCATAATATAAATGATAAAAAATCTCCCCACAAAAAGGCAAAACCAAATGGCGAATTCTTGTTAATTGTTGTTCTCGTTTCTTGAACAATAAAATGTTTGCAACGGATACACACAACTTGTTAAAACTAGTTAATATTTTTATATATATATATATATATATATATATATACAGCAAACCTACATGCATACATATCTCCATAAAAAATATTCACTTTGTATGCGTGCAAACAGTACAAATACAAATCCAATATGAAAAAGAATCTAAAGTTTGTCATCTTGTTGTTCTCAAATGAACGGCTGTTGTTTTGAACAATGTTTGTGTTCTGTTGAAATACGAGTACGTACATTCATGTTCAAAAACAACATCGTTGTCAGTGTTTCGATGACTCTCTTGGTATCAAGATGTGGGATATGGAAGATACGTTGCGTTTGATCGAAGATATACGCGTCAGAATCTGCTTGTGGGATGTGCATTCGATAGATTATAAGAATCGGACTTTAAAATACAAAGCATTCGATGCGCTAGCAAAAAAATACGGTGTAACCCCTTCAGAATTAGAAAAAAAAATCCAAAGTCTTAAGTCTCAGTTTCGAAGAGAATACAAAAAGACAGTAGACAATGAGAAAAATGGTGGTCCAAGAAAACAATGCAGCTGGTTTGGATACAAACCTTTGCTGTTTCTTCTAAGCGCAATCGAAGAAAGGCGTACAAGTAATGCTTCTGACGGTGAAGGAATCGAAATAAAACTAGAGGTAACCATATTGAAAAAAAAATAAAAATAAAGAAATAAATTACTGCAACTTGCTTCTGATTTCAGAGCACTGATTGTTTTGTGGAGCAAATGGAAAAAACTGAAAGCATTGCTGAACAAGATGAATCAGAAAGTATCACCGATTTTCCAAGAACAGTTACTCAACTGCGATCAAAAAGAAAACGGAAGCGGATTGAAGAATATGGAAACAGTTGTGAACATTGTATGGATACTCTTATACATGTTTTAATAAATCGAGATGAGTTTTCGATTTATGGTGAACATATTGCCAATAAATTGCGAAACAACAAAAGAGATAGTAGAGCGATTTCAATAGCTCAAAATCATATGGACAATATAATTTTTAATTTGGCGATGGGTGCTTATAGCAAGAATGTGTGCCACAGTGCCACAGAATTCATCGACACAACTTCAAATCTACCAAACTAAAAGTGTTCAAATCTGGATATAGGTACAAATAAGATGTTCAATAAAAAGAAGCACTTCCTTTAAGCATATGTGTTACATATGCATGTATTTTAATAAAATCATTTAAAAAATAAAAAAGTCTGGAAACTTTGTACTAGAATAAGAACGACACAGATCCGTAGGATATGTGGTTCCAGCAGGATATCACTACGTCTCATATAGGAGTGCTTAAAGGTGTAAATGTCGTCAACCATTCTTCACAATGAATAAAGGATTTGGATTCCAACTCAATACCTGTAGTTATAGCTTAGAAAACCGGATAATCTCTTACAATATTTTATAGTCAATTAAAAAAATTTCTCTAATCTGATTTCCATTGAATGTTCAGAATGGAAGTACGAGTATGGTCTTTACAATGGCAAACTCATTCATTCATTTCATTTTAAATGCATTTTTATTTTTTTCAATTCAGTAACACTTATACGCTATACAAAAAAACGCTTAAAAATTAGCTTAAGTAACTTAAAAATAATCTTATTGTAACTTACTGGCCCCATGCAGGCACTCTAAATTAAACATAATACTTAATCTATGTCTTTCGACGTTTCTTACAGACTATTTTTATTTTTGTTTTACATTTATTAAAACTAAAACTAAGAAAATAAACTTTAAGTACAAAAACTTAGTATATGGACTTTTTGTTATAATATAAAACTTAAAACTAAACGTATAAACTATTTACAACTATATCTTAACCTACTTAATCCTACTTAAACTATCTAATCCTATACCATATACCATATTTTAGAGTATCAGAGTGTTACCCACTTCTGCTCTAATATAATTTTTTTTTTTATTATTTTTTTTTGTGATTTTTATTTTTTATATTTTTTTTTGTATTTTTTTTTTCTTAAATCTACCCTAATTCTACCTAACACTATGTAAGCCGGCCACGGCTAATCAAATGTGCAGAAGACCGACTTTGCTTCCTATGAAGCTACGTATTACTGGAGGAATTCGACGACGAAACTGCTCCTCCTTCATCTAGCCACCAGAATTGTTGGTGCTGCCGAGCAACATCCCTTATATCGCGACTCCCTACCGACCTACTGAACCGGAGACGCTCCGCACTGCCACGTGCGACGTCTCTGTCGTAGTTGAGTCGCCTGTCCGCAGCTGTTCGAGCAACGTGGAAGATTAGTGGCACCGCCAATCTGTCCTGGATCAGACCTTTCATATCTAGGTAGAGGAACGCTTCTGGAGGAACAAAGCCGTCAAAGCGAACTCTCTCATGATACATATAGTTGGGGTAGTAAGCCCCGGAGATCAGGTTGTTCGATGAGGTCATTGCTCTTGCAATGTGTCTTCGAGTCAATTTAATGACGAAATTGTCCACTCTTATTAGGTTCGCCCTATTGTATAAGACCTCATTAGGATAGAATTTTATGTACTCAGACTCTGGTGTTCTGTATAAGCGAAGACAAGTCCTAAGACAAGCCCTCTCAAACACCCGAATCTTTTCCAATAAACTTGCTCTTACGTTGAACCACACGGGGCAACCAAACACAAGCATAGGCCTGATAAGGGCCATGTAGCAGATAACCTTTACCCCCGCATCGAGTTGGCTGTTATAAAACAGTTTCTTTGTAAGGGCAAAAGCACCTTTGGCTCTGGCCAGAGCAACATCTATATGTTTGTTAAAATACAGATATTGATCTAGCCAGATCCCAAGGTATCTGACTACATTTCGACAAGCAAGTGGCTGCCCGTGCTGCCCCACGATCGAGAACTTTCGCCAATTCTTTCTGGTATCCCTAGAGGCCCCAGACAAAGGCGTCCTAAACAAAATGGTTTCCGACTTCTGAAAGTTGATTTTCAACTTCCAGTCATCGCAATATCGCTTCATTTTATCGAAGTCACGTTGCAAGAGTATATTAATAACCTCAATCTTTGGACCCGATCTGTACGCGATTAAGTCGTCTGCGTACGCTATGGCATGGTGAAGTGAACCTATCAGATCACTCGTGTAAATGTTGAATAGGATCGGCGAATTTACCGCACCTTGTTGCAGACCGTTTTTAATGTTAAATGTTCCAGCAGAAGTCACATCGCCATTCTTCACGATGAACTGTCTACTGGAGAGCATATCAAAAAGAATATACAGCAGTGGTTTACTAATGCCCAACCTGTCCAGCTTGAAAAAGAGTCCCTCTAACCATACGGTATCGAAGGCTTTTTCCAAGTCAATCAGGCAGGCACCAGTGCACTGATTCTTGCCTTTATTCCATTGGATATCAGAAACCAGTTTAGACGCAGCATGAATAACATCATGCCCCGCCTTGAAACCGAATTGATTATCCGGAACTATATGTTTGTCCTCAACCCACTTAGTCAGGACTCTATTGATCACCTTCTCGAACACCTTACTGATGTTTGGAAGAAGACTTATCGAGCGGAGATTCGCCGGATTGGAAGTGTCTTTATCCCTTTTGGGGATGGGATGTACCACCGCAGTTTTCCAATGCGCTGGATAATGTGCATTATTCATTGCATTATTAAACAGGATGGTATAAATGTTCACCGCTTCTAGAGGGAGATGTCGAAGCACAATGTTCGGTATTTCATCGGTTCCCACTGATTTCTTACTTCTAAGTGATTCGAAGATCGTTTGGAGCTCTTCCTTCGAAATGAACGGGGGTAGTACCCTATCGTTGGTGATGACATTATTTGCCATATTCTCGTCATTGAACTGGGTGAAACCCGAGCTCTCGAATCGCCAATTCATTATTTCATTTCGAAGGTAGAAATTGTGCACAAGGACTCGATTCTCCAGGTCGTGGTTCGGGCCAATGATGTCATTCGAATGGCAAACTCATGAAAACTATTAAATGTGATTTTTTATTATCACGTTTTGTAACTTTTATACAACACAAAAGTGTGACACTTGGAAGTTCGCGATTTTTAGCTCTCGCACTTATTAAATTTATAAAAAACAAACATTAAAATTCAAAAAAATATGCGAAAATTTTCAACTGATGTTGAAAAGAACGTCAATTCGATATTATGAAGTGACCATTCGGCTCGAGTGAAAAAATATTAATATAGCACGCAATACTGGAGGTCGACCAAATTTTTTGACGGATGGAGATGCTCGCTCAATTGAGTAACCTGTGACAAATAAAGACCCCAAATCGTCTAACACTGGTTCAAAAATAATGAAGAAGTGAAGACAGAATGTTCCTCGTGAAATAAATGAAAGATTGGTGGAAAGCATGACAAAACGCGTCAAAAACGTGATTAAAAATAAAGGACACTGCACAAAATACTAAAATTTAGAAAAATGGAATTGGAAATGAAAAGAAAGAAAACACGTACACAACTGGATACATGTTGGTAGTGGTCGCTTTTTGATAACTGTGACTTTTGTTCAAGTTCTTTATTTCCTGTATCCACTTTTGCTCGCCTCTGTACAAGTATGTATATATTCCAACGATGTCAAGCATTCATTTTTTCTAAAATTTCTGACTTTGATGCAATGAAATCTTCAAAAGCTTTTATGATCTCTGCTCAGTTTCGAGAGATTTTCTGCCGGTAAAATGACGACTCAGATTACGGGAAAGGTAATTGTCGGGAGTGGGGAAACATCGCGCGAGGTATGGGGCCTATCCTATCCTATCATGCAATAGGATTGGACCACCCCTATTGACCAACACAATGTTTTTTTTAGTCAATTCTTTTCTCAATGCACTTATTATGTTAAGTTTTTTTTTTGAAAAATGTGATAGAGAGAGAAAGAAAGATGTTTGGGCTCAGTGGTTATTTCGCTCCATAGGTGGCATCCACCAACATTTAATGGGGAGACTAAATTCTTAGTGGAAATTGGCTTGTTGTCGATTGTTAGTCAACTACTCATCTTGCTTGATTTTTGTTAACTGAAAAAATTAATGCATTTTGGGTGCGGCTGGGATTCAATCACCGAACCTTCCGATTTGGAAGCCAGTCCACTACCACTTGAGCCACGGCTACCCACTAATTCTGTAGTCACTGTATCAATTTCCTTACAATACTTAACGTCGTTTATAATTTTCCTAATTGAAGAAATGAAAAGTGGATTTTCTGGGTTAAGACCTGGCTTGAGGATGTGTTTTGGTTTTTCGTCTGTATTTTTGAAGTTTACAAAACTCTTTGAATGGTAAAACTTTTACTTTTACCAACTTTTGTGCTATTTAGAACCAAGAATTTGAGCACGAAATCATGAAATTAGTTAGTAATTTTGGTCACTACCAATCTTCAAACAGGACACACCAAAATTTGTTGACATTTCGACCATTAGTTATCGAAATATTGAAGTTTTAGTGACACACCTTTTCCAAAACCATTAAAAAGAAACAAGTTTCTTACGTTTTAAAACACTGAATTTGATGGGGGAAAATGCCGTTAAAACTAAAAAATGGCTTGAAAAGTGTTATAAGAAATCTGTTGCAGGTTTGCTGAATTCAAGCGTAGCCGTACAGACACAAATGGGCGCCCAAATGAGGCTGTATGCTGGAAAACATAAAAAAAAATCCACAAAATCATTTTGAACAACTATGAACCGAAAGTGCGTAAGTTAAGTATAAGGTGGGCCTTGAAATAGAATAAAAAAAATTAATGCGCATTTTTAAATGTTTATTTGGGCATCCAAGTTTTGAAAATGATATCGCTTAAGTGGCCGCCGTTATTGTTGGTTACCATTTGGGCTCTTTTTATGGTATTTCCTATGGTTTCGGGCGATAGGTTCTCCACTTCTTGATGGAGGCTCTCCTTTTTTTTTTTTTTTTTTTTTATAATTCACGCACGCCTAAGGGGTTAGATACCCTTTTACTGTTGCCAGGGCGCGGGCGGAAAGATAGAAGGAGGAGAAAGGAAAATTGTTTTTGTAGTGGTTTGAAACTCAGGTGTGTTTGGTTTCTATGTTTGCTCTCCAGGGGTGGGAGTCCGAATAGGACGGATAGTTTTTCTTCACTCAGAGTGATTCGAGGTATATCACAGTATTTTTCTTTTCTGTGCTTGAAACTCTACAACGGCCAAGTCTACGTGTCAGTGTTATGCCTTCACACGCAGAATTTTTCTGTTTGAGTTCCAATTACACAAAGAAAAACTGACTTGCCATGGGCAGGATTCGAACCTGGACCCTTCGAGTGAGAAGCATTTGCTAGTACCACTACACCACGGCCAAGTTATCACACACAAACCAGCTTAGTCAGCACACGCGCCAAACACCTGCATGCATATCCAGCGGATATGGATCAGATATCTCTCTGAAATATTTCTGTATTTTAAGTATTAATGCTGACTCCATGTAATCATCAAAATTTGTATTTTCCCACAGAAAAATGTTATAAATAGTACTATAAGACGAAATTGTAGTTAGATTATTAAGTAGAGCGAATAAAGCGAGACATCTGTCTCAAAATAACTTTTTTTATTTCATTTAAAATTAAAAGTTAATAACTGGCGCCCGAGCAGCAGGGACATGAGTTTAAAACGTATGTCATAAATAGTCTAACACAACTGTTTCGCGAGTTTTAACCGTAAGAACAACTCTTGAAAGACAGTGTCAAGTGAGTGATCGAGTACCATTAGTAGACTGTAACAGGTCAAAGAGGAAAAATACAGGTCATCCGAACATCGCTGGACTTCGCCGACTTCAATCTCAAATGCAGATAGCCATCCTACTCATGTGAGTACAAATTTTTTTATTATAAATATATAATAAATCTACAATATAATATATTGAAATTGTAACCATTACGAAACAATAAATTTATTCGTATACCAAATCAAATTATAAATAAATAATTTTCACTTTAACGAAACAAAAATCTTAATTAACTAATTAAGTAATTCATAATCCATAATAATGGAAGGACTTCAAGACGCTCTGGTTCAGCTAACAGGAGCACTTAATGCTCAAATAGAGCTAGTGAGAAAAATAGATAATAGACTAACTATATTGGAAACGAAGGTCATAAGCGATCCGAATCCAACGCAAATGAGTTTGCAATATCCTCTTACTGAGTCTGATCTCAAGGAGATAAGCAAACTTCCAGATTGCGTCAGAGAATTGCAAATCTTTGATGGCAATCCGGTGCAGTACCTGTCATGGATACACACCGTAGAAAATATCCTTAGGGATTATGAAATAGTCCGTCAAAAACCCATTTATAGATCTATACTGCAAAGTATAAGACAAAAAATCAGAGGACATGCCGATACAGCCCTCATATCTTATAATATTTTTGATGACGACTGGGCATCAATAAAAAGGTGTTTATCTCTACACTATGCCGACAAAAGAGATATTAGGACACTAGAGCATCAACTAAGCACTATGTCCCAAAGAAGTTCGACATTAGATGAATTTTATGCTAGTGTAAACCACCAGCTATCCCTCATCATCAACAAAATTAAGTCAGAAGACTACTCCGATGAAACTATAAGGGCTCTCACCGAAAATTACAGGAACCGCGCACTAGATGTGTTTGTAAGGGGACTAAACGGTGATCTGAGTAAAATGCTAATAATACAAAAACCGCAAACCTTACCAGAAGCCTACACATCTTGTTTGGAGATACAAAACCTTAATTTCAGGAACGTAGCCATTCATAACAAAAATGTATCTAATACCATCTCAGCTCCTACTAACCAAATTTTTACGAGCCAACAAGAGCATAGAAAGCATCGTCTACCTCCAAGGCCACTTCCCATTCAACAAATGATAAAGGCTTTTAACTTACAGCATAATAATCAAAATCGACGAAACAATCCTCCTCCACCAAGACCGCCTAAACCATTAGAGCAAATGGAAATAGACAGGTCAATCCAAACAAAGCAGGTTGATTATTCAAATAGGCCGGCAAATCAAGGACAGAATTTCCAATCTAAAAGACCAAATGATTCAGAAAACTTCCGTCCAAAGCAGCAAAGGCTATTTAACATAGTCACTCAAGCAGAAGACAAACAAAGTAATGATAATGAAGAGTTGGAAGAATGTTCACAAAATGATGCTGAAGAAATGGAAGCTTATTTGCAATACCTCCAAGAGTATAAACAAGAAATAGGAAATGAAGAACCAACCACCGAAGCAAATTTTATGACAGATGCCTCTCTAGCATTCCATACCTAGAGTATAGGACCAGAGAAGGCAACAATTTAAAATTTCTTGTGGACACAGGAGCAAATAAAAATTTTATTTGCCCCGCATTAGGCGAAAATGCTACTCCCCTAAAAAATCCTTTCAAAATCCGATCAGCAGGCGGTGAAGTGACAATAGAACGCAAGGTGAATGGTAAATTCTTTAAAAGTGTTGGTAATAACACAGATTTAGAATTCTTTGTTCTACCTGGCTTAAGATCTTTCGATGGTATAATTGAAGATGATGCGTTAAAAGAACTGGAAGCCATTATAGACAGGAAGAATAATATACTCACCATAAAACCAAATGTAAAAATAAAACTGAAAGAAAAGCAATCCATTCAAGTTTATAATATAGAAATTAGAGATAATCATTTGACTGAAAAAACTAAGAAGGTTCTCCAATCCATAATGAAGAAACATAAGAAAATCTTTGGTCCGATTAACGATCAAGAAGTTATTGAGACAAGCGTAAGAGCCGAAATAAAAACAACCACAAGCGAACCTATATATACAAAATCATATCCTTACCCAGTAAATTTACGGAACGAAGTAGAGAGACAAATTAAAAAGTTGCTAGAGGATGGCATAAGACCATCTAAAAGCCCCTACAATTCTCCTCTGTGGATAGTCCCGAAAAAGATGGACGCTTCAGGAGAGAGGAAATTCAGAATTGTGATTGACTACAAACGTCTCAACGCCGTTACAATACCCGACACATATCCGATTACGGATATCTCAAACACAATAGCCAGCCTAGGAAAATCAAAATTCTTTTCAACTATCGACTTAACTTCAGGATTTCACCAAATCAAAATGAAAAATACAGATATAGCAAAGACAGCATTCTCCACAATGAATGGAAAGTATGAGTTTACAAAACTTCCGTTCGGACTGAAGAATGCTCCAGCAATTTTTCAACGATCAATAGACGATGTTTTGCGTGAGGAAATAGGGAAAATTTGTTCTGTATATATAGACGATATCGTTATAATAGGAGAAACCGAAGAAGAACATATGAAAAATATAGAAACAATATTTTCCAAACTGGAGCAAGCCAACCTTAGAGTAAATTTGGACAAAACAGAATTCTTGAAAGAAGAAACCGAATTCCTTGGATACCTTATAACGAATAAAGGTATGAAGCCAGATCCGAAGAAAATACAGGCATTGAAAAAAATAAGACCTCCTGAAAACCTTAAAGAGTTAAAAGGATTTATTGGCCTTGCATCCTACTACAGAAGATTTATCAGAGACTTTGCGAAAATAGCAAAGCCCTTGACAAATCTTACGAGGGGAGAGAAGGCTCAGATTGAAGCCACGCAATCAAAAAAAGTCAAAATAGAACTAAATGCCGAAGAACTTAGAGCATTTAACAACTTAAAGGAACTTCTTACATCATCTGAAGTATTGATTTTTCCTGACTTCGACAAGCCATTCATATTAACAACCGATGCTTCGAACACAGCGATTGGTGCAGTACTATCTCAAGGCGATATTGGAAAGGACAGACCCATCACTTATGTTTCTAGATCACTCAGTAAAACCGAAGAGAACTACGCTACAAACGAAAAAGAAATGCTAGCGATAGTGTGGGCCTTAGATAACTTGAGAAACTATCTGTATGGGGCGAAAAAGATTAGGATTTTAACTGACCATCAGCCTCTAACTTTCGCTCTAAGTACTAGAAACACAAATGCAAAGCTGAAAAGATGGAAGGCACGGATCGAAGAGTATAATTATGAGCTCGTCTACAGGCCTGGTAAAACCAACTTCGTGGCTGACGCATTGTCAAGACTGAAGACGGATGTGAATAATTTGACTTCCTCCAGTGCAGCAACTATGCACAGTGCGGAAGAAGACAGTTCCGAACTAATACCTAACTGCGAAGCTCCAATGAATGTGTTCAAAAATCAATTGATCTTTAAGGAAGGAACTGATATGTGTGCTTACGAGGAACCACATTCGAACTACCATCGCCACTTTACAAGACTCCCTGAAATAAATAAGGAAAACTTAACACAGCAATTGAAGGAGAAGCTTAACCCCAACACTCTCAACGGCATCAAAATCCCCGAGAAATACATCCAATTACTGCAAGATATATACAAGGAAAACTTCAAAAAATATAAAATCCGTCTAACACAAAGAGTAGTTCAAGATTTGGCAAATGAAGACAACCAATTTCGAGTCATACAAGAAGAACATAGTAGGGCACATCGTAACTACAAGGAAAATAAAGATCAGATCCTGGAGAAATATTATTTTCCGCGTATGAGCAAGCTAATAAAAAAATATACTAAGGTTTGTGATATTTGCAATTTGAATAAATATGATCGCCATCCTTTAAAACCCGAATTCCAACAAACTCCAATTCCCACTTATCCTTCAGAAATTCTGCACATCGACCTCTTCGAAATAGACCATGAAAAATATATTACTTGCATCGATAAATTTACTAAATTCGCGAAATTCTTCCGTATCAAAGAAAAATCGGCTTTGTACTTGAGAAACAAAATAATAAAAATCCTCCACTACTTTACAGTTCCGAAAATACTAGTCATGGATAATGAGAGTGGTTTTATAAGTCCCATTGTTTCGAATTACATCAAAACGCTAGGAGTTCAAATATATTTAACACCAACTCATAAAAGTGAAGTCAACAGCACAATCGAAAGAGTCCATTCAACAATAATTGAGATGATCAGATGCTTACGCACGGAGTACCCAGACTTTACTACAAAAGAACTGATTAATATAGCAGTCGATCGCTATAACAACTCCATACATTCTGTCACAAACAAGAAGCCAAGTGACATATTTCTAGGGAAAATCCAAAGGATAAATTACAAAAATCTAATGGATTTTCAGGAAAAAGTTAATGAAGATTTAACGGAACTTATTCGTAAAAACCAAAGAAAGAAAATCAGTAGAAGAAACCGGAACAGAACTAAACCTAAGACTTATCAAGAAGGTGAAACAGTTTTTGCTGCCGTCAAACGCCGGGACGGAAAACAAAAACCCTTGTTCAAAAAAGAAAAAGTTCAGAAAGATAATCGCGTAACAATTACAACAGAAACTGGGAAAAGAATCCATAAAACACAGATTAAGAACACAAAGCAGTAACAATGTCTTTTTTCTTTCCGTTCTAGGTCAATAGGATTGTCCTCGGCAATCCTAAGCATATTCGAATACAATACACCATTAATAACTACAAAACATGGAAGCGGACGAATCATTAATTGCAATTTTAAAATGATCCACGTTATAAATCTCACATCGTACAATGAAATAGTCAGCGCCTCTATTCCTACAATTGAACAACAAATAGACAAAAATAGTATGCTCAGACCTCAAATACTGTATCAATTACATCAAATCGAAGAATCATTAAAGAAATTGCACGGCAAAAGACTAAGGTTTTCCAGATCTATAAACTGGCTTGGATCTGCATGGAAATGGATCGCCGGAACACCGGATGCCACCGATTGGGATAGCCTTCTGAAAACTCAAAACGTCATTATTGAACACAACAATAATCAATATCGAATTAATAACCGCATTACCGAAGTAACTCAAGGAATTTTGGATAACTACAATAAGATCATTCAGAGCATTAACAATACAAGTGTCGATAAGTTTGAACAAACAATGTATAATAAACTTACAATAATAAAAGATGAAGTCAATGAAATCGTTTCAGCAGTTCAATTAGCAAAAAAAGGAATTGTGAACACAAACCTTTTGGACAAGACCGAGATCCAGAATATTCTCGCGCAGATGGAGACACTACCATATAATAATGAAGTCGAAGCTATCGAGTATGCAGAACCAATAGTGCTACAAAAAGATTCAATTATACTTTATGCTATTTCCTTACCAAAAACAAAACCAATCGATTTCAATCATCTTCTAATTAGATCTTCAGTTAAAGACAATAGACGAATATACTTAGAATCAAACGAACTTCTGGTAAATCAAGATGAACAATATGGAATCAAAGAACAGTGCAGAAAAATTAACGACATACTAGTATGCAACAGCAACCGACTTCAAAAACTATCCGCAGACCATTGCATCAGCCAGCTGCTAAAAGGAATCAGTGCTAAATGCGAACACCAATTCTATAAAAAACCAATCATCGAACTCATCAACGAAAACATTATATTCCTAACCAATTTCAACGGAAGTATTAAACATCAAGAGGAGACCAAAATTCTAAATGGAACATTCTTGTTGCAGTTCAATAATGACTCTATATTTATCAACGACCAAGAATATATAAACAAAGAAGTTACCACGTATCATATCCTACCACCACTTCTTCAGGCCAATTTAACAGTAAAAGAAATTAGACTAGATCTAGAATATCTACATAGTTTACACCTAGATAATATTAAGAAGTTACAAAAATTTGCACTAATCAATCATTTCTCAGTCGTTTCAGATGTTATTATATTTTTTGTTCTGATAATCATTATAACCATACTTATTAGATGCAGATGCGAGAAAAAACAAACTCCATTTCAAATTAAACTATCAACAGCTGTTTCACAAGTCAATGACCTTTCGCCACAACCCATCAAACTTAATTTTTGATCCATGAGACATAGACCTAAGGAGGGAAGAGTTATCACACAAACCAGCTTAGTCAGCACACGCGCCAAACACCTGCATGCATATTCAGCGGATATGGATCAGATATCTCTCTGAAATATTTCTGTATTTTAAGTATTAATGCTGACTCCATGTAATCATCAAAATTTGTATTTTCCCACAGAAAAATGTTATAAATAGTACTGTAAGACGAAATTGTAGTTAGATTATTAAATAGAGCGAATAAAGCGAGACATCTGTCTCAAAATAACTTTTTTTATTTCATTTAAAATTAAAAGTTAATAACTGCCACCTTGGGAGCTGCCAGAGCTTGTGGCTTGTTCACATAGACCCGTAACTTTAAAAAAACCCATAGAAATAAAAATATGGAATAATTGCTCCTGCGGCTTTTCAGTGCCCCAGAACCCCAAACTTTGTTTGTCCACATATCCACATAGGTGGAAATGGGCATCGTTACTCATGACTGTTTTTGACACAAAATCGTCCACTTCTTTCTTGAGATTCAGGAGGGCGCGAGCGTAGGTTAGACGCGATTCGCGTTAACACTCATCAGCTTATGAGCTGTCTGCACTTTGTAAGGAAACATCTTCAAGTCTTTCACCAAAATTTTTTTTTTTTTTTTAAAAGAACTTAACACTCAAGTGGGTAAAATGCCTGAGCACGTGTTAAGTTTGTAGGAAAATGGGACAGAGAGAGTAAGAAAGATTTTTGGGGTCAGTGGTTATTTCACTCCATGGGTGGCATCCAAATTTAATGGGGAGATTAAATTATTAGTGTGATTGGACTTGTTGTTGTATTAGAGGCAACCATTCGTGTTACGTAAATTAAGTTGCCTGAAAAAAAGAATGTCTTTCGGACGAGGCTGGTATTCGAACACCGAAAATTCCGATTTGGAAGAAAACACACTACCACTTGAGCCACGGCCACCCACCAAAATACCCCGCAGAAACGTGCGTCGAATGGCCAATTGCGTCATCTGGTCGATGGCGACGAAGTCTCTACGACACCTTCAGACACGGCAGCGATATTCTCGGTCGAACGGGAGGTACGAGGCCTTCCAGAGCTCGCTCGGTCCCATGTTGTTCCAGCCTCTAAGAGTCGTGCGGCTAAACGCTGCATTGAACGGCCAGTGGTAGCTTTGGGGCGCGTTGCCCCAAAATTACTGACGAACTGTTGATCAAAAACATTATTCCGCGTTTTTCAGGAATATAGCGTTCCATTGCTTATTCACACAAATTCTAATTCCATTTGCTTCACAAGTGTCAAAACCGAATTGACATTTGACGCCATTTGTAAAATCGATGGCTCTTTCCGGTAGGGTCATACGTTATGGCCCACCTTGCACACCGTATTTTGCACGATCATGCAAAAGCTCTTTTCGAAGTGAGTACCGCGTTTAGTACAAAAACAGCAACGTGTTGGTAGTTAAGATCGCTGTTCAAGCGAAATAAAAAGATTTTTTTCATGCGGTATGTGACAATGGATCAAACATGGATCCATTTGTAAGCCTGAAAAAATTCTCGCTGGAAAGAGAGTTGGCTCCAGTGATCGCCGAAACTGAAGCGTATGGGTGAAGGGTTGGACAAATCATTATATACTCGTAACAAAGACATAGAAATGTTAGAGCGGCGTTGGAATGACTGTATCACTCTAGAAGGAGACTATGTTGTTGAATAAAGTCGAATTTTGTCAAATTGTGTTTTTATATGTTAGTCTCGGGACCTTCGTCACATATGTACATGTGTGCCAAACGAAATTATATTTAAATATACAATACAAATTACGATTTTATACGAGTATGTGTATGTTTATGTATAAGATATTTACCAACTAATTTAGATGCCTTTTTTTTGTTTTTTTTTAGGTAAGTTTGATCTTAAAACGGATATTTTGGTAAGCATGGATGATGTATGTATGTATGAAATGTGTACGCATTTTAAATGAAAAAATAAGAAATATTTTCACATTCACACGATCCTATAAGCCAACTCACGAGTTGAATGTATACGAGCATATGTACCATGGTTGGCTAAGAACATAAAAAACATACCGCAGCAAATGGTGAAAATATTTTCCGAATTACCGAAAATGTAAAAATATTGAACAGTGACTGACATAATGTTTATTGATTTTATTTTGAACGATTGATAATATTCATTCAAAGTGATGATTTTAGGCACTCATTTTAAAAGAAAGGAAAAATATTCATTTTTTCAGTTAACGAAAATCAAGTAAGATGAGTAGCTGACTAAAAATCAACAACAAGCCAACCACAACTAAGAATTTAGTCTCCCCATTAAATGTTGGATGCCACCCATGGAGCGAAATAACCACTGAGCCCAGACATCTTTCTTTCTCTCTCTGTATCCCATTTTCCAAAAAAACACTTAACTAAGATTTTATACTTAGGATCAACTTGATCGACTAAGCAAGAAGCAAGTGAAAGTGTGGCGGAAGATCCGGAATTGTCAATTCGGCGTCGATTGCAACATCATGGCCTTTTGTCCGCCCACTTTATGAAAAATCTTGGAAAAAGATGTCGGCCTACACCCATAACAGATCCAGCTAGTGCAGGAACTAAAGCCACAAATCCATTGCTTTGCGACATGAGCTTTCGGATTGGAGTTTTGAACAGTTTGAAGCCGACGCTTATTTTTAGTGACAAGCTCACCTTTGATTGAATGGTTTGTGAAAAATCCAAATTGGCGTTTCTGGAGAGGCAAATCCAGAAGTGACTCATATGATTCAGTTACACCCACAAAAGAGCTCTTCATTATCGACCGGAGTTCGAGTTACAATCAATGTCCTGCTGTGCAATGATCAGTAAATATTACTCGATTACTTCTTGTGGAATTGCATATGTAAAGTCTGTGATGTATGTTGATAAGCCGCAAACAATTCACAGCTTGAAAGCCCGAAATAGCAGAAAGCCTGAATTAGTAAGAAAGAGCACTAAATGTTCAAAAGAGTGACCCAAAATTGGACCAACAAGAAGTGCTACGCTAAAATCAGCAGAAGACGCCATATGCCTGAAGTGGTGTTCAAAACATAAAAACATAAAAGATTTTTAATGAATAGAAATGTTTGATTAAAAGTTAATCTCTGTCGTGACCTATAAATTTTCTTATATGTATTTTGTATTTTTCTTATCGTATATATACATATATATGTATGTACTACATACTCTTACATATATCGCATAAGGGACAGCTAAAATTCTACATATTGTCCATGTAAACAATTGACTTCCACCTTAAGGTTGCATTTTACATGAATTTGTGAACTGAAAAAATTTGAAATAGATGAACACGAACACATAGATGGCAATACCACTTATTTACTTCAAATTGCATTGAAGTTTAGTTTTTCTATTATTTTGTGTATTCAATTCAATTGAGCTGCAGTACACTCTGTTTGGGGCGCATGTCGTTATTATTGTCGAAATTACATTGCATATTTATTTCCTGGTTGCTCACATACCATACATATACAATACATATGTACAAACATCTATACATATTTTTCTTTTGTGCATTTTCGTATTTATTTTCTTATGCCGCAATTTTGCACCATTTTATTGTGAATCAGAAATGTTGCGTTTAAATTACATGGTCATGTGCTTGATTGAAAAAATGTGTTACTTTGATTCGCTCAGAATAAAAAGGAAAGTAAACCGATTTTTTTTTAATTTATTCATAATGTGAATATGTAATTAAGATTTTGTCTCGTAAAATTTAAAAATGCATTTTATTTACTTGTATGTATACAAATTTATTGAAGTTAATTGGCAACCAAGAGTTAAATTTCAACTCATCAAGACGACTTCCGTTTGCAATGTAAAATAAATCTCTCTAAGAACCAACCTTAAGATTAAATACAAGTTACGTCATATAGAATAATTTCTTAGAGACTGACGTGCAACAACGGCCAATACAATATTGCCGCATTGTTTTGTTGCATCTCGTAAAATATAGATTAAAGAAGGCAAAATCACACCTAGTACTAATATTAAGCCCCCGAATTCCGCCCCGTCTGTATGCGTTACAAGGATAAAAAGAAAACACTATTCCAATGAGCGGTTCCGCACAGTTGGTTACGGATCGTATAAAATTGTTCTCAACAGGACTAGACGATTTTGGAGTTCAGCAATATGAAGCTTCAATGAAAACCATTAGGTATCGCAAGATTAAACTGTAACGTTCTTTCACAACATTGTAACTATTCTCAAATCAATCAGCGTTAAATGTGTATAAAATTAATAAAATGAAATAAATATACAATTTGGTGGTGTGGCGGAGTGGATACTTTCGCCACTAAGCAAGATGGTCCGGGTTCAAAACAACCAACACCAAAAATCAGGAAGAGTAATCTACTTTTCTAACGTCACCACTCTTTCTACGAGCAATGGCAAACCTTCGAATATGAAATTCTGTGCCTATGAAAAAGTCTCACTCGTAGTCGCAAAAAACTGTAGATCCCCCCTCTCAATATGCAAAAATTGACACATGGGTACATCGCTGTCCACCCCAGACTATCTCGCCAATAATGTATTTATTTATTTTCGTATGTACATATATATCTATAATATATACAAAGTAGCTGCTATTTGCTTTTCAGCACGACTTAAGTCACAGCATATGCATGAGAAAATTGGGACTGAGCAGGTCTGGCCATGGCCTATAGAATGGAATATGAATATATGGTTTGTAGTTTGTAGTCAAAAAAATTTGAGATCTGGACTGATAATTAGCCGTCCATAAAGCGGACCAGAATTTTTTTGAAAACGCTAGGGCTCGGAATGTTATTTGCCTGAGGGGCTTTACAACGTTTGCCAAAACTGAAATTAAAACTTCTCCTAAAGTTTTGACTCCTTGAAGAGCGGTCACGCTATTATAGTTCACCCCTACCGGGATAGTGAACACGTTAGACCATCGAAATCAGTTCTGACGCTTCTTTTAAATATAATCAATCGTTCTATAAGTTTAAAATTGAGCGGTCTTCGCGTACCGGCTGGGCAGAGCTTTCGGAGAGATACGGATTTTAACCGAAATCTTTTGTTTCCGCAAAGGTTTTCCTCGCATTCAAGATTCCACAGCTTTCATTACACTTAGGGTCCTTACAAACTCTGCCTGTATCCTGAAACATCTACATATATAGTAAGTTATTACTGGTTTCAAACGGCCGCATGATAAAGAACTTTTTTCATGTTAATTTTTTGATTGTAACGTACAATACAAAACGAATTCCGACAGGAAATTTTGCAAACTACATAAACTACATTATCTTTTAATTTATGACATCGACCATGTATTCGAATTCTTGACAATTCACACGTATTCATATGTGCATTAGGTCATTTATAAACCCGCCTGATGCCGCATCAGCAAGTCCAAACACTCTTTCGAAGTGCTCTCGCGTTCGTGTTTTTGGTCAGGTGTGAGCATGCGCGGCACCCTGCGTCAGGATAACTTTTTTTTTTCATATGCAGAATGTTACCCAAAATATGGCGTGTGCGCTCAGTACTAATCTTTGTGGCATCTGCTAGCTCGCGCATCTTCACTTTCGGGTCAGCCAACACCATTTAATGTACTTTTTTGACATTGTCCTTTGTAAGCGCATAGGAGGGCCTGCCGTTGCGGACTTGATCGTTAGTGGAGTTGCGGCCACCACGAAACTCTCGAAACCAATATTTGACGGTGTAATCTGACGGAGCATTAGCCCCATAATATTTATCCAACATTTCTTTTGTTTCCTTCGCCGTTTTGCCTCTCAAAAAATAATGTTTTATGAGAGAACGAAAATCGTTTTTGTCCATACTCAACATGGTGCCAAACACGTCAACAATAATCAGCTGTCAAAACAAAACTAAAGACAGTATCGCACTTATGTGGCATATCTGCCTAAATATGAACAGACTTTAAGGGGTTAATGTGCAGATAGTCTGCACCGTAGAGAGAGGGAAAACCTATCGCAACTCTCTTGCGTCCTTTTGGTACCAAAAGAAACCATGAGCGAGAAATAAGAAATAGGGGTGAACCCAACAGAAATTTTATTTATTTACTAAATAACAACTTAAATCTATACTGTTTTTTTTTTTAACAAAAGAGAAAGAAGAATATCTACGTGATCAATGGTTAACTTCGCTGATGCAGCGCTCAATTGGCTCATTACTGCCATAACTATAATAGTTTGGTGGAAATGTCCACGGAGGTGAAATCCCATGCGCAGATTCCTTGTAGGGAAATAATTTATGCATTCTAGTAAATAAGGACGTTTAATATAATAATTAATAATATCCATTATGAGCATTATGTAAAAAAGTTAAAAAGAAAGCATCTAGTTGAGTAAGGCGTCGTGGTGTCGATATTCCACCTAAGCCTTTTAAAAACAAACCTTAGGTAACATTTTAAATTAGACTACAATAATCTAACACAGATCTAACACAAGCAAAGTAGAGACATTTGAGTGTATAAGCATTCTGAAAGCAATACATACTGCATAGTCCACTTAAAATTTAAAGGAGAGTTGTGAACTCAATATACTTCAAGATCCTTTTTTAAATTTACTTAGTCACGCTTAGCTTCATAATTAGAAACAAGAAATCTTCTACAGTTTAAATTGTATGAATGGGCGAATAAAAGGCATGTTGCATTTTGTACTAGCTGTCATTAGCAAAGTGAACGAAAAGTAATAGACCAATGTGACTTCCCTGCGGAACATACAATCTTTTCGAAAACCTTGGGGATGATGGATAATTTAGGCCTATAGTTAGAAACCTTCTCCTTGGCTCCAGTCTCAAATATAGAAGGAATACAAGATGCTTTTCATTCATGGAGAAAATTTCCAGTTTTGAGAGATAGGTTAAAAAATAATGCATAAGGGTAATGCAAGAGAGTGGATACATCTTTTAGTAATATGGGACGAATCCCATCTGGACCTACATACTTTTTCACATCTAACAAAGTAAAAGCATTTATTATATCCAAAGGGTTTAGTTGCAGATTGCCTAAAGCTATCTGGTTTTGAGATACATACAGAGTTTTTGAGGACAAATGGAATGGGGATGAGGAGCAATGTATAAATTTAAAGTAGTCGGCAAGGAGATTGCAAATTTTGCGGCTATTTCAGACACAGTTCGGGGATAATAATCTAACAGGAACCAGTGTGTTTGGTTGGTTTGGTAGAAAGAATATTCTGGAGGGCGTGAAAAGGTCCAGAACGAGAGCCACGATCGCCGCCTAAGAACGATAATTATTTTTCGAGTTTGAATCATTTGAATTGTTGTTAACTTGTTGGTGTAGACCTTTCCCTTCAAATACCATAAGAAGTGGTCAAACCAAGTGATCGCAGGGTCTATAATTTTAGGGTGATATAATTTTTTGTGAAAAGGGCAAAATTTGTATTGTATGTACCATAAGCTGAAAGCGATAGGAGACGGTTTCTTTAAAATAACATGTGCTGTAGGCCAAATTAGTGAACTGTAAAAGCATGGCCTTTAGCATCATCGTCCTGGGGGTCGTAAACTTCTTTATTTGGCTTAACCATTTTGGAAGATGTACGTAGGTTGCCTAACTTATGTTTTGGGATATGGGAATACCTGTGTAGATGTGTCAAATCTGAGATCAGAATCGCAAAGTTTGACGTTTTTAATGGGACACGTGCTCAGAACAAATTAAATCGTAAACATTTTCTTGCGATGATCTTTGACGTGGATTATAAATTAACAGTATGCCGATCAACTCGCGTCGGCTTTTGTTGAGGAAGCACCATCCTAGGTCACCCCATTCCACTGGTTTTCCGAATTCAATCGTAGTCGGCGTTCGCACCAAGAAGATTTCGCGAAATTGAAGCATGCATACATGAACATTTGACTGCCAAAAAGATTTCTTCGCGTTGGATATCTCATAATTCGACGATCGCTCAAAAAAGCCTCGTGACGATTGATCCAAGGAAATGTTGAAAAAACGACGAATCATGGATCTATGAATATGAATCCAAAACTAAACAGCAGTCGACTTCGAAACAAATGATCGCAACGTAGAACGGTAAATTCGGCATCGTACACCACCATTTGTCCGTCAGAAGCCTTTGGAGAAATATGGAAAAACAACCGCCGAACACGGATCATTCTCCACCACGACAAAACGAGCCCTCGCAGGTGACTTTTTCTGCACTCAAAACATCAAATTGGTCGGTCATCCGTCGTATAGCCCTGACTAACCCAACAACTGCACATTCAGCACATCAGAAACAAATTGCGAAATCAACATTTTTCGATGCCTGAAGAAGCGATTGATGCGTTTAAAACGCATTTTTCCGAGTTACCTTGTTCGGAGTGGCCTTCGAAAATTGGCCCAAAGGCATGCAAAAATGTATTGATCTTCATGGAGATTATTTTGAAAAACAATAAAGCCATTTTCGATGTCGATTAGTTTTTACTTGTTTTTCTCAAAACTGAAGTATCAACCTAGGCTTACTTCTGCTTTACTATCGCTTTTATTGCTATAACTAGTGCATTTTACTTGTTTTTCTCCACATACAGTACATGTACACGCTAACGCAATCCATCTGTGGTGTGCAGGGTATTCCATTTTATATTTATTACAATAAGTTTTTCCAGTTCTGCCCCTGCATGCAGAAACGCGCACAGAAGCCACCCGCTTTCGTTTTCCTCAGTCTCCTCACTGAATTCATAACCAGGCTAAAAAGAATATATGAAAAAGAAATGAAATAAAAAATATCATATTCTTTCTTATTTTTTCAATTTGATTTTGTTTTTGGTTTTTTTGCAAGGGTAGGTATGTACTCATGTTCGGTTGCATATTAATAAAATGCAAAAGGCAGTCCGCCCACCTGCCTCCATCCATTGCACCATCGACCACCAACTCTTGCGTAGAGTAAAGTGTGTGTACTGTATTGTGCTCCTATAACTAGGGTACAGGGGCTTTCTTGGGTCGCTAATATATACATATGAGCCCAGCCTGGTATAGATGGAGACTCCAGAGAACAGGAATAAAAAAGATACAAACAAATATCCAGAATGGTAGTATACGTATGTACATATGTATGTTTAAATGCAGCAGTAGCAACAGCAGTGCCACGAGCAGCACCGATGTGATTAGGAAGAAGAGGCGCGCACGATTGGTGTGTTGGATGAAACAGGAGACGACAACAAGTTGGTGAGACGTATGAGGTGATGTTAGGGGAGAGAACAGCTCCCAAACGGAGGCGGATGAGAAGGTCGAACATTTTTCGCATTTCCTCTCTTTTGTGTTTTGTATGCCAAGTGTGCTGGTTGAGTGTGTGTTCTCGATGTGATTAGGATAGGGCATATAACAGAACACTAGAACACCACGAAGAGGTATACATAGTTCAATCTCGAACTTTAGGTTTGAACTTTGAATCCAAAGCGCACTCACACCCAATCTGCCGTTGTGGGCAGCTGCATCACCACATCAGCATAGTTCTCTCCCGTGTCGCGACGCGAAATAACACACAACACTCAACTCAGCATTTCAGACGTTCTTTCCTTGTTCTGGCCTGTTCTGTTTCTGTGTTTTTCATTTAAATTCAGAAAAATAAAACTCCAAATGAAGAGAAAAAAAAAATAAAATGAATTTCACGGCATAAAACAACATAACACGAATGATAAGAAAAAAAAAGTATCTACTTGTGCTGTGTGCGGAGGAAAAATAAAATGTAAAAAAGGGTATCTGCAGGAGGAAAAATGTATCTTTTTCTTGTTGTCGCACTGTTGCCTACCCCAAAAGTATATAATATACTTTTCTTCATACACACAATTTATTATTTAATTTTTTCTCGTTTTTTTCCATTGCTTCAGGTTTGTTTTTCTTTTTCGGCGGCGGTGGCGGCGGCTGCCAACAGCGTTGAATGTGTTAGTGCTGCTTCGATAACTGTTTGATTCGGTTCGGCAGTCAGCGGCTTTTCGATGTATTTAGACGGTTTTTTTTCTACTTTTCTTCTCCTATCATCAATAACCGCATATACGCTAATTATAATTTAGCAGCAATTTAAAGAAAGACGCCAAAATAAATAATAATAATAAACTCGAACAGTTCTGATTAAAATTTGTGAATAGTCTTCTGTGTATACAGTTTTCGATTTGTTGTTTCATTGTTAATCACCAGTACCAGTACAACTGCTCGTATTTAATTAATAATTGTTTTTTTTTCTGTTTGCGAGTAAATAAAAACATTGAAGGGAAGAAAAATAAAACAAACACGAGCAGGACTTGTGTACATGTAGTCCGGGTATAATTAGTCGGGATTGCAAAGTGTACCTATTGGTTTTGCTTATTGGATTGAGATGTAATGTAATGTGGTAGTGCAAAGTGCAAATGCATTCCCCGCAATTTCACTTAGTCATTGAACGATGCCGATACTTTTCCAAGTTTTTAAATTTCTTTTTTAAAGTAACAAAAAAAAACATAAAGAAAAACTAAATTCAACTCAGCTAAGGCTCAAAATTAAATACACGGAATTTGACTCGTATGTATGTATATAGTAGCGTTTATCGTTTTGTATCGACATTTGAGATTCGAGAGAAATGTGCAGTGAATTACAAAACTATTATGCAAATGGGTCACCAGACGAGCAATTTTACTACTACTACCAATATGTGAGTGATATTGATGTTTTCATTTTCTTTGTCAATAGTTGTTCTCAATTTGTCCATGTTTAGTTTTTTTTTTTTTAAATCTTCTCGAACACTTGTTTGCAAGTGTAACAGCGAACAGTAGGTACTAATTGATTTAATTATCTTTCGACGTTTGCATATTATTTAACTGTACAAAACTGAACTGAACAAAAATAGAGAACTGTTTAGTTTGTTTAACCGGTTTGTATTTAGAGTGCAGTTTAATTATTATTATCCGACATTATCCGACTTTATGTACTTTCTCCTAATTTTTTGCTTTTCATGTGTACATATCCATTTTGTTTGTTGTTTTTAGTTGTTATTTTGTACGAAAATATGTTTTTTATCAATGTTTTTTTTTTTTAATATAACCATCTCCATTATGAAATCCAGGGTAATTCAACTTGCTAAATTTTATAAAAATAAATTGAATACAGCATGATTCCTTCTTTAAGTGCATACATACATACATATTTACGTATAAAATCCATAAAATTTTGACTGAACAGAAAAAGTTCTCTCATAATACTCGTTCTGTAATTTAAATTTTCGCTTTTTTTTTCTTATAATTTTATCGATTCAATTCCACTCGGATGAATCATTTATATATGTTTGAATGGAAGTACATATACATATGTGAATATCTGTGGATACAAAGAAAAAAAAAACTAACAACTCTAGAAGAAAAAAAAAACACACGAAAACGGCATTTACAACACATAATCCCCCTCGTTTTCCCATTTCTTCAACGACAACCGTCGGTGCTGTCGCCACCGCCGCCCCAATAAGCTCCACTACACCATACCACAACACTATGGCTGGTCTGACATTATGTATCAGATTTCCGTTTAACTCTAAATTCACTTCTCGTTCTTTTCTTTATCAATCTCCATTCTCACATTCTCTGCACAATAATTTTGTATATTAAATTCCACAATTCGTCCCAAGTGTATGTACGTCTGTCGTGCAAACAGTGCTGCTCAGCAGGAGTTTCACCATCGCCATCACCAACCACCAGCACCACCTCCAACATCACGGTGTTGCCAACAATCATAATAATGATGAAGGCAAGGGCAATTTATTATCATATCATTAAGCAGCAGAAGAGCAAAGCTTCCAGCTCCATCTATCCAAATGGTTATATTTATAATTTCGAAACTGTTCTATTTACTCAAGTTCCATCGTTTCGCCTGGGTCGTCTCGTTTTGCTGCAGCATAACGTTAACATTACCAGTTGGCAGTTTTACACCTCCTAAGATGAAAATCTCCGTCGGCCAAAATTAGTCGGCTCAAAACCTTGCATTGTTGAACATCCAAAATAGGTATGTGTGCAAAAAAAAGAAAATTATACAACAGATACATATGTATATGTGTACAATTTGTACGTATTCCACTCCATAGCGTCGATTTTCACCACAGTTTATATCCCAGAATTATACAATGACTGACACATGTCAAAGCACAATTCATCAAAATTTACTAAATACGTAAAGATTTGCACCCACGCCAGCGAACGACATCGCTAATACCACTAGCGCCTACACGTGCGCTCTCAACGCCAGCAAGTCACTGACTGATTGAACAAAATTCACATGAACATGACTCGACTTCTGGCACCCAACAAACACAGCGCGACGACGCTAGTAAAGCAACGGTAGTGTGTTGAATGTTGCATCGTCATAGCCAGAGTATTACAATATCTATGTGTAGAGGCAACAAACAGCTGTTTCATTCCTCTCTTTACTCTCTGCTGTCAAAATAGATAACGCGCGTATATAGTCGGCAAGGAAAGCACATGGTAGGTTCTATTTTTGCCGTACCACCGATGTGTGGACTACAACGGCGACGACGGCACTGATAGCGAAACCGACACACCAACGACGGTGTTTTTGTATTATATATACTTGTGTCTGGCAATGTGCTGCTGCTGCTGCTACTTTACTTCAGTGGGGCTACATGGCTGAGTGCTTTGCCGGTCGGCTGTCGCTCGCCAATTGCTCTCTCTTCCTTTGTGAATTTATATTTGTTTTTTTGTTGGTATGGTGTACGCTCGGAACCTTATCAAG
The DNA here is from genome assembly GCA_949129095.1 of Volucella bombylans. NCBI lineage: Eukaryota > Metazoa > Arthropoda > Insecta > Diptera > Syrphidae > Volucella > Volucella bombylans. Next base: position 156,350,125 of record OX422143.1, read on the forward strand.
ATTTCAATTATTGGTTCTGTTTTGCTTGAGGTTTTCTGCTATGTGCGGTAAAACTGACGTCTGCGCCAAGTCTAGTTGCTTTGGTTATGCCTGCTGCTGGTGTTATTGTCAGTGTTGGTGCTTCTTGCTGCTCATGGCACTGCCTCCGTCGCCGTCGTCGTCATCATCATCATCATCGTCATCGCCAACACACAATACTGCTGCGAACACGTAACACCAGCGATGTGTAGTGTTTTGTGTCGGTTTGTCGGTCATGGAAAAGGAATGCATGCATGGGAATTTAAAATGGATTATTGATTGTGTGTCAGGTTTAAGTTGTTTAGTACTTTTTCTTCTCTCTCGCTTATTCGTTTCACTACTTTTTGATGCGATTGTTGTTTTACGACTATGTAGTACTTTTTTTTTGTGACAACTTTATTTGAGGTTTAGTAATTAATAAAGAAGGAAAGTGTTTTTATGGATGACAGTTTTTATTTTAACTGTTCTTTTATTATTTATTCGTAAAATTTAATAAAAACGTATGTGATTGGGTGTGTTGTAATAAAGTCATTCTAACCAAGTAAAAGTACTTATTTTAACCCTAGAAAGATAACGTACGTCGAATCGACGTGTTCAGTTTTGTATATGTTTTTATGTTTCATTAGAAGGGAATTTTTATTTTTGTATTTTTTTTTTCAATTTGAATAAAAAATTTAAAAAAACTTATGTTATTTTGTTGAGCATTAAAACAGTTACACATAAAGTTATAAACGACTAATTACACGATCAAATTGTGGGAGAAATCAGCATACAAATACATACATATACGTCGAATCGACGTATGGTTATCTTTCTAGGGTTAAGAACAATGAGACTCACCTTTTATTGACGTAGGCTGTGGTTAGACGGTTAGGTGGACTACTTCGCATAAAAACCTTCGTGTAAATATGGGCCAACACCGAGATCGTAGCCGACCTATCACAAAACGGGATAGACTAGACCTTATATAAGTAAACGTATAGGTATGTACCTAAAAGTAGGTTTTAAAAGCAGTTACCTACAACAAATTTCACATTGATGAGATTACAATCCCAACTTGCAAAGTCTCATGGCTTATCTACAAGAAGTTATTTACAAAATATTTCATGTTCAAAATATTACACATACATAAGTACATACATACATATGTATATGATGCAATGAAATATCAAAATATTAAATACATACCTATCACAAATTCCTTGGACTTTTGGACTGAAATTTAAATCGGTTTTCAAGTTTTACAATCAATTCAGAACTAGTGTCAAATAGGTAATGGAAGTTTGACGCATAGGTTTATTGCTTATTTCTAGATCAAAAGCTTATTATACATAATATCAGAGAGCTGCATTGAGTATGATCGTGTCGATTCGATCATTGTCGCTAAAAATTTGATACAAGTCATTCGAACACATGGTAGATGTATGGTTGTTTAAGCTGCGCACTCGAAACAAAAATTCTTGGGCAAACATGTATGAGACACAACATTATTTTTTCGAGTTTGTGCAGTAGTGTACTAATACTGATTTTTAATCTCGTGTATGTCTCGCCACCAATGAATGTTACCAAACGGATGGATGTCTCCATATGCATGAATTCATCGTGAGTGTATGGTATATTGGAGTGTTTCGAGTATCTCTATTGTCTCGAGTGTGTTCAACCACCCGAACAAACGATCATTATTTGCTAATACTGCCCAAAATACCCGAACACTCGAATGCATGTATCTGCATGACTAGAATGTTTCAACCAACATGTATTTTTTAAGTTCATGAGCAAACGATATTTGGCTTGGGAATATTTTTTAACCCTAGACCTTGTTTTTTGTACACTAACGTCATTCTTCGTCTTTTTGACGACGACCGATTTTATATCGTTATCTTAAAGCTCCTGAGTACAAAAAATGTCTGTAAATGATTTTTTTTTATTATATTCTTAATATTCAAATTAAATTCAAAAAAAAAATTTTTTGTTGTGAAACTTAAAAATTTATTTTTCACAGCCTTCATTCAATTGGCTTGGATTTTAAAGAAGATCAATTTTGAATAACATAGAAAATCGTAAAAAAAGGTACACATTTTCGTGAGTCTTTTTGTTTCTTAAAATTAATGTCTTAAAGTATAAAAAGAACACAATTGTTAATATTATATATGTTAGTTAAAGCAAGAGGCATAAACCTCAATTTTATGCTCTCCGCATAGGCTTTTATGACACTTTGCACATGCCACCTTTGTCATTCTTCGTTTGAACGAAGGACGAAGGACAAACTGTGCAAATCTTTCTTTTTTTATCACCTGTTGTCGGTACTTCATTTTCCGGCTTCTCATTCGTGTAAATCAGGAGTCGATTTTGAACTTCTGATCTCACAGTTGTGGTAATTGTTGGCATAGCTCGTCATTTAAACTGTTTTTTATAAGATCTGAAAAAAGTTTCTTCATAAACTCTACTCGTTGTAGCGACTGTTTATGAGTTTATATGAGTTTATAAATGCTATGTTCAAAATTCCTAAAAATTAACACAACGGGCATCTGTTTGTCTTTCTTGAACAGCTCATTATACTGCACATCTGATCGAGAGTATCAACTCCTCCTTTAGTACTATTGTAAAATTCCACCACGCTTGGCTTATTTGAAACAGGGTTAATGGTTCCCTCTTCATTGCAAGATGACAGAACGTAAACGATTTTGCTTGGTTTTGGTTTATAAGATAAAAGGGTTAAGTCCTTGTCATAGCAAAACATGGATGTACCGCACTTGCGACCCTTTTTATTTCTTAGCTCAGCTGGGATTTCTCTTTTGTTTGAACGAAGTGTACCTACTATAGTCAAGTTATACGGTGTCTTTCCTAACGACTTTGCCAATGGTATAGAGGTGAACCAGTTGCCAATTGTGATATTTCTATTGGAACCATGAATAGTTTTTGTCAGCTCTTTCACATAAACCTCTCCAAGTCGCATTTTTGTGGTGTTCGAGCCCTTTCCCAAATAAGGCAATGCATCTACTAAATACTTTGCTCCACTATCACACAGTATTATCATTTTAAGTCTATATTTTGCTGGTTTATTTGGTATATACATTCGAAAATGGCACTTACCTCTGAAAGCCAGTAGCTGCTCATCAATTGTAAGGTATGAACCAGGGGTGTAATTTTCTCTGCATTGCTGGATGAACATTTCCCATACTTTCCTAATGGAAGCAAACTTATCACCAATTAATTGAAGACGGACAAATTTATCGTCGAACCGCAATCAAGACATAAGACATTTGAATCTTGCCTTGGTATTTATACTTGTGTACAAGGGTCCACTGTATGACCGGTCAAACAATTCCTCTACAGATAGATGTTGATCTTTTCTGACAACTGTCACTAGTATTCCTATTAGAGCGCCTATTTCATTTTCGGTGGTGTTCCGACTCTGAGCTATATCCGTGTTCCCAATCAAGATGGATTGACGTTGTGTTATCTCGACATTTGTCCATTGCACAATTTCTCTGATGATATCTTTTGTTATGAACATTTGGAAACATGCAAGTTACAGTCAGTTACATTTTTGCATTGATATACGATATTCAATCCATAGCGATGAGTCTTACCTTTGACTGAAGACCATTTGTGACCATTTTTCCCACGAAGAATAGCTTTAGTGCACGATATGATGTTGGACTTAGCCTTTAAAATATTTAGCGGAATGTGATCTTCGTCTGCATCTGCTTCGCCCTCGGAAGAACTCGTTCTCATCATTACCTCATCTTGATCGAGTTCTATATCAGACTTTACGTCACTCAGATCGCTCTCTTGGTGGTCATGTTATAAAAAATGGACAACTGATGCCAAAAAAACCACACAACCAAATACCTAAAAGTTACACAAACGTCATCCTTCGTCATTCCGACTACGCAAAAAAATAAGTTACAAATAAAATGCATTTACAACTTGCGCAGTCCGCTACTCGTTTGCCTCCACCAAAAGCTTGCAAGCAACTAGCGTTGTACGAAAATGGAGACCAAAACAAACAATGAAAACCCGAAAAAATTTGCAAAAAAAATTGTGCGTCGTCGTTTAGACGAAGGATGACGGTCTAGGGTTAAATATGTTTTTCGTATATGCTGAACTTGACATCACTAAAATTGAAAAACACCTATGTGAACTTCTATTAATTGTTATTATGAATTTCTTTGTTTAAGAGGCGTTCACTTAAAATCGAAATATTGTTTGAGCTACACGATGAGATCACTGACTGAGCTCTAATAGCCAATGAACTGTTATGTCTTATTTTCTCCAGCATGACTGAGATGATGCAAGAAGCAAGACTGGCACTTTTTTATGTTCAGAGATTTAGCATTTCACAAAATCTATTTGACAAAGTGCCTATTTATACATTCTGATAATCTCTTGGGCCTGATGTGTGGATGCACATATTTACATACATACGTACATATGTAGGAGTATATTGAAATACCCCTTTTTGATTTTGATACAAATATTTATTAAAGATCCAATTATAACAGAACTAGAGTTCAAAAATTATTTCAATCGCAACTAAACACGACTTTAAAAAGACAATGAAATAAGTAATTCATTACTTAAACAAATCTGACAAAAGATAAAATAAAATCCAAAGTTGTTTACAGAAATTTGAATTGCTAGTTTGCCCCATATATTTCATAGCTTTGTTATGATTTCGTATTTAGAAATATTGGATTGTTTCAATATGAATTATTGAAAATAGATTATTCACAAAATACCTAAGACTTATGTTAAAATCATCAGGGCTGCTGATAATTGTTAAAGGTTTAAGAATTATTTTCATTGCTATCACAGTTAATAGATACAATTTTACAATTGTCAATACGTATTTGTATTCCCCGCATTTTATACAGTCTTGAACTTCTCCGTCGTTAATATATTAATTTTCTAGTGTGATTTGGGCTAGAGGACGTACTAATGCAAATTCATTAGCGTATTTTTGATGAAGATGTGGGCCAAGATTTGGGAAAAAGGAGATCATCTTCTTCATCATATTCAGATTCCGGCGGCAATATTTTTGCCCAACATTTTTCGATATCCTTCTATTAGAGGAAAATTGCATAGCATGCCATAAGTTAAACTAGTTTTAGATCTCACCATGTCTGTTGTATAGCTTTAAATTATGATTTCTGGCAAACATTTTTTTTTTCCACAATAATTTAAGCATATTATTTATGTTTCGGTCCATCAGCTATCCACTCCACAACTGTAAGACCACTCAGCAAGGAAATTAGAAGAACTTTCGAATTGAAAAGTATGGAAATTATTATGAAAATTAAGAAAACAAAACATAGGTAGGTATCTTGAAAAACAAAGAAATATGGTTTGAAATTTATAACTTTGCAAAAACAGAACTAATATTTAATTTAAGATAAAGAAATTTCAAAGATGTAGGCAACAAATTAAAAAGAATAATCAATGATTTCCTATCTCGAAAAATGTATTCTCATATACCTACCCACCTACGAGTAGAAATGATAAAATAATTTTGAATTATAATTAATTTTTTTTTTTTTCTAAAAAAATATGAAAACAAAAATGATAATCAATATCAAATATCAATTATTACTATGTATTTAATTTTTTTTAGTGGTGTATCATGTTAACGGGTTGGGTAGTGAAGTTTAGAATTGAGTGTCAAAGAAAAATCACAAAAAAGTACTTATTTTGCGTGAAACAGCAACACTTTTCCAGGCCACCATCTGTGTGTTTACGTTCTCATGACACCGGAATGAGTAATCGGGTGAGAACGGAACAATATAATAAAAGCGTACTAAGTGCATAATAATGTTAATAAAACTGATTTGCAAAGTCAACACACAGTAATCATGTTTGAATTTTCCCATGGTATATTTTTCTTACTCTTCCGTCATTCCATCTCGTTTATTCATTCATGCGCAAAAGTGAGATAGATACTCTGCTCTCAAGATATGTTATTTCCCTCGTTCGCCTTTCAACGGCAGTGGCAGCATCAGGCCATGCTAGGCAGTACCATCTGATGGTAGGAAAAACGGAAAAAGAAGAATAAACATTTATCGCCTTTGAAATTTGTACTAGATTACTATCAGCAGCTCGAGTGGCCACACAGCTGGCTTTTTGTATACTGTGCGAAAGGGATAGTACAGTATAGGTGTGTGTATTGGCGTGCGTGAAAATGTATAATATGTAATGAAGCTTTAAAGTAGGAGGAAGACGAGACGAATAATAAGACTAGGTTATAAATGGACGAGTGAGTAAGTTGGTGCATGTAGTTGAAAGTTGAATAGCAAGTATGTGTTGTGTGGATGTGTGCAGATAGCGAGCGACTGCATTCATAAAATTCCAGAGATTCCACTAGAACTGGCGTTGGCTGTGTGCCGTTGTGGGGAGTCTGACTGAGGTTGCTTGTCGGGTGATCGGATTTTGGTAGCATATCGTAGTCGTAGGTCGGTTGTAGAGTGACAGGCGTATTGTTATTGGACTGAGAGCTGGTTTCAGTATGGTTTTGTTTTTGTGTTTCCTTTCTTTTTTTGTTTTATTCATTTGGTTGGTAAAGCTTGAATGGGGAGAACATAATGAAAAATGAAGTATCACTATCAGAATCAGTTGGTGTATCATAGTGAGAGAGGTATGAACGGAAAGCGGAAAGGGGCAAGACAGTGAAAGAGAGGAGATAGAGATAGCTGTTGCAAGGGCGCTCGTGAGAGCAGCGGCGATTGACATTGCCGTTTGGTGGTGGATAATCATGACTAGTGGTGATGGTGATTATAGTAACAATAATAAAACGACAGCAGTGGCAGCCCACAACCACACGCCGGAACTCAGCGTGCGCGAAACAGATAAGCAGTGTTGCCCACTGTGTTGAATTGTGATATAGAGTTATTGCCAGCTTTTGGTTTTCTTATATTTTTTTTTTGCTATACAGTTTTTTTTTTTTTTTGTATTCTTGGTCTCTTGCAGAGTTTTGAAGGAGACATTTGTTAAAAAGGCACAATAAAAAAAAATATACATATATAGTATAAATGACTGAAGTTTGGTACGTTTGGAACTTTGGTGTAGTAGGTACCTGCATATTGTGAATTTTGCAAAGACGGTAGGTATTAGGAGTTAAGACGTGATAAACTCGAAAAAGGGAAAGATCTGCTTATGTTTTAGCTCAGGCGCGAGCCTCTTTGGTAGAAGATTGATGGCTTTTAAATGGTCGGAATGATGTTGGAAGTCTTTCTATGTTGGTTTTGAAACGGTTGCGGGGAGTGCATTGCATATTCGTGGTAGGTATGTATGTATATGCGTTTAGATAGGTCCCTACATATCAGAATCGCGTTTCATAACATCAAGTTGTTGACTTTAGTTGAGAATTCAGTATGAGTTTAGCCCCCTGTATCATGACACTTGTTTTTGCATGAACTCTATAGCGGTTTTTTGTTTTTATTATTTTTTAGTTTTACATTTAACGTTAGGTTGTTGCCGAGGTTGTAGTTGGTATTGCTGAGGAGTATGTAATGTTGTTCTGGTTTTTAAACGGAGAATAGTTTTGCGTTTTTCGTTGTTCGTTTTCCAATTGTTGTGTAGTCTTTTGTTCTATTGTGGTTTAGGCCTCAGGATTGTTGTTGGTTTAAGGTGTTCCTTGTTGTATGACTGGATGCACTGTGCATTGAGGTTACTCCTTCAGAACTGATATGAGTAGTTCTCTTTCTCTCCTCATTGGTGTGTGTAGATGGTTTATTCTTGTTTTTCTTTGGTTTTTTGATAACAAGTGGGAATAGCAGCAAGTAGGTAGGTAGACATTTATCTTTATTTTTTTTCAAGGCTTTGATTATTTCAGGTTTCGTCAGCACATCGAACGATGGCAGCAGCGAATACAATGTCTACTTAGAGTGTGGAGTTTTGAGATTTTTGAGCAAAAGCACGGCGCATGATGCCGGCGGTTGTACATAGGATAGGTTTTGATTGCGATTAGAAGGTCTGCGGGTAGTAGTTGTATAGTAGTAGTGGTAGTAGTTGTAGATACTAGTAGTTAAGAGCAACAAATAGATGAAAGCATATGCACACACTATCGTGTAGTGCGCAATGATATTTCAGTTATTCTGCAACAACTTGAAGTTTACGGTGAAGATTTTTTGTTTCTTATTTAAGTGAAAATTTATTAAGTTGAAAATAAAAAAAAAACAGAACAGAAATATAAAGATATCTCCATTCTTTAGCAATGAATATTGATGAATATCATTTTATCACACATACGAATTTTCTTTGTTTTTGTAAGATAAAATAAGTCATGTCTTCAAATTTTATTTAGAACCTATCCAGTGCCGTCTACATACATCCGGTATTTGTATTGACAAATAGGTCTATGGTATTTATCGTCTAGTGTTACACGAGTATCCAAGCGATGTTTATTCATACATACATATGTATGTACATATAATAACATGTACCTACTATTATTAATTTCCAAATTGTGAACTCGGTTTTTGTGTGCGTGATAATCTACCATAATAAATATTAACCAAGTGAAAAAAGAAATATTGATTTCAAATTGTCCAGATATTGAAAATATTGTCCACTTTACATGCATGCATTGTATCTACTTATTAATTAATAATGTGCATGCATGTGTATGCAGTGTATTTTCAATTAAATAAATAACATTGAAAGTAGGAGGTAGGTACCGAGTGAAATGTGTAGGATTGTTGAGCAGTAGACAGCAAGTAAAAGCATCCGAATCAAACTGAACCGCAGAGTGATGAAAGAAAGAGTAAAGCATACGGATGCGACGATGAAGCTATACAATGAGAGAAGAATGAACAAATTAAAGGTTGGTTTGATTTCATTATGAAATAAGTTTTGAAGTAGGTGTGTGTACGTACAGTATTGGTAATAAAAAATGTATCACTCTGAGTTGTGTACATATTTATACATATACATATGTATGTACAGTAATGGCTCGTTCATCCGAATCACATTTAATGCGAATATAGCGCTAATCCGAATAGCAATTTTTTGTCATTGTGTGTACTCTACAATTCTAATCCACCCCAATTTGTGTACTCTATAATCCGAATTCGAAAGAAATTCATACAATATAACTGCATATGACTTTTACAGTAATTTGGATTATGTAGGTATAACTTCTTTAACGTGCACAAACGTTTATTCGAACACAAAAACTATGTAGTTAAAAATGAGGTGCAACACAAATTTCAAGGACATATAAGATGCCGTTCTTTCAATGCAAGCCGAGAATGGATTGTGAATTTCGGGAAACGGTTTGGCATACGAAATCTAAAAATTTGCGAAGGAAAGCTTCCTGCAAATTTAGAAGCCGCAACTGAATTTTGGGAAAACTTTTCCCAAGAAAGACAAATTTAGACCTTTCACTAAGGCAAATATATAACCCTCATGAAAGCGGTCTATATTGGAAACTTCTGCCAGAAAGGACCCTTGTGAGCTCTTCCGAAGAAACAGCTCCTAACCGAAGAACAAGCAAGGAACGCTTAACTTCCTTGCCCTATACAAATTCAATGGGAGGATCGCACCAATTAAAAATATTTGTCAATGTTAAAATTAAAAGAAGCCACGTCCCTTTGGTGCTACGAATTTGCAGGCAGATTACGATTCCATTCCAAGTGCCGGGATGACACCAAAAGTTTTCAAAAAGTGACATTTATGCTTTCAAATAGACTACCCGAAAATCGCAGCTACTATTGGATAATGTGCCATTCTACCCACTGGGAGTTCAGGACTGAAGACGGCATGATAACAACATTCTTCTTACCACCAAACTGTACCTCGCTGATCCAACCCATCGATCAGAATGTCATAAGAAGTAAAACACTGTTTTGAAAAGCATTACACTAAGAAACTTTGTTTTCTTTTTGGCCAGTGCATCGGAAGGGCTATCAAAGGAAATGATAAAATAATGTTGGAAAGTTTTGTTATCTTTTACTGAGACAGATGAATGGGTTGCGGAAGACGATATTCCGCTTGCTAGATTAATGGGTCAAGCAAATGGTATCCTATGGTCTGAAATGGCAAATTTGACTGAATCTATCGAAAGTATATCAGGAATTCAATTGACTGTTATGAAGTTAACGATTGGCTGGACAAGGACCAGATTCAGGATAGCACACCAGCAGAAAATGAAGACGACGAGAAAATACACGAATACCAACAGAGAATAAAACAAGAGGATACAATTAATTAATGTGTTGGCTGTTCCTACAAAATCTTTTCTGAGAACGAGGCATCCATCTCTGAAAGCATCCTAGTTTTATAAAGTTTTGCAAAAGGCGTTGATTGCCTGCACACGCAAAAGAAAAAACAAATTATTACTGATTTTGCTACCAAAATTGTATAAGATGTGAACATTTGTATGAATTTTTATGATTTGTTTTTAATATTTGTTTTAATTGTTATAAAAATATGTGTTTGTATTACATTTTTAAAACTAAAACAGCAGTAAAGATGCATGGTTCCCGTAATACGAGTATGAGCAACTGCCTTTTTTCCATTTTGTATACGTTAATCCGTATGCAATAATTGATTCGGATTGGCGAGACATCACGGTATATATGTATCTGCGGTTCTTTGGTTATTATTATTATTATTATTATTTTATTGTTTCATGATTATTATCGACATCAGTGGAATCAGGAAATTTGTCAAGTCAAGTCTGAATGAAAAAAAAAAAACAAAATTAAACCAATTTGCAGTTGCAATTTAGGGTATTCAGCCGCCCAGAACGAGAGCTCTACATTTCCGAGAAGAACCGTAAAAATTGTATTTATGTGCAATTGGAAAATGGAAAACGATCCTTTTCTCTGGTGAATCTAAATACAATAAAAAAATTCAGGTGGCACTACCAGAATAAGGAGACCGGAAAGTAAAAGAATAGATCCAAAATATTGCATCCCAACAGTCAAATTCGGTGGAAGAAATGTAGTCGTTTGGAATGCTTCTCTGGTTTGGGGATAGGGCCAATCTACAGAATAAATTGTACTATGGATCGTTTTAAATATTTGGACATCTTAAAACCAATGCTGTTTCCCTACGCTGAATAAGAAATGCTATTAAAGTGGAGGTTCCCACCAGTCAGCGATCCAAAACATAGCAGCAAAGTTGTTAAAATCCGGCCTGCCCAGTCCCCTAACCTTAACCTAATATAGAACTTGTGGGAGATTGACAACAGGCGAATTAACCGGGTCCAGTGCAACAATTTAGATCAGCTGTACAAGGCAGTGACAGACATAAAGGCTAAAAACAAAAATGTACTTTGGGGCTGCTTTTGTTTTTTTATTAGTTTTTTTTTGTTCTTTTTTTTTCGTTATCGACGTGGCCATACGGCCATACTGATCTAGACTACCGATATCAGTATCCGACATGCCAGTATCTCTAAGACCCATAATCAATTCATTTCAATGTACAAACTTTTGCTTTTCCCCCATTACATTGCTTTAAAAAAGATAAAAATATATGTAATAAATCGTAATACATATGTACATACGTACGACTTTGTGTGATTCACTCAAGAAATATAAAATTATTTTCGGTTTTAATTTACTTTCAAACTTAAAGTTGTTAAAGTTAAAATCACGATTACCGCTTCATGATTGTTCAATTCAATCTAAAATTGTGTGAAAAAATTGCGCCAATTAAAAGAAATGATTTTTTTTATGTACACTACACTAGTGAACACGAAAAATGCGACCCTTATGCAGAAAAATTCTACCCGTACATAAACTTAAGATCTTCCTCTGGAATAGTATAATCCTTTTCATAACAATGGGTGATTATAATTAAGTAACTTAAATCATATAAAGCTTAAGGATCGGCCTTACATGTTCGTTGATATTGAACTTCTCATTGAAGTTTATTACCAAATTCTTGTAGCACCTAGGAGGGATGCTTTTCCTTATTAGTGATGCTCCTCTTCTTCCGCCAAGGACTGTAAGTAGCGTTCTGAAACCGATGAGGTTCGACCCGCTGCTGTTGATTCTTAGCCCCACTTCAGTCTCAGAGTCGTGTGATATGGTTCTCAACTTCTCTCGTTACGAGTTCTATTTTGGAAGAAAGGGAACTAGCATAAATCGTCGGCGAATACCAACGTCTTCCAAACCGTTCCGTTTGTTTCCTGGTGAGTATATGCTCATAATTTCGAAAATGCTATTGGATGATCTGAGAGAAAGGTAGCTCGAGTGAATATCCTAATCTAAGATGATGCAATAACGGAAGGGTCTGAAGAGCTAAAATGATCAGCTTAGATGACAAGGACATGTTGAACGAATAGCAACGCTTTGGAGTGTTTTCGGTTCCGTCGCGCAGAGAATACGAAGGCAAGCGAAGACCTCGCCTTACATGGTGCGATCAAGTGGAAATGGAACCCAGTCAACTTTGCGCGAGCATAAGCGCAGGATCTCGCTAAATGGAGAATATTTTTGGCGGTGGTCTGGATCCAGCCTGAAATTTTGCGCCTCGTAAAGTAGAGTAACAAGCTCTTAAAAAATAAATACCTAGATACAAATAAAAATAAATATATGTAACTAGGTGCCTATTTATAGTGTTAGACACTTCATTATAATCTAAAAAAAAAAAACTAATTGCGTTATTAACAACAAAATTGATCTACCCTTAATATGTTTTATTTTATTATTGTTTAATCAGCTCTTAATTTAAAATTCATTAAACCTTAAATTTAATGGTAACAAATTTCGCCTAATTTAATTTTTCGCTGCAAAAAAAATGCATACTTGTCGCAAAAACCAAAACAAAGAAAAAAATTGCTCTTTTCTAAGGCACAAACACTTAAACGCCTAAACGAAATCTAACCACTTTCTCTGTCTCACTCGTATGCCAGTCAACAAATCCGCTCTCTGCTACTGCTGCTGGCTACGAAAGCGCTTTTTTTTTTTTTGCAAGTTCAATGAACTTGCTTGTTTTACATAGATTTGACCTGACCTAAAATACAACACGCTTATGTATGTGGTACAAAAATTCAACAGTGTGAAAAGCTGAGCAGCATCGCATCGGCAGCAGCAACAAAAGCCGCAGCACATCACAGCACGGTACGACGGTAGTAGAAATGTAATCCACCATGCGATCTATGGCATACTCACTGGTGAAACAGAGCGTCAAACTTACAAGGGAGAGAGATAGAAAGAGCGAAAAGTGCAAATACGTCACAGAAGTGCAGTTCAATTTGAAATGGTACTGCTCTCGCTTTCTCTGTCTGCAATGTAGCATGATTCTCTTTTTAGTTTACAAGTTTCTCTTTTTCTTTAGATTGTTGGGTAGGTCGTCGCCGTGTTTGCCAGTGTTTCAGTTTCTTAATTTTTTGACAGCTGTCATTGGAAATTTTGCGCATGGAGGGAAATGACGCAAAGATGCATAAAAGTCATGCGAATAAATGGTGTAGAAAACCGAAACGAAGTACATATATAAATGTAAACAAGATAGAAGAAAGTATCCCTCATACAGGGGTTGTAGTTGGGTGAAAATAGGTTTAAATTGGAGCTTCGTCTACTACTGTCGTACTGAATTAATATTAATATCCGCCGCTACCGCCCCAATAATAGTAAAGCGCTATAAGTTCGACAGTAGAAAATTGTTTTATACTTGCACGAATATACCTATGAACATACATACCTATGTATGTATGCATGTACATCCATTAATGAAGTGAATAGATAAAGACAGGGGATAGGATAAGTGCGTGAGAAAATTCGACTTACCTGGCTTGGGGCTCAGTGAGTTATGTCACGAGTTGGTAAATGGTTTCCTATGAGAGGTTGGCATTGAAGGAGGAGTGCCAGAAAAGCTTTAGGAGATTTTTTTTGTTGTTTTTGTTTTTTTAAGTGTACAAAAAAGCACACATAGCGACTTGAAGTACAACAAACCGTTGAAAGTTGATAACAGCATCACCATCAAAATTGGTGCCTTTGACGTTTTCCCTTGCATTTAAACATTTATAGTATGAATGTGTAGATATACTGTATGTACATATGTATGCATGTGTAGTCTGTAAACTTGGGGTTGTGCTTTGGTTGAGTTTTGCTTTTTCTTTGCGTTTTAATATTATTCGTAGAAAGGAAATGAAATAGTATAAAGAAGAGAATTTTGTTTTAATGTTTTATTATTTAGGTTAATAAATAATTTTTTTATAATAATCTGATATTTATGCATATCTATTACCAATATTTTGTTTTTCTTTTAAGACAAATTAGATAGTTGCTGTTGTTGATTGGTGATGATGACAGAAGTTATTGTTATAACCTGCTAAATGCTAGTAGTAGATTAAATTCGAATATTGAGAAACATTTTACTATGAAAAAATGTACGCATTATTGCTGTAATTTCGCATAGGAACACAAAATGTCAGCATTTCAACGACAACCAGAGAGTCGTGTAAATAAAGTCAAAACGGCGTTTTTTGTCGATGGATCTTCCACTAGAGACATTTATGTATATTAATATGGCTTGACAATTCATTACGGATAGATGTATATACAGTTTGTCAAGAAAGTGTTTTCACAAGTAATAAAAACAACAATGTATCCTATTTTGTTATAAATATAGGCACTTCCAGTAGTTTTATTCAGTTTTTGCTTTTGGTATTATGATATACACATTCTTAAATATTAAATAACAAAAAAAAAGTATTTCTTTTCGTACAAAAACAACAACAAAAAAACAAAACAATCAAAAACAACAATAAATACACTGTCAAGAAAGTGTTTGCACATTTTCATCTTATAGAACAAAATAACCTCAAGAACTGGTAAACTATACAAAAATTACACTTCAGTACTTGGTGTGACCACCTTTAGCATCAATTACTGCCTTTAGTCTTCTTGGCATTGATCCAATTAAATTTCTTACGTCATAATTATTTGGTATATTAGCCCATTCTTCCTTAATATACTGTATTAATTGGTTTCTGTTTTTCGGACTCCTTTTTGCCACTTTATTTTTCAGGTGTACCCATATATTCTCGATTGGGTTAAGGTCGGGGCTCTGAGCTGGTGTATCTAGCACTTTACTACAATTATAGAGCAGCCACGTCTTAACCGTTAGCTCTTTATGCTTTGGGTCATTATCTTGATAGAATTTGAATTTAGGTTTTCTGTTCTCATTGTTGCAATTAAAACCAAAGCTTATGGCGCTACTGAGCAAATGATTTCGCAAAATGCCTAGATACTGTTTCGCGTCCATGGTGTTTTCAATGAAGGCGTCTCCGACGCCTCTGATGGATATGCACCCCCATACCATCACAGATAATTTGCCGAATTTCACAGTAGGAATTATGTTTTTATTACATAGAGCTTTCAAGGGCTGACGCCATACTCTTTTCGGTCCTTCGTTATAGTAAAGCATTATTTTCGTTTCGTCGCAAAATATAACATCATCCCAGTATTCATTTGGTTCGGTGCTATACGTCGATGCGAACAAAAAGCGCTTTTCTATATTTTGCAATGAAAGCAGTGGCTTTTTCCGTGCAACTCTTGATGTGTATTTGTGCTTTTTTAGTACTTGCCGTATAGTTTCATGCGATACTTGTACACCACATTCTTGGCTGATCTCCCATGACAAGGCCCTTATTGATATTCGAGGGTTATCGTTCACCTTTTTTTAGCAGAAAACGCTCATTTCTGTCCGTTAGCTTCCTTGGCCTACCAGTTGTTATTGGAGGATCCAAACGATTCTCACGTTCTGCCCGATTAATGATGTTGTATATAGTTCTTCCGGATATACCAAACATCTCCGTAATTTCTCGCACACTTTTGCCCTTGTAGTGGGTATAGTAAATTAATTGTTTTACGTCCAGCGAAATTCTTTGGCCAGGCATATTTAAACAAAACCAAAACGATCAGTCAAGCACTCGAAACAGAAAAGGAATCACTAAAATTGTTGGATTCGATATCCTATGACTGTCACAGGACAAAAAATAAAAAACCGCTTTAACGGTACTTTCATGATACTGTGCATATGCTGCGAAAATGGAATTGAAATGAAATTCTACACACTTTCTTGACAGTGGTTTTTTGTTGTTTTTTGCTGTTTTGTTTTTTTTTGTGGTTGTTTTTGTGCTATAAGAAGTACTTTGTTATGGTATTTTATGCTTAAGTATGTGTTAATTGCAATTCCAAAAGAAAAAATTGAAAAAATATTCCGGAAGTATCTGTAATTACAACGCTAAAAGATACATTGTCATACATTGTACTTGTGAAAACACTTTCTTGACAAACTGTATGTACATATATACATCCTTATCACGCAAACCTATTTTGAAAATCGGGCTAAAATTAGAAACGAAAAATAAAAAAAATCACATTTAGAGGTTCACTTTTGTCTCAATAAGTTTGTGATCAAGCGAAATTGTCATTTCTAATGAGAGGCAAGTTCAAAAGAGTTTCTGATACTCACAAAAATGATTATGTCATCATCAGTCCTTATTTTAAAAAAAAATAAGGCCGAAGCTCACATTACAGTCATCGACCAAGGTTATAGATTATTTCTTCGAAAATATGGACGACATTGACCCGGATGATATGTGGTTGCATCGGATGGCGCCATATGCTATAGCCTATGAAACTATTGACTTACTAATAATTCAATTCAACAATATTATATTGAACTGTTGGACAAACATGTCTAGCGTCCAAACAGATCTGGCGAAAGCTGGATCTGAATCGCTATAAGTGTCTGATCCTTCTAAATAGGAAACATCTCAGCGCCATAATAGGTGTAATCACTGGACACTGCCTCATAGGCAAGCACGCAAGAAGGCTTGGCACTTTTACAAATGATTTCTGTAGAAGCTGCACCTACTCTGTACATGTCCAGATCTCTCCCAGAGAAGAAAGTTTCATGTATGAGCTTTCTTCTACAACGACCTAAACGATCTAAAAAATATAGACGTAAACAGTCTCCTACGCTTCATCATAAGCTCAAACTGGTTCCATTAGTAAGAGGATCATAGATCCACGTGGCATCACAATGGGCTAATAGGCTTAAGTGGGTTGGTATTTCCAACAGCCACTCATACCTACCCTACCCTATATATCTGATAGGATATGTAACATATACCGCCATTTAAGTAAACAATAAACTAAATGGTACCGATTCTTGGACTTACCACCTTTTCTTTTATAAACAACGCGCGCTTAGGTGATTGAGGAAAACGTCTGTCAGGATAAACTGATACTCATTCATAGTGGAACGTGTATTACTGTTGATAATTGATTGACAATTCCATTGGAGCATATGTGATGATAGAGCAATAAAAGAGGCAGAAGTTAAAAACCTTGTAATATGTGGGCCCTCTACGCCAGAGTTGAGCCTCTAATGAGTCTTGACGCTTTTGTTTGAATTCTAATTAACTTATGTTATTAGGGACATACTCATATACATATATTTACTTACCTATAGTGGTAAGTTTTTCGACTTTTCTAACTATGATGATAATGACAATCTTCATTGTAGTTATGTTATCAGTCTTGGAATTTAATGAGCTTAAATACGTTGCTGTTTTCGTTCCATAGTCGAAGAACAGGGATTTGAGTTCAGGATCGAAAATGAGATGAAAAGGTTATGCACATACAGTTAGTATGGCAGTTTTCATTAGTTTCTAAAATGATTCTTTAAATGTTTCAAGCTTTTTAATTTCTAAATTTACAGTGAACGAGAGCAAAGAATTGTAGATCAGTAGACCCAAGTGCCTCTTCAGTAGCTCTAGTCGTTCCCTATCAAATTTTTAGACTTCTTATTAAATTCTGCCATTGTAACGTATTTGCTCTTATTAAAGGGTAGCATATTTAATACAAGATTGGGATTGCAGGGATTGCAGCAAAGGAGTAGGAGTGACGAGCAACGGTACATTCATGATTACATGAATTTATTGGTACATGATTCAGCTCTTAGCTGCTTACCGTTTTCGATTATTATTTATTAAACCCAAGTAAATCACGTGTTAATTAATGAGAATCAAAAAATGGTGTCGAAGATAAAACGTGGCTTAAAACCACCATCCAAGGCAACATTGGTTTTAAAATTTTACGATAAACGATTCTGAAGCCAAATTCAAATGTTTTTGAAACATAACCTAAAGTACGCACTATATAAAAATGTTTCGAGTGATGTTTTAGAGCTTCGCTGATTAAACAAGTCTGAAATCTATACACGTCATACTTTTAGTTCGGGTCAAATTTCTGTTCATAAGTTCACTTGTGTTCTGTTTAAACATAAATATGCGAACATCTTAACTGGGCCAGGTCGAACATACATCTGTACAAGTACAAGTATTAGTCTTGTTTTGATGGATTTATTTAGGTCGCATTGCAGCATAAGCAAACATTAAACTAAGCAGATTGCTTTGATTTTATTTATTTTTAGACTAATGTTTTTTTTTTTTATCTTTTTTACTGAAGCTAAAGTGAAATAATTGCTATTGTTCTGCTTTTGTTTTTTATACATATATCATAGATTGTCGATATGCCAAAATTCATTCGGACTGTAGCGCTACCTAGATTAGTAGATCCTTAATATTAGTTAGCAGGCCTTTAAAATTGGAAAAAAAATTAACCGCTCTCGATCAGCAGAAAGATCAACTTTTTTAATTTAATATTAGGATTTCATTTCATCACATTAAATCTTATTTTATAATAAGTGACATCATATTTCAAAGTTTAGAGGCAGAAAACGTTGGAGAATACTGCTCGAAATAATCTGTATACAAATTCGTATTAATCTAAGTGAATTTCTACAACATAACAATTATTTCCGCACCTTAGTACATAGCTTATTTAAGAATTTATATATTTTATAAAAAAAAATTGTACTTCTAATCACACTAGATACGAGTATATATGTACATATGTACGCATATTTATATGTGGCTTAAACAAATGAAAAGCTTGGCAATGTATAAATAGATGATATAAGATACACACAAGGCTGCGCCAATGGTTGGAGATACACTCCAGTAAAGTTTAACTATCTGCTATGACTAGGTACAGGAGTAGCAACTTAAAACGGAAAATTGTTCGCTTTAGTGCATATGTATATGTTTGTATGTGTACATATATATGGTATGATTCAAATCAGTATATTTTAGAGATTTGCCTTCACTTATATCATCGTGCAATGATAAAAATAAAGAACAAGAAAAAACAAATATGAGAAAATAATGAAACTAATGCACACATTGCGCACTGTTCACGTAACAAACAAGCGCTTTTATAACTAGAACAAGATGTGAATTTCAAATAAGCAGGCACGGCGAAAGGCGACCAGGGGGCGGTAGAAGACACGTGGATGAATAAGAAGAAAGGTTGATGTATCGAAAACGGAGAAAGAGAGACCCAGAAGGGGCTAGGGTAAAAAGGGTTACTATCCAGGCGCGCTCTAAAAAAATTATTAGAAAACACAATATTCAACACTACAAACATATCCGTGTACAAAATTTCTACACTCTCAGTTATAGATACAATACAATACAAATAATACACAGGCGAGTTTGAAACGGCCGAATGGTGCAAGATAAGCAACAATAGTTCGCGCACCACAAGAACATACAGACAGAAACCTACAATGACTAGTGGCGGTGACGACATGAAATTGAACGCGCAAAATAAAAAAAAAAAAGGTACAAAAACTACAAAACACACAAAACGCGATGAAAAATAAGAAAAAAAAATTGCCTGCTAACATGGATGCAAATCGATTTTGCGTCAAAAGAAATCTAAGATGGCGTTTGGCCGAAAGAGCCAATAAGAAAATTTACAAATGGAAATTTTATTACGAAATTAGATCGAAAATAGCGCGGCACATTAATTCAAGTGGCGTCGTTCAAATTAACGTATTTGTAATTTAGAATATTATATCTTTATACAAGAAAATTTTAGCTGAAATGGTTTGTTATGAGGAATGATGTTTCTATACGTACAAATATACTTAGGATCTTAGCAATGTAATGTACATACTATGTTTTATTGTTTATTTGTTGAGTTTCTTAGTTTAAATTTAGATTTCAATAGAACAAACAATAGGTACCTATGCAAAATACAGCCAAATAACTTTTGCCTTAATCTTTGGTTGAGATCTAATCAAACACGTGACTGGTTCGACTTGTTCATATCAGAAATACCAAAGGTAATATACAGATTAGCTTCGTGTTGATCTGACAATCTGTCAGTTCACCTTATTTTTGTAACTATTGGGTTTTCCAATAAGGACTTAAAATTTTTTTTTTTTTAATAAAACGCCAACCATTTGAGATATTTCAAAAACTTTACTATCGGCTTGAAGTACAATCAAAACATTTATGAATGGAACTCGACTTCGTTCATATGGCCACTGCGGGCACGTTTGCAGCGGTCGATTCGTTGGACCCAATTTTCAACGACTCGGCCACACATTTCGGCCGGAACGGTCGCTATTTCGCGTTCAATGTTGGCTCTGAGCTCTTCCAACGTCGTCGGCGTATTGGGATAAACCAATGACTTAACGTAGCCCCACAGAAAATAGTCAAGCGGTGTTAAATCGCACGAACGAGGCGGCCAATCGACTGGCCCATTTCTTGAGATAACACGCTTACCATACTTACTCTTCAATAAATCGATTGTAGCGTGTGCTGTGTGGCTTGTGGCATCATCCTGTTGAAACCACATGTCGTCTAAGTCCATATCTTGCAATTCGGGCCAAAAATAATCGGTGATCATGGCGTGATAACGCTGACCGTTCACAGTAACGTGACGATCGTTATCGTCGGCGAAAAAATATGGCCCAATAACGCCGCCGGCATGCACCAAATAGTTATTTTTTGTGGATGAAGTGGTGATTCATGAAGCACATGTGGATTTTCACCCGACCAACAACGCATATTTTGCTTATTGACGAACCCATTGAGCCAAAAATGAGCTTCGTCACTGAAGATGATTTTGCGATGAAATTCATCATCTTGGCGCATCTTCTCCAGAGCTTACTGAATAATGACAGTGACAGTTTGACGTTTAGTGAAAGAGTGCGTTCACAAATTAAATTCAAAGTTGTCAAGTCCCTATTGGAAAACCCTTTACATACTATGCAGAAGATAAACTATAGATATCTCGTTAGAAAAAGCATTGTTAAATCGGATTTTCGTCAAAAATTTCTTCATGTTTAGCGATAATCTCTCGATAATAACTAGGTGTGGTGAAAAGTAACCTCCTTGGGAATGAAAAAACAATTTTTTTAAAATGTTTTTTTTATTTTATTCAATAAAGTCCCCTTTTAGCTTGATACACTTATTCCAGCGATTTTTCAACTTCTTGATCCCGTCCGAAAAGCAATTTTCCGGAAGGTCTGCAAAATACTCCTTCGTGTCGTCGATGATTTCCTCGCGTGAGCTGAATTTTTTATTGATGAGCCATCTTTTGAGGTTTGGGAAGAGATAATAGTCCGAGGGAGCCAAATCGGGCGAATACATTGCATGTGACAGCAATTGGAGCCGTAAGTCATTGATTTTAGCCGTGGTTGCGATGCTCTTGTGCGCCGGCGCATTGTCTTGCAAAAACAAAATTTTTTTTCGCTTCATGTGAGGCCGTTTTGCAGCGATTTCGGTCTTCAATCGCTCCAGTAATGCACAGTAATACTCGCTGTTGATGATTTTTCCTTTTTCGAGGTAGTCCACGAAGAGTATGCCATGACAATCCCAGAAAACCGACGCCATAACCTTTCCGACCCATCGAGTCGCCCTCGGCCGCTTCGGAGCTTCAGTCCATTGTCGGGCACTCATTCTGTTCTCTGGTGTGTAATAGTGGATCCAAGTTTCATCAACAGTTATCAATCGCACTGAAATTTGGCATGTCTGCCTAAATATGAACGGACTTCATGGCACCATAACCTTTTTTGCAGTAGCAGCGCGGTTTATTAATGGTTTGAGAAAGTCTGAGAACAATTTTTTTTTTTTTATAAAATCGCACCTTTTCTATTCTGGCCTGTTCTCAGACAGCGCACAACAAAGGATTCCAGTCTTCTTGTTTGTATACAAGCTTATAGCCTTTCAATTTTTTGAGAGTATTCCAAAGAAGCCTTATTCGGTCAGGTACAGCCATTTAGGTGCCGCTTTAATTCGAAACAATGCTACCCACTCTAGTATTGGCAGATTTCTAGTTTCTTGATCAGTTTACTATCAGATTATCGATGTAATTAGACTGTGTTGGATTCAGATGGTAACGTCTGTCAGCACTCTGTATGGAAAGCCCAATCTATAGGCACTATAAATAGTAGTGGCGACGGTACATACCCTCGTTTGACACTGTTTTGATCTCCGATGCAGCACATTACATTTGATAGTATTGTAGTTGAACTGGTATATATTTTATTTACCAACAAACCCCGCTGTCTTATTATCTTTAGGAATGGTTGGCAGCGGAGATCTCATTAGAATATTTTAGAATATTTGGTCGTCCATTTGATCCTTTATCTTTTGATCTGATCCTCATCCAAAACCAACAAAGAAGCATTAACTGTGGCCTCTTTTCAGCTCTTCTGTGATCCAATAAATGGTCACATCTTATCGCAGCTTCCTGCACTTGTTTTAGAACAACGTAAATAATCCCGTATGTTGATTCGTCAGTCCCGTTGCACGCTACCCTAAACTTTTCACATCTTCATACGGTACTATAATACAATGTGAAGTTTTAGTTGCTTCGCTGTCACCAGCCACATGGTCACCGCTCAGTCTAAATTCAACTGAGAGCATATCACAGGTATTGTATTCATTTGGTGTTTTTGTAAAATGCCGATTTATGCCAAACGGTAAGGTGTTCCCGAATATTTAGAAGAAGTTTGATTATGGGAGCTCACCACTGTATATATCCCAACGGAGTTCAGTTTATACAACTTGAACTCTTAAGTTAAGTAGCTTAAGGTCATCAACATGTTATCAATCAATATTCGATTCAATGTAGCTGTTTTAGTAGCAATTAGTGTAGCACACACAAAAATGACATCATCCGTAGAATTTTGACCTTTAGCTTTATAAGAATGTCAAGAAAGCTTTAGCGATATTTTCAAGAGCGTGGGTGCTAGCTGAACGATTGGTATATTACCCAAATAAAATTGTGAAATCAAAAACTGAACTACATATTTCATTATTTACTGCAACAGGTTGAAAAACAAAGACATGCATACCGAATGCAAATCACTGCCATAGCAAAATAAAAAAAAGAACCTATCTATTGCTTAAAATCTGTCAAATAATAAAATATTATTTTTTGCATGATCGAATTGGAAATATTGTACATTCTGCTTATATGCTTATATCACATCAAACTTTGGATATTGCTGTCCATTAAAGCAAATCCAATTCTATCAAACTGCAAAAAGAAAATAAGAAATATTTACTCAACCAAAGACCACAAACTCACACGTTCATACACATTATAGTACTCGTATGTAACTAAGAGCACAAAACGATACGCCATTATGAAAGATAAGCAAAAGCGAAATGAAAACTATAAATGGCCAACTGAAAGAAATTCCATGTAAATCAATTCACAAAATGTCTGCTGTGCGTTGTTGTCGATTTTCATTATTTTCAATTTGAATCTGTTTTTCTGCCGCTTTGTCATTCAGGCAAGGCGGCCCACTCCTCTTCAATCACTAGCAGTACTAGCAAGAATAGCAGAGCAACATCAAGAATGGCAGCAACAGTACCAGCCACAATGACAAGAAGCAGGCTGAGAGGCCCTGGCACGGGTCTACTAATATAATTGGGCTGGCGCGCACTGTATCACATATGTTTTATACAATGACTATATTAAGTGAGACATTTCGTTATTTTTTCGAAAAAAAAAGAAGGTAACTGTGTATGTACACCTATTCAAAGGCAAGAGTTTATAAAATAAATATAAACGACAAATGAAATTTACACATTGATAATTGGCGACGACGATGATGACGATCAGGCAAACAGACACATAGTCCGAACGCAAGCCAGATACAAAACGACCCTTAGGTACGAGTATCTACAATACAACAATTTCGGATTACATTACGATTTAAAGCTGTGTATGTAGTCTAAAAGTTATTGCTGCTGCCCCCTGGGCTCTGCAATGTCTCTACACGGCCTTTGCTATTGCCTTTCTGCCTTGTTGCTTTCTTTCTTTAGCAAGTTATTTTTATTTATAACAAGCAAAACCAAACCGCAAAAAGTGTATTAATTGCCTACGTGAGTAATCTCTCCTTGTTTTTGTTCAATCAGAGGCGAATTATTTGTATCGGTATTTGAGTATCTGTCTTTTGTGTATATTATATATTTAAAAAAGCCAAATATATAGTGTCTGTTATGTACAATACTATTAGATAGCTATGACAGGCATGATTTAATTTACTTGAAAAATTCGTGTGAGCACAGAATACAATTTTCAATCGATATACTGGCGCTCTGTTATTCTCGGTTATTTTGTTATTCACTTCTTTATCAGGTTTTTATTTTTAGATCTTAATTAGTCCACAATTCATTCTGTGCAAATATTTACTGTGCCTTTGTTGTTGCTATGTTGGATTCTAAACAGTCGAAAGTCTAGAGTTTGGTTTTAATAAATTGTAGGTAGGTATATTTGTAGTTTCAATTTTGCAATAAATAAAATATTCCGCTGTTTATCTGCATTATTCCATTTAAATTATTCTAAAGCTGTTCCATTTTCATTGCTCATGCTAACTTTTGACTTTAAAGTCACTTTTCTCCAGAAAATGCCTAATTAACATAACGTTTTACTATTGAGTGGTTTTCCAAGAATTTTCCATTTTTTTTAAATTGCAGAGCTATTAAAGAGTTTTAAAGCGTGCTCTTTTATTTTACTACCTGTCAAAACCCTCATTGCCTTACCTTGTTACTTAAAAATTCTCAGAAAGAGTTAGGTTTCGTGTATGAAGGCGTATTTGAAAAAGTTACCAAGCAAAAACTATATAAAAAATTAGAAAAAACAAATTAATTCATCAGTTTAATTTTTTTACGTTGCTTAGAAACGCTAATTTGAAATGTCTGCATTTAAAAACCAAGAATAAGCAAACATTATTTACGTTTATGAGCTGTGCAATGGAAGTTCAACTAGTGCGCGACAACGATACCATAAACTTTATCCTAACTGACACGGCTTTTTAGTAAAGGAGTATTTGGAAATACGTATTGAAGGCTTCGAGAAGCGGGATTAGTTTCAAATATACACGACCGAATGCGGAAGCTCCACAAGTAAGAAAGATTTCGGCTGATGAAAGAATACTGGAAGCTGTTATAACTGATCCATCAATCAGCATCAGACGCTTTGCAACTCAATGTTTCCGGACATAACATTTCTAATGGACTGCATTTAGAAAATCTTTATCCATACCACCATACACCTGTGCAAGAACGGCTTATCGATGATTTAGAAAATAGAAATTAGCAGAATTCTTTTTACGGACGAATCTCAATTTACAAGAGATGTGCTCACAAATTTTCATAGTCTTCATACGTGGGCTGCCGACAGTCCGCATACAAGGTGACATAAATCATTTCAACACAAATTCAGCGCCAATATGTGGGCAGTTGTACTTGGAAACAAGTTAATCGGTCCCTTCAAACTACCACTTAGGCTGTATTCTACAAATTATCTGGAGTTTTTGCGAAATGATTTACAAGAACTATTGGAGGACATTGATTCAACTAGCTTCATCATATTTTCAACAGGACGGTGCTCCAGCCCACTATGGTCGTAAGGCTAAGAATTCGCTAGATGAAGAGTACGATAACCGTTGGAAAGGAAGAAATGGACCAGCTCACTGGCCTGCAAGATCTCCTGACCTTACAGTATTGTAAGAAAAAACTTGCTTATTTAACCGAAATAGCAACTTTAATTGAATTGGAAGAGCATATTCTCGAAGCGTTATCAAAAGTGAGGCAGGAGCTGGCATCAATAAACATTTGCAGTGAAATCCACAAACGGACTCTAGCATGCATACAAAACCAAGGAAGGCACTTTGAGCACCTACTATAACTGTTTTAGTACACATATAAAATAAAAATTACCTAAGACCACACAAAATCAGTTCTTATTCATAGCCTTTGGAGCTTAAAGCAAAAAAATCCTTTTTTTTAAATTTTACCTCTGCCGGTTTTTACAAGTATCATAAAATCTGTTGCAAACTTATTGAAGATTTCTTTTTTTATTATTGTTACTTTCATAAGAAAAAAATAGTAAATCGTTATGTTAATTAGGCATTTTCTGGAGAAAAGTGACCTCAAAGTCAAAAGTTATCATGGGCAATGAAAATGGAACAGGCTTAGAAATTGGATATCTAAAGACTCAAACAAGATATCAACTTTATTTAAACGCCGTTACAAAGGCTAGTATTTCTTCTAAAAATAAAGTTCTACACGAACTTTCTACCATTAGCACTAAAATAGAAATTTTCGGTAACATGGGTCAGGATAGACCAAAGTAAGCCTTTTCTAAAATCCTCGATAAATGATGTCAACATT
The DNA here is from genome assembly GCA_949129095.1 of Volucella bombylans. NCBI lineage: Eukaryota > Metazoa > Arthropoda > Insecta > Diptera > Syrphidae > Volucella > Volucella bombylans. The sequence continues at coordinate 156,376,649 of OX422143.1, forward strand.
GTAGATAGACCCGTACTGTAGAATAATTTGGTCCACACAGAGATTCGGCGTTCTTTAGAAAACCCTTCTGGTATAATTCTACCATGAGGTTTTGTGTGAATACTATTAACATTCCGAATCTTTTGGCTGGGAAGCATCCATAAACATGAACTTTTGCTGAATTTTTTGCGGTGGGTTTTAGAAACTTTTGATCTTTTTTTTCAAGGATTTCTTCCAATAATTATAAAAAAAAAACGATGACTCACTTGTAGATATGATGTTAATCCCAGCCTAAACTCTGCGTTGCTCAACTTAGCTACTTTTCAATATGGTTTTGGGTTAGTAGCGGTTTAGGTTTGGTGCTTTTGATGCCAGATTCTGGCAAACGGCTTGGTATTGTGTTGATCAACACTTTAGTTCCTTTTCTGTGCAATTGTGGGATTTTTCCGAAACAAATCACAAATTACTTTGTTGTATATACAGGATGGTCCGGTTTGGGATATACGAGTAGATATTTTGGGATTCTCTGATTCATACTATGAAATACTTAACTCGTATGGGAGGGGAGACGGGGGCGATCTTCAACACCCACTCAGTTACAGGGTATTTAAAAAAGTTCCTTCAGGGAAGTAGGTACCAGCGATTATTTATTTAGTTATAATTTCTGGTTTAAATTTTCACTGGGAAAAGTTTTAAATTATTAAAAAAAATTAAGAAATTTTGTGTTTGAAGACTTATATCTCGAAAATGAAAACATGGATGGCAATAGTCTTTAAATACGAATTAACTAGTAATGGCTATCAAACGAGCCCAGTTTAGTTGCTCTTGGTTTAATACACTAGAAGTTATAACTGAATAATTGTTGGTACCTACTTCTCTGAGGGAACTTTTTTGAATACGCTGTAGCTCAGTGGGTATTGAAGATAGACTCCCCACTCCCATACGATTTCTTTATAACATGAACCAGTGAATCAGATCCTAAGATATCAGATCCCAAACCTGACCCATCAACGAAAAATAGAAATATTCAGAGGAAATGAAAAAAATGCGCGATCAGCAATTAAATACAGAAAATAATTTGGCTACAAACATGTAAGTAAAAAAATTAATTTAACGTACATTTTTCTGAAACACACTGTAATATGAACAATCTAGATTTGAGGAGAAAAAGTTTTTCATTTGAGAAAAGGTCACACATAACAATGTTAGAGGGCATCATCATATTGTAATGGGTGTTATATTTTATAAAGATTAGTTTTTTTGAATTGACATTTTTTTCCAGTGACAGCCACTTCGACGGCTGACACCTGATAGGCGATTTGTATTCAATTTGCCATTTCATCATGAATTCGAATAAGCATGGATCGTTTTGGCATCACTCAAACTTTAATTATCATACGCTGTTTCTGCTGTAGAGTATACTTTTGAGAAGGGCCCGAATGTGTCAATTTACCATCGTTCATAGCATTTGGAGCTACGAGGGCGGGTCAATAAGTCAGTGACTTTTTGAATTTCTGACCTCTTTACTGAAACAGCAACACTGCTCCTGTCAACAGGCATCAGTTGACTCCTGTCAAAATTTAAACTAGCTGCGTCAGTTAGTTTGTGTTTGATAGCTATTTTTATCAGACTACTCACTAATTTGAGGAGAAAATGGAAAAAAGTGAATTTCGTGTGCTTCACTTCACAGGAAGGTTTGGCGTTGTTTAATCGCAATATGGAGGAGTTTTTGCGCCGTTTTGTAACCGTGGACGAAACATGGATCCATCACAACACACCAGAGAACAAACAACAGTCAAAACAGTGGGTTTCTAAGGGTGAAGCGACGCCAAAGAAGGCCAAGGTGGGTTTGTCAGCCAATAAAGTTATGGCGACTGTTTTTTGGGATGCACGCGGGATAATCCACATTGACTACCTTCAAAAGGGAAGAACAATCAATGGGGAATATTATGCCAACTTATTGGACCGATTCAATGACGATTTGAAAAAAAAACCGACCTCATTTGGCCAAGAAAAAAGGTCTTTTCCACCAAGACAATGCAAGGGTGCACACATGTGCAGTTGCCATGGCAAAAATCCATGAATTGGGCTATGAATTGCTCCCTCATCCACCCTATTCTCCAGATTTGGCTCCGAGCGACTACTTCTTGTTCCCAAACCTGAAGAAATGGCTTGGTGGAAAAAGATTTGAATGATGAAGTCATCTCGCAAACAAAGGCCTATTTTGAGGACCTCGACAAATCATTTTTTTTGGAAGGGATAAAAAAATTGGAGAAGCGTTGGACAAAGTGTATAGAGCTCAAGGGAGACTACGTTGAAAAATAAAATTATTTTTTTATCAAAAAATCTGTGTTTTATTTCCAAAAGTCACGGACTTATTGACCCGTTCTCGTATATCCATCTACTTTATAAAAGACTTTGCAGAAAGGTCTTAGTTTACGATGTTACAATATCCAGCTCGTGGAAGAATTGAATCGTGCGGGGTACAGAAAATTGAGGACACTTTAGATCCAAAGTTACTACTTTTTTGTTCACCAATTGAACGGCATTAATATGGAAGAGCTGTGGTTTCAACAGGACGTTGTAAAATGCTACACAATTTGTTAAAGGAAATATTCGATGATCTCATAATATCTCGTAATGGAGCGCTCTCGATTGGCCTTTAGGATTGTGTGATTTAACGCATAGGTATTTTACCAGATTCAATGAACGACTTCAAAGCCAACATTCGACGCCGATATATAGCTCTAACTGCTCGAAAGGTGTGTATTCTAACACAGGCTATGTCATACGAAATCAGGTATACGTTGCGATACCTTTAGCATACCTTATTTATTGCTTATAATAAGCAATATATAAAACCTTATTTAAGACTTATTATCAGTTTAAGAAAAGATTTTTTTATTCTTTGTTACAAAAAACTTTTATTTTTATTAAACTTAATTGAATATTAATAACTTAAAATGAGATTTTAAGATAATAAGATAAGAGTAATTGACAATTCACAAAAAAAAAAAAAAAATAAAAAATAAACACAAGCATTTTTAGAAAAATAAAAGAACATATTAATGCAAATCTATATAAATTAATATAAAATGTGGTGAATAATAATATAAATATATATGCAAAAATAACTTATAATATCATTTTGTTTTGTAAACGCAACTTGAGCTTGCGTTGGTTCATCCTACTTTTGCCTTTTTTAATAGCATACTTACGAGTAATGTCCCTTTCGTAGTCTTCAAAAGACGTATAAAAACAATTTACGCAGCCTAAATTAACAAAAAGGTTTTAAAACTTTGTAATTAAATCAAATATCGATATAAACTTACCGTACAGCGTTGAGTGAAAAAATTTATAAGCGTTGATCGGCTTCATATTTTTCCTTCCGTTCCAGTTAACTTCAGTTAATAGATTTTCAGCTAAGGTTATGCTAAAATTTGAAGAGACTTTACTCCTTAATTTAGTTCCCAGTAATAAACAAATGTCAAATTCAGGTTTACTTTGATACTTACTACATCCATTTCAAAATTTGGGTCTAACTACAACCTTTTGTCCAGAGTTTCAAGATCCGCTATTGTTTTAAGTGGAAAATCAAACACATCGGCAGCAGGTACCGCGAACAGTTTTTCATAGATTTTATTAATTTTAAGGGTTTGTTCTGCTACTGCCACAGTTTGTCGTTCTAAACCCGTTTTCATAAGAGTGATGGCTTCTTTAAGATCTACAAAAGGTGGTCACTTGGAATTAGAGGCGTAAAGAAAGAAAATGGAACAAAATTACGTTGAAGCTCACCAATCATCCGAGAATCAGAGGAAAAACTTACAACGGTTGTGGCCAATGATGATGGTGATGACGGTTGCGGTTCATCATTTTGACCAGGAGGGTGCATTATAATGACGAATGGATCTTGTTCTGGATTGTTTTCTATAGATCAAGTAGAGTTTAATAACATTTTTATGTTGTCATTTTACTAACTTTTCTTTTCTTTCTTAAACACTGCACTTTTATTTTCTAAAAACTTAAATTTTTCCACTTAACACGTTTGTTCTCTTTCAGTCTTAGCACAAAAATGACGAATCAGGAGAAATATTCCTTACGAATGTCTTACAACAAGGAATTTTTAAGAAATATCGTATCGTTAATTTGCTGACGTGTTCTGTCGAGTACTGTTTGGGTTGTTTACCTTATATATACCTTACACTAAGGTTTAGCTCAGAATTATTATGGGTATTCAATAAGATTTGCTATTTCGTTTGTGCCTTATTTAAACTTTAGCCTGATGTACCTTATTAAATTTTTTGCTGGGAATTGTCCAATTGTGATGTTTAGGACCTGACATTTTATGAGTTAAAATACTGTACTCAATAATTTGCTATGTGTTACTCAAATTAGGCATTTATTAAACTTGTATGGCAATCATCCACCGGATTTTGCCACAGGGGAGTTTAAATACACCAGAGATTAAATTTCTGTTAAACTGCCAAACTTGTGGATACCTCGACGGAAACCCAAAGATTAGATGTTGGTGTCGGCGCATTAAATGTAACAAAATATGGGCTTTTTACTCAGCATACCAATAGGCCTCTTACGAGGTAATTCTAGAATGGAAATAATTTACGGGCAAAAGTGGGATTATGTATGCCAAAAAAATTAAAAAAAAAAACAAAGAAGTTGTGAAAAAGTTTGTATTAAAACAAAAACAAAAAAAAAACAATTTAAGGGCTTATTAGAGCTTGTTACAACATATCCGCCTTTGAATACACGCATATTTGTAGACCAAGTAACATTATATTTGCTCTAGGTTCCTACGCATGTTTCTTTGGATAAGTGCTTGTTTTCTTTCTGTATCCATGTGGGTACAGAACTTCCACTTCCCTTCCCCTATTGCATTCCCTAATTTGTTTATTGCTTTTCATGTGCCCACTTTTGAGATGTACTCGTATATATATATGTATGTACTACATGCGAGTGCCTCTGAATATTTCACAGAAAATCCAAAAAGAATTATTTATTTACTTATGTATGCACACACATTTGTTTGTGTGTACATATCCATACATATTTTATTAGTATGCGTATGTATGGATTGGAAAATCAGTTCTCAGGCTCTGATCTATGTACGTGTTACACCTGCTTCTATATATAAATAAATCATATGCCCAACGCATACTGGGAATTGTTTAGCAACAAACCTACAGCGAAGATTAGAATGCATAACATGCGCTTGATATTTCTCTTTTACTCATATACAAAGGTCTTGCATTTAAAAAAAAAAAAGAAAATAAAAGAGAAAAACACTCCCAGCTTTGCACAGTCCCGATGAATCCTGTACTCGTAGAACCAGGGCGCTTCAAAAGCCTACAAGATTTTTGTTTATCCTCAACCTACTCCCACTATCACCATCACCATCAGCAATGACAAGGTCCATTTGCATGTATGTACGACCAACACATAAAAAAAAAGCCAAACATGCAACATATAGCAGCAATAACAAAAAATGGTTCCCAGGATTTCCAGAGCTTCCCAGGGAGGTGCATTTGCATTTGTGAAGCAATGAATCCTTGTCGGCCCAGTACTCTCTTCACCTAGAACACCCTGCAGATATGTATGTATATCCGAGAGTCGTGTGTTGATCTCATTTCCTCATCCACATTTACACAACATACGACTATACTAGAGATGCGGGAATATATGACTTACCGAATATGGTATAAGGAAATAGGGAATCGGGTATGGGAACGGGCATGGGTATGGATACTGGATACCACCATCAAACCTCCTCTCCGGCATTTTATTTCAAATCGATGCTTGTTGAAATGGCTACGGTTGATACGCTAAGTATCATATAATAAAACGAATAGCTTGTGAGAGCGAGAGATGCGACTGTGGTGCAATCGCTTCGCACTCGAATCTATCGCTGCCATCACCGTCAGTCTCCCACATCCTTTTTGTGTGCCCCGTAAAATTTCAACAACACCAAGGGGCAAGTATGAGAGTACAAGTACGAATAGATGCAAAACTAATCGATATTTTAGTAGTCGCTTGTTATGGCCTGGTGTAAATCTAGGCGAGTTACTCATTCAGTAAAGCACCCATCACAAGTGCTACCAGTCACTCGAACACCACCCTGTTCCAACATGGTGGACGCAGATGCTGAATGCGTAGATTAACTTTAGTAATTTTATTTTCAATTTTCTTTAAATTTAATGAGTTCATCTTGCTGTGTGTGTGCCCGATTGCTTCTCATGCCAAAGGATGCTAGTGGCAGGAGCCATTCGTTCCTGCGTTGATTACTAGTACAAGCCGTTTTACATTCTAATAACTTTGGCAACGCGTACACAAGTGGAAAATAAGAGGAAACGAGAATAGTTTATTTAGGAAACGCCCTGGAATTTTGCATCATAAACTTGAAAACAAAGAAAACAAACGAAACATCAGCCGTTAGGTTGGTGGGTTGGTTGGGTTGGTTGGGTTGGTTGAGTTGGTTGGATGCAACGATACTCGAATTGCCTAACATTTCCATGTTTCTGTGGCAGCGCTTTTCTTCTTCAATAAAAATAAAAATGAAGGAAATAGGAAAAAAAAATAAACGTAATTTTCTCCTTCTCCCCTTTTCATTCGTGTCTTCATATCGAAAATAATTTTCGCTGTTGGTACTATGTTCTCTATATAGTATATACTGTACAGTGAATGGCACTGTTGCAGGTGGCGCTGCCATCTTTCGTTTATATACTGCTATTTGAGAGGAGGCAAAAACACACAAAGGGCGATGGTATCTATATACATATCTATAATACCTACTATTTCGACTGCTGCTGCGGATACTTTGGCCACAACTAAACGACCGAATCTACTTTAATATTAAACGAAACCCACTCACTTCTCATTTGCGACTCTGTTGGTACTCCATGGTTTTTTCCTCTCCTTCTTTTTTTTCCATTTTTTTCTTAATTTATTTTCCTTTTTTTTTCGTTTTGCTTGGTATTGTATGTATTTTAGTGCATTTACTGTTTACAAGTATCAAATGTGTGTCTTGAGACACAGAAACAGTATACTCCTTGCTACTAAGCAGATATATGTAACATACATATGTAGCTACTCTGTACTGTGTCGCAATGCTATAACATCTTTTCACTCTGAATTTCTTAATCGTTAGGAATGTTTTTTTTTTTTCGTGTCTATTTTTTGTCTGTCTTTTGGTGCTCTTAAGCTCATTTTCTGATTTTCTTTTGTCCTATTCCACTTTTAGAGTTGATATGTTGGTATTGATTTTCTATTCACTTGCAAAAAAGAAGTGGTCTGCCCTTCCATGTTTGCAAAACTACAAACATAATATTTTGTAATGATTTGAAAGTGCTTTGCGTTTAATCATTGCAGCTATGCGTTTTTATTCATGTTCTTTGTTTAGATACATTAAACAAGTTTTACAAGTCAAAAGAAAGTTTTTCAATGAAGGTCATTACAGATGTATTCATAACGCGTTAAAATCAATAAAATGTGTAAATGAAAATAAAAATAAAAAACACTAACCCATGCTTAAAAATGTTGACCACATGTATTTATAATTTACACTTTACTTTATTCATTTCGCTTTGTCAAGGTCTTAATATTTTGTCGGGAGCGTCTTAAAAATTAAGTGATTTCGTGAGCAAATTTCATGATTTTTCTAACGTATTCTTATTGTTTGCTTAAATTGTGCGAATAAAACACAGTCCGAACTTCAAATGTTGGATCAAAGATGTAAAAATAAAAAACATGTATCTTTAATTTGTTAAATCTTACAATACATTTTTCTATTCAAAAAGGAAAATTGAGATGTTGAAAATAGTAATTCATGTTAGACTTCGAAATTTGAAACTTTATTACCTGTTTTATATTTTAAGGCGCGTTTTTAGTTTACTAAATTTAAATTATAAAGGATCATACAACAATATTCCAATAAAAAAAGAGTACTTAGATTCTGATACTAGGTCCGGACTATAGGCTGGGTGGCCGAAAAAACTGAAGCGACATTATCTCACAGCAGCCTAGACACACGAGCTGTTTGAACTGCGGTGTCGTAAAGAAACAACAAACCTGAGGTGAGTTTCCCTTGCCTTTTTTGTTTGAATGTTTCCCTCAAATTGTGCTATTTGTGGTTATACTTGTTTTTGTGGCGATGATTTTTCCGGAGTGACTTTAGAATTCCTTGTTGAGATTTTGTGTTTCTTTTATTAAGCGAAAACATCTATGTACGAGTACATTGCTGCTGCGTCGCTTATTTTATCATAAATCCCATCTTTAGTGGGACTGAGAGTTAGTTGAGCTTATTCATTTGGATCATCAACTTAATTTTTCCTACGGCCTCTTTTCCTACCCTTGGTTAGAAATTAAGCTTTAATTGCACTTTGAACGGGATTTTTGAAATACCCTTCAAGCTGGTTTCAGTATTGGCCGATGCGCTCAACCTGGAGTTATTGCCTTGGTGTTTACAGATAATTTAATTTTACATCTTAACCGTTTTACAAAAATCTTTTTCTATTAAAAAGGAGCAAAATAGAAAATGTTTTTAATACGTGCATTAGTTCATGCAATATACAGTATCGTAGGTTAGAATAATGCAACCTTGTACAGGATCTAAATGAAATGAAATAAGAGCCAAATGTTGTACAGTACGTGAGCTTTTGTTCAAAATTCACTTGCATTCTCAAGTCAGAAGTCAGAATAGTATGTGCAGTTGCAATAGTTGTTGCTGAACTGTCGTAAGAACTTCCCGCAATATGTTGAACTTCGGAAATCCTTCAAACGGGAGACTACGTCTTTTGTGAAATAAATAGCGCAATGAAACAGTCCCAAATATTACCCCAGGATGCTATGTGCTTAGTTATATATTTAGTCAATCGGAAAGCATTTTACAATATTTTATCTATTCATCAGTCGACGTGAAACCTTTTAACTTCAGAAGCAAAGGATAGTTTTTGAAGATTTTTTGTCTTCCTAAAGAATGTATTTGAGGCGATCACATAGCAACGGTGATGAGAGCTTTTGTAAGACATATGACATTGTTCTTTTTAATCGTTGGACAGGCAGACGAGTCATATGAATCGACTAGGCGCACAGAAGATCAAAATACATAGATACTAAGTGACAAAATTGCTATCGTTAATTTAAAATCAAAAGTTCATAGCTCTTTATGTTTATGCTTGTCATCATATACACCTCCAATGAGCCTTCAGTATGGAAATATTATGCTGCCAGGCGAATGGCAAATACGTATTGCCTGGACATTTCCTAGGATTAAGCACTTTTGTCACCATTCTTATCTGCAAATGGCTAAAGAGACATGTACGCGTATATATAGTCCGTACAGCTCATGATTGAATCTTCTTCTCCACTCGGCTTTCACGGCGTGGCAAAGTACATACATATTTCAATCTTTTTCAACTTTTGACAAAATTGAATGCACTAAAAGGTCTGGACTGAGATAATGAGTGCCTTATAAAATTACGTATATGTTGGTTCTTTGAGCAAGATCGTCATTGCCCAATTGTCCTCTCAGCTTAAGGGGCTGCAAGGATTGTATCCTTCGCCTGCTCTCTAGCTGCTATTATTGTTTATATGAACAGTGGAGTCTAGGTAGACAACATTTTGAATCTACATTTATCTTGCCCTTTGATAAAGGCATCCTATACTTCGTTTTTCTCTTGTTCACAGTGTGGCCTATCTTTGTTGCCTCTGTCTATTAAAATCTTGTCATTCTGAATGACAAGAATGAATAAGTAAGACAGCAACACCAAAATTCGACATGGTTCTACATATATGTACATACATATGAGTACATACATATACTTCTTAAAATCTTTAAAAATGTGGTGCGTCCTGACTAGAAATTTAAAAATTTCCTTAGATATCTTCCATAGCATGAATGTTTAGTCAATCACCGATTTATTTTTTATTTTTTGAATCACCTCTTTGGAGAGGATGAGAGTCTGCTAATGTTTTTGCATATGGATGCAAAACTAAACCGAACCGAAACCGGACCTCGGCTCGGGTACATTTTCAGATCTTGGCGAAATCTATATAAGATCTCTTTGAATTCTATCTCCATCATTATACGTAAACTTTGAATTACATCATATGCCATAGAATTTTATGATATTGCGGTTGTCCGCCTTATACGACTTAAGTCTTCCACCTGTAATTCAGGAAGATTAGGTAAGTAAAATAATTATTCGTCACCCTATAGGCGATTCTCAGTACATCAGAAGTGTCATTCTGAAATGTTGAATGTTGCCACTGGCTTTCCGCACTTGATGCTAGATTTTCTTGGGATCTTTCCATGACGCCTGGGCATTACTTATACGTTTTATCTTAGACCTCCCTCATCTATTAGTATTTGGGCGCATATAAGGTTACTATTGACGGATTTAGCCTTAATGCGGATTGTTATGAGGTGCCTACTGGTTGTTCAACTCCAAGAAGTCGTAAAAATGATCTAACATTTTTCATTTGTTTTTCTTGTTTCGTCTACTTCAGTCGTAAACATGAATATACGAAGCTTTAATAACATTCGTGCACATCTCCTAACTGCAGGACCAGATGGTCAATAAACTAAACGAGGATATAAGAGCTGCCGTTGGACCATAAAGTTCTCATCCCGACAATGTCTCCTTTTTAAAAACCCTGACTTAGCCCCGTAATAAAGAACTGGGCTCTATATGTGCTGTCCCGATTATAGACGTCAGTGTCTTGTTTCGATCAAGGGCATTCTTCTGCCGAACTCCATCCATCTGAGGGGCTCAAAAATAAGAAACTTAATGCAAATAAAACGCCCCATGAACTTAAATTAATGTACGAGTAAGCGTACGTTTTCAACTGGAATTGGAGTACACTATCGGTTGATATTGATTGATTGATATTTTCTTGGTTGTTGGGAAAAAAATTTACATATGTACGAGTATGTGCTTTTACAAATAGTCATATTGAATAAAGTGTTAAAGTCAAATAAACTCTGAGCTTGGCTGTTTTCGAAAACGTCATTGTAACACTTAGGGATTGAAAACGTTATTTGATATAGTTGCTCTTTGTCATCTTCATGATTTTCTTCTTGCAATCGCATTTGACGTTTTCAAACAAAGCAATAATCTTCGTGGCATTTAGCTTCAACTCCTTTTTGTCTATTTAAATAATGCAAGACCTCATTTACTTTCCTTTTACGTCCTGGGCTGAGAGTAGGAATATTTTCAATGTTCACAAAGGAATCTCCAAGGGTTGCTCTTGGGTTTGGTTCCATATACCGAGTTAAATTCATCGAAGTGTTCCCAGTATATGACCCCTCTTCCAGTTGGCGAATTCCTTTTTTTAATCCGTTTATATGTAGGTCGTAAATAAATTTGTGAACTTTTTTATAATGTTTTCACAATTGAAGGGAATCCTTGGTCTTGCGTTATGATGTCTCGGTGAACATTATTCTATAACGTCCTCTTTGATTTTTTTTTTGCATTTTTAAAAGAGGATTCACATCCCAGTCTTGTTTTTTATAAGTAATTTGATATACCGTCGCGTCCATGGTTCCATCGTCTCGACCCATTCTTGGGTAGGAGTAGGTGATGGAGTTCTATAAAAATAATATTTAGTTAAAAGAAATAAATATAATCGATATTTATGTGCTTACTGTTCACGAGATAGAAATTCGTCTGAGTAATCCGATTCATCCATTATCTTGTGTCTTATTGCGCAGCATACATTTCTGGCTGCTTTATGGAACGAATGATGTCGTCTTCGAACATTTTGCAAAAGCAATTTGATGAAGATGACATTTTTAAAAAACGTCCCATATTTAGCTCAAATGAATTGAGATAAACAACACCTGATTCTAATGAGTGATTTTTTAAGCGTTTGGATTTTATTTGTCGCAAAAAACAGGAAAATTGCAAAAGTTTTTAACATTTTTATTTGAGTTGATAAATCAATGCTTGCCATTTACTTTTTAAAGATTATTTCATGTAAATGCTGAACATGACTACGTCTTAAGTGGTCCATATGGAGATTTCAAATCACTTTTTTTAAATAATTTGCTGGTATCTCGCAAATAACACGTGTAATGTTTTCTTCTAAGGCTGCAATTGACGCTGGTTTATCGGCATAGACGAGTGATTTGACGAATCCCCATAAAAAATAGCCTAAAAGCGTCAAATCGCACGATCTAGCCGGCTAATTTAGCGCTCCAAAACGAGAGATAAATTGCTGAACTCATTTCTCAATTGGTTCATCGATTCGCGTGCTGTGTGGTATGTAGCGCCGTCTTGCTGGAACCACATGTCGACCAGGTTCAGTTCGTACATTTTGGGCATACTTTGGGCCGAACTATAAGCCGCGCCAAATAGTGCACTTTTCCGAGTGCATTGGCTGGCAGCTCTTGTATTGCCTGAGATTGCTCATCGGTCTTAATACTGCAGTTTTGTTTATTAACATACCCAGTCAACCAGTGCGAAAAAGCCGCTGAAAACAATTTTTCAATAAAAAAATGCGGATCTTCCTCCAGCTTTCCTAAGGCCCACTCAAATGTTGCAGGTCGTTCGGGTTCAGTTCTTGCACGAGCTGTATTTTGTAAGGTTTTAGACCAAGATCCTTGCGTAAAATCTTCCACATACTGGAGTAACAAATTGCCAATTGCTGCGAACGGCGACGAATGGACAAATCATGGTCTTCATTAACACTGGGGGATACAGCAACAATGTTTTCCTATGAACGCTCTCTTTGCATACGGGTAAATAGCTTGATGTTTGATAGCGTGCAATTGGTTCGAATTTTGGTCACTATGGCTTGAATTATTTGCTCAGTAGTCTATTATGACGACCAGAGCACAGAGCACGAATTTTGATAATAAAATTCAATAATTTGTAAACGTTGTTCGGTTGTAAGTCTGTAAGTAAGTAAGTCTTTCCATGATGAAATAGCAATACTGACTGAGCATGTTTGACTTTGACACATGTCACGAATCACGTGTGAGCTATCAAAAATAGAACAATGAAAAAGCAAGCAGCAAAAATAATCGCCCTATACATTAATTTGCCATTGGCCATCCTATTGTTGTCTAGACGTTGTTGCGATTTTCCTCGATAGACTTAGTTAATTTTGATGTTTAACGTGCACATGTTATATGAATGTAAAACTATTTATATTATCTATACATTAGATGATTGTTTAATTGTCATTCAAGATTTACTTAAAAAAAAAAAAGAGAAAGACTTTTTCTCATATAAAATATTTGAATACCCTTATTCAGGATGAAGGGCCCTTTTAAAGGGTGAAATAAAGTGCTCCATCTTGGCTATCGATTCGTTTTGAAATTGTATCACCATCGGGATTCGGAGGGAAATATAAATATACATTTCTATATTCATGCATATATATGTCGGTATGTAATACACAAAGTCGCAAGAAGAATTGTGCGCAGCAACCAACTAACGTCCTTGATGTTGACCAAGCAAGCAAGCAAGCAACGACGACGACGACGACGAAAATAAATCGAAGGACGGAAGTAAGCAGAGCCACTTTGCAGTGCATACGCATGGTGTGGCCTTAGTTTTTGTTCTCTGTTTTTGTTATACATTCAGAGGAATAGGGAAACCAATCATTTTCATATACAAGCTCTGAATTTATCCTTATATACAATGTTCAGGAGGTGTACAAGTACATAACAGTTTGATGAGGCATAAGGAGCAAACAAAAATAAAATAAAAAATAAATAAAACATGAAAATGAAAAGAAAAATTCGCATAGAGACTCTGCGTAGGGGTATATACATACATACATATATAAGTACAAAGGAGCATGTTATGCAGAAGGCACACAAATAATAATGAAAAAAGCCCGACGAGAGCAAATAAACTAGCAAAAGAGGATTTAGCAACAAAAGGTAGAACTGGGCATCGCATACAGTATGTGTGTATAGATGTTTGTAGCTATACATACATACATATTTGTATGAAGTGCGTCCCCTTTGCAGCACTTATAGTTCGAAAACCGCCCGCATTGGTATGCGTGATCTGCGTGTACGTGCTTGGCTTTGATCCTAAAATTGCTTATGGATACACATGCATATGTACATATGGTAGCAGCGGATATAAATAAAATTCAAGTCAAAGCTTATGCCTGAAAATTTCTACACACTGACATTTCTAATAGAGATACCCAGATACATTGGATACATTTGTAAAGTATTCAATATGGCCAGAGAAAACTAAATTCCTAAAATGTTTATTTACCTATCTACCTATCTAGCTACCTAGTTACATACCGCCTACCCACCAAACGCAATATCCTGGTTTGGATGTTAGCTGATGTACGAATTCATATATACCTACATACATAAATTCTCAGGGGCTACGCGCATCGGCTAAATACTAGAGAATGAGAATGGGAATGGATAGCTATGTGGAAGGGTAAAAAAAAACAAAAATAACAAGCAGAACATTCGCTGCAACCTCATCATCTCCTTCCATCTCTTTAGCCTGTTTCATCTCCATGGTTGTCGTTGTCGTTGTCGACATCGACATCATCATAATCATCATCGCGTCTTTCTTGCTCACAATCTTTATCCTATTTCTTTATATGCTTTCTTTTCTGTACTCTTAATGCCAACGCTTTTATCAGCCACCACCTCCACCTCCACCCTCTTTATGTAGGTAGTGGTAGAGTTAAGGAATATTGATTTTGTGAGTTTTTGTGTGTTACGTGTAACTCTTCGCGAAATTTTCTCTTCTAATGTATCCATAGATTTTTTTTTTTTGAGGGTAACACACTTTTTTCTAGTCATGCAGAGGTACACTCGAATGCACCACCCTTCAAAACCCTTTAGATACAAAAAATACAGATGTTTCGGGAATAGAAACAAAAAAAAAAAAACTCCATAAGGTGTGCATTTTTCCTTAGGGAAGTGGAAACAAGCACCACCAAGAACATTCTTCTTTTGTTTTTATGTTAACCCGAAAATCCACCGCACACAGACTCCTTCCAGATGTCGAAAACAGTGCCCTACATGGAACTGCTCTCTTCTAGATCCTGGAAAACATGGATTTGTATTGCCGCTGTCTCTACTGGAGCTTGTCGTAACGTTTTTCGAAACAACGATGTGCATACGTTATATATACATACATGTGTATGCATGTATGTATGTATGTACCTACATACATATGTAGAACCCCTGCTGTTGGTGGCCATGAGTACAAGTACAAGTATGACTCCCTGTGTACGTCTGCATGTTCCATATTGCAATTGTGAATGCTCTTCATCCAATCCCACTATTCAAAAGCTAGTCTTTGCATCACCATTGGCATCATCATCATGATGATGATTATCTTCGTCATTATTACCATCTTCATCATTCGAACGTAGTACCAAAGTAGCTGCAATACTGTTGCTGTTGCTATTTCCACTGCCTAGTGCCTAGTATGCCTACACTGGTGATGATGATGATGATGATGGTGGCCAAAACACAAAAACCCATCTATCGACCAATAGGCTCCACATCCATTCTAATACTCTCCTCTCCTTCGCACTCGTTAATAGTATGTATGATCAGAGATGTGTGTCGTTTTCGTCGACGTTTCGTTGGCGTTGTGTCGACTCTCTAATGAAATTTGAACTCTAAAAGCGAAATTTTTGAGTTCTATGTGTCGTTCTGATGCAAGTGCACTTGCATCCTTGATGATGACCGACACATTTCAAAGTTTTCACAGCTCTCGAAATCTACATACAAGTGCGCACAGCACAATAAGTATTCAGATAGTTTTTTAAGTGTAGTTTGTTTTAACCTTTTGTGATAATTTCTTTATTAACAATTTTCAAACTTATACTCACAGACGTGTACCCATAGAATGAGGGAAACTTTTCTATGCAATTATTAAATATGAGAAAGTTTACTATGGCGTATGTGTAATATTTTCATTATAAATATTTTAAAAGCCAATTATTAGAAACATATTAAAATTTTATTTGAAAGGGATGTAAGATTTCAGTTTCTAGTGATAACAATGTTGAAATACTATTTGGAACAGCGTATAAGTGGGTTAAAGATTCAAGGTAGGTTTTCTATTTCCGTAAAAAATGTTAGAAAATATTTAGTTAAAGTTTGTCTATCCTTGGTTAACTTTCTTTGATTGTGAGGAAAATGTCTACAATAGACTTGTTGTACTTGTATGTACCCTTGTAAAGGAAGTCTTCAAAACCTTGAACCTTCTGACTTTCAGGAAAAGTCATATCTGTACATACCTATGTATATAGTTTGTGATAGTCATTGTATGTTTGGAAAATTCGAAATGTGCATAATCTTTTATGTGTCACACAATATCTGCATGAAGCAATTACGTTTGATTCTTCTTTAGAAATAAGAATTGGTCTATTAAATGCGTATTTGTACAAACGAATGTATCCGGTTGCTTTGAAATAATTAGTGAAAGTTTTCAGTGTGATCCTTGTTTGGTTCAAGTTTATTGTCTACAGTTGAAGACTTCTTACATACTACGTTAAGAGCAATGGTCTAAGATGTTTACTCTGCGGCATTTGAAAATTTATCTTTTATCTACACCAGGGTCTTGTTGCCGGAATTAAAGTCATATCAGGATTTCTCAGATAAACCCATACCCAACAGGTACTGCGATCACCAGCCACAAACTTTTTATTATTATTGTTAATTTGTTTATTTTTTTTTTAAATTAGCTCATAAAAATTGTTATTTAAAAGAAATATCTTTGATTCAGGAGACTTGAAAAATAAGTAATTTTAAAGAGCAAAAAGCTTAAAATTAAATACAGTTCAGATGATTATGACACTGAGCGATATTAGGCTCTGTTCTGAAGTCAAAACGAGAATCTTCATCAAGTTCGGAAGAAGTAAGTCTTGGACATGCAGACGATCCACTTGTTTGTGTTCCTTTGACTACAATCAATCACTTTAAACACCAGTTCTATCGCTTTTCGAGGAAAATGTATACCGCAATTCAAAAATCATGATCGGTATGCTATGCTGAAAACCAAGAGTTTGTCGGTTGTGTTACAGGAAAACATCATTTTTAGCAATAAACGGTGAGGCTATTTCTCTTTAAAATATGAATAAGTTAATAAGAAATAAGAAACGATATTAAAGGTATCTGAATTTGGAAAATGACTTACTTTTTGTCCAAAAAAGGAGAAAACTAGCGCAGAGGCTCGCCCTGTTTTGGTGTAATCTAGACACGATCTACGTAGGCCTTAAAACAATTTTCTGTAAAACAAATTTTCCAAACGTGTCAAATCTGTGTGATTTGTCATGGAAACTATTTAAATTTTTCAAAGAAATTTTCGAATTTTGTCGGAACTACATGGTAAAACGAACTGAATCAGTGGACTGACCATACGGATATTTTAAAAAAGAACCTGAATGCAGCTATTTTTTAGTTAATAATCTATTACACATATTGGAACTAAAAAAATAGCGTAAACAAGCAAAAAAAAATTCATTTGGAACTTATTCGGTTGTTATATTTATAGTGTCGTTTTTAAAGATAATATTGGATAAATAGTACTCGTATTCTCAAAATAAAACTGATACTGCAAATGGGCAACCTGTGTTCTCTACTTTAGGAACTTGCTGTTAGAGTAGTGAATAAAGGTATATATTTACGATTTACGATTTAGTCTATTTTAAAATATTGACTGATTAACTGAATGTAAAGTTACTTTGTTTAACGTGAGCAAAATTGCTTGATGTTTGAGTGGAGCATTTAAAAAAAATGTTTTTGTATGCAAAAATTCATAAAGTAGCCAGCAGCAATATCAAAAGCTCTTTTTATAGTTACAACAGAGAACCAGGCTGCTCTATTTTTCCTAAGTACATGCATAAATAGTGCAAATATTCTTTGACATACGCATCGCAGTATTGAACGATTTACGAAAAATATAAAGGAAAAATGCTGCGGATGTCGGTGATTGTGACAAAACATGACCTAAACCGATAGCGGATAAATTTCAGCTGGTTTTACGATACTCAATGAAGGGCGTCGAAAAATTCAATTCAAAAAGCAATAGAGGCTTCAGTTTCAGCCGAAGTTCAATGAAGGGGCCGAACGAAAAATAATTGAAAAACACTCCAACACAAAAGCATCAGAAAACTCTTCACTAAAGAAATAATCCAACATACAGCAACCCGTAGAATAGTTCTAAAGTCCGCGAATTTAGCGCATTACGTAAACAGGACAGTAGCAGATATAATAAATGGGAGAAATTCGAGTATGTAGCATCAAATGTAATTTTACGTGTTAGATATTTCAACAGCGTATAAAAAATAATAAAAGCGCTATGCAAAATTTGAAATCTGTGGCAACTGATCTAGTCAAAAAGAATAACACTTCATTAATGCGTCTCATTGTATCAGAAAGTCTAAAGCAAGTTGTGTATTGTGGACTTATACGAGTATAATAAAGGGTCCGCCATCTAACGTTTTTTTTTTTCAACTAGTGCTTATTTCGTGGATGGTAACACATAGTCAATGGCGATCGTTATCGGGCCATGTTGAACGAATTTTTGTTCACAAAAATTGAAGAGGAGGATATTAGCAACATTTGGTTTCAACAGGACGGCGTGCCACACAGCCGAAGCTACACTCGATGTTTTGCGCCCTGTTTTTGAAGATCGCATTATCAGCCGCAGAGCTGATGTGGTTTGGCCACCTCGGAGCTGCGATTTGACACCGTTGGACTATTATTTGTGGGGTGCCGTAAAAGATAAGTGTTACGCCGACAAGCCAGAGACAATTAACGCTTTAAAGGATAATATTCGTGAAGCCATTGGTGAAATACAGCTGCACACAATCGATAATGTGCTTAAAAATTGGACCGATCGTGTAGGCTACTGCATGGCCAGCCGAGGCAGCCATTGGAATGTAATTATTTTCCATTATTAACCGGAAGGATAAAACTAATTATCTGTCAAATCAGACATGAGCTAAATGTTACTGTTCACGAAATAAGCACTAGTTGAAAAAAAAACGTTAGATGGCGGACCCTTTAGATAAAACGTCAATGATATTTCGCTTTGATATAATGTCGAACCAAAGGCAAAATACACGCCACCAAAGCAAATAAAGTTAATGCTGGAGTACGACAAGGCAACCATACTCGTATGAAATCCTTACCTCGAGGAGCACAGTGGTAAGTTCGGATTTAGATTCGGTCTATGAATCAGTTTGCAATGTTTTTTTCACAATTCTTAAACCCAAACCTAATCGTCTTAACTTAACTTAAGCTGGCGCTACATTCCGGGGTGGTCCTGGGCCTAAACTTAAGCATCTACTTAGAAGGAATTATCGTCCTAATGTATGGCGTTCAGTCGTAAACTGCCTATCGCACATGGAGTGTGCAATAAAATGGGGAGACAACTCGAGGGTTTTTATGACTGACCATCACCAAGGTGATGATTTCGACGTTATTCAATTTACATTTCCTTAAAATACAAGTCTTTAAGAGTGTGTTCAAAAATGTAACGGATTAAACGGGATAGCGAAACAATAGTAAATTAGTAAATGCATTCCAAGGTCATCGACTTGTATTGGTATGTTTAAATAAGTGCGTGGAAAACTACACCGGCAAATTCAAATGCAGCTTTAGTTCCATCCAAGACATTCGAGTAAAAATGATCCAACGGCAAAACCATTACCAAACTCTCGGTCGCAGGATGTGATCTAAAAACGAGTGGCCTGTAAAATGGTTTCGAAGTCCACGAATTTTTCCAGCTCCACAAGTGGTGTGGTACTAGACAGATGTGTATCATTTGATGTACGACTATTTGTAAGAGCATTTCAACGACTAATAGATAGAGAAGAAGATGACGTTTCCTATCAAGCCTAATTTGTCAATATTCGCTGTCTAGGGTATTTTCTTTTATTTTCTCGGCTATGTTATTAGGGCAACGGCACCAAACATCAAACAAAATATCTTCTAAATGGGAGGCCACTGCAGGTCTTCCTGACTTTAGTTGTTTTGTTGATATTCACCATGACATTTCGGACCTGCGATATTTAAAAAATAACACGTCAAAAAATAACATCGCGTCCATGGAGATTCAAACTTCAAAGAACAAAATCTAATGAACTTTTATCATATAATTTGGATTTTTAATTTTTTTTTCCCCGAAATCCGATCTTAAGCGCCTGCCAAATATTTTCCGTAATAACTCCATCGTTTTTGGTACCATGTCTCACTATCTTGCACGCACGTATTTTTGCACAGGTATGACCGTAAAACCTATGCACCAAAGCAAGGTGCAGTTAAAACGATGATCTTTAAGCTATTGGAAATAATATAGTAGGGTGCACACTTTAACAATTGTAATGGAACCTCAGATTCGTTTGGACATCGATAAAAAAGGACACTTCAATGCACCAATTGTATACATAAAGGGTTTTCCAATAGGGACTTGACAACTTTGAATTTAATTTGTGATCGCACTCTTTCACTAATCATCAAACTGTCACTGTGAATTTATTCAGTAAACTAAACATTTTCATCATGCTAAAGTACACGAACGAGCAACGTCTGCAAATTATAAAAATTTTCTACCGAAATTCGGAGTCGGTGACTGCAACTTTAAGAGCATTAACTCCAATTTTCGGTCGTAATTCTCGCCCTAGTAGACAGGCAATAACAAGTTTAGTGCAAAATTTGAGTCTACATATTCGTTGTGTGATGTTGCCGTGTCAGTGAGACAACGGGTTGGTCGAAGTGTCGAAAATATCGCTGCCGTTCAGGCGTCCGTAGCAAACGCTGCAAATCAGTCAATTCCACGGCGTTCTCAAGAATTGGGCATCGCTCAGACCACATTATGGCGTATTTTGCGTAAGGATCTTGGTTTGCACCCATACAAGATTAAGCTGACTCAAGAATTGAAGCCGATGGACCATTTGAAGCAACGTACGTTCTCCGATTGGGTTCTGGCGAAGTTGCGCCAAGATGATGAATTTCATCGCAAAATCATCTTCAGTGACGAAGCTAATTTTTGGCTCAATGGGTTCATCAATAAGCAAAATATGCGTTATTGGTCACCACTTAATCCACAAAAAATAACTGTTTGGTGCGGTTGGCATTCCGGCGGCGTTATTGGGCCATATTTTTTCGTCGACAATAACGATCGTCACGTTACTGTGAATGGTCAGCGTTATCGCTCCATGATCACCGATTATTTTTGGCCCGAATCGAGCTCAGAGCCAACATTGAAGGCAAAATAGCGGCCGTTTCGGCCGAAATGTGTGGCCGAGTCGTTGAAAATTGGGTCCAACGAATTGACCGCTGTAAACGTGCCCGCGGTGGTCGTATGAACGAAGTCGAGTTCCATTCATAAATGTTTTGATTGTACTTCAAGCCGATAATAAAGTTTTTGAAATATCTCAAATGGTTTGCGTTTTATTTAAAAAAAAAAGTTGTCAAGTCCTTATTGGAAAACTCTATATATACTCGTACGATTGAAAGCATTTTCCATTAACATTTCATACTAGGGAAATACATAGATGATAAGAAATGTAAAGTGCTTCAAACCCTAGAAGTTCTTATCCGAGTAAGCAGGACTTTCAAAAGTAAAATTATTCGTTTAGTTTAGACGTATTCGTTTATCGAATCGTACCCTAACGATGTGGGTAAAAGATGTGGTAGGTAGTTAGGTTAATTGGTGCCCTGTGACTTATTAGTCACTGCTCAATTAAACCTACGTTAGGTTCATTATACCGGTTACTTAGAACTTCATTTTTTAATCTCTATCTTTCATACGTAATCAGAAATTCCAGAATCAGCTTTGGCCATCACCGATACTGTATTGAATTCGATTTCCAAGTGGAAAATCTTTGGTAAACTCCCCTTTAAAAAAAAAACAAGTAAAATATAAAAAAAACAGCTTCTTGACTCTGATCGTGCGTGGCTGTAAGGATATTTTCTTACTTACTTAGATGGGATTATAATTCGGGGTGGCCCTGAGCCCCAACCAACAAACCTTTCCAATTAACAAGGCCTGGCTGACTACCTCCAGATGTTTTCCCCTACTATTTTGTACCTCCAGATAGGAACCGTAGACCCTAGAGCTTGCTGTTATACGAGTATCTCCCCCTTCAAGTATTCACTCGAAAAATCTTGTGTTCAAAACGACTAAGAAATGGCCAATCATGGTTGCCACAACGTTCCGGACTCGACTAGAATTTATTTAATTGCAATGGGTTCATTAGATATAATATTAAATGATTTAAACTTATATTTAAATAAGCAAAGATGATCTACAAAATAGATTATTCTTTTCTTATCGAAAAAGGTAGAACGACAAACGCGAACTTTGTTAATGAGAATGAATTTCCAAGTCACTAACCGTCATTGTGCTATTTATTTCTTCTTTACTTTGTATTACCAATCCAACCAGATATTATTCAAGACAATGAAATAGTAAAAAAATACAAAAAATAAACCAGAATAGATAGTAGTAGTAGGTATTATGCACATATGCACTCTTTTCACCATGTCTTGATTAAAAAACCAGTTTTAGGCGGTTTTCCGTACTCCTGATGAAAAAGACGCTCTCTTTTGGACTCATTCCGCTTGGTCATGATTTAATGTTCTTTTGCTGAATTCTTTTGCTCTTAACTTCCATTTTGTGTTAGGACTTTGGTCTATCGTCCATCATCTTTTCTTCACTAAGCACAGAAACATAGCCAGCATTTGTTTAAGGCCATTGATCTAACTGTTGTCGATATAGGAACCAAATTCGCAACTTAAACCATTTAGCGTTGTTTGTTCTTTACATTTTCTTGTTTCTTATTTTTCCAACTTATTTTCATCGCTTGGTTTCCACTTTATTTTTTTTATTTATTTTTTATTTTTTTTTGTACAAATTCTTTGTTCCTCACTTGTTTCAAGTTCACCACACCAACTCACGAATGAGGTCTTGTGTTTGTCTGTCTGTCTGGACGTTTATCTAACCACCATGTACGATGAGTATAAGCAATAAGGGAATGGTCGGAAGACATCGACGAAGGCGACCACGATAATTGTTATTACTTGTGGTGTGTGCATCATCGGATAACAATTGGGTGCTTCAAAGTGAAACAAACACACTTTTAATGTGGACGTGGATGAACCTCGGCTTTACCCTGAGCTGTGGCCTTAGTCTGAGCCTCTGGTACATCGGTGCACAGCAAGTAATAGCACCAGAGATATGCGAACGGGCGCTCAAGAGTCATTGATCCTTTGAATCCGATGATGAGAATAGGTATATCGTCTTAAGCGGATAGTCGGGAGAAACGGCCAATGCAGCGCGTGTATGGAGGATTCATTTTAGTTAAAGGCTTTTTTTTACATTTTGTATCTTATTTGACAATTCTTCATCCTACTGCATTTCAAGTAAAATACGTCCATCTGCCGTTTTATGAAAGAGGTTCGTTTTACAGAAAATAAGGATACTTAACGCTAACTGTCTGTTATCGAAGTCATCGGACATCGAAAGTGTGTTTTCTTTTTTGAAAATACAGAGTCAATAGATTAGTAGATTGTTGGTCGAATAACATGGCCTCTGCTCTAGAAAATTAGAAGAAACAATAGAGTTCTTACATGTCTTTCCTGTGGAATCCCAAATTTTACATTAAATTGCTTCGGAGGATACTTTTAAATAAATAGCGTTTTACGAGTACAGTCGTTGCGATCTCCTAAAATGAGAGCTTCCCGATATAATAAAATACTAAATAGTAAATAGGTATTGTAAAGTAAAAAGTAAACAAACATATGTGCGAGAACAGAAAATATTTGTTTTTATTTTATTTATCTATTTTATCTGTTCTACTGCAGAAGAGTAAAGTATTTTTGTTTTAATTATTCACGTTGTCTAGTCGATTATTAATTTAATTTTTGATTTTTTTCTTCTCACTAGCACTGATCGTGTACGCACTATTATAAGCCCAACATTGCAAATTTGCGAGTAGCAGTAGATCTCCATTTTTCCTTCACGGGAGACCTATTTGTAGATAGATGCGGTTGTATAACATTTTCGTTGCCATTTTCTCTTTTTTCTTCATTTGTTTTTTAGTTTTATTTTACGGTGCTCTGATGGTCGTCGGTTTGTTTGGTGG
This sequence comes from Volucella bombylans, assembly GCA_949129095.1. Lineage (NCBI taxonomy): Eukaryota > Metazoa > Arthropoda > Insecta > Diptera > Syrphidae > Volucella > Volucella bombylans. Next base: position 156,400,742 of record OX422143.1, read on the forward strand.
TTGGTTAGTCCGGCGTTGGGTCGGTCGCCTGGTCGATTACATTTAAGTTGTTACTTGCTTCGATTTCATCGTTGTTTGTCGACAACTTTTTTTTATTTATTTATTTTTTTTTTTTGTCTTACTTTTTTGCTTTTTGCGTTTCTCTAAGCTATAAGACTTTATTTTCTGTGTGTGTAGTGTAGGTTCACATTCTCATTACAGGTCATTCAACTTGCAGATTGCTGTTTAAATGTGTATGTATGTATATGTATATTTTTCTTTTTGTTGCAAATGATTGGCTTAAGGTATTTTTGCAATCGCCAGCAATTACAAGCAGCAGTAAAATCGTATGCTATATTGTAGCAATTGCATCTTTGAATATGTACAATACCTTAATCTAGTAAATGGTTCACCTTATAGCCATATAACATTATAAACTTGTATCTGCATGAAATGAAATGCATATTGGTTAAATGATGCGCGAATATCTTCACGAAATGGGAATTGGGTGAAACTTGATTTTTTTTTTCATAATTGCCAAGAGAGAGTTATAAATTTGAATCTTTATTAAAAGTTAAAATATTTTTATTACTGAATTAATTCGCCTTTGATATTTACACTTTTCTTATCATATTGCAACTTTTTTATTTCCTTTCAGGTAAGTACTTGTCCCATGGATAAGAAATCAGTGTTTTTTACAATATTTATGATGAAATCGAACATGATATAATTGGGGTAAGTGAAAGTATGAATTTAGAGGTGTATGTGGTTCCTTTAGCGAAAAAGGATAATATCGGTGATGGGAAAATTTCTTATACATATACGAGTCGACTATACATACATGAATTTGCAGTTGAGAAGTTTTTTTCGAAAATGTTTTTTTTTTTTTTACTAAAGGGCGAGGAAAGTTGATTTATTGTTATCATTCCATTATTTCTCAGAGATTCACAGAAGTTTTTATTTCTTCATTTGTTATACAGGGTGGGCCAAAAGTCCCTTTTCTGTGTAAATCTGGAACAACTTTTGAATGAAAAGATAAAAACTAATGAAATAAATTACAAATAAAAGTTTATTTCATGGCAGGCACTCATTGGCTCCTTTGATAGCACTTTCCATGACTTTTTGAAGTGTTGCCGGCGTAATTTGCGTGATTTCTTCTCGAATGTTGAGTTTCAGCTCCTCTATAGTGTGTGGTTTGCTAATGTAAACCTTTTCCTTCAGGTAACCCCATACAAAAAAGTCTAGAGCCGACAAATCAGGCGATCGCGGTGGCCATTCAATATCACCGTTTTTTGTGATAATGCGATTTGGGAATTTTCGCGCAATGAGTTCATTGTCTCACGAGCGGTGTGAGCTGTAGCTCCGTCTTGCTGAAACCACATGAGCTCAACATTGTTGTCTGCTTGCGTGAGTGGAAAAAAAAAGTTCTGAAGCATTGTTCTGTAGCGATACCCATTAACTGTAACGCTTGCACCCGCATAATTTTCAAAGAAATACGCGAGGTTATTCCACACCAAACAGTAACACGAAGTGAGTGTAAGGGACATTGATGGAGATTTTTGGGATTCTGTGTTGAACGTATCAAAATATCAGTTGAACATCGCTCATCATAAAATTTCCAAAAAATTCTTGGTCATTTTCGGCGATGTTAAGGACAGTTCTGCAGTACCCCAAACGTTTTTCGGAGTCACCAGGATTGAGTTGTTGGACCAACTGGATTTTGTAAGGGTATAGGTGCAGATCTTTCCTCAAAATCAGATGAATCGTGCCACGTGATATGCCTAACTGTGTTGAACGTCGTCGTGTCTATGTTTCAGGATCGGCTGCAACACTTTCACTAACGACCTGAATCGTTGAGTGTAAATTATTGACCGACTGTTTTCCGAAAATAATACGCTATGCCATCGTGTCGTGCTCCATGTCAAATCTCCCAAGTCTTATGTCTGCAACAAAAAAAAATACTCAAAAATATCTATAAATAAAAGAGTTATTATTTTTTTTACATAGGAAAGAGACTTTTGGCCCACCCAGTTCAGTTCAGTTTTTATGCATTTTTATTTTTTACCTTAAATTACTCTTATATGCTAAACAAAAAACGCTTAAAAATTAGCTTAAATTACTTACAAATAATCTTATTCTAACTTAATGGCCCCATGCGGGCACTCTAAGTTAAACCTAACACTTAAACTATGTCTTTCGACGAATCTTACAGTCTACTTTTATTTCTATTTTAACATTAATTAATACTAAAACTAAGAAAATAAATTTTAATCAAAAACTTAGTATATGGACCTTTTTTAATTTTTTATAAAACTTAAAACTAAAAGCCTACAAACTACCTAAAAATAAATCTTAATCTACTTAACCTACTTACATCTAACACAAACATAGACATACATAAATATATATATACATTATATGTATATACATAATATATAAATACATGCATATATATATTTTTTTTTTTAATTTTTTTTTTTTGGTTTTTATATATTTTTTTTTTTCTTAAAATCTAACTTAAACCTACCTAAAACTATGTAAGCCGGCCATGGCTAAAACAAAAAAAAAAAAAATTAGGCTGGCCCACTTTGCTTCACATGAAGCTACATATCACTGAAGGAGTTCGACGACGAAGCATCTTCCCCTTCAACAAGCCACCAAAAGTTTTGGTGCTGCTGAGCAACATCCCTCATATCGCGACTCCCTACCGCCCTACTGAACCGGAGACGCTCCGCACTGCCATGTGCGACGTCTCTGTCGTAGTTGAGTCGCCTGTCCGCAGCTGTTCGAGCAACGTGGAAGATTAGCGGCACCGCCAATCTGTCCTGGATCAGACCCTTGCTATCTAGATAGAGAAACGCTTCTGGAGGAATAAAGCCGTCAAAGCGAACTCTCTCGTGATACATATAATTGGGGTAGAAAGCCCCGGAGATCAGGTTGTTCGATGAGGTCATTGCTCTTGCAATGTGCCTTCGAGTCAACTTAATGACGAAATTGTCCACTCTTATTAGGTTCGCCCTATTGTATAAGACCTCATTAGGATAGAATTTTATGTACTCAGACTCTGGTGTTCTGTATAAGCGAAGACAAGTCCTAAGACAAGCCCTCTCAAACACCCGAATCTTTTCCAATAAACTTGCTCTCACGTTGAACCACACGGGACATCCAAATACAAGCATAGGCCTGATAAGGGCTTTTTTTTTGCCCACCCTGTACATACTGTATGTACATATGTAGGATGTATGTATGTATGTATGTATGTATGTATTATATATTTTGTCTAGAGCCCAGGTTTTCGGATGGTTTGAAGCATTTTTAGAAGGCAGAGGTCGATTCCTTCCTAGCGCCGGAAGGCTTCCAGCTTAAAAATTATGGAAAAGATGTCCATAGAAACCATGATCTTGTGGATTCTGATCGGCTTCTGACGATCATTCGGGTGGCAACGCCTGGATACTGTATCATCGCCGCTTATCGTTTTCAACTAGCGAATGATACGTTATCCATATCCATCCATATTTGCTTTCTCCAGGATTGCAAATTCACCTCAAAAGATGATTTAGAGACATTTTTTTAAAGTTTTCCTTATCCTCCCGGTGAAGGCGATTCCATTGGCTGCGTTCAAGCACTGCTACTTTTTTGTTGGAGACAAAGTGAAAAATTAATTTTAAAGACAAGTAAAAAATATCACTCAACAAAACCCATACACCGTAGAAAAACACTTTTTTTCGTTCATGTTTAAAAAGGACATAGTAAAACTTTTATAAACGACTATGTGAATGTGTTTTTAAACCAAAGATTTAAGAACAATATTTGTATTTTTCTTTTATATGGGCTATGAACGTGTCGTCTATTTCATACCTATTAATAAGTTTCTTCCACCAAAGAAAATCTAATTGTCACTGCTATTATTTCATAATTTTAATGGAATCTACGATCATAAGGATTATTACGTTTGTCAATGTCAACGGAAAAGGTAGTAGGAGATTAGCAAACTCTTTTCATAACATACCGACTTCAGCGATAGATTATTTCTAAGTATTTGAGTTAAAAGTAAACTAAGATTTAAAAAAAAAAAGTCAATCAAAACAATTTATAATTGCTCTTCAATGTGTCAACAAACCGTCTGTATGGACAGGAAATGGAAAAGTTGTTCTTTAAGGGGATATACCAGTGTAACCCATAAAAAATTAGGCGATTTTCGGGAATTTTTTTCAAAGAAAGTACCTTGATAGAATGTTTTGAAGTTTTCTGGATATAATAAGGTATATTTTCAGCTATATTTTAGGATTTTTTTTTTTACAAAAATATTGAAAAATAACGGAGTTATGTGGTGTCTTCGGAGGTGCCAAAAAAAAAGTTCCCCAACTGCTGACATGATTCCGGCCGAATGAGTAGCTGAAACAAAAAAATTATTAAAGTTTAAGGTATTTCCTATACAATAACCTACGATTTTTGAAAAATATCAAAAATTAACAAAATGGTAGTTCTGAAAAAAAGTGTCGTTTTTTGGGGTACAAAAATGGTCGTTTTTTTTAATGCCAAATCGACAATTTTCAACCAATCAAAAAGATCGTAGGTCATTGTATAGTAAATATATTCAAGAATACTCAGTTTGAAGTCGATCGTTTAAAGTTTCGTTTAATGTTGCGTTTAAAGTTTACTATGCCTGGCCTATACAATACACCTTCTTCTTCCTCGAAAAATGTCTGCTAAGAGGCTAATGCTTGTTTCCGGGCTGTTCGTCCCTCTTTTGAGGACGTCGCGGGACGTATCTCCGCCTGCTTGATTCGGCTGTCATCTCTTTGAACTGCATATTCTTCCGCAATAGGGCCGACAACCACGCCCATTACTTCCATCATTTTTAAAATACTATAAAAACCATCATTAAATATTTAAAGTGCTAAGAAATTATCGAGCTCAATCGTTTTCATCCCGCTGTGAAAGTACTTTGGAGCAAAGTGCCCTAGCAACCCACTATAACTTTCGTTATTGTTGTGTGTATTTCCTCCTTTGCATCGCTCTAGCAATTCCCGTGAACTCAAATTTTGCGAACAACCAAAGCACTTATTGCACTGAAAACTGAGAAAAACTCGATAAAACGGTATCTATGCGTTTGTTCAATGACAATTTCGTTATCTCCGGTGTGTAACAGTTTTTCAGCGGCTATACTGGTATTTACGGTGGACTGTTCGTATGTAAAACGATTTCCTGAAAATCTTCTCTTCTTAGACCTCGATCTAGATAAAGCATTATCGTCAGAGCCTTTTTGGATATTACGCGTTTTCGTTGCGTTGTGTACTGAGAGTAAACTGAACAGACGCTTCGACAACAGTGCCTAACGGCTCCAAAATATATTTAAAATGGCAATAAACTATATTACAAGGACCGTATACACCTATATAAGCCCCCTATATTACCTATGTACTGTTTACAATGCGAAAGATTCAAGTAATTACACACTAACTCCGAAACTCCGTCTACAGGCAGGTGGAGCGGTTTATACCTGCGAGCGGTCGCTCTTTAGATCGCTGCCATTCAAAAACTATTCAAGATACGACCTTGCCACTTTCACAGGATATTTTTGAAAGTATAAACTATCGAATAAGCCAAAAAAAAAGAAGATTTTTTTGAAAGTATCACACTGGTATAGCCCCTTAAGTGTCCAAACACTTAATAAACTGCACAGTTTACACCCGAACAAAAAGTGAAATTATCGATCTGAATACTATTAGTTAGTTATATATCAAATTTCCGATCTTGTGAACAATTACTTTATAACGGAAAAAATTTATTTGAAAAATTCACAAAGCTGATTTCATAAAATATGTAGCTTCAGTTAACATCTACTGTCTATTTCCAAGACTCCACTAATGCAGTTGTGCCCATTTCAAAGATGTTCTTATCCTTTTGGGTAGAAATGTCTTAAAAGTTCTGTTTTCTGGAATCTGTGTTTGTAAACTGTCTGTTTCGAAGGCGATTGTATAAACTTCGTAAAAGGTGGTAGTCGGTAGGCAACAATATCACCAAGTCAATGAATACCCTCGAACACTTTGTTTTATCGCTATTTCCACCATTAATGCTCCATAGAAATCGCCAGAAGCATTCCGCCCCTTCAAACCTGCAAACGTATACCCTCAAGCCCACTTTCGAACGTACTCTGAAATATCGTACTCGCTTATGGAATGCGCTGCCAATCTCTCTATTTCCTAGTCGTTCAAAACCAACGTACATCGGTACCTATCTTTCTTTCATCCCTAATTTTCCTTCGCCCGCGCTGTGTGCAAACATTTTAACGGTACCTTAACCCCTTGAGCGCGCGCTACTTTATAAAAAAAAAAAAAAAACTTAACATCCCAACTCTGCCAGCTTTAGAAGCGTTATCTTTGCTACATATGGTTTAACATTATCACGTAGCAGGTCAGGACCATTAATATTTTTTATACAATTTGGTATGCATTATGTTGATTTCTCTATAGCAATACTCTGCTGTGATTGTTTGCACATTGTTCGGTGTGTAGCTCTGGGTTGGCAAGTCTCCTGGGTGTATCTCAATCATGTATAATCTTTCTTATATCGTATTGCACCGTGTTTTTGTTGCAGGTGATGATTCAATGCAAAAAAAAAGATAATCTAGATGTTCGTTGGTCAAGGTAGGTTTTATTACTTTTTCCGATGGCTGAAAAATGACGCCTTATGGTTGCAGTTCAGGGTTTGAATCTTGCACCAAGACAGAGATCAGTCGCAGCAGGAATTTCTTCTACAGCTATCACAAGTTCTTCATTATCAGTTACCACCCCTGATCTTCTCTTTTGCTTATTTTCATATATACGAGTACATATATATCAACATACACATGCTTCAGCAATTTCAAGTTGCGCTGACGAGCTGTTGAGCAGGTTGATTCCTATTCGTCTGACGTCTTATTTCCAGTAATGGTCCTTGGGTGCATGTAGTTCAGAGGATGGAATGCCCGCAGTCGGGAAAATACATCGTTTTAAAGAAGATGTTTACCACAGATTTTATATCGAAATCTAAGAACGAATATAACTTTTAGACTTGTAAACATCTCTTTAGACAACGAGTTCTGAAAGAAATTGTATTGTAATATAGTAAGTTGATATGTACGTAGCCTATTGACTGAGTAGTCAAAACAAGTAACATGACTGTAGGAGTGTGCACCTTTTGGCTTTTCACTAGAAATGGACATCCAGAATGTTTTTATTTAGTCTTGTGCCTACTTTCTAGGGTTGTTTTGATTCATTATCGCCCATATGATAATTACATACTACTATTCAACCACATATTTATTGCAAGTATTGTGTTGAAAGATGCTTAATTCTTTATTGAATTTAAAATTATTCGTGGCTTGCTTTTGCAAACAAATTAATTCTTTTACAGTTTTTTTACAATCTAGAAGGCATGTCCAATTTGAATATGATTTAAAGGTTACAACAGCATCGGTATCATACCATCTGATAAATAGACATACATACTCGTATTAGGCAATATTACTTCTATCATCTTGTTGATACTTTCATCACTAGATTTCTTATGATTTCCTTCGGGACTTGGGCATGTCAGATAACATATGACTTTTCCCTTCTGTACCAATTTTACTTTGCTTCCATTATTAGATCTTTAGAAATATAATTTAAAAGAAGACGACTTAGATAAATAAAATTCATATATCGTTCCGTAAAATGTTTTGATGATACCGGCGGCGCACCTGACTATCGAAAATCCGGACATCTTCCCAATATCAGAACTTCTCATTCTATCAAAACTGGTAAAGTCTGGAATTAACGGAAACCGGTGCGAAAGTAAAAATCTTTCTGTGAGAAATAGCCTCTTACTTAAAGCTTAATTAAAATAAAGGGAACACAAAAATCTAGGTCGCTGATACCCATATACCCATAAAAAATCCTTCAATATGCAAAATGGCTCAATCTATAATCGGTAGGTCAAAGAATCGTCAGAAGCGAGTTAAACAGTTTTATCATACCGCTTCTGTGATAGTTTGCTGGAAAGTTAAATCTCAATCTTATCAGAGAATGCTCGTAAAACAATGACCTATGTGCATAATTTGTGGGATGCCAAATATTGCTTTTATCAACTGCCCTTTTATTTACAACTTCAGTAATAATTCTATTACTAAACAAACTATTAGGAACACAAATTTTAATACGATCGATCAAGAATATCTTTTGAGATTCTGTCAGGGAGGGTATACAGATGAAAAGACAGTCCTCTGAGTAATCAGGACGAATTGGATTTTTTAAAGTTTTTTTTTAAGAAAAAACTATTTATAATTAGTTTATAAATGTACAAAGTTTTGATGTATTGTCATACCATTTCCTCTTATTATGTTGTTTTGTATTATTAATATCTAAGCAAATTCAGTTTAGTTATAATTTTTGTAATGCGAAAACTTAAAGAAATGCTTGATTTTTTTGTTTGTATGATATATGATAAGCCCTGTTTTAATTGTAAATCTATAGGTCATTGGATATGTTTTAAGCCTACTTCTTAGAAACAACTTATAATATAGGAAAATTCAAATCGAAATTAAAGCAATTATAGCCATGAACACATGTAAGAGTTGCCTAGGTAAGTTGTCATCCATTTCCACCGTGATTGAATTTCAGCAACGTGGTCTTGATTTACAGATAATTTCCTTTGCCTGTCGCATAGTATGCACGCGCACAATGAGTCAAAACATCTCTAATATCCTTCTCTTTCTGCTGTTGTGCATTGTGCAATACTTTCCCTTCACATGTACGGAATATGTATGTTCACACGACACATCCACAACGACGACAACGACGTTAACAACGGCAAGGACAGCGTTAACCAAAAATACAGCAAATGGCTGAATCTAAAGTTAGAGTAGGATGTGGGAGTATCAGCAACATTAGTAGTAAGAGTGCATGTATTAGATACACATGCCTTAAATATACTCGTATGTAGCTCTCTCGGTATAACAATAACAAATGGCAAACACTAGAAGGGTATGAAGGGCAGACTATAAATTAATGGTGTGATGTGTAAAAGTACAAGAAACCCTCTATCCCATTACCATCCCTTCCAGGCAAGTTCGTCATTCGAGTTAAGGAATGCTATTGATGTGGTACAAACTCAACCCGCAGGTCCTATTTCTACTGCATTTAGACTTGGATGAAATATGTTTTCTTTTTTTATTTACTTTTTGTTGGCCTGTATGGAATGAGCCCGTAAAACGCATGTGTAAGCTTGCAGAAATTCATTTCTAAGAGGTTGATGACGGGTGATTGAGTGGGTGGCTGGGCGTCGGCTGGCGGGGCTCATCGGGTGGCTAGAAGATGACGCAAATTATGAGATGATTTTTTTTTTTTGTATCGAATCGTGAAAATAGTCAACCAGTCGGTCAATATCTTAACATAGGGTAGACCGAAAATAAACTTATCAACATACAAACATCACAAGCGACCGTGAAGAAGCTAATACACACGGGATATTTAGTGTAGTGTGGTGTACGATGTTCGATGTACCCTTGCTATTTGAAATACCAAATCTTGCGCGTAGAATGTCGTTACTTTCTACAATATCTAACCCCTGGAATATATGTATAACACTCGTCCTTTCGTTAATTTTAATCAATGTTGAGTGGGAAAATATTCTTCTCTACATGTAAAAGTCCAAAGTTCGTCGGGAGAAACCCAGTGGCATTGGGTTAGGTAGATTATCAATTGGAAGGAGAAGAAGGCGATTCAGGGGAGAACTTTTGACTGTCAAGTCGAATTATATATTTAATATATGTGGGGGCAAAAGTACATAAACCTGAAACGCAAACAAACACAAGCAAACAGCGCTCAACGGATATCCTTGAGTTGTATATGTAACAATAGACAAAGAAAAAAAAATATAATCCTAAGAGAATAAACGAAAAAAGAATACGCATATAATTGAATGCCCGGAATTTTCCCTTTACTTTACAGCTTTGCTGTTCTTTGTTTTTCTTGATTCAAATTGACTTTTTGTTAATTTAACTAGTTAGGATAGTCAAATAGCTAGGAGGCGGTGAGACAAGTTTGTGGAGTTCTCATTGAATATGTTATTTTAAAACTCAATAGTTGTCAAGGTGTGCAGCTACGTGTTTGTAATAATAACATTTATAATTGGTTCTTAAGGAGGAAAACCTTTGGTATTTGTTTTATCCTAGGCTTACGTAATAACACCAGTTATTAAAATAATTATCATAATCAGAATAAGCAAGTAGTTCAAAATTTGGCATCACTTCGTACATATATATGTATATATATATTACAGTTTGCAAAAACCAAATGCTGAGATTGAGATCAGGAAATACTCGACTTTTTTTTATTGAAATTAACAATTAAATCAAGCTATACCAACTATTGTATGTACGAGTAGTATGTATAGTGTTTTCCAATAAGGACTTGACAACTTTTTTTTTTAATAAAACGCAAACCATTTGAGATATTTTAAAAACTTTATTATCGGCTTGAAGTACAACCAAAACATTTATGAATGGAACTGGACTTCGTTCATATGGCCGCCGCGGGCACGTTTGCAGCGGTCGATTTCTTGGACCCAATTTTCAACGACTCGGCCACACATTTCGGCCCAAATAGCCGCTATTTCTTGAGATAACACGCTCACCATACTTACTCTTCAATAAATTGATTGTAGCCTGTTGAAACCACATGTCTTCCAAGTCCATATCTTCCAATTCGGGCCAAAAATAATCGGTGATCATGGCGCGATAAGGCTGATCATTCACAGTAACGTGACGATCGTTATCGTCGACGAAAAAATATGGCCCAATAACGCCGCCGGAATGCAAACCGCACCAAACAGTTATTTTTTGTGGATGAAGTTTTCACCCGACCAATAACGCATATCTTGCTTATTGACGAACCCATTGAGCCAAAAATGAGCTTCATCACTGATGATGATTTTACGATGAAATTCATCATCTTGGCGCATCTTCTCCAGAACCCAATCGGAGAATATACGTCGCTTCAAATGGTTCATCGGCTTCAATTCTTGAGTCAGCTTGATCTTGTATGGGTGTAAACCAAGATCCTTACGCAAAATACGCCATAACGTGGTCTGAGCGATGCCCAATTCTTAAGAACGCCGTGGAATTGACTGATTTGGATCATTTGCTACGGACGCCTGAACGGCAGCGATAATTTCAACACTTCGACCAACCCGTTGTCTCACTGACAGGGCAACATCACACAACGAATATGTAGACTCAAATTGTTGCACTAAACTTGTTACTGCCTGTCTATTAGGGCGAGAATTACGACCGAAAATTGGAGTTAACGCTCTTAAAGTTGCAGTCACCGACTCTGAATTTCGGTAGAAAATTTTTATAATTTACAGACGTTGATCGTTCGTGTACTTTACAATGATGAAAATGTTGAGTTTACTGAATAAATTGACAGTGACAGTTTGATAATTAGTGAAAGAGTGCGTTCACAAATTAAATTCAAAATTGTCAAGTCCCTATTGGAAAACCATTTACTTAGAAACTTGTAAAGGCGCATTTTTTTGATTTCTTGTTATTTTATTGTGAAGAAATTCCCACATGTCCATACGTTTATACGTACGTAGTACCAACTTTCAAACGATACTCAAACTCAAGAATGGCTTGAAAATTGTTATAAGGAATTTGCTCCGTCGAAATCAACCATTTTCCGCTGGTTTGCTGAATTCAAACGCGGCCGTGATGACACAAATGATGCTGAACGCTCTGGGCGACAAAATTAGGCATTAAAAAAAATCCGTAAAAATTTACAACCATAAAGCAAAAGTGCGTGAGATAGCTAAATAGATCGTGTACATCATATTTTGCACGAGTATTTGGGTATGCCAAAGCTCTGTTCGAAGTGACGAAGAACAACAACGCGTTGATGATTCAGAGCGATGTTTGTAGCTGTTTAAGCAAAACAAAAATAACTTTTTCATACGATATATGACAATGGACGACATGGATTCTATTACCTGTTCCCAAATCTTAATAAAATGCTCACCGCAAAAAGATATTTCTCTAATGAAGAGGTAATCGACGAAACTGAAGCGTATTTGGAAGGGTTGGTAACAGATGAGCTCTTAAGAGGCCAATAGCAGTTTAAAATTCGAGTAATTGGCCACGGAACCCGGAATTAACAGACTATTTCACTAAACTGAGACAGACTAAAAAAAAGAAGATAAAAACTGCGACGTCGATATAAAAAATAAGCCACAGCCTTTGCTGATTGAGTGTCCTTTTTAACTAAAGAAATCGTTCGTTGGTAGCATTAAAAGCAGAAAACCAATAACATCACCAGGCTTATGAGGTTCACAGATCAACTCAAAAACTCTCTCATATGGATGAAAATTTTCGGCTTGCAGTCAAAAGCAAAATATGAGCCTTACAGTGGCTCTACTATCATACAAAGGATGACGAGAGCCGGTTGTTCGACCTATGAGCAATAAAGAAAAGATTCATATTGGCTCCTAAAATAGAAGAAAAAAGAAAGACAACAAGAAACACATCAAAGAAATTAAAAGAAGTTGCAGGAACACGTTCGTAGATTTTAAGAAAAAGAAAACATGACAACTTAGAGCTAACTAATCTGACACTGAACTGAAAATAACTCATATTTTAAATATATCGGATGAAAGAAATACTTAATGAATGGAACACCACTATTGTTTATCCGATCCTACAAATAGAGGTTTCAGCCTCCTAAACATCGCTTATAAAATCTTATTTGTCGTAATCTATGAACTCATAAAACCGTTTATGAACACACAGATTGATCCTTAGGATTGCTGTTTCGGGACAGAAAAATATACGATTGACATATTCATCTTGAAAAAAAAACTGTAAATTTCAAAAGGGTTCCTAGATTTTCTTAATAAAATTGCACAAAATTCACAAGTTAACACACCATTCACGAACTTCCCACAGACCGTGTAGCAACCTACGTACACATAATTAAGAGAACATGCAACAAACGTTTGCGGAGCTTAAAATAAGGACGTCTTGGAAGTATCGTCTCAACAGCTGGGGTAAAATTTTGAGGCAGTAACAATTATTGTACCCAAGATCCGCTGTTAACAATATCAATGATATAAGTATATAAACCAAATGAGGAATAGATCTTGCTAAATGCTGTTTCTTTTGACTGGAAAGTCAAATAAAACATTGATAGTTCCAGCCCTGCGTTTTAGGTCCGGAACGTTGGCTCTATATAAAAAAAGGATAAAAATGTTCTTCGTTGTTTCGAAAGGCGGCTAAAGAAACAGACTGCCACTTTAAGAGCGTTAACTCCAATTTTCGGTCGTAATTCTCGCCCTAGTAGACAGGCAATAACAAGTTTAGTGCAAAAATTTAAGTCTACATATTGTGTGATGTTGCCGTGTCAGTGAGACAACGGATTAGTCGAAGTGTCGAAAATATCGCTGCCGTTCAGGCGTCCGTAGCAAACGATCCAAATCAGTCAAATCCACGGCGTTCTCAAGAATTTTGCATCGCTCAGACCACATTATGGCGTATTTTGCGTAAGGATCTTGGTTTACATCCATACAAGATCAAGCTGACTCAAGAATTGAAGCCGATTGACCATTTGAAGCAACGTACGTTCTCCGATTGGGTTCTGCAGAAGATGCGCCAAGATGATGAATTTCATCGCAAAATCATCTTCAGTGACGAAGCTCATTTTTGGCTCAATATGGGTTCCTCAATAAGCGAAATATGCGTTGTTGGTCGGGTGAAAATCCACATGTGCTTCATGAATCACCACTTCACCCACAAAAAATAACTGTTTGGTGCGGTTTGCATGCCGGCGGCGTTATTGGGCCATATTTTTTCGTCAACGATAAGGATCGTCACGTTACTGTGAATGGTCAGCGTTATCGCGCCATGATCACCTATTATTTTTGGCTCGAATTGGAAGATATGGCCTTGGACGATTGGCCGCCTCATTCGTGCAATTTAACGCCGCTTGACTATTTTCTGTGGGGCTACGTTAAGTCATTGGTTTATGCCAACACGCCGTTTGTGTGGCCGAGTCGTTGAAAATTGGGTCCAAAGAATCGACCGCTGCAAACGTGCCCGCGGTAGCCATATGAACGAAGTCGAGTTCCATTCATAAATGTTTTGATTGTACTTCAAGCCGATAATAAAGTTTTTGAAATATCTCAAATGGTTTGCGTTTTATTTAAAAAAAAAAGTTGTCAAGTCCTTATTGGAAAATCCTATGCAACAACTTTTCTTTTATTTTCTTTTTCGAACCCCCGCTACTGATGATGTCACTGGCAGACAGAACAAGGAATAAGGAAACGTTTGGTTTTTGTTCGTTCTCCGTTTTCCTTACTCGCTCCTAGGGGCGCTAGTGCTGGTCCGCAACAGACATGTTATTAGAATCGCCATCTATGTGTCAGTTTCGGAACTTAAACAGTTTCTTAGAGATATAACCCATGTAACGACAGTGATCATCCTGTGACGTACAATGCGAATTTGCAGCTTCATTAACTGCATTTGGTGTCGAAAATATAATACGTAGATATAAACATCATATGTATGTGAATTTTATACGAAAAATAAAGTAGAAAGAATAAGTACTTAATTAACGAGTAATAAATAGGGTGTAAATCTAACCGCATTTACTATTAAGTAATAATGTTATTAAAAGTTGTGTAATCAAAATGGTTCTTAATATAAAGGAATTTAAAAGTTACATAATATCCTACTAGCCCTTTCCGATATATGAACGAACAAATCCCTAAATCTATGTGGTCTCGATAAGTCGTGTTTGTATGCTTTGAATTTGTTCTAACTTTATTTGGTCAATATTGCGTTACAAACGAAAGTACTCGTACCAATTATCTGTCCAATGCATTAAGCCTTTTAAATAAATTCCTTTTAATTTCAACTCGTGTCATTTTTATGTGAAATCCAAGCCTAAATATGGCACACATACACTTAATAACAACCTCAACGGAGTTCTCTTTTATTGAAAACGGAATTTTTTAGAAGTTTTATGTAGTATTTTCTGTTTATAAGGAAAAAAAGAAAAATTTCCAGAGCACACCTACACAGGTAAATTGCGAAAATTCTGGTAGCACTTCACATCCTGTGTGCTGTTGTGTTCGCCTGTTACTTATTCTGCATACGAAGTATTCGTGGAAAATAGCGACTTTGTCAGTAGTGGGGTTTGGCAGTGAGGTGTTTGGGTGTTCGGGTGCTCGAATGACTCCATGCAGCGGATAGGACTTTCTTCTTATCACATTTGTTCACTTACTCGTACGGACGTACTCGTACTACTACATACGCCTGAGTGTGAGTAAAAGACTTCATGTTTGAAACGAAACCCAGTACAGGTTGTCATTCGGTTTTTTTTTCATCCATTCTGTTTCCCACTTATTTATTTATTTTATACTATTTTTTTATTTTTTGAAATTCCATGGGTGTTTTTTTTGTTTTTTTTGTTTTTTTTCCACGTCTTGATGAGGATATATTTTTTTTATTGGGAATGGGGAGCTTCCAAAAGAAGAGAATATAAAAAATGTCCTTGTGTATTGTTTTTTTTTTTTAGTTTTTGCGCTATGAGTGAGCAAATTGGGTGTGTATGAGTATATTTCTATTTGTTTGTGTTTCGTTTTTTCGATGCACCTACAGCTCAGCTTCAATACTTTAAAAAATAAGCAACAATGCTTAACAGATTATTTCCCTTCTGTAGTATCCTTCGGCTCTAGCACTAATTATTTTGTTTTCTGTTTGTTTAAGCTTTTTTTCTTTTATTTTCAACTTAGATTCTGTGAAAAGTTGAGGGTGTTTTTTTCTAGCCAGAAGCTGATAGGTATACATAAATACATTTCTATAGGTTTGTGAATGCTTTTTTTTCACTTCTTCGGTTAGGTAACTGAAAAATTCATAAAAAAAATGCCATTTTGGAATTATAAGGCTGCGTAAGTATTTCAAATTTTGAAGCAATTTTTCAGAAATAATTCGTATTCTTAAAAGAAATGAAGATTTTACGATTTGTTTAGTTAATAACCCTTTCCTTTTCCTTCGAAATGACAATTTCGCATCATCCAGTAATTCACAATAATATTGCTCATTATTTGTGCGTCGGTAGTGGAGAAGACCTACGTGAAGAGCAACCGCTCTGACAACCGCGTCTTTGCCTTGACTGGCGCCCTCTCGCCACTCTTTCCGCACTCTATACTCACCTGTTCGACTAAAAACACGGAAATTATACTTTCCATTTAGTTGATTATAGACTTTGGCCTCTAACATGAGCAATTGGAACTATAATTTTAGTATCTGGTTTAGTAAAATAATTCCATCAATATAATTATTTTGTAATTTTAATTGGAACAATTATTACAATTTTAACAGTTTATCAATGATGACTTGGTGCACCTTGTCGCAGGTTACTATACGATTCAAAAAGGCCTCCCCTTGCTGGAATCGATTGAAGAGAAACCTCAAATCGATGTCGTCGATTGTGTTCCTCCGATAATAGACGTGGAACCTATCTAGCGAACCCTTTAGCGAAATCACAAGTCATCTGTCACGCTACTCCCGTAAGTGATGTTCGCTTCCTCAAAGGTTTCGAAGAAAGCTATGCGCCGATTTCACTCTATAAGATTTCGGACCGCCTCAATGTTGGTATCGGTCACACTAGTCCTTGGGCGGCGATCGTGGTTCTCGTTCTCGACCTTTTCACGCCCTCCAGAAAATTCTTTGTGTTAAGCAAACACACGGGTTCTTGGCAGGATGTTGCCTCCGAACTGTACCTATAATCGCCACAAAATTTCGGCTGAGTTCATCCCCTCGTTAGTCAAAAACTTGATGGTAATCTGCTGCTCCACGGAGACATGAACTTATTTTTTGATCATGGTTTCTTTTAATACCAAAGGAAACCCGAAAGGGTTCGATCGGTTTTCCCCTTTCTATAACGGTTCAGTCTACCTGCACATTAACTCCTTCCGGGTCTTTGACCCCTCCTCGATTTTGAAGAAAATCCGTCCCGTTTATACTTGATAGACCCTCGTGCTTTTTTGGACCAGCTTTTTTCTTCTTTAACCATGTTTTATAAGTTTAATTTGTTAAGCAATAAGCTAGGTAAATAGATTGGACATATTCGGAAAGTCCTAAAATTTATTTCTTAACTCGCTTTCAGCGAAAGTTCAGCAATAGTACAGCATACCTAAATATACAATAATTACATTTGTATAGAGAATAGTAATAAATCCAGTTTCAACTATGGTAATTGGGTATTAAATTAGTAAACCTCCCAGCCATAAAAAATCCTCTTTAACAGAATTACAAAGTCTATACGGCATTATTATTTATAATTATATCTGGAATTAGATTTGCATGTTGTTCGTTTGAAGTTGCTCTAAATTAGAGAATAAATATTTCATGTGTGTACAAGTATTTAGTCTATAATTAGGTTTATAAGAGCTTGCCAGAAGCTTAGTTTCAGTTAATATTCAACATGCATTTAAGGCAGTACACGGTCTCTAGTACGAGCCAATGAAAAACAATCCTATTTAGCCTAGATAAATTTCAGATTACTGGACTTATATGGTCAGAAAATAGGAGCCATAATAAACATTAACACTATGGACAAACAAATCAGTCATCATGATCGACGCCTCATCCTGTTTAATGATTTGCCTTGGTTTGTTTCTTTATTTTCTAAAAAGAGCATCTCTATATTATATATTGTATTTGTGTACTCGTACACCTAAGATGTGACATTTGATATTTCCTTTTTCAAGGGTTGTAAGTTAAATCAAGATAAAGTGTGTTCGTAAAACACTTGTATTTTACAATTTCACGCCAATTTAGTTTTTACTTTTAATACGTGCCTTACGAAGTCTTTCGAGAAGAAGTTGAATTGAAATCTTTTAAACATCTGGATCAGGGTTATTTTTAGTGCTCTTTCGCGAAAAGAGGATCTCTCTTCTGCATAAGTAACATGAAGTGAGTCACTAGCGAAACAACTATGTTAGAAGCTCACCGTTTGTAGTAAAAATCATTGGTAAAGAGAACAAAGAGATCCCACGTTTGCAGTCATGTCAAAGCTATTCTTATATTGAGTCACTTCTTGGGAAGAAGGAGGAATAATGAATCAATGTCTGCGGAACATCTTAAAAACGATGTAATCATATTTTTTTACAAATATGAAGAAAGAAGAAGGAAGAACTTACAGGCATGATCATTTACCGGCGATAATGTAGTGACTCTGAAATCCGAATAAAAAAGATACATACATCTACATACGCTAAACACATCATTCGGTTGCTAAAAGGTTTCGATTAGATCGGTGACTCAGAAACTCAGCTACACAATCTTGCGTCACCTCACTTGGGAACTCGAGATTGGAGTGAACGATACGCCCAAAAATTGGACCATATGACGAAAATATATCGTAACAACTCGTTCTCATTTTGTTTTAATGTACATAAAAACTAGATTGGAAACAGTTTGATGTTATAATTTATAGCGGTTGCACTCTATTCCGGAATGGACTTGTCCATCACCCAACAGATCTCTCCATTTAGGCCAATCTTGCATTAATCACCTTTATTTGCACCTTGTTCACCCTTAGACAAGGTCTTTCTTTCACGGATTTTATTTATTCGCCTGTGCAAGGCATAAAGGGTGATAAATTCGGGCCTATATTACAGGGTCTATATGCAAGATAGCAGCATTAGTTTCAACTAGTTCCAACATCATATCTGGTTCATGGTCTTCAACCTCACTTATACAAATTTTGATCTGATTCTTCAGGCGTTTACATAGAACAGGGGAAAAGATCTTAGACGCTATGTAATATTACGAGTATTATCAGACTAATTCCGACTGAATCGTGGAGCTGAAATTTTCTTCAACGATCATACTTGTATCCGAACATATATTAAAGATAAGTTAGTGTACACTTCTCATTGAATCAACCATTGCTGCTTTAAATACTAAGACAGAAAACCAGTGTAGACCAACAGACTTTTTGGTTCTTAGTTTGATTATCGCTCTCATCTTCTCGGTCAGACAGAATCAACTATTCTCGATCCTCATACTTGCTGGCTTTTGTTCGAAAATCATGCCGTCGTTGGCAGGCTCTTTTATCTAACACTTTCGGGTACATCATTTCCACATTTCAATTGAAATGAATTGACTTTTCGAAAAGTTTTGGAATCTAGCGATTATAACGGTTCAGCTTACAGTGACTTTACGGTACTACTTCAGTGTTTTGGCTACCGCAATATGTGTATTAGTACTTCTGCTGTAGCAAGGCAGCGAGTCGAGTCATTGTTGGCTCTTCGAATCATATCCTTCGCCAGCCGACGAATTTCTAATGGGGCAACTACTGATTTCTACGAAAACATTTCAAAACTTGGTCCGTTAGTCATACTTAATTTTTAGAATGATAAATTCTTCCAAATTTCATGATGGTTCGAGAGTAGAGAAAAATATCGCTTTATATCGAGCTAAATTAAAAAAAAGTTACGAAATGTCGCTGTGTAAACAACTTGTGCTTTATAATATCATTGCGACTTATGATGTGATGACTGAAAATCATTCATAAATTTTGGAAAGAAGTCGACTTCAAAAATGCAAGAGTCAATGTATCGAAAATCGAAAATGATTTAATAAGTGTCTTTTTTTCTAAATATGTGGAATTAACCAATAATTGTGAAAGGTCATGAATTTGATGTATAGGCACGAGTGCAGATTATCTTTGCCTTTGAATTAAACAAGAAACTTTTGTATAAACTTCTGAACAACTTGTCATACCGATTTACATGTTCTGATATTAAATCTCTTTGCTTTTGTAAATCGAAGTAAAGACTCCTCCCCTATTTTGCAACAACAATCCCTTTATTGGTTTTCATGATTTGTCTTATCTCGCCCTGTGCAAGTGCTTTATGCATCGCTTTTGCTAGACAGCTTCACCTCTTCTACACTATACACAACTGATGTCTATGCTATATGAAAATCTGAAATTGCCTTTTGCGTCTCCTCCAAATAATAAATGCTGCTGCTGATGCTACTGCTCTCACTGCTTATTGTTGGTACTAGCTGCTAGGTTGTTCATCGTCTCCACCTCATCCTCTTTGACTTCATCTTCACTCATCTACAACCACCGCTACCCTTCAAAACAGCAGCCCCAACCCAACCCGAAAGCCCCCCCAGTCCCCGCAACCCCAACCCCACCCTTGGCTGGGTTCCTCTTCTTTGTTGTGTTGATTCCATAGTCAACGTCGTCGTTTTCGTTGTCGTCGTTTGTCGTTTTGGTCGTCGACGTAGTCATCGCCCGTTGCCGAATGTTGGTTGGCCGGGTGGCTTCTGCTAGAACTTGGTTGCCTGACTGACTGACTGACTGGGATTTTGGTTTATTGGGCTGTAAAGAGAGGTGGTAGTGGCGGCAGCAGCACCACCATCAGCAGGCTACTACTGATTCTCCGGTGTAGATAGATGGCCTGTGTGATGGCTCACAGCATAGCATTTGGTTCTGGGTTGATCTCACATCGGTTTGGTTAAGGTTTTGTGTTGTATACTCTCCGAAACGAAACCAAATGAGAATCAGAAGGAAGAATACGAGTACGTATTAAAAAAAAATAGCACTCCCGACCTGAAAAAATGAATCAAGCAGTAGCAGCATCACACCGAGCTCGCAGAAAATAAAAGGAACCGAAGTATAATAGTGTATTCCCATGAAACGTACTCATCAGTACATAACATACATTTAGTACAAGTAGCGCCGCCGGAAGTGACGGTTTTGTTGGTTTCTTCATTCTGTGTGTGACAGCCAAACTCACTGTCTCCATATAGATTCTTATTATACTTACATATAAGTAACTTAAATAAAGTTCAACCGGTTGAAAGCGTTGAAAGAAGACTCTTTGGTTTGAAATGGATTTTCTCTTGTTTTCCCTGCCGCCGCCCGGTCTTCAAATATTTATTTATTTTATATTAAACAAATTGTGAATAACAATTGTTTGTGTGTATCTCCAGATTTGGGATTGGATTCATATGAGAGACTAAGGAGAAAATACGCTTTAGATACTACTAGATACTGATACTGATACATTTGTGTGTTCGTTGGTTTGTTTTCGGTTTGTGGAAAGTTTCTGCTTTGTTTGCCTTCGTTTTTCTGTATATTGTTTTTTTTTTTTAAGTGCTGCGCTGCTTAACACATAAACGCTTTCAGTCAGTGTGAGAATTTATTAGATTACTCAACACTCATTGTTTGTATATTATATACTTTGTGCACAACAACAAACATTAAAAAAAATACTGAAAGAAGAAAAGAATTCATATATGTATGTACTCAGGGGTGCGATATCAGAGGTGACATTCATTCTCCCTCTCCTTCCTTTTTGTCATTTTGTCGTATGTTTATCCGATATACATACATACATACATATATTACATTTTCTCTTGTATCAGTATGTATCTCAATGTATAGTATAATATCGTAATATTGTGTACTTTAATGTAATTAATTATTTATGTGAGTACGGATG
The DNA here is from genome assembly GCA_949129095.1 of Volucella bombylans. Taxonomy (NCBI): domain Eukaryota; kingdom Metazoa; phylum Arthropoda; class Insecta; order Diptera; family Syrphidae; genus Volucella; species Volucella bombylans. The sequence goes on from OX422143.1 coordinate 156,422,264, forward strand.
AGTGTAATGTGGACCCTGGCAAATGGGTGGGGGAGTTAGCTGAGGCGAGTGAAGGTACAAAATTGGGTGGCATACGGACGTTACGTTTTACAGAAAAGCGAAGAGTGAAAAACAACTAAAAAAATATATATGGATGTAGGTACTTATTCTGCTAGTGGTTATTTTTTTTTTTCTCGTTCTGTATCTATTTGCGCTCAAAGGGATGAAAGCAGTTTGCCATTTTTCTTTATTATTATTATGGTGGGTGGTGGGTGATGGGTTTGTTAGCACTGATGGGTGACTCTTAAATACATACTAATATAGAGTTTACAGAAACCGACTGTAGAGGGGGTGGTGAAGGATCTTTTTTGTTATTTCTGTTTGGAAGAAAATTAAACAAGGATCGCTTTATTCGTGTTTTTTTTTTCTTTTTAGTTTAGGAAAATCGATAATTTAATTTTCCACTCGTGTTTATGATTGTGTGTGCTCTTTCTGCGCTTTTCTTACCTTTAAGAGTTTTCTTTAGGGTTATGTTTGTTTGCCTTATTGGATAATGCATAATGAGAACATATTTTTATGAAAATACATATATATGAGCATGTATGAATATATGCTTATATGTACGTATGTATGTAGTTGTGTGTTTTTTTGATTGTTGTATAACGTGATAATTTCGTAATTTTTAATCGAAAAAACTGGACATTTTGTCTTGATTAATCAAGTCTTAATGATGTAATCAATTTAATGTAGAGAAATTCCAATTCCAAAATAAGAAACAGTTTTTGCTTTTGATGTTTGAATCCGCTGTGGTGGGCACTGCAGCGATTCAAATAAATGCTTATTCTTCTTTGATATTAAAAAATACGAATATGTATTTATTTTTATACATATCTTTATTCTTGTTTCTTTCATTTATATAATATAAATTATTCTCTGAAAATTTTCTTAAAAAAATACATTTTGAATTTGTATAAATAAAAGACAGATAATTCAAATATTTTACAAATGTTACTTATCAAATAAACTGGCCTGGCATCAATTGAAATTGAAAAACAAAATACATATGTATTCTGTCTTAAATAATAAAGAATTTTTTCAGCCCCTTCCCCTAGTAAAAAACATAGTTTTTTTTTTGTCATTGACTGGCCAAAAATATGAGACGCCCATAAAAGTTAAATTTTCCTAATTAGTGCAAGCAGCTTTTATAGCCTGACAATACCTTATTTAATCCATATTTAGTTGTTCCTTCTTTAGTCATTAAGACTTTAGTAATCTTGAGCGGTAAATGCTGATCAATAGCTGACGATCTGCTTAGAAAGCTTTGTGGATTGCTTTGTTTCGAAGTTATGCTATGCTCTCTGCGCTTTCCCTTTAATGTAAACCATACATATGTATGTAAGTGTTCTTTTGAATTAAAGCCAAGTAAATGTGCAAGCCTATCCAATGGCACAATAGTGTTGCAAACTGTAGCTTGCTAGTTTAACAAGGTGTATTGTCCTATTGAAATTTAATGTTTCATAACAGTCTCCGCTTATTTTTTTTTTTTTGAAATTGTGTGACAAACCACATTCCAAATTCTAGATCATTTTAATGTGAGTCCCTAAATCCTTAACCCTGCAGCGAGCTGCTCTATATTTGTGTAGTTGGGATGTCGTTCTAGGAAATCTTCCGAATATCATTTCTACAGCAAAACCTGAGTTCGACTGTGATTAAATGTTACCCATGTTTTTTCTTATTTTCCGAGCAGTTTTTTCCTTCGTCTTTAATTAATATGTTTTCTCTGTGTGTACAAGTATGACTACATCCGCGATAATACGTATTTCTAGTTTCTTTTCGAGGAGATTGTACTACTGTCACAGACAGAACACATATTCGTAAGATGTGGGTGTCTCTCACAGAAGAAAGACTTGGTCCACATGAAACTGTTTTTATTTTATTAAGACTAAGTGAATCAAACAGTAACTAGAAAATTCAGTTTAAGCCCACCCACCATACTCGTATATATGTATAAGGCAGCACATATTCTATCGTTGATGGCTGCAATGGAATCATGTTGCGAAGTTTTGCCTTCACCAATGGAATAAGTCCGTGTAAATCTATCTAGACCATTCTATTTTGCCAAATAGGGTTTCTCTTTTTGTAGGCTAATCTGAAAGTAATATGTTTTCAATTAAATCTGTTGAAATCACAAATCTGAATAAAATCACCTATATTTTGGTTCCGAAATTTTAAACATACATACTTATATTTTCCCGCGCAAATAAAGGTGATTTGGTTGAGCCACTGAAGTTTTACGACAGAAAAATACCTACAGAAGAATGTACCTTTTCAAACTCATACTAATACTGAAACTGAAGCAACAATATGAGAAAATATTGATTTATACACGTGCACTGCATTTCAACCGAATATTCATAGGTACACATTTTTTTAAAAGTACATAATGTGATTCCATATTTCCAACTAATGTGCATGATTTTCCAATTCCTGTGACTCACCGGCATTGGAATTCTAGTATTTCGAGAGTTAGAAAAGTGATTAACTATGCAAATCATCTAAAATGTCTGAAAAAAAACAACCATTAAACCGTCAGCGGATGTTGCGTTACGTGTTTTTTTTTTTTAATTTTAATATCAATGGACCTTATGTTTAAATTACTTATTTCATAACCATCAGAAAAATAAGCGCAAATCCATCCAATCCGCGCCTATATAAAAAATTAGAAAAGCAACCCAAATATTGGTTCGCCAGTATGGCTATTAAACTTGGAATATTGTTAACGTCTAAGCATTGCACGTAGGCAATGAGCAATCGGAAAAATAAGTACTTCTTTGCGTCCCTTCAATAAGGGTCTAAGTAGAACATCCAGTAAGGATATGGTTTTTACCGGTTGGAATTTAAATTATGCGTCAGAGAAACATACATGGAAATCACTCGGTGTAACCATATTAAATACGAGGGCAGGTCAATAAGTCCGTGATTTTTTGAATTTCTGACCTCTGTACTGAAACAGCAACACTGCTCCTGTCAACAGGCATCTGTCAGTTGACTCCTGTCAAAATTTAAACTTGCTGCGTCAGTTACTTTGTGTTTGACAGCTATTTTTATCAGACTACTCACTAATTTGAGGAGAAAATGGAAAAAAGTGAATTTCGTGTGCTTATTAAGCATTATTTCTTGCGAAAAAAACCATTACCGAGACCAAGGCTAAGCTTGATAAATGCTATGGGGACTCTGCACCATCGATTTCAATGGTAAAAAAGTGGTTTACTGAATTTCGTTGTGGCCGTACAAGCACTGAAGATGCCGAACGTCCTGGACGCCCAGTTGAGGTCTCTACACCCGAAACAATCGAAAAAATTCACGATATGGTGTTGGCCGACCGAAGATTGAAAGTGCGAGAGATTGTGGAAGCCGTAGGGATCTCGCATGGCTCAGTGGTTTCAATTTTGAATGATCACTTGGGCATGAGAAAGCTTTCCGCAAGATGGGTGCCGCGTTTGCTCACAGTCGACCACAAACGCAATCGTGTAACAACTTCACAGGAAGGTTTGGCGATGTTTAATCGCAATATGGAGGAGTTTTTGCGCCGTTTTGTAACCGTGGACGAAACATGGATCCATCACAACACACCAGAGAACAAACAGTGGGTTTCTAAGGGTGAATCGGCGCCAAAGAAGGCCAAGGTGGGTTTGTCAGCCAATAAAGTTATGGCGACTGTTTTTTTTGGATGCACGCGGGATAATCCACATTGACTACCTTCAAAAGGGAAGAACAATCAATGGGGAATATTATGCCAACTTATTGGACCGATTCAATGACGATTTGAAAAAAAACCGACCTCATTTGGCCAAGAAAAAAGTTCTTTTCCACCAAGACAATGCAAGGGTGCACACATGTGCAGTTGCCATGGCAAAAATCCATGAATTGGGCTATGAATTGCTCCCTCATCCACCCTATTCTCCAGATTTGGCTCCGAGCGACTACTTCTTGTTCCCAAACCTGAAGAAATGGCTTGGTGGAAAAAGATTTGACTCCAATGATGAAGTCATCTCGCTATTTTGAGGACCTCGACAAATCATTTTTTTTGGAAGGGATAAAAAAATTGGAGAAGCGTTGGACAAAGTGTATAGAGCTCAAGGGAGACTACGTTGAAAAATAAAATTATTTTTTTATCAAAAAATCATGCTAGAATAATGTGAAACGGGGCAGTGAATAAAAGATTGTAGAGTGATGTTAGTCGAATCACCAGCAAGTAAAATGATGTGGCAAAAATGGCGGTAAAGTGGGTCTTGAGATAGACTGCAAATATAAGAAAAAAGACAGTCTAAGAAGACGGTAACTAGAGCAAGTGGGGTAGCAGTAGAAGTATTGCTTCGGGACTTCGAAGATATACCAGCGCAGCCAATAAACAGGCAAGCAATAGCAGAAGTGCAACGTCGAAGTACAGACGGAAGTACAGCGAAGAAAAACTTCCTAAATTTTTTATTGTCGAAAAACATTGAAGACGATGAACGAGTTTTAGATATAATGTTGCACTTCATAGGCGGGGCTTTGTGGAAAGTAGGTCAAATATGAAACGATTCGAAAAATCTGCATATCGTCTTCATGAACGTAGAATTCGAAGTTATATTAGGAGTAAAAACAGGCAGCCCGTTTTAACCGTCATGCAGTACATTAACGAACCCGAGACGTAAGCTACAATGTGTCACCCCTTCAGGCAATTTTTAAAAATGTGCTGGAAAGTAATGAGTTACGAATCAGTCATACTAAGACCGAATTCTGAACCAAAAAACTTAACAACTAACACGTGTTTAGAAGGAGGATGATGTCGTATATAGAGTAAGAGTTGAGTTGCTGAGATGACACGAAAATTCCGCAGTATTTTGTGAGAAGTATACATAAAAAATGACAGCGACGAGAATGAAAATGTTACAAATGTCAGCGGAAAGCCTTCTAATTAACAAACAGATAGTGAAACAATTTTAGTTGGTTTTGCCATGTTTAACGAAAGTTGTAAGAAAAATCCGGCCAAAAAAGATATAGAGGCTTAGTTTCCAGCCAACTTCTACTAACACTTTAGTCTCCCCATTAAATTTTGTATTTATATTTATTATTCATTTTTGGACAAATTTTGGAAAACAATTTAAAAAAAAATTGTTTATCTAGCTGAAACTATAAAATGATTGCTGAGGATTTTTTCGACGCTTTTGCGCCAAGAACTGAATTCAACTGGTTTTCCGAAAAGCTCCCTTATACATCCTACGACATTTGGAACATTGTCCAGGTCATTGAGATAGGCTCTATGTTCAACAGCAATAGTTTCGTTAATGCCCCTATGAAACCGGTTATTGGGGTTTATTATTGTCTGAACTATTTGTTGCTTTTGCAATATGCGGACTCGGATTGCAATACCTGTAATTAATGCTTTCAATTCAGGAGTAGCATTAACTGATGCGCTCTGGTTTTGAACTCTTGAGGTTGAAAATGCAGAGGTCGGTCGTTCAGAGTTAAGAACAGCTAGACGAACAACAGGGTCGGTAATTTTGGAAGAAATTTAAGGAACAAAACAATTTTAAATAAAAATAATAATTAAAAAATTAAAAGAGCCCGACTGTGTAAAAAGATGGAAACAAGGTAAAATAGAAAAATTAATATTCTTGTCTCTCTGCTTAAAAGGGTCACGCTTCTCAGCATTGATGGAAAATATCGTGGGCTCTCTAAAATTCATTCAATCAAATGATAACATGCAGTCGGAGGCATACATATAGTAATACATAGTAACAAGTTAAACAGAAATGTCTAGTCTTCTCTTAAGATGCCTCTTAAATGAACACACAAGTTCTGGTTGTGACGACAATTTTTCCGCAGATATTTTCTGATACCGAACACTAAAACTCTTCAAATGTTTGCACCCAACCGTCACTTGCTATGAAGGCTTCTATTTATGACAATGGCTTTTTGTTTCAGGATTAAACCACTTATAAGTAAATTCTTCCACCGCGGTTCTAGGAAACATTTATAAATTGCCTTTCCAGGACAAGGATAGGCAAAAGTACTGAGTACGACACGTACAGTCGATTTTGCTATTCCATATTTTTTTTTGCCAATACCTACCCGAAACACCTTGAAATTTGTTTTTAATTTTTTGTAAAATTCGAATGGATCATTGTAAGGGCTTTATTACTTAACACTTAACCTAGAATACAGAACGTAGAACCATGCAAAGTATGAAAAACAAACAGTAAATTTTCTGGAATAACTGCATTCTTCAGATGGTTCATTCGTGTTTAACTTAAGGTTGTCCAGATAAGAACGACAGGAACAAAAATTAAATAAAACAACAACGGTATGAGATAAAGAATTGATTCTGGCTTTATTTTGCCATGATCGGTGCTCATTGACTGTGACGATGTATCCTTCCTCATTTCGAAAGAAATAAGGTCCGATTCTTGCTTCAGCACAATCTTATACGGATGTAGGCCCAAATCCGACCGTAAATTAAGCCGGGTTGATGACTCTCTGAGGATGCCCAATTCAGCTGATCGGCGCCGAATCGACATTTCTGGGTCTTCTTCGATACTGGCCGCTACGGCAGCTATGTTTCCTTCATTTCGAACCAATTTCTGTCTAGTTAGTGGCTTAAGATCCAAAAGAGTGTACTCACGCTCCAACTTTTCCACGGTGCTGCGAATTGCCTGCACACTGAAACCATGATGACGACCGAATACATGATGAAATGGCAAACTTTACTGAATATTTTGACAGTTTGTGTCATTGGTAACTTTGACAGCTGTTGAAACATAACAATTGGAAAAACAAGCATTGCTATCTGTTCACCCGGTATGTTTGTTTAAAATTTTGTGTGTTCACTCTACCGTGAGGATACTGTATTTGTATTAATTACACTATGTGACAAGTTTCATTTTTTTTTTGTGTAACATTAGTAAAATAAAGTATTCCTTTATATTTAATGATATATTAGATATATTATATTAGAAAATTAATATCAAAATACATACAAAATTACAATTTATTGGCATTGAAACTTAAAAATTTAAAAAAGGACGCCAAGTGATCCGTAATTCATTCATCAGTTGGTTAATGTCGTAACAGTAGCATATGGATTCGTTATGTGTGAAGAAGTTAGGTGAATGTTTGTTCCTTTTCCTTGGCAAAGATATTTTAGTTTCTGATGATAATAGATTCCATTCTTGTAGTCTAGAACTGAGAATTTCAGACTGTCTGATAGATAAATTTTAGTCACAAAACAAATTATTCAACTCATGCTGCTGAATCATGTGTAGTTCTTTTAAAGAACTTCTAGGAGGTACATATTCGGATATTTCTTTCTCTAGCGCATACTTTTCTTCATGGTCCTCATCACTTGACTTTGCACATGGTTCTTGTGTTCTTGGTGTGGGAACAGGAAATCCTCCACTATGAGGTATTGGCATAGACACAGAACCTACTTTAGGGTATTGTATTTTGTTTTTAATTGTTGTTGAAAGCCCTTTGACTTTAGTTAAAAAAAAAATAACAGTCATCATAATGTTTCACTTGTTCACGCCAAATCATTGGAATAGCAAACGTCATTGACTTCTTTTTCCCATTTAACCATTCGATATGTGTAACACAACACGAGATACAAAATAATTTCGGAATCCATTCTTTGTTTTGTTTCATAGAACGATTACAATAAAATTGATAAGCCTGCTTTAGTTTTTCAGTTACAGCCCTTCATTGGGCCTTTACAATATATTGGACGCACACATAAACAAATTTATTGGAGCAATTTTCACAAGTGCGACGACCCATTTTTTCCATATTTACTTTATAGATTGTATTGTACGTTCACTTAAAACTATCTCAGTACAACTTAAATCACTTTTTTAAATTATTCCGATTACCAACTGACCGAGCAAGACAACTAAATTGAATTATTGGTGCACTAAACACATGAAGGTAGCTTTCATAAATGCGTACATAACACGACCAGTTGATGTGATGGGACTGTAAAGAAACAGTTACACATATCATCACTCATATTACCAAAGCCTTGTCACACTCTGTGTTATTAATTAATTTTAAGTAGCAGCGGGCCCATATTAATATAATTATTAATTAATTGTAAGTAGCGGACACATATTAAAAACAAAAGACATTACGGCGTTTGACATTATATTATTTTACACTTAATATTCGTACTATATACCCTATGTCACTCTCGTTATTCTTAGGAATCTAATAACACCTCATTTATTAAAATCCATCCAGCCATTTATGACATATGTCCATACATAGATACGCGCGAAAAACTGCCTTTGTAGTCACGCAGTCAGGTAAAAAGAATTGGAATGGTATTCGTTTTGAAAATCTGTTTTTTTTTTTTAATTTTTTAAATGAATAAATTTTAGTGTACCGTATCATTATGTTGTGCAACGTTTACAACTAATTTTTTTTTAATCCTTTTTACGCTGCGCATTATTTATAACTATTTATTTTATTCGCTTCTCTTTAAAATTTAACTTTTTTGTTTTTGCTTAATCACAAATTTTACTATTACATATTCTTGAAAATTTACAAAAAAAAAATCTGTTCACTCTTCATGTATGTACAATGTACATATTTGAATATTCAGTTTTTCTTAATTGTCTAATTAATTTAATCTTAGCTAACTAATTATATTATAGTATTGATTTTTTTTTTCTTAACTGATTCACATCTTATTAATCTTAACTAACTAATTGTTGATATTATTATTTATCTTTTTTGATTGAGGTACTTCTTAAGTTCTAACTTACATAAAAATGTTTTTCATATCCAGGGCAGGTGGAGGGACTTATTTGGTTTTTGTTTTTCACTACTTGGTGGCCTGTCTCCGCACACCATCGCTGTAGACTTTTTCTAAAAGATTCAGTATTCAATCTTGATTTAGGCTGCCCAATTGTACGTTGGAGTTGCTCAAGGTCCTTTCGTTGTAATATTTGTTGGAGCTTCTTGAGGTCCAGAGCACTTTTCACTAAACACACGATGTACTATTTTACTGGGTGGCACACGTTGGGCACCAATTAAACTATTTTGTATTAGTTTTTCATAAAAAGAAATTTTTTTTTTTTTATGATTGATGTTGTTCATTTTATTATAAGTTTAACAAAGGACTGGCTTAATTCTAAAATGTAACGACAGTCCCAGATGCATCGTCAGCGAAATAGAGTTTCCATGCATTGCTTGTAAGGTGTTGGTTTACTTGCTCATAGCGGATACTACCTAACTAAAGGATTGATTTTCCAATAGGGACTTGACAACTTTGAATTTAATTTGTGAACTCACTCTTTCACTAGTCATCAAACTGTCTCTGTCAATTTATTCAGTAAACTCAACATTTTCATCATGGTAAAGTACATGAACGAGCAACGTCTGCAAATTATAAAAATTTTCTACCGAAATTCGGAGTCGGTGACTGCAACTTTAAGAGCGTTAACTCCAATTTTCGGTCGTAATTGTCGCCCTAGTAGACAGGCAATAACAAGTTTAGAGCAAAAATTTGAGTCTTCTGAAATGAAATCCAGAAGCAAAATGTTGCTCTGTCGGCCAATAGAAAACGCCATAAGGAAGCACCTACAATGTTGGCCACTTTTACATAAACACAAGCCTCTGCGGTAAAACTGATTAAATTGCATTACGTTTCATTAACTCTTTCTTTACAGAACAAGTTAATGTATTTGAAAACAAAATAAAAGAAACAAAAATAATTTTTCATAAGTAGAAAAAATAAAAAAATAAAACAGTCTAACCATGTCGATTTCAAGCTGGCCAAAACTAAAGCAACTTCATAGTAATTTCATATTTAATAATAATCATCGCGACTGAACTGCAATATTTTGTGGCGAAACCTTTGTTTTTGATTACTGCACTACACCTTCTTGTCACACTCTCGATCAGATTCGAAATTATGGAGCGTGAGATGGTTTTGCAAGCCTTCACAGTGCACTTTAATTATCGAGGATTCAATGCTTTATTGATCGTGTGGCGGCCACGGCGAAGTTCCCTTTAAATTCAATTTGGATTCGTCGGAGTACTCGTATAGTACTGTTTTCCACTTCGATACTGTCTGGAAATAATTAATATGGTCATTTGCAAATTTCAGTCTTGAACTTCTGTTTTTAGCTGAAATAAATGGTTTCTTTACGATCCCGATAAAAGACAACCATCAGCAGCCCTCCGAGGAGGAAGTGTCCCGGCGCTAGCTTTTGTGCTAAGCTCATTTTGAAATTCCCTAGAAGACATAAAGGGATCATTCTTTGTCGTTATAATGATCACTTTGTATTCCCGGTATGTGGTAACTCTTGGCCTGAAACCTCGGTGAATCAATTTGACGAAGTTGTAAAATTAAAATTTTATTTAACGGCTTATCACCGATTTCGGGATTGAATACTTTTTGGATAATTCTGATTGTGTAATTGTGGTCAAAGTAACGATTTTTCTATTTCTCCCGTAATAAAAATTTACGGAGCAAATTAAGTTGCTTTTGTTTTGGCCAGTTTGAAAAGTAAAGTAAATTCAATTGGATGTTTGTATTTTTTCTTTTAATACGGTAAAATTACTGTTCATTGATTTTTTATAAATATCATTTTTTATAATCATCAATAGTACAAGCTATCGGGAACATCTTTTTTAACTTTTGGGTTAATTTATATGAAATGTATCACAAAACACTGACTTGCAATTTTAGTTCCTTTAGTTTTGGTCGACACTGTACATACATATGAATTCATACCTATATGTATGTACATTCCCATGATTTTACTAAACACAAGCTTTCTGCATCCGATGCTGCCATGATTACATTAATTCAACGCATTTTGTAGCTATGTTAAATACCTCTCAGGCGTCCAGCGTACACAGAAGCCATAAATAAATTTAATAATCTTGCAGTTCCTTTCCCAACCTAAACAAATTAATAAATACCAGAAATAGAGAAAAATAATCAGCAAAAACTTTTCGCGATCTCGCAATCATTTATTCTCATAGGTATCTATATTGTTGTACTAATAAACAAAGAAACATCTACGAGTATATATATGTAACTACAAATCATGTACATGCCCACAAACCATTTGCTAATCGTTTCGCTAGTCAGTAAATCAGATTCCCCGCTTCAGCAGCATATACATAAGTATGTATGCACATACATATATAGGTATATTCACCACAATGGCAACTCAAAAACTAAATAAATAAATATTCCTAGGTACATCAACGTACCTACTTACATAAATAAAACAAAAGACCAAAAAGCTAAATTTGAATAAATGAAAACGGGAAAAAAAATAAAATAAAAAACGTTCCTACTCTACATCTCGATTATACACAATTTAGCCTCTTGTCAGTATTTTTATTCCACACATTCCGGTGTTATTCGATTCTAATTTGGGTACCCACTTTAGTCTCGTATTTGCTTCAAGTACGAGTAGTTTGCCATTTCTCAAGCTCAACCATCTATAATACTTACCTACCTATAATAATAGCTTCAAAGATCAACACAATATCTTATCTGACAAATCATGCGATTTTTTCTTTTGTTTCAGTCTATTTATATTTTTTTTATCCGTATATCATTAAATCGGATCTTAAAAATGCTCGAACTCAAATTATTCTGTGTATCGGGGAACTATTTAGCCATCTGCCGTACTGGTATCTCTCCAAATATCGTACCAATCTATTTGCGGTCGGTTTTCTGTATATCTAATCACTTTAAATCCGACATAAAATAAAGAGAACTAAACTTCAGTCTGAAGAGAGCGCACAAAAGTAAGAGAATATGGGTATTTGCGGAAGGAAAATCTAAAAACACTTTTCCATCAGAAATGCTGAAGAATAAATATCCCGCATGAGTCGCAAACGAATGAACCAACTAGCAAAAATATAGCGTCTATGTATCATGAGCGCCTGTTACATTGGCGGCGTTTAGATTGCTGTTGTTGCTTGTTTTTTCTCTGACTGCGCTCTGTCTGCCTTTTTCTCCTGCGCGCTTCAACCACCACCACTATACACATGTTTGACTGAGTGAAAAATTCGGATATTCCTTTTTGAAAAAGCGTTTTTCTAACTTGACCCAACTGCATTTTCTGCAGGCCCAGCATTTTCCTCGAACATCGAATTTTGCCTTTCTGTTTTAAAGCACATTATAAATTTTCATCTCTTTTACTCCCCATAACAAATTATGCATTTCAAACTCACACAAAAGAGAGAGAGAAAAAAAAAGAACACGGTCAAATAAATGGTTATCGAAGCGAGTAAATAATGTTGTGAATGAATCTGAATGAGTTTGAATTGGAATCCGAATTCAAACAGCTGATGGAAGGGTTATGAATGTATGAGTGTGCTGATACCCTGTGGTGTGCTATACTCTCGTAACTTGTAGTAGAGTAGGAGTGAGTGTGACATTCTGTTTGGTCATCGAACTACTATCGAACTTGTTTGTTGCTCTTGTATCTGTCAGATATACCACTTGACTTGAATTGAAAGGAATGAAACAAAATGATGAAAGAGAGAAAGAAAGAAAGAATGATAAAATGCAACTTACCAGACTGGCATGGCCTGGGCCTGGGGTATGCATTCGGACTTTGTCGGACAAGAATAATGATAATACTTAGAGAGGGCGCCACGCGGTGAGAGTGAATGTTCGATATCGTGGTTGCCATACCATGGAGTTTGACGTCGCAGACGGTTTGAAAAGATTGGTGTAGCCTGTAGTGCTGTACGTGTGTGTAATTCGAATTGGAATTCTGTTCCGGCGACGCGACGCGATATTAGAGGGCACGACTCGAACAGCGATAGCGACATCGGCACAGCTGTTTTTCGCAAACCAATTCAAGAGAGAAGAGAAAAATGCAGAGAGCAAAACATAGGAACATACGAAAGAAACTGAAAAGAAAAACAGAAAGTACGACTGCACTGCCACAAGATTGTTATTTCCATTTATATAGAGGAATGTATACAGATACAGATACTTGGGCTGTCAGTGCATAGTGCTGGAGAAGAGTTTTATGATGACGACGAACTTTTCGTTATATGCGCGCCTTAAAGTGTTGCTTTTGGTTGAGACCAAATGACTATATCAGCAAATCTAAGCGGAAAACACAAGAGCAGGGTGGAGAGATACTTGTAATCTGCGGGTAGCAAACTGCTAGCTTAGTAGTAGTCGCATTCGGTACTACGTCGGGTGTGCGATTTTGTTACGTAGATATATGTATATTTTTTTTTTTTGTAATTCGGAATTCATTCCGTTTGTTCGATCTGTTGTTTGTCGGTCGGTCGTTTCGGTTTATTGTGACCGATTAATTATTGTGCTTTTATATTTGGTTGGTTGTTTTTTATTTTTGCTTTTTTTTTTAATTCTTGCATATGCACATACGTATATATTTATCTACTCAACTATCTCTACTCCAATAAAAAAAAACGAAGTTTTTTGTTGTCATCGCTACGACGTGTGTTTACTATAGATAAAAAGATAAATACACTTTATACACGATTTTTGGGAGAGAGGTATTATCTGCTCCATAGTTAGTAGTTCTTGTACTTGGAAAGAAACATTCCTACGTTCATATTTACATACCATATTCATATGTAGGTATATGAATGACGAAGATGATAATATAGGATTTACGGCTTAGGTTTTTACATACATACATACATACATACATGCGGTACATAATTCATTTAAAGCTTTTGTGGATTGATTGGGGTCGCTAACGAAAAGGAAGGGAAATTAAATAAAAACGCAAATAAATTCAATGCACTTGAGAAACTTTTTTTTTTGTTTCCGTTGACGATTTATTTTGTTAAATATTTAGAAGATGAGCTTTCCCTCGGTGAAGAAGCTGTGAACAAATTTTGCTGCAAATAAATTTGAATAGGTTTTTGTAAACAATTTAAGGAAGAGATCTTACTAATACACAATAATAAAACATAGAATATGTATATTTAAAATATTTTGAGCTTAAAATAGTGCGGTATGATGAAAATTAGATATACGAGTAATTATAGAAATGATGTAGAATATTTGAACTTACATATGTATGTACCTAAGTGGATTGATATTAGAGCTATACAAGCGACACGGACGGGGTAGATACTAGATAGGTAGAGGGCGGGTCAATAAGTCCGTGACTTTTTGAATTTCTGACCTCTTTACTGAAACAGCAACACTGCTCCTGTCAACAGGCATCTGTCAGTTGACTCCTGTCAAAATTTAAACTTGCTGCGTCAGTTAGTTTGTGTTTGACAGCTATTTTTATCAGACTACTCACTAATTTGAGGAGAAAATGGAAAAAAGTGAATTTCGTGTGCTTATTAAGCATTATTTCTTGCGAAAAAAAACCATTACCGAGACCAAGGCTAAGCTTGATAAATACTATGGGGACTCTGCACCATCGATTTCAATGGTAAAAAAAGTGGTTTACTGAATTTCGTTGTGGCCGTACAAGCACTGAAGATGCCGAACGTCCTGGACGCCCAGTTGAGGTCTCTACACCCGAAACAATCGAAAAAATTCACGATATGGTGTTGGCCGACCGAAGATTGAAAGTGCGAGAGATTGTGGAAGCCGTAGGGATCTCGCATGGCTCAGTGGTTTCAATTTTAAATGATCACTTGGGCATGAGAAAGCTTTCCGCAAGATGGGTGCCGCGTTTGCTCACAGTCGACCACAAACGCAATCGTGTAACAACTTCACAGGAAGGTTTGGCGTTGTTTAATCGCAATATGGAGGAGTTTTTGCGCCGTTTTGTAACCGTGGACGAAACATGGATCCATCACAACACACCAGAGAACAAACAGTGGGTTTGTAAGGGTGAATCGGCGCCAAAGAAGGCCAAGGTGCCTTCATTTGGCCACGAAAAAAGTTCTTTTCCACCAAGACAATGCAAGGGTGCACACATGTGCAGTTGCCATGGCAAAAATCCATGAATTGGGCTATGAATTGCTCCCTCATCCACCCTATTCTCCAGATTTGGCTCCGAGCGACTATTTCTTGTTCCCAAACCTGAAGAAATGGCTTGATGGAAAAAGATTTGACTCCAATGATGAAGTCACCTCGCAAACAAAGGCCTATTTTGAGGACCTCGACAAATCATTTTTTTTGGAAGGGATAAAAAAATTGGAGAAGCGTTGGACAAAGTGTATAGAGCTCAAGGGAGACTACGTTGAAAAATAAAATTATTTTTTTATCAAAAAATCTGTGTTTTATTCCAAAAGTCGCATATATATGTATGTACATATGTACATTTGAAACGGACAATTTTGTAGTTTATTTTGAATCTTATCTGGAATAAAACTACATATTGAGGATGGGTATCCTTTACCTTCACCTAGTTAGTTTCAAGGGCTTTAAATTTATTATAGGTGATAGGTACATTCCGGATTTTCCTTGATGAATTTTAGGAAACAGGATAACATTAGATAACTACACTTGTTTGTCAATTTAATAAACCAATTGCAAGAGTTTACGAATAAAAAAGTCAAGGTCCTGCTGTCATAGTTTTTAAAGTTTTTATTAAAATATGTAACTAAACTCTCAATTCCATGGCTGTGCAAAACATATCGGGTTTTCAAAAGTACCGTCTTTTCTTGGCTTTCAACTTATTGATAGCGGTTTTTGTTGTCATTTGAATTGAGTTGTGGACTAAACAAAGCAAGACAGGTCAGTTGTTTCAAAAATCGTTTAATAATAAAATGGCAAAAAAGAAAATACAATGGTATAGGTCAATATAGGAAATCAAGTGGATTTCAAAGCAGAGCTAAAGCAAAAATGTGCACCCAAAGGTACGAAATGTCATCATCGACAATGTGCGGCATCATTCAAAAATTTTCGGAATGGTAAACCGGTCGAAAACAATCAACGCCCGAGAATAATAACAGTGCGAACCGATCGGAAAATTAAAAAAAAAAATCCTTAACTATCCTTGTTTGTCTTCAAAAAAAATTGTTTGCGAACTCAATCTTTGAATTGATGCAAGCACTGTACGTAGGCGTTTAACAGAAGTTTACGAGTATCTGTGTTATTTTCGACAAATAAAAAACCGTTATTTACTGTTAAAACAGCACAGACAAAAAATGTACCACTTTATTCTCCTAGCAAGTCTTTGAAAACTTTTCTAACGCGAATCATTTCTTATGCTGTAGTTTGAGAGAAACCATTCAAATTGGTCCGCAAATTAAGTGGAAAACTGTGATTTTTAACAACGAGAGTACATTCAACTTTACTACTTCCGATGGAAATACTCATGTTAGACGAAAGAAGGGAACTCGTCTTCAGCCACGACATTGTCGCCCAACTCTAAAGCTTTGAGGAAGCAAATTGAGTTCATTTATTGAAATACATATAACAGTAATTAACAACAAAATAACAAAAACGTAACTTAGATAAACTAATTTTATCCTTACACTAACATTTATATGTCCTTTATTTTTAAGCGGCACATTTGCCTTGCATGGATTTTACCCAGTCCCTACAGTTCTCTACTGGGATGAAATTCCAAGCCTTCTTAGCCACTTTTCATAAATATTTCTTGCCTTATTTTTTTTTTTTAAGAACTCTCAAAAGATATTCTATATGTTTAATTATGGAGGTTGAGACAGCCTGTTGAAATATGTAACTCGGACTACTACATCTAATGTTACATACATATTTCCCCAGGCATCTGCATTACTTTTGCACTGTTCAGCTCAATTTTTTTGAACATGGCCAACCCCGTTGATTCGCTCAACCTAAATTGTATCACAATAGGTTTGTTAATGTATAGATCCGCGGATACGCTTACATCTTATTATATCGCATTTTATCACACCCAATTTTGTTTGCTGTCATATTTTTATATATCTCACACATCGTCCAACACCGCGATTGGTATGTTTAGCACGGGCCCACGACTGTGTTCTATAACGAACCTTTTAAATTAACAAAATACTGCTGGGTTCTCGCCAAATGCTAACTCTATGCAACAACATCTCAATTGCAGTTGCTTTAGTGGTTTGCTACAAAGTCTAAGTATCTGATTTGTTCGCATTTTCACGCGCTTCTTCGATGTAAGATCTCTCGGAACTCTATCGATATGCAGATCTTTTTTCTCCATACAACTTTGGATCGAATCGTATGTCGACCTGCCTCACACAAAATCGGAAGCCAAAGAGGTAAAAAAGATATCACTGTTGAGGCCCTACAACTTTTTCGTATATTTATGCGACATTAGCTTCATCGATCGGTAATTGTTACAATTCTCGTTAAGTTAGTTATTCGATCGCTTCTCCTCATTTTATTAAAAAAAAGTACGGGGCATATGTGAACCGGTCTATCAGGAATTTTCTCTTTATTAACAAGCACCATAATACTGACAATAAAATGTATATTTGGTTAAATTAAGAAACACATTAGGGTTTAGTAACGATGCACTATCGGCTATACCAACTCTCAATAAACGCACTTCGATCGCTTCGAAGCTAAAAAAAGTTCACTTTTGCGAAAGATCATGTGCAAACTTAAACAAAATAAATATAAAAAAACTTAGGAAATTACTTGGTTAATATCTGATGCAACATGACATCATTTAGCATCAATTTTGCAGTCAATCGGCATCGTTATTAAACATAAAAGCCACATCGCAATACAATTTTTTTTGTCTTTTTCTAAAGTAACTCTTCATCGGGGTAGCCTCTACAGGTACAAACTACAAAAGCCGTGGTTGGGACATTGGTTCATAATGTTACGATATTTCATAGTATGCAATTCATGACCATCGATCGTACATACTAAAAAAACGTAACCGGCTTTAGTTTGGTCTTAATGTAGGCAGAGTTTGCATATGCTATTTTGTAGTTAATTAGTATTTTGTTTTGTTTTAGTTGAAGAAATAAGGTACTGCTTTTTCTTGGTTTTTTAAACTAGTAATAGTTAAAAGTGTAAGAAAATCCACATTTACTTAACGTTATTCTTCTATTCTTCTAACTTAAACTCGTTGAATATATTCAGTTCAGTCAAAGTAAAACTCTGAATGCATTTTAAGCTGCTACTCTTAAAACAACCGGTTCGTTAATTATAAAGAAATAGCGGTTGAGGACAAATTTCTAGCGTCCATTAATTTAGAACAGGTGGAGTTACTGTTATCACAGAAAAGTCATTATACGTAGGCTAAGTTTAATACATTGCCAAACCACAGTTTTCCGATGTATAATATATACATACATATTTGTGAAAGATCCTCCTTTTATGTGTGCAACTAGACAAACTGTGAGACAAGCTTACAGTTGGTGGTGACCACACTAAGTTACACTAAGAAAGTTACAAAAGAGTTGACAAATATCCCTGGTTCCGACATCTTTTGCAAACATCATTTTATGAGTAGCATTCCTTTTAGGCAATGTCTAATTAGGACTATGTCGATATGCTAAACATGTTACATTTCATGTTAGGCTTACTTTTTCAGTTTACGCAGAATTTTGAAGAGTTTGCTGTTTTGTCAATACATCCAAAAATACTTGTGTCCTGCGATGTAAAGAATGTGCATTATTGAACAATCACCTTAAGAGATTCGTGACATTTCAATGTTAAAAAAAAAACTACCATTATTTTCGCTTCAAATATACGTTAGTGTATACTTCTATGGTGGATTTTGTCAGAAATGCTTATTGTTTTCCCTATCAATTCTGTTGGGAATACCAGTTTTACAATATATGTTATGTACATCGAAGCAAGAAGTCAGCCATAACCAGTCGATGCTACCTGGTTGAAACTGGTCGTTTTTGTTCATAGTCAGCTGCAGTCTATCTCTATCGATTCTTAAGCTGCCTTTTGTGACACTTTGCTGAAAATCACTGCAGGAATTAGGTGGACTTGACTTTGATTACCCCCGTGGTATGTTAAAGACCAATGGATAGCTTTAATGCGCGTTGCTGTTAAGTTTCCATTTATTCATGAATATTTTACTAGGCGTCAGTCATAACCAAAAGTAGTGATTTATTATAGGTACTCCTCTCTGTAGGATGCAGCATCTACTATATGTATCTACTTACCGATAGTTTTGTTAGGCTGGATTTAAACTTAGACACTCTGCAACAAAGTCAACTTTTCATTTAAATTCATTGAATCCCCGAATCCGAAAAACGATTTACGAGTATATGCTGCTTTGAATATACATACGTACATATATTCAAAATCGTACAGTAAGGTACCTACTCGTATTCACTCTTTAATCAAGGATTATAAGTAATTTTTTAGTCTTTTCTATGGAATTTCACGCTAAGAGAAACCGAGCCAAAGAGCTCGTCGTACTTCGTTGGTCCCTTCTGGGCTTTGGGATAACATAACACATAATAAAAGAATCTATCAGCGATACAATGCCTAACTATTGAATAAACGACAATCTGAAAATGATCATTGATTGGAATAACGTTGCGAAAAGCTTCTGAATATTGTGCATAGTTGGGGAGCCTACCCAGCACACTTAAAAACTGACTTCAGGGTGATCTGATGATCTGCGAAACTTAATTTCATATTGACGCACATTACAGAATCCTATTCCCGTTATTTGTTATGTCTTAAGTCAAAAGGTTGTAAGTTTTTGAGAAAAAAAAATTCTAGGTTTTCATATTGTGTTAAAGAAAAATACTAAAACGCTCTTTACCATTTGAAGACACAGTCACCACTAAAATCATCAGTCACTGAAAAAGATATAACAATTCTCTAGAAGAAACGAAAATGGTGTACCCTCTTTGTGCTCTGCCCAAAGTTTAGGATGGATACTGGATTCACCAACATAAATGCAAAAAAAAAAGTTTTTCTTGCGTGTATATATGTATACCTTTAAAGCAACAGTCATATCAAAGTTTTGTATTCACTGCTAACCAGAGCGGTTGAACATTGAAACGTGTAGGGTGCAAGGCAGGGAGGGGTTCACTCGGTTTTGGTTTGTTTGAAAAAAAGTGTATCTAAGGAATTTGAAATTGATTTTTTTTTTCTTCGTTTTTCTTCTCTCTTTTTGTTGGCAACCCCGCGAGCTGTCGTTTCCCATTGTTGGAGTGTTAAATGCTCGATTACATGGAGAACATTTCCCCCCTTTTTTTCAAATATTATTTTCTCTATTTTTGACCTCGCAGGTTATTACGTTTTCGTTATTTTTTATTTATTTAATAGTGTCGCCTAACTATATTATTATCATCATTTTCATAGTGTTTGGAGTATCCGATAGATATAAATTTTACTTTTCTTTCCTCAGAAAATCAATGATAAATAAAGAATGAATAAGAATTTTTGTGTGAAATTAAAAAATACAGGACCAACTGCAATATTGCAAGGATGATACCAATAAAGAAGTGTGTGTGATAGATTTTCATAGTGATTTTTTTTAATGTTCTGTGTATCCCTGGTATTAAATCAGGAATAGAAGTGAGTGGAAAAACATACAAGGAGAAACAAGGGGAATAAAAAACGATTAAAAAAAAAAGTGGTGAAAAGTAGTTGTACTCTATGTTTCGCGTATTTACATCTATCTGAACGTACTTTTTTGCGTTGTTTTTTGTGTCATCTAGTGTTTTCCTCCTTTCTCCTTTTCATACGATTTGGCAATTCATTGGTTGGCAAATAACCATCGGGATTTCTTCATCAGTTGTGTGTTGCGGTTCATCTTTACTACTTTTGTCGTCTTGTATTCGGTAATGGAAAATGTAGCGGCAGCTGGATAATAATGAGCGCATGCTATTTATATGTGAGTGAATGTAATTTTTCTTAAAAAAAAAAAACAACAAAAAAACTTATTTCTTTAAATATTGTATATTTATGTACATATGCATGTGCATATCTATAAACGCCAATAATGAAGTTAAGGATGATGGAAGAGATGAAGAAGAAAACAACTTTGTTGCTTTCTAGCAGTGTGTATACGTATAGTCGCAGTCGCAGTCGCAATCTCATACTTTACTCGTACTCGCGTTCCTATCTAACAGCAATAGATACACGATATATCTATCTATCTATCCCAATACCTAATGAAAAAGGAATTTACATGTGAACAGTAAACAGTGAACAGCAGTGGTATTTTTTTTTCTTGGTTGTTCCCTCGTTTTCTTGTCTTTTTCTGAGATTATTTTTTGAGTAGGTTTTTCAATGCTCGTTCGGTACCCCTACTTCTGCTCTTGGTCTCTTTTCACCCTGCCTTTTGCGCTCATATGATAACTCTATAGCTGAACTGAGCTGAGCTGGGTTGAACTATGTATACATATAGGTATATTTATATAGCTGAGTTCGCTGATGTTTCTGTTGCTTCTGTTTAAAGATACATACCGACATGCCTACGTACATATATTTTTTATTAGAGTAGTAGTTGGCAAGTATTGGCTGTTGGAATTGGAATCGGTGCGGTCTTGTTTTGTTTCATATTTCTCATCATTTCCGCTTATTATTCTCTCCCCGTGTTGCTCTCTTTTGAACTAACACCTTATACACAACTGAATTCTCATTGCCTTTGCTGTGCTTTTGTGCCTCGTATATCTGTATGTAGCACTGCTGCCTCATCGGTGGTGCTTGCAGTTTTGTGTAATTTTTGTCGCTATATTAACTACCACGACGTTCGTGGCAACGGACAATCAACTAACCGGTTAGAGAAAAACTCTTAAAGAATTATAACATTCACAAGTTGAAGTGTTATACACACTCCACTTCTAACCGCAGACGGATAAAAATCTAAAAAAAAAAAAAAAAAAAACAAAATCGAATGAAACAAAATTAAAAGAGAACACAAAAAAAAAAGTAAAACGTAATGAAAATTGAATTGTAAAGTCGTTGCCGTTGTGTCGTCAAAGCTGCACTCAGCAACTACTGCTACGTTAAGAAGAAGAAGTAGAAAAGCAGAATAAAAAAAAATCGACGAAAACGAAAACGCAAAAGAAGTATAAAGAAGAAAAAAGTGTAAGATAGAAAAGGGAATCGAGGGATACCCGGGGAAAAGGTGCAGTAGTTGAGCAAAAGTAGTGCGCACGAATCTGTCGTCGTCGGTTTTACAATATTTTATTTGAAATAAAATTTTTTTCTCTTTATCTACAGCCTACATCCATTCGCGAATCGACAATTTTTTTTTTCGGTTATTCATTTAATTTTGGCTTAGTTGTTCTTGTGCGATTGTTTCTAATTTTTTGTTTTACTTGTTATTTTGATGCAGAGCTGAGTCGAGTCTTCGGCTGTGTATCTCCTCTCTCTGTCCTTGTGTGCGTTCTTTATATTATTATATTTATTTGTTTATTTTACATTCATTCGTTTTGGGATATAACACAAAGTGTAAGCGTATGTGTCGTTTGTAAACCTTTTTTTTCTGTCGGATGTTGTATTGCATATTGCTTTCTATTTTTTTTTTGTCATTCGCTGAAAAGTTTTTTTTTATTTTTATTTTTTTTTTAAACTGATTTTCCTGTTGATTTATTTATTTAGTGCGTCGTTGTATGTGCACACTTATGCTTTCAGCGAAAAAGTGTTAGTTTTTCGTCATAATAATTGTTGTTTTGTTTGAGAAAAAATTGATATCGATGTAAATATTTTATTATCGGTTAGAAATTGAATTATTACTGTGGAATTTTTTATATAGGTTTACACGAATGTAAATGCATGGTTCGGATACCTCTGTGGTTAAGTTTGACGGGGATAAAAATGTTTTTGTGATCTCAGAAGAAGAAATCTGTGTTTGTACAAATTGTTTTTAAAAAAAATATTTTGTGATCATACCTACAAAAGGAAAATTTATCTGAAAGATATCAAGAAAGAAAATCGCTTAATTTTTGCACACCTCTCCGACGAGTAAAAGTGTTACGTGCACATATTGGTGTAGTTTTCAATTGAATCAAACGAAATAGAAAAGAAAAAGTGCAGACAAATCGAAAAAAGAAAATAAATATATAAGAAGAAAAAGAAAAGAAAAAAAATATCACCAACATAGCTAAAAGTTTGTGTTTGGATTTATTTGCTGTCATGCAAAATTGGCAGCAGCAATCACAGCAACAATTTGACATTGTTCATAGTCATCATCATCAGCAGCATCTTCTTCATCATCACCATAATAACAATCATCAACAGCATAACGGCCACACTAACAACAACAATAACACCAACAGCAGTAGCAGTAACAACAACAATGGGATTTATTATTTATTTTATAAAGATTTATATGTGAGTGAATACAATTTCTTTCTGTCTGTTTTTGAATTATTTCGTGCTATCAACGAGGATGAAATATACCTACATACTCGTAAATTGAAAATTTCCTTCAAACTTTTCTGATAAGGTAGATGGGTATTGTATTAAATAAAGAGAATTTTGTAGCGGAAATTCCATTATTATCATCTGACCCGATTTAGGTACAATATATAGGTACCTACCTATCTCCTACTACCTTCTTCTTATTTTTTTATTTCCATTTATCTGCAAGTTCTCTCAATTAAGTCTATTTGTCCATAATAACTTACAAACCATTTTATTTTTGAATTTGGTAGAAATATCTGTGTAGAACATGAGAGAATACAAAAGAAAAATAGAAGCGAAAATAAAAGAAATAAAAGTATCACAGTTAATTCGGTTTCAAGGTTAAATATATACAGTCATACATACGTCTTATATGAGAAGAGTTTTTTTTTTCATACATAAAATTTGTCTACTCTGTTATTTAGTGAATAATCTTTTTTACTATTTACAGATGTACACATTAATATATATGTACCTATATGTATATTGTATATACATTCCTATGCACATACATACTCATCAAAGCACATAATTTTATTCACAAAATATAATAGTAAAAGATCACTGGACTGGTGATTGTTCGTCCGAATTTAAATGAATAAATGTGAAAAGTTTTATAATTTTTCAACTGGATGCAGCTTAAAGTGCTTGCATGTGAACGTGACCTCAATCCAGAAAGATTATTGTGAATATTCTTTTCTCTCTCTCTTGAATGGATGTCTAAGGGAAGTTAAATATTTAGCGTAAACAAACTTCCATTTTGAATTTTTATTTTCTTTTCCGTTAATAATTTCTAACATTTTCACAAAAATGGGAAATTTTTCGGCTTTTACTTTACTTTTACTTTTACTTCCCTAGAAAAGAAAACATTCGCTTTGAACGAATTGTTCATAAAGTAAAATATTACTAGGTGACTACATATTAAAGTTTAGGTACATAGCTGCTATAAAATTATGGCATGTCACCTGCAATGTGAAGAACAAATATTATGATTGATTAATGAAGGAATGTCACAACTCAAAATTCGGCGTATTTGAGTTGTGGTGTCACAAATGGCTCCGAATAGTTGTCAGAACATAGTGGAAAACGTCGTCGCAAGCGTAAAAGCAATCCCTGGCCACAAGGAACATGAAACTTCAGTTAGGTGGAAAAATGACATAAATCAAATTCTAATTAAAATTTGGGGTAGTAGTCCTCGGAATTTTGAAAAATCATTAACAACATGCTACCTACCATACGTCTTGAATTAAAAAAGAGGAAATATGATAAAGAGTTATTTTTGTTTCTTTAGAACGTTGTACATACTCGTACAATACATTCGTTGCAAATTTTCAAACCGCTCTTCTGAAAAGTTGATGATTTTGAGTTGTGACACTGCAGCGATATATATTTTTCGCAGTTCATCCATTTTAGGACAATTTTCTCTCTGAAGGAAGATGGAAATTCTTTTATGACAGATCCACATCCATCAACCTTCCAGTTCTTTGGAATACGGAACATAAATACCATAAAACGATGACCTCTGACTTTGTATTCAACACGGCCGAGCTTTTTAAGAGGGAGAACTACAAAAAACTTCTTTCTTAGTTTTATTCGATTCCAAAAATTTTCAAAATAACATATTGCATTAAAATTTTGAATTGATTACTCAAAATTTCACTAAATTATACTATTAAGAAGTTGGATGAATCAGAACAGTGATAATAACTTTGAAAGCCTTTTCCTTAAGTCCCGATCTTTTTTTTTTAATTATTTCACCATGAAAAAATATTTATTTTAGATGATCATTACTTATTTAAGCTGATGCAAGAAAATTAAGTTGCGAATTTTTCTATCTTTTCTAACCTTTTTTGTTGTTTCACCAACGACTAAATATTTTTGAAATCAGAAAAAAAGAAGTTTTTTTTGTTGATCGAAAATTAAAATACAATAGTTATGCATCAGCTGAGCATTATTATGATAAGGCGATGAATATAATAGCATTAAAAATAATGATTATTTTTTATTTTTCAATTGCTCTACACTTACAAATTCAAAAGAATTGCTGCATTTTTTGACTTGGTAATGTAGGTTTCTCTAAAGGGAATCAGACCTAGAAATCGACAAATAAGAAGTTTTTCAGTACTGCAAGATGATTTAAACATTTTGCTTTTTCTATTATCGATAAAACCTAGGTACTACAGCTATAACGTCTATACGAGTATGTATCAAGACATAATTTTCTCTGGTAAAAGAGCATTTGGTCCTGAAGAACATATTTCTTTAGCAATGTGCTTAACAAATTCACACCCTGAGCCTTTTGCTTCATAATTTCTTCGTCTCTTTCAACCGAACACTTATTTTTAGAAATCGACATCCAAAAAGTTCCTACAAGAAATAGAAAAAAGAATAGTAGAACTGCAACCTTAGGTTACACAATTCATCAGAACTAAGCGGTAAGCTTAATTTTTATTGGTGGAAGCATTGAGAAAATGTGGAGAAAGTGTCATTGCTTCAAAAGAAAGCGGATTCTATGTGACTGCCATTTCCGTGAAATACGTCAACGTCAACCTATCCGGCAACTTAACGGATGCAACGAACTCTATGGGGCGGGTCCTTAAGGTAGCAGTGAAGTTGCAAATGGGCAATCAGCAGAACAATATGGTAGCAGATTAATTTTTTTTGTCTGGTGGTGTTGGAAGAGGATTCAGAGGAATTTAACCAAAGCATCTGATGACAATATACGCCTAGAGTTATGGAACTTCACCAGATGACCCAACATTTAAAGGGGCCAAGACAAGAAGAATAGGAGTACTTTTAAATGCATCTGGAATCATTGCCCTTGACTTTTCAAGTTCCTTTACGATATATTGGACAGCAGGTTTATTTCAGAAGCATAGTCTCGGCGATAACGAACCCTATGTAAGAAATAAAAACACAATAGCTCCTTTCGGTGCGGCGGTAATGTCACTATGCAGAGAACGCAAAGGCAGTAGATAAACAGTTGGGAATGAATAAAAAGCACTTAAGCACATTAACTCGGAAAGCTGAAGGGCAATGTCAAAAATGTAACACGCCTAATAAATTATTACGTTCCCGGCCATTTCCAACAAATCTCATGTTTTCACTCATCATCTTAAAGTTTGAAAATGGAACCTAGCATATCCTAAAGTATCCACAAAAAAATGATTATCATCTTTCAATGTGAAGTTGGGAGCATCATTAAAATTATTGCAATTAAAAAGTCTGATAATTTTAAGATGTTGGATGCCACATGGAAATAACCACTGAGCCTAAAAATCGTTCTTTCTCTCTGTCCCAATTAAACACATGCTCAGGCACTTTAAGTGTAGTAATACCCACTTGGGTGTTAAGGTTTTTTTTTTTTTTTTTTAAGAGGTAATTAAGTTTTACAGGACCTCTCGCTGCAGACGACAAATAAATTATATTGATTGAACAAGGGACCTGCAATTCGATTATGTTGTGTGCTCATATACATCGAGAGTCATTTTAAACAAATGTGTTATTTAAACAAGTGTCGAATGTTCAAGTAATGCAATTCACTGCCATCTTAATTCTTTAGATCAGATCGGATCAGATATCAATGCTGTGTACAAAACAAGGAAGCATATCTAGAGGTGTTTTAGTTGAATGATTACAATTTATATGTCTGAAGAAATTCTTCTGTTTCGTTTCTAATCCCTCCAACGACTTCGTTGTAGAAACCAAAAAGATAGCGAAAATGAACTACATAATCTTTCTTTGGCCTAGATAGATAACCGATTAACAAAATTTTCTGAATCTTGTACAAATTTTACGAAAGCATCCTCCCTCTAAAGTACGATCGATAGTTGATCGATAGTGTCATTGCAACCAAATATGGAATTAATGCAATGATAGAAAATCGAATGATTTGTGCCATTTAGTATGAAATACAGAGTTAAATTGTTGAAGTTCCATAGAAATTAGTAACATAAAGGACGCAACCAGTGAAGAACCGGTTTGATACCAATGATGCCATTGGTCGAAAAAGTAGCAGCAAGGTTTATTATTTTTTCATGTACGAGTACGAATCTTGAACCTGCTTTAAATGTTGCATCATACAGTCATTTTAGAATTCCCAGATATCATAACCGGAACAAAGCTATAAAATCGAGTTTTGCCCTATTTTCTAACGTACGAGTATGCACATATAAATACATTAATAATCATCTAGATAATTAGAAAAAGAAAGAAAAACAATTAAATTTGCACATAAAAATGCCTTTGCGCTATCATGTACATATGTATGTATATATATAAGATACTAGTGCGTTTCACAGTACCATTGAATAATGAGATTCTTAACTTTATGCGAATATATGAAGCACCAGGAGTACTCCTCTATAAATGCTCTTTCTGCTGCAATTTCATTTTTTGCTGTTTGCTGTGCTCATGTTTGCACTTGATAAAAGATGGCGATATTTATACAGATTACATACATATGTATGTATAAACGTGTGGACAGAAAAAAAAATCAGAAATACGATTAAAAGCATTCGTGGAACATAAGCAGAATGGAGAAAAAATCTATCAAATAAAAAAAAGAATGAAAATATGTATAAATAAGTGTACTTTTGCACATAAAGTGATTCGATGAAAAAGCTTAACGGTCGCCGCGACGGACAATGTCGCCTTTTAATACCATGGATGATGTTAGTGGGTTTATTTGCGATATTGCTGTTGTGCTGTAGCCTTGGCTAATGGTACAAGGCGTAAACCAGGAGGAGATCTAGTGAGTTTAATAAGAATGGCAGGCAATTGCAAAAACGTGAAAAAGACTTGACGAAATGGCAAAGCAGCAAAGTTGTCGGTTTGGACACAAGGTAATATTAGATACATAAGCGATTGAGAAAAAAAAAAAAGAAAACAAAAAGGGGGAAATGGGATGATGCCGTAGTGCGGAGAAATCTTTTTTTCAGCATCACAGTGTTAGCTCTTATTCATTTATGTTCATATATATGTATGTTTAACATCGTTGCGCGTTGTCTTCGTATTCTATTACCATCATCATCCACCACTTTTCACGATCGACGCTTTTGTTTAAACCTGTAACATGAGAACATGGGAGTTTTTAAAATTAGAAAAAGTTCATAGGGAAGCTACAATAGAACTGATGTGTGTAAGAGTTGGTATTCCCCATACCAAAAGGATAATTTTTCAATCTGCTCATTTTTGAAATGTTTTCTATTGCGAAGCATTTACCTTCTTTAGTAATAAATTTTTGCAGCGTTACCCTTTGGATAGTCCTAGAAGAATTTTCTAAAGTCGGGATAACTCACTTAGATACGGAAAGCACCGCCATTGAGAATTTGTCTTGACTTTCAGTTTTTGAATGTGGAACATATTAAATAAAAATTCTATATATCAAATATACAATTGAAGTACACAAAATAACAATTCAAGAATGCTTGCATTTTTGCATCAACCTAACCGTACGTTTTAAAATCACTACTGTTTTCGAACCAACATACCCTATGTGCGAAAAGCAAATAATTCAATGCGAATATTTTTATTTTTTTTTATAAAGAGAAATGTTAAACCTTCAAAAAGAAAATAAATATTTGATTAAGAAATGAAAATGGCTATACATGAGTGTTCCTTTGAATGAATTTTCGAATGCGTAATTAATTCTTGTCCACATCGTTCAACCCTCTTAACACAATGGATATTTTCGTCATATCCTTTTTTAGGTATGTATCTAAAATATACATGTACGTCAATGCTGTATGTATTATATAAGAAAGTATTCTTTTGTTTAGAATACGATTACGTATGAGTAGGAATCTTTTTTCTTGTCTCTTTTAAATGCGTGACGCGTATTATATTTATTTGCTTACTATCCATAAATTATATGATATATGTAAGTAAAATGGACAACTAATTCTTTTGATAATACTTACATGCCCAAGCTACAATAAATTTTCTTTGATAGATATGTATATTGTACATAGTCGTACACAGCCGTGTACATTAGACAAAACTAGTTTTCCGTTTGGATTTTAAATTGCAGTCCACAACATATGTATGTATATGCAATGGGATACTAATGAACATATGTATGTATGTATGGATATATGGTACATATATGTATATACATACATATAATGTATAAATCTATATTACGTACATGTTTTTCATTTTTCTTGTTGTTTTATACGCAATTTTGTTCCTAAAAGACGCAAAACAAAATAATGTGCTATGCCTACCAGTGTATACATGAATGTGTGTATGTATACTATATATATGTACCCATGAACATATTATTCAAAAGTGTTTTCAAAAACTAACGGGCAATTTTATATTGCGTAGGCAGTGAGCCTCTTATGACCGAAACGTGGGACTTATTTTAGGGGGCTAAAGTAGGTTATACGGCATATGTTTTTGAATCTATTTGCCACGTGTTCAGACTATTGCTTGTTTCGTCCTTAGAAACGTCGGTTTCAGTCGGTTTCGAAGAGTGAAACATTCGAGAAGGAGGGACGCTATTTGAGGAACGTTTGTTTTTTATCGATAATTGTGCTCACTTTTTTTTTTGTTATTGGTTCGTTTTTATAATGAGTGACAAAGTGTATTGTGGTAAAAAGGTGCAAAAGAGATACGTACATACAGCAAGAGACCGTACATATCTGGAAAAAGACCGTTGAATCGACACGAGCTAGAGGCACCAAGTGAAATGAAGGCTAGTACATCCGCGAAAAAATTGAAGCAATTGGAAGATATGTACGATATTGAAGTGAATCCAGATTTTGGTTATCGTATGATAAGCTAGCTTTATTGCAGTTGCGCAGTTGCAGTGGTAAGCGCGGTTTGGAATTCAGAATAGTAGTGTTCTATGAAAAACTTGTACCGACTGAGATACCTAGTAGATCATTTATTGAAAAAGGCTATGAAATAAACAGTAGAATTGTAATTTGAATGCGATTACTTGGAATAAGAAAGATGAGGCAACTAGGTATTTGTATTGAAAAAGGAGGAAATGGAATTAGTTTGCGTCCTTGTTTGGCTTAGTGACAATTACAGTGCAAAAATCATAGACTCCGCAGTGAAATCAAAATATTGTAAGGCACGTGAGTACTGGAAGAATAAAGAGGATGCCGAAGAATACAGGGAATGGGAACAAAATCGTAAAGATCAGCAGGAAAAATTGAGGTAGATGCAGTTGTTGAGATGTTTCAGCGATCCGAAGCTTTGCACCTAGTAAAATGCACCCATTATATTGGTGACGGTGATTCTAAGACTTTTAAAGGCATTACTGATGCTAATCTAAGGGAATGTCACTGTACTCAAGAAAGAGTATATAGGTCGCGTTCAAAAGTGAATGGGTACCCGGCTACATAATTTGAAAAAGAATACAAGAGGTCTCGCTGGAAGTGGCAAATTGACGGGAAAACTAATAAACGAACTGTACTTATTATGGATTCCATTCTTAGGGTTGAAACATGAAACATTCAGTTGAAAACATGAGAAACAGTATATGGGCTACACTCGATCATAAATTATCTACTGATGCAAAACCGCAGCACGATAAATGTCCGATCGAAGAGGATTCATGGTGCTCATAGCAAAGGCTAAAGCTACAAATAGTTTGGCTGAGTATCTACACACATAAACCAGCTCTTCTAATTAAAGTGGATGAAGATATCAAGCCAGTCTACGAAGAATTGACCAGAGACAATCTTCTTATTCGATGCATCGGCGGTTATACTCAAAGCTATAATGAAAGTTTTAATTCGACCCCAAAATCAATTTCTAGTGGTAAAACTGTGTTGTATATATAATGAAAGCAATGGACTTAGAAATCGGGCCCCAACAGCTACGAAATGTGCTATGAGATTGACAAAGAGCACATAGAGCTTGCAGAGAGATTGCTGTCTGAATCTACAAAAGAGTGGAGGTTTTGCATTAAAATCCAATAGAGGAGAAATGAAAGAGCAGGATCTAGAAGGCCAATTGTATGGTGCAGGCATCGCGGATTAAATGTATTGCAAGATTTTTCACGAATTTCTATAACTTACAATTTTAAACGCGTTTGTCATGTTGGCTGCACCTATAACTTGAATAATTTTCAGCCAATTCACTTCAAATTGTAACTAGATCTTTAAAAATATATTGTCTAAATAAGCATGTAGGATTTTTGTTATATGGCATAGTTCATTTGTTATTAACAATTTTCTAGCGATTTTTGGCCAAAAATCAATATATCAAGAAGACTCATCACAATTCGAAATTTACAGCATCTGTTGGTACGGCCGTAAACCCTTCCAAAAAAGAGAGGTCATCTGAGAAACGCTGCACAGCCGCCGTTTTTAAATAACTTATTCTATAAAAATTATGTTTTACAGTCAACCATATGTACAATAAATTTCGAACCTTTGTAAACTCGATTTATTTTGTATTTTTCCTGAAAAACACAAAAAAATTATATTTTTACGGCCTCTAGATTGGTCTAACATCTTAAACGCTACAATGGTAGCAATATTATGTGATTAGTGAAGAAGGCTATGTTTGTTTGCTTGCGAGTGGCTATTTGTGAATGGTTGGAAAACGTGGTAAAGTGATAGAAATGATTATGAACGATTGCCGAATCACAATCAGAGAAGTTTCTGACGAAGTTGGCATATCAATTGGCTCATACTATGATTTTTTTCGGATGTTTTTCGTATTAAAAATTTAACAGCAAAATTTGTGCCAAAGGTGTTGAATTTCGAGCAAAAAATAAGGTACAATCGTCCCAGTGGAGTCATTCTGGATCGCCAAGACTGAAAAAAACTCGATAAGCCAGGTCAAATATAAATGCTATGATCACTGTTTTCTTCAATTTTAACGACATAGTGCACCATGAGATCTTGCCAAAGGTCAATAGATCAATAAGGATTACTACCTAGAAGTCCAACGCCGTTTGCGGGAAGTAATCCATAGAAAACATCCGGATTTGTGGCGAAACAATTTATGGTTTTCGCACCACGATAATACACCTGCATACACTTCATTGCTTGTTCGTGAATTTTTGGCGAAAAAACAACACAGTAATGATGCCAAGCCTCCTAATTCTCCTGATATGGCCCCATGTGACTTTTTATTCTTTTGAAAAATAAAAAGAACCTTAAAGACCGTCCTTTTTCAAGATGATAGATGAGATTAAAAGCGCATCGCTGAGAGAACTAAATACAATCCCAACGATCGAGTTCCAGAAGTCTGTCATAAGTGTATAATATCTAATGGGGAATACTTTGAAGGTAATAACATTTTTGTAGATGAATAAATAAAATTGTTTCCAAAACATGGTAATTCCCGTTACTTTTTGAACACAGTCATATATTGCTTTAAATTGCGATGTTTATCAGTTTCAATTCAATTTATGTAAGAAAATCAATCGTTGTGTAAATTAAGCAATGTTAATTAATATAAACATGTATGTACGCATACAAATCATGTATTTTTTTTATCAAAATTCGCGATCAGCTACGACTACGACCGAACAATTAAACGTTTAGTAAAAAAATTGACTTATCGACTCCACAATGCTGCCGTACCTGTGGGACAGCGAAGTGCCTGCAGAGAAGAGAATATTGTGACTGTAAATCAAAACCTGGGCACGTCTTAAACGTCTCTGTGGTGTATTTTGCTAAAAGTCTTGGGCGATACGTCAATAAGATCGTATTGATCATGATCTTCATGAAAGCTAGCGTCAAACGACCGTTGCACTTTCGCGGGTTCTATTGAAGATGCAAGAAGATCTGGATTTTCACCGAAAAATCATCCTCACTGACGAGCCACATTTTTGGTTAAATACCTTTGTTGCAAAATTACCGCATTTGGTCAAGTGAACAGCCGGACGGGCTTCAAATCTATGCCACCTCCGGACCGTGCTTTTTCTGAGATGATCCCAATTTGTTTTTGTTTTGATATAAATTGGAACTTGAAGACTTGAGATGGTATGTAGTTTCAGCACGATGGTGCATGGAATAATTCGGTGATCAACTCTCGCACTGCTCGCGCGAATTAACACCTTCCGACTCTTTTCATTGAGATTACATTAAGCCTCTGGTTAACGTAGACCAAGCCGGTGTAACTGAATATCAGCCGAAATTAAGCGAATATGTTGAAAATTGGATGCAGCACTCATGCAGACGGTGTCGTGAGAACTTTCGAATGGTGTCTTATTTTATAAATAATTAATTAAATTCCAATTTAAAATAAGAATGTCATAGTTGTCTTTTCATTTAAAAAGCAAATTGGGTCGCATCTAATGTAAAATGGAGTACAAGCCAAGTGAAACATCGTAATTCTTCAAAATTGGGGGCAAAAACATTAAGTCAACGGTGCTAAAAAGATCACTAAAACTGTTGAAGATAAGAAGATGTCCACTGTACTGGAAATCTGTAACAAGTAAAGCACGTCTGTATGCCTACCGTCAAAACTCAATGACCGAGTAGCTACGGGAAAGTCTATTTCTATGGGCTGCAAAAGCAGAAGCGCAGACTAAGGAAACAAAGCTCGAAGCTATCGGTTTTATGCGAAAGAGTCTACTTCAATAGGATGACGAACATCTGATTCGTGATTGGTGGCTTTTGTAATGAAATGGGGCTGTTTTGGCGGAGAAACAGTTGATAATATCTTCGAAGTAGTCAGAGGATTATTACGAATGGATCACGAAAACTCTTGAAAATGAGATACTGCCATAGAATCATCTTCAACACGTAAATGTACCCGAGCTGTATTCGGGTGCGAGTACACAGAAGGAAAATCGTATGTCACGATCTGGCCACCACAGCTCTTGTACAACGAGCCGAACGGTTTGTCCAACTTCCACTGGATGTTTTTTTTTTTTATATATAATTTACGCGCGCCTAAGGGGTTAGATACCCTTTTACTGTTGCCATGGCGCGGGCGGAAAGTTAGAAGGAGGAGAAAGGAAAATTGGTCTTGTAGTGGTTTGAAACTCAGGTGTGTTTGGTTTCGATATTCGCTCTCCAGGGGGTGGGAATCCGAATAAAACGGAGAGTTTTTTCTTCACTCAGAGTGATTCGAAGGTTATAATTCGCACTATTTTCTTGTGCTTGAAACTCTACAACAGCCAAATCTACGTGCCAGTGTTATGCCTTCACACGCAGAATTTTTCTGTCTGAGTTTCAATTACACAAATGAAAAACTTTTTAAAGACTTGTCATGGGCAGGATTCGAACCTTGACCCCTCCGAGTGAGAAGCGATTGTTAGTACCACTACACCACGGCCACCCTTAATAATAATGTATAATAGAAACTCTGTTTCTAATTTCTAAATACGATGCAACACTTTTATTTAACTATGTATCTGATAAGTCAAAAAGAAGGAACACATTTTGCACTCGCAACATAACATGCATTGTTTTGTTTAAATGTACACTTACTTATACATATACAGTGTTTGGTATGTAATCAATTTTTCCCTTTTGCTATTTGTAAATTCCCAACCGGCAGATGTCAGCATTAAACTTTTTTTTTAAGTGAAATAGAAACCTTGATCTATGACAATAGAAATTTGATTGCTAATCTTTAATTGTTTTTGAGGCTTTCCTGTGAAATTTCAAATTTCTAACAGGTAGAACAGAATACTTGAATACCTATGTATTTACCTACTTGTAGATACAATTATACGATGAATTGACTAACAGATGTTTTCGAATTTTCAAATATGTCGGAGTACATATGTACCTATCTAGAATACATACATATGCCCGTGTTCCTGAAAATAAACAATTATTTTGTTCAGAGGAAAAATTTACGTCATGTTTTTAAATTATGTTTGTACTATGTTGAAAATTCATAGGTACTTCAAAGAGACTAGTAACTAATAACGATGCGTAATGCAATCAATTTGTATGTAATTATAATTTAGATAAAACTATACATAATAAGCAAAATTTCATGTCAATACATATGCATATGTATGTAGGTAAATAGCATAAGCACACCGTACAAACAAATAAAACATTTTAAAATCGTTAGATTAATATTCAATAGCCACAAAAATTATTAAGTTTTAAAATTCTCATTTGTTATTTATACCTATATAGTAAATACAGCGCATGTACATACCTACATACATATGTATATATAGAACAATAGGCACAGCTAAATTCATACATAGGTATGTAGCTCCTTGCCTTTTTGATTTAGCAATAAAACATTAAATATATGTACAATACATACATATGTATGTAAAGATATGTATTATAGAAACTGGAAAATCGACAAAACAAAAAACGAAATATACCTATATTGTACGTAAATATTTTCGCGATGTTCCCGCTACTTGTGAGATACTTTTAATAAACCAACAAATAAACGAAAATAAAAAAATCGTTTCTACAATTTTGAATTACGTGGCCACGAGTGCTTACGTTTGTTATATACGGTACTGCATATATATGTACGTAGCTACATACATATTTATGTATACACTCTGTGTAGGTATGTAAATGTTTACTGAGGTGATGATCATAAATGATGACTTCCATATATAGATTCTTTGCTGTTGTCTGTTGCTGCTGCTGCTTTTATTTCACTACTCATCGAGTGCTACGGCAGCGGTATTTGTTCATTTTAATTAGACCTTGTCGTCCATTTACATCTCTTAAATGTATTTAGGTATCTTATTCAGACGCTATTTCATGATATAATTTATATTCAAACGCTGCTGGTACATGATGGAGTTCTTCTTCTTTAGCCACTACTGTTGTAGATACTCGTACATGTAGTTATGTATATGCTTGGGCGAGTATATCATACGTTTATAAAGAACTATGTATCATGTTTATATGGGCGATGAATTGTGAGAAATGAAGGAGGGTGAAAAAATTAAAAATACATATATACATATATATAGACACGTCCAAACAAACCTACAAATGTATGTATGTACGATTACTTCCACACAATCTTCGACTTTTAGCTAAGCTCAACTGTGAGCACAATCTCTAATATGGGTGATAAAACATGTGTCGCATTCGTACATATGTATGTATGTATATGAATCATTTGATTTTTTTTTTTTGCCTGTGATAATGAAAATGATGATGATGAGGAAGACACGAAGAAATTTGTAAGCCCCAAGAGAATAAAAGACACAAACGACGTAGGTAGGTATATGTTTGTCCGTTGCTGACGACGATATTCGTCGTGGCCATATTGGTAAATGATTTAATCAATTAAAACCAAAAAAAAGCTAAAGTTCAATAAATTAAAAGCAGCCAATGGTGGGGTGGATGACATAAGAGCGGAACTGAAAGGGGGGCGAGTATAAGTAAGGGAGTGTTTGAATACGAAGGAAACAAAGATAAAGCCGACGACAAACAACAATTGCACTTTGGATGGGTGTGAGCGACATTTACGTCATCATAAAAATAGAAACAAACAAAATAACCCAGCATTGACCGCATTGTCAGCAGTTATATGACGCGAAATTATCTTAAATTACAATAAGGTGACTCAGGATAACTACCTATATATGTAAGTGGTGAAATGGAAGGATGAAAAATCGATTTTGGGGAAGTACGGCACTGAAAATATTCGCTCTTATTTTTCTTTCATCTGTCAAAGTAAAAAAAAAAACTAGGTATAAAGTAAAAGTTTTACGTATTAGATAATAGCATATATTAAATAAAAAGCTTTCAATACCTAGAATTCTTTCTTCCTGAAGCATGATATAGTAGCTCGTTTCAAATCTGTTGGCCAGTCTATTGCGCAGGTCTCTTAAATTTGCTCTCACAAAAATTTAAATTTCTAAATAAAAGGGAAAATTTACAACAGCAAATATGTATGCTCAATTGATCGTTACATCGTTAAAAGAGAAAAAAAAATGGAGGAGGACGTGCACATCCATGCATTCTCTCATTTAAATTGTTCCTTACTCTCTTTGCAGATGTGGCCATTAGCCAACTGATTTGAATCGAATTATACCTTGTTATATGGGTATTAATGATCTGTCCAGTCTAAGCAAGAACTTTTATAAAATAGCTTTAAAATGAGAATGATTGGAACTGCTTCCTCATCTGTTCTAATATGGACATTCAAAAGGACGAAACAACATGCGAGTTCTGCAATCAGAGAAGAAGAGAGAAACATCAGCTTATCCACAAGAAAAATGAGAAAACAAGAAGCTGTTACGAACAGAACTCTGCTGCGGCAACCCAAGAAACCTAGTAATAGATCACCAGACGATACCGAGAATTTAGAAGGAATTCGACGAACTTTTCTTTGTCAGGCAACGATGACACCCAAAAATTCCGTGCATCTGACCAAACATCCCCATTTCCTAACTTAAGAACATCAAGAGTCATCAAACAAAAGTCTACGATAGACCAATTAAAGCTACACCCGATTAATGGAGCGTCAGTATATTGTTTAGATCAATAAAAAAAAACGAATCCATAAAAACTTTAGCAATAATAATAATCGCATACGAGTATATGTAAGTTTCTGACTGGTTCCTCTCTGTGTTATTTAACGGTGGGGGGGACTCACCGACTGAGAACTCTTTAAAAAAAAAAAAACTCAAGAATTCCAGATCGAGTTAAATGTGGCTTAAATGGTTATGTATACAGAACCATGTCTAGCTTCGATATATCGAACAAACCTATCGCCTTGTATAACCATTTGTTTTTCAAATATAAAAACTTGGAAATTCAGCAGGATTTATTCTTGTTATTATTTTCTTTTTTGTACTAGCAGAATGAATGCCAACGTCAATATTTCTTGACCATTGTGTTCAATCCAATAGGATGTACTTAATAGTTTTGACTTCCATGAACTTTCCTCTCAGCCTTATTGTCGTGCAAACAACGAAACATATAGCATTGTTTTTAAACATTGTTATTGATAATTCCTCCTGGTATAAAGTCTTACGTACAAGTACATACATGTAAGCATACATTCCAGCTAAAAAATAGTATTTACTCGTAATAATTATTCAGATCTGCGATCTATTTTTCGAAAATTCTTTTAACACTAATTGCCATTTAAATGTGTAAGTGATGAGCCAAATATAAATATAAATGAAAATACTTTGCACTTTCCTCGGCAATGAGAAAACTATTAATTAAATAAGTAGCCTGCTTAACTAAATGATGCCGAGTATATACAGTGACGGCAAAATAATTAGCACAGTTTTGTGAAATTGTTAATCATATGCTAAACATGTTTTTTTTTTTTGTTATAAAATAGTTTTGTTGTGTTAAGTTGCATATTGTTTTCCATCCCTGTTTACCAACGGTTTAAATTTCCGTTGCAAAAATCATCTTGCAAAAGCACGTTAGTTCGTTATTTGGTGGTTTTTATCATATTTTAAGGGTTTTTGTTCTATTTTGCTGACATATAGTAATTAGCAAAATGAAGTTGTTCTGTTAGTTATATTGACATTTAAACAAAGCTTTTAATATAGGTCATGGTAAACATTTAACAGAAAGCTTTTCATAACGCGTGTTGGGATTTAAAGACTGGAGGCCTTATCAGCGATATCACGAAATTTAGAGATAATCAATGCTAATACACCTCTGCAATGAAACAGGATTTGGTCAAAATAAAATGCGAAAAATTGTTTGTCTGAGTAAAGTGGATTCTTTCATAACGGTACCCAAAATAAAGCTGAAAATTTGAGCAAAATTAACATTAACGTTTCTGTAAGCACACCTGAGAGAAAAATTATTCGTACGCATTGCTAGAAAAAAAATGGTTTCAATTCGGAATCAGAAACGCCGTTTGCAGTTTTCAAGGGAGCATCTTCATAAAGAGTGGAAAAATGTCTTGTGGATGAGCCGCAATTTTAATTTGGATTGGATGGAAACCTTTACGTACGTTGCGGGATTAACCAGGAGTGTAACCCTAAATACAACCACAAGACCGTAAAACATGGTGAAGGGGCGGTGTCGTTGTTTGGGTTATTTTTTTTGGTTTGATATGATACCTATTTATGGTATAGAGGAAAATACTTAATACAAGGATGGGTGGCCGTGTCTCAAGTGGTAGTGTATTGGATTCCCAATCGGACGGATCGGGGTTCAATACCAGCCGTGACCGAAAGACTTTTTCAAGCAACTAAAATCTAGTGAAATGAATGCTTGCCTAAATACAACATCAAGTCCATTCACACTAATAATTTAGTCCCCCATGCAGCAAAATAGCCACATCTTTCTTTCCCTTTCTGCCCCATTACATCATAAGTGTAATCATACCCACTTGAGTTCTTTAAAAAAAGGAGATCCTATGCAAGACAACACATCCGTATGTACGCACGATAATGACCCAAAACATACGGCTAAGTGAAGCAATCGTTACTGGATTGAGTTGGCCAACAGTTTCAAATCTGAACCAGCTTTGCGCGGAAGTTCAGCGAGCTTGGAACGCGATCCCGCGAGAGTCTTTAACCTCCCATATCAGCAGTGAGCCGCCGTGCTGTTGTTATTAGAAATAAGGGTTATCCCACAAAATATTCACAATTCCCTTTAATATTAAATTACATTTACTATAGTATTTGTTGTTGTTAAGACAATTTTTTTTATGAATTTTTAGTAATATTAATGAAGTGTGCTATTTATTTTGTTGCAAAGAACTTAGATGTAAGCGTATTTTTTTTTTTTTTATTACATAGCAAATTTTTCCATTTTTTTATCTTATTTTTTTTAATCACATAATTGTGCAGTTAAATTTTAAAACTTAAAGCACTCTGGCAACACCAAGTCGCAGAAAATGTGCTATTGTGCTATTTATTTCGTCGCCACTGAATATTACGAAAGAAAACTGTGTGGTGTTTTCTGGGATTAGAAGCAATGAGAAGTACTTCTTAAGCCTTTGCGATCGATATTTTCCTTCTGAATTTATTATTAAGGCCTCATTATTAGGAAATCCAGATTTGAAGTCTGATCAAAACGATATTACAAATACGAGTACACAAACATTTCCACCTAATTTGGTGGAACCTTGTGGTACTCAACAAAATTAATTTCTTTAAATGCAACTTGACTCATTAGACAGTGACAATGCCGACCATGAATAATGTAATGAAACAATCAAAAAGTATCTCTTAAGATAATTATGGATCCATTCGTCGGTGCTGAGTTAATATATATTTTAAACCATATGAATCATTTTAATGTTTTGTATTTACGTATCATACACATATATTCTAGTCAAAACAAAGGAAACATTTTTGAATTTACTTGGAATATAACATAGTGTACAATCGGTAAATAGTTATTGAACAAAATATTCAATCATCAGTCTCTCGTACGAGTACATGAAAGCTTATTGGCAGTCCCGACATTTATAATAGTTAAATTGAAATTAATTTCTGTTGCCATGCCAATACAGGGTTTAAGCGCCTGCCTAATTTTGAACGAAAAGGAACATCCATAAAACATTAATAAAATCCGACCGAAGTGGAGTATTTGTTTCTACCAGGTACAAACTAGACATTCGGATTTGGTGTACATACATATGTGTGTGGATCAATGTAATATCAGGGACATTGTAGGTAAAACTACACCTGCCTATAGAAAGAAGGCTTTCTAAAGAATTAAAGTAAAAAAAAAAATATATATATATATACAGGTACACATTATGTAGTATACGAAGAGCAAGGTAACCCAGGTGCATAACCATACATACATACAAATATACAACTGGCAAGCAGGATATCTGCATGAATGCACAAATTTCAACAACAGAAGTAGGAGCAAGTGCAGCAACCTAGCTTTTGGTGAGAAATGCGTATTTGCTGCCACAGTCATTCGATGAATCATGATAACGAAATGTGTATTCTATAGTCGACTCTGCCGTACTAACCATTCTAAGTCGGGAATAAAGCTTATACCCCTAGGGGATGCTGCCTGTTGGTGCACAGTAGAAGTAGGTATAGAGCACTAAGAGAGGTCTTCAGATAAAGTGTCCATATAAATATATTTACATATGTACTTGGGCATAGGAACATAAATATATCCATACATATGGATGAGTATGTATGAATGTTTGCATTATATGTAGCACCCATGGAAGCTTTTCAGTTATCCTTCTGTTCTGTAACTGTTATGAGGAGGGGAAGGTTGTTTTTTTTTTCGTTAGGTGGGATGAGAATGGGGACTAAAATGTGATAATGCCGTATTGCTGCGTTTCTGTTTTATTTTTTTTGCTTCCTGTCCTAGAAGCCTCTCGTCTTTTCTGTCATTCGTGCCAACCATCCCGTATTTCAGTGTACTGCATTTATGTTTATTTTGGTATAGCGTGTACGAATGCATGTAGAATGTGAATCGAAGCTGTATCACCAAAAACAACTACGATGTAAACTGTGGAAAAATTAAGAGTAGCTATGTGCGGCATATGATGAAGATACTACACTACTTCATCTACGGATTGTAGTAGGGGCTTTATGTACAAACAAACATGGGCATCTACATACGATGTACATATGTATATTAATACCGACGTACATCTATATGAGGAGCAAACAAGACGGGAAAATTTTCGCTGGCTCTGTTGCCAAGTTCCATTTTTTTTTATGCTGCTGCTGTTGTTGGTTGCTTTGGTTTATTCGCTTTTGTGCGTGTGCTTGGAATTTTATTAAAGTCCTTTTTTGGGAATGATTATCGCTGCAATGAGAAATAAAGAAGGCTACGGTAACGCGACAACGAAATTGACGGCGACGCAGTAGAAACGGAAATATGCATCTACGTTGTAGTGGAGTGATCCTACATATTCTCGTACTGTGGTGTGGTGTATGAGTAGTGTGGTGAAAAATTACCCAGAGCAACGAATTCTTTTTCCAACAGAAGTGCAAAATATTGCATTCAGCTGTGTACATTCATGTTGGATGCACATGTGTAAAGACATGTTGTATAGTAAATCAATTTATGTTCGTAGTTAACTGTGAGTTTCCACATTGGGACTTGCCATTTAAAAAAAAATACATATAGAAAAAAAGTTTACGTGTTTTTACAGCCTCAAAGCAAAATCTTTAATTGTAAACCATACATTTAAGTGTATGTATCTGTAATCTAAGATTTACCACTAATTATTCGATGAACAGGACTCAATTTTAATATACTCATATATGTACATACTCGTACATAACTTTTGGAATGGATCTCATTAAATTGTTTGTGAAACCAAATAAAAGCATGGACCATTTTGTTAGTTATCTATCTCAAATTCAGTGGATAAAGATCGATAGAAAAAACAGGATCGAGGAAATTCGACGTTGCAAATAAATTAAATTTGGCTTCGGTACATGTATATTTGTAAATTAGTATGGGTGTGTACCGAGTTGCGAGTTGCACCCGCAAGGGCGCCTTGTATTTTCCTAAGATCTGTCCGTGTAAAGGCAACATATGAGACATTGTCGATGGCGGCACATATGAACAAAAAATAAATAATTTGATGTGTTAAACATGACATGGATTGGAAGTACCTATAATCGGAAAGGTTTTATTGTTTTCATTGAAAATGTGAATGTGATGTGATAAGGCGTAATTTAAATCAAGTAAGGCAAAAACATCTGCCTTCTGAGGTCCTTAATGATGTTAATATTTGTGAGAATTTATACGTGTGACTTAAGGCTGGCATTAGCAGTAAAGTCGCAGTTGCTTTCCTATTCTGAAACAGTCTTGTTTAATTTATTTTTACTGTACATACTTACCTAATAATCTTACTGCCATATGTACGAGTATAAAATTATCCCATTAATCGATTTCTGGATTCGCACTTATATCCCACTCATATACAAATTAATTGCCTTAAACGAGAGTGGTCGCTCAGTTTGGTTTAGTTGCTGCTCCTCTTGTTGTTACTATATCTAAAACTCTGCATCTCTCTCAGACATCATTTTCAATTGCTCGCCTGATTAATACCACTTAAACGTGTGTATTTTTGGATAATTCTATTTTATCTAGTTTTTGGAGGTACACTACACTACAGTCGTACCTTTTGTGTCCCCGTGACATTCGACGACCTTATTTGGGCTGTGCCTCCACACACAATTCAGATTTGGTAGTTGTTATGGGTACTACGTACTCGTATGTATGTATGTATAATATGCATATATGGTTGGAATGCGTCCTCCACTATATATGAATATAGTATGGGAGTATGTACAATGGTGATACACATATGTCTTCGATCTGGGAGAACGAGTCAGAATTGTTGTTTCAGCCATATTTAAATAAGTTGAGGCCCCGGATGGCTTTATATTGCTTTATCCTTCATTTGAACATCGAAATTCAGATATTGATTTGCCATTTATGCGCTAGAGAGAGGGATCCAGTAAGAGAGAATGAAAAAAAGATAAAGTGGGATGATGTTCGATTTCTAGATTGGTTTGGTGGTGATGTTTCCTTAACAAATAAAATAAAACTGAAAAGAAAAAAAGAAGGAAAAAAAATATGCCGAAAACGAAGGACGACTACTGGTGATGGGGGTGGTGGTTGTGATGTCAAAAAGAAGAACCAGTATACATACAAGACGAAAAAAAAAAAAACATGAAAAATCCTTTAGCGACCTTCCTCGGAAAATGTTATTAGGAATTAATATTCTCCAACGCAAATATTACACGCCCAAGTGGTTGCAAACGATTCCTGAATTAAGGTAATCCTTAACTAAGATAGGTTATACCATTGGAGCTAGAACAAAGTTGGAGGAGTAGGTATGAATGAAGAGTAGTTGCATTATTTCGTTTAAATTAATTGTACCTATCTGGTCTTTCTGCTGATGGTAGTACTAGGGATGGTGCTGATGCTGATGCTGATACGGGTGCGGATCCCAGTGTATCCTTTCGTTTGTATGTATGTATCGAGGAGTGATTTTCTCTCGCCGGAACCGCCATCTCATTCCGGTACTCATCTGTACACCACTTAGATGATTGAGCTTAGTTTTTGTTGTTGTTCTTGTACTTGTTGTAGATTTGTGCTGCTTCATCGAATGAA
Organism: Volucella bombylans; assembly: GCA_949129095.1. NCBI lineage: Eukaryota > Metazoa > Arthropoda > Insecta > Diptera > Syrphidae > Volucella > Volucella bombylans. Next base: position 156,466,493 of record OX422143.1, read on the forward strand.
CTATGTATGGGATAGAATGGGATCCGGTGAACAGTCTCTGTGCATGGACATGGACACATGAATTCTCCGCTGTTTTCTCGACGTTTTGTGTGTGTTACAAATACGTTTTATCCTTTGTGCATATTTGTTTTCTTTTTCCTCCTTTAGCCTTTCTAGCACTGGCTGCCGCTACTACTTTGGTGGGTCTTATATTCTTTGCATTGGTGGTGGGAAGTGACAGTGAGCTGTAATTTTATTAGATTTTTTCCCAGATACATATTCGTGAAAATTTTCGGAAACAATTCGGTTAAAGAGAATATTTGTTGCGAAGGGCAGCAAAAGGCTCAAAATTTGTAGTTATATTATATACATACAAATATTTGTATTTGTGTACATTAGTACATGTACATTTGGCTATATAATATGTATTAAATGAAAATTTTTGTTCTTTTGTGTCGGTGGGTGTTGTTTTTCTTATTTTGAAGAAGGTACAACACTCGACGTGAGTTCTATTTTATCGGTTTGAAAGAAAATACTTTTTTTTTCTTTGGGTGTGGCTGAAAAGTGAGATGCCAGGTAAAGAAAAGAGGTGAAAGCATTAAATATGCGGAGAATATCGACGGTGTCTTGTTACACGTGAATATTGAATGTATTTTTATCTAATTGAACTAATCGTTGTTTTGTTTTATATTTTGTTGAAGATCTTGCTTTAAAAGATACCAAGAACAGCTGTATTATGTCATATAATTCGTGGAATGTTATCTTAATGTTGTTTATCTTAAAGATTTTTCAATTCAATGTTTATTTTGTTTTGTAGAATAATTTTCTTATTTATGGTTGCACTTCTTATTAATTTTGTAATGAGCTTGGCATAATATTTTATGCCATGTGACAACTATGTACATATGTATGTATATCAAGCCGAGAAAAAATGATAGATAAACGTGTAGGTATAAATAAAAACTTAAAAGTGGGGCACCTAAGTGATATCCTTGTGGTACTCCACTATTACTTTTGTGATAAGGGTTGATATTTGTTTTATACACAATTATGTATGTATGTACATATACCTATGTAATTCAATCTGACAAATCAAGGGTAGTATTTAATCTTGAAAGGCAAAGTCCGTTTCAGAAACCTTCGACTATTTGAAAAGTTCAAAGGCCATCATTAGGGCTAATTATGAAAAATAGAATAGCTGGTTTAATGAAATTGTATTCGAAGTAACAGGAATACAAATGTTTGTTTGGCTCCAACCTAAAATTGATTAATTTTCTATGTGTTGTACAGAAATCATATCTTGAAAATGTAACACTGATACTGAGTCTGATTTAGTTAAAAAGGACCCTCGGATATATTAGCCGAGTTTATATTTAAGCAGATATAGGAATACACAACCCTTTTCACCTTTTGAACTAATGTGCGTCATATGTTTATCCATAAATACATATGTACAGTATGTCAAGAATGAGTTTACACATTGGAAAAAAATCAAATTTTCTCAGTTAACAAGCAAATTTTCTTATTTTTATTGCAACATTTAGTATTTTATTTTTTATTTTTGTTAAGTTAGAATAAGTACAATGAATTAGTAAAAAAAATGAACAAGTTCAACACATAAATAGAAAATAACACAACAAAAACAAATTAAACTCAAGTTTTCGAGTGTCAAATAACTGTTTACACAAATAAAATGTACTCCATTTATTTTAAATTTATTAGCCTAGACGTTAAAAACTAAAACTTTTAATATTTGGTCGGGCCACCTTTAGCATCTATTGTTTGTATTAGACGATTTTTCATTGAAAAAACCAACTTTTTCATGTCGTAACACGTTGGTAAACTGTGCCATTCTTCCGTTATAACAGTTTTTAGTGCAGCTCGATTTTTCGTTCGTTTCGCGACTTTTTTCTTTAAGAAGGCCCACAAATTTTCAATGGGATTTAAGTCGGGACTTTGTGCTGGTGTATCTAACACTTTTCCGCAGTTGTATAGCAGCCACAAACGCACATTAAGTGCCTTGTGCTTAGGATCGTTATCCTGGTAAAACTTAAATTGCGGTTTATTGTCCCTAATAAAGCCAAATTTGTTCGCACTGCTTCTTAGATGGGTTTTCAATATGTTTAAATATTGTTCGGCGTTCATTTTTGTTTCTATGAATGCCAAGTCGCCTACTCCTCTGCTTGAAATACAGCCCCAAACCATGACAGACAATTTGCCAAATTTTACAGTGGGAATTATATTTCGTTTGTCCAAGGATGTCAAAGCCTTGCGCCAGACTCTAGTTGGTCCATCGTTATAATACAGCATGATTTTCGATTCATCGCAGAATATAACATCGTCCCAATAATCATCAGGCTCAGCAATCAAGTTTGAAGCGAAGGCGAAACGTTTTTCGACATTTTCTTTTGATAGCAGTGGTTTCATTCGAGCAGCTCTGGAATTATATTTGTTGTTTATGATGGTCTTCCGAACTGTTTCGTGGGAAACGTCAACAATAGATTTATCCTTTAAATCCCTAGAAATAGTTCTAGTTGAAATTTGTGGGTTCTCGTACACTTTTTTCATTACTAAGCGCTCTGTACGCTCAGTAATCTTTGCCTTTGGGCCATCCCCATACTTTGGCTCCAGTCTGCCTTCATTTTCAACGCGATTTAAAATATTATAAACCGTCTTACGTGTTACTGAAAACATTTCTGATAAATCTTGCACACTTTTCCCCATTTGCCAGTTGTAATATATAAGCTGCACGATCTCAAATGTTAGCCTTTTTCCTGGCATTTTGAAAATTTATTTATTTTTTTTTAAATGTGTACAGACTGCAAAAATTATTCACAATTTGAACAAGAAACCAAAGGAAAGGATCAAAACAAGACAGTTTTTGCAAATTGATAACGGTTATTAAACCAGTTATCAATGAGTTCATGCAAAGAGAAATAAAAACAACCCTTGTGTAAAGAGTTGTTTGACACTCAAAAAATGAGGTAGACATGGTTTTTGTTGTATTTTTCTTTATTGGTACGTTCTACTTGGATTTTTTTTTTTTTCGTTGTTTATATTCTAACTGAACACAAACAGAAAGAAAAAATTGAAATATTGCAATAAAAACAAACGAAATTATTTAATAAGTTGAAATATTTATACATTTTTTCGGTGTGTAAACTCATTCTTGACATACTGTATATTCTTTTCTAAATTTCGCCTTATATTTTTTAATAAATAAAAATAAATACGTATCTTTGATTCACTTTTTCAAAGTTACCAAAAAATTATTAAGATCTATACGTGTTTATATTGATATTGGTAGAAGAAAAAAAAAATCAATGCGTCGTAATAAAGTTACAACTGTCTTATACGCCATAATATACAATTTACAACATTTGGTGTCATATGGCAAATCAGTCATTTTCCCTATTTTGTCCTTTTTAATGTTATTTTTTGCTGTTGTCTCTCCCTCTTTTTTCTATTGCTCTTTGTCCTTGTTCTTTTCATATTCTTCAAACAAGTAATTTCCTTCTCTTTCACATTTCGTGTCCTTTGTTAAGGTTCACGCCATCGTTCCATGTAAATTATCCCCAGCCAAGGTAAAAGAAAAACGACGAACGAGGTGAATTTTGTTTATGAATTCATATTGTATTTTGTTGGAAGGAGTGAAAACATTCTCTTGGACGGTCTATAGAAAAGCAGGGTATAGAAAGGATATGTTTGCAATTTCTTTTATTTACATACACATTCGTATTTCTCCTTTAAATTTGTGCCCTCATATTTTTGCACACAGATTCATCCAGCGATGGTGTGGAATTGTGTTTGCCTCTGATGGCAAATAGTTAAATGCCAGCACGTCATCGTTGTAGTCACCATCCAACCCCAAAACATGTCCACCCTCTAGTGATAATTAGAAGGAATAAAACTCTTTATTATCATTTTTACTTTGTTGATTCGTTTCATTCTTTTTGTGTTCCATACATTTTCTTCTTCAGAATTATTTTTATTTTTTGTTATATTTTTTTTAGGAACCAAAGGGGTGGTGAGCCATACACCATAATGGGCGATTATGGAGTGGATTTCAGGGCAGGTCCTAGAAATCCTATAGATAGATACGTTTCAAGCATAACAGTTGCCTTTTTGTTAGTGGTTGGGATGGTAATGGCGCTTGTCGTAGTCGTCGGGGAAACAACACAATGGTCGATGGATAGTTGGTAGTGTTGGTGAAGCCCAACTTTAAGTTTGCCGGAGAATCTCGTTGTTTTTCATTTTTAAAGAGTGTTGGAAAAATATTTTCTCCCGGGTGTGTTTTATTTTTTTATGATATTTTTTTACCATCTTTACGAACAAGTTTTTTTTTTATATGAAGGTGAGTATGAGGCTCATTTCAATGGAAGTACAGGGTTGATATACCATAAGTACATTTGCATATCCATAATGGAATGCAATTGACTTGTGTAGTTTTTATGTTATGTTATGTTATATTATTTTTAATATATTAAAATACAAAATTAATATTATCTTTTTTCTTTCTCTCTCTTTTCAGGTAAGAATTGAAACTTTTCATAAAATTTTTACAATTTTACAAGAAAAAACAAAAAAAAACTATTAAGAAATGATACGATACTATGTGAGTATTCACAATTTTATTTTATTTTTTAATTATTGTAATCTAAACTAACTGTTCTTGCTTTTCGACTTGTGTGTGGTCTAAACTACTTAAAATATTATTTTTTTCAAGTCGTGTAAGGCATTAACTAGACTTAGGAGTCGATTACATATGACTCACAGTGACCCATTTAGGCAAAAGCGCTTGCAGAATTCAATTTTCGGGAGGGTTTACAATACAACATTTTTAAATTCACTGGATTAACAAATGTTTTGAGCTATGGTAATCGAAAAAATTATTTCATTTGAATCAATAGTTTTGGTTGCAGAGCCATTTTTGTTTTCTTTCGTTCTGCGTGATCTTCATTTGTAAAATCAAAAATGATCGCAGTTTTTTTTATAACTTGTCTATTTAACTGAGTGTTTTTTGAAATACCATTTCCGTCATACTTTTTGGATTTTTTGGCAGTGTTCTGTGAGAAAGCCTGTTGTCACTCGAATCTGACTTCTACTTACTTGCAGTAGTTGATTTGTTTTCTTGTGGCAACAGTTTGGCATAAAGTTTTTGGCTTGTCTGTTTCCTTCGATTTCTCTCCATAAATGCCAGATTTTAATACTTCTTTTTACTGTATTAATTGGTAGCCCACAGAATGGTCTTGGCATCATGAATTGCGATGCGGATCCTTTCCTGGCTGGTTCGTCTGCTTTTTCGGAGCCCGACCTAAATTCAACAGAAAATTAATTCCTATATACATATCATTAATATATATAATACTTAAAAATTTGCATCCCTTTGTGCTAGACAGATTTAATTTGAAGAGTTCAGATAAATGTTTTTTCTCTCTCTCTCTCTGTCTGAAGCAGTACAGCGCTTTTCAAAATTATAAACTCAAATCCAAATTTTAATTTTTCTTGTAATGAGTAATAAACACTATTTTTCATACGATACCAATGGAGGGATTACCATTACGAATACGATTCACGATAAAAAAAAAGAATTACAAAATTAAAGCAAACGGTTGTATTAGAAGATATTAGCTAAAAAGTAAGAATGGACATTTGATAAAACAATTTACTAGAGATTTTTGTCAACCTCTTGAATAAAAAAAAATTCATGTGTGACGTAAAATATGATTACCAACTGCCCGATGAAAATTTGTCAGCGGAAAGGTGTTGGAAATTGAAAAGAAATTATCGTCAATCAAATAGGTCGCAGCCTATAGGCCGAGAAAGAATTGGTTGGAAAATTGTCTCCATATCGATACTGAAAGAACCAAAAGTAACATGTGATTTACCAAGTACATCAAAGTCATCAAAAGGAAGGTCAAGGAAATCAATAACTGTGTGCTCGACGTTTAAAAAAAACAAAAACTAATAAATGCCACCGAACATAGCCACTGAAGATCTTTCTAATGCCTTAGAAATAAAGTACAAATCAATAAGGATCATGAAAAGATTTAAGCTGATGTAACCAAGGCAGTTCTGCCTCAAGTCCACTTTTTTTTATGGATTTAGGTCTGTCAAGAGAAGTTCTCTAAGAAAACACACGTAGATGTTCTTCCATCCTACAGAATTATTAACAGTTGCCAAAAAGAGGCAGTTCCAGGAAATTACAAAATCCCGTAAATATCAGCTAGAGTGAAACTTCAATACCTGATGGATCATATTTCAAGGCGGCTTTTAAAAAGCAAAAGTGAGGGAGAATTAATTGCACAAGAATGCTTACATTACAAAGTACTCGTAAGTAGGGCTGTGTGGGAAAGGTGTCTACAAGTAAAAAATTAATACGCTAGATTGTGAAATAGATATAAACATGTTTATGGCTTTAGTTGTTCCACTGAGGCTTAACAGCTCAATTGTGAACATTTTCAATATATTGCAAGGGAAACTGAAGAAATTATAAAAAGTACAATCAACGATATCAAAAAACAAACTGCTAATCTTCAACCTACTGAAATATAAAGTTAATGAGGAAATAGGGATAATTGTCAACTACGAAATTTTTTTCTTGACAGAAAAGTTCTAAATGAAATAACAAAATAAATTCAAAGTCAACGCGCTTATGTCCCATATGCAAAGAACACAAAAAAACTTCAACAATCAAGATAATCAAATGATGACGAACATAACTACTAATATGGAACTTTTCCATTATATGCTAGAATCAGGTGCATGGACTTTATTTTGAACCTTGCATATATACTTCGACAAGAGGGAGAGGATATTGATGAATCTATTGGAATTAAAGAGGCAAAAAAAAAAAGAAACGATGAGATTGGGCTCGATGTCGATAGCGCAAAACAAGGATTTCGAAATACCAATGATGGAAATACTTCAAGCAGATTTTTTCAAGAATCATAGGCTAGGCAACAGCTCGTATAATTAGGGTCAATATCAAAGTTTGAAGTAATACTTAATATTTTGAATTGTGGGGAAAAGGTTAACACTGTCAAGTTTGGGGAGCATGAAAAGAAAAGAACAGAGTTATTAAAGCAAACATATCCCGAAAAACAACTCACACCTACTACTACGAAATCCTGTGATGATGTCGGGCCTTAACCTATCTATCCAAATCTGCACAGATCTATTTTTCGCGGAGCCAGCTTTTATAAATTACTCTTTCTATTGATTGTTTTCCTTGAAGAAGTAAGATCCCATCAACGCTCTTTGAAACTGAACATAACACAGAAGCTCAGAATGGTTGCAGTTTCATTTCATTGAGGCTTTTTCCCGCATTACTGTCGACTATTGGACAATTTACTTGTTCGAATTGTTATTGATAACTAAATGTGCCGGGGTAGGCACATGTACATTGCATTTCATCCAATATGCTGGATTCACTTGCCATCTGAATTTTTTTTTATCGAAATTCTGAATGTCTAAATCTTGTGCAAAATGGTTATTCGACATTTTGAAGCATACCACCTTGATATTGTTCCCTCCAAAGTAATTCCCATCGACTGCAACACACTTATGCCAGCGCTTGATCCAATCCTCGAAACATTTTTTTTATTTAGTTTTTGGTATGTCCATCATTCCAGACATTTTTCCATTACTTCCTCTCGGCTGCTGAAACGCGCTCCCCGTAGTGGTTTTTTTAACTCGATTGAACAGAAAGAAGTCACAGGGAGCCAAATCAAGTGAATTCCGTGGCTGTTGGATGGTATTTGTTGCATTCTTCGTCAAAAAAATACTAATAATAATGGTCAACGCGGTCTAGTTTTTGCATGAAATTGAGATCTTTTGGCACCAACTTTGCTGCTACACGACGGAAACCCAAATCATTAACTAAAATGTCTTGGACGGATCCATAGGCAATGTTCAAGTCCTCCGCTATCTCTCTGACGGTTAATTTGCGGTTATTGACCAACATTTTTTTTTACTTCATCAATGTTTTCGTCGGTTTTCGATGTCGATGGTCTGCCACTGCGTTCATCATCTTCGATTGACTCACGATCACTTTTGAACCGCTCGTGCCACTGGTAAACGATCGTTTTCTTTAGAGAATCGTTGCCGAAACACTTTTCCAACATTTCCGACGTTCGCGGCACCGTTTTTTACGCAAAATTTAATACAAGTTCGTTGTTGCAAATTTAAATCCATTTCTAAAATTGTTCAGGAATGCGGAGTTTTAAGGGGCTCATAATCAATGTCATTCTCATTACTTAGCTGAAGGCATACAATGGTATACGTTTAACAGAAACGTGCTTTTTAAGCCCATTTTTGTACAGATTTCTTAGGTCTGAGCAGCAGTTTGGGCATTCAGGTATGAAAAAAAGAATATTTAACCTTAAATCTATATGCTATGTAAATATCCAAAAATTCCATTTCCAAATGGTCTTACTTCAGGGAAATAAAAATTTGTAAACTAAATATTTGCTAAGAAAAATGTCAAGTATAAAATCGGTGGTGCAACTTAATATCCTTCAAAATTATTCTTACCTACATTCTATGTATTTGATTTAATCTTCAGTAATATTTGTATTCAAAACTAAATTAAAACTTTATACCAGCAAGGTTTTAATTAGATTTTCGGGCAGTTTAAGAGCGTATTCTTAAAGCGTCCAACGCAGCTTCAATACTGTTAGTTAAAAATGAATATTGTAGTTAAAAATGAAACTTTGCTTTTCTCATTTTTAATTTAGCAGAAAACGAATTTTATATTGTTTAGATCTCTGCCGATGTATATGTATACACGTTTATGTACATAGCCATATGCATTCATGCATGTATAAAAGTACGTTATGTTTTTGCCGACACTACAAATTATTATTTGAGATACCATTAGGGGTTATTAATTCAATAAGCTAACCCTGTATAAGCCTGCCATTTTCGGATTATGCTTTATATGTTGTACGAGTGTACATAAATAGGTACATGCATGTACATACATATGTATGTATGTATGTATGTATGTATGTATGTATGTCTCTATGAACTAAACGTATTAATGTACATACATATGTATGTAAACCTATTGGAGTCGCTGCATTAGGTACATTTTGTGTTTCGCATTTAAATTTTTCGTTTTCGTTCATTGAAAACGCAGGATGGACTATTTTCATTATTCTCTTCCTTTGAAAACTCACCAAATACATATTGTCCTTATGTATGCTTATTTGTATATATGAATGTATGCAAAGTATTCTACGTGCATACCATACCAATTTGTTATGTACTTTTGTGAGTAAAACCTTTAACCAGAAACTGATATTTTCCAAAACCACCTTCAACATCCTACTAGACGTCCTACATCACCACCTACACATTCTCTACATCTATATATATCTATAATCTATCTACCTACGTACATACATACGTATATACACATCAACATCATACGACTCATCATTCGGTTTTTACTTACACATTCCACCCCTTTTGTTGTTGGAAAAATCTTTAACGCTTTAAATGTAAGCTTTACACATAAACATTCAAAATACCCCCGAACACAGAAATACTGAAAACCTCACCTCACCTACCAAGCTCGTCCTCTTGTACACACAACGGTAACCCGAAAACTATGATGATGGCACAACGGAAGTAAAATCGCTTTGGGAAAATATTTTCTCTTTAATTTTGGAGAGTTGAGAATTTCAAGTTGCGAAGAGGGACTTGCAGAAAAGGAGAATTGCACAGGGTTTCGGATTTGTTTGCCATCACTTTTCAAGCATCCTTCTCTACCCTCTTCCTATACAGCACACAACACAACATTATCCAACCCTCCGCTCAACAAAGAAAAAAAAAAACCTAAATTCGATGACTCCCTTGAGCTTTACAAAGCTTACACAGGGAGAAATACGGAAGCCCAAGGGGTGGGTGTAGGGGGTAAATAAAAACGCAATGTGAACCAACCATAAATAAAAATTCTTCGTATATACATATGTATCCCATCATCCGCCAACTGGAATTAAAAAAAAAAAATGGTGCAGGAAAAAAGCATACACAGATAGACTTACACATAAATTTTCTATGAAATAAGCTGCAACATCCAGTAAGGCGTTGTAATATGGGTAAAAAGAAGGCAGCATCAGGTAAAGATATCAACAAAGCAAATAAAAAAAGTTTCAGAACACTATGCAGAATGGGTGTAAAGTGAAAACTGTATTTCAGGGGTTTGACGATGGTAGGTACTCATAGGTATGTAATGTACAAGTCGCGGATGCCCTGCGGGCCATATGAAGGTCTATGTGCTTGTGAAACATAAAATTAATACAGGCATCAACCCACAGAGGTGTATTCATATTCATATGTACATAGTAGGATCAGTAATCAAATGTCGAAATTTTTTATTCATAAGATTGAATCAGACATTGATGGTGGAATATTGACGAGACGTATAATATAATACTTTCAGTTGTATGTATATTCAACCAACAAAAACCTAAGATCTTATCACATCAATTTATTGTCTCTGTTACAGGTTAAGAGAACTATGCCATTTTTTTTCTTGAAGATATCACAAACGAAAATTAGTTATTGTCTAGTGCTACATCCCTGGGTGGACCTGGAACCTCCTTCAATCAATAAACCTCCCCAGTTAGTACGGTTTTTGATACTGGTTGAGGTCCCCTTTGTTTTCAACATTTACGGAGCAGCGAGCATTCTCCATAATCCATTCGCAGTCTGATGAGTTTAGTAAAATGGCAAAAAACAATACATGGTTTTTAAATACATACGAGTAGATGTGTATGTACGAGTATGTAGGCAGATGCTATAATATGAGCCTTTAAAATCGATAATGATATGGTAAGGATTGATCAGGGTTTATTGGATTTACAATAGTATCTGTCGTAGGCTGAATATTTGGTTATTTATGAACTTCCGGCTCCAAAACAGAACTGATAAGGTTCAATCAGATCATTGACGATATTGGTTTCAGGTTTTTGATAAAATAGGGCAAAGAAGATTTTGTACGTGATGCTAATGGCTTGTGGATCGGGCAAACGGTACTCAGTTTCAGTTCATCATCCATAAATCGTTGCAAATGACTTGACATATGTTATTTACCAACACATCTGAAAGTAGCAGATCTTTTTTGGACCTAAATTTGATCTTGCTATCTTTGAAAGTCTTGGCTTTAAACGTCTTGATTGAATGAGTCGTTCTGCCTGAGGTCTGTGGTTGTTGGTTGCATAGCCTTCACATTATTTATTTATTATATTTATATCTATAGGTCTTCTTTCTTTTTACCTTTTAGCAAAACTTTCATAGATTGTTCCTAGAGTACTACCTCCTTATTTCCTCAAAAGCTCCCATTGTATTATCCTCTTTTTCTCGTAGAGCTCACGAGCCACTGCGGTCATATTATGCATCCCCACTTTGAGCTGCATTCTATGTTTGGCTTCATCAAACCAGAGGTCTTGTGAGACTGATAGCATCGATGGGACTGAACTTTGTAATTTGATTCTGATTGGGTACAACTAACAAAAATGTAGTTCTCACCTACAAATTTAAAAGTCGCCGCTAACTTAGAAATCTTTTTTAAAACTTTGCAGCTGAAATATTATGTAATAATTCTGAGCAAAATCAGTACTTCACGATCTACAAAATTCGATCGAACAAATAACGTTTGTAAATTTCAGAGGATGGCTCAATACTTGTTCCCTCTAAAAATTCTTTAACAAAATATCTACAATAGTTTTTCAGGAATAAAATATGCCGTTTCACTGTATCAGAGGCTAGCTTGCTTATGTACATATCTAATATCTGTTTTGTTGCCTGCTTCCGACCTTTCGATATACTCGTAGAGTTGACAATATATTTTGTTGTTTTGTCTTAGTTTTATTAAAGATAATCCTTTAAAAGAGCAAAAAACTTAGGAACAAAATCATCCATAGCCGGAGTTCGGCAAATTGGCGAACATATAACTATGTATTCGTTTTAAAACCCTTCAGTGCTTTATTATAACAGGCACCTACCGACTCCGATCGGTGTAGGTTCAACTGCAGAAAGTGCAGTTTTAGTCTAACCATTTATTTCATGAACATTATTTTTGTAGCAGCAGATCAAAATGGTCACTTTGCAAACAGGGATGTTAGCTAAAAATCTACTCATACCTAATTTGTCAGGTTAAAAATAAAAAGCCTTTATTGTGTTTTTGTATAGCGAATGTTAGAATTACCGATGAATACATACATATTTCTTACAGGATTCATTGGCAATCGATTTTATCTTTTCATGGAATTTTGTGTTTGCCCATTTAAAAAGTCTATGTTTATGATTGAAACTATGAATTTTATATTCATATGGTTATTTTTTATTGAATTTTCAACATATACGAGTATACCTACTTAAGCTATTTTTAATTTCGGCCTTAAGATGATTTTTAACATGAAATTTGTTAAATTTCAAAATTATTAAAAAAAAAAATTACAGTAAACCTTTTAAAACGTGATTTTACATCTTTGATAGCATTTACCTTTCTCACCCTATGCTTGTGCTTTACTGCTTCGCGACTCAATCTTGCAAGTCATCCATATGTATGTATGTGACATGTACGAATACCTCGAGAAAGCATCAAAATCGGTGCACTCTCAGAGTGATAAGACGATTATTTTCCGTCGTTTTTTTCTTTGCCAGGTTACTTCTATCAAGTTTTTCTTATATTACATACTTTCTTATGACCCGTTTACTTAGGCATCAGAAGGAAGAAAACTCAGAATACATACATATATGTATGTATACAAAGTAACTTGTATGTACATATGTACATGAGTACATAATATCGACGTCTTCAGTCAGCCATGTTTACTATATATAAGATTCAATTGAATAAAACGCGACACATTTAGTTGCTTCGTCGCACTATAAACTTCATCTTTAACTATCTGCTAGACAGATAGCTATACTTTGTAGATATGTATGTACATGAGGCAAATAGAGAAGAATGAACACAAACAAAGAGTAAATCATCCTCTTAAATAATGCATAAGGAAAAACAAAAAATCGTTCAAAATAAAACTTGAAGCAATGTACCTACTCGTAGGTATAATATTTATGTACATATATGTATATAAATTGAAACGCAAAAATCTGAGAATAGTAAAATTTAATTTTATGCTTTATTTGGTTTATACATGTACATATATATATATATGTTTATACATCCCTTAGTACGTACGTATGTAGACAATTTGCAGAAAAGAATCAGCTTTTGTAGAAACGATAATAAAAAAATGACTAAAATCTGCCACCATTTTCTTTTCATGAAAAGATTTGGTGACAAATTTATACACATAGGTACATATATTTCTGTAGATATCTACCTACATATGGATGTACCACAATAAAAACATACTGTCTATAATATAGATTTATATGTACTCGTACATATCTAGAAATGTTTAAAATGGCTTTTTTTTTCTGCTCATTGCTGCTCCTCTACTTCTTTTTTGTCTGACTTGTGTAGTCATCGTTTTCGTCGCCATTGTGTGGTGGTTTCCCCTCTTCATCCAACTGGCCACCCGTCTAAACCCCACAACCAAAACAGCTCTTTTTTTTCTCCTATTTTTTCAACGGCAAAAAGACACAAATTGGTTCAAATCGAATTGAGAAATTCGCTTAAAATCGGCGAAAATGTACAAGAAATTTGAAATTCATTCGTTTTGTATTGTACACATAATATACATACAAATATATGTACGTACACTGTTCGTTGTACCTGTACATAGAGTTTGTATCTTTATCTGCAGCACTTTGGTATCATAGAGTATATCTAAGAGGTGAGCTTGTGTATACATAAGCTATAAACGAGCTGAAAAAGAAGAAATAATAAAAAAAGAACAGTATTTCGCTTTGGTTTAGTTTGAGTTGAGTCGTGGCATATTTTTACATGAGCTTCAATGTTTTTTTTTTTTTTTTTTTTTTTTTTTTTTTTTTTTTTTTTTTTTTTCTACTGTGCATTAAAACGTGCACTCCACCTATACGAGTACACAAGTCTAAAATGTATCTAATGGATATTATTTTTGGATTCCATTATTAGTTGCTTGACTTTTTTTTTCGTTAGATTTTTGTATACCCCTGAGTACACATCCATGTACAATACACGAGTATAAATTTTATTTTTATGAATATTTTTGTTGATTTCAAAATCAGAAGATGCTTGGAATTGATCTGTGTTCAAATATGTACATATTTAGTTCCAGAGAATACAAGGTTTTATCAGAAACCTAAAGATAGTTCTTACATTAATTCTTAATATGTATGGATGTATTTTCTTTGTTAGTAATACGTAGCCAGGAATGTTAAGACTTGAAATTTGAGAATAGAATATCCGTACTGAAGTAGGCATATGTACGTATTTACATGTATATCTATAGCATATATAATTTCTCTTGTTTTTTTTTTTAATTTAAATTGCTGACCTTCTAATAGCGCAGTGAGTCTATACAAAAGATATTTTTGATGTCACAATCAATTTTAGCATATCACGAAATGGCCACATGATAATATTGAAATCGGGGTCTGAAAAGTTAATCAATTTACTCGAAGTAAAGTTGCTTCTCTCACAGAATAAGATGAACACTTGAATATTATTTTCACGTCACAAGATTTAAAAGATTTAGCAATGTCATCTAATTTCTGAAAGTTAGTTCTATCAGTCGTGGTTATATACAAATATATACTTATGCGCGCTTGTTTCTGATGTAGGTATGGAAAAATATCAGAACTTCGTGGAATTGATTGAAGAAAAATGGCCTTTGTAAAGAACTAATGCATATGTTTCTTAATATGTACCTACTACGTACTTAGACACGAAGTCTTTCCTAATCTTTAAAATTCCTATAATGTAGCTGCCGAAATAAGTTCTTGATTTTAGTTCGCCGGATATAAACTTTTAATAAATATCAAGAAAAAGAAGACAAAGCTTACGATATAAAGGGTGTTTCAACAAGAGGTGTAGCACTTATTCTTTCGAATAAAATGAACAGTTGATGAGATATCTGTGAAACCTTTATTGCTTTATTTGGATTATTTATCGAACACAATGTCCTCCAAATGAGCGCCTCGGATTTGATTGCAGACCCTCTTCTTTTTCTCGAAATTTTCAATCAGCCCCAAAGAAAGAAGAAAGAAGTCTACGATGTTAAGTCACAAGGTCTTGGCGGCCATTTGGTGTTTCCTAAGCGCGAAATTACGCGGCCAGGAAATATCGTGCACAATAACTCGATTGTATGGCACGTAGCACCATCATGTTGAAAGTAGAGGTCGCCGGTATACATATTCTCACGCTCCGACAATAACAAAAAAAATGTGTATCATGTATCGGTAGCGTACTCCAATGACTTTTCCGGCCTCATTTTCGAAAAAAAATACGGTATTATGACACCTCCTGTCCATAAACCCCACCAAACAGTTACTCGTTCTGGGTGCATTGGCATCTGCTGAATCACTCGTGGATGCGACAATTTTGCTTATTAACGTAGCCGTCAATGTGGAAATGGGCCTCATCCAAAAACACGATTTTCTTGCAAAAATCAATCAATGTCAGCATGCATGTTTTGCAGGACCCAATCCGACTAGTATGGTGCTGCTGAAAATCGGTCGGCTTCAGTTTTTGCGTTAATTGGACCCTGTACGCATGGAGAGCTAAATCTTTCCTCAAAATTCGGTGCAATGTGTCTGTGGAGAGGTCAAGATTCTCAGACCGGTGACGAATAGAGGCATTTGAATCGTTCTCGACACTTTCCTTTATTGGGGCGAACATGTTTCAGTATCTCGGAAGTTACATGATTACGTTCAAAATTAGGATGAATATTTCGCATCGTTGACGCTATGGAACGTGAATAAAATTCAACGATTTGGATTTTTTCTTTCACTAGCGTTTCATGGTAAATTTTCCAAATTTATAGATGATGGATATGCCTACCCTACGTACATCAGGTGTAAAATGATAGGCCTTTCAAATCCTATGCACCTCTTGTTCTCCAAACAAACCAAGTTTTTTTTAGTTCAGAATCCCGCTGCTGAAAAGTATAAAGAACCTTATTTAACTTTTTTAATCATAAATATAACAAGGTGATGAATGTGCCCCAAGTCCAAACTGAACTATTTGGTATTGACTTTAATTATAGCATCGTCTAGGATTAAATATTGCTTTCGACAAATAACTTTCTTCTGTCTAATTCATTGTCAATAAGATTCCCTGGCATTCCATGACACAATGACTAGGAATCCAACAGAGGATGAGGTTATACTCAACTAATGAATAGTCGAAATTTCGTCCTAGGAAGCACTGTAATGACTGAGAAGGTTGGAAGATTGCCAAATTCCTAAGGCTTAGACAATATTTCGGCAACTACTCCTACTAAATTAAAGGTAGGAATTATATGGGTCCTGGTAAAAGGATCAGTTACGGTTTGGCTGGTTTGTCGAACAAGGCCAATATCTTCAGTCCCGATGTTATTCTCATCTAAATCAAATTGTTGTCCTCAGATTTTTCTATTTTCAGAAGTAGGTCTTTGAGAAGGACCACCACAGACAAGTGAAGTACTCTTGTTTGTGTCGTTTCTCGATGTAGCCATCATTTGACAGAGATTCTTCCGAATGTGGCGTCAAAAGTTGGTTACTGTAGCTCTGCTTCTCAAAATGTGCCCCTGATAATAGATTCAATTTTGAGGTTGCTAAAGCCTCCCTCTATTGTAGAAAAGCATTAAAATGAAAATTACGGAGAATGATTTCAAGATTGCGTGGAGGACATCTCGTAGGGAAGTTTTCTGGCTTGCTGGAACGAACGTTACGTAGAATTGGGCGATCTCCGAAACCTGTGATCTGGCGATCTATTATTTCCTCTACAATTTTCAGAATAAAGAATGACGGCGTAATCTATATGAAGTCTTGAGGAACCGAGTGTGAAGTATGAGATAAAAAATAATCTTTACGCAGCTAAACAGGGTTTTCATCTGGACCTTACAGAATACTGATTATGAGTGGGGTTTTTGGGAGGGGCTTTGCGTAGTCTGGAAGATACAGTAGTGTATTGTCGCTGCACTTTTTTAATCTATTTCTCAGAATGTTACATACATACTCGTAGGTCCACTTTTACAGGACTAGTGAACTTGGCTTTGCTCAAAGATCTTCACTTATTACTGAGGAAGTTTAAGTTCCCTGCTCCAAAATTTGTGTCCCTTTTGGTCCTTAAATAGGCTCTTGTAAATGGGTTTTGATAAGTTGCATGGTACTAGCAATTTACTTATGCGCATGTAATGAGATGAATGAGTCAGGTTAGTTTAGGGTGAAATCACTTGTATGGAGTGTAAATAAAAAAAAAATAAAATAAATAAGCACTGCTCTTGGAAATAGGCTTGAAACAAATATATAACTTTTTTTTGCAGTTGTATTAAATATGATTTGAAATAGTCGCCAATTTTCACATTTAAATTCTAATAACAAATATGTGTACAATATATCGTACAAATTATTAAAATAAAACAGAAATAGAAAAAATAAAATTTATAAATTTAATATAAAAGAACAGTACTCCTTGGTTAAAGGCTCCTTTCTCATTAAATAAAAGTAATGTCATGGGGTGTGGTGAAGTTTCCAGTGGTGATTTCTCGCCTCTTTCGTTTTTATTTTCTTTCCTTTTTATTGATGGTCTGGTCATCAGTGTTTTTCTTCAATGTTTCCTCTTGCATTTTCTTTTTCACTTTGTAACCGTCTGTATTTTTTTTCTTTATCTCGTTGTGATGATAGTAAAATTGCAATGCAAATGGTAGAATTGAAGAGGGAAAGAAATGAAAATACACATATGTAAGTATATACCTACAGTAGTAGAATAGGTTGCATAGATGAATGTAGATATTATAATTACAATTGACTATATCCATAAGCTCGTTCACGATCCATTATTCAAAATAAAGTACTAAGACTATTTTTTTCTTATATAAATACTACGTACATACGTACGTATGATACTTTAATACATATTCTACTTATTTTCAATCTGGCAATTAAAGAGGAAAACAAATCAGAGAAAGCACATAAGAACCTTCGGGAAATGAAGATCGAAGGAAAAAGAGAATAAAGTAAAGATGAAAAGAAATATACAATTCATACATTCATATGTATGTATGTATGTGTATATCTGCATGTTTACAAAATGAAAATGTATCAATTATACATTTTTTATTCAGGCAAAAATTCTTTTTATCTAGTGGAAGTTTATTTAGTGTATAACTTTGTTTGCGAGAGTGAATAATTTTTACTATTATAATTATTTTAACTAAGAGAATGTATTGGACAACTATATGCCATTTTGTTTCCAAAACCTTTTTGCAAATGGAGTAAATTCCATGTGGACAGCTGTTGAATAGTAAAAAAAAAAACAAAAAATGAGTAGTATTTTCCTGAACACCCTGTGTATCCACATAATTGATAAGCATTATTTTTACGTCAAAATTGGGATGACAAAGCAAATAGAATAGAATAGAAATTCGGTTGTGGTGGTAATATTTAGAGAAAAAACTTAGTCGAAGGAAACATTGATGACAAGAAAAAAAGCTTAAAAAGTTGAAAAATTTAGAGTTAAAGGAAAAGGCATGAAAAGTTCTCCTTCTGACAGAAAGACATAGGAGTTTACGGTTGAATTTTGCACGAAAACTAAGTAGGTAAAAGGATAAAAGAGATAATTCTGTTGATTAGCCTGTACCTATGGGTATAATCACGCTGTTGGTGTTGTACTTATAGGATCAGAAGTATTCAAAACAGCTTAGAAATATAAAACTAGCCTTTTACTATCCTTTATAATGAACGCTTCGGTTTTGTGGTGTCAGTATATCTTGCGTACGAAAGTAAATGGGTCTAAATGCTTATCCATAAAATATGTTGCGCTTGCCTATAAAATCCTTTCATTTTGAACAAGAATACTAATAAATTGCCGAAGATAAGAGTCACAACGAGATCAGGCTGGAAAAGAGAGAGAGAGAGAGAGAGAGAGAGAGAGAGAGCATCTAATTCAGTTGGTAATCGTTTCCTTTTCTTGAAAAAATAGTAGAAATATTCTAATTGTAAGTTATTACCGCAACGCTACAAGCGCTTGACGGACACGAATTGCAATTACAAATACAAGTTATAAGCTAAGGATTATTCGTTCCTCCCCCCCTCTCAAACGAAAAAAAAAAATCGAAATAATAAAATACGTACTATTCATACGAGTAATGTATGCATTATAGTTGTATCTCTATATCCCAGTCCGACCTTTTATTTGGTGAATGATTTCTTTTGTTTTAAAACAATGAACATCATGCATTGTCGACAATGATTAAATCTAAATTTCAACCTCTGTTCTATTGTTTTATCATATGTGCATGTGCTAATTTTCATTCAAGCTAAATACATTGTTTTGTTAAATATATTACAAGTTTCTAGGAACTAAATTAGGTTGACGTTGAAGTTATGCACCCACACATACACTACACATACAGGGGATGATTTATTTTGTTTTATTATTATTATTATTATTTTAGTAAAATTGTTGATATTCTCTTAATTTGACCCTCTCTTTCATATAAATAATATAATATAATACCCCCATATATGCTCATACAAATATTCGATGTAGATATGAAAAGAAAAATAAAAAGCTTTGTTTACCATTAATTGGTAGCCAGCTATGCATGCGACGTTTTTTTTTATAAATACGATTAATAATTAGAAACAGTTCATGAAGTTAGGTGCAAGAAACTTGAACTCGACTTACTAAGGGTGCCTTTAGTGTGTATAACATACGGAAGCGGCTAGTAACTGTCGGAAAAGCTAGCTGGCTCACTTTTTTTTTCTCAATATTTCTTGTGATTATTTTTAATAAAATAAAGGCACATATGTACATAGGACTATGCATGCAGACAAAAATTTGCTACGACATGTATGACAAGAAAACCTGAACTAATGTATCAGCTGCCACATAAACGAATGGTGTAAACGCACATACCTATCAAGTCTACAACATTAAAAAAAATAATAAAAAAAGAGCGAAATTGTGGAAAAAAAAGAATTGTGTACATGCATACATTCATGCATATGTATGTAGGTACAAACAAAACAAAACAAAAATCTAAAAAAAAAAACACGTCAGTGAGAAATTTCTTTAATCACATAACAGTGTGTTGACTAATCACACGGCGAAAACATCAAAGGAAATGAATAATTTGTGAGAACATTTTAAATTTAGTTTCCTTTTTCCAAAATAAGCTGCGCGAATACATCCAAAATATAAAATTCTTGATGATGTGTAATTCTACAGAGAATAAAAATAAATCTGATATATTTTTAAAAATATGCACGTACGCATATTGTTTGTAAAAATTAAGCAACAAATAAATGTCAAGAGTTTTTTTTTATATTACATTATATTTTGGTTTTCTGTAAAAAAATATGAGGTTATCGGCTCAGATAAGAAAAAGCACCGCCAGAAGGGGCTTGGTTCACAACAATGGAATACTGATCAAGGTTATAGAAGATTTGATAAAAAAAAAAACAAATAATACTACAATATGAGATAATAATTAATTATTTTTAATTAAATTTGTTTAGATGTGGATTAGTGGGGCAGAGTAACCTAAATTAAATTTGTGTCAGAAAAGTCACATGCTTCCATGAAAAAAAGAAAATGTTTGTACTCTCATATTGTTGAAAAGAATACCTATCTGCTTGTTCAATTTATGATTCGAGCTTTTCCCGACATAATTTTTCAAGCAGTCTTCTTTTGTACAATATATAAAGTATGAAGTCCTCTGTCCGTTTATTTTGCACAGACTTTCAATATGTTTCTTAACTTTATCGTTAAACAGCACAAATGTTATAATATTGTTTGCTTAGTTGTCGCTGGCACTAAAACGGAAATCTAACTACCGTTTAAAACCATGCACTCATCTCTTTGGTTAGAATTGTTCATCTGGGAGCAAATGGGGTGTTTGTATTACTGTACAAGTATCACCCTACTTTGTCATAAAATAAATCTTGATCACCAATATTTTTCGAATTTCACCACCATTGGCAGGGCTTATCTTTCATATAGGTATGTCTTGTTCTTATCTCACCCTCATGTTCATATTCATGTATTCCTCTTGATTTTATGAATCACAATCGTGGAAATAAAAAAGTGTGCTATGATAAGTATTCCAGTTAGGAAAAGCAAAACCCATTTTAGTTTGTTAATTACTTCTCAATAGAACTAAACTCTTGCTGTTGGAATAATGTTACGTATCTGTATTCCATTAAAACTACAATAATTCGAATTTTGTATTTTAATTTAATTTCATTTCATTTGTAATTTCTTTTATTTGAATTCATTGTTCATGTAAGATCACATCTTTTATAAAAGAACAAGTTTATATCTATTATATTCATTTAAAAAAAAAAGAATTTAAATAACAAAACAAATTTTGTATTGTAGTTACCAGAGGACCATATTTTTGATTTCATTGGATTCTAATGGTCTACTTATTCGGAAAAAACCATTTTCTAGGTCCTTTATCCAATTATTAAATTTTACATGAAGGACATTACAAAGGAGTATGAAAGCGCTGTTGTTTGCGAAAAATAGAGAAGTAGTTTCGAATCCATCAATTCGTTGAAAATCAGTAGAATATCGTTGAGAGGAACAGGTCTTGTCTTAATGTTGGGTTGGTTCCAGACATATTTAAGTCCACTAGAAACACTAACCTAAACAAAAAGTGAAAAGATTCCCAATAATAATCCAAGTTTTAAATAAATATTTCGTTAATTGAAATTATAAAAAAAAAAATCATAAAATTTGAATTAGATATCGTTATGTATGAGTACAAAGTAAATATCCTCCAAATTAAAATGAAAACGCAAGAAAAAAAATATAAAATCGATAAATCTTGACTGTTAAAAACGTACGAGTACATGATTAAACCATATAATAATGCAAACTAAATACTCGTTGTTTGCCTGCAGTCGCTATTGACCTTTCCAGAAATAAATGCAATTACACGTACATATATGGGGAACAAGTATATCAATACCACCCCATTAAGAAGTCACCTTGGTTAAATGAACGAAAATAAAACTGTGTACATACATACGTACATACATTTCAAAAGAGATACCTAAATAAATACTATACGAGTATGTACTTCAGTTTACGGGCGAAAAAAAAAAATAAATTAAAAAAAATAACAAGAAACGAATTATTGAAAACACTTCACTTGGCAACGCTATTGCTTCTGGTGCAGCTACTTCCGCCGCCACTACACCGCAGTACTCGCTTATCCACCTTCATCGTTCCTTACATCGTCGCAGAACACAGCTTGTGGCGTTCTCCTTTCAATTTATGAATTTGTAGTTTTTATTATTATTATTTTTTTTTTCATTTTGTCTTATTTAACAGATAATAAATTTGAATCCCAGGCTACATACACCAAAAAAGCGAACAAATAATAAGCTTTATTAATTTTGTTTGTTACACTGAAATTGTGCATTTTATAGACACTGCCAATTTATGTACATATGGTTTTGTGTATAGAGCTTTATATTTTATTGAAGACTTAATAAATTACGTACGAGTATATGTATGTCTCATTACACAAGGATTTTTTTTTTCTTAATTTAAATATTGGTTTTGATTAGCAAGGTTAAAGGGTAGGATGGGCGATTTTAAACTAAGAATGACACTAGCAAAGAAATATTTTGAACTTAAAAATTATATTTTGTTTAAAGCAGCAAGACTTTATGTACGGATGTGACTAAACTTTTTTTTGTCGGCCTTCGAATATATTGTCTTATGAGGAATGGAAGTCGCTATCAGAGTTCTGGGGATATACCTTGAGAATAAGTACTGGAAACATAACTCAGTGGAAAGAACAGAACATTGGAAATGTAAAAAATTCAGCACACCGATAAATATATGCAAGTGTAAACCACAGCCTATGTGAAAACAATTACTTCAACGAAAGGTATTCTAACGATACGAAAGCTAGAGTTTTCAAGGCCAGAGTTGAAATTATGGACTTACTCGTACATTTTATTTTGCATATAGCAGATTTACCAATCGTTTGCTCTGTGTATAATTCACGAGAGAGTGAGAACATATATCACTTCTTAGGTAGGTGCCCCTTACTAAGTGAATTCAGACTCCAGTTTTTTGGGAAACGAGTTTTGGATGAATTGGAAATGAGACACATTTTGAGTGGCGTAGACTGCTGGATTAGACTGTACTCGTAGAAGGGCGATAATTAAAGAGTCTTTTTAAATATTTAAACTTCGTCAAACGGTCGTGTCTTAAAATAATTGTATTAACATTTTTGTAAATGAATTGAAAATTAAAAATAATAAAAATATCTATCTATCTATCTTGTCCGCTTCTAATGCTGGAAATATGGGATATATCAGCAATAAATATCCCTATGGGATGTGGATGTTAAGCACAAGCTCCAAGATTGACTTTTTTTTAATCCAAATTGGTGATGATGAAAACGATATCAATCAAGGTCACAAAAAAAACAGTGTAAATTTATAGATGCAGTCGCTATTAACTCGGTTTTTCTAGATCCCAATTATAGATATGTATTAATTTGATGGCCCGCCTTTTGTTAATTGTCGTACAAGTCTTCTCGGACAGCTATTGTAGCCGCCTTTCTTCTGCCTCGATCATTGTGACTATGATTGCTTATAAATCCTTACCATTTTAGCTCTAGCTATGACTAAAGACACATCGTCTGAGGTTGTTCTAAAAGCTGCTGATGATACCTTATGCACACAGTTTGCAGACACCTGACAGGATTCGCTTTCTATTTTATAAATACTCTAGCCTTAATCAGGGTAGCATATGCATATAAAATGATTAAGCTCATTACTATGGATGTTTAGGTACTCCAGTATTTGGCAGTACTACGGAAAGTGTAATATAGCCTGACAAAATAAGAAAAACCCTATGAGTTGCAAATCCATGTACATGACTTTAACCCCATGCTTGTGCCCATAAGATGCGATAAGTTAGTTATTTGTTGGGAAAGATCAGCTTGATCTTTTTGCTTTCAATTACTATTTTTAATTGTTTGCTTTTCTATAATCTCCCTGTAAGTTAGTACGAGCTATGTAAAAAACCCAGACACAGATCTCTTACGGTTTTAACTCGCCAATACATATTAGAGTTTTATATTTGACACCATGTTCACGGAAATTGGAAAATGATTTAACTTTTTTGAACAGTTGAACAGATGATGATATTTTAAGTTATGGACATGCGTGTAATTTTTTTTTTTTTTTTTTCTAAATATTTTTAATATACTGGAGCAAGTACATTTTTATATTTGGGTCTGGTATATCTTTCATTAATTTGCAATATAAACATAAATTCCTTCCTGCCAAAGGCGCAACATCTTATTTATTGAGTACCCAATAATAAATTAAGTAGTTGAAATGAAATGAAAGTTCCCAGCAGCAAAACTGAAGGAAAAAAAAACTTTCTTTTTTGACTTTCATCCATTAAAACAAAAAACTGAGAAAAAGTTTTTTCCATCTACCTTTCGCTCTAATTAAAAAAAATATAAAAATTATTTTACCCTTCAATAATTTGCATGCAATGCCAATTTTCAGTCATTTGATTTTTTTTTATTGTTTACTTCTCTGAATTAAACAAATGGTAAGGTACTAACTAATATCAGATTATGTGTGGCTAATTTTAATAAAATAAAAATTCACCTTGACATTTAGGAGAATATTTATTCGTTTTTATAGTTTTCTGAATATTAATTTAATTTAATATATTTTATTTTCATATTCATCTTGTCTTAATCACTGTTGATCTATTGATTGCAATTATTCCTCTTTTAAATCGTTGAAAAATTATTTCAAAGTAAATTTCGTTTGTTAAAAAAATTGTCGCTAATGGCGAACTCGCAATGAAAGCCAGCTATTATTGTACAAATATCTTTTGTCACATTGACCTCACAACGAATAATAACAACAAAATACATACATACATATGCTGACATAATTTCAAGCAGAGTTAACGTAATGCTTCTGGTTGTTTTCTATTTTTAGATTATTTTTTTTATTCAGTTAAAACTAAGTAAATAAAATGTATTTTAGTGAAAAATAGGTGGGCCGAGAGGATTTTTTTTTCGTATTTAACAAAAAATACTTTCTAAGCAATTGTAACTGGTTGTGTGTCAAGGTTTGAGCGAAATCCAGTGCTGCATCAACCTGTCTGTCGTTGTTGTATAGAGAAATCGATTTGTCAGTTGAATTGCGTGTTTTGTAATAATTTTTTTGCACTTGAAAGTGATTTGTTTTTTCTTTGAGTTTTTCGAAATGAGAAAATCACTTGGTTTGCGAGTATAAAAGTGATATTCATTTGAGAATGAATGTGAATTGAATACCTATGTAAGTTAGATTATGGAAAATTTACAAATTTTCCAACAGTCATATGAATATGTGTCATAACCTTAATTAAATCATTCACAATGGCATATGAAATTTTGTTCGTACATAATCGTTAATACAATAGTTTAATTGAATTTTCATTTTGTTTAGATAAATTTCTTTGTAGATAAATAAATATTAATTTCACCTCCTACACGTTCTCGGTGAGAGAAAATATAAATTTATTATTCTCTATTCGATTATATCGCCTTCCTCCCTCTTCCATCGTTTGCTGCTTCATATCATTCAATACCATAAGAAAATTGATTATAATAAGCGCGTTTTACACATATATTTCCTTTCAATTTCACCTACACA
Organism: Volucella bombylans; assembly: GCA_949129095.1. NCBI lineage: Eukaryota > Metazoa > Arthropoda > Insecta > Diptera > Syrphidae > Volucella > Volucella bombylans. The sequence continues at coordinate 156,492,275 of OX422143.1, forward strand.
ATCATTCTTGCGCATAACAAAACGGTACTGAATAAACAGAAATGATTGCTGTCCCTGTGTTTCGCGCATAGCTGTAGTTTATCTCCATCTCCTTTGGCTCTTCAATAGAGATAAATTGTAAAATGGAATATTTATTTAAAATGTTTTCGACGAGTGAAGTAACAATAAATATGTTTGTTGTGTGTGTTCTCTTTAGAAAAGTCACTTCTAAAAAAGGCAATTGATTAGAAGAACAAAAATAAGTCAACTAACAAAAATCAATAGCAAAAATGTTGATACCTACGAGTATAATGTGTGACCTTTCAAAAAACGATAAAAGCAACGTTGCTATTGAGGTTATGTCATACTTTATTAAGGTAAAAATGTTAATTTGTATGTACATACAAATGTATGCAGTACATGTACACATTTTACTTTTGCAATAATAAGTAAATGTGCTTATAAAGTGCAATAAGTTAAGAGCGAAAGTTATGCATAATTTTAATTTTCCAAATGGTCGATAATTTTGAAATTTTACATACTACATACATGCATACATAGACAGTTATGTACATATGTATGTCAAATCCAAATAAAGTGTGATTTCCTTATACATACATATATACCTACATACATGCTTTGGTATGTTTTATACTCGTTGCACTACAAAATATATAGTAGGTATGTACCTACATACAGTTTGTCAAGAAAGTATTTTGACAATAAAAAAATGCCGTTTTTAAGCTTTCTGCGTAAGAAAACAATATTGTACTCAGGTGTTTTCTTTTGTTTATGTTTTTTTTTTATAAATTAGTAGGTTCATTAATGTATTTATTAACGTTTTATAAGTAAGAATAATGAAAAAGAACAAAAAAAAAAAAACACCTATTATGCATGTCAAGAAAGTGTTTTTACAATTCGTTTCTGCACAAATTCTGCGATGTGGAATGCATTTACCGTTATCTGGTCGATGCTCATCTATGATGAGAATTAAGATGCCTATCAAAGCAACAACATTTGATACCTATGGCTCAGTTTGTTTTTTGTTATCACTAGATCGGAAAAAGTGTTCAAGAGTTCTTCTAGATGTTTTCCTTAACAAGATAAACAATATACATACATATTATCATAGAAAACACCATTGATGCATATGCATTATATACCTATATGTAAATATTTTGAAGTGTCACTTGATAAATAGTGCAAATAAGTTTTGATTTAATGGAGGTAACAACTAAGAGCTATTTATTTTTAAACATTCATACTGCATCAAAGTAGGTAGGCACCTATATTGGATACGCCAGACTAGAGCTCTGATTAAAACTCGAGACAAAATTTGTGACTCTATTTGAAAAAATATTTCATGGTGCCATGAAAGGGCACCAAAAAACTCGAATAGATTTTAAATTGCAGAAATTAATTTATTCAGTGGAAAAAAGACTCTGAGTCATATCATAATAAGCCGCTAAAAGTGACCATACTTATGTATAAAATATTTCATACTATTATTTTGTTACACTGCCATAATAATAAATCTTAATAAAAACACACTATCTTGACACCATAATATTAGAGTAGCTAGGTACCTACTTACATATGTATACCTACCTATTTTGTTTTCGTTGCTTAACTAATTAACCAAAATAAATTTAAGAACAAAGATAATGGAAAGAAATAAATGAAGTAGGTAGGTATTGTTTTATTACTAAAAAAAAGTTTAAAATATCTAAGATTATTTTTTAATTCTCAAAAATCTTGAACTGTATGTAGGGATAGGTATGTACATATACATATGTACATCCAATATCCATGCATATGGAATGGAAACACATAAACGTCTAAGCTGCAAATATTGCTGGGTTAGCGCAAACAAAAAAAAAACTCAAAAGCAAACCTAGACAATGCCACCGGAGTTTGCGAACACCATAGACATTGCCCAGAGAAAGTTTGTTAACCCCTCACAGAAATACTGTTCGTACATAAGAACGTTCATGTGCATGCATTCATTTATCCACACTATTTATCACACATTTTTCCTTGTCCATCATTATGCGCACATATATATGTATATATACATGTGCATCCATATATACCTACTCTTCTTTTTGTATTTTTTTTATGCATGCATACTCTTACATTAATGTAGGTACCTATAAAAAAATTTTTCGGTAAAGAAAAGAATGAAATGACACAGCAATGCGCAAAACTGATAAAATAATAATGTCATTGTAATTTTTTTTCAAACCGCCATATTGTTTTGTTTCTATACACATGAAAAGAAAAAGAAAATAACACAAGAAATTATTACAAAGTAAAGCGTTAATTTTCCTCCTTAATCGATGTATAAGCAAGCACTCAACAGCAAGCAGTTGTCGTCGACGCGCGCTAGTAATCACAATATTTACGAAATGACGTCAAACTCAAACACATGACATGTTCATCATACCCAACACCAACAACACACCTTACTCGTACAATCCGCAATCAGTGATAATTGGTGGTGGTGGCAACCCCGTGTTCGCATCATCAGCTCAATAACCGATGCAGAAAGTGTATCGGTATGAGATAATAAACCGGTTGAACTTGTTTTAAATTATCGTGGACAGCTGAAGAGAGTGTTAATTTTTTTTACCCCAGTTCTATCAAACGGTTGTCAAAGAGCTTGACAGTTGGATTAAATGTCACTTTTGTACATTTTATCATTACTGTTATGTGTCAAAATCTTGATCATGTGCTGAAAGCTGTATAAATAACCGTTAACCATTAAAATGTCATCTGTCAAAACGGACAGTACCACCGATACCACCAATTCTATTGCACTGGTCCTCTTCAAACTCTCTTCTTTTCTCTCTTGCAACCTTTGTTTTGTTGTTGTTGTATTCTCATCTGAAAATTTGCCAAGCAAATAAAGTTCTTCAGAATGAACTTGATCTGGTCGCAGTAATTTTTGCGGTTTTACGATGCCCCATGCATCATGTTAAGAATTTCTCCACTCGAATGGCATCCGAAAAATTTTGTATTAAGCTCTCTCATGATATGTCCGTCGGTTGCCGTTCCATTTTGTGTCTCCTTTTATTTAGTTTAATTGAATCGTACGAAAATGAAAACAAAATATGCTAAACAGGCAGAGATAAAGATAAAGAGCGTTGGTTTATTATTATTGAAAGCTCAGTCACCGCACAACAGCGAGCGCATGACGAAAGCGGCAGTAGTGGCAGTGCCAGTGCCAGTAGTATCAACGACATCAGACCGGTTGAGTGGTGTTTTATTATTTTAGCGTATTTTGTTTTCATTCTGAAATTCGTTGTGAGAAGTGAGAAGTGTGTGTGAGAACGAGCCCGAGACCGAGAGCAAGAAGCGTTTGGTGCGATCTGCTCTATGCACGTGTGTGTACCGGAGTGCTTAGAGATATGCGGATTCGGATATCGAGAAAGAGAGAATGAAAACAAAATTGAAGAGTATCGTGGAAAATAAGAAGAAAACAATAATAAAGAGTAAAACCTTCAAAGTAAGTGAATGAGTGAGTGTAGAGTTTTACGAGTATCTTTTTTTCTTCGTTTCTTTATGTAATTGGATCATTGCTGCTTCCACGTGCTTTGCGGGGAATTAGTATTGTAAATGTTAATAATTAGAATGATAGTTTTTGAGTAAACCGTCAAATTTGTGTGCCGATCAGATGTGAGTGGAGTAAAGTGGCAGCTAGCTGATATTTGTACTCTTAAATTAGTTAAAATGCCAATTATTTAATATATTTGACCTATTTACTTAGATTTTTACCATTATGTATTTACTTGTGATATAATGTTTTTTTTATTTATTTGATGTGCTCTTATGGCGCTCTTTGCCTTTTACTCGTCTCTCTTATCATATACATGCACAGGGAACTCTTATTAGTAGCATACATCTAAAAATAGGTAATGAAAATGAAAATTTTTGCGTGAGGACGTCACGACGACGACAGAGTGACGTCTCGACCTTGACTCCAACAGAATGAACTGTGGTTGCGATGGGGAGCGTCCGTGTGTAGTCGTAGTGTTGTGGCAGTGCATTCGCCTCTTTGAATTTCATATGCCTAATTATGTATAGATGGATGGGTGGATGGATGGATAATTGTATGTGGTTTTGTTGTCGTTGTTGGATTGTTAGATTGTTGGTTTTTTTTTTTGAGCGAGGGGTGAAATCGGGTGAGGTGAGGTGATTTTGAGTGTTGAGTTGGTTTGGACGGTTGGTCGTGTCGGACTTTTGGTTGGATGGGGTCGGTTGGGTTCGTGATAGGGATTATGTGAGCACTGAAAACTAGTTTTCTCTTCTTTTTTGTGTTTCGTTTTGTCTTGTGTTGTGTTGTGATGTGATATATTTGTGAAGATGCTATTGATTGTTGGTTGTTTCGAGGGGGTGATATGTTTTGCTTACGGTTACGTGCCGTTGTGGTCTCTTTACAAAGAGATTTTTGGGGAATGTTGTTTTATATTTAATTTATTTATCTGGGCCTATTTTTTTTTCTGTTCTGTAGAAATTGGTAGTAAAATGAAAATGATATTTGCGTTGTGATGTTAAATAGTCTCTTAGTAAGAGCGCTCCCACCCACATGTGATAATAGGATAAGTGATAATTTTCATTCAACATGAAATTAAGGAGGGGGGGTTGTTAATATATACAAATATACGTACATATCCATACATAACTTTTGTATGATTGAAAGGTAGAAATGTAATATTTTTTTGTTCAAGCTTTGTGGGCACGTTTGGTGAGGTCGGTGGGTAATGTGTTTTTTTTTTTGTGTGTATTTTTAATGAGGCGAGATAATTTGTTAATTTGAATTTATAATTTGATTAGAAATGGTGGGCGAAATAAAAATATTTATTACTGTTTGCTAGGAATCGATTGATAATTTTATTTTATTATTCATCTTATTTTTTGGAATTTTATTGAGAAATGTTAGGTGATGGAGTTATTATAGGCATTCATAGGCATATGTTCTACTAATTTTCTGTGAAGTTTTCGTCCGTTTTAAAAAATTTTAAAGTACATTTTTTTTGTAGTGTTTTGGGTTATGTTATAAACAAGATAAGTAGGTAGGTACCACCTAATATACCAACATTTCTAATTAGAAAAAAAGTCATAGGATAGGTACGATATTTCTTTAGCATTTTAACAAATACATATTTAAATTTATTACCTATTAAGAAAAGATAATTCAAAAACATTTTTTAACTTATTTTCGAATTGGTCGCAGGATTAGAAATGGTAAAAAAAATTTTAGAACTCGTGGAAATTGTTTTTGAAAACTTTTTAAAAATACTAATAGGTACCTATTTAGTGGAATAGCCTTTATTTTTCCAAACGGCAGTCAATCTTTGCTGAAGACTTTCCACTAATGAGCGGTTCTTAATGTTGGTATATTATCCTAGACCTCATTAATATTCTCGAAAGGCTGATCAGCATTTCTTGATTTATTGGTCTTTAAACAAGTTTCGACATCGGGCAACAAGTTTTCAATTACGTTTAGGTCGGCACTTTGTGCAGGACAATCCAAAGCATTAGTTTTGTTATCACTATTCGTGGAGTATGCTTACGATCGTTGTCGTATTGGAAAAACTGACGTTACTAGCATTATTCAAAACAATAGGTTTCTATACCTACTATTCTCTAATACCTATGCTTTTATAAGCGAGTTGATTCGACCCCTTATACGAACTAATGAATGGACCAACACCGAGCCAAGGGAATGCACCCCAGTGCATTACATTTCCTCTTCCATGCTTTATGGTCTTAAGCGTGTACTTTGGTGCGATTCTTTGTTTGGGGGACGGATCCAAACAAATTAAACTTTGATAGGTCACTCCAAAGAAATTGTTTCCAAAATTCCGATGGTTTTGTAAGTGTAGTTTTGCGAAATTTCGCCTCTTCCTAAGGTTATTTGCTGGTGCATACGGTCTTTTGCGGGCTATGCATCCACGAAGGTTCTGTTCTAAAATCTATCTATCTAAATCTATCTTAACGGATTTGAGGTGCAACAATCTCCATAGCTTATGTGGACGTCAAAAAGGGGTTGACTCTACTTATCCGTCAAATCAGCTTGTCTTCATTTGGTGTAGTTTTGCGTCCAATCCCCTTTCTCTTGGAGTTCTCAGTACTTCCGGTTTTCTTAAAAAAAAAACTTGTATTGCTTCGAAAACGAGTTTCTTAGAGTAATCAAATCTTTCCGCTATCAACGTCATTGATTCATTTCCATTTTGATAGCTCTGAACGACTAGTTTTTGAAGTTCTGAAGTACATGATCTATTTTTACCCATTTTTGTACTGTGTAATATTAATTCAATAAACTAACCAAAAACAAACAAAGAAAAATATCTTATATCATTGAAAACAAATTATTTTACACAAATTTGTTTATTTTAAAATGCCGTTTCTAATTCTCTGCCCAGAACGAATTGCAACCACAATCGAATTTTCTCCAATTGTGTCAGTTTGACAACTATTAGATTTCATGCAAACATATACCAGACATAAATAGCCGAACAGTAAATTGATAACGGTACTAGATAAACATAGTACACCTTATAAAAAAAGAATCGATTACTTATATGATATATGCGTTTGCAATTGTCGTGTTTAATTCTGTGACCACCACTGTATGTCAAATCGTTTTGTGGATCCATAGAATTAAAATTGTATTCGCCATTAGATTATGGTTGTACCTATCATACATACAGCTGTGAACATTAAAATAGCAGTAACTCACTTTGTACTATTACTATATCCATTTCCTTTTCATATATCTGCAGCAGCTGTAACATGAATGTGTTTACATGTAAGTCTAATTAAATGCTAACTGCTAATAAGCAATGCTATGTGCAAATTTGTCAGATAATATGCTAGAGGTAAGTTCATCACTTGAGTAGAGGTTTTAAAGTGAATACTAAAATAGGAGTGCGTTAATAGTTTTTCATTTGCGTAAAGAATTAGTGAATAATTTTTTTAAAAATCAAGGAAAAAGTAAGTTCAATGCGCTTGTTGATGACAATGTGAATTGTGATATTGTTTTGTCTCATCTTAAATTTATTTAAGTGGGTCGAACTAAGCATTGCACAAATGAGCAACGACGTCTGATAATAAGACTAAAACAAGAAGAAAAGTCCTACAAAGACAACACATTCAGCAATTCTTATCCTGCTCTGTAAAAATTGTGTCAAATGCTATCAAGTTTGTAGAGAAACGGGAGAAGAGGTATCGAAACACAAAACAGCTCTCAAGATGACCTCAAAATTGTCCGAATCGCCAAACAGCATCCATATAAGTCTACGGTACGGATTAGAAAGGAGATGAACTACCCTGTGTGTGATATGACCTTGCGGTAGAGTAAGTTGGAAAACAATTTAGCTGGCAGCATAAGCATAGGAAAGACTTATAAATCTACAAACTCTTTTTTAAACTTATTTTTGTTAGTTCAATTACTAACTGGTATGTAATTATTTACCAATCTCCCAAGATTTTTCGATCCCTGACATGCCCCTTTTACATCAAATTGTGTCGTGCGCACTCAGCACTGCAGTGTAGAATTGATATTATTTGACAAGTAAGTTGTTTCCCCAAACCAAACCAAGAAGCAGTTGATACGATTGTCGACGGCATCTCCCACATTCAACCCCTCAATACAGAATTTTTCATAAGTTCCCAAACGGGAGCAATAACAAACCTAAAATTAAGGGTTTAATATAAATTTATTCAAAATAGGATCTAGTTGACGCGGGCATTTGGAACCGCTTTGGTAATGTTTTACTTTTAGAAAGGGAACGTAGTTCGGCGGTTCCAAATCCTGTGTATGTATGTATGCACATATGTATGTATATGGTAAATATTACAATGCTCGAGCTGTTTTTTTTTACTTACCACGAGAGATAGATCTGTCGCTTAGTTCTACTAACTAAACTAGCACGTCCTGGTAGAAGTTTTTATTTATATTCCTTGTAAACTTGTAATTGGAGCAGGAATTTCTTGGGAATAGCGACACTGCGATCATCTTCCGGTGTAATGCTAACCGTTCATACGCAGTTATTTATATATGTACAAATGTCAAATATAACACCTACAATGTATGTCACCAGGCCTTAAACTGCGTAATTCAGTGACTTCATATATCTACCAAGAAATAATATCATATATTATTTTAGGTACCAACATTGCGCTCTCCTATAAAAACTACATCTTGTTTATTACCATTCATGTTTACTCAAACAAATATTGACTTATCGCATCAAAACAAAATAAATTAGCGAAAAGCAATGGAAAAACTTGCAACTGGATTAGAGCCTAGAATAACGATGTAAATGATGATCTTATTGTATTACTTCTGTATCAGGTAGACGTTCTAATGGCGTGATGTGCGTTCTAGTAAGGTATTTCTAGTGAGGCTATATATTGACAATTACATGCGTCAGAAAAGTAGATCCTTCACTGATGCGCAGGATGACACATGGACGAATTATTGCCTCTGAAGTGACGGTATGGTTGTTTCATCGGCACAGAAATGATTAACGACCAAAATTTTCTCAAAATTCAACATTCGAAGGACATCATTAAAAAGGCCAAAAAGAACGAAAACTTCTTGTACTGCATTGTGAGTGGTGATGAAACGTGGTAACCAAGCGCCAAAGTGCCGAGTGGAAGGCGACAGACGAGCGAAAACCCAAAAAATCTCGTTTGGAGAAGTCAAAAGTGAAGACAATTTTGATATACTTTTACGTTGAGTGCGTTCCATCGGGCCTAAACATTTAATGCATAATTCTATATTGGTGTTTTGAAGCATTTGGAGCATGGTATTCGAGATATTCCGCAGAAAATAAGTTGGCGATAGTTGCACGATAACGCGCCATCCATTAACTGTCAACCACTCCCCGTATTCGCCTGATTTGGCCTCGTGCGACTTTTACTATCTCGGCAAAATGCATGAAGACAAAAAGCTTGTAACTGTCATCCTGAAGGATATCCCGCCCGATCTAAAACACTAATTCGACATGCTTTCAAACCGTGCATTGAATCGAAAGGGGGACTATTTTGAATAGAATAAAATAAAATAAACTTTTTGGTGTTCTACTGTTTACTTTGGAACGCACCTTGTATTTTAGGAAGCGTTTTAGTGGTACTTAATTTATGCGTGTCTTTTCATAAATTTTCAAAGCTAATTAGTTGTTCAAAGACTATTTTTGGAATAAATCAAAACAAACTTCTAAATAAGTATGTATTTCGTTGTGCCTGGTCGACGGAAAAAAGCAAGTATAGGCATGTACATGGATGGGCTTCTCGCAAAAACAATCAAAAAAAGAAACGCTTTTGATTATTTGACTTGGTTTTGAAACGATTTATATCTTCCAATGTTTACGCTCATCACGTTTAACAAATCTACATACTTCCAAAATATATTCACACTTTATGATCAATTTCTATAGAGTTGGCAACTCTATTGCCGACATCTCAGTTCACTTTAATCTTGACCGAAAGTGTGTGAACACAAAATGTACGCGAATACGGAAACGATGGCATGTTTTTTCTTTTCCTTTTGCATTGAAGCAAATAAATATTTATGCAAAAACGCGACTCTGTGTCTCGCATGTGTATGGGTGGAAGTGTTTGTCGACTCATCCGTCTGTCACACTTTTTCCATCAAGCGATTCATACGCTCTCCTCTTTTATTTTTTTTTCTTTTTAATACGTACTAGCTCTTCGGCTCAACGTCATCATTCATCAACTTGGTGTGATTTTCTCTCGAAATTGGTCGGCAAAGTAGTAAAGTTCTGTTGAAAATCTATCCTTCTCCCACATGCGACAACAAGAAATTTCCACCAACACTTTATCTCTTTTCATCGTAAAAAAACCAACCACCTTCATCTCTGTCTATTAGCGATTGTCGGCATCATTGTTCTCTCCTGTCCCGGCCAATTTTGTGTACGAGATATGTTATCGCCATTTTGTTTGAGAGAATATTGGCCCGTCAAATTATCACCATCTCCTTCATGTGTGCTGCGGTGCGACCAAAAAAGTAAGAGCGAGATTCCACTATGTGTGCGTTTTCTTTTTCTTCCTTTCGTGTGTAGAAACATATCTCTCTTGTCTCTCTCACGGTGTATTTTTTTTTCCTCCTCGTCCAATACAAAATCTTTTTTTCACTATTTTGCATTGTGAAAAAGTTTCTTTCTGGCTCGTTAAAGTTGGCAGAAAATTTCCAAATTTTTGTGATAAAATCGAAAAAAATATTTGGCTTTTGCTGTGAAGTGTTATTTTGTGTTGAAATTAAAAATTTCATGATAAATTTTCGACAATTTTATGTGAAGGGGGTGAATCGCCGTCGACGTATTTTTTTTATTTTTATTTTTTATTTTTTTTTCTGTACTGAGGTTCGGTTTGTCGAAGCAAAGAACAGGCCATGGTAGTGGTGTGTGTGTCGTCTGTATAAATGAAATAAGAAAATGAATTAGAAGAAAAGAAGACATCTTGTCAAATAGATTAATTTTTCTTTTCTAATTGAAGTGAATTTCATGCAAAAATTTGACGAGATTTTCAGAATGAATGAAATTTGATAGAATTTGAGATATAAATTTGCATACGAATATTGGGGAAGGAATATAAGAAGAAAACTTAGGGGTTTTGAGTCAGGAGAGAATTTTTCCATTTCGAGTCTCGATTGAGTTGTTCATCACAATGAATTTCGTTAACAAAAAAGGTGAACATTTTAATTTAAGAAACTTTTCATTTTTTCACATATATACTTTATATTGCTTTGATTTTCTAATGTGTAAACGTTTCCTTTTTGGAATTTTCTTTTGGTAGATGTCCGCCGGCGCCCAGTTGCAGATGGCACCACAGACGACGTCGACCATAAGCCATCACCAGCATCACCAACATCATTTTACCACTAATACACCACAACAGCAGCAGCAGCAACCACCACATCAACAGCAGCAACAACAACAACCACAACAGCAGCATCAACCTCAGCATCATCCTCACCATTCGCATCAGATTCAACATCACCAGCAGCAACAACAAATTGTACATCAGCAACAACACCCGCAACAGCAACAGCAGCAACCCCATCCGCAGCAGCAACAGCACCAGCATCTGACGGGTCACAGTAATCCCGATTCAAATATGAGCACAGGATCTTCACATAGTGAGAAGGATGTCAACGATATATATAGTTCGGCACTAGGAGTGGGTGGTGTGACTGCGTCGGGATTGAACCCTGCCAATATTGGAGTTAACAATCCAAATAACGGTAATTATTTCAAACCAATGCATTTCTTTTGTTTTGTTTAAATGATTTTAATGGAAAATATTATAAATTAACAATGTTTCTTGTCTTTAGGTAACATGGGCGCATTAGAAAAACTGCCACGAACACCGTCAGAGCGTAAGCGAAAACGGAAAGCACCGCCACCCACAGCGGATGATAGCGGTGGTGGCGGAGGTGGCGGTGGAGCAGTTCCTGGCGGCGGTGGTGGTATTATTGGAGGTAGTGCAAGTAAACATAACAATCCGCGCCTAGTATTGCAAGTAGGCACGAATTTCTCCTTGAATCTGGGTAGTACGCAGGCGTCAGCTTCGGACCGCTGTGGAATGCCAACAACAAAAGGTGCCCGCCTCTCAATGCCATTGAATGATGGTAAAAAGATAAACGATTATTTTAATAAGCACACGGCGAACAGTCCAATTAGGCAGCACACGGGATCAAAATCACCGTCGCCCTCACAGGGCGGTGGAGGAGCTGGTAGCGGAAGCGCTGGCGGTTACCCCCATTTTCCACCTAGTCCACAACAGCCCCCCATGAGCGGTCTAACATCAGTTGCAACGGCGGCGACAGCAACAACACCAGGCGGCGGGACGCCTGGCGTTGGTATGAATTCCGTAGCATCTGTTGCCGAATATCACTACAATAAAAATCGTCAAACTTCCAGCATGGTTCCTCCGCAATCACCATTGTCGACGGTGATGCCCCCGTCCGCCACAGGTGTTAGCATAGTTGGCGGTAACAGTGTAGTAGTACCAGGTAGTGTTGGTACAACTGTAGTGAATAGTACAAGTTCAATAGTAGTCAGTGGTAGTTGTGGTCCACTTCCACCGCCACAGCCGCAACTAAGTACGAATTCGCAACAAACCTCCCAACAACAACAACAGCAGCAGCAGTCGTCGCAGTCGTCACAACAGCAGTCACAGCAACAACAATTGCAACAACAGCAGCAGCAACAATCATCCCAGCAATCAAACCTGCCATCTAATCAACAACAGCAACAACAAACAACGCCCCTGCTACCGCCACAACTTCACTCACATCATTCGCTTTCAATGCAGACAAAATCGACGCAAACCGATTTATCTTTTGTTGAAATACAGGAACGAGATTCAGAAATTGAATCGAGCAAAACACGACTCGACGAACTGACAAGACTGTCCGATGAGCAAAAGTGTCAAATAACCGCTCACCAAAAGAACATCGATCAACATAAATCGCACATTAACAAGTGCATTGACGTGGTGAAGAAGCTTCTCAAAGAGAAGAGCAACATCGAGAAGAAAGAAGCACGACAGAAATGCATGCAGAATCGTCTTAGATTGGGACAATTCGTGACGCAACGAGTGGGAGCAACATTCCAAGAGAATTGGACAGATGGCTATGCCTTTCAAGAGCTGTCCAGGCGGCAGGAAGAAATTTCAGCCGAACGCGAGGAAATTGATCGCCAAAAGAAGCTGCTCATGAAAAAGCGACCAGCTGAAAGTGGTCGTAAGCGAAATAATAACAGCAACAATAGTAGTAATAATTCCGGTGGAGTTGGTGGCGTTGGTGGAGGTGGTGGTAGTTCCAATTCCTCACGGGGTGGAGGTGTTAGTGGTGTAGGAATTGGAGGTGATTCTTCATCATCAGCTCTACACAATGGCGGTGGTGGTGTTGGTTCTGGTAGTGGTAGCAGCGGCATTGGTAGCAGCACTAGTGTTGTTTCTGATTCGGCAACTTTCCTTAAACCGGATCCAGTGTCCGGAGCGTACACCGCTCAGGAATATTATGAATGTGATGAAATTTTAAAACTGCGCCAAAATGCACTCAAAAAAGAGGATGCTGACTTGCAGTTGGAAATGGAAAAACTCGAACGCGAACGTAATTTACACATAAGGGAGCTGAAGAGGATACTAAATGAAGATCAGGTAAAAAAAAATTAACATATCTCAAGTGTTAAAATTTTCTGATATTCCTGTTCTCTTTTGCAGTCTCGTTTCAACAATCATCCTGTGCTGAATGATCGTTATCTGTTACTAATGTTACTTGGCAAAGGTGGCTTCTCAGAGGTACACAAAGCATTTGACTTAAAGGAGCAGCGATATGTCGCATGCAAAGTACATCAGCTAAATAAAGATTGGAAAGAGGACAAAAAGGCTAATTATATTAAGTGAGTTGTTGGTTAAAAAATATTTTTACATTTCTTTTTTCTTGAAATGAAACAGCATATTAACTTTGAATTTCTGTTTAAAAAAAAAAAAAAAACTTTAGACACGCTCTTAGAGAGTATAATATTCATAAAGCCTTGGATCATCCTCGTGTAGTTAAATTATATGATGTCTTCGAGATCGATGCGAATTCTTTCTGTACAGTTTTAGAATATTGTGATGGACATGATTTAGATTTCTATTTGAAACAGCATAAGACGATACCAGAGCGTGAAGCCAGGTCAATTATTATGCAGGTAAGTTAGAGGCACTTACATTTGGTGGAGATACAGCTCTTATGTATTCATTTTGATAGGTTGTTTCCGCATTGAAATATTTGAACGAGATCAAACCACCTGTGATCCATTATGATTTGAAACCAGGCAACATTCTACTTACCGAGGGCAATGTATGCGGTGAAATAAAAATAACTGACTTTGGGCTGTCGAAAGTTATGGATGATGAGAATTATAATCCAGATCATGGCATGGACTTGACTTCTCAAGGGGCTGGAACTTATTGGTGAGTATGTGTGGGGATTTTCAATTAGATTATATTCAATTTATTTGTTTTCATTGGGTGGCAGTTAAGTTATAGATATGTTTATAATATTGCATTGTTGTTTTTTTTTGTTTTTGTTTTGTTTTTTGTTGTTTTTTTTTTAATGTGTGTGTGTGTTTTAAAATTTATTCTGGAAAGGAATCAGAATTTATGCGAATTCTTCTTTTTGTGGTTTTGCAGGTATCTTCCACCAGAATGTTTTGTTGTCGGTAAAAATCCTCCAAAAATCTCATCAAAAGTTGATGTTTGGAGTGTCGGTGTGATATTTTATCAATGTCTTTATGGTAAAAAACCGTTTGGACATAATCAATCTCAAGCCACAATACTAGAAGAGAATACAATACTGAAAGCCACAGAGGTTCAATTTTCCAATAAGCCAACTGTATCGAATGAAGCAAAGGTAAAGGTCTTTAAATACTTTAGTTTTCTCATCATTGTGTATTAATTGAAATGGTGTTTTTGTTTGGTTCTTTAGAGTTTTATAAGAGGTTGCTTGGCATATCGCAAAGAGGATCGAATGGATGTTTTCTCTTTGGCGCGGCATGAATACATTCAACCTCCGATTCCAAAACATGGTCGCGGTCAATCAATGACGGCGGCCCAACAACAACAACAACAACAGCAGCAACAGCAACAGCAGCAATCGTCAACGTCACAGCAAAATTCAGCGCAAACTTCATTTTCAACGGGCATGTTCGGTAATCTTAATCAGTCCAGCTCATCCTAGCTGATAACTAAACGTAATTCGAATTCCTAATTGCTGAAATTGATTGCGACAGCGCCGCCACTGCCGCCGCCGTCATCATCACCGCCGAAGCAGTCGTCGTCGCCGCCGCCATCACCGTCACCAGCTACACTCATTTTCAACTCGAGCAACCCAGTTAAGACAACGAAAGTTAAGATGACCAATGATGCATGTTGTAAAGCAAACATGGCAAACACCCCAAAATTATCATTAGCAAACGTCATAACAACAACAACTAACACAGCTCTATGTATAATTAAAACGACAACAAGCCCTCGTGTAAGACCTACACCACTACCACCACCGCCACCATTAGCATCTGTAGCAATAGCAACAACAGGAGCAACAATAGCCAATAGACGTCGTAGAAAATCGTCGTCCATCGCTAATACATCTTCCACCACAACGTCAAAGCGCAGCTGAGTGAAAAGTGTATATTAAAGTAAAAATGAAATAGAAAAATAGGCAAAAATTAAATTAAAAAAACATAAAAAACGGTGATTCCAGATGAAATTTGTCCCCTGATTGAGAGAAAATTTTAAAAATACACATTACCCATGTTGACACTTCAAGAAATTGTGATATAAAATGACAGGTTTTTCTTCATTCTCTTTCGTTATTCTCTTTTATAGAAAAAAACAAACAAAGAAATCAAAAAACATAGAACAATATCAAAAAAAAAAAAAAAATAACAAAAGATATTTATTTGTCGTTATAACTAATTTTTACAGTTGAGGTCAAAATTTCTATATTTGTTATAAGCTTCCATTCGATTTTGAATTTATTTTCTAATTTTTTGACCACATGCTGATTCATTTTCGTTTTTGTTTTGATTTCTTTTTTTTTCTTTTCCAGTATTAAATAGCTTTTATACCAAATTATTAAAAAAAAAAAAACACAACTAATTAGAAACTCCCTCAATTGTAATTGTAATTGTTTTTCGTTATTATATTAAGAGAAGTAAAAGAGGGCGATAAGAGAATGGCACCAAAACACGCAAATATGTATGTCAGTGGAGTTTATGAATTTAAATTAAATTTCATTAAATTCTTAAAAAAAGAGAAAAATAAGAAAATCTTTAGTAGGTGATATCTACAAATTAATTCAACTAAAAAACAAAAATCAAAAAAAATTAAATAAATAATGATCGCCCCTAATATTTAATGTACAGTTTAAAAGAAAGAAAACAAAAAAAGAAAAACCTCCAGAAATAGTACCCAACCCGAAGCAAAATAAACCGAATATGAGTTAAACAATGAACATGAAAAGCTAACGGCAGAATATAATTTCAAAATAGGTTATTCAAACAGAAAATAACAATTTCAATAAATCTAAGGATTATACAAAAAGAAAAGGAAAACAAAAATGTTTAGAAAGTTATTAAGTAGTTATTACTAAACAGTTAAACCCGTAGGATGAAACAATTTTAAAGCATAAAAAAAGTAAATGAAACCAATTTAAAATTAAAACAAATTCTATATATATATATATAAATAGTTATACATAAAAATAAAAAATCTAGACCGTAATTTTATCTCTAAGTAAAACAGAAAGAATTAAAAAAAAAGCAAACAAAAAAATGAAGCAAAGGTAGATATTGATTTTAAAAACAAAAAAAGCAAAAACAACTAATGAAAAGAAAAACGCCTACTTTTTTTTATTATCTATTATCTATTATTATATTATATTATATTATTTTTTTTGTTAGTTTAGTATATAATTATTATTTTTAAAAAGAAGAAAAACAAAATGATGATATAAATGATTATTAAATGGTAAAATAAGATCTAAAAAAACAAAAACACCCAATGTGGCAAGTTAATTGTCCTATTGATTGCATAAAAAACAGTTAATTTTTATCAAGAAAAACAAGAAAATATTCAACACACACATATATATATATCTATATATATATATATATAGTATATCTTTATATAAATACACAGTAAAGAATAAAAAATAATTACTATTTAATACACGATGAATATATGTATTTTTATGTATAGAATATACACTACAAGCATATTTAATACATATGTGCATGATGTATCTCTTGTGTATTTATCATTAAAAAAAAAAAAAAACTATTAAAAAAGTAATGCAAAAAATAAAAAAAAGTTATATATTCTCCCAACCCGCGCATGAATAAAGGAAGACCTATATATATATATATACAAAGTAAAAAAGAAACCAGAAATAAATATTAAAGTCTAATTATAAAACTAAAAAAAAAAAATAAAAAAATAATTTTTTGTGAATAAATATAAAAAAAAAACACGGAAACTGAATGAATATTTGTTGAGTATTTTACTATCTAATAAATAAAAGAAAGAGAAAAGTATGATGATGAAAGAGTAAAAATTTAAGAAAAAAAACAAACAAAAAATAAATGCGAAAAAAATTAAAAAAAAATTAATTATTGTATTATTAATGCAAAAGAAAAATTCAACTGAGATGAAATAGAAGTTTGTTCCGCTCTTGCGCAAGGTAATTTTATTTAAAAAAAAAAAAAGTAGCGGACCCATTAAAATTGTCACCACCCCCCATACCAAAACCACCACCACTACCACAACCTCCAAATTCAAATTCAAAACAGACAACAAACCAGCCAACCAAAACAACCAACAACAGGCAAATTAAAAAAAGAGAAAAAAAAAGATACACATCATCGGGAGAAGTTATTTATTTATTTAAAGAAAAATAAAAAATAAAACAAAATTAACTATATATGAATAAAGAAATAGAAGTTAAAGACTTTTCTTTTTAATTGTTAATCTCTTAAATCAATTAAAGTAAAAAAATAAATCTATATATATTAAAAAAAAAATAAAAAATAGAAACGAAAAAAAATCCAATAAAATTAAATGAAACAATTTCCAGTAAATATAAAAAATGCAAAACACACATATAAGTTAAAAAACAAAAAAAAAGGATAACATTTTTTTGATTATTATATTACTATAGTGGTAACAAAAAAATTAAAAGAAAAAAATACAAAAAAAAAAACTGGTAACAAAAATCAATAAGATTAAATTAAAATACAATTAATTAAAAATAAAAATTACAAAAAAAAAATATTTAAAAAATATTCGACGAGTTTTATTTTTCAATGAATTGACACAAAAACCTCTCAAATTATTTCTCTTATTCTGTTTAAATAAATAAGCGGGTGCAACTACATTCAAACTACATATTAGGTGGTGAGGAAAAGTTCGGTATTTTTTTTAATTTTTTATTTAGAAATTAGTGTAATAACTATGATTGGTTAACATCTACAGCCTTGGCCAAAATAATGAGACCCCGGGTGAGTTCATAAAAGTAAGCATTTCTAATTTTGCACAATTGCAGATCTTTACTTGTGTTTTTGAACGCATTTACTGCGCAGACATGGCCGTTTTCAAAAACGTCATCTGCATCAAATTGCTTTTGCGAAATGTTCTTAAACGCAAGCTGCGAAAGTCATTTGTTCGAAAACAACATCATAAATCATACTACATTTGCAACATGTTCAATAATGCACTGTTTGCAGGGCAGATGTTCATAAACGTCAACTGCGTTGCAAAAAAGCATCCACAAATCTGCGCTGTGCATTAAAAAAATTGAAAAAAAAAAAGAGTGAATCCGAATATTCAAGGGAATCTCAGTCTCGTGAACAGTAAGTACGTATAATCGGCTAATTTATTTGTTTTAACTAAATATTTGCAGTACTAATCGGCGCGTTGAACTGTTAAGACATTCAATCTATCTGTGCGGTACTGTAATCAGTGTATATAACATAAAGGCAACATTCCTAAGAAGAGCCGGTCACCCAAGTTTGAAGACAATATCTTGTCTTCAAACAATAAAACTCAAAAAATGAATTCTCTTGGGGATAACTCCAGATCAAACTTCTATCGCCCTCTACAATGTTTAGACGATTCAGACAATGACAGTGATGATGTAATGATTCAATCAAAAAGTGTTTCCAAAAAAAAAACTAAAATTCCACCCATATGTGTTCTTCGAAAAACCAGTGCTGAAATCCATTCAATTTTTCGCGAAGCAAAAATTATGAACTATTATATTAAAAAAATATCAATAGGGATTAAAATCATTTGTGAAACTATCGACAGTCACAATGCTCTGTGCTCAGTATTTAAATCAAAGAATTGGCAATTTTTTTCACACGACCTTCCATCAGCAAGGTCACTCAAAGTCGTGTTATATGGGCTAGATGAAATGCCCGTCGAAACATTAAAACAGGAACTAACATCACTAGGCCTAAAAGTGCATAACATTAAAACAATTAAAAAGAACTATGGTGGATACAGCGATGTATTCTATATAGTATTTTTGGAGTGTGGTTCAATTAGATTAAACGAACTTAAAAAAAATGTTCGATCAGTTTTAAGAACCCAAGTCAAGTGGGACTTCGCTCGAAGGCAACGTAACAAAATCACGCAATGCTATAATTGCCAAATGTTTGGTCATGGCGAGAAGAACTGCCATATAAAGACACATTGCGGAATATGCGCTGAAAATCATCATACTGATGAGTGTAAATCCGCAAATATTAAGTGTGCAAACTGCAATAAAACCCACAAATCAAACGATCCCGCATGTGAAAACCGCATATCGTTCAATAAAATAAGAGAACAGTTGTCACTCAGAAATAGCACTCATTTGGCTAGGAATATCACTCAGAATAGTCACCAACAGCCTCAAGGTTTCGTTTCAAACATCAACGAGTTTCCTGCTCTTACTTCGCTTCGGAAAAGCTCCACTAAACCGATTGCGCAAACAACAACTCCAACCAACATTCGCCCTAATGTGTGGATCAATAGGAGCAAAAACAATATACCTGTCGCTGCATCAACGCCAACTAGTGAGCTTTTCTCAATTGAAGAAATAAACGCTCTCACCACTGAAATGATTACTCGACTTGCGAACTGCAACACAAAAGCAGACCAATTCAATACCATCACACAATTAGCGATTAAGTATTTGTACCAACAAGGTAAATAAATATGAATAATGGCCTGAATATTATATGTTGGAATGCTAGAAGCATTCGCAATAAAGCGTTAGAATTTCTTGCTTTCTTAAGTTCTCATAGCATTGACGTAGGTTTAATCACAGAAACATGTCTCGATCAGAATGTAAA
This sequence comes from Volucella bombylans, assembly GCA_949129095.1. NCBI lineage: Eukaryota > Metazoa > Arthropoda > Insecta > Diptera > Syrphidae > Volucella > Volucella bombylans. The sequence goes on from OX422143.1 coordinate 156,512,179, forward strand.
AAAATTATCAAACAGCGAATATAAGTTCTATCGTGTAGATCGAAATGACAGAAGGGGTGGTGGTGTTGCCATTGCAGTTAAAAGATCAATAAAACGTAAAGTACTTCCAGTTGTCAACACTAAATTAATAGAGAACATAGGAGTCGAAATACCCTTTACCAATGGTCGGTCTTTGAAAATATTTTGTGTTTATTTTCCGGGTGGGCGTATTTCACGACAAAAACGTATCGATCTCAATCACGACTTGCGTGAATTAATTCGAATCAACGATATCTTTCTCATAGGAGGGGATCTCAACTGTAGGCATAGGAATTGGGGTTGCTTACGAGCAAATGCATGGGGTAACATTCTTGCTGGCCTGCATTCAAGACACCCATTTCATATACTATTTCCTCCAAACCCAACCTACATTCCATCGAACCAACGTGCCAACCCGTTAACCTTAGACCTATTTCTTACGAATATGTCAGAACTCTTTACACAACCTAATGTGATAAATGATCTAAGCTCAGACCATTTACCAGTAAAATGTAGTACTGTTTTGTCACCAATTCAGACAAACAATCTATTTTTCAATTACCAGAAAGCTAACTGGAACTTATTTAAAAATAAAATGCGCCTCAAATTAACAAACTGGCAAGAAATCTTGCCTGAAGAAGTAAATCCGAACCAAATTGACGAAGGTGTGAGTTATTTCACAGACTCAGTACTGGAGTGTATTAACCATTCTGTACCTAAAAAAGTTAATCGTTGGAACAAAACAGATGTGCTCCCGCGTCATATTTTAGAAACTATAAAAATCAGAAATTTTGCTAGGTCGAGATGGACAAGAACTAGAGATAATATATTCTTGATACTAGTCAAAACCTTAACAGCAAGAATTAAAAAGCTTATTTTGATTTTCAGAAACCAAAAATGGAATTTTAAACTCCAAGGCTTAGAAAAACAGAGCAAACCCTTCTGGAACATCGTGAAGGTTATTAAACAAAAAAATCACACAATCCCTGCATTGAAAGAGGGCAACCTAGTTCTACTTTCGAATGAAGAAAAAGCTAACGCTCTAGCAAAAGTGTTCTATACGAACCACTCAATTGGTAGAAACATAAACAGCAGCGAAGAAAACTTAGTGCGACAGACCATAGGGCTCATAAACTCCCAAGCATTAACGATAGATGAAGGCGAATGCATATCTGCAGAAGATATAGAAACTGTCATAATGAACTTAAAAAACTCCAAGTCCCCGTTTAGATGGAATAAAAAATGTGTTTTTAAAGAACCTCCCAAAACGGGGCATACAATTCTTGCAACGCCTCTTTAACTGCTGTATAAAACAAGGTTACTATCCAAAAATATGGAAAACGTCCAAAATAATACCCATTCCCAAGCCAGGAAAAAACGCACGTCTGGCTAGTAGTTATCGTCCCATAAGCCTACTAAGCTCTGTGAGTAAATGTTTCGAAAAAATTATCAAAACTAAATTAGCAACACATGTAGGTATGTACAATATACTACCTCCGCAACAATTTGGCTTCAGGCCACACCATTCCACAGTGCATCAAATTCATCGCATCACGAAACATATCAAGGATAATTTAGCTGTAGGGAAAAGTACTGGTATGATCCTTCTGGACGTAGAGAAAGCGTTCGATACAGTTTGGCATGAGGGCTTGCTCCACAAGCTTCACAATCTTAATTTTCCGCTGTACTTAATAAAAATTATACAGTCCTTTTTGTCTGGCAGGAAATACATAGTCTATGTAAATAATTACAGTTCAGAAAGTTTCTCAATTGATGCGGGGGTACCTCAAGGCTCAGTACTTGCACCAATCCTTTACAACATTTTTACACACGACTTTCCATCACTGAACACATGTGAAGCTGCAATCTTTGCGGATGACACTTGCATTTATGCTTCAGATTCATTAGGTTGTAACATAGTAACCAAATTGCAATCTGGAGCAAATGAAGTTGAAACATATGTCAACAAATGGAAGATTACATTAAACGCTTCAAAGACTCAGGCTGTCTTTTTTACGCGAAAAAGAAAAGCCTGTTTCTTACCAAGCAACAAAATTATACTAAACAACATTCAAACAGATTGGAAATCAAGTACCAAGTATCTTGGGGTGCACTTAGATAAAACACTTACCTTTAGTCTTCATGTACAAGAAACCATTAAAAATATTAACCTGGCTAATTAAAATGTTATACCCATTTATTAATCGAAAATCAAGTATGAGTTCTGAAAATAAACTTGTTATTTTCAAAGCAATTTTCCAGCCAATTATGTTTTATGGTTCACCTGTGTGGGGTAAATGTGCAAAAAGCCACATCAGAAAATTGCAAGTAGCCCAAAATAAGTTACTAAAAATGATTCTTAACCTGCCTTGGGATTTTTCGACCGATGATCTCCATTTAACTTCAAAAATCGAAAAAGTTCCTATTAGATTACATAAATTATTCGAGCGCTATCGCCGGTCTTGCAGCTCAGCTGACAACCACTTGATTTCAAGTCTACTGAATGAATCGTAATATATTTATCATACCTGTCATATATTTAATCGATTATTTATTTATCTGTACAATTATTGATTTGCGTATATATTTGTTCTATTTATTATTCATTTATTTATTTATTTATTTATACATTCATACATACATATATATATATATATTTACTTATTTATTTATTTATTTATTCATCTCGTTATTTAATTATTTATTTATTCATTTCGTTAATAATTAATTTGTTTATTTATTTATTTATTTATATTTTGTATATTTATCCTTAGAAGTGTTTTAATTGTAATTAATAAATAACTCGTGTTTGAATATTTCAATTGTTAAACCTTATGTTGAATGTTACTTGAAATCAAGCATAACACCACCACCTCCTTTATTTCTTTGTAAGTCCAATTTGTAAAGAGGTTTTTCATCAGCTTTTCCTCTGAATATAAGTCAAAGATACTCGTATGTTACACATTTTTCAAGAAGTATATATATTGTCAGTAGTAAGGTTACAATAACCAAATCTCTGTTAATTGTGCAATAGTAGTTTTTAAGAAATATGTAATTTATGCTGCAAATTATAATAAAATGAAATGAAAAAAAAACTAAATATTTGCTTATTAGATGCTCTGTTCGAAAACGTCAAATGCTCTTGAAAGAAATAAATTATGTAGATAACACAGATCAACGATACCAAATGACGTTTGCAGTTTGATGTTCGCAACCCTTAAGTATTGCAAATGACGATCAATTTGACGATCAAATTACGTTTTCGAAAACGGCCATACCTTAGTACGAACGTCATTTGCTTTGCGTTCAAAAACGTCGTGTCAGTGCAAAAAAAAAAATAATAGGCTGCTTTCCACAATGCAGTACTGCCTGCTTTTTGCATCAGCAACCATTCCGAAATGCAAACCCAACCTGGTGACAGAACGCAGTACGTTCCGAAATTCATTGTGAATGCATACCCGCGCAAGGAAAAACAACCAGCGCATCATGCGTTCTGCGTTCTGTCACCAGTTTGTGTTGGAAAGTTAAACTCAGAAGTGAAGTACAACGCAAATGAATCGTATATTCTTTCGTCTCATTCTATATATCATCTGTCCGATCTTATTCTTCTTACATATGTACATTGTTAACTTGACCCTATATTATATCTAATGGTTATTACAATATTTTAGTTCTCAATAAATTATCAACTACAATAGATCGAACTCGTCGTTTTTACTCTCCTTAGTTTCTTTCCTCAAACAGTTTGATTTTGCATTTCGGAATGGTTGTTGATGCAAAAAGCAAGCAGTACTGTATTTTGGAAAGCAACCTATAATGACGAATTCCGAGAAGTAACTTTTCTTTAAAATAAGTAAAAGCATTCAATTATATGCAGAAATCAATGGACAAAAAGCAAGATTTTACACTTAATTACAACTACAACAAGACTGAAGGTTGAAAAGGAATTCAGCTCTAGCTGAATTTTAGCTTTAAAATATACGAATTTTGTGAATATTCGGTTGTCACAAGCACCACAATTATTTAGAAAATGATTAAGTATATGAATTCCAATGAATTAGTTACAATTGTTTTACGTTTAAAAAAAATTAACACTGCCCATCGCGTAACATTCCAAAACATCAAAATTATTTTTAATATGTTTTACATTATTATCCTATCAATGCCAAATTTGGTAAAAAGATATGATCTTATTCTATTCTTTTCACTTTCTAACATCTGGAAATTTATCCATTTCTCTCAAAGCTTTCTCTCCAAAATGTCAAGCACTTACTTAAGTACTTTTGCAAAACTTGACTGCATAGACTAAATATACCTAAATAGATATCAAACTCTACTAACACTTTTGCAAACCTTTAACTTTCGCACAGACACACTGTAAGCGAATTCCAACACTTTTGCATCTCTATAACTTTGTCAAAATTTGCTAGAATGAGAGCAATTTACAGGTAAAATTGCTAGAATGAGAGCGATTTACAAGTAAAATTGCTAGAATGAGAGCGATTTGCACGAGTGTGTGTAATGTGGATGAGGTTTTTTGGTTAAAATGGGCGTGGTTTGTATAAAAAAGGAGGGAAATCGCCATTGATCATAATTCACATGTATTCACAAACAGAGTCACACGGTTAGGGGCGATCAGTAGAAAACCGGTTTTGATTTTCCAATATCTGGAAAGTTTGATATCTAGGTATAGTTAGTCTATGCTGCTTACATTGGCGACGTGATGAAAGTCCTCATCATGAACGTCGTGTTCACATTGTCATGGGGTTGAAATACTTTTTGACAAGTGGAACACTTGAATCGGAACATTTTTAATTTTTAAATTTGCGCAACTGGCCTGAAACATACTTTTTTCTTATTCTTCACACTTCCTTTCCCATCAACGATCAAAACTAAAATGAAAAAATATGTCAGAAATGGAACGATATAGAAAAAACGACGTGCTTCACCCGAAAATCCACTTTAGAAATGGATTTTCGGTAGAAGTAACCCTTCTCCTTCCCCCTTCAACCAAAAGCGTTTTCACTCTTTCAGACAATCACTTACAAAGACGATAATTGCAAACAAATCTTTAATAGAAATCAATATTAATTTGAATTCATAAAGATTTGCTTCATAATGTACTTGTTATCTTCAAGGCTGAATGGGTTAGATCTATCCCTAATCCTTCTTCTGTTAATAGTTTAAACTTCTTCCCATATTGCCAAATATAAGGTCATATTGATGATGATTGGTTTTCATTTTATAATTTTGCTCAAAGGGTTTATCACAAAAATACTCATCGAAGCAGTTTCTCCAAAAAAATATTTTGACATTTACCGCATAGCACAGCTGATCTCGAAAAGCAAATTCATTCATAAATTCACTCGATTGTGAACATCTTTCATCTTAATCACAGATTAAGAAAAGTTCATCCGAATGAAACTTTAACTCGAACGAATTGTTAATTTAAATGAAATTCAGAGTATTTTCTTTCAAAATAACTCAAAACTATTCCGCACTAACGTATTCTAACTTTTTCTGCAGCTACAATTGAAACGCTTAAGTAACCCGAGCAAGTATGAAGATATGTTAACGTTTATTAACTCAAACATACTGTTTGACTAACTTCGTTCTGCAGAATATCTGCATTATCGAATGCAACTGATGCAGCTCTTTAGTATGATGTTTTTGAAAACACCCAACCTTATATACTTTATTAGGTTATTCTGAAGCCTAACATCTGGCAGCACTCCATAGCATGAAAAGAGTCGCTTAAATTCGTTTTGGAGCAAGAGTTTATCAAAATGAGTTCAGATCAGTGCCGCAAGCATCCATGCCTCAATGAATATAAGCAGACTTTAAAGCCAAATGTGACAACACCAAATATTATTTTTTATTTAGTAAAGCCTCACTAATACGTACTATTATTTTTCTATTTATACCTCATACTTCATAATTTTGACCAAGATTGTATTTTTTCCTTACGAAACTGTGGTATAATACAATTATAAATTTTTTTAAAGAAATATGTAGATGCTTTATAGCAGTATGAGTGCGAGAGAGCAAGCCTAAAATCACCTTTACAGCTTTGAGGTGAAGAAGAACAAAATCATGGCTTGACAGCCGAACTCCTTAAATATGATGATGACATGGTAGTCTAGTCGATGATAAAGCTATCAGCTCTTAAGGCCCCATCTTTAAAAGACTGATTTCCTGTCCTGTGAGAGTTATCTGCTGTTAACCTAAAAATCTGAATTATTAAACATAAAAGATTGTGCTGTATTATAATATACTGTACATATACGGAGTTTATAAATGCAGCAAACATTTTGATATGAAGCAGAATCTAAAGAGCATTTTATTAGTTTTTTTTCTTAGAAAAGTAAATTATATTGGGCCTTGACTACTACCAAAATTATATGTATAATGGTATATAATCATTATCGTGGTATAGCTGTTGCATCGATTTATCTACACATTTATTTACTTGGCTAGAGTCGAGAAAGTCATTGAAAATCAAGTTCGAGCTGTAATAGAGACGATAGTACAGACACATTAGTACATCTTAAACAAAGCCAGTCATTTTAGTCATAGAACTTGGTGTCCAATACAGAAGAGAGTAATTCACGTGAAAAACCATTCCATTAAATCACCGCCATATAGAACAAGTCTTATCATAGCCGCGTGAATCCATAAAAATGTTCAGCGAAAAGTCTTTTTTTTTCTGGCCGGAAACCTTACACTATTAGGAAACCCTTAGTCTTCGACTCGTGTACTTACATAAGTTTACAATCTCAATATGGATGAAAATGTGTAATGGCGTTTTCGATTGGTTTCTCTCCGGAAGTTGCGCAATTTCGACTCCAATGAAACATAAAAAGTTTTCCGGACCTTGCTGTCAAAATTGTTACATGCACTGGTTAAATGCCAAAATTTATTTCTTTGTTTGGCAATTTGAACATCCAAAATAAATTGGCCAATGGTTTTGATCGATTTGGGGCCAATATAGACGTAAGATTTTTTGCAAATGCATTTTTTGACCAATTAAACATAAGTTCCTTTGATTTTTTTTAAATTTAACGGCCTTTTTTGTAATAGAGTAATGGGATCCAGACTAAAAGAAAGATAAACGCATAGGAAAAATTACGAATGTGAAAAAACGATTTTCGTTTATGTCGACTTAAGCTCTTTTAACTTATTGGCACAGATATATCCTAACATCTTCGCAATGTGTGGTAAACCTGTATATTTAAAAATATTTTCTTCCGATGAAATTGTTTCTATTTCCTGTTACCATAAAGCATAGATTGTAGTAGGTATTAATATGTGATTAATATTCCTCTCAGCAGGAGACAGGTTTTATCAAATTCTTAGTGAGTTACAGAATTATCAATCAATTTAGGAATTTTGAATGTACATATAAAAATTTTCAATTTATTAAATTTATCACTGCTTTATCGACAAACCAGCTCCATCTGCTTGTCAAATTTAAATTATTTGTGGCAACAGGTGGTGTTTACTAAAAAAAAGTGACAACTTTTATCACTTGCAAGATTTTAGGTCACAAGAATCCTTTTCTCGGACACTCATCAGGAAATTTAAACAAAAATGGCACTTCCTGTTTTTGTAACGCACGACGAAGTTAAAAACGTTTTGAATTGGCAATTGGTCAACGAATCTGTTGAAGAGGCATTGAAATCAGTGGTAAACAATACTCAAACAGACGACGACATTCCTTATGCCTGCCAAAATCCTAGAACCTTCACACCAACTCAGAACAAGAGTGGAGTTATGCTAACAATGCCGGGGTTTGTTGGAAACCATAAAGTGAGTGTTAATGGCGAGGCAAGAAAATGTCAAACGCTCTCATGTAAAGTGGTAACATCGGTGAAAAGCAATGAAAAACTCATTCCACCAATGCCATCGATCTTGGCAAATATTTTGCTACTTAATGCAGAGACTGGACAACTGGAATGTGTCATGGATGGAACACTTATTACTGCATGGAGAACGGCTTCTGCTTCTATTGTAGCCACCAAGTATTTGTATTTACCCAGAAGTAATAAAACCGACGTTGGGGTGACATTATCCATTGTCGGCTGCGGAGTTCAAGGTAGAATCCATGCACTTGGAATGTGTTCAGTATTTAAGGTAAAAGAGATTTATTTATGGAATCGCTCACCCAGTAAATCTGCTGACTTGGCCGCAGAGTTAGAATCCATCAAAAGTACTTTTGTGAATCCCAATTTGGAAGTAAACGTTTGTAATACTGTCGAGGAATGTGTTGCAAGCGCAGATATTGTAGTAACAGCGACATACACAAGTGATCCCTTGGTGCGGCTAAACATGCTCAAAGAGGACGTGCATATTAATGGTAATATTTTTCATTCCTCATTTGATTGAAAACGGTTGAACTTTCTTACAGCTATTGGTGCTGGGCTAGTACATTATGGTGAAATTGGTCAGGACATTTATGATGTCGCTTCTGTATACATAGACCATTGGGCTGGTGCAAAGGTTGAACTCAAAGGTCTTAAAACCAACATTGTGTGTGAAGTGGGTGAGGTAATAATAGGCAGGAAGTTTCCTGAAAGTGACATCACTATTTTTCAATCGATGGGTAGGATTTTTAAACCATTTTGATTTTTTATTTATTATAAAAAGAGATTTTGTTTTAGGAATGGCAGTGGAAGATGCAACTGTAGCTCAAGCAGTTTATCAACAGTTATCATCAGCTAAATGAGATGGACAACTTGTTGACAAATGCATTTAAAGGATTTTACAATGAGATTCCAATTTTATTCAGAGATTATATATATTTGAGATTCAGTTAATATGTAAATAGTTTTAAATAAAACCGATTTGAATACCAGCCCAACTATAGAACTGAATGGATTGCAGTAGATCTAGTAAATAGTGATCTCGTATTTCTAAAGGCGGATCTAAACTCCAAAATAAATTGGTGTGTCAATTGTAACGATACGCAATCACTTTTTTCGATTGCTCTTCATGACGCATCTTTTCAAAATAGTTATTTTTCCGAAATTGTTAGATGTTGTATGAGCGTTGGTGTTTTACCAGTTTGTGGTAGTCAGCGGCTTTTGATCGCATTCAACTGGATTTGTCTTGCTATACTTATAATTGCGAGTTAGCAACACGAGAATAGCAACATTGGTGTTTCCTGAGAGTTTTCAGGAACTAAGTTTGTTCAACGAATTTTGTGACTTTTAACTTTTAATTATTTGAATTTGCTGCCAAACTTTTCAATTTCAAAATCAAAGACACGACTTTTAACTTTTTCTTTATTACAATATGGTATACGCACTACTTGATGGTTCGACGGTTAGTCTTCGAATTCTTTTATCATAGATTCAAATTTTACAAAGTAGCTGCTCGATCTCCTGGAGAGAGAATTTATTGGAAGGAGATTCCGAACACTACTTTTCGTTTGCAGATTTTGATATTACAATAATTCACAATAGATGAGATACGAGTGGCGTTCAACATATTCTCGGTATCGGGGTGAAGTTGTGGTTGTATATATAAATTGACTTATTTATCAAGTAATTTATTTTAGTGCATTCATGTAAAATTTCATATAAATGTGATTATTAATTCGCGTTTTATCTCTAGTTAAACAGAATCATAATGGCAACTGAGACGATGATGGTGAAAATTGAGCATCGCGCTGTAATTAAATTTCTCACTAAGCAAGGAAAAAGTCAAAAAACTATTCATGAAGAGATGGTGGCTGTTTACCAGGGTTCCGCAGAAAGAGCACTGAAGACGACACCCGCTCCGGCGCCCCGGCTACTGCTTGTACGGGAGAAAGCATCAAAGAAGTCGAAAAACTTGTTCTTGAGGATGCCCGAATAAAGGTGAAAATGATGGCAGAGATCACCAAGCTTTCAATTGGTACCATTCACACCATTCTTCATGACCATCTTAACCTTTCAAAGGTCAGTGCAAGGTGGGTGCCACGAATGCTCACAGCGCCTCAGAAAAAAGTGAGAATCGCATACTGTAGAGAGCTTTTGGAGATGTGTAGTGAGAACGCGGACGGTGTTATGGATCGAATTGTTACTGGGGACCAAACATGGGTCCACCACTATGAGCCTGAAAGCAAAAAAGAGTCCATCCAGTGGCATAAAAAAGGAACAGACCCCCCGAAGAAGTTCAAAGTCACTCCGTCTGCCGGGAAGTTCATGGCCACAGTTTTTTGGGACTCAAAGGGAATCTTGCTCATTGAGTATAAAAAAAAAGGTGAAACCATCAACGCCACATCCTACGCTTCCACTTTGCATAATTTGCGGGAGGAAATTAAAAAGAAAAGACGGGGTAAACTCGCAGCGGGTGTGTTGCTTCTTCATGACAACGCTCTTGCTCATACGGTGCGAGTTTCCAAGGCTGCTGTGCGAGATTGTGGTTTCGAAGAAATCCAACACCCACGCTATAGTCCAGACCTTGCCCCTAGTGATTATTTCCTGTTTCCGGATTTGAAAAAATGTCTTCGTGGAAAAAGATTTTCGGATGATGAAGAACTCAAGTGGGCAATAAATGGGTATTTTGCAGAGAAAGAGGAAATTTATTTTTTTCAGGGTTTAAAAAAGTTTATCTCAAGATGTAACAAATGCATTGATGTTAGGGGAGATTATATTGAAAAATAAAAACAATTTAAATTGAATTCGCATTTTCCTTCATATCGATACCGAGAATATATTGAACGCCCCTCGTATGTTTATCAATATTCACTTCGCCGTGAACATATGTTTAATGATTCTATGAAGATATGTATGTACAGTGTGGGCAAACATCTCTTTCTGATCCAAAAAATTAATAATTTTTTATTTGTGAAAAATGTATTTTATAAGGACGATACGAGTTTTTTTTAGATTTGTAATTTATATTTTTTCTTTAGCAGGTTACTTTACTACTTAACGCGAGTGGGTACCTTTTACGAATGCCTTTTTACAATATGGCTTCTTTTGTTTCCGCTTTTCGCAACCCCTAATACGATTGACAATTGACAACATTCAGTATTGCAATCTACTACAAATAAAATATGCAACAATAATTAGGTACATTACAGTTCGGCCAATCTGACAAATTGATCGACCACAATCAACTGTATAGGAAGTTCTAACTTACTTTCACATATTTACATAGATATTTACTTAACGGTGTTATCTCCCTCATCACAAGGATTGTTGCAATCTGGAAGAGCTCTCGGTTCAATCCACTTACGCATATGACAGGATTCAATTACCCCTTTGTAAGGTATTTGAGTAATTTTTTTTTTTTTTATAATTTACGCGCGCCTAAGGGGTTAGATACCCTTTTACTGTTGCTTGGGCGCGGGCGGAAAGTTAGAAGGAGGAGAAAGGAAAATTGTTTTGTAGTGGTTTGAAACTCAGGTGTATTTGGGTTTCTATATTAGCTCTCCAGGGGTGGGAGTCCGAATAGGACGGAGAGTTCTTTCTTCACTCAGAGTGATCCGAAGTTATAATTCGCAATAGTTTTTTGTGGTTGAAACTCTACAACAGCCAAATCTACGTGTCAGTGTTATGCCTTCACACGCAGAATTTTTCTGTCTGAGTTTCCTTTACACAAATGAAAAACTGACTTGCCATGGGCCATGACAGTTCTCGATGTCCGTCACAATGTAGCGCTCATTAGGAAGTCTTTTTTTGACTTCGTAGGGCCCCTTTAACTTCGGAATCAATTTTTTGTTACCAGCTGAAACATCAATGTTCTTTATTACGACATAGTCACCAGGGTCGAAAGTTCGAGCTGGTTTGTGATGGTCCACGAAATATTTAAGATTGTATTGCTGAGCCGACTCGATGGAGTTCAGCGCCGATAATCTACTTGCATTTAAGTTTCTCTCCGGTATTGATTTCCCATCTAAGAACTCTGTAAGCCAGTCTACGTTTGGACCTTTCTGACTAACACCGAACAATAACATTGAAGGATTTTGGTGGGTTGTGCTATGTATTGAATTATTAATGGCGAACTCAACGTCTCCTACCTTATTAGACCAGTTAGCATAGTGTAGCGGCTCACTAAGTTTACCTAGCAACGGGGTTAACACACGATTAATCCTTTCTACTTGGCCGTTCGCCTGTAGAGAACCAACTGCTAGCATTACGTGTGCAATATTGCTATTCGTTAGGAATTCGCTAAACTCTAAGGATGAAAAACATGTACCCCTATCAGATATTATCCTCCTAGGTCTGCTGTAGTAATCAAAATACTTTTTCAAAGAGATTATAAGTTCTTTCGTACTAGTGGAATTGACGGGGTTGAGTTTAACAAACTTAGTAAATGCATCAATCACCACTAATAAAAGTTTCCGTTTGGATTTTAAAGAAGGCAAGGGCCCGAGGTGATCAATATGAAGGATGTCAAATGGTACTGGCTCTTTCGGAATGTTATATAAGTTTCTTTCATTTGTTCTGGCAGGGGCGGAATACATGATGCATTTTAAACAATTTCTTATGAACTTTTCGATCTTAAGTCGCATATCTGGGAACCAATAATGTGTTTTGATGCAATCGTAACATTTTGTCACTCCCAAGTGGCCCAGCTTTTCGTGCGTATGCCGAACCACATTTTTTTCCATCTCGTTCGGAACATAAAAATACAAATTATTACGCGTATCTCTTCTGTACACCAACCCATCCCTTAATTCGAACAATTTACTATCTTGTCTATACAATTTTGAACGTATATCTGCAATTGTTGGGTCCCTGCCCTGCGTCGCTGTTAGTTGAAACTCTATATTCTCGTAACTCACAGCCAGAACGATTTCGGCACGACTAAGGGCTTCTATCAACATATCGCAACTGTTTGCTAATCATCCTACATCTTCATTATAAGGAAACATTTCACTATCGCCAACTAATTAATTTACAATATCGGAATCGGAAGACTTAAGCACGCTTTTAATCACACTATCGGAAGTTTGTTTAACAACACAATCGGAAGGTTTCAATTTCACTATTCTATCTGCAGATCGTTCAATAAAGTCGGAGGGTTGCATTTTTTTGCCTTGAAAGCCACTGTCGCTCGAGAGCACATCAGCAATACAATCTTTTTTTATTCGAGCAACACCACCACACTTTTCTTTTATGTTACCCGCTTTTTCATTGTTGAAGTCAACCGAGAAAATGCCACCGTTACCCAAATGGTTAACAATATACAATTTAATAATTGGTTTGGATTGCTTAGCTACATTCAAATTTGCATCAACCCTACTATAAGCCTGTGATACTGTGTCTTGAGTGTTGCTGTCGTTGGAAAATATGAAAATGCTAGACTTCAAACTAATTTTGTTTTTGTTTCAACTTTATTACATTTTAATTCACTGTTGTCCATAATAAAATTTACATTAAATAACTGCAAGAAATCCCGTCCCAACAGTAACGGCTTCGGCAGTATGTTTTGTTTGACAATAAAAACAGATAGTTGTTTCGTTTTATTAAACAATGATATATAACAATTAATTATACCGTAAGTATTTAATCTGGCCCCGGTTATGCCGCAAAATTTCGATCGTGTTGGCTTGTCGCACTTTATGTTGAAAGGGATGATTTCTTGAGATACAAAGCTGGCTGGGCTACCACTATCGATTAAGGAATTGCAATTAATTTTACTGGCGCCGCTCAAGATACAATTAAGGAAAACAACACTTACACTTACATTTTGGAATGGCTGGAATCGTCGGTCTCCTTCTTCAGTGTCATCGCCTGCATCCTTGTCTGCATCTTCATCTTGGATCGCCTGCACTTTCCCCTTTGCTTGCTCGCAGTCTTTCAGCAAATGACTTGTACTGCCGCACTTAAAGCATGAACCGACAGCCCGTCTTTTTTGTGTGCACTTCGCGGACATATGACCAAACTGTGAGCAATTGTAGCAACGAATAGTTCCAGAAAGCTGTTTTGTGATGGCTCAAGTTGGACGGTTTGAGCTGTCAGTGGATGGTGGTTTTACGAAATGGTCGTCGGCACGTTCCTTGTCATATTTGAGTAGCAACACCTTAAGCTACTCCAAGGTGTTTGCGGTGTAAAGCATGGATGTGTATGGCGTGCGATCACGTAAGCCGTCGATTATAAAACTAACGGTTTCACTCTCACTTACGTTTCCTTGGGATGCAATTTCTTGCATCGACAATATGTAGGCAATTGGGTTTTCATATTTACGTCTAGAACGTCTTTGAAGCTGCCGGTAAACATCGCAAATGGAAATGTTCTGTCGGAATGGTTGTAAAAGTCCTTGTTTCAACTCTTCAAAGTTGGATGCAGTGCTTGTGCGTAGGTATACTGCAGCTGTGCCTTTCAGTAGTCGGCGCAAACACATGAATTTGAAATGGTCGATAACCCTTCCAAAATCCTCAAGCCACTTTTCGACGCATACTCCGTCATCGCCACTGAATGCAGGGTACAAGTCCTTCGATCTCTTCAATGATCATCTTCTGTAGTTTGTTCGTGATGGTTTGTTCCTCCAATTCCTTCAACTCCTGTCGCAGCAACATGATCTTTTTTTTCTTCTCCAGCTGCATGATGATGCCGTCATCAGAAACGTCGTCTGGTGCTGGAGGGGTGCTGGCTGGTGACGCATCGGCTGCGGAGCAATTGATTGCTGAACCTTTGTCCAGTTTATCCTCAGAATTCTCGTTCGCCGGTTGTCTGCTTGCAGGCTGTTGGATGTTACTCAACAAATTTCGCAATTGCGAGTTCGTAGCGGTGGGTGGGTGATCTGCGCCAGCATCTTTCAGAGCCTTAACTACCTCGCCACGTGTGAGTCTCGTTAATACCATATTTTGTCAGAGAGAAAAAAAAAAACAATTTAATACACTTTCCCGAGTTGGGGAGAAGGCACACAGTTGAACCCCACATTTGAATTTATAAGGACGACATGAGTTTTTTTTGGATTTGTAATTTATATTTTGTCTTTAGCAGGTTACTTTACTACTTAACGCGAGTGGCTACCTTTTACGAATGCGTTTTTACAATATGGCTCCTTTTTTCCGCTTTTCGCAACTCATAATACGATTGCAGAGCTATCTGTTGTTGACAATTGACAACATTCAGTATTGCAATCTACTACAAATAAAATATGCAACAATAATGCAACATTACACTTTATTTATTCCTTGTTCTGTCTTGGTGCCTTGTCATTGCTTTTGTATACTGCAGCGCTGTTTTTGTAAATCTTGCATATCTAATAATAAATGAATGTAATTTTAATTTGCATTTCTTCTCTTAAATTGTTATCCGCTCAAGTTATTACATTTAAATTTTATAACGGGACCCACTCTGTAAAATATGTATTAACACTAACAACCGGGAAAATATTGAATTAATCTTGAACCTACTTCCTTACGTCCTGCATTCACCTGTAGTTCCCTTCATTACGTCTACGTAGTTTCTGACAAATTTTATAAGTTCTCGCTCTTGCTCTTTTGGGCCATGTATACCTCGGTATAGCGGTTTTCTCCGATCCTAGTTCCGTTTCTGGTTCATTGCATTGTATAAAAAGTAGTCCAATTGCATGATTCAGACTCTGGTCTATATCGAACTCCAATTCCAATTCCTTTTAGTAGCACGGGGCGGAACAAATGGTTTATTACAAAATAGAATCAGTTGGTAAAACGATGCTCCCTTATCTTACGCCACTTTCCATTTCAAGTTCTTTTTATAGCTTCAGGGGCATAATAAGCCATCGTAGGTTGCCACAATTTTTTCCTTGTATATTCAAGGTGTCAATCTTTTTTATTGACATGGCTCAACCCTATTTCAGTGAACAGCAGGTGACGTTGCGATCAATATTCAACGCACCGATAGTGATGATCCACAAGGTGTTGACGTGTGTGACATAGCTAAAATCAGGACGGAAACCTGATTGATTGTCGTCGAGAACGTGTCGAAAGCGTTCTTTTATTCGCTATAAAATTGCTTTTACATTATGCATTTTGCCAACTGCAAACGAATTTTTCTCGGTTCTTTTTACTTCAAAAGACTTCCTTACACTCTTCAAGAAAAAAAAAAATAGATTTGCAGCTCTTCTTTATTAGTGGATGGAAAGCAGCAGATAGTGACGGCCCTGCTTTTGATAGATCAGCAAGAATGTCATTAAGTAATACTGTCATGTTGTTTTTAGGTATGGAAATCACGGTAGCGATCTCATATTTTCTAGCGATCGGACTACTGAAACAAACAATTGTTTCTTCGACAGACACTTCATTTTCTATTGCTTGCATTGCTAGCAAATACACGATGCAGAACTAAGCGAAATACTTTTTATATTTTTTTACTTCCTAACTGAGATTGGGGTTATAAGCAGCTGATTGTTTCCACGCTTCCACGCTGAGCTGAGTAATTAGTTGGTATTGTATCAGGATATTTTAACTACTAACTTCTTAAAAACGGCTGCTTATGGCCAGAGGATTTATTTGATTTTCTACTTTCTGCTGACTCCATTTTCACACGATACGTTAGTTGAGGTCCCCTTCCACTTGCCTGCGCCACCTGACTCCCTGTCTTCCTCTACTGCTCTGTCCCTCGGGAGGGGATTCGAAGATTTTTCGTCCCAGAGCATTCAAGTTTATCCGCTCTACATGACCCAGATACAAAGAAGCATATCTCTTGCCAATGAGTTATTTTTCGTTTGATCAGAGCGCTGGTGTTGTTGTCTGAATTAAGCGGAGTCTGGGTAGACAAAGTCCTTAACTACCTCAAAGTTATATCTGTTGAGGTTGACGTTCAAGAAAGGACTTGTTGACATAATATACTACTTTTGCATTCATTGGCCGTTAAATCCATCTTCGTCGCTTTGGGCTCAATATTCGTGAAATCGTTATTGGCATCACGCTGCTTTCTTCCGATTATTTCAATATCATCGGCGTATGTGAGTAATTGGACTGATTTTTGAAAGATTGTGCTTCTTATGTTGGCATGCCAGTTTTGCTTTATTCTTTCAAGAATGATATTAAAAAAATCGCATGACAGCGTATCGCTTTGTCTAAATCCTTTTTTGACATCAAAGTTCACGATGAGTTCTTTACGGATCTTGATGGGGCAGCGTCTCTCAATTTCCTCGATCGCGAATCTCTCATACTCTTTCTTTTTCCTCTTGAGAAGCTGGTGTTCGTCTCTTCTCTTCTGCTCGTAGAGCTCATTAGCAGCTTTAATCCGCTTCAGTGCCATTTTGTAAGCCTCTTGCTTAGCTGCATGTGCTTGCGGGCACTCGTCGTCAAACCAAGGGTTTCGTTGCGGTGGCCGAGTGTAATCCAGCACACCAGTGGCAGTATCTCTGATGGCTTTTTGGTAATGTTGCCACTGGTTTTCGATACTTGATGCTGGTGGCATAGGACGTCTTAAGAGATCGGAAAAAGATTTGTAGCCGTCCACCGTCGAACTTCCTCACAGTATTAGCTTGCCTTTGCGATGTTCGGGATGTCCGCAACCGTACCTTGATTACAACAAGCTTTTGACCCCTCAGAATGTTCAGACATCCATATTACTGGAAAAATGCCTTGCATTGATCGAAATGTGGTCAATCTGGTTGACGGTTGATTGATCGGGAGTTCTTCAAGTCCCCTTGTGAATATCGAAATGTGGGAACCGTTTTCTAGCTGTGAAGATATTCCGCCCAGCCGGAAAGTCGATTAACCTGAATCTGTTAACGAAGGTGGCATCGTGCATTGCATTACTATCAAAGATGCCCTCTCTTCCTAGCTTTGCATTAAAATCGCCGAGGACAATTTTAGTGTCATAACTAGGGCTCTGCAAGTAGGTCTTGTTCAAGAGCTCGTAGAAGCTATCTTTGATGTCGTCTTTCTCCTCTGTGAGGGCGTGAGCGCATATAAGGCTAGTGTTCGGCAAATTTAGAATTAATACGGATTGTTACAAGGCGCTCATTTACATGCCGGAAACTCAAGACTTCTTGCCAACAACAACTTGCTAACAACAAATCCGCATCCAAATAGGTTCTTCTTTTTCCGTCGATAACAATCGCCGTAGTACAATAGATGTCGCAGTTTTTCATCTTCTTTTTGTCCAGCCAACCATCGCATTTCTTGGATGGCGGTGACACCTGCTTTGTAGCTGTCAGGGCCTCCACTAGTTTTTCGGCTGCACGTGGGCCATTAAGGAGCTAACATTTCACATGAAGATCTGTGCAGTTGCAGGGGTTGTCAACAGTAGATCTGTCCGTATCCGGGGCTTGTTGTTGCTTCGTAACTTGATTTATTCTTTGCCGGGCAGTTACCCCGGCGACAAAACTCCCAACCTGAAGGGGTAATTCTATTTAAGATACCCCTAGGACGAGGGGCTGTCGGGGATGTGCGCAATGCCGTTGGTCCATTAAGGACTCATCCACCACCATCGCTTTTTCAAGACCCTGACTTAGTCTCGGAAATCCTTACCGGTCTGAGGTACCCGACTGTTACCACTTGGAGGTAAAATAAGCATAATTGATGTGTAGAGCCAGTTACAGCAATGGATATCAGCAGGTTAACACCTCTCAGTGCCTACCCTATATCTTCAGCACCCAACTATCTTTGCTGTGTCATAACACTGTTTTAATGGAATGCTTCTTGCTCTACTATATATTATGGAATATTCCAAAACAATAAACACCCGAAGGTTTGTTTTGGCACCATTAACTCTATTAGTCTATTAGAGCAGAGACGGATACTGATTCAAAATGAAGACACAATTTTGTTGTCACTCAATCATCTCATTGCTCACTCTCAAAGAGCTAAGTTTACATCCAATGCCCCAGGGTACCGCTAACTGCGGTTTAAATTTTAACAGCTTTCAGTGCCTTCTAATGCAACTCATATGTATGTGTATGATCCCTGCAATGATCTTGACAACAAAACTGTATTTTAAATTATTTTTAAGTTTTGGATTGTATCTTTAGACTGTAAAGTTTATTTTAGAGCCGTGCAGTCTATTTTATTTGCTGCATATATGTTATGTGTGTATGTACATACGTACATTTCAATAAAAGAATACGAGTATGATCTAATAATTATCAAACACCACCAAAAAAAACGCCAACGGCTGTGAGCTCAAGCCTTTTTCAAACTAGAATGAATAACTCATTATAACAGCTATTACTCTTATTAACGGTTTGTTTTTAGCCATTCTTCTCGACGGTGCAGTCCAGAAATAAATATTGCATAACATAATTTGCCCTTTAAAGATACTCTGAACCACCTGACTGACCATTAAGACACTCCCTTAATTTTTTATTATTTCCATTTAGGCCGAAAATCCTAATTACAACCCGAAGGCGTTCACTCGTGATGATTTGAGTATCCATAGCCCACTCTATAAAATCGTCCATTTCGGCAACATACTTTGAGTTTCAAGCAGTGCACATTAAGAATCAGATCATCGATTGATTTGAATCAGGGAGTTAACAATGAAATATCAGAGCGTACCCAGTATGCGGGCAAAGTCAGAGACCACTAAAATCAGGTGAATTTCAACTGTGCCAGCAACACTAACGGCCATTTGAAAACTTTTCCCAACCAAAGCCAAAAACAATGGCCACATAAATTACAATCGTACAAGTTGGGAAAAAAAACACACACACACAAATGCCCCACCTTTCATGGCATGACCTTTTCCCTGGCTTTAAACTAACTTTACAGCATTAACTGGGAGTGCAATGATCGCGTGCTCACAACCACTTTAGGATTCTTTCTACGAGTTGATACAAGTTTACGGATACGAGTAGATGCGCATTTGAAAGGCGTTTTAGTTATTTTGGATACATCGGACCAACAACAGTTAAAATCCGATTGCAACAAAGAAGGTGCTGAGCAAGTATGAGTATATAGTTACATATGTATGCACATAGGTACAATAATGACAGAAAGGTGCTTAAACTCTAAAGAAAAGCATTGTATCTGTTTGATACCTGGTATATATGTATATGTATGTATGTACACTTTTAAATTAAAATCAAATCGATACTACTAAATTTACGAATATCATTCAAATTTTTTTGATTGTTTCAATGTTATTCGAATTTCAAAGAATGCCACTAGCTCTTAGACATTTATCCAGAGACACTATAATTATACATGAGACTAATTAGCAATTAAATATATAGCCCCAAAACTTCAATTACAAAATCGATTGTTACCGTACGTTTTAAAGTATAAAATATCTTCAAATCCGTTTAATACATACATACATATGTATGTATTGTATGTATGTGGTAAACTTGATTTCATAAACAATTGGAAAAACCCACGGCAAAACATCATTTCTGCTATCCTCGCCATGTCATCGCCTGATTTATTTATAATTACATACGAGAACATACATACATATTTCTAGACAATTGCTTAGTTTAGTGTATTAATAATTGATGTACTGTTTAATATTAATAAATTCATCAATCTATTTGTCTTAACTGAAAATAGAAAATTGATTTAACACACCTCTCCCATATGACACATTATGGTGCTATGGAATTCTACATACTCGTATTTACGCAAAGTCGAGATGAAATACATAGTTTTCGAATGAGTAAACAATTGTTTGTGAGTTTAACAGACTCATCTATAGAATTATTTGAAGGATGGGGGTTTTGCCAGAATCCGTTTGACACTTCCTGACACTTGTCAACATAAATTTCAAAAATACTTCATTGATGAGTCCCAATTACATACGAGTATGTACTCGTATAATTAAGTATGTTTCATAGTTTTACATTCAATGCAGATAAGTGGATTCGCATTTATTTATTCGGAGAAAAGCAAAACATGAAAACATCATATATTTACATGCATATTATTGTGGTTGTATATATTATCAGGTTGTATATATGAATCATTGGTGTGGGTTGAATATTCGGAGGTAAACTATTTTCTGCAATACACGCCTAGACGGGCATAAACTTGCCGTCTGAATTTTTTTATCATTCCCATCCATCTCCTTAGGACAATATTTTTCCTTTCAAAATTGTTGGCTTATCCAGGGTCTAAACCAATAGTTTAGTTATGTCAATCCTCGTTTTAATTTTAATTTTTAATTTAGTGGGGGCTAACGCCCTCATTTATTTCGCTTAATGCAAGCATAAAGTAACTTAAGAACTAGGACTTAAAAACTAACAAGAGTTAAGGGTTAGGAAGTAAGGGAATGGTGGAGGAGATCAAATTTCAGACGAGAAGTGCTCAAGTTAAAATCAAAAAGGGGGAGGTTTGAGTTGACCTTACGGAGCATGCGGGAGATTGGTTCGCTGGAACCATAAGAGGTGCGGTGGGTTGGGATATAGAAGAGACGAGGACAACGTAAATTACGAGGGTTAGTGTTGAAGGAAATAGAAGGGAAGCGCAGTCCACAGAACCGGAGAGCAGTCGATGAATGAAGAGAATGTCAGCTACGTCTCTGCGTTTTTCGAGGGTTAAGCAGTTTGAGGTGGTCGCGATAGGGTGGTAAGATAAATGGGTCACTCCAGGGTAGTCCACGAAGAGCAAACCGAAGAAAACGACGTTGAATGTTCTCGATTTGGGATATATGAATTCGCTGAAAGGTGGACCATACTTGGCTGGCATATTCCAGGAGGGGCCGGACAAGGGTAATGTAAAGTTACCTTGTAACATAAGCGTTGCAAAATTCTTTAGACCAACGTTTGATAAAACCGAGCGATGAGTTGGCTTTAAGGATTATCTCATCAATATGCGAACGGAAGTTTAACTCTATATCGTATAAAATTCCAAGTTCGGGAAGGGGTTAACCCTGGGGTACAGGTTGGTCATGCTGAAAATAAAGTCGAGAGGGGGATTGATTGGACTTACGAGACAAAGTCATAGATTGGCATTTGGAGACATTAAGCTCAAAGCAATTTTTTAGACAAAAAGTAAAAAACGTATCGAGGTCTTCTTGAAGGAGAATAGAGTCTTGGGGTGAAGAAATAGGTTTGGAGATCTTAGTGTCATCGGCGTAAATGGATACGGAGCAATGTTTGATAATCTTCTCAAGATCGTTTATAGTTAAAATAAAAAAGAGTTAACCTAGATGGCTGCCTTGTGGGACACCAGAAATGGATAAAAACGGGGTTGTGAAGGCTGACCTAAAGCGAACGCTATAGTAATGGTTCTCCAGATAAGAAGATATCCATTTTAGCAATATGGGATTAAAACCGAGGGAAAACAAAATGATACGGATCAGTTGATGTGATATTTTACCGAAGTCTGTAGCAATAACGTCAATTTCGTTGCCATTTTCTAGGGCTGAAAGTGCAAAGGATACGAATTCAACTAAGTTTCTAGTAGTTTATCTACCTTTTAGAAATCCGTGCTGACTGGGTGATATAAGTGACTTGCACTGAAAGCTTAGAACTTCATATAAAAAAACTTTCGAACATTTTAGGTATGTGCGAAAGTTTAACAATGGGACGGTAGTTGGTTACTTCATTCTTTGATCCCTTTTTGTGAACCGGTGTTATGAAAGAGGTCTTCCAAACTTGGGGGAATTCCCCTTGTGTGATGGACAGATGAAAGTGGGAGGAAAGTGGGTGCGAAAGGTTGGAGGCACACTTTTTGAGAAATATTGCTGGGAGTCCATCTGGACCGGATACAAATTCATCATTGAGATTTTGTAACTTTTCTTCGATAAGGGTGGGATTAAGAGTTTGAGATAGAGAGGGGCCAATGGAGAAATTGGGAAGGTACTTGAAATAGATGGAGTCGGGGACAAAGAGGTTGTCTGCAAATGACTGTTTAAAAAAGTTTGCAAAATGGTTGGCAATAATATGTGGGTCGGTCGATGATATATTATCGAACGAGAGAGAGGGGGATAACCGTCTGATTTTCTTTTGTAGTTGACGAATTGATAAAATGTCTTAGGATCGTTGATAAGGTTGGTCTGCGCTGTTCCGAGAAAGCGCTGATAGAGGCAGTTATAGAGCTGGGTGAATTGCAGGTAAGTTCCAAGATAAAATAGTTAGAGTATTCATAATAAGAATTGGTGCGAAGAAAAACTGCCCATAATTTGTTTCTTCTGTTTCGTAAAGAGCGAAGTCTTCTGTTGTACCATGGAGGGGAAATAGATGATAGAGAGAAATGGAATTAAATATTTCACTGTAGAAAATGGAGACAGCATCAGATAAGGATAGGTTGGTAAAATCAAAAGAACATTTGCTAAGATTAGTATTGATTTTGCGAAAATTAGCTTTATGGAAGTTGTAAGAAGAGATTGTAGTTGAAGAAGTGGGCTGGGATAGAGAGTTATGGAAAAATGAGAGAAGAAGAGGGGGGGTGAAAGTTGTCGACAGTTGATAGGGTAAAGGGGCACAACGTTACTGTGGGGTTAATAGGATCACTAGTGAAAATAAGTCTAGTTGCCTACCGATAGAATTAGGGACGTCACTTACTTGGCACAGGCTTGAGTCAGTTATGCTATCAATGAAAAGACATTCCTTGGATGAACTGGCGTTTGATGCGGTAAAAAATAAGTGATCATCCGATGGAATCCACTTTAGCAGGGGTAGATTAAAGTCACCAAAGATAAGGATATCGTCGATGGAATCACTTATGTTAATTAGTTGGTTAATTGCTTTAATAGCAAGGATGTAGGATTCAGTAGGTTGAGCTGGGAGAATGTAGCAACACATAACATACAGGGACCTGTTGGGAAGTGTTATTTTAATTGAAAAAAAGTCAAGTTTAACAGAAGAAGAGATAGCAATGAGAGAAGAGTTGAGGTTATTGTGAATGGCAAGTAGGACACCTCTGCATGGAGAATCAACTTTAGGGATTTCAGAATCATTAAACATAGGTAGAGAATGATCGTCATCACGGAAAACATTATAAGAAGATGGAAATAGCTCCTGGCTCTTTATGTCGGGGATCAGATTGGTTTCTGTAAGAGCACAGACGTCGAAAGAGAGACCGTGTGATTTAGACAAGACAGCACGAGTTTTAAAGTGCAAGCCTCTTACGTTTTGGTAGTAAAATGTAAGAGGTAGTTTGTTGCGTGACGGAGTAGGAGAGCGTATATGAGGTGCAAAAAAAGCAAGTCGTGGTCGGCTCGGCTGCCCTGAAGGTGAGAAACTCTTTTAGAGTGTACATAGTTGCGGAAAGCAGCGAGGACATCCGCAACCTTTTGAGGAGGTGTGTCGAAGATTTCGTGGTACCTGTTGTAAAGCTTTCTGAGACTAGTTATATCCGTAGGAAGGCCTTCCTGTTGGATGGAGACCACGACACTTATTTTGGGTTTACCCTCAAAGCAAACATAGTCTTTCATTACATACGAATACTTACAGGGATTTTCATTAGATGCGTCCTAATTTGTTTTTTAAACAAAATGATGTGTGTTTAAGGCATTAATGAAATTTTTAATTTGGATTGAAGTATCAGCGATACAATTAGTTATGAAACACAATATTATTCAAATGCCCTCTACGGAACCGGCTGCATGGGTGCATGCGCGGGATCCAATTTTCCATGACTTTTGGCATAATTTCACATCAAATGTCCGCCTCCAGGTCGTCTAAGTTTTCTGGCGTGTTGGCATAGACCAAAGTCTCTGGTAGTCATAAAGAAAAGGGTTTAAAGATGTGTAATCGCTCCGAGCCTCCTACTTCCAATTTATCCCTACAAAAAATTGGGTGACATGGGATGATAGCGGCCTCTATTGGCTGTAACCATCTTGCCGACATCATTTCGGGGGAAGTACGAGAGAGACCTCTGGCATGAAAATTCCATCAAACAATAAATTTTTTCGTATACAATTACTGCTGTTGTAACATTACCGGCTCTTCGCCTGACCAAACAAGGAATATTAGCGTTTTAACAAAGCCATTTACATAACTAAAAATATGTCTCGTCACTGGATTCTGGGGAAAATCCGAACCTTTTTCCATCTTCAATCGAGCCCAATTAGCTAAAGTTCGACGTGCACAATGTCTATTTGACTTTAGCTCTTGGGTCAATACGTCACAGGTAAGTTCGAGTGATATCTAACTCTTGAGAACGTCGCAAAATTGATTGATTGTGGTCTTAACTTACCGACTGGCGTATAGCCAAAATATTCTCTCTACTTCCGGCGTTTTGCCGTTCAATGACATGCCAACCGTATGCAGTGAAGAAGTCGATTTGTATTTTTTTTTCACTGAACACTAAATTAATTGCCTATCGGAACGATTATACCGTCTAAAAATTGAAATTAAGTCACATAATATAGTTGCAGCTGACCGATAAAAAAATTGGATGATTTTTAAGCGTTTCTGCAAACTATCTGGAACACAAAAATGACATCTGGCAAAATTGGTGGGCATGAGTTTGTAGAATAACTTTTGAAAAAATAGGTCACATTTAATAACAAACTCTTTACCAAGATGGCACTATAGTTCAGCGCGAATTTGGGCCTTAACCAAAAGCATCTCCAAAGCCAACGCGATATTAAAAGGCGGAAACGAAATTCATTATCATAAATACGCTGTGGAATATTGCGCTACGCCTACCAGTAAGTAAAACGCTCCCCCATGTTTCCAGAGCGAACTTAGCTTTATCTCCCATTTTTACATTTTGCGTAGATTTGAACAGGCTTTTACACAGAGGGTTTCTTAGTCCAAAGAAAGTGTAATTGCTATATTTATTGGGTTGGTCTCTGACGAGATAATTGTCGATTGGGTCGTTGGGTTTCTCTTCTTGTATTCTTCTTGTAGCATGCACTTGGTTTTACGAGTACTTTCGTTCACCATTGAGCTACTTTTGACCACTTCGGCAACTATATTTTCAAACGTAGCTGATTTTGAGTTTGATCATTCAACTTTGGTTTTTTCCATTACAATCTCCATTCTTTCTGTAATAGGTGTTTTTGAAATTATTGAAGATATCATGATAACTGATTTGGACTTTTTGGTTTTTTTCCAACTGATACAGTCAGATATCAGAAATTTCTAATGATTTTGGTACATTATGATAGTATCATTTCACAACTAATGCACACATTGGCAACACTGATAATGTTAATACAATTGCAGTTGAATACTTCAACGGTGAACGCGCTTTTGCCTGATTATATAGGCCTAGCAATTTTTATTGGATATGGACATAAATGAGGTTATAAGTGTAAGAGTTGAAGATCATAAATCAAGATGAAATCAACTGATAAGCGAAGTATGGAGTTTGTGTCCGGATTTTCTAAATGAAGATCGTTATTGTAACCTGTTTTCCGCATATAAAAAAATTATTTGACGAAAAGTAAAATTACCGAAAAGTAAAAAACGGCACTTACCGAAGAAAAAAGTCTGAACCCCGAAACACTATTGAAGGTAATGCAGAGTGGTGTGTTTTCCCTCTCTGAAAGAGCTTTCTGATGCTGGTACTCAGCGCATTCGGCGCTTGAACAGAGGTGGAAATATGATTAGCATATCAAATTCTATAAGACGTTAGGAATCAGTGATTGAAAGGCAGGGTTACTATATTTGAGGGCAGTACAATAATGCTGCTTACAATAAATATTACGTAACATATGTATCATACAAGGCGAGGTAAAAGTACTCGTAATGTTTTAATGTGAATGTACCATCATTTTTGCAAATGGCGTCGAATGTCATTGTGCGTTTACATTTATATTGTAGACAGATAGAGAATTAATTGACAACAAGCAATAGAGCGATACACACTGATTGCTGCTTGCTGACCGTCAAGTGAGGCTAACGTGCTAACGTACTCCCATGCTCTGTTAAACCTGTTGTTTCCAGCAGGTTGGAGCAACCGCTAACACATCTCGGGCAACGATGCAGATTTTGAATCACCAATTTCCAGTCGGTGTATTCTCCTATTTTGGCGATTTCAACTGGCAGGCCAGATCTGTCGACGCCTAACTCTTCCTATGGGGCTTTTTAAAATCTCGCAACAAACCACAACCATGCAAGTCTTGAAAACCAACATTCAAGAGGAAATCACCAATCTGGAGCCAGATGTTTTTCAAGCAACAATTCGAAATGTCGTAAAACGAGAACAAATGTGCAGGACGTGGTCATTTGACCAATATCTTTTTTTTCAACTTAATGGGCCAGCGCACACTGGATCAATTTTTCCCCGGAGTATCTTTTACTTCAACCGCACACTGGATGAATAATGCGAGCAAAATTCTGTATATATGAACAGATTTTGATTGTAGTGGTATTTCTGATAATCTTTTTTACTCTTTAAAATTGACGGGTGGCCGTGGTGTAGTGGTACTAGCAATCACTTCTCACTCGTAGGGTCAAGGTTTGAGTCCTACCAACGACCCATGAAGGACTACCGTTTCAGTTGTATTAAAACAAACCGTAATAGCTCTTTGGGAGGAGCTACAACCACTGCATATGCCTCAGCCCACAAAGCAAATAATTAGACAGACGGCAGACAGACAAATTTTGGAAACTTTCCAATTGTGCTGGGACTATTGATGGAAAGCACATTCGGTTAGGTGTCCACCACATTCCGGGTCTTTGTTTTATAATTATAAAAAGTACTTTTCAATAGTACTTCAAGGGGTTGCCAATGCAAATTTATTACAATAGAAGTTGGAAGCTATGGCAAGCAAAGTGATGGTGGAACATTTAATGCATCACAACTGTACAAGCAACTAAAAACTCGACAGTTCATTCCACCGGATTCCTTTTTGTCTGCAACAAATATTAAGATGCCCTATGTTTTTGTTGGTGATGAGGCTTATTCACTTTTAGAAACTCTTTTAAGGCCATATTTAACAGTCGACTTTCCAGAGCTCGAAGATGCATTGAATGTTCCTTTGGAATAATAACATCTAAATGGCGTCTCTTCTGGAAGCCTATTGAGACAGATCCCGA
This sequence comes from Volucella bombylans, assembly GCA_949129095.1. Classification (NCBI taxonomy): domain Eukaryota; kingdom Metazoa; phylum Arthropoda; class Insecta; order Diptera; family Syrphidae; genus Volucella; species Volucella bombylans. Next base: position 156,540,010 of record OX422143.1, read on the forward strand.
TTTTGTTGATGTAATTATAAAGAGTGCATTTTGCATGCCCGGTCTCCGGGCAACGAATTTTTCAAATTTTTCTAAGTGTGAAAGTGGTACGTTGCAAAAAAAAAAAAAAATTCTGGGCTGATTCGGGTTAAGCTAAGAATGCAACAACAAACTTACCATAAGAGTTTACAGATATGCATGATTTGAAAATAAACGGTAATCAAAGCTCAGAATGCGAGAAAAGAAAGAAACAAGAAAGAACTCTGAGACTAAGGAACGAGCTAGTAGAAATGAATAGAAATTGAATAAGTGACGTCAATTATATTTTATTACAATTGGTTAACACCAATCCATTTATCTTCTCAATTACAATTTTCTTTGTCAGAAATACAATTTATCATGTTACTGAAACCACCATACTATATCTCACAGTATCTGTTCCCTACATTTATATTTCACTCTTCATCAGCCCACTAACCAGATGCATCTTGATGTCTATTTTTCTGTATCAATAGCTACAGTGGCTCAGTGCTTTCTCCCTATTGATGATGAGAGCATAATTTTCCCTTAAAACTATACTTGAAATGGAACCCACAAAAACATTAGGTCTCTCATTCTATCTTCTTTCTCTCCTTACCTATAATTAGTCTAAAAACCATTCAAGATGTGAAGTTGAATGAATTTGCACGCCCTCTTAACAACTATCTCCATTGTTTCGAAAGTGAAATACACGAGCTTATACGTTTAAGATTGTCGTTGCGGTTTGACAGTACTATCGGCATCATTAAGCATAAACACTTCATTGTGGCATAGTTTTCTATTCAATCCATTTCAGTACATACGAGTATGTAGCCGTAGCTGCGGCCTTCAGTACATTTCATATTTGAAGAAATGTGGGCTGAGCTACCTTACACTGTCTGGATCTGTTCGGATTCAAACGTATGAATGCCACGCAAGAAAGGTCACATCATTGACAATGAAATAGTTTTCACCCGTTAGAGATGCCTTTCTATGTGGATTGCATTTGGTGCAACTTCAAGATGTCTGTCGTACGAGAAAGGGTTTATTAGTTATGCGGGAACAACTGCAGTGGCTGTTATACTTACTGCAATGACTCCAGTAGTTTCCATTAAAAAAGTTAAGCACAAGAATGAGTGAATGATGGAAAAATTCCCTGCGAACTAGATTTAATTAGATACGAGTACAAGTCACTATGTACGAGTATTATTCATGCGGCTGGCACGGTGTGGCTATTTGAAAAGTTGCTCTACTTGCGTACATCCTACGGCTGCAGTTTGCCACACCTTTCTTTATTTTTATGTTTGTTTGTTTTTTTTTTTTTTTTTGATTTCCTAATGTGAGGGCTGTTCCAGTAATTCACCTCAAACGTGAATGCCTTTAGCATTTGTGGGCATAGATCAGTACAACAATACTATAATTTTTAGCTCAGTTGTGGACAAGTGTCAATATGTCATATTGCCACAATAGTCTAAGTCAAACTCATTGTTTAATATCCTAACTGTTGTATTATGATTGGACATTTGGAGTTGCAATTTCTGTAAGAAATCAAGTTAACCATTGACCTTGCCTACGGCAAAATGTAAATACAAATCATGCGGCTAAATTGACTGAAATCCAGTTATTAGTTATGGGATTCGTTGTTTTGACACCCACTATACGAGTAGTTGAAATTGAGCGCCAGTGAACCGTGACACAACTGATATGCAAAATTATACGGTTATGGTTAGAAATGGTATCAAACGATTTGAATTTTGATAATGTATCTGGAAAATAAATGTACTCACTGAAGCATAAGCAATAGGTTACTTTTTATTTTGAAAACCTTATAGTATGTGTTAAATTGATTCACTCGGCTTTGAAACGTTCGATGTTTGCTAAAAACAATTAATTTGAGTTTCTAGATTATAATTTCGGTTTTCAGAATTTGCAAAAATCTTGCAACAGAACCTGCATTAAATAATGAGTAGAAAGTGGTTAAAGCATTGAAAACTTTCTCCAAAGTAAGGTCTCTCACAGTTGTGAGCCTTTGTTTTGTTAAATAGTTTCTATGACCTATTTTTACGTAAATATTATATTTTATTCTGATTTGATTATTAGCTTTTCCGTAGACACATTCAAATGAAACCACATTTGAATCCAAGTGCCAATATTATCCATAAGAGGTTCGATTCTTTCTTTGCTCCTTGAAGAAGCACATAACTTAGAAGACAGACTCATGTTTACTTTTCATGACCTGAATTCCAAGATTGTCGTCATCCACGAAGATGCCAGCGTACTTCCTATATTGTTTTGGAGTCGCTTGTAAAAATTTGATAAAGTTCCTTTGCCACCTTAAATATCTCGGTGTAGCAAGTCCTGATCTTTTCGTAGCAGCTGAAGTTTTGATGTCTTTGTATTTTTTATCTGGCGTGGCTTTGAGACCCGTGAACTATTGAACGTATTTATTTTTTACAAATCAATGACAGACAGCAGCTTTTGTGGCTTCTACATATATTCGTATATACTACCAGTTCACTTTTAGTTCCATTCATAGCAGCTGGTTGTGAGTTAATTCTCATCCAATTCTTTGGGACAACGAAAGGGATCAAAAGATGGCTATGCACAATTGGCAAGTACACCATCACCTTCAGCGAGACTTTGTCTATCAAACCCCTCATCTGGGTGTTAGTACCTTTATTAGAGGCGAAGCACCAATTACCTTGATGAAACTTTTGTTGGTCAACGACAGCGTTTATATGTCTGAAGTAAAGTTCTGACTCCGGTTCTCACTGGCGCAATATCACCTAGGGAGCAGTGGTTTCTATTGAAGGTAAGTGTCATCGGGTGGAGTTTATGACCACGTAAAAAAAGGAAAGTTTGGAAAGAGTCTTCATGTAAGAACCGTCGTTTATTAGTTTAAAGACCCGGAGTGTGTATTCTTTGTATACCTAAGGAATACTTCAGAAAATGAAGTCTATCCTTAAGCAGTATAAAGCTGACATTACTGCAATGCAAGCTGTACAATGGATACGAACTAATATCCTGAGGAATATATATCTTCCCCAATTATGTCCAGTTGTTGAAATACGCAGGAGACGTTAGCATTACCACTCGTTCCCACCGTGCCGTATTAGAGTTGTTTATCGAAGTTGAAAGGTGTGATGCGTTTGTTTTATAACAAACGAAAGTAAGACTAATTGCGTGTAGTTAAGAAACAAAGTAGAATTGATTAACAATATGAATACGACTTTTCGTACAATAAAACGTCAGTGCTGACAACTACGAGAGTAAAATTCGTCGCCAAAGTGGATGATACAAGTGCGAAGTTTTCAAGCTGTTTCAAGTTGTGAAGGTAGTCTAAAAAGTGAAAACACGAAGACTACTTTAATTCTGTAATATCGTGTGAATGGCAATAATCCTCCATTTAGGACAACCTTCGAGTCCCAGCGTCTCAACTCGTCGAAGCTCAAATTTGATTTAATTGAGTACGATAAGAACTTCAGAAATGACTATGGATAATTTCCCAACATTAACTTGATGGTAGTAACATGTTATCCAGCAGGAGAATAACGAATGTTAAGCGTACTCTTATTATAAACAAACAATGATTTTACAGTGATTTTTTAACCCTACTGTTTGGAAGCATAACATACAGATATGATACAATGCAAACTTTAAAAGCAATTACATTTTTGTTGTTTTACCGTAAACTTATAACTTGCCTCTGAAGTGCACACCTTTCAAATACCTATGGTGTTATAAATTTTCTTTAATTTTCCGCAATTTTTTTGTATTTAATTTTTTATTTTTTCATTGTTTTCAAGTTTTTGCGTACAATAACCCGCAAAACCAGATTGTTGGCCTTTGTTGGCTGTCTAAAGCCAATTTACGTTACATACTTAGAATCAGAACACCAAGAGCGCTCCCAAATTCAGGTGCTACTTTATACACCCAAAGTGATCACATAGCTTATGAATTTTGCAGTTCTTTACTCAAGGACACACCGATGTCAAAAGGCTTTTTTCCTTTCTTTTTTTCCTCGTTTTTTGACTCTTAGGTAGGTGTGTCAAATCTGTATAAACTTATGGCAACAGTATTCTAGTCTAAAGTGACTACTCGTAGGTCTCGATATGATTGTATTGAGTAGAGATAAAAAAAAAATCCGGCATAATATAACGTGGTATACGAAAATTGATTAACAAAGTAATTAAAATAATAGGAGTTAGTGGATAAAATAGTTTTTCGCTGTAAATGGTTTGTTTAGAGCCGGTGGTTGATTATCGATATCAACGAATATTTGTTTGCAATAATCTAACGAGGAATTAACGAATTCAACATGTAGATGATAGATAAAATTCCTTAAATATTTCTTTCAAAGTGTAGTCGACATTGAAATTGGGTGATAAATCAGACCATATATGGGCGACGGTTTTTGCCTATAAAGAGTGAATGAAGGAATTAATGTATTGTAAGGAAAATATTTTATTTTTCTGTAGGAACAAATGCATCAGACAAATAACTAGTCCATTGTGCTCCTTGTATAGTTCAGTTAATTAAATTTCTCAGATTTTCGTCAAACGTTGAGTAACTGGGAAAACGTTAAATTGCCTAAAGTATTAGCATATACCACATAGGCGCTTAGTAATTGCAACCGATACATTTGTAAGCAGGATATTCACGAAGATGCGCTCCGTGAGGTCGTCATCATTATAAAAATAATTGTCACAGCTAATATCACACTTAAGTGCTTAGAAAACGTGTAGTACCGATATAAGAATGATCAACTGCCTTTGCTTGCGGAAAGCGGGAATGTGCATCAGGAAGCATTCGTTTGGTTTCCCAGCCACCCATAGAGTAACGCCGCCTGCGATTGTACTCGAAAGAGACCCAACTATCAATAAAAGCACTAACCGAGGACACAGGTAATCCTAATGTTTGTTCAAGTGTGGAGGTGTTCTGCTCCGAGCTTTGCAAGAATGTTCATTGGTTATCTAATTTTCCATGATCCCATTGTGACCTGAGACTCAGAAAAAATTTATTGAATTAAGTCTTTTGAGAGCATTCAGGAAAGCTTGGTTTCGAAATAGTGAGAGCGATAAGCAATGCTTGAAGCGCAGCTTGACTATCGCTGAAGACACAGACACTTCTATCCTTTCTTCTCACTGTACAAAGCTCTTTGCCTTCGGGGTTGCGTATGTCTCTTCTGGGATTAAAAAAGCAAAAGATGAGATCTAATGCCATCGTTATCCATGAAGAGGCGAGCGTCACATCCTAGATCAGTTCTGAAGCCAAAGATGTGGATTCAACTAGATTTTTCTTCTGACTTAGATTCTGGTGTAAGTCAAACTTAAGTAAAGGGAAAGCTTTGTATTCTCACGGAAATTTAATTCCAGTGTCATTGCGTTGACGGTAAGTCCATAAGACTGCAATATGGTTGAAACTTGAGCCCACTGTACCGAGGATAATATCCTTTAATTTAAACAAACGATAGCTTTAAGTGCTCAGCCCATGATATGAATACAAGGGGATGGAGATTCATTAGAGCACGTAGAGTAGAGTCAGGTATACTGGGAAAAACTTTCGTGCCGCCAAGACAGACTGATTTTGGAGTTCGGTGAAAGAGATATGACGTATTTACGTCTAAAGTCAATAATTGACGCATAATATAGATTTAGATAATACAGTTAAACCAGACAGTCCCAGCAAAAATGACCGTCTAGGCTTATGTGACAGGAAAGTAGATGACGCTGCCCTACCAAATTTTTTTAATTATGTGTCCTGCCAGTAAAAACTATTGCAGATTGATCGTTCCATGATAGGGAAACCAGAATGCTTCCAAATAGTCGTAGGTCACTTAAGACTAGTTTGCGAGAAGTCTGAAATTTGAAAAATCAAAGCAAGCAAAATATTAGAAGCTAATTCGGATCTCGAAAGGTGCATCCTATGAAGACTTTTGCGAAAAGATCGAAATAATTTTTTAACGATAAGAATGGTCAAGGACTTAAAAAAGGGATAAACTGGCCAGGCTGGAATCACTCAGAAAATCTCACGACAGCTACACTAAATCGAAAGCAAACTCTCAGTCTCGTGGTGGAAACTAGTTTCACAGAAAAGCAGATGTGAACCGTTTACAACCAGCTCATATCACTGGCATTGCAAGTGAGTTAATTAATACAAATTGGAGCTATTGGTATCAGGCGGATACCGGTTGCGGTAACGTATGAGGCTATTGAATACGCTTATGGGTCTTTTGATGGCTTCCAGTTGCCAGCCATCGATAGCAACATTTTGCATGCAAAAAGTGTATATTAATTTCTACCTCCGCTGCTGTTGTGTATTTTGGTCGACTCTCTGCTAACGTGAATATGAATACTATTTCTCGACTGGCTTCTGCTAGAATCTGAGCAAGGAAATGAGTGTCGTATTTGAATCAATGACTCTAAATGACTACGGTGTGGAGGAGAGCAACTCTAGACTTCACTACTCGTTAGGCGTGCGCCTTTCTTCGAAGTAGAAACATACCTACCTCTGATGAGAATCAACTATACTGAGGGTAACAGATTGAGTGGCACGAAGTATTTACGTTTTTAGCGATAGGCAGCCTAGTTCAAAAATGTAAGTCTACTTTGGATTCACTGAGCCTTGTATGGGTCACAGGTTGCAATGCCATTGCAGTAAGGCTTCTCAGGACCCGAGCCCGTGTTGCCTGTGTTCTTGACTAGGTCTTCTATTGATAGTTAGTTGTCTGGTGAGCATAAACATATATTGATTGCATGACTCTCCATATTGCAGATAGACTGAAGGAATGCTTCCAGTTTACTGTAAACTGTAAACTAACTAACTGGCATTTAAAGGTTGCAGGTACTAGGCGTTGATGTGCTGGGTACTGGTACTTGTTATCGTAAGTACTTTATAATTATATCGGGTACGGTACGGTACGGTATTAATGCCAAAGAATGTCGATGCTGTTTACAACTGTATGGGCTTGTTTAAGATAGTGCACTCTGCATTAGATCGTTCCTTACCCAATATATTATACTTTTCAGCACTAAATTGAAGAAGCTGCGTGGTAGTGCAGGTCGTTGCCAAAATCTATTGAATAATTATAATAGTTCTAGGTGAATGTTTCTAAGCAGTTTAGCAGGATTTTTTAGCGTTTTGCAACAAATGGATCAATTTTGCTAAGTCCCGAAATAAATTACCCCATTATATACAGACGATGAATTATATCATATCTGACCTTGAAGGGAAAGATTGTTGTATTTGGCCATGAAGGTGGTTCATATAGAGATAATAATCCATTCATTGTCTATGTATATATTTTTCCTTACGCGTTTGATCAGTTGATGTTTTGAATAACTTCGAGCGGCGATGTTTTGCTTTTCTGATTGCTGATGATTGCTTTTCTTTATAGTTCTCTCTAAACGCCTTCCTCTTATGCCCTGTAAACACTTCTGGATCGATGACAAACACGTTAAACAGGTGGTGTTCCGATCTTAAAGTCAGCTGTTAGCTGGTTGGCTATATAATTATATTGTATAGTCTCCGAATGTGATTCATATCGCGTCACTTTTTTGATTTCCGTGACTTTGTGTGGGTTTTTTTCTTTTTTAATTATTTCATAGTTGCAGCTACCTTTCTTCAAAAAGTCGGTCTTTGAATTAGGCACTGTATAGAAATTATCCGAGTTAATGATCCGAAAGTATGGACATCCAGAATATAGTAGAAAGTTTTTCATCGATTTGCATGGGGAAGATTCACTGAGCCGTCATTTGGAGTTAGCTAGTTCGCTAAGAAAACTTGAAAACTAGTGTTGACTCCGTTATGCAATTTCGAACTCAATCACTTAGTTAATCTGAAACACCGTAGGAAGATACGTATATACATATTTGCCAGATATTTATGTATCTGGGTCCTCGAGATTGCTCGTACATTAAGGTTTGTGTTTTTTTTTTAATCAAACTTGGTAGTTTCTACATGGCTAACTTGCTGTTTCACTTTTAGTATAGTAGTCAATATTACAGATTTAAGTAAGGTTGTTATAATATGAAGATCAGACTATGCGAAATCTTAAGTTCTAAAAATGGTATTTTCATCAAAAATTAGAATATAGGAGTAACAATTTACAACGACAGTACATATGCATGTAAAACTATTCTTTACATATTTTCAGTATAATTGAGTGTGCTCTTTTATAATATATCCATAACCAGCGCAATAATTTGCATCGCAGATTAAACTATTTTAATCAGTCATTCTAGAACTAGCTCAACACCGCGTAATATCAGGAACAAACTACGGCTTATAGATAATTGAAATCATATGAATATTAAAAATAGCCAGCCCCACCTACCAATTGAAATTCAAAATTCACATGTGGCACATGCACGTTTAATTAGAACTCCATCATATCCACGACTCCGCTAATCACTCGCTAGATCGCCTTCAAGTTAAGAAATAATTAATCTGTAATAATTTCTCACAGATTTAAAGCGAATCGTAACTGATTTAATTTGAAATGAAAATTAGTCACGACTAATTCGTAGAAATGCTACACATGGATATCAGCAACTTGATGCCACGCGTTTTCTCATATCGCTCCAGCGCAAGCATTAGCTTCTACGGCTGCAAAGGCAGCCGCCGGAAATGGCCTTGAAACATTGGCAAACGATTTATCTCGCCTTACCAAAAGCCAGATAAATAAAATACATAGGGCTTTTCAAACCAAAAGCTTACAACAAAGCTCTACGGGCACATGACGTCGTTATATTACGTCACTGTTTCGGCGACAGTCAGTCAAGCCAACTTCCACCAGCTGTCTTCGATCGACCACGACAATACCATTCTTCTTCTGTGTTACTAGAGTAAAGGTAGGTAACCCACTCATTCACTCACTTGCTCACTAACTATAACAACACTCACTAGTCCACTGCTTCACTACTTACTACTCATTTCTCACTACTATATACGAGTATCAATGGGCAACCGAACATTTTTACAACGAGCACAGGGTTGTTGCTTTGGATCGGAGGCAATCTGACTCTGACTCCGGTGGCGCTTGTACTTGTATTCGTTAGCTTGCGTCTTTGCGGGCTTGTTTGGCTTTGGTCGTGCTGAGTTTCGTCAGTTAATAGCGAGTTCTCTGCAACTTATCACTGCAGTAAACAACGGGCGGCACATGCGCTACGTTCTATCCACACCACGATCGGACGCGAGATTGGTTTTTTTTTTTTCATTTTCAAAATATTTTATTTAGCAACCTATTGTATCGCGGGATCTTCTAAATACAATTATTGTCGTTCATCTAAAAAATTTTAGCAATTAAGTGAAGTGCAGGGTATAGCAATTTTTTTTTCGTATTTCTTTTTTTTTTGTGAAAAGACGTACGGGAGCTAAAGAAAAATTGCAACGATCTTGCATAATAGAGAAATACTCGTACATATATTTCAAGTATACAACGACGACAATAACAAGAGTCGCGTCGCGGCACATAGTGTGAATGTGGCCTAAGTGAATTTATTTAATTTTTTTATCGTGCATATAACGTAGTATGCAAACGATCGTTGTGGACCAAAAGGAGTTTAGTAAAAAGTTTTCAAAAATACCTTTCAGGCGGATTGTTTAGAGGCGCGCGGGCCAACTCTTCCTGTGTCACATTGGTGGACCAAAAATCGTGGCTGTTACAGATTCGATTAATTTTTTTTTTGGTGAAGTGAAGTTTGGCTCTACTCAATTGGACCGGGACGCAATTATCTGAGCGCACGAAGGCTGATATACTTTCCTCTATCTAAGAGGTGAAACAGTAAAAAAAAAAAAAATAAATAAATAAATAAAAATTGCAAACTTCCACATTCACATTTGCTGGAAAAGCGCATTTTTTGTGCTCATTTCAAAGCTTGTTCGCGTTTTATTTTTGTTTTGTGTCCAGCGACATTAAGTCAATTGAAAGTAAGTCGAGAAGGAGGAACGATTAGGAGAGGATACAAAGAAGATATCACATTTAAATAAGTTGCAAACAAGAGGTGGTTGTAGCAGAGGAATCCTATCATAGAGGTAAGTCTATGCCATTTAGATCTTACATAGAGTTTTGCATACATCAAGTTGAGTAGAGTGCCCGAGTGTGACTATTTCGACTTAAACGTGGTATGCGATACAATCGACTGTAGATAATTCAGTTAGGCGCTTTTGTTTTTGTAATGTTCTTGTTTTTGTCACGAGAAAAAAAGTTGTTTCGCTTAATTTATTACTGGTCACTTGCCGGTTGGTAATTGCGAGTTTTTTTTTACAATTTATCAATAAGTATAAGTAAGTAATAAATGTATATTTAATTAAAGAGAGCCAAAAGCACATACTATAGCTACAACAAAAAAATGTTAGTTACTTTTTTTTAATAGACAATATTCTTAGACTTCTATTTTATGTTTTGTACGTGTCTGATCATAAGTTTTTCATTACAGAGAAAAAATACTCGTACATAATTTTTTGAGTAAAAAAAACTTCAGAAACATTGGACTTTTTTTAAAAGAAAAGTACCTATGATAGACGCTTAGTCTATCATCTTCCAAACTACGATATATTCGAGTGGAAAACATTATATTTTGCATAAGGATATTGCTTATTTAAATATAAATAAAATATATAGAATTTTTTTTTACTAAGTTTTATGTTCTTCTGCACTTATGTGCTCCTAATTATTTTTGCGAAAGGAAAAATGAAAAATAAAGTGAATACCAGTTTCGCAGTTTTGTTCTTGTACCAGCAATTTCTTGCAAAGTAATTGAAAATATAGTTAGTCCTTATTGATTAAATACTTAAAAATAAATTGAAATTTCTTTTCCATTCCTTTAAATTACTTGCCATCCCTTCGTTCCTTTTGTATACATTTGTAAGTTTTTCAGAATTTCAAATGAAAAATTTTGTTGTCTATAGGTAGCTTGTCTTTATGCTTTTTATATAAAAATAAATTATGTATATGTGTTTTAAGTATACATACGAACATATATTTTAGTTTTTGTAGGAGAACTTTATGGACCTTCTGCTAAAAGAAATCTCCAGCATCATTTCATATTAAAAACTATTGAGGTTACTATTGAGTTTAAAAGAAATATTGGTCAATGATGATCCTTTCGGATCAAATAATATAAATAGTTAAGTGAGTGCTCTTGGATTTCCCGACCTTGTTTTGAATTCAATATTTTTTATAAATCTAAGAGTAAAAACGAAGGGTAATATATAAATTTAAATAGTTATACAATCATACATAGATAAAATAAGACTCTATAAGAGATATCACATTCTTCTAATATTAAGGACGTGTGATTCCATTTAGACTAAGTTCCTGTGAAAATTCTTCCAATTTCTTTGCTAAAGTTATCAGATTTTTCTGAGCCTTTTCAAAAATAACTCTGCAGTTTAACATTAAAGTTCTCGTTTAGCTGGAGTAATCCATAATAATCATTTAAATGCTTTTCAATTAAATCTTTTTAAATTTTGGTAACTGATAATAATCACTTGTACCAGTACAGGATTCTAAGGTGAATGAACTAATTCCTGAAAGGCACACGAGCTCACAACAACTATGGCAATTTGAGCCTTGTCTTTTGTGATTTTATTTACTTTTTTAACTTTAAAAGATCAATTTTTGTGAAATGCTTATGCCTTTTTGTTTATTGACATATTTTATTGATATGATCTCTTGTGAGCCCCGGAAATACCTTTTATGAGTTGGTATTTGAAATTTCTTTGAAACTTTTTATCTAAGGCCAACTATAATACCTAAGATTTATTTAAAACATCGGCCATAATTCATTATGGTTTACGAGTACATACATAAATAGTTATTGTTTCCTATAATGTTTCAGTTAAATTAGTAGACTGATTTAAAACAGTTACAATTTAATGTCTTTGAACAAAACTACCAGTGCAAATTTTTACTGACGACCAAAAATCGCATCGAACGGCATAACTTATAATTTTTAGTTTTTTGTTTTAATTATGGAAACTGTCGTACTCCGAGTATGTAGCAGTGTTTCGGAAAATCCACTTTTTTGAGATAGTATTGGTTAGAATACTTTTCGTTCGCCAGAACTGAAAAGGTACCAAAATGGTTTGCAAGAAAATTTTTCCTCCTTTCGTTTGTACAAAAATCAAATTTTTATCTTCTTTTCTCAGGCTCTACATATAAATTATAAGTCTAAAAACTTTAGCTTGAACCTGCTTTAATTAATCAGGTAGATATAATACCAGTTCTCAATAGTATAAATAACAAGTTTATATCTGTTATATATAGTTATATTAAGTTTCAGTTTGCCTTTTCAAATGATGACAATGACGTAAAATATGTAGTATTTATTGCTGTTCCTACTAATCCCGTTCCCAAACGTACTGCTTGCAGAAAAGCCAAAAGGGAATTATGTTTTATAATCACAACTTGACAAATACGTTGTTAAATATAAAAAAAACTCGCGGCATTGCTGAACTTTGGATTTGATTTTAAATTGTGAATTAATTTTATGTTTTATGTGTTATCAAGAAAAATATTCAAATACTTCCGAAAAATTCGAAAAATAGAGGTTCAATAATACAAGCACTACTGATTACATTGAAATTGTTTCTCCTTAAATTCTGCAGTGCATACAAATGAGTTTGCCAAACATTTTCTCAGAAAATCGCTTTCAAAGCTGACTATTCTAAACTCTTTGAAGAAGCCAGACGCTCCCATATTATGCGTACAAATAAAATCTCATCATAATTTTTCTTTTAGAATAATTATGTATTAAAAAAACCACATTTTAATATTTAAATTTAAAACGCTAAATTCCAATATTTTAATGTTTACCTAGAGTAGCCTAGCCACCTGGGTTGAGAACGTACTTCACGAATAGTTGTTGGTCTGAATAATTTTGGATTGTCAACATATATAATAATGATCTTTATATTGTAGTACCCCCAAAACTTAATTGGGATACGGATGTCGTTGTCAAAATAACATGAAATTTAAAAACAAACCAGGAGATTACGTACTTATTGCTCGACGTACGTCCAGCTCGTCTACCGCTTCCTCTTTTACGGTTGGTAATATATTGGCTGTAGGTGCTGGTGGTTATGTGTTATGTTATATGTTATGTGGTGGGTTAATTTAAATTATATGTGCAGTGCTAGACTAATTATATATTCCCTTTAGGTCTTGCTTCCGGCAATCGTTCTTGATTGCTCTATGACTTTAATGCTACATTTTATTTTAAACGAAAGCGTTGTTAATTAAGGATCTTCTCCTTTGGGAGCTTCAAACCATGATAAACTTGGTGCCTGACGGAGGATGAATTGGTCTGAGACGGTTCTAAATTATAGTTTTTTCCTCTTTTTGTTAAAGGGCTTACAAGTTAGAAGCATTGCAGATCTCGGATCTGTGTAAGTGTTAGTTGATTTATCATGAACTCTTCCATTCTTTTCGTATTGCTATGTGCTAGGGGATGAAGTATTTTTTTTTAAACTTATTTGCATATAACATACATATTTTCACCTCGATTAATTGTATAATAACTTTTCATTATTACTAACTAATAATGTAACCACTTATTCTCAGATCAGCGAATCGAATTGTTCAAATATATACATCCAATTTTAAAATCAACAGTCTATCTTAACCTGCATCCAAAATTGTACGATATAATGTAAAGCGTGCACTAGCAACGTTTTGCAGGCTCACTCATGCACAACTTGTTTTCCCCTTTTACGAGTATGTCTAATTATTTCCACTCTAAGAACAGCCACCACTTAACACCACCACTGCCGGTTGGTTACCTTAAGCTAAAAAAATTTCTCATTTAGGACCCGAAAATGGCGCTGTCACCCCATATTATCAAAAAACCCAATCAAACTCACCAAGAAAAATCCATTACTTTAAAGTCATAAATACGTAGTATGTATCTACTCCAAGTATAACAAGGCAAAGAACAATTGCTCTTCAACTACAATACATAGTCCCTCCAGATCGTACATTAAATAAGCAGGTAACAAATACGGGTATCTTACTCGTACCTACTACTAAACGCTCTGATTGTTTCAATGAAATTTTATTATTATATACAATTTTTTTTGCATTTTAGAAAGGAAATTCATTTTTGTTGGGTGTTATAATTTTTCAAAATTCACTGCACACAGCGATTTAGAAATACACGCTGCTGCCACAACAGATAGACGGACTGCGAGCCAAGCAAGCAAATTGACTTTTACCCGAATTGTATGGGAAAATGCTAGTACTGCATGCAACATTGCACTTTTGAAATCTCAAGAAAAAAACGAAATCCCAAACATGAACATTTATCCACAGAGTTTGGCAGTTGGTAACTCTAAGTCATCATGAGTATTTCAATATTTCACGCGCCTTCAAGCATTGGGTTATCCGAAAAATGTGAAGCAAGGTTGAAGGAAGTTGCCAACTATCGTGGGCAACTATGTTCGAATACGGGTGCCAGTACGAGTAGCCGCATTTGGCTACGAACTTAGTGTCGTGTAATTTGATAGTTTGGCCAAAGCCATTGTAAATGTATTTTGACGGAGATACGAGTAGGACAACAATGGTAACAAACGAAAAATACACATTTTGAAGGTATATCGTATGTACTCGTAGTTAGCAGTGATCTTAGTAAAGTGCTCTCTTCTTGACCTTCGCTTTGTCAAAATTCATTGTTTTAAGCTGACCGAAATAGTCTTGAGAATTGGGATACTATTGCGAGATTATGCAGCTCCATAATCTCAGTGTTCCGCATTTTTAAGTGGTACCAACCAAGTTTCATATTAAGGAGGCACGCCTTAAAAGTCGATCAACTTTGTTTTTTAGGTAGGTAATTGTTGTCAAAAGTAAATCAAAAGATTAATGGTTAAACAGTATCGAGTGGGAGTCTAGAGAGCACGGAAATCTGGTTCTTGGGTTAATGTTATGCAATCAAACACAAACTGAGGAGGAAAAGTGAGTCAGGGAGTGCGATTATTATTTTATTATATTTTATTGCGTTGTGGATATTGAAATCACGATTTGTTTGAAACTGAAAAATTGTGAGAATTTCATAAATGGGGAGGCGATAACAACTAGTTCTGAGAGATATGTAAATTTATTTTCGGTGTGTAGAATTTGTTTATGTATTGAAATATTTAAGCATTACACAGAGGTATGTTTGAGATTAACTTTGAAAGTTGGACAAAGGAACTTTCCTTCGCAATAAAAGGTTGCGAATAAATAGCTGCACTTATTTTCTCTTTTCCACTGACATGTATACAATACACATATCGATGACATAAGCTTACGAAGTCATGATGATAACCAATCGAACTAGTCACTCTGCAATGTGTTCATCCATTTCTGCGTTGTACATTAACATTTTTATATCGTAAAAATGTTGCAGAAATCCTGTTTGCTGATTGGTTGGTTCAACCAAACGTATATGGGGGTTTGTACAAATTTTTTAAGCGGATCTTCCCACTGCTCCATCTGCACGTAATGTTTGCGAAGGATGTTGCTTTGGTAGGTCTTCTTTCTTCTTGCATGAGTTTGTTGGAATTCTTCATTAAATTATGAACTTCTATGGTCAACACATTAAATGCGGTGTCTCTGATTGTTTGATAGCAATGCCATTATAGTTCTTCTGCGCATCAAGTTAGTAGCATAGCATTTTTTCAAAGGTCTTGTCTAGGTCTAGTTTGGTTTCAGTCATTTGACGTCGAAGATTTTTACAGTATTTTTTCAGGGTTGAACCTTATCTTCAATATGGTAGTGGTCCGCTAACTGCAATGTAACCAATCTAGGTGACGGCAGTTGTAAAAGGGAATGTCATGTTTTCTTTATTGGATGATGAGAAGTGAGAAATGGATTTTAGCTAAAATAACATTTCGAAACGCTGTCAATATATGTAATTAGCTCAAAAATGATCACTGATCATGATCCAATTGTGTTTCCTATAATGCCCTCCTTTCTTGACGTCGTCGTGCATAAGACATTGCTCGTAGCAGAATATTATCATTAAAGGAAATATTAAGATTATGTGTGCGAATTAAGTAAACATAGTAAATGCCTTTATTTTTATCCATTTTTTGACTTTGCCGTCCTTCCGAATGGGTTTTTCTCATTTTTTTCAAGGAGTCGTCAGGAAAAATAGTAAAAAAATGCAACTCCCTGAATCGAAATCTTTTGTCTATAAAAAAAATCGATCACTCTCCAACCGTTTGGAGTCCGAACAAAATCTTATGACCGCTCTCACTGAGCATCATAGAGGGACCACCTCGGGCTGCGGTGCCATCAATTTATTTTATTATTTTATAAGGAATCGAACGAGGTGATTTTAATGTTTTGCGCTTCAATAACCATGACCTTTTCCGGATCGGAACAGACGTATGTTGATAGAATTGACGTTCTTACGGATCTTCCATTTTTTCGCTACCAAAAATTTCTTACAAGAATAGTGCCATATTAATACAATACAAGACTGTGAATTTTACTTTCAGTAATAGAGCATTGGGTATACGCTTCAAATACTTGTACGAACTGCTACCTATATAACCTATAAAAACTAGACTCATAATTCTAGCTTTCTATCATATCAAATATTGTAGAACAATAAATATCAAGGCGCGTCAATAACAAAGCCCACATGAATCCATATCCACACGATGCTAGTAGTTCAACTTAAAAATTAAATAACAATAACAAATTAAATGTAAGCAAGGTGCTTACAATACGAGTACATTGGACCTTTGCATATTCATCTACTCGTACTCAAGCTTACAGAACAATAACTTTTCTAGCACCTTCATTGCAAAGTATGTTTAATTTAAATGAATTGATTTTACTTGAACAATCACGAAACTGTATAGTACTCGTAGTTTGCCAGTCGATTGATACCGATATCGTCCTTGATGAGCTGAGCATTGATGCGGGGAAAATTTCGATGTGCTATATGCGTTTGCACTCACCAGACAAGTAAAACAACAAAACAACAAAACAACAAAACAACTTGTGCTATGATTTAATTTTCTCATTTATGATTTCTTTATTTTTTTAATTTTTCATTTATGAACTACAATATGTAAAGCAATCAAAAGTGACTTTATGGATTGAATCATTTTATATTCGAGGCTATAGTTACGGGCAGTAAAAAGTGAGAAGCACATACAAACCTCTGCGTAATGTCATAACAAGATCATCTGGTCATTGTCATATGACCGCGGGTATTTCTAAGTATAATAAAACAACAAAACCTCCGAGGATGAACTGAAAAGTTGAAAAAGTTGAGAAAATTAGCCAAGTCATCAGAGTGGTAAAAAATGTGACAAAGTTTATCCAAATTTTGATTTTGAAATACCAACAGTCATTGGTCTACTCGTATTGGCGCCAAGATTTTGTATAGATTGTAAGTGGGTGAGTTTAATACGAATTGACGTGTTTTGTTTGTTTACACTGATTTTATTGATTTGTGCCTTTTCTGAGTTATTGGCAATGACAGAATGTGTTGATTATGATGACATGACAAATATGAATATTTCGGCGAGTTAACTGAAATTCATCTACCAGTATATCAACTCGTACTAGTCTAGGCAGGAATTTGCGGTTTAACAAAAACCGATAAAAAGAAATTTATGAGTATTTTGTGACACTGTCATAAATGGTGTACTGAGAGACTGAAAATGAAGTTGAGGTTAATTAATGATTGACAGTGATCATGACATATGTATCCAGTAAAAGACGTTAGCCTAGTGCATAGTTTTATGGAATTCATCACGGTATTGCTACTTGAGCTTAGTTAAAATAATTTTAAATAGTTTTGTTTGGTATACATTAAAGCGAAACTGCAAAAATTCACAAACATGCCTTTATATAGCCGGCTCAGTTGTTCAGGACAAAAGACATATTTTTGTAACCGCATTTGGGAAGCATTTAACATAAATTATAGTTCAAAAGTCGAGTTAAAACAAGATTTTTAAAATTATGGATATATAACATTTTTAAACTTTTTAATTTGTCTTAATAGATCGCAGTCGAAAAAGTTGTTTTCTTTTGATTTTTTTCTTTGCTGAGGTATTTAAATAAAAGAAAGATGAACAATTTTGAAATAAATTTATTATGTTCAACAAAATGTAGAAGATATATAATTTAACAAATTAATGAACTTTTTACTATTAGGTCGCTACAAGGTATTTTCGTTTGCAATTTTTTTTTAAATTGTTATTTCATCAATATTTTTATTATCCTTTAATACCCTATGAAGTTATTTGTGACTTTCTTTGAGTTTCATTTTTCCCATAATATAAGTTGAAGGTGTTATTTTATGTCTTCATTTTCTAATTGCTTTAATATGTTTTACATTAATTTGTGTTTGTCGGAATAGAGCACTTAGACAAAGAAATTGTAAATTACTTTTAAATGAATTTCTTAGTCTTTCGAAGAAAGGGTAATCGCTTCAATGATAAAGCCGGACACATCAAGGGTGCTGTTATCTCTTTCACAGCAAGCGTTGCAGGATGTAATACTAATGTCCAGAACATTTATGTGCAGCTTGAAGTCTTTCCTACTGAAGTACTATCCGAGCAGCACCTTTTATAGACGTAGAGAAACATTCGTTTGATCTGCCGGCAACTGTCAATGGAAGCCTTAACTGAGGACGCAGAGGGTCTTGCCGAGCAAATTCATTCAGCAAATTTATTCATCAATGCGTTTAGAGAGGAGTCAGAAGTGGGAAAGTCCCCATGCTGCCGAGGTAGACTATTCTTTGAAGTCTGTTAAAAATCATAGCGCTTTAGGGCAGACAGTCGCTAGAGATGATCCAACAGACAGCATGGCTACATCATCCACGTACGCTTATGCATAGACGTCAGTACTATTGAGCGCGTTGAGCAGTGAAACGAAAAACATGCACCATAGTAGTCGAGACAACGCAGCCTTGCGGGCAACCTCTTTTTACCGCTGCCATCAAGTATTGGCCGTAGTCAGCATCCGCAATCAGTGTAGTATTCACCAGCATTGGTTTGGTTGGTTCACCTAAATGTCGATGGAAATGACCAGGGCGTATTCCTTCTGGTCGAGTACTCCTTCAATTCTGTCTACCTGCGCACTCTTGCAGGTTTATCCGCGTTGGTAAGCATGTTGCATCTTAAACGGAAGATGCATTCACAAAGCAGATAAGGTTATCTGGGAAGTGCCGAGCCGAGGCTTGTCGTTCTCTTCCATCGTGTTCAGTTGGTTATCAACGGATACCTCTTGTTCAAGAAAGTTGATACCTCGCATCCGATTCTGAATTCGATGTACGAGGGGCGTTCAATATATTCTCGGTATCGATATGAAGGAAAATGCGAATTCAATTAAAATTATTTTTATTTTTCAATATAATCTCCCCTAACATCAATGCATTTGTTACATCTTGAGATAAGCTTTTTTAAACACTCAAAAAAATAAATTTCCTCTTTCTCTGCAAAATACCCATTTATTGCCGACTTGAGTTCTTCATCATCTGAAAATCTTTTTCCACGAAGGCATTTTTTCAAATCCGGAAACAGGAAATAATCACTAGGGGCAAGGTCTGGACTATAGGGTGGGTGTTGGATTTCTTCGAAACCACAATCTCGCGCAGCAGCCTTGGAAACTCGCGCCGTGTGAACAGGAGCGTTGTCATGAAGAAGCAACACACCCGCTGCGAGTTTACCCCGTCTTTTCTTTTTAATTTCCTCCCGCAAATTATGCAAAGTGGAAGCGTGGGATGTGGCGTTGATGGTTTCACCTTTTTTTTTGTACTCAATGAGCAAGATTCCCTTTGAGTCCCAAAAAACTGTGGCCATGAGCTTCCCGGCAGACGGAGTGACTTTGAACTTCTTCGGGGGGTCTGTTCCTTTTTTATGCCACTGCATGGACTCTTGTTTGCTTTCAGGGTCATAGTGGTGGACCCATGTTTCGTCCCCAGTAACAATTCGATCCATAACACCGTCCGCGTTCTCACTACACATCTCCAAAAGCTCTCTACAGCATGCGATTCTCACTTTTTTCTGAGGCGCTGTGAGCATTCGTGGCACCCACCTTGCACTGACCTTTGAAAGGTTAAGATGGTCATGAAGAATGGTGTGAATGGTACCAATTGAAAGCTTGGTGATCTCTGCCATCATTTTCACCTTTATTCGGGCATCCTCAAGAACAAGTTTTTCGACTTCTTTGATGCTTTCTCCCGTACAAGCAGTAGCCGGGGCGCCGGAGCGGGGGTCGTCTTCCATGCTCTCTCTGCCTCTCTTGAACTCACTTGACCACTTTTGCACAGTTGATAATGAAGGTGCGGAACCCTGGTAAACAGCCACCATCTCTTCATGAATAGTTTTTTGACTTTTTCCTTGCTTAGTGAGAAATTTAATTACAGCGCGATGCTCAATTTTCACCATCATCGTCTCAGTTGCCATTATGATTCTGTTTATCTAAAGATAAAACGCGAATTAATAATCACATTTATATGAAATTTTTACTAAAATAATAGTATTACTTGATAAATAAGTCAATTTATATATACAACCACAGCTTCACCCCGATACCGAGAATATGTTGAACGCCCCTCGTATCTGTGCTCTAACATGAAGACCTCCGACAGTGCTTTCCACCCATTAATCTCTTTCGCATACGTTAGGGCGATTACGTGCCAACATTGTTGACAACCAAGTTAGACGATAGTACATAATCTTGGATATGATTGTCTCTCGCCTTGTATTCTGTAGGCTGTATGCCCCAAAATTGTCCAAGTTTAGATTGTAAGAGTGGGTACATATATGTAGACACGTTGTCGACTTTTCCGATCGTTCGTCGTATAGTGGTATGAAACCCCTCAAACATCCGAAACCACAGATGCGTTTATTCAACACCCATGATTCCTGTATGGATATTATGTGAAGTTTTGCTTTCAACACGGGATGCATTATTATTAGCACACTTGGAATGTTGAAGGTTTATCTGAGCAAATGAAATATATACTATAAGTATTGGGGTGGTCGTCTGCACTCATTTTTTTATTTTTTTTATTTCCATATTCTCTTAAATTCAAATCTTTGACATCTGTGTTTTACGCTAGACTTTATATAAAAATATACAAATTATTTGAGAATAGGTAGTGACATCTGTATTTTAAATGAAAATAGTGTTAAGTGGCACTTCATATTGTAAAAAAATTGTCAAACGGACAAGAGCAATTACAAATGGTTATCTTCAAAAAGCTTATTGTTTACAAAATTATTATAAATAGTATGGTATATTTGAAAGCAACGTGGAAATCAACGCTTCCAAGGTGCAGATAGAGACGTGAGTAATATCTAGATTTAATGGTCTCGAGAGAAGCCCATAATAAGGGAAGTGCTGTCCTTGTTTTCTCGATTCTTTCTCTCCTTGTGAGAGTAGACTGTTGTCATTGCCAGCCCTCCCAATTCGGAGCATCAGAGAGGCATTCTTATATTTTATGTCGATGGGCTTAATCGCATATTCGATTTCCGTTCACTGGAGCTACAGCCCCGAGAGTTGGTCGGTTTCAGTAGGTGTCACGACTTCACTCGTGCGTTTTTCTCACATCCTCGTTTCCTCTTCATCTGCCCCTTAGACGGTAGTCTTTCAGAGTGCGCCTCTTCTGCAGCGCGTTCCTCCTTTTTGGTTTCTTGAGACAAGCCCTTCAAAAACCGCACATTGACCAGTCACTAATCTATTCTGGCGGAGTTTAATAGTAACCGAACGAGTCGCAGAAATAGCTGCGGGCGTCATTGGAATTAAGGAATCGAGCAGCTTTTGGATAAGCGGCTAAATCGGCGAGTGGTTTTTGTAGAATGTTGATTGGCCGAGAAGACCATGGGTGGATTGTGTCGCTATTGCGAGTACTACGTGAAGAATAATTTCTTGGGATCACCTCCACACTTTTAATATTGTAACGTCTAGTTTGGACGTCTTTGGCGCGTAGTTCGACGTCTTACGTGGATTCTTTTCAGAATCTTAAGTTCTTTGACTCTTAAGCTTTCCTACCACGAGGAAGGCACCCGTAGAAAGGATAACAATACTCACAATATACAGAAATGTACACTGTGTATCAAAAAATCTTCATTGGTTATTTGTTATGCTGTGAAAGGAGATTTCTAATGAGGTTTTGACCTCCTTTTTGAAATGTCTTGGTATTTAAGGAAAAAATTATAATAAAAACTATTTGTTTTTCTAATTTATGATATATTCTTTCTCGAACCTGGAATGTTAATGATGCCTACTCTATTTTGACAAAGCACTACCCTGAAAATTTGCTTCGCCTAACTATTGTACTCTAGTCTCTTTCTTCATCGAAAAAGTTTCCTGTTTTCTTTCTTTTTTATGTTTTCTCCTTTAAATGTCATACCCTCAAATGTTTTCCAGTCTCTCGGCAAAATTATTTTACCTCCAGTGCAAGTTGATCCAAAAACCAGTTTATTTTAATCGGAACATGAAACAGATAGTGATTGCTTTTGCATGGCACTAGACCTCATTCTCATGTAAAGAACAAATTCGGTTGTGAGAGAAATGGCTGACAGACTATTTCTAATATGTAGATCAATTAGGTTTAAGGCTTTAAAATAAAAATGCGCGTGAGCCCTTGCGGGCAAGCCTAGTTCAAATCTGCCGTTACATATTGACTGCAATCAGCAGCCTTATTCAAAGCTCGTTTCATTGCTTTAAATTACAAATGGTTCTAGAATATAAATTTTGGTCAACCTTTTGTTTTTGTCCAACCGTTTAAGCGTTCAAAAAGCGTAGTTGATCAAGAGTGTGTCTTTCGCCACTCGCGTTTTCAACTGTAGCTGTAGTCTCTTGCGCCGTATATTTATCACACGCATTCTTCTCTACGACCTTTAAACGGTAATCGTATGCCCAACCCGTTCAGTTTTTTTTTAAATCGACAGAAGTTGTCCCCTGATTATTTTTATAATATATACACATATCTATATTAGTATGATACAAGCGGAACAGACGTGACTTTCCCATTGCAATAGACTAGTCATTGGAATCGAAAGACCCACCCACCCATATATAAGGCTCAAAATCGACGGATTGTTTGTGGTATGTTGGTTGGGTGCTACGGAATCTGTACCTCAATTGCAGCCGAAAAGATCAGCTGTAGATTGTTGACGTTGCGAGCATCTTCCTTTTCAAACCCATACATATTTATCATCTAGGGCTGAATCCAAAAGGCGATTGCAACGACTTGCTTTTAAGCCGATTCCATTTCTATAGATTTGCCTGTCAAAATTTCACATGACAAGTCAAATATGTTCCTTTAGTTTAGGAATTGTGATCACACAGGAAGAAGTCGCACGGGGAAGTTATATTGCATAATATCGGTGTCCAATTCTGTTCGCCAGTGAGTGAGGTTACGCACTGATAAAGTTTTTCCTACAAAATCAGCATCTAGTTCTTCTTTTTCCAACACCTAATACGTTACGGCGTTGTGCATGATCACCTGGCTTTGAGCAAATTCATCTTTATAAATAATGCAGATGGGGATGGAATTTTCCAAACTGCTTGCCGAAATACCCGGATTATAACCAAAATTTGCAATCACTAAGCGAACATCCGAGGACGAGCTCATGATTCCTCGTTCACATTTGAGCCAGTTCCATCTAATTTCCCAATAACTTTCTTGGACGAACAATTTTGTGCGATGCGTATACATACTTTGCATTTGCAAACAAGTTGCGAAGCTCATTTCATACTGGGTATACACAGTTTTTTTTATTTTTTTTTATATAATTTACGCGCACCTAAGGGGTTGATACCCTTTTACTGAAAGGAAAATGTTTTTTTTTTTGTAGTGGTTTGAAACTCAGGTGTGTTTGGTTTCGATATTCCCTCTCCAAGGGTGGGAGTCAGAATAGGACGGAGAGTATTTTCTTCACTCGGAGTGATTCAGGTTATAATTCACAGTATTTTTTTGGGCTTGAAACTCTACAACAGCCAAATCTACGTGTCAGTGTTATGCCTTCACACGCAGAATTTTCTGTCAAATTACACAAATGAGAAAATTGAAAAACTTGTCAATGGGTAGGATTCGAACCTTTTGACCCTCCGAGTAAGAAGCGATTACTAGTACCACTACACTACAGCCACCCCCATGGTTGTAAGACATTTCTGCGAACGCTTGCATTCAATATCTAACTGGTACATACTCCCAGTATTCTCTAAGCTTTGTGCTTGTTCGACATTTCCACATTCTAGATTATTTTTCGATGATGATGATTTTTCGCCAACATAATTTTTCAGATGCTTTTCCTTATACAAAAATCTAAAAATGTCTTGCTGAAGCTTGCAAATTGCTATTTTCTATCATATTACCAGTATATAAGCATAAGTATGCCTCAAAAATTGCGAGCGACAGACTTTTTTTCAGTCTAAGTACTCGTACAATAAAGCAAATACATTTTGCTGGACAGATGTAGATTTTAGCGTTTTAATTTACTTGGTAATTTTCTGCAGTGGTTAAATTTATTTGAGTTAACACATGGATACCAACTTTATAACTTGGTTAAACATAGTATGCCAACTCGTTTTTCTTTATGGGCTTACCGGTAAAAAACGTGTCAGCTTCTTAGGATATGACTCTGAGTGTCGGCCAAGAGGGCATATAAACTTCAACTTTTATTACTTTGAGCCGATAATCTTGATAAAAGTGTGGTTAATTTGGGAAGTCAAGGCCAAAACATTTCAAAAAAAGGTAAACTGCTATTTGTGTTTGCAAATTATTTAGTAGCACTTGCGATAGGTAGTGTTTGGCTGAATTTTTGGTTAACATAGATCATGGTTCATTGAAAGCATTTGTACAAACTAGATAAGCTCTATGATGATTCAAAGTCCGAAGCAAATAAAGGGCTTTTTAATATGGAGATAACAATTTTGTATTTTAATACAAACGCACCCTTAAACTTTTTTTATGATCTGTCAATGTCAAAACGTCATTCAAGGCTTACATATATATCGGTGCCGTGAAATAACGTCAAGCGCAATAACGCCGAATTCCAAAATTTGTCTTTATTTCGCTTTGTAAAAGTGAAGTAAGGGCCGAATATTAGCGATCGGCTTTATTTCACTTTTTATTATTTTTAATAATGCTTTAATATAAATCAAATGCCATGATATCATACTAAAAATGATTAAAATAAACGGTACCATGTCAAACCGATCAATTATAATTACAACTAAAATACAATTGCCAAGTTGTAGACGTGTGAGCGTCTAAACCCTGCGGAAAAAAGGGTCAAATCCTATTAGTGAACGAAGCGAGCCACCTTCTTCAAACTCTGAATTAGGCTTTATTTCACGAGCAATGGGCGGCTTATTTCGCTTTGTCATTGCGAAATAAAGCCGAATTTATGAAATTGGCGTTATTGCGCTCAGTGCTATTTCACGGCACTATATTTATCATGGTGAAGTTGACGAACGAGCAATGTTTTGAAATTATTAAAAATTACTACCGAAATCCTGAGTCGGTGGTCGCAACATTTATAGCTCTTACTCCAATTTTCGGTCGTAATAATCGTTCCACCAGACAGGCTTTGCGTGCTATAGTGGATAAATTCGAGTCAACTCACTATTGGTTGCTAATTGTTCACTATTGAAGGTTCCTGTGCCAGTGAGACAAAGCACCGGTCGAAGTACCGAAAATATCAAAATTAGCCATACCAGTGGATTCCACGTCGTTCACAGGAATTGAAAAAGTGGACTGAGACATTGTGGCGATGTGTAAGGATCTTAGCATAGACCATCACAAGATTAGATTAACAAGCGCTGAAACTTCTCCGATTGGGCTCTGCGAAAGTTTGAAGAAAATTCAGAATTTCATCGAAAAATCATATTCAGAGATGGAGCTCATTTTTGTCTTAATGGCTTTGTCAATAAGCAAAATATGTGCTATTGAATAGCAACAAACCCACATGTACTTTAAGAGACTCCATTGCATTCACAAAAAGTGACAGCGGGGTGTGGATTTCATGCCGGAAAAGTGATTGGGCCATATTTTTTCGTCAATGAATGTGTTAATAAAAAAATCTTTGCATTTGAAACTAGAATTTGAATTTGAATCGCTATGTTATGGTCAACGGTGTTCGCTATCGTGCTATGTTGGAAGACTATTTTTGACCAGAATTGTATGGGATTGACATCAGTAATATGTGGTTCCAGCAAGATGGTGCCACATGCCACACAGCTGGTCAAACAATTGATCTATTGAAGTAATCGTGTAATATCGAGAAATGGTCCAATCGGATGGTCGCCTCGCTCATGCGATTTAACGTCGTTGGATTTATTTTTATGGGGTTACGTTAAGTCGTTGGTTCATGCCAACAAGTCATCAATATTAGAGGAGTTCAGGAGTTCAATATCGAATGCGAAATAGCTAACATACCGGTATGTATATGTGGAAAAGTGGTGGAAAATTGGCTCGAAAAAATCGGTCGCTGCAAACGTGTTTGTGGTGGTCATATGAACGAGACCGAATTTCATACTTAAATTTAACACACGGAATAAATTTCAACCCGATATCTGTGTTTTATTTAAATACAAAAATTGTATGTCCTTATTGAAAAACCCGATATATTGGCTAATTGACTTTTAAGAGCTTATCATGATAAGGTTTCTACAAATTTCCAAAACGTTAATATTAACTCTTTAGCGGTACAGTATTAAAAAAAAAAAAAAAAAAAAACCTTTTTTAGAATTTATATCCATAAGTGCTTGCCTTATGAAGAAGAATACTTGGCTTAATATTTCAAGAAAGGATGAAAGTTAACATATTTCACTAATCGAAAGCCTACCACCGGCTTTTATCCGGGTAGTTTTATGTATGTATATATCTATGTCAAACTTAATAAGTAACCTCTCTTAGATACCCTAATTGTATAATAATGTATGTGTATAATATCCAACCCACTTATGTGGTTGATGACATAAATTAAATTATTGTTTGAACTTAATAAAATCGTACTACGGAGATCGAAATATGTGTCACCGCAGTTCATTATTAGGGTCATTGCCTCACTTCTCGATACAACTCAGTAATATCGTTGCGATCATGCGGAACGAGTACGTATGTATGTACCAGTATTAACCACTTAATTTGCAAGTCTCTCATCCAAATAAATTTAAATCGTGACTCGTTTAAAGAAATGAAAACGTAACTCTTTGCTGGCTGCCAGTACTCTAATTTACTCATACATTCCTTTTCGACTGCGGAGCGAAAAATAGAACGCGACATCACAGATTCATGAAAAATTAGGGGTAATAATAATAATGAAAAAAAAAACAAAAACAAATACATGGAGCTAGTCAATAAATCAAGTTGAACACAGATCATAATTTATTTCCATTCAATTTTCACATGTATTCATTATTAAGTATGAGCCTTAAAGAATCTCTCACACATTCCTTATCTCGTTTAGTACAGATTTAGTATAGATATGGTATGTACTCGTATAATAGTTCTTGGGAACTATCGAATAAAAACAATCGTATTATTCGATAGTCATTTATTCGATAGTTATCCAAAAATCGTACAAATATGAGTACTATTCAGAAATCATTCATTCAAACCAGTCGAATAAAAAAAAAACATTCAAATGTTCCATTGCTTTTCATACATGATTTTTTCTCTCGTATGAAGTGTGGACTATCGGGTTATACCAATAAATGATTTTTTGAACTTTGGACTATCGGGGTTGGAAAAAGTATTCGAATGATTTTCATATGAATGAGCAATTTTTTCATTGGTTTGGACTATTATGATTGAATATCTTTGAAATTTATATTAATGTGTGTAATATATATCAGAGTTGTAAAAGAATTAAATCATTTACGAATTTAATTCATTTGATGAATTCACTTAAAGACTTCAACTTCAAAATGTGAAATAACCATTCATTTTGAAGTCATTGATTGGTTATTCATTTTAGTGAATTCAATGATTGCATTCAAATTCAGCGGATGTAACTTACTGTGGCATAGTCATTACATCATATTCATTGTCAGCATTGTATTCGTCTTTATATTCTTCAAATATAAGGACAATTTGTTCGCATTCTGATATAACAACGGTCACAAATAGTTAATTGCAAAATAATTAATTGATTTAAATTAAATCGCAAACCTACATGTTCTGCTAAGCAATAAAGATCTGTTCTTATTTCGAAAAGGTTTCAAATATTTCGTGGTATTGCCAGCTATCTATTCTGTAAATGAACTCAGGGCAGGTCTTTTCGATAATTATTTTCATGCTATTACTCGTAAGTTTTTTATGATATTCAACAGAGCCGCGATCATTGTTAACGCTTTAGTTACGAGTAAGATACAGACTATTGCAATTGTCGGTTCAGTAAAGCAAAGGAAAACTGAAACTTTAGTAGTCTGGCTGTTGCGTGAGAAGTAGTTTCAAATTGTAGTGAAGTGGAGTGTAAGACTATGAGTACAAGTGGTGATTTTTCTTCCGACGACCAGGATGTTGATCCAACGTACTCTCCCAATTTATCAACTGCGAAGAGGTCTTTACCGGATTTTTACTTATTGGCAGGGATATGAAACTTAAAATAAACTTATTCAAAGTATTACTGTATTTTTCTTATTTAAAAAAAAAATATCTAAAGACATAAAAATGACTACAATGACTTCAAAATGACTTCAAGGACTTAACTGAAATCACAGATGATTGCATTCATTTGAATTCACTAAAATGAATTACCAATGAATGACTTCAAAATGAATGGTGATTTCATGTTTTGAAGTTAAAGTATGTTATTGAATTCATATGATTGAAGTCAATACATAGAAGTTTTCTCTGTGACTTCAATGACTGCAATCACAAATGATTGCATTCGTTTACAACTCTGATGTATATAAGGTATAATCCCCCGCGCTTAAAAAAATGTTGTTGGGATGCATGATTTTGAATGAAAGATTGAATAAAACTATTCGATAGTTGAAATCATTCAGTTACTATCTATCGATAGTCGAATTCATTTGATAGTTCCCATCACTATAATTAGTACCTGTTTTGCTAAAACATTACTTTTTTTGGGTTAAATAAAACAACGAAACTAGTTTAACCAGTATTATACTCGTAAATAAGATATCCTGAAGGAACTAAATAAGCAATTTACTTACTTGCATAGGTGACCCTACAGTTCGGGGTGAACCTGGGTCTCAGCTAACAAGCCTCTGTAGTTAGTCCGGTCTTCAGCTAACTGCCTACAGTTGGGCACTCTAAGTCAGTTGAGGACCTCTTCTAGTTGTGAGTGCCACTTAAGGTGAGGTCTTTCTCTACTGCGTTGTCCCTTCGGGCTAGATTCGAAGCCTCTGCGGGCCATTCGCTCTACATGTCCTAGTCATCTCAGGTGACAGATGCTTATACAGCTCGTCGTTGAATCTTTTCGTCAACGAAAACAGGACCGAGTATTTTTCGAAACGCCTGAGGATATCCTGAATTACCTGCTTTCAGTAGGACTTTTGCGCCATAAAGTATCACTGGGATGGTTTTATATAGATAGGGCCTTTATCTTCTTAACCCAAAGAAATAGCTATTGCCAAGAGTGATTTTTCGTTTTATTTGTGCTGAGGTATTGTTAACAGAATTAATAGCAGAGCGAAGGTAGACAAAGTCCTTTACTACCTCGAAATTATAGCTGCCGATTGTAACGTTCTGTCCAATTCGTCGATGTTATGTGTACCTTATTTTTGACAGCATATATGTACTTTGTTTTACCCTTCTTTACCGCTAAACCCATTTTGGCAGCTTCCATTTCAATAGTAGCGAATGCACTGGTCACAGCTTGCTGAGTTCTCCCTGATATGTCGATATCATCGGCATACGCTAGTAGTTGCACAAACTTTCGAAATTGAGATTGTGCTTACAGTGTTCGCTTGTGATTTCCGCACAATTCTACGTCTCCTTGATGGGGCAGCGAGCGTACACAATCGTCATTCTGCACAGATGGACGATTTTGGCAGGGATGCCAAAACTAGATATCGCTCTATACGATTATATGTCGTATCTATAAATGCTGCCTTAAAACCGATGAAAAGATGGTGGGTGTCGATTTGGTCTTCTTGAGTTTTTTCGAAGATCTGCCGGAGTGTGAAAATTTGGTCGATTGTGGACTTAAAGACGATGAATAGGTGGTGTGTATCGATTTGAAGCTCATGGGTCTTCTCCACGATCTTCTCCACGTAGTGTGAATATTTGGTCGATGGTGGACTTTTCTGGCCTGAAGCCACACTGATATGGACTTATTAGGTTGTTGACGAACGGCTTCAGGCGTTCACAGAATACAGCAGATAAGATCTTGTATGCGATCTTAGGGAGACTGATGCCTCTGTAATTGGCGCAGTTCAGAAGGTCTCCTTTCTTGAGAATCGGACAAACAATGTTGAGGTTCCATTCATCGGGCATACTTTCGTTCGACCATATTTTACAGATGAGTTGGTGCATGGTCCTTACCAAGTCATCGCCTGTCGCTTTGAAGAGCTCGGCAGTCAGGCGGTCCGCTCCATTCTGCCTGACAGCGGTATTTGGTTCGCCGTTATACAGTCTGAAATGGTCTTTCCAAATCCTCAGATTCTACCACGATGTTCCCTTGTTCATATTTACAGGCTTCGGTTCTTTGTTTGATTCCGTGGCATGTTATTTTTACCTTTTGGTAAAACTTCCGAACCTCATTCCTGGAGTAGCATCTCTCAATTTCCTCGAACGCGCGCTTTTCATGCTCTTTCTTCTTCCTCCGGAGATCTCGGTGTTCGCCTCTCCTCTTCCGCTCATAAAGCTCATGAGCAGCTCTGGTCCTTCTATGCAGTACCGCTTTATATGCATCTTGCTTAGTAGCATGTGCCTGCCGGCATTCATCATCGAACCAGGGGTTTCATTGTGGTTTACGAGTGAAACCCAGCACATCAGAAGCGGCATCTCTGATGGCGATTTGTCAGTATTTCCAATGGTCTTCGATGTTTGATGCTGGCGGTATTGGACCTTCACATCCTACAGCTCTTTTAAAGAAACAACCTATATAATATGATTGCTGCAATTTTTTTTTTAAATCGTTTGGCGCGATCTTTTTTCTTTTGCTTTGTTATAATTAAAAAAAAGTGGAGTGTTAAATATTGCAGTTACTGCTGATTATCTTTTTCACGTCTCATTAACGCTTTTAAAGATGTTACTGTTGCTGTGCTGATCTGTTTTTACCATTTTTCTAGTTGAAACATTTCAAGATAAATATGTACATTTGACTACCTTTGCTTGATATCGTTGATGGACTAGTTAATCGAGTGCATCTTTCGAAATCCTTCTCTTTTGGCAATTCAGCGACCCTCGGTTTATACTTGTTTCCGGACGCATAAATTTAGTTATCATTGGTGAAGGTGGATGACTGGACCCAGGAGCCTCGAACCTTGAATCGATTGAAGATTTTATTTACAATAGCAGATCATGAACTTTACACAAAGTTCGCCAAATTAAGGTTTGGAAAACAGTGACTGAGTTTTGAAAGCTGAAAATTTGATTGAAATTTCACATCACGATCTGAATTTTACTTTCTGTAGGACTTTATTCGGAACACTAAATTCACGTCATGCAAGGCTCGTTAAGCAAATAATAATTAATTTTAAAACAAATCCGTAAGTTTTTAATTCTGTTACATAGTATTACAAAAATAGTCGAGATTGACTGTGAAAATAATATTTCTTTGTGCTACATCTTTGCCTGGCATTAAATCCAATTTATATTCTCCATAAGTCAGTGCAAGACTGATGAATGTATATTTGTGCGTTAACAAGCATTTTTGTGTTACCTGTTTTAAGCAGATAACAATCATAATTTTAGGTGAAATATTATCAGAAATATTGGTTTTCTCTATGTTTAGTCTCTCTCACTAGAAGAGAATTTTTTCATTTAATTTTCATAATAAAAGAAAGTAAAATTTTTAATTTACACATTGCACAACCTAACACATTTTAACTAACGACATTGAGTTGTTTAATCAATCCATTAGTATCTCTCCTCTAATGAAAAGATCATTGAACTTTTCTACATTATTACTTAACCTCATGGACACAGTTTGATTTTGAAATAAGCTTATAAAGCAATGCTATTAAACAAATTTAAAAGAGACATCACATAATTGCAAGAAAATATCAATAGTTTCTTCAAATTACCATTTTAACATAATGAGTAATTTTCGGTAATTTCTTAATCAACAATTTTTAACTATTGTTAAAAATTTGCATATTGTTTTGCTAGGATTGCCTAGAAAATTCTCACAGAGTTAAAGATAAATCACAAATTCAATAACTATTGTACATAGATTCATTAATCAACTGTAGAAAATCGTTTTTTGATTTGACGGCATGTAGAAAAGACTAATATAGACATAATAGACATAAGCCATTTATGTATGAAGAATTGTTTGCTTTTAAACCTTACTAAAGTAGTATCTCTATTAATTTGTAATTTATCATCAAAACTTATTAATTTTATTAATGTTTGCAATAAGTTATTTTCCTGAAAAGTTTAGGAAACACCAATGAAGCTTAAAGTGCACACCTGTACGAGTAAAGTAGGAAATTTATTTTATTTAGTTTGGAAGCAGAAATACCCGCGACTAGATAAGAATGTTTTACTTGTAGTAGCATATACGAGTATGTGTTATAGTCAAACGTCGAAGCTCCAGCGCTCCGAGGCCGGCTTAATTGTCATGTCTTCGGTGACATGCATTATTTTCGCATGAATTCGAAAAATGAGAACCGGTCCCAACATATTGGTTTGGACTTTGACTAAGACTTCTTGCCAGACCTGAGGTTTGAGCTTCTATGTTTGACTATAACATTTGATTAGGTTGTCTGATTATGCAAAGTCGTTGAAGGACTGGTGTGCGTGATCAACGGCTATCGCAAATCTCTTTTTTTACGTATTCGCGTGCCATCTAAGAACATTTTGGGAATGCTTTTTCAAAGCAGAGGAATGGAGACATGTATTCGTAGTCTGAGTTGGAGTCGGTATTTTCATATTTTATTAAAATCTGCGCACATGTTCGAGGATATTTGGGTTCTATATCCATGTTTGGCTAATGCTGAACACAGCAGGCATACATACATACGTACATACGAGTACATACGGTAATTTCCATAACGCAGCTAGAAGCACTTTCAGTCTATTCGCGTTATTCTAAATGCACATTTCATCTCTACACATTCTGGCCTATATTTTTGGTCGTTTATATTATACTAGTTATCCTTCCTGCATCTTACCACCAAACTATGTTAGTTTAATTCTATTTGTGTTGTGGAATTCCTTTAAGCATTTGTAAGGTTTTTGCCTACGCCGGCTACCAATAAAATATCTTCCTATATGAATTCGAAAAGCGACTGATATTGACCACTGTTATCAAAACTTCTCAATAAATATGGGTTTTATCAGAGATCAACCTGAAGTTCTATTTGACAGGTTCTGCTTTTTAGTGAGTAAAGAGGTAAGCTAGCAAATACCAGAAGCTCCGTATTATTGCAGGTGTGCTGTCTGACCGCCATATACCGTCGGTTTTAAATCTGAATCAATAAATTTAGGATTTAAGGATTTCATGTTTTGCCTGAGCCTCAGTATTCGTTGGGTCCTGTATAAATAAATATTTATTTTACATCAGATACACATAAGCTAGCCATTACCTGTGGTGCGGTTGTGTATCTGGCTCTTTATCCAGTGCTTTTGTTACAATACTGTATGCCCGAAGAGAGGGACCTAATTTCCTGCTCTTAATTTAGCGACAATCAAAATGTAAAGAACCCATTGCAGAAGTTTCAAAACGTCGAAAGACATAGTTTAAGTGTTAGGTTTAACTTAGAGAATCAGATAATTTTAAGTTAATTTAGCTAATTTTTAAGCGTTTTTTTTGTATAGCTTGTAAGTGTTAATTAATTCAACGTAATAAAAATGCATATAAACTTAAAAAAAAAAAAACGCATTGCAGAAGTTTCCTCACATCACCACGATGAACGACTGCAAAATCAATCTTTAGACGGTCTTCCGGAATTTTTTCGAGTTTCGATTTAAGCTTACCTTCGGATTGTTTTATTGAGTGTTTTTTTATAGTTAATGTAAGCTTGGCTGGATACAAATATTGGCAGAATATTGGTTTATTTGGACTATTGGCATCGTTCTGTTAGTTGTCGTGTCTGGACCTTCCCGTGCAAATATCTTGGTCTTACAATCAATCACCTTGCGCTGTAGAATCGGTCGGAATTGCCATTCCCATAGAGAGTCTACTGTTTTAAGTTTCCGGGCTGGCTGATATATTTTGCAAGTTTTTATAAAATATCACTGCCTCATATTTACTTAAACAAGAAGTGGTTCTTATAGGGCTTAACAAGTTCTGCATTAGATAAAGATTGTCGCTTTGTAGTAGCGGATGCCACCTACATTTGTAGTTCTTCACCATGCCTGTTCTTTTAAGAGCTTCTCTGTATCGGGGTGAAGCTGTGGTTGTATATATAAATTGACTTATTTATCAAGTAATACTATTATTTTAGTGTATTCATGTAAAATTTCATATAAATGTGATTATTAATTCGCGTTTTATCTCTAGTTAAACATAATCATAATGGCAACTGAGACGATGATGGTGAAAATTGAGCATCGCGCTGTAATTAAATTTCTCACTAAGCAAGGAAAAAGTCAAAAAACTATTCATGAAGAGATGGTGTCTGTTTACCAGGGTTCCGCACGTTCATCATCAACTGTGCAAAAGTGGTCAAGTGAGTTCAAGAGAGGCAGAGAGAGCATTGAAGACGACCCCCCCTCCGGCGCCCCGGCTACTGCTTGTACGGGAGAAAGCATCAAAGAATTCGAAAAACTTGTTCTTGAGGATGCCCGAATAAAGGTGAAAATGATGGCAGAGATCACCAAGCTTTCAATTGGTACCATTCACACCATTCTTCATGACCATCTTAACCTTTCAAAGGTCAGTGCAAGGTGGGTGCCACGAATGCTCACAGCGCCTCAGAAAAAAGTGAGAATCGCATGCTGTAGAGAGCTTTTGGAGATGTGTAGTGAGAACGCGGACGGTGTTATGGATCGAATTGTTACTGGGGACGAAACATGGGTCCACCACTATGACCCTGAAAGCAAACAAGAGTCCATGCAGTGGCATAAAAAAGGAACAGACCCCCCGAAGAAGTTCAAAGTCACTCCGTCTGCCGGGAAGCTCATGGCCACAGTTTTTTGGGACTCAAAGGGAATCTTGCTCATTGAGTACAAAAAAAAAGGTGAAACCATCAACGCCACATCCTACGCTTCCACTTTGCATAATTTGCGGGAGGAAATTAAAAAGAAAAGACGGGGTAAACTCGCAGCGGGTGTGTTGCTTCTTCATGACAACGC
This sequence comes from Volucella bombylans, assembly GCA_949129095.1. NCBI lineage: Eukaryota > Metazoa > Arthropoda > Insecta > Diptera > Syrphidae > Volucella > Volucella bombylans. Next base: position 156,575,409 of record OX422143.1, read on the forward strand.
TCCTGTTCACACGGCGCGAGTTTCCAAGGCTGCTGAGCGAGATTGTGGTTTCGAAGAAATCCAACACCCACCCTATAGTCCAGACCTTGCCCCTAGTGATTATTTCCTGTTTCCGGATTTGAAAAAATGTCTTCATGGAAAAAGATTTTCGGATGATGAAGAACTCAAGTCGGCAATAAATGGGCATTTTGCAGAGAAAGAGGAAATTTATTTTTTTGAGTGTTTAAAAAAGCTTATCTCAAGATGTAACAAATGCATTGATGTTAGGGGAGATTATATTGAAAAATAAAAACAATTTAAATTGAATTCGCATTTTCCTTCATATCGATACTGAGAATATATTGAACGCCCCTCGTACATAACTTTTTTTTTAAAGGCAATAAGAACCGAAATTGATTTTTTAATATTTATATTAAATATAAATATTATCTCTAAAACATGATTTCAGGCATATGATCTGTCGATCCAATGTTGGTCCGATTCAATTCAGCTGCAGTTTCAGCACCAGCTTGGTTTTATATTGATGTTAACTAAGATTTGTTTTTAACAAAATTTTCTACATAGTTAACAGGCTTTTGCGACGCCAAATTACAGTTTCGATTCTTCCGCCACAATTTAAATCACAGAAACACAGTTTTTTCTGTACATACGTTATGTTGACACGTTGTCATACGCTATGATCTCTCCATGTTATCCATAATATAATGAATAGCGTCCTCAATTTGCTGACCTAAGATCGATATTCAGAATAAGTTTGAATAATACAGAAGTGTTCTTCTGGTGTAATGACTTGTCAAACAATATCGAATATAAATTTTTGAAAAAAGTATCAAAAAGGACAGCGTGGTTTGAAATTTATCACTAATGTAAGACCTATTAAAAGATCAGGAGGATTATTAAGAAAGCACATACTTTATTACTTTAAAATGCAGTGCTCTTTTTTATCAATTTGTGGAGGATTTTTAAATAGGGAAAATTTTTTGAGTGTTTCTTATAAACATTCAAAACGCACTTCTAAGTCAACTGGTACTTTTGTAACAGTGCTTTGGGGTTCTTTTTAATACTCATAGCTTTCACTTAACACGAGTAAACTCATGTAGTGATTGCATATCACCTTATATCAACACTTAATAATAGTTTTCCTTAGCTGTTTTAATTAAATAGATAACGTCATGCAAGACAACCTCCAGACAGTATATAGAAAATTGAATCAATTAAATGTTTAGAGCAATTAAAGCTCAACTAATTTCAAAACACTGCACTACTTTGTGCAGCAGATTATAGAGTAGATTCCAGAGGTAGTTTCGATCAAAGCGATACAATTTTTTTTGTAGTTGCTATCCCCTTTCCTTATTGCTATACCAATTTATTTGTTGTAATTGAATAAGTTTTTTTTTTACTAACCGTGTTTTTTCTTAATTACACACTGTTGTTGTTGTTGGGATCGACAATATTCACAAGATGTTTACACTTCTGTTAAGTCACTGGCACGCAAACTATTAGCTCGCAATGGGCAACCGCTAAATGATTGCAATTTCCACAATTAAGGAACCGGTCTTCTGCAAGAGGTGATAAAGCAAATAATTTGTAAAAATGACAATGTCAAGATTATCTAGTTGTTATTTTTGTAAATGAAAAAAAAAATAGTTAAGTACTGGTTTTTTTTATGGTCATCCAACATAATAAAAGTTTTCGCACATTTGGATAGTTACGAATGATTAGTAGAATACATTAACGTTTATAATCATTGTTGTGATTTTTAATTGCATACAGCTTATGGCTTATGGAATCTATGATTTTAAGAAAACTGATGGACAAATGATAATCCGCCATTTTACTGCTATGAAGCGGGTGGAATGGAGATGTTGTTTCTAAAATTCTAAAGAATGATTCCAACTCTCAAATATTGCCTACAACTATAACTTGTATTTTAATAGATAAATTTGTCAAACTAATCACCGAAAGAAGAGTTTTGAGTACGAGAATTTAAAAAAAAATTGCCAACAAATTTCGGAATGAGTCATGCATGTACCAGTATAGTTATTCTATTTAATTTTTGAAATTTGTAAAGGGATGAGGTGTGAATTAATATATCCGATGGCGTAAAATCCACTCCTAATACGTAATATTTTAAATTTTTAAGTCAAATTTTATGGTTAAGGAGATTTTTTTTATTTAATTGTGAAATTTTATATTTAAATGAACACCAGCTTTAAACTCATAAAGACAGGGTATTTTGAGAGCGTTTTCATAATATCTGGATAAATATCTGAGTGCAGCAGCGATTCTCCAATACGAATTTCTCTTTAGCTGTAAAAAAGTGTGGGTGGGTGGGTTTACTTATGTATCATTTTTCTTACACTTTATGTAGACTTTTTATTTCAAATAATCCCAGAGGAAATGGTTTTACAATGCCGACGCCAATTAAATCTTGAATTTTTGGAAACTATGCGTTGGCTAAAAATGTCCCTTGGTAGCGTCATTTTGACGTTATTGGTGGCGCAGTAGATCTATACTATTGAAACTATTGTGATTACTATGACTGGTCTTAACAGATTTTCAATTACACCCGAATATAGTTCATTATCAACGGATACAATATTGGTGGTATAGTCTTCCAATATGAATGGCCCAATATTTATTTCTGGGGTTACACCGGACCAGACAGTGCACTTGATTGATTGTAATTGCCGCTGAAGAATTAATCCGTGCTTCCCAATCATTTAAGTCTAAAAAAAAAACAAAAAAAAAATTTGTAAAATCAGTTAGTAACAACTGCTGCATCCTACCAAGGCAATGGCAAGAGATCATTTCCTTAGAAAATGCGCAGAGATCACCTTGAATATAAAACAAATACCCTCTTATGTAATATGTATTATACGAGTATTATTTATAAAGCAGCTCAAGGTCTGGCGCTTGAAGTGTTTTGTCAAACTTTCAACGGGCTTGAAACGGATTTTGACTTGTTACATGAAACAGAATTGCGGGCGAATTCAATGTATTCGTATGAGTACACAACTCTAGGTGATTTGACATTCTGTTCAAGTAATACCCGAAAAACAGTCGTTGAACATGCACTTCGGAAAAACTTAATCCAGCTTGAAATTGGGCTCACACTAGACGTTGATACATTTCCATCACTACCCATCTTTTATAACTCCTCATTCTGATAAATACAGCGTTTATGTGTCATTGCCTTTAGACTCGTCTTATCATTTCAGTTAGAAAATTGTTAAAATGTCCATTTAGTAATAGAGGAAACCAAGTGGGCTTAGCGGGTTGTTTGTTGTTTAGGAATTTTAACTGGTTGTTATGCTTACTCGATAACAACGTTGGTGCTGCTGCTGATATAGTTGCAAACACTATTCGGTTTAGAGTGCAATCACTTATCAGCATCAAATAAAAAAAATCAAGTTAAAGCCAGTTAAGAAGTTAAGATTAAACAAAAAATAAGGAAAAATATACTAAAGTGTCCTCAAGGTAGTAGACATTTTCGGTCGTTCGTCATCTCAATGCTCATTTATAAAAACATTGCAGGTTTCAGCTTTTTTGTCAAGACAAATCTGCTTGCTGCGCACTTCACAGTCAGCTTAACGCTTTTGTTTGTATGCAACGGATCTTCAATGTTACCAATCTACTTTTTCACTCTGAAGAGTAGTTGCAAAACCATTGCATAGTTGCAAAACCATTGCATTGATCCTGGTTTTAAGAAATTTTTCCAAGAAGATCGAAGAAAACATGTGTCAAGCCCGTTCTTAAAAAGACGAATCTTCTTCTCCCTCCTCCTACGGGCATATTGCAAGACCCTTCATCTTTCCAAAGTCATGGAAACGCTGATAAATGTCCGGTCATGACACACGAAAATTTCTCAATAACCCCTAGTACTGTTTTCACAGCAGCAGGTCCACTAGTAATTTGATAACATGTTTCAAAAAAACATGAAAAATTAAATGTAGAAAATGTTTACATTTGGTATTGATAAATTTCTTTTTTCAATTCAAGTTGTTTCGGAGATTTCTAAGTCAGATAGCGACAAAATAAATGATGGGATGGTGCAGGGCTCTGTTCTGTCCCCGACATTGTTTCATAAATGATCTCTTGTCTGCTAGTTCTAATCCTCTATATTGACGGCAGTATTCCCTCCGGCTTTGAAAGGGAATGACAGGGTTTGTTAAGCTCAGTAAAGTCCAATATTTATAGTATTATTAATTGGAGTACCATCAACCAAGTGGAATTTAATGTTTTCAAAGCACAATGTTGTATTCTATTGCTAAACCCGATTTTAAACAAATCGATTATCTTTCTGTTCTCGGTATGTGTGTGAACTACAACCTACCTTAAAATGATCAAATATTGAATGTTCCTAAATACAGTGCACAGGGTGAAATATTTCATCCTGTCTCTGGCCTCAATATACGAGTATCATATGTATACCCATTTATACGTTCGAAATTGGAGTAGAATGTCCAAATCTGCTCATGTGGTTCGTCGAACAGTCTTTGTTGTAACAACGAATTTATTTAATTAAGTTTTTTTAATTATTATATGACAGTGAATAAAGGTAATCCTATAATCATGCCAGACAAGCAACACCCGATTTGGGATCACTTGCACCAGTGTGAGACACTTGGGATTCTCAGGTTTGCGAATGGGTATATTTCTATTTCTTAAACTTTACTTACTGAGTTACAACTCAGGGTGAACCTTGGCCGCAAGCAATAAGTCTTCCAGTTTACCCGGTTGGTTAAAGTCGTCTACCATTCTTTTACACCACATCTAATATAAATTTTCCTCTATTGCTTTGTCCCTCCGGGCTTGAATTAAAGATTCTTTGCTCTACTTAGCTTAATTAACTATTGCTCACTTTTCTTTCCATTTTTCAGTAATCCTAATCTTACAATGGGTATAAACATTTGTAATTAAAATATATTCTCCTTTATTCGAAAAAAAACAGAAACTTTTTATTTTGCCAGTCACCATTGAAATACGAGTACGTATATGTATATGTTTGAGGCGAATCTTGGACAAAAAATAGTATGTCATTGACACCATGATGACATCCTAATGTAGGTGTTGAAATAATAAAGCTGGTGATTAAAAATGTGGTAACGATGACGATGATGATGGCTCTAGTGAATATTTTGACGCTATGAATAATGATTATGTGAAGTAAACTTCTGAGGATGATAAGAGTGTAGATACTGCTGATATATATTTTTATCATGATGATGTTTACAATGATGATGAATTTATTGATATCAAAAATGTTCTAACTATTAACTCAGTATATACGAGTACAAAAAATTGCGAGATTAAATCATCTAAAAAGAAAGAAACATTCCCACGGTTTGTTCAGTTTTGATTTCTTCTGAACCATGTCATCGCCAATAAAATTGTATGGTTTAAATAGAATAAATAAGTTTTTCTCAAATAGCTCGTTACCGATGAAGAAAAAAATTCCCAGTCGATTTTAATAGCCTGCACACGTTGTTGATATGCTTGTCGCATTACATCAAGTGAGCAATAACTCTTTTTAGATGATTTTTGTCTATATTTCTAGATAAAGACGTTTTTATGATTTTTAAAATTTGTATGTATTTCTAATATTAAGTGATAGTCTCCATAGCATGTATGTATATGCACATACCATAGGTACATGTGTGACAGTAATGTGGTTTGATTAATTATAATAGGTAGAAATGACTTCCGCAATTTGCAATCCATGATATTCATACAGATTCATATTGCTCGGTATTTAATCAATAAGAGATTTATTAAAAAAGTTTTACGAACGAGTACAATAACACTTAATTTATTTCTTCGTACAGAGCCATAATTCTTATTATTATTACTCGTCGGCGTGTTGGCATAAACCAATGACTTAACGTATCCCCACAGAAAATAGTCAAGAGGCGTTAAATCGCACGAACGAGGCGGCCATTCGACTGGCCCATGTCTTGAGATAACACGCTCACCATACTTACTCTTCAATAAATCGATTGTAGCGTGTGCTGTGTGGCTTGTGACACCATCCTGTTGAAACCAGATGTCGTCCAAGTCTATATCTTCCAATTCGGGCCAAAAATAATCGGTGATCATAGCGCGATAACGCTGACCATGCACAGTAACGTGACGATCGTTATCGTCGACGAAAAAATATGGCCCAATAACGCCGCCGGTATGCAAACCGCACCAAACAGTTATTTTTTGTAGATGAAGTGGTGATTCATGAAGCACATGTGGATTTTCACCCGACCAATAACGAATATTTTGCTTATTGACGAACCCATTGAGAAAAAAATGAGCTTCGTCACTGAAGATGATTTTGCGATGAAATTCATCATCTTGGCGCATCTTCTTCAGAACCCAATCGGAGAACGTACGTCGCTTCAAATGGTCCATCGGTTTCAATTCTTGAGTCAGTTTGATCTTTTATGGGTGTAAACCAAGATCCTTACGCAAAATACGCCATAATGTGGTCTGAGCGATGTCCAATTCTTGAGAACGCCGTGGAATTGACTGATTGGGATCGTTTGCTACAGACGCCTGAACGGCAGCGATATTTTCGACACTTCGACCAACTCGTTGTCTCACTGACACGGCAACATCACACAACGAATATGTAGACTCAAATGTTTGCACTAAACTTGTTATTGCCTGTCTACTAGGGCGAGAATTACGACCGAAAATTGGAGTTAACGCTTTTAAAGTTGCAGTCACCGACTCCGAATTTCGTTAGAAAATTTTTATAATTTGCAGACGTTGCTCGTTCGTGTACTTTGCCATTATGAAAATGTTGAGTTTACTGAATAAATTGACAGTGACAGTTTTATGATTACTGAAAGAGTGCTTTCATCAATTAAATTCAAAGTTGTCATACCCCTATTGGAAAACCCTTTACTCTTGTCAGGATAGGACAGAAATGTAATTAGTGAGTACAATCTTGGATATTGCTATTGGGTTACAAAAACATAAATTTATTTATTTGACATTTGCAGAGTGATTAAATACTTATGAGATCAAAAATAATAAGATTTTAAACGTCAAAGTGACATTTCAAAGCGCGTCCGAACACAAAAGATTGTTTAGTTTGCATTACTGAATTGTTTTGGTGTATGAAATCAGGGTCGTGGAGCAAATTTGCTTCATGAAATGTCAAGTGATGTCAAGAGATCCGTAAGTTAAGTTCAGGGAATAATTGAGTTGTTTCAAGAAATAGTTTTAATTCAATTGGCCATTTGAGTGGAAAGAAAATCTTAAGATTGTGAATAAGTATTGATTTTAATTGATAAAGAAATTTATTAAGCTGAGCAAAAATGGAATTTAATGTGAAATCTTGAATGATTTATTGATTATTTTTTACAATTTAACCATTGATGGCTAGGAACTAATAAAAGCGTTAAATATCTTGTTATTAAGATACATTATTATTAAGATATATACAAAGAGACTTAGGTTTAAGGCTACTAAAAAGGCTTACAATTAGCATTGGTTACAAAAAAAAATATGTAAGAAAAGTTTAAATTGGTAATTTATAAATAATTAGATTCAAATCCTAACGTCAGTTGAACTTTTAAAGTTGAAGGTTAAGTTTCTTAATTGAGGTGTGTGTGAAATGAGTTCATTTGGAGTGTTGAGCACATGGAGACATATAGTCTGGTTTGCTGTTAGCTTGAGGGTTCCTTTCTTTCTTAATCTTGGTGTATTTAAAATTTGGGTCCAGGAGCATATGCCGGATTTTTAATTTTTACTTACACAATTACTTTATCCGCTTTGAACGTTTTTTTTTTTAAATTTGTTTCGACTAAGTACTTTTAGGTGGATCTTAATCTGTCTGTCCTGTCCTGTACGTTGAAAGGGGAGAATTCGAGATATTTGTTCTCTGATAACCAAACGAGATCAGGTCACTTCGATTCGGTATACGTTAGCTAATTGGATTGTTTTTTTTTTATATGAAGGTAGTTTGTACGTAATCTTTCGTAGTACCTAAATCTTTTTAAGTTCGGCCATGTTTGGTCTACCTATCTAAAATATATTAGGTACACAACTAAATGTGAAAAAATGGTTACAAATGAATTATTCAAAGTATTACCCTTACGGTAAGAGTGTTCATCTTTTAAGCCTATCCACGAATCAAGCCATTTTTTGATGTCTTTATATAAGCGTAGCAGCTGATCAGCCAGACCAAGTGTCATCGAAGGCAATAATTAATAATCAGACAGGATGTGGTGGGTGGGGTAGAATTTCCCATTTGAGCGTTTACAGGAAGGTTTTAACGAGTTTGGCAACGTGAGGCCGAGCATTGTCATGCTCTAGAATGACTTTTTCGTGCCTCTGCTCGCATTGTGGCATTCGCGCAATGCTCGTCTCAATCGTATCAATTGAAGTCGACACCGTTCCCCAGTGATGGTTTCGTTGGGTTTCAACAGTTCATAATAAATAACACCGATCTTGTCCCAACAAAAGCACAGCATAACCTTCGCAGCGTGAATGGTCGAGCCGACGACGTAGGAGCCGCCGTATTGTCCGAATGAAAGAAGAAAATCAACACTTCCCGCAAATGGGGTGGCCGTGGTGTAGTGGTAGTAGCAAACGCTTCTCACTCGGAGGGTCCAGGTTCGAATCCTGCCCATGGCAAAAAAATCAGTTTTTCATTGTATAATTGGAACTCAGACAAAAAAATTCTGCGTGTGAAGGCATAACACTGACACGTAGATTTGGCTGTTATAAGAGTTTCAAGCAATGAAAAAAATACTGGGAATTATATCTCGAATCACTCTGAGTGAAGAAAAACTCTCCGTCCTATTCGGACTCCCACCCCTGGAGAGCAAACATAGAAACCAAACACACCTGAGTTTCAAACCACTACAAAAACAATTTTCCTTTCTCCTCCTTCTATCTTTCCGCCCGCGCCCTGGCAACAGTAAAAGGGTATCAACCCCTTAGGCGCGCGTAAATTATAAAAAAAAAAAAAAAAAAAAAAATGACGATTTTTTGGTACAAAATCAGACATTTTCACACAACCAAAAGTTTCTGCCACCAAAACAAAATCACTAATGTGTTGGTTTGTGTATCATATGTCTAAGACTGATTCATGACGTTTTGGATATGTCAAAATCGACCAGTATTTACTGCTGGAGCCATCTATTGACAAACAGCGAGAACTTAGTTGCACACCTAATATATGTACATATATAAGTTTATATGTATGAATGTGTGTATAAACTTGAAACATTCAGGCAAAAAATTTATGCATTCAAAAAGAAATCAGCGCTAGCGGGCAACGTCCGATATCATTAGCAAAGCTTGCGTGTGTCTTTTAAGCGCACAATATTGACTGCAATTAACTATATGGTGAAGAATCGGTGACGTTATGGTCTTACTAAACCCTCTCAGTACTTTTAAGCTACTCGTAGTTCAGTAATGCGAAGTTTCTCTGAACGCAGTCGAGATCACGGGAAATGAGATCGCTAGAGAATGAGAATTTGCTAGGCAAGGTTCCAAGGATAGTTTCTCAGAACTCGAGACTTTCTACATCCTCAGTTAGGGCTTCATGGTAGCTTAACTGCAGATTGCATGACTGTATGTATGAGCCTTTTCTCGCGTTTCTAAGGGGTCAGCGATTTCCCTGCTGTCCCGCAGTAGGAAAGTGTGTTCTCCTTACTGTCGTCGTAACAGGACACTACGGTTTTGCTTAACATCTAAATGTGCTTATAGATCAAATCTCAGTTTGAAGTAGTATCAAGGAACTCTGACCATCGTCTTAAAATTTCCTTAATCGCTTACATCCCCACTGTTACGGTCTTGCATATTTAATTATTTCCGACAGACGGGCAATATTTAATATTAAGGGCTTCGCCTAGATTGTTCTGAAATAGTTCAATTGGTCTGTCCTTTGGTAACAAAGTCAGTTATATTGTGAATTTTCATCAACATATATACGTATTTGGTGCTTGTACCTTCCACATACCTTGGCAAACGTCGAAAACCGAGCCAAAATCTTCCGATATGTTCTATGATCAATTCTCAAAACCAAGTTGTCTTGAACAAGAAAAACCGGTTGCAATTACTCATAGTTAACCAGGTTTTAAACCTAATTTCTTTATAATAAATATTTTCCATTTTTACTATGTAAAACTTGTCTTTTTATTTATCTAGATGAACCTTCAATGAGGTTCATTCTTTTAAACCTTCACCTTCATTGTGCTTCAATCAATAACGCCGACGCAACGTTTGTTTATGTTTGAAACTTTAAAATGCCTCTCAAAAGCAAACATACTTTACCCCTTATTGAACTAACAAAAAAATCTATGTTGATCTGTAAATTATGAAAAATTAATACAAAAATACTTTTCCCCCCACACTAATTGCATCATTTTTGTTGCCCATGTGTCTGCCTGTTGTCATCGCCTGATGTTCAAGAAACCTCCATGCATAATCAATGTTTGTCAACACATTCCATGGCATTGATCGTATTCTCGTATTACAAATCAAACTCGTTCGTCAAATTTTGAAAATTTTCTCCAGTTTCGAAGATTGGAATTGAAAATTATGTCATTTGGACCAAATTATTTCCATGTTGGTTTAAAAATGTTGATCAAGAACCAACAAAATATTATATAAGAAATTCCATATAAGGACGGTATACCAAAAGATCCATGAAAAGAAAAGGTGCTGTTACCGCCGATACAATGAAAACCCCTCGAACAAGTTCCGAAGCGAGTTCCATTCTTCACTTTATATAAATTCTTCATTGGACTAAACGAATTGAACTGAATGTGACAAGCACCTAGTTAACCACTTCAATCGCGATTAACTCTGAGTAACACGACATTCTTTTAATACAATGTCAATATAACAAAAGTAATACCACCGAGCAATAGAGATCACCATCACCATAAATCACGTCAAACGGAGGTTAGAGTAGTAGCTCTTCAATGTCATGTCCAAGACCTAGATCATAGAACTGACATTGCACGTCTTTGTATTAAATGAACATCATATTAAATCATGTCTGTTGTTTCAGGATTTTTGAGTTCTTAATAGAATACGGCTGATCGCGTGTTTTATTAGCTGTCTTAGTCGTGCTTCTTGTGGGGTGAACAATTCATTCCAATGGTTCTGTTAATGGTCTGGTATTGGGTATTAGGCATAACTTAGCCAAAAGCGAATTAATTGCTTAATGAGATGGCAAGGTTACATCATATACACAGTGATTGCTTTCATGCAAATCTTAAGTGAAACCATTTGTTTACTCATAAGTTAAAAGTTTGTCATATGAATTATCCATGCATTACTTGAGCGATGTCGAAAGAAACCAATAGCATATAATTCAATAGTTACGTCTTCTTGAGTTGTTACCTTTTGGTTAATTCCTTATTACCAGAATTATTTACTTAGGGTGGCGCTATAATCCGAGGTGGACCTTGACCTCAATCAACAAGCGTTTCCAGCCAGTTCGATCTTTGGCTAGCTGCCTCCAGTTTGTCACGCTAAGTTGATTGAGGTCAACTTCCACTTGCGTATGCCACTTGAATCGCAATCTTCCTCTACCGCGCTTTCCCTCGGGGGCGAATTCGAAGATTTTTCGGACCGAAGCATTACTCTACATGAACCAGCCACATCATTCTTCTGGCTCAGCCGTTGTCGCTATACAGCCCGTATAGTTCGTTGTTGCATCTCCCCTTTTACTCACCGGGACCAAAATCATCCGAAGACTTTTCCTCTCAAAACAGCCATGAGCACCCTCATTCATTTATGATAAAGTCCATCCCTCTGCACTATACAGCAGGATTGGAATTATTAAGGCTATATAGGGTCATTTTTGTTATTCGAGAGAGGGCTTTGCTAGTCAAATGCGATCTTAGCCTAGGTAGACAAAGTCCTTAACTACCTCAAAGTTATAGATCTTAAAGGTCTTGTCCTCATTGACTGTTAAATCCATCTTCGACTCGCAAAAGCGCCACTGACATCACCCTGCTTTCCTCCGATTATTTCAATATCATCGTCGTACGCGAGTAATGGGATGGACTTTTGAAAGATTATCCATCTCATATTGGGGAGTAAGTTTTGCGCTATTCTTTCAAGAATTATGTTAAAGAAATCGGGTGACAGCATATCGCCTTGTCTAAATCTTTTTGGGATATCAAAGGTCTTGGTGAGCTCATTACTGACTTTGATGGAGCAGCGTGCATTCGCCATCACCATCCTGCTCAAACGTAGCCGTTTGGCAGGGATACCAAAACTAGACATTGTTCTGTCATACGCCGCCTTAAAATAGGTGGTGTGCATCGAATTGGCTCATGTTAAGAAGACTGATGGCTCTGTAGTTGGCGGAGTTCAGAGGGTCTCCTTTCTTGAGTATCGGAAATACAATGCTGTGGTTCCATTCATCGGGCATATTTTCGTCCGACCATATTTTACAGATGATCATACACACTCTTTACCAAGTCATCGCTTGCCGCTTTGAAGAGCTCGGCAGTCAGGCTGTAATTGGAATCAAGCTAGATATGGTTAACTTCACTTCATCGTCCAGATTTAAAGGTTGATTCTGCCTAACAGTGGTATTTGGTTCATCATAGCTGTTATACAGTCTACAGAAATGCTCTTTCCGAATCCTCAGCATCAACCGTGACTCTACTACTATGCTCCTTCTTCGTCTCTACAGGCATGTTTGGCATGTGGCATGTCTGTTTTTACCTTTTGGTAAAACCTCTGAACAGGATACGGACTTTACTGTACTTGTAGTAGATATACTGCTATTTTTAAAAAACACGCTATTACATTCTATGGGCAATCTACTGCACATTGACATGACAAAAATAAGTCATTTACTTTTAGGTTTATATTTGACTTAATTAAAATGTTTTGGAATTAGCAATTTTGTTAAAATAGATTTAGCTTTTATTTAATTTGAATACGTTGAAGTATTATTTTTTTATGTTGAAGTATTAAAATTTTGTCCTTGTTACCCCGTTTATATTTAAAAAAAAATACATTAAGTCAAAATCTGTAATATGATAGCATTTTCTTTAAATTTACAACATCTACTGCGAAAAATATGAATTTGAATTTCGAATTCTTTCACTCAACTTTTCACTCTCTTCCTATTAGTACCAGCTATACCATCTTTGCCGACAGCTAAAGTTCAGAGCTGTTATTGTGAAATGAGCAAGGACACATCTAAGGCCTTAAGCTGACTTTCTTTAGAACTCTGACCTCCTATTCATCTTTATTTGTTGTAGTGACACAAATTCGTTTCTCTGTACTACTGATTGCTGCAATTTCTGACCCTGAAATCTTAAGACTCTTCAAAAAGCCACATTCTCTGTCTTTTTTGTTATTGTATTATAAAAAATATTTTTTCATTTCGATGGTTAGAAGTTCTACGCTGCAGAGTGATTTATTATTTGCGAGAAATATTCGGAAATGTTGTTTTGTCGGTTGAAGTTGTGTATGGATTTACTTATGATGTCGTAGAAACTAGTAGCTTCCATCAGATATTGATTTCGACTCTTCGTTACGTTTCCTCTGCGTATTTTTTGGGATGCCTATTAGACAACTTCTAAAATGGTGACTTACCGCTAAATGACGTCATTTTTTGGTTTTTTGCTTGCCCGTCGGCTAATATTTAGCTTTTGTTATGAAGTTTCGTGACAAGATGATTGGCATTACAAAAATAAAAAATCGTTAATCGTTGCCATTCCATTGCTCAAGGTCTTATTTACCCATCACTTGTCTGAGAAGTTGGTTGTCGATGCATCCGTGGGGTTCAGATTTTGCATTACATATTTCAGTATTGGATTGTCGACTGCTCTCAGCTGGCGGATCATAATAATGTGTTATAATATATACTCGTACACTGTTAGTAAAGTACGCATTTTGGTTTCATTATCACTTGTCCGTTCATATTTGGCTATCATGAATAGTCGTTGATTATAATTTATTATAGAGGATCTAGTGTCACGATACCGCCTTAAAATTATTAAATTATTTTATTTATATAATTTATGATGAACAATCTTCATGAGCGACGACTCAGATTTTGAATTAATTGGCTTTGCTAATAAAAAGAAGAGTCGCTATAGGGGTACTAAAAGTCCTTAATTCATATACAACAACCTACATACTCATGTATGCGGCAATCCTATAACAGTTACTAATGATCATTGCCCTGATATGTTGGAAATATTTCTTTTGCCCAAATAGTTCCAACAGGTGGGTGGCACATCACACACAGCAAGAAACTCCCAAAGAGTCAATTTCATGCCTGTACTGGTATCAATCGACAAAAGTTGTCATAGTTAAATAAATCTTTTATCCGGGACATGGTTTCGGTGTTGTAGGCTACTTGCATTTGCACAGAATTTATTTCCAATACCACCGGGAGTAAATAACTTTATCATAAAAAAAAAAACAAAACATTATTTAAACAAAGGCCAAACAAAAATAAAAGAATTCTTCGACGCCAAACGTATTTCTGAATTAACGAAATTCAATTCCTTTTTAAAATCCACTTACTTTGCATTTTCCGATGTGAAATTCCTCCAGGTCATTGTCTAAAAAGGTGTTTAAAATTAGGAAAGAGCAGTGTTAGCTGGTTGCTGATGTGAGATGACTGTATGGTATTTACTTTTCCTTTCAAATAAAAATGACTATGCTTCTTCAATTGAATGGTAGCGTACTCACCAATTGTTCACATCTTTGCATAGGTCATGGTATCAATTTGAATTCACTACCTTCCTAAACAAAGAAAATATAAATATTCAATGTTACCTGTTTTATTAGTCGATACGTTGGTTACCTTGCCATTCAAGCGAATGCCCCATTGCCAATTCAAAACACTCATTGTATCCTTAATTGGATCTGTTAAAATCGTTTCAGTTTTCTTTCACGTCATGATTGTATTTTGTAATTCAAAGAAAATACCAATAATAACTGCATGACGTTGATCCCTTTAATAAACATTTTAAGCCTCTTGTTTGCTGTAAGTTTTGCCATGTCAGATTCTGTCAGATATACTCGTACAAGTATGCACGTTTTGACGCCGCCGCTGGCTTGTAAACTAGTGGTTGGGTACCTTGGTTTCAATTGGCCTCTTTTAAAAATTAGACATAGCTCTAATCAGTTTACCAATATGTCACACTACTCGTATCAATAACGGACAATTAAATTAAATACTTCAGCTGACATACCCTTTCTTTGTGATCATGCAGTAAGATTGGCGCCTGACCTTGACATCGATTGACTCGAAGTCTTAATTAAGATCATTTTACGGTAAATTTTAAATTTCGATACGAAGATCTACATATTTGTATTACGAGAATGAGAGGTGGTTTTTAAGTTGAAATTGTGAAATCGGATTAGATTTGGATTCGGAAATAGCGATGGGAACCTTGATGTGTCATAGATTAGTGACTAACAATTAACCTAGTTCTGATCAAAAGTTTATGAAGTAGTTTGTAGTATACTGAACCTGCTAAATTAGTTAAAGCTTCCGAACTGACTTAATCTTACTTAAAAGGCAATCGACTAGCAGCAGGACGACATTTAATCCGCGTTTTAGTTATATTTGTATGCTAAATATTTGAAAGTGCAAGGGGATGTGGTTAAACCAGTTGCAGCAGTTAGCATGTATCACTCAGCATGGCACGCAAGGTGTAATCTGAGTCACTAATTGTACTAGTTTTCCTGTGCACTCACGCATATCTTCAATGCACAATTTTTTGCCATTAAGACGGAATCTGGTGCTTTGGGCTTAAGTATTTGTATTGAGCTATTAGAAATACTTTTGATTACTTTTGATCGCGCCTCCCTAATTGCTAATATGAGTTCTGCCTTAAGCATTCGTACGTGGAATTTTTCACTTAAATAAGAGTTTGAGAATTAAATATCTAAGACAGCAATATGTCAAAGCAGCGATAAGATAGAAAGAACATTGTGACTTAATTTGCCTTTATAGAATGAAACTTGCTCTAGATAACTTACTTTTATATTTTTTATTTAAAGGCGAATAAAATTTTCTGTGGTTTGAAAATATAAAATGGGTGATGTTTTAAATACACCGAATTTTGGAGACCGATTTTTACTACATGTGTTATATGTTTTACTATATGTGTTACTATGTTGGCCCTACATCTTGAATGGAACTGTTTATAGTAAATTTAATTATTTTCAGTAAAGCCGTGATCTCTAGTTTTTAAGCTGGGTTTATATTTATTAATTTGCTGGTACAAGCCTTTAGGAAGGCATTATGCAGTACTTGAAATGATTGCTACATTTCGTCTTCTGGAGATTACTAGTTCAAAAACCTTATCACTTCCGAATCGGAAATAATGACGGGACTTTACTAAGGACTCAAGAGGTTGAATATGATGATAAAAACTTGGCACTATATAATGAGGAACTACACAAATCTGTCAAAATCTCGTCAGAGAACGCACAGCTAGATACAAAGTAGAAGAACTTTTCTAAATGATACCTCCTGCAAATGTTTTAAACTGATACGTCCTCATCTCTCTCAATCATTCTATCGACCACGTTCAGGTATATGCGAATTTTAAAGCTGGGTAGAAAATCATGAATTGGCTGTTTTTTTTCGATGACAAGAGAAATGTAACTGAGGAGTTAATCTTGGATCAACAGGCCCCTTTCTGTCAGATGCATCAATTGTTTGATGAACTAAAATTTTACTTTTCCACAGAACGGTTCTCAACAACAGCATTAAGGCTTTGATGACGATGTCAGGTCGGGCGATAAGAATCCGATCCAAGCCATATAAATAAATTTTGTCAAATTTCTATGCGTGACTCGAAAACCAATCAAATCGCATCTTCGAAGATAGAGCGACAACGGCGTCTCACTTCAAAAGGATATAGATACACAATTCTAGTGTCAATGATTTGTGAAGAAGGAGTAGGAAAGCTGTCTGTAAGGACTGGTATTCACACCACTAAAACCTTTAACGATTTTCAAACAAGTTCAAGTATGACTTACTTAAATGTAGTCAAAAGACAGAATGGCTTAAAAGGACACTACTCTATGGTTATGCACCTTGATGGGCAAAGTTATGCAATACTACCTCTTGGACACTTGTGGTGAAAGTGGCAGTGGAACTTTTCCGACGGAATAAAATAATATACAGTAATGATTGGATAGTGTCACATAAATATGTAGTTATCTGCTTAATAGAATTTTGTCAATTAAATATCGTCTAAATTTATAAAATTTGAGAATCTAGCAATTGGAAAAGCCATAATGCGTACTTATCGTAGCAGAGAGTTCTTAGTTTTAATTTTTAATCAATTTTTTAAATATTTTGTTTTTTGAGGATTGCAAGTTTCTTACTGTAATTAAGTTTCAACTTAGTAAATTTTTGTATCATGAAATAAACGTGTTTGGTGGGTGCCTTTACAATGGAAGTTATTGCATGTTCAGCTATTTAAATTAAGTTAAATTGTATCGCGTCTAAAATTTGTAGGACCTCGTTAGCTGTAGGAATGTGCAAATCGGCAAATACCATTGCGGGTATTTAGAAGATACAGAAGCAGACCGTGAATACTGCCTTGTGGTACGCTGGCTGAATTTTCTTTGAATTGTGAAAACTCGTTTCCTCGTCTGAGAGAAGTCCAAGTCGAGAAGTCGATTCTTGAGACATGTTGTCAGTATATTATATAAGGCAAGACTTGTAATTTAAATTTCAAGCCTTCATTCCATACATTGTCAAAGGCTTGCGAGACATCTACGTATAAATATGCCTGCGCAAATCTTTCGGTGATTCTACGAATTAGTAGTATCCTCTTAGAAATGTTTGATATAATTGGGAGAAGTGAGATCAGTCTATAAGACATTTTGTCATACGGAAGTTTCCCTGGTTTTGGTATTATAATTTTTCACAGATTCCTTACAACTTTTCACAGACTCCGAACGTATTCTAATCGAAGTGCCACTTCTAAATTAAAGAGAAGCCATAACTGGGAGCTTTTTTTGATTTTGATTTATTATTTTTTCCTTTTTTGATTTCCGTCAACATGACATTTGTTATTATGTAATTCAAAGGTGCTGTTTTAGATGCATTGTGGACGTTTTGCCATCGAACCGCCTAAAGCACTCTCCCAGATGGGCAGCGAAATGTCTGCTTTTTCATTATCTCCCTTCGCCCATGAATTTTTATTTTTTTGTTTTTTATTTACAACGCAAAGACTTTAGGTAGACTTGTAGTACTTTTATTGCTTTCCAAAGCGAATAATTGGATTGCTTTTCTACTTTCAAACTTTCGAAGTAAGTACCTTCCTATTAGTCCATTTTAGCAGTTTATTACTACCTATACACTTTTCTGAATCCGCCTTTGTTTTACTTATACTCTTTGATCGTGATATTTCCACACTTTTATTATTATAGGCAATCATAGAGACCTGACCTATTTTCACAAAATAAACTTACTAATCAAAATCACTGTGTTGTTCGTCTTTTTACAATATTTTGTATCTACTCGTGAATTTTTATCGACTTCGCATGCCGGAAGAATGAAATAATTTTTCATAGGAAAAGTGTTCACGTACAGATGCTGCCAAAAGTGTGATGACGTCGTAGAAGTACTTTTCTGTTTTTAGTTATCGGCCTGTGATTCGAACCCAAATGAGGCGAAAGTCATGAAAAGTGGATGCCTTAAATGTATACTTTAATTTTTTTTATGTCATTCATGATTTCTATCAGATATAAATCTGCGTCTATTAGGGGCATGCTTATAATAGTGAAACAAAATCTCATGTTATTAATTTAAGTAAACGTAATCTGTTAATTGTCGTTGTTGTTTATTTTAGAGATGCCTATGTTCGATCATTACTTGTCTAAGTCATAATATAAAAGTATGAACAACAAAGTTCCAATTAAAAAACTAATATTGTTTCTCAAAATTAATCCAACATAAATGTTTATTCTCGACCTACATCCATTAAAACATTCTGAGCTATATACATCTATACATATGGTCGCGTTTTTTGATGTAATAAATCACTTTACCCAAAACGTCCTTCACTAAAGCATCTCAAGATCATCCAAAGACTCAACAAAATGAGGGAGCAAACATACAATAGTATGATATCTAGATAAAACACATTCAGATTGACGCCACCTTTAATTACTCATGTTTGCATGAGAACCATAGCACATTTCAATCTATGCAAAAACCACATAACATTGCATGAGTTCACTCGGAATTGTGCTCTTTAAATGTTCACATACAGATGGCATTTTTGACACACAGATCTAGAATAATTATAGGTAAAACCGCACCTTAAGTGGAAGCTAATGCTACCCATTTTCTAGTCTTACGCTCACGTTGTTTCTGACCTTAATTTTTTCTACCTATACTAATAGATCTGAGAAAATGAGTAATGTGCTAATGTGTGCGCGCACAATCGATGGGAAGTTCATTTGCTCGTGTTTCTTATGCAAAACAATAGATAGAGCTACAAACTGATGAAGATTGACCCCTGGCGTTAATTTATCTGACAACTAAGATCAGACTGAATGCCACAATTTGACTTGAAATGTTTGCGTTTGTCGTACTGAAGGAGTTCCATGAAATGAACTTCAACTAAAACAATGTCAATCATGTGGGAATAATTTTTAAAAAATTGTGCTGTGGCTGACGTTGATGATTTTTATAAATGACCACTAATTGCTGATTCTTAAATAACCTTACACCGAATTTTGACAAGGTTAAGGCAATTTTTAGCTGCAGAAAGTCTTAAATTTTGATATGCGGAAAGTGTCTGAGTTAAGTGTGTCTTTGAAGAACAAATGGGTTTACTAATTTTTGTTATTGTTCTTCAATTGTTCACGGTTTTCAGTAAACAAATTTAAAACCAAAGTATGCTTGACATGAGAAAACAGGAAAACATACTGACCGTGTAGAAACTCAACTTTACCTTAGAATAAACTATATGTTCCCACATTTATAAAAGATCTGGTTGAGTTCTATACAAAAATTGCGTTGGTAACATAGGTAACAAAAAAATAACGCTGTGGCTAGTTAAATGAGATGTAAGTAGTAAGTTTGTAACTGTATGTATAGTGATTGTTCCCAATGCCCCTGATATATTTAATTTGAAACCATGATTAATTTAGCTTCGACATTTGCATTTGCCAACCAAAGGGGTTGCGAGGTCAGAAATTATTTTCTTTCGTTTTCCAGTGTATTATCTCGCAACCGAACCTAGACCCTCTGGGATAGTAATCAAAGAACTTTGCCACGCGTCATGCGAACCACTTGAAAGAGCCAGGGTACTCGTATCTCTGCGATATGTTCCTCTGTCATAGAGAAGAATGAAGTTCGTATTTATTTTTGACTCAGGCTTAAATGTTCATGATTCTTTTAAAAGTTTCGGGATTATAATTCTCTGTTCATTCCTAAAAGAGCAAGTTCACACGTAATTATGCTATAATATGTTGACTCAAATATCAATTGCCAACAGGATGCCTATTAGAGAAGTAAATCTGAAGTGTGTGGTGTGAACTCGATATTTTATATTATGTTATCTTTGATTTATTGAATGTTAAGGGTGCTTGTAATAACCTACCTCTGATAAAATTGAACCTGTTTCAGCATCCAAAATTCCCCATCTCTCAGTAGAACTTTAAATGCAAATATTCAACTCTATTTTTTGTATCCGTTTTGATGATTGATAGACTCCCATGTAAATTACTAACGACAAAAGTTTACCTTCAACCCATTATAAATAATAAAGAATTTATAAAGAATTAACAAAAAAGGTACATACGAGGGGCGTTCAACATATTCTCGGTATCGGGGTGAAGCTGTGGTTGTATATATAAATTGACTTATTTATCAAGTAATACTATTATTTTAGTGCATTCATGTAAAATTTCATATAAATGTGATTATTAATTCGCGTTTTATCTCTAGTTAAACAGAATCATAATGGCAACTGAGACGATGATGGTGAAAACTGAGCATCGCGCTGTAATTAAATTTTTCGGATGATAGAGAACTCAAGTCGGCAATAAATGGGTATTTTGCAGAGAAAGAGGAAATTTATTTTTTTGAGGGTTTAAAAAAGCTGTAACAAATGCATTGATGTTAGGGGAGATTATATTGAAAAATAAAAACAATTTAAATTGAATTCGCATTTTCCTTCATATCGATACCGAGAATATATTGAACGCCCCTCGTACATATGTAAATACTTTCAGATTCATTAAATACGTACTAGATGGGTACATTATTAGATACATACTCGTACTAGTGCATGGTGAAAAAATCTGTTATTTTAGCTTGCACATTTTTTTTTTACAAAGTTTGTACTTCTCCATACGTTCCAATTCTGATGTAAATTCATTGTCACTTAATAAGTACTTGCTTCTGAAGAGAAGGAGTATTTTCAAAAACATCGTCTTCTCTCCCTGTAGCCATATCTTTTTCCGACATACGAGTAGTTCCTGGCAAAACTTCTTTAATATATCTTCGTCTGTAGCCTGAGCATAGTTTATCAAGTAATCGTCACACTGGATGTAATTTTGAAATTCGACATCTATAACATTATTGCTGAGGAGATCTTCCATGGTACTGTTTCACACTTCTTCAACTTCTATATCATGTTCTTCTTCTTCATCATCTTCAGAAATGAATTTAGTCTAAGTGAACAAATTATTTTAAATTTAGTAAAATATAGAATTCACTGATTATAATTCTTACTCGTTTGAAATAATTTGATATAGAACTTAGTTTTACCATCCACCAAGCATGTTTAGTAATGCGTTAAAGATATTAATCGATTTAGCAAACTCGGCTACAGTGTTTCCTCTTTCTATTGCAGAAATTTGCTTTCGTATAATATTTTGCCTGTAATACGATTTAAGGCAATGAATGATTCCATTTTCAAGCGGTTGCACGATCGAAGTTGCGTTGGATGGTAGAAACTGAACATTAGTATTTCTTAAAGCAGTCCTTGTCTTATGAGACGTTGTATTGTCCACGATTTTGTTTTACGGGGTTAGATACCCTTTTACTGTTGTCCGGTCGCGGGCGGAAAGGTAGAAGGAGGAGAAAGGAAAACTGTTTTTTTTTTGTAGTGGTTTGAAATTCAGGTGTATTTGGTTTCGATATTCGCTCTCCAGGGGTGTGAGTCCGAATAGGACGGAGAGTTTTTTCTTCACTCAGAGTGATTCGAAGGTTATAATTCACACTATTTTTGGTGCTTGAAACTCTACAACAGCCAAATCTACGTGTCAGTGTTATGCCTTCACACGCCGAATTTTTCTGTCTGAGTTCCAATTACACAAATGCGAAATTTGAAAAACTTGTCAATGGGTAGGATTCGAACCTTGACCCTCCGAGTGAGAAACGATTGCTAGTACCACTACACCACGGCCACCAGAATAAAATAATATTACAATTTTGACTTCTCATATCTTCATCCAGTGAAAACAGAATTTTATTCCACAGCTCCTTCGTCATCCATTCTTTTTTATGGGAATAGTATTTCAATGGTATAGTCTTCTTTTTAAAGCACCGCGGATTTGTAAATTTTTCGACAACAATCACTTTTTTATAATCTCTGGTAGCGCTACAAATAAAAAGTAGTGTAAGACGTCATTTCGATAATTTAAAACCATTTATTTGATGTCCTTTTCGGTTAAGTGATGATGTTGTCAAGGCTTTATAAAATAGACCGCTTTCGTCGGCATTAAATTGGGAAGAACATCTATGAAAAAATCATAGGCACTTTCTACATTTGTAGAGGAACCTTATCTACCCTGCGGTTGGATTAAAAACTTGTTTCATTTTGATTTAAAACCATGTTTGAAGAAACTATAGCTTCAGATGCCCTCATTTGGTTAATCCAAACTGTTATCGCTTGGTCCACTTCAGGACGAGCTCCAATCCTGGATCAATATGTAGCATTCATATTTGGAACACAATTCATTTTTGTTGCTTTGCGTAGCTTCAGAAATTATTCGCAATTTTTGCTTTAAAGAAAGTGATGTGTTGTTTTTTTTGTGTGTTCATGACTGCCTGGAAAATATCTAAATGAAATGCATTGAAGCGTGATGATTAATCTAATAAATGTAAGGTACATACATACATACCTAATTATTCATCCAAACCTTTTATTATTCAGGTCAAACGGCCGTAGTTACAATCCTTTTTTTTTATTTTGGCCCACTTTAAACGCATAGGTCATGTCAATTTGACAATTGTCTTGATAGTTCTTCTTGATTTTATTTAAGCTGTAAGCACGAAACTTTTTTTTTCTTTTATTAATTAACCGGGAGATTTTGTATGAAGTTTTACGAGATACTTAACTTTTTTCAGCGCAATTAACCGGGCAACGCATTTAAGTTGGAAAAGCCATGTACATTTTTTGTACATGAAATTTTTGTTTGCTTAGTTTTCCGATGATTTAAACGGGGAACGCAATTAAGCGAGCGCCAATTATCCGGGGATTACTGTATTTTGAGTAAAGTTTAGGACAGAACAAGCAGAAGCGAATGATAAAAAAAGTTCTTAAACGTTTTGAATTCCTCAAATTCCCGTGGTCTCTTATCAGAATTTATATTTATTTAAAAATACTTAGAATAGATTACACAAGTCAATAAAAATTAGAAAATCATATTGCGAAATTTGCTAGTATCGCTTGCAACAATTTGGTGATTTGTGAATTCACGAGTTGTGAAGTAATTATGAGTGGAAAAATGAAAAATCAGATATTGAAACTCAAGATACTTAGATCTCACATATGCTTACGGTTTTCATTAGCTGACTTGTTATTTACTCATCAACTTAACAATTAACATGACGAAATATTTTGGGATTCACCTAAACTTCAACTAAAACGTTAACTAAGTCAATATTACTCTTAGCTATAAGCCTACTAATTGATACTTGATGCTAGCATACTTCATGCAGTTTGAAGTCAAGGAAAACGGCTTAAGTAAATACGATACTTGGATTATATACACGTATTGCTTAAAACTGAGTTTATTAAGCACGTGTTTTAGTTTCGGTTTTTGTTCCATTTGACGTGCGCTTCTAATACATATGGTATGCAGGTAATGCAGCAAATGTTTATGCGGGAGGCTGACTTGTTATTACATAAGCAGATGAGCTCATTTTTGGGGATTTGTCATTGGTGAATGAAATTAGTTTTCCCACTTGTTTTTTCGCTGTTGATCCCAAACCTCCATTTAGTGTTAGCAAGCCATTTTTATAATTAAGGAACTCACAATGAAGAGATTCGTCACATTTGTATGTAGGTAGAGGAGAGTACGATAACTTTGGCGAAACTGTACAGTTTCGAAAGCCAGAAATCTATTCTTCAACCCTAAGTTCCAGCTATATTATTTGTATCAATTGTTTTTAAGAAATTCGCATGCAAACCCAAAATTTTGATAAAAAAAATTTTAAAAATGAAGTTTGGATCAATTTTTTTCAAAATTGTGAAATGAAGTGATAAATTAGATCCCTGTGGTCGATGCCTATATCAATTTTGAATCGAACATAAAAAACCGAATGGATTTATCTCATCTAGTTTTTGAGAAAATTGAAAATTACCAAAACTACTTTTTTGTGAGATTTTTGTTTTTTGGTATTTACGGTGATCTCATTTTGAGGATTAATGTAGATGAACCTATCATCAAGTAAAGTATTGCAAATCATTTAGCGTTACCCAGAATGCACCACGAGGAGGTAGAATTGCATTGCATTCCGCGTCTCAGTCAGTCAGTTTGTCAGTAAGTCAGTAGTTAGTTAAAAATAGTCAAGTCGATTTTTAATGTACATATTAAAAAGGTATGTACGAGTAAGTCTCGTCAATAAAATCATCGTCAGTACTGGTGTTACTGTCGAGTTCGTTGAGTTCGTCATTGATGGTGAGGAGCCGAGGTTTTTTTGTCGGTAAAATACCTTCTAAATGCTCACTGTGAACGGTGGGAGGGTCGAAGTCCTTTAATTGTAAACCTACACTTTCTTTACCATCGATAAAACATGGGTATACTTTTTTTACGTCCAGCAAAAATTCTATAATTTGGGAGCCCAAGTCGTCCTTATATTTTTTTTCAAGGCAATATTTTCGATAAAAAAAAGTGCCATATATTGATGAAGGTGGTCTGTTGTTTTTCGGCATAAAATTGTTTTTTTTTCAGAAGCTTGTTCTGGTTCTCCAGATCATTAATTGTGTTGGTTGCATCGGTCTTGTTAACATATTCGCCTTTGCTGTGGTTCGAAATTTCATGTGTTGTGGAAGTAGAGAATATTTTTTCAACACCTATATACTGGCGATCGCTGTCGGTACAAATACGACTGGTGTTGGGGTCAACGTATTTATGAATATAAGGCCACAAATTTTCCTTACATTTGGAGTTTACTTTAAAGAACCGCCCGACCTTATCTTCTTTGCAAAACAACCCCAATAGCAGGATTCTCATTTGTTCAGTAATACGGCCTCTGTGATATTTCCTTTTCGTAAGGAAAGTTTCGTCGATTTGTACAGTTTTTTCTTTGTCGCCAATGTTAAAATCAACGTGAGACGATATAATTTCGGCTATTTCACGACAATAGTTAAAGTAATCTATTATAGTAGATCTTCTTAATTCATTTTTATTGTCATGATGGCGCCAAGCGATTAAATGCTAATTAAAAAAAAATGATATACAACAATATTTAAAAAAAAAAACATAAAGTTGTAACTTAGGATTTAATTAATTTACCTGAAAAACCGTGTTCCCAGGAATTTTGATCACAAAAGAGATAATTATCGCAAGAACATAGCGAATCTCTAGCCGACATTGAGGCCCATGGAAAAATGTGCCGATAGATGGGTTAATTGTATTTAATTGTATTAGGATGGATTAGAGGATTCTTAGCCGCCATTGCTTATTCACAATAAATAATACCCGATTCGCACTAAGGTTAAACATAGAACGACCTTTGTGAATATCAATAACTACACGCTTTGCCACATGTGTATGAAAAACAAAACAACAGTACAAAAGTCACCCGTTTGTTCGGTTATATTTTGCATTATTATCGAGTGCATTATACATTACGCAAAGTACAAACATACATACTACGCAAAGTGAATAATTTGCTACAACATTTGAACATGTGAATTTTCTATTTTTTTTTTTTATAATTTACGCGCGCCTAAGGGGTTAGACAGCCTTTTACTGTTGCCCGGGCGCGGGCGGAAAGATAGAAGGAGGAGAAAGGAAAATTGTTTTTGTAGTGGTTTGAAACTCAGGTATGTTTGGTTTCTATGTTTGCTTTCCAGGGGTGGGAGTCCGAATAGGACGGAGAGTTTTTCTTCACTCAGAGTGATTCGAGGTATATCACAGTAAGCACAGAAAAGAAAACTGTGCTTGAAACTCTACAACAGCCAATTTTGGAATGAGAATTGTAGGTGGAGAGTATTGATGACATAGGCGCCTGCCTGACGAAAAGCACATACCCCGAGCGGAGCAACGAAGTTGCGTGAGCGGGACCTGCCGCCTGCGGAAAGAGAGTTGAAATCCCTGAATCCCGCGAAGAGCGTCACCCGTGTACTCTTAATTAAGAAAACTATTGATATAGGCGCCTGCCAGACATTTAATTTATCATATTCATTTACTTACCTCGAGGGAAGACCATGTAAATGCCAAAAAAAAAAACAAAAAAAAAAAACATAAATAGTAATTTTCAATTTTCTCAAAAACTAGATGACATAAATAAATTAGGTTTTTTGTGTTCGATTCAAAATTGATATAGGCATTGGCCACAGAAATCCAATTTAGCACTTCATTTTGAAAAAAATTGGTCCAAACTTAATTTTTTAAATTTTTTTTTATCAAAATTTTGGGTTTGCATGCAAATTTCTTAAAAACTACTGATACAAATAATATAGCTGGAACTTAGGGTTGAAGAATAGGTTTCTGACTTTCGAAACTGGTACAGTAATTAGTACAGAAACTGGTACAGTACAGTCCAAAAACTCAAAAACATGCGATAGAATTTGTGCACTCTGGATTAACGATTTAATAACATAATTTCACCGCTATTTTCACTACAAGTGTTCCACCGAAATTGGTAGAAGCCTTCCGCCCATTAAAATCTTCAGTTGTAACATCTTCTAGGTATGAATGCTTATCCATTGAACTTTACGATTATATTCGCGCGTAATCTGAAATATTGTGATTCTGTCCTAAACCGAACTACATGCTTGTGCATTAAATAACCCGGTTCTGCATTTTCCAATCACTCTCTTTCTTTTCTGCCTACTTTTACTTTCGCCTGGGCTGTGTGCCTAACTCGTTTATATTGCCAATTCTGCAGAGAAACATCATTCTCTTATGGGCAAAGTTTCCATAAATTTTACAGAAATCCTGAGTTCTGGGGTTGAAGTCCGGCGCTCTCCGTACTTCGTTCGTTTTTGTTAAGAAGATTGAGTACTATTTACTAACATGCAACAGGTTCACTTGAATGTATAGTTGACGCCAGTAAACAACGTCGAAAATGTGAGCTCATGCTTTTTCATAACGATTAATTTAGCTCCTGAAACCCTCATTTGCATGATCACCAAATACATATGTAGGTACGAGTATGTATGTTGGACCCATTCTCATCATTTCATTGAAATAATTCTTTCGTCGATCATCCTCATTCCGTAGCACTCTTATTTTTGAAAGCCATATGGTAATCTGTTGTACCATGTAATAAATATCTTAAATGCAGAAATCTTCCTCTACCTCTACTTCTAACCTTACCATGCTCGAATCTTGATAGTTTTCACTTCTATCATTAAAACCGCATAAAATACACCCAAGTTGTATGAGTGAATGCCAAAATTTCTCAAATTGATTAAATTACCCCTCTAGGGATCAGTCTCTACCTACAAGTATACGTGTACCACATTGAGCTGGCAATTTGCAACTAACTAATATTACATTGCCAAATGTTATTAAATTTAAATTATCTTTTTCTTTTTAGATAGAACAAAAACTGGAATTCTAAAAGAACGAATTACGCTTACAGCACTGCTTACAGCATTGATCGGATCGGAACGCATTTTAGGTAAGTTTTTTCTTAGTGACTTGAATACGTGCACAATCTAATTGACTCTAATTAGACAATTTGATTACACTGCGTACCTCAATCAAAGATACTGCACCTACAGCAGCAGCAACCATTTCGATAATATATGAAACAACCTGTCTCTTGAAAGTCAAAAGTGCACTTCCAATGCATTCAATCGTCCATTCAGTTGGCGGTTACTCCCATCCACCAGCATAGTAACCTCGATTCCATGATAGTAATAACGCAACTAAAGTGACTACAAAAACAAATGGAAAGGCTCAGTTTGAGTCCGTAACAGGTGACTAAAATTTATTATTTCGTCGTCCCGAAAAACAAAACCTTACTCCATTCCTAACCGGGGAGCAGCACCAACACCAGCATCAGATTCAGATAATGAAAACATTAAAATCTCCTTTTGGTCGCTCTGGGTTGCTTTCTGGCTTGCGAATAGACGAAGAAAACTCCCATAAATCTAAGCACCAATTCAATCCTGATACTTGATACAGAGAAGTATCTTAAGTCGTTTACATATGTATATTAAACTTTAATCCATTGCTTGGGTATTGGTAGCCTGGTAGCATACGAGATGAAGTGTGTGTGCACATAAACTTTGCATGGGTGTGTCGTTGTTGGTCCAAAATGCACATTTTATGCCCACTGAACCATAAACCCAAAAGTTGGTACCTCCAGCTTGGTTTCAAGTCTCCCACCTCCGGTTTAGTTTCGCTTGTTGGAATTTCCTTTTAATCTGAATTAGCTTCCACACTGGGAGCGTGCAGTGGTTCCAAGATTGTTACTGTGATTAGAAGCGATTTACATTGTCTTCAGCCATACTAACTAAGATTGTCCTTTGGTAAAGACGAATGTAGGAAAGGTTAACCATTGGGAAATTATCAAAGTTAATGGGAAGAAATTTCTGACAGTTCCAGTCGGCAGGTACATAAGAGTACGTACACCTACGCCTTATCAATCCAAGTGCACGTAACGTTATTGATTGCAACAATAATTGATTTCGAGTTGATTTCAGGCACAACATGCATCACCATTGCATGCCACGGGTGTCAATGGCAGTGCCAAATTGCAATAGGTGTCTTGTTCTTGTGTATCGGTTCTAAATCTCGGGCTAAGTGAAAGGTGGACATATAAAAAACTGTTGTTAAAGTCAAAGTCGCCATAAAGCGTAGTGTGGGCTAAGGTTTCAAAATCAAAATAACAAGAAAAATGTACAACATGTCAACATGTTAGAGCAGAGATTTTGGGGCCAAGCTAGTAATTGGTAAGCCGACGTTTTAACTTGAAGTCTAAGATAAGCAACTTCCACAAGATGTAATGTGTATATAGAGGCATTTAAATTTCTGGTTTGTTCAAGGTTTTTTTTCGAATGGGTCTAAGAAGTTGATATTTTAGCATGTATTCTTACCGTTCATAAGAATTTAGAGGTAAATGGGGATTTTGAACAAAGTGAAGTGGGTTGGAAAATGTTGGCTTTACTGCAAGGACAGTTGTTTAGTTGATAACGGTGTTTTAGATTCATTGAAGTTCTTGATAACAATGACTCCGAGTGATGCTCTTCACTCTTTGTTAGCGAACATTTTTCGCTTTCAATTATAAAAAATTATTCAATTATAAATATTATTCACAAGCCGTTAGCGCATTCGATCAGTAATTTCGATTTGTAATTTGTCTGTGTATACTGAACCCAAATGTCTAAGCAGCTGTTGATAGATTGGATGGATTAGAGGAAAGGGTAGAAGATGAGTACCGGTGCACAACAGCACAAGAGTTTTCATGTTTGTGAATTATAATAACAGTTTAGAGTAATTTTAAAACTGCTCTGAACACACTGTTATTATAAGTAGAAAGCTTTACAAAAGATAGTGATCCCGGCTCTGCTTTCTTTCTGACGTCTAGGATGTTGTTATTATAATTTAAGATATCGATATAGATATGATTTAGTCTTTTGTTCTACACCTTTTAAATCAAACCTAACCAAACAACATTTTCCGTTGCAGTTTTTGTTTTGTTAAAAAGAACTTAACACTCAAGTTGTACTTCGCTTGTACTCGTATATTAGAGTTTTTCGTTCTCAATGTCTCCATTTAGTACAAAGTTATTGTTTGTAGAAACTGTCTTTTCAATCCTCGGAGTAGCCCTGTCCTTCCTTGTCATTTGGAATTACTCCCAGGTCTTGAATGTCTTATCATTTTCTCCATAATCCAGACTCGGCTAGTCTGCTTATCTTTCAGCACCCTATACAACATAGCACGAATGTTTTCCTTGTTTTGCCAATCTGAAGGGTGAAGCTCCTGACGTAAGCTTCCATCGAATTGCCATATGAGAATTATTGGTGGAGTTAACTCCGGGGGTGGCTAACCTTGTCCTATGAAATGAAACTTCGTTTCATCCTCGACCAATGCCTCTATGATAAAAAGTAAGGAGCGATCGAAGTATGCATTTGCATATTACATGTAGCCTTAAAATTAATGAATCTTGATTTGGAAATTTATTATTTTTCTTTAGAATTTGGCTTAGGGTAAAATTTATCTTCGATCTGTTAGGTCTGAGAACACTTGTGATTGCCAATAGCTTTGTTTTAGAGAGACTTGAGGCATTCACGCAGTAGGTTGGATAGAATAATCATTCTTGCAAGTGAGACATACAGTACTATATATTATACATTACTTCGTCCTCTATCTGTCCCATTTTCCTAAAAACTTAACATGTACTCAGGCATTTTAAGTATAATACAATAATACCCACTTAAGTTTTACGTTCTTTTTTTTTGAAATAAAAATTTTGATTGATGATTTGATGTATTTGATGTTAGAATATTCTGCCTCATTGTTCTCCGGATTTCAGAAAGCTGAGCTGGATTCCTTTACACTGGGAGGGTTCGCTACTTTTTGAACTACAATACAACTCTTTCTTTAATATGTTTGCTTATTTGCTATAGTAGCGCTTGAATGCCTCTTATATCCTCTGTGCAATATGTCAATTCTTTGCCCTTTCTGCAATGTATTCGGGTGTCGTTACGATTTTAAAACTTTTTTGATATGAGTTTGTGGACTATGTTGTCCATCTTCAACTTCTAATAAACTTGAGAATCGATAGGCGACAGGCCAACAGATATTTATTTTAAGCTGGAAATCCACTATTCATCCTATTCTGAAACTCTAAAACGATGGAGCTGAGGGTGTGGCTTTTGAGACTTTTCTCTTATCCTTTAATGAAGCAGTCTTCATGCGTGAAATAGTGCTTGACAATAAACATGATTAATTGGAATCTTTTACAGCCTCAACTATTTAATACTCTTTCTAACTGAGTGAATATCTTAAAGACATTTCAGATATTTTATTTTTAACAAATTTTTCTTTTGTTATTGATATGCAAGAAAATTGAGATTATCTACGGATTTATTTGTTGCAAATGGAAAGTGGAAAGTCTTATTCATTCAACTGCTCTTACGTAGTAACTTATTGATGCTGTGCGAGACCGTGGATAATTCATAAAAAAAGTAAATTACGTTCAGCAATTTTTTTTTTTTTGCATAAAATGAACATTTGAACTCTGCTGACGCAGCGTGCGAATTTGTGATTTATTTTAATTTTTATGTTTTCTGCGCATTGGATAATCGGTTTTGACCATTCGTAGTGAATACATAATCTTGTGAATAATATTATATCATAAACTAAGTAGTTTTTCCCATATATGTTACATACATATATATGTGAGTTCAACCTTTAATTTTCATTGAAAATGTACATATCAGTATAGCGGCATTAGCAAATATACCCAGATGATGTTTATATATATAAATGATTCATTGTGGGTGGCCGTGGCTCAAGTGGTAGTGTGTTGGCTTTCAAATTGGACGGTTCGGGGTTCAAAACCAGCCGCGCCCGAAAGGCATTATTTTTTTCAGGCAACTAAAATCTCGTGAAATGAGTGGTTGCCTAGAATACAACAACAAGTCTAATTACACTAATAATTTAGTCTCCCCATTAAATGTTGGATTCCACTCATGTAGCGAAATAACCACTGAACCCAAAAATCTTTCTTTCTCTCTCTGTAATATTTTCCTAAAAACTTAGCACGTGCTCAGGCACTTTAGTGTAGTTATACCCACTTGTGTGTTAAGTTCTTTAAAAAAAAAATGTGTTGATGAGTCGCTTGCGTTCTTAAAGGACATCGTCTGAAGTTTTCGAGGTCTATTTATACTTGAGCTTACAATGGTATGACTAGGTATTTTCCTTGTCATTTATAAAATTCTAGAGGCAAATAGGGTTTAAAAGTTTAAAATGGTAGAACAAGAAATGTTAACGAAAGAGGTTACTCGAAAATATTTTATATGAAACGTCGCAGCTGAAATCAAACGGACTAAAATAGTAACTTGAACTCAATATCAAGATAAGTGCACTTCAATTTCACTACATAACTGTGATCATTAGTTTTCTAGTGATAGAAAGTGAACGACAGGGATAATGATTGACACTACAACAACGGAGAGTATTGTCCACTGAATTGTTATTGGAGATGAAATGCGGGTTCATTACTATGAAAGTCAGCAAGAGCTCATGTAGTAGCATATAAAAAATTGCAGACCCCCCAAATAAATTTTAAGTAACGCCATCGGCCGTCAGACTTCCGTTGAATATGTTGAAAATTTGAAAAATCTAGGCATACTATTCAATGGGACTGTGACATGGGATGCCTACGCCAATACGCCTGTTGTTAAAGTGTATGAAGTTTTACGCCAACTCTGGATGTCACAATTTTATACGCATTTTGGTAGCGAAAACTCTTATCATGGCCGTTCTCAGCTATGGATATGAATAGCCAACGAATGTTTAATGTCGCATTCAATACCACGGTGCATTATGTTTTTGGCTTAAGACGTTTTGACAGAATCTCTAAATACTCAAAAACACTTGACAGCATATCATCTGTGATCATGTCATCTCATAGCTTAACATCGGAGCCACAGTTTCTCGTTAATACTATCCGCTTGTGGAATTCTTTGCCATGGCCTGGCCAAGTGACCCGTGGTACCATGCGTTCTCGAATGGAGCTAAAGTCGGGTCTCCATAACAATAACATTGACTGATACAGTCAAATCTCGATAATTCGGAACTCAAGGGACCTTACAAAAATTTCGAATTAACGAAAAATTGTCGAGGACAAAAACGAGATAAGTATGTACATACGAGTATATACATATGCAAACACACTTTATTACAAAACACACACTGAATTGCATACGTACAAGTTTTACTTAAGTTTTTTATTTTGTAAAGAAATCAGTGATTGTTTTTGCTTTAATAACTTGCAGCGACCTTGGTCAAGAGCATAGTCTATGACAACCAGTGTCGTCCACTTCCGTTCTTAGTAAATATCGACGCAATATACACAACAATGGCTTTGCCTCCTTTGATGTGACGGGCGGAATTGGTTCTGCTTTCAATTCTTCTTTATCTTCGCCTTCATTGAATTTCGTCGTCACACTTCTACATCATCGTCAATATGTACAAAATCATCAAAAGTCACAGATTCATCAAAGTTAGGAAGAAGGATCCATCCATCCTGCGTGGTAGAATGATCCAGTTGCAACTGATTCACTGGCTTTGTAATAAATCCGCATTTCTTGAAACAGTTTGAAATCGTTGTCGATTTAACGTTTTTCCATGCTTTATCAACCATGGCTATCACTGTTAAAACATTTATGTTGGCTCTCTGTCCATTTTCAATGCTATCCAACACTATCATCACTACTTATTTGCGGTATAAAATTTTAAAATTCTGAATCATTCCCTGGTCTAGGGGTTACAGTTTAGAGGTGGTGTTAACAGGGAAAAATGTAAGATTCACATTATTGAGAACTGGCGGATTAATGTGAATTATCCACGAAAAGTACAATTTTCCGCTTCTGCCGTCTCATGTCGATGTCTAGTTTCAACAGCCACTCATTGACCAATTCTGTGGTCATCCACGCTTTTTTATTGAAGCTATAAAACGTAGCAAAGGATTCGATACACTTGAAACATCTAGGGGTAGCAGCTTTCCCTATCATAAGAGGTTTTATGTTTTGTGACCCGTCCATTTTTACTCCGAGTAATAATGTTAACCTTTCCTTGCTATGTTTCCCCCATGGCATTTTTCGTTTTTAAATGCTATCGTTCGATCGGGAAGACACTTAAAATAAGAGCAGTCTCATCCGCATTGAACACGTTCCGTGGATCGTAATTTGCAAGCAGCCCGCCTAAATCATTTTTCCATGCAGAACAAACAGTAACATCAACACTCACGCTTTCTCTACATATTTTTTTGAAAACGATTTTAAGCGGTTTTTTTAAAATTGGATAGTCATCCTTCACTTGCGTTGAATCCTTCAATACCCAAACTGACAGCGAATGACTTAGTTTTCTCCTTCAGCATGCAACTTACGTTTTGTCCATTTCAATAAGCATTCTTCAAGACCGGGGAACTCACCGTGCCGGTTCCTCTTCCTCCCTCTATGTAATGCACTTCCAGCTGTTATCTTTTTGCTTTAGAATGGTTGACAATCCTTTACTTAACTCCATTTTCCACGGCTTCAATAATTTCTTTTTCTCACCGATTGACAAACATTTGTATTTTGTTGTACTCACAATTACGTATGACTGATTACTGCTGAAATATAAACGTATGTAAATCAAATTCCCAAAGGGAGCGAACAACTTTGTACTTAACGGGATCAAAAGAACAGAGAACAAAAAAAAAAATTCGAATTACTGAGAGGAAACTAGTTACTGATTTCGAATTACAGCGTGTTTGCTGGCGGCTCGACTCGACAATCACTTCGAATTAACGAGCGTACCATAACATCTAGGTTTTGTTCCATTCATCAAGGTTTTTTCAAGGGACCTCACAATCAGTTCGAATTCTCAAGAATTTCGAATTATCGAGAGTCGACTGTATATGTTTTGTTTTGTTTTTTATATATATTTATATATTATGTATATAGATGAATATGATTGTAAAACTAAATAAAATTTAATATTCCTGTTTTTTATATATTTAATCTTTTTTAATTCTCTTAAATTAGTCATTAAATTATATTATTATTATAAGTACTTAATGCTTATTACATTGGTTTTTCTTTACCCTTCACCCAGAAATACCTTTATTTTATGACATTTTTTATCATAATGTGTAGGCATTGTAAATAAATAAAAAAATTAAATAGAGCTCTTCGCATAGATATAAAATTGAAAAAATCTGAAGCTGGGAGAAGCTTTACATTTATGATACTTACTTTGTCTCACCGATAATTTTTCTCTTCAAACGACCGAGGATATTTTGATCCGCTTGCGATGAAATCCATGCCCCAGTGCCATAAAGTAGGACTGGGATGATCAAAGTCTTATATAGAGTTTCTTTAGTTTTTCGGGATAGGGCCTTACTATATACGATACATACATACGTTACATATGTTACATACTTTCTACAGCGATTGGCAAGAGTGATTTTTCGTTTTATTTCTACTGAGGTGTTGTTGGCAGGTGGTCCCTTACTAACTGAAAGCTGTTGACTATGACGTTTTATCGAATTGGTCGATGTTGTATGTCCATTTTTGTTGGCTTGGTTTTGCCGTCATTTATTACTAAATCCATACTAATGAGCGCACCGATGATAGCACGCTGAGTTCTGCCATTTATGTCAATATTACCGGCGTACGCCGGTTTGTGAGTTCCGCACAATATCTAAAACCTTTCCTGATTTCTGTATAGTCATTCTGCTCAAATGGACGGGTTTGGCAAGGATTGCAAAGCTACACATAGTTCGTCCCTATAAATGCTATTTATGTGGCCTTAAAATCGATGAAAAGACAATGTGAAACCACATTGGTAGGAGTCAATGAGGAGACTCATACCTCTATAGTTAGAGCGCAGTTAATGGGGTCTCTATTTTGCGGATCGAGCAAACTATGCAGAGATTCCATTCGTCAGGCATAGACTCCTCTGACCAGATCGTGTATGCCCTCCCCAAAGTCCCTTCCAGCAGCTTTGAATACGTCGGCCGGTAAGCCATCAGGAACAGCAGCTTTGTTGGATTTAAGCTTAGATATTGCTATTCTTCCTTAGGTGTTGAACGATTATGCTAATGGATATATTGGTTAATCATTTCAGTTTGGTGAGGCATACCTCTGTACTTTGTGCCGAAAAAGAGTAAAAGTCGGAACAATTTTTTTCATAAGTTGAAATAGTGGTAAAAGTTCCGAATACATAGAAGCTTTTAACATGACATGAGGACTATTGCAATAAGTAGTAAATTATTGTTGAGGTCAGGAAAATATTTATAAAGATTTAAAGATTTAAAATCGAGAAGTTAGAACTCGTTCCCTTAACAAAAAACAATTATCGAGAGAAGAAATGCAGATATTTTAAATTTTAGGGTCTTGATATATAGACAAGTATGTATTGTACTTATCAGACAAAGTAGTTCTGTCGGTAAAATGAGACAAAGTTTTTCTATCTGAAAATGTATTTGGGAAAGATGAATAAATGCAATTATTCATTATTCAAAAAGAAGGCCTTATGGTGAATTCGGTAAATCCTCTGATATAAAAGGTGGTTCTCAGCATCAATCTTGAGACATCCATCATCGTTAAGCAAGCCATTCAACTCAATGTATTATTGATAGATTAATATTTTGAAAGCTTTTTTGAATCCATATCGAAATAATAGTTGGTTTGTTTTTCACATAATCAAGCTCAACCTCTGAATAATGATTTATTTCTTGTAAATGACAACTGCGCAACAAGTTTGCTTTTTTGCACATACCACATGTACATGTTTTTTTTATGAATTCGCTCTACTTCACCTCTTGACTCTGACGATTTTCGCCGGGCGTCCCAAAAACTGCAACTCATCTTCTTACTTAACTTTGTTTTCATTATCGAAATCGAAAGTGATTTTGAGTATGTTGACCCACTTTGTAGTTTTCATTGCAAAGTGAATAATGCGCGGCATTCAACCATCACCATAAAAAAGGACATCTTTTATATTTTAAGAGATTTTTTTGACATTTTGCGGTTTATTTTGTTACCTCTTGATGGGTCTGTTAAATTGCAGCATGACTTGGTAATGACTTCATCTTCCAAAACCGTAAACTCACTTAAGACACGCGAGAAGCTACCGCATCGTTAAATTCAAAAATCCTTTCATCATCACATGAAAAGTATTGGTATGTATCTAAGAGTTCTTCGTGTCTAGCTATTCACGTCTTCCAATTATTTGAATCCCTCCGAAGGTTTCATGAATCTGTTTTGCGAATAGCTATTCATCTGATATAGTGTAGCGAGCTGTCAGCTCGCCCACGTTCCAAAATTGCCCTGAACAAAAGCATCTAGCTTCGAGTTGAAATACCCGTAACCGTACGTATCTTTGTGGTAAATTACAGGTTATTTGGTACGATACAAGCACTTTGGCAAAAGAAGGTGATATCGCTCTGCAGATATTGAAGCATGTCTGTAGGAGGCTTTGGTTATTTTGCATTAATTCTCAATTATTGAGGTTTCGACTGACACCTACTATGGCGGGGCTTGTGATTGTTTTGGCGGAACAGTTCATTGTGAACTTTTTCTATGTTGGAAGAGCTGTTGGCTGTTGGATGCTAGTGCCATATTATTTTGTCATTCACAGATTTGCAGTACAGTTGTATCGTTTGAATGTGATTCCACTTGAATACGCTTTAGATTTGGCTTTCTTCTTTGAAACATGCAATTAGTAATGATGGTGTGAATAAGGGGCTCGGATTTAAGGATGCCTTTTGAGAGATGATCCAGTGAAGGGGATGTGTTTGAACAGGGAGTGTTTCAAACAATTTTCGCTGACTCATTTCATGAGCGAAAGTTAAGGTGTGGTAGATTCAAAAACAATGTCTTGGTTCATGTTGTATTTTATGTACCTTTAGAAAGAATATTAATATAATTACGTCTACCCTTAAGGAAGATGTCTTCACCTGTCTGCACCTTTTAGTCTGAGAAAAGAATATTCACAATGTTCGTTGAAATAACGCCTAAAGATGATGAAAGCATTAAGTAGGAATCAAAAATATTTGTTTTCCTTTTAATTGTACTATTATTTTTCATGTATACAGACCTATTGTTTAAGTTTTCACTTTTTTTCCGCTCAGATGATACTCTTTCTTTTGGTTTGGCTCGATTTCTTTTGCTATTTGACGTTGACCTCTTAGAATGCTCAGTGTCATATTTTTTACTGAATTCAAATACTTCTGCGATGAAAGATTTTAAAATATGATTTCGACTAAGCAAAGAATTACTTTTTTCTGTATTTTGATACGCTCTAAGAGAACTCTGTATCTGGTGCAACTTTGAACATACGAGTATCTTTCCTTGTGGATCGGGAAAACGATTTTAAGATTCTGTCCATCTGGCAAACAACCATATCTTTAGCAACTATAAAATCTCGACCGCTAAAATATGTATATTGTGCATATTGCTTCGGGTATGTTTTGTGCCGTCGTCATAACGTACTTTTCATGATTGTACTTCCCAAAGTTGGTGTCTTTTGTATAGTATAGGTACTGAGCGCTGTCAAATTTTAGCTTTAAATAAGAGTACTCATTAGTTGTGCCAACTTTACTTCCTCGTGGAGTCACATGGAAGGACTATATCAGGGTACTGGATAATTGTTGATCAAAAACCATTTCTTTAAGGGACTCAGAAAGTGGCTGGGCTTTCAGATTGGGGCTTGTACATGGGATTAAGTATCCAGCTACGTAGAGACTTTACTGCAATGAAGCAATCAATTACTTCAGATATGGACGGATTTACCGTTCAGATCAAGATACGAAATGTTTGAACCTTAAACAGGCCATTCATGTGGCCGAATAACTAGCGGGGACTAGACTGCTGCAAAGTATATGTGTATCAGCGCCGTTTAAGAATTAGAATTGGATAGACAGGACAAAAGAGGATAGCGCCTATTTGGCTGCGGATTTGTTGTAAGCGGCAGACTAAGACAAGAAGTCTTCAGCTTTGGACATGTGAACGAGCATACTGCAACCATTCGCATAAAGGCTTTATTCGCTTCATTCGTAATCGGCAGGCTAAGACAAGAAGTCTTGTGCTTTGGACATGTAAGCGAATACACTGTAACCATTCACATAAAGGATTCATTCGCCAGACAACATCAGCCCGATATGCGTTCACGCCCTCATGTAAGAAGTAGAATATGAGGGCCAAAGAATTTTTTTTACGAACAGTGCCCTAGGTATGACATTAAAACCAACAAATGTCGATATCGACTCAATCAAATGTCGAGATCAACTCAAGGCACCTCTTCACTATTATTGATGAGCAAATATTCCGAGCGATTAGTGTAGCTCAGACTCTTAATCTGTGGAGACGAATTGAGCTTCATAGCTTTTCTTATAACAGCAAAAGATGACACACATCACATCGCGATCCATTTCCAAGATTTAATCGGAGGAAAGTATGCTCTATGAATGAAACCTCAACATTGTTTGTCCAATTCGTAATAAAGGAAACCATCTGAACTGCGTTCACTGCACAGTCTTTTTACTATAGCGTACAAGATTTTGGCTGCATATTTTTGTGAACGCCAGAAATCTGTCGAGGATCTCAATTGCCGGATTTGAAAAAAAAAAAAAATATTGACGAATCGGATACAACGTCAAAATAGCTATAACCTTCAGAAAGTTAGGAATTATTTCTACTTTAATTCCGATTTTAACTCTAATAATGACATCTCATCGGGATTTAAACAATGAGCTATTTTCTAATCGCTGTTCATGCGGCATGCGAGAGCAATGCAGTAATAAAGCTTTGTAAAGAAACACTTATTACATATATTAGTCCTACTTTATTGTGCAGAAACATAGTAATACTAGGTTGGGTGAAAAGTAACCTCCTTGACCGCCAGAATGCGCTGCTACTGCAAAAAAGGTTATGGTTCCTTGAAGTCCATTCATATTTAGGCAGACCTGCCTAATTTCAGTGCGATACTGTCTTTAGTTTTGTTTTGACAGCTGATTGTTGTTGACGTGTTTGGTATCATGTTGAGTATGGACAAAAACGATTTTCGTTCTCTCATAAAACATTATTTTTTGAGAGGCAAATCGCCAGAAACAAAAGAAAAGTTAGATAAATATTATGGGGCTAATGCTCCGTCAGATTGCACCGTCAAATAATGGTTTCGAGAGTTTCGTGGTGGCCGCAACTCCACTATCGATCAAGTCCGCAGCGGCAGGCCCTCCGATGCGGTTACAGAGGACTATGTCAAAAATACATGAAATGGTGTTGGATGACTGGAAAGTGAAAGTGCGCGAGCTAGCAGATACCACAAAGATTAGTACTGAACGCAGACGTCATATTTTGGGCAATATACTGCATATAAAAAAGTTATCCTGCCGCCGAGTGCCGCGCATGCTCACTCCTGATCAAAAATACGAACGCGAGAGCACTTCGAAAGAGTGTTTGGACTTGCTGATGGGGAATCGAGCGGACTTTTGGCGTCGATTGGTAACTGTCGATGAAACTTGGATCCAATATTACACACCAGAGAACAGAATGAGTGCCCGGCAATGGACTGAAGCCGGCACGAGTGCTCCGAAGTAGCCGAGGGAGGCTCAATGGGTCGGAAAGGTTATGGCGTCGGTTTTCTGGGATTGTTATGGCATACACTTCGTGGCCTACCTCGAAAAAGGAAAAACTATCAACAGCGAGTATTACTGTGCATTATTGGAGCAACTGAAGGCCGAAATCGCTGCAGAATGGCCTCACATGAAGCGAAAAAAAATTTGTTTTTGCAAGACAATGCGCGGGCGCACAAGAGCATCGCAACCACCTAAACTAAAATCAATGACTTACGGCTCCAATTGCTGTCGCATCCACCGTATTCGCCCGATTTGGCTCCCTCGGACTATTATCTCTTCCCAAACCTCAATAGATGGCTCATCAATAAAAAAATTCAGCTCACGCGAGGAAATCATCGACGCCACGGAGGAGTATTTTGCAGACCTTCCGGAAAATTGCTTTTCGGACGGGATCAATAAGTTGAAAAATCGCTGGAATAAGTGTATCAAGCTAAAAGGGGACTATATTGAATAAAAAAAAAAAACATTTAAAAAAAAATTGTTTTCATTCACAAGGAGGTTACTTTTCACCCCACCTAGTAAGTAAAGGCTAAGTGAAGTCGTTTTCAACAAACGTTTTTACCAGCGATACCGTTTGCGTTGATGTGCAAGCCATGCGAGCTCTAAGCGACATCGACCTGGTCAGAAAAACCCGCATAAATCGCATGAGCTGACGAATGAACGTTAATAATTATCTTCAAATGAGGTGTATTAGTGTCTGCAAATAATTTTGCGCATAATCAAAAACAAAGAGCCGCCAGACGACTTCAAAAAACATGATAATTTTTTTTAGATTTACCTACGAAACTACGGTTTCTAAGTAGACATCCAATTTTTGTTAAGATTCTCAAAAAAAAAATTGTAAACGATTATTTTTAGCGTACAAAAGGAATCCCTTTGGCTTTTGCTTAAGATGTCATATAAACAGAATATCTGTATTACTCCAGAAATAGCTATTCTATACATTTTTTCTCTATGCATCTTCCGGGTTAATTAAAGATTTATTTCCCAAAAATATGCAAACCAGCTTGAGGAGCATAATAAAAAGAGAAGCAATGAGTTCGCACAGCCTCTCAGTTTAGAGTTAACATGTGAACTTGTGTGGTAATTTCGTAATTTGCTCTACTCACAGGCCATTTAATAAAGTTTATATCACAAGATACGATTTATCGTAGTTTAGGATCTCTTAAGTCTATAAAGTCTATGAATTACTTGAGCTTTTGATTCAAAAGCATAACCCGCCCAATTCCCAGGCTTAATTCTAATTAACTACTCGTAATCAGCTTTTGACTACCGACTCCAATTGCCATGTTTTCAGATACTTTAAGTTGCCCAATTTATTGTGCTGTTTAAATGAACGGCAAACTATAATTGCTGTTCTGATTTGTTTATTTGAAATCTTTTCGTAAATCCGCAGTGCAGTATCGCCAATTAAACCGCTTAATATCTGCTTTGAATTTTAAAAAGAAATCCATATTAATTGCAAATATTCTTGCTATTAAATTATATAATGTAGGTAGATACTAGATTCGGCCAACAACAGTATACATATATAATACATATGAAATATTTCGTCGTATCGTCACAGTCGTCTTTCGTTCTATACCTGTACAACCTTGAGATACAGTTCGGGTGATTGGCTTTACAACAAAACGTTCAAGACCTATCCATACTTTGGCTACAATCATTTGAGTCATTAGACCATAACCGAAAAATCGGTCGGTGGGTGCATTGCACACTTATTCCCAGGTACACAAAATTGCACAATATTTCATAGAAATTAAATATAAAAAAAAAAAAAAAAAAAAAAACTTGTGCTGCCCAAAAAGCCGCGGGCCACAAACTGAAGGTTTCTTAGGTGACCAATGTGCCAAGTACATTAAATTCCAATTAACATGTAGACTTCATCCACACGGTGTCATAAGGACCAGCGGGTAATACATATATTTGAGACTTCATGTGCTGTTTTCCGCTTTGTACTTGTTTTCCGAATTGAAAAAAATGAAAAGATAAATGATACCAAGTTATTATAGAGTTTGTTGGTGCAGGAGATGTTGATGTTGATTGAGAGCTACCTGATTGGTGGTTGAGTTTGACATCAAAATTTATTATCAATGCATTGATTCTGTGCGCAGTTTGTTGTCGTC
Organism: Volucella bombylans; assembly: GCA_949129095.1. NCBI lineage: Eukaryota > Metazoa > Arthropoda > Insecta > Diptera > Syrphidae > Volucella > Volucella bombylans. Next base: position 156,618,285 of record OX422143.1, read on the forward strand.
AGTACTTGTAAAATGTTCGTGTTCAAAATAAATCATCAGAACACTTCTAATTGAGTGGTAAACTGCGGGCTTGGTGCGGGTTTTTACCACCAACCGCCAACCACTGGCCACAGCTATATGCCACCAGCAGCGGCAGCGTGAGACAGGAATTATGAAAGTTGTTTGGTAAGAACTTCTGTTAGAAGTGTTCTAACTATAGGTACACCTAGTCTATCAATCAAAATAAACTATAAAAAGGAACTGATATTTTTTGAATGTATGACCATGCGATTTGAAAAAGTGCTGAAAATTAGTGGAATGAAATTAAAAAAGGAAAATATTTTTAGCGTTTCATCATGCTTCAAAACTTGCTAGAACCATGCTTCTAAACTTGCTAGAACCTTGGCTCATTCTTCTATTAGATTAAAATATACCATTTATGGAAAAGTAAATAAATTTTCTAATTTATTTATTAGATATAAAACAAGTCAATGATATCGTGTGGTCGTTTAGGGGTATTTTACGCGACAATCACAATGAAAACTAGAACAATAGAATTGCGTAACTAGATTCTATTTACCACGGCAATTTTTAGGCCGCAGTCCTATAATTCGTTTTATCGATCCAAAAGTAGGCACCTGTTGCAGCTTCAGATATTTACTACTTCCAACGATATAGATCAGAGATCTATAAATCCCAGTGTATTCGGTCACTGCCCAACGTCACGGCCACAGCCCAACATATTTAACAAGGCTCTGTCGAAACCCATCCAGAAACCCGCAACAAACATTAATACAAACATCCGGCTAGCTCGCCTTTACGGACTAAGGCATTAAAGAAAGTTGTAAGTTGCAAGCATGCAATTTCTTTCTATGAAAAGAACTTAGAGGTCCACTAATCCATAAGTCTGCATACAAATGAACTGAATCGGTGCGAGGCGCTTTGTCCATCTCAGAGATATAACCTTGATCAAAAAGGTGTTTATTCAGAATTTATTCAGAAAATTAAAAATACAAATTTATTCATCTAAATCTATATTGTTCCCTTCAAAGTAATCCCCATCGACTGCAACGCACTTATGCCGGCGCTTGATCCAATCCTCGAGACATTTGTTATATTCGGTTTTCGGTATGTCCATCACTGCTTCCTGCGATTTTTCCATTACTTCCTCTCCGCTGCTGAAACGCGTTCCCGGTAGTGGCTTTTTAACTCGATTGAACAGAAAGAAATCACAGGGATCCAAATCAGGTGGCTGTTGGATGGTATTTGTTGCATTTTTCGTCAAAAAATTACGAATAATGATGGCAATGATGCTGCGACGGTGCATTATCATGGTGAAAAATCCACGAGTTTTCTGCCCACAATTCTGGTCTCTTTCGGCGAATTGCTTCACGCAAACGTCTCATAACGCCCAAATAATACTCTTTGTAAGACAGTAAGTCTGGTAAAAATTCATGATGCACTACACCGTTGTAATTTATGAAAACCGTGAGCATTGCCTTCTTTTTTGCCTGAAAACGACGTGGTTTTTTTGGTTTCGGCTCATTTGGTGAATACCATTCACTTGCCTGATGTCTGGATTGCGTGTCGTACTGATAAACCCACGTCTCGTCTCCAGTAATGATCCTTTTGATGAATGTGGGATCGGATTCAGCCTCGCAAATCATCTCTTTTGCGACGTCAACACGGTCTCTTTTTTGCATAAAATTGAGGTCTATTGGATAGTTAACTTTGCTGCTACACGACGGAAACCCAAATCATTAACCAAAATGTCGTGGATGGATCCATAGGCAATGTTCAAGTCCTCCGCTATCTCTTTGATGGTTAATTTACGGTTATTGACCAACATTTCTTTTACTCCATCAATGTTTTCGTCGGTTTTCGATGTTGATGGTTTGCCACTGCGTTCATCATTTTCGATTGACTCACGACCACTTATGAACCGCTCGTGCCACTGGTAAACGACCGTTTTCTTTAGAGAATCGTTGCAGAAATACTTTTCCAACATTTCCAACGTTCGCGCACCATTAAATCTGTTTTTTTACGTAAAATTTAATACAAGTTCGTTGTTGCAACTTTAAATCCATTTCTAAAATTGTAAAAAATCGTCAACACACAGAGAGATGTACTCTTGGCTACTTAACATTTTCAAATGTCAAGCTATGACGCTAAGATTTAGAGAGAACTTTTTAATCAAGGTGGTATGTAATATGTTTTGTGACCTTCAAATATTGCAGCGGCAGAAGAAATTCTGTATGAAAGTGTACGAGACGCCTTTAAAATGAAAACGGAAACTTTGATGTGGACTTGCAGGTAGGTCCTAAGTGTAGGAATAAGCGTAAACGACCCTTCAGACTATCCGTCGGATTGATCAAAATGAAATGCGGATAGCAAAATCTATGTTAAAACCATCCAAAAAGGACGTAAGCGCTGACATTTTCCCAGCAAAATACTTGGCTGAACTGATATATATACGAGTACTAACCACTACTTTTATGATTCTGTTATTTACAAATGAAAAGATTCTCCTAACTGCGTCAATTGTAGAGTCATCAAGGCCATATCGTTAGTATTGTATTAACGCGTAAGCCCATTCGTCAACAGTCTAATCGGGTTCTAAGAGTCGGATGTAAGGCCACGTTAAAGTACAAAGTCCACTAATGATACAATTTTCACACCCCGATAGATCCTGGGAAAAACGACGGCAATTGCATACACTACCAATATTGACAAAGTCATTTGACGTTAGTGAGCTGCAAGCGGCGATGTTGCATTTGGAAAAAGCAGAGTGACCACGATAATCTTAGCGGCAAATGAAGGGAAAGTCCTTAAGGCGTTACAATTAACAGCTGCTAATATTTTTTCTGCTTTGGATACGCTATTACTTAAACTTACAGCGCCTCGTTATTAGGAAATCAGTTAGAGGAAAACAAGCTCAAGAAGACTGTCTGCATTGATGTCTTTGCGGATTCATTCATTGATTTTAGTTGGTTTCGGTTTCTTTTACAATGTAAATGGTAATTTTGTGCGCTCCGTGCATACCATGTACTCGTACATATGTATATAAATTCACATTTTCGGATAATCTCTAATTCTAACGAGAAAGCTCCTCACAGTAAAGTAAGATCTCGCTTCAGCCCCAGCTTAAAATTACATTTAAAAAGAAACATAAATCAATTTGAATGCCGAACGAACTGTAGGCAGTTTGCTAAGGATCAAGGCTACCTTGGACTACGCTGCCACATAAGTTGATCTGAAATTAATTTGTATCGGTGTAATGTAAAGCGGTATTGATAATTTTCAAGAAATTAATTAGTCTAACGCAGCTTAACGTAACGAGTGAGTATTTCTTGTACGAATAAGCAATGCCATTATGGCACGTTCCTTTGCAGGTGGTAAGCTGGTCACGTGTCTAATGAAAAGAATAACAGTGTTATAGCGTCATTGAGATTGTACTTGTGGTCTTGGATATTTTGACTTCTAGATATTTTATAATGTAGTGGGCCTTGTGTTGATACTTCAAATCTTCCAATTCCCTAAATCTCGGAGTAGAAAACAAACAGTACAATAAATTTATTTTCTAATTTCACTCTGCCATATAATATAATTATTATAAAAGGATGGTACGATTACTGGATGCACTGCATTACACGCGCTGTTACATCAATTGCCTTCAGTTTTACTCAATGCCTCACACATTCGGTATCAGTTACTTGGTTGAGGAAATGCAACATTAATTTGAAATAAATTAAGCTCATGTTGAGCTGAGTGTTGTGTTAAATTTGTTGCAAGAGTGTGCATACTTAATAAGTGCGTTCAACAGATGACTGCGTTTGATTTATCATCCATACAACATGGTTTTATGAGTCGATTTCATAATCACACAATAATTGTTATTAATTTACTCCACATGTAAAGTGTTTGAATTGTAATACTTGCAGACTTTGCCTCTTATTCAAGGTTAAGTTTCGATGATTCACGTATGTATTATACTGTGATCGTGTTTTTTATTTATTTATTTAAAGAACCGGATACTGGGAGAAAAAGAGTTATATTTTAAATGAACTCATATACTCGTAGAAGTAAAACAACAAAATTTATTGAAGTGTCATTCGAAACGGCAGCAACACAAGATATGCAAATATTACAGGATACAAATTATCTGACTAAATTGTCATAATTTCTTTTAACCGCTACACCAATTAAATTAATTATTTGCGAAAGTGTGAATGTTGAAAATATAATACATACGAGTATGATATGTTTTAATAACTTGAAAGATTGAAGTACAGAATTAATTTGAATTATTAATCGCAAACATTTTAAATACAAGATTTTATCTTTTTTTTCAATTTGAAATAACCTTTGGTTTATTATTTCTAACTTTCTCGGTTGTATGTATTGTAATGTTGAGTTGAGATGTTTTTGAAGAATTTGTGGTTGCATGCGATGTCAAATGGCAAACTCTTCTTTGTGGATATTAACAATTTGCGCAATCTGTCACTTCTAAATTGTTATGCCAAAAAGTTGAAAATTTGGCGTTTTCTGCTAGTTTGTGTGCCATTTATATGAGCGAGCAACACTTACATTCCAGCATTAAAACGATCTTACGTGAATTGAAATGTATTGAAATAACCTAGACCTAGATTTTCGAAAAAGATTTCTTTTGTATTTTTTTTTAAAAGGTACGAGTATATAGATGGTTTTAGGCGAAGCTGGGCCACAGCAAATAGTTTATCTCAGTTATGTAATTTATTAAGAAATGACTAAAGTCAGGCGCTCCCAATTTATATAGGACCCTTTCTTAAGTAGCTGACACTTTATTGAGGTGGTTTTCATTTTCATGCGTTGGAATTGAGAATTTTTCAGGTCGAACAAATTATGTTCATGGTTTCTACAAGTGTTACTCATATCAAGTGTCCAATATAAAGTGGAAAAAACTGAAGAGAAATCGGCATAGTTTATTATTGAATCTCTTTTCAAGATTTGTCAACATGAATGAAACCGCTTATTTTTCTTCTTTTTTTTAACGGAACCGACCACTCGGACTTCTTAGTCTTTATTGATAAAGTGCCTACAGTACTAGCCTCACCACGTCAGCGCCGAGTACCTGCACCCTGATACGAGCGTAAGACTGACATTCACAAAAGTAGTGCGGTGTTGTCATAAATTTCTCAGCAAGTGTCGTAGGATGTTGTATCACATATGCCTAACATTTTTCAGTGCTAAGCAAAAGCGCAGTGCAGTGTCACGACGGCAGCAAGTAGCTTGCAGTTTTTCCTACTGATGGATAGCAGGAAACGTGCTGACCTCTTAGAGACATCAGAAAGCATTGGTTTGGTCGGCCGGTAACCTTGGGAGTCACGCCATCTGCATTTATGCTTACTTGAAACCCAACTATTAATGGAAGCCTTAACCGAGAACGCGGGCAGTCCTAACGTAGATTCGGGTCCTGAAAAGTACTCCTCTGAGCCTTGCCTAGCAAAATTTTTCGACGATTAACAGTTCCCGTGACCCCATTGTGACCTGGGACCCAAACAAGACTCAGTGAATTTAGCCTTCGGACTGCGTTCAGTGAAGTCTTTCATTTTCGAACTAGCTTGGAAGTCTGAAGATGGTTGAGCTTGGGTGTTGCTACTGATGCAAATGTTTCGCTCCCTCCACCGATTCTTCCCAACATAAGTCGTTGCTGTCGCTTGGAAAACTCAAGTTTTATAACGAAGAGTGAAATCTTACGTTGTCGTCCTCCAGAAAGATACCAGTCCTCCATGAAAACCTGACTGCATTCCCTTCCTGGCTCGGAATTAGATCCAAAGGACCCTTATCGGTGACAGGCCCTATGACTTTCTGACAGCTCCTTTGAACTGCCAGAAGGCCGACAGCACCTTATAGGCTTTCGACGTAACATTTTTAGTCCATCGAAGTTTGTTATCCAGGATGATACCCAAATACTAAGCTACTTTGTAGAATTGGATGGTGATGGCTTTAAGAAATAGATGGGTCATAACAGTCAGATTCCTCTTTCTCGTAAAAGGAACAATCTCAGTGTTGAGAGGATTGACGAAAAGTGCATTCTAGTGCAGCAATCGTCGATCACGTCGGTAGCTGCCTGCGCTTTAGAGCAGCGTGTAGTCTTTTTTTCGATTTTTGGTATAAAGACCACTTTCATTGTTCGCCAGGGTTTCGTTATGTATGCCAGTATTCTCTTCAGAGTTAGTTTTAGCTGGTCTATACCTTTTTGTAACATAACTGGGTCAATGCCACCGGTGCCAGGCGACTTGAAGCAATCAAATAAAGCAACAGCATGCTTGATCGCCGCCTACGTCACGCCAGCAAATGAGACATACCAGCCACGGAATGTTATGTTATTCATCACTCTAGTATCTTCATTAATAGAAGCAGGTTGTGAGCTGGTTCTGATTAGGTTACCTGCGAAGTTACTTCCAACTCATGTAGGTGCCATCAGATTTTCTGAGTGATTCTATTCTGGTTGATTTTTCCCTTTTGAGAACTTTGACCATGGTTTCACCGACAGTTTCGGTCCTTTCGTAAAAATCTTTGTAAAAGGCACCCTTCGAAATCTGAGTTAGCCTCTTATATTCTCTTTGATTCGATCTGTAAAGTCTTAGGCGACTTATTTCTACGTTTTCCGGTTTCTTTACGTAGTCACTGCAGATTTCCGTTCCACTAGCTAGACATGTCAGTGTCCTCTAGGTTTTGTTTTGTCGCACTTGCCAAACCCCTCCTTAAATCGTGTCAAGTTGGTTTTTAATGGATTCCTCCTCTTCACCAAGGGGGAGACCTCGCATCTGATTCTGAATTCGATTTACCTATGATTTAATAAGGAAACCTACTATAGTAAGTGCTTTCCAGCTGATAATCTCCTTAGCATTACTGTTGTTTTTTGCTCTCGTACCAAAAGTTTGCCAACATCGTTTACAACCAGGTCAGACAATAACAGGAAATCCAGGAGATGATTGCCTGTCACGTTGCATTTGCCCAAAAAGTATGACCATTGTTATCGTAGCATATGATAGGTCCCATCTTCCTGGAATAACAGTATTCAGTCATATCATAAAGAAAATAAGCTGAGGCAAGCACGAGTTGGGGCCATTCTTCGTTCGTTTCGTAGTTTCAAATAAATCTTGGTTGCGAAGTTGCCCATGTTTAGATGGTGAGAGTAAGTTTGACATATAAAGACGAGTTCCCAGTCTTTCCGGTTGCTCATCATTTAATGGTGTGAAACGCTTTAAACATCCTAAGCCAAGGATGTGTTTATCCCACACCTATGGTTCCTGTATGGATATTATGTTAGGTTTTGTATTCGATACGGAAATTTTCTTACAAAGGGATGCAGTATCAGATTTGATATGTTGAAGGTTGATCTGGGTACCTAAATATATTACAATATGAGTAGATAAGTTGTGTGGTCTTCTCTTATCTGCATGAAGACGCTTGCTAAAGAAATTCTCAAAAAACTACCGAGAACATAATATTATCACAATTAAACAAGATTTATTTATCTAGCACATTATAGATAATCCGGATGTTTAGCTGGAGAAAAAGCAATTGTCAAATGACATTTTTTCTTCACATCCATTTGATCTTTAGTCTACGTATCCAATAAGATAGGTTTTTTAGACAGAGTTCTTAGAGAGACGTATAGCTTTTTCCGCACCCTTTGTATTGCATAAGAAAGGATAGACCTCCATGCTATGATGCATAGTCGACTGTAAGCCGGTACATGATTATTTTGCTGAAATCCGCAAATTTAACTGAAGTTTAATATTTGTTGGAATATTTAGTTGGAAACTCTTTGAAGGAAAACACATTGAATGATACCCACGGAGTCTATTTGAAGTACGTATGATGTCAAAATCGTGCTTGAGGACATCAACACAAAAACTCATAAATCATAAAAGGGAAACCGTCTTTGATGGACTAATAATAATTACAGCTGGCAGAATTCACACCTAAAGGGATAAAGGCAATCGGAAATCGAAACATCCATAGTTTCTATTAAAAAGCTAAGCAGCTTAGAATCGATATTGCGGATGCATTTAAACGGCATTTTTAGCAATTCTTTTTGACACATCACCTAGAAAAAATTATACGAACTACGAAGGAATTTAATTTGAATGAGTTATCTACTTTTTGGCTGTGATTATGAGACTAAAAAAACTACAAAGCTGTTGATTTTAGAATATTTAGAGACTTTGGTGAGGGAATGCATAAAATTAATACTATGGGAGAATGAATGCATCATCGATGTCCGGAATAAAGTAAACTTAGGTCCTGTAAGATATATACCACATGGTTGCTAATAACATTTTTCCATTACTCTGAACTTTTAGAACCTTTAGAACCTTTTAGAGGAAAAACAGAAGAAAATACAGAACAGCAAGAGGAAACAAGCGATGAAGTGGAAATTTTATTCACATCGCTGTTCCCAGATGCACAAATGAGACAGCAGCAGCTTTTTTCACCTTTTTTCAAAATTAACAATATAAATAAAAATAAAATAAGTATAGAAAATATTTATTCACTTCCTTTTCTTTATAAGAAATACAAATTTAATTAAATTCAAAAGAAATTTATTCATCATTATTATCCTTAGAATGAGAATCGTAATTTTCCGTAATTTAATTTTAGAATCACCAGGCGTGTCTTGAGCACCAATTTTGTCAGCTCCAACATCCGCTAAACTTTTGGCGAAAGTCGAGGGACGAAAATTCAATTGTTTTTCCCACAAAGCAATCTCCAATATAGTTTTATAATTTATCAACTCGAAGTGTTCTATCATCAGTTTTCATTTTTTTACAATCATTGGACACTCCTTCCTGGTTAGTCGCTTTCTGCCTGCAAATTATGTAATAAATCATATTAAAACTACGGGTGGGTCAATAAGTCCGTGACTTTTGGAATAAAACACAGATTTTTTGATAAAAACATAATTTTATTTTTCAACGTAGTCTCCCTTGACCTCTATACACTTTGTCCAACGCTTCTCCAATTTTTTTATCCCTTCCAAAAAAAATGATTTGTCGAGGTCCTCAAAATAGGCCTTTGTTTGCGAGATGACTTCATCATTGGAGTCAAATCTTTTTCCACCAAGCCATTTCTTCAGGTTTGGGAACAAGAAGTAGTCGCTCGGAGCCAAATCTGGAGAATAGGGTGGATGAGGGAGCAATTCATAGCCCAATTCATGGATTTTTGCCATGGCAACTGCACATGTGTGCACCCTTGCATTGTCTTGGTTTTTTGGTTTTTTTTCGCAAGAAATTAGTGAGTAGTCTGATAAAAATAGCTGTCAAATACAAACGAACTGACGCAGCAAGTTTAAATTTTGACAAGAGTCAACTGACAGATGCCTGTTGACAGGAGCAGTGTTGCTGTTTCAGTAAAGAGGTCAGAAATTCAAAAAGTCACGGACTTATTGACCCGCCCTCGTACGTCAAACTATATTCAAACTTTGTGCTAATAAATGTAGCTCCCGCCATTTGTCAGCTTTATTTGATTTTGTTAATATAGTAAATCAGAGAAAACACCAAACAAAATGTGTTTGTTTTCTCTAATTTTTTAAGATATTACTCGTATTATTGTCTTTTCTTCACTTATTTTTCGACTCATCGTATGAGAACGACTTGTGCAACTGATTAACAAGTCGAGGGATTTTTTTTTAACAAGTGTTACGATTTTCGTTGTGATAGAGAAATGATCTGTACTTGTTGAAGAATTATAGTATTATAGTTAAACAAGTACTTGTTGACTTGTTGTATTGTGTTACAGGACCCAGGACTAGACGACTATTTAAAGCGTAATTGGAACTTTGTAATTGAGAGCAAATAGTGAATTTATATATACTAAAAATAGTATCGCTCTTTAAACAGAGCCCTGAGGAACATAAAGATTAAGGAATTTAATTTCACTCTCAATTAACCTAACTAGAAGCTGCATGGACGAGGAAGAGGAGGAGACAATCCCCCACCTACTCTGCACATGCCCAGCTCTCTCTCAGAGAAGGAAGCTTCATCTAGGAGCTTTCTTCTACAACGACCTAAACGATCTAGAAAAAATAGACGTTAACAGTCTCCTACGCTTTATTATAAGCTCAAACTGGTTCCAGTAGTAAGAAGATCATAGATCCACGTGGCATCACAATGGGCCAATAGGCTTAAGTGGGTTGGTATTTCCAACAGCCACTCTTACCTAACCTAACCTAACTATTTACGACCTATTTCGAAGATAAGAGCGTAACCAACCATAACCATGCCCAGCTCTTTAAAATGGCGCTGAATCGATTGATTGTGGTCCAAGCTTACTGGCAAGCTTACACCCGCGATATTCTCTTAGCATGGCGAAATTAATAAGTCAATTTGAATTTTCTTATTAAAAGCCCAAATGCTCGCTTATAAGGGCTATAAAGGTTGATAATTGGAGTTGACACACGTAACTGACTTAATTTAGATGATTTGTAACCGTTGTTTAATTATTATGTTGTCTACTCGTATGATTAAATTTTAGACAAATATGTCATCTGTGAAAAGATGGTATACGTGAGTTCAGAAAGTTTTTTTTGTCGGCCTTAAGATCCTATATGATAGTATTCACTGTCTGAAGCTCTACAAGTCACTGAGTGTATTTTGGCCTTTGAAACCGTACGCCCGGAACTGTTCCAGTCAAACGCTGTACGAAAAGGATATGTGATTTCTTTAATTCTTCTTCAGTGCGGGAAAAGACAGTTTAAGCGGCAGGTTTTAACACAAAATGTGATAAAAAATGACAAAAGTCGATAAGGTAGTTCAGAAAAATTGAACCCCATTTCGAGTACAAAAACGAAGATCGAATCTTGATGTGACAAACTGCAGAGTGCGCAGTCAAAACGGAGAAGACTTGATCGGGGTTGTGCTTTTAGCGCAGACTTCTAAAGCCAAGAGTCCATTGAGTAAGGCTTATATCCAAAACATTTTTTATCGAGTGTGGCGAGAGATATCTGCTAACATACGAACACCTGTATATTTTCTGAAGTAGGCCGTCCACGGCATCTAATTCAAGCGATTCTGCTTGTAATTTTAAGATAAGCAAGTACTGTTTCTTTAAACTGTTTCTACGAGAAAAAGTATTGAGTGGGGATCCTAAAACTATTTGAATTGCCCAAAAACACCTCTGCTATTTTACTCTTTTTCAAATAGCTCAAGCATTAATAGTGAAGCTCCTCTTCGAATGTTGCCGAAAGTGAGGCAGGTGCAGAAGAGGAGGTTATCATAAGTGATCAAATCTCCCTTTCTATCTCTACAGATTTCATATAAACCGGCTACAAGTGTTTTATGTGGATGCAATTTTAAGATGTCTTGTGGAGATATTGTCTCGTCTTATGTGTGGATATTTGGTCTTAATATAATAGGTATATTGTGAAGTGTTTGCGAATATTGGCTTGAGTTGTTACAATGATATAAAGGTTCAATTCATATACTATGTCAAGAACATTCGATTATTGTCAATCAAATTTATCAGAAGAAGAAGAGTCAAACAGATTATGACGTTGTTTTGCGTTGCGACGTATACAAGTTACAACCTGTTTAAGTGGGGCCGGATGAACCTTCAGTTTTTCAGCGGTGTCATAGGTGTCGGTTGACTGTAAGACGAATATTGTTTAAAGTTAAGCAGATAGATAAATTCGGAGCATTGCTTTTATTTGTGCATGTAATAGGCATGGAACTTTGCTATATTGCAAATATTAATGACTTATTGATTACGAATGTTGTTCTTAATCGTATTTGTAGTTCTTTTTTTATTAAAGCCTGACCTTATGCTTGAAGACTTGCATAGTACCTTCCAAATATTTGACCGTGCGACATATCTTTTGATCTCATGTTCTTCTTAATCGAACAATTGATCTGATTTTTTTTCTTTAGGGAAGAAATGATGATTACTAGAATGGTGACATTCATTGTAATTAGAAAATTGAATTTTTACATCTAAGCCACAGATCTGATCTGATCAATAGCCCCAGATTGGTTGCCCTTTTTTTGCTTTGTTTGCAAAATATAATTCATGTCAGAATTTCTAGTACTAGTATATGTATACTTATGACTTACATAAACAAGTTCCTGCTAAATTACGTCTTACGTTTTTGAATAAGACGTCAAATGCAACCTCAGTTCCATGTCTCAATGTTGCTTTAAAAATGCATTCCGTTATCATTTTAACAGAAAAATTCAAACTTATCTGTTACATCCATCTTGTCTTGTTGTACATGCCTGAAATTATTTTTCGCTAATCTAATTCGCTGAACTTAAACAAGGAATTTCACTTAGAAAACAAATGTGAATATGTCATTAAGATGATAGACATCATAACATAACAAGTTACAAACAATTCAATCGATTCAGCTGCACAGTGGGCTTGAGATACGAGGCAGAGCCTGCCTTCGCTGCATACCTCTTTCCGGGGCGTATACGCACTATATTTGCACTACAGCTTGGATTAATGTAATCGATTACTCGTATTACACAATACCGCTGCTCTCACTCCTGCTGCTCTACATTTGAAAATTCGAAAAGTCATCACCTGAAGTGGCGGCAATTTTATATCAATGAAGATTTTTAAATTCTGACCTGATGCCAGTACTCGCATTCGTATGTACATATGTACCTCTAAATAGTGATTACGTGTTTTATTGAGAGGCGGTTCGTAATCGAATTTCCGTCTCACATCTAGATGTTGTAATCGTGCGACTCGCTTTTTGGAATTCGGATTTGGGGCTTTCTGCAAAAACAATTAGCAATTCTATGCGAGGATGAGGTATATGTACATATGTCACCTGAAAGCAACCGCGATGAGGATGGTTGATTCCGTTCCGGGCGAATCGGTTCAAAAAAAACAAACAAAAGCAAAAAATGAAAAATGAAATGAATAATGCAGCTAGCCGCACTTGGGCAGCTCAGTACACTTTCACAAATTTTTGTTGGTATTCTAATGCGCGCAAAGTTCAGCGAGTCGAACGCTTCATGAGAGTTGCATGATCAGAATTTAATTACAATACAATAGGAGGATTGGAAAATTGAATTGGTGACGGTACTAGTCTCACTGGGGCTGTAGATCAGTGTGCGCACACTGTGATTGTGTGCCTTCGTCGTCCACACACCTTGGATGACAAACCAGCAGACCACTTTACTGACAGTCAGATTGATGGACAATAGTTGCAGCCAGTAGCTGCTAGCTGATTAGTTTGCATCGAGCCGGTTATGAGAACGAACCAAACAGACAAACGACGAACGCCCGAGACGGTTGAATGTGCTTTGATGAGAGGTGTGGTGTACCAGTATTCGGACAGCTACAAATATAAAGTGTTGAGTTAGTTAATTTGAATTGTGGCGGGATGCAGTGATTTAGTATTTGCGTTCGCTTAATCGCTTCGTAATTTGACGGAATACTAATTGATAGGGCAAACAAAGTGGATAAACGAACGTGTGAATGAAGTAGAGTTTTAAAAGAATATTCGCAGACTATTAGTGGCTTTATTGAGTAATTTATTGTGAGTACTGTCATTGTGACAGATTATTTTTTATCGTATTGATTGCAGTTTCTATTGTGGTAAGTGTACGATATTGTGTTTTAATTAAAACAGATTGCTGGGAATAATTTTTGTCAATGTCAAAATATTTTTACATCTTTTACGAATCAATACCAAAACCTAATTTTAATTGTCTAAGATAGCACTTTAATCCTAGGTAAAGTGTAACAATGCAAGTTCAATATATGTATGTATTTATAAGACAAGTTTCTGAAGTTGAATTTGGTCATTCATACACCATATGAATTTGGCTATGAAAATAAATTCTGGAGAAACAATTCCTTAGGAACTAAGAGTGTCCTGGGCTGTAAGAAGAATTTTTTCAATATATAATATATTTATTTTTTTTCTCTTTAGTATTACCTTGATATGGCAAATCCTTAACTCTGAGATAATACCGAACAATTTGTTTTCGTTTGAGAATTCGGTCTTTCAGCAGGTTATGCTCCGAATTGTAATATTGACCACGGCGATAAAAGCATTTAAAATAGTAAAAATAGTTCTTGATGGAGACTAAATGTACTTGTACTTGTACAAATTGTAGTTTTCAAAGAGAAGAATAAGGTGAATTTAAGAAGTAGATTATGACCTAGCCGTGGCTGAGAATGATATGCTGATTCTGGTGAAGGTTCCATCTCGGTTCTCCGGCCCGATCTTTAGACCCTTATTGTTATGGTTTTAAATTAGTATTATCACTTATTGCAAATACTTTCTGTCAGCAATGTTTCACGTATTACTCCAAATAAGAATTATTACTGTTTTTAGGATAGATATTTTTAAGCTAACTGATAATTTAAACATATATAATAAATATAACAAATATATGGCGCAATGTGTGAACTAAAGCCTAGTCTTCTCACTCGCTGTTTTATTTATCTTGTCATTTTGTGAACTGATGCACCTTATGACATTTTACGCACTCAACAGAACAGAAGTTTCCAATTTCTTTTAAAATGTTCATATTGCTAGCTTCGATTTCTAAGCCAAGGCTCCACGACGAAGGGACACCCGTTTCATAAAGTTTAAGTCAGGACATGACAATATCATACAAAACAACAACTTTGTGTCGTCTTTCGCCTGGCAAGAATTAAACATGCAAAATTACGGAATAAGATTAAATCAATAAAGTGGAGGAGGAAGAAGAAATACTAGAGCCTGATCTCAAAGTAACTTAAGTCGAACAGCTCCATTTATTAAAGCAATTATGTTGGTAAGTCCTTAGTTGCATTTCATCAATTTCTTATTTCTGAGCCCGAAACAATTTTCTATTATCATGCAGCTCTTTACTCCTTTTCGAAATTTCAATATAGAAAAATACAGTTCTCTTTTTTATTCTTTCGTCATGCTTCTGACTTAGTTACTATCAGGTTATGTTTAGAATACGGTCAGGTGCAAGCAAGACTGGCGAATGGAATCTCAGCTTTATACAATAGTATGATCCTGCAAAAGGTCCTGATTTGGCAAGGAGAATCGATGATTGGCAACGATTTTACACAGCCTCTTATCAATACTGGGCCACCTAGAATATTGCCTATAGAAAAGGCACGTTGGCTTTTGGAATGCTTGTAAAGCTTATTCGCACAATGGCAGTGGAGAACATTCGCTGAAACTTTACCGGGATAGGACAAAAAATACAGAAGCAAGACATCTAAAATATAAAAATAAAATATAACACCCAAAACTGACATCTTGGTCAGATCGAAATTTAAAAAATGTTGGAAGCCAATATATTTCCATTTAAATCAATATCACACACAAACTCCTAGATTGGATTGAGTCGCCATCTAACGTAGGAGACAAAGTTATTGATATTTATTGATATCATAGTACAGCAATACTATGTTCTATACCATATGTCTGTCACTACAATACCACAATGGAAGCTAGTATACCACGAAACATACCTGATATTGAAATTCGCAATTTTTTGGTGGTATACCACCTACTTACTGTTTGCAGCGCCACGTTCTCTATGTTAGTGATTCTTCGTAGATTCTTTGACAATTCAAAGTAAGCAATCACAGTGAAAAAGTATAGCATTGTTTTTGCACATTAGATTCAAAGAGAATAAGTTCGTGGAAATTTGAAACAACGCAAGATAGACTACTTAACACGAAAATTAGCGTGTACTACAAAATGCTGTCTGCTAGGGGTATTCATTCATTCTGTGGTATTCATTCATATATACATATGTATATTTATTTCTGCATACAGATATATTTTCTTCGTTTAGTGTAACTTTTACCGTAATCTTGACCTCCTACAGCTGCCTTATGTGCTTCTTCTTCCATTATTAAACGTTGAATTGTTCTAATGATACATATATGCGTTGCTACTGCGCCGCTTCTTGTTATGGCTAAATTTGCGTCCGCTTTGATATGGATCAACTCGTTACTAAGACCAAGAGTTTGGTAATGTTTTTCAGCGTAGTGATACAATTATTGGAGTTTGTCCACAATCGGGGTATTGATTTGGAGACTTCCGTGAATGCTTATTATTTCATATTTTGTTACACCCATTGATATTCTTAACATTTTCGATTTTTATTTTTTCTCATACTTCGGAGGACATTCTATACAGTCTAATTGCATACCCCCGGTTCATTATTTTAGTTCGCCAACTTCGGATTCTGTAGAATGTGTCGTTTCCTCTTCGTGCGCTACAACTGGGGAAATGGTATTGTGCTGGAATTCTTCATTTAGTAACACATTAAAGTACTCTTCCTATCTATTGAAAATCTTCTTGTTTCCCGTTAGCAGGTATCCCAGATAATTTTTAGCATATTCCGGTGACTGAATCTCTTGCAAGCTTTTTCTTCGTATTACTGCAATCTGGCGAGCACTGGTGTTTTCTTAATTCATCAAAGAAATTGTTTGTTTACTGAGACGAGAAATCTCTCAAATATCTGAAAATGTTAGCTTGTTTACCTGTTCTTCGACTTTGCACTTCTACAGTTTATTGCTTGCTTATAGGTTGTGAAGTTACCTCTTATAATTCCCCATACAATGCCTCCATTCCTATCGTGCGTGCTCTAGCTACCAGTTGTTTTGTCTCTTTTTGAGTATAACTTAAGACGCATTTTATCAGTTTCGCTATTTCCGCTGTACTTAGTCCGCGCTTATAGAGCGATATAGAGCTTTTGTTCTATACCGCCATTTTCGTCTCATCGTTCCACCATTACGTTTCTTTATTTACAATATATAAAGCTGACCTTTTGATAAACCTATTAGAGTTTTTGCCTTAATTATCTGAAATTGTTCTGCCTAGCTTGTGCAATTAGTTTTTATTCGTGGCATATGGGGGTTTATTTTCTCTACTGAGGCAGGTTTCCTTTGGCTTTTCATGAACAATTTCTGCTAATGCTCGCCCATAATCACTACGTTTTTGTACGAGAGTTCGCGTAATAGAATATCAAGTCTCGCTCTCGCTTATTAAATAGCGCATTTAGTATTGCCCGCTCGAAATGTGATTCACGTGACTTTAGTACATCTTTTCCTCCTGAGTTTCTCCTTCCATGGCAATCTTCGTTTGAATAGTTCGATTCTCCTATATGCTCGTTTAAATCAGCAGCGATGAAAGCATTTTCTCGCTTGATATTCCATTTAAAAGCTCATCAAAGTCTCGTTAAAATATTCCTTGTTTCGTGTACAATTATCAGTTTTATTTCCATTAGTCCGCCGTTAATTTTTAGTACGCTATCGGTTAGTTAAGATGATGGCAACTCCGTTCATATTGCTTTCCCTTTTGTATATTTTATTTGATAGGCTTTCTTTTGCAAGTACAAGTAGCGGGCCCTGTTTTCGATATTTCGCCACATAATTTCATAAACGCATATTATTATATCGATTTTACGTTACCGTAATACAGTTTTTGATTTGAAAGTCTCCCCGTCATTATGCCGATGTTGCAGCTTGCGATGATGAATGTGCGAGTGTATCCGCCTTTTTTTACCTCATCCATAGCCTTCAAATGCGGGAAACCGATCACGCATTCAAACTTCGGGTAGTCTTGTTAGATATTAATGCGCCTATGATTTGTTTTGAATTTAGTCGCCTTTTATTGTATATCAAGCAGGGAACGAACTGCTGCAATATTCTATATGCCATTGCTGCATGGCAAGCGTGCTCTACATATTCTAGTTAAGAGTTCTTCTTGCCGATTTGGCAGACTTAAACTAAAGTAGCTCACCGTATGTGAATTAGATTCCTCTTTAAGAGTCGATAAATCACCATCTTTACTCTATAAACTCCCACAATGAATCAATAATTTCTCTATAATTTATTGCTTTATAGCAGATCAAAAACTATAGAAAGCTAAGAAAGTTTATTTATTTTTCTTTTTTATTGTATCCCTGAACATATTAAAACAATAAATATCATTATAGAAAAAAAAAACCAAATGGGCTAAAATAAATGTGTCATCTTCCACGACTAATTAAATTCCCGCATAACACTCCATAAAAACATTAACAATCATAGTGTGACAGTTTAAAAGAAAAAGGTTCCCAACAGCTTTACAACTCATTAAGAATGCATGCATCTATTATACGATTAACTCGAAATACATCATTTATTTTAAATTTTATAAATTGATAAAGCCGTCACTACAATATTCATCCTTCTTTGAAAAGAAACGTGAAATAGGTGAAAGCTGGGTCAACATAGGTTTGCATTGAGATAAAACTTAAAATTTTTCATGCCAAGTAGCTTTAAAAAAAAAAACAGAAAAAAGAAACGGGTATGTCTCAATTCTTTAGGTCACATTCGGTATATATGATATTTCTGACAATTATACAAACTCAGGTGATAAATTTAATCTTAAACACATCAAATAGAATAGAAAGAGAAAATATAAAATTTATTAAACTAACACCAAATTAACTGTCATAAGGTAGCCTGTTTTATTTTCCTCATTGGGTAATAATAATAATAAACCTTAAAACTTTTTGATTATATCAAAATAACAATTAATCTATTTTGTAGATTTTTCTGAAGTGGTCACACCTTTTAATTGTCTATTTGATTTGCTAATGACAGCGCTAGTAAGCCACCGACACATTCCGGCTCCTATTAATTGACTTTTAAATAACTGCCATTTTAACTGTCAATTTCGTGCACTTACTATTCGTTTTGCGGATAATTGAAATGAGACGAGTTCAATTCCATTGTTGGGTACTTAAGTGTGAAATCAAAAATTATAAATGCTAATTTTATTGGATAGTTTGTTACCGTATCTGTTATATTAGGGGAACATTGCATGTGTGTTAATGTCTGCCTAGTTTTTTGTTTTTCATTACATGTGGAAAAACTGCAAGCCTTTGTTGAAAACTAGATTCCCTTGTGAATTAGGCCAATGGAGTATAATTATGGGTGTAAATGTAGACAAGGATTAAGACACGAAATTGAATGTCATAAATTTTGCCAAGAGCTCTAAACGTCACGAAGAACAAGTAGGGAATCGAGATGTGTTGGTAGTATTGCATGGGGAAGCTATGAAATTGTTACTTGTAGGCAAATTATTCTCACCTATGGAATGAACAATAACAATATGAGTTTCACAAGTTTCACTGGTGAGAACTGCCTTTCCTCACAAATGGAAGGAATTGTGTTTTTTGTTTTGTTTATTTTTTTTTATAAATTTCTATTTTGCATGTGGTAATACAGTAAAGCTTATCAGATTTTCAAGGGCTCTTACACGCAAGAGACATACGGATATGAGACATGTGAACAGAATTAGTGATTTCGTGTTTGAGAGTTAAAAAATTTAAGACTTTCATCCAGTTAATTAATGAGAAATAATGATTAATCATTCTTAATGTTCGACAAGAAGCGAACTGAGAATCCCGCTTTGAAATATTCTTAATAACAAATAAACACAATATAACAATATGATTAAATACTCCAGAATGCTAATTATTGATCCTTGAAGAACAATCAAAATATTTTCTACATCAGATTACATTTCTAGTCATCCGCCCACGTTAAATTTGAGAAAGAAAATAATATTTAGTTAGAATTATTATTTAGAATAGATTTTAGATTTTAGTTTCTAAAGAGATCAGACTAGTGCCTTGTGCAACAAAATTTATTTGTCCAAAAAGATAAAAAAAAAAACATACAATTTGTAAATATATCTGATGTAAGTTAATGTAACCAATCAGTTGGCATAATTCAAATAGCTGACGAAAGCTGTCAATCAGCATCGTCTCATATCAAATGAGCTGTCCATCAATCACTGGTTTTTCTGCCAAAACAAAAAAACTGATTAATAACGCTATTTCGTACAATAATATTGTTAAAAATCACTCAATATTTTTTTTACAAAATTCACACAACTTTATTAAAAGAAAACATTCTCTTAACCCGACATATATACGATATTTCGATCGAATACGATTTTAGTAGTTTACTCAATATAAAGCCTACAAATATTATTTTACCTTAGGGCTGATTTTTATTTTATTTTGTGGGTTTGATCATCATTTAAGGTCTCTTAATTTTTTTTGCGTTAGTTGTGTAAAACAATCTGATGAATGTAATGTAAGAGGATGAACTACTAATTGCTAAATTATCGACTTTAATATTGTTGGCAGCACTGGGTATATCAAATATACAATATGGTAACGATTTGCGATTATGGAATCTCCAAGTGCAGTTGGACTTGAATTTGTGTAAGCCACACATCCGAAAGTAATAACGGCAAGACTGCAGATTATTTTTGATTTTGAAATACCATTCTCCCTTATCTACCCAAGTAAAGAAGGATGTTACCTCTATCAGCCAATTGGTACACTCTTGATGGACAGATTATTAGTGGAGAGAGGAACCAGCGCTGGGATCATATTCGAACATTCTAATTTAAGATGTTCATTTCGTTTTCCAGATGACAATAGTGTCTTTCAAAACGAGATATTGTCTTTAGCAGAGGCTGCTAAACTAGTATCATTAAGAGAAATAGCCACAAGGGTATTACCATATTTGTTGACGGTCAAGGTGCCATAAAGTTCATTGCTGCCATCGAAATAAAATCAAAGCTTGTGTGCCTGTGTTCTAGTGGGTCGCTGACCGCGTAGGAGTAGTAAGAAACAAATATGGAGACGAGCTAACTCCCAATAGATCTGTCACAAACTCAGAACTTACCTCAACCTCTAAATGGAGTAGATAGCAGAAAAAAAAGTTAAAAACGGAGTGGAAACTGCAAAAAGGCAATTAAGATCGGAGTTATAATATACGAGTATGTATAAATCTAAACCCAGTAACATTTTCTTGAAGTCTAGAACAAAAATACCAAAACTAGTCGGAGGCTGCCATGCTTGCATGCAACTTAGCTGTATCTTAATGGCAATGACCTCTGCAGAGACCGTAAAGACGATGAATCCCTCCCCAGTTTTAATAATCTATGATATATAGTAGAGTGCTAGAAATATACTATCCCATGACAGAACTATTTGTTGTTGTTTTTTTTTTTTAATTCGTAGGATCAGTTCAAATAACAACATGAGGAGCATATGTCAGTCACATACAAGGCGGACAGCGCAGGTATCAACATAACACCACAAGTAAATCGCTGGCTGTATTTTCTCTCCAAATTCACTTACTTGGCCGTTATAATGGACCTTCAAAAGCCTATGCACGGTTAGGCGTAACGATTTGAGCAATTTGAATGCTGCGATTTATTTTGGAAAAAGAGATCGGATCACATGTGTAGATGAAAACGGTATTACGGTATTTAAACGATCGAGTGTCTTATCAATGGTGCATAAATAGGTGCAAGATTTTACGCAGTGTTGGACAAGTATGAAATATATACTGATAAGTATGAAATATATACTAAAAGAAAAGCGAACTTTCGTAAAAGCAATTACGAAAGTTAGCGTAGTGAAAAACTCAAGACTGAATGTTATATTGCTATGCACAAAGAATAGCGACAGAAAATGTTCCCAGAAAAGCTATATAAACTCTGATTGCAAAGAGACAGATGAAAAATTAATGGTTCACTCAAATGAGATGCATTAGCAAGCTTTCTGTCGCACTAGACTTTTCCCAAAATGGAAGTGACGTAAAATAACGCTGAGCGCCGAATTCCAAAATTCGGCTTTACGAAGGGCGTTCAACATATTCTCGGAATCGAGGTGAAGGTGTGGTTGTATATATCAACTGACTTATTTATCAAGTAACACTATTATTTTAATGCATTCATGTAAAATTTTATATAAATGTGATTATTAATTCGCGTTTTATCTCTAGTTAAACAGAATCATAATGGCAACTGAGACGATGATGGTGAAAATTGAGCATCGCGCTGTAATTAAATTTCTCACTAAGCAAGGAAAAAGTCAAAAAACTATTCATGAAGAGATGGTGGCTGTTTACCAGGGCTCCGCACCTTCATTATCAACTGTGCAAAAGTGGTCAAGTGAGTTCAAGAGAGGCAGAGAGAGCATTGAAGACGACTCCCGCTCCGGCGCCCCGGCTACTGCTTGTACGGGAGAAAGCATCAAAGAATTCGAAAAACTTGTTCTTGAGGATGCCAGAATAAAGGTGAAAATTATGGTAGAGATCACCAAGCTTTCAATTGGTACCATTCACACCATTCTTCATGACCATCTTAACCTTTCAAAGGTCAGTGCAAGGTGGGTACCACGAATGCTCACAGCGCCTCAGAAAAAAGTGAGAATCGCATGCTGTAGAGAGCTTTTGGAGATGTGTAGTGAGAACGCGGACGGTGTTATGGATCGAATTGTTACTGGGGACGAAACATGGGACCACCACTATGACCCTGAAAGCAAACAAGAGTCCATGCAGTGGCATAAAAAAGGAACAGACCCCCCGAAGAAGTTCAAAGTCACTCCGTCTGCCGGGAAGCTCATGGCCACAGTTTTTTGGGACTCAAAGGGAATCTTGCTCATTGAGTACAAAAAAAAAGGTGAAACCATCAACGCCACATCCTACGCTTCCACTTTGCATAATTTGCGGGAGGAAATTAAAAACAAAAGACGGGGTAAACTCGCAGCGGGTGTGTTGCTTCTTCATGACAACGCTCCTGTTCACACGGCGCGAGTTTCCAAGGCTGCTGCGCGAGATTGTGGTTTCGAAGAAATCCAATACCCACCCTATAGTCCAGACCTTGCCCCTAGTGATTATTTCCTGTTTCCGGATTTGAAAAAATGTCTTCGTGGAAAAAGATTTTCGGATGATGAAGAACTCAAGTCGGCAATAAATGGGTATTTTGCAGAGAAAGAGGAAATTTATTTTTTTGAGGGTTTAAAAAAGCTTATCTCAAGATGTAACAAATGCATTGATTGAGATTGAGGGGAGATTATATTGAAAAATAAAAATAATTTAAATTGAATTCGCATTTTCCTTCATATCGATACCGAGAATATATTGAACGCCCCTCGTATTTCGCTTTCATAAAGTTTTCACTTTTACAAAGTGAAATAAAACGAAATTGCGCTCGGCGTTATTTCACGGCACCAAAATAGATCATAATGTAGAATGCTATTAATGTCCCCAAGTCTAATGAAGATATATCGTACGATATGATTTATAAAAGAATAACGAACAATGTCCTTCGTCACCGGTTAACTGTTGTTAGAAACATTTCTATTCTAGTTTTTTTTCTTTTGTAAAGCCGACAAGCGGATCTTCTTCCTTTGTGTTAAGATAATTTGGATTTTCTATGCACCGAAATAGGGATTTTTATAAAATATTAGTCATAGCATTTTGACAACTTTCTGGCAATGCTGTTATTGGTCTTAAACGGTTGCTGTATCTGCTACTAGATTTCTTGAGAACAACTCTTTTAATTGATTGCGATTACAATACTTTTTTCAACATTAAACCTTCGTTCCGTGGTTCTTGCTGTGCAAAAAACCGCCTTCTATCCATAACCAGTTTTGGACTCGGTAGATTCCTTAGATGATCATTATGAGTTTTAAAATATGAGAACATGGCACTTCTAATACTATGCATATTATATCCTAATTGATGTAATTATACACTTTTCCATATTTAAAGTAATCTCATTGGACAATCAATATATCTGATTTGGGGATACCTTCTCGACGGAGTTAGCTCTAGTTTTATAATTTCTTTCAACTTACTTCGAAAACTTAAATTTTCTCCTTAACCACTCAACACAATATTTGTAGATCCCTTCTATGTTTATGCTAACACACGTAAGCCATCTTAAACATCGTATATGGCAAAAAATACCATTGACAACTGTCAGTTGGGGTTGAAATTTGATAGATGTAAAAATGTCTTACATATTTTAACAATTAACATCGATTTGGATAACTATAATTGAAATGTGACAGAAACGCAGAAAAAGCACTTCACGAATGGCAGTGCATCAATTTTCTACATCCACAGTAATCTAAGATACATACTACGTGAGCATGTCTTGAAGGAAACCAAACAAAGACCTTCTTATACCCATCATACCAAATTCGACATGGACTGCAGAGAAATCATCAAAAACAAAACCTTTTTAAGAACCTTATTTAACAAAATGCTAATAAACAATTCCACGGTTGTTCAAATTAAGTCAACAGAGTGACCGATTTTAGTATTGCTATTATTTCTACCTATTAAAAGACATCGCAGCAAGGGTCTGTCTACACTTGAATGGAATTAAATAATTGAATCTATTTAAATGAAAATTATTGAAAATGAAAACCAAAACAGCTCTGTTGGAGACAGAATATAACTTTTTACCAAACAATTTCATCACCCCATAACCTATGGTACGCTCGCTGTACCGCATGTAAAGCACATCTTAAAAAGGAATGCAATGTAACGCCAAAGATCCTCCTCCAATACCTCAACGAACCAAATAGGGTCACCTCACGACTTACTATTTTCGCTTACTTTAGTTCACGTCCACGTATCTATTTAACTCTCTTGCGGATCTGAAGGCAAAACCCAACTATAGTAAAACCATCGACGACAAACCCAATTTTCAAAGTCGCAATAATATTTTCTACCGGTTCCATATGTGGGCCCAGGCCAACACAAGTTTAAATGAATCTCCAGCGTTTATTTTAATCACAGATCCGGTGTCGGTGCCCAGTCGACAAGCACATTCTGTGATGCAATTTACTTAAAACAGTCAACGATGATGCTTCCACATACTCTACAAAACGTTTTAGCGTTTGGTTTTTGTCATTCTACTCGTAGATGCAACAATTTTCAATGCTACGTGAGAGTTTTTTTGTATTTTATTTTGAAATATAGTACAGGGAAAATCCCATCCCTCAATTTGTTGTGGGACTCGGAAATTTCATTGCCATTTGGAATACGAATAAATGCGGTGTGCGATTCATCGACATACTCGTACCGTAGGAGCCGTGTACTGCGGATGAGCTGAATGCATGTTTCATCGGTTGAAGTATAAATAGAACTCACGTTTGTTTATGGCGGATTGTTGTTTGGTTTCAATAGCCGCTTACCTGACGATTGGTTGTTGAAAAGCCGCCTATAAATGGCTATAATTGAACTTAATTGGGACCTTGGAAGTTTGGGAATTTCTGCTCTGCAATTGCCGCTGCCGGTAATCATTTGGAAATATAGTGTTTTTTTTCTAGATTAGTGGAATTTCTTAGATCGATCCAGGCTTACGTATGGAATTTTCTGGGAATCGACATGGTTTAACAATTTGTTCTAGGAATGAAAATAGTTTTTCGTAACAGGCGATTGAATTTTGCCATGGGTTCTGAAGACCAAAACCCTTATAAGAAAGAATTTACTTGTACAATAGTTCTATTCAATTAGAGGAAAATTTTTTTGAGAATTTCTACTATTCCTCTTTTGTTGTTTGCTTTGATCTCCAGAGGTATTTTTCTATATTTGAAAAAAAATTTGTAGGTTTACTGATTAAATGCAGTCTTTGCTGATTTTTAAATTCGATAAGTCTTTTACTATTTTTTGTATCTGTTGAATAGTTTGCTAGGTTATAGATATGTATCTAGCAAGGATTTGAACAGACGATTCTTTTACACCGTTTGTAAGATCAACCAAATGGTCCTAATTGAGTCAAAAAAGGATTATGAAATAAAAAAAAATTATGTGACATTAAAAAGATATTGAACACTGCCTCGAATTCTCTGGTTTCCTTCTGTTTCCCATATTATTCAGAAACATTTGTGAAATATTTCTTTTGGTATGTACGCCGATAAAACATTTCTGAAATATTTCTTTTATACCTATTTTCCATTTATGCATTTGAAGAGAACGAATTTAGAGAGATATAATATAGCGTCGTGTTTCATCATAATCAAAAATTTAGAAAACAATAAGAAGGAAAAAAAACAGTTGCAACGGCATTTTTTTGAAATTAGAGAAAATTCAGGAGGCTTATATATTAAGAGATGTCACAATCGACAGTTTAAGTGAATACAAATGTGTGTTTCCCATATTAACGATAGTGGAGGGGAATACAATTAGTTAGGAACGATGTTAGACTGATTTGTCAGTACGATTTTGGCTGTGCTGGAATCTTATTCCCCACTTTTGCAATGAAAACGTCCTTCGCCCTTGCTGACTTGCTACCTACATAGCCAAGAGCCAGAGTACTTTTTGTGCGGTATCAGTTTTTCTTACCCCTTGTGTTGTAGGGCTGGTGTTATACCGCCGACACTTGGTGACTTAAGGCTCCCAAGGCAGATGATTGATCATTATATTCCTTTTAATGGAGAGCAATGATTCCTTTCGATGTGTTGGTCATGCTTTTATTGCAGATGCTGGGCAAGCTTCCGGAAAAATTAGTTTCTAGGAGCAAGAACGCTCTTCGTTCCTCATCATTCTCGGTATAGTTACCGTCCTGTCTTTCTAGCTCTTTGTTGTAATTTGTGGCAGCTGCTTTGTAGCTTTGCATATCTCCGTTACGATCTTCTGCAATAAATAATTTCGGGTTTAAGCTTTGACAAATTTTTTGTCCACTACGGTTCATATTTTCCATCTGTACTGCTACTTATAAGGTAACTTGTTTCGAACGCATCAAGTCCCTTACAACGCCCTATATTATATTTTCTAACTCTAGATAGTTTTACAATTAATTTTGCAGGGTGCCTTTACAAGATTCATAGTAAGTCTTCTTCGGGTTCCTCTCAGGGTTTCTCTTAATACAAGTATTATTCAGGTCGAACACAATAACTTTGTGGGCAAACGTGGACGGCTTCATTGGATGTCCCTTAGTTTTTTAACGCACAAACTCGAATGGTATGTATTATAATTTTTCAGATTAGATTCAGATTGTATACTATTAACTTAAACATTAAGGAAACATTTTCAAAATGTATCAAGTACATTTTGAGATTTAGTGCTCATCTAAGCAAACCGCCCTGAGACGTCATGATGCTTCTCTGCCATTATTCGTAGACTTTGAATCGCGTCACCTGACCCCAATATTCCTTGGTTGTCATAGAGTTTAATAGCATTGCGTTGTATATTTTCATATTATGCGACATAAGCTACACCAATAGGTAAAGGGTGTCCCGAAATTCATGCAAGATTTGAATTTTGCGCTATTTATATCGTAAAGTGTTGCCAAATAATAGAACAGGTAATTTTCGTTCAAAATATGGTCGGAATAGTAATTTAACTTTACTTGTGATCTTAGACATTCTAGCCGTCCTTTAACAAGTGGTTCAACACAAAACATTGAAGTAGTTCGCGAGACTGTAGCTGAAATTCTAGGCACATCAATACTGCACCGTGGTCAAGAATTATACATTTCGAGAAATTCTCTACAGCTATTTGCTGGTCGTATAATTTCCCATTTTGGTGATTAGAATTGGCCGCCCAATTCATGCGATGTAACTTTTTTCTGTGGTTTTTTTTTTGAATTCTGGGGTTTATACTAACAAGCACCCACGCATTGAAGGAGCAAATTGAGTGCTGTATAAACGAAATTTAGCCACATTTATACAAAACCGTCATGGAAAAATTCGATAAAAGAGTGCGATGTGCCAGAAAAGCCATGGAGGCCATTTACCCGATATACTACTCTATTTTCTTTTTTTTAAATTAGCGAGCGCTCAAGGGTTTAAGGAAAGAAAAAGAGGTACCGATGTACATTGTTCTTAAATGTTTGAAGGTTATAATAGACAGGAAATAAAGACTTCAGCGTCTGAAAGCGGATTGAAGGTAAACTGATGAGCATTCATAACGAGACGGGTGTTACGGTTAAAAGTTTGAATGGGCGGAATGCTACTGGCAATTTCAACGGAGCACTGGTGGTGAAAATAGCGGTAGAGCAAGGTTAGACAGGAGACATTTCGTCGGTGTTCGATTATATTAGATATATGGATGGATTATATTAGCTTCACCTATGAGTCTTATCGCATGGTTTTGAATACTATCTAGCAGGTGCAGCGAGATTTTAGTAGCACCTGACCAGAAATGGGCATTTCACTCCGTGTTAGGTTGAACTTAGAGTGCCCGCATGGGGCCAGTAGGTTAGAATAAGATTATTTGTAAGTAATTTAAGCTAATTTTTAAGCGTTTTTTGTTTAGCATATAAGAGTAATTTAAGTTAAAAAATAAAAATGCATAAAAACTGTGCATTTCACTCCAATTTTGAGCGGATGAATGTCTTATACATATATTCAGAGGGGGAGAAATATTTCTTAGATCGTTTGAGGAATCCTAGACATTTCGCAGTATTTTTGGCGACATCAAATATGTGGTCATTCCAATGTAGTTTGTGATTTGCACACATACCGAGAATGGAAGGTTTTTCGGTTTCAACGATGCAAATGCCATTCATGGATAATTACTGGCTGCTTAGATTTCGCTTTAACGACAGCAGACAGCATTGTGTTTTGGAAGCATTAAATTCTACTCTATTAATTGCTCCCCAATTGGTGATGCTGTTTATATTAGAATTTAATGAGCTTAGCATACGATGCCGTTCCCGTTCTACAGCCGAAGAACATGGACGTAAGTCCGGGAACGAATATGAAAAGCAGAGAGTACTGTCGCAGGAGATCATTAATGAATATTAAAAATAGTGCTGGATACAGAACGGAGCCCTGAGGAACACCAACATTTATTTTGTGGATATCAAACTTGAAACTATCGAAAGGTAATTTCTAATCAATTGAAGAAGATATTCACCGATCCCAAATGCACGCATTTTCAACAAAAGATCCTGGTGCCAAATTCTGTCAAATGCCTTAGAAATATCAAGTACAACTATCTTGTTTTCGCCAGATTGATATACGCTTTGGTTCCACTTTTCGGTGAGACATGATATCAAATCACCAGTGGACCTGTTGCTACGAAAACCGTACTGTCGGCCATTGAGAAGTTTTTGTGTTTCGGGATATTTCATGATCTGACGGTTTATCAGGGTTTCCATTACCTTGGAAAGAACGGACGTAAGTGCAATGGGTCTGTAGGAGGAGAGAGAGAAGAAGATTCACCTTTTTTACGGACGGGCTGTACAAATGCTGATTTCCATCTTCTAGGAAAGAGTCCTAAAGAGTAGGATCGATAGAAAAGCTTACGCAGTGGTTTTGGCACCGTGGAAAAACACCTTTTCAGAAGAAGGGGATATTTACCATCTGGACCAGCGGATTTGTGTATGTTAAGATCTTTGAGTACTCTTGCTACTACACGAGTGCGAAAGCGGATTCTTCCCATTGTAAGCGGAAACAATGTACAATCTGGAAGTGTAGACCTGTCTAAAGATCTCACAGATGGAATGTCATTGTAAATGAGCGTTGGGATGGAGATTGAGGCAGAAAACGACCAAAAGCTTGTACTACCTTTGGGACATTGTAGTATTTTTTGCCTCAGTATATACTTTATGAATCAATAAAAAATTTATAATTTTTAATTAAAAACCGGTTTTTTTTTTTCAAAATGAGCGAATTTTGGAGCAGCCTTTAGTTGTTACAATTTTTCGTGATGCCCTTATCTTTATACAGTGGAACAAAAACAAGGGTTGGCACATCCTGAGTAATGCAATAACTCCATAATAAGTTTGTGACTTTTTTGTAGCGATTCTTTTACGAGCCAATTCATAAAATATAAATTAATTTTAAAAATGTATTGTCATTAACTGTGAATGAATATTTTTATGAATATAGCCTCAGATATGTATGTAGATAGAAGTGTTTGACTTAATAGCGCTTTAGTTTTACTCCAACATACTCGTACACAAGTATACATTCGTATTATGATTTTGCATTTTCGTTTTATGAATTTCACTCTTTAATTCTAAACAAGAAACAAATTTAGATAAGCAATGCTTTAAATGCACACTAATACGATCGACATTTATTGTTTCATGTTCTCATGCTGTCACAAATTTGTGGCTTAACACAATAACAAATGACACACGGACGAAATTCAAACTAAAAACTCTTGTCGTTCCCCATTTTTATTATGCAAATAACTATTCACCACACCTTCTCGTGTTGTTGAAATTTTAATTGACTTCAAGTGACATAGGCCCCTAGCCAGTAAAAGTGAGCTCTGTCACATAGTTGACACATATAATAACAGATGTACATGAGTGTAATGACATAGTTTGGAAAACTTATGCAGTTCTTTCAGGAAATCATTAAAAAAAATAATAGAGTGTAGTTGTTTCAAACTCAAATCTACTGACATTTTGAACTGATTTTACGACTTTAATAAGAGAAGAATGAAGAATGAATCTACAGCCAATATGCATATGCGAGTATTTCCTTTAATTTCAAAACGTTCAAGGTGAAGGACAATCCATAACCAATAAAACTGTCTCAAGTATGAATTTCAAAGAAAAAGAAGAAAAATACCCAACCATGATTATATGTTATTCAGCATATTATTACCTACAGCCGTCATGCGTCGGTAAATCGACAGGACTGATATTGTTTTGATTATTAGTTGCGTTTTCGTCTTTGAGTGGGTGTCTATTGTGTCTGTTTTCGAACCCAGAAGATTTTAACGATTCCCCACATGAAATAAAGTTGACGCACGAGTTGATCTGCCTACTATACTGCAGTAAAGTACAAGTTTTTCTTGGCAATATTTCTGCAGTCTACGATTTGCATGACATCTCATTTGAATCAGCTGAGGTTATGATTTAGTTATTTTCTATGAATTGAGATTTCGTGACTTGTCTTACTTAAGGCTGGGTTTGGTCACGTTTATGAGAAATAAATTCTGGTAAACCATACATACCTATGCTAACAGATCTATAGGTTATGGAACCGACTTTTGATCATAAAACTATGAGTCATTCTTTTAAGCTGATTTAGTGATTTCTAAATCTGTCCATCACCTTAAAATAGTATCTGAATATTTTTTATCCTTTTTTGTTTAACACCCATAATCACTTGAAAAACATCAAAGTACCAAATCACCGGTGAATTTATAAGCAATTAAATAATTTTATCACAACCAGTTGCAGTGTGTTTCAGATACTATTTAATAGAGCCAAACTGGAATTTTTCTACCAACCAGTGATGACCTGATGACCAGACTCACATCAGCCACCGTCCACATGGCATTTACTGAATGTTGCAATTATATTGAGTAATTTTGCTCACGTTTCTTTCTATTGAAAGTGAAAAGTGCAATCTGCCATCTTTTTTTGAGGATTCAATATTTTTTGTCACTACTACAACTAATTGTGCAGCCAACGAAGAATTATAATTTATACTGAAAGGTTGAATTGGTATGATACTTACAACGAGATTTGTTGGACCCCTGCTTTGCTGATGTGGACATTGGACTTGGAGTTTGTTTTACTTCTTAATTAATGCTGATGTATCTTCTGTAAAGATCCGGCTACTGTAAGAAAAATTACATTGGGTTTGAAAAGAGCATTGTACTAGGTTATTTAAAGAAAACAACTGAAGCCAACAAAGCAATATAGAATTATTTGATGATTATTCGGTTTTGTTTTTTTTATAAATCATCTATATGTTCTTGCAAACTCAGGCATTATATTGTACGAGTACCTGTGTGGAAGGTAGCATAATCATATGGCTGAACACTGGACATTGATGGAAAATGGACAAAGATACACGAATTTTGTACATTTTTTTATTAATCTAGAAATTCACAATATTGGATCTTGTTTTATAAATAGTATGGAAATGCATCCGACCGTGAATCAAAGGTAGTGGCAATTAAAGGTGATTCGTATTTTATTTTAATCTGCACACATTGTGAATATATTTTCTGTTGTGATTTCTTCTATCATAGTGTTTATTCAGTAATTTGTTTATATCTGGAATAAGGAACTGTAATCAATCTAGCTTGGCAAGTTGCTTCATTTTATATTTTGATCCCGGTTTTATTACAATAAGTACAACACAAGTTGTTTTGGCGTTTTTTTTTTAAATAAAACCATATCTTTTTTAAATATTTTTTCTATTAGTATTAATTAGAAACTGAGATCACATTTTGACCATTCAGGAGCAGTTAAGACAAAAGTAAAATACACGGAAGCGTAAACCGGTTCATTTGAAACAAAGTAAACAAATCAAAAACCAAAAGATCTACGGTTATGGAACAAGCATTGCTCGGTAAGAGTTTTGGTCTGTCGGGTTAGAATCCTCTAACGTTTGACGTCTTTTAGGTGCTAACGAACTTGCACACGGATGTTAAATGGTTAAGTAAGAAGTAATACATCTCCAGCAGAACGCTGTTTAGTTCTTATTAGCTGTACGCCACGCTACGAATACGGATGGATACGACTTCTTGCTATCAAATTACTCTTTTTTAAAATAATGAAGTTCGAGATGTATACAGTGAGTATGAGTAAAATAAGAAGGTGTGGTGCTTACGAAGAAATGTCGACAATGGGGAGTAGAGTCCAGCTGAAGCATGCGGCAATCATTACGAAGATGCGCTATGTTCTGCAAACTTTAATCTTGATCAAAACATATTTGAAATTTCCTTTATACTGAATTTATATGTAACAGTAGTACCAACATGATAAAATACTTATACGTGTACATAGAATACATTACCAACAAATTTTGGATTCCGTAGTGCGCCAGCAATCCAATAGTAATCTGTACTAGAGACAACTAGAAAAAACACATCACATTCCTATCGGCAAAATCCTAAAGATGGGCAGAACCGCACATTTCAATCAAAGTTTACATTGCAGTAGCTTCAGCAGTACATAGACTAAAATTAAAAAAAAGGCCTTAACTGCACCGACCGGAAATAAAAACAAAGAAGTGCGGTAATGTCACTACGAATTAATTGTATCGTAAAGGGTGTTCTTTGTTAGAAGTTTGATTTTTAAACTGGCAACACTGATTCCCCAGATTGTCGATTTGACAGTTGAAAGTTGATTTGTAGTTAGTACGTTTTGCCATTTTACTATAAATAGATTAACGCCAGAACAACGCGTGCAAATTGTGCAAACTTATTTAGAAAACCATGGTTCGGTTCGCCAAACTTATCGTGCGCTACATCCATTTTACGGTCGACATAATCGTCCATATGAGCAATTTATTCGGAACAAGATGAATCGTTTTCACACCACGTACACTCTAGTGGATAATACGCATCCTCAAAGAGGACAAACATTGCGAACAGGGGAAGTTATTGCTGTTGTGGAGCGCAATGTTGAGGAGAATCCGAATGAGTCGATTTGCCATCGTGCACAGCAATTGAAGCTATGCCCATCCACTTTGAGGAAGATTCTACGGAAAGATCTTGGCTTAGAAGCTTATAAGATCCAGCTTGTGCAACAGTTGAAACCGCGTGACCAGTATACGCATCGTAGGTTCGGTGAATGGGCCGAAAACATGATTCAGCTTGATCCTCATTTTTAACGCAAAATTTTATTCTCCGATGAGGCCCATTTTTGGTTAAATTGATATGTAAACAAGCAAAATTGCCGAATTCGGAGTGGAAAAAACCCAGAATCCTTTGTCGAGACGCCTTTACAACCATTAAAACTCACTGAGCTGGTGGAATTATCGGCCCATATTTCTTTAAGGACAATGCCGGCCACAATGTTACTGTCAATGGAGAGCGCTATAGAAACATGATTTTTGACTTCTTCGTTTCTCAGTTGAATGGCATTGACCTGACAGAGCTTTGGTTTCAACAAATTGACGCAACATGCATAATTTCGCGTAATGGACCTGTGAACTGGCCTCCGCTATCCTGTTATCTCACACCTTTAGATTACTTTCTTCAGGGGTATGTGAAGTCAGTAGTCTATGCCGATAAACCAGAGGACGTTGGACGATGTTGTTGCTGATATACGGCCCCAGATGCTCGATAAAGTTTTCGAAAATTTAACTTCATGCGCTTCATTCGAACTAAGCGTGGCACGCATATGCCCGGTGTTATATTTAGACACTAATGGCATACAATTATCTATTACATAAAGCTAATATTATAGACACTGAGATTAGCTTCAAGTATTTTATTTCATATTGCATATGTATACCTCTTAGAAAACACCCTTTATCTTCAGCAAGACGACTAGAAGTTTTATTTTATATAAGAAAATGAGTTGATGAGATGGAAGTTTCACCCCGTACTGTCCTAAATTAAACTGGTGGGGTATGTACTACATATATTTTTCTGACAGTGGCCAAAATTGTGGCGCATAAGAAAACTTTGGACTATCATTTTATCTGAACTAGACTAGAAGGTTACCGTTTTAAATCCTTTTGTAGGAATCATTTTAGAGACATCGCTGGTGTTAAGAAAATGTTCATGAAATCAAAATGTCCAGTGGAGACGGGTAGTTTGCAGACAAGAAATATTTCAAGAAATAAATGCCTGGCTTTTATTTAAGACATCTCGACAGCGCTTATCAGTTTGACTTCGGAATGTGAAAAAAAAACAAACATCATACACCACAATGTCATCTGTTGGCAAAAAAGAACAATAAATCTGCATCTGCGCCGCCATTTTTCTACTATGATGTAGTCGATTTGTGTTAACAAAAGAAAACACCGGATCAACCAACTTACACTTATAGAATGAAATGTCATGCAATAATTTGCCCATCTATTTAAGCTAAAAGAAAAAATGTCAGGCGAAATGTCTGAAATTTAGTCTGACATATTTGTGTTTCGTGGAGATGCTGTGGTACGGACTTCAAAAAAAAAAACTACGGACATAACATTTCAGGAAAGCTACAGTGCTTTATATAAGGCTGTGGATCTATAAAAAGTCAAAAATTGGAAATAAGTATATGCGGTCCTTAGTCTACAAGAGAATGTATGCATATATAGCTTCTATAGTAAATATAATATAGTGATGGCCTTTAGGCACTGCCTAGTTTGTCCTGAAACAACATAGAATTATTTGGAGCAACAGCAAAGTTTGAAAAATAAGGCAAGGAAGACTTCTGCACAACTGAATAGGTCTATGGTAAGTTAGTTGACCTAAAGTGGTAGGCCATATAATCGAAGAAAAAAAAAATACTTTCATACCGCAGTAAGATCTTAATACTGGGCTAAGCAATAACAACACATAGTGCGAATATGTTGTAGGAATTTTTTACCACGGAGTCCGTAGTGAAAATGACGACAAGATGTAAAGCTGAGGGTCCCTTTAGTGCGCCAACAATTTAGGGATGATCTCGCTCTGATAGCCTACCAACATATTTGGCCAAATAAAAATATTCGACTACTGGAAT
Organism: Volucella bombylans; assembly: GCA_949129095.1. Taxonomy (NCBI): domain Eukaryota; kingdom Metazoa; phylum Arthropoda; class Insecta; order Diptera; family Syrphidae; genus Volucella; species Volucella bombylans. The sequence goes on from OX422143.1 coordinate 156,653,467, forward strand.
GCTGTCTGCAAATATAGATGAGAAGGCCCTTAGACTCTAAACTTGATCAGTCATATTTCGACCAGTATAATCCTGCATCGACTATTTTAACCATAAATGAAATAGCATGGATGGAAAACTTTCAAAATCTCGGTTTTTACAAAAACTGCTTTCCCCTGATTGGCTCAAATCGCGTAAGTAACCTCTATGATGAAACACAAGTTACTGCTGTACCATAAACATTAACGTGAGCTTTGTGAGGGACGCTTTTCTGCAAAAGTATAAGTGTGACAATTCCTTTGTTCGAAACAGATAGACATTTTTTGTCATCCTTTTATTTGCATTCCATTTGGATAGGCGGTTGCGTGGTACAGTGATTAAATTCATCGACTGGTCTAAGTTCAAATCTCGACCAACACCGAAAGGTAAAGAAAAAAAAAATTCTTTAACTTAATCACCCCTTCATCAAGTTCCCGAAAGTACGACAGAATCTTTTCCCAATGAAAAAATGTCTATTCTCCTACCATTGATGAGTGCACGATCCGTACTCGCATGTCGCTAGCCACTGAAGTATTTTCTGACTGTGTGTTTTCTGAAGGCTACACTCGCCATTTTCTGGAATCAGAAATGTTCTCCCTCCAACTTAATTTGGTATCTAGGAACTGGACCCCTTGATGAACTCGAGCCAGTTAGTTCAGCTTCCTCTATCCTTGGAGGATTAAATGTAGTTATTGCTCTTCTCTTAGTAAAAAAACGATTTTTATTTTTGATGATTGAGCATTTAGCTTGGTTTTGGTTCCTCTAATATTTTTAAAATCTCGTCCACGACAATTTGTACCCCTGAACTGACATACACTTTAAAATTTCAAGCGAATTAAGGAAGGGTAAATATTTTCATCACTTCAGTTACAGTGATGTGCTACTGAGCCAAAAACCAAAGTCAATCAACAATGACAGCATGCTGAAAGCATCTTGGACCTATCATAATGACACCGATTTTGAAAGTTGAAATCATAATGCGGTTTTAAGTTAACATGGAAAAATCAAGAGCTCTTAGTGTTTTAGCTCTATAATTACTTTTAATGTTGCTGAACCTCAGGTGGAAAATATTGACAGTTTCATATTTCGGTATCGCAATGCAATCCAATAAAATTTAAGTAGCGGTTTAGCCAAGTAAAAATTGTGAATGAATTATGAATGCAATAGTAGGAAAGTGGCTATGAAGTATCATTCGCTGGCTGCAATCCGTCGCTAAAATAGTCCTCGAGTTTTCTGTTTGCAAAAGCGCCAAGCCTTCTTGAGTGCTTGCCTATGAGGCAGTGTCCAGTGATGACACCTATGATGGCGCTGAGATATTTCCTATTTAGAAAGATCAGACTCTTAAAGCGATTCAGATCCAGCTTTGGCCAAATCCGTTTGGTCGCTAGACACGTTGGTCCAACAGTCCACCTAAGGTCTGTTCTTTTATTGACATCCAGCTTTAATATTAATTTGCACGTAGCGATTGGTATACCTATGCTACCCTTTTCCGGTAGAATTGGTAGAGTGGTTCCGATTTTGGCGAGTTCATCGGCCCTATAGTTCCCTGCAATGACTCTGTGGCCCGGCACCCAGCAAAGGTGAAGGTTGAACTGCTCTGCCACCTCCATAAGAGATGATCGGCATTCGAGGGCGGTTTTGGAATTTAATGAGACCGAGTCCAGGGACTTGTTAGCCGCCTGACTATCCGAAAAGATCTCGATATCCTTTGCAGATATCAGATTTTTCTTCAGCCAGGACAGAGCTTCTTTAATCCCCAACATTTTCGCCTGGAACACTCTACAGTGATTTGGAATACGGAAAGAGAGGCTTAGATGTAGCTTATCTGACAAAACACCGCCACCAACTCCGCTGTCGGCTTTAGATCCATCTGTGTAAAGATCGATTGACTTGTCCTCCATGAAAGTATCTTCCTTCCAGAAAGATCTAGAGGGGAAGCTTACATGGAAGTCTTTGTCAAACCAAAGTTCAGGTATGGTGTAATCGATGTTCTCTGTGAGAATTCCTAATGTATTTAGAATGCTAGGGTGGCCAAATAAATTATTTGTCCACTGCTTCGTCGCTTTAAAGCGAATAGCTGCAGTCTACTGCAGTCGATGCTTACCTGAGACGGCCAAATATATATTATTACTGAAAATTTACATTGAAAATTAAAAAAGTCGAAGTATAACACGTAACTTTAAGTTTCTTCAATCAATTTTTTTTTTTGCTAGATCAATTAAAAACTTCGCGAAGTGCACAACTGTTATTTTAAGGCTAAGGTTTGTTGTTTTTACTTTGGAAAACAAAAATCCATTAAAATTGAGAAAGATAAAAGGTATAAGTCATTTAGTATTACGCAAAAACCCTCACGTAATTGCGGAAGAAGGCGCTCACAAAGCTACATAAATCGATTTCCCTTTCCTTTTCGCTGTTATTGCCATCCGTTGGATAGTTAACAGTGCATACTGGTGAAGATAACCAATTAACTATGCAGCCAGAGTCCGTTCAGGGCAGGCAAAGGAAAATGTGTACAATTGAAAAAAAAAAATAAAATAAAAGAAAACCCCAACCCACCATCAATGATGTCAATTTCTTGCCGCGAGCCCAACTGGCCGAGTATGCAAAACCATGTCGCCCAGTACGCATTCACAAAAACTTTTCTTATGCAACATACTCGTACTTGTGCATATTCGTAAGTATCTCTTCCTAACAAATGTCGCTTGAGGTATACGTTGTCTGCTGATCAAACAATTATTATAAATGTCACTATCTACGCCCAGCAATGCCCACTGTTGATTTCCTCTTTGGCACAAGAGCACTTGGCGGTGCTTTTTAATTTACCTCATGCGTATATGAATACGAATACCTTTCAATATTTTATTCTTCACCCAAATTGAATGGAAACTAATATAAATTAACTTTTTTTTTTAATTTCAGATCTGCACTATGTAAGGCAAGCGGCACGGGCAGACGTACCATAATAAGCTCAATTTTAACCTGACAAATATCCATTTCCCGTGTCAACTGATTTCTATTCAACAATTCTGTGATACTAAAAACCAAAAGGTAAGTCTAATTGCGGCCGCCTATGTGATCTAATTATGCCATAAACTTGGCCTATGTTTCCTGAGTGGATTACTCCACATACAAATACGAGGATAGAAGTGTAAGCTGTTGAAAGGTTATTTATGGAGCTCTGTCCCCTCAGGGAAACGCTCTTTTAAATGACATAATTGACATCGTAATTAGTTTTCGATAAATTATGTTACTTGAGGCGCACATGTGAGCAGGTCTAGAGTTATGGTTACCGTGTAGGTTCTTAGTTCTAGTGAATGCGGAAATTTATGTTCCACAAAACTTTTCTTTTATCCGATTAAGAACTTGCGCGGAACTTTTTATCCAGTAGATACGAGTATTTGCAGTCAATACAGTAAGTCGGGTACCTAAAAGGTGGTAACACGAGGGCACATGTCGTGAAATGACGGTGTTCTTGTACTCGTACTGATACACTTGGTACCACACGGTTGTAGAATGTGTTTCAACAGCTTTTTGTAATAAATTTTCGGATCGTGTAGCTCTCTAATTATTCCAAGCCTGAGTGTCGCGCATGAAACCCTGAAACACTAAAATACGACGTAGAGGGTATGCCCCTGGGTATTTTAATGGTGGAAAAACGAACAAGTTAGCGACACTAAATCTAGGTACTCAGATACAATATAATGGTGGGCACTGTGATCCTATGGCGTTGAGGTGTATATAGACTAGAAGAATTTAGTTTGAGTGTGCCATATGCCGCCTGGCACCCAGTCGGTTGTGATTTTCAACTACAATATAAGTGCCTGTGTCAACTGGTATCTGGTTTATATGGGAACACATGTTCCGACTTCGACCTGGAGGGGTGATTTAAAAGTGTGAATGTTCCTTGTTTCTTTCTATATTTCATATTTTGAAGTATTGCTAAAAACTATTGTGGCAAAGCAAAGCGAATTTATGCTTTAAGTAGCTTAGTATAGCTTTTTCGCAACAAATTGCGGTTTAGGGGTATATGTTGGTATTGAAAAATCTGATATGAAAAACGGTCAGCAGTGGTAAAATTCATGTCCCTTAGTAAAGCAGGAAATACATTGAGTGTGCTAGTTCCAACACATGGTGTAGTCAAATAAAGATAAGACCACCGAATATTAGATTTTTTTAAGAATAGTCTGCTTCGTATCAATGCATCATCAACAATGCGAATACTCTGTAAATTTTGAGACACATTTGAAGCTTGCATTGTACAATAACTTTAGATGTGAGGACAAGCTAATTGTATGTGTTTCGTTGAATGAACAGAAGAAAGGCTAAACTTTAAATGCGGGATAATAATATATATATAACAATAATAATAATAATAATAATAACAATAATAATAATAACAATAATAATAATCCTAAAAAGCACCAAATATGGATATAAAATAAAAAGTAACTCCAACCAAGCTACTTTAAGTCACTTGATGTACATGGACGATCTTAGAATCTATGCTTCGACAAAACAACACCTTCATCAACTAATAGAAATAGCCTCCATGTTCAGTAATGACATTAATATGAAATTTGGATTAGACAAGTGCAAGACAATACAGATAATTAGAGGCAAAATGGCAAAGAGTGATGAGGAGTCTAACATATCTAATATTAAAGAAATGGAGGAGCATGAAGTTTACAAATACCTAGGCATGATGCAAAACAGACGCATTGACAAGAAAATAGCCAAGAACATTTTGACCAGAGAGTTCAAATCCCGTATCCACAAAATCGCTAAAACGAATCTTAGTGGCAAACACCTAATTAAGGCTGTGAATACGTATGCGATCCCAATACTTACCTATAGCTTCGGGATAATCAAATGGACAACAACCGAACTACAAGCATTGCAGCGAAAGATCAGAACAATGCTCACATGTTATAAGTTTCACCACCCTAAATCATGCTGCGAGAGAATGGTAACATCGAGAAAAGAAGGTGGGAGAGGTCTAATAGATCTTCAAGTACTGCATGACAACCAGATACAAACACTCCGACACTATTTCCACCTTAAGAGCGAAAGATATGGCCTAATACAGACAATAGTAGAAGCAGATAAAAATTGACACCTTTAAACCTGGACGGAAATTTTGAGAGACAAGCAGAGGATAAGCTTATAAGGGACCGAAAATGGGCAATTAAACCTATACACGGTCAGTATTTCAGAGACATTAATGGCGAAAATGTTGACAAACTAATGTCAAACAAATGGCTGTTAAATGGTGAAATGTATGCTGAGACCGAAGCGTTTATGATTGCTATTCAAGATCGCGTTATCCCGACTAAGAACTATAGAAAGCATGTAATGAAAGATCCGTCCATTGGAGAAGACACATGCCGGAGATGCAGAAACCATGCGGAGACTATAGACCACATTATATCGGGGTGCACAACATTGGCGCAGTCAGAATACACTCGAAGGCATAACAACGTAGCCAAAATACTACATAAAAACCTTCTCGAGAAATATAAAATACCACATGACAAAGCACCCTATTATAATTATAAACCTTTCCCTGTAGTTGAAAATCGTACCATCAAGATCTACTATGATCGCACCATTCACTCGGAACACACCAGGCTTCATAATCGTCCTGATATAACTGTCATTGACAAAGAAGAGCGCAAGGGTATCTTCATTGATGTTGCGATTCCAGCTTCAAGAAACATGAGCCGAACATACAGCGAGAAACGTAGCAGATATTCCGAACTCGCTGTGGAGACTAAGCGCAATTGGAATCTCAAAGAAGTGAAGATAATCCCAATAATTATCAGTGCGGAAGGATTAGTACATATGGACTTACAAGAGGACATAAAACTTCTAGGCCTGAGAAGGAGCACTATCGACGCTGTGCAGAAATCTGTAATCATCGATACCTGTCACATAACCCGGAACTTTATGAACATCGTTTAGCAGCAAATTCAATAGATACACAGTGTAATTATATTTGATATATTTTGTATTAGGCTAAGGCCCCCAAAATATGTTGTATAAAAATACCCAATACGGAGAAATACATAACGATAATAATAATAATAATAATAATCATATTATTATTATATAAAAGACTAAAATTCAATACGGTGAAATGTCAAAATTTTCTGCAATTTTAGTTAACGCCTCGTAGGCGTTAATACACGCAGTATGCAAGCATACGGCACATCTGTTTCAGGCATTATTTTGAGTTTTTTAAGCATACCACCTTGATCAAAAAGTTCCAATTTATTCAGAAAATTAAAAATACAAATTTATTCATATAAATCTATATTGCCCCCTTCAAAGTAATCCCCATCGACTGCAACACACTTATACCAGCGCTTGATCCAATCCTCGAAATATTTTTTATATTCGGTTTTCGGTATGTCCATCAGTGCTTCCTGCGATTTTTTCCTCTCGGCTGCTGAAACGCATTCCCGGTAGTGTTTTTTTAACTCGACTGAACAGAAAGAAGTCACAGGGAGCCAAGTCAGGTGAATTCGGTGGCTGTTGGACGGTATTTGTTGCATTTTTCGTCAAAAAATTACGAATAATGATGGCAATGATGGTGCGACGGTGCATTATCATGGTGCAAAATCCACGAGTTTTCTGCCTACGATTCTGGTCTCTTTCGGCGAATTGCTTCATGCAAACGTCTCATAATGCCCAAATAATACTCTTTGTTTACTGTCTGGCCTTCTGGCAAAAATGATGCACTACATCGTTGTAATCCATGCAAACCGTGAGCATTGCCTTCTTTTTTGACTGATAACGACGTGTTTTTTTTTTGGTCTCGACTCATTTGGTGAACGCCATTCACTTGCCTGATGTCTGGATTGCATGTCGTACTCATAAACTCATAAACCCGCGTCTCGTCTCCAATAATAATCCTTTTGATGAATGTGGGATCGGATTCATCCTCGCAAATCATCTCTTTTGCGACGTCAACACGGTCTCTTTTTTGCATAAAATTGAGGTCTATTGGATAGTTAACTTTGCTGCTACACGACCGAAACCCAAATCTTTAACCAAAATGTCGTGGACGGATCCATAGGCAATGTTCAAGTCCTCCGCTATCTCTTTGATGGTTAATTTGCGGTTATTGTCCAACATCACTTTTACTCCATCAATGTTTTCGTCGGTTTTCGATGTCGATAGTCTGCCACTGCGCTCATCATCTTCGATTGACTCACGACCACTTTTGAACCGCTTGTGCCACTGGTAAATGACCGTTTTCTTTAGAGAATCTTTGCCGAAACACTTTTCCAAAATTCCCAACGTTCGCGGACAATTAAATCCGGTTTTTACGAAAAATTTAGTACAAGTTCGTTGTTGCAAATTTAAATCCGTTTCTAAAATTGTAAAAAATCGCCAACACACACAAAGATAGATGTACTCTTGGCTGCGTAACTTTTTCAAATGTCAAGCTATGACGCCAAGATTTAGAGGTAATATCAACAACAGATTTACCAACTTAACAAAAAACCTCAAATCGGAATAATGGAAGCGCCACACGGTGGTTATTCCGGGAACGTTTTGGCTCAAAACAGTCTATTTAAACTTAAATAAATAAGCCCAAATATACAGAAGTCTTAAAAATATGACTCAATTCGTTCAAGATTATAGTCGGTAGCAAAGATATGTTGTCGCTTTTTATAGTATCTAACGATCTGTTGGCATCTTGCTGGAAAACATATCAGGAGCGTTTGAAAAACAAGCGTGCCTTATTGAGTCACTCCATTGCGTAAAATTAAAATATATGACCCGTTTCTTGTTGTTTGTTTGTTTGTTTTTTTTTTTCCAAAATTTGGATGAAAATTAAAATGTCTTTCAAATTGAAGATCCATGTCACGCAAAAGCCATTTATCGTGACAAATTTACAGCAATAGTTGTGAACTGCATTTGGCACTTAGAGTGAAGACATTTCAACTAACTGACACTTACATAGATGTCTAACATTCACTTTCATCACGATTTTTCTGTAAGGTGTATGCTAAATGTCTGACATTAAATGGTTGACAGTTTCTTATTTAAGATCAGCCACTGCTGGAATTTTGATTTGGCAATATTTCTTGATCATTTGTTTATTTGAAATTTCGTGCAACTGAAGATGTGGGAAATTGATGATGTGAAGATTACGAGTATATTGACAATCGAATGACAATGGCAGTTAGCTGGGTGTGAAGCAAGGTGATATTTGGCATTAAAATGAGAAAGTGTTGAAGAGGTACTGAAATATTGGGCTTCTTTTGCAATGAAACTCACAAATGAGGATGGAAACGATTTACGAGAATAGTAGTATAGGTATTTGTCAATAAAAGTAACAAGTTGTTTTGAGAGTAGGTATCATAAATTTTTTTGCTCAACTTCTTTTATGGTTCAATCTATCGATTGCCAACACTCACAAAGGACATTATTTCCTTATCTCTTTTGTAATGATCTGTTATGAGTATCTATTAACCGAAATTGGTAAATGCTCATTCAAAATTATAAAATTCCATTGAATCACTGTTTTTCGAAGCGTAGCGTGAAGTGCTTTACCACTAACATTAATATCATCGAGCACTACGTCTTGGCTCTTTTAAAATTGCCAAAGGCGCATAAAAAAAAATCACATAACATACGATGCGATACGCCATACAAAAATGAAATGCAAAAAAAAGAGGAAAAAAAATGTAAACAAAAACAAAGAAGAGGCGAGCAAAGGAGAACTACTAAATAGACTATGGCACGCTCTACTTAACACACACATGCTCGTATAAGACTTTGTTATGCCGATCGCGTATCTAGGGGACAACTTTTGCTTTCACGCTTCTGTTTAGTTTGGCACCAAAAATGTCAGCGGTTTCGGGATTTTTTATTTTTATTTTTAGATTTTCGACAGTCAACTCATATTGAACCACAAGTATGTGCTTTAAAATTCCATTGCAGACAAGTCTGCGGCACTTCGGTTCACCTAGCTTTTTGTTTGTTATCAGTGGTGCAAATGGGGAATTTTTATTTATTGCCATACATCATATCCACCTCCCAAAACGGTCTTCAAAAGACCGACCGACTCGTTGAACGGCTGGCGTTGGTAGCTGTTTACGGTGATTTTCACACGCACTCATCGTGGCGTGTTGAGTATCTGCGAGCACATGAATTAAAAAAAAAAAGCATGTGACAGCAATATGCATTTGTAGCTGACTACCTACGAGTACCTTTACTATGAACCCGAAGTTTCACTTTTAATGGGCTTCAACTGCTGTTAGCAAGTGAAGTATCTTTATTTGGTTATGAAAGGCTAGTCTTCTTATTTCTTAAATATATATAAAATATAACTCTATATTTATAAAATATAACTTTACGCCATAGAGCATCATTTTTGGGGCGTTTGTTGATTTGTTTTACATCCGATTGTTTGATCCTTCGAACCGGATATTCAAGAAGTGTTATATATCTTATTTTATCTTCTCCTCTTTTTTTTGATTACCCATGTAGAACTATGGCCTGCAGTCATAAATAAAAGAAGTCTTTTCGCAACTTAGACTAGTGTTTCCCCAGAGCCATTGTAATTGTTTTGAAAAGGCACTCAGTGACAGCCCCAGGATTTTTTTGAATGACGGCTTCATATGTACATCGAAAAAATAATTTACCTGACCACCAAAAACACACATACTCGTTGCAATATGTGGAAGAAAAAAATATGACTATGGGCTAGCAATTCCCATCAGCAAGCGCTCTCTAGGCTTCTCTCCTCCCGGCTTCATCTGCAGGTTTGATGTAAGTACAAGTATTGTACATACTCGTACAATACATTCGATACTCTGAAAGCTCACGGAATTTTAATTTGAGGCTCTGTTGCAGGTCAACTGAATATGATTATACGAGTACTCGTACATAGATACGAGTATGTAGCGGTAATTAAGCTGTGAAGTATAATTATACCTAGGTTCCATGTGCACTTATGGCCACACAATTATGTGGGAACTTACTATAGCCGATTCGGTGGTGTTGTTTTTTTGGTTTCGATGATGTTGAAGACGATGGTTATCTGTTTTGAAATTATGGCAAATTCGTGACGTGGTTTGTTAGCTTTTTGATTGAAATTCATGTTGACTGCGGTGGGGATGTAATGAAAGGGGCTGAGTTGTTGTATAGTATATGTAGTATGCCTAATTATTTATTAAACTTTGTTGTTCCCTTGTATGCAGTTATTGTTATTAGTTAAGGTGTAGTAATTTACATAGTTGAACTAGGGTGAGTAGAGATCGTAAACATATTTTACGGTTGTTTGAGTTTGAAAAGGTTCATTACTCGCTTTTGAATCGGTCATTGATTTGACGTAGTCCTTGATATATAGCTTCGATTTTGTACTTCATTTTATCGCATTTCACCTCTACCACAATTTCTTTTTTTTAAGATACAGTAACCAAACATTTTGCGACATTGTAGACTTTAATATTAGCGTTGAGATTGTTTTTATTGAAAAATTGTTATTATTCTGCCTTTCAAAAGTTATCGAATTAAATAAGTTTCTTGTCAAAATGTTATTTTATTATGTTATTAGGAATGTTACTTCCATTCGTAAGTTTTTAGGTGTACGAACTGAAAAAATCCGGGATAAAAAATTATTTGCTTTTGATATCGATGCTTATTCTATTTTTCTAATATGTATGTTCAATGGTCACCTATGTACGTTTGTAGTTAAATCACCTATAACTGCTTGCAGCTTTGCAACGTTCGAAAAAATTGGGATGATTGTCATGCGAGAATGTACCGTGGACAAGTTATGTGCGCTCTCGATCGCGTGGTGTGATTTTTTTTTAAGTTGGAACTGTGAATGACCCTACAGTTTAAATTCCGTACTTGTACATTTACAGTGAACAACCCTCACAAAAGTGTTGACTAAAAAAAAAATCTGCTGTCGGTCCAAACCAAAGTAACATCAAACCACTGCATCGCTGGTGGAACTGCACATTTAAAAAAAAGTGGGTTATGGCGGCAGATTGCTGGTAAAAGTTTTCCTCGCTTGGAAAAACTGTACAAACTATTCCGTGAATTATTTCTGTGGGGACGGTTGAGAATCCACAGTACCGCAGTGAAATGCATTAGAGAGTTAATTTCTTATGGACAAATGAAGTTAACCATGATGATCGGTGATTAAAAGATGACCAATAACAGCATCATTTATTGCAGATGGGGGAAGCAATTTTTAATTGCATTACATATTCACTTTTTATAGAAAAATTATATCAGCCCACATTTTTTCTTAATTGAACGGTTCAGATCTCGGCATTAGAGCTATTCAAATTTTTGCCAGGAAAATGTTTGCTGCTATATTGTTCCTATATACGGTTAGTGCCGTTGAATCGAAAGAAGAAGAGTTGAAGGCGTTACAAGGCGTTACAAGGCGTGAAAGGCGTGAAAGGCTCACCATGAGATTAAGCTTTTTAAAAGTCACAAGTTTTTGTCCTCTTCCAATATACGAGCAAAAGAAGGCGAGGTGAATTTTAAATATATCGTAACTGAGAAGAAAAATATATAGATAGCAGGCTAAGTTAGGCTCAATGTGCCCATCATCTGTGCTCTAGGAAGCGCCCGATTATTATTCATACAGAGGCAACATCATACGTTCATTTACAGCCCTAGTGCCTCAATTTTAGTAAGCCAGATGCAGAGAGCAGTTATTTTTGAAATATTTGTCTTCTAATTCGTACACGTCAATATTAAGGACTGGCATCGGGGTGGCTTTTCCTAAAATATTAAGGATATGCTGCGGTAAACCTAATGCTGTGTTCTAATGTTCAAATTACTTTTTGTGGTATTAGCAAGCGCAATGTGAGAAAAAACAATCTTCGGGAATACCATACTATCATATATGTAATATTGGCTACAGCATGTATCTTCTTCCCAGATAACTTTGTAAAAGTGTATGACTAAGCTTTCCAGTTAAACCCGTTAAATTTGTGAATTAAAAGCAATGCTAGTGAACAGAATTTCGATTGAAAAGTGATTATGCGCAATGCCGTGTCTATTGCTATTTTTCATGTTAGTTGACACTTGGTAGACAACGTCAACAGTTCTAAAGTCAACTTTTCAACTAAGGGAGTTCTTTGTGTCTGTAGGAATAAGCTCTTGGGCTTGGTGTTGGTGCCCTTCATGGAGGACGATAACCTAAGACTTCACTAAATGCTTCTATTTACTTTCCAGTGGATTTATTATATACACTGTTCTTATACGAATAAACTGTATTGTGAAGAGCGATAGTGAAATATCTGTAAGAGTAAAGCTGCACTTGAGACCTACCTATAGTTTAGGTCAGGAAAGGCGTTCTCGGTCAGGAAATGAATGCATTACATATTTCAATATCTCGGCGGAATAATTATAGGTACTCGTAATACAACTATACATTATTTAATCTGTCTAAATCAGTAGAAATGTTTGCAGACAGACAAGGAGTGCAATCTTCTCGAAATTTGTTTGAGGGTTCAGTTCTATAGAAACACAATATTCTGATTAAGTAATTCCAAACTGTAAGTACTTGATGATTAACTGTTTAATTTATCGGATTTTTTGTTCCACAAGACGAATCTTCGTCATTCCTTCAACATCACATTTTTCGTCTTAACCAACGCTAATCAATTGGAATCACAAAAGGGATTTTCTCCTTATTTGAACACAAAATCCCATCTGGTGCTTAAAGACAATGGAATCAATCATATAAAGTGATTTGATATAGTTTCGAATCACTCAGAAGCGGTAGTATTTCTTAATAGTCAAATCAAACGAGTATTTATCATACAAATGCTTTAATGCTTAATCGGCAGTAGGTGTGTCTAACTGCAAGCTCTTGCCAACCCTCAAGTTAGGTGGTACAAATCTCATGAGAATGGCATTTCAGTTGCATTGTTGCCTCAATATACCTATTAATTAATTAGTTTTGGACCAATAAATCGCCTGTATTATCTAACAATAAATCATTTCCACTAGTCTCTCATGAAATAAGGAAAGAAAAAAAAAAGTGCTGGCTTTGAGTCTGAATTGGCTCACATGATAGCAGCAGGAAATACCAGAGTTTCATTGAGAGTTGCGTTGCGAATTACTTCATCTATGGCAATTTCGAACTCAATTGGAGATCACCATGATTTGCGATGTTGAAATCTCTCTTACCCTGCACCCGCCTGAGAAAGGGTAGCGTAATACTTAACACAGTAAGCAATCGATTGTAAAATTATGGAATTGGCATATACGAGTATGTGTGTATGTACGATGTGTGTACATAGTATTTGAAATATGCCTCTTGGACTTGACAAGATCGTTTAAGACCGTAGCGATGTAGATGGCAAATGCAGGTTGACCGAATGATTGAATATGCCCCTGTTTAAAATAGTAAGGCTAGACAGTTGTTCAGGTAAGGCAATGACAGGTATTGTAAATTATTGCAAAGTTGTTCTAAATGTGTAGAACATAATATACGAGTACATGTCCAGGAAATGTGACATACTGTCGACCAAGAAGGATAATTGGACTTTTATGACACCTTTTCCTTGTGCGGTATATTGATATGAGAACTTACTTTGCAATGTACACAATGTAGACACATTGTATAATACTCGTATATGGCAAGTGGAGGTTACGCTAAACATCTGAAGTGCTATTTTCAGAGATTGTACTGAGGAGAGAAAGCAGGTTGAACTCCAAATATACAGGTACGTAGGATAGAAAAAGCGAATGTTGCCTATATACTAAACATGACTCTTCTTTATCATTTACAACAAAGGATTCCAATTTTAGATCCGGTTGACGACCAGCTAAGAAGAGTGCAGGAACATTTTCCTTTAGATTAAAAAAGTGTTTGCCTCTTCTCCTACTATCACATAAGATACTAGATGTATTGTATACTGATGTAGAAAGAGAAAGAGATTGCTAGTAACAAGAAAAATCAGCATATGATTATTCATATGTATAGCAAGACGCTATTTAATATTTGGCCTAGGATATAGTAAAAAAACAATGGCATTAAACTAAATAAAACTAAAGTTACGGTTGTTCTAAACCTATGTTGAATCCGAGGTGCTTATGGCTCCAACAACTACAGAATGTTCGCGAAGAATCATGATCGTTAATGAAAATTTGAAGTTGACACCTATTAACTCAACGTTCACATTTATTATAATTTTAATTTATTTGATAGGATTGTTAATAATTGGCATGATCAATTTTGACTTGACTTTCGAAATTATGGGTATAAAGAATTCAAATCTTGGATATCAGTAAGTCATTATCTGCTTTCCGCGCCGCTTGAGAAGCTTTATTTCTGGTCATTCCGTATGACGCAAAAACATGGATTTTATCAAATATCAAATTAGCAAAAAAGTCTAGTTGGTTTGACAGAAAGATTTTCATTATATGTATATATTGTAGTTTGGAGATGAGGACTAATGTCGTTTTCGTTTGGGCTGTCAGAAGGCTTTTTTTTTGTGTACTCCGATTTTTATTTAAATAGAACACTATAAATTTCTTCCGACTTTTATATTTTAAATATATGTGCTTGCGAATCAATTTGAACATTCAGAATAATAAATTGGCCAAACACAGCCGATTGCACGAAAACAGAAATCTAGTTTGACATACTATTCTATTTGACGTTTTTGTATATTTATGTGTGTTAGTACATTTACTCTAGAGGTCTTCATACCCGAGTATCAAAATATCGGGTACCCATAAGGATTTGGGTACCCATTATACTACTTATTATTTCTCATATATCAAGACCATATAAACATTAAAGCAATTAAACCATAACTTAAAAAACATTTAATCCTGAAAAGCCTTAAAAATGAACACAAAACTAGAAACAAAAACATAAATAAATAAAATACATACATATATGTATAAGCTTGTAAGTAGCATTAATCCTCAGTTCTAACCACTAAACATATAAAAAAATGTAATAAAATTCATTATTTCAAATAATTTAGAAACAAAATACAGATATTTTCCAATTAGATATGTTTAATTATTTTGCAATATGGGGTTGTACCACACGAAATGTCCGAAAATCGGTGCATGAGATTGCACAAAGCATGGGAGTATCCCCATGACAATGACAATAAATGGACACCTTTCTCTCATAGGTAAAGAAACTCGGTAAGTGGGTACCCCATGAACTGAACGAATCTCAAAAACTATGGCGCATGGAAACTAACTTGTACCGCTTTTGCATCGGATGAAAACTGGATACTGTAAAATACTCGTAATCATAAAAGATCCGGGCAGTGTTTGAATTCAGATGAAAAACCAAAACACACCCCCAAGCCCGATCTTCACCCAGAAAAGGTTATGGTGACAATTTGGTGGACATCGAAAGGACCAATCCACTTTTCATTTCTTCAACCAGGAGAAACGATAAACGCTATCAAATATTGTGAGGAAATCGACATATTGCATGTCAACGCACCTGCGTTGATCAAAAAACACGGTCCGATCCTTTTGCATGACAATGCTAGATGCAGTTGAGATTTGAAATTCTTCCGCATCCACCGTACTCTCCTGATATTTCCCCAACGGATTACCATCTTTTCCGCAATCTGGATTCATTTTGCCGGCAGAATGTCTTCCGGAACCGAGCAGAGGTCATAAAAGCCTTTGAAGATTTCATTGCTTCAAAAACTCAGCACTTCTACGAAAAAGGAATATATGACCTTGCATCACGTTGGAAGAACGTCATAGATGCCAATGGATCCTATTTTGATTGAATAAAAATTTTGCGGAAAAATAATATTGGCTTTTAAATTTTTACTGTAAAATCGGACATTTCATGTGGTACAACACCATACTTGGTTGCAACAATTTTTGATTTCTCTTCAAAAATGTCACCAAGTATACATTAACTGTGGGTCACACAGATACATGTCGAACTCATTAACGGCTTTACCATCTGATCTGGCTTCTAATAAAAAATCCATGGCACTACATCTTTAACTCACAACTTCTCTACTCTCGATGGACATAGAGTTTTCTACCAAGTTCCGCACATGTTTTCTAAAAGGTTCTCTCACTTCTTCAACCTCGACCTCCAAGTTTGTATGTCTTGGATCCAAAAAAACAGAAAACTTGTTCTGTGAGAACTTCTTCGCCTATCCGTTTTGAACCTGCTCTGCAAGCTTGCTTTCATGACTCCCATAAAGCTGACAATATTTTCATTATCTCCGCTGTTTGAATTTAGGTGTTTATTAATTAGACCACATATAATCAGCCCTAGAATGGAAATTGTTATATTTTCTTCGCAAAGTAATGTTGTTGCAACTTGGAATGGCTTCAAGATTTTAACAATCACTTCTATTTGTAATCATTCTCTTTCGCTTACTTCAAGTTTCAGAGCCAATGTTGGAGATGTAATATCTCTATTTGGCAAAACCGCAATAACAGCACTTCGATTTGCTAAGAGCCTTTCACATATTAAATAAGATGTATTCCATCTTGTAGGGCAACTTTGAATTAATTTTTGCTCATGCAAGCCAAGTTGTCTCTGTGGAATATAATCCCCATCTTCACCAAAGGTGGACATTACCAACTTTATTATGTTAGAGTATTTGTGACCCTTACCCGATATTGTCGGGTACCCGATAGCTGATATTACGGGTTAACCGCGAACTTAGCTTTTATCCGCATTACCTGGGTACCCGGGTTGAATTTTTGAGATGGGTATTACCCGGGTAAAATCAAGAGCATTAATTTTAACATAAAATCGAGGAGAGTAATTTCGATTCTCAAATGAAAACGAGAAGCAAAATTTTGATTCTGCAAAATGAGGGGAACTGGTTTTACGTTACTTTTCTTCTTCGGAATGCGGAGAAAAGTCCAAACAACATAAACGAATATTAGGTTCCTTAGATAGCGGGAGTGTATACATACCTATGGTTCAGCTTTTGCTTTTTTATTTGTATTTTCGGTATGATAGTTTCTGCAACTGCTTCTGCTCTCTTGTTCTTGTAGAGCCAGCTTGATTTGAAAGTGAATTTTGACTCCACACTTTTTTGTAAATCGAAATATTGAAAACAAACAAATGTTGTAGGTCCAAATTGTGTTCCAAACTACGTATGTACAATATATCTACATCTTTGAGTTGGTGCTACAATTTCTAAGACGTTTGATAATTATAATGTTTAGATAATCACAAAAACAAAGTTTGCATTTGATTATTCTTTATCGATCTGCATTTAACTGCTGCTTGTGAAGTATTTATTATGTTGCTCCGAATCGACAGACTTCTTTATTACATAACAACATTTCATTGGCTTAGTCCCTTAGTTAGAACTTGCTCTCTAGCCTGGCCTTTGATGGGTGGAAGTGATTGAATAAAAGTGACACAAGGTCATTGCTTGCGTTTCGTAATAACTAAATGGAAAGGTAAATATCTGTTCAAACCCTACCGATATTTGCCTCAAATTTGTCATAATTCAAAATTCTGCCTCCGAGTGAGCTTCAAATTTTGTTTTTTGGTATTCTTACGAGTAATTCAGTTACCATTTTATTTCGATACGGTAAATTCCGTGAAATGGGCCTTTAAAGTCGATAAATAGGCCTTTAAAGTCGATAAATAGGTGAGTGGTGTCAAATAAAAATAGGAATGTACTGCAGTGTCAAAATTGGGTTTCCTATCTAAGGGATTTGATATAAGATAACTTTGAAAATTGGCACTGTTCACTGAATTTGAATTTGTTACAAAAGTTTCAAAAAAGTTACATATGTATGTATTTTTTTGGATTACAAATTTTTGTTACTTTTATACAGATAGATGCTACATTTTATAATTCCTTAATTTTTTTCAAAAACATAGGCTTGCGTAGTTCAAGCAGATGTAATTTGTTGAATATAGCTTCATATCGTCTACGACCGTATTTGTTCCGTTACCTCGCGACTATACTTGTATATAAATTTTGAAGTCATATTCTTATGTTTATCGATTATTGAATTGAATTTGCAATTATAAAACCGGTGGACGGAAAGACACGGTTTGATGTCAAGATGTAGGGTATTTAGTTTTTGGAGCCCACGCACCACACGCCATGGTGCCGTTACTCTGGTGTAACTCCACTAAGCTGGAATCACACTGCCGAAGAACTTTTGGTGGATATCTCTATTCAGATGGAATTGAACCCAGATGGCTTACCTATGTTTTGTTTTCAGTGCCATTATATGGTGATTCCATTCAAGCTAGTATGTTGTCATCGTGGGTCTTGTGCAGACATACCGAATTATATAATAAATTTTTATTTGAATTCTATATTTCTGAATGTATGGTGAACTGAATGTGTAATGTGCAGAACTTTAATTTTTCCGGCGTTTGTTACAATATAAGGCCATTGTCATGACACCATGATGTGACTACACTGAATTAATTTTTTTTTAGCACTTTCAACGACTTTGTTATTGACCACTATGGCCATATCGTCTGCGCAGGCAAGTACGCTACATTTCTTAAGAGCAACCAACCATTAATGGACCCGTTTTAAATCAGTGCGGTAATCCACCGATTAAGGGATTTAAGAGATTTTCTTCGCTTATACTATCCTTGATTTTCGCTTTGAATCTTTAGTTCCGTAAGTAACTTTCAAATCATGATAATAGAGCTCCACGTAGCTCACTTTTTCTAGCTGTTTTAGTACGTTTTCATGTCATGTCAAAAACTTTTTAAAACTAATGAACAGTACAATTGTGTGTTAGTTTTTCTCTTGGTTCGAGTTTATTTTGCCTAGTTTACTACTAACAGTTTTCCCAGCTTCCCTTTGGTTGTTTTTTACTTTAAAAAATTGGTCTTTATAACATTTCGACTTCGCATCTTTTAAGTCGAGCACATGCTTGCGAACCCCATAGTGTCTATGGAAGATTTTCAATTTCCTTCGGCACAAAAAAAATCTTTAAGCTATTCTATGCAATGAGATGGCTCCATGGTTGTTAGCCTAAAATTGATTTACTTTCAAATAGATGAAATAAAGCCGCTTTTTGAATTAGAGTTTTCCTTACATTTATAACTTCAGTACTAACAGTTGAGCAGCTGCCGAAGACGTTATTTTTAGCTTTTTAAACTTGTTTAAATACTTTAAAGCAAATACGTTTATAACTTCGAAAAACCTGGATGCTTAAATGGATTAACTGCCATTCAACTTGGATTGAAAAATAATATCTGTGGTCACAATTTTCTCTGCCTACTAATATCCCATCGTCGCTTTATGTAATTTAATCCGTTATCTTTTAAAGATATTAGCTTTACAAGGCTTCTTAAAACAGCATCTTTAAGTTCCTTGCGATTCCCAAAGTGATCATTTTGCCCAGAAATTCTGTTTTGATTTGGTCAGCGTGGTCAGACCCTTGTACTCGTTCGAGTTCCATCATATTCCCAGGAATGTATGTGGTTGCTTCAGAACAGGAGTTTCGAACTTAATAGTTTTGTTTAAACAAAGAAGTAGACATTTTCTAGATGCTGCTTTCACCAAATATATCTTAGCCCCAAAGACCTATTCTTTGAATTTCTAAAACTGCCCAACTTAGGCTGAGCTGGCTCTGGATTTTCTATGTGACACTGCTATCAACTAATGCCAGAACTTTGAAAAGCAAAAACATTTTGTGGAACTTTGTTCTTACTTGCGTCTTATTTGTCTGCAGTTATTTTTGGAATTTTGAATCTGTCTGCAACAAGAAAGTAATTCAAATTTGGGTATGCAGCTCTGAATAGTCAAACACTCCAGAGTTCTGAGTTTTGTGCTCCGCGGCTCTAAGCACGCGGTACTTTTTGTTGACATAATGTTGAGCATGTTGAGCATAATTTAGTGACTTATAAAGAAATCAAAATAAAATCGATAATCCATAGCCGATACTTTTACAAAAGTATTATTGGCTCATTTTGCAAAATATGCAAATTTTCTAACAAAAGTTGATCACTACTTGATTGCAAGTCAAGCCCACAACATGTAATCATTTCTTTATTGGCCAATATAAAGGAACAAAAGTATGAGCTCTGAAAGCCCAAATATTATGGATTACCTACCAATCATTTGACTTTTAAAAATTTTTTCCCCCAAAAATATGAGCGATTGTTTATCTTGGCTCCCAACTGTGGAGCCCCAAATCCATACGAAATAAAAATGGACAAGATTGAGGTGAATTTTTTTTATCGGCCCAACAATCAACAGGTTACAATTTTTTGGTTTAAGCTGTTTCAGAATTTTTTTTCTTATTTCTGTCTATCTGTAGTTACAAGTAAGCGACAGCAAACTTGTACTATAGGTATTTTTATAGAGATCATGAAGTAATGGAAATGGAATTTAAACCTGCTTCCATTGAGGCAAAGAGCGTTGCAGATAGATAGGAGCTGGTGGTGGCATACTCAATCCGAATACTGCGCTCGTGTTCACAATCCGCAAGTAAGATCAAGTTTATTGCGATTTTGTAACAACCAACAAATTTATGGCGGTCTGGGTTTCCAATGACGGCACACTGACTTGGTTTGAGTCTTTTTTTTTACCGTTAAGGTGGATACTTGCACTAGTTGCACGGTCGTCTATGTTTGCTTTTTTTCTTATTCAAGTTACAGATGGTCACTTGGAGCACAGACTTAGGGATGAAGGCGTATTCATGGTTTAGTACTAAAAGTAAATATGATTCGTTATAAAAATATTCATATTGCATGTAAATACATACATACAAGTGCATATACATACATATGTATGTACAATGTACATATAAAAATTATATGTTATACCGTGTCTCGCGAATTTCATCAAAAGTCCATCTACCTACACAGAGAAATCCTTATGGTGCCGTCACCCAGTGTTTGATCTCGGAGTCATTTTATAGAAGGCTTGAGGTTATGGTGTTCTTGCAGTAGTATGAAAAAGACATTTATACGTGCTCCGAAAATTATGTACATGAGCATATAATGTTAAATCAGCTTATGTTAACGTAGTCTAATTTGCCCCAATTATAATCTTATACTATTACCATAAAGTTTGAATACTGACAAGAAAGATCACATCGCCGATTCAAGCGGCCCAAATGAAAAAGCTTTAAAAGGTAGGTGCACAAAAACTAGGGTTGACATCAATTGTTGTCTTTTGTAATGTTGGCTTACAATAAAGTCACTTAGAAGATATCTTGTTAGTAATTTTCTTAGGAGACTATGCTTACTAATTATTCCGATAGGAACATCCTTTCTTCCGATCGTCGTCTTGTAGTCCTTAAGATCATATACATAATACATACATATACAGGGTGATTTTTTTTGTAGCACCTGATGTTAAAGTAGAATTAAAATTACTGGAACTTTCTAATCATCATTTGACACAATGTGTTAGAAACTTCATTCTTGTGCAATTTTTACTACGCTCCAAAAGAAAGAGCTGAAATTATTGAATTTTATTTTGAAAATCAGTCCTCTCTTATCTTAACGCAACCTACGTCTAGAAGAAAATATCGCGGTCTAACAGTGACAACAGTAAAAACAATTGAGCATTTAGTGACAAAATTCAATGAAAGTGGTAGTGTGGTACGATCAAAGTCAATGATTAAAACCCATCCACATTACTTTGATGTTGTAAAAGGCGATGTTGTAGTTTGGCTTGCGTCCGTCAACTATGAATATTATAAAGGTTGATTTGCATAACTTCCGACACAAGGTGCAAATGGCTCAAAATTTATTGCTGCTTGATAAATCGCCTCTTGTTTAATACGCCTGAAACATGTAAAACATGATAGTGCATATGATTTGGGGGCCGAGTAATCATGAAAGATAAAGCTCATTTTGCGTTGTGTGGCAGTGTTAATAATTTTTGTAGCGCCTTTACATTCACCAAAATTTACAGTCTGATGCTATGTCTGCTCTGAAAGAATCATTGACCTTTACTCATTCTAATGGCAAGACCGCTACAGTCACCAGAGTGCGATATACGACATTGATACGGGATTTGCTTGCATCTGGACTGAACGAAAATAGGATTAATAAAAACTGGTTTGAAGAGAATGACGCAGCATACCCATGGTGGTCGTGAAACAATCGATTTATTAAAGGTAATAGTCTCTAATCGAGTGATTTCGACTGGCCACCATATTCATCTGATTAGACTCCGTCTGACTTTTCCTTGTAAGGCTATTTCAAAAGCAGGGTTCACGCCAACAATCCAAGGTTCCTGGAACAACTTATGAGTAACATATGCACCCTTACCTGATATAATCTTAAAGGAGTGACTAAATAATTTGTAAATGTTAAACGTAATAAAGAAAAAAATGATTAGTTAAATCTTATTCAAATTATTCAAAACAAAAAAAACTTCAGGTACCATCAAAAAATCAGCCTATACACATTCATATGTATCCATTAATTCCGAATATTGCTTATATAATATTTTGATTCAAGAGAAGAAATTAGTTTTTCTCTATAATATGCTGTTCGTTGCGCACAAGAGATTTAATGCAGCCGCTTAGGGCTCAGACTATCAAATTTTTTTTTTTGTTTTGTTTTGCTATCATCTCTCTTTCTCAAAAATAGTGAAACTCGTTTCGTAACGCCTAATGGTTTTTATCAAGGGTTCCACTTTCTATTCTACTTCTAATGATAGTACGTCTGGGCTGGACCTAGGTTTTAATCAACAGCTTAGCACAATCCTACACAAATCTCGTCAAACCGTTGAAATTCATTGAGGTTTCATTACATAGCTTGTACGAGTATATAATCGTTAATTATTTTACTATTATTGGGTTAATTTCGTAGTCTTCCTATATCACTGCTGATCTCATGTGTTGTGTGGGAGGGTCAAAGCAGTTCTGGAGAAATTTTAAGGGACTCGATTAGAAAATGGTACGGTACCCACTTGCAGTAACATCAATCACGTTACGTTCGACATCGAATTTCCAGGGTATCCACATTTGTATCATAGCAGCAAAAAGTCATTGTCCAAGTCAAGTTGAGCTCCAAGAGATGTTTAAACATCCAGAATATCGGTACTGGGATTTATCAAGAATAGAATTTATTCAGTTGAGGTCATTTTTCTCCCATTGCAATGTCGATTAGTTCAAAAAGTTCGTTAAGTAATGTTCGAAGGCATTCTTTTGCTCTGTGTCTGCATGAGCACATGTTATCATTGTGCTGGCCAATTTCATTATTCGTTTATCTTTTGCAGTGATGTATAATTTGTAGCAGTTTAGGCCTCCGCTAATTGTTCGATTGCATTTGTTGGGTAAAGAGTCCAAGGATTTCTCATTTGCTGGTCGATTTCACTTGGATGACCAGATACATAGTGAGAAGGGGGAGCATTCTATAGCAGGCCGCACTCAAGCCAATAGAATCAACCAACGTCAACTCTGATACAGTCAGGGGCTATCGCACAGTGCTTATGGCACTATGCAGTCAGAAGGGGGTAAGACTGTGCACTGCGGTATTAAAATAAATGAACAAGCGGATGAGCTTGCAAGAAAAGGAGGGTTACTCGGTAATAGTGAGGTTGCTAATATCAAACCATGCCTTTGCATAGTAAGGGGCACTATTGAGGAAAAAATCACAAAGACCGTCAATCTAAGGTGGTCAAATCTTGAAGGACACAGGGTATCCAAAGCTCTTCGGCCGCTTTTTGACGGCAAACGATCTGGGAAGTTAATAAAACTAAACAAAGATAAGCTTAGGACAGTAATAGGAATCCTGACAGGATACTGTCTCCTGCGGCAGCACGCAAAGAGACTCAAATTGTCAGATACGGATATCTGCAGATTCTGCCGTGATCTGCAAGCTGTTGAGGACATAACACACACTGTGTGAATGCGAGGCAATATCGCGTAGTCGAAGAAAATTTTTAGGGAAATACTTTTCGAAACCCTAGAGAAATAGATGGCATGAACTTCAAAGGCCTTCTTGGCTTTTGCAGGAAAATTGGTTGTTTCACCAGGGCGATTGTTTAGGTTTTTGCCATTTGCAGACAAATTCAATTGGTTACACAGGGACCGCGATGAGTCCGTTTTGGTGCCTAGTGTCTGTGTGATGGCATATACATCACACCTCTGTTTAACCTAACCAAACCTAACCTAAGAAGCATCGCCTATATAATACCATGGACAGTTATGCTGGATGTTAATCTCTGCTAAAAGGTGATAAATTTTTGAAAGATTATACTAGTATGTATTTTTACAAACAAATATTTGAAGTAAGGAAGCACATTTTGAAGCTTTATTGGAAAATGCTTTCGCAACGCAGCAACCTGCCACCATTCATATAAATTTGAGAACCTTACAAAAACTACCGTTATAAGTGAAACAAATTGCTACACACATGTACTCACCCATAAACGACATAAACAACAATGGTCATATACGTTTTTTTGTCCCTAATTAGTCACACTGGTCCTTCAACAGATACGAGGGCTTTGATTTATGATCTTGTCCTTGATACACTTACGTCAATGACTGACAGTTTTTCAAATTCCACAGACAACTTTACTACCAGCAAAGTCAAACAAATCTTCAACGGAAAGGATTGGCCAGATCAATTTGAACTGCAACAGAACCAATTCAAAAAGTATTATACACAATCCCAACACAAATTGTTCTAGGTTTGGCTTGAGATCAATGATTTCTCTTGACGTTTTTTTAGATATTTTATTTTAGTGTTTTGGTAGTCAGGTTGCTTTTGCAAGAAGAATAATGGCAAACGAATCAAATTGGATACCGAATTTAATTTATGCATTTTAATTGCACTGTGATAGTGGAAAGAATAAAAAAAATAACGAATCTCTTGAACACGTTCACCATTTAAGAAATGTCAAAAATGAGTGTTCGAATGGAATATATTGCTCTTGTGGGCATTTTGACATTTTTATCACCCTGGGCGTTGCACCATGCCACTGGATGGTTAAATGACGCACGGACAAGAGTGAATGAATTCGATTCATTGGGTGCAGTGTACCGTATTTAAAGATACAAAAATGTCAGTTAAAAATGAGCAATTAGGATTAATCGGAACACTCGTTGGAACGCAGAAAAAAATTGCAATTGCAATTTAAATAGAGGTTTCCCAAAAAAGGCCTGGAAAGGGGTGTGTCATTGGTTGACAATGACAAATGGAATTTTGTTATTATTAGGTGTTCGATAGGAGAGATAATTGAATCGATTGAATTCTATTTTTCCACTTTGCGAGAAATGTGATTGAATATAAGAAATTGTTAAATCCATATTTGGTGTTAATTTAATTTATGGTTGAATTACTTAAAAAAACTGTAACGGAGTTGTCATTTAAATCAAACTTTTAAATAAGGAGTGACTTATAAATTTGTTAAAATGTAAACGTGAATTAAGTGCACTCACACAATTGCATTAGTATTGCACTCTCTGAAAAGCCTACTAGGCCTTGGGAAGTAGTTTATAAGTCCATGATCATGTATGAGCCTGGGTTTGACTTTGGTCTCGACATAGGAATCGCTTTCGTTTATCATTATGTTTCATAGAATTTGACTTAGATCTGATCCTTGTAGAATACTTCTGTTATTATGCATTGCTTTGGTTTATTTTTTCTGTATCCTAGGGAGGGAGGGATCCAAAATATTTACTCACCAATCTCTATGCTCGCCACTTATCTCTTATGTATATACTGACATATGTAGGCAAAGCTGCCTCCCTTCATCTCATACCAGCTATAGCAATATCTCTGACTGCATTATTTTTAATTTTTTCTGTCTGTACTGGAAGTACCGGTGAAATTTCCTTAAAGTACTTTCCCTAATGTGATATTTGTTTGATGGTTATAGTAATTTGTTATAATCATAAGTAAAGCTTGTTTCTATTACGATGGGAGTGTACCTTATTCTAGACATGAAGAAGAACATGGGAAGAACTTAAATGGAGTTCTTATCGACTCCTTTGCAAGACCATTGGGTATACCAACCATTCCATAAAACTTATTATTCTCGACTATTATCACTATCTTTGAAAGTTTTTCATACCCCTGCTCAGGAAACGATCTGTTATTTGTTAGATTTTTCATTAAGTACTGCCTGATATGCGCTTTCCCTCAAGGTCTGTAAATCTTCTCGGAGTGATTTAAAACATTACTTTTGCTTCTTTAGCTTTGAAGCTGTTTTCGTTAACCGAAAAAAATCTGTATCTCGTCTTCTTTTTCATTTCTCGAATTCTTCTTTATGTTTCTACCAAACATGGGCATTCTCCTGTTTCTACTTACTTTATGCTCTTCTGCTCTGCCCTATAAAGACGAATCGAGCATCCCAGTCGCGAATATAATTTATTTGCTTCCGCTTTGTTATATTTGTCCGATTTGCTATGTAATGCTAATTAAACATACATATGTACACAAAAGCCTTGCTCTCCTTCAACATGTTCATTTCATTTTATATGAATTTTTATTTTTATACTTCATTTACACTTACAAGCTAGACAAAAAAATGCTTAAAAATTAGCTTAAATAACTTACAAATAATCTTATTCTATCTTACTGGCCCCTGGGTACTGGGTACTCTAAGTTAAACATAATACTTAATCTATGTCTTTCGACGTTTCTTACAGACTATTTTTATTTTTGTATTTACATTTATTAAAACTAAAACTAAGAAAATAAACTTTAAGTAAAAAAACTTAGTAAATGGACTTCTGTTATAATATAAAACTTAAAACTAAACCTATAAACTACCTAAAACTAAATCTTAACCCACTTAATCCTACTTAAACTATCTAATTCTATTCCGTATTTTAGAGTTTCAGAGTGTTACCCACCTCTGTTCTAATATAATTTTTTTTGTTCTTTTTGTTTTGTTTTTTAATTTTTTTGTGATTTTTTTTTTTATTTTTTTTATATATATTTTTTTTCTTATAACTACCCTAATTCTACCTAAAAACTATGTAAGCCGGCCACGGCTAATAAAATATAAAGACGACCGACTTTGCTCCTTATGAAGTTACGTAGTATTGGAGGAATTCTACGACGAAACTTCCGCTCCTTCATCTAGCCACCAAAATTGTTGGTGCTGCAGAGCAACATCCCTCATGTCGCGACTCCCTACCGACATACTGAAGCGGAGGCGCTCCGCACTGCCATGTGCGACGTCTCTGTCGTAGTTTAGTCGCCTGTCCGCAGCTGTTCGATCAACGTGGAAGATTAGCGGCACCGCCAATCTGTCCTGGATCAGACCTTTCATATCTAGGTAGAGGAACGCTTCTGGAGGAACAAAGCCGTCAAAGCGAACTCTCTCATGATACATATAGTTAGGGTAGTAAGCCTTCGAGTCAACTTAATAACGAAATTGTCCACTGTTATTAGGTTCGCCCTATTGTATAAGACCTCATTAGGATAGAATTTTATGTACTCAGACTCTGGTGTTCTGTATAAGCGAAGACAAGTCCTAAGACAACCCCTCTCAAACACCCGAATCTTTTCCAATAAACTTGCTCTCACGTTGAACCACACGGGACATCCAAATACAAGCATAGGCCTGATAAGGGAAATGTAGTAGATAACCTTTACCCCCGCATCGAGATGGCTGTTATAAAACTGTTTCTTTGTAAGGGCAAAAGCACCTTTGGCTCTGGCCAGAACAACATCTATATGTTTGTTAAAATACAGATATTGATCTAGCCAGATCCCAAGGTACTCGTATCTGACTACATTTCGATAAGCAAGTGGCTGCCCGTGCTGCCCCACGATCGAGAACTTTCGCCAATTCTTTCTGGTATCCCTAGAGGCCCCAGACAAAGGCGTCCTAAACAAAATGGTTTCCGACTTCTGAAAATTGATCTTCAACTTCCAGTCATCGCAATATCGCTTAATTTTGTCGAAGTCACGCTGCAAAAGCATATTAATGACCTCAACCTTTGGACCCGATCTGTACGCGATTAAGCCGTCTGCGTACGCTATGGCATGGTGAAGTGAACCTATCAGATCACTTGTGTAAATGTTGAATAGGATCAGCGAGTTTACCGCACCTTGTTGCAGACCGTTTTTAATGTTAAATGTTCCACCAGAAGTCACATCGCCATTCTTCACGATGAACTGTCTACTGGAGAGCATATCAAAAAGAATATACAGCAATGGTTTACTAATGAATAACATCATTCCCCGCCTTGAAACCGAATTGATTATCCGGAACTATATGTTTGTCCTCAACCCACTTAGTCAGGACTCTATTGATCACCTTCTCGAAACCTTACTGATGTTTGGCAGGAGACTGATCGACCGGAGATTCGCCGGATTGGATGTGTCTTTATCCCTTTTGGGGATGGGGTGTATCACCGCTGTTTTCCAATGCGCTGGATAATGTGCATTATTCATTGCATTATTAAACAGGGTGGTATAAATGCCCTCCGCTTCTAGTTGGAGATGTCGAAGCACAATGTTCGGTATTTCATCGGTTCCCACTGATTTCTTACTTCTAAGCGATTCGAAGATCGTTTGGAGCTCTGCCTTCGAAATGAACGGTGGTAGTACCATTTCATTGGTGATGACATTATTCTCGTCACTGAACTGGGTGAAACCCGAGCTCTCGAATCGCCAATTCACAATTTCATTTCGAAGGTAGAAATTGTGCACAAGGACTCGATTCTCCAGGTCGTGGTTCGGGCCAATGATACACGATGCATGCTTCCAGCACCTGGAACCTACGTACTAAACGACTGTATACTATTTTAAAATGTATACCTTTTCGTACGAAAATCGCAACGCCTGCTCCCTGAATGGAGTTGGGTCGATTTCTCCGTACTATTTTATATCTTTTGTGCCTCATTTTGTGTCTTTTGGTGAGCTTAGTTTCGCTAACCAAGAGCACATCAGGGGCTTGGTCTTTAAGCAACTTAAACAGTGCGGCTCTTCGTTCGAACCCAATTAGTGAATTAACATTCACTGCAAGGACCTTCAGTGTATGCTCCGCCATGTACGTACCCATTACGTCTGGAGGTGCGTTAGGCCCGGCAGCAGCGTGTATATTTGATCTACCCGCTTAGCCTGTTCCTTTTTTTGACGCTGAAGCTGAGCCATCTGCCCCTGAATAGAGAGCAAGATAGCCAGCATGTCAGTTACAGGTTCCGGTGCTCTAGGCGCTGGGGCCTGAGAAGCTACATTTGGTTGTTGTACCGTATTTTCCCTACCTGCCGCCATTTGGGCGTAGGTAATGTGGGGAGTAACGGCTGGTGTTTGTGCCTGCACGAGTGGACGTTTAACTTCCACTTTCTGCTGGCGAGCCACCATGTGTTGCTCGTTTTATAATTTTGTCGATAGAGTACAGCCAGAGAATGAAAAATGTTCATAACCAAAAGTTGGTGACGTCAAAATTTATTTAGTCTGCTTCTTCGGTGCGCCGTCGCCTGGACTTTAACTCAGATCTCTGGCGTAAGTGCCAATTAATTAACGGTATAGGTAAGTAAGTCCCTAGCAATGCTTTGCTGAGACCTAACTTCTGTCCAGGCTGTGAAATCATCAACGATGACGGTTAGTTGTTTTCTTCTCAAATCGGCCACAACTTGATATATCATTTGTTGGTGCTTTGCTATGCTGGAATTGGGAAATATATTGAAGTTTCCAGCATCTGTAATTCCATTAATCTTTTACATGTATTGCATGCACACCGCGTTCCAAAACATATCAATTCTTTTATATATCTAACCATAAAAATAATCTTTAAAAAAATAATGCAATATTATTCTAATAAAATAAAAAAATAATAAAAAAATAAAAAAATATTTAAACATATTATGTTATGTAGTATATTTGATAAAACATGACTTATACTATAACTATTGTGTAGGGTATCCTTTTGTTTTACGCAGCGCTCTAAGTCGGTTAGGCATGGAGTTGACTACATTTTCGGTGACGGAACTTTGAATCTCATCCCAATTGATCTGAAGCGTCTCCTTCAATTGCAATTATGTCTTTATTTCATGAGTCCTTAAGGTGGGGTAAGGGTTTAAGCGTAAAAAAAAAATACTTTTTTTTGTGAATTTTTTTTTAAAGTATGGATTGAGCAAATTTATTCAAACCTTTTGAACATTATTAAGTATACTTTGAACAGTATTCTGTAATTTTTTCATGCGGAAATATTGAAAAAGAAGCCGGTGACAGAGCTTGCCCCAGAACGTCTTAAAAAAATAACAATTTGCGGTATATCTCGGTCGGAAATTATCTGAAATCAAAAACTATTAAAATTTAGTCAAAATATCATCAAATACTCCCCCCAACGTTCTATGATTATTTTTTTTTTTTTTTTTAAATTTTTGATGGCCATCTAAAGTGTAAACTGCTTTTTTCCACACGAAAAATTCCGCCATTTTATATGAGCGAAACCTCCTTAATGTAAATTCACTAAACGTTGTAGGGAGGTATTTTATATGTAGAAAATGTGTACCAAGTTTGAAATGAATCGGTCAAGTAGTTTTTAAATGGCAGTGAACACGGACTTTGAAAAAGTAGTTTTGAGAAAAACGCGTTTAAAAGTTTATGAGCCTTCCCGTAGGACAGGAGACTAATTAGACAATAAATTTAAGAGTTTTGCTCAGATCGACTTAAAATTTTGGGAATATATTCTTGAAATGTTTAACAATAAGATAAGATGAAAAAAAATTAGATTTTTTCGAAAGTGCAAGCTCTTGCTGTAAGCTTTTTTGGTCGACCAGTTCTTTTTTTGTTTTCCACACGCCCTTCATTTTTAAAGCGTCTAATCACTAACTGAATCATCGACAGAGGCTCAATTGTCTAAGTCATAAATAAGAGAGGACGATTTTATATAGATATGGTTTTACTACAATAGGTTTGTGCTCTTATGCAGCTTGGTTCAGTCTTAATGAAATGTGAGTTAACTTGTTATCAGTTGAAAGGCAGACAGTTTAAAGGCAACGTAGGAATCTTGCTTTTTTAGTGGAGAGGATCCTCTAAGTTCCAACAAAAACTTCATAATTTTCATTGGTCCAAATTGTTTTAGAATGAGGCCACCTACTTAATGCCTTAATCTGAGAACATCGTGCCAGCCCGGTGACATCCCGATCATCGCTCACTATTTAAACTACCTAATCCATAAAATTCAATAAAAATCTGAATAGAAAACATTTTGCAATGCAAAGCAGCGATATTATTATCATTAATTAGAATATTATTTATTGCCTCAAAAACCAAAATTACTCACACACCTTCAAAACTACAATATTCATTAATAAATTTGGATACGCTTTTATTTATTGACCATACTCGTACACATGTATGTCCAATTGATTAGACACCTGTTCTCTTCAACAAACTGCATACAGTGACACAAATACCTGTCTGGTATAGCTTATATAACTTCACACGCACACAAGCTTTGTGCATCTCCAAAGTAATGCCAGTTTCCAGTTGTGTTTCTTTTTTCTTTATTTGTGAACTCGTCACGTTCTAACTCACGTTTTCCTAAATATCACAATTTATCTGTTTAACCTTTTTTTTCTTGTTGTTTTGTTTTGCAGATGAAGCTGTTGGCCTTGCACTTGGTTGTGATTCTCCTCGTGGGATCTCACCCGCCAGCCATAATGGCGGTACTACAGACGACAACCGGTCAACCACCATCACTTCCGTCCCCACACCGATCACCAGTAACGACAATGATGACGCCATCATCCATAAAATTAATAGCCATCAATGGCGACACTAGCACCAGCACCAGCACTAACAGTACCAGCACAAATAACAATAAAAACAGTAACAAGAGATTAACGGCACACGACCACCAGTCGGTGAATGATGAGTCTAACGAAGATTCCACAACTATAAGTGGCCATAATGCAACGACGGCTGGTGTGCAGTCGTCTCGTGGTCGTTCCATTGGCAGCAGCAGTATACAAAACGAATCACTGCGACGGTTGTATCAGCAACATAGCTTACCATCGCTATCATCAAGTGTACAACAATACAAACAACGACGTCAATATGAGTCTTCAACTCGCCAACCGGCAATGCACCACCTGCAGACAACGAAAACGTAAGTTGGCTTTACTTTGAAAAACAAGACGACACAAACGAAAATGCATAAAACATAAAATGTGGAGTTACACTTCTCGATTTTCTTGCCTAGCAAAATTTGTTTGTTAACAGAAACGACATATGAAAGTAAATGCAAAACTTACTTTTTTTCTTAGGATTTTGTTATTAATTTAACTACCTACATCAATTCTACATAGTGAATTGACATGCCATTTTAGTTGAGGTTTAGGTAATTAGTCCTAACTTGGCTCTACTGGCCACTTCTAAACTGCTGAGCTGAAGATTTCACTTTATCTTTATATCGCTTTACATCAAACATACAAATATCGGTGGCCGTGTGAGACGTAGTGGTACGAGTATCATAGAAATTACCCCATTAATTACAGATTAATGTCATCTACTCGTATATTTTAAAGTGAAGAAGATGCACAAAATGACTATACCATATGGCTTTAATTTCTGCATCAGCTGGAAGAAACTGCAGAAATTTTCCTGTACAATACATCTTATATTGCGGATTTCCCCTACGTATTTGCATTACTACTGTGCCGCCCTTATGGTGTGTCGAAGCAAATTTTAAAGCTATTCTGCGGGCTGTCATATTTTCGATCGTTCATGAGGATGAGATTTTTTTTTAATTTTTCGCATTTGAGTACTCAAATAATTTTTTTTTCTGTCTTTTTTGCTATTCTCGCTTCAACTGAAGCTTCAATCGATTTCCGGAAGTAATGAAGTAATTTTCCTACTGCTTCGCGGCATTGAGGGCAGTGAGTTTGTCGGCTAATATACTATATGAAATATGCATGAAAAACAAAAAAAAATTTCTCACATCACCACACTTTTGTGGGATTTTCAGGGCCCCTGCTCTAAACGGGGGTGAAGCAATACCGGTCTTATCGTAATGGTTTTCAGATTTTAACGCCACTGAAGGCGGCTTCGATTTGTTACAAACGACCGGTCATAGAGTTCTGCTGGGTGGCAGTACTACCGGTAGTCCTCACCAGGCCTTAAAACTCGGTAACATGCGATTCAGGGCCCTTTGGACTTCGGTCCGGGCCCGACTTTAAAGAGGTAGGCCTGCTATGAGAACTGACGGATTAGCAAGAGATTTTAGGTCAGCCTTGACTCAAATCAATGGTGGAACCATTTGCTCTCAACAGTCAAGAAATTGGTATAAAAGAAATTACGGTGAGCTATGGTCAGGCGTGTCCTACCCCTGAGCCACCGCCCAATTATCAAGGATTCGCCCTTTAATGACGTTGTCTAATAATGAACGGGGGCAGAGCAAGGTACTGGTCTTATCGTAAAAATCTTAAGATGACGCTACCGAAGGTTGCTACGATTCGATCAGTCACAAGTTGCCGGTCATAGGTCTTGTTGGAGGCTGGACCACCGGTAGTCCCTACCAGGACTTAAATCACGGTACCATGGGAGTCAGGAGCCCCCCGGATCTCGGTCCGGGCCTGACTTGTTAGAGGTAGGCCCCCTTGTGGGAGCGTCATGGTGGCTGTGGTTTAAACCCAAAATCGCGCGAAGGGTTTCGGCCCAATGTAGAGTTGCAATAAGTACTGGGTGCTGCGACCCTAAGAGCAGTTAAGACTCTTACCAAGGGTGGAACTTGCCGGCAACACAGTTCCGAATTGGTATCTGAAACAGTGAAATGACGGTGAGCGATGGCAAGGCGTATCCTTGCTCCTATGGATGTATGGGCATCCCGTGGAATAAGGCCGTAAGAGGCAGGAGTCCACGCAAAATACATGAGACGTTCTGTGTCCTACCCCTGATGGTCTATGCCGTGAAATTAAGTCAATCAAGGTATTGATGAAAAACATTGGTAAACGTTCGAAGGTCAAAATGTTTGCCTATATCCCCTATTCTCTTGCTGTGCGGAATACGAAAAGAAAAACAAAGTTCCTGCTCAAAATAAGAAAACAAGCAGCGGAGTGAATGAAATGACAGAACCCAACTGTAATTTTTTTTAAAGGTTATTGACTGTTCAACGCATAGCTTGTTCAAATAGACGATTATGCATATACGCACGTACGTACGTAATTTTTAAGACAATTTGGGTTAATCTGTATTTTCTAAACATGTGTGTGACCATAAACACCAAAAAGTAAGGGCAGAACACGTTGTTTGACAATATCGTAAGCCATACCTTAATACAATACACTTTTCATACTATACTAGAACTCCGAAGCCTTAGCTACTTCTTAACAATTTAACGTTGAGCATTCCATATATTTCCGATATTCTTCTGACTTAACTGAAAGAATTTCATTCCAAAGTACATTTTATTGCAATGAATGCTAGTGACTTCAATGAAATGATTGCATTCATTTTGACTGCAAGATTGGCCATTCATGACGTCAAAATGTATGGTAATTTATTTATTTTAAGTTGAAGTCATTGAATTGGAACAAATCCACGTATTCTTAATACGACTTCAAGGAATGCATTCCTCAATAATCTTTAAAAGATCCTCCAAACTCTTAAGATAAAATTTTCAAGTCATTGCGAAAGTGCAGCAGTCATGTATAAAAATGCTCTCAATCAGTAATTTATAAAAAATATATGAGTACAAGTGCACCGAAACAAAACTCCTATATTGGCGTAAATCGAAAAACATTTCTGGTGAAGAAATTCCTCCAAATGGCTATGGATGAATAATGGAAAGCAAGCAAAATCGATTGATTACTCGATAATAATAGAGTAAGCGTTAATTGAATTAAATTTGTATTCCAATTTGTATTTCCGTTGAAGCCAAGCCTTTCCATTTCTCTCGTTTATTATTTCCTAGGGTGGAGTTATTCGTATTCGCTATTCAACTACCCAATCAATTTCCGTTGCCAAATTATTTGCTTTGAAATTTCAAAGTTGCAAGTACATGACTAATATGCTTATTATTTTATTCATTTCAGACCTCGTATGATCCAACGACTAGTTGCGGGTCATATACAAAATATTCCAAGTAATGAAGCCAATTCAGAAGCGACTACACTCAAGTCAACAACTTTAGCCCGTAGAAATACGTTCCGTTCTCCGAAAGTCAGCTTACATCACTTAGTTACAACCTCAACTAAAAAACCAACCCCTGGGCCAATAGATGCTGAAGATCGGGAGGATGACGATGATGCGGCATTTCTTGATGATCCTGGTGACTTTGATAATTGGGACAATGGAATCCTAAGAGCAAGTGCTGGCAGCGGTAATGAAAATTCAGCAAAGGGAAAAAAGAAAGACGAAGCTAAGAAAACGCTCTCTGATCAGGTCCGTGATGGAAAATACGGATTGATAGAGAAAGAGCTATTCCGACGACAACCTAAACGACCAGGTGTTATAAGCTACCTACCTAATAAGGAGGTTCCAATTGACAACGAACGCAACTTTGGTGGCCTAGATGAAGATGATATTTGGTTGGCAGAAGATCATTTGCTTGTACTTAAAGGTGGCAGTCTTAACGAACGTGAACCATCAGAACCATGGCCGCCATTGGATGATTATGATGCACCTGGAAGGCAAATAAAAATTCCACCAAATCCAAAAGTTCCGCCACCATTTCCTGTCCAGCTCGAGGAAAATGGCCCGATACAGTTTATCGGAGATAGTAAAATATCGATCGTCTATCCTATCACAAACGAATCGGTATCCTTATATACCGCCGGGCAAGAAACTCCAAACCAAGCGTCCGAAGCAAATCGTGGCCATGAGAAAAATCTACTTACCCGGCCCGGAACGACTGGCAGCGCTGAGAAAGGCCAAAACAATCCCAGTTACTTCTATCCGAAACCCTATCCACCATGGCTTTTCCACAACCAGTCGTTCGTTAATCCGTTCACTAACACGCGGCCCATACCATTCCCTGGAATAGGACCATTCCTAAATGGATCATTAGAGAAGTTCAATGGAACAGACTTTGATGAAGATGATCCGTCATTGTATTATCCACCACCATATAGTTTTGTTTATAAAAGTAATTATTCAAACCCAGTGCCTCCGGGACCGTTGGTACCAGGAATAGTTCTTCCTCCACCACCAAATGCTTTTGCAAGATTGGAAAAACCAAGAAACAAACATCCAGTATACACAACAACAACAACGACAGAATTGCCTTTAAGAGAAGTTATAGCTAACATTCCAGAATATACTCCAAATTTGATTGCCGCTACTACACCGAAGTCGACCAGACCATTGGGAACTACGATTCAACCCCCTCCAACAACGACTTCTTCAAAGTTACAACCAGTACCTATACAGAAGGAAGTATATTATTCTGTATCCACGCCAGTACCGCCAACACCAAAAATATACTCTACTCCTAATTCGAACTTTATATCCTTTGTCCCTACGACGGCTCGTCAACCGAACAAAAATTCGCCTACACTTACCAAATCTAATCCAATTTACTACGAATACTTTGAGGCTAGAAAAGAAGCCCCAACAACACAAAATTATGTTCCAGAATTCATTCCAAATACACCTGTATCACCACAAAGACAACAATATAAGCCTCAGCAGAAAGCATATAGTAAATCAAAAATGAATGGCAATTCCCAACACTATTACACAACCACAACGACTCCCCGTCCTCCAACAAAACAACAATACCCGCCAACTAACCGACCCCAATTCGTCTATGAAGACTTTGTCTACATCACTCCCAAGCCAGAGATTCGCCCGAATGGCATTTCTAATTCTAACCACAATTATATTCCATACCAAGCCCCAGTCAAGGTTCCACCACTGAAGAATAATCGACCCTATGAAAGCTTCGAGAGTGAGGTCAATGCAATTCGTCAAACACTTCGTTTTTATCAAAGTCAACAAATACAAGATAACAGTATACCCCGCACTCCGAAGGGCAAACCAATCTACGATTACAATTTCTCAGCTGCAAAACCCACAAGCCGCAACTTCAATCCACCAGAGGAATATGACTCTGAACCGTTTAAGCCAATGGTTACATATAGTCCACCAGTCGATGATGAGAATGCCTTTAGAGCTATCGCTTTCGAAAAGGTTGACAATGACCTTCCTGCGGTACAGAGTTTTTATAACAATCCGACGACAGTCGAACCACAACCTGAAGTGCATACAAGACAACAGAAAAAGATTCGAATTGGTGCCAAGTATTTGCAACCTTTAGTTACACCTTATGATCGAGATCAGTCTATCAGTGGTCGACCTATAGAGTATAATCAGGTCACGACGCCGAGGACAATTCTAACGACAGAAAAGCCTTGGATAACAGTAGAGAAACAAGTTGTTCAGGAAGTTGCAGCGCCTGCAAAGCTAGCCCGAATTCAAGCTCCTCCACGTCCAGGCTTCCAAGGACAATTTCAAGGTTACTACTACAACCCTCCCAATCGTCAAAATAACCGATATTTTGATGAACCATTTTATCCACAATCTCCACCTACAAGAAAAGTCATCAATCAGCGGCCACCACAACATCGGCCGCAGCATCAGCAACAACAGGTGTGGAGCTTAGAAAATGATACATACGTTAACTACGCACCGAATAGGCCACCTCTCAACCCAGAGGCAGAGTTCATAAATCCATA
Organism: Volucella bombylans; assembly: GCA_949129095.1. Lineage (NCBI taxonomy): Eukaryota > Metazoa > Arthropoda > Insecta > Diptera > Syrphidae > Volucella > Volucella bombylans. The sequence continues at coordinate 156,691,042 of OX422143.1, forward strand.
CCAGCCCTTCAATCAGTATTTCAAACCCCAAATGAGTCAAGCCCAACGATTACCTCCCTCTTCTCTTCAAAATCCCAATACCTACTTTACTCCCCCAGTTAACAGGGTGCCACCAAACCGCCAACAACAGCAAACTTCCTTGCATAGAGATACACTCGTGAATTATCGTCAACCGTTGCCTCCTATAAATCCAGAGAGCGAGTACATTAGCATTCCAAGTCGAAATCAGCCCCAGCATCAGCATCAGCAACAGCAATTACCATTGCCGAGTTACCGTGCTCCCACGCAGTATCGGGATCCACCACCACAGAGTGGTAATGTTTACATTCTGACGCCAAACCACCGGCGATCCAATATAGAGGGTGATTATTAAAGCTAAGATTTTATCCTGAAACAAAAACCGAGTCCTACAGGGTAGTGATATTCACATAAACTTACGAATACATGCATACTCAAATCAAAAATTGCTAATGCCAAACTTCAATACGTAATGTGCTGCAATTTTATAAATAAAAAGAACAAGAAAAAGAAAATCATTTTGAATGTGATGTGGTAGAAAATAATTGTAGTTTTCAGTTTTATTGTATTCCAAGTTAGTCGATATTTAATTTAGGGTTGGTTTATATTTTGTCTCAAACTTCAAGTTGGGCCTCATGGGGATTTCCTAAATTTGCTCAAAATGCTCGAATTTTTTCTAGCGCTAATAAGTTAAAAATTATATTTGTAAATAACATAATACACATAATAAATAAATATTAAAAAAAATATAATAAAATCACTCCTTGTAATATCATGTATTTATAATCAGCCATAATGTTAAATGTAAAATTATAAAATATGATAAATTTACGAAATGTCACATAACGTAAGAATAATGTTTCTCTGACAAGGTGGGAACTATTGATCATTATTTATGTAGCATCACCGTTACTAAGCAATATTTGGCCCAGTGATGATGGATATCAAAAACGAATACAAATAAAAAAATTAAAACTTTAAATAAGAGATTTAAAATAATTAAGCGATAATACTAAGAGAAGTAGGAGCGAATAAATTTTGTAATCGATTTTTATTTTCACTTTTATATTTAAGACAATAAATAAATTATTTTTAATAATTAGACGGTTATTTTAATATTAAAAGATACATACACATTCATGTGTATATTTGTTGCAGAGGCTGCCTTTGTTAAAGTCAAAATTAATGGCAAAGCTTTTCGCAGATGCATTTTACTAATCGCTACTCGTAAGTTATCATTTGACTAAGATGCACGTCAGCGTAACCAAAAATGAAAGTATTATAGAAGAAAACAAAAATCTTTATCGAATTCTATCTAAACCACGAAATAGTACGTTTGATCATTTCTTCAGACAACATCGATTAAGCAAAAGGTCGCATAAGATATCTTGTATTCGACATAAACTTTTCAGCTTTTCTGCATTTCTAATGATACCCGTATGTTGTTATTGTTACTGACAGAAGGTCGTCGTTTCCAATCGAGAACTTCCACAAATCCAAGCATTATGTGTTGATTGTTACTTCGTGGATTATAACATGTGCATTAGCTAACAAATTTCGCTTATGGCAGTTTCTACAGAAATGAGCTATGGATAGAGTGCTACCATATATTTAGGTTAGGTTCTAGGCAAAGTGACGGGCTGTTACTATATGTGACTTCTTAAATATCATACTAGAAAGAAGCGAACACCGGAGGTATAATCGTGTATGCCGATGATATTGATATAATTGGGCGCTCACTAGTATTGAAACGGAAGCTGATAAAATTAGTTTAGGGATAGGTTAGGTTAGGTAAGAGTGGCTGTTGGAAATACCAACACACTTAGGCCTATTGGCCCATTGTGATGCCACGTAGATCTATAATCCTCTTACTACTGAAACCAGTTTGAGCTTATAATAAAGCGTAGGAGACTGTTAACGTCTAAGTTTTCTAGATCGTTTAGGTCGTTGTAGAAGCTTTCTTCTAGTAGATGAAGCTTTCTTCTCTGGAAGAAAGCTGGGCATGTGCAGAGTAGGTGGAGGATTGTCTCCTCCTCTTCCTCGTCCATGCAGCTTCTACAGAAATCATTAGTAAAACCGCCAAGCCTTCTTGCGTGCTTGCCTATGAGGCAGTGTCCAGTAATGACACCTATTATAGCGCTGAGAAGTTTCCTATTTAAAAGAATCAGACACTTAGCGCAACTCAGATCCAGCCTTGGCCAGATCTGTTTCGTCGCTAGACATGTTTGCCCAGCATTCCACCTAAGGTCTGTTCTTTTATTGGCATCCAGCTTTAGTGTTAGTTTGCACGTAGCGATTGGTATACCTATACTACGAGTACCTTTGTCCGGTAGGATAGGTAGAGTGGTTCCAATTTTGGCGAGTTCATCGGCTCTGCAGTTCCCTGGAATGTCTCTGTGGCCCGGCACCCAACAAAGGTGAATGTTGAACTGCTTGATGATCGGCATTCAAGTGCGGTTTTAGAATATAATGAGATCAAGTCCAGGGACTTGATGGCGGCCTGACTATCCGGAAATATGCGGATATCCTTTGCAGATATCTCGTTTTTCTTCAGCCAGGACAGAGCTTCTTTAATCGCCAAAATTTCCGCCTGGAACAGCTACAGTGATTTGGAAGGCGGAAAGAGAGACTTAGATTTAGCTTATCTGAGAAAACACCGCCACCAACTCCGCTATCGGTTTTAGATCCATCTGTGTAGAGATGGATTGACTTGTCCTCCATGAAAGCATCCTCCTCCCTGAATGATCTAGAGGGGAAGCTTACATGGAAGTTTTTGTCAAACCAAAGTTCAGGTATGGTGTATTCGATGTTCTCTGTGAGGATTCCTAATGTATTAAGAATGTTGGCGTGTCCAAATGAATTATTTATCCACTGTTTAGTCGCTTTAAAGCGAATAGCTGCAGTCGCAGCTACTAAGTAAGTATCAGTCTTATGACCGAGATGTATAGCCAGTGGGTTATGCGAGGTTGAAGGCCCCATTTGTTCCCAATGGCTTTTTTACAAGAGAATAAAGCTATTGTAGCTTTATTGACTCTTTCATGAATGTTAGGTTTCCAGTTTAGTTTCCTGTCAAAAATGAGACCCAGATATTTTGCTGTATCGGAGAAAACTAAACTGGTACCGTTTATTGAAGGAGGGTCTATGATTGGAATTTTATATTTCCTAGAAAAGAGGACAAGATCAGTTTTATGGGGGCTTATTCCCAATACACAGCGATCTTCCCAGCGGGTTAATCTATTGAGATTTACTTGGAGGAGTTCTTTAATGGTATTGATATGTTTCCCAGAGACGGCTATGGCAACGTCATCCGCATAGGCAATCACTCTGCTACCACCCGCTTCCAGGTATATCAGTAGTTCGTTAACTACTAAGTTCCAGAGAAGGGGAGAGAGGACACCGTCTTGCGGCGTACCTCTGCTGACATATCTTTTAGCAGAAGTCTCACCCAGTTTGGAGTTGATTATCCTGCTTTTTAGCATTAGACCCATCAACTCCTCAAGTGAGCCGTCTACCTGCAGAGTTGACAGCGCAGTCGTGATTGCGGATGTGTTGACGTTGTTAAAGGCGCCCTCTATGTCTAGGAAAGCAACCATTGTGTACTCCTTATATTGTAGGGATCGTTCGATGTGGCTAGTCAGAGAGTGCAAAGCCGTTTCCACCGACTTTCCTTTACAGTAGGCATGTTGAGCCGTAGACAGAAGTCTTGGATCAACTTTAGCTTGAATATGGATATCAATCAGTCGTTCTAAAGTTTTCAGAAGGAAAGATGATAGACTTATAGGTCTGAGGTCCTTCGGGAGTACATGAGAACATTTTCCGGCTTTGGGAATGAATACTACATTGACTTCTCTCCATAACAGTGGAATGTGGATAAGTTCTACACAGCTCCTCATAATATTTTCTAACACTGGTAGAATAATATCTTAGGACCTCTGTAGCTCGGCAGGTATTATACCGTCCGGACCAGTAGACTTGTATGGTTTGAAGCCATGCAGCGCCCAGAGCAGTTTGTCTCTCGTAATCAGATCATGAATTTTGGTCACGGTTGCAGTAGGTCTGTTTGGGCTGCTACTGGCTGCGACCTGGAAAGTGGGTGCCCAGAAGCAGGTTGTGTGATTCATCACTTGAGGTTGTCCAAGAGCCATCGGTTTTTTTCAAACAGCTAGGCATCATAGGATTTGTGGAGAGGATTTTTCTTAGCCGCGATGCCTCAGAGGTTTCTGTGATTTTGTCACAGAATGACCTCCAGGATTGTCGCTTTGCCTTCCTCAGTTCTTTTTTGTATAATTTGAGGGATTCTTTATATGAGTCCCAGTCGGTCACTTTTCTTGTGCTTTTTCTTTGCTGCGTTGAAAAGTTTTCTACTGGCGTTTCTAAGCAGTACCAGTGCCGATGTCCACCAATGTGGCTTTTTCTTGCCTCTTGGTTGAATAAGAGGGCAGGAAGCTCCTCTGTATTTTGGCCAATCAGTTTTCCGGTAATTCCGGAAAGCTGGTTGGATGGGGGGAGCATCACTCAGACTGAATTGGATGTATCTGTGGTCTGAAAAGGAGTGTTCAGAGTGACTGATAAGTGAAGGCAAAACCAAGTATAGCTATCAACAGGAAGGAACACACAATATTAACGAACTGGACACAAGAACATAGTCGACAGCTTTTACTTTAAGAGACTTTGTCTACATTGGTGCTGCTTTTAATTCTGACAGTAACATTTATCAGTAGAAATAAAACGAAGACTCACTTTTGAAAATCGCTGTTTCTTTGGGCTAAGAACGAAATTGAGTAGTAAGGCCCTATCTCAAACAGATAAGAAGACTCTATATAAAACCTTGATGATTCCAGTCCTACTCTATGGCGTTGAAGCATGGACTCTATTGAAAGCGTATGAAGATAACCTCGGTTGTTTAGAGAGAAAAAATTAGGTATTCGGTCCCGTTTGTCTTGATGGGCTTTAAAAGGGAAGATTCTATGAAGATTCTAGCCATACTAGGACGTAAAGGCCAAATGTATGGCCTGCTGAGTCCTCGAAACTAACCCAGAGTGACAATTCAGTACAGAAAAGCTACCTTAGGTGGCGTGCACAAGTAGAAGGAGACCTCAACTTGGAGTGTGTAACTGGAAAAAGTCAGTTATGGATCGAGCTAACTGGAGAAAGAGAATCGTTGACTCCAACCCAGAGGCAATAAAAAGATTGTTTGCCCTCTGTAGCTCACATGAGCATAAGACATGTAGGAATATGCCTGACAAACCAATGGTACATCACCCTACTATCTATCGACGAGACAGGATAGTTAACTAAACGAACGAACGAGCGCACGCATACACGGACAGACACACTGAGCTGGCAATGTTATTAATAGTCAATTCCCTAACAGCCGGCCGCTAAGCTGAGTGACAAAAGTAATTTTATTTAATTTGTTCTTTTAAAGTCTTAAATACACCAATAAAGAGAAGTAGAAAAGGAAATAATCCTACAAATTGGGGGCTCAACCAAAATTCGTAGTTTAATTGTAATTAAAAGAGAAAAAAAGAGCAAACGTGTAAAAAAAAACCATAAAGACAAAGAAAGGGTAGCAACAAAATATGCCGATACTGTAGCAGAAAGGAACAGGGTGTTACGTTACATTTATATTTCATTTAAAAATTGTTAACCATTATTTACTTGGAATATTATTATCAATACTCTCATATCATTTCTTTTTCGTATTAAGGATTGAATATTGTATCTCTTTTTTTTGATCATTATTAATTTGAATTATAATTTCTAAACATTAAAATGGATTTAGTAACAGTGTTAGCTCTGACTGGTAACGAACTTCGGACAAAACTAACGGAACTTAACTTGTCGACAACGGGACGGAAAGCAACGTTGCAGGATCGGCACCTACAGCATTTTGGTCTATCACGTGACGAAAACGATGAAGACGCAGGCAGTGATGGGACCAGTGATGGTCGAGAGAGGATTTTTTACGCTTCGTGATATTGAGGATTCATTCGCAACATTTGACGGCACGGGATTTCCTGAGATTACTGAGTGGATTCAGGAATTCGAAGACAATGCTGTAACGCGCAAACTTACAGCTGAGGGTGTACAAGAAGGTTCGCAGCTTAACTCAAGAGTGGCCACACACAAGAGGAAGCCACCGAATGCCGACAGAAGGAAACTCGACAGTGAAACAAGAAGTTGCAGACAGGAAATATTTTAGATGTGGAGATATAACGCACATTGCAAAGTGTTTCAATTGTGGGCGTCCAGGTCATCGTTCATTTGAGTGCAAGATACGAGTAGCACAACCGCGAAGAAAACGAGAAGGAAGTAACGTTCAAACTGCGTCAACAGATGATGAAGCTAGACTGCCGGAGGCGAGAGTATGTTTCGCAACAGGCTTAAACAGAGTTTTTAAAATACTCAAGGTAAAGTGTTATTATCTGTCAGCATTGGTGGACACGGGAAGCGACTTAAGACTCATTCGATATGATGTCTTAACGATGCTAGACTACGTCGAGTTAGACAAAGCAAAGACTAGTCTGTCTGGTATGGGGCAGACCAAGGTAATGACGTTGGGAAGCTTTCCCGTAGACTTTGAGGAAGACGGACTGAATTTGAGTATTAGGTTCCATGAAGTTCGAAAACAAGATATGCAGTATTCGGCAGTAATCGGCAGTAACCGGAAACGATGTACTAGGCAAGGTAGATGTGATTTTGACAGATGTAGTAGTAGTAGTAGTAGCTGAAGCAGATATTGAAGGCGTTAAAGGTGTTGAAGAAGTACGGAGTAGTGGCTACACAAGTACGCAGAGTTGTTCAGGGGATTGCTTTAAGATCAAGGAAGTGGAAGCATTTTCTCAGTTAGATTCTGAGTTTAGATCCATCTGCGTTGCTGCCGAAGAAGGAGAATTAAAGAGTGAAACAAACATAGAGTTAAATCATCTGCAAGACGACGAGAAGACAGCTGTACTGGAACTTATTGAAGAATACACTCCCAAGAAAAATGGCAAATCATCAGTCGAAATGAAATTAATATTAACGGATGAAATTCCAGTATATCAAAATCCACAACGAATGTCATATGCAGATCAAAAGGTGGTGGAACAACAGGTAGCTGATTGGTTGCATGAGGGAATAATACAACCAAGCACCTCGGAGTACGCCTCACCAGTTGTCCTAGTGAAGAAGAAGGATGGGACGCAAAGATTTTTGATTTTAGAAAGCTAAATCAAAAAATTGTACGAGACAACTTTCCGATGGTGTTAATTGACAGCGTACTCGAGAGACTTCAAGGAGGCAATGTTTTCACCACGTTAGAACTGGCGGATGGATTCTTTCATGTGCCAATCGATTCAACCTTAGGGAAGTATACGTCGTTTGTGACACACAATGGCCAATTTGAGTTCCGATGTGTACCGTTTGGCATCTCCAACTCACCAGCCGTTTTTTCAAGGTACATTTTTGCGGTATTATGGAGTTTGATTACCGACGGAACAATAGTGGTGTATGTGGGCGACATTATAATTCCATCCAAGAATGAATAAGAAGGTATTCATAAGTTGAAACTGGTACTAGACATTGCTTCGGAAAGCGGGCTACACATCAAGTGGAAGAAATGTTAATACGACCATCAGTGGAGAAAACTAAAGCAGTAAGAGAGTTTCCAGTGCCAAGTGACAAGAAAATGCTCCAACGATTTCTAGGACTTACGTCGTATTTCAGAAGATTCGTCGAAGGATTTGCCGTAATAGCTAAACCATTGACCGACCTATTGCGACAAGATGCTAAATTGAAAATGGATGTTGAGCAGTTATTGGCCGTCGAGCAATTAAAAGTTGCCCTAAAGAGTGCTCCTGTGCTAAGGTTGTTTGATCCAATGGCGCCAACTGAGGTTCATACAGACGCTTGCATGTATGGGTATGGAGCAGTGTTACTGCAGAAAAGTTCTGATGATCAACTTTACCACCCAATCGAATACATGAGTCGGAAGACTACACCATTGGAGCAAATATATCAGTCTTACGAATTGGAAGTGCCTGCTATCATAGAGGCTCTAAAGAAGTGGAGAATATATCTGTTGGGAACAAGGATAAAGATTGTATCCGATTGTAAAGCGTTCGCGATGACCATGAAGAAGAAAGATGTGCCGTTGAGGGTATCGAGATGGGCAATGTTCATGCAGGAATTTGACTATGAGATCGAGCACCGACCAGGATCGAAAATGAGGCATGCCGACGAGCTAAGCATAGTATATTGTCTGTTACTGGATGAATCGTTAGTCCATTGTATCCGAGAGGCACAACAAAGGGACATGTGAAGAAGAGCCGTACGGACAATACTGGAAAAGGACGAATATGAAGATTTTTTCTTGAAAGCGGGCATATTATATAAGGATCCGGCGAGGGAGCTTATGGTGATTCCAACGCCGATGGAACGAGAGATTATAACGATCGCACACCAGCAAGGTCACTTTTCAGTCAAGAAAACCCAGGATTTGGTGGAAAGGTCGTATTATATTCCAGGTGTTGCAAGGAAAGTTGCGGAAATCGTAAGAAGCTGCATTAAGTGTATAGTTGCAGAAGCCAAAGTCGGAAGGAAGGAAAGATTTCTGGTACCTACCGATAAAGGGGATGGGCCATTGGGAACGTACCACTTAGACCACGTCGGCCCTATGGAACTGACAACGAAGAAGTACAATCATATCCTTGTGGTAGTGGATGCATTTTCGAAATTAGTCTGGCTTTATCCAACGAAGAGAACCGATGCCGCCAATGTGATCGAAAGGCTGAAGATACAATCCGTTACATTTAGTAATCCGGAAAGAATCATTACCGTTCATGGAACTGCTGTCACACGCCTTCAGCGAGTACTGTAAAAGTGAACATATACAGCACTTGTTAATCGCAACCGGAGTACCACGAGGAAATGGACAGGTAGAGAGAGTTCATAGAGTGATCGTGTCAATATTGACTAAGGCGAATTTAGAAAGTAACCAGAACTGGTAAAAAGACGTGGATCGAGTACAACAGATACTGAATAACACTCCGTTAAGGGTCACCCAGTTCACTCCATTCATTATCCTTACGGGAATGGACATACGTGTTGCTGATAATCCGGATATCCGAAAGCTTTTCGAGGTAGCAGTTGTGGAAGAGAGCTAGCATTGTTATCAATAGTCAGTTCACTAACAGAACCCATTTAGGCCGGCTGCTAAGCTGAGTGACAAAAGTTATTTTATTTAATTTGTTCTTTTAAAGTCTTAAATACACCAATAAAGAGAAGTAAAAAAGGAAATAATCCTACAGACATAAGATTCAAGACTTTCTCATAGACTGAACTTACTTTTTTGTAGAAAAGAACAATGGAAAAAACAAATCATTTTCATCTTCACAGATGCCTCTCAAACAACCCTAGGTTAGTACACACTAATTTTTTAATCCACCCACTTATTTCATCGTCTTCCAAGCCGAAGTCTCAGCAATTCATTGGGCCGTTATTTGGCTCATTCTAAATCGAATACCTACGACATATATTGCAATATACATAGATAAATAGATAAATAGCCAAGCGAACACCACAAAAGCTAAGGCAGTAGAAGACTGTCACGTATATCATAATACGAGTATAATAACCGGACACTTTTTTGGGTTTAGGAAACTTGGACGTCTCAAAGAAGCTACACCGTTGATGAATTGGCCCGACCTCTAAGAACAAGTAGTAGGTAGCGTTCTGTAATGCTAGCCTCGGACCAAATGTGAGATTTCTACATTTAAATATATCGTCAATGCTCGATCTTAAAAGATCAAGAGAGCTGATCACTCTTAGAAAGTTGACAAACTGACAATTAATCATAGAACACCGAGTCATTGGAATATACACGTACCACTAATACGGAGGAGTAATTTGCTGCGAACTTCATTTGCAACTACCCGCTGAAATCTCTTAGATTAGTTGATAGTATTGAAATATTTTTTAAAAAAAATAAACTTTGACAATCACGTTTACATGTGGATGAGAAGCCTTCGCTATATTATCGATTTATTTTATTTTGTCCAGAATTTGGCACAAAGTTGGATCGAGGAAAAGAGATGAACCTACCTACATATGTATCTATGTATTTACAATAAATTCAGGTGAAGGGTCTTGTACGATGATTTTTACTCGTATAACAAAAGAGTGTTGATACGAATATGTTCACAATTTTCCACAAAGATTATGAACGAATTTGTTATTTGTTAATCTTGGATATTACAACTAAATCAGATCTTGACGGTGAAGAACATTAATGGAAAATTAAAATTCCATTTTGAAAAACAAAACAGCGCCACAGAACTACGTTCGTTGAAGTCGTAATATATCTAAATAATTGATACCCAAATTTCCTGATACATATGTACATCATTAGATAAAAATAAAATTCTACTATGTAGGTATTTCTATTGGCAGCCATAAATTCCTTCACCAGTTTTTTTCAATTAATCAAATCGTAAAACGCCCCATTCATTACCAAGAGTTCAATCGATATTAAAATTACTATTATCGACCCTTTTTTTTCTTATCTTTTTTTATATATATACATATATACTCGTATTAAAGCACAATAACTATAATCATAATTTTCCACAACAACGCTTCATTGAATTCCATTTACACTCAAACGAAACTGTCTTCCAATTGTGATGAAGGGCGAAACAAAACAGTATCAATCACTTCCAGGAGTCCTTGTGCAGCTCCTTTTGCTCCTCACGGTGACACTTCAAAAGGAATTTCAAAGCAGCAAAACTAAGTGAGAGTCCTTACCACTTAACTAATACCCGCCTGCCTAAATAAAAGTCCTCAAACACATTGTTTGTGTACGAGTATGTGTGTAAGAAAGACATGGGTCGGCTGGGGGCAGAGTATAAGGGCTTTCGAAAGAAACAGAAAAGGAAACGTGTGCATTACTCTTTCATTACATCTTAAGAAACCTTCCAAAAGTGAACAAAAAGGAACGAATTTGTTTGATAAGGGTGAACTCGACTTCCTGTATACTCCGCACCTGTAGCTGTATGTGAATACCTACAATATGGAAAAAGCCATATTCGCCCTTAAAAGGACGAGGGGGAATATATTTTTTTGTCTCTCGTTCTTCTCTACTCTGGAATGAGTTTTTTTTTTTTTGGATTATCGTTAATGTAACAGAAAATTATTGGTTCATTGGCCAAACCTTAATGCATACAGTTGGTCTGGAAAATCTTCGGCAGTATTAGTTATATCCGAAAAATGTTTTCGGGGCCATTGATCTACTATTAAAGAAGAAACTAACAGCTAATCGTACTTTAGCCTAGTTGCAGCAAGAGTTCACATGACATGTAACATAATAACATGTCAAAGTCATTTGGAAGCATTCCCGTTGAAGTGTTACATTTTAAACGGATTGTACATGGCTTGTCTCTGGATGAGGGTAAAAGGGAAGATATCAAATCTTATGGAACATCAGAAGAGGACCGCTTGTGACATCAAATCACAAAATTAGAAATAAAAAATTAACGTTTGAAATATGGAAAAGAGTCGCGTTGTTGAAATGAAAAAAGACTCATACAACCAGTTCAGGGCTTATTTATTTTGTAAATGGAAGTAAGAACACCTTTTTACTGCCCTATTAAAACAACCAAAGGCTTTCCAGCTTCCTACATGTACGAGTATATACAGGATAGGCTATATTGTATGACCTTATCGGAAAGTGCAATAGATTTTACAAATGGCGTCGCATGTCAATTCGGTTTTGATATTTGTGAAGCAAACAGAATTACAATTTGTGTGATAAATAAAGCAATTGAACGCTATACTCCCGAAGAACGAGGAATAATCATCACAATGTTTTTGATGAACAATTCATCATTAATTTTGGCGGATTGACGAGTCCCCCTATGTGGATAGGTGAACAAACAAAATTTGAGGTTTCGGGGTACTGAAAATCTGTGAGTAATACACGAAGAGCCATTACATCCAATCAAAATCACTGCATGCTAAGCTGTTTACACTGGGGGAGTTTTTTTTTTTTAGAACGCCGGCGCGGGCCAAACAGTCACTGTGGACGGTGAGCACTACAGAGCCATGATCAATGAATTTTCCATTCCTCAATTAGATGAATTGGGACTGGAGAACATGTGGTCCCAGTAGGACGAAGCAACGGTGCAGGATGCATAAGCTACAACCAACATTGTAGAGCAAAGGGTCTAAAGAGTCATATATTATGGGCCATCCACCAGCTATGTACATATATATTTTTTAAAGCACAGTCGATTGTGGGTTTAACTTGGAAAACAAGTGCCCCAGAAAGTGCATTACCTCATTAGGGTGCTGAGCAGAGCGTACTGACCTGTTAAAGAGTCAGTAAGAAATAAAACAATCTTTTTAGCTGAGGAGCAGTTAGATCCACTTTCGGGAAATGTCGGAAGGCATTGTTCTGTCTGCAACCTGTAAAGTCATGTCATCTGCGGTTATGCTAGCGAGAGACTGAACTATCAATGGATGGCCCGACCGAGGACGAAAGCAGTTATAACGCGAGTGTATGTCCCTTTTCAGCCACGTTTATTTGCACGTTCACCACAAAAGAGTCTTGCATTCTTGAACTATTGAATGTAGAATGGTTATTGCCACAGATAGAAGATATTTCCCGCATAACATCTGTTCATCATAACAAAATAATTGGCCATTAGGTTTGCATATGCCTTAGAAGAGCATTTAAACTTAGTCGCTGAGATGCACGTACCACATGTACCACATTCAGAATGCTTTGTTAGCATCACGCGATTGAACCTGCTCGTCATATGCTACATGATCATCCTGCTCTCTCCAAAAGAAAAGAGAAAAGTCTGACTATATTGGATTAACATTATTTTCGTATTACTGAATTAGGTAACCTTCTGCGATCTTGAAGTCTCTTTTCATAAGTTCCATCGAGCAATTCTACTATTATATGGGTTCAATGGACCTACATGATTGGTTACTACTTTCTACAGTATCTATGCTGCGATACAGAAATAAAATGCTCAACATGCTGAGATCCTGAATGCAATAGGCATAGATTCTGTTAATAAATAGGAAGCAAACAATCGAGTGACCCACCAAAAACAGTGGACTTAATGCCGCCTACAAGAGGTAATATTATTAATCACTTTGCACCGAATTCTCTAAGAGACACAGAAGTTCCGCATTCGGTGCGATAGTATTCCTGTCACATAGATCTGACAAAAGAAAAATCTTATATATGTTCGTGGGCTATAATAACTAGGAGTTAAACTAAGGGCAGGATTGGAAGATTGGGTAAAATGTGAACTTGATCGTTAGTGATCTTTCCATACTCTCAGCACTTTTCATTGTACTCTCTGCCGCTTATCCTACCTTCATCTACGATTTCAAATGTTGTCCCAGCTGATATCTCCCAAAAGACTCGAACCGATACTTATTTCTGAACCGGAAGCTGCTAAAAAAGTGGTTAATAAAATTTCTATTGATCTTTTGCGATTGCAAACATTTGAAATCACACAGGATTGGCACTCTGTTGGCTTGAGTATGTATTAGCTCTTACTATTTGACCACTCAAATTTCCAGACTAAGGTCTTGCGTTTTAGCTGTCATTTCCAGTTTACGAATAGTTGGAGATTTACTGATATCTTTGTCGATGTCAGTCGTTCAGACACTGAAATTACAAAACCGAGTGATAACTACCGTCACATTAGCTAAGCTTCAAGGTCCGATAGTCCCGATTTGCGATTAAGGCTTAGGAACACCAGAGTTTTAAGAAACAGCTATTATATTTCTCTCTTGAATAAATTTTCATATACTTAATTGTTTTTTCGTTAAATTCACTTACAGTTGGAAAACATCAAAACCCCACTGTACGCATCGGGAATGGCCTCACTTCAAACTAAATGTTGACACTGGATCCCGCCAAGCAACCCCCAGGTCACCCACTCACCTATTTATTCACACTCATAAGTCTCGTAGCAGTTGAACGACGAAAAATTCCTCTTGCCTATCAGGCAAGTCTACTATTTTTGACCTAGGCTGGCTTCAACCACCACCATCACCACCATCACCACCACCTTCATCATGATAAAGATGACAGAGAACACGAGGGTATACGGAGTATGACAGCGACAAGAACACTCCTAAGTATGTCGAGATAGAAAAGAGAAAAAGGATACGAGCTTCTTGAAATGCGCATGCTTTTCAAATCTGAACATTTTCCTTCGCCTGAAAATCGATTCATGTTAAAAACTCGGCGAAACCATACGCGAAGGACTGACTGTGACTGTGTAACTACCTGTACTTCCCCCTCTTCTTGATTGTAAAAGCCTGGTTGACATTTTAGACATTTCGCTTAACTTTGAAGCATAGCAAAGAAATCTTATTTTCTCTCCGAAAAAGTGTTTGCCTTTCGGTTCCTGTTTTCTGTTCCGTTTTTATTCTTTTCAATATACACACTTTGTTTCTATCAAATTTGTAATAATAATAATAATAATAATTCTACAAAATAAAATTTCACGATAACAAAAAATTCAACGGGCAATACCCCGCGCATATGATTTTAAAATTAAAAAAAAAAGGAAATCAAATCGTCGTCGCTAATAAAATTCAGAAGTACACAACCTCCATTATTTTCAACGTTTCTTCGATTTCCTTTTTAGGCAATTTCGGATGCCAGAGTGTGGAACAGTGAGAAATAAAGAAATGGCCAGCAAAATGTCGACATGGATTGACGAGTGTTAGTTATCCTTAGACAGGATACTTTAAGGCTTTTCATTAGCCTTGGTGGAATTGTGGATTTTTTAGTTCCTCTTCTTTTTTTTGTCGTTTTTTTTTTTTTAAACTTCTTCAAGAATAGTTAAACTCAGTGAAGCGCTCGTGAAGGATACAGATATCTGAAGAAAAAACATGGTAACAATGACTTCCGAAGTGGATAAGAGTCATACAACGCAATCAAAGTCATCATCTGGTGGTCCACATACACACACGAGTATAGCAACGAGTTCTGGTGGAGCATCACTAGGAACTGGTGGCGGAGCGGGAACAGTAGCAGCAGGAGCAGCACTTTCAGCGGCCAGTAGTAGCAGTAGTAGTAGTTGTAGCGTTAGTAAAAGTTCACTCAACAAACGGAATGAGGATGCTCCAAATATTTTGGTTTATAAAAAAGTAAATATCGCCCAAGATTTAATGACCTTTACTGTTATCCTAAGTGCGAGCATGCATGTGAGTGTGTGTTTTGCGAGTGTTTTGTGTGTGTTCAATTTGTCCATTGTGGTGATTTTGCTTTAATTTGTTTTTTCTGACACTTTTTTTGCCCACTCTTTTGTTTTGCAGATGGAGTCCATTATTGAGAAGATGCAAGCTGAATCAACTGGTGTTGCTGTAAGAACGGTGAAGGCGTTTATGAGTAAAGTGCCTTCGGTGTTTACGGGTGCAGATCTCGTGTCATGGATATTAAAGAATTTTGACGTTGAAGATGTAACGGAGGCGTTACATTTTGCCCATCTATTGGCATCGCATGGCTATATATTTCCCATTGATGATCACGCGCTAACGGTGAAAAATGATGGAACTTTTTACAGGTAAATACATATGTATCTTGCAATATAAAAACGTCGAGTTGGTGAGCTACTGAGAAAATGTTTCGTATCGAAAATAAAATATATCTATGCGCGCTGTAAAATTCTATTCCAGGCAGTTTTTTCAGTTGATACTTTTTGATTTTTATATTTTCTATAAAACAAGTATACACCTAGGCGATTATTTAAATAATTAGCTAAAAAAAAACTTGATTGCAATCACGAGAGTACGTTGATATTATTTGATAGTATAGTTTTAGGGGCTATATTTTTTTATTTGTTTAATGATACCACGGACAACAACCATTAAACAGAAGAGTCATACAAAATTCTAGGAAGTGGACATATATTTGGTATGAATTTAATTTCGGTACAGTTATATTGTACCTAGAGTGTACGAGTAAGTGCGTGCGTGATGTAATAGAAGCAGGTAACTGCTTTCAAAAAATCTATTCCAATTCCGTACAAGAAATTACCATTTCCTGTGGTGGAAGATGGCCTGAGCCAGTTTTAGCACACTTCGTATCACATGAATAACAATTTCGGAAAATACACCTAATATTCTCAGTCCTCAAACAGAACATAGCTAGCTAACGGGCACTTTCAAAACAATACAAGTTCTAAAGATATTTGAATTTCGACATATCACAGTTGCAGTTGCTGCAGATTTTTGTTAGCTTAAGCTTAAGCCTTTTACAGATTTGTTTCATTTTATCCCACTTAGGAATAAAACTGGCTTCTTGTCAGTCATGGATCTGTTTAAATATTTTAGCGATAGAATTTTGAAATTAGTTTTTGTTTCTATTTCCTCACTGTAATGTCTTCCTTAAAAGAAATTCACTTAATTGTTAATCATAAATGGACAGATGAATACTTAACCGATAACTGGAATACCGGCCCTATATATCCAAAAAAAAGATCCTATCTCTTGCAGAAAAAACGAAGGCATATCGAACATCGACTATACACCAAATCTTTACACTTAGACAAATATTGGAAAAAGCTGATAGCTGATTTCGAACTCCCCGAAAAATCAATGCGTCAGGAATCTTTATCGACAGCTATTACTTTTTACTAACTAAGGAATTCACCTATGTATCTCGGAGTAAGTGTTAACACTACATAAAAAAAAAATAATTGGGTAAAGATCCGAGAATGAGCTGTTGTCGTGGAATCCTTCTCAAGGAAGATATGTCGTCCATGCAAGGATAATAGGAAGAGAAGATACAACCGCAAACTCTATTTAGTCAACCAGAACGATAATGAAGTTCATAAAAAATTTCTATGAGCTGTAAAACAGTGAGGGTTAAGCCAAAAACTCTGTTAATTGATGCACCTTTCCTCAGTTAAGGAAAAGGTGTTTAAATGCCTTTATGATTCGCAGTTAGCAAATTCCATATGTTGTCCATAACGCGAGAATCCTCGATTTCCTTGAGTTTGTCCTATCCTCGCTTTTCAAGTTCATAGATCTAGTGTCTTTCTTCATACAGTTTTCTGCACACATTCTTTATTACACTGGTGGATTTTCTACGAGTTTGCTTTGTAGGCCAAAGTTTTATTCGCTTTTTGTGGGCTTCAGCGTTTTTCCAGCTTATTAAAGGCATGTCTTCTAGTAAGCAGCAATTCGTCTTGATAAGCGGTATGTCTACATACTCGTATCAAGATAGCGTACATCAATTCGGAAGCAAGATAGTTGCACTTGATATTTCTAAAGCATTTGACAGAGTTTGGCATCAGGCTCTTTTCTCGAAAATGCGTGCTTTTGGGATCGACGGCTCTCTTCTTTAATGGATTAGAAATTATCTTTCGGAACGTTCAATTCAAGTTGTCTTGGATGGTTTCAAGTCTGATATTCACAAAAAACATGCTGGTGTGCCCAAGGGCTCCGATCTGTCTCCGACACTCTTTCTATTTTCATTAATGATCTCTTGTCTGCTACTCCTAATCCAGTATATTTCCTTGCGGATGACAGTACTCTCGGCTTCTCATATTCGTTCCCCGACACACGTCCGTGCTCTTCGGCTGTAGAACGGGAACGGCAGCGTATGTTAATCTCATTAAACTCCGATATTAAAAGCATAACCAATTGGGGAACAATTAACATAGTAGAATTTAATGCTACCAAAACTCAACACTGTCTGCTGTCATTTAAGTGATATTTAAATACCCAGCCATTATCCATGAATGACACTTATATACATCGTCGAAACCGAAAAACCTTTCATTCTCTGTAAGTGACAGCTTACGTTGGAATGACCAGATATTCGATATCGTCAAAAATGCTGCGAAATGTTTAGGTTCTCTTAATCGATGTAAGAAATTTTTCACTGATCTAGCCTCAATATATAAGGCATTCATCCGCCTAAAATTGGATTGTAATGCCCAAATCTGGCCGTGTACTCCTAAAACGTGTCTGCATCTGCTAAATAGGATTCCAAACCGTGGGATAAAACTAATATGTAATACTGATGTCAGTCAGTTAATTGACACCGTCGAACACCAATGTAATGTATCCTATCTTACCTTGTTTATCGCTATTTCCACCACCAGTGCTCCATTGAAATCGCCAGTAGCATTCCGGCCCTTCAAATCTTCAACCGTAACATCCGTCTCGCTATAAATGCTCATCAGTATACCCTCAAGCCCGCTATCGGCCGTACTCTAAAATATCGTGATTCGTTCCTAACCGTACAACTCGCTCATCGAATGCCCTGCTGAGCTCTCTATTTCCTGGTCGTTATAACATGCATACATTTAAGAACAATGTACATCGGTACATTTCTTTTCTTCCTCTCTAAATTTCCTTCGCCTGAGCTGTGTACAAACATTCTAAGGGTACGCAAATCCCTTGAGCGCGCGAGTTACATATTTGTTTGGTGACCTCCACCAATATGTGCTATGTGTTGATACATCATTTTAAATTTTTTTGTTTATACTCGTAGATGGCGAGCAACAACCTTCTGTCGTTTCCCCATTTCAGCACTTTTTTATAAATCAAACGGATACGAATATCAATAGCATTTCCGTTTGCATTGATAGCATTTTCTTAAACATAATCATTTTAATCAAATGAATAATAATAAAAGATAACATAGCGATAGACACCAAAACAAATCACTTGCTTTTTATTTAAAAAAAAAATGTATTAGAAGTATGTATATATAATATACTAAAAAATGTGTTTCTTATTCGAATAACATCAATTATCGGCTTAATAAACGATCATGTTTTGCGAGACGGCTCTTTATAGTTTTAGTTGTCTAGCTCTTGGAGTGCAAAGAGTATATCCCCAAATCATTATCCATCCTTTTTATTGGTCGTGATATTAATTTTTCCGGATCGGAAAAACTCAAAACTCAAGGTTATGTTTGTATACCTAGGTCATAGAGCCTTTGTAGAACAGTTCTAGCAAACATATTAGTAAATGTAAGAGCTGCTTTTGACCATGAGAAATCCCACGCCACTATCTCTATTTCAAGACCTTGCTATTGTCTTTAGAAAACCTTATAAACCAGGTGTTAGAACATGTCCATTTATTGTAAGTGAAACGTTACTAACATTTTAACAACTTAACATTTTTTATTTTTTATGTAATAATGAGGTTATGAAATTAAGGGAATATGCATACGATGCAGATATAAGTTGAAAATGTTGTTACCCTTCTCAAATTAAGATTTAGGTTAGGTTAGGTTAGGTAAGAGTGGCTGTTGGAAATACCAACCCACTTAGGCCTATTGGCCCATTGTGATGCCACGTGGATCTATGATCTTCTTACTACTGGAACCAGTTTGAGCTTTTAATAAAGCGTAGGAGACTGTTAACGTCTATTTTTTCTAGATCGTTTAGGTCGTTGTAGAAGAAAGCTCCTAGGTGAAGCTTCCTTCTCTGAGAGAGAGCTGGGCATGTGCAGAGTAGGTGGGGGATTGTCTCCTCCTCTTCCTCGTCCATGCAGCTTCTACAAAAATCGTTAGTAAAAGCGCCAAGCCTTCTTGCGTGCTTGCCTATGAGGCAGTGTCCGGTAATGACACCTATTATGGCGCTGAGATGTTTCCTTTCTAAGAGGATCAGACACTTAGATCGACTCAGATCCAGCTTTGGCCAGATCTGTTTTGTCGCTAGACATGTTTGTCCAGCAGTCCACCTAAGGTCCGTACTTTTATTGGCATCTAGCTTTAGTGTTAGTTTGCACGTAGCGATTGGTATACCTATACTACCTTTGTCTGGTAGGATAGGTAGAGTGGTTCCAATTTTGGCGAGTTCATCGGCTCTGCAGTTCCCTGGAATGTCTCTGTGGCCCGGCACCCAACAGAGGTGAATGTTGAACTGCTCTGCCATCTCCATGAGAGATGATCGGCATTCAAGGGCAGTTTTAGAACACAATGAGACCGAGTCCAGGGATTTGATGGCGGCCTGACTATCCGAAAATATGCGGATATCCTTTGCAGATATCACGTTTTTCTTCAGCCAGGACAGAGCTTCTTTAATCGCCAAAATTTCCGCCTGGAACACGCTACAGTGATTTGGAAGGCGGAAAGAGAGGCTTAGGTTAAGCTTATCTGAGAAAACACCGCCACCAACTCCGCTGTCGGTTTTAGATCCATCTGTGTAGAGATGGATTGACTTGTCCTCCATGAAAGCATCCTCCTCCCAGAATGATCTAGAGGGGAAGCTTACATGGAAGTTTTTGTCAAACCAAAGTTCAGGTATGGTGTAATCGGTGTTCTCTGTGAGGATTCCTAATGTATTAAGAATGTTGGCGTGGCCAAATGAATTATTTGTCCACTGTTTAGTCGCTTTAAGGCGAATAGCTGCAGTCGCAGCTACTTGCTTGCTAAAAATGTCGAGGGGTGTCAAGTGAAGCAGAATATCTAATGCCGCAGAGGGGGTAGACCGCAAGGCTCCGCTTGTGCATAGACATGCTGTTCTTTGGACTCTGCTTAGTTTAGTGCAGTTGACTGCATTTTCCAAGGCCGTCCACCAGACAACCACCCCGTAAGTGAGTATCGGTCTTATGACCGAGATGTATAGCCAGTGGGTTATGCGAGGTTGAAGGCCCCATTTGTTCCCAATGGCTTTCTTGCAAGAGAATAAAGCTATTGTAGCTTTATTGACTCTTTCTTGAATGTTAGGTTTCCAGTTTAGTTTCCTGTCAAATATCAGACCCAGATATTTTGCTGTATCGGAGAAAGCTAAACTGGTACCGTTTATTGAAGGAGGGTCTATGATTGGAATTTTATATTTCCTAGAAAAGAGGACAAGATCAGTTTTATGGGGGTTTATTCCCAATCCACAGCGATCTGCCCAGCAGGTTAATCTGTTAAGATTTACTTGGAGGAGTTCTTTAATGGTATTTAAATTTTTTCCTGAGACGGCTATGGCAACGTCATCCGCATAGGCAATCACTCTGCTACCCCCCGCTTCCAGGTATATCAGTAGTTCGTTAACCACTAAGTTCCAAAGAAGGGGGGAGAGGACACCGCCTTGCGGCGTACCCCTACTGACATATCTTTTAGCAGAAGTCTCACCCAGTTTGGAGTTGATTATCCTGCTTGTCAGCATTAGATTAATCAGCTCCCCAAGTGAGTCGTCTACCTGCAGAGTTGACAACGCAGTCGTGATTGCGGATGTGTTGACGTTGTTAAAGGCGCCCTCTATGTCCAGGAAAGCAACCATTGTGTACTCCTTATATTGTAGGGATCGTTCGATGTGGCTAGTCAGAGAGTGCAAAGCCGTTTCCACCGACTTTCCTTTACAGTAGGC
This sequence comes from Volucella bombylans, assembly GCA_949129095.1. Taxonomy (NCBI): domain Eukaryota; kingdom Metazoa; phylum Arthropoda; class Insecta; order Diptera; family Syrphidae; genus Volucella; species Volucella bombylans. Next base: position 156,712,401 of record OX422143.1, read on the forward strand.
ATGTTGAGCCGTAGACAGAAGTCTTGGATCAACTTTAGCTCGAATATGGATATCAATCAGTCGTTCTAAAGTTTTCAGAAGGAATGACGATAGACTAATGGGTCTGAGGTCCTTTGGGACCACATGAGAACATTTTCCAGCTTTGGGAATGAATACTACATTGACTTCTCTCCATAACAGTGGAATGTGGATAAGTTCTACACAGCTCCTCATAATATTTTCCAACACTGGTAGAATAATATCTGAGGATCTCTGTAGCTCGGCAGGTATAATACCGTCCGGACCAGCAGACTTGTATGGTTTGAAGCTATGTAGTGCCCAGAGCAGTTTGTCTCTCGTAATCAGACTATGAATTTTGGTCACGGTTGCAGTAGGCTTGTTTGGGCTGCTACTGGCCGCGAGTTGGGAGCTACCTGGAAAGTGGGTGTCCAGAAGCAGGTTGAGTGATTCATCACTTGAGGTTGTCCAAGAGCCATCGGTTTTTTTCAAACAGCTGGGCATCATAGGATTTGTGGAGAGGATTTTTCTTAGCCGCGAAGCCTCAGAGGTTTCTGTGATTTTGTCACAGAATGACCTCCAGGATTGTCGCTTTGCCTTCCTCAGTTCTTTTTTGTATAATTTGAGGGATTCTTTATATGAGTCCCAGTCGGTCACTTTTCTTGTGCTTTTTGCTGCGTTGAAAAGTTTTCTGCATGTGTTTCTGAGCAGTCCTAGTGCCGATGTCCACCAGTGTGGCTTTTTCTTGCCTCTTGGTTGAATAAGAGGGCAGGAAGCGGCCATAGCCTTATTGAGAGTTAGAGTAAATTCCCTGACTTTCATGTCGAGCTCATTGGTGTCACGCGGGGGACTTGATAGTTTGGAGGATATCGTTTCCGATAGGATTCCTCTATATTTTGTCCAATCAGTTTTCCGGTAGTTCCGGAAAGTTGGTTGGAGAGGGGGAGCATCACTCAGACTAAATTGGATGTACCTATGGTCCGAAAAGGAGTGTTCAGACGATACCATCCAGTTTGTTAGCCTTTGGGTGATGCTGTCGGAGACAAGAGTAATGTCTAAAACTTCTTGTCGGTTTTTTGTTATGAAAGTGGGCTCATTGCCAATATTGCAAATTAAGAGGTTAGTACTTAAAATATAGTCTAAAAGTGACTCACCTCTATCATTGATGTCGGTACTGCCCCATACCGTATGATGTGCGTTGGCGTCGCATCCGATTATGAGGCCAGTTTTTTGCCTTCCCGCTTCCAGTACCACCCTTTCTAGGTTATCACCAGGGAGAGGGCCCACTTGGTCGTGGCCAAGGTAAGCCGATGCCAGCCAGTATGAGCCTTTGGCAGTTTCTAATCTGGCAACGGTTAGGTCGGGGTCACTGAGGTTGGGAAGTAGAAATACATTAAGGCTACGTTTCACTAATATACAAGTTCTAATCTTACCTTTGTCTCTTGTATAGAGCGGAACGTATGAGGGTGTCCTAAGTCCACGAACCACGCCTTCTGCAATCCATGGTTCCTGGATTAGAATAATGTCTTCTGCGCTTTTGGAAAGACGCAGAATGAGTGTGGCCGAAGCCTTTTTTGAGTGGTGGAGATTAATCTGGAGAAACCGTATCATTGCTACAGTCTTCCAGAGTCGCCTCCACCACGGTGTTGTTGAGGTCCTCCGATTCTGAAGATGTGCCCAAGAGCTCATCTTCAATCTCTGATCGTATAGAACCTCTATTTGCTTCGCCATCGGTTTCCATTTCCGACAATGTGTCAGAATCGGAGACCGACGGCTTTGTAGTCACCTCGGACAGATTGGAGTCATCGCTATCCAATTCTGGAAAGGATATCGATGCTCCAAGATCCACGGTTGTGATGTCAGGTGTTAAAGGAGGAGGAGGTTGCTTATCAGCATCCAACTCATCCTTTTTGTACACCCTTAAATGAATGGACTCGAATCCAAACCGAATCATGCCTTTCGTCTGCGCCAGAGGATTAAGGGATTCCTTATTGATCACAATTAACGCGCATCTATAAGAACCCCTTAGTTCCTCCAGTTTCGCGACTTTCCAGTCATGAGTCGGAAGAGTCGGATTGCTGAGCCGGATGATTTCCAGGATATTTTCTGGAGAGGAGGGTTCGGCTGGAATCCAGGTACGAGTTCGAGGTCTACTAGGAATGTCTTCCTTAGATACGACCTCGAGTTTTGCACCTGGCCAAACCTCTCCTAAACCATCGATGGCCTTGGTGAAGAGATCGAGAGATCTCTGGTCGGAGCAAGCGATGAGCTTGACATGGCCTTGGTGCCAGCCAGCGTCGCTTGTGATAGGAGGTGGTCCTGGGTTCTCCCGCATGATGGCCAAGAAGTTGCTGGAGAGCTTCAACTTGACCAATTGCCACCGTTCCGGTGTAATGGAACCGTCGGTATCGCTTCTATCGATCACCGCGATCACCAATGCGTCCTTTAGGACTTCGTTATAAGACTTCAGAGATCTGCTGTTGGATGGCCCAGGGGTTGTGGAACTGTGAATTTTGGGCCTCTTGGAAACCGATACGGTTTCCTCCAACGATCTCTGACGCTTAGAGGAGTCTTTTGACATTTTGTGAGCAATGGAAGCAGTGGGAAATCCGTCTTTTAGGATGTTTTTAGCCCACTCAACCTTGCTCTTTATTTCCGCACTTCTCTCCACCTCCGGAATGGATCCGAAGGTTTTGATAATGCGTGAGGCATTTCGGCGTCTTATGTATAGCGCCTTAGATGGAGCTTGCCGATGCGGCTGAGCTCCAGATTCCTCTTTGGAGGGAGGAGTTTTGGTAGCAGCAACAAGTCCGTGGCCTGCCACAAACTTGCTGCTGCTGGGGGCGGGGGAAGTGATAGGACCATGGCTTGCCACAGTCTTAACACTCCCCGAAGGAGTTTTGGTAGCAGCGACAAGTCCGTGGCCTGCCACAAACTTGCTGCTGCTAGGGGCGGAGGAAGTGATAGGACCGTGGCTTGCCACAGTCTTAACACTCCCTGAAGGAGTTTTGGTAGCCGCGACAAGTCCGTGGCCTGCCACAAACTTGCTGCTGCTAGGGGTGGAGGAGGTGATAGGACCATGGCCTGCCACAGTCTTAACACTTCCTGAATTCTTTTTATTTGGCTTGTTCCTTTTGCCTTTAGAGGATGGCGCACCATGGCCTGCCACAGTTTTGCCTCCTCTCGGCAATGTAGGAGCCTTGTCGGTAGTCGGTGTAGTCACCGTTCCACCGCCCGGTAATTGAGGAGTACCGGCCTCGGTTTTTGTTGTCAGGTTGTTGTCCATAATAGTCCCACGAGTAGCGGAGAAAGGGATGTCCATCTGTACAGAGATCCGCCATATACAGATAAGGCTAGCTAATCCGGAGGTCGCCAGGTATCCGGATACTCCGTTTGCGACTGAGCTATTTTTGGAGATACTGGGCCCTCAGCCAGGTTGATCTTCGGCACGGGTCGTATAACACCTTGATCCAGCCCAGGGGAATGATGGAGTGCTTTGGGAGTTGGGGAAGGGGGGGGGGAGCATCCTTTGGTTTCAGGAGTCGTCTGGAGAATTTCTTCTCGAGAGTCATTGACCCTACTCAGCCTCTACAACTCGACAAGTTCGATGCTCGCGGTAGGGAAAAAAAAATTAAGATTTACTTTTCCTAAATTACGAAACCATATCTATTCGTTTTAGATTTCAAACGCCATATTTCTGGCCCTCCAATTGTTGGGAACCCGAAAATACTGACTATGCTGTATATCTTTGTAAACGTACTATGCAAAATAAGACACGCCTTGAATTGGCCGACTATGAGGCTGAAAATTTAGCAAAACTTCAAAAAATGTTTTCCAGAAAATGGGAATTTATTTTTATGCAGGTAAACTACATAGATAAAAACACAACCTATCGATATACGAATACATATGTATATGTAACTTTTTTGCTATTTTTAATAATAGGCAGAATCACAAAGTAAAGTCGCAAAAAAACGTGATAAACTTGAACGTAAAGTTTTAGACTCACAAGAACGCGCCTTCTGGGATGTACATCGTCCAATGCCCGGATGTGTGAATACCACCGAAATAGATATTAAGAAAGCGTATCGCCGTGGTGGCTCGAGTCATGGTACTGGCTCAGCAGGTGCATCATTAGCTAAAAATCCAATAGAACAACTAACGCGAATTATTGCGTTACGAAGGCAAAAGCTCGAAAGACGCACAATCAAAGTATCAAAAGCCGCTGAATCGTAAGTGCATTTACTCACTTTATTTATTTTTTTTTTTTGAATTAAAAATATAAATTAAGTTTGCTTTAATTTTACAGATTAGTTTCATACTACGAACAATATAACGAATTTGATTATTTCATAACGGAGTTGCCAAATCCTTGGCAAACGGATAATGCTGAAATTTGGGAGGCTGAAAAATTTACGTAAGTTTTTTCTGTGAAATTACCGTACAAATTACATATATACCGGATATACGCATTCATGCTTAGTGTTGGGTTAAGGCCTGTCGGGCATAGTACCGGCATTTTTGACGTCTTTTTTAAAAATTCTAATTTTTATGATCACTTTTAAAAATTCAAAGTTCTTCCTTCCTTCGTTTCCTATAACTATAAATTTGTTAAAATGTTGGTTTAACAGAATTTGGAATTTGAAATCCAAAACACTCAGAATAAATTCTGTCATGCCAATGGAATCAATTTGTATTGCTATTTCTTAGTCATCTTGTTTTTCAAAAGATAGATATTTTTGCAATGGCGTTTGTTGGAAATCTTAGTAAGAAACATATAAGTTGATACGGGTTTGTTAGTCATCCGGTTATAGTTTTGAAGGCAACTTCACTTTTCTTATGGGTTTTACTTCTTTCGCAAATAATTCTTTCGACTGTCACTAGATTCGTAGTTTTTTCTTCCATTCCAGGCTGTGAGGCATTCATACACTTTCTAATGAATGTGGCACAGTTTCAGGGTATCGCAGTCCAGTAAATTGTTTTCTTTAGTTTATACTTGTTGATTTCCTTTCATTAACTGATGTCGGTCTTTCTCTTTGTTATCTATATGTACGGGTGCATACTTTAATTAAGATGCCGCTACTGTTTGGATTTTGCCTGCATCTGAATCAACAGCCGAATACTTTTGAAAAAATTACTGTGGAAATGGTTGCCACTGTAATGGTGCATTGTACTGTACTGAATTCCATAGCAACATATTTGTCAGTGCCATAGTTGGTTAGAATACGCATGCACAGTAACCCCCTTTGCTGAATTGTTCTTCTAGGACAGAATCGGGAACTTCTCAGCCCAGCGCATTGATGTGCATTCGGTCAACATGTTTTATTCATCCAAGCCGGCCAATCTGAATCCTTCTGGCAATACGAATATCAATAATTTATAGCCCTTATAGCTCGTTGTTGTGCCTTATTTATAAATTCTGCCTATTCATACATAACATATAGTACTGAATATCACTCGAAGAACTTTTCAGAGCAACCAAGGAAATTTTCATTCGCCTTTGGTAAACTCCATGTTTCCATCTTCAATTGCTTTGAACTGGAAGAATACGTTGGTTTTTTTTATAAATACTAGCTTTCATAGTTGTTCGTGAGAGTTTGTGTCTGTTTTCAAGTTTGCAATGATGAAGTCTTTTAATACTTTGAAGATATAATTTCCCGCGGCCTATCGTCCTAATAGTTAATGTTGTCGACAAATTACCCAACCACAAATACAACCCTGATATCAATGTCATCAGCGTATGCGAGCAGTTGTAACATATATACTTTTAAAACATTGTTACCCTGCCTTTTCAAGTTTAATATTGAAAATATGAAAGTCTTTGTTAAAATTATTTTTGACACAAAAAATTGTGAAAGCGTTATCAGGGGACAGCTAGCATTCCGTTGTACAGCTAGGAAATTTGGCAAAGTTGCCGAAATATATATATATGGCTCCATAAATGCTTTTACGACTATATGGGACCTTAAAACCAATGAACCAATATGGGAATCTCTCGTAACATTAAAGGTGGATTGAAATTCGTGACCCAACACTGAAATGATAAAAACCCATTATATAATTGGCACAAGATGTAAAGCTTTTATATAACAGAGTAAGTAGGATCTCGGACGAGACTTGCTGATCTTTAACAGCTGCTCGTGCAGCCTCATTGATATTCATCTCGAATATCTATAATCCCTTATTTATCAGAAGGACCGAGGTGATGTTGTCTTTTCGACATCGGTATTAAAAAATTTGCAAAAATTACCCTTTCAGTTATTCAGTATCAATCAGTAATTCTACTAAAATAATACCATTCTCATTCCTGTATACGTTTGCTTGGAGTTTGTGGGTTTTGAATATCATTTTACTTCCTGGAAAAGCTCCCATGGTCTCGATGTGGTGTTTGTCTAAATACTTATTTTTTTCTGAGGAGAAAGCTCGATGAATTTCTTAGTTTATTATTCGATTTAACTATGTTTTGCAATTATTTTCCAGTATTCACTTGAATGGTTTTGCGACAGCAGAATCAGAGGAAAGTTTTTCTCTGGGAATAATAACTAACAAAATCGCAAATATTGTCTTAAATTTTTGAAACCAGACGTCACTGGCCTTAAAATCATTCATCATTCTTTTAATAAATGACGTGCCTTTCACACAAAATTACTTCTGAAATGGCGTTAAAGAAACAAAATGAAGAAGGCATTTTCCATCTGAAGATTGGCCCCCGCCTTTTATAATTTAATATAATAATAATAATTTAATATAATATAATAATATAATAATTTGCTTAATATGTTATGCCAGCTCTCGCGCAATATTTGTCAAACTTTACATTTTGCTTCATGTGTTTTCATTTAGTTTCAATCTAACTATTGTAGATTAAGAAATTTCTAGAACAGTTTTTTTTATGTATGAAATGCGAGGTGTGGTGTAGGAGTTAAAGTTGAAAACTAATAGAGTCAAGTGTACCACTTATCCTAAAGGATAATTAGGAGAATCCCATATAAAGAACAACAACAACAACTTTGATTTATAATTAAATATAAGAACACATAATTCTACCACGTATCTGCATTGCTATTGGGCCCCTTGTGGAGATGACTAAAATGACGGACCTTATTACCATCCTGAAGACAGCTCTATTTTTCATCACTTTGTTAGTGATGCAAAGATTATGCTAATGTTTTTGGCTTCAATTCATCCAACTATTTTCCTTTTGGTGCTTCATTGAACCAGATTTTCCGACAACTATCGTTGAAGATGACAAAACCAGTTAACTCGATCGGCCTGAAGTATTTTTACTATCGATTTCGTAGTGCGGAAACTTCCACTACTGTGCGTACTTCTTATTAGATCATATCTTTTTACAGCCGCTGACATTCGTTACATTATCATATCGGTCGCTGTCATTTTTCCTTTGAACTTCTCATACATTTTTCAATACAATGATGTGTATGTTAAAGTCGGAAAAATGACGGTCATGTGTAACAAGTCATTAAGTTAAAGTATCAAGTATCAAGTATCAATAGTTATCATCCAAAGTCGTCAAAATTTATTCGCCCTATTTAGGCAAATATTTAGAAATATTTAGATGTTTGGTACTCCTTCTTAAGAGTTGTCTGGAGTTGGGCTTGCGGTTTATAAAAAGCTGCAGAGGAGATATTCGGCTCTAATACGACTGATTCGTACCTTATTACCTGAGCTTATTTTTCCGATTATTGATGATTGTCGAGAGAGCTTATTGATTATATTATAATAGCGCTATCATCGCTAGAAAGTAAATAAATCGTTGCATGTACTTTTTAATGTGCTTCTTCAATGACAATATTAAAAAGCAAAGGACTTTGAACACTGTTCACATGTACTCAAATATTAGTTTCGAATTCTTATTCCCTCTCATTCCATTTATTATCCACCACTCTTATAAGGTGGGTTCCAAGGATTTTGTAAAAATAACAACACCAAAAAGTTGTTTTGGCAAAACCGATTTATTTTATTCAAAATAGTCCCCTTCCAACTCAATATACAGCGATTTGCTGTCCTGAAGGTACAAGCTTTTTGGATGGCTTCTACCTCCACAAAACGCTTTCCTTTCATCGGCAAATGCATTTTTCCGAAAAGGTAAAAGCCGTACGGTGCATAACTAGGTGAATACGGGGAGTTATGGATAGTTAAAATAGGATTTTTAGCCAAAAAATCGGTCCCAAATGTTAAGCGATGAGATGACGTACCACCTTGATAAAATAGTTCCCGGAATAACCACCATGTGGCGCTCCCATTATTCCGATTTTAGTTCCGTTTTCTTCGTTAAATTGGTAAATCTGTTGTTGACATTCCCTCTAAATCTTCGCGTCATAGCTTGACATTTGCAAAAGTTACGTAGCCAAGAGTACATCTATCTCTGTGTGTGTTGGCGATTTTCTACAAATTTAGAAATGGATTTAAATTTGCAACAACGAAGTAGTATTAAATTTTGCGTAAAAAACGGAGTTAATGCTGCGCGAACGTTGGAAATTTTGGAAAAGTGTTTCGGCATCGGTTTCGACATCGAAAACCGACGAAAACATTGATGGAGTAAAAGAAATGTTGGCCAATAACCGCAAATTAACCATCAGAGAGATAGCGGAGGACTTGAACATTGCCTATGGATCCGTCCAAGACATTTTGGTTAATGAATTGGTTTTCCGTCGTGTAGCAGCAAAGTTGGTGCCAAAAGACCTCAATTTCATGCAAAAAAGAGACCGTGTTGACGTCGCAAAAGAGATGATTTGCGAGGCTGTATCCGATCCCACATTCATCAAAAGGATTATTACTGGAGACGAGACGTGGGTTTATGAGTCCCACGAGACATCAGGCAAATGAATGGCGTTCACCAAATGAGCCGAGACCAAAAAAACCACGTCGTTTTCAGTCAAAAAAGAAGGCAATGCTCATGGTTCTCATGAATTACAACGGTGTAGTGCGTCCTGAATTTTTGCCAAAAAGCCAGACAGCAAACAAAGAGTATTATTTGGGTGTTATGAGACGTTTGCGTGAAGCTATTCGCCGAAAGAGACCATAATTGTGGACAGAAAACTCGTAGATTTTGCACCATGATAACGCACCGTCGCACAGTGCCATCATTATTCATAATTTTTTGACGAAAAATGCAACAAATATCATCCAGCAGACACCGAATTCACCTGGCTCCCTGTGACTTCTTTCTGTTCAATCAAGTTAAAAAACCACTACGGGGAATGCGTTTCAGCAGCCGAGAGAAAGTAATGAAAAAATCGCAGGAAGCACTGATGGACATACCGAAAACCGAATATAAAAAATGCTTCGAGCATTGCATCAAGCGCTGGCATAAGTGTGTTGCAGTCGATGGGGATTACTTTGAAGGGGACAATATACATTTAGATTAATAAACTTGTATTTTGAACTTTTTTATCAAGGTGGTATATTTCGGGTACATTTTAAGATCCAAATGCCGCTATACGAGTATATGATCTCTGGGAACTTTTTCAAGGCAGATTCTTCCAAGCATCGTGATGTTTCTTCATCTTTCCCGTAACCTTTAAATCACGTCGTATATCGACCTGCCGCTGTGACTGCCATGGAGTTTCAAAACATTGCGTTGTCGATTGGTCTATATATATATTTTGACAGCATGTGACACTAGATTCACTGAACGGCTTTTGTTGCAATTTCTCGTGTCGCCTTTGTCTGTATATAGTGGAACATGATTCGGTTGTTTGTCATCGATTTATTAAACAAAATTGGAAACCATTTAAATATGCTGAGGCTTTGTTGATTGGATTATAGGAAACTATACAGATTGTGGAAATATAAATTATAAGAGGTCGTTCGGATAAATTGACGTTCGAACTACAAGGAGTTCGGATTATAGAGAGATCACTATGTTGGTGTTGGAGGCGAAAAGTTGAATTAATTTTTTTCTGGATTCACACCGATGCCTTTTTTAAAATAAGTTTACCCGAATTCAAAATATTATTTCTCATTAATAAATAAAACAACACAAGTCGATTTAACTTCCAAGAAATTTCATTACAATTATGATTTGCAAATTACTCGTAGGCATACGAGTATGCCTAATGACCGCAAACGATGAACTGAACAGCAAGGCAATAACATTGAGCGATTACACTAACATTTTATATATGAGAATTCATATAAATATGTATATGTGAGATCATATTAAGCAATCCGTTAAGATGTATCGCTTTGCAGAATACAGTGTGTGCAACAATATTTTATGCGCTTGAATGTGCATATACGAGTATTATTTTGCAATAATTTTACTTAATAGGTCAAAGATTTTTGATTTTATAGATTTTATTTTTTTTCTTTAAATATCAAACAGAAATATGCACGTTGTTGTTTTGTTTCCGCCAACTTCAACTAGCATTTAACTTTGAGTTAAGAATGGTTTAATTTACTAGATAAATAAGAAGAGAAAACATTTTACCTATATTCAATCTCGCATTTACAAATAAGAACCACCACGTATTAATAAAATTCTTAATGTGATTATATTGCACTAATTTAATTTTGCATTCAAACATTTATAGGAAAGAAGTACCTCTTCGTCGCGTAAAACGTTGGGCATTTAGTTTACGTGAGCTCCTTAATGATCCTATTGGTCGGGAGCAATTTACAAAATTCCTGGAAAAGGAATACTCAGGAGAAAATCTTAAGTAAGTTTTTGAATAGAAAAATAAATTTAAGAATAGTTCTATAGATTTATGTATTATTTTAGATTTTGGGAATCCGTACAGGAAATGAAAGCATTACCACAGTCTGAAATTAAAGAAGCAATAAATAAAATTTGGCAGGAGTTTCTAGGTCCTGATGCTCCTTGCCCTGTAAATGTCGATTCAAAATCAGTAGAGCTAGCTCGTGAAGCTGTTAACTCTCCAACTGGTCCAAATCGATGGTGTTTCGATGTAGCCGCATCACACGTATATCACCTAATGAAAAGTGACTCCTATTCACGTTATCTACGTTCCGACATGTACAAAGACTACTTAAATTGTTCCCGAAAAAAAATTAAATCAATTCCGAATTTATTCGGAGTCAAACGTTAGAAATAGATATATTATATATATGTATAGATTAGATTTTCTTTTGTTGATTTTTTTCAGTTTTAATTAGCATGCAAATTATATTTTACGTTTTCTTAAACTTCTCTGGTTTTGTGTTTTAATTTGTTAAACGTTAAAGGATATATGAAAATAAAATATACAGAATATTAGATACAAAAAAAAAATTAAAGTAATAGAAAGAAAATAATAATTTAATTAAGTAAAAGTAATAATTAAATGTTGACGTATAATCCTACATAACAACTGCCATTGTTTGTTTTTTTTAGGTTTGAACAAACAGTAAAATAACACTAATTAAATTGTAATAACAACGGACGAAGGGTGTTAACAGTTCTTTAATTAATTTCTTTTATTTATACAATATCTTCTGAAACTAATTTAAGTTCAACTGTTTCTATCATTCATTTTAGTTAGGTTCATGTTAACCACCACATTGACTAACTAACAAACTTTTAAAAATGAAAAGAAATAATTTAACTATTAATTAAATGTCAACATATCTTAATGTGATTTCCTTTCAGAGATACACAAAAGTAAGCGAATGAGAATTGATAAAAACAAATTAACAAATAATCTAAACTGAATTTTCTAAGTTTTAAATTTCACTTAGAGATGTTGAATAGAGTTAATTTTTTTTTTAATATTTATATTTTATTTTCAAAGTGTTAGTTTTGTATTTTATTGAATGGGTTATGTAGAATTTTGTTGCATTGAAGTGAAGATAATTTCCCACCGTGTTCGAAAGAGATGAATATTTATTATGTTGCTTTTTTGTAAAATAAAAATAAATTATGAATAAAAAAAAAGAAACATTATAATATTATGAAAATATATTATTAACGTGTAAGAAATACTTCCACACATGTTGTTGTATGGAATGGTGATGTTCTTTTTTTATTTATTTCAATAAAAATGGAAAAACGTGATGTACTTTATTGTTTGATTGGAATATTGAAGTGTTTGGTTTCGTTGTTATTGAGTTAAAGAAATTTTAAATGCAGCTTTGTTTCGAAAACAAAAATATTTAGAACCATTTGTGAGGTGATTTTCAAATTTTTTTGTAGACAAATACTAAATGTTAGGGTCGTACTACCGTCGAGGGACAAGGGGTTGATATTATTAAAAACAGCAGAAATAAAAATATCTTTACATTGTATAAATTGTATTATAAATCTATTAAAATAAATTTAAATGGAAATGGAATCAAACAACACAATAATGAATACTACAAAACGGCCTCATGAAACATTGGAAAAATATGCAGAGAACTGAAAATTGCTATGGACCTTAAATACATCATTGTTAAGGAGACACCAAAAGTCAGCATTCATAAGTTTTCATTTATTCTTGTGCGCTTGTGATACCTTTGCAATATATATTTTACTATAAAATTTATTGTTTAAAAGATGTTTGCGAAAACAGGTTTTTTGACCTTGTGACCGTGAATAAATTTCTAAGCAGAAGTATGATCGAAGGGGTCTTTTGGCATTTCATTTCTTAAGGTACATTTAGTTCATACTCCGAAACGAAAAAAGATTTTTGTCAATGCACTCCTAATCTTCTGAAGAACTTAGATTTAGAGTAATCAAACCAGTGGTCTATAAAGACCGATAGGACTTGATTATTTTATCCAAGCACTCCAATGAAGAATCTGTTTTTTCGGATAAATGTAGCAACAAATCTTGGAAAAGACAACTTGTGATACGATGAGCACAGACACAAATGGAAAGGCTTCAGTTAGAAGAACGTGGACTTTCGTTTAGTTGGAGCTTGAAAGTTTAGTAACTTACTTTAAAATAAACCTGTCAGAAAAAAATAAATATTTATTTTATGATCGCACAGGTTTACGCGGTATCTATAAGTGGTCCCCCGTCCAATTATCAAGACTTCGCCAATTAATGACGTTGTCTAATAAAAGCGTGGACAGAACAAAGTACTGGTCTTATCGTAAACATCTTCAGATGACGCCACCGAAGTTTGTTCCGATTTGACCAGTTACAAGTTGCCGGTCATAGGTCCTGTTGGTGGCAGGACCACAGGTAGTCCTTACCAGGACTAAAATCACGGTACCATGGAAGTCTGGAGCCTTCCGGATCTCGGTCCGGGCCTGACTTGTTGAGGTAGGCCCACTTGTTGAGGTAGGCCCACTTGTGGGAGCGTCATGGTGGCTGTGGTTTAAACCCAAAGTCGCGGGAAGAGTTTTTCTGTTTATTTGCCCCAATGTAGAGTGGCAATAAGTACTGGGTGCTGTGACTCGAAGAGCAAAAAGAGGTTTTAGATCGGCCTCGACCAATATCAAGCGTAGAACTTGTGCCTCATACACAAGTTCTGTTTCAGTATTACTATTATACTATTCTATAAATAAAAATGTCGAAAATAAATACGATAAGCTGAAGGAATGTACAAATATTTTTTTTTAACTCGCATTAACTTTACATGAACTCTTACGAGTATAACAACAGTCCAACAAATAAAAATACGAATTTAGGTATGATTTTGTCCTTGAACTCATTAATTAATTAATTAACTCAAATCTTGGCACGAATTTTTTAACAATATTACTCAAAATTGTGAAATAATGTGCCAAATTGGTTTTTTGTATTCAATGCTCGTATTAATTCTGAATCGAACACAAAAAACCGCATGGCTTTATGTCCTCTAGTTTTTGAGCAAATTGAAATTGAAATTACTACTTTAGTTTTGTTTTTTTCAGTTTTCGATGCATTTTATTTTCTTAATCACTAACTCTTACATACTAACAAAAAATGCTTAAATGCTAGCTTATAATTACTTAACAATATTATACTAACTTACTGGCCCCACACAGGCACTCTAAGCTACTCTAAATTCTTATACTATGTCTTTCGACTTTATTTACATTTTCTTTATGGGTATTTATTTACTATACTTAAAGCTAAGAAAAAATATTGTTAACAAAAACTTAGCGTATGGACATAATTTTTTATTTTTTATAAAAACTTAATATCTAACTTAAAAAAAAACCTTAGACTACTTAACCTACATACACAAAATACACATAAACACACTTAGACATTATACACAATAATATACATATGTTAGTATATACCTTTATATACACTAACGCATGTATATATTACTTAAATGCTAACCTAAACCTATGGGAGCTGGCCATCGCTATTTACAAAGCAAATATATTGGTCAGCCCTGCCTCATTAGCGAGGCTGGTCCATAATTGACGGAAACGACGACGAAACATCTTCTCCATCATTCAACCACCAGAAATGCTGGTGCTGCCGAACGACATCCCTCTTATCGCGATTCCCCACCGCCCTACTGAACCTGAGGCGATCCACACTGCCGTGTGCGACGTCTCTGTTGTAGTTGAGTCGCCTGTCTTCAGCTGTCCGAGCGACATGGAAGATTAACGGAACCGCTGATATATCCTGGATCAACCCTTTCTGATCTAGGTAGAGGAATGCTTCCGGTGGAACGAAGCCGTCAGAGCGCACACTCTCGTGGTAAAGGTAATTGGGGTAGTAAGCCCCAGATATTAGGTTATTCGTCGAGGTCATTGCTCTTGCAATGTGCCTTCGAGTCAGCTTAATTACGAAGTTGTCCACTCGTATTAGGTTCGCCCTGTTGTAAAGGACCTCATTAGGATAAAATTTCTTGTACTCCGACTCTGGTGTTCTGTACAAGCGAAGACAAGCCCTGAGGCAAGCCCTCTCAAACACCCGAATCTTTTCCATTAAGCTTGCTCGAACATTGAACCACACGGGACACCCAAATACCAGCATGGGCCTGATAAGGGCCATGTAGCAGATTACCTTTACCCTCGCATCGAGTTGGCTGCTATAAAACAGTCTCTTTGTAAGGGCAAAAGCGCCTTTAGCTCTGGCCAGAGCAGCATCTACATTTTTGCCAAAATACAGAAACTGATCTAGCCAGATTCCAAGGTATCTGACTACATTTCGACAGGCAAGAGGTTGTCCGCGTTGTCCAACGATAGAGAACTTTCGCCAATTTTTTCTGGTATCCCTAGAGGCTCCAGACAACGGCGTCCTAAAGAGAATGGTTTCCGACTTCTGAAAGTTGATTTTCAACTTCCAGTCATCGCAAAATCGTCTTATCTTATCGAAGTCACGCTGCAAGAGAGTATTAATGACCTCGATTTTTGGACCTGTTCTGTACGCTACCAAATCGTCTGCGTACGCAATAGTATGGGAAAGTGAACCTATCAAGTCACTTGTATAAATGTTAAAAAGGATCGGCGAATTGACCGCGCCTTGCTGAAGACCATTTTTAATTTGAAATATTCCAACAGAAGTCACATCGCCATTTTTCACGATGAACTGTCTGTTGGTTAGCATATTATAAAGAATGTACAAGAGTGGTTTACTGATCCCCAGCCTAGTCAGCTTATAGAAAAGACCCTCTAACCATACGGTGTCGAAAGCCTTCTCCAAGTCAACAAGGCAGGCACCAGTGCATTGTTTTTTGGTTTTATTCCATTGGATATCGGACATCAGTTTAGACGCGGCATGTGAGATATCATGTCTCGCCTTAAAACCGAATTGATTATCCGGAACTATATGTTTGTCCTCAACCCACCTAGACAGAGCTCTATTAATTACTTTTTCAAAAACTTTACTGATATTCGGAAGGAGACTTATCGACCGGAGATTCGCCGGATTGGATATATCCTTCCCCTTTTTGGGGATAGGTTGAACCACCGCCGTTTTCCAATGCGCTGGATAATGTGCATTATTCATTGCATTATTAAACAGGATGGTGTAAATGTCCACCGCTTCTAGAGGAAGATGTCGAAGCACGATGTTCGGAATACCATCGGTCCCCACTGATTTCTTTGCCCTGATTGTGTCGAAGATCTCATGGAGTTCTTCCTTCGAAATGAACGGGGGTAGGTCACCCTCTCTGGCAATGACATTATTTGCCATATTTTCGTCGCTAAACCGCGTGAAACCGGAGCCGTTGGATCGCCAATTCTCTATTTCATTTCGAATGTAGCAGTTGTCCACCAAGACGCGATTGTCCAGGTCATAATTAGGGCCAATGATATCAATGGCCTTGTATACTTCCTGGAAAGTCGCCCCAATGGCCTCAACCTTCTCCTGTGGATCCTCGATCACAAAGACGTTGTCATCATCAGCGGCCTCATTTGGATCAATACCTGCTATTGTCAGTAACCGTTCGTTGTCTGTTGTCCGGGCTATTTTAAGACGCTGAAGGTCGTTTTGATTTTTTCTCCGAAATAGTTTATTTATTTGCGGAAACATATTCGGGTTGCTGGTGTTTACAGCCCGAACCTTGTTGTTCCAATACAAACTTACAGAAATTCTGTAATTCTTTTTTATTAGCGTTTGAATATTTTTAATCGACGACTTCAGTGTCCTAATCTCTGGGTCTTGTCTGTCAGTTAACTGTCTGTACAAGTTTTTAAGTCTTGTCAGAAGTCAACTTTTCTGTCGGTGCAGTGCGTCAATAGTAGGATTGCGGAACAGGTCTTCGTTAGTCGTACGTCGATACCGCGGTATTGTAGTGTCCATAGTTTGTTTAATTGTCTCGTCCATTTGTTTTAGGTAATTGTCGATCTCCTCGTTTGACAAATTCCTATTGGACGGTGGGTGGAGCGTGTTCGAGGAGAGCGCTCTAGTCAAGGTTGCGGAGAAGCGTGTCCATCGAGTCTTACTGTAGTTGTAAGAATATCTTTGGACAAACTCCTCCAATTCCGCAATTTCGTTGTGAACTGTAATTTCGGTGCTAAAACCGCAATGGTCGCTGTCATACACGAATGTGCGCAGACAGTTTAATGTTTGTAAATTCGTACCTGTCAGTCGTATACGTTCGTCGTACAGCAGTAGATCCAAATAAGACCCGCCTCTGGGAAACGACGGGTTATCTGTCGCTTTAAGACCGAGTCTGTACATGACATCGTGCTGACCCCACCAATCGAGTAGTAGGTTCCCTCTAGTATTTGGCAAATTATTTCCCCAATCTCTATGTCTAGCGTTGAAATCCCCGCCGATTATAAAATAATTCTCCCCCGATTCCAGCCTCAGAAGTCGAAAAAGCGTGTCGAGCTCTGTAATGAATAGGGTGGATTGTGAAGCCTCAGGTGCATAAACAGAGGCCAAGTACAGCCGCTTTTCACTGCGGAGCGGGATGTAAACGACGACTGCCTCCAACACCTGGAACCTGCGCAACACCCCCTTGTACACTCTGTGAAATTTTATACCCTCTTTAATGAAGATCGCGACACCGCCTCCACGTTTGGATCTGGGCCGGTTTCTTCTTCTAACAATATAATTATTGTACTCCAGTTTATGCTTATCGGTTAGCTTGGTTTCGCTAGCGAAAAGCACATCAGGAGTTTGGTCTTGTAGCAATTTAAACATCGCGGCTCTTCGTTCGATCCTAATCAATGAATTCACATTCACCGCAAGGACCTTCAAAGTTTGCTCCACCATGTGCGTACCCATTACGGCATGTGTTGCGTTAGGCCTGGCAGCAACGCGTAGATCTGGTCCACCCGCTTGGCCTGTTCTTGAACCTGCTTTTGCAGCTGAGCCATCTGCCCTTGGATTGCGAGCAAGATGGCTAGCATGTTGGGTGCAGCTTCCGTTGTTCTCGGCATCGGAGCCGGAGAAGCAACAGTCGCTTGCTGTACCGTAGCCCCCCTACCAGACGCCATTTGGGCGTAGGAAATTTGGGGCGTGACGGCTGGTGTTTGAAACCTCACAGGTGAACGTTTGACCTCCACCTTCTGCTGCCGAGCCAATTTTGCTTTTTTAATTTCGGTGAACTTAGGACAACCCCGATAGTTTGCGGTGTGTCCCACGTTCCCACATAATACGCACGAGAGCTGCGACCTATCGGATGCTCCGTCAACACCCAGAGCACACTCCTCGGAACTGTGGTTCTTTGCGCACTTCACGCATCGAGGCTGCATTTGGCAGTTCGACGCGGCGTGCCCGAACCTCTGGCAGCGAACGCATTGTATAACGCCGTCGCTCCTTTTTAATTTTTCCCAGTGAACCACCTGGTAGTTTAGGACATTGATACTCCTTAGACTATCCAGACGGCTTTCGGGACTGAGCTGCACCAAGAAGAACGGCAGACTCCGTTTCTCCCGCCTAACTCTGGCTGTGGTAAACGGCTTTACCCCCACAAACTTGAGTCCTTCGCACTCCTTCTCTTTGAGCAGTGCTAGGATCTCCTCAGGATCAGAAGACGGTTCCAACCCCTTCAACAGCATCGATTGCCGCTTTTCACACTTCGGTGTGAATGAGAAGTGCTCCGTCGTCGTTTCCTTCAGGAGCTCTTTCACTTTCGCATAGCCCTCCACTGTATTACAGTGGATGGCATGACGATCGTTCCCCAATCTTTTAATGTTAAAATTGTTACCAATGACCAACTTACACAGGTCCTTGGTTGCACTCACCTCTAATTTAAAGGTATTAATAGGAGGTACCTTCTCCTTCTTCTTCTGATGCTGCTGTTGTTGTTGTTGTTGCTGTTGTTGTTCTTGTTGGTGCTGCTGTTGCTTTTTTTTCTGCTGCTGTGGTTTCAGCTTTTGTTTTTGCAGCTGTTGCTGTGTCTGCTGCTGCTGTTGTTTCTGCTGCTGCTGGATTTGTTTTTGGGAGCTCGATACTTCCAATTGCTCCCTCTGCCTGCGTGCTATTTGCCGTTGCTTAATAGCAAGCATTTCCTTTTCCAGCCTTTGTATGCTGCTGGTGATGTTGTTTATTATTTGCTTATCCTCATCCTCCTATTCGGATGCCGCTAGAGAGGCAAAGTTGTTATTGCCCCCCTCGTAATTGATCTCATCAGCCGTTAAAGCGTCATTTATTCTCTTTTTTGTAAGAATAGGAGGAGCTTTCAAACTCCTCCTCCTTTTAACGGCTTTCGCCACGGCACCGGCAACACTATATTTGCCTTTTTCCACTTCCGTTATGGGAAGAGCGGAGCGCTCTCCACCATCCATCACGTTATTTTGTTTTTTGTTTTTGTGAACACTTTAATTTCTCTTATTAAAATTGTCTGTTTGATAAATTAAATAAGAAAAACCCGTTCGCAGGGGCTGGGAAGCGAACCCACAACCCCGAGATTTGTCGCCCGGGTTTTTGCCACTTAGGCTACCGAACACTCGATAAATTATTGAGTAAAAGTATACTCCTTTTTTTTGTTTTTTTTTTTTGTTTTTTGTCTTTCACACTGTGAAGCCGAACACGAAAAAATCACACGACTATCCTCTGTCGAGGTCTATGAACGACTGACTTTAGTTTTGTTTTTCGGCATTTATGTACGTAGTCTTCCTTTGAATAAGTTAATGAGTATTATTTAAACATCTCGCAGACGCCTATATCCCTTCGCGGGATTAAGGGATTTCAACTCTCTTTCCGCAGGCGCAGGTCCCGCTCACGCAACTTCGTTGCTTCGCTCTGGGTATGTGCTTTTCGTCAGGCAGTCGCCTATGTCATCAATACTCTTCATTCACAGTACTCATCACAAAATTACAAAGTTCCCATTAATAACAAAGTTTCACTAATTCGCATTATAGAAAATTCACATGTTCCAATGTTGCAGTAAATTATTTACTTTGCGAAATATCTATATTTGTACGTATGTAATATGTAATGCACTTGATAATGATGCAAAAATATAACCGAACCATCGTTTGTCTTTTATACCGTTATTTCTTTTTGTGATAAGGCGTGTAGTTATTTATATTCACAAGGATCACTCTGTGTTCAACCATAGTGCGAATCAAGTGATATATTTTGTGAATGACGGCTAAGCATCCTTTAATCCATCCTAAACTAAATAACTTCTCAGTGTTTTGTTCGTTCGGAGATTTGGTGTCGACCAACGAATCTGGTTTAATTCCCACTAAAACATCCATTCCCCCACTGTGTTGCAACTTTCATATGAAGGTAGAAAAGTGTAGAAATGTAAAGTTCGGTTGGATGTGGCGATGCTCAAAGAAAAGCTCTAAAAAAAAGGTGACAAAAATTGTAGAAATTCAATCAACCCATCTATCGGTACATTTTTCCATGGACTTGCAATAATTATCGCTTTTGTTATCAAAATGCCTGTGAACACAGTTTTTCAGGTAAATTAATTAAACCTTAAGCTACAACCTAAGGATTTTTTAAAAATATTATTACATGTACTCGTATGTTATTATTTTAAAATTAGAATATAATCGCTTGGCGCCATCACGACAATAAAAGTGAGCTTAGTAAATCTACTATAATAGATTACTATAACTATTGTCGTGAAATAGCCGAAATAATAGCATCTCACGTCGATGTTAACATTGGCGGCGAAGGAAAAACTGTACAAATCGACGAGACCTTTCTTATAAAAAGGAAATACCACAGAGGCCGTGTAACCGAACAAATGAAAATCGTTGTGTTGGGGTTATTTTTTAATGAAGATAAGGTCGGACGCTTTTTTAAAGTGAACTCCAAAAGTAAAGAAGACTTGTGGCCTTATATACACAAGTACATTAACCCCAACAGCAGTCGTATTTGTACCGACAGCGCACGCCATTGCATAGGTATTGAGAAAATGTTCCCTACTTCTTCGACTCATGAAATTACAAACCACAGCAAAGACGAATATGTTGACAAGACAACGGCTTCGCCACATTCAAAGCATCGGTTCCCACTTTTTCTTAGTTTAAGCTATAGTTAAGTCACTAAGTTATAAAACCCGTCATAAACGTCGAAAGACACAATTTGTAAGTATTATGGTTAACTTAGAGTGCCCGCATGGGGCCAGTAAGTTAGTATAAGATAATTTTAAGTTATTTAAGCTAATTTTTAAGCGTTTTTTGTCTAGCATGTAAGAGTAAATTAAGTAATATAATAAAAATGCATATAAACTGAAAAAAACTGAACTGCATCGGTTCCCACTAGATCACCGAAATCAAGCAGTGTGGGCGCAGTAAGTATCAGGATGGAGGACCACATGGGAACTTTTCGGTACACCGCGTGCTAACAACAAACGCCACATGGGCGGGGCTGGGCATAGTAAGTACCCCGAGCTTTACAAATTCGATCCCTTGAAAATAAATCAATAAATAAATGTTGACAAAGACCGATGCAACCAATACTATAAATGATCTTGAGAATCAGAACAAGCTTTCTGAAAAAATCAATTTTATGCCGCAATACAACGCAGCACCTTCACTTTTCTGTTACCGGAAATACTGCCTGAAAAAAATTATAAGGACGACATGGGCTCCAAAATCACGGAATTTTTAATTGATGTAAAAAAATTGTACCCAGGTTTTGTCAAAGGTAAAGAAAGTGTGGATTTGCAACTGAAGGACTTCGACCCTCCGACCGTTCACAATGAGCACTTAGAAGGTAATTTACCACTGAAACAACCTCGGCTCTTCACCATCATCGACGAACTCAACGAACTAGGCATTTACACCAGTACGGACGATGACTTCATTGACGAAACTTACATACCTTTTTAATATGTACTCGTACATTGAACATTTAATTGACTACTCTTAACTAACACCTAACTTACTCACAAACTGACTGACTGGGACGCGGAATGTAATGCAAATCTACCTCCTCGTGGTGCATTCTGGGTCACGCTAAATGATTTGCTGTACTTTACTTACAAAGATGACCCTATCATCAATATGATGAATACGAATACCACGAATACAAAAAAAAAACGTCTTATAAAAAATAGTTTTAGTAATTTTCAATTTTCTCAAAAACTAGAAGATATAAAGCCATGCGGTTTTTTGTGTTCGATTCATAATTGATATGCGCATTAATAAATATAAAAAACCAATTGGGCACATTATCTCACAATTTTGAATAATATTGATTTAAAAAAAAAAATTTAATTTTTTACCAAAAATTTAAGTTTGAATGCGAATTATTCAAAAACTATTCACACGAATAATTTGATGTAAATTTTATATTAAAGAGCAAATTTTAGGCTTTCATACTCTGTATAGTACTTTATTATAAGTGTTACCGTTGTTTTTTAATATTTTTTTCCCCATCTTAAGTCATATGTTTTTAAATTGCCCATAACTCCTAAACGGGACGAGATGGACCCACTCCCCCTCCCCATCCCATATTAAAAAATGCTAGTTTTTAACCCCTCTACAAAATACCGTTATCAATTCATGGCGCCAAAGTTATCGTACTCTCCCCCAAATCTGGGACTATAGATATTTTAAATAATAATTAATTATTTAACAAATTTAAATAATAAATATTTTAAATAAATCTGAAAATCAGAGGTCGCGCACTTCTTGTCATCGAAGCAATAATTTTTCAAGTTATAAATATAATTTATAATCAAGTGTAGACTTTAGTAAGGAAAATCTATTATTCAAGCCTTAAGGGGTTATACGCAGTTAGAATTTTCAAAGAATCGATCTTTTCGTATTTTTCTAAGTACATACCACCTTGATCAAAAATAATAATAACCCGGAATAACCACCGTGTGGCGCTCCCATTATTCCGATTTGAGTTCTGTTTTTTTTTTGTTAAGTTGATAAATCTGTTGTTGACATTCCCTCTAAATCTTAGCGTCATAGCTTAACATTTTCAAAAGTTACGTAGCCAAGAGTACATCTATCTCTGTGTGTGTTGGCAATTTTTTTACAATTTTAAAAATGGATTTAAATTTGCAACAACGAACTTGTATTACATTTTGCGTAAAAAACGGATTTAATGGTGCGCGGACGTTGGAAATGTTAGAAAAGTGTTTCGGCAACGATTCTCTAAAGAAAACGGTCGTTTACCAGTGGCACGAGCGGTTCAAGAGTGGTCGTGAGTCAATCGAAGATGATGAACGCAGTGGCAGACCATCGACATTGAAAACCGACGAAAACATTGATGGAGTAAAAGAAATGTTGGTCAATAACCGCAAACTAACCATCAGAGAGATAACGGAGGACTTGTCCAAGACATTTTGGTTAATGATTTGGGTTTCCGTCGTATAGCAGCAAAGTTGGTGCCAAAAGACCTCAATTTCATGCAAAAAAGAGATGATTTGCGAGGCTGAATCCGATCCCACATTCATCAAAAGGATCATTACTGGAGACGAGACGTGGGTTTATGAGTACGACACGCAATCCAGACATCAGGCAAGTGAATGGCGTTCACCAAATGAGCCGAGACCAAAAAAACCACGTCGTTTGCAGTCAAAAAAGAAGGCAATGCTCCCGGTTTTTATGAATTACAACGGTGTGGTGCGTCATGAATTTTTGCCAGAAGGCCAGACAGTAAACAAAGAGTATTATTTGGGCGTTATGAGACGTTTGCGTGAAGCAATTCGCCGAAAGAAACCAGAATTGTGGACAGAAAACTCATGGATTTTGCATCAATCGAGTTAAAAAACCAAAAACCACTACGGGGAACGCGTTTCAGTAGCCGAGAGGAAGTAATGGAAAAATCGCAGGAAGCACTGATGGACATACTGAAAACCGAATATAAAAAATGTTTCGAAAATTGGATCAAGCGCTGGCATAAGTGTGTTGCATTCGACGGGGATTACTTTGAAGGGGACAATATATGTAGATTTAGATTAATAAACTTGTATTTTTAATTTTCTGAATAAATTCCGGGAACATTTTTATCAAGGTTGTATATCTGACTATTCTCCCTGAAAATGTTAAATCGATCCAGTAAGTACTTTTCGAGATACACGCATATTTGTAAGGACATCTCGGACTGTTAAAGAAGTAGGCGGAACACAAATAGGAGTAGCAGCTGCTCTTTTATTTCTTTGTGTTCCCAGGTATTCCAGGTGTTTCCTTATGAATAGTCCATTATATTCCTGATGACTAACTCAAGTTATTTCTTGTACGAAACAAGTGAACATCATTTCCAACAGTTCAATTTCATATTACATGAATGCAATGGGAATATCAATTGGGTATAATGCCCATGCCTATATCGAGAAAGAGGATGCAGAGCACGCCATGATCTCTGACTTGAGAGCACATGAGCAAAAAAACAAAATTATCTACGAGTATGTGTAAACTTCTTCCTAAACTTTAAACGCGTTTTTCTCAAAACTATATTTTCGAAGTCGGTGATCAAGATGTCTGACACTTCAAACGCGTTTTCCTCAAAACTATGTTTTTGAAGACCGTGATCAAGATTTCTAAAAAGCCTGTTCAACCAATCAGTCTGAAATTTTAACACAACCTTCTCAGATATATTCCTCAGGTATTGATCGAAGAAATAAGATTTTGGATAATTATTTATATTTTTTTAAACAATTTTATATGGCAATATTGTTTGCAAATTCGATCTTTTTTTTTACGAAGCCGCCATTTTGTCCAAAATCAAAATTTCGATTAATCCTTCTATCAATACCTAGTTTCATCTATCCACTAAAAGAATTTGTCGGGTGTTTTTTATTTCAGATGAACTAAACCGGAGATTTAGTGATCACCGCCGAACACACTTTTTTGGAGGACCTTCAGGAAATCGTCTGCAGAAGCACACCAGATCGATATTTTTACAAATCATTAGTACCGCTATAAACTTAGATGTTTCCACTAAATATACCTATACATTTTCACTTTTTGTTTTTGTAAAATAAAATACTGTAAAATGTTTGTGTGGGTACAAATGACAGAACTTATTCTTTCCAATACAAATCCCTTTATTCAGTACAGTTACAATTCACTATTTAATTCTTTCTCTCAGTACAATTCAATTTCTCAACCACTTATACTTTTCTTATCTTTTACTTAAACCACTTAATCACTTCTCCTAATTAACACTTCAAATTACACTTTAGAACTGATTTGCATACCTTTGGGATGCTGGTATTTATACTCGAATGACATACTTCGAGAACAAGCCTCGCCATCCAGCGTCCCATACAATTTCCAATTTGCTAGAAAATTCGATTCCACTCTCCAGTCGAGACTTTGTTATTCCAGTATCGAAATCTTCTGGTCTTCGAGTATCAACATTTTCTGCTAGATGTCGCTGCTCACATTTAAGTGGTTATCACATTATTTATAATCAGCATAATTTTCCCGATCCAGGAACAAAAGACCTTTTTGACTAAGACACGATCTTATCCGTCATAAAATGTAAATGCATTTTAAGGCGTTAGAAAAGAACAATCGACCAGATTAACACTACGGCCCATTTTGTTGGATAGTTCTTGGCGAATGAAAAAAACCTAAAAACTATGCAATGAAAGTTCTTTTTTTTTCTTTTGAACATTAGTAAACAAGAGACTGCTGATAGATTTTTGTTCTTTTTATTTCAATAATCATGAGGTGTCAAATATCTGATGATACAAATTGTGGTATTAGGTTTGAAATCTTGTAACACGATAACCTCCTACCAATGCCTCCTATTTAAAAAAATAACTTGCTCCACGACCAACCTCAACTCAATACAGCTGCTTGAAAAAGATTCGAAAATAGTATGTTTGTACAGCGAGTATTCGAACAAGATGGTTTTTTTTTTATATCGAAAAAAATCGTAGAAAGCTCGAGAACTTTAAGTACCCGTCTTGAACAAGTTCTAGGGTTTTTAATTAGATTAAAATAGATATACTCGTAGTACTAGTTTTGAAATATGTACTCGTATAACTTTATTCAAATTTCCTGCACGGATCCGCTTGTATAATTTTTTGCATAATTCAATTAGTCGATTGTGGCAAGCGCTGTGTGGCAAGTGGCACCGTCCTGTTGAAACAGCATGCATATCCTACAAGACTTCTAGTTCCAATTTATCCGAAAAAAAAAATTTTAACATTGCTGAATTTGCAGCGATAGCCGTCTCCATTGACCGTCCAAAAGACGCCTCCACTCTGAGAACCACACTAAATTTCTTAAAGACATAATGCCCACATCTG
Source organism: Volucella bombylans (assembly GCA_949129095.1). NCBI lineage: Eukaryota > Metazoa > Arthropoda > Insecta > Diptera > Syrphidae > Volucella > Volucella bombylans. The sequence continues at coordinate 156,738,371 of OX422143.1, forward strand.
GTCAGATGCTCCTAAAACATCTCTGCATCTACTAGATAGGATTCAAATCCTTGCGATAAAACTCATAGTTGATCCTAATATCAGTAAGTGAATTGACATCCTCGAACACCGATGTCATGTCTCCTGCCTAACTTTGTTTTATCGCTATTTCCGCAACCAATGCTCCATTGAAATAATATTCCGCCCTTTCAAACCTCCAACCGTAACACCCGTCTCGCTATGAATGCTCATCAATACACCCTCAAGCCAACTTTCGGACCGCGATGCCTCTCTTTTCTTCTTCCTTAAGTTTCCTTCGCCTGCGCTATGTAAAAACATTTTAAGGGTACACAAATCCCTTGAGGGCGCGCTAATTATAAAAAAGAAAAGAAAAAAAGGAGACAATGGCTGCTGTTGGAACACCTCTGGCTATTCGCTTGACCAAATGAGTCAATTTTTCTTATTAACAAAGCCATTTGTTCAAAAATATGCGCTTATGGCTATCTTGCGTTAATGTGGTCTTAAGCGGACGTATACAAGTACCTTAAAAATGGCATAGCAACCTTATGGAGTGAATAAGTTGATACGAATTTTTTCACTAAAAATACATTATTCTTTACATTTACCTACGTTTTCTTTCAGAGCTAATTTTAAAACGATTAAGAACCATAGTTCTATGCAAACACATCATCAACAGATACGAGTAACAGATACATCACGTACGGTGTAGCACTTACCTCGACTTATCGCACTAAAATCTTGCATTGCAACCAGACACAGCAAGTGACATCAATTGCTACTATGCATGATATGTATGTATTATTGTCGCCATAAAGTAAACAAAACTCTAATATTATACAAGTACGACATCTACGCAAAAATAAAACAGACCTGATAAGGTAATCACAGTCGAGTAATAATTGTTATAAACTTTTATATTCATCTGATAAATCATTTGAGTAAAAGAAATCAGATAAATGACGAAAGCTAATTTTTTTTTTTAAGAACCTAAGTGCGTGGTTCAGACTTTCGTGGGGGTTATTCTAAAAACAAATTGTTCAATCACAGCATAGAAATCGACAAGAAGTTGTCGATTTTGAAATCACAAGCCTAAGGCCTGCCAACGATTTCTATATTTGTGAGAATAATTTATTTGATTGATAACGGCTACCAAATTTTGTTTTTATTTTCGTGTGAAAATTTTTAAAGAAGTCTTATCTTTCGGGGAATTGTGATTTTGAGCATCTATTCATTATAACAATATTAAAAAAAAAATAAAAAATTGTTTTGACAAAAATTACATATACGAGTATGTATCTATTCGAATGAATGAATTGAATTGCGATTTAAAAAATAAAACACTTACGAGTTCACAATAAGATTTATTATTATTTTGGTCCTCTTGTTCTTTGAACACTGAAGTTTTCAAAAGAATATTTATGCTTTATAGAATTAACTTGTTATAAATTTATTGTTATATGTCGATAACGAATCGATTTTTAAATATTATCTTACGTTATAATTTTGAATAGTATGATGTGCAAACAGAAAATGTATTGTACGAGTATATCCCTGTTAATCAGTATACACCACTTTTCAAAACAATGATAAGCTTTAGACACTGCTTTATCTTATTCACATAATTTGCCTTGCTTGAATACCATATGAGATGCCACTTTCGTAATAGCCTTCAGATTTGCAATGAGGACGACTTTAAATTATATGAGCCTGAAATCTATTGTATGAATGCCCTCAACAGCTGAATTCCTTCGTAAAATTTTTGGAGGCAAAATAAAGTTTCGCACAAACCATTATTCCCAAGAGCTTAGTGGACCTCAGAATAGGATTGCTTTCGAGAGAAGCTGTTATAATTTTATAAAAAGTTTATGATGTGAGATGAAACTGTTTAAAAAAAACAATGAGTTGTTCGTGAATACTCGTATGTTTGTGGTCTCTTCCTTATAATCCACCTTCACTGCGCTAACGAATTTAAATCGAATTTAGCAATAATGATAGAAATTGACTTTGAAACAAAAGTGTTTATTTATTATGACGAATTGTAGTTAACGAATTCCTCTGTGAGGATTCGAGTAAAATGCAACACGTAGTTAAGCTTTTTTAATTGACATTTATTCTCGTTAAGATAATATAATGGTTAAGCCATCGTCGAAAGAATGCCGCCACAATCCACCGATATTACCGATTCCACTGAGATTCCAGTCAGTATGCGTATAATTGTCTCACCAAATGACTTATGCACTCAACCAAACCATGTCCTGCTGATTTTAATAGTTTTGCTGTTAAACAGCAGTGGTTTGCGGTCGATTTCACCTTAAACATTATTCGCGCACTTCGTTTTGATTAGGTTGATAGAAATTTTAGATATCATCATTAAAAGTGATCTGGAATTTTGGAATTCAGAAGTGTTCTGTTCTTATTAAAAGTGCTGAATGTATGTTTGCTCCTTTCTTACGTACTTGTACTCTTACGATCGATGTTTACTTGGTTGTATGGCGGACTCTATCAGATAAAATGTTAAATCCTGCACAAGCAACTAAAGTCCAACGATCAGCTTGTTTGCGTATTAGTGAACTGCTTTGAACTACTCATTCCGTGGCACTATACATTCTGTGTCATCTAAAACTTCTCGAAATTATTTACAGGCAAACGGAAGCTAGTGCAGTACTTTTATAGCGATGAAGACTAATGGCAGGGGATAAACCTAAAACTTTCATTCCATCTCCTGATTACTGTAGCGTATTCCAGACGGAAATAACAGGTAAAATCCATGTCATGCAACCAAATTCGCGGAATTAATCTCATTAATTTTGAAGTAGCCTGAGACAGGCGATCATTTCTTTGGATAAATGCCAGAACAGTCTAACATTCGCCTATGTTGGGTGCAAGAATATTCAATAGACATTGAATAGATATATTCTAGGGAATTGTAAAGCTGATGAACTCGTAATCATGGGAAATGGAAAAATGTACCTAAGATATGTGCACTCATATTAAAGGTAGATCCCATTGAAAGAGCAAACGTTAGGTTTAAAAGTGATTGGACATGTCTAGCGATAAAACAGATTTGACCAAAGCTGAATAGGAAGTCTATAAGGTTTTAACATTCTTAATGCCGGCATATAAGAGCAATAGTAGCTGAGATCAGTAACTTGTAAGCAAGTATTCAATAAGGCTTGGCATACATTTAGACGAATTTGTAAAAAGCTACTCGAGCGAAGAGACTATCCTCCATGTATACTTTCTTCTTTCTTCCAGTTTTTCTTACTAGAAATTCTCGTGGTTTTTTCCAGGTCTAGTTAACATAAGGTCTCCAATGACAATAGGACAGAAGTTTGGAAATTTGTGATTTGCGATACCTTCTTGGCTTCAATGTCATTATTCTAAAATGGCATTATGCTGCCGTAGAATTGGTTGAAATATTTTGTCGAATAATTTTCCTTGTTCTTGAGTCATTAGGATATCCTTGTTCATTCTTATTCACAGTTTGGCTGCAGCAATATGGTGATCCAAATCAATGATTGCCGGCTATAATAGTTTCGGACATTTAAAATACTGGGCACAAGCTTGCAAAGATTTCTAAACGGTCGATTTGGTTAATCATTAGTTGATCCGTAGATCTCCGTATAGGATTGCGTATAAGGGACGTTTCTGTCATTCACAATAAGCTAGATTATATGAACCTGCTGTTTCCAGACGTTTTGTTGTGTTTACGCGGATTCGCATTCGAACTTAGCCCACTTTACGAAAGCTATTGACAATACCTATATTTGCCCCAACTACATTATCCCCATGCAAAAGGATAATGTTTTTGTTTTCTGCAAAGGTACCTATAGTATGTACTCGTATATTGTATATGTTACAACTTTTCTTTCTTTTTTTGTCCTTCCCATCCCATAGCAATGTGCGGATGACTGTGATATCTTATTTGTAACAGTTTAGCTTTTTCGCTGATTCTTTAGTTACCCGCGGCCTGTCTATTGTCCAATCATTCCCGTTTGTGAAAACGATGGTCCTTGTTTCATTCTACATAGTCGCTAATAATAATGAATCCACTTTTTTCTGCTTAGCCGAAGGACAGTGAACAAATATAATACTACCAACAGCAGATGTTGATAATAATAATTTTTTTGTGATCACAGGAACGCAAGACAAGGTAGGTGCGGTTTTTCAGTAAGTGTTCAAGCTCATTTTTGTCGACGTCTGAAATCGAGTAATTCTGGATAGCTTTGACAACTAGACAGACAACACTCAGAGGATGTTGTGTCGATATTTTTGTAGCCAAATGGATCGAACTTAACATATTCTTAAAGAATTTTAACGGGCCGTTATTTCAACAAACAAACCAAGTGGATGCCGCTACTGATATGATCACAAACAATTTTTCCTTTGAAATAAGATCCTTTATTCCTCATCAGATGAAGAGTGTCAAACTAAAAGAAAATGGTTTTCATGATTATAGCTATAGCTACGTTATCAAGATAAGGGGATAGTTTTTTTGATCTGATAGAGGAAAAATAAAAAAGTTCAAACAAGCCCGGAATAACGTTAACGCATTTCTTAAGCGTGTAAAGTTCCAATATGACCACAAATTTAGTTAAAGAAATACTACAGTGTCCCAAAAATAGTGGCCGTTCGTCAAAAAAATATAGAATCAGTCGACTCTTTAATAGAATGAATTTACGTTTGCACTTGTGTAGTTGCAAAGGTACCTAAGGATAATATTAACTGGTACGCCGCCCTGATCCAGATGGTATGTATATCTCACAGTCTTCTGAAGAGACCATCCACCGTGTGGACACAATTCCTTTATTGTTAAAAGAACTTTTTCGGGCAAATGGAAAGCTGCATTTGGCTAGTCCATACTTAAAAAAATGTGAGTATTCTTCTCCCTGCTCCTACAGACCTATTATACGTATGTTTCTATCTTCTCAAATGTTAATAAATCATCAGCCGATGAAATATCTCAAGACTTGAAACTTCTCAATTAATAGCAGTACAGTTTTAGTATCAACAGATCCCTTGGTAGCTTGCTGCAATATCTCATCGAAAAGCGGAACTAAAGTCTGGCGAAACCAGAATAATTTAACATGAATTTTTTTGGTAATCTATAAAAAAAATTCAGTCCAAAATTTATCTAATTTCATTAAAGTATGTAAGTTAATATTTTCAAGCTTTCACTGGTTTTCCCTCAGAGCTTTGGTAATCCTGATCTTAATTAAATTAAGTTGTTCATATTTCTGTTAATCCAATTTTTAGGCTGATTACATTTAAATATATTTAAATTAACAAATAATTTCTGAAAAGTGAAAACAATGCGAAATATAATAATTCAAAGTAAATATAGAAAACAAACCTTCACTGTTGATTTGCAATAATTTATTGACTGCTACAACTGTATTTTTTTTCCAATTAATAAGGGCAAACAATTGCCCAATCACGTTCAGAGATATTTTTTTAATAACACCACACAACCAACTACTAATGCATTTCGCATTATTATAAAATATGTTATATCAATTATTTACTACAGACCATCGGCTCTGAAAATAAGGAAAAATAAGGAAAGCTAAGATCGTAAATACGAGTAGATAGACTTACATATGTTAAACTCATCGCAATTATCTATGGCTGCAACTAAAATTACACGTAAGTATGTTATATTGTAGGTACAGAAACCACAGGAAATCGTTAGTTCGAAGAAGCAAGGCCCATTCAAGTTAAGTTTAAGGTAATTCACAACTTTCTATAAGCCATTCAAATCACATGTTTTTAAGTGTAAATAAATATAAATAAAGTTAAAATATATTTATACTTGTACATACATTCGAGTGTATATTTTAAATAAAATTTATGATAGCACTGTTGACAGAATTCTTCACATGTTTATTGTATGAATGCATCTCAAAGATAAAACATACGTTTTCCTCTCATCACGTCGAAAGACAATATTCTAACGTTTCCAGAACAGCTTAAACAAAAAATTATCGGCCAATAAAAAAGAAAATAAAAACAAAAAATAATATACTGCATCGCAGATCCTTTTTTATATATGTACATACATACTCGTATGTAGGAGCCTGTTTAAAAACTCATTTTAATCTTTTTAATTTGCCGCTCCACCTTACAAGATTCAAAATTTTGTTACTCCGTATCTGTGCGATTGTGTGTGGAAAGGCAGCAAAGAGAGAATAATCGGAGGCACGTTGCGTCTTCTTTGGATTCACTTCATTTCAGACTTCAGTTGAGATCAATTCGTGTTGAGTGATACACGCGCGCGTGCTTCTATACGAATAGTTCGCTCTTGGACACATCTTCGGTTTCGGTTGTTCTTTTCGTTTATTTGATGTGTTGTCAATCGATCTGTGTATACGAATAAGTGATTCATAAAACCATTTTCTTCGAGAAAAAAAGTGTTTTTTTTTGTTTTTTATTATTATTATAATTTTCTGTTTTCATCTTCCTGTTTTTAACAGACAGAGATACCAATCGAGAATCCTTCAAAGCATACTGTAATGGTGATCAATCGATATCGATCGTTCACCTGCACCACAGTTCATATTAAGCCATTGGAAGTTGACTTGATCGATTTTAATGAGAATAAGTTCATTGAGTGAGCTCATTTTTGCCACACTATCAAAAATAACAATCGCCCAAAGAGCTAACGATCTCACAAACTTGTTGTTTTAAAAGAAAATAAAACAATTCACATGAGAAATTTTTTTCTTAAAGTACAAAATACAAATGCAAATTATACGTACGGGTATAGTTGCATACATTCTCTGAGGCCATTCACCTAGTTTTGCCCGTTTTCTGTTGGTCTTTGGACTACACCTCTTGTTGCTGTTGTTCTGCTGCTTCTTCTTCTGACAATCGATGTCGTTCTAAAAGGCAAAATAATTTATAATAAATAGAGAATCAAAAGAAATAGGAAAAAAAGTAGGTACATATCTGTGATCTATTTTTGCGATCGACGAATGTGATAAGACCTCGCAACGATCACTTGAATGTGTGCACAGGCGGGTATCTCGTTTGCGTTGCATTGGAATTTCGAAAACATCAGCATCATCAGAACTTGAATACGAGAAAGGAGAGTGCCTACGGTCAAGTAAGTAAAAGTTTTGTGATTAATTGTAAATATACGATCTTGATTTTTGATCGCTTACGAGTATTATTGATCCTTCGAAAGTGAAACCTGATTATTGGAAAAGTGATGCGATAAGGTTAAAACTCATCATTCATAAACAATACATAAATCGGAACCTTGAATTGTTTCTTCAATAAAATGCTTATTATTATTCGTATAAGACTATTTATTTATTATTATTTTTTTTATTTTTTGAATACCTTGAAAAATGTTACCATGGAACATCGTACTTGATCTTGAAAATGCTTGCTGATGTACAAGTATTGTGTTTGTGTGAGTCGGTTTTTTAATGAAACTCTAAACTGTCGGCGTGTTACGAAATTTTATTTCATATTGCTGGTATGTGTATCTTTTTTCGTTTTTGAAAATATTTTGTGCTGATTGCTTTTAACTAGGTATACAGCAATAAAATTTTACAGGGAAATGAATCCTAATTGGGTTTGTGGGCCAACAGTAATATAATTGATTCTGTCTTCTTTTTTTAAAGTTATTTTACGTGTGTACTGTTGATTGTAGCAGGAAATACTTTTATGTTTTGATGTACTCATAGGTTGGGGCGGGAAATTGAAATGGCAAACAAATGTTGGAACTTTGAGCACCATGTGTTTGTTGGTGTTTATATAAAGTTTGATTTGGTTTTCCTAGTAGTAGTATTGCACAATTGCAGACTTTTAGTTGAAATTTAAAAAAAAAGAAAGAAAAAAAAGATTGGTATTTCAATGCCGGGGAATTGTTTATTATCTGTTGTGTCGCACTTGTACATATGTATGTAGGCAGCTGTATTGAATCGAAAATATTTGTTTAAACAAGTTTTGTTTAAAGACTTTCAAAATGTGTCACAGATTGTGGTCTTAATTTGTTCTCCCGTTCAAATACTTGTGTGTGCATGATTCAGTTCAGTAACGATTCTTACTAAAACTAACCAGATATGTGCATTCAGGTTAAACAAGATGACAGTGTTAACAAAAGCTGTCTTAGATATGCATTTACGAGTATGTCTACACAAATGTATATATGTAAGCTGTGGAGTATGATGTTCGATAAACGCAATTTTGAATAACGTTTTAATTGGGCAACCCATTATTTTGTTTTTGTTTGTAGGGTTAACAAAAAATATCAGTATCAATATCATTTCTCTCTTTCTACTTAATTCGCAGAAATATAAATATATGAGGAAATACTTTGCATTATTATAAGCGTTGTCATCGAGCGAGAAAATCGATTCTAAATTAATTCATCGGATGTCTCATTCCTGTAATCTTAGGAAAATGTTGAATTCAAGACTAAATTATGAACCTTGCCGAATAAAATATAAAATTCTTGCATACTCGAATTGTCGACGTTGTTAAAAAAAAAATAGCAGGACATTTCTTTAGAAATGTCATAGAAAATTTCTTTTTACGGTAAACGCAAATGGGACTAAATATTTTTGACATAATCTTTCTCTAATATCCGCGATTAAGTCAATATTCAGAATCACAGAACAAGACAGTCTACATAATTGTTCTGCATAGCGTTTTATTACACAGTTGCCATCTTAGGTGATTAGTTGTCGTTTTCAGAAATTATAACGTAGGCCAAGTAGTAAAAGTCCATTGTTACCTCAAAACACGGTCGACGGAAGTTTAAAGTTCTAGGTATTATTCCCTGACAAACAATATGTTGGTCTTCATCGCTGTCGAAGTCATTTTTCAACATTTTTATAATTTTTAAAATTTGGTAAGAATCTCGAATATTGCACTTGATATTACATCTCTTAGCCCGCGTTCTTTCTGTCACCTCATGATACGAATTCTCTACAGCTACGTTGGTTAGTTGGGATTCTTCCTTTATTATGTGGTCTCTCCAGATTGAATTCGAAAACTTCCAGTAGCCGACCGGAAAATAATATTTATTTTATCAAGAGTAGTCGTCAATTATTTTAAATCTTTGGAACAAGGTCAATGTCGCCCTAAAGCTCATATACCATACAGCTGTATCTTATAAGGGCATGATCATCTACTTTTAAAAAAGGCCATGCTGTCGCGCTACTGTAGGATGAATAAAATTTTATAGAATATTTCCTTAGAATATTTCGTAGGCAGACCTTGTTATTCAGTAGTAATAATTCGTCGTGGTGACCAGGCCCTATTTACTATTTGTCATACCGAAGATGTTCTGCTTTCCTCGTCTTTAATATGGTTCTGTTTTGTGCTGTCATAATGTCAATTAGATTCTACTCATTGTGACGGGGCCCTATTTACTATTTGTCGTACCGAAGGTGTTCTACTTTCCTACTTTAGCTGTAAAAATGTCCAAGACAATTAAGATATCCATCCATCTTACCGAAATTTAACTCTTCCAAAACCTACGTTTCACTAATTGCCTTAAATAAATTGGAGCACTGTGAATATGTGAGACTTATGGTAATGAGGTCTATGGCTAGACGTCAAAAGCAAATGTGTTGAAAAAGCATCAAAACACTTTCCAATATGTAAGTTAAGATATTAGTTTGACTGACAATTGAAAGTTCACATTCTATATGCATCTTAAGATTATTTATGATATCAATGCCTAGGAGCTACCGTAGAAGCTGTTACCTGTAGTCGGTAATATATATAAATTTAACTTAAAGAGTCCGCAAATTTTGTTTTAATACTAGGTATTGGGCAACTTTAATATCAAATATAACATAACATGTAAAAGTAATTGACCTAGTAACAAAATACTAAAAATTGTCATTGATACATTTTCATAAGCATTTTAATGAAACGCCATGTTATTCTAGTTCCGGTTTTCTCTTTCGGAATTACTCACCAATTTCGTCTGAGCCTGTAAATTAATAGTAACGTCTTGCAATAAAAATCCAAAAATAACAACTATTCAATTTGATCATCATTTTAACTTTTTGTTTGCAAGCGACAACCAGCAGTTAAGAATTAATTTTCTACTAATTCTGCACGCGACCAAAAATAGATTCGCCAAAGCGGCCAAACTTGTTAGAGCCCGTACAAAGCCACTGATCTGGCTAACAATTGGGGTTCGATTATACAAGCTTTTTATTTGACCTAATTATCTACATCATACTTGCAAATAAGACTTAGATCTGACGATGTTTTATAGATAATTTAAAATCAACAAGTCGCTGATCTGAAAGAAAGAGAATCTTATTAAAACAATGTGTACTTACATTTTTACGCTAGATCATCTTTTGAAACATTTCGTCAATTGACAATCATTTAGCGTCATTATAAGTTACTGGTGCAACTGGTGATAATTGGACGTGTGACAATGAGAGGCAACGAAGGTAGCCAGAGCTATAATAATGAATATCGTACACATAAATTAAATTGGCAATAATAACTCGTATTTGACAAAAGAATTTAATCCAATTAGGAGTTTTTTTTAAACTTGAACTTCTCAAAACTAAGCTTTTATACTCGTATCATTCAAACATGATTGTCGGTATTTTTAAGTAAAATTATTGTTTATTTGATATGGAATTGGGTCTATGAGTATCGCCCGTGATCGTATGATCCTTTGTTTAGACATCTATGTCTGATCAGGAAATATCAAAACTTGAAATAAGTGAGCCTATGCCAGTCTTAGCAATCATTTGATCAAAATCAAAATGATAACCTTTGATTAACAGCTTCGTGCAAAGAAATATTGCCTTAGTATGATGAGTGAGTTCATTGGAAAAGATTGACTAAAGAGTTACAAAACGAACGCAGCTACGAAAAAGCTTTGATAAAAAGAGAAAAAAATCCTTGTAAATTAAATGTTAATTTTTATTGATTTTATTTGAAAATTATTTCTAACAACAAATGCTCATTAGGCATAAGTGGAGGGATTTATATGCATACAAAACTTCCCTTCCAGATATATTTCCAACAGAAATAGAATGCAAAGTAATGAAATAGGTACTCCATGATCGGTGTATCGATGTATGATTTCTAGGGAATTACATGTTTTAAAATATTTCTGATAGTTTTCTGCAGCACACTAATCAGTATGAAATAATATTATTTCGACAAATCTGGGAATAGGTCAACATCAAGACACATTTATACATCATCTACAATTAAGGAACAATTGTTTTAAAAATTTGTATAAGTCATTGCTCCTCTATTAGCGCCGCCGACATCCAATCAGTTATAACCAATTTAAAGGCCATAAAGCATTAAATCGCACTCTGTTCTTTATAATTGTTTCTAACAAATTATATCGCCAGAAATTATATCTTAGCATAAAACGGTAGATTTATAGTCTGAAATCTCAAATAAATTTACATAACTCCTCGTCAACCTTTTCTAGTTCACTTAAAGGCGTATACATAATACACTTGACTGGGTTCTTACAACAATCGCTATGTGTTCACATTTATAGCAACGCCTACATTATTCGTTCGATATCGATCCATATCAAGTTAGTCTTCCTGTTATTGAGGGATGAGAGCAAAGTAAAACATCACATTTTCCCTTAAAATATCCGTGATACTTTTCCAAAATGGTCAACGGCCTGGTCGTCGTTTTAACATTTGCTCAGAGGAATTAATTCTGATGAATAGAAGCTCAGCATCGTCTGTCCAGTGCTGAAGAATGTAGGTCCTGCGAACTGCGCCAACTACTGATTTTAAGGTTGTTTGCGATAGTGTCTATAGAGACGGTAAAAGATAATTATAGAGACAATCATTGGACATTTGTGAATATTGAATCTTAAGCGGGAAAAATAGGTCCGGAAGTCAATATATGCAAAACCAAATATATGCAGCTATTCGTATTAAAAAAATACAATCAACTGACGCCCTATCGTGGTAGGGACAACTATATAGTAATTTTATGTAGTAAAGGAATATATCTACCCAGTTTCTGCAGTAGGGGTAGCTAGCTAAAAGTCGAGCTGAAGTATATTTGTCAAAAATTAAATAAGTGCTACTCGTAGTTTGGGTTATTCATTAACAATTTACCACTTATCCGTGAAACAAGCAATTTTACCTTTTTACGAGGGCTTTGGTATGTAGTTCAGAGCTAGGCTAGCGGGGTGAAAATTATGTTTAGAGAAGAAGCTGCTCTATACAGTAAAATTGCATGTATGCCACCGGTACAAGTCGATTTCAAGCCATCAAAGAACGGCTCTAGTAACTTGTTTGAATTTTCCGAACTTACCGACGTGCTGTTTTTAAGAACTTTAAAAGTGTTACGATTATTTGAATTAAATATCGTCGCAAATTCCACTTAAACTGTCGCTTTCAATAAACAAAGAACCATCAGTCACTGCCTAGGAGCTAATATTACTGCAATTTGGAAGTACGAACAGGGTTCAGCAGCCTTAAAGTAAGTATTAACATAGCGAATGATACCTTAATAAAGATTCGACGAAGGCCAATTCCATGGTTTTGTAAATAAAAAAAAAGTTGTACTCGCAAGATAAAATTGATTTACAACAAAGGACTGATACGCGGGTACCTTTTGTTTATTTCAAAACAGTACTAAATATACTACAGTACATATCAAGATTATAAGACGCTTTGATTTTTCAAGTTTGCCTGTATCTGCATAGTCGGTAAATATTAAATTCATTCGATTTTATTGCAATAAAGGGGGAGAAAATCTCTTTGTTAATTTTCACTTAGAAAATTAAAACATGTCGTAAACTAAAAAAAATACAATAAACATTTTTTTTATGATCTACTCGTAATCAATCAATTGTGGAGGCACTGCGATCTAAAATATCTTTTGTACCATAAAATCAGTATTAAGAAGCCGAGAGAGGGTCCTAGTTTGATAAAATTGAGAAGCTCTCTGGTCTAGGTTTTGAGAATTCCCCCAGGGATTACTCGTAAAATTTATCTAAGAAAATATCGTCTCCTTAAGGCACTTAGAGCAATGCATTCACATAAAATGTATTCCGCAGTTTCAATGACATTCAGTTTCCTGAATAAGAAAATATATATATATATGTCTATATAATTCTAATTAAAGTGTGCCAGATTTTTGAAATGCGTGATATACCATCAACGAACCACCACCGAAGTTTCTCTTGGAAAAATAAACGGGCTCCTTCCTTAGTCTCTCCGATAACATCGCACTTTATCTGGCCCGTTTAGATTCCACTTTGTTTATCCGAAAAAGTTACCTTTTTAGGAAAATTTGCTGTAAAAAATATAAATCAGTATGTTGAAATTTATATACCAAGTTCCAATTATTAGTGTCAACGTTATTTTCTGCGTATCTGACCCGAGCTGCTTTGTGACGCGGTTACATCAGTGGTGTTTTTTTCATAAGCGGTCTGACGAGACGTATATATTTGGAGTTATTACTGGTACGGCAAATTGTCATTTTTGACACTTTTTTTGCTGGAATTGGAAACAGGAAGTGCTCGAATTACTTGCTTTTAATATGATTCGCTGTTTGTCGCTTTCTCTTGGAAAAATAAACGGGCTCCTTCCTTAGTCTCTCCGATAACATCGCACTTTATCTGGCCCGTTTAGATTCCACTTTGTTTATCCGAAAAAGTTACCTTTTTAGGAAAATTTGCTGTAAAAAATATAAATCAGTATGTTGAAATTTATATACCAAGTTCCAATTATTAGTGTCAACGTTATTTTCTGCGTATCTGACCCGAGCTGCTTTGTGACGCGGTTACATCAGTGGTGTTTTTTTCATAAGCGGTCTGACGAGACGTATATATTTGGAGTTATTACTGGTACGGCAAATTGTCATTTTTGACACTTTTTTTGCTGGAATTGGAAACAGGAAGTGCTCGAATTACTTGCTTTTAATATGATTCGCTGTTTGTCGCTTGCCGCGAGTATTGGTTTTCTGTCCGAACTACGTTTTTTGCCATAATTGTCCAGATCACTTAAATATCGATTGACTATACAACAACTACGTAACATTTTTCTTATGATTCCCGTTACATTTAAACCGGAGTCGCAATATGCACCAATCTCGCACTTTTCATCTTCTACAATATTAATAAAGCCGCACGTGCCAAAATTGCTTAAAATTGCTAAAATTGCTCAATTTTAGTTGGAAATTTACGATGTGTAAGATGTGCTTGATGTGTAAATAAGCAAAAACTGAAGCAACGCAAGTTAAGTAAACTGTACTTTTCCAGGCAATTCCATAAACTGCAACTATAACTATTCTATTTTGCAGATCACATTTTCAGCTCCCATTCGTAGTTTTAAATCTCTCAAAATATAAACAACTTAGGATGGATGAGCGAAAAAAGTCAAATTGTTTAAGTGTCCTATAATTTGGATACCCAGTTTATTATCTGGAAGATACATATGGATTTGGTTAAAAGCGGATAGCTCTATGTGCTAAGCATCTACAAAAGCCTATGGGTTATTTAAACAAAAATTAGTACAAGCAATTATTTTTGGGAAAATGTTTTTCTACAGGTTTGCCTTCGAAATCATGTGGCTTACGCCCTTTGATATACCATATACAATTATACGCTCGTAATTATGTTTATATTTGTCATTTTAATTGCTTATAATACACGTAGGCAGCGAGATAAAGGCTACATATGTCGTTTTGAATTGTGGAACTCTTTAAAAAAAAGTATTTTGTACAGTCTGAAATATTTATTTTCGGTAGATAACCTAGTACGCTATAAATTATCATTGCAACTCAGAGATTTCTATCTTCTATTCAACCTTTGTGAAAAAGGCCACAACGCAAAATCAAAGAAAACAAAAAAAATTAAATTATTGCGTTGATTCAATTAAAGGGCGTGATCTAGCTCTTCGGAGACGATCGATATTCTGGCCTTACCCCCTATAAAATCGTTATAACATACTGCATTCCAGTAACTACGTTTCATTGCCTTATTTAGATTGTTTATTCATGTGGAAAAGACCTTTAATTAGGTCTAAGATGGGGATCGAATAGTTCTTTATGCCTTGTACATATGTACACGTATTATGTTCGTACACATTATTGTACATTGATATACATACATACACATATAATGTATATCAATATTTGATCAGATAGTGTGTAAATGATCTTTTAAAATAACATATTGCTATACTTCAATGATTTCTGTAAGATTGATGTCTCCCTACGGCACCCTTTACTCAAATAAGTAGGTCTTTCGCATATTTGTTAAAAAGAAGAGAAATTAAAATTTGTGTTGGCTAATGAAAAAGTGAGAAAATCGATAATACGATAAAGAACCTATATTGCACATGATGTAGTTCAGCGAACTAAACTTTTGCAATCGCACCGATTAGCCGAACACCCACTATTAACTACTAATTTCATTTATGAATTATCAGTAAATATAAAAATCAGAAAAGAAAATATCTATAAATATTCAACCTACAAAATGGGCACCCGTGCGTATCTACGCTAAACAGAAAAATTTCCACAACATCGAAAAAACTGTCGAACAATAAATAATTTAATACGTTCTAATTGAAATCTTCTAAATTAAACTTGGTTAAAGCACTTGAAACTGATTTTAATTATAAATCGCTTAATTGACATTGCATGTACGAGTATATTCTTAATTTAATTATAATTTTGGTTTGGTCACCAGTTGCTATGTTCTCGAAGATATCGTTGTTTCGTTATGATGGTCAACAACATCATGACGTTCTTTTGACACAAAAAAGAAAATTAATCAAAATACTCATCTAAAAGTAAACAATTAGCGCTCCTTACATTCAATTCAAGATTCAAATTTAAGGCTAATATACTAAAGTGTGATCATTCGTAAATGGTTTGTGAAGAACGTTCTTTATATTGGTGTGCTGCTGGTACACATCTCGCTAAATGGCAAGTTTGCTTTTAAGGCGTTAAATGAAAACTATTAATCAGATTTCGTTGTTGCTCTTTTTTCTATGGCATGTTTTTGTTAATTCTTATGCGTTCTTAAGTAGCTTTCCTTTATTTGTCGACGCATTTGAATTGAATCTTTGATTGCTTAACAAGTATTAGCTCTAAATACTTCAAAAAAAGGCTTTGAAAAGTTCTCTTCTATGCTAAATGGCTAGGCAAAAATAATTGAAAATTGGTTCATTGATGATGAATTGGAATGAGTTTTTTTTTTCTTTAATTTCACGATGAGAAATTAACTTTGTATTATTATATATTTAAATAATAATTTTATTACCAAAGCAGGATGACTATACCTTTCTTTAACACATTGACTATGCTGAAGGTGTTTGCCTGTTATCTCACAGAACTATGGATCACCATTACGTGACCTTGACTACCGGTTTGTTGGTATATGCAAACCCGATATGATTAACGACAATCTCTGCCAAAGCAACAATTCCTATTGTTTCCTGTAACTTTTCAACAACTCATATCAGCATTGAAAACAAGTCGAGAAAATAGAATACATCTTTTACATTAAAAGTATTAGACATAAACAGCCACTTATCGAAAGCTAAAGCACATTATGTATGTTGTCAAAACTATGAAGGGTGTGTGCTCTGTAGTAGTACCTAGAAAATGACCGTCAAAGTTGCACATACGAGAACATACATAAATATATTATCAACTTTCGTAAAGTGATGTCTTAAGTAGTGCGACTCTCCTGACCAAATTGTATTTCCAAAGATACGAGTAATGTTTTTAGAGGATAGATGTAATTATGCAAAACCAATCAAGGAAGAAAATTGTACTGCTCGAATCATCTACATCTAAAGAAATTCACTGACAATAAGGGCGACAATAAGGAGCGTCCTCGTATAATGTTGCACAGAACAATTGAAAATAAAGCTCGGAAACAAGGAAAGAGCTGAATGGAGTTAATAAAAGTATAAAAGTAAACATAAACCTGCCTTACAGACAAATCTCTTTCTAGGTTTAACTTGCTATAAGATTCCTTACAGTAGATAGACTAGATATTGGCGGGAAATCTCACAATTGTTTTCTACAATGCCTTCAAATTTGCGAGCATTTTAAAGTTGTTAATTCGTGGCAGTACATTAGATCAAAAACATACGGTTTCGGCACTGTAAGTAAAATTTATTGATAATAGTTGAATACAGCATTCTCTAAGATTCTCGAAATTGAAGGATCTTAACATACGCTAACGTATAGCAAGTACTTTCATTAGCAAAAGAGTACGAGTATATTAGCAAATGACAATTTGCGCGTTTTTCGACAAAAGAGCACGATCTAAAAGTTTGGCATATTTCTTCAAAATGTCAAGCGATACTTTCTGTGCTTATTCACATGTCTCCTTGTCCTTGCCCTTAATCGTGTATACATCACAAATTATCCGAGTTCTTTCTGGAATGAATATAAGCTACCTTGATCATACTATTTAAATACATATATGAACTCAAAGGGCCCATATTGTTCATGGTGAAATCTCGTTATCTAGTTGCCTGATGGCACACTGGACCAAAAGTTGCTCGAAAAATATTCACTTTGGATATACACATAACTAGCTGCATTCTTATCTATTATTTGTAACGTTTATGTAGTAATTCTAGGAGCTCGAAGGGTTAAGTTGACTCATCACTCTTTTTTTTACTAAAAAAAAAACAACACAGCGACTGAGAAATATAATTTCAAATAAAAAATTCTAAACCATTTCAACCGTCCAGTGTGAGTGCCTTTGTCCTCAAATAATAATTGATACTTCTTATAGGGTCATGTCCCCAGTAGTCGAATACTTAATGGATCGTTGTAAAGCAATCGTTTATTCTGATGGAACAATTAAACCTTATTAAAGTAAGTAAAATTCATTTGCAGCTCCAACTCAAAATTTTTTAATTAGTTATTTGTTTTGTATTAAAACTTTTATATTTTTCAATGAAAAAATAAAAACCGAAAAATAGCCTTAATTCTCAGTATTCGAACACTAGTTTCCTGAACCCGAACATAATGTTTCCTGAATTCGAACATAAGATTTTCTTTTACGGATGAAACCCTTTAAAAGTAAAAAATATCAGTTTTTCAACTTATTCTTCAGTTTTAAAAAAGGAAAAGTTTTATTTATAAGGTACTTAAAAAACCTAATCAAAAACAAAAAAGTACCTACACTAAAGCAGTTAAAAAAAGGAATGTAATTCAGTCTTTAAGGTTAAAATTAAAATTTAAGCGCAAAACTTGCACACGAAGTCTTCATTTTGAGCCTCTTCAAATGTCTTTGCACTAAGTTGCGTGCATGGTAAATTGGACCACTTGTTGCATGTATCACAGCCTATATTTTTAAGACCATCTTCCTCTGCGTCTGTGTCAAGCTCATCTTTACAAGACCCACAAGGTTGTTTTCGTAAAGGTTTGTTTAAACCTGTTTTATCTCCCTTTTGTTCTATTTCGTCCAAAATATCTTTGACGTTCATATCTATTAAATAATTGTCCAAATTACGAAACCATTTTCGAATACTTTCTTCAGTGCCGACTGCTCTGGACTTACATAAAGATTCAGTCATTTGTAAGCTTAACTCTTTATGCCGCTTTAAGAAATTGTAGTACCACTTCTTGCCTGGTCTGTCGTTCTTGAATGGAGTTGTTCGACTTTCATCCCTTACTATCTTTTGCAGCACATTAAGAAGTTCACTTGGTTTTTGAGGAAATCCGCATTTGGCAATATTAATAAGCCATACCACGACCATTCTCTCCTCTTTTTCTGTAAGCCCATGAAGACTAGTTATGGGAACTCCAAATTGTCTACTTGCTGCTCGAAAGCTGAAGTTATTATCACGAATTACCTTTAAGGCATTTGCTAATGAGACTTCATTATAATTTTGATATTTTCGTTTCATGGTGTCTGAATTAAATTAGTTTTTACAATTATGGTAACAAAGTAAGATACTTGATATCTACAAAGACCGAAATGTAAAAACATTTCGGACAAAGGAAACCAGAAATCTTAAGTTACCTTAAATCAAACACCCAGAAAAAGATGTTCGAATACTGGACCCAAGGTTTTTGATCTTCTTATAAACAAAAAAATATAAAAACAATTCAATTTCCTTTAATACTCATAACCTAAACGAAAGAAAATAGTTGCGGAGAGGTTGCCTATGTTCGAACAACAATTTTCGAACAGGAAACCCAAAAAAACTTTGGTTTCCTATGATCGAACAGTCTTAATATAGAAAATTTTTTCTGTTTTTAAATAAAACTTTTATTAAAATGACATTTCGTACATTTTATCTAACGAAAAAAACTTTAAAAATAAACATTAACCTTAATTTGCACAAAAGAAACACACTTTCCCACAAGAATCAAAACAGTTTTGTTTTCTACTAAAACCGAACCGTATCACACTTTCTGTACCATCAATGCAAACTGCTTTCTTTTATAAATTTTACAGTACTTCTAATACTAGGTAGTTCTTTAAAGTTTAAGGCAATAACACATGTTGAATTTCGCATTCATAGAATTTTAAAATTTAAGTAAAAACACAGTTTAAGCGTGTTTGTACAGCAAGTGTTCGACTACTGGGAGTGTCGGATTCAGGCGACTCTACCCTATGCCTCTATTCTCCCAAACGAGCAACGGACGGCTTGATATGCCTTCCGAAAAATATTTATGTTGATCTAAGTTTAGGTAAGCTTCGCATAATGTCGAATATCCTAACACACCGCGTCAATTTTTGTCTTTTTTAAAACTTTTTAGAAAAACTACTACATATGTTCTTTTGTCAATCTTAAAAAATGCATGTATAGTATAGAGTTCAAATGTGAGAAAAAAGCTAACATAACAAAGATTGGAGCGATGAGTCTGCTGCCTATACGAGTAGACTGGAAACTGATAAAACGACGACAGGAGTGGTTTTAAGGTCAAGAAATAAACACAACGAATCCATTAGGAAGTATAAGAGCGCCATTTCAGACCCTAGATAAGCTAATATAGATGGCAAACTTTCCAGATATTGGAAAACCAAAACCCGTTTTACATTGATCGCCTCTATTCGTGTGACCCTATCTGTGAATACGTATGAATTGTCATCAATGTCAATTTCTCTCAAATTTTACACATAATCCGTCCAATTTACTCAAAAAACGTCATCCACATTACACACACATAGCGAACTTTATGTGCAAATCGCTCTCATTCTAGCAAATTTACTTGTACATTTTTCCCATTCTAGCAAATTCTGGCAGATGATAGAGATGTACAATGTGTTAGTAGTTAACTTACAGTGTGGGTTAAGAGTTAAGGCTTTGCAAAAGGATTAGTAGGGTTTGTCATATAAGTTAGTTCATCTATGATTCAGACTAAAGCATTCGTCAAAGAGAGATGCATTTATGTAAATCAAGCTTACAAAATTAGGCGTGTATAATAGAGTACCGATTTTCTGGATACCTGCCTACATAGACATTTAAGGCAGCTGATTCTGTATCAACACAAGGGGCAACTCAACAATTCTGTGGGATATGGGCAACCAGTTTAGGCAAAGAGTTCAGTTTATTAAATCATTCAAAACTGCCAATACCTGAGGCATTCTAATAATCTGTTCAGGAAGTATATACATATCAAAAAACAAAAAAAAAATCCTAACTGGGTTCCCGCTAACTGGCACTGCAAACTCAAGGAGCACTCGAGGTAAATAGATATATCAGATTAAGGTATTTGAAGATTCTGGAATGAGACTGTCGAAACACAAACAAAAAAAAATAATATTTTCTAAAAATAACAGATATTATTGTACGAGTACATAAGGATATACCAGTCATTGACCAACTAATCACTAATCATTCTCAGAAAGAGAAGGGCAAAAAAAAAGAATTTTGCAGACTTGGAAGAGGATATAACATATAAGGTATAAATAGGAGGCACAATTGACCACTATACCCCATCTATTATTATTGGTATTTTTACGCAGAACCAAATATTCCTAAGTAGAATTTAGGCAAAATTTATTAATTTCTGAGTTCTATTTTGGTGAACACGTCGATACCTACATATGTAGAGGTATTTCAGTATTTTCAGTATTTTATTACAATATAACAACGACATTTATAATAGACCATTCAGATCTTTAAGCTATAAATGTGATAATAAGTGATTTAAGATTAAACTAAAATTACAATTCTTTCTCAATAAAGTAAACTTTCAAAATATTAACATCTGATTGAAATAAATTTGAGTACAAAGAGAAAAAAAAAAATATTATAAGCTTTCTTGAACAAGTAAAATAAAATATTTGTATGGTGTGAAATTTATGTTCAGTATTCCTGCTAGTTGTCTGTCATATGTCGAAAGAGAGTTTCACTAAAGCTATTTGTATTGTAGAGTCGTCTTATATTAAGGGGGAGTGAATTTCAAAGGCGAATGGCGTGAACGAAAAACTGTCGTTGAGTAACTTGATAAGCAACACGAGGTACAATTAAACTTATAGATCTACTTGAATGCGAAAACCTTAGTTTATCATATAAGTATTGAGGCTGTTGGTTGATTATAATCCTGTGTACGAGTAGATATTTAATTGTTCAGTAGTCAAAATATCGGTCAAGTGTGCACCTAAGAATATTTTTGGTATAAGCCCACACATTAGCAAAACGATTTAAGCCGTATACGTATCGCACAACATTGTTAAAAGCAATGTTGAGCTTACGTCTGGCAAAGGCGCCGGTGCAACAAAAAAATTCGCAGCCATACGTTATCAGAGGAATGAGCACGGCCTTGACCAACCAGAGCTTCGTATTTACTGGTGTGAAGCTTTGAGTTTGGGAGAGATTTCTAAGCCATCCGTATATTTTTCCCACAACTGAGCAAACGTGGTCGTCCCAGGTTAATTTTGTATTGAACCAAATCCCAAGATTTTTGGCTTTGTTTACAAATTCGATAGGTTCATTACCAAGGTATACTGAAGGAACGTTGATAAGAGATAAGGGATTTCTATTTATGAGAAGACACTTCGTTTTTCTTGGGTTAAGCTGCAGAAGGTTTTCATCTGCCCAGCAATGAATACGTTTTAGGTCATCATTAAATTTCAAAGTAGCATGATCAACAAGTTCATTCTCAAAGCTTAAATAGAGCTGGTTATCGTCAGCAAGTGACATGAACTGCTTGTTTTCTTTCAACCATACTGTCATAGGACCATAAGGTCCTAGTAGGAGATTAGCGGCTGATGCAGAGAAATTATAGAAGTTTATCAATTTTGATACAAGTTGTTCATGATCAACGGTGTGAAAGGCCTTAGATAAATCTAGGAGAGCGATAAGGGTAATTTGTTTCTTGTCTATTGCAACAACAAGAACTTGTTCTTATTGAAGAAAACTTGATATTTCAAATATTTTTGACAAATATGGAAGTATAGCGATAGGTCTATATTCAGTTGACGAGTTGCCTACTACTTTCCTTTTTGGGATTGGTATAATCTTAGCTTGCTTCCAAGCACACGGAAAAGTCGATCATTTTATTATATTATTAAAAATATATGTTAAAACTGGAAGTATATAGGTTAATATTAATTTAATAAAAGTTGGGTGGATGTTATCGACACCAACAGCGTTAGATTTAATTTTTAGCACAGCTCTAGCAACGTCGATTTGTTCCACTCGGCCAAATTCAAATAAGCCAGCGTGTGGCGTTTGGATATTGTTTCCATTTGGGCGCAACATCGCTTGAACTTTTGCGAATTCTTTGTTTAGTTCGTTAGGATCGACCTGGCCTACCATGGACTTCAAGTTACTACCTACACCTAATTCTCGTAAGTTTGTCCAAAGTGTTTTGGTTGGAAGTTTTTGATCGAAGTGCTTAGCATAATAACGACGTTTGGCTTCTTTAATCTTCGAGTTAACTATGTTACGTAACAACCGATAACTGTCATAGTATTCGGGAATCCGAAATCGTTTCCATTTTTTGAATTCAGCATCACGCTTGTTTCTTAGCTCACAAATTTCAGAGGTAAACGACTTGATGTTATTATATTTAATAGCTTTCCTTTTTAGAGGAACATGTTTATCGAAGAGCTGTAAAACTACGTAATGGAGAAATTAAACTTGGGCATCGACCGATGTTTCAAAAAATACGTTATGCCAATCAAGGCAAAAAAGGTCTTGTTGAAGTTGCTCCACATTTAGACTTCCTGACAGTCACTGGTAATAAAGATGTCCAAGAGTGTGCTGTTGAATTTGACGATCTCATATATTCAAGAATATTACAATTAAAATCACCACACACAATAGTTCGCAAGTACGAGGGGCGTTCAACATATTCTCGGTATCGGGGTGAAGCTGTGGTTGTATATAAATTGACTTATTTATCAAGTAATACTATTATTTTAGTGCATTCATGTAAAATTTCATATAAATGTGATTATTAATTCGCGTTTTATCTCTAGTTAAACAGAATCATAATGGCAACTGAGACGATGATGGTGAAAATTGAGCATCGCGCTGTAATTAAATTTCTCACTAAGCAAGGAAAAAGTCAAAAAACTATTCATGAAGAAATGGTGGCTGTTTACCAGGGTTCCGCAGAGAGAGCACTGAAGACGACCCCCGCTCCGGCGCCCCGGCTACTGCTTGTACGGGAGAAAGCATTAAAGAATTCGAAAAACTTGTTCTTGAGGATGCCCGAATAAAGGTGAAAATGATGGCAGAGATCACCAAGCTTTCAATTGGTACCATTCACACCATTCTTCATGACCATCTTAACCTTTCAAAGGTCAGTGCAAGGTGGGTGCCACGAATGCTCACAGCGCCTCAGAAAAAAGTGAGAATCGCATGCTGTAGAGAGCTTTTGGAGATGTGTAGTGAGAACGCGGACGGTGTTATGGATCGAATTGTTACTGGGGACGAAACATGGGTCCACCACTATGACCCTGAAAGCAAACAAGAGTCCATGCAGTGGCATAAAAAAGGAACAGACCCCCGAGGAAGTTCAAAGTCACTCCGTCTGCCGGGAAGCTCATGGCCACAGATTTTTGGGACTCAAAGGGAATCTTGCTCATTGAGTACAAAAAAAAAGGTGAAACCATCAACGCCACATCCTACGCTTCCACTTTGCATAATTTGCGGGAGGAAATTAAAAAGAAAACCCACCTCGGATGAATACAGATGTCAGCTGCTTTTGTGTTTTAATTGGAAATTGGTAGAAAAGGATGTAAGCCTTTTTCCATCATTAAGATTTCGGCTATTCTTACAACCTAACATTTTAAAAAGAATACAATTTAAAATATTGGTACAAAAAAATATTCAAAAAATTGCAAAATATAATTACTTTTACGTCGACTTCCTTACCAAAATACGACTATGCTTAATAAAATGTAAAAACTCAAAACAACAACTAAATTTCAATACCTTTTTAAAAGTTCAATGCTCATCCTTTCATAAGCACAAGATATGAACGTGGGGCCTGTGTTCTGTTTTTTGTTAATTAGGAAAGAATGTTTGCTCTATAAAGAATTTTCGAAAATAAAAACTTCAAAGCGTTAGTTTGACGAGCACTAAAATTAAAAAATAACCGGTTTATAGGTATTTTAATAGTAATCGCTGCTACTCGTATTTGGGTCAAATTTTGTTCGCTTCAATTACGCCCACAAAATACAAAAATTATTTCTAAACGTTGTCGTTTGCGAACTGCAATAAACTGTTTAGAATATTAATTTTTAATTACTTTGCAGTGTGTGTGAGTGTTTTCGTCTCTATATTTTCAATACTCCAAAAATTCCTGTTTGTGTTTTTTAAGTCTGAAATACGTGCCTTTGTATATTTCATTCCGTTGTTGCATACTATTAAGTGATATTTATTATTGTTTATTAAAAGATACATATGTACGTGTACATCTAACCGACAATGTTCGAATGATGGATGGTCTCCTATACAAAATTTTGTTTCTGTGATTCTGTGATATTGAGAAAGGTCAAGTCATTCTATTTTATAATATTCTATTCTGTACCAAGTTACTTTCATAACACATGTACATATGAATATGACTAATTCTTATAGTTCTAGTAGACAATGCTACTCTTCAAAGTAGAAATATCATTTCTGGATATGACAAACACAATAAAAGTAGAAATTACATTCTGATAAATTACTGATGTTAGTCACGTAATTATGTATGTCTTGAAAAAATTTCGCATACGTCATGTTTGACCTAATGTGTTTTTTCTTTAATTTGTCATACATAGTTGTTGTTATGTTAAAATATAGTATATTATGTACACTCATATAGAGGCGTACATTACCCCTGATAATTAGATGTATAAATGAACTACAATAGATAACGATCCTTAAGAAACGCTCTGCAAAATATAATATTATAATAAAATAATATTAAAAATTCATTTATATTTTCTTAGAAGAGAATTTATACTTACTAACAATATTTAAAATAACAAGAGTCTGGGGAATTATTTGAAAATACCAACCAAGATCAACTCCGCGATCACTCCTCGCATTACTTCCAGATCTCACTATACCAACTATGTACACCTTTCTGCCATTATGATTGAATATTCATCCCTTCATTCATCTTTCTTTGGTGTTGATGAAGAAAGTTGTGCTGCGTCCATAAGACATACCATATGTAGGTAACGCCGGCCGTTCAACATATTGGTCCATACGAGTATATTGGCTGTTTACTTTCCCAACTGTTAGGTAACAGTGTCTGAAATTATCACAACTATTGTATTATTTAAGAAGTCGATTACATCAAATTACACTTTATCGTGATCAATCTTATAGTTCTCCTTGATCTTCTGCTCGTGTATGTTTTTCCGAGTCGCTCCGAATGCATCGGCTTAGATGTAATAGTCCAGTCGAGTAGATTCCACAATAAGTATATTTACTCGTAAGTACTGGGCGTTGATGCATTGTTACCCGTTCAATATTTGTTAAAGACCTTATATGTAACATTATGTATAACGTACGGATACTTATTTTATCTGATACCAGGAAGCTAGTGTATATACTATATATTGTCCATCTATTGCCACGTATTATACTACCAATTGTCTGGTCATTAAATCTGAACGACATGGAATTCGATGTGTATTCTGATCTCTATATTGATTGTCGCGATATCATTGCATATCTTTTCATTCATGCTGAAAATCTTATCTTACCTATCATTTCCAAGTATTTAATTTTGTGGTGTATGGACCGTTATTTAATTTTTTTTTATTTTTATCTGTTCATCAGTCTGTGATCTCCGAGATATAAGGAGTTGTACTTTCGGTTTATTTCGGAATCTTGAATGTTCTTCTTCCAACGAGTATATCTTATCTTCCTCTTGGCCACAATAAAAGCTGGCACCAGGCAGCAATAACCTGAGCTGAAGTATGAAATTCGAGTTCTATAATATATTCCTTTTTCGATCAGTAAGCCCCGATGAATAATCCAATCTTTTCAGAAGTTTGTATATTTTGAGTAGAGTATTAAATTTTATTGTTTTATTGTAGTGTTGTTCATTGCAGTTATACCAGAATATCGAATCATGATGTTACATCTTCAAAAAGTGACTCAGCAGCTTCATATTCAATAGGATAGTGGTTTTACTCTCCTCTCCATTTCTTACGTCTTTTTTTTGACATTAAATTTATGATTTTTTACTTAGCTTAGATCAATACGCATCAAAGATAGAGCACCTTCAAAGATACCAATGTGAGTATTGAATGTGCTGTATCTTTTCTATGTCTACTTTTGGTTTATGTAAGAGTAAGTAAGATTTTATATATACACATCTACGAGTATGTTTGGAGAAAATCAATCAAAAATAAAATTGGCAATAAAACAAAAAGGGCATGTTTGAAGTTAAATAGCAAGAGAGCCACTGACCGTTCCCAATGCATTCTACCACGTAGTGATATGGCTTCCAGCTATAAATTTATTTACTTATTTCACCGAAACCCATTTTCTCTGAAAGCTTGGCTGAAGAAAACAAAAGCTGTCTGTAAAACTAAAGCACAAATATCAGTGCATTTTTCAACCTATGTAATAGAAAGCAGCTCTATGCAGAGAGCTACATACATTGATGGAATTAGCGTATTTCTAGACTTCTGCTTTTGATCAATGTACTCGGAAACAATGTTCAGTAGCAATATTTGAAATCTGATAGTTCTCATAAAATTGATTTTAGTCGCTGATCAATTCTGTGCTATGTTTTAACAAACTTGCTCGTTTAAATTTTGCATTCTATCAAAATTGTGGCAATAAGATTCTCCTGCATTCGAATTATGGAAATTATTAAGCAAATACCGCATGCTACTCGTATTTGTTATGAATTACATTGGGTTTTTTTTCCTAAATTTTCTACACAACACATTCAGATAGTAAAAGTCAGATTTTACACCCACGTTTTTGAACAATGGGAATTTTGTATATAAATGTGGGGAAAACCGCTTTTGTACATATTTATTGATTCATTCAGCACTTGTTTATGACTTGCTACATCAAAATAATTGTCAAATCCCAAGATTTGTCGACCTTTATGTAAGCCACACTTTGAAACCATAAGAATTTATTTGAGATTCTTCAGGTCTTGCGTTATAGTCGCAAAAACCACAATCGAGAAAGGATTTGCGATCATCAGAAGTTGCCTCGCAGTGACGGTATCAAGGTGTTGCGTTGAAACCGGGAGTCTTGAGTATAAATCACGGTCAGGACGGCCCAGAGCTACAACTAAACACGAGAATCGGCTAATAGTCACAATGAGCAACCGAGGTAGACGAAAAACATAAACCGAAACATGCGCTGAAACAAATCAAACACGGAAAAAGCCGCTGTCCTTTACAACGGCCAAACGAAGATTAAGACATGCTGGACTATTTGGGTGCGATGCCATTCAGAAACCCCTGGTCCGACCATCAAACAAACAGAAAAAATGAGAATGGGCCTAAAGACCAGAATGAGACTTCAACAGAGTTTTATGGAGCAAAAAAACCATGTTCGAGGTATTTGACACAAAGCGGAGGATTTTCGTCCAATGTTGAACAAAAGATGCTGCCAGACTGTTGGTTCCTGCCGTTAAGCAGAGAGGCGGCTTTGTTATAGTCTGGGGTTGTTTCTTTTCAAGTCGAGCGGGTTCGAGTTCGAGTGAATGGAATAGTAAATAAAGAGGCATACAAAATAATATTGAAAGAAAACGCTGTGACCTCTGGGCTATGATTAATTAGCGAAGGATTCGTATTTCAGCAGGACAACGAACTGAAACACACGTCAAGACTACCTGAAATTAAGGGAAGATGAATAAATCTTACAAATCATGATATGTCCGCCGTAATTTAGGGATTTAAACCCTATGGAGTTGTTGTGGGAAGAACTGGATAGAAGAATTCGGGATTAATGCCCATCATCGGAATCTGTGTTGTGGAATATTCTAATGGAATGCCTGAGCAATATACTCGTACAACAGGCAACAATTCAAAAACTGATGGGAAGAATTTTAAAAATGTAATCGAACGTAAAGGCGGCTTTTCGAAGAAAAATCAGTTTAAGTTATTTTTTTTCTTTTTAGTAAATGGTTAGGAAAAAATTTTAATATTTTTCTTCTTATTTTGGTTCCATATATGTTCCCGTTCACTTCACATGATAATCTTTAGTAGAATTTTTGTTCCATGTTAGATTTTATTTTTCCTTCGAGCTCTGAGGGCGGCCTCAAACTTTTGACCTGCAGTGTACCTGTAATTATATATATATATGTACCTTCATACATGCCATAAAATAAGTAGATAAGAAATTATCTTATACCTGCGATAAAGATTATCATAAGGCAGTTGTCACTTGGGCCAAAGCAACTTCTTTTAAAGTACAGCCAGTATAAAGCCAGTTTGGTCATATCCGGTGATGTGTGCATGCATGTTGTTTAATAGACTTGGAAAAAAAAGCTGCATGATGACAATCAAATTTGACTCCATTCTTGAAGAAATTCACATGATATTGAACATTGTTTACAAAAACAAAAACATTTTCTACTCACATGATCTTCGTCATCTCGAATGTACGTCGTCAAATCGGTGTCTTATTAGCTTTGGAAACTAATGTCTCTAACAACCCAGAGTATTATTTGAAATTATTAGAATTATGTATGTCAAGGTTGTGCAATGAAAATTTCAAATATTTTCCTTCTTCCACACCATAAGCAAATACGCTCTCCTAGTAACTTATATTAATTCCCTCTGTTTAAATGCATACCTGAACACCAGTGTTTTTTTTTTATTTTATTTTGTTACAAATATTACAAGATGTGAAGATGAAAAATTTTAATAGTTTTTCTATTAAATATGAAACATTTATAATAAATGTGAAGTTTGCTTTTGATATTTTATAATTTAAAAATTGAGATCATATTTTAGGCGTCCACAAATTATAAATAAGCTTAGGTATACTAACTTGAGAGTCGTAATGACTAAGTAAACATTTTTGTATCTATCCCTACCATAACTTAAGCATAAACTATTGTCTAATGCTCAGACCACTCAGAACTTACCAGACTCGTATTTAATCATATTTTGTCTTACTTTGATGTGGCGCTTTTTAACAGATTTTTTGTCCATTTATTTTATATTATTTAATTTATTCAATCATGATATTATCTTGGGTTACGTCATAATAAAATGACGCACATATCAACTCACTTCTTGGCATCCTTCTTATTTATAATTTTCGCATATTTGTATGTACATCACAATTTGAATAATTTATTTAAGAGATAAAAAAATTATTCAAAAAACGACACTGACGTTTCATATATGTATGACAGGTGATAAATGTGTAAATACATATGTACATGTGTACGTACGTAATTTTATTTAAATACAGCCGATTGTCAATCATAGCCGTTAAAACCTTCATTGCATTTGTTTATAATTCTCCAGCTGAAGGTAACGCTCCGATTTTACGTAGAAAAAACAACTAAATAACACAAGCTAAGAAAAAATGAAAGTTGTAAAAAGAAATCCTCCAAGATTCACTGCCATGCTCTAGATTAAAATCCCAAAAAACAACAATAAACTAAAAAAAAAAAAAAAAAAAAAGATTATTCCAAATCTGCTGCACACCTCTCAATTGTCGTTTTTCTTTTGTGTAGCATGTGCCTTTCTTTTTTGTCATCAAAAGTATATGAAAATGATTCATAATGTCGTACGGTGTACGCCGGTGCTAGCTGGTGATAGAGCACTACAACAGGTGCGATTACACCTGAAAAACAATTAAACCGTTGGGTATAGAGACCCTTAAAAAAATACATAAATCTCATTACGTTCGCTAACTAAACGGTTTTTTCTCAGTAGTACGCAGACTCTCGTTCCGGTTGGGCTGAAGCCTAGGAAAAGTTACGTTCTTTGGCGTACCTCTTGAACATCGCGCGGAGTTATGATAGAAGTGCCTCTCCAATAGATCGACACAGTTATGGGTGATAGTAGTGATTAACTGAAGAAAGGTTTCTTAATTGTGAATTCTTCATTTTTTGATAAAAAAAATCGTGTTGACAGGCTTTCTCCATTAAAATTTGTTTGATGTCGAAATCAAATAACATATAATAGATCACTAAAATATAAGAAACTGTCAAATGCAGTCGAAGTGACGAGTAAACGTCGTGAATTGCAAAAACAATACATATTCTTACTTTTATTAAATTGAAGTAAATTTTTGAAAAAAAAAAATTATGTTAAGAGTCGTCTAATTATTTAAATATTGTATAGTGGCATATTTATGCCATTATAACCAAAGACGGGGCTGGGAAGATTTTGCTGAAAAACCAACTGTTTGATTTCATGTGTGTGCATTGATAAAAAGCTTTATTGGACTCACAATGCGACTATTCTTATAATAATGACAAGAAAAATAGTTATCATCAACAAAACAACATCACATAACAAATAGAATAATGTTATTGACATTTTGTAGTATCTTTACGTGGGTAATAAAAAAATACCCCGATCTTAGGATACTTAAAAGTTATGGGAATTTATATCAGATGTCATTTTTACGTATCTTAATCCAACTTGAGCGATGACAAATATTAGGCTTTTTTTAGTTTAAAGTACAGATTTAGTCATGAACAT
Source organism: Volucella bombylans (assembly GCA_949129095.1). Lineage (NCBI taxonomy): Eukaryota > Metazoa > Arthropoda > Insecta > Diptera > Syrphidae > Volucella > Volucella bombylans. Next base: position 156,769,440 of record OX422143.1, read on the forward strand.
GCTATTGATGTTACGAGCAATTAAAATTTCTGATAGTCCGTACATTTCTCTGAACCTAAATCCGGCTTTTTATCATATTAAGACATCGCTACTGCGATTATTTACAACTTCGATAGTGTGAGCATTAGGAAATGATGTCTTCCTTTATTATAGATCTTCATCACGATGCTTTAATTAAAATAAATCGACTTCTGGCCTACATTCACCTGATCTTCAAACAAGAAATTCAGTGTTTGTTGCCATCTACCTCCCAAAGCCAAACGCCAACGTCCTTCTCCTCTGGATTGGTTTATTTCATATGTATAAAATTAATATTAAAATATCCTAAAATATTTAAATTCAGCCAAAGATAAGTTTTCACCATTACCATGTATGATCTCGGCCAAGGTATTAGACAGTTATAAGAAGATTTTTTGTATCAAAATCATGCCAAAGTATTTTGCATTGAATGAGTTCCGAGTAGATATACTTTGATTTCTTCAAAATAAAACCTGTGCGTTAATTAATCGGAAACATGTGTTCCAGTGCTTAATATCGAATAGTTATTCTAATCCAAAATAGTATTCATATCGAATAAGTTTTTATCTGAAAGTTTAGATTGAAAGCTCAATTACTCGACCTGAATCAAAAATAATAAAACCTTTTTGTTTTTAGATTTCTCACGCTTGCATATACAAGGTACGCAGGCGCATCTTTTCGCTTAAAGAGCAGAAAGACGCTAAAACCTTTTTTCTTTTTTCAAACATCTTTTAATTGAGGTTCCAACAATATTGTTAAATATACATATATACGAGTAAGTCAAGACTCCGCGAACAGTAATGTTACATATATATTTATGCAGTACCAAATTTCTAGAATTCATAACTGAGGTGATTATTCAATTTGTTTTCAACTATAAATTTATTGATTATAAAAAATGAATCGATTACGAAAATAAACTATCACAATGAACAATTGATGGTATGTCATGGAACTCTGTTCAATTGCCAATTGCATTTCTTAAATGTGCATACTCTCTCAACAACTCCCAATCTATAAAAGCCGCAAGAAAATTGTAGTTTTGTTTATTTTTCTATTGACAGTTGGCGAACAGAAATCCTCATTTTCTTTCAGGGATGTCATCAGCTTTGTTCAGTGAGGAAAAACTAGAACAGAAAAGCACAGATTTCTGAAAAACGTCAAATCAAATGAGAACAGGAAAGTACAGCACAGCTGATTTTGACATTTTTCACAATTGTGTTCTACTTCGAAAGTAGGTGCAAGATTTTCTGTTACGAACAAATTGGAACAGCCTCACTGAACACAGAGTAGAACAGATTCGGACAGAAATTTTTCTCACTGAACAGGAAAGCTTGTATTTTTCTATTCGGAACAGTCAGGAACAGCCTATCATCACCTTAATTCCTTTTCTAAAGACGCCATCATCAATTTAATTGCTTTCCTAAAGACGTAATATTATTATATTTGTTATTGAATAAATACACATATTTTGTTTATTGTGAAAAGTACTGTGACAATTTGGAAATTGTCGAAAAAAATAATATCAGGTACTGGGAATAATTACACTGGAAGCAATCAGCAAAATTTGTTTTCGTTATCAAAAACTTGTTCCCTTTAAAAGTTCAAGAAATATATAAATAACAAAATAACAAAATTTTATTTGCTCACTTTTACTCTCTAAAGTCATTTAATTTACAATTTACAAGGCATTCATAAAATCATCAAGAAGAATCAATTTGACCTCAAATGACATTTTCCGAACTCATATTTGAACAAAATTGGATAACTCAAAAAAAGTTTTACCAGAAAAAAAACCCCAAAAATTTCAATCGCAACTTTCAATTTGACACGTGAGTTAGCATGCGGTGTCACTGCATCGTTTAAATTTAACATTTTTTTTAGGAATTAAGCATGATCATGTCACTTTTTGTTACATAAAGGAAGTAAAACAACCTCAATTCAACGTTCAACATATAAAAAAAAAAATAATTATAATAAATAAACAAGTTAAAAAATATTGACAAACAAAATCGCTGTCAATAAATTTTTCTTTAACATGCCATTGAACTCCGTTGTCGTGTCATAAGTATCATTCAGTGCCACTTGCATTATTTATTGTGTTTTTTTTTTTAATTGTGCACACTTATCATTTTCATTTTTGTTGTTGTTGTAGCTTCTTATTGTCAATCAACACCGTTATTATGCAAACAAAACTGCAATATTGTTTCCAGACAACGTTCATGACCTACGAATTATTTGTTGCTAATAATCTCAATCAATCAATATCCAACAAAAGCGATTATAGTTAAAAATAAAGCTGATGAAAATGATAAGAAATAAGAGCATTGGTATTTTACTCAAAATAAGCAGAACAATCATAATACCCTGGGAACTATACGTAAATCAATATTATGATTTTTTTTTTTGCAAAATTTTATTATCTATGGTTATTTCAAAAAATGCAAAATTGACAACATCTGTTTTATGGGAGAAAGCCAGCCTATCAATCACGCTCACGCTGAATGAAAAATCTAATGAAATCTCCATCTTATTTCAACAGCGATAATATTTAGTTCTAACTCATACGCAGATAGGACTTAACTTACAGCTTAAGTGTAATTAAATAAAAAAAATAAAAATAAAAAATCGAATTTATTTATTTTAAACATACAATGAGGATTAATTTACCAGTCGACATGCTTTCCAATACGCCACTTGATCCAAGGTATGTTAATAAATTAAATTAAAAAATTAAAAACAAAATATTTACGTATAAGCTCAAAAACATAATTTTAAAACAAATTGTCAATCCTTTGGTAGACGAACCTTATTTAAATAAAAAAAATCTGTCTTAAATTGGTTGCAGGTAAAAAGTGTATTCTCTCTAACACAATATACGAATATGGTGTGGACAAAGCAGTCAACTGTGTTCAAATATTTTTGAAATGTTTTGCGCAATTTTTTTATCGTTTTGATAACAACAATTTAAAGGTCATTTGCACACAACAAATAACATTAACACTCGTTTCTCTACAAATTCAAATGCAGAACTAAGTCATTTTGTTTATCAGCTGCAAAAAATATAAATAAAACTTATTATTTCCAACATGCATATATGTAAATAGAAAAAATAGTTTTCTACAGGTAGCAAGGGAATATATTTGTATTCTTTAATTTCCTCTCTCTACATCATCATTAAACATTAAGCATCACCAGAAAACATTGAGATAAAAAATTCCTTTTCATAGAAAAAATATTGTTTTATTGTATTTCTATCTGTTTGCAATGTATTCGAAAACAATTTTTGAGTACTTGCTGTACATATAAGGAACTCATTGTGAGCTAGATATTAAGCCATTATGAGGTTAAATATTTTGTTGTACTACTACGTCAGAGCTGTTGATCCAGAGCACCAACAAATTCAAATTGTCAAATTTGACACTTGCCAAAGTCTTTAAAAAATAGCGTGTATAAAGTAGGTTAAATAATTTGAAAAGTTAATCTGCATAATCGTGAGCACAGAGTAAGTAATTATCCCATATTTGTTGTCCTAACGCATTGGACTAGAAAAAGATAAACTGATTACCGCTAAGTCTTGCAATGTAATATACGAGTAGTGTAGTGAAAGAGAATACGAAATAGCATGACTGTACGAATACAAGAGAAGAGATAAAAAATTCCATGATTTTGTTTGTCATAATCTGCTGGTAAATTAAAATTCCATGTAGGACTTAAGCCTTACACAAATATTTTTCCGACGTTTTATTATTATATATTATATAATATTATATAACTGTTCATAGAATGAAAGATGCTAAATTTTTTTCACGTGGGATATAATAAAAATATATTTTTTTATTGGTTAAAGAACAAACGGAAATTATATTTATTCATTTTCAAAAATGTAACCATAAGAAAAATAATAAATTGTACAAAGCATTCGAATACCATTCAGACACAAATTATTCACTGGCCATATTTTAATTATAAGTTTTCGTTTTACCCAACGGTATACTTTTCTGTAAATGAGATTTGAGTGGGTAATCGTTTTAAATAAGTCTTTTAAAAATTTTCAAGTAAACGTTTTAAAAATCTTTAAAAGAAAAATAATCCTCTGACATAAAGTAAAAACCGATGGGTGAGGCCAGGAACTTCCCGATAAAAATAACTTGTAGTATTCTCCAATGGTTTCTGGAATTTCATATCCTATTAGAATTAGGACAAGTTAAACCTCTCGGTCAGAGAGGAGTGCCCCGTATCATGTAATTCCTTATTTTTGTCTCACCAAAACCTATCACCCATTAAAGTTTTGACCGGTCAAATAAGAAACTCATTTTACTAACGAAATCGTAGTTTGTACTGCATTGGCGGTTCTAAAATTGTTGCTATTCCTTGAATAACTCAGATAACTCTGGCCCGATTTTTTTAAATTTTTTTTTTAAAAGTGTACTATGTTAATAGGTTTCGATTACTATTACAAAAAATTCGAAAGAGTACTCCATTCTTAAAGACACATACGGGTATACACACATATATACAATATATGTACACACACGCAAATATACATTTTCTTAAAAACTGTCTATTGTAGATACATTATAAGACACCAAATGTGAAGATATCACCAAACTTTCATTTTCGCTTTTCGGGGTGAATGCAATAACTTGCTTATCAAGAAGTTAGAAAATTGTAGCCTTCCATTAAGCAATATTGGAATATACAACAATTAAAAGTTAATAAAATACTTTTGTATCGGTTTTTAGAAAATAAGATATGATTATAGGGGAATTTACGCAACAGATACGAGTACACTAAAAATAATTATACCCTGGTAGAATGACAATATGGTGGATCATTTGGGCCGGCAGCATCGTTGGGTCATATTACACTAAAGATGCTAGAGACAATCGAAAAAAATAAAATGTTTTTGTTACTTCAATGCGATGATGCGGCAGTCAGACCAAAATGACAGCTAAGCAAAATCGGAGTTATTGCATCTGAAGTAACAGTATGTTGGTGTCATCGGTATAAAAATGATTGACGAACAAAAATTGATCAGAATTCAGCATTCGAAGGGGGCCAGAAAGAACAAAAATTCCTTTGCAACATTGTGACTGGTGATAAAACGGACTATTTTGAATAAAATAAATCAGTTAAGCCCAAAACAATTTCTTGTTATTTTTATTTTTAATTTAAAAAGTCATTTTTACTTTTAAACGTTATATTCAAAATTAGAGGAGGACTAATAAACTTAATCTATATACCATACAGGCCCGAATTTCTAATCTTATGCAGCCTCTGCAACCTCAGAGGAAGTAAGATGTGTTCCATTGCATCGCAAAGGAATCCTATTCTCGGAAATTTTCGTAAGACTATTTACTTCATTTTAACAAAATTCTTTATTTTCGTAAATAATCGCAAATGGCAATCTGGTAGACGGAATTAATTAAAACCATTTAGGCTTTAGAGTTAACAATTAACATTTGTAATAAATGCATTCATGAAATATTTAGTCAATAAAAACTAAAACTAACTAAAACACAAATAACCGCTACGGAGAATTTCAGTTTGTTATAAGTTAAATACTCGTATATCACAAACCAGCCGATATCACGTTTTGAATTTAATAAAGAATATTCTGGGCGACCAATTTTAGTCACTTTTTCAAGTTATTCTCGCCATATGTTATGAAATACATCAAATGTTGCCTTCTACAGCCCCAATTTTGCTGAATTATCTACTCGTACATAAATACCTAAATCAAAACTCTATTGAGGTACCACAAATTCAACGAGGTCTGGTCTGAATCTGCATTGATTATGGCTAACAAAGCAAAGTATATATTTACGAGTATATAAAGGGTGTTCCAACAAGAATAGCAGAAATTAATCAGCATATCAAGCTATCTTTTGAATATCGTTCTCATAGACTTCCTTCGACAGAGTTCCCAGACATCATATTTGGACGGCGCTAAGATTCTAATTGATCTAATTGAGCTAAGATCAAAATTGTACTCGACATATACTTATGTAAGAACGATACGCGATATGTGCGATGATGTTAAACCGAAATCGAAATGCATAGCAGGAATAACCGGAAGTCCATTGCTTTTTAATATTATGCAAGATTTTCTATTGGAGCAGCACATCAACGAGTCCGGAACGACTTTTTTGATTTTCGCCGATGATAGCGTTATCATAAGAGTCGAAGTGGCAACCCTTCAAGCTACTACTAATAATGGGAGAAAGAAGAAAACGGTATACGAATCAGTCGTACTAAGGCCGAATATCATCATGCAAAGTGCGAAAAATTTAAATACCTGTTCTCTGTCGTCAACCACCAAGGAAATTGCGATGACAATGTCGGGGTGGCTTAAATGGCGAGGAAACTTCGCTCTATTTTGTGACAGAAGAATGCCACTTACACTTAAGCGTGATCTTATAAGAAATATGCGCATCCGCGGAAGTCTCCACATTAATAAACCGATACGTGGTAACGTAACTTCAGGTCTCTTGAACCGAAATAAGTTATTGAGACAATGGAAATACACTAAATATTAATAGCTAACGTAATACCTTATGAATAAAATCCTAGACATTCAGGCATCTGTACATCAGGTACGCACAAAACAGTTTTCAAAGCTGTGCTGGATACCCTCAAGCCCCTAATTACTGATTGTTATGGCTGCTATCAAAGCTCTACGGGTGCCATGCTCATGAATGATTTGTATTTGTATTGAAATGAACATTTAACTGCTATCATTTTCTCTACGGGATGTGATTATATACATGTACCTATTCCTCCTATTATGATGACAGCCAATCGTATGTGTATTTTGCGTCATTACGAGTAGACGCACTTCCACAATTCAATTCAATTGAATTTTTTTTGATTAATACATGCATATGCCTTCGAAAATCAATATAGAAATTTACATATGGTGTTGCATCAGACAAAATTCATAATTCTTGTTAATCGATTTGACAATATATACATAACTTTTTTATCAGAGCGAGAACTTGCTAAATTTTCATATGCATAATTATATCTACATATATGTATATATATTTTAGTTTTCATTTGTTAACTGCCATTTCAACAAAATTGAGAACCAAATTATTTATAATGGATCATCATTTGTCATAGCTAACAATCTGGTCGGTAACACTTGGTCTTTTATTTTTCTTATGGACTCGTTTTGTTATTTGCAATTTTTTTATCTTATCTTAAACCACCGAAAGTTGTTGTTTATTGAGTTTCCCCGTGCTTGGCTTTTAATGAAGAATCAACAACGATCCTTATTATTTGCAGATTAGGCTTGTGTAGATCTGTATATTAAACATAAATTTTTAAGATGAACTTTAGAACTTGCAGATCATGTATTTAAAAGATGTAAACAAGTGATATTGGTCCTCTCTTCTTTCATTATACGTATGTATTACTTTGTAGCTCTACAACACCTGCCTAAAGATGCTTGTCTTTAATATGAAACGTGCGTTACTTATTCCTTCCCGATTTGTTTCCAGGTTTAGTTTCCGTTTCACTTTTTGTTCCACACATATCAAGTGGGCTTAACACAGATTTTTCCATCTCAAATCTAGAGAAATAAATATTTTTATTAATTTATCTTCTCTTGGCTTCATGACAATTTTGATTTTTAATCGGAATCTCTCAAGACTATTACTGATTCGAGTTAATTAAATTACAATGGTCGGGCATTCACCGAGAATTTGGAAAATAATTTAATAAATTAATAATATGATTTGGAACAGTTTCTTCGGGTGGAGTTAATATGTATATGGAAATAAATTGATCAGTCCAACCTTGGTCAAACCTTGGTAAACCTAATATCTCCATTTATTGTGTTGATCGTCCTGACATCTTTGTGAACAGCTAGAGGGACCTACGATATGCGCTGGAGCATTAGTGATTATTCGTTCAATCCTAGTTATCTTCTCCAGATAGATATACTCCGTCCATCCGCGCCATACTGGGATAATAAGGGTCTTATACAGTGTTTTCTTCGTGAGAAGGACTTATTTCTCAGTTGCCTTTTTAGTCGAAAGAAAGTGAGACATATCGCTTGATCCCTACGTTTGTGTCATTGTTCGAGTTTACAGCAAATCCCAGGTATACAAAGTCTTTCACCACTTCAAAGTTATACTTACCTGCTGTGGCGTGCTTCGTTGGTGTTGGGTTTCCTTTCTTGTTGATAGCATATATTTTGTTTACCTTCGTTTAATATAACACTCAACTCGCGTTTGCCACTTCTACTTCAATGGACGGGATTGGTACATTATCAATGTCGTCATCGTACGCTAGCTGTCTGCGAGTTTCGCACAGTTTTTTAAAATATGATGTTGAAGAAATCCGATGACATCATATCACCTCCTTGTTGGAATCCTTTTTGGACATCAAATGCGTTAACGGTTTTATTACCGACTTTTATGGAACAGCTAAACACACAAACAAGTTTTGTCTCTATATAAATCTCTAATATCATGTGTACGTAATAGGAATGATGTTAAGGAAATGGATTTGTTTATAATCGCCCTTCTTGCGGATCAAGCAGTTGATGTTGAGATTTCATTCACTGGGCAATGGGCATACATTTGTCCGACCACATGAAATGAGTTAGTATGTGCCACTTATCAAATCAATCACCACTTCTTTAAGTAATTATGTGTATTCACAGCCGATAATCAAAAATAATATTTATATGGAATAAGTTTTGTGACTCCAATAAAGAGATTTCTAAAGTAACCATCACCCAAAAAACTATGAGCGGTGGAAAGAGGCTATAGTGGCTTGCTTTCTGCTGTGCACCGCATTCAAAATCATAATTAATCGGCGTATGTCACAGACAGATCGACGATATTAAACCTAGAGATATCCCGGACAAAACTAATGAATTTGCAGTCAAAGCTTACTATCTTTTAATCGACTTTAGAGCCACCTTGAGTTGGAGTTAAGTTACTACTTGATTTTTTAAGTGCACTCGTAATTCTGGAGTAGATTTTGTGGAGGTTGAGTGTTGATATCGTCCGGATGTTAGATACGAAGAACAACGAGTTTATCTTGAAGATTGGGTACAACTGACCGTGTGCTATTAAGAACCGCAGAAGGATCAAGCTTAATCAAAACATAATTGCCGATAAACTTTTACTATATGTATACTCTCCAAAGGACTGCCTCGCGAATAGACAATAATGTTCCAGTCAAGAGGTTTTTCAAGTCGAGGGAAAATGTTCGTCTATCCGGTTATCGAGTTTTACAGAATGTTTGGCTTGAATATTTGTAAGCAGCATGATTGTGATCGAAAAGTATAGAAGCCTGCTGTGTTTCAGGCAGAAGCTATGCGATATCGTCCTCGATGTGAGCTCTTAAGGATCGAATGTCTTCTCTTCTATTATTTTTAATTTTAGTCCAAAGTGCAGTTGTTGCCACACGCAAATTATTTGGCAGGATTAACAGAATCAACGTAATCACATGTTTCCTTACTTGAGTACTACACTCCTGGTTTAACCCATATTCCAATTTCTGAGAAGTTTCCCTGTCAATCTGGATCCTTCAATAGGGAACAACACACAATAATATGCTTACGATTACACTCATATGTAACATGCGCTGGAGTTCTATTATGCAATGACCTGTGTTGTGTTTCCTGGTAACCCAGCATTCCATGTGAGTGCAACAAACTAATAACCACTTTTGACGTTTAGCCATCCTTATCAATGAATGGCAAGACTGATAACACGTGATTACAAGGTTCAACTATCAGCGAAAGTTATAATAGGCTTCAGATTGTACAAATGCAAGGAAACCTTGCGAAGCTTATCTGCCACCATTACTCGTATATGGAATGAAATAAATGTAGAAGCAGCTTGCATCTGTTGTACAGTAAAAAATTGAAATCAAAATCCGGATGTTGTTGGTTTTAAGACAAATTTTTAAAGATCATTTCATTTTAGATTGTATTAAGCGGTAAATGTTTTTGCTTAAGGTGAAGTGCGGCTAACGTGAGGCTGTGACCATGAAAATAGTTTAACAATTTATTTCTTATATTATAATATAAAATTCATAAATATCTTTAATTGAATTCAAATCCATCTTTAAGAAAATACTGATTTTCTCACATTTTCTTTGCAGAATGGTTCTCCACCAACAAAACCCTAGCCAGCAACGTCCTATTGTGGACCTTTTGGTAGCGATGATTGCTGTTCCCATTCTCATTCTTTGTGCCCTGCAGTTGGAAAAACACATGCAAGAACGATGGGAGGAGAGCTCAGAGACTCGATGGCTTGTTTTCGGATTAGGCGTCAGTATGCTGCTGATAAGTGTCTTGATTTGTGGCTATGTCACGCATCGAATGGGCGTCTGTATGTGGACGGGACCACTCGAAGATACATCAGCATCGTCCGCAAACTCTTCCGGCAATATGCAACATGTAAGTTAAAACTTTTAAACTACTACTGCTTGACCGAGAAATAATTAACTAATTTTTGTTTTTCTTTTTTTATAGATCAATTCACAAAATGATATCCTTCAAATTGTGGACTCATTGCCACCTAGCTATGAGAGTGTGGTAAAATTTGATATACCACCTCCAGCATATGATTGTGTAATCATAAATATGGAACAATGCAAAGAGGATGAAGCCAATCAAAAGGCAACGCCGCCGCAGGAAGTTACTTCAATGCACATTTGAGAAGTGGAAAATTTGCCAATTATAATTTCCCTACTTCGGTTTTGTAGTATTTTTTTTTACATATTTGTATTTTACAAATGAATTTAAGTGTGTGAACGGAAGAAAGATAGAGCGTTTGAGATAAAGGTTCGATTAGAAGACTCAAAATTGTTGTTGCATCTTCAATAAGTGCGAATGTTGTAAATTATACTTTTATTGTAATTATCTACTTAAATGAGTCTCCTGTATTTGTTGTTCGTTTTTGTATCTTTACATCTAGTCTGAGTTTTTATAGTAAATTTAAGTTATTTTAAGAAATAAAAACATTTTGTAAAAATTGAAAGATGAGTAGGTTTTTTTTTTTTTAAATTCATTCAACAGATTATACTAAAAACAAATTCAAAAAAGTTTTCAATATTTAAAGACTTGGTCAATGGATTCCTGGATCTCGAGAGTTGATCGTCAATCAAGGCTCTAGCATGTGATCAGCTGAATAACACGTGACAGGCAAAAAGAAATCCAGATCTAGAATGTATGCATGTATATGCCTATAAGACGTTGTATTATATTATTCATTATCAAAATACATATGTAGTGCATTTATTCAAATATTTTGCAAGACCAATAGAATACCCAAACCAAACTCAATCTGCTGAAAACTCAAGGAAGCTCACAAGCAAGTAGTGGAATGTACATATATAAATTTTATCACCCGCAACTACCCAAGGCCATTGCAGTGCTGTAAAGAAGGTTCTTACGAAGTCTAATTGGAAAACAGATCACTCTAAGATTCCAATTGCGGGAGCTACAACAATAGAGAGAATGACCATATATCAAATAAATATAAGAGACATTGAATGCTGTTTGATGTCATTACTCACTTACTTACATACTTAAAAAGAGGTCGTTCATTACTTTCTCTAAGAAGCTCAATGTAGCTGTACAGCTCTTAGGGTTCGTCATTATATCGATTCCTCCAAGGCCCGTAAAAAATAAATCAAAGTGTTGTTTTCAAAACGACCAGCATATACTCATCTTCCTTTCCTAATACCCATACTTCAGCGCAATAGAGCAGGAAGGCGATGATCGGAGTTTTGTATATAGTCTCTCAATGTTTCCTTATAATTCAATTGTCTCCTAAGATCAAAAAAAAAAACACAGCAAGTGAAACTCGTTTAGTTTCTGATAAGGTGTCATTATCAAAGTTAAATAAGAATGGCGCCGAGGTAGAAAAAAAAATCTTTAATACCTCAAAGTCTATTCAAAACCTATTTTGACGCTCTGTCGATTTTTTTGATATAATGCGACCATTATTGTTGGCAGGAAATACTTGGTTTCACCCTCATTCACAACCAAATCTACTTTTGCCCCTTCTGTTTCAATACTTGTGTTGGGAACTTAAATGAAAGAGCTTCACCCAATGCTAAATGGAGAGTTTTATTAGGACAACTGACTTACTGGGTTAACAGGGTTTGCCATATTTATACGTTAGCTTATGTATTTTGTATGAATGTGTCACTATATACATTAGCATGTGTAAGTGTTATGCAACAAATTTACAGGAATTAAACTATATGGAAGTTTATATGTAACAATCCTTCCCTCAATAACTACATTTCATTAAATATGATTAATTCTAGAACGTACGTGAATAATTTATTTAGTAAGAATCCAAAATTAATAACTATTTCAAAATTCATAGAGATAGTAATTCAAGCATAAAAGCCTAATAAAGAGCATAATTCCGAGTGTTTATTTCTTTTTAAATTCTTAGTAAAGATGTCGGCAATCATATTACCAGTTGGAATATACCTTATATTGATAAGTCCTTTACTAAACACTTCTCGTATGTAGTGAACCTTTATATCTATCTATATGTTTCGTTCTGTTGTGATACACAGGGTTTTTCACCAGATGTTGAACGCTTACGTTGTCTCCAAAAAAAGATCAGTCGGGCCGTCGATAAGACTATTGAAGCCCAATTCTGCTAAGAAACTCCTTAAATATACAACCTCCTTTGATGCTGCAGAAAGTGTTACATATTCGGTCTCGGTACTGCTTAGTGCTACCGTTTGTTGCTTTTTACTTGCCCCACCAGCAACAAAGAATACAAAGCCAGTAAACGATTTTCTGTCACCAAAGCCGCCTGCCCAGTCTGCGTCAGCGTAACCTTTTAGATGTTGTCCGTTCTGAAAATATTTAATTTTAAAATTTAGAGTGTTACTAAGATACCTCAGGATGTGTTTTCCTGCATTCAGGTGTTCAGCATGCAGGTTCTTGTTGAATTGGGCAAGTTTGCATACCGAGTGCATGATGTCTGGTCTAGAGCAAACTCCCAAATACATCAAGGAGCCGATGAGAGACTGGTACTGTTTTTCATACACCAATGAGCACTTAGATTTGGAACAATCAAGACACTTTTAAAACATGCTTCCTAGTTCTAAAGGCGTCGCACAAGATCTGCTTTGCACCATCCCGAATTCGATAAGTAATTTTTGTATAAATTGTTTTAGTGAAATCTGGATTGAACTTTGATTTTTGGTGACCTCCATCCCAAGAAAATAGTCGACAGGACCTTTGTCAACCACCTCAAATTACGAACTGATTGCGGTATTTAGGTGTTCGAAATTAGAACATGCCAACAATATATCGTCCACGTATACGGCAATTAAGTTTATATAGCCATCATTGTTAAGTTTATACACACAAGCGTCACCATTGCATTTCGAGAATCCCATCCGTCTTAGAGCAGCGTCTAGTTCCTGGTGCTTCTTAGTGCCTTCTATAGTGCCTTCTTTAAATGGCACAATTTTTGCTGATTCTTGGAATCGGTAAAACACTGTGGCTGCTCCATGAATACTTCCTCCTTTAGTTCGCCATTCAAATATGCGGAAGATACGTCCATTTGGTGCACACACAAATTAAATTCTGCTGATAAGGCAAGAATTAAACGAACAGATGAGTACCCTAGCATGGGAGAAAGTCTCCCCATAGTCCACACCACACCGCTGACTGCATCCCTTCGCCACTAGTTTTGAATATTTTATATTGAATACCCATCTCGATTTAATCGCTTGACGATTTTTAGGTAAATCAACCAGCTCCCAGGTTCGGTTTTCCTGTAAGGAATTCATTTCCTTCTGCATCGCCTTTCTCCATTTATACCCACCTTCTCTGCCCAGCGCTTCTTTTACACTTAGCGGGTTTTGCAACATTTTAGCACTAAGAAAATTTGCAGAATTTGATTGTGACGGCTTACGGGAACTTAACGTCATTGTTAATCCAACTCTTCTTTTGTGAAATTTTTCCCCACTACACAAAGTAACATCCGATGCAATAGCGTCATCAGCATTATTAACAGCAACATCCCTATTAACACCATTTTGATTTTGTCCAGTACAATCGCTCTCGGCTTCTTCGCTATCGCTATTGGGTTCAGCAAAAATTTCCTCTTCAACAACCGCAATATTACTTTCTTTCACGTTTTCCTCTTCCTTTACAATTTCCTCTTCTTCCACTGATATATTTTGTTCTTTGGTGTCCGAGGCATGAACAACATCTCATCCCTTGACAGAATTACCACCAGGATCAGGTTCGGAAACAATAAAACGTACATCTCGACTCGTGTGAATTTTTCTGCTTTTTGGCTCAAACAATCTATAAGCACAGATAATAAATCTATATAGATGTCTATTCATATGGGAAGTTTTGTCCTATGAAAATGAAATCGAACTAAAAAAAGACCTTTTTTAAAAAGGTGCAAGTTCTTACAAAGAGCAGAAAAATCATTTTATTTCTTTTCGCTTTTTGTTCCTGCCACTTGTCACTCACCAATGCAAAGTCGTTTATCTCTTATCGCACTCCTATGCAAAAACTACGTGAACAAAAGAAATAAATTAAAAAAAACATACGTTGACGTTGCCCAGCATAACCGGTTTGCTTGAGTTTATGTACGTGTGCTTGTTATTTTGCTTCTAACTTGTTATGTAATGTAAATTAATGGGGGTAGGAATATAATTTTGAAGATCATGAGATCGACAGTCCCTGATGTGGACGTGCTGGAGGGGGTGGGTATGACGTTGCACCACACTATAAAAGTGGTTGATATTTTAAGCACGAGGTGTTAAGGGCTAATACATGTTATGGGGTTGAAGATATACATATGTACATGAGCGCTAGAGCAATTTCCCGATTTGAATTTTTGTCAAATTTTAAGCTCTAATGTCCTGAGTACCTACAAAATTTGATAAATTTCCAAGCATTGAGCAACATCGAACTTATTCGGAAAATGTATGTATATTTACGAGTACATATATGCTCCCTTTTCTTTCAAGTTATGTATAAGGGAGTTTTTAAAACTGTACGCAAAGTATTTGTATGTACAGGTCGAAAATCTTCAATTCGAAGACTCGGGGACAACGCAGTAATCTACGGCCGAATATATGGTAGTTCGAACAAGTGGAATAGGATCTCAACCAACTTGGAGTGCAGTACCGCTGGAAACAGCTGGCGAAAGATCGCGCCAGGTGGAAAGGCTTGTTGGATGAGGTCCTGCTTCACCCCGGACTGTAGCGCCACCTAAGTAAGTAAGGAAAATATTGGCTCCCTGTGACTTCGTTCTGTTCAATCGAGTTAAAAAACCACTAAGGGGGAACGCGTTTCAGCAGCCGAGAGGAAGTAATGGAAAAATCGCAAGAGCACTAATTGACATAACGAAAACCAAATAGAAAAAATATTTCAAGGATTGGATCAAGCGCTGGCATAAGTGTGTTGCAGTCGATAAGAGATTACTTTGAAGGGGACTATATAGGGGCTTATTGAGAGAGTCTAAAGTCTGTTCGACTTTTTTCGATTTTATTAAACGAAATTTTGGTATTGCGTAGCGGTTAATTATTTTAAACTCTGGATATTAAGATGACCGTATTTTCGATGCCATTCCAATATGTCTCTACCCACTTTTTTCACTGTGCACAAAGTATTTTTTCTTTTATTATAAATGAAAAACTCTCCTGATTTCTAAACACGCAGTATCACCAATCCGTTCTGGTTTTTAATTACACCACAATCACTACCGGGTTCAATTATTACTCTACTTTCAACTGCTTTTCTTAACGAAATAAAATTTTATTGGAGCACCGGTACATACAACACGTCTATCAACGAAATTTCACTTTCTTGTGTTTCAATTTTGATGACTGTCCCTATACCTTCAGAGAAAATAAACAGATTTCCGGCTACTTCGTATTTCTCTATGGGCGGCTTTATAAATATTAGCAAACTGATTCTTGTCACAACACATCTGACAAGATGCACCGCTATCCCACATATTGTCTTTGCTAATTTGAGTATTGGATACAGTGTGTGCGTCCGCTACATTATTTTTCATGATAAACACAGACGAAATTTTATTTTGTTGTTGTACGTGTTGACTGGCAAGTAGCTGCAAGGTGACCCTTCATGTTACACTTGTAACATTTTCAGTTGCCCTTATGTACTACACCGGTTTTTCTTGTTTTTTGTAAAAATGCAGACTCATGCGTTACACCAACTTTGAATGTGTCACCTTCCCTTCGTTTTGCCTCCTCCATCAACTTCACTTTTAAGTTTTCATTGCCGGCAGAGTCTCGTGATTCGATTGCAATGATAAAATTGTCATAGCTTTGGGCAAACTCGACAACATAATGATGCCGCGTAGTTCATCTTGTAATTTTATTTCCATTTCCATTAATTTTTCAAACAGATGAAAAAATTTGTTCAGGTGTTCCGTCATCGAATCATTTTCAGCCATTTTTAAGACAAGCAATTGCTTGAAGATTGTAACTTTGCGCGCTGGGCCACTTGGACAGTGAACTTCTTCCAGTCTTACCCAGGCATCATGCGCAACGTTACAGTACTTTACATGGTGTAGCTGTGAATATTTAAACTGAGAATAATTGTCCCTAATGCCTTGTCGTCTTTCAGTTTCCAAGTGGCCAATTCATTATCCCCAGTAGGTCGTTCAATAGTTTGGGAAACATATCCCCACAGTTCACAGTGGATGAGCACAGACTTCATGTGCACTTTTCACGTATCGTAGTTGCTGTCGTCGAGTTTGTCGCTCATTTTAGCCAGCTAATTCACCCGTACAAAAAAAAAACCCGTATCTATGGTTTAACAACGCTTCCTGGGCCCATAACCTTTGTTGGGAACTTAAATAAAAGATCTTCACTCAATGTTAAATGATGAGTTTTATTAGGACAACTGACTTACTAGTTAACTGGGTTTGACATATTTATACTTTTATATTTTACATAAAGAAAAACACAACTTTCTTATTTCCCTTTTATTTCGCTACTACTTTTGACAACCTCATATTCTTGACATTTCACAATATGTCATCCATATTGGGTGAATTCAGTGAACTTTACAACAGTCATTCCTTAATATTTTTATTCCTTTTCATATAGATATATATGTATTGTAAAATTTACACTGGAATGTATTATTTTATCGTTACATGATTAATTCTTAATTCAATCTATAATATATTTACATACCATGTATGTAAAATTAAAATGTGTACAATCACACTATCATTATTAATATTTTTATATATATGTATAAGTGCTAATTCATACTTCATTAATTCATACACATAACTATATTTATATAAACTTTATATTTTAAATTCATTTGATTTTAAAATTAAATTTAATTCTTAATTCATTTTATAATATAATTACATTTGTCAAATTAAAATATGTACAATTACATTATTATTATTATTATTAATTTATTTATTTTTTAATATATGTATAAGAGCTAAATCATACTTCATTTATTCATACACATATGTACGAGTAACATATATATAAGTAATATACAAATAAAACTTCAAATATTTATTTATTTATTTGTTTTTTTAGTTTTTTATGAGATTGAATTTCTGGTCATATTCTAAGCGATCTGGCTTTCTCCTATTTCTTATTTGTCTGCTTTGATTTGAAATCAGGGTAGGTTGCCTAACTGTAGGTGCAAGAACTGAGGGGTATGGTACTTGGACTTCAGATTCCGGTGTTACCCCGAAGGTCTTGTAATTTTGAACTCGATTTAATGTAGTTCCGATTACTGGGTTTTGGCGAAGGTCATAGTGAACCGGAATTATATCTTGTTTTATTGGAATGGAATTTGGAATTTGGTCTATATGACGCTTCCATATTCGACCATCGTCTAGCTTAATCGTATAATGTAATTTCCCGAGGACTTTATCAACAATACCAAACTGATATTTTTCTTCATTGCTGAAATCTCGTACTGACACTCGCTCACCAAGGCATAATGTTCGTACTTTGTCTTCAACATTACTAGTTTCATTCTTCTCCTTTTCCTTTGGGATCATTATATCTATACGAGATCGTACCTGCCTGTTAAACATCAACATGGATGGAGATTCACCTGTAGTTGCATGTGGTGTTCGCCGATAATTTAATAGTATTTTAGACAACTCTTTCTCAATATCTGCCCACTGACAATTTATGGTTTTAAGCTTATTTTTAAAAGTTTGAACATTTCGTTCCATTTGCCCGTTTGTGGCTGGATGATAAGGCGCACTCCTTTTATGTATGATGCCGTTCATCTTTAGAAAGTGTTGAAATTTTTCTGATGTGAACTGAGTTCCATTATCGCTCACTAAAATTTCAGGAATACCAAACCTAGAAAAAATTTGTCGACATTTTTCTATAGTTATTTCGGTAGTTATATTTGGGATTACATAGATCTCAGGCCACTTTGTGTATGCATCAATAAGCATAAAGAAATACTTTCCCTTTAAGGGTCCAGCAAAATCAACGTGAACTCGTTCGAAAGGCTTTTTTGCAGGCTCCCAGATATGAGTCGGGGCTTTTTTTCTGGATGGGGCTGTTTTTTTGGCATTGTACGCAATGTTTTAATAAGTTTTCGATGTCGGAGTCTAAGCCAGGCCACCAACAGTAGCTTCTAGCAAGTGATCTCATACGGGAAATACCAAAATGCGCAGTATGGAGTTCGTCTAATACCAGTTTCCTCAGTTCTTTTGGAACATATACTCTTAACCCCCTAAGCAAGCAGTTCTGTTGAAGCGTAAACTCTTTTTGAGTGAAACGTGAAACGCTTATGTGAACTTAAATTCACCCCTAACCTTAATGCCTCGACTAATTCTCGAACTTGTTCATATTTTTCTGTTTCCTTTTATAATTGCTCAACTGTAACTGGTAGTACTTAGATCACATTTAGTTTTATTACCTCAGCCTCATCTTTTTTTTTATTGACAGTTGCCAGCGGCAATCTCGACAGTGCCTCCGCATTTGAGTGGTCATTTGATTTTCGATAACGAATTTCATAATCAAATGACTGTAAGAAGATTGCGTAGTGCTGCATTCGAGTGGTCGATAAAGTCAGTAACCCCTTTTTAGGAGCGAGAATCTGCGTAAACGGCTTATTATCAGTTATCAATATAAACTTTCTTGCATACACATATTGATAAAACTTTTTTATACCAAAAATGATGGCGTACGCTTCTCGATCAATTTGGGTATACTGCTGCTGGACAGAAGTTAAAGTCTGCGAAGCAAACTGAATTGGCTTTTCATTTCCGTCGGGGCAAATATGGCTCAACACAGCACCCACAACAACCGGACTTGCTTCCGTCGCTAAAACCAAGGGTAATTTAGGATCGTAGTGAACAAGGTAAGTTTCTGTTTTTATTTTGTCTTTAACAGACTGAAATTCATTTTCACATTTGCTATCCCAAAGGAAACGAACTTTATCTTTTAACAAATTATTGAGTTTGTACAATAAGGTACTTAGGTTTTCGAGTTTTTTGAGTTTTATGAGTTTTATGAATACCGGCCCGGTCGATTTTGTAACCGCAATACTCTATTTCCTTCGCCATCAATTCGCACTTTCCAAAATTTACCCGCATATTATAACGACTCAGACGCGAAAATACTTGTTCGAGTCGGTATAAATGAAGTTCATCAGTTGGTGCAGTAATTTTGATATCATCTAGGAATACCGAAACTCCATCGATGTCTTTCAAAATTTGCTCAATCACGCGTTGCCATTTTGCAGGACCCGACGCAATGCCATACATAAGCCTCGTTGGCTGATAAAGACCACGATGTGTACTCAACGTAAGAATTTCTCTATCATTTGGGTATACTTCTAACTACAGATATGCCTTACTAAGATCTATTTTTGTAAATTTATCACCTCCTGCCATTGATGCGAATAGTTCTTCAATGGTAGGGAGTGGATGTTCCTCAACTACTATTCGCGGATTAACTGTTATCTTATAATCACCGCATAATCGAACTTTTCCCCCTTGTTTCCTAACAGGCACTATTGGCGTAGCCCACCTAGCTGCATCAACCTTTTCCAGTATACAACTTTTCTCCA
Source organism: Volucella bombylans (assembly GCA_949129095.1). NCBI lineage: Eukaryota > Metazoa > Arthropoda > Insecta > Diptera > Syrphidae > Volucella > Volucella bombylans. Next base: position 156,789,541 of record OX422143.1, read on the forward strand.
GCTCTTCAAGCTCCTTTTCAACTGCCTCGCGCAATGCGAAAGGAATTTTTCTGGCTTTCACAAAAATCGGATCTACGTACATTTTCTTTTACCTGTATACGAACTTGAACGTTTTTTATTTTACCCATAGACTTGCCGAAAACTGTAGCGTATTTCATTTTAAGGTTCTCAACTTTCGTCGATAAGCTATTATTCCTAATAGATGAAACTATCTGTTAATTTTTTTTGTAAGTTAATAAGTTTATTCCAGTCTAAATGCAATTTCCGCAACCACTCATGGCCTAAAAGTGGCTTTCGATTTGATTCCACCACGTATAATTTTGCTCCGTTTACATTTTCACCAAATCCAAAACTAACACATACAACGAGATAACCCAGAACTTTAATCTCAGTACCACAACAGCTCACTAATTTCGTGTCAGAGGGAAGTAATTTAATTTTACTAAAATATCTATTTTTATCTCCCTTATTTATTATCGTTACAGGATAACCACTATCGATTTCAAAACTTGTTGTTGATTTTAAGATAAATAAAAAAATTAATTCTATCATAAGAAGTTTCTAAGCTGCCTATTTCAAGAATTTTACATTCTAAACTACATAATTCTTCTACTGAACCTTCAGATTCGCCCGCACTGCTTTCGAGTATCGTATCGTCATCGATGTAATTGGTTTGTGGTCGTCTGTTTTGCGCTTTGAAACACACTATGCGTAAATGGCCCTTGGTATGACAAAAACTGCACACTGCAGTCTTGTGCCGGCACTTATCAGATTTATGATCTTTATTACCACAGCGATAACAGTATATATTTTTTCCTGAATTTGTGCTTTGTTTTCGATAGTGGGATGCATGCTTATTATTTTGTTTTACCTTCGGCTTAGATGATTGTTGAATAAAGCTGAATGGTTGTGCTGCATTCTTCTGCTGTTGTATCTCTGCACAACCTTTCGCAGACAGTTCCATTGCTTTTGCAGTGTTCAAAGCATTATTTAAAGTTAAATTTGCAGTCTCCAGTAACCGGTTCTGGATTCGGTTGCTTTGTAATCCAAAAACAAATTGATTTCATAAGGCTGTATGCAAGTAAGCGCCAAAATTGCAGTGAATTGCTAACTTGCGGAGCGCGATGCAAAATTCTTCCACTGATTCTTGTCCGCTTGGTTCCTCAGATGAAATCGGTAATTTTCGAGAATTTCTAATGGTGCTGGATGGTAAACATTGTCAGCAAGCTAAGTATCTCGCTGCATGACTTATCCTTTGGTTTTACTGGAGCTAATTTGTCACAAAGCAGATCAATCGTGTCCTGCCCCATGTAATGTAGGAGCAAGTATACTCTTTTGCTCTCAACAGGATCAGCAAATTCCATAGCGCCCTCGAATCGCTCGACCCATCGCGACCATTGGGTTCTTGATTTGTCTTGATTTTTCTCGTAGATTGAGTAGTCCGACATTTTAGGGGCCCAAGAAAAATGTGCGTTGGCGTTTAAGGTTATGTACGCATATGTGAATATTAATATGAAAAGTCCGAATGAAACACTTGTATTTGTACTGGATCTTATATTTTGTACTCGTAAGTGTGTTTCTTTCTTATATTCTTATCCCATCGTCGTCGCCACCTTTATATTTTACATAAAGAAAACACAACTTTCTTATTTCCCTTTTATTTCGCTGCTACTTTTGACAACCTCATATTCTTGACATTTCACAATATGTCATCCATATTGGGTGAATTCAGTGAACCTTACAACATGTAGTTTTGTATGGATGTGTTACTATATACATTAGCATGTGTAAGTGTTATGCAAAAAATTTACAGCAATTAAACGTTTATATGCAACAACTTGCAAGCGCATCGTTGTGCACAGAATATGTATGGAAGAGTGTACAGACTTTTGGAAAATTGTGCCATAAGGTTGAACTACATTCGGCAAAAAGTAAAGTGTGTGCACGAAAATGTTTTGTCTCTTTTTTCACAATTACAAATCTGTAATTTTCACTCAACTTTTCGAAAAGTAATTTACTTGAAAGTTGGAGTACCCCTTAACTTTCAAGTATTTTACTTTTTGAAAGTTCAGAATGAACTAATACATTCGCAAAAAAAAAAGTATTAGTTCCTGATTTCATACTGAGATGGCTGTGATGTGTTCAGATTTTAAACAAACAACACTAATTTCTGTCAGATTTTCAAAGTTTTGTTGTCATTACACGTCTCATCAAAGCCATGGAGTCACAAATTGTATATAAATTTTCTTGGAAAGGTTTGTATTTCACAAAATATTATATTAAAAACTAAAAATTATATTAAAACTATTATATTTTACGATTATTATTTGTGTGCTTACTATACAGATTCTGATGATGAAAATTTGGCGGTGATGCTAGAAGAAAACCCAACGCTGTGGGACACAAAGCGACGTGACTACCGGGATGCTGTTAAAAAACTGCGCATATTAATGCAAATATCTTTGGCAAATAATCCGCCTTCACCAATACCGCCGCAATTGCTTTCATTCACATCGACCCCAGGAACGCATTTGAAGTGTCCCCCTCGCGCATTGAAAGCCACCCAAACGTTGCGGGCAGAGTTCTTTGAAAAAGGATTGGACGCGCTTGCGAGAATTGGCGACAGTGCGGCCAAGATTACTACGCAACCACAGCCGCCTGCTGCACAAACAGTTCCGGAGAAGAAAAAATCAAGCCACTTTAAATTGCTTGAATTCATTGGGGAAGAGTGTGAGTTGATGGAACTTGAGGAGAGAAACAATCTTCTCCACGATATACTGGAGGTATTTTGGAAATAAAAATTGAAGCAGAACTAAATTCTTCTTTAATTTGTACCTACGCCACCAACAATAAACCAAACGAGAAATGCAAATGGTTATGATGGTTTTTGGTTTTCAGGATCTACCACAAAGATATAAATAATAATAAACTATGTATTGCTTAGTTGTTGAACAGTTTTTATTTAAACAGTGGCTATTAATAATTTCTGTTAATCCAGTCTTTGATGTAGTCCCTTTGCTGGATTGCTGCACATGAAGTATTTCTTGCTCCAAGGCGCAATGTAGAGGGAATATTAGTGAGTTGGGAAGTAACTGTTTGCGCTCTCCAAGCTCCATTTATCCAATTGCCCTTATCGCTTTGTCTGTCGACAAACGAAGCGGGGGCATATAAATGTTTGCTGCTCTCACAAAGCATATTGTGTAAGACAACAGTTGCTTTAATGATTTTGTCAATTGTTTTTGGTTCTGCTGTTATAGTTCGATTGAATATTCTTCATTTAGCAGCTAGAATACCAAAACCATTTTCCACAACTCGACGTCCTCTAGATAGCCTCTTATTGTACTCGTATTTGTCAGAATCTAAGAATCTTCCACTGTACGGAGTGAGCAAATACGGCTTCGTCGCCAAGCAGGAAGTACGGAACATTTACGTTTTCTAATGTAACAAGAATTTATGAATATATATTTCTCATTGACAGTTAAATTACATACCTCCCGGCAAAGGTGCTGGACTGGAGAAGTTCATATGACCATTCTCAAGCGAAATGCCTAATGTGCTATTCGTAAGTATGCCACCATCGCTTTGTGATCCATATGCTCCGATGTCGACGTAGGAAAATTTGTATTGTGCATCACTTACCGCAAGCAAAACAATGCTATAGTTTTTTTTGTAATTAAAATACTGCGATCCGCTATTTCTGGGTGCTTGAATCGTGATGTGTTTTCCATCAATTCCTCCTACGCAATGCGGGAAATTCCATAAATGGAAAAATTCTTTCTCGATGAGTTCCCAATCCGCTGCTGACTTTGAAGGTACATAAATAGGCATCAATACAGTCCACAGAACATCACAAACTTCCGGGATAATTGCTTAAACGGTTGATTTGCCTATGCGAAAGGCAAATGCTAGCGAGTTATAACTGTCGCCTGTAGCTAGATGTCTGAAATATATTATCACAAATTAATCTAGTTTTTCGTTGTTTTGTTTGATTCTATTATAGATGTATACCTTAATGTGACAAACAATCGTAGCGCTTCTGGTAGTCCTTGCCGATGACTATACTTTGTGCGATGGGGTTTTTTGTTTAAGCTAAAAGAAAACTAATTTAAGCACTTAACTTCTACATATCTAAACTCATTGCTTACTTGATTAGAACACATTTTTATTGTTCACAAAATATCTTACGGTTTTTTTCAAATGAAATTATTGTTTTTATGGTTTCTACAAACTTTCAAATGCAAAAATATAGCTTTTTGGGTCAGTTTTTGACTACCAGGAGGCAGATGCGTATGGGTGTGAGCTTTCACTTTTTCACTTTTTGACTTTTTTTCCGAATGTAGTTCATACTTTAGGCGTTAGCTTAGGAATTTTGTACAATTTTCTAAAGTATGATCACAGATAATAAATCTATACAGATGTCTCATCGCTGTAGAAAAAAATGGTTCAACTTTTGTCGGCTAGCCGACACTCGTCCAGCCGACACGAGCTTTCGGAATAATGTAAAGCTTTTTTATTTTCGATCTTTCTTGCTTTGTTTACTGAGAGATTTTTTTTTCTCTTACCTCAAGTTGAGCACAGTGGCAAAAGGAATATGAAAAACAATTGCAAGGGGATTGCGGGAAGGGGTATGAAGACTTGGCTGTTTGTTTTCATTCGACTGCAATAGGAAATTATGTAATTTTTCATGAATTGGTATTTTGTTTGAGTGTATGTAAGAAAGAACAATTCAAAGGCGGGAAAAGTCGAATTTTTCTTTACATTTTGTAATTGAAGTTTGAAGAGCAAAATATTAGGCATTCGTGTTATTAATACGCAGTGCAGATACACCTGTGTGCAAAATAAAAGCAATGTTAGATGCTTAACTTTTTATTTTACAATAAAATCAATTTTATAGCACCTGTATTTTAATTATTTATTTTTTCTTTCTCTAATGTTCTAAAGACATAGTACTGAATTTGAAATTAAGTAACTAACTATTCTTATAGAAAACCTAAAATACCACCTCGATCAAAAGGAATTCATTTAGAAAATTAAAAGTACAAGTTTATTCATTTAAATCTATATTGTCCCCTTCAAAGTAATCTCTTATCGACTGCAACACACTTATGCCAGTGCTTGATCTAATACTCGAAACATTTTTTATATTCGTTTTCGGTATGTCCATTAGTGATTCCTGCCATTTTTCCATTACTTCCTCTCGGCTGCTGAAACGCGTTCCCCGTAGTGGTTTTTCAACTCGATTGAACAGAAAGAAGTCACAGGGAGCCAAATCAGGTGAATTCGGTGGCTGTTGGATGATATATGTTGCATTTTTCGTCAAAAAATTACGAATAATGATGGCACTGCGCGACGGTGACTTATCATGGTGTAAAATCCACGAGTTTTCTGCCCATAATTCTGGTCTCTTTCGGCGAATTGCTTCACGCAAACGCCTCAAACGCCCAAATAATACTCTTTTTTGACTGAAAACGACGTTTTTTTTTTGCCCCGGCTCATTTGGTGAACGCCATTCACTTGCCTGATGTCTGGATTACGTGTCGTACTCATAAGCCCACGTCTCGTCTCCAGTAATGATCGTTTTGATGAATCTGGGATCGGATTCAGCCTCGCAAATCATCTCTTTTGCGACGTCAACACAGTCTCTTTTTTGGATGAAATTGCGGTCTTTTGGCACCAACTTTGCTGCTACACGACGGAAACTCAAATTATTAACCAATATGTCTTGGACCGATCCATAGGTAATGTTCAAGTCCTCCGCTATCTCTCTGATGGTTAATTTGCGGTCATTGACAAACATTTCTTTTGCTCCATCAATGTTTTCGTCGGTTTTCGATGTCGATGGTCTGCCACTGCGTTCATCATCTTCGATTGACTCACGACCACTATTGAACCGCTCGTGCCACTGGTAAACGACCATTTTCTTTAGAGAATCGTTGCCGAAACACTTTTCCAACATTTCCAATGTTCGCGCACCATTAAATCCGTTTTTTACGCAAAATTCAATACAAGTTCATTGTTGCAAAATTAATTTAAAAAAAAAACTGAAAATTGAATATGTTGCACTTGCTTAATACTTCATTGAATATACTTTGTTTGCCAAAACTGCAGTACAACGAAGTAGCATAGAGTCGACTAAGCGCATGCACCTCTCTCTCGAAATACCTGCCCATGCAGATTGCACTGTGATATTAAGATCTGGAGACTAAGCAGACGACTCCATGACATTAATCCCATTGATTCCAAACCAATTTTTAGCCAATTTACTGGTGTGCTTGGGGTCATTATCTTGCTGATATACCCAATTAAGTGGCAACTTACTCTAAAGGAAAGTTTTGAATTTGGGGAATAAAAAAAAGTCGCACGGGGCCCAGTCCGGACTCATTTGACAAAATCACTGATAAAAACATGTTTCTTCTGGGATTGGTTTGATTGAAGCCATTGTAAACAACCTGATTGGACCCTATCAGTGCGGTTTCACGCCAGCAAAGTCCACAATCGATTAGATTTCCACACTCCGGCAGATCTTGGAGAAAAGATCGAAGAAGTCCAGATCGATACCCACCACCTGCTTATCGATTTTAAGGCTGCCAGCATTTATAGAAACGAGCCATATAGAGCAATGTCTAGTCTTGACATCCCTGCCAAACTCGTCCGTCCGTGTAGGATGACGATGGATAACGCCCGCTTCTGAGGGATATGTTTGCCTAATGTCGGCATTATGATTCTATTCAGTGTACTGTGTGAACGCGTAACGGGTGGTCAAAATCTGCTTCCATTCTAAAGTATATTTTATCGAGCAAAGATAACCCCGTTATCTACCAAATCGTACAATTTGTCACTGTAAATGCTCATTACTTTAGAGGAGTTCCTCTTCCTCTGGGTTAATGCAAACTGAACAAATGACACCTTGTCGAAGATTACGGCCAGAATAAACCTTGGCAACCGGTGCTACTTCAGACTGGTTTAACAAATTGGATCCAAAGTCTCTACTTCTCTATATAGTATTGATTCTGCTAGTTAAAATATGGCTCATTCATGACTGTCGGAAAAATATTTCCAATATTTTCCTTACTTACTTAGGTGGCGCTACAGTCCGGGGTGGAGCAGGACCTCAACCAACAAGCCTTTCCACCTGGCGCGATCTTTCGCCAGTTGTTTCCAGCGGTGCGACACTCCAAGTTGGTTGAGATCCCATTCCACTTGTTCGAACTACCATATATTCAGCCGTACATTACTGCGTTGTCCCAGAGCCTTGGAAGTGAAGATTTTCGATCTTTATATACAAATATTTTGCGTACAGTTTTAAAAACTCCCTTATACATAACTTGAAAGAAAAGGGAGCAAATATGTACTCGTAAATATACATTTTCCGAATAAGTTCGATGTTGCTCAATGCTTGGAAATCTATTAAATTTTGTAGGTACTTAATGTTCTGAGCACAAAATTTGACAAAAATTAAAATCGGGAAATTGCTCTAGCGGTCATGTACATATGTAAAGGGTCCGCCATCTAACGTTTTTTTTTTCAACTAGTGCTTATTTCGTGAATGGTAACACTTAGCTCATATCTGATTTGACAGATAATTAGTCATATCCTTCCGCTGAACGAATATGGTTGTGTATACGCGTGAACTACGCTGGGAAATATTGCTTGCGATCGACTTAGAGAAGATGCCGATTTTGCCAAAAAAAAAAACATCTTTTCAGATGAAGCTCATTTTAATCTTGGCGGGTATGTAAACAAGCAAAATTGTCGCATTTGGGGCACAGAAAACCCACACGCATACATTGGAAAGCCGATACACCCACAACGAGTCACTGTGCGGATTTTGGTCCAGATGCATAATTGGGCCATTTTTCTTCGAAAATGAGCAAGGAGTGGCCGTTACAGTCAATGGTGATCGTTATCGGGCCATGTTGAACGAATTTTTGTTCACAAAAATTGAAAAGGAGGATATTGGCAACATTTGGTTTCAACAGGACGGCGCTATGTGCCACACAGCCGAAGCTACACTCGATGTTTTGCGCCCTGTTTTTGAAGATCGCATTATCAGCCGCAGAGCTGATGTCGTTTGGCCACCTCGGAGCTGCGATTTGACACCGTTGGACTATTATTTGTGGTGTGCCGTAAAAGATAAGTGTTACGCCGACAATTGCGCTTTAAAGGACAATATTCGTGAAGCCATTGGTTGGTGAAATACAGCTGCACACAATCGATAATGTGCTTAAAAATTGGACCGCTCGTGTAGGCTACTGCATGGCCAGCCGAGGCAGCCATTTGAATGAAATTATTTTCCATTATTAACCGGAAGGATAAAACTAATTATCTGTCAAATCAGACATGAGCTAAGTGTTACCATTCACGAAATAAGCGCTAGTTGGAAATAAAAAACGTTATATGGCGGACCCTTTATATCTTCAACCCCATAATATGTAAGTTAACGCCACAAAGATTTCATCATGCAAACAACGCATGATAAGATACCCACGAGACAACATCTAACATTTGCATCTATCTGAACATGCAGGTATCTCGTGTCATCGTTCCCACCAGCAAGAAACATCAAGCGTGTGCAAGGTGTCATATGCAGAATTCCAGGGCGACACCTGAAACTCCAGAAAACATCCGTTGCTGACCAAGCAAGCGACGAGTGCATGGGAATGCTACGAGTTAGGTATAATTGAAAATGTTAAGTTAGTTCTAAGTTAGATCTCATACAGAACAGTAAAATAAAATTTTATTTTTTATAAACCCACAGTTAATAAATCTGTAATTGGCGCCCAACGTGTTTGGCCAGAGTGAAACCACAGTAAACGCCGCGAAACTGTTACATATTCGTACAAACCGACCTCAAGAAGTTAGCGTACCGTGTAAGTCGACCTAAATTAGCTCGCCACGAAAAAAGAAAGTGCAGTGTATTGAGTGTTGTGGCAAACCAGGGTCAAACAAATTAGAACCCAGGCAAGAATCTTTAGATATTGCCACCAACGAGGGAGTGTGAAGAAAGGAGCCCGAGTCACTTCAAAAAGAAGAAAAAAAGGAATTAGCCCCTTCACCAGCGTTGGAAGATGTACCACAGAGTCATCATTTTTATGTAAGATAGTTTAAGTTATTGTTAAGCAAATTTTAATTAAGTGATTAAGTACACGATTTTTAAACAAAATATAAAATTCAAAAATTAATAACAGTGACTAGGTATAAGATTTTAAAACAAATATTTAATTTGAAATTAGTAGAAGTAACTTAATATAAGATTTTTAAACAAAATTTAACAAGTGAATTATCATGTCGAATCCAATCCTACGTCCACCTGTCCTTACCACCAATCCAGACCCCCAACCATCTCGCTCTAACGATAGTGCTACGGTTAACGTTAACTCGAAGCTCTTATAACCGGTATAGTTAGTAAAGTTGTAATTCAAGAATGCAGAAATGTGGTGCATTCTATAATAAATCCCGACACCTCGTTCCATAGAGGAGTTGATCAAACAATTGATCCTGAACATAGGTCCGATTTGAACGGTCTAGATAAGATACCAGACGTGGTACGCTGTTTAAGAGAGTTCTCCGGAATCCCTGACGAGTTTAGTTCCTGGCGCAAGAGTGTCGACAGGATTCTAACAATTTACAATCGTTTAAAAGGAACGCCAAGATACTTCGGTATTTTGAATGTTGTGAGGAACAAAATAGTTGGAAATGCGGATGCGGTCCTCGAGTCATATAACACTCCATTAGATTGGGAGTGCATTTCGAAGTGTTTGACACTTCATTACGCAGATAGACGTGATCTGGAAACGTTAGAGTACCAGATGACCACACTTGTTCAAGGGAATAACTCTATCGAATCGTACTACCAGTCGGTATATAACCATTTATCGCTGATTCTTAATAAAGTTTCAAGCATGGATTTGCCGCCTGATGCGCTATACCATCTGACAGCTTCATACAGAGAAAAAGCCCTAGATACCTTTATTAGGGGCCTAAAAGGCGATCTGCCTAGGCTTTTAGGCATAAGAGAACCAGCCGACTTGCCGACTGCCCTTAATCTCTGCCAAAAGTTGGAAAACCAACGGTATAGATCAAATTACGCGCACTGTTAATAATACTGGTCATAATAGAAAACCACCGCCTGCTACACCAATGCCTCCTCAGAAAAACTCTAACCAGCAGTTTTATACAAGTTGCATATTTACCACAATTACCCCAATATCATTTGGGCCAACCTCCATATAACCAACTTCAGATACCCCAAGGACAGAATTATCCACAGAATTTTCCACAGAATTATCAACTTTACCAAAGACCAAATCAGCAATTGAATACGTATCCCCATCGGAATATCCAGCAACCCAATACCTTTACACCAAAACCAAAAACAGGACCGGAACCTATGGATGCTTCAACCATTAGGACAAATGATGTAAACTACGCCAATAGGCCACAGGGAAAGAACTGGCCACCAGCCCCAAAGCGAACAATGATTCCTTCGCAACAGCATCCAATCCCAAATAAGGTACAACGGAATTTTCATATTGAAACTTCTACCGATGCATCTCAGACCAATTCCCTAACCCCAGATAGTCATACCACAGTTGACTCCCAAAGTGAAATTAACAATTACAACGCTATGATCTCAGCAATGATAGATCAGCCATGTAGCGATCAAACATTTCCTGACTATGTTGACCAACAAAGTGGAAATGAAGTTGCCACGAAACCCTCTGACTTCGTCGACGTGCATTTTTTAGGCTAACAAATTCGTCTCTACCATATTTCGAGTGTAGGACGAAAGATAACAAAATCCTTAAATTCCTAGTAGACACCGGATCCAATAAAAATTATATACAACCTAACCTTGTCCTAAATCCCATTCCCAATAATACAAAATTTAATGCAAACTCTATTTGTGGAGACGTTGAAATTTCGCACCATACCCTTATAAATCTCTTTGGTCTCGACACAAAACTTAAGTTTTTCATTTTACCATCCCTTAAATCGTTCCACGCGATTCTTGGAAACGATAGCCTCAAAGAACTGTCAGCAGTAATTTTCGCTAAAGAAAATTACATGCTCGTCAACAATAAAGTTAAAGTAAAGTTGAAAGAACAAATTTCCGAATCGGTAAATACGAGTAGCATTAACATCAGAACCGATCATATGTCTCAAGAACAAAAGGCCATGTTAAACGTCTTAATTGCTGATCACTACAGTTTGTTTGGCGAACCAAACGAAAAACTGACCTATACAACAAATGTAAAAGGAAGAATTCGCACTTCTACAGAAGATCCCATCTATTCTAAGCACTACCCATATCCTATGTCATTAAAAACGGAAATAGATAAACAAATCAGACAATTGCTAGATGACGGAATTATTCGACCTTCACGGTCACCGTATAATTCTCCTGTTTGGATCGTTCCAAAAAAAGCGGACGCCTCCGGCGATAAAAAATACCGCATGGTTATCGACTATAGGAAACTTAATTCCATCACTATTTCCGATCGCTATCCAATACCCGAAACAAATGAGGTCCTTGCTCAATTAGGACGAAATAAATTCTTTTCAGTGATCGACCTAAAAAGTGGCTTTCACCGAATTCCTCTTCACGAGGGTGACATTGAGAAAACCTCATTCTCTGTCAATAATGGAAAGTATGAATTTGTAAGACTCCCTTTCGGTTTAAAGAACGCTCCGTCAATTTTTCAGCGAGCTTTAGACGATATACTACGAGAGCATATTGGTAAAATTTGTTACGTATATATCGACGATATTATTGTCTTTAGTACAGACGTCGAAACTCACTTCCAAAACCTAAAAAAAATTTTCAAGACTCTTCAACAAGCTAACCTCAGAGTGCAATTAGATAAGTGTGAATTTTTCAAGCCAGAAGTTGAATTTCCCGGCTTCATTGTATTTTCTAACGGCATAAAAGCGAATCCTATTAAGGTGGAAGCTATTACCAAGTTTCCGTACCCAAGAACCCTTAAAGATTTGCGATCTTTTCTTGGTCTGTCCGGGTTCTACCGCAGATTCATTAAAGACTATGCTAAATTGGCAAAACCCTTAACAGCTCTTTTAAGAGGGTAGGATGGACGAACATCCAAAACAACATCAAGTAAAAAGCCAATTCATTTGACTGAAGCAGCAAAAGAGGCATTTAATAAAGTCAAAAATTCTCTCATCTCCGAAGACGTTATCCTTACTTATCCGGATTTCAATAAGGAATTCTATCTGACAACTGATGCTTCAGACTATGCCATGGGAGCGGTATTATCGCAAGATAATAAGTCAATAACTTTCATTTCCACAATAACACACTCAATAAGGCAGAAGAGCATTAAGCCGCTAATGAGAAGGAAATGCTGGCCATAGTATGGGCCCTGAAAGCACTGAGAAATTACCTTTACGGTTCAACAAAGCTGACTATTTTCACAGACCATCAACCGTTGACTTATGCACTAAGCAACAAGAATACCAATAATAAAATGAAACGTTGGAAGGCGATACTCGAAGAGTATAACTATAAAATCAAATATAAGCCTGGAAGATCCAATGTTGTTGCTGATGCACTGTCAAGACCTCCCAAAAGTAGCGAAGTCAACTCGCTCACAGTTACCCAACACAGCGACGAAAGTTCTGGCCATGACCTTATACAAATTGTAGATGCACCAATAAATGCATTTAAAAATCAAATCTTCCTTCAAATTTTACAAAATTTTTATTTCCCTCATATGAAAAGTAAAATTTAAAAAAACACCAAATTATGTAGAGTTTGTAAAGAACATAAATACGACAGACATCCGAATAAACCCGAGGTACAACCAACCCCCATTCCTGAATACCCTGGGCAAAACATACACATAGATATTTACTTTACTGACAAACAGATCATTTTAACTGCCATAGACAAATTTTCAAAATATGCCCTAGCCAAAACAATAAAATCAAGAGCATCAGAGGATATAAAAGAACCACTAAGAGGACTGATATTAGCCTTTGGTGTACCGCAAACTATAGTTATAGACAATGAAAAATCATTAGGCTCTAGATCTATTACTTTCATGATGGAAAACATGTTCAACATAAATGTCTTTAAAGCACCACCTTACACTAGTTCTTCAAATGGGCAAGTCGAAAGATTCCATTCGACACTCTCGGAATTAATGCGGTGTCTTAAAACAGATAACGTCCATAGCTCTTTTTCTGAATTACTAGACAGAAGCATTTATGAATACAATCAATCCATACATTCGACTACAAACAGAAAACCCATTGACATATTTTTCGGCAGACAATTACTTAACAATCCAGAAGTACTTGAACGCGTAAGATAGGAAAACATAGAGAAAATAAAAACTAAGCAACAAACTGACCTTGATTACCACAATGGGAAGAAAAATTCTTTAAAAAATTATTTTGTAGGTGAAACCATTTATGTCAAAACAAACAAAAGAATAGGTAACAAACTTAACCCCAGATATAAACAAGAAATCGTAGCTGAAAACCGAAATTCAACAATTAAAACCCAATCCGGAAGAATTGTTCATAAAAGTCTGATAAAAACTTAAACATTTTTAATAGGTTACTACTGCCTTTATGTAACGCAGAGGCACAGATATTGGACTACTCCAATTCACGAGTGATAAAGATCAACGCAGGTCGTGCGAAACTACAAAACGGGTCATTTAAGATCATCCACCTGATCGAAATAGAAGCTTATGAGACAACAATTGAAAGACTAGAAGTTACGCTAGAATCATCTGTTCCCCAAAGCCATATCCTGTATCCCATCCTTTCCTATGAAATTTCACAAATAAAAACATATGTATCTAGACTAAGAATTAATAATAAAAGTAAGAGATCACTAGATTTCATATGTAGTGCGTGGAAGTGGATCGCGGGTAATCCGGACCACCACGACTACGAAGTAGTTACAAGTAAGATTAATAATGTATTAAGAAACAACAATAAACAAGTTATAATTAACAAATTGGCTATAGATAAAATTAATGAATTAACGAATATAACGAATAATATAATTAAGATCTTTAAAGAAAAAGAAGAAAGTGACACTGAAACAATTATGAAAATTAAGTATAAATTAGATGTAATTAAAGAAGAATTAGCATACGCCATTCACTGGGCGAAAGTAAATATAGTAAACTCTTTTCTCTTATCTAATACAGAAATAAATATTACCGAAACACTGTTTAAAGCGAAAAATATTCCATATATTAATATAGATGAGGCATTAGAATTTGCAGAAGTGAAAATAGCTTCAAATAATAAGAATATTACTCGTATATATATTTTAAGCTTTCCAACTACCAATGAAGAAACTTGTAACCTATCAGTACTTAAGCCTGCCAAAATAAATAAAGTAATAACTAAGATAAACTATGATTCAATATTAGAATGTAAGAATGATATATATGGTATTTCCAAGAAATGTAAAACTTATAACAATTTAGCAATATGTAACGATAATAACATAGTTAGTTTAAAAAACTCGTCGTGTATCCCAATGCTTACAAGAAGCCAGAAAGCCAATTGCACTATCGCCAACAATGAACACGTCCCAGAAGTGGAAGAAATCTCACCAGGAATCTTGCTTTTGAATCAATTTAATGGTCCAGTCCTCATTAACAACGAGACTGTTTTGCTGAAAGGTACTTTCATCATCAAACACTTCAATAGTACGATTGAGGTCAACGGAAGAACAATCGTAGCTCGAGAAGTTACGAAATACCAACCCCTTCCGGCAATTTTGCAACCATCACATAGACCGGACAAAATAGAAGAAGTTCTATCGCTTGAGATGATCAAAGAATTATACGTCAACCGAACCAACAAAATTAACTTATTGGAAACAAAACATGAAATCAACCTGTCAGTTAACATCATTCTAATAATAAGCGTTTTAGCCATCATCATATTCGCATGCAAAAGGCCAAATAAAAGAAGCCATAATACAATTAGAGACACGGTTTTGACTATTGAAAAGCCAGCATCAACCACCATTGGCATAAAAGACATTCCTAATCTAGTAACGTCAACAACATCTCACGAGGACGTTCGATTTTAAGGGCGGAGGAGTTAACGCCACAAAGATTTCATCATGCAAACAACGCGTGATAAGATACCCACGAGACAACATCTAACATTTGCATCTACCTGAACATGCAGGTATCTCGTGTCATCGTTCCCACCAGCAAGAAACATCAAGCGTGTGCAAGGTGTCATATGCAGAATTCCAGGGCGACACCTGAAACTCCAGAAAACATCCGCTGCTGACCAAGTAAGCGACGAGTGCATGGGAATGCTACGAGTTAGGTATAATTAAATGTTCTAAGTTAGATCTCATACAGAACAGTAAAATAAAATTTTATTTTTTAAAAACCCACAGTTAATAAATCTGTAATTTGTATTAGCCCTTAACACCTCGTGCTTCAAATATCAACCACTTTTATAGTGCGGTGCAACGTCATACCCACCCCCTCCTGCACGTCAACATCATGGACCAACGATCTCATGATCTTCAAAATTATATTCCTACCCCCATTAATTTACATTGCATAACAAGTTACAAACAAAATAACAAGCACACGACCAAACGACTTTGAATGTGTGAATGACAAGTGGCAAGAGCGAAAAAAAATAAAAAGATTTTTCTGCTCTTTGTAAAAACTTTCAGCTTTTTAAAAAAGCTCTTTTTTAGTTCGATTTCATTTTCATAGGACAAAACTTCCCATATGAATGAGACATCTGTATAGATTTATTATCTGTGGTATGATGTTTAAGAAAACACTCTGAACAATTTGACGAGATTGTCTGAGGCGCCAAAACTAGGCATGGCTTTGTATAGCTCGTCTCATATCCCCGAAACGGGTTAATGGTTCAAAAATATTGACGGTTTTCCCAAACGAATCCCAGAAAAGTTTGATGCGCATGTAAGGCTTTGTTGGGCGTGATGTTAACTATTTGACCACTTAAAAACCCTACTGTTGCGAAGAACGCGCTCACTGTACTTTGAAAAATGAAAAAAGTGCAACGACGTACAAGTTGAACTGCTTTTGGGATACTGTGATACCATACACGTGCCTGAGTAGTCATTCCTAGCTCATTTGAATTTTGTTTGAACTTGTTGTCTTATTGTTGTCTTGTTGTCTTTTTCGCCTTTTCCTTTGGTTTGACTGGTTTGACACTATTTTATCTCCAAAGAATTTATTTTCAAAGAGAATAGTGTTTGTAATCATATCAGTAGCGGGATCTATGTCGTTATCAAGAAAACATAATGATTAGTTAAAATTTCTAAAGAAAATGTTAAGTCTGCTTCAATGACAACGTGACTATCTTGGATAAGCTATGTTTGCTTTGATTATTGTATCTGGTGTTAGATATCACATGTTGCTGAAAAAACAACATAATCAACAAGTTTGCTTTCTTTTTTTGGTTTTTATTTTCTTTTATTAATTTTTTTTCTCATATTTCAAACACATTTGCTTACTTACTTAAATAAAAACATTTACTTTAGATATAATTTTCTGTTTTACTCTATCTCATTACACAGTACAATAATTACGTTCACTTTCATGTTGATGTGGTAGGTAAATAATGATAATTTCACTTAATAACTCATTCTTTTAACTTATTATTAAATATTATATAAGGATAAATATACTGCTTAAAAAGGTGGCGAATTTGCAGCAAAATTGTGCACGTTTGACGGCTGAAAAATATCGGCATCCGCCAAATTTTTGCTGAAAGGAAATGAGTAAGAAGACACTTGCTTACTCTTTTTCTTTTGGATTAAGATGGTTTCTAATTTCAAGCGCAAAAAGCAATTTATATCCGTTCATGTGTTTTTGCACACAATTTTAGGTGTGCTTGTGAAATTTACAATTTCTCTTTTTTTTTAAACAAATAAAAAAAATAATGATAAAATAATCTAAAAATGATAATAAAAAAATATATAAATTTCAAAAAAAATAAAAATGTTTGATACAAATACAAAATTACAATAATTAGATCAATAATAATTAATGAATAACAAAAAAGACTTATGATGCGTCTCGCATTTCTAATGATGCGTAACGCATTTGTTGAGATTAGTCTGGACTACATGTCGTACCACTGAGTGGCTGTAACTGATGAATTATCGTTTAAGCGAGCGATTTCTTCGTGCAGACCATGACCGAGCCAAATTAAGTAAATACGCCGATAGCTTTCTGGGCTGAGAGTTAGGGGATTACCGCGTCTAAGTCCCTGATCAGTTTCGCCATATTCATCTAAGTAAGGTGGTTGAATAAAGCAACCTTTGTTGCGGCCCAGATAGACAATCTGGCAATCTCGGATACGCAAAAATACGCCAATTTCTGCACCGCATTCGTTGGCGTGGTATGTACAAGCGCCTACGTTGCGGGTTGGTTCTAACTCTGGCTGACAGCAGTAGGATTGACCGCAGAGAATTTTACCGCATATTAAACACATGGTAGGAATTTTCATTTCTTCACGTTCGTTGTTTGGACATGTGAACTCCGAAACACTGTTAATCAGATCACTATAGTCTTCGGGTAGTGGAACCAAACCCCGAACAAGCAATGTGCAAGGAACGATCTTCAAGTCACTAGCTGCTGTAGTGTATTTTTCGATGTCAGGATGTGATGCAAAACGTTCTAATATATTTGCAAATGGCTGATCACTTTCAAAATAATGTTCAATATCAGGATTAAGACCTAAGTAGCTGCACATATTGCTAAAAGTATCGCTATCAGGTTCCAGAAAAACATCGGGAAATTCTACATCCGTCACAAAATGGAAGAAAAGGCAAGCACAACGTAAGAATTGCCTACTTTCCGTACGGATATGTTCCAATAAGAGGCGGACGGTACGTTGTGAATTTCCTGATGTCGTTCCTTTCCTTTGCTGAAGATTAAACCGCTGGTAAAACTTTGTAATGTTTGGATAAAGCCCCTCGTTAGGTTTTGATGTTCCTAGTGAAGAGGAAGCTTCTGCATTTTCTCTGTTTTCATCCAATAGATTTCTGCCAGCCGCAATATCATCCTCTCCCTCCTCTTCTTCGTCTATATCCATAAACGTCTGTTCTTCCACACTAAATAGCAAAAGCGATTTGACAATATTAGCAAGAAATAGAAGTTGCAACACATAGTATTCAAAGAAACTTCCTGAAGTTATGGCTTTCTTTTCATCATAAGCATACATCATACTTGGTAACGATAAAATCACAGATATAAGCATTTCAAAACAGTTCCACTGTAAAACTGGAGTTCCCTTTTGCAGTAATAGGGATGATAATATCTTTCGCATTGGATTTAAAATGTTATTCAAATCCTCTGCATTAAGATTTCCTGCCCGAAGACAACTAACTCGAATGAGCCCACTCAAGCAACTGCTGTGACGAATCGACATTTCACTTTTAAATGGCTTTTTGGTGGCTTGCAGATATACTTCTAGTGCCAACACAGTGTAACTACATGTGTGCCACAGCCAGGGTAACTCTTCGTTTTGATTTAAATCAAAAGAGGTGTGTGCGAATTTCCTTACACTTTCACCAAACCGATTTGCAAATGACACCCATTTCTCAGTTATCTCCAAGTTCTGTTGAGGAGTACATAGTTTTGCGAAATCTTCTGCTGTTAAAAGTTTACTTCCCAAAACTTCATCCAAATTCGGATACATAAACCAATCATTATCTTTGGCTGTGTCTTCCTCAGCGCCTGCGCTGGATTGTGGTGTTGGCACTGTAACTAATATTTCAGTAAACGCTTCTATAACTTCTAACCACTTAATAAATGGCATCACATCTTCGCCACTGTGAATAACTGGATTAAGTGAAAACTTCGAAATGGGAGCTGCAAGTGGAAGGACAGCATTACTTAAACATCTGCAGTATGGGCAGAGGAAATCCGAATTGTGTCTCATCAAATAAAATCCCTGTCGATTTCGGCTAGGACGACGCAACTCCTTAGATTCCTCATTTGTGTAGTATTCATGCCAACAAGAATCATGCATTACATGTCCACAGCTGCTTGTATGTATTGATGCTGGGTAATCACCGGCAGGTGGGAGAACCTTACTCTTTTGAACAAAAGCCGAATATACTAAGCATGGTCCGTCTTTTGTTACTTTGCAATCTTCAAAGCACAGAATACACTTAAAAGTTTCCTCATCAGGTTGTTGCAATCGTCTATCTACACCCAAGCAAGCCAGTGATCTGTAAGCAACTGCACCTTCCTCATCATCTTCGCGTTCGCGATCTGTTTGCCAGTCCATTGAAGACTCATCCTCGCCTTTAAATACCATTTGATATTTGGCAAACATTTCTGCATTTGATTTCATGAAACTTCTTT
Source organism: Volucella bombylans (assembly GCA_949129095.1). Lineage (NCBI taxonomy): Eukaryota > Metazoa > Arthropoda > Insecta > Diptera > Syrphidae > Volucella > Volucella bombylans. Next base: position 156,808,911 of record OX422143.1, read on the forward strand.
GAGCGTTCTGCATTTGGGCAAGTATCTTTGATCGACGCTGGGCAGCTAACCGAGCACGTTCTTCTTTCTCTTGTTTTTCAGCTTCAGCTGCAGTCATTGGTTCGTTTTCTATTTCCTCATCAGCAGGTGTTTCCATTTTTTCTTCAGTGGCTGCTTGATTTGGTAGGAGTTCCTTGAATTTTTTTACTGTCCACAAAATAAAGTCGCGGTGAGATTCAACCTACATTAAATATGCAACAATTAAAATTTATTTTAACTTCAAATGATCTTACAAATAAAATTTCTTACCCGTGCGCTATGTAAAAGTTTTTCGAGCGAAGGTAGAATACTGAATCTTTGCGATCGTTCGAAAAATTGCAAGAATGGATAGTTGCCGGATTCTTCTTCTTGTAAGCCATAGCCAATAAGATGTAAAACCTGATGAAAAAGAGAGTAAAATTAATAACAAATTGATTTCTCTTTTTTACTTACCTTTTGTAAGTGGTTATCAATGAAACTACGCGCTTTTAGATCTAACGCACGATTCAGAACTGTTGAAATAATAGTCATCATAACGTCGCATTGAAGAAGATTCGCAATAGAGCTGAAAACAAATCAGGCAGTTTTTATTTTCTATTCAAAAGCGAAATTAAAAATTTAAATAACGATTGATATATGATTATAGGTCTTGAAGACAATGCTTGTTGAGTATGAATCCCTACCCATCTATTGTTAATCGAGCTTTAAAAAGTTCTTGACATTATCAATAGAATGTTACTTACAAGTTGTGCAGGAAAAGCGTGTCGAATATAGAGGTTCACTCATATTTTCACTAAAATAAAAGAACGAAACCTTCTTAACCTTATTACAAATAGTTACTAACATATTGTCATACGAGGATGGATCAATAAGTACCAGTAAAGTACTTAAAGGCAAGTGGCTACAATCATGTACTACCATCTTTGAAACAACGTCATACAATATTTCAGATTGATTCACCGATTAGTTTTGACTTCACAGTCATTTGTAAATATTAAAAAATGTTTGGTGTTTTTTGAAAGAAATAAAAATGAAGATGGAGATGAGAAGAGTTGAAAAATTCCGTGACATGATTCTTGCGGACCGCCGAACGAAAGTGCGCGAAGTAGTAGTTTCCATAGGCACATTGTGAAGAACAACAATCCACATTTTACCTGATAAGTTAAGCATGAAAAAGCTGTTGGCCCGATGTCGCGATTGCTCACAGTAAACAACAAGCGGATACGGCTGTCAACATCGATGCAGTGTTTTGAGCTCTTTTAAGGTAATCCGCATTAGCTTTTGGGGCGACGCATCATCGTTGATGAAACCTAGACCTATTTCTACACGGCAAAGACCAAGCCACTGGGTGATCTAAAGAAAGCAGTCCCATGCATCGGTTGGAAAGGTCATGGCTGCAATTTTTTTTGAATTCGAAGGGAATAATCCCCGTGGACTTTTTGATGAAACGAAGTACGACCACAGGACGATACTAGAATATTACAGTGAATTATAGAAGCGATATGATAAGAAATTGACAGAGACAGGGCCCCATTTGGCAAAGACTAAAATGCTGTTCCAAATGTAAACGCACTGTTTACTAACGATAGAAAGCGGGGACATAGAAATACCGCATCGTATAAATTCCAGATGACTCATGGAAGTATATACAATCTACTACTACTGGATGATTTACAAATTTCCTGTATGACAGAATCAATATGAGGTTTATTACATCGATTGCATCAATACTGGTGTTAATAAAACACATCTAACAGACCTAGGAGGTGGTATATTTGATAGCAACTCAAAAGAAATTGCTCTAATATCAAATTTACAGAACAAGATAAATTGTGGATTTGGGACTTACGAAAACTGGTCGCCAAACCTCTGAAAAACAACTGTTAAGGTACAAGGAAACTGATTAGAGGCTGTCGTCTGCAGCAGAGAAATAATTTATGGGGGAGTTAACAAAATAGATTGAGCTTCTGCTTTCGATTAGTTTAATCGAAATTTGTACCTTAAGAGCATATTATTTCAAAACTTAGCTACAACTAGGTAATTGTTAAATTTATAAAAAAAAAATACTCACACAAATCCATCGGTCAATTTTGGCAGTACTGGTGGTGGGCAGCAAACTAACAACCCTTTGGTCTTCCTTCTTGCCCGTTGGTTCTCTTCTGACTTGGATTTCTCTTCTTTTGTATAGTGGTAGAAGTACATATTGTATTCGTCATAAAATTCATCTTTCAACACATAAACTCCTTTCGTATCAGTTTTTGATGGTTTCTTAAACTCAGCCAAAACATCAATCACGTGCTCCAAAAGTGTCTCATTATTCGAGTCGGGTAAAGCACGATTCAACTCAGAGTGAGAATATGACTTGATGCACAGCAGTTGAATGATTTCCTTTCTTATACGATCCGATTCGGCTATATTCGAAATACCTGGTACATAGCGTTCGCCAACAATTACAATCAATAGCTCCAAGAACTCATCTATCATTGACAATTGCCTAACAGAATCATCATCTGTTGCGCTAACATTATTCGGTTCATAATCTGGTAAAATCCATTCGAGCAAATTAAATTTATTCAACAAATGGATAAGGTATTGATTGCTTTCGATTAAAGCTGCTCCAATTTGCAGACCTACAATATCACGATCTAACATTTCTGACCTGCAACGCACATTACGATAAAAGTACAATTGATGCAACAATGAATAACCATTACGACGCCACATTCCAGAGTGCACCTGAGCTATCATTGTCTGGGTACAGAGTATGGGTTCTAAAATCTCTTCTGGAGTTCGGCCACCAGTTGTGAATGCATTGTCAAATGTTATACCATATTTTCCCAAATGTAAATAGATTCCAGCATAAAAACGCGAAAGCGGTAAGTGAATTGAAACTGGACGAGATGCTACATCATACATCATGCACTTTGCAACATGATCATTAACAGAAAGTTCCTCAATTTTGCTCGTATTTAAATTAAAGCCATTGTTCATCAAGTGTCGCATTGTCATTTGGTAAACCTTAAGTAGAACTTCACGATCGCTGGCACACCACTCCAATACAAGAGAAATAGTATTTGCTAGCTTTATGTGAAGATTAAAGGCGCATTCCCATTCGGGTTCGTAGTCCATGTGCTGACCAGTTTGACGTGTCACTGACTCCATTCCTTGCATAACATTTAACAGGCGCAAAAGAACTTTAACACCTTCAATAAATCCTTCCCTTAGTTCTGCGGCCCATACTTCTGGTCTAAAACTTAAAATATACCGTAAATCATAAAGAATGTAGGCAGCACGTTTAAATTGTCCTGAAATTGCCATGTTTTTCGCAAAGTGCAATGTCTTATTTTGCACATACATGTCAATCGATTCGTGATAGAACGTATGTAGAAGTTTGTGAAATATTCCTTCATTGGCTATAAGATAGTGTGCAATACTAGGGACCGTAAATAGCTGTACGCTTAGTGATACAATTGAAAAGGAGTGGTCGTGGTCATCTCTTATAAAATCCTGAACGATTGTGGAATAATGTTTAGAGAATTCTTGAGCCAGTGACATTTTGTTTTCATATTCCATCAACATACCGGATATAAGCAGTCTATGCCAACAGCTGCGTGCTGTCTTCCAAAGTTTTACATCGTATTCAAGAATATGCCCGATGTTGTAGTTGGTATTTTTAGCGTTTATCACAGTAGCGAAAATGGCCCGAAACGTTGCATGTTTCATGAGGAACTCTTGGAACCATGTAAGCAATTGAATGGCAAACTGTTGACATGAAACAGCACGTCTATGCAAAACCGAAACGCGTAGTGATTGATGTGCTCTACTATTACTGGTAGTTGCCCCAATTTGTACAGATTGTTTTTCAATTGATTCCTTCAATTGTCGACAGGCAGCAAATGTTTCACAACGAACTACAGCTCGACCTTCTCTGTCTATACTAGCAACAATATCCATTGCATCCTTTTGTCGGCACTTGACAATTTTAGTCAAAGTTTGAATAACCTGACTAAAAGTGTGACTCTCATCATTGTACAGTACTGTGCAAAAGATTCGGTCATCTTCGTTCCCATCATCTAAACATTCGAGACTAGCGATCGATTCGATCTCAAATATGTTAATGCAAAAAATGATGATCGCACGAAAGGCGATTTCACAACGGCCTTGTATGGCATCTGTTATAATTGGACTTTCCACAGTTCGTCCTTTGTTTTTCTGCAAACCAAATGGGAAAAAATTATCAAAAATTATATCAATACTTAATATAAAACCTACGTAGTGCTGATCACAGTAGTGGTCTTTTTTCCAGGCTTCTTCGTCACCGCAATCACAGCAACCACCGCCGCCAGATGTAGACATTTTATATTTGTGGTACCTGTGTGCAGATTGCTTAAAGCAATTTACGCATAGTACGCATGTTGGATCCATGCCACACTCTCGGCAATAATAAGTGGGTTCGCCATTCTTGAAAACCTTTCCACATACTGTAGTTGTGCTGCCTTCTGTTTTTAGTTTATCCAAAATTGTCTGAGGATTATCACCGAGAATGAACTCAAGAAGGATATCGATGATGCCAGCTTTGGCGCCAGTCTCGTTGAATGAACATCGCACTAAAAAAATTTATCGAATAAGGTAAGTTAAAATTATACAACACTTATACAAACAATTTCATATAATTATCTTATATTTAATAAAGAAAACAAATTCCACAACATTTGAAAGCCAATATTTAAATTAATATTTAGGCTATTAGCGTTCTCATCTTAACGCGCATTTGTATTTTTCTTGCAAAGCATGACTCAAATGAAGAAAAATGAAAAAGTAAACTTATAACAGCTATATACATATTCTTGTTTACGTCTCAAAAAAGAAGAAAGGTAATGTGCATAACGGCTTGAAAAAAGAAATTTAGATGGACTAGCAATCAGAGGTAATCTCTCTATAATAATAAATAAACATAAATCTACATTAATAAATAAATGTCAAAGAAGTATGATATATACGAGTACAAACACAAGTAAAACAAGCGTTTAAATATTTAAATCATAGTAGATAAATAAATCCAAATCGATTATTTCTTCATTGTCCATTATACGAGTATACTCAGGCAAATTACACTAAATACGATTTCTATTAAGCAAAAGATTCAAATTTTGTTTAATAAAATTATAAGGGGATCAGATGCGTAACCAGTGGTGGGGGCAAAGCTTTTTTCTTCCTTTGTATAAAGGCAAAGGTGACACGAGAAATGGCAATAATTACCGACAAATTACAAACGAAATCTAGGCATTCGATACCAAATTATTATTAAGATATACGACAAGATTCAAGGATTGCATAACATTATCATCGATTTGGAAAAATCATTCGATATGCAATACATAGTTCAGGAATGTTTAACTTTTCACCGATGTTATTGCTTTGATAAACAATGTCGTAAACGCCTTTCAGGCGCCTCGTTATAATAGAAAAAGACGGTAAAAGATGACGGTTTTACACCGAAAATCTGCATTGCCGTTTTTCTGAACCCACAAACTCAATCCCTGACATCTATTTAGAAGCATTCGTTAGTATGTATATAGAAAAATAATTGGATCACTCAAATGTAAAAATATCGACAAACACTCTTAGTCTCGGTAATGAGGTGATCCAATATAGAGGGGAGGACTAAGGTTATGTAGGGTCGGTAGAATGGTACATAGATTCGCGCATTTAACCAACCCCTCAACCGGCGCAGATGCGATTATAGGCAATACATACTATATTTCAACGCTTAATAAAAGAAGATGGTTTTCTAGATGACAGAAATATTCTCATATATCCATCTACAAAAGAAGTCCATAGAACGAGAATTCGATTGCATAATTAGCTGTTGTAACAGTGACTGAGGGGAAAACTAATACCCTATTACTTACTCTGTTCAACGTGTAATGAATTCAATCAAAAATCGCATTCTACAATGTACGGTTGCAATGTAAACAGGACTTTTTAAAAATAACAACAAGGCGTTGTCGAAAATTGTACTTAGTGTAAAATCTTCACAACTTATTCATATTGTGATAACCAGTTAAATGTGAGCAGCGACACCTAGATTTACATAGCAGAAGATGTCGATACGTGAATAACAAACAGAAACTCCGAGAATGTTCTTTAAGCGGTCCAAGAAGAAAAGAGTTAAAGCCTCCCTCATTCGATGGCCAGACCTCATGGTCTACTTATAAGAAGCAGTTTCAAATGGTTGCCTGTGCAAACGACTGGGACAATGAGGAAAAGTGCTTAGCCCTGACAATGGCCTTGCACGGTCCTGCAGCAGAATTGTTACAAAAAATAGACATCGAAAAGCATAAAGATTAAGTGACTTTAGTACAGGCTATCGAGAAACGGTTTGGGGATAACCACATGCAGGAGGTTTACAATGTCCAATTCCACAGCCGAACGCAGCAACTCCAAGCAGACGTGAGTAGACTGGCACATTTATCATACCCCACCGCAGCCCAGGAAATTATCGACGAAATAGCAAAAGATGCATTTATCAGGGGAATTGCAGATTCAAAGCTACAGTCAGCAGTAAAGATGGCCGAGAAAAGAACCCTTGCTGAAGCACTTGCCTTGGCGATGGAAACAGCCAATCAGGTTTCCAACACATTGCGTCAGGGAAGCAGTATCTGTTGAATGCTCATGCGCAAGAATTAGTGCCGAGGAAAGAGATACTCCACGGACATTTTCAAAGGCAGTATAAAGAACCTGTGCGACGAAAAGGCCCTCACTGTGGTAACAAGCAAATGAAGGAAGAAATCGGCAGAAATGGCTATCAAGAAGCCGGTCAACCTTCCCAAAGCCATCAGTCGTCGGGAGCACAAGTTGACGGCCACAGAACCACCATCCAAGTCTCGCTGGCAAAATGATGCAATAAAAGCCTTTTGGTGGTAGTAGTCAGCGGTAAGGAGAAATGGATGGCAACAATAGATACCGGTGCCACGGCCCCAATCATCAGGAGGGATCTTGTGCAGAAGTCTTGGTTGCATAACACCAGCAGTTGCAGCTTGAGAACAGCTACGGTATATGGTGAAGTCCGTATAAAAAATTCACCTGGCCGGAATAGTCTCCTCTCACGTCTTTCTGGTGGCTGACATATACGACGAGAATGGGTGGAGCCATAAACAAAAAGGATCTACATCCGAACGTTGCTTTCAAGATCGCAGTTGCGATCTAAATCAGTGCGATTGAGAGCGCACATTCGCACAGCTAGAGCCAAAAGGGAGAAGCGTAAACTACCGTTCTTCCTGGTTCAGCTAAGTCCCAACAGCAAACTGGATGGTCTAAGGAGCATCAAAGTCCTAGACTACCAGGTTGTACACTGGGAAAAATTAAAGAGGAGCGAAAACATGTTACAATGTGTTCGCTGCCAAAGGTTCGGGCACGCCGCGTCGAACTGCGAAATGCAGCCTCGATCCGTGAAGTGTGGAAAGAACCACAAATCCGAAGAATGCGCTCTAGGCAAGGACGGAGCGTCAGAAAAAAGCCAACTCTCTTGCGCGTTATGTAGGAACACGGGCCACACCGAAAATTATCGGGGTTGTCCCAAATTCCAATACATCAAAAGAGTAAATCTGGCTCGGCAGCAGAAAGTGGAAGTTAAACGTCCACTCGTGCAGACACAAACACCAGCCGTTACTCCCCACGTTACCTACGCCCAAATGGCGGCAGGTAGGGGAAATACGGTACAACAACCAAAGGTAGCTTCTCAGGCCCCAGCGCCTAGAGCACCGGAACCTGTACCTGACATGCTGGCTATCTTGCTCTCTATTCAGGGGCAGATGGCTCAGCTTCAGCGTCAAATACAGGAACAGGCTAAGCGGGTAGATCAAATATACGCGCTGCTGCCGGGCCTAACGCACCTCCAGTCGTAATGGGTACGTACATGGCGGAGCAAACCCTGAAGGTCCTTGCAGTGAATGTTAATTCACTGATTAGGTTCGAACGAAGAGCCACACTATTTAAGTTGCTTAAAGACCAAGCCCCTGATGTGCTCTTGGTTAGCGAAACTAAGCTTACCAAGAGACACAAAATGAGGCACAAAAGATATAAAATAGTACGGAGAAACCGACCCAACTCCATTCAGGGAGGAGGCGTTGCGATTTTGGTACGAAAAGGTATACGGTTTAAAAGAGTATACAGTCGTGTAGTACGTAGGTTCCAGGTGCTGGAAGCATGCATCGTGTATATCCCTCTCCGTAGTGGAAAGCGGTTGTACATGGTGTCTGTCTATTCACCTAAGGCTACTCAATCCACCTTATTTATCTCAGAGCTCGAACCACTTTTTCGATTTCTGAGGCTGGAATTGGAAGACAACTATTTTATTATCGGCGGAGATTTCAACGCCAAACATAGTGATTGGGGATATAATACACCAAATACTAGAGGGAACCTACTATTCAATTGGTGGGGTCAACACAGTGTGATGTATCGACTCGGCCTTAAGGCGACGGACAGTCCGTCGTTTCCTAGACACGGGTCCTATTTGGATCTCCTGCTGTTCGACACACGAATACACCTGACATGCACAAACCAACAAACCATAAACTGTCTACGCACTTTTGTGTATGACAGTGACCATTGCGGACTCAGTACCGAAATAACCATTCCGGACGAAGCTGCGGAATTGGACGAGTTTGTTCAAAGGCATGCCTACGACTATAGTAGGGTGCGTTGGACAAACTTCTCCAGAACAATGACGAGAACACTCTCCTCGAATTCGCTCTACCCACCGTCCAATAGAAATCTGTCGAGGAGATTGACAGGTATCTAAAACTAATGGACGAGACAATTAAACGAACAATGGACAAAACGATACCTCGGTATCAATACACTGACAACGAAGACTTATTCCGCAACGCAACCATTGACGCACTGCACCGACATAAAAGTAGACTGCTGTCAAGGCTAAAAACCTTGTACAGGTAGTTTACTGACAGACATAACCCGGAGATTATGACGCTAAAGTCGTCGATCAAAAATCTCCAAGTATTAATAAAAGAAAATTACAGAGCATCTGTAAGTTTGTATTGGAACAACAAAATTCGGGCTGTAAACACCAGCAACCCGAATATGTTCCCGCAAATAAATAAAATATTTCGGAGGAAAGATCACAACGACCTTTCGTGTCTTAAAATCGCCCGAACGACGGACAACGAGAACATACTTATAGCAGCAAGCATCGATCCAAATGAGGCTGTTGATGATGACAATTTCTTTGTGATCGAGGATCCGCAGGAGAGGGTAGAGGCTATAGGAGCGACTTTCCAGGAAGTATATAAGGCGAATGACATCATTGGCCCGAACCACGACCTGGAAAATCGAGTCCTTGTGCACAATTTCTATCTTCGAAATGAAATAGTGAATTGGCGATTCGAGAACTCGGGTTTCACGACGCGAATATGGCAAATAATGTCATCACCAATGAAATGGTACTACCACCGTTCATTACGAAGGCAGAGCTCCAAACGATCTTCGAATCGCTTAGAAGTAAGAAATCAGTGGGAACCGATGAAATACCGAACATTGTGCTTCGACATCTCCCACTAGAAGCTGTGGACATTTATACCACCCTGTTTAATAATGCAATGAATAATGCACATTATCCAGCGCATTGGAAAACAGCGGTGGTACACCCCATCCCCAAAAGGGATAAAGACACATCCAATCCGGCAAATCTCCGGTCGATCAGTCTCCTTCCAAACATCAGTAAGGTATTCGAGAAGGTGATCAATAGAGTCCTGACTAAGTGGGTTGAGGACAAACATATAGTTCCGGATAATCAATTCAGTTTCAAAGCGGGGCATGATGTTATTCATGCTGCGTCTAAACTTGTTTCTGATATCCAATGGAACAAAGGCAAGAATCAGTGCACTGGTGCCTGCCTGAAAAGAAACAGTTTTACAACAGCCAACTCGATGCGGGGGTAAAGGTTATCTGCTACATGGCCCTTATCAGGCCTATGCTTGTGTTTGGATGTCCCTTGTGATTCAAGCAAGTTTATTGGAAAAGATTCGGGTGTTTGAGAGGGCTTGTTTTAGGACTTGTCTTCGGTTATACAGAACACCAGAGTCTGAGTACATAAAATTCTATCCTAATGAGGTCTTGTACAATAGGGCGAACCTAATAAGAGTGGACAACTTCGTCATTAAGTTAGCTCGAGGGCACATTGCAAGAGCAATGACCTCATCAAACAACCTGATCTCCGGGGCTTACTACCCCAATTATATGTATCACGAGAGAGTTCGCTTTGACGGCTTTATTCTTCCAGAAGCGTCCCTATATTTAGATAGTAAAGGTCTGATCCAGGACAGATTGGTGGTGCCGCTAATCTTCCACGTCGCTCGAACAGCTGCGGACAGGCGACTCAACTACGACAGAGACGTCGCACATGGCAGTGCGGAGCGTCTCCGGTTCAGTAGGTCGGTAGGGAGTCGCGACATAAGGGATGTTGCTCGGCAGTACCAATTCTGGTGGCTAGATGAAGGAGGGGACGTTTCGTCGTCGAATTTCTCCAGTAATACGTAGCTCCATAGGAAGCAAAGTCGGCCTTCTGCATGTTTGATTAGCCGTGGCCGGCTTACATACTGTTAGGTAGAATTAGGGTAGATGTAAGAAAAAAAAAATATAAAAATAAAAATCACAAAAAAAACAAAAAAAAAAAAAAAAATTATATTAGAGTAGAAGTGGGTAACACTCTAAAATGCGGTATAGGATTAGGATTAGATAGTTTAAGTAGGATTAAGTAGTTAAGATTTAGTTTTAGGTAGTTTATAGTTTAGTTTTAAGTTTTAAATTATAACAAAAGTCCATTTACTAAGTTTTTATACTTAAATTTTATTTTCTTAGTTTTAGTTTTAATAAATGTAAAAACAAAAATAAAAATAGTCTGTAAGAAACGTCGAAAGACATAGATTAAGTATTATGTTTAACTTAGAGTGCCCGCATGGGGCCAGTAAGATAGAATATGATTATTTGTAAGTTATTTAAGCTATTTTTTAAGCATTTTTTTGTCTAGCGTGTAAATGAAGTATGAAAATAAAAATGCATATTAAATGAAATGAAATGAGTGTATTGGCTTCCAAATCGGACAGTTCAGGGTTCAATACTAGCCAAATAAATCAAAGCATTAAAAATTGTTTAGCAAACTATTGTCAGTATAAAATGTGTATTTATTTGTATCTATAATTAGAATTTTTATACTACTGGCAACTCCCATCATAATACTCTAAAACTCTTATACACTATATTATATATAAATTTTTACAGCTCTATTTTGTTACGATTACTGTAAATCAAACGCCCAACTACCTTCTGTGTAATATTCTATTCTATTCTTCATATTTGATTTGTCAAAGCGAGATTTTTTGGGTTTTGGTTCGTCTTGCGAATGCCATTCGCCACTTTGGCGTTTGGTTTCTGTGTCATATTGAAAACACCACGTTTCATAATCAGTCACAATGTTGTAAAGGAAATTTTTGTTCTTTTTAGCCTCCTTGATGATGTCCTTCGGATGTGTACATATATACAATATTACGGTACAAGTTTTTTTTTCAACAGCCAACAATAATAGGTAACAACTTAACCTTTTCCGACTAACTTAATGCAAGATATTTATCGGAGTTAACGCGGATAGCAACAATGCTCCAAGACCTATTTTTCCATGATAGCAATAACTTGTATGGGAACGCTAAAACATGAGTCACTTTTTAAATAAATAAAATGCTAGCGCTGCCAAGTTATTCCTATGATAATAGCTAACGCCGATAGCCGTTTTTTTTTGTCACTGAAAATTAAGCGCTGATACCGATGCCAAAAAAACGCACCTTTTGTTTTGTAGTTGGAAATCGGCTGTCTCAGCGATGGCCTGATGTAATCTGTATAGAAGTTTCATTCATTCACATATACCACGTAATATATCATAGTAGCCCACTGACATCAAGTATAATTTTTACGACGCACTCGAGATTCTGATAGTTAAAACTAGTGCGCAAAACACTTTAACGCGTATCAGAGCTAACTACTTAACAAAACACAATGATTAGTAGCACAAGATTTTCTCACTGCCGAAGAAATCTATCATATACGAGGGCGGGTCAATAAGTCCGTGACTTTTTGAATTTCTGACCTCTTTACTGAAACAGAAACACTGCTCCTGTCAACAGGCATCTGTCAGTTGACTCCTGTCAAAATTTAAACTTGCTGCGTCAGTTAGTTTGTGTTTGACAGCTATTTTTATCAGACTACTCACTAATTTGAGGAGAAAATGGAAAAAAGTGAATTTCGTGTGCTTCACTTCACAGGAAGGTTTGGCGTTGTTTAATCGCAATATGGAGGAGTTTTTGCGCCGTTTTGTAACCGTGGACGAAACATGGATCCATCACAATACACCAGAGAACAAACAACAGTCAAAACAGTGGGTTTCTAAGGGTGAATCGGCGCCAAAGAAGGCCAAGGTGGGTTTGTCAGCCAATAAAGTTATGGCGACTGTTTTTTGGGATGCACGCGGGATAATCCACATTGACTACCTTCAAAAGGGAAGAACAATCAATGGGGAATATTATGCCAACTTATTGGACCGATTCAATGACGATTTGAAAAAAAAACCGACCTCATTTGGCCAAGAAAAAAGTTCTTTTCCACCAAGACAATGCAAGGGTGCACACATGTGCAGTTGCCATGGCAAAAATCCATGAATTGGGCTATGAATTGCTCCCTCATCCACCCTATTCTCCAGATTTGGCTCCGAGCGACTACTTCTTGTTCCCACACCTGAAGAAATGGCTTGGCGGAAAAAGATTTGACTCCAATGATGAAGTCATCTCGCAAACAAATGCCTATTTTGAGGACCTCGACAAATCATTTTTTTTGGAAGGGATAAAAAAATTGGAGAAGCGTTGGACAAAGTGTATAGAGCTCAAGGGAGACTACGTTGAAAAATAAAATTATTTTTTTATCAAAAAATCTGTGTTTTATTCCAAAAGTCACGGACTTATTGACCCGCCCTCGTACTATAAACATTCCTTCTATAATATATACTGGCTATACGCAGTATAAAAGAAGTTAATAATTTAGTCTAATCACATCTTGCGACAAGCACAAAACAGAATGCTTTAAGCTACATACCTCATAATGCCTGGAATAGTCAGAATCTACAGTCAAGTATGGAACATGCCCTGCCCTCCCCAAACATCTACGAACTGTGGGTCCAGTGCCCCACAATTATCAAGAAATAAGCAAACACAATTTTGGACTACCGAGAAAAGAAAAATTGTTCCCAAAGAAAACGAGTTACAGAAGAGGCGCATAAAAGGGCGCTCCAACGAACAACTAGAATAGCAACTGCAGAATTCGGTGCCTATAAAAGGTGGGAAAGGAAAGAATTGTACATGCATTTAAGCAGCATTTGCAGTGTGACTATGAACATGAGGAAGAGAGAGTAAAAGGCAAAAAAAAACGTCTGGCTCTGACAGACAGATCTGTAAGTTAATTAAACAGATGTATTTGAGTAAGGGCGAAATAATGCATGTCCGATGACTGGAGTTTCAGTCCTAAGTGTCAATGAAATCTGGTACTATTTACTACATAGTACCGCTTATGGTCTGAAACAAAGCGTCACAATCGATAGCTTCTAACTTCGAAGTAATCCGGAAATTTCCTACTTCGTCGTTAATGTTTATTCCTCAAATAACACGAGTACCTATGTAATTGGAGATCAGACAAAGACTAACTCTTGAAAACCGTTGCAATATTAGTTTGATAAAAAAAATTGGCTACAAAATTCCTAATTTAAAAGAACAGTGTGAACCTCTATATAATTGTTGGAAACAGAAAAGCGCAGCTTAGACTGTGGTCCATTAATATGTACGAGTATATAGTTCGTCAAACACTCCCCTACGGGAGGGGGCGAATGAAGAATATGGCAAAGCCACAAATTCTATGACAACTAAGATGCGAATGTACACTCCACGAAATAATGATAAGGACAAAACAAAATAGCTTTCTTTAAACATTTTTTCTTAGAAATTTAAGAAATACGAGGGGCGTTCAACATATTCTCGGTATCGGGGTGAAGCTGTGGTTGCATATATAAATTGACTTATTTATCAAGTAATACTATTATTTTAGTGCATTCATGTAAAATTTCATATAAATGTGATTATTAATTCGCGTTTTGTCTCTAGTTAAACAGAATCATAATGGCAACTGAGACGATGATGGTGAAAATTGAGCATCGCGCTGTAATTAAATTTCTCACTAAGCAAGGAAAAAGTAAAAAAACTATTCATGAAGAGATGGTGGCTGTTTACCAGGGTTCCGCATCTTCATTATCAACTGTGCAAAAGTGGTCAAGTGAGTTCAAGAGAAGCATTGAAGACGACCCCCGCTCCGGCGCCCCGGCTACTGCTTGTACGGGAGAAAGCATCAAAGAAGTGAAAAAACTTGTTCTTGAGGATGCCCGAATAAAGGTGAAAATGATGGCAGAGATCACCAAGCTTTCAATTGGTACCATTTACACCATTCTTCATGACCATCTTAACCTTTCAAAGGTCAGTGCAAGGTGGGTGCCACGAATGCTCACAGCGCCTCAGAAAAAAGTGAGAATCGCATGCTGTAGAGAGCTTTTGGAGATGTGTAGTGAGAACGCGGACGGTGTTATGGATCGAATTATTACTGGGGACGAAACATGAGTCCACCACTATGACCCTGAAAGCAAACAAGAGTCCATGCAGTGGCATAAAAAAGGAAAAGACCCCCCGAAGAAGTTCAAAGTCACTCCGTCTGCCGGGAAGTTCATGGCCACGGTTTTTTGGGACTCAAAGGGAATCTTGCTCATTGAGTACAAAAAAAAGGTGAAACCATCAACGCCACATCCTACGCTTCCACTTTGCATAATTTGGGGGAGGAAATTAAAAAGAAAAGACGGGGTAAACTCGCAGCGGGTGTGTTGCTTCTTCATGACAACGCTCCATTTCACACGGCGCAGGTTTCCAAGGCTGCTGCGCGAGATTGTGGTTTCGAAGAAATCCAACACCCACCCTATAGTCCAGACCTTGCCCCTAGTGATTATGTCCTGTTTCCGGATTTGACAAAATGTCTTCGTGGAAAAAGATTTTCGGATGATGAAGAACTCAAGTCGGCAATAAATGGGCATTTTGCAGAGAAAGAGGAAATTTATTTTTTTGAGGGTTTAAAAAAGCTTATGTCAAGATGTAACAAATGCATTGATGTTAGGGGAGATTATATTGAAAAATAAAAACAATGTAAATTGAATTCGCATTTTTCTTCATATCGATACCGAGAATATATTGAACGCCCCTCGTACATTTAATTTTTAGTAACTTCATAACAAAACAACTCGAATAGAAATTAGTTATTAAAATTAACTTTTATTTTATATTTTTAATTATTTTTTTAAATTCTTTTCTTTTTACTTTAGTATTTGTATTTGAAATACTTTTGATTCGAAATCAAATCAAATCTTAGTACTTAGTGTTTAATCCTTTGTTTCTAATTACATCTCGGAGACGTCGTGGCATCGAATTAATCAGCGATTGTATCTGAACTGTGTCGATTTTTTCCCATTCTTCCTTGATGGCCGTTTTGAGATTTTTCAAATTATCAAACTGACACCCATTTTTAAAAACATTGCGCGACAAAACCGCCCACACGTTCTCAATGGGGTTTAAGTCAGGGTTGCAAGCGGGCCATTCCAATAGAGAAATATTTCGGGTTTTTAGAAACTCCTTTGTAAACTTGGATGCATGTATAGCCTGTTGAAATATAAACTCGCTACCGAATAATTGATCCCCAAGGTCAACTAAAACATCATCTAAGAGCTCAGTGTATTTTTGGCTATTCATTTTAGTTGATATAAAACATATAGATGACTTTCCAGAGCAGCTTATAGCCCCCTAAACCATTAACGTGCCTCCTCCGAAATTGCGAGCATGCCTGAGCTGCCTTTCGGCCCTTATATCATGCCAATATTTTTGGCACCATCTGACCCATCAAAATTAAATATTTTTTCGTTAGAAAATACCACTTTACACCACTCTTCGTCCCAAAATTGAAATTTTTCAGCAAAAGTCAACCTGTTCGCTTTGTGTCGTGCTGTAAGCGTCGGTTTCGGCTTACGTTTAACATATTCAATGGTATTATCTGACTTTAAAATTTGTTGCACCCGCCTTGTTGACATATTTAGCTTTAGAATGCTTACAATTTCAGGACTGATGGATTTATTTACAGCAAGACGTCTTATTTCTCGAATATCTCTTGGTGTTAATGTTGGTTTTCTTCCTGTACTTCGCTTAACTCCATAATTTTCGCCAAGATTTATATAATTTGCTATAACAGTTTT
This sequence comes from Volucella bombylans, assembly GCA_949129095.1. NCBI lineage: Eukaryota > Metazoa > Arthropoda > Insecta > Diptera > Syrphidae > Volucella > Volucella bombylans. Next base: position 156,825,322 of record OX422143.1, read on the forward strand.
ATTTCTTTTTAGAATAGCTCCGATTTGCCTTGTTGTTTTCCCCTGTTCTCTGTAAACAGCCACACGTCCTTGCTCCTCTTCGGTTAATGGCTTTACATGAGGCATTGTAATTGATATTTGCGAAAATCTAAAGCATTCCAATTTTTTCTAACAAATAATTAAATATTTAAGACTAACAAACCCTTTTTCTGTCGAAACTCAGCTTAAACTTATATTTTTTTTTAATTATTCTTTCACTTAAACACAACTGGCCTTATCAATATTTCGTACCACAAAGAAGATCACTCATCAGTGTAAAACAAAACCTAAGGGAACAAACAAAGATTTCTTTGTCCTTATCATTATTTCGTGGAGTGTAGTTGAAGTTGGTGTTGGAAACTGAAGGCTGTGTCCCGCAAATTCATTCAATTCTCAAAGCATAACACTGGTAAACACTATTTTTGTCACACGAACTTTGTGATGAATTTTGTTCATGTTGGTGTACCCTCATTAACAATATATAATAATTTTGTTTCAATCATGTCCCGTTTTTTTGTGACAGCTACATATTCATTTCTGACCTCATATACGTATCTTTTTTTGAATGACTTCATTTAGACGACTGTATAACTATTGCATTCAACTAACTTACATAGTATATACGTTTGTTACATCGTAAACATGCCACGAAAGTGTTCTAACAACCCTGACAGTTTTTGTTATGTCTGTGGAGAATTAACTTTTACATCTCAGCGTCGAAATTTCGCACCAAGGGATCATGCAAGTGATTGCTATTTTTGTTTGCCTCAAACAAAAGGCATTACAACCAAGTCCAAACACACTATCCAGTATCCAAACTTGTCTTCGGCCAACAGACCCATCCTACATAGTGCCGAACTGCCTATGCCAAAACCTCCAAATCGATCAGAAAGTCAGTAATCTACTCCGGACCTTGTTCTAAATCAGCACGATAAGGTACCTGAAGATAGAGACCCAAGTATGAACCGTGAACTTCAAAAGAACCGCACTTATTGACACAAAGTGATTTAAACGATTTAGTACGTGGTGATTTGAATCTGTCTAAAAAAAAAACAGGCTGAACTGGAATTTACTTTCTCCTGATACGTAAATTTCTTATTTTCGACATCGTGGCGATGAAATAAAACTTAACTTTTTCTATTGTAATGACGTTCCTGTTTTGATGAATTTATTAAATTTTGAATATGATCCAAATCACTGGCGATTGTTCATTGACTCCTCAAAAACTAGTTTGAAAGCATTGTTATAATAATAAACTTCCTTACGAAAATATGAGATTTCTTCTTGAAGAAATTGAATACAGTAAACACGCTTGGAAAATTTGTGGCAATTTTAAAGTCATTGCACTTTTGCTTGGACTACAGCTTGGTTACACAAAATTTTGCTGTTTCATTTGCGAATGGGACAGAAAAAATCACTATACAAAGAAAGTGTGGCCCAGGCGTAAATCAGCAAAAATTAAAGTGGGAATATTTTTAGGTCCACAAATACGGCAACTAATAAAGGATAAGAGCTTTGAAGAAAAACTGAATCATTAGGAAAATGTTTTTTGAACGTTGTCCAAAATTTTCTAGGATAAAATTAATCGGAAAATTACAAACACTTGTACTTTTTACGAAAATACATGTTTTGATGTCACAAGGAAACCTGACGTGTCAATTTTTTTTCATTCACATATTATTGTTTGGTGGCGCTAGTACTTTCAAAATTTGATATAAATTTTCATGTGACAAAAAAAAAGTTAAAATTTGTTAAACAGTGTAATTATTCAATTCAAAATGACAATGATATGACTACACTAACGTGTGTTAATATGCATGTATTCTTAATGTGAGAACTCTTTAACTTGTCTACGATAACAAATTTTAATTTTATTCATATCATATTCAATTACAACCAACTTGTAAATATTGTATGTATTGTACAGTAAAAGTAAAAGTCATACAATTAAAATTCAATAAGTTATTTCAAACAAAGCAAACAAAAATTAGTAGACGATAAGTACATTTTGCATTAATGAAAAGCAAGTACATATTTAAACGAGTAAAATTAACATGCACAATCAACATGAACATAAAAAAATAAGTAAAATAAAAACAAATTACAACACTTACAGCTTTCTCTAGTTGAATCTGAAATGCAAACGAAAAAAAAGACGCATATATTAACAAGAAAAAAAAACAGAAAACTAATTTAAGAATTAGCATGAAAATAGTAGATTATTTGATTTATTAAAAGTTTTATTAATAATTAAAAGTGCAAATTAAAATGGCTGAGGAGAGGAAACATCAACTTTTTGTATACATATAGTACAATAGGTTTAAGGATCAACTATTACGCAAGTGAATGTGCTACAACAATAACTATGTATCTACATATATTACGAAGTATATAATATGGAACAATTTATTTTATTGTAATTTAAAATATTCGATTCTCGTAGTCATTAAATGAACTTACGAGGGGCGTTCAACATATTCTCGGTATCGGGGTGAAGCTATATAAATTGACTTATTTATCAAGTAATACTATTATTTTAGTGCATTCATGTAAAATTTCATATAAATGTGATTATTAATTCGCGTTTTATCTCTAGTTAAACAGAATCATAATGGCAACTGAGACGATGATGGTGAAAATTCAGCATCGCGCTGTAATTAAATTTCTCACTAAGCAAGGAAAAAGTCAAAAAACTATTCATGAAGAGATGGTGGCTGTTTACCAGGGTTCCGCACCTTCATTATCAACTGTGCAAAAGTGGTCAAGTGAGTTCAAGAGAGGCAGAGAGAGCATTGAAGACGACCCCCGCTCCGGCGCCCCGGCTACTGTTTGTACGGGAGAAAGCATCAAAGAAGTCGAAAAACTTGTTCTTGAGGATGCCCGAATAAAGGTGAAAATGATGGCAGAGATCACCAAGCTTTCAATTGGTACCATTCACACCATTCTTCATGACCATCTTAACCTTTCAAATGTCAGTGCAAGGTGGGTGCCACGAATGCTCACAGCGCCTCAGAAAAAAATGAGAATCGCATGCTGTAGAGAGCTTTTGGAGATGTGTAGTGAGAACGCGGACGGTGTTATGGATCGAATTGTTACTGGGGACGAAACATGGGAAACAGTGGCATAAAAAAGGAACAGACCCCCCGAAGAAGTTCAAAGTCACACCGTCTGCCGGGAAGCTCATGGCCACAGGTTTTTGGGACTCAAAGGGAATCTTGCTCATTGAGTACAAAAAAAAAAGGTGAAACCATGAAAACATTCTTGTTTCGATAATATTATAGTTCTGATTTTGTAAAACTCCATTGGACAATTCAAAACTATACCTTTTTTTTTACAAATATAGAGAATGGATAGTTGAAATAACCTTTACTTTAAACGAATTTCTAGAACAATTATAAAATATATCTACTCGTATGTAATCAATGACAAGGTTAACTTCGCTGATGCAGCGCTCAATTGGTTCATTACTCTCATAATTAGTTCGGTGGAAATATCTACGGAGGTGAAATCCCTTGCGCAGATTTCTTGTTGGGAAATATAAATGTACGAGGATGCGTTCTAGTAAATAAGGACATTTAATATGATAATTACTCGTAATTACACTTAGGAACAAAAGTCTACATACACCACCAAAAATCTGGTAATTGAAAAAAATTATGACGAAAAACTAGTAATTTTTTTATAAAAGCTTTTATTTGTACAAAACTTAACAAAATACACATTATTCACTTTCATTAACTTAATTTGTATGCTTAAAATAAAAAAAAATAAAAAAATAAATTCAAATGTGATGAAACGAAAGTCTACATACAGGGCAAACAATTTAAAAAAATAAGATACTGTCAGTAAAAAAATAGTTTTTAGTATCTGGTTGGACTGCCATTGGCATCGATGTCGAGGCATTGAAATTACTAAGTTTTGAGTGATTTCTGCGTTTATTTCTGACTAAGCTTTTCTTAGTGCCTCTTTTAGAGTTTCACGTCCAGTTATGGCATATTTTCGAAGTTTTCGCTCAACTTCATCCAATATATGCTCAATCGGGTTTAAGTCCAGCGATTGTGGTGGAAAATTCAGCTGCTGTGGCACATGTTGTTGCTACCATTCCTTAACTATTAGAACAGTATGTTTTGGATCGTTGTCTTGTTGAAAGATCCAATTTTGTCCTAGGACTAAATGCTCCACAGTTGTTGATAAATTATCTTCCAATATATCGATAAATTTATATCTATTCATGATCCCATCAATAAATGCTAAATTTCCCACTCCGGACGTTGCCATAGCCCCCGAAACCATGACGCTTTCCCCACCATGCTTAACTGTTGGAATAATATTTTTGTTGTCCAGCGTTGTTTTTTCTTTTCGCCATATCTTTTGCCGGCCATCTGATCCGAAAACATTGTATTTGCTTTCATCTGTAAATATAACTTTAGTCCAGAACTCAATACCCTCATTTGAATACATTCTAGCAAAATCTAGTCGCAGTTGTTGGTTTTTAGGAGAAATTAGAGGCTTTTTCCTTGATACCCGGCTTTGAAAGCCTGCCCGATGTAAGACTCTGCGAATGGTAATTGGGTGAACCACTTTTTTAAATGAATCCGCGAGCTGATCGGCCAATATTGGAGAACTTATTTTCGGATTTTTATCAACTTCCTTCAAAACTGCTCGAATGTCTCTGTTTGATAGCTTTTTTGGACGCCCAGACAGACCGACACTTACTTTGAATAGTTCCACTTTCATTATAATTTCTAATTATTGTCTGGACAATACTTCGGCTTAATTTGAGTATTTTTGCTGTCTCACTGTATGATTTCTTATCTCTTCGATGCTGGATTACTAAATGCCCAACCGAAATTGAAATTTTTTTACGACTCCATTTCCATTTTTTTCGCTAAAAAAACGATTTACACGAGACGAGAACAAATGAAAGACCTCGACTAACACGCGATTTACAAAAACAGGCATAAAAAATATAACTGTTAACTCAACAGACAAGAAAGATGAGTTTTGCATAGTGGTATTAAGCTGTATGTAGACTTTTTTTCACTAAATTTGAAATATTTCGTTTATTTTTCTTAGATAAAATAGTAATATTAAATTAATTTATCATATATTGCAAGGTCTTGCCTCAATAAAAGTTTGCATAATGCTTTTTATTTTGTTTTATAAATATTTCATTAATTACAAAAAATTTGAGGGGTGTATGTAGACTTATATTCGATAGTGTATATCACTTATGAGCATTATGCAAACATATTTTCGTGTATCTTCAAGAGTCAGCAAGTTAAAAGGAATGCATCTAGTTGAGCAAGGCGGTGTGTCGATATTGCACCTAACCTTTTTAAAAACAAACTTCGTGAAACATTTTTGTACTCTTTCTATCCTCTGAGAGTCATTGGCGTAGTATGGAGTCCAAACCGGACTACATCAAAGACAAGCAAATTTGCATTAAATATTGTAGAATTTCAATTGCTAATAAATGAGTCCTAACAAATAGAAAAACTCCATCTCCACTTGAAAGACCAGTTTTTACTTGACTGCGATCTTTGCGAAAAATTTCATAATGATTCTCATTACACATTTCCGAACTTTTGTGATTATTATTGAACTAAGTTTGGGTTAAAACCATAATGTTATAATCGTGACAAAAATAAGAATATAAATTATCTAATCTGGTTCTTATACCTCCATATTTTGATAACACAAACTCAAATTACTAATTTTGGTGACGGAGCAACAAGCAACATCAGTCTCATCATTTGGAACAGCGGCAGCAGCTACTACGGTAGTTGCCAGATCATTCGGTGAAGCGGGTGAGGAGGGAAAGCAGTAACGTTAAGAACAAGATGAGCTGGGCTCTTGATGCGCTCTCTTCGTTTTTTGGGCGCCGAAATTGGAACAATGGCACACGAATTCCCTTCATACAAGTGTCTGAGTTAAGCAACGAAACGGAACGAAAGCATCATTTTAATTAGCTTGTGAAAAGCAAGTGTTAGTGGTTCCATGTTGATTGCCATTGACACGTATTGAAGAATTTCATTATCATTCTCGTTTGAAAGTGGAATGTCCTTAGAGAAAACAAATCATATTATCATACATTGCGAAAACGCTATAACTTAGTGCCGCTTATTAAAAACAACGATCAGAACTATTGATCTTATCATCGTGTATCGAAATAAATGTTTAAAATTAAGTTGTTCACAAACAGAATCAACCGACCATTTTGGGGCACTAATTTAGTTTTAAAGCCGCAGAATTTCAGAATATATGAACAATAATACACACGTGCTCGTACAATACATGCATCCAAAATTAATTTACATTTTGATTTTATGACGACAATTTAAAAGAATATTATTACAGAATAAAATTTAATAACTTCAAATCCGAATTACAAATTATTAAAAATCAAATAAGCGTGAATATTGATGTGTTTCTGCTTAAGCAACATCCTAATGTAATGATTGATCACCAGAGAAACAATGTACGGCCGATGAATGCACATTATTAAACAGTGGCGTCTTTATATGAACTATTATACTTCAATGTATACGTCTTTCCAATAAGGACTTGACAACTTCTTTTTTAAATAAAACGCAAACCATTTGAGATATTTCAAAAACTTTATTATCGGCTTGAAGTACAATCAAAATATTTATGAATGGAACTCGACCTTGTTCATATGGCCACCGCGGGAACGTTTGCAGCGGTCGACTCGTTGAACCCAATTTTCAACGACTCGGCCACACATTTCGGCTGAAACGGCCGCTATTTCGAGTTCAATGTTGGCTCTGAGCTCTTCCAACGTCGTTAAAATTTCAATCGCACGAACGAGGCGGCCAATCGACTGGCCCAATTTCTTGAGATAACACGCTCACCATACTTACTCTTCAATAAATCGATTGTAGCGTGTGCTGTGTGGCTTGTGGCATCACATGTCGTCCAAGTCAATATCATCCAATTCGGGCCAAAAATAATCGGTGATCATCAGCGATAACTCTGACCATTCACAGTAACGTGACGATCGTTATCGTCGACAAAAAAAATATGAAGTGGTGATTCATGAAACACATGTGGATTTTCACCCGACCAATAACGCACATTTTGCTTATTGACGAACCCATTGAGCCAAAAATGAGCTGAAGATGATTTTTGCGATGAAATTCATCATCTTGGCGCATCTTCTCCAGAACTCAGTCGGATAACGTACGCTGCTTCAAATGGTCCATCGGCTTCAATTCTTGAGTCAGCTTGATCTTGTATCGTTGCCATAGCCGTCTCAGGAAAACATCTAAATACCATTAAAGAACTCCTCCAATCTCAACATATTAACCCGCTGGGCAGATCGCTGTGGATTGGGAATAAACCCCCATAAAATGATCTTGTCCTCTTTTCTAGGAAATATAAATAAATTCCAATCATAGACCCTCCTTCAATAAACGGTACCAGTTTAGTTTTGTCCGATACAGCAAAATATCTAGGTCTCATTTTTAACAGGAAACTAAACTGGAAACCTAACATTCAAGAAAGAGTAAATAAAGCTACAATAGCTTTATTCTCTTGAAAAAAAGCCATTGGGAACAAATGGGGCCTTCAACCTTGCATAACCTTGCACTGGCTATACATCTCGGTCATAAGACCGATACTTACTTACGGGGTGGTTGTCTGGTGGACGGCCTTGGAAAATGCAGCCAACCGCATTAAACTAAACAGAGTCCAAAAAAAAAGAACAGCATGTCTATGCACAAGCGGAGCCTTGCGGTCTACCCCCTCTGCGGCATTAGATATTCTGCTTCACTTGACACCCCTCGACATTTTTAGCAAGCAAGTAGCTGCGACTGCAGCTATTCGCCTTAAAGCGACTAAACAGTGGACAAATAATTCATTTGTCCACGCCAATATTCTTAATACATTAGGAATCCTCACAGAGAACATCGATTACACCATACCTGAACTTGGGTTTGACAAAAACTTCCATGTAAGCTTCCCCTCTAGATCATTCTGGGAGGAGGATGCTTTCATGGAGGACAAGTCAATGCATCTCTACACAGATGGATCTAAAACAGATAGCGGAGTTGGTGGCGGTGTTTTCTCAGATAAGCTAAATCTAAGCCTCTCTTTCCGCCTTCCAAATCATTGTAGCGTGTTCCAGGCGGAAATTTTGGCGATTAAAGAAGCTCTGTCCTGGCTGAAGAAAAACGTGATATCTGCAAAGGATATCCGCATATTTTGGGATAGTCAGGCCGCCACCAAGTCCCTGGACTCGGTCTCATTATATTCTAAAACCGCCCTTGAATGCCGATCATCTCTCATGGAGATGGCAGAGCAGTTCAACATTCACCTTTGTTGGGTGCCGGGCCACAGAGACATTCCAGGGAACTGCAGGGCGGATGAACTCGCCAAAATTGAAACCATTCTACCTATCCTACCGGACAAAGGTAGTATAGGTATACCAATCGCTACGTGCAAACTAACACTAAAGCTAGATGCCAATAAAAGAACAGACCTTAGGTGGACTGCTGAACAAACATGTCTAGCTACCAAACAAATCTGGCCAAGGCTGGATCTGAGTCGCTCTAAGTGTCTGCTCCTTTTAGATAAGAAACATCTCAGCGCCATAATAGGTGTCATTACTGGACACTGCGTCATAGGTAAGCACGCAAGAAGGCTTGGCGCTTTTACTAATGATTTCTGTAGAAGCTGCATGGACGAGGAAGAGGAGGAGACAATCCCCCACCTACTCCGAACATGCCCAGCTCTCTTCCAGAGAAGGAAGCTTCATCTAGGAGCTTTCTTCTAAAACGACCTAAACGATCTAGAAAAAATAGACGTTAACAGTCTCCTACGCTTTATTATAAGCTCAAACTGGTTCCAGTAGTAAGAAGATCATAGATCCACGTGGCATCACAATGGGCCAATAGGCCTAAGTGGGTTGGTATTTCCAACAACCACTCTTACCTAACCTAACCTTGATCTTGTATGGGAGTAAACCAATATCCTTACGCAAAATACGCCATAATGTGGTCTGAGAGATGCCCAATTATTGAGAACGCCATGGAATTGACTGATTTGGATCGTTTGCTACGGACGCCTGAACGGCAGCGATATTTTCACCACTTCGACCAACCCGTTGTCTCACTGACACGGCAACATCACACAACGAATATGTAGACTCAAATTTTTGCACTAAACTTGTTATTGCCTGTGTACAAAGGCGAGAATTACGACCGAAAATTGGGGTTAACGCTCTTAAAGTTGCAGTCACCGACTCTGAATTTCGGTAGAAAATTTTTATAATTTGCAGACGTTGCTCGTTCGTGTACTTTACCATGATGAAAATGTTGAGTTTACTGAATAAATTGACAGTGACAGTTTGATGATTAGTGAAAGAGTGCGTTCACAAATTAAATTCAAAGCTGTCAAGTCCTTATTGGAAAACCCTTTATTTAAAACTAAAGTCAATAGGATTTTCCAGGACCAGGGGATTTCGAAGAATTCGTTAAATCGATGAAATCGTTATATTAAGGTTACACTGTAATAATAATAATAATAATTATAATTATGTAATATCAAATCCCGTCGAAGAGACGAAAGAGAACGAAGTATACACGATCGACTGTAGTGCTTCTGTGAGACAATACTCACAAGCTTTACCTAATATTGGAAAGAAAGTATGAGAACATAGACCAATTCATTTCCCAGACATGGTCGTAGGAAAATATTCTGAGGACTAGCCCCCAAGAAATGATACCATATAGACAGCACCAATTATAGAGGCATTAGCCTCCTTAATATCGTGTCCAATTAATTCGTATTCGCACGTCAATCGCCGCATAGGTTACTGCCGTGACAAGCATTGAAAGGTATTAAAAGTGAAAGCAACAGCAATTGCATAACTCGTGCACCCTAATAGAAAGGGTTCTGAAAATAACTGCATATATTTTCGAAAAGTGAGGAAGAAATCTGGAGTAAAATTCGCTACCTGCATTTGCCGTGTTCAATGAAGTTTGGGAAAAAATCCAGTTCTTATTCGAAGATGAGTCTAATAAAATTGCTTTTGAAGTGGGAAAATAAATTTCATGAATTTTTTATTCTGTATTCATATATACAGTGTTGGACAAAACTGAAGCACGAAATGGCCATAATTTGCTAGAAACTTTATAATTATCAAAAAATGCATGTTTAACTTTCTCAAAACTATAAATATTTAGCTCTTAAATTATTTTGAAAACGCTAAAGTTAATCCGAATTTATTAAAAACTAATTCGTTCCAACTAAAACTTAAGCACCCCTGTATAGAGCAAAAACACGGAAAATTTTAGTTATTGATACTGTTTCCTTTCAATGTGCTGTAAATAACCCGTTATTTATTTCTTAAACTAGATTTTGACATTTGTATAAGCAGGGAAGCAGTTTGTCATCAGCACTGTAATTCGATCATAAAAATTTAAAAAGAAAGTGATAAAATGGCGCGCATTAAATATTCTACGCATCTAAAAGAACAAATCGTATCTGGTTTTTACGAGTATATCGGCGAATCAGTCGCATTTATTGCTGCTAAGCTTCATATAAGGCACACGGTTATTTCTCTCATAATTAGTCGATTCTATGTTCGGGGATATGTTCAAACAATTCATAATGGCGGCAGACCCGAAAAACAACTAATCGTGAAAATAGAAGCATCCATAAACTTATAAACAATGATCCATTTATATCGTTGAGTTGTATAAAAACTGAATTAAAGTTAAATATCTCCAGCAGACCGATCCGGCGAAGAGCGGTTGAGGGTGGGCTTCCATCATACCGAACAATAAAAAAACCATTTATTTCTCCAAAAAATCGCAAAGGCACATTTCAAATGCGATGAAATGGAAAACCGTGCTCTTCATTGACGAATCAAAGAATCTGATGGCTTTCGAACTGTTTGTAGACCAAAAGGAGGACGACTTAATCCCGGGTCAACTAAGAGAAAAAATTAAGCATGGTGGAGGCCCCCCCCTTAGTGTCTGGGGATATTTTTCTAATTAGGGAGTAATGCTAAACTTGTGAAGGACTGGTTTAATGAAAACCATATTACCGTTATAAAGTGGCCAGCATAAACCCCTGATCTCAGCCCCATAGACATGAGATTGGAAGATTGTAGATCGGAGAATTGATCGCACGAATGCCGTAATTTGGACTCCATTTATGAGCAGACTCAAAGCACCTGGAAAAACATTCCCATGCACATAATATTGTAAATAATCCTATTGAATTAATGCCTCGCCCTTGTTATGCAGTTATACAGAATAATGATTATTCCACTAAATATTAAAAAATAGATTTTGTTTTTTACAATTGAAATTTATTATGATATATTTTTTAAATTTTATAAAAATAAAATAATTATAAGGCCAAATTTTATTCTCATTTTAATACGTATAGAAATATGTATGTATAGTTTATGTAAAATCAAGACTTAATAGTTGGTGCTTGATCCTTTGTTGCTGATGACATCTTGAATGCGTCGTGGCATTGAATTAATCAATGATCGTATCTGAATATTTGACATTATCAAACTGACACCCATGTTTGAAAACATTTCTTGACAAAATTACCCAAATATTGTCAATTGGGTTCAAATCAGGGCTGCAGGCGGGTAAGCCCAATAACGGGATGTTTCGGGTCTTAAGGAACCCTTTTGTCAACTTAGACACATAGATAGCTGCGTTATCTTGTTGAAATATGAATTCGTTTCCCTATAAATCATCTCCAAGACCCACTAAAACATCATCTAAGAGCTCAGTATATTTTTGGCTATTCATTTTAGAAGAAATGAAAAAAAAGGTGACTTTTCAGAACAACTCATAGCACCCCAAAGCATTAACGTGCCTCATTCAAAATTGCTAGCATGCCTAGCCTATGATGCTTTTCAACTCTCTTATCATGCCAATATTTCATTCGGAAGAGCTGTCGGATAAACTGGGTAATAGTCCGTTTCGTATCACCGTGCAATTGGAAAGCTGCGCAAAGAGAGCCTGGAAGGGCATGCTACTCATCTGCTCACTGGAAAATGATATTTACGAAACGGCTGAACTTTCTCCACTTCCTTTCATATTTGACCCATTTGCATCATAAGCGCATTATATAATGCCATTCAAGCAGATAATCAGTGCACGCTGAGATTCAGTCATAGATGAACTAACCTAGAAGTGAAACTCTAGTAATCCCATTGCAAACCCTTAACTTTCGCACAGACATTCAAAATGAGAGCAATTTACAAGTAAAATTCCTAGAATGAAAGCGAATTGCACGAGTGTGTGTAATGTGTATAAAGTTTTTTTTGATTGAAATGGGCGTGGTTTGTATAAAATGGGAGGGAAGTTGCCATTGATGACAATTCACACGTATTCACAGCCAGGGTCACACGGACTGGGGCGATCAGTAGAAAACCGGTTTTGATTTTCCAATATCTGGAAAGTTTGACATCTAGGTTAGTTTATCTATGGACTCAGTGCGATCAACATCAAAGTATGGTTACGCTCGAATTTTGTCTGGATCACTTCCAGGATTACTGGAAAAGAGGGCACATGCGCAAGACATTGCACAATGATTTGAAACGGACTATAGCAATGTAACACAGACGCAGCAACAAAAACAAAATTAACTTTGCTCTTATGATGGGATTAGAGCCACACTCTATTAATTATTTTTTTATGAACACAGGGGGAACAGCGAAAAATTGATCTTGTCCTTATCATTATTTCAAGGAGTGTATTGTAATTCGACACTTCACCAGCTGTCCGTTGAAATGGAAAAGTGAATCTACAGTGTGTATAAAAAAATTATTTAGCTTATCTTACAAACGAGAGTAAATCAAATGACAAACTGCGTATATATATGTATGTACATAAATGAAAAATGCTATAGGCTGATTGATCGAATATTAAATTCGCTGTACTAAATAGGTACAACATCTGAAAAATGTGGTCCACTACCAAAGGAATTTACAAGAATTTTTAAGCCGTTGCCTTAGTCAACTAACCGCATTTATAGAGCAGAGCATCGAATTCGAAAATACCTCAAAATCCTAACTAAAGTTGTAATAGCAATATTCTCAACTTCCTTGTTCACATACACATGTAATCACATCTGGGCAATTTTCAATGCAGACTCAGCAGTGGTAAATATATAGTTTACCTATACTTGGATACACATTACGGTTATTTTGGATAATACAAATGATTTAAATATACAGAGAAAGATTATTTTATTATGGATCTATGGCCCAAGATAATACATCTGGAACATCTGAACTTAGAACAACAAAACCCTCAAGTATATTTCTCTGTTATTCTCTATTTATTTTTTTATTGTATTTTTTATTTTCAATGCGCTTGTTTATGCGCTTATTCAACTAATTATATACAAAATTTGGGTCGTTGTATTTTTATCAGCATAATCCACTTTCAACCAAAGTGCATACCATAAAAGACAGAAGAAAAATTCAAAATTAAATTAATTTTTATCTACACCGTATGGGAAAATATTTTAATTTTATCATTTCCTCAGTAGAGTTAAACACACACAAAAATATATACCTGTGAATCGGCGCCACAGAATTAAAGACGATTTTCCTTTCTTTCGTAGTAATACAAACGATACATTGACCTCAAAACACACAATCACCACCAAAACAAGATGAATTTTTTTTATATCGTCATATGTAGATATATAAATAAGTATGTAGGTGCGAGTCAGTTAAAAACAAAAAGCAAAATATTATCTGCAATTGTTGTAATTCTCCTTGTGAATAAAACAACACTACAAAGACGCTGACGATTGACTTATTTATTTCCAATTTGTTGTAAGAACAAGTTAATTTATTTACCAAAAAACATGTTTAAAACAATTTTAATCCAGTAAATACAAGCACGAGTTTTCCAATATACATATCTGTAAGCATACTATTTGGAATCAGAACGGCACACGAGTTTTTTTTCACAATTACCCTGGTTACCCTGAATAGTAAGCATGTTCTAATCGTTTGTCCTCTGATCTCATTGATAAAGTCACGTTTGGCAGCTGCTACTAGAAAAGCTAATACTTTGTTCAGCAGTCTACCTGCATACATACTCGTATGTAGCCTAACACACTGCATACTAACAGAATTGACAACAATAAACACCAGCATAAGTTTGCTCGAAGATGACATCATTAACGTAGCCATACAAGTAGCTATGAACGTTTTGTTGCGTTTTCGCTTTGTACTCGTATCTGTTTCGCAGATGACGATGTATCTATTTCTAGGTGCGGAACATCCTTCGATAAAAGCTTGTGACCAATCCAACAAAGGTAATTGTGTGGGTCAAATTAAAAGCAACAATATATGTATCTTACAATTTCCCAGGTTTTAAACATTCAACATTAATTATGAAAACTTAAATATCACCTTATCCGTATCTTCAAGGTGTGGGTGAATTCAATTGATTTACCTATTGTGCAGAAGTTATGTACGTATTAAAAACACACTCACAAAACACCGCCCACGTAAATTAATGACACATACAGGTTTGCACAAAGCGACGAACACCCATCTAGGACGGAAAAAAACAGATGAAGATGTAAAAAACATATTCAGAATGAAGAGCAATGCCTTCAAGCCCATCAACTGTCCAAATTATACATACAGACATCAGCTGACAATTTGAATATGCAAATAAAATTTTATCAAAAAAAAAAAAATAAATAAATAAATAAAGAGCTTGCACTAGATACAGAAATGTTAATCAAACTGCGATGAAGCGTGTTTGAAAATTATTCAAATAACCTTGATCAGAGTAGTCGCGAAGAATTACAAATATGTACTACTGTGAAAACTTGTAGCCCTCTTGAGCAAATTCAAAAAACAACAACCGGCTATCACGAGTGCGAATTCAAGGTAAGCTACTTCGTTTACATGTGCTGTCTTTGCTGGTGAAATGTATCATATGTGATAGTGATACTACATTTGATAAATTAAAAAAAATTTCATGTAGCGCATCAATAAATCTATTGATAAGAAAAAACAAAGAAAGGCTATTCTAACCTTCATAAAAGTTATTGACCACCAACACATCAAGCATTTTTAAATTGGAGAGCTTAAGGCTCTATGTAGATGGGCTAAGTAACTTAAAATTCTTTGTAATCCTACGCAGTTTCCTTTCAACTTAAACTTTTGTCTCGTTCCATAATAGACTAGCTATGATAAATTTTAACTCTATTTGAACACCTTTTTTTGAGAAAATTTTCACACTGACATATTGTATTTCACCCTTGGGATCAACAATTTTCTAAACTGACGGGGAAAAAAACAAATAGCATCGCATCGCACTAGTTTTTTAGTCAAATGATATCAATTTTGCTCAAGGCCACGCTGCGCAAATAATCTTTTTTTTTTTTTCTCGCGCTCCCAAGCTAAAGCCATTATCAAACTTCGAACAGTTAAAAATCAATTAATTTAAATTTTATTGATTGAATTTGGAAAGATGACTGGTATACCAATCGTATATATGCGACAATAGAACCATCACCATTCGGTTGTAGAGGACGATTTATGTTTTAACAAATTATCTGATAAAACAATCAACAATACGCTAGATCCACACGCAGCGACGTTGTTTTGTCTTATAACTTAAATAATTGATAATTAATTAAATAATGGTGCACGTTATCCGGATCTAAGTTTTAATTTCATCCAAATATCTGTTTCGTACGTATTCCTTCAACGCGTTTCTAAAAGTATCATGTGATCTTCCTAACTCTGACTAGTCCATCACTTGCGCGACAATGGCGATTTCAATCATATGGAGTTTACGAGTATATTCTAGTTTTGAGATGATATCTGTTACACAGAGGCTTGCATTATTATTTAGAGTATTATCGTAGCAGACGTACCCCGTTCACTTTGCTAATCGCATTAAATTCTATATGTGAAACCCCGAATCTATTTATGGTGAGGTTTGGAACGAATTGATTTTCAAGTGACTGGCATATAAAATCCTTCGGAATTCAATCAATTACTTTCCAACATCAGAAAAGGTTGTGAATTGGTTTAACGTTAGACAACCAATAATATAGTACATAGTATTCATATTACCTTCTTTAGATTTAAACGTCTGCTGTCAACATTTTGGTATTGCTTGGATCCACGTCTCTTTTGTGGTACATTTGGAGTGGCTCTAGCACAGCAATTTCATTCTAAACGTTCATTTGTGCGCTCTGTAACAACGGCCTCACTTTGGATACGGAGTGCGTGTTTTCACATACGCTAATGATAATGATGTTATTCGCTAGAATTTTCTCAATAAAATTATCACCTTATAGGCGGGAGAATTTTAAATGAATCCAATTGTTATTTTGTGATGGAAAGACCTTGTCAAAGATTGTTTCACATTGAGAGAAGTGGGCCAGAATCATAGACGTTCCACTCTCGGGATAGCCATAGACGGTTATCCAGAATTCATCGTATCTTGGCAATGGTGGACATTGGAATTGCCATTACGACAATCAAATGTTAAGGTATTGTACTTGTAATTGGCGGCGATGTAATGCGGTATGCATTAAAATTGGTATTTCACGGGTCCGTTCAGTTCGAATCATTCATTGATTGGTCCGTTTGGTATTGATTTAATGGTGATGCATATTGGATGGATTAATATTGTAAAACTCCTAGATTTGGACTTGCCGGCGTTTGATTTTGATCCGAATGGAGTGAGTCAAAGGGTCCTTGGATTGGCGGACCAGACATGCTGGCATTATGATGTTTTCTGACCCATTGCTTTGCAAAGTAGGAAACGATATGTTTCGGACTTTATTCGGTGACAAAGTGTTATTGGTAGGGGTAGACGGTGCAGTACTGCATAAGAAACAATGGCAAATATGGAGTTGTTCCAGTTTCTGGGCTGCCGCTAGGCCTTCCTAATGTCATTGTCTCCATTTTAATTGTATAAATTTGCTCAATAATACTTAAGACAGTAAAAGTTTTCTTTTTTATTTCGCGGTTCGTCAGCGGCTGTACTACCTTAATGACTATAAGAACTATAATAGGAGTTCCAAAGGATTGAACCTTCGTTAAAAGTTCTATGCAAAGCAAGCGGATGATGATAATTATATCATACCTATGTTATGCAATATCAATAGCGCAATTTTATATTCGTTGCTATCTGCTTTCTGCAAAATGTTATTGACTTGGCCTACTTGAAATCTTATCTTCAGTATTATTATTTTCTATAATTTCAGTTATGTCTATCACTTTACTGGCAGGTGCCCGAAACTCTGTCTACCGTTGGCAAAAAGCTAGATTTATTTTTAAATGTAATTAGGAAAAGCTATCATTTTATAGTTGAATTAGAAAAAAAGAAAACAGCATTTTAATTCATACGACCGACAGCAATATAATAATTGATTAATTAATTAAAGACAAAATATTTAACATACCTAACTTTCAAATCAATCTTTCTAAAGTCTGTGCAACTAATGGTGTACGCAGATGATATTGACATAATTGGGTGATCTCAGCAAGCTGTCACCGGTTAGTTCGCCAGCATTGAAAGGGAGCTGCCAAAATGGGTTTAGCAAAATTCCTGCTATGAATTCTGTCAACAACACATCAACAGAAATAAAACGAAGAATCACTCTTACCTTGCCAATCGCTATTTGTTTAGGCTAAGAAGGCAATTAAGTAGTAAGGCCCTATCACGAAAAACTAAGGAGAATCTGAGAATCCGTTCATATTTAGGGAGACATGCCAAATTTCAGTGCGATACTGTCTTCAGTTTTGTTTTGAGCGCTGATTGTTTCTGACGTGTTTGGCATCATGTAGAGTATGGACAAAAACGATTTTCGTTCTCTCATAAAACATTATTTTTTGAGAGGCAAAACGGTGAAGGAAACAAAAGAAAAGTTGGATAAATATTATGGGGCTAATGCTCCGTCAGATTACACCGTCAAATATTGATTTCGAGAGTTTCGTGGTGGCCGCAACTCCACTACAACTTCAAGTCCGCAGCGACAGGCCCTCCGATGCGGTTACAGAGGACAATGTCAAAAAAAATTACATGAAATGGTGTTGGCTAACCGGAAAGTGAAGGTGCGCGAGCTAGCAGATACCACAAAGATTAGTACTGAGCCCACACGCCATATTTTGGGCAATATTCTGCATATGAAAAAGTTATCCTGCCGCTGGGTGCCCCGCATGCTCACTCCTGACCAAAAACACGAACGTGAGAGCACTTCGAAAGAATGTTTGGACTTGCTGATGCGGAATCGGGCGGGCTTTTGGCGTCGATTGGTAACTGTTGATGAAACTTGGATCCACTATTACACACCAGAGAACAGAATGAATGGCAATGGACTGAAGCCGGCACGAGTGCTACGAAGCGGCCAAGGGAGGCTCGATGGGTCGGAAAGATTATGGCGTCGGTTTACTAGAAAAATCATCAACAGATTGAAGGCCGAAATCGCTGCAAAACGGCCTCACATGAAGCGAAAAAAAATTTTGTTTTTGCAAGACAATGCGCCGGCGAACAAGAGCATCGCAACCACGGCTAACATCAATGACTTAAGGCTCCAATTGCTGTCGCATCCACCGTATTCGCTCCATTTGGCTCCCTCGGACTATTATCTCTTCACAAACTTCTAAAGATGGGTCATCAATATATAATTCAGCTCACGCGAGGAAATCATCGACGCCACGGAGGAGTATTTTGCAGACCTTCCGGAAAATTATTTTTCGAGCGGGATAAAGAAGTTGGAAAATCGCTGGAATAAGTGTATCAAGCTAAAAGGGGACTATATTAAATAAAATAAAAAAAACATTTAAAAAAATTTTTTTTTTCATTCCCAAGGAGGTTAATAGTATTCGGTCCTGTCTGCGTTTACTTGGAGAGAAGATTCGACGACGAGCTATACGAGTTGTACAACGACATCATCCTAGTCAGTAAACTGCGCATCAGAGGCCTGAGACATGTAGAACGAATGGACGCCAATACAGTAAAGGAAGACCTCACCTTAGGTGGTGCGCATAAGCCGAAATGGACTTTAACCGATTTGGAGTGCGCAACTGGGGGCACTTAGCTAAAGAGCGGACTAACTGGAGATGTTTGTTAGTTCAGATCCAGGTTCACCCCGAACTAAAGCGTCACCTAAATAAGAAAGTAACTTTCAAACTTAGGGGCAGCAGTATGCATTTTTTTTATTGTTTGGAAGTTAGGATGGTCTTAAACCGAAATTCGCGAAGTTATTTATTTTATTTTCTCTAAAATCTTCGATATTGATAAAATATACACACTTTTACTGACTGTTAGTCAAAAGCAGACCTTTCGTTTCTACAACATTTTTTTTTTAATAAATTGGCCGACAAAAATATTGAATTTTGAGAACAAAACAGCAAAACAATAGGCGATCGTTTCTCATTCACTTGGGGGGAGTTATCTTTCCTAAAACATGTTAAAACATATAAAATTTAAACATTAAAACATGTTCAAGAGGAAATGTTACATGTGGGTTTATTTCATGATCCGTTTAAAGAATTTACTGGCAATGCGATATGATAAATAGAAATGGCATAAGGTCCAGTAATAATCCCAGACACAGCCTAAACAAGATTTATTAATGTATTTTTTTTTTTTTTGATTTAGCGCACGAATCCATATTGGAAAAGCGTATGGTGACTTTTTAAATTGCATAGAGCCTAACAGAATACTCAAACAAGAAGGGGCTTGGGAAATGTTGATCCCTGCCTTTCGTCCTCATTCCCCTAACTGAGTGACCTCCATACAATTCCATTCAGATCTTTCAGCAATTCTGAGAGTGAATTTCTTGTTTTTGAAATTCAAAGAGCAAACAAAATACGTATTTTCGCCCATTTAAAGCTAAGGTTTTTCTTCTGTACCACATTATTTCGGGCTTTCTTCAGGTCTGGTCCACTTAGGCTATTAAGTCGTTGAAGTCGAGGTACAAAAAAAAAGAGGACAGAAAGCGGAAGAGACCAGTTTTATACGGCACATTTTCGCGGGAATGGTACCACAATGCGTGAACACGAGGTCCAAAATATGTAATACAACTTCAATGAAAGATGCAAGAATAGTACAGAGTCTGTTTAGTGCTTCGAAATTCCGCCTCCATATAAATAAAAAATAGGAACGATGAAACGAAAATGACGGCAAAGAACAATGAGTAAGCCTTTGAAACGTGGAATAAGTATTTCGAAAAGAGCGAAGCCGATAAAATGCGTTTAGAGTTAGACTACAAGCGCTGTACAAACAGGACGAAAAAGACTCTAGCTTTCAAAAATTACTGATGGTACAGCTAATGTCAAAATATTATTATATTCCATGACAGTCAATGTAGGAGGCAGGTCGACATACGACGTGATTCAAAATTTACGGGTAGTGACCCCGGGACGATTCGAAAAACCTGCATATCACTTTCATTGTCTTGAAAAATGCGTGTGATAGAGTTTCCATAGATCTTATATGGACGACGATTACAAGATCTTAAAATGTACCTCAGCGTATACAAGAATGTTATGTAAGATGTACCTATGATGACCTAAAAACAAAAGTTATGTAAGTGCACAGCAGAAATAATCGTGTTAAAGTTAAAGTCGGGGCAATCGATGAACAATATCTGTTGCTTTCTAATATCAGGCAATATTTTCTTTTAAAACGACATGACTTCTCTTCTTCTTACCGCTGATAGGGCTATTATGAACTACAATTTGACAGCCCTTAAGGCAACTTTTAAGAGGTGGAAAAAAGCGGAATAGAAACCCAATTTTTGCGAGCTCGCGAAGATTTAATTTAAAAACTCCAGTGTATTTCGTGACAGAATCACTTAAACTGTTATATCCGACAATCGTTCTTCCAAAATAATCATCGCAATGTTTAACAATGTACAAGCAATATAAAGGAAGAATTACAGCGACGAAAGCAAATATATTACGAATATCAGAAAGTGTAACAAAACGTGATCTACTAAGAAGTTTGCACATTTGTCGAAATTTCCACTGGTTCTACCAATAACCAATAAAAGCTCAAGTTCCAGCTGAGATTTGGAAAAGAGGAAATAAAATAATAATTGGATCTCTTAAATGCAAAAATATAAGCAAACTTCTGGCCAGGCTAACGAGATAATCCAAAATAAAGTGACCTATAAAAAGGTGTAAAGTTTCACAAATTTAGCCACCTTAATAAAAGAAGAAGATAAAGTACCGGTGCAGATGCTCTATCACTACAGAACCAACAAACTACTGCTCGGGTGAATGCAGATCGAATACTTTGCCAAACGATCAATCGTCTTCATTAAATACAATCTACTAAGAATGCTATCAGATACATATATGGTGGGTTTTATACAAACACCAAAACGTACAATTTAATTTGATAATGAATGTCGGTAGTCAAACAAGAAGCACAAGGAGCTTACCTGAAAAACAATTATGTTCGCAATATTATTTTTTTTTATCAAAATTCGGTTTTATCCATCAACATAGTCTCTTTCTAGAGTGGTACAATCACAAAAGCGCCGCTCTAACATTTCTATGGCCTTATAGAACAAAATACGCTTCAGTTTCCGCGATCACCTCTTCATTGGTGACATATCTCTTTCCGGCGAGCATTTTTTTAAGGTTTGTGAATAATAATCGTTGGAGGCCATTTCTGGGAAATACGGTGGATGTGCAAGCAATTCGAAGTGCAATTTAAACAGTATTTCCATAGTTGCGACTAACTTGTGACACTGTGCATTGTGTTGGTGAAAGAGTGATTTTTCTTCTTCATTCGGGGGCCGTTTTTTGGGCGTTAAAATATGCGTCACTAAAACTTTAATATCTCAATGACTAATGGTCTAAATATCGTCAAATTTTGACAGGAATCGTTTGAAGTTTAGTACTAACAAAAAATGTTTGGAAGAAGAAATGTGGACTTTTCGAACCACCTGTTAAATTATGTTGTAAAAAATATTGTTAAAGCTAATTAAAAATTTTGCTGTGACCCTATAAATACTAATCGAAACGGATAAACTGAAAACTGCCACTAGTGACGCATATGCTATGAGTTCAAGGTTAATCAAAGCATGATCTTAAGCACTTTATGTATTTATACAGGTCTCATTTGTTTACACCGCGACTTATTCAATGCTAGCTGCTTAGCACTGATTTTTTTACAATCATATTTCCTAAATAATCAATTGTAAAATAATCAACTGATTAAATCTTACCTACTAACACGGAAACAGGTAAATAGAACACTGTATTACGTATGCACTGCCATTGGTCACTGGGGTAATTGTTTGTTAGCAAATTAAATTCTTAAATGCAAATTTGTACGTACGTACTCCCTTCGCAGAGTGACATTTTATTTTAAACTAAGGCATATTAGTGTATTGGTGAACACGAGCTTTGTATATCGTGAAGAACTATATTCATAGACAACATAATGTAAGGTAATGGAAAAGGGGTCATGTTTTCCATTATAGAAATTACTGGGAATCGAGATTGTTTAGAAAAATCATGAAAGTAGCTCTATTTCTAAAACACAAAGGCACTTCCAAGAAGCTTTTAATAAGGAAGCAAGAACAAGAAGCTTGAAGCAAGATTCAACAGAGTTTTAATACATTTTGTGTGTCTTTACAAAACTAATTCGATGATCCCAGAGAAAGCTCACAAAATGAAAGATGCAAACTCCATAAGCATTATGAACTCGAATTTCGTACCTTGCAGTTCGACTTTATTCATTTTCAAAAAAGTAATGTAAAATCCGCCTGACGACAGTTAACACTAAAGAATCCTTTTGTGTGCAAGAGACAGTTTTCCCTGAAAAACCTAATGATTATTTTCCCACATATGCCAATTCTGTTTATTAACATACCCAAAGAGATAACAATGTGCCTCATTGCCGAAGAAGATTTTCTTTGATAAATCAAAAATCATAACATATAAAACATCACAGCAAGACTGAAAAGGGACTTAAATTAAAAGCCTATAGCGTGCGTGACGCAATGTCACAATTACCAGATGGTCATGTACCTATTTAGAGTATTTCCAAGGCGCTGGACTTTCTGTTTATTAACCAAAATAAAGACATTTATACCGCGGTAAAAAGGCGAACTATGAATTTCAAATGAATATTTTTAAAAATCTTTCGCAAATTAAATTAAAAGCCTATAGCGTGCGTGACGCAATGTCACAATTACCAGATGGTCATGTACCTATTTAGAGTATTTCCAAGACGCTGGACTTTCTGTTTATTAACCAAAATAAAGACATTTATGCCGCGGTAGAAAGGCGAACTATGAATTTCAAATGAGTATTTTTAAAAATCTTTCGCAAATTCAAAGCCAGCTTTTATAGTTACGAGTTACACAGAATTGTAGAGGCTTTCGCATGTAACTTTATGTCAAATGCCAAAGCTGGTAACAAAATAATTTGAATTTGAAAAAAAAAAATCGAAACTAGAAATGCCCTATGATCGACTTTCTTTTACATTACACTTAAAAGATAAGTGTCAAATTCAAAAGTCAGCACTAAAAGCATTAGAATTATAAAATTACTAGTCTGTATCGACAGGTAACTGTTCTTGACGCCATTGGTAGTAAGCTACAACTTTGTATAAGTTGAAGACTGTCTACCTCTATTACACTATAAATTCTTATGTGTGGTACTCGTAGTTGTAGGACCTTGTTTCGCAAACATCAGAATGACCCCATGAAGCCGGCCATCCATATACTCACGGGAAGTTAAGCAGCAAATCGCTTCTACAATGCTTCATTCCCTTCAGGACCTATCTAAAAGAAACAAAGTCAAGCTCTGCTGGGTACCATACAAGGGTATAGAAGAAAAACATCAACTTTCACAAAAGCGAATGAAGACCTTTTTGATGTTTTTGCATCATCAGATCTTTGAATATTCCGACAACAGTCAAAACAGTGGGTTTCTAAGGGTGAATCGGCGCCAAAGAAGGCCAAGGTGGGTTTGTCAGCCAATAAAGTTATGGCGACTGTTTTTTGGGATGCACACGGGATAATCCACATTGACTACCTTCAAAAGGGAAGAACAATCAATGGGGAATATTATGCCAACTTATTGGACCGATTCAATGACGATTTGAAAAAAAACCGACCTCATTTGGCCAAGAAAAAAGTTCTTTTCCACCAAGACAATGCAAGGGTGCACACATGTGCAGTTGCCATGGCAAAAATCCATGAATTGGGCTATGAATTGCTCCCTCATCCACCCTATTCTCCAGATTTGGCTCCGAGCGACTACTTCTTGTTCCCAAACCTGAAGAAATGGCTTGGTGGAAAAAGATTTGACTCCAATGATGAAGTCATCTCGCAAACAAAGGCCTATTTTGAGGACCTCGACAAATCATTTTTTTTGGAAGGGATAAAAAAATTGGAGAAGCGTTGGACAAAGTGTATAGAGCTCAAGGGAGACTACGTTGAAAAATAAAATTATTTTTTTATCAAAAAATCTGTGTTTTATTCCAAAAGTCACGGTCTTATTGACCCGCCCTCGTATTTATATTCTCGAACTATTTCAATTTAATCACACTGAAATTTCCAATATTCCCTCCGTGAATACCTGCCTCCTCCTTCTCAAAAATCATCACCTTCGTCTTAGATAGATTTACGGACAAGTTCCAAGTTCTGGAGTCTGATAACATAAGTAGGGACTTTTTGGTGTAAAAGCTTATTCTAACATATAACAATCTTAGTCTTATTATAGTCGTGTAGATTCGGAGTACCCTTTTCAATGACAATCCGCATGTCTTACCAAAAGTTTCCATACTCCAAATTTCCATACACTACAAGAAAACGGTCATTGCCTTGGAGATTCTCAACGCGCCATGTCAAATCCAAATATGTTTGCTCTCCAGGACGACATTTAGACACTTAATTTCGTTGGAGAAATCTATGAGAACGCATTTTGGTCTAGCTAGTCAGCTTTCTCCTTCTACTGAGGAAAATAATGTAGTGCACAACAAATCATTGATAACGGCTGTGCTTTAGAGCAATAGACGTGATCCACCACATCGTAGGAGGTCTTTAGGGAGATATCATATAACTAAATGTAAATATTACGGAATCTACAGTGACATAGCCCTTATCAAAACAGCACACTGGGTAGTCATGGTGGCTAGGACACCTAAAACACATGTACATATTAAGCTGTTGGATATGAAGCTGCAATGTACTGACCATTCATGAAATAAATGTTTGGTATGAGAAGGCCGACTTTTTTAGAAGAAAATTAATTTTTTTTTAAGTTAAAATTTTTTCCTTACATAGAGAATAATTTCACCAATTTATTTAAAAAAATTAACTTTGCTTTTCTTTTGTGTACGTGTATTCACAGAAAAATAGCAAGAGCCCATAGAAATAATTTGACAGGAGTGAGCCTCCTCGAGGGTTCCTAAAGCGGAACCACACCCTAGTAAGAAAAGGGATGATCACAGCAGAGTTGTACTCCAAAGAAATTGGCAGACTTTAAAGCAAATTGTGGCAAAAACATCCTTCACTTCATCATCGTGCTACAAGATAGTGCAGATCACAAGCAGCACACGCTCCTGAAGCCGGTAGATTTGCAATATGAAGTTTCTCCCCATCCACCCTACTCACCAGTTATCATCTTTTCCAACGTTTGTACCTTCGAAATATGCAGTTTTTTTTAAGATTTTTTTATTTTATTTTTATTTTTATTTTTTTTCACTTTAAACTAATTTGCCATTATTCTCGGTTAATAGGTTCATTGAATCTAGGAAGACAAACCACGCATTTATACCTAAGACGAATATTTTCGCAAAATAATTTAAAAATACATATTCAAAAAGCTTATCTAGGATGTGAAGAAAAAAAAGCTCTCGAAATTGTGAATTGTTTGTGAGCAAACAAATGATTTCACCTTCTTTAACCAGTTTGTAGTATATTTTTTTTTAGGAATAAAGAAATAAAAATAAGAGATATTTAATAAATACCCACCTGCTTCACCAACATACTCAAACTCGAAGTAGTTCTTAGCTTCCTTACGAAAAAATTCGATCAAATCTTGAGGAATTATTGTGCCAGCTAAGTACTTGAGACGCCATTCCTTCAAGGGAGTCTCTGGCACTTCTTTCGGACGAGTCTCGTCCTCGAATTCAAATTCAATCATTGTTTCCGCTGTTGCTTTTCTATTGTTTCAAAAATTTTGCTGTGGTTTTATGCGTGTTGTTTTAGAGTTCCTTCTCCTCAGATTAAGAATCAATGTTAGGCTATAAATGAATCGTGTTATCAATAGCACAAGTCATGAATTTTGATTTTTCTTTTTGTTTTTCCTCTCGTCTTTCAATGAATTTATTTATTTTTTTTTAATATCTTTTCTTGCTGTTATAATCTATGAAAAGAAAGAACAGAAAGAAAAGTTTTCACTTTTATTTCAGCGCACAGTTGAACAAACAAAAAGGCAGCAGTACACTTGGAAGAGAGAAAAGCAGGAAGAAAACACACAACAGAGACTGGTAGATAGACAATTTGCAAACATTTTTATTGAACAAATAAAAAACAGAACCACAAAATGAAGGGGTGAAATGAGGAGGCTGTCCCAATAAGAAAAAAAATATCGCAGCAATCAAAACATAGAAACGACTGAGACTACTACTACGGTCTTTTCTCAATCTCACAATAGGAAAAAATTCTCCCACTTTTGTAAAATTTGTGACTAAAATCAAATTAAAATATATTCTCCCATCATCGACTTAGAGATAGAAGACCAAAACTAAAAGCAAAATCAAAAACAAAAAAATAAGAAAAAAAAGAACAACTTTAAATATGATGAGTTGGTGATGAAACTATGTATTTTGATATTTTTTTTCGGTTAATCTTTCTTTTTGTTTTTCTTCTGCGTCGTGGTTTAATTAGAGTACAGATTTATATATTTGGAATTTTCTCTCATTCACCCCTGCATTTAGCAGCACTTTCACTTATATCACAAGAAAATCGCAAGAAAATTCACACGGGAAATGGCAATTCTTTTTTTTTCATATTGGACAAGTTAGAAATTTAACTGGATTTTTGGGGGTTTGCACACCAATTAATTACTTTTATTTAGGAGCAGATAATGTTTAATATCGTCGTTAGGTGATTTGTGATTTTAGTGCGCGACACGATGTGTTTTTTAACATTAAAAATGAAAAAATAAAATCACACACGAAAAATTAGTGTAGATCGCAGTTTAATAAAGTAGTTTCTTCTCTGTCGGATGTCATTTGCTATTTCATCGCGGATTGCATTCAGAGCCAAGGTTCGATGTGGGTAGAGAAATGTCAAAGATTATTTCGAAGGCGTACACTGAACTGTTCTTGGAGACAGCTGTTTGTGATTACTTGTTTGTAAATTTTCAAACTGTGTTCGTATGTAACTAATGTTTTATTTATTTGTTTTTGACAGTATTCATACAATATAAAGAAATATTTTCTGCTATACAGTTACCAAGTTGGCTCTATATAGATAATCGATTTTTACGGATGTTGTTGATGTTGAAAGAAACATTATTGAAAACAAAAATTTGTTTCTTATTTGAATTTACACTTCATTCTTTCTTTTCATTTTTACATATTTGAAAGAAGTTAATACGTAGTATTACATTATACTACGAGTGTCTTTGCATTTTTTAAGAACTGTACAAGTGGGTCGCCGGAGCTCAAGTGGTAGTATATTGGCTTCCCAATCGGACGGCTCGGGGTTCAATTCCAGCTGTGTCCGAAAGACATTCTTTTTTTCAGGCAACTAAAATCTCGTCTAAAATACAAAAACAAGTCCAATTACACCAATAATTTAGTCTCCCCATTAAATGTTGGATGCAACCCATGGAGCAAATTCTACTAATACTTTTGCAAACCCTTAACTTTCTCGCAGACACACTGTAAGTGCATTACCAACACTGTTTACATCTCTATAACCCGTCAGAATTTGAGAGCAATTTACAAGTAAATTTGCTAGAATGAGAGCGATTTCCAAGCGTGTGTGCAACGTGGATGACGTTTTTTGAGTAAAATGGTATTGATATTGGTTGCCATTGATATTTGATAACAATTCACACATATTCTTAAACAAGGTCACACGGATAGTGGCTATCAGTAGAAAACCGGTTTTGGTTTGCCAATATCTGTAAAGTTTGCCATCTAGATTAGTTCATCTATGCATGAAGCGAAATTACCACTGAGCCCAAACATCTTTCTCTCTCTCTCTATCTAAACAACTTAAGACGTTCTCCGGCATTTTAAGAGTAGTAATACCCTCTTTAAGGTTAAGTTCTTTTAAAAAAAAGAAGAACTTCTTTTCCGCAATAAGGACATAAATTTAAGTATAAATTAAAAATTATTATAGCTTATGGCCTTCTCGGCTGTTTTTTACGATGCGTTCCGTCACTCAAATTTCGGGTCATTATTTCAAAAAATATGCTGAAGTAAGGCCTTACGCCAAAAACTTTATATAGTAATCTGAGGCGTCAAGTGGCACGATCTCAGTGTCCCATTCGCTAATCAATTTTTCGATAAAAATAAGGGTTCACTTAGAACTGCTAGGAAGCACAATCCGCGAACTCTTGTCACAACCCATGGTCTCGTGGCTTAAGCTATGGCTCCAGCTGGATCTTATACGGATGTAGATGGTTTAAATGATACGGAAGGTTTTTCTGCTCTAAGTCCTTTCATAACAAATGACAGTATGGTTTCAAAACTATCCATAGTTGGAAGATCTAGTAAAAACAAAAAAATACAATAGAAATTGAAATAATTTTCTGAAAAATTTGTGTATTATTGGTTGTTGTTGCATTTTTTATTTTTCTTTAATAACTGTGACTTACAAACTTTAGCGCTTACAAACAGCTTTAGCACTTGGGTGTAGAATAAAGTTTTGCAACAATTTACAAGTTAAATTCAAATGCTACTCCACTATTTTCCAAATAACCTCGACGTTCTATTCGTTCTCCATAGCGGGATTGATGCATTGGTGACTTATAACTAGAGTTTGACCGAAGGTGAATTTTTTGGCCGAAGCCGAACTTCGGTTTCTTCATCACCTTCGGCCAAAGCCGAAGCCGAATCTAATGGAGATTGTATTTCAAAATGCTAAAGAGCCTAAAATATAGTGATCAGTTTGATAAAATTGATCGGTAGATATTTTCTTTTTTATTAATTTATTTTACAAAGACACAAACAGCAAAATAGCCAGTAAATTATTGCAGTAGGCTCTTTTAAATAACACATAAACGGAACAATCAAAATGAATGCTTAGTAAAGTAATAAAAACAAAAAATAACAAAAAATCAAAAACCCTAGGTACATTCGATAACACGTAAATACAACAAACAAAGTTAATATGAGAAGACAAACGATGAAGTAGAATTAATAATCAAAATTAAATAACTTAATATTATATGCAAGAAACAAAAGTGTTTGTACATTTTCTCCCCGCAAATTAGTCCCGATCAGCATAAATTTGTCCAGCAGCACTGAATAATTGCTCACTCGCTACACTAGTAGCGAATATCAAAATATCAGCATTCCTTGTAAGCTGCTACAGAAACGGAACAACCATGAAATGAATTACTCGAAATATCTTCCAAAACACGGTGCGTATGATAGTTTAATTTTTGCGGAAAAATGGTTCGGCTTCAGCAAAATCCTCGGCCTTTTCTTGCCGAAGCCGAATGTTTTGCCGAAGATGGAAATTTAAGCCAAATGTGACCGAAGCCGAATGTTCGGTCGGACTCTACTTATATCCATATAACCATTAAACCAAAGGTTTATAACTTTTTCCGTTATTTAAAATTTGTTGCATTATTCCTTTACAGTAAAAAAAAAAAACTTACTAATTTCTTGTACATAAGCTGAATTCGTAAAGAGCAACTGCAACAAATTGCTCATCTCACAATCTGCTGACAGCCCCAAATCATTGCAATATTCACTTTAATTGTTAGTTCTCTTACAAATTGAGGTGTAACATCTGCGTTTGTTTGCTGATGTTAAAAAGTTTTTTTTTCTTTTAAATACATACATATCGCGTGTTAATTTCTCTTACATTTTTCGTGCCCTTGCATGTGCACTTTTTAACAATTCATGGAAGTTTACTTCTATGAATTCCTACCGTGTGCGAACAAACAAGAGCGATAATTATATCCTAAGATTCTGTTGCACCACTTTTTGAGGACTCAGCTTTTAAGGACCAACAATAATAGACTTTAGTGAGCTTAAGCCAGCTTAATGAAATGTCTCATTACATGTAAATAGTATTACATGACCATAATGACATTTTGTTCGGTTTCGACAAGTTTCGTTAACTTTAGTGGGTGAAAGCAAAGTCTCATCCGCACGTTCAGTGCGGAAATTTGACAGCTGACACAAAGAAATTATTTTTCTTTTCTATTTCATTTATTTTTGTGGGGATACTTGTCCCTTCCATTGCAAAATGCAATGATTTTGCCATTTTTAATTTACTTTCCATTTTATTTTTTTTTCCCGCTATGAAACCAATCCGAGTGTAAACAATTTGACAGATTATTAAGCTTGCTCAAGTGCGTTATGGAATACTTAAACGTTTGACAGAAATTGTGTGGGCTTTCTATTATGGTCAGGTTTTTAGTGAAAATTCAATTTTGCCAAGACCTTAAAAAAAAAACGCAATCTTCTGAAATTGTCGGACAAATTGTGCAAATTCCCATATATTATGGAAATTGTAAATTATCTCAAAATTGCGATCGAAATTACATTTTATAACAGATTATACCAATTTTTCAATAACTAAAACAAACAGAATTAACAAAGTTGACAGAATCTGAAATCTTTTAACATTCATTTATGTGGTTTACCAGTTGATCAAAGAAAGATTTACTAATTGTTTTCAATTTTCATTGCTAATTTCTTATATTTTATATTCAAAGGAATTTATTTTATTATTTTTTCCCATGCTAGATTTGACAGAAAGATATGTCTTTTGATCAGCTGTCAAACAAAATCATTTCAAATATAATGTGAACACATAGCAAAATTACACAATTTGAAGACTATTGGGAACATACTATAAAACGTCGTCGTAGCTAAAATTTTTTTCTTAAAACATTGTATGGAATCTGACGAAAGTACAACGAAAGCCCATTTGTTATCATACTCGTACACTCATAAATTTAAAAGATGTTATTTGCAATAGAAGTTGAAATAGGGCAATTTAAAACCTCTATATTTCGGTGGGGATGGACTCATATGGTTTTTTCCATAAAACATATCAAGGAATCTCCCCTTAAGGTCTTTGACACGTTATCCGTAACATTCTGTAGATAGCTGATTGTCCAGCCCAGCTATCATTCTGATCGTAATTTTAAAATTTTGTAATCGTGATAATTTCGTCATTCTGGTGCAACGGATAGTTCTTCATCTATAGCTCCTAGAATCTGACTTCAATTCTAGAGAGTATCACTGCAAGACAGAAAACATACCTTCTGACGTCTTTCGGCAGGCAATTCCCAAAGACCAACATTTCTGCCTTTGAGATTAGACCCCACTCTACAAAAAAAAGGAAACCAACAAGTGAAAGACTAGATTGCCCGGTGAAGACAGAAGCAATAGAATGTCTTACGTCACACCTAGAATTCACTATATAAGGTTATCAAGTATCTCGATGAAGAATTTTCTATCAAAGCTGCATATTTCACGGATATATAAACTACCCAAATATGAGTACATAGGTCAACTTTTTTCTTTAGTTTTTTCCTACTCCGACGTAACATTCTTTCAAGCCATACACAGTTGATGAAATCCGTATATTGACCGTTCAATACATGATGTACGATGAACTAATTCAAATTGTCAAGATTTTGTAGAACAAAATGGTTTGGTGATAAAATTATGAGTCTTACTTCGAATTACGTTGGAAACGGTGTGAATTACAAAGCCCTGCAATGCGATAAAGATACGTATAATTACGAGTATATTGCAGTTACTGGTGCGGTGTATCTGTTGAGTCAAATGATTCAAAATGATCGAATCAACCTCGAAGTGGGCCGTTCATTTTATGATTCACTTCGCAGATTAAGCTATAACTTCAGCATCGTATCGAGATGACGAACTCAATCTATAACAAAAAAAATGTTGGATTCTCTTGATTTTCGAGTTGAGATTGTAAATAGCGCGCTTAAAGTACAAAATTAAATTGCAAATACATATCAAGAGTGGATATAATCTCCAACCAAGGAGCGTCTTTATACATACATATATAGCTTCGGCTTTTGCCTGAAATACAGTGCAGTGGATGAGGAAACTAAGGCAGAGATTAGTGATTAAAAAAACTACGGCGACGACTCCCGCAGCTTTTATCTGAAAACATGAATTCGAAATACCTAAGTTTAAAGTCCATTTCAATAAGCAAAAGAACTGTATGGCAAACTTTTCACCAGCCGGTTGTTGAAACCCCACATTAACAAGGAAAACAAACGCAACAGGCCCAGTCCTCAAGCTCCCAGCAATTCTTCGAAATTGCGTGAAGAAGGCATTGAAAAAATTGATAAAGCAGATTTTATACTTGCTGAGGGTAGCATAGATGAGGAGGTCGAGAAAGATTCCTATATGATATGAACATTCCACATTATATGCCAGAAAAGAAAAATGAATGCTTGAAAATGACTGAATGTACCGAAAAACCTTAATCGTCTGCTAGAAATGAAACTTTTATTTATGACTGACACATAGATCGCCGCTCTAAAAATGCTAACCTTTATACGTGTGATAATGTGACGAAAATTCGATC
Organism: Volucella bombylans; assembly: GCA_949129095.1. Lineage (NCBI taxonomy): Eukaryota > Metazoa > Arthropoda > Insecta > Diptera > Syrphidae > Volucella > Volucella bombylans. Next base: position 156,858,136 of record OX422143.1, read on the forward strand.
ATTAGTCAATTATTGAAGTACATATTATAAAGAATCTGCTCCGTCGAAAGCAAAAATTGAATGCGCCCAAATGAGTCTGTTACGCCGGAAAACAATAGAAAAATCCAGAAAATCGTTTTTAACAAGGTGAAGTAGCGTGCACGAGATAGCTGACATAGGAAAGATGTCAATAGACCGTGTACATCATATTTTGCAGGCTCTATTCAAAGTGGATACCGCGTTTGCTCACAATTGATCAAAAATAACAACGTGTTGAATCATCAATCATCAGAGCACTGTTTGGAGCTGTTTAAGCAAAATAAAAAGAATTTGTTCATGCGGTATGTGACAATGGACATGGATTGCGCGTTCGCAAACTTAAAAAAAAAATGACCACCGGAAAGAGATATGGCTCCAATGAAGAGGGGATCGCCGAGAAACTGAACCGTATTTTTGAAGAGTCGGGCAAATTGTTCCACAAGAAAGGCATAGAAATGCTAGGGCGGCGCTGGAATGATTGATCCTTAGTTTTACGGGATAGGGTTTTACTACCCAATTGCCTTCTTAAGCCAGTGATTGGCAATAGCGATTTTCGTTTTTTGCGACGGAGGCAATTAACTACAGACCGGGCTAACTGGAGAGTCCCAGTTTCACTCCGAACTGTAGCGCTACCTATGTACGAGTAAGTAAAGCTTCAATTTTCGTGGCAGAAACCGCTAAGATTTCTTAATTGAATTACAGGTCTATTACTGTTCCTTTTCGTCTCTGAACATTTCACGGATAAAAAGGATGCGTTATTTGTTAATTTTGCAACTATTGTATTTGTAATCACCTTTATAAAAAAAAGCTCTCTCTTTTTTTTCCTATCAACAACGAACTGATAAAAAATAAAACAGAAAAGCTTTCTAGCTTCTCTTACAAATGTTATTGGCAAATGGCCAAGAAAAGCTCACCATACTAACATCATATAAAAGTTCGGTTATCTCACAAAGCGTTATGAAGGTAAACAAAGGTCCTGTTCTCACAGCGTGTACTCGTATTTAATCATTGTTTCGGTTTTTGGTCGGTGTTATGACGATTCGATTTTTTTCCACGACATTGTGAACGAAATTAAAAGAAATTCAGTTGATAACAATTTGAAAAAAGAAGATATTCAGTTTGTAGTCTAAGAAACTAAATCAAGAATAACTACTTTACGAAATCGAAAAAATCGATAAACTATTTTATTTCCTAGAAATTTGAAAAGGTTTTCTCCAAAAGAGTATCTACATACTATTTTACGTAGTTGGCATGTAGTGTATCAGTATCATACATTGTCGATTTTGTTTTCTAAGTGTAGCTGACTTGTGTTTATTTTAAATCCTTTAACTCAACGTACACTAAGGATATACGAGTATATATGTAGTACAGAATAGAAATCGACAAATTTTCCGATCAAGGTCAGAGTTTCCCAATACGATTTATGCGATTGTACACGAAAATAAGTTGAGTGATTTATTGCATCTGTTTTGTGCTGTGCGGTGTTGTTACTGTTTTACATAAAATCTTCAGTGCGATAAAGGTTGATCCTTTTCGGATTAGGTAGAGAGTTGGGTTGTTGTAGATACATTTACGGATTGAGGGAATAGTTGATGGTATAATGGAAGGAAATGCCGCAAACGAAGTTCATATCTCTAATGGTAATTGCTCGACAACAAAAACAACAACACCGGCATCCACGCCCTTAAAGTGTAGAGACACATTAGATGAAGAAATATTAACAGAACCAGCAGCATTAATAACACCATCAGATGTTAATAATCCTACGGGGACAGATACACAGAAGCCCAGGTGGCTATCATCTCTACATCATCTCATATTTATTTTAACATGTGCGTTAGCGGCTTTTGTAGTCTTTCGAAATGTTCTAACTTGGTGAGTAGAAAGAATTTTAAATTTAAATGTTTTTAATTTTTTTTTGCACAAAGTTTGAGTTGCATTAGATACATTTGCTGATACAAAAATATCAATTTTATGATACTACTCTCCTGGTGCTTTTATTTCATTAGTTTGGAATATCAATTATCGTTCCTCAGGGGTCAAGTTCAACTGGAAAATTATCCCAAAAGCCTGCTTCCGTTTTCAACGGCAGAGTATTTAATCTGAATTAGAAGACTGATTGAATTATATAGCACTTTACCACAATTTGTGATCTCTACAACCATATGAGGTTTAGGGGTTAAGGTTCCAGTAGTGACCACCATTTAAGTTTACACCCATAGTAAGGATTATTTTGGTTAAACAGCCGCAGATTAGTTCTGGTGTCAAAAACATCGTTGTTCTATATTTTTCAATATATTCAAAAACGTTGTGAATTCTCTGAAGCAGCTGGCTGACCTGCCTTGACTATCATATGCAGGAGCACCATCCAAATTCGTATACGAAATGCCTTCAAGATTATCAGACTTAAATTTCCATAGTTGAAGTATTGCCGCTTAAATCATGAACGACACAGTTTTTCGTTTATGGTACATTGATATCCATTTTTCAGCTGGCAAAGATACAAGATTCAAAATAAATTTTTAATATACGAGTACATACGAGGGGCGTTCAACATATTCTCGGTATCGGGGTGAAGCTGTGGTTATATATATAAATTGACTTATTTATCAAGTAATACTATTACTTTAGTGCATTCATGTAAAATTTCATATAAATGTGATTATTAATTCGCGTTTTATCTCTAGTTAATCATAATGGCAACTGAGACGATGATGGTGAAAATTGAGCATCGCGCTGTAATTAAATTTCTCACTAAGCAAGGAAAAAGTCAAAAAACTATTCATGAAGAGATGGTGGCTGTTCCAGGGTTCCGCACCTTCATTATTAACTGTGCAAAAGTGGTCAAGTGAGTTCAAAAGAGGCAGAGAGAGCATTGAAGACGACCCCCGCTCTGGCGCCCCGGCTACTGCTTGTACGGGAGAAAGCATCAAAGAAGTCGAAAAACTTGTTCTTGAGGATGCCCGAATAAAGGTGAAAATGATGGCAGAGATCACCAAGCTTTCAATTGGTACCATTCACACCATTCTTCATGACCATCTTAACCTTTCAAAGGTCAGTGCAAGGTGGGTGCCACGAATGCTCACAGCGCCTCAGAAAAAAGTGAGAATCGCATGCTGTAGAGAGCTTTTGGAGATGTGTAGTGAGAACGCGGACGGTGTTATGGATCAAACTGAGGACGAAACATGGTCCACCACTATGACCCTGAAGTTAAACAAGAGTCCATGCAGTGGCATAAAAAAGGAACAGACCCCCCGAAGAAGTTCAAAGTCACTCCGTCTGCCGGGAAGCTCATGGCCACAGGTTTTTGGGACTCAAAGGGAATCTTGCTCATTGAGTACAAAAAAAAAGGTGAAACCATCAACGCCACATCCTGCGCTTCCACTTTGCATAATTTGCGGGAGGAAATTAAAAACAAAAGACGGGGTAAACTCGCAGCGGGTGTGTTGCTTCTTCATGACAACGCTCCTGTTCACACGGCGCGAGTTTCCAAGGCTGCTGTGCGAGATTGTGGTTTCGAAGAAATCCAACACCCACCCTATAGTCCAGACCTTGCCCCTAGTGATTATTTCCTGTTTCCGGATTTGAAAAAATGTCTTCATGGAAAAAGATTTTCGGATGATGAAGAACTCAAGTCGGCAATAAATGGGCATTTTGCAGAGAAAGAGGAAATTTATTTTTTTGAGGGTTTAAAAAAGCTTATCTCAAGATGTAACAAATGCATTGATGTTAGGGGAGATTATATTGAAAAACAAAAACAATTTAAATTGAATTCGCATTTTCCTTCATATCGATACCGAGAATATATTGAACGCCCCTCGTATATACTTTTTTATAATTGGCGCGCCTTAAGAAAAAATGACTATATTTCAGCGTACGTTGGCTTAAAGCTCATGAGCATTCAACACGAGTCAGTTGTAGAGATTGAAAGTTTAAAGGGACGAAATGCTATTCCTTTCAATGGAGACTTACGTCTCTGCATGGAGACATGCAGAGAGTACTGCCGCCAACAAAAGAATATACTGGATTAGAAGTACTAGACGACAGCATTCAGCTCCAAGATCAGGGTTTTGTAGAGCATGATTTTGGACCTTTGAGTTAGGAGTTTGGACAAACCGAAGTAGCAGCGGTTGCCTAAGATTATTCTTCGTCGAATCTCCACTAGGGTATCATTTGTGGAGTTTATATTTGCCCCGAGGTAGATAAACTCCTTCACTACCTCAAAATTATAGTCCGGTGCATATTTGGAAGATTGTGGAGATTTTATCTATCGTCGATTGGTAGGTGCCGATGAGTGTGGTGCAAAACGGCTTTAGCCGTTCACACAGTACGTTGGATAGGATCTTGTAGAATACGTTAAGAAGGGATATGCTTCGGTAGTTCTTCCAAGACAAAGGATCGCCTTTCTTGAAGATGGGGCAGATAGAGCTGATAGTGCAGTCATCGGGCATGCTTTCGTCCTCCCATATTTTGCAGATGATCTGGTGCATCCTCCACACCAAAACATCGCCACCAGGTTTGAAGAACTCTAACGGCAATCAGCCTTATTGTTCTTCAGCTTTTTAATGGCTGTGCCGACTTCGTCTAGGCTGGGTGGGAGAACTACTTCATCGACTGGACTTGAGTTTTCTTCATACCCTATCACTCTCTGCTGGTCATGCCCATCAAGCACCTGTTGGAAATGTTGCTTAAATACATCAGTACTTCGAAGGGCCTGAGTGCCTGGTCTGTAGCCTGCAGCCAGGCTTTTAGCTTTTTTATAAAAGTTCCGCATCTTGTTATTACTCCTGCTCTCTTCGATATCCTTGAGCTGGGAGACTGCGAAGGCTCTTTTCTTTTTTCGCAGTAACTTTTTCTCCTCCCTCCTTCTAACTTTGTACTCATCCCAAGTTGCCCGAGTTGTTCTTTGCAACGTCTTCTTATATGCTTCGTCTTTATGCACTCGTCATCATACCATATATTTCTTATCGGGGGTGTCTGGTAGCCTAAAGTTGCTTCGGCTACTTCCTGAATAGTACAGCATTGTAACCACATATTGTTGACGTTTGTGGTAGGCAATGGCATATTGCAGTTGCTCTCTGTAGTCTATGGCTATACCCGGTGTGCTCAGGGATCCATTGTTATAACTCTTTTTTGTCATTTGGCGCAGCTTCCTTTCATTGGATAGTCGAGCTCTGAATCGGGCTGCAACTAAATAGTTGTCAGAGTCGAGATTTGCCCCTCTAAATGTTTGCACATTTAGGATGTTTGGCGAATATCTTGTGTCAATCATCACGTGGTCAATATATTTGGTGGTTCTACCATCCGGAATTAGCCATGTTGCTGTGTGGATTCACTTATGAGGGAATCTTGTGCTACTTATCACCGTATTACTAGCTGCCGCAAAGCAGCCTTTATCTGTTGTCGTTTCGTGGAGGCTGTGTTTTCCGACCACTCCGACAAAGATGCCCCCGAGCATGATTTTAACTTCATACTCCGGACAGGCTCCGTCCAATCGGTCGTACAAACCCTTTTTGATGGGGTCCTCAGCTTCATTGGTAGGGGCATGTGCACATATGAGGCTGATGTTGTAGAATTTCCCTTGGATGCAGATCACAGCCAGGCGATCGCTAAATGGTTTAAAATCGATGACCTGCGATCTCAGCCGCCTTCGCACGACGAATCTCCTAATATGTGCAACCTTTTGGGACAGCTGATATCGCACTCATTTCTTTTCATCATTCCTGATCCTATCCAGCGCACTCCTAGATGGCAGTAATGTCCGCCTTATACTGCGTGAGGATATTTTCCAGTTTTTGGGCAGCTCCTGGAGCGTATAATGTTCTTACATTCCAGGAGCATACTGTTAAATCATTCTCCTTTTTCGCGCCGTGTCGAGCTTTTAAATCGGGTCCGTTTTCTTCCGAGGCAGTTAGTTCTCTCGTAACAATGGGTTTTTTTACGTGGTTGGGCCGTTAACCCCACGCACAAGCACCAAATCCCGTCGAGGTAGAAGAACGTGTCCTCTTGCTTAGAACACGGCTGCATACATTAGTTCACTATTCAGCGGCTGCTGAGATAGCTATTGAGGGGCGCCACGTGGAGGCTGTATGCCGGCTTGGACTATACAGTGACAGGAATGGTATCTGGAATCTTTTCTAGTAGAGCGCGTTCAGAAATTTACCCTGTATGTCCTTTTCCATGCCATTGGAGGAGTTGAGTCCACCAACCAATAGACCATTAATAAAGATAATATCGGAGACAGAACGGTGCACATCAGGTGGGTGGCCGTGGCTCAAGTGGTAGTGGACTGGTTCGGTGTTCGAATCCCAACCTCGCCCGAAGGAAATTCACTTTTTCAGTTAACGAAAATCAAGTAAGATGAGTAGTTGATAAGAAATCAACAAAAAGCCAACTTCCACCAAGAATTTAGTCTCCCCATTAAATTTTGGATGCCACCCATGGAGCGAAATAACGACTGAGGCCAAACATCTTTTTTCTTTCTCTCTCTCTCTATCCCATTTTCCAAAAACTTCACAGATGCTGAGCCATTATAAGTGTATTCATTTCATACTCACTTGAGTGCTAAGTTTTTAAACTCAGATTTCTTTGAACGTGTTTTATTGGCAATTTTAGATCTTACAAATGTATTTATAATGCGAACTGTCACGCTGGAGCTCTCGATGGAAAAAGAAAGATTTTTTTGCTTTAGCGCCCAAAGTCCAGTCAGGGTGTTTGACATGTACCCGTCTGACCAAAATTATGAGTACACTACTGATCTGATCTTTGTCGCTCTATTACAATATTTCCATCCTTTTAGACGGTACTACATCTCGGCCGACCTGACAATTTGATCGACCGCGATCAATTACACTACTCTACTATCTTTCTTCTCTCTCGTGCTGAGCGTTATCCCGAAATAACAACAGTGTCTAGCATCCGTTCCTTCTATAACAGCATATTTATTGCTTCTATCACACCATCGTATGGTAGTTGCGTAATAGGACAACTCTCAATATCGCGTACCGCATATCGGTCGTGAGGTAATACCTTGTGGACAACATATGATCCCTTAAACTTGGGAATAAGTTTTTTTTTCACTCCTGCTATCGTATCAACGATTTTTATTACGACGTAGTCTCCTTTATTCTAAGTGCGTGCCGGATGATGATGCCCCTCATAATACTTGCTAATGTATTCCTGAACCTTCTTTATTTCCCTACTCGCCTTTTCTCTAGCAGAGGCCAAATCACGCCTTGGAGCATTTGATCTCTTCTCCTCAAGGTATTCCGTGAGTTTGTCCACTATACAATCTCTCTGATTTACCCCGAACAAAAGTGTACAGGGGGTGGTCTGTATTGACCTATGGATTGTGTTATTTAGGGCGTATTCTACCTGCGATAGGGTCTGCACCCAGTCAGCATGCTGCATTGGTTCGCTCAGTTTACCTAGCATAGGTGTCAAAATTCTATTGATTCTCTCTGCCTGCCCGTTGGCCTAGGGCGAGTGTACTGCGACCTTGACATGAGAGATATTCAAATCTTGTAAACTGAATTCTAATGAAGTAAAGCAAGTTCCCCGATCGGTTATTATCCGAACTGGTCGACTGTAGTAGTCAAAGTACTTCTTAAGTGAAGCGCAAACCTCCTTCGTATCCTATCTATATCCACTAGTATAACTTAATATAGCTTCACGTATTTAGTGAACGCATCAACAACCAGAAGTATGTGTTTCCGTTTGGAGTTAATGGACGGAAGTGGTCCGAAGTGATCACGGTGAAGGGTGTGGAAGGGCTTCCTTGGGTATACTAAACAGATTACCTTCACTTGATCGCGGAGGGGAGGAGTACATTATGCACCTGATACAATTTTTAATGAATCTGTCTATTTTTGCCTGCATTCCTCGAAACCAATAATACATTCTCATTTGGTTGTAACACTTTGTGAAACGTAAATGTCCAATTTCCTCATGAATATGTCGGATAAGGTTGATTTCTATTTCGAAAGGGACATATAAAAGTAATCTACCAGCCTGATTCTTCTTAATGCGTATTGGGTTGGGTTGCAATGCGTATTGGGTTGAATTCCCCGAACACAGCTTTTCCCTAAGGGCCACAATGTCCGGGTCACGGCTATACGCCGCATGTAGCTGAAAGTCCATATCCTCCGTATCTATTACAGAAATTACATAGCACCTGCTGAGTGCATCGGTATGCGCCATGTTTACTCCGATTCGATGTTTCACTTTGTAGTTGTAATTCTCGAGCTCTAGTGCCCATCGAGCTATCCGGGGGTTTACATTCTTTTTACTGAGGATCAGCGTCAATGAGCTGCAATCAATCACGATAGTGAACGGAATCCCTTCTAAGTACACCCTGAATAGTCGCAATGCTGAAATAATGGCGAGTGCCTCAAGCTCGAAGCTATGGTACTTAGATTATTGGCTAGTCGTGCTCTTAGAGAAATAAGCCACTGGATGAAACTTTTCGCTGAAGGAGTACGGTAGCATAATCTAGTGAGCTTGCATCACAATGTAATTGGGTTTCACGAGTTGGATCATAAATGGCTAACACTGGGTCGGAAGTGAGGCTGTCTTGCAGCTGCCGGAAGGCGCTCTCACACTCTGGCGGAAATATGAACCGTTTATCTTTCTTCAGAAGATCATATAGTGGTCTAGCTATCTTAGAGAAGGAACTCACGAAGCGACGGAAATAAGAGCTAAGACCCAGGAAGGAATGCCCTTCCTTGACACTTTTCGGTACTGGGTACTGTCGAATGGCTTTTATATGTGAATCACTGGGTTGTATTCCATGCTTTGTTACATTATACCCCAAGTAGTCACTACTATAGAGAGCAAATCGACACTTGGATAACTTCATTTCAAGACCGTTTCTAGAAAGGCACTGTAGGACGTCAGTAAGCAACTGAAGATGATCAACCAAGTTATCGCTGGCAATAACTATATCATCCATATATCCATATATACAACTATCCGTTTAGAATCTATAAATTCACCGAGGAAACGGGATATAAAACGCTGGAAGACACTAGGAGCATTCTTCAGTCCGAAAGGCATCCTTAAGAATTCATACTGACCACTTGGTGTAATGAAAGAAATCAGGTGAGTTGAACCCGGTGCAACCTTAACCTGATGGAAACCACTTTTAAGGCCAAGTAAAGTAAATACATTCTTCCCACCTAGATATTCTAAGCAATCCTCTATTAGTGGGAGCGGATAGTTGTCGCGAACTGTGTGCTTATTTAAGCCCCTGTAGTCTACGCACATTCGTATCTCTCCACTTTTTTTCTTTGTCAAAACAATTGCTGGCGCATAAGGGGAATCGCTATGCTTAATGATTCCGTGATCCAAAAGGTCCTTCACAATCCTATCAACCTCACATTTCACGTGTGAAGGTTTCAATAATAATTTATTTTTTTTAGGTTTTTTATTAATACGGGATAGTATACATTATTGTTGCACAGAAGAGACTCTAGTTTTTACTGTTAAAATAATGTTGAAAGCTTGAGGGACGTCATGACCCAGAAACAAAGGCGCAGGTATAAAACCATATGGAATAATCATTAGAGATACTTTACGCTTTTGTTTAGCTAATTTAATATAACAGAAAATAGTACCGTAAGTGAAAATCTTGACACCTCCCAGTCCTCTGTACCGTGAACAGATCAAACTTCCAACCGAGATCTCTTCTGGCAACATTGAGCGCTGAATCAAACTAACCGGACTGCCGGTATCGAGAAGGGAATAACAAAAAAAGAAACTTGAACACTTTATCTCACTAATAAAAGGGGCAACACTCACCAACTGCACTGCGCTTAACGAGCTCCCTAGCTCGTCACCATCGTCGCTAAAGGATGCGGTTTCTTTGACGGCTCCAATCTGTCTCCTTGGTGCTTTGGGGCACTGCTTGTACGTATGTCCGGGGTCTGCGCAACGGAAGCATGATCCAGGAGGTCTCCTTTCTTTAGGGCAACTGGCTGCGATGTGATCAAAGGCCGAACAATTGAAGCATCTAGGTCGAGTTTCCGAAGCAGAGTTGTCTGAAGCTGGTTTTCTTATGGTGACTGAAGTTGGCCGTTGGGTTCCGGCTTTGGTAGTGGGCCGCGACGTAGTTGAGGAGCACTTATTCTCATACCGAGGTAACAATCTCTTAAGATCCGCTAGAGTTCTCGCCGAATACAGGATGGATACGTTTGCTGAGGTGTCTGAGGGTCCATCTATTATGAACTCTACGAGGTCTGTCTCATCCACTTCGGCGTGTGAAGCAATCTCTTGCATAGAGAGCACGTAATGCTCCACGTACGTTGGCAGAAGTGCATGTTGCTGAAGTGGATATCCCTGATGTGTCTAAGGTGGCAGAGGTAGCAGAAGGGGCACAAGGTCCGGAAGCGGCACGAGTTCCAGAAGTATCGGAAGTGGATGCTCTCGGTGTGACTGGGGCATGAAGTGCACACAGCAGTGGATATTCCAATTGGTGCGGCGGAAGATGTAAATGGTGTGCCCAGGGCTGCCCGAGTTGCAGAGCCGACATGTGCTTCGGCGTTCATGATAGGTCCCGTTATAACGGCAGAAGTAATGGTAGTGAAACCGGTGGATGTCTCTGCGGCTATTGGTGGAGGCGATTCTCTTTCCCTGGTGTCCACTGCTTCGCTGAGCTCCTGGGCATGAAGTGCTCGTAGCCGTCCTACAGAAGCGGAAGGGGGAATATCGACTCCGGCGGCCAGCAATGCCTCAACCAGTTGCGCTTTTGTTAGCTTAACGCTGCTTGTTGCCGCCACCATGCACACTTATTGATAGCAGCGACATCGAGTAGCGAAATTCTCACCTTATGAACATAGGCCATATGATAATAAAAACCACCGCCATTTTGGTGGAGCATTTTGAGTATTTCACCAAGTCACGTAAGATACTTTGGCGAGTGCAGTTGGATGATAAACTTATTTTTTTAAAGCATCGCGCTATTAAAATTAGTTTTGTTGTTTTTATTTTTTGTCTTCTCTTCGGTTTAAAGTTTTGGAAGTAACATTTCTTTAAAAAAATAATATTTTTCCTTTAACGTAAATTATTTTCCATTCGATACGACAATGCCGCCAAAGAAATCACTCGCCAACAATAATAGTTGTCATATATGCACCGAAGCAGATACAGATGAGATGGTCCAGTGCGATAATTGCGATCTTTGGTATCATTTCGCATGTGTCGGAGTCGATGCTTTTGTGGCCAACCAGGAATGGAGATGCAATGATTGCTCACCACCAAATCCAAGCCAAGAGCAAAATATAACGTCGCCAACTGCGCCAGCTGTACTTACACCAGCAGCATTAAATAATTCTCTTGAAGAAAATGCGGGGTCATCAGCATCTTTGACGTCTGCAAAAAGGAAGACACAACTACTCTTACAACGACTGGAGGAGGAAAAGCTGTTGCGAGAACAAAGCAACCAATTATACCTGCAACAAAAGTACCAAATTCTTTCTCTAGACTCAGATGACGAGGAAGCGGAAGCCTCCTGCAAACAACAACAACGGCTGGAAAATATTGTCTACAAAACAGCCCAACAACATCTTCTGCCCGGCTGTAGCAGGTCAGCACAACAAAACCAGGTAAAACTCACCCGAAATGCAGCACAACCTTCCCTCGACAGTGGTAAGTTACTTTCCTCTAATCAACTTGCTGTAAGGAACGTCATTCCGAAGGATTTACCCAAGTTATTCGCCTACAAAAATGTCTCTGTGGAAAAGCGATGGAGGCAGTAAAACATTGACTTGTGCTACCGGCTATGGTGCCCGACGTCATTAAAACACTGCGAATGCTTTTCGGGCGACCAGATCAAATTATACACGCATTGATAGAAAGGGCAAGGCACATAACACCTCCAAAGGCCGAGAGACTGGAATCGTTAATTGACTACGCTCTAGCTATCAAAAATGTATGTGCAACGATGGAGGCAACAAACACCACAGCACATTTCAATAACCCAGCGCTTTTGAAGGAATTCGTGGATAAGCTGCCGCCGCATCTCCTGTTAAATTGGGCAATCTTCTCTAAAAATGTACAACCTGCTTCCCTGTTGGAATTTAGTGATTGGCTGTATGACATCGCTGAAGCCGCATGCACCGTGACAACGCTGTCTGCGACACCTGTGTCAGGCGGAAAACGTTCATCAAAGCAAAGCGCTCATCTATATGCACACGCAGCAGTTAAGGAATCCAACGTGAGACCCCAACCAGGTACAAACAACAAAAAGTGTGATATCTGTCAAGCTAATCATCTGGCATCCAGTTGCAAAACCTTCAAGGACGCTGGATTGTCGGTTAGGTGGAAGATGGTGCGAGAATACAATTTGTGCCGCTCGTGTCTTGGAAGACATTCATATTCGCGGTGCCTAATAGCAAAGGCGTGTGGTATTGGCGGATGTGAAGCGAAGCACCATGCTCTTTTACACAACTATTCAAAGCAGGCTTCAACCACCCGCCCGTCAACGTCGTCACTTCTAACTCACCACAAACACAAATTTCCCAAAGTCCTTTTTCGAGTTCTGCCGGTGACCTTGTACGCTAACGGTAGAACAGTCGACACATTTGCCTTCTTGGACGGAGGATCTTCGGTCACACTTGTGGACGAAGAACTCACTGGCCAATTAGGGCTATCTGGAAGAGCTGAAGAACTATGTCTAAGGTGGACCTCCGACACAACTCGCATCGAGAGCAATTCCAAAGTAGTGTCTCTAGGAATCGCAAATACCAACTAAACAACGTGCGTACAGTTCAAGGCCTTAACCTACCAACACAGACGAGTTCCGGACAGACGCTAGCCAAACATTATCCGCATCTGGTTGGGCTTCCTATACCATCATATCAACGAGCACGTCCGAGGATTTTAATAGGCATTGATAATTGGAAGTTAGGCGTTCCGCTCAAGGTCTTTGAGGGAAGTTGGTCGCAGCCAATTGCCACCAAGACAAGACTCGGTTGGTCAGTGCATGGTCCTGATGAATGTGATAGAAATGAAATTGATAGTGACTCGCTTCACCTTCACATGTGTGATTGCAACGCAGACAGGGAACTGCACCGTCTTGTGAGTGATTTTTTCTCAACGGAGAACATCGGTGTTCGCATTCCCACGGAGCAGATTACTTCGGCAGAGGAAAAACGAGGAACTAAAATTCTTGAAGATACTTGTGTCCGCATCAACGACCATTTCGAGGTGGGATTATTATGGAAGTTCGATGATATTTCCCTACCAAATAGCCTACCAATGGCACTTCGACGACATCATCGACTACAGAAAGTGATTGATAAGGACAAAGAACTTCGCAGTATTTTGGACCAGCAGATAGAAAATTTGATAAAAAAAGGCTATGCCATAAAGTTGCATCCAGACGAGACGAATATCGGACAAAAACGGATTTGGTATCTGCCAATCTTTATTGTAAGAAATCCCAATAAACCATCAAGGGTTAGGCTTGTTTGGGATGCAGCAGCAAAATGCAATGGGACTTCTCTAAATGATTTTCTTCTTAAGGGCCCTGATCAACTGATACCTTTGGTGACAGTCCTGTATGGTTTTCGATGCGCAAAGATTGGTGTGTGTGGAGACATCGCTGAAATGTTCCACCAAGTACGAGTTCGAGAGGAGGACCGACATGTACAAAGATTTTTGTGGAACGACACTCACGATGGGCAGGGCCCCAGCGTCTACCAGATGAACGTCATGACCTTTGGCGCCAAGTGTTCACCATGTATAGCTCACCACGTCAAAAATAAAAATGCTATGCTGTTCATGGGTAGTATGCCAAGGGCTGTTAAAGGTATACTTGAGCACCACTATGTAGATGATTTTATCGACAGCGTCCATACCGAAGCTGAGGCAATCAAACTAGCCAAGGACGTGAAGATCATTCACCAAAACGCTGGATTCCACATCCGCAATTGGGTCTCCAATTCACCAAACGTCATAGCGGCCCTAAAGGAAGACAGCGGGGGGTCAACTAAAGCATTTAGTGCGAACGACACTCCGGCAGCAGACAAGATCCTGGGACTTTTTTGGTGCACTTCATCCGACGCGTTTATATACGTCCTTAAGTTCAACCGATTGAAACGAGATGTGCTTAATAGGTGGACCGTACCTACCAAACGTGAGGTACTTAAAATCCTCATGTCAGTGTTTGACCCCTTGGGATTCTTGTCACATTTCCTTATTTGCATCAAACTTCTGCTCCAAGAGATCTGGAGGACATCGATTGGTTGGGACGATGAGCTGCCTGCAAGCATGTTTGAAAAGTGGCTCCGGTGGACAACTTTATTGCAGAACGTGACTGATATAAAGGTTCCTAGATGCTATTCGCCAATGCTAAGTCAAAATGATTCAAAGGTTCAGCTACACACCTTTGTAGATGCAAGCGAGAACGCATATGCGGCGGTATCCTACTTCCGCATCACCTATCAGGACAATATTGACGTTACGATTGTGTGCGCTAAAGCGAAGGTTGCCCCGCAACGCCCAATTTCTGTTCCACGGCTAGTGCTCCAGGCTGCAGTCCTCGGCGTAAGGCTTGCGACTTTCATCTGCAAGTCACACAAGTTTCCTATAGGTCAAAGGTTCTTTTTGTCCGACTCGAAAACCGTGCTGTCATGGCTAAAGGGAGACCCCCGCAGGTTCCAGCAATTCGTTATGTTCCGAGTTGGCGAAGTCCTGGAGACATCTCTTATCTCGGAATGGAGATGGGTTCCAACGAAACTCAACGTAGCCGACAAGGCCACCAAATGGAATTTAGAGAGTGACTACCACGCTACGAGTGAATGGTTTAGCGGTCCTGCTTTTCTACGGATGTCGGATGCAAAGTGGCCCCAAACACCGGAAATCGATAAAAGCAATGAAGAAGTTCGCCCCTACCTTCTTCACACTAGCGCAGTGCCAAGATATTGCCTGGTGGAAGAAAGCCGTTTCAGCAGCTGGACACGTATGTATCGTACTTTAGCATATGTTATTCTCTTTATAGATATGAAGGTAAAAAAACGTTCGTTTATCAACATCGCTGGACTAACTTCTGAAGCAATCAGGCGGTCGCAAGCGGCACTCTATCGGCAGGCCCAGCATGCCGTGTATCCAAGCGAAATTGACATATTGAAAAAGAATCAACCTCTGAAGAAACCAAGCTATTTGTCAAGAAGCAGTCCGCTAGCAAAACTCTCACCATTTCTAGACGACGACGATGTTCTAAGGATGAGCGGTCGCATTTTGTTAGCGCAACATGTAGGCCAGGACTGTAAAACACCGATCATCCTCCCGAAACTCCACCGAATAACGTTCCTCTTAGTCGACTCGTATCATCAAAAATATCATCATTGTAATCATGAGACTACACTAAACGAGATCAGACAGAAATATTATATACCTAACCTTCGAACCATTCTCAAGAGCGTTAGGCGAAGCTGCCAACTCTGTAAAATCAAAGGCGCCCGACCAGTTGTTCCACAAATGGCCAAGCTGCCTATCGCACGAATGAGAGCCTTTTGCCGACCATTCTCATTTGTAGGCCTCGATTATTTTGGTCCTATCATGGTAACCGTGGGAAGACGGAACGAGAAGAGATGGGGGGCTATTTTTACGTGCCTCACCATTAGAGCGGTGCACATCGAGCTGGCACACAGTTTATTATGTGCTTAAGAAGTTTTATTGCACGACGCGGCACTCCATTGGAAATTTATTGCGACAATGGCACCAACTTTCGAGGTGCCGAGAGGGAACTACGCGAAGAACAAGCAAAATTGGATTTGGGCAAAGTGGCTGCGCAATTCACGACGGCTGAGACGACCTGGAACTTCAACCCACCATCTGCACCTCACATGGGTGGCGCATGGGAGCGCCTTCTACGGTCGGTTAAGCAAGGTTTATACAGCATTCTTCCATGCAATAAAGTTGGAGAAGAAACTTTACGAGCCACTCTTGCTGAAGTTGAGAACACGATCAATTCAAGGCCCCTCACCTTTGTATCACTGGAAGCAGATGACGACGAAGCCCTGACGCCTAATCACTTCCTTCTTGGAGCCTCGAATGGAGCCAAGCCCCCGTGCAATCTGGAGGCTTCCGACCTGAGAAAAAATTGGAAGTGCTCGCAGATGATGGCCGACCTTTTCTGGAAGAAATGGGTGAAAGCATACTTGCCGAATATTAACAGACGGTCGAAGTGGTTCGCAAAGGTAAAGCCGATTGAAAAGGGGGATCTGGTAATGATAGTGGATGAACATCTGCCAAGAAACTGCTGGCCAAGAGGAGTTGTGATTCACACTGTGGTAGTCGCACTGTGGTAGACGGAGAAGAGCGACAATACAAACGTCGGGAGGCGTCTTCGAGCGCCCTACTGCTAAACTTGCTGTCCTAGACATAAAATCGGGTGGCGACCAAGAGAGTAAGGCGGAGATGACGATGACTTCGGCCCCACTTACTGAGGGGAGTATGTTGCCGCCACCATGCACACTTATTGATAGCAGCGACATCAAGTAGCGAAATTCTCACCTTATGAACATAGGCCATATGATAATAAAAACCACCGCCATTTTGGTGGAGCATTTTGAGTATTTCACCAAGTCACGTAAGACACTTTGGCGAGTGCAGTTGGATAATAAACTTATTTTTTTAAAGCATCGCGCTATTAAAATTAGTTTTGTTGTTTTTATTTTTTGTCTTCTCTTCGGTTTAAAGTTTTGGAAGTAACACTGCTCATACCCACTGCAGCAAATTGGGTCGACCACACAATAATTTAATTTTTTATTTTTTCTTTGTGTGTGACCCTACACCGGATGCTTTAAACTCAGATTTCTTTGAACGTGTTTTATTGGCAATTTTAAATCTTACAAATGTATTTATAATGCGAACTGTCACGCTGGAGCTCTCGATGGAAAAAGAACGATTTTTTTGTTTTAGCGCCCAAAGCCATGACATGTACCCGTCTGAACAAAATTATGAGTACACTACTGATTTGATCTTTGTCGCTCTACTACAATATTTCCATCCTTTTAGACGGGACTACAAGTTCTTAAAAAAAAAATAATAATAAAGCATTTGTTTTGTGGATATCAAACTTAAAACCATCCAATACAACTTGAATCGAACATTCCGAAAGATAATTTATAATCCATTGAAAGAGATATTCGTCGATCCCAAATGCATGCCAATATCAAATATGAAATATCAAGTGCAACTATCTTACTTTGGTGAGATTGGTGTGGATTTAGTTCCATTTTTCGATGAAACATTAAATCACCAGTGGACCTGCTCTTACTAAAACTATATTGCAAGTCATTGAAAAGTTTTCTTGTTTCGAGATATATTATTTCATGATGGTTTATCAGCGGTACCATGTCCTTTTTTAAGAATGAGGCGACTATCAATCTGGACTTCTTAAGTTTTATCTAGGATATGCCGTAATATGAATATCCGATCTGATAGAATTCATTCTGCCGCACTGCGAAATTTTGGTTGTCCCTTGCGTTTAACAGTCTGCAGAAATGACTTTTCCACTGTGGCTCTACTATTATTGCTACTACTATTACTTCCTCATCTCTGGAAGTTTCGGTTCGTTCTGTTTTTCTTTTTACCTTTTGGTGAGCTTATACCTGGAGTTTCGAGTGGTAGTGTATTGGCTTTCAAATAGGACGGTTGGGTGTTTGACTCTTAACCGGTCCCACGAAACACGTGATTTGA
This sequence comes from Volucella bombylans, assembly GCA_949129095.1. NCBI lineage: Eukaryota > Metazoa > Arthropoda > Insecta > Diptera > Syrphidae > Volucella > Volucella bombylans. Next base: position 156,875,857 of record OX422143.1, read on the forward strand.
ATACTTGCCTGGACTACCACAAGTCAAATTACATTGATAATTTAGGCTCAAAACACACTGGATCAGTCAAAACGTTTTTGATTCATAAGGCAAGAAAACCTTTTTTTTATTTCAACACACACCAACTGAAACACAACGTATCAAAACAAATCAATTGGTTTGGTATGCGTTAAGAACAAATTTGCGGCTTATTTATTGTGAAGTTCGTCACACATTCTGAACGAAAACTCTCTAATAAATAAACGCCAGTGCAACAACAACAAAATTTTGTTTCTGAGAAATAACTTTCCAGCTATCGACAACGAAACATGTTTTTCTGTTTCGCTTTTTTTTTGTTTCGATGCTTGCACCAACGACGCCGGTTTGATAACGTTTTGTTTTATTCGGTGTGTGTTACCCGTATGCAATGATATGTATATGTATTTTCGACAATCAGTCGCAAAACACTTTAAAGCGAAAACATGAGTTTTGTTTCGTTTGCCTTGGTGTGTACTCTCTCTCATAAGAAACAATGTACTAATGTTTCATCAAACAAAATAAAACGTTTTGACTGATCCGGTGTGTTTTCAGCCTTAGTCTCCCCATTAAATGTTTGATGCCAATGAGTCGAAATATTTGTTCCTCTATCCCATTTTCTAAAAAAAATTAAAACATGTTTACGCATTTAAATAAAAAAATGTAACATCTATTTCCACAACCTCGCTCTTTTTGTACTCTTTCTTCTACCTCCGGAGAAATCGATGCTCTTTTATCCTCCTTTGCTATTATAACAGCGCTCCACAAGTTGTTTTGCAACATATGCTTGCTTACACTATTCGTATTCATCAAACCAGAGTGCGGCATTTGTGATGGCTTCTTGGCATCGATGTTATTAATCTGCAACTGTTGATGTACTCGTACATTGTAGTCAAAGTTTCTAGCGATTTGTTGTAACTCAACCCAAAATTTCCCTATAATATTTCTTCCTTATTGCGGCGCTTGAGATATCCATTATCGTACCTTGCCTGCATATATGTACTCGTATGTAGGTAATTGTTTGGGTATCTATAATACTGGATTATTTCCTTGCTTCGATCACAACATTTTCAATGTTGTTGATGGTTTGATGATCAGGTATGACAGTCACCTGACTTATTTATAAATACTGAGGTGGAAAGCCCATGTGCTGACTACAATGATATTCTGCGCCGTAGCAAAGTCAACAAGTCTAAGTCCGTTTCCAGGGGTAGTGTCGTGCAGACTATGCGTCCTCCGGATGTCTTCCTCTCCTATTTTGTTGTCAACAGCAGCAAAAATAATTTCAACGTCATATTTAGAACATTGCACGTAGGTTCAGATGAGGAGCTCGTAGAAAAACGCTTTGATATAACGGTGAGAATGAGAAAATATCAGACCGATTTTTTACGAATTCAGCCTAGAGACGGATTGTACCAACGTCCTCGTTCACGTGTCGAAACCTCAAGAGCTATTGTCTTGAGCTCCTGCTTACAATAATGCAACAATCAGCGGAGTATATGTTATTGTTTTTATGCTCCTTTCGTATAGGACTGATACACGCGTCTTGTTCAAGTTCAAGAACTCCATCCGAATGTCGTTCGTTTTTTCGCTTTTTAAAAAAAATCTATAACTTTTGCCTTTCGCAATCGGGAAAAACCGTAGGTCCAATTTTGCAAATTTTGGGACAATGGACCCCAAAGAAAATACAGGCTACATCTACCGGGACCGAGTTCTTAAACTACTTTCCATCATCACTCTACTATAAATAATAAATTAAACTATCTTAAAACGTGTTTTTTTTCTGTATGAACGCTTGTGTAACAAATTACACCTCAAGCCTATTAAAAGAAAAACGTTGCCATCAACATTAACTCTCTTGCTCAAGCTTTTTTAATGTTTATCTATTCAAAATAACAGTGAGAGCATAGAAAAATCTGATCAAAAGCTCTGCTATCTTTCGTTTGTCAAAGGTAGATTCAAGTTCTAAATTCAAGTTCAATACCGCTGCAAAATTGTAGCATGTATTTTCCCTCCACAATATCTAAACAACCGGCTTCCCATTGAAAAATGAAAACAATTGCAAACAATTTACTGTCCGCTCCATAGCTAGACACAATCCAACGCATCCGACATAACAGCGTATACAAATTTCAGTCAGTGTGTTTTTGTTCAACGCGTTGTAGATACATTTCACGTTGAATTTTCTTACAGATCGAGTGAACTTGTACCAAGAACGATCTTTTCCAGTTTAGCTGCGTAGTTTAAGTTCATTGACAGAAGATTACGGCGTTATTGTGTCTTGTTGTCTATTAAATTTCACGATCTTTGATTATTCTTCTATTTGTTTTCTATCTTTAAATGTTTGCTTCCTACAAATATGAATAAAGAATTATTAATTTTTGAATTTCCAATAAGGCACTTGCAAAGCTTCTGGGGTGCATCCGGTGACTTTTGGCAGGCGCAATGGGACAAATTCATCGACATTACTGGTGAGTATTGCATATACATATGTTACATATGTATATTAACATATATTGTGATTTTTTATTATTAAATTTATAGTGGTTATTGTATTAATTGAATTTATGACACCAATCAGATAGAACACAAAGGAATTAATGGGTGCAAAATTGTGTTAAGTTAAATGATTCTACTCTGATGATCGTGCCTGTGATCCGCATTTATTTTTGTTTTTGTCTTGTTTATACACAAAGTGCATTGTGACCATGGAAAATAGTATGCATATTGCTCATTCCATTCTATGGCCAATTTCCCATGATTTTATTTAATGCAAAACGTAGAAGTAAAAAATTTTTGGTATGGGATAAAGAAGATGTACGAGTATCTTCGTAAACCTACATATTGAAGTGTCTCGTAGTTAAACAATGTACACTGGGTACACTTTCTGCATTTGGGATTATACATTAGAGTTTCATACAATTTGTTAAAAAATAATTTTCAAAGCAAACGAAAGGAAATGCAATTTCTCAGTTACGAATAAGAACATTATTAGCTTCCTAAACAGATGCATTTGTTTCGCCTAGAAACTGTTACTCTTTTATGTCCACATGTATTTAATAAACAAATAAATTTTATTTTGGTTTCGTAAATATATGTAGGCACAGTACACATAAAAGAAACACGTGTATGTATGTTAGCAAATAAACCAATCATCCACAGCTTGGGTTGAATATTTTTATTTATAAAAGTTTTAAATTGTTTGAAAATAAATATTACCTAACATTCAAAGCTTCGCATAGCTCCAGTCAACCTCTTAATTCTACAATAGGCATTTTCTGGCCTTAATACTTCGTACTATCATTTTTAATTTTCTTTAAGTGCCATCCGATGATTTGTTTTCTTTTACTAGCTTACACTGATTCTAAATATGTATGTAAGTCAGCGGAAATCTCGATGAAGACAATTTGCAGATCCATCGAAGCTTCGCGATGTTTCACCATCATTATCCATATACAGCCATGGAGTTTGATATTGATACTCGTATTGTGTTGTCGACTCTTCAAAACTCTCTTGTTTATTCTCATTAATTTCACCCTTAGTAGGTGTTGTAATTTTTCGTACCGCCTTTGCTTTTATGCAGTGAATCGAATAATTAAACATTCGATTGCCTCTCATCAATTTGTTGAACCAACTTGCCATTTTGGCTATGAGTACTTCCTTTTTTTTTGATCGAGTCCTTCTCTGTTTCCCTTCTTAATTTAGCCTAGGAGATAGATGTTTTACTGTTACTCGTAGATTTCAGCAAGTGAATAACTACTACCTGATTACGGAAGGTGTGCTTCAAGTTCGCGGAATGATATACTGAGAATATATTCATATTTTATAATTTCATTATTTTTAATATTATCACCAATTTTCTCTGGTTCCTTCATTATAATACAAACCTTTTCCTCGTTAGTTCTTCTTCAACAGGTGATCGTCACTAGGTCATAGTGCTAGACCTCTTAGACAAATGAACTGAATTCTTCAAGCTTTATAAACCTTCGCATTGTCATGAAGTTAAAGCACGGCTTTTAGTTATATATGTTCTTCCTCCTATTTCTGTAAACAATTTTCATTTACATCCTAAAATATTTAAATTATGATTCATAACAGGTGATTCGAAAAATTCCGAGACTAACACATATACTCGTATATACCAAATACAATTTTTTAGCAAAATTCGATCTTATTCGTCATTATCACTCCTTCTAGAGTGATACAATCATTCCAGCGCCGCTTTAACTTTTCTATAAAACGCTTCAGTTTCAGCGATCACCTCTTCAACATTGTTGTTGCTTCTGCTGTACGTACTTTTCGATTTTTCCCATAGTGTTATCCGCAAAATAACTGTTTACAAAAGTCTTACTTCTATTAAGCCTCCTTGCAATTTCTCGGCCTGAGAGCCCTAACTCATTGAAAGCATATATTTTTCCTCTTTCTGTCGCTGTAAAAGTCTTTCGGGGACCCATTTTTTTTAAACTAAATAAAAACCGTTATTTTCAACGCTTTTGTAAATATTCTTAACAAAACTTTGAAAAAAATCGCTGATGTGAACTCCTGCAACGAAATATTCGCAATGGCCTCATCCTAGTGGCGCATCTTTTTATACGCTTTTCAAGAAGTTCATTGTTTGATCTCTGGAAATTCCAATGGTCGTTTCTTATTTACCCTTTAATTTTATGACTTCCTGTTAAAAAATATGTACCTGTTCACAGTTAGTAAAAGTTTCAAACAGGTATAAAGAGTGAAAATCGATTGCATCGATCATCCTAGTGATCGCCAGTGTATCTCGTTCCGATGAGCATTTTTGCGTTGCGATCGAATTGTGAAACGGCGCATTCTCTTGGTGGAAAAGCAATTTTTTTTTTCATTTGAGTCCGTTTTCGCAATTTATTCCTTCAAACACACCAATAACCTCATATAATATTCGGTATTGATGTTTTTTTCAAGATAATCGGTGAATATTATACCATGTGAATGCCAAAAGACTTTTGCGTTTTTGGTCGCTTTGGTTAGCTTCCATCCTTCGCTGTCCACTCAACTGGCTGCCAATTTGATTTCGGAGTGTAGTAATGGATGGATCCATGTTTCATCCATTGTTGCAGCCCGCACGAAAAAATTATTTTTATTTCGCTTAAACAGCTCCAAACGGCGCTCTGAATCATCATCAACAACATGTTGCTATTTAATCTATAAGTAGGGTTTCTCGTTAATCCCAAAATATTATCAATACTAGCAATGATTCTCTCAGTCGAAAATAGGACCTGAGGACTAAATTACCCCTGCATTTTCTCTTTCTTTGACCCAGGAACTTAACATACCATAAATATATATACCATAAACTGTTATATTGTTTTTGCAACTTTTGAAATTTTTCTTGTTGGTCCTCTGGTTCATAAGTCCTCATATATTTTCAATCGGATTGGCATCTGGAGACTGAGGTGACCAATCCAATACATTGACATTTTCCTCTTTAAAACACTGATAAATACAACCACGATATTGCGGGTCGTTGTCGTCTTCTAGGAGCCAATTCCGGTTTCCACGTGCAAATGCACTTTTGCCGGATATGTCAATGTTCATTAGACCAAAGTTTCACCATACGCAGTCCACCCTTGTCTTTTTTTTTATTAGTTTTTTATTATTATTTATTATTCATTCAATCTACGATATTAAGTCTACAAATTTCGAAGTTTATATGTAACTTAAATTTAAATAAAACAAAGTATAAATATAAATTCATTGATTAAGATAGTAAAATAAAATATTTTTAAAGGAACTTGTGGGCAAACAAATATCTAAATTTAAACAATATTCATTAAAAAATTTGATACTAAGAGTAATAGGTTCATTTTGACCATAAAGTGTGTAATGCCGACTCTCCATGAGAAACGGTCTTGGTCTTAAAGATCTACAAGAAGCATATAAGTTCATAAAATTTAACAAATTTTCGCTGTCAATTGTCCCACATAAAATGTCACGAACCAACATAATGCTATACATCTTTCTCCTTGACTCAAGCGTTTGCATACCAAGTAAAAGGCATTTAGTACGATAGGAGTGGTGAACATCAGTGCCATTTCTAGAAAAAAAGTGACGTGATGCAAACATTAAAAATTTCTTTTGAATATTTTCAATTCTACGTAAATTTGAGGCAATGTAAGAGTTCCAGATCTCACAAGCATACTCCAACACAGGGCGCCCTATACTACAATAAAGAGCTTTGAGTGTGTACGGATCTTTAAAATCAACCGAGTTCATTTTTATGAATCCCAAAAGTGAGTTTGCTTTCGAGACGACGTAATTTATATGTAAATGAAATGTCAGCCTGCTATCGAATATTACACCAAGATCTCTAAACTCCTCGACTACCTTAACTTGGGAATTGTTTAAAGTGTATCTTGGTAAAATTGGATAAAAAGATCTATTATAATTCATACAAGCACACTTCTCAATATTTAGATCGATCGTTCAACCTACACAACATACTGAAGGAATTGAGATCATATTGTAACATCATGCAGTCATTCATAGTCTTTATTTTGGCAAATAATTTAATAATGATCCGCATGAATATGGCAAGAGCAATATTTCAATAAATTCGGAAGATCATTAATAAAAAGTATAAATAAGGAAGGACCAAGGTGACTTCCTTCTGGAACACCAGAGGCCACAAGGATCTCATCAGAAAAATAGTCACCAATAGCAACATATTATCTCCTGCCATACAAATAAGTGCTTAACCATTGTAGCAATGAACCATAAAACCCGTAGGCATTCAGCTTTCTAAGAAGTATTGCTAAATTAACCCTACTGAAGGCTTTCACAAAGTCAGTGTAGATCACATGAACCTGCTCATGGCTTTCCAATGTTTTTATGCAATAATTTGTGAATTCCGCTAGGTTTGTAACAGTAGACCTACCCTTCCAAAAACCATGTTGATATTTGCTTACATATTGTTTAATTGTAAAATTTAATTTATCCGTCACAAGGCTATCCAATATTTTGGGAATAACTGGTAGCTTAGAAATTGGCCTATAATTTGAAATGAGGTTTCTATTCCCAGACTTATAAACTGGATCTATGGCCGAAACCTTCCATTCGCCGAGAAAAATTCCACTTGAAATTGACTGATTAAATAGCACATGTAAAGGAAAACAAAGTGAGCTGGAACAATAACGTAAAGTGATTGGAAAAAATCCTAAAATATCTTGTTTACTAGTCGGTTTTAAATTACTTAAGGCAGTTTCAACTTTCTAAACATCTAACGAATAATGTGAGCACTCAAAAATAGATGGGAGTGAATTGATGTAGCTTGAATCAATAGCAGAATTGTAAATGCTTTGAAAATATTCCGCAAACAGGTTTGCAATGGTCTTAGGATCACTTGACTGTTTATCGTCCAGACACATCGTTGTTGGAAATCCAGATCGTTTTCTTTTTGCATTAACAAATTGCCAAAAAGCAGTAGGTCTATTTTTTAAATCACTTTCAATAGAAAGAATATAGTTACAATAAAGAAATTTAGATAGGAAAACAAACTCTTTTCTTAGTCGTGAGAAAACTGTATAGTCGTCATTTGATTGAGTTCCTTTGAACTTTTTATGTGCAGCATTTTTAGCGTTCTTTAAATTTAATAGTCTTTTATTGTACCAAGCTGGGTGAGAACTTATTTTTTTACGATATATAGGAACGCATTCTTCAAGAATACTGTTGAAAATGATTGTGAAAGTATTAATCTTCTCTGATAAATGTTTGCCCGAAAATTCTTTTAAAACAGTAATTCATTCGGGAAAGATTTTCAGAATTAAATTTGTATGAATTAGTTGAGTTACTAAAATTACAAAATGTATTACAATTCAAATTATTAAGACAAAGATTTACAGCACGGTGGATTGATTAAAAAAATAATGAAGCTTCGTCAGTGAAAAAAATGTTGGCCCGGTCCATGTCTTTGTTAGGGTGAGCCGACTTATATAAGTCTTTTTTCAATGTGTTCCTCGATTATCAAAGGCTTGTCCGCAACAGCTTTATAATTAATTTTCTCGGACAATTTTGAGAAAACTTTAGATAAAATCCTCGCAATTTGTTTCTTGTAACATTTTTCTCGCTTTTCTTTGACTTACTTTATTATTTAAAAAAAAATTTTGCACATTGCTATCAACGGCTTTTGAAATGGTCTTTATTTTTATCCGTTCAGGCAAATCGTTAACGTTACAATGTTCGTTAAATCGTTTCACTCACTTCTTTACAAGACCGTCTGACTTCCGAATGCTTTACTGCAGCTGTAGTGGATAATTTTGGTACACAGCTTATTATTACGGAACCTTGCAAAAACGTCAAGTAAGTTTACATGATGTAACTGAAGTATTGTGCGATGGCCTACGGCCACATGCGCAAAGAGAGATAGAGAGTGAAAATGCATGGGTGTGTACGTCCTCTTGCATTTTTTTTTCTATTTCAGGTATCATTTTCGTATATTTGTTGTTGTAAAGTTCCTTTCTTTTTAAATTTGAATTTTTGTAATCGCACAATACAATGTTACTGCTCATTTGAGGAGGTTTAATTTGAACGAAAACCAAAAATTCTTATCGACGGTGGCTAACATTTATTCTAGACGGGTTAGTCAGACAAATATCAATAGGACGCAAAGTGCATGCGGTTCCGCACATTTAATGGAACCAGTGCTTAATAAATTTTTCAAGGTTTTATTGTTGGCCAGATATTTTCAATTGGTCTGCATTTCTTTGAAATATTGTTTTCCACTTTAAGGAAGATTATTAAAATATACATTTTTTTTATATTTATTATACCTATAGACACAGCACAATTTTTTTAATTAACAGAATAAATAAATTGATACCTATATTTTCCGCGGTATGACACAGAGGACTCTATCACGTAGAATTTTAATTCATTGTATAGAAGGTAAACTGCTGATGTCAATCTTGAGACCGGAAAGCACATTAACCTCTTTTTTCTCTGTAAAAATATACGTAGACCATTCATCACTGAGCCTCTTTTTGTTAACAACGTACGAGGGTTGTAAGTTTACCAAAAAAAAAATACGTTTCTTAATCTGTTGAGACCAAGAAACGTTGTCTTGAGCCCACAGTAAACATTTTTTGTGAGGAGTCATAGATCTGAATATAGCAGCCAGTCCGTATTAACTAGTTTGTATCTCAATAAGTTTCCCACAGTTTTTTGTCTGTTGCCCGTTAGAGGTCAATCGTAATATTAGATGACGATTTAAATCGCTACTAAAATGCGATCTTCGACCGACGTTGTTTTCATTGGCCTCCCACAGCCTCTTTTTACTTCCATTTTATTTTTTTTAGTTCTATTCTACAGTTTGTTAGACCACATTCTACAACTAGCGAATATTTATCACGCGCAAAAATCAATATATTCGATTAACGTCCTGCACTGAATTTTCCCACTTTTTTTTAAATTCACACATCGTTCGTTTTATTATCAGTACCCGAGCAGATTTGTGTTGTTAATGTCATAGTGTTAAGATTATTCTACTGTTTACCATATTTGCTGATATGTTATATAATATTTAAAATAGTGCTTTGGTTATCCACAATAGAACAATGTTTAATTATTTATTTTCGATTTAATTATTATTGTGCTCATAACTTTTAATGGTCAGTTTTAAGTTTTATCACACCTTAAAACGCTTTAACACCTATCACTTTGTTTAAACACAGTTTTTAAGGTGTATTTGTATTATGTTTAACACCTTAATCAATTCCATTATATTCAAATGTGTGTAATTTTATTTGTGGGTTTTATTATATTATTATAATAAAATTTATTGTACAAGCATATCTTTGTTAATATTATACATATTAACTTTAGGCCTTCTAAATTAATTAAATAAAAATAATCGCAAATAATTAATTGCATGGTAATAAAACGACGATAAGGAAGTATACATACTAATACTTAGTGTGTACAGATAATACACAGTGATGTATATATAAATGTAAACGCGCAAAAATGCACTTAAATGCTTAATATTGGTATATTAAAACCAAATTTGATAATGATAATGATAAAAATAAATAATAAAGAGCATGAATGATTTGGTGTGAGTAAATAAAGAATATTAAGCGCATATGGATGTAGTTAAGTGTATATGAACAAATATGAACAAAAAAATATTAGTTTTAAATAAATAATTAAAAGGGGATTTTTTTTAATTTCAATTTATTAAAAAGCTCCTACCTAACATGTTTTTGCTTTTAAATTCTTGCTATAATTGCTATAGTTCTTTCCAACCTTTGCACAATAATATCAACAACGAGTCACTTTTATGCTCTGCGACTTAAGAATGATCTTTTCAATGGCGCTCTCTTATATCCCAGTTAAAAACTTGACAAGTCTTTTGGATAATAATTTGATTTAAACTTTTTTTAAGAAGAAACGCAGTAAGTTTCCACCGGAGGACCATACGTATTTCAGCTGATGTTTTAGAAGATGCTTCACAACACTTAATTTTCTGTATAATATAGTCTATATCAGGATAAGATTTAAGGTAATTATTCCCGTGAAGAGCTTTTTTATATCAGCTTGATTTTCTGTGTATATCTCTAGATCCTTCCTTCATTACAATCAATGAACTGTTTACCTAAATAGACGTAAAACTATGTATTATACCTCAATGGCTATAGGTTCTTTCTTCTTCTTTTATTAACCATTGAAACATATAATGAGTTAATAACATTCCATACTACTTATATAGTTTGCCACACGTATCTGCATTGCTTCTACATCGCTTCTGAAGTAAACTAAACTTGCGGACCTTAGGCCCATTGAAAACAGCAGTTTATTTTCGATAACTTCGTTAGTGAGGCCAAGATTTTGATATAGTTTTAGCATTTGGGTGATATTACTCGTACTTCTTTTCAGCCATTTTCCCGCATCTCGGGTGCAACTTAATTCCTTACTGTTTTTCTGACCGGATTCCCGCTGACATTCGTTGAAAATGACAAACTAGGCTGTAGTTTTTCCATTATCGTTTTTTTTAATGTGGAGGCTTTTAAGAACACGCGTAACATACATACATACATACATCACTGTCATTTTGTGTTTATACTCATTGTACATTTTCGCCGCGTACGCATTTGCATAATACGAGTATACCACGCTTTTTTAAAATACCATATGTTCTTGCACCTGGAATTTCTGTTTTCGCTCAGGAGTGTATGATGGTTTTAAAGGATTGAGCAATTCAAGTTTTTTTTTTTTTCTTTTTTTAATATTCATGAAATCCAACGGTTAGTTGGATGGCTGAAGCCATCAATTTACTAAAGAGATGTAATATAATTTATTTTTTACTGGCAATACCCGTAGTATACGAGTATTATCTGTAGGGTTTTCCAATAAGGACTTGACAACGTTCAATGTTGGCTCTGAGCTCTTCCAACGTCGTCGGCGTGTTGGTATGAACCAATGACTTAACGTAGCCCCACAGAAAATAGTCAAGCGGCGTTAAATCGCAGGAACGAAGCGGCCAATCGACTGGCCCATTTCTTAAGATAACACGCTCACCATACTTACTCTTCAATAAATCGATTGTAGCGTGTGCTGTGTGGCTTGTGGCATCATCCTGTTGAAACCACATGTTGTCCAAGTCCATATATTCCAATTCGGGCCAAAAACAATCGGTGACCATGGCGCGATAACACTGCCCATTCACAGTAACGTGACGATAGTTATCGTCGACGAAAAAATATGGCCCAATAACGCCGACATGCAAACCGCATCAAACAGTTATTTTTTGTGGATGATGTGGTGATTCATGAAGTACATGTGGATTTTTACCCGACCAATAACGCATATTTTGCTTATTGACGAACCCATTGAGCCAAAAATGAGCTTCGTCACTGAATATGATTTTGCGATGAAATTCATGATCTTGGCGCATCTTCTCCAGAACCCAATTGGAGAACGTACGTCACTTCAAATGGTCCATCGGTTTCAATTCTTGAGTCAACTTGATCTTGTATGGGTGTAAACCAAGATCCTTATGTAAAATACGTTGCCCAATTCTTGAGAACGCCGTAGAATTGACTGATTTGGATCGTTTGCTACGGACGCCTGAACGGCAGCGATATTTTCAACACTTCGACCAAAACGTTGTCTCACTGACACGGCAACATCACACAAAGAATATGTAGACTCAATTTTTTGCACTAAACTTGTTATTGCCTGTTTACTAGGGCGAGAATTACGACCGAAAATTGGAGTTAACGCTCTTAAAGTTGCAGTCACCGACTCCGAATTTCGGTAGAAAATTTTTATAATTTGCAGACGTTGCTCGTTCGTGTACCTCTCCATGATGAAAATATTGAGTTTACTGAATAAATTGACAGTGACAGTTTAATGATTAGTGAAAGAGTGCGTTCACAAATTAAATTAAACAAATTTGTCAAGTCCCTATTGGAAAACCCTTTAGTTTTAGGGGGAAATTGTTACGAAAACGTACTTGAAGTATGACTTCAACGAAAAATTGAGAAGAATGTTCTTTTCCATTCAAGCTCCAAATGTAGCTATACTAATCTTATACGTATTCTACCTTCTAAACCCGATATACTCATATATACGAGTATGTTATATGTTTACATACGAGTACACATCAGACAAAGTATGAGTAGTTTTCTCATTAATAAAAATAGAAGATTTCATTGTTGAGCACTGACTCAGGCACACCACTTTAAATTCAGATTTTAAAATATTTTCGCAGAAGCTATTTCAAAAAAGAAAAAGAGAATCCTTCTTCTGCTAGAAAGAGAATAAACTTAAGAGTCTGCTCTTTCGAAAATCTAATCGAACGATAAACACATTCGACTTGCATCTGCATCTAGCGCAATTTGCCATTGAAATCTATGTAAGTTAACTGATACATTAATTTATTGTTCGTAAAATAATGTTCAAAATACTGTTTCATATAATTTTTAATTTTATTTGATACAAAACTTAGGGTAACAAAAAAAAAGATAATCAAACTGATTATTCCATCATATTTTACAGGTGAAGATCCTTTATTCCTATGGGTGGTTGGTACAACAGCATTTACTATGTTTGTTTATTGGCTATTTGGTGGTGTCTACACATTTTTGGATCTAACAAATCGGCCCAAATTTCTAAGAAAATACAAAATCCAACCAGGGACAAATGAACCAGTTGACAGGCATCGATTAATGAAGGTACATATGTACATATAAAATATTTACATAATTTCTTAACACTCACAAATCGCACAAAATGTTCAACAAAATTATTCATACTCTCATCCCTATTTAGGTAATAACGAGGGTAATTGCTAATCAAATTTTTGTCGGCATTCCCATCGCTTTTGTGAGCTACAAATTAATGAAATTTCGTGGTCTGACGTCGATTCGTGAGCTTCCAACATTCCATTGGGTATGTTTTGAGCTCACAATGTGCATTTTAATGGAAGAAATAGGCTTTTATTACTCACACCGCCTGCTACACAGTAAACATATCTACAAATTTATTCATAAGCAACACCATGAATGGACAGCCCCGATTGCAGTTACAGCAATTTATTGTCATCCTATTGAACATATATTTAGCAATCTATTCCCACCATTCCTGGGAGTTTTTCTAATGGGTAGCCACGTAGCCACAGCCTGGATGTGGTTTGCTTTGGCCATTCTATCAACATTGAATGCACACTCTGGATATCACTTACCTTTTTTCCCCAGCCCGGAAGCACATGATTTTCATCATCTTAAGTAAGTTTTTATTATTTCTATTTCTTTTTATTTATTAAGGAATGCATTTTTAAATTTCAGATTTAATAATTGCTTTGGAGTGTTGGGGGTTTTAGATCGACTACATGGAACTGATTCGTTGTTCCGCTCGACAAAAGCATATGCTAGACATATTATGATGCTGAGTTTGGTACCACCACGTGAAGCTTTTCCAGATGAATCTAAGTAAATGGTTTAAGATAAGTCTAGCAGCAAGAAATCAAACAAAATATTATTATTTTAAGTGCTATAGAACTGGATAGAGGGTCACGTACAAATGAAAAATAAAACAACTCTGGCAACACAATTTCACCCACAAATCCACGCGAGGGCATTCAGTAGATAATTTCACAAAAAAGAACACTTTGTAATACAATACTACTCGTATCTATAAATTTCAGTATTCCTTAGTTTTGTGAATTCATCTTCTTCTTTTTTTCTGTTAAGAAAAAGAGCCTAGATGGAATGGGTTTAATATTCTAACATTCTAACAAATTATTGAAGTACCTATTCCCAGTGATGTTTGTAAACACAAATGTGATAGAAATGTTTTAATTTTTGTATTGTAAACATAATTGATATGGTAGAGTATAGTGTAAGACAAAATCACTCATAGCAAGGCAGAAATTACAAGAGAAAAAAATACAAACATAAAATAGCATAAAAAGACATGCACATCATACGATGATACAATACTCATAATTGTATCTTTTAATAACGATTTCAATGTATAGATAATAAATGTAATATTGAAAAAAATCTCATCAATCTATTATTATTTCTAATGATGATTGCTAGTTGTGAGTGCAGAGAAATTATACAGTATAAAAAAAATATGATTTTGACTTAAAGCAATTCATAATATCGAGCAAATTTTGACAGAACCTGCAAGGCCAACAATCAGTAATTTGCATTACAAACTGTGATAAGACTTTTGCTATTTTATTTTTATTTCCGCAAGCGAACACATTTGTAAACTCCTTTACAGAAGTAAACACCTTACGACGTGACGAATGTTAGTTTTTAGGATACTACCTAAAAGTTGCTAATTTCAAACCCTATCGGTACAGTACGACACGAACAAATATTTGAGTAATTTTTGAGAAACTACGAGTATGTAAGGAATGTACTACGAGAGAATATGCAAAAACAATTATAGAGAAAGCGAAAGGAAACAAGAACGAACGCGCTTATAACTAATTCATAAAAGCGAAAACTTAAATATGAATTAAAACTAAACTTAAAGCTAGCTTAAACCTATTAGTCCTACACCGAAAAAATTTTCCCAGGATGGCATCTCGTCACGACCGGAAATAAGTCGGGTGTTGTTGGCTGAATATGGCCAACCCACCCTTATCACGCGTATGTCCAATAGATGCGGCCAATTGCTACATACCATTCTGGCCAGATGTTTAAAAAAAATAGCCGAACTACGTCAGGTCATTTCGCGTCATGTTGTCACTGTTTGTATGTAATGTACGGTAGTATGTAGTTGACCCAATCGAAGGACGGTCGGGTCCGCCCATTCACATACCACTCGCGCTGAGGATTTATGCCATAATTAAAACAAAAAAACGCCCTTTAAATCACTACAAAATCCATCATCACTTTATCATCTAACAATTCACAAAAAAAAACCTGATATCTAATGAGATTAACTTATGTTATTAACTTATTTAGAAAGAAAACTACTATGTATAAGGCTACCTTAATTGCAACCGCAACAAAAACACTTATATCTAGGACTTACCGGTTTTAAACGGATCCCTCGTCGTCATGGTGCCAGCAGAAGGAAGAATACTTGAAAATCTAGTTAAAAAAAAATAGGTTTTTTTTTCGCGAACACAAAAAAGTCAAATAAAATTCACGACTCTCAAATTTCAACTTACACCACACTAACACCATATCCTTACTCTACACAATAAATGTAAAAAAAAAATGCAAATCTAGAATAATAACTATGTTCTTATTCTTATGTTCTTGTTCTTATTCACTAGTTTTCCAATTAATTTGTTTTTTTTTTTTTTTTTTTTGTTTAATTTCTGAATAATTATTATATTTTTTGTCTGTTGAGGAAGCCCCGTATAGCACCTTTTGCAGGCGATGTAGCTTGGATATCGAAGATTACAATGTTTAGCTATTATGTAGCTAAACTGCACCATAAAAAATAAAAACGGACGGAGGACTTTACACCCACCAACTTTAATTTATGCCTCCCGTGATCTTATCATCCACATACTGATAAAAAACAGTTATTTTTATCCTTTTTTTTTGCTGTCGTAAATGTACCATGTACATATGTCTGTAAGATATAATATCTTAATAATGGGAACGATTTAGCACCCCCACATCATTCCGATCACAAACAAAAATTGAACGTCCTTCTCGGTACCGGGTTTTTGATTATTCATTTTAACAACAGCTGGTCTACATCGCTAAATCTTATTGACCTTCTTAAGTTGTTCTCTTCTTTACCTTTGTTCTTAATGTTCCATTTCTTTCATTTCCTTTGTTCGACCCTGACTTAGTTTCCTATCTTCCTTCCCCACACCAATTTTTGTCTTTCAACTGTGGGTTCGTGTCCAAATTGTGCTCCTTGTCTAATCTATCCATCCGTCATAATACGAGGCCGGGTCAATAAGTCCGTGACTTTTGGAATAAAACACAGATTTTTTGATAAAAAAATAATTTTATTTTTCAACGTAGTCTCCCTTGAGCTCTATACACTTTGTCCAACGCTTCTCCAATTTTTTTATCCCTTCCAAAAAAAATGATTTGTCGAGGTCCTCAAAATAGGCCTTTGTTTGCGAGATGACTTCATCATTGGAGTCAAATCTTTTTCCACCAAGCCATTTCTTCAGGTTTGGGAACAAGAAGTAGTCGCTCGGAGCCAAATCTGGAGAATAGGGTGGATGAGGGAGCAATTCCTAGCCCAATTCATGGATTTTTGCCATGGCAACTGCACATGTGAGCACCCTTGCATTGTCTTGGTGGAAAAGAACTTTTTTCTTGGCCAAATGAGGTCGGTTTTTTTTCAAATCGTCATTGAATCGGTCCAATAAGTTGGCATAATATTCCCCATTGATTGTTCTTCCCTTTTGAAGGTAGTCAATGTGGATTATCCCGCGTGCATCCCAAAAAACAGTCGCCATAACTTTATTGGGTGACAAACCCACCTTGGTCTTCTTTGGCGCCGATTCACCCTTAGAAACCCACTGTTTTGACTGTTGTTTGTTCTCTGGTGTGTTGTGATGGATCCATGTTTCGTCCACGGTTACAAAACGGCGCAAAAACTCCTCCATATTGCGATTAAACAACGCCAAACCTTCCTGTGAAGTTGTTACACGATTGCGTTTGTGGTCGACTGTGAGCAAACGCGGCACCCATCTTGCGGAAAGCTTTCTCATGCCCAAGTGATCATTCAAAATTGAAACCACTGAGCCATGCGAGATCCCTACGGCTTCCACAATCTCTCGCACTTTCAATCTTCGGTCGGCCAACACCATATCGTGAATTTTTTCGATTGTTTCGGGTGTAGAGACCTCAACTGGGCGTCCAGGACGTTCGGCATCTTCAGCGCTTGTACGGCCACAACGAAATTCAGTAAACCACTTTTTTACCATTGAAATCGATGGTGCAGAGTCCCCATAGTATTTATCAAGCTTAGCCTTGGTCTCGGTAATGGTTTTTTTTCGCAAGAAATAATGCTTAATAAGCACACGAAATTCACTTTTTTCCATTTTCTCCTCAAATTAGTGAGTAGTCTGATAAAAATAGCTGTCAAACACAAACTAACTGACACAGCAAGTTTAAATTTTGACAGGAGTCAACTGACAGATGCCTGTTGACAGGAGCAGTGTTGCTGTTTCAGTAAAGAGGTCAGAAATTCAAAAAGTCACGGACCTATTGACCCGCCCTCGTAACTACCTTACTAACTGAATACAGTAACAACTATATAACAATTTAATAAACATAAAATATTATGATCCAAATTCTTATTAAAACCTATTATCATTTACTTATACACAAATTCATATTTTAACCAACTCCTCATTAGCCAGGTTTTCCACCTCCTCCACTTGAATTTAAAATTATTACCACAACTCTCTCTAAGACAAATGAAGAACAAGCGCACAGGGAGAGAGGAAGCTTACGAAGAAAGTGGAATGAGGGAATTCCAAGATAGAAGGATGTTTGGTATTGTAAAATCAGGTTTTGTTGTGAGTTGGGAAAGAGAGATTAGTAGGTCCAATTAATAGATTGGGAGGGGAAAAGTTATGTTTAGGAAAAACGGTAAATTTATTGAACTTGGTGTAGTGAGGGGTCACAAATGTATACATTTTTTGTACTGTTCAACAAGGCGGACGCTACACGTAGGCTATGTAAAGATTTGTGTATGCATTTTTGCACATTAATTTTATGCTTTCCCTATATTTCCCTATTGAAGACTATTCATTAAACATATCGATGTGGGATAGCATAGCATTCCATGGTGGTTGATCTTATGTACTCTGCCTCAAACTGGTTGAATAAACCTTTTGACGTCGTCGTTAAAAAGACGAAGACTTTTTTTTTCTAAAGTACTCGTATTGTACCATTATTCATGAAATGCCCGAACTATAATGTGGCCAGCCAAACTTGTCTTCTTGAACTTTCTGTAAGTTTTTGATTGATTGGTTTTTCTTCTCTCCTTTTTGAGTGCTAATTAATTGGCACTAAAAAGTTCGCTTTAATTTTTCTTACAATAATCTAATGCTCAGTATCACATTTAAACGTTGCCAGTGTCCTTAAATCACCAAATTTCTCTTTTAAAGGTGGAATGTTGCCTAACAGACATAGATGTGGTAAATAGGTTAATATTCACATATCTGCGATAGAAAGAATGTGGAGTTCATAATTTTTCTAAATTGTGTTTTCTTTTGTTTAATTGTCGGGAACACTTTTATCTTGGCTCGTTAGATACTTTTCAAGACATCAATCTTGTTCAGGTATTGTACATATAGAAACAGCTTTCTCAAGGTTTCGTTTCCATGCTAAAGTCAGTGCTCCGTACTATCTTATTCAGCCCGGCTTCGATAAATGATATCCACTTTGTGAAACTTAAAAGAATTGCACCTTTACTTTTATTAACCGTTGAAATATATGACGCGTATAATTGCATCTCATGCAACATAATCTCTTTCACGTATCTAGATTGCTAGCGCAGTAGCATTTACGCGGATCTTAACACCATTTAATACCAGGCCACTCTATTTTAGATCACCTCGTTAGTGAAGCAGAGTTTGAATTTGATTGACCCAATTATTTTTTCTCCGATCCCTCCTCCAAAGTTTTTCACTAGCAATTTCTTAATGTGAAAACTTCCGGGCATCCTTGTACTACTTACAATGTCATATTTTTTAACAACCTCCGATATTCCTAACACTTTCATTGCCGTCGTTCTTATTATTATTAAGATTTGTCTGAAGGAAGGCGAGGTTGGTATTTATGACAGCGCTTTCATCGGCAAAAAAAAAGAGAAATCGATCTGGACCAATGTGCTGCAATGAACTTTGAAAGCTACTAGGTGGGGTGAAAAGTAACCTCCTTGATCGCCAGAATGCGCTGCTATTGCAAAAAAGGTTATGGTGCCTTGAATTCCGTTCATATTTAGGCTGACATGCCAAATTTCAGTGCGATACTGTCTTTAGTTTTGTTTTGACAGCTGATTGTTGTTGGCGTGTTTGGCATCATGTTGAGTATGGACAAAAATGATTTTCCTCTCATAAAACATTATTTTTTGAGAGGCAAAACGGCGAAGGAAACAAAAGAAAAGTTTGATAAATATTATGGAGCTAATGCTCCATCCGATTACACTGTCAAATATTGGTTTCGAGAGTTTCGTGGTGGCCGCAACTCCACTACCGATCAAGTCCGCAGCGGCAGGCCCTCCGATGCGGTTACAGAGGACAATGTCAAAAAAATACATGAAATGGTGTTGGCTGACCGGAAAGTGAAGGTGCGCGAGCTAGCAGATAGTTTATGAGCGCACACGCCATATTTTGGGCAATATTCTGCATATGGAAAAGTTATCCGATGGGTGCCGCGCCTGCTCACTCCTGACCAAAAATACGAACGCGAAAGCACTTCGAAAGAGTGTTAGGACTCGGGCGGATTTTTGGCGTCGATTGGTAACTGTTGATGAAACTTGGATCCACTATTACACACCAGAGAACACAATGAGTGCCCGGCAATGGACTGAAGCCGGCACGAGTACTCCGAAGCGGCCGAGGGAGGCTCCATGGGTCGGAAAGGTTATGGGGTCGGTTTTCTGGAAAAATCATCAACAGATTGAAGGCTGAAATCGCTTCAAAACGGCCTCACATGCAAGACCATGCGCCGGCAAACAAGAGCTTCGCAACCACGGCTAACATCAATGACTTACGGCTCCAATTGCTGTCGCATCCACCGTATTCGCCCGATTTGGCTCCCTCGGACTATTATCTATTCCCAAACTTCAAAAGATGGCTCATCAATAAAAAATTCAGCTCACGCGAGGAAATCATCGACGCCACGGGGGAGTATTTTGCAGATTTTCCGGAAAATTACTTTTCGGACGGGATCAAGAAGTTGGAAAATCGCTGGAATAAGTGTATCAAGCTAAAAGGGGACTATATTGAATAAAATAAAAAAAAACATTTAAAAAAAAAAGAATTTCATTCCCAAGGAGGTTACTTTTCAACCCACCTAGTACTTTGGTAAAAACAACTATAACTTCAGATTCTCGTGATATTCCCGCTGATACACCCTTCTTATATAAGTCTCGGACTTGTAACGAAATCTTAGCGTCATCCATATAGGATCTACAAAATCTCTTCCAAATTGATGAAGCCGTTATGCAGGTTTTTCGAAGCGTCGCGATACTTCTCCATCAATATCCGTAGAATTTTTATCACGTCTTATATAGACCTGTTTCCAAGAAGGTGTATTGACTGCCATGGAGTTTAATAATATTTCGATGTTGACTGTCTAGAACAGTTCCGTGGGACGTTGGACTTTAACTTCACTGATTGGTAGCTATTGCAAATTCTCGCGTCGACTCTGTCATTATAGAGTAGAACAAGTAGAATTGTTCCCCTAGAGAGGAAATAAAATCGCAAGCCATATAATATAGATCTAAAATGTCCGCTTATCTCCAATATTTCTTTGGGTGTGTAATGTGGTCTGACTGCAAGTTCAAGATTCATACTTATGGTTTTTGCCGTTACCTCTTCGTGTTCGTTAGCTAAGGGAATGCTACTTCCTACAAAATCTCTCTTCTCTTCATATTTTCAAATATATTTCGGCAATTGAATCTATTGTGAGATAGTTTATTCATGACATTTTGGAACATGGCCCCGTTGGTTTATGAAATTTTGGAGCAAATTTATCGCTCAGAGCTGACCACTTTCTTTATTTAAGTTAGCCAGTTTATTTTCTCGGCGGATGCTGGTTTAATTGGATTCTCTCTGATTCTATATTAAAAATCCTTCCAGGAAAAGTCGATTTTGACTTGATAGTGACTTACCTAAGATCACTTTAGAAGCTTTTATTGAACTTACTATTTTGCATAGCTGTATTTGTTGTCTAGCTTTATAATACATAATTCAGTGATACTCGCTTAATAAATAACCCGTGCTATTTGCATGAGTTTGTATTGTATTGTATTGTATATCTTTGCTGGCACAGTTTCTTGTTTCGAGTCCGTTTCCGTCCGTTTTCCAAATTACTCACTGATATTTAGTACGCTTGAGATTTTATCTATTAATGATGGGTGGATGAATAATATATCGAGTTCACGTTTCGATATACACAGTTTTCTAGTTCGAAATAATTTTGTAACAATTGTTCTTTTCTTAATTTTTGTTTTTCCTAAAAGTAACAGCAATTAGTTCTCGACTCTTATTTAGAACTTATCTAGCCGAAAGCCCTAGCAGCTAGTGCTTTATTTTGTAATTTTATTAATATTTAATTTACTTATGTATTAATAATTTATAATAATAATAATAATAATAGTTCTCGACTCGAAAATCGTCGAGCTATGCGATTCCGTACTATTCTATTTTAATCAGTGTGACGTTGATTTGCGTGAACGTATGAATTTATATCCAATTTTTCTTTTGCCCCGCAGGATTCTATAGACGTGGCAGAAATGTTCTATAATTGATTGATGATTTCCTTGATGTACTTTACGAGAGTATCACCTTTGTATTCAGAAAGCTTTGAGGATGGATGTGTCTGTAGAACAAAATAAGCAATTTCCCATGGTTTTGACTCCACCTGAGAAGTTATTGTAATTTTGCTGCCATATAGCATTTTGGTTTTGTCTTCAAATTCGCTAGGTTTCACGAACGCTCACTAAAGAAACAGAATGTTCAGTCTGCAAGCAGTCGAAATTCTTCAACTTGAAAGACAGTATATGTTGCTGGCTATGATAGACATGATAAAGGCATGATGAAGAAGAAAAATCGTGCCATTGTGCCACTTTTAGATTTTAGTTCCTTCTATAAACAGACATATAGATAATAATGAAAGTCAACTGGATGAAAAAAAAAACAAAAAACAGAAAACTATTAAGTGAAATACTTAAAAACTCATCAATGAAGAGGTCCAAGAGTCAATTGCTTTGCCACCACATCGGTGAAAATATTTTTTTTATTATAAAAGCTTTGAATATCATCTGTGAATCGAATCGCTCGTATGTTAAATAGGGATAACAAAATTTCTATACGTATAAAATCTAAACTTCTAGCATGTATTAATACTTTGACTATCAACTTTAGTGCCTTCGAGGTAAGTAAATGTGTATGCATATATCTACATATGTACAGCTTTGTATTTGCCTAAAGACCCTAGTACGTAAATACTATATTGTGCTTTACGATCAAAGTGAATTGGTGATTTGTTTGATCTAAAAATATATATGGTATATTTAAATCTTTAGATTAGTTAAGCGACGAAAATCTAAGTACGATAATCATATAATAGTTATCTTGCTGTTGCGCTTCATGTAGATAATTGTTTAATCAAACTGATGTTGACAGTAATGTAATGTTGACACCAATGACTAAGTTAAAATGATTATTGAACACAATTTTAAGTTTAGTCAACTGCTAGCTGGCAATAGATCTACTACTTGATTTTGTCATGGCTACACTTAGCCCAATATTAGATGGAATAGTCAACTTTTGGCAAGGTTCTGGTAATTTTTTTCAACACTATTGGGACAAATTTCTCGATGTCGTAGGTCGGTTGGTTCTAGTGATGATTGGCTGAGTGTGGATTTTTTTTCTTTGTGAAACTAAATGATTTATTTATTTTTGAAGGTGAGGATGATACTAGAATATGGATTCACGGAACCGCTATAATCAGCACACTTACCTATTGGATTGTGGGTGGTATTTTCACTTACATGGATTTGACATTGAAACCACAAGTTCTTAGAAAGTACAAAGTTCAAGTAGGTACGAACGAGCCTTTAGACTGGCCACGATTTAAAAATGTAAGTTGAATAATTAGAAATGAATCAGAAAATTTAATTTTCTTATTTTAGGCTCTCAAGGTTATCGTTTTCAATCAACTAATTGTTGGAGGAATTGTCCTTCATATTGTCTACGGAATGATTAGGGCATTAGGTTTAACACCTTTGAGAGAACTACCAACTTTTTTTTCAATTTGCGCACATCTAATTGGATTTATTTTACTTGAGGAAGTGTTCTTCTACTACAGTCATAGAATTTTGCATCACAAGTTGTTCTATAAATGGATACATAAAAAACACCATGAGTGGACATCGCCCATAGCAGTTACAGCTATTTACTGTAATCCAATTGAACATGTCGTCAGTAATTTAATGCCGGTGTTTCTTGGTGTTTTTGTTACAAGATGTCATGTAGTAATTGCGTGGATTTGGTTTGTCCTTGGCACAATCAATACACTTTGTGATCATTCCGGGTATCATCTACCGTTTGTGACCAGTTCGGAGTTTCATGATTTTCATCATGCAAAGTAATACAACAAATCAAATATTTGTATCAATTTAATTGTGATTCTTAATTCTCTTGTCAGATTTAACTATAACTATGGAGTGCTTGGACTTTTTGACTGGCTTCATGGAACTGACACAGCATTTCGCAAGAGCCAAGCATTCAAGAGGCATAGGTTGCTGCTGGGCTTAAAATCTGCTCGCGAAATGTTCCCTGATGATAACAAGAAAAAGAACCGATAAGTGTTACTCGTATTATTGAGAGCTTTGTTTTTTTTTCCATAGTACGTACAGAAATAGATAAATATGTAGCCAATTTAAAATGTTTGTAAATATTAATGGATCGTGATCGGTTGGCGATAATTTTTAATTTACTATAATACTCAGAACTGGTTTATGTTATTTAAAATAATTTTCGGTCGATTGTTAAATATCATGACATTTGTTCCTTGCTTATATTTATTTGTTCATTGGCTGAGATAAAAAATATATAATAATAATAATAATACAATCTAACCGATATGGTTTGTGGTTTACAAAGGGAGTAATCGGAAGAATTATTACGTTTAGGTAGAGAAATTATTCTAACCGCGAAACCGTGCCAAGTGTCTGACGACACCCTTTATCCGCAATCAAGAAAAATTATTTAAAAAAAATTAAAAGATCCAAGATCTATGGTAAAAATTGGAAATGAATTACAACAAAGGGACAACAGAAATAGATTTTGCGGGAATAATTCAATTCGGGAATTTCAGCCACCAAAAATTTGGGAATTCTACAATCTATTGGTTGACGAATAGCCCACATATGCTACGGCGCCATTGAATTCAAAGCTCAGATCATTATCGATCTCACATTTGCTGGACCAATTTTTTTTTACTATGAAAAAAAAAAATAATTTGAATAGAGCTGATGGTTTTTATTATTTTAAAATTTATTTTTTTATTTAAAAATTTCGTATATAAACTCAAGATTACTTCACAAATCAGAAATTAACATGGCAATAGTACTTAAATAAGATATGAAATATAAGAAATTCATTTGACATGATAAATTTTCTATATACAGGTAATAAAAATTGTGTTCAATGTACATTTTAGACATTTTAAAATTAAGTTTACTTGGGTGGGGTGACCCTTACAAAAAAATCAAATATTGGTATTTTTATTAAATACGATTAAAGAGAATCGAAAGATAACATATGTATTTACTTTAAAGCATCAAATAGTCTACAAGAAAAACTTAAGAATTTGTTCATACCAGATAGTCAGAGATAATTGATAATTGTTTACCAGTTTAAGGTACATTCCAGGTATTAAGTGATTATTCTTAAAGAATGAGGAAGCTTGTTGAATAGACGATGAGACCAAATAGTAATAATTAAAATTATGATATGCAGTAGAATGGAAAGGAGGAACAAATGGGGAGTACAAAAAGTTACCACGTAGATTATAGTTTGAAATTAGTCAGAAATTACGATTACCCGACTTCATAAAACAGGACTTTAACACAAATAAAACAAAACAATATAAATGACGAGCAGGAAACATTTTTAAGTCACAGAACAAAGGGTAACTAGGATGTCTCATAATTTTCTAAAGATATATTTCTCTAGGATCAATAAAGGGTTTACTCTAGTAAAAAAAGGACATCCTCAGGAAGCAAAACCATATTGTAATTTCTAATGAAAAATAACACAATAAATCATTTTTAACATCAAACTTGGGCAAATATTAGGTGAGTAGGAGAAATGCCTAAGTGTGTAACGAAAATAATTCCTCAAAGCTTCTGTATGTTTCGAGAAGCTCATTCGTCACCCAATCATAGGCCCCCGGTATTTAAATTCATTAACGTTTTCGATCCGGACTTCATCCGGATAATCCAGACTTACAATTGCAAGTACGAAGTTTCAATTTTTGGCACTCTGGTGTAAGAAATTAAAAATTAACTTCAAGTGTAAACGATAATCTAAAAAATATGATCTTAGTCCTGACACTTATAACCAAGTTGTGTTTAGAGAACCAGATTCTTAGAAGGTCTAAGCGGCTGACCGAACCATATGAGAAACCAGTTGGTGCGCCTTTAAAATTAAGCACAAAGAGAGAGTTAGTGTTAGTGTAGATAGGACCTAAGAGATACCCCTAAATTGAAGATCATAAGATCGCTTCTGATTTAATCAATTTTAGCCCTTTGTTACCTATTATTCAGGTACAACCTGAACAATCTCACAGGTATCCACTAAATCCTGTTTTCAAGTTTATTGAGTAGACCATATCAAACTTTAGTGATATCAATAAATAAACCAGCAGTGGAGTTTTTACAATCGAGGTTAGCCATTACTTTGTCGCAAAACTGTAGAAGGACATCTTCGGTCGATTTACCTTTTAGAAGACAAAATTGAGGTGGAGTAAAAAACTTAGTTTTTGAAAGATAACTATCTATCCTATTTTTTTACAAAGATCTTATTACACTTACAGCTGGGAGAAGAGGGATACATAATTTTAATAAATGTAGACATATAACTATAATTACACAATTCTTTTTAAATAAAATAACATTTGCACACTTGAGCTCCCCTGGAAAAAACACCCAAAAATGCGATTAAAAATGTGTGACAGAACGTCTATTATATAGCATGCACCTTTTTTAAAAAGGATATGCGAAATGCCATCAGCAACACACGAGTTTGCATTTTTTTAGAGTACCGATAACTTTTAAGACTTCAAGTGAAGTTGTGGGCTCAAATACAAAATTGTTACGCAGGATTAGTTCAACACAGCAACCAGTTGTCGATAAGACAAGAAGGTTGAACAGTTCATAAAGAAGCGGTTAAATGCATCTACAATGGCCAGTGTGTTAGACATAACACATTCATCGATATGAATATTAGTCGGTTTTTTTTGTGACACAGGACTTGTTTAGAATGCTGTTGACAAATTACCATTAATTTTTTAAGGTATCTTTAGTAGAATTGAGTGGAGAACGGTAGTAATTATCTCGACAAATTTTAATTATAAAAATAATATCTAGAATGCACAGAAATGCAAAATTTTCACACACTATTTTCACGATCTGAAGAAATCTGAATTTCGTCCCGTCATACCACTTTTAGCTCGGTCAATGTATACATTGTTATTTCCATTTATAGCAAAATCGACAGTGACTTTAGGGGGTTGGAAAATTTTTTAGAAATTCACAAAATTTATTATCACGAAATGTTCGAAAATATACGATGGATTCTTCAAAAACACTGGTACCAAAAACTATTGCAAAAAGAAACTGGTTTAAGACAAATAATGTGGAAATGGTTGGCTAGATCTCAACATAATCGAAATTTTCTGGGGATGGTTTTTAGTAAAAAATAGATGTGGAAAGAATGCAATTACGAGTACATAACCGCCAAGACGTGATTAAAATTATTGCAGATGCTCTTTAAAGAATCCCCAGTAATTATTTAAGCAGTTTATATAAATCTTTGAAAAACTTCCTTTTTGAAATTGTAATTGATCGCTTTTATGCGATATTCTTACAATTTGCCAAATTTGAAACTTATCAGTAGCACTCGCCAGTATACATGTATCAACAAACAAACAATGCCCTCCGTTTGCACAACTCCTCTTTAAACTCTTAGAGATTCTCTTAATAGTTCCTCTATAGCACAAGGCTGCTTGCTTGGTTTTGGTCCCAATGATGAAATCTTTCACTCTCCTATCGAATCATAAAGAACAGAAAGTAATGGGTGAATGATATCAAGTTAAGAAAAAATAGATTAGAGCATAATAGCGAAAGTAAGGACGTGGAAATTTTTGGGAATAGTCTTGAGAAACATCTACTAAGATATGTATTGCACTGCCTTGTTCAGATGTGGACTTCGTTCAACATCATAGCATGTAAGTTATTCAAAAACCTTTGTCCGTAAGTGATTGCTAAATCTTTCTGCTATCTAGGCCATGACAATGAGCCTCAAAATATCCACCCGGAATGGTTTCAACCCGTCCAAAAACTGCATATGTTCATTATTCATGTTCATATTGTTTGGTTGTTCGAAATGGATACCACTCAAAATATTTTTCTGTTTTATTGTATTGCAAAGAAAACATCTGAAACATCTGAAACCAAACAATTTTTCTGCTGAGTAGAGATAGATAGAGTATCCACCCAAAAAGACTGTAATTGTGGCAGAACAACTCTTGGTTTTTGCACCATGATAATGCACCAACTCACAAATCCATCCTTGTGAGCGACTTTTTGACCAAAAGCCGTATTTTCCAGATATGGCACCCTGTGACTTTTTTCTATTTCCGAAACTCAAAATACCACTTCGTGGGTCCAGATTTAAGTCGAAAAGAAAATTTGTTAAGAGAACTGAAGGTAATCCCAGAATATGCCTGTATACAATAAAATGTATGGATGACTGGATTGTACGTAGGAAAAAATGTACCACTTCAAATGTAGCCCATTTTGAAGGAGACAAATAAATTTTTAATTGATTTGCGTTGTTTTTGTTGACTCAGTCTCGGTTATATATTTTGCCAGAATATATGTAAGCGTAATGAGTAATAAATGCACCCCAAAGTCCACAGCCACCCGACAGAGGAAAACCGAAAAAAGTTTATACGAGCCAGGAATGACTGCAACGCCTTTTTTAAGCGTGTGAAATTCCAATACGATCAAAAACTGAGGCAAAAATTACTACAATGTAGTAATGTAAAATGTAAAAATGTTTGGTCGTTCGTCGAAAACATTAGAAATTCTGCTCATTCTCCATTCCAACGCCCATTTACAATGACATTTCAGCTGTCATCTCTTTGGGCAAGGCCAATCTGCTTGCTACACACTTTACGGCCAGCTCAACACTTCCAGATTGTGCTTTGTCCCCGCCTACACTTGAGTGCGTAGAATATTCAATGGGACGAGTACACTTTCGCACTCGTGTAGTAGCAAGAGTACTTAAAGATCTTAATATACGAGAACATCCGCTATTCCAGATGGTATGTCTCACCTTCTTCTGAAGAGGTGTTCTTCCTCACTGGCGAAACCACCGCGAAAGCCCTTTTATCAATCCTACTCTTGATGACTCTTTCCGAGCAGATGAAAAACAGCATTTGTCCAGCTCGTCCCTAAAAAAGAATCTTCTTCTCTCTCTTCCTACAGACACATTACACTTACGTTCCTTTTTTCCAAGGTCAAGAAAACGCTGATTAACCATCAGATTATGAAATATGTCAAAACGCGAAAGCTTCTCAATGTCGGCAATATGGTTTTCGTAGCAACAGATCCACTGGTGATTTGATGGCATGCCTCACCGAAAAGGGGAACCAAAGCGTCCATCAATCTGGCGAAAGCAAGATAGTTGCACTTGATATTTCTAAGGCATTTGACAGAGTTTGGCATTAGGCTCTTTTGTTGAAAATGCGTGCTTTTGGGATCGATGTTTCTCTTCTTCAATGGATTAGAAATTACCTTTCAGAAGGTCCAAATCTGGTGTGCTCCAGGGCTCCGTTCTGTCTCCGACACTCTTTGTAATTTTCATTAATGATCTCTTGTCTGCTACTTCTAATCCAATATATTCCTTTGCTGATGACAGTACTCTCTGCTTTTCATATTCGTCCCCTGACTCACGTCCCTGCTCTTCGGCTGTAAAATGGGAACGGCAACTCTGTTAAGCTCATTAAATTTCGATATTAACAGCATAAATAATTGGAGAACTATCAACAGAGTGGAATTTAATGCTTCCAAAACTCAATGCTGTCTGCTGTCATTAAAAGGAAATTTAAATACCCAACCATTATCCATGAATGGCACTTACATCGTTGAAACCGAAGCTCTTCATTCTCTGTATGTGCGTCAGTGACAACTTACATTGGAATAACCACATATTCGATGTCATCAAAAATGCTGCGAAATGTCTAGATTTCCTCAACCGATGCAAGAAATATTTCAACCCCTCAAAAATTGGAGTACAATGCCCACATCTGGTCAGTTGTTCCTAAAACATCGCTGCACCTGCTAGATAGAATTCAAAACCGTGCGGTAACTCATAGGTAACACTAATATCAGTCAGTTAAATGACACGCTCGAACACCAACATAATGTTTCCTGTCTCACTTTGTGTTATCGCTACTGGTGGAACCACCAGTGCTTCATTGAAATCGCCAAAAGCATTCCGCCCCTTCAAACCTTCAACCGTAACATAGTCTCTGATTATTAACGTAACCACCTGTCATGATGACTTATGTTTACGGGATGCCCATACATCCATGGGAGCAAGGATACGCTCTCCGTCAATCCATTGATACCAATTCGGAACTGTGTTGCCGGCACAAGTTCCACCCTTGGTATGAGTCGAGGCCGATCTAAAACCTCTTACTGCTCTTAGGGTCGCAGCACCCAGTACTTATTGCAACTCTATATTTGGTCAACCAAAGGAAAACACTTCCCGCGATTTTGGGTTTAAACCACAGCCACCATGACGCTCCCACAAGGGGGATCCGGGGGTCTGCTGACTCCCATGGTACCGTGATTTAAGTCCTGGTATGGGCTACCGGTGGTTCAGCCGCCAACAAGGCCTATGACCGGCAAGATGTGACTGATCGAATCGTAGTAACTTTCGGTAGCGTCATCTGAAGATGTTTACGATGAGATCAGTACTTTGCTTTGCCCCCGTTCATTACTAGACAACGTCATTAAAGGGCGAAGCCTTGATAATTGGGCGGGGGCCCCTTCAAAAGTAACACCCGTGTCGCTATGAATGCTCATCAGTATACCCTCAAACCCACTTTTGGGCGTAAGTACACTGAAATATCGTGATTCGTTCCTAAGCCGTACAACTCGTTTATGGAATGCCCTGCCTAGCTCTCTATTTATTTCCCGGCCGTTATAACTTGCAAACACAAATCCCATGAGCGCGCGTTAATATAAAAAAAAAAACCCAATAGAAGAAAAGTGCACCATTGATAGCAAAAACATACAGTATACTCGTATAGCAAAAAAAGTTTCTACTCAATATATATGGAAAACTCATGCTATGTTTCCTATGAGACGTGTAACTACGCTTTTGTTTTCAGTCTTCTTGTTAAGAGCCGTTATTTACGATTAAGTTTTGGAAGCAAAACCTGTCAGTGGGTTTCACCATATGTCACAGCTGTTGTATTGAGCGGAGATAGTGGTGGTTTGATCGTTCGAAGTGATCAACAATTTTTTTTTTTTGCCTATTATTCGAAAGTTTGAAAGGAATACAATTTTTTTAAGTAATTGTCATTAAAAAAAAAACAAAAAAACAGGTAATTAATTTATTTTCTTCGTACTTTAGTTATTAAGTAATTTTCTAACTATGTTCGTTTAAAGGATAAATTTGTCTTCGTCCACTTTTTAGCTTTTAGGAAAATTCAAGTAACTAACACTAGCTGATCGTAAGGCTATAAGTGCTTGAAGTATAAGTAATTTGGGTCTCTGATAGGTTATTAAATTTGCAAGAAATGAGCAGTTACGATAGTTCAGGAATTGTTGTAGCGAACCACCTAAGATTGACCGTCTGAACGTAGAAATATGATCGAACATTAGTAAATAGAAAACATACCCAATCATAGCGTTGAAAGCAAGTTCTAATTTACGAAAAGATAGCGAATCAAGAGAACACAGCAGTAGCTTATTTACGGTAGTGATAGAGTATACGAGTAGCAAGCAGAAGTCCACAGCATGCACAAAATTGTATAAATATTTCTTACAAATAGGTTTATATGGTCACAGGGTGTAAGACAGTTGTTTAAAATAATTCCAATACTTTTTACTGTTTCAGAGAAAGGAATCTTCTCTCTAGATAAATAAACACCAACAATCCCGATGTTCTTGCCTATCCGTAAGCATAGGGACCTTATGGGATTAAATAGAAGACCTTTCGAGTCTGCCCAAAGATTTATTGATTTAATTCCTCATTGCTGACACAATTTCCGATTTGCGACCGCGAAGACGACAAGTATTTTATGACATTATCCTCATATATATAGGTGTATGTATGTAGTATACTTACAAACTTGGGTGAGGTCATTAATTTACAAAGCGAAGAGCAAACAGAGGTCCAAGGATTGAGCATTGTGGAACGCCTTTACAAAGCACCACCATGGTGGAAACATCTCCGTTTAAGGAAACTTGCTGAATTTTTCACTGAGGTAGTTCCGAATCCGTTCATATCTAATCCGAACCTAGAATAAAGTTTCCGACAAAGTTTGCTGTGATTCAGTCTCATCAAAGCTCAAACGGATTTCGTTTAATCTTTGGCAAGGTATGATTTAGCGAACCCTCAATTTTCCCAGCTGAGAACAATTTCCAGGTTGATCTTTGTCAATACCATATGCAATGGTTGGAAATTAAGCTTTCACTCTATTCTTCATTGTTCTAAAATAGTACTCAGTAAAGAATTTGCCCTAAAGTAAAATTAGTTTTAATGAGGTATCGTTTGACATTAGTTTGAAGACTTTCAAGTAAGTTGCGAATATTCCACAAACCAATAAATATGGTACCAGTAAAGAGTTTGTTAAACTTAAAAATGCTGGTCTTCATAACAAAGCAAAAATTCCTTGACTACTTAAAATCCATGTAAAAGATTGTTGTATTTATACAAATGCTTACCAAATATAAATAAACTTCCATATATTCGAAATACATTTTTTCAAAACTAGGTGGTCAATAGACGTCGCAACTTATAATGCCTCAATAACTACTTTTAATTATTCTTGTATTAAAACAATCGTTATAAAACGTCCGATAGCCCCATTATGAAATTATTCTTCTTAAGCAAAAATTACGATGATTATCGTTTTGTTATTGCTTACAAAATGCAGTATTTGTGTGTAATACCAACAAAAAAAAACTGAAAGCTTAAATTTTAAATGACAAGGAACGACATCCTCCAGAAAGAAGAAGCACGTCCACAATAAGTTCCATTTGGTAGCTTACGTTCGCGTGTTATGTACTGTTCACGAAAAAAAACCCCAACATAGGGATATCGTGTGTCATATGCCCTACAATGCGTCTCCGCTAAGCTATGAACTCATAGCATATAACAAAAGCAGAAGCCGAAAGCGCGAAACAGAGCAGATGTCAAATTGTCTTTGGTGGACATTTCATAGCATACATTTTTAGTCAAAATGACTATTGCAAATGGACAAAAAATTAGATTTGTTTATAAATGACGTTTAAATGACAGCTCTGCCTGCTATGAAAAGTAAGCGATAAGAGCATGCTTTTATCGTAGACTATAGAATATTATAACAACTATGGCTACATAGTTAAGGTTGTAAGACTATTTTTAAATCCAATAAATTTATATTGGACAGTAATTTTTTGCCAAGTTATATGTTTTCTTGAATAAAATCTTTCAATACACAAGTATGCGAAGAATCTATGAATGTCACATGTTAACATCTTTTCTACAAGTTTTAAGGGCTAACCAGAATGTGAATCTGAAGCTTGAATCTGTATCTGATATCGAACTGTCAAAAGTTGAATCCATGTATAGCCGTAAGCGCCAACAATGCGTATCTATGTGAATCATGATTGACGTGTATCTGCGTTTGAAAGCCATTCAAGATTCAAGCTTCAGATTCACATTCTGGTCAACCCTGGACTTAGCTTTTGGTCAGAAACTTTCAAGTGAACATTCTTTTCTAAAAAAAAATTACCCCATAAATAGTTACGCACCCTGTTCAAAATGGCTGTCAACAAGTGACATTCTCAACAAACAGCTGATTAGCCAATTGACAGTCGAAGAAATAAGCACACACAAAAGATTTGTGATGTTTGTATTCTAATAATTCAGTATATTTAAAATTCGCATTTCTTCAAGTTCTAAAAAAAATACTAGCAAAATGTTGATAAAATACGTTGTTATGCTCTTCATAAGCATTTATTTAATACCAAGCAATGCCACCATAACAAGTATTCTCAATTCAGAAATGAAAAATCTAAAAAGTGCTGACTTGGCTGAAGTTCAATTGCAAGATGTGGAGGCGTTTCAAAAAGAAAATAAACTAAAGAAAAATGGCGAACGGATTTTAATACGTAAAATCGCTCCAACCGATTTGAACATCACCAGCAGTAGTGCGAATAAGACATTCACTCTGAAAATTGCTACTGAAGGATCAGGAGTAACAAATTTAACTGTTGTTAAAGACGGAGTAAAAAATTACACTCAAACCAAAGCTATTGTTGTTACAGAACGCCCAACTGAGATTGTTAACACTACAAAACTACCAGGAGGTAGTACTTCCGCTCCAATTGCCAACAGTACAACATTGGAGAGCCATCTTAATACAACCGCTGCTAACAAAAATGCAACTGCTGAAAGCACACCGTCTTCGCACGGAATTCAAAATACAACAATTACGATTTTAAAACCTGTAACAACGCCTTCAACTAAGCTTAATACGTCTTCAACGTCTACCAATTCAACAACCACTAAGACGACCACAACCACAACTACAACGACCACAACAACTACAACAACGACAACAGAAAAACCTAAAAAACCGCAAATTACATACAGTGTCGAGGATATGCCAGAAATAGCCCATGTTGTCCCGCAGCATTCATCCAGCATACTTCCAGTTGAAACCAAGCCAGCGTTACCAAAATTAAGCGTTGATGAGCCAGAACAACCAATTGCACAGCCATCGCAAGAGTTCAATGGTGGACTCTATCGCAATCATAGAGACTACATAATACCATTCGTTTCAATTATTTTCGCTGTTCCTATCCTCATGGGTGTTGTTATAGTAGCATATCGTCGGTTCAGAGACTTCTGGTCCACTCGCCACTACCGTAGAATGGACTTTTTAGTCGATGGAATGTATAACGACTGACAGGGATACGAAAGCGAGACGACATAATAGTTACTACATACAGAAGATGCAGTAATTTACGGCCAAATTTAAAAGTTTTTTTTGTTTTTTTTTTTTCAAAACTACTTCCAATTAGCTAGATGAAAAATAATTATTTCCGTCTAAAAGAAAAACTGCAAAGAAAAAATACTGTGATTGTTTCTTACAAGTGATTCGAAATCCTTAGCTCATAAAATTAACATTTATCACATTTCAATGGTGCATTAATTAAATTTATTATAAAACAATAAGACAACCCTAACGACTGTGGAAGAAATTTGTGAACAATATATTTTTCCCGTGCTATATATATGTTACGCAAACCACGAGTTCAAAGCAACATTGAATTGGTACTTTAATTCGTTTAATTTATAAACACAACTACTACTACTAAAGTGGTACGGTATTCAGATGAAATGAGTGAATCAAAGGGTAAGTAAGAATCTTATTGTTTTTTTTTCGATACGCTTCAACAAGACATCAATTAAGTGAACAATGTAGCTTTCAGTTTGCTTTCCATTAATTGCTGTTGATTCTTTTGGTATTGGTTTCACAAAATACCTACACATAATATAAATGAAACTTGCTGCTAGTTTATCACACTTCTTATTCTGGGAAATTCAAGAATTAATAAATGCAGTACTTGAAGTCGCGCAATATTTATTTGAAGCTCTGTACGTGTTGTTAGGGTTTTTACTTTTTTTTATGGAAATTCCTTCTTTTCTTTTTTTTTTAATAAAATTGTGTATGTAGTTTTGGTTTTTATCATTTCAACTTAGAGAGCTACTCATTAATTTATTCTCTAAATATCAAATAATAATATGATGCTAATCCCCTCTGGTTATCCGTGGTAGCATAATTTTTAAAACGCAGGTTTAGTTTCATCCATGAAGGCTCCCAGTTAGAGCATTGTTATCCATTCGCTCGATTTGATTGAACCAAAGAACTCAATATGTTTTCATATATATTTTTGATTAAGCCTATTGCAAATCTGTTATATATGACTTCCTTTGCCCTCCTCGCAAGTAGAATCAAATGCTCGACCAAGAATTAATCGTCGAAGAAGAATTAGAATTTCTCCGATGAGGTGATGTTTCTTGCGAAGAAGGCAAACTCTTGAACTACTGGCAGGTTTTGCTGTTGTCCTTCTATTGCTTTGGATGTTACTATGGCGGCACACTTACAACTGTAAACGATGTTTGTTTGCACATATTTTCCGAACTACCTACTCCAAAATCACGTAGCACTATACAGAGAAGTTTGTTCTTCCTTTTTCTAGATGGGAACTTTTCATTTGCTACCCTAGTTTTATGGAATTGATTTCGCATATTTTTATCGTTTCTGGGTGGTGAATGTACATTAAAATTCGTTTACTCAGATGCTCTCCGGTTTCTTCACGAATAATTCTGTTAACAAAACTCAATGTTGACTTGCTGGTGGTTCATCCAAGATCAATTTAGATTCTTGTATTCGCTTTATTCCAGCATTATTGTAATCTATGTATCTGCGTTTGATTCCAACCGCTTCAGGATGTAACTAAGTGATGCTTTTGCGTATAAGTGTCATAAATTTAGTGTTTCTTATTCCGAAACCGTATCCACCATGGCAGTCTTGGTATTCGATTCTCCGACATATCAGTTTAAATCTGCAGAGATGAAAATCATTTCCCCCTTGATGTTCTATTTGAAAACTGATCCAAAGTCCCGCGAATATATTTCTTTTTCTAATTTCTCAATATCTTCTAACAGTATTCCAAGATTCGTGTTAAGTATATAGCCATATGCTTACGCGTACGATTTTATCTAAGACTTTAGCTTTCACGATGAAAGTGATAACTTTCAATTAATTTATTAAAACAAATATACATATTATTATTTTTTTTTTCAGGTTTTTAAAATTATCCACAACTTGTCAAAGGTCAATCGCAGATTTTTGTTTTTTAACACGAACAATAAAGCAGAATTTTACATCCAGAGTCATTTGCAAGTTATTTTTATCACAAACAATAACATTTAACTCAAATTTAAATAATACGAGTAATTTCAAATAAGCCAAACATATAAAACCATGTGTGTATTATTAACTTCCGTTGAATGTTTTACTAACACATATTTTTAAATTTTCCCATTTGTTTTATCAAGTTCTATTATAAGAAGTGACAATATGCATAAAAAACAAAATGAAAAGCTCTAGACTATTTGAGAAAACACTTTTTAATCATATGAAGTAAATAATAATAAATATGAAATAAAGTAAAATCGAGATTCTTTGTAAATGAAAACTAAACGCGAGCCCGCATACAACCGTCATTGTTAACAACTTGTTTATTTTATCAGCATTCAATTGCAATAATCCTAATTAAAATGTTAGATTTGCAGGTACTCATTAGAAGAAATATTTTTAAGTGCCTTAATAATAAATTCAAAAATAAGAAATAAATAAATAAATACGAAAACGGATAAAAACTTTAGTGTAAGACATTGCTTTAAATGAATCAAAATTAAATGTTAACAAACAATTAACGTATTTCTGAATAGTGTATAAAAGAAACATGTTTGCCAACAAACACCCATATGTTGAATATGATTGAAAATAAGACTTAAATCGAAAAAAAAAAACAAAATATTAAATGAAATAATAAATTAGCATTTAGTAAGTATCTACTAATTATATTTTTCTACTTAATGGTATTGTTGAATTAATGTATTTTTGAATTTTAATTTACATTAAAACGAAAAAACTAACACAATTACAACGTGTTTATCAATTTTGATTTTTTTGTTTTGGAAAATTATTATACTAAATGTTTTGTATATTTATATCTGGACCGTCAATCTGAAAACAGCCAAATTCAATGTTAAAAGAGATGGTGACAATTTTGTCACCAGAAAATACAGGCAGCACCTAAAATATAAAAGAAAATAACCCTATTTCTATTGACAGAATATTCTGTTCCGTTTATAAAGCATTTTCTAATATTTTTTTTTACAAATCCGGATTTAAAACTAACTTGGAAATGGTTTGAATACTAATTTGTTCTTTTTTTTGTTTTCTTTTTTATAAAAAAAAAAAAAATAATATGTGATTTTAAGTGTAAGAATTATGAAGCAATAAAATTGTATTATGGAAATCTTTTGGATTTTTGGTTATGACAAGAGCACAAATGTTTTTATTTTTAAATAGCTCATTTGTATTCACAAATATGAATATGAATGTATTCTTGGAACTGGGTAGAAAAGTGCAAGATGTTTCAAACACATTACTTACGCGAATGACTATGCTATTCAAGATTCAGTAAGTTTATTCGACCATGGAATACAAAACAATTTTAGAGAAGTATTTGTCACTAATATAAATATTGACATAAGCATAGAAGATTGGGTAAGCAAAGGAGTATAGTGGGGTGTACCGAAAACGAACGACGACCTTTTAATCAAAGACGTATGTGAAATATTACAGTTTCTACTGAGACATCGGCAACATATAAAAAAGTATATACAGAAGCCACCATTTCTACATCAGACATTAACAAGTATTATTTAGTACGAGAATAGGAAGAAAATCCGCAATGAACAAAAAAAATTGAGTTAGACAAAGATTCTTCAATTGTTTTGTTTCAAAGCAAAATATATGGAATATTTTGGTCCAGTAGTAATATATCACAACTGAAATATCAGAAACTGAACTGCATGAGAAGGCAGCTACAATCATGTTGACAACCATAAAAAACAAGGAGTTCAATTTCACGGAAAGATGTTCAAATTTGGTAATTCTTAATGGCAAATCGATGGGATGAGCAAACGGCTTCATTGTATTGTTGGAAAAAACAGTTCAACCGACCTTTATAATAGTGTGTGTGCTCATTAAATGCGAATGAATTACTACTTCATTATCTGTTCTCCAGTCGCGATGGTACCACAAAACAAGTCCTTATAGTCTTCCCGTTAGCATTGGAAGAAGCTAGATGATTACGTACATGTACGGGCCTGACACTGTATATGAAATTTCCAATCCCAGTGCCAGGCCCGCATATGGGCGGTGTCTATATTTTTAATATTTTTCCAAGAATAGTAGCATAAAACATAAAAATATTAATACAAATTGAGTAAACTAATATCCTATGAGCCAACTAGCATGAAAACCAAAAGTGACATTTTCCACACCACCACCATATTCTGGTGGCACCGATCTGTGTTCTCGATCCGATAGGAAGATGCCATTTGTGTCAGAAAAAAAGAAAAGCATTCACAGAATAAAGGAGATCATGACTTAGGAAAAATATGTAGAAATCAAAGAAGCTAGGGAACGAAAATCGGTGCAAGTGTCAAAATCTTGTGGAATCCTTGCCGGGGGGTTATTGCCAGACGGTATTAAAAGCTAACCAAACTTTAGTTTAAAAGTAAGATTTGTATAGATTTTGTCTATAATTTGCTATAATTTCGTTCTTTTGCTTATTTTAGGAATCACACCTATTATTATTTCCAATCCCGAAAATCAATTTTTAATTTAAAAAAAAAAGATTTCCTTTTTATGTTTTTCTTATGATTATTCTTAAATAATGGTATTGGACTTATATTTACAAGTGAATTACAAATATGCAAACAATTACAATACAATTGGGTTAACATTTCATTTTCATTTATTTTCCATTAACACCACCGTATATGTGCTACTAGTGCACTGTTGTGTTCCGGGGATGACTATTAATAATAATTTTTTTTTTGTAAGGCAGATGCTTGAATACAATCTAATATAATATAAAGACCTTAGCAAAAACCAAAAGGATGTCTCACGACTTGCATAAAACGTAATTGCCTTAAATATGAATTGAATTAAATGTACCAGCGCTTTTTTTTTTATTCATTATTCTCTATTACAATGGTATTAGTAATTCCAGATATAAACGTAAGTGGTATTCGATATTATAAAAGAATAGTGGTAATGCCACTTCAAATAGTTATTTATGTTGTGGGGTGGACATATTAAAAAAGAAAACTAAAATTCAAACCAAAGAGACCAACATAAAAATTACTATAGGATGCAAAAACAAGCGAATGCATACATAGAAAAATAGAAGATTTGAACAATTTAAATATTACACAGTATAGCGAACCAAAATTTCAATTTCATCATGATCGAAATCAAGAAGCCACAGTTTTATTTTGTTTAAGAAGGCGAATAAAGATCTAATGGATCGTATTTTTGCAGGGAGACTGTTAAACAATTTTTATGATAAAACACTGTACGAGTTCCTGAAGTTAGTGGTACGTAAGGCAGGGATACAAATTATAGAAATTAGATTCCTACGCAAGCTATAAGCGCCAGAGATTGGACTATGCATGTAGCCGCATCTCATATAGAAAATTTTTAGCACCCTATAATAATACAAATGCCTCACTGGTAGAATTCCCATTAGCCTAAAAAGTTCAAAAGAATGGGCTCTACGAGTGAACTTGCAAACTTTCCTTATGGCACACTTTTGCAGGATGTTCAACTGCTGCATTTTATTTAAATAGGCACCCCCCAACAGCTTATGCCATATTGCAGCTTTGAGTGGAAAATCGCAAAATAGAAAGGAGATATTGCTTTAAGATTGAAATGTGTTCGGATCAATTCAAATTTCGATCAATTGTCACTCCAAGATATTTAAAGTGATTGATTGATGATTACAGTTTCAACTTTAAAGCATGTGGTATGACAAGAGACATTAACATCAAAAATTTTCTCAACGTTTAGAGTAGAGCACGTCGACAATATACGAGTATAGCTCCGGCAGTTAGGGGCGTGAAATATAGCACCTATGTCGGGACATTCCTGTGGACTGAGGCTAAAAAACATGAGCTTTGTTTTGTTGCTAACTATGAGCTTATGTTCAGCGAACCAGGCTCTCAGTAAATGCGCATCGTGGTTGATATCAGCAATTAGGTTCAGAGGGTTATCAGAGCCATATGCGATTCCCAGATCATCAGCATAAGCTTTAACTTTTCCATTAAAAGGCAGTGCAAATATGGAATTGATGTAAATAAAAAACAAGATAGGTCCAAGGACAGACCCTTGAGGAACTCCAAGATGAAGAGTCTTAGGGAGACTAATACTCGTCCCGACTTTAAGCTGTTGGATCCTGTCTTTGAGATACGACGCAAACCAATTATACATAAATCCGCGAAATCCTGCATTATCTAATTTATACAAAAGGATGCTGTGATCAACCATGTCAAACGCTTTAATTATATCAACAAAGAACCCAGCCCAAGATTTTTTGTCATCCAAACCTTTCTGTATAAAGGAGCAAAAGTCCAAAAGAGCATCCTCAGTGGAAAGGCCTGTCCTAAACCCAAACTGCATTGGACTAAAAAAATTGGTTTTACCTAAATATTCCAAAACCCTATTCTTTATCGCCTTTTCAAAAATTTTAGAAATCGAAGACAGAAGTGAAATGGGCCTGTAATTATTTTTCTCTTTTCTATCCCCTTTCTTAAAAAGTGGTATCACAAGGGCACGTTTAAGTTTTTCGGGGAAAACTTCGATGTAGAAGGCAATATTTTTCAGCACAGTGTTAGTAATTTACTATTGTAATTCTTCGATTAAAGTATTTATAAGAACAAAATCTTTTGCGTAAAATGAAAGGTTATTTTGTAAAAAGGTTAAGAATTTGAAGAAAAAAAATATTTGATACTTGAAAGTATATACATACATATCTAGTTTTGTAAATAAAATGTCATAGGCCTAGCATTCAAGTGAATATTCAGAATATTGGTAAGACTATCGATTCAAATTAGACCAATGAGAAAAATGACTGTTAAATACAAGTATTATCTTGTAGATAAATTCAAGCAAAATGGCAGTAGATATTGACAACATGAATCATCGCGATATATTGTGAAATAAATTGATTTCCAATGGTAGCGAGCGGTGGCAAAAAAGCTTTACTTTAGCCGGGATTCAGAAAATCGGAAATCGGAAAACAGATTAGTTTTTGGATGCCGGAGTAATTGATTCTTAAAACCATTACACTTAAGATCTGAAGATTTTTGGAGAAAGCTGAAGGTTGAAGAAAAATTCGAGAATGATCATAGATCTGCACACAGATACTCAGCTTATTACAATTGCATGTTGAGAGGGAGCACTAATAAATTGTGATAATTTTTTAGATAAGGTTCGGTGGTAAATCTGATAAGGATTCCTCTAATTAATGTACATCAATGTGGTCAAAAAAACGAAAAAGGATAAAACGATAATGCAGATGTGTGTACATATTGTATGTACAATGCATTCCATGTATTGGATGATTAATAACGTTATGAGGGTTTAAAAAGATTTCCCATAATTGTGATCATTCGTTTTCTAGTAATCCTAACAACAATAATGATTGACACAAAAATGTTAAAGAACATAAAGTTCCGCAGAGAAATTTTGGAGCTCTGTATAGAAGATTCGTTATTCGAGCACTTTTGAAAAATTTGTTACTGTAGATGAAACGTGTGCTGAAAACAAGCAAAAGTCCATTTAGTAGTATAAGAGTAGCGTCTTAAAAAAAAAAACAATTTTTACGGCCGAAAAAATAATCGTCTCTGTGTTTCTGGACTCATGATGATTTTTTTTTGATTTGGTACACTAAAAGAGGTGAAATCATACATACAGTGTCTTTCGCAGCAACTCTGAGGAATTTGAGTGAAACAATCAAAGAAAAAGACGAGGGAAACCGATCACAAGTGTTGCTTCTTCACAAAAACTATAGTCCGAAGCTTAGGGGTTTGTTAGAAAATCTAGAACAGCATAATTATTACAATACAGTAGAACCTGGATTATCAAGCACTCGATTAACAGGCACCTCAATTATCCGGCGCACTTTCCGGGAATCAAAATTTTTTTTACCAAACACAATTTTGCTACATGCAAAACTGAAGACGCATAAAGAGATTATTGTAGGTATGTTTTGAAAAAAAACGCATTATTAGTATGTAACTTCTTCTTAAATGTATGTTTAGAACCTGTCTCAACTGACTTTTGAACATAAAATAAATGAAAAAATGCAGGAATTTGTTCTAACTCGCATCATTCGAGGTTATGCCGATAATTCTCAGTGGTGATGTCAATTTAGACCTACGCACAGTGGTGCCATAGTAGATCATAGGCCGCAGATTTCTGTGATTGAACTAAGCCCTGCTTAATCGCTCGATTATATTTTAATTGTCACACTACCTGATGATATAAAAGGTTTCGCAATCCATTGTTTAAAACATTCTTTTTTCTGCATCGGAAGTGAACACATAGGATTAGTGTCAACATTGTTATCATCAAGCGCTAATTAGCTCAAGTCGCGTCACGTGTTTTCAAGTTCAAACTTGTTCGTCACCCTGTTACATAAAATTTTCTATGTATTTTGAATTTTAATTATATCATTAATTTTTTTATCTGCTGCTACGACGACATATTCCTTACGTGTTGTTTTTTTGAAATTTGTTTTGAATCTAAGCTTTTACTCATATTTGTGTGTAGTTGTAGGATTGAATTTGGTATCAAAATGTAGCTTAGAATTTCTATGTTTTGGGATAATTAAACTTTGTTGCCTTCTCCTGCCTTTGCAGGAGTTAGTCAGGGTCAGAGTAGTAAATTTAGTAGTAGATTAGTTATAGTTACAATAGCATTTAATTTTGGATTAGCTCAATATTTACATTTTATTTTCTAGATGGGCATTTCCACAAAAATCGGCCCTTCACACGAAA
Source organism: Volucella bombylans (assembly GCA_949129095.1). NCBI lineage: Eukaryota > Metazoa > Arthropoda > Insecta > Diptera > Syrphidae > Volucella > Volucella bombylans. Next base: position 156,919,250 of record OX422143.1, read on the forward strand.
AAAAAAAATAATTGTAAAGTCAAAAAAATTTCAGTACAATATCAACAAAGGTTCAGTGCTCCAGTTTCAAAACGAAACAAAATATTATTTTAATTGGTTTCTTTGTTTTTCGTACCTCGAACTTTATGGCTGTTAATCAGCCTAAAAAGCCCATTTTATTGCAAATTTGGCTACTCTGTAATTGCTAATTAATTGTCTGTAGGTCTAAGAACAATTATGTTATTTTACGATACGTTCATACGAAACCCCTATGACCGCATTTCTTAGGAAGCGGAACCACTGTGCTACGTAGCCCTGATGGAGCCAAGTTTGTAGAATTTATGCACAACGAACTTGGTTTAGAAATGAACTACAATCTTGCCATCTCAACAACTCGTAATTCAACCTGTATTAATGCCATCTTCTCCCGACACATCGATAATCTTGAAACACGCCACTATATTTCCTACTTTAGTACACACCGCCCACTATTGTCTATAACATCGAGTTCTACAATTTGAGTACAACAGGTGATGTCTATACTGGAACTAAACTCATTTGTTTCATAAATGTAATACCATAACATAACTTATGGTATTTTTTACACCGGGGTAAAACTTTAAACCATCTCTTTTTGTGCACAACCACCCTATATTCTATTTATCTTCACTCGTAACACAATTAAGGTTTTTTCGTCGTATGCCTATAAGACATATCCATGTATCAATGTATCTGCATGTCGTGTAGATACTTTCAGCAGTTTACTGCTTTTTTTCTTCTGCGTTGTCGCTCTGAGTAGTATTGGAAGCTTCTTCAGACTTAGAGAAAACAAAATTGCTTGAGTTCCGTTTCGAAACTACAATACTATACCTGAGATGTCCGAAGCGTCATCAAACAAGGAGGAAGCGATACCTAGCTTTGATATAGCCACAAAAAACTTTAAACAAGCTTTCCTTTTTTTCTCAGTAACTCCGGCGCTTGGTGCTTTATGGTACTCTTTTTCTGCTTAAAACTGAACACATATAACAAAAGATATATTTAATATAATATGCAATCGGATAAGCAAGTATTTCCAGTTGGTATTATCTAACAAAAATAAATTTTCCATTTGCCATTTTTTATTGATGTTCTCCAATTAATTCCAGTTAATATATTTACATATGCAAAGGGTAAATTATTTGAACGGACAAAAGAATATATGCTCTTGTAACCACTTTTAAGCATAAACTTTATTGTAAGCCAGCCAGTCTTGTTCACAAGCTATTGTATAATATCGATACAAGCAAATGGTATAAAGAGCTTGCACGTCATAAGTATTCGTAATAAAATAATCAAAAATTTCGCAAGTCACAAAATTAAAAAAAAAAAAAAAAATAAAAACAATAAAAAGATTGTGGTTCGATCATATTGGTCAGGCTGACAGTGGCATTCCACTCCGGTACGCTATCCCACTACTGCTTACCACGGGAACTCTTGGCTGCTGGCTTTCGCCCCTGGCCCGGTTCATCCCTCCTTAGCCAACCTGAATACCTTGGACTCCTCCATGGCACCCATATTGATGGCAAGCTTAGTGCGGACGTTCCGTCAACATGACCTGGCCCACTGCACAGGACTCCCGCCCTCAAACCATTCCACAACCCGACCTCCGAGAAGCCGGATTACAGGAGATGCCAACCTCCCAGTCGAAGTGGTTGCTTCCACTTTCAACTACTCTCATCCGTCAACGACTAATATTGGCTGTAAGAAAATCTTATTTTATTTTTTTTCGTTTGCTTAAATAATGAATGAGTACACTTGTAACATACGAGTAATTATGTAACATTATGCCAAATTTCTGAGCTTGACTGCTTTAATTAGTTAGACAATAATTGAAAACATAATAAAAAATTATTTGGAGGAATAAAAAAAAAATAAAAAATAAAAAAGAGACCGATCCTGCCAGGAGTCGAACCTGGAATCTTCTGATCCGTAGTCAGACGCGTTATCCATTGCGCCACAGGACCCACATGCCTGCATCATTCAACTTGCGTACTTACGCCACTTACCCAATATGTTTTCCACATTACAAATTTTCACATGTTTGCCTTTCGAGAATAAAAGAAACAAATTTCTATTGATCGACTAAGGTAGACTTGACAAAACGTTTGTAATTACAAATTTATTGAACAATTAAACATCACTCAAAATTCATATTTGTTTTAATTATGAGACAACACCGTCTCCAACAGTTGATATTAATGTTTACTTACCATGAAGGGAATTAATTGTTACGGTTCTCCTGAAATTTTGTCTCTGGAATTGAAATGACAAGTTATAAAGATAAAATGGTTTCTCTAGCGTGAAATGTAAAATTTGTAATATGTATAATTTTAGTAACTGCTAAATGGAAGTACAACAAAGTCAGTCTACAAATGCTGAGAGAAAAGATAATAGACTTTCAAAGCAACATGATTTTAGAAGAGAAATCTTAAACATGAACTATTACTCGTAGGTTGTCTACATAGGCATTGGCGGTTTTTTCTCTGTGGCGTTTAACTCTATGCTTTCAGATGAAGTGGTTGTGTCTGTAAGTTAATGTTACCGTCTAATCTTACGATATCTTACATTGATGATGGACAAGTAGAAAATTCTTCAATTTTAGTGTATGGTTGCAAAATGGTCGTAACCCAGCTGACATAGTTCGGAATATATGTAAGTACGACAGTTAATTAGCGGGCAATACAATGGAGTTTTCGAAAGTGACCTTCGGACACTAACGACAACTACTTGAAGGTGCTGGTTGAAGCAGATTCAGGTACAGCGTTTCGAAAGCTTGCGAGAAATCTTAGTGCAATAAAATCATCTGTTTTTGGTCACCTTGAACTACTTAGCAAAACAGAAAACTATTTTATATGAGATCTCCTCTGTGCACCTTTTGAGTAGCAGCAGTGAACAATTTTTCGATTGTTCTATACAACAAACTGGTATAGTTTCAATTCAAAATAAAAACAGCACTACTACACATGCGTTCATATTTTGATGTAGACAGTGGCTTGAAAGATGGGAACCCTTGAAAACTGGGTGAATACGAGTATCACACTCAGAATATTTTGAACGAATCGGAACTCAATTAATTGATAGTAATGACTTGTGTTCACTGAGAAGGATTTTAATTTCATATTGGCAGAATGAATTTTCACCTCTTCACCTTCTTACTAACTGAATATTGCTTACTATATGTATGTTTCGCTTATCCTAAGAACTATGCTCTACTATATGTGTGCAATCATGATTTTAATTTATTTTGTTCTATTAAATTATTGTTATAGTTAGAATTTATTTTTGCATACCTAATGACCAGCTGCATTGGCAAACGAACAGTGCCCTACATATAACTTAGTAATTTTGAAGTCAGCATAGAAAACAAGATAGTTTTTAGTAGAGGGGAAAAGTTGGAAAACGACGTTAGCAATACACCAAGCTGGAAATTGATTTTGCAATGAGGTTAGAATAGCAACCATACCGTATTCTCATGCTAATTTTAAATCAAGAAGATCTGTGACACAACAGACTAAATTCATCATAATTTGATGACTACTTTACGAACGTTTATGATTTGTGACACACACGCCTTTTCCGAAACTAAAAATATGTAATGTCTTTCTTGCTTTAGATAGAGGTAGACCACAAATGCGAATATTCCGACAACCTAAAACGACAGGTATAATACGAGACCGCCTAAGCCATTGACATTCAGGTATCAACCAAAACTCGAAAGCCAAAAATCTACGCTGCGGAAATTAGGAGAGGCCGCAAATAATGTGCTAGTTGTAATTGCACAACAATCAAAAAACCCTGGTTTGATGTCGATAACAGATACGAGAAGGACGGAATTGGAACTACAATATTAATAACGATAACGAAAACAGAAGCCTGAAGAGATGAAAATGGAACTCTCTAAGTAAAATAAATGTTGCTGATAACTGATAAACATTTGGAGCCAGCGATTTGTAGTCTCTTAAGTTCACCTTGAAAAATGACAGCGAGAAACTCCTAGCCAAACCGAAGTTTATACCTCGTTACACATAAAATTTCAAGTTCACTGATTTACTGATTATGTACAAACATATAAAGAGATCGTTGTGCGATGAGGTTAGGTATTAAAAAGAAAGTTAAGTGTTTTTGAAAAAGATCAGTTTAACCTTTTTAATCGTAAAAATAAAACTATACTAGAAATTCATTCGGTTTATTTTTTTTAACCATAAAAATAATGTTTTCACTAAAAAATTTAAGGGCAGTTACAGTTTTAGTTCGGTGAAAGAAATTTGTCGGTCGAAAATAAGCCAAAGGGAAGGGATCATTAATAATGAAAAACCCAAGGCAAATGTTGAAGGAAATTCAGCTACGACTGTTTGTCTTGCTGCAAGGTTGCAAGTATCAACTCTCAACTCTCAACGTCAACATCGGAAAGCCAATAAAACTGAAGTGGTGAGTATCTATCTATGTATTTCTTAAGACCTGCGAATATTATACGACGATTGGAATTTGCAGTATCTTTGTCCAACAGATAACGTGAAGATCTTTTTGGCATCGAGCTGTCACCTGTCACAAAAAAATGATCCTCTACGTTTACGATATAGGGAAAAGGTCAGGGAATTTTTAAACATGAGTGAGCCTCCCACTGGATTTGGCATGGTAGAACTACATCCCGAAAAGGTAATGGAGGACGGCTAATACTAATATAGGCATGGTCGTACACTGGTACATGATAATATAGGATGACCAGATAAAAACGATAGAAAAAAAATTTAAATAAAACAACAACCGTGTGAGACATAAAATTGATTCTGGCTTTATTTTAAAGCTACGTTCATGCAATTATGCGTGGACTAGCACATTACTTAAACGGTCGCCTCGGCTTCGCTAGCAGTGCTTCAAGCGGTCGGTCCAATTTTTGATGACTCGGTCAAATATGTGCAGCGTTATTCCGGCAATAGCGAGTTGAACGTTGGCTTCGAGTTCGTCCAAAGTGGTTGGCTTGTTAGCGTAGACTAAGGACTTCACGTAGCCCCAGAGGGGAAAATAATCGAATGGTGCCAAATCGCATTATCGCGGTGGCCAATTGATGAACGCTCGTCGTGAGACGACCCAGTCGCAAAATTTCTCCTTCACAAATTCGAGCGTTACGTCGCTTGTATGGCATGTCTTGATGGAACCACAGCTCGGTTATACTCGTATCGATGATGTCGAGGTCTGACCACAGAAAGTCGGTTAACATCGCTCTATACCTGAGACCATTGACGGTAACGGTGTCTCCTTCCTAATTTCGAAAGAAATAAGGTCCTATAATGTCGCCATGTCATAAACCGCACCAAACAGCCAATCTTTGCGAATGCATTGATGCTTGGCCGAAAAATTGTGGATTGTATTCACGCCAATAATGGCAATTTTGCTTGCTGACATAGCCGCTGAGCTCAAAATGGGCCTTGTCCGAGATTATTTTTTTTCCAAATCCGGATCTCCGGCCAACATTTCCAGCACCCAATTAGCGAACTCACGAACTCACTATGGTCGCCCGGCTTCAATTCTTGCGTCAGCACAACCTTATACAGACGTAGGCCCAAATCCAACCCCAAAATAAGTCGGGTTGACATTTTGGCAATGCCAATTCAGCTGATTCTATGATACTGTCCACTGCGGCGATTATGTTTTCTTCATTTCGCACCAATATCTGTCTGGTTGGTGGCTTAAGATCTAAAAGAGTGTACTCAAGCTCAAACTTTTCCACGGTGTGACGAATTGCCTACACACTAAAGTAATGACCAACCTCACTACGAAATTCACGTTGCGTATTTACAGCTGACCCTGAATTTCGATATTTTTTAATAATTTCCGCACGTTCGGCAAGCGACATGACATGTTTACTTGAAGTCCAAACTGATGCAGACCATAGCGACATCTACGTAAGCACATTTTTAACCTGTCTGGTAACACTGAACTGAATTGCCCAAGTCCATTTGACAAGAAGAAATAGTTTAAAAGACAGTTCTAGCAAGGGTTCATGCAGAGGCGATGTTTGCTAACTCAGTTCGATTTTTTGCTAATCCAGTCCGAACTGTATCTAAATTATTTTTTATTTAGATTAAAAAACTGGTGGGAATATAAAATATTTTTATTTTGAATAACGCTTGATCAGCGTATATATACATATGTACTTTCTATTGGTGCGGGACGGTAGTAAGATTTTTATATTACAACGCTGGATGTTTTTCACCCATGACCTGAAAAGTGACTCTCAGTTATCACCTACCAAATATGCAACCTACAAGTATGTACATATACAACTATGAGTATAAAATATGTACATATATAAATAAAGCAACGTTCGAAACTAATAAGGGGAAACCGATGAAATGATCTGCTATCTCGTGGTTAAGAATTTATAGAATCTTATTTTTCCTTATTCTTACATACGAGGAAAACATAGACATATAGGCTGTTTAATATTCTATCAGTGTTGATGTCCCCACTACCTCTAGCGATTTTTCCAATTTTTTGTGTACAAAATTTTGACAAAAATCACACAATATTGTAAAAAAAATAAATATTTCACTTTAATTTTTTGAAATAGAATATCGGTAAACAAAATGTATTCAACAACGGCAGCTATGATATGATATAATCGCCATAAACAGCGGATCGTACTTTTCGTCAGGGAAAGACTGAGGCAAGAAGTCGTGAGCTCCAGGCATATGAGCACACTTCGAATTAATAGCCTAATGCAAGATTGATTGGCGCTAAAGTATTACCCTAAGTTCATGCTTTAATTTTTCAAGAAAGACGTTAATTGGCGTTACATTTGCAAAATATTGCTTGCAGAAAACGAACGGTTTACACGATTGACATTGTACGGAAATCTACGTTGTAGAATGATTCTACAATAATTGATGTCAGTTACTCCTGTATGTACTCGTAAGTCCGCATACAACACTCTTAGTTGTTTTTGGTTATAAAAATTGGCGGAGGATATGTATGAGTTTACATAGAAACGTTCACCAGATAATAAGCCAGAATACACAAACTGAAAGAGGTCGCAACTTCTAGACCGTGAGAGTTACCCATCTTTCCAGTTGAAATCTTCTTTTGAACTGTTTTAAAGGTATACAATATGAGAAACACATTTGATGATGTTTTTAATAACTTCGAAAATAAGCGTTGAGACGCATTTTAAAATATTGGGAATAGCAAAACCAAATTTGAACTTAATTTTTTGAGCTGTACTTGCCGACTTTGTGGTATGTACCCTCTTTGGTTTGGGTTTCTTGACTTCTCTGTGCAAATAATTGAAAATATTTGCATTTGGTACTCATAAGTTACTAGCAACCGGATGGAAAAGAAAATACATTTCTAACGTAGGCTTGAAAATAAATAAAAACTCGGCTTCAAATAACGAAAAACTGATTTACAGTCCACTCATTGCAGAAATGGGAAGAACTGCTTTACCTGCCTTTTTGAGGTAGCCGTGTTACCAGTCTTGCCAAATCATTGCTTTCAGATTAATGTCTTTTCTCCCCGTTTAGAAGAAGAAAGGTGATGTAAAACCATTCCCCCTCATTTTTCAGAATAAAAATTACGCTTCTCGTTTTCATTTGAGAATCGAAATTACTCTCCTTGATTTTATGTCAAAATCTATAAACGTCAAATAGTATTGTGTGTCAAACTAGATTTCTGTTTTCGTGCAATCGGCTGTATTTGGCCAATTTATTATTCTGAGTATTCAAATTGATTTGCAAGCAAATATATTTAAAATATAAAAGTCCGAAGGAGTTCTTAGTGTTCGATTTAAATAAAAATCAAGGTAAACAACAACAAAAGCCTTCTCTATAAGTTTTAGGGCTCAACTTTCACTTTCATGAAGAAATTGTCGATTATAAAACACATGTGCTTGTGGACTCTCTTTGGATTGAAAATATAATATTTACATTTTAGTGTAAACACTGCATGAAAAGTAACTCTAAAATTTGTCTCTATTCCTAAATTTTGTGTAAAATGTAGTATGAGGACAATATAAGATTAAACAAAAATATTTTTCAGGAATTTGGTATCATCACTCGATGTTTCGAAGTTTCATTCTTTGTTTTTTTTTTTTTGTTCTGCTACATTTATTTCTATTTAAAATAATCGTAAAACAATTAACTAATTTTGAAAACAAATATATTAGCACAATTCTTATAAACGAATCGAAAGTATTTTCACAAATAAATCGACAGTCAATTACCGAAACACAAAACCGTGCTATGCATGTCAAAAAGAAATATATATATCTGTTCACGTATCTGCGTACAGAAGTACACTCCGGAGTCCGGTGTAAAGAAAATTCTTCTGATATGTCGATGTACCTGTTCACATTAGCTTGGGCATGAAAGTCCGGCCCATGTACGTCATGTTCACATTTTCATGTGGATGAATGAATGAATGATTTTGACAAGCGGAACACTTAAATCGGACCATTTTTAACAGAAATTCTTTCATGCCCATAAAAATGTGAACACGACGACTCAGGTCAATGTCAAGGGGCACTATGTTCAACTCAATTCGGCATTGCTAATGGCTTTATGCATCGATGCCACTGATCCAGCACTTGATGCAGGTTTCTAGGACGAATCGAGAGGTTTACCGAAACGCCATCGGCAAAGGTTCTGGGGGTTGGTTGAAGCCGCTCAACTTTAAATCTCACTCGTTATCGTCTGAGTTGTTCTTTACGCACCTTGGTAGCAAATAGGTAGTGATGAAATCTATTTTGAAAGTTCAGAAAATCTTGTCTCCCCAACTAAGTCAATCAACTTAAATTGGTTTCCAGATATAGTGTCGTAGGCTTTCTCGATTATACTATATACGATGGCCTCTTTTCCTTTTTCAGCGTTAATTAAAATGAAAGTATTATGATGCCATACTTATGACATCGCTCGTAGATTTTGTCGAGAAGCTCGCAGAACATTCTTTGGTAGAACTGGCTGTTTATTATGTGTGTGCACTTTCTGAATAAGACTTCTTCCTTTAGCATGAAGTTTACAATAAATTCCTACTTAAAGAGGAGCTGCCTCTCTGTTCTGTAGAAGTTTCCGTCCTATATTTATATTACAAATTTTTATCCTTTTTCCTTCTAGGGCATCCCATAGTGATATTTACTTTATCACTCCGCTGGTCTTTCGCCTGATTTTTTTGACTTCGGTCCGAAATACGAGTACGATGAGATACCTCATATAAGGAATATAATGGGCAAACTGTTGTTATCATCGTTGATTCAACCTTGTTTATTAATCCACTGTATGTTCTCTTTCTCTGAGTATTAGTTGTTTCCGACAATATTGCTCTTTGTCCAAAACTCGTGCACATAAGCTTGGCAACTGAAATCCTGTTGAATAAGACCAGAACGTATCACACGGAGATTATCAATAAGGCAAGATGAATGTGTGGTCATAGTTACGATACATTGTATCGCTTCCCTAATTGCCAACATCAAAATACTCCGAAATAACATCTCTTTGCCAATAAAAAAATCTTAATAACACACCCTATGATCGAAATCATATTTTCGAACAAGAATATCCCATTCAAAAATATATCCCACTGGACACTACCAATGTCAACCAGTGTGAACTGTCAAAACAAATTAAGCTACGCATACGTCATTTGTTATAAAATTGTAAACTGACGTAATTTGCAAAATACAAACACAATTCGAAAAGCGATAACTAAAAAGAAACGAAATTTGGAGTCCAAACGTGGCGTGCCGTCGTATACTCTACGCGTTAGCAATCAAATTACAAAATCGCTTCATTTGTTTATTATTTACTCAATTCACCAAATGTGCACATCCCCAATTATAGGCCCTCGTCCATAATCCCGTAAGTTTGCTTCTTTTCCACAACCAACAAAAAAAAAAAAAAATTTAACAAAGTTCGCGCAAAGATCAATGCAAATTCGTGTTTACCAAAAAGTATGTAGATACTACAATACAATAAAATCCACCCGCACCTAGGTTTATTAGACTTCGTAGCCAAAATTAGATTTATTTTTTTTCTGTCCTCCACTGCTTCGATTTAGAAGAATTTATTTTTATTATTGTCCCACAGCAGCGGCAACAATTATTTCTAATCGGCTCGGCTACTCAAAAACAACCCCCCAACAACCAATGGAAAGAGCGAACAGAATAACAACAAAAAAATATTCGAGTGCCTAGCATTAGTAAATAGAAAACGATTTTCCACTACAGCGCACAAGATAACACATATTCGTAGTATGTACTCGTATTAACAGCAGCAGCAGGTTGTTTAGCCGAAAAAAAATAGTAAAACGAATCAGCAGTTAATAGAGGTCAGCGACAACATTGGTGCTCCCCTTTTACTAGTGACGGTCGGTCGGTCGGTTGGTTGGTTGCTCAGGCGCTTGGTCGGTCGATGCATGCCGCTACCGCCACCCAATAATGATACAAATAGAAATTAAAAAAAAAAAAGCGACAACCAAACTACTACTACAAGTGCCGAAGTCGATCCCCATGCGAATTTAAATCTAATTCATCGCTCCTGAGATACATGTGTATCTACATTGATACGAAGCACAACGAGGAGGAGAGAAAAAAACCTCGTTAGAATAGATAAAACAACACAAACCAAATTAGTTGCGTTTAACCAATTCAAAGAGTGCCAAATGTGGGGAATGATTGTCGGTGTCGATGTCGGCGGCGGCATGAGAAGAAGTACGAGTAGTGGCAGCAGAAAAACAGAAACACTGAAACATTGTGCTTGAATTTTACATTTTAAAGCAGTAAATATCATTCCGGTTTTCGTTGAACAAACGTGGTGCCGTCTATCGTAACGTACTCGTTCGACCTGTTGTCCTCCTATCGGTCAGAATATATATTCCATGCTTTTCCATTCCAAAGTGATTTTTTTATTTATTTTATTTTTTTTTGTTCCCACGAATGCTTTCCGTGGTCTCTGCCGTCTACATACTCACTGGGAAAGTATAAAATAACGTAACGAGTTGTGCGAAAAAGAAGCGAAACAAAAGAAATTTTTACTCTTTTGGCCGGACGACCCGCAGCGATCGTTTGAAGTGTAAACGTAGTTTTTAAAGATACCTACCCCCCCTAAAAAAAAGAATAAATAAAATGTATTCACCTGGTAACTATCAAGTTTTTACCAAAAATTGAATGTTTAATGTGGTTCGGTGATGATAATGTTGTTCCTTTTGATTTTGTTACTCTGAATGCTGTGTTGTTTAATACAATAAATAAATAAAAAGAAGAAATATCCTTTTTGTACATAAATTGCACATTACAAATTTGTTTTGTCTGTTTTTCTTTTTTCATTTTGTTATTGTTTCCTTTTGGCCTACCTACCTACCTATCTACCTACCTACCTCACCTACACTGTTTGTTATTTAAGATTTAAAAGTGAGTAAGTTCTGTTTCATCTCTATGTGATTACCATTGCAGATGCTTTTTTGCTGCATCGCTAGTTCTTAACTTTTTTTTTGTTTTATAGAAGCATTGACTAAGCTTTTCCGTTTTTGTAAAGAAATGTTATTGTGTTTAGTTATGCAGCAGTTTTGCTAAATGCTTATGCGTTGACGTAATCCAACTGAATAGACTCACATATTGATTCAATTCATTGCATTGAGGCTTCATGGGGAGCAGAGCAAGACTCACACTCATTTATTCATTCGATGTACTTACTCATAATATAGAATTGCTTTTTAATGAGCACTCATTCGTATGTGCGTCTGCTTGGGGACACTCATCGCCAAGCGTTAACCTTATTGTGTGTGGTATGTAGCTTGAAATGCTTTAATAGTATTATTGGATTTGTTTTTGTGAGGCATAGAAATGCACTCAAGGTCGAGAAACATCGTATTTATTTGGGTGTAATCAATAAATTTATTATCAATATTTTTTAAAGCCTACAAGTCAATCGATCAATTGATCTACTGTCTACTCGTATAATTTGGTTTGCAAAAGTAAGATATTTTCTGTGACAATTGAAGAACTTTTATCAAGTCATATAAATATGATAATGTCTACACTTATGTGTACATTTTGTTATCTATCTTTTCACTTTAGCAGTTACATAAAATAAATAGGTAATCGTTTTTTTTAGAATCTAGTCTCCAAAAATTCAAAGATTGCTTCGTTGTAATTTGAATATCCTCTCTCAAAGCTTTTAACAGCTGGATGTGGGTATATTTTAGTTGGTGTGCACTGTAATTATTACATGGGTCATTTTCTTGCTCGATGTAGAAGATCTTTTTCTTTTATTAATCGTTGAAATATACCATATACTGCGTGTAATTTGGTTTGCAAAAGTATGCTTGATGCAATTGACCTTTGCTGGTATTTGTATTTATATTGCTTTTTGAACCGGATTGTCCGACCATCCTCGTTAAGCATGGCGAAACCAGCTGATTTGGTCGGCTTAAACTCTGTCCACTATCGGTTCTTTAAAGTAGATACTTCCTCTTTCTAAATATTGTACGTGTCATGAATCGGGCAACAATGCAAATATCACAGTGTGACTGTTTCGTAACCTGTTATTTTTAGCGCCTTTATCCAATTATTAAGAGCTGTCTGAAGGGCTGTTACGGCGTTGCATATGATAGCGCTATCGTCGGCGAAAAGAAGAGAACTAGTTTTCGACACATTAATGTTCTGCGTCAATAGAAGTCCTTGCGCGACATTAAAAACCAACGGATTGTGTGCACTGCCTTGGTATTTCAAAGATTTGCGGCGTTTATTCATTAGTATTCTTGCCTCCTAGAAAGCCGCATTGACTGCCGTGGAATTTAATAATATCGCATTGTCGACTGCCTAGAACTTTCCCGTATATTACAAACGCAGAGGATGTTCTATCATCTTGTTGTACCAGATGTTATGTGGGTCTCAGCTGTAGTCAGAAAAAAAAATTTCAAACGTTTGGGGGAAAAAACACCGAATGAGCATCAATTACATCAAAAAAAAAAAACACTATGACTTACGAGTATATGCCTTTTATGATTTAAATTATGGAAATGAGGTCACAGGTATTTGTGATTTCTTTTCAACGTGTTTAACAAAGAACTTTCGGAATTTATCTTTCTACGTGAAGATGCAGTGAGAACCCCAATTTGTTTAAAGTCTTCTAGTGTATGTTGTTTAATTTATTTCCTTGGTGGACTTCCCACCTCGTTGATGGACTCTACTTAAGACGTACTTTTCCCAGTTCCCTAGAGCCCTGACACGCAGCTTCCAGTCTGTCCAAGAGTTGCCCCATTCACTAAAGAGTCTATATGGTGTAGTTCCGCACATAGAATTTAAACATAAGTTCTGCGTATTTGCTTATCGAACTGTCTAGATTATAGGCTTTGAAAGCAACATTTTAATTTTTCGAGTTAAACCCATTAGTATCTTCGAGTCAAAGAAATAATAATTTGTTAAGATCAGTCTTCGTCAAGCTGTCCACCGTGACATTGTGCCCTGTATGGTGAGCAATTTACCTACAGCATGTATTATATTTGGCCTTAACCTCATTTAATGCCATGCCTGCTCTATTTACCTTCTCCAATTGGTTTAAAAACTTACACAATGGCCCATAGTGTGCGACGTACGATATTAATGTCATCAGTCTAATCCAGCCAGGTAGGCGGATTTTTTGAAAATGATGTTCTGCGTGCTAAATTATTATCAATATTTTTAAGGAGCATCGAACAATGCATCAAAACGATTAATGTTGAATACTACGAATATTATATGCAATCTTGAAGACGAAGAAAAGGCGGTGTTTTTCAAACTGAATTTTATTGTTGCTGGTGCCATAGGACTTCTTAAGAGATTAAAGGAGACTCGATCGGAGAAGTATTAGGCGATCTCTTGCGGTTGTCCGATATCAAACTTCTTCACAGTGTTAGATTGCATTTACGATATTCGGGATATCCGCAACCGTACTTCGGCTATAACAAGGTAATGATCCGAGACGATGTTGGCCCCTCATTATCGTAGTTAGTGTCGTGCAGACTTTACTTTTTGACAGTACTACCCAAGATACCCTCTCTTCTTAGCTTTGCACTAAAATTACTAAGGACATTTCTATTGTCATAGCTAGGGCACTGCTATCTTTGGAGGGCCAGTTCGATTACAGATATCCTAAGGACGAGGGGTCGTTTACACCAAAGCCAATAATCCGTTAAGGGATGTGAGCACTGCCCTTGGTTGACCGTTGACCTTGACTTTGTCTCGGAAATCCTTACCGGCCTGAGCTCCATATATGTCTTATTTACTTTATTCTGGAATTTTACTTCACTGTTGATTTCATCCGTTGTCCCGTTTATAGTGCTGTTATTTTTGCCTGCTCGTCAGCACTCGCGCTTATAAATTTGGCAAGTCGAGCCCGTATGCACATCGACCAGTACCCGATGGTTACCACTTGAAGGTAAAATAAACACAATTGATGTGCAACACCCATCTAGGTTAACATTGTTATATAGTTGGGAACTTAGGCAGATGGAGTCATTTTTCGGTAGAAGTCGTCCAAATGCTATTAAAGTTTTGAGAAATTATCTATTAGAATTTCTCTCGTGCCTACATCTATTTTGAAATGTGTCTTCCAACTATTTCTGAGTGGTCCTAGTTCTAATGTTTACTATTGTGTCTTTCATTTACTTTTTGAACTTTGGATAGGAGAACAAATACAAGACAACGCTTCATTGAAAGTCAAGATAATATCGTTGAACTCACTAGTAAACTAATTACTCTTACAGGTAGGAATTTATGGAATTTATGGAATTTATGGAATTTATGTTTTTTATTATTTGAGTGTCTCTCTTAAGCCAATATGTCTTTAGATTATTTCTAAAAGTCATTTGGTGAGCAGGAACATCGTCTAGACTGAATTGAATCAAATGTTCAGCTGTTACCTTCAATTTAATAATAATTTGATTGATAGAGCCACATGGTTAATATCTAAAACTTCTTGTCAAGTTATGAAAGTGGCATATGAAATATTACACACAATAACGTTTCTACTTAGAATATAATCAAAAAGTAATTCGCTCTTCTTGCTAATGTAACAACTGGCCTGTATGCGGCTGGCCAGTGTGTGCGAACAATACGCTGTATAGGATTATATTAACATTTAATAAGAATAGAGGTTTTTCTGTACAGAAAGTATCATCTTTCTTGTGAATCATTACGAATGCATTGAGTATGGGGGTCGTTTAATGATTTTGTGGATACTCTTTATAATCCTCACATCCTCTAGATTCGAAAAACTTTGCCGTTTCTTGGTCAAGCTGTTTTTTTTTTTTTTTTTTTTTTTTAACCTAGTAGCCTTTTTTCGACTTTATTGCTAAATAGTTCTGAGCTTTCTTTATACTCTTACACTTCCACTGCCTTCTGATTCTGTAAATCTTGTTTAAATGCACCAAGGATTCCCTGCGAATTGATAGAAATATGAACACACGTTCTCGCCTTATACCCAGCAGTCAGATATATACTTTTCTTATATAAATTTTCGAATATTGTTCTTATCACAGGTTCTTAAATATCTATATTTGCAGAAAGTTCGGGTGTCTTGTAGAAAGGTGTTGTAAGATTTCTAAGGATTTAAATTCCTACCATTCGTAGTACATAGTTCTAAAGATTCAAATATTTAGAAATCTGATGAATTAGCACTGCTCATCCTCACAGAAAACTCGTCAGTAATATTTGGTGTGTAATTAACCACGAAGGCCTTTACACAATATAAATATTAGTACGTATTATTGCAAGCGGTGTATGTAATATGATAAAAATGCAAGACACGATGTAATCCTTTTTATTTGTTGTCGTAAATAAGATACTAGGTTACTCATGTGTCAATTTGTTGGTTTTTCATGCTGCTGCTGCATGTTTATAATTGTCATTGGCCAAGGTGCAACTGATCACTTTGAATAATTTGAGAAGAATATCGTCGATCTAAAACACCTTAATAATTGATATAAGTATGTATTATAGCATTCTACTTGTTTAATGGATGTTTTAACTACGTGTTATGGACTACGTTTACGAAACCAGTGGATGAAATAGCTTGTACTCTTTTAATATTTGGACACGGGAATGTTCAGTAATAATTAAAAAGACTTCTATTGTCGCCTATTCGCAGCAAAGAAATTATCTGTGATGTACAGGCTAGATAAGTGTTAGCTGAAAGCAGAAGTATTAAAAAATTGATCAATGCGAATGCATTTGAAAGGGTAAGAGATAAGTATTAGCCAAGGTTTAGAAGATTTAAAGATTGCTGAATGTGATATACATATTTTCTAAACATGAAGTCATAAAATTAAAGGGTAATAAGAAAGGACTGTTGGAATTTCCCAAGATCAAACAATGAACTTCTTGAAAAGCGTATAAAAAGATGCGCCACTAGGATGAGGCCATTGCGAATATTTCGTTGCAGGAGTTCACATCAGCGATTTTTTTCAAAGTTTTGTTAAGAATATTTAAAAAAGCGTTGAAAAGAACGGTTTTTATTTAGTTTAAAAAAATGGGTTCCCGAAAGACTTTGACAGCGACAGAAAGAGGAAAAATATATGCTTTCAATGAGTTAGGACCCTCAGGCCGAGAAATTGCAAGGAAGCTTAATAGAAATAAGACTGTTGTAAACAGTTATCTTGCGGATCCACAACACTATGGGAAAAATGGAAAAGGACGCACAGCAGAAGCAACAACATTGCGAGAAAAACGGTTAATTCTACGGCGTGCCTGAAATTCTACTCTACCAGCGACTAAAATAAGGTCCAACAGTGGAGTATCAGCCAGCATAGCAACGGTCCGAAGGATATTCCAAAAAAGTGGTACTATACAGAGGAGTAAACTTACAAAGAAACCTATTTTGAGGCAAGTGTACAAGAAGCATCGAATGTATTTTGCAGGAGAACATGTCGCTTGGAGCTGTGAATGGAAACGCGTTGTCTTTTCGGATGAATAAAAGTTTAAGAAAGGAAGAGCTTATTTTGGCAAGATATCACAGCCGTACATCAGGTGTAATGGTGTGGGGAGCTATTACCTACTATGGCACAATCGAGTTGGAGATTTTGTCCACAACAACGAACAGAAACAACTACAACAAAGTCACATTTTCGGACGCCTGCCTTGGATATTCCAACAAGACAATGCCCACAATCCACACTTGCAGGGTTGTTAGAAGTTGGATTCAATCAGAAGACGTGGAACCTTTGCCATGGCCGCCCTATTCACCAGACTTAAACATAATCGAAAATGTTTGGCCATGGTTATCTCGTAAAATGTATGAAGGCGGCAGACAATTTGAAGACAAGGACACTTTAATCGAAGCTATTCGTGATGCCTGGGCCCAAATTTCTCTTGATTATTTAAAAAAAAAACTGTATGATTATATTCCAAACCGTCTTATAGAGGTCATATCGAAAAATGGCGGGCATATTCATTATTAATGTAGAAAATGTCATAAATAAATGTTTTAAAACCATAAAATGTAAGCATCCTAGTGGCGCATCTTTTTATACGCTTTTCAAGAAGTTCATTGTTTGATCTTGAGAAATTCCATAATTCTTATTTACCCTTTTATTTTATGACATGAGAAAATATGTACCTGTTCACAGGTAGTAAAAGTTTGAGGGTACAAAATTTCCAACAGGTGTAAAGAGTGAAAATCGATTGCAAAATGTATGGCCTCATCCTAGTGATCGCTAGTATATACTCATATCTGCTAAGATTAAAATAGGTCTTAACTTTTAGAATTTTAAATGAAAAAGTATCTTATTTTTGAATTTGATTCCCAATTCGTATGGTCATGCAAATTTTTGCATGCTTTTGTTTCTATAAAATTAAAGTCGTAAAGGACAACTTATTGAGCACGAACTATCGTATATGCATTTTATTACACCTTGAAAGATGTGCCTTATCACAAGTTCTGTAAATATATATACTTTCACTGCCATCTTATATACAGTTTGTCAAGAAAGTGTTTTCACAAGTAATAAAAACAACAATGTATCCTATTTTGTTATAAATATAGGCACTTCCAGTAGTTTTATTCAGTTTTTGCTTTTGGTATTATGATATACACATTCTTAAATATTAAATAACAAAAAAAAAGTATTTCTTTTCGTACAAAAACAACAACAAAAAAACAAAACAATCAAAAACAACAATAAATACACTGTCAAGAAAGTGTTTGCACATTTTCATCTTATAGAACAAAATAACCTCAAGAACTGGTAAACTATACAAAAATTACACTTCAGTACTTGGTGTGACCACCTTTAGCATCAATTACTGCCTTTAGTCTTCTTGGCATTGATCCAATTAAATTTCTTACGTCATAATTAGTTGGTATATTAGCCCATTCTTCCTTAATATACTGTATTAATTGGTTTCTGTTTTTCGGACTCCTTTTTGCCACTTTATTTTTCAGGTGTTCCCATATATTCTCGATTGGGTTAAGGTCGGGGCTCTGAGCTGGTGTATCTAGCACTTTACTACAATTATAGAGCAGCCACGTCTTAACCGTTAGCTCTTTATGCTTTGGGTCATTATCTTGATAGAATTTGAATTTAGGTTTTCTGTTCTCATTGTTGCAATTAAAACCAAAGCTTATGGCGCTACTGAGCAAATGATTTCGCAAAATGCCTAGATACTGTTTCGCGTCCATGGTGTTTTCAATGAAGACAATGTCTCCGACGCCTCTGATGGATATGCACCCCCATACCATCACAGATAATTTGCCGAATTTCACAGTAGGAATTATGTTTTTATTACATAGAGCTTTCAAGGGCTGACGCCATACTCTTTTCGGTCCTTCGTTATAGTAAAGCATTATTTTCGTTTCGTCGCAAAATATAACATCATCCCAGTATTCATTTGGTTCGGTGCTATACGTCGATGCGAACAAAAAGCGCTTTTCTATATTTTGCAATGAAAGCAGTGGCTTTTTCCGTGCAACTCTTGATGTGTATTTGTGCTTTTTTAGTACTTGCCGTATAGTTTCATGCGATACTTGTACACCACATTCTTGGCTGATCTCCCATGACAAGGCCCTTATTGATATTCGAGGGTTATCGTTCACTTTTTTAGCAGAAAACGCTCATTTCTGTCCGTTAGCTTCCTTGGCCTACCAGTTGTTATTGGAGGATCCAAACGATTCTCACGTTCTGCCCGATTAATGATGTTGTATATAGTTCTTCCGGATATACCAAACATCTCCGTAATTTCTCGCACACTTTTGCCCTTGTAGTGGGCATAGTAAATTAATTGTTTTACGTCCAGCGAAATTCTTTGGCCAGGCATATTTAAACAAAACTAAAACGATCAGTCAAGCACTCGAAACAGAAAAGGAATCACTAAAATTGTTGGATTCGATATCCTATGACTGTCACAGGACAAAAAATAAAAAACCGCTTTAACGGTACTTACATGATACTGTGCATATGCTGTGAAAATGGAATTGAAATGAAATTGCAAACACTTTCTTGACAGTGGTTTTTTGTTGTTTTTTGCTGTTTTGTTTTTTTTTGTGGTTGTTTTTGTGCTATAAGAAGTACTTTGTTATGGTATTTTATGCTTAAGTATGTGTTAATTGCAATTCCAAAAGAAAAAATTGAAAAAATATTCCGGAAGTATCTGTAATTACAACGCTAAAAGATACATTGTCATACATTGTACTTGTGAAAACACTTTCTTGACAAACTGTAGATATAATCGTAGAATCTGCAGCAAATATTAACTTATATTTTACTTATATTTACTAGTTTTGAGTGAAATTATTTTACTTGCATTATTTTTTATTCATTTGCATGCTTTGCAAAATAATATTCTTAAACTCAGTTATGTAAGCTAATTGAAATTTTTTGTTTTTAGTGAGCACACACGACACTTATCCTGAATATCCTGAGTCAGAAATGGACGATCGCGATAGCCTCTATTTCGACACAATTTCATTGGCAGGCTCTGAAGCGGCAAATAACCGGCGTTCACTCTCTCAATCCCGCCAAACCATTTACCATTCAGCAGTTGATTTAGCATACGACGGCACTCCAAAACGAAACAGTCGCTCTCTTGATAAAAACGGCTTTGGTAATAGTCAATCAAAATATATGTTTAAAATACAATTAAATAAATTAATTTTAATTTAGGTAATTATCGTAATTCAACGGCATTGGAGAGTTTAACGAGCAATATTGGACTTGGTGGTGATGGCGTTGGCGTTGGTGGGCTTTATATGCATCACAATAATGTAACCGGCATTGCTGGCAACAATGGACTACACGATGAGGTCTCTAGCCGTCTTATCCCTAGTAGTTCTTGTAATAAAGATAAGAAATTGCCAATTACGTACTCCCAGTGGAAGTTTAGGGTAACGAACTTTACAAGCAGAAGCATTTTTCCTTTTTGATTTGGTTTTGTTTTGTTTACTCTCTTTATCTTCCGCTTTTTTCTGTTCTTTGTACAAAAAAAAGACAAAAACAAGAAACAAAAACGTTTTTCGTTTCACTCAGCGTTGAGTTTGGTTTTTTTTTGGTTTATATGTATATGTATTTATTACTTCATTTTTATTTTGTAAAATACTTTTTTATCTGGCAATATTTTTGAGCACTCGCTTCTACTTGGAGCTATTTTGAAAACGATTTCCATTTTATTAAATTTTGATTTGTTTCTTCTTTCATTTCGTTCTGATTTATGTAAAGCGTTTGTACGCAATAATGCTGCGTTACACTCTTGATATGATGATGGAATTATTTTAAGCGCACTTTTTGATATTTACGAGTATCTCTTGAATCTATTTATGTATTTTTTCTTTAATTTGAAATATCTGTTTATTGGACGCTTATAGTTTGTGGGAACGGGTAATGGCAATTTTTTTTTTTCAAATATTTTGAAGTTATCTTTATATGGATTTTTATATAATTATTATTTTCTTTATATATGTACGTATTTTTTTTTCTGTGCTTAAGTAGAAATAACTCGCAAAGAAGAGCTTGTTTGTTGTTGAATTTTTACACTATATGTACCTTGTTCATATGAAGCTCTCTTTAGACTCTTATAATTTCTATAAACTTACTCATTTCGTTGACAGTATGATCATAATAACAAACTTAGTTTCAGTCTTTTTAGAAACTATTTTTAGTCGTAGATACTCGTATTTGAATAACTGATTAAGGTTTGAGTTCACTGCAACATGATTAGATTTATAGGGTTTCACAATGTTACTAACTTTTATAATTTGGATTAGTCTTATTCAGTGAAATCTGCCATTTTTGTGTTAGACTGGATTAGAATATTTTTTTATTTTTTTTTTCTAAATAAGATTCCTAAGATGCTAGAGTTCGCTTAAGACCCACTTTTTTTTTTTTTTTTGGTATTGCGCCGTTTGAGATTTTTCGGAGTTTGTTGCTATAGAGACTGGTACAAACTATTGTATCTACTGTTTCGCTCTTTTAACTTCTTTTTATTCATTGAGCTTTTGGTGGACTATGTATTTATCTTTTAGAATTGAATAGCTGTTGAAATCTGTCCTTCTGTCTTCATACTAGTAATGGGTAAATGGAAAATCATTTCCCAGTAGTCTTTGTACAGTTTCTTCTGGTTTTTGATACAGAATTTTATAAATTTTGAATTGAAAGTGCTGTCTTTCTTCTTATCTTCTGCGTTATGACCTGTGCCCCAATCTTAAGTATGATATCATATTTCATTCATTCTATGCTATGTTTTCGTACAGACGTATTTATTTTTATTTCTTATAATCTTCGTTAGCAATTCTCATGCTCATGGTTTCTTTCCTGGTATCCTGGCATCTAGCTATAGGGTCCTTTCCAATAAGGACTTGACAACTTTTTTTTAAAATAAAACGCAAACCATTTGAGATATTTCAAAAACTTTATTATCGGCTTGAAGTACAATCAAAACATTTATGAATGGAATTCGACTTTGTTCATATGGCCGCCGCAGGCATGTTTGCAGTGGACCCATTGAGCCAAAAATGAGCTTCGTCACTGAAGATGATTTTGCGATGAAATTCATCATCTTGGCGCATCTTCTCCAGAACCCAATCGGAGAACGTACGTCGCTTCAAATGGTTCATCGGCTTCAATTCTTGAGTCAGCTTGATCTTGTATGGGTGTAAACCAAGATCCTAACGCGAAATACGCCATAATGTGGTCTGAGCGGTGCCCAATTCTTGAGAACGCCGTGGAATTGACTGATTTGGATCGTTTGCTACGGACGCCTGAACGGCAGCGATATTTTCGACACTTCGACCAACCCGTTGTCTCACTGACACGGCAACATCACACAACGAATATGTAGACTGAAATGTTTGCACTAAACTTGTTATTGCCTGTCTACTAGGGCGAGAATTATGACCGAAAATTGGAGTTAACGCTCTTAAAGTTGCAGTCACCGACTTCGAATTTCGGTAGAAAATTTTTATAATTTGCAGACGTTGCTCGTTCGTGTACTTTACCATGATGAAAATGTTGAGTTTACTGAATAAATTGACAGTGACAGTTTGATGATTAGTGAAAGAGTGCGTTCACAAATTAAATTCAAGGTTGTCAAGTCCCTATTGGAAAACCCTTTATATTAATTATATTATGCATAGGTGTAAGATGTCAGATATCGTCAATGACTGATGCCCAATGTTCCTTTAATGCGTATGGATGCTAATTTTCATAATTTCTTCAGAGAATTTTATATTTGAACCAAATAAAATACTAATGTATATTGAGCTAGCAGGACATATTGTCAATCCCTAAGGGTCAGAGTAAACATATTGATACTTTATGCGATCTCAAGCTAGTTAATTAGCTTATTACCATGTTTCCACTAGATGTTTATAACTCGCTCTGTCTTCTAATTCACGAACCGCGAGCTGCTATGGCGCCTAATAATTTTTTTATATTTACAATATTTTTTTAATTTGATTATATAATATATAATATTGTCGTCGTTTTATTTCCTGAAATGTAAATATTCGAATGTTTGTTTTGAAATACTCGTACATAATGAAAATATGAATCTTGTGGTCTTATTGATAAGAAGTTTATAGGTTTGTTTTGAGTAAAATTCTTATCTATTGATGACTCAGCTGTGTACAGATTTCTAACTGTTGACTTTGCTTTATTAAATAAAAACAACAGTTTTATAGTTTTTAATTAATTAATTTGATTGATATTTGTAGTTCCAATTTTAAATTATTTTGCGTATCTCATGAACTAAGCAGTTTCTTTACCTGGGGGCAGCAAAGGATGACCTTACGATCGGTTTTTGAAGGCTTAATGCATTTAGTTACTTTTGGTCAGCTTTAAATAAATCCATTATTTAGATTATTTCCTCCAAGTTAAAGAGTTCCTTAATGCATTTGACATCAATGAGTTTAAAAATGATTTCCCAATTTGGACCATTGAACATTTTGTTAGGATCGCACGTATGAATTTTGATGATTAAACTATCCTTTGTTATGAGTTTTTGATTTAAAGACACAGTCACTTGATCTAAACTGGCTTGTGCATTTCTATAATACGGGTGTCTAGCTCCGACAATTTAAACTACTGAATTATTTTTCTATAAGGATAAAAATAAATATTTGCAATACAGTAGCAAGCACGGCAATTGCCTTATGAAATGAAATTCACATCTCCCTTCATTTCTTTATACTTTATCAATGAAAATTTGGTATTTTCAAATCATTGCTTAACTTGTTGCAATACAACTATACATAGAACCATCTGCTCCAGGTGCAGAATCCTAGGATTTCAAATAAATTGTAAAATAAATGAATATTTTTTTTTTGCAGTAAGTAACTTAGCTTTTAAGAATTTATATATTATTTTAGGGCATAAAATATGTATTAATATTATGAAGGGTCTCGTTTATTTTTTTTATGACGTCATTAATTAATTGAATCCACTAAATTGTGAATATGTTCCGCGGATATTTCTTTGTACCAGACATCTTCAATCACTTCATTGAGAAGTTCAATCGAGGTTGGTATTTTATTGTTGATTTTGTATGATAAAATGCGAGAGATTTTCGATTGAGTTTAGACTACCTGGAAAGCCGAGTGTAGAAATTACTTTTTCGATCATAAATTGTTTAATCTGCGAATGTACTTGACTGAATTAATTTGGTTTTAATGAGTATTATTAATAGAGGATTAGAATAGAAAGTAGAAAGCACACCAAGAAATTAAAACATTTCTTTTTAATGGGACAAATTGGTCTGGAAAAGTCATGTCGCAGGCCTCTGAGAAATGCATTTCCTTTCCAATGATGATATCAAATGATTGTTTAGAATATTTTTGTATACTTCCGAGCTAAAAGTTACCGAGGCATAAATTTTCTGGCGAGGACAGAGCCGACTGGATACTTCACTAAAGCGCTTACTGGATTCCAACAATCAATGTAATGTCTGCATATACATACTTGCCCAATTTATTTCATCATCTTCGGCTTCAACCTAATTCTCCCTTCTTGTCCTTTTTTCCATCCTTTTGTTGCATTTTCAACTTGAAATAATTTAATTTCGACCACTTGTTTATAATTAGGCATTTTTTTATTTTTTTTAAATTTGATTAATAGCACTTATAATTTTATATTCATATGTACATCCATAAAAGGAACGACGGAAGTTGTAAGAAAAAATCACCAACTTAAAAAGTATTAGTGTATTTGTTTCCAAATCGGGACAGTTCAATACCAGCCGCGCCCGAAAGACATTCATACATACAACAATAAGTCCAATTATACTAATAATTTAGTCTCCCTATTAAATGTTGGATACCACCCATGGAGCGAAATAACCAGTGAGCCCAAAAATCTTTCTTTCTCTCTCTGTTCCATTTTTCTAAAAACTTAATATTTGCTCAGGCATTTGTCAAACCTAGGTTTCCATAAAAAATATTTTTTGGATACACTGAGAGAGAACTTATATTTTTATAATTTTAGTAACATATAACTTATACTTGTACATTCCTTCAGATATCAAGGTGAAATTGAAAAGTTCCAACTTGAAACGATTAGTAATTTTTTAAAGTCGATGCAATCGATGGACTGTTTCATAAAGCATCTTTCCTCTTAATCTTGGTGTTTAGTAAACACAAGATTGTTTTCAGATATAACAATGCAGAAAATTGTGGGCTTTAAGATTATATGACAAGTATGCAGATAAGGGAAAAAAGATAAACCGTACGCAATTTTCATCAGTGTTTTGATAAACCTTGTTCGGTACGGCATGATTACCTAAAACGATAGTTAGTTATCCGTTTATATTAAAAAGAAAAAAACGTAAAATGTCAATCGTAAGTTGTAAAGAATATATTTGTTGTTGCTTGTGTTGTTGTCAGAAATGTAAATAAACCTTAGCGATGCAAATTGCTTTTACTAATTAGTTGATGTTGACGTTTTGCTTCCTGTGTGACAAGTGCTTGTAGCATAAATTTACAATGATTACTGCAGTTTTACTCTGAGTATAACATTAAAATATGAAAACGGCATAAAATACCTAGAAAAGGAATCTGTGCCTTTGAAATAATTGGTTTACTCGTATTGTTCGTTCATCGAGGAAAACATTACCTTGCTTCTCATTTCCGTGGTGCTTAAATTGAAAATAAAATAAATATTTCTATCTTGATGCAAATTGACAGCAGTTCGATGGGGTTTTGATACCAACCTTGCCTGATATTCCGAAGTAGTTTGTACATTATTATTATTATTATTATTATGCATTTATTAACAATATAATTAATTACAAGTTAGCAACTAATTGCGCAGGAATTCCGCTCTAACGGAAGCAAAATTATTTGTTATAATCCATTTTCATTTCTATTTATATAGGGCTTTCCAATAAGGACTTGACTACTTTGTTTTTAAATAAAACGCAAACCATTTGAGATATTTCAAAAACTTTATTATCGGCTTGAAGTACAATCAAAACATTTATGAATGGAACTCAACTTCGTTCATATGGCCACCGCGGGCACGTTTGCAGCGGTCGATTCGTTGGACCCAATTTTCAACGACTCGGCCACTCATTTCGGCCGAACGAGGCGGCCAATCGACTGGCCCATTTCTTGAGATAACACGCTCACCATACTTACTCTTCAATAAATCGATTGTAGCGTGTGCTGTGTGACTTGTGGCACCATCCTGTTGAAACCACATGTCGTCCAAGTCAATATCTTCCAATTCGGGCCAAAAATAATCGGTGATCATGGCGCGATAACGCTGACCATTCACAGTAACGTGACGATAGATATCGTCGACGAAAAAATATGGCCCAATAACGCCGCCGGCATGCAAACCGCACCAAACAGTTATTTTTTGTGGATGAAGTGGTGATTCATGAAGCACATGTGGATTTTCACCCGACCAATAACGCATATTTTGCTTATTGACGAACCCATTGAGCCAAAAATGAGCTTTGTCACTGAAGATGGTTTTGCGATGAAATTCATCATCTTGGCGCATCTTCTCCAGAACCCAATCGGAGAACGTACGTCGCTTCAAATGGTTCATCGGCTTCAATTCTTGAGTCAGCTTGATCTTGTATGGGTGTAAACCAAGATCCTTACGCAAAATACGCCATAATGTGGTCTGAGCGATGCCCAATTCTTGAGAACGCCGTGGAATTGACTGATTTGGATCGTTTGCCACGGGCCCCTGAACGGCAGCGATATTTTCGACACTTCGACCAACCCGTTGTCTCACTGACACGTAACATCACACAACGATTATGTAGACTCAAATTTTTGCACTAAACTTGTTATTGCCTGTCTACTAGGGCGAGAATTACGACCGAAAATTGGAGTTAACGCTCTTAAAGTTGCAGTCACCGACTCCGAATTTCGGTTGACAGTGACAGTTTGATGATTAGTGAAAGAGTGCGTTCACAAATTAAATTCAAAGTTGTCAAGTCCCTATTGGAAAACCCTTTATAAGTTTTGTCCTTTTGGGGTGTTTTTCTTCGCCAACTTTATGAAATTAATTTTAACTATGCCTGTAGGTCAGTATTAAAATTTTGTTTGATCTTTATTTCATGAATATGCTGAAACAATTTCCAAGGCTATTAATTAAGATAAACTTTCAACTACCTACTAAATATGCTTCCGACACACTTAAGTCTCTGCCTGGCACATTTTTTTCTTTTTTTTTTTGATTTCCTGACTCGCCAATTGCAAAGTACGGCACTTTGACCTAAAAGATCTTTTGTACAATTTAGTCGGAACTATAGTTAGGCTTTCTACCATCCGTTGGAGCCGAATTGTTCCCTGAAGAAAAGCTTTCGTCTAATTCCATTGAGGGCACTCTGCATTAATTTTGTTGAGGCGATATCTTAAACCGTGTTGGTCTGTGAGGTAACCTACTATGTTTTTGACTTCGTGCCGACATCTATTGGTATTTTTATTGAAGGACAGATGGCTCGTTTGGCCTGTCTTAGACCTGATTTACAGCAGTACAGCAGAAGAGTTCAGGTCCATTAAAGGGAGTTTATGAGCCCTTTCTGGCCAGTTCCCATTCCTCATTCCCATCAATGCCCTCATGACCAGATACCCACTACAGTTTGGTGTTGTTCCTGGAGCCTAGGTTTTGGAGGCTTTTGAAGCAGTACATGACTGATTTGGAGTCAATGGTGTACGAGCTAAGGGCATTTATAGCTGCTTGTCTGTCCGTGTATATATGGATGTTTGCGCCTTTGATACCAGAGCTGTAAATATGGTTGGCACATACTTCAATGGCGTGGAGTTCTTCTTGGAATACACTGGGACTTTTGCCCATAGCTATGGTTATATTTAGGTTTGGTCTGTGTATTCCAGCTCCCTGTCCCGATTCCATTTTAGAACCATCCGTATACCACTTTCTGCCATTATGGCTGTTTGGAGGTTATTGCTAACCCATGCTTCTTTTCTAGGAATCTCCGTGGAGAAGCCTTTATTGAAGCATAGTGTTTTTTGAAGGCTGTCTGTACCGCGCAGATCATATCAAGTTCTGGTATTTCGGAGAGTAGGGTCCTTAGGTCAGGGTGTTCGCTAAGAGTTAACTCCTTAATTTGTACCAGACTTACTGTGCTGCGTAATGCCACTTTGCTTACATATAAGTGTAGGGGAGTTAGTTAGTTATTATTGCTTCTATCGCAGCTGTTGGGCAGGTTCGGTAGGCTCTGGAAATGCCCAGACATGCAAGACGCTGTACCCTGTTGAGCTTTAAAATGGCAGTCTTTTGTGTGACTTTATTCCACCATACTATAGAAGCATGATAGGCCTGACCAACATTGTATAGGTCTTTGGAAAAATCCCCCATGTGCTTCCATACATCCGACGGTAGGCCCATAAAGCATTGGTTTCTTTAATTACTTTGTTGCTTAAGTTCCAGTTGAATCTTTTGTCTAGGATTACTCCCAGATATTTGATCTCGTCCGAGTACTCAACTGTTGTGTCGTTAAGTGAAACTATACCTAAGTTCATGTTTCTTTTATTAGTGAAAGAACTAACTAATTGAAATTAACTAGTAGAATTTTTCTCTGGTGCACCAGTCTAGGACTGTCTTAAGTGTGTTTTGCATACATGCAGTGACTTCGTTAATCTCTCTGCCCCTAATGATGATGACTAGGTCATCGGCATAATCAATTGTGTTGTAGCCTATGTTGCTTAATTTGTTAAGCAGATCATCTATGAAAGACCACAGGAAGGGCGATAGTACGCCTCTCTGCGGGCAGCCCCTTACACCTGATACTGATACTGAAGTCGGCCCTGATGAAGTAGTAATTATTCGGCTGATGATAAGTTGATCGATGTTTCTATGGAGGAAAGCATTTGATATGGAGTCATATCCAGTGTTGTCGAAAGGCGTCAAGGAAGGCGCAAAGTGCAATTTCTTTACAGCGAAAAGAGAGATGTGCCTTTCTGATAGGCGTATTGACATGCAGAGTCAAGCTATTTTCTAAGTTTTCTCTGATATGAACGTCAATAATTCTTTCCATTGTTTTCAGATATAACGATGTCAAGCTTAGAGGACTACCTTCCAGGCCTTTTTTTGTAGCAGAGTTGGAAAAATTCCGTCTATGCCTGCTGCTTTGTATGGTTTAAATGAGTTGATAGCTCATTTTACCTTATCCGGACTGTAGAGTTTTCCGGATAAACTGTTGCTTCTGTTGAGGTTTCTGGAAATGAAACCTCCGTTGATTGTCCATAAGACATGTCCATATTAGAAGACCCTGGGAAGTGAACCTGAATCAAGGTATTCAGGGTTTCCTCACGGTTGATTGTGCCATGCAGTTTGAATAATCTTGGGAGAGGGCTTTATGGAGTCATGCTACTGCAGGAAGTGCTTCGGGTTTCTCGCAGTAAGCACGCCAGGAAGCTCGCTTTGATCTTGGTTGTAGTAAGTTAAAGGGATCTATATTGTTCCCAAGTCCTGGTGCGTTTGGCTTTGTTGGAAAGCTTTTTTACTCTTTTCTGAATGGATTATAGGTCTTCATTCCACCATGGTACGCATCGTTTTACCACACTTCTGTTAACCTTACAGCTGTTAAAAGATGATAGAATGATGACGTTTAGCTGGAGTTCGGTCCACTGTTGTTAACGGCGCGGACGGCAACTATACAACTTTGTCCGCTAAATTTCCGCGATATGTCCTCCAGTTCCTAAGTTTGTTGTTATATCGGACCGGCGCGTGTTCGTTGCTGTATCTTATCTCGAGCGCAATGTGCATGTGATTTGATAATGATGCCTCTCTGGACACGCGCCAGTCTTAAAATATATTTTATAGAAATGCAGACGGTAGAGTGAGGTCTAGGACTTCTCTCCTATAGAGTTTCTAAATGTGGGTTTGTTACCCTTATTTAGTACACTTAGGTTTTCGTTCTATAAAAAATTCTAATAGTGACTCACCTCTTTTGTTTATATCACGGCTGCCCCAAATCTTATTGTGTGCGTTGGCGTCGTAGCCGATGATAATGTGTACTTGCTTGTCTTCACCCGACAAGTTCCTGGACTGGCGTGATCCGTTATGGCGTTTAATTTGTACTGCCACCAGGTCATTAGTTACGAAACCTCGAATGAGAGAATTTTATATGTTTCGCAATATAGAGGACTGCCCTCGGTCTAAAAAGACCTTTGGTAAAAATTATCTCTCTGGTTTTGCTTTTTAAACCAAAAATCTTACCATAATTTGCCCATGGCTCTTGGATAGATCCAATAGCGATGTTCTCTTCAGTACATCGCTGGCTAAAGGTGTCCGAGGCACCCATAGCTCGGTGCAGATTTTCCTGCAGCGCGCTCAGAAGGGATGTAATTCCTTGCGTGCATAATCAAGGTTGCGTTCTCTGTAGGATTTGTTATATCCTCTACGTCCTACGGAACCCTGATGAAAGAGACCATCTCTTCTACCTCTCGGAACATATCCTCTATTTGTCTGGTCACGGCTCGAATCGCCGTTGGATTAGGCCTCAAACAGTGCGGGTTTGGTGGTTTTTTTCTAGGTTTTGATATGGTACCGTGCTGTATTGTGCTTTCTGCAGCTGCGGGTGCAGCTTCTTCACTTTTTGGTTCTACATTGTTTGCAGTAGTGCTGACGCTAGCTCTAGGTGGGATATCGTTCCGCTTCCGCCAGCTCCCACTGACGTCGTGCTCGTCGTGTTTAGGGTCTCTGATTTAGAGCTCTGGTTGGTTGTCTTGTCCGAGGTTTTGAAGATGAGCTTGGTCTGACCAAATCGGTACGAGACTAGGCCCTTTAGCTCTACAAGCCGCTTCATAGCGCTTTTATTTATTGCAAGGACCATGTGGGCGATAACTCTATCATTTGATCTTTGTAGAACTCTCCACGTTCTTGTGTTGAATTCTTTGTTTTGGCCATCAAGAATTGCCAGTATTCTTTCGCTAGCTGACCCGGTACTTTATGGGAAGAACCCTCTGATGACATGCGGTCTTGGAAGATTTTCCTCCTCGACAAGCATTACCTCTAACCCACATTTCACTTTAAGATCAGCGAAGTTGTTCTTCATCTACTCTGCAGTGGATGCATCCGCACAGACAATCAAAAGCCAATCGGCTGTGAAGGTCGCTCCGCGCATGCTGGATACTTTTCCTCATCACGTAGCTCGATTGTGATATCCATAATCCTCTCTTGTATGTGAAGCATTTTTTCATTTGTGAGAGGTTTACGATCAAGGTCAACTTGTACGACTCCCAGTCTGATATACTTTCGCTTCGGATTGAGGAGGGGTGTTGTCCTCGGATCGCATGCGCTTCACCTTCAAAACCCTTTTCTGGCACATTATCTTTTGCATAAATCCAGGCTTGCTCGCAGTTGCACCCCTTCCTTAGCGCACGCTCGAATCTACGTTGTTCAGCTGTCGTGAAAATGATGTACTTGGACTCAGTCTGAACCGATTTGCCAGAGGTCTTGGATACGTCTGTCTCATCGGGATGTAGTTCGTCCGACCACAGGAAGGTGATCTTTAAGTCAGATGTATCCGAAGTTCGCAAACTAGCGACTAAGCACCCTCTTAGCCATGCATCCGTCGGGACTTGCTGTCCCACCACTGGATTAGGGATTTTTTTTACCGAGATTTACTCCTCATGCCCTCATTGGGATGCCCCTTCCCCCAATATGATAGATTATTTTGTTTTTCCGAAGGATCCCAATATCAGTTCCGTCTATCTGCTAATCATCTTAAACTATTCCGTTGTCGTTTTGGGGGGGTACTGAGGGCAAGTCAGACACGATGATACCAGGTCTTTTGACCAGGTCGATTTTACTGTATAGCAACCATAGTTTGTTGTTATATCTTATTCTCCAAATTCCGTTTATACACATAGGACTAAAAATTATTCAAAGAACTTTCGGTCCAAGTAACCAAGGGTTAATGCTTGTGAATCTGTGAATTTTGCACAATTATGTATTTCAGTATGATGTTGAAGAAATCATATTACAGCCCTTTACTTACTTACTTATCAGGTTGGTAACCCTTAGAGGGTCAAAGTCTGAACAACTGTAGCATTCCATCAATCATGGTGACGGGTTTGCTGTTTCCAGTTGGAAAGGCCAAGCTGCCTTTACAGCCCTTTACCTTGTTGAAATCCTTTTTTGACATCACATGCCTTGGTGGTGTAATTAACGGCTTGTATGGAGCACCAGCGTTGTCCATTTTCATCCAACACAAACGGAGAGTTTGGCAGTATATGGCTCTATATACTTCGCCTCTATAAATTATATCATCATAAGGTGTTATAAGATTTTACGTAGTGTCTAGAATTATCCATGTGATGTTAAGGAGAGAGATTCCTATATACAATAGTTGGCGCAGTTTTTAGGGTCTAATCACGTCAATAACTCAGCTATATGAAATGACGTTTAAACTCATGTACTCATTTGTATCATACATCTGCATGTGGATCAGTGATAAGAAAAACTCGTTAAACTCGTTCCCAAATTTTTCAAACATCGTAAACATTAAAAGCCCTGACCAACAAAATTGTGATCAAGTGTCATATCGGATAACAGCTTATAGAATAACTAGTAAAGAGGTTCCAAATGGTGTTCTTTTTCTTCTTCATTTATGTGAGAGAGTTTGAAATTCCCCTTTTCCATTCATCACACAAGTACACGGTAAATGAATAGAAAAATAATAATAAAAATAAAAAAATGTTTTGTGTACTGAAACTTGTTAGACAAAGGCAATGATAAATTTGATTGAAGAATGCTTTGTTGTCAGCTGACACTCAAATGAAATTAAGATAGTTATTGTTCTATCAATCTTGTCGTAATGTTCCCCATTTACATGAGTTTGCCAGATTTTAGCTGGCTATAAAAGATTCTCTTCTCGTCATGTCATAAGATATGCTACAATTCAAATCGAGTAGTTTCCTCCAATCATGGTTGTGGCGAGCTGTACTATTTTACTTCCAAATACGCCAAGCTTATACTTGCTTCATGAATTTTTATTTCAAATAGAAGTCTCAGCATTTCAAGCTAACATATCATTGAGTCTGAGAATTTTCACATTCCCGAAATCAATTTTTGTCTGGGTCCAATATTCGAAAGTAGTCATCGTGTGATCACACATGAACTGATGTGTGGTGTCGGTTTAATAAACAATTGAAAATTCAGCAAACAGGGTATTCAATTACAATACTTAACATAAACTATAGTGCCGTACTGTTATAACTACCATTTTCTAACATTTCTTCAAAAAGAATACAATACATACAGTGTCTTCAAAAACTATTCGCTCATCCACCTATGTGACGGAAAAAAAAGATGTAGAACAAAAACTAGTAGTACTACGAAAATTAAGCGTACATATATTTATTGTACATAAGAGCACTAAACAAAAAACAAAAAACAACTGGGATGTCACATGATTTAACAAAATAAATTAAGAAAGTATTCATGAACTTCGCATATATACGAGTATATATGTCCAAAACGTATTCGCTCACTTATAAAGAACTCAGTTGTTTTGGCAGCTAGTACTTTGTTGGTCCACCCTTATTTCTTATAATGTGTGCCAATCCTGTTGGAATGGAGTTAACTAGATTTTGGGTTATATAGGATTTTCCAATAAGGACTTGACAACTTTTTTTTTAAATAAAACGCAAACCATTTGAGATATTTCAAAAACTTTATTATCGGCTTGAAGTACAATCAAAAGATTTATGAATGGAACTCAACTTCGTTCATATGGCCACCGCGGGTACGTTTGCAGCGGTCGATTCGTTTGACCCAATTTTCAACGACTCGGCCACACATTTCGGCCAATCAACTGGCCCATTTCTTGAGATAACACGCTCACCATACTTACTCTTCAATAAATCGATTGTAGCGTGTGCTGTGTGACTTGTGCCATCATCCTGTTGAAACTGCGTGTCGTCCAAGTCCATGTCTTCCAATTCGGGCCAAAAATAATCGGTGATCATGGCGCGATAACACTGACCATTCACAGTAACGTGACGATCGTTATCGTCGACGAAAAAATATGGCCCAATAACGCCGCCGGCATGCAAACCGCACCAAACAGTTATTTTTTGTGGATGAAGTGGTGATTCATGAAGCACATGTGGATTTTCACCCGACCATTAACGCATATTTTGCTTATTGACGAACCCATTGAGCCAAAAATGAGCTTTGTCACTGAAGAGATTTTGCGATGAAATTCATCATCTTGGCGCATCTTCTCCAGAACCCAATCGGAGAACGTACGTCACTTCAAATGGTTCATCGGCTTCAATTCTTGAGTCAGCTTGATCTTGTATGGGTGTAAACCAAGATACGCCGTAATGTGGTCTGAGCGATGCCCAATTCTTGAGAACGCCGTGGAATTGACTAATTTGGATCCTTTGCCACGGGCCCCTGAACGGCAGCGATATTTTCGACACTTCGACCAACCCGTTGTCTCACTGACACGGCAATATCACACAACAAATATGTAGGCTCAAATTTTTGCACTAAACTTGTTATTGCCTGTCTACTAGGGCGAAAATTACGACCGCTCTTAAAGTTACGCTCTTTTTTTTATAACTTACGCGCGCCTAAGGGGTTGATAACCTTTTACTGTTGCCTTGGCGCGGGCGGAAAGATAGAAGGAGGAGAAAGGAAAATTGTTTTTGTAGTGGTTTGAAACTCAGGTGTGTTTGGTTTCTATGTTTGCTCTCCAGGGGTGGGAGTCCGAATAGGACGGAGAGTTTTTCTTCACTCAGAGTGATTCGAGATATAATTCCCAGTATTTTTTTTTTCATTGCTTAAACTCTTATAACAGCCAAATCTACGGTCAGTGTTATGCCTTCACACGCAGAATTTTTTTGTCTGAGTTCCAATTATACAATGAAAAACTGATTTTGCCATGGGCAGGATTCGAACCTGGACCCTCCGAGTGAGAAGCGTTTGCTACTACCACTACACCACGGCCACCCCTAAAGTAACGCTCTTAAAGTTACAGTCACCGACTCCGAATTTCGGTAGAAAAGTTTTATAATTTGCAAACGTTGCTCGTTAGTCCGCTTTTACACGTCGCAAGTGTGTCTTTGGTTTTTCATGTTATTTGACAGCTCTCTTTCATTTCATCTTTGGCGCTCAGTGTTTCATAATTGAAAATGAGCCCGCTTGTTAATTCTTTGGTCCACTTCAGTTCATCTGCCATACTGAAATGTTGTGCTCGTAACAACAGCTAAAGAAATAATGAAGCAAATGCGAAAAGGAAAGAAGAAGGAGAAAAAGAAATGTCAAAAACATGCAATGAAAATGCTACCCACATGCAGTGGGAATTTGGTTAATTGGGTATTTTTTGTTTCATTATCCCTCTCTTTTGCACTCATTTTAATCTTTCGAAACTTGCAACGTGTAAAAGCTGACTTAGTGTACTTTACCATGATGAAAATGTTGAGTTTACTGAATATATTGACAGTGACAGTTTGATGATTAGTGAAAGAGTGCGTTCACAAATTAAATTCAAAGTTGTCAAGTCCCTATTGGAAAACCCTTTATTAGGAGTAATTTTGTTCCATTCTGTTATGAACGCAGCTTTCAAATCGGCTTTGTTCCGGATTTTATGTTCTTTAATGTTTTGCTCCAATATATTCCAGATATTTTCAATTGGATTGATTTCCTGAGATTGTGGTGGAGTTACAGTTCATTTTGGTGTGTTGAGAATCAGTCACATCTTAGTGTTCCAAGCTGTATGATTCGGGTCATTGTCTTGACTACAAATGTCGTCATTATTAAGACCCATTTTATTTGCACTATATTGGAGGTGAGTTTTCATAATGTTGATGTACTGTTTGTGGTTCATAATACCAACAATAAAAAGTAATCTACCAACGCCTTTGGGACTCATACAACCCCCAATCCACCCCCATGCTTGAATGTTGGTTTAAGGTTTTTTTCATCTAGTTCGGTATATTTTTTACCTAGCACCTGCCATCTCATTCACAAATATTATATTAATTACTCTCATCGGTAAATATAAACTTGTGTCAAAACTTTTTCAATTCATTTTTATGTTTTTTTGCGAATGAACTCTTCTGTTTGTTGATAATGCTGATCTATGGCTTTTTCCTAGCCACTCTTCGATGATAACCAGCATCACATAGGACATTTCTTACAGTCTTAACATTTAATTGGACACCAAATTCATTTTGTATTTGTCTTGCTTTACTTTTGTAATTACTGCACGCTTTTCTCTTGTGGTTAAAATGCGTCGGCCAGTTTTACCAGAATACCTATCGATTATGCTTTTTACAGTGGAATATGGCTGATCAACGCTTTTAGCAATAGACCTAATCGATGCACATGAGTTATGCAGATCTAGAATAATTTTCCGCTCATCCACTGATGTTTCCTTTCCTTTTCGACCCATTTTAAGGAAAAATCACCACTGATCACAAAAACTTTAGAATGAACTGTTCTGTTGTTACTTTCTGAATAACAAATATTGAGCCACGCATCTATTTTGCATATTTTTTTCTATTAGAAGTTCCGTTACTTAGAGATTGAGCGAGATTGAGTGAATACTCTTTGTACATATAAATGCAAAGTTCATGAATACTTTCTTAATTTATTTTGTTAAATCATGTGACATCACAGTTGGTTTCTTGTTTTTTTTTTTTTTAGTGCTTTTATGCTTTTATGTACAATACATTTATATATACGCTTCATTTTCGTAGGCCTACTAGTTTTTGTTCTACATCTTTTTTTTCCGTCACATAGGTGGATGAGCGAATAGTTTTTGGAGTCACTGTATGTATGCATTTGACTTCGAACTTAAATGTCCATACACTCGTACCTATACGAGTACATATTTTAGAGTCGACACATTTTTGGTCAAATGAGAATCGTTTATTTATTTTATGCGCACAGGTTATTAAACTTTTTACATAGTTCGTCCAATTTTAAATGCAGATTATTGAAGCAGGATTTTTTCGAATCCCAGGTACATAGTATAAAGTCAACTGCTACAGCATTTTTAAAGATGTGCAAAGAACAAAAAACTCATTATCGATCTTTTTACAAAATAGCAATCGGTAAAGACAGAAAAATTATTTCATAATTTAAAAGCCAGCGATCTGCAGGTTCTTTGATTTCTTTTGTTCATGTTTATTTCATATCGTTCCTGTTTTCAAAGAAAAAGAGATTGGATTCCAATAATAAACAGCCTGCAGCTTAACAGAATTCGAAATAAGAAATAAATTACTGCTTAGCTTCGTGAAGCCATCAATGCTCGCACAAATCAAAGATTTCATTAAGAAAAAAATGCGTGAGAGGGAGTACATAAATGCACGAACATGCATACATAACATATGTATGTGCATTGTGCATATCTCATGAATAATTATCTGTTCGACAGTACTCTTACTTTCAGATTAAGCATTTCTTTATTACAAGAAATCCCTCTCTTGCTCAAAATCCACTTGTCGCAACATGTACAATAATATAATAACAATAAAAATAAATTTAGCTTTAAACCTCTCATATGCAATGCGTCATTCATGATTCTTGTTTCGTTTATAGACTGCGGCTTTGTTGAGTCAATGCCTCTCAGTTGATCGTCCGGCAGCAAGATAGAGAGTGTTAAAACAGTGATTTCTTCCTCCGTCGTATTTTGTTGTACTCGTATATTGTCGGCTAAAGTTCCAAATGATGGGCAATTTAGAGGCATACATTCGCGATGCGATCGAAACATTAAAATTTCGGCCCGAACATGAACCTGTAAGTACAAATGAAGTGGAATCTAAACTAATGATAGTGACCTTGCAAAAATTTTCATGTGGCATAAATAATTTAAGGTTTTTGATTTTTGCGGTGATCTTGCATTGGGCATTATAAGTGTTTTCTTAAATTAAATTTATTCAGTTACAGTGTTGTTAGATATTTATAGCACCGAACATAAGCGTCTAGTAATTTTGACTTACAAATACCGGCATGTTTTTTGTTTTTTTATTATAAAAAGCAGCTGACCATGTTGCTAATTGAGGGCATGTGAAGATGTGTTAAATGTACACAAATATCGTTGAATACGAGTAGAGTCGAGCTGCGAATGTGGATTGCCAGATTTGTGAAACATTTTTTCGTGTGGTTTCTGAAACTGAGAAAGTGTAATCACTCTATTTATTTATATTTATTCGGATGTGGGTCAAGAACTTATTAAAAAAAAAGTGTTAAAACAGAATGCCTTTTTTTGGAAGAGTTACAACTAACTTGGAACTAGCAATATTATCAACACAAATAATTGTAATTGTCTCAGTTCCGGTATCACAAACAAAATGCATTTGGCTTTTGTTAATCCGTAGTGTTTTTGTTTTTGTAAATTTAATTACGATATTTACATGTACGAGCATATTTAAAAATTCAGTTTGCTATTATTTTAAACAATTTTATATCTCTAGAACTGTTTACTTGTTTCAACAGAATTATATCGTAAACGCATTAGATAGTGACGTGGAGGGCCAGCCTTTTGAATGTATTGAATGCATTTATTTGTTTAACATCTGTTAGCTCCATGCTTTGTAAACACTTGTGAGTCACTGTTGTGAATCATTAAATTATTCAGGAGGAAACGTTGCCACATATTTCTATATTGTTTTTTTTTATCGGCATCGTCTAAAACTTATCAGATTTGCCTTAAATTTTGCTGTCGGAATTTTTATTCACTTCTGGTAATCATTACTTTTCTTGTTGCAATAGAAAAAAGAAAACAGAAAACACAAAACGAATTGGCAAACAAAAAAAAACTTGTTTAGGATTCAACTGGATTGTTTTCAGCAAGTCAATAAGTGAAAGAATAATCAGCAAAGTAATATTATTTTTTTTCCAGATTTGATAAAAGTGCAAGAGTTAATGAATAAATTATTATTCTATTTCTGCACATGTTTTGTTTAAATACATTTATATAATTTAGGTAAATTAAAAAACAAAAATAGAACACCTCCTTATACAAATAACGTTAATAACTCAAGTTAATTACAATGAGAAAGACGAAAGAATAAATAGCTGTTGTTGTTTGTTTAGTATTACTGGGAACGTAGGTACGAGTGGGTGCGTATTCGGGAATTTGTTTCAGTGGAACGCTGCTCAGGGTCGTGAACCGTTTCGTTATTTGCTTAATGGTTTAGTACAGCAGTAAAGTAATCACTCCATCTGGTTAGCTGTCTCAGTCTTTCATGAGATGAGATTTTGGAACTTTGCCCTACTCTAAGTTTCGTTGTGATATTGTATATGATCATACTGTCACACTTAC
This sequence comes from Volucella bombylans, assembly GCA_949129095.1. Taxonomy (NCBI): domain Eukaryota; kingdom Metazoa; phylum Arthropoda; class Insecta; order Diptera; family Syrphidae; genus Volucella; species Volucella bombylans. The sequence continues at coordinate 156,958,482 of OX422143.1, forward strand.
TGGCTGCTTCCTATGCCTTGTTGACTAGTGCGTTTATCCAATCCGAGCTTTGAGAACTGTACGCTCTTCGATCCGTGTTCAGGTATCTGCTGAAAGCCATGTTCTCTACCGACGATGGTATCGGAAAAACATTTTTCACAGATTAACAGTGCTCGCCGATGTTGCTGGAGTGGCGCTGTTGACTGTTTGAGCCACTATTTGTTGGTGCACAGAGTATGTCGGTTTTATACTTGGGTATTTCAATTCCAGCAACGGTCGTTGACGGATGCTGTACGAAGTCGTATTGAAGCAATAGCAATGGGAAAGACGAAAGAAGAAATTTTCGCAATATGTTGAAAGTGCTTTATAAATTTGGCCGAAAAATTTTGATCGAAAAATTTTCATAGTTCCATCAGTTTTCTCACAATTTTTTTTATTATTTTGTCGGAACCCTTACGTACTTACTTAAATGGCGCTAAAGTTTGGGTTGGGCTTGGATCTCATCAAAATATTCTTTTCAGGTAGTGCGGTCCTTGGTCAATTGCTTTTAGTTGAACACAGTTGTGGTCCTTTTGTTCTTGGTGCATCACTTAAGATAAGGTCTGTCTCAATTACCTTGTTCCTCCGAATAGAAAACTAGGAGTCTTCATCATCCACCTTCGCTAATGCTCGTGCCTCTGCATTATAGAGCAGGATTAGGATGATTAGGGTCTTATATAGTTTCACTAGTGTTTCATAACAAGCCTTATTATTCATTTGCCTTCTTAGACCAAAGAGCGATTGACAAATGTACAACTTCATCAGAGATAATTAGCTACATTACGGTACAAAATACCCAGCAACCTCAATGTTTGAACTGTATATTTTGACGTTTTTCCTGATTCGTCGATATTGTGCGTCCCTTGTCTTGAGCTTGAATACGCTCATATAAACACCACTTCAAACCGCATTGAACATTTCATTTCAGTTTGAAGTGGTGTTTATATGAGCGTATTGAGACAATGCGTATTGATTCAATGCGCTTTAAGCTGTCATATAGCTAGGTATGAGGTATTTGACAGCAACTAGGTAGTGATTCGAGTTTTTATTGGCCGCGAAGCCCATTAGCCTTAGTCCGTTTCCTGGCGACCGTACTAGCAATTATGTATTCATTTCCTATTTGGGCTTTTAAATCACCTAACCGATTTAAGTCTTATAGTTATGACATTTCTCAGAATTTTAATCGAGGAGCACATAGAAATAATTCTGCGTAATAACGTCTCTTTGTTCTGTTGGAGCTCGTTCACACATCAAGCTAATGTTAGCGAATTTAGACTTGATCCAAATTGATCACTCTCTTTCTGAAAGCTCAAGACTTCTTGGCTTAGTCTGACATTTATAACTAATTCATACACAAAACTACGCTAATGCTCTCTGTAGCAATCACCGTAGTATTCAACGTTTTCAAATCCTTTTATCCGGTCCATCCCACCACACTTAGGGGATACTTTCTATCAGTTTAGGACCCCCGCTAATGCTTCATCCATTGAAAATTCTTACTGATCTCAGCTCAAAATACCTCACATGTTCACGTGACGCCACCGTTGATTCAATCGTCCGAATTCACCACAATTCCAGCCGCACTTATGTATATACTCCTTCTAAGGGATAGTCATTTCCGACAGAATGTTATATGAAGTGTTGTTATTTAAACCTTGCTTAAGACTCGCGCTTCTAACTTTAGGAAATCAATTTTGAATGGACAAGATGATTTTTTCAGCCGAAAAAGGCTATTTACTTTCAAGGAATACTCATTGCACATGAAAAAAAAATAGAAAAATAAAATCATAATTTAGCCCAAAAATAGTTATGACAATTTGGCTCTATGTGAATTCCAATTTTCTTTTTTTGATTTTCACTTTCTCTCAACGATTGTTACCGTTGTGGCGCAAGGCATCCTTTTTTGATTACGTGTTTAAGAACTCCAGGAATGCATCCTTATTTGTTTGATTTTTCTTTTTTCCCGGAGTTTCTATTTCATCTTTCTTTTCAATGACTTCGTTCTCCAAAAGAGCAGAGTCAGTTTCATTTTGAAAAGAAGATGAAGCGGATACGAATTCTTCCAGGGAACTATGGTTTGCCTTTTTATCGAATTATTTGCAGTACTGCAAAACTACACCTGACAAAAGATCTTCCCTGCTGGGGCTTTGTTTAATTCGTTTGTCTGAAAATCCTTCGAGCTGGAACTTTCCCGTCCATAAGTTCTACATATCACAGCTATCTCTTTAACTATATTGAATTGTCTTCTTCACTCGTTTTTTCTAAGAGCTATAAAAACTGAAATTTTCTCGAAGTTGTGCTTGTTAACTGAGATGAGCTGTCCAAGGCATTTGTATTGGTCGTAATACTTTTGTGTTCATACTTTATTTTGCCTTTATTCACCGTTAATTTCCGCGGAATCCGATGTTATAATTCTTGGCTGTGCGGTTAGATGTTTTGAGGTTTTTGTTTGCGAAAAAATTGTTTCCGTACATATATTAGTACATGCATTCATATGTACGAGGGGCGTTCAATATATTCTCGGTATCGATATGAAGGAAAATGCGAAATCAATTTAAATTGTTTTTATTTTTCAATATAATCTCCCCTAACATCAGTGCATTTGTTACATCTTGAGATAAGCTTTTTTAAACCCATAAATAAATACCCATTTATTGCCGACTTGAGTTCTTCATCATCCAAAAATCTTTTTCCACGAAGACATTTTTTCAAATCCAGAAACAGGAAATAATCACTAGGGGCAAGGTCTGGACTATAGGGTGGGTGTTGGATTTCTTCGAAACCACAATCTCGCGCAGCAGCCTTGGAAACTCGCGCCGTGTGAACAGGAGCGTTGTCATGAAGAAGCAACACACCCGCTGCGAGTTTACCCCGTCTTTTCTCTTTAATTTCCTCCCGCACTGACCTTTGAAAGGTTAAGATGGTCATGAAGAATGGTGTGAATGGTACCAATTGAAAGCTTGGTGATCTCTGCCATCATTTTCACCTTTATTCGGGCATCCTCAAGAACAAGTTTTTCGACTTCTTTGATGTTTTCTCCCGTACAAGCAGTAGCCGGGGCGCCAGAGCGGGGGTCGTCTTCAATGCTCTCTCTGCCTCTTTTGAACTCACTTGACCACTTTTGCACAGTTAATAATGAAGGTGCGGAACCCTGGAACAGCCACCATCTCTTCATGAATAGTTTTTTGACTTTTTCCTTGCTTAGTGAGAAATTTAATTACAGCGCGATGCTCAATTTTCACCATCATCGTCTCAGTTGCCATTATGATTCTGTTTAACTAGAGATAAAACGCGAATTAATAATCACATTTATATGAAATTTTACATGAATGCACTAAAGTAATAGTATTACTTGATAAATAAGTCAATTTATATATACAACCACAGCTTCACCCCGATACCGTACATACCTCGTACATCTACCTAGTATAAAAAATCTGTGGAGTTCATTGAGGTTCACGGCGATTCCCAGAGTCTTCGCAAAAACTCACTTCACTGCGCTGTTAGTTTCTTTTTTGTGTTTTTTTTTTCAAGTAAATTTTAACTTGATTCGAAGTAAAACTAAAATGAAAGGAAACAAGAAACAATTCTTTAGTTTGGTGCATTGTGTTAAAGGATCCAGACTGTATGTATATATCTGTTATTATTGTTAAATTCATAGGTTAGGTTAGGTAAGAGTGGCTGTTGGAAATACCAACCCACTTAGGCCTATTGGCCCATTGTGATGCCACGTGGATCTATGATCTTCTTACTACTGGAACCAGTTTGAGCTTATAATAAAGCCAGGAGACTGTTAACGTCTATTTTTTCTAGATCGGTCGTTGTAGAAGAAAGCTTCTAGATGAAGCTTCCTTCTCTGGGAGAGAGCTGGGCATGTGCAGAGTAGGTGGGGGATTGTCTCCTCCTCTTCCTCGTCCATGCAGCTTCTACAGAAATCATTAGTAAAAGCGCCAAGACTTCTTGCGTGCTTGCCTATGAGGCAGTGTCAAATACATATATGGAAAGAAGGTTTTCTTGGTAAATTTCTTTCGTCAGTATTTCTTATAGCCTCACTTTGGAATACAACAATAACTTTCACAACAGAAAGTTTCGAAAAAAGCTGTTTTTGTTTTCTTTTTCCTACAATATTTCTTAAATTGTAAAGATGTAAAATACATAGTGACTAACATGATATCAAAACAATGAAAATAAACAGAAAGTTAAAAAAGCTACTCCAACAGACCGAACTTGGAACATCCAACTATATCTATAGTTAGGGCAATAAGAGTATGCCCTTCGGAGCAATAATGCTGAAATAATAAATCGTAACCATTTACAGAAGCATTTCTTTGATATTCTCAGCACTGACTGCGAGTCCATCACTTCCGGTTCCTGTTTTGTTTCCATGGGTTGGCTTCTTAAATTTATGACCGTTTTCTCTACAACAGCATCACCCTATTTCTTTGAATGCTTTTCCCAAGTTCGAATTTTTTCCTGAGAAGGCGGTGTTCATTCCTTCTTGTTTTTTGCTCATGCATGAGCTAATCGTCATCTTTTGCAGGGCCGAATTGCATGTATTTAGTTTTGGAACATTTTTAATCGAACAAGGGATTTTTTGTGGTAATTGAGTGAAACCCAATATTAAGAAGTGTTTTTTTTTTCAACAACTTACTGACAATGTTGCCACTAGCAGCGTAGGATTTTCTGCATGGTTTCAGGGAATTTTCACGATTCGCTTTGCACTTGTGTTCATACCAGATATCGGCAGCTAAAATTCGATCTGACTTTATTTTTCCAAGAGAGAGACTAGTTAAGTTTTATGTGCACATACGGATACTTCCATCTGAACATGAGCGGAAAATTTTGCGAAATTTCACTTCAGAAACTTGTTGTTAGGATTAGGCGCTCACTCACCCGGAAGGAGGATTCAGTGGACATTTTCATCGATATTGAAGGCGTTTTCAATAATTCAAACTTTGGCTATGTTTACAAATCGACAAAGGGCTTACGCGTCCAAAGGCGCTTCTTAGAGCATGCAGACACTTTCGAAATAGGGTAAAAACTCAAAATATCTCTGCATCCGTCTGATGTATTTATTTTATTTAATCTTGTTGGGGTCGTAGTGGAATTCTGCGCAATGAAATATCCGATGAACTTGCTAGATTTTGAGTATCCAAACAGGCTTTTGGACTGTCCGACAGATGTGAAGACTAAAATATATAACTACAAACGATATTTTGTCTTATGCCTCAACTTTTGTCCTTTGTGACATTTGAGTATGTGATCATTTGAGTATGTGATCATACACATACGCATAGTCCTAAAGGTAAAAAAAATCTGATAGAGTTAAGTTAACCGTATGATTACAGAAATAAAACACAAATCATTTTCTGTTAACTTGTTGACTTTAAGTAGAAACTTAATGTTTTCCAAATATATGTTAAATGTTTAGACAGGAATTATTTTGTTATCCTTTCATCAGTGGCCATGTGTTTATGTCGCATATTCTATAATTAAACACTTACCTATCCCCAAGTAAGCCTTTGCTTTTAACAGGTTGTTTATAAATTACATCAGCCATTAGTTTGTAGCTTGTGAGACATTTTTTTCCTATAATTTTATTCATTGAACAATCCATAAACTTGGTAAACAAGAATACTTATCAATTCTCTATTGTAGACAAGAAGACGATTTCAGGATGGTGAACGTAGTGTTGACTTTGTGCTGGCCTATAATGGAGACGATACAAATGTTGAGAATGAACGCAAAAGAAATACTTTTGAATCGAATCTGGAAAAAGAAGGTCTACAGCTAGAACGTGATAAAACACAGCGGATACACTTTGTCAAAGTACATGCTCCCTTAGAAGTGTTAAGTCGTTATAGTGAGATACTCAAAATTAAACTGCCAATGAAATGGGTAAGCAAATACATACATGCATACTTGTAATCGTAAAGGATTCAATAGAAAATGCTGTATTCTGACAGCTCAAAGGGCAATCTGATGTGACTGATCATAGTTTCGAACTGATAGAAACTATCAAAAGCCTTTTCGGATGGTGTTGCTCTTCTGTTGAATTAGATACATCTAAGTTTCCTCCCCGTGAACAAAGAATATATTGTGAATTTTCAAGAAATTATTTGCATTTGTAAGTACTACGAGTATATAACAACTTGAGGAAGAAAATTAAATTAAATTCAATTAATTCAATTTGCACAGATTTGAATGGGAAAAACCAAATTTCTTCGATGCCACAGTTAGAAATTCAATAATTAATTTCATTTTGGAACGACAACACTTTGTGGAAGGTGAAGAGACTCCTGATAATTTGGGCATTGAGAAGTTGATAGAAGATAAGGTGTATGACTGTGCGTACACATTACATGATGTGAGTATTCATGATATTATTTTAATGACTTATACACAAATAAATGGTAATTTAATTTGTAAGGACAACGATAGAGACCTGCTACTCAATGAGTGGGCATCTGTGCGAAAGTGGAAAGAGTAAGCAAAAGAAAACAGTTTTTCTTTAAAATGTTTAAAAACAAAAAACCTTTTTATTTATTTTTTATTCATATATCTTTAGCCACCAACCGTTAGATAATGTCAGAGAGTATTTTGGACCGAAAGTTGCCTTATATTTCGCATGGCTGGGTTTTTACACGCATATGCTAATACCGGTAAGCATAGCTGGTATTTTATGTTTCCTATATGGATTTTCTACCTGGCGTAGTGATCCAATTAGGTAAGTGAAGTCAACAAAATCCTTTACTTGTAAAAAGGTATCATTTTGTTTCCTAAAAGCAACGAGATTTGCAATGATAACAAAACAACTTTGATGTGCCCACAATGCGATAGAAAATGCGATTTCTGGAAGCTGCAGGATACATGCTATTCATCGAAAATGAATTATCTGATAGATAATAACGTGACTGTGCTCTTTGCGTTTATCATGTCTATTTGGGGTAAGCTTTTTTTTACTGAATACCACAATCGTTATCTCTTCTTATCTGATTTGTCCTTAAGCGGTTTTATATCTTGAAATGTGGAAACGTTACTCTACCCGTTTGATGCATAAATGGGGACTAGTAGGATTCAGTCTAGAGATAGAACATCCAAGACCACAGTATTTGGCGAAAATACGAAAATCGCGTTCGATGCATCTCAATTTTATCAACAACATCCTTGAACCCGAAGTGCCTTTTTGGAGAACCAAATTCCTTTCTAATTTAACTAGCTACTCAATTATGATTTTATTTGTAAGATGCATTGCTAAGAATTTAAAACAATTTACATATGTATATACATTTTTTCTTTTAGATTTGCGTTTCATTGATTGCGATTTTCTCATTGATTGTTTACCGGATGGCACAACGTGCATCGCACAGTATTCTGGGTAACGAAGACTCAGCAACGTATAAGATAATGATATTACCAATGACCGCTGGTATTATCGATTTAATTGTTATTTCCTTACTCGATTATGTGTACTCATACCTAGCGGTGTACCTTACTGACTTAGAATACCGTCGTACGCAAACCGAATACGATGAGAGTTTGACAATCAAAAATTATGTGTTCCAATTTGTGAATTACTACACATCGCTATTTTACATTGCTTTCTTGAAAGGAAAATTTGTTGGTTACCCTGCAAAATACAATCGGATATTAGGCTTTCGGCAGGAAGAATGTGCTCCTGGTGGTTGTTTAATGGAACTATGTATGCAATTAGTCATCATCATGGTAGGCAAGCAAGCGGTAAATGCAATTGTTGAAATGTTAATCCCATATGCGACAAATGCTATTAAAAAAGTTAGAACTAGTTTTGGTTTGAAAAGGAGACGTAGCGAAGAGAAACTAATTTCGTGCAATCAATGGACTGAGGACTACCATCTAATGCCATGGACACACAGTTCATTGTATTCCGAGTACTTGGAAATGGGTATAAGTTATTACATGTATACTGTTTCAAAATTCTGTTGACATTGAATTTCCAATTGTTAGTCCTTCAATTTGGCTTTATAACGCTATTCGGTCTGGCGTTCCCCCTAGCACCGCTTTTAGCTCTAATAAACAATGTGATAGAAATGCGTCTGGACGCATTCAAAATGCTAAAATTCTGCAGAAGGCCAGTGGCACAAAGAATAAGAAATATCGGTGTATGGTATAACATTATGTCGATTATAAGTAGAATCGCGGTGGCATCAAGTGTAAGTTGTAATTTATTGTTTTACTGATTGATTTTTTTAAAAAATTATCTCTCTTATTTCCAGGCAATGATTATAGCATTCTCAACGAATTTAATACCAAAGTTAATTTATAAAGCCACAACACATGACAATTCATACGAGGGATATTTAAATTTCACTCTAGCGCATTTCAATACGGAAGACTTTCAGGTAAATTCATTTTTAATATAGAATGCAGGACAAAGACATGTTGACGATTGAGGAAATTTCATTTAGGTACAACCGACAGAAAGTCTTTTTAATACCACCACTTGCCGGTACACAGAATTTCGAAATCCTCCATGGGATGAACTTCCTTATAAAAGACCTCTAGTATATTGGAGAATATTGGCAGCTCGATTGGCATTTATAGTCATTTTTCAGGTTTGTATTTTTATAATTCTGAATTTGAATGTATTCCTCGAGATTTTTGATTTTGTCGAATTCTATTGGAATTAAACAGTTACTTTCTCTTACCACTTTTCCCATGTCATGATCTTAGATGCAGTTTGAATGATCAGGGAATTGTTTTTTTTTTATAATTTCTTCCACCATTCAATCTAGTCCTTCTACTAGTTTGTACGAACTTCCGGAGAGGGCCTATGAGCAAGTATAAAATAAAGAGTAAACGCTCTATCGGAGTCTGCTTACAAGACACAACAATTGACAGCTGGTGATATATTGGTTTCAATAAAGAGGTTTTTTTTTTTGTTAATGGTTAAATAATGAGTTGAGTCCAATAAATCAGAATATTAAAATACAGATCTTTCGATGAATAGGTTAGGCGAGAGGAGCTAAATTCATTCGATTGAACAGGAAAAAGTAAACGATCAAGGACAGAGAAGTTCAAAAGATAAAAAAAAATCATAAATATGTAGAATGAAGTGAAATCGCAGTCGATACCACGAAATTTCTTTGGATGTTGGTTCACAGCGATTAAAACTTAAATAAACGTGTTTTAAGCAAGGATTCCTCGAAAGATAATATAGGAGCTCGATAATACACAAAGTCTGCGTTCGATCACTTCGCCGTAAATCCTTTAGGCCTAAGTACAAATGACTGATTCTACCTACATAAACAAAATCGAATTACTTTTTTGTTAGTTTATATTTTTTACTGATTTTATATGGCCTCAACATTCGTTAACGCATGTTTGAATAACAAAAGCTATTGTTGTGCGTCAAATTGTCTAAATTTTTCGACTTCGTCTTATATTCGTACGTATTTTGATTTCAATAACCCCACAAAAAAAAAACAAAATGGGTGATCTTTGCGCCAAAGTAATGTGAGGTTCCATTAGATTATTTTGTTGGGTGCTCTGGTAATGGTTACACCAACTTTCTGAAACTACACAGAATTTAAAGATATTTTGTTTCGGTATATTTAAGTAATGTTCCTATATGGTCCCCCATATAGGTACTTACCGCGCCCACGCTGCTTGATTTCGGTGATCTAGTGGGTAACCGATGCTTTCAATCTGGCGAAGCCGGTGACTGAGTTCCAAAGATAATGCCTTATTTCAATAATACCATGCTCGGCAAAAGCTTTAAAGAAGCTCATTATGGTCCATCTACTCGCAATCGTGACATCAAACTCGGAAACTACGAACTTGAAACGATGACAGCAACGCATTATTCAAATTCTGGTTTATTGTCCCAATAGACCTTTGTTCTTGAAACCATAAGGACAGTTTGTAGGACAAAAAAAGTACACATGTTGCTCCTCATCATATATCCTGTATTCAAAATCATCACACTTCTAACTTCTAGCACCATCGAAGTGTTTCTCCAATAATAACACTTGCATGACGTTGATAAATCAAATAATTGTTTGCACTCTGTTAGTTTATTCCAATTTTATTTCGCGGGACCTTGATTTTTCCCCCTTGTCTTCAGCTTGAAATCGTGTCGCATGTCCTTAACTCCAAAAAAAAAAACAATAGACTGCCATTATATTTCGCTATCGACTGCCTAGAACTCGCTCGTAAATATCCATTGTGTACGCCAGTGGGTAGTTATTACCGTTTATACAATTAAATACAGGGTGTTACAGTTTAGCAGTGTAATCCTTTAAGGGCATATCCCGAAGTTCCACCGAACAAGAAATTGTATTAAAGGGGGTGGGGGGGGGGAGTCTATTCTCACTCCATTTCAAGTTACAGCCCATCAAAGTGGGTGACCTCTAATTTGGAGGTTATAATTTCTAAACTAGTACAGGTAAAAAAATAGTTTTGGACATTTTGGAAAGATAATTTAGTACATGTGCATACAAGTCTCAAATGCTGTACATCTGTTCAGCAACAAAAAAGTTATGGATCGTTAAACTCAAAATTATGAAAATTTGCCTATCCATCTTTTTACTTAAAATGATTTTTTCTTAAAATTTTATGAGATTTTATGAAATTTTTATTCTTACATATTTTCCTAAAAATTATGTTTAGAAACTTTTTTACGTACGATCAACAGATTTTGTAGTAAAAGCCATTTTTCGTCAAGCAAAACTGGCCAAACAAAATTAAGTGAGAATAATAAACTACCGTACCTATGAGCAATGCAGTTAACAGTTAATTGTCGAATAGGAAAAAAATCGTAACAAAGAATAATTCTTTGTTATTCTTTTATTACAATATGCAAAGCTGCGGTAATAATTATCACATCACCGCAATTTTATTTCAACTGAATATGGGAATATAGCCTTAAAGGATTATACTGCTAAACTGGGACACCCTCTATTTGGCGACAAGGTAAGGTAAACAAAACAGTAAATATGTAAATATGACTGTAATCCTGCGTATATTATTAAAAAAATAATAAACCCTTATATTACCTTTCTGGGGATTAATAGATAATTCTTTTGGCTGTCTTCAGGTCTGTTTAAATTACGATGCAAAAAAATTTCAACTGTTTGCACAGTAACTTAGTAAGGTTTGACTGATAACACAATTCTGGAAAATCAATTATATGTGCATATATATTGATTGCCAGTAACAACTAAGAATATAAGATTGGCAACGAGTCAGTAGTTCGCGACAGGTAACTAATGTAACATATATCATATAGATATGTACTCGTATCAGAAAAATTATATGAGCACACAGTCATAAAGTAAAATAAAAAAAAAGCAATAGAGTGCAAAGAAAATATATTTTCTTATTTAGATGTTAGATTAAACCGTTCGAAATTGTAATAGTAATGTTTTATCTTAAAAAAGAAAATAAAGAAGGCTAATAAATCAGAGCGCATTAGAAACTTTTTGGAGTGACTAAAATATCACACAATAAACCGCGACAAAGATTCTTCTACATCTTGAACCAACTACAGAGGCATTTTATTTAATTTACTGACCCACTGAAAACAGTTCAACGAAGCATCATCCTAAGCAACTATCCTTGCTTTGATTTATTCAAACAGCATTAGTCAAAAGAATTTTATTCGAAAAAGTGTACAACAGCACACCTTTCTTGTTCATCTTCTCTTGTGAAGCCGAGGTATGATAATTAATACTCGTATGACAACATACCAGATTTAGGGTTCTATCATAAGGTTCTGTCAGTAAGAATGTGAGTGAGCGAAGCCATCACCGCGAATTCTTTGACGTAGCTCAAAAGGTATGTTATTTTAGTTCATTTGAGCACCGGTGAACTATGTTTGGTAGGCTTTTACAGAATCTAAACTAGTTTTTTAATTTTATCCCTTAAAAAGAAAAATGTTCTGAATTTGAAATATGAAAACAATTTTTTTTTTAGAATATCGTCGGCATGATACAAGCGTTCGTTGCTTGGTCAATTCCGGACGTTCCCGGAAAACTTCGTAAACAAATAAAACGTGAAGACTTCCTCTTGCGGGAAAACATAATCGAATATGAAAAGAAACTAGCAGCTGAGCAAGCAGCACAATCCAGAAATCAATCGCAATCAGTAAGTGAAGCAGCGTTGTTATTAAATCAAAGAAATAGTGTAGACGCGGACGTACTGAGAAGGCGTCACAATAATTCATATGATGACAACAACGCCGACCAAATAACATCGGTTTAGCTTATAAGTAAAAATAACACAAGAGCATCTGTTGCATTTATCTGCTGGAAATTCCTACAACAAAATATAAAACAAAAAATTAAACATTTTTTTATCTTATAACAATTATAATGACAATTAATTTCTAAGTACTTAATGAAGTAAATATAAAGTAATACAATAAACAACCTAAATGTGCTCAACAAAGCTTTACACACAAATTGTATAATTGTAAAAAAAAAACCGATACCAGTAGTGTGGAAAAAAAAATGTCAAAAAAATCAATTACTGCCTTTATTTACCGAATTTTGAACAAAGAATTTTAAATTGTATTTTTGTGTAGCAGTAAACGAAATAACATTTATCGAATGTTTAACGCTGCTGCTTAAGAAAATATTTGTTTTTTGAAATGCGTTTATTGTTTCTTAATCCAGTCAAAATGCGCTGCACGACATTTAGTTACTATATCAGCAAAAATCAAAAGTAAAATCAGACAAAATACGTCCAATATTTACATTCAATGAAACACATTGGTTGTTTTTACAAAATAGGATTTAAATGAAATAAAACAAAACACAGAAAACCCATCACAAATAAAACTCGCTTATAGTCAGTTAGATACTAAGTTACAGCGCTGAAATAATGAAATTGTTAGGCCGTTTATTTATTTTAATTTAGTTAAATGGGAAAACTTTTTGTAAACACATTCAAACACATAAGAAATTAAATTTATATAAACAAATAGAATTTGGAGGAAAAACCAATTTATTTTTCCACCTCCAGTGACCAGAAAACATTCGTACCTTACAAATAGAAACGAAACAAAAATAAATGCATTAGTAAAACAAATTATGTGTGCCAAGTTATTGTAAAAGAACATACATTTTACAAAATAGTCGTACATTCATTCATTATTATTGTAAATATCATATGATGGCACACATAAGTAAATCGATAATGTGTATCTTGTTTTTTTGTTTTTTACTTAGCAAAACAATCATTTATTTATAATAAGTTTTCTCTTTTTCAAATAGTAGTGAAAGTATATACATACATACACACATACATGCATCCATGCATCCATGCATACATACACACATACATACAAAAATTTAGAATTAGGTTATTTACTAAATAAAACAATGAAATATAACATTTTTATGTTTACACAGAAATGAATTGTTTAAGAGTATATATATATATATATTTACACATAAATGAAAAATTGTATATTTAAATAATATTAAAGAGAATGAAATAGATTTGTTAAATTATTAAAATGAAACCTATTGTATGATATATGATATTTATGTAGGCATGTTGAAAATCTCAAATGAAACACAAAGTTCTGTTTGCACACAAATATTTTTATACATAAAATGTTATTGTAATTTTTTCTTTTCTTTTTTTTTATATTTAACAATATATTAACAATACATATTTGTTGAATATGAATTGTAAGCAAAACAAAACAAACGATAATAAAATTAATAATAATTAATATTACAATCAACTTTACTAATTAATTTATTAAACAGGCTTAGTTTCATAATGGCAACTGAGACGATGATGGTGAAAATTGAGCATCGCGCTGTAATTAAATTTCTCACTAAGCAAGGAAAAAGTCAAAAAACTATTCATGAAGAGATGGTGGCTGTTTACCAGGGTTCCACACCTTCATCATCAACTGTGCAAAAGTGGTCAAGTGAGTTCAAAAGAGGCAGAGAGAGCATTGAAGACGACCCCCGCTCTGGCGCCCCGGCTACTGCTTGTACGGGAGAAAGCATCAAAGAAGTCGAAAAACTTGTTCTTGAGGATGCCCGAATAAAGGTGAAAATGATGGCAGAGATCACCAAGCTTTCAATTGGTACCATTCACACCATTCTTCATGACCATCTTAACCTTTCAAAGGTCAGTGCAAGGTGGGTGCCACGAATGCTCACAGCGCCTCAGAAAAAAGTGAGAATCGCATGCTGTAGAGAGCTTTTGGAGATGTGTAGTGAGAACGCAGAACGAATTGTTACTGGCGACGAAACATGGGTCCACCACTATGACCCTGAAAGCAAACAAGAGTCCATGCAGTGGCATAAAAAAGGAACAGACCCCCCGAAGAAGTTCAAAGTCACTCCGTCTGCCGGGAAGCTCATGGCCACAGTTTTTTGGGACTCAAAGGGAATCTTGCTCATTGAGTACAAAAAAAGAGGTGAAACCATCAACGCCACATCCTACGCTTCCACTTTGCATAATTTTCGGGAGGAAATTAAAAAGAAATGACGGGGTAAACTCGCAGCGGGTGTGTTGTTCCTTTATGACAACGCTCCTGTTCACACGGCGCGAGTTTCCAAGGCTGCTGCGCGAGATTGTGGTTTCGAAGAAATCCAACACCCACCCTATGGTCCAGACCTTGCCCCTAGTGATTATTTCCTGTTTCCGGATTTGAAAAAATGTCTTCGTGGAAAAAGATTTTCGGATGATGAAAAACTCAAGTCGGCAATAAATGGGTATTTTGCAGAGAAAGAGGAAATTTATTTTTTTGAGGGTTTAAAAAAGCTTATCTCAAGATGTAACAAATGCATTGATGTTAAGGGAGATTATATTGAAAAATAAAAACAATTTAAATTGAATTCGCATTTTTCTTCATATCGATACCGAGAATATATTGAACGCCCCTCGTATGTATATGTATGTAATAGTGTAGAAAATAATGACAGAACAAGGTGAGGCAGGCGGAATTACATTGGTGGCGTAGTGTATAAATTGACTGTGTTATATAGTAATCATCATCTATAAATTTTATTGCACGATTTTGAATTCTATCTGCAATGTGCAGAGAGGTTTTGGGAGCATCTGAAAAGATGTGGCCACTATACTTCAATTTCTGGCATATAAATGGCTTATACGCAAGATTTTTTCTTACATCGAATAAGGAAATCTAGGTATTTATGATGAGATTTTACTTTGACCACATTTTTCAACGTAATTTATCATTGACGCACAATATGTGGATGAATGGCTTTTCGTTTTTGGTGATACAAGTACCATTCATGGATAATAGATGGTATTTAAATTTTACTTTATAAATACATATACAGAACACAACACACATATACAGAACAATTAGCTTAGCTCAGAGCTAAGTACGCTGCCGTTCCCGTTCTACGTATATAATCGAATGAATAAAAAAAGCCGGGAGTCCTAGCATCTACAAAAGATATACTGCATAGGATATAGTAGAGAGGGGATCATTAATGGAAATTAAAACAAGCTAACCGTATACTGGATTGGAAGTAGTAGTGGTAGTAGACAAGCATCTGGTGATAAACTCTGCCAAATGAATTCATTATATAAAGTTCCATTGTTTTGTTTCCTCTGTGGTTTCACTTTTCGGTGAATCATGCTATTATTAATCACTAGGAAGTTTCTGTGCCTCGAGAAATTTCATGAGCTGACTGTTTACCATATTAGCGTTGCCATAACCTCGGAAAGATGGAAAATGAATCCAATGGGCCTGTAGAAGGAAGTCGAAGAAGATTAGTCTTTTATAGGATGGACAAATGTTGTTTTCAATATTCTAACAAAGAGTGGCAAACAGTGGGATTAGTGAAAAATGATACGCAGAAGTTTTGCTTGCCTCTCAGAAGAAGAGTTATACCATCTAGACCAACCGATTTTCGGATTCTCGGGTGCAACACATTGTTTTTTTCCATATTGTTCCATTTCTGACATATCTTTTCATTTTAGTTTTGATCGTTGATGAGAAAGGAAGTATGAAGAATAGTCCGCTTTCATACGTCGCATGTTTCGAAAGATTCAAGTGAGTGCAAAAGGGAGGGATAATGAAACAAAAAATACCCAATTAACCAAATTCCCACTGCCTGTGGGTAGCAATTTCATTGCAAGTTTTTGACATTTCTTTTTCTCCTTCTTCTTTCTTTTTCGCATTTGCTTCATTACTTCTTTCGCTGTGTTACGAGCACAACATTTCAGTATGGCGGATGAACTGAAATGGACCAAAGAATTAACAAGGGGACTCATTTTCAATTATGAAAGACTGCGCGCCAAAGATGAAATGAAAGAGAACTGTCAAATAACATGCAAACTCAAAGAAGGGGAAAGTCTTCATGTAGAGTTGCTCGCATCACTGAATGAAAATTCAAAAGAAAATAACCAGAACATGCGCATTTCACACTTGCGACGTATGAAAGCGGACATAGGAAAAAAGGTATGTTTCAGGCCAGCTGCGCAAATTTAAAAAATTGAAAATGCTCCGATTCAAGTGTTCCACTTGTCAAAAAGTCTTGCAACCCCATGACAATGTGAACACGACGTTCATGGTGAGGACTTTCATCCCGTCGCCAATATAAACAGGCACTATGGGAATGGATGAATGATATTGTTTACTCATCAGAAATAACAAAATTCTGTGACTTGAACCATCGGATTAATGAGGAAGCTGTGCAAATATAAGAGGTATGGGTATTGTAAAATTCTTTGAAAGACGAGCTCTTTCGTATTTAGTGCTTTTTTTCTAATGAACACAATTATTTGAAAGTGAAGTATTTTTTCTTATATGTACAGTGTTGTTATTTGAATCCTTTAGCTTTTAAAATACTTTTCCTGCTTTATTAAAAATTTTGCTCATTCGTTTCATTTAGCAATGATTTCTGTTTAATACAACAATAGCGAAAATGATACACAAATTAACGGTACTTTAGAATCGAGCAATACAATTAGAATGATTGTTTTTCAGTTGTGCATAACAAAAGCAACTTTAGCGATTGTGATTTTGCTCACCTGATTAACAGTAAATTACTGTTACATTTCATGTTTTGTGCGTTACTGGTGGTGATTCAAACATTAGGAGTATTTGCAATTGTAGCTTGGAACAAAGAGAAGTGTGTTTATTTTTAAGTGCATCATGGCTCGCGATAAATATCCCGAAAGTTTCAAACAAAAAATAATTGATGAGTTTGAAAGTGGGGGAGAGTACGATAACTTTGGCGCCAAGAATTGATACGGGATTTTGTAGAGGGGTTAAAAACTAGCATTTTTTACTATGGGAGGGGGGGTCTATCTCGCCCCGTTTAGGATTTAGGGGCAATTTTAGAAAAAAATTACTTAAAATGGGATAGAAATATTAAAAAAAACAGCGGCAACACTTAAAATAAAGTACTATACAGGATTTGAAAGCCTAAAATTTGCTCTTTAATATAAAATTTACATCAAATTATTCGTGTGAATAGTTTTTGAATAATTCGCATTCAAACTTAAATTTTTGGTAAAAAATGAAATTTTTTTTTTTAAATCAATATTATTCAAAATTGTGAGATGATGTGCCCAATTTTGTATTAATGCGCATATCAATTCTGAATCGAACACAAAAAACCGCATGGCTTTATACTCGTATCTTCAAGTTTTTGAGAAAATTGAAAATTACTAAAACTATTTTTTATAAGACGCTTTTTTTTTTGGTATTTATGGTGATCTCACTTTGAGGATTAATATTGATGATAGGGTCATATTTGTAAGTAAAGTACAGCAAATCATTTAGCGTGACCCAGAATGCACCACGAGGAGGTAGATTTGCATTGCATTCCACGTCCCAGTCAGCCAGTTTGTGAGTAAGTTAGGTGTTAGTTAAGAGTAGTCAATTAAATGTTCAATGTACGAGTACATATTAAAAAGGTATGTAAGTTTCGTCAATGAAGTCATCGTCCGTACTGGTGTCAATGTCGAGTTCGTTGAGTTCGTCGATGATGGTGAAGAGCTGAGGTTGTTTGGTGGTAAAATATCTTCTAAGTGCTCATTGTGAACGGTCGGAGGGTCGAAGTCCTTCAGTTGCAAACCCACACTTTCTTTACCTTTGACAAAACCTGGGTACACTTTTTTTACGTCAATTAAAAATTCCGTGATTTGGGAAGCCCATGTCGTCCTTATAATTTTCAAGGCCGTATTTCCGGTAAACGAAAAGTGCCATATATCGGTGAAGGTGCTGCGTTGTATTGCGGCATAAAATTGATTTTTTTCACAAGCTTGTTCTGATTCTTGAGATCATTTATACGAGTAGTATTGGTTGCATCGGTTTCTTCTCAACATTTATTTATTTATTTATTTTCAAGGGATCGATTTTACAAACGAATTTGTAAAGTCCGGGATTTGTGGTCCCCCATTTAGGTACTTACCGCGTCCACACTGCTTGATTTCGGTGATCTAGTGGGAACCGATGCTTTCAATGTGGCGAAGCCGTTGTCTTGTCAACATATTCGCCTTTGCTGTGGTTTGTAATTTCATGAGTCGTGGAAGTAGGGAACATTGCCACATCTAACCGAATTTTACATTTCTACACTTTTCTATCTTCATAGGTACGTTGCAACACAGTGGAGGAATGGATGTTTTAGTGGGAATTAAAGCAGATTCTTCTAAAAATTCAATGCTTCTTTCGTTGGTCGACACCAAATCTCCGAACGAACAAAACACTGAGAAGTTATTTAGTTTAGGATGGATTAGAGTATTCTTAGCCGTCATTGCTTATTCACAAAAAATATCACTTGATTCGCACTACGGTTGAACACAGAGTGATCTTTGTGAATATCAATAACTACACGCCTTATCACAAAAAGAAATAACGGTATAAAAGCCAAACGTTTGTTCGGTTATATTTTTGCATTATTATCAAGTGCATTACATATTACGTACAAACATAGATATTTCGCAAAGTAAATAATTTACTGCAACATTGGAACATGTGAATTTTCTATAATGCGAATTAGTGAAACTTTGTTATAAATGGAAACTTTGTAATTTTGTGATGAGTACTGCGGATGAAGAGTATTGATGACATAGGCGCCTGCCTGACGAAAAGCACATACCCCGAGCGGAGCAACAAAGTTGCGTGAGCGGGACCTGCCGCCTGCGGAAAGAGAGTTGAAATCCCTTAATCTGGGTAACCCGTGTACTCTTAATTAAGAAAACTATTGATATAGGCGTCTGCGAGATGTTTAAATAATACTCATTAACTTATTCAAAGGAAGACTACGTACATAAATGCCAAAAAACAAAACTAAAGTAGTAATTTCAATTTCAATTTGCTCAAAAACTAGAGGACATAAAGCGGTTTTTTGTGTTCGATTCAGAATTAATACGCGCATTGAATACAAAAAAACAATTTGGCACATTATTTCACAATTTTGAGTAATATTGTTAAAAATATATATTTTTTAATTTTTTACCAAGAATTTGAGTTTGAATGTGAATTATTCAAAAACTATTCACACGAATAATTTGATGTAAATTTTTATATTAAAGAACAAGTTTCGGGCTTTCATATTCTGTGTAGTACTTTATTGTAAGAGTTACCGTTGTTTTTTAATAATTTTTTTCCCATCTTAATTCATTTGTTTTTAAATTGCCCATAACTCCTAAACGGGACGAGATGGACCCCCCCCCTCCCATGTTAAAAAATGCTAATTTTTAACTCCTCTAAAAAATACCGTTATTAATTCTTGCCGCCAAAGTTATCGTACTCATGCCTGAAAGTGGATTTTCGCAAATTTCTTTGGCAAAAAAGTACAATATCAATAAGTCGATCATCTCGCGTTTAATTAAAAAGTATAAGGCCACAAAATCTATGAAAAACATTCACTTGGGCGGACCGAAACGTAAGACGACAAAACGAATGGACAGAAAAATAATTTTGGCTATTAAAAAAGATCCATTTTTATCATCGCAATCGGTAGTTAAGCAGCTAAATTTAGTACCGTTCGCCGACTTACTATAGAAGCAGGTTTCAAAAGTTATAGGCTGGCTAGAAAACCATTGCTGACCAGGAAGCATTTAGAGAAAAGGCATGATATTTGCGTAGAAATATTGCTGATTGAATTTATAAAATTTATTTATAAATTTCAGGTTGAGTTTTGCAAAAGCACACTTTCATTGGACTACTGACAAATGGAAATCAGTGCTATTTAGCGATGAATCGAAGTTTAACCTTTTTGCAAGCGATGGTATGACAACTGTTCGTCGGCGAAAGGGGGAACGACCCTTTCATGAGATTGAAGGGATAATGGATCGGTTTGCCTACAAACAGATTTTAGAGTCAGTCATGTTGCCTTTTGCTCAGCGGAAAATGCCACCAGACTGGGTATTCCAACATTACAATGACCCTAAACAAACGGCAAAGGTTATAAAAGAGTGGCTGACAGCAAATAGGGTTCAGGTATTGGTATTGGCCTGCCCAATCACAATCACAAATGAAACTTCTAGTAAATAAAAGAAAAAAGTTATAGTTAAAAAATGTAAAATTAATTATTATTTAGCTCAAATATATCTAAATACATTTTCTGTTAGCCAACGAACAATAATTGGTTTATTGAGAAAAACTTTCAGCTTTCTTTATTTTCTATTCAGTATACTCGTTTTGTTCTTGTCTTTGCGAATTAATTTTGTGACGCTATGAATTCAGATTTGTATCCAAGTGTCTATAGCACCCATCTGGCTGCGAAATTTAAATTAAATTTTCCATCATTGGAGCTTTAAGTTTATTGCCGACGACCTAAAAAAAGAACACATAATATTATCGGTAGACAAGCTTATTTAGGTATGAAAAGCAGCGACTCTTTCACAAGTCACGTTCTTAGGTTCTGATCGTTTTGAATCAGAAAATATTCAAGAAACTGAATGTAATATCTAATAGCATTGAATATATGCACATGCATACATACATACTACATATTATGTTTGTAAATATCCCAAGAAAAGTGTATTAAAATATACTGCTTTATGTGAATATAATATAGGTAGATTAATGAAATAGCAAAAGAGCACTTATCAACTTGAAGACTTAAAATGCATTTCGAGATATTGTTCACATGTATACGTTGCAAGAAGTTATATATGCCACTACCAAGATAGTCATAAGTTTAAATTAGCTCTTTGGATTAGACTACAAAAGAATTTACAATTGCTCACACTATTTAATTATGTGTGCGTTAGATAAAGGCCAGTAGTACACAAATATTTAGGTAGTTAGTTTCTTTGGTCTTGTTTCATGAAATAACAATATGTTGTCGTACAATTTACACTACGAGTATATAATTTGCAGACTCGACAATTTTTTCTCTTTCAACTGAATCATTATCTATTAATTTTTTAAAGTACAAACAAATATGGAAAAAAATTATTTATATACGAGTATATTGAGGAATATCATGCAAAAAAAATCTCAAATTAAAGCAAAAAATAAAAATAAAATAAATAGTATATAATAAGTATATCTGTGTGCAAAAAAATAGCAGTACTGCTACTCGTAAAAAAAACTAAACTGAAAACTCTACTCCAGAGTTGATAAAAGGCTTACTATTGTACTGAATCCAGTACTATTCACTTTCCGTAGTACGCAAGTACCACTCCTCAATTTTCAGTACTATTTGTACTACGAGTATTTCTAATTTTTGATAGTTAAATTTTGAAATCAAAAAAATATAATATGACCATCATATCTGTATAACCAGGAAAGTATTTGCGAACACGCTCCAATGTCCCACTCGCTGAACGCACGTGTTCGTTTTTAAATTTTGGAATATTTGGAATGGATGCTTTTATTACTCACTCATTGTGATCGTGCCACGTGCCTCGTTTAAAATTGAAGAATTTTTCTTAAAATTATAGTTATAAACAAAAAGACTACGAAATCGAATGCAGGTAGAAACATATTCTGCACTAATAGAAACTAAAAATCTTATTGAAAAGGAATGCTGTCATAGCTTTATGGTAAAAAAATCTGTTGAACAAAAATCTACCGAGTAAACCACTTGAAAATGAAGGAATTTTAGAGTCAGATTGTTATCTGAACGTGGGATTTAATAACAAAAAAGTATTTACGTATCTCATAAATAATGCTCTTATGCTCACTGCCCTACTCCTTTGTTTACATCAAAAGTGGACATCTGATAGTGTTTGTATTTAAGGGCTGACCAGAATGTGAATCTGAAGCTTGAATCTTGAATCGCTGTCAAACGCAGATACACGTCAATCTCGAATCTGTATCTCGAAGTTGGGTGCTTTTCAACTTCGAGATAGTGCCTGTTTACATTGGCGACGGGATGAATGTCCTCACCATGAACGTCGTGTTCACATTGTCATGGGGTTGAAAGACTTTTTGACAAGTGGAACACTTGAATCGGAGCATTTTTAATTTATAAAGTTGCGCAGCTGACCTGAAATATACCTTTTTTCCTATTCTTCACACTTCCTTTCTCATCAACGATCAAAACTAAAATGAAAAAATATGTCAGAAATGGAACGATATAGAAAAAAACGATGTGTTGCACCCGAGAATCCACTTTAGAAATGGATTCTCGATGGAAGTAACTCTTCTTCTTCCCACTTCAATAAAAAGCGTTCTCTCTCTTTCGGACAATCTTCCTGCCCGCGCCAATGTGAACAGGCACTATCAGATACAGATTCAAGCTTCAGATTCACATTCTGGTCAGCCCTTTATTGACACCCGGTAAAGTGCTTTCAGTGCCCCTTGGCGGCATTTTTTTTATCTCCACGGCTAGACAGATTTTGGCCGGGAGCAAATTCATATGTGAAGTTTAATTTCGGTGTAACACAAAATAAATAAATTAGTTAAAGAATTTATTTTTGTCTGAAAAAATACGCGAGTTTCGAAATAAGTGCTTTTGAAGTATTTAGATGGGTTAATTTAAATAGAATCGTGCTTTAAAAAATGTAAACAAAGCACTTGTGAAACACGAAGAAATTGTTGTGTTTTTACTTTTCCAGTAAATATTTAGTGAATACTGTGTACGAGTAATATAGTGTCTTTTTGTTAAATATATAGTTAAACAAATTAATAAAGATAGTGAAATGCGGCTGAAAATTCACATAGTTGGAATACTACACATGTGTATGTATATGCATATACTCCTAGCAGAATATATTAAAAGGACTATTTCGCTTGGTGGAAGTGAAAGAATACTGAGAGCTGTTTGCAATTACTCTCTTGCACTTGATCCTGCTCCAATTACAACTTAAGAACAAAGCCAATTTGCATCAACTTTTTAGTTTTGCCAACTTCAATGGAAGCTGATAGTACTGCTATTAGATTTGACAGACCGTAGTTTTCTTCTGTGTAAAATAATAGCAGTGAAATTAAAAGTCTATCGAGTTCACTGAATAATTTATAGTTAAAGATGAGTTCTTTTTTTTTCTGTGACCGGTAAGTGTGAGTGGGTTGTGGTAATCCAAAATTAATAAATTTTTCTAGATCTATTGTTCAAAATGGGTAGAGGCAAATATTACACCCAAGCAGAAAGCGCATTTTAGAAATGATTGAAGAGGGGAAAACGTATACTTTTATACAAGATGTTCCTTCGTGATCTGCGAAAATGATATCAAATGCAAAAAATTGAGAAGAAAAAGTGGAAACTCGTGACCGAAAGAGAAAAATTAAAGAGCATGATGTAAAAAAGGTTATCCGTTTAGTACAAACGGATCCATTTAAGACGTCTACTCAAATTAAGCAAGAACTTAATCTACATGTAGATACTTCCACAATTAGACGGAGACTTGTGAAGTCTAAATTATTTGGCAGGAGCCCGAGAAAAGTGCCGTTGTTGCAACCTCGACACATTAAAAGAGAATCAGTTTTTCTAAGGAACATTTGCATTGGCCTCTACACAAATAGCGCAATATTCTATGGTCAGATGAGCCTAAAGTAGTTCTTTTTGGTTTAGCTGGACGAAGGCAATACATAAGAAGACCACCGAATGCTGAACATAATCCTCGGTTTGTAACTCGTACGGTAAAGCATGGAGTGGCAAAAATTAATGTATGGGGTTCGTTATCCTACTATGGTCCAGGTCCTTTGTACTGGATTAAAGATACAATGGATGCAAAGCCGTACATCAATATCTTGCAGACTGTTATGCTTCCATATGCTGAATGGAATATGCCGCTTAAGTGGATGTATCTACAAGATAATGATCCCAAGCACACCAGTAAATTGGCTAAAACTTGATTTGGAATCAATGGGATTAATGCCATGGAGTGGTTTGCTGAGTGTCCAAATCTTAATCCCATTGAAAACTTATGGGCTGATGTTAAACAAGAGGTTTTTAAGACAAAATCAAAAAACGTTGGTGAATTGTGGACTACAGTACAATCTGCATGGGCAGGTATTTCGAGAGAGAGGTGCATGCGCTTAGTAGACTCTATGCCACGTCATTGTACTGTAGTTCTGGCAAACAAAGGCCATTCAACGAAATATTAAACAAGAGCAGCATATTCAATTTTCAGTTTTTTTTTTAATGAATTCAAGTCAAAAATGTAAGCCTTTCTAAATAATACTGTTATTTTTTTACACAATTAATTTTGTCTGAAGCTTAATATTTTAGGTTTTCTATAAGAATAGTTACTTAATTGCAAATTCAATACTAATTCTTTAGAACATTATTCCATGTAGAGAAAAAAAAAATTAATAATTAAAATGTAGGTGCTATAAAATTGGTTTTATTGTAAAACAAAACTATCTAGCACTGTTATTATTTTGCACACAGGTGTATGTAGGTATATAAATAAATCAGCAGATAATTAAATAGACACACTAACGAATATTTCAGGAGCTTGGTTACAATAAAATAAATTAAATTAACAAAACAAAACCAGATAAATGAATACGAAATGATAATATCTATATATTGATATCTAAGCAAAACAATAGTATTGTATGTGTCACGATAGATTAAGTTGATTTACTAGAGGATTGTCGGGAGTATTACATCTTAATAGTTCAAACCGCCGCTGTATTCAGTCGCCCTCTTACTTTACTCCATAATTTGTGAATTTTCCTATTTCGCTTATTCCAGTTAAATCAACCTAATAACCTAATTTCTTACCCAATAATTCTTATCGCTGTCGCTCCTTTTTTTTTATTGTTGACCTACTAGTCTGTTCATTTCGCGACAGTGCGTTTAGTGCATTTTTCATTCTTTTTTTCTCCGCAATTTGTTTTTTGGTTTCCTGATCTTCGTCATGTCTTCTTGTGGATTAACCAACTGCTCCATTAACGACAATAATGCTGACAATAACAATACTGATATATATACGACAATAATGATCTGCGGCAAAAAATTCCATGCTATTTGTGTCGGCCTAAATAAAACAAACATGGTCTACCTTAAAGAGTTCTCCGAAAATCTACTGTTCTGTGATGAGTGTATCAGTATTTCTCTCTCACATGCGCTCCTTGCAGTCAAGTGCCACATTGACTCCAATGGATCCAACCATAACTGATAACGGACAAACTATCAATCTTTCATTTAATTTAACCCCTGCCCCTGATACCGTCACTGCTCAACCACCCACACCCACACTAACAACTGCTTTCCCAATTTCGACCTTATAACAGGAGCCAAATACCCAAACTTTATCAGCTCGCATATCTTAAATCCCGCTTCTAGCTCGCCCTCTCCCTCGGTTTCACGGACCCCACTCCCAATTTTTGACCCCCTTTCGCCTCCTAACGTTAAAATTAACATTCAAAAGAATGTAGACACCACAGAATGCCATTACGCTCTTTCTAGCCTAAGGGATAAAAGATATACGAAAATATACGAGGGACGTTCAACATATTCTCGGTATCGGGGTGAAGCTATGGTTGTATATATAAATTTACTTATTTATCAAGTAATACTATTATTTTAGTGCATTCATGTAAAATTTCATATAAATGTGATTATTAATTCGCGTTTTATCTCTAGTTAAACAGAATCATAATGGCAACTGCGACGATGATGGTGAAAATTGAGCATCGCGCTGTAATTAAATTTCTCACTAAGCAAGGAAAAAGTCAAAAAACTATTCATGAAGAGATGGTGGCTTTTTACCAGGGTTCCGCACCTTCATTATCAACTGTGCAAAAGTGGTCAAGTGAGTTCAAGAGAGGCAGAGAGAACATTGAAGACGACCCTCGCTCCGGCGCCCCGGTTACTGCTTGTACGGGAGAAAGCATCAAAGAAGTCGAAAAACTTGTTCTTGAGGATGCCCGAATAAAGGCGAAAATGATGGCAGAGATAACCAAGCTTTCAATTGGTACCATTCACACCATTCTTCATGACCATCTTAACCTTTCAAAGGTCAGTGCAAAGTGGGTGCCACGAATGCTCACAGCGCCTCAGAAAAAAGTGAGAATCGCATGCTGTAGAGAGCTTTTGGAGATGTGTAGTGAGAACGCGGACGGTGTTATGGATCGAATTGTTACTGGGGACGAAACATGGGTCCACCACTATGACCCTGAAAGCAAACAAGAGTCCATGCAGTGGCATAAAAAAGGAACAGACCTACCGAAGAAGTTCAAAGTCACTCCGTCTACCGGGAAGCTCATGGCCACAGTTTTTTGGGACTCAAAGGGAATCTTGCTCATTGAGTACAAAAAAAAAGGTGAAACCATCAACGCCACATCCTACGCTTCCACTTTGCATAATTTGCGGGAGGAAATTAAAAAGAAAAGACGGGGTAAACTCGCAGCGGGTGTGTTGCTTCTTCATGACAACGCTCCTGTTCACACGGCGCGAGTTTCCAAGGCTGCTGCGCGAGATTGTGGTTTCGAAGAAATCCAACACCCACCCTATAGTCCAGACCTTGCCCCTAGTGATTATTTCCTGTTTCCGGATTTGAAAAAATGTCTTCGTGGAAAAAGATTTTCGGATGATCAAGAACTCAAGTCGGCAATAAATGGGTATTTTGCAGAGAAAGGGGAAATTAATTTTTTTGAGGGTTTAAAAAAGCTTATCTCAAGATGTAACAAATGCATTGATGTTACGGGAGATTATATTGAAAAATAAAAACAATTTAAATTGAATTCACATTTTCCTTCATATCGATACCGAGAATATATTGAACGCCCCTCGAACATCTCTTTCTCGCCTATCTTTACGACAAATCCGACTGTGTTTGCTTTGAGGGAAAAACCAAAACAAGTGTCATGGTCTCCATCTAACAGGAAGGCCTTCCTACGGATATAACTAGTCTCAGAAAGCTTTACAACAGGTAACACGAAATCTTCGACACACCTCCTCAAATGGTTGCGGATGACCTCACTGCTTTCCGCAGCTATGTACACTCTAAAAGAGTTTCTCACCTTCAGCGCAGCCGAGCTGACCACGATAAATTTTTTCGTTCCTAACTTGCCTTCCTTGCTTGCATCTCATCTACACTCCCTTACTCCTCTACGCAACAAACCACCTCTTACATTTTACTACCAAAACGTAAGAGGCTTGCGCTCTAAAACTCGTGCTGTCTTGTCTAAATCACACGGTCTCTCTTTCGACGTCTATGCTCTTACAGAAACCAATCTGATCCCCGACATGAAGAGCCATTTCCATATTCTTATAATGTTTTCCGAGATGACGATCACCCTATGTTTAATGATCCTGCCATCCCTAAAGTTGATTCTCCATGCAGAGGTGTCCTACTTGCCATTCACAATAACCTCAACTCTTCTCTCATCGCTATCTTTTCTTCTGTTAATCTTGATTTTGTTTCAATTAAAATAACACTTCCCAACTGGTCCCTGTACGTTATGTGTTGCTACATTTTCCCAGCTCAACCTATTGAATCCTACATCCTTGCTATTAAAGCAATTGACCAACTAATTGACCTAAGGGATTCCATCGACGATATCCTTATCTTTGGTGACTTTAATCTGCCCCTGCTAAACTAGACTCCATCGGATGATCACTCATCCAAGTTCATCCAAGGAGTGTTTCTTCTTTGATAGCATAACTGGCTCAAGCCTGTGCCAAGTAAGTGGCGCCCTAATTCTATCGGTAGGCAACTAGAACTTATTTTCACTAGTTACCCTATTAACTCCACAGTAACGTTGTGCCCTTTTATCCTATCAACTGTCGACAACTTTCACCCCCCCTCTTCTTCTCTCATTTTCCCATAACTCTCCATCCCAGCCCACTTCTTCAACTACCATCTCTTCTTACAACTTCCATAAAGCTAGTTTTCGCAAAATCAATACTTATCTTAGCAAATGTACTTTTAATTTTACCAACCTATCCTTATCTGATGCTGTCTCCATTTTCTATAGTAAAATATTTAATTCCATTTCTCTCTACGTCCCCTTTTCACGGTATAAAACATCATCCATGGTACAACAGAAGACTTCGCTCTTTACGAAAAAGAAGAAACAAATTCTGGGCAGTTTTTCTTCGCACCAATTCTTATTATGACTACTCTAACTATCTTGGAACTTACCTGTAATTCACCCAGCTCTATACCTGCCTCTATCAGCGTTTTCTCGACACAGCGCAAACCAACCCACATATTATTGCCAACTATTTTGCAGTCATTTGCAGACAACATCTTCGTACCCGACTCCATATATTTCAAGTACCTTCCCAATTTCTCCATTGGCCCCTCTCTCTCTCAACCTTTTGGTCCCACCCTTATCGAAGAAAAGTTACAAAATCTCAATGATGAATTTGTATTCGGTCCAGATGGGCTTCCAGCAATATTTCTCGACAAGTGTGCCTCCAATCAGTCGCGCCCACTTTTCTCCTTCTTTCATCTGTCCCTCAAACAAGGGGAATTCCTCCAAGTTTGGAAGACCTCAAGGGATTAAAAAATGAAGTAACCGACTACCGCCCCATTGCTAAGCTTTGTCACATACATAAAATGTTGGAAAGTTTTTTATATGAAGTTCTAGCTTTCAGTGCAAGTCACTCATATCGCCCAGTTAGCACGGATTTCTAAGAGGTAGATCAACTACTACAAACTTATTTGAATTCGTATCCTTTGCGCTTTCGGCCCTAGAAAATGGCAACGAAATTGACGTTATAGCTACAGATTTCGCTAAGGCCTTCGATAAAATATCACATCAACTGATCCTTTTCAAATTGTCTTGTCTTCCCTCGGTTTTGACCCCTTATTGTTAAAATGGATATCTTCTTATCTGGAGAACCATTACTATAGCGTTCGCTTTAGGTCAGCGTTCTCGTCTTTAGCCACTTCTGGTGTCCCACAAGGCAGCAATCTAGGTCCCCTCTTTTTTATTTTAACTATAAACGATTTTGAGAAGATTATCAAACATTGCTCCGTATCCATTTACGCCGATGACACTAATTTCTCCAAAACTATTTCTTCACCCTAAGACTCTGTTCTCCTTCAAGAAGTCCTCGATAGGATTTCTACTTGGTGTCTAAAAAATTGCTTTGGACTTAATTTCTCCAAATGCCAATTTATGACTTTGTCTCGTATGTCCAATCAATCCCCCTCTCGACCTTATTTACTGCGTGACCAACCTGTGCCCCAGGTTCGATCCCTACGCGACCTTGGAATTTTATACGATAGAGAGTTAAACCTCCGCTCGCATATTGATGAGATAATCCCTAAAGCCAACTCATCGCTCGGTTTTATGAAAAGTTGGTCTAAAGAATTTTGCAACCCTTATGTGATAAGGTCACTTTACATTACACTTGTCCGGCCCCTCCTGGAATATGCCAGCCAACTATGGTCCACCTTTGAGAGAATGCATATATCCCGAATCGAGAACATTCAATGTCGTTTTCTTCGATTTGTTCTTCGGACTACCGTGGAGTGACCCATTTATCTTACCTCCCTATCGCGGCCGCCGCCTCAAACTTCTTAAACTGAATACCCTCGAAAAACGCAGAGACGTAGCAGACATTCTCTTCATTCATCGACTGCTCTCCGGTTCTGTGGACTGCGCTTCCATTTACAATTCTATTTCCTTCAATACTAATCCTCCTAATTTACGCTGTCCTCGTCACTGCACCTCTTATGGCTCTAACGAAACAATCTCCCGCATGCTCCGTAAGGTCAGCTCAAACCTCCCCCTTATTTATTTTAATCTGAGCACTTGTCTTAAATTTGATCTACTCCACCATTCCCTCACTTCCTAACTGTTAACTCTTGTTAGTTTTTAAGTCCTAGTTTTTAAGTTAGATTAAGCTTGCATTAAGCGAAATAAATGGGGGCACTAGCCCCCACTAAATTAAATTAAAAAAAATTAACATAAACGTATCATTTAGCTTGCATATCTTGGAGGAGATCAATTCAACATTAGCTCTATGGTGTAAATCTGTTGTAGAGTAATGCCTGGGAAGATTAAGCATCATTTTTTAAAACTTTATTTTGAAATATTTAAAGCTTTCTAAAAAAGCACTTATCACATTCCCCACATCATACAACCGTACAATAAGCTATATTGGAAAATCGTCCTATGAATTCTCATTTTATTATTGTTTGAAAGTAATGATTTCCAGTTAATAAAGGGATATAACATTTTTATGGCTATTTTAATTTTATTAATTGTTTCTAATTGTTTGTTAGAGTTTGTTAAATATCAGGTTTTGATCAAGAAATAGTATGCCCAGGTACTTAACAACAGGCTTCCATGCTATTAACTAGCCATTGATTCTTAACTGACTAGCTGGAAGAAAGCAAGGTCTTCTGTAAGTAGTACAAACATATGTAAGCATGTCGAATATTAGTGTAGCATTTGGTAGATATAGTCGTAGTTAAAGCTTAAATGTAATACTTAGCTAGTTTAGATTGTTGTCTACCACCGCGCGACAAAACAGGAAATCCTAGTAAAAAATGTAAAACCATATGTATAGATCCTATCGCCCACGAATACCATTATTTCATGTTTTGCGCATTTGGTATTATTAATTTTGCCATTTCCAAACCTTTTTCGAAAGCTTATTTTTTTAATTTTCTGAAAGCTGTTTTCTCTTATTGAGGTCAGCGCATATGGTACTCGTATCTTTCAGATTATGACCTACTTATAATCCTTGCATTAGAGGACCTAATTGCTATAATTGTGGAAAGATTTAAACGAGAGAGCCGTGATGCTAAATTGTTCCTGTGTCAACTAAAAAGGGTTTAGTACTGCATCCACAAATTCTGGTTACTGGTGAAATAGTAACCAAAAACTTAAGATTATTCTTGTATTTGTCATTCTTGCTAAAACATCATCAATCTTACATTTGTGGAAGTAAGCTGGTAAGAATGCTAGTGGAATATGACAGTAAAAACATCTGGCTGGTAGTAGCTAATCTCTCCTATGATTCCCTGGAATCGGACCCGACATCGTACCAGAGTTAGTTGTACAAGAAGTTGTAGGAGGGAGAGAGGCTGTCGTGTCAGAGAATCAAAGCGCATCACAAACTCAAATTTTCTTTTTTCAATATAATTATCTGCGATCTCAAATTGGGCAGCATTTAGCAGTTACTCATTCTAAGGTCATCATATATTGAATTCAATTCAGAAAACCACTTCCGCAGGCGGCAGTCAAAACAGCAGCTATGCCGAGACTTACTGAGACAAGCATTATTTAATTCTTTCTCCTAGGCCATCTAAGTACAGCTCATCTGTAATGAATTTGGAGATGAAGTAAGAAAATGCTAAACAACGTTCTGTTCTGTTCACATTTAAAGAGTGAAATAAGACCAATTTTTGAAAGTTGGCCTTATTGCACTTCAGCAAAGTGAAATAACACCAAATTGGTCTTATTGCGCTTTCAATTGATCAAATGGTGGGAGAATTGAAAAAAATTGCTCAAAGATCAAAAAATTATGCTTTACATACAAAAAACCTCGCACCCACTCCAAATCCTACAGTGACCCCAAGCAGGGGGCTTGCAGGGGGACAGACTTTATTAGACTCGAATCATAGAGGCTGTGGAGGAGTAAAACTCTTTTAGACTGAAGTTAGAAAAACCCGTTGAAATTAGTGAAACTTCATTATTAATCTGCTAGGGTCCGCAGAATCGTCGCACATTACATCTTCCACACGGAGTGTCTTAATATATCCATATCATGAGCAGAAATTGAAAGGCAATCTCTCAACCTGCTAATACGAAAATTCCAAAAATTTCAAACAAGTCTGGCTGACATATATTGTGCTCAAAAATTCTAAATATCTCGATTTAAAATATAAATACTCGTATAAGCACCGGATACAAAGTCGCTATTACTATATTAGGTGAGTCCCTGTACCGCTGACGGTAACGTTTCTCCTCTGTAGTGAGGGGGTGGATTAAACAAGTGATATGTTGATTTTGACTAATATTTAGCTCAAAAAATGTTTTACTTTATAGCGAATTATAGATTTTTATATCGCTTTCTTCCACAAAAAAGCTGAATATTAAGGAAGAAAGGTTTCGAAACAAGGTAAATTTTTAAGGATTTTTTAGTCAGTGAAAGATTGATATTTTATTAAAATAAATCTTTTATTGTCAGATAGAAACATCTATTAGCTATTAAAAAAAATTTTTATTCAAGATGGCAGCGCTGCACGTTGTCAAAGTTGAGTGTTTTTGAAAATGGTATGTAAACTGGAGACTTTATTTTTCATCTGTAACAAAAATTAAAATAGGTCTTTTTAAAAACATTGTTTCTCCTACTCTAAGTCTTTAAAACCCATAAAACATTTAAATTTGCAAAAATTATAAAGATAAGAAAAATCACTTTTTTTTACCAATTTTTTTAAACAATTTATTTAATTTGCCTTGAAAATCATGTTTCAAGGGTTTAGAGTATAGCTAAAGTGTCAAGAAGATCTCCTCAAAATTTTAGAACGATTGCACAATTATTTTTTGAATTATGTAGCATGCCGTTATGAAAAATGTAGTTTCATGTAGTTTCAAGAAAAAGTGATTTAAAGTTTTCGGAGCAAAAAAAAACGACAAAAATTGTAGGGGCATACAAAATTCCATATGATTCTTCGTAAAACTCATCTTGAGCTGCTCTTCCTTGTTTACGAAGTGTATGGACTTCTTTTGAGGCCAAAGATGCCTCTTTGTTCTGTTAAGAAAATGAGCAGGCGGAGCGTCCCCTGTTAATGCAGTTGGAACCGCCTGCTGTGCGCTCTAAAATCGAGCGTGCACCTGCGGCCGAAAATACGCTGCCATTTCGAAACGAATAAAGATTTTGCTGTGAAATTTCAAGGAGACATTCTTGAGATGTTGTAGAATAAATAGACAAATTAACAAGAAATAAAAAAAATCGGTACCTTCCCATCTTAATGTTATATTAATGAAATATTATTATTATACTCGCATGAAATAATATTAATATTAATGAAATCTACATCAATGGTTATGAAGATGAAGATCATGGGACCTGACCGGTTTCCTTGACATACGAGTAGTTGTTATAGAGTTACCGAGGTTATGATTTACCCACTTTGGGGCTTATATTTACCAAAGCACAAAGTGTTCTAGAAACAAATTTCGTTAAATTAGTAATTATTGATCTATACTTAAGAAAAGATTTCCAAACTTCTTAATTACCGCCAAAATGTTTTAGTAGCAACAGGCCTGGTGATTTAATGGTATGTCTCTAAAGTTAAAATAAAGACTACAACAATCTGGCTGTATTAGAAATTAAATTACCTTTCGTGCAATTCTAGTTGCCCTGGATGGTTTAAAGTCTGTTTTTCACAAAATACGTACTGGGGTACTCTAGAGCTCCGTTTTGTCTTCGAAACTGTTTTTATTTTTTATTAATGAGCGGAATTTAAACGCCCAGCAATTATTCAAGAACTGTATCATACTTGCATTCTTTTTAATCTCCATATGTGTGGCAATGACAACAACATTGGAATGTAACATATCTGATGTCGTCGAAAATGCAGCGTAATGTCGAGGTTTCCTCAAGCAATGTAAAAACAATATGTATATAATTTATTCGTCCAAAATTTCATTGCAATGCCTACATCTGATAATCTACTCCTAAAACCCCTCTGCACTTGCTGTATAGTATTTGAAATCTATACGCAATAAAACTCATAGGTGACGCTAATATTGGCCAATCAATTTACACTCTCCTGCGTAGATGTATTGCCTATTACCTTACCTACCACCAGTTCTCCAACGAAATTCCTTCCATTCGAACCTTCAACCGCAACTTCCGTCTTACTATGAATAGCCATAACGTTAACCTCAAGCCCAGCATGAATGTACTATGGAATACCGTGATTATTTTATACAATATCTTTTCTAAACCGTATAACTCGCTTATGAAATGCATAAGGAGTATTTATAATACCTAAAGGATCTCTTTCAATACAGTCAAGTATTTTATAAGATTAGATCAAGAAGTTCGCAAATTTTTTTGATCATTAGTACTGGGCGAGTATTAGTTTTTTAGTGTATCTATGGTATCTTGTTTAATTTATTTCTTAATTAGAAAAGCAATTTAATAAAAGACATGTTATACGAGTAAGTAGCTGTCCAACCCTATAATGCCGCTTTTAAAGAAAAACTTATCTTTAATGAAATTATATAATGCTTTTCGGACGATGCTGTAAGGCTGAGTGGTACAATGTGTATAAGGATATTTGCTTAGTCGCATTGCACAGCTTTTCTATCTAGTAAAGGACGTGCTTGCTCCAACCAGAGATCTCTCGATCTCTTCACCAAAGCCATCGATGGTTTAGGAGAGATTTGGCCAGGAACTAAGGGGTTTTTATAGATGCGCGTTGATTGTGATCAATAAGGAATTCCTTAATCCTCTGGCGCAGACGAAAGGCATGATTCGGTTCGGATTCGAATCCATTCATTTAAGGGTGTACAAAAAGGATGAGCTGGATGCTGATAAGCAACCTACTCCTCCTTTATTACCTGACTTCACAACCTCGGATCTTGGAGCGTCGATATCCTTTCCAGAATTGGATAGCGACGACTCCAATCTGTCCGAGGTGACTATCAAGCCGTCGGTCTCCTCTTCTGACACACTGTCGGAAATGGAAACCGATGACGAAGCAATTAGAGGTTCTACACGATCAGAGATAGAAGATGAGCTCTTGGGCACATCTTCAGAATCGGAGGACCTCAACAACACCGTAGTGGAGGCGACTCTGGAAGACTGTAGCAATGATACGGTTTCTCCAGATTAATCTCCACCACTCAAAAAAGGCTTCGGCTGCACTCATTCTGCGTCTTTCTAAAAACGCAGAAGACATAATCCTAATTCAGGAACCATGGATTGCAGAAGGCGTGGTTCGTGGACTTAGGACACCCACATACACTCCGCTCTATACAAGAGACAAAGGTAAGATTAAAACTTGTATATTAGTGAAACGTAGCCTTAATGTATTTCTACTTCCCAACCTCAGTGACCCCGACTTAACCGTTGCCAGACTAGAGACTGCCAAAGGCTACTACTGGCTGGCATCGGCTTACCTTGGCCACGATCAAGTGGGCCCTCTCCCTGGTGATAACCTAGAAAGGGTGGTACTGGAAGCTGGAAGGCAAAAAACTGGCCTCATAATCGTATGCGACGCTAACGCACATCATACGGTATGGGGCAGTACCGACATCAATGATAGAGGTGAGTCCATAGACCATATTTTAAGTACTAACCTCTTAATTTGCAATATTGTCAATGAGCCCACTTTTATAACAAGAAACCGACAAGAAGTGTTAGATATCACTCTTGTCTCCGACAGCATCACCCAAAGGCTAACAAACTGGATGGTATCATCTGAACACTCCTTTTCAGACCATAGATACATCCAATTCAGTCTGAGTGATGCTCCCCCCAGCCAACCAGCTTTCCGGAACTACCGGAAAACTGATTGGTCAAAATACAGAGGAATACTGTCAAAAACGTTATCCTCTGAACTATCAAGTCCCCCGCGTGACACCAATGAGCTTGACATGAAAGTCAGGGAATTTACTCTGGCTCTCAATAAGGCTATGGCCGCTTCCTGCCCTCTTATTCAACCAAGAGGCAAGAAAAAGCCACATTGGTGGACATCGGCACTGGGACTGCTCAGAAACGCCTGCAGAAAACTTTTCAACGCAGTATAAAGCACAAGAAAAGTGACCGACTGGGACTCATATATAGAATCCCTCAAATTATACAAAAAAGAACTGAGGAAGGCAAAGCGACAATCCTGGAGGTCATTCTGTGACAAAATTAGAGAAACCTCTGAGGCATCGCGGCTTAGAAAAATCCCAAAGGACCTCAGACCTATAAGCCTATCATCATTCCTTCTGAAAACTTTAGAACGACTGATTGATATCCATATTCGAGCTAAAGTTGATCCAAGACTTCTGTCTATGGCTCAACATGCCTGCTGTAAAGGAAAGTCGGTGGAAACGGCTTTGCACTCTCTGACTAGCCACATCGAACGATCCCTACAATATAAGGAGTACACAATGGTTGCTTTCCTAGACATAGAGGGCGCCTTTAACAACGTCAACACATCCGCAATCACGACTGCGCTGTCAACTCTGCAGGTAGACGGCTCACTTGGGGAGCTGATTAGTCTAATGCTAAAAAGCAGGATAATCAACTCCAAACTGGGTGAGACTTCTGCTAAAGGATATGTCAGTAGGGGTACGCCGCAAGGCGGTGTCCTCTCTCCCCTTCTCTGGAACTTAGTAGTTAACGAACTACTGATATACCTGGAAGCGGGTGGTAGCAGAGTGATTGCCTATGCGGATGACATTGCCATAGCCGTCTCAGGAAAACATCTAAATACCATTAAAGAACTCCTCCAAGTAAATCTCAACAGATTAACCCGCTGGGCAGATCGCTGTGGATTGGGAATAAACCCCCATAAAACTGATCTTGTCCTCTTTTCTAGGAAATATAAAATTCCAATCATAGACCCTCCCTCAATAAACGGTACCAGTTTAGTTTTCTCCGATACAGCAAAATATCTGGGTCTCATTTTTGATAGGAAACTAAACTGGAAACCTAACATTCAAGAAAGAGTCAATAAAGCTACAATAGCTTTATTCTCTTGCAAAAAAGCCATTGGGAGCAAATGGGGCCTTCAACCTCGCATAACCCACTGGCTATACATCTCGGTCATAAGACCGATACTTACTTACGGGGTGGTTTTCTGGTGGACGGCCTTGGAAAATGCAATCAATCGCATTAAACTAAGCAGAATCCAAAGAACGGCATGTCTATGCACAAGCGGAGCCCAATATTCTTAATACATTAGGAATCCTCACAGAGAACATCGATTACACCATACCTGAACTTTGGTTTGACAAAAACTTCCATGTAAGCTTCCCCTCTAGATCATTCTGGGAGGAGAATGCTTTCATGGAAGACAAGTCAATCCATCTCTACACAGATGGATCTAAAACCGATAACGGAGTTGGTGGCGGTGTTTTCTCAGATAAGCTAAATCTAAGCCTCTCTTTCCGCCTTCCAAATCACTGTATATCTGTGATATCTGCAAAGGATATACGCATATTTTCGGATAGTCAGACCGCCATAAAGTTCCTGGACTCGGTCTCATTATATTCTAAAACCGCCCTTGAATGCCGATCATCTCTCATGGAGAGAGCAGAGCAGTTCAACATTCACCTTTGTTGGGTGCCGGGCCACAGAGACATTCCAGGGAACTGCAGGGCGGATGAACTCGCCAAAATTGGAACCACTCTACCTATCCTACCGGACAAAGGTAGTATAGGTATACCAATCGCTACGTGCAAACTAACACTAAAGCTAGATACCAATAAAAGAACAGACCTTAGGTGGACTGCTGGACAAATATGTCTAGCGACCAAACAGATCTGGCCCAGGCTGGATCTGAGTCGATCTAAGTGTCTGATCCTTTTAGATAGGAAACATCTCAGCGCCATAATAGGTGTCATTACCGGACACTGCCTCATAGGCAAGCACGCAAGAAGGCTTGGCGCTTTTACTAACGATTTCTGTAGAAGCTGCATGGACGAGGAAGAGGAGGGGACAATCCCCCACCTACTCTACACATGCCCAGCTCTCTCTCAGAGAAGGAAGCTTCATCTAGGAGCTTTCTTCTACAACGACCTAAACGATCTAGAAAAAATAGACGTTAACAGTCTCCTACGCTTTATTAAAAGCTCAAACTGGTTCCAGTAGTAAGAAGATCATAGATCCACGTGGCATCACAATGGGCCAATAGGCCTAAGTGGGTTGGTATTTCCAACAGTCACTCTTACCTAACCTAACCTAAAGGACGTGCGGTCTTCCAAACAACAACAGGTTTTTTTTATTTCTGAATCCATGGAGAGTTTCAGAAGAAGTCCGTATGGTCTGAGCTCAATGACGAGATAAGTAGAGTTTTCGCCCTTGTAAAAACCGTGGGTTATAGGATCCTATCAGAGTTACTTGTATTTATATGTAGATAAATTTTTCTAAGAATGCATGAAATTGTTCTTTGGATTTTTTATGTTGTCTATTTACGGCAAAACTGGTGTTAATAAGCTTGCTTTTCAAGAACGGGCATGAATGGAGGTTAATAAAGAAACATCTTCGATGAAGAAAATTCTTCTTTTTTAAGGGCAAAATGAAAGAGCATTGCTATTATTATATTTTTTTTGTTTTGTTTTCTAGAGGAGGGAGTACTGATCCTCCTAATGCGAAGTCAGTTTAAGATGCCAGATAAACCACAACTTTCTTAATAAACTTGGGGATCACTCTGGTGTAGATACTTTGCAGTCCCTATCTCACTAAGATTTCTTTAAGGATTCACGTAGCGTGTGTCGTGCGGTTTCGTCCTCTTCCATAGAAAGGTTACATTCAGTTTCCTGACTAAATATGTGTCAGCATATGTTATATTGAAGCTGGCGGGGTTTGGATTTCTTTTGGATGGACTTCATAATGTAGCTCTTTTAGCCTGTCGAAAACGCGGTATATTCTTCTAATGGACATACTTTGTTCTCAAAACTTGAATTTTTTGCTAAGTAGAGGATGTCATAGAAAGCCTCTTTTAATTTTCTTCAATACCTTTGTGCCCTGGTACCCACCACAGTTTAACTTTACTTCTGTTAGATAGTCCTGAAAAGTACTGAAGAAGTGAAGCACCGATTTGGAGTCAAATAGATTTGAACTTAAAGCCTTTATTGCTGATTGACTGTCCATGATTCCTGTCCCAAGGAAGATACTGGCACATTCTTGGATGTCATTAAGCTCAACTTGAACGCTGGAACTTTTTCCCATTGGCCTTGCAACGTTTGTTTTGGGCAATGGATATCTGTACTTTGGATTTATTTTTACCTTTAAGGTTTGATGTTGGGTTTTAGAAGTGCCATGCTTGTCGAACCATTAAGTTTTTGGTTGCAGCTTTGCAGCTTACTCTACCATATTATTGACGAGTAGGTGATGATGATATCCCCCAATTTGGACGATAGGAACGTGTGCGTCTGTTTCAACAAAACCGCTCAAACGTAGACAACTGGAACAATTATATTCAAATCGCATGCTAAAAAATATTTAAAACATAACGTCTATAGCCATTAAAATCATGTTTCAATATTAACCAAACTACTGAAATAAACGTTAAAACGTGTTTCTTTCAGCTTTTTGCGTCACCCATTTACAACTGATACACGGCAAAAAGTAAACAAGAACCATGTGTTGCTTGCATGCTATTCCACAAATCCTAAGTTGATGTTTAACTCAACTCTCTCATGATAGAGAGGAAACATTTCGTTTTGTTAAGAACTGATTACGAATCACTCGCACGACTCTCGCACATGTTCATAAACATGGCCAAAACAAATGGCATGTTCCCCGGGTAGATATTCTGAGATTCTCTTACTCCTTTATCATGAATAAGCCTCCCACCAACGTAAAGTTTAACAAAAATACAAAAACAACTATCACTCTGTTGAATTTCAATTTTTTTTTCTGATATAAAGCTCTGTGAGTCACTTGTCGGTTAGTTCAGTTGAAAAAGATTTGTTGAAGCGGAAGCAGTTAGTAGCTAACCATCCGAAGACCTACGTTCGTTTTGTGAAATTACCTACAAGAGTGAATTAAATTAATTAATTGAAATATAATCAAAAACCAAAATAAAAAAAAAATGTTAGAAAAACAAAAGGCCCGTCATATCCTTGAGCTTAGTGCCCAAGAACGCAAAGAGTTTTTGAAATCCTTCGATGTGGTCCTCAGTGATTGTGATGGTATGCAACGTTTTTTTGTTTTCAAATAAAAAACAACAATAATATGTATCATTTAATTTAAATAACTACTTTCTCAGTGGGTTTTGTTATGGGTTTATTAAAAAGCTTTCATACGTCCATAGGTTTAATAATTGAATGAGGCTAGGTACACATTTGCCGGTAATTCATCGGCTTTCTTTCCTGGCTAACATCTGCCATACGCATGATTCATTCTATTTTTAAAAATCTTACGTAGAATGGGATTTTCTGTAATGAAATGTGAAAATTTATTTTGAAATAGTTTTCTACTTTTGAAGAACAGTGATAAATGATAAATAAGAAAAACGTAAATGACACAGTGGGATTTGTTTGTAGACAAAAGGATTTTTTTCAGGTTTGTCTATGTGTTAATGTTAATGTACGCTTTCAAGGTCAAACAAATCGATTTTTTTTTTTGTTATTTCATACTACCGAATAGTCCGTCTTCGGTGTACTGAATTTTATTAAAAAAGCCAAAATTGGGAAAGTACTCAACTTGACCCACCCCAACAGGGGGATGATTGACGTGAAAATTCCAATTAGGTGATAAAATTACGTAAAGTACGACTATATTACATATCTATTAAAGGCTACTCATGTATTTATTAAATTGGTTTAACGAAAATTTATTAAGCAAATTGAATATAACTCAACCACTGGAATACATACGACAATTATTGTAGTTGTTTGTCATAGAATTGACGTGACTTCACCAAACTTCTTATGACTGATCGATTGATTGCATGGTTATTCAAATAAACATTGAGAAATGAAATAAAATGATTTGAATATTAGATTTTCTTTAACAGAAAAAACATCAAACCAATACAACATCGTTTGCAATATCCAGCGTCATTAGTTGTTTCTAACTGAATTTTTGAGAACTTCCGAATTCGAAATATGTCGTTACTTTCATTCGTATTTCCAATTTTAAAGTGAGATCTCATGTTCAAAACATAAATTATCGATTTAGAATTTCAAAAAATACATTTTGGCTAGAACTATGACTAATGATGTAGCATCCTGTATTATTGCCTCTGTGTATTTTGTTGCATAGTCCCACTTTTGTAGTCATCGAATTGCCGTAGCGAGCACAATGTCGTGGATTCTTGTCGCTTATTTTTGACTTCCACTAGTTCTTTGTCAGCATATCTCTCTTAAGTCCCCAGCCACAGGATGTGTATCCATCCGAAGTGACTGTGAAGTCAAAAATAGTGTTGACCAAGGTCGAAATAATAAATTCATTAATCGTTAGAATACTCTAATTTCGCTCTTAGAAACATCTGATTTCCCACAAAAATCACATTTTGTACAGAATCACGTTGGATTTATTTTACGTATTACGAGTATATCTGAAACTGAATTTAGGCGTGTTTGTATCTTCTTTTCCTCACGAGCGCCGACACTGTATATTTCAAATATTCATTTTTTTCTCTAAATAAAGCAAATGCATATTAAGGAATAAATTCATTCTTGCATCTGACACAATCGTTCGTCACTTATTGATTGCAATTTTGCAATGCAAGCTATAAATAAATGCTTAATTGGATGCATACACTAGAAGAACTGCCAATTAAAAGGGCTTTTCTTTAGTTGTTCATATTTATAAAAAAAAAAAAATTACGTGATATTTAATACACAACAATTTCTTGATTAATCATCCAAGATAACATAGTCGGAAACACTAAAGTGTGTTTCCGGTAGATTGCGTCATGTGTGTCGCCTCGTCTATGGTGTTCGCAAATATGACGATCCCAAAAAAAATTATAAGAGTTAATGGGTTCTTTTATAATAAAATTGATTGAAAAAAAAATTGATGTTACCTAGTTATGGGTTTTTTGTTGATACGATTTTTTCTTGGAAATTTAATATTCTTTTTATTTTGCTTCTTGAGGCTCTTACTCAAGAGTGAAGGAAACAAAACATCATTTTATTTCACAAAATCAGCTTATTGTTACATTATTACATCTGTAAACTATTAAAATAGTGTACAGGCAGAAAGAAAAGGCAAAATTTTCTTTTGGTTTCATTACGAATATGATCAAAGAGTAAAATTCGTAGATATACTGCTGCAAAATTGATAGGCATAAATGCTATAGCCGATAGAGCGTTGAGAAAATACTAATGTATTAGAGTATATATTTTTTTCTCCTAAAAAAATTGTGTATCATAAGTTATGATAGGTCTATAATAGAATTGTGAACCATACTTAAAAAAATGATTACAGGTGTTATCTGGCTGATGTCAGGTCCAATACCAGAAGCTGGAACTGTTATCAATCTCTTTCTACAAGCTGGTAAAAAATACAAACTTATCTCAAATAATAGTATGCGTTCAGATGAAGAGTATTTGGAGAAACTATCTGGAATGGGTGTAACTAATATCGGAAACGTAAAAAAAATTACATTGCATCTATTACTCAC
This sequence comes from Volucella bombylans, assembly GCA_949129095.1. Classification (NCBI taxonomy): domain Eukaryota; kingdom Metazoa; phylum Arthropoda; class Insecta; order Diptera; family Syrphidae; genus Volucella; species Volucella bombylans. Next base: position 157,001,115 of record OX422143.1, read on the forward strand.
CTCATACCAACTAATATCTTATTTGTTTTAGGATGATATTGTCCACCCAGTGAAAACAATAGCAAGACACTTGAAAAAATACAAGCCCGGTCAAACAGTATTTTCCATGGGATGCAAGGTTTTCAACGAATACCTTCAAGCATCTGGCATTGAAGTAGAGCATTTGGTAAGAACCGACGAATTTATTTATTTAATTTTTTTTCTTATATCATTTTTTAAATTTATCTCCAGGAACCAAGTGAAGATTTGGCATTCGATGATTTTGCTGAAGTGCTTGTACCAAAATCACCCGTTGGTGCTATTGTGTTTGATCTAAGTCCACAAATATCATATGCATCTTTGGTTCGGGCACAACAGCATTTAAAGAATCCAGCTACAGATTTTATAGTTGGTGCAACAGATATGACAGCTCCATTGTCAAAAAATTTGATTATGATTGGACCAGGTGGATTTATTCAAATGCTTACGGATTACACTGGGCGTGATCCAATTGTTTTAGGAAAACCTGGACCTTTGTTGGGTAAATTTTTGAAGGAACATTTCGAAATTAAGGACCCTAAGCGTGCTATTTTCTTCGGTGATGCTTTGGTACAAGACATTCAATTTGGCATCTCGTGTGGTTTTCAAACAATGCTGATGCTTAGTGGGGCAACTTCAAAGGAGCAAATGCTTGCATTGCCAGAGGAATTAAAACCAGATTATTATGCGGACAGTATTACAGATTTGGTGAAATTATTTGCACAAAATTAGGGCAGTTTAAATACTCGTAGTTAAGAGGGAGATATATGATATTTTGTACAAACAGGAAGTATTTAACGGAAAAAAATCGTGTGGCTGGGATATGAATGTAGAGAGAAAATGAATATTTTTTAGATTTAAATCTATGGACAAATTGTAATTGTAGTTAATTTATTTAGGCAATAAAATAGTTGATGTTAAAAAATTTTATGTGAAATTTGAACTTTTCTTAATTAATTTTTTGACAAGCATCGGCCCCTATGAAATATAACATATGTATTGTTTTTCTTTTATAATCTACGCGCACCTAAGGAGTCCGAATAGGACAGAGAGTTTTGGCTTCACTCAGAGTGATTCGAGGTATAATTTACAGTATTTTCTTCTGTGCTTGAAACTCTACAACAGCCAAATCTACGTGTCGGTGTTATGCCTTCACACGCAGAATTTTTCTGTTTGAGTTTCAATTACATATGAAAAACTGACTTGTCATGGGCAGGACTCGAACCTGGACCCTCTGAGTGAAAAGCGATTGCTAGTACCACTACACCACGGCCACCCCAAATCTTAATTGGCTAAAAAAAATTTATTCATCCCATTCAGTACTGTAAGGCAACACAACATTAATCTTTCTATCAAACCATAAAGTTATTTTCTTCAATAATAGTTCGATTACTTCGGGCGCTGGCCAACGTTATCCATAACTGCAAATAAATATTTAATTATGCAAACCTAATTTGGCTGGTCGATTATTATATTAATATTATTATATATGACGATATCGTCGGAGTGTTCAAATATGATAATTGTACAGACTTTTTAAAGAATTGCACATACTCGTACTTTTAAAGATAAAGTTTCCTTCTTCATTTCGATAAATAACTTTGAGGGATTTGATACTATCTTTTTCTAGAAAATCCTTTCAGACATTATTCATGGAAGGTTTTTTTTTAGTATCTTTAGTTTTGCCTTATGCTTTTTATTCTTTATGAGAAGAACCCTATGTTCTACATGTCAGCATTGCATTGTAGATCTCCCAAGCAGCTATGGACTTTTTTGTATTGCCATTTATTATAATTTGCATCTTGTTTGTTATGTTGGAAATTTGGTATTCTTTACTGCGATTTAAGCTTTTCGATACTTTCTCACAGTTTTTCTTTTATACATATTAAGTTGGTTTGGATTACTATATTCATATGATGGCTGTAACATGATAGTGATCCAAGTTAATGTTGACGGCTCAGAATTTTTAGACATTCAGGAAACTTCTCTTCTGTAACAATTTCGGTAATAAACGAGTATGTCACAGTTTTCTATTTAAAACTTTTGTTCTTTCTTCGTTTTACAAAGCGGCCAGCAGTTAATACAACCATTGTTGTCTTTGAACTTTGTTATGAACTATTGCAGGGATGTAACCTCTATATACATCTCCCGTCCTGGAGGGTCATACCATCTTGAGACCCCTTTGATAAAAAGTCGAATATAGCGATTTTTTAGAGTTCTTTTTATGGCGCCCACTATTGATTTCATATGGTGAATTCTATAGCTGATGCCAGTACGAAACTTCCTTTCGTTAGGGAGTTAATAAAATGGTTCGGTGGTTGGAAAATATGTTTTCTTTATACGGGCCTACATTTCAACCATCAAGTATTTGCACATGCTTAGACACAAAACTGCCTTATTTTAATTATGAAATGATTTTATGTATTCCTTCAATGGTCTGCTATCCTAGAGCACATTTATCTTCCAACCACGTAATCCCTCTAACTAGTCGTTGGCAGTACAACATGTCGTCGTTTCTCTTCTTACAATACTTACTTTACAGTTCTTTACCTTCAGGAATTGAAATTAATAAATTGCATTCTGTCACGGCTTGAACCTTGTTCACAACATTTCGATAATTATTTCATTATTTTTTCAATTTTTAATAGTTTAAATCAATCGTTATTAGAATTGTAGCAGCAGCTACAATCCAGATTTATAAAAGCACAAAAGAAGGTAGAGTCACTATACTTAGAACATGTGCAATCGTATAAATAAGATCTTACTAACAACAAGATTCAACTGGATGAAGTCGTATAGCAGCTTTTTGTTCTTTATTTAACTTAAAAACATATATCAAGGTCAAAGTAAGTGTTGCCAAGACCAAAATTCTGATACGAGTAATTGTTTTCTTTTCCCCATTATTTTAAAAGTTATTTCTAGTGAATGTATATGCACATAAGTTTCAATAGAAACAAATAAAGTAAGCACATGAATTTTATAATAATATTTCAAGCTTTATGAAATAGTCTGTTAATGTGATCAATGAAAATCGTATTTATCTCTGGTTGATGACAAAAATTTACTTAGCAAATCTATTCCTCAGATACAAAAATAAAAAAGAAAACAACATGCCTAAACACGAGATGCTGAAATATTTTTCACGTGAGCATAAGATACGAGTATACGAGTGTGTCCACCTTCGTCAGAGTGTTTCATCAGTCCGGTCGAATGATGACAAAGCTAAGTTTCTTATTATGAAACATTCGAGCGATAATACTCGGACGATAAAAGTCTCGTTCTATTCGCGTGATGGAGAACTTTACACTTTTTTTTTCAAAAAATAAGTGTCGGTGCGGGGTATCTCCACATATTAATGATTAGTAAAGATAAACTAACACATTGATACATTAGATGAGTTAAATGAACCTAAGTAGTCGTCTTATGAAGCAAAATTAATAAAACATTTTGTTTTTGGTGGTGGCGGGTAAAGTGAATGCTAGTTGTTCCCATTCGAAGTCTTTGACGTTGGAATACAATAATAAAGACATTATACTTGCGCTCTTGTTTGCAATTAGAATACTTAGTTTTTACGATCACTAATAAAACCTCTTTTAATAGCAAATGTTGTTTTCAGTGAAATACCATAATAACTTGTTATTGTAATCTTTTGATTTTGTGATGATAACTAGTATCTGGTACTTGCATCTGGCTTTACAGAAGGATTTTATTTTTTATGATCATATTAAAATTTATTATTTTGGCTGCACTTTGGTATCCATATATTGTATTTAAGCCATTGTAAACCAGTTTTTACAGTGAATAAGCATCAGAAATATTTTTTGAACATTTAAGATTAGATTTATTAGATTCTAGAATAAATATAACCGCTTCTTATCCTAACTGTCATAAGTATTTGCACAATAATTGGAACAATCTTAGCTACTAATCTGGGAATACTCGTTTTTATAAACTGAAAAACAATATTTTTAGTATGTAGAAGAGTTAACCGAAATATTTTCTTTTCTTTACTCCATATTTCCTCTTCAATTGCCTACTTTACTTAGGTGATGCTACAGTTTGGGGTGGCTGTGTTAAGTCCCCTTCGCCCGTCGGGTTAGATTGGAAGACTTTGCGGGCCGGATCAATAGTAATTTTTCTCTCGAAATGACTGAGGATATTTCCATCCGCTTTCGATAATTTTTTTATTTTTTTTTATAATGAGCGCGCGCTCAAGGGGTTTGAGTACCCTTAAGGTGATTGTACACAGCGCGGGCAAAGGAAATTTAGGGAGGAAGAAAAGAGAGGTACCGATGTACATTGTTTTTAAATGTTTGCAAGTTATAACGACCAGGAAATACAGAGATCGGCAGGGCATTCCATAAGCGAGTTGTACGGCTTAGGAACGAATCACGATATTTTAGAGTACGTCCGAAAATGGGCTTGAGGGTATACTGATGAGCATTCATAGCGAGACGGGTGTTACGGTTGAAAGTTTGAATGGGCGGAATGCTACTGGCGATTTCAGTGGAGCACTGGTGGTGGAAGTAGCGATAAAACAAAGTGAGACACGAGACATTTCGTCGGTGTTCGAGGGTGTCCATTGATTGACTGATATTAGTATCGTCAATAAGTTTTATCGCACGGTTTTGAATCCTATCTAGCAGGTGCAGAGATGTTTTAGGAGCACCTGACCAGATGTGGGAGTTGTACTCCAATTTTGGGCGGATGAATGCCTTATATATTGAGGCCAGATCAGAGGGGGTAAAATATTTCTTACATCGCTTGAGGAAACCTAGACATTTCGCAGCATTTTTGGCGACATCAAATATGTGGTCATTCCAACGTAAGTTGTCATTGACACACATACCGAGAATGGAAAGTTTTTCGGTTTCGACAATGCAAGTGCCATTCATAGATAATGGCTGGGTGTTTAAATTTCGCTTTAAAGACAGCAGACAGCATTGTGTTTTGGAAGCATTAAATTCCACTCTATTGATAGTTCCCCAATTGGTTATGCTGTTGATATCGGAACTTAATGAGCTTAGCATACGCTGCCGTTCTCGTACTACAGCCGAAGAGCAGGGCCGTGAGTCCGGGAACGAATATGAAAAGCAGAGAGTACTGTCATCAGCAAAGGAATATATTGGATTAGAAGTAGCAGACAAGAGATCGTTAATGAAAATTAAAAAGAGTGTCGGTGACAGAACAGAGCCCTGGGGCACACCAGCATTTATTTTGTGAATATCAGACTTGAAACCGTCCAAGACAACTTGAATTGAACGTTCCGAAAGGTAATTTCTAATCCATTGAAGAAGAGAGTCGTCGATCCCAAATGCACGCATTTTCGACAAAACTCTGTCAAATGCCTTAGAAATATCAAGCTCAACTATCTTGCTTTCGCTAGATTGATGTACGCTTTGGTTCCACTTTTCGGTGAGACATGCAATCAAATCACCAGTGGACCTGTTGCTACGAAAACCGTATTGCCGGTCATTGAGAAGTTTTCGTGTTTCGAGATATTTCATGAGCTGACGATTTATCAGTGTTTCCATGACCTTGGAAAGAAGGGACGTAAGTGCAATGGGTCTGTAGGAGGAGAGAGAAGATGATTCGCCTTTTTTAGGGATGGGCTGGACAAATGCTGTTTTCCATCTGCTCGGGAAGAGTCCTAAAGTCTAGGATTGATGAAAAAGCTTACGCAGTGGTTTTGCCAGCGAGAAAGAACACCTCTTCAGAAAAAGGGGAGATATACCATCTGGACCAGCGGATTTATGTATGTTGAGATCTTTAAGTACTCTTGTTACTACACGAGTGCGAAAGTAGATTCGTCCCATTGAAGATTCGACCCACTCAAGTGTAGGCGGAGACAAAGCACAATCTGGGAGTGTTGAGCTGGCCGTAAAGTGTGCAGCAAGCAGATTGGCCTTATCCAAAGAGCTGGCAGCTGGAATGTCATTGTAAATGAGCGTTGGGATGGAGGATAAGGCGGAATTTCTAATGTTTTTGACGAACGACCAACAATTTTTACTGCCTTTGGGACATTGCAGTATTTTTTGCCTCAGTTTTTGGTCGTATAGGAATTTCACATGCTTAAGAAAGGCGTTGCAGTCATTTCTGGCTCGTTTGAACTTTTTTCGGTTTTCCTCTGTCGGGTTGGTCTTGTAGGACCGAAAAAACATTTCTCTAACCCTGACGACCTCTTTACACCTCGAGTCGTACCATGCCTTTTCTTTTGGTTTGATACTCTTCATCCGATGAGGAATAAAGGATCTCATTCCAAAGAGAATGGTGTCTGTAATCATATCAGCAGCGGCATCCACGTCGTTATCGAGGAAGCATAACGACCAGTTAAAATTCCTAAAGAAGCTGTTAAGACCGCTCCCGTTGGCTTTCTCGTATTGCCATCCGATTCTTTTAGGAATTTTTTCTCTCACTGTGTGGTCGGTGTACGAGAAATACTGATATGACACAATGGTCCGACGAGCCTAGAGGGGAGAGCACATCAATGGTGTACTTATCAGGGTGAGAAGTTAAAAACAAGTCCAGGGTGTTGGCGGTATGACTATCAACGTCTGGTATTCGCGTGGGCTCATTTACAAGCTGCGTTAGGTTGTTTTCCGCAGCGAAAATCTCAACACACCGTCCTTCGGGTGTTGTCTGTCCAGAATGTCGAAGCCACCCAGAATTGTGTATATTGAAATCGCCCGTAATAACGATTTCAGTATGAGGATACAGGGATACAATTCTTTGAATGGAGTCAGACAGTGCATCAAACTCGTTAAAGGTTGAATTGCTATCCAGTTTGGGGCTTCTATAAATAAAGCAGTAGTGTATAATTTGCTTACGGAGATGGAATTTTAACCACATGAAGTTGAATTCCGGATTGGAACATGGATCACATTGTGGTGGCGTTTGGTAAGCTACATCACTACGCACATAAATGGCGAGACCGCGGTGAGAGAAGAATAATGGCACTAGTTCGTAGCCAGGTAGCTTCAGATCAGAATAATCTGAGAGGTGTGGGCGGGGATCTATCTGTGTTTCACTAAGTGCCAAAACAGCTGGTCTGTACTTACAGACGTGGACGTACGCAGAAAAGTGATTACTTTTTAGCCCGCGTATATTGGCTACGTCTACCCTGAATTCCCTAGTCATAATCACAGCCAAACACAGAAAACACAAACACCGACAATACTAAGCAAGGCTGCGAAGTGAAAATTCTAACATTGATTTACCGGATCAAATTGTTGTAGGTATTATGCCCTTACAACAATATGAAACAGTGCACCAACAAAATTTTCACTCACAACCCGCTATCCATCTCAGTCACTGCCCGTACCGTATGGTAAATACGGTAACGGCAGTGACTGAGTGCAAGCAACAGTACTTCGACTAGGAGCGGGTGAAGTGGGATACCCGCACTGTGTGATATTTTCCTTTTCAGTCGCACTGCACTTTTTTTTGTATTTTTTTTTGCACACGCGCGCGGTTTTTTTTTTTTTTCACAGCATACAACAATATTGCGAGTGCACTGATGGAGTTGTGCACTCGACGGTGGTCGACTCGGTACTGATTTAATTTTATTTTGGTGGGGGCGAAGGCCCCAATTTATTTGACGTAATACAAGCTATAACTTAAAATTAAGCTTAAGCTTAAAACTAAAGTTGGTTGGAGTAGTAAAGGAGAACGGATTTGGGTGTTGCGCTGGAAGTCGAAGACGGTAGGGCTTGAATTGATTTTTCACAGCATACGGGAGATTGGTTCGTTCGCGCCATAAGAGGTGTGGTGGGTTGGTAGATAGAAGATACGTATATTACGAGGGTTAGTATTGAGGAAACTAGAGTTGTGAAGAGACGCGCATTCAACGTGACCTGAAAGGAGTCGATGAATGAAGAGAAAGATACTTAAGGTCCTGTTGAAGGAGGAAGGAGTCAAGGGGAGAGGAAATAGTTTTGAAAAATACGGTATTGTCGGTGTAAAGGGAGACAGACGAGTGTTTGATTTTCCTATCGAGGTCATTCATGGTTAATATAAAAAGAAGGGGGCCGAGATGGCTGCCTTGTGGAACTCCAGAGGTGGCCAAAAATAGAGCCGAGTGGGCTGACCTAAGACTAACACTGTAAAAACGGTTTTCAAGTTAAGAGGATATCCATTTTAACAGTATGGGTTCAAAGCGGAGGTCAGACAATTTGAAGAGTATTAATCGATGAGAGATTTTATCGAAGGCCTTGCTAAAATCGGTTGCAACTATTGTACATCCACTTCACTCTCATTCTCTAGGGCAGCGAGGGCAAAGGATACGAATTTAATGAGATTTGTGGTGGTTGACCTACCCTTCAAGACGCCGTGCTTTCTCGGGGAAACAATTGATTTACATTGGAAGCTTAGAGCTTTCTTTCAAAGAGTTTGGGTATATGAGAGAGTTTAGCGATTGGACGATAGTTTGTTATTTGGTTTTTTTATCTTTTGTTGTGGATCGGGTTTATGAAGCCTGAGGAAATTCTCCTTGTGAAATGGATAGACGAAAGTGATTAGAAAGGGGAAGGGAAAGAGAGGAAGAATATTTTTTTAAGAAATATGGCAAGGAGGCTATCTGGGCCGGGTTTGAATTCGTCATTAAGCTGGTGTAACTTATATTCGATATAAGACGGGTCCAAGTTATTAGAGAGAAGTTGGCGACTGGAGAAGTTGATAAGGCAATTAAAATAGAGTGGATCTGGTACAAAGGAGTCGTTGGCGAAGGGGTGTTTTAAAAAGGTGGCAAATAGGTTGACAATGGTGAGTCGATCGGTTGATGACTTCTTGTTGAAAGAGAGGAAAAGAGGGTAATCATCGGACTTTCTTTTGTAGTTAACAAATTGGAAAAATAACCTAGGGTCGTTTATAAGGTTGATTTGCGCGTTGTTAAGGTAGCGCTGGTAAAGGGAATCGTAAAGTTCGGTGAAATGAAGATAAACAAAAAGATAGTTGGAATAGTCGGAAAAGGATTTGGTACGAAGAAAAATAGCCCATTATTTGTTTCTCTCGTTTTGTAAGGACCGAAGCGTGCGATTATACCAGGGAGGACTAGTAGATGATATTTTAAGGCGGGAAAACGGAACGTAAAGGGAAAAAGAATTAAATATTTCTATATATAAAATAGATAAGGCATTATTTATACTTAGGTTGTGAAAGTTAAAGGGGGATCTGCTGAGATAGTCACTGATTTTGTGAAAATTTGCTTTATGAAAGCCGTAGGATGAGAGAGTTGTGGGGGGAGTGGACTAGACAGAAGAGTTATGGAAAAACGTGAGAGGAAGGGGATTGTGGTTGTGAAAATAAGGTCTAACTGCCTGCCCATGTAGTTGGATATACCACTGACTTGGCATAGACTTGTGTCTGTTAAGCGATCTAAGAAGAGACATTCCTTAGATGAGTTGGCATTCGAAGCGCTGAGAAGCGATTGATCATCTGATGGAGTCCACTATAGCTGAGGAAGATTAAAGTTGCAGTAAATAAGGATGGCGTCAATAGAGTCAGACAGGTCAATTAAATGATCGATCGCACAGATCGCATCGATAGAGTACATGCTTCACCGCATTAAAGTAGGACTAGGATGATAAGGGTCTTATATAGAGTCTCCATAGATTTTCGGGATAGGGCCTTATCACTCAATTGCCTTCTTAGTCCAAAGAAACAACGATGGGCTTTTTGCTTTATTTCTACAGAGGTTTTGTTAGCAGAATTGCTATAGTGGTCGACTGTGACATTCTACCCTATTCGTCGATGTTATGTGTCCCATTTTGTTGGCAGCATATACTTGGATTTGCCCTCATTCACCACTAAACCCATTTTGGCATCTTCCGTTTCAATACTAGCAAAAGCAAAGGTGTCAGTCCGCTGAGTTCTGTCAACTATGTCAATACCATCGGCTTACGCTAGTAGTTGCACAGACTTTTGAAAGATTCTGTTGTGCCTCCAGTGTTCGCTTGTGGTGCGGACCACCCTGTATAGATGTTAAATAACTGTCTGTTATTTTACTGTTCATTGCGTGGTTTAAAAATTATCATTCACTTTAAAAGTAAGTTAATACCATAAAGAAATCTTACAGAGATTTGATAAAATTAATTTTGTTTCATCCAAATTGATCATATTACGATATTTAACCACTGTTATGATTATCCAGAAGCATTGACATTGAAAATGTAGTGATTAAAGACAAAGTATAGAAATGTGGATATCCAGGTGGTATAAGGAATATCTTATGTTATATGAAGCGTAGACCCCAATCCAGTACAGAGAATATAAAAAGACTCTTAACGACGATTATAACATTTTTATATTAAACCTAAAATTAAAATGGTGTAGTTTTTAACTGCTCAAATTTGCTTATATAGCAATATGCATATGTATGTACATTGTCAAGTCAAACAATGTTATCAAAATAGACAAAATGGTCAGATGAAAGTACTGCAATAAATGTAATCTTAGTAACAGCGGCATCCAGCTTTAAAAGTTGGCAACATCGCCATATTCGAACCAAATACTAATACTATGGTAAATCTAAGGGAAAACTCTAAAATTGTTACTTATACCTGAAAGCATACTTTGCCGTTGTTGAAATTTATGGCTGCAATGGGAACTTCGACGTCAAAAAAAAATTAAGACAAAGAAATATGCGCAACTACTTACAGACATGTATGTGGTATTTGCTAGCATAGAGATAGGAGCGGCCAAGATACACTCATTCATAAAAATAAGTAAATCTATTTAGGCTGAAAATAAAGAAAACAAAATAATACTCCGAATATTATTTTTTAAGTTATTTAAATTAATTAGATCGATCGATTGATCTACATAGTAAGAAATGCTTGTTGGCTAAAGCTCAGGTTTACTTTAGAGCGTAGAGTCATGTGAACTGAATTCAACCTCTTCGATGGGATTGCTAAGCATAAAGCTTTAAAATTCGAAAATGCGTTGAAAAACCCACAGAACTAGTAGAAGATGTTTCTTAGTTGAGGGCTAGATGATGAGTAAGCATTTATTGCAGATCGATTTGTGAATTTATAATCGTTAAAATCATAATACTTTGTTTGTTTGATAATATTTTTTTGAGAAGCATATTTAATAATAAAGGGTTTTCCAATAGGGACTTGACAACTTTGAATTTAATTTGTGAACGCACTCTTTCACTAATCATCAAACTGCCACTGTCAATTTATTCAGTAAACTCAACATTTTCATCGTGGTAAAGTACACAAACAAGCAACGTCTGCAAATTATAAAAATGTTCTACCGAAATTTGGAGTCGGTGACTGCAACTTTAAGAACGTTAACTCCAATTTTCGGTCGTAATTCTCGCCTTAGTAGACAGGGAATAACAAGTTTAGTGCAAAAATTTGAGTCTACATATTCGTTGTGTGATGTTGCCGTGTCAGTGAGACAACGGGTTGGTCGAAGTGTCGAAAATATCGCTGCCACGCTTCCACGGCGTTCTCAAGAATTGGGCACCGCTCAGACCACATTATGGCGTATTTCGCGTAAGGATCTTGGTTTACACCCATACAAGATCAAGCTGACTCAAGAATTGAAGCCGATGGACCATTTGAAGCGACGTACGTTCTCCGATTGGGTTCTGGAGAATATGCGCCAAGATGATGAATTTAATCGCAAAATCATCTTCAGTGACGAAGCTCATTTTTGGCTAAATGGATTCGTCAATAAGCAAAATATGCGTTATTGGTCGGGTGAATATCCACATGTGCTTCATGAATCACCACTTCATCCACAACAAATAACTGTTTGGTGCGGTTTGCATGCCGGCGGCATTATTGGGCCATATTTTTTCGTCGACGATAACGATCGTCACGTTACTGTGAATGGTCAGCGTTATTGCGCCATGATCACAGATTATTTTTGGCCCGAATTGGAAGATATGGACTTGGACGACATGTGGTTTCAACAGGATTATGCCACAAGCCACACAGCACACGCTACAACCGATTTATTGAAGAGTAAGTATGATGAGCGTGTTATCTCAAGAAATGGGCCAGTCGATTCGCCGCCTCGTTTGTACAATTTAACGCCACTTGACTATTTTCTGTGGGGCTACTTTAAGTCATTGGTTTATGCCAACACGCCGACGACGTTGGAAGAGCTCAGAGTCAACATTGAATGCGAAATAGCGGCGGAAATGTGTGGTCGAGTCGTTGAAAATTGGGTCCAACGAATCGACTGCTGCAAACGTGCCCGCGGTGGCCATATTCATAAATGAATATGAATCGAGTTCCATTCATAAATGTTTTGATTGTACTTCAAGCCGATAATAAAGTTTTTGAAATATCTCAAATGGTTTGCCTTTTATTTAAAAAAAATTGTCAAGTCCTTATTCGAAAACCCGATATATTGTATATATTTGATAATAATGTCCTAATATTTAACCTAGGTTAAAGGTTTGATTACAGTTTTCGGAGTGATAATGGAGGTAATTAGGTTTTTTATTTCTGCAGTAATACGAGTATTAAGTGCAATTATGACAAATTGTATGATAATTACAAAGAAACGTTTATGGATAACATTTCTGATTCAAAGATGTGCTGATTTAAGTACTAAAATTAAATTGCTAAAAGAACTTAAAGCTAAGAAAAGGGATCATATTTTAATTTCATTTCAATAATCTACTAGGTTATTCAATGTAAGTATATGTCCCATGCTATTAAGCGCTCGCTTAATTATCAAGGCTTCTTCCATTAATGAAATACTGATCTTATCGTAACGGTTTTCTGAACTTAAGGCCTCTGAAGATTGCTACGATTTGATCAGTTACAAGCTGCTGGTCACAAGTCCTATTGGTGGCAGGACCAACGGTAGTCAATGAAAGGACTTAAATCGGAGTCAGGAGTCCCCGGACTTACGTTCAGAATCAATTTGATCAATCCCAGGAAAGGTTTTCCAGTTGGTTTCGAAACGATGTAGAGTTATTAAGTACTGAGTACTGGGTCTCGACTCATACCAAGGTGGGAACTTGTGCCTCTGGAGAGCGATGGAAGGCATATCCTTAAATGTTTTGGCATTCAGTCGAATTAAGGCTTATTTTGTCAGTTCACTTTAAAACACACGAGACATCTGCCCTATGCAATAATCTGGCAGATCTTTTAGATTTAATGGGCAATAAACTCTTGAATTTTGCTAAAAGTACCAAATTTATATATTAAATCTGCTTTAACTATATTCCCTCTTCCACTTCCGTTGTTTTTTGTTTTTTACCACGGCGTTTGGTTATAATAATATTTAGCTTGAGCTACATCGCCTGAAGCTACTTGAAGATTAAGTAAAAAAATCTAGAGCTACAACTTTACCCAAAACTTATTGATAAAGAAATCGAGGTCTCAAAATCATGGTTTGTCTCAAAGGAAAAAAAGTCAGCTATGGTTTCTAGCTTAATAAATAGTTATTAAAACCATATTTTCTCAAAGGGAAGGTGAAAGTGCTATTGGTGTGCTATTGGTTTTTAACTTTTTCTTAGACAAATTAGAAGGTTTGGCATTATTCAACATGTGGATTTAGCAGAATGGCATGACATTTCATGCAGCCTAGATTTAGAATATTTTACACTAATAAAGCCTTTGTTTTGGCGTATATGTGTTGGACACTACAATACATCTGATATTTACAGATCGTAATATTTACATGCATCTGTATATACTTATGGTTTGTATATCAATAATGTTCAAACGATTTTTTCATCCCCGAGCAATTAATTATGCTTTATAAAATATTTACTGTGCTACTCCTTCATATAAGCTACGAGTATAAAGAGTCCCAAAATAACCAGAATAGAGTGACTCAATTAGCTGGATAAATTTTAATACATTGATTTACTTCGTACACATGAAGAGTGAAGTAAAGATCAAGTTGGTGTCGGGAACCACCAAAATCAGAACTTGTTTTCTGCTGCATAATCATATGGTTATTCCAAAAAATACGATGTGAATATTGCATTAAACGTTCTTTCCTTTATTCCATACATTTAATGGTTGGGAATAAACTTTTCGGAGATTTCATGCGCTTTTTTTCTTTGCATTGGCATTTGCATTGTCAGTAGATAATTTAACTTTCGATTTTAAAGTCTTCTTATTTCATCAAATTATGGAGGCATTTGGTGAGCAGTAAATGAGAACTCTCAGTATGTAAATAAAAGCTGTTCTTCTGCATAAAGGTTCATGAGGGCATGCACTTGTTATTATTATTATCGTCTTTGTTTAAGGGGGTTCCCCGTGTGACGGCTTGTTTTTTAGGCATTTTTTGGCATCTAATGAAAAGATAGAGGTTTGAGTTTCTTATCATTTATTTATTACTATTTCAAGAGTACGCAAAACAAATTTGAAGTAAAAATCTTAATTAGAACGTAAGTTGTACCACTCCGACGATACCCTTCTTGAAAAAAAAGTACACTAATTTCCTCCACGATTTTCATCTGTAAATCTGTAAGCCTAAATGCATCGAGTGACCATAAATTGGGTTTTTGGCAGACTTCTGAAAAAAAAGTTTCAAAAATGTTTTCGTTACGAAAAAAATAGAAATGCTCCAAATTTTAGAATGATTCTAGGTTATTCTGTAAAAATTCCTATAAATTCCAAGTGAATCGGTCAACCCGTTCTCGAGATATGATGGAGGAAAATTTGAAAAACTCAGTTTTGAAAGAAACGTGTTTAAAGTTTCAAGTACGATTTAAACCATGAAAATCTTAACTTACTATGTATCTGCGATACGAAGTTTGACAAAACAAGTGACCATACAAATTTCTTTCTATACTTGTATAAACTTGTCTAAGCTTATCTATACTTGTATAAGTGCATATTTGTATAAAAGAGTCTCTGGCCCGGCCTCCTACTACTCAACTCAGCGCTCCGAACTTCTTCTTCTTCTAACTGCTGTATCTTTACAGCGACTTCAAATTTTAAAAAATCTCTTTACTACACATGTTAAGGGCGTTCCCCCATGTGATGGGTTGAAAAAATATTTTTTTTTTTGCACACATTGATTCCTTAAAGGATATGTGCAAGTAATACTTACTCAGAGTCCATTAACAACTTCCAGGTACTCTTAAATTAAATTGAGATAATAAAGATCGTTATAGAGATTAGATTTATGTAAGTATAATAGATATACCCTTACCAAATACATATACGGAAAATTATTTTACAGGCTGTGTGATTTAAAGAGTCTTTTATATTAAGTGCCAGATTTAATTCAAAATAAAACGACTTTTTAATTATTTTTATGAAGACTATTAGCCCATCCTAAGCCGAGTGACAAATTTCCGAACACCTATTGTGGTAATTTTAATGTTTTCATTGAAGAGCTTGTCAACCCAAAATTCGACAAAGCTCTTCTTGTTGCACGATGTTAGTTATACAACTTATAAGTTTAAATACACCGGGAGATTTATTGAAAAGAAAGCAATTTTATTTCTTGCCCATTTGGCGGATACTTATCAACTAAATTCACAACTGTTCTTCAATCTAAAAATTACTTATTCTCTTACAAATTTAACTGTCGCGTTTGCATGATTCTCACGATCATATCGTACCTGCAGACATCAAATATGATCCGCAAGAATTCCTTTACCTGACTTAAGCTTTCTTTGGAGTGTTCAGTATTGGCGTCACTTTTGAGCTTCAACACATGGCTTTGAATCCTATTTAAGAAGTGATCTTAGAAGCAGGCGGGGTGAAGTGCTGTTGTTATTGGCTGCCTTCCCTTTTCCACAGCAAATATTTTGATTTATCCTCACTTACTAATAAACTAAGCTTTAGTGAAAGCCTGCTCACCTTTTCCCGTAATGTCGCCACCCTATACGAGTAGCTGACTTAAGACATTCTATACGTCAGATATTAGCTTGTGACTTTCGCGTTACCTTATCAGATCTGTCATAAGATATATGTGTGGTTCAGTCATTTATATATGGATGTATAAGTTAATACCATACTCAACAATTCTAAGCGGAACAAGCTTTCCCACTACCGATGACATCCAACACCTTACACAATTCCACCTGATTCAGGAGAAATTCAGACCAAGGGTCTGTGCGACGAATTGACAAATTGAACATAAGCAAATACTAGCTTACTTTTTGCGTTTAAGTGAATAATGTGTTCAGTCTTAAGTAGACCGTTATAAATAAAGTTTTAATTTTTTTTTTAATAAAAAGAAAAAGTAAATCTTTAATGCAGATAGAATATTATACGCTATTGTAAAAGGATTTATTTATCTATAAGGGGTATCTTGGCTACCATAAGGTATTCGTCCTAATCGGTATTGCCTCATCAAAATATAACTACATCCAGACTACTTACAATGAACCATGCATCGTTGGCAATGTATTTAATCTGGATAAAGGTTTTTTTTTTTATCGGTGGCTGCTACGAGTATATCCTTATGTGAATGTTAATATGTCGGAAAAACATACCAGCTACGATAACATTTTGCTCCGCCACGAAGTCGGTTAGACTGAGTTCGTCTTCAAGGCTGGCTAACATGGTTTAAAAATCCCCAAGAACAAGCACATTATGCTAAGAATATCTCTCCTCTAATTGAGGAGCTCATAGAGGCAATATTCGCCAAAAACTATTTACCAAGAAAATGTTTATTAAATTTGGTTAAAGTCAAAGGTATGTAAATCGCACAGTTGCAATTAGGCGAACTTCTTGGTGAATGCCTCGTATTAGCTTTTTGACGTATTTAGACGAGATGCTTACAAAAACAGTTATATCCTTCAGCTTTTTTCTAAGGGGTCTAACGGAGTTTATGGTGTTGCAGGTTTATCTGTAGGGGTAATTTATCTAATCAAGCAGCAACCTGTGCAACGGAAAAACAACTTCAATGGTGATAGTCATCTAAAACTAAACAAACTCAATACTTACCAGCAGGCGGATAGCCGAATCACATACATATGTATATGTTATATCGTATACCTCTGTGATAAGTATTTCTTTCGCAAAGTGAGTGATTTCTCATGTAATTCTGCGATGTGAAAAGAATAAAAAAATAAGTTCACAAAATATTTTATCTGCCGACGAACATTATAGTAATAGTTCCCCCATTTTCAAAAAGCTGAAAATATTGCAACAGCCTAAGTAATACTAAGTCCTACATGCCTTCTATATACTATTTGCTTGCGGTGTTTGTTTTATAACTAACATAAGTGTACTTAGGTCCAATAAGACGATGTACAAGTGTTCATATACATACATATCTGGAGCTAAATAATTAATGCATACCTATACTTTCTTTCCAATAATTATCTTTTTCATTTTACTCGTACATCTAACTCTGAGTGTTTTTTTTTTTTTTGCGAAAGCACAACTTTATTGAACAGTTTTTTTGTTGTCATTTGTTTCATATTGGCTATCACATTTCATTTTAACCACAGTTGTATCAATCAATTCGGTTTGATAATACCAATTATTGCTATTGACGCCCCAGTGTGTGTCACTGAACAAATGAGGAACAATGAAGATGATTCTTAGGGAGAAGTAATTTACTTTATATGAGGCACACACAGTATAAAATGATGCAGAGCACATGCAATTCACTCTTCTAAAGTGTCACTCGACCAATTTAAATAGATTATTCCGTTTAAAATGTGCAACGATACTTTAAATACGTGAGATCATGATAGATTCCTGAGATTAGTTATTTAGCTCTTTCCCTACTATTGCTCAAAGAAGATAATTTTCAGTTTTGAATATCAAATTGCAAACTGATTGCGGTTATATGTGACAATTCAAATTTAATTCTGAAACAGTGTTAAAATGAGAATTGGTGCTGCACACTGGATTTCGGGTGTACCTATTGTATATGTTTTCCTAGACTAGTAGATAGTAACGAGTTAGGTAAGGTTCGCATTATCTTAGCATGACTACCTTAATCCTAGAAGACTAATCATATTTTTTAGTATATTAAGACTAATCATTCGTCGAATCGACGACGCAAAGTTTAAACCAAATTTGTAGAAAAATTTATTTACAAATTGCGTCCGCACACATAGAGCTATACGAAGAACGAAAGGGATCGCGGAAAAAGCAAGAGAGAAATTAAAGAAATAAAAAAAAGTGTTCGTCGAATCGACTAACCTTAGTTTTCCAGGGTTAAAGGTAAGTAACGGAGAAGACCTGAATAAAAAAAGTGCAAGTAACTCAAATAACTCAATCCCCATTAGACTCTAGCTATCTTAGCATGCAGTAGTTTTCAATAACGTGTACACTGAATACAACTAACAGTCCTCATAAAGCTATGTAGGTGTAGAGAATTTTGTCAGTAAAAATATTGTTTTCATACTCAGACAAAGGATCATTCAAGTAAGGTAAAGTACCACCCCTTTAACCAAATCAGTAAACAGAAGTACCACCAGGGATGACAATTTCATCAGTTATGAATTATAGTCCTAAACGAAATCCAATCAATATTCGATAGCGATAGAGTGAAAGTGGTTGCATATGTCTATGACTTTTCGTATTACATACGAGTATTATCGAGGATGTGTTTTCATGTGGAGAAGGCTCTGGGCAAATTAAGCGGGCGATATCTTTGTGTATGCCCAAACAAATCTGAATTGACGCTAAGTATAAAATATTGTACCAATTTTCCTCGATTATAATATTACTATATACCATAATCTAAACTGAAAGCTAAATATTGAACATCGAGTTTGGAAAGTAAGCACAGCTTATTACGCATGTAACAACATTTTTTACAAAAGATGCAAACTCTGATCGAAAATGATTCTCTTGACATATGTGCACACCGGCTTATGCATCACAAAACTGAGCAAAGTCCAATGGACTATTAGAATGAGAACTGCATGAGCCCTGTGGTTTTCTCCCATCTAAGTCCTCAATACGATTTTCAGTACCTAATTCTTGAACCGCATATTAAGACATATTAAGACCTGATGCGAAAAATCAAATGAATGTAGCAAATTCTTATCTTCACTATTTAGTATAGTTTGAAGTATCTATTTTCACATTAGGACTGCGGAGTAGATATGTATTATATATATCAAAATAAATTCAGAGTCTTTCAGGAAGAAGTCAGTCAGGGAAGCGCGTGAGTTAAACGCGAACAAATCGACATTCAAACATCAAAAAGCTATCTTCGAACCAAGTCAGACCGTATAAAGGCCCTAGATTTAATTGATGCTTGTTCCAATCCTGTTGCAACTATATACTGGTTTATGCTGGCGGTGGGTTTAAAATCTCTTCTATTGACATTCTAGCCATGCACACATAAAGAGAAATAAAAGAAATTAAGATATTCTTCCCCACTTCTGAAATCATCGGCCGAAAGAGCCCAAACAGGCTGGTAGAATCACATTAGTAAGAAACGCAAATTTTATCCAACATCCGCAAGTGCAATTTTGCATATTCGTAATAAGATCGATTTTTTATATTATATATATACAAATACATACATACATATGTACATATGTCGTGTAAAGTTTTGAAGCTCATCCTACTTTCACCATTTTCGAAAATGTTTTATTACTCAATTTTCAGCAATTGAAGAAAGCAGTTGATATAGATATAGGAATATTTGTTTTACTTACAGTAAAATACCTTTTACATATCCTACGAGTATATATCTAAAACACTAATACGTTCCTGGATTAGATCAACGTCGCAGTTCACGTCGTTTCTCTTCTTATTCTCCAAAAACCATGGCCGCAGACGCAAGCAGATCAGTCTAGTACATCGGTTTTTAATGTCAATTTTTGTTGTAAGTAAAATCTTAGTCTAGTTCGTGTTAGCAGCTGCTTACAGATTATTTTTTACCTTCCTCTTTAACACATGTAACCTTTTCAGTAGCGTTCCGAAGAAACTTGTCAATAGAAATGAAATCTGAATTAAAAGTGGTTTGTGATTTTTACACAATTAAGCTACAGAGTATTAATTTAATGGAATCATGGTTTGTTGGAGTAGTACATAATACGGCAGACAAGATTTTCTACGTAACTTTAAGGGTTACGGCCATCCGATGCATGTTTCTTCGATGTATATACATACTCGTATGTATATATATAACTAAATATATAGGTTGGTACTTGGACTTATTGCAAAGTGAGATACCTAATTTTACTTGGTCAGATTATCATAGATTATCTTTAATCGTCTGCGGTAGTGAATCTTAACAACGTTGTTGCCGAACGAGAGACCTTTAAGCTTTTTCTTTCTCTACGGAAGAGAAACTCCCGACCCTTTTTTACAGACTAAACAAATAAAATGTGTCTCTTTTTTATAACTTATTTAAAGATAACATATTTAACAAGTTGAATGGCTTGGAAAACTAATTACCACAAGGTATTTCCTTGTATATATTATAGGGTCCGCCATCTAACGTTTTTTTTTTCAACTAGTGCTTATTTCGTGAATGGTAACACTTAGCTCATGTCTGATGTGACAGATAATTAGTTTTATCCTTCCGGTTAATAATGGAAAATAATTTCATTCAAATAGCTGCCTCGGCTGGCCATGCAGTAGCCTACACGATCGGTCCAATTTTTAAGCACATTATCGATTGTGTGCAGCTGTATTTCACCAATGGCTTCACGAATATTGTCCTTTAAAGCGTCAATTGTCTCTGGCTTGTCGGCGTAACACTTATCTTATATGGCACCCCACAAATAATAGTCCAACGGTGTCAAATCGCAGCTCCGAAGTGGCCAAACGACATCAGCTCTGTGGCTGATAATGCGATCTTCAAAAACAGGGCGCAAAACATCGAGTGTAGCTTCGGCTGTGTGGCACGTAGCGCCGTCCTATTGAAACCAAATGTTGCCAATATCCTCCTCTTCAATTTTTGTGAACAAAAATTCGTTCAACATATCCCGATAACGATCGCCATTGACTGTAACGGCCACTCCTTGCTCATTTTCGAAGAAAAATGGCCCAATTATGCCTCTGGACCAAAATCCGCACCAAACAGTGACTCGTTTTGGGTGTATCGGCTTTTCAATGTATGCGTGCTGGTTTTCTGTGCCCCAAATACGACAATTTTGCTTGTTTACATACCCGCCAAGATCAAAATGAGCTTCATCTGAAAAGATGATTTTTTTTGGCAAAATCTTCATCTTCTCTAAGTCGATCGCAGGTCCACTTAGCGAAGCGTAGTTCAAGCGTATACACAACCATATTCGTTCAGCGGAAGGATAAAACTAATTATCTGTCAAATCAGACATGAGCTAAGTGTTACCATTCACGAAATAAGTACAAGTTGAAAAAAAAAAACGTTAGATGGCGGACCCTTTATAAAGATACTTTAATGACAGACTTCAGTCTTTAACAAAATGCTTATTCTTTCCCATACGTAAATTAACTTGTAGCAAACAATAGCCAGGTTCGTCTGTAATAGATGTACGATAATAGTCTTTAAAGATTATCTTCTTCGAAGAGTCGAATAATTTATAAAATATATTCTCTTGTTCATTGTCAGAATGGAAAGTGAAAACCTTATGGCTAAAAAGACTACTAATGAGGTGCGGTGTGTAGACAATATGACTTAAATAATCGCATTTGTCTACAAAACTATCTATAGCTTAAATATGTTTTCATATTTGTAAAGCATCTCTAGAGAGATTAGTCGTCAACGTACACCATAAAGATTGTGGAGGCCTAAGCAATCAATTATGGTGGCCTCTAGTGCTGTTTACAAAGGTAGAAAATTGCTTCGAGCCACCCTAAAGAAAGAGCCCAGTTACTGCATATCAACTACTCGGTTTAGTGTGCTTGGGGATAGTGTAGGTTACGGAAGCGTATTTCCAGAGTGCAAGTTTTCCTATTGAGAATACATATTGATATATGTCAGTTTTAGTACTATTATACAGATTGGAAAAGTATATACTTACATATGTATTGAAACCTTTTTGTTGCATGTTTTTAGACTTTGAATAAATTAGAATTGCTCAACCGATTAAAACACAATGGAAATCAGTGATTCAAAGGTAACTATTATATTTCAAAGTTCGAGAGGTGGGCAAAGCCTGATTTTTTTTTTGTAGAAATTACTTCTGCTCAGTTTGAGGATGAATTTTGCACAATGTTGAGCAGATTTATTCTCAGTAGTGCAACAAGAAAATTCTCCTTTTTGTTTTCGAAATATCTACGAAACGTGTTGCATAGAGTGCGGACAAACATTTTTAAAACAAATGACAATCAATTAATTACTATAGGTTAGCGTCACGCATTTATCACTTTAAATCTAAAAATCAGTAAGTGACTTAGATTAGTTTTGTTAAATTCTTGGAGATGACAACGTCTAGTGAATTTACGACACATGTTTCTCGATCACGCTTTTAGGAAAAATTCCTACTTTGTTCATATTTGTCATTTAATTTGTTGGACAATTATACTCGAATGAGAAATATTCGATTAACTCACTCTTCTTTTATTAAATTTTGAATATGTAACACGTATAACTACATCTAATCCAATATATGGTATGAGTGGTCCAGAAATAAAGCGAAACAAGTCCATTTTTTGTTCTTTATATTTGTTAACAAGGCATTTAATTAATCAATCAATTAAATTAACTGTTGTCGTACTTAAACTAAGATTTTAAAAAATTGAAAATAAATTTCAACTTTGTGATTTTAAATTGTATTTTCTGCGAGAACAAAACAAAAGTTAGGGGTCAAATTTTCTTAAAAATTTCAACTGGGCTAGGTTCACTTTATTTCTGAGTCATTCGTATATTTCCTACATATCTGCATCGCTACTGCACCGCTTGTGTGGTAAGCCACATTTGCAAACATTAGTACCATTCTATCGGACGCTCAATTTTGGACCTCCTGGTTAAGCAAAGCCATTCGGCTGGATTTTGAGTCTCTATTGCTTTTTGGACCGGATTTTCCAAAGAGCTATTTTGAATATGGCAAAACTAGCTGACTTACTCTAAAGGTTAACTACTATTGGTTTCATAATGTGGGGACTTCCGCGGAAGCGTGTGCTTTTAGTCACGTTCTACAAAATCTGTTGATGTCCACAACATATTTATTTACGTAGCAAATGGCTAGTAATTCAATTAATAATTGTAAATTATAATTTTACATATAGATTAAATTTATCTGTCTTAAAATACCAGCGGCACGCTATGCTCTATGAGCATTATCAACTTCGCAATTTGCTTGATGCCTACGATAGAGGCTAAGTAGTAAAATTGTGATATTTAAACTTTGGCATGTTGCTCGGATATTCCTGGAATCAAGTGTAATGTTTCTTCCTTAGCACTTCAAATGAATTGATACTTCGAATATTAAGTTGGAAACAATTCCGAAATTTTCAAACAATTTTTTTCCTGCACGAGGCAAACTGCTCCTACAGCGGCACGTGGAGCAAATGGTAATGCACATTTAAGTCAAAATTGGCGGTACTTCGCAAATAAATAATGTTATGTACCATGTGCCCCATTAATCAGAAATCCGCAGCTACTTTAAAATAAAGTTTGTTTTGTCTAGCAAGGAACAAATATTATTAATAAAATATAAATCTGTCGCAGTTCTGGACCTAACTGTATATGTTTTGAGTACATTTTGATAACGTAGTGCCGTCTATATACGATCCTTTGGAACTCTATTGAATGCTTATTCCAAATTGTTGAAGACGATATACAGATCTCTGGAGCATTACAATGTTACGATGTTTTTCCATCATTATCCGTAAATTTTGAATTATCTATCACACGTTTTCCGTACATTGCAGACTTCGTTGTTCGCCGTAAAAAGCGTTTCCACTGACCTTAAATTAATTTCGGTGATTGAATCTCTTGCGAAAAATCTACCGCTCTATTCTCCCCTTTTTTCAACTTTCGACGACTATCTCAAGATGCACTATATCGGCCTAAATTTGTTTTGATTTTTTCATTGATTGTAATTTTTTTCGTAACTCATCGATCGAAGTGTAAGAATAATTAAGTGTACTTAATTAAGGCTCTATTCTTCGAAGTCAAGCCAACAAGCCTCTTCAGTTTCACACTTCAAGTTCTGCATACCCGACCTAGGTGATTTAGCACAATCAACTAACATAGGTGGTGGTCGTTGTACAGTTCGTAAAATATCTCGTATTTTCGTATTCAATGTTAGTAGTATACAATCCGTTGCGTACGTTGCGTCGACATATTCGACTGACAGCTAGATAGAGTATACACTTTGTTATGGAAGCAGGCCCATAAGCAACGGATATGACGGAAAGTACGGATAAAGTAGGTTACTTTCTACAATACTTTTTCAATCCGTCGATCCGTTGACAGTTCACACATTCACACATTGAGGACCATACATTCACATATTGAGGTTCACGCATTCACAAATTGAAAGTAAGCACTTTCATTAGTGAAGCCATTGATAGAATGAAGAAAAATTGTCGTAGCTTAAAGAAAACATTGAGATTAATTGACATTTCAATTATTTTGTTTCGTTTCGTTCGTTATTCTGCCAAAGTATGCTACGGATTCTATGGGACTGTCATTTACGTCAAATACGTCAACTTCAAACTATCCGGCATCGTTACGGACGCAATGGATTCTAGGGGCCGGGCCCTTTAAACAGCAGTCATCAGCTGTCAAATTGTGAGTTAGTCGTCATCAGTAGTAACCAGTGAGTCGTCGTGGACATCAGCCGTTTTAGCCGCCGTATCCCGTGCCCGTATAACGTAGTTCAACAGTGGAATCTTACATATACGAGTACATATTAAATTATTTTCATTTCCTATTATTAAAGCAAAGTTAACTTGACTGGTGCATTTTTATTAAGAACTTTACATATATTCTATCAGTATCAGGCGACGTAAAGCTAATAAAGGACGCTATACCGTATTTAACCGTCATCACAACCGATGACAGATACCATTACGGGTTTTATTACTAAGCTAACTCGTAGCTCCAATGATAGGAGTCAGTTGTAAGCCGGTTATGATCTTGTTTCTTGGGAAATGGGTTTCGAGTACGATTATTTCGAACAAGTTTTTTGTCATCTGATTTTCTGAGTGTTTCGAATCTGTCTGGTTTCCTCGTTTTTCTGAGTTTTATCAGCTGTTTTGTTTCACTGATTGCTTCGCTCCTTACGAAATCTCAATGAGACTCTTATATTCTTTTTGTTTCGATCTGTAAAAATTGCAGTCCTCTTGCAAATAAGTTTTAAGTCACCTTTTTAAAAGTTTTGTACTGCTACTACGAAGTCCCTGCATATCTGCTACCATAGAACAAGCGATATACAAATGCTTTTTCTTTGGCAAAATGCATCAGATTAAAACATTTGGCGAGGTCACCGTTCTTGTTCTGAACTTGGCAGTTTCTTGACTTTTTCCATATTGCTGTGCATGGTATGCTTCATTCGTTTACTTAATTATACGTGTTAATATCGTTATATTAACGTCACCTAAAACGACTCTGAAGAAAGGGTGGTAAACGATCTATCAAAGTACTCGTATAATACGAGTATATGTTACATTCATCCCTTGTATAGATAACGTATAATTTATTGTATGTGCCTTCTTAGAATTTATTCATCCTTATCAAAGTTTAATTTTTACAATTATTATTATTGTCTTCTTGTACAATGTTCATGTAAGACTAGCGTGATAAACATTTTATTGTGACAAAATGCAGCGGTATTAAAAAAAATTTATGAGGTTTTAGTGTAGCATTGTTGTCAAAAATTTAAATATAAATTTTGTTTACAGGGTAAGGTGTCCTTAGATATTGCGAGTAATGCATTATACTAGCGAATCGGAGATGAATCAAACCTTACAGAACAAGATTCTGTAGTAGTTTTACTGACTGAAAAGTAACCAAAGTTTTGAAGCTCCGGTAGAGACGAAAGCAAAACCAATCATCTACACATAGTGGCAGCTTAAGCGAGTAACAGGATCTCAAATTTTTCGAATACATACCGTATTGCAAGTATAGTAGGTTATCGTTGAGGTCTTTGCTTTTTTCTTTATAACATACATATTGAATTTTCTATCTAACACTACTCCCAAGAAAATTTTCCGTTGGGCTCCGTAAATTTGTGAAATACCAAATTCTGGTGATATTCTTTTGTTGGTAAAAAGAATCAATTCTATGTACTCGTATATTATCTTTTACAGATTAACCGTAAGTCTTGAGTTGTTCATCCGGATGTTAACTATGGATAAAGTCCTCTCTTTTTGTTGCTAACAGTGAAAACGAATTTCTTAGTCGCTGGTAGTGATAAGTCGTCAGCATATGTTACTGCTCTAGCACCTCTATATGCTGACAACTTAACTCTGAGTTAATAAGGTTGGTTTTTTTAAGATTAAGTTTTAAGGGTACCAATAAATTTATTCTTATTCTTAACGAATAAATAGACCTTTATTCCAAATTCAATCGAAAGCATTTAGGGTTTTCTAGAACCGCTCCTTTCGATTCTCCATCTTGTTCAATGGACAAAATCTTTAGACGGTCAGGACATTAACCGTAAATTCGAAATATTTAGTTATATTGTATCTCTGTCTCAAATATGTTTGAATACTTACAGTGTTGGCCAAAAGTAAAGCAACTTTTACATAAACACAAGCCTCTGTGGTAAAACTGATTAAATTGCATTATGTTTCATTAAGTTTTTCTTTACAGAACAAGTAAATGTATTTGAACACAAAATATAAGAAACAAAAATTATTATTTTTAAGTAGCAAAAATAAAAAAATAAAAATACTCTAACATGTCGATTTTAAGCTGGACAAAACTAAAGCAACTTCATACGAGTAGTAATTTCATATTTAATAATAATCATCGCGACTAAACCGCAATATTTTGTGGCGAAATCTTTGTTTGCTATTACTGCACTAAATCTTCTAGGGACACTATCGATCAGATTGGAAATTATAGAGCCTGGGATGGTTTTCCAAGCCTCCTGGACTTAAATATTAAGCTCGTCCCTATTGATGAATTTCTCCCAAATTATTCGTCGTTCTACAGTCTCCCATAGATACTATCGATTTGAGATAGGGGGACTGGGCTGGCATTCCATAACATTGATTTTCTGATCCCGCAACCAAGAACTATTTTTGAACCATTCTTCGGATTTTTATCTTGGTGAAATATCCATTTCAGTGGAAATTTCTCCTCAGATTGTGTTTTCAAGTGTACTTTTGTAAATAAATTGGTCAATAGTTTTATCTATTTTATATATGAGAACAATTCAATGCCCAGAAAATCATCCCCATACCATAATGTTTCCTTCTTCATGCTTCAAAGTGCTCTTTTAAGTATCGGGGATTCAATGCTTTATTAATTAGCCAGCGGATACGGCGAAAGCTATTCGATCCCTTCAAATTAAACTTTGATTCGTCGGAGAATAGTATTCGTTTTCGTTTTAGTGGATATTGAGTAAAAATACTTAATATGGTCATTTGCAAATTTCAGTATTGCACTTTTAGCTGAAATAAATGGTTTCTTTACGATCCCGAATGATGAAAGACAACCATCAGCAGGCCTCCAACGAAGTGTACTGGCGATAGCTTTTGTGCTAAGCTAGTTTTGTAATTCCATAGATGGCATAAAGGAATTACTCTTTATCGTTCTAATGATCACTTTGTCTTGTTAATACAAAATTTCATTATTTTAGGGTGATTTCAAGCTATTTCAAAACTTGTAATTCCATTAATTAATTATAAGCGATAATTTAAATTAAGATTAACAAACGAAATAAAACTCAAGCAGAAACTGTTTGATATGCTTAATTTTTCGTGTAAAATTTTGTATGTTTCTTATTTCTTCAGGTATTGTGTTTATTGTTTTTGGTACTACATAACAAAGTTCTCTTTTTTCATATACGTTGTTAATATCTGAAATCTCTAGCATTCCCTGAGCTCGTCTTCGTGTGTTTTGGTTGTGTTGAATGGGTTTCAAAAATCGTTGGTCATACATATACGTTTTAAGTGATGTCATCTGGAATATTGCTCGAACAACTAGAACTTTGAAAGAAGTGTTAAAAGGTCTCAGAATTTTAAGAAGACTATGCTGAATGCACGAAATTGTATCCATATGAGTGTTTGCCGCATTTACCCATGCCAGAATTCCATACCTTATGCGCAATTCTTCCAGAGAATAATATACCTGTTTCATTACCTCAATACTTGAAAATTTTTTTAAGTATACCATATCTAACTTTTCAAATGGAGACGCCATGAACTTTTTAAATGGAGACGCAGGGCATTTATATGATCAGCCCAAAGAATATTTCATCTATTGTAACTCCCAGATATTTTATCCGACTGACAACTTTAATTTTTCGTTTCCCAGCCGATAATGGACATACGTAGTGCATTTTGATGAAAGATGTTAATTTCATTACTCCGCTTTGATGGTGTACGTATATACATAACTTTAGTTTTATTAACGTTTATTATAACCATTATCGTGACACCATTTTGTGACAGCACCAAAATCACTTTGTAGGATTTTAACGGTAGAGCTCAAACCTTTATGCTTTACAACTACAGCTATGTCATCCGCATAAGCGTATACATAACTCTTTTTGAAAATTCGCAAAAGTTCGTTGGTAAAAAGTATAAATAAGATCGGGCCTAGTTTAGAACCTTGTGGCACGCCATATATACTTTGTTTTTCTTGGCTTATTCCTGTTGAAACCTTCACTCTTAGATTTCTAACAGTAAGATAGCTTTTGAGCCAATTTGATAAAATTCCCCTCACACCGATTCTGCTTAAGCTTTCAATAAGTTTGTCATGACATAAAGTGTCAAATGTCTTGCTGAAGTCAATAAAGAGTACTAGGACGTTATGATTTTTATTTAGACCTGCATTGATTACGTTGGTAAACTCGCCTAGCAATTTGTCCGTACTTTTTTCCTTTTGGAAGCCATACTGGTTTGGATATAAAACTGCATGTCTCTTTATAAAGCTATTAAGCCTATTGACAATGACCTGTTCTAAACACTTTTCAATAGTAGGTAAGATTGAGATAGATCTGTAGTTTTGAATATTATTTTTCATACCTGCATACCTGTAGAAAAATAGCCGTTTTCATTAATTGGGAGTACATGTCCTTGTGTAATAATTTTATTTATTATTGCTTGTATTACCGGGCAAAGTTTTCGGGTATTAAGTTTAAGATCTATCGGTCTTATTTTGTCCGCTCCAGGTCTGTTTTGATGTTTAAGTTACACAACATTTGAAAGATTTCTTCCTCTGTTTCTTCAACATAAATACTCTCTTGTAGCTGCACATTCTCGTGATTCGACATTTGGAAGTTACATAAGTGCAATTGATCAGCGAAATGTTCTACAATATCATTTAAATCATTACTATTCGCAATAAAATTATTGGTGATAGTGTTATCTATTGAGAGCTTCTTTCTAGCTAATCATGAATTATGATCCATGTTTTCCTAGTATCACTTCGATTATTAATGAATTGCAGTTTGTAATAGTTAACTTTGGTGGCTTAGATCTTTATGTTGACAGCATTTCGGAAATGTTTGTATTCTTGTTCGTAACTTTGACTATTTCGATTGTTTCTCCATCTCCTATAGAGCTCATCTGTCCTCTTACACATTTGAATTATTTCTGCCGTAATCTACGGTTTCTGTTTTCTTGTTTTTTTTTATTGTTTTGGTTTTGCTACATAGCTTCAGTATATATCCTATTAATTTTTTCGACGAATTTGTTGTATAGACTTTCCACATTATTTTCCTCTAATATATTTTCCCAATTTGTTCTTTCTATTAACATATTTACTTTTTCTTGATTTATATGTACAACGTTCGATTTATTTGTTACTTGACTTTTAATAGTGTTTTTTGTTGCATATGAGATCACATAGTGATCAGAGAGATCTGTTTCGATGATATATTTAGCTTTAAAGGCGTGACATAGATATGGTCAATGAGGGTAATAGTGTTTCTCTTTACATTTGTAAGACCTTTTGCAGCCATAATTTCCATATATCCTAGTACCAGCGAGTTGTTCTTATCTTGTACATTTATGTTCATACTCGTATCTAACAGTACAATATTTATTTTGCCTTCTTTGATTACTTTATTAATTTCTTCTACAAATCTAGCAATATTTATTCTTGGCCGCCTATATATTGCGTGAATATATTTTATTTCCCCCTTATGAGTTATTTCCAAATGTATTCCCTCATAGTTTATAGGATTTATTGGTATTGATTTAAAACTTATATTCTTGAGTATGAGTAGTTGTGGTCAAAGTAACGGTTTTTCTATTTCTACCGTAATAAAAAATTACGGAGCAAATTGAGTTGCCTTTGTTTTGGCCAGTTGAAAAATAAAGTAAATTCTATTGGATGTTTGTATTGTTTTTTTTAATACGGTAAAATTACTGTTCACTGATTTTATAAATTAATCATCAATAGTCCAATCTATTGGAAACATCTTTTTTAACTTTTTGGATTAATTTATATGAAATGTATCAGAAAACACGGACTTGCGATTTTAGTTTTGGCCGACACTGTATGTATTTAATTCCGAATTGAAAAAAAAAGGACTGTGTTGGCACAATATGCATTATCGGCATTTGTGTTAAGCTCATAAGGTTTGATATTTTCGTTTATAACATTTATCAAGAACTAATTTTGTCAATACTTATACAGAGTACTCCGGATAAAGTGGCGGAAACAAATCATTCCAAAAATTTAGCAAATCTCTCAAAAAAAGGCATACAAAGATTCCTAAGTATTCTGTAAGCAGTTCGTAGTTTTTTTTTTATCGAGGTGTTAGCGCCTAATTATGGTAGACTATTCAACACAAGAATACGCAGATATTGTTTATGCCACAGTAATGGTGAATAAGATTGTAGCACTAGAGAAGATATTCTGTAAGGACTGCACCAAAATACGATTGATTTTTTAAGTTGAGAGAGGCATGTACAAAGCGGAAAATGGGAAGAGATTCACATTCTACTAGACCTGAACGATTTTGAAGCTACGACGATATTTTACAGTATCTCAGTCTAAAAAGAAATAAGCAAACATTTTAATCTAAGCAAGACGTATGCCTGTAGAGTTTTGAATTCAAAAATTAGTACAACCGGGAAGTGGTTGTAGTTCTGCAAACACAATTTCGAAATACACTCTATGGATGAAAACTTCATTGGCTGAATTTACCATTAATATAATAATTTATTTCTACAACTTGCTTATAAGAACGGAAAATAAACTCCAGCTTTTGATACAGAGAGCTTTTCATCCCAAGATCAATATCATTGCATAAGAAAGCATATGGGGTAGCAAGCCAGTGTTCCTCTAAGGCTTAATTCGTATTTTATTTGGAAGTTTAGAGGAGCCAGCTAGCAGAACCGGGTTGACAAAGGGGGCAAATTAAGAAAGGCCATTGTATACAGCAGCAATGCGGGCTCGCGAAAATATGATAATTCGTGTGTAGGGTATGGCCATCTTGTTAACTGCAATATCTCGGGAATTATTGTAATCACAATTAATTTTTATTTATGAGGAAGCATGAAGGCCATTGTGTACTTATCAGAACCATAGAACTAATGAGACACTGCGAAAATAAAAGAAAAATTATGTCGCTAAAATTTGTACATATGTTCTTTTCCTATTTTAAAATTTAGGTGGTGTCTTTAAAAAGATCTGTTCTTTTTTTTCTTTAATATACCAAGATACACATCTGTAGGCTACAAAAATAATAATGAGATATGCATCTCTTCGCAAAAGAGAGAAACAAAATCATATGTTGAGGTGTTTGAAGAAACATAATTTATTTCTAACCTTGCACAAATCTTGATACAATGGCACTAGAGTAAAAAATACTTTCACGAGTACTTAAACTAAACGCTACCACATTTATTACCACACCTTACCCACGTTAAAATCTACGTCCCGGAGAGGATACATTTCCGACCACCACTCATACAATCCTTTTCTTCAAATATGTAAGAATTCACCCCTTAAAGTTTTAAACACTTTTCCGTAATGCCCTGTATATTGCATCACGAAGTTTTAAGTTCAACCTATATTTCATATACTTGTCAGTTTCTTTGAAATGTACCAATTGACGTTACAATTCAGATGAATTGATAATATCTTGTATGCATAGCAGAGCATTCGTTTTCACATTTGGAATAAAAAGAACTGATGAAAACAATTTTGGTTGTTTCTATACAAAATTTAACCATTTGTTTTTTTTAGGTAATCGCACCGAAAGAAATAGTAAATCTAAACCATTTACCTAAAGAAGAACGTATCCAATTTATAAATTCTTTTGATCGATTATTTTGTGACTGCGATGGTAAGCACTTTTCATTTCTCTATCAATTTTTATTGCGTATACTCAAAACCGTAGGCGTTATTTGGCAAACAATGCAAAGTCTAATCCCAGGTACTGGTCAAGCTATCGAATATTTACGTAGTATAGGCAAAGATGTGGTGTTTGTAACAAACAACAGTATCCGGCCCATTGAAGATCAGTTATTGAAGATGCAAGAAAGTGGTATCAAGGCAACAAAGGTGCTTATATTCTTATCAACTCCAGATGTTTTCTTTTTCATATTAACCAAATTCTTTGTAATTTAGGAGCAAATAATTCATCCAGCTCAGACTATAGCTGATTACCTGAAGAGTATTGAATTTGAGGGACTAATTTACTGCATTACTTCAGAACCCTTTAAAGATACCCTTAGATCGGAGGGTTTTGAAGTGATTGATGGGGTAGGCGTTTTCATCATGTTAAGAATGTTTTTAGAAATGATCTTATTATACATTTTCTCATAGCCCAATAGAATGCTTGAAGAAACAATCGCGGACCTTGCAGCGAATATATTTAGCAAGGATCCTGTCAAAGCTGTTATAATCGATGTGGATTTCAACCTGTCCATAGCAAAACTAATGCGAGCTCATATATTTCTGAAAAATCCCAATTGCTTATTTTTTGGTGGAGCTGCTGACTTACTTATACCATTGGGAACTTGGGATATTATTGGTTCGTACATACATAGTATTTCTGTTAAATAAATTATATTTTCAATTAACAGGTTCTGGTCCATTTATACATGTCGTGGAAGAGTCGGTAGAACGAAAGGCTATTATTCTCGGAAAACCAGGAGAAGCTCTAACCGGTTATTTGAGAAAAAGATGCAATATTGACAATCCATCGAAAGTGCTTTTTGTTGGAGATACATTGGCGTGTGATGTGAAATTCGGAAAGATGTCCGGCTTTCAGACTTTGCTTGTTTTAACTGGGGGTACAACAAGAGATGCATTGTTCGGTCAAATTTCTGAAGATCAGACTCCTGATTACTATATTGATAGTTTAGCTGATTTAAATAATTTTATCTAAAAATGCATATTATATAGACATTAATATTAAAAAAAATTACTGCATTTTTTTTTTTTGTTAAGAGTTCATTACATATGCAGTAAAGACTATGTAAAACATTTGTGACATTTTCGATATCCCTGCTTCTCGTCTTAAACTTAAATAGAAACAAACAATACAAATGGCGTGCAAAAGAGTTCTTTTAGCAAAATCCTGCTAAATACGTATATTGATCGGAGGAGCAAAGTGTAATCCAACTTTTTCTTAATTACATAATTATATTGTCATTCAGTCACAGTTCATTTCAAAGGAAGAAAATCTAAGCCATCTTCGACTCAAAGAAAATAACTCAGGGGAGTCCGATGGGATACATTTATACTATTCTGTTTAATTACACGATAAACAACGATCACTATCCAATGCATTGGAAGGCAGCGGTGGTCCGGCTAACGATACTCAGATGGGTGATCAAAAGAGCCATGCAATGGAGTAATGGGATTGTGGACAAAAAAAAGTTCCAGATAACCAAATCGGTTTCAAGGCAAAAAGCGATATCTCACATGCCGCATCTAAACTGGAATATGATGTCCAATGTATCAAAAGAAAAAAGCCTTCAATAACTTGTGGATAAAGGGACTCTTTTGTAACCTCAAAATAATCTCAGTATTAGACAGTTCATTTGAAGAATAGTATTTTCACTTCTGCTGGAATATTTCAATTTAAAAATGTTTTGCAACAAGGTGCTGTTAATCCACTGATCCTCTTCAACATCTATTTGAGTGATTTTGTGTAATCACTCCGCCATGGCAAAATGACGTCATCGAGCCGGTATTGTTTAATAATACGAGCATGGTCTTGCTACGCGACTTCGTTAAGGTTAAGTGGTGTTGCGACGACTGTATGTAACTATTCCCTTTAGAAAAGTTTTCCACCGTAAAACAGCACCGGCAAGTACTTTCACTTTCTGAGATCTCGCGATCTCGCGATCTGGATCTGGATCAGATCAATATCTATTTTTGCCTTTACAAAGCGATTGTGTTATAAGATAACTCGTTGTGGGGCTTCTACATGGCTAAGTACGTACTTCGAGATACATGTTTTTTTTATATACGAGCATTCTAATATGGAATAAAGAGCAATACTTGTTGTGGGCATCTGGACATCGAATACGTACTTATTTTGTATATTTTCTTATACATTATACCACATTTGTGCAATATTTAACTTTTAAGATTTTGGTCAGAAAATAGTTAAAATCAGACATAACGTTTAGAATTTGAGATATTTTTAGAAGAATGTCATATTTTAGGAAAGTATTTTACTATGGAGCCTAATATCAGCCTTCAAACAGATAACACCTACGAGTGCCTTTAGTCAATTAAAATCATTAACCTCTGGTACTGTATACACTTTAAAATTTTCAAATTAAAATTAACTAATCTGTAAGCTATAAAATCAATTACCATTATTATTTTTTTCATAAAAACGAAAACAAACGCTATTAAAAAATTTATTTGTCATACGATATTGTAAAAGTCTAGAGATATTTTTAAACAGATAATATGTGACTGACATTTTTACACGGTCACAAAGGGAACTGACTATGTATTTCATAGATTTATAAGTGAACAAGTTAATATTTGATTTAGGAGCTAAATATGCCTTAGATAGATAAACCCGATAGTTTTGGTTAAAGGGTAACTGCGACGTTAAATTTATAGTCAAAAGTAACACAAGAACCAGACTAAATACTCGTATTTCAAATTCACAAGCACCATCTGGCTGTGATTATATATACAATATGTACATATATCTTCTGTAAATGCCTCTTCTGATGAAATCACATTCGTATTGCCTTAATTTATTAAATTAATAAGGTAAATATTTGTCGCCACCACGATACGACCAATTTTCCAGCAGCTTGTAATTCAGTAATAAGTAGGACTTAGTTCATTTGAATTCCTGAGACAATACTTGATATGGTTTCAAACATTTACAGATTTATTGATAATATCTTCCATTGGTTTTGAACTTTACTATAGCTATAGTGCAATTGGCTATGTTGATGACAGTTTTATTGAACGACGATATTTTAGAGTACGTCTGAAATTGGGCTTGAGGGTATACTGATGAGCATTCATAGTAAGGCAGGTGTTACGGTTAAAAGTTTGAAGGGGTGGAATGCAACTGACGATTTTTATGGATCACTGGTGGTTGAAAAAGCGATAAAACAGATGAGACACCAGACATTACGTTAGTGTTCGAGCGTGTTCATTGTTTGAGTGATATTAAGACCCCATAAAACCGAACCCATATCTTGGGTATTTTGTTAATTTACCCTGCAATTTAAAAGCAGTTAGTGGAGTGGGAATGCTTATTAAAAGCAATATTCCTCATGTACACAAACCAATAAATTCAAATGTTCTATCGACTGCCGTACAAGTCGACATGGGTACTAAGGTTACGATTATCTGTGTTTATATTCTTCCTGGGCAACCATTCACTCATTCTAACTTGGAGAATATCATTCGGAAGATGTAACAACCATACATATTCACTGGTGATGTCAACTCATGGAGTGTGCTTTTGGGTTACCTTAAAACTAACAAGAGGGGTGCAGGTATTTAAGAATTTATCACAAAATCCGACCTAACCATATTAAATGACGGTTCTCCCACCCACTTGTCAACGCACAGCTCTCTCACTCATGATGTCTCATGCTGGTCTTCAATACTCTTCCCAAAAATAACTTGGCACATCTCAGATGATCTGCATGGTAGCGTTCATTTCCCAATATCTATTTCATTGCTGTTATCATCTAGGCATGAAACCATCAAACATACCCCAAAATACAAAACAGATCTGGCTAACTGGAACTCATTTAAAAATATACTTGTACATCACCTCGCAAAATTTACCACTTGTATGAACAGGAAAGTTGCGATTTTACTTAAATGCATTCGGCATGCTGCTAATCACTCCATCCCCCAATCGTCTCCCCCAACGACCAAGCGATACGTGCCCTGGTGGAACCCTGATTTGACTAGGCTAAGAACTGAAAAGTTTACGACTTGGAGGGCTTTCAAGAAAAATCCTACCCAATTCAATCTGTTGACCTATAAAAAAGCTAATGCTCTTTTTAGGAGATTGCTAAAAATCAGTAAGACAAAAAGCTACAGGAAATATTAATCCAAACTCATCCCCAAACACAGTTTGGCAAAAAAACAAGGACTTTGACAGGCAACTCAACACATAAAATATTGTCTATTAACACGCAAGCTGGCTCTATAACCGACCCTATCGAAATCTCCAACTTCTTTGCCCAAACCTGGTCATCCAATTCAGTTAAATCCAACTTTCCATCGGCCTTCAACATCAATCGATTGGAAAGCCTCAATGTAATTCCACTACCTGCAATGAATGCGGCATCACAACGTATTGAAACTAATATCACTATGCTTGACTTTGAGAGCCGTCTATGCAAATTACATGGCAAAACACCAGGGCGTGATAGGATTTCCTATCCTATGATAAAAAATCTTCCAGACTCAGCTAAGTTAAGACTTTTATCCTTGTATAATAATATTTTCAGTAAAGGTATCATACCACAAAGCTGGAAAGTAGCCACCTAAACCCAAGAACTATATTGCAAATGTAAATGGCTATCGTCCAATATCACTGCTTCCTTGCTTATCAAAGGTTCTTGAAAAGATAATTGCAAACAGAATTGTACCTTTAAAAAGCTGTTAAGTCCTAATCAAGTCGCATTCAGGCCAAGAGGAGGGTGCATAGATGCCCAACTCCACATTGACTACGTTGTCACAAACGCCCTCTCAGCATGTAACCTTCTTACAATTCTAGCCTTAGATTTTGAAAAGGCCTTCGACCGCGTAGGCATATACTTTATTCTTAACAAATTAAGAGTATGGGGAGTACGACCGAAAATTTTTAGATATTTTAAATCCTTTTTAACGAACAGAAAGTGCTGCATTAAAATTCGAAACATGTTCTCAGTTCTCACGCCGCTCGATAATGGTATCCCCCAAGGATCTCCATTGTCGGTCATATGCTTTGTAATCGCTTTTAATAAACTAAGTGACATTACATCCAATTACAAGGATCTTGATCACTGTTCTATGCTGAGGATGCATATATACTTTGCAAATTCAATGATCTTGATAAAACAAAGTTTGTTCTAGCTTGCTCAACGATATTTATGAATGGTCTTATATTTTTGGCTCAAAACTTTCCTTAGAAAAATGTAAATTAATTCACATTTGCAGAAAGAAAAATTGTACAAGCGTAGATTTAACTATTAACAACACCATAATAGAAACAGTATCAAACCTCAATGTTCTAGGCCTTTAAATTAACAACAGGTACAACTGGAAACCTCATTACACTAGTCTTAAGAAAGCATTAACAGCGCGGCTCAATATTATTAAGTATCTAGCATCTAAAAATAGTAATGTTCATGTTAACTAACTTTGTAATATTACAAAGTTGTTAGTTTTAAGTAAACTTTGGCCATCTAAGGTTCTTCTCCGAAATCCACAAAAAATATAATTGCACCAATATACCACCAAGCAGCAAGGAAAAGCCTAGGTGCCTTCCCAACAACACCAAACAAAAATATACTTCCTGAAGCTGGGCTCCCAACACTAGAAGAGCGATACTCTGAAATCATCATGAAACTCAATGTCAAGATCCTATTTCAAACAGGATCGATAGTAGACAAGGATACGAATAAGGCCACTACCCACAAATGCAACAGGAGGATCCCTTCCGCAATACACAGGATCCTAGATTCTAGGTGCAATTTAAATTTATCCTGCAGTAGAACAACGAAATTCACACCAACTCAACCACCATGGTCGCTAAATAGAGATTCAGTAATCCTCAAGCTACAAGAGTTGTGAAAGGATGTAACAGGTAATGCTATTTACAAATCACGCTTCCTGGAGATCTCAACTGACTTAAAATGTAAAGGCTGGAACTTCTTGTATACAGACGGATCAAAAACAGAGACAAACACAGCTTATGCAGTTGTAAATCAAGAAGGGTCTATAATCGTACAGGGAATCCTACCAAACATTGCCTCCATCTATACCACCGAAGCACTAGCCATACTTGAAGCCACAAGGATAACAGTCTATCAGTACTACAAAGCATCGTAAAGCCACTTAACGACACAATCATTGTAGCAAAAATTCGTGATCTCCTAATTAAATCAAAATCCAAGATAAAGCTTATGTGGACACCAGGTCACGCAGGAATTAAGGGCAATGAATATGCAGACGCTCCTGCAAACTCTGTGCTAAAGGCCCCAGCTCTCACCTATAACACCTTCTCTCGTGTTGACTTAAAGAGATACATCCAGCAGACATGCCACAGCCAACAACTACTTGAATGGGAACGTTATAACCACCATTACAAAACTGTCAACCCTATAAAAGTTCAGCCCAAATTTCCAACAAACATCCCCAAATCTGACATAAAAATGTTTATCCGACTCCGCCTTGGTCATACTGCATATACCCATCAACACCTGTTCAAAAAGGAACCACCACCAACCTGCCCCACTTGCTTCAGCAGAGTAACAGTTACTCATCTACTAAGCCCTTGCTTCCTTTCATCACCACTCCAAAACAACTCTAGTCCGGATCAAGACCCATTGGAACTCCTCAATGTACCCAAAAGAAGAAATATTGAGATATTATAAAGAATTTTGGAAAGACTTAAAATCTCAGTGTAATTATATAATTGTTTTTCATTTTTACGCTAAAAGAGCCGAAAGCCGTTGCTGCTAGCTTGCTCTATTGTTTATATTGGTAACAATTTTCAATTGTATATTGATATTCTAATAAGTAAATAGATAAAATAAAATCAATTGCCATCATATCATGCTAAAAATGATTAAAATAAACGGTATCCTGTCAAATCGACCAATTACAATTATCTACAACTATAATACAATTGCTAAGAAGTTTGACATTTGTAAACTAGACAACTGCAGTATACAAACAGACAAGCAATGGAGCGCTATACTCCGCAAGAGCGTGGAATAATTGTGTCGATGTTTTTGACCAATAATTGGTCGGTGGTGTTAGCGGAGCGTGAATTTCGACGCGCTTAATTACTCGACTCGAACAGAGTGGAACCACAGGAGAGCATGCAGGGGGGCGTGGCTACCACCGGACTGGTCGTTCGGCCGAGAATATCGCGGCTGTGGCTGCCAATGTCGCTGAGAACAAAGAAACGCACTTGGGCATTACCAGACGGACCCTCAGCGAATTTTAGTGAATGACTTACACATGTTCCAGTACAAAGTGCAAACAGTGCGTCAGTTAATGCCTCCTGACCGTCAGTCGCGTGTGAATTACTGTCAAGCCATCTTCAAACTCAACAAAGAAGAGGACGATTTTAAATCTAAGTCATCATGAGCGACGAGGCGCATTTCTACTTAAGCGGTTACGTCAATAAACATAATCTTTGTTTCTGGGGCACTGAAAATCCGCTTGTGATGCACGAAGGGCCATTACATCTACTCAAAGTCACTGTGTGGTGCGGCGTTCACGCGGCCGTATTTTTTTGAGGACGCCATCAGCAATACGGTCACTGTTGCTGGCAAACGCTACAGGGCCGTGAAAAACGACATCTTACCGCCGGAATTGGATGAGCGGGGCTTGGTGAACATGTGGTTTCAACAAGATGGTGCAACCGTATACACAGCACGAGACAAAGTGGATATTGTGTAGGAAACGTTTCCTGGTCGCGTAATCTCCCGTTTTGGTGATTTGGCATGGCCAGCAAGTTCGCCGAATTTAATCATCCCAGACTTCTTCCTTTGGAGCTACTTGAAGTCGCGAGTCTATGCCAACAAGACTCAGACAATTGAAGCGCTTAAGGAGAATATTTGACAGCAATGCGAACAGTTATCACCGGAAATCTTGCGTAAAGTCATGGAAAATGCGATAAAACGGGCACAAATTTATCTTTTCCACTTAACAGAAACAATAGTACTCGTAAAGGTTCAAGTAAAGATTTCCATCACTCAAAATCATTTTTTTAATTTACTAAAAAAGTAATTCGAAAATAAAATTGGTTGATTAATTTTGTGCCACCTTGTACATTCACCTCCATGATGGCGTAGTTTCGCACTATTTTCCTATCATACACTATGCATGAATGTATATCCAAATTACCTTTTGCCTCACAAGTAGTCTCCAGACTGTCAACCCGATCTGCATACAGACTTTTCGTAATCACATTAGATATTAGATTAGATATTAGATTAGATATTTAGTCGCCTTTCGTACGAACTGCGGCAAAATTCTATAATTCGTATTTTGTGGGATCAGAAGCTATGCATATTGTCTTTATAGGTTTAGAAGAGGTCGCAGAGATCTTATATGCGCAGCGCTAAGACCTTCAAATGTATACGAGGCGTATGTGAAAATTGTTCGCAATATGTATGATACGATGATGTTAAAAAAAAAGTAAAATATACAGGGGGATTAACTGAGAATCGGAAGTTAAAGTTCGAGTTCAACAAAATAGTAGATTTCTTGTTTTTAATGTTGAGCAAGAAATTTTTTATTGAAGCAGGACATTACCAAGCCTTGGGAAATTCTTCTCTTCTTTTCGCCTTAAAATTCCGCTTAAACTTAAAGATTCATTATACACGACATCAGTTCGTTCAGCTTTTACATTGGCATTGCAAATAAGCCTATGTCAGCGGCTATAACAAAAGGCTGTGCAAATTGATTGCTTTTTGGCGTGTTCAACAATGTTCATCGGAAAATCCAATGCAAAAACAAAAGAGGCCAATTTTAAGCAGAGGTTTGAAGAAGAGGCCTTGATCACTCAAAGGTAAAAATATTAGCAAACTCTTGGCCTCAGGAATAAGGTAGAATGGTTCGTAAGTCCGCAAATTTGGGTAACCCCACGATCTGCGCCGTGTCAATACAATAATGATATGCGTTGGATATTAAACGAAAAATAAGTTAATGGTGGAATAAAGGCATAGTTCTTATTGAGAGATATCGTGGTAGTAAAATAACTCTAAAATACATACTTTTATGTCCATCAGAGGGGTACTAAGTTTTATAGAAAGGAATGCGCATTCGTGGTAGGTACCTTATTATAAGCTATGTGATGCAATAAAATATTTAGGTCTAAGTTAAAATTAAATTCTGAAGAAATATCATCTTTTTATAACAGACATACAAATACAAACATATCATTTGAGCGCAAAGAAAGGTCAAACTTAAATAAATTTAAAAATAAGTTGGCAATTGGCCCAGCAATTTCGAGAGTCTTTTCAAATTGCTGCAGATATTACAGTATGAATTGTTGAATATCATGTCGTACCACATGTAAAATATATGTAATTACTTACTTACTCTAACACATTCACATCAGCAAAACATAACCAATGCAGTAACTGTGATCCACACTATTTTTCACCTCAGTTATCTTATTTACATAAGAACAAAAGTGTACATAGGAACACGTATAAATTGAAGTATCTTTTAATAAAACGTTCATTCCTTCTAAACGAAAAGTCGCTTGAGTTTCATTTTCCCGCAACAAAAATTTATGGCCCCAGTCTCTTATTTGTGAAAAAAAAATTTAATTAAATACGCAATGAGTTCCGGGTTGTACAATATCAAGAGCTGGACGATGAAAACTGGAACAGCTGGAAAGTGCAAATTCGGTCGGTGCTGTTACATAGTGAGCTCTGGGGATACGTATCTGGAGAAACTTCCAATCCAGCAGCATCAGCGGGTACAGCATCTGCTATGGCGGAATGGAAGTTAAACGATAGCAATGATGTTGTTGTCTATTAAAACCTCACAGGTATTGTACATCAAAAACTGTGAAACGTCGAAATCTGCATGGGAGAGGTTGGAGGAAGTTCACGCTACACAAGGACCAGGGAGGAAGGTAACTCTGTTCAAGCGGCTCATTAATTTGAAAATGGCGGAAAACTCATCCATGGTCGGTCATCTAAATAGTTTTTTCGATGTGTTTGAAGAACTAAAAGAGGCCGACATTAAGACGCAGGATGATTTGATCACGATAACTCTCTCGTCAAGCTTACCAAAAGGTTTCGAGAATTTTGTCGTTGCGATTGAATCCAGAGACGATCTACCTACAACTCAAAAGCTTAAAACAAAACTTTTAGAGGAAGGGCGACGGCGTGAAGGAGAGACAAAAGCAAATGGAGGTGAAGGTGGTGAGTCTGTATTTTTTTTTCTAAACAGATAAGGTCAAAAAACCAAGGACAAACACAGCAATAGCATACGCCGAAGAAGGGAAAGTGCTATAAGTGTAACAAGTGGGGACA
Source organism: Volucella bombylans (assembly GCA_949129095.1). Classification (NCBI taxonomy): domain Eukaryota; kingdom Metazoa; phylum Arthropoda; class Insecta; order Diptera; family Syrphidae; genus Volucella; species Volucella bombylans. Next base: position 157,043,777 of record OX422143.1, read on the forward strand.
CTATGCATCGGCTTGTCGCTCTTCTACCACAGTAAAGTCTACGGCTCATTTCGCGGCATTCAGTGCAGTAAATAGCACAAAGACTCACCCAACTGCTAACAAAAAGTTCATGGGTTTTGTATAGCGGCACTACGAGTCATACCATAAAGAAATAATCGAATTAGCGGCAAATCATCAAATACAATCGGACGGGATTGGTGACGTTATGATCGAGGCGGGAACGGTGCGCATGCATTTGCATAAAGTTTTATTTGTCCCATTGCTTGAAACTAACTTTATTTCGATAAGCAAACCTACGGAAAACGGGCATACGGTGGTTTTTTATAAATTTTGTACGGTTATTAAGTCAAATGATGACAAAATTATTATGAAAGCTACAAAGAGCGGTAATCGAAATTTCGATTTTCGAAAAGAAACGGTTTCTCTATTCGCGAACGTCTAATGACAGTTTGATAGCATCAGAGGTTAGTTCACCTTAATGAAAAAGATTTAAAATGACTTTACTCCCGTGATATGGTGCACGGAATGGACTCTATCAGTAGTGGAATGTCATTGAACTGTGAAACTTGTTTATGAGCAAAAATCTGCACCTTACCCTTTACTAGTAGCAAGTATCAAGCAGCGACGTGCTTGATTTGATCCACAGTGACATTTGCGGTCCGATGAGAGTGTCTACCCCTGGCGGTTTCAGATATTTTTGCCTTTTTATTGACGATTACAGTAGAAAATCGTTCATACTCGTATGTTCTCGTATATTTACTAAAGAACAAAAGCGATATTTTTAATGTATTTAAATTATTCGAATCTCGGGTATAACGTGAAACGTCTAAAGGGATAAAGTCACTGCGAACTGACAATGGGCGTGAATATCTCAGCAAAGAGTTTTCGAATTTTTTAGAGTCTGACTTCATCAGCTCATTACAAGCTATACACCACAACAAAATGGTGTTGCCGAACGGACTAATCGAATGGTGGTGGAGATGGCGAGATGTATGTTGCTTGATTCCTGCCTTCCTAAGACGCTGTGGGCAGTAAAAACGTCAGTATATCTCCGAAATCGGGCGTATACAAGAGCGCTTGACATGAGGACACCGTATGAGGCCTGGTATGGCAAGAAACCATCCGTGCAGCATCTCCGAATCTTCGGATCCAAGGTGTGATGCTAGACAAAAAGCCTGGTAAGTCGAAATTCAGTGCCAAAGGTATGAGTTGTTTTATGGTTGGGTATGCTTTTGAGTCTAAGGCCTAAAGGCTATATGACGCGAAGTCTGAGAATATTTTCTAGACCCGCGATATAAAATTTTTGGAGAATAGCGAAGAGAACTTATCACTCGAGGAATCCAATGGCTATGTCATCACATACCTGCAAAAATCCAATAGTCCATCAGAGATATAAAACGATACTGTTACTCCCAAGAAGGAAAATGTTCCGATTATGAAAATGGATACTGCACCTGAAGTTGAACATCATACTATAGATACTGCATCTGAAGACAGTTTCACGGATGCTGATGATGATGACTTACCTGATGAAGAGGTTCCTGGTTGCAAGGATCGATAAGCAAACATGCGATGTTGTTGATGCTGGAAATGTTGGTAATAAGAAACAACCAATGAGCAATTTAAATGATAACTATTCTAATCTGTTAACAGTTACCGAAGCTCTAAGCCGGGGTGATGGCCGGAGATGGTTAGAAGCGATGAATAGCGAATATGAGTCTCTTCTGGCGAATGAGACGTGGGATCTGGTGCACCCACCAGAAAACAGGCAGATCATTAAATGCAAGTGATTAGTTGCGAGAGGATGCAGCCAAAAATTTCGCGTTGACTACACGCAAACTTTTTCACCCGTTGTGCGTTTTTCCTCACTCAGGCTGATATTACCAATCGCTGTTAAGTTTAGTCTTATCGTTAACCAAATGGATGTGACCGCAGCGCCTATCTAAATAGAGAGCTAAAAGAGGAAATTTTCATTAGGCGGCCAGAACAGTTCGTGATCAAAGGCAATGAAGACAAGGTGTGCAACCTGAAGAAGGCATTGTACGGGCTTAAGCAGGCAGGACGGAGGTAGAATGGGAAGTTGGACAAGACCAAGGATGGGTTTCGTGCAGTGCAATGCAGACTCGTGCGTGTATACATCGAAAGAAAAAAACGAGACCAACATCATCAAAAATCCTTGATGGACATCGAGCAGCGAATTGGTGAGGAGTTTGACGTCGTGAACAAAGGACCTGCGGACCATTTCCTTTGAATGGAGATTACGAGAGAGGACAACGGAGATGTAAGCATCTCGTATAAGCAATTTATTCGTAATCTCTGTGAGAAACAAAATATGGTGCAATCTCGCAAGTGCAGCACTCCTTTGGATCCAGGCCAAAGATTTTTAAAGTGCGCTGGTTGCCGTGAATGTGGAAAGGTGGACAAAACGGCATACCAGTCGCTTATTGGATCATTGCTCTACTTGGCTATGTCCACACGCCCGGACATTCTACACTTCGTTAGCAAACTCTCGCAGTTCAACGTCAATCACACCCTGAGCATTTTGCCAGCACCAAACACATAGTCAGGTATATAAATAACACACAAAACATTAAACTTCTTTACAGAAAAACCAGTGCACATTTAAAAGGGTTCGCAGACGCTGATTGGGCCAGCAGTAGCGAAGACAGAAGATCCTACACAGGATTTGTTCATCCGCGACGATAACGCTGCAATTACTTGGGAGTCGAAAAAACAGTATTCGGTGGCGCTAAGCAGCACAGAGGCGGAGTACATGGCACTATCCGAGGCGTCGAGAGAAGCCATTTACTTACGTGTTTGCACTGGTGAAAAATCCAGTCTACCATAGTCGCAGCAAACATATACATAGACATTACGTAAGAGAGGTTTTTAGTAAAAATTGTATTAACTTAATATATACTTCAACCGAAAATATGATTGCGGATATACTAACGAAAAATTTGTCAAAAATTAAACATGTTAAGTCGAAAATTCGCCTGAGTTTCTTTTTCCCGCAACATGCATGATATCTACAATTTTCTATCCATTACTTTGTTTAGCCAACTCAACCCTTATCTCCAAAGAATTTAGCACTTTGGAGTTGGTGAGTATATGTAGGTTTATCACTCCCCTCTTTATTCGTCTCATACAAACAAAAAAGTTATTTATAAATATTTATTTCAAAAGAAAAAAGTTTGTTTTTGCTAAGAAAAGTTGTCTAAGTCTAATTGAATGTTGAATGTTAATTGTGAAATTACTACTTTATTTCATTTTTTATTTTCCTTTAAAACACAAAATAAATATACTCGGACTTGTAAGGACAATATTAAAATATATTTATTATTAATGTATAAAAGCAAACAACCTGTACTAGTCTATTTTGGAAAAACAACTTAATAAGTAGATCGCATCATAATTGATCTCTCAACAATTAATTTAGAAGCAACAGTCAAATGATTATAGTATTTAATGCTTACCTACTAAGTGTACAAACATATGTATGCACATATATATGTATACGAATAAGTATCATATATATCATATACGTAGCTAACTAATTTCTACAATTTTGCAGCTTCAAAAAATTTTATAAAATCTCCAACGGAATCAGCATAGTAATCGGGATGGTTATTAGGATTTGTATTTTTCATCATTTCTTCCTTTGAACAACCTCCAGATAGTACCAGTAATGTTGTAAATCCAGCGACCTTTCCAAATCCAATATCTTGTTCCAACATATCGCCAATCATTAAAGTGCGACTCCTATTTTGAATGTTATACTTTTCCACTAGCATATCAGCTAATACATTGCCTGGTTTTCCCAATACAATTGGTGTCTTACCACTGCTCTCAGCAAGGATTTTCACATAATAACCAGGACCTACAAGAATTACACGTATGTATGTAATATGTATCTTCAACTTACAATATCTAAAAATTAAACAATTACCCATGATTTGAATATCTTTTGATACAGGTAATATCGTATCAGTTGCACCAGCAATAAATATACAATCTGGATGCTTTAGATACTGTTCAGCTCGAATCATTTTGGCACCAGACAGATTAATGTCAACATCCATGACCACAGCACGAACAGGTTCTTTATCGAAAACATTCATTGCTAGATCAGAAAAAGTGTCCTTTAGGATCTTATTTGGCTTCAAAAAATTAATTGTCAGTATAATATCAATATCGTAAAAATATTTAGGTATACCCCATCAATAATTGTGAAGCCAGCTTTACGCAAGACAGTTTTAAAACTGTCAGAACCAATGCAATATATAAGACCGTCGAAATTGATGTTTTTAAGATATTTTGCAATACTCTGTGCTGGATGGATGAGTTCAGTCTATTTAAATATAATTGAAAGTTAGGAAAAAACCTATCTCTAAGAATATGAAAAATAAAGATATATTATGTACAGGTTCCTCATCGAATCCATATGCTTTCAGAGCTTTTTCGTATGCTTCCTCGCTTCGAACACTGTTGTTTGATATAAAGTAGTATTTTTTACCAGCTCTAGATAGAGTGTTGAATCCCTCTACGACACCATCGATACGAGTTATGAAATTCCAAAGTACACCTGAAAATGATGCTAAACTTATATAAATTGTCTTTTTTAAAAGGATAACATGTGGGAAACCTACCATCAATATCAGAAAAGGCCAAATCAATCGATTGAATGAATTCACGTTTTTCTTCGGGTGTCAAGTCTAAAATGTGACGAGGTTTCGGCAATCCTTTGCCACCCTACAATAAAAAAAAGTCGTATGTATGCAAACTCATAGATATTTATTCATTTTAAAGTTTCGAAGATTTTTTAAAGAGCTGACAACGAATTGTTAAAGTAAAGAATAAGTAATATGTATGTTATGTTTGTGATAAGAACTCAATTTAATATATTTCATAAATAAAAGTAGGATAAATTTCAATATTTATAAATATAGATACATCACACCACATGAGTCTGGTGCACTTTTTTAAATGTGGTTCGCCAAGGCTTGAAAGCATTCAAACATTTATTTTGTAAGATGCCTTCAGAATTCTAGTAAGAGACTTTTAAGACGACAGAACAATCACCTCTACGCAATCTATAGCCAACATAACCCAGATTTTATAGCTATTTCGACATATTTGGAGCTAAAGTCTAAAAGGATTTTTAGATCTATTTCAGGTTCTAGTAATGTTGGTGTGTGCAATTTCATGGTCATAGATGGAGCTAACATCCCCTTTTCAGATTATTAACACATGTCTACATTTGACCCTGTAGCAAAGAAAAGTTTTGTCCTTCCAGGTTGAGCGTTGCGTTTCGGGTTAACAATCCAACCATAAAGGAAGTTAGAGCAAAACACTGAAAGAAGAAAAGAGCCCACGTTGCGTCAGGTGTTTGTATTGTATAAGAATGCTGACAATAGGTTTTAACCTCGGACGACGGCCAGTCTCTCAGCCCAGTCGCCGACTCTTCGTAGAGGCATTTAAATAGCATTTACAGTAGCTGCTTTATAGACATAAAGTAAAGTGAGAGGGCCAACAATGAAGCAGCCTCTCACCCTAACCGAGAAGCGGTTGTCACGACAACAAGAGGCTAAAGGTAAATCTTTATACTTTATATATTTTATACAATAGTTAATAAAATCAGTAAGTGTGGTTTATGTGAGAAATATGTAATATGTATGCTTATAGGGACTATAGAGTATCATCTTTTTAAGTTCCCTCTAGGGGTTAAGAGACTTCTGCTCAGAACAATTCCTGGCATGAACCGAATTTTTTCAGGGAGATTCGATATCATGTGACATTTATCATGCAATTAACCTCTAGAATACACAACGCAGTGTGAAAACAGTGGTTCTTCTTCAATAATTACTTGTACCTGTTCTACTAAGCTGAAATTATTGGCATCACCGGTTGCATACAATATTGATCAAGTACGATAAAGTTTGATCCTAGCAATGCACTGCTACTTTAACATAGCTCGATCCTGACAGTTTTTTTCTAGGTCGTCGACTGATTTGCAACAAACAGATAAGTAAAAAAAACCTTCCGGTATGCGTAAAGAGCGCATATGGAAGGCGAAGGAAAAATGACGAGCTCAAAAGTTTGGAGAGGCATTCGCAAGACAGAACCAGACAAGACATCAGCGGAAAATTCAGCGATAACTGCATTTGAGCTACTTCGACATACTCGGATTTAAGGTCATATGAAGATTTTTTGTTATCTAATCTTGATGACGAAATGGTTTATATCTTGTAATGGGCTACCAGCACTGTCCTCTAGCCCACCGGTTTATATGCTGTGCCATTAACTGTGCCGAAACTAGCCTCGGAATGGAATGCGCATATCACTGCCATCCAATAAGTGAGATGTAAAGTACCGAAAAACGATGATGTAAAAGTGTGATATTTTCTGAATTGATTTTTGGGGATAGCTAAAACAGACGCTATATGTATGCGAATTTGTCATCAAAGAAGTCATGAGTAAATTTGTCAACTTAAGCTTTATGCTCATCCACGTCTCCACAGAAGAGAAAGACGACTTTTCTAATGATTGTTTCTATAACCAGATATACGAGCAATGTCTTAAGCACGTACACAAAGTTATAAAAGAGTAGCATCTGTGGCGGCAGACCTTGTATAACCGTTTCGCACAGCTCAATATACCATCAACTTAATTAATCGCATTGCGATCGACGCACTGGTTACAATATACCCAAGTAAGCCATCATAGATGCCGGATCTGATGTGTAAGGTTTCATCGACTTTAGGAAACGGCAATATCGGATTCAAATGGACCGCGATTTTGTTAAATATTAAATGATGTGTGGCGATTGGATTTCTAACCGTGGAGGGAGAGTTTTCTAGCTCCATTATGTAAAAGAAAAGCCGATACTGGAAAATGTGTGATGTGTAATAACTATTGAATTTGCGAGAGAATTCTAGATAGATGATATCGAAATGTTATTAAGATAATAATGGTGAAACATCACGACGTTTCGAAAGCTGTGCATATCGTCTTCATCGATTTGGATATTCTTTTGACATAGTTCTCTGAGATCTTGTACATAATATGCACGATGACATAGAAACGATGGTTAAATTCATACCGGGTGTAATCGGGGATCTTGGCATCAAGTTAGTGTTCAAAATCCTTTGATCTTTAATGTCGTACAAGATTTTCTATAGGAGCAACACATTGTTACACATTTCAACGATTGTCAAAAAAAGAAGAAAATGATGATGAAAATTACCGAAAAGCGTAAGCCAAATAAGAAGCGTACAAATAGCGTTACAAGGAAGAACGAGAACTTCTCGCTTCATTTTTGGGCAAAGGACAGGAGAATAACACATACGTAGGCTCTTCAGAAGTAAAAAAAAAAAGAAAACGGTGTAGAGGCGTTTGTTCGCGAACATGGGCAGAGGCTACTGCTGGACTCAAATCTCACGAACAGAAGCATATATCCCTAAAAAAAACTCCCACCACCCAACCAAAAAAGGCTACTGATGCAGATTGTCTCCCTTTCGAATTATTTAAAGCAACGGGGGTTACTTCGGTAACAAACAGACTTGTGCTCTATTTTTCTGTTAAAAAAATATGGTCGGAACTAAGTGTGACGGGTAAATAAAAATTCTGAAGAAAGAAGATTCTCTGAACTACGCCAACTATAGAGGAATCTCATTATAGCGTACAAGAAAATATCTACCGTGTTTCGCGAACTTTTGAAACCTAATTTATCAACAATCTGAAAGGTCCTTAAAAATGTAATTAAAAATCTGGTGAGTCTACCACCGACCAGCTATTCAGATCTTTAAAAAAAGAATACTGGGACTTCAAATTGATCTGTTCGTTGATTCATAAAAGCAAGTTTTATAGAACCACATCAAAATTGAACCAATTGTACAAAATTCACAAGCTAACATCATAGACAATTTATTCCACAGGTGGTCACAAGTACTCACACACTCTGAAGGTATTATTGGAACAAATTAGCAGGACATGACTTTGAAATTAAGTTAACCAATTTAAACATACTCGTACATATGTAGATACTGCTAAATCATAAACGATTGTACAATTTGAATTGAAGACTTAACATATATACTTGCAGTAAATATGGTATAATCGTTCTGGAATGCCAAGGCGTTTTCAAAACATAAAAAATTCAAATATTTGACAGTCATATCCACATGGATTACTTAAACGAGCTCTGGAGTCTCCCAACGCAACATTTTCATATTAAAAACTAAATTAAACAAACATACAGTATAAGAGTTAACAACAAAAAATGTAAATGCTGATTTATTGGAACCATAAAACCTAATCAAATTTGATAACACTAGTTACTCTCGTCGTACACTACTTCGGAAAAAAAAAAAAAAACACTTTCAATAAAAACTTGTTTTTGTTTATATTTAGCACTCAGTTCATTCACATTAGACACTTGGAAAAAACTTAAATAAATTCAAATATTATCAAAACCAACCAAATTAAAAGTACAAGTGAGTGGGATTAGCACAGTAAAACTAAGACAAAATACGGCAGTGATATGCATGGTCAGAATCCTTTTTCGAAATCAAACGATACATCCAATCTTAGTCTGAGGAAAGCTCTGGTTAAGCCATTAAATTGAAAATACTGAATTTAGTACATATGTTAATTTTGTTGACCAAAAAAGCATGATGAATGCATTAATTCATTAAACCCCTCTTGTACGCCCACATTAATCCGATTCCATAACAGAGATACCATCATAGAACTTAAGTGAGGTCTACGAGTATTCTTCCCTCCGGAACTTACACTTGCCATATTTGCTTAGATCTCAACTCGAACGATTGTTTTTTTGCACTCGATATGAGAGAACTGTTCCAAAAATGCGTTCACAACCAAACAATCGCAGCACTTTTTCACGACTGAAGTGTTGAGCATTTTACGAGTAAATGGAAAATAAATACACCCTCATATTGATAATGGCAAACGAATAAATATGACTAATCTTGTTTTTTTTTTTCCTAGTATTCTGATGATATAATTCACAAATCCGATATAAGGAAATTGAAGATATGAGTAGATAGCTGTTAGAAAATTCATTATACCGCAGCAGTTATTGATGTGTTCCGCGATATTGAAACAATCTCAGCCATCTGGAGAGGAAGCTTTTTTTATTGAACTAAGGCACTGTAACGAATATTGGTTAATACGTGAGGACATATATACATACGATTGAAATAATTGAATAAACCTTAGAAAAATTAGCCGCAATACACATAATACTCGTATGTAGTTGAAAGAACGGAAGCAGGTCTCAAGTTTCACTCAATATACTCGTACTTTTGTTACTCGTACACTTATCTCAATGAGGTACATATGTAATGTACATACATAGTTGCAGGCAGATAAGGTGGATCTGCATAACAAACATTCGGGGTAAAAAAACATGCAAGTATAAATTTGTATTACTTACTAAAAGGCTTGAAATTACTTTCCGCAGGTCAGGTTTAGTGAAGAGCGCATGATATAATCAGTTACGACAATGTCTCGAAATATTGTTTAAAATCATTCACACCTATATACATATACTCGTATGTATATTCTTCTCCAAATCACAGAAACTCTTAAACACAATTATACTATTTTTAACATATTGTTTTAATACGAAATGCTCAAGGCTTGTTACTTTTTCCAGATAATAATAATAATGCAGTGAAAACTCTCTTGGGGGGACAGCGACCGTCGGGCATTTTTTGTCCACTGAAAAGGAGTGTCCGCCTAATGGAGCGGACCTTATTTAAGTTTTTTTTTTTTAATTTAATTTATTAATTTAAGAGATCCAATTTCTTAGTAAATAGTACGATTTTATTATTGGATTAAAGTTTTTAAATGTATTTGACAAACGGAAATTTTTCTTCATGATTGGTACATACATTTTACATATATGTATACGCAAATTTTACATAGTACATAACGCAAAAGAAAAAGACAACATTACGTGTACTTATGTAGTTTCTTGTCAACAAATTTCAAAAAAGATTAACAATATCTACAGCATGAATTACTGTTTTAACTTAAACGTGTCAAAATTATATAATGCAATGCAAGCAAACATTTCATTCGGGGAAATCCCTAATTGGTTTTGTTTTGTTTCTACGTACGAGGGCGGGTCAATAAGTCCGTGACTTTTTGAATTTCTGACCTCTTTACTGAAACAGCAACACTGCTCCTGTCAACAGGCATCTGTCAGTTGACTCCTGTCAAAATTTAAACTTGCTGCGTCAGTTAGTTTGTGTTTGACAGCTAATTTTATCAGACTACTCACTAATTTGAGGAGAAAATTTGAGGAGAAAAAAGACAATGCAAGGGTGCACACATGTGCAGTTGCCATGGCAAAAATCCATGAATTGGGCTATGAATTGCTCCCTCAACCACCCTATTCTCCAGATTTGGCTCCGAGCGACTACTTCTTGTTCCCAAACCTGAAGAAATGGCTTGGTGGAAAAAGATTTGACTCCAATGATGAAGTCATCTCGCAAACAAAGGCCTATTTTGAGGACCTCGACAAATCATTTTTTTTGGAAGGGATAAAAAAATTGGAGAAGCGTTGGATAAAGTGTATAGAGCTCAAGGGAGACTACGTTGAAAAATAAAATTATTTTTTTATCAAAAAATCTGTGTTTTATTCCAAAAGTCACGGACTTATTGACCCGCCCTCGTATGTATATGTATTTTATAACGTATTTTAGTGCTTCACGTCCGTTACTGTGGGGTTCGCGCCCGGCTAAGAGAGGTATTTTTTCACAATTTTTAAAATATGTTGTCCGCTTCCTGTTAAAAGGGGGTCCGTTTGAGAGAGGTAAAAATGTCCGAAAAAGTATTGAAAAACAATGGTTAAAGAAAGAATGTCCGTCTAAGAGGAGTGTCCGCCTATTAGAGGTGTCCGTTAGGAGAGTTTTCACTATAATATCCTCATAGAAGCAAAACTTGCCGTAGAATTTGATTCGTATGCTGCATACAAGAACGATATTTTGCTACCAGAAAAGCTCTACAATTAATTTGTGCGGCTTCAAGACTCTTCCCGACAAAGCAAAAGGTTCTTTAATTCTATATACCCGGACGAATTTGTGGCAGATATCATAGAAGTAAAATAAACAAGATAATTGAATATAATTCGACTCGCCCATAAGGATGATTTTCTACATCTACTCTGAGTAGCAGACGGGCAAATATGACTTAATACAGTATTAATCTTTATATTTGGGAGTACTCGTATAATAACCAAGATCAGCACCATGGAATTGTAAATCCCAAGAGATCTCACAAAAGGAGACGTGACGAATGATTTATTAACGAAACAAATGTGGAGCCTGCACTGCGCATGTCTCTTAAATTTGCCCTCACAACAATTATATTTTTTTTGTTTTTTTAAATAAAAAGGAACTTCACAAAAACAAAATGATCGATGAAAGAGAACAAAAATGAAAGAGGACGTGCACATCAGGGTTCGGACTTCTGATATAAATTTTCGAAGTACATATGTATGTACAGAAAAAAAGCGAAGTAAATACAGGAAGATTGTTTTAATTTTTTTATTTGCTATTTTTCATAAAGATTCATTTTTAACACATTTTATTATTTAAAAATATGATTGGAAACAAAAAAAAAAAAAACTCAACATAAATATATTGCATCAATTGAAAATTCAGTCTTCAGTCTTAAATATTTTCATAATTTAGAGATCTAAATTGAACATTTACGATTAACTTTTTTATTTTTGAATAATATACTTTATTAAATTATTTGGTGGTTCATAAATTTCCCCAAGATTATTTATAAGTGATCTTGAAAACTTTAAGTTCTCAACTGTCTTAACATTTAAACGATTTCTAAATTTGTTTTTTATCAAATTCATTTCTGAGAATTTTCTTTCCGCTGCTGCGGGGTAAAACAGCCAAAGTTTACATATATTCAGACAAATTTTTGAACAAAATATCTTCCATTTGATTACATTTTCCCATTAAGGAATACCAAAATTTAACCAAATCTTCTTGATCTATATTGCTAATGTTATAAAAAAGGAATGATCTCCATTCATCGTTTAAGACCTCAATTGAGCATTTGTTGAAAGGAAAGGATTCAACCAGTTTTAAAATTGAAGGTAATTCGCCTTCTTGAATTTTTTGAGGGTTCAAATACTGTATTAAATTTATCGTCAAAAGAAAATCTTAGTTTGATTTGGTTGCAAAGAGTAATATAGTATTTTAAAATATTTCGTTTAATTTCCAAAATATTTCCTTTTGAAATATTTTTTTTATTTTTCTCAAATTCTATCCCACAAAATATTGTTTCAATAGAAACCTGGAAGTTCTGATTTTCGTAATCCACTTCACAACTTAAAAACTCAATTTTTATAAAATTGCTTAGCCAGTTTAAAAATTGTTGCTTAATTGACGGAAGAAGAAGATGAATAGTAGTTTTTTCTGACTGAAAAATTCTATTAATTTTATTGTAGAGTCGCTAATGATATAAACGCGGCCATACATTACGTATCGCACCACATGCCCTTAAGGCAAAGTTGGCAAAACCTCCATCTTGGAAATCTTGAGCAACGATGATTTCCGGTATCCCAGCATTCGGTCATTTCAATTAGGACGAGAACACCAGTAAGACATATTGATTGTTACAAAAAAATTTAATTAAAATAAAAAGAAGAAACCAAACAAAAAAAATAGTATCAAAAACGATAAAATTCTTTCTTTTAATAATAAAATTGTTTAGTTTTACATTATTAATAAATAATATTTAAAACATAAGATAAAAATAACAATTAGGATTTATTCACATCGTTTAGTCTTTCTGCCACTGTTTCAATATTATTTTCCCTCTTTTCTTCAAATGACAATAATAAAAAATAATGCTTTAGAGCTGTCCATTGTTCTAAAACCCTGTCTACTGCTGCCTGAACCGATAACTATCGAGTGGTATATGTGTTCAAAATTTTGTGCTCGGTTATTTCAAAATACTCCTGAAAAGTCTTGAATTCAGAAAGTCTTTTAGAGCTTGCGAGAAAAAATTAAAAATGTTCTAAATTAATAATTCAATTTCAAGGGGAATTTGTTTTGATGCTGCTTTTGAGCAAAGATTTAGAGAATGGCAAGTACAACCCAAATAGAAGAGATTTTTAAATCAATAAATAAATGACTGTTAACGAAAAATTGAAGTAGATCTTGGGCAAAGCGAAGTATGGGAGTAGATTTTTTTTATTTCTTAAAATCGAAGTAAAGTCCGAACGCTGGTGCACGCCCATGAATTTTCATTCTCTTACTGTATCTGCACATGTGGCCGTTGGCCAACTGCTTTAAATAATACTATACCTAGCCTGTAGGTATCCAAACCATATTAATAACACGAGCGTTAGTTTATGAGTCACGAATGAGAATCAAGTAAGAAGTTTGAGAAAATGCTTTTCAGTTGAACCATTCAGTTATTAGTGTTGACATTTTGGGGATTTTAGTGTTTTTTTTTGTGTAATCTGTTAAATGGAGTTTATAATTTCCTAAATTCGATGGGTGTCACTTTCTCCAAAATGTTTTATTCTGTATGAGCGCCTGAAGCCTTTTACCAACAACCTGATCGGTTCTCATCAGTGGACTGCAAACTCCACCACATATCAAATTTTAACAGAGATTAGGGAAAATCCATTAATTTCTAATCGATACACATCATCTTTCTAATCGACCTTCAGGCCGCACACTCGCATAATAGCGTTTACATAGATTAGCTGCGCCATCAAAGACGGTTGAAACTTCCGCCTTCAATGCCAATGGACCATTTAATTTAGCCCTTCAACGTGCCTTCGAAGTACTTTAGCACCGTTATTTAAAAAATTGTGCAAAACTCATACGCCAACACCAGGGGCGCAAAATCAGTTAAATTACTCGCATAGAGGCGTATATCAGTAACGCTTTCTTAAATATTGTTTCGGAAACAGAGAATATGGGTCAACAAGCAATCAAAGTATACCACCTTGATCAAAATGTTCCCGGAATAACCACCGTATGGCGCTCCCATTGTTCCGATTTGAGTTCTGTTTTTTTTTAAGTTGGTATATCTGTTGTTGACATTCCCTCTAAATCTTATCGTCATAGCTTGACATTTGCAAAAGTTACGTAGCCAAGAGTACGTCTATCTCTGTGTGTGTTGGCGATTCTTTACAATTTTAGAAATGGATTTCAATTTTACCAGTGGCATGAGCGGTTCAAAAGTGGTCGTGAGTCAATCGAAGATGATGAACGTAGTGGCAGACCATCGACATCGAAAACCGACGAAAACATTGAAGGAGTAAAAGAAATATTGGTCAATAATCGCAAATTAACCATCAGAGAGATAGCGGAGGACTTGAGCATTGCCTATGGATCCGTCCAAGACATTTTGGATTATGATTTGGGTTTCCGTCGTGTAGCAGCAAAGTTGGTGCCAAAAGACCTCAATTTCATGCAAAAAAGAGACCGTGTTGACGTCGCAAAAGAGATGATTTGCGAGGCTGAATCCGATCCCACATTCATCAAAAGGATCATTACTGGAGACGAAAAGTGGGCTTATGAGTACGACACGCAATCCAGACATCAGCCAAGTGAATGGCGTTCACCAAATGAGCCGAGACCAAAAAAACACGTATTTTTCAGTCAAAAAAGAAGGTAATGCTCACGGTTTTCATGGATTACAACGGTGTAGTGCATCATGCATTTTTGCCAGAGGGCCAGATAGTAAACAAAGAGTATTATTTGGGCGTTATGAGGCGTTTGTGTGAAGCAATTCGCCGAAAGAGACCAGAATTGTGGGCAGAAAACTCGTGGATTTTGCACCATGATAACGCATCGTCGCACAGTGCCATCATTATTCGTAATTTTTTGAAGAAAAATGCAACAAATGCCATCCAACAGCCACCGAATTCATCTGATTTGGCTCCCTGTGACTTCTTTCTGTTCAATCGAGTTAAAAAACCACTACGGGGAACGCGTTTCAGCAGTCGAGAGGAAGTAATGGAAAAATAGTAGGAAGCACTGATGGACATACCGAAAACCAAATATAAAAAATGTTTCGAGGATTGGATCATGCGCTGGCATAAGTGTACTGCAGTCGATGGGGATTACTTTGAAGGGGACGATATAGATTTAGATGAATGAACTTGTATTTTTAATTTTCTGAATAAATTCCTTTTTGATCAAGGTGGTATGCTATATATCGAAAAAGAACATTTTATGCAGACATCGTCAGAAGGCCAGAATGTCGCTTCAGACAGAAATCACTTTGTCTACCTCGTCTCTGATATTAGTTCTTAAAACGATCATAGCGCTAAGATCAAACAATTTAGTCTCTATTTATTGGACTAAGACGGTAATTGAGAAGCCCTTTCTGAAATAACTAAAGTGGCTTTATATGGGGATTTAATAATTTAAGTTTTACTCTATGAATGAATGCCAAAACCCTAGGTTGTTGTCGGGATACAATTCTTCAATTCGCCCTATTAACGAGAGCCCGAATACAATGATGGGAATTCTTCGGGTATGGGAATCTTCGAATCCACCTCAGATTCAGGGAAGACGCAGTAGAAAAATATCTCAACTCAAACAGTTCACACGAGTGGAATGGGGTTTATCCTACTTGGTGTGCGTAACTGGAGAAAACTAGCTTATGGTCGAGCTGAATGTAGAAGCTTGTCGGTACGTTGCAACCTATCTCCATATCGGACGCTCTTTACAGAATTCAATCCCAAAAAGGATTGGTCATAAGGTAATAAGGCTTTGGTTTCAATTTATATCATATTTCTCAATATGAGAAATACTGCATAGACTTTTACATAATTCAAATGAGTAAAGTATAGCTGAAATGTAACCTGATGTCTTGTAATGGGTCATCACTGTCGTCCATATTCGCATTTTTACAGGTGATAACTATTGGACATAATGAAAAACTATCTGCACAAGGCCGATCTTATAGTATAGTATAGTATAGCGGATACTTATAGATAACTTTAGCACTCCACTCGATAATGGACTATAAATTTGGGAAGATCTTCATATGTAAAGAAGTTCACTTAAAATGTAAAAACAGTTTACGAGCTAAGAACCTTAACAATATTTATTATATGTACGAGTACATTCTGTATTCTTATTTCATCCCAACTCTTATACACAATTCTATATAAATCACCTAATTTAAATACATGGTAATAAAGTTGAACTATTTCTTACATTAAAAGTAATTCCGATATATGCATACATACTATAGTACTGAAAAAATACGGAAATTGGAAAATTCGTCTTGCATCATATAAAACGAACACTAATTGCAACGGAGCTATGAATAAGCTATTTCATCTGTTTATTGCAAATGCATGTGATTAGGTTCACTTGCTGTCCGAAGGGCACTAGGCGAGAAAGCAAAACCATATTAGATACGGGTATTTGAATATGAAGAACTTAAAAAAGATTCACTATTGAATTTATGTACATAGAATTTTTAAATCTTATCATTTTCTAGTGGAAGCTTAAGGGGGGTAGGTACCTTATACATACGTCATACACGTGATTAGAATATTAGATTAACTGCAAGATTTGGATACGAGTATATAATTTTATAAAAGTGTTTCTGTGAAACATACATATTTGGAGATTTCGTTTACTACTGTCGATATTCTATTGTACTCATGGAGCGCACTGGTTAATCTTATGTATTGTATATACTCATACATACACAATAGAGAATATACTTTTATCGCATAACTACTTGATTTTCTTTTCTTTTGGAGAGTGGTGTAAGGGTGTTACGTAAGTTCGATCTAATTGTAACCTTTAGCCGATTTTATTTTATTACATTCGAATAAATATCGATCGTTAAATTATCTTACTATCGACGACCCCAGCAAATCTTGGTTTTTAAGTAAGAAACATATCTTACACCACAACAGCTCTGAAAACGTACTATACTCATGCTAATCGACTATAAGGCGTTGCATAATATCATCTTAATTGGCACGCATTTCCCCCATCTCAACATCTATAAAGGGAGCAGAATAATCACATTGCGATCGACGTAAGGCACGTTTAGATCTTAGGAATTAACACCGACTTGGACCACTACCCTGTTGCAACTGAGTTGCGGACACTTTTCCGACCAATAAATTGTAGCTGTACCTACAGTTCGTAGACTTCGCTATTATAAAATTCGAAAGTCTGTCAATGAAATGGGAATGGTATTCATCCATCGCTGGTCGAAAATACTTCTGTGCCAAAGAACAGGACTGCGGTGATTCAGGTCTTAGTCTCCTAATTGTTCTTATCAAAGAAAAGGCGCTTAGTTTATGAAATTGGCCGACAAAGCTTTCTTTTTGCACTCCGGATAGAAAAAAATCTCCTGTTTCATTAGCACTCGAATCACTTTTTCAAAAGCAAAATATCGCTTCCGAATTTCAGTTCAGAACCAAAATTTTTCTACTGAATTTTATGTCAGAATGTACCCATGGCGTTTTCGATTGGCCGACAGAAGCCTTGTTTTTACACTCCAGGGAGAAAAAACAATAAAACGCTGTATCATTGGCAATCTTCTCACTTTTTCAGAAACAACATTTTGAAAACGCCACAACACATCTGTATATTTAAATGTAAACGGCAAGTATTGTGTGTCAAACGAAATTTTTGTTTATGAGCAATCGATTGTGTTTGGCATAGGTCTTCTGCCATTTTGCCAAACAAAGAAATTGCGAAATAAAAATTTGACATTTAACCAATTCATGTAAAATGTTTGACAGCAAGGGCAGAAGAGGTTTTTAACATTCCATTATAATCCGAATGGGCCAGTACATACTGGATTAATTTTTCCCCGGGGTATCTTTTACTTCAATCGCACAATGAATGAATAATGCGGGGTAAAATTGCGTATAAATGAACCTATATTAGTAGTATGTAGTTGTATTTCTGCTAATTTCACAGTTCTCAATTTTCTTTTTGTTTTCGTTTTTTTGAGAATTGAAACGTAGCAACTTTCCTTATTTTGTTCTTCACATTTCGGCTGCCATATTACGAAGGAAATGCGCATGACATTAATTGACAACTTATGTGTGGATTAGATTTCCACCGATGTTTAACCGCTTCAATACTGGTATTTAAAGCGTCTCTTACTTTACACTTCATCTCCCTCTTCAATAAAACCAGTTTTACCCCGGGGTAATTAGTCTAGTGTGCGCTGGCCCAATCGCCTTACTTCCGCAGAGAAGCCATAGGAAAATACCATAAGTATTATATTGTAAAATGTTTGTATGGGTACAAATGATAGAACTTATTCTTTTCAATACAAATCGCTTTATTCAATACAGTACAGTCATCGTCTCGCTTTCGCCGCGAATTTATCGTTTGTCTGATTGCGTTCTCGTCATTTTTTCTCTCGCGTTCCGTTACTTGGCGCTAATAAATCGCCTGTACTCTTCTTCGCGCATTCACATTTCTTCATATTAGTGAAAAAAAAACAAGTGCATAGTGACAAACAACTATACAATGGCCTCTGGGCCACGTATTCTCTCGGGCAATCGGTTTAGCGATCTCGATGTAGATCTGCTATCAGAACCCAAACAACATAAAAGCTACACACCCATTCTAAACTATAGCTTTGACAATGTGCTACCAAATCAAGCTTCACCCAATAATCCAAAATTTGTGATAATATCATCATTAAACGCAGAAAAACCACTTTTATCTTACAGCGCCTTCCTGCTTAAGAAAGCAATCGACAATATCAGTACTTCATATGACAATATCAGCCAACTCTGTGATGGGAACCTTTTGGTCCTAACTAAATCCCAAAAAATCGCTGACCTATTTCTTAAACAAAATCCAACATTTGCCCTGTCTCCATTACAGGGCCCCCGCCCAATTATCAAAGCTTCGCCCATTAATGACGTTGTCTAATAATGAACGGGGGCAGAGCAAAGTACTAGTCTTATCGTAAACATCTTCAGATGACGCTACCGAAGGTTGCTACGATTCGATCAGTCACAAGTTGCCGTTCATAGGTCTTGTTGGCGGCTGGACCACCGGTAGTCCCTACCAGGACTTAAATCACGGTACCATGGGAGTCAGGAGCCCCCCGGATCTCGGTCCGGGCCTGACTTGAAGAAGTCGGAACCTTTGTGGGAGCGTCATGGTGGCTGTGGTTTAAACTAAAAGTCGCGGGAAGGGTCTTCCTTTGATTGACCCAATGTAGAGTTGCAATAGGTACCGGGTGCTGCGACCCTAAGATCAGTAAGAGTTTTTAGGTCAGCCTCGACTCATACCAAGAGTGGAACTTGTGCCGGCAACACAGTTCCGAATTGGTATCTCAGGAAGGCGGCAGAGCGATGGCAAGGCGTATCCTTACCCCCATGGATGTATGGGCATCCCGTAAACATACGAGTAAGTCTACATGACAGGTGGTTTACGTTAAAAATCAGACACTATGTCTCCATTATAAAGGGTCCGCCATCTAACATTTTTTTTTTCAACTAGTGCTTATTTCGTGAATGGTAACACATAGCTCATGTCTGATTTAACAGATAATTAGCTTTATCTTTCCGGTTAATAATGGAAAATAATTTCATTCAAATGGCTGCCTCGGCTGGTCATGCAGTAGGCTACACGATCGGTCCAATTTTTAAGCACATTATCGATTGTGTGCAGCTGTATTTCACCAATGGCTTCACGAATATTGTCCTTTAAAGCGTCAATTGTCTCTGGCTTGTCGGCGTAACACTTATCTTTTATGGCACCCCACAAATAATAGTCCAACGGTGTCAAATCGCAGCTCCGAGGTGGCCAAACGACATCAGCTCTGCGGCTGATAATGCGATCTTCAAAAACAGGGCGCAAAACATCGAGTGTAGCTTCGGCTGTGTGGCACGTAGCGCCGTCCTGTTGAAACCAAATGTTGCCAATATCCTCCTCTTCAATTTTTGTGAACAAAAATTAGTTCAACATACCTCGATAACGATCGCCATTGACTGTAACGGCCACTCCTTGCTCATTTTCGAAGAAAAATGGCCCAATTATGCCTCTGGACCAAAATCCGCACCCAACAGTGACTCGTTTTGGGTGTATCGGCTTTTCAATGTATGCGTGCGGGTTTTCTGTGCCCCAAATACGACAATTTTGCTTGTTTACATACCCGCCAAGATCAAAATGAGCTTCATCTGAAAAGATGATTTTTTTGGCAAAATCGGCATCTTCTCTTACCATGATTTTCAAAGTAATGTCGCAATATTTCCCAGCATTGTTCAAGCGTATACATAACCATATTCGTTCAGCGGAAGGATAAAACTAATTATCTGTCAAATCAGACATGAGCTAAGTGTTACCATTCATGAAATAAGCACTAGTTAAAAAAAAAAACGTTAGATGGCGGACCCTTTACTTCATTCAAGGTACATTCTACACACTGTGCCTAATTAGCGTGCCTGAAACTGATATCATCCAAGAAATGAAAACACATGGTGTGACCGACGTTTTTAAATTCAAAAAAACTGTAGACGTCACATTTGACCTCTTCCGGCCACCTACTTCAGTTAACATTGGTTGGTATAACGTTAAAGTTAACGAATACTATCCCAATCCAATGCGGTACCAAAACTGTCAGTTACTAGGCCACACCTCAAAAAGATGCCAGATGCCCTTCTTGCGTAACTTGCAACCTTCCGCCCCACAACGCTGACAACTGCTCTTGTACTTCATGTGGCAACTGTCAAGAAGATTACCCAGCTTCCTCTAGAACATGCAAACGGTACTTGCAGGCAAAGGAAGTTTCAAAAATCAAAACGATTAAGAAGTGCAGCATGGCTGCTACTCAAAAGATTTTTCAAGAACAACATCCTAAACCTGTTCTCCGCGAAACCTACTCTACAGTCACAAAAAACCTACCTAAACCAGTAAAAGCTCCGTCAAACATAAATAACTGTGCATCCCATAATACATCTTTCGGAAAAAACAACCCACAAACCCCAATCGCTGTCTCTCCCCAGATAACACCATCAACAAACTATTACAATAAAAATACAACTGCTCAGAACAACAACAATAACACCATGAACGCACCCAACACCTCCACTAACACACACCAAATTTAACGACAACCAACCCTCTACATCTACTCTCAAGCCCTCTGAAATCCACGCTTATACAAACTCACAAAATTTAAATATCAACTCTTACAACCAAAATCAAACCAACCTTCCGAATAAACAATCTGAAACAAATACAAAATCCACTGATTCACCAACATCTTATCAAAACCAATCATTATTACACATTGCCTTCAGATTTAGTGGATGATGATGACATCTAACACTAACCACCATTCAGCTCATCATTCGGACTCCGTAAGGAGGTAACTCCGAAACATGCGTTTTAAACGCATCAATCGCTTCTTCAGGCATCGAAAAACGTTGATTTCGCAATTTGTTTCGATTGAATTCGGAAAACCAGTGGAATGCGGTGTCCTGGGATGGTACTTCATCAACGACGCGACTTGATCGGCACACTGTTAAGTTAATCCACGTCAAAAATCATCGCAAGAAAATGTTTACGATTTAATTTGTTCTGAGCACGTGTACCATTAAAAACCATTCCCATATCCCAAAACCTAAGTTAGGCAACCTACGTACATCTTCCAAAATGGTTTAGCCATATCAAGAAGTTTACGACCCCCAGGACGATGATGCTAAAGGCCATGCTGTTACAGTCCACTAATTTTGCCTACAGCACATGTTATTTTAAAACAACCGTCTCCTATCGCTTTCAGCTTATGGTACATACAATTCAAATTTTGCCCTTTTCTCAAAAAATTATTTTCTCATCAAATTATAGACCCTACGATCACTTGGTTTGACCACTTCTTATGGTATTTGAAGGGAAAGGTCTACACCAACAAGTTAACAACAATTCGAATGATTCAAACTCGAAAAATAAGTTGCCGAAATCAATATCCGACCGCATCTACGAGTATGTTGGCCTCGGTCACACTCGTCCTTAGGCGGCGATCGTGGCTCTCGTGCTGGACCTTTTCAAGTCCTCCAGAATATTCTTTCTACCAAACCAACCAAACACAGTGGTTCCTGATAGTGTATTATCCCCGAACTGTGTCTGAAATAGCCGCAAAATTTGTAATCTCCTTGCCGACTACTTTAAATGTGTACATTGCTCCTCATCTCCATTTGTCCTCAAAAACTCTGTATGTATCTCAAAACCAGATAGCTTTAGGCAATCTGTTAGATGTGAAAAAGTATGTAGGTCCAGATGCGATTCGTCCCATATTACTAAAAGAATGTACTCGTATCCACTCTCTTGCATTACCCTTATGCATTATTTGTTAACCTATCTCTCAAAACTGGAAATTTTCTCCATGAATGGAAAGCATCTTGTATTCCTCCTATGTTTGAGACTGGAGCCAAGGAGAAGGTTTCTAACTATAGGCCTAAATTATCCATCATCCCCAAGGTTTTCGAAAAGATTGTATGTTCCGCAGGGTAGTCACATTGGTCTATTACTTTTCGTTCACTTTGCTAACGACAGCTCGTACAAAATGCAACATGCTTTTTATTCGCCCATTCATAAAATTAAGTAGAAGATTGCTTGTTTCTACAAAAAGATCTGAATAGACTAACTCGTTGGTGTCAACTTAACTTGTTCAATTTAAATGTATCTAAATCGAATAATCTTTGATTACGAAATTAATTATGAAGCTAAGCGTGACTAAGTAAATTTAAAAAAGAATCTTGAAGTATATTGGGTTCACAACTCTCCCTTAAATTGTAAGTGGACTATGCAGTATGTATTGCTTTCAGAATGCTTATACACTCAAATGTCTCTACTTTGCTTATGTTAGATCTGTGTTAGATTATTGTAGTCCAATTCAAAATGTTACCTAAGGTTTGTTTTTAAAAGGCATAGGTGGAATATCGATACGACGACGCCTTACTCAACTAGATGCTTTCTTTTTAACTTGGTGATCCTTGAAGATAGACGAAAATATTTGTACATAATGCCCATAATGGATATTATTAATTATTATATTACAATAGATGTCCTTATTTACTAGAACGCATAAATTATTTCCCAACAAGGAATCTGCGTATGGGATATCACCTACGTGGACATTGCAACCAAACTATTATAGTTATGGCAGTAATGAGCCAATTGAGCGCTGCATCAGCGAAGTTAACCACTGATCACATAGATATTCTTCTTTCTCTTTTGTTAAAAAAGAAGTATAGATTTACTCGTAAGTTGTTATTTAGTAAAAAAATAAAATTTCAGTTGGGTTCACCCCCATTTCTTATTTTATTTCTTACTTCTCGCAGGGGTTTCATCAACCCCTTCTAGGTCTAGGACCCTTGGGATCTTGACACTTTAATTTGATAAGTAAATAATAACTAAACGCATCAATTGAAAGCTAAATTAGGTACAGATTAGACCTTGCGTCTTAGTAGATGAACTGTACATGAAATAAGGTTTATTATCCCTATCGGTTCGAGCTTCTCTGTCCACTGCAAGGAATCTTTAAATTATTCTCCACAAGAAATCATATTAGTATTCTCATAAAATAAGTTCTGTTCAAAAATGTTTTGGGTTTTTTTTTTTTGTCAACAAAGGTCAATGCAAACTTTTTAATTGTTCGGCAAAGAACACAAATGTTTGCCATTTTGAGTTATTACAGCATTTGCTCTTTGTGTCCACCATTATAGAATGTTATTACCTAGTCTAGTACTCAACGCATTCATTGTGGATGAAGTATTTAATCCATCCACTTCATGTTGACTGGCATCAATGCCGCGTACAATTTCGTTGCTTTTGTATGGGTTTATAAATGACCTAATGCACATATGAATACGTGTGAATTATCAACAATTCTAATACATGATCGATGTCATATATTAAAAGATAATGTAGTTTATGTAGTTTGCAAAATTTGCTGTCGGAATTCGTTTTGTATTGTATGTTACATTCCCAAAAGTAACATGAAAAAAGTTCTAATCATGCGGCCGTTTGAAACCAGTCATAACTTACTATATAGATGTTTCAGGATACAGACAGAGTTTGGAAGGACCCTAAGTGTAATGAAAGCTGTGGAATGTCGAATGCGAGTAAAACCGTTGCGGAAACAAAAAATTTTGTCGCGGGAGATGAAAATTTCGGTTAAAATCCGTATCACTCCGAAAGCTCTGCGCAGCCGGTAAGCGAAGACCGCTCAATTTTCAACTTATATAACGATTGATTATATCGGTCTTTAAAAGAAGCGTCAGAACTGATTTCGATGGTCCAACGTGTTCACTATCCCGGTAGGGCTGAACTATAATAGCGTGACCGCTCTTCAAGTATCGGTCTTTAAAAGAAGCGTCAGAACTGATTTCGATGGTTCAACGTGTTCACTATACCGATAGGGGTGACTATAATAGCGTGACTGCTCTTCAAGGAGTCAAAACTTTAGGAGAAGTTTTAATTTCAGTTTTGGCAAACGTTGTAAAGCCCCTCAGGCAAATAATATTCCAAGCCCTAGAGGTTTCAAAAAAATTCTGGTCCGCTTTATGAACGGCTAGTTATCAGTCCAGATCTCAAATTTTTGGACTACAAACTACAAAACATATATTCCATTCTAAAGGCCAT
Source organism: Volucella bombylans (assembly GCA_949129095.1). Taxonomy (NCBI): domain Eukaryota; kingdom Metazoa; phylum Arthropoda; class Insecta; order Diptera; family Syrphidae; genus Volucella; species Volucella bombylans. Next base: position 157,068,448 of record OX422143.1, read on the forward strand.
GGCCAGATGTGCTCAGCCCCAATGTTCTCATGCATATGCTGTGACTTAAGTTGTGCTGAAAAGCAAATAGCAGCTACTTCGTATAATGTAGCAAAATAGAAATAACTGAAAAATACTAACTCGTTGTCATTTGGCATCAAGTTCTCAAAAGATTAGGTACGAGTAAGTGCCTTTTCTACTTAAAATGATCGAAATCATGCCAACAATTTTCTTTATTCGATTGATCAGTTTGTAAAATATTGTAGATATATATGTACATACGAAAATAAATAAATACATTATTGGCGAGATAGTCTGGGGTGAACAGCGATGTACCCAGGTGTCAATTTTTGCATATTGAGAGGGGAGATCTTCAGTTTTTTGCGACTACGAGTGAGACTTTTTCATAGGCACAAAATTTCATATTCGACGGTTTGCTATTGAGAGTGGTGACGTTAGAAAAGTAGATTACTCATCCTGATTTTTGGTGTTGGTTGTTTTGAACCGGGACCATCTTGCTTAGTGGCGAAAGTATCGTCTCCGCCACACCACCAAATTGTACATTTATTTCATTTTATTAATTTTATAGACATTTAACGCTCATTGATTTGAGAATAGTTACAATGTTGTGAAAGAACGTTACAGTTTGAGCTTGGGATACCTAATGGTTTTCATTGAAGCTTCATATTGCTGAACTCCAAAATCGTCGAGTCCTGATGAGAACAATTTTATACGATCCGTAATCATCAGTGCGGAACCGCTCATTGGAATAGTGTTTTCTTTTTCTCCTTGCCACGCATACAGACGGGCGGAATTCGACGGCTTAATAGTAGTACTATATATTACGAGATGCAACAAAACAATGCGGCAATATTATATTGGCCGTTGTTGCGCGTCAGTCTCTAAGAAATTATTCTAATACGACGTAACTCGTATTTAAACAAGTAAATAAAATGCATTTTTAAATTTTACGAGGCAAAACCTTAATTACATATTCACATTATGAATAAATTAAACAAAAAAATCAGTTTACTTCCCTTTTTATTCTGAGCGAATCAAAGTAACACCTTTTTCAATCAAGCACATGACCATGTAATTTAAACGCAACATTTCTGATTCACAATAAAATGGTGCAAGATTGTGGCATAAGCAAATAAATACGAAAATGCACAAAAGAAAAATATGTATATATGTTTGTACATATGTATTGTATATGTATGGTATGTGAGCAACCAGCAAATAAATATGCAATGTAATTTCGACAATAATAACGACATGCGCCCCAAACAGAGTGTACTGCAGCTCAATTGAATTGAATACACAAAATAATAAAAAAAACTAAGCTACAATACAATTTGAAGTAAATAAGTGGTATTGCCGTCTATATGTTATGCTCGTGTTCATCTATTTCAAATTTTTTCAGTTCACAAATTCATTCAAAATGCAACATTAAGGTGGAAGTCAATAGTTTACATGGACAATATGTAGAATATTAGCTGTCCCTTATACGATATACTCGTATGTACGAGTATGTAGTACATACATACATATGTATGTATACTGGGTGAGATTGTTACCTTGAGACGTCCAAATTACTCGAAAAATACGCGATATCGCGAAAAATGTTTCAGATAAAAGTCACAAGGTTCTGAAGGGGACATAAGATGGTGATCACGAGTTTGACCTTGAGCCCCACCAAGGGTTGAACTTGAGCCGGCAACGCAGTTCCGAATTGGTATCTGAAACAGTGAAATTTTGGTGAGCGATGGCAAGGCGTATCCTTGCTCCCATGGATGTATGGGCATCCCGTAAGTTTAAGCCTACATGGTAGGTACTTACGCTAAACACATGAGACGTTGTACTGTCTTGTATATTTACAGAAATAAAGAACTTGAACAAAAGTCGCAGTTATCAAAAAGCCACCACTACTACCATGTATCCAGTTGTGTACGTGTTTTCTTTCTTTTCATTTCCAATTCCATTTTTCTAAATTTTAGTATTTTGTCCAAAGTCCTTTATTTTTAATCACGTTTTTGACGCGTTTTGGCATGCTTTCCACCAATATTTCATTTATTTCACGAGGAACATTCTGTCTTCACTTCTTCATTATTTTTGAACCAGTGTTAGACTCAATTAAGCGAGCATCTCCATCCGTCAAAAAATTTGGTCGACCTCCAGTATTGCGTGCTATATGAATATTTTTTCACTCGAGCCGAGTGGTCACTTCCAAATATCGAATTGATGTTCTTTTCAACATCAGTCGAAAATTTTCGCATATTTTTTGATTTTCAATGTTTGTTTTTTGTGTCGCACTTTTGTGTTGTATAAAAGTTACAAAACGCGAGAACAAAAATTCACATTTAATAGTTTTCATGAGTTTGCCATTGTAGAGACAATACTCGTACTTCCAGTAAACTATTCTGAACATTCAATGGGCATCAGATTAGAGAAATTTTTTTTTATTGACTATAAAATATCGTAAGAGATAATGTTATCGGGTTTTCTAAGCAATAACTACAGGTATTGAGTTGGAATCAAAACCCTTTATTCATTGTGAAGAATGGTTCACGACATTTTACAACTTTAAGCACTCCTATATGACACGTATGCTATCTTGCTGGAACCATATATCCTACGGATCTGTGTCGTTCTTATTCTAGTACAAAATTTCCAAACTTTTTTATGTTTTAAATGATTTTATTAAAATACATACATATGTACATATATGCTTAAAGGAAGTGCTTCTTTTTATTGAACATCTTATTTGTGCCTATATCCAGATTTGAACACTTTTAGTTTGGTAGATTTGAAGTTGTGTCGATGAATTCTGTGGCACTGTTACACACATTCTTGCTATAAGCCCCCATCGCCAAATTAAAAATTATATTGTCCATATGATTTTGAGCTATTGAAATCGCTCTACTATCTCTTTTGCTGTTTCGCAATTTATTGGCAATATGTTCACCATAAATCGAAAACTCATCTCGATTTATTAAAACATCTATAAGAGTATCCATACAATGTTCACAACTGTTTCCAGATTCTTCATTCTGCTTCCGTTTTCTTTTTGATCGCAGTTGAGTAACTGTTCTTGGAAAATCGGTGATACTTTCTGATTCATTTTGTTCAGCAATGCTTTCAGTTTTTTCCATTTGTTCCACAAAACAATCAGTGCCCTGAAATCAGAAACAAGTTGGACTTGCAGTAATTTATTTCTTTATTTTTTTTATTTCAATATGGTTACCTCCAGTTTTATTTCGATTCCGTCACCGTCAGAAGCATTACTTGTACGTCTTTCTTCGATTGCGCTTAAAAGAAACAGCAAGGGCTTGTATCCAAACCAGCTGCATTGTTTTCGTGGACCACTATTTTTCTCATTGTCTACTGTCTTTTTGTATTCTCTTCGAAACTGAGACTTAAGACTTTGGATTTTTTTTTCTAATTCTGAAGGTGTTACACCGTACTTTTTTGATAGCGCATCGAATGCTTTGTATTTTAAAGTCCGATTCTTATAATCTATCGAATGCACATCCCACAAGCAGATTCTGGGGCGTATATCTTCGATCAAACGCAACGTATCTTCCATATCCCACATCTTGATGCGAAGAGAGTCATCGAAACACTGACAACGGTGTTGTTTTTGAACATGAATGTACCTACTCGTATTTCAACAGAACACAAACATTGTTCAAAACAACAGCCGTTCATTTGAGAACAACAAGATGACAAACTTTAGATTCTTTTTCATATTTAATTTGTATTTGTACTCTTTGCGCACATACAAAAGTGAATATTTTTTTTATGGAGACATGTATGTATGTAGGTTTGCTGTATATATGTATATATAAATATTAACTAGTTTTAACAAGTTGTGTGTATCCGTTGCAAACATTATATCACAGATGCTATAGTTTACATAGATATTGCACGCTGAAGGAAAGCATCTAACCAGTTTTTAATTTCCTGTTTTTACTTCGAACTTCAAGTTCTGAACAATTTGTATGAACAAAATGTATTATAAAACCGAAGTCAATTCTTGGGATCGTATGTGTTGTATTGTGTGTACAGCCGACGAGCAGGCATGAGCCGCGCCGTGCAGATGTGTCTGTGGTTTCTATTTTCAACCCTTATCTTCATACCATAAAACAACCACAGTTCACGGAGCTGCGCGGCGCGCTCGCAAGCTGTGTAGTTGCTTTACCTCATTCGTCGTCGACTCTCGACCGATTGGCGATTTGGATGTTTATTTATGTGACTAACAATTTTTCTTGGAAAAATTTTCAGCGATATAATATTTTGACAAGAGATTATCTAGAGTTTCTTCTTCTGTTTGTAGGAAAACTAAAAGGAATTACCCTGACTTGAAAATTTTTAAATATCCTTCTAGGGAAAAAAATGAAATTTTAAATAATTTGTGGATGAAGGCATATGGTTTTAAAAATGAAGGCAAATACTTTGTTTGTGGAGATCATTTTTGTCCCGAGTTTGTAGGAAAAAAATATCTTAAGGCGGATGCTGTTCCTTCCTTCAATTTACACCGATGTTCTGCATTCCGAACGAAATCGATTTCAATTCACATTTTAAATTCACTCGGAATGTGCCTGTTCACATTGGCGCGTGCAGGAAGATTGTCCGAAAGAGAGGGAACTTATTTTATTGAAGTGGGAAGAAGAAGGGTTACTTCCACCGAGAATCCATTTCTAAAGTGGATTCTCGGGTGCAACACATCGTTTTTTCCCATATCGTTCCATTTCTGACATATTTTTTCATTTTAGTTTTGATCGTTGATGAGAAAGGAAGTGTGAAGAATATGAAAAACGGTATGCTTCAGGCCAACTGCTCAAATTTAATAATTAAAAATGCTCCGATTCAAGTGTTCCACTTGTCAAAAATTCTTTCAACCCCATGAAAATGTGAACACGACGTTCATGGTGAGCACTTTCATTCCGTCGCCAATGTAAACAGGCACTTAGTCCACCCGAATGTTTGAGAGGTTTTCGAGTGAATTGAGAGAACATGTTGAATAATTTCCATTTTTATTAGAAATGGATCTACAATTATATACGTTCTATTTTGCAACCAAATATTTATCATGATTTTTTTTAGAATGGTAATGTAAAGGGCTCCCTTCTAGCCATGTCCGTCAAACACTAATGTTTATGTGTTTTGAATGCATACTGTTTTTATAAGCACTATATAATTTAGAAACTATTATTTTTAAAAAGCTTTCATATTTTTCTTTATAAAGATACACGTTTTTTCTTGTCGTTCTGTCGCACTAAGAAGATCCTGATCTTTCTAAATCAGATAAATGGAGTTCTGATTTCATCGGATGTAAAACCGGGGTTCTACTAATCTAACCAGGATAATCTTCCACCATCTCTGATAATCTGATTTTGATATTACCCCAAATCGACATTTGTACATAATTACTTTACCGTTGGATACGTTTTCGTTCATTAAAGCGATCTACAGATGGTTTCTTACTGCATCTGTGAAAAGGCAAGATCAAAAGAAAACGATTTTATACACCAGTTCTTTGAGACAACGCGCGAGAACCCTGTCTTCGACAGGAATTATTCAATTATATTTAACAACGAACATTTTTTCATGATTGGTACATACATATATGTAGATATGTATACGCAAATTATACATAGTACATAAAAATAACGCAAAATAAAAAGACAACATTACTTAGCCTCTTGTCAAAACCTTTCAAAAAAGAGGAACAATATCTACAGTATGAATTACTTAGATTAAATGTTGTATGTACATAATTCATAGTTTAAACAATTCTGGAATGGTCGATTGACGTAAACTTTTTGGTTTCTCTTCCAATAGTCTATTTTGAACATGGCTTTCTAAATTTTTTAAATGTTCGAACGAAATGTAACGCAAGACCTCAAAACATTTTATTCGGCGAAATCCCCAATTTAATTTGTTTTGTTTCTACGTATATGTATTTTAGTGCTACACGCCCGTTGTTGACGGGTTCGCGTCCGATTAAGAGAGGTATTTTTTTCCAATTTTTAAAAATATGTTGTCCGCGTCCGGTTAAAAGGGAATCCGTTTAAGAGAGGCAAAAAAGTTCGAAAAAGTATTGAAAAACAATGGTTAAAGAGAAAATATCCGTCTAAGGGAGTGTCCGCCTATTAGAGGTGTCCGTTAGGAGAGTTTTCACTGTAATAAATAATAAAATAATTAATAAATGTCTCTAACTTTTCCTAAATCAGGAAGTGTGATCTCCTTAGAATTACAAGCATTGTGAAACTAATAATATTTTAAAATCTTAGGTTTGGATGGCATAAAGAAAGTTATAGTGAATTTCTTATTTATCTATTCGCCTTGAGATGTCGCTAGTAACAATCAACAAGTCACAAAAACGTTAGTTATGTCAGACTCGAATCAGCTGCTTTAAACAGATTCTTGATTTCGTACCCACTACAATACTGTCGGCCAAATTTGTGTGTTTAATTTGTGTTTTTGCTAAAAGTATACACATTTCGAAACATATGATGGCGACTCTACACTATCCAGTTCATAAGGAACATTCATAAAAATTACGTGAATACTATCCTCTAGTATCGTAAGTTTTGTCTATAAAAAAATCAATAATCGTCTACCGAAGAAAAAAATAAACAAAACAAAGAAAAATGGGTGCGGAACACTCACAACAACGCAATGATGGTGACAGTCATGAAGCCTTCGAAAACGATCGTTCATCTTCATCCAACTCATCATCAAAATACCGTTCTGCTCAACGTCAAGGAACTATCAACAGTAAAAGTGGTTTACATCAAAGTTCACCAACGTCCTCAGAGATTGGACGTCCTGTCTCACCACCATTAAGCGTTTGCTATGACTCTGACTTGCCGTACGTCTCATACACAGATCGGCCAATAGGCGACTCCCCTAAAATCCGCAACAAAAACAGTGCATCTGGATTGCGCGGTGTTCACGGAAGTGGCAGATATAAACAAACTGGAACCAAACCTAAGCGCCCAGCATCAACATCAAATCATAATATTGTCATTGTTAAGCCAGGTACAACTAGAGATCTAGAACTGGATTTAGATTCCGATCTGGCACGCCTTCGAAGTATTCCAATGTTTTTACCAGTAATGCGTGAGACGCTTTCACTGCCTTCATCTCGTGAACCAGAAATACTGGAACGCCTTCAATCAGTACATTTGCAGAACATATGTCACCGCATGCAGGCGCATTTTAATTTCTGTGCTACGCATGTTGCCAACGAACAAAGTCACGCAGTGGACAAAATCAAAGCCATCAACAACACAGTAACTACTCTCTTTGCTGCATATGTGGATATGCAGAAAACATATGCAGCGTATGCAGAGCAATTTTCGAAAATCCGTGGAATTTCGCAGCAGTTAAGCCGGTGTAACTCTTTATTGAACGAGAACATTGAGAGTCTAGAGGCAATCAATAATTTTCTTGATGTTGACGATAGACTCGAACCCTTTGTATGGAAAACGGAAGATGCAACGCAATGGAAGGGTAGTGATAGAGCATAGTATAGTGCCATTCTTATCAATTTTATTTTGAGATTGTTACGTTTAAGTTTTGCTTTAACATGTATTTGTGATGTACAACTTAGTTTAAGCGACCAAACGTTATCTAATTTATTTATTTTAGTCTATCTTCCCCTCTAAATTATATGTACACATAGTTTCAAGCAATTTGCTATTAATTTATTTAAAAGTTTATATTAATAAAATCAATCGCTTCGATTGTGAAATTTTGCTGAGACTTTTTTTTTTTGTTGCTGCCAGGGGCAAACATGCTTACGCAAGCGTGATCACACGATATCGTTCTGAAATTAATGACAAAATTATTGGAGAGAACTAATTATAATATTTGAACTTTAAAGACAAGAAGTTACAATATAAACCTCGCTGTTTTGGAATTCTTGAGCATCGAACGTCTCCATTGTCATAAAGCATAGACATACGAGTTTCGCTTGGCCATACTCCATACGGGTTTTATAGTTCAACTCAATGAATACGATAATTTGAAATCTATTAATAGTTACTAAGTACCGCTTTGGAATGCCTAAACATCTCCATCGTTATACTAAATCGTTTAAAGATCGCAAATATATTCCAGCTTTACTAGAATGTTTAACTGATAGGACATGGATGTCGGCAATCTTGTTTTTAAGTTTAACTAAATATCATTTTCGTTTACTTCATTTTGGTCAGAAAAATTGATGATGTTCACATTATGAATGGTTCATTCTGCCTTGGTTTACGTTTAACCGTTTGCAATTTTTTGTTTCTGCTTATAAATCCGACTGTGACTTAGATTTCCCATTTTTCTACCAACTCAATTCAAATCAGACACGATGTGGCTTTAAGCCTGCCGAAGGCTCTTAAAAAAAAATATTATTAAAGTACATAAAGTCCGATTAGTTTTTGTTTAACCTTAACTCTAAAAGCGTAATTTGACTACGATAAGATAAAGCTATTTCGCAATACGATACAAAAGATTTCCAATTAAACCCAAGTAGTTATACATGAATTTCCTCAGTTGATAAAATTAGATTTTCCAAAGCAAAACTTCCGGATACCACGGGATATTGGGCACACTCTATTGAAGTGTTCTACGTTTTGTATGTAAGATAGCTAGCATAGTAAACATAGAACAGAAAATGGTTTTGCATATTGAATTGGGTTTTCATTATAAAGCGGGCTCAAGTCATCATCAAAACGACTTTGATGTCCTAACACGACCTTGGCCTTGAAATTTTTGAAAATTACCGTTTATTTCTTAATACTCCGAATTATTCCGTAATTGTATCGTGTATGTGCTATGTGATAAAGATCTCTCCATTCATCTGGTATTGTTAAGTCTTCTAAGGAGTCGAAGAAATAAGAATTCGCATAGACTTGTAAACAATCTATATCGTACAATGACTTTCTGCTGCCTACAACAGGAGCGTTCATGCAACAAGAGCTCATCTGCGCCCGTCATTCAACCACAATTTTTTTTTTCACCGCCGAAGTGAGACCATCAAATCATTTGCGACATAGCCAATGGTCTTAAGCATTTTAAACTTATGGTATTGAATTATTGGGGGAGCTCGGAGAAGGAATGACTGTTTCTTCCGATTGTAATTGTCCTACATCATATCTCGCCACAACCTACCGTTATATTGACATTATTACCTTGGGCGCAGTAATAATCGGAGTCACTGATCCCGTTCAAAATACGCTTGTTAAAAGTTTCATTTTAAATAAAGTATTTACATAGATACATACGCCCGATGTTGAAAAATGCGAAGATTTTGTTTTCTTTTACATTTTATGTTTTTGTTTCCTTATCATTTTGTTTACTGTGTTTTCCCCGTGTTGAGAAAAATGCGAGAATGGGCTTCAGTTATAAAAAGCTTAGATAAACGACACTTACCACATTTATCTCAAGTATGTATCTGTTACCTGATACGAGAATAAGCAGAACAGCATAAGAGAAAACGTTCTGCTGTGCTAACACATGAGGACATAGGAAGAACAGTGTCGCTTGGGCGTAACGCATTTGTAAAAGCGTTTTGGCCCGATAGAACACCTATGATCTGTTAAGCGCCTGCTGTTGATAACGTTAGGGTCATTTGTGAAAGAAATGCAAATGCTAGCTGTAAGTTTAACAATTGACGTGGATACCAAAATTGTTGAGTTAACGGAATCCCTCTGCATATGACTAAGGTCCCATCTTTCTAAATGAATCTAATTTGTGGGATCTGCCAATTTAAAGGACTTTTGCTAATCTACTGATCGCACCAAGTGATTCGACCTCTTGACAGAAAAAATTATAAATCTTTAATTTCCGAATAAGCGGCCTTAATTCTTTTTACTTGGATTTGTTAATCGTTATCACTGCATATTGACGTCGATAATCGAAGGAAGTTTTACTTGTCGAAATGAAGACACGTAAGGATGAAGATTCGTCGTCGAGATATAATCCCTCAATGACAGATTCGAGAATTTACGATAACTATATTAAAGACACCACAAACAGCAGTTGCGTTATGCGAGGTTTTAGTAAGTTGGTGGCCACAATTCTTTCGCATCACTGTAATTTCGGCAGGCAATGTCAAATCTCTAACAAAACTCCTACCTGCAAAAGTCTGGTTCTCTCTCCGTATGAAGTAGGCAAAACATTGCAGGTAGTCTTTCTAGGAACACAATGGCAAAATTAGGCGATTAGGCCTTGGTATACACGAGAATGTTGCGCAGTCAATTTATTTACTATTTCAAACATTTGAAGTTTTCCAGTAAGAACTTCAGAAAAAATTTTATACAAAAGAAATTTATTATTATTATTTATTTTATTATTATTATTGTTTCACTAACAATCATTTGCTGGATATACGATTTTTGTACGATTTGTACGTTAGTACTATAGCACCTAAAGGAGGAATCATATAAGATAATGGAACACTGTTAACAACAGAAGAGGTTTATAATTTAAAACAGATAATAAATAGATTTCACACAAATTTAAACACGCACACAAGCAATTGCTTATCACAGTCTAAAATAATTTCTGCATCATAATCCTTTCTTCGGCGTCCCTTTTCTTTTGCATCTCATCAAGTACACGAAGTTCCTTTGCAACTGCACCCTTAAGAGATGGATCTAAATCAATGCTTCGCTTGAAATCGTTTTTAGCTTCCACAGGATCCCAAGCTCCCAAATGGGCTTTGCCACGTCGAAAGATTGCCTTTACGTTATTGGCATCTAGTGTAAGTACTTCATTGCAGTGTTGGATAACAGCATAATAATCCTCAGCTAAGAGGCGACACTGAGCGTAATTTAAGAGTAGAGGCACTTTGAATCCGGCTAGTTCGTTCCATTCGACATCGTGAGGCTTTTCCCTTAAAGAGAAATATAACAATCCAATAAACAAAAGTTGTAGATGAGATTAGAAAAGATCTTACTTCAGCATAAGTTGTTCAAGGATGCCGATTGCTTGAGAATAACACTCCTCTGCTTTAAGGTAGTTTTTATCTTTATAAAACTGATTTCCCTTTTCACGCAATTCTTTTGTCGCTTTCATCTTCTCTTCGTCGGACATTTGCCAGCGCTCCTTTTCATATTCTTCCGGCATTTCAATTGAAAATAATTCAATTGTGAATTCCAAATCTGTGGGATTGGTGAAGAGTTCATCGAGATCTTTATAGCCAATTCCCTCATTTTGTAATGTCATCCCACAGCAGTGACGACGTTCTTCCTGCTTTTTACCAACATCCCGAAGAGTTTTTGATATGAACGGATACTGAGCGACTAGCTGAAATTAATGAAAGTAATCGTGAACATTTTCGATACAGAGTTGTTTTACTGAAAAAAAAAAACAAAAGAACTCACAGATTTGTCAACAGTGAATTTGGCCACCTCATTCAGGGCCATTTTTTGAATTATGACCTCCCATACTTCCAGCTTAAACTTCTTCCCTAAAACGAGTTCCATTGGCTTAGCCATTTTGCGGCTATCATCCAAAAGAGCTCCATCGCTCTTTCTGGTTTGAAAGTGAAATTTCACCTACAATTTGTTGCGTTTCAATTTTCTTTATTAATAATGCAAACATCTCTACTTACTCTTGTACCTGGACGTAAAGGTATAAATTGCTTGCCGGGATGTACAATTTTTTTTTGTATCAAAGCGTTATCGATTTGTGTATCCATATTGATGGGACAGTGTCTGGTCTGGTCGAGCGGATAGTGTGGAATGGCTTAGAATCTAATTTACCTCATGCACGGCAGGTAAATAGGTCATTCAATTGATTTACACACCGAGTGGGCTTTAATTGAGATCACGCAATTCAATTAGATATTGTTTTTTTTCTAAAAGAAGGATAGTTTATTATATTCCCAGAACATATAGACATAACACAAATGTCATTCCATTTAAAAAAAAAACTCCGGGCGTGTGTTCACGAAAATCCTTGTCAATTTAGTTCCTTTAATATAGCTTCATTGAATCAATTTTTAAAGTATACAACTACGTGTTTTTCTTTTACTTTTGGAGAACATGAAGTACGATGCGAAACACAATTCAAAGAAGGAGTGGGTGGTGTCTTATCAGCTGATATATGTCATGTTTTGTTGTTTATTGTGAAGATGTTTACAGTTTAAGTTACTCTAGTTCAGGAAACGGGAATTTCTTACAAAATATTTCCGATTGGCACTTTTGTAAAAGAAGCCATCTTCTATTAGAATAAAAATAAATTCAGGTATAAGTTAACATTGACAGTTGGTATCAAGAATACGGAAAAATGATGTCAACGTAGTATTAAATGGCGACTAGAACCAAGTCGATGCTACCTTTGGCAGGTAGGTACAATTTCCATTCGCCTACACAAGCTGAAATCAGTTTCTTCTTTCCGCTTAAAGAGTGCAGCAATCATGGACCTTAACCAACATAGTTCTTCACCCAGATCTTTCTTAGCTATCTGTCTACTCTCCTTCCAACTGTGTGGATCACCTTTGGCAAGCTCTTCTCTTACACTGTTGACTAATAATCATTTGAGTTCTGGTCATCATTATTTATAGTATGGGTAGGCTTCTTCTTAAATTCATTGCGCTCTATATTCGGTATAGCTTTTCGTTTTAATGAGTTGTCCACTCTCCATCAATGAAGATAGGACTGATGATCGTTCGCGCAAAATAACCAAGAGAGCTTGGTGTTTTCAAACATACGTCGGCGAGAATTGTTTTCCCTTTGTTCATTTGATTTGAAGTTGTTAATCTTGATTGAAGATGAACAGAGTTTTTAAATACTGTGCCTCTGTTGCACTTAAGTGGTGCACACTATTATTTAAAGTACATACGATTTTTTAAAGCCGCCCATAAGCATCCTACACAATTGAATAAATTGGCAGGAATGCACCAGGTCTAAAACCGCACTGGTAAGGTTGTTGATGACCGGTTTTAGTCGCTTATAAATATAATACGGCAGCAAGGATTTTGTATGCCATGTTTAAGGATCTTCATTCTTCAGGATCCATTTAACGATTTTAAGTTTGAATCGCGCATAATGTGCCCTAACCAAATTTTATAGATGAACTGGTGCATGTGACCATAACTTAGTAAGAGTTTCCCTTGTTGAGGTGCTTAAAATAGTTTTGGGACAGTTGTATAACCATTTAGAAAGTAAGAGAAAACAATCCGTTTGTTACTCCTGGAGCTATAGATTTTTTGATAAATTTGTCAAAGTCGGTAACCATCATATAAATCAGATCATTTATGTCTCGTAACTGCATTCTGATGTGTGCCAAAGCAGAACTTGTTTTCCTCTTCATTCTTTATCTCCTGCAAAGTTTTGGATCTGATCGTTGTTGGACTGTTTATGTACGAATATATTGAAATACCCGACGAGGGTATTGGATTTCAAGTATCCCGGAACTCAACAGCTACTCAGCCATCTTATTGAGAGATGGGCGGCAGTTTCTAACCACCCTCGATTTTCTGACCATTTTCGCTATTTACTGTTTGACAACGGTATTCGAATCAGACTGTGTCAGACAGCAAACCTTGTGAATAATTGAGACTTAATGTTGAAACAAAGTACAGTATTTGAGTAAACAGAAGGATTGGATTGATGGATGGATATGTCTTCAATTTTGATAAGGCACGCGGTTAAGCCATCGGCATTTGCGGATTCGTAAGGTTTCAGTTTGGATGTTGCTATCCTTACTTCAATTTGGTCGGCTTTACGTAAGTTTTCGTGATCGTCATTCGGGTTGGCTTGTACATTCTGAATGCTTGTCGTATTCGCTGTTCAACAGTCCACCAATTCTCAGAATTGACTATATCGCTACTTAAAATTTTTCGGTGGTCATCCTTGCAGACTTCTGTTTGAGTCTGCATCCAAATCAGTTTAAAAACGATACACTTGTTAGCCCAAATAGCACACGCACTGAGATTTATTCTATTAATTTTGAATATTTTGCCCACAGAAAATATAACAGATACTTACAACATTTTAACTTTTATGACAATCGAACACATTAATCGACAACTAGATTGACCGCTATTAGTGTGATGTCGGACCAGTTAAAATCACTATAAGAATAAAACAACAAAAGTTAAGGTGTGGTCTACTTTCTCGTCGAAATATAGTAAACGCAAATAACGTTTATCCGAGTGGATGTCTTACTGCTTAAATGCCTTAAATCCATGATGTTTATATTCAATTTCTTTTTTTTTTTTATTAAAAGTCGTTCGAGTATAGCAAGTAGTAAATATGGTCACATTTGATACTATGTTTTGCAAAACCGTTTCCACCATTGATTTTGATAGACATACATATATATTCATATAAATACTGGTTTTTGTTGATAGCGTCGGTACTCTTTAAGTAAACTATTGAATAGCAAGCTTACTCTGTCATATGCACAGGCGGATTAGAGTGCTGAAGATGACAATACTACAGCAGTCCATCGTTTTAAACACTTCAACAACGTGAGTGAACGGAACGTGTAGGGAACTTGTTGGTGTACTGCATGAAACCTCTGCTAATTTGGCTTCCCTACACGTACAAACTCCAAATGCTGTATCGACAATAAATAACATTCAACAATTTAAAATATTCAAGATCTACAGCGTGTAGCTAGTAAAAATAATCGCAGATGATAAGTATTTTTTTTTTCAATAGAAGAGGCACAAGATGTGCGAGTATTCTATATACGGTTCGGTTTGAAGCATATTTTGTTGCTCGTCAATGGGGACCAAAACTAAGCGTACAGCTACAGTAAAGTATCTCCGTTTAGAAAATAACAAGGTTAGACTCATAAAAGCAACGCAAATGTTATTAGAAAAATGTCAAGAGGTAAAACAATTCCTTGAGACATGTGTTAACTGAGTATGGTGAAACTGTCCTCCAATGAACAGTCAAGCATCCGGCAAAGTGCATGTGATTCGGAAAATTGGAGACTTTCATAGAGAATCTCCATGCTCAAAGAATAATCTTACTGTACACGTTAGCGCATGGAAACCAAGATTGGCTCAGTCAGCTAAGCAATATGTTCTATAACAAATTTTCGAACTGAGTACGCAAGACCAACACGAAGTGGCAACAGACAACTTCACACACCTAAAGTTTTTTTTTTTTTAGAACTTAACACTTATGGGGGTATGATGAATACCCTCAAAATGCCCAGGCACATGTTAAGTTTTTTTTTTTTTTTGATAATGGGGAAATAAAAGGAAAGAAAGATGTTTGGGCCCAGGGGTTATTTCGCTCTATGGGCGGCATCCAAACGTTAATGTCTTAATTATTAGTCAAATTGGATTTATTGTATTCTAGGCATCACCCATGGTTTTAGTTGTACGGTTGGGAATCGAAGGCCGAACCTTCTGATTTGGAAGCCAGTATAATATAAATCATATTTTCTTCGAAGATTAATTTTTGTTTCCTTTTTTAAATTCAAAACACTTTATCTCTTTGGAATGAAGAAATATCACTCCTTAAACAACTGCATTTAGTCGACATCTATAAACTCTTCAATTACAATAATTTACCTAAATGACTAGATTAGATAATTCTTTTTTGGTATTCGTCTTTCATAAAAGAGAAAAACAGAAACAAAAAACAAATAACAAACGATGTAAAATCAAAAATAGTAACATTGCTCTAGCTAAATTCTTGTTCCTCTTCAAAATTAACTCCATTAAATTGCTCCTCATTTTTCATCTAATAGTTTGATATGTCATTCATATTCTGAAGTAGCAAGTCTCCTTCATCGTTAAGTAGTAAATTTTCTACTTGCTCGTCCGAGAGATGGTCTTTATCCGACCTAAAAGAAGTCGTAAAACTGAACATCAATCAAGTTTTCTTTGAATGACTTACCTAGAAAAGAGAAAAAACTCACTGCTATCATTATTCATTTCCGACTCACTATTTCGTCTCTCTAATGATTTGCCAACCCGTTGTATTCCAAAGTTGAAAACATCCTTCACCTTGTCACT
This sequence comes from Volucella bombylans, assembly GCA_949129095.1. Classification (NCBI taxonomy): domain Eukaryota; kingdom Metazoa; phylum Arthropoda; class Insecta; order Diptera; family Syrphidae; genus Volucella; species Volucella bombylans. The sequence continues at coordinate 157,084,415 of OX422143.1, forward strand.
AGCATCGATAAGCAAATCTAAACTTTGTCTACGTCCTGATGTCTTAAAACTACTTGATCGTGAGATCCATGTTGTAATACCCCCTCCATTATCACTTGGCCTTTTCTTGCTTTCATCATCATCGTCAATGGTGAATACTGTTGTGCAAGTAACCTTTCGATTATCATCTGAAGAAGAAGATTCACTTCCTGTGGGAGTACGATCATCGATTAAGCCACCAGCCAATCCATCGTCGGCACCTGAATGATGGGAATAACTGGAGCTAGTACTTCCCGAATTAGACAGTCGAATTTCAGTCCATTGCTCTATGTCGTCGGTTGTAACCAGTGGGGTCGTAGTGACTATCTGATGTCGTGCAAGTGCTGAACATAGTGTATCACTCGAAGATTTTGGAATATCTGCACTTCCCGCCGCTGGTGGAAAACGTAAAATCGACTCAAAATCCTGAAGTAAATGTGGACATTCATGTGGGTCGGGATATTTTTGACGAACTGGGCTAGATTTTGTGCTTAATTTTGAAGGGATGTCCAAATATTCATCACATGATTCAATGGGACAAGGAAAAGTTGCATCGCTATAATGGCAATCTACGGCTTGTGCATTTTCGACAGGTGGCTCAAAGTGCATATATTTAAGTTTTTCTTGCCGCATTTTGTGTATTTCCTCTGAGATTTGTTCAAGATTCTTCAGTGCATCGTTGTAGGACATTTTCGCTTCAGCAACCCTGTTTTCCAGACTTGTAATTTTTTCTTTTTGTGCTTTTAAAATGCCATTATAATTAGCTCTTGTTTCATAGTACGGTCTGAAAAGATGTTACAAATATGTACATACATATATTAATAATAATCAGATGATGATCACTTTGAATTGTCTTAATGTTATAAACACACAACTACAAACAATAAGTTTCTACTTACAAAATTAATAAATCATGTTGGTATGCCAATAAATTGATTAAAAGAAGTTTTCTTCGAATGTTGTAACTAAAAATGAAAAATTAATAAAAAAAAAAAAAAATAAAAAATCTTTTCCGTCCATAAACTCAGACAGCAAGAACGCATTCAAAACAATAATAATAAAAATAAAATTCGCTACCGCTTTTAAAAGGAAGTACAATCATTTACATCTTTTTTTACCTTGAAGCTTTAATGGCAGCTTTCAGCTGTGTCTGTAATTTAAGGACACGATTATTTGCAACTTCCTGTTTTAATTCACACATTTTTAATATGTTTCTTGTTTCGGTGCATTCCACTTGAGATTGATTCACTTTGCTGGCTGCGTGACTTAACATCTCTTGGCAGGCAGTATCTAAAGTAGATTTCTCCCCTAATCCCTGTTCAGCGAGAAAAACCATCTCTTTAGCGGCAGCATGAACGGATTTTGCTTTTTCATAATTGCCTGCCGCTTGTTGAGTTTCTTTCGTTAGCTGCAAATGAGATTATAACTAATAGGGGTGTACGAGTTGTGTTTGCTATATTTGGGGTACTTACGTGTGTGGCATATAAGCGTGCTTCATAGTAAGGCTTAGCTGTTTGAATAGAATTGCTTAGCTTGTGGGCGGATTGCTTAATTCGTTCTACGCTTTCGGCCAAGAGTTTTTTAAACTCACATTTTGCTTCCTAAAACAATAAAGATTGATCAAGGGGGAAGAAGACATGAGGGTAAATATGTCGTTTGTTATTGTAGTGACTTTATTTTTATGTCTATGTAAGTATGTAATTGGATTTGTTTGAGTATCAATTTGTGTCTAGGTTTTTTTTTTCTTATAATCCCACATGTACACTTATATATTGTATGTACTCGTATGTAGAGTGAATTTCGGATATTTTGGAGATGGCAACAAGTGGTGTACATTTAATTTACTTTCTTAAAGCGAAGTGTGTTGTAATGCAAATATCTTACTCATATAGCGTTTTGTATGAATATAGACCACCACACTGAATGTAAGTATATTATGGACTTATTTAGTGATATATAATATCTATGGCAAGATATGTAATGCTTATCAGAATTTTCTTGCCAATATTTGAGCTACGATTACTCAGAAATTTGATAATAGAAAATCGGCGGTTGATATTTCCATTACTATCATAATCATGATAAAATTGTGCTGTGAACATTTCGTCGTTTTTGCTCACGTTTAATGAACAGTCCAAGGAACTGAAAATCACGCACAACTTTTCTCCTTCTTACTATTATAATTGGCACCATAAAGTCGGATTGGTATGATTAAAGTATAATAGAGAATTGTATACTCTCTCATTCGCCTTCTTAGACCGAGGATTTGACAAGAGCCATATTTCGCTTGGTCCGTACTATTTTTTGCTTATAGATCTCTCAAGCACTCCTAAATTGCTCGCCCACATTCTTCATCAAATGAAATAATTTCATTTTACTTCTACAGCGGAGTATCGATGGCTTTCATATAGGTCATTTGTTTCCTATATGTGGTGCAGGCGATCAATGCTATTGGCAAAATAACAAATTAACGGATTACACTGCATACTACACACTGTCGCAGGTGTAGCAATTTGCGTGTTCTGGGTAAAAGGAATTTGATTCCGTGCAGATGCAGATATCCCTAGTAGATCTCTCTTACATTCTACATAAGCCAGAAGTAGGCCCCTTTAATTTTCTAAATTTCGACCTGAAATACGAGGGGCGTTCAATATATTCTCGGTATCGATATGAAGGAAAATGCGAATTCAATTTAAATTGTTTTTATTTTTCAATATAATCTCCCCTAACATCAATGCATTTGTTACATCTTGAGATAAGCTTTTTTAAACCCTCAAAAAAATAAATTTCCTCTTTCTCTGCAAAATACCCATTTATTGCCGACTTGAGTTCTTCATCATCCGAAAATCTTTTTCCACGAAGACATTTTTTCAAATCCGGAAACAGGAAATAATCACTAGGGGCAAGGTCTGGACTATAGGGTGGGTGTTGGATTTCTTCGAAACCACAATCTCGCGCAGCAGCCTTGGAAACTCGCGCCGTGTGAACAGGAGCGTTGTCATGAAGAAGCAACACACCCGCTGCGAGTTTACCCCGTCTTCTCTTTTTAATTTCCTCCCGCAAATAATGCAAAGTGGAAGCGTAGGATGTGGCGTTGATGGTTTCACCTTTTTTTTTGTACTCAATGAGCAAGATTCCCTTTGAGTCCCAAAAAACTGTGGCCATGAGCTTCCCGGCGGAGTGACTTTGAACTTCTTCGGGGGGTCTGTTACTTTTTTATGCCACTGCATGGACTCTTGTTTGCTTTCAGGGTCATAGTGGTGGACCCATGTTTCGTCCCCAGTAACAATTCGATCCATAACACCGTCCGCGTTCTCACTACACATCTCCAAAAGCTCTCTACAGCATGCGATTCTCACTTTTTTCTTAGGCGCTGTGAGCATTCGTGGCACCCACCTTGCACTGACCTTTGAAAGGTTAAGATGGTCATGAAGAATGGTGTGAATGGTACCAATTGAAAGCTTGGTGATCTCTGCCATCATTTTCACCTTTATTCGGGCATCCTCAAGAACAAGTTTTTCGACTTCTTTGATGCTTTCTCCCGTACAAGCAGTAGCCGGGGCGCCGGAGCGGGGTCGTCTTCAATGCTCTCTCTGCCTCTCTTGAACTCACTTGACCACTTTTGCACAGTTGATAATGAAGGTGCGAAACCCTGGTAAACAGCCACCATCTCTTCATGAATAGTTTTTGACTTTTTCCTTGCTTAGTGAGAAATTTAATTACAGCGCGATGCTCAATTTTCACCATCATCGTCTCAGTTGCCATTATGATTCTGTTTAACTAGAGATAAAACGCGAATTAATACTCACATTTATATGAAATTTTACATGAATGCACTAAAATAATAGTATTACTTGATAAATAAGTCAATTTATATATACAATCACAGCTTCACCCCGATACCGAGAATATGTTGAACGCCCCTCGTACAATACGGCGGTTTGGGGAGCGAAGACATACTCAGTGAGAGTTGTTCGGAGAATACACCGCTCCCATGTCTTGATTAATTTCTGAGCAATCAGTAGGTAAATTGTAACGCTGAAATTGCAGTCAAAAATGGGGAACGGACGGATGTAGTCAATGTTTTAGCCGAAATTTGATTTGAGGATTTGAGGATGAATGAAAATAAATGCCATTTTACGCTTACAATCGGAGATTTCAACACAAAAGTGGGCAAAAGTGGCCTGAGGACGAAACTGAGAAGGCTATTGGAAAATTTGGCCTAGAATGTGAAAACGAGCGAGGACAAAAGCTTTTACACAAAAACAACCTGTACCAAATTAACTATCTTTTTCGATAGAAAGCACCGCAGGAGATGGACTTGGATAACCCCCGACAGAAACACAAAACACTAAATTGACTTTGTTATAACAGACAAAAAACAACTAATAACATATGTTACGAGTACAATACTTAACAAGTTTGGAATAGGAAGCGAAGGTTTTGTTGAAACGATTTCCAACAAACTAGACCAGAACCAAGGCAAGAACATAGAGATTATTACAAACACAATTGAAGTAGCACAAGATACTATACATACTGTAAAGCAAATAACAGAGCTAATGAATACGAACAACTAAGCACTGCAACAAAACAACTTATAATAAAAAGAAAAGAAGCCAAGACTTTGTAGAAATAAACCGATTAAATAAAGTAATATCCAAGGAAATCCGCAAGGACATCCAAAGGTATAACTACAAAAAAATACAACAATTCATAGAAGAAAACAAAAGTATGAAACTTTTGAGAAAAACTACAGTTGATGGGGAATATGAAGTAGTAAAACTCAAGAACGAAATTGGAATTGTTACAAGCAGAAACGAAACACTACGTTTAACAGAAACATTTTACAGTAAACTATTAATCAGACACCAGCTTGTAAATTCTGGATCGGAGGAAATAGAGGAAGCGATGGCGGAAGAATTACAGAGATCCCTAAAAGAAATGAAAAACAACAAGGCTCCAGGAAAAATACCAAAGCAATGGAGAAATTCGTGTGTCTACCTTATCAACAAGAAAGAGGATTACAAATCTGGAAAACAACAAACCGATTAGTCTCCTGCCGCATCTTTAAAAACTCTTGACAAAAATTATAACAAAAAGAATTGAACAAAAACTCGACTTTTTTAAGCCACCGTAGCAAGCTGGGTTTTATAGCGGCTTTAGCGCGAATAACCTTTTACAACCAATAAAATCAGTTATCGAGAAGTCAGTCGAATACAACCGGTCAATAGTACTAACCTTTGTAGATTTCCAAAAGGATTTCGATACAGTCGAAATATATAATGTTATCGAAGCGCTTAAGCAGTGCAGGATAGACCTGAAGGAAGCTACCTGCAACTTTTGCAACACATATACGACATATACTGTTGTGCTACATTAAAAAACAAAGAAGTATCGAGTAGAAAGAGGAATCAAGCAAGGGGACAAAATTTCCCCAAAAGTGTTTACAGCGGTTCTGGAATATGCGTTCAAAAATCTAAATTGGGAAGACAAAGGCATAAATGTCGACGGAGAGTACCAAAGTTACCTACGCTTTGCGGATGACATACACCCTTATTACGGTTGTCAAAGATCGATAAATGATAAAGATCGATAAATGATGAAACATTGAATTGATACATTTTTTTTCTATTGTGAATAAAATGCATTTGTGAATGGGTATTCGATTTGACGTTTGATTTCGAAATTTTTTTTTGCAAGTTTTGTTGTTGTCGTCAGTAGCTGTGTTTTTCTTTTAAAATTTGCGTTTAAAATGTAAGTATTTTGGATTAATTAATTACAGTATTTCTTAATAAATATTATGTTTGTTCAGGAGTAAAATCGTAAGCAACAAACAACAGCTCGGAAGATTGGTAGAAATCATGGAAGCGTACCCTGAAATCGACAAAGGTATCTGCACAAAACCGGCATTAAAAAACAAATGGGGCGAAATCGCTATTGAACTTAACAGTAGTCCTAAACTGGCTACGAGTAAGCATTGTACTATAATGTACAAATTTATATTAATAGTTCCTAAAAATGTAGGTATGGGCTGATTTAAAGTGCAAGACAAAAAAAAAAAAAACAGAACAAAATAGAAATGCTTGCAACTGGTGGTGGACCAAACAAACTTCACCTACTGACTCACAGTGAGGAAGCAGTCAGTCGGCTTATGCATTTTGACTCCTGTGTCGATCCGCCGGGACAAGAATTTGGCATCCAATTGCCAAACGAAGAAGTGGAAGAAGTCTCAATGACACCGAAGCCTACCCGCAGCGATAAATTATCAAAGCAAAATAGTGAAACCCATCGTCTGATTTTGTTGGAGAGCAGATTTCGGCGCAGGAGAATTTTTACGAGAACATGATTAATATCATGAGTGATATTCCGGAAAATTCACGAAATATTCAAAAGTGTGTTTCTGAAATAAAATATTTAAATATTTCTATTATGGACATTTTCTATTAAATACATTTTTTTTCACATAAAAAAACGTATTAAATTTATTTATCAACGAGGTTTTTTTGATTGACTCAAATTTTGATAGTCGTAGATATCAAATTTTTGACAAACATAATACCATATTTATCAATAGAACTATTCACAATGGATCTAAAATTCACAAAAAATTCACGGCTGATCAAAAATTTTGATAATTGATCACAGTAATACCGGTTCAACAAATTATTTGATAATTGTCAATTATCGTATTGTTATTTGACAACCGTAATAAGGGTAATAGTCATTATAACTGATAGTCTCCTCGACGCAAAAGCAAAGTTGGACGAACTGGAAGCAGTTTCAACAGCAGTGCCGCGAAACATAAACTTTCAGAAGACAAAATTTATGACTAACTTAGTAACAGTAGGAAAACTTACCGAATAGGTATTCTAATACAAGTATATGCGACACGAAGTTAGCATATTAAGAGACAACCAAACCCATGAAATCCAACGACGTATTGGACTAGGCTGCTGATAAATGTCCTGAAAAGCTAAATTCCTATGAGCCTAAAGAAAAAAGTGTTCGAACAATGTATACTGCCCGTAATAATCTGCGGAGCTGCGACCTTAACTCTTACAAGATGGTCTATTTACAAGCTCGAAATAGCCCAAAGAGCAATGGAAAGAGCAATGATGGGTATAACAACAAGGGACCAAGGCGAAGTGGAGGTGAATAGGACACGTGGCGAGGACAGCAGACAACAAGAGGACAAAAGGACATATGGAATGGAGACCAAGGGAAGACGTCAGAAACAGAGGAAGGCCACCAACACGATTTCTAAGGAGCGGTTCCAGAAAATTGAATCCAAACAGCTCAGGATAGAAGAATGTGGAAAAATTTAGAAGAGGCCTATGCCCGACTTTGTAGCAGACAGGCTATATGATGATGAGTGACCTGATTTAAGACTGGTACACGTCGAAGTAACTTCCAAGTGACTGATTCTGTACAACCCGATGTCGTTCCCATAAAGGTGGGTGATGAAAAAAATATGTCAAGTGCTGCAGTGAAGGTGAATCTAAGAGCACTGACCTTTGCAAGTTTTCTAATTTTATACAGTTTACCTGTTTGTTTACCGAAGTGTAAGACCTGTTGTCCTATGGCTATTTTGTGTCTGAATAGAGACATATGGGCTTCGCTAATAAGTTTCTGGATATTTAGCTTTCAATTTAATTTAATATCGAGAATCGTTCTTAGAAATGTTGCTTGTTTATTAAAATTATGTTCCGTCTCCACTTAGGTTTACACCTAAGCTACACTTTTGGGTCCAGTAGGTTCTGTTTTGACCTCTTTATGCTAGGTCTTTCAGAATGTCCAAATCAGTAATACCGACTGCACACAAGAAATGTGTATGTATTATAAGATGAACTTGTAATTAAAACTTATGGAACATTGCCCTCATATTTACGTATTTTAACATCAAAGATTAGCCTAAGGCACATTAACATCTAATGAGACTGCATGAGTGAACGTATTTCCACGTCTGCAGACGTGGTATGGTAAAACAAAGGTCGGCTGTATGTACAATACATATATTCATATAATCACCCATGCGAGCGCCATAAGGATAAAAGTACAGCACCATTGAAATACGTTCATCCCCACTGAATACACTACCCCGCCGGACACTTCTTCTGCAGAGCGAAGGAGTTATCTCGCGACAAATAAAAATATTCGTGCCAGACCTCGACAGTTTTTTGTGACGAGAAATATGATACTTTTCAGAAACATCGCAAGTTGGAAAGTCGTCATCCTGACAAGCAAAATTTCCGTTACCCCAACGTGTACAATCTGTATAATATGCGTTTAAGAAACTCTACCTCGATATGTCAGAAACAGGGACCGTTAGTTGAATTTGCAAACAAAGGGTACTCCTCCGAGTAGATGGACTAAAATGAGACTGAGACGGTTAACATTTTTGGCGAGCATGGGACAAACCTTTTCATCGAGATATTACAGTTCGGGCGCGGAAAACAATTTCTGCTGTAACTGCTGCGTACAAACTGAATTTTTATATCTGATGAGACATATTTTGACCTAAACAGTAATGTCAACAAACAAAATTGTCGAAGATGGAGTTATAAAAAGCCAGAGATGCTCCATTAGATGGAGTTTCATCCAGCTTGAGTCAGAACGTTGTGTGCAATTGCATCAATCTCCATTATCATGCCTTACTTTTTCGAAGACAACGATTACACTATACTGTCAATATACGAGTATATACTGAAAGTGTTTTTCTTGCCATATCTAAGCCGGAAAAGAATTCCTTTCAAATCTGTGTTCTTTCAGCAAGATGGTACCACTTCTCTAAAAAATCCTAATAAAAATGGATTATCTTCCAAATGAACTAAGTCACAATAAATAACAAATTAAAAAAGAAACTTGTTTCAGTTTCAGTCACCTTGTATTAAAGCAGCACATTGACGACTCCAGAACGACTTATTTCCCTTTCGCCGATGATTGTGCTAAATAACTTTGAGTATCTTTGTATAAAGATGATATTTGGATAGTCAGGTGGAGTAGCTTAAAGGTTTGATATAGATGATGTTACGAAAGTTACGAATGTCAGCGTAATCTAAAAGAATTGCGAACACTGGCGGGTTTCCACATTAAGAAGCCAATGCTGGAGAAAATTCATTTAATGAAGCACATATGAATGCTCAAGTTCCAGTAGAAGTTCAAAAGTCCGACAAGATTACAGAATTTATTCATAAACCATTCCGGGACTAGTTAAAAAAACAAAAAAAAAAAAAAACTAGAAAGAACAACATTTTTTATTTCTTTTTCAACACTATACCCTGCAATTTCTATACAAATTTATGGCCGGTTGTAGAGCCTCCAGATACCTTCTTCCATAATGTTTAGCAGTGCCTCCTTCTTTGTTTTGTTGATACGTGATCAAAACATTCTCCTTTCACGGCATACTTCGCTAAAGGGGTAGAAAAAAGTCGGTCGGGGCCAGATCCGTCATGTATGTTAGGTGAATGATCACAAAAACTGATTGTTTGCCAAAAACTGGGTTGCCAATAATGACAAATGAGCAGGCGCACGCGCTGTATCTGTTTCAAAAGTAGATCAAGTACATTTTTATTAAATACTGCGAAGACTGTTTGGCGGAGGACGAATTCGTTGTGAATACCACAGAAACCAAAAAATAAATCAGCATCGTATTCACTTTTGATTTTGGGAAGCGAACTTTAACTGGACGGCTTTCTATGAGACTGCGACATTTTGCGGTTTGACGCTTTGTAGAGAATCGTACTGGAAATGATGGAAAGAATTTTGCTCTTAATCAACTCATTCAAAAAAATTTTTACTTTGTTTCTAGTTCTCTATTAGCCAACATATTCATGTAAGATTCTATGAATGCTACCTACCATGTGTACATTTAAATTAAATCAATGATTGACATGCATAGTCAAGTTCGTTCATTTTAGTGCCATACGGTGACACTAGCTAAATACGCGACAAAGTTATCGCAACTTCCCTGAGCATTCTCAATTGATTGCATGTATTTTTCGCATACCGTGATAATAATTCCTTTTAAATCGATACGCAATCACATTTGACCTGTGTATTTCAAGCTATTAAGCATTAAATGGTTGTTAATTTGAACATAAAGTTTTACATAAAAACTTTCTATTCCGAACCAGCTAGCCTATTTATATCATCAAAATAAATAATTGTCGGTTTTGAATGTATGTACGAGTATTATACTTGCGTGATATATAATTTTTTAAACAGTCATCGAGAATTCTATTTGTTATTTTTGCAGTGAATTTCGACGCTAATTTTGGAACAGACGCGCGTTGTATACTAGGACATGACCGGGCATTTCATTCTTTGCCAAATCCGTGCATTATGCTACCAAATCCATTCGGTGTGTGTTTTTTTTTAAGAAAATTGGAATATCAAATCAATTGAAGTAAAACAACAGATGATTACTGTAGATTTAGTTAATGACCTAACTTAAACTATTTACCCTGCATACATACCTATGTGATGCATAACATGAGTTTTATTTTTGAAATTGATTTAATGCGTCAAAGGCATAAACCTCAATCAATGTATGTATGACCAAAACATGTGATAGTAATAGCACAACAATGTGATTTTTAAATACTTTTAAGTCTGGCAATTTACTATCAATAAGTCGTGATCATTAAGCACTTTTAACCGCTTTAATGGAATTTAATAATCCTAGCCTTTCCTGTCTCATTTTAAATGAATCTAATCAACTGAAGGTCAAGCTAGAATTTTAAAAGTATGTCATCGTAAGCTTAGCACGTTTTTCAAAAGGTGTATGTACGTATTTCCCTCTAACTTCGTTGCAAGCAAAATTGTTGTTTTTTTTTTTCTTGTTCGTTTAAAAACAACAAAATAAACTGAAATACAAATCTCTTCTACACAACCATCTGTTTACATGGATACTTCACTGCAGGTTGTGCCGCTGTTTTAGTGCGACTTAGAGGAAATAATCTTCCGCTTGTTCATAACACCTACACTATCGCTACCACCCACCGATAGAGTCTCGGCACGCGCCTTGATGCAATCAACAATGACATGCCATCTCCTCCTGATACTCAATCATCTTCATACCGTTAGTTATATATGCTATGTACGAATAGGTAAATAAAAAATCAATACTCACATCCAGTTCCACTTCGTACTTATTAATATTGTCAGTAGCAGAATTAAGTTTTTCCAGTTCGACCTGGTACGGAAAACAAGAAAAAAAGGAACAAAATCAGAGAAAAAAAACAAAAAGACAAAGAAAACAAAAATAGAAGTATTAATGAACTTGCTTTGGCATTTCCACCAAGAATGACATCACAAATTTTATTTCGGGGGTAAAAAATAGAAAACACAAAACTTACTTGAACTCTAGGATCCACGGGAGTATTGCTTTCAGCGGACATTTCCACAGATATTTGTAGTTTTTCAGTTCGGTTTGAAAAGCAAAGAAAAAATATTAAATATATTGAGAAAAAATTGCTTTAATTGATTGCACAATAGTAGTTAATTGAAAGGAATTTAAAAAGAAATATTATTGAGAAAGTATCACTTGTTCACAACATTATTTTTGGAAATTTATTTTTTTTTTGTGCCTTGGGGTAGTCAATTTGTGTTGAGGACAGGCGAGAGAAATCTTTCTTTGGGCTGTTCGTCGTATGCACTCTCGGAGAGGTACCACCCCAAATGTTATTCAACGAAAATTGCGAACATCCCTTGGCGAAAAATTTTTCCAATTTGACTGATGAGATGCCAGTGACAGTTGTTATTTTCCGAGATAAGTGTGTGTTTGATACTTGTGGTGAATGTGTATGTGAATGTTTTGACAGGTGGTTATTTACCAATTGGGTTTTCTGGTTTAGTACTGTGCTTTGATAAGAATTTGTACTAAAAGATTTTCCCTAAAGTGGGACACACAATTACTGAAAATGGGGAAAACTAAAAAAAAAAAAAAAAAACTTAGTACATTCTCTATATGAGATCTTTGAGAACTAAAATGTTGAAGTACACCCGGAAAGACCATCGATAAGATGCAGCTTTGGTGGTTTACTTTCACCCTATGTAGTCTACTACATCAACTCCAAATTTGTCTCATTGTAATATTCGAATGTTATTATAAAAAGTAATAAATTATTTTTTCTTATTTTATTACAACAAGTCCCGAAAATGAACTCCCGATATGAGTGCTCAATTGCCAATCCCTTAAACTTATCCTCTATTAGTTCATTCTATTTTATTCAATCTCACAGTGCTACCACGCTATTGTTTCTGGGTAACGTTTATCATAGTCTTGCTTTAGATCTAATCATGAAAAGGTGTACGAAAATCCTAGACATCTTCCATCGTCGAAAGTTTAACATGCACGATGGTCACTTGGCTCTAGCTCTTGAGTCAATACGGTCTTAAACGAACGTAAAGGCCCAGGTCTTGAGAAAGGCGAGAAATCGATTGATCCCGATCATTATTTACAGACTAACGTATAGCAAAATTTTTGGCGTTTTGCTGTTTCACTGGCACGGCAACTTTATGGAATGAATACATGAGCGTTCAATAGCACGCTTATCGAGACTTCAACATTTTAGATCTCATTAGATCTCATATAAAGAATGTACTAGATCAAAATCAAGCAGGGTTTTTTTAAGTGCATGGTGTATAATTATTACTGTCAAACCCGACAGATTGCGCAGAATGATATAAGAGAACGCTCGCTGCTCTGTAGATGTCGGAGAAAATCTCTCCAAGACCTTTGATGTTAAATAAGGCTTAAGGCAAGGTGATATGCTGACGTGTAAATTTTTCAACATCATACTTGAGAAAAATGTGCGATACCCGCAGGTTAACACCAGAGGCACAATTTTCTAAAAGCCTGTACAAATGTTTGCTCATGACGTTATTATTAGCGTAGCTCATCGAGCCGTCTCGGGTGACATCATAAGTTTTGGAACAGAAGCGGCAAAAATGGGCTTAGTCGTGAATGATGGTAAAACTAAATACGAGTATACATATACTGTCAACAAGAATGGATAAACAACATCCACGAATCGGACAGATTATCACAATAGACCGCTTTTGCCTTAGGAAAATTGTTCGACTGATTTTTGGTTGCGTTTACGTTAACGAGATTCAAGGACGGAGCATACGAGCTGTACAGTGAAATTAACCTGGCAAGAAAAGTGCACATTAGTCGCCTAAGATGGTTGAGACATGGAGTGGGAATAAACATCAACGCTCCAACCCGGTGGGACAACACACGCAAGTGGGAGGTGGCCTCAAGCAATATGGAGTACGCAACTGGAGATAGTTAACCAGGGAACACGCTAACTGGAGGGACTTATGTGTTAAGGTTCAGGTCCACCCCGGACCGTAGCACCATCTAAGTAAGTAAGTAGTCAGTGTATAATTGTATTGCCTTTAAGTTCAATAATATTGTTTTTTTTCTAAGGGAATATATACTTTCGTTCATGCGTCAGATTGAAAGCTCTCAAATTTTGAGGTTATAGTAATTAATGTTGGGCAAATTAAATGACAGTGTTGAGAAAAGCGTGGAAGTTATTAAACTTTACTATAAAAATTAGTACTTAAATCGTAGAACGTTCTATGCGGTTCGTGATCTATATGGTTCACACAATCGTCCTGTTGAGTCGACTATTCGACGTTTGGTGGACAAGTTAGAAGCAACTGGCTCAGTAAAGAATCAAAAAACCCCCATGATGTTGTCGAAACGTGAGGTTCTGCAGAAACCATTGCTGCAGTGAACGAGAGTGTGCAGGATAACTTGAGGCAGTCTATTCCACGACCGGCCTAAGAACTTGGCCATTCGCAGACCTCAACTTGGTGGATTTTGTATCGGGACTTGTGTCGTACTTGGACCATACAAAATTCAATTGGCCCCGGACCTGAAGGTAAACGACTGGGTTTTGGAGCAGTTGGAAGTGATCTCCGGTGATCATATCCAGCGAATAGGCCTATTTTTGGAATAATGGCTATATCAACAAGAAAAATTGTCACATTTGGATAGATAACAATCCATCCATCGGTTGCACATACATGTGAATTTTGGTGCGGCGGACATCGAAAATTGGCCCGTACTACTTCCAAAATGAAGATATAATTGTCACCGACGAAAGGTACAGGTCTATGATAACCAATTTTTTGCTGCCCAAATTGAAAGATATGAATCTCAATAAGATGTGGTTCCAACAAGGTGGCGCCACGTGCTACATGCCGCATGTAATAGTGGGTCTCTTGTTCGACGTCAACTGGCCAGTGTGATTTGATGCCATTCGACTTTTTTCTTGTGGGTTCACGCTAATTATTCTGTACGAATAAGCCGCAGACTATTGATGCCTTACAAATCAACATAACCAATGCCGTCAATAATATAGTGCCTGACTTATGCGATTTTGTCATCGAAAATTGGACCTCTCGGATACGCGCCGCCCAGCGAAGTCGCGGCGGACATTTGCCCGATATCATATACCATACATAAAGTAATCGAATACTTTTTCAAATAAAAAAAAAAAGATATCACATATACAATACAACATGTTTGTGCCTGTTCACATTGGCGTGGGCATTCAAGTCCTGTCCACATTTACATGTGAATAAAAGACTTTTTGAGAAGTGGAACACTTGAATTGGACCATTTTTAATTTTTAAGTATGAGCTGTTGGCTTGAAAGACACATTTTTTTCTCTGCTTTGCACTTCCTTGCTCATCAACGATCAAAACTAAAATGAAAAATATATCAAAAATGGAACGATATGGGAAAAAACATCATGCTTCACCCGAAAATCCAGTTCAGAAGTGGATTTTCGGCGGAAGTAACCCTTGTCCTTCTCACTTAAATAAAGAGCGTTCCCTCTTTTGCGAACAATCTTCCTGCCCACACCAATGTGAACAGGCATTTTTATTTAAATTTGAAGTTCGAGTTGGATTCATGTGACACGTCATGTTCTAAACTGAAATTGTGGCAACCTGGCACTACATCTTCCGAATAAAAATAACCCATTGTACTAAAACAGAAAAAAAATTCCCAAATATTCCGCATTTGTTTTAAACATTCCTGGCACGGATTTCTCTTGAAATCGCATTTTCTCTTCCAAGCTCTCTCTTTGCTAGCATCAACAAAACACTTGAATTCGGTTGATGGCCCATCGCATCGCCCATTCAGCTTTCAGTCAGCAAAATTTCTTTCGACTTGAACGCGGTCTGCGGTGTTGCAGTTGTCTCTATTCTCTTCGAACCGCTTGCTCTATTGTGAAATAAAAGTCCACCCAAATCACTCAAGAAAATTGTCTTTCTTGTTTTTTGTTTTCAATTTTATTTTTCTTTATTTTAAATGAAACTTCTTATTGTGCTGCAATATTCGAAAGGTGTTTCGAAGTGATTTCAATAAATTTCATTCTGAATCCTCTCTAAGTTAACTCATAGAGATTATATTCCAATTGTGACAAATTGAATAAAAAAAAAAATCGATACTTGAAGAAATCTCATTTCAGTCGGTCGTCCCTCTGTCTTCTTCGAATTCCTCTGTTTTTCTGTTTAATTTGTTGGTGCATTTAGAAAACAAAAAAAAAAAAGGAGAAAAATTTAAAGAGTTGAGTTTTTGTGTGCGTTTTCTCAGCTTCGTATATTTATTTTTGTTTCTATTTCTTATACTCGTGTTTGTGTTGTGCAGTGGTCATAAGATAAAAAAAGAAGTAAATTCTCGCAAGCAAGTAAAAAAGAAGGAAAAACGCGTCTGTCCAATTAGTCATTCACCGTGTGTTGTTTTCTTGTGGTTCTCTTTTACCGTCGACTTTTGTGTATTTTCCTTTTGTCTGTCCTGCACTTGTCGCGCCCTTATCTGCGCGGAGCATTTCCTAATGGTACACCTACAATATGCCCAACTTGTCTAATTCGGTATAAATTAGGCAAACCATAGCATAGAGAAAGGTGCTAGCGGTGATATTTTTTTTTTAAGTTACGGAATAGATTCAAAATATTGCAACATGCTTACAACCGTCCGTTGGCGCATTGAGGAGAATTTATTTTAAACATTTCAAAGGAAAAGGAGGAAGAAAGGTGAGTTGCTGCTTCTGAAAAACACCCTCAACGGATTTGTACTTAAATTTGGGTGGAACTTTTGTATGTTTCGATGGAATATTGTGCAATTGGATAGAGTATAGAAATAAGAGCACAATGTTGTTCTCTTGAAAGAGCTGAAGGACTCAAGGAATGGGGAAGAAGTTAAGATCAAAATCCAATAAGAAAATATAAAATATAAGAGTGCTCTTGAAAATCAAAAGGGACCAGTTTTCATCAATGAATATGCAAATTTAATTTTTCCTCCTAGGATATTCAAAATGCTTCCGTTTCGTCCGCTTTAATGCCGGAAAATGCTTTCTACCTACTAAGATATAGCGTCTCTGAAGAGCCACATACGATTTGTGAACTTGAACTGAACATTTGCTATTTTATGATCTGATTTTAAATATACCCGAGAGCCATGAGTGGCGAAAATCAATAAACCGCTGCAATTCTGCAGTGTTTGATTGGCAGGGTTTTTATGGAAAATTCTATCTGAAACCAATTTATTGGGAGTGACATTAAGACGGAGACCATAGAAAGGTATTTCGAGAGGTTTATGCGGCAATACATTTTGATTCAGCTCGTATTTATGATATCCGAGTTCTCCTTTCTCTCGGACATGCATATGTGTATCACTAGTTTTTCCACAAAAAAACAATAAAAACAAATTCCTTTCCTTTGATAATCCTTTAATATTAACAAAATTTCGTATCATAAGCAAAAAGAAGTTCAATACTGGTAAATGCTTGATAATAGGTGATTTTTTAAGAGCTATAGAACTTTTTTTTAAACAAAAATAAAAAGAATTAAGTTTGAATCAAAAATCTATATTCTTTATGTAAAATGGTTCGTAACACGACTTCAGCCATAAAAAAAAACTCCAATAAAATACATAAAAATCCTGGTATTGGCTTGGGTGCCGTGTCTGGCTTGATTAAAGCCCAATCTGGAAGACAAATTTTCCACATCTTTGTCGAGCAGCTGCAGCCATATATTGGCAAAACGCGGCGAATTTTTTCTTCCAAGTCATACATAGTTTCTTCATATATTTACTTTTTAACATGGCGCTAGATGAATCTGGACCCCTTGCGTGTGCCAACTTAGATGCGATCGTCCTCTGCTGTGTCGTAACTCGGCGTTAAAATCAAATACCATTTGGTTCGGAGCTGTGGAGTCTATTCTTTCAACATGGCCAGCTATCTCAGATGTGGCATCCGTAGACTACTGACGTTGCCCGTGCAGTTCGAGGTTGAATTTCCTCCTCCATTTCCCATCACCACACGCAGTATTTTTCTCTTGAAACGTCCAAATGCTTCTTTATTCGCTTTCGACAAGGTCCAAACCTCTGCATCATAGAACAAAACCGGGATTTTTAAAACCGCTTTGGTCTTACGACATGGAGCTCTGTTACTTAATTGCCTCCTGAGCCCGAAGAAACGGCGACATGTAAGAGTGTAATTCCTGATATCGTTACTGCTTGTACAAAAACTGCGAGCGAAGGTGGTGATGTTAAAACTAGACATGACGTTGTATTGCTTGTTCATATCCACTCTGTCATAGACGGTTTAGAAGTCGATAAAAACGAGTTGATGATGAGTGTCGATCTGAAATTCTCTACTCTTTTCCAAGATCTGCCATACTGTGAATATTTGATCGATGGTGGACTTTCCTCGTCTGAAACCCCACTGGTATACATACTATTGTATTCTTCTATAGTTGGCGCAGTCAGAAGGGTCTTCTTTCTTGTAGATCAGAGAAACGATGTTGAGATTTCCTACTTCGAGCATGCTGTTTTCTGATTATATCTTACGAATGAGCTGGTGCATGTTTTCAACCAGGTTATCTCCAGCTGCTTTCAATATTATGGTATGCAGTCCGTCTGTGCGAGCAGCTTTATTAAACTTATGCTTCTAGGTAACGGGGCGGAATTCTCTGTCGTTTTCGCCCAGGTTAATTGGTTCATGCTGCCTGACTGCGGTGTTTTGATCATCATTGTCATTATACTCGTACAGTCAGCATATTCTCAGCATCGAATACGACTTGCCTTCACATATCTCCAAAAATAATGCAAATGTGTTAAATCACTCGATCTTCAAGCAAAATTTATAGGTCCATTGTGCTTATCAAATGTTTCCTTCAAAAAATTATAAGTGGCGCGAGATACATACGAGTATGTGGCAATTGGAAAAGTAAGTAATCAAGGATCTATAGCGCTCTCCATTGCCTGTAACTTTCTGCTCGCCCTCGTTTCTGAAGAAATATGGAACATTAATTCCACCGGGCTATATCACAACAAACAGTAATTTTTTGTGGATGTAATGGTGTTTCAATAATGGCTTGTGGATTTTCTTTGTTACAAATGCGAAATTTTGTTTGTTTTTGTAGTGATTCATCGCTGAAGAAGATTTTGCTGTGAAAAGAGGATCAGAGCAATCTCGTTTTCGGCTCATTCACCGAAAGTCTAAGTACACGATTGGCAAGCGGCTTCAATTCTTGTACAAGTTGGATTTTGTCAAGCGAGATCTTTCCGCAAAAATGAGGGGTGGCCGTGGTGTAGTGGTACCAGCAATCGCTTCTCACTCGGAGGGTAAAGTTTCGAATCCTACCCATGACAATTCTTTCAAGTTTTTCATTTGTGTAATTGGAACTCAGACAGAAAAATTCTGCGTGTGAAGGCATAACACTGACACGTAGATTTGGCTGTTGTAGAGTTTCAAACACAAAAAACAAGTGTGAATTATAACCTTCGAATCACTCTGAGTGAAGAAAAAACTCTCCGTCCTATTCGGACTCCCACCCCTGGAGAGCTAATATCGAAACCAATACACCTGAGTTTCAAACCACTACAAAACTATTTTCCTTTTTCTTCCTTCTACGTTTCCGCCCGCGCCATGGGCAACAGTAAAAGGGTATCTAACCCCTTAGGCGCGCGTAAATTATAGGAGCGAATCTAGTCAGTACTACGTTCCACAACAGCAACAACTTCTTCGGAAAACGATCCATTCGAATTATTTGGAAAGAAGGACGGTTATGTTGACTGTAATATTGACAGAGCGCCAGGTAAATTTCGCAAGCTGAACCACGATTTGTCTATTCATGAAAGGCAAACCAAACTTGTTACCTGTCAAATTGAATATTGCTGGAAATAATGCAACAATAGAAACCACTAAAAAAAACCCATTAGTTTCCTTAACTGTTTTTAAAGAAGCGCATCATGTCGTTCCCATTATGGGGGCTCATTCAGGCATTTGGGGCTCTATCTCAGGAATAATGCGCTGATAGTGATAAAATGTCGTCTGGTTGTCGTTTGTTGTCTGGGATCCTTCCACTGTTACAGATATACGTAGAATAGGAAGCTTGCAAGAGAAGTTTTTAAAATTGGCTTTATGTCGTTTGTTTTTTAATAATGTCCCTTTTGTTCATCATTTTTATCATTCTAAATGTCTCTGACTTACAATGCAATCTTTTGAATCGAGAAGAAAAATGCGACCATTGACAGTGAGAACTTGCTTAGGTGTTTGGATTTTTACACTTCTTCAAGAATCCTAAGAGACCAAGAGACCTAGACCCCTACTATTTGAAATTCCTCATAATTTAACACATTGAATGGTCAACGGGAACTTATGAGTATTTGTTTTTGTATCAAAATGTTTAATATACATATATAGCTCAGAATTCCATATATCTTTGCACAGAAATATTTTCAAAAATAAATTAATATCTTCATCGAATTGTTACATTACTTTAAGTTATCTTTAACATACAATCTTATCTGAATTTCGAAATCGTCGATTCTTAAATCGTAGATTGATATAAATAAATAAATGTTGTTGGTGAATCGAGTCGTTAGGAAGTCAATATTTTTATCTTCAGTGCCTAGCTTCATTCTTCTGAAACCACTTATGCTCGAGATCAACGTAGTCCATATTTTCGAGGAAATAATCACTGACCATTGTCTGCCAACGTTGTCTATTTTGAAAATATAAAGACCGATGATGCCACCAGTGCAGCGTGAGGACCACACTAAACAATGTACATTGTTGATGTAATTGCATCTCATATATCTCTTCTGGATTTGCCTCACTCTGGAAACGGAAATTTTATTTGTTGACTTAATATGATTTAGTCACTTAACATGATTTTCCGATTAAAATAAAGGCCGACTTCAAGCTGCTTTAGAGCCGAATCCCCGAACCGCAGTGTTCTTACCCCAGTGGACGGTCTAAAACCAAACAATAGTCTCGCAATCAATTTGGCTTTGCGGAACGCAGGACTACATACACACGATGCGATTCAAGTTTTACGAAAAATGATTGAGAATCAAAGCGTTCGGCAAAGTTCTCAGAGATTTTGTACAGTCGGTACTAAAATCTTAATAAGTACAGGAGACATACATATTATACATGAAAATGTCACACAATATGCGCGAGATGATGTTTAAATGAAAGTAAAATACGCAACGGAAATTACGTACAGAAGAAAATTTGGAGTTAAAATTGGAGTAGACTAAAGAAGCGTTCAAAGTCGGTTTCTTTTCAAAGGCACTTTTCGCTTTTGTCAGTAGTAATTTCTCTCTTTCTTTTAGTAATGATAAAGCTGTCATATCGAACCCAAAAACCTAAATCACGACATATTTGCCGATCGAAGTGCGAACTTGCGTTCATTCGCAATCCATTAGGTAAACTGCAAGGAATACATATATCGAACACATTTAATCCTCCAAGGTTTTCACATTTCATTAGATTGTCATTTGTAAATTTGATGATTATTATTTTTTTTCGTTCATTTTGCCAGACTTTGTTTATTAGCGAGTGTAGGAATTCTGCCTTTTTATGCACGGCTAAGAAAACCTTGGCAGGAACTTCTTCGATGCTATGTTAAGCTTCGACCCAGTTTTCGTTATGTTATAGATAGACAATTCTATTATTTTCTGGTTGCTGTTTTCATGTTTGATACTAGGCTTGTTTCTTCTTTACGCGATTTTGGTCTTCTGGTTAGTGTTTCGGCACTACTGAGCTTAAGTTAAATATACAATAGAGGTGTTTTTTTTTTTTGCCATCAGAGCCCAAAAAAGGGCTAGGGGCGTTAACTATTAACATTCGGATAATTTGGCAGTACTAGGATTTACGAGTAATTTGTTCTAAAACTGACACATTTTTTGGAGTTCCCATACAAGTTATCACTATCATGGAAAAGTGGCTTGTTGCTATCCGCGTTAACTCCGATAAATATCCTGCATTAAGTTAGCGCGTATTTAAGTTGTTAGTATAATCTATACGCAGATTGGAAATAAGCGTTGATACCGATGCGTTTTTTCCGAAGTGGTAAAAGTCGCACGGTGCCAAATCAAGCGAATATGAGGAGTGGTTGACAGCTGAAATGCGATTTTAGCCAAAAAATCATAATCGTGTCTCCAAAAATCTCCACATGGAAATGCTGGAGTTGAGAAATCTCAAACAAAATTTTAGTAAGCTAGAGGCAGAATAATTACAATTCCGATTGCAACGAACTGTTTATTGTTTAGTCATGCAATATTTATTCCTTCAACCCAGCTGGTTTCTTGTATGCGAAATTACAGAAACCTATATGAGTACTTTGATCTCTAAATCTGTACTTTGATCTATTACATGTTGTTTTTATTAATCCACATTCCACACGGAGAGCTGTACTTATAAAAATAAAACGCCCAATTTTCTAACACAACGAATAATCTACATTTGAAAGGCGCATAAAAAAAACGGTTTAAGCCCTGATAAATATATAAATATAAAACTTATATTGTTATTATCGCATTCATATTAGAGTGTCATTGATTCACATTTTTTTGACTATACCTAACTATCAGTGCTTGGGTAAATTTGTAAGTACGAGTACTTCAAGATTCAATCCCTCCTTGTTGACTTTGTATTCAATGATCAGTAAAGTCGAAATAAACAATATTTAAACTTGAAGACATTCTTTGTCAGCAAATATATAAACTTCATAACGTCATTAAAAAAATCCCAATCTTAAAATTATTAAGAGTGCCTTCAAAGTTATTGCATTTCGTATCAGTTCCACTGATCTGCTAAATGAATGATTATCAAAGAATACTGATACGTTTACGAGTATTTGGGCTCCACGGAACAGTGTAATCATTGACATGATGTCATTCATTTACTTGTTACAAATGTCTATCAATCGTTTCAATTTATTTATGACGTCAATTAAACTGTACTCAGCGATGCTTTTTTTTATTTCTGTTCTTGTTAACTACCCGGAATGATATTGCGTCGGGACTATGTATAAGTTAATTTATGTCATATATTTTGGTGTTTAGGTACGAGTATAAATACATCTAGATATAGTCAATCAAAGTAAACTATAATAATATAAAAAATGTCGTTAATGATAACTGACAAGAGTTTTATTTGTTTTAAAATTTACAATGTCTCTTACGGGCTTAAATTTGAAATGCAAGTGTGTAGTTTTGAAGAGAATAGGGAACATTTTTGTTTTGTTGTGTGTAAACCTATCTTATCTTAAGTACTCGTATGTGTCTATTACATACTATATGTATATCAATTTGATAAATATATTGACAAACTTTCGATGTGAATTAGAAGTTTTGTAATATGCAGAAACAAGTGCTATATTTTAGCAAGTTTGTTTGTAGTTTTATAACACAAATTGCTGTTTAAAGTATGATCGTTTTTTTTTAAGGAAACACATGACTCGTCCGAGCTGTAGTGTCATCTCACCTTTTCTTTTTAAACTGAACCAAACCCGAGTTGGGTCCTTACCCTCCATCAGATTTCATGGAGCGCTAACTTCTTTCACATTGGGGATGTTAAGATTTGATAACTAATAACGCGGGTTGCTTATTCCTCTCTTTGTTACTTTGTTAAACAATTCATACGCCCAATCATCTTAAAGCCGACGGAAAAAAATATGTTGAGGCGTCATCTTCTTGCTAGGAAATAGAATTATAGTAGATTATTTTATTGAAATCTTCCTGCGACGGCGAGTTTTTGTCGGCCAGTGACTGGACCCTAATAGCACAATACAAAAAAATGAATTTGATATGTAGGACCAAGGTCAGAAGCTGCAAGTGTTCCTTAGTTCAGTGCTTCAGTTTAATATGACGCCCTTCTGACCAGGAAAGATTTAGGGTTCATATGGGTTTTATAAGCTTTTGTTCAGCTTAATATTTTCCGTATTTCCGTAAGCCCAGGCTTATGAAACTCAGTGTTAAGCGAAGTAATTTTTGATTTGCCACCGTCTGGCAATCGCGAAGACTTTCTAGGCCCTACTCTATTTATATTGTACCTTCGTGATGAGTTAGGGTATTGGTTAAAATCTATAGTTTTTCCTTAGATTCAGTGAGTTGTTTCTTTCACTTTATTTAAGATACTTTAAGAATAATAATTAATTTTAGTAATTTTTAATTTTTGGGGGTTTTTCTATGTCATTTTCTAATATCTAGGCATCTAATATAGATTGATATTTTTAGAGAGGCTTTCATGGGACCATTTTAAAAATCATGTGCACCTTAATGAACTGCCAGAATTGGGAAAAAAAATTTCAAAATAAAAACAGCTCAGGTAGTCACAACTATTGAAAAGACATATGCATTTATTAAATGTTAAATGAAACGATAGTTTCAAACGCACAAAATACTGCACTATCTACGCAACCTAGCCTAAGAGTATGGATGTAGAGGGTTTAAATAAGAAATATTAATTTTATTTATTTTAAGGTTAATTTGATTTGGTGACTCCCATTTAAGTTAAGCATTATTTTTCCTTTAACTCTGTGCATATAAATATTTTTTGCATAGGATTTGATAGGATATTATTTATTAGAATTCTGGCAACGCTGGTTCGCACATGAGACAATTACTCAGTACCGTCATTTGCAATGCATTCAGTCATTTATCCATTTCAAGTTATAGAATTTCACTGCGCCTAAGTTTTCAAAACTGCCAATATTTTTGCACACATTAAGTGTCAGATGGTAGTTTGTGGTTTACCACTTGGAAATATTCATCGTTTTTTCATCGCACAGCTAAATAGTTAAAATTGTTCAATTGTATCTACTACGGATAAAAGAAGCATAAAAGGTGTTTATTAAGAGATAAAACACATTTACAAATAAATTTACTTGATGACGATTTAATAAATTCATTCGAAAGATTATTTCATGGCATTTAATATTTGAAAATAGTTTCGGGAATATGGGGCGAAGGTATAGGGTTTTCCAATAAGGACTTGACAACTTTTTTTTTAAATAAAACGCAAACCATTTGAGATATTTCAAAAACTTTATTATCGGCTTGAAGTACAATCAAAACATTTATAAATGGAACTCGACTTCTTTCATATGGCCAGCGCGGGCACGTTTGCAGCGGTCGATTCGTTGGACCCAATTTTCAACGACTCGGCCACACATTTCGGCCGAAACGGCCGCTATTTCGCGTTCAATGTTGGCTCTGAGCTCTTCCAACGTCGTCGGCGTGTTGGCATAAACCAATGACTTAACGTAGCCCCACAGAATATAGTCGAGCGGCGTTAAATCGCAAGAACGAGGCGGCCAATCGACTGGCCCATTTCTTGAGATAACACGCTCACCATACTTACTCTTCAATAAATCGATTGTAGCGTGTGCTGTGTGGCTTGTGTCATTATCCTGTTGAAACCATATGTCGTCCAAGTCCACATCTTCCAATTCGGGCCAAAAATAATCGGTGATCATGGCGCGATAACGCTGACCATTCACAGTAACGTGACGATCGTTATCGTCGACGAAAAAATATGGCCCAATAACGCCGGCGGCATGCAAACCGCACTAAACAGTCTCACTGACACGGCAACATCACACAACGAATATGTAGACTCAAATTTTTGCACTAAACTTGTTATTGCCTGTCTACTAGGGCGAGAATTACGACCGAAAATTGGAGTTAACGCTCTTAAGGTTGCAGTCACCGACTCCGAATTTCGGTAGAAAATTTTTATAATTTGCAGACGTTGCTCGTTCGTGTACTTTACCATGATGAAAATTTTGAGTTTACTGAATAAATTGACAGTGACAGTTTGATGATTAGTGAAAGAGTGCGTTCACAAATTAAATTCAAAGTTGTTAAGTCCCTATTGGAAAACCCTTTATACTGTTCGAACAATTTTTTTCTCTAAAGCGTCAATCGTTGCTGGTTTATCGGCATAAACTAGTAACTTGACGTAAACCCACAATAAATAATCCAGTGGCATAAAATCGTACGATGTTGGTGGCCATACTGTTAGAACCACAGTTCTTCCACATTGATGTTACTTAAATTTGGGAACAAATAATCGTTGATCAAGTTGCCTTGTACCGGTATTTATTGACAGCAACTTGTTCTGAATTTTTCTTTTTGAAAAAATAAAGACCGATGATGGCACCGGTGTGCTATCCACACCATACGGTACAGTTTTCTGGATGCAATGTCATCTGGTGAACTTATTGAGGATTATTGAGTGTGAGTATTCAATAGCTTGAAATGAATGCGAAATATTTCAATAATTCGATAATAATGATACCGTAAATTTCACAAAGTGCTCTATCAGTTTCTCGAACAGAGGTTCGAATGACAAACTGTACCGAAAATAAATGAAGCTTGGCAGTTCAGTCTGACATTTAATCTCTATTAAAAAGTTTGACACTGCAAAAAAACACATTTCATGTATAGTCAGGTTGTGTACTGGAGCAGTTGATGCTGATTTTTCTAAGAAATACTCCTTCAGCAAGTTGGTACATTCTCACGTCTCATAGGGAGAATGGCCGTGTATGAGGAGATGATTATTAAGTTACTTAGAAAACCGTACAGGACACTAAGTGACTCTTTAGCATGCATTGTCCCCAGGCTGCATCATCGTCCTTATTTTTTTAAAAACTTTGTAGTTCAAATTGTTACCATTGATGACCATTGTTGTAGAATTTTATAGAATAATTATTTTTGATTAGATGATTAATTTTGATCTGGAGAAAAGTGATATCGACACGATGGATATTTGGAGTAACAATTTTGTTGATTGGATCACTTCACGTTTGGTGACATCAATAAGCCCTCAAAATCATCCGATTTAATTTTGTGTTTATGTGCTGCAGCCAAAATCTATCGCCAGAATTGTGTGAAAAAACCATCGAAAATTACAAAATAAAAGAATCCACGCTTTGACTGGCTTTGTATTTTCATCAAATCCGATCAATAAATCCGTTGTCTTTTGAATTTCCCTGGTGGCCAACGCTATTCCCATCAACTACCATCTGCCAATAAATTAATGTCAAATTTACTTTTTGTCTGCCAGAAATTGAAATTGATAAAAGTAAGTTCGTGTGACAACTAGTTTTTTTACGTTGTTCAAACATTACGCACATTCTCGTAGCTTTCTTAGCTTATGCAAAATTTTGTTATTTATTTAAGAAATAAATCTTCAAGCTATCTTCGTGGATAACCCTGTAGTAGCATAGTTGTATTTCTTTTTAAGGAGAATATATTATCAGTAGTACTAATTTTGTTTGAATCTGCTAGAGCTAGGCCCGATTCTGTATGAGTTCACAACTACGTTGACTTTACAGATTTGACGAATGCAAATAGCAGTCGTTGCACCATTATGAATGTCGTAAATCGGAAAGAAATGCACAAAAAAAATTTTCCAAACATTCTGGAATAGTTTTAATTTTAATAATTATCAAATATTTGAATAGTCCATGATATTGTATTTGTTTCATACTTTTCTCAGTATTTACATATTTACATATGCATGTAGGCCTCTTCAACGACCTACTGCAATTTATCTCGTTCACACCCGATAGTCTTATCTATTGAACAAGAGGAATTTGTGATTGCCTTTCTCCCCGAATTTACTTTTCATTAGGTGCTGTAAGTACATTTTGTCGCTACAACAATACTTAAAAGATACTTTAAAATCTAAAAATATGAAAACTCAACTTCCAGGGAAAAACCACGAAAACGCAAACTCCGGAAATATTAATACATACAAGTGAAAACGTTTAAATTTTGAAAGAACACAAATTTGTCCCGTCTGTGTTCCCACCGCCATACATATGTATATACATACATCCATAGATATGTATATAATTTTGTGCTATAAGGCAAGCTACAGATGTAAGGTCTTTGAAGAAAATTCTATTTTAAACCCATCGAGAGCAGTTTACTTTTAGATAAACAAAACTAACTAAAGGATCATCCCACTCGTATCCAGAGACTCCAGATACACTCAAGAAGGAGAAGAGAATTACACTATATACACAGGCAAACACATTACTAGCCATTTTATAAAGGCATAACAAAACCGCAAAGATGCAATTCCTGAAATGTCTATTTGTATTCGTTCACTTTTCTAGCAAACGCATCACATTCACTTGTCACGGTACAAAAGTACGAAAGTGAGAAGTGAATAGCACAGGAGAAGCCTACTTAATATTATGGAACACTCATTCAAAACAGTGCAGTAGAACAGAAGAAATAAAGATCTTTAGTACGTACACAATCTACGGATACGAACGAATAGAAGGAGTCATTGTCGAAGATGGTTCGTTGACCTTAGTCGCTAAGAAAAACCGGCATCAGCCGAATCCGAGTTGGAAAAACTTCAACGAGTCTACTATAATGTCAGCGTTACATTTACAGCTATCCGAACATACGAATGCATATAACAAGCAAATACTGCGTTTGTACTTGTGTGAAAAAAACACCGACAGTATTGGCGTTGGTTTTTCTTCGAAATGTTCTGCATCTTGTTGCCGTTTTAGCTTATTAGCATGCAATGTGCTGCGCTTTTATAACTGTGTCGACTCATAAAATACACGCGAATCTGGTATATAAAAAGACCAAAGCGTTCGTAGAATCTACTGGATATGGGATTACATTGCTTTCGCTGGGAGAATTTTCTCATTGCATTTTGAGATGGTACGCTTTATTTACTCTACAAATGTAGGATAATGCGTGTGTTTTCTAAACAAATTAACCGTATGCACATGTCCCGACTTTGGAACACTAGTCATACTCGTACTCCAAACATAAAGGAGTAAACACATTCATATACTTGTACATGTTGAACTGGCATGCAACGCAATATGCAGATGCCTTATGCCGCAACAGTGGAGTAAATATCAATTATTTCCTTTATCGGTACTGAAATTTAAGTAAGCAAATATGTAGCTGAATAAATTGAGCAAGGGATGGTGCACTGGTGGAAGGAAGATTAAATATTTTTATATTGACTTAAGGCTTACAACATATACCATATACATACATATAAGAGAGCTATAACGAACAGAAACGTGCTGATAACGTTTTCAGGTTAATGAGAAATCTACACTACCTTCAATTTACTTGTAAGAAACTTTTAATTTGGAACTCAATCTAAACCAGGGAAAACAAATTATTTAAAAAGCGGATGTTTAGATTACAACATTTAGCACTTTTTCCGAAAGGGCTTAGTTTGATTTGAAAAGTAAATAAATTTCTTATTTGAGTAGGTATACGATTATACAAATGGTTACAAAAACAATGTTTTGTCGAAATAAAGAAGAAAATCAATTATTGTATTATCTATTGTATATGACATCATATGTACATATGTATGTATGTACTAGGGAAGTACTCATCTGCAATTTGAACGAGAAAACGAAAAAAATATTAGAAATTTTGTTATTGTTGAAATTTGCCTCTTCATAATGACTCAAATAATTTATAACTTTCACTCAAACTTCAAGGCTAAGAGAAAAGCAGTTTTGATTTATTCTTTCAACTTTATCATGTAACTTAAATATAGTACAATCTTTACATGGGCATGTACTGCTACGTCTGAATATCTAATAATAAAAATAAAAAGAAGACAATAAAAACCTTTCGCACATTATTACTTGAGATTTTTTAAATCTGATGGTTATACAGGGTGTCCCAAAAATCAACGTCAAGCTGGAAACGGGTGATAGGTCAAGTGGAGTCGGTTATCACAAAATTATAAAAAAAAATCAAAGTCATGTACTTTTAAAATTATTGGCACACAAAAAAAAAATCGAGAAATCTGACAGCCTGTGACGATTTTTCAAGTGCTGTGACCACAATCCATCCATGTGTCTGAAAGTCGTTAATCATCCAAGTTGAACTGATTGTACTGACAAAAAAATGTGCTATGCCATTTTGGCAAGTAACTTTAAAAGATGGCGTATTTAGTCTGGATTCCAAAATGGTATGACACTTATTTGAGGACAACAAAAAATATTTTGTAAAATAAACCCGATTCATAGTTGATTCTATTTAGTAAGTTAAAATGAGTACCAAGTGTGAGCGACACTCTGTATGTAAATAGCTTATCTAAGATTAAGACGAGTAGATACGAGTATACAGGCATTTGTTGTTATTTCAGATTTTACTAGGTACTAATAAATTTAAAAAGGATATCAATGAAAAAATAATAATAAATATTTTCGATTAAATCCTGTTGTAAAAGAATAAACCCCTGCTCCTGAATATACATATCAAATCTTTCCATGTTGTCTATAAACATAAATACAAATATTGTATAAAGTACTAGGTGGGGTGAAAAGTAACCTCCTTGGGAATAAAAATTTTTTTTTTAAATGATTTCTTATTTTATTCAATATAGTCCCCTTTTAGCTTGATACACTTATTCCAGCGATTTTCCAACTTCTTGATCCCGCCCGAAAAGTAATTTTCCGGAAGGTCTGCAAAATACTCCTCTGTGGCGTCGATGATTTCCTCGCGTGAGTTGAATTTTTTTATTGATGGGCCATCTTTTGAGGTTTGGGAAGAGATACATAATAGTCCGAGGGCGCCAAATCGGTGCGAATACGGTGGATGCTACAGCAATTGGAGCCGTCAATCATTGATTTTAGCCGTGGTTGCGATGATCTTGTGCGCCGGCGGATTGTCTTGCAAAAACAAATTTTTTTTAGCTTCATGTAAGGCCGTTTTGCAGCGATTTCGGCTTTCAATCGCTCCAATAATGCACAGTAATACTCGCTGTTGATTGTTTTTCGTTTTTTGAGGTAATCCACGAAGAGTATGCCATGAAAATCCCAGAAAACCGATGCCATAATCTTTCCAATCCATCGAGCCTCCCTCGGCCGCTTCGGAGCACTCGTGCCGGCATTAGTCCATTGCCGGTCACTCATTCTGTTCTCTGGTGTGTAATAGTGGATCCAAGTTTCATCAACATTTAACAATCGACGCCAAAAGTCCGCCCGATTCCGTATCAGCAAGTCCAAACACTCTTTTGAAGTGCTCTCGCGTTCGTGTTTTTGGTCAGTAGTGAGCATGCACGGCACCCAGCGGCAGGATAACTTTTTCATATGCCGAATATTGCCCAAAATATGGCGTGTGCTCTCAGTACTAATCTTTGTGGTATCTGCTAGCTCGCGCACCTTCACTGGTCAGCCAACACCATTTCATGTATTTTTTTGACATTGTCATCTGTAACCGCATCGGAGGGTTTGCCGCTGCGTCCACCACGAAACTCTCGAAACCAATATTTGACGGTGTAATCTGACGGAGCATTAGCCCCATAATATTTATCCAACTTTTCTTTTGTTTCCTTCGCCGTTTTGCCTCTCAAAAAATAATGTTTTGTGAGAGAACGAAAATCGTTTTTGTCCATACTCAACATGATGCCAAACACGTCAACAACAATCAGCTGTCAAAACAAAACTGAAGACAGTATCGCACTGAAATTTGGCATGTCGGACTTCAAGGCACCATAACCTTTTTTGCAGTAGCAGCGCATTCTGGCGGTCAAGGAGGTTACTTTTCACCCCACCTAGTATAAGCGGGGTTTGTTTTTTTGTTTTAAATGATCTATATTATTTGAGTACGTTTCGAAGATAATAAAAATATTCCGAATTCTATAAAGCAAGTACGTGAAAGAGCTTTCTTCAGACTGTTCCAAGAAGCCATGGCTTGTTTAAATAAGCTACTCTTTAAGCATTCCTATTTTTTCTAAGCTCTTGCGCAACCCCTGACTTTCTGACTTCAGTTGTTATCCTTCCCTAGCTTGTCCAGGCTTAAAAAACAAAAACGTTCAATACCATCGGCCGATATTTTTTCATGCATTGATGCCTTATAAAATCTACACACTTTGCAAATATTTGTCTAACCTAGGGATATAAATCCTCAATATTTTTGTACATTTTGCATATTACAACACATACATAAGCTCAAAATATTTACAGTCAGGGTGCGTTTAAAGTTCGAGGTGATTTTGTATGTCCGTCAGTTTGGGTTGATTGTTGATAACAATTTATAAATGTGCAACTTACGTCACTACAAGGTGTTGACGTTATGTTATTGAAATACATATTTTATTATTTAGTTATTTAAATGCTTCTGGCTTCTTCAACGAAGTACGGCCCTCATCTTCTTTAAATAAGTGGGGCAACATACAGTCATACTACTGGGGAGCAATGGTTGTTGGTGTATCAATTAACCGAGCTGTAAACCTCGAACACTTCAATCTGGATACCCATTTTTATACTAAAAATATACGACTTCCGATAGCTGTTAAATCCGACATAATACGCAACAACTTTGCTTAAGATTTCGCAGGGACAATTTCACATAAATAAGGAAACATAGTGGTGTAATAAAGTGTCTTTCAAAAGTGGTCAGTAGTGAATAATTTCTGAACCGTACCTTATTTTTATTTTGTCTTTGGCATTTGTGAAGTAGACACATGTACAATTTTAACCATAGAAAGTTACACACTAGAACAACGCATTAACATAAAATTATTCAAACTTATTATGAAAATGATCGATTTTAAAAAAATTCACATCGTAAAATTCGTGATTATTTAAATTGTCCAAATGAGTCAACAATTCAATGATAAGTGAAAAAATTTCAAAAAACTGATTCTGAACCTTCTGAAAAAGGTAAAAAAAATGGACCCTCGACTGAGAACATTACTGCTGTATCACAAAGTGTTACCGAATGTCACAACGTTCTGGGGCATTAGGCATTTATCTACTAACCGTTTGGCGTATTTTAAATGAGGATTTGCATTTGCATCCTTACAAAATTTAATGTACAGACGAATTTAAGCCAACAGATCATAATCAACGCAGAACTTCCATCAATTGGTTATTAGACCATGATACTGGTTTTTCACTCATTTCACATTGGTTGGATTCGCCAACAAATAAAATTGTCGCATCTGATGGGAAGAAAATCCACGAATAATTTCAGAAAAATCATCAAATGAAGGACTGTTAATAGAGAGCTCTATAGATAAATGATTGAAGATTTTTTGTGGCCTCAAATTGAAGATCTAGCTACGAGGCACACAACACGTGCAAACTTTGAGCTATTGCTTTAGTTTAGAGGTCGATTAATTTCATGTAATAGTGACATAAACTGGCCATCTAGATCATGCGATTTAACACCGTTAGATTACTTTGTTTGAGATTTGTTGAAATTAAAGTCTATTCGAACTGAAATTGATGAACTTAAGGCGGTAAAGTGTGAGTGAGTTTTTAAAAATTTTGATGTTCGCATGAGAGCCTGTAGACGTGCTCGTGGTGGACATTTAAATGATGTTATTTTCCACACATAATTGTTAAGATTCATATTTTTATAAAAAAAAAACGCCAGAAAAAATCTAACTACAGTCGCCTCCCTCTGAGTCGAATTTTCACGAGATATCAAAATTAGATTGAGTTAGAGAGAGTTTTGGAAAAATTCGAGTTAGAGGGATTAATATTTTTTTTTGTTTATTGTGTCTAAAAATAAGGTTACAAAAATTAAATAAATAAAGAGAAGCTACTTGTTTTTATTGCTCATTAATTCATAAATATCTTATCAAAATATTGTTCCAATAAAATTAGGTACCTAAAAAAATTGGAAATTTTTGATTGAGTAATTATAGTAGTTGAACTGTTCACCCGTTTAAAAAACGATTCTATTTTAAAAAGGCAGTGTAGGACCTCATGCGGTACATTATCTGTCATTTCAGTTGCCAATTGCAAACGGATTTCAATATTAATTTTTTCGGCTTCATCTTCTTCTTCACCTTCACTCCCGTCATCGTTAGCATCAGCAGCATGTGCTATTGCTTCCAAAATTTAATCGCGATCAGGCACTTCTGTGGCTACGATATCGACTTCAACATAATCCTTCCAACTCGTGGCTTCAATATTATAATCAGTTTCTGTTAGCCTGTTCCAGATCACCTCGATTTCATTGGTATCTCGTTTAAACATCTGAGTAAGTTTAGCGGAATATCATCTTTATCGTCCCAATTCTCAATTGTCAATGGAGTTACATCCTATAGTCATGCCTTAGAAATTTCTCGTACACAGTCGAGTAGTGATATCTTATAGTAGTCTTCTTTTTTGGTTTCCCAAATCCTTAATATCTTGGTAAGTACACCGCGCTTATTTTTTGATTTTTGCTTTTTGTTGAAAATAGACCAAGAATCGAATGAATGTATTCGAGTTAGAGGGAGTTCGACTTAGAAGATGATTTTTTGTATGGAAAATTGAGGGGAATGCCAAAATATGGCGAAAAAAATCGAGTTAGAGAGAAATCCGATTTCGAGGAAGTTCGACATAGAGGGAGGCGACTGTATTTACATGTTTTATTTAAAAAAAAAAAAAACATCTAGGCGCGACTTTTGAAAGACCCTTTATAAAACGAAAATAATATATATAAAACAAACGGCAAGCCTTTCTATTATAAGCTATTCTTAGCGAGAGAAATTGTATAATTAATCTAGGGTACAGAAAGAAGTATCTAGAGAATGT
Source organism: Volucella bombylans (assembly GCA_949129095.1). Lineage (NCBI taxonomy): Eukaryota > Metazoa > Arthropoda > Insecta > Diptera > Syrphidae > Volucella > Volucella bombylans. The sequence continues at coordinate 157,118,306 of OX422143.1, forward strand.
GCGATTGCGGTATAATCATTGTATAGGGATTTATTGTAATAGATGTTCATTAGCAATCAATAAACAAGCAACAGGTTTCAGAAGAAGTGTCGCACCGAAGCACCAGCAAACGTGCTTATATTTTGAGGACGATAAGCAGCAGGAAGTAACTCGCAAGAGATCTAATTCACAACATTTATTAAAGACAAGAACAGACGCTTACTACGAGTATATAAAATTTGCACTAGGTGGAAAAAATATTTCAACGCGTTACTCAACGAACATTTTCCGTGCAGTAACATTTCTTCTGTTGTCGGACATGAAGAGGAAAACGAAAGGGTGGTCGACAGATTACATACTTTCCGAAGTATACATAAAATTCATAGATTAAAAAAGGCTTGGAATTTTATTCAATAAAAACATGAGGGCGACCTGATGTCCTAGGAGTGAAGCTCTGTGAAACTGCAACAAATACCGATCTCTGAATGTTATATCGCATACACTGGAAATATATTGTATTGTATAATCCCGTTGTAAACAATCGACAGCATAATTAAATCAAACTCCATGGCGGTAAATACGGCTTTGTGGTAAACAGGTCGACACATACGCTTAATAGGAAGCTAACGGACAACATTAAAAAAAAACTCGATCCGGAAAGGCAAAGTTCCGAGAAATTTTATATGGGTATCAAAAATCACAAAAAGTTATGTATAATTTTACATACTGGATTCCGGATATGGTTGCAATTTTTTTAAATGCCAATAATTTATGTTTTTATTTAAAATCTAACAATTCGTTAGGGATCGACTAATAGAGAGCAACATCCTTATGGAATGGTAGAATATAATTTCTCTAATCAGTGTTCAGCAATGCAAATTTATCGAGCATAACCTGCCATATATAAATACATAATCCGCTGGTCCAGATGGTATATCTCCCCTTCTTCTGAAGAGGTGTTCTTCCTCGCTGGCAAAACCACTGCGTAAGCTTTTACATCAATCCTACGAGCAGATGGAAAACAGCATTTGTCCAGCCCGTCCCTAAAAAAGGCGAATCATCTTCTCTCTCCTCCTACAGACCCATTGCACTTACGTCCCTTCTTTCCAAGGTCATGGAAACACTGATAAATCGTCAGCTCATGAAATATCTCGAAACACGAAAACTTCTCTATGACCGACAGTACAGTTTTCGTAGCAACAGGTCCACTGGTGATTTGATGGCATGTCTCACCGAAAAGTAGAACCAAAGCGTACATCAATCTGGCGAAAGCAAGATAGTTGCACTTGATATTTCTAAGGCATTTGACAGAGTTTGGCATCAGGCTCTTTTGTCGAAAATGCGTGCATTTGGGATCGACGACTCTCTTCTTCAATGGATTAGAAACTACCTTTCGGAACGTTCAATTCAAGTTGTCTTGGACGGTTTCAAGTCTGATATTCACAAAATAAATGCTGGTGTGCCCCAAGGCTCTGTTCTGTCACCGACACTCTTTTTAATTTTCATGAACGATCTCTTGTCTGCTACTTCTAATCCAATATATTCCTTTGCTGATGACAGTACTCTCTGCTTTTCATATTCGTTCCAGGACTCACGGCCCTGCTCTTCGGCTGTAGTACGAGAACGGCAGCGTATGCTAAGCTCATTAAATTCCGATATCAACAGCATAACCAATTGGGGAACTATCAATAGAGTGGAATTTAATGCTTCCAAAACACAATGCTGTCTGCTGTCTTTAAAGCGAAATTTAAACACCCAGCCATTATCTATGAATGGCACTTGCATCGTCGAAACCGAAAAACTTTCCATTCTCGGTATGTGTGTCAATGACAACTTACGTTGGAATGACCACATATTTGATGTCGCCAAAAATGCTGCGAAATGTCTAGGTTTCCTCAAGCGATGTAAGAAATATTTTACCCCCACTGATCTGGCCTCAATATATAAGGCATTCATCCGCCCAAAATTGGAGTACAACTCCCACATCTGGTCAGGTGCTCCTAAAACATCTCTGCACCTGCTAGATAGGATTCAAAACCGTGCGATAAAACTTATTGACGATACTAATATCAGTCAATCAATGGACACCCTCGAACACCGACGAAATGTCTCGTGTCTCACTTTGTTTTATCGCTATTCCACCACCAGTGCTCCACTGAAATCGCCAGTAGCATTCCGCCCATTCAAACTTTCAACCGTAACACCCGTCTCGCTATGAATGCTCATCAGTATACCCTCAAGCCCATTTTCGGACGTACTCTAAAATATCGTGATTCGTTCCTAAGCCGTACAACTCGCTTATGGAATGCCCTGCCGATCTCTGTATTTCCTGGTCGTTATAACTTGCAAACATTTAAAAACAATGTACATCGGTACCTCTCTTTTCTTCCTCCCTAAATTTCCTTTGCCCGCGCTGTGTACAATCACCTTAAGGGTACTCAAACCCCTTGAGCGCGCGCTCATTATATAACAAAAAAAAAAAATAAATCGCTAACAAGATTCAAACCAACGAATTGAAATCGTTAAATCGTGGCACATGTCGCACCTTCGCTGAAAGAATTGACTCAAAGCCAATTGCAAGATTTGGAATTTCATCGCAAAGCTGCGTTCAGCGATGAGGCTCCCTTTAATTCAACGGATACGTCAATAAGCAAAATTCACGTATTTTGTGAGAACAATCCGCAAGTATGTAACTCTGCAGACACTTAACTTACATCTACAAAAATTTACTGTATAGTGTTTATACGTTAATGTCATCATCGGGCCGTATTTCTTTTAAAATGAAGAAAGAGGGCGCGTTACACTCCGATACAGAAAGATAATAAACGAATACTTGTTTTCAAATTTACGTGGCACGGATATGTGGTTCCAGTAGGATGTGGCTATGTGTCAAACTGCGAACAATATCATTGATTTATTGAAATCAAAATTTGGTGAGGGAGTGAATTTGAGATAGGGAACTGAGATTCACCGAGTGAAGCTGTGGAAGACAATATATGGTAAATTATTGCAGATATACGGTACCAAATGCTCGCAAAATGTTCACAGACTGGTCCGACAGGCTTTGTAATATGCTCGAACTCATCTCTAAATGTCAAATGCAAAACAATAATCTTTCAAACAAAAGTCTTTTTGTTCTCACTCAGCCCCAAGGCTTAAGCCTCAACAATTGACTATTATGTAGGTAACATAGTTTTCGATGAAATTCATACCGGAAGCCGTAAATAATAAGTGGAGAACCAAGTTTTGTATTCTGCTCTGAGTGAAAGATTCGCATATTATGGTTTTGCACCATAAAGTTTCATGAGGCGTAGCAATTACATCTAATGATCTATGTGTCTGTCGGTGTATTACAGTTATCACTTGTTTAAAGTTGTTTTGAAAAAAAAGGCAGCATTTATTTTCTTTTTTTATAATAAGGAAAGGGGACGTTTGTTTTGTTATTGTTATTTTGTGAATTTGTTCCGGATATAGAGGTGATCGAAATGTTTCATTATCTCAAAATTGATTAAATACTAGATGTACGTTTTTGTTAACAGCATTATCTACTTAGACTAATCCTCATTTTTATCACCTTCTATTATCTTGATTCATCATAATTTGTTGACCGCTGAGCTCACATAAGATAGCATAAAATTTCTGTTAGTATTTTCAGATAATGTAGGTAGTACATTCTATTCAGCTTTATCTTTATTCAGCTTTTTTATAATTTAATACACTAACTTTAAAATTGATGTAAATTACTTTACTGGAAGTCAACTGCTTTGAAATAGCATTAAGATAGCTCAAGATCGATACAAAATTGAATTAAAAATTTTGAAACATGATTTTACTTTTGCCAGTTTCTAGAGTTTCTAGAGTTTCGTATCAAACAAACCTGGTTGTTTTTTCTCAGTTCTATCCCAGCGGAAACCACAGATATTTTCGAATAATCGCATAAATTATACATCTTAGTTGTCCTTACGGTCAGACATTTAGCGCAGAATGAGGAAACAACTCTAATGTACATACACTTGTATTATTGCGCTTGGGACAAAAGGTTTAATAGAAAAAGCCTAGCTTAAATATAAAATATTCCAAGGCCAGTTACTCTGGCTATCTACAAACATGATTTCCTTTGTATTTTGTTCCCAGCCACCAGTAGCGAACTACGAGTAAGAGCATGGATTTTTGAGTCTACTCATACCTTCATTTCACTTTAATTGATATGAACCTTAAACTTAAATAAAAAAGGATCTTCTCCTTTTGATCTTATTATTTGATTGAGCACTCCATAGAAATGGCTAACGGTATCACAGGACGCGATAATATTTTCCAGCATACACCAAAAAACATCAGCCATCTTTTTAAAGTTGAATTCAAAAAGCGGATATTCTTTCTTTTTCCTGTGCACTGGCGAGCGCATCGTGAGAGGTAATCATCTCCCGGACATAATATATTACTCTGTGAATTGATTATCTATAATGTTGACTACCATCCGTTTTGGCGAAAAGCAGAAAGCAAATAATTGATTTAACTATGTTCGCAGCTACGTTACAAAAAATAACTAGCTGGAAAGATATATCAAAGATCAATGGAAGCAGTTTCTTACTCCCTCAGATTTGTCTTCTAAGCGCTTTAAAGAATGTAGAATGTTTGCTCATTTAAGTGGCAATATGCTCACCAGTCTTCAAAATGTATTTGGCAGAATTAAATGTTCAGTCAACAAGAATGAACATGGCGTTTATTTTGACTGGCCCGATTCATCTAGAGAAAGGAAAAGATGGTTTGTCTAACTAATGATAAATTCTCCTCGGTGACTTACATATATTTTGAATTTACTCTTATAAACATGTGCCTTGACAAAATGACACCAGAACTCCAGATACGAAGTCGACTTTCTGAGAATCCAGCTCAGAAAAAATATGCTACTGGATATTCATGAATAGTCCCGAAACCGATCTAGGGAGTGGCGTGTCTTGGTGAAGAACGATAACTTTACAGTTCACTTTTCTTTAATTAAAATTGCGAAGACATACGCAATCCTTTTGTGAATGAACTATATTGTGATAACAGAACTTTTATCTCAGTCGGAAGAGTGGACGAAGAGTCATCTAGGTCGTTCTAGGTTGCAGAAAAATCAAACGAATGCTGCGCATTATTTCTGAAAATTCAGTAGCATTTGTATTCTGCCTCAACAGGGAAGGGTGAAGGAAGCTTGCTGGCACTTTAAACTACAATTTCATCGAGTGTTTTTGGGGTAGTCCGGATCAGTTCTTTGAAATGCAATGAACAATTCAGGCATGGTGTTTTAAGAGCATTGTCGTAAACGGCTTCGAAATCAATTAAAACTTGCCGGTGTTTTCCAAACTGTTCACATTGTGAAAATTTGGCCTACTAAGACCATAAGCCACACTGATATTGGTCAGGTGCCATGTTACTGAATTGCATAAGACGTTCTTATAATTCACATGGTAGAGCCGATAGGATCTACACGGATAGGCCGTGTTGTGAATGCTAACCGATCGTGGAATTTGGAATGTTTCTTAATACTGTCGCTTTTTGCTACTTAAGATTAAGGTTTATGCGTAGAAAGAGCAAATAAATTTCTTGCGCAATTTCTTTGCATTAACAGTGGACATTGTATCGAATGTAACTTTACGCTTTTAGATAGAAAAGAAAATCAAAGTTCAGTTCATGGTGTAAAAATAGACAGCGTATGTGTCATAAAAATCCTCAGTTATGTTCTCTTTATGTGTTGGAAAATATTTAAACTCAGTTAACGTGGATCACTGTATACGCAGCTGTTTACATTTAACATGTACACATATTGTAGATGATGATTAAAGTCAATGAACTACGAGTATGTACAATCGTACTTTCAGAAAATTTTCCACTCCAACAAAAGCTTACAAAATGAAGTTAGTTTTATGATATTGATTAAAAGGGCCATCATTTAGTGAACCGAAAAAGAATATATTTCGAGGACTTAATATTGGGGCTCATTCTTACTTATGTCAAGCTAGCTTAATAATTCAAACCGTGGCATATGTGAACTGCAGCACATTTGATAATTCAATCAGTTTTCATCCACAAGCAATACTAACAGGCACGTCAAGTAGTTGGTGCGTTGAAAAAAAAAAATTAAATTAAATGCCGCACCTGAATACACCTCTTCCAACGTGTCGGCGATAATGAATGCATTTTCGCTTTGTGTCAAAGCACCGCAACGTGTCTATATGTTGAATTGGAAATGTTCTGGCTGTTGCTATTGTCATGGGGTGCATGCAGTATTCAGTTTCTTGATTAATTCGCGTACGTTAACTAATTATTTTGTATCTTATTTGGTATTGGCGCGCGTTTTCAGGTACTCACGTTTGAACGGATACAAGCACACAATACGCTCACGCGCTTTTTGGTTCAATTGTACGCACAAGACTATTGTTTACCAATTTGTTTCTTTTCTATTCTGTTTGTATTGCGAGCTCTCTGCACCCCATAAACAATTTATAATCTTGTTAATCACCCCAGTCACTTCTGCAGAGTCACACGGGTTTATGATTGCTCTCTTTGGTGATCATTGTACAAGATTTCCAATAAATTATAATTTACCATTATTAAGTTCTGGCAATCTGTGTACTTAAGTATATCTGTACATAGCTGATTGTTGTGTTCGCATTCGAATTTGCCCATTCATTTGATCATTTTATTCAGATTTAATCAGGTGTACGCACAGATATTGCATGCTTGATTGTCTATTGTCAACACGGCGTCATGTGCCAGAGAGGTAGCAGCACACAGCACCTAACCCGACGCGTAAAGTTAGTGTCGAGATAAAAAAAAAAAAAAACAGAAGAAAAATAAACACAACAAACTGAAAAAAGTTGTCATCGAGTAAGTAATGGCTGTTGAAATGAAAATTGCAATAATCACATTTGGAGGAGAACATTCCCATTGGGACGTTCACTTAAAGACCGGTAACTGGCGGTAGTCGCTAAAGTGCGGACAAAGGCAATACTCGTACTTACGCAACCGTTGAAGATAGAAAAGAAAAAGAAAAACTGAAGAAAATTGTTCATGTTTTCTAAGTGCTATAGCACTCGAATGTGCGTATGAGGTATGAAAAAGATTAACTTGTTGTGTTTGTTTTTGTTTGTGGTATAATTTCAATGAATTTATTATCGTTCCCATCACTTTGAATGAATTTTTGTAAAAGTTTACATTCATTGTGGGTGGTTTGGAGTTTTATTACATTTGTGGTTATCCTAAAGTCTGAATATAAGTCTGTGTTACTTTTTTGTTTTAAGATAGTGCGACAAGGACTGGTACTTCTTATTTAAAAATAAAAAAACGGTTTGTCAAGTAACATATTTATAAAAAGCATAAAAACATAAACATTGATTTTCGACCACCAGAATTAAATGTGTTAAATCGAAAGGGGAAACATTTCTCATCATGGCCACTTAACTAGAACTGAAAAAAAATTTCCAACTAAGTTTCAACATGGGTTACATTCAAAAAGCCTGGAGAGACGTCAATAACATTTTTTAACCCAAACAGGAAAACCTTATAACAGAGCTAACTTGGTTTTTCGTTCTATAAGTTTGATTTGAAATCTATGAAAATGATACACACATAAGAGGTTTCTTAAGCACCTTGTAGACGCTAAAACATGGTACTAGTAAACATGGTACGAGGGGCGTTCCACATATTCTCGGTATCGGGGTGAAGCTGTGGTTGTATATATAAATTGACTTATTTATCAAGTAATACTATTATTTTAGTGCATTCATGTACAATTTCATATAAATGTGATTATTAATTCGCGTTTTATCTCTAGTTAAACAGAATCATAATGGCAACTGAGACGATGATGGTGCAAATTGAGCATCGCGCTGTAATTAAATTTCTCACTAAGCAAGGAAAAAGTCAAAAAATTATTCATGAAGAGATGGTGGCTGTTTACCAGGGTTCCGCACCTTCATTATCAACTGTGCAAAAGTGGTCAAGTGAGTTCAAGAGAGGCAGAGAGAGCATTGAAGACGACCCCGCTCCGGCGCCCCGGCTACTGCTTCTACGGGAGAAAGCATCAAAGAAGTCGAAAAACTTGTTCTTGAGGATGCCCGAATAAAGGTGAAAATGATGGCAGAGATCACCAAGCTTTCAATTGGTACCATTCACACCATTCTTCATGACCATCTTAACCTTTCAAAGGTCAGTGCAAGGTGGGTGCCACGAATGCTCACAGCGCCTCAGAAAAAAGTGAGAATCGCATGCTGTAGAGAGCTTTTGGAGATGTGTAGTGAGAACGCGGACGGTGTTATGGATCGAATTGTTACTGGGGACGAAACATGGGTCCACCACTATGACCCTGAAAGCAAACAAGAGTCCATGCAGTGGCATAAAAAAGGAACAGACCCAACAGACCGAAGAAGTTCAAAGTCACTCCGTCTGCCGGGAAGTTCATGGCCACAGTTTTTTGGGACTCAAAGGGAATCTTGCTCATTGAGTACAAAAAAAAAAAGGTGAAACCATCAACGCCACATCCTACGCTTCCACTTTGCATAATTTGCGGGAGGAAATTAAAAAGAGAAGACGGAGTAAACTCGCAGCGGGTGTGTTGCTTCTTCATGACAACGGTCCTGTTCACACGGCGCGAGTTTCCAAGGCTGCTGCGCGAGATTGTGGTTTCGAAGAAATCCAACACCCACCCTATAGTCCAGACCTTGCCCCTAGTGATTATTTCCTGTTTCCGGATTTGAAAAAATGTCTTCGTGGAAAAAGATTTTCGGATGATGAAGAACTCAAGTCGGCAATAAATGGGTATTTTGCAAAGAAAGAGGAAAAAAAGCTTATCTCAAGATGTAACAAATGCATTGATGTTAGGGGAGATTATATTGAAAAATAAAAACAATTTAAATTGAAATCGCATTTTCCTTCATATCGATACCGAGAATATATTGAACGCCCCTCGTACCACCAACCAAGTTTTAGCTCATGTTGATCGTCTGCGGACTGGTACGCGTACCAATTTTTTGGTCGTACCAACATCAGAATTTGGTCTCACTAAAATCAAAACTGGTTTGATTTTTGTCGATGTTTGTGGGCGGAGTTTTGTGTTGCTGATACTATGTTTGAGTGCCTGCGCTCTCATCTGCCAACATTTACTCGAGCAAGCTATTTTGTCAGTGAATTTCGTCGTGTGAACACGCAAAATAATCGGGAAAAAATGGCGAATATTCCAAATTCTGATGTTTGGAAAGAATTTTTCGAGTGTTTTCACAGCCTACCATCTTAGTGGAGAGATGTGTTCTATTTTGTTGGAGTGAATAGGTCTCAGCGTCTGCGGGTTTTAGTGGTACCATGTTTACTAGTACCAGGTTTTAGCGTCTACAGGGCGCTTTAGATAGAAGCAGAAGAATGGTGAAAGAAGATGGCTACCGCTCAAGATATCGCAGTATGTGCCTTATTGGAGTTACTTAGTAGTAGATCCTTATACTCAACGTCAAAAACATAGCTTCTCTCTCTATTGTCAACTATGCGATAGATGAACTTCTTAAATAATTCAAAGTTGTACAAGGTGGCGTAAAATTAATCATCTAATTTTGTTTTTGAATTAATTTTTTACTAAATAAAAAAAAAAATTGTTTTGGACCTTTACAATTGTTTCTGTTAAGTGGAAAAGATGATATCTACCAAGTGGCTGCCGCCAGTGTTGATATACATTTGTGCCCGTTTTATCCATTTTCCCTGACTTTCCGCAAGATTTCTGGTGATAACTGTTCGCATTCCTGTCGAATATTCTCCTTAAGAGCTGCAATTGTCTGAGGCTTGTTGGCAAAAACCCGCGCCTTCAAGTAGCCCCAAAGAAAGAAGTCTGGGGAGGTTAAATCGGGCGATCTTGCTGGCCATGCCAAATCGCCAAAACGGGAGATTACTCGACCTGGAAACGCTTCCTTCACAATATCCATTGTGGCTCGTGCTGTGTGTGCGGTTGCACCGTCTTGTTGAAACCACATGTTCACCAAGCCCCGCTTATCCAATTCCGGCAGTAAGAAGTCGCTTATCATGGCCCGATAGCGTTCGCCAGAAACAGTGACCGATGGCGTCCTCAAAAACATACGGCCCAATCACTCCTCCCGCGTGAACGCCGCATCAGTGACCGTAGTTGCCTTGAGTAGATGTAATAGCTCTTCGTGCATCACACGCGCATTTTCAGTGCCCCAAAAGAAAAATTTTGTTTATTGACGTAACCGCTTAAGTGGAAATGCGCCTCGTTGGTTATGACACAGAATCGTCCTCTTCGTTGTTGAGATTGAGGATGGCTTTACAATAGTTCACACGCGACTGACGTGTGTAAGTCTTTCAATAAAATTCGCTGTATGGTCCGTCTGGTGATGCCCAATTGCGTGGCCCGTCGTCTGGTTGATGCTTCTTCGTTCTCAGCGACATCGACAGCCACAGCTGCGATATTCTCCGCCGAACGACCAGTCAGTCCGGTGGTGGCTACGTCCTGCATGGTCTCCTGTGGTCCCACTCTATTCGAGTTGAGTAGCTAAGCGCCGGAATGTTTACCCAGTTGCCGCTAACACCAACGACCGATTATTGGTCAAAAACATCGACACAATTATTCCATGCTCTTGCGGAGTATAGCGCTCCATTGCTTGTCTGTTTGTATACTGCAACTGTCTAGTTCACAAATGTCAAATATGATTGACGTACGACGCCATATACAAAACTTATTCTATCTTCCATAGGATGATTAATTTTGCGACACCTTGTAGCTATTAACAATAACTTTTTCTCTAGTCTCATATGTTATCTCTCTCATATAATTAGTCTTTCTAGCGTTTATGGTATGCATAAATCGTTACGCTTATTCTTCAACTTACACCAGGTTTTCCAAAATAGTTCGGTGGTAACGAGCGATCATGCCGATGTCGCCTTCGTATCCGAACAGCTGGACTTGTGGAAGATATTGTAGTTACTTCCTTTTTATTAACTACCTTAAGCATTATCTATTCGAGCTTTTCTAGTGCTGTCACATCACAGGGCATTTTCTTTCGAAATCCAAAACGTGTTTGAAAAATTTCGGATGACCCGTTGCCAATTGGAAACGTCACTTACAACTTGACACTTTTGAATCAATTTTGACGGGATCCCACTTTCGGCCATCATCTTGTAGAGCTCCTGACGTTAATGATATGGTATTGTATGATAAAGTCAATACGAGTAATTACGAGTAGGTGGTGCTTTTCGACTTCAAACTCTTTGTTCTTTTTCAGGATTTGTTTTAGTCTAAAAATTTGGTCAGTTGTAATTCTAACTGGCTAAAAGCGACACTGCTACGTGTCGGAGAGTTACAAAGCGACTTTAAACGTCCACACAATATACGGGACCGAATCTTAAAACCAATAACTATTGTAGTTGCTGCAAAACATAGGATAAATCATATTAAGCGAATGTTTTAGTAATTTGGCGTACATTTGTCTCCTAAACAAATGATTTGGTTCAGCGTCTTCTCAGTATTTATAAAGGTCTGTAGACAAGCTACCAGAGTCGGTACTTTAGTTATTTTTTATAGTTGTTAAAATTTTTTCTATACTTGAAGGGGCTCTGCTACTCTCTCAACATGTCCCTAAGCGTAGAGTCTTGTACTTCTTAGTTAATTACGTATTTTAATTTAGGATCTAAGCTGATGAATCCAAGCTAATATGAAAAGATTAATGTCGCTGTATATTCCATGCAGTTTGTTGATTGGACAAAATATCATTCCAAGCAACTTACAACATGCTTTTACGTCATACAATAGGCTTTAACAATGCTTTCTTTGTCTACGGTTGAGTTGTTGTTTGAATTTGTAACGGAATCCAAACAAACAAAGCTCTTTACTCTTCCAAGGCTAAAGTTACTTGTTGTTTCTTGCTGTAATACTGGTACTTTGTTTTGCCCCCATTTAGCAATAACCAAGCTTTTCCACTTCTGCTTCGATGGCTGAAAATCCACCAATTTCAATTCGTTTGAGTATAAGCTGGAAGAAATTATATCACACCGCATCTTTGTGTCTTTCAGATACTTACTGATAGAACTTCCGAACTTCATTTTTGCCGTAGTGTCTTTTGTTGCTTTAAAGCCAATGTTGTTTGTTTAATTTGTTAGTAAAATTCGCTTGTAGTTCTAACTTTTTTGTCAGCGTCGGAGGTGAAATCTAACAAATGAGATGGGGAGCTTCTTATTGCTTGTTGACTGACAATGGCTTAACTGCTACATATGGTATTTGTCAATAATAACAAATAATATATTTTAGAGGGTAAACATCTGTCAAAAAAATCCAGTATTTGATAGGTTGTGATTGTACAAACAACTTTTTTTATCGCCTTGAAAATGTTGTACCAGATAAGCACCACAAACCAAATCGCTGCTGAAAGTCATCGATTGTTTATGGTGAACATGCTCCAACTCAAAGGACTTGTGATCGTTTGTTTGTTCGTTTTAAACGTGGTGATTTTGGTATTGATAACAAAGGCCGTGGAAGACCAGAATTCGAAGACTCGACTCAAACAAAAGAACAGCTCGCAGAAGCATTGAAAGTTAATCGTACAACTGCTTCCAAACGTTTAAAAGATCTGGAAAGGATTTAAAAAGAAGAAAAATGGATTTCATATCAATTGAAAGAAAGGTACATCGAAAGGCGAGAAACCATTTCAGAAATTTTGCTTCATCGGCACAAAAGAAAAGGTTTTTTGCATCGAATTGTTACTGGCGGTGAAGAGTGGGTAGACCCAGGTCAATCATCAACTCGCAACCGGTACGCAATATCCACGGAAAAAGGTTATGCTGTGTATTTAGTGGGACCAGAAGGGAATGGTGTACTATGAACTGCTAAAACCTGGTGAAACGATTGCTGGGGATCGCTACCGCCAACAACTGATAACATTGAATCGAGCATTGAAACAAAAACTACCAGAATATGCCCAAAGACACGCGTCAGTTATTTTCGATCATGGTAATGCTCGTCTACATGTTGTAAACTAAGTAAACAACTACGAGTATTTGGCAAATATTAATTGGAAAGTTTTGCCCCATCCGCCGTATTCACTAGACTTGACCCCTTCTTGGGATCAGCACTTTATTTCTTACGAAGAAGTGTAAAATTAACTTGACGAATGGTTGCCCTCAAAAGACGAGCAATGGCATTGGCGCGGAATCGATCAATAGCTAACGATGACCAATATTTTGATTATTGAATTCATTCATTATGTTGTTTAAATAAATGAATTTTTTGAACAAAAAAAGTTTACATTTCATATTCACACACCTATTATTTATTTATTTTTTTTATGTTCTATTAGTTGTACCACAAAACAATAGAAAACAAATTTCGTAACAGCTGAATGTTTTTAACTGGGCTGGATAGATTTTTAAATGTACTCGTAAATGCGGTTGAATATGCTACAACTCATACGTTGATCTTATGTTAACCATCAAAAACAAAATTCTTATATACTCGTATGATAGTCTAAATTTTAAAATATTATTTCATTTTCAACTTGCACTATGAATTTGAATTTACAAACTTGCATTTTTTAGTCTTCTGTTTACACTTGAATTAAACGGTTCAATTGACATTACATGGTGACTTTTATTTCGTTTACTTCCCAAATGTCTATGACAAATTTGGACAGGAAGATAATTAGTTCATCAAACCATATACTATGTTTAATGTTCAATTGTTTTTTAAGAACAAAATATATGGGTTCTCGGGGAATCCCACTCGAAATAAGCCAACATATAATTGTCCACGGGAAAAGCACTTTCAAGCCGATACCTACCAGCGAGAATGTTTCTCACTGGAAATTACGAGTATTTATTGTGAGGGCAAATGACTCTTTCACCGGAAATTACAAATGCTTAAAAGATATACGTAAGCCCGTCGGTATCATCGGAATATGCGGAATGTACTCGTACACTAGTTCGTGGCTACAATTAAATTATCTCGCTAGTTTTTTATTGATAGTCAGAATGTGTTGTGGAAGGTTAGAAGGATTTAGAGAATTTAAAAATTCTTGTGGATAGTTTACTATATCTTCAATATTGCTGATTGTATCAATTGACTTATGATACGAGTACATTGTTTTATTTGATCAGGAACTTTTTGCAAAATAAAATCAGTTATTTGATTGACTGTATCGTTTCTGGGTGATACTATTGCTCTTGAACAAAGCCAATGATAATCTCTTTGTGGAAGATTTTCTGCACCAGGATATATTGCATCAATAAGATGTTCGAGATTGTGGACTATGCGACCTAATCTATTGTCCAGTTCGATTTCAGCACTACTACTATTAGTGCTTGGAGAAAGGATTTTTCCTGCTCCGAGTTGAGAACCGGTGAAAGATGAAGGCAAGTTAACATGTTGTCCAATATTTACAGCGTTTACATTAGCATCTCGCAGCGTTTACATGGGCATCTTTTGAATGAATATAATCGTCGGTTATCAATTTTTGTTGGTTCCGACATACATGGGTATGTATTATAATTTAATCTTTCCGATGTCATTTTAGCCATCATGTCGATACAATACTGACTGAACAAATTTCTGTAGTAATGTAAAGCATTAAAAAAAGTTAGCTCTGACCATCATTCTGTATGCATAAAACTGCATACGTAAAACTGCATACATTACTTGCAGAATATTGTTGAGACACAGCCAGATAATAACCATCTTTCCCTGTTACAAACATTGAAAGATATTGAAATGGATCGTAAGCACGATGCAATTCAGCAACTCTTTTTAGCGGGCCATCTCTACTATGCTGTACTATATCTCTAGGTCCTTTGTCTTCATCGACTAATAGGACGGCAACCTCGTTGACTGTCGGCACGGCGCCTTGTACCTATTTTGGTGCTGGTTTTGTGATGTACGATCAGCGTTAATAATTAATTTTAAGTTTTTTGATGAGTTCTGTTCTAGATCGTATTCGAAACTGCAGATGTATAAGTTGTGGCTATTTAATGCGGTCTGTAACTCATTTATCAAACATAATTTTAGGGTGGGGGCAATGTTCGATCACAGTGATAGTTGATCGCCATCGCAGATGAAGCAAATTTGCAAATTTGCAGTCCTTTGGCCTGCCGGCGGTAAGAAGCTTCCCATGAGATGGTAAATCGGCGCCTCTACTTTAAAAGTAGGCATAAACCTATATTTCCGAATTTCTTTCGCTCCGAACGAAGTCATTTGAAATGTAATCAAAATTAAATCAAAAAATCTACAGATAATGGATGATTGTTACGATATTTTTTATTGGTTGTGGTGGCTCCTGAGTATCGGGGAGAATTAATTTTCCAGCAACAACACATACTGTTTGCTTCGTTGCTACATTTCTATAATTAAGGGTCTTCAAAAGTCGCACCTAGATGTCAGTAGGGAGTAATTTTTGAACCCTACCTTTTTTATATTTGTGAAGTAGACATATATATTTTAACCATGAATAGTTAAAGTTATTCAAATTTATTATGAAAACTATAGATCTTTAAAAAATATAGCTGTATTCTATTTTTGCTGTAAATAATCGTCCAAATGAGTCAACAATTCAACGGTTACTGAAAAAATTTGAAGAAGCTGGTTCTGTCAAGGATCGAAAAATGTTCGGTAGACGAAAAATTTAACGCTCCACTGAGAACATTGCTTCTGTAGCACAAAGTGTCGCTGAAGAACCTTCAACATCGATATCACGACGTTATCAGACAATAGGCATTCATCCATCGACTGTTTGGCGTATATTAAATAAGGATTTGCATTTGCATCCTTACAAAATCCAATTAACACAAGAACATAAGCCAACAGATTATAATCAACGCAGAACTTTCTTCAATTGTTGTTAGAACATGATACGGGTTTTTCACGCAAAATAATCTTTAGTGATAAAGCTTAATTCACATTGGATGGATTCTACAACAAACAAAATTATCGCATCTGGGGAGAAGGAAATCCTCGAATAATTTCGGGAAAATCAAATTTTTGGGTTGGTGGAATCATTGGTCCATTTTTCTTCGAAGATGCAAATAAAGAACTGTTACTGTTAATAGAGAGCGCTATAGACAAATGATTGAACATTTTTTTTGGCCTCAAATTGAAGAAATAGACACAGATGATGGAGCTACGAGGCACACAACACGTGCAAACATTGAGCTATTGCGCTCTAAGTTTCCAGGTCGATTAATTTCACGTGATGGTGACATAAACTGCCCGCCTAGATTATGCGATTTAACACCATTAAATTATTTTTTTATTTTTATTTTTTTTTTTTTTTTGAAGAATCAAGTCTATGTGGATAAGCCAGCAAGAATTACACAACTGAAAAACAACATTCGGAACGAAATTGATGAACTTAATGCTGTAATGTGTGAGCGAGTCCTTGAAAATGTTGATGTTTGCTTGAGAGCCTTTAGACGTACTCGTGGTGCACACTTAAATGATGTTATTTTTCACACATAATTGTTAAAAGCCATATTTTTATAAAGATAAAAACACCAGAAAAAAATCTAAGTATTTACTTTTATCTAAGTATTTAATTTAGTTAAATTAAACATTTAACAAAAAAAAATCTTCAAAAAAACTTTTGAAAGACCCTTTATTAGTATAGATTATTACTATGTATGAATTAACAATTATTTTCAATTTATTTTTGACATAAATACTCTTGTGTGGCTGAAATAAATATAAGACCTAGGTATATTGTGTCGCTGACTTTTTTTTAAGATCTACTGATACTAATATTTTTGTAGTACATTATTTTCACGTATATCTAACCATTTATTTAGTGCACGCAGATAAAGCAGCGCATTTTCTCCCGACTTGACTTACAAATATTGGGATTTCCAACTAAAACTATTCTATCCAACTAAAATATAATAAAATCGGTTCTATTAGTGAAAGAAGAAACAGATTTTGTCGCCTTGTTATAAAGGGTTTTCCAATAGGGACTTGACAACTTTGAATTTAATTTGTGACACTCTTTCACTAATCATCAAACTGTCCTGTCAATTTATTCAGTAAACTCAACATTTTCATCATGGTAAAGTACACGAACGGGCAACGTCTGTAAATTATAAAAAATTTTCTACCGAAATTCGGAGTCGGTGACTGCAACTTTAAGAGTGATAACTCCAATTTTCGGTCGTAATTCTCGCCCTAGTAGACAGGCAATAACAAGTTTAGTGCAAAAATTTGAGCCTACATATTTGTTGTGTGATGTTGCCGTGTCAGTGAGACAACGGGTTGGTCGAAGTGTCGAAAATATCGCTGTCGTTCAGGCGTCCGTAGCAAACGATCCAAATCAGTCAATTCCACGGCGTTCTCAAGAATTTGGCATCGCTCACACCACATTATGGCGTATTTTATGTAAGGATCTTGGTTTATACCCATACAAGATCAAGCTGACTCAAGAATTGAAGCCGATGGACCATTTGAAGCGACGTACGTTCTCCGATTGGGTTCTAGAGAAGATGCGCCAAGATGATGAATTTCATCGCAAAATCATCTTCAGTGACGAAGCTAATTTTTGGCTCAATGGGTTCGTCAATAAGCAAAATATGCGTTTATATGGCCACCGCGGGCAAGTTTGCAGCGTTCTATTCATAAATGTTTTGATTGTACTTCAAGCCGATAATAAAGTTTTTGAAATATCTCAAATGGTTTGCGTTTTATTTAAAAAAAAGTTGTCAAGTCCTTATTAGAAAATCCTATATTAGTGTAGATTAGCTGAGTCTATACTCATCCCTTTAATCGGCTTCCTTTCGGATGATACTGTGATACTGCTTTCTCTGATTCTTAGATTTGAGCCAAGTGCTCTCTGTATATTATGACTACTTCAATCATACTTAAGTCCACAGTCAAATTTCCTTCTCTGACGGGTCCTAGCTTTTTCCTCATTGGCTGGTCGAGGTCTGAACTACCACGATGGTCAGAATATCTGAGTGTTTTCCATTCATGATGCTGCACAGAAGCTGTTATTAGTGTCGCAGTTAGTTTTTTCATGCTCGTATTATTGTTATATATATTTGAGGCCAGCGCATAATTTTAAAATTTTTAACTTTTTTTTAAAGATGAATTCAATAATCAGAGGCTGTGTACAATTATTACAATTTAATTAGTCATTTATCGCAACATTTATCGACAAAACAATATATACAACAACAGCATGTAGACTAATGCTGTACGAATTGTTTTAAATTCATTTATTTTAAATACATGATGCACCAGATTATGGAGAGCGAAAAGAAATAAAATAAACTAATTATCTCTACGAATAAACGCATCAAGCCAACTGGCAGACGAGTACTCGTAAACGAATAATAAAGCAAAGCACTCTATCAATGATAAACTTCTGGTTTTTAATTTGAAAATAAGTTTCCTCATCGTTCTCCACTCCATCGCTTTCAATTGTGACTAATTAATTTGAAGATGATGTATAGCCTTCGATTGTGTGTTAAAAACGGTTCGTCTTTAATTTGCTGTCAATTAATTACAATTTCCCAATTCAATTCCATTTCTCGCATCAGTTCATTCTAATCAATAGTTCAACTAGCGATTGCTAAGATTTCATTGTTATAAATGATTATTAAGAGAGTGTAAAAAAAAGGTGTAGATACAATGTGTAGATACAAAAACAGAAAAAAAGCCGATCAACAATTACATTCCGATTTATGTACTTCCCACGTCCATTAGCTTAGATATGTATTTGCATGCGACACTCCGACAATTATCATAAGAGCATATAAATAAGTAGAAGATAACACTAGCACAGTTTGTTTATTATAAATTATTCATCTGTTTTGCCACGATTAACTGCATGGCAAAAGGGTAGATAACAGTTACAGTTGTTTACTTCCTTGTTTACGCATCAAGCGTTGTATTAGTGCACAATTATTATTATTATTATTATTATTATTTTGTATACGAGTTAATTATTCTGATTTATATGGTAATTGAAGTGAAAATAAATTAAGTAAACGCTGTTGATACAGAGATTTTTCGCATATGCGGCGAATTTATTTCGATTATTGAAATTCAAAAATTGAACGATTCAAATTAGATTCCTATGAATAGGTAGAGCTTCCGTTGCAATAAAATTCCGGTTTGTTAATTTTACTCAAAATTTGTGCACCGTTAATAGTGATAAATAGAATAAATCAACACATGTGTTACACACTCGTAAATAACTAGCAAAACATGGAAATTATAAATATTTAAATAAGAGGAGGGAAAAGGAAAAAGAAAAGAACATGTCAGATGTAGGTCACAAGTTCCAAATTCTAAAATCATTGAACGGTGACTAATTTTTGGGGGCAAATGTGGTCACCCGAATACATTTTGTCTCTTGTTTTTTAGTTTTAATTGTATTTCGTTTATAAATATGCATACACATGTGTCGTCATCTTCAGGATACTATACAAACTTATAAAGGGTGGTCCGGTGTGGGATACAGATATTTTGAATAATTTGTGTTTGAATATCGGCTATCAAAGAGCCGAACTTGGTTGCTCTAGGTTTAACACATTCAAGTTATAACTAAATAATTGTTGGTACCTACTTCTCTGAAGAAACTTTTTTCAAACACCCTGTAACTCAATGGATGTGGAAGATAGATACCCTCTCGTGTAATCAAATTTTTTTCTTAGCCCTAAGTATATAAAATAAATATTTTCAAATAAAATGTAAATGAAGTCGAAAGACATAGCTATAAGAATTTAGAGTAGCTTAGAGTGCCTGTGTGGGGCCAGTAAGTTAGTATAAGATTGTTAAGTAATTGTAAGCTAGCATTTAAGCATTTTTTGTTAGTATGTAAGAGTTAGTGATTAAGAAAATAAAATGCATTGAAAACTGAAACTGATAGATACCCTCTCCTCTCATACGATTTTTTCATAACATAAACCAATGAATCAGATCCCAAAATATTTGTATCCCAAATCGGACCACCCTGTATGTAATATATTATCAAGATGATTACAAAATGGGTCGATGGATTTTTCTTATTTATAGAGTCGACCCTATTGCCGTGCGACAGTCAGAAAATATTTTACGATTTTTTTTTATTACCTCGAGTCAAGTGATTTTCTTTAGTCATCTTAAGTTTGAATCTTTGCGAGTATTAATATTCAGTACGAAGAAACAAATTGATTTGACACTCCCAAGTTATTTGTGGTTTTTAACAAAAGCATGTAGAACTTTTGTTCAGTGTGGAAATGCAATAAAGTCGATTGAAGATCAATTATGAAAAATCAATGCAAATTTGATTTTCTTAAAAACTGAATTTTTTCAAGATATTCTTTCGGTTAATTATGTAGGTTACCAGACTCGTCGATAAATATTGATTATAGGAAAATCGAAAACGATGTTTTTCATCAATTTTGTGATTCAAAGTGAAAGCGAGAAAACTTAAGTATTGTGGCCTCCAAATGAAATCTAAAGTATAAGACGGCATTCTATAAGTTACGAACTGATTTGATCCGTCTTTTGAAAAGACTTTCATTTTATCATAGACTTGTTGAAAAATTCCACAAGAAACTATATGATGGGAGTAGCCCTTTTATGAAAACACTCCATCTTAAGCGGTAGCATACATCAAGCAGACTCATTTAGGCCGAAAAAGGGCCTTTTGTGATACCACTTAAACTCAATGTGCTCACATCTGAAAGTGGAAATCAGAAGGTTGCGAGGAGCTGAAACCTTAGTTATTTTGGCCAGGAGATTATTAAAGATGTCATCAGTCTGATGAGTTTTTCTTGTAGTGGGATAACTACACAAGCAGATGAAGGATGGTTTACTCTTCTTCTTAATCTGTTGATCCTATGCAGAAATTGTTCAAAGGGAAGCCAAATCTATTGTCGTGCTCACTAAAAACTAAAAGTAATAAAAAAGCTAGGGAAAGAGACTCTTTGTACATCTCTGATTAGATTGCAGGTTGTGGCTTCTGAGAACTTGTAATGCACCTCATCTATCGCATGCAATTTGGTAATGAGCTTATATGACTTGCCTGCTTGGGATTGTATCGCTGAACCCGCTTTCAAATATTTAGCGATGAACAAGTGGCTCGTTTGGAGGTTGGTTTATGCGGCTTGTAGTGCCGTGATATGCTTTCCATAGATACTCAGAGAAAGCACAATAGGTAATTTGAGTCCCCATTTTTCGCAATGGCTTTTCTGCCGCCCAAGCTTTGCTAACGCGATATTTGGTCTGTCTAGATAAATTTCTGACAGAGTGAGCAGCGATGGAGTTATATAATTGGTAAAAAGTTCCACTTTCGGGTCCAGCTGGAAAGTCGTAGAAAGTAGTAGTAGAGCATTGACTAACGTGTTTCATAAATTCCGAAATACAAGAGAAGATTAATCGTTTCTTTACAGAAATTCTTCTAGTAGCCATCCCATGTAAGCAGAGTAAATTGGTTTCCCATTAGAAGAGTTCTACGCCACTCATAGCCTTGAAAAGAGCTTCAATTGAAGTTATTAGGGATAGATAGAAATACATCTTCTTTTTCGGCACCTTGTCGTGGATTCGACTTCGAAAAGTACTTCTCATTTCATTCAGGAAGAGATTGATCGATTTTTAATCTGTACATTTTCGATGAAGGACCCTGATGCCAAACTCCATAAATTTATTTTTAAATGCTGAGTAATGTAAGCTTTGATTTCAATCATCAGCGCACAATATAAAATAAATTGATGTCGAAGCAGTCTGGTTTAAACAAAGGCCTCGGTAGTGTATGGTCTGGAAATCTAACCTAGACTCCTTTGTAGTAGTTGACGAACTTAACCACTATGTCCGGCCGGTCGTCCTCTGTCGGAAAGAACACTCAGGCAATTCCTTTTATTATAGTTTCTCAGTCCTTCGTAGAAAACTGGGTAAACGCTTTAATAATAAAGTGCATACAGTACAAGCACCTACCACATCATTGCCACCACATTGATGCAAGAGCAGCTCCGATACTCACAAAAAATGATCCAAGATATCGTCATCTCCTTCGCACTAAGAATCGAAGAATTGTGTGTCACGTATGCGTCATTAGATGTTCAGCAAATGCGTAGTGCATTTTAACGACATCAAGAAGCAGTCTCTGTCCTCCTCATCTAGAGTAAATGGTTAATTCTGCCTGACAGTGGTATTTTGAATATTATCACCGTTATACAGTCTGCAGAAGTTGCTTTCCATATTGCCAGCACCGACTGCCACTCTACTACTAGTCGTCTAGGTATGTAACGGATGGTCCAAATACATGTTATGTTATTTTGACATTGATAGCTCTTTCCCGGTCCAAATATTGACTGTCAGTCAGTATCATATCTTTGCAGAACGAAATGAATCGCTTTACGCTTGAACAATATTGGGAAATATTGCAAAATTTCAAAATTAAGTGGTGAGTTGCCCAAACAGTGAGTTTATTGAAAAGAAGTACCGCGCCTGCTTTACGCAAGTTTGTGCAAGTATAATAGTTCGTCAGACTAGTTTGCTTGTGGACAACACTCATGGTCCCCGTCGTCGTACGGTACGCGTACCGATAAGAATATCACTGCTGTGGCCGAGAGTGTTCGAGTCAATGCAGGAACATCGACTCGCCATTGATCTCAATTTCACGCACTAGCCTGAAAAGAATTTTGCACTAAGATTTCGGATCATTCCCTTACAAATTCCTATTGACTCAGCTATTGAAGCAAACGACCGTTCACTTCGTTATCGATTCTCAGTTTATAGCTTATAGCTGCTCGAATTGGACGTCGAATTAGACCGAAAAATCATTTTTGTTCTGACAAGGCGAGTTTGGTGTGGATTTTGGAGTGGTGGCAGCATCATTGCCCCATTTTATTTCGAAAATGCTGCTCGAAACACCATAACGCTGAGCGCTACATTTTTGAATCTTTGGATTCAGCAAAATGGCGTACCATGCCACACAGCCCATCAAACGATTGATCCTTTGCGCGCTAAGTTCGGTAATCGTGTCATCAGCCGCCTTGGCGATATCAGTTGTTTCCCTCGGAGATGCGATTTGACCCCGTTAGTCTTTTATGTTATGCGGACAATCCAGGAATGATTCAAGCCCTTAAATTGAATATCGTCCGAGTCATTCGAGATATAGAGCCAGAAACAATCAACAACAGGATGCGCTACTGCGAAGCTGGCTGAGGCAGCTTCATGAATGATATCGTATTCCAAAACTAATGGGAATGTTCGCTCTTTCTAATAAAGCTATAACATACCGAAAAAAAAAAGAAACTTGTATTTGCATGACACTGTACCCTGTACATCTTGGCAGAATTCCATTTTGGATTTGTGGCCCTGGTATATTCATTTTATTCTCTGAACCCAATTTTCCTGCAGTAACATCTCACTTTCCCGATCTGGCGCATTGTGTGCCTTGTTTTTTTTTTTATAACCCTGTGCACTTCTCTTTCTGTCCGCTTCATAGATCACGCGAGCAGCTCTTTTCTTTCGATGCATGTACCTGCCTATATTCATCGTCAAACAGTTTCCCTGGTGACTGGTTGACAACATTCCCATTGGTGTTCTATGGTTTGTGCATGTGGTTAGGATTTTGAGAGAGCTTGAGGGAAATGCCATCAGCGAATATTCTGATATTCTGTCGATCTCTTGTAGTTGTAGCTTTTCAACGTCGAACTTTAGTGGTGTTGCTTCACTTCGTTGAGCACTGATATTCGCAACCCTGGCTGTAACATGGTAAGCCATCCTTTATGGATGCCGATATATGGAAACCGCGTGCTGACCGCTTGTTACAAATTCTAAAAACCTGGATGTATTGTCGAATGTACTGTTATGCAGGCTGTATTAACGACGCTTTTTTGCCCAGCCTTGCGTTAAGATCTTAAAGCACACTTTTGGTGTCACAGCTGTGGCACTGAGTGTATGTTCGCTCTAAGAGGTCATAGAATTCGTCTCTGATACTGCCACCCTAACTTCTGTAGGGTTATGAACACAAATCCGGCTTATATTTACAAATTCGACTTTGATGCGAATTATTATGAGACGTTCGTTTACATGACGAAGGCTTTAGACTTTTTTCCTTAGCCTTCCTCGAAAAGCAAATCCACAGCGTCGTTGAAAGTTATCGGAAATCATTGAGGATGTCAACATTTCCGTCGTGTTATAATGGTTGCAGGTTCACTTCATATTTTTTCACTTACATGTATCCTTACATATTTATGTATTTCAAGAGATAATTTAAACATTGCATAATCCAAACTTTATTCGATTATTTACATTTTTATGACTTACATTAAATTATCCTATTAAATCAGCGGCACCTTTGAACGACTTGCAGTTAGATGTTTTAATTTCCGAGACTTTCTTATCGGTTTGTCACGCGCTTTATTTATAGCATTACGTTTACGTTTATAGCATTTTAATTTACAGACAAATTGCAACGAACTAACGTCGAAATGACAACATTTTAAAAACTCTTCCTAACCTTCATTTGTCGATATAAAACAAGTTTATTTTCAAAAACACTGAAACAAATCACTTTATAGTATTTAATTGTAAAAAGATATTGTCAAATGCATTACACAAGCCAATTGTGCACATAAATAGAATGAAGCCATATAACTTTACACCGTTAAGCGCACATGGCCGGGTGTTTTTCTTTTTTATTTTTGCAGCGAAAAAAAGATTCAAATTGCACAAATTGCTAACTACCAAGGTCTGCAAGTTCTATCACGCGTATGTACATTAGCACGTGAAGCATTATACTAATTAGAGTTTCAGCTTTTCCTATGCCCTTAAGAAACGACAACTACTCGTATATTTACCCATGTATGTATGTATGTAATTACCGTTGAAGTAAATTGTGGTAAAAATGATTTTAAAGTTTAAAAAATCTTCTTTTCGAAAACAGGCGCCCTAAGGCCATAAAATTTACTTGAGCAATCATACGTATTCAGCCAACACTTAATTATGTTAAACAGTTGTTTTTAAAAAAAAAAAAAAAAACAAATTTCTTCCTGTCTACTCGTATCTTAGGAGTATATCCATCACAATTTTGACTTGGTGTCATCGTTGTTTTTTATCGTTCGAATACTTCGTGTTCGGGTGACTTGGGCCGCTCATTTGCTGTCATCATTGACAATTACTTCCCTGCAAAGTAAACAATCGTCATCCGCATCGGTCTCGGTGTTTTGTTATAATGTCAATGTGATTCTTAAGTCATCCATTTAAGTCGATCTATCTAATACCTGATAGCAATACAAAATGACAGTAATAAATTTTAATCTATTAATAAGAGAATTATTGCCATAATTGTTTTGCATTACCTTAATGACATACATGTGTATGTGAATAGATGACTTTGTCTTCAGTAGATAAGTTTTGTGCGAGTATCTTCACGTTTGGTCTTAAACAAATAATTACATCGATTTAAATTCAAGTGATGAATTGCAGAAAAATTGTTTCGTTTACAAATATAATAATTATATGATACGATTGCAAATTATGGTTTGACACGCAAACTTTAAGTATCTACAGCGTAAACGGGCAGTCAGCACATTAAGCTCACTCAAATTGTAAGCACTCTCCTCGTAAACACGAAAGGATGTGTTTTCTTTTTCCGTAAATCATCATGTTTGTCAATGTTAGAAGTGAATTTCTTACGGTAGCAGTTTTAACCAATGGAAATCCATCCCAAACTAAAGTATGATTTTGTATTTGAATTTGAAGCAATTCGGAATTTTTGTTCGTTTTACTTCATGAGTCAATCACAATTGTGATAATGCTTTTGCTCAGCACTTTACTTGAAACTAACACTACTTGCGAATGCAAACTGAATTTTAAATAACCTACTCGTAGAATTACATGCATACGATGGTCGTAATCAATATCTATATGCGCCATGAGGAGGATATCTATACATAAAGACTAGGTAGGAGTGCACACCTCTTTATATGCACTTACATATATGTGTACTCGTATACCCTTCTGGGTGGCAACGCTCTCTTGATGAATTTTCACGATTGGATACGAAAATTTCCCTGAAAATTAGGACAAGTTTCCCTGTCGGTACATTTGTCATTGCATAAAATAGCATCGATTGGAAGCGACCACCAGTTATCTAATTTCTAATTTTAGTTCAATGTTTCTTTGTTCGATGGGAGTAGGTAATCGCTTTCTACAATAGTTTATATGTGACTTCTACTAGGATGGATTTAAACACGAATTGTGTGGATATACATATCATCCTTTTAGTTGAGGTGCTACTTCACAGTACATTACTTGAACTGTGTCAGTGGTTGGTAGGAGCTGTTATTAGTTGAATGAAGTAGTAACTTCCGCTCATGCGTTTTATAAAGTTACTGTATTTAACTTGTAGTAAGTAGGACTGCAGGCAACATCCTTTCTATATTGGTATTGGATCTACATATACACATACATGCATACAGGACTTTCACGAAATTTATTTCCTAATAGAGCACGCTATAAATATTTAATGCGAGTGAAAACGTATATTCCCTACGTAGCAATCTTTTTTTCCCCCCCTATAGCAAAAATAAAAGTGGACTATGGGCAGATTTAAAGTCTGCTCATAATGCCAGTATATATTTATTTTTCACACGCGGATGACATAAGATGACTGTTTCTTCGATAAAATTGTCTATATGTACGGAAATCGTAGAGTCCTGAGACTTTTCCCTGCATTTCGTCTAGAACCATGAGTATTCTCTTATTTGGAGAATTATCAATAATTCTCTTGATATGGCTGAATCGATATATTAAAGTTTTTGGATCTCAGCCCATTTTGAATTATATGGTATATCTACATATTTATACTCTTGTAGAATTGGGAATTGCTGTATTTAAGGTCAAATGTTCCAGAAAACATCTTCCTTTAAGATGTGCGAGAAATACTTCGATGAAGTAGGAAGGTTTAAGTACATATTTATTTTACGGTCGGTTACAAGTCCATTTACGCTTGTCGGCGAAGTATGTTATAAAAATCAGAGTTTAGAAGTCCATTCTCATTGTCTTTTAAGTTAAAAATTTTGAATTCAAAAACAGAAAAATGCCAAAGTTGTTCTTGTATATGAGACTTTTAAAGCTAATATCTCAGTTAGCCAGGAAATGTGCGTTAAAACCGGCGTCTTCTACAGCATTTTAATTGTTATGTTAACCTCCTCTCAGCTAGATGTAGAAATATCTTCGTTGTTGATCGAATCTCAGTTTTCTTCGTTCCTCATCAGTCTCTTTTTCTCGATTGTATATGCAACAGCAGTGTGCATCTCCTACTTAATCATAACTGGTACAATGACGATTTGAAAAAGTCAAATGGTGTGAGCTCTCAGTCCTAACTAAAAACATTCCACTACGAGGATAACAAATCGATATATTATAAGATAGCCAAGAAGGCCTAAAATCACACGTGCTTTCTTTTGAGTCTTGGCTGGCTTGGAAATGTGTAAAGATTATTAAATTGCTTGCTTCATACAATTAAAATCCCATTAATATGGCTTCTTAAATGCTTAGTTTCCATTGATTTCCCCTGAATCTTTTCGTGTATAATGGGAATGATAAAATGTGCATAATCTAACTTTACTTCATCTGGCGCTCAGTTTGGGTTAGATATGGGCCTCAACCTACAACTTTCTTCGTGTAGTGTGATGTTGCGCTATGTGCCTCCAATTGTGCACACTAAATTGACTGATGCCCCTTTCCATTTTAGCGTGCAACTTAAGGTTTTGTCGGCCCGGAGGGGATACCTCTCGACATATCCTAGCATTGGAGTCGATCACTCGTTTTGGTAAGATAATCTTCGCATAAAGATCGTTCTTTTTCCTCCAATCATTTTTATGCGGTTTGGACCAGAAATCACTCGGAGAAGCAACCAATGTCTATTTCATCCGCTTTAGATATTGTCTGTGCCTCCGCCCCATACAGTAGGGCTGAGACGATAATCGTCTTATACAGTGCATTCTTCGTTGTTCATGAGAGGGGCTTAGTTCTTCCCTAGATACCATATACAGTGCGTTCATGAGATGGACTTATTTCTTCGCTTACGATGGTTGCATAAATTTATAGCGGAAGTAGACTAAACTCTTTTAAAACCTCAATGTTTAATTCGGCCATTGTGGCAAGCTGTCCGAGCGTTAAAGAAATCACATTTCAGCCCGTCATTTAGTTGAAATTCTTTTCCAGCATCAAATCCCTCGGCGTGTCATTATCAACTTTTATGGAACAGCGAGCTTTCTCGGTTGTCATCTTACACAGCTTTATGAATGAGTGTGACAGGGATGGTAAAACTTGATATGACTAGATGTATATATAAAAGCTCGTCCCAACAAATGTTTAAACAAAGATTTAAAGTTCTTTTTTCAAGATATGTCGTAAGGTAAATTTCACAGTGGTAAGGACCTGTCAGATTGTTGATTGTTGTATATAAAATCTTTAGGGTGGACGAAGTTGACAACAAATGGTTTATTCTGCCTGAAACCGGAATTTTGGTCGTCTCTGCCGTTAAACAGTCTGTAGACTGCTTTTCACCCAAATGAATGTTGACTCTGTCTTGAAAACACCGAAACAGACGTGAGCTGGGTGAATACCCAGTTACTGCTTAGTTCGGCCTAAACACTTTCTTAAAGGCCTTACATCGTCATCCGATGCCACTTCTTTCAGAAATGAAATGATTTTAGCTGGTAAACAGAGGAGTCCAATAGTAACTTAATGGAATGGTGAGAAAGATCTTTTGAGGTTAAAGTGCTTTTTTTCCTTATGACCTTTAAAAAAGTATGTATTTAGGTATAATATATCGCCGTTCCGGAAGAACATTGGCGCAATTGCAAAATTTTGTTAAATACGGTTTAGTGCGTAATTGATATCAGACATATCATGACGAAATAGACTAAGTTTTAAATAATTAACATATAATTTGTTTCCTCTCCTGCAGAATATACGATTGTTACAGTTACGTCAATGTTCTTCCGGGACGGCGATATACGAGTATGTTGTGAACGGACCGCTCCGATTGCTGCGACCGACGATGAATCGACGTATTTGACGCTTCTTATAGAGTTTCCTTGTAGTACAAAATCTGACATCAGATAGAAGATCATGCTGGTGCGCAAGCGTGAGTCTATTTAACATAATTTTCCAGATTATTTTAATTATAAATGTCAAAAAATGCGGGCATAGTGACAGCTCGATTTGATAAGTAAACGTTCTCATAAGTTCTACTTAAACAACAAATAAGCGCACCCTTTACTGGCTCAGTCAGTTTCAATTTCAGGGCTGACCTCGGAAACAAAATAGCACAATTAAAAAGATACAAACTAAATGTTTAATTGTTATCCAGTAAAGCAGCTTTAACTGAGCAGACAGGCAAACAAATAAAACGAAACACATTTACAAATTGTCGTTACGTTGGTAACGCTTGTGTGAGGGCGTTTACTTAACGTTATCGTGTACTTAAAATTCGACGCGCTCACTTGAGTGAAGCAGTTTCATTGAAAGTGCAGTAATCAGGTTTTCGCTTTCAAAAACACGTTCGTTAAAGGAAATTTTTAAGGCAAATAAAAAATGGTTTCTACGCAAAATGAGAAAAAAAAGTGATCTCAAGGAACAGCTTTGCGTGGTTTTTTGACTGATTGATGTGACACAACAACAACGCACTGTGATGATGTTCATCATATATTTGTACATACATATTTATCTCAACGAACACGTCTCAGTCGTCAATTGACGCAACGCAAGAGAATGCATTCATTGGCGCACGCGTTTAATTAAACGCATTGTACTTTATCTGTCATCACTTACATTTGGGATTTGTATCCGAGTTGAATGTGCTCGGCACGTTAATGCTCACTCGCAGATCAAGAATGCAATTAAACTTTTTCTCTTCTCTCGTCTAAGCAATTTTTCTTACATCTCCTTTCATTGTCGTCGATCCGTGATTTTTTTTTCAGATTTTTCATATCTTATTGACTTTTGCAGTTAATGTTTGTTGAAGCTGCATTTGATTGGGTCTCACTATGCATTTTATAAGTACTCGTACTTATTCGCAAAAGTATCTACTGTAGTATAGCGGTGATACATAGTTTTTTCATGTCTGTATCTGGTGTCTCTTGTGGCTTGTGATCAATTAATTCTTATTGCGAATTGGGTCAATTCATTGTGGACTGGTGAGCCGTTTTTTACGTTTTTTAAGTGAATTTGTTTTTTGCTTTTTCTCTTTAATTATAATTAACTGCATTCCAAATGAAAATTGGCGATGAAATTCTTCTACAATTTTGTTAACGAACCGCTCCCATTTGACTAATTTATATTTTAGCTGGTCATGATTCTTTATACCTTTTTTGGAAAACTATTATACGTACAAGATATGGAAAATGTCAAATGGTAAACCCTAGCTTTGAATTGTAGGAGTGATACATCTCTTGTGTAACTCCAATCATTGGGTAACCACTTGTGATTTCAGTTTATCGTCGGCGATTTTGATTTGTGGGCGCCAACCGACAATGCTTGAACTCATATTAGGTCAAGTGGAGATGGACATATGTAGGTAGATACGTTGTTGTTTTCACTGATTTGCTTAAACCAAAAAAGAAATAAGAAAAAAAAAAACACAACAGACAGCAGTAAAAATATTTTATGATAGGAGGAAATTTTTTTTTTAAATAGCTGTGTTTTAATTGTTTTTCGGTTGAGCTCACGTTGTGCATAAATTATCGCATCAAATTATACATTGAGCATAAGGGTGTAATTAAGGCATTCTGATTGATTGACAAATGTACGAACTACTTAAATATTTATGTTCTTGTACAAAACCATTTGATGAAGGTAAAAATTTTAAAGTACAACCAGCATATAAAAGCAGAATAACAAAAAAATACAACAAAACACTAATATACGAGTACTTCAAACTTGAATAGTTTCGTATTCTCCAAATGGATCTCGTTCAATTTATTAATCGGCGGAAATGTTCAATAACAAATATACCTTCTTCTAGATAATGTCCGACGATTTCTAGAAGAAACGTTTTGTTTTCTTAAAGAAGCGCCTCGGGTTTAGCTACAAAGCGAGTATGAACTGAAATTGCATTTTTTTTAATAAGATAAGGCAATCCCTTGCTAGCTTTTCACTGTGTATTCTTATATAATTGAGACAAACCCGCAACTTTAAATATTTGCTCCACATTATCTGCATGATTTTTAAGATTGAAGGACTATTCAATATGAATATGTAATGTGTTTCGCTGTATAGCTCATACAGTTTGCAATTTTAACACGTCTGCTATGCACGGAAATCATAAAAGCGCGAAGAACCTTTCAATTGCAAGACGGAGTCCATCAAGGGTCCTCTTCTCGTGTTTATTTTTTCCAGTGCAAAGGGTCTTTCAAAAGTCGCGCCTGATGTTTTTTTTTTTAAATAAAACTTACAAATACTTAGATTGTTTCTTATAAAAATATGGCTCTTAATAATTATGTGTGAAAAATAACTTCATTTAAATGTCCACCATGAGCACGTCTACAGGCCCTCATATAAACATCAACATTTTCAAGAGCTCGCTCACATATTACCAAATATTATTTTCCAACTGTACAATTGTTGTTGGCTCATCCACATAAGCTTTACTTTTCGAAAAACTTCAAAGAAAGTAATCTAATTGTGTTAAATCGCAAGATCTAGGTGACCAGTTTATATCGCCATTAAGTGGATTTAATCGACCTAGGAACTGAGGCACAATAGCTCAATGCATTGTGTGACTCGTAGCTTTATTCTGTTGAAAATAAAGATTGTCTGTGTCTATTTCTTCAATTTGAGTCCACAAAAAATCGTCACTCATTTGTCTATAGCGTTCTCCATTGACAGTAGCAGCTCTTTCATTTGCTTCTTCGAAGAAAAACGGTCCAGTGATTCTACCAGCCCAAAACCACACCAAACAATACATTTTTGTGGATGTAATTTTTTTCGAGGATTTTCCTTCCCCCCAGCTGTGAAAATTTTGTTTGTTGACGAATTCATCCAATATGAAATGAGCTTCATCACTAAAGATTTTGCGTGAAAAACCAGCATCATCAACTAACAACAACAAACCCTGCGTTGATTATAATCTATTAGCGTGTAACTATCCGTGGTTAAAATTATACATCTCTATACTCGTACTTCACAAATGTCAAAGATGACATAAAGAAAAAGGTAGCGTGCAGAAATTATTCACTACTGACATCTAGTGAAAGTCATCTGACATCTGACATTTGAAAGACCCTGTATATTTTAAATATAGCGTCGACCATTATTCTTTGGGAAGCACTCGTTTGTTGCAATTGTTAGGTGCTGCCAGGTTTGACCACAATTCGCTTAATTCGTACGAAAAATTGGGTGTGGCCGTGGTGTATTGGTACTAGCAATCGCTTCTCACTCGGAGGGTCAAGGTTCGAATCCTACTCATGACAAGTTTGTCATTTGTGTAATTGGAACTCAGTCAGAAAAATCTGCGTGTGAAGGTATAACACTGACATGTAGATTTGGTTGTTGTAGAGTTTCAAGCACAAAACAAGCTTGAAAATTGATAACCTTCAAATCATTCCGAGTGAAGAAAAAAAAAAAAAAAAAAAAACTCCGTCCTACCACCCCCGGAAAGTTAATATAGAAACCAAATTTACCTGAGTTTCAAACCACTACATCACAACAATGTTTTCCTCTCTCCTCCTTCTATCTTTCCGCCCGCGCCTTGGCAACAGTAAAAGGATATCAAAACCCCTTAGGCGCTCGTAAATTATAAAAAAAAAAACTTAGCTATTTATTTTGACATCATCGAATTTCGCCTTTCTGTAGCCGATATTAATTGAAAAGCAATTTTTAAGCGAATATCTTTATAATTTAAAATGCCATCAAAAATTTAGCAAGATTCAAATCCGAGTAATTCGTGACACTGTGTCTTCACTATCTATGAAATCAAAGCATGCTATGTGTGATATATGATATTTTACGCTACTGGAGACCGCCATAGCTGCGTTAATCTATAGCCTGCGATAATAGCACGCTCTTTACCCAACTTTTTATAAGATGCGAAATGTCAGAACTGTCATTTAATTGTCATTTTTCGCCCATTTGCGACTATTTGTTGTGCGGGAACATTATGCACTTCATTTGTTTATCCCGACGCGATGTCGTTTTGACTTAGAAAGTATGCTATGAAATGCCCACCAAAGAAAATTTGACAGCTGCACTGCTTTGTGCTTTCTGCTTCTGTTATTGCTACGAGTATGTGCTATGAGTTTGTATTGTAAGGATCACATGACATGGAAGTATAGGGTTTTCCAATAAGGACTTGTTTTTTTTTTTTTAAATAAAACGCAAACCATTTGAGATATTTCAAAAACTTTATTATCGGCTTGAAGTACAATCAAAACATTTATGAAAGGAACTCAACTTCGTTCATATAGCCACCGCGGGCATGTTTGCAGCGGTCGATTCGTTGGACCCAATTTTCAACGACTCGGCCACACATTTCGGCCGCTATTTCGCGTTCAATGTTAGCTCTGAGCTCTTCCAACGTCGTCGGCGTGTTGGCATAAACCAATGACTTAACATAGCCCCACAGAAAATAGTCAAGCGGCGTTAAATCGCACGAACGAGGCGGCCAATCGACTGGCCCATTTCTTGAGAGAACACGCTCACCATACTTACTCTTCAATAAATCGATTGTAGCGTGTGCTGTGTGGCTTGTGGCATCATCCTGTTGAAACCACATGTCGTCCAAGTCCATATCTTCCAATTCGGGTCAAAAATAATCGGTGATCATGGCGCAATAACGCTGACCATTCACAGTAACGTGACGATCGTTATCGTCGGCGAAAAAATATGGCCCAATAACGCCGCCGGCATGCAAACCACACCAAACAGTTTTTTTTTGTGGATGAAGTGGTGATTCATGAAGCACATGTGGATTTTCACCCGACCAATAACGCATATTTTGCTTATTGACGAACCCATTGCGCCAAAAATCAGCTTTGTCACTGAAGATGATTTTGCGATGAAATTCATCATCTTGGCGCATCTTCTCCAGAACCCAATCGGAGAACGTACGTCGCTTCAAATGGTCCATCGGTTTCAATTCTTGAGTCAGCTTGATCTTGTATGGGTGTAAAC
This sequence comes from Volucella bombylans, assembly GCA_949129095.1. NCBI lineage: Eukaryota > Metazoa > Arthropoda > Insecta > Diptera > Syrphidae > Volucella > Volucella bombylans. The sequence goes on from OX422143.1 coordinate 157,152,408, forward strand.
CAAGATCCTTACGCAAAATACGCCATAATGTGGTCTGAGCGATGCCCAAATCTTGAGAATTGACTGAATTGAACGGCAGCGATATTTTCGACACCTACGACCAACCCGTTGTCTCACTGGCACGGCAACATCACACAACGAATATGTAGACTCAAATTATTGCACTAAACTTGTTATTGCCTGTCTACTAGGACGAGAATTACGACCGAAAATTGGAGTTAACGCTCTTAAAGTTGCAGTCACCGACTCCGAATTTCGGTAGAAAATTTTTATAATTTGCAGACGTTGCTCGTTCCTGTACTTTACCATGATGAAAATGTTGAGTTTACTGAATAAATGGATAGTGACAGTTTGATGATTAGTGAAAGAGTGCGTTCACAAATTAAACTCAAAGTTGGCAGGTCCCTATTGGAAAACCCTTTATTATTGAGAAAAGTTGTATTTTCTAACAAAGAAGGTTAATTTACATGGGCTTGCTGGCTTTCTCTGTTATTTCCATAATTTCCGAATAGGGGAAACGTTTTTTTGTTTTTTTTTAAACATCATAAAAAATAGGGTGGGGTTGTGGTGTACTTAGCAAGATAGATTTGGCATTCGAAAATACTAGATCACTGTCATAGGTTAACCAGTAAAGATAATGCTTCAATCCATATAGAAAGTGAGGCACAAGCATAAATATAAGACAACAATTTTTGGTTGCTGCCGATCTCATCATATTCGCCAGATCTCAACATTGTGAAAAACGTTAAAATATAGCTTGAAAGGCCTAAAGAATGGAGGTAGTAATCTTTATTAAAAATAAATGAAACATTACATAAATTGCTACAGAGGTTTTTCCATTTTTCTTGGCTTTAGTAAAACGACGTGGGAACATGGATCAATGGATACATTTGCCGACTACTACGCAAGATTGCCTGGGTTCAAAGCAATGTCGCCCCAACACTTTATTTTATTTTTATTTATACGACTTAAAAAAAAAACATTCTTTTTGCAGTAATCTTTTCAGGTAGGTATTTTCAAGATTGGACACTTCTCTGAAATACCCAATTCCAATCATTTAGAAACACCACTCTTGGTGCAATAAAATTATTCTCATAAAGTTTCGCCTTAATCAAGTGACGTGGAGTGAATATCGATCGGAACCAGGTGCGGATTCTCTTTGCTTTCCATTACGAAATATCAATCTCGGACCACAAACGCCTCACTTTGATACCTAATTTCTCTCTTCGCACACCATAGCCCAAATTTTATTTTTTTTTTGTACGAAGAAATGGGTATGAGACAATCCAGCTGCATAAGGGCAGTGAATTTCATTTCAATACATAATGATCGTAATGTCTTACAATTACGTACACAATTACGTACACAATTACACCAGTTCTACTTACCTAGTAAAAGGAAAACATTTGTACATAGGTACAAGCTGAAAAAGTACTCGTAAATGCTGTTAGACCTACGCAACATAATAAAGAAGAATCAAACAAAATATTAAAATCGTTAATAAAGCACGTTAGGAATAGTTATCCTGATTAAAGTTATATCCACATATGGATTTACGCGTACTACTCACTATTATTTGAGTGTCTCAAGGAGTATTATCTCGTTCGAATCTATGGATATGAATAATAACAAGTTATATCAGCATGAAGAAATCGTTTACGTAATATACCTTTAAACAATAAAGCAAAAAAAAAAAAAATCGGTAATAACTCAGCGTTTTCCTTGCTGACAAGATTTCTAGTTCAAATTGTATAACTGACAAAATGTGTCATTTACTGTATTTAAAATGTTGGCCACAACAAAGAATGTAATGAAACCATTAAATTAAGTTTGTATTTGTATAAGTCGTAAGTCAGCCGTACAGTCAAGACCTAGGCAACGTGACGGAATTGTGTACCATGTTGCTATACAGTGTTGGCCAAAACTAAAGCATAAAAAGTCGCCGGTCCGTGTTTTGCGATACATTTCATATCATATAAGCCTAAAGTTAAAAAAAAACGTTAAAAATAGCTTGAAACGAATAGTAATTTTACGGTACTAAAAAAAAATGCAAGCATCAAATTGAATTCACTTTACTTTTTAGCTGGCCAAAACAAAAGCAACTCAATTTGCTCCGTAATTTGTTGTTACGGGAGAAATAGAAAAACCGTTACTTTGACCACAACTACTTATATCTGATTTGCCAATATTCAAAAAAAAAAAGAAGATAATTGACTCATTTGCGTGTATCAGTCTGCTGCAGCAAGGTCTATAGAAGTGTTCCTTAAGTTGTATCTAAAATCGCCAGAAATAAATATTCCGATGAGATTAATGAACAATATTGGTGAGTAGAAAAGTGGTAGAACTATCCAAAAAAATATTCAATTTTACAATCGATTCACCGAGGTGCCAGTTATCACAAACCGAAAACACAAAGTGATCATTAGGGCGATAAAGGGTAATCCATTTATGTCATCTAGGGAATTACAAATGAGCTTGTTGATGGTGGTCATTCATCATTCTGGATCGTAAATAATCCATTTATTTGAGCTGAAAGCAGAAGATCAAGACTGAAAGTTGCAAATGACCATATTAGGTATTTCTACACAGTATCGAAGTGGAAAACATTACTATTTTCCGACGAATCCAAGTTTAATTTGAACGGATGGCTTTCGCCGTGTCCGCCGGTCAATCAATGAAGCATTGAATCCTTGCTACTTAAGGGGCTAAACCAGTGTGACACTTTCAAAAAATCGTTGTTTTTTTTTTGGCTTATTCGATAGTTTATACTTATATCCTGTGAAAGCGGCAAGGTCGTATCTTGAATAGTTTTTGAATGGCAGCGTTCTATAAACCGGTATAAACCGCTCCACCTGCCTATAGACGGAGTTTCAGAGTTAGTGTGTAGTTACTCGAATCTTTCGCATTGTAAACAGTACATAGGTAATATAGGGAGCCTATATAGGTGTATACGGTCCTTATAATGTAGCTTATTGCCTTTTTAAATATATTTTGGAGCCGTTAGGCACTGTTGTCGAAGCGTCTGTTCAGTTTACTCTCAGTACACAACGCAACGAAAATGAGTAATATCCAAAAAGGCTCTCACGATAATCCTTTATCTAGATCGAGGTCTAAGAAGAGAAGATTTTCAGGAAATCGTTTTACATACGAACAGTCCACCACAAATACCAGTACAGCCGCTGAAAAACTGTTACACACCGGAGATAACGAAATTGTCGTTGAACAAACGCATAGATACTGTTTTATGGAGTTTTTCTCAGCTTTCAGTGCAATAAGTGCTTTGGTTGTTTGCAAAATTTGCAAAAAAGACATCAAGTTTAATCAAACAAGTTCACGGGGTTTAGGATTTAAAATAGCTGTTTCATGTGAGTTTGGTATTTCATATGTGAATTCTGGACCGACAATTGATAATGCTTATGAAATAAATCCTCTTGCAAAATTTAATAATAATACTTTCGTTGGATGCTTTCAAAATATAACTAAAGCTGCTGAAACCATTTATAAATGGAGTACACAAAAAGCCATAACCAAAGAAAAAGCAAAAACTTTACAGGAAGAAGGTTCGGATGATTGCTTAACAGTTTCTGGAGATGGCACATGGAAAAAACGCGGTCACACTTCACGTTTCGGTGTTACAACTCTTGCGGGTAAATATAGTAAAAAAAATTATCGATACAATCGTAAAATCGACTTATTGTAAGAGTTGTGAACTATGGGAACAGAAAAAATTAGCAATTACCAGGCATCAAGATAATGTTGATGAAATGTACAAAGAAATTATCACTTATCTTCATCAGATAAAAATCCAAACCATCAAAATTGCCCCGTAGTTGAGAATAGCTGGTGTTCCTATCGTCGCGCGGAAGCTCAAGGAATGGACTTATCAAAGTTCAAGCACGATTATTTACCGCTTATTAAGGATGTTACGGAAGCTTTGAAACCAATTTATACTGATTTGAGTTCAAGGGAATTGCTAGAGCGATGCAAAGGAGCGAACACACAAAACAACAACGACAGTTATAATGGGTTGTTATGGCACTTTGCTCCAAAGCACCTTCACAGCGGGATGAAAACGATTGAGCTCGCTAATTTCCTAACAATTTCAATATTTAATGATGGTTTTTATAGTATTTTAAAAATGATGGAAGTAATGGGCGTGGTGTTGGCCCTATTGCGGAAGAATATGCAGTTCAAAGAGATGACAGCCGAATCAAGCAGGCGGAGATACGTCACGCGGCGTCCTCAAAAGAGGGGCAAACAGCCCGGAGACAAGCATTTTTCGAGGAAGAAGAAGGTGTATTGTATGGGCCAGGCATAGCAGATTGGTAATTTGTATGTTAAATATAATTTTATCTAGCAAAAATCGATAGTTGAAACTTTCGAGAAAAACGAAACGACATTTTTTCAAAATTGCTGACATCATAACTCAACGAGAAATTGACCGATCGACTTCAAATTAAAACTGAATATTTTTACTATACAATGACCTACGATCTTGTTGATTGGTTGAAAATTATCAATTTGGCATTAAAAAAACGACCATTTTTTACCCCAAAAAAACGACACTTTTTTCAGAACTACGCCATTTTGTTAATTTTTGATATTTTTCAAATATCGTAGGTCCATTGTAGAGGAAATACCTTCAACTTTAATAACCTTTTTGAATTTTTTTGTGTCAGCTACTCATTCGGCCGGAATCATGTCAGCAGTTGGGGAACTTTTTTTTTTTGTACCTCTGAAAACAGCATATAACTCAGTAATTTTTCAATATTTTTGTAGGACAAAAATCTTAAAATATAGCTGAAAATATACCTTATTGTATTTAAGAAACTTCAAAACATTCTATCAAGTTCTTTGTTTTAAAAAAATTCCCGAAAATCGGCTAATTTTTTATACACTGGTATAGCCGCTTAAAGGGAACTGTGAAGCATGCTGGAGGTAACACTATGGTTTGGGGATGATTCTCTGGACATGGAATTGTTCCCATACATAAAATAGATGTATTTATGGACCGATTTATTTACAAAAGTATACTTGAAAGCACTATGCTCTCACATGCTGAGGAGAAATTGCTGCTGAAATCGGTATTTAAGCAGGATAACGATCCGAAAAATGCTTCTAAAATAGTTCAAGACTGGTTTCGAGATCAAAATATCAATGTCATGAAATGGACAACCTAGTCCCCGGATCTCAATCCGATGGGAGATTGGAGATCGGCGAATAGTTCGGGAGAAGTGCAGGAATAGCGATGAGATTTATATCCCAAGCGCTATAATTTCCAATCTGATTGAGAGTATACCAAGAAGATGTAGTGCAGTAATCAAAAACAAAGGTTTCACCACAAAATATTGAGCTAAAGTTGCGGTGATTATTATTAAATGTGAATTTACTATGAAGTTGCTTTAGTTTTGGCCAGTTTAAAATCGACATGGTTACAGTATTTTTTTTTTTTTTGCTACTTATGGAAAATTATTTTTGTTTCTTTTAATTTCTTTTCGAATATATTTGTATACTTGTATACTTGAATATACTTGTTTCGTAAAGTAAAACATAGTAAAATATATTGAAATTTAATCAGTTTTACCGCAGAATCTTGTGTTTATGTAAAAGGTGCTTTAGTTTTGGCCAACATTGTATATATTTGTACATTCAGATTAAGCTTTATACTCGTATCTTATCGTATACATTTAGGCATTAAAATGTTAGTGATACTGTATGGTATGCAATATGCACATTGTGGCATTGTTTAGGTCCTTTTTTGTAAAGAAAAATTATATGTGTAGATCCTCTAAATGACGACAGAATAAGATAACATTTCTATTTGCCTCTTTGTGGTACGTTTCATGAATACGTTGAACGCATATTGAAATGCATGCCATAAACTCCACCAAATTACCTTTACCAAACACTACATACTTCATTTTTCAATTACTTCTGTGAACTCCTGCGTATGTTAAACGTAGATCTTTTGTAGACAGGAACCGAGTTACCGCGAGGATATTTTTCCACAACTACTTCATTGAATTGTGCTGAGCATGTGAAAAGTCCTGGTGTACCTAATACATGCCACCTAACGCTTTGTCGCATGAAACGTCAATGTTCCACTTTTCATCGACACCGGAAATAGAATCTACAACGGAAAGACATTTCATATACGTTCCACTTACTATTTGACTTTTTTCCTCTCCGTATAAGGTGATTCTTCAGTCGTACCTATTCAAAGCCATCAGACAATGCTTAGTTGGAAAAACCGAGTAAAAAAAAAATTGCAACATCCAGTGGATAGAACATTAACACCAGCAACATAGCAATTGTATTGATACAATGCAAAAAAAAAAGACAAAAAAAAGGAACAACTCATGACAATGGAGTGGATAACATCATCATCAACATCGTCGTAGTCGTAGTCGTAGTCGTAGTCGTAGTCACAAAATTGTGTTAGAAAGAAAAAAAATCTAACGAACTGGAGAGTGCCTGTGAAAAATAGCACAGTCAAGCATTTGAGCGCTGAAAAAGGGCGAACATTCAGCATTGTCATTTCTATCGATTGCCGGTCCTATTTGTACTCCTCCTGTCACTTTGTCGAATACGTACTCGTACCTGTTAGGTGCTTGTGGCGCTCTTGTTTGACATGTAGTGTACAACACCCGCTATGATATACAATATATAGTCGACCCAAAAAAAAACTCTTTTTAATGAGATGTTTGATTTTTTAAAATTTTGCTTTGTGTCATTATGCAAGTAAGTAACGGATAACAACATTAAAACAACAATATTTGGCGAAAAATTATGAAAATCTACGGATTGAAAACCCTCAGCAGGCCAGTCTTCTTTCTCTGACAAGTTGATTATCTGTAGGTACTTTAGCTCTGCAGGTTATTGTTCCATTCACCCTGCGTATAGACCAAAAATGTAAGCCATTTGTCTATAATTCGTCGTAGCGTCACTCGTTTTCCTTATCATCCATAAATGACTTGCCAGTCACCCAATGTGAATTTAAAATTCTAAGACCTCATACTCGTACGAGTACTTACTTACTTAAAAACCACTACAGTCCAGAATGGACCTGTGTTTCAATCAATAAACTTCTTCAATTAGCAAGAGAACTACCTCCACTGTGTTTTCCCTTCGGACAATAATTGTCATCTAGGGCGGTGGAGTGTGGTTAAGCCAGCAGAGTGCGTTGTTATATCTTCTCCTCCAAATCTCGTCAACGCAAATGGGACCAGAATTCACTCGAAGAATCTTGCGTTCAAAACGAACAATCTCCTCATCTGTCTTCATTAATGTCCAAATTTTTGCACCATAGGGTGTACCTAATACCGACGGATGTCAGGTGTTGAATTCCGTCTGGAATGCGAGGTGTCGTTTAAAGACGCGAGGAAATGCGTTCACGTGTGAATGTGAACTTTTTCAGTGTTAACTCCTCCACTCTTAAAATTGAACGCCCTCGTTCAACGTTGATGTTTTGTAGGATTCTGGTGTATCCTCCAAGCTAATTTCTACTTCGGGAGCTTGGACTGAATTTAAAATGATCTGTTTTGTTTTTTCGGAACTTGCATTCCTTCCTTTGGGAACTCTTACTGTCCAGTGTACACTGGTAGTTTGGTTGATTATGGTAGTACACTGAGGAACTCTGCTGTACAATAGGTTTGGTATGCATGAAGAATTACTTATATTTACTATATTAGCATCTGAACAAATGGATAATTTTTTGTAAATTTCAATTTTTTATCTGCGAACTCTAAGGCCTCGCCTATAGTTACCAAGGGAATATTATCTTTACTCAGGATATTTTGCACAATATTATTATAATTTCGGTATCTGACAATATATATGAATTTATAATTATAATTAGCTTTCGCCTAATGTATGGCATATACTCAATTAACAATTCTTCTTTTACAATTTTAAATTTATATTTTATTTCCGTGATACGAGTAAATTCTTGTTCTATATTTTTTTCCTCTTTTACAATTTGTATTATTCTATTTGTTATGTTTGACATTTCGTTTATTCTTACCATACTTAATTTATTAATTGTAATTTGTTTATTATTATTCATTAGGATATTAGGGTTGTAATTTAGATTTAGAGGGCTTTTTAGATTTCGTTTCGTTGCATCGATATCAACTGTGTATATAATTTTGAATGATCCTGTTTGGATTTTCACTGTGCCCGTGTGCTTTTACCAATTGCGAGTTGGAATAATCCAAAATCTGAGTTTCTGACATACTAAACTGGATCAAAAGTAGCCATTTTCTTTCACAAAAAAAAAAAAAAAAGGAAACGAAATCAATTCTGTACAAGGGCTGTAGAAACTATAGGATTTTCTAATAAGGACTTGACAATTTTTTTGTTAAATATTTCAAAAACTTTATTATCGGCTTGAAGTACAATTATAAATGGAACTCGACTTCGTTCATATGGCCACCGCGGGCACATTTGCAGCGGTCGATTCGTTGGACCCAATTTTCCACGACATGGCCACACATTTCGGCCGAAACGGCCGCTATTTCGCGGTCAATGTTGGCTCTGAGCTCTTTTAACGTCGTCGGCGTGTTGGCATAAGCCAATGACTTAACGTAGCCCAACAGAAAATAGTCAAGCGGCGTTAAATCGCACGAACGAGGCGGCCAATCGACTGGCCCATGTCTTGAGATAACACGCTCACCATACTTACTTGTCAATAAATCGAATGTAGCGTGTGCTGTGAGGCTTGTGGCACCATCCTGTTGAAACCACATGTCGTCCAAGTCCATATCTTCCAATTCGGGCCAAAAATAATCGGTGATCATGGCGCGATAACGCTGACCATTCACAGTAACGTGACGATCATTATCGTCGACGAAAAAATATGGCCCAATAACGCCGCCGGCATGCAAACCGTACCAAACAGTTATTCTTGTTTTTTTGACCTTATGTTTGTTTTCCCGTCTTTCATTTTCGATTTGAGCTAAATCGTTATTTGGGTTCCTTGAAAAAAAAAAATCGATTGGTTTATTTTCGGTAACAGAGTACTTGTAAATATACCCATCTATAATAGTAACTCCTTGAAGGTGCTCCTGGAATTTTCGGAATTAAGACAACACATTACCTCAGACAAATTACTGTGAAACCTTTCTATCTGACCGTTTATTAAGCTCATATAGGGCGGTGCTTTGAATGCTTTGTTGTTAAACTGATTTTAAAACATGAATATCATAGATTTCGCACTCAGGGATTTCTCATTTCACTACTATTTCGGGAGAGCCGAAGGGAAATAATCAGCCCTCTTAATGGTTCCTTTATATCCTGTACTGCTCGTGACTTCACGATTCTGACTTGAGTCTATGGATCATTCTTAGGGTTGCTTCATCTGTTGGAAGCCATTAGTTACAGAAGGGTTTAGGTAACGCTTTAAAATATTTCGAAGGCTTTCAGGGGTATATTTTGGTTCAACTATTTTATGTCGTTGATAGGTTGTAAAGATTATTTGAAATTGAAATGATAATTTCAATTTATTCTTAAAAACGTTTAGAGGTTGGTTTGCAAACTGGATTAGATTCTGACCGGAGCTTTCATCATTATGTTGAGTGTCATTTAAAAACATTAACTCTGGAAGAGTCAGTTGAGATAGGTACTCTAGAGAAGGCATCTGCCACCACATTGGTGAGGAGGCTGGTGATCAGTGAAGATTCGAATTTTTGTGGAACCGTACAGGTTACTTCTAGTGAACTTCTATTGGACGTATGTCCACGTCTGTAAATACAGGTCAGCTGTTTTGGCACTTAGTGAAACACAGATAGATCCCCGCCCACACCTCTCAGATCACTCTGATCTGAAGCTACCTGGCTACGAACTAGTGCCATTATTTCTCTCTCACCGTGGTCTCGCCATTTACGTGCGTAGTGGTGTAGCTTACCAACTCCACCACAATGTACGAGTAGTTCCTGTTCCAATCCGGAATTCGATTTCATGTGGTTAAAATTCCATCTCCGTAAGCAAATTATCCACTACTGCTTTATTTACAGAAGCCTCAAACTGGACAGCAATTCGGCTTTTAACGAGTTTGATGCGTTGTCTGACTCCATTCAAAGAATTGTATCCCTGTATCCTCATACTGAAATTATTATTACGGGCGATTTCAATATACACAATTCTGGGTGGCTTCGACATTCTGGACAGACAACACCCGAAGGACGGTGTGATGAGATCTTCGCTGCGGAAAACAACCTAACGCAGCTTGTAAATGAGCCCACGCGAATACCAGACGTTGATAGTCATACCGCCAACACCCTGGACTTGTTTTTAACTTCTCACCCTGATAAGTTTACCGTTGATGTGCTCTCCCCTCTAGGCTCGTCGGACCATTGTGTCATATCACCTAATTTCTCGAAAATCGACCACACAGTTAGAGAAAAAATTCCTAAAAGAACCGTATGGCAATACGAGAAAGCCAACAGGAGCGGTCTTAACAGCTTCTTTAGGAATTTTAACTGGTCGTTATGTTTCCTCGATATCGACGTGGATGCCGCTGCTGATATGATCACAGACACCATTCTCTTTGGAATGAGATCCTTTATCCCTCATCGGATGAAGAGCATCAAACCAAAAGAAAAGGCATGGTACGACTCAAGCTATAAAGAGGCTGTCAGGGTTAGAGAAATATTTTTTCGGTCCTTCAAGACCAACCCGACCGAGAAAACCGAAAAAAGTTTAAACGAGCCAGGAATGACTGCAACGACTTTCTTAAGTGTGTGAAATTTCAGTACGATCAAAAGTTGAGGCAAAAAATACTGCAATGTCCCAAAGGTAGTAAAAGCTTTTGCTCGTTTATCAAAAACATCAGAAACTCTGCCTCATCCTCCATCCCAACGCTCATTCACAATGACATTCCTGCTGTCAGCTCTTTAGACAAGGCCAATCTGCTTGCTGCACACTTTGCCGCCAGGTCAACACTCCCAGATTGTGTTTTGTCTTAGCCTACACTTGAGTGCATCGAATCTTCAATGGGATGAATCTACTTTCGCACTCGTGTAATAGCAAGAGTACTTAGAGATCTCAACATACACAAATCCGCTGGTCCAGATGGTATACCTCCCCTTCTTCTGAAGAGGTGTTCTTCCACGCTGGCAAAACCACTGCGTAAGCTTTTTCATCAATCCTACTCTTTAGGACTCTTCCCGAGCAGATGGAAAACAGCATTTGTCCAGCCCGTCCCTAAAAAAGGCGAATCATCTTCTCTCTTCTCCTACAGACCCATTGCACTAGCGTCCCTTCTTTCCAAGCTCATGGAAACGCTGATAAATCGTCAGCTCATGAAATATCTCGAAACATGAAGACTTCTTAATGACCGGCAATATGGTTTTCGTAGCAACAGGTCCACTGGTGATTTGATATCATGTCTCACCGAAAAGTGGAACCAAAGCGTACATCAATCTGGCGAAAGCAAGATAGTTGCACTTGATATTTCTAAGGCATTTGACGGAGTTTGGCACCAAGCTCTTTTGTCGAAAATGCGTGCATTCCGGATTGACGACTGTCTTCTCCAATGGATTAGAAATTACTTTCCGGAACGTTCAATTCAAGTTGTCTTGGATGGTTTCAAGTCTGATATTCACTAAATAAATGCTGGTGTGCCCCAGGGCTCTGTTATGTCTCCGATGCTCTTTTCAATTTTCATCAACGATCTTTTGTCTGCTGCTTCTAATCCATTATATTCCTTTGCCGACCACAGTACTCTCTGCTTTTCATATTCGTTCCCTGATTCACGTCCCTGCTCTTCGGCTGTAGAACGGGAACGCCAGCGTATGTTAAGCTCATTAAATTCTGATATTAACAGCATAACTAATTGGAGAACCACTAACAGAGTAGAATTTAATGCTTCCAAAACACAATGCTGTCCACTGTCGTTAAAACGAAATTAAACACCCAGCCAGTATCCATGAATGGCACTTGCATCGTCGAAACCGATAAACTTTCCATTCTCGGTATGTGTGTCAGTGACAGTTTACGTTGGAATGACCACATATTCGATGTAGTCAAAAATGCTGCCAAATGTCTAGGTTTCCTCAAGCGATATAAGAAATACTTCAACTCCTCAGATCTGGCTTCAATATATAAGGCGTTTATCCGCCCAAAACTGGAGTACAACGCCCACATCTGGTCAGGTGCCCCTAAGACCTTTTTGCACTTGCTAGATAGGATCCAAAATCGTGCGATAAAACTCATAGGTGATACTAATGTCAGTCAGTCAATTGATACCCTCGAACACCGACGTAATGTCTCCTGTCTCACTCTGTTTTATCGCTATTTCCACCACCAGTGCTCCACTGAAATCGCCAGTAGCATTCCGCCCCTTCAAAGTTTTAACCGAAACACCCGTCTCGCTTTGAATGCTCATCAGTATACCCTCAAGCCCACTTTCGGACGTACTCTAAAATATCGTGATTCGTTCCTAAGCCGTACAACTCGCTTATGGAATGCCCTGCCTAGCACTTTATTCCCTGGTCATTATAACCTTCAAACATTTAAAACCAACCGGTACCTCTCTTTCCATCCTCCCTGATTTTCCTTCGCCCGCGCTGTGTGCAAACATTTTGAGGGTACATAAATCCCTTGAGTGCGCGCAAATTATAAAAAAAAAAAAACTTAATGCCCAAATAAAGGCTAAAAATTCATTTTCACTAGTAGCAAAGTTCTCCTCCGCTTTGTTAGAGTTCTTGAGATAGAGGTTATAGGTTTTTCCCCCTTGCTTGAGGACAGCCCCAAAGATATTTGAAGCGTCCGTTGTTAAGTGAAAGAGTTTGGAGTAATCGGGATATGCTAGAATTAGGTCATAGGAAATGAGAGAATTTTTCAATTTCTGGAAGGATTCAATGGCTTCTTGGTTCTTGGCTGCACAGACAATTTAGTGGATTAGGTCTTGGACACATGTCCCTCCTTACCTCTTAGTAGGGCTGTCAGGGGTTTGGCGAGCTTTGCGTAATCTCTAACAAAGCGCCTATAATACTCTGAAAGACCAAGAAAAGATCTCAGTTGTTTGAGAGTCTCAGGAATTGGGAAGTTAAGAATGGATTCCACTTTCACATGGTTTCTTCTTACGTCATCGGCTGAAATAAGAAACCCTAAAAATTCTACTTCCTTCTGTGGAGTGCTGAAAATCTGCTCAATGTGTTTAACATTCTTCATGTAAACGATGATATCGTCGATATACACCTGACACAATTTCGCACTAAGATTGCTGAAGCATTTTTCAAGGAACGCGAACGGCAATCTAGCAAACTCATACTTCCCGTTGTTGATAGAAAATGAGGTTTTCTCGATGTCGGATTTCCTTAAAGGGATATGGTGGAATCCGCTCTTTTAATCGAGTACCGTGAGGAATCTGCGAGGTTATCTCATTAATATCCGGTATTGGATATCTATCGGCGATGGTGACGGAATTTATTATAATTGCCTATAGTCTATCACCATCCGATATTGTTTGGCACCGGAGGAATCGAGCTTTTTGGGCATTATCGAGTAATTTTCTGACTTGTTTTTCCTCTTCCTTCCTCTTTCAGAGACATGGGCAAACGCAATAACTTTAGTTGTACACGTCAGCTTCTACTCTGGTTCAGAAAATAGTTTTAAATTTTTGTGTATAACTGCGTTCAGCAAATTTCTTTGTGATGTTGTGAGATGATCAATTTTTGCAGTAAGCTAATTTGTGTGCAGTGAGTTAGCCGATTGCGACTTCAGTTGTTTAGTTTTAATACGAACTTTGTCAAGAATTTACCTGTAAATTTCTTTAGTAACTTCATAAATGACTGCAGATAGCTGCTTTAGGCTATTATTACCCAGAATTCCATGGAATGCTCTTAGGGAAGGTAACAAGAAAATCTTAATTTGTATATTATATAATAAGCGTATTTTGGCAAACTTTGACGTCGCCGGTTATTGACTTAGCGTAAAAGATTTGGTGGTTAGGGATAGGTTTAGCAATAAGGTCGGGTATAATGTAGTTTTTACTGGACCCTGTATCAATAAGAAATATTAATACGAGTATGTCTCCGCTTTCCATTTGGCATTCAAAATACGGAAGAAAAGAATCGCTTAGCTTAGAAAACGGATATCCGTATGGTCAGAGTATTCTGAATTGATAGGAGGATCGGGAAAATTATGAGTGTATCGCTCGAGAGATTGATAATATAGATTATTTGCATAAGCTAGGGCTTGGTCATAATCTGGATTGGATTCCTGAACATCTGTAGGCCCATTTTGGGTTTTTTCAATGTGAAAGTTCTGTTGTGGATGCTATTGATTAAGAATATATTTCGAGCGGGATGTTGGTTGTTACCGGTTTTGTTGGTGAATATAGTTCGCTTTTATTTTTGGCCTATTGGAAAGACACTTACACTTTTTTTTGGTTAGGATTATTATAAATGTGAGGGTTGGAATTTTGTTAAGGATGCTGGTAGTATCGTGGTTGTGTAATCGCATTATTTGGGGCTTTCATGGAATTTGACCTATTGACTGGGACGGAGTACGCTGCACTATTAGGCTTCCTTACCACACTTTGTGGGCTATAAGTATGACGTGTTCGATAGCTCTGGTTCTCGAGCATCAAGCATAAGCTTAATGCATGCGGTAGATCTGTTGGCTCGCAGATACCAAATAAGCTTGGGGTTTTGGTTTTGGGACACACTGGATTGGAAGTTTGGGCACAAGTCGAAGGGGTATTGATATTAATAGGATCGGATTGAGATTTTACACTTGTCTGGTTAGCCGAAACGGTATTGTGAGCTATTCGCTTCTGAATTTGACCCGTGGTTAAAGCCATTTTTTTTAAATTTAATTCCAATTTAACTTAACCAAAAAAATATATTTAATATAAGTTGCTATTTAAAACTCTACTCAACAGCAGCAGAATCTTTTTTATTTTTTTTAATATATGTATACATATATACGAGTATGGTTTACTACTTAAAAAAAATAAATTTCTTAAAATTATTATATTTCTAACAGCTCGTTCGCGACACTATTGGAAACTATTCAGTACGGCGTAAATGTGTAATTCCGCGAAATTATCGTCTCACTCACCTTACGTGGTGCTACTTAAAGACCTTTTTTTATCGCGGGAAATTAGCGGGTTTACTCCGCGTAGCTAGTACTGCTTAAGGTCTCAACTAACGCGTCTGAATTTTTCACGGCTGCGTTCCTACGTTGGGGTTATTTAACACTTTTAACACTCAACTCAACTCAACTCAATTCGAGTACAAAAATTAGACTAAGCACAAAATGAATAATAACTTAATTCTAATCTTCTTCCATGCATACGTTCCCACATTCGCACTGATGCTATATGCATCGTCAGCTACAATATTTGACCCCGCGCATGTACCTAATACCGACGGATGTCAGGTGTTGCATTCCGTCTGAATGTGAACTCTTTCAGTGTTAATTGAATTGAACAATTTCTAATTTTTAAATGTGAGCAGTTGGCCTAAAACATACCATACCATACAAACATACTTTTTTGCTCATCAACGATTAAACCTAAAATGAAAAAACACGTCAGAAATGGAACGATAAGGAAAAAAACGACGTGCTTCACTTTAGAAATGGATTCTTGGTGCAAGTAACCCTCCTTCTTACCACTTAAATAAAATGCTTTCCCTTTCTTTCGGACAATCTTCTTGTCCACGACAATGTGAAGAGGCACTATGTTTTACCCCGAAACCTGTACATATTTAGTGCCCGGCCACACAAGCGTGGGATTGAAAGGCATGACGGGCGAAACAGGTAGATTTTTAGTAAGTTAGAAAGAGGACGGTTGATTGCACCAAAAATCCATCGAAAATCATCTTCAAATATGACTTTCTACCTGTGCATGAATGTTTCGCTTCCAAATCATATCGTCTGTGACGTAAATTTTCATTTTACAAGTGTTACGATACGGGAAAGGACGTAAGTTTTCCTCGTTAACACTCATTTTTTATTTCACATATAATTACTGCAAACCAGAAACTTCCGAATTGACCTACTCTTCACAAAACGAATGTTCAAATGGTTCGTTTCAGATTTCACTGTTCCTTTATCTGTCAAAAATTCTTTTATTCCACTGACACCTTTTTCTTTTGTGTGTAGCCACTTCGTTCAATGGCATGCCTTTCAACCCCACGTTGTGTGGCCAGGCACTTAGAACCTACCTACTGGTCTAAAGAAGTACTGTCCTCCTGTGCGACTCATTTCCCATATCAATCCATTTAAAGTTTAGAACTGCTATCATACCGCAATAACTTGATGACTTATTGACAGAATTCAGTGTGCTATGAGTGATCATAGAAAAAACTAAGTCAAAATGCGTCATGTATGGACAAAATTTCAAACGGACGTCGCCTTTGTTTACAATATTGACATAGACAATTCATATCGAACAACCAGCAACGCTTTTTTGAGCAATTGTGTTGTTTTTGAGATCAATGATTTTAGTTATGGCATTGTTTATATTAAGGCACGTCACTTTCGCTTCTCTTTAGGAATCTATTGACATTTTGGTGAAGAATACACGTCAGTTATGGACATGATCATTCGAGTAAGAAAATCAAATAAAGCTAAATTTATTTAATTGATCGTATATTGTTTTATTTTCTGTATCTTGAAGCTGCTATCAATCGAGGATAGTTAAATTTTAAATGCCAGCTCAATTTGAATCGTCAGAATGAATGATTTGTATCTTCTTCAATTTTTATCGGTAGAAGATACAAAAAACATAACAGAAACTTACTCGCAAATTTCTATCCTTTCTTGTATTTACAAACGCATATTATGTTTAAATGAAATTAACTGTAACACAGATTTTTTATATTTTATCATTGACATCATGACATGAACTAGATCAATCAAAATTTTTCTGCCAAAATTCAACACCGTCCTATTGGTAGCAC
This sequence comes from Volucella bombylans, assembly GCA_949129095.1. Taxonomy (NCBI): domain Eukaryota; kingdom Metazoa; phylum Arthropoda; class Insecta; order Diptera; family Syrphidae; genus Volucella; species Volucella bombylans. The sequence goes on from OX422143.1 coordinate 157,169,321, forward strand.
ATGCGTTGTTTTTAAACGTGAACCTAATATGTACAGTATACACACATTATCACTTATGAAGCTGATAACTCCTTATCTAAAAGGACTTTTACGATCACTTAAATAGACCCTATCCACATTACAACGATGAAATCATTCACGATGGCGTGAATAAAATAAAAATGCTGAATGCCTCAACCCGCCTCGTTTCCGGCGCGTCCAAAATGCAAATTTACTATAGACCCATCTGGAGTTATTTTATTTTCTCAGCGGAAATATTAGGAATAATCTTCACTCGTGCTTCTAACAAAACATGTTCCACGAAGACGGCTAAGTCTAAGAATTCTCCATATTGGTGACCTAGAGACATTAAAAGACTTTACCCTCCAACCAATATGCTTATGCAAAAGGGGGAGGGACAAAAGTGGACTATATGCAATTGTCAGCCCGATTGAAAAAAAATCGCTGCCATTAAGATTATGCACTATCAAGAAATGCTTGGGTTGGGAATTAACGTGCACAAAACTGAACTTGACCTTTTCACAAGCAAATAGAAAATTCCATAACTTGACTTGACCATATCAGTACTTTAATTTTCTCCGATGTATTTGAATCTACGATGTTCACTTCGCTTTCCTGTTCAAGCCGTGGTGTATGGTACTAGCAATCGCTTCTCACTCGGACGGTCAAGGTTCGAATCCTGCCCATGAAAAGTCTTTCAAGTTTTTCATTTGTGTAATTGGAACTCAGACAGAAAAATTCTGCGTGTGAAGGCATAACACTGACACGTAGATTTGGCTGTTGTAGAGTTTCAAGCTCAAAATAAGCGTGAAAATTGATAACCTTCAAATAATTCCGAGTGAAGAGGGAAAAAAAGAAGAAAACTCCGTCCTATTCGGACTCTCACCCTTGGAGAGCGAATATCGAAACCAAACACACCTGAGTTTCAAACCACTACAAAAACAATTTTTCCTTTCTCCTCCTTCTACCTTTCCGCCCGCAGTATAATAGTAAAAGGGTATCTAACCCCTTAGGCGCGCGTAAATTATAAAAAAAAGCCGAGAAGTTGCCTGTAACGGAGGCGGCTAAACTAGCAATATTCCATCAGTGCACTACCCTGGCCACAAAGAAGTGGTGCACAGCAATCACGCTAACGAGTTACTTTACAATTAATCGGTCCAAAGAATTAAACCCCTACCTAGCGATCTGAGGCTGCAAATGGTGCAAAAATACAAGCAAAAGTAGCGATAGGTGAAATAACTTTTCTACTTGTGTAATCTCAACATTATTTTGGCTGAACTTTAATAAATCTCAATTTATTGGAATTGGAACCAACGCTTGTTGGATCATTCTTGAAATCTGTGGCTATGACATTTGCAGAGACGAGGAGCGCAATGACTCATGGGAGGATACCTTCCACTTTTTAGTCTTTACCTCAGATAAAAGGAGCTTAGGAAGATATTACTTTCATGAACTTCCAGAGTTATCTGCTACTTTTGTTACTTACTTACTTATTTAAGGTGGAGCTACAATCCGGGGCCCAGGTCCACCTCAACCAACAAGCTTTTCAAGTCAGCTCGATCTTTAGCAATCTGCCTCCAATTTCGCACGGTAAATAGGCTGAGGTTCCTTTCCACTTGCGTGCGCCACCTGAGTCAGGGTCTTCATCTACTGCGCTGTCTCCCGCTGGGAGGAATTCCAAGATTTTCAACATTGATTTTCATCCGCTCTACATGACCCAGTCATCTCAGTCGTAGAATCTTCACTCTTCTGGCTGTTCTGTACTGTTCACAGTTGTATCTCCTCCTCCACTCACCGTTTATGCAGACGGGACCGAAAATCACCCGAAGAATTTTCCTCTCAAAGCAGCGATGAGTGCCCTAATCCATTTTTGATAAAGTCTATATCTCTGCGCTATGGAGTAGGACCGGAATTATTAATCTTATATAGGATCACTTTTGTTGTTCGAGAGAGGGCTTTGCAAGTTAATTTCATTTACTCGTACTAATTTTTCTAGATACGCGTATGCAACTCGATGGCATTCAAAGACTGACATCACCAAATGTTAATGTATTCATAAAAACTCTCAGTGTTCGACTTCTGAATTCCTCTTAGGAATTAACCAACCATTCACCTGATTTCTAAGTGCGAGTTGCTTAGCTAAAGCAGGTGTTAATACGCAACCCAATATCTTTAACAAGTCCGTTCAGTTGTTGAGTTACGCAGCCGACATGGACATCACACCGACGTGCCGCTGTAGACACGTTTACGGCAATTTTGAAAAAGGATTGTAAACAGAAGGGGAGAGTTCATATTCGGGTTCTTTGACACTAAGATATTTCGTTGCATATTAGAAGAGAAAGCTTCACCTCTAGATCTGAATTTTAGTCCAGAATGCTATAAAATTAAAGGCTCGATGGATCCCAGCCATGCTGAAAAGAAAGAATAATCATCATATTCTCAAAAGAAGCATTCAGCTTATCTATAGAAATAGTTGTGACTCAACATCCAAGCTTGACAAGCTAATATTTTCATAAGTCATTGAAATATCCCTGTGTCAGCAAAAGTTAAATTTGAATTTGTCTTAAAACTTGATGTGGCAAACACTGATTATGATTGTTAACTTTCTTGCAAAATGTTTATATTTATTTATAGCTTTTATATTATCTTTTACTTTATGTTGTTTAACTACATAAGAGATGGCATAATTTTACCGAGAAACCTTTCATCCTAGTCCTTCATTTTACTGAACAGTGACGAGCATTACTGCTAATCATTAAATTTGAACCATTCATTAATACTATTCATAAACGGGGTAATATTTTATTCATTTCAGTAGATTTCAAGCTCGGATTACATTTTTATTTTCTTTATTGAAACTTTTTCAATCTACGGGCATTGAAATGAAATGTTCTACATGTAACCAGAAACTTGTTTTTGCAACATGTATTGTAGTAATCATTGTGTATCTTGCGGTTTCCTTACAGTTTTGTCTATTATATGGATTTTAATTTTTTAGCTTTTTTGGGGCGAGAAATTAATTGAATCTGTTGCCTATTTAACTGAGAGCGAAAAACAAAGTAAAAGCGTGTCTTTAGAACTTTTGTGAAAAAGTTAACGATTCATTAAAAGATACCTGCGAGTACATACGAATACATTTTTAGACACAATGCCACATTGTCTTGTGGTTTTCACCTTGTCAACTTAAAGAAAAAAAATGTGACAAGTTACTTGTTATTTTTTTTTGTTTTTGTTTTTGTTTTGTTTTGTTCTACAAGTAAGACTTTGTGTGCTGCATACTGCAAATTGGATACAATTGCCCCAGGTTGTTGAACCAGAGCATTGAATTTACGAATGGTGCCTCGTAGTTAAGTTTTCCTCGTGCCTTTTTACTTTTTTGCAGATATAAAAGTTGATAAAAGTACGAGTATGCACTTTTACACTGAATCTGCGACCTTTGCTTCTATTGATTTTTTTTTAGATCCACCAACAGAGACAACTTTTTGTGCTTATAATTTTATGTTCTCTAATTTGGTTGGCATTATTCATACTCGTACTGTTTTACTGCACTTAATTTACCTGATGAATATTCAAAAGGGTTTCACATAGAAACGTACATACACAGGTATCCCGATATACTACTAATAGTCAAAGGTACCCGCGGTATTATGGAATTAAAGTTGCCTATTACGAGTAGAATGTTCAGGAATTGAAAGTAATTTAATTCAAAGGAAAATTATGATTGTCGTCACGTCACTAATATTAGAATGTAAATTATAAGACATACATATATACTCGTACGTATATGTATATTTATACGAGTATATTGTAGAAAGTACAGTGTAGCTAATAAACTTCAATGTTTTTCTTATTAAGATACTCGCAATTCCCACAAATGCATCGGTAACCTTCCTGAATCTCATCTCAACGTACAATATTAAGCCCTCAAGACATAAATGTCTTCACTTCTACACTCAGTTATTTGAAGAGTTCATTCATTTTCATAATGCGAGCGTTGTTTTGAGTTAACTTCAAATCATTCTATATAAAGCGTGCCAATATTGTTAATATCGCGCTATATAACTTATAACATTTATGCTTATATCTTCTTTTCTAAAGTCTGGATGGAAATCGAAGGGAAGTTGCAACTGCGAGCTGTATAAAGATATAAATGTAGTCAGAAACAAAAACCTCACCCAAGGCGGTCTTCGAATCGCAACAAATAAGTGGCCGACGCTAGAAACCTTTGTAAAGTAAACTGGAAGGAATCGGCCCGGTCCGATGAAAGACAGCGTTTGTTCAGGCTTAGGCTGAAAATGTCATTCTAATTCTCGAATAACCTAGCTATTTATTTCGGTGTAATTGTAGTCTTCTTATCAAATTTATGTTCCTGAATAGCCGGTATAGATCTTCATTGTACCTTCTCCTCAGTGCAGACAGGACCGCGGATCACACATAGATCATTTCGCCCGAAATTGGTACAAATTTTGAAACATCGTGGTTTGGTGTTGGACTGTTGGCAATATTTGGCCGATATTGGACTTACAAACTCTGCATTGACATGGGTCTATCGTATTGTTGGCGATCGGTTTTCGATATTAATATTAATATATGGCAAATATTTCATTTGCGATATTTTACGTGGTTATGCGCGTATATTTGACGCAGTGAAGAATATCTCGTTTCTTAAGAATCGAACAGATGAGAGCCGAAAGTTTGCAGATGAGCTGGCGCGTATCCTCCAGTTTTGAAAGCGCGGTGGGTAGCCGATTGGCTCTCGCGGACCTGTTAGATTTGAGTTTAGATGATGCTATCTTCATTTTATTTTAGTCCGGAGGATGATATTTGTAGCAGAACCGTCTGAGTTACTACTGCGATGTTCAAGTTATTGCTTCAGTTCGAGTTTTGTTACCCTGACTCGTCGTTTTCACATTGTCTTTTCCTTATATTCGCTTTGCTTCTCTTTTTTCTCTTTTTTTGTTTTTTGAGCTCACTCAGACAAAGAACTTGCCTACTGTACTCTTTGTATATTCATGAAACTTCTCAGTTTCCAATAGGGACTTGACAACTTTGAATTTAATTTGTGAACGCACTCTTTCACTAATCATCAAACGGTTACTATCAGTTTATTCAGTAAACTCAACATTTTCATCATGGTAAAGTACACGAACGAGCAACGTCTGCAAATTATAAAAATTTTCTACCGAAATTCGGAGTCGGTGACTGCAACTTTAAGAGTGTTTTCTCGCCCTAGTAGACAGGCAATAACAAGTTTAGTGCAAAAATTTGTGTCTACATATTCGTTGTATGATGTTGCCGTGTCAGTGAGACAACGGGTTGGTCGAAGTGTCGAAAATATCGCTTCCGTTCAGGCGTCCCTAGCAAACGATCCAAATCAGTCAATTCCACAGCGTTCTCAAGAATTAGGCACCGCTCAGACCACATTATGGCGTATTTTGCGTAAGGATTTTGGTTTACATCCATACAAGATCAAGCTGGCTCAAAAATAGAAGCCGATGGACCATTTGAAGCGACGTACGTTCTCCGATTGGGTTCTGGAGAAGATGCGCCAAGATGATGAATTTCATCGCAAAATCATCTTCAGTAACGAAGCTCATTTTTGGCTCAATGGGTTCGTCAATAAGCAAAATATGCGTTATTGGTCGGTTGAAAATCCACATGTGCTTCATGAATCACCACTTCATCCACAAAAAATAACTGTTTGGTGCGGTTTGCATGCCGGAGGCGTTATTGGGCTATATTTTTTCGTCGACGATAATGATCGTCACGTTACCGTGAATGGTCCGAATTTTTGGCCCGAATTGGAAGATATGGACTTGCACGACATGTGGTTTCAACAGGATGGCGCCACAAGCCACACAGCACACGCTACAATCGATTTATTGAAGAGTAAGTATGGTGAGCGTGTTATCTCAAGAAATGGGCCAGTCGATTGGCCGTCTCGTTCGTGCGATTTAACGCCGCTTGACTATTTTCTGTGGGGCTACGTTAAGTCATTGGTTTATGCCAACACGCCGACGACGTTGGAAGAGCTTAGGTCCAACATTGAACGCGAAATAGCGGCCGTTTCGGCCGAAATGTGTGGCCGAGTCGTTGAAAATTGGGTCCAACGAATCGACCTCTGCAGACGTGCCCGCGGTGGCCGTATCAACGAATTCGAGTTCCATTCATAAATTTTTTGATTGTACTTCAAGCCGATAATAAAGTTTTTGAAATATCTCAAATGGTCACTGAAGAATCGTCACTGATCCTACATACACGATGTATGCTAATTGTTCGGGTTTATGTAAGGGGTTGAGGGAAGCACGATCCGTAAAAGCTCTGACGCTCTCTTGCGTTAATAGACGTCAGTATTTCAGTATCTTCTCAACTCTTTTGCCCGTAGTATTTACATTCGTACCTTAGCTACTAACTTCAAAATATGCGAACATCTAGAAAACTAGATGTGTATCTTCCGTCTATAGCAATGTAGCCAATCTTGATCGTATTTTATCTTATGGATCTCAAGAAAATGCATTATTGCTATGGTGTTTTTCGTCCACTAACAGAGTTAATCAGGTTTGTATCAATTGTCCGGAGGTAACGTCTTGCAAGCTATGCATAGCCACGGTACTAGCAAAAAATTTTTGCTTTTCTATTCTGGCATTGAGATCAGCATACATCCCCCATACAACAAAGATCATTACGTTGTTATATATTCCAAATTTTACTTCAAATTTTTCAATTTGCATTTTATTTTTATTTTTACGTCATCCTACATACATACATATGGGTGATTCAGAAATGAAGTGAACCAAGTCCATCTTTTTTGGTTCGTGGATTTTTATACTCGTAGTCTTTGGCTGTAAAAGTTGGTCGGCTCGGGACTTAATGGCTTCTGGTCTAAATATTGCGAGGTTAGCTATATCAACAATTCACTTATCGGTTCCAGCTGAACAAACCAGGAACGCCTTAGTGGTTGCAAATCCATTCTCTTACCATGCCTCCCTCTCACTTACTCCTGTGCGCGTTACCAAAGAGTTTTCGTTCATCTTAGGTAAGAATGCGAGTTGGTAGACGCTAGGCAAAAGATAACCCATCTGTACAAAGAATTAACTTTTTATTTGTTTTTAGGCAACCAGCATGATGTTGGTTCCGTTGAATAGATAAATTTTATTTTCGTCAGCATTAGTCGTATCTGTTATATAAAATTTTTTCAAAAGTGGCACCGAATTGCAACAGATGAATTCATTTCAGCCTTTTTCAATGATATTTTGTCCATGCTTGGTTGTTTCATTATAAACTGAAATATTTTAGGATCGATGTGGTGTATTTTTAATAATTTTTCCACTTTAATGTGTATGCATGCTATTTTTGAGAAACAATTTCCTTCAGGTATTTGGCTGCACTTTCCTATTTCTTTTGGCATTTTTCCCAATTCCATCTTAATTTTCTGCCACAGTTTCCAAAAAAAAAAGAGAAACACTTTGTTGATTCTTTAGATAGCTTTAAAGAGAGGGTTGGAATGCTTCAAGATACTTAATAAGAGTTTATGATTTAATTCAATTATTGTTTCATGGCATCAGTAGAGCATTTGTTTATTTCCTTTTATTAAATTTGTAAGTCCAAAAAGAATTATCCCAGGGGTCGCACATATTTCGCATTTTCAAATTACATAATGGTTTCTGAAATAACACTCTATTTTGCACAATCCTTACATTCGCTGGAGTTGTATCCGTGTCACTGTTGTATTTTATCCCAACATAGTTGCACAGCAGGTCACTCAATTTGTCATTGAACATACAAAATGTACGAGTATTTGGTTCCGGAACAGTTGCTATTCGTGCTCGTATTTTGTTCAACATCCATTTGAATGATTCCCTGATTTTGGCTAATTTAAGTTGAAATCGAGTCCATAGACAATGAGGGGCACGGGGCACACACAGAATGATTGAATACGCTGCGGTTGCTGCCGGCCATGCAGGAAATGTTCTCAACCGTTTCCAATCCAATAACTAAATAGCCTTTGTGTTTTTGAGTAACTGAAAAGTGATCGATTGGACGTTATGCATTAAGCTCATTTAAAAATGCTTCATCGTGTTTTTTTTCTTCTATGAATAACTGCAGACATCAGTTATCTTTTTGAAATCTCTAAAGAAAGATATTTTTGTTTATTTTAAGATAATTCAGCGCTGACACCGTCCATGCAGGCGAATTATACAATATAAGAAATGCGCTCCAATCCAAGAAGGTGTGCCAATGTTTTATTTTGGATAAGGAAATAAAAATATAACAATGTAAATAGAAGGTAGTGCATGAAACGAATAACTGGTTGTTGGGGGAGGAAACTTTCATAAAAAAAAGATAAAAATAAACTCATTAACTTTATCAATGAATCAAAAATTTCGGTGTACATAACATAGTTACGAATATGTATAGGTTGTGGCTACAAGTAATCAATTTGATGAAATGAGTAAAAAAAATAAGGAAATGGTATAAAATTTGTCTTAGAAAACCTGCTTTTCAAAAAGACCTTGGTATGGTCACACCATATATTGGCTACTTCATTTAATGTCTGTAAACAAACGAGCGTTCTATTTTCACTAAAAATATCCGTTGTTGGGGGTGTTTTTGACAATTCAAAACTGAGATAAAAATTCAAATACTTTTCCAAACCACTTGTGTATCAGTAAATCATGAACGTTTAAAAATAGCATGGAACACATATTTACGAGTATACTCGTATGTATGGACCTGCAGCATACTTATACCTATATGACATTTCATAGTTTATTCCCCATAGCTTCAGTTTTGGTATTTAGATTGTTTACCAAAGTCTTCATTTCAAACAAGACGCTTAGCAAAATAAAGATGGTTAGTTTGTCAGGCTTTCTAAACTATTGGCTGCATTTTAATGATCCTGTCAACAATAAATTTTAAAGCATTGACTAACTAAAGGGTGTTTTTTTTTTTTTTTTTTTTTTTATAATGAGCGCGCGCTCAAGGGGTTTGAGTACCCTTAAAGTGATTGTACACAGCGCGGGCAAAGGAAATTTAGGGAGGAAGAAAAGAGAGGTACCGATGTACATTGTTTTTAAATGTTTGCAAGTTATAACGACCAGGAAATACAGAGATCGGCAGGGCATTCCATAAGCGAGATGTACGGCTTAGGAACGAATCACGATATTTTAGAGTACGTCCGAAAATGGGCTTGAGGGTATACTGATGAGCATTCATAGCGAGACGGGTGTTACGGTTGAAAGTTTGAATGGGCGGAATGCTACTGGCGATTTCAGTGGAGCACTGGTGGTGGAAGTAGCGATAAAACAAAGTGAGACACGAGACATTTCGTCGGTGTTCGAGGGTGTCCATTGATTGACTGATATTAGTATCGTCAATAAGTTTTATCGCACGGTTTTGAATCCTATCTAGCAGGTGCAGAGATGTTTTAGGAGCACCTGACCAGATGTGGGAGTTGTACTCCAATTTTGGGCGGATGAATGCCTTATATATTGAGGCCAGATCAGAGGGGGTAAAATATTTCTTACATCGCTTGAGGAAACCTAGACATTTCGCAGCATTTTTGGCGACATCAAATATGTGGTCATTCCAACGTAAGTTGTCATTAACACACATACCGAGAATGGAAAGTTTTTCGGTTTCGACGATGCAAGTGCCATTCATAGATAATGGCTGGGTGTTTAAATTTCGCTTTAAAGACAGCAGACAGCATTGTGTTTTGGAAGCATTAAATTCCACTCTATTGATAGTTCCCCAATTGGTTATGCTGTTGATATCGGAGTTTAATAAGCTTAGCATACGCTGCCGTTCTCGTACTACAGCCGAAGAGCAGGGCCGTGAGTCCGGGAACGAATATGAAAAGCAGAGAGTACTGTCATCAGCAAAGGAATATATTGGATTAGAAGTAGCAGACAAGAGATCGTTAATGAAAATTAAAAAGAGTGTCGGTGACAGAACAGAGCCCTGGGGCACACCAGCATTTATTTTGTGAATATCAGACTTGAAACCGTCCAAGACAACTTGAATTGAACGTTCCGAAAGGTAATTTCTAATCCATTGAAGAAGAGAGTCGTCGATCCCAAATGCACGCATTTTCGACAAAAGAGCCTGATGCCAAACTCTGTCAAATGCCTTAGAAATATCAAGTGCAACTATCTTGCTTTCGCCAGATTGATGTACGCTTTGGTTCCACTTTTCGGTGAGACATGCCATCAAATCACCAGTGGACCTGTTGCTACGAAAACCGTACTGCCGGTCATTGAGAAGTTTTCGTGTTTCGAGATATTTCATGAGCTGACGATTTATCAGTGTTTCCATGACCTTGGAAAGAAGGGACGTAAGTGCAATGGGTCTGTAGGAGGAGAGAGAAGATGATTCGCCTTTTTTAGGGACGGGCTGGACAAATGCTGTTTTCCATCTGCTCGGGAAGAGTCCTAAAGTGTAGGATTGATGGAAAAGCTTACGCAGTGGTTTTGCCAGCGAGGAAGAACACCTCTTCAGAAGAAGGGGAGATATACCATCTGGACCAGCGGATTTATGTATGTTGAGATCTTTAAGTACTCTTGCTACTACACGAGTGCGAAAGTAGATTCGTCCCATTGAAGATTCGACGCACTCAAGTGTAGGCGGAGACAAAGCACAATCTGGGAGTGTTGAGCTGGCCGCAAAGTGTGCAGCAAGCAGATTGGCCTTATCCAAAGAGCTGACAGCTGGAATGTCATTGTAAATGAGCGTTGGGATGGAGGATGAGGCGGAATTTCTAATGTTTTTGACGAACGACCAAAAATTTTTACTGCCTTTGGGACATTGCAGTATTTTTTGCCTCAGTTTTTGGTCGTATAGGAATTTCACACGCTTAAGAAAGGCGTTGCAGTCATTTCTGGCTCGTTTGAACTTTTTTCGGTTTTCCTCTGTCGGGTTGGTCTTGTAGGACCGAAAAAACATTTCTCTAACCCTGACGGCCTCTTTACAGCTCGAGTCGTACCATGCCTTTTCTTTTGGTTTGATACTCTTCATCCGATGAGGAATAAAGGATCTCATTCCAAAGAGAATGGTGTCTGTAATCATATCAGCAGCGGCATCCACGTCGTTATCGAGGAAGCATAACGACCAGTTAAAATTCCTAAAGAAGCTGTTAAGACCGCTCCAGTTGGCTTTCTCGTATTGCCATACGGTTCTTTTAGGAATTTTTTCTCTAACTGTGTGGTCGGTGTACGAGAAATTAGCTGATATGACACAATGGTCCGACGAGCCTAGAGGGGAGAGCACATCAATGGTGTACTTATCAGGGTGAGAAGTTAAAAACAAGTCCAGGGTGTTGGCGGTATGACTATCAACGTCTGGTATTCGCGTGGGCTCATTTACAAGCTGCGTTAGGTTGTTTTCCGCAGGGAAGATCTCAACACACCGTCCTTCGGGTGTTGTCTGTCCAGAATGTCGAAGCCACCCAGAATTGTGTATATTGAAGTCGCCCGTAATAACGATTTCAGTATGAGGATACAGGGATACAATTCTTTGAATGGAGTCAGACAGCGCATCAAACTCGTTAAAGGTTGAATTGCTGTCCAGTTTGGGGCTTCTATAAATAAAGCAGTAGTGTATAATTTGCTTACGGAGATGGAATTTTAACCACATGAAGTTGAATTCCGGATTGGAACATGGATCACATTGTGGTGGAGTTTGGTAAGCTACATCACTACGCACATAAATGGCGAGACCGCGGTGAGAGAAGAATAATGGCACTAGTTCGTAGCCAGGTAGCTTCAGATCAGAATGATCTGAGAGGTGTGGGCGGGGATCTACCTGTGTTTCACTAAGTGCCAAAACAGCTGGTCTGTACTTACAGACGTGGACGTACGCAGAAAAGTGATTGCTTTTTAGCCCGCGTATATTGGCTACGTCTACCCTGAATTCCCTAGTCATAATCACAGACAAACACAGAAAACACAAACACCGACGATACTAAGCAAGGCTGCGAAGTGGAAATTCTGACGTTGGCTTACCGAATCAAATTGTTGTAGGTGTTATGCCCTTACAACAATATGAAACAGTGCACCAACAAAATTTTCACTCACAACCCCGCTATCCATCAGTTGTTACATACACTCAGCCACTGCCCGTACCGTATGGTAAATACAGTAACGGCAGTGACTGAGTGCAAGCAACAGTACTTCGTCGAGGAGCGGGTGAGGTGGGATACCCGCACTGTGTGATATTCACTGTCACTGCACTGCACTTCTTTTTGTTTTTTATATATTTTTATTTTTTTATTTTTTTGCACGCGCGCTTTTTTTTTTTTTTTTTTTTTGCTGCACAGCACACAACAGTATTGCGAGTGCACTGGTGGAGCTGTGCACTCGACGGTGGTCGACTCGGTGCTGTATTTTTAAGAGAATTCAGAAAATAAATTTAAATTAACATTCTCGAACACGACATTGTCTTTGATTTGAAGAACAATTCTTTATCATTTAATATTTAAAGATGGTTGTGGGCAATTGAGCACGCGATTGGCAAATACAGAGCAAATTCTGTTGGTCTAACTAATCTTGGGCCGTAAATCCACAATATCTCGCTGCATCTTGTCTTCGAAAACTTAAACTTTTAATAGTTTATCCACGGATTGTTCTCATTCCAAATACGGCAATTTTGCCGTATTCATTGAGTCCATTCAGCAAAGATTCGACGCATGGCATGACCCATCGCTTCAATTCATGCACCAATTGAATCTTGGAAAAGATTAGGTCAAGATCCTTTCGCAAAATGTTCCAAGTTGTGAACGGACAAAGCTCAAGCTCCTGTGCCAGCTTGCGAACGGACAGATTCGAGTCTTCAATAATTTGCCCTCAACTGTGGCGATATTTTCTACGAAATGGACTGATCTCATTCTTGTTGTCGGCCTCATCTCATGTACAGTTAAATTAGTGCAAAATCTATCCACATCACGATGATCAGAATGTTTATATAGGTGATTATTCGGTCTATAGAATTGAGTTGCTCGATAAGTTTTGTGTAATAGAACATCGATTTCGCAAATAATAATGGGTGGCCAGATAGCAATGATAGTTTTTCCAATTCTTATGTGTCATCAGCTGTCAAAATTACCAATGATATGCAGCTGTCAAAATATTCAGTGAGGCTTGCGATTTCATCATGCATCGTTTTACGATTGCCGAACGTGCGGCAATTATTAAAAAATATTATCGAAATTCCGGCTCAGATGTAAATACGAAACGTGAATTTCGTCGTGAGGTCGGTCGTCAGCATGGAAAAGTGTTCGGCCAAGCATCAATGTATCCACAAAGATTGACTGTTTGTTGGCGTTTATGGCATGGCGGCATCATCGGACCTTATTTCTTTCGAAATGAGGCAGGAGACACCGTTACCGTCAATGGTCTCAGGTATAGAGCGACTTTAACCGACTTTCTGTGGTCAGAGCTCGACAACATCGATATGTCCGAGCTGTGGTTCCAACAAAATGGCCCTACATGTCATACAAGCGACGCAACGCTCGAAGTTGTGAAGGAGAAATTTGGCGACTGGATCATTTTACGGCGAGCTTTTATCAATTGGCCGCCGCGATCATGCGATTTGACACCACTCGATTATTTTCTTTGGGGCTTCGTCCAGTCCTTAGTCTACACTAAAAAGCCAACCACTTTGGACGAGCTTGAGGCTAACATTCGACACGCTATTGCCGGAATAACGCCGCGCATATTGGTCCGATTCATCAAAAATTGGTCCGACCACTGGAAGCACATCCATTTGAATGTGTGCTATTCCACACATAATGGCATGAACGTAGCTTCAAAATAAAGCCAGAATCAATTTTATATTATATTTATACCGTTGTTGTTTTATTTATTTTATGACGCAATTCGGGGCAAGTTGTTGCGGTATAAATCTAACCGTGATGGTGGTTTAAATGATTGCTAGTTTGACAGTGCTCCCTATCGGAAACCCGGCGCCTGTTATGAAACCAGCCTTTACATATTTTAAATTAAAGCCTCGGATTCAGATTTCGACACAGTAGATATAGTCTACTGCACAGTTGTTACATTTTTAGAAAAACTAAAATAAATACACAAAAAGGTTCCTGTGTTAGAAGTGGTGAGAAGCGATTCTCAAAAAGTTATAGAGCTCGAGTTTGAGTTATATACGAGGGGCGTTCAATATATTCTCGGTATCGATATGAAGGAAAATGCGAATCCAATTTAAATTGTTTTTATTTTTCAATATAATCTCCCCTTACATCAATGCATTTGTTACATCTTGAGATAAGCTTTTTTAAACCCTCAAAAAAATAAATTTCCTCTTTCTCTGCAAAATACCCATTTATTGCCGACTTGAGTTCTTCATCATCCGAAAATCTTTTTCCACGAAGACATTTTTTCAAATCCGGAAACAGGAAATAATCACTAGGGGCAAGGTCTGGACTATAGGGTGAAACTCGCGCCGTGTGAAAAGGAGCGTTGTCATGAAGAAGCAACACACCCGCTGCGAGTTTACCCCGTCTTTTCTTTTTAAGTTCCTCCCGAAAATTATGCAAAGTGGAAGCGTAGGATGTGGCGTTGATGGTTTCACCTTTTTTTTTTGTACTCAATGAGCAAGATTCCGTTTGAGTCCCAAAAAACTGTGGCCATGAGCTTCCCGGCAGACGGAGTGACTTTGAACTTCTTCGGCTGGTCTGTTCCTTTTTTATGCCACTGCATGGACTCTTGTTTGCTTTCAGGGTCATAGTGGTGGACCCATGTTTCGTCCCCAGTAACAATTCGATCCATAACACCGTCCGCGTTCTCACTACACATCTGCAAAAGCTCTCTACAGCATGCGATTCTCACTTTTTTTCTGAGGCGCTGTGAGCATTCGTGGCACCCACCTTGCACTGACCTTTGAAAGGTTAAGATGGTCATGAAGAATGGTGTGAATGGTACCAATTGAAAGCTTGGTGATCTCTGCCATCATTTTCACCTTTATTCGGGCATCCTCAAGAACAAGTTTTTCGACTTCTTTGATGCTTTCTCCCGTACAAGCAGTAGCCGGGGCGCCGGAGCGGGGGTCGTCCTCAATGCTCTCTCTGCCTCTCTTGAACTCACTTGACCACTTTTGCACAGTTGATGATGAAGGTGCGGAACCCTGGTAAACAGCCACCATCTCTTCATGAATAGTTTTTTGACTTTTTCCTTGCTTAGTGAGAAATTTAATTACAGCGCGATGCTCAATTTTCACCATCATCGTCTCAGTTGCCATTATGATTCTGTTTAACTAGAGATAAAACGCGAATTAATAATCACATTTATATGAAATTTTACACGAATACACTAAAATAATAGTTTTACTTGATAAATAAGTCAATTTATATATACAACCACAGCTTCACCCCGATACCGACAATATGTTGAACGCCCCTCGTAATTAAGTCTTTTCATGAACTGCACATGCTTTTAGTAACAAGTTGCGCTGTCATAACATTTTTAGACTGAAGCCTAATATTAAATGAGTCCTTTCTTAGGCAGTGTTGTTTTCGCTGAAATACTGTGTCCAAATATGATATCATCAAACCATACAAAAAAGATACATCGCCAAGAGGCGACCGCACGTATTAAGGTTCTCGAAAATCAATAAATACCTTCTCAACACTAGGAAACGACCATACGAGTAAATGCTGAATGTTAGGTGCATTTTATACAAAGTACCAACTATTCAACGAACTTTAATTATAAAGTCGCGTTTCTTTGTAAGCAGAGCATTGTTTCTAAAAAACTTAAAAAAAACTGCTATTTAATATTACCGACGTTTCTAATCTGAGTGAATTAATAAAATGTTGGTGCATATATGATCTCTTAATTTAAATTTAGTTTAACGCTTATAGGTAGGTCAATAGATGTAAAGTTATTTATAGTTATAAATTAATGAATTATAGTAATGTTGATTCATTATTAAACTGATATAGTGTGAAACAGCAATTTACAGCGGTTATTTGATTTTATGGATTTTTAGATTAAAATGGAGAAGTAGCTTCATTCCCCGCGCCTTTCTAAGACGATCATTGTGCAGAATATTTCAATAGTTCTTGTTCCTAAAGTTGAAGGATATTACCGTGTTTTATGAATTTTTAATTTCAACTTGTTGTCGAAGTTCTTAGCTTATAGAGTTGGCTGTATTTTGCATCTCAGATTTTATATGTGATTTTAAATTTACTTTATATTAAATAATTTTGTGTAAAACTGTTTTTTTTAACTGATTTCTTCTTTTTTCAGGTAAATACCTATTGTGATATCCTCCACTTAGAGCTCATCCATGATGCCGCAGTTATCTAGGAAGGCGGCTACGTCTTTGGGTGAGCTGGCAGCTATATCCGTTGCTTCAAGGTAGAATTTATCTAGGTAACGTATTTTGGTTAAACCGTTGCCGTCACATAGTATGTGTTGTCTTGTGATATGCCAATGGTCATCAGGTGTTTTTTCACACGGCAGTGTTCTGTGAGAAAGCCTTTGGTCACTCGAATCTGACTTCTACTTAGTTGTAGTAGTTGTTTTGTTTTCTTGTGGCAACAGCTTGGCATAAAGTTTTTGACTTGTCTGTTTCCTTCGGTTTCTCTCCAGAAATGAAGCTTCTTTTCCTCTATCCAGGTTTTAATACTTCCTTTTACTGTATTTATTGGTAGCCCACAGAATGGTCTTGGCATCATGAATTGAGATGCGGATAATTTCCTGGCTAGTTCGTCTGCTTATTCGTTGGTGTCCTGTGGTTTTCATTGCACAAGTTGCGCAGACACAGGCTAATCTCTATAGTTTTTGGAGTTTGGCCTGTGTTTTCAACCGCTGCGTTGCTTTATGCCACCAAACGGCGGCTGCATACGTAATGATAGGACTTAGCATGTTGTAGATTAACTTGGATGCACCTTAGTCCCATTTTGGTTATTGTTGTGTGGTATTGGTAGAGTTGCCAGTATTTGGAGACTGGAGCTCAGGTCTTGGGATGGCATCTAGTGGTCCTGGCATAGAGATATTGTTTTCTGATTTTCCGGCATTAGAGTTATTTTCATTTCATTTCATTTCATTTATTTTATTTAGTAACCACTGTACATTTGAGAATATAAAGATTCTTATAGATTATATACAGGTAAAATATATGGATAGAGTGCTTAAATTTAATGAATAATGAATTTTAAACATAAGAAAGTTCTAATACAATTGAATTTAATACAATTAACTTAAAAGGAAATAAGATAGGAGTATTTGTACATAAATGTAAATAAATTCATTTTAGCAGATTCAGAATTTAGAGTGTGAATCTATTGGAGAGATTTCAATAATTATTAGAAAAATAATAAAAGATTGCTGAGGACAGTTTCTTGGGTTCGATATTCGACCTGATAGCAATGGGTAAATTATTCCATACACTGACGGCATGAATGAAAAATTGTCTTCGTGAGGCTAAGCAGGTATGCTTAAGCGGCCTCAATGAGTGGTAGCGTGCGGATGGAGTTAATGTTAAAGTTTTTCAAATAAATATGATGATTGTTTTTTATAGATCAAATTGCCGAGATAAATGCAGCATTTGTACTTAAAAAAGCTGTCAAGAGAGCATCCCAAAATTTGACGAAAATGAGAAGATACGTGGTCGAATCTGCGAAGGTTAAAGACAAATCGAGCAATCGAATTAAAAGCCACATTGAGCTTACGGGATGAGATCGAATCCATATCCGCGAACAGTTCGCATCCATAAGTTAAAATTGGCACTAGGAGAGTCAGTCCTAGCTAATTTCATCTTAATTGCAGTTGGAAGAAAGTGGCGACTTACTGAAAGGCCGCGTAATGAAGCATATATTTTGGATACAATGCTATTTATATGATCACCCCAAGATAAATTGCTACCAAAAATAATACCTAGGTTTTTCGCGTTGGATACTAATTCTACTTGGGTTCCATTCAGGAAAATAGGGGGAAAATCATCGAGATGGGGTACTTGTTTATATATAGGAATTGCCTTGGTTTTGGTGGGGTTCAACATCAGTTTATTTTGTGAAGCCCAATTGGCGATTGCAGATAAGTCATCGTTAATTTTTGAGATGGCATCCTCGACAAGTCCTAGAGGAAAGCTATAATACAACTGAACGTCATCGGCATATATATGAAAATTACAATGGGACAATACAGACGGCAAGTCGTTAATGAACATGGAAAAAAGAAGAGGACCAAGAATTGATCCCTGTGGGACTCCAATGTTCACAGGACGGAAAGACGACAACAGACGATTAAAAGAGACGGCTTGTTTACGATTGGTGAGGTAGGACAGAATGAGTTTAATGCTCGAGTTTGAGAAATTGAAAAAAGTTGCAAGTTTGCTACATAAAATAGACGGGATAACCGAGTCGAAAGCTTTGGAGAAATCCAAAAGCGTTATTATTGATAATTTGTCCTCATCGATAGCTTGTCGAACATCATCAGATACCTTTAACAACTCATTAATACAACTGTGTCCGGACCTAAAGCCCGATTGAAACGGGCATATATGCTTGTTTGTTTCAATATATCCTTTAATCTGATTGCTTATTAATGACTCAAAGGCTTTGGATAAAAATGGCAGGACTGCAATAGGCCGGTATTCATTCGCCTTTTCCTTTTTTTGAATAGGGATGATTTTGGCAGTTTTGCATTGAGTTGGATAGTTGGATGTCATAATAATATAATTAAAAATATGGGTTATGTGGGAGAGAATAAAAGGTAGAATTATTTTTATAAAGTCAGGGTGGATATCATCTAAGCCAATACATTTTGACTTTATAGCAAAAATAGCTTTACCAACGGCTGTAGGATCTACGACAGATAAAGTAAAAGATCCTTCCAATGAATTCAAGGATAGACTGTGTGAGGGGGTATTTATATGATTGGAGTCAGCATTAGCAAATTTTTGGTTTAATTCCTCTACGTTCACATCACCGTTGACTACACAAGACTTTTTACTCAAAGCTATCTGACGTATTTTATTCCACAGAAACTTTGAGGACTTGTTGCAGCTAAACTGGTTTGAGAAATAGTTGAATTTAGCACGTTTTATCTTCTGGGTCACCTGGTTCCTAAGCAGTTTGAAATTGTTCAATATATCAATGCACCTATACCTTTTCCACCGTCTACATCTATTAAGCTGTCTACATATTGTCTACATCTATTAAGCTGTCTGTGCCACTTATTGTTGTGGGCTGGCAATCTATTTGGGCTTTTCGTGCTCCAGATTGTTTAAGAAATCTTGCATCAAGTAGATTTGGTTGTGCACTCGTCCGAGATAGATTTTTATTTACTCGTACATATGTTACATCATTATATATATATATTATATTAATTACAAAAATTGTTCTTGGAATATTTTTTTTTGCCGTCTCCTGATTAACAAAAGTTTAATAAAATTAAAAGTGTACTTTTTAAATAGGAAAAAATGTAATTAAAATTTAAAAAATTTAAAAAATTAAATTACAAAAAGTAATAAGTATTAGTCTTCTTCTTCTTTTCCTTTTACTAGCCCTTTCCTCGCTACACGAACTTATGCATAACGAGTTTCCAATTTTTACTGCATCGCTACTGCTCCGCTTATGGGGTTGGCTAATGTCGCAGAACGCGTCTGCATACTGCTTGGTCCTGTATCGCTTCGGCGGTTAGCCCCAGGCGTTGTTGTACATTTGCCATCTGAGCAATCCAGGAATTCTTTTTCCTACCTAGTTTTCTTTTAGTAGGATCGACCGTAGTTGATATTGCCTTCTTAATGGGATTTTCCGGAGATCTTCTTTGAACGTGACAATACCAGCTAATTCTATCTGACTCAAGTTGTTCGATTACCGAATTCTTTATATGTAGACTTCCTCTAATATGCGTAGATCTAATGCAGTCGCGTTTAGTAACTCCAGTCGACATCCTTAACATTTTCATCTCTGCTGCCGTCATTTTATTTTTAAACGCTTCGTATATTGTCCAGCACTGCGAACCATATGTAAGAGCTGGTCGAACTATCGTGGTGTAAAGTGTTCCCTTCAATTTAAGTGGAAATTTTCGGTCACAGAAGATTCCCGAATTTTCTCGCCATTTCATCCACTCCACACTTACTCTGTGCCTTACGTCGTCGTCACATTTCGCTTCTACGTTAACGATTGATCCTAAATACTTGAACCCAGTGGTTTTCGGAAGAACTATTCCGTCCAACATTATATCTGGAATAGGTCGCAGTGGATCCGAAAATGGGCAAGTCAAATGTTCCGTCTTTGAGCGACTTATTTTAAACCCGTTTTTCTCTAGCGCGTCTTTCCATTTACTTAGGACGTTTTGTAAATCTACGACATTATCGCTTAGAATAACTGCGTCGTCGGCGAAAAGAATCGATGTTACATTTGCTTCGTGCATGCAATCTTTCAAAAGATAGTCTAGTACCACGTTAAAGAGGAAAGGGCTAAGAACGCTTCCTTGATGCACTCCGACATTTACCGGAAATTCTCTCGTAAGTCCGGCGGTACATTTAACAGCAGTTTTGACGTTTCCATACATGTCTTGTATCATTCGTATATACGTTTCCGGTACCTTTTGAGATCTCAACGCGGTCCATATGGGATCTCTAGGCACACGATCGAATGCTTTTTCTAGATCAATAAATACCATGTGCAGATCTTTTGACGAATCCCGATGTTTTTCCATTAATATTCACAAGCTTTGGATTACGTCCACCGTCGATCTTCATTCCACGAATCCACACTGGCTATCGTCGAGCTTTATGATTTTGCGCAGACGTTCGTTTAAAACTCTTTCAACGATTTTCATCGTGTGTGACATCAGCTTGATTGAGCGGTAGTTGTTGCATTCTCGCGTGTCGCCTTTGCCTTTGCCTTTGTATAACGGAACCAAAAAGCTACTTCTCCATTGATTCGGCATAGTTTGTCCGCATTTTATTTTATTCACGAGTTTCGACAGCCATTCACTGCCGATACATTCCATCTTCGACCAAAACTCTGATGGGATGTTGTCTGGTCCCGCCGCTTTCCCGCGTTTCATATTTCCGATAGCTATACTTATTTCTTCTGTTGAAAAGTCTTCTTCTTCTTCTTCTTCTTCTTCGAATGGATCAGCTGCAGGGACGCGATCACGTGGAAACTGTTTGTTAAGCAGGTCCTTACAGTATTCAAGCCACCTATCATAGATGTCCTTTTCGTTTGTTAGCAAGTGCCCGTAGGAGTCTTTGATGTATTTTGGCGACGTTATTTCCATCGCGTCTTTTCGCCTTTGCCCAGCGAGTTTAAAAATATTTGGCACTTTACTATTGTACGACGTTTGAACTTCTTGAATGGCTTGTCTTCTATCTGCCGATCGTGAGGATATTTGTTCCAAGTCCTGGTAAAGGATTTCCACTGCTGCCGCTCGGGCTTGGGCTAGGACTCTCTTTGTAACGTTTTTAAGTCGCTCATATTCAAGTGCAAGTCGAGACTTTTCGATATCGTTGCTCCGATCATATTTTGTCCACGCTTGAAATGCTCGTTTGGTTTCGTCATTCCACCACTATGTTTCTTTCTCGATGTGATGATGTCCTGATATCGTTCCTAGAAGAGACTTTGCGTGTGTCATGCATGCCTCGTGCATGCTGTTCCACATTTCTTGCGGGCTAAGTGAGTCTGCGATAACGTTTATATTAAGAAGTACTTCTTTAGCGCGTGCAATAAATCTTGTGCCTCGTTCTTTCGATAAGTTATACCACCGGATTTTAGGCTTTCTAACAGGCTCTCGTGTTTTTGGTGGTTCCGCTGTGAAGAATTCTGTAATGAGCAGCCGGTGTTGGGTAACTAGCGATTCTCCAAGGTATTAGTATTGATTATGATTAGTATTAGTACTTTATTCGGCGGCAGGACATTACTTCCTTATTCTATTTTTCTCTGCTGCAGTTAAGCTCCTCGTAACTTACACAGCCCCTATTTCCCGAATAGTTAAATTTAGTAATTAGCCTGGGATATTTGTTGCTGAGACATTTTTTCCAAACCGCATTGATGGCGGTCTTAATCTTCGCTCGCCCTTCCTTAATATCACTGTGACCCAATGACCCAAAAGTTTGCCTTCACTTGCCAATGGGACCGTGACTTCCTTGAGTTGAATCAACCCAATCTCCTTCCTCATTCCCGTTATACAATAGAACACCATTGTTTTTGAGTGGTTTAACTGAAAAAACATTCCTAGATCATCCATCACACACATTGCTTTTAGGCCTTGGATCAAACAGTCGATAGGTTAGAGTCGACAGAAAGCATGGTCTTCATTAACATGAGATTACATAAGTTAAGAAACGCTAAGAGTGGTTGGTTAGAACAACCCTTAAGGAGCAGCCCCTGTGATAGTAGCTATAATCCACTTTTTTAGTCCACAGGTGTGGACACAAGACAAATGTGTCCGAAGAAAAAACATTATCGAAAGCACGAATGCGACTACATATTCCAAAGCTTCATTTACCCGATTCAATTCTAGTTATGGATAATGCCAGCGAACTGATTATGATCTGAGGTGAGCCTCTTATTTTAGTTAGTCTTGCCTCCTATTTATGTTAGTTAGCTAGGTTTGCCCTTTTGAGGATTTTAAGAAGTCTACTGGCTTACACTTCACACACAATAGAAAAGCTTATATGATTGATTTCTGGAATAATTCTCATATACAATATTAAATATTTACTTAAGATAAATGTTACAGTTTTCTGATTTTTATTTTAGGCAAAACACTATTCAAATCGTTGTCATCCAATTTTGAGCCTTTTCCTATTTTTTTTGGGATTCATCTTTTCATGATGGTACGAGTATTTGGGTATTTCTTTTTTTTTATCAGTGCTCGTTATTCCTCAGTTTAGTTTACGTAAGTTAGGGTGATACTCGAACTAAAGAAATTTCTTAATAAATTTGTCAAGTGTCTAATCTCCACAGAGAAGAAATAATTTAGATCGCGGAGGTGGTAATCCCCTAACAATTCCATTCTGATGCATGCCAAATCAGGGCAATTGCATAAGGGATGGGCAACAGTTTCGTACCTGTAGCTCCTGCAGGAACCGTTCTGAAAATATTCAATCGCTGCGCTCGCCTTCCAATGGCAGAATGTCCCGTGATTATGTTTGTGAGCTTCGACATATCTCTTCTCCTGAAGTTGATCAGATCTCTTGATCGCTCACGATCGAGTATCAGCCATATTAGCCTAGATTCCCCATAGTTGTTTCGATGGCATTTGTGTAGCGAAGGATATTGTTAGTTTGATGTTATCAAGCTACCTAATAACTGCTCAAAGGCATCCGAGTCTTACCAGTTCATCAGTGTCCCGAATCCCAACAGAATGTTATATTGTGCTCTTTAGTAATCTCGACGAAAGAGTTGCGGCATTTTCTAATTAATCTCGAATTTATTGTTATCAAAGTACTTGACTGTCTATATGTATATATTGCAGTATCCACAGCGGTAATTGAATGCAGGCTAAGCCAAGCAGCGGCCTGATGAAAAGATGAGAGTTCGGCGGCCCAGTATGTAGACTGATTCCTCGTCCATCGCTCCTACGAAGTTAAAGCAGTCTGTGGAAATGGAGATGGACTTACTGAGAATGACTTTGTATTTTCAACATTCGTTACGGCATAATGATGTCATCTACTTAAGTTACCACTCTACGTCTCTGGAGCCCATTGAGGATGGCGTAAAAGGCTTTGTGGTGCCCGCCTATGTGTTTTTGTTTTTCTTGTAGAACAAAAGCTGGATTTTTAACTCTACTGTTGAGAATAATGCTGCGATCAAGCTACAGATAGGCATTTATGTCCAGTTTTAATTAAGAAAAGAGCATTAGTGTAGGTCTAATTCATCAAAGACGACCGATTTATCACATGAAAAAGTGCGTAGTAGTGGGTATTATAGAGTCTACGTATCTTGTATCGAATGTCGCACCTTTTCTGCCTATTCGAATCTATTTTCATGTGAATATAGTTTTATTTGTTTACCGGCAAAATGTTTAAGCAGAGTATAATTTATCGCAACAGACTTACATTTAAATTCTCCATTTGTATAATGCGAGCACATTCGTTTTATTGTACATTTTTTCGTGGCCTCAGCGTTAATCAATCAATATTCGAGTTGTTGTATGTGGGAAGGTGATTCGCTTTGCAAAAGATTTCATCGCAGCTAATTAGTAGCAGATTGCTCATACTCCTTTCTGTGGTTTTATTGTACATATCTACACTATTTTTAATGCTATTTGTGGTTTTCATATTGATTCATATGGATCAGATTAAATGAGTATTTCAAGTGCCAATAAGTCATTAATATTGACGACAGTGAGTACACTTTTAACATCACTAGAAGCACCACCACAAAAACGCATATTTGCTTCAGTCACGGCAAAAGAACCATGTTCACCTGCCTGACGGAGCATCCGCAAATTGACATTTCAAGGAGATGCCTCTTAATCGTGTGGAATGAGTAAGGATTCTATTTTCCGCACCACTTGCTTTCTATGTCCCCTCATGTGGAACTAAATAAATTTAAAAAAAATTTAAATATATCACTCCTGACTGAATGAAGGTGTTTGTCAGCACACAGAGATATATTTTATGTATATTTGTATATTTGTATATTTGTACATACAATATACAAGTGCAAGTGACTCAAGATGATGACAAACATAACCAAATTCGTTTTAACATCCTATTAACATTTCCTCACAAAAAAAGGAACAAATAAAAATTCATTGGATTTTCAAGTATCTAAGTATTTGAGCATACGACAACGGCATGACATGTACTCGTATGTTTTGGAATACCAGCTTTTGCGGACAAAGTCAATGTCAGCGTTAAGTCTTCTAATGGCCAACGAAACACAACGTGCCTAGCATAGTAAGTGAAATTAAAACAATTTTAATCGTGTTGTGCCAGTGTGTGTGTATATGTAATAAAACGCCCCATGCTGCGAAACTAAATCGTTGTTTCATCGTTTTAGTTTGGATACGAAAATACCATAAAGATGAATACGAGATTTGGATTGAATGTACAAAAAAAAAAAAAAAAAAAAAAGCCTAAAACAAAACGAAACGAAACAACACAAGTGGGCTCAAATGAGTTTTATGTTTTGGTATTAGCCTCTTACGCAAGGACCCTGACACCATGTATTGACTTTCACTTTACCTATTCATACCAATGAGGCTTGGCAAAAGTCCAGATACTTTTTATTTTGAATGCAAAACGTATATCTTGGATGTGTGAACGGATACCATGATGTGATGCAATCCATGCAAATTATTGATTCTTCCTTAACTTGTATGTAGTTGGGAGGGTTTTGAGCCATGATGGGCGTTGGTGGTGGTGGCAAAGCCCCAAATGACTTATTCCAGATACAAAATATTGCCAAATTTGCTGGAAAAAAAATACCAATATGCATACACATATGCATATACTTTGGCATAATTACTTTTGTAGGTGGTGGCAAAAAAATACAAGTCCTGAATATAAATTTAGTGTTGTAATGAGTTTTGATATTTTCTAAACATAAATGAAGCTGAAACTGATTGCTGGGCCACATATGAGTTATGATGTGAAGGTGGTATGAGGAGTTTTGAAATATGACCCGTTTGCTGCCAAAACATTGCTTTCAATTAGACTAAATTCAATGAATTGTAGCACACTTGTTTCAATATTTTTGATTTTCCTTTTTGGGTCAGCGTTTGCATATTCAAAAACTTTTGTTTGCTTTTAAGATTGTACAGAATGAAATTAAAATCGTAAGTACTAATTGAAAGACCAATGAAATGAATTTATTGGAAAAATACAAGCTATCGCAATTATAATTTTTAATTAGATGCTAAGAATCAATTGTTTTTAATTAGTTTTTTTTTTATGTGAAAGTAATACAAGTGTAGTTAAAAGGTTTCAGTCAGAGATCGTATTAAATTATATTTATACATAGATTCTGAACATACAATAGCAGACATGAGCCAATAAAAATAGATTTAAATACATCTTATTTTATGTCAGCTTACACCAGTTTTATTCGGACTTCATGCGTTGGGAAAACAATAAACACAATTTGCAAAGGTTTCTTTTTCTTTTAGTTGACTCATATGTATGTTTTAGACCTCATTAAACCCAGCAGCCTGTGTATTTGTATAGAGGATGAGCGTTTAGTGTAAAAGACGGAAAGTACGAGAAGTATGATGATTTTGCGAGAATCGTCTTAAGCTTATCAAGTCATTCTTGATTTCTGGGGTCTTTTCAATACCTTAGAGTGCTTAATTCCTATACCTTTTTGGCACCCAGAGGCACCAAACCTTCAGTCGTTTCCAGAATTTGTCACGATATGAGTATTAGAAGCCGTGCCGGTAGATGCGGTGAATTGATTTTTCATTTACCGAGTTTTCATGATGGCCATACCATTCAAAAACATTCACTAATCCCTGTGGTGGCGTCTATCTATGTCTAGTCTCAAATCTTAGCCAACATGGAAAATCAGCAACAGTACTTTTCCTTCCTTTCGGTAGGCTATGACATGTCTCCGAAAGCGAAATCTTCTACCTTTGAAAAAGTCGTGTACTCTTCACCATTTGGAGTCGGTAAAAAATTGTAGGTCCCTCTCAACAAACAACAAATTGATCAGAGAGACGCGGCATGATCCAGCGACTAGATTTCCTTTTGTGATAAAGGCGTATCTGGGTTTCGAGTTTGAAGCTAGAATTCAGTTATTTCGATCACTGAAAATTCCGATATCCTTGAGTTGGGAGACTGCGTTCGCGGTGTTTTTTTTACATGGTATCTCATTCACTCCCATTCTGCACTGTTCCATTTTGATCTTTATCCCATCAGTTGTATGGCTGAGGAAGTTCATATCTTACGGCTCATGTTAAATATGGAGCGCCTTTGGATTTACATATTGTGGATTGTCAATGCACTCAGCCATTCTACAGTCTAAATATAAAATATTTTTTTGCAGTTAAGCGTTCAAAGTTTAATTTGTTTGCCTGAACAGTAGTTCACAGCTTCGCCTCGAGCATCGAATTCTGAAATTTGGAGCTACAAAATAGTACCTAGATACGAAGATTACTTCTCCGAATGTTTGTGCTAATTACGTCTAAAGAAATTTTTTGAGAATAAAAAGAGATACTATAATACGGTATTAACTGCTGCGTTGGAACTAATTTCAACAAAATACAGCCCCTTCATGCGCTGTTAAAATATGTTGTGAGAAAGAATAGTCTTCATCCTAGTTTTACATAGTTTTGTGATTTGAAAATTGTTCCAATTCGTCATCCGTACTGTATAAAGTATTAAAGATATCTTTTAATAGACCTGGTAATCTTAATTTTAAAATTGTCAATCTTCGTGAAAATTACCGCCATTTAATATCGTATCTTTATTCCGCACTACATCTTTTCGTAATTTTTATATCGTGTCTGCTTGTCGCTTTTTTAACAAATTACCACAGTCTCTTAGAGCAATAAACTCTCGATGTTTGTTTCTGACGCAATTAAAGAATTGGCTATACAGCATTGTATTTGACGAATGAATGTCTTCTCCGAGATGACTAATGTAATACGCAAATATCTGGCTATTTGGTGTTTTATTGGTTTTTGTTTTTGATATAAATATTTATATTTTCTTTTCCTTCATGACTTTTCGTATTTCTGTATACGAGTATTTATATTTTCGCATGTTTTTCTTAATCAATTTTTATTTTTTACTTTTTGCCTGGATACCCTAGTTTAATGAAAATGAATTCTTTAAACTGTTGTAATGTAATACACATTATATTGGCTGTCCCACCTACTTTTGAACTAAAAAGTTTTTGTTCTAAAATGCTGATTGTCCCTAATTGTTTTATTATTGGGTTTGTATACTTAACCTAAGATAATTCCTTTATGTTTGAGAAATAAACTAAGTAACTAAAAAAAAAATACACAATAAATTCGGAAACAATTACATTTATTTGTAATTTTTGTATTTCTAATTAATTGTATTTCTTTTGTTCAAATTGTTATATGTGTTTAAAACTTAATTTAAATGTAACAAATAAATTATTATGTAAAGAAGAAAACTTAACGTAAGATTACGAATTGTAAATTTTTAGTACAAATGTATGACAGTTAAATGTTAAAATATGGAAGTGATTTCCGGACAAATAAAAGTTCTCTTTGCTGTAACTACGGCAACCGAAAAGACGTGCCTTTCATTTAACCGCATTTTTTTCTACCCTATTAACCCCACACAAAGCACTAGTAAAAACCCTACACACCCCAACACACCACTTGCATTATTTGTGCAAGTACAAGGTGGGGCAAATGTCATAATGTGAATACGTTGTAGACAGATAGATGCACATATGGAGGACGCGGAATCATTGGTACAGCTTATTTGACCAATTTCCGTCGTCGTTTTGTTCGTCCTCCTGCACCATGTGCGTGAACAATCTCATGCAAACTATGTCCACTAGAGATGTCGCAAGAAGCGGTCGGCCGTTTGACCCAGAATATCACTGCTGTGGCCGAGGACGCCCGATCTCTCCACAAATATCGACGAGGCATCGATGCACATAATTCGGCATCAGCAGTCGTTCGTTGCGTCGAATTTTGGTGAAATACCTGAAGATGTTCTCTTATAAAGTGCAAACCGTTCACCAATTGCTGCCTGTTGACCGTCAAGTGAGTTGTACTTACTCCCATGCTCTGTTTTACCTGGTGCAAAATCATAATGAGTGACGAAGCCTATTTCCACTTCAGTGGTTATGTGAATAAACAAAATTTGCGCTTCTGGGGCATATGAAATGAATCCTAATGAAATGCACTAAGAGCCATTATATCCCCTCAAAGTGACTGTTCGATGCGGTATTTGCAGTGAAAAAGTGATTGGCCCTTATTTTTTGAGGACACCGAAGACACCACCGTAACCGTAACTGGTGAGTGATACAGACAGAGATTTTTTTTTGCTGAATTGGGTCTCGGGCTTTGTTGGTTCCAGCAGGACGAGATTTTGAATCTCCAATTTCTAGAACGTGTGATCTCCCTAGTCTTACGGCGCCAGACTACTCCCTTTGGGGCTTTTTGAAATCTCGCGTTTACCACAACAAACCACAAACCTTGCAAGTCTTGTTTTGCGAGCAACAATTCCAAATGCCGTAAAACGAGCACAAATGTGTATCAACTACTTTTGCCCCACCTTTCACAATCCAGATGAAGGAAACTCCGTCAATAAAAGGAGTCATTGACTCAGCCAGTGTCATTAAGCCAATAATTTATTAAATTCAATCTTAAGTCTTGGAATGGCACACCTCTAGTTCGAGATAACAAGGCAATTATAGCAATTGCAGATTTACATAAATTTAATTAATAGAATTAAAAACTTTTAGAACTTCTACCCGAAACTGACATCTCTTCGATGTGTCGAAAGTCTGGCTTCACATAGCTCCATCAGTTTTACAGTTACATTTGTCCCTTCTTCCTAACGATATTTTTGATCAGCACTCACCAACAGCAACTCAGATCTCTAATCTCACAAACAATAGTCCTAAATACGTTCTTAACTACCCTCAAGACGCTATTTGTTTGATAATGAACTGCTGGTCTCTTTAACCTCAATAGGCGACTAAAGAATTAAATTAGTTTTTGCGATATCAGCATAAACAGAGCTTATTTTGAACTTTGCTTTGTTAAACAATTATTAAAAGAATTCACAAACGTTATAAAATCACTTAACCTGATTTTCATGGAATATGCAAGCCAGGTTTCGTCTTCCATTTACGAGAGAGAAAGTTAAGTTTTATGCATGTATAGGGTTTTCCAATAAGGACTTGACAACGCAAACCATTTGAGATATTTCAAAAACTTTATTATCGGCTTGAAGTACAATCAAAACATTTATGAATGGAACTCGACTTCGTTCATATGGCAACCGCGGGCATGTTTGCAGCGGTCGATTCGTTGGACCCAATTTTCAACGATTCGGCCACACATTTCGGCCGAAACGGCCGCTATTTCGCGTTCAATGTTGGCTCTGAGCTCTTCCAACGTCGTCGGCGTGTTGGCATAAACCAATAACTTAACGTAGCCCCAGAGAAAATAGTCAAGCGGCGTTAAATCGCACGAACGAGGTTTCCAATCGACTGGCCCATTTCTTGAGATAACACGCTCACCATACTTATTCTTCAATAAATCGATTCTAGCGTGTGCTGTGTGGCTTGTGGCATCATCCTGTTGAAACCACATGTCGTCCAAGTCCATATCTTCCAATTCGGGCCAAAAATAATCGGTGATCATGGCGCGATAACGCTGACCATTCACAGTAACGTGACGATCGTTATAGTCGAAGAAAAAATATGACCCAATAATGCCGCCGGCATGCAAACCACACCAAACAGTTATTTTTTGTGGATGAAGTGGTGATTCATGAAGCGCATGTGGATTTTCACCCGACCAATAACGCATATTTTGTTTATTGACGAACCCATTGAGCCAAAAATGAGCTTCGTCACTGAAGATGATTTTGCGATGAAATTCATCATCTTGGCGCATCTTCTCCAGAACCCAATCGGAGAACGTACGTCGCTTCAAATGGTCCATCGGCTTCAATTCTTGAGTTAGCTTGATCTTGTATGGGTGTAAACCAACATCCTTACGCAAAATACGCCATAATGTGGTCTGAGCGATGCCCAGTTCTAGAGAACGCCGTGGAATTGACTGATTTGATTATTTTCGACACTTCGTTGTGTCACAGACACGGCAACATCACGCAACGAATATGAAGACTCAAATTTTTGCACTAAACTTGTTATTGCCTGTCTACTAGGGCGAGAATTACGACCGAAATTTGGAGTTAACTCTCTTAAAGTTGCAGTCACCGACTCCGAATTTTTATAATTTGCAGACGTTGATCGTCCGTGCACTTTACCATGATTGAGTTGAGTTTACTGAATAAATTGACAGTGACAGTTTGATGATTAGTGAAAGAGTGTCACAAATTAAATTCAAAGTTGTCAAGTCCCTATTGGAAAACCCTTTATAACCAAATCGTGGTAGTCCGTGGTAGACCCGGGCTTCACTCCTCGTTAGGAAGACTTGCCTCTGTATTTTGTATTTGTACGACATGTGCGACAGCCAAACTGCGCTGAAACCCTTCGCGACTTCCAAACTAGTTCGAGAATGTATGACTTCGCTGAAGGCGGGAAATGAAATTGCCGATGAACTCGCTAGGCAGGGTTCAGAGGAGAGTTTGTCAGTACCCGAACCTATATGAGGCCTGTTTATGTTCTAAGTTAAGGCTTCCATTGACAGTTGGGTGTTTTATATAAACATAACTGCAGATGGCATGACTGACAGTTTGCAGGCAGATAAAAAGCATACTTCCCGACGTCTCTAAGAGGCCAGCAGGGGGGCGCTTTCTCTCAGTAGAGAAAGACTCCAGATTGCTTACTGGCATCGAGACGGGGCACGCTTTTGCTAACCACTTAAGTGTGCTGGGCATAAGTGATACAACATACCGCGACACTTGCTGTGAATGTGATGAAGACACCGGGAAGTACTATCTCTGTGAATGTCTGACCTAGACTTTCATCAAGCTGCAGCTACTCGGCGCTGATATGATGGTTGCTGATACCGATTGTACGTCGTTATTTTACCAGTCATTATGGTAATATTTAGGATTACCAGAAAACTAATGGTAACAATTGTATGATTAAAAAAAATTAAGTTACATATGCATTATAATTTCCTTATTAACCCTTAATACTGGGAATACAGCCCTCGTAGAAGACATGTAGGGCTATTCTCCAACATCAAACGACAAAATTTTCAGCAGATAAATGGGTGGTTTGAAGAATATCCGCGTAGTAAAATTGCTTCCGTTTTTTCCATGAATAAAAAGAATAATTTAACGGGAAACGAGGTAAGCAATGCACTAAAATCAATAAATCGGAACGTGCAGTCAGGCTGAATCATATCCCTTCCGAAGTTTTTATTGGAACCGGATACCTTGATTTTAAATTGTTCCAGATTTCGTTCAGTAAAATAATGAACGGATGTGGATTGTAACTCAAGCTTCTTTGTTCTACTGTATAAAGGCAATAATGAAAATTTAATGAGACGTTCTGTTACGACAGAAAACAGGAGAACAGCTGCTCGTGTATGATTTTAAATCTGGCGATTATTTTTCGCCAGCTATCTCGGCTTTGCAGGAAGGTAACAGAATGCAAATCTACCTCCAACAGCCAAAACAATTCTAGTAGATTGGCTGAGTGAAATCATCATCAATATGCTTTGTGTCCAAAAGAATTTTCAAATCCCAACCCATTGTTTCAAAGTCCTAGTCGGGAGCGGCTTTAATCAGTTTTTAATATTTGGAATAGTATTACGAAATTGACGATCTTACAAAATCAAATAACAAAAAATGCAAATAAGTTTAAAAACATTGAAATGCATTTAACGTTGTGAAAAGATCCCCCTGTACTCGTATTTATGTTTTTTTTTGTTAGAGCTGGCATGTACGTATTGCTGGATAACCTTGGCTCCTGTACTTTCACGTATGAAATATTGCATACAAACATGGAACTCGTTTAAGGGACAAGGGTGTAACAAACGGAAAACTAAAAAATCGAATAAGAATTTTCGATTTGATTAGAGATTTCTATAATTTATTCTCTACTGTCCGCCGTAATTTTTACCCATGAAAAATCGTAACCTCTTGATCGATATAAATTATTAAATGTATACATTTAAAAGCTATCATATAACAACAGGATCAACCTAAAGTCATCTGATCTTCAGGTCTTCAGAAATAATTTGATATGTGCAATAAGAGAGCACTTTACTTTGTTTGGATTGAGTTAGTCCCTTTTATATTTCACATTCAAAGACCGAAGCTTATAAACTTTATAAACTATTTTTTGTTATCTCTATTGTTGACCTTTCTCCTCAGACTAACGAGCACCAGCTTTTGAAATTACTCGTATGACTTCATCGAGTTATCCGTAATTACACATGAGTACAATCCACCTTTGGGTAGTCGTAAGTAACTATAAAATATTTTTTATATTTTGTATACAATATACGAGTACATAGCATTTAAGTGAAATAACATAACATAACATAACTAACACCCACTGATATTACTCAACTGTTATTGGATTTTTACCAACATACTCGTAGAGATACGATCATAAATTGATAGAAACGACAGAGTCTGCCACTACAGGAGAGTAGATCAAATCTAATTAAGATGTTGAACATGACTTGCACTTAAATGGTTGCTAGATGAAATCAGTCAACTACCAAAGTCAACGCATGCACCCATGTGAACAAATTACAATTCCAGAAGCTAATTACCCACCTGAAGAGTGCTGTGCTGTGGAGCGTTGTGCAGCGCAGGATTGCACATTTGTAATCTAGAAAATCATTGTAAAATCAATCACTTAACATCTACTAAAGATAGATAAATTATTTTGAAAGCGACCAAACCAAAAAATAAAAAATAAAAAATTGAAACATGTTATGGACAATGGTATGCTCCACTTAGTGATTGATTGATGTTTACAATTTCGATGTTGTTGTACTGTGGATAGCCACCATGGCGAGGACTTCCTTTTTAGGACACTGATCTGATAGATTTCGTGTTTGAATGATGATGGTATAGGCTCGTGCCGTGGCGAACTTAATTGAGTTTCACGCAACCAAACGAACGTGCTGGAATATATTACACTAAACTGGCGATATAGAGCAATTTACTGGTAGAATTGGTCTTTTGGAAATACTTAATATACCAAAAGAGTTCTTAGTTCGTTTTGGCTCTTAAAATAGAGTTTTGGAACATAAATACTTGCTTACCTACTTGTAACTTGTTGACTATGTCTGTGGATCTATGTACCATTTCCATGAGGATCTATGACCTTGAAACCAAGCTTTTCAATAGTCATAAGCTACGAAACGAATGGGCAATGACATAAGTTCTTCATTGTTCTAGCTCCTTGTACTGGAACTGTAAGTCAGCTCAGTAATATTGTGCAGTCGTTATATGTAGTAACGGACGAGGCTATTAAATATGCTATTACGACCTTTGATGGCTTCAAGAGGCCTGGTACCGACGGTATACATACATATGCACATATATCCAATTATTTTATTGGGTGATCCATACGCTTCTCTTTAACTAAGAAAATCTTCACTGCGAACCTGTACTGTCCTATATAATGAATCCTAGGCGGAAGTAGCAGAAGTAGACCTTATGTCGAAAATGACTATTCAATTACCAAGAGGTTCAGTACCATCAGTCTGACATCCTTCTTATTGAAGAGCATAGAAACAATGTTTGACTGGCTTGCAAATGCATTCTCAAAGTACAAAGTTGAATGTACGTTTGAGAAGAACCTCTTTGGATATTTTTATCAACGTTGAGGGCGCTTTTGACAACGCAACTTTTGGCGCCAGTTATAACTCGAGCAGAAAACCGGATCGTATATTAATCATCTGTTCTCTATCTGTCTATCCAGCGACTCCCTATTCTAAAGTGAAGGTAGCCCTTAATGTAATAGGTGATTAAAGCATTACAAATTCTCAGAAAACTTAAATTGCAGACTCAAAAGAACTGTGTGTCCTGCCTGTCTGCATGGGTGACACCCTGGTTCTGCTCTAGACGCACTTTCACATAATTGTTCACATAAATATTCCTTTCGGTTGCTATTCATATCATCATATATATTTCCAAAGCCATCTTATGTTACAAAAAAAGTAGTAGTAGCCGACTATCTTCTGCCTCTGTTTGTATGACATGACATCGAAAGCAATGATGCCGAAATTTCAGTTTCTGCGAGAATACAAAGTCAACTTAGAATGGGCTTTGCCCAAAATTCCAGTGGTGAAAGAAGTGTAGCTGTATTTTCACCGATTGCTCCAGAATCAATCAAATAAACTTGCGTCTGTCTTTAAGTAGGAGAGATACGCCATCCTGATGGCAGGATTAGCTATACTATGAGGATTACGTAAAGAGCGCGAATTATCTTCGTCTTCTACAAACAAATTGCACTTAAGGGCCACTTGAACCGTTTCACTCCTTCGAAGTAAATCACAAATAACAATCGGGCTGATTCCATCAGCCAGAGCTTGAAACTGCGTTGGGACTGTTTGCGTCCTCGATGTTACACACAAGAGCAAATGGTATGAGTGTCCACCCCAGGCTGGCGACAGATAAAACTAATGCTTCCGAAAGTCTCTTAAACTTAATCGACACTTCTGCTGTGTCTCAACATGAAAGACTTTAGGTTGTTTACTAGCTTTTTGACAAGGCAATTCCCTTTTGATAAGCAGCTTAGTGCAATAGGCATATAACAGATGATAACACCTCCTACGACATTTGGTATGAGGGGGATAACAACACCGAAATGCATTTTCTCTGAACGCTTACGTCGGTATTATACTGTAGGAATTTGCTGATATTTTTGGCACTTTGTCACTGTCTTTCTATGGAAGTCCGATAAATTCCATTAAAATAAAAATACAGGGAGTTTCCTGTGCCCATATTGAAATATTGAATTATAAATAGAAGAACATCGGTCATCGTCAGATTCAACGGTCTTGGACCCTTTCTTATTGAAAAAAAGCTATAAATCACAGAAAAAATAGCAGCATGTGGTGGGTGGACTTATCTGGAAACACATAATAATAAACACAGCAACCCGCATTTCATCTGGTCCTCAAGATGAAGGTATTTGGTTCTTATAATGGTAAAAATGCTGCCGGTTTCACATGTATTCAAACCATATATAAATATGCTGCTGATATATTTAGAATATAGAGAACATACTCGTAAAGCAGAAAAGTAATTAGCAACACGAGAATATTAGATATTGTGCCAGTTGCCAGAGTTTATTTCTTTTATCTCCGAGTGAACGATATTCTTTACTAATGTAAGAGATAGACAACAACTATTCTGACGCAATATTGGAAATGATTGAAGAAGACAATCGAACAACCAGCTTCGTCAACAATAAACTCATTTTGGTTATATATTTTTAAAGCCAATATTATGTAGCCAAGTTTTGCAATTTTAATAAAAGAGACCCACAATTGAGTTTAACTTCTGTTTATAGCTGTGCATTTCCCTTTCTTTGCGAATTAGTCGTACATTCATACATCTTGAGTAATATAGCGCCTTCCATTTAAGATCTATTGGAACTCCGTCCAACGATTTCTCCAGATCGAAGAAGATCTCCATCATTATCGCTTTGCACTTCGATGTATGTCTTATAATCCCTCATTGACTGTCTTTAATTTTATTAATTTTAATTGATTGTATCGCGAATATCTACAGGGTCTTCTAATAGGGACTTCCGAACTTTGACAGTTGCTAGCGGCCATGTTGTTGAAGCTACATCTGTCAAATTGGCTGTCGTTTATTCAGTCTGTTTTGCAAAATCACCATGAATGGATATAGCGTTCAAAAACAAGTGCAAATGAAAAAATTGTTTTATAATAATGGGTGTTCTGTTCGGGCAACAATCCGCGTGCTTCGCCCATATTACGGTCGCCATAACGTCCTACCGAGAGGACTATTCGCAGTGTGGTGGATAAATTTGAGTCCACTGATTCAGTAAACGATAAACCAACACCCGTACGTCGACGAAACGCAAGATCTGCCGAAAACATCGCCGCTGTGCGTGAGAGTGTACAGGAGAATCCGAGGCAGTCGATTTCGCATCGCTCACAAGAACTCCGCCTTTCGCAGACCACAACTTGGTGAATTTTGCGTCGTGACTTGGGCCTGCACCCGTACAAAATTCAACTGACCTAGAAGCTGAAGATAAACGACCATAGACAACGACGTGTGTTCGCTGAATGGGCTCTGGAGCAGTTGGAAACTGACCCTAATTTTCATCGCAAACTCATCTTCAGCGATGAGGCCCATTTCTGGATGAATGGGTACGTCAACAAACAAAATTGTTGAATTTGGGACAATACCAATCCACATGAGATCCAAGAGCGTCCAATGCATCCCGAAAAAGTCACTGTTTGGTGTGGATCGGTCCATATTTCTTTGAGAACGACTTTGGCGAGGCAATCACCGTCAACAGAGAGCGCTATAGGGCGATGATTGCCAATTTCTTTTGGCCTGAATTGACATGGCCTGAATGATATGGACACCAACGACATGTGGTGTCAACAGGACGGCGCTACATGCCACACAGCTCACGCCACATTGGAAATTCTGCACGAGCGACCCGAGGGCATGGTCATCCCACGTGAAGGTGATATGAATTGTGAACTGGCCACCGAGATCATGCGATTTGACCCCGTTAAACTTTTTCTTGTGGGGTTTCCTGAAGTCGCAGGTCTATGCGAATAGCCACATACCACAGCGGCCCTCAAAGCCAACATAACCCATGCCACCTGTCAAATTCAGCCTGATTTATGCGCCAGAGTCACGGAAAATTGGGCACTTCGGATGCCACCCAGAGAAGCGGCGGCGGACATTTGAACGATGTTATATTACATAATGGCATCGATAGGCCCTTCAAACGAATAAAAAATGTCGATGATATCTCACACACACTTTGTTTTATTGGGTTGTACCACATGAAAGGTCTGATTTTCGCTCAGTTGGAAATAAGAAGTTTTCGAGTGAACATCTGTGCCAGAACGTTAAATTTTCTTTTTTTATTAAATAAATTGGTACGTGTGCTTGACGTGTGAGAATTTTAGGGTTCGTTTCAAGTACAGTTTTTTTTTCTAGGCATTGTGTACCATGCTGTTGGCATTTCAAATTCGAACCCTCTTCCTTTACGAATTTAAAATCGGACATAATGCGTCATTGGCAATGAAAAACATTAATAACACATTTGAGAATGAAGCGGGAAACGTAGGCACTATACGACGTTGGCTTCGAAAGTTCCGTTCGGGAGAATTCAGCATCGAAAATGAACCAAGTGTAAGAGCAACGTTGTATGCACACCCAACGAAATCGATGCGGGAGATTGCGCAAAGCATGGGAGTATTTTCAATGACAATAAGTCGACACCTTTCTCTCATAGGAAAGGTAAAGAAACTCGATAAGTGGGTACCCCATGAACTGAACGAATCCTAAAAATTATGGCGCCTGGAAATCTGCGCATCGCTTTTTCACCGGATGAAAAGTGGATACTGCATGATAATCGTAAAAGATCTGGGCAGAGG
The DNA here is from genome assembly GCA_949129095.1 of Volucella bombylans. Lineage (NCBI taxonomy): Eukaryota > Metazoa > Arthropoda > Insecta > Diptera > Syrphidae > Volucella > Volucella bombylans. The sequence continues at coordinate 157,207,492 of OX422143.1, forward strand.
TTGGATGCAGATGAAAAACCAAAACAAAAAAATTTTATGGTGACAATTTGGTGGATATCGAAAGGACCAATCCACTTTTCATTTCGCATCCACCGTACTCCCCTGATATTTCCCAAACGGATTACCTTTGAAGATTTCATTGCCTCAAAAAGTCAGCACTTCTACGAAAAAGGAATATCTGACCTTGTATCACGTTGGAAGAATGTCATGGATGCCAACGGATATTGATTGAATAAAAATTTACCGAAAAATAATATTGGCTTTTAAATTTTTACTATAAAAGCATTTCATGTGGTACATTAGTACCGGTGTTGTTTTTTTTTTTTGGCATAAACGGTACGCATTAGTTTAGCAAGTCTTATATTAGAAAAATTATGTACAACGTATTCATTATTATTATAAGTTTATTAATATGTAATTAATTAATGAGAGTGGATAGCGCTAGCTTATAAGGCAAATGGCCAATTGTTGGCTTCCGCGACTAATTGAGATGCTTGAGTCATTTCGAACATTTTGGCTTACAGTAGTGATGTTTTTGCATATACATACGTGCTGGTAGCGCATGTTGATGTGTTGCTTGATCTGTGACTGACAACTTTCTTCGAAATATTCAACCATTGCCCAAATTCCAGATTCAGAAAGCGATTATGGTGACCGAAAAAATCATGAATAAAATCGAAGTGCCTTAGTTTGTCCTTGACATCTGTCATAAAGATCAACCATGATGGATTCAGTCAATGTCATTTAATGGCAACCAACGTCGACACCACTTGTTAGCTAATTACTTACTACATAGATGTGTACCTAGTACTAAATAGCAAATGTTTTACTGCAATACAAAAAGTAGTCAATTCCATTCAGTCTATCGAAAAAATACTTCCGTCTTTATTTCCTTCAAATTGTTAAAATAAAAAAGTTCTACCATAAACTAAGGGTGATTATACATATACGAGTATTGTATGTATTATACATACGAGTGCATACAACAAGGTTCCAATTGTTGAGTCTGTGGCAGTAAAAGGATAATTTTTTCTTTGTTTTTCAGAGGAATCACACCTTTGTATTTATTGTATGTTGTTTGCCCAAAAACTCTAATGGGAATAACAAGAAAAAAGGAATGTTTTTGCAAAAAGAGCATGTTTGTCCTTTTTCTTTTTTATTCTTGTCGAAAGTTAAAAGATTTCTGAAACAACATCAAACAAGACAAGGATACAATATGATATTTGAATAAATTGAAATGTTCAGCGTGGAATGACTATGAATGTATGTGTGCACTGTGCATGTTCGTCAGTTGAATGTTTACTGTGTATCAAAAGGATAATTTAAATTGAGGGTGACATTATGTCAAAGGGGTCAACGCAGATGGACGAGATTTAAAATCAATTTTGCCGTGAGTATTCACGAATCTGAGTCAAGGGTGAATATTTTATGACACACGTTCATTTTTCATCTTGCCTCTTTAATTACGTATTTTGTAAAGATGAGTTTGAAAGATGATGACGAGCGGATTTTAATATTTAAAATTTTTGAATAAAAGGAGATTTATTTTTTCCTGTTTCTGTTGGATGTCGTTAGAGACTTTTTAGATATGTATATATGTTCTGTAGGTAAAACGGTTGTAATATGCCTTACAGAGTGTTTTAACTTCATTGAATAATCTAACTCGAATCAAACTTGTTTTTATTTTTCCAAATTTTAGTTCCTCTAAACTAGATTTAAAAGTGGTTAGCTATCAACAAGGCAGAGATAAATTTTAAATATTTAAAAATCTCCTCCTGTGAGCAATTAATCGTTTCTATTTCATAATCGGCTTTAATATGATTATATCCTTAAGAGAATGGAATAAATCAAAAGTCTTAATATCACTACAATATCTATAAGATACTCATATTATGACAGAGCGTTACTAAATGAATGCACAGGTGATTTGCAATCGATATTATTTAAATTGAATGTTTTCCACTCCCTGAGCATTCTCCATTTGTGTCCTTACCTCTCAGACAGATAGCGTACTGAACCATCACATAATCTCCAAATTGAAATCAAAAATTGGATTGCATTCGATTTCAGTTTTGTATGAATACTAAACTGCTATGAGCATATGCTGCCCGTACTCTGCTACTTAAAAAAAAAAACAAAAAATGATTTACAGATGAAAGCATTTCAATCAAAAAGTATCCGTTTAAGATGAGATCAACTTCCTAGATTTGACGTAGAAAAGAACACATATAAAGAAAGGTAAAAGATATGAATGTTGCAAACCAAAGTTGGCAACGAAGGATCCACTTAAAGGTAGCAGGAGCAGTACTTTAATTTGTAGTTAAGAACAGAATAATCTTTTTCTTTTTCTTCTACTTTTAATGTCTTTTTCAATCAAGGGCTAAGCTAATGATATTTCACTTTGGCTTGTAACTTTGCCCGCTACTTTTGATTAGGAGTTGCTAAAAATTATCTCTGGTGGCGAACTCTTGTTTGTAAATACATTTAAATACGTCTCGTCGTTCTTATTTCCCAAGACTCTACGGAGCCTGGCTTAGAAATACAAGGTTCCTTAGTAAATCATCATGAATAGATTTAAATTAGAAGAACGCTTCCATATCATTCCAACTTATTTTGAAAATCGCTCTTCATGACGTGATTTTTTTTTTTTGGTGTTTATAATCGACTAGTCATCGTATTGTGTATTAAATTTCGTACTTCCTACATTCTAACATATATATGACGCAAAACTTCTAACTTGTTAACGTAATGTGCAAATGAAACTGTCTGACGATCGGGAATTGTCAGTTCGGAGTTGATCCAGTTTGGCCCTTGTCCTTCCACTATGTGGAAAAGATCACCGACTTCATCCGTATAAGATTCAGCTTCGTCAGAAATAGCCGAGGAAGGCATGTGCCTGAACATATTCAAATCATAATGTCGAGAAACATTCTTAAGGAGGAAAGGTCCCGAAACAAGGTACATTTTTAAGGCTTTTTTAGTCAGTGAAAAATTGGTAGTTTATTAAAAAAAAAACTATAAAATTATGTTTTTCTCTTTTTTCCAAGATGGCGGCACTGCATAACATGCAAGCTGGAGACTTTATTTTTCATCTGTCAAAAACATGGTTTCTCCTATTCCAAGCCCTTTAAAACCCAAAAAAAACATTTAATTTTGCAAAAAAGTCACTTTTTTTTTAAATTTGTTTAAACAATTTATTTAATTTGCATTGAAAATCATGTTTCAAATGTTTAGAGTATACCTAAAAGTGTCAAGAAGATCTCGTCAAAATTTTAGAACGATCGGTCAATTATTTTTTGAGTTGCAGTTTCGAGAAAAAGCGATTTATAGTTTTCGGAGCAAAAAAAACACGACAAAAACGACAGGGGCATACAAAATTCCTTCTGATTTTTCGTAAAACTCATCTTGAGTTGCTCTTCCTTGTTTACGAAGTGTACGGGCTTCTTTTGAGACCAAAGATGGAGCAGGCGATGCGTCCCCTATTCATGCGGTCGGAACCGCCTGCTATGCGCTCTAAAATCGAGCGTGCACCTGCGCCGAAAATACGCTGCCATTTCGAAATGAATAAAGATTTATTGTTAAGAAAGTTCGATAACTCTTAAGAAAATAAACTTTAGTTTTGTCGCATCTAGAATACTGATGTTATCACGCATAAAGCACATCTATTGCACGGTGTCAAAGAATATTTACCCGCAAGGACGCCTACAATTTGCATATTTTTGTATATTATTATTATTATCAATCGGGTTGGGAAACCCTTTACACTGACTCTTCCAACTCAGATGACTGTTGTCGTCGACGCACAAGACCTAGTAGTCTCAAAGGGTAACTTTCCAACGTTTACCTTAATTGTCACCGCGGAAACCTATGCAATATTCAACGCAATTCAACACATAAAAAGGCGTAAAACAATAATATTCAATGTCCGCAATCAGTGCTCATTAAAAATATTAATAACAGCACGGTTGTTATAGCGGTGATTCGACAAAAACTCATTTTAAACGAAAAACTGGTTAAACTATGTTGGATTGGCATAGACATATTAAAGGAAATGAATGTGCTGACGCGGCAGCTAAATCTGCAACCAAGGAACCGTTAATTAGCTCCTATGCATACAACCACAAAGGCATTCAAAATTGGAAGCACACAAGAAAAACCTACAAATTATTTAACCCAAACACAGGAAAAGCCATTTACACAAAAAGTTTTTCGGCAAACAAATTGAAGATTAACATATATAAGACTGATAAAGTGCCATACAAACGCTATCCATATCGTAGTAGTCAGCGTAGACAAACCTAGGCTGACTGACCGTTAGTCATCTTATTGCTTGTAAGAATGTCGAAACTATATGAAAACAACCTTCTAACAAAACTCTTCTCGAACTTCTTAGAATTATTTCTATTGACAACATTAACGATGTATATAGATTAATATAACGCTGTATTAATAATTAATTAATTAATTAAATTAATACATATATTAATATACTCTATCGGAAGATGGTATAATTTTTGTAAATGGCGTCGTACCTTAACCATATTTGACATTTGTGAACTAGACAGCTGCAGTATACAAACGGACAAGCAATGGAGGGCTATACTCCGCAAGAGCGTGGAATAATTGTGTAGATGTTTTTGAGCAATTATCGGTCGCTGGTGTTAGCGCAGAGTGAATTTCGACGTCGATTTCCTAATCGTGTCGCTCCAACTGGGCAAACATTCCGACGCTTAGCTATTTGACTCGAACAGAAGGGAACCACGGGAGACCACGCAGGGCGTGGCCGCCACCGGACAGGTCTTTCGGCCGAGAATATCGCGGCTGTGGCTGTCGATGTCGCTGAAAACGAAGAAACATCAACCAGACGACGGGCCACGCAATTGGGCATCACCAGACGGACCCCACAGCGAATTTTAGTGAAAGATTTACATATGTTCCTGTACAAAGTGCATCAGTTAATGCCTCCTGACCGTCAGTCGCATGTGAACTATTGTAAAGCCAACCTTAACAACGAAGAGGATGTGTCGAAAATCATCATGAGTGACGAGGCGTATTTCCACTTAAACGGTTACGTCAATAAGCAAAATCTTCGTTTCTGGGGCACTGAAAATCCGCGTGTGATGCAGAAAGAGCCATTACATCCACTCAAAGCCATTGTATGGTGCGGCGTTCACGCGGGAGGAATGATTGGGCCGTATTTTTTTAAGGACGCCATCGACAATACGGTCACTGTTACTGGCGAACGCTACAGGGCCATAATAAACGACTTCTTACTGCCGGAATTGGATGAGTGGGGCTTGGTGAACACGTGGTTTCAAAAAGACGGTGCAACCGCACACACAACACGAGTCACAATGGATATTGTGAAGGAAGCGTTTCCTAGTCGTGTAATCTCCCGTTTTGGCGATTTGGTATGGCCAGCAAGATCGTCCGATTTAACCATCCCAGACTTCTTTCTTTGGGGCTACTTGATGTCGCGGGTTTATGCCAACAAGCCTCAGACAATCGCAGCCAGTAAGGAGAATATTCGACAGGAATGCGAACAATTATCACCGGAAATCTTGCGGAAAGTCATAGAAAATACGATAGAACGGGTACAAATGTGTATCAACACTGGCGGCAGCCACTTGGTAGATATCATCTTTTCCACTTAACAGAAACAATTTTAAAGGTCCAAATAAAGATTTCCATCACTCAAAATCTTTTTTGTTTTTTTTTTATTTCGTAAAACAAGTAATTCAAAAATAAAATTGGATGATTAATTTTGCACCACCTTGTATATTTAATACCAATAGCCGTAAGCCCTGGCAGCTAGTGCTATGTTTTCCGTTACAATGTCTTTGTAATTCTGCTTTGTAAATATGCTTGATGAAAGTGCTGCTACACTAAAGCTGTGAGCTGGAGCTATTATTATTGTAGATCAGACGTCACACCCATGCACATGTACACATTCATGTAAAAACTTAATACACGTGTACACGTGCAACAGATCTATGACAGATCAACAGATTTAAGGGAAGGTAATTTTCAACCCCAAAGCTTGCAAGCAGAGACACACAACTAAATCAGCTTGTCAATGGGTACTATTGCCACGGTATATGCAGATGCTGTAGTTATCATAATACAGGGGTAGCACTTAAACAATTTAAGTGAGATCATGGAGCTTTCTTTAAAGGCATTAAGTTATAGTACTATGTGAAGACCTGTGGATTTAATACCAATCCATCTTAAATAGTACTAAGCCTTTCATCAAAAAGTATTATACAAAATACAGTAATTCAACCTCTCTAAGCTTGAAGGCTATTCCAATCCCTCCATTTCGAACTGTGTGTAGAAAATTGACACGTTTTTGGACGGGAAACTAAATCAGAACTCCAATCATCGTGATAGTGAACTACATATATTGTGAATGATGTAGTACCCATGTATGAATCGGCAACTTAATGCCTTGCTGAGTTCTTTCAACCACTTCCAAGTTAGTTCCATGCATTTGGACGGCTAAGTTCATTGAGTCTTGCTTTGGTCACAGTTCACAATGGGATCACAAGAAATAAGATTACCGATAAATTTACTTAGCAAACTATGATGGGACTACCTTCGTCTCGGTTAGGACGTTTATAAACCATAATCATACGAGTAGATGGCATGACTCTCCAGGATAACGGCATGGCAACCTAAAGGGGTTAAATACCCTTTTACTGTTGCAAGGTCGCGGGGGGAAAGGTAGAAGGAGGAGAAAGGATTGTTTTTTTTTGTAGTGGTTTGAAACTCAGGTGTATTTGGTTTCGATATTCACTCTCCAGGGGTGGGAGTCAGAATAGGACGGAGAGTTTTTTCTTCACTCAGAGTGATTCGAAGTTTATAATTCGCACTATTTTTTTGTGCTTGAAACTCTACAACAGCCAAATCTACGTGTCAGTGTTATGCCTTCACACGCAGAATTTTTTTGTCTGAGTTCCAATTACACAATTGAGAAACTTGAAAAACTTGTCAATGGGTAGAATTCGAACCTTGACCCTCCGAGTGAGAAGCGATTGTTAGTACCACTACACCACGGCCACCCGCTTCTCGACGTCTCTTAGAAGTCAACGACTTTTCTGCTTTCTGGGATCGCTTTTGCTAAGTACTTAATTGTGCTGCGCATAAGTGACACAACATCCTGCGACGCTCATTGTGAGTGTGATGCCATTTCTATTGATGCTGCACCCATAATTTTTAGTTATAGAACCCACTGTCGAATGTGAACTATTTTTAGAAACGTTAAACATTTTAAGTATTTGAAAACCGAACGCACTCAGCGATTGTGATTACGTTTGTCGTTAAGTGCAAAAGCGGATGCGGATAAATGTGATACAAAATGTAAACAATCCTTCCTTCACAAAACACACAATAATATACGAGTACGTTACATCATTAGTAAATGACAAAAATCTTCGAAACATTTGAAAGACAAGTATTTTTTCCAACAGATGTGTCATTTAAATGAATGGTACTCGTATGTTATTCCGAGGATAGAGAAAACGATGCCCGATAATCTTAGCAGCAGATATAGATTACTTTCATTAGTTTGAGATGTTTTTCTATGCACGATCTGAATGTAATTTTGGTGACTAATGTGACGCATGGGATTGTAAGAACGAACAAAATGACTCAGGAATTACCAAATAAGAAAAAAACGTGCGTGTTTCATAATCTGTAGAAAACATTATAAAGGAAATTTATTCGAACGATCGAATGAATGGACTGCGTTTTAAATATTAAATGGCTTTGAAAAGATGATTTCTTTTACAAAAACGGAGAACAGTTTAAGCTGTAGCTTAAACTTAGGATTTTCTGTGAAGAACTTGAAGCAGAATATTCTGCTAAATCGGAATCATTAAGAAAGTCTGATTGTATTTGTATTGAGTTAGAAGCGGAGGACAATAGATTTATGATGCAGATTAACAATAAACATTCAATGATTTCAAGTAGCGTGTTGTTAACATGATTTCTTGCTTGTATTCATCCTCCTTGAAGAAACTAGTTGAGTTACAAATAGTACTAGAAATTTCGACTTTACTCCGATGTGCAATAAGCTTATTGGCGTGAAAAGTTTGACGAGATTGCACATACAGGATTTGTTAGTGGGACTGAGGGAATACACGCTCGGCATTTTGATCAACATTTCGATAGCAAACCAACTTTTGACAGCGGGTGCAACTATACCGTAAAACACGGTTAAGATGTTAGATTGGTTTGTTGAATAAAAACAATAATAATGAACAAAATCGCATAAGCAGAAGAGCGTAATATTCAATGTATACAGTGATGTGCAAAATAATAGGGACAGCCATTGGAATATTTGAAAATGCAAAAAAACTGAGAACCTCTTTGTTTTCATGAAACGTTAAAATATTTTATTATTTGGTCTCAATGTCAAATAATAAATTTATACATAAAATGGCCTAAAATTCATACATAAAATATAAAAAGGAGAGAAAAAGTTTTATATCCTCTTAAAATGGCTGTGCAAAAAAATAAGGACAACTACCAGTTCTTGAATGTAAACTGAAACAACAAAATTAATTTTATAAGATAAGAAATGAATTATTTTATCACATAGCTACGAGTACATACTTCAGTATTTCGTTGAATAGCCCTTGTTTTTTTATAACAGCCAAGCAACGTCGCGGCATCGAATCTACGAGCTTCTGGCAAGTCCATGATGGTTGTTGGTTCCCAACACAATTTAAAAAACAAGGCACCACATTACGCCGACGAAGAAAACAAATATAAACTAAAATTTATTAGTGGCATTAAAATGCAATTGTCAAACCATTTGCAAAATTGACTGTTGCATTCATTGTGCATATTGGGCTAGTCACTGAGATATGGAAATGAGAAATACATATCCCAGATGACTAGCATATAGTACGCACAATGAAATAAACCCGATCGCGTCAAACTTTCGCGTATTTTATTAAATTAAAAAATGTTTGAATAAAAATAAAACCGCTCGACCGAAACGAGAAAACAAACGAAATGTCAAATTTGCAACATGGTGGTAATGGCCAATAAAATAATATGAACAGAAAGAGAAAGGAGATCATTCACTATATGATCATCCCATTCCCACCCCCCAACATCAAATATGGGGCATTAATGTAAAAAGTAGAACACTAATGTAAATGTAATACATGTAATTATTCATACAGTTCCCATAAAAGCAAATGATAATGTAAATGTATTAATGGATCTGTAGGTATATAAGAATTTCAAGTTCAAGATCAAGTTCAATGACCATATAATGTATAATAAAATAAAATTTGTATGTAAAGCACAGTAGCGACTAAAAGCAAGGCTTCATGGGAACTAAAATGCAAATCTTACGGACACTTGTCAGTTAGCAGTAGACTAGATCGGTAATATTCAAGGATTGTAACGTCATACGAGCAAGTTTGTTTCATTTTCTATTTCGAGCAAGTAACCCATTTTTGGTGCAAGACATCCTTCTTGCAATCAAATTATTTCTAAGTTCGACTCAGCTTAGAACAAGTATCTTCCCACTCAGCCTTAACGAATGTCCACAAATCATTATTATTGGACGATTTTACGCCCCTTAATGCCACTTTGACCTCTCGCCACAAGTTTTCACTCGGGTTTAAGTCCGGCGATTGAGAAGGCCAGCTTAAAACATTAAGGTTGCTTTCTGAAAACCATTCTTTTGCACGCTTCGATGAGTGTTTAGGATTATTATCCTGTTGGAACACCCATCGAAGAGGCATATTGTCCTCCGCATAGGGTAGCATGATATTCCTTAGTATTTCGACGTACGAAACTGCTGTCATATTGCCCTCTATTCTGTGAATGGGACCTACACCTTGGTAGGAAAAACACCCCCATACCATGATGCAGCCCCCACCATGTTTGACAGTCTTGATTGTGTATTTGTTGCAGTATGCGGTATTTGGCGGTCTACGCACTTGCGAACTGCAGCGATCTGAGTTAAATAAATTAACTTTGGTCTCATCAGTTCAAATGATATTGCGCCACTTGCTTACAGACCAGCTGGAATGTTCCTCTGCAAAAAGCAAACTTTTAGCAACATTCTTCTTCGACAGCAGCGGTACTTTCCTTGCGCTTCTTATTTTCAGATTGTTCGCTATAAGCATCCTGCGTATAATGCACTAGATTACGCAAATGGGTTCTTTTTTATATAGCGCAATATCCTTTTTTGAGAGAGGGAGATATTTTAGATTTTCGCCCGCGAGTTTGTGCCGTAGATTGGCACAATCAACAATTTTAGCAATTTTTCGGTAAGTCATACCGTTGTTATGGAGATTCGCTTCCTCTCCTCAGCGCTACAATGCTGTTTTTGACACATTTTTAATCACAATTTCTATTAAATTCATAAGTTTTATAAGGTTCCGTGAAAATAAGCTCTAATCTTACCTATTCGATTCAAAAACGTAAAACTAAAAACAAAGAATTATCAATTAAATGGTTATTCTTACAGGCGTCCTTATTATTTTTCACAGCCAAAACCGACCGCACTTCGCAAACAAACTACACAATTTGGAATGCATGATTAACATTTGGGCATAGAGAACTGCACTTTAATTTACAAACACCAAAGCTTAATATCCTGTTAGTTTCTTTTCTTCGCTCAACGTTGAGAGAAATTGGAAGCTTTTAAAGCATTGGCGTAGAATCGTCCCTATTATTTCGCACATCACTGTAACGTACTAATATCAATGGACCAGGTAGTACTTAAGTCTTCACTGTGATAGTGCACGGTAGTCAACTCCATGCTCGTAAAGCTAAACGTTTGTCAAACCTACGCCCATGAGTTTTCAGTAAAAAATAGAATTTCCGTCAGAAGAACGAAGGAAAAACAAACTTTTGCATTACTCCTTTTTTCAGAAATTTCCACAACTCGTCTGGATCTGCTAAATGCTCAAAATATCGCTGATATATAATATAGGGTTTTCCAATAAGCACTTGATAACTTTTTTTTTTTAAATAAAACGCAAACCATTTGAGATATTTCAAAAACTTTATTATCGGCTTGAAGTACAATCAAAACATTTATGAATGGAACTCAACTTCGTTCATATGGCCACGGCGGGCACGTTTGCAGCGGTCGATTCGTTGGACCAAATTCTCAACGACTCGGCCACACATTTCGGTCAAAACGGCCTCTATTTCGCGTTCAATGTTGGCTCTGAGCTCTTCCAACGTCGTCGTCGTGTTTGCATTAACCAATGACTTAACGTAGCCCCACAGAAAATAGTCAAGCGGCATTAAATCGCACGAACGAGGCGTCCAATCGACTGGCCCATTTCTTGAGATAACACGCTCACCATACGAGTAAATCGATTGTAACGTGTGCTGTGTGGCTTGTGGCATCATCATGTTGAAACCACATGTCGCCCAAGTCCATATCTTCCAATTCGGGCCAAAAATAATCGGTGATCATGGCGCGATAACGCTGACCATTCACAGTAACGTGACGATCATTATCGTCGACGAAAAAATATGGCCCAATAACGCCGCCGGCATGCAAACCGCACCAAACAGTGATTCATGAAGCACATGTGGATTTTCACCCGACCAATAACGCATACTTTGCTTATTGACGAATCCATTGAGCCAAAAATGAGCTTCGTCCCTGAATATGATTTTGCGATGAAATTCATCATCTTGGCGCATCTTCTCCGGAACCCAATCGGAAAACGTACGTCGCTTCAAATGGTCCATCGGCTTCAATTCTTGAGTCAGTTTCGTTGGGTTTTTTTTTTGGTCGTTTCCATGCTTGCTGTTTTTCTTGGCGCAGGGCATCAATTATTATGTATGATCTTTTTTGTTTAAGGAATAGATAAGTAGCTGCTTTTTTGTTTGTGTTGCAGGAGGTTTGCGTAATAGAGAGAGAAATACGAGGGGCGTTCAACATATTCTCGGTATCGGGGCGAAGCCGTGGTTGTATATATAAATTGACTTATTTATCAAGTAATACTATTATTTTAGTGCATTCATGTACAATTTCATATAAATGTGATTATTAATTCGCGTTTTATCTCTAGTTAAACAGAATCATAATGGCAACTGAGACGATGATGGTGAAAATTGAGCATCGCGCTGTAATTAAATTTCTCACTAAGCAAGGAAAAAGTCAAAAAACTATTCATGAAGAGGTGGTGGCTGTTTACCAGGGTTCCGCACCTTCATTATCAACTGTGCAAAAGTGGTCAAGTGAGTTCAAGAGAGGCAGAGAGAGCATTGAAGACGACCCCCGCTCCGGCGCCCCGGCTACTGCTTGTACGGGAGAAAGCATCAAAGAAGTCGAAAAACTTGTTCTTGAGGATGCCCGAATAAAGGTGAAAATGATGGCAGAGATCACCAAGCTTTCAATTGGTACCATTCACACCATTCTTCATGACCATCTTAACCTTTCAAAGGTCAGTGCAAGGTGGGTGCCACGAATGCTCACAGCGCCTCAGAAAAAAAGTGAGAATCGCATGCTGTAGAGAGCTTTTGGAGATGTGTAGTGAGAACGCGGACGGTGTTATGGATCGAATTGTTACTGGGGACGAAACATGGGTCCACCACTATGATCCTGAAAGCAAACAAGAGTCCATGCAGTGGCATAAAAAAAGAACAGACCCCCCGAAGAAGTTCAAAGTCACTCCGTCTGCCGGGAAGTTCATGGCCACAGTTTTTTGGGACTCAAAGGGAATCTTGCTCATTGAGTACAAAAAAAAGGTGAAACCATCAACGCCACATCCTACGCTTCCACTTTGCATAATTTGCGGGAGGAAATTAAAAAGAAAAGACGGGGTAAACTCGCAGCGGGTGTGTTGCTTCTTCATGACAACGCTCCTGTTCACACGGCGCGAGTTTCCAAGGCTGCTGCGCGAGATTGTAGTTTCGAAGAAATCCAACACACACCCTATAGTCCAGATCTTGCCCCTAGTGATTATTTCCTGTTTCCGGATTTGAAAAAATGTCTTCGTGGAAAAAGATTTTCGGATGATGAAGAACTCAAGTCGGCAATAAATGGGTATTTTGCAGAGAAAGAGGAAATTTATTTTTTTGAGGGTTTAAAAAAGCTTATCTCAAGATGTAACAAATGCATTGATGTTAGGGGAGATTGTATTGAAAAATAAAAACAATTTAAATTGAATTCGCATTTTCCTTCATATCGATACTGAGAATATATTGAACGCCCCTCGTAGTTTCCAGTTGGCTCCGACTAGTATGAATCTTGCTTGGGGCTTAATATAAATATTATTTCCAATTGAATTTGTCGTGAGAATCGGAAAGTGGTCACTGCCGTGAAAGTGTTCGAAAGTTGTCCAGGTGGTGTAATCAGTATATATGGTGACCCTGTATGGGTTAATGTCTTGTGTGTGGAAAAATGAGTAGGGCGTCCGTCATTTAAAATTGGTGGGTTTGTGTTTGTTATGTTATAAATCGTTCAATTATTATTCCACCGGCATTACTGGATAATGAACCCCAAGCCGGACTGGAAGAGTTAAAGTTCCTTGTAATTAGAACCGGGGTTTTGATGCCTTTTAAGATGTAGTGAAGATCGAGGTATGTGATTCGCTGGTCAGGCTGAATATGAAAGGAAATGTTTGGAATTTTAATTTGAGTGTTAATTTCGATCCCAGCGACAGATAATGTTTGAGAGTTTAACAAGCAGGTTATGTGGTATAGAAATATGTACAAGGATAGCTCTGCCTTGTTTTGAATAGGTATGTAACTGTTCTTAAATTGTGAAAAAGAAATTGTGCTCGTAATTAGTTGAGAGTTATTGGCGTGTTTTTGTTGTAAGCAAATAACGGATGGTTTACGTTTATTTAAAATAAGTTGGGAGTTCATGGTAGGTATTATGAAACCCTTTGAGGTTTCATTGGAGAACTTTTGTATAGTTTATTGTGATGTATACAGTGAAAAATCGGGGTTGTTTGGAGGAATTTGACTACTCGATGAGGCGGTATTATATTATATTTTGAGCATACGTATATGCTACAATAGATACTTTCGTCATCTTCTGTATAGCAGATGGAAACATAATATTCTTTGGAACATAGCAGTAATTGACTAACGTTTGAAAGAGGAGAAAAAGTGATTGATGCGATAAGATCATTGGTTTGAGTTGGAGATTTGAGTATATTTATTTGGAGGGTCTAGAACTTGGGAAAAGTTTGAGATAAGTGGATGGTGAAATAGCTGGAATTGCATAAGACTAACTTGGTTTTTTGTTTTCGTTTGTATTTTCTATGTTGGATCCGTTATTTGAGAAATGAGTTGGTGATGCAGTTTATTTGATCCGTTCGCTTATTTTGGGGGAGTGGAAGTTGTCGGTGGTGAAGGTTTTTGTGTGAAGAAAGGTTTGTATTTTTGTTATATTTTATATGGGATTGTTTTATTGAAGTGTTTAGATTTGATTGTACACCTTTGGCATTTAGTTTTGGGTATTTATTAGAAGAGCAGTGGAGGGAGCAGAGAGAGAGCGTTGGTTGATGGTTTTAATTTTTCAGAAAAATAATTGGAGTTAAGGTAAGCCGGAGTTTTGCGTCAGAAATGTTTTTTTTTTTGGTTTTTTGTTAAAATCAATATGTTTGCCATCTCTAAGTTGGGAGATTTGTTCGTATTCAGTGCTTATGTCATCAATAGATATTTACCGTTGTAAGAGGCTTTCTTTTGGGGAGAAATTATCACAAATCTGAGATTTATTTACAACTAGACCGTGGGAAGTTCTGGGAATTCTTCGTCAATGGGAATAAATGTCTTTCTGTTTAGTTTCGGCCGGGTTTCGGCAAGCGAGATTTCGGAAAGGCTTCTAAACCGTCTGATTGGCTGGCATTTATTTTTGGATCAGCGGCCATACAGCGTGGCGAAACTGTCTCTAGGCTAGGCTGTTTCTAGTTTCCGATTTTTAACTTATGAGTATCGCAAAATCACCTAACTCATTCCTATGTCGTTGCCAGAATTTATTTTCCGAAAATCCACTCTTCATGCACTTGAATCTGACGTTTTTTTACGGGCTATAAATCTATGTGATGAAACGTTTACAAGGAGGAGTATGCCAGAATGTAAACACTCATATCTACGCTGATGATGCTCAGATATACTTGTCACGACCGATTGGGCTCATTGAGGATCTTTTTGACAGAATAAATGAAGACCTGTCAGCAGTATACAACTGGTCACTATGCAATGGTCTCAGTCTGAATCCTAACAAATCCCAGCTTATTCTTATTTCTAAGAAGCATTACGATACTGATCTGCTGCCGCCTGTAAGCTTGAACAATAAGCAACTCAAATTTGTGGATGCTGTCACAAATCTCGGCTTCAAATTAAATTGTTCTCTCTCTGCCGTTGACCATACAAACTATGTTATTGGACGAATCTATGCTGGGCTACGTAAACTTCGGTTGTCTTCTAGTTTTACTCCGGTTGACACTAAACTAAGGTTAATAAAAACGTTATTTATGCCTATTATTGATTATGCCACTGTTGTTTACTGCAAGCTCGACTCCCTTTCTCAGCACAAGTTGCTTGTGGCGTTCAATGATATGGTTAGGTACGTGTATGGTCTCCGTCGGTATGAACACATTTCACACTGTCACAAGCTGGTTCTTGGTTGTTCGTTTCAGCAGTTCCAAAAAGTTCGATGTCTTTTGTTTATGCACAAGGTCATAAACAGCAGATCCCCCAAGTATCTTTTTGATAAACTTCAATTTGCTCAGTCCTCCAGAACATTTAATATCATAACGCCCTCTTTCAACTATTTGAACTCGTCGCGTCTCTTCTTTGTGTATGTCACCAGGCTCTGGAACCAACTTACGACAACAACAAAGCAAACAATTGAAGCTATTAAATTCAAAAGTGCCGTATTGGTAGACATTGAATAAGCAACACATATCTACTCTCTTGAAATCCTCTATCTTTTATCTATTTTCTGCACTATTCTTTAAATCTTTTCACTATCCTTCTCTCCACAACTCTTTCTTTTCCAATATTTTTATTTTTAAGTAATTATTCACTAATGCTTATATTAAATTTAGTTTAATTAATAATTAATATTGTAATCTATCCGCTACTTTATGTACTATAAAAGACTAGCTCTTATTTGTACAATGTTTTTATAATAATAAATTGAATTGAAAAATTGAATTGAGGAACCTTGCGGCCTAATCGGTATAATCAAACTGAAGATCCCCATTCCCTTTGACAGACGTTTCCCTCCACAGGGTGACTTGGCACTCCTATAATGTTTTTCATTTGACCGAAAGTCCGACTACTACTAATGTAAGAAGAAGCTCATCTTTCAGGTTTGTATACGATGCGTCGTTACTCCCCAAAAAGTTTCCATTTGCCTTGGCGTATGGCATAGAGCTATACAAGTTCACATTTTCGGATTCTTTTTTTTCTTCATCGCTGTTGATTGAGCTGTTAACCGGAGAGAAGGACATTTGCTCATTTGCTGAGAATGCTAGCTATGCACACTAAATACTTGACTAGTGTTCTGCATTGGGCCCTTTGGCCTCTCATTATTATTGGGTTACGAGTTGGCAAACTCTTCACCACCGCTACCCAGAAGCTCCTATTCTTGCGTGGGTAGAGAACTTTACTCAGCGCTGTCCATTATTGGAAAACTATTTCTATTTGTTTTTCTATTTTATGTTTTCTTAATATTTCTTTGTTTTTTACATATTTTTTACGACTAAACCCGGCAGAAAGTGGTATCAAGCAGCGCAACCATAACTGGGCTACTTACTCGTAAAATATGCGTCGGAGTGCCGGAGAAAACTCGTATGAGGTTGACTTTACCCCCAACCTTGCGGGAAGTAGGTATCTAAAAGGACTAACAAATAATTTATATTGGCTCGCAATATAACAAAATAGCCTTTCATTGTATTGTACCCCAGCATCCATCATCCGCCGTCCAAAGCATGCGCCTTTTTCATAGCTTTCTGGCGAGGATATTTCGTAATTTCTGCTCTTGATCCTGACACGATACGATTTTTTAATAAACTAAGAGATAACCGATTAGCAAATTCTCTAATGCCACCCGACGTCTGGTTTTCTTACAGAGATGTAAGTGATGTTCAATATATGATCAACGTTCGTGGGCTAAAGGATGATACCAGTATGTAGTCATCATTTTGTTAAATTTTGGCAAAATCGATGGGTTTATATTTGTGCCATGTTGGCAAGAGTTGTTTACTATACTGTCGCGTTAGAATTCATTAATATCGAGACCTTCTTTATCTCGGGCTTCTGCATATTTCAAAAATGTGATCTCCGTCGTAAGGCTTACTTCATCCCACGACCGCAGTGTTAGACCTCGATTTTCTCTCATGGACGATGAAACGAATATCCTGATGTTATGAGCAGTAATCTGCTTCGGGAATTTGTGAGCTTATACACCGAAGCCTCGTTATAAAAATATCAAATGAAATTTCAGTTCGGATCTTCGGTTTAGAAGTCACCAGGTTCAGAGTCAGCCGTAAGAGAATTATGATGAGACTTAACCCACCGGTATCGATTTATATAAATCTATAGACTTTCTCACAATACCAAGGGCAGCATGTAATTTCGCAAGCTATCATAATTAATAAAAACATTTCACAATTCTTAATAACAAT
Organism: Volucella bombylans; assembly: GCA_949129095.1. Classification (NCBI taxonomy): domain Eukaryota; kingdom Metazoa; phylum Arthropoda; class Insecta; order Diptera; family Syrphidae; genus Volucella; species Volucella bombylans. Next base: position 157,225,131 of record OX422143.1, read on the forward strand.
TAATTTTTGTGTAAGCATGCACACGGATACAACCCATTGCCTATCAAGCATAAGACGTTTTATTTTAAAATTTTCTCAAATTAACCATTGCATATTTTAACAAGTCTTGTGTCTAAAATTGAATTGTTGAGTTTATTTCGTAAATTGCAAAGCGCCACTGCATTGTGCCGTCGAATGATGGTGGTCCGATGTCGTCGTCGTTGTCGTTGATCATCAAATTAAAAAGCGACATATCCAACCCTGTACCCGTGTTTGACAAATGTTATTTTTCTACATAATCAAAAAAAAAACATACAATACAATCCGAGCGGAGGGTGTTTTATAATATTATAGAAGTGATACACCGGGGACACTGTAAGACGAATATAAAAACAGAAAAACTATTAGATGCAATACTTACTCGTATTGTAAAAAATTTAAATCTACTGATTTATATCCGTATATATAGGACAGCAAAGCAAAATACAGTCTCCGAAGTGTGATCGGTCTCCGTGAGTTTATGTAAATTGTTCCACAAATTATATTTAAAACCGTAAAGATTGTTGTAGATACGATATACGAGTAGATGTAGTAGGGGCAGCTTTCGGAGTATGCATACGAAACGAATCGGGATTTTACATCAGACAAGACAAAACCAACTACAAATCACTTAATTTGCACTCATTTAAGATTATTTCTTGTTGATTTCCTCTTGAGGTGTTTTCCATTTTTTCTTTCTGCGATTTTACTTCGACCGAGTGTCTAACGTATGGTAGAGATAATTTTAAGTGAGCGTGATTTATTTTTGATTTTCACTTGACGTTAAACGTGGGTTCGCAATGAAATGATTTTTTGTTTATTTTTAAGTGGTTGTCCGTACGAGTATCTTGGTGCATGAGAGGAGAAAGTATACAAGTTAAAATGAATTAGTTTTCGATATTGCCTGTACCGTTTTGATGTATGTACAAAGCATACATATATTGTAAATAAACATATTAAGATAAATTCACACATTAACATCGATATACGAGTAGATATCTGGGTCAAGGTATAACGCAAACTTGCACTTTTTACATTAAAAAACAAAGTAGTTCACTTTGTATTCTGTAATGCGAAATAAAGTCAAATGGATTTTATATATTTATATAGTAGGCTTCATCATCAAAAGTAAACCATACCCCTTCTCGACAAGGGGTCAGCTAATAGATAGGAGATAGTTACGGTGTGATGATGGTAATCGCCTTCAGATCCTCTTCATGGAGAATATATTTGTTTAGAAAGTGCCGTAGACTCCTCAGTTTTGCAGCAAAATCTACATCAGCTAGTGGATATGATTCCCAATCTGCAAGTCTGCCTTTTCATTGTCATAGTGACCCTTTACCCCTGGTACCGATACTAGTGAAATTTGTCGAGGTAACTGATACTCTAGAAGTGTATTTGATTTACGAATAGCTACATATTTAGTGCTTTGTGCACCGTTTGACTATCCGAGAATATAGTTATTTTGACTCTTTCACGTCTTTTACTCAATAGAATGCATATATCTTCCAATTAGAAAGTTTAGTTTCCCCTGAAAGACAGTGGTTCCTAGCAATGCTGCTCCTACGCCTTAAAGTATTTTCGAATCATCAGTATACCATTTTTGTAAATCATCGTTCAGCCATTTAGGATTTGTGTTACATTCCTTCTTTGTTAGTATACCCTGTACCTCTTTAAGAACTTAAGGAAGGGGTCCACTTCGCGCGATGTAGCTTAAGTTCTTCTACAGCTGCTTCCTCTTGAACCGCTACATGAAATGGAACTAGCTCAAATAATGCCTCCATGTCCGTAGTTGCAGTCGTTCTCATAGAACCTGTAATGCACAGACACACGAGCCGTTGAAACCTGCTCAGTTTCATTATTGTTGATTTTTGTTTTTTCTTGGCACATGCACTACCGCACCGCATAGTATGACTTGCTTCACCATTTCATTGTACAGTCAGTATGTCATATTTAAACTCTTCCTTCAAGTGTACCACGGTTCCATCTATCAACAGGCCGAAAAAGTTTATCTCCCTTTTTCTTAGAGTTCAGGAATCTTATGTATTTAAACTTTTTACTAAGTTCAAAAGGACCGTGCGCAAAATAACCTAAGTAGACGGTCTGAAATTTATCATTTATTTTAAATTTGCTCAGAAGCACCCGATCGTATGCCATTTTCAAACTCACAAAACAACTCTAGTCGGACTTAGCATACTTCCAAGGCTGCTGAGAGTAAGTAACTTATCGGTTATACCTCTGACGAAATCTTCACGCATTAAGAAACTTAATTACGTAAATGCGGTTAGTGTTGAGATGGAGTTCCATATTGGAGCAGTTTTCTCATTGATATAAGGAACATGCAGAATTTGAGGCTGAACCAGCTCTTAATATTCATATCCTGATTTTGTTCTTAAATCACATGTCTGCCTCCAGGTTGAGGGGTAAAACGGAAAATAAACACTATGGACCTAACCCGTGATCAGTGGCTGATTAGTCACAGGACGCGCACAATCTTTACCTTCACACATGATAATTCTCACTCAACTCAACACGGTGTTTTTATCTTGATCATCAATCCAATCACTCTCTTTCATGTAATCCAAGACAACAAATCAGCATCCACGCTAAGAATTCGGAATTCTGGCTGAAGATCCTTTACACATATCCACAATAGGTCTAATTCCATTTTTCGACCTTTAATACCGTGTCTCTCGTCCTAGAGACTCCGCCCATGGACAAAAATGGAACCACCGACTGTTTTCGGTAAACACTGCTCTTCCAAAAGGTCAGGTCGATATATTTTCAATAGTCTTCATATTTTCGCCTTCTCAACAAGTTTGTTGTTTCTTCCCTACAAGTTATATCCTCTAGATATATCTATCTGAGTGGAAGCCTGAAATATTATCCTTTCGCCTACAGAAGCTGAATTTCAATCTCCGACAACGTTGTAGCTTTTAGTTTAACCTGATTAGGTAGTCCTGAGTTGAAAGCTGTGTATGGCTTGGCAATATCTGAGGATTGCCCCCTACTTATTTGTTATGGCCAGTTCTATAAAGATTCCAAAAGTCTTATGTTAGTCTTTACTTTTAAGTTAACCTGACCAAAATCCAACATATTTGTTCAGTTCGCAAGCTTATATAAGCACGAGTTCTTCCCGTAACACATTCCAGATTGGTTGAAGTCTCTGTTAATTCTAAGGCGAGGACTTTCTCTATTAAATATTTTCTGTAGAATAGTTCTCTCTAACCGACCGATGGTATTCGGTTTCGATAAAATCCATGCGTTAGCTCCATAGAATAGAGGTGGAAAGATTTGTGATGAAGATTATTACTGTATCGTGTTATTATTCGTATCGTTTGATTTCTGATAAACGGATAAACGGTCATTTTCAGAAGAAATAAAGAACCCGCGCTGTCATGAGCGACCTCCAAATAATTAAAGAGGCGATGAGTATCCTTTTTGATGTCTTGGATTTTTATAGAAAATTTGATTCCTGATGAACTTACCTGACTTTAAACAATATTAAATGTGACTAAGTAAGTTTTCTATCTTCATATGTTTTAAATAGCTCTGCTAAACCCTCTGTAGGAACAGCCTCTGCTGGATTTAAAAATTAATATACTAATTCGTTGACCAAATTGAGTGGTGTACTCTGCTTGACCGGGGAATGTTGGTCGTCATTGCAATACCATCTTGATGAAAAAGTTCCCGGGATAACCACCATGTGGCGATCCCATTGTTCCGGTTTGAGTTCTGTTTTTTCTGTTAAGTTGGTACCTCTGTTGTTCACATTCTCTCTAAATCTTAGCGTCATTGCTTGATATTTGTAAAAGTTACGTAGCCAAGAGTACATCTATCTCAGTGTGTGTTGGCGATTTTTTACAATTTTAGAAATGGATTTAAAGTTGCAACAACGAACTTGTATTAAATTTTACGTAAAAAACGGATTTAATGGTGCGCGAACGTTGAAAATGTTGGAAAAGTGTTTCTGCGATAATTCCCTAAAAAAAAACGGTCGTTTATCAGTGGCACGAGCGGTTCATAAGTGGTCGTGAGTCAATCGAAGACGATGAACGCAGTGGCAGACCATCAAGATCGAAAACCGACGAAAACATTGATGGAGTAAAAGAAATTCTGGTCAATAACCGCAAATTAACCATCAGAGAGATAGCGGAGGACTTGAACATTGCCTATGGATCCGCCCGAGACATGAATCCAATCCCACATTCATCAAAAGGATCATTACTGGAGCCGAGACGTGGGTGAATGGGGTTTATCAAATGAGCCGAGACCAAAAAAAAAAAACACGTCTTTTCCAGTCAAAAAAGAAAGTAATGCTCTCACGGTTTTCATGGATTACAACGGTGTAGTGCATCATGAATTTTTGCCAGAAGGCCAGACAGTAAACAAAGAATATTATTTGGGCGTTAAGAGACGTTTGCGTGAAGCAATTCGCCGAAAGAGACCAGAATTGTGGGCAGAAAACTCGTGGATTTTGCACCATGATAACGCACCGTCACACAGTGCCATCATTATTCGTAATTTTTTGAGGAAAAATGCGAAAAATACCATCCAACAGCCACCGAATTCACCTGATTTGGCTCCCTGTGACTTCTTTCTGTTCAATCGAGTTAAAAAACCACTACGGGGAACGCGTTTCAGCAGCCGAGAGGAAGTAATGGAAAAATCGCAGGAAGCACTGATGACATACCGAAAACCGAACATAAAAATGTTTCGAGGATTGGATCAAGCGCTAGCATAAGTGTGTTGCAGTCGATGGGGATTACTTTGAAGGGAGATTTAGTTGAATAAACTTGTATTTTGTACTTTTTCTGAATAAATTTCGGGAACTTTTTGATCAAGGTGGTATGTATTCTTATCCTTGCAGGTTTTCGGAAAAAATCGTTTTGCCTCAGCTTTAACTTGCCTACATTGCTCCTTGAGCAGCATCTGTCTATATTTTGCATGAAAAGCTTTCCTTCTTCTTTCGGAAGAGCGTGTATTTTCAAGTCGTTTTTGCTTTAATAACTCTCGAGCAGCTCTCATACCTTTAGTCGCACCGCTATATACATAAACGGCGAAGGGTTCCTTGAATCAATTAATGGTTGCATCTATCTATAGCTTTTATTCTGAACCAATCGCAATATGGTTAGTTAGTTCATTAGTTAACCGTTTGACAATCGAGCATTCAGCAATGTCTCTACGTGAATATTAAGATGAGGAAGTAACCAACTCGATTGGTCTTAGTCCGTTTCCAGACTCTATGGTATATTTGACAAGGATGTTCTCCTTTCCTCATGTAGCATTAAAATGGCCCAAAGTAATTTAATCATAAATTGGAGATTTTTGTTTTACATTTTTTGGCCTGTGCTAGTTGCTTGGCTGACTGCAGCCTTTTAGGTGTTCAAATATTTCATACCAAATATACTTGTTTCGTTTTCTGGAGTCGTCAACAATGAGTTAATCATTTCCTGATATTATTCGTTGCGTCTAAACTATTTTCATTTTCTATGCTAAGAGAATTACTCATTCGCAAAATCTGCAATCTGGAACATCACGCCCCTCGTTGCACCTTTTAGAGAAGAGCGCCTGGATACATAAAAGAGTGATGCTTATTAGACGATAGCTTAGAAATATAATTCACTGGAAGTGTACGCACTATCTTAATTGCTTTGGTTGAGTCCTTATTTCTGTCGGATGAGAGCACTCAACCAAATAACTTGTCCATTGTTCTCCTTTTATGTTCCTTTAACTGAAGTTTCTCAGTCTTTCGAAGAAACAACCAGGATGTAGTGTCACTTATGCCCAGCACATTTAGGTGCTTAGCAAAAGCATAGTGCCCGGGCACTATACCAGCCTGTACTCGTTCAATCTCAGGAACATCAGGAAAGCCGATTAGAAATCTTGCATTCTCAAACTAGCTCGAAGAAATGGATGATCCTTTTCAATCGTCTTCAGCGAGAAATCGTGCCAATATGACACATAAGTGTTATTATCGTTTTGGAATTCAAAATTAAGCGAACAATAGTTAAGTGCGACTTTCTTTTTAACTCTACTTTGAATATCTTTTTCAATTTTTAATTTAGAGCAACTGGTTGCAATCGTAAAAATACTTAACGAATTTGTTAATAATGAAAGCAACAATTGGATTACAGCGTAATTTGTATTTTCAAATAAAATTTTTTCAAATTGCATCGTTTTATGGTTCATTGATATCATTTCCTGCAGAGTCGACCATCTATTGAGTGACAGCGAAATTTCATCTTTCAGATTGCAATTAGTTTTCTCCATTTGGGCCTTCCTCACTGCAACAGCTCCCATCTTTTGCGCTGTCAATGTAGCGATGAGTATAGAATTTTTAATTTGAAACTTAATTAACGATCCAAATGAAAGCGTATGCATACGTTTCGTACGTATTTGTACTCGTACGTATGCTAAGCTGAAGAACACAATTTTAAATGACATCAATTTCTCCGACACGTCAATATATTTTTGTTGGTAGATGATGCTCAGAGTTTGAAGTGAATTCCATTTAAAGTTTTAGCATCAATTTAAAGTTGACTTCGGTGGCAGTGTATGTAATAAAATAAAGGAAACGACAGCAACTTTGTCCATACGTGCTTGTCGCTCTCATTTAATAGCCACAAAGTTTAGTTTATTTTGGAATGTTTATTGATTGCCAGTTTTTAGATTAGGTTTATAAATCATTTTTCTTTATTTAATATTCGTTATTTTTATTTTGCTGCCATTAAATTTCAAATTGCAGGTTTAGCTTATAGAAGACGAAGTTTCCATATTAGGTGAGAAAAACTGATGAAAGAGTTTTGAACATTTTCAGAAAGTCTACAGCTTAATAAATTATGCAACGGCAAATTGTTCATGAAAAGAGTACATAAGTAAAAACGGACAATATTTTAATTTTGTCATATTAGGTACTCATTCCGCATAAATGAAATTAACTTAGGATTTTCGCGATCTAAGTTATAGACTAATATACGGATTTGTTGGTAATAAATTGGTTGAGTTGTTTGTCTCTCAGTTAATATGTAGAATATTCTTGCCTTTGCGATAATATGTTTTACTGAGTTATTGGAACGCTGGACCCAAGCGTACACATATACGAGTATGTCTGGAAGCTTCTCTGCTCACGTGTAGAACCAGTTTGTCTTTAAAACAAATATCCCAATGCTTGTAATGTTCACTATTAAGCTATTGAACCCTTCAAGCAACTGTTTATTTTTGATTTGATTTGAAGCCCGCATATTCTTAAAACTAACAATTTCACTTAAAACTAAATATACAAACTTAAGGGTGGGGGCTGTTAAAGAAAGTGAGTTAAAGGACGTGAGGCATAGGTGGATATTAGAATGTTCTTGAGGGAGAGTTTGCTGAGGTGGTAGTCGAAGGTAGGCAGAATAACTTAACTTCACGAAACATTCTAAACATTGTCTCCAAGTGTAGGCAATTCGATCTGTGAAGACTGAGTCGGAAAAGTGTAAATCTACAAGTTTCAGCCGATCAATGTATGATAGTAAGTTTTGGCTATCATCCCAGGGAAAACCACGTAAAGCAAATCATAAAAACCTGCGCTGAACAGCTTCTATCCGGAGGGTGTGAGTTCTGCAGTAGGTTGACCAAACTTGGCTTGCATAGTCAAGAAGAGGCCTGACAGGGGTTATGTAAAGGGATTAGAAAACTCCTTATACCAGCGCTTGATGAAGCCAAGGTCGGCGTTAACTTTTTTTTATCATATTGTCGATGTGAGAACGGAAATTGAGTTCCTTATCACAGATAACTCCTAAATCACTCAACTCATTTACTAAGGGAACGGGCAGATTAAAGACTAGATAGCAACTAGGTGAAGTAGGACGGCGCTTACGGGAATAAGTTATAGCCTGACACTTATTGACATTAAGCTCAAGGTAATTCTTCTAACACCAAGTAAAAAATCTGTCTAGATCATCCTGCAGTGGTAGGCTGTCTGAGGAAGATGATATGTCTAAAGATTTTCATATCATCTGCGTAAAGAGATATGTATGAATTTTCAATGATACAATTAACATCATTAATGGTCAGAATAAATAATAAGGGACTAAGGTGACTGCCTTGGGGGACACCAGAGGAGGCTTTAATTAAGTCAGAAACCATGGACCTAGATAGAACATAGTAATGTCGCTTGGGGATCGCCTGAGGACTTATCAAGAAAATTCAGAGATGATGGATAGTTATTTTTAGTTTTGATGAACTTAACGAATCGTTTGGGGTTGGAACGCGATTAATAATTGGAGAAATTGATTTGGGCTCACTAACGCGCTGATCCAAAATATAGTGGCATGTAGATTAGTCTAAGGTCCGCAAGCCAACCCCACAATCTGTAGCAATGCAAGAATAACGTTAGATGTATACATATTTCAACATTTAATAAAATAATAAGAGGAAGAAAAAGCGCTGTTAAGTTTGGTTAGTGCGCTATAGAAAAGCTCACCTAAATTCCTCTTGTTTTGTAACATTAGCGACCGCTATTTTTTTCTTTTCCTTATTTTTTTTTTAAAGAACAACAACCCAAAGCAGTTGTGGAATTACTCCCAGCCATGCCTTCTATATTCAGTAACTAAATCATCAGTCTTGAAAGAAGTTGATTATGGGCTTTTAACCCTTTGTTCCCGGAGGTGTAAATTTTTTAAAATATTTTTATAAAACTTTGAAATTTAGATAAACTCTGTTTTATTAAATATAAATTCAATAAAAAAAATTTGTTTAACTTTTTTAAATATTTCATTAATGTTTTTAGAAGTGGTTTCGTCGCGTAACCAGTAGGAAACCAAGGAATAGCGCGACCTGTTTCTTCTTGAAACTGTTTTTTGGTACAAATATTGCAAATACACTGCAAAATAAAAACCACTTCAAATGACACGAACCATCAAACTAATGCACAAAAAATCACTTACAACGCACTGCAAATTACCCGAAAATTTTTTTTACAGTTAGAAAATGAATAACAGTACATTTTTTTAACCATGAAACCACTAGGAATATAGAGAAAAAATATTAAGTGTGTGGTCTCACTGCGAAACCACTAGGAAGCAAAGGGTTAAGGCTTCTTCTACATCCGGTAATGTCACAGATGACAGTCCAATAGCATGTTCTTGTTTAATTTTAAATGTCCCTTAGCATTTTATAATAAAGTAGTTCTTTGTAGTAGCGCAAAATGCACTTAATGTTGAAACGTTGTTTTGTATTCTCTTTAGAAAAAGAACTTACTTTTTCAGACACCTTTTTACATATGTTATCCACGTGTTTTATAAAGTCCATCGTGTTTTCAATTACTCATTACCTAGATACTTTAATTCGTCCACTTTTTCAATATTTTCACCGTCAATCTCCAGTCTTATGTCTTCTCCTGCTCTTTGCGTTTTTTTAACATTTAGTTTAAAACTGTTTTGTTTTAACCACGTATCAACTGTTTATGAAAGTATAAAAGACTGTTTGACCTACAGTCTTTTGAATCAGTGTGAGGGTTCTTAGCAGCCTTTAATATAGAAACAAGCATTACTAAAGGGTTTTCCAATAGGGACTTGACAACTTTGAATTTAATTTGTGAACGCATTCTTTCACTAATCATCAAACTGTCACTGTCAATTTATTCAGTAAACTCAACATTTTCATCATGGTAAAGTACACGAACGAACAACGTCTGCAAATTATAAAAATTTTCGGTCGTAATTCTCGCCCTAGTAGACAGGCAATAACAAGTTTAGTGCAAAAATTTGAGCCTACATATTTGTTGTGTGATGTTGCCGTGTCAGTGAGACAACGGGTTGGTCGAAGTGTCGAAAATATCGCTGTCATTCAGGCGTCCGTAGCAAACGATCCAAATCAGTCAATTCCACGGCGTTCTCAAGAATTTGGCATCGCTCACACCACATTATGGCACATTTTGCGTAAGGATCTTGGTTTACACCCAAACAAGATCAAGCTGACTCAAGAATTGAAGCCGATGGACCATTTGAAGCGACGTACGTTCTCCGATTGGGTTCTGGAGAAGATTCGCCAAGATGATGAATTTCATCGCAAAATTATCTTCAGTGACAAAGCTGATTTTTGGCGCAATGGGTTCGTCAATAAGCAAAATATGCGTTATTGGTCGGGTGAAAATCCACATGTGCTTCATGAATCACCACTTCATCCACAAAAAATAACTGTTTGGTGTGGCTTGCATGCCGGCGGCGCTATTGGGCCATATTTTTTCGTCGACGATAACGATCGTCACGTTACTGTGAATGGTCAGCGTTATCGCGCCATGATCACCGATTTTTGGCCCGAATTCGAAGATATGGACTTGAACGACATGTGGTTTCAACAGGATGATGCCACAAGTCACACAGCACACGCTACAATCGATTTATTGAAGAGTAAATATGGTGAGCGTGTTATCTCAAGAAATGGGCCAGTCGATTGGCCGCCTCGTTCGTGCGATTTGGGGCTACGTTAAACCATTGGTTTATGCCAACACGCCGACGACGTTGGAAGAGCTCAGAGCCAACATTGAACGCGAAATAACGGCATTTCGGCCGAAATGTGTGGCCGAGTCGTTGAAAATTGGGTCCAACGAATCGACCGCTGCAAACGTGCCCGCGGTGGCCATATGAACGAAGTCGAGTTCCATTCATACTCGTAAATGTTTTGATTGTACTACAAGCCGATAATAAAGTTTTTGAAATATCTCAAATGGGTTGCGTTTTATTTAAAAAAAAAAAGTTGTCAATTCCTTGTTGGAAACCCCTATACATTCATCAAACAGGAAAGTAATCCAATTTAACAAAGCGTTTTTTATAAGCCACGAACTCATTAGATCGAGATTTTGTGGGATATCTGTTAATATGACGCCATCAAGAGTGGCTGATTTTTAGAGAGGAACAACTGACTGTTTTATATGTTTTTTATATATCTATCATATTACATATAAGGATTTCCCTTGGCATGTTTCCCAAACAATGCGCTTCTAATAAATGACCTGTGATTTTGTCTAATTGAAAACACTTTTCCACTGTATCTCTACCCTCGGTGTTGTAAAACTGATTATATTGGCTGACTTCTGATCAATAGGACTGATAAGTTTGAACTTCGTCATCTGCCTGTGAAAGTTGTGGAAATGGGAAATGTGAAAGTCTTATATGCTCGTATGTTACAAAACATGAAAGGCTTATAACTTATGTATATATATTCATCCACATCCACAGGAATCCGCAAATTTAGGCAACTCAAAAAGTATCGTAGTAATATTGCAAATGCTTACTTACTTAGGTGATGGAATAGTTCGGGATGACTGGGCATCAGCCAACAAGCCCTGCATGCTCCGTATTTACTTAATTGATTTCAATGGAAAACTACAAATTCGTGACGTGAACATCCTTCTGGTAAAATCTTCCCAGTTGCGTTGCACTAAAACCGACGACTCTCCGTGGCGAGGTGTTAAAGCCCAATTCGCTTTACATTTTCTAAACATCTTAAACGTCTAATGCACAATTGTTGGTAAGGTCGATGTACATATTAGATCTACAGGGTCTTATTGAACCACTTCCTCGAGAACCCACCAATGCGGAGAAAAATATAAATATAGCAGAGCTTAATTGGAAATGATCCTATACAGAGTTAACAGAATTTTCTTAGGTGCTTGGAGAGGGCTTTATTACGTAGTTGATTTTAGCCCGAAGGACATGGAGAAGCGGTGGAAAATTGTATGTTTCTTGGTTTCTGTTGAGGTGCCGTTTTCCGAAGTTAAAACAGATGCAAGATAGGTAAACTCCTATACGAGGACTACCGCTAAGCTGTTCTAGGTGCCAATTTTAATGTTCTATCCAATCCGTCGATATGTCTTTTTTGTTTCCTCACTCCTTGGTACCGCCTGTTGTTGTGTACTTATCACCTGTAATATGCTATATATGGCAGTCTACACTTTAAACACTTACGTCGCCAAAGACTGATAGAGAGAACAACTACATCAGATAATGTCGCACTACTTTATGTCGAGTGCACATTCAATTCTGGCCACCAGAGTAATTCCGGAAGATCTTCCTCGTGTAGGAGCTCAAACTAATTGGTGTGAAGATGTTTTTTTAATTTACGATTAAAGGCTAGTCGTCTGGAGGTTTGATATATGAATATGCCAGTGTAGCATAATTAAATATGTGTCATCGCTGCCAACCGATTTGCAGTCATCTAAGGACGTGTATACACAACAGTGTATTTGACAATATTAGTTGCAGCCCTCTTTATACCCTTTCTACTTGTCTTTCGTGCTTGCAAAAGGTGCAGTTGGAAGAATTTCAAATATTCAATTAGCGAAGTTTCTGGAGGTCTCTTGTGATTATAGTTTTCTGATGACAAGTGATACTTGATCATCTCATAATTTTTATTTCTTTTTAAGTTGTCCCTCATTTTGAAATCTATTGATCGTCACAAACTTACATGTATAAGTAAATAAATTTAAATTTTTGTAGGAAACAAAATCATAAATAGTAAGTACACTTACTTGAAAACTTTTTTTCCCCAAAATTGTTTCTTCCATTCAAATCCTACTTCAGACGTTTTCTTGATATTTCCGCCTACCCTTAACCTCTTTACAATTATGTACATTGTTCACTTATAGATGTTTAAAAATTATTTAAAAAAAAAATTAAGAAAAATCTGTGCCAGGAATCAGTTTACATTTTTATGTAAGCGTACTTGAATACACATCTTTTTGGAAACCCTTCACTTAAATTTGTTGGCTCATGTATGCTGACAATGTCAAGGTCTATATTCTCACTCACTGTCTATTTGTTTTGATTCCAAATCCAAGCAAAAATCGATTTTTTTTTCGCATTTTTGTTAAATTTAAAAATTCATGCGTATCTTTCATGATGATACATGAGATAAGTGAAAAATTACATCATGGTTAATAACACTGTTGCCAATTTTGTTTTCTTTAATCTATCTGTGGTGTCTGGCAAAGATGGATTTTAAGCTTTCAAATTTCAAATGTTTTCTAATGAGAGAGGAAGTTTTTGACAGATGATGTGTCACCTCTGGTTTCCGTTTGAATTTCATAAATAAATTCGACTTAATATTTTTGTTTTCGGTTTTTGAAATGTTTTGCTAAAACAGGTTTCAGCAAATAGGACTATGGGAAAACAAATTTTCACCAAGGCATTCGTGCAGTTATATTTTGAGATACGATGGCCTCTTCATATTCTTTTTCAAGCAGAAAGTTGAAAAAGAAATCATAAAAGTAAGTGAAAATCAACTTTTTGTGTAAAATCTTAAGAGGGGAATATTGAAAATTATATAACAGAAATAAAATTTGTACGAGAACTTCTTTCGAATAAAAAAAAACGCATCTGCTACTTAAATTTTCTAAACCAATTGCCTAGAGAACTTGCCTTATCGGATTTCTGATAATGCTAACAACTATGAAACCATTTGCAAACAGATGCCGCTAGGTTATTTTTGTTATTATTTTTATTTTTTTTAAACAGTGTGTCCCAAAAATCAACGTCAAGCCGGAAACGGGTGACAGGTCAAGTCGTGTCGGTTATCACAAAATTATAAAAAAAATCTAAGTCATGTACTTTTAAAATTGTTGGCACTCAAAAAAAAAAAATTGAGAGATATGACACCCTGTGACGATCTTTCAAGTGCTGTGACGTCAAATCTTTACTTTTCTTCGTTTTTTTTTTGTCACGTAACCCTGTTTAACTAAACTATTGCTTTTTGTCCATCCATGTGTCTCAAAATCATTAATCACCCAACTTTAACCGACTGTACCGACAAAAAAATGTACTATGGCATTTTGGCAAGTAACTTTAAAAAATGGCGTATTTAGTCTGGATTCCAAAATGGTATGACACTTGCTAGACTAATGCTTAATTGAGGACAAAAAAAAATATTTAATTCTTTTTAATAAGTTAAAATGAGTACCAAGTTTGAGCGAGATAGACAGTGACGCCGTGATTGGTTGGAAATTTACAGAAGAGTTACTCAGGGTTACGTGACAACAAAAAAATCGAAGAAAAGTAAAGATTTGCGGTCACAGCACTTGAAAGATCGTCACAGGGTGTCAGATCTTTCAATTTTTTTTTGTGTGCCAATAATTTTAAAAGTACATGACTTAGATTTTTTTTTTATAATTTTGTGATAACTGACACCGCTTGACCTATCACCCGTTTCCGGCTTGACGTTAATTTTTGGGACACTCTGTATAATAGAAAGGCGGACGTATCTATGTTATTATATTATTGTTATGTCAGTTGACAGTTGTTCATTCTACAAAAAAAAAAAAACAATTGAGTGGTTAAGTGGAGTTTTTGGAGGTTTTAAAACAAGGATAAAAGCTTAAGGTCTTAACATTTAACGGTGACAATGCCCCACAAGAAGGTCTGTGCCGACGATGGTTCAAAAAAATTTGTGCTAGTTTATTTGATCTCCATGGAATTGCTTGATCAAGAGGGCTCGACAAAGACAAAAGACAAAATCAATGCAGTTAGCAAATCAAAGTCAAGCGAACGCTGCAAGAGAGAACGACATGTAACATTTAAATGTCCACGACCTCCGACACGGAAGCAGGCCCTAATCAACACGGCTTTCTGAGAGGTAGATCAACTACCACTAACCTGGTCGAATTTGTGTCCTCTGTTTTCTCAGCCTTAGAAAAGTGGTAAAGAAGTTGACGTTATAACAACCGATTTCAGTAAGGCAAAAGCCTTATAAGATATCTCATAAACTAATCCTGTTCAAATTATCCGTCCTAGGCTTTGAACCTTTGCTAAAATGGATATCTTCTTACCTGGATAATCGTTTTTATAGTGTTCAGACAGACCTGAACTGTTCTATCAGCCCCCTTTCTTGGCCACTTCAGGTGTTCCTCAAGGTAGTCACCTAGGTCCACTTCTCTTCATCCTAACCATTAACGATCTTGAAAAGATCATTCATCACACAGTACTTTCTCTCTATGCTGTAAGCATATTTGTAAGCCAATTTCCTCACAACACAACTCCAGCCTCCTTCAAATAGATCTAAATAGTTTTTCCACCTGGTGCATCAAGACTGCTTGGAGCTCAATGTCGCCAAATGTCAATCGATTACCTTCTCACGTAAGTGCAACAAGTCTGCTCCCCGACTTTACCTTCTCTACGGCCAACCTTATTCAGTTTATCCGCGACCTTGGTATATTATGCGGCATGGAGCTTAATTTCCGCTCACATATTGATGAGATAATTACCAAAGCAAACTCATCACTTGGTTTCGTTAAAAGATGGTCCAAAGAATTTTGCAACCCGGACGTGACCAGATCACTATACATTACTTACGTTCGCCCCCATCTCGAGTATGCTAGCCAAGAGTGGTGTCCCTTTCAACAAGTTCATGTATCCCGAATTGAGAGCATCCAGCGTCGTTTTCTTCGATTTGGTCTTGGAGGTCTACCTTGGAACGATCCTCTCATCTTACCTCCCTATCGAGACCGTCTCATATTCATTAACCTGAATACTCTTGAGGAACGAAGGGACACAGCAGACATTCTTTTCATTCACCGACTCCTCTTAGACTCCGTCGATTACTCATACCTTTACAACTCCATTTTCTTTGAAACTAACCCTCGAAATCTACGTTGACCCCGTCTCTTTTATCTACCAATCTACCGCACCACATTTGGCTCTAACGAACCAATCTCCCGTATTCTGCGTAAGGTAAACTCCAATCTTTCCGTTTTCCATTTTAATCGCAGCACTCTCTCCCCCTAAGTGATAAGTCTTAGATATTGCAAAACCTTGATTTATATTAGTTTTTAAGTGCTAGTTTTTAAGCTTGTCTTAAGCCAAATAAATGGAAGCGTTAGCCACACCTCCAAAATAAAATATTTGGGCTTCTCAGTCATTTGAAGAAGTTTGAAGCGGTGATGAAAAATGGATTATTTACAAACGTGCTAACGGTCTTGGTCCCATATTAGTAGTACGTCTCAAATGACATTAACGGGATTTTAAGCGTGTCAACGAATCCAATATTAAATTCGAATATAATTGCATAGTTTGCATCATCGAGAAACGTCTAGAGCTCGAGAATCGTAACGCTGTGGTCAGTTTTTCGTCTATAAACGAGGAATTGTGAAGCTCACTGAAAGACGGTAATTTGTTTATAAATTGAAATATAAGCAAATGAATTTGGAAAACTTGCATCATGGCTACTCACGTTGCATACATTTAAGCTTTGGAAAAAAATTCGCACCACAGTTCTTGAAGCATTTTTCCACATATAGAAACGGAAACTGTTTCAAAAACTCTACTAAAAATTAGTTAGCTTAACCGTTAAACTACACATATGTATCTGTAGTGCAGAGGCTAGAAATGAGTTTAACATTTCAGCACAAAGAAGGTCTTCCAAAAACAGGTATTGTCACTTATTATCGTCATCATTGCAACTGATCTGACAGTGCTTGATTTCTGGGCACAATTTTATCCAATAATAGATAATAGATATTTTAGATGAAAAAACTTAGAGTTCCGCAAGCTCACGGTGAAGCTACGACCATCCTATAATACTTATAAAAATAAACCATTTTTTATACTTGACATTTTTAGACTTCCTGAAGATCTGTAAATTACATGTGGAGTTCGTAGATTTTTCAGTTAATACCATCGCCAGCGCCAGCCACTGGAAAATTCAATGAAGAAAGTGCAATTAGAGACGCCTGCTGTTGTTCTCGTAGGTTTTAAGTCGGTTAATAGAGAGATCATCTTAAGACTTTGTACAATTTTGATCTACATATTAATCAATATATGTATTATAAAATAACAAGTATCTTTGTATTGAATTGAGTATTAAAAAACAAAACGGCTTGTTTTTCCTTTACAAAAATGTATTTTGAAGACAATAAAGCATGTTTTACCGAATTTTTGCACTGAAAATTGTTTTATTTCAATTTTGATATTATTTAGAAATACTAAGTATATGTTGGAAATACTAAGTATGAAATAAAATTGAGGTAGTGGCTTGATTTTGAAACAAGTGTCAACATTTGCTTTTTTTGTGGGCACCTTTTTTAGGGGTAATTCTGGGTGGCCTCTTGGAGATAAATAAAGGCTATGACGAAACCAATGTCGTCGCTGTCGTGCCCTAAAATGACGTCTGTTTATGTCTGTGGATCCTGTTTGAATGCGAGACCTAGATATTTCCATTACAACATTTTGAGAGTTCTGTTGTACGTGATGAAAGTTAATTTAGAGGCTAATCAACGGCCTTGTTATGTTATTAGTACAAATTAGGCATGCACATGTGTTACCCTTCTTCGAGACTCGTGTTTACGTGTTGTTAAAGCAAGTTACACTGCGTTTCTTACCAACGAGTGGGTCAAGAACCGTAACAACTTTGCTTCAGCAACCTTTTGGTGGATGTTCATTATTCCGTCTTCTTTTCTTTTTTTTGGTTCTTTAATTGACCGCTTAAATATGCAACGCGTTTATTTACATCTAATGTTTCTCCCACATATCTGTGATGCTACTACGTCGCTTGTTGCTTGCTTGGCTACATTTGTGGATCTTTGAACCAATCTGCTGGCCGCTATATTTTGGACCACTTTATTAGTGAGTTTGTCAACGGTTTTGAATTGAAAGGACCAAATTATGTTTCTTTCGGCTTTTCTTCCAACCTCGGCTGGAACTTGAGCCTCTATTTGCTTTTTGAACTGGATTCTTCAAAACCAACTGATTGGATCAGCCTGAAATTTGCCCACTATCGGTTTCTGTGTGGAGGCTTCTGCGAATACTGCTGTCATTCGAAAAATGTTCGTCTCCGTCGCTGTAATTTACGTTGAAGCTGTACGAAAAGCTATCTCGTGCATAACAAATCTTTGAGTTTAAGCGACATTTTTTTTGTCACAAAATGCAGCGAAGTTTTCGGACCATGTAAGTCACCACCGCTCACTCTATATGCGGCATCGTCCGCATGGTTAGCGACAGAGCCTGAGTTTGATATTTAAATGTTCGCATTCCGATACGATTACTCTTTCTAAATAGATGTCAAAAGTTGAGTTTGCAAGTTTTGAAAAAACGGCAATGCAGATTTTCGGATTTCATACTGGTGGTTCGTAAGGGCTATCATCAGCGAAAATAAGAGAAACCGTTCCATTATATTTTTTTTTAAGAAATTATAATGCCGCAGCATGTTTTAAGTTGTTTTGAAAAATGGGATAGAGAGAGAAAGAAAGATGATTGGGCTCAGTGTTATTTCACTCCATGGGTGGCATCCAACATTTAATGGGAAGACTAAATTCTTAGTGGAAGTTTTGTTGTTGTTGACTTCTAGTCAACTACTCATCTTACTTGATTTTCATTAACTGAAAAAATGAATTTCTTTCAGGCGAGGCTTGGATTCGAACACCTTACCTTCCGATTTGGAAGCCAGTCCACGAGCGCTTGAGCTACGGCCACCACGGCTTCGTTAATGTGCTGCTTCAACAGAAAATCTTGAACGAAGTTAAAAACCTTGTACATCAACCTTAACTTCATTCCCGTTGCTCATATAACTTTCGTTTTAACATCGTCGTCGTATATATCGCGTATTATTCTTAAATACGTCTGGTTAATTATTAATTCGTTGTACCGTCCAAAGTAAAGCTCTAGGAACTCTGTCGCAATGTTTCTTCATAATTATCTGTAAATCTCACAAAACCCCATCGACTGCCATGGAGTTTAGTATTGGAATTTCTCGTGTCGCCTTTGCCTTTATGCAGTGTCACAAATAAGCATTTCCCGCATTGGTCAGGGATCCAATCGCCTCTCATCAATTAAATAAAAACAAATCCCGAATTCTTTGAAATCGGATGTTTCCTCTTTGTACGCGAAAGCCGAAGGAGCAGAACGCGAGGCAACTCTTTTTTAAGTAACGCGTTAAAATACTTTTTTCTTCTTGTTGTAAATGACGACTAAATGATATGTAGTAAGTATTTGTCGTTGCTGCTCAATGATAATCCGCATTGTATTAATTTTATTTCTCTCGAGAAGATTTTCTTATTTTAACAACTGTTAACTGTCGTACTACTTTAAGGATGACGAAACCACAAGTAGAAGCGATTATCACACTCCAACAGGATAGATATGTTTATTACTCATTGATTATTCTCCCGGCAAAAAATCTAGACTAATCAGCCCAATCTTCCTTTTGAAAATCATAGAAGCGCCGCTTGAGCTACTAAATATATTTTAAGGATGACGAAACCACAAGTAGAAGCGATTATCACACTCCAACAGGATAGATATGTTTATTACTCATTGATTATTCTCCCGGCAAAAAATCTAGACTAATCAGCCCAATCTTCCTTTTGAAAATCATAGAAGCGCCGCTTGAGCTACTAAATATATTTCCCCCCCCCCTCCCCCCCCCCCCCCTAACCAGACACAACACAGAAATTTACTCTCATTCGCATGTAAATACTTAAATCCGCTTTAAAGTCGGTTGAATCACTGGTTATTTACTTCGAAACTCAGAAAGCACTAGAGGTAATGTAATTGTCAATTGCCCAACCCTCTCAAGATTGAACTTTCCGAGAAGGAATAAATTGACTAGATTAACTGTATGTAGAAAGCGATCCATCAATTGCTTTCAGCATTTTTCTAAACATACTAGGTGGGGTGAAAAGTAACCTCCTTGACCGCCAGAATGCGCTGCTACTGCATAAAAGGTTATGGTGCCTTGAAGTCCGTTCATATTTAGGCAGACATGCCAAATTTCAGTGCGATACTGTCTTTAGTTTTGTTTTGACAGCTGATTGTTGTTGAGGTGTTTGGCATCATGTTAAGTATGGACAAAAAAGATTTTCATTCTCTCATAAAACATTATTTTTTGAGAGGCAAAACGGCGAAGGAAACAAAAGAAAAGTTGGATAAATATTATGAGGCTAATGCTCCGTCGGATTACAGAGTCAAATATTGGTTTCGAGAGTTTCGCGGTGGCCGCAACTCCACTATCGATCAAGTCCGCAGCGGCAGGACCTCCGATGCGGTTACAGAGGATAATGTCAAAAAAATACATGAAATGGTGTTGGCTGACCGGAAAGTGAAGGTGCGCGAGCTAGCAGATACCACAAAGATTAGTACTTATGAAAAAGTTATCCTGCCGCTGGGTGCCGCGCATGCTCACTCCTGAGCAAAAACACGAACGCGAGAGCACTTCGAAAGAGTGTTTAGACTTACTGATGCGGAATCGGGCGGACTTTTGGCGTGGATTGTTAACTGTTGATGAAACTTGGATCTACTATTACACACCAGAGAACAGAATGAGTGCCCGGCAATGAACTGAAGCCGGCACGAGGGCTCCGAAGCGGCCGAGCTAGGCTCGATGGGTCGGAAAGGTTATGGCGTCGGTTTTCTGGGATTGTCATGGCATACTCTTCGTAGACTACCTCGAAAAAGGAAAAACCATCAACAGCGAGTATTACTCTGCATTATTGGAGCGATTGAAGGGCGAAATCGCTGCAAAACGGCCTCATAGGAAGCGAAAAAAAAATTAGTTTTTGCAAGATAATGCGCCGGCGCACAAGAGCATCGCAACCACGGCTAAAATCAATGACTTACGGCTCCAATTGCTGTCGCATCCACCGTGTTCGCTCGATTTGGCTCCCTCGAACTATTATCTCTTCCCAAACCTCAAAAGATGGCTAATCAATAAAAAATTCAGCTGACGCGAGGAAATCATCGAAGCCACGGAGGAGTATTTTGCAGACCTTCCCGAAAATTACTTTTCGGACGGGATCAAGAAGTTGGAAAATCGCTGGAATAAATGTATCAAGCTAAAAGGGGACTATATTGAATAAAATAACAAAAAAACATTAAAAAAAAAAATTTCATTCCCAAGGAGGTTACTTTTCACCCCACCTAGTATTACAAATGCATACTAAAAACTTTACTACGTTATTAATGCCTAACTCTAGTAGTAAAAAATATTTAAAGCCGTGGATGCCGTATAACCTTTTGCAACAGAATTAAAATAAAAATAAATTTGCAGTGAAATGTATAAAACATCCTCAAAACATAAAACTTAAAAAATATTATGGCAAGCTTTGCAAAACCGTTCATAAAAACATTAAAGGAACGCGTGATAGGTTTTATTCGCTAGGGGTAACATAAGAGAAGAATGGAAAGTGGTTGGATAGTACTCGTATTCTGGGTAAAAATGATGGTATAAGCCACACTGATTCAAGTATCATTTCTAATAACTTCAATGATTATTTTATTGATATTCGGAAAAACTTAAACCGTCTGTTGTGTCTGTTGCAGGCTGCAATTGCTCGATATCTTCGTACATTGCTGAAGATAATATTCAATCCAATAGTTTTGTTTTTGAGTCGTTTTCTTCAAATGAAATCTACAGAGCCATATTGTCTTTAAAAAATAAGAATTCAAGTGTACAAGTGATGGCATATCGAGCGTGTTATTGAAACAAATTTGTCTATATTTGGTGGGGGGACCGAGATGGCTGCCTTGTGGAACTCCAGAGGTGGCCAAAACTGGAGCCGAGTGGGCTGACCTAAAACGAGCACTATAAAAACGGTTTTCGAGGTAAGAGGATATCCATTTTAATAGTATGGGTTCAAAGCCGAGGGCAGACAATTTAAAGATTATTAATCGATGAGAGATTTTATCGAAGGCTTTGCTAAAATCGGTTGAAACTACATCGACTTCGTTGCCATTCTCAAGGGCAGAGAGGGCAAGGGATACGAATTCAACGAGATTTGTGGTGGTTGACCTACCCTTTAGGAAGCCATGTTGCCTAGGGGAAATAAGTGATTTGCATTGGAAGCTTAGAGCTTCATACAAAATACTTTCGAAGAGTTTGGGTATATGGGAGAGTTTAGCGATGGGACGATAATTGGTTATTTCATTCTTTGATCCTTTCTTGTGGATCGGGGTTATGAAGGAGGTTTTCCAAGCCTGAGGAAATTCTCCTTGTGAAAGGGATAGACGAAGGAGATTAGAAAGAGCAAGGGAAAGAGAGGAAGAACATTTTTTAAGCAATATGGCAGGGAGGCCATCTGGGCAGGGTGTGAATTCGTCATTGAGTTGCTGCAATTTATATTCAATATAAGACGGGTCCAAAATATGAGAGAGAAGTGGGCCATTGGAGAAGTTCAGTAGGTAACTAAAATAGGATGGATCTGGTACAAAGGAGTCGTTGGTGAAGGATTGTTTAAAAAAGGTGGCAAATAGCTCGGCAATGGTGAGTGGATCGGTTGATGACCTGTTGTTGAAAGAGAAGGAAGGAGGGTAACCATCGGACTTTCTTTTGTAGCTAACAAATTGGAAAAAGGACTTAGGGTCGTTTATAAGGTTGACTTGCGCATTGTTAAGGTAGCGCTGGTAAAGGGAATCGCAAAGTTCAGTGAAATGAAGATAGGCACCAAGTTACGAGTAGTTGGAATAGTCGGATAGCTTATTTCTCTTATTTCGTAAGGAACGAAGCTTGCAATTATACCAGGGAGGACTAGTAGATGCTGTTTTAAGGGGGGAAAATGGAACGTAAAGGGAAAAAGAATTAAACATTTCTTTATAAAAAATGGATAAGGCATCATTTATACTTAGGTTGTGAAAGTTAAAGAGGGATCTGCTGAGATATTCACTGATTTTGTGAAAGTTTGCTTTATGAAAGTCGTGGGATAAGAGAGTTGTGGGGGGAGTGGACTGGAATGAAGAGTTATGAAAAAATGAAAGTAGAAGGGGGGGGGGGGGGGGTACTTATCGATTTTTGAGAGAGATAGGGGACAGAGTGAGACTGAGGAGTTAATTGGATCTGTTGTGAAAATAAGGTCTAATTGCCTGCCCATATACTCGTAATTGAATATACCACTGACTTGGCATAAACTTGAGTCTGTTAAGCTATCTAAGAAGAGACATTCCTTAGCTGAGTTGGCATTTGAAGCGATGAAAAACGCTGATGGAATCCACTATAGCTGAGGAAGATTAAAGTCGCCGAAAATAAGGATATCATCAATAGAGTCTGACAGGTCAATTAAATGGTCGATCGCATCAATAACAAATTGGTAAGATTCAATAGGTTGAGCTGGTAGGATGTAGCAACATATAACGTAAAGGGACTTGAGAGGGCGTGATATTTTTACTGCGACAAAGTCGGCTTTAGAGGATGAAGAAATTGTAATGGGAGAAGAGTTAAGGCTGTTGTCCATCGCCAGTAGGACGCCTCGACAGGGGGAATTTTTATTTGTGCGGGTAGGATCGTCGTCGCGAAAAATATTAAAAGTAGGGGGGAGCAATTCCTGGTTCTTGATGTCGGGAATCAAATTGGTTTCGGTCAAGGCGTAAATATCAAAGGGAAGAGGATGCGATTAACGTAAGGCAGTATTGGTTTTAGAGCGAAGACCTCTTACATTCTGATAGTAAAATGTAAGAGGGATGTTGTGGAGTGGAGGTGTTAGGCAGGATAGTTTAAGGGCTGGCAAGGGAGGCACGTTATGGACGAAAAAAATTGTCGTGGTCGGCTCGACTTCGCTGTCGGTGTGAGACTCGTTTAGAGTGAACGTTGTTGCCGAATGCAGCAAGATCGTCTGCTACTTTCTGAGGGGACATGTTAAAAATCTCGTGGTACGTGACATAAAGGTTCCTAAGACTGATAGGGTCGGTAGGTAGCCTTCCTGCTGGATGGAAACCATGACGCTTCATAGCAGACCGAGTCCGATTTGTCATGTAGATAGGCAAGAAAGAGACGAATATTTTCATATATCTTTCTTTCTCTAAGCCTAGAGAGTGCATATCGACTTTCTGTAGTGCCATTGGTTTGCTGTGTTAGTTTAAAAGTGGGGGGAAAAGGGGATCAAGAATAGGAGCAGTGGAGGAGGGAGATGGAGATAAATGGTTGGATGTGGAGTTGGACGAGGGTTGAGATGTGGGGTTTAGGGTATGGGAGTTAATAAAATTAGGGTACTTAGCTCCAGTTTTAAGGTCGAAGTTAGGAAATGAGTTGCTAGCTGGGTTTGGTGGCGTAGAAGATTGAGAAGGGATAGTACTGGTGGTTGGGGTTAAGTTGAAAGAGACGCGTTGGCGTAAGGGCTTCGGTAGAACGAGGGGAATTAGGGGATTTGAAGATTAGAAGATTGGTGTGTAAGGGCTTTGTATCGGATAAGTGAGGAGGGAGAGTCTTTTTTGAAGTTTATCGTTAAAACTACGTTTATTTTTGAAACTTTCATTACTCTCGAGATGTGCGTTTTCTCGTTCCTCAGAGCATTTGGTGATACTTATCTTCCCAGGTTTAGTTTCCTTAACAGGAGGAGTAGGGAAATACCACGAATATTTGGTTGGGGTGTTTACTTTGAAGCTGCAGGAACTATTGGAATCAGCAGGGGAAATCATCTGGCACTCGCTAATGGTGATAGCATAACTTCGATGAAAGAAATTCCGCAACCAAAAAACATCAGCGTGTTGAGGAGCCCTTTCAACGAAGAATGCCGTATGGTTTCCCTGTTTCAGCTTTTCGAGTCTGTTTTTCCATTCGGAGGGGGTCCATGGAGTTCCGAATTGTTTAAGCAGTTTGCGTGGAGCGGCGACGGGCGGGATTCTAGTTGGTAAAGGCAAAACGGTTTTGGTTTCCGTTGTTAGAGTGGCGGGAGGAGTATTTGAAAATGATGGCAAGTGAGACTCCGTGTCTACTAATTCATTATGAATTGAGATATTGAAAATTTGATCGGGTATTCCATCGATTTTGTGGGAAGCCAATGTCACTTCTTTACCGATTTCGGCAACGGTCAACCGAGTTGCTATGAGTTCTTCGCTGACGTCAATCATTTTTAGGGTCAGGTCATCGAGCGTAGAATCTGATGGATACGGGGTGTGATGTGTTGTTTTGGAGGAGGATTGAAAAAGAAAATCGAGATCAGTACGGCGAAGGTTGATAGAGTCGTTTATGTGTGTGAGTTCGTTGGATATAACGAGGTTGGCAAAATTTGTTTTGAGGAAAGCTTTTATTCCATCGAAGTGATATTTGATCACTTCGCTCTCGTTGTCGTGGTTAGATTTGTTTTTCGACAAATTTTGGATCGCTGCCAGTTGCTTTTCGATCATTCTTTCTGTGGACTTGTAAGCTTCCACATTACTGTCAATGCAGTTTATTCAATTCTGTCAAGAATAGTTCTGCTAATATGACCATTCTCGGTTAGCATCGCATTAATAGACTCGTTGTTGCATTTAATTGCTAGCATAACGTGAGCCAAGGTGATCTCTTTGCGCTCGTTGCAGTAAAAATTAAAGAGACTGCAATATTCCTTGAGGTAGGTAATGGATCTCCAGGTAAGTCCGATGCATATGGCATGGAATCGGCGTTGGGGTCATCAATTGAGCACAAAACACTAGCACAGCACTTTTCCATTATTTGTTTATTGAGGTTAAATTAGGTCGACGAACAATTTTTGTTTGGATCTTTTTTTTTTTGTTTTGTGTTTGGGGTTAAAACTGGCACAGTTGAATTTGAGCAATCGGCAGACAAAACTAGGTCGACGAACAACGACGTGAGATATACGGAGGCGGCAGTTTACGGGGCTTTGAAAAAAAGTGGAAAAAAATAACTGAACTCGGTATACGGGAGAAAAAGAAAAACACGTCCGCACAGGTTGACAATTGCAATACAATGGACCTTTGTTGATAGTGCAAAAACATTTAATTCGAATTATTTGTAATAAAAATCGTCTAACTCAGAGCTGGCCTCTTTTTAAAGCCCAGCGTATCTTTATGTCTTTAAAGTGCTGAGAGAATTCTTTAAAAAAAATTGGTAATATTCCTAGCAGGAACTCCCAGTTATACAGTCTACGTATAAATAATATGAACCTTATCAGCGTACCAATCACTTACAAAACACATTTTTCACTTTTCTACATCGTTACAGCTCCTACATTTTTCAATAAGCTACCATTATTTATCCGGACAGCACTTAATTTTCATTCGTTTCTTAAAAAATTAAAAGTCTGGTTATTCATATTCGACTATTCTACTGCTGAATCGTTTTTGAGAAGTGTATCATAATCATCAGCACAAGTTAATCTTAAAGTTGTACATATATGTATATTCATATCTTTATTGTTTGAAATGTTATTTTATTGAATTTTAATGTAACTACTATATTTTTGAATTAAAGAATTTTATATTATGTTTGAAGTCAATTAGTATTAATGGCGAACTGATTGTCACACCACATCAGATATTAATTTTTTCATTTTAATTATGAATTCAGTAGTCATTCCGCACTAACTTCTAAGTTATAGGATGATTACTATTATTTAATCGCGTATTAATTAAACAACTTTTGTTAATTAGCTTTAAGCTTTGGAACTAAATGAAATGAATACAATATAATACAATATCAGAATCCATCCTATCATTGAAAATTTTACATTTCATTTGGATAGGAAACCCCTTGAGTTGAAATATTGAAACAAAAACTGTGGTCAATTTTCGAACAGTATAAGGGAGCTTTCGCTGTTCTATTTTATACTATTTTACATTTACATTTACATGTATACTATATTTCAAAGTTCATACATTATAGAAAAGACAAAACACGAAAAGAAATCACAGAAAAAAAAGAAACAAAAGTCAACATACACATAAAATTCTCCGTTAAATATAATAACTTCCTTGCCATTTCAGTACTTAGTTGGTCTAGCTTTTGCGGCCAAGCTTTTGGGTTACTTTTTTTGGAATTTGCGACCACTCATGAGTTTTTTTTACTAATTTTATGTTTTCTATCAATTACTACCAAATTACCTACGCCAGACGCTAACAAGCAGCCCCATACTAAAACATTACCTCCACCTTGTTAAATGGTTGAGTTTCCTCCATATCCTGCTTCGCGTCAACATAAACTTGATTTCTTGAAAAGAACACCGTTCCAAAATGTAAACTCATCGTTTTCATGAAGTCTGGCAAACTCGAAGCGTTTTTCCTAATTTGCCGCACTGATAATTGCCTTTTTTAGCAGTTCCAAACCGTTGTTATATGTATAGACATCCTTCCCGGTTGTATCCTTGATGTTAATAGCTAAGGTTTTTGACGATGTACGCGATCATATTATACACTTATTAAAACATTTTTTGTAAAGCAATTTACGAGTAAATATCCTAATCATTAGTTTTCAGTTAAAAATCTGAATTTACAATTTTTAGTGAACATTTTCACTGTACGTGGACTTATGTGCAACACTGTGTGTATATAAAAGTAAGACGATTTCAAAACGGACCAATTCTATTTATGTTATGTCGTAGATGAATAAGCATAAATATAATAAGTATGTAGTAGTGTTATGAGTAAATAATAGCAATAAACTTTGTGGCTCTGGAATATACTTTGTTTAATATTTAGGAGGCATCTAATGAGAGCGGGACAGGGACATGCTTCTCTGTCGAGTAGGTCTTATTGTGTCGTGGTGTTCTGCGAAAGACGCTGCAACGAAGAAGATCGATGTGTTGATAGGCAGTAAAGGACTGTGGTAGGCAGTTTTGGTGAAATCGTAGTGCGGAACACACGCAAGCAAGCTTTACTGCGCAATCGAACCATGTCGAAAAATAATCCTTCTCCATTATGAGAAGTGGGATCGGCCCCGCCGAACGAAAATACTGACACGATAACACTACTGACACGATATTAGAGCAACAACATCGTAATTTTCAAAGTTTAATAAATGCAATGCAAGTGACAAACTCGGTATCGCGAAGTGCAACAGTGAAATTACCTAAGTTTGACCCGGCGAATGGTGCAGACGCAGTCGCTTGGTGTAAGACTGCGAATCTAATTTTGACCAGCAATCCCCTGGAAGGCCCCAATCTGGTCATGGTACCGAACTCGACACTGGAAGGAGACGCTCTACAGTGGCTATCACAGATTAGCCATGAACAGCTTACTTGGAAACAGTTCGAGGAATTGTTTCTGCAACAATTTGACGGCAGCGAGACACCAGCGGCCATTGTATTTGATCTTCTAAATAGTCGACCGCATGCTGGCGAGTCAATGCCGCCGGTATATAAGTTAAGAAAGCAAATATTTAATTCCTCGAAGAGCAATTTACTGTTCCCGTCAAACCAAATGCTGACACAACGTCTGGAACATTTGACACTTGTGCAATGCCATGCATTCCATCACGTACTGTGACGGTAACTCGAGAATACCTATGGGAACATACTCACTGCTGGGTGCATGATTGGAGCATGTGGAATAGTATTTAAGGTAGATTAAGAAACATTGTAATTTCAGTCTAAGTTTTCATTTGTAAGGGGTAACTCTGCCCAAAAGTTAAATAAAGTTTTTTTTTTTATGAAAATAACTTAGCGTTATTTAATTTATACAAATCGACTTACAACATCATTGCTAAACAGATGGGAAGGCATAAGCAAAGAAGAGATTGCCGTGTAGATTGTTCTGGCACACGCTGCGCAGATTAATAACCGTTTACACCAAACACTATATACCACATGGGTAAGCACGCGCGGAGGGCTACAACAACAAGTGACAAGCGTATGCCTACGGAAAGCGAAATGAACAAACTCCGTCGTACGATGAACATACAAAACGACAGAAGACATTACACCACACACAAATAAAATGCCATTATTGCGGACGCCTTGGTCATAAGGTTACAGCATGTCAGAAGAGGAGAAACGATAAGACGAATATTCGAAGAAATGAAAACAAAGGAAGAGAGCGACAACCAGTATCATGCTTCAAGTGTGGCAAAGTCGGTCACATAGCATCGGCATGCATGAAGGATATAACGACGACGAACGGTACGGGCAGCAGCAACAGAAGCGTCGAGAAGCGAATCGATTTGTGCACGATTGTGCAGCCAGGTGGAACATTTTACCAATTGGGTAAGATCTTTTTATTTGTATTTGACTCGGGAGCTATACAAGATTAAAGGGTAAACGATTTGACAATTTAGTAATTTTGAATGGTATTGGGCAGGATGCCGTGCATAGCACAGTTCAGATTCTATCAAGTGTTGAATGTTCTCAATTTTCTATAGAAATATTATTTCATATTGTAATAAGTAAATTCTTGAAACACAATATTATCATAGGTCGTGAGATATGTAGCCAGGAGCTGGGTGTTGCCATGGACGCCGACAGTTTCAAAATTTTTAAAGTTAAGACAGTCAATGCTATTGCAACCAAATCAAACTGCAACTATCTTGATCATCTGAATAATGATGAGGCATTGAATGATTCTGATAGGGCTACATTGATAAGAACCGTATGCGGATAATTTTATTGATGGTATACCTCTAAACCGAGTTACGACAGGTGAATTAGAAATCCGCCTGATTGATCTAAACAAAACGGTCCAGCGAAAACCATACAAACTGAGCGATGAAGAGAAAAGAATTGTTCGAAATGAAATTGAGAAAATGTTAGATGCACAGATCATACGTCGTAGTTGTTCTCCGCTTGCGAGTCTGATGCTTTCAGTTAAAAAAAAAAAGGATGGTACTGATAGATTTCCGTGAATTAAATTCAAACACCGTTTCGGATAGATTTCCCTTACCACTTATTTCTGTTCAGATTGATAGAATGCGAACGAGTAGATATTTTTCCAGTTCAGATATGGCAAGTGGTTTCTACCAAATCCCAATACATCCGGATTCCATCGAACGAACAGCATTTGTAAGTCCAGAAGGACAATTCGAATTTCTTTCAATGCTTTTCGGCTTGAAAAATACGTCCTCCGTATTTTAGCGAGCCATCACTAGAGCGCTTGGCGACTTTGCCTACTCATACGCTATTTTTTATATTGACGACGTGATGATAGTCGCCAGCACAAAAGAAGAAGCCTGCGCACGATTGAAAACTGTCTTAGAAACATTATCCAAGGCGGGATTTTCTTTCAACATTAATAAGTGTTCATTCCTTCAAACCGAAATTAAACCGAATCCACGCAAAATACAAGCACTGGTGGCAATGCCTCCACCACAGTCTGTTGCGCAATTGAGGCAGTTTATAGGGTTAGCAACATATTTCAGACAATTTGTACCACGATTTTCAGAAAAAATGAAACCATTATATCATTTGACTTCTAGAAATGCGAGTTTTGATTGGAAGCCAAGGCATTAAGAAATACGCCGTTAAATTATTGACACATTAGCAAGTGATGTAGTGTTGATCATCTTTGATCCGAAATATCCAATAGAGCTACACACAGATGCAAGTTCCGATGGCTACGGAGCAATACTGATCCATCGAGTGGATGGCAAACCAAGAGTAGTTGAATATTATAGCAAGTGCACTACAGCAACGGAATCCAAATATCACTCGTGGTATATACGGATTGTAACTCGCTCAAAGCCAGTCAAAACAAGAAAGAATTGACACCGAGAGTGTATCGATGGTGGACTTACCTACAGGCTTTCGAGTTTTCGATAGAATACCGTAAAGGAAACCAAATATGTCATGTGGATTGTTTGTCACGGAACCCCATTTTGAGTAAGGCAAAATCAAATAAAGTCAGTGAAATGAATTTTGATCTTGCTGAAATTACAAAAAACTGGCTCCTCGCCGAACAGCAGCGCGATCCAGAAATATGTTCGGTAGTTTCCCAGTTACACAAAAATGAACTTAAGGAAGAAATTTCCGGAACGTTCGAGATTCGCACTGGAATATTATTTCGCAAATTTCAACGACACGGTAGAACTCGATGTCATCCAATTATTCCCAGGGCATTCAGATAGTCCGTAATCAACCATGTTCACGAAGCCATTATGCATCTGGGATGGGAAAAGACAGTAGACAAAGTATACGAACAGTATTGGTTCGAGAATTTATCGAAGTACGTCCGAAAATTTGTCGAGAACTTTGCATCACATGCAAACACTCAAAATCAACAACTGGAAAGCCTCAGATGGAGCTGCATCCTATTCCCAAGGTAGACATACCTTGGCATACGATCCACATAGACATTACTGGAAAGCTCAGTGGTAAGAACGAATTGAAGGAAAATGTAATATTTGTTTGTTCACTTCTATCATACGTTGAATCTGGATGCGGAAAATTATTATTAAATCTGTGAAAGCGGCAATTTCTATTTTTGGTGTGCCTCAGCGAATTATTGTTGATCAGGGTAGGAGCTTCGATTGTAATGCCTTTCGTGAATTTTGTGCAACAAACGGACAGGTGGAACGCGTGATGAGAACGCTTAAGGGTATGTTGACGGCAGTAGAGACGAGTCGGCGCTCCTGGCAAGATGCACTCAGCGATGTCCAATTGGCTATGAACTGTACGACGAATAGGGTAACAAAAGCTTCGCCCCTAGAATTGTTGATAGGAAAAGTGGCTAGGCCAATGAATCTCTTACCAATGATAAATGAAGAGAAAGTTGATATGGTACAGACTAGATCTCAAGCTAAAATGTTAATTGATAAGAATGCGCTTTATGAAAAGAAACGTTATGATCAAAGGAAAGCAAAAATTGTGAAACATAGGGTTGGGGACCACGTCTTGCTCAAAGGAGAAGAACGACACCAGACTATATTGGATCCAAAGTTTAAAGGACCATTTGAAGTGATAGAAATTCTGGATGGTGATCGTTACAGACTAAAGTCGTTGTCTGGTAACAGAACATACAAGCATTCCCATGATGCTTTGAGAGCAATGCCGATTTTTTTTTTTATAATTTATGCGCGCCTAAGGGGTTAGATACCCTTTTACTGTTGCCACGGCGCGGGCGGAAAGGTAGAAGGAGGAGAAAGGAAAATTGGCTTTTTGTAGTGGTTTGAAACTCAGGGGTGGGAGTGCGAATAGGACGGAGAGTTTTTTCTTCACTCAGAGTGATTCGAAGGTTATAATTCACAGTATTTTTTTGTGTTTGGAACTCTACAACAGCCAAATCTACGTGTCAGTGTTATGCCTTCACACGCAGAATTTTTCTGTCTGAGTTCCAATTACACAAATGAAAAACTTGAAAAATTTGTCAATGGGTAGGATTCGAACCTTAACCCTCCGAGTGAGAAGCGATTGCTAGTACCACTACACCACGGCTACCCCATAATAAGGAAGTTACGTTGGAAAACGATTTAACCTTTACTGAAGGTGAAGAACTGAAGAACTGAGACAATCCTAATGATGAATGAATAAATGAGATAGATGATCTCGTGGTGGCTTGTTGAGTGGCCAGTGTAAAACGTCTCAAAATTGGCACTATGGCATGAGGGTGACCAGGTGGCTTGTCGAGTGGCCAGTGTGAAATGTCTCGAAGAACAGTCGGTGAAGGAACTGTTTCTTGTATTATGATATGTTGGAAAGACATTGTTACGTTCATTTCATTTCATTTTTCATTTTAAATGCATTTTCATTATTTTAAATTCATTAATACTTATACGCTATACAAAAAAATGCTTAAAAATTTGCTTAATATACTTAAAATTATCTTATTTTAACTTACTGGCCCCATACGGGTACTCTAAATTAAACATAATACTTAATCAATGTCTTTCGACGTTTCGTACGATTACAAATCTTTTTTTTTTTCTATATTTATTTAAACTAAAACTAAGAAAACAATTTTATTTAATACAAAAACTTAGTATACGGACTTTTTTTTTCTATAAAATCTTAAAAATGTATATATCATACAATTTTATTTTTTTTTTATTCCTAGAGGCGTTACCCGTTCTTCCGTTCTTTTAGAGAAGCTGTTACCCATCTAAGTTTTTATATACATTTTTTTTAGCTTTTTTCTTAATTTTTTTTTTTTAATTTTTTTTGCTCTTATATCTACCTTAATCCTACTTAAATCTATGTAAGCCGGCCATGACTAAAAAATTAGGCTAACCGACTTTGCTTCCGGGTGAAGTTATATTGTACTAGAGGAATACGACGAAGAAACTTCCTCTCCTTCATCTAGCCACCAAAATTGTTGGTGCTGCCGAGCAACATCCCTTATGTCGCGACTCCCTACCGACCTACTGAACCGGAGACGCTCCGCACTGCCATGTGCGACGTCTCTGTCGTAGTTGAGTCGCCTGTCCGCAACTGTTCGAGCAACGTGGAAGATTAGCGGCACCGCCAATCTGTCCTGGATCAGACCTTTCATATCTAGGTAGAGGAACGCTTCTGGAGGAACAAAACCGTCAAAGCGAACTCTCTCGTGATACATATAATTAGGGTAGTAAGCAACGGAGATCAGGTTGTTCGATGAGGTCATTGCTCTTGCAATGTGCCTTCGAGTCAACTTAATGACGAAATTGTTCACTCTTATTAAGTTCGCCCTATTGTACAAAACCTCATTAGAATAGAATTTTATGTACTCAGACTCTGGTGTTCTGTATAAGCGAAGACAAGTCCTAAGACAAGCCCTCTCAAACACCCGAATCTTTTCCAATAAACTTGCTCTCACGTTGAGCCACACGGGACATCCAAATACAAGCATGGGCCTGATAAGGGCCATGTAGCAGATTATCTTCACCCTCGCATTGAGTTGGCTGTTATAAAACAGTTTCTTTGTAAAGCCAAAAGCACCTTTGTTAAAATACAGATATTGATCTAGCCAGATCCCAAGGTATCTAACTACATTTCGACAAGCAAGTGGCTGCCCGTGCTGCCCCACGATCGAAAACTTTCACCAATTCTTTCTGGTATCCCTAGAGGCCCCAGACAAAGGCGTCCTAAACAAAATGGTTTCCGACTTCTGAAAATTGATTTTCAACTTCCAGTCATCGCAATATCGTTTAATTTTTTCGAAGTCACGTTGCAAGAGTATATTAATAACCTCAATCTTTGGACCTCATCTGTACGCGTTTAAGTCGTCTGCGTACGCTATGGCATGGTGAAGTGAACCTTTTAATGTTAAATGTTCCAGCAGAAGTCACATCGCCATTCTTCACGATGAACTGTCTACTGGAGAGCATATCAAAAAGAATATACAGCAATAGTTTACTAATGCCCAACCTGTCCAGCTTGAAAAAGAGTCCCTCTAACCATACGGTATCGAAGGCCCTTTCCAAGTCAATCAGGCAGGCACCAGTGCACTGATTCTTGCCTTTGTTCCATTGGATATCAGGAACCAGTTTAGACGCAGCATGAATAACATCGTTCCCCGCCTTGAAACCGAATTGATTATCCGGAACTATATGTTTGTCCTCAACCCACTTAGTCAGGACTCTATTGCTCACCTTCTCAAAAACCTTACTGAAGTTTGGAAGGAGACTGATCGACCGGAGATTCGCCGGATTGGATGTGTCTTTATCCCTTTTGGGGATGGGGTGTACCACCGCTGTTTTCCAATGCGCTGGATAATGTGCATTATTCATTGCATTATTAAACAGGGTAGTATAAATGTCCACCGCTTCTAGTGGGAGATGTCGAAGCACAATGTTCCGTATTTCATCGGTTCCCACTGATTTCTTACTTCTAAGCGATTCGAAGATCGTTTGGAGCTCTGCCTTCGAAATTAACAGTGGTAGTACCATCTCATTGGTGATGACATTATTTGCCATATTCTCGTCACTGAACTGGGTGAAACCCGAGCTCTCGAATCGCCAATTCACAATTTCATTTCGAAGGTAGAAATTGTGCACAAGGACTCGATTTTCCAGGTCGTGGTTCGGGCCAATGATGTCATTCGCCTTATATACTTCCTGGAAGGTCGCTCCTATAGCCTCAACCTTCTCCTGCGGATCCTCGATCACAAAGAAGTTGTCATTATCAACAGCCTCATTTGGATCTATGCCTACTGCTGTAAGTATGTTCTCGTTGTCCGTCGTTCGGGCGATTTTAAGACACGAAAGATCGTTTTGATTTTTTCTCCGAAATATTTTATTTATTTGCGGAAACATATTCGGGTTGCTGGTGTTTACATCTCGAATTTTTTTGTTCCAATACAAACTTACAGATGCTCAGCAGCTTACTTTTATGTCGGTACAATGCGTCAATGGTAGCGTTGCGGAATAAGTCTTCGTCGTCAGTGTGTTGATACTGAGGTATCGTTTTGCCCATTGTTCGTTTAATTAGTTTTAGATACCTGTCAATCTCCTCGTTTGACAGATTTCTATTGGACGGTGGGTAGAGCGAATTCGAGAAGAGTGCTCTCGTCAGTGTTTTGGAGAAGTGTGTCCAACGCACCCTACTATAGTTGTAGGCATGCCTTTGCACAAACTCGTCCAATTCCGCAGCTTCGTTCGGAACGGTTATTTCGGTACTGAGACCGCAATGGTCACTGTCATACGCAAAAGTGCTTAGAGAGTTTATGGTATGTTGGTTAGTACATGTCAGGTATATTCGTGTGTCGAACAGCAGGAGATCCAAATAGGACCCGTGTCTAGGAAACGACGGACTATCCGTCGCCTTGAGGCCGAGTCGATACATTATACTGTGCTGACCCCACCAATTGAATAGTAGGTTCCCTCTAGTATTTAGTGTATTATTTCCCCAATCTCTATGTTTGGCGTTGAAATCTCCGTCGATAATAAAGTAATTCTCCTCCAATTCCAGTCTTAGGAATCGAAAAAGTGTCTCGAGCTCTGAGATGAATAAGGTGGATTGAGTAGCCTTAGGTGAGGGATATACACGATGCATAATTCTAGTACATGGAACTTTCGTAATACACGACTGTATATTCTTTTGAAGCGCAGTCCTTTTCTTACAAAGATCGCAACGCCTCCTCCCTTAGTGGAGTTGGGTCGGTTTCTCCGTACTATTTTATACATTTTGTGCCTTAATTTGTGTCTTTTGGTAAGCTTAGTTCCGCTAACCAAGAGCACATCAGGGGCTTGGTCTTTAAGTAACTTAAACAGTGTGGCTCTACGTTCGAACCTAATTAGTGAATTAACATTCACTGCAAGGACCTTCAGGGTTTGCTCCGCCATGTACGTACCCATTACGACTGGAGGTGCGTTAGGCCCGGCAGCAGCGCGTATATTTGATCTACCCGCTTAGCCTGTTCCTGTATTTGACGCTGAAGCTGAGCCATCTGCCCCTGAATGGAGAGCAAGATAGCCAACATTTCAAGTACAGGTTCCGGTGCTCTAGGCCTGGGGCCTGAGAAGCTACCTTTGGTTGTTGTACCGTATTTCCCCTACCTGCCACCATTTGGGCGTAGGTAACGTGGGGAGTAACGACTGGTATTTGTGTCTGCACGAGTGGACGTTTAATTTCCACTTTCTGCTGCTGAGCCAGATTTACTCTTTTGATGTATTGGAATTTGGGACAACCCCGATAATTTGCGGTGTGTCCCGTGTTCCTACATAACGCGCAAGAGAGTTGGCTTTTTTCTGACTCTCCGTCCTTGCTAGAGCGCATTCCTCGGAGTTGTGGTTCTTTCGGCATTTCACGCATCGAGGTTGCATTTCGCAGTTCGACGCGGCGTGCCCGAACCTTTGGCAACGAACACATTGTAAAATGTTTTCGCTCCTCTTTAATTTTTCCCAGTGTACAACCTGGTAGTCTAGGACTTTGATGCTCCTTAGACCATCCAGTTTGCTGGTAGGACTAAGCTGAACCAGGAAGAACGGTAGTTTCCGCTTCTCCCTTTTGGCTCTAGCCGTGACGAATGGCTTAACCCCTACGAATTTGAGCTCTTCGCTTCCTTTTCTTTCAGCAGTGCAAGGAGCTCCTCCGGATCAGTCGACGGTTCTAATCCCATCAGCAGCATTGTCTGCAGCTTTTCACTTTTCGGTGTGAAGGAGAAGAACTCCGTCGTCGAATCCCTTAGCAGGTTCTTAATTTTGTGATAGCGCTCCGCTGTATTGCAGTGGATCGCGTGCCTATCTAAACTAAGTCTTTTAACAAAAAAATTATTGCCTATGGCCGACTTACATAATTCTATCGTATCTTTCAATTGCATCTTGAATGTGTTGATTGGAGGTACTCGTTGCTTAGTTGATTTCTGTGGTTGTTTTTGTTGTTGTTGCTTTTGTTGTAGCTGTTGTTTATGCTTCTGCTGCTGCTGCTGTTGTTGTTTCTTATGTCGTTGTGATTTTTGTTGTTATTGCTGCTTTTGTATGTTTTGTTGTTGTGTCGAATTTTTCTGTATGTTTTTTTGCGGTAGAGACTCGCTTATTTGTGACTGCTTCTGTGAGTCATGGAGTTGTTGCTTCTTCTGTCTCCTCGCATTTTGCTTTTCTTTAATAGCCAGTACCTTTAGTTGCAGCTCTTTGATACTGCTATACATTTCTTGCATCTCTGCCTCTTCGTCGTCTGACTCTGAGGCGGCTAACGATGCGAAAATGTTATCACCTCCCATATAGTGTCCTTCTCCACCGTCAGATACATATGGGAAATCGTCTTTGTCAATTTCTTTTCTGTATTGTTGTCGTGCTGCTGCCCTTGACGATGTTGTTGGCGCCTCTTCCCTCACTCTACCAGGCAGCTTTTCAGTAGACGCTGAAAGGGAAGGGCGTTTCACAAGATTAGGAGAAGGCCTCAGCTTTCTCCTCCTCTTAGCGGTAATTTCTGGTTTCCCAGAATGAGAATGGGCCGACATTACGGCCTGGTGATCTGATGAAAACAAGCCATCTGCTGGTCCCGCTATTTGAATAGCGGACCGCTCACTTTCACTCATTGTCTGATTATTCACTTTTTTATTATTATTTTTTTTTACTTTTAAAAATGAAAATACAAATAAAAAGCCCAATATGTTTCGGTGATCGAACCCACGACCTCTGCTTTATCGGCAGACATCACTACCACTGGGCCACCGAAGCACTTGGGCAAAATGTTTCTAATTGTTTTTTTATTATTAATTGTTTCACTTCAGTAGAAGCCGAGACACGTTTGTTCTCCGCGGAGATCTATGAACGAATGAAGACATTGTTACGTGATTAGATTAAGTGGATTTGATTTGTTGAAACTTTTGTCTTAAATTCAAGGATTAGTACGATAATTCTTTTATTCTGAATTGTCGAATTATTTTTATTCTAACTTTTTTTTTTTTTTGAATTTGAATTTTGAGCAAGACGGGATACCAACTCTATGTTATGATTTAAACAAACACACAAACGTGAGTTTATCAGGATTGGCCGTGGCGTAGACTGATATGTATGTCGTAGATGAATAAGTATGTCGTAGATGAATAAGCATAAATATAATAAGTATGAAATAGTGTTAAAAGTAAATAAGAGCAATAAACTTTGTGACTCTGGAATATACTTTGTTTCATATTTAAGAGGCATCTAATGAGAGCGGGACAGGAAACATGCTTCTCTGTCGAGTAAGTCTTGTTGTGACGTGGTGTTCTGCGAAAGACGCTGCAACGAAGAAGATCCATGTGTTGGTAGGCGGTAAAGGACCGTGGTAGGCAGTTTTGGTGAAATCGTCATGTGGAACACACGCCAACAAGCTCTACTGCGCAATCGAACCATGTCGGAAAATAATCCTTCTCCGTTA
Source organism: Volucella bombylans (assembly GCA_949129095.1). Taxonomy (NCBI): domain Eukaryota; kingdom Metazoa; phylum Arthropoda; class Insecta; order Diptera; family Syrphidae; genus Volucella; species Volucella bombylans. The sequence goes on from OX422143.1 coordinate 157,263,520, forward strand.
TATATGTATAAAAAATGCTAAGAAAAAATATAAAGAATCGTATTCAATTTTTTAATCGTTCGTTTACCCTGTTTGAAAAAAAATCTAAACTAATTACTTATCTGAGGACATCATTAAAAATAACACTTAAATACAGCATAGATACAACGTGTCTAAATATACACGTATTACCAATAGCTGTCATCAAAGTCAACCTTTTGACAAACCATCCAACCACAGCCACACAAGCGATATAATGGTGTTTTCTCCTTTTTGTCCTTTCGTTCTCTCAACAATAAAATACCCGCACACACGCAGTCCTTTTTGATTTTTTTTTTATTGTTCCTTTTTTTTAATGTCCGCACAACATCCTTGTTATTCACTCATTGTACTCAACGTCCTAATGATAAAAATATCATCGAATAAAAGGGGCTTTACTGTTATTTCATGTCAATCAGAGCGAAGTTAAGCGAGCTAAAGGAGGCCAACATCCAACATATTAAAAGGTTTATTTCGGTTACAGGAAGGAGTATGATCCAAGAAGATGATGATGACACATGAGGCAGAACATCTAAGTAAATATGTAGCTGACCATGTATATATATGCATGTAGTATTGGGACACTAATTGATGTCCTTCAGTTGGCAACAATATACAGGGTGTCCCCTAATTCGTCAAAGATAATTTGGGAAATGATACTTGAGTATGTTCTAAGGAAAAATATCGTTCTACAGTAACTGTCTATCTCTAATGTTGACATCATTTATCGAGGATTTAAGAAAAGGCTTACTTTGGTGTACCCTGACCCATGTTAACGGAAATTGCTCTGTTAATACCAATGGTAGAAACTTTGTTTAGGACTTCATTTTTAGAAGAAATGCTAGCCTTTGTATTTGCGTTTAAATAAAGTTGATGTCTTGTTTGAGTCTTCAGATATCTAATTTCTAAGCCTGTTCCATTTTGGAGAATATACACAAAAATCATTTTCTAAATTATCCTTGACACATTAGGAGACACCCTGTATTTAACGTGATTTGCTGATACAGCCCAGTAAATGTATTCAGATAAAGCTCTTCGTGTTTATGTTGAACGGCAGGAGCCCTTCATTTACATCGAGTAAGGGGATGTCCGTCTTATAATAACAGAAATGGATTTCATTACTTAATTCTCGAAGATATGGGTATTCCTTTCGTTTTTAAGACTTCTGCATCCTAAGAACCAAGAACATATGTACCATATTTAGGTTTGGTGCAATTCCAAAGAGACGTTATCTATTGTTGAATTCCTGAAAATACTTATATTTCCATATATCGGACATGTTTTTCTTAACATATTTGTTAGAATTTTCTTCTGATATCAGCAATGACATTTTCTTTGAGACGATAGCATTTTGCAAAAAAAATACCAATTTTATAAAATTTGTCAGGCTGCTTATAGATTTTTTTATAATTTACAAGCTGCCAATCTGTTTTTTTTTTAAATTTTTTCAAACGTTATAAAACTTTCGATAAATTCGAAAAGGCTTCATTTCATAGATTGACTATCTAAGAAAATGTACATAAAAATAAAATAATTTTTTTTTCGACCGCAGAATCGACTGAATTTCTAAATCGAAATACAGTTTGTCAAGAAAGTGTTTTTACAAGCAAAAAAATTGCTCCCATTTATATTTCTCTTGCTAATAAAGACTCATCTACACATTTTTTTTGTAATTTTTGGTTTACACTTTTTAAAACAAGCATTTAAATAACAAGATAACGCAAACAGTTACTCGATTTTATTTTAAAAACATAAGATAAAACAACGAAAATAAGTTCATTCTAGGAAATTCTGTGTCAAGAAAGTCTTTTTACACATTGTGGTTTTACGTTTATGAATGAAATTTTCAGTAATAACAGTCCTTTCTGTTTTTGTTTTTGCTGTTTACTCAATTCCAAAGGAGTGAAGAACAATTTCTTCGGTCCTTGTTTATCCGCCGAATAAACATTTAGTGTGAAAAGTAGTTAAAAATGCCTAGTAAACGAGTTTCAAGTGACGTAATTCAGTTGGTCTATTATAACCACTATAGAAATAAAAGTGCAGCAGGGTTATCTCAGATGTTTGGTTTGACCGGGCAAACAATATATAAAATAATTAATCATGCAAAAAGTGATGGGCAATTGCATTTAATGAAGGCAGAGGGCAGGCCTTATAAATTATCAGAAAGAAATAAACGGAGAATAATTAGGAAAATATATGAAAATCCCCGAATATGGACTAAGGCGCTGGCAAATGAACTGAACTTGGAATATGGAATCGATGTATCTTACGAGACTATTCGGCAGGTGTTTTTAAAGCACAAATATTCATCAAGAGTAGCGCGAAAGAAACCGTTGCTCTCACAAGATAACATAAGAAAAAGTAGCAGCAGCCTGATGAACATTGGGATGGCGTTATTTTCTGTGACGAAACTAAGATAATATTGTATTATGACGAGGGAGTCAATAAAGTGTGGCGGCAATCTCTAAAGGCCTTGGATAAAAGAAATATAATACCAACAGTGAAATTTGATAAATTGTCCGTTATGGTGTGGACTTATTCTGGGTGAGTTTTTTAACTTGAAACATCCAAATTACTCGAAAAATACGCGATATCGCGAAAAATATTTCACATAAAAGTCACAAAGTTCTGAAGGGGACATAAGATGGTGACCACGAGTTTGACCTTGAGCCATATTTTCAAGGTCAAACGAAGGTCACTTTTGATTTTTCAAATTATAATTCCTGATTTTCATTGCTCAGTCGTATTGCTCGTAGGCTTGTCATTTGTTTTTACATACTGCGTTTAGCATAACCCAGAAATAACGACGTGAACGTAGCAGTATTTTGTTTCCTTTGGGGTGATTTATTAGAGTGGGTCCCCTTGCCTCCCACTGTTAAATCATTGAATTCTTCCCATTTCGACGTTTATTTCTCGAGACTATTTCAACAAATGCTCGAAAATGTGACCATTCACTTCAATACACTTGTCTATCCGCGCTCTAAATGAACCAACAGAACTGAGAAGTATTTCTGGCGTAATCTTCCGGCAAGCTTCGGTTATTCGTCTTTTCATGTCCTCACGTGTTGTTGGCTTTTTCTGTAAACCTCACTTTATAAGTAGCCCCACAAGAAGAAATCAAGTGACGTAAGATCAGGTGATCTAGCAGTCCATTGCCTCTGACCCCGTCGTCCGATCCATCGTTGATGGTAAACATTGTTTAATACGCCCCGGGCTACTTGGGAATAATGAGCTGGACAGCCATCATGTTGAAACCACATTGTTTCTCGCAACTCCAATGGCAGTTCTTCTAGTAATACTGGAAGATGGTCCCGCAAGAAGTTTGCATACTTTTCGCCATTCATGTTGCCTTCTATAAAATATGGACCTATTAATTTATCCCCAATAATTCCCGCCCAAAAATTAATATTCCAAGGGTGCTGGCGTTCAACTTGTAGCAACCAAAAAGGGTTTTCGGTAGCCCAGTAATGCATATTATGTCGATTGACTGTACCGTGATTGGTGAAAGTCGACTCATCAGAGAATAACACCTTGGCGAAGAAAAGGGGGTCTCGTTCAATTTGCTGAAGTGCCCATTGACAAAACCCGGTTGCGAAAATCCTCACTAGAAAGTTCTTGATGCATTGAAACATTATAAGGATGGTATTTATGCCGATGTAATATCTTACAGACAGTCATTTGAGAAATTCCTGATTCACGACTTATTTGGCGAGGGCTAATGTGAGGATCGTGTGCAACAGCAGCTAACACTGCTATTTCATTGTCCTCAACAGCTACCCTATCTGACCGATTCCTTTTCTTTGGTTGCACACTTCCTTCACCAGTGAATTGTTGGATTCAAGTTCCGTTCAAGCAGAAAAAAGTGCAGAGTGCACATCATACACTCTCAGATAAGTTTATGACAATTTGTCTCTATCTGAAATATCTTTGAGTTTTAACTTCACTCGAGGCAATAATGACTTCCTCAAAACAAATCTCGACCTTTTAACACCATAACAACGTTGGAAACCGATTAATGATTTAGGCGTGCCAGTGCAGTGGTATCTAGCACTGAATGAATAAGACCTTTGAGACAAAGTCGTGTGCCCCATTGAGGAATACGACTGAGCAATGAAAATCAGGAATTATCATTTGAAAAATCAAAAGTGACCTTCGTTTATCCTTGAAAATGGGTCTCAAGATTAAACTCGTGGTCACCATCTTATGTCCCCTTCAGAATCTTGTGACTTTTGTCTGAAACATTTTTCGCGATATTTCGTACTTTTCGAGTAATGTGGATGTCTCAAGTTATCTGAGACTCACCCTGTATATCGAGCATAGGGGTTGGGGACCTAGTTTTTATTGATGAACACATGGATGCGAAGCAGTACTTAGGCATTTTGCGACCTCACTTGCATAAATTTGGAATCGACGGCGGTGATTGTACCACAAAACCAAAATTCAAATTTTACCAGGACAATGATCCTAAGCACAAGAAGCACACAGTTAAGATGTGGCTGCTTCACAACTGTATCAAAGTGCTCTATACCCCTGCTCAGAGCCCAGACCTAAATCCTATAGAAAATTTATGGACGCATTTGAAAAAAAATGTGATTAAAAGGAGTCCTAAGACCCGAAATCAGTTGTCGCAATTTATGCAAGAAGAATGGTCAAAAATACCTCAGGAATACGACTCAAAAAAAATTTATTAGGTCGATGAAAAGCAGATTACAAGCTCCTATCGAAGCTGAAGGCCGCCACACAAAATATTGAGTAAAAATAAGTTGATAAAATTTACTTTTAAATGCTAAAGAAAAATATGTAAAAACACTTTCTTCATACTGCAATTTTGTGAATTCTTTCGTTTTTATTGTTTTTTGTTATGTTTTTTCTCATAAAATTGAACACATTTCTTTGTTATGTGTTTACTTAAATACTGGTGTTAAGAAATGTAAACAAAAAATTCAAAAAAATATGTAGTTTAGTCTGTATTAGCAAAAAGTAAATACATTGGAGCAAATTTTTTGGTTGTAAAAACACTTTCTAAACAAACGGCATACGAGTATGTATGTAACTAGATCGGCGTCTATTATTTGTAGAAATTTCTCTCGATTTGATATGATTTTCTCTTGCCTTGACCAGTGGCGTTGACATATCACGCCATATGTTAGAGCTATTAGATTTTCATAGATCTATGGCAAACATTTTTGACCAACAATTTGATCATATTTCTTTGATAAAATCTCTTGACAATAATATAATTTTCATGGTAAATGAAAGCTAAAATGTCAAGTGCAAACTGTCTTGATGGCCGAGCGAGGTAAATGGGAGGGAATGAGAATTGGACTGTAAACGCGATTGCTAATAATGTTTTGCGCTTTCCGTCTCGAGTTGGTTGTCATTTGATCCTTGTATAGAAGAAGTGCCTTGCCTGCGTCGCAACATGATTAATTACAGGAACAGGTGACCATGTTAATCCCATTCGGAGTAATAAGCTGAGGACCCGTGTGGTAGCTATTGTATAATATCGTTCCGCCCTTTTACCTCTGTAGAAGCACGACTGCATATGAGGCTAAAATTGGCGAATTTGTCATTGAGGCGAAATGTTTAAGGAATTCAAGTTAAGAAATCATAAGGCTTTTTGCCTAAGACTGCTGAGCTGATTACAACAAATGTGCAGAAACATGTACGCTGCTTCTGTTCTCTGTAGCAATCATAACAGTGTATGTCACAGTTTTTCATCCTTCCCTTGTCCGAGTCGTTCCCCCACATTGTCAGAGTTAACTTAACTCTACGCACGCTACACAACCTGGAGGGTCAGGTCCTTTTTGCGATGGCTTAGAACAAGGGAATCGGCTGAAATCAGGAGATATAAAAGTATTTCATGATCCATTAAGAGTGCATTTGCCGCTAACTTATTTTCAGCATCCTGCCTAATTCAGAAAAATCCTTATTGTCGCGGTCAATACTATGATGTATGATGAAGTGTGAATAAGGTATTTGCAGCGCACACTGTTGACGCCATCGTTTATTCAATCCTATGATTCTCGATCTGAGGTTTAGTCATTTCCAAGTATTATATTGTTTTTTTTTTTTCTTCTTGTACTTTACTATATTTATAATGTTCTGGGATTGATATTTTCAAAAAAAAGGAAACAACTTAGGACAAAACTTTCTATTTAATTTTGAACACAGTGCCCTGCCCTCCCCATAAAAATTTTTAAGCGGTCGGTGAGCCAGTGGAAAGCCACCTTCTGGAATACATCACATTTCATTGAATAAGCGCCATGTTTTTGAAACGTTCTTCTTTCATGGCAGTCTTCAGCTTAGGAAATAGGAAAAATTCGGCCAAAAATCACACGTCATTATTTCTGGTACGTACAAATATTTCAAATGTAAAATGCTGAGTATCTATGTATTTCCTTCATCAATATTCAGTGACTCAGATAGCTTTTAAACAACTTTCTAGTAGAGAGACCTAGCCGTACGCATTTAACATTGTCGTCCGTAATGGAAAAAACCTTACACGACAAAACAAACACATGCACTTGAAACAAACATTGTTGGCTACTAAATCACAGTTTTACAGCAGCTCTACAGTTCCATTGGCAATACATAGTGAAGTCATTTCCGCGACATTTTGATTAAACTGTGTTTCCTTCATCTAAAATTTCTCCAATTTGTTGATCCCTTCCAAATATTGTAGTAAGATTTGTCAAAATATTCAAAATAGGTATTTTTTTGAGCAATCACTTTAGTCGATCCATTATTTCAGATTTAGAAATAGGAAATAGTTGCTGGACGCTAAATTCGCAGAATATGATGGCTGAGGGAGCAATTTTTATCCGAATTCATGAATTTTCACGTCAACGGGAAACTTCCCCGTCCGGATTACGGTTGAACAACGCCAAACACTCCTTCGAGGTTGTCAAACAAAATGATCTTTTGTTTTTATTGAATTTTCGATACAATTCACGCGGTTGTATGGTTTCACCCATATAGTACAATTATGTAAATTAAATGACGCAGCTTGCTCAAAATTTAGCAATACATAGTTTATTGGCGGATGGTAGTTGACGGGATGTTTTTCAGGTTATAAGGCGGAATATATCATATTATAAGAAATAAGACTAATAAATCCACTCTTGTATTTGCAATATGTTTTTAGGAGACATCCTGAAAACTCAAATTCGCCGAAACTGGATGAATTTGTTCAAATTATAGCACCTTCTATTTTAATATCTATTTTTTGAACTCTTACATTCCATGAGAGATGATTTTCGCATACCAATTATTAAATATTCCAACTCATCTTTTGTATTTACTCAACATTTAAATTCGATATTTCTTTTTATACATATTTCTCTAAAACTTTGAAACTTTATTGACTATTGTGTCGTACGTAAGTACATATGTGAATAGATTCTCCCATTAGTAACACTAATGAAAACATTTTAATCATGTTTATCTTGCGAACATGTTTACCTATGTTATTAGTGGATAACTGCCATCCGAAAGCTACTTAAAGTACATTCAAATTGTTCACTTAACCTACTCATAAGGTTGGAACATTTTGAACAAACATTGACTGGGGTACAGATCGCATACATACCTAAAACCTTAGTTTTTTATTCGTTTATCTCGCATTCATACTCATGATCTATGACTTAGTTTAGAAAAAATAAAATATTTTTCTAAAGTTGTATCATCCAAAGACTGGCACAAAGCTTAGGTAAAACAAATTCGCATGGCGGTAATCTTTTCCCAATTTTAGCAATGGTAGGCAACCAGGAATGCCGTCATCGAATAGAACGTACTACTAGTACGTTTCGACAAACGCAATAAATACTCACAGTTCATAGAATAAAGTTTTAGGTATAATACGAGTAAAAATAAAATAGCAAATAAAAATTCTGGCACAACATGTTTGGAACGTGCCAGAATTCGTGGGCACGTTTCGCATTCTTATTTTACTTAACATTACAGAGAATTTGAAAAAAAATTGGAAGTTTGCGTAATTATTTACGTCTTGTGAATCGAACTGCTGATACATTTTTGAATGTTAACTCAATTCTAATAAAATTTCACATCATCATTATGCATTTTAAAAAATAATTCAAAGAAATATAAATACCAAAGACATATGTAGTGGTATATACGAATATATATATTGATTACGGTGATCGACAAAATGTACAATTAAATAACAATTGCGCTTCGTTTATGTGAAATTGAATTAAAATGTAAAGAGAACGGTTATCATTTATCAGGACATTGAATTGAAATTTATTTATCTTTCTCAGTATTCTCTTTTCTTGTGAATTTTGAATAAGTTGTCGGAATACTTGTTAGCTTAGTTGACGCTACAGTGCGGGAACATTAGCTGGCCCTCAACCGACAGACTGATGGTTGGTGGTGGCCTCCCCTTACTTCGCCGTCCATTTGGTCCAAACTCGAACATTCCTTGGATCAAAGCAGATAGACGTGGACCACAACCAATATATCTCTCCGGTTGACCAGCTGTCTTCAGTTACAGACTCCACGGCGGTTGAGTTCCCCTTCTACTTTTGCATGCAACCTAAGGCGAAGTTTCCCACAACCGCAACCTAGAGACAAGGTAGGAATCAAATAATCTTCTGACCGGAACGATAACATTCATGTAGGATTATAATTTTGTTGTTAAGAAAAACACGCGAATTTTAAAGAATTCAATTTATTTAACAATTATTGATGAATTTGAAATTATAAACGTTTGGAATCAAACACAAGAAAAATTTTACTTTCCTCTTCGACAGCTTGGTTGCGTCTGCCTAACTACTCTCTGTATTTCAATATCCTTGTTATTCTCTTATCGTTCGTCCTTTTTGTTCGTTCTTTCGTTAGTTCGTCTATGTCCGCTTTCATATGTCGCAAGTGTGTAATGCGCATGTTCTGGTTATTTTCTTTTGAATTTTCATTCAGTGATGCGCGCAACTCTACATGAAGACTTTCCCCTTCTTTGAGTTTGCATGTTATTTGACAATTCTCTTTCATTTCATCTTTGGCGCTCAGTCTTTCATAATTGAAAATGAGCCCCCTTGTTAATTCTTTGGTCCATTTCAATTCATCCGCCATACTGAAATGTTGTGCTCGTAACACAGCGAAAGAAGTAATGAAGCAAATGCGAAAAAGAAAGAAGAAGGAGAAAAAGAAATGTCAAAAACTTGCAATGAAATTGCTACCCACAGGCAGTGGGAATTTGGTTAATTGGGTATTTTTTGTTTCATTATCCCTCCCTTTTGCACTCACTTGAATCTTTCGAAACATGGGACGTATGAAAGCGAACTATGCTTAATGGCAAGGGTGCGTTCGTATAGTCCTGTGGTCTGTTTACATCTACATTCATTTGCTCTGCATATCCTGGCTATCTCAGGCAATTGATGCACCCTTTTCCGACAAGATCTATGTCGCTGCACATCTCGTAGAGTACTCTATCATATCTCACAGCCCAAATGGGACCAAAAATTACTTGAAATACTAATTTTCATCAGCCTTTCATAACGTCCATGCACAGAGGTAGACAAAATCCCTAAAAATCTGATTTCTGCGTTGATGTCGACGTTGCTTGTAACTACAGGGCAAAGATAGATGAAGTCCTTAACTTCTTCGAAGTTATAACTGCGCGCGGCAAACACTGAAACGTTTCTTGACATTGAAAGTCTTAATTAATTCATTACCAACCATAGTAAAACAGCGTGAAAACATGAGGAGTTTTGCAGGATAACATGGCACTGTATAGTTCGTCCCTATTCACGCGGTCATATGCGAGTTATAGTGATCGATGGTGGACTTTCATGGCATAAAAACACACTGAGGGGAGAGTACGATAACTTTGGCGCCAAAAATTAACAGTTTTTTTATAGAGGGGTTAAAAACAATCATTTTTTACTATGGGGTCTATCTCGCCCCGTTTAGGAAGTAGGGGCAATTTTATTAAAAAATGACTTAGACGCCTGCCTGACGAAAAGCACATACCCCGAGCGGAGCAACGAAGTTGCGTGAGTGTGAGCTGCCACCTGCGGAAAGAGAGTTGAAATCCCTTAATCCCACGAAGCGGGCCACCCGTGTACTCTTAATTAAGAAAACTATTGATATAGGCGCCTGCTAGACGTTTAATTTATTATATTCATTTACTTACTATACCTCAAGGGAAGACCATGTATATGCCAAAAAAAAAAAACATAAATAGTAATTTTCAATTTTCTCAAAAACTAGACGACTTAAATCCGTTCGGTTTTTTGTGTTCTATTCAAAATTGATATAGGCATCGACCACAGGAATCTAATTTAGCACTTCATTTCACAATTTTGAAAAAAATTGGTCCAAACTTCATTTAAAAAATTTTTTTTTATCAAAATTTTGGGTTTGCATGCGAATTTCTTAAAAACTATTGATACAAATAATATAGCTGGAAATTAGGGTTGAAGAATAGGTTTCTGACTTTCGTAACTGGTAATTTATTGTAAGTGTCGCCGTTGTTTTTTTTTTTAAATTTTTTCTCCATTTTAAGTCATTTTTTAATAAAATTGCCCCTACCTCCTAAACGGGGCGAGATAGACCCCAATCCCATAGTAAAAAAATGCTTGTTTTTAACCCCTATATAGAAAACCGTTATCAATTTTTGGCGCCAAAGTTATCGTACTCGTGTCCACACTGATATGAGCCGAAAAAGATTTTATGATTTTATGTCTGGCAATGCTATTTCGAGGACAAGGGGACTTAAATGATCTTCTTTCTTGCAGATCGGACAAACAATGCTGAGATTCCATTCATCTGTCATGCTTTTCTCTGACCACAACTTACAGATGAGCTGGTGCATGTTTTTAACTACTCGTAGGTCATCTTCAGTTGCGTTAAATAGCTCAGTAGGCAGTCCAACTGCAGTAAAGTGGAGCTTTGCTTTAGCCACTAGTATATTTATTACTTATCTGATAAAATGTCCTTGACTTTTACTCGCATGACCTAAATTATTAGAGTCTATTGTTGTCCTGTAGCTGAGTTTTGTCCGTAGATATTCAGAGCTATGACTTCTAATAGAGCCCTCTTGATTGATTCTATACTTAAGTTTTCTTATGAAGAAATATTGTCATACGGTTTTTTTTATCGAATCTCTTTCCTGTTTTGAATTTTTACAATATCCGTCTATCCAATACTCATACATTCTTTCTTACTGCTGATGTTTGCTATTCTGTGAACTTATTAAGCAGTTTCTCAAACATTTTAAATAAATAATGTCCATTTTATCCATTATCCAACTATTCTGCAGACCTTATGAAATGACATCGATTGCTTTTTTTTTTTGATCGAGCGTTATCGCTGCTATCAGTGATCTTTTTTCTTCTGAAATTAATCACAGCCGAATTTACGTAACTAGAACCAAAACTCTTGAACGATACATCTATGTAAAACATTCGAAATGCATTGTCTTCTTTTCATCCATCATAATGAACATATGTACATACATATGTAATCATTAGTGCAATTTCTCTGCTTTGTAACCCCTTTCAGTCAAACTCAATTTAGTTGCAGTTTTCCCAGAGCTATCATTTATCTATCCCACATGGCATAAACCGTTCTTCGGATAATTGACATCATATGACTATTCTGACATTCATTTTTGTGTTTTTGCTTCCTCGATGTTGCAGGCAATTATTGTTTAAAACTCTCTGTCTTTCATCATAACCCCCCTGGAGCGGCAGATGCTTTGAAACTTTTTGCATAATTTAATTAAAAGAAATATGAAAATCAAACCAACCGCCAGTATCTATGAATATATGTAATTATATATAAATCACAACAAAAAAACACGACACTTTACACTCCCACAAAGTATTTAACACAGCAACTATGCTGTCTTCTCTATATGTGTGGATACTTAGAATGAACTTGAACTCAGTAGTACGAATATGGCGCCACCATCAGCAATTCTATCTATTTTTGAATATGAATATACTCATACGTTTAGTTCTCTGTTCGTTTTGTATTGTAGTTAATGCTGACATTGTGCCATTTAGCTACTCTGTGGATACAATTGCGCTGTTGCAGATGTAAAATGTTATAACAGATAATCCCACTCAACCTCTATTCTTGACAGTTTCCAAAGGGCGCTCATCTGCAGAATACCCCACAAAAACAGAAGTATACTAATTCTCCTCTTCCACTGAAATTGGACACTTGTCGGTGCGACTTTGTGGTGCCTTATAAACTTCGAAACAAATGGGAACAGCAGTAACACCAAGCTATACGCTTCTTTTTTAATTGTTGTTATTTATGGACACATTTCTCAAGGATTTACTATGTGCTTTACAAACATCTCTGAACGAAAGTTATTTTTTTTCCTAAAATTACGAATACTTATTCAGAAGTAAAACAAATACTCGTATGATGGCATTCCAAACGGAGCATCAACTTTACTAAATCTGCTATTTCTCTACATCCCATTTATTCATACAGAAAGACAAGCACAAGAAGAAACTATGAATTTGTGAAACACGATTTTCAGCGATATTATGGGAAAAATTAATTTTTTGGAGAAAGAGGTTAAATCCTCTATGGGATCACGTAGCTTGTGCTGCTATATACTATACTATATCTGTTGTCCCCTGCGGTGCCAATCAATTTATTTGTTCATAGGGGCAGGCAGGCATCATGTTTCATATTTAGTTTACTTCTGATCTGTGTCAAAAACATCTGCGGTTCCCTTTTCTTCGTCGAAGATAGCATGTTAATAATATGTTATATAATCAGGCTTCTAGATGATATTTCGATTTTTGGAACATGCATGCATGTCGCGTAGCTATCGGTTTCATATTTTCGGCGTTTTCAATCTTTCCTTCGCAATGACGGTAGAATGATCATCTGAAGTTATGTGAAGTACAAGTTTACTGTTCTTCCTACCCGAAAAACATTTGCTCTGAGATTAATTCTGCAGAAACCGTTCTGTATGCCATGCTTCATGCAGTGACTACCATCGCCAGCAAATCTGTAATCGCCTGCCTCTGTCTTCCAATTTTGGGATTATCCCCAAGAGGCCATTTTGCTTACGTCATATAAATACTCTTTCATAGAGTTACCTATGGAACAGCATATCGGGTAAATGGGCACTACGATTTTGCTAGCACATACGCACTCTTTTGGCGAAAATTTCCATGACAGTTTTGCATAAATGTGCCTGATAGTTGATACAACACTCAATTGGCTCCTTCAAGGCGTGGGTGGCCGTGGGCTTGTTGGCAACTGCGTTAAATCGCATGATCTGGCCTTTCAATTCTGATTACTTAAATAGGAAATGTCTCATGCAGTAATTGGATTATTTCTTGGGCTGTATGACATGTGGCACAGTCTTGTTGAAACTGTAGCTGCCAAACCTGCATTAGTTGGCTCATCAATGAAAACCCGTTGTTCTATCGTGTAGCGCTGCATTTTTAGGAATACGTTTCTTAATATTTCAACACAAAGTCGAGGAAAAAAGGCCTTTTTTGATGGTACAGTCCGAAAGCATAGCCTACACGAATATGCCATTACATGGTTTCTCCATTTCAACATTAACAAAGTATCGTGATGGTTACCTAATTAGAAAATATTTAACCAAATTAATCAGGTGTGGACGTCAGCGACGCACATCTCCAGTTCTATAATTGTCCACGAGCGCCAGTATACTCGTAGAATGGATAAGTACCTAGGTATAGCCAAGATTATGGATATTCGAGATGTCACGATAACGGGGAACTACTGTGAGTTGATCTAACGTCAAACGGCTGCAACCTACATCAAGTACTAAAGATCAGTGGCTTGATACTAAGAAGCGGTCAGAAATAGCGAGCACAGCGCTACATAGAAGGATGAGGGCAGCTTGTGCGTACTACGAGCAATGGAAAATCGGCTTTTACGGAGAAAAAATCAAAGCTGGCGATCGAGAAAATGAAGAAGTCTAACATAAACGTAAAAGAAATGTATCAAGTCAAAAACACCCTACCGGAAACCTGCAGATATGAGCAACCAAATGCAGTAAAAAGGTAATAGTCGGTGTTTAGGATATGGAGAAACCAATCCTGCAAGTGGAGAGGACCACCAAAATTCCATTGTCAAGAAGAATGAATCATTCGATAAACCTAACTACCTAGTTATTAAGGCAGCGAGGGATTTTTTGGTCTCACCAATTAAAATCTAAGATTTATTCGGAGGAAAGCATGCTCAATAAACTACACCAATTGGTGTTGACTCACCTCCTTAACATCGTGTAAAAGGTCTTGTATAAACAACTAAAACTATTTGTTAACACATAGTTTTTTGGGCCCGGTAAGTTCACCAAAATAACCAATTATCGCTGTTCCTATCAATAGTCTTTATCTCTTCCTAACTTTTAATGACTCATATCACAACATCTACGAGTATAAAGATGAGCTTTAAAAAGTCATGTCTAGTTTGGCATCCCTGCTAATCTCAGCAGATTGTGCGGAATGACCATAAAATTATGCGAAACTTGTAAGCCAACATCAGAGACACAATTTTCTCTGCAACTACTTGGGTAGGCTGATGACGTTGATATCATTGGTGCATTTTATAAACACAAATTTAAGGAAGTTATGGCTTTTGTCTACCTCAATTCTGGTACTAATTCTGATGGCTACTGTAAGCTCTTTAATTTGCTTAACATTCTTGAGGTCGGAAATTACGACGACACAATACTGCATCGCTCGGCGTGCAATATCGGATACTTAAACTGTATAGGTGAAGGTGGTGCTTTTATTCGTTCTGTAGCCGCAGTGTTTTAATGCAGTCTTTCTTGTTCCTTTGCTTGAGTACATACTTTCCCTGATGTCTAGTCTGTTATATATAGTCCGTTTCCAATAACCGTGCAATTTCCTGCGCATGTGTCTTCTTTTCCAGTAATCCTGAAAGTGATCCAGACGAAATTCGAGTGTAACCATACTTTGATGTTGAGTCTCAGGTCGTAATGATTATATGCTTGAATGGCATTGGATAATGTATTGTGGAAAAGATAAGAAGCCGGTGTGTGCAAAACCAGAGTGTCAGTTCAGTTCAGTTTTAATGCATTTTATTATCTTAACACTAACTCTTATATTCTAACAAAAAATGCTTAAATGCTAGCTTACAATTACTTAACAATCTTATGCTAACTTACTGGCCCCACACAGGCACCCTAAGCTAATCTAAATTCTTATATCTATGTCTTTCGACTTCATTTACATTTTATTTATAAATTTTTATTTTGTGTACTTAGGGCTAAGAAAAAATTGATAACAAAAAACTTAGCCTATGGAAGCAAAACCAGAGTGTAGAGAGAATGCATGCACGTGGAAGGCGTGTCCATTGTATATTTTTTCAGTGGAGTTGGCAATGACGATATTATGGAAAGCACTCTCTTCACAATTATTGTGTTGAAAAGAAGAAATAATGATAAGAAGATATATGCGCTTATGATGCAAATGGGTTAAATATGAAAGGAAGTGGAGAAAGTTCAGCCGTTTCGTAAATATCATTTTCCAGTGAGCAAATGAGTAGCATGCGCTGCCAGGCTCTCTTTGCGCAGCTTTCCAATTGCACGGTGATTTCAAACGGACCATACATAACGGTTCAAAGACGAATCAATGTGAGAATGCGGTGTATTATCCTAATAACTCGCACTGAGTAGATCTAGTAAGATACTTTCAAGAGTTCTCTTGGTTTACTGAAAACTTCGTTTCGTATTTCTTCAAAATCAGCTTGCTCTCTGCCGACGACTATGCAAGATCTTTATTTCAGTTGCATTTACTGTCAATTGCTGTCACACGATGTAGGTACTCTGTCCTCCACTTCAACAAAAATCTGTAGAACAACCCTTATGGGAGAGCTTTTTTCGAACACGGGCGCCTATCGCTCAGTTTTCGGTTAAAAATACTATAAATTGCCACTGATTTATTGTTGTAACTCCTCTCTAACAATCCGATAAAACTCCAATACCACCAGTCTGCCCCTAAATCGGAGACAGAATGATCAATTACAGGTGCATCTGGTATTGATATTGTCTGGATTTTCTAATTGGTCCAGGGTTATCAGTATTAACTTAAACCAAGCGATATTGTTTTTTCCCTTATATTTCCAAAAGCTCTTTTTGTTGTTTTTAAAAGCTGTTGCGAGTTTTAACTAATCCATTAAAAGCCCTTTTTATGTAGATGTGTGCATTGTTTAATATTTTTAGAACAGATAAATATGATTGACTTAGGATACATTTGACATACAAGAGGAAGTAGATGCTTACAACTATGACCATCCGAAAAAGGAAAGAGACTCATAAATACCGACATCGGAAGCAAGCCAGGATTTGTTCAGGAATACTTTTACGCTTTTTTTCCGGTAAATGGGACGATTAAGGATGTGAATGCCTCAATGTATGAAAATTGGATAACGCTACGTATCATTCAAGAAAAAAAAACAACGCCTTCATCT
Source organism: Volucella bombylans (assembly GCA_949129095.1). Lineage (NCBI taxonomy): Eukaryota > Metazoa > Arthropoda > Insecta > Diptera > Syrphidae > Volucella > Volucella bombylans. The sequence continues at coordinate 157,280,005 of OX422143.1, forward strand.
TTCACCAGAAAATATGAAAGAAAAGAAACGGGGCTTAGGAAAAATAGAATAGATTTCGAATAAAACGTGGTGAAAGCTAAGTTATTGGATGTTATCAAACGCCGCCGCAAAGACAAACTTAAAGTACACGTGGTAGACGAACTGGCTCAAATAGCAGGACACTAAATGCTATGATTGCCGCCTTACCACTGCGAGCTTAATCCCATAGTCTTGATATGGGCGCAGATAAAAGGATTTATAACAAACCAAAATAATACTCGTTCATTCAAAATGAGAGACGTTAAGCTAGCGCTAACAGAGACACTTGAGAAAGTGGACAGTAAAAAATGACTTAACTGCGTAAAATGTTGAGTCTAAGATTTGGAAAGTAGATGTTTTCGCCGAAACAGCAACAGAGGAGATTGCTTTAGTGAATTTTATTCGAATATAGATGGCAACATTATGGTAATTGTCTTCAGAAATTCCTGATGACAAATATGCATATCATGGAATCCATATAAGAGCATTCAAGAGCAAGGTGCTTATACATTTCATTGTAACGAAAGTGAGAGGCAAATATTCCTATCTTGCATGTACTGCAAATTTTTATTGAACTGAGTATAGTACATGGCCATTTTGTTGGTTTCCTAAACTGATGTCTCCTAGACTATCCTGTGTTGTATAACCAGTGATCAGATGTTCAGGATGGGGTTATAATACAGTACAGCTGTCCTATCGCGAATAGAACAGCCAGACCAGCAACAGATGCTAACAAAAGCTCTTTGGTTAAGACAATCCATTATTGCCCTCGACTGGCCAGGTGTTAAAGTCTCACGCTACGATAGGTGTTGATTTTCCTCTAAAGTTTGGTTCTTCTACCTGCATTCCAGCTGAAAAAACCTAATTGGTATTAGAGGCATCATCTAGAAGCAATATTTAGGTTTCTTCTATGTTATCAATTTTATTCTATGGTAAGAATTCGCAATCTTGTCATTCCCAACTTTGTTCTTCAACATTATCTTACATCTTGGCATTGTTAAAATTTGCGATATGGCTTTCATACGATGCCCCAAAAAAAATTTACTCGTACGAGTACAAGGAGTGTTAATGCAGTAAACTCGATACGCGTATTGATACGACGTCATATCTGCCGAACGCCCTGCCCAGTTATTGGTAGCTTTTTTTTCTATGTTCATTATGGTTAATGGCGTTTCATTTTGTGCACTTCATCTAAGGTACAATCTTCATAATATCAAAATATCTATGTTTACAGTAAAACTCGGTTCCTAAATTTCATATTTCATTCGTATTATCTTATTAAAAAAATAAAAAGGAGAATATCTATTCTAATAATTTTTTGTATTTTTTTTTTTCAGATTCAGATAAATCCGTCAATTTGTGTGTCGTTAACGCGTACGTACCATACACTTAGCCCATTTGATTGGGCGGTGAAACTGTGATGGATCATGCAGTAAAAGCGACTAGAGGACGACCATGGAACAAGCTACGTTTCGAAAACGACGAGCTAGAGTGTCTATACCAACGTTACACGCTGAAGTTGCAACGCTTCTCAGTACTGGGTGTGGTCGCACTGGTGGTCGTCCTCTGTGGAGTTATGGCCGCTTTAAGTCTCACCTACAATCATAGTCCAACATTTCATGTACGTATCGAATTGTCAAATGCAATACCCGACAACATTAAAGTTCTCTCTAATATTGCAATATCGTGCTTACACATACAAACATGTGTATATATATTTTTTCTTTTTGCAGAACGTTTTCAATTCCATTGTGTGCCTCCTGTTTGCAATTATTTTAATATTGTTGCAATGTCGTGTTATCAAGGATCATCATTTGCCATTTCTGTGCTATGGCATTCTACTATTCACCGCATGCATATGCTTTGTATCGATGCCAACGGTGGGAAGCGTATTTCCAGTTGATACGAAAGAGGTAATGGAATTTATTTTTATTTTTTTAGATACATTTTTTTCTATACTCGTATGCAATACATACTCCATATTTCTTTTGCTTTTTAGTTGGCCTTCTATTTTTTTTTCTTTTTGGTTTTGATTTAAGGTTTTTGTTAGTTTCTCACGGTCTGTGTGCCGTCATGTGTTAGAGTTTGTATGTTGTTGAAAGATTGCAGAGCCAGTTGCACATAGAGTATCATCCGCGAGATGCGGGTAATGATCTCTGTAGATATGGTTGAGAGAGGCAAAACATGTGGACGAACAGAAACATAGTTTCTTGGTGTTCTTGCAGGAAAATAATAATTTGCTGGCTTTTGAATATTGGAAGTGTATATTGTCGCTCTGTTTGCTGTAGCTAAACTGCACGATTTAATCTACTTAGGGATGCAATATTTAATAAAATTGCAGCGAAATTATGTAGATATGTATGTATTTTACCATCGTACAAATTAATAACTATATAAAAAAAAGTATCGAGAATAAAAATTTGGGCTAATATAGGGTTTTCCAATAAGAACTTGACAACTTTTTTGTTTTAAATAAAACGCAAACCATTTGAGATATTTCAAAAACTTTATTATCGGCTTGAAGTACAATCAAAACATTTATGAAAGGAACTCAACTTCGTTCATATGGCCACCGCGGGCATGTTTGCAGCGGTCGATTCGTTCGACCCAATTTTCAAAAACTCGGCCACACATTTCGGTCGCTATTTCGCGTTCAATGTTAGCTCTGAGCTCTTCCAACGTCGTCGGCGTGTTGGCATAAACCAATGACTTAACGTAGCTCCACAGAAAATAGTCAAGCGGCGTTAAATCGCACGAACGAGGCGGCCAATCGACTGGCCCATTTCTTGAGTTAACACGCTCACCATACTTACTCTTCAATAAATCGATTGTTGCGTGTGCTGTTCAACACCTGTTGAAACCACATGTCGTCCAAATCCATATCTTCCAATTCGGGCCAAAAATAATCGGTGATCATGGAGCGATAACACGCTGACCATTCACAGTAACGTGACTATCGTTATCGTCGACGAAAAAATATGGCCCAATAACGCCGCCGGCATGCAAACCACACCAAACAGTTATTTTTTGTGGATGAAGTGGTGATTCATGAAGCACATGTGGATTTTCACCCGACCAATAACGCATATTTTGCTTATTGACGAACCCATTGAGCCAAAAATGAGCTTCGTCACTGAATATGATTTTGCGATGAAATTCATCATCTTGGCGCATCTTCTCCGGAACCCAATCGGAAAACGTACGTCGCTTCAAATGGTCCATCGGCTTCAATTCTTGAGTCAGCTTAATCTTGTATGGGTGTAAACCAAGATCCTTACGCAAAATACGCCATAATGTGGTCTGAGCGATGCCCAATTCTTGAGAACACCGTGGAATTGACTGATTTGGATCGTTTACTACGGACGCCTGAACGGCAGCGATATTTTCGACACTTCGACCAACCCGTTGTCTTACTGACACGGCAACATCACACAACGAATATGTAGACTCAAATTTTTGCACTAAACTTGTTATTGCCTGTCTACTAGGGCGAGAATTACGACCGAATTTCAGTAGAAAATTTTTATAATTTGCAGACGTTGCTCGTTCGTGTACTTTACCATGATGAAAATGTTGAGTTTACTGAATAAATTGACAGTGACAGTTTGATGATTAGTGAAAGAGTGCGTTCACAAATAAAATTCAAATTTGTCAAGTCCCTATTGGAAAACCCTTTATTAACTTTCTATAATACATGGTGTTCCGGACAATGTGTCGAAGGGAGATTGACATGAAATGACATAATCAGCAAAAAGACTGGTGTTTCCTCTATACAATGCAGTTCTTTTCTTTATCCGGGTATTGTGGATCTTGTAGTTTTGCAAGAGAACTTATAGTGTATATAGTGCAATAATGTGTTTTTTTTTTTTTTTTGAACAATAACAGAGATCTCCGGCTACAGTTTCTTCTGTACGCACAATACGTTGTGCCTTTGTTATTGCCTTTGCGTCACGTGGAGTCTATGGGGTATGAAATTTACCCGCAGCATGATGAAAAGTCTCACGAAATGAAGACCGTTTTTTTTTTAATATGTGTGAACGATACATAAACGTTGTGAGTTTATTTATTATGATTTATCAAACAATGCTGACCATAAATGTCAAAGAACTGTCAAAAATTACAGCATGGTTTCAAATTTATCCCTGTAGGATGAAGAGGTTTGACTGGAAGTACAAAGAAATATCCTGTGGTATGACATCATGGAAATGTGTAGGAAAGGAAGCTGCATCGCTTTTATGTGTTATATAACTAATATAATGCAGAATCGATTATTTCAACATTTTTTTAATTACATCACATTCATTAATAATTATATGGCGAAGCAGTTAAAATTTATTTCATACGCCTCAAAATGTTTTATATAAAAAAAAAGAAGATTTTTTGTGCATTCGCAGGTCATGGCCGAGGGAGTATGGCAAATTGTTTTCGTTGTATTCCTCGCCTATGCAATGTTGCCACTTCATATCTGGGAGGCTGTGTGTTTTGGAATAATTTTGCCGTCCGTGCATATAGGACTGACGGCGTATAAAATGTTCACCGATACATTTAGATATTTGGAATATAATCAGGTGAGTAAGATTAAAATTTCGTTTTTAAAAGTGCTTTTTTTTCTTTTGTTAGATATACAAGATATGGGATTTTGATTGACTAACCAAATTGGACTTACCACTATCCTTTTAATGCGAAGTTACCCAAATGTTAACTTTTCTCCACAATTTCTTAGTTTCATAAATATGTTTTTAATGACACTCATCTGAATGGAATCAACAGTGTTTTACCGAATTCAAATCAGGGCTTGATTCCAGTCTTGACTTGGTCTCAGTCGTTTTTACATATTATTCAAAAAGATGAGAAGATTCGCAAATAAAGACTCCACAAGGAAGAACATGACAATAGCCGCAATATTCTTTAGATCTTCGAGACCGAACTACTATATAATGTAAAAAAGACCCTTAGATTATGATTGAGCTCATTCTGTCTAGTGGCTTACGCAGTTTCTTATGATATATTTTTAAATAATCTCCTCTTTGAAGTAGCTATCCTCTTCATTTCCGACATAACATTTCTTTTAATTTTTGTCGGAAACTATGTATCTTATCCATTATCCACTAATTATTAGTCTCCTTGGAATACAGAATACATAATACAGAATACAGATGATTTATGTATTCTTATAAATTATAAGTTTTTACTCCTTTATCTACAGTGACAAAAATCTTCACTCATTTAGTCGTTATACTCTATTTTATTGATTTGCGAACTCTATGGTGACACGAACTGGGTGTATTTTCTCTTATAAATTTTTTAAAGGACCATTAATCAAATTATGACCGTAAAAGCCAATTTAACTTTAAGCCCCACTCACCATCAACTTGTAGTAGTAGTGGGCAACACCATTTTATAACTGAAATTTCCCGAGAGAATGCATGTCTCACCACGTTGACTAGTATCAGCTTAACGTTCGTCTCATAATTTGATTCTCTTTACGTATTATAAAACAATTTTGGAATTTCGGATTTATGCTACTAGAGAAGTGATCTTTTGTCGAGGTTTAATACATTTTAATTCTGTTAGGATTCGTTTTCGGTTTTTTTTTTTTTGTTTTTAATTTTTATGATGTTCCTTCATTTCAGCTTATAGCCAATATTGTGATGTTCATTGGTGTAAATGTTGCCGGTTTAGTAGTAAATATAATGATGGAACGAGCCCAACGTCGAGCTTTCCTCGATACAAGAAACTGTATAGCCGCCCGCCTTGAGATTCAGGATGAGAATGAAAAATTGGAAAGATTACTGTTGTCTGTTCTACCTCAGCATGTTGCAATGCAAATGAAGAATGATATTTTGTCACCTGTCGCTGGTCAATTTCACCGAATTTATATACAGAAGCATGAGAATGTCAGGTGAGTAAAATTTTAAAAGTATATATATACGTACATAGATGTATACTTGTATGATGTCCATACAACCGATGACAGACCGATTACACAAAAATAAATACATTCCGGTTTTTACAGAAGGAAATATAATTGGAAAATATCTGCCAAATAATTTCACCGAAGCGTAGTAAAATGTTAGCTCCGTTAATTAATTTTTTTTACACATTAGGAGTAAAAACATATATTTGTCATTTCCGTTTAATAAAATTAAACTTATGCTTTTACATTCATATGAACTTTCGCGTCTGCTCGTGTAGACAAATAATTAATTTTGTTTGTCTTATTTATGTAGTTTAAATGGAAATATTCAAAAGACAGTAAAAATAATAGAAATTGTTCGCAAAAGTTAAACTAGTTACAAACAGGCCATAAGTACACATACGAGTAGCATATGTGGTAAACATACAATTTCTAATCAGATATCCGAATTATCGTTAATGCGAGGCATACAGCAGATCTGCCAACAAGAATCCATTTTTTTCTCAAAACAGCCACATACATAATATATTTTGAGCCTGTCTTATAGGTTTTTAGTAATAGCTTTTATGTTATGTTACATATTCGGTCAATTGCATTAATTTTTATCTAGATGGAGTCCGATATTGAACACAGTTCCAGCTTTCTAGCGTTCATGATTAATTTATTTTCTTTCTCTCTAAATACAAAAGCCTGCGATTTGAATATCGTCTTTCATTTAATCTCCATATTTTAGTAATCTGCAATAATAACAGGTCCGCCATGTAACGTTTTTTTTTTCAACTAGTGCTTATTTCGTGAATGGTAACACTTAGCTCATGTCTGATTTGACAGGTAATTAGTTTTATCCTTCCGCTGAACGAATATGGTTGTGTATACGCTTGAACAACCCTGGGAAATATTGCGACATTACTTTGAAAATCATGGTAATGTTGCAGAATGTGTGCGAAAATTGCGTACGGATTTTGGAAGAAGAGAAGCACCGTCAGCTCCGTATGTTCGTTATCTTGTGAAAAAAGTGAAAGAAACTGGCATCCTCATCGATAAACCAAAGCGTGAAAAGCCAAAAACAGTGCATACACCCGAGAATATTGCTGCTGTGGCAGAAAGTGTGCGTGAAGCGCCATCAACATCAATTCACCGTCGTTCTCAACAATTGAACATTTCGGAGACATCATTGAGACGAATTTTGCATAAAGACCTTGGAGTTGAAGCCAACTGACCATCCAATGCGTTTTCGCTTCGCTAAGTGGGCCTGCGATCGACTTAGAGAAGATGCCGATTTTGCCAAAAAAATCATCTTTTCAGATGAAACTCATTTTGATCTTGGCGGGTATGTAAACAAGCAAAATTGTCGCATTTGGAGCACAGAAAACCCGCACGCATACATTGAAAAGCCGATACACCCAAAACGAGTCACTGTTTGGTGCGGATTTTGGTTCAGAGGCATAATTGGGCCATTTTTCTTCGAAAATGAGCAAGGAGTGGCCGTTACAGTCAATGGCGATCGTTATTGGGCCATGTTGAACGAATTTTCGTTCACAAAAATTGAAGAGGAGGATATTGGAAACATTTGGTTTCAACAGGACGGCGCTACGTGCCACACAGCCGAAGCTACACTCGATGTTTTGCGCCCTGTTTTTGAAGATCGCATTATCAGCCGCAGAGCTGATATCGTTTGGCCACCTCGGAGCTGCGATTTGACACCGTTGGAATATTATTTGTGGGGTGCCGTAAAAGATAAGTGTTACGCCGACAAGCCAGAGACAATTGACGCTTTAAAGGAGAATATTCGTGAAGCCATTGGTGAAATACAGCTGCACACAATCGATAATGTGCTTAAAAATTGGATCGATCGTGTAGGCTACTGCATGGCCATACAGATACCTGTATAGGTAAATGTATGTTAAGTATCTCTCTATGACGAAGTAGGGCTAGTTTTAATTGAATTGGAGCCTATAGAAGTGTAAGTAAAATATCATCGCTATCTGATACAAATATATTAGCAGTGGTAACACCCAAGCTCTAAGGATGATGAGTCATCAGTCAGAGAAGATGAACTGACTCAGAGTATTTGGGTCGAGTTGTGCTGGGATAGTAATCGAGCCGTTTTTCAATAGTTTCACTTCTTAAAAGCAAACGTCTTTAAAAATTGAAGCAGATTAGGAATGAGAAAGAATACGCTCAAAGAAATTTGCTTCCACTAATTCCGACAACTCTTTTGAAGAAGGCTGTGGACTCAGACTCAGTGCCTAAGTCAGTAAGCTTCAACACCTTTTATTCTTACATGTAAACTAATAGATATTTATTTACTTAGATGGCGATACAGTCTTAATTGACCACGCCTCTCCAATTAGCACGATCTTTTTTCAGCTGCCTACAGTTGCAGATACGAAGTTGGCTGAGGTACCCTTCCACTTATGTGCGCCTCGTCTGCCCCGGTGTCGGAGTCGAAAGCTTTCCGGACTCGGACGCCGATATCCATGCTCTCAGGGTGACGTAGCCAACTAATATGAGGGCATCCCTGAACAGCCAGTAAGGTTCACTGTTGAAATTTCTCCTTAATTCTCAATTGAGCCAAACAGGGCCGAAAGTTACCCAAACAGCTTTTCTCTCGAAGAGCCCGAGAGCATTTTCATCTCTTTCGTCAGTGTTCAAGCTTCTGCGACGTAAAGCAGGACTAGGATAACCAGTGTGTTCTGGTGTCATTATCGGAGCTGAGGTATATAAAGTCCCTTCTACCTCAAAGTTGTAGCTGCGGGACGGGTCAGACGAAAGGTCTTATACGTTCACATTATACGACAGACAGGGTTTTTAGTGCAATGTTGATATTCACCTGTAGTTGACGCAGTTTTTACGATCGGACAAACAATGTTGAGGTTCCATTCGGTTGGTTGAGATACGTTCTGTATCCAATCATTACCTGCTGCTTTAAAAAGCTCCCAAGTTACGAGTAAGCTTTGTTACACTTGAGCTTGGAAATTGCTGCCTTGACTTCATGTTGGTCGAGCAGACGTAAATTTCCTCTGCTTCCGTTCAAGTTGAATGGTTCATTTTGCCTGACGGTTGGATGTTGTTCGTCATCACCGTCTAACGGTCTCCATAAATAGCCTTTTCAGATCATCAGTACCGACTATGATTCTACGATGAGATTCCTTCTCCATTCTTGCAGATTTCTGTTTAGACTTTATGGCTTTGACATGTGCGTTTTATTTTTTGGTAAAACTTCCGAACTTTTTCTCCTATGTTCTTTTCTGCAGGGCCGATCTGCGGCAAAAAGACAACATCCGTTGTTTTTTTTCAAGTTTCTTTGTTGGGGTGCGTTGAAACCTTGTACAGTACATTCGAGGCGGCCTCTCTGGATATAGTTACGTCCCTGCGGAAAATCGATTAGCATGTGTCCGTTTCGGGAGGCGATGGCGTTGAGGCTGTACTGTATTACCAAGTAGGTAGAAGTAATCTTTGATAATGTCATCCTTCTCCTCGGTCGGGGCGTGGTCGCTTATGAGACTTATGTCTGCTTTATAGTAGTTGAGAATTTCCGCTAGTTGTGCGGCTGCTCGCGGTCTGTTAAATGTTCCAGCATTTCACTTGTTGATCCGAAGATCGTTGCCCTTTAATATTTAGCCAGTGAATCCGTTACTAACATACTCGTATTTAAGGCTATTAACTGGTCCGTCACATTTTCTTTTATATCTTCCGTATAGGGTTCTGGCGTGGGCCAGTATTATGCGAATGGTTAATGTGTGAGTACATTAATCATTATAAACCGAAGGAAAATATTTAAAACTTATAATACTAACATAGAAGGACTTACAATTATACATAATTAAAATAATTCCGCAATCAGTTTAAGTTTATTTGATGCAAATTGCAATACTTACTTCAACTTTGCAAAAAAAAGTTACAGCTGTATTTTCGAACTGGCAAGTCGCTACGTCAAATTGTTTAATGGACAGCACTCACAGAATGTGTTGTTCAAAGGCTTTAATTTAAATCTAACTAAGATTGTGTATTTCATAGTAGAAAATGGTAAAACAAACGAAATATTACACCACTGACTGCCTCCTTCTACGAAAATAGTAGAGCAATTGGATTCGTTCTACTCATGGCAACTGATGGTATAAAGAAAAATTGCAAAGGAAACCGAGGTCAAGGATAAAATTCACAAAGCCGCCTGTATAGCAATAACAAGCGATGATGAACTTTAAGCCAAAATAACACAAATATTATTTTATCAGCTTTTATAACAACATACACAAATATTTGGCAGAATATAATTCTAAATTTAGAACTCAAAATGTATCGATTTTATTTTTCTGCGATTATCCACAATTCGAACATAATATCTCAGCTATCCTTAAATGACATCAGCGAATTAATTTATGGATCCCAATAAAGCATACAAAAATACGTTTTATTTTTATATTTAAAAAAACCACGAGTTTTTTTTTAATTATCCATAGGACTGTACATTATAAATTGATTGGGAAAAGGACTTGAAAAAACTGAGCAATGATCTTGAAACACACGTGTTTCGGGTTAGTTTTAGTGAAAAAAAACATAAAGACCAATTTTATGAGGCTAGGCAGGCAACATGCACGTTATTGAGTAAGTTAAGTTTGGTTTCATTGAGAGAAATTCTACGGCCATTTGTCTATTCATTTCAGTTGTTGTTTTTTCGATCGTTTTATCTACTACTTGGATAGCAGTATCATTAGCAAACGAAGATAAAACGGTGCTCTCTTCTTGCAGTATATCACGGGTATAAACCACATACTCGTAGGTATGTATGCCGACAAGCCAGAGACAATTGACGCTTTAAAGGACAATATTCGTGAAGCCATTGGTGAAATACAGCTGCACACAATCGATAATGTGCTTAAAAATTGGACCGATCTTGTAGGCTACTGCACGGCCAGCCGAGGCAGCCATTTGAATGAAATTATTTTCCATTATCAACAGGAAGGATAAAACTAATTATCTGTCAAATCAGACATGAGCTAAGTATTACCATTCACGAAATAAGCACTAGTTGAAAAAAAAAACACGTTAGATGGCGGACCCTTTATATGAGAACACTTTCTTGCCATGCGGGGACTAAAATTTCTTTGAACTGCAAAAAGTGGTTTCCGTATCTGGCACGAAAAAGTCTTTTCTCGAGATACGTTGTCAGTATATTATGTAGACTTAAGCGCAAGAGCTGTTGTAATTTGAATTCCGAAAGCTTTCTCAATTACGCCGGTGTGATGATCAGTCAATAACCGAAAGTATAGGCTCAAGCAGTATCCTCTTAAAAATATTGAATACAATTGGGAGATGTCAAATCGATTTATAAGACCTCTTGTCACTCCGTGGTTTCTCTCCAGTATAGCTGGACATCGTCAGCAAACATGAGCAAAACAGAGCAAAATTTGGCAAGAGAAATAAATCCTCTTTATTGACGTTAGCCTTACTTTTGGCTTAATGCGCTTATGAACATGCAAAATTGTCATTTTTGGGACTTATTTGGAGTAGGTACACCAAGATAGTGTACAAAGTCTGTTCCTTTTTATTGTAGTGCAGGATTTTCTACTGAAAGAACACATACGATGTTCTGCTGTGCTTTTCCTTATTTGTCGGTTTCGAGTGTAGAATTTGTGTGTTTACTCGTAGTAATATATGCTGTTTTTATTGCAGCTCTTCGGTTACTTCACCGCATCGATATTTAACCGGGTATTTTCCTTCAAGGTAGCCCTAAACGACGAGCATGCTCGCCGAACATGCTCGTTTGCGTTATCCCCTATACGACGAACACATTTGGCGAGCATTCATTTCGTGTTGATTCTTCATACTGTGAACATGTGCGATAAAGAAGCGCTTATGGTTATTTATTTATTTACTGCTGCCATTATGTTTAATCCACGATATTCACTCGGCGGCGTTCACAGCAAAAATGAGGTTTGCTCGCGAACCAGCCGTTACACGAGAAAAATATAGCGAGTACGAGCATGTTCGGCGAGCTTGCTCGTCGTTTAGGGCCACCTTTACACTTAATACACATCGCGGCTCTTTCTCACAATACGTTTGTGTGTGATTTAAGTATTGGCCATACATACATATTTTCACTGATGCATTAGTCTTATATTTTGGGCAAAGGTTTCATTTTGACAATCGTATTGAGAAACATTTTTATTCCATAGATTTTATCTAGAGTCTCAGCTTTATTGAAGAGGACGAGCGTGCTTAACTATATTTCCCCCCCAATTTACGATTGATGCTTCTCTCTTGTATCGGCATTTCAAAGTGTCACTGGCAAGATCTTTTTGAGTACGACGCGTGTAGTTTTTTCTTTCAGCTTTGACACATATCAATTTTTCTGGATTGTTCTGATGAGTGTATCGTATTTTCTGAGCATTTGTTTTATGGGACACTAAACTGTAGCTTTTAGCATTTTTTATGTAACAATATAATGAAATTGCAACAACGTCTTAAAGATGAATTGCCTATTTTCGTAGTTAATCGGTTCTTTTACGTGCGAGTAGTTGTTTCGCTGTTTCTTTCTTTTTTCCGGCTTTCTTTCACCTTCTTCTTGTTGAGTTACTATTTAGATAGATCGCCTGGCCTACACTGCAATACTCGGATTCAATCGCTGTCTTAGTTTTATTCATCCTTTACCGATACAGAAAGAACTTGAAGAAGACTCATTTCGAGGCTTAGACGTATTCTGTTGTTTTTGACTTTAAGAAAATTTTTTTAATTTCTTCGCAGACCATTTTAATTACAGTTAGCCTGGCATGATGCTCCATGAGGCTTTTTCTTTAAGCTGGTTTCTACTGTTTTTGCACCCTTTTTGAAAAATAAACTTTGGAGGCAAAAAATCACAATAATACTCGTATTGTAAGTACACAGCTTACACGCCTTGAAATTTATAAGCAGAAATAAAATTAAAGTGGTCATACTTCTGCAAAAGCTTTGAGGTTGTGCAACTGCCATCTCAGAAAACTGCAAGATGAGTAGAATGCACCATTTGACGTTCGTTGGAAAAAATTCGTTCTGAAGATTTCAACTTCGAAAAAGAAACACATGGGAAACGGGAAACAGTAACTAACGACGGTTAAGAGCAAAGGTAGATGCAGACTCAATGAAATCGCTGCGGAACATTGCACAGAATATGGGGGTGTTCCTTATAACAATAAGTCGGCACCTCTATCTCATAGGAAAGGAGAAACAAGTATTGACATGGTGCAATTCCATTGCATGACAATTGCCCCATACATCACGCGTAACTTTCCAAAAACTACTTCAGTTGTGATTTAAAATTCTTACCCCTCCATCATAGACTCCTAAACTTTCCCCAAGGGGTTATCACCTTTTCCGCAGTCTGAAGAAGAAACACCAGAGTTAGAAGCAGAAGGACGTCAAAATGTCACAATTAGATATCAAATATAGCTTATGTAGTCATTTATATTTATGCTCTGCATAAACCTAAAACTCTACGATATATCTGAAAATATTTCTTAATTTTTAATAAAAATATAAATATTGTACTACCTATATATTTCTTATTCAACAATATGGGAGAGTGCAACAGCCGAGTAGCGTGATTCATTTGATAAATTTCACTTGAACGATAAAATATTTCCAAATAGCACAGAAATTCAGAACCATTTTGAAAAAAATAAAAAATATTGTTATTTGAAAATATCGAAGTATGTGTTTTTTTTTTATTATTACCATTATTTTTAAAGAAAACCGTGAGGGAAAATACTCATATGTAAGAGTTCGTTTGCGTCATTCCGTGTACCTTCTAATCACAATGTAGTTTTAAATCTTTTTAAATGTTAACCTCTTCCAGATTGTCATTCAAGCTAAATCGTGGTCAGCGCCACCACACGCGTAAATATATACATATATTCTCTGCAATCATCAGGAAAATAACACTGCACTTGGATCGACTCTAAAACGATTTTGATGACTAACCAAAATCGAAACAAAAATAAACATCAGCTTCTTTAGCAACTAGAGTAAATGCATACATAAATTGTTGGAAAACCATTTCAATTGATTATCTTCATACCATTCGAAATACTTAGGACTACATTCATACATACATACATATGTACATATGCACATACATAGCTAGTTTAACGAAATTCTGATTGAATCAGTCTTTCAATGAATGACTACTGTAAAGGAATGCAAAGTATGGCATTGTATATATAAGAAAGTTGTTGAGTTAAAAAATGTATGCAGTTTGACTTTTATTCTTCATGTCATGTATGTATGTATTTTAGATAGATATTGATGTGTTAATAAAAAAGGCTTTTGGCAACAAAATTGAGAGAGTTGGGACCACATTCGCTTGCATCTTGCCGCTACAAAAAGCTGTTTGTAACAAACAAAAAACAAGATAGGATGTGGAAGATAAGTTGCGGGAAAATCGGCTATATTGTAAGAAAACCACTGCCAGCTCAGTGGTAAGTTAAATTGGATAACCTAGTAATGACAGCACCATAATTGACCAAGAAAGCAAACAATCCGATGATAGTCCAACCGATCGCGGCAACAAATGCCTACAAATACACAAATACATGAGCCGTTTTTTTTTCTTTTTTGCTAAGTAGACGTACATACTTATATATGTATATGACAACTGGGTAACACTGCCTTTGCACCAGCTTTTTTTCCTGGCGAGTAAATACTCGTACTCTCTATTTCATCAAATGAACGTTTTTGAGCTTGTCAATGTTCAAAAAAGATTTTTGGAGCAACAAATCAGTTAGAGGCAGGTGTGTGGTGGTGTATGGCGATCAACTCGCTACTCATCACTCTTAATGACTTTTTTTTAATGTTAGATCGTAACTTACAGTCAAATGCAGTCATAGATCTCAAACAATATTTTCGTATCTTGGATATTACTGAGTAGTTGTCCGAGTCAACTTTGGCATCTCAAAGTGTGCGGGCATACAGAATACTGTCTTCCGTATATTGCAATATGATCAATCTTTCGTCTGCCCTTGTCAATTCTAAGATATGAGAAATGCGTGTTTTCCACGATAATGTTCCGTTCATTTGCACAATCCATCAGGCTGTTCATGCTCACGGCACTGCCAACTGTACCCTCCTTTTCTATGCCATCAGTAAGGCCTCTAAGTGTAACGTTTTACTTGGGACACTGCTAGATTTTTTCGGCCTCAACAAAAAGCTTGCTCAGACGAATAAGAGTGTTTCAAACTTTCCGAATGTTGAAATGGAAGAGGCTAAGCCGAGCCTAATATCGCTCATCGATCACTAAAATATGTAATAATAGATATAGAGTAGGTACCGCGGAGAAGTGATAATATAATTTTTCCCCAATTCTTTCTATTATCTGCGCCTAGATTTTGCGGACCAATGTTGACTTACACCAAGCATCTGTATACTCTAAATACTCCTTTATACCAGGAATGAGCTTTGTGTTAATCCTTTCAAAAGAAAGGATGTTGCTTTTATGAAAAAGAAGAGGCTGAATGTATTGATTTATTTTGTCCTAATATGCGTCACAATCTGATTTCAAACTAGCTAATTGTATAACGATCGTCCTATATCATACCCTTCCCTGTCCAAATGGAAAATGAAAAAGTGAACAAAAAAAAATTCACTTGTGCGGAAAAAAAACAACTCTCGATTGCAGTGCAAACAACATCTACAGTGGGGCATCCCACGGGCATCCCAACTTTCCCGCCCCTGGTCATATCGTTGCTTACACTCAGTCACTGCCGTTGCTGTATCATACCTAATTTATATGTCAGCTTAAAGCACATTGACTCAATGCGCATTGCTTCAATACGCTTTAAGCTGTCATATAAACTAGGTATCACATTATCATACAGCACGGGCAGTGACTGAGTGTATGTAACAACCGATGGATAGCGGATTGTGTGTATGAGTTTTGTTGGTATGCTGTTTCCTATTTTCGTAAGGGCATAACACCTACAACAATTTGATTCGGTAACCCAACTCTGAATTTTTACTTCACAGCTGTGCTTAGTACTCGTATCGTTGGTGTTTATGTTTGTCTTTTTTTATAATGACTCTGGAATTTAGGGTGGATATAGCCAATATTCGCGGGCTAAGAAGTAATCAATTTTCTGCGTGCGTCGACGTCAGTAAATACATTAAATACCAGCTGTTCTGGCACGTAGTGAAACACGGACCTCTAGGATCACTCTGATCTAAAACTACCTGGCTACGAGCTAGTGGCATTATTCTTCTCTCACTGCGGTCTCGCCATTTTTCGGTCCTTCTAGACCAACCCGGCAGAGGAAAACTGAAAAAAGTTTAAAACAGCCAGGAATGAATGCAACGTCTTTCTTGAGCGTGTGAAATTTCAATACGATCAAAAGCTGAGACAAAAAATACTACAATGTCCCAAAGGTAGTAAAAATTGTTGGTTGTTCGTCAAAAATATTGGAAATTCTGCCCCATCCTACATCCCAATGCTCATTTATATTGGCATCCCAGCTGTCAGCTCTTTGAGCAAGGCCAATCTGCTTGCTGCACACTTTACGGCCAGCTCAACACTTCCAGATTGTGCTTCGTCTCCGCCTACTCTTGAGTGCGTTGAATCTTCAATGGGGCAAATCCACTTTCGCACTCGTGTAGTAGCAAGAGTTCTTAAACATCTTAACATTTAGAAATCTTCTGGTCCAGATGGTATATCTCCCCTTCTTCTGAAGAGGTAATCTTCCAAACCACTGCGTAAGCTTTTTCATCAATCCTACTCTTTAGGACTCTTTCCGAGCAGATGGAAAACAGCATTTGTCCAGCCCGTCACTAAAGACCTACAGATCCATTGCAGTTACGTCCCTTCTTTCCAAGGTCATGTAAAGACTGATATCTCGAAAGACGAAAACATCTCAATGACCGGTAGTACGATTTTCGTAGCAACAGGTCCACGGGTGATCTGATAGCATGTCTTACTGAAAAGTGGAACCAAAGCGTACATAAATCTGGCGAAAGTAAGATAGTTGAACTTGATATTTCTAAGGCATTTGACAGAGTTTGGCACCAGGCACCAATGGATTAGAAATTACCTTTCAGAACGTTCAATTCAAGTTACCGTGGATGATTTCAAGTCTGATATTCACAAAATAATTTCTGGTGTACCCTAGGGCTCCGTTCTGTCTCCAACACGCTTTTTAATTTTCATCAACGATCTCTTGTCTGCTAGTTCTAATCCAATCTATTCCTTTGCTGAAGACAGTCCTCTCTGCTTTTCATATTCGTTCCCTGCTCTTCGGCTGTAGAACGGGAACGCCAGCGTATTGTGTTGTCAAAAATGCTGCGAAATGTCTAGGTTTCCCCAAGCGATATAAGAAATACTTCACCCACTCTGATCGGGCCTCAATATATAAGGCATTTATCCACACATCTGGTCAGATAGGCTTGAAAACCGTGCGATAAACATCATAGGTGATACTAAGATCAGTCGTGTCTCGTGTCTCACACTGTTTTATCGCTATTTCCAAACTTTTAACTGTAACACCCGTCTCGCTATGCATGCTCTTCAGTTTACCCTCAAGTCCACTTTCGTACGTACTCTAAAATTACTTGATTTGTTCTTAGCCGTAGAACTCGCTTATGGAATGCTTATTTCCTAGTCATTATAACCTTTAAACATTTAAAACCAACGTTCATTGGTGCCTACCTTATTTCCTCTCTGATTTTATTTCGCCCACGCTGTGTGCAAGCATTTTAAGGTTACTTAGATCCCATGAGCGCGCGCAAATTATAAAAAAAAAGTATTTTTGTTTGCTCCAGAGAGAAATTTACTACTCAATTCTCTTATACGCCCACAGAAGCTGCTTCTGATTAGCGATTCATTTTTCTCATGAATTGTCGGAGTTGATAGCGAAACCGAGGTAAATAAAGTCACCTCCCTACTACATCAAAGTTGTAACTGCCTATCGCGAAGTTTCGTCCTAGGCACCGATGTTGTGTGTCCTTTTCTGTTGGCAGCATATGCTCTGATTTCTCTTCGTTGACCGCTGAACCCATCTTTGCCTTTTCTTTCAGTAGTCGCAAACGCTCCATTCGCAGTTCGCTGTATCCTTCCCATTTTGCCAATATCGTCTGCGTATGCGAAAACCTGAACAAACTTTTGGACAATGGAATGATATTGAAAAACAATGCATCGCCTTTTAAACGCTATTGAAAGTCTCGGTTTTGTCATTGTCGACCTGGACAGTGTAACATCCACTATCCATTGCCATCCTGATAGTAAAACCAGACATCGCTCTGCGTAGTTTGTCTCTATGCTATCAATTTGCGGCTTTGATGTAGATGAAGAGGTGGTGTGTATCGATTTGAAACTCCTACTAAGTTTTTTCCAAGATATGCCGTAATGTGAAAAACTGATCTATGGTTGACTTTCATGGCCTAAAACCACACTGAGGCCGGTCACACTATTGATTAAGGGCCTTAGGCGTTCATATAATACGACAGACAGGATTTTATGTCCGATGAGGAGACTTACTCGTATTGCCTTGTGGTTGGCGCTGTTGAGGCGATTTCCCTTCTTTGCATCTATTGAAAGTCAATCAGAAAAGATGGATAGATTTGATTTTGTTAGATTAGATGATTAGATAATAGATAATCAAAAGTAAATTTTCGATACAACGATTTATTTACAAAATAAAATCTGTTGGCATGGCTTTGCCGTCTGCCAAGTGGGTAGCTATTTATAAGTTTTCAGTAAGAATAATTTCTTTCATTAAAAGAAAATCACGGTTATAGAATAATTCATTTTCTTAATTTTTCCGTTAGCTTAATTGCCTAACACTTCCGCACAGAAGAACAGTGTCAGTATGTCATTTAAAACTGGTCATCTTCAAATAAAGTGTTTAGTCTCTTCCCTTTCCTTCACTTTACATAAGTTGCAGAAGAAAGGAATGTTGTGCTCTATTTATAATATCTTGTAAGTTCCTTTCACATAAGTTGTGATTTAGGCTGTTGTCATTCATTCATACTTATTTATAGATCCCGAAGCTTGCTCAACATAGGTTTTACGAGCCGTCGTGTCCTCTTTAGATTAGATGGCATTCTTCAGAATCACAGGGCTCGATGCTCGAATCACAGGGTTCTTGACAACTCTAGCCACTCTTTGATCTGGTCTTATCGTAACGGTTTTCAGATGACGCCACCGAAGGTTGCTTCGATTTGACCAATTATAAGCGGCTGGTCATAAGTCTTGTTGGCGGCAGGATCACCGGTAGTGCCTACCAAGACTTAAATCACGGTACCATGTTAGTCAGGAGCCCCCCGGATCTCGGTCCGGGCCTGACTCCCTTGTGGGAGCGTCATGGTGGCTGTGGTTTAAACCCAAATCGCGGGAAGGGTCTTCCTGTTGGTTCGACCCAATGTAGAGTTGCAAAATGTACTGGGTGCTATGACCCTAAGATAAGAAAGGAGTTTTAAATCTGATTCGACCCATACCAAGGGTGGAACTTGTGCCTCGAACACAAGTTCTGCTTTGGTATCAAAGGAATTGAAGAAGAGCTTCCATGGATGTATGGGCATCCTTGTCTACACGACAGGTGTCTCACGTGAAATCCAAGACTCGATGATCTGTATTACGTAAAGCAGTATTGATTTCGCATTTTTAGAACTTTACGGATATATTCGACCTGGAGTTTGAGAGTTTTGATAAATAGTGGAGATAAACCTGTTTCCGTCATTATCATGTAGTTCGGTATATTCAGTAAAGGACGAATTACTCCTGATACCGTTTCGAACCAATATGGTAATTCTTCGCCATTCCAAATAGCTGATTTTGTCCCTTTGTACGTACTTTGTACAACACGGCCAAACTTCCACGATAAGTCCATGCACGACAAATTGTAAAAGAGCGCCTTTCCACAGTACGAAACGTGGCCTTAAAATCAACGAAAAGACGTTAAGTTTAACTTTAAACTGAATAAAGTGTAGACCTTGCTTTTTAGTATGAAAACATGGTTGATTGTACGAGTAGAGTAACCCGCTTCAATTTTTTTAAATAGCTTTCTTTAGAACTGGGAATATTATACTTTCCTGAAAGCAGGTTGGCATTTCGCTGGTCTCCAGTATTTCATTATATCATACAACAAGGTAAGCTTCGTATGTAGTGCGTTACTCCCACATTTATACAGAAAAAACCCGAAAATCTACCATCCGAACCAGCGGCTTTCTCATCCTTGAGACCACTTATCGTTTGGGCAACTTCATCGAATGAAATCGGTGGGTCGAGAATAAAATGTTCCCCTTTGGGTGAGGCATAGTGAAAATATACTTGACGCGGGCAAGGGTTTAGTAAGCTGCAGAAGTGCTCCAACAGGCTATTGCAGTTCAGTTTACTGTTTATTATGCACCGACCACCATTAAGTATCCTCAGACTCAGCTGGGTTTCGACAAGCTCGCAGAAAAGATGGGTTAACAGTGAGTGGGCAAATAAAAATTCATATCCATTTAGTCTATCGACAAGAATGGACACTCAATGTTCGAGCGTTATTTTTACTGGCTAAAACGACAGCATTGAATTTACCTTCGTTCTCATTCTGTTTGTTGCTCTTGTTGTACGCCTTTTTTGACTTTTACCAGAGTTTTCTGAATTTTTTAAAAAAAGTTTTAGTTGAGATCCTCAACCATCTCGCAATATCACAGTAAAAGTTAACTATTTTCCTATTTAAGCGGAATAATTTACCCGATTTCTTCCTTTGTAAGCGTTTTGCTACTATGGTATGTTGTATCTTTCTTAAATCAGCCAATGAATAAAAATAAAATGAAACTCAATTTACCACATTTTGAAATGCCGGACGATTTGATTTTACTTGTCTTAAATAAAATAGAGGGGGAAATTCCATACGTCTAATTTCTTATGAAAATCGCTGCTAATGGACCGTAAATATATATAAATATGTGTACAAATCATCCATACAAATTCATGAAATAAGGCTCATTTTGTACGACTTATGAGCAAATTTCAACTGAAGATAATTAAGTTACCGAAAGTATTTTGTTTCATAATCGTAAATTATTTATAGGAGAACATAAACCTGACACCCAGAATTTAACAACTGGCAAAACTGTGTTTTTGAAATATTTACCTCAAAATTAAAAACATTTAATATTAATCTATTTTATCGTTATTTTATTTTAAGCATTTTATTCGCTGACATTGTTGGTTTTACTGTGTTAGCCTCACAATGTAGTGCCCAAGAATTAGTAAGACTGCTTAATGAACTGTTTGGACGTTTCGATCAACTAGCTCACGTAGGTTTCCATATAATCTCATCAATTTCAATGTTTAATCGCTTTCACTATTGCAGGATAACCACTGTTTGAGAATTAAGATCTTAGGCGATTGTTATTATTGCGTCTCTGGTCTGCCAGAGCCTCGAAAGGATCATGCAAAGTGTACTGTAGAAATGGGTTTGGATATGATTGACGCCATAGCGTAAGTATAAACTTTTGCATTCAAAAAAAATATCTCAGGCTTAAGTTTTTAAATAATTACAGAACTGTTGTGGAAGCTACAGATGTTGTTCTGAATATGAGAGTTGGAATCCATACTGGTCGTGTACTTTGTGGAGTTCTTGGTCTAAGGAAATGGCAATTTGATGTCTGGTCTAATGATGTAACTCTTGCAAATCATATGGAATCTGGCGGTGAGCCTGGTAGAGTTCATGTAACCAGAGCGACTCTTGACTCTCTCTCCGGAGAGTATGAAGTCGAAGCCGGACATGGAGATCAAAGATCTTCCTATTTAAGAGATCAAAATGTTGATACGTATTTTATTGTGCCACCACCCTACAGAAGGAAGGTAATAGGATTTAATACTTGTACCTTTATTTAAATGCTTGAACTATTAAATAGAATGTTAAAGAATTTAGAAGTTTTGCAAGTTACCTTGTCTAGTTAAATTTGTATCGCTTGACTCATCTCATGGAATATTTTCATTTTTTTGTTCTTTATTTATTTTCAGCCATTAATGCTTAACACTTTAGGTGTCCGCTCTGCACTCGTTAGTCGTCGTAAGCTTTCATTTCGCAATGTATCAAATGTTGTTATGCAACTTTTACATACGATCAAATTTTCGGAACCCGTACCGTTTTCAAACATTGCCACCGGATCGTTTCCATCATCTGCTGGAAGTGCAGCCGGTACAAATCCCGGTGACAAAGGCAACAGAAAGGTATGTTTTCCTTAATCTAATTTGTGAATCTTTTTTTTTTTTGTTGTAAATAACTGAAAACACGGGAGCAGGAAATCCATAAGGATTTTCTTTTTTTTTTCATATTTTTTAGGGAAAGGTTAAAATTAACTTAAATTTTGTAGACGCTAAGCGATCAACTTAACTTGAGTTATAACTCAAAATAGTTGATCAAAATTAGTAAATAACTTTTATGCATGCGCATTTTGTTCTGTAAATAATTTTTATCTAAACCAAAAAATAAAACAAACAAACAAACAGATCGCGAATTGAAACGAAACAAACAGTTTTCGTAAAAAAAAGAGTGCTAAAAATAGCAACAAAAGAAGTTAAACTTAATTGTACATTTTATTTTTTTTGTAAATTTATTTTTCTTTTTTTTGTTTTTTTATTTCCAGGATGCGGTAAGTTTAGTAAAAAAAAAAATAATGTGTGTTGGCAAACACAAAAATTGAAAAACAAAACAATAAAAAAACAATCAAAAACAAATGTTTGTTAATATCGATGTGCAATGGAAATATAATTTTGTGTTTGCTTAGATATTTTTAGTTTTGTTAAAAGTTAATTTTTCTTTAGGACAATGGTAATGGTATTTAAATTATTTACAAAGGCGATTAGTTATAATATTTGGAACAAGGACAATTGGCTGGCTTTCATATATTTTATTATTGGCTTATGCATCTGCATTGCAGGTGATATTTTTGTTTTGGCTTTTACTAATATTCATATAACAAATGAAAATGGTTTTGCAATATTTACATAAATACGTATATACGAGTATATACATATAATTAATTTTTTTTTTTTTTGTTATGTGTAATGATGTAATTCAAAGTTCGAAATGCCATTCAAAACGGGTATAGGAGTATCTTGGTTTTCTCATAAAAAATTCCAAAATATAAATACTCGTACATATAGATTAAAAGTTGAAATGCTACTGGCATTTGCATAAGATTACTACTGTAACAATGTATCTTTTACGAATTTTACTTACGTTAATGAATCTGATCCATCAAGTGAAATGAGCTTACTTTGAACCCAGGTGTATACTTATACTTTTGGGTCAGCAAAAGCCTTACATAAACTATACCTGGTGCGGCAACATATCTATACCTTACAGAGAATCACGCATAGAAACATCTTTTTTTGTGAGGCATATTAATTAATCTGTCATTGAACCTTTTGCTGTGAAACTGATCATATTACCTCTCATCCATAAATTTTCGACGCATTAATAAAATAGCACTTTAGACTTGCACTGATCTGGGAATTTTTGAGAAAAAGGGAAGTTGTAGAAATTAAAAAATAATTAAGATGCATAGCTATTATTACATAATTCAGTTCAGTATTTAATAAAAGAAAAAGAGAAAGACTGAATTTTAAGAGTCCATAAGATTTTTACGATCTGAGATTATACAGCAATCAGGATTTGCATTATCAACCCCTTATGCCTCCTGCGTTTCCAGATTCTGAGAAAATCATCATTAAAGTTAAGTAAATTGATGGCGTTACAGTCTGATGTGGACCAAGGTCCAGCCTTTCCACAATCTACAATACAATATATTCTTCGTGTTGTTGTTCTGTGCACAAAAAGAGAATATTTCAGTGATTGCGCACAGTGATAGAGAAATACTTATTAGAGGAAGATAATTTTCCTTTCGGCGGTTAGCTACTGGCCCACTGAAGGCATTGTGATGTCAAAATTGCCATTTACATCAGGAAAATATTTAAAATATTTCTGTGATTCATTCCCATAGGAAAACGAATCTATCTGGATCAGGCAGGCAGAAGCATTGAAGCATTGAAAAAAAAACAACATTTTTTTTTTAACTTCTTGTAATTCGTTAAAGCCTACTATATCTTAGATGAACAAATTGCATTGGACTTAAAGGAGATGAAATTGGAAAATAAAGCTAATCTATAAGCTTCGAAATTTCATAAAAATAGAACTCCAATCAACCAAAATTTCATACGAAAGAAAAATATTGTAGTAAAATCGCAGTTTTTCCAGTAAAATGTATTAGTCCAATATTTAAATCCCTGATAATGTTTAAATCGAAATAAGAACTAGGCAAAATAAGCATTTTGAAACCGATGAAATATAGAAGGTCGTTTACTTACATAGAAAAACAATCAAATTTATGAAACTTTGAAGGACGATTCCAATGCGATAGCTAAATAAAGACTTCCAACGTAACAGCTTTTGATCTTCCATTGCACAATTAACAGATATACAAAAGACAACGAAACGAAGCAGTAAATATAGGTAATCGGCCACAGCGGTCACACTGGATGACTTACATTTTGGATTTAAATGGCTAATCAAACAAGACGGTGACAAGTGATCGAATTCCTAACCACTGCAGTGAGAGGTTTTTATCAATCAGAAAAGTTAATGTGGCATTCAATATGTAAAACTAGTAAATTAGAAACCAATCTAATTAAACTTATTAGGGATAATGGTGCTTAATGAAAGGCAAATGTACTAACAGAATGTAGAAATATCGCTAAACCAGGAAAAACCTGTGCATGTAATACAAAAATCTACGAAAAAAAAGCGCTCAAAGCTGTAAATCTGAGTGGTTGGCATTATTTTCTTATGCATTTTAACCGTGCGCGAACTGGCCTATTATATGGACGATACTAAGATTTTAACAAATTTTGGAAACATATGTACGAATTGTTCTCGTTTGTCTTTCAATATCGTGCAAAATTGTGACGTGACAGCCCAGCAGAAAACATTTCATGATTGTTTAATTGCTACTAACGCTTAATGGTTAATGGTTTGAAGTTCTTGGAAAATCGAATGCAGCGTGGCGTTTTTTGCATGTCAGAAAATCCAACTGCAGACATCTATTTAGAAGGAGTTATAAGTTTAGTAAACGCAAATGTAGTTCAGTTAGAAACGATCCGGGAATCTATGATGACAATATCTTACATCGAGTTGGTATTCGGTGATTAAAATATCGCAGCATTTTAAGATGCAATAATGCCACTTCGCAAAGGTTTGCTAACAGAACAATCGTGTATATTGTGCTAACGATGTACAAGAAGTATAAAGAAATGATTACTCGTATTCGTGTATCGTATTTCTATGTTAAGGAACCGATAGCAGAAAAACTCCCGGCTGAGCGTATCAATAATTCCTATCACGTACAAAAATGGAAGTTTGAAAATCTCATCTGGAAATCGAAGAAAGCTTAAGTACCAGCCAAAATTCAAACAAGAGGGCCAAAAAAGACATAAATTGATTACGTAAAGGAAAAACAAAAATAACAAGCTCTCGATCCTATTAGGATATGATTTAAACCATAGATAAACTAATATAGATGGCAAACTGTAGGTACAAGTTGCTAAAATTAGAACGATTTGCACGCGTGTGTGTAATGTGGATGACGTTTTTTAAGTAAAATGGGAGAGAAATTGCCATTGATGACAGTTCACACCTATTCACAGACAGGGTCACACGAATAGAGACGATTTTGAGTTTCCAATATCTGAAACTTTTATCTAGCATTCAAACTGGACCTACAAATTTCTGAAACTATCCGTTCCACTTTTAGCAGAAAACTCTGGTATTAAAATGAAATCCTAAAGAATACGTAAAACCACTTTCTTGGCAAGTTCATCAACTTTGGGCTGGGTTACGAAATTCGTTATATGAAATGCGACAAGGAGCCCTGAAGGCCTAAAGTTTATTAACCAATACATATCTTTGTAAGACATGAAGAACATCTTTAAAAAATTAATATGCAGAGAGTCATTTGAATCATTCGGGGCTATTATCTCATTGCAAGCAAAAAAGTGTCTATACATGTATTAGTTGAAACTTTCAAGAA
This sequence comes from Volucella bombylans, assembly GCA_949129095.1. Classification (NCBI taxonomy): domain Eukaryota; kingdom Metazoa; phylum Arthropoda; class Insecta; order Diptera; family Syrphidae; genus Volucella; species Volucella bombylans. The sequence goes on from OX422143.1 coordinate 157,305,986, forward strand.
AGGATGAAATCTCCTTATTCTAGAAAATAAAGTCCTATTACAGGCAAATTTCATAAAATATGGTTTAAGAGTAATTGTCTTAGAAAAGCAGCTACAAACATATGATTGGTGCACGGCTGAATAGAGCTTAAAAATTTTGCAAAAAAAAAACAACATATGTATTGTACATACACATATGAACCTACATTCTGTTCATAGAGCAAAAATGAATCGCAGAAGGTCCGGTATACATTTAAAGTTTCCCAATGCTGGGACAGTATTTATAAATTTTACAGAACTATTTTCATTGTGTTTTAACAGCTATTAATTTTAAAGTTAAATTGAATAAATTAATCGCTTTCAATTGGAATTTGTCTTTTTTTTTTGCATAGAACAGCTTGATTCTGTTTTTATTATTATTTATATACTTTTTATAAGTTGAAGGTATAATAAAATTACCTAACAAAAATAACATAATAATGGTAAACGAATTTCAAGAATTTTGAAATTGATTCGTTTTTGTTTTTGTTCTCAACTTTAAATTTAAATTTCTTATAGGTTATGCGGCTGCAAAGAATTTTACACGCACCGACAACACCCGGTGGCAGTGTTACTGTTTCAGTAGGACCTTCAAATACAATAAATAATAATAGCCAAACTAAAGTGAGGGAATATGTTTAATGTTTTTGTTTTTCTCTTCATTTTATTGTTTTTTTTTATTTTATTTCCTTTTCTGTTTTCTGTTTTTTTTTTATTATTAATTCTTTTTTATTAATATTTGGTTTTGTTCATCCTAAAAACCAAAATTTGGATTTGTTTTTCCTTATACATATATCAAAAGTCTACTAGAACTCCTAGTAATTGATGTCATTCTTCATATTCAATATCTTGATATTCATTCAAAGTCGTTTTTTCTTCATATATTTTCATTCCTACTACTGCTAATACTAATATGTTGTGCTTGGGAAATTCAATCAGCGAAAAATAAAACAAGAGTGTTGTGATTTTATTTTAAATTTAGTTTTAGATCTTTTTATATGTCATTTAAAAAAAACAAAAGAGATTATCATTCATTTTAATATGAAAACTTCCTCAGAAAGGTCTATTAATCTTGACATGACAGCAACAAATATTTTTTGTTTAATTTTTCAAAATTTTTCTAATCTGGTTTTTTAATTTGCAAAATGATTTTTTTTTTTTTCGTTAATAGGAAGTCTAAATGTTGCATGTTTGTTTACTGTATTTTGGGCATTGTCAATTTTATTTAGTGTGTATGTTACATAAAAATGTAATCCTATTTAGATTTTAAATAACATTTTATTATATTTCGATATGTAATATGAAACAGTGACTCATATGTCTTAAAAAATAAAAAACAAGAGGAACCTTTTGAGAGGCTATGTTGTGTCAAATGAACTTAAATCAACTTTATGTCTCATGCAATGTTTATAAAGACTGTACGCTAATAAAAACCAGTCGCAAGCATTTTTCATATAATTGAGAAAAAGGTGGTGTCTAAAAAATATTTATTTATTTATTTTTCTTCTAATTTACTGTGCCTAAATAATTGTCTAACATAACTATTTTACCTGATTCTGAAAAGGGAATGCATGTCGCCGTAAAGCTGGCAAAATCTACTATCTAAAAACATCAACAATTTGTAAGGTGTCACAAAAAATACCTTATTATCACACAAGAAAAATACAGCTGGCTTCAGTTTTCAATTTTAGTTTCATGTAAAAACTAAAATAATAAATTCAATAAATAAACGACCGTAAAAGAAAATTTGTATTTAAAGGTCGAATAAATAGAGAATTTTACCATGCCTCGTTTTTCAGGTATTTTCCTCACCTACGACTCCTTGATTGTTGGCGTTTTACATTACATCACAAAGGCTACGTTGGCAATTTTTATCCCATTTCTGAAAGATACAGCCACTATTGGTACTTTTTTTAAAACCTATCATCACGGTTTGCATCAAGAAAGTACTTTATAAAGTCAATTTCCAGAAACTGCATAAGAAATTAAGTGCCATAATTTTTAAACTAAGTTATCATTTAAATCAAAAGAAAAACAGTCCTCTAGCCTAAAGCCCACTGCAATATTTAGGGGCGACCGTATAACCAAAAGTATGGTATGTAAATATGAAGTACTCGATTAAATAAATTCAAATGTAGAATCTGGCAGTATTTTGCCGCATCTTAAAAATGTTTTTTTTTTTTTTTTTTTTTTTTTTTTTTTTTTTTTTTTTCAATATCTGAATTTATGTTATATCCACTCGAATCTAGTATGAAACGCAAGACCAGAATGTTCTGGACCCAAGGACTTCACACGCAGCCAGTATCTGCCAGACGTACTAATAGTATACTGAAAACTACTTTTTAAAACATATACAAATAAATTCTCAATAACGCTATTTATGGCCTAGCAACGTTTACAAATTGTGAAATTTTATTTCCAAAATCAGTGTTCAGTAAAAAAAAAATGCTTATAGAACGCTACGCCAATTTAACGGTCAACATAATCGACCAATTCCGCATTATATTTACTCTTTTAGACTTCAGCGACTGACAAGAGTGCGCACAGATATCGGGGCCGTTGACTCCAGTGTTGGGGAAGATCCTAATTCATCGACGTGCGCATATGACTTGTGTCCATAGCAACCATCTTGTTTTACCCGCTAACAAGATTCAATTGCTGCAAAAATTTAAGCCAGGCGATCATAATTTGTGTCGTGACTTCGCTGATTGGGCGGTTGAACAGTTGAAAGTCGATCCACTTTTTTTACCGACAAATTTTGTTTAGTAATGAGGCTCACTTCTTGCTTTTGCGATAATAAGCAAAATTGTAAAAGGAGCGAAGAAAATCTAAAGTTGATCCATCAGGTGCTCCATGTTTGGTGCGATTTATGGTCTGTCCGCATTTGAATTCAGCAAACCAGCTACAAATGACAGATTCCTTATAACACTTTTCAACCCATTCTTGAGTTTTAACGGAATGTTTTCCTCTCAAATAAGGATATGGTTTTATGGTTGGTACTCGCTAAAAATCATAGGAATATCGGGACTTTTCGAACCACATGTTAAAACCAGTTCGAACTGATGTACAGAGGAAGGAATATATCGCCTAACATATAACACAAACGCATGCGCCTACGTAGTTCTCGCTGTGACTTTGTGGCGCTCAGTACTTTAGAAACTTGTATAGTGTTTGTTGCTGTGTTATTCCTGATATTTTGGTAAATTTTACACAAAATTTATACATGTAATGCAAAAAAAAAACCTATGGACATCAAAATGGTTTTGTTGTACAAAATGCCAACAACATGAAATTCTGCTGACTTTTTTTCTCACATTTGTAGTTAATTAACTATAAAATCTCAGCGGAATACAATAAATCCGCTGATGAAAAAAGAGAGTATCGATTTTACTTTGGGATTCGTCTCGGTGGAAGAGACAAATATTGACTGTCGAAAATATGTTGCAAGAATTGCTCATTAACTTTAAGGGGTTGGCTCGAAGGAAGTCATAAGACCATATGCAATGACCTTGATGCAAAGATAGAGCAAGTTCAACTCCTGGAGTCAAAAATGTATCTGAAGAACCTTTAGTACAAAGTGAACAAATTTTTCTACCCCCACCGCATATACGAGTAAAGTAGGGTTTAAAAAAAACCTTGAAAAGGCAATGAACTAGGATGGACAAAGCTTCCAATTCCTTAAATCAGAGACGCGAAATTGAAAAAAAGGAATATTTGTAGGCGCGCAAATTTAGTACGCGTACGAGAGCTTAAGAAGGATACGAATTTCAATACGAAGTTGAATATAACAGAAAAAAGACCATGGACCACCTTTGTAGAAGTATGTCATAGTTTTCTTGGAAACAAAAAAGCTGACAACTACCAGAAAATGGTCCACAATTGTCTTTCTGCTTATAAGCCAGAATGCAGAAATGTATTCCCTCTTTATTCGCCCCGAAATTTCACAGTGAAATGCTATTATTATACATAACATATTGATGATCTCAATGTGTTGAAACAAATTATAACTCTTTTTTTTTGTATAGTTCGTTGCTGTAATGTTTAATTATATAGTTTTATTTAAAAAAATTCATTACATGAAAAATATATGTGATAGATATTTTTTATTACTATATTTCGACACAATAGCATAAATTCTATTATAATCGTGCTTTATATCATAATAGTATGTTAAGGAGGGGAAACAAAATTTGTTTTGCCGACCAGTGTTCAAAAATGGATTTTTTTTTTAATTCCGTCATACCCCGTCACATGTCCGATTGAACATGCAATTGTTCTGTACAGTTTATGTATAATATTATACAAATTTATACATTTCATAAACTTACGTCATAATCCAAACAAATTTGATGGAATCATTTCGATTTAAAGTAATGTTATTGTAACATTTGACGTAAATAATCCATAACTAATTTGTTCTTGTTTAATTTTTTAAAACCGATTTTAAAATGTTCAAAGCTTTCTAATAATTGTTCAGAGGATTAAAATATTTCAAGATACGTATTCTGATGACTTTTTTTGGCTGGACCTTTAGTATACAACTGCTTCAGTTAGGACAAACTTGTTTAGAATATTTAGTATATTTTTATTATGGTGGTTGCAGTTTTGTTATCACTAAAGTCATCTGTGTATGTCGATCAACATGTTCAAAGCAACATTTCATTAAGTATAGTTAAAAACAATAGTAGAGCAATTACATTGATCATAAAGAAGTACATATATGTATATGGTTTGCAAATTGAATTTTCTTTAAAAAGTACCTACTAGCAGTACGCTTAATTTATCCAGTTCGAAATTTGCATGATAAGTACAATAATTTATTTAAACGACATCCCGATTACTTATGGGGATATACATTTGTATATGTAAGCACATGTCTAAGATGGCGAAAATTGCAAGAATGCTAAACAAGAAAAGAGTTTAAGCTTCAAGCCAGTTTCAAAAATAGTGGACAGCAACCATCTTTTATTAATTAAAAAAATATTATAGGGCAGAACCTTCATTGAAATTACTAATAGTCGCCGCTTATGTAAGCCCACAGTTGATGGCATCCGACATTGATAATGATAAAAGCGCATTTTTATGCATTTTAATATGAAAAGAGCAAAATTTCGGTCTATCTTAAACGATGTCCTAACGGACACCCCTCATAAGCGGACACCTCTCATAACCGGACAAATTTCAAAGAACGGATTTATCTACACGATTTTTAATGTAAATAATTCTCCCATAAACGGACTCTCTTATAACTGGACGCGAACACCAATTTCTATAACCGCAATAGAATTTCACTCTCTCCTAAACGGACAAAACACATATGGCACACTTCGTTATCTTAAAGTACTTAAAGATCTCAACATACATAAATCCGCTGGTCCAGATAGTATATCTTCCCTTCTTCTGAAGACGTGTTCTTCCACGCTGACAAAACCACTGCGTAAGCTTTTTCATCAATCCTACTCTTTAAGACTCTTCCCGAGCAGATGGAAAACAGCATTTGTCCAGCCCGTCTCTAAAAAAGGCGAATCTTCTTCTCTCTCCTCCTACAGACCCATTGCACTAGCGTCCCTTCTTTCCAAGGTCATGGAAACGCTGATAAATCGTCAGCTCATGAAATATCTCATAACACGAAAACTTCTCAATGACCGGCAATATGGTTTTCGTAGCAACAGGTCCACTGGTGGTTTGATGGCATGTCTTACCGAAAAGTGGAACCAAATAGTACATCAATCTGGCGAAAGCAAGATAGTTGCACTTGATATTTCTAAGGCATTTGACAGAGTTTAGCATCAGGCTCTTTTGTCGAAAATGCATGCATTTGGGGTCGATGACCCTCTTCTTCAATGGATTAGAAAATAGCTTTCGGAACATTGAATTCAAGTTGTCTTGGATGGTTTCAAGTCTGATATTCACAAAATAAATGCTGGTGTGCCCCAGGGCTCCCTTCTGTCTCCGACACTCTTTTTAATTTTCATCAACGATCTCTTGTCTGCTACTTCTAATCCAATATATTCCTTTGCTGACGATAGTACTCTCTGCTTTTCATATTCGATCCCTGACTCACGTCCCTGCTCTTCGGCTGTACAACGGGAACGCCAGCGTATGTTAAGCTCATTAAATTCTGACATTAACAGCATAACTAATTGGGGAACCACTAACAGAGTAGAATTTAATGCTTCCTAAACACAACGCTGTCTGCTGTCGTTAAAGCGAAATTTAAACACCCAGCCATTATCCATGAATAGCACTTGCATTGTCGAAACCGATAAACTTTCCATTCTTGGTATGTGTGTCAAAAATGCTGCCAAATGTCTAGGTTTCCTCAAGCGATGTAAGAAATACTTCAACCCCTCTGATCTGGCCTCAATATATAAGGCATTTATCCGCCCGAAATTGGAGGTAATACTAAATCACTCAAACAATGGACACCCTCGAACACCGACATAATGCCTTGTGTCTCACTCTGTTTTATCACTATTTCCACCACCACCAGTGCTCCATAGAAATCGCCAGTAGCATTCCGCCCCTTCAAACTTTTAGCCATGCTTAACGCTATGAGTGCTACCCTCAAGCCCACTTTCGGACGTACTCTAAAATATCTTAATTTGTTCCTAAGCCGTACGACTTGCTTACGGAATGCCCTGCCTAGCTCTTTATTCCCTAGTCATTATAACCTTCAATCATTTAAAACCGGCGTTCACTCTTTTCAACCTCCCTGATTTTCCTTCGCCCGCGCTATGTGAAAACATTTTAAGAGCGCGCATAAATTATAAATAAAAAAAAATTGATTTGCTTTGTTTTCCTTTTCTTTGCGCGTTGCCCTTAAATTAAAAAAAAACCTTGAAGGAATGTAAACATAGTAGGCTGCGGCACAGTCGGCCTTCTGTCCACTATCCAACTATAATTCTCGTCGCACAATCGCTAAACTAATAGTTAAAATTCTAAATTTTATTTTCCCTTCTTTTCTTAAACACATTAATATACTCGTATCATAGAATCTTTTTTTTTAATATATCGTTAAAACCACTTAATTGCGTACGCGTTCGATTTTGCAAAGGGCGTGAAATAACCATATTACACCCTACCAAATTACATTTTGGATGTTTGAAGCTTCCGAGAAGCTATCATTAACTTGGAACGTTACAGTGGCATCCAAAATGACTCAACAACAAAAAATATTCCAAAGAGGCTAACAGAAGCGCTGCAAGCAACTGGCATGCTTCGGCTAGGGCTTTGTAGCATCGACATGTTCTTCTACTCTTTGATAAGATGTTTGAACTTCATACTTGCAATAGCATGAGAACTCGTACTCCATTTCCTTCACCACACGCTTCCCATCATCCTTATTGTCCTGCTCTTCTACTAGGAAATATGCAAACAACTCTGGTATTTTTATGCGAGACGCTGTACGCTTCTTGTTCCGATGCATGATGGATTTTTGCAATACTGTCAGGTTTTCAGTGTTTATCAATTCTCTTCTGCTCCTAAAATTTCCAAGCAGCCCTGGTGTTTTAATGCAGCACCACTTTGTACTCTTTTCGTTTCGCTACATATGCTTGCCAAAATTCCTCATCGAACCAGGAGTTTTGTTCTAGCTGCCAAGAGAAAGCCGATAAATAATAGGCGGCATATCGGGTGGCTTTTAGCAGTGCTGCCAGATCTTTTGTAGTTGGTACTTAAAACAACATTAGAAAGTTTAAACATACTCAATCTCACAGTTTCTGTCGACTGTTTATGATTATAGCCATCCGATATCAAATATTGTGACAATATTCTGCTTTCTTTGCGATGTTCGTGATATCGGCAATTGTGCACTGGCTTTAATGAAACAAAAATGTCAAAATGACAGTTTGACATTTATCACACTGGAGTGCCGTCCGTCAATCGTAGTGTGATGCTGTCTGATTGGCAGTCAATTGATTGAGAATCATTCATGTTCCCTTGAAAACATTGAGATGCGGATAAAGCGTACTAGTATGACAATATTTCAGCCCGCCGCAAAATTTTTGAATGTGTTTGCGGAAGTAGTTTGGTGATTACTCTCCAATAGTACTAACAAAGATGTGTTTCCTTCCAATCTTTGCTCATTAAAGTCGCTCAGGACAGTCTAGGAACACTTAAATCGCCCTTTTTCGAGGCTATTTTTGCTTCCCAACGTGGTTGAGTTTATTTGGAGTCTGTATATTTTGGAGTCAGTATCGCACTCGGAGGATACAAGAGTCGTCATTGAGTCATAAAAAGGTAATCCTATTTGTTCTGTTTTGGCCCTTACAAGCTTTGAAAAATGTTTATTTCTCTCAGCTTCGTATAAGTCATAGCAAATAGTACATACGTCCAACATTCGTTGCTATTAATACTCGTATACATACAGAGAATGGAAATTCATTGGTTTCCTCAAAATTTTTTAACTTAACATACACTGCCCTTCCTCTTCGAAAAGGCCGAGTGTGAGTTCGAAAGTGGATAACAAAAGCGAAGAACTAATATCGAATATTGGATTAAAATTAGCAGGCAAGTAATCAAAATTGAATTGAAATTGAAAATAGTGTACCTGTTGCATTCCAGTGGCCCAGAAAATAAGGGACACAGGTGCAGTGGATAATACCTTTAAGGAGAAGAAATCTCATTTCCGGGTTTACTACAATACAATATCTATCAACTGGGAAAGAATCAAGATACTTGAAAAAGAAATCTATAAAGTTTCGAATTATTTTATATATTCAGTATATATTCCTTACCGCTAATTCAAAATACCGAATAAGTATACCGCTCAAATCTGACTTACCTACCTCGATTAAAAGTTCCTCCTCCATAACTGATCTGTGGGTTTATTTCTTCGTTAGCGGAAGAGATAACATTTGATATACATATGGTGAGGAATTATTTCCAAGTTTTATTTGGGTACAGAATCTTGTTTACCAGCAAACTGGAAAAATTATATGGCATGCATACCGTTCTGAAATGAAATGCTTACTACATGCATTGTTTTCAAATCATGTAGCATTAAAAGCCTGGCTATAATATTACAGAGGTAGACCAGTTTAATGGTTTATAGCGTTTTATGCTTGCAGTTTTCTCAATAGTTAAATGAAACTAGAGGTTTTTAGTGGATACGATACACTCAGTGAGTGAAGTTTTTGAAGGCTTCCACATCCCCATCCATAATAAAAATGGTCTATATACATAAGTTTCAGAACATAAACTCGTATATACTGTACAAAAAAAATTAACTAAGTTTATGATACACATAAATTTCGATTATAATCATGCATGCCACTCTCCTTGAATTGGTTTTTTGAATATTGTAAATTATTGTTTGGAAATGCATCAAATTTGTACATAAAAGCATGATTTTGAAAAAAAAAGTTGAACTCATTCTTTTTTGTGCTATGATGGACTTTGACTATTGCTAATCATTAATAAGAAGAAAACTCTCAAAGAACAAATAAAAAATCCATCTACCATATTCCTAAACCAAAAGTAATCTAATCTTTTAATCAATTTCAGACAAAAGTGACTGACAGATTCAAGTGTCCGTTTAGAAAGCGTCATTCCAGTGTCCATCATCAACCTACTAATCGAGTAAACCGATTTCTATCGCAAGCCATCAATGCAAGATCTGTGGATAGAGAGAAATCTATACTCGTGGATAGATTTACATTGCGGTTTCGCGAAAGCGACAAAGAACGTGAATATCATAAGGACTTTGATCTGGGTTTCACAACTGCAATGGGTTGTAGTTTGCTGCTATTAATTCTAGGAGCAGCTCTGCAAGTAACCGCCTTACCAAGAACCCTTATACTATTGTTGCTGTTTTTGACGGCATTTATTTGGGTCAGTGCTATTTTGATGCTACTATTGGCTGTACGGCTTAAATGGATTGCTTGGGATTTATCGGAGAGCTTTACATTGCGGTTAGCTATAACCATATTTACAATTGTGTTAATCTATTCTGTTGGACAAGTAAATGTGGTAAGATTAAGCTAATTAAAATTTGAATACATATTCCATTAAATTTCTATTTGTTTGCCTTTTTCAGTTTACTTGTGTTTCTGATCATCCATGCTCAAGTAATGTGACAACAAAACTTCCAACTTTTGAAGAAGACATGATAATGTTAGCGCATCAAAATGCAGCGCATAGGAAATGTTCTTTGCCACAATATGTCTCTTTATCTGCAGCATTTGCTTTTTTGTCGGTCTCAGTCTTCTTAAGGTAATAAAAATATCATTTTTTTGATTGATTTCTGGGTTCTAGGAAGATTTTTTATATACCTGCATTTACGATATACATACGCGTGTAGTTCTTTATTTTTCGTCCTTCGTTTGGCTTGAATGGTACATTCTGCCACGTTCCCCTTTTCAATAATAATTCTCGCCTGCGCAGAATACTGCTGACTGTCCTATAACTTGGATTGGATCAGCAGCGCAACAATCAAGTTCGTAGCTCAGTGCTTGCCTTACCTCCCAGTGGAGGTTGCCGGTAACTGCGTGAGTAAGGGTTTACTAAGGCTAAAATGTCAAGGGCATGCTTGGATAGTAGCACAATACTGGCATACGCCGTCATAGGGCCCGCAATCTTATATGGTAGAGATAAAAAAGATGTAACGAACCAACTAATGACCTCGGATAAAAACTGTTGACGACCCTTGCAAACGTTTAAAGGACAACGTGTATAGTAAATAAAGGATCTGCACATGGTATGTTCGGACACTTAACAGGCCCCGTGCTGCCGAGCAATTAATAGAGGCACTTGGATTTGCCATATGCTGCAGACTTAGAAGTCTTGAGCTTCTGACACTTGAGCGAGCGTTAATTCGCATCAAGGTTAAATTCGCTAACATAAGCCTAGTATGCGCTCATGTCCCTACGGAAGACAAGGCACAGCCTACGCGACAACACGTCTGGCAATGGACTTAGGCTTACTGATTTTATGGTGGGATGAAATATCACTACAGCAAGCACACGGTATCATCATCTCAATATACACATCGGGACATGGCGGTCTCCGAATCATGAAAAGCTAAATCAAGTTTAATACATAGCAATAGACGTATGGCATGCCTTCAATATTCTGGAGGTCGGAGCGTTCTGCGGAGCCAACATTGCCTTCAAATACCAGCTTGTTGTAGCCAAGGGACAAATGCAGATTTTCCAAGCGCCACAACAAAGAAGAACTGCTGTGAGAAGATATAACGTAGAAAAGCTGCGATCGCAAGAGCCCGCCAGAATAGCGCCAGGTAGCGTATAAAGTGGCGGTGTAACGAAAGCCGCTCGGAGCTCTACGAACAAAACAGATGGAGAGAACATTCATTCTATAGTAGAAGAAAAAAGAGCACAACAAGCGCGCGACCGAATATATTGAGAGGTTGTAATCCAGGAATAACATACGGAAATTTTACGTACAGGTGAAAAGGACGTTTCAAGGCAAGAAGACCCGTCCAGAAGCTTGTAGAGATATAGTAGAGTCACAGTCGGTGCTCAGAATATGTAAAAACTCTTTACGCAGATTGTATAACGCCGAAGAAGCGAAACATTCAGCCGTTAAGCCCAGTACTGTGTTCGATTCCACGTGAAATTTCCCGAAAAACTTCATATAAAAAAAACTGCTCGTGAAATAATTGTCAAAATTTCCAAATATTTCCGCCAAAGTAGTACTCTATTCGCTCTCATGAAATATTATCAACATGAATCTAAGCAGTCGCCTGCAACATTTTTTCACGCCAATTTAAATGCCTGTGCCATTTAAATGTACGTGAAAAGTGACAGATAAGAGAAAAACTGACAGTATCCGAGCTGAAGTCACAGATTTCCTTGATTTGTTTGTGTATTCTCTTTATTCTTTGTATTTTTTTAGTTGTTATATTTTTAACTTTCCGAAAAGACAGAATTGCCGTATCCAGAAATACCAAAAAGAAAAACAATATTCATATATCAGATGCCAGATGTACCTATCTACTCCGCTGACTTTTCCCAGCAACATTTATTTTTGAAACGTCATATTCCACGACTGAAAAATGTATGTTGCCAGTGGATTTTCACGTGAATGAACAGAGTACTAGCCTTTAACCAGAAAATACCATTCAACTTTGACGATGATAGACAAAACTTCCGTCCATTTCACCAACAAAGTTGCTGGTCCTGACGAATCTCAGCATCGTTTGTCTGATCCACAAAAAAGGAGACGGCGTCAACTGCGCCAACTATAGAGGTACAGTCTCCTCAACATCGCTTATAAGATCTTATCTGCCATATTGCGCGTACGTCTAAAACTCTTCGTCAACACCCTGATTGGCCTTATCAGTGAAGTTTCAGTTTCACTCCAGAAGATCCTGGACAAAGTCGGATCAAGAAGTCCAACATTTATGGATCCATGCTAACTTTCGCATCCCTGCTAAGCTCGTCAGTCTGTACAAAATGACGATTGAGAACGCTCGATGCTCCCTTTGAGGTCAGAAAAGATTTTAGACGTTGTCATGTCACTTCTTTAATATCATACTTGAAAGAATTGTGCGGAAATCACAAGCGAACACTGGAGGCACAATCTTTCAAAAGTTTTTGTAATTACTAGCTTACGTCGATGGTATTTACATAATTTGTAGTACTTAGCGTAGGTCGGTCATCGGTGCTTTCGGTAATATTAAAGCGGAAGCTGCCAAAATGGGTTTAGTCAACAAGAAGGAACACAACATCGACGAATTGCACAGAACGTCACAATCGACAGTTATAACATCGAGGTAGTAAGGGAATTTTTCTACTGGCTATAAATTCTGCTAACAACACCAGCAGGAATAAAATGAAGAATCACTCTTGCCAATCGCTGTTTCTTTGGTTAGGAAAGCAATTTAGTAAAGCCCTATCCCGAATAACTATTATATAGGACATCATAGCGGTCCTACTTTCTGGCGCTAAAACATGGACTCTATCGAAAATGGATAAAGAAATTCTCAGTCGCTTCGAGAGAAAAATCTTTTGGAAAAAAGAAAAGAAAAAACGAACTATATGAGCTGTCAAGCGACATCTACCTAGTCAAAAAACTGAGGATCAGTCGCTCAGGCCGGCAGAGTCTTCGAATCTAACCCGATGGGATAGCGTAGTCGAGGGGGACCTCAACCGACATGGAGAGCGCAACTGGAGGCGGTCAACTAAAGACCGGGCTAGCTGGAGAGGCGCTTGTTAGTTGAGACCCAGGTTCACCCTGAACTGTAGCTCTACTTAAGTAAGTGAGTAAGGATAAAACCTGGACCGATTCTGCATAAGAACTGCTCGATTTTGAAATAAACATCAACTTCTACGGGTGCTCAGATTATTGTGCAAACGGACACACCACTCAGCTACCGCAAAACATGAAAAACAATAAATCAGTTGTAACCGAGAAAAAAATACCCCAAGGTATTAATTACCATTTTGTTCCCCTATAAATCAACAGCTCTTAATAGGAATTTGCTCTTTAATCTTCAAAAGCATTCTAAAGGAGGTAGTAGCCTGGAGAAGTGTGGTCGTCAGGAATGTTCTCTACACTGATAAGTGAAATCCCTGGGAATGCTCAGACTAAACGCTAGCATTTTCCTTCAGTGTCAGATGGCATGCATGAAAGCAGAGTTCCAAAAACATCGGTGTGTGTTGCATCGATCGCAATTGGATCGCATGGTATTATGAATACCATATGAGTATTGACAATCCTACATTCCGTATCAATTTGTATTTTAACCTCAGAATTGTTTTTTTCTGTGTATACTACATATAGGGTGACCAGATAACAATGATAGTTTTTCCAATTGTTATGATTCAGAAGCTGTCAAAGTTATCAATCACATCCAGCTGCCAAAATATTCAGTAAGGTTTGCCATTTCATCATACATCGTTTTACGTTTGCCGAACGTGCGGAAATTAATAAAAAATATTATCGAATTTCCGGCTCAGTTGTAAATACGCAACGCGAATTTCGTCGTGAGGTCGGTCGTCACCATGGCTTCAGTGTGCAGGTAATTCGTCGCACCGTTGAAAAGTTTGAGCGTGAGTACACTCTTTTAAATGGGAAACCACCAAGCAGACAGAGATTGGTGTTAAATGAAGAAAATATAGCCGCCGTACCGTCCAGTATCGAAGAAGACCAAGGAATCTCATCTTTTCGGACGAGGCCTATTTTTGTCTTAGTGGCTATGTCAACAAGCAAAACTGCCATTATTGGAGCGAACATAATCCACAAGTTTGGTGCGGTTTATAGCATGGCGGCATCATCGGACCTTATTTCTTTCGAAATGAGGCAAGATACACCGTTACCGTCAATGGTCTCAGGTATAGAGCAACGTTAATCGACTTTCTGTGGTCAGAGCTCGACAACGTCGATATATCCGAGCTGTGGTTCCAACAAGACGGTACCTCATCTCATACAAGAGACGTTAACAAGCCAACCACTTTGGACGCTATTGCCGGAATAACGCCGCACATATTGGACCGAGTCATCAAAAATTGTGCCGACCGCGGTTGAGTGATGTGCTATTCCACACATTATGACATGAGAGTAGCTTAAAAATAAAGCCAGAATAGATTTTATATTGTTGTTTTACTTACATTTTATTTCCTATCGTTCTTTTCTTATCTGGTCACTATTCCCGTTCTAATGGTTTTTATTTTCTTACAGACTTCCTATCATCTTTAAATCACTGCTGATTATAATTATGGGAACTATCTATGCGCTATTTATCGAACTATCTCATACCAATATATTCGAGTGTTACGATAATCGTGTGAAGTATGTATTCTTCTGATTATGTTTCTTATCACATAACAAAATTTTACACCATTTGACTTTAAATCGAAGAAAGAGATTTTCACACTTCACCTTATTACATGTATTTTTTTTTTCCTTTATTTTTATGCCACAATTACTCGTTCTTCCGATGCCGATGTGGTTTATAACACCCCTTCCATGTGCAGCGCATCAATTCCACTTCATTTGATATCATTAGCAAGGATTGTCATCTTCATGATCGCAATTTTAGTTCATGGTCGTTTGGTAGAGTGGACAGCCCGTTTGGATTTTCTATGGCAGTTACAAGCCTCACAGGAGAAAAAGGAAATGGACGTGTTACAGGAATCGAACAAGAGAATTTTGCACAATTTGCTGCCAGCTCATGTGGCTGCACATTTTCTCGATGCTCAATTCCGGAGTAATATGGTGAATAGAGAAGTATTATAGTTAATTGTGTGCTGCATATTTTTAGCTGAAAGCGATAGTGTTGTGTTTGTGTGATTTTTTTATATGTAACATACTATATATATTGTACATATTTTTCTTTTTCTTTTTTTGTACACTTTCCTATAATTCTACTTGATTATAGTTTTACATTGCAAGTGCAAGAATAAGAATACGCCAAATTACATCGGAGTCAGAGGATTGTTTGCCTGAGTACCTAATGTTGCTTCTCCGCAGTGATGTATTTATTTCATTTAAGAAAACGGTGAAGACTATACACCAATTGCGATTAATAATTCTTTATAAATTTATTGACAGTTCCGTCACAAATTGTAGCATGAAGTGCTTTTGAAGGCAATGAACTGCCTTTTGGTTGGGGATTCGAACCAGCTCTATGTGAAATTTCTCTCCACTACAAAATAAAAATTTTACAAAATAATTTTTGGAAAGTCTGTGTCTCTTGCTTATAAACTTTTTACAATACATTTTTCATTCCCACTTCGGTTCACTTCGTATTACCTCGTTACTTAGGTCAAGGGTTTGCTGATATTTTCGCATTTCAGTGATTCAATTATTTTTCTTTGGCCTCTTCTTCGAACCCCGGCTTGTACTTTAGGCACTACCGCTTTTTGGGCTGACAAACTTAGCTGAATATGCCAAGGACAGAGGATTTGTGCAGCCTAAAGTTTGTCCACTTTCGGTTTCTTAATGCAGAGACGTCCGCGAATGTGCCTACTTCTTATTAGATCACGTTTTGCTACACCCCCTGATATTTGAAACATTTTCATTTTCACCACTCTTTGCGATTCATATGCAAAAGCTTGACAAACCCTTAAGTTTAAGCGTCAATTTTCCGTTACAAAAAACTGCAGAATTTTCGCGCCATTTAATCCACCTCACGCTGACCCTATATGCGACATCGTCATCGCAATTTTCTTGTTGGTTATTTAAGTATTTAAAGTATTCACAATAAATGTAGGTCTGATGTAGGCTGATTCGTAATACGTTATCGCCTACTTATCTTATATTTGAACGTCAGAAAGGCTAAGGTACGAGTAGGTGACTCATTTAGCTTTCCAATTTGAATCATTTTCTAATAGCATTTATATGGCAATAAGATTCATTTTGACGTAACGTGCTAATCACAGAATTTTAACATAATTACTTAATAGGTTTCCAACGCCTATAGAGTCTCCGCTTGAAGCACAACTCGTTTTCATCGTCTTCGACTCCGGTAAACCAAAACAAGCGGTTTGCAATACACAACACCTTGAGTGGGGCTTTGGTCTTCCTTTCCAACGCCTATAGAGCCTCCGCCTGAAGCACAACTCGTTTTCATTCTCTTCGAATCCGGTAAACCAAAACAATCGGTTTTCCATACACAACACCTTAAGTGGGGCATTGGTCTTCCTTCATCAGTTCATTGAGTTCTGGCTTATATGTATCTTTCACTTCATTTGTTCTCTTTGGACCAAATGTTACAGTTAGAGAAGTTTGTTTTTTTGACAACATAGGAAACATAGGAAATGTTCTTCGTTTAATTTTCTTCTGTGCTCTCGTTTCAGTGCGAGATTAAAGAAATCACATGATCTTCTGAGCTTAGAAATAAACGCATGGAGTGTTCACATAGAACGTTGGATGGAATCTCATGCTACGATGATTCCTTCAAATCATTCAAAGGATAGTTTTTACTTTTATATTGAGCAAGTTCTAGCAATTTAGTTATTGAGTTATTACTCATTCACTTTTGAGTGTACCCTACCAAAATATCTCGTCCATGTTTGGAAAGTTCAGCTTTCTGTTCTCTTTCTCTCTATATGATGATAAAGTACTGGTTCTTTGACTAGATTCTCTTCAGTAGTACGAATAGGATTCCAGTTCTTTTGATTTCTTGAAAAGCATCCGGATATTATTCCGCTTACAAGGTTTCTCGGCATCAACGCGCTTATAGGATTTTTCGACGGCGTTTCTCTTTTAACACATGATTCTCTTCCGTTTCCTCCTTCAGTATCGGTATTTGTTTTTCACTGTCATATTGCGCTGCAGCGCTGGTACCTACATTTACTTCTTTGCATATTATGAAATATTTTATCCCTCGCGACGCAACTTTCCACTTGTTGCAGACATTTGTAGTTGATGATTTTGTGTCGAATAGTTTTTTACTCAAGCCCTATATCATTTGTGTTAAAAGGTCTAACATCGAATAAATTGTTCTCTTCGTTTTGGCATTTGAGGTCTGAATTTAGAACCAACAAGAACATACTCAGATTCGTAGCTAAGTTTTTTATAGGCATAAGCAAATCAGGACTACATACCGCCGTTTATTTCAATTTTCAAGAAATTTATTGCCACCCTCTTTAGTTATATGCTGATAAAGTTACGTATTATTCGTGGACTTTTTTATTTGAAAGCTCTTCATTACATCTCTGCGAAAATATAAGATGCAACAATTGTTTGCGGTACGATCAATTAAAATGAAATAAGGTACGAATAAGAACGCATATAATCAGTTCAAAGTTGACCGCTAAAACATATCTGCTTGGAGGAAGCAGAAATTCAAAAGCTCACTATGAATAGATCTCAAGGGGTGCGATATATTTTTATATAAATTTTACTTATGTTTTCTATTTTATTTGCAAATATTGTTTGTTTAATATTAAGCACTGTATAAATTTGTACATCAAAGAATAATAAGAATCAATTTTAATTAGAAATAATATAGGTACTACAACCTAGAAAATATTACTACCACCGCATTTAGCAGCACATAAACAATATTAGAGCCAATACAAACTATTACTAAACTTTTTTCTTAGCCCAACACAGCAACAACAACAAAACTTACTTTGTTATTATTTAAATTTTGTTCCATTAATCTTTCTTTTGTTTTTATCTATCTACTGATCTTCATCTTATACAATTGTGTACTGTACGCGTGCGTCTTTTTCTTCTCTTCACTTCAGTGGTTTGCTCTCGTAAACTTGTAAAAGTATTAAAAAAAAAAAAAAAATTACAAAAGTTTGTAATTTTGAGACTGTTCTGTGTGCCAAATCCTATACCCCCAAGCAAAGTTAATCAATTTAGAAGTCTGGTTTTGCTAATTTTTCTAGGGTAACCCCGGACAGGAATTATACCATCAAAGCTATGCAAAAGTTGGTGTTATGTTTGCATCTGTACCGAACTTCCATGAATTTTATTCTGAGCTAGATGGAAATGATCAAGGGTTGGAATGTTTAAGGCTCTTAAATGAGATAATTGCTGATTTTGATGAGGTATTAAAGAGTGAGCCTTTATTGCAATAGAAAGAATAACTAATTGAGAATTGTTGTTATTTTGGTTTTCTTGTAGTTACTTAAAGAGGACCGTTTCCAGGGAATTGATAAGATTAAAACTGTTGGTAGCACTTATATGGCGGCTGTTGGGTTATTGCCAGGTTAGCGTGTGAAAAACATTTATTTTTTTTATTTTAACAGGTTCAATCTGGCTTTTTAGACTATAAAATGAATCCAACTGATCCAAACTCGATTCGAAGACATATGACTGCCTTAGTAGAGTATGTGAAAGCCATGAGACTAGCGCTCCAAGAGATAAACGGGCATTCCTATAACAATTTTATGCTAAAAATCGGTACATCATTACAATATCTCATAAAATCTTTATAAAAATGAGATTGTTTTAGGGCTAAATATTGGTCCGGTGGTGGCTGGTGTTATTGGAGCACGAAAACCTCAATATGATATCTGGGGCAATACCGTAAATGTAGCTAGTCGAATGGATTCTACTGGTATACCAGGCTACACGCAAGTAACGCAAGAAGTTGTCGATAGTTTACAGGGCTCACATTTTGAATTTCGGTGACATTTTTAAATTGAATGTTATTGTAAAATGCTTATATTTTTCTGTATTTCAATAGATGTCGCGGACAAATTAACGTTAAGGGAAAAGGTGATATGGTAACATATTTTCTATGGGACTATGCAAACAACAACGGAGAAGTACGTAATGCAATGCTATCGAATCGTGTTATGCAAGGTAATAACTTTGCGCCACCACAACAACAACAACAACAACAACAACAACAACAGCAGCAGCAACAACAAACAACAACTTCACAATCACTTCAACCAGCAGTGTCCCAAACCACAACAACGACACCGATGCAAATGCACCCCCATCCGACGGAATACTATCAAAAGCAGTCACAATTCAATGATAGTAACTATCACCTCAACATGAATAATGAATCATATAATATAAAAAAAGATAACTACTCATATAATAATATTGATGCGCCAAACATTTTAATAAAACAACAACACTCACCACAACCAATATCACAGTCGATGTTACCGCAATTTCAACTGGACGAGCAACAACACCAGCAGTTGCAACAGCAATTATTAGCGCAACGCTATCAAAA
Organism: Volucella bombylans; assembly: GCA_949129095.1. Lineage (NCBI taxonomy): Eukaryota > Metazoa > Arthropoda > Insecta > Diptera > Syrphidae > Volucella > Volucella bombylans. Next base: position 157,325,622 of record OX422143.1, read on the forward strand.
GTACCAAAAACAGGCGAATTTCATTGCTAACGGTGGATTGCCAAACATTCGAGAGAATGGTCAAAATAGCAATGGTGGAGAAGTGATAAAATACAACCATAGCAATAGAGATCATCAATATCAGCAGCAGCAACAACATCACAATAGTTATCATCCACAGCAGTCACAACAAATTAGGTCACAGATACCACCCATGGTAATGATGCGTGAGACGTTTAACATTATTGAAAATCCTAGTCTAAGTGGGAGCACTAATCGGGAAAATTACAATATACGGGAAAACTATGGTCATCTGGAAAATTATAACAATATGATTAAACGGGAGCATGTGAATGGTAGATATCACAATAACAATTACAGCAGCTGCAGAGAGAGTGAACCATTATTGCATGCAGCTCCTGTGGCTAAGGTAAGAATGGGTGTTTCACAGGATGTCGTTAGATGTAGTTGTTGTATTATGACAAATGCCTTCAGTTGATTTTTTTTATTGGAATTTAGGTAGGAGGTGTCACGTTTATCTTTTAATCACTTTTCATCCAGAATTTTATATCATTCATAAATAATCTCTCATTCTGTGCACGGTAAAGTCGAAACGCGTTATTAGTTTAATAAATATTTCCAAGTATATTATATCTAGACAGTAAGCACTTGTCTGTCACCTCTCAGTAAAGCTCAGATAAGAGCAAATTATATGTAAAGAATTAAAAGATATGTGTTTGCCAATTTTGCCTATGGCACAAGTGGTTCTGCTCCGATTTCTTATTTCTTGTGATCACTTTTCGATCCAGAACTCACTCAATATTAGTCTACTATCTACCAAATGTTTTTAACAAAGAAGTAGCATTAAGGATCAGTGGAGAATGAAAACAGTACCTATCAGTGAAATGCAGCTCATAGTCTGCCTCCACTGACATAATTTTTGTCCATTAACCTTGGTTCAAAACACAAATGGTTTATCCATATCGTCAGCTATTTGCGGTCACATGACAAGGCTATCTTAATATTTTTTTGAATAGGTATTTTAATCGCGTTTATATGATTTTTCCTGTTAATGAATACTTACACATTTTTAGAAATCTAATTTAGTAAACAGACTTCAGTCTGCACATGTTCCAGCAACCAGTTTTTAATTTATGTAAATAATTTTGGCAACATCATTTTCACGAAATCATTCATATAAATGTACGTGTTCTTATTTTTTATTGGTATACCACCTTTAATATTGTTTGCATGTTGTTTTGTTTGTTTTCATTTCATTTGTCAATAAAATGCAATTATGATCTAATTATTAAGATAATGCCACTACAACATCAGAATCCGCCTCCAAAATACGACCCGCCTCGCTACACATGCCCCAATAGTGGACTTCAAATGCAACAACACCAGCAACAACATACTTCAGCTTTACCAGTACCTCCACCGCCTCCAAAGCCTACAGTCACATCAAGCCTGAAGAATAACACACCAATTTTGCGCACATACATGAAGCCACTACCCAAATTACCTTCCGAACTTGAAGATAACCGAGAAATGTCTTCAACAGACGACCTAAGTTCGAGACCACATTCACCCAGTATGAGCTCCTCAGATGAAAGTTACTCCAAAACAACCGAAGGTGAAGGCGATGATGATTCGCCGCGAATAACAGCCAATCATCATGTGAATAGAAATTTAAATCCTCTACAATGGCTCTATCCCTGTGACATTCAAGTTGATCCTACATCACCAATTATCGATATGTCAAATTTAAAAGATTTCGAAGTAAGTTCAACTACCGAGAGTCAAGGCCAAACGACAACAACTCAAAACAAAGGTGATTCATGTAATAGTTTTGAGTATCAAGATCGTATGGGAGCCAATAATTCGAAACAACAAATCTCTGTATCTACGGCGAAGTCACCATTTGAAAGGGAATTGCAACGTCTTTTAAATGAGTCGTCGTCACGAGCACGTACCGAAAATTTAAATCATTTCACAAATGGACCGTCATTGAATGGTAGTTCATCATCTGGTGGTGGAAATCAACAAATTCAGCATCAGAATAGTCGTAATAACTTAGAAATAGGTTACTCAAGCAGCAGTAGCAAATTAGGATCATCCATCAATAATAATAAGAATAAATATGATGTAGAATCACCGCCATCGTTATCAGAGAAAGGTTCCAAAATACCAATTAGTACAAGTTTTATGATAGCTAAGCATCCAGTGGGCCTGGAGGCTATTAAGGAAATCACAAGAAATAAAAATCCATCAGAGTCAAGTCAAATGTAAGTAGAACTTTATCTTTGTTAAATCTATTTATATTTGGGTAGTGCAGGTAAATATTTAAAATGGTCGTTTGTATTATTTTTTTTTTGTTGTATCGTCTGCACGTGGCTTATGAAACTGAATATCGCTGATGATCATTAATTATGATTGCTTTATTCCACTTAAAGTTAATTATCAACTTGTTGAATAGAATTATGCTTACCGACCGCTTACTACTGACTACTTATTTATCACATTTTCTGAAGTGAGCGTAATATAAAAACCCTTTTTTACGATTTTTTTTAAGAATGTATGTGGAATCCGTAACCACCGGTCACTTGATTGTCAATCGTCAATTTGATTAGAAGGTTGTTTAGTACACGGATGAATATGTAGTCAACTTTTTGCTTAAAAATTTTGAAATTTGAGACAAGAAAATTACCATTACAGGATTATGGGCACATAAATCTTTCGTCAACGTCATCGTGTCCCTTCCTGTCAAATTTAGCACGTTTCAGTTGCGGAGAAGTACAATATAAAATTTTTTTTTAAAATTGAACTCATCTGCACCCTGATATTTATGTTTAAACGAAATCGCATGCCCTCTATCTTAGGCTTTATCAACCTAAATGGCAACAAAAATCGTGATTATAGTACAACCGAGGTGTTGTTTCTGGCAACAAAGGGAGCGGCTGTTTAAATTAACGGGCCTTTCTAATGGTACCAATTGACCACTGCGTTTTAAATATTTTTATTCATTTATATATGTACATATTTTTTTAAACGTGCGTACTAAATTAAAAACTATTGTTTGTTTAAAGGCAAACTTCCGATACGGAATCCTGTGAAATTCTCCATGACAGTCGTGGTGGCAATAACCAAAAGAATTTACAAATGCTTGATTTGGCCACACGAACAAATCAAAATGCTAATCATGCCAAAGATCATAACCATAGACTACGTCGACCTCGATCAAGTGAATGTGAAAATAGTCGCGAAAGTATGGACCTTATGAACGGTGAACGTGATGACACTGAAGATAATTTAGCTGATGAAGAATTTGAAGATGATGAAGCGGGTCGCGATGTAAGAAAAAAGATGAATGCCACATCAAGGCAAGAAACCATAAGCAGTGGTGGCGGAGGAATAGGCATTGATCATGAATACACTGACATTGTGCCATCTGGACGTGATCGAGATAATCGAATACGAGAAGTTAATGTGATAAACGATGAATTAAAATATGGTGCAGGGCATCATAATAATCATCATCAATCGATGGATTCAAATCCAGTTGAAAGTCAGTCGGAATGGTCCGACGATGATTGTCGTGAAGAAGCTACAGGTGAAATATATCATTATTTTTATTTTCTTTTCTGTATTTGTTATGCAGAAATTCATTATTTAACAAATATAAAATTTAAGGTGGTGCCGAATCAACAGGATATATAACCGATGAGCCTGGTCTAGAAAATATCTCACTTCTTAACGAAGCCGGTTTAACTGATGCCGAAGGCGCACTATCGGATGTGAATTCACTTTATAATGCGCCCGATGTTGATGACACATCAATCTCAAGCCGTGCCAGCTCTCGCCTGCTCAGCTTAGATTCACTGAGCGGTTTATACGACTGTGAATTGGACTCGAAGCATGAGATGGCCATTGTAAATGTGTCGCATAAAATAACAAGTAAATTTGGCCCCCAAAGCTAATTGATTTTTTTTTTATATATAAACAATTTTTACAAGTTTTAGTTTACAAGAATTTTGTATTTTATTAAACTAAGTTTAAACAAAAACAAAAAAACAAAGAAAAAAAGAGTATCATTAAGAAAAGAAAAAATGTACTTTAATGTGGAAATATTTTAGATAGTTTCGCAAGTATATTTTATAATTTGATGTCTTCATTAGCAGGTTAGCAGCTTCAAATTAAATTTAAGCAAATGTTTTTATGTAATTATTTTACTTTAAAAGTTAACAATTTTAATTGACGCTAAGCGTTATAGTTTTACAATTTTCCATTTATTGTTTTTATTTTCTTTCTTTTTTTTGCAAATAAAAATTTAATATAAGTGCTTGACACTAAGTTTAAAATAAATAATATACTTAAGCGGAAGGAAGTATAATACGTTAAGAAAGCCAGCATGGGAAGTGTTTACAGTGATGAGTAAAAGATGTTGGTGTAACGTATTGTAATGAGATGAGTCAAAATTTAAAAACCACCTTACCTATGTCTGCTGAACACTCGCAATTTGCGGGACTATTATTTAAAAAAAAACTTTAACTTTAACTTCTTTTTTTTCCTAACTCCAAAAAACATTTTAAATATAAATACAGAGTTTTTCAAAATATTCAAAATGTCCTTTGCCTTCAAGAATATCATATTGTTATTTATAGACAGAATACATGTTCCAGATTTTAGTGCTCGCAACAGTTGGCAGGTCAGCACTCTTTTTTTTTTAACTCTATACACAGTTCTATAAAAACCGTTATTTTGTTAGTGTACTCATCCATCGATGGTTGCGCAAATTCGGCTAAACCAAACTGTCTTACAAATGATAAAGTTAATCCAGCAGTTTTTCATAAATTTTAATTGCATAAATAACTAACAGCAAATAGGAACCTATAAATTATATTGCATCTCCTTTTCACTACCTCAAAATACTTCTTGTTTTGCATTAGGTAAGCCTGATGACAAAAGGTAGCTTCGTGCTTATCGAATACAATTTATAACCAAAAATTCGTAGCTTCTTAAAACTAGGGTGCTGTTACAAAATACTCGTAGCTGGTATTAGAAAGATCTATCGTATTCACGGTGCTTTTAATCTGTTTTCTTCCTTGCCTACTATGTTTTTATTAATCATCCTCATAATTATTTTTAAAGCATATATAGGCATTGCCTTCAACGTCTGCTTCGAAAATCATTTGCTTAAATAAAAACTTAAAATTCTAATTTATACACATGCAACTTAACATTTATTTATTAAACAAAAATTACAATACAATTACAATCTATGATACTAAAAAAAATTTGTAAATGAACTAAAGTTAGATAAAATAATAAAAGTTTACAGAAAAATGTCAAACTGATTGTATGGCTTACGACGGCAGACAAACATACATATAATAAATCTAAGCACAACACATAAGTATTAAGTTTAAAACATGCTACTAAAGATGTTCTTTTAGAAAATAAAAACAATTAATGTAATTAAAAAGAAAATAATGATGAAACTAACAAACAACAACCACCCATATCGTGTAAATAAGGAACTTCAATTAAAGTTAAACCGAAAAACAAATAAAAAAAAAATAAACAATTATTTTTAATAAAAACATCTTTTTGTGAATGCATTCGAAGAAATTAAAACTCGAGTCATTTGGGGCTTCGATATAAATATTTCATATTTGTAGATTGTTCGAATTTTCGTTAAAAAAAATAATATATATATATATATATATATCATCCTCATATCTATATCATAAATTATTCATTCATAATTCACAAAAAAACGGAAATCGTAAATTTTTGGTCATTAGGGACATTTTTACCAAAATACAGAGAAGAAGAAAGAAAACAAACAAAAATCATTTAAAGTGAATGAGACGCAGAAAGAAAAATTCGTTAAAAACTATGTAAACAAAATTTGTATTATTACAATTATATTTATTATCATGAATAATATTAATATTATTTATAGTATGACTATAATTTTTTTTTTCTTTAATTATTATTATGTATAGACACGAGATATTATGTATGTGTTAAGGTAAGTCTTTAAATTCATAATTTTTAAATGAATAACAAATTATATACGTTTCTGGTTATTTCATTGTATTTTTAATTAAAAACGGAGAGTGACAGAAGAAATACAAAAATAAAACAAAACAAAAACTATTAGCAAAACTGAAAGAATGATTTACAAAATGAAAAGTAATATATTACATATATTTCAATGTGATTTTTATTTAACAACTTGTTTTAATTCTTATTGCTTTAAGAATATTGCCGTATTCATGTTTGTCGTTAAATGGCGAGTAATTGGAAGAAATTCATGTGCAGGCACCTAAACAGCTAAGATGAGCCTGATGCGTTTTAACCCATTTATGCCCGATTTAATTTATTTTCAATATTTTATTTAAATTCATTCAATTTATGTGGAAAAACACTTAACTTAACGTATTCAAATAAATGTATATATTTCATTTTTATCGACTTGAAGTACTCGTATCTTATTCTTATAAGTGAATAGGCTTTCGTTTTTTCGACTATTACATTAATAATTTCTTCGTCCGTAAAAAGTTAAGATAAGGTAAGAGGCTTAGGATAACTTACATCTGAAAACTTATTGTTGTAAACCATAGTTTTCAAGGTAAGATTTTCCTCTGTACCACGTTTCCACTTTTGGGAAATTCTAAACCTTACTTGTGTAGGAGCTTCCGATGTGGTTAGAGCGTCTGCGCTGCTATCTCTATGAAATATCATTTCTCCACTGGACATAAGTTGCCTACTTCCCAGTCGATTTGTGTCTTCATTCTCCTCATCTCCCGACTCTTCATCTGTTAAGTTTCCATCTTCTGGAGAAGTTATAAAAATTGCATCTGGAACATCATCGTCTTGAGTCAAGTTTTCTAGAAGCTCCAAAATTTCTCCAACAGTTAGACATTTATTCCCACATAAAAAAAATATATCAAACACTTGCATATCCCATGCGTTAACGCAACGCCATTATTCAGCTTGATATAATAATATGATAAATATGCTTTTATGATCAGGTTTTTATTTTATCACACTTATGTTTATGTAGTTGCAATAACCCTAATGTCAAATATCAGATTTTATTAATTTTTTGTACTTACTCGTACCATTCCACTTTATAAAAACACTTTACTTTTTTTTCTTTAAAATTTATTTTCACAATCTACAGTCACAAAAAAAACAACTTTTTCACACACCGAAAACTTTATTAAAGTAACACGAAATGCAAAGCCTACTATTTTGAATGTGTAACTTTCCAAATGCAATTTCTTGATAAATTCAAAAATTTAAAATTCGTAGCAGCTTACTACCTTTTTTGTTGCGTTAACGCAACAGTGGGCATAAATGGGTTAACATTGAATGCGACTACCCGAAGTCTGTATGCGTTATTGGGTTCCTACGTCTGGAGCCTTACGGCTAAGGCAAAGAAAAAATCAGATACATATATACATTTATACATTCACTAGTCTTCATAATAGCGCTACACGGATGAACAAAGAAGGGCGTATTCCTTCTTGGCTAGTGCATCTGCAATGCGTCTACCAGATTTTGGAACACACTCTCGCAGGAACTTCAGCGTTGGTAAGCATGTTGCATCTTAGGCAGAGGATGCATTCGCAAAGCAATTTTGCGCACATTTCAAATTTATTCTCCCCATTCAATATGAATAAAGTCAGACTTAAAGATCTGAAGCTCTCGGCAAGCGTGTAATCCTCTTATCCGATATTAGGTGTAAGCACTACTCTCACCATTCGACAAGATTTCGATACGTATGCCACTGCCAGTGTAGTAGTGATGATTCTCTTCAGCAGGTTGATACCTTTTTGTAACATAACTGGATATCTGGCAGCCGACTTGAAACAAACTAAGGAAGCTACAGCATGTTTCATGGCCTCATCCGTCACCACATCCGATGAGATATACCAGCTACCGCGTATTGTGTTATTCAGCTCACTAACAGCTTGTTTAATGGGAACAGGTTCAGAGGAGGTTGTTCTGAGGCAGTGAGCCATATCTAGATTTAACGGTATTGTTTTCCCGATTCATTCTCTTTTTGTGAAAATAGATTTTCTACTTTTCAGTGTCGAGTCCAGGGTTCTGGAGGTCTTGGGGCCACCTGAACAGATGCGGGCGTTGTACTCCAATTTTGTACGGATAAATACGTTATACGAGGGGCGTTCAACATATTCTCGGTATCGGGGTGAAGCTGTGATTGTACAATAAATTGACTTATTTATCAAGTAATACTATTATTTTAGTGCATTCATGTAAAATTTCAAATAAATGTGATTATTAATTCGCGTTTTATCTCTAGTTAAACAGAATCATAATGGCAACTGAGACGATGATGGTGAAAATTGAGCATCGCGCTGTAATTAAATTTCTTACTAAGCAAGGAAAAAGTCAAAAAACTATTCATAAAGAGATGGTGGCTGTTTACCAGGGTTCCGCACCTTCATTATTAACTGTGCAAAAGTGGTCAAGTGAGTTCAAGAGAGGCAGAGAGAGCATTGAAGACGACCCCCGCTCCGGCGCCCCGGCTACTGCTTGTACGGGAGAAAGCATCAAAGAAGTCGAAAAACTTGTTCTTGAGGATGCCCGAATAAAGGTGAAATTGATGGCAGAGATCACCAAGCTTTCAATTAGTACCATTCACACCATTCTTCATGACCATCTTAACCTTTCAAAGGTCAGTGCAAGGTGGGTGCCACGAATGCTCACAGCGCCTCAGAAAAAAGTGAGAATCGCATGCTGTAGAGAGCTTTTGGAGATGTGTAGTGAGAACGCGGACGGTGTTATGGATCGAATTGTTACTGGGGACGAAACATGGGTCCACCACTATGACCCTGAAAGCAAACAAGAGTCCATGCAGTGGCATAAAAAAGGAACAGACCCCCCGAAGAAGTTCAAAGTCACTCCGTCTGCCGGGAAGCTCATGGCCACAGTTTTTTGGGACTCAAAGGGAATCTTGCTCATTGAGTACAAAAAAAAGGTGAAACCATCAACGCCACATCCTACGCTTCCACTTTGCATAATTTGCGGGAGGAAATTAAAAAGAAAAGACGGGGTAAATTCGCAGCGGGTGTGTTGCTTCTTCATGACAACGCTCTTGTTCACACGGCGCGAGTTTCCAAGGCTGCTGCGCAAGATTGTGGTTTCGAAGAAATCCAACACCCACCCTATAGTCCAGACCTTGCCCCTAGTGATTATTTCCCGTTTCCGGATTTGAAAAAATGTCTTCGTGGAAAAATATTTTCGGATGAAGAAGAACTCAAGTCGGCAATAAATGGGTATTTTGCAGAGAAAGAGGAAATTTATTTTTTTGAGGGTTTAAAAAAGCTTATCTCAAGATGTAACAAATGCATTGATGTTAGGGGAGATTATATTGAAAAATAAAAACAATTTAAATTGAATTCGCATTTTCCTTCATATCGATACCGAGAATATATTGAACACCCCTCGTATATTATGGCCTGTTCAGAGGGGAGAAAATATTTCTTACATTGCTTCAGGAAATCTAGACATTTCGCAGCATTTATGGCGACATGGAATATATGGAATGGAATGGGAAGTTCTTCGATTCCAAGTGATGGAAGTGCCACTCATGGATAATGGCTTGGTGTTTAGATTTCGTTTTAACAACAGCAGACAGCATTGTATTTTGGAAGCATTAAAATCCACTATGTTAATCGTTCCTTAATTAATTATGCTGTTAATATCTGAATTTAATGAGCTTAACATACGCTGCCGTTCCTATAGACTAACTACTGCAGTTAGTCTATGGTTATACGCCATAGATGAACTAATCTAGATGGCAAACTTTCCAGATATTGGAAAACCAATACCGGTTTTTTACTGATCGCCTCTATCCATGGCCCTTTTCGAAAACGTCATTTGTATTAAAGCTGCATTTGCAGTTGGTTCGTAAACGAAAGTTGCAAAAGTCATTTGTTCGAGAACATCTTCAGAGTCAAACTGCATTAGCATGGTGATCGATAACGCAGTTTGCTTTTGTCATATTTTCGAAAACGTCATTTGCGTGTCATTTCATTTGCACTGCAGAAAGGCAGTCAGAAATCTGAGCTGCTCAATGTCAGATGGGTAAACCAAATTTGCCGTGCAGTAAGGAAGAATTTGGTTTCTGTAAAAAAACAAAAATGAATAGCAACGAATAGCTCATACGAGTTTTCTTCGTTCGAAGATGAGCATCCAATTGGGAATATTTCGAAAAATTCGACGCAGTATACGGGACAAAGCATTTCGTAAATGCACCCCATTCAAATCTGGGTGATTCCATGTTGGTCTGCCAGCACAGGGCGCAAAGAGAAGGAAATGAAGTGCTGTAAATTATATTTATTATTATTACTTGTACTCTCACTAAGATTTCCCAACACAATTTTCCCAATAAATATTCTTAAGAACTCCATCTGCTTTGTTCGGAAACGTTAAATGCAATTGCAAAAAAAAACATGCAGGCGACACCAATCAATGGTAGCAAAAAACCTTTGCAGTTTGACGTTTGTAACCCTTATATGCTGCAATGACGATGAAATTGACAATCAAAATGGCGATCAAATGACGTTTTCGAAAAGGGCCCATGTGATCCTGTCTGAATACGTGTGAATTGTCATCAATGGCAATTTCCCTGTCATTTTACACAAAACCCGATCATTTTACTCAAAATACTTCATCCACATTACACACACGCGTGCAAATCGCTCTCATTCTAGCAACTTGACTTGTAAATTGCTCTCATTTGGATTTTCATCCAAAAATTCAAACGCCTTGGAAAAGTCGAGTGCGAATCACTATTTGATCTATCGCTACGAAAACCATACTACTCATTGGGAAGTTTTTGTATCTCGAGATATTTCATGAGCTTACGGTTTATCAGCGTTTTCATAGCCTAGGAAAGAAGAGAGGTAAGTACAATGGTTTGTAGGAGGAATAAGAAGGAAATTCTGATTGTTAAAAACAGACGTGGTAAATTCTGTTATTCACCTACTCGAAAAGACGGCTAAAAAACTTACACGGTAGAGGGACAGTGTTGTTTTAAAACATAGTGCTGCTAATAACCAGATTATTCGTATTACAGAAGCCCAACAATTAGCAGATATTACAAATTTGCCATTATCTTTACGGCCTAACACGGATAACAAAGTATCCCATAGAATATGTACAGTCAATGGTGTTTTCGGCGTTCAAATTCCTCTTCACCATTACGAAACAGCCCTAAGGCATTGAAATGTTAATGACACTTAACCCGAATCAGACCAGAATTTATTTTTGTTTTTTGCAAAAATATTTTATAAGTATGTTCTAAAGACTGTAAGAAAGTCAAATATAGTTGTTGTTTTTTCGCACAACCCACCTAATCCAAGATAATGGGTGTGGCCATATGGTCACGCTGGGCACTGATTACCCACGTAAATGTGATATCTTTATTCGAGGAAGGAAGACCTATTTTGGACGTAGTTGCTATCACTTTTCGTAAAGAACTGCGCTCAGCTTTCGAAGTCCATGGTTCAGTTGTTAACAACGATTGACCCAGTAAATCGACTTCCAAATTTGAACTTGAGTTTGATAGAATATCTGCAAAATAGTATCGCTGCATCCTATTGTATCGGCTTCGTCGTTATCGTCATAGTCCGTCACAGTACCATGCAAAGTAGCAATGCGTCTCCCATTTTCCATTCAAATTTCGCACGATGATTTCAATTGACCAGTACATATGTACCTCGTCTTGTATACCAACATAATCCTCATCAGCATCATTCTCTCCGCTCAGTACGCCATTTTCGATTTCTGGTGGTAAAAGGTACAGTGCTTGAACAGTTTCACTCTCATCGTCATTGCACAGTTCATTTATGAAATTACGCGTTTCTTGCGCACTTAACGGTCTACAATTTATAAGAACACAGATATAACCAAATAAGCAAATAGATAAAAATGATTGAACCTAAAATAAAAAGATCCATTTCATTTATCTACACATACAAGTAGAGAATGTAGGTATCTATCTACTAAAGGGTCATCCAACAAGAGGTGTCATTTTACATTTCGCGGTATTGTTGAACTGTCAACATTCAACTATCAGTCCGATAATTTTTAATAAGTAAAAAATGATTAAATATGGATACACATTCGCACAACGTGTTAAAATATTAAAAATTTACTACAAAAACGGTGAAAATATCGCGGAAATGTTTCGTAAGGTTCGTGCTTTTCGTCATCATTAAGCCCTTTCGCGCACAGCTATAGTCAATTTTATCAATAAATTTAAACATCTCGGACAGGTTGGTGATGCAAAGACTCCAACCCGTGTTCGTCCGGCAGGATCAGCGTAAAATATCGCCACCGTAGCTGAGAGAGTGACTTAACCCAGGTATGTCCATTTCGAGACGTTCACAGGAATTGAACTTATCCGCAACCACTTTACACCGCATTTTGCAGAAAGATCTTCGCCTAAATGCTTATAAGGTTCAGTTGACACAGTTATAAGGTCCAGTTGCAGCCAGCAAATCACGCACAACGCCTTTTTGCTACTGATTTCAAATGACACCTCATGTTGGATAACCCAGCGTGACCTATAGTTACAGTTAGTAAAATCGACTAATATGTTTAAAATCACAGAAACTAAATTCAACATATAAAACTACAGAAATTGAGAAAATTTTGAAAAATCTGTTGCCCGGAGACTGTTTAAAAATAAAAAAAACATGCCTACTTCGTATGTGACCATATGGTCACGTTGGGCAGATTCGCGTTAATTGACTATGGAAATTGTTTTGCTTTTCTACCGTCAGACATTTCTTCAATCAATAACACAGCACTGTATGATGTGACTTTTCTACAACTTGATAAAGGACATGAAAAACTACATAGATAAAAAAATAAGTTTATGTAAAACATTGTTTTACTTTGTCTTTTAATTATTAATCAACTACATATGAATAATTTCTGAACTTTTACAACTATTGTATTTTCATTTCATTCGTAATATATTTGCAATGAATCCTTTGGTGAAAAATTCGTAACTCGCTCCTTTCTGTTTGCAATAGGTTTAAATTCATCACTTAATGTTATTTTTTTTGGAATTTTCCTTCCACGAAAAGTAGCAACCTTAAAACTTGGAGGTGGCGTAAATCCAGTAACTGTCCCAATCGGCAAAACTTCTTTTACTGGCACAATTTTGACAGATTTTTTGTCTTTTTTCCGATAATATACCACTTCAGCAGCTAACGTTATCATTGCTAAAGCAAGACCAAAAATTGTAGCTATAAAAACGCCACCTAAACTTTCCAAAGTGATTCCTTCTTGATCTTCAGCACGAGAGCACTGTTTATTGAGAGAATGATTCCAATATTTTGCCGAGAGTCCTTCAAAATAACGATCCTTTTGCAACTCCAAAATCGCATAACTTAATTCATCCTAAAACCAAAGAAAATATATGTTTATACAATTTTGAGAAACTAAAATAAATTTTAGTTTGAAACCGATAAATGACTGCCTTGTTGAACTGCTATTGCATATGGTTGTTCAGCGAAGACTTCCCCAACTTCACTCAGATTACAATTCTTAGTAATTTCATATTTTATCTCCGCTGAGTCATGAATGAAAGCAAAATCAGCATTTTCGTGTTCATTCACTTTTCTAAAACCTTCAGCAGCATCTTGTACGGGATTCGAAGCATTTATAGCCAACAGAATATGTCCATACTGTTCTTTTATAGGATAGTCCCAAATTCTGAAACAAAATTAAAAGTTGTTTATTTAAAATTTAAATTTAACAATTAAAATACCTGTAGCGGCTTTGATCGCTTGTAGCATTTAAAGAGAGTTCTTTCCAAAGCCGATATAGTGTGTCCTCGGCATATTTCATGTTAATAAAGTACTGATGAGTATCGGATCCTTCGACCACGGTGTAGTTGATTCTAGATTGCCTGGCTAGCTGCTCCAAGGACTGAACCGGTGTTTGCATACGCTCAACAGTAAGAAATGCTGCTAAGTTAGCGGTGAATGTAGCCAACATAAGAACGACAAATAACCAATAGGCTGCAACAAGAATGCGTCCAGAAATAGCTTTAGGTGCCTCTCCACCGCCTTGTGGAGTAAAAGATGTTAAGGCAAACCAAAAGCTTTCCTTAAGCGTAAATTCCCTGTAAAAGAGAACAGTTAAGTCGTTTTTGTTATTCATAAAACGAGTAAGCCAGTTTGAAAATTTTAGAGAATATGGAACGCCTCCTAGCTCCGGTGCTTTTAGTAAAAATGGATTTTTTCCTCAAATCCAACTACCGATTTCTATAGATCAATATTTTAAATATTTTATAATATTATGTAACAAAATAAGCACGGTATCTTGAAAAAACGACCTCACTTTATTAAAGACTTTTAATATTTGAATGAAGTAATGAAAATTACGCTTTATACCAAAGGCATGGCTTTAAAACGTGAACCAGTCTGAAAACGAATGCAAATGGTGAAGGGAAAGACGCAAAGGATACGGCACTCCTGTGCTTTGTGACAGGACTTAAAATATTGTGATAACCACTTAAATGTGAGCAGCGACATCTAGATTCAAAGACCAGAAGATTTCGATACTGGAATAACAAAGTTTCGACTGGAGAGTGGAATCGAATTTTCTAGCAAATTGGAAATTGTATGGGACGCTGGATGGCGAGGATTGTTCTCGAAGTATATCATTCGAGTATAAATACCAGCATCCCCAAGGTATGCAAATCAGTTCTAAAGTGAAATCTGAAGTGTTAATTAGGAGAAGTGATTAAGTGGTTTAAGTAAAAGATAAGAAAAGTATAAGCGGTTGAGAAATTAGATTGTACTGAGAGAAACAATTAAATAGTGAATTGTAACTGTACTGAATAAAGGGATTTGTATTGAAAAGAATAAGTTCTATCATTTGTACCCACACAAACATTTTACATTGGTGTCAGAAATGGGATAGGACTTATTGTGTGTAAGAAAAAAAAGTGTTTTCTGACTATTTGAAAAAGCTAGAATGGGTCGAAAACTATTGCAGCTGACCCTCGTCCAACTCAAATCCGAGTTGAACAAGAGAAGCCTCAGCGCCAGTGGAGGAAAAGTGACCTGGTGCTCAGACTTCAGGAGGCTTTGAACAACGAGGGTCATGATACTGATGCATATTCCTTTGATGTTGACGAGGATGAACAGACAAGTACCGGCAGTGACATGTCTGCGATGATGCAACTCCTCTTGTTAAAAATGGACGAACAGAAGAAAAATTTGGACGGTCTTCAACAGAAAATGGATAAACAAAAGAATAATCTGGAAGAACAAAAGAATAGTCTCGAGCAAAAGCTGGATGAACAAAAGAATAGCCTAGAACAAAAGTTGGATGAACAAAAGAAAAATCTAGACGAGCAGAAGAGCAGCATTGAACAAAAATTCGACGAACAAAAGAATAGTCTAGAACAGAAACTGGAAGAACAAAATAACACTCTCCAGCAAAAATTCGAAGAAATCGAAGACAAATTTGAAAGAATAGAGAAGAACGTCGATGACAAATTTGATAGAATAGAGAAGAACGTTGATGACAAATTTGATACAATAGAGAAGAATGTTGGGAAAAATTCGAAGAAATGAACAGCAAAGTTCAGCAACTGGCAAAAGAGCTCGACACAGTGCGAAAACAGAAACTGCGAGAATGTTCTTTAAGCGGTCCAAGGAGAAAAGATTTGAAGCCTCCCTCATTCGATGGCCAGACCTCATGGTCTACTTATAAGAAGCAGTTTGAAATGGCTGCCTGTGCAAACGACTGGGACAATGAGGAAAAGTGCTTTGCCCTAGCAATGGCCTTACGCGGTCCTGCGGCAGAATTGTTACAAACAATCGATTTTTTTTTTTTTTTTTTTTTTATAATTTACGCGCGCCTAAGGGGTTGATACCCTTTTACTGTTGCCAGGGCGCGGGCGGAAAGATAGAAGGAGAAGAAAGGAAAATTGTTTTTGTAGTGGTTGGAGAAACTCAGGTGTGTTTGGTTTCTATGTTTGCTCTCCAGGGGTGGGAGTCCGAATAGGACGGAGAGTTTTTCTTTTTTTTCACTCAGAGTGATTCGAGATATAATTCCCAGTATTTTTTTCATTGCTTGAAACTCTTATAACAGCCAAATCTACGTGTCAGTGTTATGCCTTCACACGCAGAATCGAAAAGAATAGAGACTATATGGCTTTAGTGCAGGCTATGGAGAAACGGTTTGGGGATAGCCACATGCGGGAAGTTTACAAGGTTCAATTGCAAGGCCGTATGCAGCAACGAGGAGAAACACTGCAACAGCTCCAAGCAGACGTGAGTAGACTGGCACATTTGTCATATCCCACCGCAGGCCAAGAAATAATCGACGAAATGGCAAAGGACGCATTCATCAGGGGAATTGCAGATTTGAAGCTACAATCAGCAGTAAGGATGGCCGGGAAAAGAACCCTTGCTGAAGCACTTGCCTTCGCTCTGGCGATGGAAGCATCCAATCAGGCTTCCTAAGGAATGCATTTCGTCAGGGAAATAGTATCTGGTGAATGCTCCTGCTCAAGACCAACTACTATGCAACGAAATATCCCGCGGGAGAGACGGAGGATGCGCTGCTGGAACTGCGATAAAGTAGGACATCTGCAAGGGCATTGTAAAGAACCAGTACGACGAGAAGGCTGCCTGCACTGGGGTTACAGGCAAATAGAAAGAAAAACCAGCAGAAACGGTTACCAAGAAATCGGTCAAATTTCCAGAAGCCATCAGTTAGGAAATGCTTACTTCGCGGGGCAGAAGTCTGTAGCAGGAGTCGACTCCAGGGTAATTATCCCAGTCTCACAGGTAAAACAATGCAATGAAAGCCTCCCAGCAGAAGTAGTCAGTAGTAAAGAAGCGAAAGAACAGGCAACTATCCAAACGATCAGGACTGAGCCAATAGAGCGTTGGAGTATAGACGAAATCCGTTCCTCCCAACAGGCAGACAATGACATCGAACCAATATTGGCCTGGAAAGAACACGAGGAAAGACCAAGCTGGCAGCAGATATCAGATCGGAGCCAAACTCTGAAGGTATACTGGGCACAGTGGGACTCGCTTTTTGTGCAAGATGGATTGCTGAAAAGAAAATGGGAAAGTGCAGATGGGACAACATCTCGTATGCAGCTAATTGTGCCACGGTCCAGAGTCAACCAAGTGCTCCATGAAATACATGACGGAATCTCAGGAGGCCATTTGGGAATAAACAAGACGTTGGAAAAGGTAAGGGAACGTTTCTATTGGCTAAGCGCTAAACAAGATGTCGAGAATTGGTGCAAAAAGTGCATAAGATGTGCAGCTACCAAGGGTCCAAAAGTAAAGCCACATGGACAAATGCAACAATACAATATCGGAGCACCTTTCGAACGAATAGCCATCGACATTGCTGGGCCGTTTCCCGAAACCTTTAATGGAAACCGATATACTCTCGTAGTCATGGATTACTTCAGTAAGTGGCCGGAAGTGTTTGCCATCCCAAATCAAGAGGCTAAGACCGTAGCCGAACAGATAGTCAACAACTGGGTGAGCAGATTTGGGGTCCCAATGGAGCTGCACTCTGATCAAGGGCGAAACTTTGAATCAAAAGTCTTCCAGGAAATATGCCAATATTTGGGAATAAGAAAGACAAGGACAACGCCACTACACCCTCAATCTGATGGAATGGTCGAGCGATTCAATCGGACCTTGAATGAGCATCTATCTAAGGTTGTCAGCAACTGCCAGCGGGATTGGAATCGACACATACCCCTCTTCTTAATGGCCTACCGAAACGCGGTCCATAGCTCAACAGGGCACACACCATCCGAGATCTTATTTGGTCAAACAATTCGGTTGCCAAGTGAAGCAAAATTCGGATCCCCACCGACGGAGCTCAAAGAGGTGAACGAGTACGTGAATGACTTACGCATCAGGATTCGTAAATTGCATGAAGACACCAGAGAAAAGATGAAGGTAGCAAGCAGCCGCATGAAAACTAGGTACGATATCAAGGCGAAATCTTCCGGTTTCAACGAAGGAGATCTGGTTTGGCTGTATAATCCTCAGCGTAAGAAAGGCAAATCACCAAAATTGCAACAGGACTGGGAAGGTCCATACAAGGTGATAACCCGCATTAATGACGTTGTCTACCGGATCCAGCGTGGGGATCGAGGAAAATTGAAAGTGGTCCATTTGGATAGAATCTGTCATTTCAACGGGATGCTGAATGACGAAGTTGTTCGGGACGAACAACTGTAGGGAGGGAGCAATGTGATAACCACTTAAATGTGAGCAGCGACATCTAGCAGAAAATGTCGATACTGGAATAACAAAGTCTCGACTGGAGAGTGGAATCGAATTTTCTAGCAAATTGGAAATTGTATGGGACGCTGGATGGCGAGGATTGTTCTCAAAGTACGTCATTCGAGTATAAATACCAGCATCCCCAAGGTATGCAAATCAGTTCTAAAGTGAAATCTGAAGTGTTAATTAGGAGAAGTGATTAAGTGGTTTAAGTAAAAGATAAGAAAAGTATAAACGGTTGAGAAATTGAATTGTACTGAGAGAAACAATTAAATAGTGAATTGTAACTGTACTGAATAAAGGGATTTGTATTGAAAAGAATAAGTTCTATCATTTGTACCCACACAAACATTTTACAATATACTTCTTTTTTTTTTATTTATTTATTTACGCGCGCCTGAGGGGTTAGATACCCTTTTACTGTTGCCATGGCGCGGACGGAAAGGTAGAAGGAGGAGTTTTGTAGTGGTTTGAAACTCAGGTGCGTTTGGTTTCGATATTCGCTCTCCAGATGCTGCACTCAGAGTGATTCGCGGTATAATTCACAGTATTTTTTCTGTGCTTGAAACTCTACAACAGCCAAATCGACGTGTCAGTGTTATGCCTTCACACGCAGAATTTTTCCGTCTGAGTTCCAATTACACAAAATTAAAAACTGACATGCCATGGGCAGGTTTCGAACCTGGACCCTCCGAGTGAGAAGCGATTGCCAGTACCACTACACCACGGCCACCTCTTTGCAATTGATCAAAAGAAGTAGGAATAAGGCGGTACTGTTTCAGAAAACTTAAAAGTCGACTAGGACCGTTTACTAACGGAAATGCGACGCAGCAAGATATCTGCAAATTTAGTTTCATCTATCTGTAGAAAGCGAGAAACAAAGATACGGGGGCCCGTATTTTTGCTCACTTATTATCGCACCTACCTGCAAGGATATGGATATGCCTGTTTATTGTTCTTTGCGCTATATGGTGAATATTTATCCAAGAGCCATATCATTATGGCTGTAGCAACCAACGCTGCGACAATACTTAGCCATACTTCCAATCGCAAAACTGTCATAAATTTGAAAAGAGATGTCTGCCTTACTGCTTTTCGAATAACTGGAAAATTAAATTAGTATGTTAAAAAATGAAGGTGTGTGCATGAAAAAATGTATGTTTTTTAAGAGAATTATATGTACCAATGGAAATTCCAGTTTGCTCAAAATAAGGAGCAATAAAATCAATAACCTCCTCACGCTCGGATGTCATCTTTAGTGCAGCAACTATGAAATCAGTTTCTCCCGTTACTAATTCTCCAACTGCACCATCCCAACTGCCATCTTCGTATCTTTTACCAAACAAACCATTCTTAGGGGGTACAATTTCATAATCGAAATTCATATATTCTGAGAGTGTTTGAATAAAATCTACACAATAGCCCTCCCAAATTGGTTTGCCATCTTTGTCAGATAAAACTTCACCAGTTTTTTTATCTCGACGGTAATAGCTCCAAGGGATAGCCTATAAGTCGATAAATATTGAAATTTTCATTAAATTAACCTATTGAGCTTACCTCAGCAGTTCCAACGCGAAAAAACCTTTTTGCCGGGCTTATAGTTGCATTGAGTATCTTTAAATCACCTGTTTGCCATTCAGCAATATCGGTTTTTCCATTTTGATCATTTGAATAGGAACTTATGGACATGTTTAGGGTATACGATACAAGATTTCCATTCAAAACAATAAAATTTGAGGTATTAATGTGTGATAGAAGGTCGAGAGAATAGTGATTGCTTAAAGTACTGTTGTAGCAGTCTAAATATTGATACGGTAAGAGTAGGTGCTCATTAATTTCAAGGTATTCGAAAACATTTTTAATAATTTCCAATATGACTGCTTTTGATAACTGAAAGTAGTACATAATATTGTATTTAGTAAAAGATTTTTAAGAAACGAAAGAAATCTACAAACAAAACCTTTACAAATTAATGAAAAAAAATATTATACGAGTATTTAGGATATAAGTTTTTATGCTTATTCAAAAATGCTAGAGTGCTTTTCAAAAGCTATCAGTTATAAAAAAAATTGTAAAACGGCCACTTTTAGAACATCCGGATTTCCATTGCACATTTTATATTACCAATACCTGCATATGAAATGTACATATTTAGATGACGTTTAGTCAAATAACTATGCATTAACCACTCAAATTGTCCACTTTACTTCATCATAGTAAATGCGATGTGGAACTGAAATTCCAAATTCATATTAATGAAATCAACACTATACCTCGACTTAGGAATAATTAATTTTTGGACTAAAACCTCACAAATTAGTATAACTTACTTACTTATGGTGGTTCTATAGTCCGGGGTGAATCTGGGTCTCAACCAACGAACGTTTCCAGCGAGCTCGACCTTTAGCTAGCTGCCTCCAGTTTCGCACACCGACAAAAAAATTTTAATAAAGATTTTATTTTATTCCTTTATCTACAATTTTTGGGTTTTTGAGTTTTAATAATTATTAAACGATCGCTGTTTTCACAGTGCTGCACCGAACTTATCGCTTGGATCTAAAACCAAACTAGAAACTTAAAGTTAGTGAAATGCCAGAAGAAGGGTGAATTTACCCGAATATTACGACACAATCTCCCATTTACTTGCTTGAATCTACATTTCATACATATACATACTCGTAGTATGGTTTTATGGGCAATACTTAACTTGCGCGCCATCTGAGCCGCGGTCTTCCTCTACTGTGTTGTCCCTCGGGGACGGATTCGATGACTTTATGGACCGGAGCATTGATGTTCATCCGCTCTACATGACACAGCAAACGCAGTCGTTGGATCTTCACTCTTCTGGCTAAGTCGATGTCGCTGTACAGGCCATACAGGACTGGGATTATTAAGATTTTTTTTTTGTTCGAGAAAGGGCTTTGCTAGTCAATCGCATTACTAGCCCAGAGAAGAAGTTGTCTGAATTTATAGCGGAGCCTAGGTAGACAAAGTCCACAACTACCTCAAAGTTATATCTGTTGAGGGTGGCGTTCTATCCGAGACGTCAGATTCGTTCAAGAAATTCTTTTTTGACATCAAACTTGGTGAGTGCTCCTTACCAAGTCATCACCTGCAGCTTTGAAAACCTCGGCAGTAAGGCCGTCCTCTCCACCAGCTTTGTTGGACTTAGATATGGCTATCTTCAATTCATCCAGGTCGGGTGGACGGAATTGTTGATCTACATCGTCCAGGTTGAAAGGGTCATTCTGCCTAACAGCGGTATTTGGTTTGTCTTCACAGTTATACAGTTTGCAGAAATGCTCTTTCTAAATCCTCTACTACAATGTCCCCTTGTTCGTCTCCACAGGCTTCTTTTCGGAGTTTGTATCCGTGGCATTTTTTGTTTACCTTTTGGTAAGACTTCCGAATATCATTCCTGGAATAGCATATCTTAATTTCCTCGACCGCGCTTCTCATGCTCCTTCTTTTTCATCCTGACGGTGTTCGTCTCTCCTCTTCTGCTCATTGAGCCGCTATGTATGCATCTTCCTTAGCTGCATATGTTTGACGGTTTGGTTGTGGGGACCGAGTGAAATCCAGCACATCCATCGCGGCATATCTGATGGCTTTTTGGCAATCTTGCCACTCTTAAAAGATTAAGGGAGGCTCCAGTGTTAGCTTACTTTTGCGATGTTCGTGATATCCGCAACCGTATCTTGGTTACAACAAGGTAATGGTCCGAGTCGGCGTTTGCTCAGAACGTTCGGATATCCATAATACTGGAGGAGTGCATCGATTGCAATGTAGTCAATCTGGTTGACGATTGATAAGGAGTTCTGCAAGTCTCTTTGTGAATGTCGAGATGTGGGAACCGGAGCAGTTTAAAAAAAAAATTAAAAATAATTTCAGATTATGCTGAGGGACTAAAGCAAGAATTTGAATGTTAATTCTGAGATTTTAGGAAGAAGAGCACCTGTGCAATAAATAGCCAGACCTGGCAAAAAATATCTTTAAAACTATGTAACAATATATGGTATGTAAGTGTTTCAGTGGGAAACCTTTAAGACTCCTGAAAAAAATTAGACTATTACTTCTGTGACTTTTATGACAGACTAATGTTTACTGCCCCAGGAAACTATGTATGTGTGTACGACAGACCAAATGGTCACACCACTACCCAAAGCAAACGGTCACACCACCACCCAGAGCAAGCGGAGTCACCATATTCGACCAAGGAGAAAACCAACTATGCACTTAGTTATAGATGGCAAACTCTACTAATACTTTTGCAAACTCTTAACTTTCGCACAAACACACTTTAAGTGAGAATGAGAGAATGAGAAGGAGAGAAATTTACAAGTAAAGTTGCTAGAAAGAGAGAGATTTGCAGGAGTGTGTGTACTGTGGATGACGTTTTTTGAGTAAAATGGGCGGGTTTTGTATAAAATGTGGACGCAGACCGAATGCAAAATACACTGCGTCTTTTTTGGGTTCCAGGTCAGGAAGGGATTATAAATGAACTTGCTAGCCAAAAAATGAATTTCTCAGACCCTTTACAGAGGCACTCGCCAGAATAGAGGGTTCTTGAACACTGTAAGCGGTATCTAGGAAAACGCTGAAAAAATATAAAATCTGGTTAAATAACTGTAATCATTAGGAAATACAAGATACCAACTTTTAAAAAGCCTAAATTGCAAGAGATGGAGTTATCCCTCAAGGACTTTGAGCTTATTAAAAATAGCAATGTGGGACGCGATTGTTTTCTAAATGAGCTTGTTAGTGTAATTAATGCTGTGATGCTTAATTTCAATACGCCAAACTCACTTCAACTCTTTCCCAATGGTATAGCTATTAAAAAGCTGAAGAGCAAAACCAAGGGCCTACCTTCAGAGCTTTATAAATACGGTGGTGATGTTCTTGCAGAGTGTGTATACCAATTCATCGATCAAGTCTGGGTAGACGAATGTTTAATTGACATGAATATTAGTTCCATTTGTACTCGTATATCCCATAACTAAAAAAACATGACACTACGCCTTGCAATAACGAAAGAAGCATATGTATTTCTGTTGGGTGTTCCATGTTGTATGAGCTGATGATCGTCACGTGCCAATGTGGCTTTAGACCAGTCAAAACGAAAACCTCTCACATCTTTACCCTGGGGGAAATCCTGGAAAAAACCTTCGATATTCAAGTCGGAATAAGTCCAACAAACAGCTTATTTGAAATTCTACCCTCATGTATGTATTTAGATGCGCTATCATGTGACTATCTTTCAGCTGTTATAGACGATAGACGATAGAAGCACACGATATCGACACATCGCTCATTTCCACCGAGTGGTAAAAGGAAATGAATTTGCAAGAGATTGAAGAAATTTAACTCGATCAATGTCAACCGACGTCATTAGCTATTATAATTTTTATTTTAGTTAAAAAAAATTAAGAAACGGTTAAAAAAAAGTGGTTTTTTGTTTTTTTATTTTACACGAGTTTAAGAAGTGCGCACAATTAAAATTGTTTGAATATACTCACCTTAAAATGTGAAGTACAGTAGTTATCTTTCATATCCAAAGCCTGACATAATCCTTTTGAATTAACTGTGAATTTGGTTACTTGGTCGGATTGTTTTTTATATTTGAATTCATCATCATTTGTATCCAAAAATATGAAATGCCATTCCTTAGGACGTGCAAATAACCCCGCTTCGTTGATCTTTAAAAATATGTTAACCTGTAGCCAATGGTTTTGATTTTGGCTTAAAAACGTACCTTCTCAAATATAACATTCATATTTGCTGTTTTAGCAAAGATAGCTGCATACGAAGCACTAGGTCTAAGGCTTTTTAACCTTGGCACAAAATTACTCTCAGCTGCGCTAAAAACGGCAACCCTAAATGGAAAGCCCCTTATTATGTTATACAAAGCTTCGTCAGTACTCTGTTCATTTTCGAAAATCAAAGCAACATCGTTGGCGAATTTTTCTTTTAAAAACTTGCCAAAAATTGTTAAAATTGGAGAAATTAAGAAATCAACATGCAAATAAGGAATGTTGCCCAAAACACTGGTGCCATTGGGTAGTGGTTGGTATGAAAAGTCAATAACGAAAGCAACACCTTCAGATATGATGTTACATACTGCAAGAAGTGGAATTTCATTCTTACGAATCCAATTAAAGCTGTATAAATATAGTTACATTTTTCAGTATCACTTTCGATATCATTAGTAAGAACAAGTATTTTGTCATTCACGAATATTTGTGAGTTCAAATTAAACTTTTCAATATCCTTTAAAGTGGCAGAGATATCCATTACAACGTCATTTTGAATTTCTTCCACTAGAAAAACTATTTTACACCAAAAAGTGAATTATTATACTGCCTTTTAAACAATCTGGTATCTATTTTGTATTACCTATATTAATATCTTTTCCATTGATAAGGGATTGAAGAAAAACTGTTAACATAAATGTTAAAATCCTCTCCATTTTGGTTACGTTTACAAACTAAAATTATTCAATTGTGTCTTATGGCAAATTTTGTGATTGTGATTGCCGTGATTGCTGTGATTACTCTATTAGCCAATTTTCTTGCATAATTCAATAAGATGTTACATTTTTATTGCCCAACATGTCAACTTACCTGGCATACATTTTTGAAATCATAATGTATAGGCAATTTTTGTAGCGAATCTTACAATACTTTCATCGCAATAACTTTAAGTAGATTTCGCATAGACCCTCTATAAATAGCTTTTGAACTGAAACCCACCATTAGAAATTATGGAAAGGGAAAAAAATAATTCACATTCGCCATTGGAAATATTTGAATGCTTAGTTTAGGTGACCAGAACAAAACGAAAATAATTGAGTTACTCAGATTGATAAGGATTTCTTAACAGCTTAAAAGTACCTTAGTAGGGCCTTTTGAACGAAACTCACAATTAGCCTACCTTTTATATGTACATATATTCGTACTCATACATATGCGAGAGTTTTTTTTTATAAACATAAGTTGTACTCGTAAATGACATTGCAGTTTTATTTAAAGACATTGCCGTTCTTTAAGCAAAAATGCCGTTTTTTTCTAGTTTTCAAACATACCACCTTGATCAAAGAGTTCCCGGAATTTATTCAGAAAATTAAAAATAAAAGTTTATTCATCTAAATCTATATTGTCCCCTTCAAAGTAACCCCCATCGACTGCAACACACTTATGCCATCGCTTGATCCAATCCTCGAAACATTTTTTATATTCGGTTTTCTGTATGTCCTCAGTGCTTCCTGCGATTTTTCCATTACTTCCTCTCGGCTGCTAAAACGCGTTCCCCGTAGTGGTTTTTTAACTCGATCGAACAGAAAGAAGTCACAGGGGGCCAAATCAAGTGAATTCGGTGGCTGTTGGATGGTATTTATTGCATTTTTCCTCAAAAAATTACGTAACAGTGCGTTATCATGGTGCAAAATCCACGAGTTTTCTGCCCACAATTCTGGTCTCTTTCGGCGAATTGCTTCACGCGAACGTCTCATAACACCCAAATAATACTCTTTGTTTACTGTCTTACCTTCTACACCTTCTACACTACACCGTTGTAATCCATGAAAACCGTGAGCATTACCTTCTTTTTTGGCTGAAAAAGACGTGTTTTTTTGGTCTCGGCTCATTTGGTAAACGGCATTCACTTGCCTGATGTCTGGATTGCGTGTCGCACTCATAAACCCACGTCTCGTCTCCAGTAATGATCCTTTTGATGAATGTGGGATTGGATTCAGCCTCGCAAATCATCTCTTTTGTAACGTCGCCACTGTCTTTTTTTTGCATGAAATTGCGGTCTTTTGTTGCTACAATACGGAAACCTAAATCATTAACCAAAATTTCTTGGACGGATGCAATGTTCAAGTCCTCCGCTATCTCTCTGATGGTTAATTTGCGGTTATTGACCAATATATCTTTTACTCCATCAATGTTTTCGTCGGTTTTCGATGTCGATGGCCTACCACTGCGTTCATTATCTTCGATTGACTCACGACCACTTTTGATCCGCTCGTGCCACTGGTAAACGACCGTTTTCTTTAGAGAATCGTTGCCGAAACACTTTTCCAATATTTCCAACGTTCGCGCGACTTAAGAATCTTAGATTCCTTTAATTCAAAAAAAAACACAACTTTTCGGACTACGTCCCACAATCAACAGAAAATCTTTATTTCTACTTATGACTATTATAGTTATGTTTTTTTTTTTTTTTTTTTAATAAATTGATCATGTTAGAATATTAAGACGGCAGAGGTAATGTGGGAAACAAAAACAAAATCAAAATAATATGCTCGTTTTACGGCGTGTGTTTCAGGTAACGTGGGAAACAAACGTAAGCAAAATAGTATTTCGCATTACTTAATGTGCGATCTCGTTTCGTAACTCGCGCCATTAAATCCAATTTTTACGCAAAATTTAATACAAGTTCGTTGTTGCAAATTTAAATCCATTTCTAAAATTGTAAAAAATCGCCAACACACACAGAGATAGATGTACTCTTGGCTACGTAACTTTTGCAAATGTTAAGCTATGACGCTAAGATTTAGAGGGAATGTCAACAACAGATTTGCCAACTTAACAAAAAAAAACAGAACTCAAATCGGAACAATGTGAGCGCCACACGGTGGTTATTCCTTTTTGATCAAGGTGGTAGATTTCATATGGTCTCTAAATGTGGAAAAACCATATTCACCTAAGATGAGCCTCAGGCGAGCACACTAACATGTTATAAGATTTCACAAAGTCTGTATGCATAAAATCGCCGGTGGGGCAAAAGAAGTCGGATATGGGCTTGTCGGATACTATGAAAAGATGCAAGCGAGTTCTAGAGAGTCAACAACGGAATATTGTTAAACTCAGTGACAGTCAATGCGGCTTTTTTTGCGAACAACATCGCAAAACTTCGAAGGATCTCCATATCGTCTTTATCGAATTGGAAAAAACGTTCGACAGGGTTCCCAGAGATCTTATTTGTACGGCGCTAAGATCTCAAAGTGTATCCGAGACGTACTCATGTAAGAATGATACGCGATATGTACGATGATGTTAAAACGAAAGTTAAATGCACAGCGAGAATAACCTGAGATTTTGAAGTTAAAGGTGGCGTAGTTTTTAAGAACTCCATTTGGCTTGGTGGGAGAATTGTTTAAAGTTTCAGTCATAAGTTCTAGAAAGAATAAAAGAAAATTATGTGACATTCTGTATTATTACAAATGTAATAAAAATAGAGTTGAATGCCACTTCAATTGGCTTAAACAATAAAAATTAATTTATGGATGGGGTGACTCTATAAGAAACACTTGCATAGTAGAACAAAAATAAATTCAAGAGTAACAAAGATATATTAATTATAACCAAAGGTACTGCTAGAAGATGCAATAACTATTATAATAAAACAAAGAATTAATAATAAATAATAAATAATCGATTCTAAACCAACATAGTCAACGCGAAAGAGCCAATTTTTATCTAGTTTTATAAGCGTTCCAGGCATTGCTTCTGCCCTGATGGACTGCGGAAGTTTATTAAACAACCGATAAGACAACGCAGAAAAAAAATTGCGATATGAAGTAGTACGGAAATTGGGTACAGAAAACATGTTTGAAAAGTTTACACGTAAATTAAAATTAGGAACAAGACGGAAATTGCTTCTACCAGAATTCATGAAGAACGTTTTTAACACCTTAAAACAATACAAATTGCGAACGGGAAGGATTTTCAGGTCATGGAACAAAGGATAGCTAGGATGTCTACGAGGTTTTCAACAAATTATTCTTAAAATATGTTTCTGCAAAATCAGCAGCGAATGTATCTTATTTTGGTACAAACCTCCCCAACAACCAATGGAAAATACCGTAAATCTTTAAAAGCTTTTTGCTTTGCTTTAAAACGCAAATAAGAAAAATGTCTAAGTGTGCATCGCAAATGTATATGCATGATTCGAAAAACCCATTCTATTATAGAATCAAGGGTGAGCGCCAAGTACTTGAAGTCATGTACTGTTTCTATTAAAAAACATTTATCACTGCAGTAATCTATACTACAAAAAGTGGGAGAGAGAGGACCAAAGTTACAATTGCAATTAGACAATTTGTATCTTTGACACTCAGGTGCGTGGAAGTACACGTTCGCTTCAAATTTGTGCGAGGAAGATAAGTGGAAGAACATTATTTTGGTTTTGGAGCTTATAACTAGGTTGTGTTCAGAAAACCAGTGTCTCAATAGATTCAGATCCTAATTTATATCAGAGACTAGTTCCAAAGGACTGTTGGATCCATAACAGAAACCTATATCATCCGCAAACGCAGTAGGTGATCCTTTGAAAATAAGAGCGAACAGTGAATTGATGTAGACTAAAAACAGAATTGGACCAAAAACAGATCTTTGTGGTACACCTAGATTAAAGTACTTTAATTCGCTCCTTATTCCATCTATCTTCACTGTTTGTGACCTGTTACCAAGATACGACGTCAACCAATCGAGGATGAAACCACGGAAACCTGCTTTTTCCAGTATTCTCAACAGACAATTGTGGTTGACCATATCGAAACCTTTGCTAATGTCAATGTCCGTTCTAGATGTGACAGTTACTTATAAATTCCTATTGGCAACGTTTTTCAACTTGGCATTGCAATTCCTAATTCCAAAGCTTTGGATTGAAGGTAGTTGAGCCCCATAAAGCTGCAGTCCTAAATATTGTTAGTTTTGTTTTAGCAAAACTTAATGTAGTCCATGTATTTAAACAGCGATTTCAATTTCTAATCTGAGTTACATTGCTGAACACACTCCTTAAAGAAATTTTTCTTTTTTTTTAAAGAATTTTCAACCTGATGAAAAACATCAGCTAACATGAGCGTATGTCCAGACAACTTATGCTGTATTTTTTTACATTAGTTTTAACCAAATAAGCTAAACAAAGCCTAATTTTAATTCTACGCAGTTGAGTTGTCCAACTAGAATGATATAAATTGCATTTCTGTTATGTTGGATGAAAGCATGAAATATTGATATGATGCCTGCCTTCAATGCGACTGGTCGTTTCGGATACTAAATTCACTCGGTTAAAATATTAAACTAAATTTAAAAAAAATCTTATTCATTATCTTATTCATTGGTGTTAACAACCCTGACATCGAGGTCAAAAACTCTCTACATCTTTCAAGCCTGGAGCGTAAGATGTAGAAGATATGGCAGTTGGCTCAAAGTACTGTCATCATTACAACAATAATAAAGACCAACCAAGAACAAGAACCAAGAACAAGGACCAAGAACAGAAAATCGAAGATAGAGAAAAAAAACGAAGAAATATAAAATCATAAAAAGTTGTGCAAAATAAAGAAAAACTAAAAGTATGTATTATTTTGTATGAGTGTATTTAAGAATGTATGAATTTAATTAATATCTTTAATAAAAATAGGAATTTTGTAACGGTGGATAACGAACTTATTGTGTTCCTGTTTTATTTAACACTCGTTACAAAATCTGAATTTGTAGTTGTCGATAGCACGACAACAAATTACAAAATTCTTTTATTGTTAGTTGCACATCAGAATGGCAAGTTCAGACCCTTTCTCCAAGTCTAGAAAAATGCTTCCATCCCCAATTACCAACGCCAACGAGAACCCAATACGCAATGAATCTCATGCTACTGAGGAGTACAACTGCCAATCTTGCAATGCTCCAGATTCACAAGAAAATATGGTTCAGTGCGACAGTTGTAATATGTGGTATCACTTTTCTTGCGCAGGCGTCGACAGCCAAATCGCTGATAAAGATTGGCTTTGCCCACCATGTGTCAAACATACTGCTACTGGAGCCTCAAATCAACGAAATGAAAGTATCCTCGCAGCACCATCTTGGTCTGCCGTACCAGCTAGGCGCGTTTCCACAGCGTCTAAATCTAAGAGTTCCAAATCCTCAAAGGCTTCTTCACGTAAACGGCTCCAAATTGAGCTGGAAAGGTTGGAAGAGGAACGTAAATTAGCAGAGAAACGCGACCGAGAAGCACTTGAGCGAAGAAGAAAAGCTGACCAGGAGTACATCGACAAAAAATATAAACTCCTTAGTCAAATGGAAGAAGATTTGTCCACAACTGAGGATGAGGCGGAGTCTATAGCCAAACAAAGTGTTACTCACTGGCTAGACGATCCGCGAAACAACACATATAGCTGCCCGCATTCGACGAAGGTAACAAGTGCCCCGAATTTCGCAAATCAACCCCGAAACTATAACGATGGGCACGTAAAAGACACATGGCTCGGTGCACAAAGTTGTTTCGAAAAACCAGCACCACTAGATATTATGCCCGGAACGTCACATGGCTTGCAAACATATACCTCCGAAGCAAACGTCAAAACCGCAGCGCAAAGACAGGAAAGACTGTTCCAACAATTGCCACTTACAAATGATTGTGCTCAAATCACCTCAGCTATTCACCAGCAGCCATTTAATCAGCGAAGAGAACAACTACAGGCTGCCGCTAATACGTCATTACCCCTCGCTCCTCAACTTCCGCACGCTGCAAGTTCAACCACTGGTGTACTGAGTAGAAGTCAAATTGCAGCGAGACAAATCGGCTCTCGCGATCTACAAATCTTTGCAGGAGATCCGGAAGAATGGCCTCTATTTATAGCCACTTTCCATAGAACGACAAACCTATGTGGGTTTTCGGACGAAGAAAATGTTCTCCGTCTGCAAAGAGCGTTAAAGGGCAAAGCTCTACAGGCAGTTCGAAGTTTGTTAATACAATCGAACTGTGTGAGCAAATTATCAGCACGTTGCAGTTAATGTTTGGCAAACCAGAGCGAATAATAAACTCTCTTATTCATCGCATACATATAACGCCACCTCTGAGAGCTGACAAACTTGATAGCCTAGTATACTTTGCGGTTGAGGTTCAAAATTTATGCGCTACGTTAGAGGCCACTGGATTAAATTTCCACTTTTTTAATCCGACGCTGCTCCAAGAGCTTGTAAATAAGTTACCACCAAGCATTAGACTCAACTGGGGCATTTATACTGCGAATACTCCACAGTGCACAATAGCTCAATTCAGTGAATGGCTTTACAAAATTGCAGAAGCAGCGAATCGAGTGGACCTTCCAAGTTTTTCCACACTGACTCACGATATCAAGTCGTATGAAAGTAAGAATCAGAGCAGAGGTCTAAGAGGAAAGGGACTTTTAAACGCACACTTAAATGGTGAAGATAAAGATGCGGAGAAAGCAGAAATAATTTGCGGCGGCAAATGCTCATCAGTAGCAAAGTGTTCAAAATTTATAGAAGCGTCTAGACTTGAGAAATGGGCTGCCATAAGAGAATATAAACTTTGTCGAAGATGTCTCACTAGGCACGGAAACAACAGATGTGCATCTTCTTCAGTATGCGGCAAAAATGGTTGTGTATTTAAGCACCACAGCCTCCTACACAACTATGACAAAGATGGTGCATTAGCCACGGGTACAGATCCACAGCGAGCGGGCTCAACAACGTCACAGCAGCACAGTAATACTCACGTTCACGGGGGTGAGTCTATACTTTTCCGGATTTTACCTGTGATACTCTATGGCAACAAGGGCGAAATCCATACCTTTGCCTTTCTGGATGAGGGATCCTCCGTCAGTCTTATAGACAAAGAAGTAGCTGACAATTTGAATATAAGTGGCACTCCACACCCACTTCACTTAAAATGGACCGGGGACACTCACAGGTATGAACATGATTCCCAAATTATAAATTTTCGAATTTCAAGCACAGGACACCGCGCCAACAAACATCTTTTAAGCAACGTTCACACTGTGGACAGCCTTCAGCTTCCATCACAAACAATTAATGCATCAGAGCTACAACATAAATTCCAGCATCTGCGAGGTCTTCCGATCGAGTCGTATACGCGGGCAAGGCCCCGTCTTCTAATTGGGCTTAACAACGCTAAGCTTGGTTTGCCATTAAAATGTAAGGAAGGTTCGATTGGGCAGCCAATTGCCGCTAAAACACGTTTGGGATGGACAATACATGGAGAAGTTGTAGAGCAGAATAAAAACAAAGCAACGAAAAATATCCAGCATAGCTTCTACACTTGTGAGTGTGAAACCCAATATGCCAACGCAAATCTTGAAAGGCTAGTTAAGTCCTTCATATATATTGATAATTTTGGGATTTCTAATCCTACGCATAAGTTGATATCTGATGATGACAAAAGGGCCTTAGATTTATTAAATACCCATACCTGTAGAAAAGATGGTCACTTTGAGACGGCTCTGCTTTGGAAATTTGATAATGTCAATCTTCCCGACAGCCTCCCTATGGCAAAGAAACGACACGCTTGTTTGCTCAAAAGATTGAGCTCAGATCAAGAGCTTGCAGATGCTCTCGATATTAAAATATCGGAGTACCTAGCAAAGGGTTATGCCAGAAAACTTTCACAAGATGAACTAAGCGAAAGAAAAAATTGTTGGTATCTACCTATATTTCCGGTGAAAAATCTAAATAAGCCAGGAAAGCTTCGTATTGTTTGGGACGCCGCTGCAGCGGTTCAAGGGGTTTCACTGAATTCTGTGCTTCTTAAGGGACCAAATGAAGTTGCGCCACTTATGTCAGTACTTTTTAAGTTTCGAGAGAACAGAGTTGCTATATGTGCTGATATTATGGAAATGTTTCACCAGATCCAGATAAGAAAGGAAGACCAGCATTTTCAAAGGTTCTTGTGGGGAAAAAAGCCTGATGTGTACATGATGACGGTGATGACATTTGGAGCGACATGTTCTCCCTGCACCGCACAGTTTGTTAAAAATAAAAATGCTGATGAATTTGAAAGTGAGTTCCCTAGAGCAGTAAAAGCCATCCATCAAAACCACTACGTTGACGACTTAATGGACAGCGTTGAAACAGAGGAAGAAGCTTTAAAGCTCGCAAATGAAATCCGATTTATACACCAAAAGAGTGGATTTCTAATAAGAAATTGGATATCAAACAGCAAAGCAGTTCGAAAAGCGTTACAATCCAACCCAGTTAATGAGATTAGCCTGAATGTTGAGTCGGAATTAGGAACAGAAAAGGTTCTTGGAATGTGGTGGTGTACCAACACAGATACTTTTATTTATAAAGTGGGTTCTAATAAAAAACTTGCTACTCTTCTTTCCGGAAAATATCACCCAACAAAACGTGAAGTTTTAAGAATGTTAATGACTAATTTTGACCCACTTGGTCTTCTGGGAAACTATTTAATGTTTTTAAAAGTCCTGTTACAGGAAATATGGCGAACCGGAATCGACTGGGACGAACAAATAAAAGACGAACAGTTTGAGAAATGGTTACATTGGGTGCGTCTATTGCCCGAAGTTGAAAAGGTAAAGATACCAAGATGCTACAGAACCATCAATATAAGCAGCTCGTTAGAACGACAGCTACACATATTCGTTGATGCGAGCGAAAATGGCTACGCCGCTTTGGCATACTTAAGATCTAGCTCAAGAGAGTCGATAGAATGTATCCTAATTGCGTCCAAAACTAGAGTAGCGCCTCTAAAGCTTCTTTCAATTCCTAGGCTAGAACTACAAGCAGCCGTTCTCGGAACCCGACTAGCCCGCACTATAGCACAGTCACATAATATCAGGTTTGAAAAGAGGTTTTTTTGGTCTGATTCAAAAAATGTTTTATGTTGGATCCGCTCTGATCATAGAAAGTATAGGCAATTCGTAGCCTTTCGCGTAAGTGAGATTCTTGACCATACAGATCTTGCTGAGTGGCGTTGGGTACCCACAAAATCGAACGTGGCAGACGAGGGTACCAAATGGAAAGGAAACCCGAACTTTAAAGAGTCAAGTAGATGGTACAAAGGACCAGCATTTTTATATGAATCCTACGAAAACTGGCCACATGAAAACATTAGAAAAGAGGCCACAAACGAGGAAATAAAAACGCAGTTTGTCAGTGTTCACATGCAAACCAAAGCAAACCTCTTTAATTTTGAAAAGTTTTCATCATGGAATCGACTGCTTCGAAGTACTGCTTTCCTTTTTCGGTACATAAACAACCTGCTCTCATCATTAAAACATAGCCAGAGAACAACGTGCAAGTATCCCTTACAAATTGAGCTTCAATCTGCCGAAAGAGCGCTTTTAAAAGAAGCACAGTCTAGCGCCTTTAAAGATGAGATTGCAGATCTACTGATTAATAAAGAAGTGGATAAGACTAGCAAAATATATAAGCTATGCCCATACATAGATGCAAATGGGATTCTGAAGTCAAGAAGTAGAATACGCTCACAGACTACAGCTATGGGAGATATTAAAGATACTATAATCCTTTCTAAGAATCATCCTCTCACAAAGCTAATAATTATGGACTACCACGCTCGATACAAGCACCAAAATCACGAGACCGTTGTAAATGAGCTTAGACAGAAATTTCATATTCCCTCCCTAAGAACCGCGTTAAAAGGTGTACGAAGATCCTGTCAAGTGTGCAGAAATAATTACGCAGTTCCCGAACCACCAATGATGGCTGATCTTCCTTCAGCGCGACTTGCATCCCTTTGTCGCCCATTTTCATACGTTGGGATCGACTATTTTGGCCCTCTGCATGTAGTCGTACTAAGGCGAACAGAAAAAAGATGGGGAGTATTGCTAACATGCCTAACTACAAGAGCTATCCATATAGAGATTGCCTACACGCTTTCTACAGATTCTTGCATATTAGCTCTACGAAATTTTATTGCTAGACGTGGAAACCCCTTAGAGATCTTCAGCGATAATGGCACGAACTTTCAAGGAGCCGAACGTGAATTAAGGGACGCATATAAAGACCTAAATCTGGATGCAATGGCGGAAGAATTTACTTCTAGCACTACAAAGTGGAGCTTCATCCCTCCGGCTTCGCCTCACATGGGTGGGAGTTGGGAGCGACTAGTTCGGTCCGTTAAGTACGTGCTGTATAAGATAATGCCAACCAGAAATCCGACTGATGAGTTGCTACGCAGTATGCTTATGGAAGTAGAAAATATTGTCAATTCTCGACCGCTGACATATATTCCTATAGAAAGTGAAAATGAAGAGGCCCTGACACCGAACCATTTCCTTCTGGGATCTTCCAGTGGAATGAAGCCTCCGGCAAGTTTCGAAGATGATGGGGTTGTGCTCAGAAGGAGTTGGATGACATCACAGCAGTATGCGCAGAGCTTTTGGAAGCGTTGGATAAAGGAGTACCTGCCTACAATTACACGCCGGACTAAATGGTTTGCCAACGTTAAACCACTTGAAATAGGAGATATAGTCCTTATTGTGGATCCGAACAGCCCAAGAAACACCTGGCAAAGGGGTAAAATCATAAAAATCAAGTTGTCGAAGGATGGTCAGATGCGCAGTGCCTTTGTTAAAACCCACGCAAACATTTATGAAAGACCTGCGGTGAAGTTGGCAGTCCTCGACGTCAGACCAAAAAAGGAGTTAGGACCACATGTGATGGACCTACCAAGGGGGAGTGTTAACAACCCTGACATCGAGGTCAAAAACTCTCTACATCTTTCAAGCCTGGAGCGTAAGATGTAGAAGATATGGCAGTTGGCTCAAAGTACTGTCATCATTACAACAATAATAAAGACCAACCAAGAACAAGAACCAAGAACAAGGACCAAGAACAGAAAATCGAAGATAGAGAAAAAAAACGAAGAAATATAAAATCATAAAAAGTTGTGCAAAATAAAGAAAAACTAAAAGTATGTATTATTTTGTATGAGTGTATTTAAGAATGTATGAATTTAATTAATATCTTTAATAAAAATAGGAATTTTGTAACGGTGGATAACGAACTTATTGTGTTCCTGTTTTATTTAACACTCGTTACAAAATCTGAATTTGTAGTTGTCGATAGCACGACAACAATTGGTAGATCAGTAGTCAAATCATTGAATTACTTGTTTGCAGTTTCAAATAAGATACAAATTTAGAAATGCATATAAGAGTACGAAATATGTATTCTTTTTTCTTTTTTCTTTTTTCTTTCTTCAGAAACCATGCATTCAAATTATGAAAGTATGTTATAATATTATGGCGCATTCTAAATAAGGCTTACAGCAGCATTGCCTTATCATAGGGAAATTGTCCCATATTCCAAAATATTGAACTACAAAGCACATTACTGTGACACATACGACTTTTCAGCGTAATAATTGGTGAATACTATTTTCTTAACAATTTCTAACATTTTTTTTAACAATCCTCAATTTTTATCAACCGTTGAAATATGTAGCGCGAATAATTACATCTAATGCTAATTATTACTCCCACATATCTACGTTTTTACTGTGCAGCTTTTATGAGGTTGGGTTAATTTGCGGACCTTAAAATCATTCTACAGTCCGCTCTATTTCAGATCACTGCGATCCTGAAGCTAAAATTGTTTTTTTTTTTCGACATCATCTAGAACCTGAATTGCTATTACTTTTTGGGCAGAATTTTCCGACGAACTTCGTTGAACATGGCAAATCTAACTGATTTACTAAGGCTGAAGTTGGTCCACTATCCACTATATTGGCAAAATAGCAGATTCCAAAATAAAATATTTTATTTCTGCTCCCATCTTCTTTTATTTTTTATATTTGCTTTCGAATCAAGTGGAATATTTAAAATAAACTGGGCAAAGATTTTCGATTGATCAGAATACAATATGTACATTTCTGACATAAAATCCAGAAGATGAAAAAATGCGAAGACTGCAAATGGAACAGTTTCAGGAGATTTTTTCCTTTACGGAGTACAAAAAGAAATCTTCTCTCGGCTAATGGAAAACGCCAATAATGTGGAAATTTCTGCAAATGCATGCATTTCTTATACAGGGTGTCCCCTAATTCGTCCAGAATAATTTGGGAAATGATTCTTGGGTATATTCTAAGAAAAAAATTGTTCTACAGTACGGGTCTATCTCCAATGATACGATTTATGAAACTGCTTGGGAAGGCATGGAAATAGGTGGAAAACCTGGAATAGCACATCTGATTAATATTTTCAGGGAAGAATCAGGTCAAACATAATATGCGAAACGCAATACAAAGTGGAAAAAGTCAGGACTATTTTCGTTGATAATTGACTATGAATCATATCAGAAATTGCATCATAGACGAAGCAAAGCGAGTTTTAGGAATCGAGCGGAGTTTAACTGAAGCAAGATAAAACTCATTTATTGCAATTTCATATGCACAATCAGTATTCCAAAAATTAATTTATAAAATTTTTTTTTTTCCGTCATTTGGACGGTCGTGATTCGATATGTATATCAAGTGTCGGTACGTTTAGTGTTAAAAAAGTTATGCCGGGACGATGGAAAATCATGGGACGACAATTGATAGATGTTATCTCACTAGAAAACGAGAAAGATGCGTTTAAACATGGATACTACTGGGTCCAACTTCCAGTTGGAGTTTCTCCCGAAATTATTAAGCAACTGTATTTCATGGACTAGGTCTCAAAACTTCAGAAACTCTGGCAAGCCAATAGGAAGCAAAGCCTCATATTCAAAATTCGGAGTATCATGTATCATCAATAAATCTGGTGCCGTCAACGTCTTTGCACAAAGATGCCATTAAAATACTGACTTGGGTACTCAAACTCTTTAACATTGCATGGAAAAACACAGTGACAGACAATAGAGGTGACATCGGCTTCATCTTCACGCTGCATCCATTAAAATTCTGCGCGTAATAATATAAGTTATTGCAGATCCCTCTAGGGCGCCAACATTTTTGGAAGCATGTGGAATAAGGAATAAAGTACATATCTGACGAGTCTTTGGCAGCAGATCAAAATAACAACACATATGTATACTTATGTGCATGTACAAAAGTATGTTTTTATGAGAGTATCCAATGACTGTAATCTTCAATATCAAAGCAGAGTTATCCTCAATTGTCCTCTAGAATTGATAATATATGAAACCAATGTAGCGACAGCTTCAAAGAGACTCTCAAAGCAACCACAGTGTACCCGTATCCTGTGAAAAAGTATCCATGTAATAGCACGTAAAACGACGTATGGCGTAATTGAAAGAAAGTGTGCATTGTGGTCTCCCTCACTAAGCCACAGGGAAACGTAGTGTTTCAATCCATACTTCTAGCAGCTGCTAAATAGGCATCAAATAGAGTGTATAGGTAACACAATCAGGCATTTAGGAAGGAGTCTCTCCGCTTAATATCAAAAAAGACTAGTTCAGCTATCCGAAAGATACAGAACAACACGGCCGCTAGCTCTCAACTTTCCTGTCCTGCTCTTTAAAGTCGGAAATGATAGCATTTTTGAATGCATTCAAAAAATCATGTGCACACGCTAAAACATTAAACCTGCCAGTTTTGATATACGCGCAGAGCGCTGATCGAAAAAAGGGGAAAATAAACCAGGTACCACATCAAACTCTGTAAACTGTACAAATATATG
This sequence comes from Volucella bombylans, assembly GCA_949129095.1. NCBI lineage: Eukaryota > Metazoa > Arthropoda > Insecta > Diptera > Syrphidae > Volucella > Volucella bombylans. The sequence goes on from OX422143.1 coordinate 157,364,379, forward strand.
GATATAGTCTTGGAAAAAAAAAAACCTTGAATAGGCAATAATGCTCAAGCCAAGACAATTTTTGTCCTCTGCCGTAATGGGAGCCCCTTATACTGGAGGAAGTAACCCTTCTTTCAGTTTGTTTAAAATAATTATTTATTGGAGTGACATTCTTAAGTAGCTAACATGTGAAGTGTACTTAACAGCGACACTACTTCTTTTCCATTTAGTTTTTTTTTCAGGCTATATGTCGATATGTGATTTGTCCTTCAAACATATGTATATACATACAAATACATATATATATATCTTATATTTCTCTATAATTATGATGGTGCTATCATCTGCCCAAAAGGGGAGGAAAAACGTTTCGAATTAATTTAATTCAACAGAAAATAATTCAACACAAAATCTTCCACGAGCGTGAGAAGTAAAGAACTTTAAACCCTGCACATTTCCTATATCAAACGCCTCCAGTATTTTTTGAGACCTTAGCACAGTTCGCATGAAATTTCTGTCTACTTTGTTGAATGCTTTCACCAATACGGAGGTGATTTCCGTCGAAGTTGAACTTGCCTCTTCAAGCCGCGTTGTCTGCAATGAAGTTGTTCTGCTTTACAGACTGCCCAAGACTGACATTAGCTTGACCAATCGGTAGCTGTTACAGATTCTTGTGACGCTTTTGCACATATACGAGCAGAAAATAAATCTCTCTTTCTATTAAGGGAAGTCATTTGCATCCAAAGTTTTAGACTTCTATCCATATTTTGGTAGGGGCATGCATACGTAATACAATCCGACTGGATAACATTGAAAAAACCTTTCTTCATACGCCTTTTTATTGCAAAACTTGTACAAAACTTTTATATACTCGTATCAACTGTGTGTGAAAAGTTCTGTCGTGTATAAAATGCATTTCCTTCACTTTTTATTTAAAAATTAGTCCATAATGTAGCCCTTCATTGGTTTACCAACTCAAGAATCTGTTATATGGTTTTCCTTGACACATATACCTAAACTTGTTTTTTCGTGATGAAAGACTACATCCTTTCTGTTGTCCATGGTTTCAAGTCTGATATTCACAAAATAAATGCCCCAGGGCCGCGTTCTGTCTCCGATACTCTTTTTAATTTTCATTAATGATGTCTTTTCTGCTACTTCAAATCCAATACATTCCTTCGCTGACGACAGTACTCTCTGCTTTTCATATTCGTTCCCGGGCTCACGTCCCTGCTCTTCAGCTGTAGAACGGGAACGGCATCATATGTTAAGCTCATTAAATTCATATATAAACAGCATAACCAATTGAAGAACTTTCAACAGAGTGGAATTTAATGCTTCCTAAACACAATGCTCTCTGCTGTCGTTAAAGAAAAATTTAAATATCCAGCCATTATCCATGATTGGCACTTGCATCGTCGAAACCGAAAAACTTTCCATTCTCTGTGTGTGTGTCAATGACAACCTACTTTAGAATGGCCACATACTTGATGTGGCCAGAAATGCTGAGAAATGTCTAAGTGTTCTCAAGCGATGTAAGAAATATTTCATCGCCTCTCGACTGGCCTGAATATATGTACAAGGCATTTATCAGCCCAAAATTGGAGTACAATGCCCACATATGGGCAGGTGCGCCTAAAACAATTCTGCAACTGTTACATAGGATTCAAAACCGAACGAAAAAAAACTCATAGGTGATATTAATATCAACAAGTTAATTGACACCCTCGAACACCGACGTAATGTCTCCTCTCTCACTTTGTTTTATTGTTACTCGTATTTCCACAACCAGTGCCAGACATTTAAGACCAATATACATCGGTAACTCTTTTCCCCCTCCCTAATTTTCCTTCGCACGCGCTACGCACATACATCTTAAGGGTATAATTTCACCCCTTGAGCTAATTATAAAAAAAAATAGATGCTTGCACTTCATTTCTGGTGTCAAAATACCAAGCTGATTGCAATAATGAACGGCATTTACCGTTCAAATTTTTTAAAGCAGCTGATAGTTCCAAGACCGTTGCAATCCCACTATCAACACAGCATTAATTTCTCCTAATACGCACTAACTTAAACGCAGAGTCTCTTTCACCAATTTTATAAACTATCCACTTTCCATCTCCAGTAACAAGGCGGCCCAAAAACTGCTCCCTTTTATGAGGAGCAAGGTTTGGGGCACATACGAGTATGTATAAATAAATTCAGTCTATTAATTTTTTTCATTCATTCGTGTGCTACGCATGCAGAAAGTTTGGATACAAAACAAAATTTCCAGGCGTAGTAGTCTGATAAGCTTCCAAACTTGAAGACCACATTTACGGTAGTTATTGTAGCGTGCCGAACAAAAATCCAAACATCGATAGAATCTAGAACATGTCACATCATTAGGCTTTTTTCTGGTTTGTAAAATAAATAAATAAATCCACGCCATAATCAGAGCTCCTGTTGAATTTATTTTATACAACAAAAATATTTATAATTGATAACTTTTTACATGTAAAGAAACTAAAACAGTAAGGCATGTACAATGTACATATGTAGGATATCTTATAAAGGAAATGGTCCTTATTTATTTCTCTAGGAAATTTGTAATTCTTCTTCTTCTTCTTCTTCTTCAAAAACGCCTAATATGGGTATATCACGAATTCTTCTTTCGAAATAAAAGATAGTGTCCCTCATTCCAGTTTTCTATGTGCCTGTTTACATTGTCGACGGGATGAAAGTCCTCACCATGAACATCGTGTTCACATTGTCAGGGGGTTGAAAGACTTTTTGACAAGTGGAACACTTGAATCGGAGCATTTTTTAATTTTTAAATTTAAGCAGTTGGCCTAAAACGCACCTTTTTTCCTATTCTTCACACTTCCTTTCTCATCAACGATCAAATCCAGAATGAAAAAAATGTCAGAAATGGAACGATATGGAAAAAAACGATGTGTTGCACCTGAGAATCCACTTTAGAAATGGATTCTCGGTGGAAGTAGCCCTTCTTCTTCCCACTTCAATAAAAAGCGTTCCCTCTCTTTCGGAAAATCTTCCTGCCCGCGCCAATGTGAACAGGCACTATCGCATGTGTCAGCAGGAGCATTCGTTGACCACACATTCGACCAATATACTAAAATTTGCTATAATTTTATGGGATGTCAACATATCTCCAATTTCACCCATGTAGTTGATTGCTTATAAAAACGAACGAGATATCAAAATGTCAAAATTTTTTGAATGTTTTAGAAATTTATTAAAACAATTTTCATCAAAGCAATTTTAAGAAAAACATGAAACGAACACTCTGGGGCAGTACAACTGACAAAAATGAGGAAACTCTTTTTAACAAACTGGTATCACAAACTGTCAAGCAGCAGAAACTAGATGAAGCGTCTAAAAATAAACCGAAACCGAAAGAACTTCAGTAAGTACTAAATGAAATTTAAGTTTTGTTTTCCCTTCAATGTTAAATGTTGCCTTTATTAATCAGAGTTTCTGTGAAAGTAAAAAACCCTCTTGTAACCCAAACTATTGAAGTCATGAAGCAAACCGAAATGTTGCAGTCACTAATCGATACATACTCTAATAAATCGGTAATTTTTTCTAAGAATAAAACAAAAGAACTGAAAATAAAACGTATTTTAATCAGGGCTCGAGTAACTACCTTCTAAATCCATGTCAAATGATACCACAAGTTGATTTCCCACCAGAGAACGCTACTGATTTTGTTAACGATGACAAATTCATTAAACCCCTTTGGTTTATACCACCCACTCAAACGGATTTCACCCGTGGTGTGCCGAAAGAATATCCCAAAATTGATAAACAAGTCTGTAAAGCATCCCTCCGGAAGGCAATCTGTGGTCAATTATGCATAGCTGGATTTACGGACACTGCTGAAAGTGCACTAGTACTCTTCACAGATGCACTAGAAGAATTTATCCGAAACTTTATGTTTGAAATCAAAGATATTCAAACGAACGAATACAATGATAAACAAAGTTCAGTAGATATTCTAACTTTGGAAAGAGCGTACTATGCTCTAACAAGCACATCTTTGACCGCTATTCACAATTACTTTAAAAACAATTTGATTGCGCGCAATCGCTCGGAAATTAAAGAATTCAAAGGAGTATTACAGGAATACGATAAACTTATGGAGGAAAGCCAAAACATGCAAAAGGGACCATATAGGGAGAATGATTTTATGACTTTCCTGGACTTCACAGCAACAGCTGGAAGTTCTACTCAAGAGAATGCTACTGCAACAACTTCTGGCCATGTCGTAGGTTATATTGAGGGACAGGATCACATTACTGTCCAAAATTCTAGGTAAATTTATATATATAATATAAAAAAATATCAAAAAATAAACGAACACTATTTATAGCGTTTACGGTGTACATGGAAAAGTAGAAGCTGATAGCACACACGACGAACAGGTCATTTACTCGAATGAACAGTCTTCCTCAACAGAGCATTAGCTTTAAAAAATATACGCGAAGATCAAACACAAATAGAGCACATAATTCGTTTCATGTTTAATTTTTAGTACTTCTTAGCAAATATAAAATAAAAAAAAAGTACTTTTCTAGGTTTTAGGCAATTTAGTCGTTTTTATTTTCGATTCGTGCCATTTGTTTTTCCTTCTAATTTTAGCAAATTCATTTTCTGGCTCAATAGAGTGGTGAACATTATCAGTGCCCTTCACAAGCTTGTAGTAAAAAACCTTATTGTTCGTACTACACGTCCAATTCTTCGTTTCGCTTCCAGACAATATCACATTTCCATCTATTGCAACCGACTTCAGTTTCTCTTCTTCATTCTGTTCATCTTTATCTACAATGCGGCGTTTGATAATTGGTTTCTTACGCTCACCAATTTCTTCATATTCAAAATCTTCATAGGATTTAACATAGCACTCAAAATCCTTCAGCAATTTTACCTTGTTCTTTCGTTTTGGTTTTTTCAATTTATGTTTTAATTCCCGATATGTAACGAATTCTACGTGCTGCTGAACCAACATTGATAACTTTTTAGACATGTGCTTTTGTACAGCATCCGCTGGCACAAAGTCAATGCCAATCTGTTCGGCAACATTTAAATATCTTTGAGACGATGGAAGATCTGAAACTGAACTTGTCATTTTATGGGTGAATAAAATAAAGGTAATTGAAAGCACAGAGTACCTGTGAGCTGTTCGTCACTCTTTTTTTCATTAATAAACAACGAATCTGAGAGCAGATTTGTATCAACCGCTTCTAGAATCAGCTTAAGGTTTTCATCCTCTGAATCACTAGATGAAGACATTTTCAATTTTCCTTTATTTCATTAAAATAAAACATACATTTGCGACAGGGATCACACAAATTTCCTTTGTTTTTATTTACAATTTAGAATATCAATTAGACCATTAGACATTTGACATTTGTAAGATAGTATCGTTCAATGTTCAATTTGAATTGAACACAAAATTATCAATAGTTTTTATAATAGAGTTAACACCCTAATTGCCGTTCGCGAATCGCCGAAACTGCGAGAGTCGACAGTCTCAGCGAATCTTTCTTTACTCGGTATTAAGGGCTGACCAGAATGTGAATCTGAAGCTTGAATCTGTATCTGATATCGAATTGTCAAAAGTTGAAAACATGTATATGCCTGTTTACATTGGCGACGGGATGAAAGTGCTCACCATGAACGTCGTGTTCACATTTTCATGGAGCTGAAAGACTTTTTTAGAAGTGGAACACTTGAATCGGATCATTTTTAATTTTTTAATTTGAGCAGTTGGCCTAAAACACACCATTTTTCCTATTCTTCACACTTCCTTTCTCATCAACGATAAAAACTAAAATTAAAAAATATGTCAGAAATGGAACGATATGGAAAAAAACAATGTGTTGCACCTGAGAATCCACTTTAGAAATGGATTCTCGGTGGAAGTAACCCTTCTTCTTCCCATTTCAATAAAAAGCGTTCCCTCTCTTTCGTACAATCTTCATGCCCGCGCCAATGTGAACAGGCAGACTGTCATGGGGTTGAAAGATTTTTTGACAAATGGAACACTTGAATCGGAGCATTTTGAATTTTTAAATTCGAGCAGTTGACCTGAAATATACCTTTTTTCCTATTCTTCACACTTCCCTTCTCATCAACGATCAAAACTAAAATGAAAAATATATCAGAAATGGAACGATATGGAAAAAAAAACGATGTATTGCACCATTTGTGGGTTCTCGGTGGGATCACCATAAAATGATGATCCGCTATGTTGATGCAAGATACCCAGGATCAACGCACGATTACTTTATTTGGAATTTTAGCAATTTAAAGACTGTGCTAGAGACCTGGTATGAAAATGGAGAGCGCAGTTCCATGTATCTAGGTACGTACTCTACATTTGAAATTGAATAAATTTTAATATTTACTTTTACTCAGGCGACTCAGGATATCCTTTACAACCCTATCTGTTAACACCATATAGAAATGCAAGTTCTGGAACAAAGGAAGCGTACGTTAACAAAATGCATGCAAAAGCGAGAAGCATCGTTGAAAGAACGATTGGTGTGCTGAAAAGCCATTTCAGATGTCTCCTTAATGAGAGAAAATTGCATTATGGTACAGAAAAGTCTACTGAATTAATAAATGCATGTTGTGCATTACATAATATATGCAAATTTTTCAATATATCCGAATCTCAAATAATGGCCCAACACGATATTCTTATTCCGGAAGAAACATATATGTTTGATTCAGTTAATGATTCTAGGGAAGGTGAACGAAGAGGAAATTAAATTTTAGATTCATTTTAATCAATTCTATCTTTATATTAAATTCAACAACTTACTCTAAAAAAACTTATTTCTTTCAAAAATAAGACTAACTTAAAAAAAAGTCCTTATGTGTTCTTAAGATACTTCACATCCCATATTTCATCGCTTTGAGTTCAATTTCCTGAAGTTTTAAATCAAACTTCTCCTTGCGACGACGATTCTTTTCAAAATTTTCCTTTTCTTTGCGTTCTTCCTTCTTTCGTGTTAAAGCCAATTCCTCCCCTTTCAGCTCATATGTTTTCCTAGTGTACCTTGCGAGTTCATCTAAGCTTTTCGAAGCCGATTTTACATATACCAGCAATTCAGCTTGGGTTGAACTTTGTTCGGCTTCCCTTTTGTCTATTTTGTCTACTCGTTCGTGCGTATTTCTGCTTCTTTTGCGCAGTGGAGTTGTCTGTGTAGGCACAATAGTTTCTTCATCTTCGGACATCATTTCATCCCTCGCTGAGTTGCTTGTGCTCGCACCAAAAAATGGCCCACAAAGATTAGCAGCATGCTGAAGACTAAATAAGGAATCGACAGCTTGTTCTAATGGAGACAATGACAACTGTGCAAATGGTCCACCGCCAGTGGCAACGGAATCTTTTTTGTTCTTGGCGAACTTCTTTTTTAGCTTCAGTTTATAATCTAACCATACCTGAAATGAAAGGCTGCAGAATAACTTGTAGCACCGAAGTAATTGAAAATTTAACCTTATGCCACTGTTTTCCTTCACGCATTGGAGGCTACAGAGAATTAAGGTCAATTGCCCACTGATCTAAAAAATCAATGCTGATTTTTTTGCAGTACCCAAAACTGCCTAGGCCTTTGGCAATTTCTGGGTTTTGCTCTATGACCTCCACCAACTTGCTAAATTGATGAACGTTCGTCTTTTTGCTATAAATAAATTAGTTTATTATTATTTCACTTATGTTGTTGCTTTATTTATTATCATTTGTTCATAGCGGTTTCCATCTCACAGTAGCTCACAGTAGTATTTCAACATAACCTCAGCCACGTTTCTGTAACTTTTTTGGGGGTATCAATGTTTCTCCCGTTACTTATACAGCTGTTGTCTTTGTTTTCGCTGTTGCATTGTATGTTCTCTGCATGCGCTTGTCGACGCATCACATGAAACCATGCGATTCGTTACGGTAATCGGATGAAACCCGGCGCGTTAAGTACATCGTCTCTGATGGCTTGCTGAGAATATCGAAAATGTTCATCTACGATTCATAACGCGTGTGTCAAAAGGAGTATATCTTAGGTGCGACATGGTATCTAACAAGTCAATGTAGTCTCTAGGACCCTTCCTCTATGCTAAACAGCAATTGCGTCATGTAATTATTAGAGTTAAAATGTTCAAATTCAGTTGCTATTTAATGTCGGGCAAGATTTCCTCTTGGAGCAATACGCTCACGAGCCTGGAATGATCTCATATTTTCACAGTTGATAATGCTATCTTAAGGAACGACGTGACAACCCTTAGTAACTCTTAAAATTGGATAAGGGCACAAGAAGATAACGTATGATTACATCGCACTAAGATTCAATTTGTGCATAGCGGCTTTCTTCTTTTTTTTAATACCTGAACCCAACTCCTGGCACCTATTTCGAAAGGATCATTCATTCAGCCGCTTAACTTCTGTCGCAAACTATCAGGAAAACTGCGGTGCCAATGTCGCACATATTTTAAGCGTAGGGTTGTTTGAATGGTGTGACGACTGCACAGTAATTTGTGACAGAACAATCCAGTTTAAAAGCTCGTTCAGCCGCTTGTCCAGCGTTACCATGCACATTGCAGTGTTGAATGGTGTACGAAAAGCATAAAGCAAAAATTAAAAAAACAAACAAAACAAGACGTTATCTTAAAATTAGTATGCGCATTAAACGGAAGTCTTGACCTCAAGAAGTCAAACAAACAGCTGGTTGTACATGTCGAATGAAAATTCGATCCAGAAATGAATACGAGTAGTTCAATAATTCAGTAACAATTCAGATACATAGGAGAAATATGACATTAAATGTAATTATAGGCGTGACACATTTTATCGGTTAATAAAGGAAAAAGAAGGAGAAGGACTCGTATGTTTTATCGAAGAGCTCCCAAGCTTCTATTTTTCCATCGTTCTCTTGTCTTACTCATCCAACCATGCTTTTTGAAATGTGATGTGAGTGATAACTGCTCTTAGACAGTTAGGGCTTCTACTAATTGTTTTGTTGTATATGTTATACTCTGTACAGGGTTCGAAAACTCTACATACAAAACCGAAGATCATTTCGTTTGCTAAGGTCACCTACAATATAACTTTATGTCACATGTGTTCAACAAAATAAAATATTCTATTCTTAAGCCCACATTCAAATTCGTTTCTGAAAACAGACGGTATGTTAAATGGGAAGTTAACACTGCATCCTAAGTATGTTGGCGTAAACAATATCTTGTTTTAAGCCAATGTTGGAGCTTCCTATCGGTCCTACCTACCTTAATTCTAATGCCGCTATAAAAGAGGTTATCAATGCAGAAATGATGCCGAAAGTTACTACTCAAGAATAATGGTTTCGTAGGTGCACAATTTGATTTGACTGCAAAATTCGTTTAAGTTACCAAAAGCAATTATTGGAACTTTGCAATTGGACAATGCTTGTGTTCACTTTTCGTCCAGTTTTTACATATGCTCAAGTGCACTTAATGGCGATTTCCATTGGTCGGAGAAAAAAACTTACATGAAACTGTTTCATTGACACTTTTCTCACTTTTTCAGAAGCTAAATTTAACTTTTGGTTTTCATTTCAGAACTGAAATTTCTCTTCTGGATTTTATGTTAGAATCTATACACTATAATCTATAGAAGTGTATATAGAATCTTTATACTAACACATATAAATATAAACGTCAAATAGTACTGTGTGTTAAAACAGATTTTTGTTTTTGAACAATTAACTGTTTTAACAATTGGCTTCAAAGTCAGCAAAAGTTTTTAGTGTTCCATTGGAGTCCAAATTGCCCAAGTACTGGAGAGAAACAAATGGAAAACGCCATAAGTGATGTATGGTTGGCCTTTTAATCTTGAACTGTAATTCCTTGTAGGGCACATCCCAACTTTGTACTGATGAATTTAAGTTTTGATTAAAGCGGGGAGATGATACAAAAAAAAATGAGAAAAACAGACAGTCGTATTACCTGTTACCTTTTACAAGTCAGGTTCCCATTTTTGACCGGAAATTCTTTTTACCTTTGGATCTTCTCGTTAATTTTTTTTTTCAACAAAGACTGAGGGGTGAAACCCTTGCCTGACGCGACAATACACTTAAAATTTCCACTCTACATAAAACTCTTTTAAGTTAAGTTTCCATTACCGGATATTTTGATGCCTTATTATCGCCTATTCTGTTTCTTTTATTAAACCAAACTTTTGTCTTATTTCCACTCTGTTTACCACTTAAGAATGCACACATCTATACACTTCTAATGAGAAAAAATTCATGTTTACCTTCCTCGCATTTCATTGTTCTCTGGCTACATGCACATGTTGTTTGACACTTGTTTACAGTTTTTGTTTTTGGTTAGAATCGTTGGACCCTGCATGATTATTTTCGAATAGACGATGGCAGAAGAGAAGCCTGAAGTACGACCAAACATTTTAATAACAGGTACATAACTAATTCCTATGATTCGTTTGTTTTTAAATTAGGAACTAAAAACTTTCTCTACAGGAACACCGGGGGTTGGAAAATCATTTCTATGTGCAAAGCTCGCCGAAAAACTTAAATTTAAGTGGTGGGATGTTTCAAAGATTGCCAAAGAAAAAAATTTCATTGATGAATATGACAAAGAATATGAATGCCCCATGTTGGATGAGGATAAGGTATATCTGCAATTTTTTTTATTAAAAAAAAAAACTTCTAAATATAATCTACACTTCTAGCTACTCGATTATCTAGAGCCGAAAATGAAAGACGGTGGAAACATAGTTGAGTATCACGGTTGTGATTTTTTCCCAGAGAGATGGTTCCAAGCTGTTTTCGTCGTAATGTGCGACAATACCATCCTCTACGATAGACTCAAAGATCGCGGATATAATGAAAAGAAGCTGAAGTCAAATATTGAGTGTGAAATATTGAAAACAATTCAAGATGAAGCTCGCGATGCATATAATCCAAACATTGTTTTTGAATTAAAAGGTGAAACAGCTCAGGACGCAGAGGAAAGCATAAAAACCATTAGAAGTTGGTACACAATTTGGAAAAGAAAGTGAATCTGCTTCCTAATGGCGTTTTTCATTGGACGACAGAAGCCTTCTTTTCGCAGTTCGGAGTGAAAAAAAAAACCTGAAAATGTTCCTTTGGCACTCTTCTCAGAAGGAAATTCTTTCTTCTGAATCGGTTTTCAAAAGGAAGATTTTCCTTTTGGATTTCATGTCAGCAAGTACTAACGCATATAAATATAAAAGTCAAATAGCATTGTGTGTCAAACCAGATTTTTGTTTTCGAGCAACCGACTGTGTTTGGCAAAATTAATTTGAATGTTCAAATTGATTCGCAACCAAACACATAAAAAATAAAAAAGAGAAGCAGAAATAAATAATTTGCGATTTTTTTTCGTTCTTCGCTGAAATAGTGGTGACGTCAGAAAAATTGATCACTTTTCTTACTTTTATGAATTGGAGGAGATCTGAACCCGGGAGCTCTTGCTTAGCAGCCGATGAACTTACCCACTGCGCTACGCCGTCACCGTAAACCATTGCATATGGTGAACGCTTAGGAGGAGGTTCGGATATCGTTCATTAAATCTCCTTAAACTATCTGCTTGCCATCAGGTTCAATTAAAACAAACTATCATTCATCGAAAAAAAGAGCTCTTCTGGAATTGTCGACAGTCTAGCAACGGTCTTCTTTACTCATTCTAGCCTATTTTCTTTATTAGTACAAAAGAAGTTGACCTTTTGAAGGTAGGGTGGTTTGAAAACTTACATAAAGAGGTCAGTAATGAGAAGTCTGCGTTTTGACAGGAACGATCTGGCGTTCCATGGCCTTCCGTTGGCAGGTTGTTTGATGACCTTTTGCCTTTTTTTTTCTTAAATCACCTGACGTTGCTTTTGTGACATTCTACGATCTATGCTATCCAACTGTTGGAAATATTTCTACCCGAAAGGGCAAACGTACCTCCCATTTTAATTTCAATCAAAACAATTGTGAAATTTGTAAATTGTTCACATAATAGGGACTTTGTTGCACTCTTGTTTTAAACAATTTTTCTTTTATATGTCAATAATTATAAGCACATCAAGATATAAAAAAATGCAAACCTTGAAAATATAACTGGAATTTATGAAACCATACAGCTTTTCTAGAGCGGCGTTATTCTATTGTATTGTAAAATGTTTGTGTGGGTACAAATAATAGAACTTATTATTTTCAATACAAATCCCTTTATTCAGTACAGTTCCAATTCACTATTTAATTCTTTCTCTCAGTACAATTCAATTTCTCAACCACTTATACTTTTCTTATCTTTTACTTAAACCACTTAATCACTTCTCCTAATTAACACTTCAAATTACACTTTAGAACTCATTTGCATACCTTTGGGATGCTGGTATTTATACTCGAATGACATACTTCGAGAACAATCCTCGCCACCCAGCGTCCCATACAATTTCCAATTTGCTAGAAAATTCGATTCCACTCTCCAGTCGAGACTTTGCTAATCCAGTATCGAAATCTTCTAGTCTTCGAGTTTCGACATTTTCTGCTAGATGTCGCTGCTCACATTTAAGTGGTTATCACATTGCTCCCTCCCTACAGTTGTTCGTCCCGAACAACTTCGTCATTCAGCATCCCGTTGAAATGACACATTCTATCCAAATGGACCACTTTCAATTTTCCTCGATCCCCACGCTGGATCCGGTAGACAACGTCATTAATGCGGGTTATCACCTTGTATGGACCTTCCCAGTCCTGTTGCAATTTTGGTGATTTGCCTTTCTTACGCTGAGGATTATACAGCCAAACCAGATCTCCTTCGTTGAAACCGGAAGATTTCGCCTTGATATCGTACCTAGTTTTCCTGCGGCTGCTTGCTAGCTTCATCTTTTCTCTGGTGTCTTCATGCAATTTACGAATCCTGCTGCGTAAGTCATTCACGTACTCGTTCACCTCTTTGGGCTCCGTCGGTGGGGATCCGAATTTTGCTTCACTTGGCAACCGAATCGTTTGACCAAATAAGATCTCGGATGGTGTGTGCCCTGTTGAGCTATGGACCGCGTTTCGGTAGGCCATTAAGAAGAGGGGTATGTGTCGATCCCAATCCCGCTGGCAGTTGCTGACAACCTTAGATAGATGCTCATTCAAGGTCCGATTGAATCGTAGTGGCGTTGTCCTTGTCTTTCTTATTCCCAAATATTGGCATATTTCCTGGAAGACTTTTGATTCAAAGTTTCGCCCTTGATCAGAGTGCAGCTCCATTGGGACCCCAAATCTGCTCACCCAGTTGTTGACTATCTGGCTACGGCTACGGTCTTAGCCTCTTGATTTGGGATGGCAAACACTTCCGGCCACTTACTGAAGTAATCCATGACTACGAGAGTATATCGGTTTCCATTAAAGGTTTCGGGAAACGGCCCAGCGATGTCGATGGCTATTCGTTCGAAAGGTGCTCCGATATTGTATTGTTGCATTTGTCCATGTGGCTTTACTTTTGTACCCTTGGTAGCTGCACATCTTATGCACTTTTTGCACCAATTCTCGACATCTTGTTTAGCGCTTAGCCAATAGAAACGTTCCCTTACCTTTTCCAACGTCTTGTTTATTCCCAAATGGCCTCCTGAGATTCCGCCATGTATTTCATGGAGCACTTGGTTGACTCTTGACCGTGGCACAATTAGCTGCATACGAGATGTTGTCCCACCTGCACTTTCCCATTTTCTCTTCAGCAATCCATCTTGCACAAAAAGCGAGTCCCACTGTGCCCAGTATGCCTTCAGAGTTTGGCTCCGATCTGATATCTGCTGCCAGCTTGGTCTTTCCTCGTGTTCTTTCCAGGCCAATATTGGTTCGATGTCATTGTCTGCCTGTTGGGAGGAACGGATTTCGTCTATACTCCAACCCTCTATTGGCTCAGTCCTGATCATTTGGATAGTTGCCTGTTCTTTCGCTTCTTTACGGTTGCAGTGTTCGCATTTTACCCCGCACGGTCGACGAGAGAGAGCATCAGCATTTGAGTGGAGTGTTCCCTTGCGGTGTTGCAGTTCAAAGTCGTAGCCCTGCAACTGCTCGATCCATCTTGCAACTTGGCCTTCAGGGTTCTTAAATTGGAGTAGCCATTTCAGAGCTGCGTGGTCTGTCCGGAGAATTAACTTTTGTCCGTAGAGGTACTTATGGAAATGCTTCGTAGCCAAAATTAAAGCCAGAAGCTCGCGCCGGGTTACACAGTAGTTCCTTTCAGGTCTGGAGAGTACTTTGCTGTAATATGCGACCACTTTCTCTTGACCATCATGAACCTGGGAAATCACAGCTCCGACCCCAACATTGCTAGCGTCTGCGTCCACGATGAACATTTTTCCGGGCGTCGGGTAACCCAAGATGGGGGCATTGCACAGCTGTCGCTTCAGTTCTTGAAATGCTTTTTCGCATTCTCCAGACCACCTGAACTGTCAGCCTTTTTCTGTAAGTTGATGCAGGCTCTTTGCAATGCCAGCAAAATCCTTTACGAACCTTCTGTAATACGTGGCGAGTCCCAAAAAGCTTCTCAGTTGGTGTTTATCTTTTGGAGAAGGCCAACTTTTCACGGCTTCGATTTTGTCAGGATCCGTTCTTACTCCTTCCGCTGATATAATGTGACCCAGATATTTTACTTCCGAACGGAACAAGGCGCACTTTTCTGGGTTGAGTTTTAAATGAGCACTTCGCAGCCTCTCAAACACTTCTTTTAGGTTTTCGCGGTGCTCCTCGAACGTCTTACCTATGACGATAACGTCGTCCAAATATACTAGACAGGTTTTCCAGGTGAGTCCTTGCAATGTTCGTTCCATTAGTCGCTCGAAGGTGGCCGGAGCGTTGCACAGTCCAAACGGCATCACTGCAAATTGCCAAAGACCGCTTCCTGTAGTGAAGGCAGTTTTCTCACGATTCGTACGATTTATCTCTACCTGCCAGTAACCGCTCTTCAAGTCAAGTGTTGAAAACCATTTCATCCAGAAAGCATATCCAAAGTGTCATCGATTCTCGGAAGTGGGTAGCTGTTCTTTTTAGTGACATCATTGAGACGTCGGTAGTCTACACAAAATCTCGTGCTGCCATCTTTCTTCTTCACGAGGACCACTGGAGATGCCCACGGACTTTGCGATTCTTCAATCACTCCCTCAGCTTTCATCTTCGACATCATTTCGGCAACTTCTGTTTGCTTTGCCAATGGAAGACGCCTTGCAGGTTGACGGATTGGTCGAGCGTCTCCGGTGTCAATGTGGTGTTGAACAATATGCGTACGTCCATATTCTCCGTCTTGTGTAGCAAATATATCAGCGTACTCACCGATTAGTTTTTCTGCCAGGATTCGCTGATCTTCGTCCAGATTACAGAGGCTGAGAATTTTGTTCTTGATTTTTATGCTCTGAACTGTTGTGACCGGTTTTGCACACTTTTTTTCCGTTGTGGTCGATATAGCCTCAACAGGTACGCATTTTCCCACTATCTCCCCCTTTTTCACCTTTACACTGAATGTCTTTGGATTTAGAATCCTTACAGGGACCATGTTGTTCTTTGGCTCCACTAAGGTCTTTCCCACCATGAAGTCTCTTTTCTTTTCTGGCTCCATCAAATAGAACCGGTGGCTACCAGGACCACCTTCCACTTTTGCCCACAAAATTGCTTCTGACGAAGGCTCTAGACTCTGATTGCTGCAGATGACGACATTTGAGACTGAGGTATTGGCGTTTCCGTATATCATTGGTATCTCCATGTTTCCGTATTTCAGGGTTTGTGCCCCCAAGTCGACTACAAGTCCATGTTCTCTCATGAAGTCTGTACCAATGATGCACTCGTCACATATGTCAGCTACCAGAAACGCGTGAGTGAATGTTATTCCGGCCAGTTGGATTTTTATGCGGACTTCACCATATACCTTAATCGTTGCTCCTGTAGCTGTTCGCAAGCTGCAGCTGCTAGTTTTATGCAGCCAAGACTTCTGCACAAGATTCCTCCTGATGATTGAGGCCGTGGCACCGGTGTCTATTGTTGCCATCCATTTTTCTTTTCCACTGACTACTTCTACTAGAAGGCTTTCGCTGCGTCGTTTTGCCAGCGAGACTTGGATGATGGTCCTGGGGCCGTCGACTCCTGCTACCAACTTCTGCCCCGCGAAGTTGGTGCTTAAGCATTTCCCGACTGATGGCTTCCGGACGGTTGACCGGCTTCTTGATAGCTGTTTCTGCGGGTTTCTTCCTCTATTTGCTTGTCACCACAGTGAGGGCAGTCTTTTCGTCGCAACGGTTCTTTACACTGCCTTTGAAGGTGTCCTATTTTATTGCAATTCCAGCAGCGCATTATTCGTCTATCCCGTCGAGTATCTCGTTCCTCGGCACTAATTCTTGTGCAGGAACATTCGACAGATGCTACTTCCCTGACGAAATGTGTTCCCCTGGAAGCCTGATTGGCTGCTTCCATCGCCAGAGCGAAGGGAAGTGCTTCAGCAAGGGTTCTTTTCCCGGCCATCCTTACTGCTGACTGTAGCTTCGAATCTGCAATTCCCCTGATAAATGCATCTTTTGCTATTTCGTCGATAATTTCCTGGCCTGCGGTGGGGTATGACAGATGTGCAAGTCTACTCACGTCTGCTTGGAGCTGCTGCAGTGTTTCTCCTCTTTGCTGCGTTCGGCTTTGCAATTGGACCTTGTAGACCTCCTGCATGTGGCTGTCCCCAAACCGTTTCTCGATAGCCTGCACTAAAGTCACATAATCTTTATGCTTTTCGATGTCTACTGTTTGCAACAATTCTGCTGCAGGACCGTGCAAGGCCATTGTTAGGGCAAAGCACTTTTCCTCATTGTCCCAGTCGTTTGCACAGGCAGCCATTTCAAACTGCTTCTTATAGGTAGACCATGAGGTCTGGCCATCGAATGAGGGAGGCTTCAAATCTTTTCTCCTTGGACCGCTTAAAGAACATTCTCGCAGTTTCTGTTTTCGCACTGTGTCGAGCTCTTTTGCCAGTTGCTGAACTTTGCTGTCCATTTCTTCGAATTTTTCGCCAACATTCTTCTCTATTGTATCAAATTTGTCATCAACGTTCTTCTCTATTCTATCAAATTTGTCATCAACGTTCTTCTCTATTCTTTCAAATTTGTCATCGATTTCTTCGAATTTTTGCTGGAGAGTGTTATTTTGTTCTTCCAGTTTTTGTTCTAGACTATTCTTTTGTTCATCCAACTTTTGTTCGAGACTATTCTTTTGTTCATCCAGCTTTTGCTCGAGACTATTCTTTTGTTCTTCCAGATTATTCTTTTGTTCATCCATTTTCTGTTGAAGACCGTCCAAATTTTTCTTCTGTTCGTCCATTTTTTGTTCGAGACTGTTCTTCTGTTCGTCCATTTTTAACAAGAGGAGTTGCATCATCGCAGACATGTCACTGCCGGTACTTGTCTGTTCATCCTCGTCAACATCAAAGGAATATGCATCAGGATCATGACCCTCGTTGTTCAAAGCCTCCTGAAGTCTGAGCACCAGGTCACTTTTTCCTCCACTGGCGCTGAGGCTTCTCTTGTTCAACTCGGATTTGAGTTGGACGAGGGTCAACTGCAATAGTTTTCGACCCATTCTAGCTTTTTCAAATAGTCAGAAAACACTTTTTTTTTGTTTTTTACACACAATAAGTACTATCCCACTTCTGACACCAATGTAAAATGTTTGTGTGGGTACAAATAATAGAACTTATTGTGATAACCACTTAAATGTGAGCAGCGACATCTAGCAGAAAATGTCGATACTGGAATAACAAAAGTCTCGACTGGAGAGTGGAATCGAATTTTCTAGCAAATTGGAAATTGTATGGGACGCTGGATGGCGAGGATTGTTCTCGAAGTATGTCATTCGAGTATAAATACCAGCATCCCCAAGGTATGCAAGTCAGTTCTAAAGTGAAATTTGAAGTGTTAATTAGGAGAAGTGATTAAGTGGTTTAAGTAAAAGATAAGAAAAGTATAAGCGGTTGAGAAATTGGATTGTACTGAGAGAAACAATTAAATAGTGAATTGTAACTGTACTGAATAAAGGGATTTGTATTGAAAAGAATAAGTTCTATCATTTGTACCCACACAAACATTTTACATTATTATTTTCAATACAAATCCCTTTATTCAGTACAGTTCCAATTCACTATTTAATTCTTTCTCTCAGTACAATTCAATTTCTCAACCACTTATACTTTTCTTATCTTTTACTTAAACCACTTACTCACTTCTACTAATTAACACTTCAAATTACACTTTAGAACTCACTTGCATACCTTTGGGATGCTGGTATTTATACTCGAATGACATACTTCGAGAACAATCCTCGCCATCCAGCGTCCCATACAATTTCCAATTTGCTAGAAAATTCGATTCCACTCTCCAGTCGAGACTTTGTTATTCCAATATCGAAATCTTCTGGTCTTCGACATTTTCTGTTAGATGTCGCTGCTCACATTTAAGTGGTTATCACAGTATGTTTAAAAGATCTTTAGCCGAGACGTAAACCCGGGAAAATATGTCCCTACTGCAGGGGATACATTTTTTTAAAACTGGTGCGCGCTCAAGCGAAAAAGTGCACCCAGTATGTTGATTTTGAATGTTTGTAGGTTATAATGACTAGAAAACAAAGAATTCGGGAGGGCATTCCATAAGCGAGTTGTGTGGCTTGGTAAAGAATTTTTTATAGTACGTCCAAAAGTGGGGTTGAGGGGTTTTCCTGTTTTCGAGATATTTTATTTGCTGTCGGTTAATTAACATTTCCACAACCTTGGAAAGAAAGGATATAATTGCAATAAGTCCGTAGGAGGAGGAATCTGGAAGTATAGAGCTAACTTCAATATATGCAGCCAGTAGATTTGCCTTGTCCAGAGAGTTCACAACTGGAATGGCATTATCAATAGATAGAGATGGAGGATGACGCAACCTGGAATTTCATATGCTTAAGAAAGCTATTGCAGTCATTCCTGGCTCATATGAATTTTATCGGATTTTTTCTGTCGAGTTTGGTATTAACCCTAGAAAGATAACGTTATTGAAAATTACATTAAATTATTTTTATTCAAATTAAAAAAACAAATACAAAAACAAAAATTATTTTCTAATGAATCATGAAAACATATACTTCACATATTTTGGCAAAGAAAACATTAACAAAGTAACAAAACTAAATACATATTTCTTTCTCTTAAATAACTTACAAATATTAAAATAACATATTCAGACTCATTTGGTGTTTCTTAACATCACAAAATAAAAAAAAAATGTAAGCAGGATAAGGAACTTAGTTCTCAGCTATTAATTGTGAACATGCGCGAACTGCGTGGGCATGCTACCGTCTTGTGCTCTCCGCAAATAGAATTTAAGCATTTTTCGCACATTGATTTTGTCATCCTTCTTATGCGAGATGGACAAAAAGCACAATACTTTCTCTTCTTTGGATTAGGGACATTTTCGTCTTGTAAATAATCATCGTCTCTTTTCGGTAAAATACTCGAAATTTTGTTTTTGAGATTTAATGAAATGTTGGGAAGTTCTTTTCATTTCATTGCCCATGGAGTAATCAGATTGTTGCTCAAACTTTTCATGAAATTACGGCGGCATAGAGGTTTTTCTTTTTTAGATAAAATGTATATTATCGCAATAAATTACATATGCGTTTATAAAGGTCATATTTAATATGCCATAAAAAACTGTCATGGGCCATCGGTTTATTTTACGGCTGGATGACATCGAGGAACACATTTGATCGAAGGTATCCACTCCGCCTTTGGTTTCGTTGTAGAAGTGGATCACGTTCGGCTTTGATGTTTCAGGATGAACCGTATCATTTGCATCGCACGGTGATAAAATAAATACCATTTTGCTTGGTTTTGGCTTGTACGAAACTAATGTTAGCGATCCAACATAGCAAAACATTGATGATCCGACAGGTCTACCTCGTGAATTTTGTGGTATTTCACGCTTATTGGACCTTATTGTTCCAACTAAAGACAAGTTATAGGGTGTCTTCAGCAAGTTCTTTGCTATAGGAACAGATGTGAACCAGTTGTTACAAGTTACGAGTACGTTTCTGTTGCTTCCATGTATAGATTTTGTCAGTTCTTTTACATACGTAATACTCTCCTAGAGGCGATCCATGAGTTTGGGTGCAGCTTCCTAGGTAAGGAATTGCATCGATCATATATTGTGTGGCACTGTCACACGCCATTACTACTCGTATTTTAATTCCATATCTGTTGGGTTTGTTGGGCATGTACATACGAAAGGGACATCGGCCTCGGAATCCTAAAAGCTACTCATCTACTGTTACATAGGCTCCCGGAATGTAATTAGAACGACAATTGCTTATGAAAGTTTCCCATATTTTTCTGACTGGTGTAAATGTATCAGCCACTCTTAGTTCTGCCCGCAAAGTTTTGTCATCCATTCGAAGACATCTTATTAAAAAGTCAAACCTTTCCCTGCTCATCGCAGTAACGTATCTATTTCCACAGTATGAACTATCGAAAAGTTCATCTGTTGATAAGTGGTTATCTATTAAAGCAGCTGTCAGTGTCAATACGCCAATCACAGCTTGAATTTCGTCTGTGGTCATTGAACGAAAGGTTGCTTTTAAATTTGAATTTAAATTTCGACCCTGAGTTTTTAACTGGATTTCAACATTTGTCCATTTTGTGATTTCCTCAAGAATTTCACTGGAAACGAAAATATTAAAACACTGAAGAGGGTCGATATAGCTTTTATTTTCTCGAGTTGGACCTTTGGTGGTTCTAATAATTTGGGAAGCCAGTGTTCTGTTACTTTTCCTGGTTTTTGTAGAAGTCCGACGTTGGTCATTCTTACATTTCAATATTGAATGTTGAGGAACAATAGTAGGATTTCGTATTACGGATGAGGTGCTTTGCGCAGCATTTTCAGTATTTTCTTCCCTATTTTCTTCTTTCACCTGTACATCTTCGAAATCACTTTGAAGTTCATCTTCCAAGATATTTTCTTCTACTTCGCTGTCCGACCCATCAATATCTTCGTCATTTTCGAATATTTCTTGGAACAATATATGTAACTGTGCATCCGCTGAACTGCTTTGCGACGTCATTTTATGTTTGTCATATATCCTTGAAGAAATATTCAAAATTACTCATAAATATTTACATACCATCCAACAGAAATTAGGAAAACACTCTTTTTTTTTCAAAATGTAACGTAAAAGCTAACGTACGTCACTTCAACGTATAGGGTCTATTTTAACGAAGCTTATGTATGTTTTACAATTAAGTCACTAAATCGGCGCATGTATCCCTTGCAAGATCTCCTTGTCGACTGAGTTGGCGAGAAGCGAGAGAACGTTGATGCTATACACAAACAAATTACAACGGTATATTCAGAACTGAACACGTCGTTATCTTTCTAGGGTTAACTCTGTAACTCTGACAGGCTCTGGAAAACTCGAATCGTATCACGCCTTTTCTTCTGGTCTGATACTCTTCATCTGATGGAGAATAAAGCACCTCATTCCAAAGAGGATAGTGTTTGTAATCAAATCACGTTGTTGTCGAGGCAACATAACAACTAGTTATAATTCCTTTAAAAGCTGTTAAGTCGACTCCAATTGGCATTCTCGTATTGCCATATAGTCATGTTGGTCGATGTACAAGAAATTGGCTAACATGACACAGTGGTCCAACGAACTTACAGAGGAGAGTACATTGGCGGTGTACTTGTCCTGATGAGAAGTCCTCGGTGTTGGCTGTATGACTGTATAGGGCCCCCGCCCAATTATCAAGGCTTCGCCCTTTAATGACGTTGTCTAATAATGAACGGGGGCAGAGCAAAGTACTGGTCTTATCGTAAACATCTTCAGATGACGCTACCGAAGGTTGCTACGATTCGATCAGTCACAAGCTGCCGGTCATAGGTCTTGTTGGCGGCTGGACCACCGGTAGTCCCTACCAGGACTTAAATCACGGTACCATGGGAGTCAGGAGCCCCCCGGATCTCGGTCCGGGCCTGACTTGTTAGAGGTAGGCCCCCTTGTGGGAGCGTCATGGTGGCTGTGGTTTAAACCCAAAATCGCGGGTAAGAGTCTTCCTATGGTTTTCCTTGGTTTTCCTTTTGGTTTTCCTTGGTTTTCCTTTGGTTGACTCAATGTGGAGTTGCAATAAGTGCTGGGTGCTGTGACCCTAAGAACAGTAAGAGGTTTTAGGTCGGCCTCGACTCATACCAAGGGTGGAACTTGTGCCGGCAACACAGTTCCGAATTGGTATCAAATAATGATTATCATTGTGAGCGCTGGCAAGGCGTATCCTTGCTCCCATGGATGTATGGGCATCCCGTAAGTTTAAGCCCACATGGCAGGTACTTACGTTAAAAACATGAGACATCTGTATGACTGTATGACATCAGATATTTGCTTGGGTTGAAACAAAAATCTCAACTCACCGCCTTTGGTCGTTGTCTATCCAGAATTTTCAAGCCACCGAGAATTGTGTATATTAAAATTTCTCGCAATAAAGATATTGGTATGAGCATATAGGGGTAAAATTCTTTGAATAGACAGACCGAGCATCAGATTTGTTAAGAGTCAAGTTGCTATTCAGCTTGGGGCTTCTATAAATAAACCAGTAGATAATATCCCTACAGAGGTGGAATTTTAGCCACATTAAATTGAATTCCGTACTGAAACAAAGGTAACAGTTTGGTGGAGTTTTGTAAGCTACATCGCTACGCACGTAAATAGCAAAACCGCAGTGAGGAAAGAAAAATGGCACTAGTTCGTGTCCAGGCAGTGGTCTAAGAGGTGTGGCCTAAATGCCAAAATTTACAGACGTGAACGTTCTCAGAAAAGTACTATTTACTTTTTAGAAAGCGTGTATTTGCTACGACCACTCTGAACTCCGGACTCATTATATTCAAAAAACGTAAAAAATACAAAATCCAACTATACTAAGTAAAGTTATGAAATAAAAAAACGTTGGTTTACAAATTGTTGTGGGTGCTATGCCCTTATAATAGGAAAATGTGAAAAAAAAAACCAATACACTCAGTCAATACACTGGACAATGTAAACCAGTTCCAGGAGAGGTGATATGCCTGCAACGAATTGTGAACTTATCAAGTGCACTAAAGTAGCACGTAACGCGTTGGAATTCCACTCAGCTCGAATAAAATGCAATATTCCCGTTGGAGAACTTCCCACCTCAGACCATTCTAAAGAATGCCAGTCATCTTCAAGAAATATAATGGAAGTAGCAATAGAGTAGAGGCAGAACAATATACTGAAAAAATTGTATTTTAAGCAGCCCCAAATTGAATTGCTTATATTGCCACAAGGTTGTTTTTGTTTATTTTTCTTCGGTGGTCCGACGAGTCTTGTTTTGATAATATTGGTATCTACAGTTTATTTTTCACAGTGAAAAGTTCAGGGAATTGGAGGCATGATTCGCAACGTTCGGTACAGTGTGCATATTAGATCAAGATGTAGCGAAAACACATTATTATTGGTTTTATTTGCCCATAAGTCATCAAAAATCAACAGTCGAATAGGACAGACTATCTCAATAGACAAATACAATTCTAGAGTGGCTAGACAAGAATGCCTACATCGATGTTCCTATAATATGTTCGCATTTAATTTATAAGGATACCAAATTAAAAACATGTAGTTATGTTTAATTCCGAAAGAACAAAGGGACACAATACACGATTTTTATAAATATATCGACCTAAAAAAAACTCCCTATTACAGCGGCCTTAAACGCGCATTAATTCAATAAGGGTGGTGTTTATATGAAATTATCCGAAACCATTGAGTCAATGCGCACTAATCGTTCATATAAACTAGGTATGTGTTACTCGTATTTCATGTTCGCAGAATTCAAATCAATGCAAACTATTAGTTTTTAAACATTTTGTAATGCTAAATATGTATATGAAAAATAAGTTGCTGCATCAGAAGCACGACCGTTGATTTACAGCAACAATTTACCGTGCTCATGTCCACAATTACATATTTCAGGTTTTAGTAAAACATATTTTGAAATGGACAATTCTATTTTCAACTTGTTTGGCTGTTTGCATATCCAGTCGAGGACTCCTTTGTTCTCCTGTTCCTGGTCCTGGTGGCACAAAAATATATACTTACGAGTAAGTATAAAATTTGGTTCCAATATAAAAAATAGTGCTTAAAATAAAATTGCCCTTTTCCGGTGAAGTGACTTATTTAAATTTAAACCCCTGGCACAATAGCCGGGAAAATAACCACAAATATCCTATACCTATATCGTTCCTATAATACAATGCACGAATCTCGGTGAAAACAATCGGACGGAATCAAAAATATTAAATATAATAGAAAACATGTTTGTTATCTCTTCTGCATTATGCCTTCAATTCTTTGAATTGGCCCCCCAATTGTCTCAAATGTTTCTTATATATATGAATAAACTTGTATAAAGTAGGCTGGAGATGCTGAAACCTCGATATATGGTAAACTTCATGACTATAGAGTCGGGGACTTATAACTAACTATTAGTACCTATACAGTCTTTATTTTTAGCAGTTCGCTGAACAATTTAATAGAACAATAAAAAAAAGATTTCAAGTCTTAAAGTGAACAAGGAACGACAGATATTAAAATTAAATTAAAACAATCTCAGGCATACGATTTCCTTATTTTTGTGCTATTTAGATGACACCCTGCGAACCAAGAGGGACTATATATCGCTACATATTTTGCGAAATCTGCTGCGCTCTCACATTTAAACATGATTTTCCCAAACAATGACCTACGACAATATTTCTACATTAACTCGTAAATCCTACATTAATTTTCTAAGATCTTCATTAATTAGGTAAATGAAATATACAATTTATGTTCTCCAATAATACTGTCCAAATAGTTTAATACTCGTCAAAATCATGAGATATTTAAATTAAAAAGAAACGTAAGATAACATGACTCTTCGAACCACGATGTGACTTCCGCTCTACATGTGATAAGCTGGAGCAGCTTTTATTCGTCATAACGTCCGTTTTATATAAATATCAAATGTATGTATATATTCCACTATCTCATTGAGCGTATGTATTGTATGCCGATAAACCGTTTTACGTTGAATCAATATTAAATAGGGAAATACGTCAAGGAACTGTGAAGTATCTGAACAACTTATCTTATGAAATAATACTACATCATTAAGGGAAATACAGTGCGTTTGGTATATAATATTTATATTTAACGGTATAAGGTTGCTTTCGTCAAAAAAAAATGTACTTCGGTTTTTTTTAAACTTCTCTTCCAAAAATATTTTTGCTAAAAATTACGGCAAATGTAAAAAATAAACAAGAATTTTCAAAATATAGGGTTTCGTGAATTTCTTACTTGTAAATAAAAAGACACCACGTCTTGCAAGATACTTAGGACCTAACCATAATAGATTTCAGTGGAATTTATCTGAAGTCGAAACCAAACGAAAAACGCCCTTAATTTCTGTCAAGCGTTTGTGTTACCCGTAATGTAGTTGTGCAAACTTGTGGTGTTTTCGATAGGAGCTCCGGAGAGAAAAAATAACATGAAACTGATCCATTGGTACTCTTCACAGAAACATTTCGCTTCTGGTTTTCATTTCAAAAGCAAAATATCTCTTCTGATATGCTCATGATGCTAACCCGTATAAATATAAATGTCGAATAGTATTATGTGTCAAACCAGATTTTTGTGATGGCTTCAAAGTCCGGAGAGAAGCACAATGAAAACGTCATTAATAATCCTTATAATAAATTAATAAAATTAAAAATAGCAAAATTATTGCATCTTGCAATGGAAGGGATAAGTATCCTCACAAAAATAAATGAAATAGAAAAGACAGAATTTTCTTTATGTCAGCTATTAAAATTTCGCAAGGAATGCCCGATTCTATTGAGACTTTGCTTATTCTAACTGAAGTTCCAGCCATAATAGAAGATGGTTTTCTACGTCCACTTACGAAACTATGCGATTGCAGGGAATTTGTATTGCACGACCACAAAGCTATAATGCTATATTAAAGCTATTAAGCTTTCATTCGTTAAGTTGTCGTTCACTTTTGCTCACTTTTATTTTAGAATTTGAATTTAAGAATTTTTTTTGTCCCAAAAATTTTTAATGACTATTAATGCAGCCAATTCCTTAATTGCAGCATATCACAATTCAAAGTCCTCTAGCAGTTTTAGTTTTTGACTCTGCATTTTTCACTTTCACAATGATTTTTTTTCACAATTCGATTTGACAATAAAATTTTCTTAAGTTAATGCAATTATGGGCACTTTGCCCACTCGGTTTTGATATATGCTTAAGTGCACGTACGTGAATTATGTTTATCCCTTAAGGTTAACGAAACTTGACGAAACAAAATCCCATTTCATTGATGCAATACTATTTTTAGGGCTCAATCATACAGGCGTAAGCAAACTGGTCAAATATCAAATTTGTATTTCGCAATTTCTTTGTTTGTCAAAAAGGAAGAAGAGTTATTGATTTAAAAAACCATAAAATTGTGAAAGATTCCAACAACGAAGCCAAACACAGTTAATTGCTCGAGAACAGAAATCTAGTTTAACACACAATACCATTTAACGTCTATATTTACGAGTATATGTGTTAGTAGATTTTGATATAAAATCCAAAAGAGAAATGTTGGTTTTGAAATGAAAATGTAAGTGTAATTAATTGTTTTTTCTCCGGAGTGCGAAATAAAAGATACTGTCGGCCATTGGAAAACGCCATAAGTTATTTCAAATGGACAAGTTGGTGCGGGACGCGGCAGTTCCCCGATCATGAAACGATAAATTAAATTCATCATTTTGCGGTCGACATAAGGCATGCCCCTGGTATTCTGAACACTCGAATACTCCGTGCAGACAATATTGACTCGGACCGATAACTTATTGTAGCCAAAGTACGAATGCTTATTTCCCAAGCGCCACAACAAAAACAAAGTACTCTGAGAAGATAAAACGTAGAAAATCTGTAATCGCAGGAGACCGCCAGAATCTTTTCCGAACGCGTATCCCGAAATCTCTCAATAACTGCTGTGCCACAAGCATTAAATACCGAAGACAGTGGCAAGATTGCCAATGTGCTATCAAAGACGCCGCAGCCCGCAACTGATGTGTTGGGTTTCACCTGGTTTAATGAAGAATGCCGGCAAACACATACAGCTAAACAAAAAGCGTACAAAGTGTCATTGCAACGAAGATCGAGAGACCGTCCTGAGCTCTGCGAGCAAAAGAGACAGGAAGAACATCCAATTCTCCAGAAGAAGAAAAAAAAAATGCTTGGGAAGTGCGCGAGTAAAGATATTCCAGGAACAACATACGGAAATTTTACCAACGGGTAAAAAGAACGTGTCAAATCAACAAGATCAGTACAGAAACTTGTAGAGATGAAGAAGGAAATCTTGTAGTACTGAAAATATAAAAAAAATAAAAAATTCTGCAGACCGTATAACGGCAACAAAGCCCAACATCCCAGCATCAGGCAGAATAAGAAAAAAACACTCAACTGATGGAAGTTTGATAATGATTGGAATACCTGAAGAGACTTATTAGTTGAGGCCCAGATTCAACTCGACCTGTTACGCCACCTAAATAAATAAATTTATTGTACTGTCTTATAAAAGTTTGGTTCGCTTCTAAGTGAAAAAAAAAGAAACTTTATTATTTATTGTTTCGCATATTTCTTCTAAACATGTAGGACAGTTAAAAAAAACGTTGCATAAGATGTTGTTCATTCGCTAGAAGCTTCATCGGTTTAACTTTTTGCACTGCATCCACATTTTGGTACAATTTACGGTTATATTTGTCATTCTCCTTTCGCCTTGAAATATGATTAAGTACCTAACCGTTCAATTTTCTTTTTGTTTTTAACTTCCTGATAGGGAAGATCTTGCATTCACCTCGAAAATGAAAATTTTGTGATATATTTACTTTTTAGGATATCTATAGTGTTTTTAGGGAGGTATTAAAAAAATATCTGTGTTTGTATGTATGTGTGTGTGTGTGTCAATTTTTTTGGGCCCATGATAACTGACGAACGAATGGCGGTATCGGCTTAAATAACAAAAATTTTAGAGTCGTCAATACAGTACCAACTACGATTTGGTTAATACATGGAGTCTCACATCTGATCAGTCAGACATTTATGGGTGACAGGTTTCTAACATTCTAATAGTATATAAAGTATTAAAAACCATTGGAGAATGCTACAAGTTCTCTTCATCAGTAAGTTTTAGCGTGATCCATCGGTCGCACCCATGTCCCAATCGATGGGCATTTTCATCTCTTCGTCACCAGGTCCTGCCGCCTCTTGTCGACAGTGTGATAAGATCTAGATTTTTTTTCCTTTTGTATTTTTATAGGTTCATTGTAAGTACTTTTCTTGAGGTTGAGGAAAAAGTATCCGGGTTTTTTCTGTTTAGTTGACTTTGAAGTATCATAACTTTGAAACTGTCAACTTGTTTGATAGTTGACAGAGCAGCTAATCATTAGGTCTGTTCCAAGACTACAAATTTGTACGAAATTCCCGCGAGAGAAAGCAATTCATTTCCCCACCCTGCCAATTCTTACAAATTTCTACACGAGATTTTTCTTTGAGAATTAATTGTAAAAAAGGTCAAATCAATTAATTATTAAAAGAACTGTAAAATTCGTAAAAGTTTAAATTTGTGTGAATTTTATGCAAATTAACTCAAAAGACGACTTGGACATGGACAAAGAGGAGATAAAAGAGCTTCATATTGAAACGAATTATTCGCCTAATACAATAGAACTCATTAAACGCATATTTCATCAATAAAGTGGTAATAATAACCAATCTAAAAATCTTCCTCCTGTTTTACAATTTCTTTTCAGTTTTGTTTTTACTTGTTACCTTTGACGTTTCAAACACATTTTATAAAAACTTGTCCCGCGACATTTTGAGTTTAAAAGAAAATTTATGCGTAATCCTGAAACTTCAGCAAAAAATTTTCTTTTGAAAATTGTTACAAAAATTTCGCGGGAACAGACCTATTGATGATCAATTTTATTGAGATTGGTATGTTGCATGAAAATTCATTTGAAATGAAATGAAAATAAAGGGTCCGCCATCTAACGCTTTTTTTTTAACTAGTGCTTATTTCGTGAATGGTAACACTTAGCTCATGTCTGATTTGACAGATAATTAGTTTTATCCTTTAATAACGGAAAATAATTTCATTCAAACGGCTGCCTCGGCTGGCCATGCAGTAGTCTACACGATCGATCCAATTTTTAAGCACATTATCGATTGTGTGCAGCTGTATTTCACCAATGGCTTCACGAATATTGTCCTTTAAAGCGTCAATTGTCTCTGGCTTGTCGGCGTAACACTTGTCTCTTACGGCACCCCACAAATAATAGTCCAACGGTGTCAAATCGCAGCTCCGAGGTGGCCAAACGACATCAGCTCTGCGGCTGATAATGCGATCTTAAAAAACAGGGCGCAAAACATCGAGTGTAGCTTCGGCTGTGTGGCACGTAGCGCCGTCCTGTTGAAACCAAATGTTGCCAATATCCTCCTCTCCAATTTTTGTGAACAAAAATTCGTTCAACATGGCCCGATAACGATCGCCATTGCGCCAAATGCGACAATTTTGCTTGTTTACATACCCACCAAGATCAAAATGGGCTTCATCTGAAAAGATGATTTTTTTGGCAAAATCGGCATCTTCTCTAAGTCGATCGCAGGCCCACTTAGCGAAGCGTAGTTCAAGCATATACACAACCATATTCGTTTAGCGGAAGGATAAAACTAATTATCTGTCAGATCAGACATGATCTAAGTGTTACCATTCACGAAATAAACACTAGTTGAAAAAAAAAACGTTAGATGGCGGACCCGTTACTTTATAATTTTACTACGATAAAATGAAATATGCGGCGCAGGCGTGTGAAAGGATTTGTGGTGTTTATGGTGAAGATATTTACCGAGAACGAAGAGATGGTTCGCACACTTTCGTTCTAGAAATTTTGATAGATCGACCCATTTTTAAAGCGAATGCTAACGGGTGACGAAAAATGGGTCACGTACGATAATGTTGTTCAAAAACGGTCTTAGTCGAAAAAAAGATGATGAAGATCCACAACAGTAGCAAGGCCAGGATTGACGGCAAGGATGGTGACACTGTGTGTTTCGTGGGATTAGAAGGGTATCATCCATCATGAGCCACTGCCGCCTAATTAAAAGATTGATTATCTTATTGCAGCAATCAATGCGGTTGAACCAAGCAATTGAAAAAAATAGATCAGAATTAAACAACAGGAAATGTGTTGTGTTTCACCATGATAATGCCACACCAGACACAATTTAAAGATTTTGAGTGGGAAATTTCGATTCGCTAACCGTAGAGGCCTGACATTGCACTGTCAGATTATTGTTTGTTCGAATCTCTCCAACACTCTTGTTGGCGTAAAATTGGATTCAAAAGAGGCATGTGAAAAACACGTAACTCTGTTTTTCAACATGAAACCACAGAAATTATACATTGATGGAATAATGGTTCTCGCCGAAAAATAGCAGAAAGTGGTCGAATAAAATGGATATTTGGTTAAATAAAACTAATTTTGAATATAAAAAAAAAAATATAAAAATGTTTACAACAAAGGCTCAATACTTTTTCTCCAACCTAATATTTGGAATTATCTGTCTCTGGCGAATGTTAGATGCGTCTTAAATGTTTATCCACTTTTGTTTCACAAACCAAGCATTCAAAAAAATTTCAATTCCGAAAATCTCTTAACATATGTATGAAAATGAGTTTGGCAAAGATTATCAACTCCAAGGTTTCTGCATAATTAAAAATCCCATTTTTGAAAAAGAATTCACTCTTTTGCTTAAGACGTAATTAACTATTTATAAATAAGTACAGAAAACAATTTTAAACCAAATGAGTTATTATTACGCAAAATTGGTCTGGTTTTTAAAAAAGAATATATAATTGGATATATAAATTATATTTTAATACAAAAGAACTATCAAACATTTTCAACTTTTTAGTACTTAAACATTAGGAGAAAAACTATAAAATATATTCAAATTTAGTTTTATTTTTTAACCTGCGCAACAAACTCAATTGAATACCATACAAAGATAAAGATTTGTAAATGTTTGATACAAGTAGTTCTTTGAAAAAAAAAAGAACCATACCCCCTCATCAAAGACAAAGTATGATTCTCATCATCGGCTATCTATAAATAAATCATAATATAAACAACTATCTCATTCGTCAATTTGTAAACAAATATGCACCGCATTTCCAATTCCAATTAGCGACGCGCGTGCTACTCGGTCTCACAGCTTACACAAAAATCTTTAGCCATTTACCGCCAGAGCCCTTTTAACGAAACTAACACTACCTTACCCTCACATTAAACCTATTGAACGTATACCCACTGCTCCAAGAGCAACAAGACCAACAATAAAAAAAATAATTTAAACAACAGCAAACTTGCATTGCCTGCTCCCAGTTAAACCATTGAAACCATTCCAAAACTTGAGCAAAAAAATCAATAAAAACCCAACGAAAAAGTCCCCAACTGACAGCCCGATGGTGCTATGACGCAGCTTCAAAGATGTCTATTCCATGATAGGTGTTGGCCGAACTGTCAAACACACAAAATTTTTTTAGGATAAATTTTTTCTCTCGTTAAAGTAAATCTCGAAAAGTATTTGTAATGACTTTACCAACAAAATAACCGAAAATTTAATTGTAAAACACCAGAAAACGTTGCGAATCGTGAGAAATATCGTAAGCAATTCAATAAATATCATTTAAATGTAAAAAATTGATTTTCTCCTCAATTTATTTTCAAGTTTTTCATTTTTCTCACACTCGGTGGTGCAAATTGCAATTTTGGTGTACCAAAGAAAACTTTTTTTCTCGGTTTGGTGGTGTATGGTGGAAATTTTGTCGCTTACTAAAACGAAAGTTGCAAAGAAAATTTAAAATTTGTTGTAAAAACGACAAGCTCATCGTCGAAAACGCACAATTAATATTTCAATTTTCATTTCGCACAAGCAAAAAACGAAAAAGAAAAAAGAAACGAGAATTCTCTAATTTTTTTTTTCCAAAAAGGCGAAGAACCAGAAAAAAAAAATTCAATTTTAATTGTTGGAAGTGAGTACGACAGTCAGAAAAAAAACCAAATAGGTGGAGTGTGAGAAAAAAAGAGTAAGATCCATACACGCACCGCAAATAACGATAGCATACACATACACACGCAAGAGTGAGAGAGGGAAAACGGGACAAATAGCAAGAAGAATACATGATATCCAGCGTAAGCTAGAGCGAGTATTACCATTATAGCCAGCCGCACCGCACATCACAGCGCATCGCACACACACAGGACAGACAGAGTAAGCACAAAGATCGAACGAACGAAGTAGGAAAATTTTTTTAAAACACAGGGAGAAAAAAAAAATAGCAAAAAAAAGTGAAAAGCAGCAAAGGGAAAAGAAATTATTTTATATTATTTTTTTCTTTCTACCTTCGTGTCTAATACAGTAGAGAGAGCTACAAGAAATTGTGTGTATTTTATAAAAGAAAAGGAAAAACTCCAGAAAAAAAAAAGAAAAATTGAAAAGAACCATAACTAAGAACAGAAAGAAAAGAAAGTACATTTTTTCACTGCAAAGAAAATGAATGAATTAGACAGTCTACGGCAAGAAGCTGAATCGTTAAAGAATGCAATCCGTGATGCCCGCAAAGCAGCCTGCGATACCAGTCTGGTGCAGGCCGCTAGCAATTTGGAACCAATCGGGCGTATACAAATGCGTACGCGCAGAACCTTGCGCGGCCATTTAGCCAAAATCTATGCAATGCACTGGGGCAATGACTCCAGAAATCTAGTGTCCGCCTCTCAAGATGGTAAATTAATCGTCTGGGATTCGCATACCACGAATAAAGTCCATGCCATACCGTTACGTTCGTCATGGGTAATGACATGTGCATATGCGCCCTCCGGTAGCTATGTTGCCTGCGGTGGCCTAGATAATATGTGTTCAATTTACAATCTAAAAACTAGAGAAGGTAATGTACGTGTATCACGCGAACTACCCGGACACGGTGGCTACTTGTCATGTTGTCGCTTCCTTGATGACAATCAAATTGTTACCAGTTCCGGTGATATGTCTTGTGGCCTATGGGATATTGAAACTGGCCAACAGGTCACCTCGTTTATGGGTCATACCGGCGATGTGATGGCCCTATCACTGGCGCCACAATGTAAAACCTTTGTATCTGGCGCGTGTGATGCATCAGCTAAACTATGGGACATACGCGAAGGTGTCTGCAAGCAGACTTTCCCCGGTCACGAAAGTGATATTAATGCCGTAACATTCTTTCCAAACGGTCAAGCATTCGCCACCGGTTCCGACGATGCTACATGCCGATTATTTGATATTCGTGCTGACCAAGAGCTAGCGATGTACTCACATGATAATATCATATGCGGCATAACATCTGTTGCATTCTCCAAGAGTGGTCGCCTCCTCCTTGCCGGCTATGACGATTTCAATTGCAATGTCTGGGACACAATGAAAGCCGAACGCTCTGGCATTCTAGCCGGTCACGATAACCGAGTGTCATGCCTAGGTGTCACCGAGAATGGCATGGCCGTAGCAACGGGATCATGGG
The DNA here is from genome assembly GCA_949129095.1 of Volucella bombylans. NCBI lineage: Eukaryota > Metazoa > Arthropoda > Insecta > Diptera > Syrphidae > Volucella > Volucella bombylans. Next base: position 157,398,072 of record OX422143.1, read on the forward strand.
ATTCATTCTTACGTGTGTGGAATTAAACAAAAACCAAACAACAACCAGCAGTAAATAATTGAAACAAACAAAAAAATAAATAAATTAAAATAAAATAATATATATATAAATATATACATAAAGTAAATATTAAAGCAACAACAAGAATAATTTAAAAATAAAAAAAAGCATTTACATAAAACAAAACAAAAAAAAACACAAAACAGAAAAAAAACAAAAAACACATTTATAACATTTTTCTTATAATATTTAAGTCTATAATTTATACAAATTTTATATGGCCATATAAGCTATGCATAAAAATTTATCTAACTAAAGGAAGAAAATAAGAAACATAAGTTTGCAAAAAAGAAAAAAAACTAATAAAAAAAAAACATTTATATGAAACTAAGAAGAAAACACACAAAAAAGAAAACTGATAATGAATACATCTAAAGTAAAATATATATATATTGAGGAAAAAAGAAAAACAAAAAAACACAATCCCATTCTTTTTTATATAAAATATAGAAAACAAAAACAAGATAATCTTTCATTTTACAATTTCCAAGTAGTACATGCATATATACATATTTAATTCAAATGAAACCAAAACTAGAATTAAATAGAGCCTATCACTTCAACTTCAAACTCATTCGAACAGATATTCCACAAAAACCACACATACACAATAAGAATTTAACAGAAAAGAAAAAAAACACAAAAAAAAAATGTTTATTTTTTCTTTCCTTTTTCTTCAGCAAAATGCATATATACTACATACAAATTAAGATAAAAACATAAAACAAAATAGGAGCTACTTCAACTTAAGCAGAAAACAAAAAACTAAAATTGTAATATGAGATATTAGCTTTAATTTTTTTTTTATTTTTTTTTTTTTGTAATACAAATACCAAACAACGGCGATAATTTTTATAGATATACATACATATACATATATATTGTTTTGTTTTTTCTTGTCAAATAAATATTTATTTTTCTCTTATTTATCTGCGCTTAGCTGATGAGACTATAAACATATACACACACACATATATATATATATATATACGAACAAAAACACAATGTAAAGATATAAAGCCTAAATTGTAAATTAAAGTGAAAAAAAAAATGAGAAAAACAAAAACGAATTCCAAGTTAAGGCTGCATTTCTGTCATACACACATAGTTAGCACAAGGTGGTAACAACCTCCCAATCAACTGAATTGGTAGAAAAACATATATGTAACCTTTTCTTTAAGCTGCTGCAATTAATTTGTATATTCAAAATAAAATTCCTTCGAGTTCCGTAAAGGCACTCAAAAATCATCATCACAACATATGTATGGTATGTGCTAACTTCATTAGGTAAAACAATCTCATAGTAGTCCTATTTTAGATTATCTTTTTAACACATGAGAAAATCAATTTGAATTGAAATTCTATAAACATTTTAAATTACAGTGTTTTGCATCTACAGCCCTGACCATACAAATCCACACTGATTTTCTGCAAATTTGTAAAATTTCAATGCCTATCGATACTACATACCACTTTTAATTTTCATAATTCTGACATAATATTGGAATTCCTCCTCCTTAGTGAAACCATCTGTATACACTGCATGTATGTAGGTGCTTAGGAGTTTATATTTATCTGTTGTCATTTTTAAGGACGGGGGCAAATCGCTGTTCCAAGATATTGTTTATTAACCAAAGTATAGAATTCTTGGGGCTCCTTTGATATCCGGTGCTTGTTTTACGAGCATTCCGAAATATTGAAGTTTGAATGAAAAGTCTTTTGTAAAACTGCGTTCGAATTTTACTTCAAAGTATGACCTTCGCGTTCTTTTCATAAGTAGCACACAATGCAAAATAATAAACGACAAATAAAAAATACACATGATAACCATGACCGCGTCGTCAAATTTAATACCAAGCAATGTATTTAAATTGTACCCAACTCCTCCTTCCTTGTTATCGAGATCCCTTTCCGATTTTTTCTATACCACGTCATATGAGAACCACCCCCCTATACATTTTTGTTGAGTCAATGGACTCTTTTGCATAGCTCACCTTTCGTGGGGTGTGATCAATCTTGCCACTTTCTCTGTATAATCACATGCTCGTATATTTATTCCTGAGCTATTCTCTCATAAAGTATTTGTCGGAGATACGAGTTGGCCACAAAATTCGCAAAACTAAAAAAGTTTGCAGCTTATTACATTGACGACCACTTTCCACATTCTATAGCTGTACAACAGCACAGACTCCACATTTGAGCAGAACAAACGCAGCACCGTGTTTAATAAGCTGATTGCACTGCTTCTTCATATTTTTGACAACTTACCAAATGATTTTGATAACATCTAAATCAGTTATGTGCTGCTTCTAGTTGATGTATTAGGTCTGCTCGCGTGAGATTTTTGTAACAAATTGTGAAAAAAAAAATGTTGTTTAAGATTGCGAGCAGGGATGCATTCTCTCTCTCCAAAATCTCGCGGGAACACTTTTTTGTAAAACGTCAAAAGTGACACTTAAAAACAAAACAATAAAAAATTGCAAAGCTGGAGAACATTTTTAGATTGGTTATTATTATAGTGCGATTCAAAACAGTTGGCCAACGGCCACATGCGCAGAGAGAGGAAGAGAATGAAAATGCATTTGTGTGCACGTTCTCTTCTACGTTTTTTTTTCTGTTTCTCTTTCGCAATCCACCCAAACTTAAAGTTTCATGAGTTTGATAGTTCTTTTAAAATTTAATTAATTTGAATTTTTTTTTTGCTTTTTGACAATTCCTGCCCAAAGAAAAATCGTGTAGAAAATTGTAACAATTGGCAGAGTGGGGAAATGAATTACTCTGGTAAAACTCCGGTTAATCCAAGACTTTTAAAACCAATATTGAAAAGAATTTCTCTTATCCATCACTTAGGGAATCGTTCCTTAGTCATTCCAATAATTGTTATTGGTATAACTATGCCATTCTACAAACCGAAAACATTGTGCTTATGATAGACTTATATGTATATGAAAAATGTTGTTCATCGAGCCTAAGAAACCATAAAATTTATGTTTATGGGCGTCCGCGTAGAAATCGAATCGATAATAACAATTATAGTGAACAGAGATCGAAGTAAAGACAACGAAATTCTGGTAACACTTTATTTAAATTTTACTGTTATAATTATGTGTACTTGCAAAAAATTCTATACAGTCCATCTCTTAAACCAACAATTTTTTTTGTTGCCTGAACCATGTGTTTGATGACTATCTTGAATGAAGAGTCAAAATACTCGTAAGTCCAATGTAAATTCGTCTTGAGGTTTTTTGGAGGGCTGTAGATTGGCTCGACCCGAGGTTGGTAGATTAATCTTTTTAGCAATATTTTTCGAATTCTTCCTTACGAATCGAATAAAAAAAAAAAAATTATAAACGTAATTGATTGAATAGTTGCATTTAACACTTTGTACTTGTAGTGACGACGGAATTACGAAAATAATTTCATTGCGTTATAGTTATTGCCATTGAAGAGATTTCTCTATTCGCTAAATATTTTCAAAACTAGTTAAAAACCTTATCAGAAAAGAGAGATTTTTATATTTTAATGTATCTTACTTCGTCACTCGTGGTGCATGCCCTCTGATTTGCTGAGATTAACCAGGTCATCCGAATGTTGAAATATTAGGTGAATTTATTTAATTTGCTTTTTGCCCTGACCACGATATCATTCGAATACATTAAAACTTTTATCTGGAACACAGAAAGAAATGACACCCTTGTTTAGGCCCCATAAGGACATCGTCATTGTCAGATATTAGAATATCTTGATGTATAACATACTTGTTTCGTTTTGGAAAAAATATTTAAAAAAAAAAAAGAGCAACAAATGCAATGATGTTTCTTTAACAAGATGGCTTTGTGTTAAACCATTTAACAGTATATTACATTTTGTAATGCCCTTCATTAGACCAATGCCTTTAAATGAACCAATGATGCAGTGGTTCAAGGCTATAATATTATTTTGTCAATGAGTATTCGATTTTTTTTTTGAATTCAACTTATACAAGAATTTCTTGACGTTCGTGAAATGTGTATTTGTACATATGTGTCACTTATTTTCCGTATTAATTTCATGACACGAAGATGTAGGTTTTGAGGTTTAGATCTTATGATGATGACAAAGCTTTAAATATAGTATCCGTCTTAGAATCACGGTTCAATCACATCTACACAATACGAATTATTTTGAAAGTATTTCCCTTTTCGGAATGTGATGATTTCATAGAATATTGCTTATTTAGAAGGAAACACATCAACTAAGCTATTTCTTCATATAGTAGTGTATTGTTAGAAATGCCTAAAAGCAAATAAGTCAATTTATCGATACTGTAATAAATTTTTCTGAACCGTAAATACCAGATAAGTCAAGGTTAATCCCGTTAAAGAATTATTTTCTCTTTGAAATACGAATTTGGCTGATGATTAAATTTATATCAAGGGACTTACAACATGATAATCTAGATGACATGATTGTAACGATATTTATTTCGGTAAAAATCCATCGACAGCATTTATTTATTTCCCTAAACCAACTCAAATTAGTCAGTAACAAAAAATGTAAATCAATCTTGTTTCTAATATTCGTAAAATCCTTTTTGTTTTTGTGCTAAATACATACTCATATGTCCAATGTTTGTATTTTATTTGCGAGATGAAAATCACCAGTGGCATTAGTTTCAAAAATTCAATTAACATTCCAATCTTTAACTGCAGATGTACTATCAAATCATTTGAAAAAAAAGTAAACAGATAATTATAATAATAATAAAGTCAAAAAGCTTGTATTCGAAACAAATAACCCGATGACCTTGTTGTGTGATATGTGCTTACAATGCAGTCTTATATTGTATATGTATATTTTTGTCTGTTTTATTTAGTTTATGAGAATTTGTTATTTTTCTTGTTAATTGTACTACTTGTGTATTCCTCATTCCTTGTAATTCCTTAACCATTCATTCTTTCAAACACACAAAAATAAAAAAGAACAATGGACCACTCAAATTAATTCTTTCATTTTGCTTCTCAAAAATCAAATTATTTTAAATTGATTTCCTCTTAACTCGCAAATGATAGTAGTAGACTTTGTTATATATATTTTTCATGTTTTTTTTTAATTCCTCTATTTCTTAATTTATTGATTATTATTTTTTTTTTTTTTTTTTTTTTTGAAAAGTGAAAATTTAATTAAAAGCACAATATTAAGGTAAACTAGACGCGCATTATAAAGTGAAACCAAAACTTATTATTATAAATATATTTAAAAAGAAATTTAACTAAAAACAAAAATTGAAATAAAAACTAACAATGAAATGAAGGGAATTTCTCAATTTTTTATTATGTTTATTTAAGTTTTAATTATGTTTACTATTATTATTATTATCATTATAATTATTACTATACTATTATTATTGTATTAAAAAAAAAACATATAGCACAAAAGCTCTATATACTATTATTTAAAATAAATTAATAAATTTTAAAATTAAAAGGAAAAGAAGAAAAAAAAACAATTCGATAAACACACATAAAGCCACATAAAACACCCTTTGTCCAAAAAATAAAAAAATATATTTATATTAAAAAAGCGAACCACAACGGAGATAGCCATATGTAAAACAACACAAAAAATCAAATTATTTGCCATTGATTTTTTTAAACAAAAAAAGAAAAGAAAATTAAATAAAAAAGAAACAAACTAAATCCATCATTATTATTACTATTAAATAAACTAATTGAAGGCAAAAAAGAATCTAAATAAAAATTACTTAAGCAAGAGGTGGATGTTTATTAGTAAAATGAAGCATATAAAAAAATATAAAAACAGTTTTATCATATTTCATATATTTCTAGCATTTTTGGTTTGTGCGTGGCAAAGAACAAACATTAAGAATAAAATAAATTAATAAAAAGAGAAGAAAACGTAATACTTAACACAAAAATAAAATGAAACCAAAACAAAAAAAAAGAAAAGAAAATGAATAATTCTAAATAAAGTAAAATAATAAATTTTCAAATTCTATTATGTCTTATGTTTAGGAAGATTTCCTATAAATTGTAAGAATCTGGTGTGTTTCGAAACAGTTGAATAAAGTATGTTGTACAACAATAAAAAATAATAAAAATTATTTTTCCGCTTGTTTTGATTTTATTGAAAAAAAAAAAAAAAAAAACATTTCTATAAAACGAGATTCAATGTAAATAAATATCGCATGTGAATATAGTTACTAAGCATCGTCATCCATAATAATAGTTTTCTAGCATTGTCGACTAGTTACCATGTGTCATCAGGCACACCGCAACTGATGGACTGGCTTTCACCCGACCACCACTAATCGTATGCCCGATCCACAAAATTAAGGCCCCTTCAACTGCGCTAACGATAGATGTAAAAGTCTCCTCAACATTGCAAACAACAAAATCAACAACCTGACTGACCCCTATCAGTGAGTCTTCAGACCAGGGAAGACCAGAATCGACAAAATGATCACACTCCGGCGGATCCTGGCGAAAACTCAAGAAGTCGCATCTTTTCATCGATTTTAAACCAGCGTATGACGGTATTTATAGAGACGAGCTACTTAGTTTTAGCATCCCTCTCAGTTCATTCGTCACAATTGACAGAACTCTGCGGGCTGTCACAGGTGCGTTCGCTAGTATTGAAACTGGAGCTGCCAAAATGGGTTTAGCAGTAAATTAGGGCAAACCCAAGTATATGCTATAAACAAGAAGGGACACATAACGCGGTCGGATTGGCCAGAACGCCACAGTCGGCAGCTATAATTTTCAGGTAGTAATGCTGTAGAAATATGGTAGATAGTCAACCCAGCGATATCGAGTATTATAACTTTTTCTCCACATCAATTGTGTTTATGTTATCTCCAATTGGTAACCATCGGGTATTGGTCGACGTCCATCCGGACTTGACTTGCCTGACTTATAAGCGCCAGTGCTAACCAGCAGACAAAAATATGTGCACTATAAAGGGACAGCGGATGAATTCAGCGGTTACTGACTTCGGTCTATCCGACTTAGTAGTATCTAAAGGGTTTTCCAATAGGGACTTGACAACTTTGAATTTAATTTGTGAACGCACTCTTTCACTAATCATCGAACTGTCTCTGTCAATTTATTCAATAAACTCAACATTTTCATCATGGTAAAGTACACGAACGAGTAACGTCTGCAAATTATAAACATTTTCTGCCGAAATTCGGAGTCGGTGACTGCAACTTTAAGAGCGTTAACTCCAAATTTCGGTCGTAATTCTCGCCCTAGTAGACAGGCAATAACAAGTTTGGTGCAAAAATTTGAGTTTACATAATCGTTGTGTGATGTTACGTGTCAGTGACACAACGGGTTGGTTGAAAATATCGCTGCCGTTCAGGCGTCCGTAGCAAACGATTCAAATCAGTCAATTCCACGGCGTTCTCAAGAATTGGGCATCGCTCAATATAGGTTTACACATATACAAGATCAAGCTGACTCAAGAATTGAAGCTGATAGACCATTTGAAGCGACGTACGTTCTCCGATTGGGTTCTGGAGAAGATTCGCCAAGATGATGAATTTCATCGCAAAATCATCTTCAGTGACGAAGCTCATTTTTGGCTCAATGGGTTCGTCGTCAATAAGCAAGATATGCGTTATTGGTCGGGTGAAAATCCACATGTGCTTTATGAATCACCACTTCATCCACAAAAAATAACTGTTTGGTGCGGTTTGCATGCCGGCGGCGTTATTGGGCCATATTTTTTCGTCGACGATAATGATCGTCACGTTACTGTGAATGGTCAGCGTTAACGCGCCATGATCACCGATTATTTTTGGCCCGAATTGGAAGATTTGGACTTGGACGACATGTGGTTTCAACAGGATGATGCCACAAGCTACACAGAACACGCTACAATCGATTTATTGAAAAGTAAGTAAGTATGGTGAGCATGTTATCTCAAGAAATGCTATGTTAAGTCATTGGTTTATGCCTACACGCCGACGACGTTGGAAGAGCTCAGAGCCAAATAAGAAATAGCGACCGTTTCGGCCGAAATGTGTGTCCGAGTCGTTGAAAATTGGGTCCAACAATTGGTCATATGAACAAAGTCGAGTTCCATTCATAAATGTTTTGATTGTACTTCAAACCGATAATAAAGCTTTTGAAATATCTCAAATGGTTTGGGTTTTATTAAAAAAAAAATTTGTAAAGTCCTTATTGGAAAACCTGATACATATAATGGAACTGCGGACAGATCAACTGTTGACAACGCTTTCAAACGAACTTTAGATCTGCACGTGGAATGTTAGGTCCCTTAATAGGCCGCGTGCAGCCGAACAATTATCGGAGGCCCTGGACGGCTGCAAAGCAGAAGTTACCGCCCTCCAAGAAATTAGAATGGACGGGATGAACATAAAGAGGATGAAAAACTGCAACATCCACTACGGCGATTGTTATCGACGACAAAAGCAGCGCCTATTTGGATGCGGATTCGTTGTTAGAGGCAGAGTTTTCAGCATGTTAACGACCGCCTCGTAACAATCCGTATTAAGGCTAAATTTGCCAACATTAGCCTTATATATATATACACTTGCGGTCATAAAAACCGCACCACCGAATGAGTTCTCATAAAATGCCTAATTACATCAGATCGTAAGGGTTTTTCCCATACTAATGAAGGGTATTCCCCATAGCGGAGTTCGGCCTCGTATTCAGTGCAAAACAGAATCAGTTTGAATTGAGTTGTGACGGTGACAAGTAAAAAAAGGAGAAATGTGTGGTAAATATCAACAACTGACTCGGGACGAAAAAGTTAAAATATTGACTTTAGTCGAAGAAGCGCTATTGGCTATCGTGAGATTGCGGTGAAAATAGGATGCTATCAATTTGGATCCACTGGAAAGGAAAAAAAGCTCGGGACGAAATTAGATAGAAATACTTATAAACTACTGCGGAGTACTCAACAAAAATTTCATTTCATTATAAAAATTATTATCGTAGTTATTAACAATTTTTCAATCATTTTGATATGGTGCGGTTTTTATGACCGCAAGTGTATTTTTTTTTTTTTAAATAAACTTAACACAAGAGAGTATGGACTACTCTTAAAATACCGGAGCACGTGTTAAGTTTTTCGGAAAATTTTATAGAGAGAGAGAGAAAGATATTTGGGCACAGTGGTTATTTCGCTCCATGGCTGGCATCCAACATTTAATAGCGAGACTAAATTATTAGTGTAAATTGACTTGATGTTGTTATTTAGGCAACCATTCACCTCACGAGATTTCAGTTGCCTGAAAAAATGTCTTTCGGCCACGGCTGGTATTGAACCCCGAACCGTCCGAATAGGAAGTCAATACACTACCACTTGAGCCACGGCCACCCATGATATGTGCGCACGCCCCCACAGAGAAGAAAGATGGCGACACCAAAGATAGCTTATACGAGCACTCGGACAAGACTTACGAGCAGTGTCCTAGCTATGACATTAAAATTGTCCAGGGCGACTTTAATGCAAAGCTGGGAAGAGATGGCGTCTTTGGGAGTGCTGTCGGAAAGCATAGCCTGTACGACCCCCGACACCTCCGATAACGGATTCAGGCTAATCGACTTTGCGGCGGTGTGAAACATTGTCGTAGCTAGCACGCTAGAACTCTTGATCAATCAACCGTCAACCTGATTGACTCAAGACGATCCAGCAGTATTATGTATTTCCGAACGTTCCGAGGGGTCAACATCGACGCGGACCATTAATTTGTTGTATCCAAAGTTACGGTTGCAAACATCGCGAACATTTCAAAGGCAAGCTAATACTGAGAGGAAGTTTCACGATGCACGGCTACAATCATAAGAGATCGCCAAATAATTTCCGATTGAGTCTCTTTTAATCTCTTAAGAGGTCCTATGCCGCCAGCATCAAATATCGAATACCAGTGACAACATCGTCAAAAATCAATCAGAGTTGCCGGTTTTCATTCAGCCACCAGAACGAAACCTTTGGTTTGACTACGAGTGCCGGCAAGCACATGCAGCTACGCAAGATGTATACAAAGCGGCGCTGCATAGAATAATTAGAGCTACGAGTTCTATGAGCAAAAGAGTAAAGACAAACACTGGCTTCTAAGAAGGAAAAAGAAGGAGCATGCGAAGCGCGCGGTCGGGAAATTGAGAGATGATAATCCAGGTATGAGTTTCGGAAAGTTAAAAAAAACATGCCACGGACACAAACCTCGAACCGAATCCTGTAGAGTCGGGATCCATGCTGAAGATTTAGAAACAGTACTCCTATAGACTGTATAACGGCCATGACGAACCAAATGCCGCAGCCAGGCAGAGTGAACCTCTCAACCTGGACAATGTATACCAACAATTCCGCCCACCCGACCTGGATCAAGTGCAGCTAGCCATATCTAAGCTTAAGTCTAAGAAAGCTGCTTTAGCGGACGGCCTAACTCTCCAGCTCTTCAAACTAGCAGGTGGTGACTTTATAAGGACCATACACAAACTCATCTATAAAATATGGTCGGATGAAAGTATGCCCAATGAATGGAACCTCAGCATTACTTGTCCAATCCTCAAGAACGGAGAGCCTCTGAATTGCGCCTACTGCAGGTGCATCAGTCTTCTTAACATCGTCTACAAGATCCTATCTGCTGTATTTTTTTAATGCCTGAAGCTGTTCGTGAACAATCTGCTTGGTCCATATCAGTATGACTTTAGGCCAATAAAGTCTACGAGCTATGCAGAGCAATATCTAGGTTTGGCATCCCTGCCAAACCCGTCCGCTTGTGCAGGATGACGATAGAGAATCCACGCGCTTCATCAGGTCAGTAAAGAACTTACCGAGAACTTTGATGTCAAAAAAGGATTTAGACAAGGCGATTCGCTGTCATGCGAATTACTTAAGATCATTGTTGAAAGAATAGTGCAAAACTCACACGCCAACACAAGAGGCACAATCTTTCAAAAATCCGTCTAGTTATTCGCATACGTCGAAGATATAGACATAATCGGAAGAAAGCGGAGTGATGTCAGTAGCGATTGCGCTAGTATTGAGGTACAAGCCGTGATAATGGATTTAACCGTCAATAAGAGAAAGACCAAGTATATGCTGTCAATAAGAAAGGATACCCAACACCGACGTCTCGGATATAATTTGACTTTTTCTACCTAGGCTCCGCTATCAATTCAGACAACGACATCAGGACTGAAATCAAACAAAGAATAACCGTTGTCAATCCCTGCTTCTTTGCGTTAAGAATTCAATTGACTAGTAAAGCCCTTTCTCGAACAACAAAAGTGACCCTATATAAAACGTTGATAACCCCAGTTCTGCTCTATGACGCAGAGGCATGGACTTTGTCAAAAATGGATGAGGGTGCTCCTGGCTGTTTTGAGAGGAAAATTCTTCGGCTGATTTTCGGCCCCGACTACATAGACGGTGAGTGGGGAAGGAGATACAACGACGAACTGTACTGGCTGTACAGCGACATCGACTTAGCTAGGAGGGTGAAGGTCCAACGACTGAGATGGTTGGGTCATGTAGATCAGATGGACACCAATGATCCGATCAAAAAAGTCTTCGAATCCGACCCCGAAGGACCGAAGGACAGCACAGTAAAGGTAGTAGATTGGCCAACTTAGCGTGCGAAACTAGAGAGAGCTAGCTCAAGCTTAAACCAGCTGGAGACGCTTGTTGGGGAGACCCAGGTCCACCTCGGACTTCAGGGCCACCTTAAGTAACTAAGAAAGTAAGGGACTTGGTTTACATTGTCTCTGCTATTAATTCTGTCAACAGAAATAAAGGGAAAAATCGCTCTTGCCAATCGCTGTTTCTTTGACCTAAAAAGGCGATTGAGTAGTAAGGCCCTATCTCGAACAGCTAAGGAGACTCACCATATAAGACCTTGATCATCCCAGCCCTATTTTATGCCGCTGAAGCATGGACTCTATCGATAGCGGATGAAAATATCCTCGGTCGTTTCGAGAGAAATATCTTCGTAAGAGATTCTAGCTCTATTCTCACACAATATCTCTATCACATGAAGAGAGAAATGTTAAGTGAATAGACGTGTTTTTAATCGCTCCGTCCTTACGATAACTATTTATCCGAATTCAAACAAATTGTTACTAACAGTCTCTGTAATACAAGTGATAGATTACTCGCGTTACTTTGACTCCTTTAATTGCATCAATTGCAAACGTTTTTGAAGACTAATTTATCTATGGTCAGTGATTTTCGGTTTCTTTGTTGTTCAAAATGTCAACTACTCGCCAACAAGCACTTAAAGAGAAGTCCACCCTAATGAATGCAGTTACTCCAGACAAATTCCAATCAAGTAATAACACGACCAAATCTCACCCACCACCTTTGAAGTTCTCAGATAAAAAACCATCCTTGTCTGATCAACTTCGTGATCTGAAATCTAGTCTGATGGAAACATTCAAATCGTTGCTTGCGGAGCTTGAATGCAGCTTTAACAATAAAATATGTGAAGAAATTGCTTCTCTTAACCAAAGAGTCCAACAATTGGAGACTAGCATCCTGGAACTAAGAAATGATAACGTGAAATTAAGAGATTAAGTGGCTGATCTACAGCGAAAAGAGCGTCTCAGAGATTATATTGTTCGCGGAATTCCGCAAAGACCGGGAGAAAACCCCATCAAACTGCACCACAACATCACCTCTCACTTCGATGCTTTTCGATTGAAAAATACACCAAACAATGGTCACAGTCCTCTACTCATCAGACTCTCGTCTCAGACAGAGCAACGCTCGCTGCTCGCTGCTTTTCGTGCAAACAATGGCCTTACGCTCGCTCAGCTGGATAATGAATTGTCTGCTTCCGACAACAGCACAACCTCTGCGCACAACACCACCCGTATTTATATTAATGAGAGCTTAACGAAGGAGAATAACTCTTTGCTTCCACATGCTCTCCAACTTCGTCGTGAGGGCCTGCTGTTCTCTGCCAAAACGCGCAATGGCTTTGTGTATGTGAAGAAGAGCAAGAATGACACCGAGATGAGAATTTCGTCAACTACGAATTTTCCAAAATGGTTTTATTTTTAATTTGAATTTAATTTTTGAATGGAGCTATTTAATTGAGTTAAACTTTGAATTTCTAAATTTATTATTACTAGTGAATTCTTGATCTATTTTTACCTTATTTTTTATAATAATATTATCTACTAAATATTGTACTTATACTATTTCCTCTCTCCTCCTTCCTCTCTCTATTTCCCTGTACGTTTCGCACTTTTCTTTCCAATAGATTACAATGATACCTTATTAGTTATTCCAGTTGTGCTGCTATTTCTTGTTTGCGGTATTTTTTCATACTTATGGCTCATAGTGGCTCTGTGTCTGAGACGCTGAATGAGGTTAGGGTTCAGACTCTAGTAAAAATTTTATCAAATGCCTATGAAGGATTTAAAGTCTGCCACTTCAATTCTCGTAGTCTTAGCCTATCAAAACTTGACTACGTCCGGCATGTTTTTAATGATTCGGGGGTTGACATTATTTGTGTAAGCGAAACATGCTTCAAAAGTCTAGATGATTAAAATGGTTATAACCATATTTATGGCATTTCTGGATACTTCTTAGTTCCGCATAACAGAGTTACTGAAACTACTGGTGGGGGGATAGCTATTTACCATAAAGCAGGTTTGACTTGTAAAATGTTGGAAAAGTCATTGGGAAATGACACTGAATACATCGTGGTCGAAATTTCCAATGGAAATGTGAAGTGTATTATTGGTTTAGTCTATAGTCCCAACCGTAATTGCTCTTTCTATTCATTGTTTTCTACTTTACAACTATATTCCGCATCATACGAGCATATTATACTATGCGGGGATTTTAATGCGGATTTGCTGAGAATGACAGTAGATCTCGTTCACTCCTGGATGCTATTGCATCGTGTGGCCTTGTGGCCGTTAATTCTTATGCTACTCGCTTTGGCCTTGACACCCTTCCAAGTCTTCTTGACTTGATGGTAGAATCCGTGGCATACGTTGGCAGAATAACTCCGAAACGAAACAAAATAATTGAAATATCAATTAATCTCAATATTTTCTTTTCAAGCTATGACAATTTCTCTTCATTCTCTCAATGTCTCTACCTATGAAAGTGCTTACTCTCAATTTGTGAATGCGTGAACCTCAATATGTGAAAGTATGGTCCTCAATGTGTGAATGTGTGAACTGCCAACTGATTGAAAAGTTCCGTCATATCCTTTGTTTATGGGTCTGCTTCCATAATAAAGTGTATATTCTATCCAGCAGTCAGTCGACGCAACGGACGCAATTGACGCAACGGATTCTATGGGCCTTGGCTTTAACCAAGATGTCAAACTTGTGACATCTTTGTGAAAAACGTCAAATCAAGTAAGAACAGAAATGTACAGCACCGCCGATTTTGACATTTTTCACAATTATTTTCTACTTCGAAAGTAGGTGCAAGATTTTCTATTCCACACAGATTGGAACAGCTTCACTGAACACAGAGCAAAGCAGATTTGGACAGAAATTTTTCTCACTGAACAGGAAAGCTTGTACTTTTCTCTTCGGAACAGTCCGGTACAGCCTCACAGACCAAAGCTAATGGCAATTTCCCTCCCATTTTATACAAACAACGCCCATTTTAGTCAAAAAAACCTCATCCACATTACACACATTCGTGCAAATCGCTCTCATTCTAGCAATTTTACTTGTAAATTGCTCTCATTCTTGCAAATTTTGACAAAGTTATATAGATGTAAAAGTGTTGGAATTCACTTACAGTGTGTCTGTGCGAAACATCCAGGTTAGTTTATCTATGTGTAAGCCCTAGATTATGTATTTGGTTGCAGAAAACTTGGTGAGTATCGTTGGTCAAGCAAAGTTTGGAACCGGTTAGAAAAGTTACAGAGGACTAGAGCGGAGGTAGAACTTGTTGGATAGGTATTTTCAGTTCCATTATTATATATAGTTGTTTGGAAACTTGTTGCTGTTGGTCTGGAACCATTCGTTTCGTATACATACCGTCTCTCTCTATCCACTTCAGAGTCAAAAACTGCGTATTAATCCAATAGAATTTGCAACTTGGTTTGATTTAAGCCCCATTTACAATGATCCGAGATCCGATACGTTGTTCGAAAAAGAGAGCGCATGAACTGCCAAAAATATTTCCGTAACATGTACTTCAATGTGTTTGTTTACAATAATGCGAGTCCCGCAGCAAGCATCGCATCTGGAAAACTCCCGCAATGCGTGACAGCTAAATTTTCTTTTTTCGCGTTATTTTTCCCATGATTAGCACTTCACTTGACAATTGTTCGATGCGTTTTGACGTATCATTGTAAACAGACGTCCGATGTCCGAATGCGACCCTCGTATCGGATCTCGGAGCATTGTAAATGGGGCTTTAGTTGTTGATTGTTAGAATGTCAGGACAGGATCCAATTGTACCAGCTGATGACAGTGACGAGATCGGTGGTTCCCCTGATGTTTGCTTTTATGTTCACCAGATTTTTTCAAACATTTTTGTTTACCTCAAACCAGTGCAGATCGCCTTAAAGCTGAGAGCGCGATATTATGAAGAACTGTTTACCAACATATGATGGTTTTAGTTTACACCGTGTAGCTGTAAGTATCGTCAATTCCTTAAACACGGCCCGATTTCATATGGGAGTAGATATATCCATGTTCCAATGTACTTCCGTGCAGCGAAGATACACGAAGTCAATTTACTGATGAGGCAAGTAACCATTTTCTTTTCTAAGGGCTTGATACCGCTTATGTAGACAACATCTAACCTATATTCTCTACCATTGTCAGTAACTGTACAAAGCGCTTAACATTAAAACCGCAAGCACGTCATTATCAAATCAAAAACAAATATTCAGGGTTGTTAGCTTATTACAGTATACAATTTGAATCAACGAAAGATTTGGGATAGTTTCCAGAATCTAAAAAGCAAAAATTGTCTAATAGTTCCTCAACTGAAATTGGGTAACGAAGAGTTTTTTACAGCTACCCTATATTCATTGATTTCTTTTTAGTCCATCAAAGAGCTCAAATTTGGATACCACCCAGATAAATGTAAGATAATTTAAGCAGATAAAATAGTGAAGATAGTTTGGCTAGTTGAAAAGCCACAATCAGTATTCAAGACCTAGAAAGAATAATTCTGAAGACTGTTTGCTGATAACTTTGTATAGCCATTAAGCAAAATAAACCGCTGAATATGGATTATGATCAAAATTAATTTCGTGCACCTAAGCAGAAGTTGCTGGAGATATAAATATAAATTAATTTGCAAGATATGGTCAAATGTATGCCTTTTTTTCATTTTCGTCGCTATTACTTTTCCTTTATATTTCCCGTGCATCATCCGACATTGTAATGCGTATGTTAAAGCTAGAAAAGTGACTGTCGTATATAACAAAATTTTAAATTCAAGAGGCATTTTTCTGTCATAAAATACTGCAGAGTTCTTAAGACATTCAAGAAACTAGCCCTATACGCTACGGCGTCATCATAATTAGTCAATTAGAGACTAAGTTTATATTTTTCTTGTGCTTTGGCTCAATGCAGACACGCATTCGATTTTAGAAACCCGTTATCTTTTGGCGCTTTTATTCAATTATTTAGATTTCAGTGAACTGCTGACACAATCTTGCTTATGATAGCGTTATCATCGAAAGAGGAGTCGTTCCGGAATCGTTAATTTCTTCTTTAATAGAAATCGTTGCACGAAATTAAAAAACAATGAACTTTATGCACTGCCTTGGTGTCCTTGAACCTTTACTTCTAATTCTCCATGTATTCCCCCTGTGCACTTGCATTTCGATTTAACTTCATCGTACATATCACGTATCATTTTGTTATACATCTCGGAATGGAACGGACCTTTTTTCCAAGTCGAATAAGACGATATGCAGATCTTTCGAAATGTCATATTTTCTTAATATGCGACAATGATTACCCATTCATCCGCATGTTATCATTTTATTGAATAGAATAACAGTCGATTCAACCCAAGATTTTCGATTGTCACCCATCCTTCGAAAGGTATGATGCCCGGTCCACTGGATACCTCCGATTCATTCTTTTTACTGCTTTGCTAATATCCATCCTCAGTAAAATCTAACGTTTTCTCTTCGTGTACGACAGCTAAAAAAATAGTACTGCGGAGGAATTCTTCGCTTAGTAACGCGTTGAAGTACTCTTCACAATTATTGCGAATTTCACTGTTTCTGTAAAGAGGTATCCCTGTTAATTTTTAAAATTTTTCGACGAATGAATCCCTTGTGAGTTTTTCTTTGTTGTGCAAAGTCTTAAAAATGTTGGCTCGTTTGCCTGATCTTTGACATTATACTTTTTTCTACTGCTTGTTGGCTACTGGTGGGTTTTTTTTGTATTTTCCAATACAATGTTTCCACTGTTATCATAACTTGCTCTAGTTACCGCTTTTTTCGTCTCTTTTTTGCAACGCTCATAGTCGCTCGTAGACGCACTTTATCGGTTTCGTTATTTTTGATGTACTTATTCCACGCTTGACAGTCTTATCTTTTGTTCTTTACCGTCATTTTCGTCTCATCATTCCACTAGCTCGTTTTTTTCTTTATGTGGAACAGGCTTTTGTTTTTCCACTACTCTACATTTTCCATCGAAGTTGTTCTACATATTTCGAATCCTCATTTCAAGACCTTTGCAACGGTATCAAACATGCCATATTTTCTGCAACATATTACTTAATATAAACGATTTATTTCCCTAGAAGTAACATTCATCCACTATGGGAGCGAGCACAGACTCACAGTCACATTTGTACAAACAAAAGTTTTTCCGTTACAATTAAACTCGCCGACCACCCTTTGGTGGTGTGTATTGCAGGCACAGGCGCCTGCTTGACAGTTGTTGAGCGGCATAGCCCTGCAGAAAGAGAGTTTAATCCTCTCCAGTAGTCTGTGCCAAAAAAACTTTATATGTAGTCTTGTTCAGGATGACGAATACTGCTCCAAAATTATACCAAACCTGTTCCTGCGAGAAAAATATTGTAAAGGAGAAGGTTTTTAGGTAATTCATTTCCCCGCCTTGAGAATTGTTACAATTTTCTACACGAGGGTTTTTTTGAGCAGGATTTGTTAAAAAAACCTCAAATCAATTAAATTTAAAAAAAAAAACTCAACTCGTAAAAATTGAAATTTGTGTGAATTACGACAATTTTATGGAAATGGACAAAGAGGAGAAAAAAGAGCTTCAGATTGAAGTGAACAATTAACAATTAATACAATAAAACTCATTAAATTCATATTACAACAATAAGGTAGTAATAATAACCAATCTAAAAATCATATTTCTTTTTTTGTTTTTATTTGCTACTTTTGACGTTTTACACGCATTCAACAAAAAAAAGGCATCCCGCGAGATTTTGGGTTTAAGAGAGAATTTATCCCTACTCCTCCAACTTAAACAAAAAATTCTATTTTACAAACAAATTGTTACAAAAATCTCGCGGCAACAGACCTATTATTTTAACAACCGCTGTAAAGTAACTATTGGGTACACTTCGCGGCGTAAACAAGTGAACTGTCAGTGATGACATACATATATTTATCCGTCATGCTGCCACTTATGGTAACTTTTACCACTATCTCCAAAGTTCAGCTATTTAGATTTTCCAAAAGATTTGCTGCTCACACTCATAAAACAAATTTTAACATGAATAAAGTCTACTTTCGCAATACGCCGGGTTCTTCAGAATTGAAAATAAGTTTCCGCTATAAAAATCCCAGCCTCAAAGTTGACAGGGAATTTAATTTCTGTCGCAACGTGAGCGAAAATATTGACGATGCTCTAGTGCGAATTCGCGGCAATATTGAAAAGGAACTAAATAAAAAATCCAAAAAGAAACAAAAGAAATCAAAATCTGGACAGGGTGCTCGAGATGAGCCACTTGCAGCTACTAGTGCACTATCACAAGATGTAAAATTGTCATCTCATTTCGAACTTCATGTATGGTTTTTTTTTATTACTGGTTTTCCAGGTTGCTGTAGATTTTCTGCGAAGTAACGAAATAGTTACTTCTGTAACGTTTGCGCAAATGATTGAAAACATTGATGGTTTGAGTCTTAAAGTTTTGGATGATAAATTTGATGTAGTCCTAAATACTCCCTGGGTGTGTAATTTAACCTTGCCTCAGTCAATATTGGCTGGATTCATTTTATATCCTAGCAAGATAGAACTACAATTTGCTGATAAAAATCATTCAATTGGAACTTGGTACAAAGGAAAAGTGGTAAGAAAAAGAACTAGGTTTTGAGTAATAATTAAGTAACAATATAATCCTAAGCCCAGCTCAGGAAATGCACAGCAAGTGCAATGGAAAAAGTGTGGTGTTGGTTTTAGTTATATCACACAAATATGTGACATTGGCTATCACATGAAATTCGAGCTGCAGCCGGGGAATGAAAATGGCCTAGGACCTGCAGTTGAGGTAATTGCTAAAAACGAAGTAGAAGCTGGACCAGGAAAATGTCCATTTGAGGAGAGACATGCATTTACACGAAAACTACTTGAGGGCGATCAATTTCGTGTGGTGTCGTATAATATTTTAGCAGATTTGTATGCTGACAGCGATCACACGAGAAAAGTTTTGTTTCCCTACTGTCCGCCATACGCTTTGCGAATTGATTATAGAAAGCAATTGTTCATTAAGGAAATTCTAGGCTACAATGGTGACATAGTGTGCTTACAAGAAGTCGATATGAAAATCTTCGACTTGGACTTGAGACCGATTCTTTTGGAAAAGGGTTACGAAGGTGTTATCCAACAAAAAGGTTCAAGTGGTGAGGGTGTTGCTACCTTTTATCGGAGTAATCGCTTTGAATTGATCAGAACCTTGGGGGTGAATATCGGTGCTAATATATTAACGTTACCGGTATTTCGTCCGCTCTGGCTAAAAATTCAATACAATACGGAGTTGATGTTACGTATTGTGGATCGTGCTACCACTTTGCAAGTAAGTTGATAACTTTTCCTATTGCAGGATACTATCGATGTTGAGGGAATTTTATCTTCTCTCCAGCTAAGCATACTTAAATCGAAGGAAACCGGCAAGATTCTACTAGTTGCAAATACTCATCTCTACTTTCATCCAGATGCCGATCACATTCGTTTACTTCAAGTCGGCTTTTCGATGTTATACATAGAAAGCATATACAAACAGCTTACTAGTGAGTTGGAAGTAGATGAAAGTTACCTAAGTTTGATATTCTGCGGCGATTTCAACACTGTTCCTGAATGTGGCATTTACAAACTCATGACGGAGAATTTTGTTGATAGCAACTGTATCGATTGGAATAGCAGTGAGTATACATATCGAATATTTAAATTACTATTAAAGCTAACGATTTTGATCTATTGTAGACGTAGATGAAGCTGTGAAAGATGTAACACTATCCCAACCATTCAGTATAGCTTCAGCATGCGGAACGCCCAAATATACAAACTATACGCATGCCTTTGCAGCTTGTCTAGACTACATTTTCTACCAAACAGATCGCTTGTCTGTCGAAGAGGTATCTTTCAACATTTTTTCTACAGAAATTATTATTATTCTGATTAATTTGATTTTAGGTAATTCCCTTGCCATCGGATGATCAGCTCAAGACGCACATAGCCATCCCCTCAGTGATGTTCCCTTCTGATCATGTAGCCCTAGTTGCAAACTTAAGATTTAGGCCTTAAAATGAATTTTAAATTTTATATTGGAGTGCAAAATGCAAAGTGAAAATACATGTAAAGAATCTTTAAATCTTAAAAACTATCAATTTGGGTCAAATCCAAATCTTCCTCCCATGCAGTCTTTTCTTGTTGCGTGCTGTACTCATTTTCTTGTGTCTCCGCAATTGACCAAAGTTCATCATCATCTGCCGCGCTAAATGCATTGTCGTTCTGCTTTCGCTTTAATCCCTTTTTGGCTGGTGCTATTGCACCCTCTCGATTACCCATCAACTTTTGACTTTCCTCAAAGTATTGATTCGGATGATTGATACCGACCTCCATTTTACTGTCGTGAGTGATTTGAAAATATCGACCACAGGCTATTTGATAATGGCCCTTCCCAACGTAACTCAGAATTTCTTGGACATGTGCTGCTCCTACTCCGTAGCCAGCTAATTTCATTTTAAGAGCAGATTGATCGAAGATTTTATAAGGACATCCGTGGCAATCACCTGGTCCACCAGCCTTTTCCTGAATGATTTTCAAACAGGAATACGGCGTATAGTTGACCATGGAACCGACCTTGCCATAATTGTGTCGAAT
The DNA here is from genome assembly GCA_949129095.1 of Volucella bombylans. Classification (NCBI taxonomy): domain Eukaryota; kingdom Metazoa; phylum Arthropoda; class Insecta; order Diptera; family Syrphidae; genus Volucella; species Volucella bombylans. Next base: position 157,419,416 of record OX422143.1, read on the forward strand.
GTTGTAAGCATAACTCTTTTCGAATTTTTCTGCATCCATTTTCTTTGTAAATTCTTCTTGCCAAAAGCGAAGCGAGTCCTCCAAAGTTACTCCAATGCCTTTAAGGAACAGACCATACTGCATACGGCCACCGTGCTTGTGGTGGTGCGTAGTTCGAAGGTGCTCATGACTCACTCGCATGCAAAGCGGAAATGATTTCTTTGATAGTTGATCGATTGCTTCAATCGGTACCGATGCATTTTTCGAAAGAGCATAGTCTTTTCCAGTGTATGTTGTGTGCAAAGACTTAAGCAGGTGAAATAATCGCTCATCGTTTTCAAGTTCAGCAATATGTTTACTTGCGGACTGTAAGCCATACTCAATCTCATCCTGATGTTTCACAGCGATAATTGACACGAAATCATGGGTATTAACATAGGCAAAGCCATCTTTCAGGTAACATCGACGTGACTTAATTAAATCCAAGACCTCCGTAAAGTGAACTTTGTAAAAATCTAGCAATTCAATTTTTGAAACGCTTTGTCCCATCGTGCTTTCGTAAAGACCATCCTTTACTTCATTCTTTTGCTCCTCTGACAGAGGTGTATACTTGAGCTTGGACATATCTAGAAACTGTTTAATTTCGTTACCTCCCAGTTGTGAGAACTTGTACCGAAATACTTCCATTTCACGACCTAAAAACCACCTAAACAAATTAATTAAGTGCAGAGAAAGTATTGAAAAAAAAAAACTACCTTTGTAGGTCCTGTGTACGACAATAAACCAAACGTAAGATGAAATGAGAAATGTAATCTCTTCGGCGAGCTTGCAAATCGAGTTCTTTTTTAGTCCCAGTGCCACTGGAACCGCTAAACAAGCGGAGGTATCCTTTTAAACCTTCTCTTGCTAGTTCAGCATTGATATATTCTTTCCAATCATCTGAGAGTAAACGGAGATTCTTTAACCCAGCTGAATCAAAAATACGCAAAACTTTCAGACGCTCAAGAGCCAGCTCTTCGAATTCTTGAATTTTTATATCTTCCACTGGGGGATACTTATAAAGTAGAACATTGGTTGGATATCGAATTTCGAGATCCTCAAATTCTGGTTTTCTTTCGATACGTTGGCGACTTTTACGTGTGAAATCCATTGTACACAATTTGTGTTTTTGTTAGATGTCTTATAATATCCAAATTAAACCTTATTTTTGCGCAAATTTATACAACTAGAAGAAATCAGATTTACAAATAAACATTGGCGGGAAGAATATGTTGACAGTTTCGAGTATCGAATACTGATAATCATCCAAAAATCTTTTTTTTACAACAGTGGCTTTCAAAGTAGAAAGCATTTAAAAAAAATTATATTTAATTCATCGAATGGAATTAAGAGCGAAGTTGATTTACATTTAACTTACCAGCTGAGATTTTATTAATGCGTGTGCATGTATGCAATAGGCGCAGTTAGCAAAATTAAATAAACACAAAAAGGAGACAGACATGGGCAGAAATACTGAAACGAAGCTCAACGCGGAAACACGTACCTACTTATGCAAATATAATAATGAATAAGAAACAGTAAAATGGTTATATATTGCGGTAGCGAAGATACGAGGGCGGGTCAATAAGTCCGTGACTTTTTGTATTTCTGACCTCTTTACTGAAACAGCAACACTGCTACTGTCAACAGGCATCTGTCAGTTGACTCCTGTCAAAATTTAAACTTGCTGCGTCAGTTAGTTTGTGTTTGACAGCTATTTTTATCAGACTACTCACTAATTTGAGGAGAAAATGGAAAAAAGTGAATTTCGTGTGTTTCACTTCACAGGAAGGTTTGGCGTTGTTTAATCGCAATATGGAGGAGTTTTTGCGCCGTTTTGTAACCGTGGACGAAACATGGATCCATCACAACACACCAGAGAACAAACAACAGACAAAACAGTGGGTTTCTAAGGGTGAATCGGCGCCAAAGAAGGCCAAGGTGGGTTTGTCAGCCAATAAAGTTATGGCGACTGTTTTTTGGGATGCACGCGGGATAACCCACATTGACTACCTTCAAAAGGGAAGAACAATCAATGGGGAATATTATGCCAACTTATTGGACCGATTCAATGACGATTTGAAAAAAAATCGACCTCATTTGGCCAAGAAAAAAGTTCTTTTCCACCAAGACAATGCAAGGGTGCACACATGTGCAGTTGCCATGGCAAAAATCCATGAATTGGGCTATGAATTGCTCCCTCATACACCCTATTCTCCAGATTTGGCTCCGAGCGACTACTTCTTGTTCCCAAACCTGAAGAAATGGCTTGGTGGAAAAAGATTAGACTCCAATGATGAAGTCATCTCGCAAACAAAGGCCTATTTTGAGGACCTCGACAAATCATTTTTTTTTGGAAGGGATAAAAAAATTGGAGAAGCGTTGGACAAAGTGTATAGAGCTCAATGAAGACTACGTTGAAAAATAAAATTATTTTTTTATCAAAAAATCTGTGTTTTATTCCAAAAGTCACGGACTTATTGACCCGCCCTCGTATAACTTGCAAAAAACAGCATCTATATTGGAATAACGCGAAACTTTCTCAGTATAAATGCTATTAAGCCACTCTTAAGCCCACATTTTGATCTGTTCTGAAATATCATGATTGTTTGCGCTCCTGTGAGGTTATTGTTTCCTAGTCATTATAACCTGCGAACATTCAAAACGTACGTAAACCGATATTTTTCTCTCTTTCCACACTAATTCTTCTTCGTCTGCGCTGTGTTCAAAAATTGTAAAAGTAAAAATAATAAAAAAAGGATTATTACAATATATAAATAAATGATAATATTCAATTGAACAAATTTGACAGTTTTATCCACACCTTTAAGAAAAATTACAATACAAACCGTAATGCTTACGATAAAGCGTGGAGCGTGTGACTGATGTTATTGCTTTGCGATATTGTGAGAATCACACAGGTTCCATGCGGCGTGGCTAGTTCACATCAATGATAAGACGCTTAGTGTGAAAAAAGCTTTAGCGTAAGAATTTAGCGCGCGAGCTAAGTAATTTCCAGAAAAAACTTAATTTTAGGATGTAACTCCTTTTTCTTTTATTAACCTTTCAAATCTGTAATGTATTGTAAAATGTCTGTGTGGGTACAAATGATAGAACTTATTCTTTTCAATACAAATCGCTTCATCGGTACAGTTACAATTCACTATTTAATTTTCTTTTACTTAAACTATTATTTCTTATCTTAAATAACACTATTTCTTATCTTTTACTTAAACCACTTAATCACTTCTCCTAATTAACAGAACGTCTCTGGTGTTTGCGTGGACACCTGCCTTTACGCCCTTATTCCACGGGATGCCCATACATCCATGGGAGCAAGGATACGCCTTGCCATCGCTCACCGTCAATTCACTGTTTCAGATACCAATTCGGAACTGTGTTGCCGGCACAAGTTCCACCCTTGGTAAAGTCGAGGCCGACCTAAAACCTCTTACTGCTCTTAGGGTCGCAGCACCCAATACTTATTGCAACTCTACATTGGGCCGAAACCCTTCCCGCGATTTTGGGTTTAAACCACAGCCACCATGACGCTCCCACAAGGGGGCCTACCTCTAACAAGAAAGGCCCGGACCGAGATCCGGGGGCTCCTGACTCACATGGTACCGTGATTTAAGTGGTAGGGACTACCGGTGGTCCAGCCGCCAACAAGACCTATGACCGACAACTTGTGACTGATCGAATCGTAGCAACCTTCGGTAGCGTCATCTGAAGATGTTTACTATAAGACCAGTACTTTGTTCTGCCCCCGTTCATTATTAGACAAGGTCATTAAAGGGCGAAGCCTTGATAATTGGGCGGGGGCCCTCTCCTAATTAACACTTCAAATTCAACTAATGAACTAACTTGCATACCTTGGGGATGCTGGTGTTTATACTCGAATGACATACTTCGAGAACAATCCTCGCCATCCAGCGCCCCATACAATTTCCAATTTGCTAGAAAATTCGATTCCACTCTCCAGTCATCAATGGTCGAGACTTTGTTATTCAAGTATCGAAATCTTCTGCTCTTCGAGTATCGACATCCTCTGCTATGTAAATCTAGATGTTGCTGCTCACATTTAAATGGTTATCACACTGCTCCCTACATCGTCATTCATCATCCCGTTGAAATGACAAATTCTATACAAATGTACCACTTTCAATTTTCCTCGATCCCTACGCTGGATCCGGTAGACAACGTCATTAATGAGGGTGATAAGGTGGTGATAACCTTGTATGGACCTTCCCAGTCCTGTTGCAATTTTGGTGATTTGCCTTTCTTATGCTGAGGATTATACAACCAGACCAGATCTCCTTCGTTGAAGCCGGAAGATTTCGCCTTGATATCGTACCTAGTCTTCATGCGGCGGCTTGCTAACTTCATCTTTTCTCTGGTCTCTTCATGCAATTTATTAATCGTGCTGCACAAGTCATTCACGTACTCGTTCACCTCTTTGGGCTCCGTCGGTGGGGATCCGAATTTTGCTTCACTTGGCAACCGAATTGTTTGACCAAATAAGATCTCGGATGGTGTGTGCCCTGTTGAGCTATGGACCGCGTTTCGGTAGGCCATTAAGAAGAGGGGTATGTGTCGATCCCAATCCCGCTGGCAGTTGTTGACAACTTTAGATAGATGCTCATTCAAGGTCCGATTGAATCGCTCGACCATTCCATCAGATTGAGGGTGTAGTGGCGTTGTCCTTGTCTTTCTTATTCCCAAATATTGGCATACGAGTATTTCCTGGAAGACTTTTGATTCAAAGTTTCGCCCTTGATCAGAGTGTAGCTCCATTGGGACCCCAAATCTGCTCACCCAGTTGTTGACTATCTGTTTGGCTACGATTTTAGCCTCTTAGTTTGGGATGGCAAACACTTCCGGCCACTTACTGAAGTAATCCATGACCACGACCGTCTATAGGTTACCATTAAAGGTTTCGGGAAACGGTCCAGCGATGTCGATGGCTATTCGTTCGAAAGGTACTCCGACATTGTTTGTTGCATTTGTCCATGTGGCTTAACTTTTAGACCCTTGGTAGCCGCATACCTTATGCACTTTTTGCACCAATTCTCGACATCTTGTTTAGCGCTTAGCCAATAGAAACGTTCCCTTACATTTTCCAACGTCTTGTTTATTTCCAAATGGCCTCCTGAGATTCCGTCATGTATTTCATGGAGTACTTGCCTGAATCTGGACCGTGGCACTATTAGCTGCATACGAAATGTTGTCCCTTCTGCACTTTCCCATTTTCTCTTCAGCAATTCATCTTGCACACAAAGCGAGTTCCAGTACGCCTTCAGAGTTTGGCTCCGATCTGATATCTGCTGCCAGTTTGGTCTTTCCTTGCGTTCCTTCCAGGCCAATATTCCAATTCGTAGCCCTGCTACTGCTTGATCCATCTCGCAACTTGACCTTCAGGGTTCCTAAATTGTAATAGCCATTTCAGAGCTACGTGGTCTGTCCGAAGATATTCATAGAGGTGCTTATGGAAATGCTTCGCAGCCGGAATTAACGCCAGCAGCACACGCCAAGTTAAGCAGTAGTTTCTTTTAGGTCTGGAGAGTACTTTGCTGTAATATGCAACCACTTTCTCTTGACCATCATGAACTTGAGATATCGCTGCTCCGACCCCAACATTACTAGCGTCTGCGTCCACGATAAACATTTTTCCGGGTGTGGGGTAGCCCAAGATTGAGGCATTGCATTTTACTTCCGGACAGGACAAGGCACACTTTTCTGGGTTCAGCTTCAAATGAGCGTTTCACAGCCTCTCAAACACTTCTTTTAGATTTTGGTGATGCTCCTCGAATACCTTGCCTATGGCGATAACATCATCCAGATACACTAGGCAGGTTTTCCAAGTGAGGCCCTGCAATGTTCGTTCCATTAATCGCTCGAAGGTGACCGGAGCGTGACACAGTCCAAAGGTAAACTACCATAGACCGCTTCCTGTAGTGAAAGCCGTTTTGTCAGGATATTTTCGATCAATCTCCACCTGCCAGTAACCGCTCTTCAGGTCTTGTGTTGAAACCATTTCGCTCCAGAATGCGTATCCAAAAAAAAGTGTAGTCAATTCTTTGTAGTGGGTAGCTGTCCTTTTCAGAGACATCGTTGAGACGTCGGTAGTCTACACAAAACCTCGTGCTGCCGTCTTTCTTCTTCACGAGGACCACTGGAAATGCCCACGGACTCAGCGATTTTTCAATCAGCTCCTCAACTTTCATCTTTGACATTATTTCGGCAACTTCTGTTTGCTTTGCCAATGAAAGGCTCCTTGCAGGTTAACGAATTGGTTGGGCGTCTCTGATGTTGAACAAGTTGCGTACATCCATATTCTCCGTCTTGTATAGCAAATATATCATCGTACTCGCCGATTAGTGAGTCTGCCAGGATACGCTGCTCTTAATCCAATTTACATGGACTTAAGATTTTGTTTCTAATTTTCATATTCTGGACACTCGCGACCGGTGTTGCACGATTAGTTTCCGTTGTGGTTAATATACACCCCTATTCTGGTATACGTGCAGATCGAACATTCCCCTCACCTACTCGATTCACTTTCACTTCGAATCGGTATCCTGCTATACCGCTGGGGAACTGCCTTAACGTTTTCTATTTCAAAGTTTCGAAGATTTAAATGTCACGCGTTTGGAAATTTAAGTGTCATTTCAACTGTGTGGACATTCGATTCGTGCTTATAATGGAATACCGACCTACGTTACCGACAAGTGAGTGTTTCACTTCGAACGGATAGCAGGATCGGAAGACTCACATCTGACATAAACATTCCCCTCGGCGTATATCAGAATAGGGCTGATAGCCTCAATTGGTGCACATTTTCCTACTATCTCTCCTTTTTTCACCTTTATACTAAATATCTTTGGATTTAGAATTCTTACAGGAACCATGTTGTTCTTTGGTTCCACCAAGATCTTTACCACCGTTTATGGCTCCATCAAATAGAATCGGTGGCTACCAAGACTACTTGCTATTCCGACCAGGTTGATTTTTATGTGACTTCACCATATCCCTTAGCCGTTTCTCCCGTTGGTGTTCTCAAGCTGTACTCACTGGTGCGAATGAGCCAAGCGTCACTTTCGCTATTTCCAGATGAACGGCACGCACAATCAAGCAAGTAAACAAGGCAACCCATTTTTTTCCCACTAACGGCGAATTGTTACGTTAACTGGTCCGAAGAAATCCAGTCCCGTCTATGGAAAGGCCCGGATGTATGGTGTAACTCTATCGATTGGTAACGGACCCATCTGTGGCGTGTCTATATCTGCAGACTTCACAGTGAAACTGTATATATTGATCATCATTCTTCTAATATAAGGGACCCAAAATCTTTGACGTGTTTCAGATATGATCGTTGAAACATTAATGTGGTGGAACTCAAGCATTAGCCGAGAAAAACGATGTCCGTATGGCAAAATAATCGGCTGCCTTGCCTCTGCTGTAGCTGATCTGCCATCTGCCCGCAACAACCCGTCTGGTCCTTGAAAAGGGTTTAAAGCCTTTACTGTGCTGTTGGGTGAAACTCTTTTCTCGTTTGACAGGCCTACATACTCGCTTGCAGAATGCTTAAGTTGCACCCAACAACAAAGCTGTGTTTAGGCTGCTAATTCATCTTCAACGTCAAGCTCATCGTTTTTTAAAGCCTCGTCGCGTTTTCTCCTCTTCAAGTTTTACACAAAACGCAATACCCAGGCAACCGTTTGTTTAAGCCTGGGATAGCTAGGGAAACGATTAATTATTTAATAGATTATATTTACTTTGTGCACTGTTAAAAGAACATACTTGGCTCTAAGTCTTCACTTTTATTTTCATTGGCATACATCAAGGCCTCATCGACCCACTTGTTCTCTTTTACTTGGTCTCCACTTATGCCGTTTTCGTTTGGGCTTTTTTGACGTAAAACCATGTTCCCTCATTTTTTCAGAAACAAAATTTTGCTTCTCGTTTTCATTTAAGAATTAAAATTTCTGTCCTGGATTTTATGTCAAAATGTACTAAATCATATAAAAATGTATATCAAATAGTGTGCCAAACTAGATTCTTGTTTTCATGCAATCGGTTGTATTTGGTCAATTTATTATTCTGAGTTCAAATTGATTCGCAAGCAATATACATAGTTAACAAATTCCAATAACGCAGATTTTCTGCAGTCAACTCTATTAACCTTGTGTTCATGTCAGCATATCGTCATTTCAATTGTGGCTGCAGAAAAAGTTAGAAGAAGCCACAATTGAAATGGCTAACTAATCTGCACAAGTGTGAAGATATGTTGACGTTTGTGAACACAAGGGTAATAGTTTGGCTAAGTTAGTTCTGCAGACATTATCGAAAACAACTAATGCAGTTCTTTGTTAATATGAAATTTTTGAAAACATCCAACTTCTGGAAATGCTGATCAGAACACAATTTCTACGGAGATATGGAAGTTTAGATTTCGCTGAAACCCATATCAAACCTCAAACTTGTTTTGTTTAGCCTGCTTAACAATTTGACAAAAAATGTTAAAATTCTTTAATGAGATACTACAAGTATACTCGAGTAGTTTCTGTTGTTACTGATGTTTTTGGCTTAAGAAACTATTCGCTAGTTTGTTTACGTTAAAATCCATCATTAATGTTTTACAGTTTTACTGTGGTCCCCTGCAACTAAGTCCTTTTAACACATTTACCTCTTGCTTTTGGCATCGTTATACAATTTAGAACTAGGAGTATTAGAAAATTTTCTTTAAATTGAAACTCAAACCACTTTGTTTAAGCTCGTTTTGCAGCTTCTTTTTGTTTTTGTTGATTTTTTTTCAAAATCATTAAATCATTATCAGTTTATTTTTATAATTTTTGTTGTTGTAGATTTGCTCTTTGTTGTTGTTGTTGTTTTGTTTGTTTGTTTGTTTTTAATTTAGGTATAATAATAATATAATAATTAATAATTATATAATATGAATATATCACTAAGGTTCAGGAAGTGGTTTAAGCTCTTTTATTTGCTTAATTAGATACGCTTTTTCGTCGTTGAATTGTTCGTCTTCTGATCTATCCGTATGAAATTTCGTTAGGAAATCTACAAGTTTTGCCTGATTCCTTAATAGAATATCCAATATGGGTTTGGGTTTATTTGGATTTGCAACAAATACCTTTAAAAGAAGAAAAAATAATTAATTTTAAAATTGTAAATCAACGATTATTTAACATGTAGGTGTTTACTTTAAACACATGGAAGGCTTCAAATTGAATATTTCGTGATTTCTCCTTAAGCATATTCATCATAAGTTTTAAGTTATCTGGATTGGATATATATTTTGTCATTACCTAAAGGAAATAATTGAGAAACAATGGAATATATTTAGTAACGGTAGAATATTGTTTGTCAACATCTTACAGTGAAGTTATGCCTGTCTAGTAGCAGTTCACCAAGCAATTTGAGGCTCTGCCTCCTCGTAACGTAGTTTTCCGAGTTTAATAATCGTTGGTAATGTGTAAAGACCTTATCGTAGTTTGCTTCAAGGAATTCGGCGCACAAAATTTTGTGACGTGTTAGCAGTTCCTAGAAGTAAATAAAATAATTTTATCAAAATATGCTTTGTGAAGAAATTATATATTTAATAGACTGAAAGTATACTCGTAAGTGTAAATTTAACCAATATAAACGTATTCAGGTTAAGGAGAGTTTGTATGCAGATCAGAGAGCCGCAACGGGTACTTTGTATTTGTGTATACCCGATCAATGACTCAGATTTTGTTTGAAGCAATCACTTTCGTTGAGCAGCAAGGAATACTCGTTTGCTCATGAACTTAAAAAATACATGTTGGTTGAAACATTCGATTATACCCTTACCCATGTCCATACACAAAACAATATTACATTTCATATGTTGTGTTTTTTGTTTTTGTTGTTTGTTGTAATTATGAATTTTTTTCCTTATCAGTAAAGAATGAAAGTTAACGCATTTTCGTTTGTTCGGGTGGTTGAACACACTCGAGACAATAGAGATACTCGAAACACTCGAATATACCATACACTCACGATGAATTCATGCATATGGAGACATCCATCCGTTCGATAACATTCATTCGTGTCGAGACATACACGCGATTAAAAATCAGGAATAGTACACTACCGCACAAAGTCCAAAAAATAATGTTGTGTCTCATACATGTTTGCCCAAGAATTTTTGTTTCGAGTGCGCTTGAACGACCACACATCTACCATGCGTTCGATTGACTTGTATCGAATTTTTAGCGACAATGATCGAATCGACACGATCATACTCAATGCAGTTCTTTGATGCAGATTGAATGTCATAGATATATAGCGATCGCATTGCTTGGAATCTGGACAAGACTCTTTAGCATAACTCTAGTATGAGCGCACACAACGATCTACGAAGACTAAACATGAAACTCTCCAGTAGTTTACCGCCCTACCCGTTGGAACACACTGATAATGAAATCTTATCAGAAATTGAACGAAGGGTGACAGCGTAAAACCTCTGTATTTCAGAGGGGATGCATTGCTCTCTCTATCCCATTTTCCAAAAAACTGAACTCATATACACTCAGTATTTATGTATATATATGAGTGTTAAGTTATTTAAAAGTAAAAATAAAAAATGTCACTTGACTGTGCAATGTCACATCACCTAAGAGTTTTATCGTACGGTTTTGTGCCTGTTTACATTGGCGACGGGTTGAAAGTCCTCACCATAAACGTCGTGTTCACATTGTCATTTGGTTGAAAAACTTTTTGACAAGTGGAACACTTGAATCGGAGCATTTTTAATTTTTAAACTTGCGCAGCTGGCCTGAAACATACGTTTTTTCCTATTCTTCACACTTCCTTTCTCATCAAAGATCAAAACTAAAATGAAAAAATATGTCAGAAATGGAACGAAATGGAAAAAAATGATGTGTTGCACACGAGAATCCACTTTAGAAATGGATTCTCGGTGGAAGTAACCCTTCTTCTTCCCACTTCAATAAAAAGCGTTCCCTCTCTTTCTGACAATCTTCCTGCCCGCGCCAATGTGAACACGCACTTTGAATCCTATCGAACATTTTGGGCTGATAAATGTATTATACTTATATTGAGGACAGATCTGAGGGAGAAAAGTATTTCTTAAATTTCTTTTTTTTAACAACTTAACACTCAAGTGGGTAGGACTACATTTAAAATACCTGAGCATGTGTTAAAATTTTTGGGACAGAGAGAGAGAATAAGAAAAATTTGTCTGCTTATTGGTTATTTCGCTACATGGGTGGCATATCCAACATTTAATGGGGAGACTAAATTATTAGTGTAATTGGACTTGTTGTTGTATTCTAGGCAATCACTCATCTTACGTGAATTTAGTTGCCTGAAAAAAAGAATGTCTTTCGGTCGCGGCTGGTATTGGACCCCGAACGATTTGGGAGCCAAAACGCTACCATTTAAGCCGCGGCCAGTCATCACTTGAGGAAACCCAGACATATCGCAGCATTTCTGGCGTCATCAAATATGTTATCATTCAATGTAAGTTATTATTGACACATAGAAAGAAAGTTTTTCGGTTTCAACAACGGAAGTTCAATTCGACGACTCAAGTGGCTGTTTAAATCTCAATTCAACAGCAGACTTCATCATTCAATTTCACTCTGTTGACTTTTCCCCAATTAGCTATGCTCTTAATATCCGAATTTAATGAGCTTAACATACCATTCTATATGAAAAGCAAAGTACTGTCATCAACAAAGGAATAAATTGAATGAGAAGTAGCAAACAAGAGATCATTGATGAAAATTAAAAAGGGTGTGGGAGACAGAACGGAGCTCTGGGGCATACCAGCATTTATTTTGTGGGTAACAGCCTAAGATAACTTGAACAGAATATTTCGAAAGGTAATTTCTAACCCATTGAAAAAGAGATTTGTCGATCCCAAATGTACACATTTCGACAAAAGAGCCTGATGCCGAAGTCTGTAAAATGCCTTACAACTACGTGCAAATACGATATCTTGTTTTCATTAGATTAGTTTAGGCCTTGGTTCCAATTTTCGGTGAGACATGCCATCAAACCACCAGTGTACCTGTTGCTACGAAGACCGTACTGCGAGTTATTGAGCCGTTTTCGTGTTTCGGGATATTTTATGAGCTGAGGATTTATCAGCGTTTCCATGACCTTGAAAGAAAGGGACGTAAGTTCAACGGGTCTATAGGAGGAGAGAGAAAAAGATTCGCCTTTTTTAGGGACAGAGTGGACAAATGCTGTCTTCCACCTACTCGGAAAGAACCCTAAAGAGTAGTATTGATGAAAAAGCTTACACAGTGGTTTTGCAAGCATGGAAGAACACCTCTTTAGAAGATGGGGGAAAATACTATTTGGACCAGCAGATGTGTGTGCATTAAGATCTTTAAGTACTCTTGCGACTACACGAACCACTTATTCAGTGTAATGTCGGAAAATGCTCGTGGGATTTTGATACTCCTCGCAATTTGTCCAAATATGCATTATCTATCATGTGAAGTCTTAAGTTAGTATGGGAATAGAAAGTTGGTCGGCCAAGGCATTATCGGGTGCATCCAACGAGTAGAGAATTGACAGCAATTGAATACAAGACGAATAGAGCAGTAAATGAGGTAAAGAGACATACATGATACCGACAAAATATCAGCTGCTCTTCTTTAGATGTAAAACGTCACTTTCGGCAACTATTTCCTCGAAATTGTTAAAATGTCTGATCCTCAGAAGTAGTATGTACAGCGGATGATAATGGGACAGCAGTAACTCTCATATACCCGAAGCGTGTTACTGACTCCGGAATATCTGGCCCCTCTTGCTCAAAAGAGATGCTAGCAAGGTCCCGGCTTTAGAGGTTGGGGCTTATGTGTGGCGCTAACTACCCGGCCACGTACTTTTTTTGTAACAGTAAATTTTAACCCCATAAATGACACCTCAATTGAGGTCCGATGGCGATGAGAGCATAAGCAGTAGCAGACTGATAACTTCATGATTTTATTTGGCGAAAAAACTGGATTCAAAACTATTTACTTAAAAAAACTAAGATATTGCTCTGCAAAACACTGATCTTATAAGTTCTCCCTAGTCCCGAGTTTGGACGAAAAATAAAAAGTTGGAGCAGATAGTAAAGTCCGTCGAAAGAAAAATACTTCGTCAATGTGCAAACTGCACCAAGTTTTGAATGTAGCACAAAAAAGTATGATACGAAGAGTTTATTGACACAATCACTTCAATCCCGACAACACTTCAGCTTTATTGCTTTAATTTTTAATTAATTGTCTACAAATTAAGTGCCAGCGGAATCAAAAATTTAGTGCATATAACACATCATTCAATAAATCTCCTGTCTAACTAGGAAAAACTAATTTCTTTTTTATATAAAATTCGACTTTATTCATCAACATTCTATTCTTCAATAGAGATACATTCATTCCAACGCTTCTCTAACTTTTCAATGCCTTTTTTGTAGAACATTTGTCTTTGGTCTCAAAATAAGCCTCAGTTTTGGCAATCGCTTCTTCATTTCTTTCCCAGAAGCATCTTTTTGAGGTCTAATTGGAATGATATGCAATTTTGAGACGTCTCGTTTGAAGGTTAGTATTATCCAGAATCATTATTATCACAGTGGTGCCACCATGTCAGACCGGAGACTTATTGAGTGATTATGCAGTTTTTCCATGTGACAACATATATACATTCATATGTACATATATTTTTAAATTTAAAATAACACTTACCTTAAACGTTGAGAAAGCATCTGACGCAATATCGAACGTTGACACTTCCACATACCGAAAGAAATTAAAAAATTCATCCGAGTGCAACATTATTTTGGCAAGTGCCTCATATCGGGCACACTCTCTGAGCATCGTTCCGCAATTAAGGGCAATTTCTTGGTGCTCATAGCCAGCCATGAGTGTGAAAAGAATTTCCGGTTTCGTACAAATATACTCCACCGTCGGTGATCGTGTACCAATTTGACGTCGCAGGACATTATTAAATACCTGGGCGACATCCTTTTTTCCCTCGAAATCAATCCGATTTAAATTCTGAAAAATACAAATTGAATATTTTCATAAGATCAATTAACTTCTAAAAACATTATCAATTAAGAATTATATTTAAAAAAATTCTAATGTAATATTATGCATTTATTCGGAAATGAAAATATTCTTATGCCGAAACGGGCTCATCGTCTATGGGATACGTTGCCATTCCTAAGATAAAATTTATTCAAATAAAACAACTATAAAAGCTTTCGTTGTCTACGGATCAATAAAAAATCAATAAAAGCGATCAAATAGCGATTGATGCTAGTCACGTAATCCATGTAAGCTTCCCCTCTAGATCATTCTGGGAGGAAGATGCTTTAATGGAGGACAAGTCAAGTCAATCTATACACAGTTGGATCTAAAACCGATAGCGGAGTTGGTGGCGGTGTTTTCTCAGATAAGCTAAATCTAAGCCTCTTTTTCCGTCTTCCAAATCACTGTAGCTTGTTCCAGGCGGAAATTTTGGCGATTAAAGAAGCTCCGTCCTGGCTGAAGAAAAACTTGATATCTGCAAAGAATATCCGCATATTTTCGGATAGTCAGGCCGCCATCAAGTCCCTGGACTCGGTCTCATTATATTCTAAAACCGCCCTTGAATGCCGATCATCACTCATGGAGATGGCAGAGCAGTTCAACATTCACCTTTGTTGGGTGCCGGGCCATAGAGACATTCCACGGAACTGGAACCAGGGAACATTCCGATGAACTCGCCAAAATTGGAACCACTCTACTTATTCTACCGGAAAAGGGTAGTATAGGTATACTAATCGCTACGTGCAAATTAACATTAAAGCTGGATACCAATAAAAGAACAGACCTTAGGTGGACTGCTGGGCAAACATGTCTAGCGACCACACAGATCTGGCCAAAGCTGGATCTGAATCGCTCATCTCAGCGTCATAATAGGTCTCATCACTGGACACTGCCTCATAAGGCTTGGCGCTTTTACAAATAATTTCTGTAGAAGCTGCATGGACGAGGAAGAGGAGTAGACAATCCTCCACCTACTCTGTACATGTCCAGCCCTCTCCCTTCATCTAGGAGCTTTCTTCTACAACGACCTAAACGACCTAAAGAACATAGACGTTAATAGTCTCCTACGCTTTATTATAAGCTCAAACGGGTTCCATTAGTAAGAGGATCATAGATCCACGTGGCATCACAATGGGCCAATAGGCCTAAGTGTTTTGGTATTTCCAACAGCCACTCTTGCCTAACCTAACCTAACCTAACCTAGTCACACGGCCAGAAACTCTTGAAATTTGCACTTTGCAGCTAAACTCGGAGCGCTAATCAACTGCTGATGATAATGGATATTAACTGTAAGAAGGCACGTGCATAATCTAAAAAAAACCATTTCTGCAATGTCCTTAATATGATATTTTAGATAATTTAACAAAACTCACAGGATACGAGTAACTCTAGAGGCACGATCTCATTTGTGCCTCTGACATAATTAGGCAAATAGGCTGCATTTTAGAAATAGAGGTGGTTAGAAACTTTGTCTAACCCATATCTGCTTTTACTTGCAAAAAGAGACACTTTTAACAATCGTCTCTAGCACGAAGAGACCTCGAACAAAACCTTGAACTCGTTCATAAAAGAATAGGTTTGAAATATGTTAATAAGCTTTTCATAAGAATTATGAAAAAGAAAAATTGTTTACCATACTGTATAAAATGGACAGTCGTATTATGAGCTTAGGAACTATAATATATAATATTACCTGCTTTCCCGTCGGGACGCAATTCTATGGCAGTCCTTATTTATACCTACAAGTATACCTATAACCCTATACTCGTAGCACATTAAAGTATGTTACAAAAGCATAGTGCCCCTTAAAGACGCCAATAAGCAGTCGAGTTTTTGTACTAAACCCAGCATACCGCTGATTTTCCAGTGACATCGGGATGCAATCTTTTAACTCGCTTAGCAAGCTTAATTATATATGGGTCAACGGAGGCATTAAGCACAAATGCGGATGCATATTCTTGGCTACCTCCAGCTATTCTTTACAGTGTAGTTCGTAGCCGATAGTATTGCTTGCAAGGTGCATATTTACCTGACGAAGACTGTACTAAAAGGTTGTGGCTTCCACGAAGACCCCAACGACACACCTTGAATATTCTTTTTCCGGGTCACATTCTGGCCAAAGCCAGTTTTGTCATTTTCTCTCAACTCCCGGAGATCTAGTGTCATTGCATTAGACGACATATTCGGAAGACAAAAGTCTAAAGATAGTCGTCGTGCGTATCGTACCAAAGCCCACTTATTTATTAGCAGAAGATGGCTTTGAGAGTTTAGGTGATATGAAAAATCGTTGGGTCTAGACAAGAGTCAGAGCCCCAATACACCCAATACAATTGTTGTTTAGATTCTGGCTAAAGCAGCAGTAGCTTTTGCGTAAGATAAAATGGATATTATTGTACTCAGTGACCTACAATAAGATCCGGTGGTAAACCCATGGATGGAGAGTCAGCTCCGTTGTTTTCCTGAAATAAACATGTTCAGCTTTCAAATGATGGATTGAAAGCCCGATACAAGTGCACCAATCACCGATTATGTCAATGGTTCTCTGGGTAGAGAACTTCAGTAGAGTTAAATGCATACGTAAAAGTACAATTAGTAAAAAAGTTGCTATTTAATAATCTTTTAAACTATGCAAAAAAATGTTTTCTATATATTAAATCATGTGGATTCTACTCGCACAAAACTTTATTTTCGTTATTAAAAATTAATTACCTGTATTAGTAATAATAGTAAATTACTATTGTAAAGTTCCTGTGACAATTGCGCAACGACATATTCGGTTTGTGGCTCTGCATCCGACGTGCCATACAGCATGTTCTTGATTAACACCTGAAAATAAATATTTAAACACAACAATTGTATGAAAACATATTAAACAAAATATATATTTGATTTAATCAAAAAAAAAAGCATGACTGGGTCATATGAACTTGCAGCTTTAATGCATTAGAGAGGAAAAAGAATGCAAAATATTTAAAAGGAATTTTTTAGTAATAAATATTGTAGACACATGCCAAATATCAATTTTTATTAAATAATGAGGTAACAGACCGACATATAACGTGACTTACAGACACTTCTTCTTTCAGCCCCACTACTAAACTATATATGTACTTCTATTTTTTAAGGTCACAATATTATTTTAAATTTAAATATATACATACAGGGTGATTCGAATATACATATGTATCGAAGAATTTAAGGGGAGATTCTTTGGCATAATTTGAGAAAAAAAATCGTATGGAGCTCGAAACTCCATCCCCTTTCGATATGTTTTAAGCACAGCCTTACGTTGCCCTATTTTGAATCCTATTGAAAATAATTTCTTTAAAATTTATGCGTGCATATTATCGTTGAACTCGTAATTGTGAGTTCTTTAATTGTTTCAAAGTAAATGTGGCCCTAAAATTAATAAATTAATATGTCAAAGGTTATTGAAGATCAAAAGTAATTTTTTTCTAAACTTCAAATGTTGACTTTTCATTATTTTTTTCGGAAATATTGCTTATTAAATTAATTAATTTTTTTCTTTATTTAAAAGATCAACTCATCACAATTAAAAATAATTATGATATGCTCTCGCAAGGTGTCAATAATTGCTAATTTACCAGAATAAATCAGCGAATTTACTTATTCCCGGAGAAAATAGTCGAGATGTGATATATCATTCAATCTTGGAGTCCAGGTCCATTTCTTGAAATCAACTGATAGCCATATAGTACTTTTATTGTAATAAGTTCATTGTTTCATTCGCGTCATCCTTACGAGTACTATACCATATTTTATCTAAATTACTTTCATTTAAAGTTTTTTAAGAAATATTTCTCAATCATGGTCTAGCAACCATTTGTACTGACCATAATTGGAAGTCCGGTCTGTTTTTTTTTTTTTTTTAAGAAATAAAGTCCCGAAATCGTCAACTTGAAAACTGAACATTTTTGCAGTTGTACAAGGTGGGCCATAATGTATATGACCTTATTTTCCTAGGTTATATCTTTGAAATAGAATAAAAAAAAAGGTTTTTTTAAATGTTTATTGCGCATTCAAGTTTTTTTTCCTTCATGTTTTGAAAATGATATCGCATAAATGGCCGCCGCCATTGTTGATTATCACTTGGGATTCTTAAATAACCCCATAGAAAGAAGTCTAGGGCGGTCAAATCGGGTGAGAGCCAGTGCAAATCACCAAAAAGCGATATCAGACGACCGGGAAACGCATGCTTTAGAATGCCAGTTATGGCTCATGCAGTATGTGCCGTTGCTTCGTGCTGCTGGAACCACATATCCTCCAGTCCCAATTCATACAATTGAGGCAAAAGTTAATTGATCATGGCTATGTAGCGCTCACCATACACAGTGACCCTTTGACTCCAGTGACCACGATTAAAAAACGGTCCAATGACTCCTCTAGCGTAAAAAGCACACCATGCAGTCACTTTGAGTGGATGTAAGTAATGCTCTTCGCGAATTATTGGTGGATTTCCAGTGCCCCAGTACCGCAAATTTTCTTTGTTCACGTATTCACATAGGTGGAAATGGGCCTCGTCACTCATGATTATTCTTGACGCAAAATCGTCCACTTCGTTGTTGAGATTCAGGAGGGCGGCGTGATCGCAGATGGTTGGACACAATTCACGGTCAAAACCCGTAAGCTGATGGACTGTCTGCACTTTGTAAGGAAACATCCTCAAGTCTTTCATCAACTGCGTTTTTTACTTAAAAAAGTTCATCTACATTACACACACATAGTGAACTTTACGTACAAATCGCTCTCACTCTAGCAATTTTACTTGTAAATTGCTCTCATTCTAGTTAATTTTGGCAGGTTATGTACAATGCGTTGGTAATTTACTTACAGTGTGTCTGTGCGAGGGCTTGCAAAAGTATTAGTAGAGTTTGCCATCTAAGTTAGTTCAACTATAGATGAAGTTAGTTCATAGCAGGCGTACCTAGTGCGCATGCTCAATCACAGTACGACCGGATTTTATTTTGGGAGAGAATGACAGAAAAAGTTGAACAACGTTACTGCATTAAATTTTGTTTAAAGCTTGGTGGAAACAAATCTTGGTATGACGCGGAAACTAAGTTCGAGTCATCACAATGGAAGCATGCAACATCCCCGAGACCCAAAAAAAAAGCAAGGCAGATCCGCAGCAATGTGAAGGTCTTTTTTGACTCCAGTAGCGGGGTTCATCGCATGAACCCCCAACATAGCACTACTATCACCAAGGAGTATTACCGAGAGATTCTGGGTCACCCAGTCGTAATGCAGTGAAACGTACCTATGGGCAAATGACAGTTGGCAACTTCATGATGATAATGCACCCTCTCATGCTTCACACATGATTCGGGGTTTTTTTTAGCCAAACAGAACACACTTTTTATTCGCCAAAACCTTATTCTCATGACTTCTGGCTTTTCTCAAAACTGAAAATGCCTTTATAAGAGACCACATTTCAGACCACGAAGACATAATGCAGATTGCGAGGGGAAACCTGCGCCCCATACCAAAAGAAGCTTTCCAGCGTTACTTCCGTTGAGAGAAGTGTGTAGCAGCTCAAGGGGAGTACTTTGAAGGGAATTAGTGCTACGTATAATATATATCTGTATCTCAATAAACCTTGATTTAATGAATAAAAGTAGGATGCTTTTTGAATAGATCTCGTATATACGAGTACCATTTTTTTTAATGGTCCACCAATTCTGTCTGCTTGGACAATGAATTTG
Source organism: Volucella bombylans (assembly GCA_949129095.1). Taxonomy (NCBI): domain Eukaryota; kingdom Metazoa; phylum Arthropoda; class Insecta; order Diptera; family Syrphidae; genus Volucella; species Volucella bombylans. The sequence goes on from OX422143.1 coordinate 157,439,250, forward strand.
TTTTTTGTTGGATCAGTGTGTGTCATAATTCTATTAAGTCCGAAATGCCTTTCCAGTCTTAGAATTAAAGGAAAAAGCAAAGGAGTGATAACGTGAAGGCTCAGATGGAGTAGAGAGGCCGATCACGTGGTCTATAACACGAACTCGAAAGAAGTGTCTTGGATCAAAGATGTGTCTTCTACTTAAAATGACACGGAAGGGGTTAAATGGTGACAGAAGAACACTATTTAAAACATCAGCGGCGGATCGTGTAGTGAATATAACCAAACTTCTTTTTTAGTTAACAGTATTGGTGTGTTTACAGGTTGGGTTTTTGGGAAACGCAAAAGCACAAAAAAAAATCGAAAATCGATACTAATATCGCATGTACTCACTCGTGCATATTAGGTGAACTAAGTAGAAAGGTATTTATATATATGTATATATATATATATCTGCATATAGATGTAAGTAGGTTTAAGTAGATTAAGATTTATTTTTAAGTAGTATGTAGGCTTTTAGTTTTAAGTTTTATAATAAAATTAAAATATCTAAGCTAATTTTTAAGCGTTTTTTGTCCAGCATGTAAGAGTAAATTAAGTAACATAAATAAAAAAATGCATGTAAACTAATCTGAACTGAACTGAAAGTAGAAAGGTATTTACACGAGAGTTAAAGCAAAATGGTAATAGTGTTGGAACCAAAGATAACATAATAGGGATACCAAAGGAAGAATATCTGCGGTTTTGAAAGTTTATGTTTTTCTGTTAAGTATTATATCGAAGAAAGCAGTGGAAGCGCGTCCATGTGTAAATGAAGTCATGAGCAAAAAAAATTATAATATTACGAGTATATTTTAAAAAATGATGTCATACAATTGTTTTCTTGTACCAATATTACTCATAAATCTAAACTTTTTGCATAAGGATGTCAATGAGGTCGATTGATAGATCAGCTTTCTTCATTGACATCTCCATTGAGACATTGACATCTCGATGAACGAATTTTGAAGGTTTTATATCCCGTATCTATAGATGTTGTCATAGTATGTACACGGCTCACAGTAGCCCACTAATTCCTATATATCTGTAAATATATACTTGAAAACTCAGGTGCGGCAACTTGCGGCCTTTTGTGCTAGAGAAATTTGATTTGAAGATGTCAGTCAAATTTAATTTTTCTTTTCTCCCTCTCTCTCTTAGGAGAAGTGCAGCGCTGTGCAAAATTATAAACTCAAACACACATTTTAAGTTTTCTTCTAATGAGTACTAAACATTTACGAGTATTATTGATTTTGTTCCAACATACTGTCATAATTACCAATTCAGGGATTACACCATTAAAGTAAACGGTTGAATTGAAAAAAAAAAAAAATAAATAAAAACAACAATTTTGTTTTAAATTTTTGCCAATGTCTCGAATAAAAGAGGTCATGTGTGCCGTAAAAAATTATTACCAACTGTCCGATAAAAATTTGTCAAGCGGAAAGTTGTCCGAAATTGAAAAATAATTATCATCAATTTTTGTGCATCTTTAGGTAGTTCCAGGAAATTACGAAATCACGGAAATATCATATAGAGTGAAACTTCAAAACATAATGCATCATACTTCAGGCGGCTTTTACACAGAAAAAGTGAGGGGGAATTAATTAAAATTAAAAGATTTCTTACATTACAAAGTAAGTGGGGTTGTATTGGATACACCAGATGATGAAGAAAGAAGAAAAATACTAGTATTCTACAAGTGTTTTTGATATTTCATATCCTGTTAGAATTTAGGAATCCTGTTAACCATAAAAGATTGACTGGTCAGATGTGAGACTCCCTGTATAAACTAAATCGTAGTTATGTAGTTCTGCATTGATGGTTCTAAAATGTCTGTGAATAACGCAAATAATTCCACCCCGAAGTTTTTCAAATTTTCCTCAAATGCGTGCTATGTTATAATAATAGATTTCGACTAGTACTGTAAAAATTTCGAAAGAGTCCTCTATTTTTAAGAAAAAAAAATTGTCATTCAAGAAAGGTTTTTTTTTAATAATTTAAAAAGTCATCGGTAAATTTGGTCAAAATCTAACGGCCGCGATTCAGCATTAAAACGCATCATCTGGCAAAAGTTCAAATCGAAAGCACTATTCGTTCGAGAGTTATCGTGGACCAACAAAATGGACACATACAGATGGACACACACGGGCAAGGCGCCACTGCGATCAAAGAAAGTAAAGAAACATGCATCAGGCGCCTGTGTAACGAATCTTGGGGTACTGCATATATGATGATAATGGCCAAAGTAAACGGCTATAGGACTCCACAAATAACATGCCCTGCTCTGCTAGCATCTCTTGTACACCACTTTTTCCCACAAAGACCACCTCTTACGCATTATATCGGGGAAGCGAACAGGGAAACAGAAATCCCACAGATATCAACGGACGAACTGATCGAGGTATGTAGAAAATTAGACGATAATAAGGCGACAGAACCCGGCGGAATTCCAAATAAGACCGTAAAAGCAGCTGTCCAGAAAAGACCAGACATGTTCATAACATGCCAGAAATGTCTAAAGGAAGGAATTTTTCCTGACCCATGGAAAAAACAGCATTTGGTACTCCTGCCAAAGAGAGATAAGCCACAAGGTGAACCATTTTCATATCGGCCAATATGTCTTCCAGATACCATAGGCAAGATTCTGGAACGTATCATTTACGAAAGACTATTGCCAATAGCTGAGGAAAAAGGAGCTTTATCAAATCGCCAATTCAGTTTTAGAATAGATACCATAAAAGCGGTAGTAGACATTGCGACTAAAACGATAGAAGAGGGGTAAGATGCCGATGGGGCACAAAGGAATATTGCGCAGTAGTAACACTTGAAGTTAAGAGTGTCTTTAACTCCGTAAGCTGGTTATCCATAACAAGACCACTTTCTAGAGCGGATACACTACGCTATTTACTTAACATAGTAAGAAGCTATCTCAACAATAGGCAGATTCAATATCAAACAGAAGATTGTATCAAAAATTACAGTTACCGCAGCAGGAGTGCCATACGGACGTACTGTGATTGGCGCTGCAACGAGGAGCTCACACAATAGGTTTCGCTGATGACATTGCTATTCTTACGGTCACCAAATACATTCACGAAGTAGAATGTGCTACAAATGCTGCGCAAATAAAAGATTGACTATGTTCAGCTGAACTTGAACTTGCTGACCACAAACTGATGCGATTTAATAACCAGTCGTAAGACTGTGGAATTCGGTCTAAAGGAGCACTGAAATACCTGGAAGTAATGTGGGATAATGGACTGCAATTTGCACCATATGTCTTCTATGCCAGCAAGAAGGCATCTTTACTACTAGCGGCATTATCACGAATTCTACTAAAAATCGGTGGAACTGGTTACACTAGAAGGGTGTTACTTTCAAGAGTGATCAGCTAGGTTCTGCTTTACGCCGCCCCGGTTTGGGTCACGGCACCAGTCAGACAGGATGCTAAGAAAAAACTATGGTCGGCATACAGACCAACCAAACCAAATAATTCGGTCCAAAGAATCTCTTAAATACCTTGGAGTAGTGCTGGACAACAGATTGCGGTTCAAAACACACGAAGACTATTTAATCAAGAAAGCATCGCAAATGTATGGGGCTCTCTCGCGCTTATTGCCTAACATTGGTGGACCTGGATACGCAGAAAGAATTCTAATCTCAAAAGTTCATCAGTTCTGTTGTATGCCGTCTCATTCTGACCGCAGGCACTGAGGACAGCGAAAAGCAGACTATCGGCAAGGTGCAGATTCTGCGCGTTACAGACAATTAGCAGCTTTCGAACCACGAGGCCGGCTTTGCAGATGATATTTCGAGGATATATAACAGAAGAGCCTTAAGACAACACGATGCCAATGGAATCAAGAGGATCAAAATTGAAGAAAAAGCAGCGTTAACAGCTATGTGGCAATCTCGCTGGGATAATACAACGAAAGGCAGACGGACATACAAACTTATACCGGCAATCCATGACTCGGTAAAACGTAAACATGGTTTTGGTCATGGTGGTTATCGCAAGTATCTATACGATTTTGGGCACGACAGCTCACCATCTTCCCCCAAATGCCCAAATGAAGATGAAGATATGGAACACCTAGTATTTTATTGTTCACGCTTCGTGGCATGGAGAACTACCCTGCCCAGCCCGTCACTAATCCTCGATCACATGTTGCAGTCGGAGAAAAATTGTGCGGAAATATGTATTTTTATAACAATTCTATAAAATGAGCTACTGAGAAGAGAAAGGCTAAGAAAAGCAGCAGCAGACGCCTCAGAAACCTCAGAAGCAGGTGACACGACACGAATAGCTTGAATTGCGTACCAGCCCCGCGAAGTAATACCTTACAGCAGTCGAAGTGTATAGGATGTGTTTTAAAAACAAAAAAACACATACACACACGCACACAGTGTTGTTGTCTAAAAACACTATAGATACCTTAAAACGTAAAGATATTACAAAATTTCTATTTTCGAGGTAAATGCAAAAACTCCCGTATCAGGAAGTTAACAAGAGATCAAAAAGCATTTTCGCGATGGATGAGATGAGATTGATTGATGGATAGACCAAATCAAGGATTAAGAAATGCCAATGATGTCAAACTTCGAGGAGATTTCTTCACGAACCAGAAGCAACATCTTGTATAACTGGGGTCAATAGAGAAGTAATAAGAAATCTTAAAGTAATACTTAATGTTTTGAATTGTAGGGAAAATGTTAAAACTGTCAGGTTTGGGGAGTATGAAAAGAAAACAAGTCATTAAAGCAAAATTATCCCGAAAAACTCTTCATAAAATTTTCGCTCATAGTCAAAATATAATCGAGTATCAATCGGTATCACTTGGAGAGTTGTCCGAAGAAACTCAGGAATCCAAAAATAAAAATCTACAAGAAATACAGATATCAAAATACATGCGAGGTTTCAAAGATTGCGCAGAATGAAGACCTTTTCAACATACTTGCAGACTCATCGGACCCACTCATTCCTTCGTTAAGGCATGCCAGAACCGAAAAAGGTTTCTAAGCACAATACTCTCCAGAAATAAGTTTATTACACATTACCAAGAATGTTGACGAAAATTCCCAAGTTTGGTATTTCTTATTAAAATTTTTGAACCGTTTAATTTTTTCTCCACTGACTGAAATATTTTATTATGTCCACAAAATAAAAAGGGGCACTATATTCACCCCTATCGTGGAATCCGTCGGAATTGAGTTTCACTTCACTTACTCGATTCCTTTTTACTTTCTACTGCTATCGTGGAATCCGCCGAGAACGTTTCCTTATCGACAGGTTTTTCGGAAAGGTAGTTTCACTGTCAAATAGTTGTCTTTTATTTGTCAATAAAAATTTGTGTAGCTACATTTGTTCGAGGCAAAAAAGGAAAGTTTCTTTAAAAAGTGATTTAAATAAAACATAAAGCGCGCAAAATAATAATGGATACGATAGCTCGTATCGTATCGTATTGAAAATCCTTTTCAATTTCACCAAAACTGAAGTTAGCAGCCTGCCTACGTTTCTTTGCCGAAGGAAACTATCAGTATGGTGTGGGAAAGGACTTTAATATTTGCATATCCCAATCAACGTATTCCGAGGTGTTAACAGAAGTACTTCACGTGGGTTAGCCTGACAATAACTAATGAGGAAAAAGACGAAGCTAAGCGTTATTTTTACGAAAAATGTGGAATCCCAGGAGTGATCATATGTGTTGATGGGACTCACATCTTCCCAAAACTTTTTCACCTGTTCTGGTAGCCTTTTACTTATATTTTTAGCAATGTTTGGTGATTCCTTCATAGAGTTTACCATTGCTCTAAACTGTATTTTGTTTGTAGTTTTTTTCCCTGTAATATGTAAACAAATAAAAAATTTGTTTTTTTTTTTAATTTCACTTACATTTTTGTTGAAATTTTCACGACGGTCAGCAGCCAAGCCAAGCATAGGAAATCCGCAATGATTTTGATGCGAATAAGAAATGTCATTTTCTTCGGGAAAAATCCGATTCGATAGTTTTCTATGATACAGTGGAACTATTCACATTACCCACACGGGGATCTGTTCACTTTGCGGAAATATTTTTTTCGGTGAATAATCCCCCCCCCCCCACCCCCCGGCGTATTCCAGGATAAGGTTGATTTTTTAAGCTAGCGGATTTATGTCTCCGTTTATTCATTGTTTATTGTGTCCTTGATTTTTTATCTTGTTTTGGTTTTTGTTTTGATGTCATTTTCCTTTTTACACAAAACCCCGTTACAAAGGTGTTTTGATCAGGAAAATGCATTAACTTTACACGTTTCATATTCACCCCTATTCTGCTATATGTACGTGCGTATCTATCGAACGTTCCTTTACCTATTCGATTCACTTTCACTTGGAATCGGTATTCTGCTACACGGCGGGTGAACTGCCTTACCGTTTTCTATTTCAAAATTTCGAATATTCAAACGTCACCCTTTTGGAAATTTAAGTGTCATTTCAACTGTGTAATTTGTGTGGAAAGAAATGCAGCACTTTATTTCAATTTTGACTCGGAAACAAGAGATTCTAGTGAAGTGAATCATTTTTTTTGAGGACATTCGATTCGTGCGTATATTGGAATACCATTACCGACAAGTGAGTGTTTCACTTCGAACAGATAGCAGGATTGGAAAACTCGTATTTGACATAAAAATTCCCCCTGGCGTATAGCAGAATAGGGCTGATATTTATAAGACAGTGACAAAAAGTCACAGCAAAGATTTATTTGTATTGTAGCAAATGTATATTTTTTTTTTTTTTTATTAGTTTCAAGAAATGTATGTATTACATATTTCAGTTTTAGTAAAATGCCTCGAGGAAAATTGTTGACAGACGTTGAAAAAGGACATAATAATGCCTATTCAAACGAAAAGTTTGAGCGATATTTCAAAAAAGGATAGGCGAAGTCGTTCCGTAGTACGCAACTTTTTAAAAAATCAAGACTGCTATGGCAACACAAAAAAAGAAAGAGGAAGTTCCCTAAGAGAGGTAAAGGGAAAATTCTTAAATCAGTAAGTAATTCCAGTAAGAGTTGCTTGCAGTGCTTTGGCGTGCCTGTAAAGTAAGAAAATTTCAAAAATAACAGTTTGGAGAAACCTTGAGAGGAGTTACTTCGTTGTCAAGGACACTACGAAATCTGCTTCTCGCCTTCTTAAGCGTCATAAGATAGCCAGGATGGAATATTCCAGGATTCATATGGCCATGGATCGGAGTCTAGCGAGTCCAAAAAAAAAAAATCAAAATTATTTCGGGTCATATTTATTTTTAATTTCTTTTATGATTACGGTAATTTTTTCGGAGGAAGAAAACTGGAATTTGGATGGTCCAGATAGATTCAAGCCATTCTGGTAAGATTCAAGAAAAGATCCTCAGTAGTTTTATAAAAGAAACTTTGGAAGAGGCTCTGTTATGACTCAGTGGGAGAATGCTTAGATTTGAAATTTATATAATCAAAAAATGAAGAGTTCCGACTATACAAAATTTCTTCTTCGAGCCTTTTACCATTTCTTGAACAAAGTTGTGAAAGACGCTTCAAACTACACGAGGGAATTTGGAAAATAATTTGCTGGAATTTGTAGCAAAATAATGCTTCAATCCACACGAAGGCTGAGACAATGCAGTAGTTTCAGGAACAATGCATTAATGTAATGGATTGAGCGGTGTACTCTCCAGACGTGAACCCAATTGAGAATATTTGGGATATATTAGTTCGACGAGTTTACGAAGAAAACTGTTAGTTTCAGACTTTGGAGGAGTTAAAACGGACAATCCTTGATGGAAGGAAAATAATGGGTCTTAATTTAATAAAAGTATTAATTCATTCAATGAACAAAAAAAATTCGATTCATTCACAGTCAAATCAATCGATAAAAATTAAATTATATGCGATAACACGCTGAAATACTTTGTCTCTTATAAATATGAAACAGTATAAATTAAAATATTTAAGTGAATTAATTTTTAATTAAGGAAAAGGATTGTGTTTCATTAATTTTTGTTCGAAAGACTCATTATTTTATTATTTTCTAAATAGTTTGATTAATAAGGGCCTAATTTAATTATCACACAATTCTTCACCAGAAATTGCAATTATCTTATAAATATGAAACGGACCTTATATGGTGATAAAGTAAAAAATATTTTGAAATCAATATAAAAAACACCGCAGGAAACTAACATCGAACTGAAAAAAGTTACCTTCAAACAACCTTATCTGGGCATTTACCTCGTAAAGCCGATGACCGTACCTGGAAATTGGTTGATCATTTTCTATTAAGTTATTTGGGTAAATTGTCGTAATCTAGTATTATTTAAGATCTTAATGTTTATAACTTAGCATTTCTTAAGATTTGCATAATGCCTCCTTTGTTTTCCTTAGTAAAGCAAAAATAGAAATAAACTAAAGTGTCAACTTTATCTTCGGTATTGCAGTAACCCTGACCACTCATCTACTCTCTAATTAATTTTAGAAAATAAGCTTGTTTTAGTGACTCTATTATGGGTATAATTTTTCCTAAAGGTATCGATCCCACTGCAGCAAAGGTGGTAGTACCAGTCATCATCAGCATATTTGTCCCACTTAACACCTCTTAACCTTTTCCTAAGGCCACATTAAAAAAGCAAAGATACCGTCCTTTTGTTTTATATGCTTGTTCATAAGAGGAAAACTCATTTTAGAATTGAATGCATTTTCCTTGAGCTATTGCCAAGAAATAACTTTAATCGATTTAAAAGTCAATATCTTACTCTTCAAATCATACCCCACCCCATGCACCATGTCTAAGCATTCCAAGACCAGTTGCATATTCAAGTTCTTATTTGGAATTTTCTTAAAAGGATATTTTAAGTGATCTCATTGAAAGTTTTTATATGACAATTTATCTTGGGTTCATCTGTACTTCATTCAGTGTTATAAAATGAAACCAATTGAATGGATTTATTGATATTGAAAAATTATGACCTATAATGCAATTTGTGGTGCACTTTTGTGACATATATTACGTACAGTATTGTGCAAAACATTCCGGATTTTCCTTGAACATTTTTTCTTGATGAATTTTAGGAAACAGGATAACACTAGGTACACTTGTTTGACAATTTAAGGAAGCCCAGTGTATGAGTTTATGAATAAAAACAAATCAAGGTCCTGCTGTCATAATTATTCAAGTTTTATTAAAATATGCGTTGTAACTAAACTCAATTCCATGCCTGTGTAAAAAATACCGCATTTTCAAAAGTACCGTATTTTCTTGGATTTCAACTTATCTATAGCGGTTTTTGTTTTTATTTAAATTTGGGTTATGGACTAAACAAAGTAAGGTGTTTCAACAATCTATACATATAAAAAATTGTTGCAAGTGCATTGTGACTTTATAAATCACGAACGGTCAAACTGAATTCCATCAAATTTTTAGGGTTTGTTGTCGTATGGTCGTGTAGATGGTTTATCTAAAGTTTGCACGACTTTTATGACTTTTTATGTCAACATTTGATTTTGTCCATATAAAAAATAAAAAAAAAACAACAACAATACTGTGTGCTGATGTCATACACACGGTAAATACACGTTGTAGAGCATACACGTATACACATTGGCAGCTGTCAGTGAGTGATCATGTTAACCCTTTCCTATCTGACGGTACTAATCCGTACCGCCTACTTTTCCACCAAATATTTCAAACACCTGACCGCATAACGCACAATTATCATTGTCGATCCTTAAAAGTACCGCACGTTGTTTAAATTCTAGTGAAAAATAAATAATCTGTGAAGCTTGCAAGTTGAGACTTGAACAAATGGCGGAGTAAGTGAAGTGTGAAAATTTCAAAAATATATTAAAAATAGAAAATTGCAAGGTGAGTTTAATTTTCTTTTAGAATTAATTAGTTAGCCTTATCGATAAAAGTATTTTTACGACTTTTAGACATATGGTATTTCCAGTTATTTCTATTCTAAGATTATGAAAATGTGCTGGGGACTGCAAAGTACCGTCAGGGACTTTGGGTTTATTTTTATTTGAAAGGCTTTACGACGCGCGATATCTCGAATAATATCGCGCTGATCGAAGTCTATCTTCTAGAAGACCTGTCCGATAACGAGAATCAAGGGGACCTTCAACCACAACCATTGAGGGACCGCGATGAAATTCTCGAAGAAGCATTGGAAAGAAAGCTCAACCAGCTGTTGACATTGGAAGAAGAAAGACAGCAATTATTGAACCTTCAGCATATAACAGCCACATCAAGCCCTGATGTGAATGTTGCTGCTTCAATACCAGACACTTCGGTGGCCGTGGTGTAGTGGTACTAGCAATCGCTTCTCACTCGGAGGGTCCAGGTTCGAATCCTGCCCATGGCAAGTCAGTTTTTCATTTGTGTAATTGGAACTCAGACAGAAAAATTCTGCGTGTGAAGGCATAACAGTGACACGTAGATTTGGCTGTTATAGAGTTTCAAGCTCAGAAAAAAAATACTGTGAATTATATACCTCGAATCACTCTGAGTGAAGAAAAAACTCTCCGTCCTATTCGGACTCCCACCCCTGGAGAGCGAATATCGAAAACAAACACACCTGAGTTTCAAACCAATACAAAACAATTTTCCTTTCTCCTCCTTCTACCTTTCCACCCCGCTCAGACAACAGTAAAAGGGTATCTAACCCCTTAGGCGCGCTACCAGACAAACTTCACGGAAAACACTTGAAGTAGACCGAAAGTGGAAAAAATGCGATAAGCAAGCTAACTGGTCACAATATTCTGGTGACACTGGAGCAGTTGAAGCATTTTTTTCGAATTCCGATACGCCAACAGACACTTTCTTGGTTTTCATTGATTCCATATTAGAGAGCATCGTGTATCAAAGCAACCTCTTCGCTACTACCAAAAATAAAATACTGAATTTGAAGAAAGAAGAGTTGATTGCCTTCATAGGTATAAACTTTTATATAGGCTACAATTCGACATATAATTATATATAATCGTTGGTGCATCTGTTAGTGATCGTGTAAATTCTGATTGAGGTCATATTCCCACAATATATTTGTTTCGTCGGGACGATGTTTCATAGCTGTGCTAGAATCTAATATGTGGCGCTGTAGTCAAGTTTTATTCATATTTACACAATATGACACTCAACAATCATTTAATACAATAAAAACATATAATTTTCAGATGACTAAAGTATCCATTTGTGAAATTTAACTATTAAATATTGATCGACACACATGGCACAATCCCATACGTTTAGAATTTACGATTACCATAAACAAGTCCCAAGGATAAACAAAAATATGCGTATTGTATCTAGAAAATCCGTGTTTTTTTCACTATATATTGCGTGTTCACGTGTTGGAAAATCATCAAATCTTTTTCCTGATGGACTAACAAAAAATATTGTTCAAGATTTATCGTTGGGATAAACTCAAAATAAATAATATATCATTAATCAACATTTATTGCATTATAATATGTTTAAAGTTTCATACTTATAAAAAAATGTTTATAATATAAAATACATGTATTTATTGTGAACATGTTTTACATGAAATCATAATAGTGATTTTCATTTATAAAGATTTCCTATTTTCAATCTACAGTTTTTGAAGTTACTTTTAAAAATGTCAACATGTCAACATCTGAGATTTTATTTTCAGAATTCAATGTACGAACTTTAAGTTTGAATTGCCATTACCAATATTCAATTTTAAACATCAAGCCGTTTGTCTTTCTTCATTCAAATAAACTGCAATTTTGGCGGCAATTTTTCGGCTCCCTTGCCTATCGTTCATCTTCTTTCCAGACTTTCTTACACAAGGTCTTTAACCAAATCAAACTCATTGCACCAGGGTAGAACAAAGTCTGCCGGGCCAGCTAGTTGTTTAATAATAAAATGGCAAAAAATAAGTAGTGGCAGATTTCAAAGCAGAGCTAAAGCAAAAATGTGCAGCCAAAAGGTATGAAATGTCATCATCGACAGTAAGCGACATCATTAAAAAGGTTCGGAATGGAAAACCAGTCGAAACCATTTGAGAAAAACAACAGTACGAACCGATCGGAAAATTAAAAAAAAGATCCTTAACGATCTTTGTTTGTTAGCGAACTCAATCTTTGAATTAATGCAAGCACCGTACGTAGGCGTTCAAAAGAAGCTGATCGGTGTTATTCACTCAATCAGCAAAAAAGCCGTTAGTTCTCCGAGTAAGTTTTGGAAAAATTTGCTACCGCTAATCAATACTTAGGCATTTGAATTGGTCCGTGACTAAGTGGAAAACTCGGTTATGTTGTGGGGATGTTTTTCAGGCGAAGGGTGTGGTCCGTTATATGAAATAAATGGTATTATGGATTGTTTTCAGTATAGGGATATACTGGAATCTGTAATGTTACCATATGCTAAGGAGGAGATGTCTCTTCGTTTTGTTTATAAAAATAACATCCCCAAACATTCTTCAAAGGTGTTTAGGGAGGCTTTGCGGAAAAAAATATTGTTGTGTTAGAATGGACATCGCAATCGCCCGATTTAAACCCTGTTGAAAACTTGTGAGCCATCTTAAAAAGTGGGTAGTATCGTGCCTGCGAGGAGGTGATAGAAACAACTATTACTTGACAAAATATTAAGTAACCTAAATACTGGGGAATGATTTGCACAGGTCATAATCGAGTTATATTAAATTTTTTTATTTTTTTTTTATTGTAAAACCATTTTCTTTTAATTTGTAAACTTATGCAACAAGTTCTGCAAAATTGACAACCAATTTTGCATATGTTCTTCCTGTCCCCTAGAATAAATAAATAAAAGTAAAATTTTGGAGAAAAATCCGGTGTGTTTTGCACAACAGTATATAACATATGAGTATCTGCGTAAGTGCATTTTGGAAGCACACCTCAATTGTACATTTAGTTGTTTAAAAGAAAAAAATAATACGAGTATAATAAAATATATATATATAAAGATATAATTATATGCATATGAAGTTGAAGTGAATATCATTCAAAATTATCATAAAAAAAAGCGCTAAAGTATTGTAATTGGAAACTTATTACAACAGATATGTACTTATAATATAGGGTTTTTCAATAGGGACTTGACAACTTTGAATTTAATTTGTGAACGCACTCTTTCACTAATCATCAAACTGTCACTGTCAATTTATTCAGTAAACTCAACATTTTCATCATGGTAAAGTATACACGAACGAGCAACGTCTGCAAATTATAAAAATTTTCTACCGAAATTCGGAGTCGGTGACTGCAACTTTAAGAGCGTTAACTCCAATTTTCGGTCGTAATTCTCGCCCTAGGAGACAGGCAATAACAAGTTGAGTGCAAAAATTTGAGTCTACATGTCGTATCGAATATATCGTCGAAAATATCGCTGCCGTTCAGGCGTCCGTAGCAAACGATCCAAATCAGTCAATTCCACGGCATTCTCAAGAATTGGGTATCGCTCAGACCACATTATGGCGTATTTTGCGTAAGGATCTTGGTTTACACGTATACAAAATCAAGCTGACTCGAGAATTGAAGCCGATGGACCATTTGAAGCGACGTACGTTCTCCGATTGGGTTCTGGAGAAGATGCGCCAAGATGATGAATTTCATCGCAAAATCATCTTCAGTGGCGAAGCTCATTTTTAGCTCAATGGGGTCGTCAATAAACAAAATATGCGTTATTGGTCCGGTGAAAATCCACATGTGCTTCGTGAATCACCACTTCATCCACGGTTTGCATGCCGGCGGCGTTATTATTTTTTCGTCGAGGATAACGATCGTCACGTTACTGTGAATGGTCAGCGTTATCGCGCCATGATCACCGATTATTTTTGGCCCGAATTGGAAGATATGGACTTGGACGACATGTGGTTTCAACAGGATGATGCCACAAGCCACACAGCACACGCTACAATCGATTTATTGAAAAGTAAGTATGGTGTGCGTGTTACTCAAGAAATGGGCCAATCGATTGGCTGCCTCGTTCATGCGATTTAACGCCGCTTGACTATTTTCTGTGGGCTACGTTAAGTCATTGGTTTATGCCAACACGCCGACGACGTTGGAAGAGCTCAGGGCCAACATTGAACGCGAAATAGCGGCCGTTTCGGCCGAGTCGTTGAAAATTGGGTCCAACGAATCGACCGATGCAAACGTGCCCGCGGTGGCCATATGAACGAAGTCAAGTTCCATTCATAAATGTTTTGATTGTATTTCCAGCCGATAATAAAGTTTTTGAAATATCTCAAATGGTTTGCGTTTTATTTAAAAAAAAAAAATTTGTCAAGTCCTTATTGGAAAACCCTATATGTATGAAAGTTTATCGTTTACTCTGCCCCAGCGTTCGCTATCATTTTTTTCGAATATATTCGAATATAAACGTAATTTAAACGAATCAATTCAAAAATATGGGACCATAAAATATGTAATTCAAAAGGAAACATGGAATATTATAAAGGTCCTAAATGACTGACCAGTAGGTCAGAAGTAGGAAAAAGAAAAAACGTGCAAGTAAATATTACAACACAATTTTATAAACATATACCTACAATTTCATGCAATGACATCTCCTCTGCATTTGCGCACGAGTATAAGAGAGAAAATTGCATATTCTTTGGAGGATGAGAGGAGAGTGGAGGAAATTATTCTTGCATAGGTATAAATCCAAATGTGACACTAGAAGCTGCATAAAGTACTTATCAGTGAAATAGATGTTAGATTTACAAAAGAGCTCTAAATTGTATTATAACGCAATGTATTATTGTTAAATTTGGTGTACAATAGTTAAAGTTGATACACGACCTTACGGATAATGATGAAGAAAGAGTGTGAGGCTGCTAAAAATCTGTATATCATCTTCATCGATCTGGAAAAAACATTCGATAGCATTTCAGACGATTCTAATATCTCAAATTTACCGAAGACCAAAAAGAGACTCAAATGCACAACAGGAATAACCGAAGAATATGGAGTTAACGCCGAAGTACAAATAGGTAGTGGTCAAAGTCGTTGTATTTCAGTGTGCAAGATTTTATATTTATGTTAAGTAGCAGAAAGATGAATTCTTTATTTTAGTTTTTACTTAATTTTTTTTTTAAATAAGGCTTTAGATGAAACGGTTTAAATGTCAGTCATACATATACCAAATATCTGGACTGCAGCATGAACCATCGTTTCAAAATGCGAAATATTATATTTAAAGACTTAAGTTAAGTCGGAAACGATCAGGAAAATTGCAACGAGGACATGGAGGTAGTAGTGTGGGGTGGTTGATATTTAGCGAGAACTCCTCAAACATGTATGAAAAATATAAAAGATAAATGACAGCATATAGACGAAAATTATGTGAATATATGAAGAAATCAGTGTATTCAGTATACGGTTTTACTTGTCTACTTCTTCCTTTTACATTTCCACCAAAAAAAACTGTTGGAAATTTTTCTCACAAAAAAACTTATTAAGTCGGTATTATTTTCAATTAATAATAACAATTCTTGGGCTTTTTTTAAAAGAAAGAATAAATCAAAGGAAACGATTTTCAAATTTTTTTTTGTAATCAAAAAAAATAAATAGAGGTAATGGTTATCTTTAACTTTTTCAAATAAAAATCGTCATTTTTAAATAACTTGAATGTAATGTAATCAGTGTCTTCCTTTTAAAAATATCTTTCATACACATACACATACATATATTCAGTACATTTGACCTTGACTGACTTTTACATTAGCTTTCTTCTACACTGAGTTATTCGCGAATCATTTTACATATCATTATTACTTATCTAACATATTTTATTTAACTTGATCTTGTAAAAGTCAGTCAAGGTCAAATGTTTTAGTATTATTGGAAAGGTCTTTTTAAAAGGAAAACACTGATTACATTCGCATTGTTCCAAATGATTTTTATTTTTGGAATCGTCTTATCGACGATTTTTATTTGAAAAGTTAAAGATAACTATTAGTTCTGATTTTTTTGATTACATATCTTTTTTACTCGTAACTTTTTTTTTTCGTGAAAACATTATAGAAAACAACTATTGAAAATCTTTTCGAAATACAAATCGAAGAAAATAATTGATCTTAATATTTATAGAAACAAATCAAAATTAATCCTTACACAATCATAGTTTCTTGTAAAAATTTATTTTAATTATTATAGAAAATTTTTTTTGAAAGAGTCGTAACACTTAGACCCTTGCTTGCTGCTCGTACACTGGCACATATTCGTTTAAGCGCAGATACCTTTTTAAACATATTTCTTAATTAAAAAAAAAAAAACAATGCAAGAAAACCTTTTTTTTTATTATTTGTTTTAATATTATTTAATAAGTAAATTAAATTTGTGACAAAAGTTTCCCTCAATTCAAATTAATTTTATTTTTTTTGTTATTTATTTCTTTACAAAAGCAAAATGAAAGGCATGTTCGTTTAAACGCACTCACGAAATCTTTAAGTAATAATAAAGTTAATAACTTGTAGATTTTCCATCCTTTTGGATCAACTCGAAAATCCTGTTTGGCATCGATTTAACAAGGTTTTGGAGGATTTCGGTACTAATTTCATCCCAAACTTGCTTTATTTTGGTTTTAAGCTCCTTTACTGTTAAAAAGCTTCCGGTTTTTTGTTTTTCCGCGTTTATTTTGCACCATGATACCCCATAGATTTTCTATGGGGCTTAAGTCAGGACTGCAAGGTGGCCATTGCAAAAGCGGGATATTTCGCTCTCTAAACCACTCCAAAACGCCTGTGAGACATGGATAGAGGCGTTTTCCTGTTGGAAAATGAAGTCATCTTCCATTTTATTTTCAATAAAATTTATGAGGACGTCATCCAACATATCCGTGTAAGTCTGCGAATTCATTTTTGTGGGTACAAAGCAAATTGTGGCCTTCCCTCGGGCAGAGAAAGCCAACCACACCATCACACTGCCGCCTCCAAAATTTCACTTGGACATACGGACCTCTTTGTTTCGCAAATCATGCCAATAACTTGCCATCGAGTCGGGACCATCTAAATTGAATTTCTTCTCGTCCGAAAATATAATTTTGTCCCACTGAAATGTCCAGTGCATGTATCTGCGACCAAATTCCAGGCGGGCTGCAATATGATGCGATCTTAAAAAGGGTTTGCAAAGGGAGAATATATGCGATGTGTTTTTTTGTAAGAGGAAGATTGTGTTTTTGTTTTATTTGACTGGAGTTAAGTTTATTTTCTGTTGCCTCTCGTCTAATGGTTTCAATTTGTCGTTTGTTGAGTTTCCGGTTACCTTTTGTAGGCTTTTTAACTCCATATTTTTCTTTTTTCTTCAAAAAATTACGAATAACACATTCTGATCTGTTAATGCGACGACCAATTTCTCGATTAAAACAAAACATTGATTTCTTCACAGTTGAAATCAAAATTGTCTCAATATGAGAATCCGGTAAAATATTTACCATTTCATGCATTTAGTGATTAAAACATTTTGCACCCACGTTTGTCACTCTATAACTGCAAATGTCGTTGCTTAGTATTTACAAATGCCCAATGTTAAGATATCGATACCTCTCATCCAATAATTCTTTTTAAGAGAAATGGTTGGTTCTTCACTAAGATATAGATTATTGAAATGGTATAAGACAACGTTTGTTTATTATAGAAATGTATTTTCATTTTCTATGTATTTTTATGTTCTACTCGTATGCCTGAATCTTTTGTCCATCTACGTTGATGAACTGCTAGGTTATTTATTGTAGAAAAACACCAATGCAGATAAACAAATCGTACAGTCTGCACAATTATTCTTTTGTTTTACTTTTTTTATTTTCACTTTAAATAAATTTGACTTGAATTTTTAATAAAACTGCAACTAGTAAACTACGACTACTCTTAATATGTGGCTTGTTTAATATTTTTATTATTATTATTTTTATTATCATTATTTTTATTACTATATTGTAAAATGTTTGTGTGGGTACAAATGATAGAACTTATTCTTTTCAATACAAATCCCTTTATTCAGTACAGTTACAATTCACTATTTAATTCTTTCTCTCAGTACAATTCAATTTCTCAACCACTTATACTTTTCTTATCTTTTACTTAAACCACTTAATCACTTCTTCTAATTAACACTTTAAATTCAACTTTGGAACTGATTTGCATACCTTTGGGATGCTGGTATTTATACTCGAATGACATACTTCGAGAACAATCCACGTCATCCAGCGTTCCATACAATTTCCAATTTGCTAGAAAATTCGATTCTACTCTCCTCGACTGACTTTGCTAATCCAGTATCGAAACCTTCTAGTCTTCGAGTTTCGACATTTTCTGCTAGATGTCGCTGCTCACATTTGAGTGGTTATCACATTGCTCCCTCCCTACAGTTGTTCGTCCCGAACAACTTCGTCATTCAGCATCCCGTTGAAATGACACATTCTATCCAAATGGACCACTTTAAATTTTCCTCGATCCCCACGCTGGATCCGGTAGACAACGTCATTAATGCGGGTTATCACCTTGTATGGACCTTCCCAGTCCTGTTGCAATTTTGGTGATTTGCCTTTCTTACGCTGAGGATTATACAGCCAAACCAGATCTCCTTCGTTGAAACCGGAAGATTTCGCCTTGATATCGTACCTAGTTTTCATGCGGCTGCTTGCTAGCTTCAACTTTTCTCTGGTGGTCTTCATGCAATTTACGAATCCTGCCGCGTAAGTCATTCACGTAGTCGTTCACCTCTTTGGGCTCTGTCGGTGGGGATCCGAATTTTGCTTCACTTGGCAACCGAATTGTTTGACCAAATAAGATCTCGGATGGTGTGTGCCCTGTTGAGCTATGGACCGCGTTTCGGTAGGCCATTAAGAAGAGGGGTATGTGTCGATCCCAATCCCGCTGGCAGTTGCTGACAACCTTAGATAGATGCTCATTCAAGGTCCGATTGAATCGCTCGACCATTCCATCAGATTGAGGGTGTAGTGGCGTTGTCCTTGTCTTTCTTATTCCCAAATATTGGCATATTTCCTGGAAGACTTTTGATTCAAAGTTTCGCCCTTGATCAGAGTGCAGCTCCATTGGGACCCCAAATTTGCTCACCCAGTTGTTGACTATCTGTTCGGCTACGGTCTTAGCCTCTTGATTTGGGATGGCAAACACTTCCGGCCACTTACAGAAGTAATCCATGACTACGAGAGTATATCGGTTTCCATTAAAGGTTTCGGGAAACGGCCCAGCGATGTCGATGGCTATTCGTTCGAAAGGTGCTCCGACATTGTATTGTTGCATTTGTCCATGTGGCTTTACTTTTGGACCCTTGGTAGCCGCACACCTTATGCACTTTTTGCACCAATTCTCGACATCTTGTTTAGCGCTTAGCCAATAGAAACGTTCCCTTACCTTTTCCAACGTCTTGTTTATTCCCAAATGGCCTCCTGAGATTCCGTCATGTATTTCATAGAGCACTTGGTTGACTCTGGACCGTGGCACAATTAGCTGCATACGAGATGTTGTCCCATCTACACTTTCCCATTTTCTCTTCAGCAATCCATCTTGCACAAAAAGCGAGTCCCACTGTGCCCAGTATGCCTTCAGAGTTTGGCTCCGATCTGATATCTGCTGCCAGCTTGGTCTTTCCTCGTGTTCCTTCCAGGCCAATATTGGTTCGATGTCATTGTCTGCCTGTTGGGAGGAACGGACTTCGTCTATACTCCAACCCTCTATTGGCTCAGTCCTGATCATTTGGATAGTTGCCTGTTGTTTCGCTTCTTTACCACTGACTACTTCTGCTGGGCGGTTTTCGTTGCATTGTTTTACCTGTGAGACTGGGATAATTACCCTGGAGTCGACTCCTACTACAGACTTCTGCCCCGCGAAGTAAGCATTTCCTAACTGATGGCTTCTGGAAATTTGACCGGTTTCTTGGTAGCCGTTTCTGCCGGTTTTTCTTTCTATTTGCCTGTAACCCCAGTGCAGGCAGCCTTCTCGTCGTACCGGTTCTTTACAATGCCCTTGCAAATGTCCTACTTTATCGCAGTTCCAGCAGCGCATTCTTCGGCTCTCCCGCGGGATATTTCGTTGCATAGTAGTTGGTCTTGAGCAGGAGCATTCACCAGATACTATTTCCCTTACGAAATGCATTCCTTTGGAAGCCTGATTGGATGCTTCCATCGCCAGAGCGAAGGCAAGTGCTTCAGCAAGGGTTCTTTTCCCGGCCATCCTTACTGCTGATTGTAGCTTCAAATCTGCAATTCCCCTGATGAATGCGTCCTTTGCCATTTCGTCGATTATTTCCTGGCCTGCGGTGGGATATGACAAATGTGCCAGTCTACTCACGTCTGCTTGGAGCTGCTGCAGTGTTTCTCCTCGTTGCTGCATACGGCCTTGCAATTGAACCTTGTAAACTTCCCGCATGTGGCTATCCCCAAACCGTTTCTCGATAGCCTGCACTAAAACCATATAGTCTCTATTCTTTTCGATATCGATTGTTTGTAACAATTGTGCCGCAGGACCACGTAAGGCCATCGCTAGGGCAAAGCACTTTTCCTCATTGTCCCAGTCGTTTGCACAGGCAGCCATTTCAAACTGCTTCTTATAAGTAGACCATGAGGTCTGGCCATCGAATGAGGGAGGTTCCAAATCTTTTCTCCTTGGACCGCTTAAAGAACATTCTCGCAGTTTCTGTTTTCGCACTGTGTCGAGCTCTTTTGCCAGTTGCTGAACTTTGCTGTCCATTTCTTCGAATTTTTCGCCAACATTCTTCTTTATTGTATCAATTTTGTCATCAACGTTCTTCTCTATTCTATCAAATTTGTCATCAACGTTCTTCTCTATTCTTTCAAATTTGTCATCGATTTCTTCGAATTTTTGCTGGAGAATGTTCTTTTGTTCTTCCAGATTATTCTTTTGTTCATCCATTTTCTGTTGAAGACCGTGCAGATTGTTGGTTTGTTCGTTGAATTTTTGTTCAATGCTGCTCTTCTGCTCGTCCATTCTTTGTTCCAGACTGTTCTTCTGTTCGTCCATTTTTTTGTTTTGTTCGTCCATTTTTTTGTTTTGGTCGTCCATTTTTAATAAGAGGAGTTGCATCATTGCAGCCATGTCATTGCCGGTACTTGTCTGTTCATCCTCGTCAACATCAAAGGAATATGCATCAGGATCATGTCCCTCGTTGTTCAAAGCCTCCTGAAGACGGAGCACCAGGCACTTTTTCCTCCACTGGCGCTGAGGCTTCTCTTGTTCAACTCGGATTTGAGTTGGACGAGGGTCAACTGCAATAGTTTTCGACCCATTCTAGCTTTTTCAAATAGTCAGAAAACACTTTTTTTTTTTTTTTTTTACACACAATAAGTCCTATCCCACTGCTGACACCAATGTAAAATGTTTGTGGGTACAAATGATAGAACTTATTCTTTTCAATACAAATCCCTTTATTCAGTACAGTTACAATTCACTATTTAATTCTTTCTCTCAGTACAATTCAATTTCTCAACCACTTATACTTTTCTTATCTTTTACTTAAACCACTTAATCACTTCTTCTAATTAACACTTCAAATTCAACTTTGGAACTGATTTGCATACCTTTGGGATGCTGGTATTTATACTCGAATGACATACTTCGAGAACAATCCACGTCATCCAGCGTTCCATACAATTTCCAATTTGCTAGAAAATTCGATTCTACTCTCCTCGACTGACTTTGCTAATCCAGTATCGAAACCTTCTAGTCTTCGAGTTTCGACATTTTCTGCTAGATGTCGCTGCTCACATTTGAGTGGTTATCACAATATTATTATTATTGCTATTACATATTATTATTATTATTTATTTTTTTTATTTCCATTTTTTGGAAAGTTCTTAGCCATACACATTCTTAGTTTAGTATTTTAATTTAATGTGGCAGTATTTAAAATAAGCCAAAAAGGTAAGAAAACAGACAAAACCAATGCTAAATGACAATGATCATAGTGATTAAATAAACCAAATAAAAAGCACATAAAAGAAGATAATAAGTAAATGTAAACGACGATTGAATGACATACAAATATGAATGCACGTACATACGAGTACGAGCAGATATGTATATGCATGTGCTGTACATGTTAAATGGCGGTAAAAATATTTATAAATTTGTACCAAGATAAAAAAGAAAAGATGACATAACAAAATAAAGTATACGCCAAAGGGTTTTTTTAAGTACTCAAATATCGGCGTAGGTTTTCAATTACAGGAAATTTTGAATGTATTATAGGACAGAACAGCTAAACGATGATGATAAAGAAACTACCATGTATGACTATCCATCGGCACTTAAGGGGAGATATGAACCTAGAAAGGTCGAAAAAAAAAACGTTTTTTTTTGCATTTTCTTGGAGCTTAAGGTCTCAAGAATAACTGGTGAAAACGCCAAGTCAATATTTCAAAAAATAAGCCAGTTACAGCCGAGAGAGTGAAACGAGTTTTGTAGCGTTGAACCAAGAGGCAGGTAGCGACAAGCGACGCTTCGAACAGAGCGTCCGTACACCTATTTTATGATCCTATTTTGTTTTTGGGCGTGCTCGGCTCCAGGTATAATGGAAATAGCATACACCTATTATTATTTGCCTATCGATGATTCCATGTAGGTTGACAAATTTCATGCATTATTCATTCCCAGATTTTCAAACGCGTTTTTCTCAAAACAACGTTTTTCAAATCGGGACCCAAAATTTTTCGAAAACCAATGAACCGATTGTCTTGAATTGCCTCGTGGTTATTCTATAAACCATTATCTAGTACTTGTCATAGGATTTTTTTTTTCGTTACTTAGTTTTTATTTTATAGGCAAAATAATAACTAATTTTTGGTCCAAAAATCCAAAAATGTTGGCCCATTTATGTTCAAACAGCCGCCATTTTGTCATAAAATAATATTTTCAAAATCGGCTATGACAAGTACTAGATTATAATATCTAATTTAATATTCTATTTGTTTTTTTTTTCAGATGATTTTTGAACAAACGCCAGTGGGTACCGTTTGCGCAGATTTTTTTATGACGCTGCAAGAATCATACAATATCCTTGTATATTTTTGATATTTTTAAATCAAGAAAATTAAACATATTTCTGAATGTGTATACTTTAAGATAGTTAAACGCCCAATCCGAAATTTCAAATAGTTTTCCTTAAAAAAATACACAAAAATTACCTTTTTTCCGGCTCCTAGGTGTATATCTCCCCATAAGAGAGGTGGGAAAAGTCATATACAAACATAGTTGTAAAAAATAGGTACAATCCCACCTAATTTTTCTTTAATAATCGTTGAAAAATAATCTTCAGCGAAGAATCGTGCTTCTGTCGCGTTGGCATCAAAATTCGTTTCTGAACTGGATAGATAAAACTTTTGTTCTTTTCAAAGTTCTTTCTTGTACTGACTAGTACAACATCCAAGAGATGGACTTTACTTGCTTAAGGTCCTAATCTATCACTGCAGTAACTCTCAACAACTGTACATATTGCTTGATAATTTCTCATTTTTCCAATAGCAGCTTCGCTATTTTCCTCACCGCAAATGTCATCAAGTCGTTCGCGTTTCATAAAACAACACAACAAGCTCTTATTTTTGAGTGTGTAAAAACCACAAGAATTTCATCTATCGTCGACTGAGAAGTGTTTTGTTCCATACGCTACTTTTGTCGTTTTTGAGTTAGAAACGGATTCTATGGTAATTTCTATGTATGCTCTTTTTAAATCTGTGATTCTGTCTTTCCAATCACGAGATAGAGAAAATATTAACAAAGTTGAGAATTGGTTTGTCCCACGTGCACTTGTGTTAAGGAAAATCTATGTATATGAGACACTGATCGCAAACAAAATTTTAGTATTGGTTTGTTCCAACTCCATTACAGTTGTGTAGATATTCGATATTATGAAGACATGAATTCAGTTACTGGCTGAACACAATATTCTTATTTTATAGTATTTTTTGAATAAACACTTTGTTAATAAAAAAGATGAAATCGATTTTTCTTTTCAAATTTTATCATCCAACTCCATGCTTTCTTGCCTTTCAGATAATTTGGATGAGAATTGCTTTCTTTGTGACATATCCATTTTTTTGTGTTCCACGTGTATGGAAAAAAAAATCACTTACAAAATATAGTGTGTCCCACACACAAGCCAAAAATGTAGACTTTTACGTTAATTAACGTAGCTTGGTTTAGCACTTTGAAAATTGGTAGGTGAACTCTTTATAAGACTAACTTCAGGTTAAAAAAATAAAAAAATCATATCACACAGTTTCGGAGTACCAAGTACGCAAACCTTTAAATGCGCTTTTCTCGAAAAAGTGCCAATGGCGTATGGAACAAACCAATTCTCGGGCGACGCTGTGCTGGGAATCGATGTGCGAATACAGACAGCAGACATACGTTTGTACATATTTTGGTTTGGTTTTATACAGTTATATACGAAATGATATTATCAAAAAACAGAGGACCATCCCCGAATGTTGTCTAGAACTATGACCACCTGAAACGTTTTTGGTGACACTGTTTTATGCTTATTTTGCTTCTGCGGCCAAAGCGTTGATATTGTTGATCAGATGATATAAGAATTTAATAAACTCATAACAAAGTTGTCATAAACTCTTTCATATCCTAACAACTCTGCACATAAAATTATTAAAAAGTCTACTTGTTGCCGTGTTAAGCTTTTGAATTGACTGACACTTAGCAGATTTTATGACAGAAATCGACAAATCATCTGCTAATGCAATTATATCTTCTTTAACTTCAACTGATTGTATAGGGTGACCAGATAAGAACGATAGGGAAACAAATTTAATTAAATCAACAACGGTGTGAGATATAACATTGATTCTGGCTTTATTTTGAAGCTACTCGTACGTTCATGGCATTATGTGTGAAATAGCACATCATTCAAATGGCCGCCTTAGCTTCGCTGGTAGTGCTTCAGGAATCGGTCCAATATGTGCGGCATTATTCCGGCAATAGCGTGTCGAATGTTCACCTTCACCGAGAATATAATCGAATGGTGTCAAATCGCATAATCGCGGCGGCCAATTGATGAACGCCCACCGTGAGGTGACCCAGTCGCCAAATTTCTCCTTTACAACGGCGAGCATTGAGTCACTTGTATGTAGCGCCGTCTTGTTGGACCCACAGCTCGGATATATTGATGTTGTTGAGCTCTGACCACAGAAAATCGGTTAACATCGCTCTCTAGCTGAAACCATTGACGGTAACGGTGTATCCTTCCTCATTTCGGAAAAAATAAGGTCCGATGATGCTGCCATGTCATAAGCTGCACCAAACAGTCAATATTTGTGGATGCATTGATGCTTGGCCGAGCGCTTGTGGATTCTTCTCACTCCAATAGCGGCAATTTTGCTTGTTGACATAGCCGCTGAGATAAAAATGGGTCTCGTCCGGGAAGATGATTTTTTGGCCAAAATCCGGATCTCCAGCCAACATTTCCAGCGCCCAATTAGCGAACTCACGGCGTTGTCTATGGTCGTCCGCAAAATAAGTCGGGTTGAAAATCTTGCGATGCCCAATCAAGATGACCTGCGCCGAATCGACAATTCGGGGTCTTTTTGGATACTGGCCGCTACGGCAGCTATATATTCTTCATTTCGCACCAATCTCATTCTGCTTGGTGGCTTCCAAAGAGTGTACTCTGCTCAAACTTTTCCTCGGTGGGACGAATTGCCTGCACACTGAAGCCATGATGACGACCGACCTCACGACGAAATTCACGTTGTGTATATTTACAACTGAGCCGGATTTTCGATAATATTTTTTAATAATTTCCGCACATTCGGCAAGCGTAAAACGATGTATGATGAAATGGCAAACCTTACTGAATATTTTGAGAACTGGTAACTTTGACAGCTGCTGAAACATAACAATTGGAAAAACTATCATCGCTATCTGGTCATCCTTTAAATCCTGACCTTATCTTATCCGGAATATAGCTGAATTGATCATTTCGCTATCAAAAGCTTGTTAACAAAAAAAAAAAAAAAAAAACACTCCTCCATATTCATGTGATATTCCTAACTTGGCCCAAGAATTTATAGGTACCTAACCATCTCATAGTACTCACTGCCAACAAGTTAAATTTATATGAAATTAATTTACCTTCCAGTTGGCTGAATACGGAATTTATAACAGTTGTGCTATGTAGACATTCCAGAAAACAATATGATTCATCGATCCTTATTCAAAGCCCGGTATGGGTTTCATTAACAAATGGATTTTAGCTACCTACGCAGAATGTCAAGCCATGTTAACTAAATTTGACAACGCTTGATTGTATTTCCAATTTTAATCAGCATACATAAAGGTTTGTACGCGTAGTTTCTAAGCAGCGCCGCGAGGAGTAAGGACAGCGCCTCATAACCAACAGTTTTTACGTTGTTGATTAAATTCCAGTATTTTTTTTTTTTTTTAGCTTAGTTCGTACATATTTTTACATGATCTTATCAGATAAAGGAAGTAAAGCTTTTGGCAATCATCTTAATAAAAAATACTTTTAAAATAATTTGAACTTTCTTGACTTTCTTTATATACATACATAGGTACAATACTTGTTCGTATGATATTTGTTTTATTGAATAAGCTGATTTCATTTGAGGTCTCTCCGCAACTTTCTAAAGCAAGCAAAAACTTGAATTTATTTTGCTATCTATGGGTATGAGTGTGGTATATTTATTAAATCCAATTCGCAAAGTGTTCGTTTCCATTGTCGCAAGTTGCAATCCAGTGGCACGATCAAAAGTGATTTACTTGGAACAATTTACTTATTTATTTTATTTTCCTCACCCATGGTCAACATCGTCAGGGTGCACAAATCAGCGAACGAGGTAGTAAAGTAAAGCCATATGCATATATGTACATATATGGATGGGTTTTAAATTGTAGAAATATACATATGTATGTAAGAGTATCCAATAAATGGATTTCCTAAATCTAGCGCACTAAAATTATTAAGTCTAATAGATACTATTGCGTCGCACCATCTTTAAAGCGGGTAATCATTTCTAATGAATGTGAATGTTAGCTTAGCTCAGCTTCGCTAAGCGTTTGCCATTTGTGGTATTTTGCAATTTATTTGCTTAGCAGCGCGTGAATCGCTAAGGCTTATTCGATGTGCACAGTTGATGTTTTCTCATTTCTTACAAACAAGACATTCTTTACTCCAAGAAATGAGCTCTACACAAAAATTTGGCTTTATATATGTATGTATATGTACATATGTACAATGTCCATTTATCATGTCTCTACCCGTTTGTTCAATTTGTGAACCATTTTCACCTATTTAACTGCAGTGTTATAATTTCTTAACAGTTAGAATTAATCAAAGTCAATGTGTAGAAAAGTATTGCTGAAAACCGTTGTTGCATTAAGCATTATTACGTAATTTAAGTTGTTCGAAAACAATGAATTTGTGTAAATACCATATATTAGTATGTATTAAATCTACATATATGGGTGCATATATGTACATATATGTATGTACATACATTTTTGCCTCGTAAAATACAAGGCATGGAACTGATACAAGATTGTCAGCATTCAATTTTATACGCACTTACATTACGTTGTATTGTAACATACAAATGTCGCATGAAGCTTGTTTGGTTACCTTGACATTGGCAAAATACTGCTTGGGTTTAGCTCATTTCAAGACCTAATCCATTATGGGATACAAGAAATATCGATTTAAAATTGCTTCTACTTTATATTTATTATTTTTTATTGATTTTACCAAAGAGGGACTGTGGTTTCGGTTTCCGGGTTGTTTGATTTATTTTTGACAAATATAAGTTTTAGAAATATTTATATTTTTCAACGAAATAACAATCAATAAAAAAAAGGAAGCCGCTACATTTCCATATGTTTCCTTTTTAATTTTTTTGAAGAGCTGTTTTACATAATAAAGCTTTCTGATGAAATCCACTCCTTCCGTATTATTTTTTCAGAAAAAGTGGTGCAATAGTCTATAAAAAGATGACTATTAGTTTTAATAATAAGTACGTAAAAGATCACCCCTGGATATAAGAACTCTATTTCTTATATCTCTATACTAGAGAATTGCCAGATATTATGACTTTATACTTCCATAATGGAAAATGAATTCTAATGTCGCTTTCCGCGAAAATATCTGTATTCGACTATGAATTTTAATGAATATATTAGATAAAATATCCATGAAACTGAAATCGGAGGATGAGCATATCACTTTGAGCTTGGATTGGAGCTATGCAAATGCCTAACTAATTGTTCCAGAAGGAATCCTGAATATAAGTACGGAGTGATTAGTATGATAACACTTTGTCCAATTTCTGTCATCAAACCGACCATTACGACCGATATTCCTCCGATTAATCTAAATTTACAGTGTCTTGGATAGAAAAATTGCAAGGAAGCGAGAAGAAAAACATGTGTGAAGTAGATAGAGACGGAAAAACGCATTTAAATAAAAACCTTGAGTGGGCTCATCGTTACAAAGATGTGGACTGGGCCAATATCATTTATATTGATGAAGTTTCATTTTCTTCGAAAGCCTTCAAATGAACAATCAACATTTAGAATGGTTACAACGAATATTTACGAAAAAATTAGAACACTTTGAAACAGTTTATGGATCAATTGATACCGTAAGTTAATCTTAGACAGGGATTTCACTGCTAAATTTATGGAGAATTCATACGATACATTTCAATTTTAAAAGGACAGCCTGCAGAATGAACAGATCAACTTTAAGTGTTTTGTTTGGTGAGATCAAGGTCATCTACGTATCTGGTGACACTGCGTAAAATTTTCGGAGGTTTTCTTTTTGAACAAGAATTAAGAATCAACATAACATCGCAATTTTCTTCGTATTTGTCACCATAAATATTAATAGGATTCTTATTGCTTACAAGGTTTAAGGTTTGTTGAAAAAAAGTAAGTCTACCAAGAAGTTCTATGACAATAAGCGACGAGTATTATTCAGAAAATTTTTTTATTTATTTATAGTACACTACCGAGGTACATTTAAAAAAATAAATGAAAAACAGGGTACAATTCGTTGAAGAATTCCCTTTGACATTCTATCAACTTTCATTCAACTAGAATACTATCCAGATGACGTACAACTGCTGTTAAAAGGTTCCTGTCAGGAACATGACATTTCGCGGAACTTGGTTGACTGTGAAAATCAAACTCTCATTTTTCTGCTTTCTGTTCACTTAGAATAGTATTCTCATCCAAAACGGCTCTATGACCCTCGTTGTTCAAAATCTTTACGAAAAGCTACAAACGAGAATCCTATTTTTCGTACCAAAGAAACATTTTTCAAATCTCATTGTCCTAATTTCTGTAAGTTCTAGCTGAACCTAATCGTTACTTTTTGTTTTCTGTCAGAAGTGATGATTTTTTTACCAACGCCTTTTATTTGTTGTTTTGAAGTCAGTCTACGTGTTTTTAATGATTTCTCCATTACTGTTGATACCTGCTGCTTGCGATTACAATTGCTAAAAATCACAAACAAAGTATATAATAACATTCTGCTTAGTGTTTTTCTTAGACGTCCACTTCTTGTTCTGGGATCACTGCTTCCTGCTTATTATTATTATAGTTAGAATAGCACAAAGTCGCAGGGACGTAGGGATAACACGATGCACGATCTAGTGGTAGAAAATTGTAAATTGCATAGTGTGTCACCTTAAAAACTCTTGGATAATACTAGCTACTTGAATATCTCTCACAAAGACTGCAATCGGCAGTTAATAATTTATCTAAAAACATTGAAGGTTGTGCAAAAGGTTAATAGCACTGGACCGAAATGAAGCAAACGAAGAGATCTACTAAGCTCTAACAAATTTCTACAAGCACAGCCGTAGAGCAGGACGAGGTGGTGACGCCAAATAAAGATAACGGAAATACAACGTATTAGGTTTAAAAAAAAAACAGCAACAACTACTTATTCCAATAAGGACTTGACAACTTTTTTTTAAATAAAACGCAAACCATTTGCTGTGTGGCTTGTGGCATCATCCTGTTGAAACCACATGTCGTCCAAGTCCATATCTTCCAATTCGGGTCAAAAATAATCGGTGATCATGGCGCGATAACGCTGACCATTCACAGTAACGGGGCGATTGTTATTGTCGACGAAAAAATATGGCCCAATAACGCCGCCGGCATGCAAACCGCACCAAACAGTTATTTTTTGTGGATGAAGTGGTGATTCATGAAGCACATGTGGATTTTCATCCGACCAATAACTCATATTTTGCTTATTGACGAACCCATTGAGCCAAAAATGAGCTTCGTCACTGAAGATGATTTTGCGATGAAATTCATCATCTTGGCGCATCTTCTCCAGAACCCAATCGGAGGACGTACGTCGCTTCAAATGGTCCATCAGCTTCAATTCTTGAGTCAGCTTGATCTTGTATAGGTGTAAACCTATATTGAGCGATGCCCAATTCTTGAGAACGCCGTGGAATTGACTGATTTGGATCATTTGCTACGGACGCCTGAACTGCAGCGATATTTTCGACCCTTCGACCAACCCGTTGTCTCACTGACATGGCAACATCACACAACGAATAAGTAGACTCAAATTTTTGCACTAAACTTATTATTGCCTGTCTACTAGGGCGAGAATTACGACCGAAAATTGGAGTTAACGCTCTTAAAGTTGCAGTCACCGACTCCGAATTTCGGTAGAAAATTTTTATAATTTGCAGACGTTGCTCGTTCGTGTTATTTACGAGTACCATGATGAAAATATTGTGTTTACTGAATAAATTGACAGTTTTATGATTAGTAAAAGAGTGCGTTCACAAATTAAATTCAAAGTTGTCAAGTCCCTATTGGAAAACCCTTTATAAAACTGCAACGTCTCATGCGCATTAATGTAATGGATTTTTGGTGCTGATATATTTGGCGCTGTTTTCCATATTTGCATGTGCCAACATGATAAGAATAGATCTTGTCTTCTCATATTCTCTTTATGTGTGCAATTTGATGAATTGATGGCTTACGTTCGTTAAAAAAAAAACGATATTAGTTTTAGACAGTTTAGAGGGTACCTTTTCATCTTGATGGGGCAAACAACGCTGAGGCTACATTCACCAGGACTACTTTCTTCGGAAAAAATCTTGGATATTGAGTAGATATCGCCTCCAGCTGCATTAAACAGTTAGGCTAGTACGCCACCCGGTCTATCAGACTTGTTATACATACTTAAACTTAGATAGTGCTATAATATGTCTTCTTTCTCCACTTTGATCTGGGGACGAAAATCTTAGGTTTCAAAGCCCAGATTAAATGATTCAGTCTGCCTAAGAGTTAGCTACTTAAATTCCTTGCTCATCTTTACATGTTTTTGTTTGCGACTTATTACTTGGCACGTCAGCACGTCTCTTCTGCTTAATGTATTAGGTGGAATATAAGAAAACAAGAAAATAAACAAGTACAATAACAAGTGAGCCCAAGAGAACCATCTACGAAGGGATATGGTTGAGAACTTAAAAACTATGTTAATTACAATAGCATAAATCAGTTATGTATTCTATATTTTGCTAACTTTTTACAATAAAATTGATATTCAAAATTAAAGAAAAAAAAATTCCAGAAATAAGCCAACCAGTAAGGAAATTACATTTTTTCAATATCTTAAAAATATTTCCTCGATCGAAGATAGGTCATAACAAAATATACAAAACCGAAAAGATGTTCTACATTTGATACGTTTTCCAAGAAAATCCAGGCTACATCTTCATACTTACATTGGGTTCAAGCCCTGAAATGCATTAATAAAGAAATAAAGCCGATCAATCGAGACGTAAAGAATAGTCAAAAAGGATTCGCGGCAGGTAGGAAAAGATTATCGAGCACTGAGATATGTTGCCAGAAACTGCATACGATGGCGCGTATGTTTTAAAGAACCAAAAGGAAATACAAAATATATGTACATAGTTTAGTAAGTCAGTATAATCCGATTAATGCAACGACAATTAGGATAAGGAGAGAAAAAATGTGCACTCGTATAAACTAAGAAACAATTTTTTAATACATAGGTATAATAAAATATTGATTTTCAAAGATTTTGAGTAACGTTGAGGAAGCATTTGATGAAACATTGCAATGTTTATTTGGTGCAGGCTAATCTCTATATAATGACACACAAAATAATTGTGTACTTTCAAACACATACCAACATTAGTCTATTTTTTGTTCGTTTTTGTTGGCTTTATTCTTACCCATATAAACTCTTCCGCTCTGCGTCGTTAAAAAAACAATTTTAAAATTTTAAATTAGAAAAAAAAAATGCATTTTTACAACGGAAGTAAATATGACATATACAAAAGTATGAGGACGGAGGACAATAGCAAATCGTATTTCTTCAGAGCAGCGATTATATTTATAATGCCATCATGATCAACAATTAAAACAATACATCGAGCCTACATGATATACGGATACGTAAACAGAAGGCAAAGAATTTTTTATGCTGTGCGACACAAAACACATTGAATAGCAATGCGAAACCTCTAGACACACCGCACACTTTTGCAACTAAACACAAATACCCCTTTCAGTTCAATCTCTCTTCCAAACACCTTCTACACAATTGTATCTATTCTTGATGCAGTTTATTCAAACTTTCTTTTCTTTTACAAATGCTTGCTGTACTTTTTCTTATTTTCTTATTTATTTCCACATAATACATACGTATTTTTGGATGTATATATATATATATATTCGTAAAATACTGTATACGACAGAGGCAACATAATCTACTTTTAGATATTAGCGTGATGGGCCCATTTACCAAAGAAGCAACATCGGTCCTGTGGCGCAATGGATAACGCGTCTGACTACGGATCAGAAGATTCCAGGTTCGACTCCTGGCAGGATCGAAAGCTACTTTTTATTTTTTTTTATTTTTTTTATTTTTTTTTTCTATTTTCTTCTTCTATTCGTATACAATTGTTTTGTTTTTATTGGTAACGTAAAAGTATACGTTTAATTCTCATGCATATATGTATAATTTTCAATTGCTGATTTTAAAATGTTTTCTTATGACTTACGAATACATTCGATAAAGCAAATACAAATTATATTGCATGTTTGGAAAAGGGACCAAACGACTACATTCTACTTTTTCCTTGCAACGGACTATAAAACTATATTATAAATTTATTTTTTAATGTCAAAAAAAGAACAACTACAAGCTACATCTTTAACCTGGCTATAACAAAAGTCGATCAATCTTTCAGCGTTCATCATTTCTAATTCCGAGGTTGTTTTTATAACATTTTATAGTGATGATGTATTGCCGTTGCCGGCGTCAACCCCAGCGTTGAGGTCATTCGTCACTATAACGATATAACCTTTGGATTCTGAATTTTAGGACGCGACACCCACCAAGCGAATGATAAGGAAAAAAATTACTTTCTTTAATCGATCATTTGGAGTTTGTTTCCCAGAGTAGAGCGAAGTATGTAGTTTCATTTCGGGCGAGATGGATTCATCCGCAACGGCGCATAATTATTACTTGCCACTTTTACTTCTACAACCTTGTTTCGTGATCCGTTAATATCTAACTAAAAAACACAGAAATTCGTTCTCCAGTTGGAAGTACCTGGAATTTTAGCGATACCTTTAACTTTGTCAAGGATAGTTTTCATTTCCGTTTTCGATATTCAATATGTACCAGATTTATATGTTTCGGAACAATATTACTTTCAGATTGAGGCTTGCTAGACTACAGGCCGATAAATTATTTTCTCGCATAAGCCTCCTCAAAAAAGAATTGATGTTGGATCTGCTAGTAGATTTAGGAAAATTTTCTGTTGTTTATAGAGCACACCAAAATTTATCGGAAAATACAGATTGCGATTTCTACGATTTATGGAGTTTCACAAAGTTCTCGATATGACTGGATAGCAATTTTACTTCAGGGGGAAATTTACAAAGAGAAAGAGATGCAGAACTGTTAAAGTTCTGATAAATTCCAACAATCAACATGCACAATTGTGCACAGCCCCAAAAACGTACAGATGTCTCATGTTTTTTTTAACGTAAGTACCTGCCGTGTGGGCTTAAACTTACGGGATGCCCATACATCCATGGGAGCAAGGATACGCCTTGCCATCGCTCACAATGATATTCACTGTTTGATACCAATACGGAACTGTGTTGCCGGCACAAGTTCCACCCTTGGTATGAGTCGAGGCCGAACTAAAACCTCTTACTGCTCTTAGGGTCGCAGCACCCAGCACTTATTGCAATTCCACATTGAGTCAACCAAGGAAAACCAAAGGAAAACCAAAGGAAAACCATAGGAAGACTCTTTCCCGCGATTTTGGGTTTAAACCACAGCCACCATGACGCTCCCACAAGGGGGCCTACCTCTAACAAGTCAGGCCCGGACCGAGATCCGGGAGGCTCCTGACTCCCATGGTACCGTGATTTAAGTCCTGGTAGGGACTACCAGCCGCCAACAAGACCTATGACCGGCAGCTTTGATTTGACTGATCAAATCGTAGCAACCTTCGGTAGCGTCATCTGAAGATGTTTGCGATAAGACCAGTACTTTGCTCTGCCCCCGTTCATTATTAGACAACGTCATTAAAGGGCGAAGCCTTGATAATTGGGCGGGGGCCCCCAAAAACGTACAACACTTAATCCAAGCGCTTTTTCAAAGGTCTGATAAATGGGTGCACAGCACTTGTAGTCAAGAAATGAATATTGACTATCACCAAGCCGACATTCCACCAAATTTTTGGGAGAATTTTCTGATAGCTTAGAAAAATTTGCCTCAGGAATGTTTTTGTAATTTAATTCATTTTTTTTTCAATTTGATAGTTTAGCTTTTCATGTTTCGAACTACATACCACCAAACTACAAAATCAAAGTTTAACCTAAAAAGGTTTAAAAAAAAACAACAAAATCGATGAAATTCTGACCGGTTGTGAAATAGCGCCGCTTATTTGCTAGTGCTCTTATATTATGGTATTTATACTATTAAAAAGTAATAACTATATTTTTTTTTCAATCAAGCTCTAGGCAAATTAGTCTAGACGTCAAATATATATGTATCCGACCTTTAAATCGACCTTTTTACGCTTACTAGTTCTGCACAGATCAATCGTTCTCGTTTACCATGTAAGGTCATTAGCTTTGCATTTCCCTAAAATATTTCTACGTCCATAAATCCATCCAGGATAATGGGCATCTATCAGCGATCTCATTTATGGATACATGTCTTCTCATTACAAGATTTGGTTTTGTCACTGGCGCTTCCAGACTTTTAATAGCGACTTAACCGAGGTGTTGCTTGGTGGATGGCTAAAATTTTGCGAATTAATCAGAGAATCGACCAGACTCTAATTCAGTGTGAAACGGAATTGCAGTTTTATATTTCACACCAAAGTTGTGTCAGTTGAACATATCAGTAATGTGTATATATATTTGCTTGCTTCTCTTGCCTTTATGGAAATAAAAAAAAAGTAAAATATTGTATGTCCAAAATGTTAGTTTTTGCACTCCATGTTAAAATTGTGTAAATGAAATTAAGATCGATTTACATCTGAGTAAGCAAGTCATAGCTATTAAATGTCAAAAGAAAAATATGATAAAATTGACAAAAGCAGTATCGACAACATAGTTACTTGTAAAAACCGAAGCTACTTTCCTTCCAACCCAATAACATCACCGATACTTTTGAGGTTACTGAAAAGCATGATACCTACAAAACTCATTAGAATCACAGAATTTGTAAGTCTTTCCAACTACTCGCACTACTTAATAATGAGATTGATATTATGGTAAGATCTAAACTGACTGGAAAGATAAAATAATCAATGAACAGGGGTAAAACAAAGTGTTTATGTATCTACTCGTATATGGCTAGAGCAGTATGACGCACTAAAGAGCCATAACTTTAAGGTAGTAAAGAACGTTGTGTACTGATTAACTCGCAGGTGCCTTCGCATAACGATTCGCAGATATCAATCTGGGACATGCTGGATAAATAACTTCGCTGCGGCCCTTGAAGCCAAGGCAATAAGTGACTAACTTTTGATCGTATATATCCCCGATTATAGCTTTCATTTAAGTAAGTACAAACTATGGAATCCGCTTCTTGTTGTTGCCTATATGGCCAATTTTGTGTTGATCTATGTTCCATCTGTCGAAAGTTCGTCGAGTTTTAAACCTACCGTGCGGCAGATTCTCAGTTAGTTCAGACTCGAGTTCCGAGGAGGAGTAACAATGTTTCTATATCACACGTATGTATGTTGCTCTTAAAACTGCTAACTAAGCACTCATTTTACTTGGCGCCACATAGTGTCTATTTTATAATAATTCTATTGAGTCATCACATTAACCGCTTCTATTTAAGACACCTGATTAATTCGCTAAGCATAAACATTCATCCATGCACGTGGCTCTGCAATTTTCAGCAGTTATTTTCGGTTCAGTCTTGATTTTTGCCTAATAGACAACGCTAAATAGTTAAAATAAAATAAATAGTAATAATAATAAAAACCAAAACAAATGTAAACAAAACTTTTTCATTTTGTAGTCTTTTTTTGTGGACTACGGATTCTGTTTTTAGTGCCCCTACATATTGACGAAGCTCACGCATACATACGCCGCGCACATAACACCGTGAGGGGCACAGCACACAACGTGACGCATTCTTGCCATCATACGTAACCCATCTACATACGAGTATATCATATTTGTACTGTTTGTACATTTATATACATATGTGTATATATATATATATATATATATATATATATATATATATATATTTATCACTTCTTCCACGTTCCCGGTCTGATTATCATCATCATCATTACCGTCTCATTTTCTATTGAATTGAATTTTTTTTTTTTCGAACACAAGATATTCGTGTGTCCATTGACATTACTTACCAAATTTTTACTGACATCCTCTTGGGCTTTCTCAGCCTTCTTGTCACCGCGTTCCAAAAAGTTGATAGACTCCTTAAGAGCCTTCACCAATTCTGCAGGACTTTTCTGAGATTTACCAAAGAGTGGCATGATTTTCTTTGCCGCACTTAAAACCTCCGTCGTAGATGGCTTTTACACGAAAATAAAAAAATCAAAAAAAAAAGGCAACAACAAAAACCGAAAACTTCACAACACACACACGTCACTTAGCACCAACTTGAAAATATATTTTCAATATTTCAATATATATTTTTTCGGTATTTTTATTTTCTTTATTTCAATGCGCGGAACAAGGAAAAAAACCCAAAATGAAAATTTCACACGAATTGATAATGAACTTTTTTTTCTATTTGAGATGTCAAGTGACAGCGCGACGACAATGGAAAAATTAAACACCAGAG
Source organism: Volucella bombylans (assembly GCA_949129095.1). Taxonomy (NCBI): domain Eukaryota; kingdom Metazoa; phylum Arthropoda; class Insecta; order Diptera; family Syrphidae; genus Volucella; species Volucella bombylans. The sequence goes on from OX422143.1 coordinate 157,476,640, forward strand.
GAGTGAGGCAGAGAGAGAAGTCTTACGGTAAGCTCACACCTTTGCATACAATTTTTTTTTCTGTTTATTCTTTTAAGCACGCTGACGCACTCTGCACAATAGAATAATTTTCGAAAAAAAAAAATAAAAAATAGGCACACATACGATACAATTTTATATTCTTTAAAATATACCGACTTTTGACAGCAAGGACAATTTGACCGCAGACGAATAAAATAAGAAAAAACAAGAAAATTTCTCGAAAATTAAGACAGCGCCAGATGACAACGATGTTACTTACTCACTTCCCTCCTCACGCTTACTTCTTTGCTGACGAAGTGAATATTGAAGCAGATAAGGAAACAAGGAGAAAAAATATAGCAGCAGCAAAATGAGAAGGAAAAAACCAAAACGAAACTAAAAAGTTGCACCGATCGAAATAGAAAATCGTTTATGCTTATTTTCTTCGTTTCGTGTTTTTTTTTTTTTTTTGGTTCGTTGTTGGGTGCTATGGAATTTGATGTAAATTACAGCGTTTTCGATAATTCCTTACGCATTTTAATGTTTTATCGTTTGTGCCTTGGTTTTGTGGGTTTTCCTTTGAGAAAATATGCAAGTGCTGTTTTTCTTTTCCCTTTTGTCAATCCCTCTGACTACGACTTCAGTGTCACGGCAAGGATGTTCCATTTACTTGTATATACTTGCATTCACATACGAATTATAATTGCCAAGTGACAGGAGTGAAAATTTCCCATTTCTTGAGTTTGCGAAAGAGTCGTCTCCCTTTACCGCAAGCAGTCCATAGTATACTCGTATTAGTATCTCTATCAAGGGGAAATAAAAATTAATAAGATATAGGTACATTTTTTTAAGGGCGAGTAACAAGAAAAAAAAACTGCCAAATTTTGTTTTTCCTTGAAATATGATATTACAGATACTAAGTCCACAATCAATTGCTAAAACACATTTTAGTCCTAGTACAGGGACTAGGATAAGATTTTAAACAGACGCTACTTTGAATTAATTGAAGTAATTTTTTTTCTGACAAGTTTTGATTTTGTGCTATTACTACAAATTTTCTCCTGAACCCATTTTTAACGTTTTTAGCGAGTTTAATTTTTTTTAAGGCTACGAGTTTGGTGGCTGGTGTAACATTTTACCCCACGCTTTTTACATTTATTTATTTTATTTTTATCTGTCTGTGCGTTTTTTTATGTAAATTGTTGACAACTGCGTCTTCAAAACAATTCATTTCGTGCTACAGTTATATTTATTGTAAAATAGTGGAGAAAAGTGTATTTCAGGTATGAAAATTGATTTGTTTACCATTTATAAATAAAAGGAACCATGTGTGACTATTGCAATTGTTCAAATATTGTATAGTTTTATTTGTAATCTCAAAGCAACGCGGATTCAATCGCGGTCGAAAGAATGCTGAGGAACGTGCAGTATTCTTAGTGCCTATTCACATTGGCGCGGGCAGGAAGATTGTCCGAAAGAGAGGGAACACTTTTTATTGAGGTGGGAAGAAGAAGGGTTACTTCCACCGAAAATCCATTTCTAAAGTGGATTCTCGGGTGTAACACATCGTTTTTTTCCATATCGTTCCATTTCTGACATATTTTTTCATTTTAGTTTTGATCGTTGATGAAAAAGGAAGTGTGAAGAATAGGAAAAGACGTATCTTTCTGGCCAACTGCTCAAATTTTAAAAATAAAAACGGTCCGATTCAAGTGTTCCGCTTGTCAAAAAGTCTTTCATTCCCATGAAAATGTGTACACGACGTTCATGTGCAAGACTTTCATGCCCACGCAAGGCACTAAGAGCGCATCAACCCTTTCACGTTGATGATGATAATCAAATGGATTCCGATATAATTTTTTTTTGGATTGTAGGTTTTCATTGCAAATTGTCAATCGAAGTTCTTTCACTTTAGATTACATATATTTGTCTTCTTAGCTGTTTATGATGATAATGATGATGTAGAAATGATTCCTGGATCCGTTATAAATATGGCTCACGAAGTTTTAGTTGGTGAAGATAACACCAACTTTGAAAATGATGAAGATGATGAGGATAAAAGTTTTGATGAAGCTGAAAATTAAAATATAATGCTGGTATCAATCAGCATCGTGCACCAAGTGGAAGAATTTTGAACAGAGAATTAGTTGTAAATTAAACAACTTCTCGGGTGCTCGCAGTCAACGTATTTCGACCAGCCAAAAAACCTGGTGCTCTGCCTTCCTTGAAGCGTGATCATGAACCTTTTTGACAAGATATTCACATCGAATTTGGAAAACGAAATCATAAAATGGACGAAAGCCGAACCGAACCGAATAAGAATCGTCAAAGGGAGCGTAAATGGAAACGTTTAACTTTATCTGAATTCGATACATATCTTGGCTGTTTGTTGTATATTGGTGCAATGCGTGCATTCGATGTGGTTATGTAATTGAAGGAAGGATATCTCAATATCAGCAAAAATATAACTATTTACAATTATCATACTTCTGTTGATCTAGCCTTGACTTTGGGGAAAAAAAAAACGCAATTGTTCTAAATAACAGAAAAAAGTGTATAGTTGAATTCAGAGCAGATTGTTTGGAATCTCAGATGGAAGGGTTCTTCCTAAGTTCTCAAAAGAAATTAGTCGGTCGTTTTATTATCAACTAAGTATTCGTCAACACCTAGAACGGTCTCCGGTCCAAAAAAAGCAGTACTGCCTGCTTTTTGCATCAGCAACCATTCCTAAATGCAACCCCAAACTGGTGACAGAACGCAGTACGTTCCAAAATTCATTGTGAGTGTATATACTGTGTAACAACCAGCGTATCATGAACTAGCACGATGCAAATGACAGTTGTTTGTTTGGTTTATGCAATCTGAAGTAAGTAAGTTTTCTTTTAAATATATAAAATATTTAGCAAATGATTAATTATATGAATTCCAATAAAATGTTACACATTGTTTTACGTTTAAAAAAAATAAACACTGCGCATCGCGTAACATACCAGAACATTATGATTCATAACGCAACGGGATACGCATCGCATCATAAAAGCATCGCATGCTTGCATGTCAGAGGCGAGGTGCAGTCACAATACGCATTTAGTTTGAATTTTGGAAAGTAGCCAAAATCTCAATCTGTATGATCAATTGGTATCTACCTGGAATATACCTATGATGAGGAGATGGTCAATGGTTATATTTTATAATTTGGTTGATATCGCGGCTCTTACGGCAGTCATTTTCATCCACTATCTGCCAACCCGATCGACCTTGCTCGGCTTTTGTGCGCAAGAGAAATCGATATTTGTAAGAATACTTCGGGTCCTGGAATGGCGGGATTGGCTAAAGAAGCATTTCACTTGCATGATCATTCAAATACAGTTTAATTACCAAAAGTTGCAGAAAGTTTACTACGTTCAGTAAGTTACCTGCATTTTTTTGTAGTGTGCATCTGATACTCAATCTGACGTATTCCGTCACGAATGTTAACATTTAATAATCTTCTTATTTGTGAATTTAATTCCACTTTTTCTGTGGGGAGTACATACGAATTTGATACTATGAAATCCGTAGGTTACGAACTGCGCGTATATTACATGTGCAGAACGTAATAAAATTAAGTAGACTTCATGGCAACATTTTATTCTTTAGATTATTATTTCAACCAATATTCAATAGTTCTTTATGCTACTTACTTACTTATTACGGTGGCGCGACCTGAGTCCGACCAATTTGTCTGCATAGTTAGCGCGCTGCTTAGCCAAACTAAAGGTACACACTTTAGTAGAGTTAAGGTCTCCTTCCATTTAGGCAATATCTATCTCCTCGTATACGTTGTCCATATGGATTATAGTCGAAGACAAGTTGTGCATGTCTTAGCCATCTCATACGATTGATAGGTACTTCTCCGAAAAGGTCGATATCGTCGTAAAGCTCATACGATCCGCATTTATGTCTCAAGAGGTTTTTGGTAAGGCTTTTCAATCGCCTTCTTAGGCCAATAAGTTACCCTTTGTTTATTTCTAATGATGTATATATGTACGAGTATCATCATCAGATTTAATAGCGAAGGTAAGGTAGACAGAATCTCTAACTATCTCAAAGTGCACTCTTTCCGATTCATTAATGTTGTACACCCAGCATTTACTTGGCTCACCCTCCTTCGAACTAAATAACCAAAATCACTTATCTATGGTAATCTTTTAGCACCAAAAGACTCGATGAGATTTCGGCCGGCTTTTAGGGAGCAGCGAGTATTCTCAATTTTCATTGTGCACGATCTGACGAGCGTGGCAGAGATGCAAAAGAGGTGGATATCGATCTAGACTTCTGGGATTTTCTCTAGGATCTCCTAAAGTATATTTGGTCAATGTGGAACTATCGAGCCGAATATCGCACTTATGGGGGCTAATAAGATCATGAAGACATATTTAGTTTCGGACGTTCAAACTCTATGGTAGACAAAATTTCACTGTTAAGGAAGCTGGTGCTTTCATTCTTGACAAAGTTTAAAGGGTTTGTTTTCTTGTGGATTGGTTAAACTATCTTTCATCAGGCATACGTTTCTCTCACAAAAGTGAGTTGGTACTGATCCCTACTAAGTCATCTCCCGTTGGCTAAAACAGGTATACAATCCTAGTTATACGGAAGATTTTACATCAGCTTTTGACATGATTATGGAGATAATCGCCGCATTTCGTTCAGTTATGACATTAGTTTATACTTCCCAATGTTGACTATGGTTGAGCCTTTGCTCTCTAGTAACTAATTAATTAATTTTAATGTTGCTGCTGACGAAGCTGGATTTCGTTTTTTTTTAATTTGTTATATTATAATATATTTCATCCACCTGGTCGTGAAATTCTTCTCTTAACCAATTTGAGAAATTTCTAAAGTTAATCTTATCACAGTCGCCAGACTTCGATTCAGTTCTGAATGAAAAAAAACTTGTTTGACAAATCCTTTTGATCCATATGCATGCGCAATTATAAGTACAGTCCAGAAAAGATCAATCCAAGGCATTTCCTTGACGTTGAAGCTATCTATATATGATGCGCCTACGTAAACTATCAGGTATCCAATATCATGGATTTTCACATCCGTCCTTTCAGAGCAGATTTTCCTATTGCTTAATATGTTGCATTTTAGAACTCTCCAAAGGGATGTCTTGCTTATCCTATTTTCATTCTTCATGAATATTTTCTTTTAAAGCATTTGATTGATCCAAAGTCGATCAAGCAAGCAAGCAAATGTATTTAAAATATAAAAGCCCGAAGAGATTCTTAGTGTTCCATTTAAATAAAAATCAGGGCACACAATAAAAAAGTCTTCTGACAGCTCAAACGAAAATGATATTAATAATAACCCGCCTGGTGTACACGCAAGCTAATATCTAAAGGGGCCGCCATCTAACGTTTTTTTTTCAACTAGTGCTTATTTCGTGAATGATAACACTTAGCTCATGTCTGATTTGACAGATAACTAGTTTTATCCTTCCGCTGAACGAATATGATTGTGTGTACGCTTGAACAATGCTGGGAAATATTGCCTGCGATCGACTTAGAGAAGATGCCGATTTTGCCAAAAAAAATCATCTTTTCAGATGAAGCTCATTTTGATCTTGGCGGGTATGTAAACAAGCAAAATTGTCGCATTTGGGGCACAGAAAACCCGCACGCATACATTGAAAAGCCGATACACCCAAAACGAGTCACTGTTTGATGCGGATTTTGGTCCAGAGGCATAATTGGGCCATTTTTCTTCGAAAATGAGCAAGGAGTGGCCGTTACAGTCAATGGCGATCGTTATCGGGCCATGTTGAACGAATTTTTGTTCACAAAAATTGAAGAGGAGGATATTGGCAACATTTGGTTTCAATAGGACGGCGCTACGTGCCACACAGCCGAAGCTACACTCATGTTTTGCGCCCTGTTTTTGAAGATCGCATTATCAGCCGCAGAACTGATGTCGTTTGGCCACTTCGGAGCTGCGATTTAACACCGTTGGACTATTATTTGTGGGGTGCCATAAAAGATAAGTGTTACGCCGACAAGCCAGAGACAATTGACGCTTTAAAGGATAATATTCGTGAAGCCATTGGTGAAATACAGCTGCACACAATCGATAATGTGCTTAAAAATTGGACCGATCGTGTAGGCTACTGCATGGCCAGCCGAGGCAGCCATTTGAATGAAATTATTTTCCATTATTAACCGGAAGGATAAAACTAATTATCTGTCAAATCAGACATGAGCTAAGTGTTACCATTCACGAAATAAGCACTAGTTGAAAAAAAAAACGTTAGATGGCGGACCCTGTACAAAAAAGATTTTACAAAGAGCTTTAAGACAAAATGTATTAGAGAACATGCAAATAAAATTAAAAGGCTCTCCAAATACCTGCAGGAATCTAGAAATGGCATTCAGATGGACAATACAATGATAAGTTATTATTCTAGCGTACCTAGGCTTAAATAACCTCATCCTGAGCTTCAAGATTTCCAACAAAATGCTCCTAACTTCGATAAACCTTATTTTTGAAATTCTTTTGAGAAATCTAAGTAATGACAGCTGACATTTGTCTATAGAAATCTGTTTAAAATCCGTTCGCTTACTTTTTAATAAATTTTCTCTCTGAGAATTTTATTCATTATACATATATTAAATGTGTCAACACCCTAAGTCAGGTCTGTCATTAATCAGATTTACTCAATTATTATTGTGTTTTTCTTTTTATAGTTTAAAGTAAAATGTTTATTCATTAAATACATACAACTGGCTTAACTTCAAATTAGCGTCTTTAATTATTGTTGAAAAAGCCCTTACGTTATTACATTCGGTAACAAAAAAAAGGAAAAAACGGTACCAATCATCCAATTAATCACAATATATAGAAATGACACTTTTATACAACGGAATTCAATATGAAATTGAAGACGAAGGTGAAATTGAGCAAGTCCACATTGTCAGCGAAGGCGGGGAAGAAACTATGCCCAACGTCGTTGCGACATCCGATTTTAGAGAATCAGCTTGGGAGCTAAAAAATGTTCAACTATTTTTGGATGAGTGTATTAAAAGGAAAATTGAACTACGTGACCCTAAAGTGCGTCGTCGTCAAATATTCGCTGATATCCGTGAACGGTTGCGAGAGAAGGGTTATAATTTTCGCATAGAATCGCTTGACAGGAAGCTCAGAAACATGAAGATCCACTATCTTGTTTCTAGAGAAAACAATAAAAAATCCTTTAAACGCATTCATTGGCCGTATTATGAAAAAATGAAAATCATATATCCAGAAGTATATTGTTCTACTAGTAGTAGAAAACGTTCCGCATCTAATCCAATTCCATTTGAATCAAACTCATCACCACCAGCCTCACCAAGTATATCTCATTCTCCTCCTCCTTCAAATTCGCCTGTACCCTCTCCGCCAGCAATTAAATCTTCAGATCCACCAAAACGCTCACGAAGAGATCATCTTTCTGGAGATGAAGATGAACCAAAGAAGAATAGTTACTTAGATCATCCTAATAAAATGGAAAGTTTACGAAGGCAAATATTATCGTTTGAGGAGCGACGTACGATAGCAGCCGAAAAAATTCTTAATGAACTAAGGGAGTCGAACAGGCTTAAAAGAGAACTTCTTGAGTTAAATATTAAAATGTTTAGAGCAGAAAGGGAACTAGACGAAGAATAAGACTGTAAGTAAAGGCATGATTATACAGCTGCCATCATGTGTTAGAAGCTGTTGTTTATATTTTAAGAAAATATGGGTGTGCTTGCCCAGGCTTGCTTGTGTTTTGGTCTGATATAATAAATTCAATAAAAATTATAAAAAGTATACAAGGGTATATATCATTTCAAAGTAATATTAGTTTCCATATTCTTTGCTCCAAAGAAAATATAAAAAAAATAATGTATGTGTGTTATATATGTGGTGCGTATTGACTAGATTTTTACAAACAAATATATTCAAACAAGAGTGAAAATTCATTAAAAATTGCCGCGACATACAATAATAAGAAATTGAAATTCAAAAAATCGTTTTGTTAAGATTTTGTATAAGATCCTTTATTATTAATAACAGCCGCATATCTTCATGGCATAGAATCAATTACAATTGATTACAATAGACATATGAATGCTTTTCCAGGACATTTAAGTTTGGACGAAAAGAGATCCTTTATTTCGACAGCTATCGCGCTGAATTCTCCTATCTACAATTTCTCATAGATTCTCTATGGGATTGTGATCAGGGGATTTCGGAGGCCAACTTTATTGAAATACAGACATTCTTTTACAGCCTTAGAGTGATCTTCGAATCGTTTTCATGTTGATAGATCCATTTTAATGGCATTTCCTCTTCAGTATGTGACAGCATCACGTTTTGGAGAATATCCTTGCACACAAAACGATCCAGACTGTTATGCTTCCTACTCTCTGGTTTACTGGTATTCCATGGATTCAGACTCTCATCCTTTGACCTTCCCCTACACGTTTAAGCCGCCTGAGCCTGTCATGTTGAACTTCGACTCATCTGAAAAAACACTGTTCTGCATTTGGCAACAGTCCAGCCGACACAGGATTTCGCAAACTTTAGCCGGACTTTTCGATTTTTTTCTGAAATGAATGTTTTTTTCGCATTGATAAATAAAGAAAAGCCAGATTCAATTACTCGTCTTTGTATCGACCTGTTTGATATCCAAAAACTTAATTCGACTTTTGTGGACCTAGCTGATTTAAAGGAATTTTTTTTTAATCATTTAAATTGTGACTCGGTTATCTCGTTGAGTGGTTTTACGTGATCTGCCTCCTCGATGAATGATTTCTAAGCAACTGGAAGAACGGAAATGGCTCATCATTTTTGATATGATGGAGTGATGAATATTGAATTTGCTGGCAATTGTAGCCACTGCTTCACATTTGTTAAAATCACTCATCATTTGTACATTAAGATCGCTTGAGTATTGTATTCGGATCATTTTTAAACACTGTCAGCCGTTTTCGAAAAATTTGCAAATTGCTATTGCAAAATGTTCATAAACATCATATGCGCTGCAAAAAAGCAGCCAGAAATTTGAGCTGCACAATAACATGCATTCAAAGATGATGGCTTAATCGAATTACTCAGACGAATTTCTATCTCGCGAACAGTAAGCACATAAATATTAATTATATTTATTTGTTTTAACTAAATATTATTTCTATCAATTTTAGCAACCACTCATTTTTCTTTATTAGCCTGTTTCGACCACGTAAATAATTATAATTATTATTACTTGTACTACCCTCACTAACATTTTTCAACACAATTTTTTCAATAACTGTTGTTAAGGGGCTTAATTTTGCTTTGTTTGAAAACGTCAAATGCGATTTCAAGAGGAAAATCATGCAGATGACAAAGATTAACGATATTAAATAACGTTTGCTACCCTTAAGTGTTGCAATGACGATCAAGTAACGTTTTTGCCTTGTTATTGCGGTGACGAACTGATTTATTCTGAATTGTTTTCAAAAGTAAAATGACAACCGGATTAAAATTTCGGCACCTCTGGCGTTTAATATCCACGCGCTAACCAAAATAATAACCGGGGCAGTGCATATACTTTAGTTTTTTAGCGGCAATTTTTAATGAATTTTCACCCTTGTTTTAATATCTATAAATGGGTATAACTAATCTGTTTGAATAAAACAAAAATTATTGAAATACCTTCATGCAGTACAGTACTTTCTTTCACCAAAGGTATAGGGAGTGGGAAGAGTAATGACTGATGAGGTTACAGCGTAGCCCAACTATAAAAATGTACTTCCTTAGAGTTATAGTTTCATAATATGGTGTTTTCGAAATTATATTCAATTAAACCTATCTCCGACACAGACGCAAAGATGCCGATTGAAAAAATGGAGGCCCTGCATGTATGCAGGAAGAAAAACTGTTCAACCACCACCTTAAACATCAACTCCATCCAAAGTCTCATAAAAGAAAAAATTAAATTGCTTGAACTTATCTGCACAAAAACGTGGAAGTGGAATGCACATACTAAGTTAGTGGAAGAGAGGTTAAACAAATCTCTAAACTTAATGAAAATCATTTGCCAAAAACACTAAGGACCTCACATAAACAAAGACTTCGATCGAGATAGCCAAACCACTCACAAGAGGAGCAACCAATTGGACTAAAAACAAAGATCAACTAACCCAAACCAATATCAACGCCATACTGCGAAAAGCAACAGGTGCCTTACCATCTACACCTATCGATGCATTGTTGGCAGAAACAAATACTCCACATTTTATAGACATTAAGAGAAGCTACCAGAGTAAGCTAATTGCAAAAAGCCTCTCAGACTATAGATACCCATTACATTAAATTTGTAAAACAGGTTGCAAAATTAACGCAAAATCAAAAATAAAAAGCTCAATTTATAACTCCATACGTTACCTAACAGCCATAAACACTTTAACACCCAAAACTTGTAAATATGAAATAGACAACTCTCCTTGGTCATTCCCAAAATCAATGAGTAAAATGCCAAAGGAATATACTCCGCCCGTAGTATTCAGGAAACAATTTGCAGAAATTATAGAAAAAGGAAACTTTGACTGTATTCTGTACACCGATGCGTCCACAGCAAATTCAATAACTGGATACAGTGTTTATATAAGTAATGGCATTAGTGGATGCATTCGTAATCGCCAACAAAAACAATTATAAAACGGCTTTTTGCAGTGACTCCTTGAGTGCAATACAAAGTATAGCTAACAACAAAGTTAAAACTCCCATAATCAAGTATATAAGAACAATCATCCGCTCAAACTTCCCGAGTATTCATCTATTATGGAGCCCAGGCCATGTTGGGATAACAGGCAACGAGAAGGCAGCCCGTGAAGCTACTAAAATGCAATTAATTTACAAAACTCCCCCTTTTGCATTATACCAAGCGGAACGTTGGTATAACTCAAACACCTTCTTGAGGAAACACAAAACAACTTTAGGACAAGTCATATACAACATCGCTTTGAGCCGTTCACAAGCAATAGCACTCTGCCGTATTAGATTAACAAAGTATATCTTTACAAAAAAGAACAAGCACCACAGTGCAGCTGTCATCAAACTTTAGACATGGATCATCTATTGTGCAATTGTCCTGTGACAAAACAACACTTCCAAAACAAGACACCAACTTTACGACCCTATTCGATACCACGCTCAATCCAGAACACTCATCACTTTTCCCCTTACTTAAAAAACACAATATACGAGTAGCACCACAATCAAATTTAAAACTAACTGTTCAATGTAAATGCCATATGGACGTAGTTCCCCGGCACCGTCATGTATTTTGGACAGTGTAAATTAATTTGCATTGTACCTGTGAAAAATAAAAATAAATATTATAAGTTTCGGACAATCGTTGCAAGTTTATTGATAGCTAAAAAAACAAAAACAGCGCGCCACCTCGTTGAATTACAGATCGTAATAGAGCAGCCAGCCTTTTTTTATTATTATTCTGCACAGGGAGGCGAGTTTGTCTGGAATACCATGCTTGATGTGCCTTAATAGATGGTGTCCATAAATCCTTTCATGTATGAGGCCGATGAATGGTCACTATCGATCGATGGGGTAATGTAATTTTACTTACCAGCCACAAAGTCATACTAATAAGTACACATTAAATATATAGTTGATATATGGTTTAAGGCATTTGGAGCATACGGACTGTTTTCCTTTAGTATGTTTTCATTGATTTTATCAAGAGCTTGTGGCACCGCGGCATTGCTAATAACTTACTGATAATGCCGCATGGTATGGTCTTTTCCGCTTGATGCTGATAGCAAAGAACCATTCAGGAAGTCCTAGAAAACTAGATCAGAAAGGCTTTAGAGGTCACGTGCGACTGTAGTCGTTTGACGTTAAATTTGCTCAAAGTATTTCTTCGTTGTTTTTGCGTCCAGAAAAGGCAGAAATCAATACTGAAATTGATCGGAAGAATTTGACGATTTTTTTGGTGTCGTGCACATCAGCTTGTAGAAGCAATTTTTGGCAATGCCTCCCTTCTCCTATATGAGGATATGAACGCATCGCAAGTTTAAATTGGCGAATTAAACTCTACAATATGTAATATTAATTTTATGCAGAACGCCTCGGTCTTCATGTCTATATCGGCATTCTGGTTAAGCGTTGAAACGTCAAAAGCATATGTTTACATTGCAAGTGTTAAACGTTTATGAACGGGTAATTTGCACAATTTTCATTTCTCAATATTTTAAACCATGATTGTTCAACCAAGTTGTGTACTTATTTTAAACACCTTACTTAATGGTTGCCAAGCTACCAAATAGACTGAAAAGAGCAAACAAATTTTAAACGTCAAACATAAATTCAAAGTGAAATGTGCATCATTCCTTTCATAGTTGCACAGATGCTTTTGCTTTTGCGTAAGAAAAAACTGAATCTGCTACGTTTCAGAACTGTTTGCTTTGCAGTAATTTTCCGTTGTGCGTTTGCACATTTTGCGCAACATATGCGTTTTCGAATTTGGCCTATTTACAGTGTTTCTATATTCTTCTGCTTAGCAAAAGCTTATAAGTATGACAAGACGAGCCCGGTTGGGTGAGACCATTTATCGGTGACTGCCACGAGGAGGTAAAAACACCCTTACCGCACAACACCCAGCCATCGAGAAGAACAGATAGAGGGGACGACGATAGTGACGTCCAGCATTAAAGAAACGTACAAAAGCGACTAGTTCTTTTTCCGAATACTCTGCTTCGAAAAAAACAAACACTATGCACGGAAAACAGTTCTTTGTAGAACTTTGTAGCTTTTGTGTTTGATTTTGACTTCCATGAATAACTGCTCTTTTATATTTATATGGAATATTTGGCTGCTTTCAGTTACAAAATAAATAAAAATCAATAAATAAATTAACTACACACATAGTTCCCAAATGTTCAAACTAGACAATATATTTATTTTTAAAAACTTGTATTTTCAACATTTGTTAGCTTAAGTACACTATATAAATATAAACTAATATTTATTGAAAAAAATAGTTTTAAAAAACTAATTGCAATACCCTTACATATCTGTCTTAATATTTGTATGTATATCGTACTACCATATCCGTGTAAAATTGTTAAACATAAAACATAGAATGCGCTATTCAAATGTATAGTAAAAAAGTTAAAATTAAACTCTGCTATATTACGTTGGACTGTATGAGTGCCTCTTTTTGTGGAATTTGATTACGTAAATTATCACAGCTAATATGGCTCCTACGCATAATAAAACAACGACAACTGTAACTAAAGAATTGTAAAAAAAAATTGAATATATTATTTTTCGAAGTGAATTTTAAAAATTCAAGTATTACTTGTATTTGTGCTGTTACTTTTTGGTTCATTACCAGAAAGCACATTGGAAATTCTAGCAAATGAGCCATTTCTTGCAGACACATTTTCAATTCCTAGAATGTGCGTAAAAAGAGAAAATAGATCAACCGTCTCGAAAGGTTGAACCTCTTGTACACCACTTTTTAATGCTGGACCTTTTGCCATAAAGATTGGATACATTAATTTTTCCTCATTGTCATAGCCATGTACACCAAAATTTGTACCTATATTTCAAAATCTCATTGTGAAAACTTAAAATATAAATGCTAGTTAAAAGTTAAATTTACTGTTTTCGTTAACGTATTCCCATAAATCTTGAAATGCGTAGTCCATTTTGGCAATTGCTATTATCGGCCCAAATCTTCTTTTGTTGGTGGCATGCCATCTACTAGGTAAATCTTCACTTTTGTAAACATCAAAGTTTCCATTTGATTGTGATGCGTTCTTAAGACGTTGGTAAACATCATCTAGTTTTCCTAAAAAAAAAAATTATGTATTAATTATAAATTAAAGAAAAAAAAAGTTAACCCTTTTATATGACGTAGTGAACAGTCTGATAATTTAATATTTTGATGATCTTTAACCCATTAATGCATAAAGTTTATTTACGCCGTTTTCATAATGATTATAGTAATATTGTGATAACCACTTTAATGTGAGCAGCGACATCTAGCAGAAAATGTCGAAGACCAGAAGATTTCGATACTGGAATAACAAAGTCTCGATTGGAGAGTGGAATCGAATTTTCTAGCAAATTGGAAATTGTGTGGGACGCTGGATGGCGAGGATTGTTCTCGAAGTATGTCATTCGAGTATAAATACCAGCATCCTAAAGGTATGCAAATCAGTTCTAAAGTGTAATTTGAAGTGTTAATTAGGAGAAGTGATTAAGTGGTTTAAGTAAAAGATAAGAAAAGTATAAGTGGTTGAGAAATTGAATTGTACTGAGAGAAAGAATTAAATAGTGAATTGTAACTGTACTGAAAAAAGGGATTTGTATTGAAAAGAATAAGTTCTATCATTTGTACCCACACAAACATTTTACATTGGTGTCAGAAGTGGGATAGGACTTATTGTGTGTAAAAAAAAAGAAAAAAAAAAAAACTGTGTTTTCTGACTATTTGAAAAAGCTAGAATGGGTCGAAAACTATTGCAGTTGACCCTCGTCCAACTCAAATCCGAGTTGAACAAGAGAAGCCTCAGCGCCAGTGGAGGAAAAAGTGACCTGGTGCTCCGACTTCAGGAGGCTTTGAACAACGAGGGACATGATCCTGATGCATATTCCTTTGATGTTGACGAGGATGAACAGACAAGTACCGGCAATGACATGGCTGCAATGATGCAACTCCTCTTATTAAAATTGGACGAACAAAACAAAAAAATGGACGAACAGAAGAACAGTCTCGACCAACAAAAGAAAAATCTGGAAGAACAGAAGAACAGTCTGGAACACAAAATGGACGAACAGAAGAGCAGCATTGAACAAAAATTCGACGACCAAAAGAATAGTCTAGAACAAAAACTGGAAGAACAAAATAACGTTCTACACCAAAGGTTCGAAGAAATCGATAACAAATTTGAAAGAATAGAGAAGAATGTTGGCGAAAAATTCGAACAAATGGACAGCAAAGTTGAGCAACTGGCAAAAGAGCTCGACACAGTGCGAAAACAGAAACTGCGAGAATGTTCTTTACGCGGTCCAAGGAGAAAAGAGTTGAAGCCTCCCTCATTCGATGGCCAGACCTCATGGTCTACTTATAAGAAGCAGTTTGAAATAGCTGCCTGTGCAAACGACTGGGACAATGAGGAAAATTGCTTTGCCCTCGCAATGGCCTTACGCGGTCCTGCGGCAGAATTGTTACAAACAATCGATATCGAAAAGAATAGAGACTATATGGCTTTAGTGCAGGCTATCGAGAAACGTTTTGGGGATAGCCACATGCGGGAAGTTTACAAGGTTCAATTGCAAGGCCGTATGCAGCAACGAGGAGAAACACTGCAACAGCTCCAAGCAGACGTGAGTAGATTGGCACATTTGTCATATCCCACCGCAGGCCAAGAAATAATCGACGAAATGGCAAAGGACGCATTCATCAGGGGAATTGCAGATTTGAAGCTACAATCAGCAGTAAGGATGGCCGGGAAAAGAACCCTTACTGAAGCACTTGCCTTCGCTCTGGTGATGGAAGCATCCAATCAGGCTTCCAAAGGAATGCATTTCGTCAGGGAAATAGTATCTGGTGAATGCTCATGCTCAAGACAAATTACTATGCAACGAAATATCCCGCGGGAGAGACCAAGGATGCGCTGCTGGAACTGCGATAAAGTAGGACATCTGCAAGGGCATTGTAAAGAACCGGTACGACGAGCAGGCTGCCTGCACTGGGGTTACAGCCAAATAGAAAGAAAAACCGGCAGAAACGGCTACCAAGAAACCGGTCAAATTTCCAGAAGCCATCAGTTAGGAAATGTTTACTTCGCGGGGCAGAAGTCTGTAGCAGGAGTCGACTCCAGCGTAATTATCCCAGTCTCACAGGTAAAACAATGCAACGAAAGCCTCCCAGCAGAAGTAGTCAGTGGTAAAGAAGCGAAACAACAGGCAACTATCCAAACGATCAGGACTGAGCCAATAGAGGGTTGGAGTATAGACGAAATCCGTTTCTCCCAACAGGCAGACAATGACATCGAACCAATATTGGCCTGGAAAGAACACGAGGAAAGACCAAGCTGGCAGCAGATATCAGATCGGAGCCAAATTCTGAAGGCATACTGGGCACAGTGGGACTCGCTTTTTGTGCAAGATGGATTGCTAAAGAGAAAATGGGAAAGTGCAGATGGGAAAACATATCGAATGCAGCTAATAGTGCCACGTTCCAGAGTCAGCCAAGTACTCCATGAAATACATGACGGAATCTCAGGAGGCCATTTGGGAATAAACAAGACGTTGGAAAAGGTAAGGGAACGTTTCTATTGGCTAAGCGCTAAACAAGATGTCGAGAATTGGTGCAAAAAGTGCATAAGGTGTGCGGCTACCAAGGGTCCAAAAGTAAAGCCACATGGACAAATGCAACAATACAATGTCGGAGCACCTTTCGAACGAATAGCCATCGACATCGCTGGGCCGTTTCCCGAAACCTTTAATGGAAACCGATATATCCTCGTAGTCATGGATTACTTCAGTAAGTGGCCGGAAGTGTTTGCCATCCCAAATCAAGAGGCTAAGACCGTAGCCGAACAGATAGTCAACAACTGGGTGAGCAGATTTTGGGTCCCAATGGAGCTGCACTCTGATCAAGGGCGAAACTTTGAATCAAAAGTCTTCCAGGAAATATGCCAATATTTGGGAATAAGAAAGACAAGGACAACGCCACTACACCCTCAATCTGATGGAATGGTCGAGCGATTCAATCGGACCTTGAATGAGTATCTATCTAAGGTTGTCAGCAACTGCCAGCGGGATTGGAATCGACACATACCCCTCTTCTTAATGGCCTACCGAAACGCGGTCCATAGCTCAACAGGGCACACACCATCCGAGATCTTATTTGGTCAAACAATTCGGTTGCCAAGTGAAACAAAATTCGGATCCCCACCGACGGAGCCCAAAGAGGTGAACGAGTACGTGAATGACTTACGCAGCAGGATTCGTAAATTGCATGAAGACACCAGAGAAAAGATGAAGCTAGCAAGCAGCCGCATGAAAACTAGGTACGATATCAAGGCGAAATCTTCCGGTTTCAACGAAGGAGATCTGGTTTGGCTGTATAATCCTCAGCGTAAGAAAGGCAAATCACCAAAATTGCAACAGGACTGGGAAGGTCCATACAAGGTGATAACCCGCATTAATGACGTTGTCTACCGGATCCAGCGTGGGGATCGAGGAAAATTGAAAGTGGTCCATTTGGATAGAATGTGTCATTTCAACGGGATGCTGAATGACGAAGTTGTTCGGGACGAACAACTGTAGGGAGGGAGCAATGTGATAACCACTTAAATGTGAGCAGCGACATCTAGCAGAAAATGTCGAAGACCAGAAGATTTCGATACTGGAATAACAAAGTCTCGACTGGAGAGTGGAATCGAATTTTCTAGCAAATCGGAAATTGTATGGGACGCTGGATGGCGAGGATTGTTCTCGAAGTATGTCATTCGAGTATAAATACCAGCATCCCCAAGGTATGCAAATCAGTTCTAAAGTGTAATTTGAAGTGTTAATTAGGAGAAGTGATTAAGTGGTTTAAGTAAAAGATAAGAAAAGTATAAACGGTTGAGAAATTGGATTGTATTGCGAGAAACAATTAAATAGTGAATTGTAACTGTACTGAATAAAACGATTTCTATTGAAAACAATAGGTTCTATCATTTATATCCACACAAACATTTTACAATATATTGTCCTTTAGAGTGTTCTTGGTGATTAAATCGCAGAACTGGAGATTTTTTTATGACAGCTTAGATTTTAGAGCCTGTCCGATAAATCGGACGCTATACAGGGCGGACACATTTGCTGTTAAAAACTGGTTAAAATAAAAATGCGATTTTTGATTAATAACAATATATGGTAACATTAAAATCAAAATAAAATAAATATATTTTAATTAATTAGATGATATGCCATGTGACACTTGGGGTGTAGACCTACATCACATTTATTCCATTTAAATTTAGTTTTCCCTCCACATTTGTTAACACAACGCCGCTCTGTATCTATTTGGACAAGCCAATGATCTCTGCCGTCATATCTCAATATCGATAATGGTTTTGCTAGCTTGCGTCCTTGATGTGGCAAAGTCCCGTGTGTTGTTAGTAAGCTCCTTCCTATAAAGCGCCTGAAAACAAACACGGATTCAGTGTCTTTTGTGCAGTCATTTTTTCGAGCAAGTAACCAGGCGTTTACTATCGACACATCTACTAAATATGCAAATATAGGCCACCACCACTTCTTTATACGCATCTGAGTACGTAAATTTGCCACAGCCTGATCGCATTTGTCAACTCCACTCATATATTTATTGTAATTTGAAATAAGTGATGGCTGAGGAACTAACACGATGGCTTTTTTTTCGTGAGAGCAACGAGTTGCGGTTGTTATTTCCAAATTTTGGAAGTTTGTGGCTACTGTGACATCACTGTTATCGTTCCAACGACACACAAAGACTTCATCACCAAGTCGGTAATCAAACTGACCACGCTTCTACTTCTTAAATTGCTTTACATCTTTGATCGGACAGTTGTCTGTGCGATTAGCTCGTTAAGTTCCTGTTGCATAAAAACCGAGCTCCTTCGAGTGCCTCAAGAGACTCAGAGATGTAAAATAATTATCAAAATACAATTTTACACCATTATTAGGTGGCACTTTACTCTGTGTAAGCTAAGCACTACCTCACCTCCTAGTCCAAAGCTTTTTTTTCTGTACTCTTCCCAGTATATAAGCTAAAAGCTATCATGTATCTAGTACTTGCACACATTGCCCAGTTTTTGAATTCGAACCTAATCGGCTTTCCACGTATAAACGTAGTGTTTTCCGTAATATGGAATCATGCTCTCGGCAACGCTTTAGTTTTCATTCAATCCATAATGGTGCCGAAAAGATTTACCTAGGTTTTCTAGAAAAGGACGTAACTTGTACAATCCATCGGACGAATCGCCAAGCTCTCTGTTGTCATTCAAGTGAACATGTTGCAGTATTAATTCAAACCGATTACATCTAATACTTGCAAAATTTTGGGCACGTCATTATCTTTAGAAAAATAAAGTCTTTTGTTTGGTAATTCGACATATCCCGATAACAGCATAGCTCCCAAAACTACATAAATTTCATCTACAGTTATCATTAAGGTTTTGTTTTTCTGGAAAGAGTAAATATTTGTTTGATTTGTTTGATGCACAATGTGCTTGATCAGATCTTGGTGAAAAAATAGCTTGAAATATTCCAAAAGATCTTGACAACATTTACTCTTATCTGATGGTGGCTGTGGATGAAATTCTTTACAAATAAAAGCCGATTCCTCTTTCTTCCAATGTGTAGTTTTTTTCTTTTTAGCTGGAGGAGCAGGCCTTGTCGACTTGCTTGTTGTTGACAGAAGAGGAATAAAAGTATATATAGGTATATCATCTTCATTATCGCTATATGATGTAAAATCTCGTGATGAAGGTTTTCGATTTGAACCTGTAGATGTTGACTGAGTAGAAACATCGTTTTACCACGAAAACGTCGCAATTCACAAGTACTTTGCAGCAATTGTCGTCCTAAGTTTTCATCATGCTCCTCATCAGACCTGTCACTCTCTTCATCAGTCACTTGATTTGAATCTTTAATGGGTGGCTCAACGTATATAATTCTTTCTGAATAATTATGATCATCCTCACATTCCAAAGCAGAAAATATTTCATGAACTTGCAAACTGAAATAATTTAACAAAAACCAAGTGTAATAACCGCATTGCATAACGTCCGATTCATCGGACGGTACAAAATTCGCAAACTTAGCATTCAAGATAACAATGGTAATGCAAAAGTAACATTATATTTCTATAGTCTCATACTTTAGCAATAAAATTATCACTCTTTTACATATTTGTAAGCAAAATATTTAAAAATAAACATAATTAACTCTTACCTACGTCGCGAAAAATTATTACTGTCTTCTGCCATTTTGAAAAGTGACAGTTGACAAGCAACGGCGTTCATTAATTTAATAATAACTGTGTTGCCACAGTGAAAACATATTATACTATGACCTAAGAAGGAAAACATTTAAAAAAAAAAACATACATTACCGTAAAAAAACAATGTTTTTGAAGTCCGATTTATCGGACGCTATGCTGTAATGGGTTAAAATATAACCTTAAGAATAAATATGCCCTTCATCCGTGCCATTTAATTATGTACTGTAGCGGCAAACACAAAGTGCACAAAACTCAGAAATAATGAATACAAAATTGATCTTGGGCAAGACTTTTACTGAACAAAAAATTAACGCAAAATTAGGAATTAAATCGCCAGAGGAAGTCATAAACTGCAACTCAAAATTCAACTAAACAAATGAGTGAAGCGATGAAAGGGGAAGTCTTAGCATAAGCCGTATCCGTAGAGGATTACTACTGAGAATAAGGGAATACTTCCCCTAAACGAAAAAGAAAACAAGTCGTAAGAACTCCTTTCCAAAATATTATATATGAAAGAAAAACCGTTTACTAATAAAAAAAAAACAATTGAATTTGGCAATTATTATAATAATAACAAGCAGTAAAAATCCGCATGCAACGAAGAAGCAGCGCATTGGGTCAGAGCTAGTGCTGAAAACGTGAAAGAATTACTTCTGCAGACTATTTAGCGAAGATTATGACTAATATTCAAATCTCAGACAAAAATACACATTTCACATGGACAACAATTGTCACTATCTAATTGATTTAAAAAAACAGTTATAATATCCAGATAACAACATCCAAATTAAAGATCAAAATGTCTGCCGAAGAAATATTGAAAGAAACGCCAGAGCTTCGGCTTGGAAAGTCACCAAATCTTTTTGGGAGGGACAATACGATAGATTAAAACCTAGTCTTAGGGCCTCTTACAACGCAAAATGTCTTTCCTCTAAAAAAGGATATTAATAGCATAAGCACTGAATACGAACAAATCTCCTAACTTAGAGACGGCAACATATAGATTTTAATAAAAAAAAAAAAAAACTAGAAAACCGCGGAAAAATTTCGGTAAGCTTTGCTCGGTCAAGATAACGCTGCACAGCCAACTTAACGCCTCGAAAGGCGTGGTGTATGCCCCATGGCTTTCCAATGTTTCGGAGAAAGAAATTATTAAAGAAATGAAAACACAAAACGAAACTAATGTTTACAAATTCACAATGCAATTTGAAGAAAAACAAAAAGCGACAAGTCTGGTGCTTTTCACCTTCGACTCTTGCCGAGTTCTAAACGCAAAAACTGACAACTTCTTGGTCACACAATAAAAAATTTAAAAATACGTCCATCTACTCTGTATGCAACTTGCATACTAAGTGTTGAAGAACCATGTGTGCAAATTGCCTTCAACATCCACCGAATGCCAGCAGTTCATGCAAATGAAGGTAATCCTTAGAATTACGAGTAAATCAGTACGAACATGTAGCATTTCTGACACAAAACACATTTAAAAAGAACAAAATCCTGATCCGGTTAATTTGAACCCCCATTATTGTTTCTTTCTGAAAAATTAAGACAATCTACCAACACTCTCCCTGCTCCGAAAACAACAAATACCTCTTCTAATAAATATCCAAAACTAAATGCCATAAGAGTAGAATCAAATCTAACCACTTCAATAAAACAATCCCATATAAAATATAACAAAAAAAACAAAAATCTTTCTCCGCGTTCTACATACATATATACAAAATCCTTCTCCAGCCACAACTTCTACAATACTTTCCCAAAATTGACCCAAACAATAAGTTAACGGAAAAAAGAAAGTACGTCACCAACTCATTTCCCAAATAACAGATTCAACATAGAAAATACAAACGGTTTCGCTGTCCTTGATCGGATTCAATGAAATAAGTAAAATAGTAGACAGTTGCAAACAAATAAGCACGTAATATATGCAGATGATCCCATTCTTTCTTCTAAATGTAAAAATCTAAAATTTTTAGAAAATATTTTTACAAGTATTATCGAAAACCTATCTACTCGTAAAGAGGGCAAATCTTCCGGATCAAAAATTTCTTTAGAAAAATACTTCACATCTGAAAAAAATATAGTTGTTCAAAAACCAAATTTCAAAAATTCACCAATTAACAATGCTAACTTTGACAAAATATTTGGTATCATATTTAATGCTAAGCATAATTTCAAAAATTATTGTATATTGTACATTTAAGAAAAAATCTCATCCCTAGAGTAAATTAAATTATCTTCAAAATAAAGTTTCTCTAGCAATTTACGGCAAATTTTCAACAGCATCTATCCAGAATATTTCTACCCCACACCACACAGTCGTCAGAGCCTATAAGCGAGCCTTTCGAACAACTCCCATCATAAGTTTACTTACTGAATCCGGATTACCATACAATAAAAGAAAGAATTTCCTACAACACCTCACTTTTAATATAAAAAACCAACTCTACAAGCAAAATATTAAAACGCCCTTCGACAATTCGCAGTGTCTTAATATCTACAGAGAAGCTTGGTATACCTAGCTTAACAATAATACAAATAAAACATCAACACCCTCCCGGAAATTATTAAACAACTCTATATGAACCAGTTTAACAAGACAAAAAACTTAACAATTGATACATATACCCGTATATGCAAAGAATCTGGTTGGGAAATCCTTTACAGGGACACGTCCAAATTAGATGACAGCACTTCTTTTGCTGTCATCGACGCAAAAGGCCTAGTTTACTTTAATTTTCACCGCCGAATCCTATGCAATTCAACACATAAAATAGTGTAAAACAACAACATTCACTGATAGCCTATCCGCAATCAATGGTATTAAAAATATTAATAACAACACGGATGAGATGTTATAGCGGCCGTTCGAGAAAAACTCATTTTAAAAGAAAAGCTGGTTAAACTATTAAACTATTCCTGGGCATAGACATATTAAAGGATATAATGTGCTGACCCGGCAGCTAAATCTGCAACCAAGGAACCGTTAATTAGCTCCTATGCATACAACAACAACATGGAAGCACACAAGAAAAACTTCTTGACCCAACTATCAGCACCTTTACAAAATGTTTATCCCAAACGCAGAAAAAGCCATTTACGGAATAATGTTTCGGCAAAAAATCTAAAGGCTAAGACTAAGAATATGCCATGCAAACGCTACCCACATCCATGCAGCACAACAATTCCAATTATATCTACGTTAGGCTGACCATTAGTCAACTTATTGCTTGTAAGAATGTTGAAAATATATGTAAACAACTTTCTAACAAAACTCTTATCGACTTATTAACAATACTAACGCTGTATATAAATTAATATGAGAAATTAGGTTAATTATCTAAATTATTTTTAATACCGGCAGCTAGTGCTATAATTTTCTCCTTTACATTGTCTTTGTAATTTTATTACTAAATCAATGCTTATACTAATAATAATAATAATGGTAAAAATAATCGGTTGTATTATCTTTTATTGCCAAGCAAAGTGATCGTCAGAAATCACCATCCATGCAGCAAATAAAGCTCGAATCTCAGCCAAAGTTCGAAGAAGTCAAAAAAAAAATAAATGCATAATTTAAATGCAAAAAAAAAAAAAAAAAAAAAACACTGATGATTTGAAACAACCTTAGGATGGTATTAAACTCTACACAACCAAAAAAAGCTGAAATATCGCACGTCAACAAATTTAAGAAAATGTGACTGTTTCGAATTCAATTCGAATGTATGTGTGTGCTAGTAAGGGAAAACATTACTTTCGAATATTAATTGCAGAAAATATTTTTTTTTATACAAAAATAACTCACCTTCGTTTGGAACGACTTGCAATACAGGCGATGTACCATAAAAGCTATATGTTTCTGGTTCTAAATAATCGGTAAGATTAATAAATTTAGATGGCGTGACACTTGCCATCCCATGATCACTTAGGTGTATTACGTTTGTTCGGTTTTCTAATTTATATACAGCCAATTGCTCCTGAATATACTTTGTAAGTAAATCCAAAGATGCAACTAAGTCGGTGATCTAAAAAATGAATAAAACGATACACATAATTATTATACATACACATGTTTCCTTGCAAGTAATTTACATTTACCTTATAGGATTCAGGACCCACAACATGTGCCAATTTATCTGGTTGTTCTGAATACAGCATAACCAGATTAGCTGGTTTTATTGGATCTGTTATCCATTTCATTACAGTATCCACTCGGTCCTTAAGTGGTACTGTTGAATTATAATTTTGTTTATACGTGCAACTCGCATTACTATATTCATAATCACTCCCAGGCCACATCATACATCCAGAGTGGCCACCAGATTTTTCATTGACTATCTGCAATTAAAAACTAACTAATCAAACTTATCCATTAATAATAACAAAAAAAAACTACCCAAATAGGTTGAATATTTTCATTGTAATGAAACAATTTACTTGAATAATCCAATGGACCGTCCAAAGTATCAAATAAGGTATTGGCTAAAACACCGTGTATATTTGGATAGAAACCAGTAGAAATCGAAAAATGGTTGGTAAAAGTTTTTGTTGGGAAAACATTAAGCATGTTCTCTGTATAAACTCCTTCATGACGGAACTTTAGCATATTAGGAGTGACATTGCGCTCCAGATATTCATTTCGAAATCCATCATAAGAGATTATAAGCAAAATTGGTTTTTCATCTGGTTTTTGGGCATTTGTTACATTTCTTTGAATTGTTTGGTTGCCATTAGTTACAGGTTGCCCCCATGTAAAATGTGCTAAATATTTTAGTGTAAAAAATAGTAAAATAACCAATTTCCAAATCATTTTTAATAGTGCATTAGATTAAAATTTTTGAGAACACGAAAGCTGGCAACAAATCACACACGTTAATTGCTAATAAAATAAAAATATTTTCTGCCAACTAAATAATAATAAAAAAAAAAAACTAAACAAAAAGGAGGACAAACGTCATTATTTTGAGAACTAAGGTAACAGTTTTGAAAGCGATGGTACGTGAGACTATCAGTTAACAGATTATACTGAGTTCATAAATAGAGCTTTGAAAAACCGATTTAAATTAATATGAAATGTAATTATTATGAGTACACAATATCAAATACATATTAGTTAATTAATATAATTTATAAATAAGCATAGTATACCAACATATGATTATATTAATTAAAATAATTAATTAAATTAAATAAGTCAGCAGATTCCTCACCATATCGGAAGATGCTATAATTGCAAATGGCGGCAAATGTCAATTCTACTTTGATATTTACGTAGTAAATAGATACAAAATACACGTCAACATGACATGTATCATTATACTCCTAAAGAACACGAAATAATTGTTACAATTGTTTGCGGAATAATTCATCGGTAGTGTTGGCGAAACGTGAATTTCGGCGCAGATTTCCCGATCGTCCGACACCAACTGGGCAAACCCTACAATGTTTAGTCGCTTGCCTAGAAGAGTATGCGACAACACGAGATGCTGCCAGGTCTGGCTGTCCCCGGAGCAGCCGTTCTGCTGAGAATATCGCAGAGGACTCCAGAATATCGAACAGACGACGTGCCATGCAATTAGGCATTAATCGGCGATCTTTACAGAGAATTTTAGTGATAGACTGTAAGGTGTTCCCTTACAAAGTGAAGACAGTGCATCAGCTGTTAGCTGTTGACTGCCAAGTGCGTGTAACCATACATCCATCAAACCATCCTGAATCCCGACCACGAGGGAGACAACTTTTCATCGAAAATCATCATGAGCGACGAGGCCCATTTCTATCTCTGTGAATATGTGAATAAACAAAATTATTACTTCTGG
This sequence comes from Volucella bombylans, assembly GCA_949129095.1. NCBI lineage: Eukaryota > Metazoa > Arthropoda > Insecta > Diptera > Syrphidae > Volucella > Volucella bombylans. The sequence continues at coordinate 157,502,515 of OX422143.1, forward strand.
GGCACTGAAAATCGCGTATAACACACGATCAGCCATTACACCATATCAAAGTTAATGCATGGTGTGCTGTTTACACCTTATTTTTTCGATAATGCCGCGAGCCAAACGACTACTGTGGACGGCGAGCGCTACAGAGCCATGCTCAATGACTTTCTTCTTCCTCAATTGAGACTGGAGACCATGTAACTCAACTGAAATTCTGAGGGCTGCATTTCCGGGTCGCCTAATCTCCCGTTTTGGCGATTTGCACTGGCCCCAGACTTCTTTTTCTGGCGTTTTTTGAAGTCTCGAGTCTATGTCAAGAAACCTCAGAGTCTTGAAGCCATCAAAGAGAATATCTGTCAAGAATGCGAGAACCTATCGCCGGAAGTTCTGGCAAGAGTGATAGAAAATGCCTCAAATCGGGCCCGAATGGTCATCAATTCTGGAGCGGCCACTTAGCCGATATCATTTTCTCGACTTCTGGAAAAAAAATTTAAGACATCAAATAAACATAATCTAAAAGCAGGGTGAAAAAAAATTAAAATAAAAAATTACAGGCAAACAACATCGGGTGACAACTTTTGCACCACCTTGTATATATGAGCTACTGCAGTATATTTAGGAACTGATGTCAATAAGAATTTTTCAGGACTGCAGTAATAGGGGGATGAACTCTGACACTCCTGAAGGAATTTGCCGGCTTGGGAATATTCGGCACTTTTTACCGAAAGGGTTGCAGAAAGACTTGGTCCTTCAGGTTAACAGTTGGTAGGGTAAACTGCCCGATCAGATAACTGTTGCGAGTGAAAAAATGTCCTGGAATGGGGACGGATTTACTTTCGACGATCCCAAAAACGACAAAAGACAACAACGTTCAGATTTCCACATGAAATATTCGGACCTTAAACAAGCCATATGCAGCCAAACAACTAAGAGAGGCTCTAGAAAGGTATAAAACTGTTATCAACCCCATCTAGGAAGCAAATGCAGATTTCTTATAGCCGGCGGACTAAAACAAGAAATGTTGAAGTTTTGATTCAAAATAAACTCCTTCTAACTATCCGCATTAAACATAATGTCGCCGACATTGGCCTGATATGCATTCATGCTGCCACAGAGAATGTATTCGATGCCGCCACAGTTAATTTCTTAGAGCTCCTAGACAAAATCTACTATCAATACCCTAAGTATAATTTTAATATCGTTGTACAGTCAAAATAAGAAAAAAATCTGAAAGCATAGTCTGCATAACATCACTCCTGAAAACGGCTTAAAGCTATTTACTTTACTATGGGACATAGCATTAGTGTAGCTAGAGCACATGAAACGGTCAAACAAATTAGTTATGTTGCCATCAACGCAAGCTGCTCGTCCATCTATATCTATAAGGTGTCCAAAAATTCCGAGTGGCCAATGCAGACCGAATCACTATCTAGGTGCAGCCGAGGTAGATCTAAGAGTATCTCAAATGCCACAACAACGTGTGACTGCAATCGCAATCAACCACCAGAACATTTGCCGGTCGCGTTTTCCTCAACCTCTCGTCAACGCTCTTACAACCTGCGTTAAGTGCTGAAGATCAGTGGTACCGATGCCAAAAAGACGTTAGAAATGCCGTAACTAATGTGCTGGTTTTCACCCGATCACTATCACGAAACACCTGGTTTGATGAAAGTTACGTCCAAACACGTGAAGATGTCTTACCAACTAGCCTATTGAGCGGCGCTACAAAAAACTCTCATTCTTTTTTGCAGCGCCCTTCTGTAGACTAATTGATAAGATATCTTCACGCTTATGCTATCTACGAGTCAAGAAGGAGCGAACAATTTCGACTTCTCTGAGAGAAAAATAAAAGAGCATGTGAGATGTCTCCTTTGGTCTTACCAAAAAGGAAAAAGAACGTCTCAAACCAACAACGCCCTAGAAACCTGTCATAGATAAAATAACCTAGATGTCAAACTTTCCAGATATTGGAAAATTAAAACCTGTTTTCTGCTGATCGCCCATATCCGTGTGACCCTGGCTGTGAATACTTGTGAATTGTCATCAATGGCAATTTCCTTCCCATTTTATACAAACCACGCCCATTTCAATTAAAAAATCGTCATCCATAATACACACACGTGCAAATCGCTCTCATTCTAGCAATTTTACTTGTAAATTGTTCTCATCCTAGAAAATTTTGACAAAGTTATAGAGATGTAAAAGTGTTGGAATTCACTTACAGCTTGTCTGTGCGAAAGTTAAGGGTTTGCAAAAGTATTATATGAGTTTGACATCTAGGTTAGTTTATCTATGGAAACCTGGATAGATGTGTCACAGACGACGATAAAACTAACTACCACATAACGCAGTAAAGGTCGGAAGTAATCCTACAGACCTAGGGTTTAGACATAGGGTTTACATGTGCACACGAGAGAGCGAACTGGTAGCCAGCGGGTAGATTTAATAACACATCAATTTTGCCTGCGAGTTAAGGGAGGTACACAACATGCATCTGCTATCACCGATTTTGAAGCGGCTCATGCTGCTCTAGCGAAGTCAATACGATTGATTGTCTTGACGTTTCACAAGTTTACTTCAAAACCATACAACATGGATAGTGAGACATTTTTGCTAGCTCTTTTTTTTTATTTTCGATTTTGATTTCTAGTTATCAATGTAAATGTCTAGATGAGGGACCGTCGTTCGGTGGAAGGTGGTTTTTCAAATTTGGTGGTAAATGAAAATTAAATTTCAACGCTTAAAAAATGTTTTGGGAGGTGGTAAAGGATGATTTTCGAAGTACTATGCAACTATGCAACTCTGTAACTATCTTTATTTGATTTATCAAAAAAAAAATATTGTAGTAAACACAGATTTACGCAACAAACATTAAATTTACTCTCCCTATAAAAGAACAATTAAACATGTGAAAAACAACGAAAAAAAGGTTTTCAGTTTTCTTAACGCTAAATTATAAAGTTCCACAAGCACTTGAAGAATCAGTAAACGTCATTCAAACTCATTTCAACTTGAGCAGGAGCAACAGACGCCGATGCACATTGTGACTTGTGAGCATTCTTACGGATTCACATATAAATGAACAATTTGGCAGTTCTCTATAGCAGCAGCAGACGCAGATACAAGTTGTGTTCCTTGCTTAACTCCTGCTGAGATTAAAAATTCTGCTATTTGGGTATTTCCCGACGTAACGTAAAACTTCTTCATAGCTGTAAATGTTAAATGCTAAAGCAGGATGTGAATCTCTCGATAAATTTCGCGTTGTTCTTGTCACCATCAACCTGGAAAATGTTTTAATAAATCCCCTGCCATTTGGAGTAGTCCTATCAGGGTATCGTTGACCGTTACCCTTGCATATACCATCGATAAACTAAACTAGATGTCAAACTCTACTAATACTTTTGCAAACCCTTAACTTTCGCACAAACACACTATAAGTGAATTCCAACACTTTTGCATCTCTATAACTTTGTCAAAATTTGCTAGAATGAAAAGTTGCTAGAATGAGAGCGATTTGCACGAGTGTGTGTAATGTGGATGACGTTTTTTTGGATCAAATTGGCGTGGTTTGTATAAAAAAGGAGATAAATTGCCGTTGATCACAATTCACACGTATTCACAGACAGAGTCTCACAGATAGTGACGATCAGTAGAAAACCGGTTTTGATTTTCCAATATCTGGAAAGTTTGATATCTAGGTATAGTTAGTCTATGGCATATACATAGGTGAACTAATTTAGATGGCAAACTCTACTAATATTTTGCAAACCCTTAACCCTCGTACAGACGTACTGTATGTGAATAACCAACACATTGTACATCTCTACCTGCTACAATTTGCTAGAATGAGTTCACTATGTGTGTGTAATGTGGATGACGTGTTTTTAATTGACGGGTTTTGTATAAAATGGGAGAGAAATTGACATGATGACAATTCACACGTTTCACAGGCAGCGTCACACGGATAGAGGCAATCAGTGGAAGGCGGGTTTTAGTTTTGGTTTGCCATAAGTTAGTTCATCTTAGTTCTTGTGTTGAAAAGTCCATCATCGAGGATATTATGAATCAAACGCCATCATCTCGACTAAAAACTATAAACTGGTTATGCAAATGATTTTGCATTCTTTTTATATTATTTCTAGAGTCCGACTTCGGCTTAAATTTCCACCTTCGGCAAAACATTCGGCTTCGGCAAGAAAAGGCCGAAGATTTTGCCGAAACAGAACCATTTTTCCGCAAAAATTAAACTATCATACGCAACGTGTTTTGGAGGAGATTTCGAGCAAGTCATTTCACGTTTGTTTCGTTTCTGTAGCATGTAGCTACAAGGAATGTTGATATTTTTAATTATTGGGCCTCAAGTCCTTATACCTACTTGAAAGAAGTAGCTAACAAATATTTATCAGCTCCTCCTACTAGTGTAGCGAGTGAGCAATTATTCAGTGCTGCTGGACAAATTTATGCTGATCGGGGCTAATTTGCAGGGAGAAAATGTACAAAAACTTTTCTTTCTTACATATAATATTAAGTTATTTAATTTTGATTATTAATTCTACTTCATCCTTTGTCGTCTCATATTAACTTTGTTTGTTGTATTTAAGTGTTATCGAATGTACCTAGGGTTTTGGATTTTTTACTGGTTATTTTTTGTTTTTATTTCTTTGCTAAGCATTCATTTTGATTGTTCCGTTTATGTGTTATTTAAAAAAGTCTACTGTAATATTTTACTGGCTATTTTGCTGTTTGTGTGTTTGTAAAATAAATTAATAAAAAAGAAAATATCCACCGATCAATTTTATCAAACTGATCACTATATTTTAGGCTCTTTAGCATTTTGAAATACAATCTCCATTACATTCGGCTTCGGCCGAAGGTGATGAAGAAACCGAAGTTCGGCTTCGGCCAAAAAATTCACCTTCACTCTAATTATTTCATAAAAAATCTGCTAAATTTTTTTTCTTCAAAAATGTTATTTTCAATAGGAGTCAAAGCAGAGCGATGTAAGGCTTTGCTTAAAACCTCTGTATCTATTGTAGGAGAAGATGCATTTTCGGACCCCCTACACTTGCGATTTTTTTCTGAAAATAGTCCCTTTATATACAGAGTGTTCCGAATAATATGTAGAAGACCTTAAGGGAAGATCCTTTGCCTATTTTGAAAAAAAAAATAAAAAATTGTATGGTTGAGAGATACAGTCGTCAAGCAATTCTTTGCGTTAAAAAGTGTTGTCTCCTCTGGAAAAACGCATCTTCAGAAGATGGCCGTGGCTCATGTGGTAGTGTAATCGCTTCCCAATCGGAGCCACCCATGGAGCGAAAAAATCACTGAACCCAAAAATCTTACTCTCTTACTCTATCCAATTTTCCGAAAAACTTAACACGTGCTCCGGAATTTTAAGAGTAGCCATACCCTCTTGAGTGTTATGTTCTTTAAAATATATACATATATATTTGTGTGATAACAAATGAAATATTGCTGAGTTGTAATTATGAGTGCTTTAAATGTGTTCCATGCTCTAACTTAACATATTAATATTTCCGAAAAACCCAAAATTTTAACTTCGTTACTTATTTTTCGAAAAATAATATGTATTTTGTAATCAACAAAACGCCTTTTTTCTGAATCTCATAATTTTTAAAATATCATCCAACTTACATGTAAACACTACCCATCTATCACGCCCTCTGCATTAAGAGTATTCCGTTGGGCTCTATGTAAAAATTCATTGATTGATTGATTGATTATATATATGTAATATACGATGACAAATTTAAATCAATAGTAATGTGAGTAGTCCCGTTTTAAAGAAATCATTTTTTTGGACTGAATGGTGCATTTAAACCAGACATTCTTTACTCTCGTGCTTTGATCTCAAAGTTCTTTTTATTTTCTTCATTTGTCGTTCGGCCTAGTGGGTTTTTTCCTTTGTCTGTGATAATATGGGTGAGCAGTTAGTTGAAAACGTATTAGATTTAACTAATACAATAAATTCTAAAACATGATGAGCAACAAACAATTTAATAATGCAAAAAATTAGAAGAGTCTGGATAAAGCCAAAATGGATAGAAAATTTTGGCACATCCATTTTCGATATCTCCCTCCACTTCTAATCCTTTTTATCTACAATTTTAGGAAATGCCCGGCAAAAAATGAGTAGTATAAATCAGGACTAAGTAGGTAGTCACTAATTTTTTTTAAAATAATAATAAAAAGAGAAAAAAACAAAGGTCAATTTTGTTCTATTTTTATTTAAGATTTTGAGCTTTCTTTTCTTCTAATTCAACTTAATTTAATTATTCACAGTTCAAATAGTAAATTAAAAATACATACATATAAATAAAATAAAAACAATCATAATAATCACAATTAGTAAATTGATCGCTTAGTAATAGAAATCAATCATTCTACAATGCATTAACATATTGTCAAATGGCCAACTGTATCACTTTGGTTTTAAACTTCTCGGAACACACATATCCAAGAAGCGATGACTTCTCTGGCCAGAGGTGGGGAGATAAAAATGAAACAAAAATTATGAAGTAATGATGAATGTAATATTATAGATGAAAATTATCATTTATAATGACATCATGTCTGGAAAAACAATTATCGTCGTTTCGATTTGTTGAGTATATAAAGAATTATTGTTATCACGTTTCTAGTTTATGGGTTGTTTTATAAGCTATTAGGCTCAGTTGGGGCTTCAGCATTAGAACTGGTGCCGGCGCTACCACCACTACCGCTACCGCCACCATTGCCACGTCTATTTCGTCTGAAAGCTGCCGCAGCTGCAGATACAGTATCTGATGTTCCATTCCTGTCTCGATTGCGAAGTGAATGAATATAAGCTAACATTCGTATCATAAATGCCGCTGGAACTGTTATTGTGTCCTTAGTTTGTTTAAGCATTATTGCATTTCTTTCCATTAGCTGAAAAAAATGAATCAAATATTAAATTGAAAATATGAAAATTTACATGGATTCGTAAAAAAATTACATCATTTGCTTCGGACTCATTGAAATTTGCACTCTGGACGATAGGAGCCCAAATTTTGACATCATAGTCAATACCGGATGTGGCAAGATAAGGCAATTCTGGATGGGGTTGCAAACAATTAACAACATGTTGATCGGCTTGAAGAAGCATAACTAGTTTTCCAGTGTGACGATTCCAGGTAAAAACATGTCCGCAATCGGAACCAGACATCACATAGTCTTTTCCCCAAAATGTTGCTTCTTTAATCATTGTACGTGCATTTCGATGTCCTACGAACTTCATTTTCATGTATTCAAATATTTGCTGCTTTGCTTCCATTTCAAAATCGGCAAGTTCTTCGTTAAGGCTTTCATCTTGAAATTGATTTTCTTGGTTAGAATCTAACTTTGTCGAAGTGAGCGTTGCGTTGTCATCGTTGCGATTAGCATTATCTTCATTTTCCGGCAACGTGTGTTGGATTTCGTTTTCCTGAATAGTTGGCATTGTTGGTGTTGAAGAAGTCCCTGATGGTCCTAAAAGTTCATTTACAAAAACGTGCATAATTTGTATGATATCTATAAATTTGTGAAACTAACCTGGCCCATCTGTTTCGACAGCGGCAGCAACAGCAGATGCCATTGTCTCTTCACCTGATGATCTTAAATAAGGCACAGCAGATGCAAATAACGACGATGGGTTTTCTTGCCGACTACTTATGTCATTTACTTGACCAGTTAAACCGATTCGAGTTCTTGGATCATTCAGCATACGCGAAATGACTTCCGTCATTCTGTGCATTATATTACCATGTAGTTGCGGACGTACTTGGCCAATTTCAACGCGCCCATTTGGGTCACGTTCAGGTCGAGCATCGGGTCCGGTGTCTGACCAATCTCCACGTAGCCTGAGCTTTCGAACTTGCGGCGGTGCTGCATCAAGTATCGATTTCTTATCCGTTTGTTTTGAATACCATTCATTCACGTCAATGCCTCTATTTTTTAAATCGAATAGATATAAATAGTCAGAAGAGTAGCTTACTAGTAAGTCAGCCTCATCTAAACTATATTTAACCGATGTCACACGATACGTTCGTTTAGATGCTGAAGGAATAGGGAACGCTTTAACCGGGATTGTGTGTCTATCAGAGGGTGAATCTGCATTTGAAAAATCTATGACAGACAAATATCGGCGATCGTATATGCGTATGACACTGTCTGAACTTCCTACTGCTATATAATAATTTGTTATAGGAGACAAAGACATTGCAGTAATTGCGGACGGACTAAAAATTAAGATATTATCTTTACAGCAAGTCCTGTAGCAACTATAAAAACATAAAAACATTTATTCCTATTTACTGTTCTATAGTAAGTCGTTTGCAAAAATTTGTTACCTTGAGCTTTGCCTTAAATCAAACATTCGTACAGTGCCATCTTCGCCGCAACTCATGAAGGTGCGTGGTTCTCTTGGTACGGTTAATACTTCGTAGGTGGTTCCATTTTTATGACAATTAAAGCAAGTTAGTTTTGCTTTGCTCTCATACGCATCTTGATTATTTCCATCGGTGATACGGCGCATGTAAGGTGCCATTAATTCAGTATGCAAGACCACACCATCTCCGGAACATGAAACTATTGCGCTGTCATTTGATTGGGGCATAAAACGGGCACTAAAGATGTTTGCCCGATGGGCGGATTTATACTTAAATAGGACTTCTTGATTATGAGGATTTGTCACAGCTATAAACTGGTCGTCTGAACCCGATAGTAGATAATTACCGGAGTCGTTCCAACAAACAGTATTCACGCATCCAGAATGAATTTGTAGACGACATTGAAGGCCGAGTCGTTGCACATAATCTAAGCTGTCTGAGATGTGAAAATAAAATTAATTCGATTTGCTAAAGGGAAAAATCTTTAAAATTTAATGGCAATAGTGAAGAACGATCAACTTTCTCATTCCATCTAAATCTAAAACCATAGTTTTACTGGCAAACTAAATGGAAGTACGTTTATAACTAAGAAAAATAAAGGCCCATTGGTTTAACGATATACATAACTGAATCAATTTTCAATTTTTAATATAAAGTTGTTTGAACTAGCTCTTAGAATTAAACTTTGATATATTTTCATTTTTTTGTCAATTCTGAAACATTTTTGCAATGTCAATCAATTCGTGGTGGCCTTCGATTATCCTCCTTTCCTGATGTGATTTATCCAAATGATTTTCGGTTTCTGACACCATGCGTGTAGCTAGTAGGAGCCATTTTCCTGGGCTTCTCCTTGCATTTCACTCATAAACATCTTTTCTGGCTAATTATTTCAGCACAGTGGACCTCAATTTTTTTTTTGTTAAGGAAACACAATTTCAAACAAGTTATTAACTATTGTTCACTATTCAACAAATGTGCACTCGCTAAATCAAAGAAGCTGGAAACACAAATTCATTAGTACGGATATCTGCGTAAAGTAAAGAACATACGATTGGCGATCATATAGAGGGGCCAATATAAAGGTTCTTTCAAAAGTCGCGTCTAGGTGTTTTTTTTTTAATAAAACGGTAAATATTTAAAAAAAAAATGTTGCTGTTTTTATTTTTATAAAAATATGGCTCTTAACAATTATGTGTGAAAAATAACATCATTAAAATATCCACCACTAGCACTAGCATACGGACATCAACATTTTTAAGGACTCGCTCACACATTACCGCATTAAGCTCATCAATTTCGGTCCGCATGTTGTTTTCCAGCTGTGCAATTGCTGTTGGCTTATCCACTTTACTTTTTAAAAAACCCCAAACGGGAAATTAATCGACCTGGAAACTTAGGTCGCAATAGCTCAATGTTCGCTCGTGTTGTGTGACTCGTAGCTCCATCTTGTTGAACATAAAGATCGTCTGTGCCTATCTCTTCAATTTGAGGCCACAAAAAATCTTCAATCATTTGTCTCTTTCATTTGCATCTTCGAAGAAAAATGGACCAACGATTCCACCAGCCCAAAAACCACACCAAAAAGTACATTTTTGTGGATGTAATGATTTTTCTGAATTTATTCGAGGATTTTCTTCTCCCCAAATACGACAATTTTGTTTATTGACGAATCTATCCAATGTGAAATGAGTTTCATCGCTAAAGATGATTTTGGGTGAAAACCAGCATCTTGCTTTAACAACTAATTGACGAAAGTTCTGAATTGGTTATGATAGGCAGTGTGCATATAAAACTACCTAAAACCGCCGTATATCTGAAACAATGTGCACCATTACTGGTCATAGGAATTCTTTCAGCAATTCAAGTGATACAATTGTGTAGTAGTAATCGACATTTTATCGCGTCAATTGCTGACAACGACCGGCATTTAAAAATTGAATTTCACATTATGAAGTAAATTTTTTCAAAATGGATTTGTAAAGACGTAGTAAATTAAGGAAAATTAAAAACAATGGGAGCACGAAATTAGTTCATAGTACTCCCATATGTACCCAACATATACGCTTCACCATATTTGGGCAGCTGGGTTCTACGCTGTTGAATTTCTGCTATAGTATGAATCAATGCTTGTACAAGGCCGTTAACAAAAAAAATTCGACGTCATTTGCCACTAAACGTTCAAGACTTAAAATGTGATAAATTGTACTATTTCGGTATTCTATTATCCATGGTTTGCGACAAGATTACAAATAAGGATATCAGCTTCGTCTCAGCAACACATCGTATAATCGTATGTTTGCTTGTATAAAAGACTATGCACTCTAATTTCGCTGCATGTATTTTACCCAGAGTTTGCAGAGAAAGAAGACAATCCACGAGGCAAATACCAAGATTACACTCCAGCGCAAAGCAAGAGCCTGATGAAATAATTACAGAACCAAAATAATAAAGGAGAAAAGAGATTTCTGTGAAAAAGAAAAGAACCTATGCAATCTCCCAGCTTAAATATATCGAGAAGAGAAAGAAATGTGTTAAGAAACGTTTATGGATAACAACAGCTTCGGGCTTTTCGTAACTATGAGGTTAATCTTCTAATTGATCCACCAGGACAAGCTTCAAAATCCTCCCGCGTTCTAATAAAGTGAAGTAAAAATCTCTTAACTGTTCCGTCAGGAATTTAAATAAATTCAGTTCAATGAAACAGGAATGAAAAAATATTTGCGCGCTTTTATATGATTTGGTACGCTCGACATGAAATCCTATGTATATGTTTATCGTTCTTGTCACTATTTTTTTGGTTGTTCAAAATGGATAATAATCAAAATACATACGAGGGTTGTCTGAAAAGTTTCCGACCGCAACGTAAAGATAGCGGCACTCGTCAATAAAAGCTAGTGAATGCTAGTTGTGCATCTTTTGACAGTTACTTACCGAAACTTCAGTCATTTTGAACGCGCAGTTTTTAGTTGACAGTCGTTTGAGTGAGTTGATGTGAGTGTTTTTTGTGAAAATGGAAAAAATCGAGTATCGAGCTGTTATTAAATTCTCGTTTTTGAAAGGAAATACGCCTACGCAATACAAAAATGAGTTGGACTCTGGACTACTGACGATAACATTGCTAAAGTTCACCAAATGGTGTTAAACGACCGCCGAATTAAAGTGAGAAAGATAGTAGAGGTTATGAAAATGTCCAAAGAACGTGTATGTTACATATTAAATCAAGTTTTAGTCATGAGAAAGCTGTCCGCGCGTTTGCTTACGCTAGATCAAAAACATGTTCGAATGAACATTTCCAACGCTCTATTGGCGCAATAAATCCGAGTTTTGGCGCCGATTAATTACTGTAGATGAAACTTGGATATACCATTATACGCCCGAAACAAAAATTCAGTCAACAGTGGACTGCAAAGGGCGAGCCGGCTCCAAAAAAAAAGGAAAAACTGTTTTTTTCGGCTGGGAAAGGGATGGCGACTGTTTTTTTGGGATAGTAAAGGAGTTATCTTAATCGATTATCTTCAAAAAGGAAAAACCATTACAGGAGCATACTACGCATCATTACTTGCCAAGCTGAAGGCAGAAATTGCGGCAAAACGGCCACATTTGCAGAAAATGAAAATCCTGTTTCACCAAGACAACCCGCCGTCTCACACCTCAGCGGTTGCCATGGCGAAAATCCATGAATTACGGTTTGGACTGCTTGACCATCCGCCTTATTCACCAGATCTAGCCCCAAGCGATTTCTTTTTGTTCTCTCATCTAAAAACTGCGCTCGGAGAACAGAGATTTTCGTCAAATGAGGAGGCAATCACCTTCGTGAACAATTATTTTGCAGAGAAAAACGCCAAGTACTATTAGAGAAATGGGAGCATCGCTGGGAGTGTGTAGAGTTACAAGGAGACTATGTAGAAAAATAAAATAAAAAATTTGAGAAAAAATGTCTTGTATCATTGTTCGGTCGGAAACTTTTCAGACAACCCTCCTATATCCGTTTTTTACTCTGCTGTAAAGAGATTGAAAAATAAAAGAAACAAACTTAACAGTGTTAGGCATTTTGCCGGACATTTTATTTAAGACATTCTACAATAAATTTGAGGATATTCCAGATATTTTTTTTTAATTATATCAACATAAAGTGGGTGATACTGCCTGAAAGGCTTTTTTACTGGAATTCATTTGTTTAAAATCTGTATCCCACAACTATAACCACTTTTAGACATACATATGAATGTATACGCTACCATACCCTCGATTTATTATTAAAATATACAACGAAATTTATTATTATATACAAAATTACTTAATTAACATTATCCACTTTCCGGTTAAACGATTAAATTTCATGTAAATCAAATAAATTTGGCTCTCTAGTATTCGTGCACTTGTACATACTTAACTACAATACATCTCTCATGGGGCACCTATTTTTTTGGTTAGCAAAATAGAGTTTTGCTGTCCTAAAGCAGGGAGTGAGATGGGCTGCGAAGGAAGCTCAGCTTTGCTCGGTAAAATTGTCATCACCTAAAATATAATAACAGAGAAATATCTCTGCTCAATGTCACACGCAAAATTACAGCGTATTTTATAAATTCTAGAGGCCCTTTGCACCAAACAAATGCAATATCAGCACGGATTTTCTATTAGAAAATCAATAATAGAGTAAATATGTACAGCGGTCAAAAAAATTATTCGACATGCACATGTTCTTTCAAAATTTGATTAAAATATAAAAGAAAATACAGCAAAATAAATTCGATTAAAACAAAACTAGTTAAATTAACTTTGATTCTTTTATTTTAATTGCATGCTTTATAAAAAAAAGTCGAATTTCTAAGAAAAAAAAGAGACAAAACAATCGGAAGCTCAATTAATAAACAAAAAAGTATTCGACAATTTCATAAACCCTTTTTATTGTTTTTTTTTTTTGCCTTTGAAACGTATCGCTTCTCTAAGACGTAGCGTTTTGATGACCTTAGGACAATTGTAAAGCAACCAAAGTCTTGTATTTAAAGCGGGGTCGTCGTCCTGATAGAACTCAAAATATTGTCCAAGACCTAATTTTTCGGCGCTAGCTCGCAAATTTTATTTCAGCAAATTTATATAATAGAGGTGATCCATTGTTCCATCAATGAAAACTAAATTCCCCACACCTGAAGCTGCCATACACCCCCACACTAACACACCTCCTCCGACATGTTTAACTGTTGGTACTACATTTCTTTCTTCTCAGTGTTCGTCCATCCAGAACTCTTGAGACTCATTAGCGTTAGATCTTGCAAACTCTAATCTTAATTGTCTGTTTTTTTGGGAGATGTATGGCTTCTTGTTTGTGAGGTAACCTTTACGTCTAAATACACCTCAGTATGTTTTGCCAGCTCTGAAGCATTAGTTCTTGGATTTTTCTTAACTTCCCGAATAATCCATCTTTGATTAGATTTAGATAACTTCTTAGGACTTCCTGTTCTTACCTGGTTTTCTACCGATTTCTCACTTTTAAACTTTTTTTATTATGTACTGTAATTATTGGTTTTTCACAATAGCCGAAATAGAATTTTCAGATAATCCTTGATTGAAGTGGTGAATTACAAGATTTCGTATGTCAATAGAAGTCTCCTTGTTTTTCCGTCCCATTATGATCAAATTTTACAAAATACTAACCCAAACTACAGGAAATGAACAAACAACACACTTAACTAACTGCATTGACAGAAGGAGTGGTATTTTTACAGTTACTTTGGAGAACAAGCATGACACGTTTGGGTTGTCGAATACTTTGTTTGTTTGTGAATTATGCTTCCGTTTATTTTGTCTCTTTTTTTTTCTTAAAAATGCGACTTTTTTATACAGCTTGAAATTAAAATAAAAGAATCAAAGTTAATTTAACTACTTTTATTTCGATCGAATTTATTTTACTATATTTTCATTCACTTCAAAGTTGTAATGAGCATGTGCATGCCGAATACTTTTTTTGACGACTGTATCTATACTACGCTAAATTCATGAAAAGACCAATGAATTTTAGGCTCATACTCAGCTCATCTCTCAATCGACTAATTCGACAGTGAAACGAAAAACTACGGACTATTTCAGAAGAGTTGTAAATTCCTTTTCTTTTTATTTTCTCCAGATTAGATTCGCAGGCAATATATAAAGATATCATTTTCTATCTATAAAATTGAAGTTCTTACGCTTATTGAAAAACAGATCTGACAAGTTGGTCTTAAAGTGAACGGATATACATACAGCCATGGACACATAAATAGCACAAACTTTCTTACCAGAATAAAAACGTAATTGAATAAAGTAATATTTCAAAAACAATAATAAAATAATTTTTTTTTTGAAAACGTTATTAACAGTGAATGTAATTAACTTCAAAATAATGTATTGATATCCATACAAAAAAATTTAGAATAGGCAAAAAATAATGAACAAAAAATTTGTCTGGACACTTTGATTTCTGAAAATATACATACGAGGGGCGTTCAATATATTCTCGGTATCGATATGAAGGAAAATGCGAATTCAATTTAAATTGTTTTTATTTTCAATATAATCCCCCCTAACATCAATGCATTTGTTACATCTTGAGATAAGCTTTTTTAAACCCTCAAAAAAATAAATTTCCTCTTTCTCTGCAAAATACCCATTTATTGCCGACTTGAGTTCTTCATCATCCGAAAATCTTTTTCCACGAAGACATTTTTTCAAATCCGGAAACAGGAAATAATCACTAGGGGCAAGGTCTGGACTATAGGGTGGGTGTTGGATTTCTTCGAAACCACAATCTCGCGCAGCAGCCTTGGAAACTCGCGCCGTGTGAACAGGAGCGTTGTCATGAAGAAGCAACACACCCGCTGCGAGTTTACCCCGTCTTTTCTTTTTAATTTCCTCCCGCAAATTATGCAAAGTGGATGCGTAGGATGTGGCGTTGATGGTCTCACCTTTTTTTTTGTACTCAATGAGCAAGATTCCCTTTGAGTCACAAAAAACTGTGGCCATGAGCTTCCCGGCAGACGGAGTGACTTTGAACTTCATCGGGGGGTCTGTTCCTTTTTTATGCCACTGCATGGATTCTTGTTTGCTTTCAGGGTCATAGTGGTGGACCCATGTTCGAGCCATAACACCGTCCGCATTCTCACTACACATCTCCAAAAGCTCTCTACAGCATGCGATTCTCACTTTTTTTCTGAGGCGCTGTGAGCATTCGTGGCACCCACCTTGCACTAACCTTTGAAAGGTTAAGATGGTCATGAAGAATGGTGTGAATGGTACCAATTGAAAGCTTGGTGATCTCTGCCATCATTTTCACCTTTATTCGGGCATCCTCAAGAACAAGTTTTTCGACTTCTTTGATGCTTTCTCCCGTACAAGCAGTAGCCGGGGCGCCGGAGCAGGGGTCGTCTTCAATTCTCTCTCTGCCTCTCTTGAACTCACTTGACCACTTTTGCACAGTTGATAGTGAAGGTGTGGAACCCTGGTAAACAGCCACCATCTCTTCATGAATAGTTTTTTGACTTTTTCCTTGCTTAGTGAGAAATTTAATTACAGCGCGATGCTCAATTTTCACCATCATCGTCTCAGTTGCCATTATGATTCTGTTTAACTAGAGATAAAACGCGAATTAATAATCACATTTATATGAAATTTTACATGAATGCACTAAAATAATAGTATTACTTGATAAATAAGTCAATTTATATATACAACCACAGCTTCACCCCGATACCGAGAATATGTTGAACGCCCCTCGTATTAGGAAATATTC
Organism: Volucella bombylans; assembly: GCA_949129095.1. Classification (NCBI taxonomy): domain Eukaryota; kingdom Metazoa; phylum Arthropoda; class Insecta; order Diptera; family Syrphidae; genus Volucella; species Volucella bombylans. The sequence goes on from OX422143.1 coordinate 157,518,673, forward strand.
AAGATATAATTTAAAATGATTTTGTTTTGCCTTTTACCTCTTCAGTATTTTGTACTATAGCCAGAATTTTACATTACTGCCTTACATCTCGCCCCATGATTTCAACAAGCTTCTGACACCTTTCCTTCGGAATAGAATACCAAGCTTCTCTTATGCCATCCCAGAGTTCATCATTATTTTTGAAATTTCGTTTGCCCAATTTTTACCTCAACTTCGTTCCACAAATTTTCAATTGGGTTAAGGTCGGGACTCTGTGCTGGCCAATCCAACACATGGATATCTTCTTGGGAGAACCAACCCTTCATTTTTTGGCGGAGTGCTTCGGATCATTATCTTGTATGAATATCTAATTAACTGACGTAAACTCAAAAGTATAGGGCTCCATCGTATTTTGTAATATGTCTAAATATTGAAATTTGTCCATTTTTCCACTTATTCTTACAAACGGTCCTATTCTATGCCAGGAAAAAGCACCCCAGACCATTATATTCCTTCCACCATGCTTAATTATTTTTTGAGTGTATCTGGGATTCAAAGCTTGCCCTTTTGGACGGTGTATAATTGTCCTGCCATCTGGCCCAATTCTATTTACTTTAGTTTCGTCACTCTATTCCACTTTTTTCCAGAAGTGTATGTCCTTAATTTAATGGGCTCTTGCAAAGGTTAAGCGTCGTCGAATATTTTTTTTTTACAAGAGTGGTTTTTTGTACTCATTCGTCCAAATAGCTGAGATTCATTTAATTTACTTCTGATGAATCGGCTGGATACAGTAACATCAAATTCTACGTTAATTTCGTTTCCAATTTGCAGAGATGACTTGAACGGATTCTTCTTGCATTTTCAGATAATGGCCTTATCGATGAAGACAGTAATTTTTCTTGGTTTCGGTTCCCGTTTTTTGTTTTAATTTAAATAAATGTCACCTTCCTTTACCAGCTAAATCGTATTATAGACCATTTTCCTGGAACTCTTTATTATTTTAGCTATTTCAGCTGGCTTTTTGCCATCTTTGTACATGTCATATATAATTTTTCTTTTCTCTGGAGTGCAATGTACACCTTTTCTCATTTTGCCACTTAGCTAACCCACAGAGTAATTATAAATGAAATTTTACAAAAACAAATACAATATATATGTAAATATCGCAATTTGTGCTATTTGTACGTCCGACCACAAAAACCACTTCGCTTATTGAAATCAACACCTGCCGAAACATCGAAATTATAGCGGTACATTTGTTCACCAGAAATATACAGTACGATAGGGGTAAACAGTATCAAAGTAGGATTCATTTCAATTATATGATAAAAAATGTGCACATAGAATTTTCATTTGAGTTTGTGCTATTTACGAGCCCATGACTGTATGTATATGTTAACTTAAAATAAATCCGCCGCAAACAATAGTGAAAAAAAAAAACACTACTATCAACTTTGATATAGTTATATTATTAGTTATAATTAAACAATTTATCTTCCTCGGGGCAAATGTAAGTTCCAAAAACGATAACTTGATGTAGAAGTATTCGTATGTATTCGAGTGTCCCAACAATTGGATTCAAAACTTTTAAATCGAAGAACAAAAATCTTACTTATAAAACAGTTATTTTACCAGGTTCCCTATGTGTAGCGATGATAAATACGACAGCTGAGCTAATTTCAGGGTGGGTCAATTTCGTCATATCTACCAACGAGACTGAAAATATGAATCTTTTTTTATTCGCAGATAATTGTTTTTAGAACAAATTAAACCTGCGCGCCTCTGACCGTGACAGATTGAGGAAGGGACTAACCCACGTTATGAACCTTTAAGGCTCGTTGGAACAAGTAAGTAAAAGTCTTAGCCAATCAAAAAGGAATATGCCTTTGCAAGAAATTTTGATAATCACCGAAAATGCATAGTAAAATAAAGTGATCAAATACGTTTTTTAGTTTAAACCAGAGCTGTAGATAACCAAAATTTCAAATTACCTTATCTTGTATTGTCAAATCGAAATCTTTTTATTTATTTACCTTTGGAACTGATTTCAATGTTTCTTCTTGCCCGCTTAGCTTGATACAATTCCTGATTGTAAATATCACGAAAAACACTTGCAGGTCCTGTTGATATCATTTCTTCGTTTAATAAATCTTAGGCGTAAAACTGTTAGTTATTAGTTCGTGTAGACCTTCTCAAAGTTATTTTACCTGAAAAAATAAAAATAAAAACAAAAATAGTAAAAATATTATAATAAAAATAAACTCTTTCGTTTTAGCGAAGAATAAATAGACATAGATAAGATGGGGAATGAATATGAATTAAAATTGTTTACTTTTCACGCTACAGCAAGATAAGATAATGTTTACATAACATTTAATTATTCTTTTAGAAAACAGAGGCCGAGAAATTTTCTCTTCGCACTGCAATAAAAATAAGTCTCAGTGAAAGTAATATTTAAGGACAAGCCTATCACAGGTTGAGTCAGCATACACTAATGTTTGTTCATAAGTTTCTGAACGTCTCCAAAATATTTGTGGGTGCTCGTATGTGTTCAAAATGGAACCACCACCTAGGCAACATTTTTATGTCATTTGCTTACCAAAACAGTTTCTCCGGTAATAAGTAGATAAAAGCAAATTTATCAATTTTCTTTGTTTACATTTGTTATTTCATGGATTTCAAAAGGCAACAAATCGACAGATATGCATCGGCAAACCATATTAGATATTTACACTACACATATACTACTGACTTGAAACAAAGGAAAAGCAGGACATTCTGAGCGCGACGAACCTGAATGAAAATTTCTTGGCAAAAATAAGAACAAATAATGAAAAAAAACACACATTTTCATTACCGTAATGTACCTTAGTGCCGTGTCTGATGTACATACATATTTATACGCATCGAACGATAGCATCATTGCGGGACTCAACCAAATCTTTGTCAGTGAAAGAGGTGGCAAACAACCTTGGACTTAATAAAATTTGTCTGCACTTTGCCAACAAAACAAAAAGAAATAATTAATTTAATTTGGTTTCCTTTTTTTCTATACTTAATATTGGTATGTTTAGATATGTAAATAATGAAGAAATAAAACTAACTATTTTTTAATTATTGGTGAAAAGCACTCAAATATTTATAACTGCGAAACTATTTTAGAATTATGTAAAGAAAAAGTAAACTAGATATCTGCTTACCTTTCTGCGAATGTCCTTATGTATTTGAATTTTATTTTCTTTATTTCTTCATTCTATAAATTAATGAAGACATTCTTTTTTATGTGCGTTTTGTTAATATTGTTAATGAAAATAGAAATTAAAAACAAAGAAGAGAAGATCCAGTTCGTCTATGGTGGACAAAGTAGTTTTTCTCTTCTACCACATTGTTGGATTTAACTTACCTGTTTCCTTGAATTGTAATATTTTAAAAATTATTTTATTTATAAAAAAACACTAGCAATATAAAATTTATCGATTATATGTTAAACATCGCCATGATCACAATAAGAAAATTTGACCAACTATAGTTTTCGTAGTGCAATGCAGTAGCCTACCAAAATTTGACACTTTATATTGTTTATTTGTTTCTTTTTTTCATGTGCATACGTTAAGTGTAAACGCAGACGTTCTTATAATGAGGTACTAGAATACAGGTTTCCTATAACTGTATCCTTTTTATAGAAGAATATTTATTTATTTCAGTGGGTAATAAAGCATATATGAACAAAATAATATATATTTGTCCCTCTTAGAAACACACTTTTAAAAAAGCTGAAAAGTTGCGCAGTGAGAACAATAAATGAGCTGACATATATGTGGGAATGCTGACATTAAGTGTAGTAATATCGTGAATCATTTGTGGGAATGCTGACATTAAATATAAGTATCGCAATCAATGAATGATTCACGATCGGCGGCAGTCGATTATGACATAGAATAGAACACCAATATGAATCGTCCGCTTGTTCGTTTGTTGTCCCAGAAGACTGGAGTTTGTTTACCTTCGGGGTTGTTTACTCTCATCGTATTACGAGGAGAACATTGTCGCATTAGTCATGGATGGATTTTGTGTTGACCTATATTGAGAAGCATAAAAGCCAGAATGATATGGGCAATGTTGTCTTTTAATACAATGGATCCACTGAAGTCGTTAGTTGTCTTAATTGGGGTCGGCGCTGGATGGATTTTGCTGATGCTGGCCCTGAAATTGTGGACATGGCACAAAATACTAAGTGTCGTTGGTATCTGGGACTGGATGGATTAATGGGGCAGCGATTGAACAAGTCAAATATATAAAAGAGGACTGACGATTGGACAAGGCAGCTTAGTGTCAACCTTCCTGGCTCGTGGTCGTGAAATTATTCGTAGAAATTATGTATTATCCTGTAATTCTTTTTTTTGAGTTAAATAAAATATTATAGTTCTCTACATGGGGACTCAACCGGGATCTACCGGAAAATAAATGAATTATATTTTCTTTTAAGACAGTTAAGTTGAAGGGTTTAAGTCGAAAAATTAAGACGGTTAAATCGCAGAGTCAGGACGGTTAAGTTGCAAAGTTAAGTCGGTTAAAGTACGGACTTAAGAAGGTTAAGTTGGTGAGGTTCAAAGACCAAGCTAAGCAGAACACTGTGGATGGAAGACTTGACAGTTCGACAGTTGCAGCAGTTCCTGAAGAAACAAGGGTTGTCGTATCGGTACAACGTGAAGACCGATCTACTGGATCGCAACAAAGAAAAGTGTGGCAAAGAAATCACCGTGGATGACATACTAAGCGAAACAAGCAAAGGCATTGAAGAGTTACCAGTAGTTGCAGAAGAAGAAGCAGAACCCGAGTTAGTTAAAGCAGTAGCAAAAGAAGAAGAGGCAGCCACCATGACAAACCATAATAACTTTGTCTTCCGCGACGTGGAGGAATCACTTGAGCTATTTTCTGGGGAAGGAGGTAAAAGCTGTAGCAAGTGGATAGAAGAGTTCGAGGCCATATCCACAGCCTGTGAATGGAATGATATACAAAAGTACCTATACGCTCGTAGGCTACTAAGAAGCGCGGCGAAGTTAGCTGTAGAAGCCACTGAGGAAATCACCAACTGGAATAAGTTAAAAGCCCATTTAACGAAAGAATTCGGGCGAAAAGTAAGTAGCATCGAAATACATCGACAGCTAGAGGCCCGAAAGAAATTACCATCAGAAAGTCTACTGGAATACTTGTACGCGATGGTGCAAATACGAAACCAAGGGAATATCGACGAAGGTTCATTGATAGACTACGTAATAAATGGAATTCCAGACACTGTGGGGAACAAAACCGTACTGTACGAGGCGTCAACAATAGAAGAACTAAAGTCCAAGCTTGAAACATATAGCAGAATGCAACGACAGATGCCGAAGCCAAAGGGAGAAGTGGACAAAAACAAGGGTAGAAATCAAACAATGTATAAAGGAGCGTCAACAACAAAACGGTGTCACATTTGCGGATCATTATCCCATTTGGTACAGGGCTGTCCAGACAAGGGCAAAGGAATGCGCTGTTTCAAGTGCAACCAGTTCGGCCATATATCACCAAACTGCACGGTGAAGAACGAGGTATCATCCTCACCAAGGGGAATAAGTCAAGTGAAACGGATTGAATCCGACAGTTACATCACGATCAGTATTAACGGTCGATCTCATCATGCATTTGTCGACAAAGGCAGCGACGTCTCGATCATTCACGAATCGATTCAGAAAAGTATTGAAGGCGCCAAAATCGAGCAACCTGGAATGATCTTGAAGGGATTCGGGGATCGACTACGGAGAACACTAGGGTCATGCGTCTTGGAGGTGCAGGCAGGAAATGAAAAACAATGGCTGCGTTTCCAAGTGATACCGGAGCAGTGGATGTCTGACCAAATTTTGTTGGGGAGAGATTTTCTGAGGAATGTGGATGTACTTATCAGTCGAGGAAAGGTGGAAATTGTTAAGACCCAAGAAATGACAAAAACATTTGAGTTGGAGGAAAACGATATCTTCAAAATATCAACAGTGGAGGAAAAGAGCAGTAAGACGATACGCGTGGGTAATGAGAAGTTCAGGGACCATGTAGAAGCCATTGTAGATGCATATGCACCCAGAAAGCCGGCAAAGTCATGCATACAGATGAACATAGTAATGATGGATGAAATACCAGTGTACCGAAAGGCAAGGAGACTAGCACCTGAGGAACGGAAGATAGTACAGGATCAGATACAGGAATGGCTAGAGGAGGGAACAATACAAGAGAGCCGATCAGAATACGCCAGTCCCATCGTACTCGTTAAGAAAAAGGATGGCAGTTTTAGATTATGCGTGGACTACCGAGAATTAAACGCAAAGATAATTAAAGATAGATACCCAATGAATGTGATGGAAGAAGTGTTGGAGCAGCTACACGATTCAAAAGTCTTCATAACTTTAGACCTTAAGAATGGATTCTTTCATTTTGATGTCGCAGAAGCTAGTAGGAAATATACGTCGTTTATAACACCAGACGGCCAGTATGAATTCTGTAAAGTACCTTTTGGCCTATGTAGCTCCCTGGCCGCATTCCAGAGGTTTATCAACCAAATCTTCCGGCACCTGGTACTGAAGCAATACTTGTTGGTATATGTTGACGACATTGTCATCTTCGGAGAAGACGAGGAGGAAGTATTGGAGAAGCTAGTAGTCGTACTAGAGGTAGCTGCGGAGTTCGGGCTGAAAATAAAATGGGAAAAGTGCAACTTCCTAAGCAGGTCCATTGAGTTTCTGGGACACCTAGTGGAGAATGGAAGCATCAAGCCTTCAATGGAAAAGGTAAGAGCTGTGCAGAGATTCCCTACACCAAGCAGTGTGAAGCAGATCCAGAGTTTCCTGGGATTGACGGGATTCTTCCGGAAGTTCATCCCAGCCTACTCGCAAATCGCGAAGCCGCTTACTGATCTATTGTGCAAATCAGTGAAATTTGATATGGGCCAAGAACAAATTGCTGCAGTTGAGACACTGAAGGCGCATCTCTGCGAGGAACCAGTGTTGAAGTTATTTAGCCCAGCGTTACCAACTGAACTGCATACAGATGCGAGTATGATCGGATATGGTGGCACTTTGCTACAAAGACACGATGACGGTGAGTTCCATCCCACATTCTATTTGAGTTTCAAGACAGCAACATCGGAGAAGAACTATACGAGTTATGAACTGGAGGTGTTGGCCATCATCAAATGTCTGAAGAAGCTGCGTGTATATCTATTCGGAGTCCAGTTCACGGTGGTAACCGATTGCAAGGCGTTTCAAGCCACCATGTCAAAGAAGGATTTATGCCCGCGGGTGGCCCGATGGGCCATAATGCTACAGGAGTACTCAATGAAAGTCGTGCATCGAGCGACCTGCCTTGAGCAGGTATCCAGTCATGAGGATTGAGGATGGTCTCATACACAGGATAAAAGTCTCACAATCAAAAGATGAGTATTGTCAACTAATTTTTAATATAATTGCAGCGACGGGCGCCTACAAAGATTACGAAGTAAGGGCTGGGTTATTATACAAATTTGAAGAGGGTGCACACTTGCTAGTCGTACCAAAATCTATGCAGAAAGAGATCATCAGAAGCGCTCATGAGCAGGGACATATGAGCTCGCAAAAAATCGAAGCAGTAATAAAGCAGGACTACCACATACCTAAGCTTAAGAAATGTATAGAAGACGTCATCACTAACTGTGTACCGTGCATACTGACAGCAAAGAAAAGCGGGCGAATGGAAGGATTTCTGCATCCGATCGAGAAAAGCGACGTTCCACTCCACACGTTACATGTTGACCACATAGGTCCACTACCATCCACTAATAAATTTTATAATTATCTCTTCGTAGTTGTAGACGCTTTTACGAAATTCACGTGGCTGTATCCGGTCAAGACGACAAAGTGCGAGGAAGTGATCAAGAAAATGGAAGCGCAGAGTGAGGAATTTGGGAACCCAACTCGGTTAATTTCGGACAGAGGAGCAGCATTTACAGCAACCGCTTTTAAGGACTACTGTGACCAAAGGAACATTCAACATATAATGACGACTACCGGAGTACCCCGTGGCAACGGCCAGGTTGAAAGAATGAATAGAATCATCATCGGTGTACTCTCGAGGCTAACCGTAGAAGACCCAACCAAATGGTATCAGCATGTAAGTCAAGTGCAAAGGGCTATAAATTCGACAGTGTCAAGGAGTACGAAAAGGAGCCCGTTCCAGCTGATGTTGGGAACCATCATACGAGCAAAAGACGATCCGGATATGAAAAGCCTACTGGACGAAGCAATTCTGGATGACTTCGAGAATACTAGAGACGAGATGCGGAAGAGGGCGAGAGAAGAAATATTGAAGGTCCAGATGGAGAATCAACGCAGTTATAACAAAAAGCGGAAGGAGGCCGGTAAATATCAGACTGGCGAACTGGTAGCTATAAAGCGGACACAATTCGGTACCGGGTTAAAGCTATGCGCAGAATATTTAGGTCCCTACGAAGTGACAAAGGTAAAACGGAATGAACGCTACGAAGTAAGAAAAGTGGGTCAGCACGAAGGGCCAAACACTACAAGTACAGCAGCCGACCACATGAAGCCGTGGGTAAGATCCAACAGTGAAGACGAGTGGTGCGATACGGTAGACGAAGACGAAGAAAAATCCGACTGAGGGCAGTCGAATACCAGGATGGCCGAGTGTGGGAATGCTGACATTAAGTGTAGTAATATCGTGAATCATTTGTGGGAATGCTGACATTAAATATAAGTATCGCAATCAATGAATGATTCACGATCGGCGGCAGTCGATTATGACATAGAATAGAACACCAATATGAATCGTTCGCTTGTTCGTTTGTTGTCCCAGAAGACTGGAGTTTGTTTACCTTCGGTGTTGTTTACTCTCATCGTATTACGAGGAGAACATTGTCGCATTAGTGATGAATGGATTTTGTGTTGACCTATATTGAGAAGCATAAAAGCCAGAATGATATGGGCAATGTTGTCTTTTAATACAATGGAACCACTGAAGTCGTTAGTTGTCTTAATTGGGGTCGGCGCTGGATGGGTTTTGCTGATGCTGGCCCTGAAATTGTGGACATGGCACAAAATACTAAGTGTCGTTGGTATCTGGGACTGGATGGATTAATGGGGCAGCGATTGAACAAGTCAAATATATAAAAGAGGACTGACGATTGGACAAGGCAGCTTAGTGTCAACCTTCCTGGCTCGTGGTCGTGAAATTATTCGTAGAAATTATGTATTATCCTGTAATTCTTTTTTTTTGAGTTAAATAAAATATTATAGTTCTCTACATACATATATGGCAAATTCTACTAATACTTTTGAAAACCTTTAACTTTCGCACAGACAGACTGAAAGTGAATTACCAACACTCTCTATAACCTGATAAAATTAACTAGAATTAGAGCAATTTACACGTAAAGTTTCCAGGATGAGAGCGATATGCACGTGTGTGTGTAATGTGGATGACGTTTTTTGAGCAAAATAGGCAGGTTTTGTGTAAAATGGGAGGGAAATTGCCATTGATGAAAATTCACACATATTCACAGACAGGGTCACACGATTAGGGACGATCAGTAGAAAACCGGTTTTGATTTTCCAATATCTGGGAAGTTTACCATTTAGGTTAGTTTCTCTATGCCCTTGGCAGTGCTCACAAATCCACTGTAGGAATAACCCTCACACTAGTCTAGGCCTGTGCGCTGCCGATGGAACGCAATGGATTGATTGGGTTGGGTTAAAATTTGCCACACTTATAGCAATTCATGCATGAATCACTATATGTATATGTGAGGTGAATTGACATTGTTGACAATACCGTGTATTGTATGGGGCAGCCCGCGTACCGATTTTGCGGTGTGCCACACTGTATGAGCAAAATCAAAACATTTAAATTTTTTGTGTCGGTGTTCCTAGAAGTGTGCTGTGGATGGGTTGGTGCGCGCACGCTCATACAAAATATCAGCCTTTGTTTGATCGTAGTAGTGTTAAGATCGGATAAAAAAATGTTTCGAAATGTCAATTAGGGACTGCGATTGCTACTAACACTGTTCCTTCTACGTCCAAGTCCGATAAAGAACTAATGTGTGCGAATATTGTGTGATGTGTATGGCGGAAAGCGACACCGATGCTCACACCGAAGTGTGGTGTGTATAGGCCGCTTTACAGCATAGTCCGCTTTCATACGTCGCAAGTGTGTAATGCGCATGTTCTGGTTATTTTCTTTTGAATTTTCATTCAGTGATGCGCGCAACTCTACATGAAGACTTTCCCCTTCTTTGAGTTTGCATGTTATTTGACAGTTCTCTTTCATTTCATCTTTGGCGCTCAGTCTTTCATAATTGAAAATGAGCCCCCTTGTTAATTCTTTGGTCCATTTCAGTTCATCCGCCATACTGAAATGTTGTGCTCGTAACACAGCGAAAGAAGTAATGAAGCAAATGCGAAAAAGAAAGAAGAAGGAGAAAAAGAAATGTCAAAAACTTGCAATGAAATTGCTACCCACAGGCAGTGGGAATTTGGTTAATTGGGTATTTTTTGTTTCATTATCCCTCCCTTTTGCACTCACTTGAATCTTTCGAAACATGCGACGTATGAAAGCGGACATAGCGATTTGAAACGCACTATAACATCGACCGTTAGCTGGAATTGCAGACAAATAAGACATTTTCATAGACAGATAATTACATGATCGAAGACAATCAGTGGAAAGTCTGTTTTCAAGGGCTGAACTCTGGTAAGTTTTCTATCTACTTTGTGCAGTAAAGTCAGGCAGGCGTACAGGAGTAGTTGGATATTTCATCACACCGATTACTGAAAATTATAGGGATTAGACTATAGACAATTTCAAATCAAATTAACAAGTTCCTTTATACCAAAGGTCGAGTGACGCACAATATACAAAACTGTACTAATTTATTGTTCTGATATTGCGCGTATAAAGCATCGTGTGTAAGTAAGTAAGTAACCCTATTTTCTAATTTTGCAGCACATTTTGCATAAAGGGCTGATCAGAATGGAGATCTGCAGCTTTAATCTGCATTTGTATCTCGAGCGTCTGTAACGGTAAATACAATAGATCTATTAGCGTACTGCGAAAATCTACAATAACAAACTACGAAACACTACAAAGCACAATTCAATATTGGGATATCCCTTAAATGCGAACAGCGTCATCTACATTTCAATATCCGAAGATTTTCTTATTTGAATAGCAAAAGACTTAACCATTGATGAATGGAGAATGGAATCGAATTTTCTTGCGAAATGGAAATTTGTATAGAACGCTGGATGATACAGAATATTCACGAAAGAGGTCAGGGGAGTATAAATATCAACAAAGCCAAAATATAATAGTGAGTTCTAAAGTGAAATTTTAAAAGTGAATTTCAAGTAGTGATTAAGTGGTTTAAGTAAAAGATAAAGGAAAGTAAAAGGGCTGAGATAATTGTGAATTGCAACTGTATTGAAAGGAATAAGTTCTATCAATTGTATATCTTTGATTTAGGCTGTTGTTCGCAATATTTGTATAAAAATTCGTGCGGAGTCATAAATAAATCTTTCTCTTCTTTGTCGATTTAAAAAAAAAATCCACATCTTTAATCTTTACGAGTCTTTTTGATAAGAAAAACAAATTCGACAGGCGTTGCCATAAATAATTCTACAATTCACATTTAACACACATTTGCATTTACAATCATCGCCGATCTTATGCATCAGCCAACAATTTATTCACTTTTATAGGATGAAACATGTCTTACTTTAGCCGTGCATCTGCGTCTAAAGGGCCCTACTTGATGACAAGTTCAATATCTTGCTAAAAGCTGCTTTATGACATTTTTAGTCCCTTGATACTTCGAGGACGTCTTTTAGATGTACCTAAGCCAGATTAGTCGTGAAGAGGACCAACCTCAGTCTTAAGCAAATTGATTGAGAGGCCATACAAACTGCAGTAATCGTGGTTTATGTCTTTATTTAACTGGGCTTTAGTATCAACCGACAATAGAATTACCTGAGTAACGGCCTGAACTTAAAAATTATAACTATTGTATGCGTCAATTATAGAGACAATCAACAGCTTTCGGGAAAAGACACCTTGATGGAGGCGAACCCTTTCGTTGCCGCAATCACAATTTGACTATAATCAGTACCCGCAATTGTACATTAATATTTTGTATGTTCACGTACAAATCTAAATTACGAAAAACAATGAAAAGCAGCAACAACCACGAGGAATTTGGACAATTTTGAGATGTTTTTTGTAGTTTTAGACAGTACACAAATAAACATATTGCTTTAATTCACAAAACTAGGGGTCCGCTTATATCGTGTTATATAGCTAAGCTTCAATTTTATCCATCATTTTCTCTCAGTCTTATAACTGGAAAAAAGTCTCTTGAAGTCTTGGCAAATCAGTCTTCGCTTTTCCCGATTTCATTATAAAGCATACCTTTCCTTAAGGACTTGGTATGTAATATGTATGCATGTAACCAGTGTGAAAATAGCATTAACATTGGTAGCATCTATTTTATACCCTTAATATATATCACTGACATCAGACGACTAAAAGTCTATTTGATTTAAACCATTTCTGACAAGTTGAAATGATCGTACGAAAAGCGATTTCCAAGAACAACTCCCAATCATAACTTAATTCTTAACTTAATTTTGATTGAACTGCATATATTCTAATACCAGTTACCCAGTCCCAGCATGTGACAAACGTCGTTGGCACATTAAGTGTTCATCTGTCATCATCCCATTTCTGGGAATCTTGCAATATCTCAGAGTAAGGTCTTTAAAGGTTTCGACTATCCTAAGTCTAGACAACACTGGCAAAAGCTTATAATTTTTTTTGTAATCGTATTATAAATATTGCAATGAAGAAGTGAAGTGCTTTTAGCCACATCACAAATCAATTTTCAGCAGATTAAAATAAACTTTAGATAATTAACTAAAGATTGAAATTCATTTGAAAGTGTAGTTGAGACCTTAAGGTTGAAATCATAGAGTAGATTAAAACGAAAGGTTAGCCAACTGCTGCATAATCTTCGAGCTTAATTTGTAATGGAATAATAATGGTAATTGATATATGGCAACATTCGTGTTGGCAAGTTAGTAAGTTTTGTTTTTTTTTTCCAAAATGAATCAATTTCAAGAAAAAGAAGTAATCCAAGCGATTTTAATAGCCGATAGTAATGTTGATAATTTCCGTCCCCTATCTGATAAAACATCTACTGTAAGTTCAAGATTTAATTAACATAATTCATGTCTACTTTATTCTAATGAATTTTCAGGCTCTTCTGCCGCTAGTTAACGTGCCCCTGCTTGACTATGCTTTGGAGTCTTTAAACTATAGTGGAATTGAAGAAGTTTTTGTGTTCTCCAGCTATTTTTTAAACGATGTTCGACATCACATTAAGTAATTTCTGCATCTTTCCATATATATTGTTAAAGGGATTACAAAAAATACTATTTCTTTTTCAGGAAAGGTATTGCATCACGTTGCTCGTGGTCAGTGAATATGTCTGTGCAAGTGATTGGAGGTGAATCGTGTCGTTCGTTTGGTGATGCTATGCGTGATTTAGATGCTAAAGGATTAATTCGTGGCAACTTTATAATAATGGGAGCTGATACAGTAACAAATGCAGATTTACGGCCAATTTTCGATCAACATAAGTAAGAGATATCAGTCAGGAAAAAAATACATACATATGGGATTTAATGCAAATATTATTGATTGTAGGAAAACTCTTAAATACGATAAAGGGGCGGCTGCTACAGTCATATTTAAAGAAGCATCTTCACGCTTACGAAGTGGCAATGAAGTTATGATTGCTATGGATTCACAAAATAAACGATTACACTTTCATCAGCGCATTAAAATGAATTCTAAAGAATCGCATTTTGAAATAAAATTAGATGTGTTCCTAGCTAATTCACAAATATCCCTACATCATAACCTGATCGATCCACAAATAGCTATTGGATCACCATCAATGCTTTCACTATTTAGTGATAATTTCGATTTCGAAACTCGCGACGATTTCATTAAAGGGATCTTAATCAACGAAGAACTCCTGGACAGTCGAATATATGTCTCATTATTGCCAAAAGAACAATATGCACGTAAGGTTAATAATTGGTTGGCTTATCAAATTGTAAGCAATGATGTGATAAATCGTTGGGCCTATCCTCTTGTGCCAGATATGGGAGTGTGTTGTTTATGGCAGAATTATATTTTCCTCAAGAACAATATTTATAAGAGTTCTAGTGCAAGTGTGGCAAAAGTTACTCTAAGGGAGAATGTAGTTGTAAAGGAGAGAAGTTTAATTGAGGCTGGTTCGGTGTTATCCTCAAGTGTAGTTGGGGCAAATTGTAAAATTGGGAAAGACTGCAAATTAAACTTCGCTTATATTATGGATAATGCTATTATTGAAGATGGTTGCACGTTAAATTTTTGCATTATCGGACCTGGTGCAAGAATAGGAGCAAATTCATCATTAACTGAGGGTACGGTTATAGGAAATGGATGTGTCATACCGAAAAATTCAAAACTAGCAAAGAATTTAGTACAAGAGAACACATCAGAATATGGTAAGTATTATAATTCATCATATTTCGCCTTTAAAAAGTGTGTCTAGGTCATGTAGTTCAAGTATTGATTTTTGTTTTTATAAAAAACGTGGCTTGATTTTCCACATTTGGATTTCTTGTGAGTATAATTTAATAGCTTGCTAAATAGGCACTACAATTTGGTATTATCTGTGTACCTATACTTAGTTACCTCCCTACAGTTTTGCACTGCTTTAAAGTTGGGTAATTTTTATTTGGGTCCGTATATCAGATTTGTAGTCGAAGAATTTTCAAACCGCAGCGTTATTACTTTTTTAACAATTATGTTACTGCACAGTTCGAAGTATCTACTGTTTGATGTACGGGGTGTGTTCAAAAAGTAACGGGAATTGTAATTTTTTTGGAAACAATTTTATTTATTCATGTACTGCAATGTTATCATCTTCAAAGCAGTCCCCATTATATGTTATACACTTATGCCAGCGTTTTTTCCAGTCCCCGAAACACTTCTGGAACTCGAGATTTGGGATAGCATTTAGTTCTCTCAGCGGTGCGCTTTTAGTTTCATACATGCTTGAAAAACGACGGTTTTTTAAGGTTATTTTTATTTTTGGAAAGAGGAAAAAGTCACACGGGGCATATCAGGCAAATATGGAGGTTGGGGCATCATTACATTGTTCTTTTTCGCCAAAAATTCACGAACAAGCAATTAAGTGTGTACAGGTGCATTATCGTAGTGCAAAAGCTATAGATTTTTTCGCCATTTCTTCGGATTGGTTCCCGCAAACGGCGTGAACTGGCAACTCTCGGCTTTTATTTCTCTGGTATTAAATAATCACGTTAATGAATTCTGAATGACTTCTTTTCTTTTTGCTGACGACGGCGTTATCATAAAATATGTTGTCATGACCCGCAGACAACATTTCATAATTGGAGTAGAACTTTAGATGGCAAAGTCACTGTCATTTTTTCCAATCAATAGGGGGTTTAGTTGCAAACGAATTCGATGACGATTCTGCATATCGAGAAATCGTGGCATAATAATTCATATAACTGAAAACTTCGCAGTTTCTTTTAACTGGAAAATGCTACTTAAACTGAGGTTATTCATTCGCTTCAAGCATATTCATCGCAACGTTGGACGGTATAGTATTAGTATTGTCACGATCAAAAAAGGTCTTCGGAAAGTAAATGGAGCCTAAGTTTCCACCAAGGTTCGAAAAAAAAGGCTGAAGGTAAAATATTAAATCTCTTGGAAACAATTCAGCAAGATCGCAGCCACATCAGTGATTAGTATCTTTTCAGCTAGTCTAATAAATTTAACCTGTCCCTACAGCCTTAAGTCGGCATTAGTCACGGTTGAGAAAACGTTGTTCACGTTGAACTGCCTATCCGTTAACGAGAATCTTTTTTCGAATGAGCTTGGTAAAATTGTTTTACTCAGAATTGTAAAAAATATATATATTTGTTTTCGCATTTTTATCATTGATGTCAACTCATAGGCTATTTTGTATGGTCGTTCACTCGAAATAATAAGTCACAAGTAACAGGTCGTACATATACATTATACATATAATAAACGTAGATTTTCAATAAACACACTTACTCATTTACAACATATTTGGCTGTCATATTTTGTTTTTTAAACAAATTTGTGGTCGATAACAATTTGTTATGGAGCATGAACATTTTGAAGTTATTAAAATATTTTATTTAAATAAAAGTATGTTCAAGAAAATTGACCAAATGAACGCGAATGTCATACTACTATATACTGTTACTTAACGAGGGTGTAGTCCTCATTGAAGATTTTCAGTGCCCCAATGACGACCATTCTGTTTATTAACAAAGCCAGTAAAGTCGAATAGTACCCCGTAAGTCATTAAGAATTTTTTGTTTAAAAATGGGCGTTATTAAAGCGTAGCCCTCTAGTCTTACCTCTATTCATAATTATTTTCCTGTAGCAGTGGCGACAATGAAATTCGCATATCGTCGATTAGCGTCGCCTGTACTCTCGCAAACACTGCCTCAAGTTGATTTCGTTCGAAACCACACTTTACTTCATATTACAGGGTATGCAAATTTTTAAAATTATTATACACTGAATGGTAAACTTGCTGTGCAGTAAATTTTTTCCGCGTATTCACAATTGAAATACCAATTATGTATTGAATAATAACGTTCTCATTTGACTTATTTCTTTCACAGATGATACAAAAAAAATTGCGGAAAAAGCTTACATTCTTGATGACTCAGAAGAACGCTACGTGCCGGATTCAGAAGATGAGGATCTGCTGGAACCAGTTAAGTCTGGCATTCCAAAAATGAAAAAACTGCCATTAACATATAATGATGAAAGCGATTACAACTCGTCTAGTGATGAGGAAGGCGAGTCACGGCAGGGTTCACCAATACCTGATGATGCCAATAGTAACCTTCTGTGTATAGAAACTATTTTCCTGCTAATCCTGCTGCTCCTTTCTTGCATACTTCTTAGTATTCTTGTCCGAGGTTTTGGATTCTTTGGCTCGTGGTTACCAGGAGAAATCCAATCCGGATTTCTTAATTCTTGAAATCAACTCATCTCGCTATGCCTACAACATGTCGTTAAAGGAGGTGAATTTCAATGTGGTCAAGGCGGTATTTAGTTTACAACCGATTAAAGAAGCTAATGCAAATGTGCTGAGCGTTATAAATCAAGTGCTTAACCGATTAGGACCAGTGGTATCAAATTACATAAAAAGCGATGACGCCATGTTGGATTGCCTCAAGGCAATTGAGGTATTTTATTTACTTTTTTTTTTTTAAATATTTTACAAGACGCCATAATCTTTTTTAAAGGAATGTTGCGACGAGCAACCTGCACTCAGAGCGAAAATTGCGCAAGTAATTCATTACCTTTACGATAAGGAATTCATATCAGAGGACTCTATACGTACTTGGCATGGCGAGATAGATGATGAATCCGAATGGTTGAAAGCATCATTACAAAAACTCATTGAGTGGTTGGACCAATCAAGTGAAGATGAAGATGAAGATGATGACGAGAATAGTGATTGAAAAACATTCAATTTAAATAAATTTTATACAAAACACAAATTTTCTCTGATGAGTAAAAAAAAATAAGAAAAACAAATTTATTTTATTTCACCATAATTTACAATTGAATACGAATAAAATAGTTTTATATTACAGGTGAGCTCCTACCAGATTCGTCGCTTGTATCTGCAGCAATTGCATTTGAGCCGGTCAAAGTAGAGTTGTGCATACTTCGGCCAGGCGACATTGCCAATTGACCGATACCCAATCGAATGTGATGCAAATGTATTTGAACATGCTTTTGAAAGACTTCTACATTTTCACTATCTAGTAGACCAGCTTTTACTTCTTCAATGCATCCTTCAAGTACTTTAGTTACCTGTGAATTAGATTCACTGCTTAGGTGGGATGCAACCAAAAGTACTGTTGCTAAGTTTTTAATTAAACGCAAAACATGTTTATCTTGTACAGTTCCTTGATTGTTACGCGCGACTGAGTCATCGGCAGCTTCTCGGCATTTCTCACGTAAATAAGATGGCGCCAACATTGCTTGCACTTGTGGATCACGGGACAAATCGCTTGCAAAACTTTGAATACCATTTAAATAGTCTTGCATGTCACGATTCATTTTTTCCATTGTTATAACGATGCTGGCGTAACGACGTTGAAATTCTTCGGAAAGATTGTGCTCTCCCACAGACGAAGATGAAGACGTAGATGCAGTTGAATTTTTTATTTCTGCCTCTGCATTCATTTCCCTTAGACGATTGAGTTTGGATTTTTTTGTCGCGATAGCCGCCTTCAAGCGTACAATAGTCTCTAATAGTTTTACCGGAAAGCCACCAATAGTATCCCGTTCAATTACTGGATTTTTAAAGGGACTATCACAAAACTGTTGCCCCAAAAGTGGATCGCTACGGTTCAAAGAGTTACGATTTCTCGTAGGTGTCTGGATAAAATTACCGTTTAAAGCAAAACGTGGACGAAAATCTTGCATAAGGCTACTTAACGGTAGCATTTCATTAAAATTATCTGAAACAATTTCGAAATCAGGAATTGAATGTGTACCCAATCCAGTACGGTCAAAAGTAACTCGGTAAGTTGATGTAAGTGAATCAAATGCATCCACACAGCCACTAAAAATACCATCTTGGGGTACGCGTAAGCGAGCAGTTACTTTTGTTCCTACTGGTAGAGGTAACGGAATCTTATCGGGAAGATCTCTGTAAAAGTTTTGTACATCACTTGCCTGTCTGCGAGTTTGTAAAAAACGTATTTTTTGTCTTTTACGTTCGAGTTCTCGGCGCTCTTCTTCAAAAAATGCTTGAGAACAACGACGTGGTTTTCCCATTAGTGATCGAATTTTCTGCCACTCGGGGCGCGTTAGCTGCCGTGTTTTTAATTGCGGGAATGACTCGGATAAGCACATCTGAAAATCATTATCTCCTTCAAATAGTTGCTTATCTATAAATGAGTAAAACCATTCAAATATAACCCACTTATGAGCTTTGGGTAATTTTAGAAGATTTCTTAAACGCAATCCAATTTGCTGTCCCATTCGTTTATCTGCCGGTATAAGGGCGTTTCGTGGCGATGATGATACTGTCGGGGATGCTATGTATTTACTGGGAGTACGCTTTTCTGGAGTGATTTTGCCTTCATAACGCGAAGCGGGTGCTTTTCTTTTCTTTAACAATTTTGATGGTGTTTTTGCTGGTGAATTTGGTTTTGAATTTGTGCCGGTTTTTCGTGGTGAAAGGCTTGCTCTTAAAGCCTTACTATCATTGATTAATTCATCATCGAAAAATAAACGATTTCGTTTACGAACTCGTGCTGGCATTCCACGAGCGTTTAACATTTGAATTGGCTGCGATGGTTGTGGCTTAGGCGGCAAGGTGGTACCAACTCGATGTAAACCAAGTGTAGCTGGACTAAATGGCGGCGGCTCAACTTGCTCATCATCAGAAAATGATTGCTTAGTAATTTTTGCGGGTGTTTCATTATCCGACATAGTTGAAGACTGAAATTGCAAAATAATAAATAAATTAGTGTCATGTATGTTAGATTATTAAACAAACATCTCATAGCAAAGTGTAGTAATTCATTTAATAAAAAAAATTTATTCGATTTTGTAAATAGTCACTTTTATATAATATGTCGACTAGGATATATATCAACAACCGAATTCGTAATAAAAATTGAGTCTCAGTCCCCATACGCAAAGTAATATTTGTTTCTGGAAATTTTATATACCGTCAACTAGAATATTAAGAGGTCGGATGTAGAGATTCAAGATGAAACAGAAACTGAACAGAAGTGGGTCCCTTCAAAACCGAATTCACTTTTCACCTTTCTCCGCTACGTCCAAATCATTAAGACAAAAAAGTCTAATTAGAATGCAGGAACTTGAAATATGTACCGCGTATAATTGATTCTAAGGATAAATATTTCTCCCACGTATCTGCATTGATAATGCCTCATTTGATGAGGTTGGCAAAATCTGCGGACCTGATGTTTTTTGCTCATGAGTGGTCCAATAAATTGCCTTTCAGACTTTCTTCAAATCTCGGATGAAACGTGAGCCTCTATAGCTTTTCGGATTGATTTTTTCAACGACAGTTTTTACAATTTATTTGGCGGTTAACAAATATTTAAATTGTTCGCAGTTCGGTATGATAACTCTTTCAATATATGTCAATTGAGTTTACGGGTTCGGAAAAACGATAATGCAGATAATCAGTCTAACTACAACTGATTCCTAACCCGTTATCTTCCAGCGCATTTATCCAAGCAATAAAAGTTTCTCGAGGGACTGACATATTGTTTTTTACGTTGACGAAGCGAGAAGTCGTTCCGGACTTATTAATGTGCAACTTTGAAAGAAAAATGTAGACACCTTCGTGTACTACTCTAACTTTAGCTTCTAATTCTCTGGTTATTCTCGTTTTGCGTTTAACTTTCGTTTTTATGTTAATTTACATATCGCATATCACTTTTATATGTGTTTACTTAAACAATACTTAAAAGAATACTTTGGAGAAGTTTATTGTTTATTACTAATAAAGCAAAAGTTCGATACTATTTCTAAAACCTGAACGAGCATGCTGTAATCAGTATACATATACATACGTATATACACAGTAATCGTATTAAGCAGAGGAGAAAAAAGCTTTTAGCGTTATTCTTGAAATGGACTTATTCCTTAGTCCGCTTTCATACGTCGCAAGTTTCGAAAGATTCAAATGAGTGCAAAAGAGAGAAATAATGAAACAAAAAATACCCAATTAACCAAATTCCCACTGCATGGTCCGCTTTCATACGTCGCAAGTTTCGAAAGATTCAAATTAGTGCAAAAGAGAGAAATAATGAAACAAAAAATACCCAACTAACCAAATTCCCACTGCATGTGGAATTTCTTTTTCTCCTTCTTCTTTCTTTTTCGCATTTGCTTCATTACTTCTTTCGCTGTGTTACGAGCACAACATTTCAGTATGGCGGATGAACTGAAATGGACCAAAGAATTAACAAGGGGGCTCATTTTCAATTATGAAAGACTGAGCGCCAAAGATGAAATGAAAAAGAACTGTCAAATAACATGCAAACTCAAAGAAGGGGAAAGTCTTCATGTAGAGTTGCGCGCATCACTGAATGACTATTCAAAAGAAAATAACTAGAACATGCGCATTACACACTTGAGACGTGTGAATTACACAATGCACAAAAACAGTATTTGGCAATAGTGATTCTCTGCTTAATTTATACGTTTGTCTGACAGCGCGTCACTTACAATTGGCGGACGCAGATTTTAAAGTTATTTGATGATATACATACATAGTATGAAATGCTCAAATAGAAGTATGGAATTAAGTCCACGTTGATTGATTTTCTCTTTGAAAACTGACCGCAAAAGTAATCCTTCCAGTTCTTTAGCAGCGGTTGATTCTACTATTATTTTACGTTCTCATCCATATCCCCGAATCCTTCTGTTTAGAGTTAAAAACTTATTATTATTTCTGCTGTAGTACCTCCACGTTGCCTCAACCGAGTACTTTTTTAGTTTTTATGTCTGAAATGGCGTCGTTTACACCTTTGTAACGGACTTTGTTTTATCTCAAATCTAAAACAAGCACTTTGTTTGGAATAAAACGAATTCTTTAGTTTGATTGGTGTAATACTTTTATTTATAGGTACGTTAAAAGCAAATATAATACACATATCCTTTTGGTACGTTTGTTGGTTTTGATTAGAATTTTTAATAGATATAACACAATTAACAGTAACAGATAACAATTTTTCAATAGAGTCGTAAGAGCTTGTATTTGTATCCGTATCTCAAAGCTTCGTTTTTCATACCCATGTGATACTAGAAAGAGGAATGCAAAAACAAATTGTGGATTAAGGAAATAAAAAACAAAATATTTAATTAATATGTTTACGTGTTTAGACATTAAATCTTGTTTCAGAGCCATCAGCTAACATGAGGCTCACTGTTCTATTGTTTATCCAATATAATTTTGCCAAGCGCATTGGATTTAAACGCACCACATCGGGGATAGGTGCTGTGGAATAACCTTTAGTACACCGTGTTTGCGATTGTCCTAAACCGAAAATTCCGGTGCTTGTTTGCCAAAATGATAAACGATTTTCGGTGCAAGAATAACTGACCAAATATTTCCCATCTGGGCTAAAGGCTAACGCAGTAATTTGATGTGTATGCGCTGGAATCATTTGACACTTGTTCTGTTTAAGCTCGTAAATAGCTAGATGACCGTTGCTTGCTCCAACAGCAATTCTACGACTTTGAGGACAGTGTGAAATCTGATTAAATTTGCAAATAGTTGGAAAAACTTCATTTAAACCACGGTTCTTTAGTTCAGTCACGTCGACGCAATGTAAAGTTATATCCATCACTTCAACTAGTAAGCCAGCAATTTCCCCTTGCATTTTATCGATTAACATATCGACACACTGTAAGATTTCTCCTTTTGCTTTATATAAAACTGATTGTGTTAGAGGGATACTGATTGTTTGTGCATTTTGTTGCATTGTATTATAGCGAGCAACTTCTCGTGCCATTGTAGTTATGAACGCAGCTGGACGTGCTGTGGCAATTAAGCGAAGGGCATGCCTTGCAGTTCGGCAGGCATCTGCTTGAGGGGTGAGCGGAAGTTTGTAGTTAAGATTTGGCACTAACTTGCCAGCATCACAGGAAATCTCTAGTAAACCGAGTAGAACTTTGCTAACGTCCAAGTATGGTTCCCAGACCGTGAAGCCACGTCCCAATAAATCTATCGCTGCACGACGGAGAGGCGTATATTGTGGTAGTTTCGTCGATGGTGGTGCATACAACAAATGAGCTAAAGCCATCGAAGTTAGCCGTGCTAAATTGTTAGCTATTCCAAATCCTTCCACAACTGAACTTTTACGACGTTCACTAGTTGCTGACTTTGCAGCACCAGATTTTGGACTGTCTTGTGAAATATCTTGACCAAATTCAGCGCCTATCACACCCAATAGGATGACGGCTGTCGTTTGCTTACGCTTCAATTCTGCCAAACTGGAGGGTTTTCGGATGATTTCTTCTTCCTCTTCTTCATAGTCCTCATCTTGAGGTTCTGCGGATTGTGCTGAGCTTCCAGTATTAACACCTGGTGTTCCACTAACGTTGACGCCTGTATTTGCTGCTGCCACCAGTGGCTGATGTTGAACAATCGGTTCCGAGTGTGTGTATAATGGAAGATATTGTGCCCAATTTTCAACCAATTGTTTTCGCCCTTTTTTCCCCATTCGCGTTAGTTCACCTAAAAGGATCTGCTGAGCTGCCTCCCTAATTTCAATACAATGATGCTGCCAACGTTTAGCCATTGCTTCTACTTGAGGACGTTTGAAGTTCTTTGGTTCAAGTGCATCTATTTTATCAGGTAGAAGGAAGCAATGATGTGTTGATAATAAACTCCATCCTTGCTTTATTTGTGTAATGTGCGTATTGATAATCTCTTCCCGTTCTTCATCATTTGACCAAATAGAATCTGTCCGATTTGCTAATCGTTGTAGTTTTTTGCTTTTTTCGCTTTCAGGTAGAAAAGATGCCGATCGCATAGACATAAGTGTATTGGACATAGCAACTAGGGCTAGAATATGATTAGATGTTAAAGTGGTACTAAGTTGCCAATGGAGACGTGATGTAAAAATATGTGTAAGCTTCTGCTGTCTAGCTAATTCGGTTGGCATATCTTGGTATTTCTTCAATTCTGCTGCAGGAATCATTAGCATTTCATCGTTGATTTCGAAATTATTTTGCCATGTTGGTAACAGAAGTGACATATAACCAGCTTTTGATAGAACGCCGAATGAAATCGGAACCATTGGACGTAGAAGGCCCAACTGAGATTCACATACTTTGTCTAAATGTGGATCTAGTCCCCACGAGTGCAACAACGACAAAAGTAATTGCGCCACCTCCATAACATGCGTTGCTTCCATTTTGGATACAATTTTACGACTGTTTTCATCAGTTTTGTCAGCACCTGTCTCCACGACTTTATGTAAGCTTTCCACTTTTGCTTGTACTTTTTTCTCGATGTTTTCCGCACCCTCTTTCATTTTTTGCAAAAAACCGTGCTTGTCCTTATCTTTGAGAATTTTCTCCATATCTCCCGCTTTATTCTTAACCTTTCCGAAAAAGTCTGAAATCTTTTTCGACGCATCTAATTGAGATGAATTTGGATTCTGAGAGCCAAACGTTAAACCGAGTTCAGCTAGAGCTTCTGGACTTAATGAGGCGTACTCCTCACTGTGAAGTTCAAAGATAAGACCCTCAATGTCGAAGAACAAAATGTGACTTTCAGCGTCTTTTGGATTAGTTCGAAGACCTTGTATTATAAGGGGACTGCTGCGATGTTTCATTAAAAAGGAATTTTCCATTTGGTTGTTAGAATGAAGTTGTTGCAATTGATGTATTCCACGCTGAGTTGCATGACGTATAGCGTTAAGATTACGAGACTTTAATCCACGGAAAAAATGCACGGCTGGATTAGCTAAACCCATTTCCGATGTAGATCCTGATTGCGTTTCTTCGCTATTTGCCTGTTCGTCACATGCCATTAAAACTTCCTCGGCCAACATACCATGAAGCACCCGGTCTAAATGACCAGTCTCCATTTGCCATACATAAACAGTTCCATCAGAGCACCCAACAATAAGAAAATCATCTAAAGGACGCCACTTTATTGTCACCACAGGAAAAAGATGACGACTTGCCAATGTTATACATTTACGCTCCTGCAAGCTCAGCAAAGTTACCGAATGATCAGAAGCTACCGAACAAATACACTTTTGTATTCTTGAACTACAATTATCTGGTGGTACCAACAGCTGCGTAATTTCTCCAGCATGCACGCAAAATCGATGCAAAAGATTGCCACTGTATAAATCCCACAAACATACTGCGAAATCAACTCCGCCACTTAAAAGATGCGACTTATCGTAACGCGTGTGAGCTAGCGATGGGCACAATAAACAATTAACCCGTCCCCGATGTCCTGAAAGTATTTGATGCGAAGACCAATCACAGAAATTTTGCTGAATTCCAACTAATAGCTGTAGCATTACAGTTTGCGTTGCTGGTACAATGACTATTGTGCCATCTTCCCGTCCGATAACTAAACGACTTTGCTGTGGTAGATAAATACTGGAAGTTAGTTTAACAGGCACATCCGTGATACGACTTAACTGATCTAGTATACCAACTGGCGGCGGGTCCATCATAAGCCATGCTTCCACTAAACTTGTACACACGTTCGATTTTAAACTTCTTGCAGGACTTTGTTTCGCCTGCATTATACTAATATTATCCAATGGTAAATCTGGAATAGACCATACGGTGATAAATCCCTCCGAATCACCTCTTAGCAAATGTGTTCTCTGTATTAGTTTCATCGCAGGAGGACACGATAGAATTTTCTCTCCAGGTTGCGAAAAGATGCAATATAGATACGGAGCATCACGTACCACTGACTTCGAATGAAATTCCTTATTATCGGGTATACAATTTGCAGGCAACTTGTATAAATACCCTTTGCCCTCGTCAGACCATAGAATTACTCTATCCGATGAGATAAAATCTCCGCCCTGCCAACGTTCCCTTGGTGGTGAGATAACACTACAAAGTACTGTAAAATCTCCTGCGTCATATATTTGCCAATATTTTGTGCACACAATTAAAACTGTTCTTTGATTTTGGGCACAGCAATTTAATGTTATTGCATTGAGACATCGTATCTCTTTTGATTCATTCTCATAAATTGGTTCTGAATATTTGTTCTCATTACCTATGAGTGTCCAAACTTTCACAGTCCCTGTGGTTGTTATAGCTAATACCACATCATCCTTACGTTTTGAAGGTCTTAGAACGTGCAATGCTGAAATCCAATCTGGTTTGACTTTTGAGCTAAGTACAAAAATCACCTCTAGGCTAAAGGGATCCATAATCATAATTTCTGGATAGTATCCATTGCAAAACAACCTAACACCGTCTGTATTGGCCATCAAGTAGGCTTGAATATTTGTGTGAACTTGTGGAAGTTTTACACTTTCAGTGCACTTCCCATCGACTAAGTCCCATGTACACATTTCACCATTTTCCGATGAGCTAACCAAAAAGTTGTTGTCAGCTAAGATAGAAGCTTTTGCTAGGCACAGCACTGGCGCTGAGTGTCCAACAAGCAGACACCGTGGTGTCATTTTCATTGATATAGGCTCCACTTGCCACAAACATATTTGACCGTCATAACAACCAGTTACGAGGATTGTTTGATCATCCGACAGATATACGCTCGAGACACAGTGGGTGGGCGCTGTTGGACCCCACAAAACCACTGGCACTACCAAATTCGTACTAACCATTGCTTAAATGGCGTCGAATTTATTTAATTTTTTTTTTCTTTTCGTTCGTATTTTAATATTTGTTTTGACAACGCGACAACGCGATAATTACTTGTTTATTCAACACTTTAAACGTTTGTTCGTATCTCTTATTAAATCGATGTAATTTTAAAATAGTGTACAATGCTTAAGAGGATACTTTATTTCGAATTTTGTTAATAATTTCTCGAGAATGCAATTATCGACTACAGAGAAAATTTTATCGATTTGTCTTGTGGGTAATGTCATCACTGTCAGAAATTCATTTAACAACTGTCATTGTACAGTATTGCCATAACTAAATTAAAAAAAACTCATATGGATATTTTTTCTCGCTATTAAAAATTAAATAAAATTAATTTATAATAAACGAATAACGCCAACAGTTTCATTGTTTTCTTAGTTTTCTTAGCCCACATTGTGTTGTTCGTATTGAGGGCTGAAATAAATCGGTTATTGTAGTTGATGTTTTATGAATAAAATGACTTAGCGAACAAATGCAATAATGGATGGTTTTTGTATTGTGTCCATAGATCCAATCGAATGTAATTCGTTCCCAAAGGAAGAATTAAATTATTTACAAAGAATGAATCAAAAATGAACACAGATTAATAATCGACAATTATATAGAGTCCGCCAAAATTTTTTTTTTTGAAAATTCTATAAAAAAACTGAATATTTTCTCAAATTTCTTTTTTTATTTGAAAGTAAAGGGTCCGCCATCTAACGTTTTTTTATTCAACTAGTGCTTATTTCGTGAATGGTAACACTTAGCTCATGTCTGATTTGACAGATTAGTTTTATCCTTCCGCTGAACGAATATGGTTGTGTATACGCTTGAACTACGCTTTACTCAGTGGGCCTGCGATCGACTTAGAGAAGATGCCGATTTTGCCAAAAAAATCATCTTTTCAGATGCTCATTTTGATCTTGGCGGGTATGTGAACACGCAAAATTGTTGCATTTGGGGCACAGAAAACCCGCACGCGTACATTGAAAAGCCGATACACCCAAAACGAGTCACTGTTTGGTGCGGATTTTAGTCCAAAGGCATAATTGGGCCATTCTTCTTCGAAAATGAGCAAGGAGTGGCCGTTACAGTCAATGGCGATCGTTATCGGGCCATGTTGAACGAATTTTTGTTCACAAAAATTGAAGAGGAGGATATTGGCAACATTTGGTTTCAACAGGACGGCGCTACGTGCCACACAGCCGAAGCTACACTAGATGTTTTGCGCCCTGTTTTTGAAGATCGCATTATCAGCCGCAGAGCTGATATCGTTTGGCCACCTCGGAGCTGCGATTTGACACCGTTGGACTATTATTTGTGGGGTGCCGTAAAAGATAAGTGTTACGCCGACAAGCCAGAGACAATTGACGCTTTAAAGGACAATATTCGTGAAGACATTGGTGAAATACAGCTGCACACAATCGATAATGTGCTTAAAAATTGGACAGATCGTGTAGGCTACTGCATGGCCAGCCGAGGCAGCCATTTGATTGAAATTATTTTCCATAATTAACCGGAAGGATAAAACTAATTTTCTGTCAAATCCGACATGAGCTAAGTGTTACCATTCACGAAATAAGCACTAGTTGAAAAAAAAAAACGTTAGATGGCGGACCCTATATAAAAACATTTTGAGCGAGTCAATTAAAAATATATTAATTAATTGACAATACAAGAAGGTGGTGTTGCGATCTTCATTAGAAAAGAATTGCGATTTAGAAGAGTGTACAGTCGTGTAGTGCGCTAATTCCAGCTTGCACCTCAAGCTACTCAATCAAGATTTTAATGCCAAACATGGAGATTGGGGGAATAATACACCAAACACAAGAGGGAACCTACTACTCAATTGGTGGGATGAGCACAATGTTTATGTACCGATTCGGTTTAAAATCGACGGATAATTCGTCATTTCCAAGACATGGCTTCTACGAGGGCTGTCTGAAATGTTGCCGACCGCAACGTAAAGATAGCGGCACTCATCAATAAAAGCTAGTGAATGCTAGTTGTGCATCTTTTGCCAGTTCCTTACCTAAGTTTCAGTCATTTTGGACGCGCAGTTTTTAGTTGACAGTCGTTTGAGTTAGTCGATGTGAGTGTTTTTTGTGAAAATGGAAAAAATTGAGTATCCAGCTGTTATTAAATTCTTGTAAGCCCTGGCAGCTAGCGCTCTATACCCAAGTTAGTATGTAATTTAATTATATGCTAATAGATTATAATAATAATAATAATAATAATAATAACTTTTTGTTTTTGAAAGGCAATACGCCTACGCGAATCAAAAATGAGTTGGACTCTGTGTATGGGGACTCTGCACCATCATTTAACACAGTGAAATTTTGGGCAGCTGAATTTAAACGTGGCCGTAAGAGCTTGGGAGATGATGAACGTTCGGGACGTCCAAAAACTGTAACCACTGACGATAACATTGCTAAAGTTCACTAAAGGGTGTTAGACGACCGCCGAATTAAAGTGAGAGAGATAGTAGAGATTATGAAAATGTCCAAAGAACGTGTTTGTTACAATTAAATCAAGTTTTAGGCATGAGAAAGCTGTCCGCGCGTTGGGTGCCGCGTTTGGTTACGTTAGAGCAAAAAGTGTTCGAATGAACATTTCCAACGCTCTGTTGGCGCAGTTTAGGCGCAATAAATCCGAGTTTTGGAGGCAATTAATTACTGTAGATGAAACTGGGATACACCATTATACGCCCGAAACAAAAATTCAGTCAAAATAGTGGTCTGCAAAGGGCGAGCCGGCTCCAAAAAAGGAAAAACTGTTTTTTCGGCTGGGAAAGTGATGGCGACTGTTTTTTGGCATAGTAAACGAGTTATCTTAATCGATTATCTTCAAAAAGGAAAAACCATTACAGGAGCATACTACGCATCATTACTTGCCAAGCTGAAGGCAGCAATTGCGGAAAAACGGCCACATTTGCAGAAAAAGAAAATCCTTTTTCACCAAGGCAACGCGTCGTCGCACACCTCAGCGGTTGTCGTGGCGAAAATCCATGATTTACGGTTTGAATTGCTTGACCACCCGCCTTATTCACCTAGCCCCAAGCGAATTATTTTTGTTCCCTCACCTAAAAACTGCGCTCGGAGGACAAAGATTTTCGTCAAATGAGAAGGCAATCATCTTCGTGTACAATTATTTTGCAGAGAAAAACGCCAAGTACTATTTGGACGGGTTAGAGAGATGGGAGCATCGCTGGGAGAAGTGTGTAGAGTTACAACGAGACTATGTAGAAAAATAAAAATAAAAATTGAGAAAAAATGTCTTGTATCATTGTTCGATCGGAAACTTGTCAGACAACTCTCGTATATGTATCTCCTGCTGCTCGACACACGCAAATAAATAAAATATTTCGGAGGAAAGATCAAAACGAACTTCCGTGTCTAAAGATTGCCCGAACGACAGGCAATGAACAAATACTGCAGCAAATACCAGCAGGTATAGATCCAGGAGAAGCTGTAGATGATGGCATTTTTTTGTAATGTAAAATCCGCAGGAGAAGCGACCTGGAAAATCAGGTTCTTTTGCACAATTCCTACCTTCGAGATATATAGAGCACTATAGAGCACTAGCGATTCAAGAGCTCTGGATTCGCTGAGTTCATTTCGAAGGAAGAGCGTTTTTTGGTTAGCATGTAAGAATAAATAAATGAATTCCAATAAAAATGCATACAAAAATCACCATCGATAAGAACATTTTTGAAGTTGTATTTTAAAAAAGACTTTGCATTTTTAAGACTTTTATCATTCCAATTTTACTTACAGTTCAATTGCCTCGGCAGATGAAAATATATTTGGCTGATTCCAAAGAAAATTTACTCATATGGTGAATGTTCTTTTTGGAAAAAAGATAAAAAGAAAAAAAAACACAGTCAAGGTAGTCTGCCTTCTTTTTTAAAAGGACCCCTAAAGAAATAAAATAAAAACAGTTCAGACAACCAGCAACCTCTGATACGGAAGGATATAATGTTGATGACTCCAAACATTATAAGAGCAACAAATTTCGTCCTTGGACCTTTATTTGACCAAGTGCTGTCGAGCAACTTACAAGCCCTACAATACTATAAAGCTATGATATTACCGCAATGCAAGAAGTGTCATGGGATAGGTGGGGGAGAAAAGCAGATGAAAACCAAGACATCTACAACCGCGAGTACTACAAAGAAGGAAGACGACACTTATCTGGATGTGGATTTCCTATTCGAGGCAGACTTAGGCAAACATTTTTAAGCTTTTGTAAGCAAATGACCACATCAAGGACAAATTCGGAACTTTAAGCCTGATTTGCGTTCATGCCCCTGCAGAGGATAAGGGTGACAGCGTCAAAGACGAATTCTAAGACCTCCTAAACAGAACATACGCTCAGTGCTCCAGTTATATGTGCTAGGGGGTTTTAGCGGCTGGATAAGGATCCGTCTTCGAGCGGGTTGTCGTAAAACACAGCCTGCAAACCGCCACATCCGATAGTGGATTCAGGTTTTTAGAATTTGTAGCGGGGTGTAACCTTTTAATATCGCACACGCGGTCATCAATTTGATCACATTGCGATCGACGACAGACACTTCTCTAGCATTCTGGATGTCCGAACTTCCGAGGGCCAATACTGACTCGAATTATTATCTTGATGCGATCAGGGTGCGAATACGGATATCACAGGCACAACGGAGTCAAGCAAGGCCACCAAATTTCGACGTTGAAAAGCTGCAACTGCAAAAGACTGCTAGTACCTTCGCCCATCGGATTTTCTTTCATCTCTCTCAAAATCATAGCCCCCTACACAAACACTAGCACTCCTATAGGAATGTTACCAACGAGCCATCAAAGAAGATGATTCTGATATGATTGGTTTCAAAGCGCCGTAATAGATAAACCTCTGGTTTGTCGACGAACGTAGGCAGGTATATGCATAAAGCTGCACTGCATCGAAGTACTAGAGCTGCTCGAGAGCACGA
The DNA here is from genome assembly GCA_949129095.1 of Volucella bombylans. NCBI lineage: Eukaryota > Metazoa > Arthropoda > Insecta > Diptera > Syrphidae > Volucella > Volucella bombylans. Next base: position 157,550,189 of record OX422143.1, read on the forward strand.
GAATCACGCGATCGAGCAAATGTAAAGATGTAGCTACAGGAACGACGTTCGAAAGTTTTGTCAGAGAGTAAAACGAACGTGCCAGAATTACAAAACCAGAATGAAGGCCTGCCAAAAATTGACATGCACAACCACTTCTGCATACTCTGACCTAAACGAAGTTAAGGTATTAATATCGAAGCCACTATAAAGCCATCCAATAAATCTGTGGATGTCCTGATTGTGAACATGCATCAGCGCATCTGGAAGACATGGTCAGAGAAAAGCAAACCCGCTACACGGAATTTCAGCATCACTTGTCCGCTATACAAGAAAGGGGATCCGTTGGACTGCGCCAACTATAGAGAAATAATCTATAAGATCTTTTCTTCCATATTGTAAAATGTTTGTGTGGGTACAAATAATAGAACTTATTCTTTTCAATACAAATCCCTTTATTCAGTACAGTTACAATTCACTATTTAATTCTTTCTCTCAGTACAATTCAATTCCTCAACCACTTATACTTTTCTTATCTTTTACATAAACCACTTAATCACTTCTTCTAATTAACACTTCAAATTCAACTTTGGAACTGATTTGCATACCTTTGGGATGCTGGTATTTATACTCGAATGACATACTTCGAGAACAATCCTCGCCACCCAGCGTCCCATACAATTTCCAATTTGCTAGAAAATTCGATTCCACTCTCCAGTCGAGACTTTGCTAATCCAGTATCGAAATCTTCTAGTCTTCGAGTTTCGACATTTTCTGCTAGATGTCGCTGCTCGCATATGAGTGGTTATCACATTGCTCCCTCCCTACAGTTGTTCGTCCCGAACAACTTCGTCATTCAGCATCCCGTTGAAATGACACATTCTATCCAAATGGACCACTTTCAATTTTCCTCGATCCCCACGCTGGATCCGGTAGACAACGTCATTAATGCGGGTTATCACCTTGTATGGACCTTCCCAGTCCTGTTGCAATTTTGGTGATTTGCCTTTCTTACGCTGAAGATTATACAGCCAAACCAGATCTCCTTCGTTGAAACCGGAAGATTTCGCCTTGATATCGTACCTAGTTTTCATGCGGCTGCTTGCTAGCTTCATCTTTTCTCTGGTGTCTTCATGCAATTTACGAATCCTGCTGCGTAAGTCATTCACGTACTCGTTCACCTCTTTGGGCTCCGTCGGTGGGGATCCGAATTTTGCTTCACTTGGCAACCGAATCGTTTGACCAAATAAGATCTCGGATGGTGTGTGCCCTGTTGAGCTATGGACCGCGTTTCGGTAGGCCATTAAGAAGAGGGGTATGTGTCGATCCCAATCCCGCTGGCAGTTGCTGACAACCTTAGATAGATGCTCATTCAAGGTCCGATTGAATCGCTCGACCATTCCATCAGATTGAGGGTGTAGTGGCGTTGTCCTTGTCTTTCTTATTCCCAAATATTGGCATATTTCCTGGAAGACTTTTGATTCAAAGTTTCGCCCTTGATCAGAGTGCAGCTCCATTGGGACCCCAAATCTGCTCACCCAGTTGTTGACTATCTGTTCGGCTACGGTCTTAGCCTCTTGATTTGGGATGGCAAACACTTCCGGCCACTTACTGAAGTAATCCATAACTACGAGAGTATATCGGTTTCCATTAAAGGTTTCCGGAAACGGCCCAGCGATGTCGATGGCTATTCGTTCGAAAGGTGCTCCGACATTGTATTGTTGCATTTGTCCATGTGGCTTTACTTTTGGACCCTTGGTAGCCGCACACCTTATGCACTTTTTGCACCAATTCTCGACATCTTGTTTAGCGCTTGGCCAATAGAAACGTTCCCTTACCTTTTCCAACGTCTTGTTTATTCCCAAATGGCCTCCTGAGATTCCGTCATGTATTTCATGGAGCACTTGATTGACTCTGGACCGTGGCACAATTAGCTGCATACGAGATGTTGTCCCATCTGCACTTTCCCATTTTCTCTTCAGCAATCCATCTTGCACAAAAAGCGAGTCCCACTGTGCCCAGTATGCCTTCAGAGTTTGGCTCCGATCTGATATCTGCTGCCAGCTTGGCCTTTCCTCGTGTTCCTTCCAGGCCAATATTGGTTCGATGTCATTGTCTGCCTGTTGGGAGGAACGGATTTCGTCTATACTCCAACCCTCTATTGGCTCAGTCCTGATCATTTGGATAGTTGCCTGTTCTTTCGCTTCTTTACGGTTGCAGTGTTCGCATTTTACCCCGCACGGTCGACGAGAGAGAGCATCAGCATTTGAGTGGAGTGTTCCCTTGCGGTGTTGCACTTCAAAGTTGTAGCCCTGCAACTGCTCGATCCATCTTGCAACTTGGCCTTCAGGGTTCTTAAATTGGAGTAGCCATTTCAGAGCTGCGTGGTCTGTCCGGAGAATGAACTTTTGTCCGTAGAGATACTTATGGAAATGCTTCGTAGCCAGAATTAAAGCCAGAAGCTCGCGCCGGGTTACACAGTAGTTCCTTTCAGGTCTGGAGAGTACTTTACTGTAATATGCGACCACTTTCTCTTGACCATCATGAACCTGGGAAATCACAGCTCCGACCCCAACATTGCTAGCGTCTGCGTCCACGATGAACATTTTTCCGGGCATCGGGTAACCCAAGATGGGGGCATTGCACAGCTGTCGCTTCAGTTCTTGAAATGCTTTTTCGCATTCTCCAGACCACCTGAACTGTCGGCCTTTTTCTGTAAGTTGATGCAGGCTCTTCGCAATGCCAGCAAAATCTTTTACGAACCTTCTGTAATACGTGGCGAGTCCCAAGAAGCTTCTCAGTTGGTGTTTATCTTTTGGAGAAGGCCAACTTTTCACGGCTTCGATTTTGTCAGGATCCGTTCTTACTTCTTCCGCTGATATGATGTGACCCAGATATTTTACTTCCGGACGAAACAAGGCGCACTTTTCCGGGTTGAGCTTTAAATGAGCACTTCGTAGCCTCTCAAACACTTCTTTTAGATTTTCGCGGTGCTCCTCGTACGTCTTACCTATGACGATAACGTCGTCCAAATATACTAGGCAGGTTTTCCAGGTGAGTCCTTGCAATGTTCGTTCCATTAGTCGCTCGAAGGTGGCCGGAGCGTTGCACAGTCCAAACGGCATCACTGCAAACTGCCAAAGACCGCTTCCTGTAGTGAAGGCAGTTTTCTCACGGTCCGTACGATTTATCTCTACCTGCCAGTAACCGCTCTTCAAGTCAAGTGTTGAAAACCATTTCGCTCCAGAAAGCATATCCAAAGTGTCATCGATTCTCGGAAGTGGGTAGCTGTCCTTTTTAGTGACATCATTGAGACGTCGGTAGTCTACACAAAATCTCGTGCTGCCATCTTTCTTCTTCACGAGGACCACTGGAGATGCCCACGGACTTTGCGATTCTTCAATCACTCCCTCAGCTTCCATCTTCGACATCATTTCGGCAACTTCTGTTTGCTTTGCCAATGGAAGACGCCTTGCAGGTTGACGGATTGGTCGAGCGTCTCCGGTGTCAATGTGGTGTTGAACAATATGCGTACGTCCATATTCTCCGTCTTGTGTAGCAAATATATCAGCGTACTCATCGATTAGTTTTTCTGCCAGGATTCGCTGATCTTCGTCCAGATTACAGAGGCTGAGAATTTTGTTCTTGATTTTTATGCTCTGAACTGTTGTGACCGGTTTTGCACCCTTTTTTTCCGTTGTGGTCGATATAGCCTCAACAGGTACGCATTTTCCCACTATCTCCCCCTTTTTCACCTTTACACTGAATGTCTTTGGATTTAGAATCCTTACAGGGACCATGTTGTTTTTTGGCTCCACTAAGGTCTTTCCCACCATGAAGTCTCTTTTCTTTTCTGGCTCCATCAAATAGAATCGGTGGCTACCAGGACCACCTTCTACTTTTGCCCACAAAATTGCTTCTGACGAAGGCTCTAGACTCTGATTGCTGCAGATGACGACATTTGAGACTGTGGTATTGGCGTTTCCGTATATCATTGGTATCTCCATGTTTCCGTATTTCAGGGTTTGTGCCCCCAAGTCGACTACAAGTCCATGTTCTCTTATGAAGTCTGTACCAATGATGCACTCGTCACATATGTCAGCTACCAGAAACGCGTGAGTGAATGTTATTCCGGCCAGTTGGATTTTTATGCGGACTTAACCATATACCTTAATCGTTGCTCCTGTAGCTGTTCGCAAGCTGCAATTGCTAGTGTTATGCAGCCAAGACTTCTGCACAAGATTCCTCCTGATGATTGAGGCCGTGGCACCGGTGTCTATTGTTGCCATCCATTTTTCTTTTCCACTGACTACTTCTACTAGAAGGCTTTCGCTGCGTCGTTTTGCCAGCGAGACTTGGATGATGGTCCTGGGGCCGTCGACTCCTGCTACCAACTTCTGCCCCGCGAAGTTGGTGCTTAAGCATTTCCCGACTGATGGCTTCGGGAAGGTTGACCGGCTTCTTGATAGCTGTTTCTGCGGGTTTCTTCCTCTATTTGCTTGTCACCACAGTGAGGGCAGTCTTTTCGTCGCACCGGTTCTTTACACTGCCTTTGAAGGTGTCCTATTTTATTGCAATTCCAGCAGCGCATTATTCGTCTATCCCGTCGAGTATCTCGTTCCTCGGCACTAAATCTTGTGCAGGAGCATTCGACAGATGCTACTTCCCTGACGAAATGTGTTCCCCTGGAAGCGTGATTGGCTGCTTCCATCGCCAGAGCGAAGGCAAGTGCTTCAGCAAGGGTTCTTTTCCCGGCCATCCTTACTGCTGACTGTAGCTTCGAATCTGCAATTCCCCTAATAAATGCATCTTTTGCCATTTCGTCGATAATTTCCTGTCCTGCGGTGGGGTATGACAGATGTGCCAGTCTACTCACGTCTGCTTGGAGCTGCTGCAGTGTTTCTCCTCGTTGCTGCGTTCGGCTTTGCAATTGGACCTTGTAGACCTCCTGCATGTGGCTATGCCCAAACCGTTTCTCGATAGCCTGTACTAAAGTCACATAATCTTTATGCTTTTCGATGTCTACTGTTTGCAACAATTCTGCTGCAGGACCGTGCAAGGCCATTGTTAGGGCAAAGCACTTTTCCTCATTGTCCCAGTCGTTTGCACAGGCAGCCATTTCAAACTGCTTCTTATAAGTAGACCATGAGGTCTGGCCATCGAATGAGGGAGGTTTCAACTCTTTTCTCCTTGGACCGCTTAAAGAACATTCTCGCAGTTTCTGTTTTCGCACTGTGTCGAGCTCGTTTGCCAGTTGCTGAACTTTGCTGTCCATTTCTTCGAATTTTTCGCCAACATTCTTCTCTATTGTATCAAATTTGTCATCAACGTTCTTCTCTATTCTATCAAATTTGTCATCAACGTTCTTCTCTATTCTTTCAAATTTGTCGTCGATTTCTTCGAATTTTTGCTGGAGAATGTTCTTTTGTTCTTCCAGATTATTCTTTTGTTCATCCATTTTCTGTTGAAGGTCGTGCAGATTGTTGGTTTGTTCGTTGAATTTTTGTTCAATGCTGCTCTTCTGCTCGTCTAGATTTTTCTTTTGTTCGTCCATTTTTTGTTCGAGACTATTCTTCTGTTCGTCCATTTTTTGTTCCAGACTGTTCTGGAGAATGTTCGTCTGTTCTTCCATATTTTTCTTTTGTTCGTCCATTTTTAGTAAGAGGAGTTGCATCATCGCAGCCATGTCATTGCCGGTACTTGTCTGTTCGTCCTCGTCAACATCAAAGGAATATGCATCAGGATCATGTCCCTCGTTGTTCAAAGCCTCCTGAAGTCGGAGCACCAGGTCACTTTTTCCTCCACTGGCGCTGAGGCTTCTCTTGTTCAACTCGGATTTGAGTTGGACGAGGGTCAATTGTAATAGTTTTCGACCCATCCTAGCTTTTTCAAATAGTCAGAAAACACTGTATTTATTTTTTTTTTACACACAATAAGTCCTATCCCACTTCTGACACCAATGTAAAATGTTTGTGTGGGTACAAATAATAGAACGTATTCTTTTCAATACAAATCCCTTTATTCAGTACAGTTACAATTCACTATTTAATTCTTTCTCTCAGTACAATTCAATTCCTCAACCACTTATACTTTTCTTATCTTTTACTTAAACCACTTAATCACTTCTTCTAATTAACACTTCAAATTCAACTTTGGAACTGATTTGCATACCTTTGGGATGCTGGTATTTATACTCGAATGACATACTTCGAGAACAATCCTCGCCACCCAGCGTCCCATACAATTTCCAATTTGCTAGAAAATTCGATTCCACTCTCCAGTCGAGACTTTGCTAATCCAGTATCGAAATCTTCTAGTCTTCGAGTTTCGACATTTTCTGCTAGATGTCGCTGCTCACATTTGAGTGGTTATCACAATATTATGTGAGCGCCTGAAATCATTCATGAATAATCTGGTTGGTCCATACCAGTACGGTTTCAGGCCCAAAGAGTCCACTATGGATCAAATATTCACACTACGGCAGATACTGGTAAAGACCCGGGAATTTCAGATCGATGCTCACCATCTGTGGAGTATTCTCGCGTGTCAAGGTCGGTAATGAATTTAATAAATTGGATTATGAATTGAAAGGTTTTAGACAAAATTGTGCAAAACTCACTGGCCAACAAAAGAAGTGCGGGTTTTCCACACTTCTTTCCTATCGGTTTACAATCTTTTCTGATAAGAGGAGAAAAGGAAAGAAATCTTATGCGGCGCAAAAATTTAGAAGATGTCTACGTGCTGCGCGAAAAAGCCGAAGTAGTATCCAAACTGATTCTGAAGTGAATTTAAGAACATCTAAAAAACACATTTAATATGCAAGGAATGCAGCTTTCCATTTTGAACTCTTTTTTGTCGGTAAAATCAACACCCCGATTCTTCATTGAATATTGATCCCCAATTCACTTGATGTTAATCTATGTTTCGTATCAACAGAGATATAATTTAGTTTGCTTAATCTGATAAATCGATAGTTAAATGCAATAAAAAAAATAATAAAATTGCTACATGTGTGTTCACTGCAAGAAAAAATATTATTCAGTTTCTTCTAACAATACGAGTATGTCAGGGGTTCAAATTCAGACTTTCTTGCTTTATAAATGGAAACTTCCTTCGTAACCCATAATAGAAAGAACGCAGCATGCTATCAGTGGAGCATTTGCGACCATTGAAGCAGAAGCGGCAAAGATGGGTTAAGCGGTCAACGAAGGAATAACAAAATAAGATATATGCTGTCAACAAAGAGCGACACCCAACATCGACGCCTAGGATAAAACGTCACGATAGGCAACTTTAAATTTGAGGTAGTAAAGTACGTTATCTACCTCGGCTCAGCTATCAACTCCGACAACGACACCAGTGCGGAAATCATAAGAAGAATCACTTTTGCTAATAGCTGCTTCTTTGAGCTTAGAAGGTGATGAAGTAGCAATCACCAAAAAGACATTATAAAAGACACTGATCATCCCAGTTCTGCTTTATGGCGCAAAAGTGTGGAAACCGGCGGAAACGAATGGAAATGCTCTTGAGCCTTTCGAGGAAAAAGTTCTTCGGGTATTTTTCGATGTCGTATACATCAATGGAGAAAGGAGGAGACGTTTTAACACGGACACCAGTGGCCTGGAAAGTTTTCGACTCCAACCCAGTAGAGGACGATGTCATCTTAGGTGGCGCACATAGCGGATCTTCGCCAACTTGGTGTGCGCAACTGGAGGCAGCTACCAAACGATTGCTCTAGCTGGAGAGGCATATTAACTGAGTCCTTTATCCAGGCCGGACTGTAGCGCCATCTAAGCAAGTACAAATGTAAACATTAAAAAACCAGTACCTCATTTCGTACTATCACTGTATCCATTTTCTTTGGTTTTATCTGCAGCTGTTGTAAAATGAATTTGTTTACATTTAAGTCTGTTCAAATGCTAACTGCTAATAAGCAATGCCATGTGCAAGTTTTGAGTGAACACTCAAATAACAGTGCGTTAATAGTTTTTCATTTGCGTAAAGAATAAGTGCATAATTTAAAACAAAAGTCAAAGTAAAAGTGTTTGTTTATGAAAATTTGAATTGTTATATTATTTTGACTCATCTTAAATTTAATTAAGTGGGTCGTCGTTGAGCAACGACGTCTGATAAGATAACCCGACTAAAAAAAGAAGGAAAGTCCTACAAAGACATTCAGCAACAATTATCCTGCTCTGCAAAAATGGTATCAAGTTTGTAGAAAAACCAGAAAAGAGGGGCGGAAAACGCAAAATGACCGCAAAATTGTCCCAATCACCAAACAGCATCCATTAAAATCTGCGCTACAGAATAAAAAAGAGATGAACTTGCCTGTGAGTGATATGACGATGCGGCAGATTATTTGAAAACCATTCAGCAGCGCGCAACCCCAAGAAAAATCTACTCCTTACAAAACAACATAAGGAAAGTCACATGCACTTTGCAAAAAATCACGTTGTGGTCCGTTCACAAATTTCGGAATATTTTGAGGACGAATGAGTTTAAAATTGTGTAGTGTGGCAGTATTGATTCTCAATATGTCCGTCGGCCACCAAATACAGAATACCAACCGCAGTATACGACAAAGACCGTTAAATATGGTGGTTCTAAAATTATAGTATGGGGCTGCTTTTCCTACTAAAGCGTAGTTCTAATATTAGACATGAGCACAAAATCGTTACCTGTGATTTATTAACAGTGATTGCAAAGTCGCAATCACTATCTGTGATTGACATTCAAATAAAGCGTGAGTGCGTTAAACGTTATTGCGTTTTTTTTATTTCTTTCCCATCGCAATTCACAATCACAGTCTGAAAATCACGATTCACGATAAAGAGAATATACTCACAGTCACTACACGAATCACAATCACAGGACAAACAGCGAAATTATCAGATATGTAAGATTGGTAACAAAGTAGCGAGTGCTTTGGTTCGGGTAGATTTTAAGAAAAAAAAAATTATATGGTACGCACAGTTACATTTTTTCGTAAACTCTTTTTGCGCTGCGTTGTGTTGTTGTTGCCATTTGAATTTTTTAATTTGAATTGAACGCGTTTTAACATGTTGTAGTTGAAAAATTCTCAATTGCCGTTTAGAAAAGTTTGAGTTACCAGTGCGTTTAATTTTGTGTGTTTTTTATTTTAAGCTGTATCAATTGCGTTACACCAATTTCATTTTCAACCAATTTTACGGTGATATCTTTGTTAGTAAATGAAATTGTGTTAGAATCCATTTTTCAAATTTCCTTAAAACATTCAAATTTATCAATGGAAAATTAATGTAACGGAATTGAATATTGGTACATTTGTGTGTGTTTTTTTTTTTAAATAGGTATTACCGAGGTACATATAATAAAAAGATTTAAGATGCCACCAATAACAAACATAAGCAAAAGAAGAAAAATTAGTTTTTTATGGAATTTTTTTACTGAAGCAAATGAAAATTTTGCTATGTGTAATATATGTAATGGATAATAAGCATTCCAACCGTGAATTCGCAAATCACAGACACAATCACATGTTAAAATCACAGTGATTTGAAAATCACAGTCACAATTTTACCTGTGATCACGAAATCACGCTTAAGCTCATATCTATCTAATATATTAGATTGATGGCATTATGGGCAAATTTATTTATCATAGTCAACAATTTGGAAATATAATGTTGCCCTACTGCAGTGAGGCAATATCGCTTAAATGGATCTTCCAACAAGCAGGAAGGCAAAAAAGAGAGTTTGTATATCGCTTTCCATTGAGAGAGTGAATAATATCTTTCTAGCAATTTGAGAGTATGCTCTAGATGGATGGTGAGACTGAATGGATAAAGACAAATTTGAAACACCAAATCTATATTTGGAATGATGCCCAAATCACTATTTCGCGCCAACGTCGAGTCCATCCTGTCATTTGGAAGCATCTTTTGGATGTTCTTGATCGAGCGTCACTCTAATGAAAAGCTAAATCAGAGAATGGACCAACACACACAACCATTTAAACTAAAATTGGATACAGAATATGAGTGAATACAGCTTAAAGTATAGCCCATCACCTATAATGTGAAATTTGGCATGAAATACAGATTCAAGTCAGTCCACCAAAGTTTACTGGCTTTGCTTTCAAATGCATCCTTCATAAACAATATAAAGAAAATTGATTTCTTTTGCAATACAAAGTACCTTGACAATTTTAAGAAATACTCTTAATCGGAAAGCATTTGCAAAAAATTACTCGACCCGCAAAAAAAAAACATACATATTGTCAATATTCAAATGCAAACTGTCTTAACAAATTTTATGTATAAAATAAAATATTAGAAATCTCTAACCCGTAAAATTACTTTTTAGAACTTCTAATTTATTACCATCCACATTATTGGCCATCCCAATCTTCAAACACATTGCTAAACATTTACAAGCCTCATGAGATGAAAGACTTAAAATATAAATATGTATATAATTAATTCTTTTTCTTTTTTAATTTCCAGAAATAATGCCTTTCCCTCATTGAATTGGTGTTAAACATTAACAATATCTAACAGAAATTAGTATATTTGAGTAGGTATTTATTTGAAACTGACTACAATCTTCATAAATGCAAATTAGTACTTACTTCAATTAAGACTGAATCTGCTCAAATATAACGTTGTGAATAATTCCAATTATTTGAGTATTTAAACAATACTCAGATTTCAAAAGTTCGAGTTTAATGTTTTAAAACAAAAATTGCAAACTATTTATTTTCAATTCAAACATGAATATATCTTGACATTTCGTAATGTATGGGTTATTCCGAAGGAAAGTGTTCAGAAAATGTTTTCCCATAAAGTGGCTGCATCTGATGAGTTAGATATTTTTTGTTTTATGTAAAACTAATTAATTCTTTTTTTATTTTTTGTGTTGCGTACTTTTGGGACTAAATTTGTAAAAACTGTCCAATTCGGAGAAAATTTGTTAAAAATTGAACGGATTTTAGACGGTTTTGTATAAACTGGAACTTGACTTGATGGCGGAAAAGGAAAAAGCTACTTATAACATCAAAGTAGTGTACAACACGGGTTTCCTTTGATCGGCTTCATGGGAATTGGACAACAAATCAATGGAAATAAATTTGGAGGGACGAGATCAAATAAACCCATATGAGTCCTAATAGTAGAAGATTTGTAAGGAAGCCTAAAAACGCTGCATTTGATCCCGATTATGTCTCGACTGTTTTGAAATGTATTTACAAATATACTTCCTGCTTACTTAATGCTCTCCAGTAGAATTCAATTAGGCAGAATTAAATATGCACACTTAAAAGCTTCTTTAGAAAATTTAAATGGTCGTTATATTTTCTCGATAACGAAATGGATGCCTCTGGTGATATGATCCCAAATACTTTTTCTTGGGAATAGATACTTTATCCTTCGAGTATTGAATACAAATAAAAGGCGTGGTACTACTCGAACTGTAAAGAGCCTGTCAGGGTTAGATAAGGCCTACAAGATCAATTCGACAGACAAAAACCGCCGAAAGTTCATACGAGTCAGAAATTACTGCAACGCCTTTCTTAAGCGTATGAAATTTAAATACGACCATTTCAAAAGGGTAGTAAAAATTGTTGGTTATTCTTCAAGAACGTTAGAAATTCGACCTTAAGCTCCATCCTAAGGCTCATTTGTCAAGGCGTTCCAGTTGTCAGCCTTTTCGATAAGGCATATCTGCTTGCTGCAGACTTTTCAGCTAGATCAACACTTTCAGATTACGCCTCACATCCGCCTACACTTGGGCGCGTCCAATCTTCAATGGTACGAATCCATTTTCGCATTCGTGTTGTAGCGAGAGTACCTCAAGATCTTAATATATACAAATCCGCTGCCCCAGACGGTATAGCTCCCCATTCTTCTGAAGAGTGGTTCTTACCTGCTGGCAAAGCCACTGCGTAAGCTTTTTCATCAACCCTACTCTTTAGGGCTCTTTCCGAGCAGAAAGAAAACAGCTTTGTCCAGCCCGTCCCTAAAAAATGGGAACCTCTTACTACGAACTTACCTCATTGTACTTACACCCCTTCATTCCAATGTCATGAAAACGTTGATAAACCTTCAGCTCATGAAATATCTCAAAATACGATGGCCGGCAGTTCGGTTTTCATAGCAAAAGATCCACTTCTGATTTGATGACATGTCTCAATGAAAAGTAGAAACAAAGCGTACATCTATCTTAATATCGCTCATTAAAAAGAACAACGTCATAACTCAAAAATTGACAATTTTGACCTAGTGATGCAGGTGAATTACATTTTTATTCAACTTCATTCTGGAAGAACCTTATGTCTGTAACTTACAAATTAACTGCTAAATCAAAGTTAATATCAATAACGTCACAAGTAAAAATGTTAACTGGTTTGTTATTTTTGATAAGACTTACAGAAAAATAAAACTCAAATAACCTTAAAAATAACGATACTTGATAGTTCTACCAAAGAAAAAATACAAAATCTGCCATAAGATAAAATGGTTATAAAGTAAAACAATTTTAATAACGCTTTCTCTGGAATGACGTTTTTTGAGTTATGGCGGTATTCTTTTTAATGAGCGATATGTACTTGCAAAGTATCTAACAGATTTTGGTATCCGAATCAACGAATCTCTTCTTCAATAGATTAGGAATTAAATTTCGAAACGTTTAGTTAAAGCTCACAACATAAATGCAACACCCTTTCTAATTTTCATCAATGATCTCTTATCTGCTACTTCTCATCCAATTTATAAATTTTCTGGTGACAGTACTCTCTGCTTTTCATATTAGTTCCTGGATTTACGTATTAGCTCTTTCGCAGTAGAACAAAATTGGAGTAGCCTACATTTTGTCGGATGCTTTGAAAACCTTTATGCACTTGCTAGATAAGATTTAAAACCTTGCCATAAAACTCATAGGTGATGCTAATATTACCAAGCAATTGGTACCCTTGAATACATATGGATTGGGTGTTTTTATCAGCATTAAGTACTCGTATGCTTTCGACAACCCTTTCACAACTTTTGATTTTGTAGCTGCTCCGACATCATGTGAGATTTTCTACAACGCCTGGCTCTGCTCACGTCGCCGCCGGTAGCTTTTTAATAATATCTTCCCTGAGATATCGAAACCTACACTATAACTCGAACATTTCCGTTCCCTTTACTATATCTGAGTCCCTAGCTTCTAATACCAGTTACTATCTCCTACTGTTTAATTTCTATTTATCTACCTGCCCTAATCACCTGTCGCTTTGCCCTATCTTCTGTAGATATATATTTTCCCTATTTACCTTTATATTTTCAAAATAAGTCTGATTGTATCCGTACCCGTGTAGGATTGACCTCCCGCGTTAACATGTCTCTACCAAAATTCGCGAAGTACGGGGAAGCTCCTAAGATGTCGTGTTGAGCTGTCCGGATACAGCATCCAAGTTTTGTGTATCCCATTGTGTATCCCAAGACCGGTGGTTTTCCGACACGTAAGAGTGAATGGTGGTTTTTATGATTTGGTTAATCTTTCTGCAAGATTAGCCTGCAGGTGGTAATGGGCAGTACGCTTTGGCAAGCGTTGCCAGTTGCTTACTTCGGAACTGGGGACCATTGTCTTCTTCGTTGAATCTTCTTCTCCAAAACCCGTGAACGCAAACGGGACCGAATATTATTTAAAGGTATCTTCATCCGCTTTCGATAGGGTCCAGGCTTCTACGCTATAAAATAGGACTGGGATGATAAAGGTATTATATAAACTAAGGTGTCTCAGTTTATGGCCTTATGGCCTTACTACCCAATTGCCCTCTTAGTCCAAACAAACAGCGATTGACAAGACTGATTCTTCATTTTATTTCTACTGAGGTGTTATTGGCAGAATCCATAGCAGATCCAAGACAGACAAAGTCCTTTACTACCTCGAAATTATAACTGTCGATTATGACGTTCTGTCCTATTCATCGTTGTTGTGTGTTCCCTCTTGTTGACAGCATGTACTTGGTTTTACCCTCATTTACCGCTAAACCCATTTTGGTAGCGTTCGTTTCAATACTAGCAAACGCACCGGTGACAGGCTGAGTTCTCCCAATTATGTCAGTGTTCACTTGTGAGTTCCGCACAATTCTTTCAAGTATGATGTTAAAGAAGTATCATGACAGCTCGTCACCTTGCCTGAAACCTTTTATGTCATTAAAAGTTTCGGTTAAGTTGTTTGCATGAGTGCGACACATATACAGGGTGTCCCCTAATTCGTCAACGATAATTCTACATTCTACTCATACTCGTATATCCTATGTGATGGTACTAGTATTAAATTACAATGTATAGTCGGCTGACCCCAGTAAGAATGATACTTGATGCTTGAACGTTGTTAGGTCTAATATAAACAAATGTATTTAATGTTTTACATTTTATTTTCAAAATTATATTCAAACTTGAGTAAGGGACTCTCAACCCCATTTTATTTATATTTGATAGTATTGAATATTTAATAGTATTGAATATAAAAGTTGCAAGTTTTATAATTCAATACCACCATCTTATATAAAAAATGAATGTCATTTTCAAACATTTAGAAGACTAATAGCGAAATACATCAAGCTCACGATACCATACACATACATTTTTTTGCTTGAATAATAATTATTATTTACTTAAGTTATCATATGTTCATTAGGTTAAGTTTAAATATTTTCATTATGTGAATAAATGGAATTGAATGGCATTAATTTGTTACAAATTTTTGTTTTTCTTCTTCTTCTTAAAAATTGTGTGCGTTAAACGTGTCCTTAAGAACTTCGTTTTTCGATACGATCCACACGGTAATTCTTTAGCTCTTACCACTGGAATTTTAAAACAAAGCAGTATCAAAGTAAGTCAGTATGGCATATGTATTGTAGATGTTTTAAATTTATTTAAGACTGAAAATTTATATATAAGGATTTTGAAAAAAAAGTAATGCATATTGAAAATTAAAGCAATATCAGATGAATATTTATAAATCGTCCTTTGGTACTCTTAAAAACGAATATTATTATGAAAATTAGAAATTCTTAACAATATCAGAGCCGAATGTCTTAGTAGCTTGTGCTCGCCTTTTTATATTAGCTTTATAAATTCAATTATGAGGTAAGAAATTATAATAATAATAATATGAAAATGCCTATTTAATGCATCTAGCCTTGAATGCATGTTTTGCGATATTAACATTATATCGCTGAACGCACCTTGGGTTGTAGGAACACGTTTTATTGTGGGCGCCACAAAAACAAATCAAGCTGTCATGTTTCAGTTGAATATTGTATAAAAAGTAATTTTGTTTTTTTATTCGAAGAGTTTTAATTGTTAGTGTCAGACGCAGTTCACACAAATAAATTTAATGGCAAATACAGTCGGCATACCAGATAAATCATGGCAACCACCTCTCATAACATTCGAAACAACGTAAGTGTCAATTTCTTTCTGAATTAACCAGGTTTTAGTCAATATTTATAATTCTAGAGCTGGTACAAAGTTTACCTATTTTTTCTTTTCTTTGTTTTCCAGTTAGTTGTAAGTTCAGGCTTCTTAGTAATCTAAACCTTTTTAGTAATGTCTCGATAGGATGCAAAGGTTATTGGACATCTGCAATGGTGATGTTTTTGTCGTTTTTAAAATAATTCAGTGTCGGTCTGAAAGTTACTTGATAGTTACATGATTCTTGTGATCGAGTCGGAACTCCTGGTTTTCCCGAGCGAGCAATAATATGCTTTAAAAAAAACTGCGAGTATGTATCGCAAGTCTCGAATAAGTGAACGCATTATGGAACGTAACGGCGCTTAAGAAACCATGTTGTCAGCGTTTCGGTATTTCTTCTAATTATTTCGTCTCATCGCCGAGATCTGGAATTCAAAGATCTTCCTGACTGGAGTATTGGGCCCCCGCCCAATTATCAAGGCTTCGCCCTTTAATGACGTTGTCTAATAATGAACGGGGGCAGAGCAAAGTACTGGTCTTATCGTAAACATCTTCAGATGACGCTACCGAAGGTTGCTACGATTTGATCAGTCACAAGCTGCCGGTCATAGGTCTTGTTGGCGGCTGGACCACCGGTAGTCCCTACCAGGACTTAAATCACGGTACCATGGGAGTCAGGAGCCCCCCGGATCTCGGTCCGGGCCTGACTTGTTAGAGGTAGGCCCCCTTGTGGGAGCGTCATGGTGGCTGTGGTTTAAACCCAAAATCGCGGGTAAGAGTCTTCCTATGGTTTTCCTTGGTTTTCCTTGGTTTTCCTAGGTTGACTCAATGTGGAGTTGCAATAAGTGCTGGGTGCTGTGACCCTAAGAACAGTAAGAGGTTTTAGGTCGGCCTCGACTCATACCAAGGGTGGAACTTGTGCCGGCAACACAGTTCCGAATTGGTATCAAAAATGAATTATCATTGTGAGCGATGGCAAGGCGTATCCTTGCTCCCATGGATGTATGGGCATCCCGTAAGTTTAAGCCCACGCGGCAGGCACTTACGTTAAAAACAAGAGGCATCTGACTGGAGTATTGTCAATTGGACGGATGTGGCTGAAAAGTTGTAGTTTTTCACAATTCACATCAGTTCAGTTCAAACCGCCACTGTATTCAGTCACAGTCGCCATCTTACTTTACTCCATAATTGTGAATTTAATTCACAGTGCGTTTAGTGCATTTTTTATTTACTTTCTCCGAATTTATTTTTTATTTTCTCGGAAAATCTGCTGTCCTGTGACGAATGTATCAGTATCTCTCCCTCACATGTGCTCCTTGCAGTCAAGTGTCTCCAATGAATCCAATCATAACTCACTCGTCAAACTGATAACGGACAAACTATCAATCTTTGAACAAAGTGTAAGATGTGCGGAAGACTTTGGTCATAGCATTGAAAACCAAATTGCGCGTTTAATTGAACTAGAAAGTGCAAGATCCAGAAATGAAGGAATATCCACCACTTTGATACAGTGTTAAGTAAATTTATATCAATCGGTCCCGCAATTCCAACAAGAAAACATGTAATTCCATTAACTCTCTCCGGGAAGACATAGATATTCATCTCCAATCATTCACATACAATCTCCATAACGAACCTGCAACAAACAATCATCAACTCTCAACCCATTACGAGTCCATTCTTGACGTTATATTCGATAAAATCAATGAGCTTAATGATAAAATCACTACGAATAGAGCAGTGTTGAATGATTTGGAAAACCTCATTGAAACAGTATGTCACAAAATCGATGGTCTTCCTACCCATCCCCCGTCGCACAACAGTTATAACACTTGTATTTTGGCTGAATTGCAACAAACCGAAGCCGAATCATAGTCACATCCATATAACTAGTCTCAGGAAACTTTACAACAGATATCAAGAAATCTTCAACAAACCTCCGGATGCGGATGCGGATGACCTCGTTGCTTTCCATAGCTATGTACATTCTAAAGGAGTTTCTCACCTTCAGCGTAGCCGAGCCTGCCCTCGATAAAGTTTCGAATTTGCGGCACAATGATAAGAGTCGAATATAGGGACATATTGGAAACCATCATACTTCCTTACGTTTAGACAAACATTCCTCTAATATAGCTTTTCCATTTTCCGAAACACATATCGGGCTCTGTAAAAGACTGGTTTCGTGATCAGAAAGTCAATACCCAGATCTCAATTCAATTGAGAACTTCACGAATGAGCTGAAGAGGAAATTGGCCGGTCAATGTTTTTCCAATAAACGGAAATTGTGGAAACCCGTCCAAAAAGGATGGTATTCTATATCCGTATCAAAATGCTGTACATCAGTTGAGACAATGTCTCGGCGGATGTTGCTACTTGAACCAAGTAATTACATAAAATAACCACCAAAAATTGTGATTTTAAAAATGAATGTAAATGCTATTTACATTACAATTTAAAATAAAAGTGTAAGTGAAATCTCTGTTATTATTTCGGTGTAAGAACTTCCGGCCAAAGGAAAATGTCAGCGGACAAGTCACCGAGAAATGTAAAAACAAAAGCTGTATAACAATCATCGGCATTGATTTTATCGGCCGAAGAGGAAAAGATGTTCAAATCCCTCGAGTCTTTTAAAAAATGAATGGTTAAGAAATTTCAATCAAACCTGACATATGAAACAGAAAATTTGAACGCAAATGTATTTGACTTTTACGAAAGTCGTTTAAATTGTTCGATTCGTGTCATTTAGAGAGTCACTTCATTTTGCAGTCGTTTTAGTGTCGGTATTACGAAACTTATACAGACGTCCAAACAAGTCCTCTTCGCAGCCTTAAACAGCTTAGTTCCTAAACCAATCACATCTGCGGCATCGAATAGTTTAGCCATGACTGCTTGAAAGTAATTGTTTTATAGTCCCCACATATTCAGCTTCGTTTCTGTTCCCGGTCTGAAAGGTGAAGGTTCTTTGGGGTCTCCACAAACACTATATTGGTAAGAGGTTTTAGTGCAATTCGTTTAAATTCTGAGAAATATTATTATGATTATTGAGAAAGAAAATAAAGGTGTGCTTCCCAAAGTAAACAGAAGCTGTTGCTGCAACTACAGCAGTCCTATTTCAAATGTATTTATAGTAATAAGTTTTGCCCTATATGATTGTATTATTATACAGCATATAAATTTTCTCAATGACAATTAATTTCTGTTTTACCTTTTTCTTTATAGAATGGGTCCAATAACAATAGAATTATATTGGAAACATGCACCAAACACATGTCGTAACATTGCAGAGTTGACAAGACGTGGTTATTACAACAATACAATATTTCATCGGGTAATTCGAGATTTTATGATTCAAGGCGGAGACCCCACTGGGACTGGACGTGGAGGTCAATCTATATATGGACCACAATTCGCCGATGAAATACACCCCGAATTAAAACATACTGGCGCTGGAATATTATCCATGGCCAACTCAGGTCCCGATACCAATGGTTCCCAATTTTTTATAACTTTGGCTCCAACCCAGTGGCTTGATGGTAAACACGCGATATTTGGACGAATATATTCTGGAATGAATGTTGTTAAACGAATGGGAATGGCTGAAACAGATAAAAACGATCGACCAGTCAGTGCTTTACAAATTTTAAAAGGAAGAATAGAAAATTAAACCACTAACAATATTTTATAAGTCATCTTTATTTATAAGATAACAAAAAAAGAATAAAGTTAAATATAAAAAGCTGTGTATTTTTTAAAAGCAATATAAGTTTAGACAAAATACATTGGATTATTACTCATGACGTCAGCGCGGATTTGACGTTTGGTGTACTCTTTTTTGAGATCCTGCAGGTTGAGATTAGCTCTAGAGAAAAAACAAAATACAATAATTAATCAGATAAATTTAAAGTTGTATATTTAAAATACTAAATTTAATAATAACAACAACAAAAATGATAATAAAATAGTTGAGACACATACATGTGTAAGTACAATACATAATACATATAATCGAATATAGCTCAGGCAAATGTCAAAGACCAATCGTTTTAATCTCAGTAAATTGCGGCACAATCCTACATTTTTATCTTTATTTTTTAAAAGTGGACTGCAAAGGGCTCCAGAAAAAGCGAAAACTGATTTTTTCGGCTGGGAAAGTGATGGCGACTGTTCTTAATCGATTATCTTCAAAAAGGAAAAACCATTACATGAGCATACTATGCAAATATTACTTGCCAAGCTGAAGGCAGAAATTGCGGAAAAACGGCCACATTTGCAGAAAAACAAGCGCTGTCTAACACCTCAGTGGTTGTCATGGCGAAAATCCGTGAATTACGGTTTGAACTGCTTGACCATCCTCCTTATTCACCAGATCTAGCCCCAAGCGACTTCTTTTTGTTCCCTCATCTAAAAACTGCGCTCGAAGGATAGGGATTTTCGTCAAATGAGGAGGCAATCACCTTCGTGAACAATTATTTTGCAGAGAAAAACGCCAAGTACTATTTGGACGGGTTAGATAGATGGGAACATCGCCGGGAGAAGTGTGTAGGAGACTATGTAGAAAATTAAAAAAAAAATTAGAGAAAAAATGTCTTGTATCCTTGTTCGGTCGGAAACTAATAATAATATTGATCCGAAGTAAATCTAATGTTTATTAGCGGGGAAATGTTTTAACAAAACGAAACTTAAAGATTTTCAATGGCTGTCCAAAGCAAACCATTTTAATTTCTGACACTCCTGTTTTCAGTAGCGCCCAGACAGTAAACAAATGATATTAAAACTCCTGTTAGGGGAAAAAAAGAAATCGCAAGATAATTAGTTTCTAGACTTCAGGGCAAGCTGTTACATTATCTGACGGGACATGGCTAACTTAAGCCATAAATATTAAAATAAAAAAATATATAAATTGGCGATCTTTGTACTCGTAATTAGCACAGGCTAAAGGATATTGAGGAATGTACAAAAGGAGGATTGAGGATTGATTTCTAGGATCAACATTTTGAATACAGGCCAGTCAAAAAAGTGCAAGGTCATCCAGTAGTTGGCTCACAGTCTACACTGAGAGTTTAAAAGGAACAGTTTTGCAGACAATCTCCTTTGTCGGAGATTCCAAGACATTGTGTTGGGCACGATCCAAAGCCTTGGAAAAATTTGTGTAAATACAGTGAATTTGTAGACGTTTTTCTATGTTATGGTAACAGTAATTCGTAAGAATTAATTGCTAAATTTGTTGCAGTCGATCTACCAGTCATGAAACCATGTTGGCATTACACACAACGGTATAAAGCCTTTTTTTTTTAAAACAGCATCAACAATTTTTGGAATCAATTGGAATTTGGCTATAGGCCTATAGTTTTCAACCAGATTTGTGTATAGGAGTGATAAATGAATGTATCCAGTAATCAAGAAATTCACCCAATTTAAAAGATTAAATATAATCTTAAGTAGGCAAACTAAGCTCTTCTTGCAAGCCTTAAAAAAAACAATGGCGGGAAATTGTCGGGTTCAATGCATTAGATTCTGACTCTAGCCATGACAGTTCAATAAATATTTATCATCGTCTGTTAAAGATAAAGACCCCACATTCATTATTCGATTAGTAGTACAAAATGAACTACAACCAATAGCCTCGTTAATGATGCAAATATGTTGTATATTTCAATTATCTGTCAGTCACTATTAACATCTTTATGGTATACGTCATAATACATCATAAACCAATCGTGTTTATCCAATAGACTTTTCGAATATGTTTAATATTAGTTTACATAGAAGATACGAACTGACTATAAATAAATTTCATTAACAAATTTTATTCTTTACGTAATTGCCGAAATTCATTATGCGCGGAAGGTTCAAATTTGCTTAGTTTACTACACTTTATTCACAGCATTCTTCAGTTTAGATAAACTGTTGTTAAAACAACCAATGCGGATTGCTTCAACGTACATTGAGCTGTCGGATAAACTGAAATAAAAATAGATCAGACAGCTTGGCACGAGAGGGTGCATTAACCATACCTGTTGTTTGCGAGTGAGTTATCACTTGAGATTTTGCACAAGTGTTTATAGAAAAACGAATGACAAATTATTTTAAATCCAGAAACTTTGGCGACGTTTAGAGCACTGTAAAGTAACAATTATACAACACAAGGGATAAGAATAGCAGGAACTACAATATAAGAGTTTTAATAATAGCTATAGAAAACGCGTCTGATCACTGAGACAGATACAAATAGACTGCATTATTAACTTAGGAAGAAGAAATCGTGGTTTAAATATTTGACGAAACTCGAATTTGTCCAAACCTGATTTACAAATTGTTAATGTATACGTAGAGATCTGGGTTCGGGAAAAAAACCGAAAAGTGTTTTTATTGTTATTGTGTTATTGAGATAGCTGAAAAAGCGTTCTAATGGTTGAACAATTTATTGTTTTAACGATTTTCTTCATTGCATGAAATCTCTTAGAAACCTACTGTTTAAATCAAATTTGGTTTCTAATGTAATTTTGGGAGAATAAATAGCAAGTCAGCAGCATATTTTATTGTTAGAATTTTTCGTGAAGAAATCAGAGAAGCGATAATAGAGAAACCGTCTTCAGTTAGACCATGAAATTTCCTTGTAACCCATAAACAGCAGAAGTGGAGCAACGTCGAAGCATCGATGTACAGCCAAACGAGCTAACATTTTTAAGTTTGCGGTTGAACGAAGAAATATTTAGTCGCTGAAATATATTGAAGATGAGCAGGGATACCTTCTAACAACTAAATTTCCAATACATAGAGGGTACTTTAACGATTTTCTAAACAAAGAATTCGCGCGCAGTTTCATTCCATCGGCTCTACCGCATGAAAAGAAAGCGTCACGAGAGGAAGCCGGAAGTAAGCGAAATTCTAAAAACAATGAACAGGTGACGTGCAGATAACAATTGGAAATCCTAGCTTTAAATGGCTTGCGGTTTTGTTCAATTAAATGATGAGAGGTGATAGCACGCCTAACCTGTGCAGTGTGAGACTTCTTATTCCACTACACTGGAATAAAGGCGACACGAGCAACTGCTACAACTATAGATCGGGGAAACTAATGTCGCATAATGTGAAAATATACGATGGAGTCCACTCATAGCAATGTTGGACCATGTACGAGGAATATGTATATGTAAATGAAAAATTAATATTAATATGAAAAAAGTGTCAGCAAGTGTAACTCGAATGCAAAAACATCAGCAAACTTTTCCTCCCACACAAAAGCGGCCTATAGATTGGTTTTAGAGTTCGAAAATTTAGCTAATCCCACAAGCGGCGCAGAAGCAACGCAAAGATTATTAAAAAAAAGAGACATTAGTTGACAACATTTTTTTTAACCTGTACGACTTGCTTCAAATTCACCAGCGTTTTAAAAAATGGAATTAAATTTAGAAATAGCACATTAACTAACTGCTGTCAAAAAAAATATATTTTTATTTTTGAATGAGCTACTTGTTCGTACTTCAGACATTTTTCTAATAATTTGTTAGAATATATAAGCAAAAAGTTTTCTTAACTTAAATCCATCTTATTTATCATAGATACCTCTTTCGTTTATAATCTTCCCAACAAAAACATATTGACTAACTTTTCTCATTCTCAAAGCCTACGAGTATCTCAGTTTAAATTGTGAAGCAATTATGATTGTTATAAGGTTATTTTTATCAAAAAAAATGTTTGTATGAATCGAATGATAAGCTATAATATAATATTTTTTATTTTAAATATACATACGATCCAATATAAGCTCGGCCACGGAGTGCTACCAAATGTGCCAAATAAGCTGGAGCTGGATACGAAACCGAACGATTACAACGTGGAAATAAGTGGCATAAACTGTAAGTCAAGGCTTGAATATCATCTATGTGTATATTGGCGTCGTCAACTATGACATTGTAGCATGTTGGTCTGGAAGTTCCCTGGATCGCTTTATGGCTCACCATAAAAAATTGAACTTCGCCTGGATGTACTATAGTTCTATCAACAACCGTACCAGCTTTGACATTATTAAACTTTCCTTCACCATCTGCTCTCTTCGGAAAGAACCGTGTGTGGTGTCGTTTTATAACAATGATGCATGTAAATTTCGGATCGATTTTGTTCTGTAATGACAAAATAAAATAATTCATTATATTAATAATCAAAAATAAAAATAAAATTTAATATGTATGTATGTATGTATCTACATACTCGTACACGTATATTTTTTAAATGATATTAAGTTTGATTTGAGTTGAGGCTCGATTAAGCTTTTACAAAAATTATAAAACTTAAAAATAACAAATTATATGAAAGACACCACTAAGTACTATATGATCTGCGGCAACAGTCCAATCTAGAGGATCAGATCATTTAAACAACAGTGCTAGTAGTGTGCTTGTAGTCCACTTTGAACGTTTGAGCGCTACTATTGGTTCACTGGGAACTTCCCAACAATCTTGATTGGATGAGGAAGAATCTCTAAATGACATGATGGCCGTAATTTCGAAATAGCTTAACTGAGTACGACACTGAATCTGTTTGTTTTAAACGTTCAAATAATATTTTGAGGTATGTATTTGCATTATAAAGGGTTTTCCAATAGGGACTTGATAACTTTGAATTTAATTTGTGAACGCACTCTTTCACTAATCATCAAACTGTCACTGTCAATTTATTCAGTAAACTCAACATTTTCATCATGGTAAAGTACACGAACGAGCAACGTCTGCAAATTATAAAAATTTTCTACCGAAATTCGGGGTCGGTGACTGCAACTTTAAGAGCGTTAACTCCAATTTTCGGTCGTAATTTTCGCCCTAAGAGACAGGCAATAACAAGTTTAGTGCAAAAATTTGAGTCTACATATTCGTTGTGTGATGTTGCCGTGTCAGTGAGACAACGGGTTGGTCGAAGTGTCGAAAATATCGTACGTCGTTGAAATGGTGGCCATATGAACGAAGTAGAGTTCCATTCATAAATGTTTTGATTGTACTTCAAGCCGATAATAAAGTTTTTGAAATGTCTCAAATGGTTTGCGTTTTATTTTTTAAAAAAAAAGTCAAGTCCTTACTGGAAAACCCTATATAATGCAATCTCGTTTGATTTACCTCAATACTGTAAGGTTAAAAGATGACCACATGTTACCAAACGGCAACATTATTCAGCTGATTGTGTTTCTGATTTTATTTTTTGCGGTGCGGTTTGCATTTTACCTTTATCTCACTTCGCGAGTGAAATAATACGAGTATCTATACTGTAGTCGCAAATAAAATCTGCTCTGCTATGAATGAAAGGCCACGTGTGCTTTTGGGCAACCATTTAGCGGTCTGCAAACAGACTCATCTGAATATAAAAACAAAAAGAGAAAAAAAAAACTTTTTTCCCCTTTAGATGCAACGAACTTATTATCGACCAACTCTTTTCCGGGACAATCTAAAATTTATAGTGATTTACCCGACGAACGCTGAAAAGCCCGGTTGAGTTCATAATTGTAAAAATACCGCAACTGTGCAATGTTTGTGCTCATAAATGTAAAATGACTGTATTACTGTTACAAATATACTTGTGTGCATAAGCTTTAAATGACCATCTTTGTATTGCAATTTTGCTGCGAAGTTGTGTGATCAGGAAGGATAGCAAAAAATGTAAGTAGCAGTTTAATTAGCATTGTTTTAGAAAATTTTACAGAAATTAAACTATTTATTTCCATACATTTAACGATGAAAGCGGACTGACTACCTAGTCGTGCCAAAAGTTCTGTTACACAATTTCCAGCGCTTATCGTTCAGAACTTCTTGCGTAAGTAGAACCGTTAACTTTTTTTTCAGAACACATGCACTTATCAGTGAAGAATACTAGTCAGTTTGGTTTCAGTTTGCGAACTATTAACATGGAATGGGGCGTTAAACAGAATCGAGTCGCGGTAATAGCGTTGCATAAGTGCGGAAAGAGTGCTGGCCAAATTTTGGACTTGCTAAAACCACTCGGAACATCCAGAATATTCGTTTATCGGGCTATTGCTCGCTTTCCGAATTGTCTGGAGTAGAAGAAGGCAGTATGTGAACGAATTCGGAGAAATCCCCTTAGGAAGCAGAAGATCATGCCCAAGGAATTGGATATATCAACCAGATCCATGTCTAGGCTGATTCGAGATGATCTGCATATGAAAGCCTATCGTCAGTCCACGGGTCTAATTCCTCAACTAAAAAAAAAATTTCTCTGAAAAGATGCAAACGACTTTTACGTGGACATCAATCCCACTTCCGTAATCGTTTGGTGGGGGGTCTCTCATCATGGTGGCACATCCTCCTTTTTCTGTGAAAAAGGCGTAAAAACTAGTGCAAAGGTTTACCAAGAAGGTGTGGTAGAGGGTGTTGTGAAGGGTTTGACCAATACAATTTTCAATGGATAAAAATGGATCTTCCAAAAGGACTCTGCTCCAGCGCACAAAACCAAAACCACACAGGAGTGGCTCGGAGTCAATATTCCTGGCAGAAGATCGGCCGTCAGGGAGTACATATCTGAATCCACTGGATTATGGTTTGTGGTCAGAATTGGAGAACATGGCCTGCAAGACTCCCTTAAAATAGCCAAATCTATTATCACCGAGCCATTTTTTCAAGTTCGGAAATAGAAAATAATCCGAGGGGGCTAGATCTGGCGAACAAGTTGTATGAGGAAGCAATTCGAACTTTAACTCATTGATTTTGACCATCGCGATGACGGATCTATGAACTGGTGCAATGTCTTGATGAAAACAAACTTATTTCTTCGCCTAATGCGGCCGCTTTTTCTTGATTTCATCTTTCAAATATACGCCGTTGATTGTTTTTCCTTTCTGAAGATAATCAATGAAAATTATCCCACGCGCATCCCAAAAAACTGATAGAGCCTTCTTCTTTGGAGCTGATTCTCTTCTTTGAGTTCATTGTTTTGACTATTCCTTCGTCTCGGCTGTGAAGTGATGGACCTATGTTTCATCCATTTTATGAATCGACGCCTTTATTGCTGTGAAACTTCGTCAAACATTCGATTGAAACATCCTTACGACGCTGTTTTTGTTCCATTGTGAGTAATCGCAGCATCCATCTTGCGCACAGCTTTCTCAAGTCAAATTTTTCAGTCAACATGCGATGTATAGCGCTTTTTGAAATGCCTACCATTCATATGCGATAGTTCACGCATTTTCAATCGACAGTCATCCAATACCATTTTGTGGATTTTTTTCAACATTTCTGGCGAACTCACCT
Source organism: Volucella bombylans (assembly GCA_949129095.1). Lineage (NCBI taxonomy): Eukaryota > Metazoa > Arthropoda > Insecta > Diptera > Syrphidae > Volucella > Volucella bombylans. The sequence goes on from OX422143.1 coordinate 157,576,862, forward strand.
CATTTGGTCGACCACTGCGATGTTCGTCTTTCCGTTCCATTTTGGTGTTTGTTGGATTGAGGGCTTTCAAATGAAAGTGTTGTATCACATAACGATGACCAATTTTTTCCATATTTAAAAATTCATTGAGAGAGTTCACTATTGATGGCTGCCGAACAAATATTAAACAACGTAGAGCTGTCAAACTTCAAATTTAAGCTTTATATGGTTGGTAATTTCTATAATAGTCATTCTTTTTAAACAATAACCGCCATCTATACGTCAGATCGGGTACTTCTGGGGCTACTAACTTCAGACCATTGTATTCTCGGAAGTATTATAGGTAATGCTTGCTGGAGACAGATGTAACAACCTCTAATAACATTATAATTCTATCACTAGCAAAAGGTTGCTCCTAAACTTTACTGAGCTAAACATGAAAATTCAAGAATAACGAACTGAATCTAAATCCTTACTCATGCATGCGGGCATGCAATGCCAAGCGCCACAACAAAGAAAACCTATTGTGAGAAGATATAAAGTAGAAAACCTGCATTCGAAAGAGACCGCCAGAATGTTTGCTGAAAGTATCCAGAAATTTCTAAACAACTCATATGTCGACAGCATCAAGTACCGAAGACCAGTGGCAACGGTATCAACGTGTCATCAGAGACGCCTGCTGGTGGGTTTTCCTCGACCCTCGACGGGAAAATCATTGACTTCTCCAGAAGAATAAAAAAATGCACGAGAAGCACGCGATCGAAGATATTGGAAGTTTGTACAGGTGCAAAGTTTGGAAGTTTTCAACTCAAGAAGTCTAAATCTATATCTACTATCTTTTCATATATTTTAAGGCCGCATATGTCAGCAATTAAGTAAGGAGCTATAAGAGTCATGTCTAGTTTTGACATCCCTTTCAATCTCGTCCGATTATGCAGAATGACACTGACATGGAGAATGCACGCTGCTCCGTCAAGGTCGGTAACGACTTAACCGTGACCTTTGATGTCAAAAAAGGCTTTACGTAAAAGTGACGCGCTGTCATGCGACTTCTTTAAGATCATACTCATACTCAATCATGCGAAACTGGCAAGCCTACACTGGAGGCACAATCTTTTCAAATTTTGTGCAACTACTAGCGCACGTCGGTGAAATGGCTCAGCGGGCTATGCTTGAATTTTGGTAATGAAAGTTTATCCCGGGAGAGAATTGTCCACTTTTATTAAGGGGGAATTGTGTACGAGTATGTTTTTGGTGGGATTGGTGTTTAATCGAATGGACAGTAGGTTTATTGCAGGCATATAACACTGAAATTGTGATCTTTTATTAATAGGTTAAGCTCATCGTAGTTACTAATATATATAATATAAGGTTCCACTGCAGAATCTTTAATCGAACTTCGCTATGAGCATGTGCATTTTGCATGTGCAGAAATTCTTTGCGGTTTTGCTGCCCAGTCGGGCTTTTGAGTGCAATTGTTGTGACCATATTTCATCTTTTTCATCATTTGGTTGGTTTATTAAATCTACAAGGACTGTTTCTAAGAAGTGTGAAATGGGTGAATATTTTGTGATTGTATTTTTGGTATTTTTGGGCATATTTGACTATGGGTTTTGAATGGATTGAAATAAATTAAGTGTCAGACTGGTTTGAGTAGGAGAAATTTGATTGTGAGTGAGTTTTTGCTGTGTTTGGGCTAAGCCAGATTTTATTTAAGTTTCCGTTCGTTAAGTGGGTGAATTGAATGAATTTGTTTTGATGTTGTTCCCGTTAGATTTATGTCGTGTGGTAACTGATTTTACATTAGTGGCGTTTTGATTTTTTCTTGTCGTTCTTGATTTTGTGGGTTTAATGATGGAGACGAAGTGCTTTGGGTGGTGATTTTATCGGGATTCAAGGGATTTTCAGAGCAGGGGGACGGTTTCGAATTCGGTTTTTACGATTGAGAAAAAAGTTGATGGAGGCAAAGAAATGGATTTTGCTCGTTAAATATTTGTTTGGTTACTGCCATATAGTTTTGTATGGCTTTTATTTTTAAAATCTCTTTAGCTTGAAGATATATTTTGGATGTTTTTAAAAGCAGTTTGCGCAGGAGGTTCGTGTACTTGCATGAGGTGGAGGGTTGCAAGATTCGCAAGAAATATTTCTTTTGCATCTTTTGAACGTGTGCCCTACCAATTGTCGCGCACTATTTTGGGGAAATATTCTACAACTCTCGACGTTATACCAGCCTATATTCATAGTTGGCGGTCGAAAGAGGTCCAAAGTGCAAAGGGCGTGACCGGTCGGGTAATAGTTGTTTTCAGAAGGTTTATTAAATTTAAATACACCAATGACTCCTTGGGCTGTTATTTCTTCTAAGATTTCGGATTCAGGCACATTAATACGGCAAGGCGTATACACCGTGCTTTTTGAAGAGCTGAGGTTAGAGTAAATTGTGACATTGATCGGAAAAAGTTTAGAGTTTTTTTTTTCTGATTTTACCCGAATTAAAAGTTTACTATCTCGTAGCTGAGTAATCTACTCGTAAGCAGTGCTTATGCTACAGATGGCTTTTTTTTAAGACGGAATACATTAAATGAGGAGAGGTTTTTCCACGAATGCGGGGGCGATAATAATGAATTTAGGATTGTTGGCAGAGTTGGGGATTGAAACTGTATTATTAAGGTCAATTTTTGGGGAAAGTTTGGCTGTTTTATTTTTGGGCTTGCACTGCTGGCCAAGCCTATTTATTTCGAGAGCACCAAAACGATTGCCCCTGAAGGCAGGTGGTCCAAAGGTCATAAAAAATTCACTTAGCACTTAGGAGAAAGATGAGAATGAGAGGTTCCTAAGGAAGTTCCGAAAGTGATGTTGCTGGGTCAGAGGACAGTCGATGACTGTATTTAAAGTAGAATGATTTCTTAAAATAAATTTTTAATAAAACAAATTACATATTAAGAAAAATACTGCGGCCACTGTTAAGTCGCAATCAAAAATTTTGTAATAATTTCGTAGTAACTTTGTGCAATGTAACACATCACTCAATAAGTCTCCGGTCTGGCACATAGATGGCACCACCGTTAACAGACCTGTGGGGATACACTAGCGCCCTGGTGTTGAAATTACGAATGGACTTATTCGAAACATAACCAACACACACTTCACTTATTTAATAATACATTTTCCAGACAGAGCCTCTTTTTCACCCCTTGTTCTTTCTTGCGTTAACAAGCAAATTTAAAGTTTAAATTCAATAAAATTTTATTTGATTAACAACGTTCGAATCTCTTTTTTGTAAAAACAAAATTCAATAGCTGCAATAAGTGCAACAGACCCATATTATTTCTGGATCGTACTACCCTTCAAACGATACGTGTCATTCCAACTATTAATTTACAAGTTACTGTGGTTTTAGTGAAACAACTTTTGTTATTTTCAAAATAATGGATAAAAAAGAATTTCGTGTGTTGATTAAACATTGTTTTTTGATGGGGGGAAAATACTGTCCAAGCCAACCAGTCACTGGTTTGATAAACGTTATGGAGACTCTGCACCAGGGAAATCAACTTAAACGCGGTCGCACAAAATCGGCAGTTGTTCCGGAAAACATAAAAAAAAGTCCACAAAATAGTTTCGGAAGACCGTAAAGTGAAGTTGCTTGAGATAGCTGACACCTTAAAGATATCAGAAGGTAGTGCGTTTACAATTTACACGAAAATTTGAGCATGCGTAAGTTGCTTCCGAAGTGGGTGCCACGTTTGCTCACACCGGATCAAAAATAAAAATGCGCCGACGATTCAGAGCGCTTTTAGGAGTTGTTCAGGCGAGACAAAAAGGATTTCTTACGTCGATATGTGATAATGGTGGATGAAACATAGATCCACTACTACACACCTGAATCAAAAAAAAAAACGCGAAGGCGGCTGGCAAGGTTATGGCATCGACTATTTTAAGAAAGGTGCAACTATCAATACCGAATATTACATGGTATTATTGGATCGATTGAGTGCAGAAATTAAGAAAAACCACCTTCACATGCAAAACAAAAAAGTGCTGTCTAACCAAGACAATGCACCGCGTCACAAGTCGATGAAAACGATGGTTAAATTGCATGAACTCCTTCTCCACCCACCGACTTTCCAGATCTAGCCCCCAATGAATACTGGTTTTTTGCAGACCTCAAAAAGATGCTCTAGAGAAACAAATTTGGCTCAAATGAAGAAATAATTGCTGAAACTGAGGCCTATTTTGAGAGCAAATACAAATCGTTCTACAAGAAAGGTATCGAAAATTAAAGACGCGTTGGAATGAATGTATCACTCTTGAAGGAGAGAGTATGATGATGAATAAAGTCGAATTTCTAAAAAAAAAATTTTTTTTTTCTTAGTTAGACCAGAGATTTGTTGAGTGATGTGTTATGTATTTTGTTATGATAAGTTTCTTCTTAATCAAAGCAGTAAGTTTATTTTTATTTAGTTAATTAAAGTTAGTAGTGAACGTTTTATATTCAATAGCACAAATTAACATTAAAAAAATGTTATCTTACCGCTTTACATACTGCACGCATAGCCTCTAGTTCAACTTTTCGAATAGTTTCAAAATGCCCATGGTCAACACCATCGCGATAATAAATAATATTGGTTGGCCATTCGCGTGTCCGTTCATTGAACATTTTTAAATGATATGTGAAGATACCTTTCATATCCTCAATTGTTTCTAATTTAGGTTGCTGGAAACGATACTGCATATTATATTGTGTTCCAAAAAGATCGTGTGAAGCAACGCTTCCTACAATGCTCGGTAGATTTGATTGCATTGGAGATGGATGCGACACATCCGCGCCAATAAACATAATCTTTAAATTGTTCAATCCTATGGGAGTATCAATTTTATGATTTGTACCATTTAATTTAGCATTTACTTTTAATAGAATATTTTCTATTGTCATCGGATTACATTTTTTTGTAATAGTAATGGCTTTAATACACTGTGTAACAATACCACAAGTTATTTCAGCATCTTGCTTAACTTGTGAGTACGCCTCTCCATAAGTTGGAATTATAACAAAAACAATGCTCATTTGCTCTTGTTTCAGCTTGGATAAATAATCGTTAGTGAATACATTCCTATGATGAGGACTTATGTTTGGTTCTACAACTTTTGGATCCGCATCTAAATATAGGTTCATTCCTAATTTTCCACTCGTTCTTCTTATCTACAAGAATAGATAACATTTATTGTATGTTCATATATATGTAGGATTTAAACTTACTAAATTAATAAAATCATTTAAAGCTAACTTATTAATATATCGATCTCTCGAAATGTTTAAGATAGCCCATTTATGTGGTCCATTTGTAGTTCTAAGAAACCTAACATTTTTCATTGCCCATTCGCCTGGGCTTGGTCCTATTCTTATAGTTGCATCGTTAGCATATTTAACTAAAGGTGAAGTAAGTAGACGTGCCGGAACATTAATAAATTGACTCCCGACAAAAAGACCAAAACGTTGTATAGTCAAATTTGCATTATAATTAAAATAATTCAGAAGATTCATTATTTTTTGTTTTCTTATATCTGTTGAGGTTGCTGCATAACGAATCATATTGCGTACCTGCAAATCAGTATCCTTATGCATAATTGCTTGACCAGGAGGTATATCAAGTAATTCCATTGGTATGTATATATTTTTTACCGTACTGCCAACATGTATACATGGCAATTCAGGCCTTTTTAATTTATATCCTTTGGAAGCAAAATATTCTGCTACGGTTTGTTGCTTACCATCATCTGTTCTAAATTGCTGACGTTCGCTTGAATTCTTAATGGCTACAAATTTAAAGCCTTTCGGTGTGTTACTGTTAAAACATTTTGGTGGTGAATATATTAAACGTAATCCTTTTAAAGCTTCATCAAAATTTCGTTCCTTTCTATTGGAAACATAATCATCGTAAAGTTTTACAAGATTTTGTTTGCTCGGAAATGACTTATGAGAGATATCCACATTTAGAAATGGGGAATCACAGAGCATTGCTGCTTGAAATAGACCGTACCAAAGTTCATATCCCTCACCCAAGTCTATTTTTTCTTTAGGTTCTATGAAAAACGATCGTCCACCACGTACAGCCTTTTCATGGCAAGGTGAAGTTAATACGACTTCTATACATTGAAGTGCTCGCATAGGTTTGTCGAATATTCTGTCGCTATGGTATCTTAAATATTAAAGCACATTAATGCATACATGTTATTGGTGCATAACTATGATTCTTACGATTTAAGGGATCCCAAATCAATTTCTATATCCGATGTTGGTTTTAGAGTGACCTTAAAAGGTATTTCCCTGGTATCTTCAGTAACCATAACCTGAAACAAATTAATTTAATCCATATACAATGTTTACGTAAATGAATTTATTTTATAATAATTACCTTATATTCCTGATTATTGTTTAAAATTTTTTCATCTAACAATATTATGCTGTATGCACTTGCTTTTCCATCAAAAGCTAAACTAATATTGGGAAACACTTGTTTATTAAAAAGGGAAAATGCAGTCCTGATGAATTTTTTTGGTCGATCGGGGTCAATTTTAACGTCATAATGATAAGCCGTATTTGGCATTTTATTTAAATTTAGAGTCAAATAGTTGGTTTCTAATTCAAAAGGCTTTCCACAGCTCCCCCTTGTTGGAGACTGCGGTATATGTTGTTGTTTTCCATTTTTACTTGTTTGCGGGCCTTTAGATCCTTGTTGAGCTTGTTGAACATGTTGAACTTGTTGAACTTGTTGAACTTGTTGTTGGTGTTGCTGCTGTTTAGCATGTTCGTCTACACAAAATAAATGTATGTTTTTATTATTTATTATTTATTAATTAGTAAAATAAATCTTCTTTAATAGTAATAAAGTAAATTGTCAATTGATTTGTCGACTAGCTTTCGTGTTCGCTTTCGTGTTCGCTTTCATATTAATAGGCTTTTTTCGATTGTGTGCAAATTTTCCAATTTGTATTGTATTCTACGCTTAAAAATATACAATATCTTCCATTTATCCCTTCCTCCCTCCTTGCTTTAAGAAAGCACGTCGATTCTTTTTACTTGCTTAGATGTATAAAAAGCACGAAGTGTAAACAACCAGTTACAAAAGTACATACATACAGTGGTGACTACTCTTAAAATGCCGCAGCACGTGTTAAGGATAGAAAGAGAAAGAGAAAGAGAAAGAGAAAGAGAGAGAGAGAGAGAGAGAGAGAGAGAGAGAGAGAGAGAGAGAGAGAGAGAGAGAGAGAGAGAGAGAGAGAGAGAAAAAGATGTTTTGGGCTCAGTGGTTATTTCGCTCCATGAGTGGCATCCAACATTTAATGGGGAGACTAAATTATTAGTATAAATTTGTTTTGATGTTGGATTTAGGCAACCATTCATCTCACGAGATTTTATTTGCCTGAAAAAAGGTCTTTCGAGCACGGCTGGTATTGAACCCCGAACCGTCCTACTACCACTTGAGCAACGGTGAGTAAATCGTCAGCTTAAAATGTTCATCATACGCTGGATGCATTATGCATTATTGCAACACTATGTATATGTTCAATTAGGCAGGTACGGACATGAACTTGCTGAAGAAACGTCTGCCGAGGTTCCGGCCAAAATTGCTGTTCACGGGATTACACTGCAATAGTAAAGTTAGGTTTTAAGCTAAAAATTATAATAACCTCAATTGTTTAAAGACATAGTTAAAGTGAAGTTGTTTTTTTTTTATCTAAGCGCAAAGCTTAGAACATCACTCGGGCAAGTGACCAAAAGAAAGAAAAAAGTACTTTTCAAAAAAAAAGGAAGGGAATACGAGTGCAGTGGCAAGAAGTGCAGGCATCCGAACTCTCCTGCCTATTGGCATACTGTTGCTTGCACTCAGTCACTGCCGTTGCTGTATTATATTACACTATAGGCACGGGCAATGACTCGAGTGTATGCAACAAACAACCCATGCATAGTGGGTTGTGGGTACGAATTTTGTTGGTGCACTGTTTCTTATTGTTGTTGGGCATAACACCTTCATACCCCTACAACAATTTGATTCGGTTAACCAATTTTGGAATTTTTATTGCACAGCTGTGCTTACTACTGTCGGTGTTTGTGAATTATAATGACTCGGGAATTCAGCCCTATTGTACTTGATTTTCAACCGCGGTCTAGCCATTTACGTGCGTAATGATATAGCTTACCAAACTCCACCACAATGTAATCCAAATTACAATCGGAAATTTCATATGGTTAAAAATCAATCTCCGTAAGCAAATTATCTACTACTACTTCACGAGTATTTACATAAGCCCCAAACTGGACAGCAATTCGACCTTCAACGAGTTCGATGACTTTATACAAAAAATTGTATCCCTACATCCTCATAGAAATTCCTCATACTGAAATAGTTATTGCGGTATATTAAAATACACAATTCTGGGTGGCTTCGATATTCTGGACAGACAACACCCGAAGGACAGGGTATTGGGTATTGACCCAACTCATAAATGAGGCCTCGCAAATATCAGACGTTGATAATTATACCGCCAAAATCCTAGACTCCTCACCCCGATAAGTACGCTGTTGATGTGCTTTCACCTCTAGGCTCAACAGAGCATCAGCTAATTTTTCGTACACCGACCATACAGTTAGAGGAAAGGTTCCTAAAAGAACCGTATAGTAATATGAAAAAGCCAATTGAAGCGGACTTAACACCGTCTTTAACGCCGATGTGGATGCCGCTGTTGAGATGACCACATACAATCCTTGACAACTGGTTGAGACATTTTCTTAGAAATTGATAAATAATCTATTTATGGTCGAATAATCAAAAGAAAAAAGCCATTTTTTAATTTCATTAAGAAATGTATTTTCCACTCTTTCGCATCTTATAATGTCTGGCAGTAAGTTAAACAGGCGGGGTGCCGTTGAAAGGTAAAATCTTCCGAAGTGAACAACAGGAACTGCTACAGGGTTTGTCGCATTTCCTCGCAAATTGTAGCTATCTATATACCTAACTGAGTAAAACCCGGCATTTTGAAAAAATATTTTTAGAACTTTGTAGCAGTAGAGGAAGAGTTTTCAGTGTTCTGAACAAATTAAGACTTGGAGTTCTGCGATTTACTCTGAACAAGATTCTTATTGCATGTTTTTGTTTTATTAGAAGTGGTTCAGTCTTGGTAAAAAAATGCACCACCCCAACAAGAGATACCATATTCCAATTTAGATTTTAATAAATCATTTTACACAAGTTTTAAAACTGATTGCGGACAATAGAGACTGAAGTGATATAGTTGTCTTACCACTTTGTTAAGATATTGTTTAAGATAATGAGTATGACTGGACCAACTAAGCTTATTATCTAAGACAATACCTAAATATTTAAAACTGTCAATGCACTCAATTTTAAAACAATTATTGGTACAAGATGTTAAGTAGTTAAATGGATAATCTACATCATTCGTAAGAGTTAATAATTGGAAGCGTGTACAATCCGGAGAGTGATAAAATAATGGCAAATAATTACAAATTATATTGCTGATATTAAATATCATAAATTTCGTTTTATCACTGATTATGAGTTTATGTATTAAGAACCATCTCCTCAGTAAATCAAGGTCATGGTTTACCTCAGAGATAATATTCAGAAGGCTTTTATTTGAGTATGACAGCGCAGTATCGTCAGCAAATGCTGTAACTTTGCCTTTGAAAGGTTGGATGAATAGGGAGTTTACGTAGATCAAGAATAGGATAGGACCTAGTACTGAGCCTTGTGGGACACCAGTTACTATATTTTTCGGAGAACTGTAAATATTCTTGATCTTCACCAATTGCCTACGATTATTTAGATAAGAAGCAAACCAACTATATGTACATCCTCTAAAACCCAATTGGAAAAGTTTATCTAATAGTATTTCATGATCTACAATATCGAAAGCTTTAGAAATGTCAATAAACAGAGAAGCAGGAATCTCAGAAGAGTTAATACTGTGATATAGCTCCCCTGTCAGTTTCAACAGTGCAGTTTCAGTAGACATTCCGCTTCTAAAACCAAATTGACAATTACTGAAAAAATTTGTTCTTTCTAGAAACGACAGCATTCTAGATTTAATACCTCTTTCAAATATTTTTGAAAAGACCGACAACAACGAAATAGGACGATAATTGTTCAAAATGGTATTGTCACCCTTTTTGTGAAATGGCATAACTATAGCCGTTTTCAAAGATTGAGGAAAAATACCTTGTCGTATGCTGTTATTGAAAATAAAGCACAAAACATCCGAGATTTGAAATGAAAATTTTTTCAACATACGACTAGAGATCATGTCAGCGGAGGTAGAATTAGATGGTTTAAGAGTGCAAATTATTTTATATATCTCTAGAGCAGTGAATGGTTCACAGAAAAAACTCTCAGTTTGACTTCCAATCTCAACTAGGTCATTGTTGATTCTATTATTGTAGTTGTGGTTGGATAAGTTCTGAAAAAAAATTACAAAAGAAATCATTAAATGAATTACCAATTTCCAAAGGGTCAGATATAGTTGAGTTATTGACGTTTAGAATAATATCTATTTCTGAAGTTTTTCTATTAAGAATTTCATCAATAACACGCCATTCTTTTTTAGAATTACCAAAACTTGCTAATAATTTTCTACGAAAATAATTATCCCTATAAAAAGGGATATCAATTTTAAGCTCATTATTTAGTTTTTTGTAGTGTTGTTTGAGTCTGAGATTATTTGGATGCCTTCTTACTTGGAGGTAAAGTTTATGTTTCAATCGAATTTTTTCCAGAAGTGAAACCGAAATCCATGGTTTCAAACACTTGTTTTTGTTGTTTGGGCGACTTATAACCTGTTTACTACTCGCAATATGCAATTAAAACTTCATAAGAAAAGTATCGAAGGCTATCGTTGGATCAGTTGTGCAAGTAACTTCTTCCCCAAATTCGAAATTTAAACAGTTTCTAAGTCTGGTATAGTCAATTTTATCAAATGCTTTATGCACAGATGGTTCAGTTCTCAGAATACAACTATCCATTTGAAAACTTATAGAACAATGATCAGTTAGATTCAGGTCAAGTATCATAGTTTTAAACTTGGTTTTGTTGTTTCGATGGACTCTTGTAAATATATGGTCCAAACACGAGTTTAAACGGGTAGGCTGATCCAACAAAGAATCAAAACCAAATAAAGACAGAAAGTAATCAACGTCAGAAGAAGCAGATATTAAGTTAATGTTAAAATCGCCAAGCAGAATGGTATTTTTACAAATTTGGGACTCCAAGCACCCATTAAACTCTTCAGTAAAGGATTTCACTGAACATTTGTGAAGTTTATAAATACAAATAAAACAATATAAAGTTCCAGTAATTTCACAACAGAAACTGATAATATCAGCACTTTGTAAATTATATTTTTTAATTTGTTTGTTCACTATGTCATACAAATATACACCAACACCACCAGCTGCATATGTATTATTACATGCTGCATCAAACAAAAAATTAGGAATATGGAAGTTGGAGATTTCTTCATCAAAAATCCAGATTTCTGAAACAAAAATTAAATCTGGTAAATGGTCAAAAGATGAAAGGTGAGTGGAAAATGCATCGAAATTTTTTCTCAGGCTGCGAATGTTTTGATGGATTACCGAAAAACCAGAAGATTGTTTATTCTTTGAATGATCTATACAGTAGCAATTGAAATATTCAGATGCGAAAGGAAAGTTAACATTGTTATTATAGCAATTTGAAGAAGATCTACAAAAATTGTTACTAGGACTATTATTACAATTAAACATTATTTAAAAGAGGAAAAGAAAGAATACTTAAAGTTAATTATCTATTCCCTCGATTTTTTGTAAATCTTCAAAAGAGTATATTTTTGTTGTTCTATCACCTTCCTTTTTTCTGATGAGAACGGTTGAATTTCTCACCCAAACAAATTTACATTTATTATTGTTCCTTAGTTCAATTGCTTTATTGAGTAGAGATCTTGTAAAGGGAGTGAGACAATCATTTATATAAATTTTCCTACTGTTGTTGATTTTTTTTCGATCACCACTGTCGCAGTTATTTTTATTTCTTAGAAACTCATATGAAATTTTTTCACTGTGCAGACGCATCTTCCTCATTGCATCATTCTTACGCGAGAGAGATGAGAACTTAACGCACACAATGTTGCTTTTTTACCGCTCCGTTGGTCGTTCGTCAAAAATATTAGAAATTCTGCTTCATCTTCCATTCGAACGCTCATTTATAATAACATTCCTGCTGTTAGCTCGTTTGACAAGGCCAACCTACCTGCTGCACATTTTGCGGCCAGCTCAACCCTTCCAGATTGTGCTTTGCCCTCGGACTACACTTGAATGCGTCGAATCTTCAATGAGACGAATCCACGTTCGCACTCATGTAGTAGCAAGAGTACTTAAAGATCTTAATATCTTAATATACACAAATAATATACACGCTGGTCCAGATGGTATATCTCCCCTTCTCCTGAAGAGGTGTTCTTCTACGCTGGCAAAACCAATGCGTAAGCTTTGTTGTTACCAATATAACTCAAAATAATTGACACCCTCGAACATCGACATAATGTCTCGTGTCTCACTCTGTTTTATCGCCGTCTCGCCATGAATGCTCATCGGTACACTATCAAGCCCATCTTCGGACGTACTCTTCCGTACAGGAATGGAATGTACGCTTATGGAATGCTATGCTGAGCTCTTTATTTCTTAGTCAGTATAACTTGCAAGCATTGGAAACCAACGCACATCGGTATCTCTTTTTTTTTTCTCTCCCTAACTTCCTTTCGGCCCATGCTATATGCGAACATCTTAAAGGTACATAAAATCCCTTGTACGCGCCTATTAATTTGCCTTCAGTTTATTTTTTAATCGTAAGAGCGCATTCTTCCTTATTTTTTGTAAGAAAATCATCTGTTCGTACATATAAGAATTAAATACATGTTTTTTTAGCTGAAAATCGATAAAGGAAAACAGCTTAACAGTAGCGAAATTCAAATAGTTCTCAATCTTAAAGAAGAAAATCGGTGAAATCGTAAAACTTTTATGCAGAAGTCGAAAAGTAATTATGAATTTGCTTAACGATCCCGAGAATTATGGCAAAACTCACAGTAGTGAGTTATGAAGAAGTTATGGAGTTTTGAATTGCAATCCCGAACTGCACCAGTCAATTTATCTGCGTTTTTAGCTGAGTGCAAACGAACTCTGCACACTTGAACTGTACCCAATTATCACACTGATCACTTCCCACCATATTGTCCTAGGAATCAGGTTTATTGCACAAATGACAATTATACTGCATTTCTGGATTTTTCTGTGCAACGCAACGGATCGACTCTTACGACTACTAGTGAAGACGAAGGAAAAAAACTTAAATTTGTAAAATGGAAAAAGATGTTGACTCACCGAATTGTTTTATTTTAGTGCTTCAAAATCTGTATACTTTAGTGTAAATAAATAAATAATTTACTATTTTACAGTATTTTATTTATTGCTAATTATTCGTTTCACAGTCGTCGACTAACCGTGGTACAGTGAACAGCTATCAGCGAGTTGTTATCAATTGATCAATAGCGTGCGCGCAAAACAAAAACAAAGTCCCGCTACTACACAAGCAAAAATTTATTTTAATTTTTTTTCTTTGTTCTCTTAAACGTCACCCCTAAATCTAGAGTGTTATAAAAACTATAACGTTATAATGGCCCTCGGGGGCCACGTGCCTCCGGGAAACCGGTTCGGGAGCCTCGATATTGAGGTTCTATCCGAACCCACTCAAAAAAGGAAAAAGAAAAACCCGTATCTCCAATCTGACATACTTAACCTTCCAGTTTCAACATCTAACCTTTCTGACCCCAAATTTATTATAATTGCCGCGAGTGATGAAACGAAACCCCTAACCTCATTCAGTGTCTTTCTCCTCAAAAAAGCTATCGATGGCATAAGTACCGGTTATGAATCTATAACCCAACTCCGGGACGGAAACCTGCTAGTGCTGGTCAAGTCTCAGAAAATTGCCGATCTGTTTACATCTAAAAAATCCCTCTCCAATATCTGCCCCATCAAAGTTTCCCTGCACAATGCTCTAAACTCCTCCAAAGGTACTGTATACGCTCCTTGCCTCATACACGTGTCTGAAGAAGAAATCATCAGAGAAATGAGATCACAGGAGTCACCGAAGTATTCAAATTTAAAAAAAATCAAGAAGGCTCGCAACGCGCTACCGGTGACGTCCTCCTTACTTTTGACCGCTTCCGTCCCCCACCATCAGTAAATATCGGCTGGTATAACGTGAAAGTCAGGGAATACTTCCCCAACCCTATGCGTTGTCGTAACTGCCAAATTCTAGGCCACACCACCAAAAGATGCAACAACCTACCTCGTTGTGACAAGTGTAATCTGCCCCCTCATGACCCTTCCACGTGTAGTCGCATACTCTGCGCCAACTGCTCTGAAGAACATGCAGCCTCCTCAAGGTCATGCAAGGCATACATTAAGCAAAAAGAAATTTTGAAAATAAAAACAATCAATAAATGCAGCATATCTGAAGCAAACAAAATTTACAGAGCCCAAAACCCTTCATCCATACTTTCTACTTCATACCCAGCGACCTACAACCAAGCCGTGTGAAAACACAAACGGCAAAAAATCATTCACAATTACCCCTTCAACACAACCCATGCGCACAAACTCAAATAAACATTCAATCTACCTCTGCAATCCAGCCAAATATCACAAACGTTCATCATCAACTTACACAACACAATACTAACACCACAATGTCACCAATTTCAAACCTAACCCAGCAACTTATCCGCGAAAATAAATATTATAACTTACCAAACCAACCGCAATCTACTTCCTGCTACGAAACATTTATCAAGAATCACAACACCAACGATAAAAAAGCCTTCACTGAGCCCAAACAAACTAATAACCATGCATCGACTTAACCGAAGAAACACTAACAACATCAACGACCCCACCACCGTCAATCCGTCCATCCCAGGCCCATCATTGAGTCCTCAACATTCTAATCTGGGATGGCGGGGTCGCACCAATACCAGCAACACAACAAGCACCGCAAATCATCTCCAAATCATCACACCTGCATTAAAAATAATTCAGTGGAACATCAAAGGCTACTTGAACAACTATAACGAATTATTAATTCTAATAAAAACCATTTCCCCCAAAATAATAGCTTTACAAGAAACTCATCTTACATCCACAAAAAATATTCCCATTCCAGTCAACTATCACTTTATCCCCCAAAACACATCCCTAAGCCCCTATGGTGGAATTGCTTTCCTAGTTCACACTTCGATACAATACAACCAGTTTAACCTTAACAATGATTTCGAAGCTCTTGGCATAACAATAATATCTAAGCTTAAATTCTTAATAATAAACGCCTACATTCACCCTGCCCAATCTTTTAACCTTACCAATCTGAAAAACGTTCTTGAACAACAGCATCGATCCACTCTGGTACTAGGCGACTTCAACAGCTGGAATTCTAGCTGGGGCTCGCCCAAAAACAACCATCGCGGTAACTCCATTTCCAAGTTTTTAACTAAATCCGACTATCAACTTCTCAATGATGGATCCCCCACTCACTTTAGCACCCACTCCACTTTCACCCATATCGACCTATCCTTTTGCTCGCCAAGTCTGGCTGTTGACACTAAATGGAACGTCTTCAAAGATCTATGTGGAAGTGACCACTTCCCCATTATTATTTCCATGTTCCACACGGCCGCCTCCCCTCTAAAAATGAGACCGAAATTCAAAATCGACGAAGCTAACTGGGAGTTTTATCAAAAGCTTGTTGACAAATTTAGTACTGAACACCCCATAAGTGATAATCTTAACAAAGAAGCAGCCAATATCCATAAAATTATCCCCCAAAGCGCCAATAAATCCATTCCACAAAACTCCATCTCTACAAAAAGTAAAAAGGTTCCTTGGTGGAACAAGGAACTCGAACAATTGAAAGCAGAAAAAAACAGACTTTGGCAATTCTTAAAACGTAACATTTCCACTGATAAAATTATCAATTACAAAAAAGCCAACGCCAGACTCAAGAGGAAAATAAAAATTGCGAAAGCCGAGTCCATACACAAACTTACTTCTGAAATCAATCCCAATACTCCCTCTGCTAAAATCTGGTCCACCATAAGAAGATTCTGCGGTGTGAAAACCTTCCCTTCCATGCACTCTATTACTCCTACAAATAATTCTAACGTCAACATCACGAACCCCTCCAGCCTAGTCAAATATTTCGCAGAATTTTGGTCCA
Organism: Volucella bombylans; assembly: GCA_949129095.1. Lineage (NCBI taxonomy): Eukaryota > Metazoa > Arthropoda > Insecta > Diptera > Syrphidae > Volucella > Volucella bombylans. The sequence goes on from OX422143.1 coordinate 157,593,160, forward strand.
AAGAATCGCACGATTCTAACTTCCCACACACCTTCTGTCAAAATAAACCAATAACTTCACCCGCTATCTCATACTTGCCATCAAAAAGTGCTAAAGCGATAGACAGCGATATCAGTCCCTCGGAACTAGACTCAGCATTAAACAAATTAAAAGGCAAGACCCCAGCCAACGATAGAATATCATACCCTATGATAAAAAACCTCTCCCTCTCCGTAAAAAATCGTCTTCTGAACTATTATAACTCAGTCTTCCATAATAATATCCCCCAATTATACAAGAACAGCACGGTCATTCCCATCCTAAAACCTAATTGTAACAAATCACTCCCGAAATCCTACAGACCCATCTCTCTTAACCCCTGTTGCGCCAAAGTTCTCGATAAAATAATAGCCAATAGACTCTGGTGGTTTGTTTCCCATGATAAACTTCTCAGCAGTCACCAAATGGGATTTAAAAAAAGCAAATCTGTAACTGATCCTCTACTTTACCTAGACCATTACATTACTGAAGCCCTTTCAAAAAATAGCCACATTTCCCTTATCTCCCTTGACTTTGCAAAAGCATTTGATAAAATTGGCACACATACAATTATCGATCAACTTATTGCTTGGAAAGTAGGACCCAATATCATCAGATATATATATAATTTTATGACAAATAGAAAAATCTCGGTTCGTATTGGAAACGCCTTATCGTCTCCTTTACCTCTCTACAACGGTATTCCTCAAGGGTCCCCGTTATCTGTTCCTCTCTTCCTTATAGCCTACAATAAGCTCTCCCACGTCCTATATAAAGAAATAAAGTTCTGTGCGTATGCTGACGATTTCACAATCATAAAAAATATAAACAAAAAAAATACCTCCCCCGACATTGATCTTAACTCCATATTTCAAGACATTCTATCCTGGTGTGAATACTCTGGAGCCAAATTATCATTAATAAAAAGCAAACACCTTCATATCTGTCGAAAACATAAATGCTCCTGCAATATTCTATCAGGGAATATAATTTTAGAAAAAGTTGATAAACTTAAAATTCTAGGCATTGTTTTCCAAAAAAATTACAAATGGAACGCGCACATCGAGTATATCCGCCCTGCTTTGGAACAAAAGCTAAATATAATAAAATCCCTTTCCTACAAAAAATTTAATTGCAACCCATACACCCTAACTTCAATCGCTCAATCTATAATAATCTCTAAAATAGAATACGGTCTATTTCTTTACGGTTATTCCGCCAAATCCCACCTAAATAAAATCAAAACCATATATAATTCCGCTCTAAGAAAAGCTCTCAACGCTTACCGAACAACTCCCATTAACCACCTCCTGTTCGAATCGAAAATGCAAACGTTTGAAGCTTTACGCTACCAGTCCACGATAAAGCTATACAAACCCATTTTATTTTGCAAAGACACCCCTTTATACAAAATAGTAAGAAACCCAAAAATAGCGAAAAAGACTCCATCTTGTATTAAACGCTCCGCAGCCCTCTGTGAAGAAATCAACATCCCTCACAAACCCATTCAACCCTGTCCATCCTTACCCCCACCCTGGTTCTTCCTACCTTCCTGCGTTATATCATCTTTAAGAACCCATAAAAAATCCCATACCCCCCCGGAGATATTCCGAGCTCGCTTCATGGAACTGAGAAATAGTTTAAGCGACTACTCCTTCATTTATACAGACGGCTCCAAAGTAGAGGATAACGTAGGCTTTAGTGTCACCTTTGAAAATGAGACGATCTACTCCTTCCTACTCCCGATGTACAGCTCTATATTTACCGCCGAAATAATTGCCATTCTAAAAGCCTTGCAATACACAAATAATTTCAACAAAAAATTTGCCATCTGCACTGACTCACTGTCATCTATTGACGCAATTCTCAACGTCAATAACCAATCCTATTACCCATCCTTAATCCGTAACCTCCTCTACCACCAATCTCCCAAGATTAAACTAATATGGGTCCCAGGCCATGTCCAGATCGCGGGCAACGAATACGCCGACAAATCTGCCAAAAACACTCTTAGAACCCCATCCTTTCTCTCCCCGAACTTCAACCCTCAAGATCTCAACAAGTTTATTAAAAAACAATCCAACTCCAATCAACTACTCCTCTGGGACAAAACTTCTGAATGGTATAAGACCATTAATAAAAACAAATTGTCCGTCAAAGATTACGCAAAAAAATTAGAACCTTCTACAATTTCTCGCATCGAAGTAACTAAAATAATTAGGCTTAGACTAGGTCATACAAAACTCACTCACGAGCACTACATAAACAAAAATAAATCATCTCAGTGCACCTATTGCAACCAATTACAAATAAGCATTCACCACATCCTCTCCGAATGTTCCGCATTCCACAATTCCAGACTCAGATTCCTTTCCCAAATCAATCCCAAAGAACTACTCTCTAACCCGAATTTCAAAAATATAAAAACTATAATAGATTTTCTCAAAATGACCAATTTATTCAACGTAATCTAAACATATGTATCTAAATAGCTGAAGGCCTTTGATGCTCTGGCTATCCAGCTAACTTATAATTAAAATTAAAATTAAAATTAATTAAAATTATAAGTTAGTTTTCTAAATAATAATAATAATTATTCGTTAAATACGGTTTTGATGTCTGTGTGGGTTAAAAATTTAAGTTTTCTTCGTTCGGTCTTCACTAGTAGTCATCAGCGTCGATACGTCACGTTGCACAGAAAAATCCAGAGAGAAAAATTAAATCGTTAAGAACTGTATTTAAGATGGCGGTAATGGAGGGTAAGACGGCAGATGGCGCACTTGTAGCATTGTGCAATCCTTGCACAACAATGCTAATTGTTGTGTCTTTTCGCAATCTTATGAAATATTGTACTCGTACATACATATACATATAATCCGCTGTCCTTTAAAAGTTAAATTTAGAATCTCGTATTATTACTGCTTAGTATTGTGATAACCACTTAAATGTGAGCAGCGACATCTAGATTTACAGAGCAGAAGATGTCGATACTCGAAGACCAGAAGATTTCGATACTTGAATAACAAAGTCTCGACCATTGATGACTGGAGAGTGGAATCGAATTCTCTAGCAAATTGGAAATTGTATGGGACGCTGAAGGCGAGGATTGTTCTCGAAGTATGTCATTTGAGTATAAATACCAGCATCCCCAAGGTATACAAGTGAGTTCTTCAGTTGAATTTGAAGTGTTAATTAGGAGAAGTGATTAAGTGGTTTAAGTAAAAGATAAGAAAAGTATAAGCGGTTGACAAATTGGATTGTATTGAGAGAAAAAATTGTGAATTGTAACTTTACTGAATAAAGCGATTTGTATTAAAAAGAATAAGTTATATCATTTGTACCCACACAAACATTTTACAGTATTTAGTGCTTCCCATCTATTCGTATCCAATTAGGATCGATCAACAATTTTCAAATTCCATAAATGTATATTTTTTTTCTCTTATTGTACATTCAGTTTCAATTTGTTCATTTCAAGCCACTTGCTTTGCAAGTTTCGCATGCACATTTCACATATATGTACGTTCAACATTCTTACCACTTACATATTTTTTTTCTATATTTATTTTACTTTTATAAACTACTCATTCCTAGTCAAATGCATTATGGTTGGCATCAAGGCCCAGTTTTTAAGTACAGTATTAACTTTGTCTTCATGCGTTGCGTTTTAACTTGGTATCAACCATGATTTATCGATTCACTGTCAAAAACATATCGATTTACATAATCGATATGTATCTTAGCTTTCATTGTTTTTCTTTTTCTAGATTTGCAGTTTTTTTTTTCTTTTTCTAAGCTTTCAACTGTATATATATATATATATGTATTATATACATACTTATTTACGCACAAAATGTCGAAAAGGAATTCAATCTTAAAATTTACTGAAAAACTTGTTTCTGAGGATATCTCCAGTTTAATCCCGAAACTCGGATGATCTCGCACTGAAAACCTGGCCATAAGATTCAATTTTCACGCAACTCCAATATGTTAGATATTTATTGACATTGACATTCACCCGCTGAATGGATTCCAGCACACTTGAAACATATACTTAACATTCGCTCTTGGAATCTTTGCTTACGTTATAAAATGCTAGACATTTATAACACCTTATTTTGATTGCTGGTCATGTATACCACCCTACACCTACATTAACAGCTTAATTGGAACTGTTAATATTGTAATTGATATCCATCAAATCACAATCAGCACTTCCTCTATTTTTTTTTAACATACATTATCTTTAAATTTCATTCTGATTTTTAATATAATTTATTAATTAAATTTCTCTGTGATAGAATCAACACATCATTAACAATTGAATTTTTGTTTTCGCAGGACACTTATTTTTTTATACCCGAAACTCCAATTCCAAAATGAGAAAGATTTACCCTTGATTCCTCCGCGTGACAGGCACCTTGATGCCGGTGCGGAGGCATCAACTGACTACAGTCGGCAGAGGAGTCGCGAACTAAGAACTGCCAAACCTGGTTCCAGTAGTCGTGTGAGCATAGAGTCGAAGGAGCTCTCTCAGGCTCCTTGGCGCGGGCCTGTTATACTTAGCCTTACCCAGGTATGTCGGCGCTACCTGGAGCCTTGCAGTCGTCTAACAATCGACCAGTGGAAAAACTTCGAGGAGAAGTTCCAAGACGTCCTGTGGAAGGAATTATCCACCACAGGAAACGGGGAACTTCAATTGCTGGTTGAGAATGCAGCCGCAAGGTTGTACGAGGGGCGTTCAACATATTCTCGGTATTGGGGTGAAGCTGTGGTTGTATATATAAATTGACTTATTTATCAAGTAATACTATTATTTTAGTGCATTCATGTAAAATTTCATATAAATGTGATTATTAATTCGCGTTTTATCTCTAGTTAAACAGAATCATAATGGCAACTGAGACGATGATGGTGAAAATTGAGCATCGCGCTGTAATTAAATTTCTCACTAAGCAAGGAAAAAGTCAAAAAACTATTCATGAAGAGATGGTGGCTGTTTACCAGGGTTCCGCACCTTCATTATCAACTGTGCAAAAGTGGTCAAGTGAGTTCAAGAGAGGCAGAGAGAGCATTGAAGACGACCCCCGCTCCGGCGCCCCGGCTACTGCTGGTACGGGAGAAAGCATCAAAGAAGTCGAAAAACTTGTTCTTGAGGATGCCCGAATAAAGGTGAAAATGATGAAGCTTTCAATTGGTACCATTCACACCATTCTTCATGACCATCTTAACCTTTCAAAGTTCAGTGCAAGGTGGGTGCCACGAATGCTCACAGCGCCTCAGAAAAAAGTGAGAATCGCATGCTGTAGAGAGCTTTTGGAGATGTGTAGTGAGAACGCGGACGGTGTTATGGATCGAATTGTTACTGGGGACGAAACATGGGTCCACCACTATGACCCTGAAAGCAAACAAGAGTCCATGCAGTGGCATAGAAAAGGAACAGACCCCCCGAAGAAGTTCAAAGTCACTCCGTCTGCCGGGAAGCTCATGGCCACAGTTTTTTGGGACTCAAAGGGAATCTTGCTCATTGAGTACAAAAAAAAGGTGAAACCATCAACGCTACATCCTACGCTTCCACTTTGCATAATATGCGGGAGGAAATTAAAAAGAAAAGACGGGGTAAACTCGCAGCGGGTGTGTTGCTTCTTCATGACAACGCTCCTGTTCACACGGCGCGAGTTTCCAAGGCTGCTGCGCGAGATTGTGGTTTCGAAGAAATTCAACACCCACCCTATAGTCCAGACCTTGCCCCTAGTGATTATTTCCTGTTTCCGGATTTGAAAAAATGTCTTCGTGGAAAAAGATTTTCGGATGATGAAGAACTCAAGTCGGCAATAAATGGGTATTTTGCAGAGAAAGAGGAAATTTATTTTTTTGAGGGTTTAAAAAAACGTATCTCAAGATGTAACAAATGCATTGATGTTAGGGGAGATTATATTGAAAAATAAAAACAATTTAAATTGATTTCGTATTTTCCTTCATATCGATACCGAGAATATATTGAACGTCCCTCGTAGCTTGTTGGAATTAGTCTTTTATGGACTTCCCCAGACCCTCATATTTTGGAAGTATGCGATGCTTGGGAAAGCCAAAATGCACGACGGTAGCAGAGTTGGCAAAGTACACTCTGCCGACAGCAAGGGTATGATTTCCCTACACCCTACACGTACCGTGAGAAGCTCCTGGGACTACTCCGATACATGGAGAGTCCTTAAGGCGGTGCCTAGAAGGCAGTACGGGAAGTATTTTCTGCTGTCCTTTAACACGGACTGTTTACCATACCTCAAAAAATCGAAAGGTAGAGTAAGGTACAGTTCAAGGGAAAAGACGAGCGGGAACCCCCCCAAGATGATGGAAGTGCTGCAGATAAACCTGCACCACGGTAAGGCAGTTACCAGACAGGACGTCACAACCGTACTCATACAAGAGCCCTGAATCAATAAGGACAACAAGATCCAAGGTCTTAGACTGAAGAATTACGAGTTGTTCTACAGGGTAGAAGGTAAGATGAGTAACTGCATCCTTATCAAAAACCAAATAGAGGCATTTCTTTTGAATAATTACAACTAGGAGATCTGACAGCGGTAACCTGCGAAAGGGAGTGTCGCAAACCAATCTGTCTGATCTCGGTTTGCTTACCCTATGACTCTGAAGTAGGAATCTCCGAGAAGCTAAAGGACTTGGCAAGGCAGAAAAATTTGATGCTGGTACTGGGCTGTGACGCAAGCGCACATCATACACAATGGGGAAGCGGTTATATCAACCCAAGAGGTAAGTGTTTGTACGATTTTATTTTATCTTCCAACCTCAATATTTGTAACAGAGCGAATTCATCCACTTTTTTGGTGAAAAATAGGCAGGAGGTGATAGACATCACCCTTGCTACAAATACAGAAGGGTTAGAAATAAGGGAATGGAGAGTAGTCCACGAAGCGTCAATGTCGGATCACCGATGATTACGCTTCAACGTGAACTTTCAGGGCAGGGTATGTAGTTTTCAAAGAAATTCTACAAGACTGATTGGGTTAAGTATACAGAAGTGGTAAATATACACATAGATTACCCAATCACCTGCGATAATATTATTAACTTAGATAGGACGGTAAAAAATATTAATAAGCCACTAATGTTCGAGAAAGCTTGCCCAGCTAACAGAACACCTAAAAGGGCTCAACCAAAATGGTGGAATAGGGGGATCAGTTTAAAAAGGAAAGAGGTTAGGAAACTTTATAATAGGGCGAAGATTTTCAGAAGCGACAGTACATGGAATGAGTACTACGAATGTAAGACACAATTCAAGTACCTGTTACAAAGTCAAAAAGGACTTCATGACAGGAGTACTGCGAATCTATCGCGGTAACAGATGAAGTTTTGAGGTTACGCAAAATGCTTTCAAAGGAAGCGAGGCTACCTTAGGAAAAGTGACGGAACCTGGACGGAAGTAGCCAAGAGGTTCTGGCAGCACTGGTACAAACCCACTTTCCGAGATATACAGTATCAGATGGCAGAAGCACACCAGATCGATACATTTACAAATCATTAGTTCCATTATAAACTTAGATGTAGCCAGTAAAGGTACCTTTTTTTTTTTCTTGTAAAGTGAAATACGTTTTCAGAAAAAATTTATAAAGTCTTTTTTCGTCCTTGCACTAGACGCACTAACCCGCTAAAACCAGCTATGGTGAATGGCTCTATACGGTGGTGGTAAGACCCATACTTACATACGGCGCACTAGTGTGGTGGAAAGTAACAAACAAGAAAACGATTTACGGAAAATTAGCGCCGGTCAATCAGATCAAATGAATTTGCAATTTTCACAGATGGCCCAAAAAGAGAGGAAGGAACAGGTTCTGGTATGCGGACGCAAGCAGTGTCTTCCAATCAGAGGTTCTGGCTGTCCTCAGGGCGGCTGAGCTAATGCAGATGAGATCGGTATCCGAAAGAGAGATCGCTATCTATTATACATCCATATCCATAGCCAGGCCACACTCAAGACAGTGGAATCATCCAACGTCAGCTCTGATACAGTCAGGGACTGTCACACAGTGCTCAAGGCACTATGCAGTCAGAACCGGGTAAGACTGTGCGGTATTAAAGGAAATGAACACGCGGACGAGCTTGCAAGAAAAGTAGTGCTACTCGACAATAGTAAGGTTGCCAACATCAAACCACCTCTTTGCATAGTCAGGGACGCTATGGAGGAAAAATCACAAAGACTGCCAACCTAAGGTGGTCAAAATCAAGACTCTTTGGCCGCTTTTTGACGGCAAAAGATCTAGGAAGATAATTTATTAAACAGGGATAAGCTTAGGACAATAATAGGATACCTGACAGGACACTGTCTCCTGAGGTAACACCCAAAGAGACTCAATTTGTCAGGTACGGATACTTGCAGATTCTGCGGAGATCTGTTTACAACCAGATGTTTACAAAAACAGGAAATAAAATAAAATATATCGCGAAAATCTCGATGAAAAATATACTTACGTCCAGGATATGGCCGCTGCTGTTGCTGACCTGCTCCTTGTGACGGTTGATGTTGTGGTTTTCCTTGTTGTTCTGAAAGAAAAGAAAATAAGACACAAAGCCTCAGTTGTTATTTTAATTTGATACCAAATTAATTATTTAAAAAGCAATTATCATAATTTGTGGTTTACTGGTGTTTGGGAGTGAACTTTACCAATAGTTATGAACAATTCAGGTGAACAGAAAGTCGATGTGTGTTAAAGTATTGTGGGTGGAAAGATGAGTAGGAGAGCCGTCATTGAGAATCATGGGATTAGAGTCCGATATAAATTTTCCCAGTATGACACCTCTAGGATTGGTGATGGCAGACCCCCAAGAACACTCCAGGCATTGACATCTACCGTTAACAAAATAGGAGGAATAGAGTAGGGAGAGAATGTGGAGGACATGGTTTCTCGTAAAAAGTTGATCAAAGTTCACCACTGTGAACTTAAGTGCAAGTTGTATCTCCACCGCCAAAGTTAGGATATTGGAGTTTAAGACGATTGGTTCATGCGGTATATTTTCCACGGGATTATATTCCCTGAAAATTTTAAATCGATACGGTAAGTACTTTTTGAGATATACACATTTTTGTTAAGGACGTCACGGATTGTTAAAAAAGTAGGCGGAGCACAAATCTCTCACTTGAGAGCGCATGGGAGTACGCTAGAGGGAAGAATGGCTCGTAGACATCAACTCGAGGTGCTAGAAGTTGCTATTGCTGCGGAGGGTCCATCTTATGGCCATAGAATAGATGACTCCATGTAAGTAAAAAAAAAAGAAAATGTATCTATGTGTAAACTTCTTCCGAAACTTTAAAACGCGTTTTTCGCAAAACTATGTTTTCGAAGTCGGTGATCAAGATGTCTAAAAAACTGCTCAACCGATATCAGTCTGGAATGTGATCACAAGTTTCTCAGATACATTCCTCAGATATTGATCGAAGGAATAAGATTTCGGATAATTATTTCTATATTTTTAAACAATTTTGGTCGAAAATTCGATTTTTTTACGAAGCCGCCGTTTTGCCAAAAATCAGAATTTCGATTATTCCTTCGATCAATACCTAGCTTTATCTATCCACTAAAATAATCTTTCGAGTTTTTTATTTCAGATGAACTAAACCGGACATATCGTGATCACCGCCGAACTACCTTTTCAGAAAAAATTCATAAAGTCTTTTTTCGTCCTTGCAACTGCGTATAACCCCTTAAAACCAGCTATGGTGACTGGCTCTATACGGTGGTGGTAATACCCATACTTACATACGGCGCACTAGTATGGTGGAAAGTAACAAACAAGAAAACGATTTACGGAAAATTAGCGCCGCTTCAAAGAACGTCTATCAGATCAAATGAAATTTCAATTTTCACAGATGGCCCAAAAACAGAGGAAGAATTAGGTTCTGGTATCCGGACGCAAGCAGTGTCTTCCAATCAGAGGTTCTGGCTGTCCTCAGGGCGGCTGAGCTAATGCAGATGAGATCGGTATCCGAAAGAGAGATCGCTATCTATTATACATCCATATCCATAGCCAGGCCACACTCAAGACAGTGGAATCATCCAACGTCAGCTCTGATACAGTCAGGGACTGTCGCACAGTGCTCAAGGCACTATGCAGTCAGAACCGGGTAAGACTGTGCGGTATTAAAGGAAATGAACAAGCGGACGAGCTTGCAAGAAAAGTAGTGCTACTCGACAATAGTAAGGTTGCCAACATCAAACCACCTCTTTGCATAGTCAGGGACACTATGGAGGAAAAATCACAAAGACTGCCAACCTAAGGTGGTCAAAATCAAGACTCTTTGGCCGCTTTTTGACGGCAAAAGATCTAGGAAGTTAATTTATTAAACAGGGATAAGCTTAGGACAATAATAGGATACCTGACAGGACACTGTCTCCTGAGGTAACACCCAAAGAGACTCAATTTGTCAGGTACGGATACTTGCAGATTCTGCGGAGATCTGTTTACAACCAGATGTTTACAAAAACAGGAAATAAAACAAAATATATCGCGAAAATCTCGATGAAAAATAGACTTACGTTCAGAATATGGCCGCTGCTGTTGCTGACCTGCTCCTTGCGACGGTTGATATTGTGGTTTTCCTTGTTGTTCTGAAAGAAAAGAAAATAAGACACCAAGCCTCAGTTGTTATTTTAATTTGATACCAAATTAATTATTTAAAAAGCAATTATCATAATTTGTGGTTTACTGGTGTTTGGGAGTGAACTTTACCAATAGTTATGAACAATTCAGGTGAACAGAAAGTCGATGTGTGTTAAAGTATTGTGGGTGGAAAGATGAGTAGGAGAGCCGTCATTGAGAATCATGGGATTAGAGTCCGATATAAATTTTCCCAGTATGACACCTCTAGGATTGGTGATGGCAGACCCCCAAGAACACTCCAGGCATTGACATCTACCGTTAACAAAATAGGAGGAATAGAGGAGGGAGAGAATGTGGAGGACATGGTTCTCGTAAAAAGTTGATCAAAGTTCACCACTGTGAACTTAAGTGCAAGTTGTATCTCCAACGCCAAAGTTAGGATATTGGAGTTTAAGACGATTGGTTCATGCGGTATATTTTCCACAGGATTATATTCCCTGGAAATTTTAAATCGATACGGTAAGTACTTTTTGAGATATACACATTTTTGTTAAGGACGTCACGGATTGTTAAAAAAGTAGGCGGAGCACAAATCTCTCACTTGAGAGCGCATGGGAGTACGCTAGGGGGAAGAATGGCTCGTAGACAACATCAACTCGAGGTGCTAGAAGTTGCTATTGCTGCGGAGGGTCCATCTTATGGCCATAGAATAGATGACTCCATGTAAGTAAAAAAAAAAGAAAATGTATCTATGTGTAAACTTCTTCCGAAACTTTAAAACGCGTTTTTCGCAAAACTATGTTTTCGAAGTCGGTGATCAAGATGTCTAAAAAACTGCTCAACCGATATCAGTCTGGAATGTGATCACAAGTTTCTCAGATACATTCCTCAGATATTGATCGAAGGAATAAGATTTCGGATAATTATTTCTATATTTTTAAACAATTTTGGTCGAAAATTCGATTTTTTTACGAAGCCGCCGTTTTGCCAAAAATCAGAATTTCGATTATTCCTTCGATCAATACCTAGCTTTATCTATCCACTAAAATAATCTTTCGAGTTTTTTATTTCAGATGAACTAAACCGGACATATCGTGATCACAGCCGAACTACCTTTTCAGAAAAAATTCATAAAGTCTTTTTTCGTCCTTGCAACTGCGTATAACCCCTTAAAACCAGCTATGGTGACTGGCTCTATACGGTGGTAGTAAGACCCATACTTACATACGGCGCACTAGTATGGTGGAAAGTAACTAACAAGAAAACGATTTACGGAAAATTAGCGCCGGTTCAAAGAACGTCTATCAGATCAACTGAATTTGCAATTTTCACAGATGGCCCAAAAAGAGAGGAAGGAACAGGTTCTGGTATGCGGACGCAAGCAGTGTCTTCCAATCAGAGGTTCTGGCTGTCCTCAGGGCGGCTGAGCTAATGCAGATGAGATCGGTATCCGAAAGAGAGATCGCTATCTATTATACATCCATATCCATAGCCAGGCCACACTCAAGACAGTGGAATCATCCAACGTCAGCTCTGATACAGTCAGGGACTGTCGCACAGTGCTCAAGGCACTATGCAGTCAGAACCGGGTAAGACTGTGCGGTATTAAAGGAAATGAACAAGCGGACGAGCTTGCAAGAAAAGTAGTGCTACTCGACAATAGTAAGGTTGCCAACATCAAACCACCTCTTTGCATAGTCAGGGACACTATGGAGGAAAAATCACAAAGACTGCCAACCTAAGGTGGTCAAAATCAAGACTCTTTGGCCGCTTTTTGACGGCAAAAGATCTAGGAAGTTAATTTATTAAACAGGGATATGCTTAGGACAATAATAGGATACCTGACAGGACACTGTCTCCTGAGGTAACACCCAAAGAGACTCAATTTGTCAGGTACGGATACTTGCAGATTCTGCGGAGATCTGTTTACAACCAGATGTTTACAAAAACAGGAAATAAAACAAAATATATCGCGAAAATCTCGATGAAAAATAGACTTACGTTCAGAATATGGCCGCTGCTGTTGCTGACCTGCTCCTTGCGACGGTTGATATTGTGGTTTTCCTTGTTGTTCTGAAAGAAAAGAAAATAAGACACCAAGCCTCAGTTGTTATTTTAATTTGATACCAAATTAATTATTTAAAAAGCAATTATCATAATTTGTGGTTTACTGGTGTTTGGGAGTGAACTTTACCAATAGTTATGAACAATTCAGGTGAACAGAAAGTCGATGTGTGTTAAAGTATTGTGGGTGGAAAGATGAGTAGGAGAGCCGTCATTGAGAATCATGGGATTAGAGTCCGATATAAATTTTCCCAGTATGACACCTCTAGGATTGGTGATGGCAGACCCCCAAGAACACTCCAGGCATTGACATCTACCGTTAACAAAATAGGAGGAATAGAGGAGGGAGAGAATGTGGAGGACATGGTTCTCGTAAAAAGTTGATCAAAGTTCACCACTGTGAACTTAAGTGCAAGTTGTATCTCCAACGCCAAAGTTAGGATATTGGAGTTTAAGACGATTGGTTCATGCGGTATATTTTCCACAGGATTATATTCCCTGGAAATTTTAAATCGATACGGTAAGTACTTTTTGAGATATACACATTTTTGTTAAGGACGTCACGGATTGTTAAAAAAGTAGGCGGAGCACAAATCTCTCACTTGAGAGCGCATGGGAGTACGCTAGGGGGAAGAATGGCTCGTAGACAACATCAACTCGAGGTGCTAGAAGTTGCTATTGCTGCGGAGGGTCCATCTTATGGCCATAGAATAGATGACTCCATGTAAGTAAAAAAAAAGAAAATGTATCTATGTGTAAACTTCTTCCGAAACTTTAAAACGCGTTTTTCGCAAAACTATGTTTTCGAAGTCGGTGATCAAGATGTCTAAAAAACTGCTCAACCGATATCAGTCTGGAATGTGATCACAAGTTTCTCAGATACATTCCTCAGATATTGATCGAAGGAATAAGATTTCGGATAATTATTTCTATATTTTTAAACAATTTTGGTCGAAAATTCGATTTTTTTACGAAGCCGCCGTTTTGCCAAAAATCAGAATTTCGATTATTCCTTCGATCAATACCTAGCTTTATCTATCCACTAAAATAATCTTTCGAGTTTTTTATTTCAGATGAACTAAACCGGACATATCGTGATCACAGCCGAACTACCTTTTCAGAAAAAATTCATAAAGTCTTTTTTCGTCCTTGCAACTGCGTATAACCCCTTAAAACCAGCTATGGTGACTGGCTCTATACGGTGGTAGTAAGACCCATACTTACATACGGCGCACTAGTATGGTGGAAAGTAACAAATAAGAAAACGATTTACGGAAAATTAGCGCCGGTTCAAAGAACGTCTATCAGATCAACTGAATTTGCAATTTTCACAGATGGCCCAAAAAGAGAGGAAGGAACAGGTTCTGGTATGCGGACGCAAGCAGTGTCTTCCAATCAGAGGTTCTGGATGTCCTCAGGGCGGCTGAGCTAATGCAGATGAGATCGGTATCCGAAAGAGAGATCGCTGTCTATTATACATCCATATCCATAGCCAGGCCACACTCAAGACAGTGGAATCAACCACCGTTAACTCTGATACAGTCAGAGGCACTATGCAGTCAGAACCGGGTAAGACTGTGCTGAGTGCAGGACACTGCGGTATTAAAGGAAATAAACAAGCAGACGAGCTTGCAAGAAAAGTAGGGCTACTCGACAATAGTAAGGTTGCCAACATCAAACCACCTCTTTGCATAGTCAGGGACGCTATGGAGGAAAAATCACAAAGACTGCCAACCTAAGGTGGACAAATCAAGACTCTTTGGCCGCTTTTTGACGGCAAAAGATCTAGGAAGTTAATAAAATTAAACAGGGATAAGCATAGGACAGTAATAGGATTCCTGACAGGACACTGTCTCCTGAGGCAACACTCAAAGAGACTCAATTTGTCAGGTACGGATACTTGCAGATTCTGCGGAGATCTGTTTACAACCAGATGTTTACAAAAACAGGAAATAAAACAAAATATATCGCGAAAATCTCGATGAAAAATAGACTTACGTTCAGAATATGGCCGCTGCTGTTGCTGACCTGCTCCTTGCGACGGTTGATATTGTGGTTTTCCTTGTTGTTCTGAAAGAAAAGAAAATAAGACACCAAGCCTCAGTTGTTATTTTAATTTGATACCAAATTAATTATTTAAAAAGCAATTATCATAATTTGTGGTTTACTGGTGTTTGGGAGTGAACTTTACCAATAGTTATGAACAATTCAGGTGAACAGAAAGTCGATGTGTGTTAAAGTATTGTGGGTGGAAAGATGAGTAGGAGAGCCGTCATTGAGAATCATGGGATTAGAGTCCGATATAAATTTTCCCAGTATGACACCTCTAGGATTGGTGATGGCAGACCCCCAAAGAACACTCCAGGCATTGACATCTACCGTTAACAAAATAGGAGGAATAGAGTAGGGAGAGAATGTGGAGGACATGGTTTCTCGTAAAAAGTTGATCAAAGTTCACCACTGTGAACTTAAGTGCAAGTTGTATCTCCACCGCCAAAGTTAGGATATTGGAGTTTAAGACGATTGGTTCATGCGGTATATTTTCCACGGGATTATATTCCCTGAAAATTTTAAATCGATACGGTAAGTACTTTTTGAGATATACACATTTTTGTTAAGGACGTCACGGATTGTTAAAAAAGTAGGCGGAGCACAAATCTCTCACTTGAGAGCGCATGGGAGTACGCTAGAGGGAAGAATGGCTCGTAGACAACATCAACTCGAGGTGCTAGAAGTTGCTATTGCTACGGAGGGTCCATCTTATGGCCATAGAATAGATGACTCCATGTAAGTAAAAAAAAAGAAAATGTATCTATGTGTAAACTTCTTCCGAAACTTTAAAACGCGTTTTCCCCAAAACTATGTTTTCGAAGTCGGTGATCAAGATGTCCAAAAAACTGCTCAACCGATATCAGTCTGGAATTTGATCACAAGTTTCTCAGATACATTCCTCAGATATTGATCGAAGGAATAAGATTTCGGATAATTATTTCTATATTTTTAAACAATTTTGGTCGAAAATTCGATTTTTTTACGAAGCCGCCGTTTTGCCAAAAATCAGAATTTCGATTATTCCTTCGATCAATACCTAGCTTTATCTATCCACTAAAATAATCTTTCGAGTTTTTTATTTCAGATGAACTAAACCGGACATATCGTGATCACAGCCGAACTACCTTTTCAGAAAAAATTCATAAAGTCTTTTTTCGTCCTTGCAACTGCGTATAACCCCTTAAAACCAGCTATGGTGACTGGCTCTATACGGTGGTGGTAAGACCCATACTTACATACGGCGCACTAGTATGGTGGAAAGTAACAAATAAGAAAACGATTTACGGAAAATTAGCGCCGGTTCAAAGAACGTCTATCAGATCAAATGAATTTGCAACTTTCACAGATGGCCCAAAAAGAGAGGAAGGAACAGGTTCTGGTATGCGGACGCAAGCAGTGTCTTCCAATCAGAGGTTCTGGCTGTCCTCAGGGCGGCTGAGCTAATGCAGATGAGATCGGTATCCGAAAGAGATATCGCTATCTATTATACATCCATATCCACAGCCAGGCCACACTCAAGACAGTGGAATCAACCAAGGTCAACTCTAATACAGTCAGCGGCTGTTGCACAGTCCTCAAGGCACTATGCAGTCAGAACCGGGTAAGACTGTGCTGAGTGCAGGACACTGCGGTATTAAAGGAAATAAACAAGCAGACGAGCTTGCAAGAAAAGTAGGGCTACTCGACAATAGTAAGGTTGCCAACATCAAACCACCTCTTTGCATAGTCAGGGACGCTATGGAGGAAAAATCACAAAGACTGCCAACCTAAGGTGGTCAAATCAAGACTCTTTGGCCGCTTTTTGACGGCAAAAGATCTAGGAAGTTAATAAAATTAAACAGGGATAAGCATAGGACAGTAATAGGGTTCTTGACAGGACACTGTCTCCTGAGGCAACACCCAAAGAGACTCAATTTGTCAGGTACGGATACTTGCAGATTCTGCGGAGATCTGTTTACAACCAGATGTTTACAAAAACAGGAAATAAAATAAAATATATCGCGAAAATCTCGATGAAAAATATACTTACGTCCAGGATATGGCCGCTGCTGTTGCTGACCTGCTCCTTGTGACGGTTGATGTTGTGGTTTTCCTTGTTGTTCTGAAAGAAAAGAAAATAAGACACCAAGCCTCAGTTGTTATTTTAATTTGATACCAAATTAATTATTTAAAAAGCAATTATCATAATTTGTGGTTTACTGGTGTTTGGGAGTGAACTTTACCAATAGTTATGAACAATTCAGGTGAACAGAAAGTCGATGTGTGTTAAAGTATTGTGGGTGGAAAGATGAGTAGGAGAGCCGTCATTGAGAATCATGGGATTAGAGTCCGATATAAATTTTCCCAGTATGACACCTCTAGGATTGGTGATGGCAGACCCCCAAAGAACACTCCAGGCATTGACATCTACCGTTAACAAAATAGGAGGAATAGAGGAGGGAGAGAATGTGGAGGACATGGTTTCTCGTAAAAAGTTGATCAAAGTTCACCACTGTGAACTTAAGTGCAAGTTGTATCTCCAACGCCAAAGTTAGGATATTGGAGTTTAAGACGATTGGTTCATGCGGTATATTTTCCACGGGATTATATTCCCTGAAAATTTTAAATCGATACGGTAAGTACTTTTTGAGATAACACATTTTTGTTAAGGACGTCACGGATTGTTAAAAAAGTAGGCGGAGCACAAATCTCTCAATTGAGAGCGCATGGGAGTACGCGAGAGGGAAGAATGGCTCGTAGACAACATCAACTCGAGGTGCTAGAAGTTGCTATTGCTACGGAGGGTCCATCTTATGGCCATAGAATAGGTGACTCCATGTAAGTAAAAAAAAAGAAAATGTATCTATGTGTAAACTTCTTCCGAAACTTTAAAACGCGTTTTTCCCAAAACTATGTTTTCGAAGTCGGTGATCAAGATGTCCAAAAAACTGCTCAACCGATATCAGTCTGGAATTTGATCACAAGTTTCTCAGATACATTCCTCAGATATTGATCGAAGGAATAAGATTTCGGATAATTATTTCTATATTTTTAAACAATTTTGGTCGAAATTCGATTTTTTTACGAAGCCGCCGTTTTGCCAAAAATCAGAATTTCGATTATTCCTTCGATCAATACCTAGCTTTATCTATCCACTAAAATAATCTTTCGAGTTTTTTATTTCAGATGAACTAAACCGGACATATCGTGATCACAGCCGAACTACCTTTTCAGAAAAAATTCATAAAGTCTTTTTTCGTCCTTGCAACTGCGTATAACCCCTTAAAACCAGCTATGGTGACTGGCTCTATACGGTGGTAGTAAGACCCATACTTACATACGGCGCACTAGTATGGTGGAAAGTAACTAACAAGAAAACGATTTACGGAAAATTAGCGCCGGTTCAAAGAACGTCTATCAGATCAACTGAATTTGCAATTTTCACAGATGGCCCAAAAAGAGAGGAAGGAACAGGTTCTGGTATGCGGACGCAAGCAGTGTCTTCCAATCAGAGGTTCTGGCTGTCCTCAGGGCGGCTGAGCTAATGCAGATGAGATCGGTATCCGAAAGAGAGATCGCTATCTATTATACATCCATATCCATAGCCAGGCCACACTCAAGACAGTGGAATCATCCAACGTCAGCTCTGATACAGTCAGGGACTGTCGCACAGTGCTCAAGGCACTATGCAGTCAGAACCGGGTAAGACTGTGCGGTATTAAAGGAAATGAACAAGCGGACGAGCTTGCAAGAAAAGTAGTGCTACTCGACAATAGTAAGGTTGCCAACATCAAACCACCTCTTTGCATAGTCAGGGACACTATGGAGGAAAAATCACAAAGACTGCCAACCTAAGGTGGTCAAAATCAAGACTCTTTGGCCGCTTTTTGACGGCAAAAGATCTAGGAAGTTAATTTATTAAACAGGGATAAGCTTAGGACAATAATAGGATACCTGACAGGACACTGTCTCCTGAGGTAACACCCAAAGAGACTCAATTTGTCAGGTACGGATACTTGCAGATTCTGCGGAGATCTGTTTACAACCAGATGTTTACAAAAACAGGAAATAAAACAAAATATATCGCGAAAATCTCGATGAAAAATATACTTACGTCCAGGATATGGCCGCTGCTGTTGCTGACCTGCTCCTTGTGACGGTTGATGTTGTGGTTTTCCTTGTTGTTCTGAAAGAAAAGAAAATAAGACACCAAGCCTCAGTTGTTATTTTAATTTGATACCAAATTAATTATTTAAAAAGCAATTATCATAATTTGTGGTTTACTGGTGTTTGGGAGTGAACTTTACCAATAGTTATGAACAATTCAGGTGAACAGAAAGTCGATGTGTGTTAAAGTATTGTGGGTGGAAAGATGAGTAGAAGAGCCGTCATTGAGAATCATGGGATTAGAGTCCGATATAAATTTTCCCAGTATGACACCTCTAGGATTGGTGATGGCAGACCCCCAAGAACACTCCAGGCATTGACATCTACCGTTAACAAAATAGGAGGAATAGAGGAGGGAGAGAATGTGGAGGACATGGTTCTCGTAAAAAGTTGATCAAAGTTCACCACTGTGAACTTAAGTGCAAGTTGTATCTCCAACGCCAAAGTTAGGATATTGGAGTTTAAGACGATTGGTTCATGCGGTATATTTTCCACAGGATTATATTCCCTGGAAATTTTAAATCGATACGGTAAGTACTTTTTGAGATATACACATTTTTGTTAAGGACGTCACGGATTGTTAAAAAAGTAGGCGGAGCACAAATCTCTCACTTGAGAGCGCATGGGAGTACGCTAGAGGGAAGAATGGCTCGTAGACAACATCAACTCGAGGTGCTAGAAGTTGCTATTGCTGCGGAGGGTCCATCTTATGGCCATAGAATAGATGACTCCATGTAAGTAAAAAAAAAAGAAAATGTATCTATGTGTAAACTTCTTCCGAAACTTTAAAACGCGTTTTTCGCAAAACTATGTTTTCGAAGTCGGTGATCAAGATGTCTAAAAAACTGCTCAACCGATATCAGTCTGGAATGTGATCACAAGTTTCTCAGATACATTCCTCAGATATTGATCGAAGGAATAAGATTTCGGATAATTATTTCTATATTTTTAAACAATTTTGGTCGAAAATTCGATTTTTTTACGAAGCCGCCGTTTTGCCAAAAATCAGAATTTCGATTATTCCTTCGATCAATACCTAGCTTTATCTATCCACTAAAATAATCTTTCGAGTTTTTTATTTCAGATGAACTAAACCGGACATATCGTGATCACCGCCGAACTACCTTTTCAGAAAAAATTCATAAAGTCTTTTTTCGTCCTTGCAACTGCGTATAACCCCTTAAAACCAGCTATGGTGACTGGCTCTATACGGTGGTAGTAAGACCCATACTTACATACGGCGCACTAGTATGGTGGAAAGTAACAAATAAGAAAACGATTTACGGAAAATTAGCGCCGGTTCAAAGAACGTCTATCAGATCAACTGAATTTGCAATTTTCACAGATGGCCCAAAAAGAGAGGAAGGAACAGGTTCTGGTATGCGGACGCAAGCAGTGTCTTCCAATCAGAGGTTCTGGATGTCCTCAGGGCGGCTGAGCTAATGCAGATGAGATCGGTATCCGAAAGAGAGATCGCTGTCTATTATACATCCATATCCATAGCCAGGCCACACTCAAGACAGTGGAATCAACCACCGTTAACTCTGATACAGTCAGAGGCACTATGCAGTCAGAACCGGGTAAGACTGTGCTGAGTGCAGGACACTGCGGTATTAAAGGAAATAAACAAGCAGACGAGCTTGCAAGAAAAGTAGGGCTACTCGACAATAGTAAGGTTGCCAACATCAAACCACCTCTTTGCATAGTCAGGGACGCTATGGAGGAAAAATCACAAAGACTGCCAACCTAAGGTGGTCAAATCAAGACTCTTTGGCCGCTTTTTGACGGCAAAAGATCTAGGAAGTTAATAAAATTAAACAGGGATAAGCATAGGACAGTAATAGGATTCCTGACAGGACACTGTCTCCTGAGGCAACACCCAAAGAGACTCAATTTGTCAGGTACGGATACTTGCAGATTCTGCGGAGATCTGTTTACAACCAGATGTTTACAAAAACAGGAAATAAAACAAAATATATCGCGAAAATCTCGATGAAAAATAGACTTACGTTCAGAATATGGCCGCTGCTGTTGCTGACCTGCTCCTTGCGACGGTTGATATTGTGGTTTTCCTTGTTGTTCTGAAAGAAAAGAAAATAAGACACCAAGCCTCAGTTGTTATTTTAATTTGATACCAAATTAATTATTTAAAAAGCAATTATCATAATTTGTGGTTTACTGGTGTTTGGGAGTGAACTTTACCAATAGTTATGAACAATTCAGGTGAACAGAAAGTCGATGTGTGTTAAAGTATTGTGGGTGGAAAGATGAGTAGGAGAGCCGTCATTGAGAATCATGGGATTAGAGTCCGATATAAATTTTCCCAGTATGACACCTCTAGGATTGGTGATGGCAGACCCCCAAAGAACACTCCAGGCATTGACATCTACCGTTAGCAAAATAGGAGGAATAGAGGAGGGAGAGAATGTGGAGGACATGGTTTCTCGTAAAAAGTTGATCAAAGTTCACCACTGTGAACTTAAGTGCAAGTTGTATCTCCACCGCCAAAGTTAGGATATTGGAGTTTAAGACGATTGGTTCATGCGGTATATTTTCCACGGGATTATATTCCCTGAAAATTTTAAATCGATACGGTAAGTACTTTTTGAGATATACACATTTTTGTTAAGGACGTCACGGATTGTTAAAAAAGTAGGCGGAGCACAAATCTCTCACTTGAGAGCGCATGGGAGTACGCTAGAGGGAAGAATGGCTCGTAGACAACATCAACTCGAGGTGCTAGAAGTTGCTATTGCTACGGAGGGTCCATCTTATGGCCATAGAATAGATGACTCCATGTAAGTAAAAAAAAAGAAAATGTATCTATGTGTAAACTTCTTCCGAAACTTTAAAACGCGTTTTCCCCAAAACTATGTTTTCGAAGTCGGTGATCAAGATGTCCAAAAAACTGCTCAACCGATATCAGTCTGGAATTTGATCACAAGTTTCTCAGATACATTCCTCAGATATTGATCGAAGGAATAAGATTTCGGATAATTATTTCTATATTTTTAAACAATTTTGGTCGAAAATTCGATTTTTTTACGAAGCCGCCGTTTTGCCAAAAATCAGAATTTCGATTATTCCTTCGATCAATACCTAGCTTTATCTATCCACTAAAATAATCTTTCGAGTTTTTTATTTCAGATGAACTAAACCGGACATATCGTGATCACCGCCGAACTACCTTTTCAGAAAAAATTCATAAAGTCTTTTTTCGTCCTTGCAACTGCGTATAACCCCTTAAAACCAGCTATGGTGACTGGCTCTATACGGTGGTGGTAATACCCATACTTACATACGGCGCACTAGTATGGTGGAAAGTAACAAACAAGAAAACGATTTACGGAAAATTAGCGCCGCTTCAAAGAACGTCTATCAGATCAAATGAAATTTCAATTTTCACAGATGGCCCAAAAACAGAGGAAGAATTAGGTTCTGGTATCCGGACGCAAGCAGTGTCTTCCAATCAGAGGTTCTGGATGTCCTCAGGGCGGCTGAGCTAATGCAGATGAGATCGGTATCCGAAAGAGAGATCGCTGTCTATTATACATCCATATCCATAGCCAGGCCACACTCAAGACAGTGGAATCAACCACCGTTAACTCTGATACAGTCAGAGGCACTATGCAGTCAGAACCGGGTAAGACTGTGCTGAGTGCAGGACACTGCGGTATTAAAGGAAATAAACAAGCAGACGAGCTTGCAAGAAAAGTAGGGCTACTCGACAATAGTAAGGTTGCCAACATCAAACCACCTCTTTGCATAGTCAGGGACGCTATGGAGGAAAAATCACAAAGACTGCCAACCTAAGGTGGTCAAATCAAGACTCTTTGGCCGCTTTTTGACGGCAAAAGATCTAGGAAGTTAATAAAATTAAACAGGGATAAGCATAGGACAGTAATAGGATTCCTGACAGGACACTGTCTCCTGAGGCAACACTCAAAGAGACTCAATTTGTCAGGTACGGATACTTGCAGATTCTGCGGAGATCTGTTTACAACCAGATGTTTACAAAAACAGAAAATAAAACAAAATATATCGCGAAAATCTCGATGAAAAATAGACTTACGTTCAGAATATGGCCGCTGCTGTTGCTGACCTGCTCCTTGCGACGGTTGATATTGTGGTTTTCCTTGTTGTTCTGAAAGAAAAGAAAATAAGACACCAAGCCTCAGTTGTTATTTTAATTTGATACCAAATTAATTATTTAAAAAGCAATTATCATAATTTGTGGTTTACTGGTGTTTGGGAGTGAACTTTACCAATAGTTATGAACAATTCAGGTGAACAGAAAGTCGATGTGTGTTAAAGTATTGTGGGTGGAAAGATGAGTAGGAGAGCCGTCATTGAGAATCATGGGATTAGAGTCCGATATAAATTTTCCCAGTATGACACCTCTAGGATTGGTGATGGCAGACCCCCAAAGAACACTCCAGGCATTGACATCTACCGTTAGCAAAATAGGAGGAATAGAGGAGGGAGAGAATGTGGAGGACATGGTTTCTCGTAAAAAGTTGATCAAAGTTCACCACTGTGAGCTTAAGTGCAAGTTGTATCTCCAACGCCAAAGTTAGGATATTGGAGTTTAAGACGATTGGTTCATGCGGTATATTTTCCACAGGATTATATTCCCTGAAAATTTTAAATCGATACGGTAAGTACTTTTTGAGATATACACATTTTTGTTAAGGACGTCACGGATTGTTAAAAAAGTAGGCGGAGCACAAATCTCTCACTTGAGAGCGCATGGGAGTACGCGAGAGGGAAGAATGGCTCGTAGACAACATCAACTCGAGGTGCTAGAAGCTGCTATTGCTACGGAGGGTCCATCTTATGACCATAGAATAGATGACTCCATGTAAGTAAAAAAAAAGAAAATGTATCTATGTGTAAACTTCTTCCGAAACTTTAAAACGCGTTTTTCGCAAAACTATGTTTTCGAAGTCGGTGATCAAGATGTCTAAAAAACTGCTCAACCGATATCAGTCTGGAATTTGATCACAAGTTTCTCAGATACATTCCTCAGATATTGATCGAAGGAATAAGATTTCGGATAATTATTTCTATATTTTTAAACAATTTTGGTCGAAAACTCGATTTTTTTTACGAAGCCGCCGTTTTGCCAAAAATCAGAATTTCGATTATTCCTTCGATCAATACCTAGCTTTATCTATCCACTAAAATAATCTTTCGAGTTTTTTATTTCAGATGAACTAAACCGGACATATCGTGAATACAGCCGAACTACCTTTTCAGAAAAAATTCATAAAAAGTCTTTTTTCGACCTTGCAACTGCGTATAACCCCTTAAAACCAGCTATGGTGACTGGCTCTATACGGTGGTGGTAAGACCCATACTTACATACGGCGCACTAGTATGGTGGAAAGTAACAAATAAGAAAACGATTTACGGAAAATTAGCGCCGGTTCAAAGAACGTCTATCAGATCAAATGAATTTGCAACTTTCACAGATGGCCCAAAAAGAGAGGAAGGAACAGGTTCTGGTATGCGGACGCAAGCAGTGTCTTCCAATCAGAGGTTCTGGCTGTCCTCAGGGCGGCTGAGCTAATGCAGATGAGATCGGTATCCGAAAGAGATATCGCTATCTATTATACATCCATATCCACAGCCAGGCCACACTCAAGACAGTGGAATCAACCAAGGTCAACTCTAATACAGTCAGCGGCTGTTGCACAGTCCTCAAGGCACTATGCAGTCAGAACCGGGTAAGACTGTGCTGAGTGCAGGACACTGCGGTATTAAAGGAAATAAACAAGCAGACGAGCTTGCAAGAAAAGTAGGGCTACTCGACAATAGTAAGGTTGCCAACATCAAACCACCTCTTTGCATAGTCAGGGACGCTATGGAGGAAAAATCACAAAGACTGCCAACCTAAGGTGGTCAAATCAAGACTCTTTGGCCGCTTTTTGACGGCAAAAGATCTAGGAAGTTAATAAAATTAAACAGGGATAAGCATAGGACAGTAATAGGGTTCTTGACAGGACACTGTCTCCTGAGGCAACACCCAAAGAGACTCAATTTGTCAGGTACGGATACTTGCAGATTCTGCGGAGATCTGTTTACAACCAGATGTTTACAAAAACAGGAAATAAAATAAAATATATCGCGAAAATCTCGATGAAAAATATACTTACGTCCAGGATATGGCCGCTGCTGTTGCTGACCTGCTCCTTGTGACGGTTGATGTTGTGGTTTTCCTTGTTGTTCTGAAAGAAAAGAAAATAAGACACCAAGCCTCAGTTGTTATTTTAATTTGATACCAAATTAATTATTTAAAAAGCAATTATCATAATTTGTGGTTTACTGGTGTTTGGGAGTGAACTTTACCAATAGTTATGAACAATTCAGGTGAACAGAAAGTCGATGTGTGTTAAAGTATTGTGGGTGGAAAGATGAGTAGGAGAGCCGTCATTGAGAATCATGGGATTAGAGTCCGATATAAATTTTCCCAGTATGACACCTCTAGGATTGGTGATGGCAGACCCCCAAAGAACACTCCAGGCATTGACATCTACCGTTAACAAAATAGGAGGAATAGAGGAGGGAGAGAATGTGGAGGACATGGTTTCTCGTAAAAAGTTGATCAAAGTTCACCACTGTGAACTTAAGTGCAAGTTGTATCTCCAACGCCAAAGTTAGGATATTGGAGTTTAAGACGATTGGTTCATGCGGTATATTTTCCACGGGATTATATTCCCTGAAAATTTTAAATCGATACGGTAAGTACTTTTTGAGATATACACATTTTTGTTAAGGACGTCACGGATTGTTAAAAAAGTAGGCGGAGCACAAATCTCTCAATTGAGAGCGCATGGGAGTACGCGAGAGGGAAGAATGGCTCGTAGACAACATCAACTCGAGGTGCTAGAAGTTGCTATTGCTACGGAGGGTCCATCTTATGGCCATAGAATAGGTGACTCCATGTAAGTAAAAAAAAAGAAAATGTATCTATGTGTAAACTTCTTCCGAAACTTTAAAACGCGTTTTTCCCAAAACTATGTTTTCGAAGTCGGTGATCAAGATGTCCAAAAAACTGCTCAACCGATATCAGTCTGGAATTTGATCACAAGTTTCTCAGATACATTCCTCAGATATTGATCGAAGGAATAAGATTTCGGATAATTATTTCTATATTTTTAAACAATTTTGGTCGAAATTCGATTTTTTTACGAAGCCGCCGTTTTGCCAAAAATCAGAATTTCGATTATTCCTTCGATCAATACCTAGCTTTATCTATCCACTAAAATAATCTTTCGAGTTTTTTATTTCAGATGAACTAAACCGGACATATCGTGATCACAGCCGAACTACCTTTTCAGAAAAAATTCATAAAGTCTTTTTTCGTCCTTGCAACTGCGTATAACCCCTTAAAACCAGCTATGGTGACTGGCTCTATACGGTGGTAGTAAGACCCATACTTACATACGGCGCACTAGTATGGTGGAAAGTAACTAACAAGAAAACGATTTACGGAAAATTAGCGCCGGTTCAAAGAACGTCTATCAGATCAACTGAATTTGCAATTTTCACAGATGGCCCAAAAAGAGAGGAAGGAACAGGTTCTGGTATGCGGACGCAAGCAGTGTCTTCCAATCAGAGGTTCTGGCTGTCCTCAGGGCGGCTGAGCTAATGCAGATGAGATCGGTATCCGAAAGAGAGATCGCTATCTATTATACATCCATATCCATAGCCAGGCCACACTCAAGACAGTGGAATCATCCAACGTCAGCTCTGATACAGTCAGGGACTGTCGCACAGTGCTCAAGGCACTATGCAGTCAGAACCGGGTAAGACTGTGCGGTATTAAAGGAAATGAACAAGCGGACGAGCTTGCAAGAAAAGTAGTGCTACTCGACAATAGTAAGGTTGCCAACATCAAACCACCTCTTTGCATAGTCAGGGACACTATGGAGGAAAAATCACAAAGACTGCCAACCTAAGGTGGTCAAAATCAAGACTCTTTGGCCGCTTTTTGACGGCAAAAGATCTAGGAAGTTAATTTATTAAACAGGGATATGCTTAGGACAATAATAGGATACCTGACAGGACACTGTCTCCTGAGGTAACACCCAAAGAGACTCAATTTGTCAGGTACGGATACTTGCAGATTCTGCGGAGATCTGTTTACAACCAGATGTTTACAAAAACAGGAAATAAAACAAAATATATCGCGAAAATCTCGATGAAAAATAGACTTACGTTCAGAATATGGCCGCTGCTGTTGCTGACCTGCTCCTTGCGACGGTTGATATTGTGGTTTTCCTTGTTGTTCTGAAAGAAAAGAAAATAAGACACCAAGCCTCAGTTGTTATTTTAATTTGATACCAAATTAATTATTTAAAAAGCAATTATCATAATTTGTGGTTTACTGGTGTTTGGGAGTGAACTTTACCAATAGTTATGAACAATTCAGGTGAACAGAAAGTCGATGTGTGTTAAAGTATTGTGGGTGGAAAGATGAGTAGGAGAGCCGTCATTGAGAATCATGGGATTAGAGTCCGATATAAATTTTCCCAGTATGACACCTCTAGGATTGGTGATGGCAGACCCCCAAGAACACTCCAGGCATTGACATCTACCGTTAACAAAATAGGAGGAATAGAGGAGGGAGAGAATGTGGAGGACATGGTTCTCGTAAAAAGTTGATCAAAGTTCACCACTGTGAACTTAAGTGCAAGTTGTATCTCCAACGCCAAAGTTAGGATATTGGAGTTTAAGACGATTGGTTCATGCGGTATATTTTCCACAGGATTATATTCCCTGGAAATTTTAAATCGATACGGTAAGTACTTTTTGAGATATACACATTTTTGTTAAGGACGTCACGGATTGTTAAAAAAGTAGGCGGAGCACAAATCTCTCACTTGAGAGCGCATGGGAGTACGCTAGAGGGAAGAATGGCTCGTAGACAACATCAACTCGAGGTGCTAGAAGTTGCTATTGCTGCGGAGGGTCCATCTTATGGCCATAGAATAGATGACTCCATGTAAGTAAAAAAAAAAGAAAATGTATCTATGTGTAAACTTCTTCCGAAACTTTAAAACGCGTTTTTCGCAAAACTATGTTTTCGAAGTCGGTGATCAAGATGTCTAAAAAACTGCTCAACCGATATCAGTCTGGAATGTGATCACAAGTTTCTCAGATACATTCCTCAGATATTGATCGAAGGAATAAGATTTCGGATAATTATTTCTATATTTTTAAACAATTTTGGTCGAAAATTCGATTTTTTTACGAAGCCGCCGTTTTGCCAAAAATCAGAATTTCGATTATTCCTTCGATCAATACCTAGCTTTATCTATCCACTAAAATAATCTTTCGAGTTTTTTATTTCAGATGAACTAAACCGGACATATCGTGATCACAGCCGAACTACCTTTTCAGAAAAAATTCATAAAGTCTTTTTTCGTCCTTGCAACTGCGTATAACCCCTTAAAACCAGCTATGGTGACTGGCTCTATACGGTGGTAGTAAGACCCATACTTACATACGGCGCACTAGTATGGTGGAAAGTAACAAATAAGAAAACGATTTACGGAAAATTAGCGCCGGTTCAAAGAACGTCTATCAGATCAACTGAATTTGCAATTTTCACAGATGGCCCAAAAAGAGAGGAAGGAACAGGTTCTGGTATGCGGACGCAAGCAGTGTCTTCCAATCAGAGGTTCTGGATGTCCTCAGGGCGGCTGAGCTAATGCAGATGAGATCGGTATCCGAAAGAGAGATCGCTGTTACGGAAGATCTGGCAATGCCAGCGCGAAATTAATCTGACGTAAGATCTGTCAATGTCAGAAGGAAACCAAACTGTCAATTGGTTGAAAGCACGTTTTCTTTCTTAATTTGACTTACTAAATTCTACATATGGCGGCAGGAGACCACTAAAGTAAGATTTTTTTTTTTTTGGACTTAATAGTAATGTAAAAAAAAAAAAAAAAACGAAAATGTATTTTCAGGAATTTTTTTAATTTAGAATAAATTCACATTCAAAAAATTCGAATACTTTTTCTCCAACATCTTAAAAAATTCTTTAATTGACAAGATGCCGCCCAAGATTCGCAAGCCACTGGATGCTGGGAACAAGCAGAAAACTTTCAGTTGCTTAGCGTGCAACAAAGAAGATAACTTGCGCATGGTAAGGTGTGATAATTGTGATGGTTGGTTCCACTACATATGCGTTGGAGTAACTTCTTCTATTGCTCATCGCGATTGGCGTTGCTCATCATGTTCCACTCTACCAGCAAGTGCTTTAATTGAATCCCGTGGAACGCCCAGTGCTACAACACAACAAAGAAAATCTACACATTGTAAAGAAAACGAATCCCAAAAGGAACCTAAGTGCGCTAAACAGGGTTTGGCCTCAGACAATCCGCATTTAGATCGGCGTAGGTCACTAAATGAAGACCTCTGTACCGAACGAGATCCAGTATCCAGTGCAGATAATCATCAAGCCTCTCGAATGCGTTCATCTTCGACTGGACACTGTCCCATTCCGTCAGTTAGCTCTGCCTTCAATCCTTCTTCCTGTGTAGGCGACTGTAGTATGGCCAAACAAGGTGAAGAATCTCCCATCAGACAAACCACTCCTAAACCCAAATCAGTGATTTCCCAAAATTCTAAGGCATCCGCTCGCAATGTGCGGAGATTGCGAGGTGAATTGCAGCTTGTGCAGGAGCAACAATTAATTCTCAATCAAAAGGAAGCCCTACTGGAAAAGAAGAAACAATTAATGGTGGAGCTAGAAGCCGAAGATAATAGTCTGGAATCCGAAAGCGATAACGAAAGTTGTGCACAAGTTGAAGAATGGTTGAAAACGACTCGCGAAGTAAACACCCTGACTACTTCTGCTCCCAAAGCAGAAAGCACGGCTGCAGTGCAGATAGCGAAGGAAACTGGACCAACTTATATGCCTATAAATCCAGTAGCCAATGCGGGCCAGGACCTTGTTTTAGGACAAATCCTCAAGAAACTTCACGCGCTGGAGTTACAGTGCTCCTTAAATCAGCGAGACGCATCATGTTCAACATGGCTGCCAGGTGTTCTACCAACGGGCGCACCAATTGAAGAAGGCGCCAACCCCTTTCCCGCATCTGAGCTAAGGCAACCTAACCGCATTACGCGCGACCAGCTTGCTGCACGCAGTGGGATATGCAAGGAGTTGCCAAAGTTTACTGGTAATCCTGAAGAGTGGCCATTGTTTAAGGCCAGCTACGACCAAACGACAGTACTTTGTGGATTTTCGGATTATGAAAATTTAATACGTCTGCGACAAGCGCTAGACGGCCCAGCGCGAAATGCTGTGAGAAATTTGTTGTTACACGCCTCCTGCGTGTCACAAGTGCTATCAACATTATGCATGAAGTTCGGCAGGCCAGAGCTCATAATAGACGTCTTGCTGACCAGAATAAGAGACATGCCACCGCCTAAGGAAAATCGCCCCGAAACTATAGTCGACTTTGCGATCGAAGTCCAAAACGTTTGTGCCACGATGGTAGCTTCCGACCTGCGAAGCCATTTAAACAACCCCGAGCTAGAACAAGAGCTGGTTTGCAAGCTACCCGGGCTCCTGGGACCCTTTTGGGGAATGCACAAGCTAACTTTGTCCTCTTACACACTCGAAGACTTTAGTAACTGGCTGTTGAAGCTAGCACATGGAGCGAACAGCGTTATAGTTCCGAGTACCTCCGCCAAGTTTCGAAGACGAGGTACATTAAACATTCATAATGACGCCCCAAATGTTTCTCCGAAGGAAAAGTCTGAAAAATGGAAGCAGGTGAGGATTAATCAACTGTGTCGTAGGTGCCTTTGCTCACATTTCCCGAATAAGTGTACCTCAACAGCTGCTTGTGGCGTCAACGGATGCCACCTTTTGCATCATCCTCTTCTTCACAGACAAGTTCTTCCATCCGCTGTTGGTATTCCCGCACTAGCGAATTGTCACACGCATTCTGTAGACCGTAACCGAACACTCTTCAAAGTTCTTCCTGTCACCCTACATGGAAATGGTATACAAATTTCGACCTTTGCTTTTTTTGATGACGGATCATCTCTTACGCTCATCGACGAGGATTTACTAGACAATTTAAACCTTAAAGGAGTTCCGGAGCCGCTTTGTCTGCGATGGACCGGCAACAGTCATCGATATGAAGATAACTCCCATCTGGTAAATTTGGAAATATCTGAAATAGGAGGCAGGGTCCGATTTCCCCTCAAAGAGGTCCGTACTGTCAAGAGCCTGGGTCTTCCACCACAAACCCTCGACATAAATAATCTTCAGCGTAAATACAGTTATTTAAAGGGACTACCGTTGAGATCATTTGCCAATGCCACACCGAAGCTACTTATTGGTTTGAATAACTGTAAGCTTGGGGTAAGTTTAAGATCCAAATCGGGCGCAGACTTTGAACCAGTTGCCGAGAAAACTCTTCTGGGTTGGACTATAAAGGGTCAATCTTCCGAATGCTGTAATACGCGAAAAGGAGCGACGGGCCATCACGTATTTCATATTTGCGATTGTGAAATCACTGTTAACGCTGAATTGCTTCGCACCGTAAGAGACTACATTTGCGTTGATAACTTAGACATCCAGGGTAAGGAAGGGGCGAGGATGTCTAAAGAAGACCATTATGCCATGGAACAAATGCAGAAATTTACGCGAAGAGTTGGAGGCCGTTTCGAAACCGCACTAATTTGGAAAGCAGAAAATATACCACATCCAGACAGTTTTGCTATGGCTAAAAGAAGAGCTCATTGTTTGCATTTAAAAACGCAAAAAGATCCTGAGCTAGGTGAAGAGTTGCAAGCTAAAATTGATCACTACGTGTCCAGCGGGTACGCACGGAAGCTTAATCCAAAAGAGCTGCTTGTGAAAAGGTGTTGGTATTTGCCATTATTTCCGGTTAGAAATCCAAATAAACCAGGAAAACTCCGCTTAGTTTGGGATGCTGCAGCTGAAGTGGATGGTGTCTCTTTAAATAACATGCTTCTTAAGGGTCCAGACTTACTGACTTCATTGGTTTCAACAATACGCAAGTTTCGGCAAAGGCGTGTGGCAATAGGGGGAGATATCGCTGAAATGTACCATCAAGTGAAAATTCGCGAAGAAGACCAGAATTACCAGCGCTTTCTGTGGACAAAACGTGGCTCTGATAATCCGGTAGCATACACGATGTTGGTGATGACCTTTGGAGCTACCTGCTCCCCAAGCTCCGCGCAATATGTTAAAAACAAAAATGCCGAAGAGTTCCGCTCTGAATATCCGAGAGCTGTACAGTGTATCCATCAAAATCACTACGTTGATGATATGCTAGACAGCGTTGACACTGAAGAAGAGGCGATAAAACTGGCAAGGGAAGTTTACTTCATTCACTCTAAGGGCGGATTTCATATGCGAAATTGGATTTCCAACTCAAAAGCTGTGCTTAATGCACTCAATGCTGCGCAAACGGATACCTTTAATTTGAACGTAGAAGCAGAGATGTCTACGGAAAAAGTTCTGGGAATGTGGTGGTCAACTATCGACGACTGTTTCATTTTTAAATTGTCAAATCGTTACATGAATAAGGACGTCTTACTTGGAATCCGCCGACCTACGAAAAGAGAAGTGCTAAGTTTGATCATGACCATTTTCGACCCGTTAGGACTTTTAGGGTTCTATGTGATGTATGCGAAAATCATCTTTCAAGACATTTGGCGTTCTGGTTGCGGTTGGGATGAACCTATCCATGACAATCAACACTCGAAGTGGATGAACTGGGTTCGACTTTTGCCTGATGTGACGAAGTTGAGAATACCAAGGTGCTACTTGAGAACCGAATTCGCTCGTTTTCCGGATATGGAAGTGCACACCTTTGTCGACGCTAGCGAGAATGGGTATGCAACGGCATGTTACTTGAGATGTTCTGATGGAAACTTAGTCGATTGTGTACTGTTGGGCAGTAAAACTAAAGTAGCCCCTTTGAAGCTAATGTCGATTCCTCGGTTGGAGCTCCAAGCCGCTGTTTTGGGAGCTCGTTATGCGAATCGTATTGTTGCCGAACATTCCTTTTTACTCACAAAGTTGATATTCTGGACGGACTCTCGCACAGTACTGTCGTGGCTGCGTTCGGATCACCGCCGCTACCGCCAGTTTGTAGCATTTCGCATTAGTGAAGTATTGGAGCTGACGGAAGTCTCGAGTTGGCGGTGGGTACCCACTGCGGAAAATGTAGCTGATGAAGCAACAAAGTGGCAAAAAACACCTGATTTTTCAAGCAGCAGCCGATGGCTGAACGGGCCGAGTTTTTTGAAAGCAGAACCATGCACTTGGCCGGAGGAAGCTAAAGTAACCCTGGATACGGAAGAAGAACTGCGAGCACAATTCTTTGGTAGACATAGCGGTCATGTTGCAGTCGGCGGAAATCTTCTGTCTATAGAACCTGAGCGATTTTCAACTTGGAAACGTTTACTACGTGTTACTACCATGGTGATTCGATTTGCGCGCATGTGGAGGGGCAAGATCTGCAGGAAATTTTCAATGCCCAGTCCGCCAACACAAGAGGAAATCCAACTTGCCGAAATCTTGCTTTGGCGGAAAGCACAGGCGGGTGAATATGCTGAGGAAATAGCGTTGTTATTAAGGGGAAGTACGGTAAAGAAGTCGAGTCCAATCTTTAATCTATCCGTGTATCTTGACGAAGACGGCTTGCTGCGGCTGGGAGGAAGAGTGATGCTCGGCAATGGAAAACATCCCGTCTTATTACCTAGGGGTGAGCACTTAACAAAGTTGATTATACACGATTTTCATACGAGATACCATCACGCCAACCATGAAACGGTGGTCAATGAAATTCGACAACATTACTGGATATCGAGATTAAGAACTATTATGAATCAAGTACGAAGGCAGTGTCAGATCTGTTTGAATCGGCAAGCCCGCCCCAAACCACCAAAAATGAGTTGCTTACCCCCAGCGCGCATCGCGTCCTTTTGCCGACCATTTAGCTACGTCGGGGTTGACTACTTCGGTCCAATCTTTGTACCTGTGCGTAGGAGTAACGAAAAGAGGTATGGTGTTCTACTGACCTGTTTGACTACTAGAGCAATCCATCTTGAACTAGCATACTCGCTGTCATCCAGTTCCTGCATCTTGGCCATTCGGAACTTTGTCGCTAGGCGTGGATCGCCGATAGAATTATGGAGCGATAACGGCACTAATTTCAAAGGTGCCGACCGTGAACTAAAGGACGCCTTCGCTTTGATGGATAAGGACAAAATGGTAAGAGCCTTTACAAGTTCTTCTATGAAATGGCGGTTTATTCCCCCTGCTTCACCACATATGGGCGGCGCGTGGGAGCGTCTCGTACGATCGGTCAAAGATGTATTACACAATGTGTTGCTTTCCCGAAACCCGCCAGAAGAAATTCTGCGTGCGGCTCTGATGGAGGTGGAAATGACCGTAAACTCTAGGCCTCTCACATATATACCTATAAGTCATGAGGAGGATGAAGCGCTCACGCCAAACCATTTTTTGTTAGGTAGTTCTAGCGGCGGAAAGCCTCTTGTCGAACATAACAGCGAAGGCAAGCAACTGAGACGCAATTGGCAAACAGCGCAATATCTCGCTAACGCATTTTGGAAGAGATGGGTGCGCGAATATCTTCCCGTCATTACACGACGCTGCAAGTGGTTTGACGATGTTAAAGCCATAGAAGTCGACGATATCGTCTATATATCTGATCCCGAAAACCCCAGGAACTGTTGGCCTAAAGGCAGAGTGATCGCCGTGAAAAAAGGGGCTGATGGAGTGGTGAGAAGCGCCCTAGTTAAAACCGTTGCTGGCTTATACGAGAGGCCTGCAACAAAGATAGCCGTACTTGATCTCCGTCCGCTACGAAGGGAGGTAGGGTCTCAAGTGACCATACCGGGGGGGAGTGTTACGGAAGATCTGGCAATGCCAGCGCGAAATTAATCTGACGTAAGATCTGTCAATGTCAGAAGGAAACCAAACTGTCAATTGGTTGAAAGCACGTTTTCTTTCTTAATTTGACTTACTAAATTCTACATATGGCGGCAGGAGACCACTAAAGTAAGATTTTTTTTTTTTTGGACTTAATAGTAATGTAAAAAAAAAAACGAAAATGTATTTTCAGGAATTTTTTTAATTTAGAATAAATTCACATTCAAAAAATTCGAATACTTTTTCTCCAACAATCGCTGTCTATTATACATCCATATCCATAGCCAGGCCACACTCAAGACAGTGGAATCAACCACCGTTAACTCTGATACAGTCAGAGGCACTATGCAGTCAGAACCGGGTAAGACTGTGCTGAGTGCAGGACACTGCGGTATTAAAGGAAATAAACAAGCAGACGAGCTTGCAAGAAAAGTAGGGCTACTCGACAATAGTAAGGTTGCCAACATCAAACCACCTCTTTGCATAGTCAGGGACGCTATGGAGGAAAAATCACAAAGACTGCCAACCTAAGGTGGACAAATCAAGACTCTTTGGCCGCTTTTTGACGGCAAAAGATCTAGGAAGTTAATAAAATTAAACAGGGATAAGCATAGGACAGTAATAGGATTCCTGACAGGACACTGTCTCCTGAGGCAACACTCAAAGAGACTCAATTTGTCAGGTACGGATACTTGCAGATTCTGCGGAGATCTGTTTACAACCAGATGTTTACAAAAACAGGAAATAAAACAAAATATATCGCGAAAATCTCGATGAAAAATAGACTTACGTTCAGAATATGGCCGCTGCTGTTGCTGACCTGCTCCTTGCGACGGTTGATATTGTGGTTTTCCTTGTTGTTCTGAAAGAAAAGAAAATAAGACACCAAGCCTCAGTTGTTATTTTAATTTGATACCAAATTAATTATTTAAAAAGCAATTATCATAATTTGTGGTTTACTGGTGTTTGGGAGTGAACTTTACCAATAGTTATGAACAATTCAGGTGAACAGAAAGTCGATGTGTGTTAAAGTATTGTGGGTGGAAAGATGAGTAGGAGAGCCGTCATTGAGAATCATGGGATTAGAGTCCGATATAAATTTTCCCAGTATGACACCTCTAGGATTGGTGATGGCAGACCCCCAAAGAACACTCCAGGCATTGACATCTACCGTTAACAAAATAGGAGGAATAGAGTAGGGAGAGAATGTGGAGGACATGGTTTCTCGTAAAAAGTTGATCAAAGTTCACCACTGTGAACT
Organism: Volucella bombylans; assembly: GCA_949129095.1. Lineage (NCBI taxonomy): Eukaryota > Metazoa > Arthropoda > Insecta > Diptera > Syrphidae > Volucella > Volucella bombylans. The sequence goes on from OX422143.1 coordinate 157,629,273, forward strand.
TAAGTGCAAGTTGTATCTCCACCGCCAAAGTTAGGATATTGGAGTTTAAGACGATTGGTTCATGCGGTATATTTTCCACGGGATTATATTCCCTGAAAATTTTAAATCGATACGGTAAGTACTTTTTGAGATATACACATTTTTGTTAAGGACGTCACGGATTGTTAAAAAAGTAGGCGGAGCACAAATCTCTCACTTGAGAGCGCATGGGAGTACGCTAGAGGGAAGAATGGCTCGTAGACAACATCAACTCGAGGTGCTAGAAGTTGCTATTGCTAAGGAGGGTCCATCTTATGGCCATAGAATAGATGACTCCATGTAAGTAAAAAAAAAGAAAATGTATCTATGTGTAAACTTCTTCCGAAACTTTAAAACGCGTTTTCCCCAAAACTATGTTTTCGAAGTCGGTGATCAAGATGTCTAAAAAACTGCTCAACCGATATCAGTCTGGAATTTGATCACAAGTTTCTCAGATACATTCCTCAGATATTGATCGAAGGAATAAGATTTCGGATAATTATTTCTATATTTTTAAACAATTTTGGTCGAAAATTCGATTTTTTTACGAAGCCGCCGTTTTGCCAAAAATCAGAATTTCGATTATTCCTTCGATCAATACCTAGCTTTATCTATCCACTAAAATAATCTTTCGAGTTTTTTATTTCAGATGAACTAAACCGGACATATCGTGATCACCGCCGAACTACCTTTTCAGAAAAAATTCATAAAGTCTTTTTTCGTCCTTGCAACTGCGTATAACCCCTTAAAACCAGCTATGGTGACTGGCTCTATACGGTGGTGGTAATACCCATACTTACATACGGCGCACTAGTATGGTGGAAAGTAACAAACAAGAAAACGATTTACGGAAAATTAGCGCCGCTTCAAAGAACGTCTATCAGATCAAATGAAATTTCAATTTTCACAGATGGCCCAAAAACAGAGGAAGAATTAGGTTCTGGTATCCGGACGCAAGCAGTGTCTTCCAATCAGAGGTTCTGGATGTCCTCAGGGCGGCTGAGCTAATGCAGATGAGATCGGTATCCGAAAGAGAGATCGCTGTCTATTATACATCCATATCCATAGCCAGGCCACACTCAAGACAGTGGAATCAACCACCGTTAACTCTGATACAGTCAGAGGCACTATGCAGTCAGAACCGGGTAAGACTGTGCTGAGTGCAGGACACTGCGGTATTAAAGGAAATAAACAAGCAGACGAGCTTGCAAGAAAAGTAGGGCTACTCGACAATAGTAAGGTTGCCAACATCAAACCACCTCTTTGCATAGTCAGGGACGCTATGGAGGAAAAATCACAAAGACTGCCAACCTAAGGTGGTCAAATCAAGACTCTTTGGCCGCTTTTTGACGGCAAAAGATCTAGGAAGTTAATAAAATTAAACAGGGATAAGCATAGGACAGTAATAGGATTCCTGACAGGACACTGTCTCCTGAGGCAACACCCAAAGAGACTCAATTTGTCAGGTACGGATACTTGCAGATTCTGCGGAGATCTGTTTACAACCAGATGTTTACAAAAACAGGAAATAAAACAAAATATATCGCGAAAATCTCGATGAAAAATAGACTTACGTTCAGAATATGGCCGCTGCTGTTGCTGACCTGCTCCTTGCGACGGTTGATATTGTGGTTTTCCTTGTTGTTCTGAAAGAAAAGAAAATAAGACACCAAGCCTCAGTTGTTATTTTAATTTGATACCAAATTAATTATTTAAAAAGCAATTATCATAATTTGTGGTTTACTGGTGTTTGGGAGTGAACTTTACCAATAGTTATGAACAATTCAGGTGAACAGAAAGTCGATGTGTGTTAAAGTATTGTGGGTGGAAAGATGAGTAGGAGAGCCGTCATTGAGAATCATGGGATTAGAGTCCGATATAAATTTTCCCAGTATGACACCTCTAGGATTGGTGATGGCAGACCCCCAAAGAACACTCCAGGCATTGACATCTACCGTTAGCAAAATAGGAGGAATAGAGGAGGGAGAGAATGTGGAGGACATGGTTTCTCGTAAAAAGTTGATCAAAGTTCACCACTGTGAACTTAAGTGCAAGTTGTATCTCCACCGCCAAAGTTAGGATATTGGAGTTTAAGACGATTGGTTCATGCGGTATTATATTCCCTGAAAATTTTAAATCGATACGGTAAGTACTTTTTGAGATATACACATTTTTGTTAAGGACGTCACGGATTGTTAAAAAAGTAGGCGGAGCACAAATCTCTCACTTGAGAGCGCATGGGAGTACGCTAGAGGGAAGAATGGCTCGTAGACAACATCAACTCGAGGTGCTAGAAGTTGCTATTGCTACGGAGGGTCCATCTTATGGCCATAGAATAGATGACTCCATGTAAGTAAAAAAAAAGAAAATGTATCTATGTGTAAACTTCTTCCGAAACTTTAAAACGCGTTTTCCCCAAAACTATGTTTTCGAAGTCGGTGATCAAGATGTCCAAAAAACTGCTCAACCGATATCAGTCTGGAATTTGATCACAAGTTTCTCAGATACATTCCTCAGATATTGATCGAAGGAATAAGATTTCGGATAATTATTTCTATATTTTTAAACAATTTTGGTCGAAAATTCGATTTTTTTACGAAGCCGCCGTTTTGCCAAAAATCAGAATTTCGATTATTCCTTCGATCAATACCTAGCTTTATCTATCCACTAAAATAATCTTTCGAGTTTTTTATTTCAGATGAACTAAACCGGACATATCGTGATCACCGCCGAACTACCTTTTCAGAAAAAATTCATAAAGTCTTTTTTCGTCCTTGCAACTGCGTATAACCCCTTAAAACCAGCTATGGTGACTGGCTCTATACGGTGGTGGTAATACCCATACTTACATACGGCGCACTAGTATGGTGGAAAGTAACAAACAAGAAAACGATTTACGGAAAATTAGCGCCGCTTCAAAGAACGTCTATCAGATCAAATGAAATTTCAATTTTCACAGATGGCCCAAAAACAGAGGAAGAATTAGGTTCTGGTATCCGGACGCAAGCAGTGTCTTCCAATCAGAGGTTCTGGATGTCCTCAGGGCGGCTGAGCTAATGCAGATGAGATCGGTATCCGAAAGAGAGATCGCTGTCTATTATACATCCATATCCATAGCCAGGCCACACTCAAGACAGTGGAATCAACCACCGTTAACTCTGATACAGTCAGAGGCACTATGCAGTCAGAACCGGGTAAGACTGTGCTGAGTGCAGGACACTGCGGTATTAAAGGAAATAAACAAGCAGACGAGCTTGCAAGAAAAGTAGGGCTACTCGACAATAGTAAGGTTGCCAACATCAAACCACCTCTTTGCATAGTCAGGGACGCTATGGAGGAAAAATCACAAAGACTGCCAACCTAAGGTGGTCAAATCAAGACTCTTTGGCCGCTTTTTGACGGCAAAAGATCTAGGAAGTTAATAAAATTAAACAGGGATAAGCATAGGACAGTAATAGGATTCCTGACAGGACACTGTCTCCTGAGGCAACACTCAAAGAGACTCAATTTGTCAGGTACGGATACTTGCAGATTCTGCGGAGATCTGTTTACAACCAGATGTTTACAAAAACAGAAAATAAAACAAAATATATCGCGAAAATCTCGATGAAAAATAGACTTACGTTCAGAATATGGCCGCTGCTGTTGCTGACCTGCTCCTTGCGACGGTTGATATTGTGGTTTTCCTTGTTGTTCTGAAAGAAAAGAAAATAAGACACCAAGCCTCAGTTGTTATTTTAATTTGATACCAAATTAATTATTTAAAAAGCAATTATCATAATTTGTGGTTTACTGGTGTTTGGGAGTGAACTTTACCAATAGTTATGAACAATTCAGGTGAACAGAAAGTCGATGTGTGTTAAAGTATTGTGGGTGGAAAGATGAGTAGGAGAGCCGTCATTGAGAATCATGGGATTAGAGTCCGATATAAATTTTCCCAGTATGACACCTCTAGGATTGGTGATGGCAGACCCCCAAAGAACACTCCAGGCATTGACATCTACCGTTAGCAAAATAGGAGGAATAGAGGAGGGAGAGAATGTGGAGGACATGGTTTCTCGTAAAAAGTTGATCAAAGTTCACCACTGTGAACTTAAGTGCAAGTTGTATCTCCAACGCCAAAGTTAGGATATTGGAGTTTAAGACGATTGGTTCATGCGGTATATTTTCCACAGGATTATATTCCCTGAAAATTTTAAATCGATACGGTAAGTACTTTTTGAGATATACACATTTTTGTTAAGGACGTCACGGATTGTTAAAAAAGTAGGCGGAGCACAAATCTCTCACTTGAGAGCGCATGGGAGTACGCGAGAGGGAAGAATGGCTCGTAGACAACATCAACTCGAGGTGCTAGAAGCTGCTATTGCTACGGAGGGTCCATCTTATGGCCATAGAATAGATGACTCCATGTAAGTAAAAAAAAAGAAAATGTATCTATGTGTAAACTTCTTCCGAAACTTTAAAACGCGTTTTTCGCAAAACTATGTTTTCGAAGTCGGTGATCAAGATGTCTAAAAAACTGCTCAACCGATATCAGTCTGGAATTTGATCACAAGTTTCTCAGATACATTCCTCAGATATTGATCGAAGGAATAAGATTTCGGATAATTATTTCTATATTTTTAAACAATTTTGGTCGAAAACTCGATTTTTTTTACGAAGCCGCCGTTTTGCCAAAAATCAGAATTTCGATTATTCCTTCGATCAATACCTAGCTTTATCTATCCACTAAAATAATCTTTCGAGTTTTTTATTTCAGATGAACTAAACCGGACATATCGTGAATACAGCCGAACTACCTTTTCAGAAAAAATTCATAAAAAGTCTTTTTTCGACCTTGCAACTGCGTATAACCCCTTAAAACCAGCTATGGTGACTGGCTCTATACGGTGGTGGTAAGACCCATACTTACATACGGCGCACTAGTATGGTGGAAAGTAACAAATAAGAAAACGATTTACGGAAAATTAGCGCCGGTTCAAAGAACGTCTATCAGATCAAATGAATTTGCAACTTTCACAGATGGCCCAAAAAGAGAGGAAGGAACAGGTTCTGGTATGCGGACGCAAGCAGTGTCTTCCAATCAGAGGTTCTGGCTGTCCTCAGGGCGGCTGAGCTAATGCAGATGAGATCGGTATCCGAAAGAGATATCGCTATCTATTATACATCCATATCCACAGCCAGGCCACACTCAAGACAGTGGAATCAACCAAGGTCAACTCTAATACAGTCAGCGGCTGTTGCACAGTCCTCAAGGCACTATGCAGTCAGAACCGGGTAAGACTGTGCTGAGTGCAGGACACTGCGGTATTAAAGGAAATAAACAAGCAGACGAGCTTGCAAGAAAAGTAGGGCTACTCGACAATAGTAAGGTTGCCAACATCAAACCACCTCTTTGCATAGTCAGGGACGCTATGGAGGAAAAATCACAAAGACTGCCAACCTAAGGTGGTCAAATCAAGACTCTTTGGCCGCTTTTTGACGGCAAAAGATCTAGGAAGTTAATAAAATTAAACAGGGATAAGCATAGGACAGTAATAGGGTTCTTGACAGGACACTGTCTCCTGAGGCAACACCCAAAGAGACTCAATTTGTCAGGTACGGATACTTGCAGATTCTGCGGAGATCTGTTTACAACCAGATGTTTACAAAAACAGGAAATAAAATAAAATATATCGCGAAAATCTCGATGAAAAATATACTTACGTCCAGGATATGGCCGCTGCTGTTGCTGACCTGCTCCTTGTGACGGTTGATGTTGTGGTTTTCCTTGTTGTTCTGAAAGAAAAGAAAATAAGACACCAAGCCTCAGTTGTTATTTTAATTTGATACCAAATTAATTATTTAAAAAGCAATTATCATAATTTGTGGTTTACTGGTGTTTGGGATTGAACTTTACCAATAGTTATGAACAATTCAGGTGAACAGAAAGTCGATGTGTGTTAAAGTATTGTGGGTGGAAAGATGAGTAGGAGAGCCGTCATTGAGAATCATGGGATTAGAGTCCGATATAAATTTTCCCAGTATGACACCTCTAGGATTGGTGATGGCAGACCCCCAAAGAACACTCCAGGCATTGACATCTACCGTTAACAAAATAGGAGGAATAGAGGAGGGAGAGAATGTGGAGGACATGGTTTCTCGTAAAAAGTTGATCAAAGTTCACCACTGTGAACTTAAGTGCAAGTTGTATCTCCAACGCCAAAGTTAGGATATTGGAGTTTAAGACGATTGGTTCATGCGGTATATTTTCCACGGGATTATATTCCCTGAAAATTTTAAATCGATACGGTAAGTACTTTTTGAGATATACACATTTTTGTTAAGGACGTCACGGATTGTTAAAAAAGTAGGCGGAGCACAAATCTCTCAATTGAGAGCGCATGGGAGTACGCGAGAGGGAAGAATGGCTCGTAGACAACATCAACTCGAGGTGCTAGAAGTTGCTATTGCTACGGAGGGTCCATCTTATGGCCATAGAATAGGTGACTCCATGTAAGTAAAAAAAAAGAAAATGTATCTATGTGTAAACTTCTTCCGAAACTTTAAAACGCGTTTTTCCCAAAACTATGTTTTCGAAGTCGGTGATCAAGATGTCCAAAAAACTGCTCAACCGATATCAGTCTGGAATTTGATCACAAGTTTCTCAGATACATTCCTCAGATATTGATCGAAGGAATAAGATTTCGGATAATTATTTCTATATTTTTAAACAATTTTGGTCGAAATTCGATTTTTTTACGAAGCCGCCGTTTTGCCAAAAATCAGAATTTCGATTATTCCTTCGATCAATACCTAGCTTTATCTATCCACTAAAATAATCTTTCGAGTTTTTTATTTCAGATGAACTAAACCGGACATATCGTGATCACAGCCGAACTACCTTTTCAGAAAAAATTCATAAAGTCTTTTTTCGTCCTTGCAACTGCGTATAACCCCTTAAAACCAGCTATGGTGACTGGCTCTATACGGTGGTAGTAAGACCCATACTTACATACGGCGCACTAGTATGGTGGAAAGTAACTAACAAGAAAACGATTTACGGAAAATTAGCGCCGGTTCAAAGAACGTCTATCAGATCAACTGAATTTGCAATTTTCACAGATGGCCCAAAAAGAGAGGAAGGAACAGGTTCTGGTATGCGGACGCAAGCAGTGTCTTCCAATCAGAGGTTCTGGCTGTCCTCAGGGCGGCTGAGCTAATGCAGATGAGATCGGTATCCGAAAGAGAGATCGCTATCTATTATACATCCATATCCATAGCCAGGCCACACTCAAGACAGTGGAATCATCCAACGTCAGCTCTGATACAGTCAGGGACTGTCGCACAGTGCTCAAGGCACTATGCAGTCAGAACCGGGTAAGACTGTGCGGTATTAAAGGAAATGAACAAGCGGACGAGCTTGCAAGAAAAGTAGTGCTACTCGACAATAGTAAGGTTGCCAACATCAAACCACCTCTTTGCATAGTCAGGGACACTATGGAGGAAAAATCACAAAGACTGCCAACCTAAGGTGGTCAAAATCAAGACTCTTTGGCCGCTTTTTGACGGCAAAAGATCTAGGAAGTTAATTTATTAAACAGGGATAAGCTTAGGACAATAATAGGATACCTGACAGGACACTGTCTCCTGAGGTAACACTCAAAGAGACTCAATTTGTCAGGTACGGATACTTGCAGATTCTGCGGAGATCTGTTTACAACCAGATGTTTACAAAAACAGGAAATAAAACAAAATATATCGCGAAAATCTCGATGAAAAATATACTTACGTCCAGGATATGGCCGCTGCTGTTGCTGACCTGCTCCTTGTGACGGTTGATGTTGTGGTTTTCCTTGTTGTTCTGAAAGAAAAGAAAATAAGACACCAAGCCTCAGTTGTTATTTTAATTTGATACCAAATTAATTATTTAAAAAGCAATTATCATAATTTGTGGTTTACTGGTGTTTGGGATTGAACTTTACCAATAGTTATGAACAATTCAGGTGAACAGAAAGTCGATGTGTGTTAAAGTATTGTGGGTGGAAAGATGAGTAGGAGAGCCGTCATTGAGAATCATGGGATTAGAGTCCGATATAAATTTTCCCAGTATGACACCTCTAGGATTGGTGATGGCAGACCCCCAAAGAACACTCCAGGCATTGACATCTACCGTTAACAAAATAGGAGGAATAGAGGAGGGAGAGAATGTGGAGGACATGGTTTCTCGTAAAAAGTTGATCAAAGTTCACCACTGTGAACTTAAGTGCAAGTTGTATCTCCAACGCCAAAGTTAGGATATTGGAGTTTAAGACGATTGGTTCATGCGGTATATTTTCCACGGGATTATATTCCCTGAAAATTTTAAATCGATACGGTAAGTACTTTTTGAGATATACACATTTTTGTTAAGGACGTCACGGATTGTTAAAAAAGTAGGCGGAGCACAAATCTCTCAATTGAGAGCGCATGGGAGTACGCGAGAGGGAAGAATGGCTCGTAGACAACATCAACTCGAGGTGCTAGAAGTTGCTATTGCTACGGAGGGTCCATCTTATGGCCATAGAATAGGTGACTCCATGTAAGTAAAAAAAAAGAAAATGTATCTATGTGTAAACTTCTTCCGAAACTTTAAAACGCGTTTTTCCCAAAACTATGTTTTCGAAGTCGGTGATCAAGATGTCCAAAAAACTGCTCAACCGATATCAGTCTGGAATTTGATCACAAGTTTCTCAGATACATTCCTCAGATATTGATCGAAGGAATAAGATTTCGGATAATTATTTCTATATTTTTAAACAATTTTGGTCGAAATTCGATTTTTTTACGAAGCCGCCGTTTTGCCAAAAATCAGAATTTCGATTATTCCTTCGATCAATACCTAGCTTTATCTATCCACTAAAATAATCTTTCGAGTTTTTTATTTCAGATGAACTAAACCGGACATATCGTGATCACAGCCGAACTACCTTTTCAGAAAAAATTCATAAAGTCTTTTTTCGTCCTTGCAACTGCGTATAACCCCTTAAAACCAGCTATGGTGACTGGCTCTATACGGTGGTAGTAAGACCCATACTTACATACGGCGCACTAGTATGGTGGAAAGTAACTAACAAGAAAACGATTTACGGAAAATTAGCGCCGGTTCAAAGAACGTCTATCAGATCAACTGAATTTGCAATTTTCACAGATGGCCCAAAAAGAGAGGAAGGAACAGGTTCTGGTATGCGGACGCAAGCAGTGTCTTCCAATCAGAGGTTCTGGCTGTCCTCAGGGCGGCTGAGCTAATGCAGATGAGATCGGTATCCGAAAGAGAGATCGCTATCTATTATACATCCATATCCATAGCCAGGCCACACTCAAGACAGTGGAATCATCCAACGTCAGCTCTGATACAGTCAGGGACTGTCGCACAGTGCTCAAGGCACTATGCAGTCAGAACCGGGTAAGACTGTGCGGTATTAAAGGAAATGAACAAGCGGACGAGCTTGCAAGAAAAGTAGTGCTACTCGACAATAGTAAGGTTGCCAACATCAAACCACCTCTTTGCATAGTCAGGGACACTATGGAGGAAAAATCACAAAGACTGCCAACCTAAGGTGGTCAAAATCAAGACTCTTTGGCCGCTTTTTGACGGCAAAAGATCTAGGAAGTTAATTTATTAAACAGGGATAAGCTTAGGACAATAATAGGATACCTGACAGGACACTGTCTCCTGAGGTAACACCCAAAGAGACTCAATTTGTCAGGTACGGATACTTGCAGATTCTGCGGAGATCTGTTTACAACCAGATGTTTACAAAAACAGGAAATAAAACAAAATATATCGCGAAAATCTCGATGAAAAATATACTTACGTCCAGGATATGGCCGCTGCTGTTGCTGACCTGCTCCTTGTGACGGTTGATGTTGTGGTTTTCCTTGTTGTTCTGAAAGAAAAGAAAATAAGACACCAAGCCTCAGTTGTTATTTTAATTTGATACCAAATTAATTATTTAAAAAGCAATTATCATAATTTGTGGTTTACTGGTGTTTGGGAGTGAACTTTACCAATAGTTATGAACAATTCAGGTGAACAGAAAGTCGATGTGTGTTAAAGTATTGTGGGTGGAAAGATGAGTAGGAGAGCCGTCATTGAGAATCATGGGATTAGAGTCCGATATAAATTTTCCCAGTATGACACCTCTAGGATTGGTGATGGCAGACCTCCAAGAACACTCCAGGCATTGACATCTACCGTTAACAAAATAGGAGGAATAGAGGAGGGAGAGAATGTGGAGGACATGGTTCTCGTAAAAAGTTGATCAAAGTTCACCACTGTGAACTTAAGTGCAAGTTGTATCTCCAACGCCAAAGTTAGGATATTGGAGTTTAAGACGATTGGTTCATGCGGTATATTTTCCACAGGATTATATTCCCTGGAAATTTTAAATCGATACGGTAAGTACTTTTTGAGATATACACATTTTTGTTAAGGACGTCACGGATTGTTAAAAAAGTAGGCGGAGCACAAATCTCTCACTTGAGAGCGCATGGGAGTACGCTAGAGGGAAGAATGGCTCGTAGACAACATCAACTCGAGGTGCTAGAAGTTGCTATTGCTGCGGAGGGTCCATCTTATGGCCATAGAATAGATGACTCCATGTAAGTAAAAAAAAAAGAAAATGTATCTATGTGTAAACTTCTTCCGAAACTTTAAAACGCGTTTTTCGCAAAACTATGTTTTCGAAGTCGGTGATCAAGATGTCTAAAAAACTGCTCAACCGATATCAGTCTGGAATGTGATCACAAGTTTCTCAGATACATTCCTCAGATATTGATCGAAGGAATAAGATTTCGGATAATTATTTCTATATTTTTAAACAATTTTGGTCGAAAATTCGATTTTTTTACGAAGCCGCCGTTTTGCCAAAAATCAGAATTTCGATTATTCCTTCGATCAATACCTAGCTTTATCTATCCACTAAAATAATCTTTCGAGTTTTTTATTTCAGATGAACTAAACCGGACATATCGTGATCACAGCCGAACTACCTTTTCAGAAAAAATTCATAAAGTCTTTTTTCGTCCTTGCAACTGCGTATAACCCCTTAAAACCAGCTATGGTGACTGGCTCTATACGGTGGTAGTAAGACCCATACTTACATACGGCGCACTAGTATGGTGGAAAGTAACAAATAAGAAAACGATTTACGGAAAATTAGCGCCGGTTCAAAGAACGTCTATCAGATCAACTGAATTTGCAATTTTCACAGATGGCCCAAAAAGAGAGGAAGGAACAGGTTCTGGTATGCGGACGCAAGCAGTGTCTTCCAATCAGAGGTTCTGGATGTCCTCAGGGCGGCTGAGCTAATGCAGATGAGATCGGTATCCGAAAGAGAGATCGCTGTCTATTATACATCCATATCCATAGCCAGGCCACACTCAAGACAGTGGAATCAACCACCGTTAACTCTGATACAGTCAGAGGCACTATGCAGTCAGAACCGGGTAAGACTGTGCTGAGTGCAGGACACTGCGGTATTAAAGGAAATAAACAAGCAGACGAGCTTGCAAGAAAAGTAGGGCTACTCGACAATAGTAAGGTTGCCAACATCAAACCACCTCTTTGCATAGTCAGGGACGCTATGGAGGAAAAATCACAAAGACTGCCAACCTAAGGTGGACAAATCAAGACTCTTTGGCCGCTTTTTGACGGCAAAAGATCTAGGAAGTTAATAAAATTAAACAGGGATAAGCATAGGACAGTAATAGGATTCCTGACAGGACACTGTCTCCTGAGGCAACACTCAAAGAGACTCAATTTGTCAGGTACGGATACTTGCAGATTCTGCGGAGATCTGTTTACAACCAGATGTTTACAAAAACAGGAAATAAAACAAAATATATCGCGAAAATCTCGATGAAAAATAGACTTACGTTCAGAATATGGCCGCTGCTGTTGCTGACCTGCTCCTTGCGACGGTTGATATTGTGGTTTTCCTTGTTGTTCTGAAAGAAAAGAAAATAAGACACCAAGCCTCAGTTGTTATTTTAATTTGATACCAAATTAATTATTTAAAAAGCAATTATCATAATTTGTGGTTTACTGGTGTTTGGGAGTGAACTTTACCAATAGTTATGAACAATTCAGGTGAACAGAAAGTCGATGTGTGTTAAAGTATTGTGGGTGGAAAGATGAGTAGGAGAGCCGTCATTGAGAATCATGGGATTAGAGTCCGATATAAATTTTCCCAGTATGACACCTCTAGGATTGGTGATGGCAGACCCCCAAAGAACACTCCAGGCATTGACATCTACCGTTAACAAAATAGGAGGAATAGAGTAGGGAGAGAATGTGGAGGACATGGTTTCTCGTAAAAAGTTGATCAAAGTTCACCACTGTGAACTTAAGTGCAAGTTGTATCTCCACCGCCAAAGTTAGGATATTGGAGTTTAAGACGATTGGTTCATGCGGTATATTTTCCACGGGATTATATTCCCTGAAAATTTTAAATCGATACGGTAAGTACTTTTTGAGATATACACATTTTTGTTAAGGACGTCACGGATTGTTAAAAAAGTAGGCGGAGCACAAATCTCTCACTTGAGAGCGCATGGGAGTACGCTAGAGGGAAGAATGGCTCGTAGACAACATCAACTCGAGGTGCTAGAAGTTGCTATTGCTAAGGAGGGTCCATCTTATGGCCATAGAATAGATGACTCCATGTAAGTAAAAAAAAAGAAAATGTATCTATGTGTAAACTTCTTCCGAAACTTTAAAACGCGTTTTCCCCAAAACGATGTTTTCGAAGTCGGTGATCAAGATGTCTAAAAAACTGCTCAACCGATATCAGTCTGGAATTTGATCACAAGTTTCTCAGATACATTCCTCAGATATTGATCGAAGGAATAAGATTTCGGATAATTATTTCTATATTTTTAAACAATTTTGGTCGAAAATTCGATTTTTTTACGAAGCCGCCGTTTTGCCAAAAATCAGAATTTCGATTATTCCTTCGATCAATACCTAGCTTTATCTATCCACTAAAATAATCTTTCGAGTTTTTTATTTCAGATGAACTAAACCGGACATATCGTGATCACCGCCGAACTACCTTTTCAGAAAAAATTCATAAAGTCTTTTTTCGTCCTTGCAACTGCGTATAACCCCTTAAAACCAGCTATGGTGACTGGCTCTATACGGTGGTGGTAATACCCATACTTACATACGGCGCACTAGTATGGTGGAAAGTAACAAACAAGAAAACGATTTACGGAAAATTAGCGCCGGTTCAAAGAACGTCTATCAGATCAAATGAAATTTCAATTTTCACAGATGGCCCAAAAACAGAGGAAGAATTAGGTTCTGGTATGCGGACGCAAGCAGTGTCTTCCAATCAGAGGTTCTGGATTGGCTGAGCTAATGCAGATGAGATCGGTATCCGAAAGAGAGATCGCTATCTATTATACATCCATATCCATAGCCAGGCCAAACTCAAGGCAGTGGAATCAACCAACAATACAAAAATAGGAAATAAAACAAAATATATCGCGAAAATCTCGATGAAAAATAGACTTACGTCCAGGATATGGCCGCTGCTGTTGCTGACCTGCTCCTTGTGACGGTTGATGTTGTGGTTTTCCTTGTTGTTCTGAAAGAAAAGAAAATAAGACACCAAGCCTCAGTTGTTATTTTAATTTGATACCAAATTTATTTAAAAAGCAATTATCATAATTATTTTAATTTCCATGTAATATATGTATGTATATACTCGTATGTACTAGGCTTATAACACCAACTAATGTTAGGAGTAAAACGATAAATAAGTTTTTTTTTGAGTATTTGCTTACAGATAAAGTTCTGTTTATGTAACTAACCACAAATTTATACATGTACATTTAAATGCATGTATGTATGATACTATGCATCAGATACGAGACTATAGCCAGAAGGCCAGTCTTGTACTTTGGCAGGTGTGCAGTAACCCTCCTCCCTCGAAAATTAGCTCCAAGCCGATTACTGCCCGCAAACTATGACCCACATCGAAGTTACATTTTCAGTTTTCTATATTCAACTGTCGATGAAGCTAACGACATTTACGAGTACAAGGCACCTAAACACAATTTACGAGTATCGATTGATACCTCTGCATAAATACAGTAGTCAGAACTTAAGGAGAGCTTCGTATGACAAACTTTTCGAAATGAATTTATTAGCCACAAACGGGCACCATTATGTTGTAGAAGCAACTTCGCGGCATCTTCGAAGATTTTTTCGTGGTAACAAAACGACATCACTACTCTGGTCAAAAAAGGCTCGTGGCATGAGGAACGTTTTCCCCCGAAAATCAGAATTTAATCAGAATTTTTAAAATGTTAATATAGCTTCACGAAATGAATAATGTGAAGAAACTTGTAATGATCATATCATATCATATAGCCAAAATGCAAGCTTAGAGAAAATGTTTTCTTGTTGGATTTATAGATTTTTCCATTATACAATTTCATGTCGATAGAAAACAAATTATGTATATTATGTCCTTTTATGATTGTTTGATTCAGTGTGGTGTTTATTTTCTTAAACAATGTTCACCTTTTTTGAAAATTCCTTGTGATTGTGATGCGGTTTATCATAAAATACCACATACGGATACAACAAATCTAGCAATTTGTTCATTTTATCAATAATTTGCTATGCACTGAATTATTTAAATTCCCGTATATATGTTGCATTTTAAAATAACACGCATAGGTTTATTCTGCAGTATATGTAGTATTAAATATTAAAATTAGATTGCATAACCTTATACGCATGCCCTTTGGAATTAAATTTCGAATCTATTAATTATTATTATTATTATTTATTTATTAACAATTAGTTCAAACTAAATGCTAACTAAAACTAATAAGCACTAGCTGTAGTGGCTATCGGCTTTAATTTAAATCTTAGTGGTTTAAATATTCAAATTGCATATTTTGACTATATTAAAGATATGGTTAATGTTTTCCGGTGAAAGGTCTCGTAACGATTCGTGTGGAGTAGCACTTGTTTTTAACAGGTGTTTAAATAGTCTGGTGGATGGGCAGTCTACTAGCCCAAGTAGGTGCATCATGTCGACCGTTAGAGAGCACGTGGGGCAGGTTGGTGGTGTTTCCTTTTTTAAGAGATGTTGATGGGTTGTGCAGGTATGCCCTAGGCGTAGTCGGACAAAAGTCGGAATTAATGGTCGTGATATAGCAGGGTGGTTACGGAAGGACCTGTCCGAAATAATAAAAGTGTAGTGGTGTTTGTATTGGGACCAATCTGTTAGCAATCTATTAATACCGCTTAGTATTTAATGCTATTCACATATTGAATAATATTCCCATCTATTCGTCAATCTTAAATTTCATAAATGTATATGTTGTTTACAGGGGGTGTTCAAAATATTAGGAAAACTGCAAAAATTTCATTAAAAATATGAAAACAATCCCAGAACGAAATCGTGCCTTAAAAAAAGTTAAGGGAGGCGTGACAAAATATTAAAAGAAAAAAATTGTTTCCTCTATACATTATGAATAAATATGATAAATCTTAAAACTATAATGTTGCATTTTTTATTTCATGCTCCAAAATCAAAATCCACAGCAATAAACAAAAAATATGTGAAAAAAATGCAGTGTTCCTAATATTTTGAACACCCTCTGTACATTCAATTTCAATTTGTTCATTTGAAGCCACTGGCTTTGCAAGTTTCGCATGCAGTTTCTCGCGTATACATATGACACCAACTTATGTTAGCTTTGCCAGGTACAGGCCTTTTATGGAAATGTATAGAAAAGACATGTTTACAAAATGAATAAATAAATTTATTAATAAACTAGAGATGTTTTTATGAAAATCTTGCAAAAAAAATAATTACCGGCAGCGGATGACGTAGAAGGGCCAGCGGTTGGTTTCGGGCCTTGCTGTTGTTTCTTACTTTCGCCTTCTTGCGGTTTAGTTTCCTGTTTGGCTTGTTGATCTACAAAAATAAAAACAGTAATTAAAAAATAAAAAATAAAGAAAAATTAACAAAATTTAACATTATAGTAACATAGTAACATTATGGCGCACCAAAATATTTCCGAGATATGTAAATGCGAATTTTCAAAAAAAAAAAAAAAAATAAATAAATAAATAAAAAAATTTTGTTTTTGAAGACCAATATGTGTTAAGTATGAATTAACCATTAATTGGCTATAAATCGAGTCCAGCTGGATGCTCTAGGTTTAATACATTAGAAGTTATAAATAAATAATTGTGGGTACCCACTTCTCTGAGGGAACTTTTTTTAAGCCCCCTCCCACTCAGTGTTGAAGATAGACCCCACCACGATTTTTTTTCATGACATGAACTAATGAATCAGATCCCAAAACATCTGTATCCCAAACCGGGATAGACAAAGTTAAAAAATTCCAACCTGAATATTGTGTAAATTACAACTCGATTACTGAAATATTTGTACCTATACATGGGAGTTCCGGATAATGTAGCAAAGACTTTAAGTGGACATATAACATAGATAGATACTTTGACTACGTTATCAACAATTTACATACAGAAACAGTCACCGACGTGCTCTGGTAGCGAATAGATCGTGTGAGCAGTGTGTTATTCTCAGAGTGAAAAAAAAAAAAAAATAATATCCGTTTTCTTTTTCTATTTTCAATCGCAGCTTGCGATCCATTACTTCTTTTTGAGTTTTCTCTGCCCTTTCTTTGTTTACTGATCGCGTGTTTTTTTTTTTTTTTTGCTACTTACGCGTGTGTTTTTACTAAATAAAAATGGCCCCCAGGCCAAATAAAACGGGAAATTTAATTTAAATAATTAAATTAAACCTAATCTAATTTTTTTTATAGATTTCCCAGAATTGCCACAAGTCCACTACAAAAAAATCCAAGATTTATTATTATCTCCCCCAAAAATACTGATAATCCTATTTCTTCGCTCAGTCCATTTTTACTAAAAAAAGCAATAGATGGTGTCAGTAAAGAATATGATCAAATTTCCTTGATTCGGGATGGGAACATCCTTCTATTGGCAAGATCACAAAAAGTTGCTGACCTTTTCCTCAAACTAAACAATATTGCCGGCATTTGCCCAGTAGCAGTTAAGCTTCACGATAAACTTAATTCAACAAAAGGAATCGTCTATGCGCCATGTTTAATTAACGTACCTGAATCTGAAATTATCTCCGAAATGAAATCCCAAGGGGTAACTGAAGTTTTCAAATTTACCAAATCTGTTAACGGCACTCGTAAGCCAACTGGTCTACTTTTAATGACTTTTGACATGTTTCAAGCTCCTTCTTCAGTCGAAATTGGCTGGTACAAGGCTAAGATTAGGGAATATATCCCTAATCCAATGAGGTGTCGTAACTGTCAGTTGCTTGGTCATACAGCTAAGCGCTGCGGGGATATCGCAAAATGCGATGTTTGTAGCCTACCGCCCCATTCTCCATTTGACTGTACACGCTCCATGTACGCCAACTGTGGACTTCATCATCCCTCATCCTCAAAAACATGTCCTAAATATCTCCAAGCTAAAGAATTAATGACAATTAAAACAAGGAATAAGTGCTCTATGACTGACGCCAAACGCTTATATAACCAAACACATGATACCGGAACAATCCCTCTCAATTCAACTTATTCTGATGCATCCAAAACTAACAATAAATCTATCAGCTCTGTTTCAAAACAATCCAATGCAGGCAACAAAGCTATTATCCCCCCATCTAAACAAACAAAAAATAACCCAACAACAGCAATTCTGTCCGCTGTGTCTCAACCCCATTTAAATAGCCCAGCATCTTTATCCAGCAATCTTTCGAACCCAATTTGCCCTCAAACTTCTTCTAACACCCAACATATTTCTAACTCCCCTGCCGCCATTAATAAAAATATTGTATCCAGTTCTCAAATCGTTTCAGATAAACCAATCTTGTCCTCTGATGCCACCCCTATCTCTCCGCTAAAAAAAATGTACAACCAATTCAACTACTCTATCACCTTTATTAAAAGTAACGCAAACTCTTGACCTTAATCAGGAATATCACATTTCTTTATCTGATTCCGATACTGATGACAACACGCAGCAAAAATAGTACAAACACTTACTCCCTCCCCGCTCTACCTGGTGTGCAGTATAACCCTCACTTACTCCCTCAGTCATCTTTTTATCCCATCATTTTCCGAGTCTTACAGTGGAATATAAAAGGTCTTTGGAACAATTTTGAACTCTCTCTTCTCATAAGAGAACCCCAACCTTGCCTCATTTCTCTTCAAGAAACTCACTTCCCTGTTAACTCCAATCCTACCGTCTCATAACTATATCTAGGTTACTTTAATAATCTCCCCCAAATACTACGTCCAAACAAGGTATTGGGCTTCTAATTAGGAACGACATCCCACATAACCCCATCCCTATCACTCCCAACATCTCAGTTGTGGCTCTTGAAATTACACTCAAAAGAAAATTCACTTATGTGGGACTCTACATTCCTCCGGAACAAATCATTACAAAGCAAGACCTATATAATATTTTATCGTAAGTCAAAACTCCTGTCATCTTTGGTGGGGATATAAATGCATGGAGCTCTCTATGGGGATCAACTTCAACTAATTCAAGAGGTCGCATATTCGAGGAATTTTTAACTAACTCCAATCTTCTTATCCTTAATGAAGGGACCCCTACACATTTCTCCAGCCACAACACTTTTGTCCACATAGACCTTACCTGTTGTTCCCCTCAATTATACCCAAGAACCCATTGGGCTGTCCTCGATGACCTTCACAACAGTGACCATTTTCCAATCTTAATTTCTATTACCCTTAACAATTTAAAAAAAATCACCTTTCCGCAGCCTAAATTTATAACCCGTTTAGCAGACTGGTCCATATTCCAAAACTCCTTTTCTATTGTGAAAACTTTTGATCCTATTGGCAACGTTAACAGAGCTTCTGTAATTCTCCAAAAATCTATTAGATCTGCCGCGAACGTCTCAATTCCCCAATCAGTTCCCAAACCCGTCAAGTCTACGGTGCCCTGGTGGAACCCGAAACTAAATGAATTAAGGAACACCAAAATGGTCTTATGGAGAAATTTAAAAAAAAAAAGCCGTTGCTTAGTAATCTTATTGCATATAAGAGAGCAAATGCAATCTTTAGAAGGCAACTCAAAATTGACAAAAGAAAAACCTTTGACCAATTCACCAGCTCCATTAATACCAATACCTCTATTACCAGCATTTGGAAAAAAATAAGACGTCTTAGTGGTCTTCCTTCCTCATCACGAACCATTCGGTGCATCAGATCTAATTCCACTTCTTTAATTACACCTCAAGAAATCAGCAATCATTTCGCCCATACATGGAAAATCAGTTCAGAAGACAACAGTTTCCATCAAAATTTCGTTAATGAAAAATTAAATGTTCTCTGACAACCCTACTTTTATCCTCATAACAAGGCTGCGTTTATAATTGAAAAATCTATTTCTTTAACAGAACTTGAGACGTGTCTTGTCAATCTGAAAGGGAAAAGTCCAGGCAGAGATAAGCTGTCATATCCCATGTTTAAAAACCTCCCTAATGAAATAAAGCTCAATTTACTTCAACTTTACAACCATGTTTTCTCGAGCGGCACCATACCTCAAATTTGGAAAACTGCCACTGTTATCCCTATTCTTAAACCAAACCAAAACGTTCATGTTGTTAACGGGTACCGTCCTATCTTTCTTTTGCCTTGTATATCGAAAATCTTGCAGAAAATCATTAGCAAACGGCTTCTTTGGTATATAGTTAAAAAGAACTTAGTCAGTCCTAATCAAGTTGCTTTCAAACCCAATCAAGGATGCATAGATGCCTTGTTATATACTGACCATCTCATATCGACTGCATTATCTGCCAAAAATCATGTTACTATCCTGTCACTAGACTTTCTTAAAGCCTTCGACAGAATCGGTATCCATATGGTTCTTAATAAGTTAAAAGAATGGGGTATAGGCCCAAAAATATCCAACTTTATCAAAGCTTTCCTTTCTGACAGAAAGTTTTGTGTTAATAATACCTATTCTCGAACGGCTGCTCTGCAAAATGGCATCCCCCAGGGCTCACCTTTATCAGTGGTGTTATTCATAATTGCTTTTGATGACGTCAGTCGAATAATCTTAGCATACAAGAACATCTACCACTGCATCTACGCTGACGACGTTTTTATTTTAAGTAAAAACAACAGCAACACTGACACTGTAACCAATTTTTCACACATTCTGCAGGAAATTGATGATTGGGGAACTCGTTCGGGGGCAAGCCTCTCGTTACAAAAAAGCAAGATTCTACATATATGCAGGAAAAAAATATGCTCGGGTTTGTCTGTGCAAATCAACGGAATCCAACTACAAAACGTCCCCAATCTTCCTCTATTAGGATTAATATTCAACAATAAATGCAATTGGAAAAATCATTGCATAGAATTGAGAAAGAACCTTATTCCCCGAATTAACATTATAAAATTTTTTCCTCGAGCAAGTGTAAAATCCACATTAACACCTTATGCTATCTAACCAAAATACTCATATTAAACAAATTAGATTACGGTTTGTACATCTATTGCAACTGTCCTAAATCTGTTTCGGGTATTTTGAAGCCATCCTATCACCAAGCAATTCGTAGATCTGTCTTTGCTTTCCCTACCACCACCATGAAGAACATTTTGGCTGAATCCGGTTTACCATCTCTAGAAGAAAAACACTTACAGGCAAATTTAAGACTATGCTCGAAATTCCTCTTCCCTCCTAAGTCTATTGCTGGCAATACCATTATCACTTCTCTTTGCTCCCGCCGAAACAAAAGGCTTCCTTCTGCAATAAATCGTATTTGGCACCTCTTAAAAGAATCCAATTTACCACAAAAAGTTTTTCGAATTTCAACCCCCTGCTTTCCTCCATGGTACATCGATCCCAGCAATTTTATCTTATCTCTAGCAATCTACCCTAAAAATAATACCCCTCCAAGATTATTTCGTGCAACTTTTGAATCTACCAAAATAGATCTTATGGCAAAAGGCTGGCAATTAATTTTTTCCGATGGCTCTAAAAATCAATATCAAACTAGTTTTGCAGTAACCACTACTAATAGAAATCTAATTAAACATGGCTCTCTCCCAGAATTTGCCTCAATTTTTACAGCCGAAGCTACAGCTCTTACGGAAGCATGCAATTACGCTGTAAGGTCTAAAGGATAGTGGGTGCTTTGTACTGACAGCCTTTCCGTTATTAAAGCTATTCTTAACCTAAACAATACCTCGCCAATAATCTCCAAACTAAAAGATGCAATTATTAGACAACATAATTCATTGAAAGTCATGTGGGTTCCTAGCCACGTTGGTATCTTGGGCAATGAAATTGCAGATTGTGCCGCTAGTAGGGTGATTCTCTATCCGACTTTAACCTTTGACTGCATAAACAAGGCAGATTACTCTAAGCTTATTAAAAGCATAATTATTGACAAAGAGCAAACTACGTGGCAGGCATATTCCCACTACTATAAATCCATGAATCCCAATAAAAATCCTCCGACCTATCCTGTGTTACCAAAAAAAGCCATAGTTAAGTTTGTCCGATTGCGTCTGGGTCACACTAAATTAACTCATCAACATCCACTTAAGAATGAAAGCCCGCCAAACTGTCAAAAGTGCAACCAAACTTTTAACCTTCAACATCTTCTACAACATCTCGAGGAATTGCATACCCACAACATTCAAGACTTGCTAAAAAACATCACTGCCGCAAATATAATAACTATCCACGATCTCGTTAATACCCTTAACTTTATCATATAAATCTTTTAACCTGGAGAGCGGATGGCCTTTGCTGCTACACCTCCTAAATATTAAACCTAATTAGTTATTTTAAAATAACTAATCTAGAGAATCATAATAATAATAATACATACAGAGATTTGATAGAATTTTTTATCTTTCAACTGGAACATTTTTTATTATTGTAGAATTACGAGGGGCGTTCAACATATTCTCGGTATCGGGGTGAAGCTGTGGTTGTATATATAAATTGACTTATTTATCAAGTAATACTATTATTTTAGTGCATTCATGTAAAATTTCATATAAATGTGATTATTAATTCGCGTTTTATCTCTAGTTAAAAAGAATCATAATGGCAACTGAGACGATGATGGTGAAAATTGGGCATCGCGCTGTAATTAAATTTCTCACTAAGCAAGGAAAAAGTCAAAAAACTATTCATGAAGAGATGGTGGTTGTTTACCAGGGTTCCGCACCTTCATTATCAACTGTGCAAAAGTGGTCAAGTGAGTTCAAGAGAGGCAGAGAGAGCATTGAAGACGACCCCCGCTCCGGCGCCCCGGCTACTGCTTGTACGGGAGAAAGCATCAAAGAAGTCGAAAAACTTGTTCTTGAGGATGCCCGAATAAAGGTGAAAATGATGGCAGAGATCACCAAGCTTTCAATTGGTACCATTCACACCATTCTTCATGACCATCTTAACCTTTCAAAGGTCAGTGCAAGGTGGGTGCCACGAATGCTCACAGCGCCTCAGAAAAAAAGTGAGAATCGCATGCTGTAGAGAGCTTTTGGAGATGTGTAGTGAGAACGCGGACGGTGTTATGGATCGAATTGTTACTGGGGACGAAATATGGGTCCACCACTATGACCCTGAAAGCAAACAAGAGTCCATGCAGTGGCATAAAAAAGGAACAGACCCCCCGAAGAAGTTCAAAGTCACTCCGTCTACCGGGAAGCTCAGACCACAGTTTTTTGGGACTCAAAGGGAATCTTGTCATTGAGTACAAAAAAAAAGGTGAAACCATCAACGCCACATCCTACGCTTCCACTTTGGATAATTTGCGGGAGGAAATTAAAAAGAAAAGACGGGGTGTTGCTTCTTCATGACAACGCTCCTGTTCACACGGCGCGAGTTTCCAAGGCTGCTGCGCGAGATTGTGGTTTCGCAGAAATCCAACACCCACCCTATAGTCCAGACCTTGCCCCTAGTGATTATTTCCTGTTTCCGGATTTGAAAAAATGTCTTCGTGGAAAAAGATTTTCGGACGATGAAAAACTCAAGTCGGCAATAAATGGGTATTTTGCAGAGAAAGAGGAAATTTATTTTTTTGAGGGTTTAAAAAAGCTTATCTCAAGACGTAACAAATGCATTGATGTTAGGGGAGATTATATTGAAAAATAAAAACAATTTAAATTGAATTCGCATTTTCCTTCATATCGATACCGAGAATATATTGAACGCCCCTCGTAAGTTTCGAGTTTTATGAAAATTTTAAAGTTTAAAAATTTAACTCTAGAGGAAATTACAAGAAAAACCTCTAATATGAAAAAATAATGAAAAAAAAGGCTTTGACTAGAATCAATTTATGGAACAATAAATAAAAATAAATCAATAAATTCATAATAAACAAATATATTAGTAAACAAATTAATAAACGTAATAAATAACTATGTATATAATTAAGTAAATAAATAATAAACATATAAATATATAAATAATTAAATAAATAAATAAATAAATAATAGAAAATATGTGCAAAAATAAAAAAAATTAAAAATAGAAAATGGCGAACCAACAAATGAAGTAAATAAATAAGTATATATGTATTTAACTAACATTTAAACAATATTATGAATTTTATAAACTTCTTTTACTTGTACTAGGTATTTGCATTTAGTTCGTTTATGAGAGGATTATCAGCGAAATACTCGTAGCATCGCTTAAGAAATGTCGGGCTAGATTTAACAATCTCATTAGAGATCAATTCAACATTCTTTTTTTTTTTATGTATATCGCAGGCAAGATCTTATTTTGAGGTACTTGAAGTTTTTTGATATGGCATTTTGCAGTCTCCCTATACTTGGCACCCATAAAGTAAAATTTACTGAAATATCAGTTTATAATTTTGTTTTCAGAAGATAGGAACCATTTCCTATTAAGGGGTTACATACCTTTTTCCGCTCAAAAACGGAGCGTTCTTCAAGATTTTTTTTCGCTACGATATTAAATTAATATAAAAAAAGTAAAATATACATTGTGTAAAGTATTCCTTGACGAATACAAAACTTTATTGACAATTGAAGAAAAACAATTATAAAGTATACATTTCGCCCATCTCCGAAAACATCTCTTCAAAAACGTGTTGGGCGGTACCAGGAATATCTCTGGTAGGTTTCATTTAAAACAAAAAACAAAAAAAACCTGTTAAAGTAGATGAATAAAACCAGTCTCTATCATAGCCGTTTTCAAAAATATTTATTTTTAACAAAATGGCAGCTTTTTGAACGTACGAGGCTATTTTTGACTAAAAAACTAGTCACATTTTTATTTATAACAAATCTAAAAATTAAGATATCAAAAAAATCCTACTTAGGAGACTAGATAATGGTATTAAGAATATCCGTGCGAAATGGCATGCAAATCGGTCGAGTGGTTCAAGAGATATTTCTGCTATGACTCGGAAAACACTGTTTCGAGAAAAACGCAAACGAAATGCAAAATCTGCAGTGTCTTGCCTGCGTGGCTTCGAAAGCAAAACTGACAATGTTTGAAACAAGGTTTAAATCTATTGCTAAGCAGGTATAAATATTTGCGAGGGCACTGACCCGTCATTAGAGAAGGTAGGAAGGTAGAGCAGGCACGCAGCTGCTCATGTCCCTAATGAGCGCTCCGACCGGTCCGACGTCTAACGGTCATAACTTTCTTAATTATTGAAATTTTTTTGCAAAACTCTTGCGGCATTTGAATTGCAAAAGAATATAGAATTTTTTTCATGCAAAAATGCGGAGAAACGTATGTAACCCCTTAATAAAACGATAAAGCATTTTAATGGCAATAACAATTTTCTTAAGCGTGCGACTTATATGATCGCTAAAAGTTAGTTTTTTGCTCACACATATACCTAAATATATAACGGAGGACTCCCACTTGATGTCTACCCCATTCAAATTCAATTCTCTACTGAAAAGATAACAAGCCTATTTTTTTTTCGGGTGAAAAAGATGGCTCGCATTTTCCCCTCATTTAATTTGATTTTCCATTTATTGTAATAATTTTGTAATATTTCCATCGCATTTTCTAATTTCTTCTAAATGTCAAGAGCTAACTCATGCCGTAAATTGCCATATCATCAACAAAGATAGCACAACCTCACAATCTTGAAGATTTGGAAAATCAGATGTAAAAATGCTACATACGAGTACAGTACTTTGTTTGTGTAAGTCTGCGTACACTGCACTTCTATCATTATTTGTATATATTTATTGATGTTCAGCACTTTAAATCGGTTATATCTCAATTTTTATTTTATAATGGAATGTTCCTCTACTAATTCCAATTTCGACTAAGCAATTAAAAAAAAAAAAATTGCGATAAAATAAAATGTACCACCACGTCAAACAAATGGTTTGCAAAAGTCTGCGTACAATAATATTTTCTCTCATTTTCTTAAACTTGTTTGAGGCTAAATTGCTTTTTGGAACAGCGCTGCTTTTTTATTTATATTATCTGAAAGATCATATACTGTTAAGTAATCTAAAGGTGAGCTTGCTGAAACAAGCCCAGTTAGCAAAATCAGTTTTGAATTTGTGGTTTACTGGTGTTTGGGAGTGAACTTTACCAATAGTCATAGTGGTTATTATAGGAAAATGATCACTATTAAATAGATCATCTAAAATTTCCCAGGACGTCTTTAGGAACAATTCAGGTGAACAGCAAGTCGATGTGTGTTAAAGTGTTGTAGGTGAAAAGATGAGTAGGAAAGCCGTCATTGAGAATCATAAGATTAGGGTCCGATATAAATTTTTCCAGTATGACACCTTTAGGATTGGTGATGGCAGACCCCCAAAGAACACTCCAGGCATTGACATCTACCGTTAACAAAATAGGAGGAATAGAGGAGGGAGACAACGTGGAGGACATGGTTTCTCGTAAAAAGTTGATCAGGTAGAATATAAATACACACCACTGTGAACTTAAGTGCAAGTTGTATCTCCGACGACAAACTTAGGATATTGGAGTTTAAGACGATTGGTTCATGCGAGATATTTTTTTTATCAAGACACCTATACCTTGATTGACTGTCAAATTATGGGGAAAGTTATAGAAATACCCTAGATATGATTTTTGAGTATGGGCGTGTTTCTTGCATCGATATGATACAGGGGTTATATTGATTTATCAGCACATTAAGTTCGTCATAATTTTTTAAATAACCTTATATATTCCATTTATAAAATAGGTATTCATTTTTGGTCGTTTGAAATTATATTTAGGCAGACATGCCAAATTTCAGTGCGATACTGTCTTTAGTTTTGTTTTGACAGCTGATTGTTGTTGACGTGTTTGGCATCATGTTAAGTATGGACAAAAACGATTTTCGTTCTCTCTAAAACATTATTTTTTGTGAGGCGAAACGGCGAAGGAAACAAAAGAAAAGTTGGATAAATATTATGGGGCTAATGCTCCGTCAGATTACACCGTCAAATATTGCTTTCGAGAGTGTCGTGGTGGCCGCAACTCCACTACCGATCAAGTCCGCAGCGGCAGGCCCTCCGATGCGGTTACAGTGGACAATGTCAAAAAAATACATGAAATCGTGTTGGCTGACCAGAAGTGATACCACAAAAATTAGTACTGAGCGCACACGCCATATTTTGGGCAATATTCTGCATATGAAAAAGTTATCCTGCCGCTGGGTGCCGCGCATGCTCACTCCTGACCAAAAACACGAACGCGAGAGCACTTCGAAAAAGAGTTTGGACCTGCTGATGTGGAATCGGACGGGCTTTTGGCATCGATTGGTAACTGTTGATGAAACTTGGATCCACTATTACACACCCTAGAACAGAATGAGTGCCCGGCAATGGACTGAAGCCGGCACGAGTGATCCGAAGCGGCCGAGGGAGGCTCGATGGGTCGGAAAGGTTATGGCGTTGGTTTTCTGGGATTGTCATGGCATACTCTTCGTGGACTACCTCGAAAAAGGAAAAACCATCAACAGCGAGTATTACTGTGCATTATTGGAGCGATTGAAGGCCGAAATCGCTGCAAAACGGCCTCACATGAAGCGAAAAACAATTTTGTTTTTGCAAGACAATGCGCCGGCGCATAAAAGCATCGCAACCACGGCTAAAATCAATGACTTACGGCTCCAATTGCTGTCGCATCCACCGGATTCGAACGATTTTGCTCCCTCGGACTATTATCTCTTCCCAAACCTCAAAAGATGGCTCATCAATAAAAATTCCACTCACGCGAGGAAATCATCGACGCCACGGAGGAGTATTTTGCAGACCTTCCGGAAAATTACTTTTCGGACGGGATCAAGAAGTTGGAAAATCGCTGTAATAAGTGTATCAAGCTAAAAGGGGACTACAGAGCGTGTTCAAAATATTAGGAACACTGCAAAAATTTCATTAAAAATATTAAAACAATGCCAGAACTAATTCGTGCCTTAAAAAAAAATTAAGGGAGGCATGACAAAATATTAAAAGAAAAAAATTGTTTCCTCAATAAACAATGAAAAAATATAATAAATCTTAAAACTGTAAAGTTGAATTTTTTATTGCATGCTCCAAAATCAAAATCACAGCAATATACAAAAAATATGTGGAAAAAATGCAGTGTTCCTAATATTTTGAACACCCCCTGTATATTGAATAAATTAAAAAAAAAATATTTTGAACACCCTCTGTATATTGAATAAAATAAAAAAACATTTAAAAAAAAATGTTTACTCTTTTCGCATCTTTTAGCTGTATGCCAAGAAGGTGACAGTTACAACATCTCACGGATGTACTCTGGAATCTTGGTCTTATACCATGGTATTTCTACAGCTGTAAGCGGTTTGTAGCGATCTAAAGTGAAAAGCATGAGCCCGGTAGTACGTCGGGTGTCTTCAATGGTTTTGTAAATTTATATACAATACGTAGGCGATCAGGCATTTTAATTTTTTTGTATTTGTATTTTGTATGCCCGTGTGGTTCAACGTGAGAGCAAGATTAATGGAATAGGTTCGTGTATTTTAGAGCCTTCGATTATACAGAATACCAGAGTCGGAGTACATAAAGTTCTATCCTGATGGGGTCTTGTATTATAGGTCAAACCTAATAATAGTGGACAATTTCGTAATTAAGTTGACTTGAAGGAACATTTCTAGAGCAATGGCTTCAACTAACAACCTTATCTTCATGTTCCTATTTTTGATAGTATAGGGCTATAATCCAGGATGTCGGTGTCGCTTATCTTCAACGTCGATCGAAGAGTTGCGGACAAACGGCACAACAAAGCCAGGGACGCAGGACACGGCAATTAGGAGAGTTTTTGATTCAATACGACTGTAGGTAGTACCAGGTATTTTGATAGCTTGATGAAATAAGGGAAACTCCGTCGTTTCCTTCTAAGTTGAAGTAGCAAAGTTGATACGCTTAATTTAGGAATGGCCGTCTAACATAGTTTAAGTATGTTTAAGGTAGGATAAGATTATAAAAAAAAAATAAATAAAGATCGGTATACATCGCATATATACACATAAGACAAAAAAAAAAAACGAATTAAAAAAAGGACATACGTATTTAATTAATTAGTTACGTAGATTAAGATATATGTAAGTAAATTAAAGCAATCAAGTTACGTCGAAAGACATACGAGTGCATACATACGAGTACATGTACAGTGAGCGCATTTTCCTTTAGCCGAGTACATACTTTTGAACATTACGGTCAGTGGATGTTATAAGCGGTAATGTAAATTAACATAAAATAAAATTTTAATTGTTCTATTCAACTTCCGCATAAAAAATAAATTAAGCATTTTGCTTTTGAGAAAATAACAGGCTTTATTATGAAAATTCATTGATTTGCGGCGCATTTCGTATGGCCGAATGAACTAACTGCTTATATATATTTAATACAAATTAAGTTTTTTTGAAGTTAATATTTGGTTTTGCCTCCTCTGTTTATTAACACTTCGTAAATGCGTTTTTTCATACTATTTATCAAATTTTGAAGCTCATTTGAAGCGATCTCTTCCCAACAGGTCACAATCTTACTTTTTAATTCCAGAATTGAGCTAAATTGCCTTCCATTTACATAAACCTTTCTAGCTAATATGCCCCACAGGTTCTCTATAGGGTTTAGATTAGGACTGTGTGCGGGCCAGTTCATCACCGTCAGCTGTTTTGAAGAAAACCAACTCGTTGTTTCACGAAGACGATGGATTCATGCGTTGTCCTGCTGGAAAACAGCATCATCATAATGATGATCTTCTAGAAAAGGAAACAATTCTGCTGCTAAAACTTCTGTGTATTTCTCGCTGTTGGTTTTTGGTGTAATGAAACAGATTTTAGACTTTACATTAAACGAAAAAGCACCCCAGACCATTACACTGCCTCCACCAAAATTACGATTTAGGCGTGGTGAGTCCAGCGCTTTTAAATCATGCCAATAACTCAAGCCATCTGGTCCGTCCAAGTTAAATTTTTTTTCGTCTGAAAAAATCATATTTTTTCATTGGGAATTCTAGCTCATGTGGTGCTCTTGTGCAAATTTAAGTCGAGCATATTTATAGGCCTCAGTTAGGAGAGGTGTTTTCATCGGTTTCCTATAAACCAGGTTCGGTGAAGCTGCCAAAATGGCTTGAACACGTCACTTTCCTATAGGCAATTTATGGTCATAGACAATTTTAGCAGCACTCAATTTTTGCTTTGTAGCCAATGAGCGAATTTGGTAAACATATTGCTTTGAAATTTTCGTTCAACCTTTCGTTGGTGGTTTCTTACCGTAATTGTCCTTCTTACTTATTCAAAAAGTTTCGGACGACTTTTTCAGTATTTTCAGATTCAGGTCGTTTCAAGTTACGTTGACATTTTTGGAACGCAACCGTTATTGCAAACTGGGGGGTACAATGAGTGAATAAAACATATCACAATCGTTTTTGCATGTGTTTTGTTTGTTGTTATACAAATAAAAAAAAAAACAGAATAAATTTTAAGTTCTTTATGAATCTTTTCGCCTAAAGTAATAAAATACAGAAAAAAACAAAATTGAATCAAAATCCAGATGTGAAAAATTATAGCTTATTTCTAGTACTTAGTTTCAAAACAATTGACTGTGATTGATTTTCAGCATAAACAGATCTGGGAAAAAGGACCTAAGAGTCTTCGATACTATTTATTTATGTCTGGTGATCGTGCTGGGTAAACTTTCGCAAAACTTTTTCATTAGGTTTACTGCATATACTACAGCATTATTTTGCTCAAAAATTTCCGACAATGTGGTATTTCTTTCAGCCTGTTAAGTTACTTTGCCGTCAATTAAATTGGTATTAAGATCTTGGTTGCTGTTAATTTTTTGTGAATTTTAATCAATCTTTTAGTTTTTCTGTTCTCGTACGAGTATCTTCGATGTAATGACATTTCTTCACTTCATAAGATTATAGGCCCAGTTAGGCATTGTTAAATAATACAATCGAGAATTGCGTTAACAAATTTTCCGGAAGCATGTGAAAGACGTAAGACTTGTGTGCTCAAAATTAAGGGAAGATAAGTAAATTACTAAAAGGAAAAGCAACAAAAACCTGTTCTGTTTAAAGGTATTAAGACGATCGTGCGAACATTTGCATCAAAATTCGACTCACACATGGCTAAACATGGAGATGAATATGTAAACTATCAACAATCTCCCACAAAACAGTCTCTGTGTTTGAAATAAAATCAAATTGGAAGCAATAGAAAAAGACAATTTTTTAATGCGAATGAGGAAAAAAAATTTCATCATCTCACAAGGGAAAGTTAAACAGATAGATTTACCTATAAAAGGTTAGAAATTTTCAAGAACGGAAAAATAATTACAGGGGCATAAAGAGTAGATAATACGTTCGTTTTGGATATCAAAACAGATAATAAAAATATTTAACTTGCTACACAAGCTCAGACAGATGCGGATACGCCATACATCTGATGTTAACATTGATCACTTATATTTTAACATATGTGGATGGATCTTGGAAATAAAGTTTTTGTCTACAATAATATAAGAAAAATCGAATGTTTCAGGAATTTTTAAGAAATAACAAGTTATTGTTAAAAGTGAACCAGGAAAGAGAAAAAAAATTAAAATATGATAAAGAGCTACAAATTTGCAATGCAACGACGAAATGGATGTGCAAAAACAAAAACAACGAAATGGAAAGGCTGAACGAATAAATACGAGTCTAATCTATTATTATTATTATAATTTATTAACATATGATTAAAATACATGTGTTAATACATAGAAAACGAGCACTAGCTGCAGAGGCCTTCGGCTCTATGGTACTTAGTTATAAACTAAATTAATATGTGTTAGTAAAGATACTTAAATCTGTAGATTAAATTTATTTACAAAATTGCTAATTTGGACAATATTCTCGTGGTTGGGTTTACTTAAAAATTCGTAGGGTGGATGTTGGTTTTTTGGTAGGCAGTTACGATATTCACCTATTCCTAGGATGTGACTGATGTTGATTTGGGAGTGACAGGATTGGCAAGATGGCGGAGCTTCATTTTTGAGGAGATGTTGATGGGTGAATGCTGTGTGTCCTAAACGCATCCTCACGAAGGTAGTGTTCATGCCTTTTGAAGTTGTGGTAGGGTAGGTTGGCTGCGATCTGTCCGTGTTGATGGTGGAATAATGGTGATGGTAGTTATTCCAAGCCAAGAGTTGTCTAGATATAACCTTTTTGTTAATAAATCTTAACATATCAGGTCTGGTGTGAATTGCAAATTTGTGCACTGGAGCGCTGTGTGCAAAATTGGCAGCTATGTCGGCGTGTTCGTTACCTTGAATCCCCATGTGACTGGGGATCCACATTAGCTTAAGCTTGTTGGGGGATCTTATGAGGGAGTCTCTAATCTGAATGACACACTCCGAATTGTGGTTAGGGTTCTTAACTGCATTGAGTACTGATAAGCTGTCAGAGCATATTACGTGTTTACCACGCATATTGGTCGCTATTGATGTGGTTTTTTGAATAGCAAAAGCCTCAGCGGTAAAAACAGATGCGCTATTAGGTAGTAACCCTATGCTGAACAAAGATCCGTCTTCGTAGGTAGCTGCGAAGGATGTGCTGTCACTGTTTTTGGAGCCGTCAGTAAATATAAGTTTCCAACCACTGGATCTTAATTCCGAAGTAATGCCAAGGAATAAAGCGTGATATATGTCTAAGTTGGTGTCATTTTTGTTATATTTTGCTAAGTCCATGATGAAAGATGTTTGCTTTATGAACCACGGTGGATATAACGGGCGGTGTACAGAGATCGTGTTTACCGGAGGTTCGAGTTCTTTGGAGCAGTTCAATGCACGTAAGATAGCGGATGGAAAGCGCTTTGCAGTTTTCATTTTCCTAGCGGAGGCGATGTCTTTATCAATGATGGATCCATTTGTGAACAACAGCTTAATGTACAACTTGGCTCTGGTTACTTCTATGCGATGTTCTATTGTAGGTAGACCGGATTCAACTAACATGTTCTTCACAGTGCTTGTGGGGAAAGCATTAATACTCCTACGTGCTGCTTGATGGTAGGGGACCTTGATGGTGTTAATTGTTGATTTTGGGCAGTTTCCGTAGATAAGTAAACCATAATCAATCTTGCTAAGTACTATCGATTTCGCAATCGAACATAATGTGTTGATATGTGTATTACATTTTTTGCTAGCTAAATAACTTATTATATTGGCTCTCGCAGCAAGGCTCTTTTTTAGTTTTAAACAATGATCTTTCCAATTATACTTATTATTAAATATTAGACCTAAAATACTTAGACTTTTTACACTTTCTATATTGAGGTTATTAAAGCTTAAAGTTAAGCCTCTACATGAAGTCTTGCGGCAAATGTGTAAGGTCTTACATTTGTCTAGTGACAATTTGGCTCCAGATGAATCTGACCATTTTAGTATGTCTTTGACTGTAATTGTTAGTAGTGTTTTAGTTTCTTCCAGATCAGTGTGCTTACATAGGATGTATATATCATCAGCGTAAATGCAGTGATCAATTTGCTTGTGTTTATTTATAATTTTACTTATATCATCAAAAGCGATGATGAAAAGTACCACC
Source organism: Volucella bombylans (assembly GCA_949129095.1). NCBI lineage: Eukaryota > Metazoa > Arthropoda > Insecta > Diptera > Syrphidae > Volucella > Volucella bombylans. The sequence goes on from OX422143.1 coordinate 157,662,412, forward strand.
GATAATGGAGAGCCTTGCGGAATACCATTAAATAGTGGATGGGTAGATGAAAACCAATTGTTTGCTCTAACACAAATTTTCCTATTCGTGAGAAAAGATTTGACATAGAGGAAAATTTTCGGGCCAATGTCCCATGTTCTAAGTTTATTTAACACCAAATGTATGCCTATCTTATCGAAAGCCTTTTCGAAGTCAAGAGAGAGGATTGTGGCATGATTGCGAGCTGATAGGGCGTTAGAGATGAAGAGTCTAATCTAAAGAGCACATTCTTTGTTAGCGAAAGAAATTCTACTGGGCAGAGCCAATTAATAATGCAGCATATCTGTAAAGCTTAAGACATCTAATAAGCTCAGTAATAAATTACCAGAAGAAGCTTGGAGTGGAACACAATCAAACCGGAAATGCATATGTACTTACATATTTTCTGATATTTGGTCCCAATAGAAAATCGTATGCAGCTGTTGCGTACAGGCTATACGACCTGGTTGCAGAACAGATGCGCATAAACCGTCATGGTGCCTTTATCGAGGATCAGGTGTATTTTCCCAATCCGACTAAGAAAAAATCGACAGATGAACCAATTGATGTTTGCTCAGGTGATCAAGATTCATTAAGGATTGATGTAAGTAGAAATCCGAGAAAAAATTTAAACGGTTTGCAGGAAGCTATCATTTGTAATGGCTCAGCAGAAGGGATACATGTTGAAGTACATATCAATAAGTTAAAAGCCATCATGATGTGATAAGTAAACAAATGAAGTCATACAAATGTCAATAATCCATTAGATATGAGTAATTTCGGGATGTTAAGAAAACACTTCCTCGCCCATTCCAAAGTCCCGATTGGAATCCAATTAAGCATATTACGAAAAAATGTAAGCAAAATGTGCTGAAAAATAAAGATGACCTAAAAATGGAGCTTCAAAACACATGGGTGACAATTGCTACAGACATTATGAGAATGCTTGTAGCTCTCGCTGCTGAGAAACTTCAAATTGTTCTAGAGCTCAAGGGGACACCACACAAAACACATATTTTTTAGTATGCTGCAAAACTCATCATGCCGTGTTGTCTTTGTTTACTTTCACTTTCTTAGATACAGCAAAAAATAAAAATATTTCATTTACAAAATAATAATCCGCAGCATATACCATTAATACAGCAAAAGTGCTGATTCTCTCCGCGTAACAAATAAAAACACAATTCTTTGTCATCAATGAAGTCTTCTTCTAGAGTGATACAATCATTCAACAGTGCCTTTAACCCTTCAAAATACGCTTCGGTTTCGGTGACCACCTCTTCATTGGAGCCACATCTTTTTCCGGCGAGCATTTTCTTAAGGTTTGTGAACAGATAATAGGATCTATGTGTTATCCATTATCACATACCGCATACAATTTTTATTTTGCTTAAACAACTCCAAACAGCGCTGTGAATCAACACGTTATTGACCAGCGGTTTCGAAGAGATTTCTTCCAATAGAGCTTTCCGCATACCCAAATACTCGTGCTATTTTACACAGATGTACATAGTCTATTGATATCTTAGATTAGGATTAGGGAGGGAAGAAAGATAGGTACCGATGTACGTTGGTTTTAAATGTCTGAATATTATAATGACTAGGAAGTAGAGAGCTCGGTAGGGCATTCCACAATCGAGTTGTTCGGCTTAGGAATGAATCACGATATTTCTGAGTGTCTCCGAAAGTGGGCTTGAGGGAATGCTGATGAGCATTCATAGCGATGTATGTTTTCTAGCAGTTATGCCTCAGTTTTGAAAATATGAAAAGGTTTGCCACTAAAACTTCAATACCTCGATGACTAATGGTCGAACTGTCTTCAAATTTTGACACGTATCGTTTGAAGGTGCAGTGCAACCAAAAAAAAAAAATACAAAAGTAAAATTATGTTTGTCCTTAAGTTGAGTGAATGTTGTATCCTGAGGTATTCCAACTTAGCTAGTGAACAAAAACAAAAAAAAAACTTGTACAATAAACAAAACGAAGTTCATTCCACTTTGTCTTCGGAATGAAGTACCTACGAGTATAATAGCAAAGTGAAATAAAGTGCAGCTGATTCTTTAATTTTCTCTCTTTTAAATACCTTTGTTTCAAAGTGAACGATAAATAACTTTTTTAACAAAATAACTTTAAACAAAAAAGGCATTTTTCAGAGAACTAAAAAAACTTCACAAATTTTTTTAACAATATTTTTTTTTTCGAAATAGTTCTGTCAAATTTGAAGCCTCTTAGGCATCGAGGACGTCCAAGTTCCTTGTAATATCTGGGGTCATTGTGTCCAAAATCTTTTGAAGCACTACTTTCAATTATTTTTACCTTTTATTTATTTTTCAATGTGAGCCCATAAATACTCAATTGGGTTCGAATAGGGAATTACGTTGTACAGCCGCCATTCCTTAACTTAAAACGAAGAGTGTTTTGGATTGTTATCATTTACGAAGCAAACATTTTCGAAGAGGTCTAGTTGGAGATTGTTTTTCAATTTATTTAATTAATGGATGATCTGGATTTTACTCAAAACTTTAGTTATTTTGACCGCAAACATTTTCGGATTTTTGTTGATATTTTGCAGTTAGCCTTTTCATTTATTTTATTTTCAAAGGATACAATACAAATAAATTTGTAAAGTCCGGGATCTTACGCCGGGGTACTATGCCCATGTAGCGTAATGGCCCATTGTAATCCATTGCCAACAACACGTGGGCCCATGCGGTCCCACCAAAAATATTTTTTTATATATATTGACAAAATATTGCATTGCAAGCAAGCAAAGTGTGACTTTTTAACAATATCCGCTATTTTTCTGAAATTATCTTTTTCATTCCACAGTTTTTGTAGATGTTCCTTTAATCCAATTGACGTTTGTTTTCTTTTCGATATATTTCTTATTTTTCACCTTTAACGACTTCCAATCACTTTTTCAATAAACAAAAAACCGAGTTTGTTGAAAGAAAAACAAAAAAAAATTATCTCTGCATGACAAGAGTATCCTTAATAAGAAGCACCGAAGGTATGTATTTAGATTAGATTAAGCGGGGAGGTGGCACCATGTGCCATTAAAACTGTGGCCAGGTTAGGCCTTTTGTTTCTTGTTATTTTACCAAAACAGTTTATTAGTTAAGCACTTCCTCATCCTAAATGAAATTTGATCAAATCATGAAACTTTTCTAGAAGAAAATGGCAAATATTGTATATAGACTTGATGAGGAGTTTAAAGTAATGCTTATCCTGATATGTATAATTAAAACCAAAATTGCGAAGTTACGGAACAATACCTGGAACAAAAAAAATAGTACCCTTGGTCCCAGTTCTAAGACCTTCTAGTGTATAGGAACAATGCTAAGCAAGAAAAATGCACAAATAGCCAACTTTGAAGTAAATTGTATTTTAATTACCTCAAACTCAACCAAAACGGAAATCTTAGCTGACAGTTATCTCAAAAACTATTTCACTTCACACCATTTCGTATCGCTTTTAAGTTATGACGTTGAAAATTAAGTTTTACCTTTCAATAGATTATTGTAACTGTTTTTCCCTCAATCGAGTGAGTAGCCTTACATGAGGTTACATTTCTTATTTTCAATCTGCAGAGATGAGCAAAGTGTGTGGGGGTGGGTTTATTTAACGCTAAATTTTGATGAAGAAACGAAAACAATGCACGGAACAAAATAAAAATAAAAAACGCTGATTCTTTGTAACAAAAAATGCAGGAAGCAGAAAGCATGCAGAGGTAGAAAGCTTTCTAATTCAATATAAATATTAAAACAGTACTGCCGGTATGGCAAAAGGAAAAGAAATAATTCAATATTTCATGATTCAGTGTTACAAATCTTAAAAAGGGAAAATCGTCTGGCTTCGACAACATTAATAATCTCACGTTAAGAAATCTTGCCCTAAATGCGGTTAAATATTTAAAATTAATTTTTAACGCATATTTGACATTCCAATATTTCTCTATTAAGTGGAAAAAAGCAAAAGTAATTCCAATTCTAAAGCCTGATAAAGTTCCTGGTAACCCGAACAGCTACAGACCCATTAGCTTGCTAAATGTTGTAGCAAAATCATGGGAAAAATAATCAAATAGAAAATATTTTTCCACAAGAACAATTTGGTTTTCGTGAGCATCACACCTTACATCAAGTTTTGTGAATTTTCAGAAAGGTCAAACAAAATTTAACATCGAAAATATCGATTGGCCTAGTGCTGCTAGATATTGAAAAAAGCTTTCGATTCTGTTTGACACAATAGACTCATTTTTAAGCTGATAAGCACTGGGTATTATTTCTTTAAAATAATTCCAAGCTTTTAAGTGATTGAACTTTCATTTTAACATTTACACACACCTCTGACGATCCTAACCAAATTGCGAAGTAGCGTAGTTTTTTTTTTCTAAAGAACTTAACACGAAATTGGATAGAGAGAGCGAGAAAAAAAGATGTTTGGGATCAGTGGTTATTTCGCCCCATGGGTGGCATCCAACATTTAATGGAAAGACAAAATTATTAGTGTAAATTGTCTTGTTGCATTTTAGGCAACCATATTTGAATATTATAAGCAGTTGAAAATTAAAATTAACGCGATCTTTTTTACACAACGATCTTGCTTTCTACCTCAAAATAACCTAATAATGAATAACTGTGATATACCGGGTAAATTCAGTCAAGTATCTAGGGAAGGACTTGGACCAGAAATTAACCTTCACTATTCACATTAAAAATATTCTCAATAAAACAAAATTTTTGCATCAAAATGCTTTATCCTCTGATCTGCCGTAAGTCTATGCTGAGTACCAAAAATAAACGGTTTCCAAATTTTAATTACAAATTACATTGCGCTAAACCACACATCAAAAAACTTGAAATTGCTAAAAAGAAAAATCTTTAAAATTTTGTTAAATCTACCTTGGGATTTTTCAACAATGATCATGCATGAAAGAGCTGACATAATTTAAATGCGAAAATTGAAATTCTTAACGGTATTTTTTTTTATCGAAATGCTTAAATGTTGATAATACTCTGCCTCTGAGCTCGCTCTGCTCTAAAAACGGATAACATGTTATTAATTTATTAATTGTTTGCTTTTATTAATTCTTTTTGTTAAATAGAGGTTTTTGTAATAAGTTTTCCTCAGATTTTTGCGAATATTTTATATGTGGTAAGACGAATATAACAAGGGTATTATCTACAAGCTGTGCCTTAAGAATTTAAATCAAAATATTGTAAATGTTTAACTATTATTTATTAAATATATCTACCTATCTATCTATCTAAAAAAAAAAGTTTATTAGTTAAGAACTTAAAATAATATTTTCTATAAGATTACGACAGAATTCGAAATTTACCCCATTAAAATGGTGTACGCGTAGATATTATATTTCCAAAATCAACCTGCGATGTGTTACAATTCATGCACTTCGGTGACCTGTTTCTGCATGTCGCAATCAGTACATTATTCTCTAATAATATGCCAAGTTTCGACCGTTTTCGTTCAGTATTTTTCCAATAGTTGCGGTTTTAATATGGAGAATACAATTTTATCTCCCGCCGCCTGTGAGGTACGAAATGTAATTCGTTTTTTGCAAGCCGAAGGAAAGGGCGCAGCTTAAATTCATCATCGGTTATGTGCTGTTTACGGCAATATAGTGATGAGTGATGGTGATGGCAAAGAACAGTCAAAGCAATGGATGCACACTCATTCCCCAAACAAGCCAAAAAAAATTCAAACAAACTTTTTCCTATCGAAAAATGATGGGCACAGTTTTTCGGGACAGTAAAGGCATATTATTGACCGAGTTTATGGAACCTGGAAACACAATAAATGCAGCGGTTTACTGTGAATCTCTACGTAAGTTAAGAAGATCAATCCAGAACAAAAGACGAGGAGTGTTTACCAAAGGTGTGGTGCTTCTGCATGACAACGCACGACCACACACTGCTGCAGGCACAAGTGGAGGAGTTCAATTGGGATATTTTTGATCACCCTCCCTACAGTCCTGATTTGGCACCAAGTCATTATCACCTTTTCCCAAAATTGAAATCATCCATTGCACATCAACATTTTGGAAGTAATGAAGAACTTATGAACGGTGTGAATCAATGCCTCAACGCACTGGCGGTGCCATTTTTTAAGGAGGGTATACAAAAGCTCGTCCCACGTTACCAAAAATGTATAGATTTAAACGGAGACTATGTAGAAAAATAATTTAGATGTTAATAAAACTATTTTGTGCAAAAACTTAATGTTTTTGGCTTTTTCGAAAAATATTTTTCACTTCGGAGGTTGATTTTGGAACTGCCCTCGTATGTAAATATATATGCATTTCCAGAGAAAATAAATACCAAATATTAGAATATCAATTAAACAAGCTTTTGCCAGTTTACTGTATCAACTTATTTTGGACTCTCTTCTATTGCCAGAAATCTTTACATTGGAGAATGTTAAACATTTCCAATGCAACAAATCTTTAGATCGAATCTATTGTTATAATAGCTTTATAAAATATTTGAATATATTGAAAAAATATATATAAACATAAAACATTGCTTTCAATTGTAGTTCGTGTAGACTGTTTTTATATTGTTCTAGTCTGTTCCATTTCGCTTCTTCGATATTTGTATATATATTTTGTACATATATTTTAATATGAATCTGTAATTGTTTGCAAGGCTACACAATTATTTATTTTGACTCATGGTATTTGCAAGCATTAAAAATGTTAATACGTTAATATTCATATACTTTTTTTCTACCAATTAACTTCGTAGAATCTTAAACCTATAAAAAAAATTAAGTCTCTAATGCAATCGTATGTACATACATATGTATGCACAGTATTTTACTATAGTTTTTCGCCATTTCACAACTACGTACCTTTTTTATCAGCGTCAGGTTTCTCAACTTTACCATCTCTGCCTTTGGAATCTTTTTAAATCAAAAGGAAATAAGTTATTTTATCATATGTCGATGCTTGTTTTAAGATCTTACATTTATTTTTTTTCCCCATTTTTTTGTGTTGAATTTATATTCTTGTCTTTGTTTTGTTTAATACTTCGTGAAACAATTGCTCGATTGCTGCTCAATCTCTGATCGAAAATATTTCATCATATGCACTCAGCACTGACTAAAAAGTTCGTCCAATGAAGAAAAAAGTGTTTTGGTTATGTTCAAATCAAAGCAGTGCAAGTTAATAGGTCTGTTCGTGTACGCATCAATTTTACAGTGAAAATGCAACAAGTATAATTAATTCAATAAAATGCCGCAAATTTTTGGCACAAAAATATGTAGAAATTGTCAATTTCAGAGGAGAAAGGGTTAATTAAAATTAAAATTCACGGCCGAAAAAAAATCCATATAAAAAGTGCAGGCAAATTTAAAAACCAAATTGACTACATTTGAAACCAAATTGATTAATCGCTTAACTTATTTATTGATGTAAAAAAAAATGGTGAAATAAAAAAAGTCGCATAGACATGGTAGCAGAGCTACCAACAACTCACAAAAACAAAGATATCTGACAGATGATAGAAGCCGCCTGATGGCAACCTATCAAGAACAAACAATCGAAGGACAGAAAGCCCGCATCACCATTGCAGTTGCCCAACAACATACCATAAATAAATTAAACTAATAGATGGTAAACTCTGTTAATACTTTTACAACCCTTTGCACTGCTCACAAATACATTGTAAAAAAAACTCTCGCAAAACAGGTTGTGCTCTGCACGTGATTAGTTGATTAGGTGTAAGTTTGCCGCAATGGCAGAAATTTACATGTAACGTACGCAGAAAGGCAGTAGAAGCGACATCGCCAGATTTTATATGATATATACCTTAGTGACTGTAGCCAACAGTAATAGAAGATGATCCAGGCACGCTGACTGATGAGGTACTCCTCAATTTTTGGGTTTCGCAAATCCCTCCATATGTTTGGAGGAATGACGATCAGGAATATGGAACTTCGGCATATGTACGCGGTAGCTGCCCAAGCTGCCTCTATAGCCAAAAAGTGTTACTTATTATAATTATTATTTGTTCTTTAAGCTTTGCATAAATATTTAATTATAATTTTGTTTCCATATAATTATTTTGCTCCTCATTCTTTTTTTTTATTCGGAACCAATAAAGCTTGGTTGATCAACCTCGACAATCACAGCCACGAACTCGCTCGCCACCACGCCCATTCAAGCCTCGAATTTTCAGCCGGCGCAGACAGGCTATATTATACCAGCTCTCTACAGGCGAAACTCTTATGTCTTGTTTAACGGTTCAACGAAGGCCTGGGGTTATGAGAGGGTGATTTATTTTATTTTATTTTATAAGGGATCGATACAAATGAATTTGTAAAATCCGCTATTTTTCGCCGGGTTACTATGCCCATGTGGCGTTTGTCAACAGCACGCGGTGTACCGAGTTCCCATGTGGTCCCCCATCTAGGTACTTACCGAGCCCACATTGCTTGATTTCGGTGATCTAGTGGGAGAGGGTGACCTTTTAACCTATTTGTCGAATCCTTTAAGTTTATTTCTGTCTTCGCTTTCGATAACAATTCATAACCGCAAAAAAGTCCTTTAGCTGCCTTACTGTTTCAGGACGTGTCCATTGGACCATGGCGATGCGAATTTAACTTCAAACGTGGCGAATGAATGTTCATTTGTATTAAGGAATTGCAAGTTACAATATTTAAATAGTATTCGAATAATATTAATTCTTACCGCAGTTTTAGTCACTTCCTTCTTCATCGCCAACCGAATGGCAAATGCCAAATTTAAGAGCTTCGAGCGTAGGACGAATGGACAAAACAAATAAATATCAATAAAGAAAGAAAGGACTAGAGCTGGGTTCACATTGGTTTACACCGATCGTTCTGCAACACCTCCGCCTCCCTAGATCGACCTCGATTCACAAGTGTTAAGTCCAGAACGGCTAGCTTTGTCGTAGGGCATCGCATCAGTCCCTTTGAAGTACGTACATCTGCACTTCGGACTTCGACATCGACTCCTGCATACACATTTTCAATCTACCCTGTACATAACAGTCTGCATGGTACGTTTACGCTGCAGACAAACACCAAGTCTCCATTTGCTATTGGTCTTGAACTTTGGCAAGTACCCATCGGCTGCCCACCGTTATTCGCCATTGCTTTTTTAGATGAGTTAGTTTTTCCGGCGGCTCATTTACACTCGGCGTTTGTGCTGTATTTTCTGATCACAGCAAGAAGTGGTTAGGCGTGAGTGGCTCTTCTTGATTGAGTTCAATTGCCAAGTAGGCGAGAATATACCACATTTTATGCTTCTATTACAAGAGACCGGAAAGTATACTCACGAGGAGAAACTTCTTTGAAAGTGGACCAAAAAAATCGAAGCCTGTGTAAGAACATGGCCTCACAAATGACATTAATGGGGCTTCCCGGCAGGGAGTCCATCATTGGAGTGATTGGCGTGGCTTTGGAAATCCTACAGTAGCTTCGACGGATCACACAGATCGTTGCTTCAGTGTTTGTCGGTAATCACTATGAGAAGGTTGCTGAGTAAAACGCATAGATGGTGATATTTCATGGAGTATTTCGTGATGTCATCTCTGGCAGCTATCAGTTGCATTCCTAGGTATCAGACATGTGAAGTACAAGCGGTTACGTTTTGTCTTTGACCACCTCCCATGCGCTGCTAAGTTAATAAATTGCTTACATTCCCGGACTTTATTCTGTCCTTGGTATATATTACATTTTGGGACACCTAGATGATGCTTCTCTGTGGCATGAAGGATTGGCATACGTTTCTTCGGCGCTTTACTGTCATTATCTTGCTGTGCAAATTAAATTGGCCATGTCACTAAACCATTCGCTGAAGTCTTCAATAGTGGGATATGGATGCATTTGTGCGGCGCACCTAGCCCACTCCAGCCTCTTTGTCACTAGAAGCTTGGAGACAAGCTCTTCTAATTATGTTTGATTTGATATTGTAGAATGTTTGTGTGGGTACAAATGATAGAACTTATTCTTTTCAATACAAATCCCTTTATTCAGTACAGTTACAATTCACTATTTAATTCTTTCTCTCAGTACAATTCAATTTCTCAACCACTTATACTTTTCTTATCTTTTACTTAAACCACTTAATCACTTCAAATTACACTTTAGAACTGATTTGCATACCTTTGGGATGCTGGTATTTATACTCGAATGACATACTTCGAGAACAATCCTCGCCATCCAGCGTCCCATACAATTTCCAATTTGCTAGAAAATTCGATTCCACTCTCCAGTCTCCAGACTTTGTTATTCCAATATCGAAACCTTCTCGTCTTCGACATTTTCTGCTAGATGTCGCTGCTCACAGTTAAGTGGTTATCACATTGCTCCCTCCCTACAGTTGTTCGTCCCGAACAACTTCGTCATTCAGCATCCCGTTGAAATGACACATTCTATCCAAATGGACCACTTTAAATTTTCCTCGATCCCCACGCTGGATCCGGTAGACAACGTCATTAATGCGGGTTATCACCTTGTATGGACCTTCCCAGTCCTGTTGCAATTTTGGTGATTTGCCTTTCTTACGCTGAGGATTATACAGCCAAACCAGATCTCCTTCGTTGAAACCGGAAGATTTCGCCTTGATATCGTACCTAGTTTTCATGCGGCTGCTTGCTAGCTTCATCTTTTCTCTGGTGTCTTCATGCAATTTACGAATCCTGCTGCGTAAGTCATTCACGTACTCGTTCACCTCTTTGGGCTCCGTCGGTGGGGATCCGAATTTTGCTTCACTTGGCAACCGAATCGTTTGACCAAATAAGATCTCGGATGGTGTGTGCCCTGTTGAGCTATGGACCGCGTTTCGGTAGGCCATTAAGAAGAGGGGTATGTGTCGATCCTTAGATAGATGCTCATTCAAGGTCCGATTGAATCGCTCGACCATTCCATCAGATTGAGGGTGTAGTGGCGTTGTCCTTGTCTTTCTTATTCCCAAATATTGGCATATTTCCTGGAAGACTTTTGATTCAAAGTTTCGCCCTTGATCAGAGTGCAGCTCCATTGGGACCCCAAATCTGCTCACCCAGTTGTTGACTATCTGTTCGGCTACGGTCTTAGCCTCTTGATTTGGGATGGCAAACACTTCCGGCCACTTACTGAAGTAATCCATAACTACGAGAGTATATCGGTTTCCATTAAAGGTTTCCGGAAACGGCCCAGCGATGTCGATGGCTATTCGTTCGAAAGGTGCTCCGACATTGTATTGTTGCATTTGTCCATGTGGCTTTACTTTTGGACCCTTGGTAGCCGCACACCTTATGCACTTTTTGCACCAATTCTCGACATCTTGTTTAGCGCTTGGCCAATAGAAACGTTCCCTTACCTTTTCCAACGTCTTGTTTATTCCCAAATGGCCTCCTGAGATTCCGTCATGTATTTCATGGAGCACTTGGTTGACTCTGGACCGTGGCACAATTAGCTGCATACGAGATGTTGTCCCATCTGCACTTTCCCATTTTCTCTTCAGCAATCCATCTTGCACAAAAAGCGAGTCCCACTGTGCCCAGTATGCCTTCAGAGTTTGGCTCCGATCTGATATCTGCTGCCAGCTTGGCCTTTCCTCGTGTTCCTTCCAGGCCAATATTGGTTCGATGTCATTGTCTGCCTGTTGGGAGGAACGGATTTCGTCTATACTCCAACCCTCTATTGGCTCAGTCCTGATCATTTGGATAGTTGCCTGTTCTTTCGCTTCTTTACGGTTGCAGTGTTCGCATTTTACCCCGCACGGTCGACGAGAGAGAGCATCAGCATTTGAGTGGAGTGTTCCCTTGCGGTGTTGCACTTCAAAGTTGTAGCCCTGCAACTGCTCGATCCATCTTGCAACTTGGCCTTCAGGGTTCTTAAATTGGAGTAGCCATTTCAGAGCTGCGTGGTCTGTCCGGAGAATGAACTTTTGTCCGTAGAGATACTTATGGAAATGCTTCGTAGCCAGAATTAAAGCCAGAAGCTCGCGCCGGGTTACACAGTAGTTCCTTTCAGGTCTGGAGAGTACTTTACTGTAATATGCGACCACTTTCTCTTGACCATCATGAACCTGGGAAATCACAGCTCCGACCCCAACATTGCTAGCGTCTGCGTCCACGATGAACATTTTTCCGGGCATCGGGTAACCCAAGATGGGGGCATTGCACAGCTGTCGCTTCAGTTCTTGAAATGCTTTTTCGCATTCTCCAGACCACCTGAACTGTCGGCCTTTTTCTGTAAGTTGATGCAGGCTCTTCGCAATGCCAGCAAAATCTTTTACGAACCTTCTGTAATACGTGGCGAGTCCCAAGAAGCTTCTCAGTTGGTGTTTATCTTTTGGAGAAGGCCAACTTTTCACGGCTTCGATTTTGTCAGGATCCGTTCTTACTTCTTCCGCTGATATGATGTGACCCAGATATTTTACTTCCGGACGAAACAAGGCGCACTTTTCCGGGTTGAGCTTTAAATGAGCACTTCGTAGCCTCTCAAACACTTCTTTTAGATTTTCGCGGTGCTCCTCGTACGTCTTACCTATGACGATAACGTCGTCCAAATATACTAGGCAGGTTTTCCAGGTGAGTCCTTGCAATGTTCGTTCCATTAGTCGCTCGAAGGTGGCCGGAGCGTTGCACAGTCCAAACGGCATCACTGCAAACTACCAAAGACCGCTTCCTGTAGTGAAGGCAGTTTTCTCACGGTCCGTACGATTTATCTCTACCTGCCAGTAACCGCTCTTCAAGTCAAGTGTTGAAAACCATTTCGCTCCAGAAAGCATATCCAAAGTGTCATCGATTCTCGGAAGTGGGTAGCTGTCCTTTTTAGTGACATCATTGAGACGTCGGTAGTCTACACAAAATCTCGTGCTGCCATCTTTCTTCTTCACGAGGACCACTGGAGATGCCCACGGACTTTGCGATTCTTCAATCACTCCCTCAGCTTCCATCTTCGACATCATTTCGGCAACTTCTGTTTGCTTTGCCAATGGAAGACGCCTTGCAGGTTGACGGATTGGTCGAGCGTCTCCGGTGTCAATGTGGTGTTGAACAATATGCGTACGTCCATATTCTCCGTCTTGTGTAGCAAATATATCAGCGTACTAATCGATTAGTTTTTCTGCCAGGATTCGCTGATCTTCGTCCAGATTACAGAGGCTGAGAATTTTGTTCTTGATTTTTATGCTCTGAACTGTTGTGACCGGTTTTGCACCCTTTTATTCCGTTGTGGTCGATATAGCCTCAACAGGTACGCATTTTCCCACTATCTCCCCCTTTTTACACTGAATGTCTTTGGATTTAGAATCCTTACAGGGACCATGTTGTTCTTTGGCTCCACTAAGGTCTTTCCCACCATGAAGTCTCTTTTCTTTTCTGGCTCCATCAAATAGAATCGGTGGCTACCAGGACCACCTTCTACTTTTGCCCACAAAATTGCTTCTGACGAAGGCTCTAGACACTGATTGCTGCAGATGACGACATTTGAGACTGTGGTATTGGCGTTTCCGTATATCATTGGTATCTCCATGTTTCCGTATTTCAGGGTTTGTGCCCCCAAGTCGACTACAAGTCCATGTTCTCTCATGAAGTCTGTACCAATGATGCACTCGTCACATATGTCAGCTACCAGAAACGCGTGAGTGAATGTTATTCCGGCCAGTTGGATTTTTATGCGGACTTCACCATATACCTTAATCGTTGCTCCTGTAGCTGTTCGCAAGCTGCAATTGCTAGTGTTATGCAGCCAAGACTTCTGCACAAGATTCCTCCTGATGATTGAGGCCGTGGCACCGGTGTCTATTGTTGCCATCCATTTTTCTTTTCCACTGACTACTTCTACTAGAAGGCTTTCGCTGCGTCGTTTTGCCAGCGAGACTTGGATGATGGTCCTGGGGCCGTCGACTCCTGCTACCAACTTCTGCCCCGCGAAGTTGGTGCTTAAGCATTTCCCGACTGATGGCTTCGGGAAGGTTGACTGGCTTCTTGATAGCTGTTTCTGCTGGTTTCTTCCTCTATTGGCTTGCCACCACAGTGAGGGCAGTCTTTTCGTCGCACCGGTTCTTTACACTGCCTTTGAAGGTGTCCTATTTTATTGCAATTCCAGCAGCGCATTATCCGTCTATCCCGTCGAGTATCTCGTTCCTCGGCACTAATTCTTGTGCAGGAGCATTCGATAGATGTTACTTCCCTGACGAAATGTGTTCCCCTGGAAGCCTGATTGGCTGCTTCCATCGCCAGAGCGAAGGCAAGTGCTTCAGCAAGGGTTCTTTTCCCGGCCATCCTTACTGCTGACTGTAGCTTCGAGTCTGCAATTCCCCTGATAAATGCATCTTTTGCCATTTCGTCGATAATTTCCTGTCCTGCGGTGGGGTATGACAGATGTGCCAGTCTACTCACGTCTGCTTGGAGCTGCTGCAGTGTTTCTCCTCTTTGCTGCGTTCGGCTTTGCAATTGGACCTTGTAAACTTCCCGCATGTGGCTATCCCCAAACCGTTTCTCGATAGCCTGTACTAACGTCACATAATCTTTATGCTTTTCGATGTCTACTGTTTGCAACAATTCTGCCGCAGGACCGTGCAAGGCCATTGTTAGGGCAAAGCACTTTTCCTCATTGTCCCAGTCGTTTGCACAGGCAGCCATTTCAAACTGCTTCTTATAAGTAGACCATGAGGTCTGGCCATCGAATGAGGGAGGCTTCAACTCTTTTCTCCTTGGACCGCTTAAAGAACATTCTCGCAGTTTCTGTTTTCGCACTGTGTCGAGCTCTTTTGCCAGTTGCTGAACTTTGCTGTCCATTTCTTCGAATTTTTCGCCAACATTCTTCTCTATTGTATCAAATTTGTCATCAACGTTCTTCTCTATTCTATCAAATTTGTCATCAACGTTCTTCTCTATTCTTTCAAATTTGTCATCGATTTCTTCGAATTTTTGCTGGAGAATGTTCTTTTGTTCTTCCAGATTATTCTTTTGTTCATCCATTTTCTGTTGAAGACCGTGCAGATTGTTGGTTTGTTCGTTGAATTTTTGTTCAATGCTGCTCTTCTGCTCGTCCATTCTTTGTTCCAGACTGTTCTTCTGTTCTTCCAGATTTTTCTTTTGTTGGTCGAGACTGTTCTTCTGTTCGTCCATTTTTAACAAGAGGAGTTGCATCATCGCAGCCATGTCATTGCCGGTACTTGTCTGTTCATCCTCGTCAACATCAAAGGAATATGCATCAGGATCATGTCCCTCGTTGTTCAAAGCCTCCTGAAGTCGGAGCACCAGGTCACTTTTTCCTCCACTGGCGCTGAGGCTTCTCTTGTTCAACTCGGATTTGAGTTGGACGAGGGTCAATTGTAATAGTTTTCTTTTTTTTTTACACACAATAAGTCCTATCCCACTTCTGACACCAATGTAGAATGTTTGTGTGGGTACAAATGATAGAACTTATTCTTTTCAATACAAATCCCTTTATTCAGTACAGTTACAATTCACTATTTAATTCTTTCTCTCAATACAATCCAATTTCTCAACCACTTATACTTTTCTTATCTTTTACTTATACCACTTAATCACTTCTCCTAATTAACACTTCAAATTACACTTTAGAACTGATCTGCATACCTTTGGGATGCTGGTATTTATACTCGAATGACATACTGCGAGAACAATCCTCGCCATCCAGCGTCCCATACAATTTCCAATTTGCTAGAAAATTCGATTCCACTCTCCAGTCGAGACTTTGTTATTCCAGTATCGAAATCTTCTGGTCTTCGACATTTTCTGCTAGATGTCGCTGCTCGCATTTAAGTGGTTATCACAATATTAACTAACTGAACTAACTGAACTGGCGACAGTCAACGTGAAAACTGGTTGAAATGATGACGTCATCTCGTGTACTGTTGTAATATTCGTGACTGAGACAGCTGGTGGTACTTAACTTTGTCGGCGGCATACGTTATATCGTGGCGAATGAATGTTTATTTCTATAAAGGAATTGCACGTTGCAATATTTATAGTATTTATAGTATTCGAATAATGTTAATCCTTATCGCAAACGGTAAATGCCCAATTTAAGAACTTCGAGCGTAAGGCGAAGGGCCGTAAAGGAAAACAAATAAACGTCAATGAAGAAGGAAAGGACTGGAGCTGGTATACATTGATCGTTCTGCAACACATTGACTGGCATTGACGGTGTTGATGGATGAAATGGACGAGAAATTTCAGTTCCGACTGTTCAAACATGTGATTTTTCGAAATATGTTTCGCGAGGCTTTTAAAAACTTCCATCAGATATCGGCGGTGTTCTTCTCATACATTAGACGCTAAAGGCTTTCTGCTGCGATGCGTTGAGGCCTGGTGGGAAACTGTCTGTAGGTAAATTTTTGAAAAAGACAAAAGATCTGAAAGCGTCATTGAGTTGAGACTCCTGTAGTCCCCACAACTCCGCCATGTGAGACATGTTAAGCCAAGACGGCTGTTAAAAAACATTCTCACAACTTTAAAACAAACACTTATTTGCTATTATTATTGTCTCACTCTTGCCTCAGTTTGTGTTCCTCAAATTTAACAAGCATCCGTTAGAGCCTTTTCCTGGTTTTCATTCTTGGTTTGAAAACGAATCGGAGAGGACAAAGTGCGGTGAGAATTAATTTTAAACAAATGTTCGATTTTAGAAATAAAATATCGAATAACGATTACGTAACTTGTGTACGAGTACTATTTAGCCTATTATTTAAACGCAATCTCCTGTTCTCCTTCTCAAGATACGACTGCAAGCAATCGATTGCGCGCCCTTTTAGAATGTCGAAAGCAAAGATTGTCGCTGCAATTACGATTATGAAAAAAGTATTGTAGAAAGTAAATGTCAAAAGGGAAGTAAAAGAGTAAAGAAAACTGAAAAAAAATATTGAGCGAAACCTCTTCTAAGAAAATGATCACTTCAACGGCGTTTTCGTTTGGGCACGCAGAAGGCTTTTTTTTTTTGTACTCCGATTTTGATTCCAATGGAAGACAAAAATTTCTTCGAACTTTTATTTTTTAAATATTGCTTGCGAATCAATTTGAACAATCAGAATAATTAATTGGATAAACACAGCCGATTGCACGAAAACAGTACATTTTAACACAAAATTCTGAAATAAAAACTAGAAGTAAAATTTTGTCTCTGAAAAAATGAGGGGAAAAAGTTTAATGTCACTTTTGTACTACGAAGCACAAAAAAAAGCCGAAAATAAAACGCCATCAGAATAATAAATTGGCCAATCACAGCCGATTGTAAGAATCTGACGAAATCTAATTTGACACATATTACTATTTGACGTTTATACTTTATGACGTTTACATAAAATCCAGGAGAGAAATTTTGATCCTGAAATGAAAATCAGAAGCAAAATTTTAATTCTGAAAGTTTTATGTCATTTTTTTGCTCCGAAGTACATACAAAAAGGAGGCTACTGTCCGCCAAATCGAAAACGCCATTAATCAAGTTTAACAAAATAGATAAACCTTCTGAACCTATCCCTTGCAATCAGCTGTCAGTTATTTACATTTGCTTTTGTTGATGGCTCTCTAAAAGGTTTCGGAAATATGTACGTGTAGTGTAAGCGCAATGCTGATAAGTATTTTTAAAATTTATTTTGTAGTTACACTCTTTTCATTTACAACATGTGAACGAAAATTTACACCTGCCCGTAAAATAAAACTAAGGTAGCTGATATAATCCTAAAAAGCTTGCCGTATCATAAAATTGAAAGTGCGTTTCAATTGCAGAGAGGAAGTCCGGAGGATGTTCCGACATGCCTACGATGGATATTTACATCATGCCAGTGACTATGACGAATTAAGACCGCTAACTTGTGATGGGATTAACACTTGGGGCAGCTATTCATTAACTTTAATCGATGCTTTAGATACGCTCGCTGTGATGGGAAATTTTACAGAGTTTCGACGTGTTGCAAATCTAATAATCAAAAAGATGAACTTTGATAACGATATTAATGTATCCGTTTTCGAGACGAACATTCGAATAGTCGGTGGACTTTTAGGGGCGCATTTACTATCTAGAAAAGTAGGTATGGAACTTGAACCCGGTTGGCCTTGTAATGGCCCTTTGTTAAGGCTGGCTGAAGATGTAGCAAAGCGACTTCTACCAGCTTTTGATACGAAAACGGGAATGCCATATGGAACTGTGAATTTAAAGTAAATTATTATTTCTTATTGTTTTTAAATTAGTATTTATTTAATATACATTCAAGATACGGTGTTCCGGCTGGAGAAACGTCAATTACTTGTACCGCAGGTGTTGGAACCTTTATAATAGAATTTGGCGCATTAAGTCGACTCACTGGGGATCCAATTTATGAAGAAGTAGCGTTGAATGCTATTTATTCGTTGTGGGATCATCGCTCGCAGATCGGCTTACTTGGTAATCATATTGATGTACAAACAGGAAGATGGACAGCTCAAGATGCCGGCATTGGTGCTGGTGTGGATTCTTTCTTTGAATATCTTGTTAAGGGTGCCATAATGCTCAATCGTCCTGATTTGTTGGAAATTTTTCATGAGGGTGCAAGCAAAATCGACAAATATATGAAACGTGATGATTGGTACGTTTGGGTTGGAATGAACAAAGGACAAGTCACCCTACCAGTATTTCAGTCACTGGAAGCCTATTGGCCGGGCGTATTAAGTTTAATTGGCAACATTAATCCAGCAATGAGAACATTACAAAATTATCATAAAGTTTGGAGACAATATGGGTTCTTACCAGAATTTTATAATATTCCCAGTGCAGAGGCAGGAGCCAATCGCGAAAGCTATCCACTCAGGCCTGAGTTAGCCGAATCAGCAATGTACTTATATCGAGCCACCAAAGATCCATTTTTGCTAGAAGTTGGAGAAGATATGATAAGAAGTATAGAATTTAGCGCAAAGACTTCTTGTGGATATGCAACAGTAAGTATTTGGATGGCTTATAACATATTGTTGCTTAAATTTACGTTGAAAATATAAACTTTCTTTTAGTAATAGACTATTTAAAAAAAAAATAATTATAACGCAAAAGTATTTTCTCTCAACACCCAGTGCTAATAAACAATAATCAAATGGATGATGGAATGAATGAACAAATTTTCTTGCAAATACTTCTAAACAACTTTTATCAACTGCTATCTAGTCTTGCCGTTTGAATGGTAATATATCCTTAGCAGTATAAATTTGCACATGAAAGCGTACAAAATTGCTAGCGAACAGATAGTAGCCAATAAGATCGTAATCGTATCAAAAATAAGCAATAGATTATTAGCCATAAAACCGGTAATCGAACTGTGAATTGTGAATGTAACCATTGAGCAATCGGTAAAGGTAAATAGAACATCAAATATAGAAATACCTATGTATATTTCACTGCTTGTAATTTAAATGCACACGTCCTCAGGGAAGCAAATGGGAACAAAATCAGCGGGGAAGATATGCCTAACTCAAACGGTTTAATCATACTAAATACGTCATTTACGGTACTTACTTTCGTATTGAAAAGGTGACCCCAAACTGTAATATAATAGATGATCATCTGAGATGGAATAAGAATGGATACAAAATGCTATTGACCAAGTGAAAGATTTGAGCGCTTAGTGTTTCGACTAGCAAGCGTTTCAGTCGTTAAATAATCATAGCGGATGCAGCGAAACTGAAAAAGCGTGTCTGGAGTTTGACTACGAGAGAGTGCAAAAGAGAATTCAGGAAAATGATGTCTATATCACCTGTGTCACCAGTAGAGGCATTGATGCTATATGTATGCTCACTATCGATAAACGGGCGGTGAGCAGATGTTTCTTGTGTTTTGTCGTTAATGCCTGTCGTGTAGTCTTAAGTTCACCGGATGCCCATGCATCCATGGAAACCAGGATATGCCTGGCCAGCGCTCAACATCTTTCGGTAATACCAAAGTGGGACTTGTGTTACGGCACAAACGGCCTAATGTTTTTGCCACAATAATGGAACAAAATTGCAAGAGGTTCATTTGCCGAAATATATTAAGGACGTTCGTCAATGGCGTTCAACAGATAGATAGAGAGGTTATTAGTTCGCGTTACTCAACAAAAATTCTTGCTATGTAAAATTACCTCGACTTTCGCGCACTAAAGCGAAACAACATACAAACGAACATCAGATCAAATAAAAATGGCTTACGATTTAGTTTAATAAATTGATGAGAGGCGATCGTTTGCCCAATTAGTGGTGGAAAAGCTTTCTTGTTCGACAGTATAAAATAAAAGGCCACACGAGAAATTGCAATAATTACCAATAGATAAAATTCAATGTCGCATAAAATAAAAATAAACGAGCAAATTCTATACAATCGACAGCTCAATATTATTTAACATACCCCACAGTTAAGAATTTTCGGATAATAATAGAGAAACATCTTTGAAGCACCATATTGACGAGTTCCAAAGGACTCCTCTTCTTTTTACCAATAACAGTGATATTAAAAGCAACGTCGAAACAGCCCTTCAGGCAACTCTTAATAATCACTAATTATAATTAAATGAAGACGTACGCGTATCCGCAAAAGTCTCCGTATTAAGAAGTCAATTGTGGAAAATCTTGTCCAAAGGCCATAGAAACTCAAATTCAAGCGGAAGTGTAATGAAGAGGCCGAAAAAGAAATCGCTCAAATCTAAAAGTATTAGTAAACTTTTGGCTTCACTATTAAGGCGATCCAAAATAGAGCGGCTTACAGAAACCAGAGACATCAGATAAAAACGTAGCACAAGATGTACTCGTATTAAACGCCTTACATATTTCAACTGCTAATAAAAGAAGAAGAAAAAGAATCCCTCAATAATTGAATTATAATAGTAAATTTATATTTATCGTTTTATAGTCTGCCATTATGATAATAAAATGTAGCGTTTACTGGTGCATCTAATACTACTTAATTCTCTAACGGTTACTACACTCTGGCTAAGCTTATATCTCTCAATACCATTCTATTATTGATCACATCCTAAGATCAGAAGCTTGCTTATTTTATTGCAGCGTTTGCTTGCGATCCTCAATTATTTAGATTTCTCTTCTTCGGAACGTTAACTACTTTTAAATATATGTCAATAAAAAAAATTGAGTGACAAAGAAGAGAAAGAGACTTTAAAAACTGATTCGGTGTATGCCAAATTTATAAACTCTCGTATTCCCGATGTGCACTTTACTTTGCACATTGTATATAATGCATTACATTTCCATAGATTTTGAGAGATTATCATCGTTCATTGAAAAACTGATGTGCAAATCGGTGGCAAGGTTTAAAAGTTATCCGCAAGCATTCACTAATATTATATTGCACTGTCGAGTGTTTAAAACCAACTGATTTACATTAGCTTCACCGATGTGTTAACTATATCTCAAATAATTTAACCTTTTCTCTTTTTCGCGTTACTTTAGCTTCTCCTTTACTGAAGGAACAACACAACGTGGTTGAGCTGTGTTATTTTCACGGCGAATTTCTGATTTCAAAACCTTTTCCTTCAAGACGATTTGTTGTACTATCTTCCGACGTATCTGTTCAGTTTCCCATTAACGGAAAGAATTTCTTCTACTGAAACTTTATTTAGCAAATCGTAGAAATTGTGTCAACACTTTTTTTTTATTCTATTGCACGCTTATTACTTGCGGTATATACGAGTAAGTTCTTATGAAATTCCATGCATCGTTTTGAGTTACTGGTTTTATTTCTGATTTTTGAGAAACTTTCAAGGTTCAGCTGATACAATAATAGCGCTCCGTACGCTTTCGTTTGAAAATTTGTGTAAAGGTTTCCGTTCCCGTGTGTTGATTTTCTGTTATCATTTTCCAATTCGAAACCTGTCATGAAGTAGCCCTCGGTGTTGCGTATTCATATACGTTAACTTTCGTCATGCCGTTCTACCGAAAAATGTACTCTCGTGTGATCCTTATATTCGTGAATATATTTATAGCTGTATATTACTTTATTTCTGTCTCACAGGTATCCTTCAGATTTTATTTACCTTTATTCGTTAACCTCGACTTTTAAATGAATACACTTGTTTTTTAATAACGGATTTTTATTTGGCATCATTCGTTTTTAAATGTTTCTTTGGGTCTTATACGCCTAATATGTCTTATACATTATATGTACACTTATTTACTTTTAGATAAAAAATGTTCGTGATCATCGTAAAGAGAATCGAATGGAATCTTTTTTTCTTTCTGAAACAACGAAATATCTGTATCTTCTATTCGATGAGGAAAATTTCATTCACAATGATGGCAGGGAAGGACTACTTTTTGATACTCCGAATGGTATGTGCATTATTGAAGCGGGCGGTTATATTTTTAATACAGAAGCCCACCCCATCGATCCTTCAGCTTTACAGTGCTGTTATGATCTACCTCAGGAAAATATATATGCCGATTTTAATCTTAAAAATCACAATGTCGATATTTTGTTGTATAAGGAACGCCTGCTTCACCAAGAAGAAATAGAGAAATCTGGAAAATATTCTTGTTCCGATTCCAATATTTATACGGAGGAAAAAATAACAGAAACGGTATCAGTGGATATTGAGGTACTTGATGGTAAAGAAAGTGCCATTTATTTAGCTAACGAAATGCTATCGATTTTTGAGAAAATAAAAACCGAATCCAGTGATAGGCAACGATTTAAACCATTTATGATAAAAGATCTATTGCAGATAATTAATAACGTGAGTTCGATTGATAATATATCAACTGCCTTATTGAATTTTATGAATAACTATACAGTCGACACCGAAAAAATATTAAACTTTTTTCAAAATAATTCTGTAGACATAGATTTATCAAAGCCTTATACTTTATTTAATCTTTATATAGAACAACAACGTCTTCAAGCAAATGTTTACGTCGTTGAGTCATTAAATCTTCAAAAATTTGAAAATAATCAAAATGAAACATATATGATGCTAAGTCAGATTATTGAATCGCTTAATCATTCTACAGAGGTTTCTGTAGATCAAACGAATTACTCTAAGATACTTGCAGTTATTTTTAAGGCCCAAAGGAGATACATTGAAAATATGACAAACGCCAGCGCTATGTTTGACTTTGCAATGCTTTTTGCAGACGATGTCAAGGACAACATTAATGAACTCTATGCCTCAGAATTAACTGAAGTTAGAAGTAAAATTTCATCCGTTGCAATTAAAACGGTATCTGAAATTAAGAGTGTTGATACAGAGTTGTTTGAAAAATTACTTAAAATTGTCAGATTTAAAAAGCGCATGATAGATACATTTCAAAAGTTGCAATCATTAATGGAAAGTTCTGAAATGGTTGATTCTTTGGCTTCTGATCAAAAACAATTGCCACAACCGGGGTCAAAAAATAACTTACCACAAGCCAACGATGATTTCTTTTCAGTCGAAACCGGCAAATCAAATAGCGATCAAAAGAAACCGGAAAATTCTGGTTCACCGTCAAACATTCATTTTAAGCAGAAAATCAAATCAACATCAGATGAGCCAACAAATAATTCGATTTTGACGGAGTTCGTGCATTCCATAATTAAGTCAACATTACCTCCTAAACCAAAGTTCGATGAGCAAATGCTTCTAAAGAGAATACGTTCTAAAGGTATTTACTTGAATAAATTTCAAAACTATGAGCTATTGACTTGTAAGTCTCCAAAATTTGAAGATCGCTTTGGTTACGCAGCTGTTTAATGTTGTTTTTGTCTGCTAATTTTAATTTAGTCATAAATCTGTGAATAAAGTGTTTTTTTTTTTCGATAATTCCAGTTTAGCCGTTTGAATTATTTATTTTTCAGAGAATGAAATTTCAGTAGGTAAATTTGCAGGTAAGCAAAGTGCTTTTTTAAAACGTGAACTTTTACAAATGTTTATCGATTTTTTCTTTATATACATATATATAAATTTTGCCTAGCTCATACAATATTGTAGCAAAGTTTAGAGCATAGGTGACGCAAATAGATGGCAACTCTACAAATACTTTTGCAAACCCTTAAACTTTGCACAGACACACTGTAAGTGGTTTACCAAACATTGTACAAACAATGTTAGTCCGCTTTTACACGTCGCAAGTTTCGAAAGATTCAAATGAGTTCAAAAGAGAGGGATAATGAAACAAAAAATACCCAATTAACCAAATTCCCACTGCATGTGGGTAGCAATTTCATTGCATCTTTTTGACATTTCTTTTTCTCCTTCTTCTTTCTTTTTCGGTTTGCTTCATTATTTCTTTGGCTGTTGTTACGAGCACAACATTTCAGTATGGCGGATGAAATGAAATGGACGAAAGAATTAACAAGCGGGTTCATTTTCAATTATGAAATACTGAGCGCCAAAGATGAAATGAAAGAGAACTGTCAAATAACATGAAAAACTAAAGAAGGGGGAAAGGCTTTCGCGTAAAAATGCGCCCATCACTGAATGACAGTTCAAAAGAAAATAACCAGAACATGCGCATTACACACATGCGACGTGTAAAAGCGGACTATCAGCTAACGTTGTTTTCGTGAGAGTGAGCGAGTGAGAGAACTCAACACACAGAAATCTCAAGCACTTGTTGATTTGTCTAGCTTAAGCATTGCTTTGATTATTGCAAATCTTCAAATCACTCTCTCAAAATTTTCGTTAAACAACATTTTTATTTTCACAAAAGAAAACAGTTTATCAAACAAATAAAGAAGAAGCACAACTTTCACTTAAATGAAAGCCGCCAGATCAGCTGGTTTTTAACGTTTCTTCATCAGCTTGAAATTTTGTTGGAAATTTTTTGCCTTAAAATCCAGTCCACTATATTACGAAATGTCGCCTAGTTTGGCAGGCAATTCCCTATACACTTTTGCAAACGATTGTCCCTCCCAAATGCAACCTTAATTTCGTTTGACTTTTCGCCGTGTTCGGAAGAAGAGAAGAGAATTCAATAGTTTAGTCACCTCATTTTTCCCGACTCAAAATCTTGCTTCTCGTTTTCATTTGAGAATCAACATTACATGAACATTTTATGTCACAATCGACGACTCTCTTCTTCAATGGATTAGAAATTACCTTTCGGAACGTTCAATTCAAGTTGTCTTGGACGGTTTCAAATCTGATATTCACAAAATAAATGCTGGTGTGCCCCAGGGCTCTGTTCTGTCACCGACACTCTTTTTAATTTTCATTAACGATCTCTTGTCTGCTACTTCTAATCCAATACATTCCTTTGCTGATGACAGTACTCTCTGCTTTTCATATTCGTTCCCGGACTCA
Organism: Volucella bombylans; assembly: GCA_949129095.1. Taxonomy (NCBI): domain Eukaryota; kingdom Metazoa; phylum Arthropoda; class Insecta; order Diptera; family Syrphidae; genus Volucella; species Volucella bombylans. The sequence continues at coordinate 157,687,667 of OX422143.1, forward strand.
CGGCCCTGCTCTTCGGCTGTAGTACGAGAACGGCAGCGTATGCTAAGCTCATTAAATTCCGATATCAACAGCATAACCAATTGGGGAACTATCAATAGAGTGGAATTTAATGCTTCCAAAACACAATGCTGTCTGCTGTCTTTAAAGCGAAATTTAAACACCCAGCCATTATCTATGAATGGCACTTGCATCGTCGAAACCAAAAAACTTTCCATTCTCGGTATGTGTGTCAATGACAACTTACGTTGGAATGACCACATATTTGATGTCGCCAAAAATGCTGCGAAATGTCTAGGTTTCCTCAAGCGATGTAAGAAATATTTTACCCCCTCTGATCTGGCCTCAATATATAAGGCATTCATCCGCCCAAAATTGGAGTACAACTCCCACATCTGGTCAGGTGCTCCTAAAACATCTCTGCACCTGCTAGATAGGATTCAAAACTGTGCGATAAAACTTATTGACGATACTAATATCAGTCAATCAATGGACACCCTCGAACACCGACGAAATGTCTCGTGTCTCACTTTGTTTTATCGCTATTTCCACCACCAGTGCTCCACTGAAATCGCCAGTAGCATTCCGCCCATTCAAACTTTCAACCGTTACACCCGTCTCGCTATGAATGCTCATCAGTATACCCTCAAGCCCATTTTCGGACGTACTCTAAAATATCGTGATTCGTTCCTAAGCCGTACAACTCGCTTATGGAATGCCCTGCCGATCTCTGTATTTCCTGGTCGTTATAACTTGCAAACATTTAAAAACAATGTACATCGGTACCTCTCTTTTCTTCCTCCCTAAATTTCCTTTGCCCGCGCTGTGTACAATCACCTTAAGGGTACTCAAACCCCTTGAGCGCGCGCTCATTATAAAAAAATAAAAAAATTTAAATATATTTAAAATTCAAGCAAATATATTTAAAATATAAAAGTCCGAAGAAGTTCTTAGTATTCCATTTAAATAATTTAAATAAAAATCTGGGTATACAACAAAAAAGTCTTCTGACAGCCCAAACGAAAATGCTATAACTTTTAATGTATGGCATTGAACATAGATGAAGCAACATAGGTGGCAAACTTTCCAGTATTGGAAGTTCAGAACCATAGACTAACTTCACCTAGATATCAAACTCTACTAATCCTTTTGCAAACCTTTAACTTTCCCATAAAAATACTGTAAGTGAATCACCAAAAAATTCTCCATCTCTATAACCTGTCAGAATGGCTAAAATGACAATAAATTTCACGCAATGTTCGCTAGGTATATATAATAAAGGCAAAAATAAAAGGAAAAATATTTTTCGCTGGTGAATATTTAATTCAACGTGGTGAAAAAGTGAAGATAATAGAATATATTAAAAAAAACTATTTTTTTTGTTTCAAGTGGACAAAAAGGGGATCGTTTCAGAATAAAATTAAAAAAGGATCTAAGGATCATATTTTGAAAGTTTCACTTGAAGATATAAATGAATTGAAACTATTACAATTCTGAAATCAAGCTTAATCTTGTATTGAGAATCAATTGTATAAGCATTTTGTATGTTTAGGCACAAACTCTGTACTCTAGACATCAATGAAAAGGATTATTAATTAATGGCAACTTTTAAAATCAATTTCCTTTCTGTTCTTTTAGTTTGAATGTGTTTAGTAAATAAATTAATTAAATAATACTGATAAGTACAATTAACATTTTTGATAATTTTTTAGTTTTTTTAGGAAAATATTTGATTTTCTAATTGAATTTAAAGCTTTTCCAAAATATTTCGAGAAATTTTTTTTTCACACATTATAAAGTACAAAGCGGTGGTATTTTAATTGTTTATTTTTTAAAAATAATTTCCAAAATTTAGCAAACAATGTGAAATGATATCCCAACTTAATTTGGTTTTGTCGAAGGGAATTTTGTTTATAATTGTTTTCAACAGATCTGTTTCTTTGCAAGTAATAAATGTTTATTTGTATTTTCTTAGAGGCAAAACAATAATAAATATTTCATGTAGGAAAAAAAAATGTTCCGCTGCATGTGAAATGAGCACAGCTAGAATGTTAGTTTAGTCTTAATGAAAAGTGTTAATTTATACTTTAATTTTGCGGAAAAAAGACTTTGCTACTACTTTGTTGAGTATCCTTTAATGCTGTTAACATCTTTAAGCCGGTCTGGCATAGAATACGTCAACTTTTCCATATATTCACATATTATTTCTTACCATTCCGACTTTTAAGCTCATCATTTAATGATTCCAAAGGCGTTCCAAAGAGAACGGGTTAAGATCAGGGCTTTGTGGTGGCGTTACTAGCTGTATCAACCACATTTGTGCGATATGCTTGAAGTTGTTGTCCTTTTGGGAGTAAAAAATCTTTCGCGATAAGCATTGTTTGTGTACTTTGAATCAAATTTTCACTCCAAATCTTTTTGTCATGATCTCAATGACTGTGACTAAATTACCGATCTCAACAGTGGATATTTAGCTCCATATCACACAACCACCATCTCCGTGCTTTACTTTTTGCCTTGTATATTTGGACTGAAAGTTTCATTTGGTTGCCTTCATGCTTTCGAAGGCCTATTTGATTCATAAATGCTAAATTTTGCCTCTTCTGAAAAAATCCTAGAAGTCAAATCCATTGTGTTTTTATTTATTACCAAAGTCCTTCTGTTTTTTTTATTTGCTTCTCTGACGAAAGGTTACTTTCTAACGGTATAGGATTTATACGCCGATTTGATATCGTTGACATTCACGAAAATCCAGCCAAATTTTAGCATTACAACATGATATTTGTGAAACGTACAGCGTTGTGTTTACATCGATTTTCTTCTTCTCAGAAATTTTTTGATGCAAAACTGAGCAAAGAATATGGAAATGTTGCGTTAGTAATGGAATTATTAATACAAAAGCATTAAATATGAGCTAAATTGTCCAGTCACATCCATATTTTTTCAAAAAATAATTGGTCAATTCGCTGTTGTACCAAATGGACCTATAAATAGTTTTCTATTTATTGTTTTGTTTGTTGCTATTACCAATATTTTAAATTCAATGTTGCAAAAAGGCTTGTGTAAAGTTATATTTTCACAAATAAAAACAGTCATTAATCCTTATTTATTACTTCGTATGAAAAGTTAATACAATATTTTCCATTTAATCTAATAATTCAATTTATTCATGAATTGTAATTTACATTTTTTCGGAACATGCTCTCCTGATGAAAACATTCATGGTGAAGCGTAAAACTTACCCACACCGTGGTGAAATGAACAAATGTCAATATTTTATTGAAGAAGCAGCAAATATGTAAGTGAAAAAATTTTTGTTGAAATTGCACTTCAAATGTTGGATCTGCAAGGAAAAAGGCATTAAATGTATAGCTAAATGAAAATGTATACTTTTTACTTACATGTAATTAGTTAGCATCACTTATCCACATTTCTTCAAGCTCTTGAATGGTGCATTTAGATTCATTGTTCTTACTGTAAAAAAGAAGTAAAATAAATTATTTTGAAATTAAAATGTTTTTAGTTACTCACAAGAAAATGTAAACAAACTTTCCCAACTGCTTTTGCCACATCCAATCGAAAGCAATCTGTTGGTGGCAGCAGTTTCCTGTAGAAAATGATTTGTTCTTGCTCCAGATGTGTAGAATTTTCTTCTTTTGTTGTCCTAGAAAATATAATAAAAAAAATTATTGTCCAACATTAAATTTTTGTGCAACTTACACGAAATTGTATTTATTTGTAAGAATGAGAAATGTCAAAATCGGAATTCACCGCGTCGTTTTTATATGGATGACGTCACTCGTAAAATTTTTCGAATTTTGACATTGTTGACAATTCTCACATATTCATGGACAGGTTCACACGGATAGGGACGTTCAGGAGAAAACCGGTTTTGATTTTCCAATATCTGGAAAATTTGGTATCTAGGTATAGTTAGCCTATGTTCAAAACCCTCTTTCCGCTGATCGCTTCTAATCGTGTGACCCTCTCTGTGAAAACGTGTAAATTGTCATCAATGCCAATTTCTCTCTCATTTAATTTAAAAAACGTCATCCACTTTACACATGCATACATAGCGAAAATTACGTGCAAATCGTTCTCATTCTAGCAACTTTACTTGTAAATTGCTCTCATTCTAGAAAATTCTAGCAGTTTACAGAATTGTAGAATGTGTTTGCAAAATTATTAGTATAGTTTGCCATCTATGTCAGTTTATTTATGACATTAAACATGCATTGGCATTGCATGCAATTCACATCGCGATTGCGATTTTTAGTTAAAGCAAAACATGAAAGAGATTGAACTTAAGCCAGAAAAAGGGCAATTTGTAGTGGTAATTTGGTAAGTACAAAATTTAATGGAATTAAACATTTTGTACGTTAGTTTTTATTATTCTTTGAGATGATAATCTTTGCATGCAAATTTTTGAGCAACTGTTTACGCTGATAAAAATGACAAGGAGGATTTTATACCATATTTTTTGAACCCCTGGAACTGAAAAATATGGAATGTTTCAATTTTTGACCGCAAACATGTGGGTGCACTTTTTTGTTCTAACTTGATTTGTGCTATTCTGTTCTGTTTTTAGCTATGTATATGTACCTAAAAATAAATCTCAACCTACTTAATCCATGATATCTTATGGCGTTTTTGTTTGGGCAAGTAAAAGGCTTCTTTCTTTTGTACTCCGACTTTTATTCCAGTGGAACATTAAAAACTTCTTCGGACTTTTAATTTTTAAATATATTTGCTTGCGAATCAATTTGAACACTCAGAACAATAAATTGGCCAAACACAGCCGATTCCCCGAAAACAGAAATCTAGTTTGACACATAATACTATTTGACGTTTATACGTATGTGTTAGTTCATTTTGACATAAAATCCAGGAAATAAATTTTGTTTCTGAAATGAAAACCAGAAGAAAAATTTTGTTTCTGGAAAAATGAGGGGAACAAGTTTTGTCACTTTTGTGCTCCAGGACATAAAAAAAAAACCCAAACGAAAACACCATCAGTTTATCGTAAGTACGAATAATTATTAAAAAAATATTCAAATATTAGCATACTCTTTCTTCGATTTTCATTAAAATTTGGAAGTAAAGTATTTTCCTCATACAACGAAGCGTATTTCAATTTAAAAACAAAAAAACATAGTCTTTGGAAAAAATAAGTAAATCGTCTGAATTCAAATCACCATACCACTTTATCATCCCTGAACAACTGTCACATATGGCAAACAAATTTTGTTTCCGTTAATCGGGCGGTAGTTAGCTTGATAATAAAAGTAAATTACTGCGGATTATAAAATTAAATAGGAAGAAAGATATGGAAGAGCCTGCAGACATTAATTGTGTAGCTTTAAACCTAAAGTCATCACTTCCGATTTGTAGAGTATGCCTAGACATTTGCATGGAGTACATCGAATTTGAAAGGGTTCTCTGTGTTGTGAATGGTCAGGAAGTCACATATTCGGAAGGATTACATGAAATACTATCACCCGCTCTAGAATTACCGGAAAAATTACCAACGATTTTTTGTGTTACTTGTGGAAGAGACTTACTTAACGCATACCTATTTATAAAACGAGTAGTAAATGCGAATTTTATACTGAATAAGGTCCATTGCTTTAACAAGGAGAGCAAGAAAAATGTTGACTGTAAAGATGAGGAGTGTCTAGCAGATTCGGAATTTGAGAATAATGAAGATGATTTTAAGGAGGAAGTTAGTACAGATTTCTTGGCAACTGAATTTATAAATTGTGAAGCCAATCATCAAAATATTGTAAGCATCATACATATTATTATTTAAAAAATCGTGCAACACTAATATTAATTCCTTATACACAGAATTATTCTGAAGAAATACTAAAAATTGAAAATGAAGATGATGTGACACAACTCCAAAATATAAAGAGTATCGAATTTGAGGTAAAGTAACTTAAAAATGCTTTGTCAATAGTATGTTATGAGAAGTAATTAAATAAAAAAAATCTCAGGTAGATCCAGATTCACCCACAACACCAGTGCATGTTGACACTGCTTTGGAACTAGAAGAAATCACTTATGATACTAATTATGCATACAATAAGGAACCAGTACTTATGTGTGACAAATGCGAAGTAGTTTGTGAAACAAAACAAATTCTTACAGAACATCGTAAAAAACACAAATCGAAAGAAAACACCAAGGTCAAATGTATTAACTGCGACAAAGTATTTTCAACAAGTAAACAACTTGATGACCACCTTTTGTTTCACAAGTATTCGCAGTTGGTGACAGTTAATTCAGATAAAATTTTAAATGGATGCAGCATATGCAAAAAGAATTATCGTACAGAAGCTGAGTTTATAGATCACTTAAATGTACATAGAGGTTTGTAGTTTTGCAATTTATCCTGCCTTTTTTGTTGTGCGTTTTTTTTTGTTGCTTATCCGTTTCCCTACTTGATATAAATCTCTGTCTGAGGCATTCGGTCATATTTTTTCAAGTTATATAGAACAAGCGCGTTCTTTTTTTAAAAAGTAAATTGAATCTTTGTTATTGTCCTGAAAATATTTTTTGACCAGAATGTAGCCGAGCCATGTGAAAGCGCATCTCTTAAACGTTAAATGCAAAACTATTTTTTAAAATAGAATGTGGTCTGTTGCTGATTTGGCCGGCTGAAGAGTACGTACTAATTTTCCTGCGTAGAAATGATTTCGATATCTTGAACCTTGTATTTAACATTTAGTCGAGTTATGTCTGGGAAGTTTTTGTAAGACAAACGATTGCTCTTTTTCAGAACTTCTTGACAGATTATTAATCATCATAGAATGGGGTGTGTGCTCTATTAGAGCAGCTTCCTATATACTCGTACTGTTCATTTTTTGGACTGCATTAACACTTCATCACTTATCGTAATGTAACGGAATTTCTTTTCTGATTTAACACGTGACAATTGGAGAAATTGGATCCGTTACAATAACAAGGTTTTTAATATAATTTTTAATTTAATATATGTCTCTATATAATTGTACAAAAGATAAGAGAACTTCGATTATTGAAATGAAATCTCAAGGAAAAACGGTTTCAGAAATATCAGAACTAATAGGCTGTTCTAGAAAGCTGGTTTACAATGCAATTTTTCATTTCGAAACATTTGGAACGTTGGAAAACGTTGCGAGGGTTTCCCGTACAAAAAAAAAACCACCGTAAGAGAAGAACATTTAATACACAGTTCCTCGACTGTAGACCGTTTTAAGACTTCTACCCAAATTAAATATGATGTTGAATCACAATACGGCATCTCCGTGTCTTCCAGAGCAATAAGGCGAAGATTAAATGAAAACCATTTAAGAGGCTGCATAGCACAAAGGAAACCATTTGTCTCGGAAAAAAAATTCGAAGTGCAGAATAGAGTTTACCTACGAAAATCTATGAATTTTTGGAAAAATGTGCTCTGGAGTGAACTTTTGCAGATTTGGGTCGGATGGAAAAAAAAAGGTGTGGCTTCCCCCGAATCAGCAACACAATCCCAAATATACCATCAAAACAATATAAACACGGATGCGGGAACGTAATGGTTTGGGGAGCCTTTTCTTGGCACGGTGTAGGACCAATTGTTAAAATAAGTACAAAAATGGACCAGCATGTGTACAGGGGCATCATAGAAGACCACATGATTCCTTACGCTGATGACAATTTGCGTCTGACATGATATTTTATGCACGACAACGATCCCAAGCATACTTCACGCTTAGTAAATTCGTGCCTAGAAAGTATTTATGTAAATGTTATGAAATGGCCAGCTCAGTCTCCCAATCTCAACCCGATTGAGAATTTGTGGAACGACATTGAAGGCGCAATTGAAGGAAAGAATCCCAAGAACTTGGACGAATAATGGGAAAATATTAAAAGTGCTAGGTATGCAACAACAATTGAGTGCTGCAGAAAATTGGTGGAAAGTTTACCAAGACAATGTCAAGCTGTAATATTAAATAAAGGATTTCCGAATAAATATTAACTATACTTTCAAGAATTCCCGGTAATCTAGTATTTTTCGTGTCATGTGCTATTTATATGGCCAAGAAATCTGAAAATTGATAGTAATTGTTTTATAAATTTTGATTTCTTACAAAAATGGCTAGAACGGATAATATGGATTCTAATAAATAAAACAAGTGAATTTTCGTAAATAAATTACTTACAAATTTTAGTATTAAAGCTTATAATGTTTTTCTTACTCGAATTAAATAAATTTCAATGAAGAAAAAAGTGTGCTATTTAAGTGTCCACCTCTGTATGTACATATATCAGCGAATTAGTATTCTATATTCATCATGTAGTGTTGACCCTGGTTAAGAATTTAGATAGAGCAAAAAAAAAACTGTTGAAATATCTAAATGGGCATGTGTTATATGCACGCGTATTCTGACCTATATCCGGCCATCTTATTTCACTCATCCCAAACGTACATTTTGTATATCTAAAGTTGTAAGAATCTGGCATTCTGCAAAAGAGTCTTTACTTTACAACTGTGATCCGTATACAACAACGGCCTATTCTTCAGAAAATCTATACTTACGCTGTTTTATAGCAAAGTACGCTCGTTGTACATGGCTGAGTTCATTAACATCAGCATTTCTACGAGTAACTTAGTACAATCGAAGATTTTTCCTCGTGTGTTTTTGAACGCATTCACTGCGCAGACAAAGCCTAGTACGATTGTAATTTTTTCGCATTCAAAAACATCATGTTAGTGCAAAACAAAGTAAAATTCAGTCAAATCTTAGATTTGCTTTATTTTATTATATATAAGATTATCATCATTATATTGTACATTTGTGAATCCTACATTAGCTGAAGACACCTTTACGTCAAGTCTGCGATGTGGAGCGGAGGATACGTAAGAACTTCAACACTCAAAGGGTTAAGCATTTAATTTGCGAGATCTTCATTTGCTAACTTTGGTTACTCTTTGCATGCAGTCATGAATATTCAGAGCACCTTTTAATCATTTATAATTTTGATATCACCTTTGTCATTTTATATATGTATTTAATTTATGATTTTTCTATATATGCGTAGACAAGTCTTATTTCCTTTTAGAAGTCGATTTCTAAAAAAAGATAAATTAAAATTATAATTATAATACCCAATGTTTCCGTAAAAAACTTAGAATCAGTATTTAAAATAATCATTGAAGAAATAGTCATCACGCTCACGCTGCGAAAAAACCACGATTATTGACACATCGTATTTCCTGAGTCGCAATAATACCTGCCTTTATCCGTATGATGGAATACTAAAATTTCTATGTTGTCATGAAACTCAAGTAACAAGTTCTCAAATCATACTCGTAGTCGTTATATATTCCAGGTCATGATCCGGTTTGGAGGATACTCTTGTTTTCTTCGGTGTAGAACAATTACTACTACGTATAGATCAAACATGATAAGGCCAATCCAATTGAGGGATCGGACATATCCTCTGTGCACATCAATGAAGAATCTGTGAGGGTTTTAACTTTTAATCTGGCCTAATCAGTCATGTAGACGCCATCAATGATAATGTTACAATATTTTGGGGATTATTGTTGGAAATCTAAGAAAAGTCGCATTGATGGTTACATAAATCTTATACTATCAACACCGAGCTGGCCTAACAATGCAAAACTATTTGCTGACAGTCAGAACCTGGATGTACTCGTACATACGACCCAAATCGAGCACACATAACCATGTTCGTTTCTTAACCTTGATTTTTATATTTTTCTTTCTTATTTTAGTTATTATTTACCAATAATAAATTTCTAAAACCTTAACCTTCGAAACAGTTCCTTTGGAGGTTTCATTTGTGATTTCATAACAAAACCAATCCGTAGACGTGATAATATTTAGATGAATATTTTCTGTTAACCACAGATTAAATGCATAAAAAGTAGTTTTAGAAAATCGTATGCAACTTGTTTGAAGTACATCAAATTTTCGTGTGCTTTGTCATATGGATGCTGTTGTTAAAAAACATTGCAACACCCAAATGACTAAATGACTTTAACGTCTTGTCATAAGTCATTTTCGAAATAAATATGTATGAGAACATAATACATATATTTGTGCTTCTTTAGGTTCGAGGCCTCATGTATGCAATTTATGCTCAAACGCTTTCTACACCAAGCAACATCTGCAACTACATAAATGGCGAGCACACGCAAATCAAGATTCGAAAAAAAGAAAATCTAAGGATTTTGAAAAATGCCAACATTGTCAGAGACTTGTTAAAAAATTTCTAATAGAAAAGCACATGAAATCACATTCTGCAGCAACAAAACAATTTAACTGTCCTGTTTGTGGTAAGTTAAATAAAAAATCCATAACATTACTAATCATTATTCATTATCTGTCTTTTTAGAGAGAAAATTCGCAACAAAATTTGGACTCAAAGCTCATTCTGCGGCACATAAAAAACGAGAATTTGTTTGTCCTATATGCGACAAAACTTGCCTAACAACTTTTACTTTAAAAAAGCATATGCATTTTATGCATTTGTCTGACCGTAAAAAGTATCAATGTGAAGATTGTGGTTTAGTTTTCCAATATCCATCTTATTTGAAAGATCACCAAAGAAAACACAATATAACAAATAGATTTCAATGTCCGCATTGTGATAGATCGTATTGTCGTAAACCTCAATTAGATATTCATTTACGATATCACAATAATGACTTTAGATTTAAATGTGACCAGTGTGATAAATGTTATGTAACTAAAAGCAATTTAAATGATCATATTAGAGCAAGTCATACAAAGGTTACTTATAATTGCGATAAGTGTGACGTAAAATTTAAATCGATAACAGGGTTAAGAAAACATAATTATGCACACACAGGATATCCCTATATCTGTCCGTTATGCAGCGCCGGACATACATCTCGATCTGGGTAATAAATGTAGTATTTCATTTGGTTTGATCTCATGGTTTTTTTTTTGTTTTTTTAAATAGAATGAAGGCCCATTTGTTTGGAGTTCATAAAGATGCCATTACCGAAGAGGAGTTTAATGAAATTTTTCCAATAGTAAATCCAAAAAGTGGCTACAGAAGACCTAAAGCTCAATCAAAATAAATAATTAAATAATAATTTTAGTAGCTTGTGGTCGCCTTTTTATATTAGCTTTATAATTTCAATTATAAGTTAATAAATTATAATAATAATAATAAAATATATAATTATTGTAAAAATTGAGTCTTTTAAAATATTTGTGGGATTTTTCTTTGGGTACTACCGATTTGATCTGAAATTTATTCATATGTAACTATGATTACCGTCGTCGCCGAAGAGAAAATGCGCCATCAAGGGAAAGTTTTCTTTTAAAAGAAAAAAGAAAAATCGTGGCGTATGAGTAATTGGCAAGTTATTAAAATTAAAATTGTGAATTTGATTTTATTGGACTTAATTGTTATTGTGTAGCTAATTGTGGAAATACTAATTCAAAGTAGCGATGGGAACTATTGAATGAATTCGAATATCGATAGCTAGTATTGGATATTTTCGATAAAAAAAAAACAGACACAACTTTTCACTTTGAATAATTTGGATGTTTATTTAAGCACTGCAGTACAACGAATGAATCAAGAATACCAAAAAATGGTATACAAACATAAAAAAGCATTTAGTAGGGAATTCCCCATAAAATTCAAATATGCATAGCCTACTAGATTTCAGTTGAAGAAAAATGATGCCAATAACAAATACAAATATTTTATTTTGTTTAAAGGTGCAACCTCAATAGCCGCCCTCAAAATATAAATATTTTAGTATATTAAAAAAAATTATAAAATTAAGAAACATAACAATAGTTCAATAGTTTTAAAAAAAAAATTAATAAGATTTCTTAGTAATTCAGTTATAAATTTAGTTACATTAAAATATAAATACAAATAGGAATAGTTAAAAACATTAGTGCAAAAAAAAAAATATAATAATATTGATTAATTTCTTAAAACAAGTTTAAAAATGATTTCTTGGAATTTGGGAGTCGGTAACTGTTTGGTGAACACATCAGCGAGCTGGTTATCTGTAGAAATATATTTTATTAATATAGTTTTGTTTTCTACTTGTTCTCGAGTGAAATGATACTTAATATCAATATGTTTTGAACGTTTATGCGATACAGGGTTATTTGCAAGTGAAATACAACTTTGATTGTCTTCAAAAATAACGATTGAATCCTTAATTTGAAGATCAATAGTTTTCAATAAGGACTTTATCCATAGCGTTTCCCTAACGGCCTCAAAGAGTGCCATATATTCTGCTTCAGTTGATGGAGCAGCTACTGAAGTTTGTCGTTTAGTGTTCCAACAAATATGATTGTCGAAAAACTTGAACAAATATCCCGTTGTACTCTTCCTATGATGATTTCTTATACGTTAATTTTAAGTTAATTGTATCCTTTACATATCTTAAAACTCTTTTTAAATTCTGCCATAGTTCTTTATTATTTTTATTTTGATATCTACTAAGGAAATTAATTGCCGTACAGAGATCGGGACGAATGCATTGCATTGCATACATTAAGCATCCAATAAGGTTTCTGCTCGGAGCTTCGAACTCTTCATTAGAACCTAAAGCTATTGAGTCTAATCTTACTGGAAGATGTGTACCTACTGGATTGCAATCCGACATATTAAACCTTTTCAATACATTCTTTAAATAAATACTCTGATCAATTGAAATCTCTGTTTCATTTCTTTGTACAGAATACCTAAAAACAATTTTATTTTATCCATGTCGACCATTTCAAATTGATTTTTTAAATATGCTTTGAAATTTATCATTGTATCTAAGTCTCCTGTTACAATTAAAAGATCATCAACATAAAGAACAACATAAATACTTTTATAAGGGTGTCCTCTATCTAAAAAATATAAACAGTGATCATTAGGAGAGTTTTTAAAGTCTCGTTTTTTTAGGATTTCATCAAAACGCTGAAACCAGCACCTAGCTGACTGTTTCAATCCATATATAGCCTTATTCAATTTGCAAACCATATTCCTATTTTCGTTTGGTATGCCTTGTGGAATACTCATAAATATATCTTCTTTTAAATACCCATTTAAAAATGCAGATTTTACATCCATCTGATGAATTAATAAGTCAAATTGGTTTGCAAAGGCTAGAATTATACTGAAAGTAGTGATACGGATCACTGGGGCGAATGTTTCACTATAGTCTTCTAAATATTTTTGCCTAAATCCCCTTGCTACTAATCTCGCCTTATATCTCGATGGATTTCCATGTAAATCGCATTTTATTGTAAAGACCCATTTGCAATCAATTACATTAATATTGGTAGGTCTTTCTACTATGGACCATGTATTATTCACTTCAAGTGAATTTAATTCGTCTTTTATGGCTTTTAACCATTTTTGTTTGTCTTCCATTTTATCAATATCATGGAAGTCTCTAGGAACCAAGTCAATGAGTGGTTCCATTATACAACGAATAATTTTCATAGTCTTCCTCGTCCTCATTATAAGAAACCTTAGGAAGATTTTTAATTCTATAGCTTTTTCTACAGTTTTCCTCTGTAGTTTTTAAGCGTTTTGTTTTAAGATTTTCATCATCCGTTTCAGATTTTTCTGTTACACCGGATTTACCTGCTTTTTGTATATCGACAGGTTCATTTTTTTAGTATTAGTTAATTTTGGTATTTTTAATTCATTGAAGCTTTCTAAATCAGCTCCTTCATCAAATTTTAAAATGGGTCTTGATGTTTCATAATTGTGTTCGTCAAAAATGACGTCACGGGCTATAATAAACTTATTAGTTTTTGGGTTTAAAATTTTATAACCATTGGGTTCATAGCCCACAAAAATACCTTTGAATGATTTTTCATCGAATTTACTTTTTCGATTTTATTCGTGAACAAAAACAGTGCAACCAAAAACTTTTAAGTTGCATAGTTTTGGTTTTTTACTATGCCACATTTAAAATGGGGTTTTATTTGTATTTAATGCTTTTGTTGGGGAAATATTTAATAAATACGAGGGCGGGTCAATAAGTCCGTGACTTTTGGAATAAAACACAGATTTTTTGATAAAAAAATAATTTTATTTTTCAACGTAGTCTCCCTTGAGCTCTATACACTTTGTCCAACGCTTCTCCAATTTTTTTATCCCTTCCAAAAAAAAATGATTTGTCGAGGTCCTCAAAATAGGCCTTTGTTTGCGAGATGACTTCATCATTGGAGTCAAATCTTTTTCTACCAAGCCATTTCTTCAGGTTTGGAAACAAGAAGTAGTCGCTCGGAGCCAAATCTGGAGAATAGGGTGGATGAGGGAGCAATTCATAGCCCAATTCATGGATTTTTGCCATGGCAACTGCACATCTGTGCACCCTTGCATTGTCTTGGTGGAAAAGAACTTTTTTCTTGGCCAAATGAGGTCGGTTTTTTTTTCAAATCGTCATTGAATCGATCCAATAAGTTGGCATAATATTCCCCATTGATTGTTATTCCCTTTTGAAGGTAGTCAATGTGGATTATCCCGCGTGCATCCCAAAAAACAGTCGCCATAACTTTATTGGCTGACAAACCCACCTTGGCCTTCTTTAGCGCCGATTCACCCTTAGAAACCCACTGTTTTGACTGTTGTTTGTTCTCTGGTGTGTTGTGATGGATCCATGTTTCATCCACGGTTACAAAACGGCGCAAAAACTCCTCCATATTGCGATTAAACAACGCCAAACCTTCCTGTGAAGTTTTCAGAAAGAAATTCACTTTTTTCCATTTTCTCCTCAAATTAGTGAGTAGTCTGATAAAAATAGCTGTCAAACACAAACTAACTGACGCAGCAAGTTTAAATTTTGACAGGAGTCAACTGACAGATGCCTGTTGACAGGAGCAGTGTTGCTGTTTCAGTAAAGAGGTCAGAAATGCAAAAAGTCACGGACTTATTGACCCGCCCTCGTATGTGGCGGTTAAAATTGCTTCTCCCCAAAAACACTTATTCAAATGTGCACCATTAATCATACAACGAGCCTTTTCTGTTAATGTCCTGTTCATTCTTTCAGCAACTGAGTTTTGTTGCGGAGTATATGGAACGGTTAAATGATATGAAATACCTTTTTCTTTGAAAAATGTTTTCATGTCATTTGAAACATACGAGTATTCGCGTCCATCATCACAATAGACATTTTCAATTTTTAAGTTAAAATGAACTTCGCTTTTAGCTACAAAGTCTTTGAAGACTTCAAAAAGTTCAGATTTATTTGTCAATAAATACACTACCGTGTAATGAGTAAAATCATCAATAAAACTAACAAAATAATTTTTGTTGTTAATTGTCAAAGGACTAATTGGCCCGCAAATATCGGAATGAATTATGAATAAAGGACGATTAACTTGAGATTTCTGTTTTTGTTTAGAAAACAGTAACCGTGATTGTTTACCGTATATACACGACTCGCAGAGTATATTCGAAGTAATTATATTTTCTATGACTTTACTATCCTCAGCCATTTTTCCCTCTTTTAATTGTAAAATTTTATTTTTACTTAGATGGCCAAGTCTTTTGTGCCAAAGCATATATCTATCTTCAATGCAAGTATTTATTTCTGAATTTGTGTTCAGATTTGAATAATAAAACTTAATTATTATTAATTTGTTAACCGACTCACCTTTTACCAAGACCTCACTACCTTTCTTAATTATAACTTCTCCGTTGCTTTCAAAATAAACTGATATTCCAGTTGCTTGGATCCGACGAACTGAAAGAATGTTGTGTGGAATATCCGGTGAATAAAAAACATTTCGTAACATCCCTTGGAGTCCATCTTTAGTCACTACATCAATTGAACCTCTGGCGTTAACTTTAGCAACGTTAATCTCAATGGGATGTTCCAGCTTTGATAATGTTGAAAAATATTCCAATTTGTTCGCAAAATGGTCAGTTGCTCCGGAACCAAAAATAAATTTCACTTCGTTTGTTCCTGATTGCAGAGTCGATTTGTTGTTGAATTGTGTTCGTCCAATCATGAAGGCAAATTTCTTATTGGGTTCAAAAGTATTTAAAACTTGAACTGATCCAGTCTTGGGTTGTTTCTTATAATTTCGATTTCTTACATTACATAAAGATTAAAACCTTTAAACTTTGCACAGACACACTGTAAGTTAATTACCAAACATTGTACAAGCCTGTAAACTTTACAAGTAAAGTTGCAAGAATTACCTTATACTACTAGTTAATCTATGAAAAATCTAGAGGATATTAATGGCGAATACATACACATCCAATTGATCATTCTGTCTCCGGCATAGATGAACTAACATAACTAACTTTCAAAATATTGGAAATCCAAAACCCGTTTTCCACTGATCGCCTCTATCCACGTGACCCTGTCTGTGAAAGTGTGTGAATTGTGATCAATGTCAATATCTCTCTCATTTTCCGCAAAACTCGCCCATTTTACACAAAAACGTCATCCACATTACACACACATAGTGAACTTTACGCGCAAATTGCTCTAAATTCTAGGAAATTCTAGCAGTTTACAGGCTTGTACAATGTGTTGGTAATTCACTTACAGTTCGGCTGTGCGAAGTTTAAAAGTTTGCAAAAGGATTAGTAGAGTTTGCCATGTATGTTAGTACATCTATAGCTTCGAGCAGACTGGTCGCATTGGGGTTGTATCCGATTATTAGTCCGCTTTTATCACGGCGCATGAGTTTGATGCGCATGTTTCGCTATTTTCTTTTGAACTGTCCTTACCCACATGCAGTGGGAACTTGGTTAATTGGGTATTTTTCGTTTCATTATCCCTCTCTTTTGCACTCATTTGAATCGTTCGAAACATGCACCGTGTAAAAGCGGACTTAGAAGACTTACCACAACTATTTCAATGTAAACGAGTGTCAGTTTGTGACACTTTAAATCGAAAACTGAGCGATAGGCACCCGTGCTCGGAAAAAAACTTCCCAGTTCATTCTGTAGATGTCGTTATCAACAACGGAGAGAAAGCGGAAAAATCTGCCATCATCAGTTAAAAATAAAACCATAAAATTGAAAACAATTTTGCTTTTGAAACCAGTAGAAGAAGTTCAAAATGCTGAAAGGCAACAAAATAGACGAAACATGAGGAAAACTATGTGGACAAATCCCTTCTTATTAACCCTGTCGAAATACTAAACGGAAAACAATCATTCGACTAGTCTGCTATGAAGATGGCAATCTTCAGTTCAAAAATCGTCTATGCAGTATACCTATTAATTGAAAAATAAATTCAAAATGCACAACAGCATCCATCTGCGACAAGTATTTAAAAATGTTCATTCCAAAAGTGAAACAAAGTTGTCTATGCAATCTACCTACTAATTGAAGAAAAAGGAATCATAAAATGAGATAGAAGAACATCTGTAGGTATATTACTAAAACGGAGATAGCAACACATTAACCAGAAATTACTAACAGTCAAGCACGCAAGCAAAATTGATGTGCTATTAATGTTATGTCTCCGCCAAAACTAAATCTGGGATTTAGCTAAATCTTCACTAAATCACGAGGGTTTACCATACGATTTAACATCTATAAATCCTATCTAATTCCGTGATTTATAATAAATCCTCGTCCGACAAAAATCTAAAAAACCTTTTTTATATGTCCGCTTTTACACTTCGCATGTTTCGAAAGATTCAAATGATTGCAAAAGAGAGGGATAATGAAACAATAAATACCCAATTAACAAAATTCCCACTGCATGTGGGCAGGATTTTCATTGCATCTTTTTGACACATCTTTTTCTCCTTCTCCTTTCTTTTTCGTTTTGCTTCATTATTTCTTTGGCTGTTGTTACGAGCACAACATTTCAGTATGGCGGATGAAATGAAATGGACGAAAGAATTAACAAGCGGGTTCATTTTCAATTATGAAATACTGAGCGCCAAAGATGAAATAAAAGAGAACTGTCAAATAACACGAAAAACCAAAGAAGGGGGAAAGGCTTTCGTGTAAAAATGCGCCCATCACTGAATGACAGTTCAAAAGAAAATAACCAGAACATGCGCATTACACACATGCGACGTGTAAAAGCGGACTATCAGCAAACGTTGTTTTCGTGAGAGTGAGTGAGTGAGAGAACTCAACACACAGAAATCTTGTTGATTTGTCTAGCTTAAGCATTGCTTTGATTATTGTAAATCTTCAAATCACTCTCTCAAAATTTTCGTTAAACAACATTTTTATTTTCACAAAAGAAAACAATTTATCAAACAAATAAAGATGAAACACAACTTTCACTTAAATGAAAGCCGCCAGATCAGTTGATTTTTAACGTTTCTTCATCAGCTTGAAATTTTGGGGGACATTTTTTGCCTTAAAATCCAGTCCACTATATTACGAAATGTCGCCTAGTTTTGCAGGCAATTCCCGAGCTCTCAGAACAATCAGAACCGTTTGGCTAACTCTTCTTTAAAAGTTATTTTAAATTTAAAATATTACATACACTTTTGCAAACGATTGTCCTTCCCAAATGCAATCTTAATTTCGTTTTCGTTTGAGCTTTTCTCCGTGTTCGGAAGAAGAGAAGAGACGTCAGACTATTTCACCTAATTTTTTCCGACTCAAAATCTCGCTTCTCGGGTTCATTTGAGAATCAACAATTTTCTACGCGATTTTATGTCAAAATCTATAAACGTCTAATAGTATTGTAAAATGTTTGTGTGGGTACAAATAATAGAACTTATTATTTTCAATACAAATCCCTTTATTCAGTACAGTTACAATTCACTATTTAATTCTTTCTCTCAGTACAATTCAATTTCTCAACCACTTATACTTTTCTTATCTTTTACTTAAACCACTTAATCACTTCTCCTAATTAACACTTCAAATTACACTTTAGAACTGACTTGCATACCTTTGGGATGCTGGTATTTATACTCGAATGACATACTTCGAGAACAATCCTCGCCATCCAGCGTCCCATACAATTTCCAATTTGCTAGAAAATTCGATTCCACTCTCCAGTCGAGACTTTGTTTTTCCAATATCGAAATCTTCTGGTCTTCGACATTTTCTGCTAGATGTCGCTGCTCACATTTAAGTGGTTATCACAGTATTGTATTGTGTGTCAAACTAGATTTATTTTTTCGTGTAATCGGCTGTGTTCGGCCAATTTATTATTCTGAGTATTCAAATTTAAAATATAAGCAAATATATTTAAAATATAAAAGTCCGAAGAAGTTCTTAGTGTTCCATTTAAATAATTTAAATAAAAATCTGGGTACACAACAAAAAAGTCTTCTGACAGCCCAAACGAAAATGCTATAACTTTTAATTTATGGCATTGATCATAGATGAAGTAACATAGGTGGCAAACTTTCCAGTATTGGAATTTCAAAACCCGCTTTCCGCTGATCGCTTCTAATCGTGTGACCATCTCTGTTAAAACGTGTAAATTGTCATCAATGCCAAATTTCTCTCTCATTTAATTTAAAAAACTTCAACCACTTTACACATGCATACATAGCGAACTTTACGTGCAAATCGTTCTCATTCTAGAAAATTCTAGCAGTTTACAGAATTTTAGAATGTGTTTGCAAAATTATTAGTATAGTTTGCCATCTATGTCAGTTCATTTATGACATTAAACATGCATTGGCATTGCATGCAATTTACATCGCGATTGCGATTTTTCGTTAAAGCTAAATATGAAAGAGATTGAACTTAAGCCAGAAAAAGGGCAATCTGTAGTGGTAATTTGGTAAGTACGAAATTTAATGGAATTAAACATTTTTTACGTTAGTTTTCATTATTGTTTGAGATGATAATCTTTGCATGCAAATTTTTGAGCAACTGTTTATCGCTGATATTAATGACAAGGAGGATTTTATACCATTTTTTTTGAACCCCTGGAACTGAAAAATATGGAATGACTTTTAATTTTTAAATATATTTGCTTGCGAATCAATTGCGAATCAGAACAATAAATTTGGCCAAACACAGCCGATTCCCCGAAAACAGAAATCTAGTTTGACACATAATACTATTTGACTTTTATACGTATATGTTAGTACATTTTGACATAAAATCCAGGAAAAAAATTTTGTTTCTGAAATGAAAACCAGAAGAAAAATTTTGTTTCTGGAAAAATGAGGGGAAAAAGTTTTGTCACTTTTGTGCTCCAGGACATAAAAAAAAAACCCAAACGAAAACACTATCAGTTTATCGTAAGTACGAATAATTATTAAAAAAATATTCAAATATATTAGTATACTATTTCTTCGATTTTCATTAAAATTTGGAAGTAAAGTATTTTCCTCATACAACGATTTAAAAACAAAAAAACATGGTCTTTGGAAAAAATAAGTAAATCGTCTGAATTCAAATCATCATACCACTTTATCATCCCTGGGCAACTGTCACATATGGCAAACAAATTTTGTTTCCGTCAACCGGACGGTAGTTAGCTTGATAATAAAAGTAAATTACTGCGGATTATAAAATTAAATAGGAAGAAAGATATGGAAGAGCCTGCAGACATTAATCGTGTAGCTTTAAACCTAAAGTCATCACTTCCGATTTGTAGAGTATGCCTAGACATTTGCATGGAGTACATCGAATTTGAAGGGGCTCTCTGTGTTGTGAATGGTCAGGAAGTCACATATTCGGAAGGATTACATGAAATACTATCACCCGCTCTAGAATTACCAGAAAAATTACCAACGAATTTTTGTGTTACTTGTGGAAGAGACTTACTTAACGCGTACCTATTTATAAAACGAGTAGAAAATGCGAATTTTATACTGAATAAGGTCCATTGCTTTAACAAGGAGAGCAAGAAAAATGTTGACTGTAAAGATGAGGAGTGTCTAGCAGATTCGGAATTTGAAAATAATGAAGATGATTTTAAGGAGGAAGTTAATACAGATTTCTTGGCAACTGAATTTATAAATTGTGAAGCCAATCATCAAAATATTGTAAGCATCATACATATTATTATTTAAAAAATCGTGCAACACTAATATTAATTCCTTATACACAGAATTATTCTGAAGAAATACTAAAAATTGAAAATGAAGATGATGTGACACAACTCCAAAATATAAAGAGTATCGAATTTGAGGTAAAGTAACTTAAAAATGCTTTGTCAATAGTATGTTATGAGAAGTAATTAAATAAAAAAAATCTCAGGTAGATCCAGATTCACCCACAACACCAGTGCATGTTGACACTGCTTTGGAACTAGAAGAAATCACTTATGATACTAATTATGCATACAATAAGGAACCAGTACTTATGTGTGACAAATGCGAAGTAGTTTGTGAAACAAAACAAATTCTTACAGAACATCGTAAAAAACACAAATCGAAAGAAAACACCAAGGTCAAATGTATTAACTGCGACAAAGTATTTTCAACAAGTAAACAACTTGATGACCACCTTTTGTTTCACAAGTATTCGCAGTTGGTGACAGTTAATTCAGATAAAATTTTAAATGGATGCAGCATATGCAAAAAGAATTATCGTACAGAAGCTGAGTTTATAGATCACTTAAATGTACATAGAGGTTTGTAGTTTTGCAATTTATCCTGCCTTTTTTGTTGTGCGTTTTTTTTTGTTGCTTATCCGTTTCCCTACTTGATATAAATCTCTGTCTGAGGCATTCGGTCATATTTTTTCAAGTTATATAGAACAAGCGCGTTCTTTTTTTAAAAAGTAAATTGAATCTTTGTTATTGTCCTGAAAATATTTTTTGACCAGAATGTAGCCGAGCCATGTGAAAGCGCATCTCTTAAACGTTAAATGCAAAACTATTTTTTAAAATAGAATGTGGTCTGTTGCTGATTTGGCCGGCTGAAGAGTACGTACTAATTTTCCTGCGTAGAAATGATTTCGATATCTTGAACCTTGTATTTAACATTTAGTCGAGTTATGTCTGGGAAGTTTTTGTAAGACAAACGATTGCTCTTTTTCAGAACTTCTTGACAGATTATTAATCATCATAGAATGGGGTGTGTGCTCTATTAGAGCAGCTTCCTATATACTCGTACTGTTCATTTTTTGGACTGCATTAACACTTCATCACTTATCGTAATGTAACGGAATTTCTTTTCTGATTTAACACGTGACAATTGGAGAAATTGGATCCGTTACAATAACAAGGTTTTTAATATAATTTTTAATTTAATATATGTCTCTATATAATTGTACAAAAGATAAGAGAACTTCGATTATTGAAATGAAATCTCAAGGAAAAACGGTTTCAGAAATATCAGAACTAATAGGCTGTTCTAGAAAGCTGGTTTACAATGCAATTTTTCATTTCGAAACATTTGGAACGTTGGAAAACGTTGCGAGGGTTTCCCGTACAAAAAAAAAACCACCGTAAGAGAAGAACATTTAATACACAGTTCCTCGACTGTAGACCGTTTTAAGACTTCTACCCAAATTAAATATGATGTTGAATCACAATACGGCATCTCCGTGTCTTCCAGAGCAATAAGGCGAAGATTAAATGAAAACCATTTAAGAGGCTGCATAGCACAAAGGAAACCATTTGTCTCGGAAAAAAAATTCGAAGTGCAGAATAGAGTTTACCTACGAAAATCTATGAATTTTTGGAAAAATGTGCTCTGGAGTGAACTTTTGCAGATTTGGGTCGGATGGAAAAAAAAAGGTGTGGCTTCCCCCGAATCAGCAACACAATCCCAAATATACCATCAAAACAATATAAACACGGATGCGGGAACGTAATGGTTTGGGGAGCCTTTTCTTGGCACGGTGTAGGACCAAGTGTTAAAATAAGTACAAAAATGGACCAGCATGTGTACAGGGGCATCATAGAAGACCACATGATTCCTTACGCTGATGACAATTTGCGTCTGACATGATATTTTATGCACGACAACGATCCCAAGCATACTTCACGCTTAGTAAATTCGTGCCTAGAAAGTATTTATGTAAATGTTATGAAATGGCCAGCTCAGTCTCCCAATCTCAACCCGATTGAGAATTTGTGGAACGACATTGAAGGCGCAATTGAAGGAAAGAATCCCAAGAACTTGGACGAATAATGGGAAAATATTAAAAGTGCTAGGTATGCAACAACAATTGAGTGCTGCAGAAAATTGGTGGAAAGTTTACCAAGACAATGTCAAGCTGTAATATTAAATAAAGGATTTCCGAATAAATATTAACTATACTTTCAAGAATTCCCGGTAATCTAGTATTTTTCGTGTCATGTGCTATTTATATGGCCAAGAAATCTGAAAATTGATAGTAATTGTTTTATAAATTTTGATTTCTTACAAAAATGGCTAGAACGGATAATATGGATTCTAATAAATAAAACAAGTGAATTTTCGTAAATAAATTACTTACAAATTTTAGTATTAAAGCTTATAATGTTTTTCTTACTCGAATTAAATAAATTTCAATGAAGAAAAAAGTGTGCTATTTAAGTGTCCACCTCTGTATGTACATATATCAGCGAATTAGTATTCTATATTCATCATGTAGTGTTGACCCTGGTTAAGAATTTAGATAGAGCAAAAAAAAAACTGTTGAAATATCTAAATGGGCATGTGTTATATGCACGCGTATTCTGACCTATATCCGGCCATCTTATTTCACTCATCCCAAACGTACATTTTGTATATCTAAAGTTGTAAGAATCTGGCATTCTGCAAAAGAGTCTTTACTTTACAACTGTGATCCGTATACAACAACGGCCTATTCTTCAGAAAATCTATACTTACGCTGTTTTATAGCAAAGTACGATCGTTGTACATGGCTGAGTTCATTAACGTCAGCATTTCTACGAGTAACTTAGTACAATCGAAGATTTTTCCTCGTGTGTTTTTGAACGCATTCACTGCGCAGACAAAGCTTAGTACGATTGTAATTTTTTCGCATTCAAAAACGTCATGTTAGTGCAAAACAAAGTAAAATTCAGTCAAATCTTAGATTTGCTTTATTTTATTATATATAAGATTATCATCATTATATTGTACATTTGTGAATTCTACATTAGCTGAAGACACCTTTACGTCAAGTCTGCGATGTGGAGCGGAGGATACGTAAGAACTTCAACACTCAAAGGGTTAAGCATTTAATTTTCGAGATCTTCATTTGCTAACTTTGGTTACTCTTTGCATGCAGTCATGAATATTCAGAGCACCTTTTAATCATTTATAATTTTGATATCACCTTTGTGATTTTATATATGCATTTAATTTATGATTTTTCTATATATGCGTAGACAAGTCTTATTTCCTTTTAGAAGTCGATTTCTAAAAAAAGATAAATTAAAATTATAATTATAATACCCAATGTTTCCGTAAAAAAAACTTAGAATCAGTATTTAAAATAATCATTGAAGAAATAGTCATCACGCTCACGCTGCGAAAAAAACACGATTATTGACATCCGTATGATGGAATACTAAAATTTCTATGTTGTCATGAAACTCAAGTAACAAGTTCTCAAATCATACTCGTAGTCGTTATATATTCCAGGTCATGATCCGGTTTGGAGGATACTCTTGTTTTCTTCGGTGCAGAACAATTACTACTACGTATAGATCAAACATGATAAGGCCAATCCAATTGAGGGATCGGACATATCCTCTGTGCACATCAATGAAGAATCTGTGAGGGTTTTAACTTTTAGTCTGGCCTAATCAGTCATGTAGACGCCATCAATGATAATGTTACAATATTTTGGGGATTATTGTTGGAAATCTAAGAAAAGTCGCATTGATGGTTACATAAATCTTATACTATCAACACCGAGCTGGCCTAACAATGCAAAACTATTTGCTGACAGTCAGAACCTGGATGTACTCGTACATACGACCCAAATCGAGCACACATAACCATGTTCGTTTCTTAACCTTGATTTTTTTATTATTTACCAATAATAAATTTCTAAAACCTTAACCTTCGAAACAATTCCTTTGGAGGTTTCATTTGTGATTTCATAACAAAACCAATCCGTAGACGTGATAATATTTTGATGAATATTTTCTGTTAACCACAGATTAAATGCATAAAAAGTTGTTTTAGAAAATCGTATGCAACTTGTTTGAAGTACATCAAATTTTCGTGTGCTTTGTCATATGGATGCTGTTGTTAAAAAACATTGCAACACCCAAATGACTAAATGACTTTAACGTCTTGTCATAAGTCATTTTCGAAATAAATATGTATGAGAACATAATACATATATTTGTGCTTCTTTAGGTTCGAGGCCTCATGTATGCAATTTATGCTCAAACGCTTTCTACACCAAGCAACATCTGCAACTACATAAATGGCGAGCACACGCAAGTCAAGATTCGAAAAAAAGAAAATCTAAGGATTTTGAAAAATGCCAACATTGTCAGAGACTTGTTAAAAAATCTCTAATAGAAAAGCACATGGAATCACATTCTGCAGCAACAAAACAATTTAACTGTCCTGTTTGTGGTAAGTTAAATAAAAAATCCATAACATTACTAATCATTATTCATTATCTGTCTTTTTAGAGAGAAAATTCGCAACAAAATTTGGACTCAAAGCTCATTCTGCGGCACATAAAAAACGAGAATTTGTTTGTCCTATATGCGACAAAACTTGCCTAACAACTTTTACTTTAAAAAAGCATATGCATTTTATGCATTTGTCTGACCGTAAAAAGTATCAATGTGAAGATTGTGGTTTAGTTTTCCAATATCCATCTTATTTGAAAGATCACCAAAGAAAACACAATATAACAAATAGATTTCAATGTCCGCATTGTGATAGATCGTATTGTCGTAAACCTCAATTAGATATTCATTTACGATATCACAATAATGACTTTAGATTTAAATGTGACCAGTGTGATAAATGTTATGTAACTAAAAGCAATTTAAATGATCATATTAGAGCAAGTCATACAAAGGTTACTTATAATTGCGATAAGTGTGACGTAAAATTTAAATCGATAACAGGGTTAAGAAAACATAATTATGCACACACAGGATATCCCTATATCTGTCCGTTATGCAGCGCCGGACATACATCTCGATCTGGGTAATAAATGTAGTATTTCATTTGGTTTGATCTCATGGTTTTTTTTTTGTTTTTTTAAATAGAATGAAGGCCCATTTGTTTGGAGTTCATAAAGATGCCATTACCGAAGAGGAGTTTAATGAAATTTTTCCAATAGTAAATCCAAAAAGTGGCTACAGAAGACCTAAAGCTCAATCAAAATAAATAATTAAATAATAATTTTAGTAGCTTGTGGTCGCCTTTTTATATTAGCTTTATAATTTCAATTATAAGTTAATAAATTATAATAATAATAATAAAATATATAATTATTGTAAAAATTGAGTCTTTTAAAATATTTGTGGGATTTTTCTTTGGGTACTACCGATTTGATCTGAAATTTATTCATATGTAACTATGATTACCGTCGTCGCCGAAGAGAAAATGCACCATCATTGGAAAGTTTCCTTTTAAAAGAAAAAGAGGAAGAAAAAAGAAAAATCGTGGCGTATGAGTAATTGGCAAATTATTAAAATTAAAATTGTGAATTTGATTTTATTGGACTTAATTGTTATTGTGTAGCTAATTGTGGAAATACTAATTCAAAGTAGCGATGGGAACTATTGAATGAATTCGAATATCGATAGCTAGTAAGTGAATGATTTGAACTATCGAATAGTTTTATTCATTCATATTCATGCATCCCAACAACATTTTGTCAAATGCACGCGGGCGATGAGCGGGGGAGTTTATACTTTATATACATTAATATTATTATTATTATAAGTTTATTGACAACGAATTGTATATTTAGCTGGAGCAGCTGGGGCCTTCAGCTAGTTAGACATAGTATCAGTTTTATATAAGGTTTTCTAAGTTGAGTGCTGTCATCAGCCTATATACATTGTTTCATTTACGTATGTGATTTCGGATAAATTTTTTTGAGCAATAGTTTTGCAAGTTAATAATATTTGTTTATATGAAATGAGATGATTTATAGTAAGTGTTTGCTTCTCGTTGCATAATTGGCAGAGCGGGTTGTTAGTGATGAGATGTTTGTGGGTCTTGCTGGTATGGGTATGACCCATTCGCAGTATGATATATTTTTTATCTTTTTATGTGAAATATCTGCAGGGCAGTATGATTTTTCAGCATTAAGGTTAAATTGTTTGTAAACGTGTTGATAGTATGACCAGTTTGTTTTTCTCTTGTATTTCCAAGTCTTCAGTAGGTATTTTTTTATGTCTTAATTTATTGAGAACCGCTTCAATATGGAATTGAAGAAGTTGCTATGTTAAAATAAAATGAACACATGATACATTTTAAAAAAATGTTTTTTTTTTCTGTTTTTTTTCTTTATCTTATGATAAATTAATGTTTTCTTTTAAAACGTTATAACTGTTGGTTTTTTTTTAATATTACTATGTAAGAAAATTATCTGGTTAACCAGCACTGGGTCGAAACCAATTAAACTTCTTTTTTCAGAGATTAGTTGCCTAGCTGATGAAAATACTCTTTCTGAAGCATAGCTACTTTCTGGTGTGCTGAGAATTTTACAACTTAATTTAAATAATAGTGGAAACTCACACTTGATGTAAATGCCACCATTGCAAAACATTAAAATCTTCATAAAATATTACGTTTAATTTGATTTTTGATTTTGATTTTGCGGCCCGGGTCAATGCCGGACAGATTTATTGAGCTTATTGCAAGCAAACATATACTTACTTAAACATATACTTATACTTAAGTTTTTATATGTTCATATTTCATCGTTAAGTTTATCAACTGAGTTTATAGTTTCCACTGGCTGAACAAAGTCCTCAAATAATTCTTTATTATCAGATAACAGATTATGCAACTCTTCATTTAATAATCGCTCTGATACTTGATCTTGATCAACAGGGGTTTCATTTAAATAATTTTGCATAAATTGTGTACATTAAAACTTGATAGCGTTCTTTTCATCATCGGTAAATTGAATGAACTTGTTGGCGAGAGGTAAGAAAAAAAGTGCAATTTTGTGCTAAATTGTTAAATTTTTTAATGCAATGGAATCCAAATAGGTGTTTAATTTTGCTTTGAACTCGTTAATAAATTCTAAGTCTCCAGAAGTAGGAACACATTGTTTTTTTAAACGGTGAATATGCACGATCGTTAAATGAAGTGTTGTATAGTTTTCCCCTTCTAGCTGCTTAGATGTTTTCTCGATAATCTTTAAAATTTTGGTTAAACCACTTATGTAGCTTAAATTAATATTTATGATTCTTTGGAACTCATTTTTTTCTTGTAATATATTGGTTATTTCTCGCCAGTTTTTTTCTATGGAGTCAAGTAAGTAATAAATTGTGTTCCATCCTGTACTAACACAACTTTTTAAAGACGTTTTCAAATTCGAATTAATACCGGCTTTTTGAAAAACTTTGCTACCTTAGTGCACATATTACATAATTCTAATACATAAGGAGTTTCTTTGACAGCTTTTTCTACCGTATTATGTATGAGGTGGTTAATGCAAAAAACATGATTTTCAGAACGAAAAGCACTTATCATATTCGCTCCCCTTTCCGTTACTATAATGGCCTTTTTGCCTAGCTCACATTCAAATTCCATTAGAAAATTGGTTATTTTGGACTTAATATTATTATAGAAAATTTAAAGATCGTGTTTTTTATGTAAAGCAAAGCAATTGTGAAGAATTTTACCTGTACATGATTAACCCTTCATAGATTTTAAACCTAAAAGCCTCTTTTCTAATTTTTCCTCATTTATGTAGTGAAAAGTTAATGAGAGATATGAACTCCTGAGATAATTATTCGTCCAAATGTCAGATGTTAATCCATATCCAAACTTAGATACTTCTTGTTTAATAATTTGCGAGTATTTAGTGAAAGGTTTTTAATGTTTCGCGAAAAAGATAGAAACACTCGGAATTTTAGGATGATTCTAAAGGGTTTTCCAACAGGGACTTGACAACTTTGAATTTAATTTGTGATCGCACTCTTTCACTAATCATCAAACTGTCACTGTCAATTTATTCAGTAAACTCAACACATTATGGTAAAGTACACAACGTCTGCAAATTATAAAAATTTTCTACCGAAATTCGGAGTCGAAGACTGCAACTTTAAGAGCGTTAACTCCAATTTTCGGTCGTAATTCTCGCCCTAGTAGACAGGCAATAACAAAATTTAGAGCAAAAATTTGAGTCTACATATTCGTTGTGTCATGTTGCCGTGTCAGTGAGACAACGGGTTGGTCGAAGTATCGAAAATATCTCTGCCGTTCAGGCGTTCGTACCATACGATCCAAATCAGTCAATTCCACGGTGTTCTCAAGAATTGGGCATCGTTCAGACCACATTATGGAGTATTTTGCGTAAGGATCTTGGTTTACACCCATACAAGATCAAGCTGACTCAAGAATTGAAGCCGATGGACCATTTGAAGCGACGTAAGTTCTCCGATTGGGTTCTGGGGAAGATGCGCCAAGATGATGAATTTCATCGCAAAACCATCTTCAGAGACGAAGCCCATTTTTGACTCAATCGGTTCGTCAATAAGCAAAATATGCGTTATTCGTCGGGTGAAAATCCACATGTGCTACATGAATCACCACTTCATCCACAAAAAATAACTGTTTGGTGCGGTTTGCATGCCGGCAGCGTTATTGGGTCATATTTTTTCGTCGACGATAACGATCGTCACGTTATTGTGAATTGCCATGATCACCGATTATTTTTGGCCCGAATTGGAAGATGTGGACTTGGACGACATGTGGTTTCTACAGGATGATGACACAAGCCACACAGCACACACTACAATCGATTTATTGAAGAGTAAGTATGGTGAGCGTGTTATCTCAAGAAATGGGCCAGTCGATTGACTATTTTCTGTGAGGCTACGTTAAGTCATTGGTTTATGCCAACACGCCGACGACGTTTCAAGAGCTCAGAGCCAACATTGAACGCGAAATAGCGGCCGTTTCGGTCGAAATGTGTGGCCAAGTCGTTGAAAATTGGGTCCAAGGAATCGACCGCCGCAAACGTACCCGCCCATATGAACGAAGTCGAGTTCCATTCATAAATGTTTTGATTGTACTTCAAGCCGATAATAAAGTTTTTGAAATATCTCAAATGGTTCGCGTTTTATTTAAAAAAAAGTTGTCAAGTCCTTATTGAAAAACCCTATATATACAAAAACAGTTTCTGTATGCCACTACATTTTCAATTTCGTCAACATTTGCGTTTTCCTCAAACGAGTACCCATATTCCGGGTACTGAGTACTGTACGCTTTAAGTGAGAACAAATGAATACATTCATGCAGACCTTTAGTGTATAATCCATATTCTCCGACTCGGTACCAGAAGAAATGCGAACTCCGGATAGATCCAGTGATTTATTCAGTGGACCACAGAGGGTAGAACCTTCAAGGGTCGATGCATGGTTTAAGCTTAACTTGAAACCAAAGGAGAAGGAAGCATTAGAAAAACTTTTGGAAGACCAGAGAGATATATTTGGGGAGGTAGAGGCACCTATTTCTATACAAAATCGACGTTTACTTGAAATAAAGAAGAAAATAATTTTCAAGGAAAGAACATTTCTTTTATTTCATCTATCTTCAATCTGATTACTCCAGCACGGTTTTATAGCAAAATCAAACTGGTTCTTCTATTCATTACTGTCGCCCAATCTTGAAATGATCAAAAGAAAATCCCGATAAAACAAGGGCGCTTGCAGATCTATCTCTTTTACGACTTTTCATACTCTTTTCATACAACACTGGGACCGCTAAATCTTCCATTTCAGCAAACATTATTATAACAAGCAATATACATCGCCGTCTTAGGTTGTACCACATGAAATGTCCGATTTTCGCTCAGTCGGAAATAAGAACTTCTCTATTGAACATTTGTGCCAGAACGTTAAATTTTCTTTTTTTTGTAAAATAAATTAAATAATAAAATGTGTTTGACGTGTGAGAATTTTGGGGTTCGTTACAAGTACCGTTATTTTTTTTCTAAGAATTATTTACTATGTTGTCGGCAGTTTAAATTCGAACCCTCTTCATTTATGAATTTAAAATGGGACATAATTTGTTTTGAAAAGTTCCGTTCGGGAGATTTCAGCCTCGAAAATGAACCACGTGGGAAGTCGGAAACGTTAGTTGACAACGATGTTTTAAGAACAACGGTGGATGCGGACCCAACGAAATCGGTGCGGGAGATTGCACCAATCATGGGAGTATCCCCAATGACAATAAGTTGACACCTTTCTCTCATTGGAAAGGCAAAGAAAATATTGGATTTTAAATTTTTACTATAAAATCGGACATTTCAATCGTATATTTCAAAAAACGAACCTAATATTTAACTGGACGCCAAAAATCATGTTAAGCACATCTCATACATTTTAACATTTTGTGCTTCGGCTGACGGTTGAAAACCATGTACAGAAAATCTTGATGCAAAAAATGTAGTTACTCGTACCTTTCGATCGTTATTTGATTTTCTTGATTTTCTTTCACAAAAATTGTATATGTAATTTAGAAATTTTTTTACCTATAAATAACGAAATTATTTATTTAATTTTAATTTATTTCATACATTATGTATGAACTACATTCGGCAAAAAAGTCAAACAGTGAAAAAGTGAAAGCTCACAACATACGCATCTGCCTCCTGGTAGTAAAAAACTGACCCAAAAAGCTATTTTTTTACATTTGAAAGC
This sequence comes from Volucella bombylans, assembly GCA_949129095.1. Lineage (NCBI taxonomy): Eukaryota > Metazoa > Arthropoda > Insecta > Diptera > Syrphidae > Volucella > Volucella bombylans. The sequence continues at coordinate 157,719,381 of OX422143.1, forward strand.
ATATAGAAATCATAAACAAAAACAAATTTTATTTGCTTTGATGTGACGTGCAATGACAACAAAACTTTGAAAATCTGACAAAAATTAGGGTCGTTTGTTTAAAATCTGCGTGAATCACAGCCCTCTCAATATGAAATCAGGAACTAATACATTTTTTTTTTGTGAATGTATTAGTTCATTCTGAGCTTTCAAAAAGTAAAATACTTGAAAGTTAAGGGGTACTCCAACTTTCAAGTAAATTACTTTTTGAAAAGTTGAGAGAAAACTACAGATTTGTAATTGTGAAAAAAGAGACAAAACATTTTCGTGCACACACTTTACTTTTTGCCGAATGTAGTTCAGCCTTAAGACTAGTCTTGAGAATACTATACATTGAATTAAAACATGTACGGTAGATACTTTTATATGATTTAATTAATTTTTTTCTTTAACCCTAGGTCTACGAAACCCACTTTTAGGAATCAACACAGGGAACGTTTTATCAAATTCCTCTTCTGTAAATGTGTCCTTGTGCACTCTAAGCAAGTGAGCTTTTATCCTTTAAATAGAACAAAATCTAAATATAGCAATTTAAATTTCTATAGAAAAAAAAAATCACAACCTACCCTGATCGAAATGGTTGTCCTAGTCCACATATTGGACAAACGTAAGGATATCCGGTGTGTAGAAACTTGTGCTTTCTTAGACCCGTCACTGATTTAAACTTCAAATCACAATTATCACAACTATAAGTGATATTATCATGGACTGATCTAGTGTGTTCCGTTAAATTATTTTTTGTCGCATAACTCTTATCGCATCGTTCACATTTGTATGGCAAATAATTATTATGATATCGCATATGTATAATGAACTGATCCTTACGTAGATAATTTCTGTTACAGTGTTGACATTTGTAGGGAGCCTCAGCAGTATGTTTGCGTTGATGAACCTTCAATTTTGAGGGATATTGAAAGACCAAGCCACAATCTTCACACTGATATTTAAGCTTTCTACTTCCGACAAGACTTCGATTTGCTATGTGCTTGAATTGAATGTGTGATTTAAGTGCATACATCGTTTGGCACATCTTATTACAAATGTGACAGAGGTATTCTCCACTTTGTTTGTGAATAAGTGTATGCGTTCTTAAGGCTAAGCGACTTCCGAATTCTTTGCCTATAATATATGATACGTAAAAAAAATAAACAACTTTTAAGCAGATGGATATTTATATATAATGATTATTTCGAAAACACAAAAAATTCATTTTGGAATTAGTTATCCTATAAACAACACTATGTATTAAGTAAGGTATTGGAAATATAAGTACGTACGGGTACGTATGTACATATTATATACAGTGCTGTTGGAAAAATTTTGGTCAAACTTTTTTTTTCGAATTTTGTCAAATTTGTTGCAATAACTAAATATTTTTTAATGGGGATTTGTTTTCTTATGCTTTCTCAGCTGCACATCGGGGAGACATTGACTTAGATAGGTCTTCCCATGTGGAAGCAGGTATGGTGTTCCAGGTCCGGATAAGAATTGACTCTGGCTACTTCGCAACTTTAAGTTTCATTATTAACTATCTGGACTATCAATTAGATTGAGATCTGGACAGTAGGGAGGCCAACTTAATACATTACTCGTATTTTCTTCGAAGTAAGTTAAGTAAGTTAAGTTTTTAACCTAAGAAATGAAAAAAAATGCAAATATTATTTTTAGTTCTAGCTTATTTAAAATTTTGATATTAGTCTTTCGTATTAAAAATAAATAATTTCATACTTTCAATTTTGGCTGTATGGAAAGGAGCATTGTCCTGTTGAAAAATGAATCTGCATTCAGAGCTCAGTCTTTCCTTTGGTTCTCTTCGCGCAAGAATCCTCCCATCTCCAACAAGCAGCTTAAATTTTGATTCGTCGGAAAAGATAACATTGTTCCACATGTCTTGAGTCCAGTTAAGATGCTATTGAGCCCAGAGGGAAAATCCGGCTTCAGTACTGGCTTGAGTGCTCAAGTCCAGCTTTCACGAGCCTTTTCCTCACTGGGTTTAACGAAATTATTTTTCCTGTAGCTCGACAAAGATCATTTTTAAGATCCACCGAAGTCTTGATCCGATGCTGACAGCTGTACAGCACCAAAAAACGATCTTCCACTGGAGTCGTCTTTTTTGGACTCCCTGAGCCTTTCTTTCTGCTGGTAGTCCCGGTCTCACGATATTTTTTTTAAAATCCCATGCCACAATTTGTTGAGCAACATTTAATCTTCTAGAAATTTCACATGTTGTTCAAATTGAGACGTGACAGACACAAAATATTAGCTTTGCACTCCGAACTGACTTTTCCCATTTTTTTTCACTAAATTACTTCGGTTCGTTTCGGACTGCCATCACGAGCTAAATGCTTATTCTTATTCATAATAATATCGACTTTTATGCACTATTTGAACGATATTTTGTTGCATAATACAAAAAAAAAAACCAGTAGCTCTCATAAATTCTAAGAACTGCGCCCGAAAAGGGTAATAAAATGTTTAACCAAAATTTTTCGAACGGCACTGTATGACGATTTTCAAGCTCAGATCAGATGCTATTTATCGAGGGACTAATAGCATGTAAAGAAAAGTTTTTAAGCCTAAACGACCGGTTAGGTAGGCGAAACTAGAATGTTAAAAGATTTTTGCTTCCTTCTTAACAAACCATACAATTTCGATCACGTGAAACATAATTTGAAATTAAGGCATGTAGGAAAAAACTGATAAATAAAATATTTATATGCATGATTTTATAAAGCTCATAACTTAACTCACAAAATAAAAGCACGACTTAAGTATCTGTGAACAATTTTCTAACAAAACTCTTATCGAACTTCTTAGCGTTATTTCTACTGACAACAGCAGCGCTGTATATAAATTAATATTAGAAATTAGGTTAATTATCTAAACTACATGTATATTTTATACCAATAGCCGTAAACTCTGGCAATTAGTACTATATTTGCAGTTGGGTGTATGGATCCGTTGTAGTGTAACTAAACACTAGGATAAGGGGTGGGAACGGAGTAATTCTCAGCAAATAATACCACGGAACCTGGGATTTATTTATTTATTTATATATTCACCTACAAGTCACTTAAATGCTAACAGATTTCAGAAAACATAATATAAATACATAAATAAAATTTAAAAAATGTATAAGGTTTTGACAAAATTTTTAAATTGAGCTCTATTTAAACAAACGTCCAAGAGGTTACTGACTTCGTTAAAAGCTTTGACGGTTCGATGGTACCATAATTCGTTCTGTGGTATTTAATAAAAAGAAGATGCCGTCTTCTCAATGACCGTATAGCGACATGAAGTCCTATTTTTGATAATAGAATAGGGCATCTTATATGATAACCGAGAAGGACTCTAAAAAACATTATATCGTGTATAGTAAGTCTAGACTTTAGCGATTTTAAGTTAAAGAGTAAACATCTTGCTTTATAATTGGGGCAAAAGTTCCAATGCATTCTATAAGAATAGATCTTGTGAAACGCTTTTGAACACGTTCAATTCGGTGGGAGTTAGAAGAGAGATTGGGATTCCAAATCACAACTGCGTATTCCAGACAAGGTATAATGACAGGAAATAAAATTTCATCTATACAGGATGGCAATGGCTAACGCTCGTTGGCATATCAACATCGGTAGTAACCTCATTTTGTTATAAGAAAACAATTCAGACATATGTATTGCACATAATGTATAGCTGTAACGTGAATTTTTCAAGATTGGGGTTGAAAGAATTGTGCAAAATACAAGTATTACAATAACTTGTATTATTGTATTAATTGTATTACTACAGAAGGGACACTGAATACATACCAAATGATTCAACAGGTTGTCATATTAGACCACACTTACCTAGTCCAATATAGTTGTATAAGAAAATAAATGAGGAAAGTAACAATACTATGTCAAACCATCCTTAAATTATTAAAATCTTACCACAGTCATTGCATATTGAATTTTGCGGACCAAAATGAACCTCCTTATGTATTTCCATAAATGATTTATTTACCATTTTGTTACAATCTAGACATTTCTCTTTTTTTCCTACCGCAGCCCTGTTTTTTGACTTTCGTGGTTTTCCTTGTGCAGTTTTATGACAACGAAAAACATGCACTCGTAGCATATGTTTTGTGTAAAAGGCGTTTAGGCAATTTTTACAGATATACGGTTTTTTGCCTAAAAAGAAATGATCAGTTACGAGTAAATCTTGTAAATCTTCATCTAAGCATGCCATAGCTTACCTTTATGAATATTAATGTGATCGTTGAAATTCATTTTAGATCTATATTTCCGTTTACATAATTTGCATTGGTAAAATTGTTTCCCAGACTCTAGTGCTATTAGCTCGGAAAACTTATGAAAACACAAATGACTTTCAAGCTCAGTTATAGTTTCAAAATGATCGTTACATTTTCTACATTTGATTTCTTTGTTGTACTCCATTTTATGTTGCTTTCGATGACTACGTAACATTCTTTGTGTCATATATATTTCTCCACAATCACTGCACATCCATATAGTTGGTTCCTTAAATCTGTTTGAAGAAACATTCTGCAATTGATTTTCTGCAAATTCATTTTCTATAGACGAATCAGTATCAGTGTCTGTGTATAACGAGTTTTTTGGTGATGCTGGCTGAAACAAAGTGATAACAGTGCTTACTACGAAATTCGCTGGATATTTACCCAAGTTTCGTTTTCCTTCGCTTTTCTTATTTTTGTAATCTTATAAACCGAAAACGATTCTCCTTCATCATCAAACATATCACCCTGAAAAGTAGAATAAATTTATTTTTATTATTAAGATACTAGAGAGCTACCTATACAATAAAAACTTCAGATGAAGGAAAAAATTATTTTATTACAGAGGAATATAGAAATTAAATTACATCCATACACATATGGGAAGCGTATTCACTTGTTAAATCAGTCGGTATTACAAGACTTTTCGATTCACCACCTTCCCGCCTTCTATCTTCCTGATATGCTAGGCTTTCTTTTTCTTTATTGAAATAGTTATTTATATCATTAAGTATGATGTTTGCGTTTTCTACCCGTTTACGAAAAAGAAATGCATTAAGAAGATCAGTCCCGCATGATGAGCATAAACTGTTCACCAATTTGTCTGGGTGATCAATCAAACTTGGAGCGATTATATCAAATCCATTGGAGTAGGTGATTTCAACACCATCAATGAGACAAAGAACACTATCAAAATCAATATACTCCATAGATATATTCAAACAAACCCTACACACTGGTAATTTATTACCAATTTTTTCTAGAACATCCTCCATTTTTGGAGGTACAGATTCCTGCATTGTTTGTCAGAAACAAATATCAATCGTACGGCAATGTCAATTGAGTTTTAATTTTTTGCAGTTACAATTTAAAACAACGATAGATAGAAAACTTTCCAGATTTGGTCGTTCCAAAAACCCCTTTAAAATGATTTCCCTAACCATGTCACCTTGGCTGTAAATCATATAAGTACATAGTTGAACCAGATGGCAAACTTTACTAATCCCTTTGTAAACTCTTAACCTTCGCACAGACCCACTGTAAGTGAATTACCAACACAATGTAAATTTCAATAACCTGCTAGAATGAGATCAATTTTCAAGTAAAGTTGCTAGAATGACAGCGATTTCCACTAAAAGTTCACTATGATGGGGTGCAATGTGTATGACGCTTTTTGAATAAAATGATTGGTTTTTGTACAAAATTTGAGAGAAATTGCGAACAATGTTAGTTCCTCTATGAATTTAGATGAACTAACGTAGTTAGAAAACAGATTTTGGCCGTTCCAAAAACCGCTTTCCACTGATTGGTTAGAGAACCGTGTGACCCTGCTCTGAATATCAGGTGTGAATTGTCAATAATGTCAATTCCCCTCACATTTTATACGCAAACGTCATCCATATTAGACACACATCGTGAATATTACGTATAAATTACTCTCATTCTAGAAATTTTACTTGAAAATTGCTCTCATTCTAGCAAATTCTAGCAGTTTACAGGCTTGTATTGTTGGTAGTGTTGGTAATTCATTAACAGTGTGTCTGTGCGAAGGTTAAGGGTTTGCAAAAGCACTACCTAGTAGAGTTCTCCATCTATGTTAGTTCATCTATGGAAAAAGGTATAACTGTGTTGAAACTATTGCCGGCCAGAACGTTGAGATCGAATGGTCATCAAATACGAGGTCAAAGTATATTAATTATAAGGGATTCTTTAGAATCGTTTTGTAAGCCATATGTGATGCCAATTATACTTTTGCCGCAGTCGATGTTGGAGCATAGGGTAGTCAAAGCGATGTTAGGATTTCCGTAGCTTTGTAATTGGGCAAAAAATATTCAAAAACGACCTACACTACCGCCATTAGAAAAACTTTCAAATTCAGAAAGGATTACACCACATAACCTTGCCGGTGATAGCGAAATAACTTCATTGTGACCGTATCCTGGGATTTTGCTAAATAATGGCGTTTTCGATTGTGCCTGCACAAGGCTTATTTTTTTGTACTCCGATTTTGATTTCAATGGAACACTAAAAACTTCTTCGGACTTTGCTGTCAAAAATATTACATGTATTGCTTATATGTCAAATTCTTATTTCACAGTTTATTTGTTTGGATTCCGACGATGAGGATAATAGAATACTTATTATTCGTGCTTCCATCTTCTTTTATTTTTTTAAATATATTTGCTTCCGAATCAATTTGAACACTCAGCAGAATAAATTGGCCAAACATAGCTCGAAAACAGAAATCTAGTTTGACACACAATACTATTTGACGTTTTTACATATTTATATGTGTTAATACATTTTGACATAAAATACAGGAGAAACATTTTATTAAAATGATGACCAGAAGCAAAATTTCGATTCTGAAAAAATAAGGGTAAAAAGTTTTATATAAATTTTTCGCTCCGGAGAACAAAAATAATCCTGCTTCCTGCCCAATCGAAAACTCCATAAACCAGAAGAGATTTTCAATTATAGACTTTCGAGAGCACACCGGGTTGATGAAAATGCCCTCAGTAATTTATTTTAGCAGCTCGTTGTCCGGGAAAATGCATTGAATTTCATCCGAAAAATGCTGATAAAGTTGTTCTGGCATATGTTGTACAACACAACTTGTTAAAGGTTACTGACACAGTATATAATAATATATATGTCTATTATATAATAATAATATATATATATATAATCTTACTGCCCGAAGAACTTCTGTAACACGTATGGTGCAAAAGGTCAACGCATCGATGGCCTTTAGCGTCAAGAAGCTAACGATTTGTTATCTATTTGGAGATGTGGAAGCAACAATAGAGCAGAAGTTGCGTTTGAGATACATCAACAACTCACAGCATGTGTTCAGTTTTTCCACCAAACTCGTCTTCTAAATTTTTTGAAGTTGGAGTTAAAGGCACTTCCACCTCTGCATATTCGGTCTTTTCAAAAATTCTTTCACCGACTTCATTGTGGAAAGAAAAGTATTCTTGAGTGTATAAACCTTCCTTTTTGCAGCTCGAGATGAAATGGATGTGCAGCAGTCGATAAAAGGACCATGCTGAGGAACATCTACAATTTCAAGCGGCAAAGGCTGTTAATGATTGTAGCATCTGTTCTTGCTTCCAAGAAAATTTCAGTTATTTGCTTTCATATTGTGATAACCACTTAAATGTGAGCAGCGACATCTAGCAGAAAATGTTGATACTGGAATAACAAAGTCTCGACTGGAGAGTGGAATCGAATTTTCTAGCAAATTGGAAATTGTATGGGACGCTGGATGGCGAGGATTGTTCTCGAAGTATGTCATTCGAGTATAAATACCAGCATCCCCAAGGTATGCAAGTCAGTTCTAAAGTGAAATTTGAAGTGTTAATTAGGAGAAGTGATTAAGTGGTTTAAGTAAAAGATAAGAAAAGTATAAGCGGTTGAGAAATTGGATTGTACTGAGAGAAACAATTAAATAGTGAATTGTAACTGTACTGAATAAAGGGATTTGTATTGAAAAGAATAAGTTCTATCATTTGTACCCACACAAACATTTTACAATATAATAGGGGCGTGGCTGTTTTTTTACAATGTATTTGTGAGCAATGCAAAAGGGTTGCAAAATCATTAGCAGGATTAGCCATCTTTTCTAGTTCATTTATGGTGGGACAGCACTATATAAGGTAGATAGTCCCACGGACTTATACCAGAAATGTATGACTGGGTCAACTGCAAGAACATAACTGTCACTAAAAAAAATAAATAAAATAACTCAATTGACAAATTAAAAAAAACAAAAATGTTTCCACAGATTTCACAAGATTTAACCAAAGAAATTTATTCGACTATAATAGAATATATTGTAGATAGATAATAAAATAAAGAAAAGTGAGCAAATCATTTACCTCTCACTTCATTTCCTTTTGAAAGTTTATTTATGTTTAAAAGCAATTACAAAAATTATTAGTACCTATATGCTTAACTCAACTTGATCTGATCTCACTAGATTCATCGAGTAAACTAGTTTGCAACTAGTTTTTGAAAAAATTAAATTGCATTTGACCTTGAAAGGCCTTTAATACTCGTATAATGAGACTAGAAAAAAAGTTAGTTGTGCCATTTAGCATGAATACCAAAGAACAAGGCATCAATAGAAGACAAAATAGGGCAATGCAAAAACTATTATATTTGGGAGGGGACTGTCCTTACATTTTTTTTCTCTAAACATATAAGCGTACCACAATTTACAGTTCTTGACATTTGGCATGAACAATTAAATTCAACTAGTTCGGTGACATTTTTAGCTCTTTCCAAGTATATGACATTAACTCGAGTATGATGTCTAATGGCCAAACCACAATGTGCCTGTTTACATTGGCGACGGGATGAAAGTGCTCACCATGAACGTCGTGTTCACATTTTCATGGAGTTGAAAGACTTTTTAACAAGTGCACTTGAATCGGAGCATTTTTAAATTTGAGCAGTTGACCGGAAAATTACCTTTTTTCCTATTCCTCTCACATCCTTGCTCATCAACGATCAAAACTAAAATGAAAAAATATGGGATGGGACGAAAAATGGAAAAAAACAACGTGCTTCACCCGAAAATCCACTTTTGAAATGGATTTTTGGTGGAAGTAACCCTTCTTCTTCCCACTTCAATAAAAAGCATCCCCTCTCTTTCGGACGATCTTCCTGCCCGTGCCAATGTGAACAGGCACAAAGATTTTTTGACAAGTAGAACACTGAATCGGAGCATTTTTAATTTTTAAATTTAAGCAGTTGGCCTGAAACATACCTTTTTCCTATTCTTCACATTTATTTCTCATCAACGGTCAAAACTAAAATGAAAAAATATGTCAGAAATGGAACGATGTGGAAAAAAACGATGTGTTGCACCCGAGAATCCACTTTAGAAATAGATTTTCGGTGGAAGTAACTCTTCTTCTTCCCACTTCAATAAAAAGCGTTCCCTCTCGTTAGGACAATCTTTCTGCCCACGCCAATGTGAACAGGCACTTATAGAGCAATCCGAAATGTAACCACAGGCGTTTCTGACACTTTTAATCGTAAATATCGTAAGCTCGACATCAAAGCACTAGGTGAGCTACTTTCTACTTCGTCACGAGTTTGACAGCTATCGACTATCAGCTCTACTGTCATTTTTGTAAAAAAAATTAGAATTGCTCGCTTTGATATTACACGATAAGTTGATTTGTTCGATTTATAGCTACTCCGAATGTGTAAACTCCAATATATTGCCTTTTGCGATTATTTTATTATGGTTTTCTTACACAAAAAAGTAATTTGAACTACGCATTTGTTGTTGATTTTTTTTTTAAATTTATTTATTAAAATACATTGTTTGTGAAGATATTTCTCCTAATTAAATTTTAATATAAATAAGAAGAGTACATTTCTACTTTACCTCGTGCAACGAATTCATATATCAGAAATTTGAGGAAACAATACTTTATCTGTCAACTCAACTCCGAAGGAACATTCTGGATTGAAATTTTCAAGTTCGTGCTTTTGACGCAAGTTATCGTAAGTTCGATATAAAGCGTGTATGAAGTACTCCAAATCACGCGCGCGCGAATGCGTCATTGTGGTTTGGCCATAATTATTATTACAAAAAGGTCACTCCATATATTGAAAATATCAATATAAAAACTATGAATGTAAAAAAAGTGCATGCATATTTAAAGAGTTTTATTCTATTTTTGGAAAATTCAAAATATCTAATTAGTTTTTACTTTTACCTTTCTTGTTATGGCTAAATAAATTATTTTTTTTTTCAATTCCAACTACATAAATTGGTTGCCAACAGTGGGAGAAATAAGTTTTACAAAGCATATAAATACTTTCATCTTTGAGCCATTAAGAAAGGGTAGAGAAAGCGTCCAGTATTAAATTTTCACTGTCATTAATCCGATTTAAATCCCTTTTCGACGTTATGGTTTCGGAGTTATATAAAATACGTACGTCGAAATACTTACTAAACAGATCGAATTTAGTTTGTAATAATCTAGTCCATTTTTCTGATATAGAGATAGGTATTTTCGAACTAACACGCCAAAATTGTCAAAAAATAGTAAAACTGACGGCTTGTGTAAAGGTTTCATGGATTGGAAATTGGAAATTGATGAAAAATTTTCTTTACGTGCAGTGTGAAAAATAAATATAAATACATTAGAAATGTTTAATTCTCTGCCAATATGTAGGGTGTGTTTAAAAACATCTCTTGAATATATTGATTTTGATACACCCTTCGATGTTGATTCAAAGAACAAAATTGGTAACGATCTTACGTATCTCGACTGTTTCATGGCGTGTACGCGTCTTGAAGTTGAGGCAAATGATAATTGTCCGCAGAGTTTGTGCAGTGCTTGTGGTCTAGAGCTTAAGATTGCGTATGAGTTTATTCAAAAAGCTGAGTCTGCTGATAGGGCCTTACGAGAATATGCAGCAAATACGAAGCTAGAGAAACTTGATGAAGAGGTACGAGCAGTTTTTAATTTCAATAGTATGTATTAGAACAATTTAATGATATGATATTTGTATTTTAGGACAACGCGATTCTTTGTTCGGATACTACGGATCTGTATGAACATTTTGATAATGAGGATGAAATCAAACAGAATAACATAGATACTGAAACGTTGGAACAAGAAGATGGTCTGATTGAAGATGGTATATATAAGTTTATCTTTCTTGTTTGTTTTGTAGTTCACTACAGATGATGACAAATGCTGATCTCTGTGATACAATTATAAAAGAGATTATAGGCACAGTTTCACTTCAATTGACCCGAACAAAGATTTTTGTGGCCTCCAGGCTCTAACACTACATTATCTTGGCATGTGTCAGCACACCATTTCAAACGTTGGGTAAAACTTGACTTTAATGAGCTTTCCGGATCGGATATCCCTATTACCTTCTTAAGACATACTAATACCAACTGTACTAACATGCTGGCTCGAAATCATGTATTCTATCATCGGTTAATTAATATGAAGGCTAACAATCATTTTACATTCATAACGTTTTCATTCCTTTTGATGTCGTTTTTCCTTTAAACTTCTAGTACCCCATCCAACACTGTAGCGGGATGTTAAAAACAGACGTTCCACTGCCGTGTAAAGCAAACTTTTAAGTTTAATAACATTTTTCTTAAAGATTAGTGTCAATCAATCAAAGTATGTACTTCCATGTTTTACATATTAGGGCAACAAGTTCCTCTGGAGTTGAATTGAGAATTCGGAAACACAATAATGTAGAAATTATGTCTTTGTTCAACATACTCGTAATCTAGCAGTTTTATCCAATTCTAAATTGTCTGAACAGCTGTCATCAGAAAAAAGAGTTGTAGTCAGAAAAGAAGAAGGGAAGTTATTTCATATTCTTTAATGTGCTCTTATGTGTAGTACCAACATGTTCCAAGGCATTGAAATGAAACGAACTTTGTCTTGACGTACACAAACTTGAACTTTGACTTATCATCGAACACTTGCCGTAACATTCTTACTCATATTTTGGGTGTTTTAAACCTTTAAACCGCGTCGAGTGTTGAGTAGTTGCCACGATATTTATTTTATATTATATTTAATTATATTGCGCTGAATGTCTTGAATTTGCTCCTATATTTTGCTGTATTTGTTTACAGGTTTTTGAATTATGGATGAAAAACTGTTAATTACATATATTAGATTGTCCAATAAGTTCCCTCTGTTTATCGTTAGCGTTCCCTTTAACTTTGAATGAGTACTTGAATACTTTTTAAAATGACGGAGAATTTTTGGCATATTATTCCCATTTATTTTTGGAAAGGAAAAAGCGGGGGTAAGTCTGTCAACGGCTGGACTGTGACGTGAGTGGTTCCGGTATTTTGTTGATGGTGATTTGACTTGCCCCGTTCTGGACGACCGGTTGAGATTGATGAAGTCCTAATTAAAGCTCTAATTGAAAATAATGCACGCTATACATCCAGGCGCATACCAAAAATATTTGACATATCGAAATCAAACGTAGAAAATCTCTTGCGCAAACTGCATTACGTAAATAGGTACGATATTTGGCTGCTGCACAATTTGAGTGAAAACAATTTATTCGATCATATCTCCATCTGCGATTCCCTGCAGAAAGACAACGAAAGTGAATCATTTTTAAAACGGATGATAACGAGCGATGAGAAATGGATTCTTTACAGCAACAGAAGACAATGCTATACCGCATGTCTCTTTGCAGACTCGGCAGAAGTTGGTGCAGTTTGGAGAGGATATTTTACCTCACCCGCCGTATTCACCTGATCTTGCACTTTCCGATTCATTCCGGTCCTTGCAGAACTCACTTAATGGAAAATATTTCACCTCGCTGGAATCTTGTAAAATCCACTTGGAGCAATTCTTCGCTCAAAAAAATCAAGTCTATAAAAGAGGCATTATAAAATTGCCCAAAAGGTCGCAGAATGTGGCAGCAAATAATGTCCATATATAACTGATTAAAGTTTTTCCTAACAATAAATATTTAGTCTTTAATTGCAACTAAAATAATGCGAGGGAACTTATTGGTTAACCAAACATTTTGGCCATTGTTATCACCATCATAATAAACTAAAAATTTGCATGCATAGTTAATTAATTTAATAAAATAAATTTACCACAATCAAATTACGGCTCGCATCATTGTGCTTTTTGATTAAAGATCAAAGAATTTTTGACAATGTTACTAAGACCAGAACTATTAATAAATTTGTAGCCTTATAGGTTGAATTCGTATTTGTGGCCTAGCAGAAATGTCGAGAATTAAATTTTAATGTTAATTATTATGTATAATTATTTATAGTTTTTATTTTTGGTTTATTTGTAGAAAAAAACTATGTATGCACAATATGCGGAGATCAATTTTTTTCCCAGTTTGTCCTCAATCTACACGTAACACGTTCGCATCCTGATGATAATGAGGAAACCAACTTTTCAATTGGAAAAGTTGAATGTCGAATTTGTGATCTTGTTATGCCATTAGCTAAACTTAACTCTCATATGCAACAACACGAAGAGGAGAATACATTAGAACTTGAATCAGTTACCAGTTTCAACACATATAACAATGATGAGCCATTAATTGATGTCGGCGAAGAGGCACACATTGAGTTATTGTCCATAGGTGCTGATTCATCGAATGAAATGCTAAACAATGCAAGTTCAATAGAAGAATCACAAGAAGAAATCACAACAGCACAGATCGATTGTGATTTAAATCCGCCGGATGAGGAGGAAAATGATCATCTACATTTGAAAATTGAATCCAATTTTAATCCAGATGTCAAATTCTCTGTGATAGAAAAAATCTTGACAGACCAAGAGAAAACCCGTGTTACAAAACCAAATTACAGACGTTGCACAGTTTGCAATCGCCATGTGAGATCTGTATCATTTGAAGCGCATATGAACATTCACAATGGTTGGTATATAGCTTGCTCCAAGAATAAATGCTTTATATCTGTAATTATATTTATGTTTTAGGTATTCGTCAATTTTCGTGCGAACATTGTCCTGGAACTTTCTTCTCAAAAAGATCACTGCAAACGCATATTAAGACCACTCATAGAGAGCACATAAAATCAATTTGCCGAATATGTCATGAATCCGTAGATAATTTGGATATGAAAACTCATATAAATGAAAACCATTTACGGACGATAAAGTGTACACAATGCGATTATCAAGGCCAAGAGGTAAAAATGAAAGAGCACATGAAGCGAAGGCATGCAGAATCCAGAGATTTCCTTTGTAATATATGCTGTAAGTATTAATAGATATTTTTTAAACATTTTCTTTCTTTTTGAACCGTTTAAAAAGCAGCTATTTTTACTTAGATTTATTAGACATATAATAAAATTTCTTAGTTATGTGAAAAACCTACTTTGACATTTATATTTAGTATTGTATGACAAATCATCATTTGTTTACACTGCAAAAGGTTTTCGTATCATTCAAACTTATTTTCAAAATTGGTCCTTATTTCGCGAAAAGTATATAAATTTACGTGATATTAAGCCCTCATAATCAACTAACGGAGCTCGCTATTTGATCGTATTGTGAATATATTTCGTGCCACATGCCGAAAAGCTAATAACGTGTCAACATCGTGTACATACACAACAAACTAGGCGATGTTAGTGAAAGTGTGACGGAAAACCGGAACTGTTACTTCCACGTTAATCGCAAAAATTTGAGGTTTCCCCATCTACTATGTGGAAAATTTTGTGAAAAGATTTCGGCCTATATGCATGTAAGATACAGCTAGTGCAGAAACTAAAACACGAGAATATGGCTTACAACAGGAGTTCAATGATTGGTCTCTTGAGCAGCTTGAAGTTGAACCTTATTTTTATCGTAATTTTTGAGACTCACATTTGACTCAATGGGTTTATGAATAAGCTAAATTTCAGTTTTTAGAATGAGACTCGACCCTCAATTAAAGCCAAAAGCTTTCTGTTTAGTGGGGTTTCTATGCTGTTGTATATTCTTTGACATTTTCAAATAACATGGATCTGGATGATATGTGGCACCAGTAGGATGCTGCTGTGTACCGTGTACCCATGCAACTATTCACTTACTAATGATTTGAATTAACTACAACTTTATATTGCGAAATGAACCAGTGGGTTTGCACGAGATCGTGCGACTTGACACCCCTCGATTACTTCTTATAGGGCTACGCAAAATCTTTGGTGCACGTTTATAAACCGCAAACCTTCCGGTGAGCCGACATTAGGAGCATACTAAAATCAGTGGTGACAAATGAATTCGGTTATTTTTCATTCTTTCAGTCGCACCTTATTAATAAAGAAGAAAGTGGAACCATGATATACTGAGTTTTACTGTGCACCGTAACACGGAAAGATATTTCAAACGCAATTACTTTTTTGATGGTCATTGACAAACCTCCGAAAGTTAGATCTGTCTCTCACCATTTATAAAAAATGCATCTTCCTCTCTCTCTCTCTCTCTCTCTCTCTCTCTCTCTCTCTGTGCACAAAATGACAAGACGAATAGTACCGTGATTACAAAGACTCGACCTTGATACATACCGGAGTTTTGGGGCATCAAATTATTTTTTTTCTATATTTAGCGTGTGCTCAGGGGGTTTTAGTACCCTTAAAATGTTTACACACATCGTGGGCGAAAACATCCTATCAGTAGGCAAACAATAAACCAGTGTTTACTTGCTAAATGCTAAATGAGATTTTTGATTAACAGAAAAACTGATTTTTTCTGACTGACAAAATTATCATTTAAAATACACTTTACATTACAATACAAAAATAAATATTATTTTTGGCTCAGATGCATTTATTGAAATTATTAATTAGGATTTTTATAATGTCTTTAAAACAATAGTAACGTAATTTGATAAGAAATTTTTTTGTTTAAAAATAATTTGCCTTCGTAAACCCCGTTTATTTATTCATGCCAAAAATTAGGAATAAACTCACCAAAAAGAAGAAACTACCAAATACAATATTAGCACAAAAACAATTTTCGAAAGCATTCTTATATGATTTCATTTGTTGAAAATTTCTCCTCATTTTAGCTAAAACATTTTGTACGCTTGGTGTACTTAATGCTCATTTAAAATACCATGAACGTAAGGATTCCAATGTAAAATCGGACGCATGTGAAATTTGCGGCAAAGTATTTTCCACCAATCATTACCTCAAATCACATATGCTTACGCATCAGGACGAGCGTCAACTATTTGAGTGTAGCGATTGCGATAAAACCTACCATTCAAAAGCTGCTCTGGACAACCATATGAGAATGCATAATGGAAATACAATTAAATGTCTGTTATGTACAAAACAATTCGCTCGGCAATATGAACTAAATGTTCACATGCGTTTCCATACGAAGGAGTATCCTTTTGAATGTGAACTGTGTAACAAAAAGTTTGCCATTAAAGGTCATTTAAGGACACATATGTGGCGTCATCAAGGCCTTAAATTGCAGTGTGAAGAATGTGGAAAATTATTTACATCTACTAAAGCGCTGCAAGAGCACTCTTTTTGTCATTCTGAGATGCCATTCCCATGCCCGTATTGCCCAAAAGCATACCCCTCAAAACCAAAGTGAGTAAAAAAATTTACTATAAAAGAGAGCTTAAAAAAAATATAATTTCTCACTTTCTTTTGCAGATTCAAAGTCCATTTGAAAACTGCTCATCTAGTGGAATTTTCAAATGACGAATTGCAGAAAATGAGCAAATTCCCCTTGCCAAAAAGATCTAGATCAAAGAAGTTCACACTAGTTCAGGCAGATATTGTTATAAAAGAGGAAGAAGTTCATACCAAAGAAGAAGAAGAAGAAGAGCATATATAAGACATAAAAAGTTTGCCAACTAAATGTAAATACAGAAAAAAATAAGAAAATAAATTTTTAGAAGTTAACTTGAATTTAAAAATTATTTCCTTTCTTTTTTTTTAACAAAAAATAGCGCTAATTCGGCTTTCATAAAAAATTTCAAGAATATAAGAGTCCAGTTGGAAGTGTTTATAATAAGTAACTGTCACAGTTAGGCTGCTCAACAAAATTATCAAATTCAGTTTCTAAAACAGTAGTCGCTACAAATAAGCCGAGTATACTACTTAGTAAGACTTATTTAGACACTTTAATAAGTACATCTGAAGATGGTATCTTTACTCTCTGTTTTTTTTTTTTTTTTTTTTTTTTTTTTTTTTTTTTTTTTTTTAGAAGACAAATTACATACAGTCATCTACAAAATATCTTAAGACATGAGAACCTTTAGATCAGGGCTGATACAATCTGTGTAGCACCAGGCCGTCTGAATAATAATAATCGCGAAATACTCGTATAATCTGTTATAATCGTTATAATTTTTCCCATATACTCGTACAGTAAGAGACACTGTTTAAAATTATTATATATTGAGCAGATTTCTATATTGTAGAAGAAAATTGTCCAGACGTTTCGAAATGTTAACGATCACTTTAGTATTTTTAACAAAATAGGGCATCCCGTTTTAGTACATGTGTTTCTTTTCGTTTTAGCGAAATTTTTCGGAAGCTTAAGCTCATTAAACAGCCACATGAGACACCACCAAATGGCTGATAAAAAGGAGGAGACGTGCGATGTATGCGGTAAAATGTTTAGTTCGAAACATACTTTACGGACACATCAGAAGGTACACGACGCTAATCGCCAATCCTATCCCTGTGATCTTTGTGAAAAAATATACTATTCTAAAACAGCTTTAAATGGCCATCAACGTTTACATAACGGTACCACAATTAAATGTGTCCAATGCCCAAAAGAGTTTATCCATCAAGCTGAGTATAAAATTCATTTACGCTTTCATACAAACGATTTCCCCTTTCAATGTGAGAAGTGTGGAAGTAAGTTTGCAACTAAAGGTCATTTAAACACTCACATTAATAAACATTTGGGATGGAAGTTGAAATGCAAAGAATGCGGTAAATTGTTTTCGGGGCGAAAAGCATACGCGGACCATTCGTTTAAACATACTGTGATGCCATATCCATGTCCAAATTGTAAAAGAGGCTACCCTACCAGATCGAAGTAAGTTGCTTAATGAGTTTTATTATCAATTTGTTTTTTTTTTTTTTTTTTTTGTTTTTTTAAATGTGCATAGATTTATATTTATTTATTTTTTTTCCGATCTTAGATTAAGGTCGCATTTAAAGGCGAGTCATTCAATAGATGTACCGCTAGATGAATTGAACAAATTGTGCATTTTTAAGCCAGACAAAAAAATACGAACCAGGCTTGAATGGATAAAAGTTCCTACTGAAGACACTTAAAGTTATTTAGCACAAAATTATTATTAAATATATTGTGTAACGATAAATCTTAAAATAAAAACAAAAGTTCTGTTGTATATAATTTAAGGAGTATTTTTTCCTCTTATTTAATAGTTTTTGCAGGTACTAACAAGAATTTATTTTTCTATCGTCACACCCGTTTGCAGGGCAATAGTAGTGAAAAGTGCAATTTTCTATTAAGTTTTAATTGATAAAGTGGAAGTGTTCATTCGGTTTATGTTTACATACATACCATCAGACACGGAAAGGGAACTTCTTGATTTTATAATTTATTATAAAAATGGGAAAGGGAACTTCTTGCTTTTATAATTTATACAAAACACCAAGTTACCGCGGAGGTAAATAAATGAGATTGACTGCTCCATTCAGTGAAAACGCAAAAGCTCTTATACCATTTACCACAAAAGTAAAAAATCTTGCTTCAACAGCATATATCAAATCCAACATTATTAGGAAAGGTGGTTTCCAAGCTTCCAATGACAAATAGACTGGAGTGGGCCAGGTGTGCTGAATAAATGCATCCATATACCACGATTGCAAACTTCATTGACTGCCTTAGTGACATGGCCAATTTCATTTGCACAGTGCAAGATAATGGCATTAAAGCGTCGAAGAAATGTACTCCAATCCTTCATGCCACAGAGAAGCTTTCCCAAAATGTACTATATGCCAAGGACAACACAAAGTCATAGAATGTAAGCAATTTGTCAACATAGCAGTGTCTGAGAGGTGGTCAAAAACGTAGTCGCTTGTGCTTCACATGTATGATACCTGGGCATGCAACACGCGATTGTCGCAGGAATGGCCGTTGCTCTATTTATAGCTGCCAGATATCGAACTATATCACGAATTACTCCATGAAATACCATCATCTATGCATTTTACTTCACAGTAGCGATAAAGAGAGGGAGAAATAGCTACAGAACCAGTTGCAAGTATTTCTGGAAGAACATTGCCAGCTATGCAGCATGTTTTTAAAAATAAGAGTTTGCTATTTCGTGTGTTATAAGTCACGCTTTGTGGCCAAATAAACCTATTGACACATATGCCTTATTAGATGAGGGATCATCAATCATCAATTGCTGGATGCCGATTTTTTGCAGGAGCTAGATCTGCATGGTCAGCACTGCAGATTAACAATGCTTTGAATAACGCCCATTATCCATCACATTGGAAGGCAGAGGTGCTGTAACCAATTTCCAAAAGGGATAAAGACACATTCAATCCGTCGAATCTTCGTTTGATAAGCCTCCTCCCGAATATCAGCAAGGTATTCGAGAAGGTGATCAGTAGACTGAGACTGAGTGGGTTGAGGGCATAAATATAGTTCCAGATAATCAATTCCGTTTCAAGGCGGGGCATGACATATGCATGCTATACATGCCGCGTCTAAACTGGTATCTGATATCCAGCGGAACAAAAGCAAGAAACAATACAGATGCCTGCTTGATTGACTTGGAGAAGGCTTTTGACACCGTATTGTTAGGTGGCCTCTTCTTGAGGTTGAGCATAAGTAAACCACTTCTGTATATTGCTTTTAATATGCTCACCAGTATACAGTTCATCTTGAAGAGTGGCGATGTGACTTCTGCTGGAGTAGACTTGAACGCGTACAGATCAGGTCCAAAGATCGAGTTTGTCATAAATATGCTCCTGCAATAATAAGTCGCTCCTGCGACTTCATTAACATTAAGCGATATTGTGATGACGTGAAGTTAAAGATTAACTTTGAGAAGTCGAAACCATTCTTTTTAGGACGCCTTTGTCCGCAGCCCCTACGGATACCAAAAAGATTTGGCGAAAGTTTTCGGTCGTGGGACAACACGCGCAATCGCTTGCTTGTCGAAATGTAGTCAGATACCTTGGAGCTTTTGCTCTTACAAAGAGACTGTTTTATAACAGCCAACTCGATGATGTGGTGAAGGTAATCTGCTACATGGCCCCTATCCGGCCTATGCTTGTGTTTGGATGTCCCGTGCGATTAAACGAAAGAGCCATTGAAAGATTCGGGTGTTTGAGAGGGCTTGCCTTCGTTTGTACAGAACACCACTATCCTAATGAGGTCTTATACAGTAAGGCGAACCTAATAAGAGTGAACAATTTCGTCATTAACTTGATTCGAAAACACATTGCTAGAGCAATAACGTCGACGAATAATCTGATCTCCGGGGCTTATTAACCCAATTATGTATATCACTCGAGCGTGCGATTTAATGGCTTTGTACCCCCAGGAGGCGTTCATCTTTTTTAATAAATAAAAAGGAACTGATCCAAGACAAATTAGCGGCGCCGCTATTCCTCCACGTCGCTCGAACAGCTGCGAACAGGCAACTCAACTGTCACACATGACAGTGCGGAGCGTCTCCGGTTCAGTAGGGTGCTAGGGAGTCGCGATATTAGGTACGTTGTTTGGCAATACCAACAATTTTGGTGTCTTTGTGAAGGGGAGCAAACTCCTTTTCGTTTCCACCAAGTTCTAGATAGCTCTGTGAGGGCGAGGTCGGTTTGCTTGATATTCAATCCGTGGCCGACATATTTATTATAGGTAGAATTAGACAGTTTTTATTAGACAGTTTTTAATATAAAATAAAACAAAAAACTAAGTATAGAAGAACAAAGAACTTGTAGTAGATGAAGTAGGTTAAAATAAGTTTTTTTTTTTTAACAGAAATTATTTTCTTAGTTTGAATTTTTGAGTTATTACTAAATAAATAAATAATTATACTGTAGGGAATGTCGATAGATGTAGGCTAAGTGTTAGGTTTAACTTAGAGTGGCTGCATGGGTCCAGTAAGTTATCGTAAGATAGTATAAGTTAATTAAGCTAATGTTTAAGCATTTTTTTGTCTAGCTTATAAGTGTAAATGAATTGAATATAATCAAATATTAAATGCAACATATTACAATTTATTTCCCTAGAAGTACCATTCATCCACTGTGGGAACGAGCACACAGCCACATTTGTACAAGGTGGAATAAAATAATGTCATGTAAATGTGGCATCATTATTATTAAAATTTTTTTTTTAAGTAATTAAATTACAATAACAAACATAAACGAAAAATATAGCTATTGACTAGTCTTAACAATAAGGCGTTATTTTTTTTTTTTTTAGTTTTTAATATTTTTATGGAGTTTAAGAGTAACTATTGTTCATGTGGAACCCAATTTCCTTGCTTTTGAATATATCCAGCTGCTTTTATACGTTTTGAAATGGCTGTTTGAGTGACACCCAAAGATTCTGCGAGCTCTTCTTGTGTTTGGCAACAATCTTCATAGAGTAATGCTTCCAGTTCTTCATCTTCAAACTTTTTTGGCTGCCCAGGACGTTCATCGTCTTCCAAGCCAAAATCACCACTTTTAAATCGTGCAAACCACTTTTGGCACATTCGCTCAGCTGGTGCATGTTCACCATAAACTTCCATCAAAATACGATGACTTCATATTAAAATAATGAAGAAAAACTCCCCGCAAAAACACTTTTTCAGGCCCAAATTTCGACATATTTGAGTGAAAAAAAATTATTGTTATTTACGCTTCAAATGAATGACATATACTGAAAAGACGTACAATGCCAGTAGCTTTCCAACGCATGTTCCAATGGAATAATACAAGTTACGCCATCTCTTAGCAAACCGCACGAATTAAGTTATAGACCCAATAATATTTTATATTGACACCCGATAAAGTGCTTTCATCGTCCCTTGGTGGCATTTTTTTTTACCTCCACGACTGGACAGATTTTGGCCGAGAGCAAAATCATATGTAAAGTTTAATTTCGGTGTGGAACAAAATAAATAAATTAGTTAAAGAATTTATTTTTGTCTGATAAGAATAAAGTTGAAATGTCGAGAAAAAATACGCGAGTTTCGAAATAAGTGCTTGTGAAGTGTTTAGATGGGTTATTTTAAATAGAATCGTGCTTAAAAAAATGTAAATAAAACACTTGTGAAACACGAAGAAGTTGTTGTGTTGTTACTTTTCCGTTAAATATTTAGTGAATACTGTGTAATATAGTGTCTTTTTGTTAAATATATGGTTGAACAAATCAATAAAATAGTGAAATGGTGCTGAAAATTCGCATAGTTGGAATACTACACATATGTATGTATATGCATATACTCATAGCAGAATATTTTAAAAGGACCATTTCGTTTGGTGAAAGTGTAAGAATACTGAAAGCTGGTTGCAATTATTCTCTTGCACTTGATCCTGCTTCAATTATAACTTAAGAACCAAGCCAATTTGCACCAACTTTTCAGTTTCACCGACTGAAATATTCCCCTTTAAATAATATTGCTGTAACATTAATAGGATTCCATCTATAAAAATTTTAAGTTGCATTTCACTGTCTTTATTGACTTGTTTAACAATATATTAAATAAACACTTTATATTATTCACTACGAACTTAATATTGAATAAAGAAATAACAAGAAAAACAATTTCTTCGCGTTTAACAAATGCTTTGTTTACATTTTTTAAAGCACGATTCTATTTAAACTATCCCATCTAAACACTTCACAAGCACTTATTTCGAAACTCGCGTGTCTTTTCTCGACATTTTAACCCAACACGTATTTGAAAACAAAAATTTCTTTAACAAAATTAATAATATTATTCCGTACCGAATTTTCAATTTTCATACGAATTTGTTCCCGTCAACGATCTGTCAAAAATTTATATAGGCGATATAGTACAAAAAATATCCGCCAGAATTTTCGTTCCGAGTCTCAATATTGTATATACTTTACTGATGTTAGTTTCAGTTGGTGTTTGTTATATGTCGGCAAGTGGAGCGGTGGAAAAGCATTTAACTGTATTGTTGATCTTAAGGCATTCAAGAAAATGTTTAATGGAGAGGACAGTGTTTGTATGGCAAAAACGACAGGTTGGAGGGTCGCTTCTGGACAGTAGATGACTGCATGTAAGACTTTTGTGGCCCATGAGAAGCCTTAGGAAACACTTTGTCATATTTTGTGAGCATTTTGGAGATTATCTGGCCATGTCCGCCTGCCGGTTAATTTTTGAGTAATGGTGGATGTATTATTTCCACTTGTCACGTCTTGTGAAGTTCCAAAAATTTTGTAATTTTTTTTTTTCAAGATCTTTCTTGTTGTGTACAGTATATAAGAGGTTCATTTGTTGCAGCTTTAGCCGCCCTGTTGGCTTGTTCATTCCCAATTATTCCAGCATGCGCGGAAACCCACTTAACCCACAAAACCACATATTAGCCTGTGTTTATTTGTGTTAAAGATGTCCCTGACTGGTTCTATTATCGGTGTCGTGTTGTTGGTGTTTTAGATGGCAGAAATCGTAATTAGATGGTCGCTACAAAAAAAAGTATTTTTTTGTTTAGAAAGAGTTTTTTTTTTAGCTTGGAATACTTTCATAGCTTCTGCAGTAAAAATAGAGGAAAACTGAGGTAATATACCCTTGACGAGGATATTGGAGTTTCCATCAATCACTGCAAAAGCGGGGCAGTCTTGTGTCTTGGATGCATCGGTGAAAAGTGAAAATCAATTTTAATATATGAGTTGTTGCGTTAGGTCTTTAAACATCGCTATAAATATATTGTAATATGTTTGTGTGGGTACAAATAATAGAACTTATTATTTTCAATACAAATCCCTTTATTCAGTACAGTTACAATTCACTATTTAATTCTTTCTCTCAGTACAATTCAATTTCTCAACCACTTATACTTTTCTTATCTTTTACTTAAACCACTTAATCACTTCTCCTAATTAACACTTCAAATTCAACTGATGAACTCACTTGTATACCTTGGGGATGCTGGTATTTATACTCGAATGACATACTTCGAGAACAATCCTCGCCACCCAGCGTCCCATACAATTTCCAATTTGCTAGAAAATTCGATTCTACTCTCCAGTCGAGACTTTGCTAATCCAGTATCGAAACCTTCTAGTCTTCGAGTTTCGACATTTTCTGCTAGATGTCGCTGCTCACATTTGAGTGGTTATCACAATATGGTCATTTGTAAATCCTCTGTTAAAATTGTGAAGGTTGGATATAACAGAGAATTAATTGAAGAACCATTGAACATGCCCTTTAACCCGCATTTATGAACACTTTTTTTAGCATTTGCATTATCTGTCATAAATGACTTTAACTCGTGACACTTAAATAGTGAGGGACAGATAATGTGCTTGTGTGTCCCAAAATTGTTTTCTTCCTCCATTCTAAAAATTGAATAGTATAATTTTCCTAAAAACAAAAAGTAGATTTACCTTTACGTCTTTTCAGTTTACCGCTTAAATTCACATCACACAAATGACAGATAAAAATAAAGGATGAGACATACACAGGCATGTAAGCAACTTTTTATCGTCTGTCTCTGTTCTCTGCGCAAACATGCATTTATGAAAGCACCCAAAGTCTATCTTCGACCGAAAGAAGCCCACCTTGTTAACAAGCATTTCATTGGTGTCGTTCTGTTTTGAGGGCGATCCGGGCGGAGCGATATTGCGGTTTAAAAAGTTGAAGCACAAAAAAATTCTTTGGACATTTACCAGAAATAACTAGGCCGAAATGCCATGATTTTTACAAACGGCGTCAAGAATCATTGTCCTTTGACATTTATCTTGTAGACAGATAGCAAATTATTTGACAAGCAATGGGGCGATATACACCTGAATAATGTGGAATTATTTTTACTACTTGTTTGACCAATTTCCGTTCTGTTATTTTAACGCAGCATGATTTTCGCACTCATTTTCTCCATCTGAGCGAACAATTAAGCATTTGGCTGAGCATCTCGTGCAAATTCTAGAGATTTAGCAAAAAGTGACCGGCCCCGCATTGCTCGTTCGACCGAGAATATCACTGCTGTGGCGGAGGACGTACGAGAAATTCCACAAACATGGACGATACAACGATGCACACAATTTGGCATCAGCAGACGTTTGTTGCGTCTAACTGTGTTGAAAGACCTGCAGATGTTCCCTTATAAGGTGCACACCGTTCACCAATTTTTGCATGCTGACCGTTATGAAGTTAGCTTACTCCCATGCTCTATTAAACCTGGTGCCAGAAGAGGATTATATCGTATCCAAAATCATAATGAGCGATGAAGTCCATTTTCACCTAAGCGGTTATGCGAATAAACAAAATTCGCGTTTCTGGGCACAGAGAATCCACATGTAATGCACTAAGAGCCATTGCATTCCCTCAAAGTGACTGTTTGGTGCGGCATTTGCAGTGAACAAGTGATTGGCCATTATTTTTTTAGGACACCGACGGCACCACCGTAACTATCACTGGTGAGCGCTACAGACATATGTTAAACGATTTTTTTTGTCGCAAGTTACTGAATTGGGTATCTAGAATTGTTGATTGCAGCAGGACGAAGAAACCGCTCACACAGCTCGAGCAATGATGTAGATTTTGAATCACCAATTTTCAGGCCATGTAATCTCCCGTTTTACCGATTTGAACTGGCCGGCCAGATCACCAGGCCTGACGGCGCCGGACTTCTTCCTGTGGGTCTTTTTGAAATCTCGCGTTTACCATAACAAACCACAAACCTTGCAAGTCTTCAAAGCCAACATTGAAAAATAATTCACCAATTCGGAGTCAAATGTTTTGTGAGCATCAATTCAAAACGCGATAAACCAAGCACAAATGTGCATCAACCCAGAGGAGGTGGTCATTTAACCCATATAATATTGTCTACTTAATATTACCAATTTTGCACTTTCAAATAAACTTTTCGTGAAAACAAAGTCCATTTTTTTTTTCATTTCTAACAAAATGACAGCCAATTCACATTATGACATTACTTTTGCTCCGAAGGTATTTCCATTATTTGTGTTATGAGGGTAATTGTAGGTTTGGGTTTGCGCTCACTCGACTTCGCCGCTCATCTAAGCCTATGTTTTACAGGTACCTCTATAAAACTACAATTGTTTACAAAGCTTTTAATTTTGCCCACAATACTTGAGCTTCTCCACAATTTAGGGGCATTATTTTAAAAACTGTTAATGGATTCACAACAGAATAGTTTTCAACTATGCCAAATCAAACTTACCCGATGGACGCCATTGTTTTTTATTTCGTTCTTATCTACATTTCATTCTATCAAACAGAATTCAAAAATCGATTGTCATCGCATTTTGTTGTTATACTTGAGCTCAAGCATCTTCTCTTATCAAAAAGTACTAATTAATCACAATTACTGAGAGCATTTAACCAAAAAGTGATTAGAAAACAAATTATTGCTTGCTGTTAATAGGAAAGAAATAGTTATTTAATAAAATCATGGCTATGACATACCATGAGCAAGGGGGTAAAGAAATTCGGGCGCCATTGGTAAAAAAAGTTAATGTACAAGCATTTTATCAAGAAATGTTTTTCTCATTAATTAATGCAAGTAATCATGCACGTGAGTTTTCTAATGTGTGATTTTTTTTATTGTAGCCCCCCATGTCACCATGCCCTATTCCGGATATTTCAGACGACCAATTAGTCTCGATCTCAGTGCGGGATCTAAATCGTATGTTAAAAATGCGTGGTCTGACGCGTGAGGAAATAGTTCGGATGAAGCAACGACGCAGAACATTAAAAAATCGAGGATATGCTGCCAGTTGCCGGATAAAACGTATCGAACAGAAGGACACCCTTGAAACAGAGAAAAGCACCGAATGGGAGGATTTAGAACGTATACATCAGGAGAATGAAGCTAATAACCGAGATATAATCAATTGGAAAAATAAATACTACGCACTACTGCATTTCGCTGCCAACAATAGCATTCCCATTCCGCCAGAACTCCAGACATGCTAAGTTTAGTTTAACGTCTACGGAAAACTCAGTGTGATTTATAATTTTATTATTATTTTTAAAATTTTTTTGTTTATTATGTTTATTCGTCCGTAAGACTAAACTAATAGATAACGAGCAAGTTTTGCGGAGCAATATCTTTAGCACCTAAGTAATAACAACCAATGCGTTGGTCAAATTGTGTTTTGTTTCATATCTTTCATGCAGCTGTGCTTGTTAAGGAAGTATTGTGTTCGATAAGGATGGATTTCTTTCGTAACTAAAAAAAAACCGGTGATGTGCTCTGCAGAATTGTTGTGTCTGCATATATAGTACAATTTTTTGTGAAATTAAGCATTAAATATACATACATAACTAGATATAGAAATGAACAACTTTGTTTAAGAAGATTTTTTTTTGTAAACAATCTTGATTTGGTACTTACAAACGCCATAGGTAGTTTTGCTGATATGCATAGTGAAATAGTATATGTACTTATCTATTCAAACTTCCAGGGAAGTTTGTCTATTTAAGACATCACCGATCGCGTGCACATTGCACATAATTCTTCGACCACACTTGTTTTTTTTTGCACAGGAATTTCTTTTCATTTTTTTTTATGTTTTTATAATTTTACGGTGCAGCGATTGTACATGTTCATGGCCTGTACTCATGCTTCTTCTCGATTGATGGTCCATATCCAACTGTCTGTCTGATGTGATGCTTTTTCTATATATTTTAAACGTTTGTGGGTGATGGGTTTCTCTACATTGACTTTTTCTGTTTAACTTCCTGATAGGGAAGTTCTTACATTCTGAGTAAAAGGGGGATAAAAGCATTGAAACGATCTCGAAATTAGTAGGTATTTTTTATATTTCTTTTCCATTTTTTCAAAAATTAGTAAGTCAGAAATTTATTTCACTTCATTGGTTAAAACTGTTTACAAGCGTGTTAGATGCTTATCCAATCGTTTCAAAAAGAAATAGGTGTTAATCCGGCGATATCAGAATAGGTGTTAATCCGATTGTTGAATGGCGGGAGTATATGGTGTCTAAGTCTTGAGTTGTCATGACGTAAATTACACTTTTCTCTTTAAGAAAAGATGTTTATTTGCACTGAATTTTTTTGTTCAAAAAAACAAACTGAGTACAGTAACGATCAGCCTTTGTCGTTTTATTTTGTTTAATCTACCCATCGTGCATCAGACACTTGTGGTTCCACCAGGAACACAGCATTACCTCCTTCAAATGCATAGCAGCTATTGATGTTGATGCAGAGTTTCTCCATATTACATTATACTTTTTGTTGGCTTTATCAAAACCTTTCAAGTTTAGGCGGTCAGGATTAACCTGTTTTTTTTGTTCAATATACGATATGATATGAAATATCAAAAACCATTGGAGAATACTACAAGTTCTCGTTATTAGGAAGTTCTTGTCTTACCTGTCGCATCCATTTCAGCTTGTTTTATCTCTTTGAGATAACAACTTAGTTTACTTTACAAACAAAACAATTTACTTTACTGAATTACTTTTATTACTACAACTTCGATTATCTATTAAAGGTAAACTTAAATCTAGACGCTAGGTGAGCAAGTTCACGGCACGTTTTCTCACGTTGGTTTTTACGTTGTCTTGTTGCCATTTTGTACCTTCACATGCATAACGATTCTTCGCTATTAAATTTAGGTGTTCACAAAATAACAGACAGAATTTTGTTTTTGCTTTTGCGGTATTCTCTTTCAAAAATAGAGCATATTATGCTAAGATCCTATTTGTCGTACTAAAATTTTCATTTTTATTAAAGTTATCTTGAAAAAAATCTGTGTATTCGTAATATTATATGCAATTTATCGATACAATTCTCATTATTAATTTTTAAAAATGGTTTAATCCGGTTAAAGTCGGATTGGAGGTTTACATCCTCTTCATTTGTCAATTGTTTTTTTTTTTTTGAAAATTTCTGTTTTCAGGTCGTGCTTTTGGTTTTCTAATAAAAAAGAATGACCTTACCATAATAGAATCTCGAACTCATACCGCGGCTGTGACTTTCTTGCAAAAGAATATAGCGTTAGTAGAGATTATTATGATGCTGTTTTATTTTATTTATTTATTGAGGTGATCAAGTTTTACACTGTGTAAAAAGTGGTCACTGACTCATTCTATTCATGGTAATTTTAAAATTTTATTATTTTAACACTCTTGGTCAGTTTCGTCGCACTGTTATAAACTATGATTTTGTTGTATTCGGTATATTCGTATTCCGAGCTTAGCTGCAAAAAATAATCGCGTACATCTACTAGTATATTGTTGCATTTGATAACTCGGACATGTGACATATATATTAATGTTTTCCAATAAACTAATTGTAGAAAACTTAACAAACATAAATATACGGAAGAAAAAAGTAAGTCTTATACATATGTGTAACACAACGTTATTTCTCAAAGTATAAGCGTTGCTTTAAACTATATTTTTAAAACAAACCATTGCACGGTGGTAATGCCAGGCTTCTTTCACATATTAGTTTTAAAATTCCAGAGGCGAAATTCATAGTCAAATGCGCAGTGCAACAGGATTTCAAGCCGGTCCATGCACCATACAATCTCGAATGCACAACCATACTTCCATACTTTAAAATAAAACAATATAAATTATTGGAGCGTCAGTCCAAAACTCCCACTCATTACGTTGTCCGATTTGTCAGTTTACTGTACAGTGAGAAGAGAAGTATAATGTTTTTCGATACCGAACAGCGGAAGAGTGGGAGACTTTTCCTTATTCAGAATATTTAACTTTTGTAGGCTGGCGAATGCCTGACATCAGAGAAGTAGATAACTTTTTCTGCTATTTTGGTATTTATAGAGTTTTGAACCCAGATAATCTTGCGTAGATACCACGCTACCCCCACCAAACATTCAGACATGCAAAAGCAAAAAATTATTAAAATGTTTTTAACTTACACAATCGGGATGTACAATCACACAATCAGCACTACAAACCTTCAGTTCGTAGCGCAATCACTATATTGTGATGTGAGAGTGTATGTAGTTTTCATAATTATATACAAACTAACACTAATCTTAAATCGGCTCCCATTAATTATGGGCAATACATTTATGCTATTTCATTTGCCGCCAATTTTGTGTATTCTGAGCGGATAAATGGACTATATTCGTCATAACTTTTTTTTTTTAACTCTCAGTTTTATTTTGACCTTAAAAAATAGAAATAAATTATTTACATTGGCTACACTTCGATGGACTGATCTTCATCTACCAAAAGCAGTTCATCTTCATTTAATTCTTCGACATTCGCTTCACTTTTAACTTTTTCTGTCGAAATGCATTGATCAAGTCCTTCAGGGTCATCGACGTGATGTACTGTTTTTAAGTGTCGTTTTATTCTTTAGGAATATAGAAATTGAAATAAAATACTAATATGTATATAATAGAATATGTCTTCAACAACTTACTTGAACTTTGTGGGAAATCCTTTATCACAAAACACACAATAGAATGGCATTCTGGTATGGGAAAACGAGTGATTTCTCAAACCTGACATGTTAATGAATTCCTTGTCGCATACATCACACTTATAGATTAAACCCTGATGCCGCTTTTCGTGATAGTTTAAATGGCTGATGATTGCAAAACGTTTATCACAATACTTACATACGTATGGGAAATTCCCAGTGTGAAAACGCATGTGCACATTTAAATCGGTTTTTCGAACAAACTTTTTATCGCAGTACATGCAATCCATGGTTTCGCCCCGATGCATTTGCATATGCAATCTGAGGTTTACTTTTTGTAGAAATTTTTTATCGCAAAGCGTACATTGGAATGGTTCACGATGCCAATGTGTCCTTACGTGCACCTTATAGGTTCGTTCAGTTAGAAATTTCTTATGACACTGGTCGCACTCGAAATTTCGCTGCCGATTCTCTTTATGTGTCTCTAAATGTATTTGTAGGCCCGTTGTGGTTTTAAATGTACGCGCTAAAGAAAAAAATACAAGCGAACAAAATTAAATGTTTATCGGAATTACAGAGTTGGTAGAAGAATGACCTACGGCAAGCCGAACACAGGTACGGTATCCTTCTATGTACTTGACGCTTGTGTATACGTAAGAAGGTACTTTTAACTGAGGCTCCACAGATGTCGCAGTTTTCATACGAATCATTATGGTTGCTCTTAATATGATCTGTTAGCGCATACTTGCTAGTAAATCTGTGAAAGCACAACCTACAAACAAGACGAATTTTTGCTAAAAAAAAAACAAACAAAACAAAATTGTGTCTGTGAGATTATTGAAGTTGCGATGAAAACTTTATAAACGCACCATGTTCTTGTTCGCCGTGTTCTCTTAAATCGTCTATTTTGTCAAATTTACATTGACATATATTACATTCAATTTTATCCCCGGGTTCATGATGTTCGCTCGGGTAATCTTCATTCTCAGACATAGATTTAATTGTTAAATTGTCGAAATCACCGTCATCAACCTCTAAACAAACTTCACTAGCTTGACTTTCTTGATCGACTTCATCAATTTCTTCTATTTCTTGTTCTTCACTGTACTTTTTCTTGTCACAATCTTTCAACATCACACCTTCAAAGTCGCCGCACTCTTCTTCGTACTGCAATATTAAAAATTAATAGATATATTAAATGTACAAGAAACCAAACATCAGTTCACACAATTTCATTCATATTGTTAGCCGGTAAATATATTGTCTCCTCTAGTTGGCCGTTTCCTTGTGAATCAAATTCCTCGACGAGGTACTCTAGTTTTAGGCCACCAACTTGCATTAGTAAGATATCGTGAGAATTTTTGGCTTTCACGATAAATTCATAAGTAGCTCGCAGATCATCCGAACATTGACAACATATATGCTTTGGTAAGTCTTCTTCGTTTTCATTTTTAATATCCAAACTTGTACACAACTTAAAACATTCGAAATATGTTTTTGATCCTGACTCACCGGAGCCGTTTATCATTATTGAATCCATTTCTATACACTCTACCGAAGGCTGAAGGCAGACTCTGCATATTGGAATTTCTATTAAATATTCTGCCATGCTTTAACATTGAATTTATTAAATTTTCTTAAATGATTTTATGAAATTAATTATTGAATTGTAAAGTAATCAAAGCGATTTCGGGTCTTTGCAGCACAAAAATAATGGAAACGTCAAAGCAAAGACATATGTCAAAATCAGCGCTGCCAATTTTGAACTGTTTGATTCTTAACTTTCGAAAGAAAAATAAGGGTCCTTTTGTTATGCACTATTAACACTAGTTAAAATTGATGTGAAATATTTTTGTTAATAAATTCCTGTACATACATATGTGATCTAACGTTTCTTTTATAACACGTTGTCGACTGTTAGTAAATAATCTGACCTATTTGAATAAGTAGACTAGCACGAGCTTGGTGACTTAATTAAAGTTTTGCATATGTTTAATCGATAACAGTCAGCATGAGTGGATAAAATATGCATTTGATCCAATATTTTTCTATGAATTCCAAAAAGGCAAAACCGCGTTTGAAGGCAGTACAAACAAAAAACTTTTGTGGAGTGTTTAAGAATGCCATGCCAATTACTTTCGGAATCCTACCTTAACTTCCATAGTTGTGGTAAGTTGAATAAAGCGAATAAAGCGAAAACAAGCTCCTCAGAAATTGAGCCTAGAGATGATAAGTTACTAGAGATGACAAGTAAATAGCTTATAAAAATGCTGTAAGAAAAAGACCCTATGTTTACAACATAAAATAAATGGTGTGCATCAGAAAAAGGTAATACGGTATTGTTGGTGGGACATGGAATTGTCTGGAAATGAGTATTTAAATTTTAAATATGCCTAAATGGAATAGTGCAATAGTTTTTCTCCATCAAAAACCAGGATTCATTTTCAATGGATTGGATAAAAAAAAATTATGGAACAACACATAATATAAAAATCTAATCTAAAAACTGTTAAATACACCTTCCTAACAAGATTAGGTTTATTTCATTTTTACTATAAGGAAATATTTCGTTATATTTTTAAAGGATTTTGAAAATTTTAATTTGTCGGCATAAAAAATTAATTAATGATTTCTGTTCAAAAATGTACACTGGCGATCAATAGGATAAGGCCATACATTTTGCAATCGATTTTGACTCTTTTTACCTGTTGGAAATGTTGTACGTGGAAACTTTTACTACCTGTGAACAGGTATATATTTTCGCAACAGGAAGTCATAAAATTAAAGGATAAATAAGAAACGACCGTTGGAATTTCCCAAGATCAAACAATGAACTACTTGAAAAGCGCATAAAAAGATGCGCCACTAGGATGAGGCCACATGCAAAATCTTCGAAAGAAAGGAAAAAATGAATAAAATATTTTCATTTTATGGTTTTAAAAAATTCATTTATTACGTTTTTCTACATTAATAATGAGTATGCCCGCCAATTTTCGATATGACTTCTATAAGACGGTTTAGAATAGAATCATACAGTTTTTTTTAAATAATCAAGAGTAATTTGGGCCCAGGCATCACGAGTAGCTTCGATTAAAGTGTCCTTGTCTTCAAATTATCTGCCGCCTTCATACACTTTACGAGATAACCGTGCCCAAACATTTTCGATTATGTTTAAGTTCTGTGAATAGGGCGGCCATGGCAAAAGTTCCACGTCTTCTGATTGAATCCAACTATTTACCACTATTTCGTATTATCCTTCGGACCGTTGCTATGCTGGCTGATACTTTGCTGTTGGCCCTTATTTTAGTCGCTGGCGGAGAAGAATTTGAGGCAAGACGTAGAATTAACCGCTTTTCTCGCAATATTGTTGCTTCTGCCGTGCGTCCTTTTTTACTTTCCCCATAGTGTTGTGGATACGCAAGATAACTGTTTACAACAGTCTTACTTCTATTAGGCCTCCTTGCAATTTCTCGGCCTGAGAGTCCTAACTCATTGAAACCATCTATTTTTCCTCTTTCTGTCGTTGTAAAAGTCTTTTCGGAATTCATGTTTTTTTTTTTAAACTATTGTAGATAGAAATAGTTCTTTTAAACGCTTTTTTAAATATTCTTAACAAAAATTAAAAAAAAAAAACGCTGATGTGAACTCCTGCAACGAAATATTCGCAATGGCCTCATCTTAGTGGTGCATCTTCTTTTTACGCTTTTCAAGTAGTTCATTACTTGATCTTGGGAAATTCCGCCGGTCGTTTCTTATTTACCCTATAATTTTAAGGCTTCCTGTTGAATATGTACCGGTCCACAGGTAGTAAAAGTTTGAGGATACTAAATTCCAAACAGGTATAAAGATTGCAAAATGTATGGCCTCATCCTAGTGATCGCCAGTGTATACATGGAATGCGAAGTCGTACAGTTTCAGCTTGTCAAACGAATAAACCCGAAAATTTCAATGTAAATATCTTCTTATTTTATGCTACAAATACTGAGCTCTAATTCCTTATAATAAGCCAACACATTTATATTTCATTCTGCAGTCTCGTTTATCTAAACAGAGGATTGAATTGCTTTGACATTGCACAGATCTCACTAAACGTATATTTTAATTAACTACATTAACAATTGCATCCTCTTGCCTTCCTAAACAAAGATCTCAATCTCGAAATTGTTCCTTTGGTTCTCTTCTCTGCTTTCTTAGAGGCATATTTTGATTCTGGATTTTACTTCAGAGCTTACTCAGACTGCAAACATTTTTTAATTCAAAATCGTATGGCATATGTTGTCTTATTTTCGAATAATTGAAACCCGCCATAAATGGAGAAATAATAATTTAAAAATACTTTTTTGTTTTACTGTTTTAAACACAGGTATTTTAAAACATAGTTCTTTTCATATTTCAAACTGTAATCTTAGATTTATTTTAATGGCTTTTATTGATAATTTTAAATGTTACAAAAGGTTTTTTTTTTTAATGCGAACTGTCACGCTGGAGCTCTCGATGAAAAAGGAAATATTTTTCGTTTTTTGCGCCCAAAGCCCAGTCAGTGTGTTTGACATGTACCCGTCTGACCAAAATTATGAGTACACTACTGATCTGATCTTTGTCGCTCTACTACAATATTTCCATCTTTTTAGACGGTACTACATCTCAGCCAACCTGACAATTTGATCGACCGCGATCAATTACACTACTCTACTATCTTTCTTCTCTCTTGTGCTGAGCGTTACCCCGAAATAACAACAGTGACTCACATCCGTTCCTTCCATAACCGCATATTTCTTGTTTCTACCACACCATCGTATGGTAGTTGCGTAATAGGACAACTCTCAATATCGCGTTCCGCATATCGGTCGTGAGGTAATACCTTGTGGACAACATATGGTCCCTTAAACATGGAAATAAGTTTTTTGTTCACTCCCGCTGTCGTATCAACGTTTTTTATTACGACGTAGTCTCCTTTACTGTAAGTACGTGCCGGATGATGACGCCCCTCATGATACTTGCTAATATATTCCTGAACCTTCTGTATTTCCCTACTCGCCTTTTCTCTAGCAGAGGCCAAATCACGCCTTGGAACAATTGATCCCTTCTCCTCAAGGTATTCCGTGAGTTTGTCCACCATACAACCTCTCTGATTCACCCCGAACAAAAGTGTACTGGGGGTGGTCTGTATTGACCTATGGATTGCGTTATTTAGGGTGTATTCTACCTGCGATAGGGTCTGCACCCAATAGCATGCTGCATTGGTTCGCTCAGTTTACCTAGCATAGGTGTCAAAAATCTATTGATTCTCTCTGCCTGCCCGTTGGCCTGGGGCGAGTGTACTGCGACCTTGACATGCGAGATATTCAAATCTTGTAAGAATGAACTGAATTCTAATGAAGTAAAGCAAGTACCTCGATCGGTTATTATCCGAACTGGTTGACTGTAGTAGTCAAAGTACTTCCTAAGTGAAGCGCAGACCTCCTTCGTACTAGCGGATATAACTGGATATAGCTTCACGTATTTAGTGAACGCATCAACAACCAGAAGTATGTGTTTCCGTTTGGAGTTAATGGCCGGAAGTGGTCCGAAGTGATCAAGGTGAAGGGTGTGGAACGGAAGGGGTTCCTTGGGTATACTAAACAGATTACCTTCACTTGATCGCGGAGGGGAGGAGTACATAATGCACCTGATACAATTTTTAATGAATCTGTCTATTTTGACCTGCATTCCTCGAAACCAATAATGCATTCTCATTTGGTTGTAACACTTTGTGAGACCTAAATGTCCAATTTCCTCGTGAATGTTGGTTTCCATTTCGGAAGGGACATATAAAAATAATCTACCAGCCTGATTCTTCTTAAAAACGATTCCGTCTTGCAATGCGTATTGGGTTGAATTCCCCGAACACAGCTTTTCCCTAAGGGCCACAATGTCTGGGTCACGGCTTTGCGCCGCACGTAACTGAAAGTCTATATCCTCCGTATTTATTACAGAAATTACATAGCACCTGCTGAGTGCGTCTGTATGCGCCATGTTTACTCCGCTTCGATGTTTCACTTTGTAGTTGTAATTCTCGAGCTCTAGTGCCCATCGAGCTATCCGGGGGTTTACATTCTTTTTACTGAGGGTCAGCGTCAATGAGCTGCAATCAGTCACGATAGTGAACGGAATCCCTTCTAAGTACACCCTGAATCGTCGCAATGCTGAAATAATGGCGAGTGCCTCAAGCTCGAAGCTATGGTACTTAGATTCTTGGCTAGTCGTGCTCTTAGAGAAATAAGCCACTGGATGAAACTTTCCATCGTCTTGTCGCTGAAGGAGTACGGCACCATAACCTAGTGAGCTTGCATCACAATGCAATTGGGTTTCACGAGTTGGATCATAAATGGCTAACACTGGGGCGGAGGTGAGGCTGTCTTGCAGCTGCCGGAAGGCGCTCTCACACTCTGGCGAAAATATGAACCGTTTATCTTTCTTCAGAAGATCATATAGTGGTCTAGCTATCTTAGAGAAGGAACTCACGAAGCGACGGAAATAAGAGCTAAGACCCAGGAACGAATGCACTTCCTTGACACTTTTCGGTACTGGGTACTGTCGAATGGCCTTTATATGTCACTTAGTTGTATTCCATGCTTTGTTACGTTATATCCCAAGTACTCAATACTAGAGAAAGCAAATCGACACTTGGATAACTCCAGTTCAAGACCGTTTCTAGAAAGGCACTGCAGGACGTCAGTAAGCAACTGAAGATGATCAACCAAGTTATCGCTGGCAATAACTATATCATCCATATATACAACGATCCGTTTAGAATCTATAAACTCACGGAGGACATGGGATATAAAACGCTGAAAGACACTAGGAGCATTCTTCACTCCGAAAGGCATCCTTAAGAATTCATACTAACCACTTGGTGTAACGAAAGAAGTCAGGTGAGTTGAACCCGGTGCAACCTTAACCTGATGGAAACCACGTTTAAGGTCAAGTAAAGTAAATACATTCTGCCCACCTAGATATTCTAAGCAATCCTCAATAAGTGGGAGCGGATAGTTGTCGCGAACTGTGTGCTTATTTAATGCCCTGTAGTCTACGCACATTCGTATCTCTCCAGTTTTTTTTTTGTCAAAACAATTGCTGACGCATAAGGGGAATCGCTGTGCTTAATGATTCCGTGATCCAAAAGGTCCTTCACAATCCTATCAACCTCACATTTCTCGGCGTATGAAAGCCGTCCCAGAGGACAAAAAAAAGGGGTATCCGTCGTTAGCCGTATCTGCATCTCAAACTCTACTGGCCATATTTTGGATCGATCAAAATGTATGTAGTTAGTATTAACTATCTCAAGCACCCTATCTTTAGTTATTAAGTCTAGCTCTGGGCCTATCGTAACCTCAAGTCCATGCTCGAGCTCTATGTCGGAAATATCTAACTCCCTAAAATCTCTCTCTCTGTTATCAACACGATTAAATGAAGGAGCAACATCATCACTACACGGCTTACAATTTTCGCTGAGGCTTTTATCAGAATTCGTTACTGCGTTATTTTCGGAAGTCACTGTTGTTTTACAATAAGGAGGAGAGAAAGTGTTCACGTCTGAATGTTTCAATAATAATTTATTTTTGTTAGGTTTTTTAGTAATACGGGATAGTATACATTGTTGTTGCACAGAAGAGACTCTAGTTTTTAATGTTAAAGTAATGTTGAAAGCTTGCAGGACGTCACGACCCAGAAGCAAAGGCGCCGGTATAAAACCATCTGGAATAATCATTAGAGATACTTTACGCTTTTGTTTAGCTAATTTAATATAACAGAAAATAGTACCGTAAGTGAAAATCTTGACACCTCCCAGTCCTCTGTACCGTGAACACATCAAACTTCCAACCGAGATCTCTTCTGGCAACATTGAGCGCTGAATCAAACTAACCGGACTGTCGGTATTGAGAAGGGAATAATAAAAAAAGAAACTTGAACACTTTATCTCACTAATAAAAGGGGCAACACTCACCAACTGCACTGCGCTTAGCGAGCTCCCTAGCTCGTCACCATCGTCGCTAAAGGATGCGGTTTCTTTGACGGCTCCAATCTGTCTCCTTGGTGTATTTGGGCACTGCTTGGATGTATGTCCGGGGTCTGCGCAACGGAAGCATGATCCAGGAGGTCTCCTTTCTTTAGGGCAACTGGCTGCGATGTGCCCAAAGGCCGAACAATTGAAGCATCTAGGTCGATTTTCGGAAGCAGAGGTGTCTGAAGCTGGTTTTCTTATGGTGACTGAAGTTGGCCGTTGGGTTCCGGCTTTAGTAGTGGGCCGCGACGTAGTTGAGGAGCATTCTTCTCATACCGAGGAAACAATCCCTTAAGATCCGCTAGAGTTCTCGCCTAATACAGGATGGATACGTTTGCTGAGGTGTCTGAGAGTCCATATATTTATTATGAACTCCACGAGGTCTGTCTCATCCACTTCGGCGTGTGAAGCAATCTCTTGCATAGAGAGCACGTAATGCAAGAGGGTTTCTCCCCGACGCCATGTTCGGAGGTTAAGCTGCTTGTATACCTCTTGCCTTGTGAGGCGTTTGTCGAACTCCTCGCACAGAAGGTGTTTTAATGCGTCCCACGTATTCACTCGGACAGTTCTCACCAGTAGCCTGGCAGTGCCTTGCATGAGTCTGCGCGCACAGATGTACTTGGACTGATCGTCACACCCCAGGGATTGCGTCACGTCTTCAAAGTCCGCTATCCACTTCTTAATGCCGTAGGCATCATCACCAGAAAATGAAGGTACGGCATTTTCGACGTCGGTGAAATCAATTCTTCTTCCTGCCAGAGCGGGTTCTGTTTCTGCAAGTTCGCGCCGGAGATCTGCGATACGTTTGCGCCTCTCAAGGCGAACAAGCTCCCGTTCCTCTTCTATGTCGGAGTCCGTTATTTGTGAATGACCACGTACGTTGGCAGAAGCACGGATGGAAGCGGCAGAAGTGCATGTTGCTGAAGTGGATATCTCTAATGTGTCTAATGTGGCAGAAGTAGCAGAAGGGGCACAAGGTCCGGAAGCGGCACGAGTTCCAGAAGTATCGGAAGTGTGTGTTACAGAAGTGGATGCTCTCGGTGTGACTGGGGCAGCTGAAGTGCACACAGCGGCAGAAGTTACGATTGGTGCGGCGGAAGATGTAAATGGTGTGTCCAGAGCTGCCGGAGTTGCAGAGCCGACATGTGCTTTGGCGTTCATAATAGGTCCCGTTATAGCGGCAGAAGTGGTGGTAGCGAATTCGGTGGATGTCTCTGCGGCTATTGATGCAGGCGATTCTCTTTCCCTGGTGTCCACTGCTTCGCTGAGCTCTTGGGCATGAAGTGCTCGTAGCCGTCCTACAGAAGCGGAAGGGGGAACATCGACTCCGGCGGCCAGCAATGCCTCAACCAGTTGCGCTTTTGTTAGCTTATCGCTGCTCATACTCACTGCAGCAAATTGGGTCGTCCACACAATAATTTATTTTTTTATTTTTTCTTTGTGTGTGACCCTACACCTGATGCTGTAATCTTAGATTTCTTTTAATGACTTTTATTGATAATTTTAAATGTTACAAAAGGTATTTTTTTTCAATGCGAACTGTCACGCTGGAGCTCTCGATCTTAAAGGAAAGATTTTTCGTTTTTTGCGCCCAAAGCCCAGTCAGTGTGTTTGACATGTACCCGTCTGACCAAAATTATGAGTACACTACTGATCTGATCTACTGCAATATTTCCGTCTTTTTAGACGGTACTACAAAACTTAAAATCTGTTAAAGTTATTTTCATATGAACCAATCATGCTATTAATTTCATTACTCTTTAATAGCGTTTTTTTTTTGCCTTTTTTTGTGTACTCTGTTTTTATTTCAAATGGAACACTAAAAACTTCTTTGCGCTTTTATTTTTTAAATATATTTGCTGGCTAATCAATTTGAACAGAAAAAAGAAATCTGGTTTGACACACAATACTATTTGACGTTTATACGTCATGTGAGCACTTTAAAACTCGCTGCTCTACTGTATAGCACATAACTATACTTCGGTTTAGTTTTGTTTTCTTTGATTCATGAGTCGTCCAGTGTTTCATTGAACATAACTCGTGAAATAAATCAGCCTAATTCAAATGTCAATTTCTACAGCTGACGTTAGTAAACATTTTAAAGTTTTTTTTTAATTCGAATCTTTAAGAGGTTGAACAAGAAAGATGTCCTTATTTCCTGCATATGCATTTAATGCTGGCG
Source organism: Volucella bombylans (assembly GCA_949129095.1). Lineage (NCBI taxonomy): Eukaryota > Metazoa > Arthropoda > Insecta > Diptera > Syrphidae > Volucella > Volucella bombylans. The sequence continues at coordinate 157,760,256 of OX422143.1, forward strand.
AAAAATCTAAAAAACAATCAACACTGCAAGCACCCTCATCGACTGCCAATATCGAGTGGCTAGAAAATTCCAGTTTTATCCCATTTGAGCCGGAAACTATTAAGAATGCAGGGGGCACAGAACCACCTACAATAGAAATATCTTCCGCTCCGACAGTTTCAAACGAATCTGAAAGTAATGACACCGAAGCCAAGACCAATACAAAGGAAAAACATCACAAAAAAAAGAAAAAGAAACGAAAACATTCATCAAAGCTAGAAAAACAATCACCAACCACAGTTTTCACCGGTGATGAAGAATATTATATTGACAAGAAAGGTGCTACTCAATATCGAACTGTTGTAACTTTACACAAACCAGCATGCCCAAGATATCGTGCTCATTTTTATAGAACCCTAGGTGGAGTTCCCTTAATTCGGAATAGTAAACAATACAAAAGATATTACAAATCAGAATTACGACATGAAATGCGAACAAAGGACTCAAATGTACAAATTTTGGATGAAAACACATTTACCCAAGCCACAACTGATCTCAATAGAAATATTTCACAAAATCCCAGTGAAGTATCTCACTGGGTCGATTTGGCCCTTTTGCAAGATAAAAATCCATATAAATGGTCAAAAAGTTTCCTATCTGAGAAAAAACTAGAAATTTTACAGAGAGCTTTGTTTCATCATCTCGGCAATGAAACCCTTTATCGTTTGTATGTGGATATAATCAATATTAATTATCCCTCCTTTGAGGTAAGTAAAATTATTGATAAACTTTTGTCAAAGGATCCTTACAACTATGTGCTTTGGACATCACAAATATTAACAACTCAATGTACAATGGCCCGTTGTGTTGTACCGGATGTGCTTAAAATCTACGAGCAGTGTATGCAAAAAATGCACAGAAAACTACAAAACGACGAAATCATGCTAAAACTTTTCAATAACTGTGCGCTTTTTCTTAGACAAGCAGGTTTGAATGAACATTTTTTCGCACTTATTAAATTAGCTCTAGAGCTTAATGTGTCACCAGATAAGTTTTCATCCCTACAGCCTCTAGAAAAAGACCAACAAACCTTAATCGAATATGAAGAGCTGGTGCTCCAATCTGGTTTGCCAATGAATGAGATATGGCTGCGTATAGAAAAGCTACGTCAGAGTTTCAATTATCTTCCTTGTCCAGAGAATGCCAAGTGCAGTGATCCACAAAGGATTGTATTTAATGAAGACATTTGCTATTACATCTACCCCCTTATCCGTGCAGATAACTCATTTTATATGATCTTATTAATTTTACTACTGCTTAAGATACCATTAGTTGATAGCAGTTCCCTGCGAAGAAGATTTCATACTAAAGTAGAAAATATTGGTGACACTGATGCTATAGAAGATATGTTAACATTATTGATTCATAAATATAAATGTCCGGAAAAAAAATTCGAAGATTTCTATAAAATAGTTTATGAGTTATCTAAGGAGATGTCTGTGTGCCCAACATACGTAAATTCAACTATTGGACATGAAATCTACTCGAATACGATTCATCAAATTTTAGTCACCTGTGCTGAATGTTACGAGCAAATCGATGAACGAAAACGCATTGTTTTTATTCTAATTTGGCTTCGTTTTGAAAGAGTTCTATTAACATTACAAAAACTGGCAAACAAATTAGATGTGGATTACAAAAAGAAGCTGCGCTTGAAAGTAAAGAGTCTATTTAAAAAGGAACAAAATAGAAACGTTCTCAACTTTTATACCGAGTATGCTTTGCTAGAATATGAATTTGGTGAACATACCACATGCGAGGGAATATTTGAACAAATTCTTACTGGAAATAATGATAATGAAAATGTCAATTCAGATTTGTCCTATGCTTATCTATCATATGCAATAATTTTGTTAAAGGAAAAAGATTACGGAAAATCTTTAAGCGTGCTTATGTGCTATTCATTAAAATTGCCTTTGGATAGCATACAAACAAGTGATGATTCTTTCACTGCGGTTAAAAAATTGTCCGGTTTGAGAAAGCTTTCCGATCGAATAGACGCCGTAATTGCCATTGAAAAGAATGTTGAAATAATGGAACTGGAACAGTATTTTGTGCCAGATTTTCTAATAAACCTTCTTGGTATGAAAACATGGTACCAATATATATTGGGTAATAAACTTGAAGCCATGGCATACTTAGAAACAACTATTCGTCATTTTTCCGAAAATAATGAGCGTCACCGATATTTGCGCGAACAAATTTACGAACTATTGATTTTAGTTATGCAATGGGATAGTGAGTCATGCATAGTTTCGAACGTACTAATTTTTGATAAAATACACCAGGCATTAACCGAATTTCCTGAAAATTTATTTTTTCTTCAATCGTGCAGCGTACTGCATACACAGCCTTGGTATAAAATTCGGGGTATGTTATTAAGAACTGATTCAATTTTATCGATTATTTTCCTAATAACCGTCGCTAGAATACGATTTAGCCGAACAAATGAGATGTTATACGGTATAAGATCCTACGATGACCAGCACAATGAAAATATGTACAAAAATCGCTTACTGAACATTTTAAAATCTTTAGAAGGGACAACAGTATTTCAACGAAATGCTCTGTACTGGAGATTCTATATGCGGTGCTTATCAGACACTCGTACTTCCTTTGAAACGACAAAGAAATGTTTGCTTGCTGCTTTAGATGATTGTCCGTGGAATAAGGCTATTTATCTTGATGGTGCAATATTCGTACCACAAGAATTGACGCATTTACAGGACTTGTTGATTGAAAAGCAACTGAGGGTTTGTGCGCTACCAGAAGAATTGGAAATACTGCGTGCCAATGATGTACAGATTTAAATAAGAGCATTGTTAATCTATGTATTTTGTAAATAAATATATTATACATTTTATGTTAATAAATATAAATATGTAACATTTGTAACATAATGATCTAATTCTCGTTTGCTTCAATGAATGACAATAAATGAGTCGGTTCCAAATTAGTAATGCGATTTTTAAACCAAATTACATGCTATCATGTTCCAGGGTGTTTCATTTTAACCTGTACCTTCCGATCCTGTTCTTTTCTTCATTTTGTGTCCTTTTATCATCCCGTTTATGGCCTTTCTTTTTTGTGTCCGCATTAGTTAATTTTTTTTATCCTTCATTACTGATCGTACATTCAGGTTTTTTCAGATATCTATTTATTTTCATTACTACTGGCTCTTTTTGAAGGTTTTTCATTTCTATGTCCTCGACTGGTTCTTACTTATTTTTCATTACGGGTTCAATTTTCTCTTCCGTGCAGAAGTACTGATAGGTACTTAATATCGATAGTTTTATTGTTCGTGTTTTTTCCTTTGTGGTCAGGAGTCTTTCTACAACGCCTTCATTACTTCCTCCGAGTTTCTGTTAATGGTGTTTACTAGGGACTTATCATAGCCTAGTTAAATTTGTTACTACCACCGCTTTTATTTTTTCAACATTTGTAATTCCAGGAATTTTTCTACACTTTCAGGTTATCCTCAGATTTTTTTTTTACAGAGTTTGCAAAGGGCACGTCTTCTTTATTAGATCAACTCCTGTGCTTTACATTTTTCCAACATTTTCTTACAATGATACATTATACATGTACTCGTATGTCTCCTTACGTACACTTTTTATAGGATCTATAATTCTTTCATCCACCCGTTTACTTCTAAGACTCATAAAGACTTTCACTCTGCTAGCAATGTTATTGCCTTTTTCATTGGTATGAAATAGACGTATACTTTTTAACCTTTTTCTATATATTTCCCTAAAAGCTGTGGCCCTGTAAAGTTGAAATCCACTTTGAAAGTTGTACTGCTAAGGCTGTGGTGCCTCCTTCCTTTTTTATAGGCAAAATAATACTTTATTTTCATTTGTATTTCTTCCATTCATTAACTCTTAGATGTTAGGCTTTATATCCCACACCGGCGTTTTAAGTTAAACCTGGTATTTAATCAAATTTTGTAACGTAATATAACTATATATAACTACCTACATATATACACACCTAAGGCATGATTTCATGCTGGATGCTGCCTCAACATTTACCACCGAGGCACAGGCTATTATAGAGTCGGTGATATTAGCGGACAATGTTTATGGGAAGAGTGCCATTTGTACAGAAAGTCTTTCAATGCTGCTTTTCCAAAAAAATATTCTTCAGTTAATATCCAAAATATTCTCTTCAAAAATCCGGATAGAAAATTAATGGGGGTATCAGCCATGCCGGTATGCGATGCAATGCCGACCGAGCAACCAACTCAGCCAATGTCAGACCCCATCTCATCATTCGACACATACAGGGAACGTGACCCTAAGTGTACAATTAAAAGCGAAATACCATCAGAGACGCGCAAATTAATGATTGGGAACTGTATATTCATTATTACTTGAGAAAAATCCGCCCATTTATTCGCCCTTAGCCTTTAAGTCACCACTACTAATTTTTTTTGACTTCACCTTGAACATTCCATAGCTATTCACCAACACTTTCTAATTTGGAGAACACACTCTACACCCCATGCAATATACACACCCTCAACATGAAACACGTCCTCCGTACCTACCTACATTTTCCCTTCAAACGCGCCCAGTCATCATCTTAAGGTCAACTTTTTCAAAATATTGGATCTTAAAAAAAATTAGCTTCGTTTTCTTAACAAAATTCAGCTGGTTTTCCTAGAGTGTACATGTTGACAATGTTTGAGAATTTTTCAGGTAAAATCAAGCTGGCATCGGTGAAAACCTTCAGTGATTTTTAGTTGTAAAACTGAATCAGTCGGTTTTCACTGGCTTGTTATGACGCCAACCGTCCCATTGAGCGAGACCGGAACAATTGATAGTTAGAAGATGCTATGTCTAAAGATTATAAAAGAAAAAAATAGAACTTGGGACTTGGATAGCAATTTCTAAAATAAAAAAAAACATCTGGAATTAAAATAGTTAAAGCAGGTTAAGATAACCATTAAGATAGTTTGTAAATCTTTTAGATGTAATAAAGCGAAAGCAAAAGTTGTTAGAAAAAATCATTTTCTTAGAGTTAGTAATAATATAATGAAATAAATAAATTACCCTGTTCAATTACGTCGAAAGACATAGACTAAGTGTTGTGTTTAACTTCATTATAACCTCTCTCGAGTTGTTCATAGTAGGGTTAAGACCCTTTGACCATTTGGAAGGACCTCATGGTGGACAATTATCTTTTAGTTCTGCTACACACATATAATCCGCTTCTGCGCTGTCGATCATGGTTTCGCAAACGCTTGTGACGGCTCATCATTCTGGTTCTGGTTCTCGTATGTGACATATTTTTCATCGCCGATTATAACTCAAGTTTGCCTTTCAACAACGTATTGCAGATGTTAACTCTATACATCATATTTTTCCGGCTCAATTTATGAGGAACCTATACGCAGAGCTTCTGTTTGTATCCAGCTATCTTTAACTCAAGAGAAACATTTCCGAAAAATGGTATTTTGCATTTTTATTTCCGTAAAGACAAGAAAGCTGCTGAGTCTCGAAAAGAGATATATCAGGTTTATGTTCAAAACTCATGTATTAGAATTGGTTTAAAAAATTGCACCATACAGCTCCGACTTTCTACCATCAGATTTTCATTTCTTTGGAAGTTTTCAAAGGTCTTTGAATGGTAAAACTTTCACCAATGATGACCTGAAATCGCACTTGGTTCAGTTTGTGCTAATAAAGCCAAAATCTCTATAAGCACGGAATCAGGAAGTTACCAGAAACTTGTTACACAATTTAACACTACGTGGACACCTTCAGAGTGGCAAGGCAGGCTGAACCGACTCCGCACAACGAATCAGGTGTTCACCACCCTACTCATCAAAGGTGCTCTAAATTTTTCAAAAAGAGGTATGGCATCACCATCAGCCAAAGTAAAATATTCGTAACATCTCACCATAAAAACAAACGGAATTTCAAAATTAATTTACCGGCTAAATACGAATGATTATTTGTTAACTCATCCAACACCAATTTCAAGCTAGGAAAGATGCGGGTCTCCAAATGGACGGATTAACCAACCAGCAAAAAATGTAGAAAAAAAAAACGAAGCAACGTCTCATCAAAAGATAATTATAAATCGACCAGATCCATTCCCCATCCACATCCTAAACCTGACCCAAACTGGAGCCTTAAAACCAAAATATTTCCCAATTTTTCCCCTCCTGTTTATATCCCTAAGCAGCCCCCTTCACGTATCTCCACAAAAGCACCAAGTGCCTCTCTTCCATCCAAGCCCCAACGCGTTTCATTTAATTTAACCCCTGCCCCTGATACTGTCACTGCTCAACCACCCACACCCCCTCCCACGAATACTAACAACTGCTTTCCCAATTTCGACTTTACAAGAGGAGCCAAATACCCAAACTTTATCCGATCGCACATCTTAAATCCCGCTTCTGGCTCGCTTTCTCCCCCGGTTTCACGGTCCCTATTTTTGATCCCCCTTCGCCGCGTAACGTTAAAGTGACCCAAAAGAGTATAGACACCACAGAATGCCGTTACGCGCTCTCTAGTCTAAGGGATAAAAAGATTTACGAAAATATACGTCTCTTTCTCGCATATCTTTACGACAAATCCAACTCTGTTTGCTTTGAGGGAAAAACCAAAACAGGTGTCATGGTCTCCATCCAATATCAAACAGGATATAACTAGTCTCAGAAAGCTTCACAACTTCGACACACCTCCTCAAAAGGTTGCGGATGACCTCGCTGCTTTCCGCAGCTATATACACTCTAAAAGAGTTTCTCACCTTCAACGCAGCCGAGCTGACCAGGACAAATTTTTTCGTTCCTAACTTGCCTTCTTTGCCTGCATCTCATCTACCGTCTTGTCTAAATCACACGGTCTCTCTTTCGACGTCTATGCTCTTACAGAAACCAAACTGATTCCCGACATAAAGAGCCAGGAGCTATTTCCATCTTCTTATAATTTTTTCCGAGATGACGATCACCCTATGTTTAATGATCCTGCCATCCCTAAAGTTGATTCTCCATGTAGAGGTGTCCTACTTACCATTCACAATAACCTCAACTCTTTCTTCGTATCCTTCCCAATTTTTCCATTGGCCCCCCCTCTCTCTCAACCTTTTGATCACAACCTTATCGAAAAAAAGTTACAAAATCTCAATGATGAATTTGTATCCGGTCCAAATGGGCTCCCAGCAATATTTCTCAAAAAGTGTGCCTCCAATCTTTCGCAACCACTTTCCTCCCTCTTTCATCTGTCTCTCAAACAAGGGGAATTCCCCCAAGTTTTGAAGACCTCTTTCATAACCCCGTTTCACAAAATGGAATCAAAGAATGAAGTAACTAACTACCGTCCCATTGCTAAGCTTTCTCACATACCTAAAATGTTCGAAAGTTTTTTATATGAAGTTCTAAGCTTTCAGTGCAAGTCACTTATATTACCCAGACAGCACGGATTTCTAAAAGGTAGATCAATTACTACAAACTTAGTTGAAATCGTATCCTTTGCGCTTTCAGCCCTAGACAATGGCAACGAAATTGACGTTATTGCTAAGGCCTTAGATAAAATATCACATCAACTGATCCTTTTAAAATTGTCTTCCCTGGTTTTGACACCATATTGTTAAAATGGATATCTTCTTATCGGGAGAACATTTACTAAAGCGTTCGCTTTAGGTCAGCCTTCTCAACCCCGTTTTTAGCCACTTCTGGTGTCCCACAAGGCAGCCATATAGGTTCCCTCTTTTTTATTTTAACTATAAACGATCTTGAGAAGATTATCAAACATTTCTCCGTATCTATTTACGCCGATGACACTAAGTTCTACAAAACTATTTCTTCACCCCAAGACTCTATTCTCCTTCAAGAAGACCTTGGTGTCTAAAAAATTGCTTTGAGCTTAATGTCTCCAAATGCCAATCTATGACTTTGTCTCGTAAGTCCAATCAATCCCCCTCTCGACTTTATTTTCTGCATGACCTACCTGTACCCCAGGTTCAACCCCTTCGCAACCTTGGAATTTTATACGACAGAGAGTTAAACTTCTGTTCGCAGAGGTTGGTCTAAAGAATTTTGCAACCCTTATGTGACCCTTGTCCGGCCCCTCCTTGAATATGCCAGCCAAGTATGGTCCCCCTTTCAGCGAATTCATATATCCCGAATCGAGAACATTGAACGTCGTTTTCTTCGATTTGCTCTTCGTGGACTACCCTGGAGTGACCCATTTACCTTACCTCCCTATCGCGACCGCCTCAAACTTCTTAACCTGAATACCGTCGAAAAACGCAGATACATAGCTGGCATTCTCTTCATTCATCGACTGCTCTCCGGTTCTGAGGACTGCGCTTCCCTTTACAATTCTATCTCCTTCAACACTAAGCCTCGTAATTTACGCTGTCCTCGTCTCTTCTATATCCCAACCCACCGCACCTCTTATGGCTCTAACGAACCAATCTCCCGCATGCTCCTTAAGGTCAACTCAAATCTCCCCCTTTTTGATTTTAACCTGAGCACTTCTTGTCTTAAATTTGATCTAATCCACCATTCCCTTACTTCCTAACCCTTAACTCTTGTTAGTTTTTAAGTTAGATTAAGCTTGCATTAAGCGAAATAAATGGGGGCGTTAGCGCCCACTAAATTAAATTAATTAAATAGAGAAACGCTTTTATGGGGATAGTCACCTTAAAGCGCACACTCTTGTGATACAAATAATAGTATGGGTAATAAGCCCCGCAGATCAGGGTGTACGTCGATGTGATTCCTTTTATAATGTTCGTCCTATTGTACATTACCCCCTTACTACACAATGCTATGTACTCAGGGTCTGGTGGTTGGGTATACAACCCTCCTGAACACCCAAAGTTTGTTTTACAATATTATGACAGGATAAAAGCTATGTAGCAGAGTTGGTTATTGTGAAACACTCTTTGCACGGGGAAAAAAACTACTGTATTAGAGCAGTATCTGTATATTTGTTTAATTAGATTATATACAAGTTCTGTCCTACGATTGAAAACGTTCGCTAGTTTTGTTTGCTATATGTAGACGCCCGAGACCTCCAAGTTATGTTTGTTTGTACAAGGTTATAAGTTTCGACATCGATTTTTATGTTGGTGTAACGGACCAATAGTTGCATTGCATTCCGTATTGCAACGTATACATTTATGTTATCTTACCGTTCATCTTTCGTTTTATGATCTCATCCATTTTTTTAGGTATGTACCTGTCAATTTCATCGATTAATAGATTTCTAAGAAGGAGCAATTTTTCTGGTAAATTTTCTGATCCCAATATAATTTTGAATACTTTAAAAAAAACTCCCCCAACTCCGCTAATTCGTTTGGAGCGGTTAACTCGGTACTGAGACCGCAATAATCTCAGTAATATACGAATGTGTGTATACAGCTTTATTGGTATGTATGCATCTGTCAGTGTACGTGTGTTAAGGTCAGGAGACCCAGATAGAAGTCATGTCCGAGAATCGACGACCTATCAGTAAATTTTAGTCGATAAACAATGCTCTGCTAATCTCACCAATTGAGTAGCAGATTCAATCTAGTATTTTGTGTATTAATTCCTCAATCTCTGTGCTGGGTGTTTAAATCTCTGCCCCTTATTATAAACGAAAATCGCGACACCATCTGTGTTATATCTTCTGTGCTTCATTTTGCATTTTTTGATTAGTTTCTGAACAGCTTAATCAGGATTATTTGATCCGTGTCAATTGACATTCATTCGCTTCACAATTTTCATACCCATTTAACGCAGTCTATATGACAGAAGTAGTCAATTGCCGTTGTAATCTCGTCATGTATTCTCGAACACTTCAAATTACACTTTATTGAGTGTTGATGTCTATATCTTTTCAAATCTGCAGAGGCATTTCCGCAGGTTTCATACAATCATACTCGCAGAGTTCGGAATATATGGTATATTGTTGCTAATCCTATTGATTGATAAGATGAGGTGAGATGTTTTTTTCTAACCAATGATGATATTGGTGTTGATATTCTGCTCAAAATTCTTTTATTGTCAACCAAGTTTGGTGAAGGTGCTTATTGTTTAAGGTACAGTTATGTAAGAGTTTATTTAATTTTTCGCAGTTTTTTTTTATACAATTCCTCATTGTTTTAAAAATCCAGATACTATTTTTGTCAATAAATTCGTATGATTGAGATTTCTTCTTTAAAAAAAGTATACAACGAAACTTTACGAGGTAGTTTATAACCGTCGGTAAGAAATGTGGTTTTGTCGGGAGCAGGCCAGCATATTACTTGATTTAAAGTTTACGAATAAGAGTGGAATAGCTTTGTAACGCATTTACGAGTATATACCTGAATATGATATTAACCGATCTAAGGTAATCTTATAAAGCATCCAGACCTGTTACAAACATGAATGGCGCCTAGATCTAGAAATGTGCCAATTTTAATGTCGTATTCCACAAGAAACAATACAACTGTTGGTAAAGTAGTTATATCATATATTCCTCACTTTAAATAATCTATCTGCATTTAGTATACTCACAACAATTTTAAATTTAAAAAAAATATAAAAGGACAGGGGCAAATATAGTTATGTTGCATGTGTCAGTGGAAATACCCCCAACCGGATGAACGCAAATTTGATGACGCACAGGTCCTCATGTAAAGAAAACAATTTTGAAATTTGCTAGCAATGTGGCGCGCACACATTTTAAAAGAAAATTGCTTATGTAATATAATGTTGAGTTCAATCCTGTGTTCATAACTGCAATGGCTGGATATTTATAAAATAAAACCACAAATGAAAATAAATGGAATTCATCAAGAATTATTCATTGCTGACGTCGATTTCCTTGGCCTTGTGGCAATTCTGATGTCGATTCAATCTAAAAGCAAATATTGAAATAAAAAATCAGGACCAATTAATAAATAAAGCTCAATACAAACTTAAAGGGTGATGGAAATCCTTTCTTACAGATTGTACACTCGTGTGGCATACGATCACGATGTTTTAATTTATGAGCAGTTAAGCTTCCTCGATTCATGAATTCCTTATCACACTGATCGCACTTATATGTAACTCCTTTGTGTTTTGCTATATGGTAATTGTAATGCGATTTAACTGCATAACTTTTTTCGCAGAATTCACATTTATATGGATAGTCGCCGGTATGAAAGCGTTCGTGTACAGTTAGGTCAGCTTTCGATGGAAATCTTTTGGTGCAGTATTTGCAAACGAATCGCCCACTTTGCCTATTGTGTGTAAATTCGTGCACTTCAAGACTTTTCTTTGTTGTAAACTGTTTTTGGCATATTTTACATTGGTATTCCTTTATTCCAGTGTGCCTCAGCATATGTACACCTAGTGCTTGTTTTTCGAAGAACCCTTTCCGACAAATTGTACAAAAGAAACTACGCTCTCTTGTCTCGTCATGGATTTTCATATGAATTTTAAGATCACTTGGAATTGTGAATATTTTAGCTAGAATAGATAAGGAATTAGTTAACATACTTGATTTGTTTTAATTTTTGTGCTTACGGCAGGCGCTGCATAAATATAGCTTTTCTTTTTTGTGACATCTCGTAATGTGGTGCTTCAAGGACCATCGCTTTAACACTTTTCCACAAATATTACAATCAATTGTTTTGTTACATTCTGAAGGGCTTTTCGATTCAGCAGCCAACTGTAAAATATATCTTAATATGATATAATATTTTTTAAATGTTTACAACACTTCAAGGTTGACTTACATTGTCATCATAAGAATCATACTCGTTCTTACGTTTGGTTTCCACAATTTCTTCAGATTTCTAAGAGAAAAGCATACAATTTATGAGTTACTTTTATAGTGTTTTCTGTATACTACCTCTTCATGTTCCTCAGTTTCGGCATCTTCGTATATTAAAGATCCGCAATGAACTATTTCGAACACACTTTCCGAGACTGATTCAGGGTTGTCGTCTCCTTCCTCTTGCGTTTCTAATGCTTCTTCATAATATGTTATGGTATCATATTCAATGGGTGATGATTCCTGCAACTAAAGAGAGAATTTAAGAAAAAGTAGATAAAGCATCAATCGCTTTTACTTCAACTTCTTGGACAGTTTCTTTGTCATCATCGGAAGCCGTAATATATTGAATTTTATTCTCAGCATCGAGTGTGTTTTTTAGGATCCGGTCGGAGGAAATAGCCTTATTTAAGAATTCATAAAATTTCAATAAGTTATTAGAACACTGATGACAAATAATTTGCGGCATATAATCGTCAAATCGAGCCTCCAGCCCAGTACACGAGTTGAAAAGATCTAAGTATGTGCTATCCTTTTTTGATTCAATTTTTACACTGAAGTCAATAATATCGGATCCAGACTCCAAACAAATCCGACACATAGACGAATCCCAATGCATTTTGAAAAAAATAATATAATTATCTTCCAAATTCAATGGGAATATTCAATCCAGAATAACATTTTTCTCCAAAAATAAACACCACTTTTTGCGAATGAACACAGATATCGTATATGAAACGAATACATACTTCAGGATCAGGTACAGTACGAATAAGTTTTATATTTTTTTGTTTATATGATGAAAGCAACCTGTCATAATGGACACCTCCAGACTATATCAGTTTGTGTATAAAATATACTGCAGCAAAATGCATTAATGTGATGGTATTCATTATGAAGGATCGAGTAAGAAAAATTATAATTACGAGTATATCGAAAAATTACATTTCCGAGAGAGTTCTTCAATAACTGCTTCAAATTTATAAATTGTAAAATTCGCATTAGAAGGTTTTTTTATACAATAAAAGTTGAACTAGTTTTTCTTTAAACAATTACAGCAAGCACCTATATTTATTAAGAATGATTCATTGCATATACTCGTAGCTTCCTCGGATATTTTAGATGAAGCAGCCTGTCGATTTTGGATGAGCCATACTTATGGGGCTCCACTTCACTAATGATGCGCTGAGTGTCGATTTTTACTGCCTGAATAGCATATATTAAATTCTTTACATTGATCAAGAATAAGTAATCTGATGTTGTCGTTGAATCAAGTCCGTATCAAGTTAAAGGTTTCATGTAATAATTTCCTCCTGGAACCGGATATCGTCGGGATCATTGTCGTCCATATATTTTCGAAAAAATAATTATTAATAATTTTCTGTTAACGCTGATTGTAATGCGGCCTCGTTTTTCTTCAAAAAAAAGTATCAATAATGCCACCAACAATGCATTTTGCATTGAGTCTCATGTATCTCTTCGGGAATTCCTTATTCACAAACCCATTGAGCTAAAAGTGAGGCGCATCTATAAACGGGATTATTCGATAAAAAAAAAGTCGACCCGCTTTAGTTTATTCGACACCGAATTTCTAGAACTGCCAGCATACTTTGAGTTTAATTGTTAGAGTGTTGAAATAGATAGATTCTACTTACGCTGGTAAACTTGCCGCAACCCCTACGTATATCTCCGAAGCGGGTTACTGATGACAGAATGCAAGTTAAAGGTTGTGCGTATAGTCAGTTACTTGACCACGTACAAGAAGGATGTGCGCAGCTTAAGTGGTAGTGTATTGGCTTCCAAATCGAACGGTTCGGCGTTCAATCCCAACGCAGTCCGAAAGCATTATTTTTCCAGGCAACTAATATCATAAATATATGATTTTACAACCGGTCAAATTTCACTAATAATTTAGTCGCCTCATTAAATGTTGGATGCCACCCATGGGGCGAAATAGACACTGAGCTCAAACATCTTTCTTTGTCTTTTTGTCCTATTTTCCGAAAAATTTAACACATGCTTTGGCATTATAAGTATAGTCGTACCACCCACTTGAATGTGCTATCATAAAATCGTTTGGAAATGTTAGCAAAGGATTAAAACAATATGTCTAGCCAACAACACCAAAACAGAAACGTTAGAACAGAAGGTCGCAATAGACAGTTATAACTTTAAGGTAGTTACAGGATTTTTCCTACCCCACCTACGCTATTAACTCTTATAAGACTCTTCTTCAGTAATCTAACAAAGAGTTACACTTGTCAGCCACTGCCAGTAAGACCTTTTAAAAAAATGGGAAACAAATTATATAAGACCCTATTCATATTAGTGCTGCTGTGTTGTGCAGAAGTTTGGACGTTAACGAAAGCTGATAAAATAAACTTGGTCGTTTTGAACGCAAGATTCTGCGAATAATTTTTGGTCGCGTTTACCTTGAGCTTTGACGGAGGAGACACAACGGCGAGGAGTACAAATGTAAGCGACATCTACATATATGCTCAGAAGGGGCGGATCAGTTGTCTTAGATGGCTGGGACATGGAGAATGAACGGATATCAATACTCCGGCATGATGAGTCCCCGATTCTTACCCAGAGGGACAATGCAGTAGAGAAAGACCTTACCAAAGGTGGAATGCGTAAATGGAAAAACCACCCCAATAAACTTTTACTAGCATCCCTTTTATATAACACTTTTTCAAACAATTTACGCTTTATATTTGTATCCAACATGAAAATATGTCTTGTTTTGCGCTGACTTGAATGAAAAAATTGGAAAATGTTGGCGAGTGAAGTTTTGAAATTCATAATGGAAACATATATGTACATATGTATGTGACCTTCTTTATAGACTTTGTTTTTTTTTTCTACATCTTTATAGGATAGCCCTTCCTTGCGCTCTGTTTTTGTGCGTGAATTTACTTTACCTAAATATTTACGCTTCTTCTAATTCTTGTTTATGTTTTGAAATCAATCTAGCCATCTGGTGCTTCTCAAATTTTCAAAAATGCCGCTCATCATTTTCATCTTCTAACACCTTCAATTTACTAAATATAATGTAATATTTTTTTTACAAATAAAACAATTATTTTGAAATGATAGCTAAACGTAAACGAATTATATCATTACTTTCTATCTTACTGTACGTACTAAAATAACCACACGCCCAGACTAGACATTCGTGTCCGCAGACTTTTCATAAACAAATGTAGAGTTTTGATAAGTGCTTGGCTTTCAATACCGAGGTTTTTGTAGCACAATTCTTTAGTGCAAATCTTTTATGATTATAAAATACCAAAATCAATTTAATCGATCGGGAAGATAAAGAAATGTATATATAAACAATAATTTAAAAAAAAAATTATAAGAAAATCTAATCGATTTTCGTAGTAAAAAAAAAATCCAAAACGTCTATTGTCAACAAAAACAAAAATGGCTACTACCGAGATTTCGTCGACCAATGAGCGGCACTACTATGCTAAACTGGAGGCTATCAAGGACATTCGTGATAAAACTGTTCAGCTGGAAAAACTCAAAGTGAAAATTATTAAAGAAGTTAAAATCACAGATGATGAGGAAAAGTGTTTGGAAGAATATCGCAAGGAAATGGAACATTTGCTGGAAGAAAAGATGAGCCATGTGGAAGAATTACGACAAATTCATGCCGATATTAATGACATGGAGAATGTTATTAAACAAACAAAAGAAAATCAAACACGTTCAATTGATATGGCAAATCGTGTATATGAAGAATACCTTGCTTTAAAATACCAAATCGATCATATGCGTAGAGATTATCTTGGCTTAAGTCCACTTAGAGATTTGCACGAAGAAGAGGGTAGTCCCATTTCAAAAGATCGTTTTCAAGCTAATTTTCTGAAAGCTCAGAATGCTGCATCAGCAACTGCATCGAGTTCTTCCTCTTTAGCTCGTCCTCATCCTAGGCATCCATTAATGCCTGAAGCAACAGTTACATCATTACCTCCAACAGGTCCACCACATGCATTTATGCCACCGGCACCTCCCCCACCTCCTTCAGTTGGTGGATCCGTAACTCGGTTAAATAAAAACGAATTTCCGCCCACAAACCGTCTACAACAGAGTCCATCAATTGGAATGGGTCATCCAACATTTCGTTCTGATTTCAATGTCAATTTAAGACAACAACCACCACCTATGAAGTCTTGCCTCTCTTGTCATCAGCAAATCCATCGAAATGCTCCAATTTGTCCGCTATGTAAGGCGAAAAGTCGCTCAAGGAATCCCAAGAAACCAAAGAAGAAAAATAATTGATTCAATAAGATTTCTGCTCTTATTAGCAATCCTCGATGTGGCAAGCATTCTATGAATAATAATTTTAAAGCATTTAGATTATAAGTTTTAAAAAAACCCTTCTTTTTTTTTGAATTTAGTTTCTATGTTATATTTTTTATGTTTTATTAAACACCAAGTTTGGTTCGGTGAAAAATATTTATCTGCAGACATAAACAAAAAATAAATAAAAATAATAATAATAATAACCTAGATATAGGAATTCTTAAATTGGCCAAGTATATTCGTTTGCTTACTCTATAAGGGATTTGTAACTAAATATGTTTTCTGTTTATTTCTATATAAAAAAAAAGTTTTTGAATAAATAATGAGAGACGCACGTTGACGTAATTTTAAGGCAAACACATTATACTTTATTATATGTACTGTAAGTGATTATGTATGTGGACTTGTCGTGAATTCTATAGTGGTTTAAACGAAAAATTATATTTTCTAAAAAAAGAAATCGTATCAGTGGGTTTGGTTCAAATTCGCCTCTAAATTTAGATATCAGTATGTTACTCATTGTACGCCTTCATCTTGTTGCATTGGGTCAAGTGCTCTTAGCTTTCTGATGGCACTGTAATAAATGTGCGTGCAAAATAGAGGAAATTCTCCTACTTTTGGTAACAAAGCTCTTTCGATTATCAATTGTGTGACAAAGTTTCACGTCGCCTCAGTAAATCATCAGCCGTATTTATGAAAATTTGTAAAAATAACTCGCTTTTAAAAAAGCCTTTAAAGTATTAGTTTTTAGTTTCTTACATTGAATCCTCGTAAGCATAGAGTTATGAAGATCAATCTCTTAAGCGTGGTTTATTTGTATATATTCTAAGATTTAGATAAATACTTGTATTTCTGTAACAGATTTGCAGTATGATCTTTTAAATTCACTTGGTCTTATGTTAAAACTAATTAAGGCTTTTAGCTTTCTGTTTAGTTGATATTGATATTGGTTATTTTTCAGCTTTTAGCCAAAATTCCTAAAAATTGCGTTATGTTTAGAGCGGAATTTGAACAGATCAGTATCTCATTATACTCGTATTGGTGTGCTACAATGTATGTATATACGTCCAATTATTTTCCTATTGGTTTTTCATTCATGCCAATGCCATGATACCAATTCCAATAAAATTCACAATCGTTTTGGTAAATTGGGACTTATTGTACAACATTTTTCGCCACTCAAACATTTTTAAAATTAGCCATAACAATGTCCGTTTGCGTAGTTATTTTTACATACCAAAATATGAACTTAATCGGGGAATGGGAAAGCTCAATTTATCCCTTTAGATGAACAACTCAGTGAGTGGAAGATACTAGCCCTTATTTTTTGGTCAATAATTTATTTATCTGCGACATTTGCTACCTGTCTTCAAAGCAAAATTTCTCCATTTTGATATTTTTTAATAATTCAATATTGAATTTTCAAACGTTATTACTTTTGGCTGATTTATTACTGATTGCAGATTACTAATCATTATATTTTTAGCGGGCTACGCTAGCATCTTTTTGTGAAAATTTGTAATTTTATTTGAGATTTACTAAACAAGTTTTTGTGAGGTTCCAGAAATACCTTTCATACATGTGTTGTCCATGCCAATCTGTAGTTTTTTTTCCTGAATTTTTTTGAAAACGTATAATGTGCAGCACCGAGTTCGCTGCTTTGATAAACTAGTTGTCTATTTTTGTGTACATATGTTGCCTTTTGCTGACGAAACATACAACATTTGAAGCAAGTTTTCATTTCATTCATATCAGTGAATGATGAACTTAGAGAATATGTGGTGAGTGTTGAAGTGGTTCAAATGGCGGCTACCTCCTAAAAACCAAGGATTTCTGTTGCTTGTATAGGGTAAAAAATGCATTAACTACCGATAAAGTATTTTAAAAATAATGTGATTGCAATATATACGTACATACATATATAGATCTTAATGCTAACAATCACTTAATACGGTGTGGTCGATTATCTTGTAACTCTCTCTACGAGTATTTCTATAAGAATACAAGTGGTTCTTACCCTTGACGTTAAATGTCAAGTCATAGCATAAGTTAAAACAAAACTAAATTTAAATGTATCATGCAGATCTACCAAATCGAAATTATGCATCAATTATTATCCCACAGATCATCATATGTATAGTTATAAAAAAAAAAAAAAAAAAAAAAAAACTATAAGCATCATAATGTTTATGTGAGATGAGAATGAACGGGTTAACAAAAGAGCGATATTCGCCAGTCATACACTTACATACATCGTATACAGACTTGCCATGAATGTTGCAGTTGCTACCAAAGTATTAAAACAATTTTTCATTGCTAACACCCATAAGCCACCGTCATAACAAATTAACAAACAAAAAAAATACAATTATTTAAGAATAACAAAAATTCCATGTCCCAATTTTGACAAGTTCATATTCATGATATAATAAATAAAAAACAACTTTCTTTTTTAAACTTTAAGAATTTATTTACATAATCTACAAGAGTCATTGGATCTTGCAGAGTAAATTCTCTTCAGTGAAGACTTCTTAAGATAAAAAAAAATAAATAAATATATATTACTCTTATTTGTTAATTATAAGAATTAAATATTCTAAGCAGCTATATTTAACCGCACAATTTAATCCTGTAAATGTGTTTATTCGCCTGTTGCAAACTATTATAAAAAAAAGAAGAAATTAATGCATACTTGCATTGTTTGGTTTGTTACTTTTCTATTTTTTAAATACACATATGTGAATTGGTTTAAAAAATCATTGAATTTAACAGTCAATAACATAAATATAGACACACATGCTGTTTATTCATAGTAAACCAAGATGATTGTTTTTACTTAAAAAAGGAAATGAAAATAAACTGAATACTTTATATATACTAAAATTTGTAGGATTTGATTTCATATTTCAAAATGGTTTTGAGCGTAGGACGCATTTGCATTTAATATATTATTTGGGTTCATTAAATTTTTTTCATTTTTTATACGATTCTGAAGTAAATCATCTGCGCTAAGTATTATCTTGTGTGCACTTTTGGAATGGCGACGTAAACTATGTAAAAAGAAAGAGAAAAACAAAAATGGTTTCATTTTAAATTCTTAGTAATACTCATATTTCAGAGAAAGGAATTATAGAAATTACATAGTCTAATGTATATAATAGGGGCTTACCTTGCACCATGCGGAATAATGTATGGAATAAGAATGATTTTAAAACATGAACACTTTCATTGGTAAACAAAATAAAATACAAAAAACAATTCTGCACAAACGATACAAATTTTTAACAAAATACTGCAGAGAGCCGGACAGAATTATGCTCTGCAATATTTGTGATCGGTTTAAAATATGGGTTAAATACGATCACGGATTACTTAGCATAAGATACTACAATAGAACCTTAAATCAGATGATCTTCGATACAGCAATTGCGAAGGAAGCGTATAAATGTTTTGTAAATACATTGGAACTTCCCTAAGTCGAATATCAAGGGACTAGAAAATAAGTTCGAGTTATATTATTCGTTTATTTTAAAGAATTCTGTAATAATATAAAGACTTACAGATTTTGTCAGGAACATTACTTCTGCACTCAACAAAAGCTCTTATCTTTTCAATGGAAGAGGAAAGTTGGTATGGTATTAGGTCAGTGCCGGATTTAGGGGAGGGCAGTTGGGGCTACAGCCCCGGGCCTCCACAAAACAGGGGCCGCCACAATAAACACCACAAAAAAAAAAAAAAAAAAAAAAACAAATAAAAACTAAAACGCCACCATCATCAAACACAGTACCGACGACAATGAATATAATCTTCAACATCTTCGAACTAGAACTTTGGCCTGACCGCATAACAAATGAAATGATCGAATATTGTGCTGAAAAAGGTTTCGCAGAAATTCAAAATTGCCATAAAGTATCCCTGCAGAATTCAGTTCTTCAAGATCAGTCGCGAGATAGTTCCAACTTTGTTCGGAAATGTTCAAAGAATATGTTTACACGCCACAATAGAAATCAAGAGACCGTCAATCGATTCTGGTCTTGATTTTCTCCAACTACGGCGAAAATATATTGTTATGCGTGTAAGTTAATGTCCACTCAAAACACCAAAGTCGGTGGAGAAGGCTTCAGTGACTGGAAGCATGCATCTGATCGTTTATATAAACATGAGATTTTAAGGACTCATTTGGAATCAGTAATGAGTTTAGTGAAATGGGGGAAAATCACATCGAGCAAGAGCGATATAAGAGGCACAAAAAAATCTTCAGAATTATCGTTAGTACTATCAAATTCATTGCTGAACGTGGTATAGCCTTTCGAGGTGACAATGAAATTATTGGTTCACCGAGAAATGGAAATTTTCTTGGAATTTTCGAATTGTTAGCCGAGTATTGAATCCTATTGAAAGAGCATGCAAATAATGGAAGTGGTCAATTACTTTTCGTCCACGATTTGCGAAATACTAATCAGTTCTATGGGTGACAAAGTGCTAACTGAAATAGTATCCAGAATAAAAATATCCAAATATTATTCGGTGTCAGTGGATTCTACTCCCGACGACACTCATATCGATCAACTAACTATAGTTGTTCGATACGAGGGCGGGTCAATAAGTCCGTGACTTTTTGAATTTCTGACCTCTACTGAAACAGCAACACTGCTCCTGTCAACAGGCATCTGTCAGTTGACTCCTGTCAAAATTTAAACTTGCTGCGTCAGTTAGTTTGTGTTTGACAGCTATTTTTATCAGACTACTCACTAATTTGAGGAGAAAATGGAAAAAAGTGAATTTCTTTCTGAAGACTTCACAGGAAGGTTTGGCGTTGTTTAATCGCAATATGGAGGAGTTTTTGCGCCGTTTTGTAACCGTGGACGAAACATCGATCCATCACAACACACCAGAGAACAAACAACAGTCAAAACAGTGGGTTTCTAAGGGTGAATCGGCGCCAAAGAAGGCCAAGGTGGGTTTGTCAGCCAATAAAATTATGGCGACTGTTTTTTGGGATGCACGCGGGATAATCCACATTGACTACCTTCAAAAGGGAAGAACAATCAATGGGGAATATTATGCCAACTTATTGGACCGATTCAATGACGATTTGAAAAAAAAACGACCTCATTTGGCCAAGGAAAAAGTTCTTTTCCACCAAGACAATGCAAGGGTGCACACATGTGCAGTTGCCATGGCAAAAATCCATGAATTGGGCTATGAATTGCTCCCTCGCCACCCTATTCTCCAGATTTGGCTCCGAGCGACTACTTCTTGTTCCCAAACCTGAAGAAATGGCTTGGTAGAAAAAGATTTGACTCCAATGATGAAGTCATCTCGCAAACAAAGGCCTATTTTGAGGACCTCGACAAATCATTTTTTTTTGGAAGGGATAAAAAAATTGGAGAAGCGTTGGACAAAGTGTATAGAGCTCAAGGGAGACTACGTTGAAAAATAAAATTATTTTTTTATCAAAAAATCTGTGTTTTATTCCAAAAGTCACGGACTTATTGACCCGCCCTCATATATTGAAGGATCGATGCCAAAAGAAAGATTTCTCACTTTTTTACCAAACTGCGACCATACCGGCGAGGGGTGGCCGTGGTGTAGTGGTACTAGTAATCGCTTCGCACTCGGAGGGTCAAGGATCGAATCCTACCCATGACAAGTTCTCAAGTTTTTCATTTGTGTAATGGGAACTCAGTCAGAAAAATTCTGCGTGTGAAGTCATAACACTGACACGTAGATTTTATAGGTTCAAGCACAAAAAACAAGTGTGAACTATAACCTTCGAATCACTCTGAGTGAAGAAAAAACTCTCCGTCCTATTCGAACTCCCATCCCTGGAGAGCTAATATCGAAACCAAATACACCTGAGTTTCAAACCACTACAAAAACAATTTTCTTTCTACTCCTTCTACCTTTCCGCCCGCGCCATGGCAACAGTAAAAGGGTATCTAACCCCTTAGGCGCGCGTAAATTATAAAAAAAAGGTGACCATCAAATAAGCATTCTGGACTGCCGCGGTCAATCATATGACAATGCTGCAAACATGAGTGGTAAATACAAAGGAATGCAGGCTCTTATTTCGGAGAAAAATTATTTATCGGCAAAAGGCAGCTGTTAACCCTTGTCCATCGGCTGTTCAATTCTTTGATTTCGTTCAGAATTTATATACATTTTTCACAGCAAATACAGAACGATACCAAATTCTGACCGAAAAATTATCGCGGAAAAAAAGCGAACAATTTTACGTTTTAAAAAAGCTTAGATTTACTCGTTGGTCTTGTCGAGCTGAAGCTACAAAAGCCATTGTAGATGGTTATTCTGATATCGAAGGAGCTCTAACCAGCATATCTTCTGATATGGAGCAAAAAGACATCGTGAGGAATGATGCATCGTACTTTTTACAAAAGATGAGTTGTCTCGAAACCGCTCTATTTGCTATCTTTTGAAACGACATCTTAGAGCGATTTGATGCTACAAAGACGATGTTGCAGGACCCGAAAATGATTTTTGAATCTGCAATGCGTGCATTAGAATCATTGTAATAATTTCTTGAATCCAAAAGAGACGATTTTGATAAATACGAGAAAGCAGCTAAAGAAATATGTCATACTGAACAATATGTAAATCACGCACCGGAACAAGAAATCTGAGGTTGAGTCCATGAGATTACGTGAAAGCACAAGATGCAAATCTGTCACCAAAAGAGAAATTCAAAGTATCCGGTTTTATCCCAATGATCGATCAGCTATGTGTTTCTCTTACTGAAAAATTGCATGCACACGAAGCGGTACGTTCGTGATTTATATTTCTCAATCACATACAGAATTTGCACGCTGCAGCAGAGGCATTGGTGAAAGTGTGCAAAGATGATTTAGAGCCTAGTGTTGGTAATGAGTTGGTTCAATTTGTATCTTTGATCGACTTATACAAAAAGGATTATAGAAAAGACCAATCTACCGAGCTATTTTACTACCACATCCTTGAAGATCAAAATTTCAGAGTTACATTCCCAAACATTGAAATTGCACTCGATTTACTCCGGGAACTTGATTTCAGCGAAATCATCAAGGATTTTTCGTCGAAAAAGGCTCGCAAGGTACCATATTTCTTAGGCCTTTAATTTAATTTCATATAATTCTTGTTTTTGTCTATATTTATATATGTATGTTTGTTAAGATTATTTATTTGGTTTCGCAATAAATTATTGCAACTTTTGACTGAAAAAAAATTGTTCATTTCATTTGGAAAATAATAAGCCAGGGGCCCCCACTCATTTGTTGCCCCAGGGCCTCCAGACCTCTAAATGCGGCCCTGTATTAGGTGCTTCTTTGTCCTCATCCTCTTCTGAATCTTTCCTTAATGTTTTAAAATAATTTTAAAATCTTGCGTCTGAGTTACCTTTTACTCCGGGCATATGACTTTCTAAAACGTTTTCTAAGATATCATCCTCAGTAGGGTAATCCATTGTGCATGTTCCATTATCAACATTAACATAATCCATACCAGCAGCTATCGGTTCAGTCAGTAAATTCCCCGAAAAATTCGTGTTACGGTTGAAATATCTCTTGGAGTAGGTCGAGTTATAGAAATTCGAGTTAGGGAGCAAAAAATATATGAAAAATGCAACAACAAATCAGTGTTCACGATAAAAGTTCAACTTAGAGAAGTTCCACTGTATATTGTACACATACGTTAAGTTAGAGAAAGAGAAAATTAGAGAAGATTTCACAAAAAATTGTAGACATAACCTACTTACAACAAAATAGTTGGAAAACTGTATAACTTTTCTTTACGCAATTAAGTTCATGCCTTGAGATTGAATAAAAAATCTATATTTATTATGAGAAGGAGCCATCCTATTGTAACTACATATCAAAGGTATAATCACTGAAAATTGTCTGATAATTTTAATATTGACAGTAACGCGACTTCCGGCCTCATTTTTGAAAAAAATAAGAAATAAACAACACATTTTTTTGGGTGTAACTGAATGTCATGGGTCTCTCTTGGATTTGCTCACTACTGAAATGGCAATTTTGTTTGTATACAAACCCATTAAGCCTCGTCACTGAACGCGATATTTCGATAAAAATGTCAATGCACGAGCTGCCGTCGCAAGGCAGTATTGGCTTTAAGTCATGTAGAGTATATGTAAGTGGTACGAAGCTTATCCATATCACGATGAATAGCGAGCTTACGTGGTTGATTATGAGGACGAAAAAAATCACTTAACTGTCAATAACTTTCCCAGAATAAGAACTTCTTTTTCTCTTATTAACTGCTAAAATATGTAACAGATATAATAACGTACATATAATTTTACATATTACTCCAACGTATGCGCCGTATAGCCGCTGGCTAAATTTGCGGACTTGTCAAACATGATAAAATCAGTTGATTTTCTCCGCCTGAAGATTATCCATTATCGATTTCTTTACTTGGAGACTACGAGAATGCGCGTTCTTTCTTTTTAAGGTCACGGTTTGTTACACCCGCTAACATTTGTAATATTCCCATTCCGTCGCTGTCGTTTTTTCTTTAGATTTCTCATACATGGTTCAACACAGCGAACAAATCTTTAAGTTATAACGACATTTGTCACAAAATGCAGCGGAGTTTTCTCGAAGCCAACCCACACTGACTCTATATGCGAAATCGTCATCGCAATTTCCTTGCTGGTTAACGGCAGAGCCTAAGTCGAATATTTAAATTGTTTGCACTTTGGCACTATAATTACTTCTAAATGGATGTCAGGGGTTGGATTTACTGGGTCGAAAAAATGACAATGCAGATTTTCGGTCTTAGTACGACTGATTCGTAATACATTATCTTCTAACGCTTCTTCTAGTCATTGCTTATAACAAGCTGTTCCGAAGTCGTTTATATGCCGCTTCAGTAAAAAATCTTGCACACCATTAAATAGCTACAGACTTTGTATCCTACTTGAAACAGTGGAACGAAAATTGTTAACAGAAGAAAAAAATATCAAAGAGGTAGTGTTGTGTGACATTGTTGGTCACAACAGGTAGAAAGATTACGAGTACTTCGAAGAACTACTATCGCATAAGAGACGAGTCTAAATATTTGAACAGAAAATATAAAATACAACAAAGAGATCTATGAAGCATAAAAACTTCAATTTATAAAACAATTTACCCTACTTTCTATCACATGGAGTAAAAAACTGGGCTCTAACAGGGCAAGTTAAAGTAGCCAAACAATGGAAACTGAATATGTAAGAAAAATTGATAACAAACTGACGAAGTAATAAGTAATGGATTAAACACAGAATCTTTCAAAATATGTAAAGGGCAAACAAAAAGTTTGAACTCCTTGAAAAGATGGAGAAGACAAACAAGTAGAAAGAGTATGGGAGACGAGAGGTAAAAGAAAGACCAGAGAAAAAGGCTCTACGTCGAAAAAGACAGTGGAAATAAAACTACCTTAGATGCAGAGCGATTAAGCTCGATCTCGATGAAGGTTGTAAAAAATAATAGAACCAAATGGAGAAAATTTTGAACAAAAACGAAAGGAAAAAAACGGAAAATATCTCGACATAATAGGTGATGTTGACTAAAGGAAATACTCACCCTACTCTATTTGGATATCCCATTTGGCAAAGGTCACAAACATATGGCATACCAATGTGTTTGAACATATGCAGCCTTAGTTTTGATCTACTATTAAATTCACTCGCACAATGTTGACACTTGTGTTTTATACCCATATGCTTTTGTAGGTGGTAAGTTAGACGCACTTTTATCGCATACCGCTTTTCGCAAAGATGACATTCATATGGTAATTCACCTGTATGGGTCCTCATGTGAATTTTCAAATCCACTTGCCGAGCAAATTTCTTATCACATTGGGGACAATCAATTTGTCTATCTGTGTGTAATTTTTGATGTGCCTTAAGCTGAAAATCATTCTTAAATGTTTTTTTACACATTTCACATACATGCGGACGACCCTTGACATGCACACAAAGTTTGTGCTCTTTTAATTTGCGTTTGATAAAAAATTTCTTGTCACAAATATCACATTTAAATGCTTTTTCAGCATTACCATGCTTGAAATCTTCGTGCATATGAAGCATTTTTGGGTTAATAAATTTCATTGCTATAAAGAATATTCAATGTACATATATATTATATATTGAATGATATTAAAAAATTACTGAATGAATACTTACGGCAATAAGCGCAAAGGTATCTCTTTTCCACTGGCCGTCCATGTCGATGTTTGTGTGATCTTAATGAATGAATATTTGAAGTGCTAAAGTCGCATTGATCACATTTTACTTTTGGAAAATCCTTAGACTGGTGAACTACAAGTTCATGGCGGTCGCGAATGACTTTTTTGTGATATGTTTTTCCACAAATGGAACAGGAATAGGGTCGCTCACCTATTAAAGCAATATTTCATTTTATGATTAAAAAAGTGCGAGTAAACTAACCTGTATGGGTATTTAAATGATCATTCAACATGTTTTTGCTTTGGTAGTGACGAAAACAATACGGGCACTGGTTTTTAGACAACTTTGCATTTCCATTATCGGGCATAGGTATTCCCAGGATATCTGGATGATTTGATTTTATATGAAGCGCTATACCCTTGAATTCTTTGTTACAGTATGGGCATACCACTGGTTTCTTAGGTACTCCATGAGCTTTTTTTACATGGGCTCGTAGATCAGGTTCACTAGAACAGTCCTCTCCACATGTTAAACAAGAACTTGGCACTTTTCCTACAAAAACATGAAATAAACTTTCTCAAGAATTTGTATATATTTTTTTTTGTCGTCAAAAATTCACCATGGTGATCAACTATACGATGTTTACATAATTTGGATCTGCTATTAAAGGCCTCGCCACACCACCCACAAATATAGTTTTCGCGTTTTCGAAGTAATTTGTGAATTGTTTTTGTGTGAAATTCCAAACTTTCTTCGCATGATAACTGCTCATCGCACTCTTGACATTTACAGGTTTCATCATCTTTAAATGCACAAACAAAAAAATGTTAAAAATATGGGATTCCCTACAAAAATTATTTGTACATTTGGTATTAGCGTTGTCCCCTGAACAGTCGTCTTCTAACATTTGAGTTGCAAAGTTACTGTTTTCTTCATCCCTTGCCGACCAAATTTCGCTGTGCTCTTTATTAATTTCATCTTCGTTAGAAATTACCACCTCAAGTTTATCGAAATATTCAGCTTCTTCCTCCTTAATGTCGACTGTTTCATCTATATATTCTAAATTGAATTCTTGGTCCTCATTTTGGATCTCCTGAATATATGTAGGTATATATTTTTTTTTATAAATGTTATTTTTAATCTTGCCGATCTAGATTTACCTTTTTTATCATTTTGGTCATATCCTGGTTGGCATTCTCTTTCGCACACCTAAAATCGCCAAAGCATGATAAACTTTTACGGAGCTCCTTATCGGCTTCAATTGATGTTTTAATAAATTCATAGGCTATTTGTAGTGATTTTCCACAAGAAACACAAATGTTTTTTGGTAATTCATCATCTAGTTTAGCTTGCAGCCTTGTACAATAATTAAGTAAATCCAAAAAAGTGGCATCATCATAAAGTGGAGTTTCTAAATCGATGTACTCCAATGAAATCGTTGTTAAGCAGGAACGACAAACTATCGAGGATCCCATTTGTAGGATTTGATATGATTTAACATTTATAAATTATTATTTTTTTGTTTATATAGATTTCATTAGTATGAGTCGGTAGTTATCAAGATGAATTTAGCTGTCAAACCAGAGTATTGCTTCGGGTTGTACACTTAAAACAAAATTCATTAAATATATATAAAAAAAAATTATAATAAATTTATCTGGTTGTGATAACAGAATTAATAAATAGGTACTTCAGTGGTTAAATTGATTCTTTTCCGATCCAAGAAACTTTTCATTTCCTATTTTCTATGTCGAACGTGGTGATGTACAAATGGATACATAAGCATTTCATACAAGGTATTGTACGAAAATGTACGAAAAACTACGACAGTTTCAATTTTCAATCACAGTTTAAAAATACAGGCAGCTGACATCTGTCTGTACAAAACTGTCTTAAGGGCTGACCAGAATGTGAATCTGAAGCTTGAATCTGTCAAACGCAGATACACTTTGGGTGCTTTTCAACTTCGAGATACAAATTCACACAGATACGCATTGTGTTGGCGCTTACGGTTATACATGTTTTCAACTTTTGACAGCTCGATATCAGATACAGATTCAAGCTTCACAGATTTTATACTCACTCCTCCGAATTTGACATTTTTTTCATTTTATTACTTCAAAATGTATCCAAACACACCTACAATCATAAATATATTCTAAAATCCAATTTCTTTTTGGGGTGATCTGCGAAATTTGGAGGAACGTTACTGTACACTATTTTAATCGTGGTTTCCAGAGACATATCATTTTATTTCACATAAAGAAACAATTTTTTACTAATTTCAACCAATAATTCCGGACAAGAACAGATGTCGAGGACAGTCGATGACTCACTTTTTGGTTTTATACGTTGAATGTTAGGTCCATTAACAGACCACATGCAGCGGAGAAATTGGCGGATACCATAGACAGCTATCAAGTAGATATTACCACCACCCAAGAAGTGTCATATACAAGAAGAACGCTAAACTACGGCGTTGATGACAGAGACACTGCTGTCGGGCAGAATATACTATTTAACGCACTTTTCAAAATGAACTGTGATGGGCAAGATTTCCTCGTCAATAAATTGATAAATTCATATCAATATGGTTTTAGGTCAGGAAAGTAAAGAAAGTAAACGATGGAGAATGCATGCCATCAGTCAAGTTCGATAAATACATATTCGCGATCTTCAATGTCAGTTGAATTTGAAGTGTAAATTAAGATTAAGTAAATTAAGGTTTAAGTAAAAGATAAGAAATGTATAAGTGGTTGAGATAAGCAATTAAGTTCAGAATTGTAATTGTATTGAATAAAGGAATAAGTTCTATCATTCGTACCCACACAAGCATTTTACAATATATATTATAATACATAATATATATATACAATACTCCATCTCGTGTCCGTACCATAGACTCGAGTGTAGGCACATAGGCTTCGTATGAGTATGGCGAGTTCTCAAGACAATTTACATGGGAATTAGCTATGTTGTATCATTTCTTATTTATTTAGCTTCGTGAAGTCTCAATTTTATCGCCTAGCTTTCTAGGCTAACCATATTTTCTATGTCTCCTCAATTTACCTCATTCTTCTAGACACATTTAGTTTTTAAGTACTGGAAGCAACAGCCTGGTTCTTTATTAGTTTAAAATTCCTTAATTGCTGAAATGGTTTTTGTTAATGATGACCTTCCTTGAGGGGTTTAGGCTCTGCTTCTTGTTAATAGATATGTTCTTGAATTCCTGTCTTCATCAGTCACTGTCACTTATTATGTTGTTTCAGAAGTCAAGAACAAATCATTTTTGTTGAACCGCTTCCTCACTATCCATGAGATATTTATGAAAAAAAACTCGTGACTGAAATGTTATTCTAATAGACTGGTCCAAACTGAAGTATCAGTTTTAGGCCATGCATACGATACTCATTTCCTTTTATTTATGTCTATGTTATGTGTATGCATTTTTTAAGCTGGAGTATGGAAGTGTCTATTATAATTATCATTAGATAAATTCTAAAATATAAAAGCAGATTATGCTCTCTGTCAAAAAAATGTCCCGTTTAAGTATGATAAACGTATTTTTTTCGTCTCAGATATATTGGTTGAAGTCGCCCTGAACCATATGGAATATATGTATCTTCGATAATAATGCATTTATCCAAATAACTAGTACTTATTAATGGTGGTTTTGTTCTCTGCTTATTTTATTTTTTATAAGCCAATTGGCGATCTTTTTATTTCTACATACTACGAATGGTTAGTGAAGTGATAAGTACCTTGTCAAATTAATGAGTGTTAACCAAATCTCTTGTACTATTTGGTAAGCTCTGTAGAATTCATTTAACGAACTCTAAATATACAATTTTCCAATTAAAAAAATTTTTCATATGCATAAAAAATACACGGTAACTCTTTAGTAGTACTATTAGGCTATTACACAGTTACGTTACGTTAAGTGATCTTGACTTTGACATTTTGCGGCAATTATTGACATTCAAAAATTCCAATTTCTTTTTTGACCTATTTCATCGATTTACTCAAACAAAATTCACTTCACAGATTGCTGACTCGACACAACTCGACCTCAATAAAAATATTAAAATCGATTTCACCTTATTTTATACTGTTACCTCAAATTCGAATGCAAATTAACAATTTTAATCAGTTAATCGTGACAAATTATTAGTGGCTTGTGGTGTTTTATTTTAAAAAATATTCCTAACGATCATATAGTACACGTTCATCAGGTAAGCTAATATAGTGAATTTAGTTAAAAAAAACTTAATCAAAACTATTTCTAGAGAGCAATGCCGAAACAAACAATTGGAACACTGCCCGCAAAATCGGTGGTGATCGCCTACATCCTTTGGTTGTTTGGAGGATTTATTGGTTTGCACCATTTGTACTTACATCGAGATCGACATGCATTTGTTTGGTGGTGCACATTGGGTGGATATTTTGGTATTGGGTGGATCTCAGAAGTGTTTCTTATCCCAGAATATGTTCGAGATGCAAACGATGATCCTAAATTTATAAAGAAATTCATTGAAAAACTAAAATCTAATAGAAAACCGCCGTATTCATCGAAACGTTTTGTGGGGGAAGTTTTGATCGGTTACTTGTTTGGACAGTTGGCTCTGATAGCTATTCCTGAAAATATTTTCGGTGGAATCGATTGGACATTTTTGCATTGGACAATTCCAATATTTATTGCACTCGGTGTTTGGACCGTGGGTAATATTGGTCGCGAACAAGGAGTTTTATGGCATTGTCTGGTGGCAGCAATTGTTGCATATCCTGTTCGATATTTCATTTACGATGAAACATATACTCTTCTAATAACAACAATTGTTTCGGCAGCCGTCTTCGACTCGTATTCTAAAAACTGGCTGCGGACACCTCCAAAGCGACACGGAAAATTTCAAAGAACATGCAAGTTAACGGCAGCAATAGTAATTTATTTTGCCCTCTGGGGTAGTTTTTTTTATTTCAATGGAACTATTAAAGATGAAGAAGGAGGAGAAATTCCAGTACATGAAGCTATACAAAATTTCCTAGCATCAGCGTGGTGGACAGATTTAACTCAGGCAATACACGACACCTATCAATATGGTCAACATCATGGATGGTATGAGACATGGAAGGAAATATTTGAAAGTATGGATGTTGATGGAGAAAGAAATTCTTACAAAGTATTGGGTGTAAGTGCAACTGCATCACAAGCTGAAATAACGCTAGCATATCGAAAGCTTTCAAAGGAATTCCACCCGGACAAGGTTAAAGATGAGAAGCTTAAGGAAGCGGCTCATGCACGTTTTATAGAAATTCAGCAAGCTTACAACGTGCTGAGTAAAATCAAATCAAGTCGAAGACGAAAAAATAAACAATTTAATGAGGAAACTATTTTGTAGACTGAACATAATGTATAATGTATTTTTTAGTCCTAAGGTGTTTAAACATTACGAAACACATTCCACCAGTCGTATTAA
Organism: Volucella bombylans; assembly: GCA_949129095.1. Lineage (NCBI taxonomy): Eukaryota > Metazoa > Arthropoda > Insecta > Diptera > Syrphidae > Volucella > Volucella bombylans. The sequence continues at coordinate 157,792,019 of OX422143.1, forward strand.
AGTACTTATTTACTGATTGACACATATTTATTATAATCTTCTAAGCTTTAAAACATTCACCGTCCAAAAAGGTTACAAAATTAGCACATAAGCGAGACTAAGTTAATATTTTATTTATAGAAAATAAAAATACATTTTTTAAAATAAATTTTTTAATTTTTTGAATGCCTTACTCGCTCATTTATATGTATGTATTTATGTTGGGGACCGATATACGAAGAATGCCCGTAAACATATGCAGCAATACAAGAAGTGTGCAGAGTGTTGCTGCATAAAAGGGCCGCGAGCGGTCGCGAGCAGAGAGAGAGCATACGAAGCGCATGGTTGAAGTGATTGATAGTTACTTTTGTAGGAATTAGGTTCAACAACGGGTAAAAAGGACATGTCAAGACTAAAAACTCCGACGGGAGGTCTAGAAAGACGACGAAGAAAATAAAAATAGTAGATGATGAGGATATGGAAGAAGTATTTCTGTATCATATAAAAACAAAGTTTCGCAGATGATAGCCTAAATAAAATAGCATGAGATAAGTTGTACCAACTAATCCAAAAATTGTCACGGAAGTATGCTCAATGTTCAAGAAAGGAGAATTTTTAAACGGCGCCAATTATAGGGATATATCTGTGGTCACAAGGAAAAGCCGCCCAAGTTGCCCAATTAAGTTATTGGTACCACAAGACTTAGCGTATCAAAATCTATATCCACTCAATGTTTTATTCAGCTACCATTAAATTTATAAAAATATAATTGAAAATCAAAGCGATATAGCAATTTCCTGACTTTCTACACTAATTTAGAATTTCAAACTCTTGAAAACGTAAGGAAAACCGACTTAAGCCCCCCATACACATGACACTAAGTGCTAACACATGTTGCAGTGCATCGAAATGTTCCATGTGTATACCTAGATGTTAACACCGATTTCTTAGTGTTGACACAAGAGTCATGAATATCAAAACATTTTGGTTTTTTTTTATGGTGTCAACGCATGTATCATGTGTATGGCGAAGTGTGCGAACATTTCGTTGTTTTCAGTAAACATAGTAGCTTATCATCAAATATTTAGTTAGTTAGTGAGAAATTATTTTTATTCGAAATGTCGGTTAGACAAAATGATTTTTGGATTATTTACCAAGACCATCCAGAATTGTGGAAGGTTAAAAGTACGGACTATAAGAATCGCGATTAAAAAATGAAGGCCTGGGAAACTCTAGTGGTTAAATATAAAGAATTTGAGTCAAGCGCAACAGTTCATGTAAAAAGAAAAATATGCGGTCTTCATATAGGCGAGAGATGCAGAAAATAAAAAGAAGTGAAAAATCGGGAGCTGGTGTGGACGATGTATATATACCAACGCTTTGGTACTTTGATGAATTAGGATTTTTGAAAGACCAGGAATAGACCAAATAGAGGGAATTTCAACAATTGACATAGATGAGAATGATAGCATGTCAATAGGAGAAGAATATATAAACATCTTCAAGAAACTAAAAATTTTATTTAAAAGAGTCGGTTAACAATTGGGTCTACGATCTGTTTTTATTCCGCCATGGAACCGCTCCTACTGAGTTAAAATAACTGCAAAACTTGTCGCCGATTTTTTTGGCGTTCACCGTAGGGTTTCTGCCTCTTGATGGCTGCAATTCGTGAAGGTGTCCCTCTGATCGTCACGATCCGTTACGCATTTCCCCGGTGAAAGTATTTTCCATATCAACGCTGTCTTTTAAATAGTTCGTGGGATTTCGTTGCTTTAAAAAGTTGTGTAGATAACAGCATGTAAGTACAATTGTGGATGCCTTCTCTGGAGATAAATTTATTGTACTTAAAAGTATTCTGAATCGGCTGGATAATATTCCAAAAGCATTTTCCACAATTCTTCTTGCTCGTGATAGCCTATAGTTGAATACTTCTTCTTCTTTAGACAGTTGCTTACGACTGTAGGGCTTCATTAGGTTTTCTAATAAAGGAAATGCATCATCTGCAACGTAAACATATGGAAACGACTCTTCACTTAAAGGAATTTTTTCAGGCCTTGGTATATTCAATTCCTCGTTATCATATTTTTGATTGAATGTTGTATGAGCAAATACACCAGCATCAGAAACAAGTCCTGACGGCTTTTTTATTTCTACATGTTTGCCATCGATGGCTCCAATGCAATTTGGGAAGTTCCACGTTTTTTCAAAATCTTTAGCCAACAACTTCCAATCTTGTTCAGTTCTTGGTATCTAAAAACAAAGTAACAAAAAAAAAGAAATAATCAAATTGCATTTTTCACTTGCTACATAAATATGCACGTATATGCTTTAAATTTTCAGGTTGGAGTACAAAGCACTCAAAAAAGAAAAAATGGGTCATGTCAGAAGACAGACTTCCTTGCAAAAGCAATTGATCATTTAGATTAAGTGAAAAAAGTACGCGAAAAAGATGAAGCAGACATTTATTCGGAGTCTTGGAAAAGGATCAAAAAAGACCTCAGTCATTTCAAGACTTATTTACCAATACTTCTTATCAGTAGAAAAGGTTTTAAAACATTTCTTGCTTCGATCGCTTTGTTTATTTGAATTATTGTTATTGTTATCGTTTTTTCTATTTATTTGAAGTTTATTTAGTTTATAGTTTTGTATTACTTCAGAATTTAAATTAAATAAAACAAATACCTTTATATATGTTTTCAATGTCTTTATAATAGCTACACAGGTTTCCATAATTAGTCGACCCAAACACTGGGGAGAAACAGCTGTTAGAAATTTTAAGTCTTCAAAGCTTTGTCCGGATGCGAGGAACCGCAAAGTAGCTGAAAGTCTTTCGTTAGGTGAAATAGCGTCTCTCATATTCGTATTTTGCTTTTTAATCAATGATATGTGGCAATATCCGATCCTTAGAAAATTTTTATAATCTCCAGGTGAAGTTCCTTTCAATTCTCTTAGAAGTCCCACGTGCGAAAATTTAGTGCGCTTTAGATACCAATCCTTGGCCCAAACTCGATTCTTTCTGTTTTAAAAGAAAGACCAGAGAAAAAGGCTCTACGTCGAAAAAGACAGTTGAAATAAAACTACCTTAGATGCGATTAAACTCGATCTCGATGAAGATTGTAAAAAATAATAGAACCAAATGGAGAAAATTTTGAACAAAAACGAAAGGAAAAAAACGGAAAATATCTCGACATAATAGATGATGTTGACTAAAGGAAATACTCACCCTAGTTTAATATTTAATACAACTTTATTAAAATACAAATTACACAAATATTTAGGACAACGCTAATTTATTGTTCTTTACTCCATGAAAGTTAACGCAGGAATGATCATACCACTCTGTCTCTATATACATACATACATCTTTCTCTCTTCTCTTAAATACCCTCTTGTTCTGAGTTGCCAATTGATTCATTTTCTGTTAAAGATTCGGCCATCCTGTCATCGTCGACGCCCTCGTCGAGTTCCTTGTCGAATTCTATCCAATGCTTCATTCTGTCGGCTGCCCATACTGATGAATAGGGCTTTTGGTTCCTTTGGGCGAACGGCATGTCAGCTATTTGGTATCTATCATATTGGAGCTTAGCCACTACCACGTAGGGTCCTTTATACTTCGCCTCTAATTTACGCGAAGAACCAGTCGAGTGTACAGCATCGTTTTTCGTCATCACTAAGTCACCTACGTTATACTGTTTTGCTTTTCCATATTTGCCGTCGTGTCGGGACTTCTGTTTAGATTGGATTCTAGTTATGTGTTCCAAGCCATCTGAACGAATACTATCCAGATTTTGAACTTGTAGATTTAGATCTATTTGTTGAGCAAGGACATCTGGCCATGGATCATGAGGAATATATCCCATCATCATCTGTTGTGCTGTTTTACCGATTGACTCATTATAAGTGTTGTTAATGGCCCACTGCACTGGTTTTATCTTTTGGTCCCACCGGTCTTCGTCTTCTACACTCGCAAGTAAAGCTTGAAGGACAGTGCGGTTATATCGTTCCACTTGGCCGTTAGCCCTGGGAGTTCTAGTGGCGTTTTGCACGTGGTTAATTCCAAAACTCTTAATAAAGTCTCCGAACATTTTCGATGTGAACGCAGTTCCTCGGTCCGATATAATGCGCCTGGGTGCTCCAAATAGGTAAAAGGTTTCTGTAAGGAAATTTAAAACGGGTTTTGTTTGCGTGCTTGGTAGCGGTTTCATGATCGTATATTTGGTGAACGCGTCAACTAATAATATCAAATATGAATTTCCCTTGCTAGACTTTGTGAACGGTCCCAAATGATCTATATGTACTGTGTCATAAGGAACATCCTTTTTTTTCGATGAGATGAAGTTCTCCGCGGGGTTGCACTTTATTATTGTTATAGGCACATTCAACGCAGGACTTGAGGTACTTCTTTACAACTTGTGTCATTCTTGGGAACCAGTATCTACTCTTCAGATGATTCATTGTTTTCTTTTCTGAAAAATGTCCCATCAGGTCGTGACTATTCCTCATTACTCGATTACGAACGCCCTTCGGTATGTACAATTTAAGGTCGTTTTCGTCTCGCCTGTATACACGGCCATCCTTAAGTTCGTAGTCCGTGTGTATTTGTTTGTCCTCATTGCTGTTAGGTTGTTTTTTGAGACATTGTGCGATTTCAGCAATATGTTCGTCTTGGAGCTGTAATGAATACAACCAATCAGAATCGTCTATACTTACTTTCAGCACGTTCATATCGACAACATCAGGCTGGGTTGCGTTTTCATAAGGACGTCTGGAAAGAGCGTCAACATGTGGCATGAGCTTTCCGGACCGGTGATTTACTTCGTAATCGAACTCAAGCATCTTAAGCCACCAACGGGCTATTCTAGGGATTAACTCTTTCTTACTCATGGCTGTCTTAAGAGCTTCACAATCCGTCGTTATTTTGAAATGTTTGCCAAGGAGAAACTGCCGGAATCGGTTGGTGGATTCTACAACTGCTAGAGCCTCAAGCTCATAGTTATGAAAGAAACTTTCATCGTCCGACGTTTTCCTGCTATAATATGCTACTGGCCGAAGCGAATTATCTTCAAGTTGTAATAATACTCCTGCTATCCCATGAGAACTGGCGTCAGTGTGGAGTTCGTGATCGCTGTTTGCGTTATAGAGGGCAAGTACGGGCTCATTTACCAGACAATTTTTTAACATATCAAATGCTTTCTGCTCATGTTGGCCCCATTGAAACTCACAATTCTTCTTTGTTAAATTCGTCAAAGGTAGAGCGATCAGAGAATAGTTTTTAATGAACTTGCGGAAATAGTTGGTTAGCCCTATAAACTGTCGAACTTCGTGTTCATTTTTCGGAGTCTCGAACTTTCCTATTGCCAGCGTTTTGGTTTTACCAGGTTGAATTGTGCCATCTTTTACCACGTGTCCTAAGAATTCTATTTGTCTTTTGAAGAAGACGCACTTTCTGAGGTTGAGAGTTAAGTTGGCTTCTTTAAGTATTTTCAGGAATGACCTTAACTTTTCTATCCCTTCTTCAAATGTTACGGACGGAATAACTACATCGTCCATATAGCAGATTATTTTAGTGGGTCTCATTTTCCGCACGATGGTTTTCATTAACTTTGAAAAAATGGAAGGAGCATTTACAAGTCCGAAAGGCATCGTTGTAAATTCGTACAAACCTTCATGAGTAATGAAGGCAGTGTAATGTGTATGTTCCTTTTTTATCGGTATTTGGTAGTACCCAGATGCTAAGTCAAGCACACTGTAGTATTTATAACCTACTAGATCGTTGAGTTGTTCTTCGACCAAGGGCATTGGAAAACGAACTTTCTTCGTGATGGAATTTAATTTACGGTAATCGACACACATTCTGTCCTCTCCATTCTTTTTCTTGACAAGAACCACTGGCGAAGCGTAGTCAGATTGCGATTCGACGACAATTCCACATTCCATCAAGCCAGAAATCATTGCAGTTAATGTTTGTCTCTTCGCATAGGGCACTTTGTACGGTTGATGCACAATTGGGTCTTGATTTAACAGCTCTATTTCCATCTCAATCAGTTTGGTTTGGCCCAATTCATGCTGATTCATGGCAATGCATTTTCGGAATTCATTTAGAAGTTTAAGGAGTACAGGTGTATCTTTTTCTTTGTCTATTTGGATGTCCGAGGCAGATATTGGTTTAACGAAACAATTGTCAACATCCAATCTTTGCACTTTCAAACTTTCGCCTTGTTTCTGCATATTGCATATGGGGTTATTCAGAACATCTTTTCCAATCAATACCGGCTTAGAAAGAAAGTTATCTTCTACCACAATTGCTTGAACTGGGAAGAAAGCTTCATCTATCTGGACTTGGCATGTAACGCTTCCAATAGCTCGACAATTTCCACCTCCAAATCCGTGCAAAATCGCTTCGCATTTATCCATGTTACAGTTTATGTCTGTGGCAACCTGCTTTGTTATAATCGTCTTCTCGCTTCCTGAATCTAGAAGTGCAGCGTACTTTTTGCCTGCTATTAAAATATCTTTAAGATAACAATCTGACTGTGCTTCGTTGCAAATCACGTTAACACGATAATTCTTTTCTGGCATTTTTTCCGTCTTTGTTAATGAATGTTGGTTGATGTCTTTGCTATTATTCCAGTGTCTTTTTCTTGTTTGGGTGCAATTTTTCGCAAAATGTCCTGGCCGATTACAGTTGTAACAACAAATATGATTTTTCGAAATCGGGAGACGATTAGGCTGCCATTTAGTGGATTCGCTGGTTGAAGGCCGCGATAATTCTGCAATATTGTTAAAGTGTCCAGCAGCAAGAGTGGTACTCATTTGAGCGTCGTTCAAACCAGAGAGGATATACTGAAAATTGTTTTATCTGACAGATCAATTCTCTTTCCTATCAGATTCATCTCAAAACAAAAATTTTCAATTGTTTCTGAAGACTGTCGAGTTCTTTTAATTAATTGCTGATGTACTTCAACTTCACTGCAGTGGTATGGGAAGTTCGATTTGAGTCCTAAGGCTAACTGACTCCACGATTTTAGTACTTCCTGGCACGAGTCCCACCAGTGTCTTGCTGGTCCCTGCATTCGTGATGAGGCCGCCAACAGCAACGCCATATCATCCCAACCATATAAGTTTTTCAGGTTCTCAACGCGGTTTACCCAACACTCAGCTGACATTGAATGAATCTCTCCTGGTGAGAAGACAGGCAATGCATCGGCGATCTCTCTGATAGTACAATTTACCCTAGGTCGGTTTTGGATCGTATCTTGGGACAATCTGGTTGTATCTAAGTTTCTCAATTTCTCAGCAATTACTCGCTCCTTTGCAAAAATAGCTTTTTCTTTCTCAAGAAGGTCTCGTTCGCGCTTTATCAGAGACCATTCCCTGGCCTTTAGTTCTTCCTCAGTTAATGTGCCCGAGTCTGAGATGGTGGTTATATTTCGATTGTTGTCAGCAGTTTCACTTTGTCTTATATCTTGGTTCAAATTGGAGTTAGAAAGAGATTCGCTTGGGTTGAATTGTCTGTCGTAGTCATTTATTCTCTTAATAAGTGTTCTCTTGGAGCCGCTAATCGGAAGGTTCCTTTTCCTTAACTCCTCTTGAAGCTGTTTGACATTCAAACTATCCATGTCCCTATCAAAGATATTCATTAAATTTACTGTACAGAAAAAGGTGACTGACCAATCTACAAAAATGTTCAGAGCATATTCAAAAATCGTTACAGCTTATATGTCAAGATACAAACTCATACACGATACATTCAATATCGACAAAGATAAAAATATGCCTTTTCGTCGAACGAAAATGCACACTCATATATAAAACATTCACCAAAAGGTTTATCCTAAACTTTTCCTTTGTTGCAGGTAGGGATAGACATATGCTTTTTCGTAGACCAAAAATGCATATACATCAATCGGTTAAAGTATAGCCATCACTTTCGCTTCAAACCATCATATCCCTCATGCGCACTATGCAATGACACAGCAGTAGACAACATGCACACTTCCCATTGTTCTGTTCCCTTGAGCGACAGAGATAGCATTACCTTTTCATGGACTGAAAATGTAAGCACAAACCGTTTTACTCATTTAAACAGAACAAATAACGGTTCATGTCGCGCCTCTACTTGAAGTTTCCGTTAGTCTTTTATCATGTCATGATTCAACTCATAACAGCAAATAATAACCCAAATCTAAAAAACATAACATTTCTAATACCAGATTCAAATACCGAATCATTCAATTCAAATGACATATTCCTCACAATATGCTCTGAACACTCACACAAAACAATCAGTCGTCATTGTCACACTTACGCTATACCAAAAGAACAAATTTCAAATAAGCAATTTCACTTATCTTTATTATAGGAGGGGTTCTATCCCACTTCTGATCTTTAATATTTAATACAACTTTATTAAAATACAAATTACACAAATATTTAGGACAACGCTAATTTATTGTTCTTTACTCCATGAAAATTAACGCAGGAATGATCATACCACTCTGTCTCTATATACATACATACATCTTTCTCTCTTCTCTTAAATACCCTCTTGTTCTGAGTTGCCAATTGATTCATTTTCTGTTAAACTAGTCTATTTGGATATCCCATTTGGCAAAGGTCACAAACATATGGCATACCAATGTGTTTGAACATATGCAGCCTTAGTTTTAAATGCTTTTTCAGCATTACCATGCTTGAAATCTTCGTGCATATGAAGCATTTTTGGGTTAATAAATTTCATTGCTATAAAGAATATTCAATGTACATATATATTATATATTGAATGATATTAAAAAATTACTGAATGAATACTTACGGCAATAAGCGCAAAGGTATCTCTTTTCCACTGGCCGTCCATGTCGATGTTTGTGTGATCTTAATGAATGAATATTTGAAGTGCTAAAGTCGCATTGATCACATTTTACTTTTGGAAAATCCTTAGACTGGTGAACTACAAGTTCATGGCGGTCGCGAATGACTTTTTTGTGATATGTTTTTCCACAAATGGAACAGGAATAGGGTCGTTCACCTATTAAAGCAATATTTCATTTTATGATTAAAAAAGTGCGAGTAAACTAACCTGTATGGGTATTTAAATGATCATTCAACATGTTTTTGCTTTGGTAGTGACGAAAACAATACGGGCACTGGTTTTTAGACAACTTTGCATTTCCATTATCGGGCATAGGTATTCCCAGGATATCTGGATGATTTGATTTTATATGAAGCGCTATACCCTTGAATTCTTTGTTACAGTATGGGCATACCACTGGTTGCTTAGGTACTCCATGAGCTTTTTTTACATGGGCTCGTAGATCAGGTTCACTAGAACAGTCCTCTCCACATGTTAAACAAGAACTTGGCACTTTTCCTACAAAAACATGAAATAAACTTTCTCAAGAATTTGTATATATTTTTTTTTGTCGTCAAAAATTCACCATGGTGATCAACTATACGATGTTTACATAATTTGGATCTGCTATTAAAGGCCTCGCCACACCACCCACAAATATAGTTTTCTCGTTTTCGAAGTAATTTGTGAATTGTTTTTGTGTGAAATTCCAAACTTTCTTCGCATGATAATTGCTCATCGCACTCTTGACATTTACAGGTTTCATCATCTTTAAATGCACAAACAAAAAAATGTTAAAAATATGGGATTCCCTACAAAAATTATTTGTACATTTGGTATTAGCGTTGTCCCCTGAACAGTCGTCTTCTAACATTTGAGTTGCAAAGTTACTGTTTTCTTCATCCCTTGCCGACCAAATTTCGCTGTGCTCTTTATTAATTTCATCTTCGTTAGAAATTACCACCTCAAGTTTATCGAAATATTCAGCTTCTTCCTCCTTAATGTCGACTGTTTCATCTATATATTCTAAATTGAATTCTTGGTCCTCATTTTGGATCTCCTGAATATATGTAGGTATATATTTTTTTTTATAAATGTTATTTTTAATCTTGCCGATCTAGATTTACCTTTTTTATCATTTTGGTCATATCCTGGTTGGCATTCTCTTCCTCTTTCGCACACCTAAAATCGCCAAAGCATGATAAACTTTTACGGAGCTCCTTATCGGCTTCAATTGATGTTTTAATAAATTCATAGGCTATTTGTAGTGATTTTCCACAAGAAACACAAATGTTTTTTGGTAATTCATCATCTAGTTTAGCTTGCAGCCTTGTACAATAATTAAGTAAATCCAAAAAAGTGGCATCATCATAAAGTGGAGTTTCTAAATCGATGTACTCCAATGAAATCGTTGTTAAGCAGGAACGACAAACTATCGAGGATCCCATTTGTAGGATTTGATATGATTTAACATTTATAAATTATTATTTTTTTGTTTATATAGATTTCATTAGAATGAGTCGGTAGTTATCAAGATGAATTTAGCTGTCAAACTAGAGTATTGCTGCGGGTTGTACACTTAAACCAAAATTCATTAAATATATATAAAAAAAAAATTATAATAAATTTATCTGGTTGTGATTACAGAATTAATAAATAGGTACTTCAGTGGTTAAATTGATTCTTTTCCGATCCAAGAAACTTTTCATTTCCTATTTTCTATGTCGAACGTGGTGATGTACAAATGGATACATAAGCATTTCATACAAGGTATTGTACGAAATGTACGAAAAACTACGACAGTTTCAATTTTCAATCACAGTTTAAAAATACAGGCAGCTGACATCTGTCTGTACAAAACTGTCTTAAGGGCTGACCAGAATGTGAATCTGAAGCTTGAATCTGTCAAACGCAGATACACTTTGGGTGCTTTTCAACTTCGAGATACAGATTCACACAGATACGCATTGTGTTGGCGCTTACGGTTATACATGTTTTCAACTTTTGACAGCTCGATATCAGATACAGATTCAAGCTTCACAGATTTTATACTCACTCCTCCGAATTTGACATTTTTTTCATTTTATTACTTCAAAATGTATCCAAACACACCTACAATCATAAATATATTCTAAAATCCAATTTCTTTTTGGGGTGATCTGCGAAATTTGGAGGAACGTTACTGTACACTATTTTAATCGTGGTTTCCAGAGACATATCATTTTATTTCACATAAAGAAACAATTTTTTACTAATTTCAACCAATAATTCCGGACAAGAACAGATGTCGAGGACAGTCGATGACTCACTTTTTGGTTTTATACGTTGAATGTTAGGTCCATTAACAGACCACATGCAGCGGAGAAATTGGCGGATACCATAGACAGCTATCAAGTAGATATTACCACCACCCAAGAAGTGTCATATACAAGAAGAACGCTAAACTACGGCGTTGATGACAGAGACACTGCTGTCGGGCAGAATATACTATTTAACGCACTTTTCAAAATGAACTGTGATGGGCAAGATTTCCTCGTCAATAAATTGATAAATTCATATCAATATGGTTTTAGGTCAGGAAAGTAAAGAAAGTAAACGATGGAGAATGCATGCCATCAGTCAAGTTCGATAAATACATATTCGCGATCTTCAATGTCAGTTGAATTTGAAGTGTAAATTAAGAGAAGTGATTAAGTGGTTTAAGTAAAAGATAAGAAATGTATAAGTGGTTGAGATAAGCGATTAAGTTCCGAATTGTAATTGTATTGAATAAAACGATTGCATTGAAAGGAATAAGTTCTATCATTCGTACCCACACAAGCATTTTACAATATATATTATAATACATAATATATATATACAATACTCCATCTCGTGTCCGTACCATAGACCCGAGTGTAGGCACATAGGCTTCGTATGAGTATGGCGAGTTCTCAAGACAATTTGCATGGGAATTAGCTATGTTGTATCATTTCTTATTTATTTAGCTTCGTGAAGTCTCAATTTTATCGCCTAGTTTTCTAGGTTAACCATTTTTTCTATGTCTCCTCAATTTACCTCATTCTTCTAGACACATTTAGTTTTTAAGTACTGGAAGCAACAGCCTGGTTCTTTATTAGTTTAAAATTCCTTAATTGCTGAAATGGTTTTTGTTAATGATGACCTTCTTTGAGGGGTTTAGGCTCTGCTTCTTGTTAATAGATATGTTCTTGAATTCCTGTCTTCATCAATCACTGTCACTTATTATGTTGTTTCAGAAGTCAAGAACAAATCATTTTTGTTGAACCGCTTCCTCACTATCCATGAGATATTTATGAAAAAAAACTCGTGACTGAAATGTTATTCTAATAGACTGGTCCAAACTGAAGTATCAGTTTTAGGTCATGCATATGATACTCATTTCCTTTTATGTCTTTATTTATGTGTAAATTGTATGCCTCCATTCCATAATTAGTCGACCCAAACACTGGGGAGAAACAGCTGTTAGAAATTTTAAGTCTTCAAGCTTTGTCCGGATGCGAGGAACCGCAAAGTAGCTGAAAGTCTTTCGTTAGGTGAAATAGCGTCTCTCATATTCGTATTTTGCTTTTTAATCAATGATATGTGGCAATATCCGATCCTTAGAAAATTTTTATAATCTTCAGGTGAAGTTTCTTTCAATTCTCTTAGAAGTCCACGTGCGAAAATTTAGTGCGCTTTAGATACCAATCCTTGGCCCAAACTCGATTCTTTCTTTTTTTTTTACTATCTTTTTTATCTTCCAAACACGTATTAATCATAAGAAGACACACTGTAATATCAGTTCCACTATTCATGGCGTTGTTTTTAGTTCGAAAACCAGCAATCAACTAATGTTCGCGCACTTGGGGCTATGTGTGTAGCAAATAGTTTTTTTGGTGTCAACACCCAGGTGTTAACACTTGGTGTCATGTGTATGGGGGCTTTAGGCTCTTGTAATTATAATAACAGAGAAAACATTTTCGGTCAGGCGTCCGAAAGAAAATTAGCACTTGCGACATTCGAATTATTATATCACATTTGGTTTATACAGTTAACACCCGTTAAATTACTTCTTTTACTTTACTCAGATACATGTTTATAGCCATATTATTTCTGCATTTCATTGTCGGTCGCTTTTTGACTTTCCAAACAAATTTCACAAAAACGAGTTCCCGTGAGGTTTTGGGTTTAAGAGAGGATTTATTCCTACTCCTCAAACTTCAGAAAACAATTCTCTTTTACGAATTGTTACAAAAATCTCGCGGGAACATACCTACTATAACGTTGCAAATAAGGAAGTTCTTTCAGAATAGTCTAAGATCCGGCGTAAGAAATACTAAATATATACATATACCCTCATTTGTTATTCAATGATGAAAGAGATTATCTGGTAGTTAGTACTTAAAAAAACGAAAAAAAGGAGTTACCTAGCTAAATCGCATGCCAATGCTGTTAAATAAAATAAATTATAATTTATTTTTTTTGTGGTCAACTTCCCCCATTTGTTATCCATAAGAATCGAGCATTAGCTGAGAGAATATGAAACAGGGAATTGGAAAAATATTAGATGCCTACATGTTTTGCAGTACAACTATGAAGTTGCCAAGTGTTAACAGGTGAGCAATCGTTGTTAATATACCTTCATCTGTTATTTAATAATTTTTTTATTCAACTAAAAGGTTATAGGCTTATACTCAACGGTATAAGGTTTCCTTAAGAAAAGTTTGTCCCATCTATGGTTGCCTAGATTTTAGATGTTAAGTTATCAACGAAGAAATCATCGGTAATAATAAAGTAATGTACGTCATGCAACTATTCTCCCGGTATAAGGCTCTGTTGTTGGAGTTCGCAGAGGACAAGAAACTCTCTGAAGATGTTGCACTTTATAGGAGTGAATACCTTTTTGCGATAGACCAATATGCTCTTTGACGGTGGAAATAATTTTGGTCCTTATGCTGTGACGTTAATTGATTAGAGGCATCAGCATTAATAGTCTGCTCTAATGTGTAAGGAGTCAGTTGGCCACGGAGGCATCCATGATGCAGGAGTAGTTGGCAGTGGCACGCTCGCGGTTGCTCGGCTCTAGCTCGTCGGGTTAGGTTGGTTCTTGCCACTACCCCGTGCATCGCAACTCAACTTACCTTTTTGTTTCGTGTCGAATTATAAAAAAAAAGAGAAAACAAAGATAGCCTGGAGAAAGCTACGTGACGGACTTAAAAGATAGGAGGAGAGAAAGATGATAGAAAAAAAGAAGAAAAGAAACAGCAGGATCACATCTGTGTGCCATCACCACTGTGCAAGACCGGGACTTTCGCGCTTAAAACTAACTAATCCTACACTAACCTAAACCCTAAATACCGAACTTAATTTTAACGAATAATAACTAAACCTAAAGCTACCTTAACCCAATAATATGTCCCAGGGTCACACAGCGATGACAGCTCATCACGACCTGAAATAAGCCGGGTGTTGTTGGCTGAGGATGGCCAACCCACCCGTATCGCACTTGGATGCGACCAATTGCTACCATTCTAGCCAGATCTGTGAATAGTAGCCCCTAAAGAAATTCCTCCCAGTCGCCACCTGAAAAAAAATCAGCGGAAGTCAGTCACGTCATTTCCTGTCATGTCGTCATCGTTTGTGCGTCATGTTTCGTCACAGTCGCCCCATCGAAGGACGGTCGGTCCGCCCATCCACACACCACTTGCGACAACGGTTTTACTCCATTATTATAATAAAAAAGACTAATTCAACTCATTAGGGTTTGTTAAAAAAAGATAAATTCACACACGAAATACTTGATAACTAATACAAGCCTTTTTTGTTTTTTTGAATTTTATTAATAAAAAAAAACAGTAAGGCTACTATTATTCTAGCCAAAAAAAAAAGGGGAACTTGAATATATGAAAAACTTACCGATGATACATGGATCCCCCTTAGTCCTGGCGCCAGCACTTCGAAGAATCGCTTTAATGATGATCAATATTTTTTTTTTTTTTTTTGCGCGCGCTCAAAACTACATATATTTAAATAAAATTCAAAAAAGATTTTAAAAAAAACTCGCTTAACCCTAACCTTACTCTAAACAATTTCAAAAAAAAACTCAAAGCTATAACTTAACCTATTGACTAAATCCAAATTGTTTATATACATATATATTTTTTGTTAATATACACGACATCTGCATATGTACTCTTATTATTATTATTATTTATTTATTTTTTTATTTTTTTTTATATATATATATTTTTTTTCCAATAAAATCAAATCTCTTTTTTTTTCTTGTCACTGTGTCTGGCACTGATTGTTAATTTTTATTTTTTTTTTCAATTAATTGTTATTGTTGTTGTGGTGGTTGGAGTTGTCCCGCGGAGCACCTCTTGCAGGCGATGAAGCTTTGCAGGTACGTATGTATGGGGAAATCGTATTTCGCGCTACGATTTTTTTGCACAACACCAGCAAGGACTTTTCGCCCACCAGCTTATTTGTGGGTTGTCCTTATTGTACCGGTAACAAAAAAAAAAAGCCACCGTGTAGGTGTAATAGGGGGGAGGATAGGGGTAGTTCAAGTTTCTGTTTTTTTTTTTTTTTTCGCGGCACTCACTTTGGGTTTTTTTGTTTTTTTTTCTTTCTTTGTTTTGCCCGGAAAGAACCTTTTTTTTTCTGTTTCAAAAACGCGGACACCCGGTGGATATCAAAAAAAATTTGTCCCGTATCCACGGAGCGGAAAACTGTAAGCGCCGCACTACAATTTTTCTTTTATCTATTTATATTTATTCTTTTTTTACTTTCTTATATAAAAAAAAACCAAAAAGGACCCGAATCCGATGCAACCTTGTTGCTCTATCCTCAGACATCGACTGTCTCGACTTTTTTAACTTCCAAAAAAGGGAAAAAGAAAAAAAGTCCCACCCAACACGACCTTGTCACTATGTCCCCAAAGACAAAAAAAAAAAACCCGATTTCGTCGGCTGATTTGATCAGCTGATCGAAACCCGTAAGGCCATTGACCTGTATCATTGGTCTCGTTCTCTAAAAAAAATTTCTTTTGTCCCATTTCCTTGCTTCCTATTTCGCTTACTACTCATATAATCTATTCCTGCTCTAGATTCTCTCTCGCAAAAATAGGTTCCTGTCTACATTAGATTCTTCATCCCAGTACACAACCTAATCTAGATTACTCCCACACGATCTGTAGCCTTAGCAAGGCTTTCCACCTCTTCCTCCTGAATTTAAATTGACTAAACACAATGCTCTCTACGACAAAAAGGACATATTCACCATAGGAACAAGAACACGGGGAGAGAGTGTGCCTACGAAGAAAGTGGAATGAGGGAATTCGAAAATAGAGGGACGTTTGACAGAGCCAGGTTTTGCTGTGAGTTGCGAAAGAGAGATTAGTAGGTCCAATTAATAGATTGGGAGGGGAAAAGGTCTGTTTTTGAAAAGGGGTCAATTTAATGGATTTGGTACACTGATGGAACACAAATAGAACACCACAATTAAACATATTTATTTTTTTTTGTAAATAGGCTGACGCTACAAATATGAAGTCAACAGGTGATCTGGAGAAACAAGATTTGGTGCGGCGGATACCAGATACCACAAGTGGATTGCTACTCCGCACCTTCATAAGATTGCTTACGTACTTAATGGACCACCTGGTATAATTAGACTGGTTCAATGACAAGCACAAATCGGACATGTTGTAAATACAGTCTATGTACAACTGAAAATAACTACTACGGATGCTTCTTGAAAACCGAAGAAACAAATTCATGAACTCAAAGTACTGGAGATAATATTAAGCCGTCTTCCCATGTTCACCATCCAAAGTTTTTTTGCAATATTCTTTGTAGCCATCTACGACTTTCCGCAGTAAATCAGATAAGTCAATTCGGTGCCCAACGAAACCTAAAATTTGGTCCTTCGAAATCTGTAAAAGTTCATCCAATATCTCAAGATTTGAATGATGCGTATGTATAAATACTGCTCAAAGTGAAGTATTTGTAACGCAGCTGAAGTCAGTGGTTGCAGACGTTTGCAGCGATTAAAGTGATTACTTCTAAAAAGCTGTTTGTTTTACCTCCTACTAAAACCTCTGCCTGCACCAAAACGTGCGCTAATCCACTGCAATTTATATATTTACCAATAGCTTTGAAGAATGTCATCTGAGTGTGAAATGCCCCTAAATTAATGAATATGTTGTCAAATATCGGCTTTACATTTTACTTGATTTGCATCTCCATTTTAGCTATGGCTAAGTCGTACGTGACAATACGAGTAATTAATTTTTGATTGCACTTTTCAGCAATTTCATTTGTTATGATGAGCGTTTCATTTACTATAGCATATGACGTTGACGAAGAATTGACTGGAGGCAAATAATGTACGGTCTGAATTTTGCTACTATCGGTCGTAACTATAGCAATTGTAGCCTAACCACCCAAAGATATTATCCATAGTAAATCTATTTCAATCGGAATCTCTGTTGCACTTTGGCATGCAACCATTCCCTCTTCAATGAAATTAAAGGTAAGTAATTCCATGGTTGCACTAGGTTTTGATAATACGGTCGGACTTCTCTTGAAATTTGATTGAAGCGTCGTCTTTTTCGTGATGATGGTCTAAATTCATCAACATCGTCATGATGTTGATGTGTTAATGACGTCGTAGTTTCAAATTATCTAAAACTTTATTGTCAGCGGTAGAAAATTGGTAAAATATTCCAACGATGTGGTGTCTTTTCCAGACGTGCGTGCTTCGTCCATGAGCTGCATCGATGCCGGATATTATGACTTTATCTTGTTCAATGATACATAATGACTTAATTATAACAGTGGTCTGGTCTGATACATCGCGAGAAGTGTCTGGTCCTCCGATCAATTGGTACATAAATTCGTATAGTTCCTCTTTAATCTCGCATTCTCCCTTTGTCTCATTATCTACAGTTAAACGACTAGGTAGCTTTCGACAGGGAATATTTTTAACACAAAATCTAGCGTCCGCTTCTGTTTCTAGTTTTATAGCTTAGCTTGCTAATGTCGATACGTCCATATTATTGTGGTATATAATCTTTTTATTATGCGGTCCGGTAGCTCTTTCATTAGTGAAGCGGTCACCGAAAGATTTAGATATTTTTTTGCAGGTATTCACATCTTCAGAGAGTTTCTTGTCCTCTGCGAACTCCAACAACAGAGCCTTATACCGGGAGAATAGTTGCATGACGTACATTACTTCATTATTACCGATGATTTCTTCGTTGAAAACTTAACATCTAAAATCTAGTCAACCATGGATCTGACAAACTTTTCTTAATGAAACCTTATACCGTTGAGTAGGTAAAAAAATAACCTTTTAGTTGAATAAAAAAATTATCAAATAACAGATGAGGGTATATTAACAACGATTGCTCACCTGTTTACACTTGGCAACTTCATAGTTGTACTGAAAAACATGTGGGCAATTAATATTTTTCCAAATAACTGTTTCATATTCTCTCAGCTAATGCTCGATTCTTATGAATAACAAATGGGGGAAGTTGATCAAGAAAAATTAATTATAATTTCTTTTATTTAACAGCATTGGCATGCGATTTAGGTAGGCAACTTCTTTTGTTTTGTTTTTTTAAGTATTATCTACCAGATAATCTCTTTCATCATTGAGTAACAGATGAGGGTATACATATATTTCTTATGCCGGATCTCACACTAGAAGCTGTACGTAGAGTTTCATAATTGAAAGTATTTACGAATTTCAAGGGAAAATCTTTTCATAAGTGAAGTTTATAGCCAAAAATGCTTAGGGTTTGCAAATTGTTAGATATTTAAGAATAATGAATTGTGTTTTTTATTTATGTTGTGCATTTCACTAAACTTCAATAATAATTCTATAAATAGACTTAAAACGTAGTTACAACCAAATTTGTAAGTAAATTGATAAATATTTAAAGTTTAGGTCATTCTAGGTTTGATGCCAAGAAAGTCAGGATAACGGAAAGAGATGGTAATGGCAGCGTTCAAACGACATCAATGGTTTAATGATATTATCCTTTGGCGGATCTAATCTTTAGATTAAGGACTGCGCCTTCGCGTACACCGGCCGGCCCCCTAAAACATATACATGCAATCGTCCTCGGTTGTGAACTATTCTACTATTGAAAATTCTGCCGTTAAGTCTTCGGTTATGCGTATGAAAGGGAGAAGAATCAATTCCTATTTAAGGGAAATTATTTTTATTGGAACAAAAGGCTTTATGTTCTAAAAGACAAAAAAATTATTTAAGTTTCAATGTATAAAAAAAAAGAGAAAGCAATTTCATAATAATCATATCATTTCAACCATATTGTCTTTATTTCGTCAAAAAAAAATCTGTGTATACATATATGTATGTAGATATAACAAAACTGGAAAGATATTTCTTAAAACAATTGACTTTATCAAAAAAAAAAACTGTATATTATTGTTTGGTAGACCGTACTCGAAGTAGGATTACATAATTGTTTGTGTAAATAATTTGATACAATCATGCTTAATATTTAAAATCATAATTACTCGTAGTTTTGTAAATGATGTAATATAAGGACATATTAAGTATATCATAAATATTATAACCTTATAAATTACAAATACTGTCAGTCAATATCCTTTATGCGGATGGAGATGTGGGTTTGTTTGCTTGAATTAGTATTTTCCTAATACTGGACACATCTTCTTTCCTTCTATTAACTTCTACGAGTATAATAAATACATATACGTTTTTTATACAAACGATCCCAATAAGCTTACAAACCGAATTTTACTTTTACTTACATTGGAAATACATACCTATATTTTGATTCGTTCAGAAGTTTTCTACTAATTACTTATTAACGGGAATTGTATGTTCGTTGCACACACTTAATGTGCATTAACCGCATGCAAGCAAGTGTGTATGAATAATGTGATCATGTTCTTCGAAAACCATTTAACATGAAATATGACGATCTGCCTGTAGTCGAAGATTATCCCTTTTTCAGTAAAGCTTATCTCACACGCTTCAGATCGTTATTTCTCAGGAATGTGATATTATTTATGAATTATTGTTAAATTTTATTTATTTATTTACATAAAAACGAATGAACATACATACGAGTATGTATATGAAATTATATTTTCTGATTTGTTCGTTCCAAGCAAGAGTGAGTTCTTAGATGATTGCTTATAGAAGTCGTACTGGAAAACACTCCTGTGCATAAAGGACACTTGTAACTTCGATTAGTTGGATGTCCTTTTGTCAAATGCACTTTCAGTTTATGAGCATCAGCGAATGTTTGCACTTTAAATCGAATAATAAAACCGTAAAAGTTATAGAATACGATTTTTTTAATAAATTTAAATGAACATAAAAATAATTTACTCACAACAATGAGGACAGCTTTGTTTTTTGTCTTGACGTTTGTGAACATAACGAATATGACGGCTAATAGTTTGCTTAGAAACTTTACGCAAGCAAATGGGGCACTCGATTTTTGGTCTTGATATCTCATTCTTTTCACGGAAATGAATAAGGAGATGATCGCGCATACGTATCACCATTTTACCACATATTTCGCATGGTATAGTACGTCTTTGGTGTTCTTCAACGAGATGCTCTTCTAGTCGTTTACGATTTTTCAATATTTCATGGCAAAAGACACACTCAACTGGGCCTAAAAATGTAATTTGATAGAAAGTAGGCTTAAAATAATAAATAAAAAATAGATATATTTAAAATAACATAAGGCCTTTGTTTATATCTGTGGTAGATAAGAAAAGTGATATAGGTACATATAATATCCATTAGTTTTTTTATCCTGTCACCTCTAGTTTACTATCTCCCAGTACATGTAAAGATCGCCTTGCGCGCCCTTTTTCAATAAAACCATTAAAATTGAAAATAAAAATGACACCATAAATTCGAATTACACCGAGGGAATTAAAACAGCTATCTAAGTTTGAAGCTGCAGTATGCATTTACTTCACACTTCTTGGGTTCGTTATCCGTTGTCGCCTTGCATATCAGCGCTGACGCCTCACAGTTTTACGAGTAAGCTTCTGTAAACGCACTGTTATAGAGACGTTATGTGTTTACTTCCTACGCTCTCCTCGACTTCATCGAATCGCCATTTTCCTCGCGGTTTAGTTTGTGTTAAACCTAATTCGATTACACAATAACACTGATAAAATAAATCTAAATATTTCATAATGGCTAGTAAGTTAAGAGGTTGTGTTAACGACCCTGATAAGTTTTGTTACATTTGTGGAGATATATTTTCAAAGATCAGCTAAATAAAAAACATTGTGATCCGCTTGTATTTTGCTTACTTCAATATTGAAATTTGCAGTCAAGGTAATGCATAGGCGCCTCATAGTACCATATATGTAAAGTGTGCACTGAACATTTGCAGTAATGGGAGAAAGGTGCGCGTAAATCTTTGAAATTTGGAGTACCGATGATTTGGCGATAACAAAAAAATCATCATAACAACTGTTACTTCCGTATGACAAGTTAAATGGAAATACCCTAATATTTCTCCAACAATAAGACCAATTCCTCATTCAGAAGACGTTCCAATACCAGTTTTTCATCAGCTACGATAATGCCAGGAGGAAGAAATTGAAGGATCCAGTGCTTCTTCCATTTCTGACATATTTTTTCATTTTAGTTTTGATCGTTGATGAGAAAGGAAGTGTGAAGAATATGAAAAAAAGCTATGTTTCAGGCCAACTGCTCAAATTTAGAAATTAAAAATGCTCCGATTCAAGTGTTCCACTTGTCAAAAAGTCTTTCACATGACAATGTGAACACGACGTTCATGGTGAGGACTTTAATCCCGTCGCCAATATAAACAGGCACTTTGAATGCTCTGTAGAAACATCGAAACCTCATCAGAGACTTAAGGGCTGACCAGAATGTGAATCTGAAGCTTGAATATGTATCTAATATCGAACTGTCAAAAGTTGAATACATGTATAGCCGTAAGCGCCAACACAATGCGCATCTGTGTGAATTTGTATGTGTTGAATGTAAATGAAGTCGAAAGACATAGATATAAGAATTTAGATTAGCTTAGAGTGCCTGCGTGGGGCCAGTAAGTTAGTATAAGATTGTTAAGTAATTGTAAGCTAGCATTTAAGCATTTTTTGTTAGTATGTAAGAGTTAGTGATTAAGTAAATAAAATGCATTCAAAACTGAAACTGAAACTATATGTGCCTGTTCACATTGGCGACGGGATGAAAGTCCTCACCATGAACGTCGTGTTCACATTGTCATGTGAAAGACTTTTTGACAAGTGGAACACTTGAATCGGAGCATTTTTAATTTATAAATTTGCGCAGTTGGCCTGAAACATACCTTTTTTCCTATTCTTCACACTTCCTTTCTCATCAACGATCAAAACTAAAATGAAAAAATATGTCAGAAATGGAACGATATGGAAAAAAACGATGTGTTACACCCGAGAATCCACTTTAGAAATGGATTCTCGGTGGAAGTAACCCTTCTTCTTCCCACTTCAATAAAAAGCGTTCCCTCTCTTTCGGACAATCTTCCTGCCCGCTCCAATGTGAACAGGCACTATCTCGAATCTGTATTGAGATTCGGAACGAAAATTCTGGCGGATATTTTTTGTACTATATCGACTATATAAATTTCTGACAGATCGTTGGCGGGAACTAATTCGTATGAAAAGTGAAAATTCGGCACGGAATAATATTATTAATTTTGTTAAAGAAATTGTTGTTTTCAAATATGTGTTGGGTTAAAATGTCGAGAAAAGATACGCGAGTTTCGAAATAAGTGCTTGTGAAGTGTTTAGATGGGATAGTTTAAATAGAATCGTGCTTTAAAAAATGTAAACAAAGCATTTGTTAAACGCGAAGAAATTGTTTTTCTTGTTATTTCTTTATTCAATATTAAGTTCGTAGTGAATAATATAAAGTGTTTATTTATTTCAACTTTGTGCTTATCAGACAAAAATAAATTCTTTAACTAATTTATTTATTTTGTTCCACACCGAAATTAAACTTTACATATGATTTTGCTCCCGGCCAAAATCTGTCCAGTCGTGGAGGCAAAAAAAAATGCCACTAAGGGGCGCTGAAAGCATTTTACCGGGTGTCAATCTTGAAGTTGATACAGATTCGAGATTCACGTGTATCTGCGTTTGACAGCGATTCAAGATTCAAGCTTCAGATTCACATCCTGGTCAGCCCTTTAGATCTTTCAAAGGAACATGCTGAGCTGCTATCATCAAGGTTAAAAGGAAAAAATTGCCTAGTTCTGATGTGCGAATTACTTTCTATTCCACGAGAGAAAAAAATTTATTGCAATTTTTTTCATCTGGTCAAAATTTTAGTTATGTGAGAGGCTTACTGACTTTCATGGACTGGTAGACCTATCAGGCAAGTGACTGGCGTCTCTTTATTGACAGCAGTAAAATAAGTCTCAAGGCTGTCCTTTTATATAACGGCAATAAACGTGCTCCTATTCCAATTGTCCGCTCTACTTGTATGAAAGAAGAATATGAAGTAATTTCAGTTCTATTGCAGAAAATAAAATACTCGTATGTCGAACATAAATGGGTGATCTGTGTCGATTAGAAGATGGTTAATTTTTTGTTAGGTCAACAAAGTGGCTATACAAAATATCCATGTTTTATTTGTCTCTGGGACGGTAGAGCAAAATCAAGACAGTGGATACAAAAAAATTGGCCTGTGAGAGATGCTATGTGATAAATAAGCCTTTAGTTCACCGAGAAAGAATCATTTTTCCGCTTCTTCCAAATTGGAGCTAATGAAGCAATTTGTGAAAGCTCTGCAAAAAAATGGACAATGTTTTCAGTATATTTCTCTGAAATTTCCTGGATTAAGTGATGAACAGTTAAAAGCAGGCATTTTTGATGGACCCCATGGACGTTTATTAATTAAATGCTCTAGTAATTTTGAGGCATCTATGACTGAATTAGAACGATTTGCATGAAAATATTTTGTAGCGGTTGCACAAAGTTTTCTCGGAAATTACAAGGCTAATGACTATGAAGAGTTAGTTAAGGAAATGCTTCTTAACTTTAAAAATGTTGGCTGTAATATGAGCATAAAAGTACACTACCTCCATAGTCATATAGATTAGTTTCGGCATAACCTAGGAGATCTTAGCGAAGAACAAGGAGAACGATATTATTCGCGATTGTCCAAGACAACTTCACTCTAGAAAATTCCTTAAAAGGCAATTTCTTCACGTATATTAGATATACATAAAAACAGGTCTTAAATCCTAGGCACCAAAATGTGTGTAGGGCAGTGTAATTTTCAATAAGCTTTATATGGATATACTCTTACACATTAAACGCTTTATATTCCTAGTCTCAGATTATAGAGTGCTACTTTTCTAGAGAATTTAATAATTATTTTTATTACTATGATAATAAGTAAATATTAAATTATGATATTTTTCTATATACATTTTCACCCTCTGTTCATTTCAAGTCTAATTAGGACGATCTTTAAATTATTTATATCTTAGTGGATATGTTAGGAATTACCCATTACCAGACTTGCATTGAAATGCATAACATTCTGTTTTTACCTTTTTTGTAAATTGCTCCTTTAAGACTTTTTCGTTGATTGAGTTCTACACTTTGAATATTTTCTTCCTGAGAACTATTTTTGCATATTATCATATTGGGTTTATTTTTAGTAACATCACTTAAAGAATCACCATCAAATGTTAACTTTCGGTCGCAAAAAATCTCAACTCGTAAATCTACCAGCTTATGATTTTGTTTAACACTATAATGAGCCTTTGATTTCAAGTTTAATGACTGGTATTGCGAAAGGCATTCATCTGAATTTGCGGAAATTCCATCATACGTTTCATGAAGTAGTTCCTCATCTAGTGTCGAATTATTTTCAAATTGGGGCTCACATGTAGTCATCTATTTTTGGAAATATAAATATGAATAAAATCTAAAAATAGAAAAGAAGCTCGATCGTACTTTGTATGTTGAATCATTTTTTACTGATTTTTTATTTTGTATCAGTTGGCGTTCTTTTAGTATTCGGTCAGTCATTTCAGCAATTTTAACAAACTTATAAAACGATCTCAGTTCATCGGCACATGGTAAACAAAAGCACTGAGATCCCCCTTCATGGGGTTCCACTTCGATGCGTGTGCACTCAAAGAAGAAATCCAAGTATGAAATGCTGGTGTCTTCTTCATTTTCATTTTGTAATGGAATATCAAAATCTAAAAATTCGGGTGACTTTTGCATGCAAACTCTACAAATTGGTATATTATTTTCCATTTCACAAACGCAATTATTTTTTAAGAATTCAAACAAAAAATAAACGTAAACAAAAACAGAACCGGAACTACTTGTAAACATAAAGAGGAAGATCCAGATAACTGTTGCACGGTAAATATACAATTTAAATGTAAGGACTGTTTGCTTGGTTTAGACAAAACACATACATTTATACTGTTCTGTTCGATTCGAAATAGAATTGGAAAACAAATTAAAAAGAAAAGTACCTTCAAAATTCTTATGGATAATTAAATTAAACATCGATTTGCACAAAATTTGTAAGTTAAAATCAATTTAATTTAAACCGCACATTAACGGATAATTCAGAAAAATGCTATTAAGAAGCATTTAGTTAAGAAAAATCCCTTTTGAGCTTGTGATCTTGGTTTTGGTTTTTGTTTGTGGATACATTTTATAAATACATTAAAAGAAAATTATTTTTTCCCCTAAACGACACAATAAAACGGAAATAAAGGAGATTTAGAAAAAGAAATTCAATCAAATTAAAAGAAACAATGTGATTGCAGTTACAACCTTAGGGTGATCATTGATAGACTGTATATAGACTTTATATGATATTTAGGGAATAAGTAAAAGGGCTAAATCAAGTGAGTGAAGATTTACAAGAATTTTCTTTGAAGTTCATATTTTACATCTTACAGTTTTTCTGAAGGCGTTCTTAACATACATTTCTTTTTTAATTCACGATTTCATTCAGTACTTTAGTTTCAAATCTATTTGGCATTTCAAACTGTTTCTCAATAAATTAATAGCCGCAAATATTTAGAAAAAAAAAAACTATGTATTATATTTTGCCAAATGAAGAAAACAAAAAGTTTAATTCTAATGTCTAACTTATGACATTTATCACTTGAACCAACATTTTTCGATGAGTCATATTTCTTTATTTCTTATTACTTGTAGCTTCGCTAACTATGGTACGTAAACTGAGAGTACAAAAAGGTACAAATATTTAGACTGTTTTTAAAAAAACCTTGAAAGAAACAGGATTCATGTTTTAAGGTTGTTAAAAATGTAAATCGTTCAATGAATGTGTTTTTTTTTTTTTTTGTAACGTAACGTTTGTGCCCTATGTATGACTATAAAATAGTTGTAGGTAATTTTAACGCCAAAATAACAAAATATATATACGAAAAGAGGACAAATTTGGTAGTACTCTACGTCTGGAAAGGCTAATTGAGTTTGCTGCGGATAACTATAGCTAGCACACGGTTTCATCACCTCAATATTAGCAAAAAAAAACATGACATGAACATAATTTTGAAAGAATCAATCGATTGATCACTTGGCGATCGTCGTAAAACACTCCTCCAGTATTATTGATGTTTAAAAATTCGGAGTGATAAGGTACTTCGCGCATATCAAACATCACAACAACGGAGAAATACGGAGAAGATTAAAGGTTAAACGCCTGCAATAAATTGCAAGAACCTTTAATCAAAGAAATGATGTGCTGGGTTTCCACTGAATACGCCTACGACCCACGAATCCCTTACTTTGATGAAGAGTGTAGGCAAGTACATATAGTAAAAGAACTCGCCTATGAAGCAGCGTCCCATAGGAGAACGAAAGCGGCTCGTGGGCACTATAAGCAGAGGCAGAGGTAAAGTCACACTCAGCGCTGAGGATTTCCGTATCCTCACGTATCAGTCGATCAAAGTGTAGTAAAACATAAATATCAATGCATGTTACGAGTTTACGAGTAGAATAGAAAACTTTAAAGACTTTCCATTGATTCCCTCAAATCTTGAAATCGTCTGTCAGTGAATATGTGTGAATTGTCACAACCCAAGTGTAAGACCGATACCGTACAATGAAAGTTGAAGTTGTATTTGTGCAGTACACATGTTTGTAATAGTTTGTATGGTTTGTTTATAAACAGGACTGTAAAAGTATAAGTAATGTTTGCAATATATTGTAGTTTAGTTCATTTAAAATTAAATTAAAATTAAATATAAGGAGGCTGCCGAACTGGATGGTCTACCTGCAGAGCTATTTAATGTAACAGAAAAGCAGATGATTTGGTCGGAGGAAGGTATGTCTCATGAGTTTCATTCATCGTTCAGTATCGTTTGCCTGATCTATACAAAAAATGAGATCCTCAAGACTGCGACAATTACAGATGTATGATCCCCTTAATAGATCCGTAAAGACAGAAACAGTTTTACCGAGACCTTTGATGTCAAAAAAGAGTTGGACAAGGTAATTTGCTGTCACATGACTTGTTTAATTTCATACATAGAAGTTCCCAAACAGAAGCAGCAAAAATGGTTTTAGTTGTGACTTAAGGCAAAATCAAAAATATGCTGTCGACATAAAGGAACGCAAAACTTCGTCGAATCGGACAGAACGTCACAATAGATAGTCAAAACCTTACGGCAGTTAAGGATTTTGTCTACCTCGCCTTCGCTGTTAACTCTGACAATGATACCTCTTCAAAACTATAAGAGTTACGCTTGACTACCGCGCTTTCTCTAGCCTTAATTATGTTCATTTAACACTGATTGTGGGTGCTGACTGTGGCCAATATGTGATGGTGGGAGTAGCCAGGGATTGCCTGAAAGGAGGCGTTCTGTCTCCACTGTTATGATGCATGTTGGTCGATTCACTGCTCAACGTGCTCAACAGTTCTGACGATATGCAAAAGCATACGCGGATGATGTAGCTGCAGTGTCTGTTGGATCGGGTTATCGACTGCTCTAAAGCACAGGCAGCCCTAGACGTGACTGACGATTGGTGCACCAGAAATGCGCTTTCAGTCAATCCTCTCTAAACTGAGGTTGTTCTCTTTGCGGGAAAGAGGTCTGATCTTCTAGAGCTTAAAAGCATCACCATCCTATACTCTAAAGAAGCTTAGTATTTGGGTGTCATCCTGGATACCAAACTTCTGTGGACTAAACATGTTGCATCGAAAGCCTCTTAGGCTGTGTCGGCCTTCTGGCAGTGCAAACGACCTGTCAGCAAGACATGGGGCCTGTCACCGACAAGAGTCCTCTGGATCTACACAGCTATGATATGGCCAATCATATCCTACGCGTCGGTTGGCTGCTGGAATAAGCTCTCGGAAAAATACGTCATGGCTTCTTTTACCACATTCCAAAGAACGGTCTGTTTGGACTGCATGGAGCCTTCTCTAGTACGCCTGGCTCCACTCTAGATGCATTGATGAATCTCCCTCCCATTGATATTCGTATCATAAGCTCCACTCTGAAAGCCATCTTCCATTGGTACGACATGCACTGGAGCTTTGATGACCTTGCGCGCCGTCTGTCTTTTGACTCTGGTCTTATAAATGTAGTTGGATCTTCATGGATGGCTCCAAAATCGATATAGGATGCAGCGCTGCTGTCTTTCTGGAGGACGACAACGTTAGATTTTACTCTTCGTTAGGAAAATTTGCGTTTGTCTTTCAAGCGGAGATATACGCAATTCTGATGGGAACGAACTGTATTCTGAAGAATCGGTGGAGGAGGCGAAACATTTGCATATGCAGCAACACCCAAGCTGCGCTTAGAGTCTTGCTGACCCCTCTTACGACTGCCGAGTTAGTTCAGGAGTGCAAGACATCACTGAACGCAGTCGGAAGCCTGAATTCACTGAGTCTTGTCTGAAATCGAAATGGCCGATGAACTTGCAAAGCAAGGTTCAGTGGAGAGTTTTTGAGGACCCGAACCTACGTAGGGTCTGCCTGCGTCCTCGGTTAAGGCCTTCATTGACAGTTGATTTTCATATTAGCACAAATGCGGATAACATGACTCCCCAGGTTGCGGGCAGACCAAACGAATGCTTCTCGACGTCTCTGAGAAGTCAGCGGTTGCTTACTGACGTCATGACAGGGCCCTACACTTTTGCTAAGCACTTAAATGTACTGGCTATACAAAATCTTGCGATGCTTGGTGTGAAAGTGATGACGACACCGCAGAGCACTACCTCTGTGATTGTCCGGCTTACGCTCGTATCAGGTTACAGGTTCTCGGCGTTGACGCGGTGGGTACTGGTACTGTGGGCACTTTATCACTAAAACGTTTATTCATCTTTCTTTGAGAGACTGAAACATTCCATTAAAAGGAACTTACAACGAGTACAATAGACTAGTTCTCTGTCTATCTTAATTTCCCGAGAGAAACCAATGGAAAAGTTCATAATACAACTATCCATTTTAGCCCAATTTTGTCGTAAAAGAGGCTACAGCAAAATGGAAAGTAGAACAAAATTTATTCGAAAACTTCTGTTGTCGATTAAATTTCAGCTAAGTTTTCAATACGGAGTCAAAAGGGTAATGCACTCTTCTGACCAGATCTGAGAGATGAGTTTGTGTAATCTCCCGCAAAGACTTTTCCAGCAGCTTTGGAGTATTTCAACAAATTTTTCCTTCAATTGTTTTCTTTTGTCACTTGAAAGCTAGACCGTTCAAATCTGGACAGCCTTTATTTACGAAATTTTTACAAAAATTGCTAACGTTTATTTATTCTAACACGTAATACATACTGTGTGCATTATTATTTGAAAAAAAAAGTGGCAGCTCTGCAATATATTATTTTCCGTCTGCGTTTGTACTTAGAAGTTTGATATTTTGACATGTTTATAGATTATAATTTAATACTTAAAACAACTCTAGTCTGCTATGGATGATCAAGATGAAATAAAAAAGCTAATTAGAAAATTAGAAAGTGCTTTACCAGTATGTAGAATTTGTTTAAATGATACTCTGGAATATATCGATTTAGAGACCTCTCTATGTGTTGTTGACGACAATGAAGTTACTTATTTGGATGGATACAAAGAGTTTACTCGGTCTGCTTTGCTTGGTCAAAATTTGCCATCAAGGCTTTGTATCACTTGTGCAAATAATCTTTGCAATGCCTTTTTGTTTTTGAGACGAGTAGAAAATGCTGAAAAAATCTTAAAACGTATTAAATCTACAATGGATGGCGACAACGAATCTCTCACAATCGTGGTAAGTAACTATGTATCAGTTCTTTTCTAAAAATGCACAAGGGGGATTTTATGTTTCTTATAGGATAACGCTTATATTAAATTAGATACAGAAGTTTCTACGGTTTTAAATATGCAATCACAGGCAGAATTTGAAAGTGAGATGACTACCAATATACTTTATAGAACTGCTGCGGATATTAAAAGTGATAATAATGAAACGGAAATTGGGCAAAAATCAATAGACCCAGATACATGCTTTCAGTGTAAGGATTGTGGTAAGATATGTACATCACCTGAATCGTATCGAAAACATTGTATTCCACATCAGCTGGAAAGATGTAAGACAAAAACTAGAAAATCTATTAAATGTAAACAATGTGGCAAAACTTTTAAACTGTATGGCGATCTAGAAAAACATTTACTTATACATGCTATGGCTAAAATTCAGGTGTCGAAAAGAGGAAAAATGACTTATGAATGCAATGCATGTCACAAAAAGTATCAAACGGTATTTGCTTTTATTGACCACATGCACATTCATAATGGTAACTAAGTCTAAATGAATATAATCGAATCGAAAACTCAGTCTTAAATGTTTCGATTGTAGGTACTAAACCATACAAATGCAGTATATGTGGAGCCTTTCGACATACAAGATCAAAGCTAAAGTCACACAAATATCATAGTCATGGCAAAGGTTTTGAAAATCGCATAGCCGTTAAGGACGAAAAAATGAGATTCATGGAAACAGAGCCACTTCGTTTTAAAAAGAAATGCCGATATTGTGGAAAGCTAGTTGTAAATGAGGTCATTAAACGCCACGAGAAGATGCACGAGAACCCCGAAAGACGTTTTCGTTGCTCAGTTTGTGGTAAGAATAATAAAAATTTTAAAACTTTACTTATTAAAATAAAATATTTTACTTTATATAGGGAAAACATTTTATACAGAGCAAAATTTGCAATTTCATTCGGAAACCCACTTGGAAGTTCGCAAACCCTTTAAATGCAGCATATGTGGGCAGGAAATTCTACGAAAATATTCTTTGAAGTTACACATGCAAAGGCATGCCAGTGAAGATAAAAAGTTTAAATGTGATATTTGCGGGGCAGTATTATCAGCAAAAAGTACCTTAACTGAACACAGGGCAAAACATTTTTTTGAGAGCAAATACAAGTGTGAATATTGTGAAAAAACGTTCATCAGGAAATCCCGCTTGGTATATCATATACGCATGCATACTGGTGAAAAACCTTTTGAATGTAAGCAATGTGATAAAAGTTTTAAAATGGCAGCTCGTCTGAGAAGTCACGTTAGAGTGGCACATGCTAATCAAACATATAACTGTGATCAATGCGATGCAAAGTTCAAATCATATAATGGCTTTAAAAACCATCAGTTTATGCACAAAGGATTCCCATTTAATTGTCCTCAATGCAATAAAGGATTACCAAATCGGGAAAGGTACTCAATTTGATTCACTTTCTCTCATATGTTTTTATTCTTATTCATCTAGTTTTTTTTGATTTCAGACTTAAAAAACATTTACTGCAAGTACACAAAGGCTTCATGTCCTTACAAAAATTTAACGAGGTATACCCCAAAAAATCTGAAACCAAAAAAGTTCAAAAAGTTAGCTGTAAAGAAGAACGCGATGTAGCACATGAAATGACAGTTGATGTGCATGATGAAATGTAATTGTGTTTTTAATTAGTATTGTGTGTTTTTTATTAGTACTGTGTGTTTTTTATCTGCTGCACTAAATTTTGTTTGCTCTTATTTAAAATACTCGTATTTATTTATTCATTGTCAATTTTTGGATGAAAGAAAGCAAAAGCGCTCTGAAAGATTTGAAACCTGAATCCTGGTTGAACAAATCTGCATGTTACCAACAGTATTGTTTTTACTGATGGTTAGTGATTAGTGTTTTGCCAGTCTCAAATAAAGATATTCCATGAACTCCGACATTGCAACCAACAGCGGCTTATCTTGTTTTAATATCAAATCTCTCCTGCTGTGCGAGTGCAGCAGTTGAAAGGGACCTCTATTCTTACGAGAGAAAACTATCATTACGAGTAAGTACTTAGCATTGTGGTGAGTCACACAAAACCGGAAAACCGTGCGGACAAGGTTGTCATCCGAGAAATATGGTCATTGCGCAGACCGGTCGAAGAATTAATTTCACGACTGGAAACATAATATGAGTTCAATTTTTGAAAGTTGCATAAAATTTCTCAGAGTTTTTATTTGCTTTTTGGCAAATAAATAAGTAAACAAGGTTTGAAAGGAAAAATTTGTTTCTTGTGTTTTGATAGATGTAATTTTATGATTGTGCAAACGTTTCACTGAGAACCAGCCAGCATCAGTATTGAAGACCAGACTTGGCGCCTCCGATGTGCTGGGTATAGACTCTAACAACGATGGCGAACCAAAAACCGCTGTCAGGCAGAGTAAACCTTTCAACCTGGACGGTGTAGGCCAACGATTCTGTCCACCCGACCTGGATGAACTGAAGATAGCCACAAAAACAAAGCTGGGGGAGAGGAAGGCCTGACTATCGAGCTTTCCAAAGCAGCAGGCGATGACTTGGTAAGGAGCATACACCAACTCATCTGTAAAATATAGTCGGACGAAAGTATACCCGATGAATGGAACTTCAGCATTGTTTGCCCGATCCTCAAGAAACGAGACCTTCTGAACTAAGCCAACCACAGAAGCATCAGCCTTCTTAACATCGCCTACAAAATCCTATCTGCAGTATTGTGTGAACGCTTGAACCCGTTCGTCAACAACCTGATTGGCCCATATCAGTGTGGCTTTAGGTCACACCACAGCAGATCTTCGAAAAAAAACCATGAGCTCCTAGTTGACACTGAGTATGACAGCATCTATAGAGACGAGCTATACAGGAGCAATGTCTAGTTTTGGCGCTGTCATGCGATTTCTTTAGAATCGTACTTCAAATAATAGTGCAAAACGGACGCGCCAACACAAGAGGCCCAATCTTTCAAAAGTCCATCCAATTACTTGCATACGCCGATGATATTGACATAAATGTCAGTGGCGTTTTCGCTAGTATTTAGACGGAAGCGGCGAAGATGGTTTTAATGATCAATGAGGGCAAGACCAAGTATATGCTGTCAACAAGAAAGGACGACGTCTCGGACAGAACTCACCTTCGACAGATACAACCTTGAGGTAATTAAAGACTGTCTACCTAGACTACGGTCTCAATTCAGAGACTTCAAGTGCATGCAATGAATGCTACTGACTTCAAAGAATGCTGAACAATCACAATGATTGCATTCGTTTTGACTTCAAGATATTGATTGTAGAAAACCATTAGCCACTCATGACTTCAAAATGAATGGTTGATTTATTTTATTTTAAGTTGAAGTCATTGAATCTAAACAAATCCACGCGAATTCTTAGTATGACTTCCATGATTGCATTCTTTTACAGCCCTGTTTGTAGTAATGAAAAAATATTCTCCCTTTCACAAATTATTTTGTTGAAAGTAAAATTTCTTGCAATCAAGGTCACATTTATGTTACATAATAAACACTAATGGGAGAATCCCCTTTTTTTCTAGTCTGATCTTTTTTATTTCATTTTACACAACTCCTTTAAATACTTTAAATTAGTTAGTAGCCAGCGTAAGCGGTTGAATGCTGCAAAAGGCTCCAATTCTTGCAGCTGGCTCGCATTCTACACTACGACTATATTCTCTTTAGATATTGAAACCCATATCACGCATGCATTTTTTATGCGCTTCAATCAACTGTCCACAATTTTCTTCGCCTCGCTCCACAATACTGTTAAACCAAAAAAAAAATATAGTTACAAATAATCTAACATCTGATGCAATAAATCTATTGTACCATTGATCACGCACACGTTTTGTATCTGGACATGCGCAACATGCCTTGCATTTTGGTTTTTCTGGCTGGATTCCAGTAACATTTGTAGCAGCAGCTTGTGCAGCTTCTTTTACTGGTGCATTTCCCATAGTTTATCTAAACCAAAAAAAAATCAAGTTACTTTCTCCCAAAATGCGTTATAAAGCGTATGTGAAGAGCAGAAACTGTAGTAATAATTTTTTAAATTCTTGACCTTGAGTCAAAGTGTCAACTTGTTGTTGAACGTGTTTATTAAATAATATTTAAGAATTCACCTTTTTGATTAATATATATAATTTGATAAAAGATAATTTTGCAAAGAAATTGGATTTTACTTCGGATAGTAGCAACTTTTCTTGTGCACAATTTTATTTTGACGTCTCGTGATGTGACATTTCGTAAACGTTTTGGACGGAATGGATGTATTCAGTTCATATAAAATACTTTGCCAAATGCTTACAGACCACCGAATAGCAGAACACTAACAGTAGTAGTTAACATAATCCAGCTCCGAAGAGAGCACACATAGTACAACTCACAGTACCTTACGCGCGTGCGGATTTATAGAACTAATTCAATTCAAAGCATAAATGCAAAGACTGAGAAAAAGGAACAGAACATCAATAACACCATCAACAAGCAGCAACGGATTCGAGGCAGTAAACCAACAATGGAAAAAAAACGCTTTTGTCCAGCATCGTAAGTTTTGTTTTTGTGTTTGTCAATTATATATAACTCGAAGAAGTAATCGCTTATCTACATTCGTATTAATCTGTACTGTAAATACAGGAAACGCGAAGGGTTCCCGGATCGTTCTGATCTGAAACTACCTGGATATAAACTAGTGCCATTATTCTTTTCTCATCGCGATCGCGCCATTTACGTGCATAGTACAGAATTTACAAAAATTTCAGTTGCATCTCCGAAACTGAAGAATTTCCGTTCTCGGTGTGGAATAACATTCTAGATATTCGACGTCTCGAAAAACCACTTAAGAATATATAATATATACTTCAAACTTGTCTGATCTCGTCTAAATATGTTTTTTTCAACTACTGCTTATTTCGTGAATGGTAACACTTAGCTCATGTCTGATTTGACAGATAATTAGTTTTATCCACAAAGAATAGTCCAACGGTGTCAAATCGCAGCTCCGAGGTGGCCAAACGACATCAGCTCTGCGGCTGATAATGCGATCTTCAAAAACAGGGCGCAAAACATCGAGTGTAGCTTCGGCTGTGTGGCACGTAGCGCCGTCCCGTTGAAACCAAATGTTGCCAATATCCTCCTCTTCAATTTTTGTGAACAAAAATTCGTTCAACAACGATAACGATCGCCATTGAATGTAACGGCCACTCCTTGCTCTTTTTCGAAGAAAAATGGCCCAATTATGCCTCTGGACCAAAATCCGCACCAAACAGTGACTCGTTTTGGGTGTATCGGCTTTTAAATGTATGCGTGCGGGTTTTCTGTGCCCCAAATGCGACAATTTTGCTTGTTTACATACCCGCCAATATCAAAATGAGCTTCATCTGAAAAGATGATTTTTTTGGCAAAATCGGCATCTTCTCTAAGTCGATCGCAGGCCCACTAAGCGAAGCGAAAACGCATTGGATGGTCAGTTGGCTTCAACTCCTGAACCAATTGGACTTTGTATGGCGTCATACCATGGTCTTTATGCAAAATTCGTCTCAATGATGTCTCCGAAATGTTCAATTGTTGAGAACGACGGTGAATTGATATTGATGGCGCTTCACGCACACTTTCTGCCACAGCAGCAATATTCTCGGGTGTACGCACTGTTTTTGGCTTTTCACGCTTTGGTTTATCGATGAGGATGCCAGTTTCTTTCACTTTTTTCCCAAGATAACGAACATACGGAGCTGACGGTGCTTCTCTTCTTCCAAAATCCGTACGCAATTTTCGCACACATTCTGCAACATTACCATGATTTTCAAAGTAATGTCGCAATATTTCCCAGCGTTGTTCAAGCATATACACAACCATATTCGTTCAGCGGAAGGATACAACTAATTATCTGTCAAATCAGACATGACCTAAGTGTTACCATTCACGAAATAAGCACTAATTGAAAAAAAAAATGTTAGATGGCGGACCTTATATAAACGCTCGAAATTGGAGTACAAAGCCCACAACTAGTAGGGTGTGGTAAAACTTCTAGGTGACACAAATATTGACGCACTACACCACCGACTTTGTTTTATCGATATTTTAACTATCAGCCTTCAAACGTTTCACGCAACTCGCATGATCTAAAATAGTTTTAATTCTTCCTCAAGTTATATAGGTACAACACGCTTATGTGATGTCCTACTGAGCTCTCTATTTCCTAGTCATTATAACTTGCAAACATTCAAAACCCAAATTTTTGTTCTGCCTACAAAGTAAACAAACATTTCAAGGGATTTCACAATCCCTTAAGTAAGTGTTAATTAAAAATTTATTCAACTCACATTTTACATTGGACAAAAATGATGTGATGTGATTATTTTTAATATTCATAAGACATAATTCTCGAGTTGATATCTTTTAATTCTGCAGAGGTAACAATAACAAACAAAATATTTGAATTTCACTGGACCTGAACTTCTGAAAGTTATTTAGACACTAAACTATTTTTGCATCCCAAATATGTAAGCAAAAGCGATATCTAGATATAAGTGACTAGTTTTGATCTTTTTGCTAGTGCAATTGGAACTAAAAGTATCTGATATATCTAAGATAAAGCCGAAAAATATTTTGATGTAATTCGTAAATGGACGAAACTAAATGACAGACTCTATTTATTCTTTAAAAATCAAGTGCCCCTGGCAAATGTTACACTTTTCAACACGAGGCTTTTCGTCGGGTAGGAAAAAACTGTCAAACTCGTAAAAGTTTAAATTTGTGTGAATTGTGACAATTTTATAGTTATGAATTCAAAAGAAGACTTGGATATGGATAAAGATGAGAAAAAAGAGCTTCAGATTGAACTGAATTGTTAGCTTAATACAATAAAACTCTTTAGACGCATATTATATCAATAAAAAGCAATTTAAAAATCTTCCTCCTGCTTTCAATTTCTGTTTTGTTTTGTTTTTAATTGTCACTTTTGACGTCTTACACACATTTAAAAAAAAAGCGTTTCCCTGGGGCTATGGGTTTAATGAGGTTTTCGTTTTGGAAAGCAAAAAGTTTTTTTTTGTGCTCCGGAGCATAAAAGAGACATAAAACTTTTTCCATTCTTTCAGTAACAAAATTTTTGCTTTTATTTTTCATTTCAGAATCAAAATTTCTCTCTTAGATTTTATTATTCTGAGTGTTCAAATTGATTCGCAAGCAAGTATTTAAAAAAAATAAAAGTCCGAAGATGTTTCCAGTGTTCCACTGGAATCAAAATCGGAGTACAAAAGACTGCCCAAACGAAAACACCGTAAGAGACGATTCATCCCGACTCCTTAAATTTAAGCAATTTTTATGCAGGGTGTTCCACATTGTATCGAAAACCTTAAGAAGAGGTTCCTTGACATATTTGGAGAAAAAGTCATAAGGCCGTGGGGATAAAGTCGGAAATGCATCCTGGGTTTTAAGCAAAGCCTTACGCTGCTCTGTTTTGACTCCTATTAAAAATAACATCTTGTAAATTTATGCGTGTATGGCAACAAACGGAGTATCAGTGAACTCGTAATTACGAGTACTTTAATTGTTTCAAAGTAAATGTGGCACTAGAATTAATGTGTCAAAAGTTATTGAAGACCAATTGCGATTCTTTTTAAAAGTAAAAAATAAATTTTACTTTGCCATATATTTTACGTATACCCTGTTCAACAAAATTTATGGGAGCTTTTTTTCGAAAACGGGTGCCTATCGCTCAGTTTTCGGTTCAAAATACTACAAATTGCTATTGTTTTACACTGAAATTTTTGTTGTAACTCCTCTAAAAATCCGACGTACCCTCCAGTGCCTGTTTACATTGGCGATGGGATGAAAGTCCCATCAAGGATCAAAACTAAAATGAAAAAATATGTCAGAAATGGAACGATATGAAAAAAAAAACGATGTGTTGCACGAAGTAACGAAGTAACCCTTCTTCTTCCCACTTCAATAAAAAGCGTCCCCTCTATTTCGGACAATCTTCCTGCCCGCGCCAATGTGAACAGGCACTGTGAAGAATAGGAAAAAAGGTATGTTTCAGGCCAGCTGCTCAAATTTAAAAATTAAAAATGCTCCGATTCAAGTATTCCACTTGCCAGAAAGTCTTTCAACCCCATGACAATGTGAACACGATGTGAGGACTTTCATCCCGTCACCAATGTGCCTGTTCACATTGGCCCGGGCAGGAAGATTGTCCGAAAGAGAGGGAACGCTTTTTATTCAAGTGGGAAGAGAATCCATTTCTAAAGTGGATTCTCGGTTGCAACACATCGTTTTTTTCCATATCGTTCCATTTCTGATATATTTTTTCATTTTAGTTTTGATTGTTGATGAGAAAGAAAGTGTGAAGAATAGGAAAAAAGGTATGTTTCAGGCCAACTGCTCAAATTTAAAAATTAAAAATTCTCCGAATCAAGTGTTCCACTTGTCAAAAAGTCTTTCAACCCCATAACAATGTAAACACGACGTTCATGGTGAGGACTTTCATCCCGTCGCCAATGTAAACAGGCACAATGTAAACAGGCACAAATACGACCAGTCTGCAGCGAAGACGAAAGACGGAGACAGAGTGATCAGTTGCATTGATATCCTTTGGATTTTCTCACACGACCAGAGTTACCAGTATTAATTTTAACAAAGCAATATTGATTTTTCGCTTGTATTTTCACAAGCTCTTTTTAGTTTTGTTACTTTTAAAAGCTGTTTATAATCGAAATAAGTGGTAGGTGTTTATATATGAACATGCCATACGTTTTTTTGGTTAAACAATTTTATATAGACGTCCAAATGCGTTGTATAGAATCATTATATGGTATATTGTATTAATAAGCAAACACGAATCTGGGAACTATTCGACTATTCTACAGAATCGATTTTCATAATATATAGATATAATGTTGGGAAGCCCTTTTTATGGAGACGTGTGCAATGATTAATATTTTTAAAACAGATAAATATGATTAAAATGAAATACATTTAAGATAAAAGAGGAAGTAGATGGTTAAAACTGAACAAGTATATGTATGTATGTTTAGTAATTAGATTCCAAACCAAATTTTATTACTAGTTTCTTGGCCTAGTTTCTTCTAGTTTTAAAATAATAAAGTCCGATTAACTATAACACTTTTATGATGTTATATAGGTAGTTATAATAAAGGTTTTATGACAAACTCATTTATGAAAGAACGCGTTTTTGTTTTCATTCATATATTTATAAACAGAAATTACAAATGGATGAATTCTGACTGAAGTCATCACCTGGCGTAGGAGTTTTTAATTTTCTATTATCTTTTACATAGGCATTGTGTGCCTATATCTACACGAGATGTTTCGATCACTTTTAGACGTTTATGATTCAATATGATTCAAGTGCTGATCAAAGCACTAAGCCCTAGTTGATTGATGTGGTGAGACACTTTTCTTTCTACAGTCCCAAATGCAGTAATTTTTTCCAGATCTTTGTTTGAATTCGTTTTCTTGCTCAAATGGCAGGACACAAAGTACTAGAATTGCCTCGTTTCCATAGAGTTGGAATGGTTTAATAGAGTCAAACAAGTTGAGCTAAAAATTGAGCCTAAGAAGTTTGATGTATTATAGATGTTTTCTCCGAAACAACAACCGAGGAGATTGTTGTAACTTTAAATGATGAGAAAAACAGCAACAATGAATTTTCTTCGGATTAGTTTGCTTTTTTACATTATTATGAAATTATTTAATAATAATACAATAATTAAATAAAAAATGTATTATAACTTACACAATTTATTTATTTTTTCTCAAAAACATAATATCATCAAAGTAGGTAGATCACATATGGTTGCCAACTGATAATCAGAAATTTCTGTCGACAAATGTGGATATCATGTTAACCCTATGAGAGCTTTCAAGAGCGAAGTGCTTATGCATTTTATTGTAAGCAGAGTACGAGGCAAATATTCCTAACTTCCCTGTACTGCAGATTTTTGTTGAATAGAATTATTTACAAACAAAAAAAAATCAGTTCATTTCATCTCAAATTAGTAGTTTTCAAGATACGAATCAACGTGTTCAAACTATAAAACTAAAAATGTGGTATGCTTTTACAACAGCCCTATAAAATTAACTATAATAGTTAACTGATACTTTCGAATTGTTTCCCGTAAAATAAATTTATTATTGCACACTGTACATATGTATGTGTTATTAAACAAATTCAAAATCCAAATTTTGTTAACGAAACTTCAATTTATTATAAAAATTCATTTTGTTACAAAATTAGTGGATTGCCTACTTCAGCTCCTAGTTGGCGTTGCAACGGTCGAATGCCTTCAAAAAAAAGAACCTTTTTTTTAGTTAGCTGTCAGATGGCTGTCAGTTGATTCAGTTCATTTTTATTCTTTCATCGCTGGAGTTGCCAACATTCTCCTCGCTGGTAAGAAGTCTCTTCTTCGCTGGCCGATTTACCATTAATAACGTCGAGAACTGCCAACTTGACTGCTGGTCTCTCGTAAATTCCGTTTGGTGTTTGAACTGTAGCCCATCTTACTTGCCCATCCTTTCCGCAGATTGTGCTTATAACCCTTCCTTTGGGCCATGAGTTTCTCGGATTGGATTCATCTATGATAACAACTACATCGCCTTTAGCGATCGGCTTAACT
The DNA here is from genome assembly GCA_949129095.1 of Volucella bombylans. Taxonomy (NCBI): domain Eukaryota; kingdom Metazoa; phylum Arthropoda; class Insecta; order Diptera; family Syrphidae; genus Volucella; species Volucella bombylans. The sequence goes on from OX422143.1 coordinate 157,832,823, forward strand.
GGCTGGAACCATTTTGTTCGTTGTGTTAATGTGGGTAAATATTCGCGCACCCAGCGCTTCCAAAACGTGTTTGCGAACTGTTGAAACTTCAACCAATTTTTTCTTAGAATGACACCATCATCGCAGTTTATACCATCAGGCTTCTCACCGTTGGATGTACCTAACAAAAAATGATTGGGGGTTAGTACTTCCAAGTTGTTTATATCTACCGGTATGTAGGTGAGAGGTCTTAAGTTCACAGTAAACTCCACTTCCAACAGCATGCTGAGAAGAAGTTCGTCCGAGGGATTTTTTGTCAACATAATCTGGTTTAATGTCTTCTTCACAGATTGGACTAGACGTTCCCAACACCCTCCCATATGTGGAGAAGCTGGAGGATTATAAATCCACTTGGTTTCAGGACTGGAGAACTCATTGGCCAAATCGTCTTTTTGATTTCGTAGAGCGCTCTGAATTTCCTTTTCTGCACCATGGAAATTAGTGCCATTGTCGCATCTGATTTCTTTCGGACGTCCACGCCTGGCAATGAACCTTCTGATGGCAAGTATGCACGAATCCGAAGATAGACTGCTTGCCACTTCAAGGTGAATGGCTCTTGTTGTCATGCACGTTATGAGGACACCCCATCGCTTCACAATGCTTCTTCCAATTGTGACATACATTGGCCCAAAATAATCGATGCCTACAAACGAAAACGGGCGAGTAAATGATGAAAGTCTTGCCGGTGGAAGATTTCCCATCTCAGGTGGTCTTGGAGTCGCTTTCTGGTTCTTACATAATTGGCACATGTTTCGGACAGTCTTTGTTACAACTCGGAGATTTGGAATATAAAACTTTTGTCGGATTTCATTTATGACGGTCTCGTTATTGTGATGGTGATATCGTTCATGGTATGACTTAATTATTAGTGTGGTAATATGGTGTCGTTTAGGCAAGATAATTGGTCGTTTCAAATCGTTGGATACACCTACTGCTGCATCTATACGCCCACGAATGCGCAAGACTCCGTGCTCGTCTACGTATGGTGATAGTTTGAAAATAGGACTGGATTTCTCAACTTTACGTCGGCTCTCAGCTGGCAACGATTTATTTTCTGAGAGTGTCGCTATTTTGTCGGAGTAGCAATCGCTCTGGGCCACTTTGAAAAGATAGTTTTGTGCCTCGACATACTCTTCTTTTGTCAGGAAATTATTGGAGATTTTTGGTACGCCTCTTCGTTTCGCGGAAATATTCCAGATGAAGCGTAATACGTATACTTGTGCTCGTACGAGTCTATTCCATTTGGAAAATCGTTTAAACTGGATTAAAGCTGGTGGGATTTTTGTGTGATGCAGCAAGTGCGACGCTCTCATTTCTTCTTGGGTCTGATCAAAGTCTTTTAGTGGTGGCCATCCATCTTCAGATTGCATTAGAAACGACGGACCTGTAAACCAACGACTAGATGGATTAAATTCCGGTAATTTCTGCCATTTGGTGGCGTCGTCGGCGACATTTAACTTGGTGTTGACGTATCGCCATTGCTGCATTGTGGAATCTTCCAGTATTTCACTGACTCTGAATGCGACGAAAGGACGATACTTTCGATGATCCGATTGTATCCAAGAAAGTACCGTCTTGGAATCTGTCCAGTAGTATGCATGGTTGAAATCTATCGAGTGTCCTTCTTTGATGTTTTTGCCCAAACGAACACCGAGTCTAGCTGCTTCCAGCTCCAGCCGCGGGATGGAAACTAAGTTGAGCGGGGCAACTCGGGTCTTGGCTGCAATGATACGAGTTTCTATAAGATTAGCTTGACTTACCCTTATGTAGGCCACTGCTGCGAATGCATTTTCATCGACATCGACGAAAACGTGTAGTTGGGCTGATTCGTGTTGACTAAACCTGATGCCGTGTAGATAACATCTTGGGATCTGAACCTGGTTGATGTTCTTAAGGTGACGTACCCACAGCTGCCATTGTTGAAGATGTTCATCTGATATGCGGTCGTCCCAACCCACCTTGGACCCCCAGATTTCTTGCATGGGGGTTTTCAAGAAAACCATAAAGTTGGCGATGAATCCATGAGGGTCATATATTGACATAAGCACACGTAATACTTCTCGCTTTGTCGGTCTGTAGTTTTCCGACAGTTGTTCACGAAGATGTGATTTTGATGTCAGCGAAAATGTAAATGTATCTGGCGATGTGCACCACCACAAACCCAAAACCTTTTCCGCATCATTTTCGATTTTTAGATTTAACTTCCAGCGCTCGCAATGTTGTTCACCAAGTACATTAACGACTATAGATGAGTTCGAAATCCAATGACGTATTTCGAACCCTCCTCGTTGATGAACGTACTTCACGTCTCTAGCTAGTTGCACAGCTTCCTCCTCGGAGTCAACACTTTCTAAAAAATCATCAACATAGTGGTTGTGGATGATGGAGTTAGCGGCCCGTCGGAACTCGGATGCATACTCTTGCGCGTTTCGATTTTTAACAAATTGAGCGCAACTGGGTGAGCACGTTGCTCCAAATGTTAATACTTGTATCACGTAAATGTCCGGATTGTTGCTCCCTTCATTACTCCATAGAAAGCGTTGAGAATGTTGATCATAGCTGTTGACTCGCATTTGGTGGAACATTTCTCTAATGTCTCCACATTTTGCGATGCGACGTTCTTGGAAGCGAAATAGTATCCCAGTGAGTGGTACAAGCTGGTCAGGTCCCTTTAGAAGTACAGAATTCAGTGATGTACCATTGGCTTTAGCTGCTGCGTCCCAAACTATTCTTGATTTGCCAGGTTTGTTTTTGTTGGTGACGACGAATATTGGTAAGTACCACTTCCGGGGATAATGTTGGGATATTTCTTCTGAAGTCAGCTTGCGGATGTACCCTTTCGCTTGGCAGTCTTCGAACAATTGGTTTAGTTTAGAGTATGTGTTAGATCTGGATCTCGTTCTAACCGCTTTTTAAGACATTTATATCTTCGGAGTGCCATTGGAAAACTGTCGGGTAACTGTATGTCATCGTACTTCCATAGTAAAGCGGTTTCAAAGAAATTTCCCATTCGATGTGTCTGTTCTTCCAGAATTTTGCATGCTCGTTCTTCGTTTGCTGATTTTATGATGTCAATTTTTGTCACACCCAGGCTGTCCAGCGAGAAGTATTCCTTCAACATATGTTGTAGTAGCTCATCATTGCTCCTTTCACACTTGCAGATGTGGTAGCTGTGAAATTCATGGCTAATGACTGTTGTGCTTTTAATGTAGGTGGACTTTGGGCCATAGACCATCCATCCAAGATGCCACTGGAGATGTCGGATGTCCTTCTCGCACTTTCAAAGACGTACCTAATTTGGTATTGTCGAGCCCGATCAGCAAACGAGGAACTGCTTGGTGGTATGACGAGATCGGTATGCCTCGGAGATGAGGATGATGAAGAGCAAGTTCTGCGGCGTCCACACTTTGACTAGGAAGGCTTAAAGATTTCACTTGGGATGTATTTCATCTATACCGGAAATGTCCACGGAAATTATTCTTGATCCACTCTCCTCGCGGTGTGTACCTCCAGTCCATTTCAGTAATAGTGGCTCTACTTGGCCGGTTAGCTCCAATTCATCAGCTAATGAGTCTTCCATCATAGTAAGCGAAGATCCATCATCAAGGAATGCATACGCTCGTACCATCTTATTTCGACTGAACAGATTTATTGGAATGTATCGAAACAAAATTTCACTTTCATTGTAGCTATGTTTATTGCAGCTGTTATGTGTGAATTTTTTATTTGTAACTACTTCATTATGACCTGGTTCAGTGTTCTTGGTTTTGATAATTTGCTCGGGATTGATGTTGAAGTTATGGAGGAGTGAATGGTGTCTAAAAGTACATCCGTTTATGCCACAAACCTTGTTGACTTTACATTGTGCTCTGCGATGCGATTTTAGGCACATTCGGCATAAGTGATGTTGCTTTACTGCCTCCCAACGCTCGTTCCTGCTTAGTTGCAGGAATACACTACACTCATCTACAGATACGCAGATGTTATTGCAAATTTGACATAACTGCTTGCTGTTTGTGTTGTCGTGATGAGTTTCTGCATGTAAGTGAACGTGGCCTTTCTCTTTTGGGCGTTTGTAGCTTTTATACTCACTTAACACTAATGGTGAGTAAGTTACGTCGCTAATGGATTCTGCCATTTCAGACAACCACTCATCAAACCGAGACAAATTTGCAGATTTAAGACTTCTCTTGTGTACAGCCCACATCATTTTAAAATTTGTTGGCAGCATGTCAGTCAATTCTTGAAGCAACAGCTGGTTATTTAAATGATCGTGTAACGCAGAAGCCTCCATTGTCGTGCAAAGATTTTCAACAGCAAATGCAAACTCCACAATTTGATCTAATTTGTCATTTCGGAGTGGAGGACTTTGCCGAATTTTTTGCAAAATGGTGTTAATTATTAATTCTGGGCGTCCAAACAATGTTCGTAGTGTGGACATTATCCTTGGCACATTAGATGGTAGGGAAAGTCTATTTCTAACCACGTTAAGAGCTTTACCTTTAAGACACTTCCTGAGGCGGATCAGATTATCGTCGTTATTAAAACCACATACCTTTGTGGTGCTCTCGAATGTGCTAAAGAATAACGCCCACTCATCCGGATCTCCACTAAAGATAGGAAGCTCGGTTGGGAGCGACTGACGAGCTGCTATTTGATGCTGGTTTGGGTTCTGTATCTCTTGTTTAGGCATAACGTTATTATTGTTGCATTTATCAAAATATTGTAGATTGGAAGGGTGGGATATGAAATTTTTGGTTTGTGACTGTGGAATTTTAGAGGAAATAGGTGGTTGGGTTGAAAACTCTTGTTGATTACTTGCCTGAGGTGCGTTGAAAATTGCATTCTTGTCTGCATCATTACGTTGCTGTCCGGGCGTAAATCCTTGTTCATTTTGCAGCCATTGTCCTACTCGATTATGAGGTTCCTGTTGATCGCCATCCCTTGATGCCTCTTCGTCCTCTTCCTCCTGCATGAGAAGTTCAAACTTCTTCTGAAGATATTCTTCATCCCGTTGCTTCTGTAGTTGTCTGCGTTCTTCTAATAACCTAAGTTCGACTCTGGTGCGTTTTAAACGCTGTGATTTAATTGAACTGCGCACCACAGAAGGCGTTTTAGATTGAATTCCATCGTTGGGCAGAACCATTGTGGCACATTTTGCGCAACTCCAGTCTTCTTCTGAAATGGATGCGGTTACATTGACGCAGTTAAAATGAAACCACGCGTCACATTGATCGCATTCCACCATTTCATTCGTGTCGGCATTGTTGCACATGGCGCAGTTTCTGGATTCTAGATCTTTCGACGCCATACCTTGTCCTGACATTTTCGACATTTTGTTGCGTAAATGGCATATAATTTTGTTATTAAACAAATTCAAAATCCAAATTTTGTTAACGAAACTTCAATTTATTATAAAAATTCATTTTGTTACAAAATTAGTGGATTGCCTACTTCAGCTCCTAGTTGGCGTTGCAACGATCGAATGCCTTCAAAAAAAAGAACCTTTTTTTAGTTAGCTGTCAGATGGCTGTCAGTTGATTCAGTTCATTTTTATTCTTTCATCGCTGGAGTTGCCAACATGTATGTATATCCAAAAAAAGTTTCTTAAAAGGTTAACTTTATGACCCCTAAAAGAGGAAAAGGGACCACCTCGGCCCCAAACCTCACATTTTACATTTTAAACACAGATCGCGGACACAGCAACAATTGATATCCACAAGAGGGTGACTGGTATGTGCGTGATATACTCGTATGTAGATGTAAAGTAACTCTTTATGGGTAATACCAAGCTCGCTCAAATTTGTATTTATTGTAGTTTAGAAGCACAATAAAGCCGCTTTTGCCCACGAACTTCAGCGGAAACGTTCATCAACTTGACAAATGCACTTCTATTCATAAATAAATGATAGGTTTTTCATCTATAATAGGCTTAGTTACGAAAACGCATTATCATTTTTATATCTAAAATAATACAAGAGCGTGTTGGATCTACATCAAACACTTCTTTAGTACATATCATATTTATCGGACAGCATTGTAACTATCGTCTCGGCTTAAACTGTATTTTGTTGTAAAGCACAGAGTAACTCTATTATCAGTGCTGTAAGCTATTAAGCATGGTAGTCCAACAATGCATGCAAGACAAAACCTGCAAACAAAAAAAGATATCATTTATGCTTTGATCTTATTTAATAAAGTTAATTATTTCGGTTCTCGTTAAGCACTTCTGAGAACTAGAGTAGGAGAAATAAATGCTGAGCTGTCGAACACTATATAGTGTGCCGGATTTCAGTGAACACAATACCGAACAGTGAGAGGTGGAGTGGTTTTAATTCTGATGATAAAATTATTTCAATCCAAAAAAATATTTTTTAACGGTTTAGTACATGTTTATTCATTATTAAAATAATATAAACTTTGCGTAATATGTTTAAAAAAAAAAGAACCATGTAAATTAACGACTTTAAGCCGCCTGCACGGATTGCTTTTGTGAGGAGCTGATCTTGTCACCTAAACTAAGAGCCATACCCTAGAATTAAATTTAAGTTTAAACAAAATTATAAAACATACACTGGCGTGCATCTTACTTGACTCTTTGCTCGGATTCGAATGTGTCCTGTAACTTTTGATTCTGCATCATCTAATGGTTTTTCAATACTTAAATTGGCAAGAGCGCTTTCACCAAAAATGGATCTGAAAAGCAAAAAACAAAAGAGAATTAATCAAATCAAATTACCAAATCTATAGATTGTTCGATAAATAAACATACTTTGCATACATGTTGGCAGCCATAAAGCCACATTGACCTGATAGAGCTTTTTCGGGAGTTAAACATTTCATGTTAGTGCTTTTGAGAAGATGTTTCAAGTACTCATGCAAATCTGTGAACGTTGTATTGACAGTCACCTATAAAAATCGCAATAAAAGTTATCGTAAACTTTAAAGATATGAATGCTAGGTCTACCTTATTCTCCCACTCAAAATCTTGCCACATTTGTCGGAATTCAGTGTCCGTGCATGAAGCTGGAATGATGTAGTCCATAATGTCAATGTGAATCGTATTTAATACAACTACATTTGTGTTGATAGAAGTGTCATAGACTACATAAAAAAAGGAAAAGCAAAAACGTTATTGCTGGTGGTTTAAAGCGGTTTTTTTTTACCAATATTGCCGAAAATAATTCCGTTCTCTGTAGAGGACACTTTAACGTTGGCCTTAATATTGCAGAAATCATGTGGAGCCAGTACAACAGGATGAGGACGTTCGACAAGTTTTAAGTCACCTAAAGTGGCCAACTCCAAGGTACAATTTTGAAGAGTGTCATCTAAAGTGAAAAAACCCAACAAGTTTAACTTTAATTTCAGAAAAAAGGATCGCTTTTAAACCTTACTTGTTTGATTAACAATCAGAACGTCCAAAACAATATCATACTGATTGACATTGACATAGGCTTCGGCGTAGACCGGATCTGAAAAACCAGTAAGCTGTGTGACCTTATTCAATTTGTTGTTGGGCGATGTGATGTCACTTAGATTAGTGGATTTTGTGCCTGCCAAGGCTTGATTGAGGCTAGATTCGAAAACATTTTCACCCAATTGGTTATCACGACCATTGGATAACTGAGCAAACACAACTGGATCATCAGGCTGTACTTTAGCTGTTGCCTTCTGTTTTTCCTTAACGATGCGTTGATCTTCCTACATAGAAAATAAAATTTTGAAGATTACTAGGCTCATTTACTATTTTAGGCTTTACCTCATGTTGGGCATCTAACATTTTTCCCAGTGCTTCGCGACAAAAGTGCTTAAATACTTCAACAGTTTCTGGTGTCCTTTCACTTAGAGTTTTTAAACAAATAAATATTCTATCGGTATCATCATTTGTTATAGCTTTGGTGGGAAATCCAGATTTGCCCAAATGTAAAATTGAACTCATAATAAGCATTACCTGCGTGCAGAGTCGATTCTGTTGTATCTACAAAGATAATTGGTGTTTTTTTTTCGTTTACCAAACAAAAAAGTTCAATTTACTTTATCGTCCTCTAATTCAGAGAAGCGGAGAGCCAACTTTGTAAGTGTTGCTGAAAGGGATGCCCCAATGAAAAAATCTCCATCCATTAGGTATTGACGTAGGGGTGGTCGTTTTTCTTTTTTTACAATCCTGCAATAAAAAAGTGATTTCATGTTGCAAATAATATCTATATGTATGTACCACTTACGGAGCTAAACTAAAAGCACTTTGAGTTGCATATGTGCCATCAGAAGTCACCTTGTTATTGGGAGCTTCTTTCTGAGAATCAACCGGTTTTTCTTCATCTACTTGATCCCCAGCTAGACGTTTTTGCTCAGCTTCTACCATGGGAATTTCACCAAGGGTTTGAGTTATTACTTCGATAACTTCTTGAATTTGATTTTTCGAGTCGACATATTCTCCTAAAATCCAAACAGCAGCGCGATGAATTTTTGAAGACTTAATTTGTGGAAAAGCCTCAATAAGTTTTTCAATAATTAAACTTCGCAAGGATGGAAACTTTTGGATGGCTTCACGAATAAATATGAGTACATCAGCCGCTGCTAGCTCATTCGTGTCGGATAAGAATTCTACTAGTACAGGGATAACATTTGCGGCTACATCAGGGAATTTTATAGAACAACTGTGAAGTGTTCGCACCAATAACTGTCTGTACTTCCCAGTATCCTCATGTTCGACGTTATGAGTCTTTGAGACTTCTTTTTTTAAAACCAATACCATCTCTCCGATATTTCTTGATGAAACTAAATCCATAGCCAAGCCAAGGGTCTTTCGGCGAACTTCAATGTCTGGTGCAGCTAGAACTCTTAAAATATCCATAACTAGATCTTGCATTACCTTTTCCATATTCTCATGTTCTTTCATTGCAATTAAACGATCTAAAACGATGAGTTTCACATTATTATCACTTTCTTTTACTATCAATTCGATGTAACAGCCAGCTGCTGCTTTAATTGCTGTTGGAGCTGAAGATAAAGTAATTAAAGTTCCTGCGGCTTCATATCGAACGGCGTTGGATGAAGAATTTAACATATTATAGATGCATCGGATGAACCGAGATCTTTCTGCTGGATTTGCATGACAAACTTTGTAAATCAATTCTACAATGACCAATTGCAAAATGTCGCCAAAATTATTAACTTGATCAATGCAAGATGCCAAGTAATTTAATGCGCGTTCTTGATCAGCGTGCAGCAGCATAAGGAAAGCGTTTCTTTTACATGGCATATCTTGCTGGGTGTCTAAAAAGTTTGCAACTAACTCGGGCCCATCGGGTACCAGCCAATCAAAGTTCTTGTAGATTGTAAATATTGCCAACACAGCATTACGTCGGACATAAGAATGTCGGTGGTCCAAACATGCACGGATGGCTGGCATTAGAGGTTCTAATAGTTCTGGTTCTTTAAGTTTGCACAAAAAACGTAAAGTTGATCCACGAAGGAACTCATTTGGATGTTGTAAGTCCTAGGAAAAAGAAAAGCGAGAGGGATTGCTATTTTATAAGGCAATGTTGAACACACTATAAAATAGAGTGCAATTTAAGAAAATGCGAAAATGCTGGACTTAAAGACAAAAGAGTAACCAGTGAATAAACTTTTGTATAACAATTTGTGTTTTTGATTTGCAAAAAAAAATTTGACTTTAAATTACCTTTCTGTACGCATCACAGACAAGTATCATTTCCTGTAGTAACTTCCCATCAGAGGAAGTTTTTGGTACTATCTCCCAAAAAATCAACAGCAGCTTTTTAATTGTATGATTCTGCAGCGGCAATACAAATCGAATAATCGTCATCAAAAGGCCTGAAAGACGTTCTCCATTTAATAATAATTGTATGACTTTTTTCAATGTTTCGATTTTTAAGTTCACATCCCCCTTTTCTAAATCTTGCTTAAATTGCATCTCATTGAATGGCTCTATTTCAGCCGAATTGATTATTGTATAGCAAGGACCTTCAGCGAATGCCATTTTGAAGGTTTATCTCTTAGCGAAGTAGATTAATTGTAGAACTTTAGCAGAGAAACAAGATATATTGTGAAATTCTGATCTAAAAATGAGAGAAAAATTTTCCTTCGCTAAGAACTGACACCAGAAAAAACAAGTGATGTTTAGCCGATTGACGTGTCAAATTCTTCATGTGTCAAATTTCGGAGACGATTGTTAAGTGACATCTTGTGGTAAAAATTAGAATGTCTACATTCAGGAGTGTTATTATTTACCTAAATAATAAATATAAATATTTTGAAAGAAAGGGTTAAAATAAATATGTGTAATCGAGATATGTAACACAAATCAATTACAGAATACATGATGTCTGATAAAGATGTGGAATAAAACCTGTATACAAAGGAGAACACGTGATTACTGCACACGATTCGTTGCTGCAAAACATAGCGTATTGTAATCTGGTATAAACTCAAGCCAGTAAAACAGTAAAATAATACATTAAGTGCAATACAAGTTCGATTAAAATGTACATAAAATATGAGGACTGTGGACAAAGGACAATGGTCTAACTACGAGTCTGAGATCTCCCGTTTAGAAATAATACGGGTAATTCTCATTGGAGAAAACTGCCTACCATTATTATGTAAGTAATAATTATTAATTAATTTACAATAAAGTTGTCAGTTTAATAATAAATGGAGAAAAAAGCACATCGAATTTCTGAATGAAGCACGATACCGATACATAATATTTTAATTGTTGAAATAACATTTAACAACTATCTAATAATAAAACTGTTATTTTTTATAATACTCGTATATTTCAATGCAGAATTAATTATCAAATAGCTGTCCTTGTTAGGACAATTGATGTAGTAGTAGTAGTTCATTTATTAGTATAATAATACTTCAAAAACAACTTGGAAATATAAGTACAGGTATATATATAGTCAATAAAGTTATTTTAAACAGTAATTCAATTATTTACTTTAATAAAATTAATACACATTATTTTGCATAATCTAAAATTGTTTTCGTTTTTTATATTGCTTGGCAAGAAATTATATAAAAGTATTCCCTTATATAAGAGTGTGTTTTGAGCGGCTGTAGTACTCTGATGAACTCTGCAAGAATTGTGCTTTGGTACACATTCTGATATCCGCTTTATTTTTTTCTTCGTGGCTGCACTTTTTTCCTTTATAGTTTTAGTACATTGTTCAACGCTACGCTGCACATTTTGTTCCGGACGCATGACTGCTATGGAAAGTAGATCTTTAAATATAAGAGAATGATGAGATAATAAAAATATCACCAACGCCAAAAGAGAATCTATCTTCGCAATCGACACTATGAACTAAATTCGTATTCGGGATGCAAAAACCGCAAAAGATTTAGAAAGTAAATCTTCTTACAGCGTTAATATTAACGCCTTTCGTAAATTGCAGCAGAGTTGACGAATATGTCAATGAAATTATGACGACTGCTCACAAAATGAAGTGACTGAAATTCGACGTAGGAGCGAAGTAGGTTGATAAGCTGCTATTTTCCAGAGGTCCAGTATAAGGCAATGTTATTTGAAAAGGGCTTGGTAAAGGATTTCTACCAATCACTTTTTCTATAGTGAAGATGAAATTGCGTTGATAGCCGCCAACTTAGTGGTTGTGTTATTAATGTCTATGCTAATGGAAAGCTTTTGGTAACAACTAACGATGAGATTAAATTTGATATTATTGTAGATCGACTTCGGCAGCATGCAGTCATGAGCCTGCAGGGTTGTAGCATCGGCGCGCGTAAGTCGCATGAGATACAAGAATTTGAGTCTTCTCTGAAATATCCAAGCAACAGGATCTAATTTTGACCAATGTATTAGAAATGTTATGTTCTAATAAACTAGGATAAAAAAAATTACTATAGTGCCAGAATTTTTTTTTCTGCAGGAATAGAGCACTTGGACAAAGAACTGGTCCATTGTACATGTATTGATATGTCAATAATACATTTGACTAACATTAATAAAATTTTCATTCACTTCATTAAAATTGCCATTATTTATTCTATTGACGCCCATATAAATTTGTCACAAATAATCGATACATAAAATTAACAGAAATATTCAGTTGCAATATTGGAACCCAGAATATTTCCGGATATTGACAAATGCTCCTGTTTCTGTCAACGACGAAAGAAGCTACACAAGAAGAGTAAGAAGTGACAGAAAACGAAATATTCATTTAGCTTGATCCTTCTTTATTAATTTTTTTAGGTCTAGCTAAAATCCGAGGTGGATTTCGATTAACAGCTCTTTTCATTTAGCGAGATCCTGCGCTAATTGCCTCTAACTGCGCACACCAGGTTGATTAAAGTCCGCTTCTACTTGAGAGCTCCAACTAGGGCAAGGTCTTCCTTTACAACGTTGTCCTTCAGGAATTGATTAATAGACTCTCCCGGCCGCTATGTTGCTATTCGCTCAACATGACGAAGTCGATTAATTTCGGCGTTTCTGACAAGGACAGTGTCGTTTTATAGCCCATAAAATTTCCGTTTCTGCAAACTGAAACACAAATCATTCAGACAACTTTTCTCTCGGAGCAACCAAGGGTATTCTACACTACTTTCTTTGTTGTTCGGGTAGGGACTTTCAATTGCCTTTTTTTAGTCCAAAGGAACAACGATTGGAAAGAGTGATCCTTCACTTAATCTATGCGGTAGTTTCATTATACGAATTTACAGCAGATCCCAGATAAATAAAGGCCTATCACTTCAAATCACTGATTTCTCCCCATGATGTCGAAGCGGTCAGTGTATGCGAGCGATTGTACAGAGATTTAAAATAGTATGCCTCTGAATTTCGCACAATTCTTTCAAGAATGATGTTGAAGAAATCACATGACAGTCCTCTTGAAAAATATTTTTTTGATATCAAATATTCTGACCTTTATGGAGTAGCCAAAGTCAAAACTGGACATATGTATTTCTATAGGTCGTTTCTATAAATTGTTCTTGATATCGATGAACAGATGATGAGTATCATAGAGTTTTATGCGCTCGTACATTACGGTAGATGGCTTGCGCAGATGGCCACCCTTTTTTTACAAATCGGACAAACATTGCTTAGGTTTCATTCACTGGGTAACTTTTATTCGAAAAGATTTTGCACATGAGCTGGTGCAAGTACATACTAATTTATTTTCCACAAGCTTAAATAATTCGGCAGGGAGTAACATGTATTCAATATGTTTGAAGTCTTTGTATTCAATTGTATTAACTGTAAAAATGTTTTGAGAAGGCGGCTGCTGTAAATTGGTCATATAATGCTAACTTATCCAAGCCGGTTACCCAGAACAAGTCTAGTAAGGTTGAAGTACCAATACCAGAGAAGTGAGTCGGTAAACTTGTATTTAAGGAAAATAAATTGAATGTATTCATGATGTCCCAACAAACAATCAAATTTGAACTAGTAACAGTAATTTCTTCCATGATAAAAAAATCAATATTTCTATTCGCCCCATTAAGCGTACTCTATATTGAATTATATCAGCAAGGAGATATTCAATTTCATTGTGCAGAGGGGATCCTAATTGCTTTTTGTACTTAATAACTTTCCTAATAATTATTGCAACGCCACCACCAACTCGTCTCTTTCTATCATAACTCACATAACTCATCTTTCAGATTTACTAGCAGCCATGTTTTGGTAACACAAACTGCATGGACGTTAGACTCCTCAAATAGATCTCGTAACTCGTCAATTTTAGGCATTAAGCTTGTGTGTGACAACCTTAACATCAGTTTTTCGACTACTTAAAACTTCGATCATAGTACGCAATACTTCACTGTCACTCATTATATAGGGTCCGCCATCTAATGTTTTTTTTTTCAACTAGTGCTTATTTCGTGAATGGTAACACTTAGCTCATGTCTGATTTGACAGATAATTAGTTTTATACTTCCACTGAACGAATATGGTTGTGTATACGCTTGAACAACGCTGAGAATGTGGGTCTGCGATCGACTTAGAGAAGATGCCGATTTTGCCAAAAAAAATCATCTTTTCAGATGAAGCTCATTTTGCTCTTGGCGGGTATGTAAACAAGCAAAATTGTCGCATTTGGGGCACAGAAAACCCGCACACATACATTGAAAAGCCGATACACCCAAAACGAGTCACTGTTTGGTGCGGATTTTGGTCCAGAGGCATAATTGGGCCATATTTTTTTTTGCCGTTACAGTCAATGGCGATCGTTATCGGGCCATGTTGAACGAATTTTTGTTCACAAAAATTGAAGAGGAGGATATTGGCAACATTTGGTTTCAACAGGACGGCGCTACGTGCCACACAGCCGAAGCTACACTCGATGTTTTGCGCCCTGTTTTTGAAGATCGCATTATCAGCCGCAGAGCTGATGTCGTTTGGCCACCTCGGAGCTGCGATTTGACACCGTTGGACTTTTATTTGTGGGGTGCCGTAAAAGATAAGTGTTACGCCGACAAGCCAGAGACAATTGACGCTTTAAAGGACAATATTCGTGGAGCCATTGGTGAAATACAGCTGCACACAATCGATAATGTGCTTAAAAATTGGACCGATCGTGTAGGCTACTGCATGGCCAGCCGAGGCACCCATTTGAATGATATTATTTTCCATTATTAACCGGAAGGATTGTACTTTCAAATAAAAGAAGAAATTTGAGAAAATATTCAGTAGTTTTTTTTATAGCATTTTCAAAAAAAAAAAAATTTTTTTGGCGAACCCTATATATACTTTATTTTTTATTATTAGTCACAAAATACTTTGTATTCTATTTCGATATTTTAAAATTTGATTCTAGATATACATATGTACATATATGTATGTATATTATTCACATATATGTATTATTATTAAGATAGTTAAAATCGTAACAATTTTATTTATTTATTTTTAAATAAGAAAATAAAAATACTCGTAAAACAAAAGTATAAAGTATAAAGAAGAGGAAATGTTTCAGGCCAATTGCTCTAATTTAAAAATTATAAATGGTCCAATTCAAGTGTTCCGCTTGTAAAAAATTGAACAAGATGTTCAAAGGCAGAACTTTCATGCCTACGCTAATGTGAACAGGCACAATACTGCCAATCAGTACAGTTGATTTGGTTTGGTGACACTTAACATTATTTGGAATTCTTTAACTGCAGAGCTCGATGTAGTATGAGCTGTCCCGATGAATTAAACGGCTAGAAGAAAAACCAGCATCACGCAAGCATATTTGATGGTTTGTTTTTCTTCGATACTCCAACATTGAAGTACCACCAAGTTACAAACAGTGGACGGCACACAGTGGCACATAGCGATGTGGGTTGAACAAACGAAATTCACGAGCGTGCTGCACGCTGGTCCGAGAATATACATAGATGCTGAGAATATGGCATTTGTTAGAAAGTACTTTGGTTTTGAATTTTTTTTTTTCGCTGAAATTTGTTCATCTATTAGAAAATTAGACATATCTAAGTCAATGGTTATACATCCCTATAGCCTGTGGGTAGTAAATCTTGTTGCTCAAGCTATATTTTGTACTAGCAGAAAATACATGTACACATGTTCGACAAAAAAATATTTTCAAATACTAAAAACATAATTTTGGAATTAGCTTCAGGTTAAGGCGTAACTTGGGTTCAAGGAATGTTGTTCAAATGATGAAAGCGAATTGAGCTCACAACCCCCTTTATAGCTGTTAACTAAACCGAATCATAAATACACTTGCCTATAATAAAGTCTAATGGGAATTAGGTATTTAAGTCGTCTGATTGGACCAATGTTTAATCTCTTCACTCACTGTGTTTTTTTTTATAATTTTTTTTTGTATATAATGGGTTTCCCATTAAGCACTATACATTTTTATTTTGGTAATAAATTTGAATAATTTGTAAACGTTGCTCATTCGCTGACTAAAGGATAGGCATTGACAAGCACAGGGGTAATAACAGTTCCCATAGTTCTTAATGGAAAACCCTGTATATGTCAGAAATATGTATACATATATATTTGTTTTTTTTTTTTCGTTTTTTTGGTCGATGAACTTAGTGACTGCATGATATAAATTTTAACGATATGCAGTTATTGCAATTACCTGTTCTGCATTTTTGGGTCCATGAAAATTATTTGTGTTCAACTGATTTGTACAGGCTAATAATAGAAACAGTCTTGTTGATTAAGAACAAGCTCACTTTAAACGGGATATTATTATTAGTGACTTTCGACAATTATATAAATATAAGATATAACGTTAAATCTTTTGACATTTTTAGGATCTTAAATTTTTCATAGTCACAATCTATATTACTGCCCAGTGTGGTCATGCCCTAATAAAAATTATTTCTACAATTTTTAAGCGAACATACTCATCCATCAACAGTTTGGCATTTGTCACTTGTATTTTTTTTCGTCTCTTCATTCGAAGGGGAGTAAATTTCACTAGACTACCAAAAGAAAAACAAGAAAAAAAGGTCTTTAACCTAAGAGAACTTTGTGCATTTCTTTTAAAACATTTTCTAAAACTCCTCCAAGAAAATATAGCAGTAATGCACTAGTATTTGCAGCCCTTCTAAAAGCTTTGATGTTAAAAAAAGAAAGAAAATTAGAGTAGAAACCCAATCGTCATTCGTTGCGGAACAATGGCATCTTCTCAACAACAGAAGATCTCCAGCGAAAACGATGCCACCAGCATGGAATATCATCTGGAACAAATGCATATTGGCAATGAAAACAAGGCCAAGGAATACAATCGAGCACCGGGTGCTATAGAAACGTTTATTCGTGACAGTTACGTGGGTGCGGCATCAAAACCCCAATCAAATGAATCGTATAAAATCTACGAAAGGAACAATATAATCGCCGCGTCAAAGTATGCCACCCCTAAGCCAGTAGAACAATTAGCCCTGAACAATGAGAAAATGTATGAACTTAAGCAACGGCACTCGCCTGTTTATGAGAATTTGGACTTTTATACTGGTGCACAGTTCGATTCGAGCAATACTCGGGCTCAACCACAATCGCCTCAGAGCAATTATGGTAATAATAATAATAATAATCGCGTACAGTATCTACCAATGCAGGGAGCAGTGAACTCTAGATATGCTCACACCCCTGTACCAGATATTGATCCCACTCCGATCTATGAAAATGTTATACCTCATTCCGGTAGGTGTTGCAGTTGCATTTTGTTTTTTTTTAATACTTGACTTGGATTTTATTTTAAGGCCAAAGAGCTCAACCACAGGCCTCTCCTGCCACTACAACAATTTACCAACAAGCTGATATGCAGCAACAACATTCGCCACATCACTCTTTGGATTCGTCGAATTGCATTTCTAATCATACTGATGGCTCACCTCAATTAGGGCCAAAGCATCGTCGCAGTACCTCCAACACATCACTTAAAACTAACGAGACAGCGATAAGCGCATCACCAAACCAACGTTATCGAAACTTATCGCTGCCAAGCCATCTCATGTCACCAAATAGTGGGTCTTCCAGTAAAGTTTCTGATTATCAAGCACAAAATATAAAAATGAATCAGATTCCACAGGTGAGTGTTATAAATTTAATAAATCATTTGGAATGCAATAAAATAAAATAAATATATATTTTAATTTGCTTTGTTGCAGTCACCAATGCATCACATTCCAAATAGATTAGCATCGCCAAAACCATCAACTATGGCACCCAGTCCAATGGGAATTAATATCTCTCTTAACCCAAACTATATTGAAGATATAAATAGTTCCGATTACGTTTGCATGACAGCTAATTTAAATAGAAAACCACCAGCACCAGCACCAGTACCAGTTCCACTCCCACAAAAGGAGGCACTAAGTCAGCCTAAGGATATGATACAACAACAACACCAACAGCTTCAACAGACTGCAATGGGGGTGGAAAGAGCAAACAGTATTGGAATGAGGTCACCGTCATTGCCACCGACAACAACCTCTCCAACACCTTCACAGGGCAGCACTGGTAGTTTAGTTTTATTTTTTCCATTATGATATTTATTTCCTAGAGGAGTTTTATTTTTGTTTTTGAAGGTCTTTCGAAAAACCTTTTACCATACAGTGTTACACCACCCCGTCCGGCTGGCCCAACTGAAGCTCAACGAAAAATCGAAGAACTGACACGCCAACTGGAAGAGGAAATTGAATTGAGTGAAGAGCATGGGGAGTATTTCGGTGAGTCAATAGCTTTATAGTGAGGTGATTCATTAATTTTAGATTTTAATGAGACTTTGCATGAAACAATGTTATCTTTACACATAATTTTTTGTCCTTGAAATAGTTTTTATGATATTGGAATGGATTTAGGAGTAATTGACAAAGTAGTGTTTGGAATGTGCTCCTTGACATTTTATATTTTTCTTCTTATATTAACCATTGGAATATTATGTATTACGCTTATAAAAAATCTAATGCTACATATTTTTTCAATATATCTGCATTTGCGAACTTTAGCACTATTCTACATGCCGCTCTATTTTGAATCACCTTTTTACTGAGGCAATTTGCTTATGTTTTTACTTATGAGTGATTCAATCATTTTCCTTTCGGGCTCTTCTTTGGCCCTTGGGGGAGGGAACTTGAGATCTTATTGATTTTTGAATGGTATTTTTCGATGACCTTCCTTGAACATGCTGATTTGCTGAGCCTGAAGTTTGTCCACTTTCGATTTCTTCATGTATACAGCTCCGCGAATCCGCGAATCGTGTTTTGTTACACCCTCTGAAAACGGTAACATTTTCATTTCCTTCACTGTTATATTTCCTTGATATATTTCGTAAATGTTGCAACATTCCAATGAGTTCGTTAAAGCTGGAAGACTGACTGTCTTGTATAACAAAACTTTACCTTGACTCTATGTGCGAAATCGACATCTCAATTTCCTTATTAAGTAGTGCCAGAGTCTAATTATTTGAATTTTTCGCATTTCGGGTGGATGACTCCTTCTAAATGATGCCAAGAGTTGAGTTTGCGCGTTAATAATAATAATGCAGATATTCGGTCTAAGTACAACTGATTCGTAACCGGTATCTTCATCCAATTATTAAGGGTTGCCTGAGCGGGTGTCATGGTTTTATCATGCACCATCATCGATGAAAAGAAGAGATGCCGTTCCGGACTCATTAATGTACTGCTTAAATAGAAATTCTTGCACGCCATTAAATAGCAACTATTTTTGCACACTGCTTCAGCGAGTCGCCCTTGAGCTTCGAATTCTCCGGTTATTCGCGCTGCGTATTTCCTTAATTTTTACCTCGATTTTAGATTGATGAACGTTTAGTTCATCAGGCTTTACGACTGGAACATCTTAAACACATCAAACATAGCATCTTGCAATGTTTCTTGTTTTCTGGACTAGTCAGCATATAGTAAGACTTTTAAGATCTACGGACATTTCTTTATCAAAGACAAGAATTTGAAAGCAATTAGTTTAAGGGACTTAAAGTAGCAAAGGTTGCTGTTGACCAGTATTCGACGAATTGACTGCTTAATGGTCGTAGGCGATGGAAGAACTTTTCTTATATCATCTCTGCAAAAATCCAATTTTCAAATCAAAGTTTTTTTTTTTTTTTTTTTAATCGTATCATCGGTACTATTTCTTAGTGCTATCCGATTGGCTTTTGAATTCATTTGTTTGCATATATCATGATTTTGATTAGCTTTACTCAATATTATGAATAATAGGACGTGTGGTGTTATATATCTGATTTGTTATTATAGATTATAGAGTCTTCTATGATAGACTCTAACATATGATGCGTTCGTTGTATGTTGTTCTTTGATTACGTTAATTACTAAACAGCGATATGTCAGATTACTGGGAGGCATAGTTTGCGACTATATCACCCTTGATTATGCTGATGATGCTACAGCTTTATAATTCTTTTTTTAACACAGCTTTTTCCGTTTTCTTTTGTATATCAGGTATTTGTCATACATGCGGTGATAAAGTTAAAGGCGCTGGCCAGGCTTGCCAAGCTATGGGGAATTTATATCATACCAATTGCTTTATATGTTGCTCATGTGGGCGGGCCTTACGTGGAAAAGCATTTTATAATGTTCATGGAAGAGTTTATTGCGAAGAGGATTACATGGTATTTTATATTACTATATGTTATAGGATAGACTGTTTAATATCTGTTTTTAATTTTTTAGTATTCTGGATTCCAGCAAACTGCTGAGAAATGTGCAATATGCGGCCACCTTATCATGGAAATGGTATAAATGTGATACTTATTCACAAGGCTTTCACTTTGGGAGGTGTATATTAATCATTTAATTTTTGATTAGATTCTTCAAGCTATGGGAAAGTCGTATCATCCTGGTTGTTTCCGCTGTTGTATTTGTAACGAATGTCTAGACGGTGTTCCATTTACCGTGGATGTTGATCATAAGATATACTGTGTAAACGATTACCACAGGATGTTTGCACCAAAATGTGCTAGCTGTGGAAAAGGTACATAATTCAATTATTTCTTTATACTTAACATTAAATTACTGAATTTAAGGTATAACTCCTGTCGAAGGAACTGACGAAACAGTTCGTGTTGTTTCAATGGATAAGGATTTTCATGTAGACTGTTACATCTGTGAAGAATGTGGAATGCAGCTGACAGATGAACCAGATAAACGTTGCTATCCGCTGGACGGACGCCTTCTCTGCCGAGCTTGTCATTTACAACGATTGGCCCTTCAAGCATCACCACATTCTAGGCATACAGAACCTGTATGTGCTACATATCAGTATATGGGTTAGGGATATTCAAATTGGAAAAGCGGTACCAGGAATAACCAATTCCATAAACAGTTGTGCGTACTTATATTAAGACAGAGTTGATGTTCACCAATTTTTAAATTGAACTTATTCAAAGGCCAAGGCGTTATATATGTATATTTATTTAGCTAAATAATATTTTAAGTAAGAAAACCTTATGAAAAGACCTTTTACGGAAAGTACTTGTATGCTTAACTAGACATTTAAAATTTCGCCTATACAACTTGCAATTCAAAAAGACAGAAGTAGTATGTATTTTAATTTTATAAAAGACAAACGGCGACACACATGTGAGTATGTATCACGCACAAAGTTGTTATATACATATGTAGGTTTCGATAAAACTAATTCAGATTTTTTTTTAATGATGGCAACAAGCTACTATTTGAGATGTTATTTAGATTTGTCAATATTGAAATTGTAGAATTTTTTTTACATGCAATTAAATGATATTCCACTATCTATAGCCAAATGCCTTTGGTTTTAGAATTACTAAACTTTTTATTATATCTTGGGTGGAAATTAGTATTGTAAGCAGCTAAAGTAACACGTTCCAAACACCCAATGTTTAACATTAAATAAACAAATTACATAAATATGCAAACAAAATGTTTTCATTCGGTTCGTACGTATGTTAATAACGCATGCAAAATGTTTGCGCTGATAAATCTCAGTGTATCAAAGAAGTGAGCCAGCAACTGTCAAATGTATATTATGTTATAGTTATTGGGAATATTGTAACAGTCCGCACTAGCTAAACAAAATATGTATACATTTTTTGAACGCGACGACGCAGCAAGGAATAATTTAATGTCGTATCTCGGTGCCGTTTAAATGCATACTCCAATTGAGCGACAGAATAGTATCGATCCAGAAAAGAGGAGGGGAAGAACATCAGAAAATAAATTGCCTACACATTCTTCCGAGGTTGCATACTTAGTTATGTACTTGCTTAAGTTCGGGGTGAACCTGGACCTCAACTAATAAGCCTCTTCAGTTAATCCGGTCTTCAGCTAATTACCTCCACTTGTGCACTCTATGTCGGTTGAGGAGCTCCATTACTACTCGTGTGCGCCACCTAAGGTCAGGTCTTCCCCTACTGCGTTTTCCCTCCGCTTTATATTCGAAGACTCTGCAGGCCGGAGCATTGACGTCTATTCGTTCTACATGTCCTAGTCATCGCAGGACACTGATGCGCAGTTTTCTCACTACGCCGACTTCGCTGTACAGCTCGCATAGTTCTTAGTTGTATTTTCTCTTCCGATGTTGTGTGTTTCTTCTGGTTGATAGGATATATTTGGGTTTGCCCTCATTTACCCCTAAATCCACTAGAGAACGGATTAGTGACAGCCCGCTGAGCTCACTCAATTACGAAGCGCTGTACGCTAGTTGCACAGACTTTTGAAAGATAGTGCATTATTTCAGTCACATGACAGCGCGTCATCTCATCTAAAACTTTTATTGACATCAAAGTTATCCGTTAAGTCGTTACCCACCTTGACGGAGCAGCGATGAAAATTTTCACTCGCATATAATTCGTAACATACTCAATTTTTTCGGAAAGGTAGCACTCAGACACGAGGCTGCTTCATTGAACTCCAAAGCCCTTAGTTGGTTCGTTACATCTTTTTAATCTCTTCCGTACAGGGTTGTGAGCGGTTTAACGGTGTAGGCCGGTATAATGCTACTGGCCGGTCATTTTAGCCTGCATGAGTAAACCTTTACTAACCTACCGGGTACCACCACTGGGAGGTAAGGTAAGCACTTCGCTACGAAGTTGATTGTTGCACTACTGACCCACTCCACGCACGCAGGTCCTCGATCGAAACAAAATACGAATATTTTATAAGAATTTCAAACAAGGGGTTGCGGGAGTAACATACGTTTTTCAGCGTAAAAAAAATCAAATTTATGAATCCCAGGCAATAGTATTAGTTGTACCACCCTAAATGTCCGTTTTCACTTCAGTTTGAAATCCCAATCGGTGCTAAGAATATAAAAGGATAATGTTTGCATACTGTACAACCGCAAGGAAAATCACGATCCTACATGTTAGACAAAATGAATCATTCAATTTGGATGATAATAAACAACAATTCCGTTTACTTAACATAAAATAAATTCGAAAAAAATTTGTCCTTTCTGAGCTGTTCAATGCAGCAGAAATTGCTTTCATAAGGAGTTCATCTGGAAAATATGGTCAGAAAAAAGTATCTCCGATGAATCAAACTTCAGCATTCTTTGCCAAATCCTCAATAAAATGATGCATCAATTGGCTGCACTCTTCATTAAACCAGGGAATTCATGCGAGTGGTTGAGTGAAAGCACAAGTTTTAACCCAGGTATTTTAGGGGCTAAAGGGCTACTTTTCTACCCCACTGTTAACAGTGCAAGCAGTTTGACAATACATTTGACATGTCTTAGCTTCAGTTGAAGTTTTGAGGTTATACATTTCGCGGTAAACTTTGAGAATTGTGTTTTATTCGAAACTCCCATAAAATATTGTGCAGAAAGTTTTAATAATGGATTTCAGTTCTCTTTTGCAACAGGCTCAACGCCTAACAAATGAAACACAAAATTCCGAAGAGCTTCCTCGTGTAGAAAGAACTATTTCTCAAGTTTTACAAGCCACTCAGGAATTGCATTCACGCGTTACTCAGACTGGCGCTCAGGATATCCAGGCGTAAATAATTTTGAACTTCATACATTTGTGTGAATAATCATTTCTTTTTTATTTTAAAGGCATATTTTACTTGGCTCACGGGGAATAGACCTGCCGAAAATATCACAAAAACTTGAAACACTTAGTACAAGGAAAACATTCGAACCGCTTGATCCCATTGCAGACACTGATATACAAAGTTTCTTAAAAAATGAAAAGGAAAATGCTATATTGTCAGTTATCGAAGAAGTGCATAAAAATGTAAGTTTAGACCATCCTACAGTTTAAAAATATTAACTTTACTTTGGCATTATCTGCAGTCATACCAATCTGCTCAAAAGCAAAAATGGGAACATATCAAAGCCGACTGGCGTCAAGAAAAGTTAAAATTATTAAATGCTCTTATTGGGCCTTCGCAAAACTGGATTGACATCCAAAAGATGCCGGAGCAGACTATCTTAAATGAAGCATCCGGGACTCGATCTTGTCTCAATAACATTGTGAGATAATCTATATTATTTTGTTTTTTTCTTGTTTCACCTTGTTCATCTGTTAGGAAATGGCGTATGCTCGTGAAGTTTGTGAGTATAATTCATTAGTAAATAAGGGCGCCCTTCGTCCAAATCTTGTACAAAAATTCGCAAGAGTAGCTGAAAATTTTGATGACCAGAAAATCTCTGAAATTTGGGAGATCATGAAGTATATGGTTAACGTAACTCCTGTTTCAAGAAATCGCGATCCGATCCAGAGTCGGTGTCAAATTCATCAGTTCATTGACCAAGCTAAGAAGTATTTGGAAAATAGATATAAACTTTACATGTCGACGATTATTAGTGGTAACCTCCGCGAGGCACAAAGAGGCGGTATTCCCAGTATTTTCAACTTGGTGTCATCATTCGTTGGTCTGACATTGAGTCAGGGAGCTTGTTTTGGTCTTCAAGATGTCACCATAGATGGCAAGCCTTTGTGGCCAATGGTTTACTACTGTCTTCGTTGTGGTGACTTACAGTCTGCTTTGCGTTGTATGCAAATGGGGGGGTAAGCGTAATATTTTTGTTTGTTTCTATTTTGGCTCACTTATTTTACATTAGTGCTGGGCATGAGGATTTCATTCAAGTTTTGGAAGACAAAATCAACAAACCCGAGCAAAAAATCAACTCTAAATTGGAAGGTCAGCTTAAACTGCACTATTGTAACAAAATCAAAAATTCAACAGATCCATTTAAGAAGGCTGTAAGATCAATCGGTTTAGGTGTGCCTATAGTTATTTTAACTTAATTTGTATTTAATGTTCTAAAGGTCTACTGCATTATTGCTGGGTGTGATATAAACGAACAACATTTGGAAGTAGCCAAGACTACAGATGATTTCTTATGGATTCAGCTGTCTATTCTACGAACAGATTCACCTGACAATTCGGAGATTTTAACATATTCAGGATTGCAAACAATGATTTTAGAAAAATACGGAGAGAAACACTTTAATGCTGGGGAACAACGTCATTTATATTTCCAAGTTTTGGCGCTAACTGGACAGTTTGAAGCTGCTATTGAATTTCTATCACGCACTGAGAAATATAGAACTCATGCCGTACATATTGCGCTGGCTTTGAATGAGATGTTTCTTTTGGGTGGACCAAGAAACGTTCAGGAACCTTTACGTAAGTGTAATATGTGAGATATTTTTTAAGAGATGGTGTAATTAGTTTTTGATTTTTTATATAGTGTCTGTTGACATTGAGGATCCAGTTCCAATGCGTCGGTTGAACGTCGCACGCCTTGTTATGTTGTATGTCAAGAAATTTGAAATCACTGATCCAGCAGAGGCGCTACAATATTTCTTTTTCTTAAGAAATCTGAAAGATCCTGAGGGTCGTAATTTATTTCTCGTTTGCGTTAGTGATCTTGCTATTGAATGTCGCAATTATGACCTGATATTTGGTAAAATGCAATCAAATGGAATTCTTGTAGGGTAAGTAAACTATTTTGATTCTCTTGAGTAGATAAATACTCCTACAGTGTTGTTCTTTTAGTGGATTGTTTCAACAATTCGATTGTGTTGAGTTCGATACACGAACAGCAGCTGGCATGGTTGCAGAAGACCTAGTCAAGAAGGGAATGTTTGAAGATGCCATTAAAATGTTCGATATTGCCGGGGTATGTAACCTCTAAATTAACTATAATCAATAATATTAATTGTGCAAAATTTAATAGGTTCAAGGACAAGCATTACGGTACACTTCTATTCTGCTCTCCCAAGTCGTACATCAACATTCGAAAAAAGGTTCTTTACGAGAACGTTTACAAGTCCTTGCGTCTGATTTTAATGATAGGCTAAAAGGTAATAGGTACAGATGTTTTTAATTGCATAAAAAATTAAAGCAATATTTTTTTCTAGGAAATAAAATCGAATGTGAACCACAAATTGTTGCCACCTTTAATTTACTTAACGAGCTGGTTCAGTTCTTTGATTTCTATCATGAGAAAAAATATCATTTGGCTCTAGAAGTTTTGGCAAATACTAAGCTTGTCCCAATGTCGATGAACGATTTAGAGGATTCTATAAATAATTTTAAACGTATTGGTGGGGAAATATGTAAAGTCTATCCAGATATTCTTTTGGCAACAATGGACATCCTCTACAGTCAGTATAAAAGTATTCGTGGTAAGGAAGGTAGCGGTTATATTGACAGTGGAAGGGATAGGGTAAATTTTAGTAATTTATTACAAATTTGTTGTATGTTAAGTTTGCAAATTTTTTTTAGCAACTGGCCCATTTAAGAGAGAAAGCTAAGGCCCTAACAAACATGGCTGCCACAGTTCCTTATCGGATGCCAGGTGACACAAATAACCGTCTAGTACAAACGGAGATTTTAATGCATTAAGTTTGTTTTTGTATTTTTTCTTTCTATTTTAATAAATTATTTAAGAAAATAATTTCTGTTGGTTTTCATAGGGCAGCGTCAAACAGTTTGAGGACAAAACTATTGATGTCAACCGCAATCAATAAATGTTGGCGCCTTCACACGATTTACTCGATTCCTAGTTAGCTGCCTCCAGTTTTATATGCCAATTTGGTTCAGATCGTCTTGCTGCGTCATAGGACCATTGGTGGTCGTGATCTAGCCATCTCAGATGCTGCAGACGTATTTTGCTTTTCTTTTATGAATAGGTTTGTGTATCTCCCGTATTGGATCATGTTGTTCTCCGTTATCAAAAAAAAAAAAAAAAAAAAAAAAAATATAATACACATTCTTTTTGAAATCTCCAGGTATGCTTTCATCCGCCAGACTTATATACCCTGCACCTTAACGCAGAAATGGGCTGATGCGCGTCGTATACAAAAGCAAGATATAGCCGCTCTATTGCATATTAGCCGTAAAAATAATTTCTGTACTAATGTTAGAGTTAACAACATGTATTCTTTGGTGTCACCTTTAATTAATAGTCGGCATATTATAGCTTAAAGGATCGCCTTTGTAGATTTGTGCAAACACTATTGAGATGCTACACGGGGATGCTTAATATTCGAGCAAATTTTGCAGATTAATTGATGCAGGCTCGGCATCTGATTCTCTCATTTTGCTTTAACTCACTCAATAAATTGTAAGCTTGCACTTAAGCAGAGGCAGTCTCCAGGACTATCAGTCGACTTCCATGTTTCCTGGACTTTTTTGTTAGATTCATATTCGGTCTTTGAAAATATGTTATGTTCTTTTTCCGAACACCATTCCTGCTACAGCGTCTCGGTCTTTTTTTTTCTTGTGGAGAAGTTGGTGATTTATTTGCTCATAGAAGTGGTAAGTTATTTTCGACATTCGTCGTTAATATAGGAGTTCTGCTGAGGATTTTGAATGAAAACTAGTACTTCAGAACAGTAAAACTAATTCAATTCGAGAATCCTGTTTTATCGCAGGGCGTCCCACTTGTACTCTAACATTTTTTATGGGTGACATTTGTCCTTTGTTTTCCACTGCGTTGTATTAAATGTGAACTAGTGAAGAAAGTAAGTTGATGACTTTATGTTTGTCGCGGAAAATCTGACGCTAAATATCATTCAGTTTTATGGAACTGTGCTTCAAGGATGTGCTGCTAAGGATTAAGCAATCCGGCTCCATAAATGTATATATTTCATTAAAAGAAGTAGTAGGCTATCGATGAAAGTTGATGCACCCTTATTCTCATCTCTTAGAAAGAACCGTGTTAAGCAAAGATCATTTACTTTAACTCTATTTAGATTCAGTTCACACCACACTTCGGGTTCATACGACACATGAAAATCTAGCTTAAAAATCTATAAAATAGTTAAATACGCTGCAGTAATAATTAGCGTTCAGCTGTGGTCATAAAACGCTATAAATCATCAAAACCCCTTTTACTGAATAATAGCTTCGTATATGGTCACTTCAACACAGAGTAGAAAGTCTTCGCCGTTCAACCTTAGAGATTCTAAGCCGTTTGGTAGGTTCATCGGTACGTCGTCACGGATTTAAACTTATTCGCTTTGAAGCAGTGCAAAACGTACGAAATTTTTACATTTCAACATTGACAAGCCCACTGGAGACATTAAACACGATAGACAGTCTCCTGTCAACTCTATGAGCTGGGGATAGATCCGGTCTTTTTATTGAACGTCAAAGTGGGCAATTGAGCGTTAAAATTGACTACCCAAACCGGAATCTACAAGGGCAAAGATGGAATACTACTCGTATAGGGGAGAAACACTTGATACAAAATCTGTGGTAATTATATTTCCAAGCACGATCTAAGTCAAATGTCCGCAATCGTACAATCTGAGTTAAGAGATCTCATACCCGATTATAGATCATGCTTGCATGAGATGCTGGTTGATTGAAGTCCTGTTAAGCGGCCCATACACATCACACAATATTCGCACACATTAGTTCTTTATCGAACTTGGACGTAGAAGGAACAGTGCTAGTAGCAGTCGCAGTCCCTACTACTGCGATCAAACAAAGACTGATATCTTGTATGAGCGTGAGCGCACCAACCCATCCACAGCACACTTCTGGGAACACCGGTACGCGGACTGCCCCATACACACCACACATTTCAGCACACCGACACAAGTGTGCTGTGTATGGGCCGCTTTAGAGCCTGATGGGAAACAAAATGTGAATTAAATTTTTTTTTCTACAATAAAAACTACAAGCCATTCTTTTTAAAAAAAATTATATTTATTTAAAATATATATGTGATAATATTGTAGTTGCAAGTTAATAAATAAAATGTGTTTTATAGAAATTCTTCCATTCTATATTTTTTGTAAACTTTAAATTGTTCAGGGTTCGCTTCTTCGAGACGCTTTTCCACACAATTCAAAAACTCACCCAACATTTCAGCCTCGTCGTAAATATTTTTTCTCTCGCGTTCATTGTAAGGTTTGAGTAAGTCTTTCGGTGTGATCTTTGATGTTTTATCTTTTTTCTTAACCATTCTTATGTTGTCTTCAATAAATTTTGTTTTATTATAATAAATTTCTTTTCGCAAACTCTCAACTTCTTTGCTCACTAAGTCCTTAATGTTCAACTTAACTAATTGTTCTTTATTATTGGAAATCTGAGAATTTGATGAGTTTGAATTAGGAACTTCAATGCATTCTTCAGAATCAGTAGAATTTATATCTGTGGCACGATGTTGTCCATCAGGATAGACTATTTGTTCGAGCGGAATTTCGGTGTTTTCAGAGGGCGTAATGCCGGTCATTGTCTGGAAATCTGTAATTTGGTACATGCCGTTTATATCATAAAACTTATAGCCCAACATATCAAGGGCGATTTCAGTTAAAAGATACGACATTTTTAGATGTTCCAAAACAGTTTGTAATCCAATTTATTTCCCAATCCAAATTTATGCTGCAGTAGCTTCAGACTTTGTTTATCTTCGAAATACAAATGACAGGTGGTTAATACCCACATTTGTGATAAGTGACAATTAACGGTGGTGGTGAACATTGGTCGGTAAGTTTTGTAGGTGTGGTGAGTAGGAGATTAGATTAGAGTATCCTGACATTGGGATTATTATTATCATATTATTATATTAAGCACTACACTAAAAGACTCGCAAGGCTACTGCAGACAGAATAGTTTCCATATAATATATAGATTTCTAGTTATACTGTATTTTTGATGATTGAGATCCTTTGATCACTATACATATAATACATACAACCTTATATTTTGAGGGGAAGCGGGTGAACATCATATTTTTCGTTAGGGTTACTTTTACTGCCTGACGTAAAAATTCACTCGTGGTACGGTACACGGTGTATGGTTCACAGCCTCAATAATAATTTGTGAACTTTATTTTCATTATCGTTTTCGTAAAAATATGAACCGATGATGAATTATCGGCCATAATTGCACATAAAACAGAGTATCTACGAGGGTGCAATTGACGCTAATGCAACGCTCTAGGATTTGCTGTACACCCAATTCGCCATTTCTGTTCATTCACACGTCCACTTTAATGGAAATTTGATTTTACTCCTTTACTCGTATCGTTGTTCGATTATTGTCAACAATCGCATATTGAGGAGGTTTATTTAAATTTGAAAATGTTACTTCTATGTATTTTGGACCTTCGCACAATACTCTCTTCGTCATCATTTGCTGACCCTCAGCAGCAACATTTTGGTTGTCGATATTACGTTTTCCGGTCCATTCACGTACTGGCTTGTCTGAAAATGTTCAAGTTTTACGTGAAAAGATATATCAATAACAAACAAAGCTACAATTTCAACAATCATCGAAACTACCTTATCATTAAAACATCTGTGACAGATTTCAAATGTAGGGATTGGTGAAAATGCCAAACCAAAATCTATCGAATTTTTCTCATTACTTTTTAAAATTCATTCTCGCTCGCAGGCCATGGAAAATTGATAAGTAATTTTGTTTTGATAATAAAAGAATGTTTACGGTTTTGCTTTGGTACTTACGTAAATTGTTGTCGACTACGTGTTTGCATTTAAATCAGTGGGAGGGGCAGTGATCCTAATTGTTTTGTTAGTATTTGCGTGACTGTGAAAGCGCCTACCTGATTGAAGTTATAGAAAAATTAATATGAAAATAAACGAAAAGAATCTTTGTATATTCGCTACCACGCCTCCTTACGATTTTGAGGGTTTTCTTAATAAACGCGGTGAAGTAAATAAAGCATTTCAACGACGGTACTTTGTGCTTAAAGGCAACCTTCTATTTTATTTCGAGAAAAAGGGTGATCGAGAGCCTCTTGGTCTCATCATCGTCGAAGGATGTACAATAGGTGAGCAATACCATAACAATTTGATTGTTTTTCTATCTGTCTAACTGTTTTTTCTTTTCTTTTGTTTTTATAGAACTCTCCGAAGAAAGTGATCAATATTGCTTTCAAATAGTTTTTAATGGAAATCGTACATACGTCCTATGTGCTGACAATCAGGAGATAATGGAGGCTTGGATGAAGGTCCTAACTTGTGCTGGATATGAATATAAGAAGCTTATGGTTGCTGAGCTACAGCGCCAATTAGAAGAAATCGAGGATGCAAAGAAAAGTAAGTGCAAGAAGGGATGGGTTAGTGTTGTTGCTTTGCTTTATTGCTAATAACTCGTTACATTCGTAGAGATGCTAGGTGAATCTATACAAACATCAACACCTAAACCACCCCCACGGCGGCAGAATCCATTTAATCGCCCTGCACCGCCTCCACCACAGCCAGCTGTTGCAAATTCATGTCTTAGCAATGGTTTTTCAGGGTTAGCAATTGCGGAAAAGTCATTGCCGGCAGGTAAATAAAAATGTAAATATAAATATTAATAAAGACAGGAACCAACCTAAGCCGAATTCACATAAAAATTCGCAGTGGCAACTCAAACTATAAATTCGATACGTACATACGAGCTTACGTGAATATGTTTTCCCACAATTAAATAATTATATCACTTGTTTGACTAAAATGATTGCAGTTGAAAATAATTGAGGAAACTATTGCTCTGCCACGTTGGTTTGAAAAAAAAACGACGATTGATGTTTATTGAACTCTGTTACTGTTAGTGACGTGTGAAACTCTTTTATTAGAAGTACGCAGGTCATACAGAACCCTATTTTTGTATTTGTTACATTTTCACAGCTGTTAGATAGACAATTAAAGCTTTGACAACGGGCTATTTAGCGAAGTGATAATAGTGATATAAAATTTTTCCATACCAAACTAAGTATCTACGTTAATTTTTTGATTTTTTTCGTAATAGTGCGATGTTTAATTTAACGAAAGAGGTTTCATCATTGTAGGTTTAATCTTTACTTGGTTGTATTATCGATTTTTCAACGCTAATGCGTTTTTCTTTTCCTTTTTAGCATTATACATCATTAACTACTCTCTTAGCGGTACTGCTTATAGTTTTTCCCGAGACATTAACATGTTTGCTGGTCTTTTTTCCGGTAAGGGAGCTCATACAAACGATGTTTAGAGTTCATTGCTTAAATTTCTGAAAGGAGATTTGGTAGTTTAATTATTTGTTGATTTCTTTATACTGACGATTTAGCAATGTTCATAACGTCATGTGGTGATGTAAGCTTATTGTCCCTTAGGTGCTTTCTGCAGATTTTTCGCAAAACATTAATTGAAGTGCAGTAACAACCACCTTCCTTATTTTCCTTCGTTGTTATTCTCCATGTATACATATATCCTATAGAGAAAACCAACTTTATTAAGAAATTCATCCTGGTGACCTTCTTCGATGTATTGGAAGACGGATAACGTCAAAACCAATTAGATTTGAAATGCTAAGTTTAACATACAATAATCTTTCTGCTGTATATCTATTATACACATACCCCGAATCGAAATAACGCATACGTAACTTTTCAAGAGGAATAGTGAAATATGTATGTTATGTCCTACGATTGATTCTAAATCTCTTTGTTCCTGTTAGATAGGATTCAAAACCGTTTGATAAAACTTAAAAGTGAGAATAAAATTACCCAAGCAGTTGGCACATACATATGTATCAGCAGTATTCCATTAATATTGCCAGTAGATTCAAACTTCAAATCTCTAACCCTGTCGCTAGGAGTACTCACCAACCCATCTTCGGATCACTTCTGAGGCATGATTCTCTCGAAAGCCGTACAACATGTTTATGAAATGCCTTTGAGCTTTATATGTCATAGTCTTTATTATAAAATTTCTTATTGCCGCGCAGTTTTCAAAATTTTTAAAGCTTTTCACAGGAATTACGTAGCTGGCAAATTGACTACATGAAGCTCTTACATAAACATTGAAGGGACAATTCCACTTACTTTTGCACCATAGACGAAATAAATCTCAGATGTAACAATTACAGTAGGTAAACATGGTCAAAGATTAAGCATTCCCTATGCATTTGAAGTTTTCCCAGCTTTCTTTCCAGTAGTACTCGCCTCCGTGGTCGTGACTCAAGTGGTAGTGTATTGGCCTCCCAATCAGACGGTTCGGGGTTCAATGGCTGCCCGAAAGACTCTATCAGGCAACTAAAATCTCGTGGGATAAATGGTTGCCTAAACACAACATCAAGTTCAATTTACACTAATAATTTAATCTCCCTATTAAATGTTGGATGCTATTCATGGAGCGAAATAACCACTGAGCACAAACATCTTTCCCTTTCTCTCTATCGAATTTTCCGAAAAACTTAACACGTGAAAAAAGAGAGAGGTTTTATACATAGTGCCCATTGCATTCTATTGTAGTATACAATAGAACATTATTACACCATTTCTCTCTTCAGTTATCCATTGTATGATTAGGAGCCGTTTTTAGATGTTATAGCACAGCCTAATTAGCTATTGTGGTGGTCGTTAATGTGAGGTATCCTTTCTTTTTGACAGCGCCTTTAAATGATTTTTTTTAGACTTTTTTCTTAAATAAAACACAGAGACATTAACTTGATGACGATTTGAAATTGTTATATGTTTGAAAATATTTCGGGCATATGTCCACCATGGCTGCCATCACAGCGCGTATTCTAGCGGTCTAGTTTTCGACCAATTTTACGAGCAATTGGGGCGTATATCGCGTCCTATTTGTTTTACAAAACAATGTCTTTCCCCAAAGCGTCAATTGTTGTTGGTTTGTCGGCATAGCATAAAGTGACTTGACGTAGCCCCACAGATAATAACAATCCGTTTCTTGCAAAGACTATTGCGAAACCGTGTTTTGAATAAAGCGATGTTTTCGTTGGTAATCGTAATATGGAGTGGAGCACCATCTTGTTGGAACAACAGTTCTTCCACATTGATGTCACGCAAATTTAGGACAAATAATCGTTGATCATCGGATTGTGCTCCAACCTCATTTTTGAAGTAATAATGACAGATGATGCCACCGGCGTACAATCCGTACCATACAGTACTTTTTCTAGATGCAATGGTATCTGGTAAACTTCTTGAGGATTGTCCTGGCTCCAAATATAACAATTGTGCTTTTTCACGTAGGCGTTTAACCAGAAATAATCCTCATCACAACACAATTGTACGGTAAAAAACTGGGTTGACTTCCAGTCGATTTAAGGCCCAATCACAGAACACCCGACGCGATAAATGGTCACGCGCTCCTGTACTAATTGCATCTTAAAATCCTTCAGACTAAGACCTTTACATAGAATTATCCAGAAAGTGGATGGACAAAGGCCAAGTTGCTGCGAACGACGACGAATCGATAGATTGGAGTCCACATCAACACAAGCTTCCACAATGTCTGAAACTGCAAAAAAAGCACCCATTATTTGCTTTTGCCTTTGTTCACTGATAAATCCATATATGAGACCAATTTCTCAAAGCATGCAGAAGACGGTGATATGATTGCGAATTAAAGGTCCTAAGACATTTTGAACGCGGTTAAAGTTATGCCAGACACGGCTCAATTATGGAATTATACAATATTTGAATAATGTTATAACCACATAGTTAAAAAAAAAAACGTTCTTCACAAGCTCTTGATTATGAAAATATAGTTGCAAGACGTTTTGGGTGCAGCCAAGTCCTTACCAGACGCTCCCAAAGCATCTAACGTCACTAAATCATCAACTACTGAGTTTACAAAAAACGCTGACTAAGATTTCAAAAATTCAAAAATTCGGTGTAACTACTTGAAATTTATCACAAACATAAAAAAGACTCACTTATTACAAATACCTAGTAATACCACCTGTTGTTAAGTCTTTGCCAGACGCCTCCAAGGCATCTAAAGCAAGCAAGCAACATTCATGCATGGAACCAAAGTCTAGAAAAAAGTGTATCCACCTAAAACTTCCCATAAATATAGGCTAAGATCCATATATTACGAATAACAAAGTCCCAGACGCTTTATCTGTCACCAAGTCCTTGCCAGACGCATGCAAAGTGTCTAAAATCACAAATAACAAGTTAGGTTAGCCATTTGACTATAGTAATACTCGATCAACGTTATGATGTTCACACAGCTTACTTAATTGGATGTGCTTTTTTGGTTGTACGCGACCTCTTGTTACACTATAAACGGTGTCATTACAAAGAGCTATTATCCTACTGTCAACGTCATCAGTTTTACCATAACGTGCATAACGTGGGTCCGGACCAGCAGAAAGTCATCGAGAAATTTTTTTTAGCGTATCCGGGACATTTATTGCGGCATTTTATGGCACTTTTAGTGTTAAGATATTTGGTAGAATTGTATTTTCAATATTTATTATTTTATTTTATAAGCAATTTTCATATTAGAAATATTGATAATTTTGACAAATCTAAAAGTTTAAATATTCATTCTTAAGTTTGTCCGTTAGTGAAGTTCTTTTTTTTAAATGCACTTCTTTAAATTTTATTATTATTATTATTGTTGTTTACTAAAATATAAATAAAATTACATCTTAATCTAATCTATGATACAGCGCTAACTATAGGGTTTTCCAATAAGGACTTGACAACTTTTTTTTTTAAATAGAACGCAAACCATTTGAGATATTTCAAATACTTTATTATCGGCTTGAAGTACAATCAAAAGATTTATGAATGGAACTTGAATTCGTTCATATGGCCACCGCGGGCACGTTTGCAGCGGTCGATTCGTTGGACCCAATTTTCAACAACTCGGCCACAAATTTCGGCCGCAACGGCCGCTATTTCGCGGTCAATGTTGGCTTCAAATGGTCCATCGGCTTTAATTCTTGAGTCAGCTTGATCTTGTATGGGTGTAAGCCAAGATCCTTACGCAAAATACGCCATACGGTCTGAGCGATGCCCAATTCTTGAGAACGCCGTGGAATTGACCGATTTGGATCGTTTGCTACGGACGCCTGAACGGCAGCGATATTTTCGACACTTCGACCAACCCGTTGTCTCACTGACACGGCAACATCACACAACGAATATGTAGACTCATATTTTTGCACTAAACTTGTTACTGCCTGTCTACTAGAGCGAGAATTACGACCGAAAATTGGAGTTAACGCTCTTAAAGTTGCAGTCACCGACTCCGAATTTCGGTAGAAAATTTTTATAATTTGCAGACGTTGCTCGTTCGTGTACTTTACCATAATGAAAATGTTGAGTTTACTGAATAAATTGACAGTGAGAGTTTGATGATTAGTGAAAGAGTGCGTTCACAAATTAAATTCAAAGTTGTCAAGTCACTATTGGAAAACACTTTACTAGGGCTATTCGCTAGGGCACTTTAATTTTAAAATATTTTAAACACTTGAAAGTGCGTAGCGATGTGCTGACATGTATTTATATTTTTTTTTTTCTAAATTAGAAACTTTTTGTAAGAACTTGGCTAAAAAAGTCGCGACGTCATCATTCGACCCAGTTACATAAACAGCGGAATATCCAAAGAAAAACTACATTACACACAATGTATTCTAAGGTGGATATGCATTGTCTCAAATCAAACAATTTATAATCGCCTCCTCTGATTGCATAGATGAATTGGGAACATCAAGTGTACTCCTACCATCAGCAACATTGAGAGATGTCATGGGCTTCAGATGCTATTCGGAATTCATCATAATACAAAAAAAAAAAAAAAACACTTCAATAAATACTAAATACATATATGTATGTAGTATATTGTACTTACGATTATTACTATTTACTGGCATGACCTTAGCCGCGTCATGTCTTGGAGCCTTTAATTCGCAATCACAGCGTCCTCTTCTACGTGTGCTATGAGAAATTGGTCTGTTTACTTTAGTTATTTAAAAAGGGGCATATTTCCTTAACTTTGACCGCGTCTGGTCTTAGGTCCGCCATAAACGTCTTGGACATATGAATTTGTTATAATGACATTCTGTTCTATTGTTTGGGATAATTTTTGAGTGGCTATCAGATTATTATTCATTTTTGGCATAATAATGCACTCATAAAGTACTGTTACTTTCTTAAGCGCCCCCAGTTCGAAGTGCCAGACGGTCATTTTTGGTATCATAATTATGGAACCTTCATATGAATCTACCCCACTTTTTTGGTTGTACATTCACTGTCCGGATACTAATCCTTATATTCTGGTACAGTTACTAAGCATAGCATTTCCAGCCATTTTTTCGGTATATGCTTTTATTTTTAAAAGGAAAAGATAGAATAACAAGAATAAACAAAGATTTTCTAATTTTTATTTATAATTTGTTATGCAGTTATGTTTGCTTTATGGACTGTGATAAAAGATAAAGTTATTTTATTAGAACTGTACTTTTTTTTTTCATTCACAATGAATAAGCTCCTTTTCGTTGTATGTCTATTTGGTTTCAGT
The DNA here is from genome assembly GCA_949129095.1 of Volucella bombylans. Taxonomy (NCBI): domain Eukaryota; kingdom Metazoa; phylum Arthropoda; class Insecta; order Diptera; family Syrphidae; genus Volucella; species Volucella bombylans. The sequence continues at coordinate 157,870,070 of OX422143.1, forward strand.
TCTTAAACCTCGTTGTAAATAATCAAATTGTTGCTTGCGCAAAATGATATTATTATTTGCAAGCTATATTTGTTTGTCTTCGCTTTATGCTATTTCGCGTGACGACATTTTTAGATCAGACAGTTTTCAATATAAAAGTACTTTTGCGTCCAAAGTAATTCAAATTACAATGGATCATGTTGTGTGCTAAAAGTGCAAACCTACAATGATAATTAATTTGAATTGATATTCGTTTGTAGATAACATATTTAACCTCTTTGGTTCAGATTGCAGATTTATCATTTGCTCAGATTACCATTTGATTTGTAGTTCTCGACTTTACTTTGAACATAATGCATAGAATTTGTTATTTACAGTAGATATCGTAGTAAAGCATTCCTTAAGTCAAGTAAACAATCTTCGGTTCTTTGTAATTTTATTTTGTTTTCGTAAATGTTTAAAGCACACAACAGTAATAACAACGAAGTTTTATTCAGCGACAAAAAAAAATCGTTTAAAAGTTTTAACAGAAACTAATTTAAATAAAAATATGAACTACTTATCTTGTATAAGTTCTTTATCAAATATTATTTTTTGATTAAACGAGATAAATTTTTATTATCACTTTAAGAAATTGATAGTGAAGTTAGATTGGCACGTTTATGCCATCGGTGATACATACATACGAGTATGTACATTGCACTTGCTTATCACAGTGTTTACCGGAATTTAGTCAGTTATAATGCAGATCGAACCAAAGCGTCAAATACTACTCATTGCTGCTTTCATAGCCATTGGCTTAGCTTGTTTCGTTTTTCTATATTACTGTGTCTGTAGAATTTACAGACGTAGACAATTAATCGGTTATATATCTCTTGCAGAATCATCTTCCTCATCGAATAATGTGATCAATGAAAATATAACGGCATTATCTTCGCATGGGAATTCTCCAGAAACGCCTCGTATATCACCAACAGTTAGTAAAAAAAGTGCCAAAACAGTATTGAATGCCAGCGTGCTATTTAAGAAGATGCATGAAGATCTACGCAAGGAAATAATGGCAGACATTATTGAATATCGAGCACAGAAGGAGCTCGGAAACAAACCATTAGTTGACATTTAGTTTTATCAGTCGATCAATCTTTTTGATTTTTATTTTTATTTTTTTTTTCTAATACTCTGTCCTGTTTTCTTTTTGTGCCGTTAATTGTATAAATTAAGTTTGTAAATATTTAAACTAATGTCAATATATTTTTATATGTAGTTATACAAACAGAGAGCCGAAAATGCAAATAAGTAGTTATGCGATTGTCCGATTTATTGGATGGATTCACTGGTTTAGTGCATTTAATTTAAATAAAGATTTTAAGAATTATGTTGATAAATTGTTGTTTTTTATTTGTTAATGGTTTGAAAGAAATTCTTGAAGAAATTTCTATGTTATTAAGGTGTAGTAAAAACGGAAATTAATTATTTTAAATTACGTGGCAATTTTCAAGAATTTTGGATTTGTGTACAATATTTAGGAGTCAAAGGTTTGTCGTGCTATGAGCTGGGGAACCTCACTAGTGTCATACATAGATAGCAGATGATTTTGACTAGCAAAACTATTTAACGGGTGAGAAGAAAGATGCTGTGGCAGTGTGAGACAGAGAAATTAAATATTATAAAATGTTCTGTGGGAAATAACAGGTTTCGATGTTGTGCTACAGTGGCGTGAAGAGTTAGCATGGCTGATATCTTATATGAGCTATATCAACGTCATTAGAATGCATATCAATAAAAATTGTTCAGGGCTAGTTAATTCGCTGAAATGAAATTTTCGGATAGAACGGATTCATTGTTGACGAGTCTACAAAACCTAAAAAAAGGACAATGGCGTTCGGGTGTGCACATGAATGGCTGACGGGGGCCTAATGTTCTAGTAAAGTATATTCCACCGCTATCCAGGTGGCGTGGGTATGTAAAATTGTGAAACACGCTCTGCTACTGCAGAGAATCGAAAGGGCGTCTATTTGTGTGCAAATTTGTAATAAGTAACAGGCTTAGGACAAAATAAGCACAAAGGCTAAGCTCACCAACATCACGACACACAGAGGATAATGACACTACTACTAAACAATTATTCTACGAGTAGTACATCTACATGTACATGAGTATGTACACTGACGATCGCTAGTATAAGGCCATACATTTTGCAATCGATTTTCACTCTTTTTACCTGTTGGAAATGTTGTACGTGGAAACTTTTACTACCTGTGAACAGGTATATATTTTCTCAACAGGAAGTCATAAAATTAAAGGATAAATAAGAAACGACCGTTGGAATTTTCCAAGATCAAACAATGAACTACTTGAAAAGCGCATAAAAAGATGCGCCACTAGGATGAGGCCACATGCAAACTCTTCGAAAGAAAGGAAAAAATGAATAAAATGTTTGCATTTTATGGTTTTAAAAAATATATTTATTACGTTTTTCTACATCAATAATGAGTATGAATCCAACTTCTAACAATTCTGGAAGCGTGGATGGGGGTATTGTCTTGTTGGAATATCCGAGGTAGGGGTCCGAAAATATTTTTCACTTTTGGAAATGACCGTTCCAGCAAACATTTGTAGTTGTTTCCGTTCATTGTTGTGGACAAAAACTCCAATTCGATTGTGCCATAGTAGATAATAGCTCCCCATACCATTAAACCTGATGTACGGCTGTGATGTCTTGCCAAAATAAGCTCCTCCTTTCATAGATCATGGAAATAAAAGTTGTAACCATCGGGGCCGTCAAAGTTAAACTTTTTTTTTCCGAAAAGACAATGCGTTCTCCAGCAAAATTAATTCGATGCTCCTTGTGTTTTTTGCCTCAAAACAGGTTTTAGTACCACTTTTTCGTATTATCTTTCTGATTAACTTTGCTTATTTTAGTCGCTGGTAGAGTAGAATTTGAAGTACGCCGTATAATTAACCGCTTTCTCTCAATGTTGTTGCTTCTGCTGTGCGTCCTTTTTGTGTTGTGGATCCGCAAGATAACTTTTACAACAGTCTTACTTCTATTAAGCCTCCTAGCAATTTCTCGGCCTGAGAGTCCTAACTCATTGAAATCATCTATTTTTTCTCCTTCTGTCAAAATCTTTCAGGAACCCATTTTTTTTAAAACTAAGAACAGTTCTTTTCAACGCTTTTTTAAATATTCTTAAAAAAACTTTGAACAAAAATCGCTGATGTGAACTCCTTCAACGAAATGGCCTCATCCTAGTGGCGCATCTTTTTATACGCTTTTCAAGTACATAGTTTATTTTTTGATCTTGGGAAATTCCAACGGTAGTTTCTGATTTACCCTTTAATTTTATGACTTCCTGTTGAGAAAATATGTACCTGTTCACAGGTAGTAAAAGTTTCCGGGTACAAAATTTCCAACAGGTATAAAGAGTGAAAATCGATTGCAAAATGTATGGCCTTATACTAGCGATCGCCAGTGTATGTACAATGGGAAAGCATAGCATATATGACACCATGACTGAAAACCGAATTTGTTTTTCTGCGGAGCGGAGCTATAATTACATAAGTATAAGTATAAGGAGAGGGCTATCTGATCATGAAACGGTTATCCAAATTGACCATGTTGCGATCGACACAAGGCATTCCATCAGTAATATTTGTACACATGTATGTTCTGAGCGGAGAAAGAAAACTTGGACTTGGTTGCAGCTAAGGTATGTCTACGGATGTTTCAGACGCTACAAGAAAGACGCAATACTGTGAGCAGGTTAATCTACAATGTCAACAAACCGCCAGAACTTTTGCCTGCAGCGTATCCCTAAACCTCTCGGTAAGTTTTGTGCAACCAGGATCAAGTAAGAAGTCAATAGTAAAACCGCAACTGACGAGTGTTAAAAATCGGATGAAAAAGATGTGCAGTATAACTTGTGCCGGAAAATAAAAGATACTCGTAATATGGTTTTCTACATAGCACGACATACTGGTTTACCGCAGACCATTCGTTTCTGGAACAGATCTTAATCTTGATGCAAATCTAGAAAAGAAGAATGAATAGCAAAATGGTACAATCATATTTAACAGAAAATGAACCAATTGAAATGAAATTTAAGAAAAGAGAGAAAGATGCATGTATGTATATTAGAGACAGAGTGGTATGATCATTCCTGTGTTAACTTTCATTGAGTAAAGACTAATAAATTAGCGTTGTTTTAAAGGTTTTGTGTAGTTTGTATTTATAGTAAAGTTGAGCTATCTAAAAGTTGTATTAAATATTAAAGATCAGAAGTGGGATAGAACCCCTCCTATAATAAAGATAAGTGAAATTGCTTATTTGAAATTTGTTCTTTTGGTATAGCGTAAGTGGGACAATGACGACTGATTGTTTTGTGTGAGTGTTCGGAGCATGTTGTGAAGAATATTTCATTTTAATTGAATGATTCGGTATTTGAATCTGGTATTAGAAATGTTATGTTTTTTCGATTTTGGTTATTATTTACTAAGACTAACGGAAACTTCAAGTAGAGACGCGACATGAACTGTTATTTGTTCTGTTTAAATGAGTAAAACGGTTTGTGCTTACATTTTCAGTCCATGAAAAGGTAATGCTATCTCTGTCGCTCAAGGGAACAGAACAATGGTAAGTGTGCATGTTGTCTACTGCTGTGTAATAACATAGTTCGCATGACGGATATGATGGTTTGAAGCGAAAGAGATGGTTATACTATAACCGATTGATGTATATGCATTTTTAGTCTAAGTTTAAGATAAACCTTTTGGTGAATGTTTTATATATGAGTGTGCATTTTCGGTCGACGAAAAGGCATATTTTTATCTTTGTCGATATTGAATGTATCGTGTAGGAGTTTGTATCTTGACATATGTATAAGCTTTTCGTAGATTGGTCAGTCACCTTTTTCTGTACAGTAAATTTATTGAATATCTTTGATAGGGACATGGATAGTTTGAATGTAAAACAGCTTCAAGAGGAGTTAAGGAAAAGGAACCTTCCGATTAGTGGCTCCAAAAGAACACTTATTAAGAGAATAAATGATTACGACAGACAATTCAACCCAATCGAATCTCTTTCTAACTCAAATTTGAACCAAGATATAAGACAAAGTGAAACTGCTGACAACAATCGAAATATAACCACGATCTCAGACCTGGGCACATTAACTGAAAAAGAACTAAAGGCCAGGGAATGGTATTTGATAAAGCGCGAACGAGACCTTATTGCGAAAGAAAAAGCTATTTTTGCAAAGGAGCGAGTAATTGCTGAGAAATTGAGGAACTTAGATACAACCAGATTGTCCCAAGATACGATCCAAAACCGACCTAGGATAAATTGTACTACTCGTATCAGAGAGATCGCGGATGCATTGCCTATCTTCTTACGAGGAGAGATTCATTAAATGTCAGCTGGGTGTTGGGTAAACCGCGTTGAGAACCTGAAAAACATATATGGTTGGGATGATATGGCGTGGCTGTTGGCAGCCTCACCACGAATGCAGGGACCAGCAAGACACCGGTGGGACTCGTGCCAGGAAGTACTAACATCGTGGAGTCAGTTAGCCTTAGGACTAAAATCGAACTTCCCATACCACTGCAGTGAAGTTGAAGTACATCAGCAATTAACTAAAAGAACCCGACAGTCTTCAGAAACATTTGAAAATTTTTGTTTTGAGATGAATCTGATAGGAAAGAGAATTGATCTGTCAGATAAAACAATTTTCAGTATATCCTCTCTGGTTTGAACGACGCTCAAATGAGTACCACTCTTGCTGCTGGACACTTTAACAATATTGCAGAATTATCGCGGCCTTCAACCAGCGAATCCACTAAATGGCAGCCTAATCGTCTCCCGATTCCGAAAAATCATATTTCTTGTTACAACTGTAATCGGCCAGGACATTTTGCGAAAAATTTCACACAAACAAGAAAAAGACACTGGAATAATAGCAAAGATTTCAACCAACATTCATTCACAAAGACGGAAAAAATGCCAGAAAAGAATTATCGTGTTAACGTGATTTTCAACGAAGCACAGTCAGATTGTTATCTTAAAGATATTTTAATAGCAGGCAAAAAGTACGCTGCACTTCTAGATTCAGGAAGCGAGAAGACGATTATAACAAAGCAGGTTGCCACAGACATAAACTGTAACATGGATAAATGCGAAGTGATTTTGCACGGATTTGGAGGTGGAAATTGTCGAGCGATTGGAAGCGTTACATGCCAAGTCAAGATAGATGAAGCTTTCTTCCCAGTTCAAGCAATTATGGTAGAAGATAACTTTCTTTATAAGCCGGTATTGATTGGAAAAGATGTTCTGAATAACCCGATGTGCAATATGCAGAAACAAGGCAAAAGTTCCACTAAATGGCAGTCTAATTGTCTCCCGATTCCGAAAAATCATATTTCTTGTTACAACTGTAATCGGCCAGGACATTTTGCGAAAAATTGCACACAAACAAGAAAAAGACACTGGAATAATAGCAAAGATTTCAACCAACATTCATTCACAAAGGCGGAAAAAATGCCAGAAAAGAATTATCGTGTTAACGTGATTTTCAACGAAGCACAGTTTGAGAGTGCAAAGATTGGATGTTGACAATTGTTTCGTTAAACCAATATCTGCCTCGGACATCCAAATAGACAAAGAAAAAGAAACACCTGTACTCTTTAAACTTCTAAATGAATTCCGAAAATGCATTGCCATAAATCAGCATGAATTGGGCCGAACCAAACTGATTGAGATGGAAATAGAGCTGATAAATCAAGACCCAATAGTGCATCAACCGTACAAAGTGCCCTATGTGAAGAGACAAACATTAACTGCAATGATTTCTGGCTTGATGGAATGTGGAATTGTCGTCGAATCGCAAGCTGACTACGCTTCACCGGTGGTTCTTGTCAAGAAAAAGAATGGAGAGGACAGAATGTGCGTCGACTACCGTAAATTAAATTCCATCACGAAGAAAGTTCGTTTTCCAATGCCCTTGGTCGAAGAACAACTCAACGATCTAGTAGGTTATAAATACTACAGTGTGCTTGACTTACTATCTGGGTACTACCAAATACCGATAAAAAAGGAACATACACATTACACTGCCTTCATTACTCATGATGGTTTGTACGAATTTACATCGATGCCTTTCGGACTTGTAAATGCTCCTTCCATTTTTTCAAAGTTAATGAAAACCATCGTGCGGAAAATGAGATCCACTAAAATAATCTGCTGTATGGACGATGTAATTATTCCGTCCTTAACATTTGAAGAAGGGGTAGAAAAGTTAAGGTCATTCATGAAAATACTTAAAGAAGCCAACTTAATTCTCAACCTCAAAAAGTGCGTTTTCTTCAAAAGACAAGTAGAATTCTTAGGACACATGGTATAAGATGGCACAATTCAACCTGGTAGAACCAAAACGCTGGCAATAGGAAAGTTCGAGACTCCGAAAAATGAACACGAAGTTCGAAAATTATAGGGCTAACCAACTATTTCCGCAAGTTCATTAAAAACTATTCTCTGATCGCTCTACCTTTGACGAATTTAACAGAGAAGAATTGTGAGTTTCAATGGGGCCAATATGAGCAGAATGCATTTGATATATTAAAAAATTGTCTGGTAAATGAGCTCGTACTCGCCCTTTATGACGCAAACAGCGATCACGAACTCCATACTGACGCCAGTTCTCATTGGATAGCAGGAGTATTATTACAACGTGAAATTAATTTGCTTCGTCCAGTGGCATATTATAGCAGGAAAACGTCGGACGATGAAAGTTTCTTTCATAGCTATGAACTTGAGGCTCTAGCAGTTGTAGAATCCACCAACCGATTCCGGCAGTTTCTCCTTGGCAAACATTTCATATTGTGACGGATTGTGAAGCTCTTAAGACAGCCATGAGTAAGAAAGAGTTAATCCCTAGAATAGCCCGTTGATGGCTTAAGATGCTTGAGTTCGATTACGAAATAAATCACCGGTCCGGAAAGCTCATGCCACATGTTGACGCTCTATCCAGACGTCCTTATGAAAACGCAACCCAGCCTGATGTTGTCGACATGAACGTGCTGAAAGCAAGTATAGACGATTCTGATTGGTTGTATTCATTACAGCTCTAAGACGAACATATCGCTGAAATCGCACAATGTCTCAAAAAACAACCTAACAGCAATGAGGAGAAACAAATACACACAGACTACGAACTTAAGGATGGCCGGGTATACAGGCGAGACGAAAACGACCTTAAATTGTACGTAGGTACTGAAGGGCGTTCTTAATTGAATAATGAGGAATATTCACGACCTGATGGGACATTTTTCAGAAAAGAAAACAATGAATCATCTGAAAAGTAGATACTGGTTCCCAAGAATGACACAAGTTGTAAAGAAGTACCTCAAGTCCTGCGTTGAATGTGCCTATAACAATAATAAAGTGCAACCCCGCGGAGAACTTCATCTCATCGAAAAAAAAGGATGTTCCTTATGACACAGTACATATAGATCATTTGGGACCGTTCACAAAGTCTAGCAAGGGAAATTCATATTTGATATTATTAGTCGACGCGTTCACCAAATATACGATCATGAAGCCGCTACCAAGCACGCAAAACAAAACCCGTTTTAAATTTCCTTACAGAAACCTTTTACCTATTTGGAGCACTCAGGCGCATTATATCGGACCGAGGAACTGCGTTCACATCGAAAATTTTCGAAGACTTTATTAAGAGTTTTGGAATTAACCACGTGCAAAACGCCACTAGAACTCCCAGAGCTAACGGCCAAGTGGAAAGATATAATCGCACTGTCCTTCAAGCTTTACTTGCGAGTATCCATAGGCTAAGTTTTTTGTTATCAATTTTTTCTTAGCCAAGTACACAAAATAAACATTTATAAATAAAATGTAAATGAAGTCGAAAGACATAGATATAAGAATTTAGATTAGCTTAGAGTGCCTGTGTGGGGCCAGTAAGTTAGCATAAGATTGTTAAGTAATTGTAAGCTAGCATTTAAGCATTTTTTGTTAGAATGTAAGAGTTAGTGTTAAGATAATAAAATGCATTAAAACTGAAACTGAACTTTACTTGCGAGTGTACCCCGGTTTGTACCTCGGGGTTACTAGTCAAGTGTGCGCTGGTCCATTAAGTTGAAAAAATGATATCGGCCGTTGTGCAGTTTACGCACATTTGTGCTCGTTTTACGGCATTTTGAGTTTTTGCTCGCAAAACATCTGGCTACTAATTGGTGATTTCTTCTTCAATGTTGTCTTTCAAGAGTTGCAAGGTTTGTGATTTGTTGTGGTAAGCGCGAGATTTCAGAAAGCCTCAAAGGAAGAAGTCTGGCGCCGTCAGATCTGGCGACCGGGCCTGGAAATTGGTTATTCAAAATCTTCGTCGTTGCCAGAGCTGTGTGAGCAGTTGTTTAGTCCTGCTGGAACTAACAATGGTCAAGATACAATTCAGCAACTTGCGGCAAAAAAAAACTCGTTTAACATTTGTCTGTAGCGCTCACCAGTGCAATGGGTCTCCGTGCATTTCATGTGGATTCTCCGTGCCCCAGAATTGTAAATTTTGTATATTTACATAACCACTTAAGTGGAAATGGGCTTCGTCGCTCATTATGATTTTGGAACGATTTTTCACCAGGTTTAACAGAGCATGTGGGTTGGATAACCTCACTTCGGGGTCAGCAAGCAGTAATTGGTGAAAGGGTTGTACTTTATAAGAAAACATCTTCAGGGCTTTCACCAAAATTCGACGCAATGAACGTCTGCTGATGCCAAATTGTGTGCATCGTTGTCTTGTCGATGTTTGTGGACTCTTTCGGGCGTCCTCGGTCACAGCAGTGATATTCTCGGTTGGACGAGCAATACTAGGCCGGCCACTTCTTGCGACGTCTCAGACCGGAAATTGGTCAGTAAGCGGTAACAATAATTCCGCGTTCTTCGGGTGCGTAGCGCTCCATTGCTTGTTGTCAACTAATTCTCTGTCTACATAATAAATGCAAAAGCACAATGGGACTTGCAAAAATTATGACACCTTCACATTATAACACTACTTTTGCCCCACCTTGTTAGGTACGAATAATTGAGCCCAGATTTTTTTATATAATTTACGCGCGCCTAAGGGGTTGATACCCTTTTACTGTTGCCAGGGCGCGGGCGGAAAGAAGTCATTGCTCTAACAATTTATCTTCGAGTAAGCTCAATGAAGAAATTGTCTACTCTTCTTAGGTACCCTGTTGTGGAAGATCTCATCTCGTACAAGCTAAGTCATTAAAATTTTTCAATAAACTTAAACCACACAGAAATCCAAATACAAGCATATTCGGGATAAGTGCCATAGAGCAGATAACCTTAACCTTCTTTGTAAGTTGGCTGCTATAAAACATCTACATCCCTTCCAAGATAAAGAGGTTTTAAGCAAGGCCTTACCCTTCCCTGTTTTGACTCCTATTGAAATAACATCTTTCAAATTTTTGCGTGTATGATGCCAGGTGTCAAAAATAGCAGTAGTTGAATTTGGTTTGATTCCAGCGATTTGTGATTGTAATTGTTCGTTAAAGCTAAACATGGAAGATATTGAACTTAAGTCAGAAAAAGGGCAATATGTAGTGGTAATTTGGTAAGTACAAACTTTATTAGAAGTACAAATTTTATTAAACATGTTTTACGCTAATTTTAATTATTCTTTGACATGATAATCTTTCCATGCAAATTTTCGAGCAAAAGACAATGTGTTTTTAGTACCATTTTGATTTTGAATCATTAGAACACTAGAACTGAAAATATCGAATGTTTCAATTTTTGACAGCTAACATATGGTTGTACTTTTCTGTTCTGTTCAGTTCTGTATTTTCCTCACTGAACAAAGCTAGTGTTAATTTAACAATGTGAAATAAGCAAATTTAACATACATATATATACACATAATACAAAGAGCAAATAGTTGCCATTCATGATATAATAACCGACCCGATTATTTATTTTGAAATTTGAAATGGATTTACATTAATATTATTTCTGAAATTTTTTTATTTCTGAAATATAGTATATGGTTTCATGTTATAGGGGGAACGATGAACGAGACTTGAATAGCATTAATATTTTGTATTATTTGTATATTTTGTATTTTGGCAACAGTTTCTTATTCACCCCTTGTGTTGCTACAACGTTTTTCAACATAACCAAATCGTACGCTGTGAGGACAATCTAAGTGATGCTCGATATTTTAGCTTGCCATTAATCGTTCATATAAATCAACAGCTTAACTTCACTAACATCGACTAACTTCTTGAAGTTTTTATGAATGAATCTTTGAAATACCGATGGCGCGTTTTTCAGGCCAAATAGCGTCTTCAAGTATTCATATTATCCTATGGGTGTTACGAAGGAAGTTAATTTAATTGAGTTATCGGCTACTGGAACATGATGGGTTCCACTACCTAGATCTATCATGGACAATTTTTTTTTTATCTTTCAACCTATCTATCAAAGGAAGAGGATAGTTGTCTTTTAGAGTTCAATTATTTAAAGTTCTATAGTCGAAGCAAAATGGTACTTCTTTAGTCAAACGAGTTTCCATCTTAATGTTTTCATACTTTGAACAAGCTTCAGAGACAAATTGTAAAATTTTATTTGTATATGCGCGACAAGTTCTTCAAACTTTTCAGTTAAAATGTTTGTTTTTTGATTACCTGTTTTAACCAGAATGTTTACCGCATTTCTTCTTCTGTTTTCATTAATTTTAAATTGTTTAGTATTAGAAAATCGCATCACAGGTTATTTACTGTGTAAATTATAAAGTGTGTAAGCACCCTTCATATTAGCGCCGAGTACCCGCAGCCTAATTCAAGCGTAGGCTAGACCGAGGGCTAGACACTCACAGAGATTGTGGTCTGCGGTGTTGTCATCACTCTTATACTCGTAGCAAGCGTCGTAGGATATTGTGACACTTATAAGTGTTATCGTTATATGAAACCCAACTGTCAATGGAAGCCCTAGCAGAGGACGGAAACAGTTCTAACACAGGTTCGGACCCTGCTAACCTCTTCTCTAAGCTTTGCCTAGCAACTTTATAGCCGAACTCATTCACCGTGATCCCATTGTAATCTATGACCCAGACACGATTCCGTTAAATCAGCCTTCCGACGTCGTTCACAGAAGTCTTGACTTTTCGCACCAGCTTGAAAGTCATGAGAGTAGACATCGCTAACGATAAGTTGCAGTTGTCGATGTTTGTGGACTCTTTCGGGCGTCCTCGGTCACAGCAGTGATATTCTCGGTTGGACGAGCAATACTAGGCCGGCCACTTCTTGCGACGTCTCAGACCGGAAATTGGTCAGTAAGCGGTAACAATAATTCCGCGTTCTTCGGGTGCGTAGCGCTCCATTGCTTGTTGTCAACTAATTCTCTGTCTACATAATAAATGCAAAAGCACAATGGGACTTGCAAAAATTATGACACCTTCACATTATAACACTACTTTTGCCCCACCTTGTTAGGTACGAATAATTGAGCCCAGATTTTTTTATATAATTTACGCGCGCCTAAGGGGTTGATACCCTTTTACTGTTGCCAGGGCGCGGGCGGAAAGAAGTCATTGCTCTAACAATTTATCTTCGAGTAAGCTCAATGAAGAAATTGTCTACTCTTCTTAGGTACCCTGTTGTGGAAGATCTCATCTCGTACAAGCTAAGTCATTAAAATTTTTCAATAAACTTAAACCACACAGAAATCCAAATACAAGCATATTCGGGATAAGTGCCATAGAGCAGATAACCTTAACCTTCTTTGTAAGTTGGCTGCTATAAAACATCTACATCCCTTCCAAGATAAAGAGGTTTTAAGCAAGGCCTTACCCTTCCCTGTTTTGACTCCTATTGAAATAACATCTTTCAAATTTTTGCGTGTATGATGCCAGGTGTCAAAAATAGCAGTAGTTGAATTTGGTTTGATTCCAGCGATTTGTGATTGTAATTGTTCGTTAAAGCTAAACATGGAAGATATTGAACTTAAGTCAGAAAAAGGGCAATATGTAGTGGTAATTTGGTAAGTACAAACTTTATTAGAAGTACAAATTTTATTAAACATGTTTTACGCTAATTTTAATTATTCTTTGACATGATAATCTTTCCATGCAAATTTTCGAGCAAAAGACAATGTGTTTTTAGTACCATTTTGATTTTGAATCATTAGAACACTAGAACTGAAAATATCGAATGTTTCAATTTTTGACAGCTAACATATGGTTGTACTTTTCTGTTCTGTTCAGTTCTGTATTTTCCTCACTGAACAAAGCTAGTGTTAATTTAACAATGTGAAATAAGCAAATTTAACATACATATATATACACATAATACAAAGAGCAAATAGTTGCCATTCATGATATAATAACCGACCCGATTATTTATTTTGAAATTTGAAATGGATTTACATTAATATTATTTCTGAAATTTTTTTATTTCTGAAATATAGTATATGGTTTCATGTTATAGGGGGAACGATGAACGAGACTTGAATAGCATTAATATTTTGTATTATTTGTATATTTTGTATTTTGGCAACAGTTTCTTATTCACCCCTTGTGTTGCTACAACGTTTTTCAACATAACCAAATCGTACGCTGTGAGGACAATCTAAGTGATGCTCGATATTTTAGCTTGCCATTAATCGTTCATATAAATCAACAGCTTAACTTCACTAACATCGACTAACTTCTTGAAGTTTTTATGAATGAATCTTTGAAATACCGATGGCGCGTTTTTCAGGCCAAATAGCGTCTTCAAGTATTCATATTATCCTATGGGTGTTACGAAGGAAGTTAATTTAATTGAGTTATCGGCTACTGGAACATGATGGGTTCCACTACCTAGATCTATCATGGACAATTTTTTTTTTATCTTTCAACCTATCTATCAAAGGAAGAGGATAGTTGTCTTTTAGAGTTCAATTATTTAAAGTTCTATAGTCGAAGCAAAATGGTACTTCTTTAGTCAAACGAGTTTCCATCTTAATGTTTTCATACTTTGAACAAGCTTCAGAGACAAATTGTAAAATTTTATTTGTATATGCGCGACAAGTTCTTCAAACTTTTCAGTTAAAATGTTTGTTTTTTGATTACCTGTTTTAACCAGAATGTTTACCGCATTTCTTCTTCTGTTTTCATTAATTTTAAATTGTTTAGTATTAGAAAATCGCATCACAGGTTATTTACTGTGTAAATTATAAAGTGTGTAAGCACCCTTCATATTAGCGCCGAGTACCCGCAGCCTAATTCAAGCGTAGGCTAGACCGAGGGCTAGACACTCACAGAGATTGTGGTCTGCGGTGTTGTCATCACTCTTATACTCGTAGCAAGCGTCGTAGGATATTGTGACACTTATAAGTGTTATCGTTATATGAAACCCAACTGTCAATGGAAGCCCTAGCAGAGGACGGAAACAGTTCTAACACAGGTTCGGACCCTGCTAACCTCTTCTCTAAGCTTTGCCTAGCAACTTTATAGCCGAACTCATTCACCGTGATCCCATTGTAATCTATGACCCAGACACGATTCCGTTAAATCAGCCTTCCGACGTCGTTCACAGAAGTCTTGACTTTTCGCACCAGCTTGAAAGTCATGAGAGTAGACATCGCTAACGATAAGTTGCAGAATATAGCTGGCTGTAGATATATTTAGATCCCTAAAATAGACCAATCCTATAAGCCGCGCGGTAGCAATGCAGATATAAACTTTTAACCTGCCAACATTTTTGCGTGTTCAATAAATATTTTTAATACATTCGGTTAATAAAGAACTATGTCAAATATTGTACATGTTCAATGTTGCGTGAAAAATACTCCGCTGGATATTTGAAATTTTAAAATTATATACAAGTAAATAGTACATACATACGTGCATGTATGATATACCAATATCACATTCAAGTAAAAGCAAATAAAACGCCATAATTTATACATATTATATAGTTATATATTTCATTCAGTCCAGACTGCAATACACTTTACATGCTAAATTTGATCCAAAGAAATTACAAAGTTTCTCTCACATAAACCTTCATCTGATTGGTTGTATTCGTTAATTTGTTTTTGCTTGTTTCTTTTCTACATACATATAAATTTGAGTTGATTTTTTAAGTATTATTTCTGTCTTTCTCAGTTCCTATTGAGTACGGTTTTATTGAGGAGCTTTAAATATTTTAAAACTTTTAATTAAAATTAATAAAAGAAAACCTATTACAATAAAGCGCATACAATATTGTAAAATTTAAATAAAAGTTTGTAGAATTAATTTATTGTTAAGATCTATGTAACTCCATGTGATTGCGCGAAATTATTACGAAAAAAATTAATTTGTTTAAAGTAGTCGGTTTTTGTATATCATTTAGTATTTACAAAAGTAATTATAGTTTTTTCTTGTTTTATTTTTTTTTTTAACATAACACAAATTTGTAAGTAAGGTATTTTGTGATGCCTATTGGCACTAGCAGAAAGTGTTTTTCATTATTTTTCATCCTAAAAAAAAAAAACTTTTCTCGGTCTACACATATTTCTATTATTTTTCAAATCGAAATATATATATATACATAATTATTAAATGGGTAATTTTATCATTGAAACCCGTTCGGGATATTTAAAACTATCTAAGTCTGTGGCAGCAAACCCCATTTCATGTATGTATGTTGTTGAAATTTGACGGAACATTGTGAAACTTATAGGGATTTTAAGTTTATTTCCTTCGATGGTAGTGTTGTTTACAGGCATCAGCTCGTCGTAGTACTTCAGCATAAGATAAATCTAATTTCTTTAATTTGTGCAAATCCTGTGAGACTGTACTAGGCCGAAATTCAACTCCATTCATATCTAATTCACGACCTCGGGGAGTGTTTGCGCCTCTTGGTGAGGATGTAGATGAACTAATTCCACGATTATAAATTATCATTGAACTACCATTCCATTCGAGATTCGGTTTACGTGTACCAGCATGCGCTTGACTTGTGGATGGTGATGCTCCACTCGGAGATGGCGAATGATTAAATGGCCTCATATCGCGCCGTTTCTTGCCACTGCTGTAATAAACCCTTGGTGGCGAGGGTAATGCGGCTGGTGATTCTGAACGATCAGTACTATAGTTGCGATTCTTCTTCTTGCTCTTCTTCTTAATACCGACACCAACCATTAAGTACTCTAAGGGTTCGCGTTTGAGTGGTGTCAAAACACGACCGTTTTCTACAATAGCCTGTTTGCTTGTTGGGGTAAGGGTGGTGGAACCCGATAATGGTGCAGTTGGCGGTTGATTTTCTTGATTCTTCTCAATAATATGCTTTTTAGCTGTTTTACGTTCCATTTTTGTAATACATTCTGACATGGCAAACGATTGCTCCGATACAGCTGATGAAATAATACTTTGTGTATCATCACCAAAATCTATGGATGGAATTTCTTCATTAGCCGGTGTTACAGGAGGAACTTTAGCTGCTGGCGGATGAGTATCATCAAGTAGTGGAAGTTTATCGCCTTCTTCTTTATTTTCAGCAGCCTTTTTGAGTACGGCAAATATTTCTTTAAATAACTCTCGATATTCTGGCCGATTGCGAAATCTCGAATCAATGGGACTAGCATCATCATAAATGCTGAACTTACAGTCTTCTCCATCACCAATTGAACATAAGAAATAACCGGGCCTATCATCAGTCTGAGTACCCTTATTACTGGTCTCATCCGAGAATCCGGATGAAGATGTTTCTGCTTCTGAAAATTCGGTTGGTGTGCGACGATTGCTTTTGCTGCTGCGATTACTTTGAATATTATCTTGATCTGCGTTTGGTCCGGAGTTCTTTTCAATGTTTTCCTGGAATTCTTCGGCTAAAGAAACACCACTCTTTCGAGTTATCGAATGACGCTGGACTTCAAGGAGTGCTTCGTATTTTTCAACCAAGTCCCTGTACGGATTCGGACTGGCCGGAATATTCAAATCCAATGAGTCTGGTGGCGGCCTTGTGGCAACCTGAAAGTATTTTGGGGTTTTGTGTTTTTTTCTTGTTGGTTTTTTTCTTTACAATAAATGTGTTTAAGTTTGTAAGCTACTTGCCGAGATTAAATCCCTTTTTTTCATAAATAAATCATCAAAAAAACATGCAAAACGTTTTATTTTTTATGTTTAAAAAAATTATATTTTAAATTAATTTAAAAAAATATGTTAATTTAACTTTATAAATATATTTTTTCAAAGTTATTCTTAAATTAAAAAAAAAAAAAATAATAATAATAAGTTATCACATTAACTGTCACAATAGATAATTGTGGACACAGTTTGTTGGCCTTATTTTTAGTTTATTTTACAAATACATTAACAAAAGACAAACAATTTTAAATAACATGATTTTTAATCCAAAATAAAAATAAACATTTAACAGTGAAACAATAAAAAGAAACACCCTGTGATACCACGTTAATACGTAACCCCGGGTAAAAGGCATTCTGGCAAAGACGAGTGCGTCGAAAAAGAGATTTAAAATCTACGGCAAGAACTTGTTTTGAAAGTGTTTTTTTTTTTTCGTTGTTAGTTAAAATAGCGGTATTAATTTGAATACATATAATATTGTTATATGAAAATGATAGCAAAAAGAGAGGGATAGAAGCAAAAGACTCTAAGCTGATTTTATTTAAACTTTGTACATTTTGTTTGGCTGAACGTTTACGAGCATAAATGTTATACTTGTAATGAAACCTTTTACCCAAGGATAGGATAACGTTTGCTGTTTAATTTGAACTAGAAAACGATTACATTTAACAATTTAACTGTCACGTATAACCATTTGTTTCTTAACGTTTATGTGAATTATAAATTTTGTTACTCCCTAGCGAACCTTAAGTAGTGCCGAGCATAAGTCTTTAATCGTTTTCTAGCCTCAGTACTATATAATACTAATCAAAAATAAATATTATTAATAATTAATCTTAAAAACATTTGGCACATTGATTGCGGTTATTTGTATTGCCAAAAAAGGTGTAGTGATGGAATTACTAAGAGAGATTGAATTATTTTAAAAGATTTGTTATAAAAATTATTTTTTTTCTTTTTAATTTAATTTTCGAAGAGACCTATGATGGATTCTTTGAACAGTCTTATAATATACTTTTATGTAACATATATAAGAACAATCTTCATTTATTCCAATATCTATGCAATTTAAATATGCCAAGAAAATAATTTTTGAGATCTAAAAGTTTGTTTTATGTTAATGATTGGAATAATACTCGTAATGTCAATGATTATGGCTTTTTAAAATATACAATTTTATAATCCATACCAGTCATCTGCTACTTATGATCAATATTATGATTTCGAAATTCATTTGAAGTTTTTCGATAGAGTAAGTTGCATTGTATGGCCAACCGAAATGGCTTGGAATTTTATTTTTGAAAGAAAAAGAAAACCTGTGTAATTCGAAGCGTGCAACATACAATTATGAATAAGCAGTTCTATATTAGTTTGTTCTGAGGCATTTCTAAAACTCATAATTCGTCAGGATGCACATACATTGTAAGCGCACATTGACGTTGATTTTACTACGCGAAAATACTGTTTTGTGAACAATAAATCAAGGAATAGAAGGTTACGGCCTGCGTAGATATCCCTTCCTCAAAGGAGGAATATTCGATTAATTTTGCTTTTTCAATTTTTCTTTGAAAAGTCCTGGTAAAATTTGTACATACTCGTACATATGTATTTAGGTTAAACGTTACATATACATACATATGAGCGAAACCAAATAGTGCAGTCATCGGCGCAATCTTTGATACATGACTGTGAACGTTTCGAGTGGGATTACGCGGAAGAACTGTAAACGTCCTATGGTTAACAAGAGTAGTACAAATGCATTAATCGAGATTAAAAGCATCCTGTTTACTATTTTTTAAGCTATTGTATATTAAATAACCTAAAGTACTCATTTTGTCCGAACAAATTACAATATTTAAAATTGGAATTTTGTAGTAGGTTTTTGCATTTTGCGAATTGTTTTCTATTGTGCATTTCATCAGGCAAGAAATTGGAAGATCATAACTTTTTGCAGGATCCAGATCAATATGGAACGACAAACTTCGGATATAGCTCAAATTCCCTACTGAAAGAAAACCGCGAAGCAAATTCGACCGGGAGGTTATAATGTTCGCTTAAGTCGTCTTAAGTAGGTTAAAGCGCAGTTCTGCGTGTCCAAATTGCAAAAACTCAGTAGAAGTTTTCCAATCAGGATAGAATGAATCGTTTTCAATTCGCAAAGGAGAACATGATCATGGTATTAGTTATTTGATACGAAATTTAAAACTTAATTTTCCGTCAAGAATGGCGAGTATTACATTGATATCCTTCAAAATCACTTCTTACTTAGTTTACCAAAGCTTTGTTAAAAGACTGTGACATTAATGTGATGACTTGGTGTCTTCTTCGGATTGTATCTCAATCGAAAATATTTGAAGAATTTTTACTTGCAAATTTTATGCGGAAAATTGTCAATATTATGTCAATGATAAGTTGAAAACGGCGGTCTTACAGGCTTGTGAAAATATTCACGCAGAAGTGTTGCAAGGCCTGCTTTCTGGTGATAAGACTGGTCACAAAAATTACTGTGTTTTGTTTTTATCAACATTATTAAATTTGAATTGTGTTTATCTTTGTGAAACAGAATGTATTCTTTATAAATTTAATCATCCATTAGCTAAATTGTTTTAAAATTTTATAAGATATATGTATATATATATATAAGAGATCAGTTGAACTTATTATCGGCTTTGAAATTGGGGAACCTATTGCTATGATACTTTTCATTTCAAGGTCGTTTTAACTATCTTCACAATCTTTTCAACACAGAAATAAAACTTGTATATATTTATATTGTCATGGTAAGTTGCCTTGTTATTAGCTTGTTATCGGGAGGAACTGCTTTTCACATCTAAATTGATCTTTTTTTGATTAAACTCCTTCACATACACATTTTTTGGCATGTTTGAGCTGCGGTTTTTTTTTTGTTATTTCCTAGAACTACAATATATTATTTAAGTACTAATTTCAAAATACTTGTTAAAAAAATTATGGACGAATGAAAAACTAAAAATACGTGCAATGGAAAAAGAAGACTTCTTCTTTAAAGAAAGTGTAAGTAAATTTAAATAATAAATTATAACGAACAAAGAAAAAAAAAGGATGTCTATAAAATTATTATTTTTTTTATGTACTATCATCTTCATCAGGTAATGAGCTAATCAAACGAAAAATAACTAATGCTGGCCATTGTAGGATTTTCGCAATCCATCGCATTATATTGAATTTTCGTATCGCTTTCTGCCATACATCAAGCAGGATGTTTTCTAATGAAATAGGCAACTCATGCAGGTACTTTGTAGTATTTGAACAAATCGCACATTCAGCCTATAAAAATATTAAATGAAAATAAATAGGAAGAAAATAAAAACGAAATAATCAAAAAAAGGAAACACACAAGGTTGTTTTGTTGTTGTTGTAGTTTGTTTTAATTTTTGTGTCTTTTAGCGACTGATTGTGAAAAAAAATATTTTAATTGTTTAGAGTTTTTTTTTTTCAACTTTGACTTCAAACACACGTAAAAAGTGTTATTAATGGAATAAGGAGAAAAGTAACAAAAAAGCGCATAAACCAATGATTATATGTATGTATTGATATGTGAAGCTTGAATGACTAAAAAGCAGCAAGTAGATGTCACCTATTTCTGGCCTTTCGAAGCAACATCTACTCACAGTGAAAATGTCATGATTTAAATGAAAATGGCTGTAAGATACTCGTAATTTATTTATACAAAGGAGCGATGTAAGTTGCCCATTTCTATTAGACTAAGTGACGTTTACATTACGAACGTTAGTGTTAGTATTTTACACAGTGACATGCAACAGTACACGTAATTAATAATTTTATTTTCAATTGTGAGAAAAAAAAAAGATTTTAAGATGGCTTGGTGGATATGGTCATTGGTGGTGAATAAAATGAGCTATTTATTTTATTTTGATTTTATTTTCTGATTTAGGAATTCATTTTGCTTTTGCATTTATGTACTTACAGTTAACTTAGTTTAGTTATATCTGTATGTATAAGAGTATTTGTAACAACAATTGCTCTGTTATTAAATACATTTGCATTTCTTACAAGTTAACAATGTAAATGATATGTTTCTTTTTTACTTTTTTAATAAAACAATAAAAAATAAAACATTAAGTAATACTGAAAATAGAAATGAAATAGAGAAGTGGGGAAAATGAAGAGAAGTGACACCAATCCAACTAACCGCGAAACATGCCGAAAAATAGACTTTTAAAGTAGAAGCAGTTGCTCACCTTTATTGTAACGGCTGACCTGTGGTATGCTACTTGTGAAGACGTATCACCATTACCACCACCGCCTCCAACTGTTTCCATATCAAGAAGACTACGATCGTCATCTTCTTCAGTCGGTGCAATTGAGGATGCTTCGTCGTTTGTTGTGATTCTATCGTCACATGCTCGTAAGCAGCGACTGCACATGTTTCCTTGACTAAACAAATAGTTTTACTACTGTTCTAATCTATTGAATTTTATTTGTGTTGGATCTCAATGATACTTACCGAACTTCTTCGAGTATTGAGAGTTCTTCATGAACTGACTTCATTTCCTCATTTGTACCTTGAGCAAGACGACCTTGCAGTGTTTGGTTTTCTTGAACTAAGCGTAAAAATGAAAAGTTAACTTTTGTACTACGAGTATATGTATAGGTAAAATGATGAAAGAGAAAATCTTACTTATAGCAACAAGTTGATCTTCGAGCTCACCAACTCTTTGTTGTTCTGAGAGAAGGGCTTTTTTGGTAGTTTCTAAGTCGTTTACAACTCGAATAATTTCCTCATTATCCTCAGCTCCTACAATACTAGTGTTGAAAGATTCATGTTGAGAACTTTCACTAATGCCAGTTGAGTTCGCATTCTTATTATTGGCACTGTTTGATTGGAAGGCAAAACTGCAGTTCTCTGGATTGGTTGTATTTGCATGGAAGCTCTGAAAATAAAGAAAGTATTGCAAGATAATGTAATCAAGTCAATAAAATAGTTACGAATTACACAATGATGCAATTAATAAAGGTTAAAAAGGCTGCAACTTTTCGTCAGCTTCTCATTTGCTAGATAACAAAGTGTTGCTAATTGAATTGTTCCATATAAGCAGTTTGCTGTATGTATGATTAGGTTGTCTATTTTGAAATATTTTACACGTCTGACTACTCAAAACCAATCTTTTACTGCATGTTTATAATGCTTGCTGTACCTGAATACATAAATACATGTATTCATTCACTTGTCATTGGTTTAAGATTTACAACTCCACTTCACACATTTGAAATGCATGATCTTTTAATTATTGCATTTTCTTTTTGCAGCACACATACTTCGTATTTGATATTTGAAAGAAATAATTGAGCGTAAAAGGCCGTTAACCTCGATAAGTAAAATCATTTTAATTTTATAATCAATTATGAAGATCTTGAGTTGCTAGATATGTTTTCATAAAAACTGCAGGCTGACTGGCGA
This sequence comes from Volucella bombylans, assembly GCA_949129095.1. Taxonomy (NCBI): domain Eukaryota; kingdom Metazoa; phylum Arthropoda; class Insecta; order Diptera; family Syrphidae; genus Volucella; species Volucella bombylans. Next base: position 157,892,633 of record OX422143.1, read on the forward strand.
AGCTCTATTTCAAGTACATATATACATACGAGTACATATGTACATGGAATACGTACTGCATCAAAAAATTGCATCAATGACAAATTAAATTAATTTAATAACTCTTAATTGACTACATACTTGACTGTCAAAATTCAGCAACATTAAACTACAATATATGGAACGTGTTTGGATAAAGTCCAAATACGAGTACAATATTTATGTGCATCATAAAATATCACATAATCAAGGTGCGAACTTTTGCGTAGGCTTAGACATCCTTATATGTTATATATTATATATATTTGTAAATGAAACTTACCTCGGTATCACCTTCACTCCCATTACTGAGCTCCTTCTCGTGATGTCGCAAATTCACGATCAATTGATCATTGCCGGCGTTGTTCTTCTCTTGTAATAGTCTTTCATTTTTTCGCCGCTCTATCGTTAGCGTTTGCCTGGTGTCTTCAAGATTTTTTGTGAGTTCTTCGCAGCGACCTTCTAAAGTTTCAATGTTATGTACAAGTCTGTAAAGATAAAAAAAAAAATATATTGCAGACTATATTGTATACGAAAACTGTAACGATGTTTAACTTACGTCTTAATGTGCTTTTTATGGTTTGAGTTTTCTACATTTAAGCGGTGATTTGTACGTTCTAGATCTTGTACACCGACTTCTAGTTGCTCATAGATTTTGAGACGAGAATCGTTGACTTCGCGTAGAGCAGCGGTTTGCTTTTGCAGATACTAAAATTATAGGAGAAGATTTTGTGGATTATGCCTTGTTTAACATAAAGAGCAGAAGGTTGAGCATGTTTTAAAATTTAAATAATTTTGACAACGATATGCCACAAAATTAATTAAATATCCATCAAAAGAAATATCGTTCTGTTAAATTAATGACAGCAATGATTCTGGAATGAAATAAGGAATCATTTGGTTTACTCCTCAAACTACTTTCTAGGTCAATACTTTGACAATCATTATTTAATGTGGAGTAGAGATTTCGATTAGGGATCTCCACAGCGATTGATAGGCAAATTGCTGTCCGTCCTATAACTTGAATTTGGCCAGCATGCAACAACCAAGCTCGAAGAGTAGTGCTTGCCCTACCTCCCAGTCGTGGTTCACTATAACAGCATGAATAAATCCTTACTCATGCAAGCTAAAATGGCAAGGGAATGTTCGACGAGTGGTATAATACTAGCCCACATCATCGTAGAATTCACATCCCTATACGGAAGAGATTAAAAAATATGATGGATCAGATAATAGCTTCGGATAATAGCGGATTCACTGTTGATGACGGTGGTAAACGATTAAAGGACAACTATCTTTGGATCTGCACTTGGAATGTCCGAACACTTAACAGACTGCTGGAAGGCGAACAAATATCAGAGATCCTAAATTGCTAGAAAGTAGTCCTAGTCGCCATCTAAGAAGTGCGATGGGATGGACTTGCCAAACAGAAGGATGAAAAACTGTGATATCTACTATGAAGAATGTTACAGATAACCGACGCGACAAAAAAAGTCGCAGCGTTTATTTTTATGTGGATTCGCCGTAAGAGGTAGGTGTAGAGAACAAGTCATGTAAACGAACGCCTGACGAAGATTTGCATAAAGAGATAATTCACAAAAAAAAACCTCACAGACGCCCATGCCCTGAAAAAGGGAGTCTTACCAAAGACTGCTTCTACGAGCTCCTCTACAAAACCTATGAGCAATGCCCTAAGCATGATGTGAAGATTGTCCTTGGTGATTTTAATACCAAGCGAGGGAAAGTACAGTCTCGGTGCCGTGACATAAGGCCATGTTTTCGGAAAGCGATATAAGGCCATATAACAATATGGTATTTAGCCACCAACCCCACAGACTCGCTTATAGGCGCCTGCCTGACAGTTGTTGACATACACTTAGCGGAACGACAAAACCCTGCGGAGAAAAAGGCGAAATCATGTTAGCGAGCGAAGCGAGGCATCCACCCCAAACTTGAACTCGCTTTGGGCGCCTGACTGACAGTTGAGGGTTACAGTTACAAGTTACACTATGGGCATCTCTTCGACTCGTACGCCGGACGGCCTTCGGCTTCACATGCGCCGTGCTCAGGGCACCGCTACGCAGCGTGTAGTACACTAGTCATTGAATGCAATATTGTCGTCCTCTTTGTAGACAATAATAGAGGGTAATATTAATCAGGTAAGCAAATTCAGATATACAGTGGAAAATGGCATAAAGCCGAATTGGCACATCTCGATTCATAGAAGTGACATAAAACCATACGCTGGAATATGGCCTTATGTCACTTTGTGAGAGCGTCATAAGGCTATATTTTGAAATATGGCCTTAAGTCACACGGCCTTATGTACATTGGTGGATAGAATAGGATTGATGAGCGTCTCTTTGACTCATACGCCTCACGGCCTTCGGCCTCAGCGTGTAGAAACATGGTCTAATGTCTCAAATTTGTATGGCCTTATGTCACTTATAAAAAACGAAATATGGCCTTATGTCACGGAACCACATCGAACGCCTTTTCCGATCGAGATTCCCTTAACCTCTCGAGAGTAATACGATGCGGACAACATCGAAGAAGCGAGCAAACAGAGATATACTCTGATATACTAGATTTCAACCCGCCCAAACTAAGAAACCCCTGGTTCCATGACGAATGCAGGCTGACAAACCTGGAAAAACAACGGTTGTACAGTCTGGCCCTGCAGAAATGAACGAGAGGGGCTCACGAGCTTTACAAGTATAAAAGAAAGAAAGAACATAAGCTCGTCAGGAGAAAAAATAAAGAGCGACAGAAGCTCTCGATCTAGACCTTAGACATGTGTTACCGGATGAATGAACTTCGGACGTTTTACCAAAAAATAAGACGAACTTGCTAAAGCTGTAAATCCCGTACAGAAATCTGCAACGATGGATAAGGAAACTACAGTCTGCAGACTATTAAACGGTGATGATGAACAACATCCCACTGTTACACAGAATGAACCATTCAACCTGCATAAAGACAGACAACATTTCCGTCCACCCGACCAAGATAAAATCAGGACAAGCTTAAGTTCAACAAAGCTACTGGATCCGATGGCTTAACTGCTGAGCCGTCTAAAGGAGGTGGTGACTGGATATGATACGGAACATACATCAACTCATCTCCAAAATCTGGGTCGACTAAAGTATGCCCGACGTAGGTCGTTGATGACCTATTAGTAAAGTTTAGTAAACTGGGCTATCAAACAATGGGAAATGCCGACGACTTAGCCATAATAGTGAAGTGTAAATACCTTAAAGACGTTTTCCATAAGATGCAGACTGCTCTAAAGATAGTAAACAACTGGTGTGTTGCTATACTTATTCCCTTCACTCGTAAAAAATGCCACTCCGTCTATTTATAGGTATAAAAAAAATGGCAATTCGCAGCACGGTCAGGCTACCACAACAGGAGAGATTAATTACTCAGATCACATGGATCAAATGAATCTTCTCTCCGAAATCCCTGAGCTTGATATGATCTACTCGGTAAACGACCGCCTACTTAAGACTCTGTGCTTCGGCAGGAGGTTTAATATAGTGATCCCAATCTGAGAAGCATGGAACTACAAAACCCGCATCTCAAACCTTAAAGGTACCAAGTGGTATACGGATGGATTAAAGATGGATGGATCAATGGGAAAATGTCCCAGCGTATTTCATACGGAAATGCATGCCATTCAGGTGTGCTCAAATCTCTTTCTCGATAAGGCAATGAAGGGTGTCCCCATCTATATGCTATCGGACAGTCAAGCAGCCATTAAAGCATTAGGCTCTAATCTCATTGACAAGACTGATTGCATGCTTCAATACATTACAAGATCTCTCCCAAAGAACAAAGTAAATCTTTGGTGGGTGTTTGGTCATAAAGGCATTGTCGGAAATGAAATAGTTGACAAACTGGCTAGAAACTGTTCGGTTGATCGTTCTGTAATATCCCAAATTCAGCAATTAACTCAGCAATAAAGAGTTGGGAGAACAAAATGTGTATATCCCATTGGGAAAACATCAAAGCCCATCCAATCCTCTTACAAAAAATCAAAAGAAACCCTACAACTCAAAAGTGATGATATCATAAGACTGGATGGATTTCGAACCCTATACTGCCACCTACATAAAAGAGGTCTCATTCCTGAATGTCATCTTTGAATGGAAGACGACGAAACTGCGGAACACATTTTATGTGAATGCATGGCTCTAAGTCTCCTTAAGGAGACGACACTTCCTCAGTGAAATTTTAATTCCTGGTGAAATTCTCAAAATCTCTACCAGAGAGATTCTCAATTACATCAAAAAAGTTGAGCCTCTCCTGGTTTCCTAATACCGATTTTGTCGTACAAAATATCTATTAGGTCAAAGTGGCCCCGAAAAAAAAACTGCCCGACGAACGGAACCTCAGCATTGCCCGATACTAAAGAAGAGAGATGACTTGAACTCCTCCAACTACAGAGAAAGAACTTTCCTCAACATCTCATATAAAATCCTGTTTGCCGTGAATGCCTAAGACCCTTTGTAAACTGTCTAACTGGCCACTACCAGTGTGTTTTTAGGCCAGGGAAATCTACTCTCAAATTTTCACATCTTAGAAAAAATCCAGGGGTTCCAAATTGATACACACCACCCAATCAATCATCCATAGAGATGAACTATTGTATCTATACAGTGCCACGTTTAGTTTTGGCGTCCCTGCCGAGCTCTTTCGACTATGCAGGAAGACGATGGAGAATGTATGCTTCTATATGCTGTCAACAAAGGGAGACACACAACATCCATGCCTAGGACAAAACGTCACAATAGGCAGCTACAACTTTGAGGTGGTATATACAAGACACAATCATCCCAGTCCTGTTGACGAAAGCGGATAAAAATGCTCTTGGGCAATTCGAGAGTAAAGTGGTTTATGAAAGTTCGTAAAATTCTGTATGATCGTTTTTAATCGATGGAATGAATTGTCATAAGAAAATGGAATGAATAAATACAGAGTAGGTAGCACTTATCGGTGGAATTGCCTGAGAAATTTTAATACTCGTAAAAGGGAAGGCCGTGGCACAGGTGGTAGTGCATTGGCTTCCCAATTGGACGGTTCGGGGTTCAATCAATACCAGCTGTGCCCCAAAGACTTTTTTTCAGGCAACTAAAATCTCGTGAGATGAATGGTTGCCTAAATACGACATCAAGTCCAATTTACACTAATAATTTAGTCTCCCCATTAAATGTTGAATGCCACTCATGGAGTGAAATAACCACTGAGCCCAAACATCTTTCTTTCTTTTTCTCTATCCAATTTTTCGAAAAACTTAACACGTGCTCTGACATTTTAAGCGTCTATATATTGTAGATATATTGTAGATTACGCTAAGATCTCAAAAAGCACTAGAGACTTGTATAGGAATAATAAGCATGCAGTCTAAATAATCAACCCGACATTCATTTCATTTCGAAGGAGTTAAGATCCCCAAGTGTGACTAAAAAATATCAATATTTGACTGTATTTATCGTTTGCCCTGGTTCTTTTGATGTCCATCAGATTGTCACCATAACCTTTTCTGATTGAATAGCTAGTTTGGGGTATGTTTTGATTTTTCTTCTGCATCCAACCGCTGCCCAGATCTTTTACGGTTGTCATATAAAATCCACTTTTTCTCACACGTGATTATACGGTGCAAAAACGGTTCATGTTCGTGCCTTAAACTCAGCGATGCACAGATTTTTAGGCGGTGTAATTTTTGGGTCTAGTTTAGTTCGTGGGGTACCCAATTTTCGAGTTTTTTGACTTTTTTATATTGGACACATGTACATAGGTGTCGATTTATTGTAATGGGAGATACTCCCATGCAATGTCCTGTACCGTTTTTATTTGGTCTGAATCTACCGTTACTTTAAAAAAATTGTCGTCAATTTACGTGGTTCGTTTCCGAGGCTAAGATCTCCCGTCGAATGTTGGGTTCGTTTACCGCTAGATCCTTAAATGCGTCGTTAATATTTATTGCCGCAAGAGACGCATTATGTCGCTGTTTAAATACATAAAGAAAGTCCGAGTTTGAGCCGTCATGATAAACAGTTCCTAGAAAACACACGTCAAACACACGTACCACTTCATCTTATAGAACAGATTTTCCACATTCTGCTACAGTTTTTTTGTTTTTTTTTCTGTCAAAACAGATCACTCAGAAAAAGAACTAGTCCATTGTACTCTAAAACAAACAAATGTTTACTCGAGATCTTCTTCTTGCGAACTGAGTAGAAAAAATTGAATTGAAAAAATAAACTAGGAAGCTAATTTTTTTGTTAAACTCAGAGAATTGCGTATCCAGTGCTTAATTTATACCACAGCCAGTTATGCAGGTAGTTTAGGGAAACATCAGGTACTTTTAGTCTATATCCAGTACTCGCTACTAAACTGGAGCCATACTGAACTGATAAAGTTATGGTGAAAAGATATCAATAGAATTATGGAAATATGTAATGATATATGAATACTTTCAACAAAGACGTTAACAAGTCAACTCACGTTTTATGGATTTGCGTACAATTAACGCAACAAAACAATTCTATGCTACGCATAAAACTCGAATTCGAACATTATAAATTGTAAATTCATTTTTGGAAATCCATGAGTAAGCCATTCACAAAAGATTTATGTTTCAATTGAAATTCATATACCGTGTCTGTTTTTCACTACTAAGCATAGTCAAATGCTAGCATTTCTCCGCGGTTAATTCTTAGCATGTCAGAAGCTCGTTCTGAGGAGTGTCCAAATTAAATTCGGCCTATTTCCATATTTAATGATTCATAATTCGTTTTGTCCAACTGACCTAGTTTTCATTAGAAATGCATACATATTGGGAATCATTGTACACGTCCTATCTTTAAATGCAATACTCGTACCCGTATTCGTACCGTCAGCGTTAGTATTACTAGGGTTCCGTTCGATTGAGTCAATCGGATGAGCAATCAAACACCCATATTCTGGTGGTAAGATTCGTTCAACTGAAACGCTGATTCGAGTTTAGTGGACCGATTCGTATTGTTAACCGCGATCTGGAGCTTAAGGTGCTCAAATGATAGCTATCTTAAATGTGGCCGACAAAAATTATAATATAAATTCAAATTAGGAATTCTAAGACACTAATTTGTTTTGGTTTTTGCGAATTTCCCTTTTATGGATTTGTTTCGATAAGTATCCGTACAAGTATTTTTCTTGTTCTCGCAATTGTTATGTAAATAGAAATATAAAAAAATTGTTCAACAATTTTTGTATACATACTCGTACACGTACAATGTACAACGTTGCAAGCCCGGAAGTGTCCGCCTCTAGGGAGCACGATTATTTTACTTGTTTTTGTTTGTGATTTCTATTCACATGACAGTAGGTAGCAATTGTTTTGTACACGCATTAATTCTATTTTAGCTAGCACGCTGCCATCAAGATTGTAGACATTGCCTAGATTATAATGCATTGCGACACTGACGTGAGACTTATTTTTGGAAAGAAGTTCACATAAATGTCAATTAAGTGAAGCATGTGGTGCGCTCAGTTTGTTTAGATTTAAGATTGTTTTGTAATTGTGTGCTTACATATTGGGAGGAATTTGTGTGCTTACATATTGGGAGCTTGTGATAAGTGATAATAATTTGACAGGTTGAGTGGTCTATTTTAATTTAAAAATACAGTACTCACGATGATTTCTTGAGCTTGATCGTCAATGATGTTTTGGTGATGTTTTAATGTTGTCTCTAATTCCTTATTTCGTTCTAATAGTGTTTTTCCTAGTTCTGCAGCTAATTGTAAGTCTGAAATTTAAATAAAAAAATTATTTGATTGCATTGTGTTGTATAATTTTAAATTAAGATTGGTTGAGAGTTTTTTTTGTTTATTCTAATATACAAGTTGTAGAATGTGGGTACTTAATAAGCCAGAAGACTGACTTGTGAAAGTAGCATCTTTCAGCACCATTTTGGCGCACTATATAACGAGGTGTCAATGCAATCGCCCAGAGTCACACCTCGAAGCTCTGTTATAAGGCCAACTCGACACATTGTCATCCGTAGATTTCTGTTGAAAGTCAGAGGTCTAATGGTAAGTTTTCCTTCTTATCGAGAAATAGGATACGTTTCAGTCTGTTATGGACTTGTTAACGATCGAGCTCTGGTAAGGCAATGCCTTTTCTGGCAGAAGGGAAATGTTTCTTCTAGTTTTTCAATTCTAGCGATTATTTACAATACTGTGGCATGAAATTGGTATCCTGATACTCAGTTAGATACGCTTAAACTGCACTTTGAATATGTTATAAAAGTACTGAATATAAAAGAAGAACGGCTTCCTAGACTAGTGCTCAGGAGAGCTATTTCGACAAGGGGAAATCTTATCAAAAAGTGGGAGGAGTTGGGGGATAACATCGGTGAAAATGTGCGCATTGCCACAGACATTAGTATTGCTAATTTAAGGAAGATTTTTACAAGACTATTATTAGAGACAGCAAACTCCACTTTGTACGATAAATGTAAAATGGAAGCAGTAACTTCACAACGTAGAATACTTTACAGTAAACTGAATTATAATCTTCAAGAGCATACGTACTTTCCCAATCGCTTTCCACTGAAGATGATTAATTTAATATTTAAAGTAAGAGGTGAAATAATCAATTTAAATTACATCCTACATCGTCCTGACTTACCAATTCTATGTGACCTGTATAACCTACAAGAAAGGGAGGATGTATACCAGTTTATTGCTAGATGTCCTATCTTAAGCGAATTTCGGGTGAGATACTTTGGTGTAAACAAAATGGATATGAATGATGTTCTGGACATTTTAAAGGGTGAACTTGGATGGGAAGCTTTGTATAAATACACTTCAATCGCACTTGATTACAGAACATGTATTATTGAAAGAGATTTCTAAATAAACATATGTATTACATTTTATTTAACGAATTGTCAATCTTGTAGACGGCCTTGGGCCAAACCATAGTAAACTTAAGTTTATCAAATTGTAATAGTTACTTTAAGTACTTTTTCTTTTGAATACAATTTTCAATACTACAATACTATTACTACTCAGTTAGAAACGACGACTCGATACCGGAGGATAGCATAATTTATACATGGCACTGTGTTGCTGTACATCAGAAGACTTTACAGGACATAAAGCTAATACTAACTCCAGCAACACGAAGAAGTTCTATGTGGTAAAATGCAGAGGTTTTAATGCCAAAATCAATATTACGTGCATTCATATCATAAAAGTAATATTGTATTGTAACATTAAAGTAGAAAGTTATATCAGACCACAGGCGGTTTTATTATTATGAAATGAGGTTTTCGTGGTTGGTCTGCACTCAACTCGCATTAGATTTGGAGCTGGTGTAAGGATAATTAATGTCAGAATTTTAAATGTTAGCTGTTGTTGTGTTTTTTTTTTTTTATAATCTACGCGCCCCTAAGGGGTTAGATACCCTTTTACTGTTGAACGGGCGCGGGCGGAAAGGTAGAAGAAAGAGAAAGGAAAATTGTTTTTGTAGTGGTTTGAAACTCAGGTGCGTTTGGTTTCGATATTCGCTCTCCAGGGGGGGGGGGGGGGGGGGGGAGTCCGAACAGGACGGAGAGTTTTTGCTTCACTCAGAGTGATTCGAGTTATAATTCACAGTATTTTTTTTTTCTGTGCTTGAAACTCTACAACAGCCAAATCAACGTGTCAGTGTTATGCCTTCCTTGACACGCAGAATTTTTCTGTCTGAGTTCCAATTACAAATGAAAAACTGACTTGCCATGGGCAGGACTCGAACCTAGACCCTCCGAGTGAGAAGCGATTGCTACTACCACTACACCACGTCCACGCGTTGTTCACAAGTTGAAATATCTCAAAAATGAGATAAATTGGATAATAAATGTGTTAAATTTCGCGAAAACTTCGAGTAATAAATTGATTTTTTTCTGTATGAAACAAGAAATGAAACTTTGGACAATAACTTTTCCATTCTTCTCTTCAGAGTTACCAACAGCTGATGTATATACATCATATACATAGCTGGATACATGCCAATGGTACTATTCGAGTTGAACACATCAAAGGAAGCAAGAGCATGTATAATGGCCTCATCAGTCACCACAACCCATGAGATATACCAGCTACAGCGTGTTGTGTTATTCAGCTCACTAGCAGCTTCGTTAATATAAGCCGGTTGTGAGCTAGTTCATATTGGGTTATCTGGGAATAGTAGTGGCACTACCTTGCTGATCATAACCATATAAAGGATTATCGAAACGAGGTTAAAGGTATTATAAAGTTATGTATGGAGCCTGGATACTAATTCGTTTTCCACTGCTGTGTCTAGCAGTTGGGAGGTCACTACGACTGTATCCGAATTTATTAAAAGAGGTCTGTGCGCCGCTTTAATACTTTTCTTCCTCTTTCAACACTTCAACGCCTTAAATGAATCTAGTTGAAAACCTATAAGTATCAGCAAACGGAAGTCGCTTACTTTAAATATTTTAAAGTGTGAAAAAATAGGTTTAGCTGTAAATGAGGGCAAAACCAAGTATATGCTGTTAACGAGAAGGGACACGCAACATCGACGAATTGGACAAAACTTCAGAGTTAACAGCTATAATTTTGAGGTAGCAAGGGACATTGTCTACCTTGGCTCTACTATAAATTCTATCAAAAATACCTCAGCAGAAATAAAATGAAGAATTAGTCTTGCTAATCGCTGTTTCATTGAGCTAAGAAAGCAATTGAGTAACTTGTTACACAATTTAACACGACGTGGACATCTTCAGAGTGGCAAGGCAGGCTAGACCGACTCCGCACAACGAATCAGATGTTCACCACCCTACTCATCAAAGGTGCTCCAAATTATGCAGATGTTGCTTCGTTTTCGGAATTTTTCAAAAAGAGGTATGGCATCACCATCAATCAGTGCACAATATTCCCAACATCTAACCACAAAAGCAAACAGAACTTTAAAATTAATTTACAGGCTAAATACGAATGGTTATTTGTTAACTCATCCAACACCAACCTCAAGCTAGGAAAGATGTGGGTCTCCAAATGGACGGATTAACCAACCAACAAAAACGTAGTAAAAAAACGAAGCAAGGTCTCATCAAAAGATAAGTATAAATCGCCCTGATCCATTCCCCATCCACATCCTAAACCTGACCCCAACTGGAGCCTTAAACCAACATATTTCCCAATTTTTCCCCTCCCGTTTATATCCCTAAGCAACCACCTTCACGTGTCTCCACAAAAGCATCAAGTGCCTCTCTTCCATCCAAGCCCCAACGCGTTTCATTTAATTTAACCCCTGCCCCTGATACTGTCACTGCTTAACCACCCACACCCCCTCCCACGAATACTAACAACTGCTTTCCCAATTTCGACTTTACAACTGGAGCCAAATATCCAAACTTTATCAGCTCGCATATCATAAATCCCGCTTCTAACTCGCCTTCTCCCTCGGTTTCACGGGCCCCAGTCCCTATTTTTGATCCCTTTCGCCACCTAACGCTAAATTGACCCAAAAGAATATAGACACCACAGAATGCCGTTACGCTTTCTCCAGGCTAAGGGATAAAAAGATATACGAAAATATACGTCTCTTTCTCGCATATCTTTACGACAAATCCGACTCTGTTTGCTTTGAGGGAAAAACCAAAACAAGTGTCATGGTCTCCATCCAACAGGAAGGCCTTCCTACGGATATAACTAGTCTCAGAAAGCTTTACAACAGGTACCACGAAATCTTCGACACACCTCCTCAAACGGTTGCGGATGACCTCGCTGCTTTCCGCAATTATGTACACTCTAAAAGAGTTTCTCACCTTCAGCGCAGCCGAGCTGACCACGATAAATTTTTTCGTTCCTAACTTGCCTTCTTTGTCTGCCCTAGAAAATGGCAACGAATTTGACGTTATTGCTACAGATTTCGCTAAGGCCTTCGATAAAATATCACATCAACTGATCCTTTTAAAATTGTCTTCCCTCGGTTTTGACCCCATAATGTTAAAATGGATATATTCTTATCTGGAGAACATTTACTATAGCGTTCGCTTTAGGTCAGTCTTCGCAACCCCGTTTTTAGCCACTTCTGGTGTCCCACAAGGCAGCCATCTAAGCCCCCTCTTTTTTATTTTAACTATAAACGATCTTGAGAAGATTATCAAACATTTCTCCGTATCTATTTACGGCGATGACACTAAGTTCTCCAAAACTATTTCTTCACCCCAAGATTCTATTCTCCTTCAAGAAGACCTCGATAGGTTTTCTACTTGGTGTCTAAAAAATTGCTTTGAGCTTAAATGACTTTCTATGACTTTGTATCGTAAGTCCAATCAATCCCCCTCTCGACCTTATTTTCTGCATAACCAACCTGTACCTCAGGTTCAATCCCATCGCGACCTTGGAATTTTATACGATAGAGAGTTAAACCTCCGCTCGCATATTGATGAGATAATCCCTAAAGCCAACTCATCGCTCGGTTTTATGAAAAGTTGGTCTAAAGAATTTTGCAACCCTTATGTGATAAGGTCACTTTACATTACACTTGTCCGGCCCCTCCTTGAATATGCCAGCCAAGTATGGTCCCCCTTTCAGCGAATTCATATAACCCGAATCGCGAACATTCAACGTCGTTTTCTTCGGTTTCCTCTTCGTGAACTACTCTGGAGTGACCCCTCTATCTTGCTTGACTGTCGCGACCGCCTCAAACTTCTTAACCTGAATACCCTCGAAAAACGCAGAGACGTAGCTGACTTTCTCTTCATTCATCGGCTGCTCTCCGGTTCTGTGGACTGCGCTTCCCTTTACAACTCTGTTTCCTTCAACACTAACCCTCGTAATTTACGCTGTTCTCGTCTCTTTTATATCCCAACCCACCGCACCTCTTATGGCTCTAACGAACCAATCTCCCGCATGCTCCGTAAGGTCAACTCAAACCTCTCAAACCTCCCCCTTTTTGATTCTAACCTGAGCACTTCTCGTCTTAAATTTGATCTCCTCCACCATTCCCTTACTTCCTAACCCTTAACTGTTGTTAGTTTTTAAGTTACTTTAAGGTTGCATTAAGCGAAGTTAGCGCCCACTAAATTAATTAAATTAGTCGTTTCAGTGGTTTCGAGAGAAAAATCCTTCGAAATATATTCGGTCACGTTTGCGCGTCATCGACCTAGTCAAAAAACAGTGCATCAGTCGCCTGAGATAGCCCGTTTCGGCCCGCATGTTTCGTATCTAACCCGGAGGGACAAAGCAGTACAGGAATATCGCACCTTAGGTGGCGCACAAAAGTAGAAGTGAAGTTCAACCGATAGACAACGATAGGGCTAACTGTAAAGGCTTGTGAGTTGAGGCCCAGGTTTAGCCCGAACTGTAGCCCCACCTAAGTAAGTAAGTAAGTAAGGTGTGAAGAGGTGTGTTGCTAAAGGCAGTCGATGCGCGATTTATTAATAGGATTTCAAAAATAGGGCGGAAACTCTCTAAGCGCAATGCAGATCACCAAGCAAAATGGCATGTAGACGTATTTTTTATTTATTACTGTGTGTAAAGTGATGAGAAAATGAGGAAATGGGGGAAGGAAGTAAAAATAAAAAGAACTAGAGAATTTGAAGCGTATACCGTGCGTTTCCTTTAACACGTAGTCTCTAACATTGAATCGAGATTATTTTGTGTCACCTTCGATTGCGGATGATGTAAGGTCTGCTGCTGTTGTTGAGATTGTGCTTGCGCTGCAGCTGCTGCATTCTTGGCCTCACTGCAACGAAATTGTCGAAGATAATCACTAAAATCGGCACCAGTATTAGTGGTGATTAAGGTGGCACTTTCTGCCTGAGTTTTGCGCATTTGTTCAGATAAACGACGAATGTTTAACTGTAACTCATCATCCCGCTGTGATATTGACGAAAAACTATGGCGTGCTTGCAGTAGGTTAGGATTCACGACATCTAAAAAACTGCGTTGCGCCTGCTGTGGCTGTTGCAAAGGCTGTGGTGGTTCAACAGTTGTAACTGTTGGCTTAATGCGAGCTGGTGATGTTACAGGGGAATTGCTGCATATGTAGTGTGGCGGTAGCGGTGGTGGTGAGAATTGACTCTCGGGTGCTTTCAAAAATGGCGAAGAAGGAGCCGATATTGGTGGTAGAACATCGTCTTCAATAAATAAAGGCGATTTACAACGTTGTAATTTGGGTCGATGGCCTTTTGGTATTTCACCGCCGCCGCCCAATTCAAATTTCGAAGCAGAAAATGACTTTGCTTGTCGAAATATTTCTTGTTTGGGTGATTTTTTAACATTACCAGTTGCAGTTGTTCTTGAACCACCATTAGCAGAATCTGGTGGTGGCTTTCGCCAAATCCATGGATCATTATCAAGCGGCTCTAAATTACCGCGACTAAGTGAACGAGTTTCTTTTGACATTTTTTGAAGATGTGTTCTTTTGTGCAGCGAGTTAACTTCTAAATTGGACATTTTCAACCACGGATCCGATGGCACATAAATCAAACATCCTGTGCTTTTGTTATTGGTTTGATTATATGAGAATTTTGTATCAAACTCAGTGAAGTTTTTTAGAGGTTTGTTCACTTTCTGATGTCTTCTGCTTTTTCTTTGACCCCACAGATCCAGGACTACTACTTTAAATCTTACTATCACCGCTCATATCACGTATACTTGACTCAGCAATTCGCGTCGTTAGTCCATTTTCTAATTCAAAGTCTTCATTTGGTGAAACCTTTACAGAAACAATATCGTTCTCATCGGAGACCATTATTGCGTGTTGATGTCGCACGGGAGGATGCGGCGAAAGACTTCTTGTTGTACGCAACTGTTTGGTTGGTTTCGATTCTCCCAACGAATTGGACTTTTCCAGTGCAGCCTTGTTACTGGCAATCACTTCTTTCGCTTTGATTTCCATCAAGCCAAGCATATCTAAATTAGGACTTGTAGCCGCATTTCGAGTAGCTACAACTCTTTTTGGGCTCGGATTTGTTCGACCAGAACCTAATTTTTTTAATTCATCACATTGCTTTATTAACTCGCTCCCAGTAACAATACCAACGTCTTTCGATTGTATACGGCTCGGGCTTGTTGTCACATCGCAACTGAGTTTTTTCGTCGTCGTCGCCGTAGATTTTCGTTCACATACATTCGATCCAGAATTTAAGATGCCACTAACAAGACCATTGGCCCAACTTAATTTTAAAGATTTTAATGAGCTATATCGAGGACCAATATTGGCGGTGCCACCAGTGGAACTATTACATGTACACTTTAGAAGACAATCCATCTGTTTTTGCTGGCTGTTGTGATGGTTATTGGTACAGTTGTTATTATTCGTTGGGGAAGTACTCATACTGCTGCTACTGAATCGCCCGGGATTGTAAATTTTATTATTACTACTATTATGGTGTGGGGATAATGATTCACGTAGTTGACACCTAATATACCCTGTGAGTGGATCTACATTTTTGATAAGACCGTGTAATTTTAAATTTTCCCTATTTATTAAAATTACCCAATTCCGAAAAATCGTTGACTGTAGGGGTGTGCTTTTATATTACTTTAAGCGATGAAAGCAGAGAGCCAACAAAAAAATGTTGCCGGCATGCGGATATATTAAAATTCAAAAAAAGTGAAAACATTTTTCCTTTTACGCATTAATCTAACTATAAAGAAAACCGATCTTATCACTATTTCTTATGTTTTTAAATCAGTGCGCCTACTCTTGCTTTATAATCATTTCGGAAAATTAAAAGCCTCAAATTCGTCTCGATTATAAGATTAAGTAACTCAAGTCAATAGCAATTAAGCTTTGTTTTCTAATTTAAATTTTTGAAATCATCATTCCATTAGGGTTTTGTTTACAAAGACAGTCAGCGGTTAGTTCTCACCATCTATGAAGTGAGAATTGAAATTTGAATAAATACTAGGTCATGTTGTTGACTATCGTCGTCCCTTCGTTATATAACTTCCCGAATGCAACTTGTTTTAGGAAACGCACTATGGGGAAAATCTAGCACGGTAATAACATTTTCCACTCACTTTGATTAGCTACTGACTTATGAATAGTTTCGTAAGTAATGAGTTGATTTTCTTATAGCTATGCTACTACATAAGGGGGATGTATCTTTCATCCATTGAGTGCAACAACAGAATTGACTGTTTATTTAAAACCGCAGCTGTTGCACGCATTTTTTTATTACTACCATCGCCTGTTTGTCTAGTTGGCTTACTATAGCATAGTGTAATACCGGCAGTAAGAGTTGACTTCTGGTGCCTTAAGCAAAGCACTGCTCTGACAACAATTAACCAAGATAAATGACGATTGTGTCGCAACAGTGGTATAAGCTAAGACAAAAAAAATTTACTTACAATCAATGAACCCAACGATGATGTTGCATTGTGCCACTCGTACTACCATTGACATGTTTTGATTAAATCCACTGTGAAGGCGGCCGTTAAATTCACAATAATTTTCAGGGCGGATTGGCGATCATAGAATTACAAATATAAATAATGTGGGCGATGTTGGTAGAGTGGAAGACAAAAATTACATACGAATTTATGGTCACTGGTAGGGCCCATAAAAGGCAACGCTTCAAGAGTAGTGGGAGGGTAAGTACGTATGTCGAAATATTTGCAAGTTGTATGAAGTTGAAATCCTGATTTATGAAGAGCAGATTGACAAGCCATTTCCGTTTAAATTTAAATATGGTTGACGTATTTGTGACAATGTTTTAGATTTTAAATTGGTACCAGTAATATACACACTACTTTATAAAATACAATCTAAGCTGTAGAGAGATAAATGATTTTGCGACAGGATTTTTGGCCAATAGCGTTAATTTAATAGACGACATTCGAAAATTGTGAAAATTTGCTTGAAATACACGTGAAATGCTCATTAAACTAGGTAGAGTGCAACGTGAGCCCTGCAAGTAAATCCATGCATCCAGTTAGACAAAAGAGTTGGTTGCTCTAGGAGGGCAATGCAAAAATTATAACAATATATATAAAAAAGATACAAAAAGAAATATTCTTGCATGTGAGTTTTGCAAATATTTTTCTTTCAGTTTCCGCTTTGAAACTCGGCTGGAACGTGAGCCTTTGAACTTTATTTTCCGACGATCTTCTTTGTCCATTATCTTTTGTTAATGTGAATACGCGTATTTCTTATTAGTTTTGTTACTCCCGATGGTATTCGTTACATTTTCATTTCCATCTCTGTAATTTTTCTTTTCCAGTTCTCGTACATGGTCGAACATTGCTATTCTTATGGTAAAGCTGGTTAAATGTTTTGGCGATATTTAATGACTGTCATTGAAATGCCGACTTATTTTAGGATTTTGCCGACTGTATAGATTTAGCATTTGCATTAAAGATATAATAGTGCGGTGTTATTCATAATCAATGATTTTCCATGAAACAATTTAAGAATATTGGGATAATGTTAAAGAAATATAAGACATAAATTATTCTTACAGTGATGTATTTATTTATAAGAAACAATAATAAATAACAATGAAATAATTAAATGAATATTAATACATTAAATGAATATTAATAGTGAACTTCTATATAATGAACTCCGTATAATGAACTAATTTCAAAGACACAGCTTTCTGGTTCTATTTTTATCTCCTTATAATGAATTTCCATATAGTGAATATTTCTCTACAATGAATAAATTTTCTAGTTGAAAATTTCACTTTCATACGTTTTTTGTCTCCATATAATGAATTTTCTGTTAGACATATTAACAACAATGTATACCGAGGTAAAACATATTTAGGGGAACCCCAGAAATTAAAAATTACAACAAAAAAAGAAGAAGAAGGTCCTATCGCCAACAATTTTGACAGCAATTGTCAGTGAATAGAGTAAAAATGTCGCAGCGAAGTAACATTTCTCTTGAAAAAAAGGTATAATGATAATTAATAAAATTGAGGAGTGAGTAACAAAAAAGAAGTTTGGAATTCTTCCCAGTTCCTTATCAAATATTTAAAAAAACCAGTCAGCGATTGTAAAAAGTGCCGAAGACGGGCAATTAAGTGCTAAGCGCAAAAGACTTGTTTGAGGATATTGATGAAGCAATGCTGACATGGATAACCGCTGCAGGTGGAAGGAATCTTCCTATATCTGGAACACTAATGAAGAAAAAAGCTAAAGAGTTTGCCTTGGACACGAAGAGTTTGAAGCGAGGGTGGTTGGATAAATTAAGAAAAAACGGAACGGTATTGCTCAAAAAACTAAATAAAACACTGACATTTAAAAATCAGAAATGCTTTGGTGGAAAACAGAGCATAGAGAGAATAGCCGTCCTAATAGCAAGCAACATGACTGGTTTAGAGAAGCTTAAATTGTTTGTTATAGGAAAAGCTAAAAATCCACGATGCTGTAAAGGAATTAAATCATTAAAAGTGCATTATAAGTTTAACAAAAAGGCATGGATGACTTGACTAGTGAAAAGTTTACTAAATGGCTTTTACAGCTGGACAAAAAATTCGCTTCTCAAAAAAGGAAGATATTGCTTTTTGTTGATAACTGTACTGCGCACCCTAGGGAAGAAAGGATAAATTGAAAAACATTGAGGATGTCTATTTTCCTCCTAACATGATTTCGTTACTTCAACCAATGGACCGAGGCATTATCTACAACATAAAACAACTTTACAGAAAGCGAATTTTAACGAACATAGTAACACAAATGGATTAAGAGAAACCTGTTATGGCCATAGATTTGCTGCAAGCCATTCGAAATTTAAACACCGTATGGAACGTTTATGTAAAACCAGAAACAATTGCGAACTGTTTTATATAGAAAGGCAGGATTTTCGAAGGATGGCATGCAAATACAATCTCCGCATTGGAATGAAGAGGACTTTCTTCCATTATCCGATTTGGCGGCTTTACAGTCTTCATTTAGAGCAGTAGTAAATATTGATGCATCATTTGAAGACTACGTCAATGTAGATATTGTTGTGCAGATCAGAGAAAACCCGTCTGACGAAGATATTCTCAGCTCTTGGAAAGTCGTAGAGTTCAGGATACCCAAGGTTTTTCTTTTATAATCTTTTAGCCAAACAAATTCTACATTAACAGATTCAGAAAACGATGAAGAATTCGCCAGTAAAGAAGAATTTGCGGATGCGGTGTTACCTATATTGGGACGAATTTCTTCATCTCTTGATGTACTTCGAACCTTTGTGGAGATGAGGAGCAATGTACCGAATAATGTATTTAAGTCTCTAAATGTATTAGGAGGCTTTGTTGAGGAAGAAAAGTGGAACTAAAATACCTCATTATTTTAAATAGAAATTAAAAACTTGCAAAACCCTTCTAAATTATTTTCTATAAAATCTTTGGAAATCGAAAGCCGTTTCTGGATTTTCATCGATTCTTCTTGATACACTGCACATTCTGTGATGTTTCAGAAAATCATTCTCTGGACTGATCTTTAATTTTTCAGCGAATGAAGATGAACTTTTTATTAATGCATCGTTTTGGTCGTCAACGTCGTTCATTTGTTGAAATAATACTGATGTGCTTCGAATCAAGAATAAAGCATCAATGACGTTCAACTCTTGCGCTTCTTGATTTTCTGTCAAATTTTTGACTTTAAAGTTTAAACATGACATTTTTAAAAAAGTATAAAGAACGGATAAAACCAAAATCAACGATTTTTTTTAGCAGACCAGAAGCGGAGCTACGTGCATTATTATCAAAAGAAGTTGCATCGATTTTTTATTTCTTCCAAAGCATGAACAATGCCTTCGAAAGAAATCCATACAGCCTTGACTGTTTCAGCTCTAGCTATCCATCGAGTTTTTGACAAATTTTTCAGTTTCAATGAATTTTCAATGCTTTTGATTTCCTCACGCATACGTCGCAAACGTTTTGTGCTGCCATACAAGAAAACATACGATGCTTCCAAAACATTGAAAAACTCTTTAATCAACGCACTCGCATTGCGTCCTGTTTCAACGAATATGTTGATCCGATGCGCTTGCCATGGAATGTAAGGCATTTTCTTGCCGCATTTTTCGAGTTTTTGCTGCGTATCCTTATACTTCCCGGACATATTTTTAGCAAAGTTATAAGACTGAAAAACGATGTTTTTCACAGAAATTCCTAGTGACTGAAGGGTCAAGTTATCACAACCCAATATGCACCACCTTACACCTGGTTCGACATGCACAGACAGGTTCCCAGCTGAGTCAGCATATTATTCGCTTGCAAATATTCCCATGAAAGTTTATGCACGCGCAGGCTACTTGACACCGGATGGGATGCATGCGAAATATCAAAAGTGACGAGTCAGGAGATATCCATGGGAACATTGGGATAGAGACAAAGCTTTGGAGTTAGATGGGAATGGATTTGGGAGTTAGTTGTAATCGTGACGGCAAACGGAATTATTGTTTTACTAAATAAATTTAATTGTGAACGGGTTAAAAATAGTTGTTTTATTTTCTATGTAAGTCGAACAGTTGGGTCGGCCCTTTGGGCTGACGTTCGCATTTTTTTTGGAATCCTCTTAAAGGATTTCCTTAACTGGCGCCCGAGCAGGGACAGGTTTAGGAAAAGTATATCCTTTTTGTCCGAGCAATTGTGGCAGAATAAATTAATAATGTCCTTGAGTGGGCATAGACCAGTACTCTCTATGGAGTGAATGCAGTTGTTACCATGGGAACACAACGGCCTTTCTGGTCTTAATAAAAATCCATTAATTATCTGTCACATTCTGCTGTTACCATGAGAACACAGTGGAGATTGCCAAAAGGACTAAAGGATATATACGTGAAGTAATCGTGCCATTAGTAGATCGCTTTCAATTATTAACGATAGCGATTAAACGGGGACACCACGATCCTTCCGCTAAACCTGTCGCGAACGAGAATCCCGTAGTAATATTTAGAATCGATATCTCTTTTAGATCACCGGCGGATCTCAACCTATAATTGAACGGAATATGTGCTTTTTGTTCCTGTAAGTGAAACTTTTAAAAAGGAAAGGAAAAAATTATTGATTAATTGTGGAATCAAATAGAAAAATAAAATAGAAAAATAGGGAAAAGTCTCATAGAGAAAATTAAAAAAAAAAAAAAAAAAAAAATCTTTAATTGTGAGATCAAAAAGCGATCGATGAGCTTTGCTGAAAAAAATAATATAAAAAGTTTTTAAGTGAAAATTCTAAAAGAAGAAAAAAGAAATTGTTTTTTTATTTTTAAAAAATCAAATCGAAAAGTAAAATAAAAAGGAAAAAATAGAAAAAAGGCGCATAGAGAAAATTCAAGAAAAATCTTTAATTGTGAAATCAAAAAGAGGTCGATGAGCTTTGCAAAAAAAATATAATATAAAAATTTCTAAGTGAGAATTCTTAAAAAAAAAAAAAAGAGGAAAAAATTGTTTATTAATTGTGAAATCGAAAGAAAAAAGTTAGAAAATTCAAGAAAAATCTTTAATTGTGAAATAAAAAAAAAAGGTCGATGAGCTATGTTGAAAAAAATAATATAAAAATTTCTAAGTGAAAATTCTAAAAGGAAGAAAAAGAAGAAAATTTTTTATTGTGAAATCGAAGATTTAATGTGAATATTTCTTAATCAAAAAGAAAGAAAAGAAAAGAAATTAGAAAAATTTGAAGCAACTATCACAAGGAAAAGGTAAGGTGCATTGTTTTTTTTTCTACTTTGCTGAATTGTGTGCATACGTAATTTTACGATACTAAATTTAATTTAGAGTAATTTATACTCTATAGAGTAATATATTAAGCCAACTAGTTGAATAAATTAACTATTAGTTAAATTAAATAGAAAAGATATATATATTTTAATTAAATTAAGAAATTAAATTTAAATTAAGAATTACTATAAGCCAACGAATTTGTTAACGAAAAATGGACGCCGTCGCCAAATCCGTAACGGAGTTAACCGGAGCTGTCAATGTAATATTGAATCAGCTCAAAGACATGGATGAGCGCTTGAAGTCTCTGGAGCGAGGCACTCATACAGATATCGAAACCAATCGTGCGAATGTGCCCTTGTGTGAACCAAGGACGGAGGCTGACCTAAAAGAGATAAGTCGACTCCCCGATTGCGTGAAAGAGTTGCAAACCTTCGACGGTAATCCAACACAATATGTGTCATGGATACATAACGTCGAGGGTATTTTGAAAGACTTCAGCATCATTCGAACCAAACCCTTGTACCGAGCTATCTTACAGCATATCCGACAGAAAATCAGAGGTAGGGCCGATACAGCCCTGATCTCCTACAACATCTTCGATGACGATTGGGGAGAAATTAAAAGGGTATTGTCTCTGCATTACGCAGATAAACGAGATATTAGAACCCTTGAACATCAGCTCAACCAACTCTCCCAGAGAGGGTCGAGGTTGGACGAGTTTTACGCCACAGTAAATCACCAGTTCTCCCTGATAATCAATAAGATTAAAACGGAATCTTATACGCAAGAAACCGTTGGTGCATTGGTAGAGACATACCGCAATAGAGCATTGGACGTCTTCATAAGAGGCCTTAACGGCGACTTGTCAAGGATGCTTATTGTGCAGAGACCGAAAACCCTACCCGAGGCGTATGCTTCATGTCTGGAGATTCAGAATCTCAACTTCCGGAACCACTCTATTCACGTGAATAACGCGACAAACACAATTACGGCCCCCCTTAACCAAACTTTTAGGCGAGAAAATAAACCTCATCCACAGCAGCAGAGATACCATCCCAAACAACATACCTCCTTCGTTCCCAATCGCCCTCATTTCTCTCAAAATTCCGACGCACCCCCTAGGCCAACTGGTCCAAAACCTCATCCCAAAATGGAGGTAGATCATTCGGTGCAAACAAAACAGGTTGATTATATGAATAGACCCCAAGGCAATCTTCACAAAAGGAAGGCACATTCCGAGAACTTTTCACGTCTACAAGGCTCCTCTCAAAAACAGCAAAGGTTATACAACCTTCAGGCAGAGCAGGAGGCATCACTCGAAAGTCGAGACGAAGTTCACGAAGAAGATCGTGGGGAACATCAGGAGATAACGCCTGAAGCTTACAATGAGGTAGCTGAGGTAAATTACAGGGAAGAGGTAAATTTTATGAGGGACGGCTATCCAGCGTTCCATACATAGACTACTTCCTTAAAAACGGCACTGTGTTGAGCTTCCTTGTGGATACTGGGGCTAACAAGAATTTCATAAGCACACGCCTATCACAAGGTTCGACCCGCCTAGCTCAACCATTTTCAGTGAACTCAGCAGCCGGTAGCCTCAACATCAGCGAAAAAATCACCGGTAAATTCTTTGAAAGGGTCGGAATTGACTTTCCATTGACATTCTACGTCCTCCCAGGCCTAAAATCTTTTGATGGCATCATCGGCGACGACACTCTAAAACAGCTAGGAGCCATTATTGATCGCGAAAAGAATATCCTAACGTTATCAAACGGTGTACAAATTCCCCTTAAGAACAAACTATCCTCAGTGGTCAATGCTGTACTTCATGAAGGGACTCCTAATAGTATTCGGCAAAGACTCTCTAACTTGGTAGAAAAGTACAAAAATGTCTTTGGCCCCCTTAGTTCTAATGAGTTAATAAGAACCGCAGTGAGAGCCGAAATTAGAACCACCACCGACGAACCCATTTACACGAAAAGCTATCCTTATCCTCCTTGCATGAGAAAAGAGGTGGACAAAGAAATAAAAGAACTTCTGGCAGAAGGAATCATTCGTCCTTCTAAAAGCCCCTATAACTCTCCGATTTGGGTTGTGCCGAAAAAACCCAAACCCACAGGAGAACTTCAATACCGAATGGTGGTCGACTTTAAACGGTTGAACCTCGTTACTATATCCGATGCATACCCAATACCGGACATTACCTCAACGCTCGCCAGTCTAGGTAAAGCAAAGTATTTCACCACGCTTGATCTTACTTCTGGATTTCACCAAATACCCATGCAAGAATCCGATATACCAAAAACCGCATTTTCCACAATGAATGGAAAGTACGAGTGGCTTAGATTACCATTCGGCCTAAAAAACGCGCCAGCGATCTTCCAGCGAATGATCGACGACGTTCTTAAGGAATATATTGGAAGGATATGCTACGTATATATCGACGACATTGTCATCTTTGGTAGCGATATAGACGATATGCTGAATAACATCGAAACAATCCTTTCTCGTCTGCATGAGGTGAATTTAAAAGTTAACCTGGAAAAGACTCACTTTCTGGAAACTGAGGTTGAGTTTTTGGGATATGTCATCACCCCGGACGGAATTCGAGCGGACCCCAAAAAGGTTGAGGCCATACAGAAAATACTGCCCCCGGAAAACCTCAAAGATTTGAAAAGCTTTTTAGGACTCACGTCTTATTATAGAAAATTCATTCGTGATTACGCTAAGGTGGCGAAGCCTCTCACGAATTTAACAAGAGGCGAAAATGCCCAAATTAAAGCGAATCAGTCCAAACGTGTACCGATCGAGTTGAATGAAGATGCATTACAAGCTTTCGAGGACCTGAAAAGCCTATTGACGTCATCCGAAGTTCTGGCTTTTCCAGATTTTGAAAAGGCATTTAACCTGACCACTGATGCTTCGAATTATGCAATTGGAGCTGTTTTGTCCCAAGACATATCAGGGCAGGACAAACCAATTGCTTACATCTCGAGATCCCTCAACAAAACCGAGGAGAATTACGCCACGAACGAGAAAGAGATGTTGGCCATAGTTTGGGCCCTTGACAACCTTCGTTCGTATGTGTACGGAGCAAAGAAGATACGGATCTTCACTGACCACCAGCCACTAACATTCGCTCTAGGCAACAGGAACTTCAATGCTAAGTTGAAAAGATGGAAGGCTCGTATCGAAGAGTATAACTACGAGCTGGTTTACAAACCAGGTAAGTCAAACCAAGTAGCTGATGCTCTTTCCAGACTAAAAACGCAGGTGAATCACTTGTCTGGCATAGCACCACCTGGAACGGCACTGAATTCTAGAAAGGCATACAATGGCTCAATTACCGATACAGCATCAAGCAATGCTTCAACTGATACTGCTGCAGAACCCGGTCCCCTAACGAAAACTACCAGTGGAAGTCAATGCTCGACCGATACCGCCGACGAAACCATCCATAGCGCGGCACAGGATAACTCTGATCTCATTCCTCACGTGGAAGCCCCTTTGAATGTATTTCGCAATCAAATTATTATTAGGGATACAAAAGGTTTAGAAATTTTTGAGGAACCTCACCCTGGTTTCTCCCGCCATTACCTAGCCATTGAAAATTTAGACAAAATAAAACTCACTGACATTCTAAAAAAGAAGCTTAAACCGAACGCAAAGGGTGGTAGAGGACGTAACGAGCGACAATAGAGTTCTGCAATTAATTGCGGAGGAACACAGAAGAGCACATCGGAACGCTAGGGAAAATAAAGAGCAGCTGCTCGAACGCTATTATTTTCCGAAAATAAATAGTCTGATTACCAAATACACTAAAACTTGCGATATCTGCCTTGCGAACAAATATGACAGGCATCCAATGAATCCAGAGCTCCGTGCGACTCCTGTACCATCGTATCCTTGCGAGATACTTCACATGGATATAATGGAATTGCAGAATGAGAAATACATTAGTTGCATCGACAAATTTTCCAAGTTTGCCAAGTTGTTCCACATTAAGAATAAATCGTCTCTATATCTAAGGAACAAAATAACAAAAATCTTACATTACTTCACTGTGCCAAAAATTCTAGTTACTGACAATGAACGAAGTATCCTCAGCCCAATCATACTAAACTTCATCAAAATGTTGGGCATAGAACTCTACAGGACCCCCGTCCAACGCAGTGAGGTTAATGGTCAAGTAGAACGATTGCATTCTACCATTATAGAAATCTACCGATGTCTGAAAGCGGAGTACAAGGATTTGAAAACAAAGGAAATACTCAACATAGCGGTTGACAGATATAATAACACCATCCATTCTGTGACTGGAAGGAAACCATCGGACATTTTCTACAATAGAAGCTCCAGGGTTAACTACCAGGGTTTGGTGAACTTCCGCGCAAAAGTCAACCACGAGTTGCGAGCGGAAATTGAAAAAAAACAAAGAATTAGTAATAAGCGTCATAACATAAAAAGACATTCACCCAAAAAATATAAAAAGGGTGAAATAATCTATACTGTTGGTAAAAAAATTCAAGGCAAAAATAAGCCTTTATATCAGAAAGAATTCGTAGCAAAGGACAATAAAGTAACCGTCCTCACGACAAGTGGTCGTAGAATTCACAAAGCCCACATAAAGAATATTTAATTAACAGATAATAGCCACAATATATATGTATGTAATGTATTTAAAGAAGAAGTATGCACACCAAACTTGTTTAATACACCTACAATGCACCTATAGCCATTCCTTATATAGCACAAATATGAATTATAATATGTATAGAATTTAGTCCAAATAACTTTAAGAAATATTACTCTAATTATAAGAATTATAAATTAAGATTGGGATTGTATATTTGATTAAGCATTTAATGTAGATTTTATTAGGAATACAATTATTACAGAACTGGAAAGATTTTTTTGTTTTTGTTTAAACCCTTTAATGTCCACTTCCGCATCACAGTAAAGTTGCGACGAACATACCCCTATGTCCACATACATATATCGATCCACGAAAAATATTTGCATATCCCACAGATTAATCTCCTTAGCTGTAACCGAGGGGTTCCAAATCTTCAATTACAAAGCACCTATAGTTTCCCTGAAAGAGAGTAAGGG
Organism: Volucella bombylans; assembly: GCA_949129095.1. Classification (NCBI taxonomy): domain Eukaryota; kingdom Metazoa; phylum Arthropoda; class Insecta; order Diptera; family Syrphidae; genus Volucella; species Volucella bombylans. The sequence goes on from OX422143.1 coordinate 157,919,439, forward strand.
CTGGATCGTTGATGGCAGTTTCAAGCTGGTACATACCATTGACCTAGCGCAATTTGAACATCTGTTAGCTGAAGTGACCAACGCCACAAATAACAGCATTAAGGATGGAGACAGAAAACGCATAATAGAATTTCATTTACGGCAAGCAAAAGGACGTCTTTATTCGCTGAAGGGCAAATCTACGAGAAAGGCAAGATCCATCAATTGGTTGGGAACCGCTTGGAAGTGGATAGCTGGCAACCCCGATGCCACTGACTGGAGCGAGATCCTTCGGAGCGAGGAAGCTATAATTGAAAACAGTAATCAACAATATAAGATCAACGAGAAGCTCTTTGGCATCACGCGTGAAATAGCACAGAAGATCAACTTAATCATAGGGAGATACGAGAACGGCATTAAGGAATCAAATTCCGAAAGATTTGAGCGGGATATTTTGGACGAAATACTGGTCGTGAAAGGAGAAATAAATGAAATTGTTCGAGCTTGTCAAATGGCTAAGAGCGGTTTGATTAATACAAATCTCCTGGACACAGAGGAAATTAGCATGGTTATCAATGAGCTGGAAACCTTACCGTACGCTAATGAAATAGAGGCCATCGAGTATGGCACACCATCTATTTTCACCAACGGCTCCATGCTGTTATATGTTATTTCAATACCAAAAGTAGGAAAAGAGGAGTATAATTTACTGATAACTAGACCATCAATAATAGATGGAAAACAGATCGATCTGAAATTCAGGAAGGTTCTGATCAACCATAGGGTAACATACGGTGTCAGGTCTAATTGCCTATCAATTAACAACTCGACGATCTGTGAGGATAAGGCACTAGAGATAATTCCTGAGGAAAGCTGCGTGTCAAGGCTACTTAAAGGAGGACCCACAACCTGCACCTTCCAAACTAATACCGAAGAAATCCTGGAACTCATTAAGGAGGACACCATTTTCGTCACCAATTTTAAAGGCGATTTAACTTCTAACAACATTTCGAGGCCCCTTACGGGTACTTATATAATCCAGATACACAACGAAACGGTCCAGTTGAAGGGAAGAACCTTTACGAGTTCCACGGCCACAGTCCTGCAAGCCCTTCCCCCGGCATTGATGAACATCACAAACCGCAACCACATGATCGACTTGGGATACGTTCATGGACTCAGCATTCAGAACATAGAACGTCTACGAAGCTTAACTAAGGAATTTAACATTTCTATACTTACTGAGATGGCAATCTTCTTATGTGTGGCATCCTTTGTTCTCACAATTTGGCGGAAAATACACGGAAGACCAAACATCCCCACAATTTCATCCCCCAACCTACCACAAGCAATGGCCTGACCTGCAGGCCTTCAAAGGATCTACGAGGCGTAGATTTTCAAAGGGGGAGGAGTTATCACAACCCAATATGCACCACCATACACCTGGTTCGACATGCACAGACAGGTTCCCAGCTGAGTCAGCATATTATTCGCTTGCAAATATTCCCATGAAAGTTTATGCACGCGCAGGCTACTTGACACCGGATGGGATGCATGCGAAATATCAAAAGTGACGAGTCAGGAGATATCCATGGGAACATTGGGATAGAGACAAAGCTTTGGAGTTAGATGGGAATGGATTTGGGAGTTAGTTGTAATCGTGACGGCAAACGGAATTATTGTTTTACTAAATAAATTTAATTGTGAACGGGTTAAAAATAGTTGTTTTATTTTCTATGTAAGTCGAACAGTTGGGTCGGCCCTTTGGGCTGACGTTCGCATTTTTTTTGGAATCCTCTTAAAGGATTTCCTTAACTGTCACTACGATATTTTGAACCGACTTTTCTCCTGTTTTTTTCGTTAGGACAACATCCATTTTCAGAAGACGTTCGATAGGGACAGGTTTCTCGTTTGTTTGGATTAAATATCGAGTGTTGATAGCAAGTCGATCTTGATGTGATGAGTCTGGAGTTGTGTCAACCATGATTGAAAAATTCCCGCTTTATTGATTTCATTTATAATGGCTTTTTGAGGTCTAGTTCCCAAGAAATCAATAAATTCATTTTGGGTAGCCAGACTAAGGTACGTCATATGACGTGGTCTTTTTGATGATTCATCCAATCATTTTTTCATTAAAAGGCAATGTAGGTGCAGACTTTTTAATTGTAACAGGTAGGTACAATATATTAATTAAATTTCATATTTTAAATTGTTAACACGTTTATTTTGTTTAGCAGGACACTAACTACATAAAGCAGCCAATTTATATTTGTTTATCTTTATAGATACATTCTCTGAATTTCGATTTTAAAAAGGACGGTCAGCATCGGTCAATTTGCCGACTGGACTCCTTAAATTTTACCGAGTTAGCCATTTATTTTTTTGTTTTTTTTTTTAATCAAATAACTATGTATTAACTTGTATACATTTACGAGTTTAAAAACCTATACTTTATTTTTTAACATTTTGTTCTGAGCTAATTTTTGAAAGTTGCTCGTTTTATTCATAATAACCGTTTTTTTTTTAATTGCTCAAATTAATAAATGTAGCTTCTTTGATTTGCCGACTCTTGCAAAGCGTGATCCTAGTCGGAAGTTGGAATTGCGGGTTCAGAAAAACGACAATGCAGATGTTTGTCCAAATAATATCTCTGCGAGTTCTCATTCTAATTCCACATTGACATCCATGAAGTTGTTGACTGTCTAGAACTTTCTCATAAGTGTAAATAATACGAGTATGCAACGTTAGCGATGGGTGAAGTAATTGTTGCAATTTCTTGTGTCTCATTTGCCTTTACACATTGGAACAAGAAAACTCTCCCTCCACGGATTAGGCCTTTGAGCGCCTCCCGTCATTTTATTGAAGTAAATCGCGATCCATTTAAACCAAAAATTACCGATTGTCTCCCATATAGCTGAGGGGGTGTACGACGCGATCCGATTGCACGCGCTCACTTTATCCTTTTTTCTGCTTTGCTAACTTCGGCTGCCGTTAAATCTGCAGTTTCCTCTCTGGTACGACGCGATAGCTAGGAGAATGGTACGACGCGGGAATTTTTCCTTTACTAACGCATTACTAAAGTTCCCCGTTAGAAGATATTAATTCTCTTTGCAAATTTTTTCTTCGTTGTACCGCAATCTTAGAAATGTTAGCTCGTAAGTCTGTGCTTTAAGGTCGCACTTCTAGTAGCTGGCGCTTTCTCGCTTCTGTTTTTGCACCGTTCATATTTTAACTGAAGATGTATTTTATCGGTGTCGATATTTGTGCAGTACTTAGCCCAGGGTTGCTGCAATATATAATCACGTTCCGTTCTTTCGTCTCGTATTTAATACGAGTATAGTAGGATTGTGGGATTTGCATATCTTTTCCAACTGAATTCCAGAACCGTTTCCTCCATGGCAGTTTTCAATTTCCTGACGTGTCCGTTTAAATCAAGATCGACTTAATATTGTAATCATTCGTTTACAAATTAAGGTTTCGGGCCTTGTTTCCGACATTTCACGAGTCGATGTCGATGCCGTAATACGTTTTCCAGTTCATTTTGCCGACGAAAACCGTTGAGTTCTTACATGAATGTTTGTACAAAAATTGCACACGGGATAATCTATACATACGAGTATATATATAATACGTTCACTTGCACTTACCGCACTTTCGTACTTTTCTCGTATGCGTAAATGTAACAATGTAGAACACAAAATTAAAACCCATGTTCATCGAAACCTTAGGTTCTGTCATATTATAATACATTAAAAGACTTCTTTTGCGTGATGATTGTGCAAAAAGAGTACGTTTCGGTTAATCTCTATGGGCGATCAGTTCAAAGAGATCATGCAAGATTGTCACTAAAAGGAAATTTCGAAATTAGAACCACTGTTATGGTTTCAAGGGTTTTATTTCCAGTTATTTTTCATTTAGCTAATAATAGTCACTAGTATTTCATTATATTTTCTAAATCAATAATCACTTGTTAATCGCATTTTATGTAACTTTTATATAATATGGTCTCATTTTATATAATAAACGTACTATAGACAATACGTATATAATGCAGTTTTTTTTTAATTTGTACTCAGTTTAACAAATAAAATATCTTAATGCTTCCGGTACGTTAAACACTTTCTTTGGCATGCCATTAAATCATTGGAATTTGCCTTAAAGTAATTAACTGTCGTATGCATCATACATAGACCTCTAATTGATTACTCTGCTATGTTTTTATTTTTCAATTAATTATGCGCTATAGCACCCTGCTCGTTTGGTGCTGTCATCACCGGTTATTTTCTTTGACAAATAGAAAATAAAAGCCATGACAAATTGCAAATTAAAGGAGCCACTGCTTTTGAAGTGAGATGCTTTGTTCGATTCAAAAAATGTATGCTACTCGTATTAAAATGAAAAATTGTGCATTTGTGTATTTCTTGTAGTAAATCTTCGAAGTTATTTCTTCCATAAAAATTTAACTTTTTTGGACTTATGTTATACTTATGTTTGTATTGCAAATTTTAAACTTTGCTGAAATCACTTCACTGTTTAGGATTCAAAATATTTTTTTTGTTTTGAGGATAATATAATACTGACTATACAAATATGTATTTGTCGGATTGGCGATATGAGCAGTAATAAAAATGTTTCATATGCAACAAGGTGAGGAGTTCAGTCTCCAATTTTATAACTTGTAGTTTTTTTTTTTTACAAATTTCAAAAGTATTTCCTTGGGATTTAGGCTTACTTTTATGAATTTTTAACTTAACTTAATAGAGAAGTTCTTGCTTGCATTCACCTCGAAAATGAACATTTGGTGATATCTTTACGTTTTAAGGTGTCTATAATATTTTTAGATAGTTTTTAACAAAATTTATGTGTTTCTCTGTGTGTATGTGTATGTATGTTTCTCAATATGGATCAATTTTTGTGGCCCACGATATCTCGTGAACGAATAGTGCTATCGATTTGAATTTGTCAGATTGTCAGATGCTGTGTCTTCATGCCGAATCGCGGTTATTCGATTTCGGCCAAAATCTGCCTATGACTTTTGAAATTATTAAAGAAAACATATCCAAAATGCAATTAATTTTTTCTTAAAAATAGAGGACTCTTTTGAAATTTTTGTAGGACTAATCATAATCTATTAAAAGAGCACAAATATTACGAAAATTTGAAAATTGGACCAGAATTATCTGAGTTGTTCAAGGAATAGCAAAAATGTGTCAGTACTAAATACGATTTCGTAAATACAGGGAGTATCAGATAATGGAATATAACATAACAACAATCATTGAGAGAATACTACAAGATCTGTTTATCAGGAATTTCTTGGCGTAACCCCTTGGTCGAAGCAATTTCGGCGAGTTTTAATTTATATTATACAATGATGAAACGAATGCCGTATCATCGTTTCTCTTTTTAAATGTGGTGTCCAACAATACTTTGTATGGGAAAATGTAAAGTGTCCACACTTTAATTAGAAACAATAACAAACTGACAACTTTCAAAAAGTTCAGAGAATCAATACTTCTACATGAAATATCTTATAATAATTATGTGTTTGTCTAACTGTCGGAGCATACGACTAATAACTATAGTAATAACTATAAATAATAAATAAACAACTTTATCGATAGAAGACGTGGAGACGAAATGATTTTATGAGCTTGAAAATAAAATGACAAGGGAAGACAATGACAGGTGAAATTAGAAGAGGTAATAGGTTTTCCAATTAAATACTTGTTTGTTAAGTTATCATTTACTTATGAAAAATGTATTCGTTAAAAGATACAAGCAAGTATGCGGGTATGCTGGTAATAGAGAGATGATTATCAAATAGGTAATCATTTTAAAATGAAAGTTACGCAATTTTCAAATGTAAAACTATTATGATAGTTTAATTAACAAAGTTCAGGTACAGGTAAACATAAAAATGCAACAGAATACGAGTATAATCATTGTATCGTATATCATGCATTGTAATTCCATATGCTTAGCCCTTATCTTTCAGTTCTCACCATCCAGATCTTCCCCAAATAAGGATGGCGGTTTTAGTCGATATTGAATGATGAGGAAAATTAAATCATACACTTAATACGAGCTCGTATCATTACAGTAAGTAGTCAAAATGTCAAAAATTGTGTAACTTTCATTACTACAATCACACATCTGTTCAGTTTTTCACTTGAAAATACAATTTATGTTTTTGTTTGAGAACATATACGCAAACGAACTGAATAGAAAGTCGGTGTATATATAGTATATATATAATAGATACATTTATTACTATGAATGTGAACAAATTATCTGGATCTTGCTTTTGTATGTAAAGTTAAGATGTCTACCATTTTCTTATTATATAGGATGCAGGTAAAAAAGCGATAATTAATAAAAATGTTCTGGCCCACGGAATTATTTTTATTTTCAGATGATGACAATCCCACATGTTACCAAAACAGTAGCGTGTTTCATTATTGGATGACGCAAAAAGAAACACACGGAATTGACGTGCCTAAAACGATGTTTTTTCAGCTTACTACAACGAAACATGTATTTTAGCTCGTTGATTAATTTAATACCTATGCGATGTAATAGGTTAGTTCTCTCTTAAGACAAACATCGATAAAAAGATAAAGAATATCTATAGATACTAAAATTAGTAGAAAATTGGAAAACCAGAGGCTAACGTGTGGATATGTATTTTCACACAGAACCAAGCCCTTTTGCAATAGTGAGTTCATATACTCATAAATATTCAAAATCAATTTGATTTTTAATATAGCGAAACTCTAAGTCGTCATTTCATATTATTGGGAAAATAATTCCAATTTATGGCTAAAGAAAGTGAAATGTATCTGCTTTTACCGTATGAGTATACCATACTTTCTTTATTCTGAATCATTACCGAAGATCGTTAATCTTCTGCGTTGATAGTTTTTTTTTTTTTTTTTGTGATGGCCCAAACCAGAGGGTATAAAAGTTGGCGACATTCGCCAACCGCTTAGTCTTTGACCAATTCGCGGATCTGACTGGAGAATCGCGAACCAAACCAAACAACGATCATTAAGTCAGTGGAGTGGTTATACGATGAAACCTTACGGAATTATATCAATTCTGCTCCTTGTGACGAGTGTAGTCAAGTGTAGTCCAGTAGCAGTAGAGGATACTAAATTAAGAGTAGTTGCAGGGCCAAATCTAATATGGCAAGAAGGAAACCCATCAACGAGTGGACAGAATTTCGACTTCAAAAAAGAGAAAACCGAAATGAAAACAATTCAAAATGAATTGGAAATGAAAGGGCAACTACAAGGTATTGCCAAAGAGGAAATAATTAAAAAAGAGGAGATTCCAGCTGAAAACGAAGAGCAAATTGCTGAAAGCGAACGAGTTTCTCGCATGTACATTGAATCCGACACCGACCTGACCAGTGAAGATATTGGAAATATTTTATCAAAACTAGGATTTCCTGTTAAAACGATGAGCACAGTACAATCTCGGGGTGTAAATGGTGAAGTTGGACACGAAGATAACAGTAGATCAGATGACGACTTTTTTGTAGTGTCATTTGCACCATACAATGGTCCACTTAATGGATTGGGAAAAGAGTTGTTCCCTATCGATACTACAGATGAGGCTCGCTACAAGAGTTCATGGAAGAGATATTTACGCAAAATTTTCCGAAAGTTACGTCGTACTACAAAAAAATACAAACGACGTGGTAGCTTCAAATCTGGTGATATAACAGCCGAAAAAATTGTGCGGAAATTCTTGAAGAAAAAGCAAGAGGAACAAAGCTTCCTTTTTTAAAATAAGAAAAAATTTAGTAAAATAAAATAAATTATTTATTGCTTTGATTGTCTCATATTTCATTGCAAGTGTCTCTTGCTTAAAGTGATCACTTTACAACAAGCGAATGAATAAGTAATTTTTCTTCTCGAGCTTCGTTTTGTTGTTACCTTTTCATTCAACTTTCCATTGGGAAATTCCTCGTGAAAGAAACAAGTTTCCTCAACTCAAGTGGAGATGCCACAATACTTGGATTATCTGCATCTTCTGGATGGCTTTCTTGCATTTAAATCGTGACGTTATGAAGTCGAATCTGACTTTGACGACGCACTTCAAATTGACGTCGAATTCGTGAGAATATGGATATTTGTTGAGTCAGTGAAGATGCTGGTAGAGAAGGTGGTAATCATTTAAAGATGGATGAAATGGATTCGAGTTTTATACATAATTGCTTACAGGTTATTGAAATGAGTGTGTTTTTTGCTTTTAGTTTCGAGTTATGCAGGTTGTAATTATTTGACCAATCCTTTCATGTTTAAAGAAAGCTGCTCCATAAATTACAACGCATTAAAATGTGTGAAATGAAAACGAAACATATAACCTTCCAAGGATGCTGGGTTTATACTTTAAAGATCGATACTTTACGTATCGAAATACTGATTTTCCTTTGCAGTTCTGCAGAGATATACCTGGCATTCATATATCAATACCGGTTCATTTAGACGCGAATAGTTGTTTCTGGAATTTAGATTTTTATGTCTGATCTACAAGGAGCTGATTTTTATTTTGTTATAGACTTGAGTTATCGGGTTTATACTGTTTATTTATACCTCTGTGATAAATCTATTAGTACTTCAGCAAATATAGCCGGTAAGAGGGCCAGTGGCTACTACCAACAATCTTTCGTGTAAAATACTGTTGTTGCATACGGGCAACTCCCCGAAAAAGCTGGTGTTATCCTGAAATGCCAGGAAATTAAATGTTTGTAAAGCAATAAACAGGTGTACTCATGCTAAATCTATTATAGTATGAAAGAAGAACCGAAAAATATTTCTTTCTGTGAAAGAAGAAGAATGTAATGATTTGAGGAGAAAAATATTTTTACAGCAAAAAAGCTTTTGAAGTTCTGCACCAAATCGTACTACAGGCCACATTTTTTAAGTAGGCCATGGTCCCACTTCTGTCTTTTTATTAACCATTGAAATATGTAAGGCGTATATTTGCACTCCTTCTGAGCCGCTTGTGGAGTTGGCTAAATTTGCGGACATTAGAACCATTCCACAGTCCACTCTATTTTGGATCACCTCGTTAGTGAGGCCAAGAGTTTGCTGGTGTTTTCGCATTCGAGTGATCGAATTAATTTTCTTTCAGTCTTTTCTTTGCACATCGGCCCTCTGCATTGGATTTTCTGGCGGCCTTCGTTTAAAATGCCAATACCAGCTGATTTGCTCAGCCTGAAGTTACTCTACTATTGTATTTGTTTCTTAATGTGGTGACTTCCGCGGACGCGTGTACTCATTGTGAGATCACGTTTTGTTACACCCGCTGACATTCGTAACATTTTTAATTCCGTCGCTGTCATTTTTCCTTTATATTTTTCGTACATCGTCAAATATTGCGATATATATGTTAAAGTTAAACGAATGACTGTCGTATATAACAAAGCCCTTAAGCTTAAGGCGAATGGCCCTACTGCAAAAACTTATTTATTTAATCGTCTTTGGCTGAAGATCTCTGCATAAAACATAATCGCTTTCCAGTCTCCTCGATCCGAAGCACTCAATTTCCAGTTTGCCACACTAAGATTTCCATATATGCAATATTGATATTTTAACAGAACAGTCTGGTTTTGTTTACGACACGAAACATGGAGCTGCGATTCGATTGATCGTGTTAGTTGATGCGTGGTCGTTCATTCGATCGAGCTAAAATAGTGTCTATATTTTATGATAAATCTTTTTACTAAATCCACATATGTATTTGTGGGACTCATAGAGTTTGTTTTCTCCAACGTTAATCCACTGTATGCACGTTGTATGGAACCGATAATGTCAGGGATTTGTATAGTTCAACAGCTAGACGATTTTTTTGGAGATATTACTTTCCATTTTAAAACCTGCGCCACGCACTATTTGTTTATAATAGCGCATCTTTTTCCCGAAACTTGGTACAAGAATGGAAAAGTTCTGAAGAAGTACATAGCAGAAAATATTGTTCAGAGATCCTGAAAATGGCTTTCCTATGCGGTCTTGATATTCGTGAAAAGATTGTGTGCATCAACTTGAAATAAAGAACCAAATTGACGAAAACCACACCAGTATCATCTGGTGAGTTTTTTACGTTTGGTAAGTTTAATACCTTTTACTGGTTTTATACGTTTTTTATACTTCATTTGGCTCCATAGTTCTTACAAGGTTTGTGCGTTTCATGGCATCTTAGTGTGCCTCTTTGTCACCTGCATACGTTGCGTTTCTGCATCGTACCGCTGTTATGATTAGTAGACCAAAATTGTATTCATTTCAATTTATGAGACACTGAATCCACTAATTATGTGTGTTCGTGAACTGGAGAGTTCTATGCTTAGGTGCTCATTATAGGTCTGAGCTCTTACGAGGTTTTGAATCGTTCCAGATTTCTGATAGTAATTGTTATACTACTGGCTTATAATGTGGACGGTTCGGTGCTAGAAACGTGCTCATCACTCGGAGCGCATAAGATGAAGAGATTTGTTGATTGAGGTCCAGCCCGGATTGTAGCGTTATTTAAGTAAGTAACCATTATACAAATCAATGGGCCCGGGTGCTATTACACAGGCCTCGTTTTTTCATTATCATAGTATGATAAAAAACGGGGGTAGATATAAGCTGGTATTATGGAAAATGGATATCGGACTTCTGAATGAAGTACAAAGCATTCAATCAGCTACATTCACGAAAGCAACAGTGGCCATTTTGAGATTTGTCTGAGCCGTACTTAAAGCCTGACCCGCGAATACATTCTAGAGCTATGGGAGTCAGGAACCCTGGAACTTCCGTTTAAACCTGACATCTTAGAGGTAGGCAGTTCTTGTGGCTGCGGTATAATCCTAAATTGTAGGGACGGTTAAATATCAAAAAATGGGCCTCCTTCCTCATGGAAGATTTAGAGCGCTAAGAACGCATTTTAAACCCATGATGTGTGATGGTACACCGTGGGCTTAACCATTTAGCGGCGTGCACCACTGCAATATTATGTTTGAAATCAGGAGAAATAAATCTATCATAACATAAGTCTTTTAAAAAAATAAAAAGAAAAGCAACTTGAAATGAGTACTTTTAAATTAAAGGTGAAATTATAATAACAAAACAATTTATTAAAAAAAAATGTCATATTATAATGATTTCACTTTTGACTTAATCATCAAGTAAAATTCGAATACAAATACTAACAAGATAACCTTTACCCAACCCAAATGTATCGCTTTTTATACATGCAATTACATACAGAGGTTTGTTGTACAATACATGCTTAGAACAAGTTAGCCATTAATCTGTCAGAGGTCTGCATTTAAATATCTCACGCAGTGTAATTAAGACTTGTATATAATTTTCAACGTCTCAGTATAAATTGTTATCAATTAAGGGTTACTAATATTACGAGTGTTAGTTTCGAGCTTAATTAACACGAAAGTGCTACAGTATGTATTGCTTTTTTTTCCTCCTCCAATGATCTCATCAAAATGCATTTTACTTGTCTGTTGTCCCTCTACACATTTATTAATATGCAACAACAGCAGTAGCAGCAGCAGCAGCATCGAGACATCAGCTGCACACTCTGGACAGCAGGCAGTTCATTGGCCAGCTCCTTAAAGTTGGATTGGATGGTTCGGTCCGTGTCCGTCATAAGAAAACCTGTTCGTCCATCTAAAGATAAAGTATTTACGCGCTCGTAATGAAAGCACATGGTGTGCAGTGCCGACTTACAGTACAAGTTCCTTGTTCAGTTTTCTTTTCTGCTGGATTTAAATGCTTACGTTGATGGGATTACGCATAGTACATAGTACGTACAAATATATATATGTATTCAATGCAGCTGTTATCCCCATAAATTAATTCCTTTTTTGTGCTAACCATAAAAGGTGAAAACCAAAATATGCAAGCCAACAAAAGTTTCAATCTAAGGTGAGCCTCAAGTAAGTATATTGTTTAATGCTCATCTACATTGTAATAATGTTTTATCGCAATAAACATTCCAATATTTGCACGTAATTATACGAGTATTGTATATACTCGTAGCTTACAATGGTGCATAAAAATCCTGTGCAACCTGTCTAGAGTGCGTCAACTTATTATCTATGTAACCAACGTCATCATTATTAACTTCGTTGAAGTGTATGTTAAAGTTAAACTGCATCGATTCAATTAAGATGCAGATGTAAACTGCGTGTTAGTAAATGAATTTAGGTTACTAGTTTGTGTGATAAAAATGAATCGTCTATGCTAAGGCCGTTATAATCGAGCGCAGTAGACAAGCTCTATGAAATCTCGATCGTTTTATAATTACGTGAGGGTTTTCATTATATAATGCTGTGACTATAACGTAAATTGATTACAAACGATCATAAATCGTGCAGTGAGTTGTAACACTTCAATTTATAAGCCCAAGTCGTACTCCAAGTATAAATTTACTATGTATTGTAAATATGAATTCAACGCCCTTGCTGTTTGCGTTGTAATCATTGCAATACTGTTAATATCAAGTTAGAAAAGAAGTGTCAAGTGTCAGACGCAACAGATTGTTATCCAAAAAGCATAAAAAACATATTCTTATTAGCGAGAAATTATAGGGCGTTATGAGTATAAAGACTTAAATTGAAATAGACAAATTTGACACAAATCGTTCATCGCATTTCTTTGATTTCTAAACAATTCTCTCGCTTTACCGTCAAGTTTAAACACAACTCAATGTTGAGAATTGTGAGTAGGGTCTATCCCTTACTACGAAAGCATCCAACGGCTTTGAATTTAAATGATTCTGATGTAAATGATCACAGCAATTTAATAATGACGACGAGTGTATAATATAATTGGTACATATGTATAACATTAGGTCTGTCAAAAATATCATTTGCAATTAAATGGGTAATGAAGGTCCGAAGCTGTTAAAAAGCAGATATTACTGCAATTTAAGAAATACTATTCATTGGAGTAAAACCGGTAGAAAAAAGCATTTTACACTGCGCCACTTACTTTTGCAATTGTCATCGGAAACAAAAGTGCGAATTATGAAGAAATTGTTCGAATGAATCGAGTTTTTGTCATGCAAATGAAAGGTTCAAAAAATGATTACTATACACCTTCTTGATTTCAAGACTTACAACCAGTGAAAATATTGGGATCAATGAATGACATTCAGAGTTGGATGTCTGCAAACTCTATGGTAATCAGCGCCATCTGTTTTGCTTGAAGTTATTTTATACATTTGTTCCTTGCATAGTGTAAGGTCTTCATGAACAACACTATCCTTATGATCTTCATATTCCATTCATGTAATTATAGTAGATGAAATTGTACCCTAATTGTACAATTTACCTCATAGGCAAATAAGACCATTGGTAAGAGATATGGTTTATCATGATGTCTTATTATCTAAAGCCTTTTAAGGATTTAGTAAAATAAAAACCTACTTTAATAAAATAGCATGCTGGAAAAATAGTTTAAGATTTAAATAATCTTCAGTTTTCCTGTTTTTATTTTTTATTTTAAATCAACTTCATATTTAAAGTTTATAATTAAAAAATTTACCACGTTAAGTACTACAGATACTTAAGAAAATTGTTTCTATTAAAATACTCACTCATTTTGTTTTAAATTTCGTAATCTTACCTGAAAAATATAAATAAATAAATTAATTTATATTTATTTTTAATTATTGTATAATTGTATCATATAAATTTTTTTTTATTTTTAAATTTGAAGTAAAAAGATTTAAAAATTTTATTAAGTATCTAAAAATTATGTTTTAAAATATTTTTCGTTAAATTTTTAATACAACTTTGTTACTTCCACACTAAATGCATCAACAAACATTTTGAGAACACCGTTTTAAAATGAAGAAGTAGTCTTCCAATCCGGGTCATTCTGCGTTGAACAGATCTTTATTACAAGCAAGAAAAGGTGATCGGCAGTATAACTATAAGAAATAAAGGAGCGATAAAACTGGCGGCTATTGTCAGAGCCAGCTATGAAGGTGTTAAATATATAAAGCCGCTCTTGGAATGTTATAAAAAATCCGAAGAACTACCACTGTAGCTTGAACACCACGTAATGTGGTGTGCAAAGAGACGTGTGCAAAGCAAACCAGGCTATGTAGTGGAATCCGCTGACCCAAAAAGGTAGATGAACGGGTCGCTTTTAAACGCTTGACAGAATATGCTGGAGAAGGTGACAGAAACCGGACACATTGACGCGTATGCGTGATAAATGCCCTAAGATCCGCTACCAGCATAGGATTTAAATAAACAACGTTTCATTAAAAAAAAAAAGTTAGAGCCACGTTTCTTAAGTTGTAAAAAGCTTACATGTAAAATAAATTTGTAGCTCTTAGTGCTAAGACTTCACACTGACGTCTTAATGGATTTCAAATTAAAGTCGAATCTTCTTCTCCCGCCCTTTCTTCCAAAGTATTTCTAAGGCATTTGACAGAGTTTGGCGTCAGGCTATTTTGTCGAAAACGCGTGCATTTGGGATCGACGACTCTCTTCTTCATTGGATTAGAAATTACCTCTCGGAACGTTCATTTCAAGTTGTCTTGAATGGTTTCAATTGTGATATTCACAAAATAAATGCTGGTTTGCCCCAGGGCTCCATTCTGTCTCCGGCACTCTTTTTAATCTGCATCAATGATCGCTTGTCTACTATTTCTAATCCAATATATTCCTTTACGGATGACAGTAGATATTCTCTGTTTCTCATATTCGTTCGCGAACTCACGTCGCTTCTCTTCGGCTGTAGAACAAAAACAGCAGCGTATTCTAAGTTCATTAAATTCCGTTATATACAGCATCACTAAATAGGGAACCTCTAATAGAGTGGAAATCAATGGTTCCAAAACACAATACTGTCTGCTGTCGTTAAAGCGAAATTTAAACACCCAGCCATTATCCATGACTTGCATCGTCGAAACCGAAAAACTTTCCATTCTCGGTATATGTGTCAACGACAACTTACTCGTACGTTGGAATGACCACATATTTGATGGTCAAAAATACTGCGAAATGTCTATGTCTCAATCGATGTAAAACATTTTTCACCCCCTTTGATCTGTCCTCAATATACTCGTATATGGCATACATTCGCCCGAAATTGGAGTACAATGGCCACATCTGATCAAGTGCTTCTAAAACTCTCTGCAACTGCTAGATAAGATTTAAGACCATCCGATAAAACTCATAGGTGATGCTAATATCACTCAGTCACTCAACACTTTCGTCTATCGCTATTTCCACTACCAGTGCTCCTTAGAAATCGTCAGTAGCATTCCGACCCTTCAAACCTTCAACCGTAACATCCTCAAGCCAACTTTCTGACGTACTCTGAAATAGAGTGATTCGTTTCTAAGCCGTACAACTTGCTACAGAGCTTATGGCATGTGCGCAAACATTTGAAGGGTACCAAAAACCCCTTGAGCGGGCGCTAATGATAAAAAAAATAGAGATGCAATTTTAAAAATAAACCATTACTTTTATGATGAAGTTTTTTCTACTTCACAAAGTAAATGAGCTGTACTGATATCCAGCTTTATGCAAATTTTGAAAAGCTCTTACATATATATTAAGCATGAATTTCATTGATTGTGCTATTTTTTTACAACAAATGGTAGGACTTGCAAGCTCAAGAAATTCTCACTTTTCTTATAATTCCGGCTTCAGTCAATTATATGTATACATATAAACAATTCCCAAGAATACATTAAAATTACTTTGTAACATAAACATCATCATCATTTTTTATATCAGATATTTTTGAAAGGCAATGCAAGTGGTTTCCCAAGATTCAATAAATTAATTCGAGACATTTCAACTGAACGAACAAATTTACGAGTAAACTTGTTTAAAAGGAAGTTACATCTGGTTATGGCATTACAAATATGTATGTTTGCTTTATGCCGCTGTTTTAATATTTTCTCGTCTGTTATTTAAAAGTGCAATTAATAAAAATGTAAAAACACTTTTTCACTTGAGAAAAAATCGCATCAATTATGTTAAGTACTTATGTATGTTTTTATGTATGTATATACGAATACCTAGTGAAACCAATTGTAAGCAAATGAACTAAACTATAACTTTAATGGCATCATCAGTCATAATTGGGTTCTAGTTTAGACTCATTAAACGTCAAATTTTCCAAATTTATTTCTGGCAATTTACTTTGCGTAATCAGTCGGCACTTAGCTCTGGTTAAGACTAAATGATGTGCGTGTTTGTGCGTTGAACACAAAAGATATTAATCAAAGTCTACAGCACAAATTTAAGTCAAAAGATACATAGATGTGCAGACATGGGAATTCTATTGAGAAACTGAATTATTTCTTTGTTATAATGGAAATCGCTATGTTTTTAAATGTGGATGAAAAAAAAAAATGAATTCAATCAACACCGTTGCACCCAACGAAAAAATCTCCATAGCAATATGATATTGGAATGCAGAGGTAGGCTTTGACAAACAAGGCTTCATATTTGTAGTGGACGAAGAAGAAAGACTTCGAACAACGGTATAGCAATCGTGTACAAGTTGTCGATTTCACAAATACCAATAGATTTGTCATATGTCACCATGTTCAAGCACAAGGGCTGCTGCAAATTCAATTTGTCTTAACTAATTGGAATGCAGAAAAGTTAATTGTATCTGTTTCCGGCAATGAACATCCAAAATATTTATTGGAAGACATCGAAATAGCATGAAGCCGCCATTTTATGAAAGCCACTCTCAAATTCAGTTCAATTACCCCGCAAAACAATATAATACACCAACTAAAAGCTATCAACGCTTTGGCTGCAGTAGGAAAAGAAGCAGCAAATTGGTGAGACAGATCACCATCATTGGGTTAACATGCTGCCAGGCTCTGTTATTATTTTTAATAGGGACCAAGAAAGATTAAAATTAAAAATAATAAAAGAAATAATTCACCACATTTGCATCTCATGCACTTAAAAACAAGAAGACGGCAGGAGTTGTTGCCATTACTGTGGTTTACAGAATTTGCTCATCCATTGCTAGAGAAGGCCTGAGAATTCGAGTCTTTTCCCGAAGATTGCAAGAATAGATGTCTTATGACGTGCCTGCTTCCTGCCGTTGAAAAAAATACTCGTAATAGCAAAAATATATTTTCGGTGGGAATCGTGATTGTGAACAAGCAGCTGTTCAAAACCATAAAATAAAAAAAAAAAAATTATCGAATGCGTTGTATTGAAAATTAGTTGTTTTATTTTTTGACAGCTAAGTCGAGTAGGAAATTACACTAGACAAAAATCTGTTCCCACGAGATTTTTGTAACAATTTGTAAAAGAAAATTTTTGCTTAAGTTACAGACGTAGGAATAATTTCCCACTTGAACCCAAAATCCCGCGGGAACACGATTTTGTAAAATGTGTTTAAAACGTCAAAAGTAGGTATCAAGTAAAAACAAAATAAAAAAGAAATTGTAAAACAGGTGGAACATTTTCAGACTGGCTTTTATTAGTATTTTATTGATGTAATATGCGTTTAATGAGTTCTATTGTATTAGGATTCGCTTCAATATGATGTTGTTTTCTCCTTTTTGTCCATGTCCAAGTCATCTTTTGAGTTAATTTGCATAATGTCGCAATTCACACAACTTAAAACTTTTACGAATTTGAATTTTTATTGATCTTTTACAATAAAATTTAATTGATTTGACGTTTTTTACATTTCCTGCCCAAAGAAAAATCTCGTGTAGAAATTTGGAAGAATTAGCAGGGTGGGGAAATGAATTACTTTCTCAAATGCCTTCTCTTTTACAAATTTTATTCTCGCTGGAACAGGTTTTTGTACAAATTTGCAGTCCTGGAACAGACCTAAATGCTTCGGGCATTTCATTTCTGGAAGTTTAACAATTTATCTGTCAAAAAACTCAGTTTTCAACCCAGAAGAAGTCAAGAAATGCAATTTGAGCTCGCTGTACGCCACGGGGCGTAAAGAAACAAACCTAAAATCATACAGCATTTGACAGATGGAATTGAAATTTAAAATGTTGCCTTCTAAAAATGAATGAATGTTGCCATTTTTTTGAGTAAATACAACGATGAAAAAAGTGATAAAAGACTGTTTACAATTATATACATACATATATTGCTCTCAATTAAAGAATGCTTAACGCTTTTAGATTTAAATGAATTATAGGTCAGTTCTACAAAAGGACGATTACTTACGAGCTAATTTAAAATCGCCTTCAATTTTACAGTATTACAATGATATTAACGGGTGGCTTATCTTTTTTTTATTTTTTTTTTGTTCGTAAAAAATAAATTGTTTCTTTAATGAATCTTTTTCTCTTCCGACAATCTTATCTAATTAAGTGAGCCAAAATGTATGTCAAACCTGGTGACATTTTTACCATACATAATGTATGTACATATGTACATAGCAATTTGCGACTACGAGTAACTTGCTGCTACCCAGCTGCAAAACATTGGAATGTTGACTCTGATACACTAAGCTAGTAATATATTTCCTTCTCACTCTACCTGACTCTTTTCAGTGACGTTTTCGCCACGTTACGACGCTGGCTGCCAGGTTGCAACAAAATATGCTTAGTGCACATTCTTGATACAAAAAAAAAAAATCGCAAAACATGAAATGAAATATTGTTTCGCTCTGTCTCTTATGGTAGCATGCATGAAATTCACATGCTAAATTGGCGTATATCGTTATATTTCGTTATATATCGACTGCACGTAGTCGTACGTAGGTGTGCTGTTGTAAGGTGGAATAAGATCGGCTTTTTGGTCCGGTTTTCCCTATTGTTGCTTTTGTGGGTTGTTGGTGACTGCTGTTGCTGCTGCTGGGTACAGAATGTGTAATGTATGATTTGTTGTTATACTTTTACTGGCTTTGCATATCGTTGCATCGTAATTCATGTTTTAAGTGCAATTAAAAAAGTTAACAAAACAACAACAAAAACAGAAGTTAAGTTTGAAAGGAAAATTCTGATAAAATTTGCAGCGCTTTACATTGGGATTTGCTTGTTGTTCCCGTGTGAAAAAGTGTGAAATGTTAATCTCACTTTCCGTGCCTCGTTGCATTTTATTTTTCATTTAAAATTGATGATAGAACTTTCATTTCTAACCTTCAGGATGAAGTAACGCTAATGTACCAGCACCTTGCAGGGTGTGATGTAGAATTTTTAACTTGCATACACGGAAGTTAAAAGAACGATGGTATCAATGTTAGTTAATTAGAGAGAATGGGTAAGAGTTACTAAATGTGCGATTCACTATATGTATTAATTAACATTCAAATTAGAATACAGGAACTGTTTTAATTTGATTTTGCATAACCAAGTCCAATTTTTAGTTTCAATTCTATAGAACGTATGCTGAGGAGATGCACCAAAAAGCATGAACACTTTTCTTCCTTATTTAAAATAAATTTTGAATAAATATATAACAGTATTTACAGAAATTGCCAAAATTTTACCTTCAGTATTCATGATAAACGAACTAAGATTTTGATCCCTTCACAAACTTTCCACGCATTGGCGTAACTCGTATAACCTCTTGCCTGTGACTACGTGCAAAATCTCAGCAATCATTTATTTTAGTTAATTTGTTTGAAAAGGAAGTCAGAATTATACAGGTCTTATCTCTGGAACAAAAAAACCGAAAACTACAAGATTTCAATGGAAATAAGATGCAAGACGATGACATTCAAAAAGATGCTACTTTTGATAGTAAATTCTTCGAGTAATATGTCATTCTTTTAATTTTAATGCTCCAAGCTACTTGATAATTGTGTACACAATAACAACTTTGCCGCTCAATGTACTATAGTGTTTCACAGTGATCAGCAGCTCTCGTGCCGACCTCTATGGACTCGTCAGTTCATTCTCATTGATGAATCTGATTCTCCTATTCAATTCCGCTGGGAATTCGTTGTCAAAATAGTAAATATTCAGAGACACATAATTCCTTTTCATCGTTGTTCCATCATCACTCCATTTATATACCACCTTGATCAAAACCACCGTGTGGCGCTCCCATTGTTCCGATTTGAGTTCTGTTTTTTTTTTTTTTGTTAAGTTGGTAAATCTGTTGATTGTTGACATTCCTTCTAAATCTTAGCGTCATAGCTTGACATTTACAAAAGTTACGTAGCCAAGAGTACATCTATCACTGTGTGTGTTGGCGATTTTTTACAATTAAATTTTGCGTAAAAAACGGATTTAATGGTGTGCGAACGTTGGAAATGTTGGAAAAGTGTTTCGGCAACGATTCTCTAAAGAAAACGGTCGTTTACCAGTGGCACGAGCGGTTCAAAAGTGGTCGTGAGTCAATCGAAGATGATGAACGCAGTGGCAGACCATCGACATCGAAAACCGACGAAAACATTGATGGAGTAAAAGAAATGTTGGTCAATAACCGCAAATTAACCATCAGAGAGATAGCGGAGGACTTGAACATTGCCTATGGATCCGTCCAAGACATTTTGGTTAATGATTTGAGTTTCCGTCGTGTAGCAGGAAAGTTGGTGCCAAAAGACCTCAATTTCATGCAAAAAAGAGACCGTGATGACGTCGCAAAAGAGATGATTTGAGGCTGAACCCGATCCAACATTCATCAAAAGGATCATTACTGGAGATGAAACGTGGGTTTATGAGTACGACACGCAATCCAGACATCAGGCAAGTGAAGGGAGTTCACCAAATGAGCCGAGTCCAAAAAAACCACTTCGTTTTCAGTCAAAAAAGAAGGCAATGCTCACGGTTTTCATGGATTACAACGGTGTAGTGCATCATGAATTTTTGTCAGAAGGCCAGACAGTAAAAAAAGAGTATTCTTTGGGCGTTATGAAAGGGACCAGAATTATGGGCAGAAAACTCGTGGAGATTTTGCACCATGATAACGCACCGTCGCACAGTGCCATCATTATTCGTAATTTTTTGACGAAAAATGCAACAAATACCATCCAACAGCCACCGAATTCACATGATTTGGCTCCCTGTGACTTCTTTCTATTCTTCTTCTTTTCCTTTTACTAGCCCTTTTCTCGCTACACGAACTTATGCATAACGAGTTTCCCATTTTTACTGCATCGCTACTGCTCCGCTTATGGGGTTGGCTAATGTCGCAGATCGCAGAACGCGTCTGCATACTGCTCGGTCCTGTATCGCTTCGGCGGTTAACCCCAGGCGTTGTTGTGCATTTGCCATCTGAGCAATCCAGGAATTCTTTTTCCTACCTACTTTTCTTTTAGTAGGAGCGACCGTAGTTGATATTGCCTTCTTAACGGGATTTTCCGGAGATCTTCTTTGAACGTGGCAATACCAGCTAATTCTATCCGACTCAAGTTGTTCGATTACCGAATTCTTTATGTGTAGACTTCCTCTAATGTGCGTAGATCTAATGCAGTCGCGTTTCGTAACTCCAGTCGACATCCTTAACATTTTCATCTCTTCTGCCGTTATTTTATTTTTAAACGCTTCATATATTGTCCAGCACTGCGAACCATACGTAAGAGCTGGCCGAACCACCGTGGTGTAAAGTTTTCCCTTCAATTTAAGTGGAAATTTTCGGTCACAGAAGATTCCCGAATTTTCTCGCCATTTCATCCACCCCACGCTTACTCTGTGCCTTACGTCGTCGTCACATTTCGCCTCTACGTTAACTATTGATACTAAGTACTTGAACCTAGTGGTTTTCGGAAGAACTATTCCGTCCAACATTATATCTGGAATAGGTCGCAGTGGATCAGGTCGCAGGTCAAATGTTCCGTCTTTGAGCGACTTATTTTAAACCCGTTTTTCTCTAGCGCGTCTTTCCATTTACTGGGGACGTTTTGTAAATCTACGACATTATCGCTTAGAATAACTGCATCGTCGGCGAAGAGAATCGATGTTACATTTGCTTCGTGCAAGCAATCTTTCAAAAGATAGTCTAGAACCACGTTAAAGAGAAAAGGGCTAAGAACGCTTCCTTGATGCACTCCGACATTTACCGGAAATTCTCTCGTAAGTCCGACGGTACATTTAACAGCAGTTTTGACGTTTCCATACATGTCTTGTACCATTCGTATATACGTTTCCGGTACCTTTTGATACCTCAACGCGGTCCATATGAGATCTCTAGGCACACGTTCGAATGCTTTTTCTAGATCAATAAATACCATGTGCAGATCTTTTGACGAATCGAGTTAAAAAAACCACTACGGGGAACGCGTTTCAGCAGCCGAGAGGAAGTAATAGAAAAATCGCAGGAAGCACTGATGGACATATCGAAAACCGAATATAAAAAATGTTTCGATCAATGGATCAAGCGCTGGCATAAGTGTGTTGCAGTCGATGGGGATTACTTTGAAGAGGACAATATAGATTTACGAGTAGATGAATAAACTTTTATTTTTAATTTTCTGAATAAATTCCGGGATCTTTGGTGGTATGTAGTACGAGGACATACTCATATGGCTCTGGTTAGCACAACTGAGCTGTTCCAACAACTTCAGATGAAAACCTGATTAGTTGTTTTAAGTAAAAAATCCTTTAGATGAGTTTTGTCCCGTCTACAAAGGAGAATATACAAAAGTTCATCGTTTTTTATTATGAACCTAGTCAAAAACATCGCATACAATGACTAAGAATGCTCGTACCATAGAACGAATGGAATAAAATGCTATATAGTATATTTAAAGCGGTAGAAGACTTCAATTAACTTGCAGTTCGCAATTGTCGATATAGCTCCAGGACCATACCGTACTGTAGTGCAACATAAGTAAGTAAGTACTATATTGGTAACTGTTTGGTAATTATTTCTTCGAAAAAAAGACCTTGTATTACACATATTGAGTCCGTAAAGCTGCTAGACATCATTTGGATAATCGATAATATAAATGTTATAATTAAAATAACAACTTGGTTTTATAAATCCTAGTAAGTTCACAATTGAAATAAAATACGAATATTTTACCAAAAGTACCAACAATAATTATGATCCCAATTTAAATTGAAGGTGATAAAATCTTTTCAGTTTTAAAAAATCACAGTCACACCTTTCACATCTTATAAGTACAGTAGCTTTGACTATGAATCACAGGTTACATGCCCTGCTCAACATATCAGCCTTGACAATAAAGTGGGTACATTGACATTTGCAAGAGATTACAAAATTACTCGTATGTGAACAAAACTAAATTCACATACTCCCGTACATATACATACATATTCATTCATTACGCCATAATAAAGCTCAATAAAAATCATGAGTTAAAATCTAGTACGAGAAGTTTTATTCCATAAAAAAAAAACTCTTGATAAGATACTCTTAAAAGTGTATATTTGCAAAAAAGAAGAAATAGTAAAAACTTAATAGCCAGCTCCCCATTGATAGCATCTATTTAACTAAATGCTTACCATTAACCTTGACTATCATGTGTTTAGTGTTTCTAGCAAAAACAAATAATTTTCCTACACAGAGAAAACCTACTCGTCGATTTGTTTAATGTTGAATTAAAATACTATAATTTTTTTCTGAGCAAATAGCATTTAAAATAAATTAGTTTTCATTTTATCTGTTGTTTTATCACATAATTTGATAAATTACTTTCCCTATATCTTAATACATAGAATGGTCGTAAATTAGAAAAAAGTCTAACTCCCCTGTAGGTTGGATGAAAAATATAACTCAGAAAAGTTAGAAACAAACTCTTAAATATCTTAAAAATGATGGTTCGTAGGGCAACACTAACAACCAGTAACTTCCTGAGGTGCTAACCAAGAGGTAAACATCATTAAATTGATGGTTTTTCGTTTCCACTAACGATTTTTTAAAATTTTTTTTCTCTTTGGAAAGGTTTATCCCTCAAGCGATATGCCAAGATGAGATATTGTATATTCGATTTTAAGTACCTATGTATATAAGATTTATCGGTTGAACATTTTAGGAAACTAACATTAGGTATTTCTTTTTATTTAGTAAAGAGTTAGGAGGTGTCAATAAAAGGTATTCCACAAAGCTATAAGTGAAAGTGAAATGCATTTTTATTGTTGTCCCTTTTGGAACGTATATTTTTTATGACGCACTTCAGAATTTTACGAGCGCTCAACATCATAGTAAGAAATCGATTTTTTATTTTCACGATTATTATTATGATTGTTTGCTTTTGAAAATATAATAGTAGGTACGTACAAGCTCTTCTACATACCACGAGTATACCAGGAATATTAAATTTGAAAATGGAAATTACTTTCACTTTTTTATTTTTAGTTAAATAGTTAAGATGGACAACCAAATGTAATGTACATACAGTACATATTTGTGAATGGAACGAAGCGAGTAATTCCTTGAGTTTAGGATTAGGATTTGAAAATGTGTTTTTTCTTAGACTTAAGAGAAGAAAGTATTGAGAATACTGAAGCGAGATATATAGGTATTTATTTATTAGTTTTTTTTTCTTCACTATATAAAAGATTAAAAAAAATATATTTTTAAGGACAATATTCTATTTTTGTTCTTAATGAAATATTTAAGTATTGCAATTTCAAAACCATAATACATACATAAATCCACGTATAATATGTATAATCCATTGAAATTTTCCGCTCTGTGGAAATACAAATATTGGGAATATAAAATACTAACTATATTTTTAGCTTTCTCTAGGTCTGGCACGAGCATAATAGCTTATAAATTATAAAGACAAATATAACTGACCCTGGGGATATCACGATTGCGGAGAGCGGTATCTGTGATATAGCGATATCCGTAAATAAATTCTTTCCTAGAGGGAAGTCGCTAGACTACTCCCTAAATTGTCGTTTGTTTGTTTAAAACCAATGATCAACAGTCGCCTTATTAAGCGGTCGGACAACAAGATTCCCGAGTCAAGTTATGTTTGGGGTTTGAAGAGCCCTTTGGTGAAAAAACCTCTAACATTTTAGAACGAATTATTACTTAACAATAACAAAATAAGAGCATGCAGGAGTCCTTGTGATGTCAATACAACGGTGCAGTTCCATGAAAGAAATTTAAACTCACTACAAACTCATCGTCTTATATGGTCCATCTGCGCTTGTAACTACAATATTTAGGTGTAATAAATACCGCCAATTATTCACTTACTTCAAAATTAGAGAGAACATTTTCAACTATTTTATTTAAGGAAAGCAAACAAACATTTGCTATTCGCCCTACTTAAAAACTATATTAAATTCGATCAACGATTAGTGATCGCACGAGTAAGACTAAAATCAAATAAATTTTGTTTTTGCATAGTTTTGTATGATCTTGCAATTACTTTGGCGATTGCGGTCTTGGTCATTGTTTTACTCTTGACCTGCAAACTCAGGTCATGGCCTTAGCCTTGGCCCTATACATAAATCTTGGTTATTGAAGTCTTGATCTTTATAATTTGAAATAACAACAACAATTCAATTTCTATTTTTAAATGAAACAGGGTGTCTTTTGGACTTTTAATAATTGAAATATTTCGTAAGTACCGAAACCAATTAATTGTTTTCTTTTTTTTAATTATTCTACAGTATATGGGAACTTTAGTTGTAATTTTCTCTTTATTGAAAAGGATGATACTAAATCTGAGTGTTCTTAATTTTCCTAATTACGAGAATATTTTTTACTATCGATAGCCATATTGGATGGAATTTCTAAATTATTTGAAATACGATTTGCTTTTTGTTGTTTTCGAATCATTTAAGACTTAAGGAGCACATCGCTTCATTTTTACAGGCAAAATATATTGAGTAGAAGGACCTCCTCTTGAGCGAAGCAGCTGCAGGTATAGTACTTGATTCGGGTGCAATGAAATTATAAAAAATGTAATTGTCTGCTTTTCAGAATTTTACGAAATCTTGTTTGTTTAAAAATCCAAAAAAGGTTAAAAGAATATCCTAAGTTTTTTTTTCATTTATATATAACTTATTGCTAATACAATATTGATATTTAGGTAGGTATCATCCTGTAGCACTTCCGTGACTAGAGGCGAATGATCCGTCAATTGGAGATTACATTTTCTTGATTTTGTGTTTGTGGAGTTAGATTTACAAATTTTATTTAGAGAAAAAACTGTTTATACAAATAAGTTCAAAATTTGTAATAAAAGTATGTTTGAGAGCAAAAAAAAAAATAACAGAAAAAAAAAATAATGTAAAGTATATATAAATATATTAATAATCTGCTGCAAATGCTAATTTTGAGTTCAGCAAACAGGTGTTGTCCCTACAATAAAATCGAAAGCTGTGCCCAAACATAAAATTTACTCGTAAGTCTATCTTTTATGTCGACAACAAAAAATATATGTAAACGACTGCCCCGCAAAGAATCCGTTTAAGGATTATTGCATTATTATTATTATTTTTGTATCTCTATAAATGTCCTCCCAAATGTTATTTGAAACTCCTCGTTTGGTGCATTTGTTTACGGATGACTTATATAAGCAAGAAGCTTGATCTTGATGAGGACACAAAACGTAGAAATAATCACTGTCTGAGTTTAAGAGAATATCTTACAATTAGATGTAAGCAAATAAACGTGCCTATTTATAAGTAGATAATAAGCAACCTTCTAATTTTCTAATATTGGTGACTGGGTTAGTGCGACTCTATTTTGAGATTAACCTATTTGCATAACCATCATCAGAGCCTGACCAGTTTGCTTCAATAATTCGTTATTCATTTCTTGATGCTTATCAACAGAACAGTTGATACTGTTTAAATGTAAACTTTATTTTCCAAAAAGCTAAAAGGGATTGATAACCTTGAAATTCTGATCAAATTATTTACAATCTGCTATCCTCACGAAAACAGAAAGTGGAAGAATATAATTAATTACAAAAAAATAATATCCTAACTTTCTAATTTCATTTTTTGGGAAGTGTTATTTTCAAAATTGATTTTAATATTGCACCCATTAAAATCGATTCTTTTTCCATTTAATCGTAGTAACTTCTGCAAATTACCAATTCTTCCAAGCAGTCAGCTATAAAATTTACATTTCGAAAAACTTTTGGAATAATTTGGCAAACTAAAGTAAAAATTAATGCTTTTCGCTTTTGTGTTAATATGTTAAAAAATATTTTTTCTGTAGGGGTAGCATATTATTTCTTGGAATAGTGGGGCTGCAAAAAAGTATATAGTTCCCAGCGTTATAGAAAAAAAAAGTATTTAAGTATTTAGTTTAGAAAATACAAGTTTTTGATGTGAAAACAGAAGTTTTGGTATTAATTTGACTAATAAATTACAATGCAACTGCAATTTATAAGCTTTACAAAAACCAGCTATACGAAATATTATCTAACACATTACTATACAAAACCAAATTAAAATAAACGAACCTGGCAACCAAATATGTAATAACTAAAATAATTTACGTAGCAGCTATAATAATTAAAAATCACAAACTACAGCTCTGACGTGGTGATGAAGCGAATAAAAAACAGAATTGGCTTTTCTAATTGAAGTTGATTAACATAGCAAAATGCAGAACAAACGAACAAACCCCTTTACGTATGATATATGCACAGAGCAAAACTGTGAAAAAATCGACTTTCTTGTATAATTGCTCTCTATATGATTGAATAGCCAGGACATGGGTAAACCTATCAATTTCAATTTTATTATTTATGTACATAGAAACCAAATTTAAAATCTTGAACATTTTACAGCATTTTTTTCCCCAGTCCCAAACAATGTAGAACAGTTAACATTTGACTTTATTATAATGGAATTTTTTTCTCACTAAAACTTAATTTATTTGCAATTCCTCGTATGATTGAAGTTTTTTTTTTATGAACTCAAAATCAGATTTAAAAAAGATTCCAACAAACCTTCTGGTCCCTGAAGACACTCCAATTCGATCGTATAATCCCAACAATCTAAACTATTCAATCTAGACATAATACCCGATGTTGGTGTACTATTGATGCTTGTCATTAGTGTTGCTGGAGAAGTTTTGATGAAATTCGCCGAATCCCAAATACGATTAGTTGTCAATGATGACAATTGATCGTCTTTTATAATACCGTTGACATCGTTTTCATTATGACGACCTTCAGCGTCGCGAATACTTTTATTAATTTGGTTATTTTCTTTGACAGTTTTGTCTCGTAAATAGTACAAACATGTCAGTGGTTTGCCATCGGTGGCATCTAATCCAATGTCTTGTGCTGAATTCATTTTACCAATTTCGGTTTTTCTTTTTTTTTTTTTAATTGAAGAAAAAAAATTTGCACATTTACTTGAAGTTTAATTTAAAATCAGAGCTCACATTTTTTTCTTTGATATTTAAATTTAAATTCTTTCTCATAATTTACATAGCGAAACAAATTCCCATGGAATAACTTAAGAAATGTTAATCCACCAGACTGTCTACTATCATCCGGCGAATAAACGATTCAAAAAGTCAATGCACTAAAATTGCCTTTAACAAGATATTTCTGATTTTTTTTTTTATATTTTTTTCCAGAATAAAAGGAACATCCACATCACGGTCTTAGCATGATTCTCGTTTGCGTTTAATCGGTAGACATATAACATCAAAAAGAAGGTATCTTCCGATGCTCACTGTTAACACAGAATCCCGAAGAGCCTGTGTCTTTTTTTTACATTCAAAGAAAAGAACGGATATTCGATGTCGGATATCGTGTCTACAATATGAATAGAAAAAAGGGTACTGGATCCGTTCAGAGATACAAAAAAATATAATAATAGCAGCAGCAGCAACGCCGAAACACCGATGTATCCAACCGCACGTCAACTGTCGGACTGTTTATACTCTTTCAGCTGTGGGGACCATCAACCTAGAGGAACCTACTAAAGCGGCACATCAACGCAAATTTAAGTTTCTATTCTACACCTACAGTGAAATCACAGTATGCTGTGAATGGAGGAGCAATGAAGCATTGGAGGTACAGCTTCGATATATTCGTAAAATGGGGATGAGATTCACGCTGGTAGCTGGTTCCTATGTTTGTACCTGAGCCTGTGCTCGCGTTTGATGGCTGGCGCACAAAGTGGAAGAGAGACCAAAAAACCATGGCCTAAGAGAAAGACTCGCCGTCTGACTAGTTTTGAGCTTTTGTTTACTTTTTTCTCCTCTTTTTGTTATATGAACTTTTTAGAGCTCACATTCACTTCCAAGCAATCTCCAGTTGCTGCAAATTGGCGCGCGTCCACCACAATCTGCAACAAGAGTTCATTGAAAGAGTTCTTATACGAATACGGTGCGTTGCAAAGTGTCAATCGCACCTGAATATGTTATAAGGTAAGGAAAGCGAATAAGACTTGATAGATACTTTGATCGGGAGTAGTGTACGGCGCACCTTTTTATAGGTGTGGGGGATATGCGTGAAATGCATTCTTGTATTTTTCTTTCTTCAATGGAATGTCGCTGTGACGTTGCCAAAAAAGAAAAGAAAAACATACATAGAGAACAGAAAATACTCAAACTGTCTAGAAGTGTCAATTACCCAGTGCATATAGGAAATGTAGACGATTCTTTTGCTGTTTACCTGTTAAGACTATTTGAAATTAGCGGTAATGTATAAAATATATCAAATTTCAAACGATTGCGCATTGTTAATAAGATTTCGAATTATCTATTGTATTGTAGTAGATACTTAGAAGACTTTAAAGTACAGTAGGGAGAGAACTGTCACTTTAGTTGACATGAGTGTGAGGAAATTTTAAGAAAGCTTACTGGAGGAGTTGTATATCAAAATATTGTGTAAAACTTAAATGGATTTGTTTTGAAATTATTGTTTTAAAAACCGGATATACCATGTGTACATATGAATGTAGTTAAAAAATCCATTGCATTGCTTGGTTTTAATCGGTTGACAGTTTAAATTTAAGTACATACGTATTAGATATAATAATAATTTGACAAAAGCAGCTGTTTTTTCAAAAGAAAATATCAATTGTTTCACTTATTTGGGTTAGAAGTAAAAGATTTATAAGAATATATAAAATTGAAAAGTTCTTGTTAAAAAATTGAGTAATTAAATTCTCAATGTGCAATTTTTTTACAATATCTGCCAAAGTTTGTTTGTCCTGTACTTCAAATAAAAAAAAAAACCCTTTTATGAAGGCTAAGAGTTGGGAATAATTTAGTACGAAGTTTTATTGTACTACATTTTACGAGTATACTGCAATCTTATGTTACAGTGGACGAAACAACGACAATTCCATATTTTATGTACGACCCGCATTTGTTAAAAATCTCAAATGAACTCTGACTTTCATAATATTTTTGAAAGGGTCAAAACTACTGACTAAATTTCGATTAAGAAAGTTTTACCCAGCAACTGTGTCTTGAAGCAAATGGCTAATGGGCGTTCGAGAAAGTTACAAGCTGTCGAAAAATCTACCATCAGGTTGTAAATCCTTGCTATCATATATTTGCAAGAACACATTTGTTTACATATTGCCTGTATTTCCGACATGCCGAATGCTCGCTCCGTGACTTTTCGGAGAAGGTGAAATCTGAAAAAGCAAAGTTTTATACTTCTGTGGATGTGTTCAGTAATAAACTCGTTAGTTGTATCTGAATTATAAATTCAGAAATAAATAATAACTTAAGTTCATTTGTAAAATCTAACCACAAGTATGAGTTGAAATGCTAATACTTTTAGCTATTGTACTGCGAGTAGTTTTTTTGTTAACATCAATTGCTTTCGATTTCACCTTTTAAAGCATATTCTGTTGTACATATTATAATCCAAAACTCAGCAAAGGCACATGATTGATTTCAAATGCTATAACTTCTTACAAAATCAGGTACAAGAACAAAAAACACTTTGTTTTTTTTTTTTTTACTCATATGAAGCATTCTATAATTCAACAGAATTCGATTAAATACTATTTTTACCTTCCTTTTATTACTTTTACTCCTCTCTGGATAATTACGACTCTTGACCACAAAACGTTGAATTGTAATCGTCTAACTTTAATCTTGAGATATGAATGAATAGATATTACCTCTGCCAAAGAAGGTCACGTCATAGAAATGCGCGCATTTGCCATGAGTTGTGCAGCATTCCTTGGCGTACCAATTATTAACTAAGAAAAGTAATAAGAAATATGCATCTCAAAGCAGGAACATGAAAAAGAAACAAGGTAGTAACTTTCAAGATGACTGTCTTTTCTCACAAAGTCAAAGTTCAGTCATAGCGATGCAACATAACCTCTTATTTTGTAAATTGCAAACTTTCGACTTTTGCCTACATTCGTTCTTTTTGTTTTTTTTTTTTCACTTTTTACAAAAAAAGAAAAAAAACTTAAAGCAACAGATTAACTTACACAAAGGTCTTATTATTTAACTCCTTTTTTTCTAGCAAATTTTCTTAAAACGATAAATGGATTTTGCGAAATGAGGACAGTGGGGAAATGAGATCTCTAACATTGATTGATTAAATCCTTTCACTACAGGGGATGACCAAAGTGTGCCCCACATGATGGATGCACTCTATCTACATGGAGCATGTAAACACATTGATATGGAAAAGAAATTTAAATAAACAACAAAATAATCTCAAAAAATTCTACATACATGGCGAGATGTCAGATTGGAATTTGCTGATAGGTGTGGCTCTGAAATCCATAGTAGACCAAAGAGTTTCGCGGTCTA
This sequence comes from Volucella bombylans, assembly GCA_949129095.1. Classification (NCBI taxonomy): domain Eukaryota; kingdom Metazoa; phylum Arthropoda; class Insecta; order Diptera; family Syrphidae; genus Volucella; species Volucella bombylans. The sequence continues at coordinate 157,951,039 of OX422143.1, forward strand.
TACTTGGATTTGGTGGAATAGTGCAGCCAATTATTGTATGTTGTACTTTCTATCATGAATACACAAATAAAAGCGAATAATATAGGATTTTCCATTTAGAGGTTTTATTTTAAAATTTGCACTCGATTTTCACCACTTAGGTACTCGTATTATGGAGTAGCGTATTTGACAGCTCTCAAGTAAAACCTTAGTTAAAACAGGCAATAAAAACAGTTTGCGATATTAGGAGTAGTACATGCTTCAGTTTCAGATGCCTCAAGAACATGAATTATTTAGAAGAATACATTAATGACTACCGTATGCATATGTCAGTCAGATCAATCAAAATATTGTCACACTGACTGAAAATGTCAGAGAAAATGTATTCCTTATTTGAGGTTTTTATTTTAACCATATTTTACACAGATACTGAAGTAAACGCCCAATTGAATATGATGTAATGTATACTTAAGACAATATAGACTTAAGACATTTTTTTTTTCAAATAATCAATCTGAATATGTAATTCATTTTTACTTCTAAAAGCGTTTGGTAGCCGTAGATTAATCCAGCGATCATTATGTTCTTATTAGTTTGGACACAGATAATTGGACTAACAAGAGACTTTTTATAGGAAGAAAATAAGATTTTTAGAGATTTTCCGTAGATGACAGAGAGGGTGTACATTTAAGAATTTATTTAATCTATTTTTCCATATTCCTTTAAGATTTGAATTATGTACAAATTTATAATAACAATTGCAGATTTTTTTATTGACATTGAACTTTACCTAAGATATCGGCAACATTGTTCAGCAGTACAATGCATTTACAATTTCGGCAGGGACACTTTTTATTGTGACATTAATTTGTCCATCTGCTTGTCATTAGTAGGTAAGTAGTACGTTTTACAACTTGGGTCAAAATTGGCAAGAGTTTCATACAACTCATCTTTCTGTGGTTCTAATGGTCTAAAAGATAAATTTTTGTATATAACATACATAAATCACATCTAAATATTGTAAAGCTTATTGTAAAAATGTCTTTGAAAAGAACTGATTGGTAAATCTTTTATCCCGAACAACCCAAGCAACAAAGTATGACATGCTGAACATGATAGTCAAATTGTAATAAACATTTTTAAAAACTGATGAAGACAATGTAATGGCGTTTTTGTTTTTCTTTGTGACTTAAACGTTAATGTCATATAAGTGATCAATCGTCTGCGGTTTATTCGCATAGACCCTTGATTTAAGGTAAATCCACGATATCGGTGGACGGTTGATGTCGTCGAATGGCGAGATAGTCATGCCATCGAATTTGTCGTGCAGAAGATCCATTGCTGCATGCATTGCTGTTGCACGTAGCGCCGTCTTGTTGGAATTCCATGTCACTAAGATCCATATCTTAGGTAACAAAAAATTGGTTATCATCGACCTGTATTTCTCGCCAGTGATATTTATGGCGGTGCCAGCCTTATTTTTTAAAATGTATGGGCCAATGACCCCGCCGGACCAAAATCCACATCGAACAGTGACTTTTTCTGGATGTAGCGAAAACTCGACGCTGCCTATGGTGAATTTTTTGCGGGTGCAGGCCTAAGTACCGACGAAAAATTCGCAAGTTGAGGTCTGTCAAAGGCCAAGTTCTTGAGCCCGATGAGGAATTTTCTGCATACGATGTACGGGTGTTGTTTGATTGTGCACTGAACCAGTTGATTCGAATTTGTCCACCAAATGACGAAGAGTCGATCGAACACGATGATTGTGTGCATCGTAAAAATTACATAGCGCACGGAAAGTAGCCCGAACTGGCGACTCATTTTGATAGAGGAGTTTAATAATTTGCTCGTGCTGCTCAACACTTTAATTATGATTATATCCATAACGATATATCCAACATTATTTGTTATAATCTCCAAATTTGACATCTGTAGCTTTTTTAACATTGCCGTTATCCACGTTTTCTGTCCGAGATTTGGTTTCAATGAACAGGATTTCTTGTAATGAGCTGACCGAAACCATCGATTTACCGAAAGCCAATCGGTTGATTTCTGGAGATGGTACGTGCACTATTAATTGCTGGCAACAACTGATAAGAACAGGGAACAAAAGTATATAGACGACTGGCGAATGTACGAGTAGTAGAACAAGTGGGCATAAACAACTTCACTGTAAAGCATAAAAACGTTGATTATGAAGTAACACAAGAAACTATTATGGACTGCACAAACTGACGGGTGAATAGTTGAAATTAAGTATCAAAATTTCATACAAAAAAAAAAACACCAAGCAGCTAAAATCTTTGTGTTAGGTGATTTTTGCCAATCGCAGAGTTTAATGTTTTTTTGATAGAAATTATTTTCCTTAATTTATAATTTCACCCACTAATTCTCGCCTATCGCGATAAGTCTCTGACACTCACCGCATCCACAACATTCACAAAATAACGGCAAATATAAATCTTTTCACAATTTTCATGTTTGAGTTTAACCCTACGATGATGCTTAATCAATTTCGCACACAACTCATCAAATCATTTCGTGTAATCACTGCACATTACGAGTACCATGTGCGCTCTTCTGTCATTTCCTCCTACAGTTACAGTCGTTCGGCATCGAAACCGGAAATCATTACTCTCTTTGACGAAATATGAGTACTCATTCGTCGTATCTATTGTACAATTGTTGCATAACAATTTCTGTAGGTACACCAAAAAATGCAATAAACCATTCATTGAAAGTGAATTTCGGTTGTTTTTTTTTTTTTACTCCGATTGATAGAGATGAGAAGAGCCGATTTGCTGAGGATAGAGGTGCTTCCTGAGGTTACAAAATGTCTGATGGTTCATGATCATGCTCGTGGTACTAAAAGCACCCAAAGCAGAGATCAGCTGCTTAGCATATGCATGCAGACCCACAGGCCAATCTCTGCGAAAAATTGCTGTGCAAATGGAATTGTGGGAATAATGCACCCACTCGAGCTCATGAGAGCAACCATGTCAACCGCATCAACATCAGCATTAGTATCAGCATCGTGTGTCTGAATCTTGCTTAATAATGCATAGTTGCATATTAAGCATCATCATAGATAATATCATTCTCCATCAAAGCCAAGCTCTTGTAAGGCTGTTAGGCCTGTTCAATGTGGATGACAATTATCTGTCTATTTCTTTATTTGAAGGTGACTATTAATAAGCCGAAGTCATTTTACCACGTTTATACATATGTACATATATAAGTATACGTCTTCTTCTTTGTATGATACAATTTTTTGGTCAAATTTTAAGCTACACTATTGTGCGGCGCATTGACTAAAGTGAAGGAAGGCACTTTGCAGTGATTATTTGGCGCACTTTCATTTTGGAGAGGTTTCATTAAATTCGCAACTTGGTAGATAATTTTTTTTTAATTATCACTGAGTCTCCTCGACATGTCATTTGATACTTTAGAAATCGAGGAAACTCCATTGTTTGACGTACATACGAGTATAGCACTTGTTTGTTTAGGTGTGCTGCTATTCCCCACGGAAGAGCTGACATATACGAGTATGTATGTACTGTCAAGTATTCATATAAAGGGTGCAAACGCAGAGATGATAAATAAAATGACATCAATGCGTGACAGAGTTTTTTTTTATTGCTTAGTAATGGTTTCATCCGTTGAGGCTTTTTCATATGTAGAAAATTCACTTCAAAGCAAACCGATGACCGGAAGACTGTAACCGTAGAATATTTGAAAATGTTTTCTACACCTTGAAGTCAGTGCTTCTTGACAAATGTATTATGAATGTGATGAATGACCTTAAAATAGAAATGCATATGCCAGTAATGTGCACCTGCAAAACTTTACACTTTACACACCAAAATGTCTTGGTATTGAAGAAATGCAAAAAAGAGAAAGAAAAATAGATTTGAAATAGATCTCTCATCCTTTATGCATTTGGTCAAGGTGAATTGAATTACATTAGAATGTTCAATGCTCCAGACATGGGCAAAAGAAAATCGCCATGGCGCGTTGAATTTCAAGCCACTTCGTATCATAGCTGTTGTAGGTGTTCTGTCAAAAATTGATATTATAAGTTTTCAGTTAAAGCGCCCCTTTCAAATTGATGTACTCGTATTTGTTATATTGTACGAGTATTATATGTAGTTCTTGTGATGCAGAGTGACTTTTTGTTGCATCAAATTTATCAACTCTGTGATTCCCACGCCATTAAATTCAAAATAAAATTCAAAATATTTCAAAATGCACGTTGCTGCTCTAAATTATGCAATATTGCGGCGGGATTTATAGATCTCCTCCGCCTTGGTCAGTGGATGATAGTTCTCACCGTTGCACAGCACCATTGTTGTTTGTGTGCTTTGAATAGTGCAATTTTCGTTACGAACGACGAACAATGTTATCCGGATTTCCAATCATTGCGGTGCGCGCGGGAACTGACATAATTTTCTATCGGTGGCTGCACTTACTGCCAAATTTAGTTTACAGGTTCAGATGTCAGACAAGTTGAGAACACGATAGAGTTGATTCATCGTGACGACACTAGTAGTAGTTGTTGAAGATGTTGGGGGTGGTGGGGGTGGTGGCAACGGCAGCGGCGGTATTAATATGTAGTGGTGGTTCGTTTTGAGCCACCACCATTGAAATTACTCTGAACTCTTGCACTTAACCTGACTTCTATTGGATTAACGTTTCCATTTGATAGCGGTACAGAAAAGTTAGTGAAGACCATATTTGGTTTAACGATAGTTGCGACGTGTTCGGTTGGTAGGATTTCGCAGGTAAGTGGATTAATTGGAGAAAAAGTAATGCTGGCGTTGAACTTAAGACTCCCTTGTGTGTGGAAAGTGAAACCATGAGAAAAGAGGATATTGTCGTTAGTTTAGAAGGTGAGTTGTGGGTGGAATTAAACATATATATTTTGTTGCAATCGCGAAAGTGTTGAAAGTTTTATTTTATATAAAGAGAGGTGGGTGGTAAATAGCTTGTTAATATGAGAATATGTCTTTTTGCAACTCACAGTTTATAAAGGAAAAAAAGTTCGATCTAAACTATACTTTTCTTCCTGATTAGAGGTTTTATTAGTGTTTTTTTATGTTTCATTTACTTTGGTTATTAAAATGGATCTAAATTCAAATAAATAGTTTGCTGATTTTATCCCGTAAAATTAAATTCATATTTTTGAAACCTAAAGAAAAACCACATTGAACTGTAATGCGCCTAGCTGTTATTGATTTAGATCTTTATAACTTTTCTTGTAATTGAAATTTCACACTAAAACCCAGGTCTGGTTGTGGGTATTTATTAGGCGCAACAGACCTGCGTACACAAACTCTGAGTGTCTACCTAACCGATATGCCATGAAAGATGGATAATCACATTTTTTATTTAAGTTTAAGATACTCGTACTCGTAGGTGGCATTGCACATCATGAAAAATAGATACGCAGATTTGAGGCTAGTAAGCGAAATTATTTAAACAAGGAAGTAATTTTATGGTAGGGGGCATATAACTTATTACATTTTATAAATAAAAAAAAAAAAAAACAAATATGTAAACATAATACCAACTCTATATACTTATCTAAAAAAAATCGAATATCCTTTGTGCTGGCATGAAGATGCGTAATCCTACCCCTAAACAATCATTATAGATCAGTGTTTGTTTTTAAATAGTTAGAACAATTGACTCTATTAATAACAGTCGAATAATGACGTTTCTGTGTAAAAGTAAACAAATTATGACTGGCTGAAATTATGACAGTCATCGCCGAGCTTAAATCGCTTAAACAAGAATTATGCAATTCAGGCAATAGTAGGATTTTTTTTATGCTTTAAGAAAGAATTCAACTCCCGTTGTGGTAAAATATTGTGGAGAAATTTATGTGTGTAGACATTAATCTTTGGTCAGGTAAACTTTAAATTTAGCCTATATATTCTGTTGCGGCATATATGCATATGTACAAATGTATACATGTAAACATGTGCTGTCTCCTATTGTTCCGGCATATTTGCATATGTATGTACATATCCACGCAAGCTGTCCATTTTCATATTTTTGGTTAGTTCTCGTTCAGACTTCAACACTTACAGTCAACGTCTCCGCTGACATCGTGTTTTCTTTTCAAAGTTTCATTTTTTATATTGAATAATAATAAATTATTCAAACAGACTTCTATTTGTTTTTATTTAATTTCAACAAAAACATATTCTATAACACAAATAACGCTACACCTATTTGAATATTTTTCAAAATTAATCTGCAAAATTAAATGCAAAAGTATATAAGGTAATAGCTTCGAATTAAAAAGAAAAAATATAAAAGAAGAATGTGTCTGTTATCACTCTTAAGACGAACCTTCGGAGCTTGAAGAAACATCCGTTGTGAAAGACTAACGGTTAAAAACTCATATCGCAAGTCACAAGATCAGTAAATTTTTAAGATAAACTATTAAGCTGTTTGCTATTTTAGTTGAATATATGCCACATACACTCCGCTTCAACTGAATAGGTACAACATTTTTCAAAAGTTTGCGTTTCATTATTTTCAAATAATGTGCATGAATTTAATAGTTTATGTTGGAAACGGTTTGTTTATGATGTTGGGAAAAGAAATTAGAAAGAACAATTCAAAAAGCACCGTTATTTTTTTCTCTGGCTGTCTTGCAAGGTATTTCATATGGAAAAACTCAGTTACCAGAAATGTTGTCATAAATCTTTTATTGACTAAAATACAAAAGGATCATGGAATTGACGTGGTTGTTGCGTCTTCAGGCATTACTGTCACTAGAAGATCGAAAGACAGCTTACTCTATTTTCAAATTGTCAAAATTTCCAAACACATTCACATGGCGCAAGTTTTAAAAAGCTAATATATTCAGATAAATACACAATGGCCTGCAATGGTGGATTCGAGGCTCTTAGTAGAACTTTAAAAGGTATAATATGAAACGACCGCCTGATAACTGGGCTCAATGTGTTACTAGCTGGAGATTATTGGTAAACAATAGCCATCACACTATCCGAAAATTTGAGCTTCATACATATGAAGATTCATCTCTGGGCTTTTCGCTGAACAGGTATTCAAAACAAATCCTTCAATTCATTTCAATGGAAATGAAATCCTTTCTAGCATTAATAACTAAAATATATCCCGATAAAACATCAAAAAGAGCGCTTAATTGTTGTGCACGCTTTCTTAATTTCGAAAATGATAAAGCTCCAATTAATAGTATAGTATTAGAGGCGTTAAAAGGAATAGGCGTTGAATACACTCAGTGTACTCATAATCCTTCCGGCCTTCATAAGCTTATTAAAGAACGAAAATCTCTTCACAAAAACAATGTGGAAATTATAATGATTACTGTACTCATACCGAGATAGCTTTTATCCCCAAAATACCGTTAATCTCATCCGAATAGCCGAGTATATGAGAACAACATTCTCTCAAGGTGAGTTTTGTGAAGACTATGAATAAATTTCAAGGATAGAGACTGAGAATAGCCGGAATCGACTTTACAAAGAACTGTGACTCCCAGGGGTCCATCTATATCAAACACTTAAAAGTGCACCCTGACATTAGCTGAATCACGTTGGCTAAACGCTGTTTACCAGTGCGTTGTTATACTTAAGGATTATTCAGATAATATGCTTTCTATTTTTTCGGTAAAAGGTAAGAGTGGACAATCTGTACATTACTTTTTTAAGGCCTCTTCTCGAATATTGCAGCCAAGTTTGGTCACCCTATAAACTAACCTACATTCAAAGAATAGAAGCAGTCCAACGCAGGTTTAACCGTTTTGCACTTCGTGGTCTACCTTGGGCCGATCCATATGGATTACCCCCCTATGAAAATAGGCTAAAACTAATTAGCATCCATACCCTAAAAAAACGTAGTGAAGTCGCTGATTTATCCACCAGTTACTGACTGGAAATATCGACTGCTCGACAATAACGCAAAATATTGCATTCACTCCCAATCCCCGGAATCTAAGATCTGTCCCACTCTTCCTGATCCGAACTCACCGCACCAACTACGGTCACTTTGAACCCATATCCAGAATGTTGCGTATAACGAACAACTACGCCGAAGTCTTTGACCTAAATAGCAGCAAACAAGAAATAAAAAAAGCGCTGCTCAATATGCCACTCCCTTAACATCTCCCCTGTCCACCATTTCTCCTCGACCCATTAGGTTAAGTATATCTTTGTTAGTTTTTAAGTCTAGTTTTAAGTTTGGCTTGTTAATAAGCTTAATAAAGTTGATCGGGGTAGACCCGGGCCAATAATAATCTTAGTGGAATACCGAGGAAGGACAATTTTTTTTAATTACGTAGTCCATGCAAGCAAAGCTCCTGGCAACAATTAGTTCATCACCTGCTTATTTTCAAATCGAGCTAATGTTATTTCCAACACCACCAATTGCGAGTTCTATGATGAAAGTGATCTTAAGTAATGTGTCGTCGTAGTTCTTTAAAATCAGTTTAATGAACAAGAAGTTACATTAGTAACTATTAGTAACAAAACAAATAAATCTTTAAATTGTTGTATATGTATATAATTCAAAACGAAGGCAGAGAAAATAGAAAAGAGAAGAGAGAAAAGACTAAAAGACGTTACACTCCCTCTTTTATTAAATCCGTTCCGAAATTCAAAACAATTAAAAAAAGAATACAAATTATTTTGAAAAGTTAATAATAATTAAAGTCTAAAAAATTAAAATTATTTGTACCTTCAATTCTTTAAAATGTGGAATGATAGTCGAATAGAAAGTCTATTCTCCGAATGAAAATACGTCAAACAGAAATTAAACATAAACACGAGCATATTCATCTTATGTTTTGTTTATGGTTATAAATTATTTTCTTCTTTATTTCACCTCCCCTTCTCAAACATACAAAATGCATTAATAATTTTTTTAATCCAAAATTCTATGATTATAATGCATTGTTGATGTAAAGTAAAAATTCCAGGAGCATAATTCTTTATTGTTTGAATGTTCCAAATTTCTTTGGCCTGTTTTCTTTCTGCCTAATATCGATCGCCTCTATTTTCCAATATACAATACAAATTTATTATTTTTCTTTATTTTTGAATTAACATACTTAATGCCTTAAATGGTTTTATTTAAATTTAATTTATAGATGCTATTGACCTTAGAGCAAACCGTGAACTAGCATCTTTTCCTCACAAAACCTTTATCACGTTTTAAAGGTGTTATTCTTTTAAAGTTGTGTCTTTGACATGTAGAGATCTCTTAATTAGGTGAAAGAGAATAACAAATTATCGTAGTTTATCCATGAAAATATGAGATCTTTTGGCTTGGGCCTTAGGAAAGCAGTATAGAATGTTAATGTATTTTATGTAATAACCGGTTTAAGTTATATATATCTAATAAAAAAAAAATGAAATTTGTTTGAGTCTTAAAACAAACTAACCAAAATTGAATTTGTGTCTGTGATTTCATCCATCGTATCATTTAATCATAGACACATTCACAACTTAGGGGTCCTTTGAATAAAAATAAAAGGCTAGACTTCCGAACTTCCGAAAAACCTACATTGACTTAGACCACTACCTAGTTGTAGCATAGTAATGAAAGCTGGTATAATTATATACAATCGCAGAATCTTTTAAAACCTCCCGAGAAGTCATCAAGCTCAAAACACCATTAGGGACATTGTCCGCAACCACATTCAAATTCCTACTTTGAAAAAGCTTACCGGCATGTACATGTACGTGACAACGGCTCTAACCCAAATACTTTGTCTACTTGAACTTCGCTGTTATAAAGGGTTTTCACATAGGGACTTGACAACTTTGAATTTAATTTGTGAACGCACTCTTTCACTAATCATCAAACTGCCACTGTCAATTTATTCAGTAAACTCAATATTTTCATCATGAACGAGAACGAGCAACATCTGCAAATTATAAAAATTTTTTACCGAAATTCGGAGTCGGTGACTGCAACTTTAAGAGCGTTAACTCCAATTTTCGGTCATAATTCTCGCCCTAGTAGACAGGCAATAACAAGTTTAGTGCAAAAATTTGAGTCTACGTATTCGTTATGTGATGTTGCCGTGTCAGTGAGACAACGTGTTGGTCGAAGTGTCGAAAATATCGCTGCCGTTCAGGCGTCCGTAGTAAATGATCCAAATCAGTCAATTCCACGGCGTTCTCAAGAATTGGGCTTCGCTCAGACCACATTATGGCGTATTATGGTAAGGATCTTGGTTTGTACCCATACAAGATCAAGCTGACTCAAGAATTGAAGCCGATGGACCATTTGAAGCGACGTACGTTCTCCGATTGGGTTCTGGAGAAGATGCGCCAAGATGATGAATGTCATCGCAAAATCATCTTCAGTGACGAAGCTCATTTTTGGTTCAATGGGTTCGTCAATTAGCAAAATATGCGTTATTGGTCGGGTGAAAATCCACATGTGCTTCCTGAATCACCATTTCATCCACAAAAAATAATTGTTTGGTGCGGTTTGCATGCCGGCGGCGATATTGTGCCATATTTTTCCGTCGACTGTAACGATCGTCACGTTAATATGAATGGTCAGCGTTATCGCACCATGATCACCGATTGTATTTGGGCCGAATTGGAAGATAAAGACAGGATGATGCCACAAGCCACACAGCACACGCTACAATCGATTTATTGAAGAGTAAGTATGGTGAGCATGTTATCTCAAGAAATGGGCCAGTCGATTGGCCGCCTCATTCGTGCGATTTAACGCCGCTTGACTATTTTCTGTGGGGCTACGTTAAGTTATTGGCTTATGCCAACGACGTTGGAAGAGCTCGAGCCAACATTGAACGCGAAATAGCGGACGTTTCGGCCGAAATGTGTGGCCGAGTCGACCGCTGCAAACGTGCCCGCGGTGGCCTTATGAACGAAGTCGAGTTCCATTCATAAATGTTTTGATTGTACTTCAAGCCGATAATAAAGTTTTTGAAATATCTCAAATGGTTTCCGTTTTATTTAAAAAAAAAGTTGTCAAGTCCTTATTGGAAAACCCTATATTAAATCAAATAATAATGCAATCGTAAAAATCAAACGAAAAATCCGCACTTGCCGAATGTTACAACCGAAACCGAAAGTTAAGACCATTTCGCCAACAATTTAGAAAGCTCTCCATATGACACTTGCTTGTAATATTATTCGATGATATCTGGTCCCGAATCTGAATTTGGAAGATAAGATAAAACGGTTTGAATTTATTGACTTTAATGAATAGGATATGTTAAATAGATAAACCCCAAGGCTCCGTCTTAAAAAGTTGTCGAATCCATAACTGAAGCATAGCGCCTCAGTAGCTCGTTATCCAGATTTAGTTTAAATATCGTGGGCTATCCTTCGCACAGAAAATAGATTGTTATATGTACTCTCTAAATGAAGGGATTACACTAAGATATCAAATGAATAAGCGTACATAAGGGAAGGAAGATCTTATGTAAAGGGTATCGATTTAGTATGGGAGGTAAGTACGCTCGTCATTTCTACATAAAAAGGTCTGAAAAAGTATTCTATTTTTTTGACGTGAAAAACTCTTTCGGCGAACATTGGCAAACCTCTAAAAATCAAGAGTTCTATCAATGAAAGAGTCTCTCAATCGTCCATGGTTCGAAGTCAATAAAAAGTCGTGGGTATCCTTTCAATGTGACAAAAATGACAGAGCGAACAACAGTGTGGGGAAGAAACTATACCACATCAGATTGTTGTGTCGAAAATTTTTTTTTCTTTAAACTCAATTGACGCGACGATTTGTTACAGATGAACAGGGGTCTTAACACACTCAAGATCATTTGGGTCCCAAATCATAATGGAATCACTGCGATTTCATTCTATCTACGTCACATTTCCTGCGAATACAGCGCAGATAGCGCAGATATGACGCCGTCTCGAAAGTCATAAACATTCTTAACGTGTCTCAGGAAATAATATTTTCTGGTTGAAAAGTGCTGACGCAACCACTCAACATCTTTTTTCTGACCATCTGATTTAAGGTGTACTAGAAGATATAGTATGATGGTAATTTATATGAAATACTGTATTAATAAACATCATCAGATGACAATGACTAATAGGGTCTTGCCAAGAAACACTAAGAAGACTCTATATAAAACCTTAATCATCCCAGTCCTACTCTATGGCGCAGAAGCAAGGACGTTAGCGAAGATGGATGAAAATAGTCTTGGTCTTTTAGAACGCAAAATTCTTCAAGTGATTTTTGATTTCGTTTGCGTTGATGGAGGAAATACCATATATAACGAATCCTAAGAGCTGTACCGCGACGACGGTAAGGTGCGCATTAATCGCCGGCGATGGCTAGGACTTGCAGAGCTAATAGATATCAACTTTTCGATTCGTATCCAAAGAGGCAACACTGTAAAGGAACCTCACTTAAAGTGGTGCACACAAGTGGAGGGGACCACATCCATGCTGGAGTGTACATCAGGAGTTAGTTGGGTAAGGACTGCTTTACCCCGAGAGGTCTAGTAGTGCAGACCTAGGTTGTGCACGTGTTATAGCGTCTAGGTAAGTATACCTACTAATTTGTCAATAAAAAAAATTGTTTTTTTATGGGATATATGTACATAGAAAGTGCTTTAAAGAAATTGTTCTCACATATTGCATTTCAATACTTACCATCTAACATATACTTGGAAAGATCATCTTCACCCTTTGGTTCCTCTTCGAACACACTCATTATTCCAACTTGCTTTATGACTTTGTGTGACGTTAAGTTATATAATAAAGGTGCTCACTCCCACTTAACTATATTCACGCTTTCTTAAAATCATTCAATTCTTTTTTTTCATAAAATATTGTCATACACCGCACAACACAACCCGCTTAGCTCATACAGATTTGGGTTTTTTCTCTGCACTTATTTTAAATATTTACACTTAAATTGAAAAGACAAAATAAATAAAAAATTGTGTATTATCTAACGGAATAATTGTTTCACTTTTAAAATGTAGAAATTTAATGTAGCTCATGTCCCTATATCAAAATGCTGCCAAAAATCAATTAAATTGTCGAAATCTAATTGAACGCATATTTTCTCACCCTTAAAGTATCTCAAATTAATTTTCTTTTGTATTGTATGTATTAACCAATTTGCTCGTACTCGTATATGTAGTAATAAATACTCCCTTTCAAAGGTCCACTTCAGTATCGTATCTTGATCAATTATGATAAATCATTTTCAGTTGAATAACAGATTAAAGTTCGTTTGCGATTAAGAAAAAAAATAATAATGCATTAAAATTAAGCTTTCTATAAATGAACTTTAACCGCTATAATCAAGTATTATACGAGTACATACTCGTAGATGCAGACGAAAGCAGATAGTGTTTTTGACATACGAGCTGGAATCGTACGTAAATAAATTCTGTACAAGAGAGTGACATGTGTCATATGACTGAAACACACTGGAAATGAAATGGAAACTTTTAAGGCTATAAAGATCAAGTGATTAACTTGGATATATAAAAAGTAAATTTAGGTCAACTAAATGCATACTATCTGCAAAGATATCCGCTAATGGAAATTATTCGTTCATATCTTTTCGGTATCACTATTAACTTACGAGTACAAGTACATATTCGTTTACAAAATGTCAACAGTGAAGGGTGAAAGACCATCTGATATAGAAAATTTCATTTTCAATTCATCGATATCTAAATATGTAATATACTCGTACACACATCGAATAGAGTTTTTGTTTCGTGTACTTGTTTGTTAACATTAACATTATTTAGATAACAGCGCGATATTGACGTTTTTCTATACTTCTATATTTTACGGCTGACTTGAGTCATTACTCACATCACTTGTCGCGTAATCGTTGTGTTTGCTTTTCGTTTTTGTGTCCATGTTCTCTTCGAATGTAAATGTAAACACTTGTTGTCGCGTACAGTGTCATTAATTGAATGACGTATTTCATAAGTGTGCAGTAGGCTTTAGTCGTTGGACTATGAAGTGAGCATACACTCGTACGCTGTATACATAATACTACAAGTTATGTTCAAATGTATGGAGTGTATTGAACCGAGTTACACTGAATTTATAATACTTAATTTAAGACCCGATATGATTAGTTGCAATTAATTCAGTGTTATTCGGTTACGAAAATGGTATCTATGGGCTGTTATTTTTTTATTGTACGAGTATGTATTTGTTTTTGTACATCTCCATTCAGTGCTTTTTTTTACCATTTAATGGCTTTTTTTTTTCTTGAAAAATAAGCTTTTTGGGGAAGTTTATTATGATAATTGATTTGAAGATCTATCAATGGCCTTCGGAATATCTCAAGTTATTTTCGATTTATCTACAAACATTATGTGGTATTTCAAAACAGTTTTACAAAATTCATAATTTACTCGTGTGAGAGAGTATGTTGAATTGCGATCGAAATTTTAATCGCAACTATCTTATTCAAGAAGGTACGATAAGTAATTAAATTGTATGCAGAACCTGGTGAATAATCTGCATTTTTACAATCCAAATTACGAGTATTTTACTTATTATTGTTAATATTGACAAGGCAACATGATATGGTATATTAACTCTTGCAGTTGCAAGTTCTTATAAACGCTTAAAAAATAGAAGCTGGATGCATTTACATATACTCGTACTGATTTTTGAGAAACGGTTGAAAAAGTTATAAAAATCATTACAAACACTCGATGTTAATGACATTGCAGTTTTGGTTTATCGTCTACAATAAGTCAAGTAACTTTAGTACAAAAATCCATCCGCAGCAGACCTCAGTTGAAGGTCGAACGTTGTTGTGCTTCTGCTATCTTTGAAAATCTTTTTACATCAGATAAAAAGAATAAGTTATGAGCTGCAGTTGTTTTACTGTGAATATGAATCATAACTGAACAACCAGTTTATTTTTGTAAAAATACATGTTCTCTCTTAATGTGGTTGTCATTTTCTGAGCTTATACTTTTTAATGATTTATAGATAAAATACCGTGTTGTGTAGAAAGATGTAGACTTACTTCACCTTAAATATTGAAATTGATGATAATTTATGGAGTCCAGCTAATTAAGAAGTGGATAACGAGTTTAATCAAAACCATAATTTGTTATGTTTCTATAAATAAACTGACTTTTTGTGATTTGGGGTAACAATCAAGTTTGTACAGAAGGGAAACAAATATATATAAAGAGACGTCGGATCTCGAGTCGATCAATTTTAATGAAACTTCATTAATTGGTAAATTCAATGTAATGATTTCATAAATCTACATAAAAATTAAACAATAATAGCAAAGTACGAGTATAATGTCAAAAGTTTCCTATCTGGGACTAGATCGTACAAATGACGGAAACATATATTGTCAAATTCATTTTATCAATGTAAAACTATAAAATAAAACACTATTATCTTTCATGCCCTTTCATATAGTAGATTACGATGACAGACTACAATTCCTGGTGAAATTTTAAGTGTTAACAATTTAAACACTATTAAAAAAGAAGAGGATTTTGCAAAGGTATTTCTTTTTTAGGTTTTCTTTCAATAAAATATTTTCTCAGTCATGTGATTGTTTATAGCTGGCTCACTAGTCAATAAGCTTGGCACATTTGCCTATTTCTGTTTCTAAATACTTTCAGTCAATTCAAATGTTGACAACGCCAGTGCAAACCGGATAAAAAACCACTGGCAAACTAATATGCAAAACGAAATACAATCTTTTTTTTATTTTTAGCTATGACGAGCATTTCTTTCTTAATCTACATTCCGCAGCGCAAACCCGGTACACAAACAAGTAGTATAATATAATCAGAGCCGCGAAACAAATTTAAATTTCAAACATACATAGAGGTAAAAAAAAAACTGATTGAACACAACTTTATTTTCTACGAACATTTTCACTTATCCCCTGCTCACACCCACTTAATGTTAAACTACATCCTACCAGTGATTGGTAACTAAAATACCATCGAACTACATATTGTATTTAAATTAACCATTGAATTGTTGTCTATGCTGTTGTAACCGAATTTGCAACTATAAAAAAGACATACAGAAACTGTACACGTATCCAACTGGGTCACTTTTTTTTTATCAAAACTTGTAAGTTAATAAAACAGATGATTTATAAAAAAATTATACATATTTTTGCAGGTGTTACTAGGTTTGACTTCACCAATGGACCTTGACTTGTAGGGGGAAAATACACCTGCACCTACATAACCTAACAACTCGCACTTGACACACAGCTGACAGCATTATGACAATCTGATATTGTGCAGTTTTGTTTATTGCAGCACTTATGAAAACTCTTACAAAACGAATTTACGAGTGTGTTCACGCACTCTATGGGATCCACTGGAAAAAAATAAATGAATAACACAAGTTTTTTTTCAAGGTTTTAACTCGACAAGATAGTTTTTGTAGCGTTTAACAGACACAGACACATACTCTAAAGTAAACGAAACACGCACTTTAAACTGTCAAGACTCATTGCTTGACCCGTTCCGATCACACTTCTAAGTACCTCTGTTTCAGACTAATCGCACACCTTAAGCACCGTCTGGCTTAAGGGTAGCAGACTATGTTTTTTCCCCTTTCTTTAGCTGGCTTACTCGCATATTGTCTTATTCAGAATTGGATCTGTACAATTAGCACACCGGTAAGTAATATAGACGAACAGACCTCTATGATACAAATTGCAAACCTATTATTTTATATAATACAATACATATAATTGTCACACGCGCTCGAGAGATGGTGTTAAAGAGATACATTTCTCTGGACAGTCAGCGCAGACTGTGTTCGGTATGTGGGGAGGTTCAATTTACTTTACTGTCTTTCTGTTAAAATCCATATAAATGTTTTTGTCTCATATCAAATGACGTAAAATACAAACAACACAACAACAAGAGGTAATTGAAGAAAATAAAATACAAAAAAGCTTTATCACATATACAAAAGCATAGTACGCTACACAAACATTCTTACCACGATGTCATATTGTTTCAATGGCAAACAAGACAGAACAACATTAGCCAAGCATCTAAGCATACATTTCACTGCCGGACAGGTAGCAAAAAAATCAGAATAATAACGAAACGTCAGGAAATGTAGAAAGGTATGTATGACTCGTATATGAATATGTTATACCGACCCCAGCCAGTGCTGATACCATAATATTATAATATGGTATGTCATGCGGTTGCGTAGAGTATGCCATACAGATATTAATGTCATTGCCAAATGTGTTCGACCTGTATTTGAAATATTTGTGAGACAGATTACCACAGGTTTTGAGGCCGGAAATAAGTACGTACTAACAATTCGATTGCATAGCGGTTATTAGTTCTGTTTGATAAGATTGATTTGGGAAGGTGGCAACGCACATATTTGTAGTTAGAGGTCTACTACTCGTATGTATCTGCGACGGTCACTTGAACGTTAGACTTTGATTTTGCTTTTGCTGTTTGCCTATGGGAAGACTTTGATTAAATGTTCACATGTAGAGTGCGAGTATACGCATACCTATGTATATGCTTGACGTGAATGTTTAACTATATTTTGCATCACTCGGTATGAAAGCTTTATTATGCCAAAGCTTTGTGCCGTTGTTAAGTACCTTTGGTTGAATTTGCATTCGAACGCGATGACTATGACAATCTACGTCATTTACTAGATTGTGTTGGTGGAGGCTTTTTTGGGTTTTTGTTTGTACTTATACCTATAAAAACACGGAATCTTCGGAGGTTGCAAACAGAGGCGAATTAAAGTCGTGTTCATTTGCCTTTAGCTTATTATTGTTATTATTTTTGTAAGCATGATGGACAAATATTATAGATCGGATCAACTAGATTTGAGTTCTTCCAGCTTTGTTGGTTCCACGTATACCCTAATGTTGCTACAAACTTTAGGGCTAAGCTGATATGTTAAAGTTTTTTTTTATCGAGCTTTAAGACAGTTAAGATTTCGACAACAACTAACTAATCCAAGTTTTGAGATATAAGTCAGTTGTGAAATTTAACACAAAATTAGTTAATTTCTTGTTTTTTTTCGCAATAGAGGTAAAGATCTTACACTTGTGACAAAAGGTTACAAAAAATAGGTTCGATATCCAAATGTGGACCTCACCTCGGCAAGTACAATCGGAAAAATAATTCATCCTGGTGAACAGCCAGATGCGATGGTACCTGAACTGATTCTCACGAAGAAATGCTATATACTCGTATTCAAACAAGTACCCAATTGTACTTTTCAGAAGTCCGCCCATAATTTACGATAGGACTACGTGTAGTGGAAAGGCTACGACAACCGAGTAAAATAAGTTATCGATAATTACTTTCTCACAGCAGAAATAAACAAACTTCGACCCGAAATATTGCATGAGTCGGCGGAAATTATTATACCATATACACATACACATACATACATATGTCCGCAAAATTTAGTGACGTATACTTATCCAATTCACAATACCCCTACAGTGAATCAAAAGCAGTGAATACGACTCTTCACAGACTACTCGTAGTATTTAATATCATAAACAGTTTGCATACAACTCAATTCCGTGCTGTCGTGTGCTATCGGTCTGTTACGGTCGCGTAACAAAAAGGAATCTAGAGGCACTGTCCACTCAATATTGGTCTGCTTTGTGCGTTTAAGCAACTACTTAATTCCTGACGTAGCTGTAAACCGTTTCAAAACAAGTTTCAAAATATAAGATAAGAAGGGTAAATTCACAGAGTCTTGCCTCACTCCCAGATCTGTGAGTTTGACTGATCGCATTAAAGAGATCGCAAATGAACTTGATAGATCAGTCTTAGAGCAGTGCTTTTCGGGACCTCAATGTGCGTTGGATGCCTGAATTCTTGGTCAGGACTTGAATGAATTGTGTTTTTTTTAAATAACACAGACTAATCTCTTTATGTACTTTTCTCACGTCTCAATATAAAACTGATCTATTTTAGACGATAACGTTTCTCGACGACGGTCTGAGACAATTCTCTGCTATGAGTTTAATACATTTGAAGCGGTTACATATGCTACCTTACTGATTGTTCTGAGTAAGCTTCTCGTACCTCACGCATGTTATGTAATAATATGAAATAAAGTCTCCCACATTTCCTAATACGAATACATCTACCTACTTAGGTCAGTTTCACATAAGCTGTTTGATATAAAAAAAAGAATAAGCAGCATTCCAATTGACGTAGTTAAAATGAAGGTTTTTAAAATATTTCGTTTCAGGCAAAACTGATTCAAATAGCCAATAACGCTTACCATCTAAAGTTTAGAACCAATTTACCCGAATATTTTGGAACATGTACCAGAGGAAAGGCGCTAGGTCGTGTGTCTCGATCTGTTCGTAAGCAATATGGGAAGCTCTATCTGTAGTAAAATTGAACAGTTATCTCAGTAGTAGGCAACATTGGATCGAGTTGTTGCAGAGGTATTAGGGTAATTGTTTAACAACGGATTGTTTAGAAGCCCATCTTGGGTAATACATTTTTATTGAAAAGTAGTAGGGATTTAATGAAAACCGACCCTTGGAAATCGCGGTAATTTTGGATGAACTAAATAAATTAGTTCAATATTCTTGCTTCGAAAGGTAAAGATCTCTGTTAGAAAAATAAATTCTACACATAAAATGTGTGTCTGAGATACATATAACACATAAAGTTGCGAAAATATATGCGTTGCCAATTGCACGTGCTCAAAACCTCAATTTAATTCGGTTCAGAAAACGAAAAATATAAAAATCCTTACAAATACATATATTACTCAAGTAAAATTGACACAGAAACTAAAAACGTGACAGAAATTTGATGTTATATAATAACCAGACACATACCACGCTTATAAATCATATATTTGCTAGTCAAACCACACAAAAAAAATAATTGTTTTAAAAAAATAAGAAACATTTCCAACCCCTATGCAACCTTTCGTTCGCATGCATAATTCTCATGTCTCATTTTATTGTTGAGAACTGCGTAGCACCCAAGTTATTGTAGTGTAATCATGCTTTTTAGCAAAACAAAAAGAAACCTAAAACAAAACAAAATAATTAAATCGTGTTCATGTTGGCTTAAAAACAGTAATCATAATCTGTTTAACAATAATTTGTTAGCCGTCTGTGAATAACAAAATCCCCACTACAAAATCAGTAAATTAAATTCACATTAAAGTTCACAACAATTAGAAAATCATTAATCAAATTCTCATTGTTTAAATAACGTCGTTGTTGTTTAAAAAAATAAAACAAATAATAAATTTCTACAGAAAAATAAGTCACAGCATCTGTTATCCTAGGCAGTAGGTATCCTTGATTTTATTGATTTCTATCCGGTAGATATTTAAAAACTGCATTTCATTTGAGACGTATTTAAATGTAATTACTTATAGCTTTTATCAAAATAACGATTTTTTTTTTGACAGAAATATTCAAATGGTATTTTAAGAGTTAAACATAATATTTTTTAATATTATTTCTATCACCTTGAAAAAAATAAACAACGAACGAGGATAAAACTCCGTACCGCACATATAAAATAAATTTTGTGTATTTGACAAAAGGAAACGCCGCTGTGTGTATTCGGGGCCCTCGCATGCATACCATATTAGCGATTTATGCGCATGTCACATGACTAGGATAAAGAAAAACACAAATTTCGACTTCCACCTTTTTTGTGCAGTAGAAGAAAAAGAAATAACTTGTTTTGTTTTAGGTCTAAGGCATTGCCATTAGCTGTAGCAAAAGTCGGTTATAATTAATTTAAAAGTTTGCCAAGGGCGATTTTTTCATTCTGACAATTCTTTTATCGATTTCACTATAAGAACCGACACGAGCAGAAAAGTCCACATCCCCTGCCGAATGTTGGTCTTTTAGTAGTGGGTGAAGTGAGTACCAAACGGACGAAAGAACTGGCATCGGAGCACCCGGCAAGGACTTTTCGACAATTACTCAAGCAAAGTAGTCAGCTGGTTGAAGATAGCAAATTATCGATTGTTGGACTTGACGAGTATACATATTTTTTCTCTCTTTTTTTGCGACGAATATATACATATAAATAAAGAGACGAAATAAACCTTCAAATGCAAATGGATGTGGTAATGTTGGTTACAAGTGGTAATGTTGGTTACAATTGTGTTGATGACGCAATATCCGGTAGTTTATGCGGCGTCAATTTTGTTTGACACTTTATATGCATGTAAATAAAGCATATAAAAAAGAAACCTGTGCACAAGCCATACATACATATGTATGTATCTACGCAAATTTCAGTGCGAGGACCATTGATAGAGGGGAAAATTAAAAGAAACATACAAATGCGACACGAAAAACGGTAACAACGTTACAGCTAATATGTGTAATCAACTTTTATTGCAATCAATGATGCTTTAAAGAATGTTATTTAATCTACGATACAACATCATTTAAAGTTGACGGCTTTGATGGTGAAATATAACATTTTTCTACCAGGCAGTAAGAAACAACGAATTTAGAATATTGTAGCCAACATTTTAGTTGATCTGGTCAATACGTTGAGGTTGTCCTCTTTAAAAAAGGAAGAAGCTCATTGGTCTGACTCATCTAGTGCATTCGTTTCTCCAACGAAGATTAGTATTTGGGTGTCATCCTGATGGAGTCATGTAATCGATGACTGACTATGAAATTTTAAAAAAATAAAAATTGTACTAAAAATGTTAAAAAGCAAAACGTTGGTCCTTCGATCCATATAAATTAGAACATATTTGAAAATCTCTAGTTTTAGAGGTGACATTAAACAGATAATCATTAAATATGGAAAAAAACTAAGAGGGGATCCATCTGCATCTCTGTAAAGACCCAATAGCAATTACCAGTAAGAATAACCGAAAACCAAATTTGTTTGTTTCATTTAATTTTACACGCATAGGAGCATGTAGGCAATTATCGAATAGGTACACATATGTTGTATACGTTGTTAGTACTACACTACCAAATATACATACATACTCGTGCAATACATATGACTTTTTATGGTTATGACCTTTTTTATCACAAGCTTCATGCAATTATTTGATATTACAATTTTACCCAATTATGCGAATCGTATTGTAAATGAAAATCGAGAACTTGAATTACTCATACTTGTGTGTACTCGTACATGCCAGGCCTATTGCATTGAACTTGGTGTGTAAACGGAAAATCAATTCACTTGCTTTACAGAGATTAATCATTTTATTCAATGTCAAGGCGAAGCTTTATATCAATAGAAATACGCACACATATAAACAAGAAAACAAATACATTAAACTACATACTCATATCATGATCATGATCATATCTAACAAGTAGTTTTCCGAGACCAGATGAAGACAGAAACATCTTTCTTTTGCGGAAGATACTTGAGTTAAATATCTAAAAACTTGTTAGAAATTCTTCATCTACGAGTAGTAGTTCTTCGTCGTTCTGTTCATTCTTAAAAGCTGTTGGACATGATCAATGGTCGTTATGGGGCGTTTTTACGTTCTTGTGTTTGTTTTGTAAGCATAATAGTAAACTATGATATATACGAGTAGTAGAGAATTATAGAAAATACAATCGTGTGGCAATAATTATGGTTTATTTGAACAAAGAATGCTGGTTGATCATGGCAGCGATTGGGAGCTCTAGAGAATGAAAATTGGCAACATCCGTTGAGATGTATTGCGATAAGAAATCGAAAAACGAAAATTTATAATTATCGCAGTTTTTAATAGAACTACGCTCAACCATAAAGACCTTTGAAGGTCGAGTGTCAAGCAATTAATTATTGTATTTTTTACACAAAGTTATTAAATAAATTAAATCCGCTTTATAGAAGTGTTGGGTTATTTTTAAAAAAAATCAAAAATAGTATTATGTTAGCAGCCTGTTGCTAAGACAAGAAAAAAGATGACCTACAAATCTCTCAGTTTAATTGTACTCCATTTGTAGTTAAGTAGTGGTTTGAGTATTGGCTATACCATTTTTTCTGGGATTCTAAAGTCGTGAAGATACATGTTGAATTCTTCCAAAACGTGAACCATTGAATGCTAGGCAGAGAGTAAGGAGTTGGTGTGCAATATTAAGATATCCCTGGAAATCAGACGACTATGGTATCGTGTGGTAATTGGAGGGTAATGAAAAGGTCCTTCGGGATTGCGACAGGATTGATCTACTGTGCTCCTTTGAGTTTAGTATTTTCAGGAAATGGATCAGTCCTTTCTACGAAATCGACTTCAGATCCTCTTCATGGAGAATATATATAGTGCTGGACAGTTGGTGAATTAATGTTCTATAGACTCCTCTACGTGTACTCGTGGAGATGATTCCCAATCCGTAAGGATGTTTATTACAAGAAAAGTGACCCATTAACTTGACCAGATTTCGATAAATGGACTTTCTGAAATTTTCTTGGCCTGGTGGACCGCCTTTTTATTGTCACCGTAACCCACATGCCCTGCTAACCATACTAATGAGATTTTGTCCAGGGTGTCGAGGTTATTGAGTGCTTTAGGAGGGTCTTTGATGAGTAGAGTAGCTGTTTAGTGCTTTGCGTACCGATTGACTATCTGAGAATACAATTATTTGGACTCTTTCATATCGTTTTCTTAGTAGAATGCATACACCCCCCAATAAGTTAGTTCCGCCTGAAAGATGGTGCATCCTGACTTAGTGCACATGAGAAGTGGATTCAAGATCCTATCACTCCTACAACTTTTATGAATTGTGTTCTTAATCTATCTTGTGCGGAAGCAGACCCTTTACCTTATTGAAAAGCTAAGGATGATTTTGGCAAAGGTGCCTTCTTTCTTCTTTAGTATTTCCAAGTGACCAATGAGGTTACGATGTAGCTTGAGTGCTTTTATAGCTGCTTCCTCTCGAAATTGTTACATGAAGTGGTCATGAGGTCATCTACTAGCACAAACCATCCTGAGGACAGCCCTTTATAGTAGTGACATTCAATTCCTATGGCCTAAATTTGAATTTTTTATCCTTAGGTGGAGCACGTTGTCCATGAATGTGCAGCGGGCAAGGCGTCTTTCAATAGAACTCTGCTAATATAATACGCTCAAATTATTATGTGGCGACATATAAGAGATTCCTTCAAAAATCGAAAAGGTTGAACGGGGAGCACCGACGAAATGTCTCGTGTGTCACTTTGTTTTATCGCTATTTCCAACACCAGTGCTCCACTGAAATCGCCAGTAGCATTCCGCCCATTCAAACTTTCAACCGTAACACCCGTCTCGCTATGAATACTCATCAGTATACCTTCAAGCCCATTTTCGGGCGTATTCTAAAATATCGTGATTCGTTCTTAAGCCGTACAACTCGCTTATGGAATGCCCTGCCGATCTCTGTATTTCCTGGTCGTTATAACTTGCAAAAATTTAAAAACAATGTACATCGGTACCTCTCTTTTCTTCCTCCCTAAATTTCCTTTGCCCGCGCTGTGTACAATCACCCCTTGAGCGCGCGCTGATTATAAAAAAAAAAAACCTTGTCTTACAATACAAATAAAAATTGCTCCGAAACGCCATAACAAGTCTTGTGTATAAATACCTAGATAGTCCTTTCATAACTAAAGAATCTATTTTTATTTGAGGGAACTCCAAAGCAAAAGTTGGCAGTCTATAGATATCTTGTGGAGGTACTTAATGTTGTGGTAGTTGTATGGAAAAATTAACGAAAGAATACTTCTGGTTAAAACTTTTGATGCGAAAACATGACAACTGATTTCAATATGGGTGGAAATTTATTCCATCTCTCCAGATGAGCTAATGTGTTTTGCAAAAAAAAGTCACATCCACACATTGACTTTACCTGTTATACGAGTATATTGTACAATAAACGTACTAGTGCTTTAAACAAAAATGATTCAAACGCTGTATGTTTGTATATTTTCCTTACCAACTTAAAAAGAAAAAAAAATTAAAAAAAACATTTCTATACTTCCTAAAAATAATCTATTAAAATTTTTCTTTGATTTTGACTTGTCGCAAATAAGAATAAAGCAAACAAAAAACATAATTAAAAACATCATCGAATTTCATTTCACACTTCCTACGCATATTTACATTATAAATGCTTAGTTCTTCTGTATTGATACTAGACTTCTCAAATTGCCATTCTTCTTCCAATTTAAAATTTTATTATCATTTTCCTCTCTACTAAAAATCGCCTCTAGGTTTACTTTCTAAAAACTGTCTGAAATTCTTTATTAAAGGAAAAAATAAAAGAAAATAAAACTAAATACAAGAGCTGCATGCACTCTAGGCAATCCTCTATATGCAACAGCGCGACATCGGATTATTTTTCAACCACAAAGGAAGCAAAACAGAAACCATTAACCACCCATGAACGTGAAATGGGAAATATCCTAACAGAGCCCAAAATAACAAGCTCAAACACATAATGCTATTGAAATGGAAAGTGTTTGCTAAGCGGTTCCTTTAGATTTGCCGAACTGAAAGTACTGCTATCACCTCTAAAAAGTGCACTGTTTGTCTCCAAAAGAGCGCGCAAACAGTGGCTAACGCGCGCGTTTTTATGATTTATTGCCTGGCATTGTTTACGTCGAACAGGCGAGTATGGCTTTTCCACCGTTTCCCCCGACTTAGTCTACCCAACCAAACAAATTTTCCTAAGCATGCGAATCTTTTTAGATCGTTGCTGCCTTAAGGCACTTGTAAAATTAAAAAAAAAAAAGTTAAATAAACAAAAGCAAAGTGGAAACCTATGCCATGATACACTCGCATAGATGACTTATCGTATCATATCGTATCGGACACCATGGACCGTATTTGTATTTAAATGTCATTGCGCTGGTGCGATAGGGAAGCGAAGGCTGGCAACTATTTAGAGGTTGTGGGAATTTCTCTTTAGTGTGGGAAAATATTTACGATTAATGGTCGCAATGCTATTAATCGTTGTAGCTATTTGGCTGCAGCACCTTTTCTACTTCATTTTAATTGAAATGAAATAGACGATAGGTATGTGTCTACATACTTGGGCCCACACTGTTCACTTTAACAGTTGGAGGTATCAGGTGAATGTGTATACTCGTACAATGTGATAGTAATTACTCTGATTTATGTAATTGAACAGAATGCACCGCCTATTGGTTCATACCAGGACTGGCATTAGTAGTCAATGGAAGCAATGTGGTTTAAACAAATTCGACGTATTGCTCTTCTTATCTATTGTAATTGAATCAGAAAGAAAGTAAAATGTTGAATAGTCTATGTAAGACATTAGATGGGAATTACAAATCAGATATTGTGTCTGTGTTTCCTCATAAACAATCTCTAAGTAGGTACTTTCCATTGGAAAACAAAGGAGACAATTAGATCTGTTTATTAATTGAACGCAATATCTTCAACGAATAGATCTAAGCTGAACGCCTCAAATGGCGGAAGAAGAAGTTTTTAACTGTCATTTTAAAACTGTGTGTAAACTACAATACAATAAGATTTTGACAGGTGCATGGAGTTTATATCTGTCAAAGGTGCATTAATATGACAGATTGCCTGATGCACTCGTAGGCGTAGATACTCGTACACATTTAAATAAGCTAGTTCGGCTTTCCACACGGTTTCTTTCTTTCACGCAGTGAAAGTAAAGCAAATTATCTAAATCGTGTGGCAACATCAAATTTAAATCTTGACCTAGACACCTCAATTTGATTTCATGGAAGCCAACTGATTGTCATAGAAAAAGATAGAGTTTATGTTAAGTGTTAAATTTTTAACAGACCCTTTCGGGTGCATACTCGTACTGAAACAATTTTAATTCACGTTGTCTATAAGTAGATAATCACCTGTCTAATGTCAATAAGAAACAGTAATGTGAGCTAAAATTTCAAACGCCTTGTATTGTGTTTTGACATTTTGGTAAGCGCATAGTGAAATGCTCATGTACATGCATACTCGTATGTATGTCGGTTAAAGCGTGATGAGCACTCAAATGTTTGCAGCCCCCATTTGCATACGTTCAAAAGTGGTGCTCCGCACCAGTTTTAAGATATATTTTTGCGTAACAAGTAGGCGAGAGCTATGCTAAATGAGTGTACGTGTATTTTAGACGAAATAAAACACTGAGTTTTATTACACTTAACAATCAGCTTAGATATTCTTGTTCAATTTAATAAATGTTGCAATCCTTCACAACATTTAGTAGATTTTGATACGGTTTTGCATCTCAAGTGCCCCTTTAATAAGAGCAATTTTTGGTTAGATTTCTTTACTGAAAAAGTCAGAGCTACTCGTAATAGGGGAGCCTAACTACGAGTATAATAAATTGAACAAAATAATTGACACAAACATGGTTTGTGCGTGTATGTACTCGTATAAGCAAATTTACTGGAATTTCGAAGTTGTACATATGTTACATATGGAAGCTTCGTATAGCTTGTTCCAATCTACAATGTCGTAAGCGAACCTAAAGTCGATAAGCAAGTCAGATAGATGCACTATCTAGAGTTCCTAACTTTATTCGAAGATTTGTCGCAAAGTGAAGGTTTGATTTGCTGCAGACTTTTCTAGTTTCAAACTGCACTATTAATGACTGTTTTCCGTTGAAAAAAAGCTTCAAACGTTCACATAAAATTGCAGACAGAAGTTTTAAGCCATGTTTAGGAGACTGCCGCTTCCATACATGAAATTTGGCACAATTATAGTAAGTGGATGTCCTTTTTTCCTAAGATTCCACTCATAGGGAAATGATTTTCATCCAACTAAATTTTACAGAAAGGCCGATGCAGGTTCTATTCAAAGTTTTAATTAGCCCAGCTGCTTTCAAGTTTTTAAAAGAGTAATTTTACTCCTTTGACCTTATAGGTTAGGTTAGGTTAAACAGAGTATGATGAATATGCCGTTACACAGACACCAGGCACCAAAACGTGCCTATCGCGATCCCTATGGAACCAGTTGAATTTGTCTTCAAATGGCAAAAACCTAAATCGTTCTGGTGAAACACTCAATTTCCCTGCAAAAGCCAAGAAGGCCTTTGAAGTTCGTGCCATCGATTTCCTCTAGGTTTTCGAATTTCGTATTTCCCTAAAAATTTTCTTCGACTACGCGATATTGCCTCGCATTCACACAGTATGTGTGTTATGTCCTCAACAGGTTGCAGATCACCGCAGAATCTACAGATATCCGTATGTGACAATTTGAGTCTTTTTGCGTGTTGCCGCAGGAGACAGTGTTCTGTCAGGATTCTTATTAATTTCCTAAGCTTATCAGTATTATTCCTATTTAATTTTATTAACTTCCTAAATTTTTTGCCATCAAAAAGCGGCCAAAGAGCCTTTGATACCCTGTGTCCTTCAAGACTTGACCACCTTAGATTGGCAGTCTTTGTCATTTTTTCCTCGATAGTGCGCCTCACTAAGCAAAGAGGTGGTTAGATGTTGACAACCTCACTATTGTCGAGTAGCCCTCCTTTTCTTGCAAGCTCGTCCGCTTCTTCATTTATTGTAATACTGCAGTGGCTGGCACCCAGCACAATCTTACCCGGTTCTGACTGCATAGTGCATATCAATGTAGATAGCGATATTTCTTTCGGATACAGGAAGATACTGCTTGCGTCTGGTAGTCTTATAGACACTCTTAGGTCTGGGTCTTCTGAGAAGATACCAGAACCTGTTCCTTCCTTTGACCTTATAAAGAGGGACGTTCAGTAAAGTTCGTGGCGATATGGTGATCGATTTGCTAAAACTTGATCCATTACCAGTGTACATATTATTTTGATCACAACGTCTTAAGTGTATTACGTGGAGACCTACCGTATAGGCCTTATTCCATGAAGCGCCTACGCTCATATCTGGATAATTATAATGCGCCAATAGGCGCCCTTCAAATGGAATTAAAACCACCTCCAGTACCTACTAGCAGTCGTGTAGTCTTCCTTGGTAAAGGGTTGAGGCTTATCTAAGACCTCTGCGATTCTATGGATCATGGCACCCATCTGCGGTCCAAAAATCTGCGGTGATAATTTCACCATTGTACTTGAGTTACATTTATAATTCATGCAGGACCGCGAATACGCAGCGATAATCGGCTTGACTCTCCCCGCAATTTGGGTATAACCAACAGCCTACACGATATTCCCACAAAGAGGCCTACACCTTGATCAGGCCGGAAGTTCCAGAGGCACCTGTCGTCACGTGGTGCCAGAATAGAGCCTTCGGTTCAGCTTCGCAGGTTTGCGGTAACTACCAGTGGCTCACCGTACTGCCTAGGACTGGCCGCCTTTTATCACCTGCTCACTGAGCATCAGGGTAAAGCTGCATAAGTCGACGCCTAACAAAAACTATAAAGACTATAAAATAAAGCCACGAATCCGGGCTATTTGCGCACTCCGCCAATATCGCCTTGAGATTTCTCACATCCTCATACAACGAACGAGCATACAAAACATGCAACCAGTTCTCAACTGCTAAGGCCACTTTTATACAAAAATGCATTAAAGCATGTCCAGTAAGAAGACAACCCGAACTGGGGTTAAAGCTCATCTCAGGAAGCCGTAAGTAGCCGTACCATTAATACTAAAACAATGACCTCCTAACAGGGAGTCTCCACATAATGTAGTAATACCATTTCTTCAGCCAGGATGATAATTAAAAGTCGAAGATGTACCCCTTCAATTATCAAATGAAAAATTTCTTTACCTTCTTTGGCAATAAGGAAAGCTAGGATCATTGAGTACGATAATCGCCACTCCCTATGCGATTCTTGTTGAAAGTTCAGCACAGAATTCTGCTGGCAAAGAAAATATTCGGAGTAATCTGGACTAAGCGCGTAATAAGAATAACTTAAAATAATTGCTTACAGACAACAAAGTGTTTAGTATTTTTATTAAAATTTTAATATTAAATAAATAATATATGGCGTTATATTGAATTATTCGTCATTGTATACGGAGTGAACGCGGGCCTCCACCAACATACTCATTTAGCCAGCTCAAGCTGTCTTGCAAAAACGGTTTATTTCTGTGTCCCTTTCAAATGTATATGTCATGTATAAGATCCTCTTTTGCAATGTATTCTTAATTCAAAAGTTAACTGGGCTGGAGTGTTTCTGTAACTAAATGAACGACATCCAAATCATACTATTCATACTCTTCTTAATTACTTCAATATTTTTCTCCCTCCAATATTTGTTGAAAACCATCTAAAGTTTTTTTTTTTCGAAACAACAATTTCAAGACAGTTTGCCCCCTTCAGGTCAAAGAGGTATTTGATCAAACAGTAAGTACTGGGTGACCTTATTAAATCAGTATGGTCGATCCATCTTCGTCGCTTTCACTCTAAACTTGAAAAAGGAGCACGCAAAGCTCGTTGTGTTTATGTCGTTAGTATGATATATGCAGTTTCGCGAAAGAAACAGACAAGCGATTTTGAGATACTATTCATCGTATTTCATTCGATTTTCTTTGTAAATGAGCTGGTGCATATTCCATACCAAGTTGTATACCTTCTGCTATTTTGAACAATGCCAAAGCTAAACCATCAGTTCCAGTAGCCTTGCTTGGTTTATTGTGCATCTAGATATTCGTATACATGTTTGTTCTATATGACAGTAAAATATTCTTCATCATCACGGTTTTACGTTTCCATTACTGACTGTTTCATGTGTTTTATGATCGGTTTTCTTTTGGTGCCTCCTGACAAGTCAGAAGTCATCTTTTATAGCGCCACTGTGTAACCAGATATGTTATTGTCTGATTCAATCTTCGAAAAGTTTGAGCATTTGGCCGGTTAATTGATCATAAAACTTTCAAGCCGCATTGTTAATTATGAGGTGGTAGAAAGACATACGTGTTGGTTGTCGCAATATTTTTACGCACCGCAAAGACTATAAGCTTGATTAAAATTTTCGAAAATCGTCTCAAGGAGATGATTCCTTTCCTAGCGTTAAAGTACTTTGTTACATGACATACAAATCGTCTAGGTGTTTGCCATTGATTAAGAAGCTATCCACCCACCACCGTTAAATGTTAAATATACAATGAGTTTCTATATCACCCAAGAGTTACTTTCATATGACTATTTCATATGATACAATAAAAACAATCTTATTTACGTGAAAAACTGATAGCCACACTTCGTTCAAATCGATGAAACTGAGAAGATCAATGTTAAGGAAATACTCTTTACCGCAGTCTGTCAAAGGACGGTGACGACAATTTAATTGTTAAAACCACCAACTTTATATGTCAAATGTGGGTATCAACGGTAGCATATCCACATCTTAGCATTTCTCTTCACCAAATTGTGGTAAAGCCAGACAGTAAAAATGGGTGGCATACTTGGCACTAAGAGAAATATGATGAAATGTTCTTCAACTTGAGCTAACAGACAGCACTATCACCACTTAAGGAGGTGGACAAAAAATATGATAACATTATCACAATCTAATAGAAATGAGTGGCTATATAGCTACATATCAGATATACGAGTACACATACGCTGCGTAGTATGGATTCCTTCAGTCAGATTCCACAATGTATTCGTATCCATAATACATTGAGGGAAGAAGACAATACCACCGACAGTATCATCAAAATTGTTATACAACACTACCAATTCAAATAATATTTGTGGTAAGAATATGAAATATGATAACTCGTTAAGAAAACAAGTAAAAAAGAAAAATACGACAGTAGCAATTCTACAAGAGACGTGTATGCGATTCGATATTTAAGGAATTGCGACAAGAAAAGTCATTGATCTTGTACTCGTGTGCTTTCATATTGTACAATACATAATATCACGCCTACTGGCGAGTCGATGGATGGTATTTGTGATGCTCTTCAAGACAAAGAGAAAAATGTGACCCTGGGAGCAATTGAACGAAGGTTAGCTTCGAGTTAGTGCGTTAGTGAAGTTACTGAGAATGTCCAACTGTGAAGTGTTATTCGTAAAATTCCACTCAAAAATTTGTATGGTGTTAAAATATGTAGAAAGGTCAGATATTGTACTTTATGTTTGTTTGTTTTGGAATGATTTTTTTTACTAAAGGTAACCAGATTGAATTTAAATGAAGGAGATGTTGAAAAACTGAATGGCTTTACGGGTATACATACATACATATGATAATGAGTATAACAATGGTGACGAAACTTGAATTTCTTAGTTTTTTTCAGCATGTCGAAAACAAAGCAGGCAGAGTGTCATTGTATGCGGACTTTTCATTGGAAGTGGACCTTTTATTTAATCTTGTGTGACTTGATTGTCAAAATAGAGAAAAAGAACATCTTTGTTAGAACAGTAAGCAGCGTCTATAAAGCCATGTTTGAAAATAGGTTAAAGGTATTTGTCTTTGAGGTGGAACGAAACATGTCCAAAACAAAACAAACTGAATTCTTAATATTCCTAAATCAACTATTTGCGAACTATGCTAGACTTTGGTATTTTAGGTATGCGAAACATTAGAATTTTAATTTGACTCTTACTCCGAATTGACTCCGACCACTACCGATCGCTTATCCCAAAATACCTTAACCTGTTGTGCCGCAGTTCACGCAATCGTGGACGACAAGTAGCAATGACCCCAAGAGAATGAAACTCCTTGTTTATCTCAACTTCTAAAAGCGAAGTAGCTGGATTTAAGCTCGAATTCAACAGGGTTTCAATCCCAAATTGTTTATTTAAAACCATTCAAAGCAGCTGGAAATTTAGTCGGGTACATATGTATACCCTCATTGGTAAGGTTTGATCATACGAGTGTGTATCTAAATATACAGGTGTAATCTAAACATCATTTGTTCGATCTATAGAAACGAGCACCTCAACTGCCTCCACAGCATCATCCTACATCCCAACGCTCATTTACAATGACATTCCAGCTGTCAGCTCTTTGGACAAGGTCAATCTGCTTGCTGCACACTTTGCGGCCAGCTCAACACTTCCAGATTGTGCTTTGTCTCCACCTATACTTGAGTGCGTCGAATCTTCAATAGGACGAATCTACTTTCGCACTCGTGTAGTAGCAAGAGTACTTAAAGATCTCAACATACATAAATCCGCTGGTCCAGATGGTATATCCCCCCTTCTTCTGAAGAGGTGTTCTTCAACGCTGGCAAAACCACTGTTTTTTTCATCAATCGTACTCTTCAGGACTCTTTCCGAGTAGAGTTCTTTCCAAGGTCATGGGAACGGTGATAAACCGTCAGCTCATGAAATATCTCGAAATACGAAAAAACTTCTCAATGACTGGCAGTGTGGCTGTCGTAGCAACAGGTGATTTGATGGCATGTCTCACCGAAAAGTGGAACCAAAGAGTACATCAATCTGGCGAAAGCAAGATAATTGCACTCGATATTTCTAAGGCATTTGACAGAGTTTGGCATCAGACTCTTTTGCCAAAAATGCGTGCATTTGGGATCGAGGACTCTCTTCTTCAATGGATTAGAAATTACTTTTCGGAACGTTCAAATCAAGTTGTCTTGGACGGTTTCAAGTCTGATATTCACAAAATAAATGCTGGTGTGCCCCAGGGCTCGGTTCTGTCTCCGACACTCTTTTTAATTTTCATTAATGATCTCTTGTCAGCTGCTTTTAATTCAATATATTTCATTGCTGATGACAGTACTGCTTTTCATATTCGTTCCCGGACACACGGCCCTGCTCTTCGGCTGTACAACGAGAACGGCAGCGTATTCTAAGCTCATTAAATTCCGATATCAACAGCATAACCAATTGGGGAACCATCAACAGAGTGGAATTTAATGCTTCCAAAACACAATGCTGTCTGCTGTCGTTAAAGCGAAATATAAAAACATAGCCATTATACATGAATTGTATAATGTGGGGTGGCCGTGGTGTAGTGGTACTAGCAATCGCTTCTCACTCGGAGGGTCCAGGTTCGAGTTCTGCCCATGGCAAGCCAGTTTTTCATTTGTAATTGGAACTCAGACAGAAAAATTCTGCATGTGAAGGCATAACACTGACATGTAGATTTGGCTGTTGTAGAGTTTCAAGCACAGAAAAAAATACTGTGAATTATACCTCGAATCACTCTGAGTGAAGCAAAATCTCTCCGTCCTATTCGGACTCCCATCCCCTGGAGAGCGAATATCGAAACCAAACACACCTGAGTTTCAAACCACTACAAAACAATTTTCCTTTCTCTTCCTTCTACCTTTCCGCCCGCGCCCTGGCAACAGTAAAATGGTATCTAACCCCTTAGGCGCGCGTAAATTATAAAAAAAAAAAAAAATAAATTAATGGCACTTGCATCGTCGAAAACGAAAAACTTTCAATGACAGCTTACGTTGGAATGATCACATATTTGATGTCACCAAAAATGCTGCGATATGTCTAGGATTCCTCAAGTGATGTAAGAAATATTTTACAACCTCTGATCTGGCCTCAGTATATAAGGCCTTCATCCGCTCAAAATTGGAGTACAATGCCCTCGAACACCGAAATATTTAAAAACAATGTACATCGGTACCTCTCTTTTCTTCCTCCCTAAATTCCCTTTGCCCGCGTTGTGTACAGACATTTTAAGGGTAAACAAACCCCTTGAGCGCGCGCTCATTACGAGTATGTATAAAAAAGCAAAAAAAAAACACACTACTGATCCGGCAGATCCTGTACTTGTTCAAAAAAGACAAGTTAAATCATTAAAATCGGATCACCCATGACAAAATCAGAGACGAGTTATTTACAGCCAGGCTCAATATTGAAACCAAGTAGTATAGTATCATCAAGAATGGAACAAAACAGTATTAGGACAACGTTACGCGCTGTCATCTGAATCTGTCAAAGAAACCCCAATCG
Source organism: Volucella bombylans (assembly GCA_949129095.1). NCBI lineage: Eukaryota > Metazoa > Arthropoda > Insecta > Diptera > Syrphidae > Volucella > Volucella bombylans. The sequence continues at coordinate 157,985,819 of OX422143.1, forward strand.
ACATCGATAAATCGATATCGATATCGACATAAATGGTCGATCTTAGCGATATATTAGCGGTGAGCTTTAGAGTACCGATATAAGCAAAATTAGCAGAAATCAGTTATTATTTTATTTATTAATTGCAAAAACATCAGACCGTTAAAAATTCAATCATGAATAACAACTGACTGACAAAAGGTGAAGGAGATGTAGACCGAAATTAAGTGTTCCAAACAAGGTGTAGAAAAGGGCCTATAGCAATCTCTGGAGAGCAATTGAAGTTTCAAACTAACTGAAGATGGCTTCTATGTGTGCCCCTGCTTCAAAATGTATACAATAATCATGCAAAGAAGATATGCTCTTACTCGTACATTTATCGAATTTTACATGACATACATACGAGTATGTGGACAAAAATCACATTTCCATTGAACAAGACAAGAGTTTCAATTAGCTTTTCCCTACTGACCTTAATTCTCTCTTTATAACTCTAATCTACTCGTAAACGAACCATTATCACACAACCTTAGTTGGCACACATAGTGAGTGCAATAAAAAAATCAAATAATTTTTTCTTATAATATTTGTAAAATTTGTAAAATTTTATAATTTAGTCAAAAGAGAATCTTTGATAGTTTTTATTTTTTTCTTTTAATTTACTGCATTTAACGATCTTTTTGTTTCTATCCTTACACTCGTACTCGTACATAATTATTAGGGTAGTGACCGCGAACATGGTTAAGATTAATGAATCGTCCTAAAATCCAGAATTTTACTTCTTGCAATGAATTAACACTTTTCTAATTGGTTTGTCTGCTTCTAAATCAAAAAATACTGTGGGATTATATGTACATACAAAGGAAAAACTGACTTTTGAATACTTTTTATGATTTTGGTGAGCATTTTTACACTGCATTTCAAACGTGTCACAGAAAGCCATTTACACAAAGTGCAGATTTTTTTCTTAAAACCGGCTTGGGTCTCTTAACAGAGTGGTTTCCATTCTTTGCCATCGCAAATCGCCATATAACATTTTTGCTGATACTGCCCCATGTAATAAGACCATTACTTAACATAAGTTTTAGAAGACAAAAAAAAAAATTAAAAAGAAAACATTAACACATTCCATTAATGAATTGCAGTATGACCATATCAACAAATTAAGTGATTCAGTAAAGAGAAAAAACTTGAACTACATAGCATTACAATTAAATCAGGCAATGGGCGGAAAAAGTGATCTTAAATAAGAAACGCAACTGCATTCCTAATGAAGGCATACAAATCGCTCTAACTATTGTACATATGTATATGTACCTTATATATACTGACAACTATCGTACAATGAATCTGTTATTACATGCATAGATAGTCGTACATACGCCATGGACCATGCAGTTGTTCCTTGTTTTTCGAATACAAATCCGTATGCAATAACGTGAACACTGAAACAACTTTCCTCCATAGATCTTTTCATCGATCAAAGGAACAGTGTACTACGTATTGCACCTCCTCGTCACCGATCCGATCGGCAATCACTTCATTTGATATGAGATATGTGCGTTCGTGCACAGAGATATCTGCGGCTCAGGTCGCTGTTAAATGTGGTGATTCCTTAAACGGATTGAAAGTGAAAGAAGAAACTCCTTCGCGAGTGCATTTTAACAACCTCTGAAAGGCTTTATCTGTAACAAATGTAAACTGCAAGACGGCCTCGTCAGATGGGTGTGTTGCTTTCAATTGCGGGAGGTACGAAAATCTCAAATTAATACACAACAAACGTAAATGACTATCATTAGGAGAGCTGCAAATGTCTTGAGGAAAGATACTTGTGGGAGTCACGTTTCAAAAGCCGTTGGAATTAAGTTAATGATGTATGGAACCGGTGGTGATGGAAAATTGCCTAGCCATATTAAATGGTCAAATGTCTATAACACTGCTGAACTATTTTCAACAGTATGGTTAGGAAATTGACTTACGTTTTATTGTGAACTCATGATTGGCTTGTCAAAGTGATAAGATGTTTTGACTTCAACTACAATATATAGTATCTACAAGAATTGGACAATAATAGTCTACAACAGGATTATGGTTTGTCGCTATGTATCATAACGCCAGTGTTTAGTTTTAGGCGGAATTAGTAACCTTTCTCATTGTGCATAAGTTCTCACAAAAAAGTGCCAGGCAAGCATCTCAAATGTATTTAACGAACATTTTACTGAAGTCTCTGAACAACTAAAGCCTGTTTTGATATCCCACTGCCCCTGTAACTGCACCCTGTCTACCAACATTATCGGAGATACTCTGCAAACAAATAGTTTTGTATATAATCCTGTTAGTGGTTTTGAACTCTCGAAACTCATAATGTCATTAAAAAATAAGGTCTCATGCACAAGTGATGGTATAACAAGCATCTTGTTAAAAAACATTGCTTGGCAAGTAGTTGATGTGATGAGTTATTTGTTTAAACTAAGCATTTCATGTGGTCTTGCACACTCGAACTTGCAATACGGAATCAGTAGCTGGGGCGGAACTTACTTCAGCACAATTAAACCGGTTTTAACTGCACAGAAATATTTAGTTCGCTTACTCTCCAATGCAAATCGTAATACTCATAGTTGGCCCTTATTCAAAAGGCTTGGCATTTTACCATTGAGGCATTTGTACATCTTTAAAGTACTAAGAGAATTTTTTAAGCAAAGTGGTAACATTCCAAGCAGACGCAATCAGATTTACAACTTGCGATTTAACAGCATGGCTTTAGTTAATACACCAATTTCACGTACAACACACTTCTCAAATAGTTTCACATTTACCGCCCCAAACTATTTTAATAAACTTCCATACTCCATCCGAATAACAATTAATTACAATGGTTACATAAAAAAAGTTAAAAAGTGGTTATTTACTATTAATATGGTTAACATTGAATTGCTGCTTTAAAGTTACACTTAATGTATGTATTAAATTGATTGAAATCTCTCTTTTTTCTTGTAATTAACTTATTATTTTTGAATTCTTGCTTTGAACTATTTTGAATTAAAAGAAAAAAAAAACTTTACGATTGTCACCCCACATCCTAAGATTTATTGTATTGTATTTATTGAAGTGTCGCTTAACACTAATTTGGAACAATTGTTCATCAAATTATATAACGACGACTATATTCATTCATTCACCATATTATAAATCATTAAACTTAAGATAAAAATTTGTAATATGAAATGAATAATAATAATAAAAAAAAATGATCTGTGCAGTTCATATTTTAGTTTCTATAAGCGAATGCTTCTTTTTCTTCTTTAATAACGGTTAATAAGTTGAAATATGTTACCCAAATAATCGTATCTAGTGCTACATACTACATTTCCCCACGTATCTGCATTGCTACCAACTCTTTTCGGTATTGGTCAAATCTGCGATCTTAGAACTACAACCTTCTACAGGAGTTTATGATTGTTTTTGCATTTGAGTGACCCAATTATGTTTCCAACCTCGGCTGGAACATGATCCTTTTATGTTTTTTGGATAGGATTTTCCAGTGAACTTCACTTTGTTGACTACCTGTTTCTTAATGCGGAAACCTCCACGAATAAGCGTACTTCTTATTAGTTCACGTTTTGTTACACTCCCTGAAATTCGTAATATTTTTATCTACATCTCTGTCACTTTCCCTTTATATTTCTCATATATATATCATCCAACGTCGCGAAGCATAGTTTAAGGCAGAACGAGCTGCTGTCTTGCATAGCTCATTTAAGTTTAAGTGGAATTTTTCTTTTATAAAATACTAGAGTTCGGTGAAAACAAGGGACGTCAACGGACTCTGTATGCTGCCTTGGTGTCCCCCATCCGATTTAAAATCATCGTGCATATCGCGTATCATTCTTATTTACATCTCATGTACATTCAGACCTTAGCGCCGTCCAAATTCCATCGGTTATTTTCCCAAAGTTAATAGAGACGATGTGCAGATCTTTCGCAGCCTTTGATGTTTCCCCTTCATTACGCGTTGACTTTGCATCGCGTTATATGTCGACCTGTCTGCCCCAAGGCCACATTGACTAACATCGAGTTTAAAAATTTGACGTTGTCGACTGCCTGAAACTTTCTCGTATATTTTGATTGACTGCAGCAGCAAAATGTATTTTGTTTATTTTCAAAAGCAAATTGTGCATCTTTTTACGGTTGTGCTGAAGATACTAAAGCCTCCTTTCAGTTATTTTCAACCTCAGGCACGTTCCCTCCAATTATCGAGACAAAGCGCTCTGTCGTTTCAATCTTCCATGTCGCCTCAAAAATCAGCTGAGCTATGAACTTTATGTTTTACATATTTAATTTTTTTTATATGCAACTTTCTTTCTTTCTTTATTTGCAACAATTTCATCTTGATACAGCTTATGCAGTTGCCAGTTATCCGCATCTAATCGTCATCACCGCACATGCATAGGTGCGATTTGATGAGGCTTCTCTTCTTTTGTCCACAGTAGTCAGCTCCAAAATGTTTTGTGAAGCATGTTCAATACTTTGCTTTCGGAGATAAGAGTTTTGAACCCATTTCTTTACCGAATCCCCAAATGGAAAACGCCGAACCTTCTAAAGCCAATACCTGAAAATGTTCGTTTGGCAATTCATTAGAGCCTGGAAGTTTGTAGTTCTTTACATATTTGGTAGATTAAGGAAGGTCTTCTGTACTGGGAAAGCATTTCTCGGGCTATTACACCTTCTAAACGAGTTGCTAAGAGGGCTGATCAAAAATGTCTATTATTTTATACATACATATGTGCATATGTATATGTCTATTTTTACAGAGAGTTTCCGTTCGGGATCTTGAGAAAACTGCTAGTTGTTTGTCATCTGATAAGATACAGTCAATTGTTTGCTTCTTTCACATTAAACACTGAACTAAAGCAGATGACATTAATATAGCATATGTTGTGGGCATAGTCTCACTAATACTCAAAAAGAACGAAATAAGCTCATAGATATATGCGAATATGCACAGGCAAGAAGTAGTAATTTAACAAATAAGACACAGTTACTGACGGTTGGCTCATTTTCTTGATACCATCAAAGTGGTTTCAATTATTGTCAAATACATTTTAAATGAGTAGACATTTTCGACAATTATTACAAAAAAAAAAAAAAAAAAACACTTTGGTAAATTTAAAAAATTATAAACTCTTGAACATGTAGTCCACTTTACTTGAAGCCCCACTGTTTTGACAAAGGTCAAATTCTATACCAATTAAACGGTCAAAAGTCTTCAACATTTACATTGTATAATAGCGCAATTCCTTGGGTATCACATCCGCCACGCGATGACGGAGCACACGAATTGGCCCACTTCAACATCAATCATACCACCACCGCCACCACCGCCACCACCGCCACCACCGCCACCACCGCCACCACCGCCACCACCGCCACCACCGCCACCACCGCCACCACCGCCACAACCGCCACAACCGCCACCACCGCCACCACCGCCACCAACACCACGATCACCACAATCGCCATCATCGTTAACTTCATGGCTTTCCAGCTATGCCAAGGCTTTTATTATCTCCGTATGAGAGGGCACTGTAGCCATCAAAGTTAAACCTCATACCGGTGGACATTTAATATTTTCCCGCGCAGATTTCTTTGCTGAGTGCCAACATCTCATGATCTTTGCATTCTAGAGCCGACCAAGAAAATAAAAATCTATACTGGTTCCGTTCGGTCGCTATACAAAATGATGATCATTCACTATCTAGGCACATTGGGCGCATTCCACTGAGGCTTCACAGGAACACCTCCGAAAAACAACGTGACTTGATTTTTTTTTTGTAAAATTCAATTTCATACCAACTTTCGGGCGACTCAATGTAACGAGGAGCATTTTTATGGACTCCAGTTTCAGCTACAGATTCAGCATCATGGCCAGTATCCAAAGCTGTGGATAACATTAGTACGACTATGGTGGGAACACACCTTTTCCTTTTGTTAAGCGTCGTAGTTCGATAGAGTTTTGGCTTAGTTAAGTTCAATTCGGTGCAGATCAGTGTCGGCCGGGGGCAAGGAGTCCATGCAATTGCCTCTATGGGAAAATGTGCGCAGCCGCAGGTGAATTTCGATTCTTGTTTTCTTTTTTTTTGTATTTTTTTCTTGATTTGTTTTATTTATACTCGTTTTTACCTATTTAACGATTTTACAATTTTTTTTCAATTGGCAATTTGATTTTCTTGTCGTCGGCTAAGTCGTCCCAGATGGGTTTTACTTTTTTTTTTTTTGGCGAAATAGCATTGCTCACATTCATCGAGGCGAATAAATTTAGCGAAGATCTTCGCGATGATGGTGATGTGAGAGAAGAAGAAAGGTGGCCGGTCCTCCTGTCTAGAGAGAAAGTTTCATAAGATTTTTTTCTTTACTTTGGATGACCACTGGCAACACAATACAACCGCCACTAATGGACTTGATCCCGACGACGACGACGACTGTGTGCACGTCCTTCTTACAATCCGTATTATGGACCACATTAATGACAATGATGACAACAAAGATGATGGTAATAATGATTATAATAATGATGATGATGGTGATGATGATGACAATAACTGAATTTAATTTAAGATCAAGAATTGATATTGAAGTTCGCCGCGCACGTTTGAAATATTCGTATACCACCTGTTATAAGATTTTGCACGATTTCTTTAAAAGTAAAAGTCCGAAAGAGTGCCATTGATTGCTCATTACTCTAACTATGTTTCTTCTCATAGATTTGTATGCTCAAATAAAGAAATATGTTTTAAACTGCCAGACTACGAAAAAAACCACAAGGAAGGCAAAAAGTGAAAATGTTCGTGGCATTCGATACACGAAGGTGGTGGTCAGTGCCACCGTCAACGACACCGACGCGCCTTTTAATCGAATTGAGGAAACTTTGTTGCGCCCTTCAATTCAATTCTTTCCACTATCCAGAAGGGAATGGATGACGGATGCCAAGTTACCGCGATATATAATAATTGCAACTCAATTGTAAGTTGCCGCTTTAGCGTAAGACTTTCACTCGTAGATTATAAATCGAATTGTATTGTGCAGGTTCTTATCTTGAGTCACGCTTTTATTAATTTAAATACTGATAGACGGTTTTTTTCCCCTAAACACTGACATCACTTGCAAATGAGTGAAAGGGTGTGTTTTGTTTTTGCAATTGTATTGTAATTGCAATTATGTGCAACTGACATATTCTGAGCTTGATTATACTTTCGAAAAAGCGAAAAAAAAAAACACACACAAATGCACCGCATGCCATCATATGCCGATTCTATTAGAAATGAAAATAAAGTCATCTTTTTCCGAAAACCTTTATTCAAAAGACCTGTTATTAAAACATACATATAAAGTTATAATCGCTACATATATTAAATGTTCGTCCTAACTCCTTGGCAAAATCGTTATATAACTGATATAACAAGATTAACCTATTAAACCAAGCGGAAAACTAATGAAATTCTTCCATGAGGCCATCAGATTAATTGACCTTGTTGCAAAAATACATAGTACTCGTAATTCAATTTAGCTACCCCAAGCCAGGCTAACTGGGTTTGAGATGGACTGGCATAACTTTAAAACTACTCTTATACTCTATGGGTAAACGAAGATCAGATTATGCAAAATCGTTTTTAGTTTACTACAAATGGTAAGACTCCTCATGAACCAAAGCTTGACTTGGATAGGCTTAGGAGTCTATTAGATTCGTTGTGATCACTTCACTTTTATTTCTATATTAATAACAGATATCTACGAGTACTAGGTAAGTACTACAATTGTACTACCCAACCAGGTATTAATTCTATTCTATTGTGTATACTCGTATGAAAAGTAAAGCACCAATTTCAAATAGTAGACAGGACATAGTCAAAGGACTTTCCTTCATGACATTGGGGAGCTTTTTCACAAGGTTAAACAAAAACTCGGAATAACCAAAGTATTCAGTAAACTGAATACCAATAAGGTCTTTCTCTACTCTGCTGATCCATGTGGACTACATAATCGTATCATAGGCATGTCAGATACGTTCCCTGGAATGTCTCTGTGGCCCGGCACTCAACAAAGGTGTATGTTAAACTGCTCTGCAATCTCCGTGAGAGATGATTGGCATTCAAGGGCGGTTTTAGAACCGAGTACAAGGACTTGATAGCGGCCTGACTATCCGGAAAGATGCGGATATCCTTTGCAGATATCAGGTTTTTCTTCAGCCAGGACAGAGCTTCTTTAGTATTTTGGCTACTTCGGCCTGGAACACGCTACAGTGATTTGGAAGACGGAAAAAGAGGCTCAGATTTAGCTTATCTGAGAAAATACCGCCATTATCTCCGTCATCGGTTTTAGATCCGTCTGTGTAGACTTGTCCTCCCAGAAGGATCTAGTTTTTGTCAAACCAAAGTTCAGGTATGGTGTAATTGGTGTTCTCTGTGAAGATTCCTAATGCATTAAGAATGTTGGCGTGGCCAAATGAATTATTTGTCCACTGTTTAGTCGCTTTAAGGCGAATGGCTGCAGCCGGAGCTACTTGCCTGCTGAAAATATAGAGGTGTGTTAAATGAAACAGAACGTCTAATGCCGCAAAGGGAGTAGACCATAAGGCTCCGCTTATACATAGACATGCTGTTCTTTGGACTCTGCTTAGTTTACTCTAGTTGACTGCATTGTCTGCATTGTCGTCCACCAGACGACAACCACGTAGGTGAGTATTCCAGCGCATTGGAAAACTGCGGTGGTACATCCCATCCCCAAAAGGGATAAAGACACTTCCAATCCGGCGAATCTCCGCTCGATCAGTCTTCTTCCAAACATCAGTAAGGTGTTCGAGAAGGTGATCAATAGAGTCCTGACTAAGTGGGTTGAGGACAAAAATATAGTTCCGAATAATCAATTCGGTTTCAAGGCGGGGCATGATATTATTCATGCTGCGTCGAAACTGGTTTCTGATATCCAATGGAACAAAGGCAAGAAACAGTGCACTGGTGCCTGCCTGGTTGACTTGGAGAAGGCCTTTGATACCGTATGGTTAGAGGGACTCTTTTTCAAGCTGGACAGGTTGGGAATTAGTAAACCACTGCTGTATATTCTTTTTGATATGCTCTCCAGTAGACAGTTCATCGTGAAGAATGGCGATGTGACTTCTGCTGGAACATTTAACATTAAAAACGGTCTGCAATAGGGTGCGGTAAATTCGCCGATCCTATTCAACATTTACACGAGTGATCTGATAGGTTTACTTCACCATGCCATAGCGTACGCATACGACATAATCGCGTACAGATCAGGTCCAAAGATTGGGGTCATTAATATACTTTTGCAGCGTGACTTCGACAAAATTAAGCGATATTGCGATGACTGGAAGTTGAAAATCAACTTTCAGAAGTCGGAAACCATTCTGTTTAGGACGCCGTTATCTGGGGCCTCTAGGGATACCAGAAAGAATTGGCGAAAGTTCTCGATCGTGGGGCAGCACGGGCAGCCACTTGCTTGCCGAAATGTAGTCAGATACCTTGGGATCTGGCTAGATCAATTTCTGTATTTTAACAAACATATAGAGGTTGCTCTGGATAGAGCCAAAGGTGCTTTTGCCCTTACAAAGAGACTGTTTTATAACAGCCAACTCGATGCGAGGGTGAAGGTGATCTGCTACATGGCCCTTATCAGGCCCATGCTTGTATTTGGATGTCCCGTGTGGTTCAACGTGAGAGCAAGTTTATTGGAAAAGATTCGGGTGTTTGACAGGGCTTGTCTTAGGACTTGTCTTCGCTTATACAGAACACCAGAGTCTCAGTACATCAAATTCTATCCCAATGAGGTCTTATACAATAGGGCGAACCTAATAAAAGTGGACAATTTCGTCATTAAGTTGACTCGAAGGAACATTGCAAAAGCAATGACCTCATCGAACAACCTGATCTCCGGGGCTTTCTACCCCAATTATATGTATCACGAGAGAGTTCGCTTTGACGGCTTTATTCCTCCAGAAGCGTTCCTCTCTCTAGATAGTAACGGTCTGATCCAGGACAGATTGGCGGTGCCGCTAATCTTCCACGTCGCTCGAACAACTGCGGACAGGCGACTCAACTACGACAGAGACGTCGCACATGGCAGTGCGGAGCGTCTCCGGTTCAGTAGGGCGGTAGGGAGTCGCGACATGAGGGATGTTGCTCGCCAGCACCAACACTTTTGGTGGCTAGTTGAAGGAGAGGATGCTTCGTCGTCGAATGCCTAAACTAATAAAGTAATCGATAGCTTCATCTGAAGCAAAGCGGGTCAGCCTAATTTTTTTTTTAGCCATGGCCGGCTTACATAGTTTTAGGTAGGATTAAGTTAGTTTTAAGTTTTAAGAAAAAAAAAATATATAAAAACCAAAAAATAAAAAAAAAATGTTGAAAAAAATATATATATATACATGTATTTATATATTATGTATATACATATTATGTATATATATATTTATGTATTTCTATGTTTGTGTTAGATGTAAGTAGGTTAAGTAGATTAAGATTTATTTTTTAGGTAGTTTGTAGGCTTTTAGTTTCAAGTTTTATAAAAAATTAAAAAAAGTTCCATATACTAAGTTTTTGCTTAGAATTTATTTTCTTAGTTTAGTAGTAAAAAATGTAAAAATAGAAATAAAAGTAGACTGTAAGATTCGTCGAAAGACATAGTTTAAGTGTTAGGTTTAACTTAGAGTGCTCGCATGGGGCCAGTAAGTTAGAATAAGATTATTTGTAAGTAATTAAAGCTAATTTTTAAGCGTTTTTTGTTTAGCATATAAGAGTAATTTAAGTTGAAAAAATAAAAATGCATAAAAAACTGAAAACTGAAAACCGTAGGTGAGTATCAGTCTTATGACCGAGATGTACGAGTATACCCAGTGGGTTATGCGAGGTTGAAGGCCCCATTTACTCCCAATGGCTTTTTGCAAGAGAATAAAGCTACTTTAAAGCTTTATTGACTCATTCTTGAATGTTAGGTTTCCAGTTTAGTTTCCTGTCAAAAATGAGACCCTAATACTTTGCTGTATCGGAAAAGACTAAACAGGAGCCGTTTATTGAAGGAGGGTCTATAATTGGAATTTTGTATTTCCTGGAAAAGAGGACAAGATCAGTTTTATGGGAGTTTATTCGCAATCCACAGCGATCTGCGGGTTAATCTATTGAGATTTACTTAAAGGAGTTCTTTAACGGTATTAAGATGCTTACCTGAGACGGCTATAGCAACGTCATGCGCATAATCAATCACCCTGCTACCATCCGCTCCCAGATATATCAGCAGTTCATTAACCACTAAGTCCCAGAGAAGGGGAGAGAGTACACAACCTTGAGGCGTACCTCTGCTGACACATCTTTTAGCAGAAGCCCCACCCAGTTTGAAGTTGATTATCCTACTATTTAAAATAAGACTGATTAACTCCCCAAGTGAGTCGTTTGCAGTTGTGATTGCGGATGTGTTGACGTTGTTAAAGGCACCATCTATGTCCAGGAAAACAACCATTGTGTACTCTCGATATTGTAGTGATCATTCGATGTGGCTAGTTAGTAAATGCAGAGCCGCTACCATCGACAGTAGGCGTGTTGAGACGTTGGCAGAAGTCTTGAATCAATTTTAGCTCGTCTATGGATATTAATCAGTCGTTGTAGAGTTTTCAGAAGGAAAGATGATAGACTTAAAGGTCTGAGGTCCTTTGGGTCAACATGAAACAATTTTCCGGCTTTGGGAATGAATACTACATTGACTTCTCTCCATAATAGTGGAATGTGGATAAGTTCTACACAGCTCCTCATAATATTTTCTAACACTGGCAGAATGATATCTGAGGACCTCTGTAGCTCGGCAGGTATTATACCGTCCGGACCAGAAGACTTGTATGGTTTGAAGCTATTCAGCGCCCAGAGCAGTTTGTCTGTTGTAATCAGATAATGAATTTTGGTCCCGGTTGCAGTAGGTCTATTTGGGCTGCTACTGGCCGCGAAGTGGGAGCTACCTGGAAAGGGGGTGTCCAGTAGCAGGTTGAGTGATTCATCACGTGACGTTTTCCAGGAGCCATCGTTTTTTTTCAAATAGCTAGGCATCATAGGATTTGTAGAGAGAATTTTTCTTAGGCGCGATGCCTCAGAGCTTTCCGTGATTTTGTCACAGAATGACCTCCAGGATTTTCGCTTTGCCTTCCTCAGTTCTGTTTTGTATAATTTGACGGATTTTTTGTATATGATTCCCAGTCAGTCACTTTTCTTGTGCTTTTTGCTACATTGAAAAGTTTTCTACAAGTGCTTCTGAGCAGTCCCAGTGCTGATGTCCACCAATGTGGCTTTTTCTCGCCTCTAGGTGGATTAAGAGGGCAGGGAGCGGCCATAGCCTGATTGAGAGCAAGAGTAAATTCCTTGACTATCATGTCATGCTCATGGGTGTCAAGCGGGGGACTTGATAGTTTAGAGAATAGCGTTTCTGAAAGTATTTCTCTGTATTTTGGCCAATCAGGTTTCCGGTAGTTCCGGAATGTGATGAGCGTTAGCGTCGCATCCGATGATGATTTTTGCCTTCCAGGTTATCACCAGCGAGAGGGTCCACATGATCGTGGCCAAGGTAAGCCGATGCCAGCCAGTAGGAGCCTTTGGTAGTCTAGTCTGGCAACGGTTAAGTAGGGGTAGTTGAGATTATGAAGTAAAAATACATTAAGGCTACGTTTCACTAATATAAAAGTTCTGATCTTACCTTTGTCTCTTGTGTAGAGCGGAGCATATCCGGATGTCCTAAGTCCACGAACCACGCCTTCTACAATCCGTGGTTTCTGGGTTAGGATAATTCTTCCGCATTTTTTAAATGACGCAGAATGAGTGCGGCCGAAACCTTTTTTGAGTGATGGAGATTAATATGGAGAAACCGTATCATTGCTACAGTTTTCCAGAGTACCCTCCAACACGGTGTTGTTTAAGTCCTCCGATTTTGAAGGTGTGCCCAAAAACTCATCTTCTTCCTCTAATCATATAGAGCCACTATTTCCTTCGTCATCGGTTTCCATTTCCGACAGGGTGTCAGAAGAGGAGACCGACGGCTTAATTGTCACCTCGGATAGATTGGAGTCATAGCTATCCATTTATGGAAACGATATCGACGCTCCAAGATCCAAGGTTGTGTTTGGTGGTGTCTCCGTTAAAGGAGGAGGAGGTTGCTTATCAGCATCCACCTCATTTACAATACTGCGAGATGCGATGCGTTGTTCGAAAACGAGAGCTCATGAACTGTCAAAAATATTTCCGTAATATGTAATTCAATGTGTTCGTTAACAATAATGCGAATCTCGCAGCGAGCATCGCAGTCAATTTCGAAAATCTGGAAAACTCTCACATCTCGCAATGCGTGATAGCTAAATTGTTGTTGTGTTCATTTTCAGCTTGTTATTTGTGAGTGGTGTTTTGACGCATTATTGTAAACAGACGTCCGATGTCTGAATGCGAGAGCTCTCGCATTCGAAATCGAATGCGACTCTCGTATCGCATCTCGCAGTATTGTAAATGAGACTTCATGAGTCGGAGGGGTCGGGTTACTGACCCTGATGACTTCCAGAATACTTTCTGGGGAGGAGGGTTCGGCTGGGATCCAGGTACGAGTTCAAAGTCTACTAGGGATGTCCTCCTTAGACACGACCTCGAGTTTTGCACCTGGCCAAATCTCTCCTCACCACCTATGGCCATAGTGAAGAGATCAAGAGGTCTCTGATTTTCACACGCGATGAGCTTGACGTGGCCTTGGTGCCAGCCAGCGTCACTTGTCCGGGGTTTTCCCACATGATGGCCAAGAAGTTGCTCAAAAGCTTCAGCTTGACCAGATGCCACCGTTCAGGTGTTATAGAACCGTCGGTGTCGTTCATATCGATTACCGCGATCACTATTACGTCCTTTAGGACTTCACTGAAAGACCTCAGAGATGTGCTGTTGGATGGCCCAGGGCTTTTGATACTCTGAGTTTTGAGCCTCTTAGGAACCGAGACGGTGGAGGAAGTGATAGGACCATCGCTTACCACAGTCTTAACACACCTTGAAGATTTCTTTTTAGGCTCGTTGCCCTTGCCTTTGGAGGATGGTGCACCATGGCCTGCCACAGTTTTACCTCCTCCCGACAATGCAGGAGCCTTCATCGGTGCATTCATCGTTCTACCGCCCGGTATTAAATGAGTACCAGCCTCGGGTTTTGTTTTTTTTATTGGGTTTTTCATAATGTGGTCCCACGAGTAGTGGAGAAAGGGTTGTCCATCTGTACAGAGATCCTCTGTATACAGATAAGGCTAGCTAATCCGGAGGTCGCCAGGTATCTGGATACTCCGTCAACGCAAAGGACACCAAACATTATCCAAAGAATTTTCTTCCGAACAGTCCAAGGATATTCTTATCCCTTAAATAAGATTTTCTTCTTCTTCTTCTTTGTAATTATAGGTGTTACATGTATATTTCAACTGTTATCTGTTGCATACTGCATTGCTATATACGAGAATGTTTTTCACTTACGGATTTGCATTGCTACTTTTTTTATAATAAGCGCGCGCTCAAGCCACTTTTAATACCCTTAAAATGTTTGCACACATCTAAATTTGTAGTACAAGTGAGGCCAAGGGTTTTCTGATGTCTTTGCATTTAAATGAACTAGTTATTTTTCTCTCTGCCCTCTCTTCGAATCTAAATATTTAAATTTTTCGCACTTCGGGAAGAAAACGGCAAAATATTCTACATATGACTAATTTTTAACCGCAACCTTCTAGCGCTTTTATCCTATTACGTATTAAGAGTTGCTTGAAGGTCTGTCATGTCATTTAATATGATAGCGCTATCATCGGCAAAGATAAAGAAGCTGTTCCGGACTCTTAATTTGCTATTTCTATAGGAAATCTTGTAGGTGATTAAACAGTAATGCACTTTGAACTTCAAATTTTCCGGTTATTCCAGCTCTGCTTTTAATTTTCGATTCAACAACGTTGTATACTATATGCCGTACTATTTTTAATATGTATGTTTTGGGCATAATTTGAGATCTTAGGGCCGTCTTAAGAACTCTAGACCTCAATCGAACTCTTTCTCCAATTCAATAAAAACGATATGCAGATCTTTCCTTGATGGTCTTCAACATATTTCGGCGATTTAATCTCTTCTTTTTGTGTCGCAATCTTAAAAAACTTTACTTGGAGGTTGTTATTACTTTTTGCCTGTTTTCTAAGTTCTAAGAAGGCTGAAATAGCAGTACTTTGAGAGAGATGCTCAAAACTCGTTGAGAGGTTCTGATTTGCACTACCAACTTAGCAACAAAGTTTCTGGTTGTGTTTTGTGATTGCTAAACTTCCTCACAATATTTCTTTGTTGTTGAGCCGTTTTGGATATATGTATTCGAACCTTAACTGCCATAACAATGGTCGGATATATGTTTGGTGCATGTTATACTTACATTTCCTGCCGTTACAAAGTTAATTAGTTTAGGTCCGTTTTAAGACGTGGTGTCAAGTAAGCAAGCCAAGCTTTCAGGCCATCCTACCTTTTATCTTCTGGCGTTAAGGTCGGCCAATTTTAAATTTATGTTTAGACTTGTAACTTTTGTCAAGGAGCTCGAATAAGCTTTTGGTGGCATCATCATTCTCCTCTTTGTGTTTATACTCCTAACACCTTCGGAAAGCCCACATAAGGAGTTTACGGGGTATAAGGTAGCTCTTACAACTATGAAGGCCATTATTAATTCCATATGGTGAATTATTACACTGCTATCTGAAAACTGGGACAGTGCCTTCGTGAAAAACATTGCTTCGCTATAGGGTTATTACTTGATCAAAAGCAAAACATCTGCTAATTTCGATCAACAAAAAAATAATGAAACACGTTACGCCTCAATGGATCCCCTAAGTGGAATCATAACTCTAGACCGTGGCTCAAATGGTAGTGTATTGGCTTCCAACAGTCCGACGTTCAATCCCAACCGCACCCGAAAGACTTTTTTTTTTCTGGCAATTAAAATCGTAAGAGATGAGTGGTTGCCTAGAATACACCAAGTCCAATTACACTAATAATTTAGTCTCCCCATTCAATGTTGGGTGCCACCCATGAAGTAACTAACCACTGATCCCAAAAATGTATCTTCTCTCTGTGACCAATTTTACAAAAGATCTAACATGGCCTTCGGCATTATAAGGTTATAAGAGTAGTCATACCCACTTGATTTTTAAGTTCTTTAAAACAATTTAAGTTTTAGAGGCGCAAATGATTTCTAACATACGAGTATTATTTCAAAGGCTCGTTGATGTAATCTGGTAAAGAGCCATGTTTAAATATTTTTTCCTCACCTGCTCCAGGAACTCTTAAGAATTTTTCATACCTTAAAAAGTCACCAATCAAAATTTTTGGCAAGAGATTTATACCAACCATCGTCATCGAAGTAAGACTGCCTGACAATAATAATACTTTTTGTATTAATTTAGCAATAAAAGGAAAAAACCAGTCCGTAATTGGAGCACTTGATAAAATAAATTTTCTAAGAAGGCATTATACTGCTACAATTTCGAAATGGTTAACCTTCAATTGAAATCAATTTTCGAATTTAACTCTCAATTTTTTTACTTCACTCTTATTTTCTCGATTTCATGCTCAGTCATCCCAATTTGTAACACCATGTATGTATAAAGTTCTACGCCTTACGTACAATCAAATGCAACAACACCGATTTTCGAAGGTGAAAATCACATGCACAAATCTCATCATCCTCATTAAAGTTGAATTATCACGTTAGCAAACTGTGCTCTCACTGCTTTTCGCAGCAGAAGGCTCTTACACCTCCTCACATGCAACAACCATGTAAACAAACAATAATAATTAATTTAAAAAATATCTCTAAACTCAGCAATTAGATTCACACCATAGGAATGACCTGATTTTCAATCAGCCCGGAAATATTTCGTTTTGACCATCACGATCGCATGCCGCTAAAGCGAATTCATCTTTTATCTCATGGAATAAAAAAAAACCTTCAAACGCCAACGCCATCGGAAAAAGTCAATCCAGACAACTGCTAGGCCAGTGCAAGCCATTAAAAAATTTAAATAAGGCGTAAGACTAAAAAAAAACAACTAAATTATTCGTAGCTTTACACTTGCGAAAAATTATCTTTCGGGTACTTTACGACCTCAACTTGTGGCTGTGGCATAGCATAAATATGTACTTTCTGCGCAGCTTCCATTTCAAAATATTGCTTTTAGCGCGCAGCGAATTCGTAAGGCTGTGAACAGTGAACTCTATCCGTTTGCTGCATAGTACATAGAGTTTCCTAATATAACATACGCTGCATGACAAGTGTGCGCACAGCAGACATGGACAATGATGATGAGGCCTAAAAATGAGCATTTCGAAATTACCAATGCACGCATGTGCATCATTATCGTGATGTGGTCGGGGTGTATGAAGCCGGCAGTCGTGTATAATAACTTTGTGGCAAAATGTCATGTAACCGCACAACAGTCTACCAACAGTTTTGTTTCTATTTTTCCTAAGAAATGATGGCTGATCTTGGTAGGTATAATCTCTCTTAAGCGGTTCAAACTGATATTATGCTTTTGGTGAACGTTAATAGGAATATGAAAGGATCTGAGATTGACATGAGCGGAAATATGTATAAGAGGAAGTTGTTTTTCGAATATTGTTGAAGTACACGATTTTAAATGACTCCACTCAACTAAAGTCAGTTGTAATTCCTTAAATCTTCGACGGAATTAAGTGAAGGTAAGTTTCATATGGTATATGAATGCGTAGGATCCAATAAGGAATTGGAAATCGAAGCAATCTCTTCTTTTAATAAATGTCAAAAACGAAATACAAAAAAAAAGAGGTTTAGCACAGATGTGGTGTAAACAGCGAGGCACCCAATATATGTTACGTCAGAACTATCTACAGACACAATAACGTGCGTGAGAGTATTTTGCCTACATTGATTGTAGCGAGCTTATTTCTCGATCGAATAAAACAATTGCGAGGAAACGCACTAAGTAAGGTGCGTAAGTTTTCACAGGGCTAATCATAGCAGCATTGAATAGGGCTGCTCCAATACTGCCCTTATTGTCCTTTATGACTTTCGCTTTCTAAAAGCGTTCATGTTTCAAGATGAACAAAACATGAGATGCAACTAAACGTACAAGATTTGGTAAGGAAAACCAACGTTGGATGACCACGATTGCCGATTATTAGGAATATTTCCTAATGTAGAAGACCATTTGAACGAGTGCCAGCTGACTATACCCTTTAGAGTATAGTGTTAGGATGTGGTGTGTTGCACATAATCATCACATTAAAACTACTGGTTTAATAATGAATACCAGCAAGCACATGCAGTCAAACAACAATTAGTTAGTTATTCAATATTGATGATGGTATATACATATGACTTGATATGGTTTCGTAACAGCTGCAATCAACAACGCAGCTGGTCAGAAAAAAAAAAATAAGCCCGATAAATGTAAACTTATCAGTCATGGTCAACACATTGCATATACGAACAACATTGTCATCATTCGAAAAAGACAGAAAAAACTGTAGTTAGAACCAGAAACGGTTAACTAGGAAAAAACCAATTAATTATTTGCTGAGGAATTGACATTTAAAATTTTGGTGGCAAGAAGAACTATTGAAATGAAAGGACAATTGATAAGAAACCTCAATTAACTAGAAGTTCTTGCACCCGGAGAAGACTGGAACTAGTCCAGACAATTAAAGAGACCTGTTGTTTGAGGACCAAATCACCTCCAAAAAACTGTAATTATGCTAACTTTAACTTTAACTGTTTATATCTCGGTTAGTTTTCGAGTTATTGCTATTTTAGTGTAACCTGTCTTTCAAATGATTTTCGCAATACTCAGTTTAAAGGAGCAACAACGTGCGTTAAATTGTTGAAAACATTCACGGAAATATTTTAGCTTTTAAAGCGCTCTAAGCTCGCTGAGTGATGCTCTTTCTCATTGGCAGTGTTATGTATGGTCAACTAGAAAGAATTTGCAATTTGGTGTGTGCCAACCGTAATCGAACTGACTGAAAGACAATATACATATATTGTAGAAGAACATGGAATCTTAATGGTCATGAAATGTCTACAGGAAAGCTTGTTCCTCGCGTTGATGACCGAAGAGCAGAACATCGAGTGAATGCTTGAAAAAGGGAATAAGTTTCACTACAGGGGGTTGTCAAATCTTCCCCATGTCCACAAACACGACAATTTCGATCCTCTGCCATTACCTTGGCTTACCGTTTTTTTTTTTTTTTTTTTTTTATATTGTATCAATGCAATGGTACATTATGAATTTTTGCCTCAAAGTGAAACAGTCAACCGCCAATACTACAATATAAAGGCGCATTGGAAAGTTTACGCGAACGACCTGGGACGGTGTCGTGCAACAGCAGAAAATCATGAGAGATAAAGGGGTTCGGTAGAGTGACGGTACTGTTATCGGCCACTAGGTTCGTTGTGCTTTACTGTCTCCCAGTTCGCCCGAAAACGTTTGTGCCCCTAAGAATGGTTGCGTGCTTACGCATGGGTCATCAATTCAAATGTCATTGACACTGAAAATTAACTTTTTAGCAACTCCCACACGTTGTTCCTCCTATTTGTCCATTTTCCCAGTCTGACACAAACGTAAAATATACTCTTCAACAACTGCGGATAGAATTATGCCACCCAACATACCAGATGTTCGAATAGGATTTACATATATCATACATGCATACGTACTCGTACTTTAACAGTGCTTCGATAGGTAGGGTCAAGCGGAAGGATGAAAATAATCCGTCCCATAAATGTGAATTCTCCCATCCCAGCTGCTAAAGGAAAACAAAGAACACTGTGCTATCACGTAAAACGCGCTTAAGTCAACTAAAAATAAGTAAATATGATGGAGAAGAAAAGATTGAGTGCAATTAACAATTGACTGCCATGATAATCACATTATTAAAAACTAATGAATTGAAAAGATGAACACTTTTTTTCACCCTCGATTTGAGTAAAACCGTGAAAAACCGAGAACAGAACAAAAGTGGACAAAAAAATGAGAGCAAAATTGATAATAGTGAAGAGGTTGCTTTAGTGCGCCATACAACTAACTAACGAGGGCTCTAACGAAATTGACTTAAAGAACACAACTTTGACCAGTCATCATTTCAAAATAAATTATACGGTACAACTTTTTGACAGACATGGTTATAGCCACCTTGTCCAATAAAATGTGCAACGTCTTTGAAAAATTAAAGCAATTAGCATGCAAAAATACAGAAAAACATAAAAGCCGGTTTAAGAAGGTGACAGTATTTATTGGCTACAATAGCTTTCCGACAATGTCAAAAATCACTCTCAACGGTGATAGTTATTTTGATTTACTCGTACTTACGTGATTTAATATGATAATCATACATGTACATAATCGTATGTATGTTTAGGTACATTTTATGACGATTTAATTATGAATAGTTTTGACTAAAACACTGAAACATTTTATGAAAACTGTGTAAGCTAATGTACACCTTGTTGCCAATCACTGTGGCTTGGTATTCCACAAAGCTGCACAAACCATCGAGTCGTCGGCCAAGTTGATGACGACGCATTTGAAGACGAATCACCAGCTCCAATTGCCCGAAGGAGTTGAAAATCTATTGAAGTTTTCATTTTCTTCTCTTTCAGTTTATTTTTATTTTTTGTGTAAAATTGAATATCGATTGCAGTTGCATGGTGCGATCTAACATCGATCGTGATTGAAGCCAAAACCATTTAGAGGTTCGGCCAGTTTTTCACAATACTGTAGATATAGCTCTTTTTTCGACCAATAGTGCGCGCCAGGTGGGTGCGGTGGCAATGACTAAAGCTCCCTGTTTGCTTTGATACATATTTTGCGGCTAAACTGATCAAATTTCATGGTTACCGTCGTGCAGAGCGTGGGTGTTAATGAATTGACTACGCTGCCTCGACCCAGTGTATTGGTATGTCTAAAATAGCGGTGACGTTTATGATACGAGTAGTCTGAACAAATACCAATGCAAATAGAATTCGAAAAATTCCGTGCATACGACAATTTGCGATTTATCTTTTGTCAGCCATTGAAAGTGTTGGTATAATTACCGGCCGGCGTTTGAATAGAAAGGAAAATTTAAATTTTCTTGCAATTTTCTTATGCCTATGGTGGGATATCGCTATCACGTTGTTGGTACGCATGCACAAATGGACGAGTACCTTTCACATAAAGTGGCAATGGCGGCTGGTGCACCATCTATGAAGGAAAGCGAATAAAATTAGCAATGGCTTAACGAAGTTCAAATCCATGCCTATGTACGAGTATGTACGTTAATATGGAAGTTGTGATTAAGGAGTCTGCCTGTCAACATGATGTTATTTATTGCATCAGTATTTTCTTGAATACAAGTGGTAGAGAGAAAAATTAGATAATCGTAGACCAAACATATTTAATTCAACTTTTGGTGGGTGTTTTATCGACGTCCTCTGTGACTGTTATTTGGTAATATCAAGTTTGAAAATAAAAGTGATTTGCTAATGGGTTTGCAGTCAAGTTGCTGGAAGAAGCTGATGAGGAAATTATCGACAAAATAAACAATTAGTGAACGTTTAAGTTTTTTTCGAAGGTTTTCGCTTACCAATAATGGGTAAAACTTTTTACATTTAATGGTGTTATTAATTTCCGTAACTTGGAAAATTGCACACTTGCTCGGTTTTATATGATAAGTTATGTATAATTTGATTCGTGACATATATCTGATATATGCATCTTAGTATATGATAGGTATGCTGAATATTAGGTCTTCACTCAACTTGCTCTTTATCGAACCTGGAAAAGCTTTATATTGTCTAAGTCTCTAGAGTCTCGAACAGTATAGGCATTCCAATAAAGGGATGCTAAAGTCACATTAATTAATAATTGTAAGTGATCAGAGGAATTTAAAATCCAAGGCGGTGCACACTTTCGTAACTGCTATTCGTAGTTGTTATCAACGATGTGCTCCATTCTTCATTTATAGGGAAAGGCCGAGATATTTGATGGGCAATGACAACATACTTTACACACCTCAACTATGTTTATCTCACTTACAATCACCATGGCACATAATTTGGAACCGGAAGCAGACAAAAGAAGAGTTAACAAAAAGATGACAAAAAAATAGCTCTTAATTTTCTTGACTATATTACAACCCCTCTGGTGGAGAAAATTTATAATTTATGATTGCCTTTCTGACATTAAATTTGAGAAAATAATTACTCTACGAATTTAGTTATTTAGTACTTATAAAGTGCCCATCAGCTTCTTTTGCAGGCGAAGCTTATATCTAACATAAAACTTTACAGAAAAATGGGCCAATAACTTGTGGATATCACCATATCAAGAAGAAAGAAATAAAACACGATAGTACACACTCCGGTTGGTGAATTATGCCTCTTGAGGCAAGTTTGGATCCAATTCTCACATCTTTTCAAGTTCGGACAAACGAACAAACCATATTCATATTTTTAGCTTTAGGATTTTTTTTTTTAAAATACGACAAAAAATATTATCTCATGTGTTGAAATATTTATTTAATTACAATATTTGAACTATACCATTATGCAAAAAACACAATTACCAAAACGTAATAAAATGCGACCATCAAATTTTTCACACAAAATTACTGTTGTGTTGCGCACCGTATATGCATATTGCATATACATATGTATGTATGTATATTCGCGATCAAAATCATCGATTTAATATGCGCCTATAACGCGGGCCATAGACAATAACTGATTGATCTTCACTTTTTCTTAAAAAAAAAAAATTGAGAACAGATGACGCCGCATGAACACAATGCACACTAAATAATGACTCCTATGTATGTAATTATCTTTTTTTAATTACTTAAGGATTCTCATCTCCTCATATCTCCTTTAATTCTACTTATGTTCGCATTTAATATTGTACTATACGATAGAACAATTCAAATTCAACTACCTTTTCCCCTCGTGCTAACATTCAGTTCAGATTTTGGGCAGCTTCAAGTCTTTAATCCATAACATAATGATCTTTTGTTTGCTATTTCTAATCCAGTATGTTCTTTTACTGGAGACATTACTATTTACTTTTAATATTCCTTACCAGACTCAAGTCCCTGTATACCGGTTATATGTATCTAGAAGGAAAACGTTCCATTCTTGGTATCTATGTCAATGACAATTTAAGTTGAAATGACCGGTTATTCGATTTCGCCAAATGTACTGCGAAATGTCTGAATTTTCTAAAGCGATATAAGAAATGTCTTAACTCATCTAATATAGCCTCAATGAATATAATAATGGGTGACCAGATAAGAAAGATAGGAAAAAAAATTAAATAAAACAGCAACGGTGTAAGATATAAAATTGATTCTGGCTTTCTTTTGAATCCACGTTCATGTCATTATGTGTGAAATAGCACATCATTCAAATGGCCGCCTCAGCTTCACTGGTAGTGCTTCAGGAATTCGGTCCAATATGTGCGGCATTATTTCGGCAATAGCGTGTCGTCCAAAGTGGTTGGCTTGTTAGCGTAGACTAAGGACTTGACGTGGCTCCAGAGAAAATTATCGAGTGGTGTCAAATCGCATGATCGCGGCGGCCAACTGATGAACGCTCGCCGTGAAATGATCCAGTAGCCAAATTTCTCCTTCACAACTTCAAGCGTTGCGTCGCTTGTATGAATATATAGATATTGTCAAACTCTGACCACAGAAAGTCCGATGATGCCGTCATTCCATAAACCGCACCAAACAATCTGTCTTTGTGGATGCATTGACGCATAGCCGAACAATTTGCGACCTCACTGCGTTGTCTATGGTCGTCCAGCTTCAACTCTTTCGTCAGCATAATCTTATGCAGATGTAGGGCCAAATAAAACCACAAAATAGGCCGGCCTCACTCTCTGGCGATGCCCAATTAAGCTGATCGGCGCAGAATCGACATTTCTGGGTCTTCTTCGATACTGGCCGCTACGGCGGCTATGTTTTCTTCTTTTCATACCAACCTCTGTCTGGTTGGTGGCTAAGATCCAAAAGAATGTACTCACGCTCAGACTTTTGACAGGTGGATGTCATTGGTAATTAAGACAGCTGCTGAAACATAACAATTGGAAAAACTATCATTGCTATCTGGTCACCCATTATATTAGGTCTGTTCCCACGAGATTTTTGTAACAATTTCTAAAAGAGAATTTTTTGCTTAACTTACAGGAGTAGGAATAAATTCTTTCTTAAACCCAAAATCTCGAGGGAACACGTTTTTGCAAAATATATTTGAAACGTCAAAAGTAACAAGTAAAAAAAAAACAAAAGAGAAATTGTAAAACAGAGGGAACATTTTTAGATTGGTATTATTACTATTTTATTGATGTAATATGCGTTTAATGAGTACTACTGTATTAGGTGAACAATTCGCTTCAATATGATGCTCTTTTTTCTCCTATTTGTCCGTGTCCATATCATCTTTTGAGTTAATTTGCATAAAATTGTCGCAATTCACCCAAATTTAAACTTTTACCAATTTGCGTTTAATGAGTACTACTGTATTAGGCGAACAATTCGCTTCAATATGATGCTCTTTTTTCTCCTATTTATCCATGTCCAAGTCATCTTTTGAGTTAATTTGCATAAAATTGTCGCAATTCACACAAATTTAAACTTTTACGAATTTGACAGTTATTTTAAAATTTAATTGATTTGACGTTTTTTACAATTCCTGCTCAAAGGAAAATCTCATGTAGTAATTTGTAAGAATTGGCAGGGTTTGGAAATGAATTACTCTCTCAAATGCGTTCTCTTCTACAAATTCTTTCTCGAGGGAACGGGGTTTTATACAAACTTGTACAAATTTGGAGTCCTGGAACAGACCTAATGTGTATCACTATTTCTACTACAAATGATTCAACGAAATTGCCAGTAGCATTTCTCCCCTTCAAGTCATCAACGTAACACTCGTCCTGTTATTAATCCCCATTAGTTTACTCTCGAGTTATCTTCGGAAGTTCTCTAAAATATCGTGGTTCTCTTTTAAGCCGTACAGTACGATTATAGAAATTCCTAATCATTATACCCTGGAAACATTTAAAACCAACGTACATTGATATCTTACATTCATTCCTCCCTAACTCTCATTTGTACGCGCTGTATGCAATCACTTTAATTGTGTTCATAATTCCTTAAGCGCGCACTACTCGTAATTAAGTAAAAAAAATTTCGAACCAGCAACGCACTTATGTTACAAAGGGATAAAAATGTGAAGATAGGTAGAAACTTCATAAATTTTTGCAAAGCTATTCGCTCGGTCAGAGGTGGCAGCTTGTTTAGGTAAAAGACTTGACACAAATTCAGCTGTTTGTCAAGTGAGAGAAAGATTTACATCTGAAGATCTTTTATGAAGAAAGTATTCCGTTGAACAGAAATGCTTCTCTTTGGAATGAGATCCTTTATCCCTCATCGGATGAATAATAAAACCAAAAGAAAACCGGTCGTCGTAGGACTCAAACTGTACAGAGGTTTTCAGAGTTAGAGAAATGCTATTTCGGTCCTACGAGTACAAGGTCAACCGGACAGTGGAAAACCGAAAAAAAATCAACGAGCGAGGAATGACGGTAACGTCTTTCTTAAGCGTATGCAATTTCAATACGACCAAAAACTGAAGCAAAAAATACTACAATGTCCCAAAGGTAGAAAAAATGTGGGTCGTTCGTCAAAAACATTAAAGATTCTGTCTCATCTTCGATCCCAACGCTCATTTATAATAACATTCCTGCTGTCAGCTCTTTGGACAAGGCCAATCTGCTTACTGCACACTTTGCGGCAAGCTCAGCACTTCCAGATTGTGCTTTGGCCCCGTCTAGACGTGCTTCGAATCTTCAATGGGACGAATCCACTTTCGCACTCGTGTAATAGACAGGAGTACCTAAATATCTTAACATTCATACCGCTGGTCCAGATGGTCTATCTTCCCTTCTTCTGAGGTGGTGTTCTTCTATGTTGGCAAAACCACTGCGTAAGCTTTTTCATCAATCTTACTCTTTAGGGCTCTTTCCGAATAAATGGAAAACAGCAATTGTCCAGCCCAAAAAAAGCCGAACCTTCTTCTCTGTCCTCTTACAGACCCATTGTACTTATTGTACGTTCCTTTTTGCTAAGGTCACGGAAACGGTGATAAACCGTCAGCTCATGAAATATATCGAAACACGAAAACTTCTCAATGACTGGCAGTATGGTTTTTGTAGCAACAGGTGATTTTATGGCATGTCTCACCGAAAAGTGGGACCAAAGAGTACATCAATCTGGAGAAAGCAAGATAGTTGCACTTTATATCTTTAAGGCATTGACAGAGGTTGGCATCAGGCTCTTTTGCCAAAAATGCGTGCATATGGGATCGAGTCTTCTCTTCTTCAATGGATTAGAAATTACCTTTCGGAACGTCCAATTCAAGTTGTCTTGTGTGATTTCAAGCCTGATATTCATAAAATAAATTCTGGTCTGCCCCAGGGCTCCGTTCTGTCACCGATACTTTTTTTAATCTTCATCAATGATCTCTTGTCTGCTACTTCTAATCCAATATATTCCTTTGCTGAGGACAGTAGATACTCTCTGATTCACATGTTCGTTCTTGAACTCACGTCCCTGCTCTTCGGCTGTAGAACGGAAACGAGCGTATGCTAAGCTCATTAAATTCCGTTATATACAGCATCACTAAATGGGAAACCTCCAACAGAGTGAAATTTAATGCTTCCAAAACACAATTCTGTCTGCTGTCGTTAAAGCGAAATTTAAATACCCAGCGGTATGTGTACGGTACCGGTACCCATTCTCGGTATGTGTGTCAATGACAACTTACATTAGAATGACTACATATTCTATGTCGCTAAAAATGCTGCAAAATATCTAGGTTTCCTCAAGCAATGTAACTACTCGCTTATGGAATGCTCTGCCGAGATCTTTATTTCCTAGTCACAATGGCTAGCAAACATTCAAAACCAACATGCATCGGCATCTCTCTTTCTTACCTCCCTAACTTTCCTTCGGCCGCGTTGTGTGCAAACTTTTTAAGGGTACTAATAAAAATAATAACTAATAAAAACAAATTCAGCCAACACCCTGTAAAAAGGTTAGACTTGCACATTTTGTAAGAGAATCACTTCGAGTGGTGGAAAAGCATACATATGCTTCTGAATTTAATAATTGTGAGAATGCAGGAGAGGAAGATGAGAATGATAGTCGAGATCAGTAATAAAGGCAATTTTATGAACCACAATAACTAAGGATGCAATTTTGCCTCAAAGTCATTCATCTCGAAATGAAGGAATTCTTTGGACTGTTATATACACACATTTTAAAACCGTCCGTAAGTAATAACTCGCTGACTTTCAAATTGATTGATTACATATTTCGAAAGGTTGATAATTTCATTACAAAACCCCATATTTATCCAGAATGGTAGAAGATCAAGTCGATTGATCTACTGACTGATCTATGACGGATAGGCATAATATCATATATGTAAGTCCTGAGAAGTGACGTGTATTTATTCAGAAAACCAGAGATATTTTACCCAAACATAAGGACTTACTTATTTTTTCTTACTTATTTCTAAACCCTACAATGTAAAATAGAACATAAAGAGGAAAACAAAAAACGCAAGTTGCTAGCTATCGAACCGAGATTGGTTTTAATCAGAAAATGTTTTCCATTTCTTTTTGTCCTTAAATCGGACTTGGCGTAGTACGTACTCGTATTACAACCATCACCCTCATATTTCATGGAATAAATATGTATGTCATAGAGCACATAATCGAATCGTAAATAGTAAAGCTAATGGAAATGTCAACTTCTTGACAGTTGAACAAATAACAGTATAATGTAAGTAGGTAGATATGAATTTTCTCCATTTCTGACAGATATATACTCGTAAGTTTTTGCCCACCTCGCAGAAATGAAATTAAATGAACAAATATTAACTTTGTAAAATATTTATGTATTTCCTTAGGACAGAAAATACTTTCAAATCAAGTCTGTATTGCTCGTCGCCACCGCATGAATCGAACACGCAAAAGTCTTTCTCGCATTTGACTTGCATTTCAAATGACTAACTGTCAAACAGAACGTTTACTTTATTTATTTTAGCCAAGAGGCACATTGGGTAAACTACACGACTACCTCTAAGAGTGATCGAAAACCATTAGAGGTTCTTCCGCGAAAGACTTGCTTATTTACCTGCATTGTTTACATGCACAAATACATATACAATAGTACATTCTGTTTAAACAGGAAGTGCGAATTGTTTTCGCCAACACACCGACTGATCGAATCGCGAATGTGTTCTGCGAAAAAGAAAAACGTCCATCAAACGTTACTCTTACCAATTTGACAGTTAAGCTTGTTCCCACTTGACATTTGTGTAAATTGCGAATAAGCATTACCATTTATGGAGCTATGGAATGTATTTTCCCAATATGAAATATGAAATGAATTTATCAATTTGAATATGTAGGAGCGGAACCGAAGGAATAGAAATAGAAAACATTAATGAACGCCATAACCGAATGGGAAAAGGTACTCGAAAGGAGTTTCGAATATTTTTATTAATAGTGCTGCTGTTGTCCATGCTTAACATATACGTATTAATATGTCTACCTATATTTGTCGGTTACCCTTATCATAAAAAAAAACCTGCCAATTAATGTTCATCTGCAAAATGGCAATGGTAAAAGTATAATTACGAGTATAGCAAAGGAAAGGTCTTCCGTTGGCTGCTAGTTATGAGATACCTAAGCGTTAAAGTTATTTTCAAACGTAGACAAATGACTTGCCAATGGATGAAAAATCTATAGAGACTTTCACAATGCCTTCGGCGGATCATATACGATTTTTAGCACTTATTTATTGTATAAGTTGCCAAATCTACTTATTACTTTTGTTTGGCTTACTGATTAAATTATTTACGCCTAAAGTTGAATCTCAGACAGGTTTGAATTCAAGATTTTGGAAATAGAAATAAAATCTGTACAAGGTTTTATAAAATATCAGAAATGAAAGCCAAATAAACGGTTAATTTTAGGCAAACGTTAGCAGACATTTTTTATTTGTAATACCATGGAGTGTGTAATGTAATCAACGCCTAATCAATTAATTTTTCATTTTGGTGTAATTTTGTCACTTCCAAATCATAACCGGCTTTCCATGTAAATGCGGTAACTTGACTAGATTTAAATTAAAAACTAGTTACTTGGCCGACTTTTACTTTCTTGTTTTTGATTGTTTAAAATCAGGAAATGAGGCGATTAGATAATATTGAGAAACTATTGGAAAACTCTTTCATAAGTCAATAGTAACGATGGACAATCGCCGGAATTTGGAAGTAATCTTAATCCAAAAAGATATGCAATAGATTATCATGAAGGTGAAAAGGTCTATTATTTCGTGACTTATGTACGAGTGGCAAATATTTCGTAAAAGTGGGATCATTCGAGTGATGTTGGTTTGCTAAACTGCAAACGGGAGTGCATAGTAAGCAGTCTGCGCCATAAAACACTAGGATTGTTTAAGAATGAATTCCTGAATTATTATTTTTTTTATTTTTTGTATTATTAATCTTGAATTGTATAATTTTAAAATCGAAATTTGTTGAAAAAAAAATTATTTTTGTGAATATTGAAACATTTGTAAATGTACCCTATGGAGTTGCCGATATTTCTTTCGCTTAACGTTTTGATTTTTTTTGTTACCGTATGACTTGTTCTCTTTGTTCTCTTTTTTCTATTTATTGCACTTGTTTGCTGAAGATCCGCTATGGTGTGATCTATGTGCATACATACCAAACGGGATTGTAAATCGGTTCAAGCTACCAATGCAACTTAGCACGAGAGAAACATTAAACTGTCTCTTTGATTCGGCAACCACCATCGGTGTTACATCGGCTTGATTAGAATAAATTATAAAGTTTTGAATTGTTCTGAATTTCATTCTATATCAAAGTTGGTCCTTCGAGCCGGATTTGAAAAAAAACAAAATTTGTTGCATTTAATTATTGAACTCGTTTGATTTTTATTTTATTTTTTTCGTATATACAATAAACCTCGATTTTTGCTTCGTACAATTAAGGTGGTTGCTGGATAAATTGCAGAAAGCATCTGAACAGGTGGTATAATTTTGGATTTTGAATTTTGGCGCTGTTGTCTACTGCTGGTTGTGTAAGAAAGGAGCTGCTTATAAATTTGGACCTTGATTCTTGACTTGGATAAATAATAGTGATTGTTTGGTGATTTAGCTTAAAAAATAAACTGTGTTTATTACAATGGAGGTATTAAAACAGTCGCGAGGTCATTTAAAAGGTGCTATAACACGTGCGCATAAATTCGTTGTTGACCTAACTGATGAAGTCGAGGTAGAACTTTTAGAAACGCGTTTGGAACGTTTAGAAGAGATTTGGAAAGACTTTTGCCTAAATCAAAAGCAATTTTTTGACTTTCACGGTACGGAAGGTTATGGTGACCCTGAAGCTGATTTCGAAGTTACTGAAACCAAATATTTCGTTGCAAAAAGTGCGCTCGTTAAAGCGATTCGTAAAAAAAGTCCCTCGCGATCACCTAATGCCGACAATGTTGATTCTGAAAAGATTGCTAAGCAACAAGCCGCTTTGTTCGAATCATTGCTTAATAAGCCCACGTGCTCTAATACAGTTCAAAAGACATTTTCTGAAATTGAATTGCCTCCGTTTAAAATAGCTCCATTTTCGGGTGATTATCGGGAATGGCCCGGTTTTCGTGACATGTTTATTGGAAGCATCGGTTGTAAGGGAAACTTACCGGGTGCACAAAAATTAAGATATTTAAAGTCGTTCTTACGCGAAGACGCAGCGAAGCTCTTGAATCATATAGAAATTACTGACAGTAATTATGAACTCGCATGGGAAAAACTCGAGAACCGTTATAACAAACCGCTTTATATTGTCAACGCGTATATTGAAAGCTTCCTTAATATACAACCTGTCACTAATACCGACAGTGCGCGTTTACGTTCTTTAACGGACAATGCTGACGAAGTGATTCGCGGGTTAAAATCTATTAGGTCGGAAAACCGGGATCCTTGGGTAATATATCTTCTTCTACATAAGGCGGACTTAGAAACGCGAAAGGCTTGGGCTCTTGCTAATAAACATTCAGAAGAATCCACGATTCAAGAATTGCTAGACTTTTTGGAAACAAGATGTTCTGCCCTGGAAGCAAGTGAACCCAAACCTCGTTCTACGAGTATAAAGCAACCTCCGCGTTCTGGTGCTTCGCGAAATCTCAAAAGTCTAACCGTCTCAAACTTATCTTGCCCTAAGTGCAAAGGAAATCATTCACTTCCGCAATGTTCCCAATTTCTCGCAATGTCGATTACATCTCGTCGTGTTTTTGTAAGAGATCAACGGCTTTGCTATAACTGTTTAGGTAACAATCACACTTCCGGAAAATGTCGTGTAGAGACTCGTTGTTCGAATTGCAAAACCCGTCATCATACCTTGGTACACTTGGATCAAGTTAAACAATCTGCCATTGAGGAGCCTTTAGAAACTTCAAACGCAGAAAACTGTGACCGCAATCGTCCGCTATCGGTCTTGAGTAATTACTTTAAGGATAAAGGTCGTTCCTGTGGTATTCTCCCTACAGTACTTGTAAACATTATTGACATCACAGGAAAACCCCAGCAATGTCGTGTGCTTCTTGATACCGGTTCTCAGGTCTCGATCGTAACTGAAGGATTAGTTAAACGGCTAGGTCTTCGTCGAAGACATGCTCGCGTCCCCATAAGTGGTATTTCGTCTCAATCGGCTGGCGTTACTAATGGCGTGGTAGCGCTCAACTTATTTTCTCGATTCGGTTCAACTCAGTTGAAAGTAGAAGCATATATTTTGAAGCAAATAACGTCGAAAACCCCATCCGTTTCTTTTGAGCTCAATGATTGTTCACTGTTGGATGATATAGAAATTGCTGACCCCTCATTTAACAAGTCCGGCCCCATTGATGTTTTGCTCGGATCGGACAAGGCTTGGAGTATTTTGCGCGATGGTCGTCTTATTGATGACCAAGAAAATATTGTCGTTCAAAACACGATCTTTGGTTGGGTTATCACCGGAAATATACCTGACAATAAAATTGCTTCGTTGCATATAAGTGTAAGTGAAGACCTAGATTTCTTACTAAAGTCTTTTTGGGAAATGGAGGAAGTTGCTTTTAGTTCTTCTGTGGTAAAAGATCAGGACATTGCCGATAAGCATTTTGCTGCAACGTTCTCGAGGGCCCCTGACAATAAATATGTAGTGAAATTGCCATTTAAGCAGGCCAATAGTAAATTTGGGAACACTCTTTCAGGTGCATTAGCTCGGTTATCAGCGATGGAACGGCGGTTTACTCGTAATGAAGGTCTGCAGATAGAATATTGTCGTTTTATGAAAACTTATTTAGAGCTAGGGCACATGGAACGTATACCTGACGAAAAGATAGAGCCTACAATAGGGAAGGTGTTTTATTTGCCTCACCATGCAGTGGTCACTAATAAGATACGCGTCGTTTTCGATGGCTCGTTCAAGGATTCGAAAGGGAAAAGCTTAAATGAGATGTTGCATGTAGGACCCGCTCTTCAACGAAATCTAGTTGATGTTTGTATTAGATTCCGTCTACATAAATATGTGTTTTGTGCGGACATCGTTAAGATGTTTCGACAAATTTGGGTTGATGCTAGCGATCGGGACTATCAGCGTATCGTATGGAGGGAGAATTCTAACGCACCAGTTGAACATTATTGGTTGAATACCGTAACATATGGCACCTCGCCTGCTCCATTTTTATCAATGAAGGTTTTAAAGCAGCTTGCCGCTGACTACCAGGATCAATTTCCACTGGCCTCTCATTCAGTTCTTCGTGATTTTTATGTTGATGACATCCTAACAGGTGCGGACTCGGTATCTGAGGTCGTAAGATTAAAGGAGGAGTTAGTGAAAATGCTGAAGTGTGGAGGACTAGAGCTAAGTAAATGGAGCTCAAACTGTTGGCAATTGCTAACTGGAACTCAGAGTAGTGATGTTGTTTCTCTCGATTTGGATAGTAGAAATAATTGTACAAAGGTTCTTGGCTTAGTGTGGAATCCATATCATGACAAATTCACCTTCAGGATTTCGTTAGAAGATTCACCGCCTTGCACGAAGAGGAAACTTTTATCAGAAATCGCAAAGATATTTGATCCCTTGGGTTTTCTGTCTCCATCCACTATACTTTTAAAAACATTATTCCAAGAGTTATGGTTATATGAAGGTAAAATTGAATGGGATGATCTTCTGCCGAAGCAGGTTGCTGATAAATGGACTCTTTATCGACAGGTATTGCCTCAGTTTGAAGGGATTCAAATTCCAAGGAAATGTACCTTAGACTCCCGACAATTTGACTTAATCGGCTTTTCTGACGCTTCCGAAAGGGCGTATTCTGCGGTTGTTTATATGCGCAGCGTTTCGGCTGGATGTGTAGAAGTTCAACTTGTGGCCGCCAAAACCCGGGTCGCACCAGTTAAACAACTATCTATTCCACGTCTTGAATTGTGTGGGGCCCTACTTTTAAGTCGACTGATTGGTCTTATTTGCTCGTCGATAGACGCTAAGCCGATGCATATCTTTGCATTCTCTGACTCAAAAATTGTGTTGGCCTGGTTATCCTCCACACCTCGAAGATGGAATACATTCGTGGCTAATCGGACTTCCGAAATTCTTGACGTCCTTCCTCGCTCAGTTTGGAACTATGTTCGCTCTGAGGAGAATCCAGCAGACTGTGCATCCCGAGGCATTAGCCCTAGCTCGTTGTTGCAGTTGGAGATTTGGTGGAAAGGCCCCATTTGGATTGCGAAGGATTTCAACCACTGGCCGGAGTTCGTGGAAAATGATCTTAAGGAGGTACCCGAGGAGAAGAAAATAATATCAGCAGTACATGTCGCGCGTCCAGAAGACCACTTCCTAAATAATTTGAGTAGCAAGGTGTCTTCTTGGAACAAAATTCTTCGAATCGTGGCATATCTGCTTCGTTTTGTTAAAAATTGTCGACTTCCTCCTAATGATCGTAGGAAAATATTTTTGTCTTCATCGGAACTTAGTTTATCCAAGCAAACATGTCTACTTTTCATCCAAGAAGAATTTAACGAAGAGAAAACCGCTTTGAAATCTAATGGCTGCGTTTCTAATCGTTCAAGGTTAGCATCGTTATCGCCTTTTATCGACGAGGTAGGATTGCTACGTGTAGGAGGACGAATTGCTTATGCCGAGGGAGTTTCATTCAATATCAAGCACCCAATCATCCTTCCAAAAACTCATAATCTCACTCGCTTAATTCTTTTAGATGCTCATTTTAAGTTTCTACATGCAGGTGTGACACAATTATTCGTTTTAGTCCGACAAGAATTCTGGATATTTGGTTGCAAAAATCTAATAAGGAAGATCGTCTTTGATTGTCAACAATGTTTTCGTTTACGCCAAAAAACTTCAGAGCAGCTGATGGGAAATTTGCCAACATCTCGACTTACTCCATCCTTTGCCTTTGACAACACTGGCTGTGATTACGCCGGTCCAATCACACTTCGTTTATCCAAATGCCGAAAATCTAAGCTTGAAAAAGGATACATCGCCTTATTTATCTGTATGACGACAAAAGCGATTCACTTAGAGGTAGTCAGTGACCTATCCACGGATGCATTTTTAGCCGCCTTACGACGGTTTATAGCCAGGCGAGGTAAATGTAGTGTCATTCATTCTGACAACGGTACAAATTTCCAGGGAGCTGCACGCATATTGTCTGAATGGTTTAAATTAGCGCAATCAAAGGAGCACAATGAGCGAATAACTAATGAACTAGCCAAGGATAATATTGAATGGGATTTCATACCACCTCACAGCCCCCACTTTGGTGGTCTCTGGGAGGCAGGTGTTAAATGTGTTAAGCAACACCTTCGGCGCGTAGTTGGCAGTAGCATTTTAACATTCGAGGAACTATCTACTTTACTTTGCCAAATAGAAGCATTACTGAATTCTAGGCCCCTTTGCTCTATCTCAGATTCAGACCTAAACCCATTAACACCATCTCATTTCCTTATAGGCAGACCTTATTCAGCATTACCGGAACCATGCTGGCTGGAGACTCCAACCAACCGACTTGGAAGATGGGAATTAGTGCAAAACATGGTGCAAGGATTTTGGCAAAGATGGAAAACCGACTATTTAACATCACTTCAGCAACGCCCGAAATGGAAGCAACAAAGGCCAGACCCCCAAGTTGGTGACCTTGTGGTACTAAAGGAACCCAATTTACTTCCAGCAAAATGGTCACTTGGCCGCATCGAAGCTGTACACCCTGGCAGAGACGGATTGGTGCGAGTAGTCTCAATTCGTGCCAACAACGTTGTGTACAAAAGACCAATAACTAAGATTGCCCTGTTACCGGCTTCCTGAATTCCTTCAGCTGGTGCGGCGTGTTTAAGAATGAATTCCTGAATTATTATTTTTTTTATTTTTTGTATTATTAATCTTGAATTGTATAATTTTAAAATCGAAATTTGTTGAAAAAAAAATTATTTTTGTGAATATTGAAACATTTGTAAATGTACCCTATGGAGTTGCCGATATTTCTTTCGCTTAACGTTTTGATTTTTTTTGTTACCGTATGACTTGTTCTCTTTGTTCTCTTTTTTCTATTTATTGCACTTGTTTGCTGAAGATCCGCTATGGTGTGATCTATGTGCATACATACCAAACGGGATTGTAAATCGGTTCAAGCTACCAATGCAACTTAGCACGAGAGAAACATTAAACTGTCTCTTTGATTCGGCAACCACCATCGGTGTTACATCGGCTTGATTAGAATAAATTATAAAGTTTTGAATTGTTCTGAATTTCATTCTATATCAAGGATATTCGAAAAACAAAAATTGCTTTTTTAGTGTTATATTTCTATGCGGAAGGATACATTGTTTTGAATCTATAGTTATTGGTTGAAGAACCACATAGCATAAATAACATAAATATTCCAAATGTTTCCCAACCGTTTCAAGACCATCTTACCCTTGTAGTTGAAACAACCGGCTGTAGCATTCATTCGAATGTAGATTAGCACTAAAAAGCTCAATCACTTTTTTTTTAACATGGGCGCATGGAAACATAATTCAGTTAAAAGCAGAAAACCAGCCTCCACCAGAACATATTCTTCTAACTGAAGCTTTGATTGTGACTTCGTTACTTTATGATTTGTTATAATCATCTTAAACTCCTGTTTTCATCCAACTTACAATTCTGCACCACATATCTAGGCCAAAAAATAAGGATCTACAGAACTGTTCCTTAGTTCTTCGCTAAACTTTCTTAGCTTATAGAAACAACGATATGATCGCTAATAGTATGGACACTAAACACAATGATTGACCAATTATTGATCCTGCACATCTTTAAGATGTATGCCTGACAGATTTTTCCACAATTGCAGGGCTTGACCTAGGTTTAAAAAGATCTTTTCCTAAAATTCTAAAGTAACCGACTTAAAAACAGTCTGAAACTATGATAGTTGGATTTCTTTAAAGATCTCATGGACTGTCGATATCTTCTTATTATTTGAATCAGGCTTTTTACAAGTACTCGTACATTTAAACTTCCACACAGTAAGTCGTTAAAACAATAATAGATTGGCGATGGCATGGTCGATGTTGAAAATTTGTGCTCACTGTAAAATATGGTCAGGTGAATGGAATCTTAGCATTGTTCTGATTCTCAGCCAAGAGACCTTCTAAGCTGCGCCAACTATATAAGATTCAGTCATTAACGATAGTTACCGTACGCCAAATCTTGGAAATAAACCATATTGATTTTAAGGCCGCATACTTGTATGACAGCATTTACAGAGCAATATAGAGGTGTATCTGGTTTTGGCATCGCTGTGTAAGAATTCAAAATGCCTTCTGCTCCAAAAAGATATGTCATGATTACATCAATAAGATTTACTCAATATTACACTAGAAAATATTGTGCGAAATGACGTCGCAGATGGTTTTGCGGTGGTAAATAAGGGTAAGGCAAAGTTTATGCTGACGGGAAGCTATAGCTTTGAGGTGATAAAGAACTTTGTCTATCTGAGTTTTGCTGTAGATTAAAAGAACAATAAGCTTTGGAGTGAGAACGCAATTGAATAGTAAATCCCTTTCACGAACAACGATGAAAGCTCTTTGTAAATCTCTTATTGTTTCAGTCTTTCTGTATGGTACCAAAGAATGAACTTAATCAAAATCAGACGAAAACCTTCTTGAATGCCTTGAGAAGAAATTTCTTTGCGTAG
Organism: Volucella bombylans; assembly: GCA_949129095.1. NCBI lineage: Eukaryota > Metazoa > Arthropoda > Insecta > Diptera > Syrphidae > Volucella > Volucella bombylans. The sequence continues at coordinate 158,023,215 of OX422143.1, forward strand.
TTTTTGATTCCGTTGGCACAAACGAAATTTGGAGAAGAAAGTATAAAAACTAATTACATACATATATGGACTACACAGAGACATTGACCTTGTCAGAAGAACATAATTCATCGGGATTGATGAACAAACGGATGTTTGTTGAGGCCTAGGTCAGCTCTGAACTATTGCAACTAAAGTAAAAGTAAATAATTAAAAAAATATTGTTTCGAAAACTTAATAAAAAAAGTTTGCAATATTAATTAACGCCACAAATTTGTGTGTTCGATAAAAGCCATGAAGACATCATCAAATATTCACCACGCCCTTTAAGCCACATTACTTCACTTACTCGTACAATCTAACACATAGTTTTTAACAGGCTTAAAAATACAAACAGGTTAATTGTCAACTCAGAAATGACATCAGCATTAGACTTTTTGACAGCACCTTTTTGTGTATGCAAATTAGTTGATTATCCGTTGCATGAATTTGTAAGAAGCACCTTGCGGTAGATACCACTTATAATAGCGCATGAAGGTTCCTATAAAATATTATCTATACATAAACCAAAATATTTTGGTAAAAGCCGATTTTCATTCACGCTGAACAACATCGCGTATGTATGTACCTACGTAGTTCGAATTAAGCGATGAGCAATTATTAGCTAATAAATTTATGGCAAACATTGAAGTAACATCTTTTGAATACAAATGTGCAAATGTGTGAATCTTTGGCCCGATGACTGTTTACAATGAAGTCATCAACATGTCAAACAACTCTTTCGATCTTAACTGAAATGACTCATCACTACTTTTAAGAATAAAATGTTGTCATTTACAAAGTTTCATAGTTATAATATTGGTGTTGTTAAACTTATAATTTTCGAATTCACTTTCATTTTAAAGTCATTCACCTCAAAAAATAAAAATTAAAATAATTGTTATAAAAATCGTATTCTGACATGAAAGCATGAGACACTAACCTTAGTGTGTTGAATACCATATTGATGCCACTCCCAAATGTCCATTGTAAAAATAATTCTGTTTTTGATTTCAAAAAAAAAAATAAGAAGAATCAAGACTATAAATTACCTTACTTTTTAACAAAAGAAAATACATTTGACAAAATATTCTCTTGTGTTCCGGAACGCACGCACATTCTTCTAGTCTTGAAGAAAATCGTGTAACACGACGTATTTAAACATGGGATGGGACAGATAAACTGATTAAAAAAATGTCTTTATTGAAATTTCCATTGTCTGTTGGTTTTGATTACCAATTATATAAATTTGTATATTTTGGACTTTATCGAAATGTTATACAAACATATAAATCAAAAACTATTATACGAGTATTTTGTTGTTTGCTTTCAACTCTCTAAAAACGATATATTAGTTCACACCAGAGAGGCTATATAGCTCAAATAATGTAACAGAATCTTTATACACGAGTACAATTCGATCCAATGCCTATAGAATCATTAAACAATATAATTTAAAACAACATTTTATATTTTTTTTTATCGTATTTTTGCTCCAAATTTGATATAATTTAATTTCTTTTTTTGAATTATAACCAATATTTTACAAAACAAAAAAAAAGCAATGTTTCAGTAGAAAGATATAAGTAATATCATATCCCTGTAATGTAAAATGTTTGGTAACCATCCTTTGTAAAAATTTGTATACGTAATAAAGATCTATCTATCTATCTATAAAAAAATATAAATTGTTTTGTCCTGCAAAATTGTACTTTATCCTCACATTGTGACTTTCGTACATTTAAAACCAACGTTCTCCTGTAACTTACTTTCTTAATTTTTTTTTGCATTTAAGGTAAGTAGTCTGTGTGTAATTGAGACTCAAAATGACTCTCAGAATTTCAAGATACAATTACCTCATAACCCATTATCTAAGTTAAGTACATTTTAAGCTTCAAAGAAACTGGTTTTTGCTCTCTAGGTGAATCTCCTCCAATCTATGGGTTTTCTTATACCATACGAGAATAAGAACGAAAACATTGCGAAACTGTAATAAAAGGTGTCAATGATCACCTTTATGCTCACTCACGAATGTCAGTGATTCGAAAATTGTGATGCTTCTTGTGAGCGATCAGCTGTTTGGTATTCTGGCCAACACCTCATACGAAAACACCCAAGAATAGTTACCACGGTGTGGTGAATTCAATGTCGTGTCGAAAAATTTACTATGTGGGTACAGTCGATCGCTCCAATTGTTCCTTTAGTGTGAAACTTTTGATAAAACCTAAAAAAAAAAGAAATGAATTATGCATTTCCATTATTGTATAACTATTTTTTGCATATCAAATTGTATCACATTTCCCTTGACCCGCAGTATTAGTTTGCAAATGTATTGCACACACCGAGAAACCGAAGATTGACTTAATGCAACGGTACGTATAATTATTTCCTATGCATATTTGGTAGGAGTCATTTCCGATAAAATTCAATACTGAAAGGAACTGCTGTAAGGAAAGGTATAGATACTACATGTATATTGGATTTTTAGCAATGAAATTACTCGAAATTACGCAGCTCTTCTATGATATTCCTACACAATGTCTTCGGAATACCGTACAATTTGATGAAACAGCTATCATTTAATGATAAAGCATTGTAATCTAAAAGAATTGAAATATTTACTACCTATACATTTGTATACTGTCCAACAAGAAATAAATATATTTTTTTAGCTTTCGTCTTTTTTTTTTTGCAAAATCAAAACTTCTCTCTCCATTTGTTTTTCAAATTTAACAATACGTTATCGTTTATTTTTGTCTTGTGATCGGCTTGTAAGCTGCTCAATCGGACATCACAATTTTGACAGTTCTTGTGATGCTCACAACTTGTGAGGTTTTGGTTAGAATACGAAAACCTGACAAATTGTGACTCACCACACTCTTGTGAGGTTGTTGTGACATAAGAGGCATCACAGAGGTATGCCAGAATACGGACATTAATTTGAATTGAACATGTACTCATATGTGTTTTCTTGCATAGTAAAAATCTTCACATATTGAACTACCATATTCTAACTTACTTAGGTGAAGCCTAATGTCATTGTGCAACTAGACGTATAACAAACCGTGTGGAAGACGACTGGAGGGATGAGATTCGTATAAACTATTATTTTAAAAGTAAGGTAAATGAATGTCTGTGGCAATGTTCAGGAGACTCTTGTCTCCGTAGGTAACATAGATCTTCAGCACCAGACTGGTGAAACTGAGATTTTATGCTAACTCTGAAGAGTATTTTCATTGCCATAATAGGCAATGGGTTAAAGGCTCTGATATGGAAGCCGAAGGGTTTCCAAATTTTCTGATACAATTACTTCTCTTTCTACAAAGGACTGAGGAAGAGTTGGAGGTAAGCTAATAATTAACGAGCCCAGGCGTGATCTGCGTGCGTGTGTCACTGAAAAACTAATTTCCTTTAGCTTGCTTTAGTCCGAAGCACTGTTTATCTTTTCAGTATTTATTCTGAGCATCAATAAACACAAGCGCAGCCAAAAGCAATTAACCAATGAGCACTCCATATCAAAGTGAACCAGCTCCCAATGACGATCGATATGAGTACCTCATACGGGGTGATTTCGGTCTAGTTGAGCGATACTCGCACAGCCTCCGAGATTTCAGAAGGTTAAATAAGTCGGGAGTTGTTTTGCAATGCAACTCCCCTGTTTGCTTCCGAATCGCTGGATATTGGCGATATCTCAAAAAGGAACAAAGCCGATGCTAGGTTGTGCTCAAGCGACACAACCTAGACTATATTAAAATTTACTGTGGTGGAATATTCTCCCGAATGCGGTCAGTTGATTGAGAAAGCCTTCGATTGTAATCAGGAGAATCGACATACGTTCAGAAAGACCAAGTGCAGTGACCAAATGTCGTTTTATTTTGGAAGCACTAGGTAGGTTTTAGGACTGCCAAAACTGCAAAAACCTGTTGCCGCGAGAAAAAATTTGTAAGAGAGAACGCATTTGAGAGAGTAATTTATTTCCCCACCTTGCCAGTTCTAACAAATTTCTACACGAGATTTTTCTTTGGGCAGGAATTGTAAAAAAACGTCAAATTAATTTAATGTTAAAAGAACTGTCAAATTCGTAAAAGTTTTAATTTGTGTGAATTGCGACAATTTTATGCAAATTAACTCAAAACATGACTTGTACCTGGACAAAGAGAAAAAAGTGAATTGTTCGCCTAATACAGCAAACTTATCAAACGCATATTACATCAATAAAATAGTAATAATGAAATCTTCGTCCTGTTTTACAATTTCATTTTTTTTTCTGTTATTTTTGACGTTTCAAACACATTTTACAAAAACGAGTTGCCGCGAGATTTTGGGTTTAAGAGAAAATGTATTCCTACTCATGTAAGGTAAACAAAAAGTTCTCTTTTACAAATTGTTACAAAAATCTCGTGGGAACAGACAAACTATAATATAACAGTTAATAGGTTAGAGGGCTCTAGAGAGTAATGAGACCAAAAGCGATGTAATTTGTTCATCCTACTGATGACTGTGCATCCGGTGTCCTCATAGAAAACATACAGATAAGTCTATTGAACGAAATTGTACTTTCAAACTAATAAACTAAAGTTACCAACTCAACGTAATAGCGTTGGAAGAACCGATGCAAAAAGTACATATTAACTTTCGTCATAGCACTGTGGCCTCCGAAGAATTGAGGCTGCTCTGGCCGAATTCCATAAATTATTGAAAAAAATACATCACCGGTAAGTAAATGATTAACAGATCTGTTAATGTTCAGGATAATCAAGAAGTGTTGGAACCTAGAAGGATCTCCTCAAAGGGGTATCGAAGGTCAATATCAAGAGCATATGAATATCCTCGTCACAAAATAACGCTCACCTACCTAACTAACAACCTACAAACTGACAGTCTAGTCTAAACTAATTTTTTGTATTTTATTATGCCTTTAAACGGTATAATCACTTTGTTATTATTATTCATAATCAAACAAGTCCGCCCAATGGATAATTTTTTTTCTGGAAATATTCCAATCAAACATCAGCAAAACCAAACAATAATTTACAAAAACAAATTATTTCAACATGATTTGATTCTGTCACTTTTTGATTGATAACTATGATAAATATTAGTTTGCTTTGAAGAGAAGAAGAATAAAAACAAAAATTCAAAAAAGCCACACTGAAATTGACAGTGATATTCATAAATGTTGTTTATAAAATACAAACCTGTTTTGGTCCATTGGTCATAGTCCTGCAATAGAATATTCCAGTCAAATGATAGTTCATTATAAGAAGCCATATTACGTTATTTTATTAATTTAATTTCCCTTTTCTTTTCCCTAATTTAGTTGTATGGCACTTTTTAAGTAATACAAAGTTGAAAATCTTTAATTCTTAATACAAAATTCAAATATGTCCTTAGAATTCACTCTCGCACGAATAATTATTATATGTATGTATAGTTATATATAAATAGAAAACACGCTAAATTAAATCACTTTACTTATTTACAATTTTATATGGATATGTATATGTGTATGTACATCACTTTTCACTCAATTTATGTAATATTAAAAAAAAAACTATTTTTTCAAATATAAATAGAACCGGAATTCCATTTTTAAACGTTAACGGTTAATCTCTACTTAACCGCTTCGATTTTTTTTTTTACAGACTAAAATATTCTATAAAATGATTCAGAATTTTATGAAGGCCGCCAATATTCAATTGAATCAGCACATGCCATGAGCGTGCACTGAAAAACGTTGACTTTTCATTTTGGAAAACCTAATTAAATTTGTATTGATAAGAAAGACAATCTTCACATTACACATTATCAGAAAATAAACAAACACTTGGCTGCCAAAGGTGGGTATATACCATTGCCACACTCATTTAAGTCGGAGGAGAAGTAAAGTCGAAAGATACCCCCGATATTCCGGTCAATTGACAACAATTGCAACTATTGCAACGTTTAAGAAATAAATCCACATTTTTTGCCAAGAATTAAGAATAATTCATTCAAAATGGCACACAATAAAAAAATAAAGGAGAAGAAAAATGACAACGACGACGACGACAGAAAAAAGCTTGACCCTAATCCCCCCGGTTGATCGCAATCACTGCGGCTGAAGCTGAGAGCTTAACCGAACCACCTCGCGCGCCACATCGAAAGAAAACACAGCTAAAGCATACAACAACGTCAATCCCAAGATCTTTGATTTTCGAGACTTACCCTGGACTGCTTGTAGCGGCTTCCGAAGCTCTCGTATGGAATTCGAATTCCGTCACCTTACGTAGCGCCCCCTCTATTAACCATGCTACATACGCGCATTCCTAATATTATTTCACAGCGCCACCTACATATGCTAGATCAAAAAGAGCAAAGTGGCATAAGGGGCAGTCACCACATACCATACCAAAAGGCAATATCCAAACCACTCTCTCATAGAATTGCTCATCTAAGTTATGTAGATCGTGTGTGGAATTAACTGGAAGAGAGCAAAAGCGGATAATTGTTTGAGTATACATTTAACAACAACAATGGATTGTTCATAAAAACCCGCTCCAAAGAATAGGACGTGAAATGTTCATACATACGATGTACTAAAGAGTAAAGACCAATAGTACTAGTGTGTGGAACAGAAAAATACGAGTATGTAAGGTAAAAATTTGCGAAGGCTTTGAATCATTCATTATAACTTTTTTTCCTTTTTCCTTACCACCTATTTGACAAAAGTGGTTCTGCAATGACTTCAACAATTTAGCACTTAACATATACGAGTATACATTTGCAAGTGTTAAGAGTACATACATATAATGTACACATGTATGTATGTACGAGTATAGTATCTGACTAGGCCAAAAATTATAACCAACTATGTATCTACAATCAACGATCTACAATACAAGCATCGTAAAACCCAAAAACTCTACTGATCGCCACCTCAATTCATCAATGAAAAGCTGTCTAACCATCCAAACAGTGTTATCAGATATCTTTCGGTCAAAGAAAGAACAAACGATAATCCAGGTAGGGTACGGATGTACGAGTATGTATGAATCTTAGGGAATACCAATAATAGAAACTGTTAAAATACGGCTTTTGGCCTTCTTTTACTACTCTTTAGTCATCATCTGGCTATTCAGCATGTTTCAGGTTCTTTTCTGGAAAACGGAATGAAAAAGAAAAAAATTTCGAAGTTGAATCAGGCACATGGATGAGAAGGAATGTGCCCGTTTTGTAATCGAAGGTGCTTCAATGCAAAGAAAAGGAGACCTAAGAACTCTGGCATGATAGTGGATAGCCTAAATGAGGTTTCTGTTGGATGAAGATGGAAAGAATGTCTACGAAGCTCAACAGTGTTTTTCTGTGTGCGTAGTATGTAAAACCATTTGTAGATGTGAAATTCTTAAAAAAAATATTATGTTTCTGTTTTCTTTGTGTCTTTTCTATTCTTTCGTGGAATATTTGCATTTCAAATTTTTAGTTGAGATCTGAACTTTATAAGAAACGGTTTTAGTAGTTTGTAAAAAATTGAAGATTTGTTTTAGTTAAGGAGACAATCTGGCATCAAAAGTCATTAAAGTCCCGCGGAACAATTCAAATTTACCAACGATAATCGAATAATTGCCACACAGAAAACAGTGTAAAGTTGTAACAAAGTAATATTTTGAAACTAGGGTATTTGGTTGATGCATTTACAATGCGATACCTAATCGTTAAGGTTATGTTAAATTGGTTGCTTTCTCTCTCAGTAAAAGTGAGCAATCCAAGTTAGGTTTTGGCAAATTGTGATACCACGAATTATTGGTTTTGGAAATTCATGTTCAAGTGCATAATGCTCTTACTTATCGTATATCTCACGTTCCGAACTGCGAGACAAAATGGTAATATGTATCTGTTGTTAGGTGAACCCATTCTTCTTTTGTTTTTGTTTTTTACAGTTCAAATTCCCCAGATATGCTCCTAATTATCAGTAAATGGTCTTTCTGCTAGTTGATAGCATTATATTTTGTCGGATCTTTACCGATCTAGCTCTGGGTAGTTTAGTTTAGAGTAAAACATATATATATATATGTACCGTACAATTATTACTCTTAAAACATAAACAAGTATTCTGGAATCCTCTAGATTCTCTAAAGTTCCCTTTCACTCTCAATCTTTTTTCACTTCAAAGCAAAACATGTCAAGGTAAAAGCAGCTTCAATATTGTAATTTTGTCAAGTAAAGATCTACATATCACAAATTTGATTATCTCAGCTGACCGACTGAATACTCAATGAGCAGTGAAATAAAAAAAAATAAAAAAAAAACATTTTTGGCTAAAAAATGATTTTTATAGAAAAAGAACTAAAACGTAAGAAACAAATAGAAATGGGTGGTAGCTAACTTACAGTTCTAACTTCATTTAAACTTGAGTTCGTCTGACACAATAAAAATTATGATGACATCATTGGTATTTGCTGTGGTGTCAAATGTTTTTTTTGTTCGTTAACGGTCGATATTCAAATTTTACTCATTTTTTTTCTGTTCTAAACTTATTCTTATGCGATGGTAATAAATAATTTGAACGAATGAAATGAAAAAGAAGAGCAAAATTTATCGTTAATTTATTTCTACTCTTTACTAATGAGTAATGAGATAGTTTAAAATGTTTATTAATACATGACAACTTCGCAAATTTACAGTTACAAACGTGTTTATGATGCATAAAAATGACCGTTAACATTAAAACAAACCAACATACAAACCTCTACATGAACGGTTGCCTTCTCAAACGAATTCACTGGGTAAATTTCAAGAATAAAAACACATTTTTTGTTTGCGAGCGTGACACTTTTAAATTAAAAGTGACTTTAATGCAATTAAAGTCATTGCTTCTAACTTTGACAAATTCTCTTTACACAATGTTAATGATCTTTAGAATAGAAAGTAAAAAAGAAAGAAACTGAAAAGACACCAATCCATAAGGGAGAGAGTTACGATGACCATTTCTGCAAAAATGTTCTTATCATCTGCGCAGTCGCTCTTACTTCTCAATTTATGGACATTCCACTTATGATCGGTATTCTGCAGCTATTATTTTCTACACCTTGTTTGAAGCAGAATTAACATTTATGGAAGCAAGATCAATCATTGTAGTGATTGTTTCTTAATAAACTCCCAGAAGCAGTTTTGTTTGATTCTATCACTTGCATGCAAGTAAGAAAGTCTATACTTGTTGGTGCTCTTGCAATAATGACCATGTGCAGATTTTTATTTCTTTTTTTTTTTCATCATCAACATGTAGGCCTCCAAGAAATCACCATGATAGACCCACAAGATACAGATGGAGATGGCGATGGAGATGGATTTATGGGCTGACCAATTTAAACCGGTTTAACAGAATGCGTCTACATGGTAGAATGGCAAGAAATCTATGGTAGGTACTAGGATTATTAGCAATACAAGTACGACTGCAAGTATATACTCGTACTTACGCACATAAAACTTGTAACTGGCAGTCGTATGTGCTTGGTGCAAGTGAGTCTGTCTATACAGGTCGAATGTGTGTAATGCTTTGGTTGCCGTGCCTCCTGCTGCTGTAGCTCCTACTGCGAAAGAACCTCTTGAACTGCATTCGTCTTGGTCGTAGCCATTTGCTTCTTGGCCACTTTGGCCATGAGAAACATTAGTAATCTACGCTTATGTGTCTAACTGTATACATTTTTATACAACTATATAACTACGAATTTTGTAAAGATATTGCCATAATGTAGAAATTTAAATTTCAATTCAGATGTTCCATATCCGTACAATGCTCGTGGATATGAAATAATAGTGACTATCTTACATACATTGTTTAACCTGTAAAGGGAGAACTATTTTCAACATCTAGGTAAATAAACACCTGGATTTGAGTTACATGAACCAGTTCTAAAAGCTGTTTAATTGGCAATCTACGAATCTATTAAGTGAATTGGTCGATGAAAAGTGACTTTTACAGAATTTGCCAATAAAGGAATTTTACCTTAGTTGTATTCAACAGACTTTTGTTTTGTTGACTTAATTTTCTCTTTTAAATGAACATGCTGCTTACCATGTTCGGTTCACCGGGCTATTTGGTTAAAGTCCTTTTTAGCGCGTATTTCATCTAAGGTGATTCTTCTACTGTTTTAGCACGGATGTATCTTCAAAAAATAGCATTCTGATATAGGTTTTATTGTATCTAAACTCGGAGCATAGCTTAGTGAAGAAAATCTTCTCAATGAAGCAGCGTCTCTATGGAGATCAAGTGATCAGAATAATAAAGCAAGAAGGGCATCTACGTCAATAAAGGCATTGGAGCAACCCCTGGGTCTAAACGATGATTAGATAAATGTATTTTTATACTAAAATGCGAATAGATTAGTTCCTTACATATGAAATTGACGATTCTTGTGGTAAATTAAACAAAGCTAAAAACTTCACAAAGTTTAATCCATAAAAAAGTCGCCATTTATATCTTTAATTTTTTTTTTCAAAACTCCACTAAAGCAAATATGCCCCTTTTAAGGACTTCTTATACTTCTGGGTCTTTAAAGTCTTGTTTTATAACATCTGGCTGATTGCGAAGATGGTTGTCTAAATTTTAGAAAAGATTTTCCTATTTTCCAGTGATGCATGTTTGTGACATAATTTGCCTGCATTGTTATTCTGTTTTTGTTTCTGTAAGTTTGAGAAACGAACTTGCCTAGCATTACCTTTGGTGAAGGATATTGCGACTTCCCAACATCGTAGCGTATATGCATATCTTAATATGTGCCTGGCTTTTTTACCTTTCCGATGGTAACGATTTATGGTTGCAGTTGAAACTTTAAACTGTATAAAAAAAAAAAGTGGTTGATAATTTTTTTTCAACTGTTACCGTAAATTCTGGTCTTCTCTTTGGCTTATTTTCGAGTGAAAAATCCACTTCTCCGAACTTAGTATACCAATTTCGAACTTATCTCTTGGTACACGTGCCGCAACCAAAAAAATACAATGCGTTTTTTCTTCTTTAATTGAAATAAACAGATCTAAAAGATTTCTAATTTGATACAAAAATTATATTCAAATCATGAGCATTTGTCCGAAAGTTGCTTACTTTTTTTACTTTCGATGGTAGCTTACAGGTTGGGCCGTTCCTAGAGACTAACACACATGTTTCTCCTGCCAAGCCAAGATTTGAATTTTGGTAAAATGTTCCCAATGAAAAAAAGAAGACTGCGTGGTCAAGAATTGAACTTTTTAAAAAGATCTCCTCAGAGTACTGTCACGAAAGATTTACCTCTTCATCCATACAATGTGCAATTGACTCAAGAGCTGAAGCTTTCTGAGCATGCACAGTGAATAATTCGTTGAATGGATTATGTAACAACAATCCTATCACAGTTAATGATGCTCACTATCGTTACATGATAATTGAGTTTTTTGTGCCTAAATCACAGGATATGAATGTGGACGATACATGGTTTCAACAAGACGGTGCCACATGCCATACAATCAAAGTAACAATTCAATTACAGCATGATACATTTCCTGGCCGTGTAATTTCCCATTGGACTTTTTTCTTTAGGGTTTTTTAAAGTCTGAAGTTTATGCTAACAAGCCCGCGAATACCCACGCCCTGAAGGAGCAAATTGAGCGCGGTCTCAAGGAAAATTTCCACAAAAGAAAGCAAAGCCGTGGAGGCTATTTACACGATATGTTATTCCATACATAACTCTATGCTGTATATTTTACGAATCAATAAAAAATCTTCAATTATTATTTAAACCTGTGTTTTCTATCAAAATTACTTGCTGCATAAATTTTAGGACACCCTTTTGTTAACTACCTCGAGTTACGCACGTCGAATTTGAATGCGCATCCTGTGCCAGCCTAGGTAAGCGTTGTTTTACTGTATTGTTCCACTAGGATGGATGCGAAGATCCTTATAGCTAAAGTACTGGCGCTCTACATGAACTATCCATTTCACTCTCTGTAGGCACAACCTTCCCTCCATATCCATGTTGATATACAGCCAGTATAGTTAGTCATTGTGTACCTTCTCATACACACCGTCAACGCAGACCAGACTGAAGATTACCCGGAGAATCTTCGCTCAAAGCACCAAAGAGGGTTTTTTAACCGCTCTGGAGAGTGTCTATTACTCTGCGCTGTGTAAAAGACAGAAATGAAACAGAGTTGTAAGTGCAATAAAGTCATATCTAATAAAACACAACTAGCTTACGGTCTGTAAATCAGAATTATGTTTTACAAGTGCATCTTAAAACGTAGGTTAGGAAATACTTGCGTTTATTTAACAATTATGAATGGTCTGTCTTTTTTTTAAGTGTATAGATGCGAAAGTTATACATATATTAATCCTAGAACTATGCAATGAAATTTAGTCATAAATATTGTTTGGGTTATTTCTATCGTTAACTCGGTGGCAAATTACCGCACATTATCGAGTGAGTGGAATAATCGATGGCTGACGTACCGAATGGAAACTTCAAATTATAATAACAAAAGTCTGCTACAACTAATTTCTGACAGTTGTTAGTAATTCTTAATCAAAAAAAATTCCTGTGACAAATTCAAAATAAGTTATTACTTTGCCAATATTTTGAAATCTTGAAATACTTACCCGCTATCGAGCTTCCATTCTGTCATCCGTGATCGGGTGTCATTGTGTCTGTTCATTTTGGCGCGGGTAGGAAGATTGTCCGAAGGAGAGGGAACGCTTTTTATTGAAGTGGGGAGAAGAAGGGTTATTTCCATTTCTGAAGTGGATTCTCGGGTGTAACACATCGTTTTTTTCCATATCGCTCCATTTCTGAAATATTTTTTCATTTTACTTTTGATCGTTGATGAGAAAGGATGTGTGAAGAATAGGAAAAAAGGTATGTTTCAGGCCAGCTGCGCAAATTTAAAAATTAAAAATGCTGTGTTCCACTTGTCAAAAAGTCTTTGAACCCCATGACAATGTGAACACGACGTCCATGGTGAGGACTTTCATCCCGTCGCCAATGTAAACAAGCACATTCACTTACGACAGCTATCAAACTCACATTCGAATGGATTTTATGTCTTAGGAAGAAAACAGACCATCAATATGAAAATGTAACTATATACATATTTTCCAAATTTTATACGTTTCTACTGACATTTTACAATATTTGTAGTCAAAATTGAATAAAATCAGCAAATTTAAAAATATTGGCAGGGTAGCAACTTGTTTTTTTTTGTGAAAGGACTACTACACTGCCACAAATTAGTTGTAGTAGACTTTTAATATTACAATTTGAAGTTTTCACTCGAGCTATAGTGTGCGTGCCATCTACCCAAAGATACTCGATCACGGATCGATTCTAATCATTCGATAACGTGTGCGGTAATTGGTCCCATAGGAATGCAAAATGTGTAAGCAGTTGTAGTGCCACTTAAAAATTGCTAACAAAATTCTTATTTTATTTAATTTATTTCATCTTTCCAAATTCATTTCAGAAAACGAGCGTGTTCAGATTTCTAGGGACTAGTTAGTCAAACGATTCTGATTGGTCAAGAGCCGTAGAATTGTAAAACTAAGTGGCATTTCGTGAGGTACTGGATTTGATTTTTAGCAAAAAATTTCTCCCTGAAATCAGCTGATTTGACGGCTTTAATTTGAATGAATGTTGTGCTTCATCATTTATTTGTTTGATAAATTGTTTTGTTTTATGGAAACTTTGAGAGAGTGAATTACGAATTGGATGAACGGAGAAAATCACGAACAGAACATTTCTTTTTATTTTTTGTTTCTGTAAATCAAATAAGTTAAGTTAAACTAGTAGGGTTGTATCATGGTGTTAATTTTTTTTTACTGTATGTGTTACTAGTACATCAGCGCTTAGTCAACCATCATGCCAGTTAATTCTGTGAATGTCGTTATTAGCCACAGTGGAAGAGCGGAAAAAATCATAATAAATAAAATGTCATTATCAATTAGAAATAAAAGGATGAAATTGGAACAAATTTTGTGGTTGAAAGCACTAAGAGAAGTTGAAAATGCTGAAGAGCAAGAAAATAGACGAAAAATAAGTAGAACTATGTGGACAAATCCATTTTTATTAACCCGATCGAAATTCGCGGAGCGAAAAACAATCTTTTCACCAGTTTGCTATGCAGTGACGGCAATCTTCAGTCCAAAATTTTTACTAGACTTAAGTACGAAGAGTTTGAGCAAATTCAGTTAATGATACGATATATATGCATACATATGTATATTAAATTCAAATATTTGTTCTAATTTTTTGTTTTTATTCATATTAAAATGTAAAATGATTATCGAAAGGAAAGATACACAAATGCGAAATGCTATATCCTCATGGGTGCGTTTGGCAATGGCACTACGTTATATAGCAACAGGAGATTCGTACAAGTCACTTTAAGTGCTGACAAGAATTTCTAAGTTACATTGGCAACGGGATGAAAGTCCTCACCATTAACGTCGGGTTCACATTTTCATGGAGTTGAAAGACTTTTTGACAAGTGGAACACTTGATTCGGAGCATTTTAAATTTTTAAATTTGAGCAGTTGGCCTGAAACATACCTTTTTTCCTATTCTTCAGACTTCCTTGCTCATCAACGATCAAAACTAAAATTAAAAATATGTCAGAAATGGAACGAACGTGCTTCACCCGAAAATCCACTTTAGAAACGCATTTTCGGTGGAAGTAATCCTTCTTCCCACTTCAATAAAAAGCGTTCCCTTTCTTTCGGACAATCTTCCTGCCCAATGTGAACAGGCAAGACACACATAGTGAACTGTACTCATAAATTGCTCTCATTAGAGCTGGTAATTCACTTACAGTGTATTTGGGGTGATTTTAAATATTAGCGGAGTTTCCTCTATGGGAATGACGTTCATGGGTAGGCAAGTATAGACAGGCACTAATGCAACACTACTCAGTAAAAAAAAAAATTAGAGGTAGTCGAAGTAAAAGCACCCAATTGGATGGAGTATTCTTTAAGACAAAGTTAAGCGTTTGTAAAAACCAAAAAAAAAAACGAAAACACATCTAGTGACAGCAAATTCGCAGCAAAATGAAAGAATATTGTCATTCCCATACAAAGAACTGATTCCTTGGAATGAAAGCAATTTCGACAGATGGGGAATACTGGAGTTAATAAAAACAGAATGATTCTGAAAGCGCTTTATTAACAGTTTAGTTACCAAATCTGCCACCCAATACCAGGAACGTACCCAGTATGTGTAACACGACTGGTTTTAATCAAGAATCGATTTAATTCGCATTTTCTTTCAATCTCCCTCGCACTCTACTTTTCGACTTCAGCACACTGTTCACCCTCCGACGAACAGCAAAAAATTAAGCAAATCTATCGAGGGAAAACAGAACACTCATATTTTCACAGAGAATTATATTTTTGTGAACCCTTCGACGGTCGGAGGGTGTCAGAATCGAAACTCTTAAGAAAAGAACGTTCATTCTTCTACCGTGAATTATATTTTGGAGTGAACCTTGGGTGGAATTTCAAGGCAATCAACCATTGGCTGTTTGTGCCTGTTTACATTGGCGATGGGATGAAAGTCCTCAACCATGAACGTCGTGTTCACATTGTCATAGGGTTGAAAGACTTTCTGAAAAGTAAAACACTTGAATCGGAGCATATTTAATTTTTAAATTTGTGCAGTTGACCTGAAACATACCTTTTTCCCTATTCTTCACACTTCCTTTCTCATCAACACTAAAATGCAAAAATATGTCAGAAATGGAACGATATGGAACGATATGGAAAAAACGATGTGCTTCACCCGAAAATCCACTTTAGAAATGGATTCTCGGTGGAAGTAACCCTTCTTTTTCCCACTTCAATAAAAAGCTTTCCGTCTCTTTCGGACATTCTTCCTGCCCGCCCCAATGTGAACAGGTACTTTGACTCACATAAAATCTACCCTATCTACGACAGGCACTTAAGTATGTATGCATCTTTTCAACTGATCGACCATTTTTTCCTTTAGAGATAATAATCATAGTACATATGTATATGTTCATGTTTTGTTTTTGGTATTCTACAAATTTCATTAGCATATTTCTGTTTATAATGTTATCATAATAAATAAATATGCACTCTCATTTAAATTTTATATAAATTTCGGGCGCTCATTGTGTAATTGATAAGAAAACTTCATTCGTTAAATTACGTGTCTTTATTCGTTTTGTTGACGCTTACTATACAACGTACGAGCATTACCTACCTTAAATTAGTCGGCGCTATTAGATCTTCGTCGAAAACTTTACTCTCCTGGCAACTCCAATACCATACCCTCTACACAAGTTAGTTGAGTTTCTTTCGTTTTCTTCGTCCAGTTAAACCTACCTCATCATGACGTTTCGTTTTTTTTCCTCATTCCACCAAACGTCTGTTGACTGATTTACACAACATTTTTATTGTTCGTTCCGCATCTACAATATTATTTCGAAATAAAACGATTTACAATTTAATTAATTAAACAGATATTCAATCTGATCCTTTTGTTTATTGTAAACCTTCTTATACCCCGTAACTTGTTTTCTAATAACCATTTCTTAACCCCCAAAATAAAGATCAAAGTTCAATAAGCTACGCAAAAAGGGACAAAAAAGACAACAAAAAAAATCTATGTGCAAAGTAACGAAAGCTGTACCAGTATAAATTAGACAACTCGGTTGCCGAGAAGTTCTTGATCATGTCTGCGAAAAACATTGATGGTGGTAGCCCAGATGCCGGCTCTGAGGAACCTTCATTTTTCATTTCGGTTATCAATGAAATCATGTACAGTCCCATGAACTTGGCTCTGGTGGCCGTCATTGCATTCCTTGTCTATAAAATCATCAAAGACCGCATCGAAGTACCACACAGCGATGTTAAACCACAAGAGCCGGAATTGCCTAAACTGCGACGTGATTTCACTGTGAAAGAACTTCGAGAATTCGATGGAACTCAACCAGATGGAAGAGTCTTAATAGCAGTTAATGGCAATGTATTTGATGTGACTAAAGGAAAGAAATTCTACGGACCAGGTGAGTAATAAGAGTAATTTCACAAAAAACACATATTTCCTATTTTATTTTCCTTTTTCAACACCTACGCACTTGCAAAATCTTCCCACACCAATTTAGTCGTATTGGAATTGGTACTGGGACTGATTTGTACTTGTCCATATGTTGGATGTGTCGGTAAGCACGCAATTACGAGTAAAATGTTGCACCCGGGTGAAAACACAAAATCTTAAAGTGAAATTTGTTCGTTTGTTGTTGTTTTCCTTCATTGGCTCGTCACCGTTAGCGAACAAAACTTTCCCTACATTTGAGTATTTTCTCTATTGTCTACAGTTGCAAAGTGAAGAAACAAAAAGAAAAGAAAAATTTATTTTCAATCGAAATGTCTATTGCACCTTGAACTATTAACCAAAGTCAACGGTGAAACAAATTTCGTGTATGTATGTACATATTATAGTACATAAATAATGTACGAGTAGAACAAACGTTGTTCAATAACAAAATGAAGATAAAAACGAAAAATGTATAAGCGTAGAATTCAGATAGTGCGTCTGTCGGTTGGTCCGGACAGACGGAATGAACGAACCTATGTACTATGTACAAGTGAATGTGTCTCTCGTTTGGAGCCCTAGCTACAGTCATGCCACTCACAATCTTGGTGAGCTATCATTTGCACTGAATTCAAACCGCTTAATTTGACCATTCTCACCTTACTCAGCTAGGTACCTAATACCTATATTGAATGTACAATTAATGTATCAATGTATCAGTGCTTTGCAATCAGAAAACTAATACTCATACAACCAAATCAACAACAAAAACAGTGTATAGAAAAAAATCCCTCAACAAATGAGTACAATTTTTTTTTTTTTTTTGTAAACAAATGTTTGAGAATTTCACACTTTAAGCTAAAAGTTTGTTGCTGAGTTAAAAAAGAAAATGCTATATCTTAGTAGTAGATAATGTATGCTCGATTCAAAGTGATTCAAAATTGGACTCTCCGTATGGACCACTTAAAACGTAGTCGTGATCAACATTTACATGAAATAATTTTTAAAAAGTAAATGGCCAGCATTGATATACGAGTATGAAGTCAAAAGAGAACAGAATTCGTTGTTGAGCGGTTTTCACGTACCCATTGTACAGAGCTTTGTGATTTTGGCTTATCTTTAATGTAAAAGTGGAATTTTTCCGAGATTTGCAACAAGATTTCCTCTTTTCGCATCAGGTTCAAGATTACACGACCTTGATGGCACTCGAAATTCTAAAACTCTGCACAAACCATTGAATATTTGGTATTTTAAAACTCCTCCTGTATCCGCGAATAACTATATAATACGATCTACAAAACTACGAGTGATTTCGAGCGGTTGTAAGATTCGAAAAATCTCACCTCTTGTCATGTTGCATTTGTGAAGATATCCAATACTATCTTCTACCGGAATTGTGAATAACAAAAAATGATGATTTCCAACTCCGGAGTGGATAGGAACTTTAAAATGAAGAAGCATAAGTGTCACATGACAAAAACAACATGAAATGGATGTGTTCAATACTTCATCCATAATGAATGCTCTTTTTCAAAGATGGATGAAATGCCATTGGGTGTCTTAAGGAAACGTATAAAATGAATTAAATGTATAGCTCAGGACACTGAAATTATCAACTGTTCAGAATTCATTGGATTGGACGAATATGATATGTTAAGTGAACGAACAGAAATATTCCGACCCGGGAAGCCTTCAAATCCATCTCAAAGAGACATGGCCGTAAAGAAAGCGTTTGCCTTTGTAGTGTCCTCGGAGGAAAAGCACAATACAGTAGTTGTTTCCAACAAGAATGCTTTTAAAGAGTATGAAATTCATGAAATTGTCTATTTGTGTTACTTTTACCAATAGGGCATCGCAGATACCTTCAATGAAATGCAGCTCTGTTGTACACTCTATTTTCCTGAATTCATAGAAGAGCAAATGCTATTCCTCCTGTTATTTTTATTCAGAATTTACTTTGTACTTGATCGCTTTATACGGTTTGATAGCGTCGTGATAAAAGGGCATAATACGCCTGTCTATTCGATACGATTCGATATTGCTTTTAAACTTTCTTAAATTCGATTCGAAACTACTGTAGTCTAAAATTCGGTATAACAGGTATGTCGCCATGTTAAGCGAATTTTCGATAGGGATAGCTATCAAATGTACGAGTATATGGCATTTTTCTTTAGTTAGGATATCCAATCCATCATGAAAAGAGTCACGGCTGAGTTAAACGTCGATCAATAAATTTATATTCATGCATACGCTTCTGGGCAATACCCATTCAGTGTGGCCTCGTACTGTGTACACCTTCTTCAAGAAATAAGACCGAAAATCACGTTACGGTCAATGAAGACATTACCGAACCATGCCAAACGAAAATTTCATTAAAAATATGGATGGTATTGATTGATCTGGATTAGATGTTAGTATTCCCAACATGTCATACGACAACTCATTTATTCAAATGGAAATTTAGGAAGAACATGATTTTACGAAATGTATATGTCAATTGGCTCCGGGATATTGCTCGATTATTTTGACACGTGAAAAAATTGGTTTATGCGAATAAACCTTTATTTGAAAGCCAATATTGTGACTGTCTATGACTGACTATACGATGTTTAGTATTATATTTATCTATATCAGCATACAGAAAGTATTTTAGACGACTAGCACAAGTTTCGCCCTTACTACAAGGGTGAATGTGGTTCGCCACTGTAAAGAATCCATTGAGGCGGGAACTAATTTAAAACCCGTTTTTGTATTTATCTATTTTATAACATTATAAAGGGTCCGCCATCTAACGTTTTTTTTTCAACTAGTGCTTATTTCGTGAATGGTAACACTTAGCTCATGTCTGATTTGACAGATAATTAGTTTTATCCTTCCGGTTAATAATGGAAAATAATTTCATTCAAATGGCTGCCTCGGCTGGCCATGCAGTAGCCTACACGATCGGTCCAATTTTTAAGCACATTATCGATTGTGTGCAGCTGTATTTCACCAATGGCTTCACGAATATTGTCCTTTAAAGCGTCAATTGTCTCTGGCTTGTCGGCGTAACACTTATCTTTTACGGCACCCCACAAATAATAGTCCAACGGTGTCAAATCGCAGCTCCGAGGTGGCCAAACGACATCAGCTCTTCGGCTGTGTGGCACGCAAATGTTGCCAATATCCTCCTCTTCAATTTTTGTGAACAAAAATTCGTTCAACATGGCCCGATAACGATCGCCATTGACTGTATCGGATACTCCTTGCTCGTTTTCGAAGAAAAATGGACCAAAATCCGCACCAAACAGTGACTCGTTTTGGGTGTATCGGCTTTTCAATGTATGCGTGCGGGTTTTCTGTGCCCCAAATGCGACAATTTTGCTTCTTTACATACCCGCCAAGATCAAAATGAGCTTCATCTGAAAAGATGATTTTTTTGGCAAAATCGGCATCTTCTCTAAGTCGATCGCAGGCCCACTTAGCGAAGCGAAAACGCATTGGATGGTCATTTGGCTTCAACTCCTGAACCAATTGGACTTTGTATGGCGTCATACCAAGGTCTTTATGCAAAATTCGTCTCAATGATGTCTCCGAAATGTTCAATTGTTGAGAACGACGGTGAATTGATGTTGATGGCGCTTCACGCACACTTTCTGCTACAGCAGCAATATTCTCGGGTGTACGCACTGTTTTTGGCTTTTCACGCTTTGGTTTATCGATGAGGATGCCAGTTTCTTTCACTTTTTTCACAAGATAACGAACATACGGAGCTGACGGTGCTTCTCTTCTTCCAAACTCCGTACGCAATTTTCGCACACATTCTGCAACATTACCATGATTTTCAAAGTAATATCGCAATATTTCCCAGCGTTGTCCAAGCGTATGCACAACCATATTCGTTCAGCGGAAGGATAAAACTAATTATCTGTCAAATCAGACATGAGCTAAGTGTTACCATTCACGAAATAAGCACTAGTTGAAAAAACAAAAACGTTAGATGGTGGACCCTTTATATGAGGGACAGCTCACTAGCTCCAAAAGTAACAAATTTTCTTATTATGCAACAATGAGCATGAAAATCAGTCTTTCTATTTCGAAAAGTTTGTCTTTCTATAAATGTTTGTGTTGTTTTTACTGCACTTTGTTTTTATTTAATATTCACAATTGGCTTCGAGCTCAGTTAACTTTCTTCATATGGTTCGTTGTAAACAAGTGTTAGGCGCTTTGGTAACTTGCATAGCTTTTCGTATGATTTCTTAATTCTGGCCAACAGTTAGGCTTTGTTATTGAATGTTATATAACTTCATCGTTTAGCAATGATGATGAAATTGTACAATGTAAGCCATCTTTCACACATATTAAATTATCACCCGGTTAACATGCCAGCAATTAATTTAGTAGTAGAATTCCTATGCGAACCTTCAAAACTTGCCCAAGTGATTCATGGTTATTGTGCCTCAGTGTTAATATACTTGTTTATATATTGTGCTTGACTTCGTTCGTCTCTCAACCGATGTATGTAGGTGATAATGAAACAAAACGTTTCTTATTGCGTTTCAGAAAATTCATGTTCAGTTTTTTTTATGGGGTTAACGTGATTATTTGAGAAAACAAAAAAGAAATATATAAAACTTTACTTTGGAAAAATTTATTTGCATAACTATAATAGGTTGGTCGAGACGACAATTGTAATGTATTCAACGTTTGATTCGTAACTTCAAACCAACAGGACGGTTTGATGTAACGAACCGAGAAGGAGAATCGCTAATCTTAGCGGTTTGATCAAGGTATCATTTATGTTAATCAGGTGTGCTTATCAAAGCGATGAACAACATGTAAGCGGAGCTATCAGTCGTTTGAATATAAACAAATTCTTTTAATCTGTTTGTCCGATTATGAATGCAATGAACGAAAAATTCGAAATTACAAAAACAATGTTTTATGTACTATTTTTTGTTTTTCATATTGTACATGTATGTAGTATCAGTCAAAAATGATCCTAATCTGACAGAAAGACTATCGATCGTTTATAATCTGTTAGTCTGGTAGTCACTTGGTTTCCTGAAAATTGTTTTTTGTTTCCATGTGAAGTGGTTGTGTATGTATTTTAATCTTTTATACGGTGTTGTTGTATATATGTAGTAGTAGTGTTGCTCTATAATTAATTCATTTTATTAGACATGTAGTTAATTATATGTTAATTAAATCCATTAAAAATGGATCGTAGGGGCCTCAGAATATCTATAACACATTTCGGCCGATCTTAGCTAATAAGGAACTTTTGGTTGAAACAAGTCCCCGCAAAATGGCTTGAAAGCTTTTAGGAAATCCTGATTCAATCAACTGTTCCGGATCACCTTGAAGCAAAAAAAAAATCTGAACAAATAAATGCTATACGAGTTGAATGGTTTAAAAAAAAAAAAAAACAAGTTGTCTAACGGCTTCTGCCTAACAGTAATTACTATGTATTTCTTAATCGAATCGTAACGTACGAGGACAAGTTAATTCTGTGCTACGACCGACCGTTTGGCGCAAAGTTAATCATAAAGATAAAGAGCTGAAACATCACCTGAGCTAAAGTTAAAATGGTGACTGTTTCGTGATAAGCAGTCGGAATAATCCGTCTTAGATTTCTGAATCCAAGCGAGATTACCATAGTGATGAAGTATTGTCATAAGCATATTGGCCCAGATATTGTCACACCTATTTTCGAGATTGGCCAACAAGAAAGATCCAATCCTCATACATGACAGTGGTGGACAGCACTTTTTCAATAAAATATATGTACGAGGGGCGTTCAACATATTCTCGGTATCGGGGTGAAGCTGTGGTTGTATATATAAATTGACTTATTTATCAAGTAATACTATTATTTTAGTGCATTCATGTAAAATTTCATATAAATGTGATTATTAATTCGCGTTTTATCTCTAGTTAAACAGAATCATAATGGCAACTGAGACGATGATGGTGAAAATTGAGCATCGCGCTGTAATTACATTTCTCACTAAGCAAGGAAAAAGTCAAAAAACTATTCATGAAGAGATGGTGGCTGTTTACCAGGGTTCCGCACCTTCATTATCAACTGTGCAAAAGTGGTCAAGTGAGTTCAAGAGAGGCAGAGAGAGCATTGAAGACGACCCCCGCTCCGGTGCCCCGGCTACTGCTTGTACGGGAGAAAGCATCAAAGAAGTCGAAAAACTTGTTCTTGAGGATGCCCGAATAAAGGTGAAAATGATGGCAGAGATCACCAAGCTTTCAATTGGTACCATTCACACCATTCTTCATGACCATCTTAACCTTTCAAAGGTCAGTGCAAGGTGGGTGCCACGAATGCTCACAGCGCCTCAGAAAAAGTGAGAATCTCATGCTGTAGAGAGCTTTTGGAGATGTGTAGTGAGAACGCGGACGGTGTTATGGATCGAATTGTTACTGGGGACGAAACATGGGTTCACCACTATGACCCTGAAAGCAAACAAGAGTCCATGCAGTGGCATAAAAAAGGAACAGACCCCCCGAAGAAGTTCAAAGTCACTCCGTCTGCCGGGAAGCTCATGGCCACAGTTTTTTGGGACTCAAAGGGAATCTTGCTCATTGAGTACAAAAAAAAGGTGAAACCATCAACGCCACATCCTACGCTTCCACTTTGCATAATTTGCGGGAGGAAATTAAAAAGAAAAGACGGGGTAAACTCGCAGCGGGTGTGTTGCTTCTTCATGACAACGCTCCTGTTCACACGGCGCGAGTTTCCAAGGCTGCTGCGCAAGATTGTGGTTTCGAAGAAATCCAACACCCACCCTATAGTCCAGACCTTGCCCCTAGTGATTATTTCCTGTTTCCGGATTTGAAAACCGATACCGAAAATTCTGACGACGAGCACCATGATGCTAATGAAATTGCTAAAATATTGCAGGAGGAAAATGACGATAATGATGTGGTAGATGAAACTGCTCAATCTTTACGTAGAAGAGGACACAATCGAAAACCAGGAACTTTCTGACCCAACTACATCAAACAATTGATATGGAAAAAGAGGAATATGGTGTATGATGAAGATAAAATTGGCTTCTTGGGAAATTCTACGGCTTCAGATGAGATATCAAAACTGGAAACCCCATATCAGTGTTTCGCTCACTTTTTTACAAAAGATTTTATTAACAAAATAGTAGACCAAACCAATTTATATATAATACAAAGCAAATCCAGTTCATTCTACAAGTTTCACGGAATCTGATTTGAACAAGTTCTTTGGTATCCTGTTATACATGTCAGTACAGAAATTCCCCAACAGATCGTACTGGTCGCCAATGTTTGGATATGAAAAAATAAAGTTATCATTGCATTTTAACAACAATGAACTTCATAAGCCTGTAGGGACCGAACTGTAATTCAGCATCTGAATGAGAGGTTTGTCACAGTGCCAATGGACCAACCACTTTCCGTAGATCAGCAGATGTGCACCACAAAGATAGAACACTTTCTTAAGCAAAATCTGCCCAACAAGCTCCACAAATGGGGAATTAAGTTATGTCTTCGTGGCAGTTTGATAGGATATGCCCATACACTTGAAATTTACTCTGGACAAGAGAATTCAGAAAGACTTAAAGATGAATAAGATCTTGGTGCGACAGGAAATGTTGTAGTTCGCTTGCTTCGTGAAGTACCTAAAATGCAGAACCATATCATACAATATATTTTGATAATTTTTATACTTCCTTACAATTAGTATATTTTTTGGCTAAACAAGGGGTTCACACTGTGAGAACTGTGCAAAAAAAACAGAATTCCACATAATAAATTGCCAGAAAAAAAGAATTCATGAAGAAATCGGTACCCAGGGAAGTTATGAAGAGAGTTTCTACGCAAGATGGTATAGATGTGAGTTGTGTAGCTTGGAGGGACAATGTTATCTGTTATCTACGTATTCTGGAGCATTGCCCGTGACTGAAGTCAATAGGTATGACAAATCAAAAAAAGAAAAAATTGGTGTTACTTATCCACTTATTGTCCAAGAATAGAATAAACACATGGGGGGAGCAGAAACCATATAATAATGAGATCTAAAAAGTGGTACTTGCGTATTTTTTTTTCATTTGTTTGATTTAGCAGTTATAAATTCTTGGATTGTCTACAAAAAAAAAATTGCTCGAGAAAGAAATCAAACAAAAAAGAGTCTGCTTACATTGAGCAAATACAGAAATGAGTTGGCCATTGTGCTACGTAAGAAATGAACCATTACAGATGCGAAAAGGGGCCGTCCAAGCAGCAGTACCCTTGAACAAGAGTCAGAGGCAAAAAGAAGAAATGGTTCTGCAACTCCTCCACCTCCTTAGGACATAAGGAAAGATGGTTTTGAACATTGGCCAAAAGTAGGTGGATCACTCAGGTGCAAATACCCTGGATGCAAAGGATATTCCACAGTCTCATGAAGTAAATGTGGAACTAATTTGTGCCTTAATAAAAATAATAATTGTTTTTTGTTTTGAACTATCATCAGCAATTTTATTTTTTATTTAGTTAGTACTGAGCTCATACTGTTTTTTGTTTTTACTTATTTCATGCTATTTATTTATACTGGGATTTTTCAAAATAATTTTCCTTTAATCTGGAGCACGGATTACAGCCCCGAGATTTATCTCACAAAAAAAGCAAAAATCATGCAAAGAAGGGTTAAACTTTTTTGGAAAATTTTAAAGAGAGATAAATAACAATCTTAGCGGTTATTTCCCTGCATGGGTTGCTATCAACATTTAATGAGGAAACTAATGTAGTTCAACATGTTTTTTAGTTGCCCCCAAAAATAATATTTTTCGGACCATGGTAGGGCATCGAACGCCTAACCTTCTGATCTGAAACCAGCAAATACTATCATTTGAACCACGGCCATCCACCACGTGTAGCAAAACAACTCGCGTATAATGTGGCTCCGCATATAAGGACGTGAATAGCAAAAGAGGAGTGAAAAACATAGGTAAGAATGAGAAACCCCCAATCGAGGAAATAGGGAGGTGCTATTCGAGAAACAACGTTCTAAAGTTTGGCCAAAAGGTCAAAAGAGTGTGTCAAGTCAGTAGGAGCCTAACAGATATGTGTAGAAATAGCAATAAAATTTAATAGTAGTCTCGCAGTATGCAGACTGTAAAACGACGGAGGAACGAACCATTCATTTCATTCAGCGATGAAAACTAAGGTTGACAAACGCCCTACCAAAATAAAGTGTTGACATTGTGACTTATCGGCTTCTGTTCTATAGAGCTTACATCTGGTATTTCGAAAGTAACTGCTGATTTCGAAGAATTTTAATATAATATTTACACAGGGGTGTTGTTAAGCGAATAGCGATTCAGCTAATGAAAAATCTACTTTCTTCTTCTTCCTCTGCTTCTGCTTGAGCTTTACAGCATTGGAGTATTTTTAAAGTATACCATAACTTTTTAGCTGAAAACGTAATTTATTTGTGTATTTATAGTTTATTGTATTGGTCCCAATTTTAATCCCTGTGACACATTAAGCGCACTTTGCTTTTCTTGGGAAAACGTATTGGATACGGGTGCCATCACTTTAATCGTTCTTCCTGTCAGGTAGTTTTCCAGCCAGTTTAATACACTAGTCAACCAATTAAGACTTTCAAGAACTTTTTCATGGCAAAGCTTGCCATAGGCTTTAATAAAGTCTACGATCTTCGCGAGTATGTGGTGATTTTATTTAAACACAATGTTGTTCTTATATTAGATTTCGTTGTTGTTATTTTCATTGTTTTATACTGCTGTCAAGCATGTTATGGTGTTCAGTCTTTGTTTTGTTGGTTATTTGCAGTTCATATTTTTATATTTCTTGACTTTTATCAGAATGTTCCTTCATTTGCATTTCTATTCCAAATGCTTCAGTTCCAAAGCTATTTCTGATTTGTCTCGTGTATTTTGTAAGATCATCAAAAAGAGTAGTTTATTGATTTACGTATTGTAAAATGTTTGTGTGGGTACAAATAATAGAACTTATTCTTTTCAATACAAATCCCTTTATTCAGTACAGTTATAATTCACTATTTAATTGTTTCTCTCAGTACAATTCAATTTCTCAACCACATATACTTTTCTTATCTTTTACTTAAACCACTTAATCACTTCTTCTAATTAACACTTCAAATTCAACTTTGGAACTGACTTGCATACCTTTGGGATGCTGGTATTTATACTCGAATGACATACTTCGAGAACAATCCTCGCCATCTAGCGTCCCATACAATTTCCAATTTGCTAGAAAATTCGATTCCACTCTCCAGTCGAGACTTTGTTATTCCAGTATTGAAATCTTCTGGTCTTCGACATTTTCTGCTAGATGTCGCTGCTCACATTTAAGTGGTTATCACATTGCTCTCTCCCTACAGTTGTTCGTCCCGAACAACTTCGTCATTCAGCATCCCGTTGAAATGACACATTCTATCCAAATGGACCACTTTAAATTTTCCTCGATCCCCACGCTGGATCCGGTAGACAACGTCATTAATGCGGGTTATCACCTTGTATGGACCTTCCCAGTCCTGTTGCAATTTTGGTGATTTACCTTTCTTACGCTGAGGATTATACAGCCAAACCAGATCTCCTTCGTTGAAACCGGAAGATTTCGCCTTGATATCGTACCTAGTTTTCATGCGGCTGCTTGCTAGCTTCATCTTTTCTCTGGTGTCTTCATGCAATTTACGAATCCTGCTGCGTAAGTCATTCACGTACTCGTTCACCTCTTTGGGCTCCGTCGGTGGGGATCCGAATTTTGCTTCACTTGGCAACCGAATTGTTTGACCAAATAAGATCTCGGATGGTGTGTGCCCTGTTGAGCTATGGACCGCGTTTCGGTAGGCCATTAAGAAGAGGGGTATGTGTCGATCCCAATCCCGCTGGCAGTTGCTGACAACCTTAGATAGATGCTCACTCAAGGTCCGATTGAATCGCTCGACCATTCCATCAGATTGAGGGTGTAGTGACGTTGTCCTTGTCTTTCTTATTCCCAAATATTGGCATATTTCCTGGAAGACTTTTGATTCAAAGTTTCGCCCTTGATCAGAGTGCAGCTCCATTGGGACCCCAAATCTGCTCACCCAGTTGTTGACTATCTGTTCGGCTACGGTCTTAGCCTCTTCATTTGGGATGGCAAACACTTCCGGCCACTTACTGAAGTAATCCATGACTACGAGAGTATATCGGTTTCCATTAAAGGTTTCGGGAAACGGCCCAGCGATGTCGATGGCTATTCGTTCGAAAGGTGCTCCGACATTGTATTGTTGCATTTGTCCACGTGGCTTTGCTTTTGGACCCTTGGTAGCCGCACACCTTATGCACTTTTTGCACCAATTCTCGACATCTTGTTTAGCGCTTAGCCAATAGAAGCGTTCCCTTACCTTTTCCAACGTCTTGTTTATTCCCAAATGGCCTCCTGAGATTCCGTCATGTATTTCATGGAGTACTTGGCTGACTCTGGAACGTGGCACTATTAGCTGCATACGAGATGTTTTCCCATCTGCACTTTCCCATTTTCTCTTCAGCAATCCATCTTGCACAAAAAGCGAGTCCCACTGTGCCCAGTATGCCTTCAGAATTTGGCTCCGATCTGATATCTGCTGCCAGCTTGGTCTTTCCTCGTGTTCCTTCCAGGCCAATATTGGTTCGATGTCATTGTCTGCCTGTTGGGAGGAACGGATTTCGTCTATACTCCAACCCTCTATTGGCTCAGTCCTGATCGTTTGGATAGTTGCCTGATGTTTCGCTTCTTTACCACTGACTACCTCTGCTGGGAGGCTTTCTTTGCCTTGTTTTACCTGTGAGACTGGGATAATTACCCTGGAGTCGTCGACTCCTGCTACAGACTTCTGCCCCGCGAAGTAACCATTTCCTAACTGATGGCTTCTGGAAATTTGACTGCTTTCTTGGTAGCCGTTTCTGCCGGTTTTTCTTTCTATTTGCCTGTAGCCCCAGTGCAGGCAGCCTTCTCGTCGTACCGGTTCTTTACAATGCCCTTGCAAATGTCCTACTTTATCGCAGTTCCAGCAGCGCATCCTTCGTCTCTCCCGTGGGATATTTCGTTGCATGGTAGTTGGTCTTGAGCAGGAGCATTCACCAGATACTATTTCCCTTACGCATTCCTTTGGAAGCCTGATTGGATGCTTCCATCGCCAGAGCGAAGGCAAGTGCTTCAGCAAGGGTTCTTTTCCCGGCCATCCTTACTGCTGATTGTAGCTTCAAATCTGCAATTCCTCCAATGAATGCGTCCTTTGCCATTTCGTCGATTATTTCTTGGCCTGCTACTCACGTCTGCTTGGAGCTGTTGCAGTGTTTCTCCTCGTTGCTGCATACGGCCTTGCAATTGAATCTTGTAAACTTCCCGCATGTGGCTATCCCCAAACCGTTTCTCGATAGCCTGCACTAAAACCATATAGTCTCTATTCTTTTCGATATCGATTGTTTGTAACAATTCTGCCGCAGGACCACGTAAGGCCATCGCTAGGGCAAAGCACTTTTCCTTATTGTCCCATTCGTTTGCACAGGCAGCCATTTCAAACTGCTTCTTATAAGTAGACCATGAGGTCTGGCCATCGAATGAGGGAGGCTTCAACTCTTTTCTCCTTGGACCGCTTAAAGAACATTCTCGCAGTTTCAGTTTTCGCACTGTGTCGAGCTCTTTTGTTAGTTGCTGAACTTTGCTGTCCATTTCCTCGAATTTTTCGCCAACATTCTTCTCTATTCTATCAAATTTGTCATCAACGTTCTTCTCTATTCTTTCAAATTTGTCATCGATTTCTTCGAATTTTTGCTGGAGAATGTTCTTTTGTTCTTCCAGATTATTCTTTTGTTCATCCATTTTCTGTTGAAGACCGTGCAGATTGTTGGTTTGTTCGTTGAATTTTTGTTCAATGCTGCTCTTCTGCTCGTCTAGATTTTTCTTTTGTTCATCCAGCTTTTGTTCGAGGCTATTCTTTTGTTCGTCGAGACTGCTCTTCTGTTCGTCCATTTTTTGTTCCAGACTGTTCTTCTGTTCTTCCAGATTTTCCTTTTGTTGGTCGAGACTGTTCTTCTGTTCGTCCATTTTTAACAAGAGGAGTTGTATCATCGCAGCCATATCATTGCCGGTACTTGTCTGTTCATCCTCGTCAACATCAAAGGAATATGCATCAGGATCATGACCCTCGTTGTTCAAAGCCTCCTGAAGTCTGAGCACCAGGTCACTTTTTCCTCCACTGGCGCTGAGGCTTCTCTTGTTCAACTCGGATTTGAGTTGGACGAGGGTCAACTGCAATAGTTTTCGACCCATTCTAGCTTTTTCAAATAGTCAGAAAACACCGGTTTTTTTTTTTTTTTTTTTTTTACACACAATAAGTCCTATCCTACTTCTGACACCAATGTAAAATGTTTGTGTGGGTACAAATAATAGAACTTATTCTTTTCAATACAAATCCCTTTATTCAGTACAGTTACAATTCACTATTTAATTGTTTCTCTCAGTACAATCCAATTTCTCAACCGCTTATACTTTTCTTATCTTTTACTTAAACCACTTAATTACTTCTCCTAATTAACACTTCAAATTTCACTTTAGAACTGATTTGCATACCTTTGGGATGCTGGTATTTATACTCGAATGACATACTTCGAGAACAATCCTCGCCATCCAGCGTCCCATACAATTTCCAATTTGCTAGAAAATTCGATTCCACTCTCCAGTCGAGACTTTGTTATTCCAGTATTGAAATCTTCTGGTCTTCGACATTTTCTGCTAGATGTCGCTGCTCACATTTAAGTGGTTATCACAGTATTCTTTTTTGGTTGCTTAACATATGTTAATTTAGAATTGTTCCATATCTGTAAATAGCGTTTGAGAAATTCATTATGGTAATCAATCAGGGCCTGTCGCTTCTCGATTTTTCCGCGCTCTTTCATCTTCTTAAATTACAAATTACATGCAATTACATGCGGCGGAAAGGTAGATCCTCCACTGATGTACTGTCAAAATTTCATGAAGTGACAGTATACTCGTATTTGTGAGATCGGTACAAAAATTAACATCGAGCAAAAATTTCTCAGTGTTCAACATTCGAAGGACATTATCAAGGATGCCAAAAAGAACAAATACTTAATTTAATTGTGACTGGTGACGAAACGTAGTGTTTTCAATATAATCGAGAAATCAGGCGTCAAAAGTGACGACAATGTTAATTTGCTTTTACGATCCCAAGAGGACATTGTCCACAAAGTGTTCATTTCACCGGGCCAAACACTTAATGCGCACTTCTATCTTGGTGTTTTGAAGCTTTTGGTGCATCGTATTCGTCGTATTCGACCAGGATATCGCGCAGAACGAATGCGCCATCTCATGGGTCGACATTTGTGACCGATTTTTTGGTTAAAAATCGCAATTTAACTGTCAATCATTCTTCGCGCACCTCTTCGGAAAAAATGCATTTGCCTATGAAACGAAAGCGTTTTGTAAACGTAGAAGCAAGAAAGAAGGACATCCTGGACTCATTTGTATCGTATTGAGTCGGAGAGGACCATTTTGAATAAAAAAAAATCGGTTTTACCAAAAAAAAAAAACTGTATGTTGTTCTTATTTTTAAAAAGTCCTGTTTACTTTGAAACGCATATCTTGTATATCTTGTCCCCTGATCCTGATTTGACAGATAATTAGTTTTATCCTTCCGGTTAATAATGGCTTCACGAATATTGTCCTTTAAAGCGTCAATTGTCTCTGGCTTGTCGGCGTAACACTTATCTTTTACGGCACCCCACAAATAATAGTCCAACGGTGTCAAATTGCAGCTCCGAGGCGGCCAAACGACATCAGCTCTGCGGCTGATAATGCGATCTTCAAAAACAGGGCGCAAAACATCGAGTGTAGCTTCGGCTGTGTGGCACGTAGCGCCGTCCTGTTGAAACCAAATGTTGCCAATATCCCCCTCTTCAATTTTTGTGAAGAAAAATTCGTTCAACATGACCCGATAACGATCGCCATTGACTGTAACGGCCACTCCTTGCTCATTTTCGAAGAAAAATGGCGAAATTATGCCTCTGGACCAAAATCCGCACCAAACAGTGACTCGTTTTGGGTGTATCGGCTTTTCAATGTATGCGTGCGGGTTTTCTGTGCCCCAAATGCGACAATTTTGCTTGTTTACATACTCGCCAAGATCAAAATGAGCTTCATCTGAAAAGATGATTTTTTTTGGCAAAATCGGCATCTTCTCTAAGTCGATCGCAGGCCCACTTAGCGAAGCGTAGTTCAAGCGTATACACAACCATATTCGTTCAGCGTAAGGATAAAACTAATTATCTGTCAAATCAGACATGAGCTAAGTGTTACCATTCACGAAATAAGCACTAGTTGAAAAAAAAAACGTTAGATGGCGGACCCTTTAGTTGGTATTTTTCGTCCTATAAAAGACATCGCTGTATTCCTTTCTTGCTGAGTACAGTCCGCGATGGGGCTGGGTCCCAACATATAAACCTCCTCAGTTTGGGCGGTCTGTGGTCAACTGGTTGCCGTTGCGTGCTCTGAGGTGGTTGTGGTCCGCTTCTATTTGTATGCCCCACTTAAAACTTCGTCTTTTCTTTATTTTTAGAGTACTAGAGACTGTTTTATATAGAACGATGTAGATTAGTTTATATTTTTTTTATGAACGTCGAATCTATCGTCACTCTGCGTCGTTCTACGTCTTCACATTTTTTTTGCCATATCTGATATTGTTCTCAGTATTGAGTATTAAAATTTCGCTTGTCGTTCATTCTGCTTTCGGTTGGTGGTTTCCGCTGCAAAGGTGTTTTTTTGCTCGACTCCGTTACTCGTATAACTTGTCTTATCTCGAACCAAGTTGAATTGATATTTTCGTCGTAACAATTTTAAATGATTCCATTTCCAAAAAAATTGGATTTATGGCGCTAAAGATCTTGAAAAGCGTTGCAAACGTAAAATAAGTTGATGCTATTTTTTTGTGTTTCAAAATCAAAACCTAAGAGAATTTGTTTATTCCAAAAAAAATTTAAAAATCAACATATCTATCAATGCAAAGCGCGTGTAAATTGTAGAAGTACTCATATTTACATTTGAAATAAAAGTTTACACATAAAACATTTAAATTTCAAATTCGTGAATTCTGAGGAATCTCAAGGTCTTTATTATTCTATGGTCTATTTTAGCCTTATCTGGAGCGAGACGGTACGTTTTCAAGTCTATACACATCTGAATATGAATTCGTGAGATCGCACCAACTGATATTGAATTGAAATCTAAACTAATCAATCGTGGCGGGTGAATCTCATGCTTTTGTGAACTGTTAAGTTTATGATGCCTGCGTTTACTTTTTTTAATGATTGCCCACATGCGAGTAGGGAAGTGTGACTCTTCAAAAAATTGTTCAAGTCATTCTGGTATGCTTAAGTTTACGTTGCATGCTAAAGACGAATTAGGAAATGATTTTAATTTTTTTAGTATATTTCTAAGTATGTACATATTTAAATCAAATAACATCTATTGTTAATAGCGTAGTTCAGCAATCGCAACAGCACACTGCGGTCAAATAGCATTTCAGTCAAAACGTGTGTACTTCGTATCCAAATATTTGTTTGTTTTAAATTAATTACTTTATTTTCGTGTAAATAATTTAATATTCAACAAACGAATATCAAAATAGCTAAGTTATTCCAGAAACGACTTTAATTTAATACGAATTTCGTCTGTGTGTTAAATTTGACGTCAGTTGAGCTTTTTATTGTATGTACGAGTATGTACCTTACCTCAATTTTAGTTGGTTGTGTTGCAGACCAAAATATTGATTTTTTAAGTTGTTTTCTTCTTTTATTACCCTTCCACGAATATACGTTACTATTGCGCCGCTTATGGGATTGGTCATCGCTATAGTTAGTGTTTTGTTCTTAAGAATGCATACATTTGTCTTTTTAGGGTAGAAAAATCAGCTTGTTTCATTTACCCTCATCATGTCCATCTTGTGGAGGTATGTGGAGCCCCATTGTTGTTATCAAAAAGAGTCTTCAAGTTCCAGAAGCCAATTATTGTCTGTTTTCGTTAGTTAGCCCTTATTAGAGGCATAGTTATACGTTTCGAGACAACAGTATTTCTTAGACCACAAATAAAGTGACATTTATTATATTTTTTGCCTCTTAAAACTGCTTTGAAATTTGTTTTTTCTTTGTTTTTTTTTTTAGCGAACCAAGATTCTTGAAAATTGTTGCCCTTCACTAGGTCAGTACTACTCATTTGCAATTAAAACCTTATCTTAACTTATATATCAGAAAAATATGAAAAAAAACGTCCGACATTTTGCCCTAGTGAATAAAAAAACACATTTTTATACCTTCTGGGTTTTTCTGAAATGCTCTTTTTTCGAGAGAATTTATTTTTAAGAAATCTCTGTATAAGAGAGTCCGATGCGTTTCAGTAGGCTTTCCTCAATCTATGATTACGGTGTAGTATAATTAGGACTAGCAATTTTTTAGTTATAGCAGCGTAATTGGTTGTTGTACTTCAGTCCTTATGACACGATCTACTGAAGCTATTAATAGATGGAGTACAATTAGGAATCAGCAGCGCCTTCAGAACATTAAAGTTCCACACATTCAAGATGCAAATCGTGCAGAGTCTTAACGAAGATGAGTATTTTTGGGGCAAACAGCAAGAACGATTGGAAACGTAATCATATTTACGAGTTTCCGTTTCTTTGCAGTGAAGTAAGCTATAGTCTCAATGGAGAAGTTTAGAACGATTTTTCCGAGTAAATATATAGATATATAGATATATATATATCTATATATATATATCTATATATCTATATATATATAGGTATAGGTATATACAGTTAGTCAAAAAATTATTCACACCCCCCATAAAGAATTACAAATTATTCAATATCTTTAAAAAAACAAATTCAATTTTTTCGAAAAAAATATATTTGTTTAGTAATTCGATAACAATTTTGATTTAAGTAAAAGTAATAAAGAAAAAATTATAATACTAAATATACAATATAAAATAAGAAAGACCTCCCTTTTTTACGCCAAAAAAATATTCACACCCCATACATTAAATTCTAATTTTCGGGTCGCCTGGTTATTATTTTTATTTTTAAAAGAGAGCGTGTAGTGATCAGTTTATTTTAAGCCGGTTTTAAGTCTAAAAGTATTAAAAATGGTCAAAGGAAAGGAAATTTGCCATGATATTCGGCAAAAGATTGTGAATTTTCATAAGAAGGGATTGGGATATAAAAAAATAAGCAAACATCTTCAAATTAATAAAAATACAATAGCATCTATTGTGAAGAAGTATAAAGAAACTGGAAAAATTAAAAATCTCGGTGGCAGGGGGCGTAAAAGAAAAACAACGACCAAAATTGATGAAGTTATTTTGAGAGAGGTCAAGAAAGATCGACGAATATCAGCAAACAAAATCGCAGTTGACATTGAAGATGGATTTAACGTTAAAGTTACAAGTCAAACCATTAGAAACCGCATAAATGCGGCAGGGTACAAAGGAAAAGTTGCAATTAGGAAGCCATTCATTTCCAAAAAGAATGAACAACGAAGACTTGAATGGGCTAAAGAAAAAGTGCTTTGGTCTCCTGAGGACTGGAAAAAAGTTATTTGGTCGGATGAAAGCAAAATTTCACTTTTTGGTTCTGACGGTATAACACGCGTTTGGAGGAAGCAAGGAGAGCGTTTTAAAAAAGAATGTTTACGACCCACTGGTAAACATGGTGGAGGTAAGAATCTTCTCCCATTTATTATGGTATCCATGATATTTTATTCGTACATTTTACTTAGGAAACCGAATGATTTGGGGTTGCATGTCTTGGGGCGGCTGTGGAAATCTAAATTTCATCGAAGGAATTATGAGAAAGGAAGATTATCTCCAGATTTTGCAAGACAATTTGCTTTCAAGCGCTGAATTGTTGGGAATTGATGACAACTTTGTATTCCAGCAAGACGGAGATCCAAAGCATACCGCCAAAATCGTTTCCAAATGGTTTTCCCACAACAATATTAATGTATTTGATTGGCCTCCTCAGTCACCAGACCTCAACCCGATTGAGCAGTTATGGGCTATTGTGAAAAAACGGGTTGCAAAGTCTAGGCCTTCAAACATCGCCAATTTAAAAACTGTGATTGAAAATGAATGGAGAAACATAGCGCCGGATATTACAAATAAGTTGGTTGAATCTATGCCGAAAAGGTGTCGTGCTGTAATACAGGCCAAAGGCGGGCACACTAAATATTAAATGTGCGGTGTGAATATTTTTTTGGCGTAAAAAAGGGAGGTCTTTCTTATTTTATATTGTATATTTAGTATTATAATTTTTTCTTTATTACTTTTACTTAAATCAAAATTGTTATCGAATTACTAAACAAATATATTTTTTTCCAAAAAATTTAATTTGTTTTCTTAAAGATATTGAATAATTTGTAATTCTTTATGGGGGGTGTGAATAATTTTTTGACTAACTGTATATATTTCCTCGCCTCGCCGGTCCCCATACCACGCGAATTTTTTATTTTTATTTTTTTGTGAATGTGCTTAATCTCCATGGCTTACAATAACAACTCTAAAACGGATCATACCCTGCAAGAAGATATCCGCCATGAAGTGCCGGCTATACGGTTTAATATCACAAATGAAAGGATTCCGTTTCAAAAAGAAAGGCAGGGTCTTCAATATAATAATTGATAAAATCGGACTTACGCTACGGTTTTCCGCAGTTTGATATATCTGATTAGATATGATCCCCTGCCAGATGGTGTGAGAGATTGAACAATTTTAAAGAGTAAAAATTATTATAATGGAAAATTGTCGGGGATCAATGGACTAGGCTATTTATTCTATTAAACCAATGAACTCGTCATCGAAAAAATGAAAATGGAAAGAATTGCTGGCATGATTGGTTTATAAGTCGGCCGATAGGAGGTATAATAGATAGGTATAAAATCGTTGTTCCTTAGCATGAGTCCAATTCATTTCACTAAACATTTTAAGTTACATCACGGCCGTTTACAGTTTAACCTATAATTTTATTTACCGATAGTGAAATAATATAATACTTATGTATATCAAGTCAAACGAATTCTCCTTTATCTTCCGTCACACAGTGGGAGTAAAATTTTACATTAATCCCATGAGTCAACATTTATTTAAGCAGCCTTATTTCCATTATTATTTTCGCATCACTGAATAAGCGATTATAGTTCTTCAATAGGTTAATTGGATATGGATGCTTGCCTCAGTTAGATTAACGTATTTGCATTTTTATTTTTCAAGGTGGACCATATGCATCATTCGCTGGTCGCGATGCATCTCGAAACTTGGCTACATTCAATGTTACACCAAATGATAGAGATGAATATGATGATCTAAGTGATCTCAATGCCATGGAAATGGACTCCGTCCGGGAATGGGAGTTGCAATTCAAGGGTAAACTTATAATTATTTTCTTTTTAGAAAGTTATTGATTAATATTTTTTCACATAGAAAAATACGAATTCGTTGGACGTCTTTTGAAGAATGGCGAACAACCTACAAACTATTCCGATGAAGATGAAGAGACAACAAATGATAAGCCAGCAGAATCTACATCTGCAACTGCTCCCGCCACTAATACTCCGCCAGCAGATAACACTGAGCCCTCTGCTGCTGAGAAGGTTTCTGCTCCTGCTCCTGAAGTTGCTGATACTGAAGGAGTTAGAAAACGCACCACCGCTACAACTAATCCAGCTATCAGCAGTGAGCATTCTGCTGCTGAAGAGGTTAAATAAAAAAAATGCCCGAAGTCTGAAGCTGGGTCCAACAACCGCCAATGGCTTCGTTAAAAATTTACTTTAAGAATAACAACCAGGAAAAAAAACTAGCGAATTAAGTTAAGTTTCATTTCTTGGATAAAAAACAAAATTTCCTAAATTTTATTACAACTACAAACCTGAGGAACTAAGTGATCTTTTCTACTCTCACATTAAAGAAATCATAACTTACGTTTGGTTTGGTTTGGTAGGCAAATTTACAAAACCCATGGTATACACAATGTCTGTTAATTTGTTTTTCTTGTTTCCATTTTTTCCTTCTGATTCTGTTTTAATTCATTTGCCTTCCTTTATTAGCATTAGTTCATAGAAGAAAATATACAATAATACATATATCGTTTTATTGCAAAATACTACCAGAAAAATACATATATGGAGTCATGAGACCGAATGAGAACAATTTTGTTTTGTACTACTAGTTTTAGAATTTTTTTTTTTTGTATACACACATATGCACACTTAATGATTTCTTTAATTTGTTTTGCACCACGCATAAAAACAACAATTGTCTTACGAGTGTGTGTAGATCATTTCCTTTTTAAATTTCTATACAAATACTTAAGAATAATAATAAAAGAAAAAGTTTAATTATATTTGTTAGTTAGGAGCATCTCGCTGTTTGTTTTTTTTTTATGTGTAAACAAGTTCTAACCATTGATGTATATAAATGTAAGATTATAAACAAAACAAAATAAGTCATTGTATTTTGAATCCTTTTCATTAGATAAAATCAGCATTGTTACAAAATTTAAGAGTGCATATCAAGCAAAATGGAATGGCTGGCTAAAGAGAGAAATTGTAAGACTTAATGAGCCTAATATTTGGATTCATTTAAAAACAAAACAAAACAAAATTTTATCAAAAAGATGAGTATTTTTGAATCTGCTTTTAAAACGGTTTCTTAGCTTGAGCATAATTTCAAAATTGCGTGCATCTTGTGGGTCCTACCACTGAGTTTATGTGTTCTTGTCTTAACATTCGTAACCTGTTTAATGTCAAATAAAAAAAATATACATGTACACAAATATGCGAAGGAGGAAGGGGGAAATAAAAACAAAAACCCCTAAAATGGAAAAACATTCGGACAAAAGGATTTATGAACTTGTGTAATTAAATTGTTTTTTTTTTTAATAATATTTGTTGCCCAACAAAACACTTTTATGTTATGGGAATATGGAATATTATTTAAGGAATGATAAATTAAAACAAAAGAGAAATATATATATATATATAAATTTGTATAATTAATGGGAAAACATTGAAGTTTTGGTTTTGAATAAGGGTTCAAAGTATTTGAACGAATTTGAATTTTGAACACGGAGACGACCTCTGTTTCAGCTTTCAGTTTTATTGGTTTTAGCTCATAATTCGGCCAAATTTTAATTAATTCTAGGCAAAGGTAGGTAGTTTTGATTTGAGATCCATTTTTATATCCACTACACCATTAAACGTAGTTATTCTTATAGCGCCGTCACTTAGATGAAGAATGAGAAATTCATCAGAATGGAGTACTACTTTCCATTTCCAATCTTAAATCCGATAATACGTTTATTGCTACACCTGCCATAAGTTTTTCTGTAGACATAAAGTGCGATATAGGTCCTTCGAACTTAATGCTGTGCTGTTTATTTGGTTTACAGTTCAGTTTCAGATCTAGGTTATTAAAACAGAGGAGATCAAAAGCTGGTGTTTTAGTCTATGTGGTTTTGCGTGGTTTAACGCCAAAGCTAGAGCTTTTGGCCCAGGTGCTTAGTTTAACAAGAGCTACATCTATGAGTTCACTTAACACTGAAGTGAATGATCACATCATCTTCATGCGCAACTATTTTTATTCCCTTGAGTTCAGCCTAATATTATTTATAACTACTAGCAGAGATAGTTAATAAATAATAATGAGATAACTCCTCCCTATAGAATGCCCCTCTCTATTGAGTTGTTAATGGTGCATTATGACAGCTATGGCTGAATAACTCTAGTTTTTATCATGGAATGCTATAAATCTGTGCACACCAGCTTTGGTGAGCGAATCGTGATTAGTTTCATATGAACGTTAAAGCCTACTTGCATGAAAGTAGAACGTCTCTGATGTGTTATACGGGTTTAAGCTGTCTACAGCCCAATAAGTATTCCCTCAGAGAAAACTGAAATATTAGGCCCGGTCATCGTAACCGATCGGAACGGAATTTTCTCCGATTTTTACGAATTTTGTATCATGGTATCTGTTCTGGTGACCTAATCGGACAAACCTCCGAAAACAAATTTTCTTGTGCGATGTATGGCCGTCTTCGAAAACGTCATCTGCATCAAATTGCTTTTGCAAAATGTTCTTAAACGCAAGCTGCGAAAGTCAATTGTTCGAAAACAACATCATAAATCACACTACATTTGCAGCATGTTCGATA
Source organism: Volucella bombylans (assembly GCA_949129095.1). Classification (NCBI taxonomy): domain Eukaryota; kingdom Metazoa; phylum Arthropoda; class Insecta; order Diptera; family Syrphidae; genus Volucella; species Volucella bombylans. The sequence continues at coordinate 158,063,514 of OX422143.1, forward strand.
ATGCAGTGTTTGCAGGGCAGATGTTCATAAACATCAACTGCGCTGTGCATTAAAAAAATTTTGCTCTGTTCGAAAACATCAAATGCTCTTGCAAGAACAAAATCATGTAGATGACACAGATCAACGATACCAAATGACGTTTGCAGTTTGATGTTCGCAGCCCTTAAGTATTGCAAATTACGTTTTCGAAAACGGCCTATAACTGCAAAGTGTCAAAATAACAGCAACGCGTCTCAAATTCACGCGATGCATTCCGATGCATGACATGATTATCCTTCCGATTGTCTCCGACAAATATGACAAAAGTTCCGCAAGCATGGATGCCTAGTAACTTAGCATGTTGATATTTCAATTGTAATACATAGTAATCGTGGTTTTAATTAAAGTTTCAATAAGTGTTTTTGGTTATCAAAGGATGTCTTCCAGTGCGTCATTGTTGAAATAGCACCTTTTTTATAAAATGGGAAACTTTCTACTTCAGTGCCTTTAGTTTTCAAGTTAGCTGTTAGTTTACGTTTTTTTTGCTGAGGGAAATTATGAAACGAGCGTTGGGAATGATTTCAATTGTGGAGTATCGCAGCCAACATTTTCTAAAATTCTGGATGAAGTTTTGAATATTTTCAATGAACATCTCTGTGAAAAATGGATAGCATTGAACATGAGAAAAGAAGAAAAGGAAGAAGCGGAATAATATTATGCGGTGGATAACTAGCAATACAAAATTTTCCTAATAATAAAGTGAGCATGAAAATAAAAATACGTATTCAATTGCAAATTGATTTTTATTAATTCATATTTAGCTCATTTTTCTTAATAAGATTTTCTAATTTCTGAGCTTTTATTTCGAATATTCTATTTCTATACCACTGGTTATCCATATGTTCTTTTTTAAGGCTTAATTTTCCTCTTTTTGTTTTTGCTCTTCGAAAAAGGCACTTTGAATTTTTGTTTGCTTTTTGTTAAAAGTGACATCTTCTCATCCATTTGTATATCCATTTTGTTTTGTTTCCGGTTTGGTTTCTTGGCCGTTGGTGGGGTTTGGTGTGAATAATCGTCTCCATTTTCATTATTGTTCCTACTTTCGACTAGACTGACCCAAGAGGGCTTACAACGTCTTCATGATGCAGAAGTTTGGCGATTCTTTCCTTCGTACTGCTCAAATAAGCGATTTTATTCGGTCCCCCTCATGTTGCTTTCAGTTCAGAGCTATTTCCTTTGATCTTCTGCTTAACTAGATACTTTTGGTCATTCCAAACGTAAGAAATGCAAAACTTAAACAAATTTCGGCGTAAGGGAAATAAAAAATAACTTACTTTAAGCCAGCCAGCTCCATCTCTTGTAGAAGGTCCCAAACTATTCAGTTTTTCTGCCAAGTTCTTGCAAAAAAGTTTTGAATCTATTTTTGAAATTCCATTTTTTCCGCGGCCCTCTCAATTGCACTCTCAACATTTTCTTCCATTGCCAACACTAAAGACATCATTTGATTCGGATTTGTAATTTTTCTATTCACTAGAATAAAGAAAAAAATAATTAAACTATTACTTATTTTCATAAATATATGTATATATATTATATACTACTTACTTACATGTTTCTTTTCCATTTTATTTGATAAATTCGTTTTTTTCCCGGTCGTATGCCTACTTCACGACATACGAGTAAAATACAACTATATCCGACATACGAAATAACCCATAAAATGTGAGAGAGCATAACCTTCGAGAGTTGGCAAAAGTTGACAATGTTTGCAAAATATGACTTCTGGAATAAGAAAATTCGACTACAGTCGAATAGGAGTAGGAAATGCGAGATACGGAATTGGAGTGAATATCATCCCACAATGTAAATTGCTACTTCAATGTTACCCTCGATTTCCAGAACCAACTTAGTCGTTAGATGTGTTTTAATCACCAAGGAAACCTATAGGTGATCGCTCACTACCTCGTTGTACGCACGCGATTTAGGAGTAGGGACTTGTAATTCTACTGTCTGCAGTGACCTCGGTTTCGTAGGAACCGTGCTGAACCGCATCCTGGAACCTGCTGCCCGTCGTTCTACTCGTATCTCCCAGTGATACGCTAGTATTTCCACTTAGTACACCAAACTCATCGACCACAGACTGATATTTAAATTTGACCTCAAAGTTCCACTTGCCCTTTCAAGCGGGTAAGGGATTCATAATTTCTAATTATAAATTGGCTTTGGATATTAGTGCGTCAGTTGGACATACTATGATAGAAGCTAAAAGTTTGGCTAACCTCTTGTTTTTTACCGCGCTGTCTTGATTTATGATTTGTGGTTCTACAGTATATGCGAAGTCGGCACATGGACTAAAACCAATTATGAAGAGACTCATTTGACGGTTCCTTTTGAAGTTACATCATTTTATTTTAATAACGAATGCTCTTTTCCTTTTTTTTTTTTGGGTATCCCTATACTCAAAAATAAATGCCAGTGTATGAGACGAAAAATAAATTACTTTGGGCGCCAGTCGCTTTGAAAGCACACTTTTTGGAACACAGTAATATAGAGTGGAATTAGGAAACCCATGAAGTGGTTAAACAAGGCTTAACCCTTGATATAATCGTATTCGTATTAACAAGGGTAGAATCCCTTGGCCCATATATGAGTACAACAAAAACAGAAGGTCATGCCTCGCATCGAGTCTGACAGATGATTTGCAATCAATACAGGACACTGGTAAGTGGGTTCGTATAGTGCTAAACTGGCTATTCCCAGCAGCACTGTTACAGCTACGGAAACGATCGTGAAAAAATATCGAATTGACAATCAGGTCACGTGGGTAGGCATACGTATATTTTCTAATTATGTCAAGCACCAAAGTAATATCATGTGTAATAGTTAGTGTGGGTTGTCGCAATACCACACATATGCATATGTTAAGCAGGTATTACAAAATTCGATTTAGCTTTTGTTGCGTGTGAAACGCAGATTTTTAATTTTTTTTATTTATTCTCATTATGTACCTAAATATAATACTTTATGGAATTATTTGAATTTTAAAAGCAACAAAGGCGTAACTTTTAAAACAGACTGTATATGTTCATATATTGAAATGTATTTACTCTTTATATAATAAAATATGTTTTGCTGAATAAATACATTTATAATTATGCAAATGGAATTGTACAGCGGAAACCGCCAACAGGATTTCTAAGCTTTAAATTTACAAAAGAAATGTATACTGTTCACTTAGCCTTAAAACGACATAGATCTTGAAATAAAATTCTGACAAAAATTTAAATTCGCGAGTTTCATTTCTAGATCTATTTTTTATTTATATTTCGGGGTCGTAAAAACTCTTGTGTTCTAACAGCTTTTTATAATTGAACTCTAAACGATATTATATGCTGTCTTAAAATCGAAAGAGATGTTGATTCTCTATTTATCTATTTATAAAATGATATACATCCGCTCACGTTTTCCTCTAGGTCACTTTCGATCTTGTATTTCTACTGACTTAAGATGTTGCTTGCGTATGCTTAACCAGTTAGTGCTGTTTGAATTATTTTTGTTTACTTTGTGTAAATATTTGGTGGGTTGTGCAGGTCCCTAAAGTAAGTTCGTACAAGTAATTGTAGAAAAGCTTAGAGCGAGATGACATGGAATTTTGTAGAAGATCTGCAAAAAATCTTCGAATGGCAAAATGCTTTTGTTCCCCTCATTTTTAAGAACTCATTTAGATAATGAAAAACCCGCAAGTGGACAACCTTGTTTTCAAACCGACGCAAATCCAATCTCCAAACCTTGAATGATTACAAAACTTATCATTGAAGACAAGGCAGAATAAGCAAAGGTATGCAGGTTTAAATGTGTAACGCATATCCTACTCCCAAGGCTTATCATTTTTATTAAAAACATCCCTGCCTTAGTAAATCTGATGATAATCCTAATTTAGCATTAAGATTTTATCCAATGTAAAAATTCTATGTTTTTATAAAGGACAAAAGCAAAAAATGCATGCATACATTCTGTGTCTGGTGTGCAAAGTTTGGCTAAACAGCGATTTTTCTTACATGGGAAGGAAGAAACTAAATCTTCGCTTGTGCAAATATTGCTTAGTCTTATTTCAACCCTAATAGTATTCAGATAGAAGCCTAAATAATGACATTCTAGTGTGAACGATTTGTCTCATATGAAACTTTCAACAGGGTTTCCTGAAAAATTACCTTTTTCTGACTTAATTCCCACATCAGAGACATTTATTTATTTGAACAAAATTACAGACACTACTGTAAATTTCCCTTCGATAACTGTCATTACTTTTACATGTACGCCAACGTAACACAACGAAAAATCCATTTGACATCTCTTGAAAAATTGTGCTGTGGAAGTTACATAAAAAGGTTTGTGCGATTCCCAATTGTTTTTAAAATAGACTTTTATCTAAAATCCGTCGTAGTTTTTCACCCTTAATATAGATTTCATAAAATTCATATTCTGATTGAAATTTGTTTTGGTAGGAGAGATGTTACGATCAGCATCTGCACTTGTAAACAAATCTCCAAAACTCCTGGCTGCAGGGGACTTGTCCCTGGCGCGGCTGGTAGGAGCTTTTGGTCCATCAGTGAACACGGCAATTGTGCGGCGTAATCAACAAACCATGCCTACCGTGGATCCCCAAAATCCGCTTCCGAAGAAAGGTTATTCTCCTTTTGGTACCAAACAACCAAACGCAGCCGAATGGGCCGTCGCTCGTTTAGATGATTTACTTAATTGGGGTCGCAAAGGTTCCATTTGGCCATTGACATTCGGTCTGGCTTGTTGTGCCGTCGAAATGATGCACATCGCTGCACCACGATACGATATGGATCGATATGGTGTCGTCTTCCGAGCTTCACCACGTCAAGCTGATGTTATTATTGTCGCTGGGACCTTGACCAATAAAATGGCACCGGCTTTGCGAAAGGTATATGATCAGATGCCGGAACCCCGATGGGTAATTTCTATGGGAAGCTGTGCCAATGGTGGTGGATACTATCACTATTCGTATTCGGTTGTACGTGGGTGCGACAGGATTATCCCAGTTGATATTTATGTACCTGGTTGCCCACCAACAGCAGAGGCTTTGATGTATGGTGTGCTGCAATTGCAAAAGAAAGTTAAGAGGATGAAGACCTTACAGATGTGGTATAGGAAATAAACTAATTTAAATGCAATTTTCGATGAAAAGGAAGTGAAGATCTATGGAGAAGCAGCATAATTCGTTTCTAGGCGCATCTTGCAGTGATACATTTTTGCTAACGAAAAGTTTATGCGATGTTATTTTTATTGAATAAAGAATAACAAAAACAGCTTTAAAGTGTTTTCGTATTCGCTAAGTAATTTGGAATTGAGATTGCAAACAGATAACGAATTGTAAACATTGTCATGTGTTACCGATAGCCAATTAATTCTAATTAAGAGGTTTTGTCCTCCACTTAGGACGAGATGATCGAGTTTTGTTGACTTATTTTATGTGTTTTGTATATAATTTTTTTTATTTTTTTGAGTAAAACACGTTGGAACCTCTTAAAATTTGTTTGGTTAACGTTTCTATTTTTTTCGTACTAAAAACTTAAAATGCTCTATTTCAGATCCTTTCACCATTAAAAACGGAATTTTCCTTTTTTCATAGGTACAAAGTATGTTGCAGGTAGAAAAATATAGCTTTTTCTTGAAACGGGTTGCTGGGGATGGGAGATAATCATTGATGGAGCGTTGAAGTCCATTCGCTCTATACAGCCGAATATATTTACATATACCCGTGATAGAAATCGCGATTGTGGTTTTTCTTCCATTTGACGTAGTAATATGCGACGAAGTATTTTTCTTTAGACGCTCTCAGATATCATCTCATCTGACACTTGGAACTAATTTGGCCTATGTTTTGTAGAGCACCACCTTGGTCCTTCGTGTTAGGAATTTTTAAAGCGATTGTTTCCAACCTCTAATAAGCATAGGAGCGCCTTTTTTTGTAAACAGTTGCTGCAAACTCAATTCAAATTACTTTACTCTCCAAACCAGCTCTCACCTGTTTAACTTTCTTATGAAATATTCGGATTATGTTAATTCGAAGGACTGCATCTTTCTCAAATCATAAATTAAATTGGATTAAATATTTTCGCAAGGTTGCTTTCCTTCCATTCTAGCTCAGCACAATACCAGTTTGCGTTCTTAGTTACAGCATCTTCCTGCACATTTTACCACCTGGTACTTCTTGATTGGGCAACACTGGAACCAATGTTCATATGAGTTTGTGGATGGTAATAAAGTGTTACCTCATTAGAGGCTCTTTTTAGTCTTTAGCTGTCCCAGGCGAACCGAAAAGTTCAGCGTTAAGCTTATTTTTGCAATTTTGCAGTGTCTTTCTGAATAGTATCGGTCACGTCCAGGAAATAATTAAAGTCGACATACTCGTATGTATGTATAGGTAGAAGGAATATCTTTCATTATTCAACTAACTCTAGTTGGTTCTTTGATCATATGTAGTTTGTCAAGTTGCTTAGAGACTCATTTTGTTGGCAAACTTGTGCTTATGAATTCCGGGACCATGTTCTTAGCGCAACTTCTCTGCAGTAGCGCTAAATAAAATAACCCTTTTTACTTTGAATTTTAGCAGTCCAAGGAAGATATATTGTATAATAGAATATCAAGGCATAACCCAAGTTTAAAGCGAAAAGAGTAATAAACCTTTTTTTTATAGTATAAATTGTTAACGTCTACTATCTTTAATACATGGAGATTTGATACCTGCACCCGAACTAGACTATGCAATTCAGAAAGATAATGCAATATATATTGACCTAATTTATCGTGTAAGTTAAGTATTATACCGACTCATGAATACTTCATTACTTTTTGGGCGGCCCACAAGTTATGACAAGCATAAGCAAAACGTAACAAAATGAACTCTGTGCATTCGGTTTACCCATTGAAACGTTCAAGCGAATGAATTAAAAGGTAAAGGCAATCGACATTGATAAGGTGTCAGATACTCTAGGTAAATATTGCTTGAGAATGCTGCATAATACAAATTCTAACTCTCCAGTGCATAAGTACCTCACAAACTAAAAACTACGGTGCTGCCCAGAGTTGATATAGAGTCCGTATAATTAATATAAAAAATAGGAATATAGATTTCTTAGAACGTTATATATGAACTTGCTGATTTGCTAATCATTCATGATCGTTTTGACATGAGGTTGTCCATACTTTTTGAAAAAAGTGGTTCATCAAAGCCTGGATCGTCATTTCAGCTGAAGTATGTATCTGTAACATGCATATCTTCTCCTTTCAGATAGCAGGTTTTTTTTTGCAGTTTGAACAGCTTTGTAGGAAAGAAACCTTTCAGGGTCATTGGCTCTAATAACATTATATTGGTGTGTAGTTAGCTTGGCCTCGACTACGGTTGACTGTGCTTTCTCCCCTGACATCTGCCCAGCTTACACGCTAAGGCGAATGCATTAACTCTTCTACTAATCTTGTTGGAGCTGGATGACCCGCTGCTCTTAAATTTGCCTTTGTCGCAAATTCTAATTGCGAAGTTTGCACGTCTTTTCTCATTGTTTCGTTTCGTTTTGAGGCGTTTGCTGCTTTCTTCAAACGTTACTTTATCGACGAGATTGAATCCAATTGATGTCTGCAAACAAGTCTATTTTGTTTTTTAAACGTATTTCATTTCTAGCGGATTTTAACCATTTTTCTCTAAATCTTATTGCAAATTGAGAAATTATATTTTTACTATTTTTACAAATGCTGCATTACAACGTGCTCGGATAAGAACGGAAAAAAAACTTTGTATACTTACGAGGGGCGTTCAACATATTCTCGGTATCAGGGTGAAGCTGTGGTTGTATATATAAATTAACTTATTTATCAAGTAATACTATTATTTTAGTGCATTTATGTAAAATTTCATATAAATGTGATTATTAATTCGCGTTTTATCTCTAGTTAAACAGAATCATAATGGCAACTGAGACGATGATGGTGAAAATTGAGCATCACGCTGTAATTAAATTTCTCACTAAGCAAGGAAAAAGTCAAAAAACTATTCATGAAGAGATGGTGGCTGTTTACCAGGGTTCCGCACCTTCATTATCAACTGTGCAAAAGTGGTCAAGAGAGGCAGAGAGAGCATTGAAGACGACCCCCGCTCCGGCGCCCCGGCTACTGCTTGTACGGGAGAAAGCATCAAAGAAGTCGAAAAACTTGTTCTTGAGGATGCCCGAATAAAGGTGAAAATGATGGCAGAGATCACCAAGCTTTCAATTGGTACCATTCACACCATTCTTCATGATCATCTTAACCTTTCAAAGGTCAGTACAAGGTGGGTGTCACGAATGCTCACAGCGCTTCAGAAAAAAGTGAGAATCGCATGCTGTAGAGAGCTTTTGGAGATGTGTAGTGAGAACGCGGACGGTGTTATGGATCGAATTGTTACTGGGACGAAACATGGGTCCACCACTATGACCCTGAAAGCAAACAAGAGTCCATGCAGTGGCATCAAAAAGGAACAGACCCCCCGAAGAAGTTCAAAGTCACTCCGTCTGCCGGGAAGTTCATGGCCACAGTTTTTTGGGACTCAAAGGGAATCTTGCTCATTGAGTACAAAAAAAAGGTGAAACCATCAACGCCACATCCTACGCTTCCACTTTGCATAATTTTCGGGAGGAAATTAAAAAGAAAAGACGGGGTAAACTCGCAGCGGGTGTGTTGCTTCTTCATGACAACGCTGCTGTTCACACGGCGCGAGTTTCCAAGGCTGCTGCGCGAGATTGTGGTTTCGAAGAAATCCAACACCCACCCTATAGTCCAGACCTTGCCTCCAGTGATTATTTCCTGTTCCCGGATTTGAAAAAATTTCTTCGTGGAAAAAGATTTTCGTATGATGAGGAACTCAAGTCGGCAATAAATGGGTATTTTGCAGAGAAAGAGGAAATTTATTTTTTTGAGGGTTTAAAAAAGCTTATCTCAAGATGTAACAAATGCATTGATGTTAGGGGAGATTATATTGAAAAATAAAAACAATTTAAATTGAATTCGCATTTTCCTTCATATCGATACCGAGAATATATTGAACGCCCCTCGTATCTCTCTCAATTAATTTTTTGAGTTTATTCCAACTCCATCATATACTCTTAAGCTGCCCCATTATGTGTCGTTCCGTTTAAGGTTCACGCTGACGTTCACGTTCCTTGACATGTCCCGATGACATTTTGTTATGGCTGAAAATGTTTTCTCTTTAAGAAATGACAGTTTTTCTAAATTCTCTCAATGCTTCCACCAATGAATATTCTTACGGATCAACGGGCTAAAAAAGTTCAAAGTAAACCTACAATCTACCTTAAATAAGAATGCGTGTATTCTATCTACTTATCAGTTAAAAACGTTGCATAAACGGATCGGGGAATTATATGGGTCGGGGCTTCAGAAGTCCAGATGACAGTAAATAGAACTCCGAAGTCTTTTTGACCCAAAAAGATAAGGACTTACTAAATGAGAAATATTTGCTTCAGTGGAAACAGATATAAATGGAGAGTAATTTATGGAATAAATTTTGTAAATTTTGTGATTTAGTTCTAAATTGCTTGCCTGTAATCATTAAGACCTTCAATATTCTTAAAATTAAAAGTAAGGTATATTTTACTTCAAACAATTTTGTACTGCCAGTAATGTGAAAATGCTTCATAAAACTAAATCTGCATAAAAAGGTTGTTATTTGTTGTCAATTGTCAAATGTCAAATCACTCAGTTGTTGACTGCGTAATATATGTAACCATATGTTTGAGGTCCTACGGTAATTTTCTTATAAAAATCGAAAACATGTATTTTAGTTTAATCACCCTGTGAATATAATATCCAGACTTGATTATACAAACATTTTCATCTGAATGTGACATTTGCATGAATAACATGGCAGATGGATTTGAAAACTGCCAATTACTATTAAACCACCAACGTGCTGCAATCCAAACAATGAAATGGTAAATAAACTCTTCTATCCTTTAAATTTATTTAAATAAATTCAATTAACAAATATTGTCTTTGCAGGCAAACCTTAAAAAGAAATTGGAAAATTGTAAACATCCAAATAGTCGAAAAACCAAAGCTCTTAGCAAGCAAGCAAAGCGTATGAATAATAAACACAAAAACCGCCTAGGTCATGCTATCAAGAGTAACATCATGGGCGAGAAACTGAGTTGGTTTCTAGGAAAACTAGGAGATCGTACGACACCTTTAAGTCCTGAGGAATTCGAAGAGCTCATTGCACTTTATTTAAAACGATTCGATGAAGAACTAGAGCAAATTGCATTAAAACAATCGATTAGTAAGAACCGTGCCAATCAGCATGCTGCCAGGCAAAATGTAATTAAGATTACTTTGGAAAGAGAAAAGAATGAGTATTTTGGCGGTGGGATGGGTAGGTAATATAAACATTTTTTCAATACATAAAAGCTGAAATTTTCATTGTTTTGAAAAAGAAATGATGAACCTCTGCGACGCTGGAAAACTTAAATCGCTTCTACAATGGGATGGCAATGCAATCAACGTTCAACATTTGAAGCTTGACCTGGTTTCAAAGGGTATGCTACAGAGGCTAAAAAACCCTAATCCATCAATAGTCGTTACACTTTGCAGTGATGGCGAACAAAGCATGGACGTTGCCATGAGTGTTTCATAAGTGTCTTTATTTGCTTAGTATATAAAGCCATCAGATTTTGTAAATAAATTTAAATAATCTAATTTGTGGTGTTTATTTGTCTGCGTTTTGTATTGCAATAAATGGGTACATGTACGTACATATCGTCACATGAGTGCAAGACCTAGGTAACTCGACTTTTTATACTTTCGAGAAATCCGCAAAAATACTTTGACCTGCAATTTGCTAGGCCTTTTACACAAGCTATTTAGGGCATAACTACACGATAGATGGTAGCAAGTAAGAAAAATAAGTTGTCCAGTCACTGAAACTCATTCTTATCGAATCCAGGTAGTCAAGAACTCAGTTAGCTCAAAAATGAAAAAAATCGACTTATATAGTTCTTGTACTTAGGTGACGATATATATAAGTATTTCATGGGAAATTTTGTTTTTTAAAGTTTGCCGAAAATTTCTTCGTTACCTTCTAGTCTGGGAAAAAAAATTAATAAACAATTAGCTGAGCATGTCGTTATGTAAAATTACCAATCTCGGTACCTACAAGCTTTAAATTATCGGAGAGGCTTTAGTGGCTCACTCTGATACAACTATATTGATTGCAAGCGCTTTACCTTCCTCATTAGCTTAAAAGTACAATCCAATCACGTTATCTGCCCAGCATCCACTTCATGAACCTCTTCGGGATCATCGTTTCCACATATGCGGCAATCTTTGCGATTGACCGGTTGTTGGAGGGAATGATTCCACTATATTAATCCAGCATGTTATATCCAATTGGATTTCCCATATAGTTAGAACTTCAAACTACGTAATTCCTGCTCGTTTTCGGGACTTTCTTATTTTCCTTCCCATGTATTTCACTTTATTTAAACCGATAAAATTGGGTTAAGTTCTAATTGAAAAATCATCTTTCCAAGTATTATATTTAAACACATTAGCTTAATTTGTTCTCAGGAGACAAAAATTTGATTATGGTTGACGCAATGAAAAGCCTCGCACGTCTATTTAAAGGGTATTAGGTAAATCTGTTTTTTCTTCCCTTTTTAGAGGATTTTGAAAAAAAAAACTTTTTGATTACTGTATTCCTTATAATTTAAAAGAATCCAAACAGTCCTCAATATGCTTATTGTAAGAGTTTTTCTGTGAAGACACCTTTACACTCGCTAGTCGATTTCATCATATCGAATAAGCCTTCAAAAATGTCAAAGCAGGGACTGTCTCCATTCCTCAAGTTGAAGGTTGATATCTGCCTGTGGGTATGTATAGTAAATATGCTTAAATATAGGCAGATTCTAACTGATTTGTTAGCTCAAGGGGTCGGTTCAAGTTCTAGAACCACTAATTTTGAATATTAGCAGCAAACAATGTACTCAACATGCAGAGTAACGAGGTCTACAAGGTTATAGCCTATGGGGATGAAATTGCTTCCTCCGACAAATGCTCCCAAATTCCAACCAAACTTAGAAATATATTCTTTTATTGACCTGTCCGATAACTCAATCTCCGGCAATATCAACAAAGAGGGCGCAACCTTACATAGAGCCATAAGAACAGCTGCCAATGTATCTATACCACAAAACAAGCCGCACATACAAAGACGAACAGTTCCTTGGTGGAGTCTCCTCTTAGCAGCCCTCCGAAGCGATAAACAATCCAAATAGAAACGTTTTAAAAGGCATCCTAGCACAACAAATCTTATAAACTACAAGAAGGCGAATGCAAAATTCCGCAGGGAAGTAAATACAAATAAAGTCAAAAGTTTATATGAATTCACATCTGCCATTATTCCCAACTCGACGCCTGAAAAAGTTTGGCATCGCATTATATTTATGTCTCAGTGGTAACGCCTCACAATATTCGATAAAATCAATTACCAAACCTGACGGCTCAAAAACCTCGCCTAGAGAAATATGTAATCACTTCGCAGAGACATGGTCAAATGACTCTAAGGACGAACACTTCCCTCCAAGGTTTAGGATAGCCAAACAACTAGCCGTATCCCTTCCGCCTGCCTTTAACAACATATCAGGATCGGACTAGAATGTTGTCTAACTAAACTCAAAGGTAAAAAACCCAGTAAAGACCCAATGTTGAAATATCTTCCTCATGTAGTAAAGTCTAGATTAATTTCACTTTACAATAACATCTTACAAACAGGTACTATTCCCCAATATTGGAAGCTGGCTACAATACTTCCTCTTCCCAAACGTAAGAGAGATATAAATGTCACAGATAGTTATCGTCCGATCTCACTGGTGCCTTGCATATCCAAGGTCCTAGAAAAAATAGTCGCTCAGCGTTTATTATGGTTCATCGAATCAAAACGCCGCCTAAGTCATAACCAGGTAGCATTCGGACCGGGCAAGGGTTGCATGGACGCTCTCATGCACCTTGATTGGCACATCTGCAAAGTACTCTCTGCTCTTCTTTCGCTGGATTTTGAAAAGGCATTCGACCGAATAGGCATCCAGAGCCTGAATGATTGGGGCATTGGCCCAAGAATCTACAACTATGTTCGTTCTTTTCTGATTAATAGGAAAATTTACGTCATGGTCAACAATAGCTATTCTCCAATCCTCCCACTATTTAAAGGAATTCCTCAAGGCTCCCCACTCTCAGTGGTCTTGTTCATGATAGCCTTTGACAATTTGTCAACTATAATTAGTAAGAATAAACTCCCAGATCATTGCATTTACGCGGATGATGTTTTCGTGCTGTGTAAAAATAATGATCTAGCCAAACCTAGATATATTCTTGCATCGCTAGTCAAAGACAGCATAAAATGGTCTGACACATCTGGTGCAAGCCTTTCTCTCGACAAATGTAGAATTTTACACATATGTATGTCGGAAAAGGTCCTGCAACAGCGACACATTATCACTTAGATTTAATAACATAGACATTGTTAGAGTAAATAGATTAAGTATCTTATATTTAATAATAATATTTAATAATAAGTACAACTAGAAGTCTCACTGTGTCAGTTTAAAGAAAAGCCTAGCTGCCAGAACAAATGTTATTAACTACTTAGCTAATAAGAAATGTAACACACATATCAACACTCCATGTAATATTTCAAAATCCTTAATCCTGAGCAAAATTGACTACGGCCCATGTATCTATGGTAACGCCCCAAAATCAATCATCAATATAATCAAATCTCCTTACCATCAAGCCGCCCGTCGTAGCATAAACGCCTTCAGAACAAGCCCAGTAAGAAATGTTCTCATTGAAGCGGAACTCCCTACAGTGGAAGAAAGCTGTAGCTGCTGGGGCAGAACTCTACATAAGGCTCCTTCACTCAAACAACGTCATCACCAAAAGGGACTTTGATTCAGCGAAAACTATAAAGCATCCAATAAGAGTTCAATCGGCTATAACAAGAGCCATAAACATTGAAGAGACTCCATCTGTACCTCCGTGGACCATTAAGCCAGGATCTCTAATTTTGGACTTAGCGTGGACAACACTCCTAAAAAGACTTATCTAGCTGACTTCTTCCGCATTGGTTCATCCCTAAAGGATCCCTCTAAGATAAACAACAGCACCTCTTTTGCAGTTACCAAAGAAAACGGGGAACTAATTAGCGCAGGTATACTACCTACATATGCTTCTGTTTTCATGGCAGAGGCCCTAGCCACCTACATTGCTATAGCCACAACTGTAAAACACTCTGGTAAACATATGATCTGCTCTGACAGTCTGTCCACGCTAAATGCAATAAGAAACCCTAAAAAAGACACAGGAATAATCTCGGAGATCCGCAACAGCATCATCAAGGCACCCAAAAAAATCAAGTTAATGTGGGTTCCAAGCCACATAGGTATAAAGGGAAACGAACTAGCAGACACAGAAGCTGGTCTTGCTCACCGTGTCCCGCTGTACCTTTTCGATGCTACCACCAAGCAAGATAGCCTACGCCTTCTGAAGAACAAACTTGACGCTAAACTTTTATCGAACTGGGAAAATTATCAACATCATTAGACGTCGCTCAATCCAGATCGCTCAAGCCCAACATACCCTAACTCCACCTTAAAAACATCAAACACCATCTTCACAAGACTACTTGAGTTATCTAATTATTTTTGTTTCGGAGAACATGTTTTTCTCCACTTCACTTAAACTTAGAAACAAGTTAAATTCACAAAAACGCAAACTATTCCATATAACTCTAGATAGTAAACAAAGTTGGAAATTGAAAACTCAGGATCGTATAAGAGAATTCACATTATCTTACGCAATGACACTTCATTGGTAGATTATACGGGGGAGTACTATATAATAATTTAGGGGTCTACCACTCCGAACATTATTGAGGGCAGATTGCTTTAATGAGTTTTTGCCATATTCTTCTTTATCTTTTCTATTAAGGATTGATTTCAATATACAAACCAATTAAATAATAACATAGGTTGCCTGCGGGCGCCTCCACTGACGGAATCACATACCAACAGGGACTGCACCATTTAAACTCTACCTTACTACGGACATCCAGATGTTCTTTCTGATACCGTAAGATCCGCCATACCATTTCAAACCTTTTCCAGCACTAATTACTTAGGTCGATTGACTAGTCATCTCTAGCTTCTCACAAAACCATTAATTTCTGGATTCCAATCAGACAGAGCCAAATCTATTATTTAACAACTTATACGAGTAGAATAATACGTATAAGAAAACAATCACTGAAGAAACTTGATATTGTAAATGCTTAAAAAAATATGGTTTCGCGTCTTATTTACACCGGTTTACAATAGCCTTGCGGGAAAAGTTTCGGATAAGCTCTGGCTTATGGTTTTGTCCCCTAGAGACATAATACTAGAACTCCAGAAATCACTTTCAACGTTAAACGTTCTCGTTAGTTTTTGATCCGAAAAAAAAGGGAAATGCTATCGAACTTACCAAATGGCTCCTAATCCTAGTTGGTGATAGACTTCTATGAAAAAATGCTCAAGAATATTAACAAAAAAATATAACTTCTGATAAAATAAATAACTTCTAATACTGAATAAGTATGTAAACTTTGAAAAGTTCCTTATCGAGAAACATCTCGCCAGGAGACCGGAGCTAGTGCCTTCGTGGAACTCGATAGCATCACATTGCCTTTCTGGTTCGGTGAATGCGCAATTATCTGCCAAGGGCAGATTGATGCAGTCTTAAAGCTGTCTGTTATATTGTAAAGGCTAGGTGCAGAATAGGTGCATATGCCTTTCTTATGACAGTTTAGTTTTTTTCAGACTGACCTTACATGGTTAAGTCTTATTCTTAAAGTAGTAAAGAAGGGTATCTATCAGGTAGAACAAAGACGGTAATTGTATACTGTAGTGAATACTAGACAAAAAAAAAACCAAAACACAAAATTATAATAATATTATTAATAATGTTCTAACAGAACTTTGAATGCAAGATGTAGCACATGCATTTGTTGACACCCTACGTCTTTCGCTTCTTTAAACAATCTAAGTAAATAGGTAAATATAGCAAACTTATCTGTAGTCTCACAAACTATCTCTAACTTTCAACATATTTTTTAGGCTACCTTTTTCTCTTCACATCAATTTGTAAAATCCAGTATGTAGTATATACATTTAAGCATCAGGTCGTAGTCGAAATAACATCTTTAACTCTAAATGCATATGTACATTTAAGTTTTTCTATATGAGTAATTATTGTTTGCGCATTCATTTTTATAAAATTCTACCTCTGTTATCAAACATTTTTGTTCTCTCTGAAGTAGTTCACTTTCAAATCCGACAGTCGAAAGTGTTATACAATTTTACACAAAAAAAAATTACCCAGAATAGTTTTGTTTCTAGTCATACATCTGTCTGGTCAGGTCAGGTCAACAAACTATTTCTGACAGCTGTACTAACTCAGCACAAAAAACATGAAGAATAAATAATACGTTTTACTTTTTTGCTGTTTCACCAAAGAGTATTTTTCGTTTCTGTGGCATAAGCCACAGCTCTCTATCCATACGTATCGTGTCAATTGTTAAAATCTACACAATGAATGGGAGGTCGATTCGGATAAATCGCCTGCCAGCGTTTGTGCTCGCAGTGATTGTAACATGCGGCGTTATATACACCTTAAATGTCCTTTCGGAAGATAAACCGTTGTATGGAATGCTTCGCAATACAAACCAAGTGAATATGCGAAAGTTACTTATCGGGTCGATACAGGCGGCACAAAGAGGTGGCTTAGAGATTTTGGAGGTTGCACGTTCAAGAGATCTTCAGCAAAAGAGCAAGGGAAAAACACTGGAAGGTATTGATGATCCTTATACGCAGGCTGATGGAAGGTCTCATTGCGTAATGAAAGGTGGCTTGCATAGAATATTCCCGAAACTGATTATAATCTCCGAGGAAGACAAAGAAGGGTGCACCGAAAGTGGAGTTTTCGAATTGGATCCAACCGTGCTACATGAAACTGCTGTGACTCCAGACGAATTGGTTAGTGTACAGGATGTTACAGTGTGGATAGATCCACTAGATGCTACCAAAGAGTTTACAGGTAAGCAAGAGTCGAAAAAACACGTAAATGCAATACCTGTAATTGCTTAAATTTTCCGCAGAGAAATTATATGAATACGTAACGACAATGGTCTGTGTGGCTGTGGGTGGTGTTCCAATCATAGGCGTTATTCACAGTCCATTTACAGGCAAAACGTCGTGGGCTTGGGTTGGAAAGTCTGTCTCCGAGGATCTGGCAAACCTTAAGAAAGTATGCAAACTGAATATTTCTAAAAACTCTCTCCCATAACAGTTCTTTTAGGGCAACATCTTAACAAAATATCCAATCATAACAGTTTCAAGATCTCATGCTGGTGATGCTAAAAACTTTTCTAAGGAAATTTTTGGTGAAAACTCGAATATACTTACAGCAGCTGGAGCTGGTTATAAGGTGCTGCAAGTGGTGGCAAATAATGCCACCGCCTATTTACACACAACTCGAATAAAGAAATGGGACATTTGTGCTGGTAATGCAATTTTAAATGCACTAGGTGGTAAAATGACTACATTGACGAACAAAGATATAAACTATTCTGATGCTAAAACTGCTATTAATGATGATGGATTGCTAGCAACTCTAGCAAATCACGAGGCTTACATCTCTAAGCTATTAGAGCGCCAAAATAAAGGCCAAAGATAATTACATTTATTGTTTTGTTAACATTTTGTATTTTTATTTTGATTGCATTATCGCTGATCGAGGGATAAAGCACAGTTTTTATGGTATCAAATCGAAACATTAGCTAATAAGGGACACTGAGAAATTGTGTGCGATTATTTTGCCTTTGTTCAGAAAGAGGCGCTCATACAAGAACAAACAAAACGATCTTATAAATGGCAAAATAGAAAATTTAGAGATCAGGTAGTCAACGTCAGATAGTCAAGCAGATGTCAAAAACGCAGACGCCATCGTCAAATATTCCTTTGAATTTAGGAATTTGAATAGTTCGGAGAACTATTGTTTGTTTGTTGGGCGCTTACCCACGTAAGTACTGATAATTTACGTACGTATGGCATATAAATAAGTACCAATAATATATAGTAGCCCTCCGTCATATGCGGATTCTTCAATGAAACTGTGCTGGAAGATTATAAAGTTATTAATGTAGTAATGTAATACAACCTTTCTGCAAATAATAATGGGTAATTCGTCTCGAGAATTTTAGATTCCCTTTTAACTATTCTGCACCCAGTATCTACGTCTGTCTTTATGTAAAGGCTGTACAATGCTTAATTAACTACTAAACAGCAAGTTTTATGTTGTATACTACTAAGGTAGCCATGAACTGTGAAAATGCTAATGAGATTCATATTTGAAAAATTTAAAACAAACATTGTACATTTTTTACGCAGTACATGCTTTCATCCTAATAAAAGACACGGCATTGCTTGTAATCTGCAGTAACATACATATTTCGATGTCACCTTAAGAAGGCTAAGGGTGCGGCTTAGTTGATTCGGCATTGCTTGCGTTAAGTTTATTTAAAATTCGATAGATAATACTTTTAAAATAAAAAAAAACAACAACGATAAAAGTACATTGTATATATGTATAGTTATAATGTCTCAAACTTTAAAGTCATTACATTACCGCTGTGCAAATGTGCACAGACCGTAGCTCGTCTTTACATTTGGTTAACAATAACCATCTTGCTCTTGTTTAAAGAGAAGGTGAACTTTCGATCAAGATCAATGAGGCGGAGATCTCTACTTGGCCCATAGCTCAATAAGTATGCACAAATACTCCTTCTCATTTTTAAAATTATGTGTGGTGTGACATACACATCACCCCAAGCTTCTTTCCGAAATAATGGCAATATTGCTAGTGGTAAAATTATGATATATCTCGCTGTTGTACGATTACGGTAGGCATTAACTTGCATCAACCTGACGATGCCCAATGCCATAACTATGACTACACATTTCTGTTATAGGTGGACACTGGATACTGCTCTCGTTCAATTTTAAATGACTTGCTAAACTTACGTACATAAACGTGAAAACAAGAAAAAAAAGGGGAACATTATAATACACTGTCGAGAATTAATGCGCTTGAGAAAGAAAATCTATGACGGATGAATTCACGCGATCAAATCAACTTCGGTATATGAACTACTTCAATGTATTTGGATTTCAGAATAATAAGGGTTTATCACGGCTACTCAGGTACTGAAATGATGGCGGATGAACCCATCAAGGCTTCTTCCTCAGAGGTGTCAAGAAAAAAGACTCTTACTCACTAAAGTTAAGGGTTGTGCATGGATTAACTACCAAACATGTAAAAACCACACACCAGGAAGTATAAATATTGGTTAAGGACAGATTTGCTGTAGATGACCAGACCGACGAATTTTGGATATATACATGGAATTTTAAGTGCATTAATAGCCCATGTACAACTGAACAATAAGCGGATCCGACTTCCAAGAAATGCGATACAATTCGTATTAAGGTCTTATTTGCCAATATCATCGCAAAATACGCGTATATTCCCATAGTGAATCAAGACAATGCCACCAAAGATCACTTCTTCGAGCTACAGAACAAAACGTACAAGCAGAGCCATAGCTATGATTTAAAAATGGTCTCAGGCGATTTTAATTCAAATCTTGGAAGGTAGAACATATTTGGTAGAACTTTTGGAAACTATAGACTGCACGATACCACCTGCAATTCCAATTCCAATTCTTTAATTCCTCTAACTCAGTTGACAGCATCAAGGTCGGAAAATCAGTTTTAAGATTGACACAAACCTGTCGAGATCCCCGGCGTAGAAGAGGTATATCACTACTATAGGAGGGGCACCTAGCTTGCGATCGAGATGTTTGAAAAACAACCCCGTTTCTGACGTAGTGTCATCTTAAGCAAAGTAAATAATTTATTTACTTTTCGGGTTCAATCTAATTTACTGCGTTTAAACAAACACAACAAATTATTAAAGAAACACCTAAAGTAGATAGCAGTGTCAAGTTTGTATGTACCGAATAACTTTCAATTTTGTACTTTACACAGTTAGTCATAGTCAAGTATCAAATAGGAATTAAACATAAGACCAAGTTCAGCCCCGAGGTCCACCAGGCTTTCGTTAATCTGTAATGTTAAAGTTTTACTCTACTGAATCCTTTTCCATATTAGCAAAAATGTGCGATTTAGGAGTTATCTGAGATAATGAAATGAGCTTTGGTGCCTACATAGATAACATCACAAGAAAAGACAAGTGTACATACTTCCAACTTCGTCAAGCGCTGGTCTAAGGAATTTTCCGAACCATATGTTACTAAATAGGTTTATATTATCTTTGTTCGGCCTCTTCTCGAATACGCCAGTGTAAAAAAAATATTTTGGATACAAAGTTTTAGTTTATTACTATTTTTGGATTTTAGCTAATTGAGCTCCATAATTTACTTCCTACTTTTACTTTTACACTTCATATAAAAGGCAATACCAATTTAAGACAATATTTTGGCCTGAATACGGCCATCTGCACAACAAATACATCACTGTACTCAACTAAACGCATGAATACTGTACACACTTGACATTTTTTGCTCAGCTGTTATACACACACGATTGCAATTCAGTTCATTGATACCTACTTACCTTCAGTAGTTTTATCGTGCTTACATGGCTTCAATTCGTTTACATTTTGTTTATGTGTAATTCCGTGCAATGTGTTGTGAAGTGTCCCACGTCATAGAGCTAACAAATTTAAAAAACCACTCCATCATCACACAAGAATTAGTTCTGATCAAAGGAGTAATATGTAAGACATGTCCTGAAAAACAAATCAAACTCAGAAGCATCACCGGTAATATTTACCAAACAGCTTTAGTGTCCCCATCAAATGGGGAATTTAAAATACTCCACCGTTTGCAAACGGAAACGGAGGAATTTCACATTTCCTATTGCAGTGCATCCATTTCATTTAAATGTCAGTACATTCCATCAAAGAATCCCTATAAGATTCAGCCGCTATACATTATCTGTAAGGGTCATGATGGTTCTTTTAATGCATCCAAAAAACAAACTGGTACTGCAGCAGAAGCACGTGTGATTATCGATTTAAATATGAAGTTGCTACAATGTCTGTATGCTGAGAAACTGAACGAGAGCGGTTTCGGAAGGAGAACTTTCTCATTAAAGTCCCAGTGTCAATTATTCAAAAGTAATCTGGAAGTAGAGGAAGTATTTAATAGCACCCAAGAGGAACTATGGAACAAGTTTGCCTATGAGATTATAAATTCCGAACACGGAAACGATTCTAGAGTAAAGTTTGTCGCATTCATCGGTTGTACCAAGTATGAACCTATAATCGATGGAGACTTTTCTTATGAAAACATAAAACGACATACGAGAGGTAATGCTGCACTTGGTGGTGGTGGATTGGCATTATTTGGTTCTGCATTCTTCTACTCGTGGCCAAGTAAATTTGAAGATATTTTAAATTGTTTTGAGAATGTCCAGCGTATTGACATGGAACGATTCGCTGATGATAGTAATTATAGGCGTACGTATGCGGGGGTTTATGCCACAAGCTTGGGAGCAGTTTGTCACGAGATTGGTCATACATTCGATTTAGGTCACACCAACGATGGAATTATGGGAAATGGATTCGACTACCTAAACAGAGTATTCACTATTGATCAAATGACTGAGAGTCTACCAGATAGAGTGATCGGTGAGTCACAAACAAATGTAAGATTTACACAGGTAAAGAGAGAACAAAATCGTTTCTTAGAGAAATACCACGAGCAGAGAAGGGGTAGTGATTCATTCTACTTCACTAAAAATTGTGCAGTCATACTTGCGTATCATCGGTGGTTAAGAGATGATCATATTGATGAAACTAGTTCTGTTATAGATTTGAACAAAAAGAAACTAATTGTATCGGCAAGTTGTCCGCTGAAACTGGTTGAAATTCGCTCAGTTGTCAATAGTCTTGTAGTGGAATTTATTGAGTTTACTGAGAAGAATCCTATTTACGAATTTGAATTGCCTAAAAAGTGGGACTATGCAAGGTATTATGTGTTTGCCATTTGCACCGATGGAATGACAAAGAAATTGGATGTTGCTACCTAAAATGAAAAAGCTTGTAGTCCTTATCTGACAAGTATGTATGTACCGTCGCAGTAAAAATTATCTTTAGATAAAAAAAAGTAGTGGTTGAGTAAAAATATTATTTCGACAAGTTTCCAATTGTTTGCTCATAATTATTATAAATGACACAAGTAAGGCTTTCGATTTAGAGCATCTATATGGAAAAATCCTTAATAGTGCATTCGCTTATGTAGCAAACTGCAAACTGTAGTTAGACGAATAAAATGCTTAAATATTAGAGCCTGGAATATGAAAACATACGAATATACAATTCTGAAAGCCAAATGTGCCAATAATTGTTGTGGTAAGGCTTATGTATTATACATAGTAGCTCAAATAAAACTCCAATTAAGCTTTAATATTGCATCGCATTTATAAACTACTATAATAAAAGTTAACATAAAACTGCACTCTGTTATTAAAACTATGTCTATTGAATTTACCACAGCAAAATGCTAAATGCTTCGAAAAATGTATTAGCTTGTAGAGTGAGGAAAAAGTAGAAATAAAAACAAAAACAATTATATTGCAGTTTATGTAATGTTAATACACACAAGAAGAACAGTGGATTCGAAGGATGATATAATACTGAACCAGACAAAAAAAACATTTATACAGCTCGTTAAAGTGCTAGTCGGATTACTAACAATTAAATTACTATATAAAGCAAAACCCTAACGCTTTAACATTATCTTTCATTTTATAATTTAGAAGTTAAATAACCTTATTTCATCCGTTTATTGTCTTTTGTTTAATGTTTACATAATTTTAACATAGACCTGTCCTCAATTCGTGATGATTCTCTGGCTGGGACTTTGTAGTCTACCATATTTGTTGACGCATTACTGCCCATAGATTTCCTATTCAAAACTTTCTTTACTAATTCAAATACAACGTTTAATGCAAGAAAGTAAAACCAAAGAAATAAAAAGAAAATAAACATTTTTCGCACATCTTGCTTGCCCAACATAATCTATCATGGAAAATTACGCACCTGAGTTGTTAAGACAATTGTTCCAGAAAATGTTGTCTGTTGCTAATCCAGTTATTGTTGACGATGATAATGTGTTGGGAGCAGCTTCCTTTTAACATAGGCTAAGTAAATATCAAGGGGTGTTTCCTGTAAATTCTAATTTGTCCTCTGGTATTTATCCGGCTGATATGAGACTGTCAAATGCAACATATAAATAAATGTGGTCCATCACCATTTTTTTCTTCTTACAACAATTCAAATGTAATTTTTAAACAGTTTCAATATATTCAGCTTATTTTTTTTTTCTTTCTTTTAGTTACACCATTGCTTTAGCTATCCGAGTGCATCAACGGTGTCGAGATTGTATATAATTGTGAAAACAGTTTTGTGTTTTCATCGAACGAAGAGAACTTCCTTGCCACTTTCAAGTCGGTACTCAAATTGTGCTCTGCTTTTCTTTTTCATATCCTCGACTATAGGCGAAAGACATTTTTTGGCACTATTTTAACGAACAGTGGCCATACATCGATATCTCAAATCACTCAAATCCATTGATACGACGGGCGTTCAATATATTCTCGGTATCGATATGAAGGAAAATGCGAATTCAATTTAAATTGTTTTTATTTTTCAATATAATCCCCCCTAACATCAATGCATTTATTACATCTTGAGATAAGCTTTTTTAAACCCTCAAAAAAATAAATTTCCTCTTTCTCTGCAAAATACCCATTTATTGCCGACTTGAGTTCTTCATCATCCGAAAATCTTTTTCCACGAAGACATTTTTTCAAATCCGGAAACAGGAAATAATCACTAGGGGCAAGGTCTGGACTATAGGGTGGGTGTTGGATTTCTTCGAAACCACAATCTCGCGCAGCAGCCTTGGAAACTCGCGCCGTGTGAACAGGAGCGTTGTCATGAAGAAGCAACACACCCGCTGCGAGTTTACCCCGTCTTTTCTTTTTAATTTCCTCCCGCAAATTATGCAAAGTGGAAGCGTAGGATGTGGCGTTGATGGTTTCACCTTTTTTTTTGTACTCAATGAGCAAGATTCCCTTTGAGTCCCAAAAAACTGTGGCCATGAGCTTCCCGGCAGACGGAGTGACTTTGAACTTCTTCGGGGGGTCTGTTACTTTTTTATGCCACTGCATGGACTCTTGTTTGCTTTCAGGGTCATAGTGGTGGACCCATGTTTCGTCCCCAGTAACAATTCGATCCATAACACCGTCCGCGTTCTCACTACACATCTCCAAAAGCTCTCTACAGCATGCGATTCTCACTTTTTTCTGAGGCGCTGTGAGCATTCGTGTCACCCACCTTGCACTGACCTTTGAAAGGTTAAGATGGTCATGAAGAATGGTGTGAATGGTGCCAATTGAAATCTTGGTGATCTCTGCCATCATTTTCACCTTTATTCGGGCATCCTCAAGAACAAGTTTTTCGACTTCTTTGATGCTTTCTCCCGTACAAGCAGTAGCCGGGGCGCCGGAGCGGGGGTCGTCTTCAATGCTCTCTCTGCCTCTCTTGAACTCACTTGACCACTTTTGCACAGTTGATAATGAAGGTGCAGAACCCTGGTAAACAGCCACCATCTCTTCATGAATAGTTTTTTGACTTTTTCCTTGCTTAGTGAGAAATTTAATTACAGCGCGATGCTCAATTTTCACCATCATCGTCTCAGTTGCCATTATGATTCTGTTTAACTAGAGATAAAACGCGAATTAATAATCACATTTATATGAATTTTTACATGAATGCACTAAAATAATAGTATTACCTGATAAATAAGTCAATTTATATATACAACCACAGCTTCACACCGATACCGAGAATATGTTGAACGCCCCCTAACGAAAACATGACCTGTTGCAAAAATCGAAATTACACTGTATTTTCATCTCCCACAAACTACGGGGGGCGTTCAACATAATATTTAAAACACAGATATTTAAAACACAGATATTTAAAACACTTTAAAAATGCTTAGGCAATATACTATTTAATGTATAAATAAAAATACAGTACATTTAGGAATTTTTATTAAAAAAAGTATACTTGAATACAAAATTGAAAATACATATGCACAGGTTAAGTCTTTAAAAAAAAAATGGAAATTTTTGTTTGCAGTTCCTTTGCAGAAGATCGCTGGCAACAGCTTTATCCCGCATATTTTGCAGTTGCATCATTTCTTCAATGGTGAGGTCATTTTGTTCTGCCCACTGCACGCATGTACTAAAGCATTTTATTACGTTTTCTAATTTCACTTTGGGCTGTATATCAACAACTTCATGTTCGTAAAATATTTGAAAGCCCTTGGATTTTTTGCTTTTCCAATCAGAAATGGCTTCAGTTTATGTTGAACAGTTGCGTTTGTACATGCCATGAATGTTATTCTTTGCTTAGATGTCTTCCTTCCAGGTTTAGACGTTTCCTTTAAATAGACTAATGTTTCATCTGGAAGACGTTTCCAGAACAATCCAGATTCGTCCGCATTATATATTTGCTCCGGGCACACATCCATTTCCGCAACTTTCTTCTCACACTTCTCTCCGCAAAATTTTAGTAACCGTATCCCATGACGCTTCTTAAATTTCAAAAGCCAGCCACTGCTTACTTGAAATTCTTCTGGTCTTTCTTGTATGCTGTTGTGCAACTGTTTAGCTTTTGCACATAAAATATCCCCGGAAACTGGAATATGAGCTGCCCTTTTTCGTATTAGCCATTTATATGGTATAATGCCTTTTCCATATTTGGAAATACAGGAGCTTAATATTCATTCGATTGCCATGTCCACAAACCGATTGCCGAACAAATTTTGTTAAAAGTTCTTCCTTTTGTTTGATTCTGCAGATCGTAGATTTGTTGACATTAATTTAGCTTACAAATTAATTTTATTGAATAGCCTTGGGTCAGTTTTTCTAAAATTTCACTTTTATCTTTTAAAGTAAGCCTTTTTCCCAGTGGCTTAACAATATTCATATGTTCCGACATTTCCACTTTTTAAATACAAAATTTCCTTTTATAATTACGCTCACAATGGTTAAAAATTTCCACTTCCAACCCGAAATGAAAATATGCACAAAAGAAATACAATGCAAATACCAAATTCACATTCAGTACAAAAAAAAAAAAAAATAGCGACACACGGCACTATGTCTAGACGATTTATGATGTCGTCCACAGTTCTCTCTTGCTTTGAAAGCGAGCACACATATGTATACGTATGTAGGTATATATTTTGAGTCGTACAGTTTTAAAGTTGCGAAAAGCGAAAAAGTCCATTACGTAGGTAGCAAATATCGAGTGTTACAGAAATCGAGACTGCATTGTAGAAATGTTGTATTTTGCTTAGAACATTACGATGTATGGCTTTATTCGAAACAGTTCGCCAGACACGCATTTTGCATATAAATGTCGGTCTTTACCGAGACGTATAATTATTGACTTATGCGGGGTTGTGAACTCCATTTTTATCCGATGACTTTCTTGGAAGAGAAGAGCGCTGCTGTGTGTTTTTTAATTTCTTCTTGTATGTAATCTTTCCAGTTTATGCTTATGTCTAAAATAGGACCCCAATATTTAGCTTTGTTGAAATGTTAAGTTTGTACTCTAATGTAGGGAGGGTTAATATATGGAGAAGAAAATAATTTCAGTTTTGTGAGTTTTAACATTCAATCCACATAGATATGTTGATCTTGTGAGCCTTTTGAGAGAGTAAGAGTTTTAGGTATGAAGCCATATTCAGCAATTACCTCCGCTACTGTCAAATTCATGAAAGGGGGCAAAAGGACGGCTTCTTGAGGCGATCCCCAATTAACAGTTTTTTGTGGCAGGTGTTAGATAGATTTTTGAGTTAATCTACCCAGTGTGTTTATCAACTCTCCCAGTGACCTATGTATATACCTTTAGAGTGGATAATGCTATTGATATTTCATATTTCTTAACCTCATTAAAAAAACATTATATATATTAAAAGGCTACAATCTCAAACATCTTGTGGTGAAAATAATACTTTTGCAAACAGCTGGTATTATAATATTCGGTTTTGCAGATTTGTATGTCTTGAAGCCATTACTGAATTAGTTGACAGGATATTTTTCTTTGTGTTGCCACAAACGGATCTCAAGGATAATTACTTGGTCTTTACCTACTTTTTTTCCAAGCTCCTTAGTGTCGCAAGAGAGATTTAAAATGTGATCAAATGCCTCAGTATTGACAACCAAAAAGAAACAAACAAGCAATTAAGTTTCTGATGGCCTATTCGTGTGCGTTTTGTTTTTCATTATTGTTTATAAGAAATCTCTTGTCTTATATTCGTTGGAATTAATTATGTAAGGAGAAATATTTCCGCATTTCATGTTTCTTATATCCGTTACATACTGTATCCACATTTCAAATGCCTCTTTAGTATTTATCTGTGTTACTCCTCAGTATGGATTTTTGGTGTTAAAACTCCTTCGTAAGACACAAAGCATATATATGTAACGTATTTCTTAATCTTTAATTTTGTTTTTTTAAAAGCCGTACTTGCATCAACATTGCGATAGACTTATTAGTTTTCATGTTTATTATATATTGCTCTGTAAATGACTTTATACAAGGTCCAATCTTCAGCACAAAGAACTTAAACGTAGTGTCTTCTGTTAGATATAATATTAGCAACACTACGAATTCATGTTTAAAATATTTGTTTGTACAACCTCTTGGGAATGTTTAAATATATTTAATTATATCTTTGGTTTAAAATTAATGATGATATGTTCAACAATTTAAATTTAACTTAATAGTCATTTGCTTATCAAACAATGGCAAACCACAACTTATATCCGTAATCAAAGTAAATAAAATAATTTTGCCACTAAAAAATACGCTATAAAGAAACTATACGAAAAATGGAAATAATATGTATCGATAGTCTAATGCGAGCCCAGTTAACAAATCCATGTAATCACATACACAACTCAAAAAAAAAAATAAAAAAATTTTATCGTTAACTTTTTTGGAGAATGGAAAAGCGGGAAATATATACTTGTTATCAATAAAACAATGTAGCAACACAAATTTTTGATGGGCTATTTCTGCTGCTCCTACCCGACTCGATACTTTGGAAAATCAACATACAAACAAGACCTCTCTACATAAAAATATATCATCATGCAAATCATAGGTGTCGGCAAAAAACTATCGCTTATTATTTACTGATTTTGTTAAAAAAAAAAATCCAACTGTCGATAAGATAATTAAATGCGGTTGTTTCGCAACAGACAACCAAAATAAGTGAGCAAGTGATGGTACACTTTTTGCTAATCAGTCGAATTGGTTTTTCAGTGAAAGAACGGTGTTGCGTTAAAAAACAATCAAGATGACTGAAGTAGTAGTGATACCGCGAATACAATTCGAAACTCTCAAAGGATTTCCTCAAATTCAAAAGGATCAACTCGTCGAAACTCAAACATTCCTGTGTGCGTCAAAGGAAATCGTTGGCATAATTGGTAGGTGTTTTTTTTTTTTTAATTTATTCATCCTACCTTAAATTTTACTATAAATACAAACAATGTTTTTGAGTAATAGTAACATAATTGTTATTACTACTATCAGTTATTTACCTGCATTAGGAATATTTTAAAATAGAAAACAAAAATGTTAAAAAGTACTTGATTGCAGATTCTTTTGGAAAACTATTCAAGCCTATTACAAAGGATATGAATGGAAATATTGAGGTAAGAATTATTCTCATACTATGATTTATACATAAGTAAAACCGTTGGTTTATCTGATTAATTTTCGCACGGATAAATACATTCTCCAATAAAATCGAAAACAGGTGCTCAAATCGATAAGGTTATTTGTTATTTAGGGCATTATTTGATTAATGAAGCGCTGAATTTGTAATCGAAAAGTGTTATCTTTATATGATATAAACAAATATTATGTAAACAGTTCACTAAGGTACGAGTAGGTGGAAAATAATATTTCAATTCTGCTTGACACGGTACCCCCCAAAAATGCTACATGGATAAACAGATTGAAAGAAGGTTAGTTTTCTTGCTTGTTCTGATTTCAATTTTATCAATGAGGGCTCAAACAAATTTATATATATATTATCTTATCACTTTCCATAATAAAATGGTAAGGTCGGAGTAAAGGTAAGGTGCTCGGTGACTAATCTGCCATTGCCTTCTTTCTACCACAGGTTCGATCCGTTGTAGTTTTACTACAGATCCCATAGAAAGAGTTTTTTTTTTTAATGTGAATATACTTTAAACTCCAACGTCAACTCTACTTAAACTATGTAAGCCGGCAATCAATAAAAAATAAAGTAAACCCTGCCACTTGCTGAAGAGGAATTCCTAGTGGTGTCGAGGAATACCCCTCATATCGCTACCGGTCTACTGATTTGAAGAGTTCCGCACTGCGCCAGAAATTAGGTTATTTTCCGATGTTATTGCTCATGCAACGGTGTCTCAAGGTGTTGAAAAGAAATTATCGTTAAATAAAAACCCGGTTCCTTTACAATCGCAATTCAATTTTATTTTTATGAACTTAATCCATACGAAGTTAAAATTAAACTGACTTATGAAGTACGTATGTTACATATCGTAACAAAGTTAATGATATTAATTTGTACGTGTAGGTACATTGAGTATTTAAGAGAACTAAATATGTATGTGTATCTTTAGGTACAACATGAAGGTTGTAATGAATTTTCTACATCTTCCGCCACCCAAAGTGTGCGATTATTGAATTTCCATCGAATACAGCAACTGAACTGGACGTCGTAACTTTGTACCATTAGCTAATCTGATCTGACAGGCTCGCACTTTGTTATCACGTCCAGGAAAAACCTCTTCAATGACTGCCAACTTCCAGACGGTTCTTGGTAAAGAGGGATCATGCACAATAACGACATCATTAGGTTGGAAGTTGGAAGTAGTGCCACTTTTCCACTGATGAAGCGTGCGAAGCTGGTGAAGATATTCAAGTTTCCAACGCTTCCAAAAATATCGCAGCTTTGACAGCCCGGAACTGAATTTGTGTCGTAGGTTTTCTCTTGCTTTAAGGGCATCAATAAAATTTTCGCCAGAAGATAAAATGCAACCTGTCAAAAAATGAGATGGTGTTAGTGGATTAAGATCTTATGGATCGTCTGAGATATATATTAAAGGTCTTGCATTAATAACACTTTCCACCTCGGTCAATAATGTACGCAATTCTTCAAAATCTAATACTGCTCTACCAAGTGTAATCTTCAGCACTACCTTTACGCTTTTAACAAGCCTCTCCCAAAAACCACCCCACCAGGCAGCCCTCTCAACAATATATTTCCAACGAACTCCCTCGTTGCTTACAAAACGCTGTATTGAGTCGCTCCCTATGGTGTCGTTTAATGCCTTCAGCTCCCTTGAAGCCGCCTTAAACGTTTTACCATTATCTGAATAAATTATGCTTGGCTTACCTCTCCTAGCAAAGAACCATCGTAAGGCAAGCAAGCAGCACTTTGTTGTTAGGTCTTTAACAAGTTCCAAATGAACGGCTCTAATTTAACCGCATGCCAGTAAATGGATGTATACCTTCTTCATTGGTTTGCCTATTGTAGTGTCCCGAATATACAAAGGTCCAGCGTAGTCTACACCTGTCATTTTGAAACAAGCATCCGGTCACGAGGTAATGGCGCAAATGGCTGAGTCCCAGGAAGAGCAAACGTCTGCATACAACACACCGAGAAATTACCGATTTTACAAGTTGTCGGCCACCGATTATCCAATTCCTTATCTCAGCAAGTGTTGTATTTGTTCCACCATGCAACATTGTCATATGAGCATTAAGGACAATGAGCTTTGTTACATGTGCCCGCTTTTGTAGAATTATAGGAAATGCATTTATATCCATCCGATCAGTGTGGCCAAGGCGACTGTTTACTCGTAGCAGTCCATTCTCAAGAATTGGATTCAAAGTATATAAAACAAAAGACTTTCTGACAACATTACTCCGCTGAATATCTTGAATTTCGTTTGAAAAATCGATGTCTTGAACATACTTCAACCAATAATCCTCCTCTTTGATCCTCTTTCGCCAAATACCAACAAAGGGCACTTGTACAGTTATTCGTGATAATTTTCTCCAAGCAGAATAGGCTTCTTCGTAAGGAAATGACTCGTTTCAGCAATAGAAACCTGTAAGGAGATAAAATCTGTAGAATTCCTTTCATCTGGCCAATTCTTTATGTCAGACTTAAGCCAAACAGGGTCATGCCTCAATAAATCGGAGGTTGCAAGATTTATTGACCTCACACCCCTGGTTAAATGATCAGCGGGATTGTCCTTCCCTGGACAATGATTCCATTTAAACTCCTCTGTTAATTGTCTGATTTCAACAACTCTGTTTTTAACGTAGTATTTCCACTTTTTCTTTGCCCCATTTTGGATCCAGCAAAGAGTTATTTTCGAGTCAGTTCATCAGAAGTCTCAAATACCTTTAACGTAATTACTCTATTTTTCGCACACAAAAATCCATTACTATCTACAGTTCTTGTGTAGGCTACCGCTCCATAGCTCCTTTGACTGGCATCAGCAAATACAAGAAGTTCTTTCTTCCCCTCGTCAAATTCTTGGAAAACACATCGGAGAATGGCTATTTGCTTGAGTTCAGCAACATCACCGAAATAAAGAAACCAAGATCAAATCCGGCGGTAATTCTTCATACCAGTCCAACTTCTGTCTCCAAATAGTTTGAAATAATATTTTGAAGTTGATTACGAATGGGCCGCTCGAGAAACGCGAAATGACTTGCAATACACTACGTTTTGTTGATTTGGTCGTGGCAGAATCGTTAATTTTAAGGATTGGATCTACATCGATTGCTAATTCATCAGTCTGGACATACCACATAAGACCTAAAACCTTTTGAGTATCTGGTGGAACCTCTGTAAAATTTGTCCTTACAACTTGGTGATTGGTATTCCACTTCCTAAGATTCATCTTTGCATCAGCAAGGACCCTGATCGATTGGGAGTAAAATTTAACAGCGGATCTTTCATCGCTTACGCTACAAACTACATCATCCATATAAAAACGTTCATCTAAGATAGCACACGTCTCTGGAAACTTTTCGAGCTCAGAATTAAGATGCCATTTTAAGGACTTGAAGTGACTCCGAAGGTGACGCGAGTCATCCGAAAAGTTTGATGGCGTGGGTGGACTAACCTGGTGTCTATTTTGTCGCAAAACCGATAGAATCGATGAACATCACGATCCCTTTTATTTAAGGCGATCTGAAGAAAAGCTTTTTCTATGTCTGCAACTAGGCCTACAGAACCTATACGAAAATTGAGGAACATTTTTAATATGTCTGGCAACAAATTGGAGCCCGACAGCGAATATTCATTAAGTGAGGAAAAATGTTCGGCATGTGCGGATGCATCGAACACAATACGAAGTTTCGACGTAGTCTTATCCTCCCGATATACACCTCTGTGTGGCATGTAGTACGTTATTTCATTATTATCACCCACCCTTTCGGCAACCCCACTCTGAATGAGATCGTAGATAGCTCGATCATACCTCGTTAAATCTTCGGGATTTCTGGAAAGCCTTCTAGTTAGCGATTTAAAGCGTGTGAATGCACCTACCTTGTTGTTTTCTAGGGTACAATTTACAAATTTCCACGGTAAACTTACTTCTAATCGTCCAATGTCTCTAATCACACAATTGTCTAGGAAATCCTGGGTAAACGAGTCCCTTTCACTGGCAGTTGGTCGGATACCAATTGTTTCAAGATCCCAAAATTTGCTTTCATCAAGTACACTCCGATGGAGAACCTTTGTCCTAGAAAATTTACAGCCAAATTTATAAGAACAAAATGGAACAGAACCTTGCAAAGTCCACCCAAACAATGTCTCAATAGCCATTAATCGATCATCGATACGTTTTGTATTCCCCGTAACGATTCGCCAATAATTGTCCGCACCGATCAAAACTGAGATACCATTATCTGGTTGACATTCAAACGGTCGATCATCAGCCAATACTAAATTAAAATTGCGTATATAATTTCGCTTCGGAACGGTTAGAAAGAACATCATGCATCTAGTTCCAGCATATTTGCGCTGTGCT
The DNA here is from genome assembly GCA_949129095.1 of Volucella bombylans. Lineage (NCBI taxonomy): Eukaryota > Metazoa > Arthropoda > Insecta > Diptera > Syrphidae > Volucella > Volucella bombylans. The sequence continues at coordinate 158,096,876 of OX422143.1, forward strand.
GTGCTTTTCATTTTAATTGAACTGTTTTGTATTTCTTATCAACCTCTTGACTTCCGAAAGGTATAATACAAATTTTTCGCAATCCGCCAACTTGAAGGCAAAGTTTTTCAGCTCCTCCTCGTGACAGGGTGCTTGTTTCAAAACCTTTTGATATGACAGGTGTAGACTACGCTGGACCTTTGTATATTCGGGACACTACAATAGGCAAACCAATAAGGAAGGTATACATTCGTTTACTGGCATGCCGTTCAATTAGAGTCGTTCATTTGGAACTTGTTAAAGACCTAACAACATTGCCTTACGACGGTTCTTTGTTAGGGGAGGTAAGCCAAGCATAATTTATTCAGGTTATGGTAAAACGTTTAAGGCGGCTTCAAGGGAGTTGAAGACATTAAACGACACCATGGGGAGCGACTCAATACAGCGTTTTGTAAGCAACGAGGGAGTTCGTTGGAAATATCATATATTGTTGAAAGTCAGTTTAGTTTTAACTTCGTATAGATTAAGTTCATAAAAATAAAATTGAATTCCGATTGTAAAGGAACCGGGTTTATATTTAACGATAATTTCTAATACCTAAAGATACACATACATATTTAACATTATATATGAGAACATCTCCCGGAAGGAACCGGGTTTTTATTTAACGAGTACTTCTTTTCATGGTGCCGAAACCCGGGAATGACCCGGGGACCTTTATTTCCATATTTGATTAAATTCAAACTAGTCTTTAAATGTCAATTGTTCCCGGGGTTTCGACACCATGAAAAGAAGTACTCGTTAAATAAAAACCCGGTTCCTTTACAATCGTAGGTACATTGAGAACTAAACAAAAGAATTCTGGGAGATGTTCTCATATATAATGTTAAATATGTATGTGTATCTTTAGGTACAACATTAAGGTTGTATGGAATTTTCTACAGGTGTCTACCGTGTTGATCAATAAAAGTTTTTCCATCTACAAGTTGGAAAGTCAATCTATCAGATCAGCAACCTGCTCTTGTTGTTTACATTGCCCGATGACGTTATTAATATTATAATATTCCCCGCAGCAATTAATTCTTTAATCTGTATGACTCATGTTTATCGAAAATAAATAAGAATCTAAAAAACTGATTAAGTCAACAGCTATACATCAGCGATAAACCCAGATAGCATGTGTTAGGTAATAAAGTGTTATTCACTGGATACCAATAATATTTTTTCAAATTAAAATTGACAAGGAATTTATAATTGTCTATAATCTGGTAGACAGAAAACTATAATTTGTAATATTATATAATTTTTACCTAACTAACCAGTGTGATTCCTTAAGCTAACAACTAGGGAAACATTAATCGTTACATCAGATTTTAATGTAATACTCTTAATGAAGGTTTAAGTAATGATTTCAACAATCCCGGTAACATATTAATATGTGTTTGTTTGTATAAACTAGTGTTTCCCCGAAGGCGAAGTTTTGCATAAAACAACATGTGCCATGGAATAACCGACGAGTTAGGAAACCAAATCGCCTAATTCCATATTTGTGAGCAATTAAGTGGATTCTATTTTTTTTCACATTAATAAACGCACCCCTATTTAATGGCTTTTCCTTTAATTTCAACTTGAGCCTCGGGAGGTGGCCGCGGTGTAGTGGTACTAGCAATCGCTTCTCACTCGGAGGGTTAAGGTTCGAATCCTACCCATTGACAAGTTTTTCAAGTTTCTCATTTGTGTAATTGGAGCTCAGACAGAAAAATTCTGCGTGTGAAGGCATAACACTAACACGTAGATTTGGCTGTTGTAGTTCAAACATAGGTGGGGTGAAAAGTAACCTTGGGAATGAAAAAAAATATTTTAAATGTTTTTTTTTTATTTTATTCAATATAGTCCCCTTTTAGCTTGATACACTTATTCCAGCGATTTTCCGACTTCTTGATGCCGTCTGAAAAGTAATTTTCCGGAACGTCTGCAAAATACTCCTCCGTTGCGTCGATGATTTCCTCGCGTGAGCTGAATTTGTTATTGATATCTTTTGAGGTTTGGGAAGCCGAAGGAGCCAAATCGGGCGAATACGGTGCATCCGACAGCAATTGGAGCCGTAAGTCATGATTTTAGCCGTGGTTGCGATGCTCTTGTGCACCGGCGCATTGTTTTACAAAAACAAATTTTTTTTTCGCTTCATGTGAGACCGTTTTGCAGCGATTTCGGCCTTCAATCGCTCTAATAATGCACAGTAATACTCGCTGTTGATGTTTTTGCCTTTTTAGAGGCAGTCCACGAAGAGTATGCCATGACAATCCCAGAAAACCGACGCCATAACCTTTCCGACCCATCGAGCCTCCCTCGGCCGCTTCGGAGCACTCGTGCCGGCTTCAGTCCATTGCCGGGCACTCATTCTATTCTCTGATGTGTAATAGTGGATCCAAGTTTCATCAACAGTTACCAATCGACGCCAAAGTCCGCCCGATTCCGCATCAGCAAGTCCAAACACTCTTTCGAAGTGCTCTCGCCGTTCGTGTTTTTGATCAGGAGTGAGCATGCGCGGCACCCAGCGGCAGGATAACTTTTTCATATGCAGAATATTGCCCAAAATATGGCGTGTGCGCTCAGTACTAATCTTTGTGGTATCTGCTAGCTCGCTCACCTTCACTTTCCGGTCAGACAACACCATTTCATGTATTTCTTTGACATTGTCCTCTGTAACTGCATCGGAGGGTCTGCCGCTGCGGACTTGATGGGTTGCGGCCACCACGAAACTCTCGATACCAATATTTGACGGTATAATCTGACGGAGCATTAGTCCCATAATATTTATCCAACTCTTCTTTTGTTTCCTTTGCCGTTTTGCCTCTCAAAAAATAATGTTTTATGAGAGAACGAAAATCGTTTTTGTTCATACTTAACATGATCCCAAACACTTCAACAACAATCAGCTGTCAAAACAAAACTAAAGACAGTATCGCACTGAAATTTGGCATGTCTGCCTAAATATGAACGGACTTCAAGGCACCATAGCCTTTTTTGCAGTAGCAGCGCATTCTGGCGGTAAAGGTGGTTACTTTTCACCCCACCTAGTACAACTTTCGAATCACTCTGAGTGAAGAAAAAAATCTCCGTCCTATTCGGACTCCCACCCTGGAGAGCGAATACCGAAACCAAATACACCTGAGTTTCAAACCACTACAAAAAACAATTTTCCTTTCTCCTCCTTCAATAACTGCAAAAAACAAAAGTTTTTGTACATTTTCTCCCTGCAAATTAGCCCCGATCAGCATAAATTTGTCCAGCAGCACTGACTAATTGCTCACTCGCTACACTAGTAGGAGGAGCTGATAAATATTTGTAAGCTACTTGTTTCAAGTAGGTATAAGGACTTGAGGCTCAATAATTAAAAATATCAGCATTGTAGCTTGTAGGTACCTCCTACAGAAACGAAACAAACATGAAATGAATTGCTCGAAATCTCCTCCAAAACACGGTGCGTATAATAGTTTAATTTTTGCGGAAAAATGATTCGGCTTCTTGCCGAAGCCGAATGTGGCCGAAGCCGAATGTTCGGTCGGACTCTACTTCAAACTCAAACTTTTTTCCCGGAGGTGTCATTTTTTTAAAATATTTTTATAAAACTTTGAAATTTAGATAAACTCTGTTTTATTAATAATGAATTAACTTTTGTTTAACTTTCTTAAACCTTTCATTAATGTTTTTAGAAGTGGTTTCGCCACGTAACCAGTAGGAAACTAAGAAAACAAAAAACAAAGAAAAAAGGTTACAATATTTTTTTAATAATTTTTATCAAACGTTATGATATGATGCAAAAAAATTCGCAGCAAGAACAGGACCACCTTGTACGGTGAGGCTGTGAGGTGTTTCTAATTCTTCAGGAATAGCGCGACCTGTTTCTTCTTGAAATTCTTTTTTAGTACCTTTTGTAAATACGAGGGGCGTTCAACATATTCTCGGTATCGGGGTGAAGCTGTGGTTGTACGATATATATATATTGGCTTATTTATCAAGTAATACTATTATTTTAGTGCATTCATGTAAAATTTCATATAAATGTGATTATTAATTCGCGTTTTATCTCTAGTTAAACAGAATCATAATGGCAACTGAGACGATGATGGTGAAAATTGAGCATCGCGCTGTAATTAAATTTCTCACTAAGCAAGGAAAAAGTCAAAAAACTATTCATGAAGAGATGGTGGCTGTTTACCAGGGTTCGGCACCTTCATTATCAACTGTGCAAAAGTGGTCAAGTGAGTTCAAGAGAGGCAGAGAGAGCATTGAAGACGAGCCCCGCTCCGGCGCCCCGGCTACTGCTTGTACGGGAGAAAGCATCAAAGAAGTCGCAAAACTTGTTCTTGAGGATGCCCGAATTCTTCATGACCATCTTAACCTTTCAAAGGTCAGTGCAAGGTGGGTGCCACGAATGCTCACAGCGCCTCAGAAAAAAGTGAGAATCGCATGCTGTAGAGAGCTTTTGGAGATGTGTAGTGAGAACGCGGACGGTGTTATGGATCGAATTGTTACTGGGGACGAAACATGGGTCCACCACTATGACCCTGAAAGCAAACAAGAGTCCATGCAGTGGCATAAAAAAGTAACAGACCCCCCGAAGAAGTTCAAAGTCACTCCGTCTGCCGGGAAGCTCATGGCCACAGATTTTTTGGGACTCAAAGGGAATCTTGCTCATTGAGTACAAAAAAAAAGGTGAAACCATCAACGCCACATCCTACGCTTCCACTTTGCATAATTTGCGGGAGGAAATTAAAAAGAAAAGACGGGGTAAACTCGCAGCGGGTGTGTTGCTTCTTCATGACAACGCTGCTGTTCACACGGCGCGAGTTTCCAAGGCTGCTGCACGAGATTGTGGTTTCGAAGAAATCCAACACCCACCCTATAGTCCAGACCTTGCCCCTAGTGATTATTTCCTGTTTCCGGATTTGAAAAAATGTCTTCGTGGAAAAAGATTTTCGGATGATAAAGAACTCAAGTCGGCAATAAATGGGTATTTTGCAGAGAAAGAGGAAATTTATTTTTTTGAGGGTTTAAAAAAGCTTATCTCAAGATGTAACAAATGCATTGATGTTAGGGGAGATTATATTGAAAAATAAAAACAATTTAAATTGAATTCGCAATTTCCTTCATATCGATACCGAGAATATATTGAACGCCCCTCGTACACTGCAAAATAAAAACCACTTCAAATGACACGAACCATCAAACTAATGCACAAAAAATTACTGAAAATTACCCGAATTTTTTTTTTACCGTTATAAAATGAATAACTTGGTTTTACCATGAAACCACTAGGAATATAGAGAAAAAATATTAAGTGTGTGGTTTCACTGCGAAACCACTAGGAAGCAAAGGGTTACGCCACGGATATCCAAATTCAATGTACTCGTATATAACAAGCTCACTTCTTGTATCCCTTATTTAGTATACGTTAAAAGCCTTCAGCAGAACAAGAAAATAAAATAAAATAAATAAATAAATTTGAAATTAAATAATATTAAACATTCGATTTTTTTTTTTTTTTTTTTAATTCAACAGAAATTAACAATTGCTTACGGAAAGGATATAGAAAAATTCCACTATCTTGAAGATCTCATCATTAAAAATATCAACGTTGATCAAAAGTATTCCAGTGATTCACTACTTTGGCTTAAGCGTGCACTTCGATTAATATGCAGATTTTTTGAAAATATTTTCAATGATAAACAAAATTTAGAAAATCTTAAAACCCATCTACAAGACGCTTACGATCACACCCTGAAACCATACCACGGATGGTTTGTTCAGAATACAGTTTCGGTATAAATTTTGCTCTTTTTAAAATATTGATTAAAAACTTAAAAACTCCGAATTCTTTTTTCTAGATAATCTATCGTTGGGCCCCAACCCGTTCGCAACTAATTGGCAAAGGTGAAGCTCATGATCGAAATGTAAAAGTCTTAGAAGAATTCTTATCCCGAATGAAATCCAACTTGGATCGTATCGATGCCATATATCAGGAATACAATCTAGAAGAGAATTACAAAGTTTGATTAAACCATATCCACACACGTCGAGGTTATATTAATCGATGCATTTATTTAAATCAAATTGCATGTAGTGTATAAAAAAAATGAGTAAATGAATTAATTTTATTTAATTTGGAATAAATGATGTACTTATAGTAGAATTTATTGTTATCACTTCTTGGCTGCCCGGTTTTCAGCAATAAGTAGTTTAATGCGATGTAAATCGGCTTGCTGTATTGACATTCTTCGCCAGGTGTGAGCACCAAGGTTTACTTCGAAGAGCATGCACAACAAAAATAAGCAACCAAGTATTATAATGTGAACTTGTGTGTCGAGGAACAATGTTAGATAGAGAAGAATCGGAGTCTGAATGATTGTGGATACCACTAAAAAAACACATAAATCGGTTGGCTGTAAAATTAAAAAAAAAAAAAATAGTAAATTCATGTGCACTCGTTATTATTTGGTTTAGTGGTGTACAAACCTTTCTTTTAAGATTTCCGGAATAGCCAAGGAGTAAACGAATGAATTCCGTAACTACAGCAATGGAGTAGCCAAATGTAGTGAAAATTATTTGACTTTTGTCAAAGTGAGGAGCCTGCAAATGGAAAACAAATTTTAAATTTTACTCAAATTTCTGATAGTCTACTAATAGAAAAAGATAGCGTTCTAGTAATATGGGAATGTGGAACCACTTAATCACTTTTCTTTAGAGTGTAATGTAGAATTCACACCGGCCATATCAAACAATATCGCCGCCTCGTTTACTCTGAAATATATGTTGAATCACTAAAACCCCACCACATGCATAAGACCGGCAGATTGTTATACCTTCGTCGATACCATAAATTTTATTATACGATATCTGAAAGTAGAAAAAAAACCAATCGAAAATTTTGTAGACGGGTGCTGCAGCATTCAACAAATTTTATTTAACCAAAGTCTGCATCCTTTGAACTCTGAACCATTTAACTGAGAAACGACCAAGCTGGCTTTTATAGTAAAAGTTTCGCCAACCTTCAATACTTATACATGTATATCATATGTGCTCCAATTTTAACATCGATTTTGTTAACTTATTCCTAGTGTGCATTTTACTTTCGTTTTGACGGAGTGTGCTCCATATATGGAGTGCCATCCATATAAGACCTTTGAGAAGTCTATAGAACGCATGCTTCAAATTGATGAAAAACATTGAACATTCCTTTCTCAGAAGTGCATTGAGTACATTTATATGGAGTTATCGACCGTCTAAATATCGTTCATTGTTTGTGACATTAGCTTCACGGATCGATACTGGCTACAGTACTTTCGTATTTGGCTTCTTTTAATAATGAATAAGAAAACTCTCCCCAAACTTGTTGTATTGATTTTACTATAGAAAACAGCTATCTAAGAACGTACATACGTACGCAGATCCACACGTTCTGCAATTCTTCTTACTATGTTCTGCTTGCTTCTTCTGATATAAGGAAATACATATCTTCGAAATCATGTGACAAAACATTTTTCCACCGTTGCAGTTATGCAACGCTTGCCGTTCACGTTCAACCGCTCTTTTCGTTTCATCATTCCACCACCATGTCTTTTTATTGGTGTGGAGTCAGTATTTTCATACACCGAGCTGAGTTCTGGCACTACTCCTGCATTTTCCGCATACTTTGTTGGCTTTTGCATGGCTTTTTGGTATCACTGTTTCCAATTTACGGCTAAAAACTTATCTGTTTCTTTATTTAAGCTGTGTTAGTTTTTCCCCGGATGATGGTTTCGATTTTTGATTTTTATAGAATATTTAGTGGATCATTCTTGAATTCTAATTAAAAGATCATCGATATTCCGGCAACATACTGCTTCTGGCAACATACTGACCAATGAGCTGAAGCGGAAGAGTCATCATTGGAAAGCCATTTTCAGAATGATTTTGTAAGATTGAGGAGTAATTTCATTAGTTTTTGATACTAGATCTATCGTTTTTACTGTTGTTACGGGACGGGACAAAATAAGAATATTGTTAGGCGGTGAGCAATCGGAAAATGAAATATCATATCGCGAAATATAACATCAAGAGAGGTAATGCTTTTGATCGGTGGACATTGAAATAGACATGAAACAAGAAAAATGGAATTAGATATACTAAACCCATGCAAATCCCACGGTCTAACTATACTAATTACACTGTTTACTATGGTATGACAGTAAAGCGATCTTAAGCAAACCATTAGCAAATCACACCAACTTTTGTTGAAAACAGTTTTCATGAGGAAACCACGAAAAACGGCTTTAGTCAAGAGATTAAATAAGGAAAGTGGCCAAGTGTGGTCGATACATTTGTCAGAATGGCTACGAAATGACATAAACCAACTTGAAGAACTAAGTGCGTAATGTATGTGGACTTCGATGAAAAATGTAAAATTAGTGCAAAAACTCTGCCGGCTCCACTTAAATAGCGGTGGAAATATAAGACGAAAATAGGGGTAAAGAACAAAAAATAAATCTTTCCAGGACTAAGTACAGTGGAAATGGCGCAAATGAACTTTAGAAACAAGTGGAAGCGATCGCTGGATCAATAAATAGAAGAATATAACCTAGAAGGGTCAAAATCACTAAGGTGTATCAAATTTGGTTCCGACACCATTTTTCCCAATAAAACCTTGAAATAGTTGGGTCACAATTATCTGTAAGTATTAAATTTATCTAAACCCTTGATTGTTCTTTGCAAAATGATTTTAAGGAAGTTTTGTTTGCTCATGAAACTAGTGCAAAAATCATTTCGGGAACGCGTCCCAATACGCAATTCCTTATAAGAAATGTTCATAAAACAATGAAATACTAATTTAAAAATTGAATTTTAAATTACAGTTGATACACTTGTATTATAATATAATAAATACAATTATAATTTAAAAAAAATGTAAGTAACTTCACATTTTATCTTACAAATAACTTTGTCCGGAAGTTTGTAGCTCACTTCGTGAACACACTCTATTCTGTCAAAAAAGTTAGTGGCCAATTAAGCCATACGAGGCACTACTGCGCAATCGTGTTCCGATCACTCGAATGTAAACAGCGTTCGATTGTTTTATTTTGGTTTACATTTAGTTTCCCGGGTAAGATTATTTCAGTTGTTTATTTTGGTATCGTACATCTATAGAGCATCATAACGGGAACGCCTTCAAATCATTAACATAACGATAAGTGTAGATAATTAGTCGTGATCCCATTAAATAAAACTGTTCTACTTCCGCCAGTGTCATATAATAGCGTCCAAGATGGCCGACGACTATTTAAAACAATATGAACTGTTAAAAAATGATTCCGGGAACGGTCATTTGGTGAACGTTGACGAATATGACGTGCATTCCCGTAATGAACACTATGTACTGATGGGTAAAGATGTAAAAACCGCAGAAGATTTCATTGAAATTTTCACAGAGTCAACTGTCATGTTGCAAAAATAACAAATGAGGAAATTATTTGCATCAAAAATGCAGTTCCCGAAAAAATTGATCCGGTTCCTGGAATCTTAAATATCACAAAAATTACATGGCAAAAAAAAAACTAGGGAATGTGATTAAAGTAGATCAGCACGGTAAAAACCAAAAAGACGTTAAATTTAATATACATATTTGTAAATAGTGATATAGAACACATACAGTGACTCCAAAAACTATTCGCTCATTAACCCAGGTGAAAAAGAAAATGTCTTTAGAAAAAAACAAAAAGTTTTACGGAATTCATATATACATATGTGTATTTAATCTATGTAAAAAACAGTAAAACTTCACAAAAAAAAAAAAAAAAAAAAAAATACACGACCGGGTCGTCCACGTGTATTAACGGACAGAGAAATGCGTGCAATTGTTCACAAAGTGAAGCAAGATCCAAAAAAAGTGCTACCCAAATTCACACTGAAGTGAAAAATGAATTTGATGCTGAAATGTGTGTTAACAGTGTAAGAAATGTGTTGTATGATGCTGGCTAGCATGGTAGAGTTGCAAGAAAAAAAACATTTATAAGCACTACCAACAAGAAAAAATGGCTTTTATTTGCAAATCAGTACAAAAACGAACTAAAAGAGTTTTGGAACAAGTTTAGATTTACAGATGAAAGTAAATATAATATTTGTGGTTCAGATGGACGATGTATGGTATGGAGGAAAAAAAACCGCTGAAATGGAGGAAAAACACCTTAAACCGACATTTAAGGATGGGGGTGTCTCCGTGCTAGTTTGGGGTTGTATGAGTGCCAAAAAGGTTGGTAATTTGCACTTTATTGATGGTATTATGGATCACAAGGAATATATTAATATACTCAAAGTACACCTACAATCGAGTGCAAATAAAATGGGTCTTAACTCCGACTATATTTTTAGTCAAGACAATGATCCAAAACATACAGCCTGGAACACTAAAATGTGGTTACTATATAATACCTCAAAATGGATCGAGAAGCCACCCCAATCACCAGATATCAATCCTATAGAAAACGTTTGGAATATTTTGGAGCAAAATATAAAAAAAATATGAAATCCGCAGTAAAACTCAATTGAAAGCTGCTTTAATAGCGGAATGGGGCCAAATAACACCTAACATTACTCAAAATCTAGTCGATTCCATTCCAAATAGGTTAACACACATTATTAGAAACAAAGGTGGACCAACAAAATACTAGGTGAATTCAAAACTAAGTTATTGTGAGCGTGAGCGAATACTATTTGGAGCTTTTAACTTGAAGTCAACGAACATTTTTTAGTTTATTTTGTTAAATATTGTAATATTTTGTTTTGTGAAGTTTTACTGTTTTTTACATAGATTAAATACACATATATATGAATTCTTTAAAACTTTTTGTTTTTTTTTTTTCTAAAGACATTTTCTTTTTCACCTGGGTTAATGGCGAATAGTTTTTGGAATCACTGTATATCAAATGGAAAAAGACGCACACACTCAGTATGGTGTACAAAATTTTGATATAGAGATAGAGCCTGCTGAATACATGACACCTCAAAACTTCAAGCAAATAGAGAATTTGAGACGTAGAAAAGCATATATCATGAGGTGTACAGCTACTTCAGAAGATGAAGATCTTATGACAGTGCGTCGTAAAATTGAACAAGAATGAGTCATTTTGTGCTGAAACATCTTATGCAGTTGATTCGAATTTTTATTGATTAATGTTCCAACGAAAAGTAAAAATGTGTTCTACAGATGTGTTGCTATTGCTGGAACTTATGTAGACGATGAGGGAGAAATAAAGGTCACATTCTTAAAATCTGTTCGTAATAATGCCAGAGACTTTAAAGTTGACTATAGAGATGTATCCTACGTTACGTACGATCAAGTTTTAAAAATTATTCCTAAGCCTCAGTCAATAAAGGGAGCAAGCCACAATCCATACTACCATTTTGACAATGATATGGATGTTTATATGCGACATTTTAGCTGATTTTATACTTCCGTAATTTTGGATATCATTACGGAAAAGAAAATATCAAGCGGATACCAACAATACTATGGACAAAATTGCTCAAGTTCTAAATTAAAATATTTTTTTTCCTGCAGACACAGAGCTTAGTGGGCTTCGTGGGATGAGATAACAATGTAAAAAATGGAATAAACAAATAATAAACAATAAACAGTAGTTAAAATTGTCTAAATAAAGTTCCATCTTAAAACATCTGATGTTTGTCTTTTGTTATTTCGTGAATGTCGCTGTCATTCAGTGAACATTTCGTCATTTATGAGAACGTAATAAAAGTGTTATTATTTAATTCAAGATAGAATATATCTGCTTCATTTATTATTAAAATTAAATACCATAATCAACAATTGTCTAAAACAAAATAATTAAATGATCGAACCTAAACCATAATAAATAAACAGAACTTTTATCTAGGAATTTTTAAGAAGTGCTTCATAAGTGTAACATTTTATTAAAATAATATAACATCATAAGAGAATGTAGACTACTGCTTGAAATATATTTTATTTAATATTTATTGTAGTACCTTATTTCCAAAATAAGTTTTATCAAACTTATATTTTTAACAAAAAAATCCAAGTTTTAAAATACGTTCCCTGAATGATGCTACGAGGGCGGGTCAATAAGTCCGTGACTTTTGGAATAAACCCCAGATTTTTTGATAAAAAAATAATTTTATTTTTCAACGTAGTCTCCCTTGAGCTCTATACACTTTGTCCAATGCTTCTCCAATTTTTTTATCCCTTCCAAAAAATATGATTTGTCGAGGTCCTCAAAATAGGCCTTTGTTTGCGAGATGACTTCATCATTGGAGTCAAATCTTTTTCCACCAAGCCATTTGTTCAGGTTTGGGAACAAGAAGTAGTCGCTCGGAGCCAAATCTGGAGAATAGGGTGGATGAGGGAGCAATTCATAGCCCAATTCATGGATTTTTGCCATGGCAACTGCACATGTGTACACCCTTGCATTGTCTTGGTGGAAAAGAACTTTTTTCTTGGCCAAATGAGGTCGGTTTTTTTTTCAAATCGTCATTGAATCGGTCCAATAAGAATATTCCCCATTGATTGTTCTTCCCTTTTGGAGGTAGTCAATGTGGATTATCCCGCGTGCATCCCAAAAAACAGTCGCCATAACTTTATTGGCTGACAAACCCACCTTGGCCTTCTTTGGCGCCGATTCACCCTTAGAAACCCACTGTTTTGACTGTTGTTTGTTCTCTGGTGTGTTGTGATGGATCCATGTTTCGTCCACGGTTACAAAACGGCGCAAAAACTCCTCCATATTGCGATTAAACAACGCCAAATCTTCCTGTGAAGTTGTTACACGATTTTTTCCATTTTTCCATTTTCTCCTCAAATTAGTGAGTAGTCTGATAAAAATAGCTGTCAAACACAAACTAACTGACGCAGCAAGTTTAAATTTTGACAGGAGTCAACTGACAGATGCCTGTTGACAGGAGCAGTGTTGCTGTTTCAGTAAAGAGGTTAGAAATTCAAAAAGTCACGGACTTATTGACCCGCCCTCGTATAATACACCCAGTCTCTTTGGAATCCCGGATAAATAATTAAAATGTGAATAATTTGCGCGCTTCTTTTACAGTGAAGCTATTAATAGTACGGTATACATTGTAAGTTATTTTTTGGATTTCCATGACTTAATAATTTTTACAGAATTTCAAATTTCTAAATTCACCTTGTTGATTTTGACCCATAAGCAGGCGACAAGTAGTAGAAAAAGTGTGGCTTGTGGCATCATCTTGTTGAAACCATATGTCGTCCAAGTCCATATCTTCCAATTCGGGCCAAAAATAATCGGTGATCATGGCGCGATAACGCTGACCATTCACAGTAACGTGACGATCGTTATCGTCGACGAAAAAATATGGCACAATATCGCCGCCGGCATGCAAACCGCACCAAACAGTTATTTTTTGTGGATGAAGTGGTGATTCATGAAGCACATGTGGATTTCCACCCGACCAATAATGCATATTGGCGAATTATTGACGAACCCATTGAGCCAAAAATGAGCTTCGCCACTGAAGATGATTTTGCGATGAAATTCATCATCTTGGCGCATCTTCTTCAGAACCCAATCGGAGAACGTACGTCGCTTCAAATGGTCCATCGTCTAAAATTCTTGAGTCAGCTTGATCTTGTATGGATGTAAACCAAGATCCTTACGCAAAATACGCCATAATGTGGTCTGAGCGATGCCCAATTCTTGAGAACGCCGTGGAATTGACTGATTTGGATCGTTTGCTACGGACGCCTGAATGGCAGCGATATTTTTGACACTTCGACCAACCCGTTGTCTCACTGACACGGCAACATCACACAACGAATATGTAGATTCAAATTCTTGCACTAAACTTGTTATTGCCTGTCTACTAGGGCGAGAATTACGACCGAAAATTGGAGTTAACGCTCTTAAAGTTGCAGTCACCGACTCCGAATTTCGGTAGAAAATTTTTACAATTTGCAGACGTTGCTCGTTCATGTACTTTACCCTGATGAAAATGTTGAGTTTACTGAATAAATTGACAGTGACAGTTCGATGAAAGTGAAAGAGTGCGTTCACAAATTAAATTCAAAATTGTCAAGTAGAAACGCCAAAAAATGTATTCTTATTTTCCTAATAACACATATCTTTTTACTTTAAGGAACTGAAATTTTAAGATTATTTTCCCCTTTTACTGTAGAATAGAGGACACTAATTGAAAAAGTCAGGGAATTGACATAAAGTACCGTCATCTTAGCCATTGTATGTCACATGAGAAACAATTTCCTAAAGTGGTCGTGCACATAATTTGTGTTCTTGGGATAATTTCAATAAGAAACGGGTAGAACTAAACTGGTATTTTAGATTAAGCATATTTTTTATTAAATATAATGTAAAATAATTAATCCTTATAGATAGACAATAGACAGTGGGAAAGAATCCATCCTGCAACGTCGACCCCAGAGTGCTCATTTTAAATTTATACGAGCAAAGAACAAGTTATGGTAAAACTGCGAAAGCGCTAAAACGTTCTAAGAAGAAGTTTTTTTTAATGATGTTCAATATTTTAAAAAGAATGGTACTGCGAAAAAAGTTAGCCGTAAGTCTCGGGCGAAAATGATTACCTACCGAGAAGTCCAACTCATTGTTCGTTACAGTAAAAAATTCCTTCATGCCACTGCTAGAGAAATTCATACGAAAGTATTTGGCGACAATGACAGCGGACCATTGGTAGATACTGTAAAGCTAAGGTTGCGCGACGCTTGGCTCTTTGGGCGTATCGCAAGGAAGAAGCCACTCTTCACTGAGCGAAATCGCAAGAAAAGGTTAGAGTTTGCCCAGAAACACAGCCGTTGGACCCTTGCTCAGTGGAAAAATGTTTTGTTCAGTGATGTACAAAAATAAATAGAGTTTCATCTGACGGCAAAGCCACTATACGCCGCTCCGGGTCAAAGGCATATGACCTAAAGTGTACCCCCCAACGCTCAAACATGATGGTGGAAGTATTTTTATGAGGTGCAATGTCGTGGCTTAGTGTTAATCCAATTAAATAAATAGAATGACGCATGCACAGATTCCAATATTGCGAGATATCGCAGAATACTCGTACAATACTGATGACCATCTTTCCATTACTGATCCAAAGCACACGGCGACATATGCGAAAACTGGAAGACAAAATGATGACGGTTTTCGACTGGCCTTCGTGTGGTCCTGATCTCAATCCAATTGAGAATTTATGGCTACATCTCAAAAGATTACTAGCCTTCAAAAAAATTGGAAACTCAAACTCTCTTGTTGAAGAAACGAAGGCTACCTGGGATAACATTCCACAGAGCGTTTGCCAAGAACTAGTAGAGTCTATGCCCCACAGATTACAAGCTGTAATCGTAAATAAATATTAACAAAATTCCTTCCAAAAATGTCAGCGTTTCTAAAAAATATTTCTCATGTGGCATACAATGGCTAAGATGACGGTACTTTTTTCAATTTTTCAATTAGTGTCCTCTATTCTACAGTAAAAGAGGAAAATAATCTTAAAATTTCATGAAGATACTGCAGTTCCTTAAAGTAGAAAAATATGTGAAAGATAAGAATAATTTTTTTGGCGTTTCTAATTACGTGCACATGACTGTATATATATATAATGGGCGCTCAAGCGATCTTGTGTACAACTAACATGCTTGCACATAGCGCGGGAGATTAATTAAATTTTTTCTCATCACGAACTCTGATTACACTGTTCAAAATATTGTATATACCGAGTGTGACTATTTTCTACCTGAACGGCCAACAAGATTAAAATGTTATTCAAACAATTTTGAATAAAAAAATACTTAATTCATAAATGCCAATAAAATCATGTTCAATCAAATGACATGTCATAATTCCATTATGCATTTCAATATTGCCCTACTTTACACAAAAACAAATGCCCATTTGGGTATTAATCGTATAATTGTATGCAAATTGCTCTTGGTAACCAGCTGCACTAAGAAACCATGTTTGTCATATTACATCTACATAGCCGGCATCATGCTGCATATATGAAGTCAGGGAAACTGATTATTTATTTAAAATCCGATATACGTGATACATTCGGCAAGTGTGTTGGTATTACATTCCGAGGAACACTATGAATCAATATGTTACGTTGTACACTAATATCGTATTTACTTCCTCGAAAAATTCATTTTTCACTTATGCAAAATTTTATTTAGGAACTTTCAACACATACTCGTACAAACTCTAAAGGAGCTAACTTTAAATTCACTTAACTTTGCAAACTAAGGCTAACCTTATGAGTTTTAAAACACTCTTCCAACATTTATCACTCTTCCAACGAAACAACTTTGAAAAATTATCACACACAAAGTGACAGTGTACAAATTGATTAATAAATATACATATATCTATTCGAATTTTAAATTTGCTTACATTGTGCAGAATAAAGAAAATATACGCCAGTGCCCATACCACAAACACATACACATTAAGCCACAGGAATATCTGCAGGAACAAGCTTGAGCTGTGACGCACTTCTAAAAATAAAACAGTTTTCTAATTTATATTTTAATGATTAAAAAAACAAAAAAAAAAAAAAAACACAAAAGTGAATGAAAATGAAAATTCCAATACCTTGTATGGCACTCTTTTGACTCTTCATTGCGAGAACTGTTCGACTCGCCTAAATAAACAACTATTTTCGTTTTGACCAAATGGTTGCTACGGTAATAACAAATCCATATCCATACTACTAAGTCTTACAACGAGGGTGAGGTGGAAAACAAAATTCTCAAACATCCGGTTAGTGTGGTCTTCGTGTGGACTCCCATTATGCTTTGCTATCTCTCTAATGCAACACCAAGGGTGGGGTTTGGCCACTATGGAATTCATACAGTAATTTGAGGTAGAATTATATACATACATACAATAGTGAGGGTTATACCATATTATTGTTTTGTCCATCATATTCATAAAGTAGCATATTTCTGGTATTTAGTACGAATACCCAAAATGGGAATCAATAAAAATAAAGGAAAACCATGCAACTGGTTGGAATTGCCGGCTGTGGTTAAACAAATGGTTTGCATGTATTACAAGTGTTCATTGGTATATAAGCATCGAAACAAATTGTTGTGACACTTTTCTGTGTGTTATTCATTTAAATTAAAATGGCAAGCATCAATTATATTTAACTGTTCATTAAAGTTTTATTATATATGGTACACATACACAGGTGTGATATAAAGTCACTGTGAAGAAGCTATGTGGTGACATATATCAGCAGGGGTATGCGGTGTAAAAGGAGTGGTACTATACTTGCAAATGTCATATGCGACTTTTGGACAGTTTATGTCCTTATCTGCGATGACATCACAAAAATGGGGATGATATAGGAAGTTTAACTTAATTAATGTCAGTAAAATAACAGCATACAACGCCCTAGCTGATTAGCCTTTCAAAAATTATAAGGGAAATAGGAGAATCTGTAGTCTAGATGACGTAAGATTTATATAAATTCCAATATAAGCAAAACAAGTAGTTAAAAAAAAAATAAATTGATACGAATTACACTTGCATATATTTTCATTTAAGCTTTTGTTCCGCTGGTCACAATCCCGTAACCATACACAGACTATGTGGAAAGAATAAAACAATGACTGCCAATCGCAAGCTGCAAATCTTTATAAACAGATGTCTGGATATCCGATCCAAACCAGATCAATAACAACCAGTAGTTTCTCACAGAATAAATGACGAAGAATACAGGAACATATAAGCTGAAGCAATGTACTATAATTAACATATCTCGCAGAAATTTGAATATGATGGTGCACAGGCGGACTTCAACGGGTCCTTTACGTCCTGAAATATCCCCCTTGACCTGAATGAACATACAGCCTGTACAGCAAACCCAATAACGTTCAGGTTAGTGTTCCAAGTGGAAAAGATGTACTCATCAAATTCAATGTGTATCACAATGTTGTGCTGAAGGTGGCTCAAAATTATTGTAGTATTTAAAGACTAAAGACCGCCAATACAATAGCTAGTAAAAGAAACAATTCAGTTGTTGAAAACTGATTACTTTGGATAATTAGGGTATGTGAAGACATACATACATACACTTACGGTCATAAAAACCGCACCACCTATTGAGTTCTCAAAAAATGCCTAATTACATCAGATCGTAAGGGTTTTTCCCATACTAATGAAGGGTATTCTCAATAGCGGAGTTCGGCCTCGTATTCAGTGCAAAAAAAATCAGTTTGAATTGAGTTGTGACAGCGACAAGTAAAAAAAAGTGAAATGTCTGGTAAATATCATCAACTGACTCGGGACGAAACAATTCAAATATTGACTTTAGTCGAAGAAGGGCTTGGCTATCGTGAGATTGCGGTTAGAATAGGATGCTGTCATTCAACTATCGTACGACTGATGAAGAAAAAAAGAAAATTTGGATCAACTGGAAAGGACAAAAGGCTCGGGACGAAAACGTAAAACAACCCAGAAGACGGACAATGTATTACAACGAATTAGCATGAAAGATCGCTTTAAAAGTGCTGTCCGTATAAGAGCAGATCTGAGTGAATTTTATCAAATTGATCTAAGCGCCGAAACCATACGCCGACGGATACGGGAGATAGATTTATATGGAAGACGACCAGCGAAAAAACCTCTCATAACCACAAAAATGAAAAAAGCTCGCTTGACGTGGGCAAAAACGTACGAAGATTGGACGCAGGATGATTGGCGATGTATGATATGGTCCGATGAAAGTAAATTTAATTTGTTGTGTGCCGACAATTTGCCATACGTACGACGGTCAGCAGGTGAATGGTTCAAGGACGAGCGCATAGTCAAAACAGTGAAGTTTCCTCAAAGCCAGGTTTGGGGATGTTTTCCTTTTTACGTTTTGGGCCCTTTGCACTTTGTTAATGGAACTATGAACGCTCAAAAATGTGGAGAAGTAGTAAGGAAGTTTTTGGTACCAGCAATTGAACAGCATCATTCGTATACTGACAAGTGCATTTTTCAAGATGATTCTGCACCTTGCCACCGCACCAAATCCGTAAGTAAAGTGTTATAAATCAACTTCTAGATGTCAACTTTATAAATAATAAACAGACAAGTAACTAGAGTCTTTCAATAATTTTCAGCTCAAGACAACGTTTGATGACATCGGAATTACCAGACTAGACCGGCCAGCTAATTCGCCCGATTTAAACCCAATCGAACACTTGTGGCATGTAATGTAACGTAAGGTGGCTGAACATAAACCAGAGAGTAAAAAAAAAGCTAAATGAAGTTCTGGAACATGTATGGAATACTGAAATTTCAAGGGATATTACTGAACTTCTAGTAAACTCGATGCCTTCTAGAATAAAAGCGGTTATAACCGCCAAAGGAGGAGCAACTCGGCATTGATAATTTTTTTGGTAAAAGTGGCATATGTAAACATCTTATATACACATACATAAAGAATGTATCGTTTGATTTTGTTAACAAATGACTGTATTAAAATATTTAAAAAAAATAAGAAAATTAACTGGTTTTTCTTTCTTTGTTAATATCTTTTTTCAACCATTCAATAAACAGATGGAAATTAGATAGAAATACTTATAAACTACTGCGGAGTACTCAACAAAAATTTCATTTCATTATAAAAATTATTATCGTAGTTATTAACAATTTTTCAATCATTTTGATATGGTGCGGTTTTTATGACCACAAGTGTACATATGTTTTGATACCACGGACATAGCCTTGAATTATTCTATTATGTTTGTAATCAGAATTAAGCACACCAAAAAATATAGGACTTCGAAAATTCAGTCTCGACGAACCAAATTAGCTGACGGAAGTGCTTACAAAGAACGACTAGTCCTTTTTTAGTCCTTTTTCACCTAGTGCAAATTGCCTCGTTTACTCTTAAGCGAATGAAATGTTTTGAATTTCAACAACTACTGGGCTATGTAGCTTTTGACGTTCCAACAAAGTGCCGAGGAAGTAAGTGATTTTTCATAATAATATATCTAGTACTTAGAGCAAAAAAAAGTAACTTTAATATACAAGTTCCGAAGCAAACAAACTATCCTAACAGTAGCTAAGTCGGTTATTTACTAGTCGTCTTAAGGGACATGAGGTATTTTCTTCAGTATCGTTGGGATGATTAAGATCATTCATAGTTTCGTTGGTTGTTTGGTGGAGCAGTAAGGAACTATAATGTCAATGTTACTCGAATAGCCAGTTGTTGGAGAGGCATTGGAAAAATTGTCCCCAAGCATTTAATTCTGTATTCTATAAAAGTCTAAATGTATAATTAACGTATGACAGCGCACCGCGTTCCATGGAAATAATTGTGTCATTAAATTTGTCTGTATAATTCGCACTGTCCATATGAACATTGTTCATAAGCTAATAAGGAGTAATGTAGATATCTGATATATAGTGGTTTTTCCTGGTCGTTAACTTCACTTTTAAAGATACACTATTTGCCAATGAACTCAAAACTGAATTATTATACTAAAACCTCCACATGGATAGCATTTTTGTAACATCAAGAAATAAAACCTCTATGTGCTCTAGTAGATGACGTCAAAGGTAACACGAAAATTTGTATCTTTTCTTTTAATTTTTATTTCACCTTTCCTAACATGGTCATGGTAACGAAGAATAACGTCTCTCTTCAATTTCGGATGCAAAGAAACCACTATACCAAGAACAATATCTACGCACTCCTCCGCAAAATTTATAAGCGATATGTTGACCATAATGGAGATTATTTTAAGTCTCTTAAGGCTCAAAATGGCTGCAAAAAATAGCGTACATGACACTATTTCTACAGCAAATACACTCAATATTCTCGAGGGAACATGGCAGATCCCGCGTTAACATTCGGTTAACCAAATTTACCAAATTGCATTCGATGCAGGGCACATCTTCAGTTTTCTAGATCGTCGCTGTCTCCGATAAACCAAAATTGATACGGAGTTAAAGCCAAATTATACATACGAATGCAGATATCGAAAATAGCTCAGTACAATATACAACATGTACTATAAAAAAGAAAAAATCAATAAACTTGATGTCTTTCCGCCACGTGGACATCGCATATGATATCATATTGTGTGAGAGCCAGCCAAATCTTTCGTTAATAAAGGCGCACAACAGTACAGTTTTGAGATAGGAGATTCCAACATTGATCAAATTTGTATAATTTAAAATTCAATTTGTATTCACCATCTCTTTATTGAAATGAGCATTCATTGAGGTGATGAGTGGCCGTGGTACAAGTGGTACTGTACTGGCTTCCCAATCGGACGGTTCGGGGTTCAATGCAAGCCGTGTCCGAAAGACATTCCTTTTTTCAGTCAACTAAAATCTCGTGAGATTTTGACACTGAGAGCAAACATCTTTCTCTCTCTCTCCCCCTCCAATTTTCCGAAAAACTAAACATGTGCTTCGGCATTTTAAGAGCAGTGTTAGTTCTACTGTTGAGTGTTCTTAAAAAAAAGTCATACACACATACTAAGCTTATCCTTGTATGAAGGACAGTCACTATCCGTTCTAGATCAGCAACGACCTCAACGAACACAAGGCGTAGAATACAATAGAATGTTTTGAGGTCATACCCGTATGTAGAATTACCTACCTTCGCCGAAATATCGACAGAATTTTTTAGACTCGAAGTAGTCAAAATAGCAGGGAACGAAAGATGAACAAATGAGAAATACCCAATATCGATGGATTGAACAAAATATCATAATCAACAGCTACAACCTTTAGGTAATAAGCGACTTTATAAACATCGGGTTCAATATTATTTTTAAAAATTAAACTTCACCAGGAATGCAACAAAGCATACATTTGAAGCAGAGATAATTATTCGGGTTAAGACCGGAAATGCGTAATACAGTCATATTCTAAACAATAGAGAAGACTCTGTATAAGACCTTAATCATATAAGACATGTTGTATGGCACTTAAGCAAGAGCTCTAACGAAAGCGAATGAAGATATTCTGCATCTCTTTCAGTTGAAAGGCCTTATCAAACAATTGCAACAATACACATCAAAGCACCGACATCTTGAGTTTGATTCAAACTCAAGTAACAAATAAGAAGAGGACATCTTGTTTTTACGCACAACTATTATAGAACGAAATCTAAATCATCTTCAAAAACTTAGAGCACAGGACTCACAAAGTTAGCTAAGGATTGAGCTAACTATAGAGGCTTTATAGGACTATAGCCCCTATCCTATAAGGGCTTATTGGCAAAGGTAGTAAGTAAGTAAGTAGACTAACTAAAATCTTAATAATTAACAAACAGTCGACAAAGAAACTTATTCGGTTTTATTTTTCAATTATGTTTAAGTGAAATATGAACTTACCTCTTAATACGGTATACTCGCATTGAATGCCGCACTCAATCCAGACACTAGAAAAAATGGAAATGCAAACCCCAACTTATCATAAAATAGTTTCTCAACTTACAGAAAGTATTTTGATTGAGGTAAACCTCATTATTCAAATTATTGGCCAAAAACTGATGGCACCTTATGTAAGTTAATTCAATGGCATCAATTTGTGTAACAGCTACATAGTTTGCAGGACTTTCCGGTGGAATACTCTGGTCACTTTCCGACGATGACGCCACTAATATTATATTATTTTGATCAATACCCTTAAGACAGCTGTTCCATTCCATTCGGATAATGTAGACTAAATTCAGCAGCTGCATAACGATATAAGTGAGGTCATGTTGGAAACTCAAATCAATTTAATTTACCTGTTCCACTCCAACTTTAATACTGGTAAAGTTTTTGCCCAAAAAGCAATGATCACACACTGTTGTAATGTAGGACTCGTGCGCCCTCACCATGACTCTTATGTGACTACATTTATCAATTTTCTCATCCAACTGTTGACCCATTGACTGAAGAACATGCGTCATCAAATGAAAATGAATACATTGTAAGGAATAGATCATCCAAAAACGAAGTTGTTCTAATCGTCTCATTATCAAATCAATCATTTCGAAAGGAGCATACGGAACAGAACGCTTTCGTGATTGTGGAAAATGTAGATTTTCCAGGGCCCATATACCCCATTTGACTTTCAAAAGAAATCTGAGCACCTTATTGTAATCCTCGAGGGATTTCTCTGTAATGACGTGAAGGAGTTCCTTACTAATATTGTAACCAATCGAAATTTCATCCACAGCTTCTGTAACCTAATAGAAATATTAAGACAGTGTTTCCTTGTTGTCTGCATACTTGAATACCCTAAACGGAAGCCTACCTTTGGTGTCAAAGATCGAAAAGCTGAATGTATTTCAACACGAAACAACGATGAAAGCTCAGGAAATTTTGAACACATTATGTCATCTAATTGGACGGTTAGTAGGAAAGGATTTGCCCAATTTCCCTCGGATTCTATCTGCCAGAATCATAAAGTTAATAATAATCAATTAAATGACTTAACAACACTCACTTGGACAAACAATTTGGAATAGAAGTAATACATAAGATCGCCACACTCTAGTAGCAGGACTTTTCGGATATTTTGTAAATGTTTTTTCACCTGAAACTCATCGAGGTACATTTGTATGACAAACTGATTGGCAAAGGCAATCCGTGCATTTAATATTCGTGTCATTGAAGTAAGTATGATGTCTTCAAGGGGTAAAATTAATTCAGATGTTTTGCTAAGTATATTGAATATTTTCAAAGCAAGCGGAGAAGTGGAATCCTTTTCATCAGGCTTTTCCGATAAATCCTGACTCAGTTCGTCTAAATTACAGGCAAATGCCATAAGGAGAAATTGATCATTTGTGGCAAGACACTCAAAGGTTTTACGCGAGTTGGAATTTTCTTCTAATGCTAGATTTTTCATTTCAATTACTGGAACAGGACTTGATAGTGGTGGACTGTCTTCAGTAATGTTAAATTGTTTCAGGTTTTCCATTACATCTTCAATGAATTGATCATATAATTTACCTAAAAATAAAAAAATACATTTGATTAGAAGACTTTTTTTTTTGTGAGACTTTAGTTTCATACATCGAAACTTAGACTCAAGATAACTTCAATGTATAGTACTCGAGGCAAATAAATGTGACTGAATATATGAATGGCTCTGTACAATTATATCAATTACTACGTTGATCGTTCTAATATGAGGACTTTATTGCTAGTTGATTGTAATATGATAGAACCTTATATCACCGTTGGCTGCTTTTGTCTAAGTTTAGATAGTCGATCTGTCAGTTCGGCAAGCTTTATCTCTATTACTATAAACAACTTACTGATTTTATATAGTGTAACGATTCCTTCACTGAAATTCGATATTCAAATTAGCCTTAGGGGCTTGTCTGCAGAAGATAGTTCCAAATAGTTATTTTGAGTTCCGTTTTTACAATTCATTTGTTATTCATTTTGAAAAGAAGGGTTCAGGTACAAAAAGACTTTGAGAAATTCAAGGAATTGATGCATTACAATTTAAATATATTTTTTGAACCTTTTTTAAGAAAACAGATGTAGGAAGAATTGTCAAGTTTATTGGAATGGTGTTGAATATTTCTTGAACAGTTACAGCCTATTTTCTGTGCCCATACTCGTTCCAATATCTTGGTAACAGAAATTTGCCTTGTTGTCGTCTTCGTGTGTTGACTACTTATTGAGTTGGTAGCTTATATGTGCTGTCGGTTTTGAAGGCTGACAATATCTCCATCCTATGCAGTTGGTCAATTCTGAGGAATTGTCTGCTCTGCTCTTTTCACCATATTTTGGATGCTTTTATGAGTGCAATTTAGCCTTTGCAACTGGGTAGCGATAATTCATTTCAGTACCCAATATCTCAGATATGATTCCAACAAGCTGTACTAACATTGTCGCAGAACGTGGAAGAGAGCAAAGGCGACTTGCCTTAGTTTTTTTGTTAGTGGTTCTACATATTAGCTCAAATTAAAATTGTAGTCCACAATTACACCCAGATATTTGTGCGTTGAGACATTTTCTGAAATTGTTGAGCATACGTAACCGGTTTCCAATAATAAATGCGCCTGTGCTTTGTGTAAACATTCTGAACTATGCATTTTAATACTAACTGTATATTTAAGTGTGTGACGTGGACGAATATGCATGACTTTTGTTTTTCTTGCATTTATAAAGAGACCATTATCGTGACACCATTGTGTGACTACATTAAATTCCTTCTGCATTATTTTTTCAGCCGTTTCTCCATTTTTGTGACTGACCACTATCGCCGTATCATTCGCGTAAGCAAAAACTAAGCGTTGAAAGCAATTCGCTCCGGTAAATGATACAAATTAGTGGACCCAAGCTTGAACTTTGTGAAACTCCATATTTCGAAGACTCTTCGTTACTTAGGGAATCCTTTATATTTTCTGTTCCTTAGGTAACAGTCGAACCATAAGAGTACTGATCCTCTAGCTACCACTTTTTCCCAATATTTTAATGACACAATGTATCGAAAGCCTTTTTAAAATCAATTAACAATACAATAGTGTTTTGTTTTTTTTCTTGGCTTTCATTGATTTTGTTTGCAGTCTCCGATAAGCCGATTGATACTTTTTTTTTCTAAATCCGAACTGATTTTCCTCTAAATTATTTTCTCCAAAATGTTGTTCGTAATAGACAGAATTAATATTGGCCGTTAGTTTCCGATATCATTTTTATTGCCATTCCTATAGATTGGTCGGACAATTTACTTTTCATGTTTGTCTGATACATATGTTTGCTCTAAGCTAATATTTACCATTCCTGACATTATAGGAGCTAAAGCCGTGGCGTTACATTTGACATCTTTTGGTCGTATTCCGTCTTCTCCTGATGAGTTATTTTCTTTCAATGAGCAAAGAATGTTATACATTTCACTTATGCTGACCTCTTCAAAAACCATTGAGAGGTACCGTCGTAAGACTTATCATCGCATATGTTTTTTTGATTTCTGATGAATAATTGATTTGCTAGATTTTTAAAATCATTTGTATGAAAGTTTTTTGCTAATACATCGTCAACATGTTCTCTCTCGTTTAAGAGACCGCAGATTATATGATAATGTTCGCTTATATGTTGCCTACCTACATAATAAGCCTGACTCTGTCTGTATCGACGGTATAACGAAAACCAATGCAATGGTTTCCATTCTGCAAGAAGGCCTCCCCACTAATCATAATGATCTGCGGCAACTTTTTATACGTTTTCATGAGCAATTAGATATGACTCCTGATGACGTGGCTAATGATGTCTCTTCTTTTGCGTCTCATGTTAGCTCCAAACGCATACTACACCTCCAGAGAACACGGTCTAGTTTCAAAAACTACCATCGCTCCTAACCCACCACTCAATTTTTTGAGGAAGACTCCCAAATATCTGTCCCTGTATTATCAAAACGTAAGAGGATTACGAACTAAGAATTCTGCTACTAGGGCGGGTCAATAAGTCCGTGACTTTTGGAATAAAACACAGATTTTTTGATAAAAAAATAATTTTATTTTTCAACGTAGTCTCCCTTGAGCTCTATACACTTTGTCCAACGCTTCTCCAATTTTTTTATCCCTTCCAAAAAAAATGATTTGTCGAGGTCCTCAAAATAGGCCTTTGTTTGCGAGATGACTTCATCATTGGAGTCAAATCTTTTTCCACCAAGCCATTTCTTCAGGTTTGGGAACAAGAAGTAGTCGCTCGGAGCCAAATCTGGAGAATAGGGTGGATGAGGGAGCAATTCATAGCCCAATTCATGGATTTTTGCCATGGCAACTGCACATGTGTGCACCCTTGCATTGTCTTTTTTCTCCTCAAATTTTCTCCTCAAATTAGTGAGTAGTCTGATAAAAATAGCTGTCAAACACAAACTAACTGACGCAGCAAGTTTAAATTTTGACAGGAGTCAACTGACAGATGCCTGTTGACAGGAGCAGTGTTGCTGTTGCAGTAGAGGTCAGAAATTCAAAAAGTCACGGACTTATTGACCCGCCCTCGTATATATCTTAATTCGCAGATTCTGCCCTACAACATCTTTGCCAATCTCCGACAATTGCCGACAGAAACCAATTTCACCCCTGATATTAAGAATAATGAATTATTTTCCCAAGACTTCGATTTACACCGTGACGATGGTCTAGATAAAGATGAGAATTTATATGGCCGTGGTGTACTTCTAGCTATACCCTCTCGTCTCAAGTCTAGACCCTTTAAAAATCGTCCACTGCATTCTTCGAATTCGTTTGCGCTAGAATTCCTATTTGCAAACGCAACCTATATATTTGTTGCTGCTATATTCGCCTCTCTCAACCGATTCAAGGTTACCAGCTAGCTGTTGATGCAATCGACTGCATTTTTAATGCTGCTGATCCCAATGACTTTGTTATTTTTTTAGGTGATTTTAATCTACCTAACCTTCTATGGACTCAGACTGATCAGTCCTACTATACAGCAACAAATCCTACCTTTGATAAGGAAAATCTTTTCATCGATTGCCTAACTGACTCTGGTCTATATCAATTAAGTGGCGTCACCAATAACATCGGCAGACAACTCGACCTAGTCTTCGCCACTGATACAGATAACTGCGTCGTTTTAGAAAGTAAACATCTGCTTTCTAAGTTGGATAGTTACCACCCTCCCCTTTCTCTTACGCTGACATATGACAATGGTTTTAATTTCGTTTCCTATGAATATTCTTACAGTTTTAATTTTCATAGGGCTAACTACGGCAAACTGAACAACCTCCTCAGTGTGGTCATTTTTAACTGTGCCTTTTTTACCCAAAAGGAATCCCTCATCGTCACCACCCTGGTATAATAAAGAGCTGCGACCTCTTCGTAACAAGGAAATAAGCTCTGGTACACTTACTTAAAATCGCGTTCCGACACCGATTTCTTCTACTACCAGTCTGCCCAAATAAATTTCTCTGTACTTTGCCAAACTCTCTATGACAACTATTTAAACCGAATGGACCACACACTGATTTCCGATCCCAAAAGATTCTTTCAGTTCATCAAAACTAAAAGCAAATCGGATAACTATCCATCATCTCAAAATTTTCTTGATAGGTCCTCAGGCGATCCATTCCCAAGAGCCAGACCATTCTTACTTTTCCTACTTAAACAGCTGCCCACAAAAAACTTTGAAATCGGTGTCTATAACTTTAGAGCAAGTTAGAGATAAAATATTAAATCTCAAAGATGATTATTCTGCTGGCCCTGATGATCTTCCCCCTATATTTTTAAAGAAATGTCAAATGCATCTAGCCCAACCTCTTACAGCTCTCTTTCAGCTTTCTATCACCCAGGGATTATTTCCCTCAACCTGGAAAAGGTCGTTTATTATTCCCCTACATAAAACAGGTAGAAAAGACGATATTTCCAACTATCGAAAAATTGCTAAGTTGTCCTGCATCTAAGCTTTTTGAGAGCATTATCTATGACATAATGCTTTTCCATTGTAAATCTATTGTTTCCCTAAACCAGCACGGATTTTTCAAAGGCAGATCTACGACCACCAACTTAACTGAATTCGTATCAAGCACTTTATGTGCACTGGAATCTGGAAATGAAGTTGATGTGATTGCCACCGATTTCAGCAAAGCCTTTGATAGAATTTCTCATGATATAATCCTTCCAAAAATTAAAGGCTCTTGATTTCCAGATAAACTTTATAACTTGGGTTCAATCCTATTTAAGTGAAGGACTTTACTATGTTCTATTTAGGTCCATGGTTTCTGACCCAATTAAAGCCTCCTCTGGTGTCCCCCAAGGCAGCCACCTTGGTCCCTTATTATTTATTCTGATTATTAATGATGTTGTTTGTATCATTAAAAGTTCATACATATCTGTTTACGCATATGATATGAAAATATTTAGATATATATCATCCTCCTCAGACAGCCTACTTCTGCAGCAAGATCTAGACAGGTTTTGTACTTGGTGTCAGAAGAATTTTCTTGAGCTTAACGTCAATAAGTGTCAGGCTATAACTTATACCCGTAAAAGCCTCCCTACTTCACCTCGTTGCTATCTAATCTTTAATCTGCCTGTTCCCTTAGTTAATGAGTTGCGTGATTTAGGTGTTATCTGCGATAAGGAACTCAATTTCCGTTCTCACATTGATAGTATAATAAAAAAAAAACCAAAACTGCCCTTGGTTTTATCAAGCGCTGGTCTAAGTAGTTTTCCAATCCTTATGTTACCAAATCTCTTTAGATAACCTTTGTTAGGCCTGTTCTTGAATATGCCAGCCAAGTTTGGTCACCCTACTACAGAACTCACATCCTGCGGATAGAAGCTGTTCAACGCAGGTTTTTACGGTTTGCTTTACGTGGTCTTCCCTGGGATGATAACCAAACCTTACCACCTTACACTGACCGGCTGAAACTTATAAATTTACAACCCCTTTCTATACGCCGAAAAGTTACCGACATTCTCTTTATTCATCAAATTTTAGTAGGTAATATCGATTGTCCTTCCTTACTGCAAATTATTTCTTTTAACACCAATCCCCGCAATCTTAGGTCTGTGCCACTTTTCCGGCTCAATCTTCACAGAACGAATTACGGACACCTGCAGCAAATGTCTAGGATGCTTCGCGAAGTTAACGATATTCTGCCTCTCTTCGACTACCATCTCAGCAAACTCTCCCTCAAGAACATACTTATTTCCACCTATGCCTCAAGTCCTAACTTTCTTTAACCGCTCCCACCCTTTAGTTTTTAAGTGAAAATGTTAGTTTTAAGAATGTATTTGCTTGCAATAAGCTTAATAAATCTGGGGTTGACCCGGGCCGCAAAATCAAAAGCAAAATCAAAACATTCACTGATTTTCTTCCAAGTATTGAGTTAATAATTGTCTTCGAGGAACTTACTCGTTACGTAGTCTTGAACTACAATGGTATGCGAAGGTTTTTACCATCGTTTTGAGTATATGGTCCTATTTTTTCATCACATATGCAATTTAACGAAGCGTAATGAATGTGAAATTCTCAAAAATTGATTTGTAGAAAATGTAAGAGATTAGTTTTCTGTAAATGATATCCGCGCAGAACCCCAAGAAGTAATTCCATATATCTACAGCTTCAGAGACGAAGAAAAAATTTGGTCAATTGGCCAATTTCTTTGAACATTTTTATACCAAAAGAAGAAAGGCTAAGAAATTGTTTTCAAAATTGAAACTCAGCAATATAGAAGACTATCAACGAAACCAACGGATTAGAGTGAAATCAGGTACATATTTGAAAGTGTTGTAATGTGATAAACAAATGAAATGAAAATCATGACCCTTATCCGGCCTATGCGTCTATTTGGATGCCACGTGTGTTTTAACGTAAGAGCAAGTTTATTGCAAAAGATTCAGCTGTTCGAGAGGGTTTGTCTTGGCTTACACGCGACACCAGAGTCTGAGTACATAAAACTCTATCCTAATGAGGTTTTGCACAATAGGGCGAGCCTAATAAGAGTGAACAATTTTGTTATTAAGTTGACTCGAAAACACATTGCAAGAGCTTGATCTCCGGGCTTACTACTCCAATTACATATACGTATCATGAGAAAGTTCGCTTTTGGTGGCTTGTTGAAGGAGAGGAAGCTTCTTCGTGGAATTCCTCTAGTACAAGATAGCTTCGTTAAGAGGCAAAGTCGGTCATCAGTCTAGTCTATTAGCCGTGGACGGCTTACACAGCAATAGGTAGAATTAGGACGAAACAAAAAATAAAAATAAAAAAATTTAAAAAATAAACAAATATAAAAAAAAAGAACAAAAAAGTTGGGGACAACTTATAGTAAGGGATTATCCATATATCAAAAACAAAAATGTAGTATTGTAATCAGATAATGTAAGTTAAGATTTATTTTAGGTACCTTGTACGTTTTTAGAAAGAAAGACATTTTATTTTTTCAGGCAACTAAAACCTCGTGAGATGAATTGTTGCCTAAAATACAAAGGTAAATTTACTCTAATAATTTAGTCTCCCCATTAAATGGTGGGAGGCGAAATAACTACTGAGCCCAACCATCTTTTTCTCTCTCCAATTTTCCAAAAAACTTAACATGTACTCCGGCATTTTAAGAATATATAGAATACATTCTTGAGTTGACAAAAAAAAAAAAATTTGTCAACAAAACCTTTTGGAATAGAAAATTATAAAATTATGAATTATTAAAATAAGAATCATTTTCACTGCCAGACAAACACGAATATGTATATCCCTTTAATGGCCAAACCACAATGTCGCGTTCGCGCGGTCGTGCTTTGACATATTGAGTAGAAACAATGGGCTCTTATGGAGCAATCCGAAATATAACCCCAGGCGTTTCTGACACTTTTGATCGTAAATATCGTAACCTCGACATCATAGCCCTAGTAAAGCTGCAAAGTATGTCGCGCGTTTGACATTACACGACACGTTGATTTATTCGATTTGTATTTACAGGACAGGTTATAGTGTAATGTATTTACTCCGAATGGGTAACCTCCAATATATTGCCTTTTTCAAGTTTGTGCTTTTGACGCAAGTTATCGCAATTTCGATATAAAGCGTGTATAAAGCATGCCAAGCATGAAAGCGGTTAGGGCTCTGTTGTTGATCTTACGTTTATTTCTTTGATTATTTGCTTCTTAAATCTTCAGACATATTCAATAGGATTTACATTTGGAAACTAAGATGGCCAATCGAATATCGTTTTCTTCTTTGATCGGATCGTTGTTCACTTGTAGGAGTCAATGACGGTTTCTACATCCGACCAGCATTTCATCGGAATGCACTTTTACTGGATGCTCCACTTTTTCTTGAGCGACATTTTCACCATGCAAATCCCAAAGCCCATGCACGTCTCAAGGGTTTGTTAGAAAAAATTAAACTTCATTAGTTGAAAGAAATCTGTTTTTTTTTTCATATCTTTGTAAAAGTGAGCAATTTAAGACTTGTGTTTTTGACCTGAACGGTTTTGTAATTCAAATCTTTTCCTCGACTAATTTTGTGAATACTGAAGATTGAAACTTTTCTGAGGCTAATTTGATTTTTTTTGTGTTCAAAAATTTTAAGCACTTTGTTTTCGACAGCTTTTGAAATTTTTCTGACTTTCAGAGATATTATACTTTGCTGCAGCTATTACACATAATTTTGATCCAAGCGGGTGAACAACAAGAAACACAGCTCAATTGAGCCTAATGTAGAGCACAAGATGTAACTGAAGTAAAATTTTACTGTTCATTACAGGAGAAAAAATTCTAAGGAAAACCAACATTTTCTTATCGCTTGCAAACAATGGGTTAATTTTTACGAGCCACGTGCTTTTGCAAAATATAATTAAAAAAAAAAAAATAATAATTTAGCATTACTTATGAGATGTTTTCTACATGGCTGTCAGCTCCACGGCGTCCAAAAGGACACTGCACAACGATGTTAGAACTATACAAGTAAACTAAATTAAATTAAGAAACATCTAACATCGCCTTAGAAGTTTTGAGCATTTTTATAGCTCTTTCACAAATAATAAAAATATCATACTCTTCATTCTGCTAAGTCATTCATAGACATTTTGTATGCGTGCAATATTGTACTTTGACAGCAGTTTGGGTGATCAAATTCTTTTGACATCTCAAAAGGTTTTGCACAGTGTAAAACTTGCGAATGATTTCTTCTGCTTATTAGTTATTATTTATTGGAGAGTCTAATGCGGAAAACTTAGCGAAAAACTTCAAATCATGATTAAAACTCTAACAAAAATGCACTGAAACGAACGTTTTTCCGGACTCGAGTTGAGAGGTCATTAAGAGAGTGGTATATTGAAAGGGGCTTTCTCGTGTAAGCACAGATAATAAATCTATACAGATGTCTCATCCATATGGGAAGTTTTGTCCTATGAAAATGAAATCGAACTAAAAAAAAAGCTTTTTTAAAAAGCTGCAAAGAGCAGAAAAATCATTTTATTTCTTTTCGCTTTTTGCTCTTGGCTCTTGTCACTCAACCATGCAAAGTCTTTTATCGTGCAAAAACAATACGTGAACGAATGAAATAAATAAAAAAAACATGCGTTGACGTTGCCCAGCATAACCAGTTTTCTTGGGTTTATGTACGTGTGCTTGTTATTTTGTTTGTAACTTGTTATGCAATGTAATTTAAATGGGGGTAGGAATATAATTTTGAAGATCATGAGATCGATGGTCCGGGATATGGACGTGCTAGATGGGGTGTGTATGACGTTGCACCACACTATAAAAGTGGTTGATATTTGAAGCACGAGGTGTTAAGGGCTAATACATGTTATGGGGTTGAAGATATTTTAGAAGAATTTTTGTCAAATTTTGTGCTCAGGACATTAAGTACTTACAAAATTTGATAAATTTCCAAGCATTGAGCAACATCGAACTTATTCGGAAAATGTATATTTACGAATACATATTTGCTCCCTTTTCTTTCAAGTTATGTAAAAGAGAGTTTTTAAAACTGGACGCAAAATATTTGTATGTAAAGATCGAAAATCTTCAATTCCGTGACTCGGGGACAACGCAGTAATGTACGGCTGAATATATGGTAGTTTGAACAGGTGGAATAGGATCTCAACCAATTTGGAGTGCAGCACCGCTGGAAACAGCTGGCGAAAGATCGTGCCAGGTGGAAAGGCTTGTTGGTTGAGGTCCTGGTCCATCCCGGACTGTAGCGCCACCAAAGTAAGTATGGGAAATATTGGAAATATTTTTCCGACAGCCATGAATGAGCCATATTTTAAATAGCAAAATCAATACTATATAGAGTATGATTTTGTTCCTTGGAGTAGAGACTTTGGATCCAATTTTTTAAACCAGACTGAAGTAGCACCGGTTGCCTAGGCTTATTCTGGTGGTAATCTTCGACAAGGTGTCATTTGCTCAGTTTGCATTAACCCAGAGGAAGAGGAACTCCTCTAAAGTAATGAGTGCTTACAGTGACAAATTGTACGATTTCGTAGACGACGGGGTTATCTTTGCTCGACAAAATTTACTTTACAATGGCGGCAGATTTTGGCCATCCTGAAGTGTCTATATCAATGACGTGTCCCAACAGTTCGGATCTGGCCCCGTGCGACTTTTTTTATTCCCCAAACTCAAAACGTACCTTAAGAGTAAGGGTTCGGCACGGTAGAAAATGTAAAAAAGCTACGACCAAGGCTTTGAAGGCGATGTTAGAAATTGCTTTCCAGCATTGCGGCGAAGAGTGGCAGCACCGTTGGGATCGCTGTGTACGCTCTCAAGGGACCTACTTTGAAGGTGACAATTCATTTTATGCTTGATACATGTGTTTTAAAAAAATCATTCTCATTACCTTTGGTACACAACACGTATATATTCCAATATATGTACATAGTATTATCTATATACATATATACCTGTATAATAATTGATCACTGCTCTTGGCCTACTTAAGTAAAGGCGGCTTAAGTACAAAATTGGAAAACTAATTCTAAGAAATCACATGTTTTAACAAATTATAGTTAAATCACCCTTACTTAAGTAGTTTCCAGGGGACACGAGCGAGGACGTGGCAGGACAAACCATCAAACCATTTCGGAAAATTCATATTTGTTGCCTTTATACATTCTTTGATTATGTTTTCTCTTAAATTAGATGCAAAAGGCAGTTTTTCAAAGTATGCGGAGAATATTTGTATATGAAGACGGCATACTTGAACATTTTTTTCGGACGGCCACAAGAGAACTGTATTTTCTTTCGAATTCTCATATTCTTTTAATTTTATCAGTACTTCTGTTAGATTGAAATCGTGTTTGTCTTTTAACATTTCTCCCGCACAATTTCCACAGATTGTATTCATCTTTTTTATTGTTTTGAAATAGCAGTATCCTGCAAAATATTTAATAGCAAGGTCGTTGACTTGCGGTACCTTAACTGATACTGTGTTTTCATCTAATGGGTTAATTATATTATTAGTATTCATGTTATTTTCAAAACAGTTTTCATTCTGAAGAACGTTCTCATTAAGCACTGTTTGCTACTCTGTATCATTCTGCAAAACGGCGTTCCAATCCACCTGCAAGTATTCCGAATCTTCTTCCTCGCAATTTGAACATTTCGATTTAAATAGAAATTTAATCGATATAACTTTGTCTATTAATGAGCTAAATTTAGCAACACTGGGGTTACTTTTATTTATGTTCCGCGCTCTTATTTTGCCAAATAAGTTTTCTAATGGATCTTGATTAAATTTATTTTCATAAACGTAATATAAATCATCATGATTCATGAATAACGTTTCCCTTATTCTTAAAACGCTCCCTATAGTTAGAGCTAAACCTTTGAAACAGAATGATCTATTTGTTCCGTTAATGGGTTTAATATTTATTATATAATCCTTCATTTCTATTATAAACTGGATATTTTTATCATTCCGCACAAGAGCTGGTTTTCCATTTACAAGATCGAAAAGGCGATTTTTTTAATAAATTCAGCTGTCGGTTTCGCAAATTGGGCTATATGTCCTGGGAATTTGTTCAGTTTTATTAAAGCTTCAATTCCACAGGATACAGATCTGCTTAGAACCTGTGCAGCCAGCTTCACTTCACGTTCATCTTTTGAAATTCAGTAGGGTCAATATGTGCCGCTGTCAGTCTTGGGCATATTTTGGTGGTATTATTTTTTTCTGTGTTATAAAGGTATTCAATTACCTTCCAACTAACAATTCCATCAAAAGTGGTCAAATTGTATTTTATTAAGTTGTTTCGAATACTTTTCAAAAGATGCGGGATATCATACATTCCATATATGGATTTGTTTTTGTAAATAAAGCTTAGGGTTGTTTCATTTATACTAAGCTTACTATATAAACTACGATTAGTGGGCCCTTGATCACAGCAAATAGCTCTTACATTTAATTTCAACTCTGCGCATATATCAAGGCACTTATATACCTCAACTTCAAGTTATTTGGTGGGTATATTGCTCGGACAGACGACGTGATATAAAACGTGCTTATATATGGATAAAATATATTGAAATAAAAATAGATACCTATTTTATAGATTAACCTGTGCACTTTAATTATCACTTCAATTCAGTTCAATTACTTATTATTTACATGCATTACAGATTAACAACACGAATGATATTTTGCTCGTCAAACTTCAATTACAAAATGTAAAGAAATATTCGACTTTTCCCGCTTTGAATTGTTCTTTCTTACATACACACCCATACGCTCAAACAAAATACCAATTCATGATAAATTACATAATTTCCTATTGCAGTCGAATGAAAACAAACAGCCAAGTCTTCATACCCTTTCCCACAAACCCCTTGCAATGTTTTTCATATTCCTTTTGCCACTGCCATCAACTTGTGGTGAGAGCAAAAAAAAAATCTCTCAGTAAACAAAACAAGAAAGAGCGAAAATAAAAAAGCTTTACATTATTTCGAAAGCTCGTGTCGGCTGGACGAGTGTCGGCTAGCCGACAAAAATTGAACCATTTTTTCCTACAGCGATGAGACATCTGTATAGATTTATTATCTGTGGTGTAAGATTTGCTGCTATTAAAGTTAAAGACTTCGTGGTGGTTAGTTATTTGTGATTATTTGCATCATTCTTGACATCGGATTGTAAATTAAGGAACTTTTTTTCCAAGAATTTAGGGTAGCCAATCCAGTTAATAATTATTGGTGAGTGCATGTTAAATTAATTAATACTAATTTATTTTCATAAGGAAGTTACATATTTGTATCGACTTAATGTAGACCATGAAGTTGAAGCCGAATTAATCTTTGTTGGATGCCTTCGGTTCTTTGAATAATGGTTTGTTGAAAGCTTGATCATACTTGACTGGAATACTTGAGGCGATAACTTACAAAATGTAATATACAGCGTCTTTGCAACGTAAGCGTTCGAGAAATTATTATACCAGCCTAGTATGAGTTATAATATAGTCAATTTGGGAACGAAAAGTAAATTCTTTCTCTTATAGTCGGTGAGATCTTAATTTCGGTATATAAGCTCATAGTACATAAATGAAGAATAAGTAGTCCAAAAAGTACTCAAAACTAGTTTAAGTCATTTTGAAAACAAAAGCGGTCATCAGATAGTGAAGCGATTGTGGATATCTTCATACCATAAGCATAAAATATATACATTTGAACCCGCAATGGTAAAGCTTTCATTATTTATCTTCAGAATAAAGATGAATAGCTTGATATGTTGCTTTAGTTGGTTAGTCTTGGTATGGTTAATCTTCTAAATATAAATACGATTTAATCCGTCCAACAAATTTGGTTTGAAAGCCATGCTGAAATTAATGAAATATGCATCAAATTCGTTTCGATCTTTTAAAGCACAAAGCATTCTAGAGACAATCATTCAAGTTAATGGCTGAATTTGACTTTCAAAAATCTACGCTCATCCGTATAGATGATTACTTTTCACTAAGAAATGGGTAAGTAACAAAAGTTTTGCTGTGGGAATATAATAATGAATTTCGGCCGTACTTCCAGAGAAAGAGGAAGGCTGCAGTTGAAATAGACATATGGAGGAGGGTAGCAAGGGAGGAGACGAAATGATTTACAAATATATTTTTTTATGCAATAATTTGAATTGTATCAGGGCCGCAAGACAGATCATCTTTAAGTTTTATAATTTTTTCTGTTACTAACGATTTTGATAGCTTGATAGATTTTAGAACTTGGATCCGGTTCAAATATTTGTTAAAATGTTGTGTCGATAAAAAATTGCAAAACTTTTAGAATCTGGGGAAGATCTATTGATGAACTAAACAATTGAAGGTTTGCCTTCCATATTTGTAAAATGATTTCGATCCGAGATAAAGTTCAATTGCAGTGGTAAGGACACTCGAGATTAAGAGATTTTCAATTCTTTTTTTTTAAATTTACAACTCAATTTCTTTCTGTTATCAAGTATGGAACTGGAAAAGTTAATGTTATTTAGTTTATTAGGTTATTAAGTTTCTGAAAGGCGGCTCGACAGAAGTTAATTGCCATCATAATTTCTGTCTAAGGACGGATTAAGTGTGATTAAAAGAGATCCATCTTCGAAAAGGGCCCATTTCAGGTGACGAAGGTTGATGTCATCTACATTATACTGTGTTTGGGTTGGGCAGCATTAGTCAAGAAGTTCAATAATTGAACTATAGTTTGATAGAAAGCCATTGAAATCCATTGCCGCCCAATGTACCCATATTGATACGTTCTGCAGCTTCCATAACAACAGTGCTTTGCTCTATGCTTGTTTCGTTTTTTTTTTTTAAACCAATAGTCTCTATGTATTGTCATTGAATTACTTTGTCACTTTCAGTTGAAGTTTTGTACGTGCTACTTGCTTTGACTTTGCGGTAACGGTAAATTTTTTGCGACATTTTTTAGTCTAACCGAAATGGACATTCGTTGGGTGTAAGTGTTTTCATATGTGCCTTATTTATATCAGTTTTGGTTTTATAGTCCTCAAATATTACTAATTTATTGATATTGTGTTTATATGTAGCAAAAGTATGTACCCACATGGGTACGCTGGGCAGTGCACTGTGCACTGTACAGTCCTATGGACTGTTTTTATGAGTTTCTCTACTTTACACAGGGATTTAACGCTACAACAAGCATTATATACGTATTCTCGAAAATGGAGATGTAGAGAATGTAAGTGGAATTTACATTGAGCCTCCAGCGGTAAATGTAGATTCCGATGAAGATTCAGGTGACGAAGAAGGTGGGATGGTCATTAATCTCACTGGCCGTCAGCGATATTGCACAAAAGCTCAGCGTTATCTGATACAGGTCAGACTAATGTGGATGATCAAATTCAAGCGCAAGAACCTCCTTAGTAAGGATTTGACCAGTACCACTTCAGTATTTCCGTATCAAAATTTTACTGATGTTACAAATATGTCTCCAGTTGGTTCCTGTGAGCTCTTCGATGAAGAGGTTATCGGACATCTCGTCAACCAGTCAAATAATTACGCTGCCTTCAAAAACAGTTCATCACCGAATATCAGTTCTAAAGAAATGCGAGTGTTTCTGGGAGTTCTTCTTTTATGTGGATATTGCAACGTGCCAGGAAAGTGAAGCTATTGGGAACAATCTTCTGACTTGCACAATAACCTCCTTTCCGATGAAATGAGACGTAATCGCTTTTTAGATAATAAAACCATAATACCAAATGACAAAGTGGGGAAAGTACGTCCATTGTTTGACCTCATTTTGACAAGGTTTAAAATGCAGTACAGACCGGAGCAGATCATGGACTATGACGAAAGCATGGTTCGGTTCTATTCGGGTATAAAATGTGGTGCCTGAATGCTCAATCTGGGTACTTGGTCTACTTTGAACCGTACCAAGGAAAGGGACCTAGCTCTAACGAACAATATGACTTAGACTATGGAAAAGCAGCTGCACCACTTGCTACAATTCTCGAAAACCTCTCGGCTACCATATGGCACTTACCATATAATCTGTTCTTCGACAACTTGTTCACAGGTCTGCTGTCTAAAAAGTTTAGTTTTCATGGTTTTGTTGTGTGTTACTTATGAAAATATATTTCTTATTTCTTCGTTAGGAACGAATTTACTTATTGATTTGAAAAAGCGCGGATACAGTGGAACAGGGACCATGCGAGAAAACCGTGTACCGAAGGGCTATCCTTACGATTCTTTAAGGTCTTAGACGAAGAAAAACGAGGAACGTATGACGTACGTAATTGACACAAGTAACGGCGTGATAGTAGCTCGTTGGGTTGACAACAACGTAATTACTCTATCGTCCAATAAATTTGGAGTTTTCCCCGAAGCAAAGGCTTTCTAACCAGGAAAATAAGAGGGTTACCATTGTACAACCTAGACTCATTCAGGAGTACAATAAAAGTATGAGAGGAACCGATCTCATGGACCAGAGTATCAGCACGTACAGATTAATAATTTGGTCGAAGAAATAGTGGTGGCCAATTTTTTCGTGGGTTCTTGATGTCAGCGTTCATGATGCTTGGGTTTTGCAATGTAAGTCGGGGAAAAATATACCGAAAATAAATTTTATTCGGACAATAGTGCAAAATTACTTAGTCAAATTAAGGATGAGCCGACTACTTCAGATAGAGGTTTTTCCAGTCATCGCCTCGCTGACGATCTTCTACGATTTGATGGGCTTCATTACTACATTGTTCAAAATGAAGGCAACAGGCGCCTACGTTGTGCAGGTGAGCGCTGTGAAAGTAAAGTTCGAACTTCGTGTGCAAAGTGCAAGCGTGGCTTTTGTGTGCCTTGCTTCAATGTATATCATTCCCAAAATATGTAAACACGAGCAATGCAATAAATTAACAAATAAACAATTTACCTATAATTTTTTTTGGATACTATTACAAATAGCCGTGTAACCGCCCAGCGTATCCATATAGGCACGCCTAATATCTATTCAACCACGCCACTTAGCGGCGAAAAAAAATACAGGATCACTTATGGCCGTAATAAGATAACACCCTGTAAATAACATCAAAATCTGACAAAAAAAAATGTTCTGGGCGGAAATGGGTTAAGAGGGGTAAATGAAAAGCAGAGTTGAGAGATTTGACGTCAACACATACTGAGTGTGAGTGTTTCGATTAACAAGCTAAAAAAGGGTAATGGGATCTTTATGAACTTTAGATGAGTTGTCAACAGACGAATATTTGTATCAGCTCGTCTAGTTTAATGAGCATGCTTTCTCATTATATGGAGATTATGATATTACAATAGTTTTGGTAATGATTAGTAATATCAAATGATTTTGGTGAACCGCAGTTTTTGTTTTCAAAAAAGTACGATCATTTACTTACTTTTTATGTCCAATGAGTTTCGCAAATTTGAGATTTTGTCAATCTTGTACAGCAAATTTAGTGTACTTCCGGCCTCTTCTGAATGGTTTAGCAGAAATTTTATGAAACTACTTTCTGTGATAATTGCTGATACATTAGCAGGCACAAAAAATGATTTTTCCCGATCTTTCTTGAATTGGCGATGTTGAACTTCCGCACCTTCTCCGAACCTAAAAGAATGATGATGTGATCAATTGACTTTTGAAAGGATTTTTAATAAGTTAACAAACTTTTCCACTACAAATTCATTTTGCCAATCATCTAAACGTCCTTCACTCCACCATGTTTCGATTAATTGGCAGAAAACCTTCACGGTGGTAAGAAAGAGAGACATAGACAAGTTTGCTTCATCAGAATTTTGAGCATTGTGATTCACTTCTAAAAGTCCTGCTAATAAATGGCCGCTTAAAATGTGTGCTGTAAAGGAAAATATTTGTTATTTCCAAAAGTAACTAATATATCACGTCAATTCATGCCAGGAAACTGTTTATTGTCAAGGATAATCTGAATGTGGATGTCATGAATCAGTTTCAGTAATTGTAGACTTTCATTTAATCGAAGCTGAAGCTGGATGAGTGTTAAAATCTCGGGAGATTCCTGTTTACGAATTGACTGGTCTGCTGCTAGTAAAGCCTGATTGACGGGTGTCAGTAGGTCAATCAAATTAGCTGCATAACATTCATAGGTGATGGGTGGCGATTTATCAGATTCCCCATAAACTGATGCGATGAACTTCTTAAGAGTATGAAGCATTTGAATGTAAGGAATAAAATTTTCATCTAAGTAAGCTCTCAATCCATGCTAAAAATGATTCAGTGAAACATAAAATAACGTAGATTCGCAACCAAGTCTTACCACACTTAAACTAGAAATAGAAACATTCTCCTGCACTTTTATGTCACTGCCTCGGACGTAGAAGTATTTGCAGATTTCTGGCGAGTTAAACATCCAAATGATTTCCCTAAGTAAAGCGTATTCTGTCTCTGTAGATGGCACATGGTGTTTTATCAAGTTATTTGATGCCTCACTGAGGAAACTGCTGTAGAGTTGAGCAAAGTTTGCTTCAGTTCTCTTGCTTGGTACTGCGACTAGCCATTTATTGTTTGGATTCCACCATTCATTTTGAACCCTGTTTTTAAGATTTTCATTTGATTTTGTATTATCAAACCTTTCAAAATGCTGATCCCTTTCGGGTGGTTTCCAAGTTACTGGCCATTTCATGTTAAGTGTGTTCTCACTGCTTGATGAAGATTGCAGAGATTTGACTTCTGTCGATGAACTTTCACTTTCTTCATCTGACCAAACCTTAAAAGTTTTTTTTTTGTTTTTAAATGAAAGCTAATGGTACCGTACAAAACTTACACTTAAATCCGATTCACTGTCTAAACCCTGACAGTCAGCAATGAAGTCTTCCTTGAGCAAGTTTTTCAATTCGTTTTCCTTTTCATCGATTTGTTCGCTCTCTACAGCTCGCACTGAATTTAGGTCGATGCGGCCTTTATTCTTACGTAACGCTCCAACAGGATTATAAGCCAGATTAAAGAGAAACTCTAAAATGGACCAATGTACATCTACTTCGTAATGTTTTACACAAAGCGGATGATTTATGAGTTCATCAC
This sequence comes from Volucella bombylans, assembly GCA_949129095.1. Taxonomy (NCBI): domain Eukaryota; kingdom Metazoa; phylum Arthropoda; class Insecta; order Diptera; family Syrphidae; genus Volucella; species Volucella bombylans. Next base: position 158,139,341 of record OX422143.1, read on the forward strand.
ACAGCTGTTGGAGATGTTCAGCATATTGTGGGTAATTCGCAACCCGAAACTTTTCCTGCATTCCTTCAATTTTACGTTTAATCTCATGGCTATTTACACTTAAGTTACGATGGTTTTTAATTATATACAAAGCGAATTGTTCACATCTTTTGAAATTCTCATCTACGGTCTAATTGAGCAGAAGGGTAAAATGAATTTGTTTTGATTTGGTATGGAGTGTATAGTTATTTACCTCAAATTTAGTTAGTTGGTGGATTAGTTCAGGCAGTGTTGTACGTATTATTTCTTGCCTTACATCTTGCATATTAGACATATTAATTCAACAAATTTAATAATTTTAATAAATGGGAATACTACATTTTAAAATTGTAACAACAAAGCAGTTTGACATTTGAAATACCATCGCATTACATAGCCTATAGATGGGACATTATTAGTAAACATAGTAAATGGGTTGCATTGGTCATTCTATCAATTTTTTTGTTTTTTTATAAATCTGGACAAATTATTAATTGTTTCAATATGTCTACATACACTGGTATTATTCACACATATATGACATATGGAAACAATTCCATTGATATATGTATATTTTCATTAAAATTATTTGGAGTTTAAATTTTCAAATTGTATCAAGCTAGTTCGAATGGAAATAAAAAAAAAACAGTTGTAATTGGATCTGAACGTTCCCATGAATTCATTAATAAACGATTTGAAATTATATATTATTTATATGTAGATGTAGGGTGGTCCTATTCATGTAAAAATAAAAAATTACTATATATTCATCCTCATGGCAGTGGAAAGAAACCCTACATATAAATATTGCATAACAAATCAGATGCAAAGACAATCTTAAAGAAATCTTTTGGCATTAACAAAATTTATATCGATAATTAAAAAAAAAATATTTAAAGAGATCTGTAATTGACTGCAATAGCAGCAATAAGAAGAAAGAGGGTATCTTGAGACCTTGAAAAAAAGGAATAAAATAATAAAATTAAAACAATATGTCGATTCGCAAAGAAAGGGGAACGCTTAATTATGTAAGAAAATGAAAAATCCAGCTCTAGAAAGGATTCAAGCTGCATGTCTGAGGAAGCATAAACAATTTCTTACGGGGTTTTCGATTGGTTTCGCTCCGGAAGTTGGGCAATTTCGACTCCAATGGAAGACTAAAAACTTCTTTCGTTTAAAGCCAAACACTGTTGATTGCTTGAAAACAAAAATCTGGTTTGAAACACAATATTATTTGAAGTTTATATTTATATATGTTAATGAATTCTGACATAAAATCCAGAAGAGAAATTTTGCTTCTAAAAAAGTGTGAAGACTGTTCCATTTGCAGTTTTATGTCTTTTTTTTCTCTTCGAATAGCAAAAATTAGGCTCCTTTCGGCCAATCGAAAAAGCCATTATGTTGTTGCCCTACATTTCATATTTTACATCAAAACATTACGGATTACCCCAAAAAATTAATTAGATAGAAAAGCTATCAAAATAAACATAATTTAAATAAGTTAAGTGATTATCGTAAATAACATGTGGGAATCTAAAGATCTGTCCAAAACTGCGAATAACTACGAAAAATAACAACAACCACACGGATTTTGTTTTTTACAATTTTGAGTCATTTTTGGTAGATTTCCTTAATTTTTAAAAGTTTTAATAGACGTTAAAAATTATGCAAAATAAAATGATACATAGAATATCGAATGTTATCACAAAGATAGAGAATATCGGTCTATGGTATATCAAAAAGCATCGTATTATGAACAAGAAGCGGCTAAAGTTAACTGATTTACAGTAATGTTGTAAAAATCTTAAAATGGGAAAGTTCCATAGGTTTTGAGCTTTCTAACGGTACTTAGTTAATTAGATGGCGATACAGTTTGGAGTAGACTGACGTCCCAACCAGTAAATTTCTCCAGGTCTTTTGCCACTTAAACTAAAATTAGGTTTTCCTCTACCGCTTAGACTTTTTGGGCCAAAGTGATGATATTAATTAAACTTAATTATATAGGGTTTTCCAATAAGGACTCAACAACTTTTTTTTTTAAATAAAACGCAAACCATTTGAGATATTTCCAAAACTTTATTATCGGCTTGAAGTACAATAAAAACATTTATGAATGGAACTTGACTTCGGCCACCGCGGGCACGTTTGCAGCGATCGATTCGATGGACCCAATTTTCAACGACTCGGCCACACATTTCGGCCGAAACGGCCGCTATTTCGCATTCAATGTTGGCTCTGAGCTCTTCCAAACGTCGTCGGCATAAGCCAATGACTTAACGTAGCCCCACAGAAAATAGTCAAGCGGCGTTAAATTGCACAAACGAGGCGGCCAATCGACTGGCCCATTTCTTGAGATAATACGCTGACCATACTTACTCTTCAATAAATCGATTGTAGCGTGTGCTGTGTGGCTTGTGTCATCATCCTGTTGAAACCACATGTCGTCCAGGTCCATATCTTCCAATACGGGCCAAAAATAATCGGTGATCATGGCGCGATAACGCTGACCATTCACCGTAACGTTATAGTCGACGAAAAAATATGGCCCAATAACGCCGCCGCCGGCATGCAAACCGCACCAAACATTTATTTTTTGTGAATGAAGTGATAATTCATGAACCACATGTGGATTTTCACCCGACCTATAACACATATTTTGCTTATTGACGAACCCATTGAGCCAAAAATGAGCTTCGTCACTGAAGATGATTTTGCGATGAAATTCATCATCTTGGAGCATCTTCTCCAGAACCCAATCGAAGAACGTACGTCGCTTCAAATGGTCCATCGGCTTCAATTCTTGAGTCAGCTTGATCTTGTATGGGTGTAAACCAAGATCCTTACGCAAAATACGCCATAATGTGATCTGAGCGATGCGCAATTCTTGAGAACGCCGTGGAATTGACTGATTTGGATTGTTTGCTACGGACGCCTGAACGACAGCGATATTTTCGACACTTCGACCAACCCGTTGTCTCACTGGCACGGCAACATCACACAATGAATATATAGACTCAAATTTTTGCACTCAATTTGTTATTGCCTGTCTACTAGGGCGAGAATTACGACCGAAAATTGGAGTTAACGCTCTTAAAGTTGCAGTCACCGATTCCGAATTTCGGTAGAAAATTTTTATAATTTGCAGACGTTGCTCGTTCGAGTACTTTACCATGATGAAAATGTTGAGTTTATTGAATAAATTGACAGTGACCGTTTGATGATTAGTGAAAGAGTGCGTTCACAAATTAAAATCAAAGTTGTCAAGTCCCTATTGGAAAACCCTTTATTATACTTTAGTTTGGATGCTCCCATCTCTATTTCATCATCATTTCCCTGGTTGAATAGGTCGTTTTGCCTGACATTGGAATACGGTTCTGCAGAAGTTTTCCTATATCCTATCTTCAGCTCCAACTGCGACTCCATTACATAATTTCCTTGTTCATCTCTGCAAGTTTTTGTTCACGTTTGGTTGGCTCTTAGCACCTTTTAGCAAAACTTTCGAACATTGTTCCTGCAGAAGAAACTCTGTTTTCGATAGTGCATGCTCTCATGCTCTTTCTTTTTTCTCTGGAAAATCTTATGTTCGCGCAACTTTATATGCGTATTTCGACCATTCTTCATCAAAATCCGAGGTTTTGTGGATGGAACCTTGTGCATCAGATTAAGCATTTCTGACGGCGTCTGGGCATCGATGCCACTAGGTAGAGGAGCGGTGGTGATCCAATTCATTCGAGTCATGTTACGTAGTTTCCGTGTTTTGTTGCCCATTGAAATTGACTTGCTTCCCAGCCTAAAGTTGCTGATTGAAGGTTGTTTTCATATAGAGTTTGTCAGTTGCTTGGAATATATCTGTGCCCTGGAACCCACCATGTATTATCTATCGTTAGCGCTCCCAAACTATCAATACCATTTTGACTGTCAATGTTTGGGCATATATATGGACAATATATAACAAAAGCGTTTCTGTTTATTGAGCACAATTAAAACCAGATTGTTATTTCCTGTTGTCTCATTACTATGAGCAATTCGATAAGTTAGGAACTTTTTTGCACTACGAATGCGAAATGTAGGAAGTACTCACGTTTTGCATTTTGTTTTTGTAGATTTTTGATTCTTTACAAGATTATACTATCATAAAATTTTTCTAAAGTGCAGACGGAAAAAAAAAAAAATTTTCCGTAATAATTATTTTTAAGAATGAAAACCGTAAAGAAAACTGATGTTATGGCAGAAGCCATAAGCACGACAGCAATTCGACCTTAAAACAAGTTTGATGCGCTTTCTGATTCCATATAAAGAACTGCGTCCTGGTGTCGTCGTATTGAAATCAATATAGTACACACAATTCCCGGTGCTTCGATATTCTGGCCAGATATTGAGATTTTCGCTCAGAAAAATAACTTAACCCGCGAACAGTTGGGGCTGACTGTTATACTGCCAACACCCTGGATTTGTTTTTAGCTTCTCACTCTGATAAGTACACCGTCCCCTTCTAGGCTCGTCAGACCACTGTGTCATATCAGCGAAAAGAACCATATGGCTATAGGGTAAAGCCAATTGGAGCTGACTTTACAGCTTCTTTCGAAATTTTAGCTGTTCGTTATGTTTTCTCGTTAACGACAACAAATGCTATTCTCTTTGAAATGAGATCCTTTATTCCTCATCGAACGAAGGATGTCAAGCAAAAGAAAAACTCTCCAATGGCCGGCAGTTCAAGTCTGATATCCATAAAATACATTAAGGTGTGGCCAGGGCACTGATTTACTTGCTTACTTTCTTACTTACTTAGTAACGCGATCTTTTGGCATCTGCCATAAGTTGCGCATACGAAGTTGGCTGAGGTCATCTTCCAGCAATCAGCAACAGTGATTCTTCGCAGGATTTTGGCTCTGGTGAGGGTATCTGAGCTGATAGCGGTCATTATAATCTGCAAGCATTTAAGACATACATTGGTATTTCTCTTTTTTCCCCTCTTTAGCTTTGCTTCGCCCGCGTTGTATGCAAACAATGCAAACTCAAAATCGCTCTGATGGGCACTCCATTATAGGAATGGAACCCACGAACAGACGTCCTTTGTGAATTTGTGTTAGCCATTGACTTAGAAGGTCCAGACTTTCCTGGTTCTCTGCTGCAAATATATCGCCAAATAATGGGAATTCGTATAAATGAAAACTCGCCACTGTATCAGGCTTCAGGCTTTTTAATATTGCCTATAATAACTTAATTTATGGATGATTAAAGGTATATCTCTACCCCAAAAAGTCTTAAATAGTAAGTTCATGGCTATACACGAAGAACGTACTTCTTTAAAGAAAAGATATACCTACGAATTAGCAACTTTGATTTTTATAATATTTTTGTATTAACAAAAGATTCAGACAAATTTAACGAAGAAAATATCTTTATTTTTTTAACACTATATATAAATAATTCATTTACTGACATATTCCATACAACTTGTTACACAAATAAGTATTGTATATACACCTAAAAATATTTGTATAATAGATTTCTCTAATAACAAAACTATGATTTCGTTCCAATTAGCGAATCAATTGAAAACGACAACTTTGGTCGCATTGGATACAAAGGCATTTGTGTTCCACCATTTGTTTTGCTACTTCCTTTAAAATTTGCCTCTGGAACTGAAAATACTTTACATCTATTCATTTCTTCTGTGACTCTTCCCGAAATATAAGAGTTGAAATCACTACCGTACATCCCTTCTGTATTTATGATTCTTTGATCCACTGATTCTGTTTGATAGTATAGCTTTTGGTGTGCTGCTATTTGCGATGCTGAAACTAGAGTAGCTTCTATAACTAAGTTCAATTCTGGATCTGCAAATGCTCTACGTTTCCGAATTCTCTCCAAAATCGGTGAACTGATTAAAGCATATTTCTGTCTAGATTCTAAACAAAAAAAAAAAAAAAAACATAATTTAATTACATCTTAAAGAACGTTTCTGAAAAGGAAATGAAGATAAAAAAAGGTATGCAATTCAACTCCTCCCTTTCCGGACAGTGCACTGTAATTCGTGCGTTAAGTGTGAAATTAGTATCTGTTGGTTCTTTTGGCAAGGACATATGAGCGCATCCATATTGCAAAGTCAATGGCATTACATTTTGTGTACGGTTGATTTCAAAAATTTTGTTCAAATTTTCCTTGTAATTTGATCCTTAGTCGTTTTGGTGGACTCTCAGTTTTCCAGGCAGATTTGCCGCTTTTCCATATCCAAACACTTTGGGAACATATGTCTCATATTAATAGAAAGGCGACATACTGTCTGGTAATCCTTACTACCAAAATAGGGATGATTTTTTTTTTTCAAATTTCAAAAAGCCACTTGACTGTCACACTAATTTTAAACAAATTGAATAAGGATTTAGGAATTGATACTTACCTTCAATTGCTGCAGCTAAATGCATCGATGACTCATGTAAGGATCGAAGACGTTGTTTGTAAATTTTCTTCTGGATAAGGAGCGCTTCCTTAGTTTGTGATGTGTTGCTACGATTTTTCGAATCTAAAGAGTCTATTGACTGCTGTCTTCTAAGTGCAACTTGTGCTGCCATAACCCTTTGCCGATCCACCACTAGTTGACAATTTGGGCAAGAGCACTCTCTCCAACGACAAAGTTTCTTATGGCCCTTGATGCAGGAGATCACTCCATGGTTACGACATCGGGCACACTTAGGAGTACGTAATCCAGATTTGAATGAATATTTATCATCATTTTTCTGCAACATTTTTAATCAAATACTCAACAAAAAACTAATATTACATGATTTTTCACTTACTATTGAATTCATTAGTTTTTTTTTTTGCGAATTGTTAACTTAAAAAAGAAATACTTCAAATGATTCCAGGTTTTTTTTTTTCCGAATTGATCTTTCTATATGAACGATTCACTTGTAACTGACTTCAATGGTCCGATGATCGTGATCACTCGACAGAAGACACAGGAGACTGAATGTCTGCGAAGATTTGTTTAGGGATGGTGGAATTTGAATCACCATGAGTTTAAAAATAGTAATTGTCACATTGTGCCTGTTGATAAGAAAACACTTGAAGACTTTTTTCCTTGATCCAAAACAAATTGGTACTGAAAACGAGCAGAAGGAAATAATGTTTCTCTTAAGAAAACATCCTTTTCCCAATGAATTTTACTCATTCAATACGATTTAAATAATAATTTTTTATAAGGCAAGTTTATTATTTTGTATTTGTATCTTAATTTATAGTAATATCCAAAAATATTATATTAATTATTAAAATTATCATAATGTCTGCCGTAATTGCTTTTTTTAGCGTGGCTTATCGAAAGTGAGTACAAAGTTTACATCATTCTGGCGAAAACAAGCTATTGTATTTACTAAAAGTTTCGGTTGATATTTCGAAGGCATTTGACAGACTAAATCATAAGACTCATTTTAAAATACAGTAGAATATTTGAAAGATAAAAAGATATAAAACATGCTCCGTTGATCTTTTCAAATTGTTCATCTTTTCGAGAATCAAATTTATTTAAAAAAGAACGTACATGTGTATATCTACCAAAAAACATTAAATATATCAAATTAATGATGCATTTTGTTAAAAAAAAAACAAGCAAAAAGAAACGGTATAAAAACAGACATGTTTAGAAGTTTTTCTGGTTTTATTAAATCGACAACTTCGACTACACTTCCTTCTGAGGATGTAACTTCGTCTTCAGCATCAGAAGGTAGGTGGAGCACATCTTCATTCCATTCTTTTACATCATCAAACGTACATTGAACCTTAAAATTAAATTTGAATGCTGACTACGGTATTATTGAATTAAAATTTATTGACTTACATCGGGAAAAACTTTTTGAAGTTCTTGAAACCTCGCTTATTTCCTCCCATCGCATTCATTGCTACAGTATAGCAAGAAGGACATCTTTTTCTTCGTCACTAGAAACAGAGTCAGATTCAAACAATTTATGCCAACACTTTTCGATGACTTCCGGTATTAGTTTGTTCCAAGCCATCGGGAATAAATGGGGCCTTCAACATCGCATAACCCACTGGCTATACATCTCGGTCATAAGACCGATACCGATACTTACGGGGTGGTCATCTGGTGGACGGCCTTAAAAAAAAGCAGTCAACTGCATTAAACTAAGCAGAGTCCAAAGAACAGCATGTCTATGCATAAGCGGAGCCTTGCGATCTACCCTCTCTGCAGCATTAGACATACTGTTTCATTTGACACGCCTCGACATTTTCAGCAGACAAGTAACTACGACTATTCGCCTTAAAGCGACTACAACAATAGACAAATAATTCATTTGGCCACGTCCAAAATTCTTAATACATTAGGAATCCTCACAGAGAACATCGATTACATCATACCTGAACTTTGGTTGGACAAAAACTTCCATGCTTCCCCTCTAGATCATTCTGGGAGGAAGATGGTGTTAATTCATCTCTACACAGATGGATCTAAAACCGATAGCGGAGTTGGTGGCTGTGTTTTCTCAGATAAGCTGAGCCTCTCTTTCCGCCATCAAAATCACTGTAACGTGTTTCTGGCGGTCATTTTGGCGATTAAAGAAGCTCTGTACTGGCTGAAGGAAAACGTGATATCCTCATCTTTTCCGATAGTCAGGCCGCCATCAAGTCCCTGAACTGGTCTCATTATATTCTAAAACTGCCCTTGAATGCCGATTATCTCTCATGGAGATTTCAGAGCAGTTCAACATTCACCATTGTTGGGTGCCGGGGTACAGAGACATTCCAGGGAACTGCAAAACCGATGAACTGGCCAAAATTGGAACCACTTTGCCTATTCTACCGGAAAAGGATAGCATAGGTATATCAATCGCTATGCGCAAACTAACATTAAAGCTGGATGCCAATAAAAGAACAGACCTTAGGTGGACTGTTGGGCAAACATGTCTAGCGACCAAACAGATCGGCCAAAGCTTGATCTGAATCGATCTAAGTGTCTGATCCTTTTAAATAAGAAACATCTCAGCGCCATAATAGGTGTCATCACTGGACACTGCCTCATAGGCAAGCACGCAAGAAGACTTGGCGCTTTTACTAATGATTTCCGTAGAAGCTGCATGGACCAGGAAGAGGAGGAGACAATCCTCCACCTACTCTGCACATGTCCAACTCTCTCCCAGAGAAGAAAGATCTTCATTTAGGAGCTTTCTTCTACAACGACCTAAACGATCTAGAAAATATAGATGTTAACAGTCTCCTACGCTTTACCAAACTGGTTCCATTAGTAAGAGGATCATAGATCCACGTGGCATCACAATGTCGGTTGGTATTTCCAACAGCCACTCTTACCTAACCTAACCTAACCTTGTTCCAAGACCCTTTTCAACATCTTCTTAACATCTTGCCCTTTGGAGATCACATCTGACAAGAAGCTTGTTTTGTTGCCTTTCCAATGGTCAGTAGTTTTAATTTGTGTTCACCACTGCTGTTCCTGCATATCAAAAATGTAAAGCGGTCCTTGGCTATTTTTCTCCCAGGAGCAGATCTTTAACCAGAGTGCACAAATGTTTTGTTTGGAATCATTCGCCAAAAAAGACCACTTTCGTCTGCATTATAAACTTGGTCTCGAGTGATACCAAGGTCAGTCATAGTCTTCTTCAATTTCTCTTTGAATGGCAAGACCGCATGTTTATTAGAGCTAAGTTTCTCCCCACTGATTGTTAAGGGCCGAACTCCAAATCTATCTTTAAGTTTATTAATCCATCCATCGCTTGCGTTGAAGGAATTTTTCTCCTTGAAAATGGCGTACAGCTTTTTTGCCTTAGTTTTCATCATCATTCCTGACACTGGAACATGACGGTCACGTATGGATAGTTATCCATACAATGCAGCTTCCATTTTCGGCATTTCCGATTTATGTAATGTCTTACGTTTCTCTGCTCCAGAAATTGATGTTTTATACATTCGCGAAGTGATTTCTTTACCCTTTTTTTTTATTTCCACAATCGTGGATAAAGCAATTCCGTATTCTTTTGCAATGCTGCAATACGATATTCCAATTTTTAAATCTTCGAGCACTGCACATTTCTCTTTAAGGTTTAAAAACTTCATTTTACTCTTAGCTAGAGGCATCTTACCTTTACAAAATTCACATTGCACTGAAGAATTTACATGAAAAGTTAAAACAAACACGCCGTAGGTACCGTTATTAAAACCAAATACCCTAATCTAAATATAACAAGACGAACTTTAGATAAAGAAACAGAAAAAACGGCATTAAAAATAAAGCGTTCATCTTTTCGAACCCAACTTTCCGAATTGTTCATCTTATAGAACCGTTCATGTTTCCGAGATTCTACTGTACGTGTAGAACTATAATGAGTTCGAAGTTGCCTTATGAAACGTCAGTATTTTCTTCAACCTTGTCCAATCAGGAATACGCAGTATAAATGGTGGTGTCCGTCAAGGATCCGGTCTGTGCCCGACAGTTTTTGTAGTTTTCATCAACGATTCCTTCTCTGTGATTTCTAATACAATTTAATAATTTAATCGCTTCCTCCTCTTCGAGTCGAAAAATATAAACAGTAGCTTATGCAAGGAATATTAAATTACGACTTTGATTTCAATATTTCAACACTGATTGGGAAACTAGAAGTTGATGTCTCGAAAATGCAATATTGTCTCATATCGTTAAAGCGATATATAAAAATACAGCTAGTTTTTGTGATACAATAGATGAGAGTGTAAACTATCCACATCACATTCTTTATGTGTGCTTACGAAAACTTACGAGTATGTATATTCGTCAGAATTTTGATTTGCATTTCATTTTGACGAAAATGATTATGATGACAGGATGACAGGCTCACATCAGGTGCAACAAAAGCCTTAAAATTGTTTTCGGGTACAGAGTTAAATACTTTTTAGATATTTTCTTACTCGAATGATTGTTTATTGTTTATTCTAATCGAATAAAATGTTTTGTTATGGCATTTTTCCTACATGCTCGTCGACAAAATAATCTTCAAAATAATTATGCCAGTTTGCATCGATGGTTGGATCGTTGGTTTTAAATTGCTTTCATTGAAGAGAAATTGCTATTGGGAAAGAACAGATGAATCAGAATATCCGCGTCTAGAAAAATTGCTTATCTGAATGAAATTTTTATATCAGTCGTACAGGAATCGCTGAGAAAATTCAGATATAGAATAGAGAAAATACACGTATTTTCATTGTTGCCAAGTTGTGTTTGCGCGGGATTGTCTTCTCTTCCTCTTCCCTCTCAGGCTTTGAATATGTCATCATGTTATGATAAACTAAAGCCCCATGTAGAGGTTATTGCCTTTTTACGGGAGTATATGGCAACTTCACAAGTTCGTGTACGTTTTCTACCTAACAAAAAGAGTGGGGTTTTCTTAATATGGGTAGTGATTCATCATTTTGAAAAAGACTACCTTATCCTTTGAAGGCTTATCAAAAACACAAGACCCTTTTCTAGAGCAAATAAAAATCACACCTATCGTGGTTGTATACTGATAGAGTAATTACTTTGCTTCTGACTCGTATTATACGAGTATTCAATAATAAAACAAATTTCTCTTGTATTAACCGTATCGCATTGATAGGTGGAAGGAGTACTTTAAATCGTTATTTAACGTAGAATTCATACAAAGTACGATTTCTTCTACAATTATGCATACGGAGAAAACACCGGGAGGCGAATAAAATTGATTCTTCGATGAAAGGAGGCCTAATATTCGAAGGAGGCATTGAGATTTTATCGAAGATATGTACATATATGAGCATCTAGTCAACTTTGCGCCGGGTTTCTGAGGTACGGCCTCCGGTACAGCTAGATAGTAGATAAATGGGAGAATGAGGGTATATGAGCAAATCGAAGTTCATTTTCGATTTCCTCCTATGATACGATCAGGATTCATTTATACATATATTCGTTATGATTTCGAGGAAAATCGCTGACTGGAAATTTATATCTATTCTACATTGATAACTTAATTTTACTCCCTTCCAGTTTTCTTCAATACCACAGGGGGCAAATATAGGGTTTTCCAATAAGGACTTGACAAATTTTTTTTTAAATAAAACGCAAAACATTTGAGATATTTCAAAAACTTTATTATCGGTACTTCAAGTACAATCAAAACATTTATGAATGGAACTCGACTTCTTTCATATGGCTACCGCCGGCACGTTTGCAGCGGTCGATTCGTTGGACCCAATTTTCAACACTCGGCCACACATTTCGGCCAAAACGGCGGCTATTTCGCGTTCAATGTTGGCTATGAGCTCTTCCAACGTCGTCGTCGTGTTGGCATAAACCAATGACTTAACGCAGACCCACAGAAAATAGTCAAGCGGCGTTAAATCGCACGAACGAGGCGGTCAATCGACTGGCATTTCTTGAGATAACACGCTCACCATACTTACTCTTCAATAAATCGATGTTAGCGTGTGCTGTGTGGCTTGTGGCATCATCCTGTTGAAACCACATGTCGTCCAAGTCCATATCTTCCTATTCGGGCCAAAAATAATCGGTGATCATGGCGCGATAACGCTGACCATTCACAGTAACGTGACGATCGTTATCGTCGACGAAAAAATATGGCCCAATAACGCCGCCGGCATGCAAACCGCACCAAACAGTTATTTTTTGTGGATGAAGTGGTGATTCATGAAGCACATGTGGATTTTGACCCGACCTATAATGCATATTGACGAACCCATTGAGCCAAAAATGAACTTCGTCACTGAAGATGATTTTGCGATGAAATTCATCATCTTGGCGCATCTTCTCCAGAACCCAATCGGAGAACGTACGTCGCTTCAAATGGTCCATCGGCTTCAATTCTTGAGTCAGCTTGATCTTGTATGGGTGTAAACCAAGATCCTTACGCAAAATACGCCATAATGTGGTCTGAGCCGAATTCTTGAGAACGCCGTGGAATTGACTGATTTGGATCGTTTGCTACGGACGTTGTCTCACTGACACGGCAACATCACACAACGAATATGTAGACTCAAATTTGTGCACTAAACCTGTCTAATAGGGCGAAAGTTACGACCGAAAATTGGAGTTGACGCTCTTAAAGTTGCAGTCACCGACTCCGAATTTCGGTAGAAAAATTTTTATAATTTGCAGACGTTGCTCGTTCGTGTACTTTACCATGATGAAAATGTTGAGTTTACTGAATAAATTGATAGTGACAGTTTGATGATTAGTGAAAGAGTGCGTTCACAAATTAAATTAAAAGTTGTCAAGTCTCTATTGGAAAACCCTATATGTCTAAACTAATTTTAGTGCGTTTCTATCCATTGTACAAAAAAGCATCTGGAAAGGTTTCTTTGTTTCGAGTCAAGTCAAGTTAATGGGGTCCACATTATTCATTTTGAATTCATTATTATTATATGTACATATGTATGTATGTATGTAAATAATCGCACGCGATGTCCTGAAATTAATACTTTTAATTGCACCTTGTAAATTTAGAAAGCAGCCACACTGCGCCAAGAGTTTTTCGGATTGTTGTTTTTTGTTTTTTTAGATGTGAACAACAACGAATTTGTAATGTTCACAAAAACTTGTAATGCAATCTAAAAATGTAAAACCCCTATTTTGAGCGCTATCAGAACATACCCACCTTTGGGGCTAAATGTACCTTTCAGAATAAAATCGTAGCTATAGACGCAATTGTTAAGTGAACGTCAAATATACGAAGTGATAGGGGAAGGATGGAAATCAATTTCAGTTATATATACGAGTATAACATCCTTTCTCCACATACTTGAAAAATAAATCCAATTAAATAACTAAAAAAAAAAAACTGAAATACAATAAGTCAACCACAATGAAATTTTAGTTAAAATTTTAAAGAGCTGGTGAAATCATGCCCGAGAACTATTAGCTTTTAGCATCCATCACCTATAAAGGTATTCGCCTATATGATTCAAATTCAAGATAGTGCCTTACATACTACGTAAACGGTTCAAGCCATTTCGTACCTTACAATTCGACAAAGTCCAGTATGCCCTTCAGCCAGGAAACTCGGATAAAATATGTCAATCAAATATTTAGAAGGATCTCGCGGATGCAAGAATGCGTGAACATTAGGATTCGCAACAGCATTCATAAAACCGAAGAACATGGAGGCTCATTACTACGAGTATATGTCGCGGCTAGAAACTCTGTACGGGTGGAATTCATTATTTGTTATGTTTGAAACGACTTTAGCTCAAAGATTGTTTAAAATTTTCAGACATTTTTTCGTATTTTAGTCCAATTTTCTTAATTTCGTTGAACGCTGCATGAGATTATTTTTAAAAAAATTATACCAATGCTTCATAAGTTATAGAAGTGGTAAGTTTTACTAAGTTGAAGAAAATAAAATATTTTTTATGTCAATTAATGGCTATTGATTATTTTCTTTAATGAAAGTCGGTTTTTAATAAATCAAACGCATTCAAAATACACTGAAAATTTGCCAATTTTAAATCAAAGGGAAATATTTAATATTTTCATTTTATTTTATTAATTATAAACACAATCCTCAATCTTATAACAATTTCTTTAATTTATTTTCGAATAAATAACGAAATTACAAATTTATTCAATCAATATATTGTATGTATGTTTGTAATGTATAATATATAATAATCTTAAGTAAATATATATATATATTTTTTAAATTAATTATAATTATATTTGTCAATATTCTATGGTAATTTGTGTCTTATAGCATTTTTGATTTCTTTTAAAACAATTACATTTACATTTGATAATAAAAGAAAAATTACAGTTGTTACAAATAACTAAATAAAATCTAACTAGGATTAGCATGTAAATAATAAATTAGTAAGTTTCCTTACTTAAGAAAAGCAGTGTATTTGTAATAACCAATTTATAGGGCGAAATTATATAACAAAGAGAATTAAGGAACCGGCTAAATGAGTTCACGGTCGAGATAACCGCTCTGTCATAGAACCATAAGACCAGCAATGACCCTAACTACTCGTACATCTGAATTGATATCAGTATAAGTTAGGAAATGCAAATGCAAATTCGTTGATTGCTTTTTAGAGCTATCTAAAATTGTATTATATTTCAATAATAAAATAAAATATTTCTGCAGTGTATCCCAGCTTGTCGCCAGATAGCTTAATGGCGGAAAAATTCGTACTTAGGTCTTATATACCTTATAATCTTATACCGTGTTTTGAGACAATCGTGATGGTGAAGGAGTTACACGCTGTAACTTTGAACAAGAGTTAAAAAGTTGTAGGAAAATGTGGATTTCTTTTTGGATCCATATAGATTGTACGAGTACTCGTATATATGATAGCTTCTTAAACACAAAAGTCAAGCATTTGAAGTGTGGACTAAGAACAGCCGAAACAGCGAAGCCGACAAAGAGTGTCTTAATATACTCGTATAATTGTCTATGCCGTTGCGTCTGAAATTAGAACTCGAACTGTTTAAAAAAGAAAAGCAGAGTAAGAGGTCTTTACGCCTTTTCGCATTTGAAGTTACTCTTCAGTTACTTAGGTAATTTGATGAAATATGACGTTAACGAAGTAAATACCGTCGGACCGGATCAAATATCTTCCAAGGTCTGAATGAAAATCGTACAATTGACATTTGGTTCGCATTTTTCCTATTAGAATGATGAAAGCAGATAAAACCCAAATCAACGATAGAAGAGCTTTGTTGTTCCATTCCATAAAGTCAATGTGTACAGGAGGTAAGCCGATCATTGACATGATTGAAATCATATGAAAAATAATGGATAAACGGTGGAAATATCACGGCATTATTGCCGCTTTTCAGATCTATTGGCCTGCCAGCCCTTCCTGATATAAATAGATCTACGAAAAAATTTTCGATCTTCACATCAATTACAATTACGGTTGAAGAAGGATGTCGAACTTTCAGTACCCCTGTCGTGCTATTCTTTTTTTACGATCTATTGAAAAATCACTCTTCCTTAACAAGTATACAATAGTGGAGCTTTCAAGATCATTGACACTACCTCGAACATTAATTCTGTTCAAGAACTGGAGATAAATGAGTTCGTTGGCATCTTGATCGACTTCATTCTCAGCGATAGAGTCTTAAATCTAAAAGAAAATCAACATAGATAGTCACTCTACTATCGCCTCTCGCCTTATAGAACCTAGTCAGAAATAGTGCTTACAAAATTATACGACGATACCTCTATTCGTGCTTCAATTAATTGAAATTAACTTCAATTTGGTGATTCAATCACCTGATCTCAGAAAGCAATGAATGCAACTAACGCGAAGTCACGATACAGGATTAAGTATTCCTCTCAACGACTTCTGCAGCAGTTGCTGAGATGTAGAGGAAAAAGAGTGGGCCCTACTTTATAACGTATAAGAATGCAATTCCTACGCACGTACTACTACCAAGATCTAAATGACCTCGATAAATTTTCTAATAAATTGCTATGGTTCCAAGAGTACCATGCTCTCCCAATGGTGTCATAACTGCTCTAAGTGCACCTCAACGAGGACCACTCCAACATAATTTAAAACGATATAAGTCAGGTACGTAAGACCATGAACAAGCCTTGGATTACTAATACTGAACTAAGCTGGGAGGGCCATGCAAAACAGAACAAATTAGAGGAATGTTCTCAAACTGCAGCCTTCGTAATCATATACATATACGTATACTCGTAAGATTATCATCTCCAACCCCTCATCCATCTGAATCGCATGACGAACAAAAAGTCTTAAAAGTAGACCGTCCGTATAACTTTAGAAATGTCTATAGAAACAGAGGTGCATTACGGATAACTAAATGGAATGTAGAGCCGTTCGATCAATACTGGTTTCAAATTACTCTGTATTCATAAAAAAATTAAAGCATTTAGATAAAAATTTCTTATGTTTCTATGTACATATATACAATACATATGAGTAATAAGTATTTTAACGCATTTTCTTTTAAATAAAATTAGATAAAGATATTATGCGTGTTTTCTGGCGTAAATGGAAGATAAAATTTCGATGATATGGTGTAAAAAAAAACATTGTTTTAAGTAAATTTATTTTAACCTAATATTAACAGCCAAAGAATTATATAGAAAAGGACTTAAAATTACTTAATTATAAAGAAACAATTGAAAAGGCTTAATAATTTCTGCGTTCATTATTGTCTTTAATAATTAAAAAAATTTAATTCGCAATTGCTTCATGGCTACTTGTATCTAAATAAAATCCTCGATTACATGATGTTTATGTTATTCTTCTGTTTTCTTTTCTTCTAAATCTAGGAAAAAGAAATTTCAATTATTGTTACGAATATCTCGAATATTACTATTATATGTGTTGTAAGTCTGGAATTGTAGTAAACCATAACGAAGGAGCTCAAACTTTGAATAATAATTTTTGTTTCACTTAAATATTTAACACAACTATTTGTTTTTATTATGTTACAGTACAATTTTTTTATTTGTGAAATTCGAACAATTCAACTATTTTCCTTATAATTCTTCTGTTTTATTTATTTTTTATTTTTTTTGTTTGTTTTTTTTATTTTGTATTTAATTCTAGGAGAAGGCTTTTCTGAAAGGTATTTCCATTATCACAACATTATGAAATAATTATGTTTAGTTGAAAAATAAATGAAGGACATTTAAATGTACGGATATCATTGATTGCCACTATTCGCAATAAAAGTTCTTTTGGTTGTTGTTTTACTCTAATTATTTTTAGTTTTTATATTCGTATAAAAATGTAATCAAGTTAGTATTGTAATAGTTGGAAATTTTTGGATTGATCTTTTGATGATCAATTCAGTTAATAATCATGAGATTTATTTAGTTAATAAAATGAGATAGTCAATAGCTTTGGTCCAAATTATGACTTTTTATTATTTTTAAAGTTTATGATAACAAAGTTAAATAGGTTTGTTATAGAAAATAAAAGATTTTATTAGCGAAAACAGGAGTTGTTTTTGAATGGAGTGTCAAGAATTTAAGCAATTAAAAACTACTTTTGTACACATTTACTTAACTAAGCTTTAAGTATGTAGGATCTGCGACAGTAACTTTTAAGAGTATGAACTGGTGTCGAAATTTGGCAGATTTTTAGGTTTCTTTTTATATAAGCTGACTTTTGTATATAAATGGTGTTATTTTTAGAGGTTTGGTTTTAAACTGACAACACTCTTTCTACAGTTTGTCGATTTGACAGAATGTGAATCTGAAGCTTGAATCTGTATTTTGAATCTGATATCGAACTGTCAAAAGTTGAATACATGTATAGCCGTAAGCGCCAACACAATGCGCATCTGTGTGAATCAGCATCTCGAAGTTGAAAAGCATCCAACTTCGAGATACAGATTCGAGATTGACGTGTATCTGCGTTTGACAGCGATTCAAGATTCAAGCTTCAAATTCACATTCTGGTCAGCCCTTTATAGTTAGTACGTTTTGCCATTTTACGATGAATAGATTAACGCCAGAATTATTTTGAAAACCATTGATTCGGTTCGGAAAACTTATCGTGCGCTACGTCCATTTTACGGTCGAAATAATCGTCCATCTGAACAAGTTATTCGGAAGATGATGAATCTTTTTCGCACCACGTACAATCTAGTGAATAATACGCATGCTCAAAGACCACAAACAGTGCGAACAGAAGAAGTTATTGCCGTTGAGGAGCGCAGTGTTGAGGAGAATCCGAATGAGTCGATTCGCCATCGTGCACAGTAATTGGAGCTATGCTCATCCACTTTGCGGAAGATCTTACGGAAAGATCTTAGCTTAAAAGCGTATAAGTTCCAGCTTGTTCAAGAGTTGGAACCGCGTGACCATTATACGCGTCGTAGGTCCTCATTTTCAACGCAAAATTTTGTTCTCCGATGAGGCCCATTTTTGATTAAATGGATATATAAATAAGCAAATTTGCCGAATTTGGAGCGGAGAAAACCCGAAAGTCTTTGTCGAGACGCCCTTATAAGCATTAAAACTCACTGTTTGGTGTGCTTTATGGGCTGGTGGAATCATTGGCCCATGATGCCGGCCAGAATATTACCGTCAATGGAGAGCGCCATAGAAACATGATTTATGACTTTTTCGTTCCTCAGTCGAATAGCATTGACGTGACAGAGCGTTGGTTTTACCAAGATGGCGCAACATGCCACACGGCGCTCGACACCATAAACTTATTGCGGGAAACATTTGCTGAAGGCCTAATTTCGCGTAATGGACCTGCGAACTGGCCTCCACGATCCTGTGATCTCACACCTTTAGATTATTTTCTTTGGGGGTATGTGAAGTCGCTAGTCTATGTCGATAAACCAGAGACGTTGGACGATTTGGAAGTCAACATTCGCCATGTTATTGCTGATATACGGCCCCAGTTGCTCGATAAAATTGTCGAAAATTGGACTTCACGATTGCGCTTCATTCGAGCTAGCCGTGGCGCGCATACGCCTGATATCATATTTAACCAGTAATGGCATAAAATTATCTATTACATATAGCTAATATCATAGACATTGACTTTAAGCTTCAAGTGTTTTATTTTATATTGAATTTGTATACCTCTAAAAAAACACACTTTATAATACTTTAGTAGTTAGAATGATTAATGACAATTTCTATTCTATTTCTGTTATACCATTAAAAAACAAAATACTTATTGCTGTTGCACTTTTAGTAAATTCTGCCTGATTGGTGATACTGGACGTTTTTTATGTCAAAAGTACTAACAAGGTCTCTCATCAATCGTCAATGGTTAAATTGAAACTTGACATAGTTCTCGAGATCAAACTCACCAGCCTCTAGGAGATAGATTGACAACTAAGACCTCATTGGCGTTCAATTGCACATACCTTTGAGGTACGGGATCACTCAAAACTTTCGACTCTTATAATTGTGAAAATGTTATGACGCGAAAAGTTTCTATATCTTACTTTTAAAATAGCGAAAATATAGTATTGGAAGAAGTTCTATTGATTACCGCTGATTATTACCTTAAACTTATTGTGAATAGCTCAATTGTTTGAATTTAATTAAAAAGAAAAACTGAAAGACCTGTAAACACATTCCTGTTTTTACTAGTTTTGAAATATAAAAAAATTACCGCTCAACTCGAGGCCTTGAAGTATAATGTGATACAACCTTTAATTGAACTGAAATGTGTTCATTTAGTTACTAACGTTAGCATTCGTTAGCTTACAATTCTCCTGTTTTTGCTACGTGACAATATCCGTGAGAACAGATATTATTTTGATTTTACTTTTAAAACTAATTCATATATTTTGATCATTACAGAAACAGATTTATTCCTCTCAAAGAATTTATTTATTGTATTTTATTTTTAAGTATTTATCATATTATCTTAGGGTTTTGTTTTTTGTTTTTAAAATTCCATTAAAGCAAGATTTCATCACTTATAAGTTTAACATTTTGGTACTGTCGTTAAGATTTTAAATATATTTATATATACATATATATATATAAATAAATTCATATAGTTTCTATATATTGGTATATTTAAATACCTTAAAAGTTCTTGGAACTGGTAGTGGGCATTAGAAAATTGTATGAAAACTGTGTCTTCGATTGGAGGGTAAAGCGGACAAAGGCGTATTACATCAGGTGACGCTTCACCCCAAAATAGGTTAAAGTTGACTTTAATTTCTATTTTTGTATCCCAACGATAGACTTAAAAATGGTTATTTAGAATGAAAATATATGTAGTTATTATTTCTTTTGTTAATTGAACTTTTTTTTTTTTATCGCTCTATGAATATTTGTCTTTTATCAATTCTTTGATTTGCTGAAGTATATCGTAAAACATGCCACATTGCAACTGGTTTCCGTAGACTTGACAACATTTGATGCCAATGTCGTAAGCCCTTACCTGTTGTAGTGCTACCGACTATAACGTGACCGAGTGGTACTATCGTTGTACCTGTTACACAAATTACTGTTAAACGAATTTGAACCGCATTTAATGCATACGGCGGAATACTGAATATCATCGATTCATTAAAAATCGGACATCGATTATCTTTGCGCTTAAGTGAGGTTTTCTTTTTAAAAACTTTTTTTTCATCCTTAAGAAGATAGGCCTGGAAAAATATGGTAAAATTGCATTTTTTTTTTGATATTAGGATTTCACTTTAAAATTTACTTTTATAAAAATTCCTTGAATGTCATTACTATATGGAAGTTGTTGATCGATTTTTAAATTTCTCGCTTTAACAACAACAACCGTTAGACGTTCAGCTGTTGGTAAATAGCTTAATGAGAACATTAGTTCACCCCATTTGGCGCTTAGTTTTCGCGTATCCGATAGAGGTAACCAAGTTGTGATCGGCCGAACAATCTCATCAACTTCTAATTCAGATTCGCCTTTTTAAAATAAATAAGTTGGTATAAGTTCCTTATGATATTAAAAAATTAACTTACCGATTAAGGTGTGGACATTTCCACAGTGATATAAATGAAACCATAATGAATGACGACCCTGCCTTCTCTTCATTTGGAAAGTAAACGTTTCATTGAAGCTTGGCGTTAAAGATTCCTTAAAAACCTGTATAAAATAAAACAGGTTATAACATATGTATGATAAATTTAACGAAAACAAAAACAAAACGTGAGGTGGTGTATTGGGTATAATAATAACAATAAAAATAATCGGCCAATATTAAAGAGTAGTTAACACCACCCAATGGCAATGGATTTACACTACGGTTGTTAGTTAAACCAATTCTTTCCTATGGCTTGGTTGGGTGATAGTATGCACTGGAAAAGAGGACTAGCATCAGGTTTCTACTTGCATGTCCATATACGCATATATGTATAATACATCACAATAGAATCGAAAAACATAGTCATAAGAATTTAGAGTAGCTTAGAGCGCCTGTGTGGGGCCAGTAAGTTAGTATAAGATTGTTAAGTAATTTTAAGCTAGCATTTAAGCATTTTTTGTTAGTATGTAAGAGTTAGTGATTAAGAAAATAAAATGCATTGAAAACTGAAAACTGTATAATACATCACAGGGCGTTAAGAAACTTTCCTGTTGTGGCATCTAACTTTTGCTTTTTGTTATCATTTGGTAATAAAAGGTTACCAATTGACATTTTCGGCATGCATCTGGCTAAAAATCCTGCTATTAGACTCAGAATCGTTCAGCTATTGTTGAAAGATAGAAATATGGGGCAAGCTAGCTTACACACAATATGTCGTGACCTCACCAAATCAGCACACACTTCAATTACGATCCTTCACCAATTCTTCAGTCTATCCACACAATATACGAGGAGCGTTCAACATATTCTCGGTATCGGGGTGAAGCTGTGGTTTTATATATAAATTGACTTATTTATCAAGTAATACTATTATTTTAGTGCATTCACGTAAAATTTCATATAAATGTGATTATTAATTCGCGTTTTATCTCTAGTTAAACAGAATCATAATGGCAACTGAGACGATGATGGTGAAAATTGAGCATCGCGCTGTAATTAAATTTCTCACTAAGCAAAAAACTATTCATGAAGAGATGGTGGCTGTTTACCAGGGTCCCGCACCTTCATTATCAACTGTGCAAAAATGGTCAAGTGAGTTCAAGAGAGGCAGAGAGAGCATTGAAGACGACCCCCGCTCCGGCGCCCCGGCTACTGCTTGTACGGGAGAAAGCATCAAAGAAGTCGAAAAACTTGTTCTTGAGGATGCCCGAATAAAGGTGAAAATGATGGCAGAGATCACCAAGCTTTCAATTGGTACCATTCACACCATTCTTCATGACCATCTTAACCTTTCAAAGGTCAATGCAAGGTGGGTGCCACGAATGCTCACAGCGCCTCAGAAAAAAGTGAGAATCGCATGCTATAGAGAGCTTTTGGAGATGTGTAGTGAGAACGCGGACGGTGTTATGGATCGAATTGTTACTGGGGACGAAACATGGGTCCACCACTATGACCCTGAAAGCAAACAAGAGTCCATGCAGTGGCATAAAAAAGGAACAGACCCCCCGAAGAAGTTCAAAGTCACTCCGTCTGCCGGGAAGCTCATGGCCACAGTTTTTTGGGACTCAAAGCGAATCTTGCTCATTGAGTATCAACGCCACATCCTACGCTTCCACTTTGCATAATTTGCGGGAGGAAATTAAAAAGAAAAGACGGGGTAAACTCGCAGCGGGTGTGTTGCTTCTTCATGACAACGCTCCTGTTCACACGGCGCGAGTTTCCAAGGCTGCTGCGCGAGATTGTGGTTTCGAAGAAATCCAACACCCACCCTATAGTCCAGACCTTGCTCCTAGTGATTATTTCCTGTTTCCGGATTTGAAAAAATGTCTTCGTGGAAAAAGATTTTCGGATGATGAAGAACTCAAGTCGGCAATAAATGGGTATTTTGCAGAGAAAGAGGAAATTTATTTTTTTGAGGGTTTAAAAAAGCTTATCTCAAGATGTAACAAATGCATTGATGTTAGGGGAGATTATATTGAAAAACAAAAACAATTTAAATTGAATTCGCATTTTCCTTCATATCGATACCGAGAATATATTGAACGCCCCTCGTAAATCCATTACTCAACGTTACATAAGTATGGAGGACAGCCAAATCGATTTAGACATGTTCTGTATTGTATGCCATAATTCACCTCAAAGGAAACGATGAAACGCAAAAGCTAGAAAATCGGCCTTCCTACAAATGAGCTGCTTTTTCTACTTTGTCAGTAATCGCGAAGGCTGCCAATTACAACAATCTGAATGATGATGAATATAAAAACTACGAATATTAATTGTGAGAACAGGCAAAAGCAAGGTGTTTTAAACTATAGGGAGGGTTGGGATCTAGATCTGAAAATCTTCAGAGTGAAATACTCCACATAGTCAATCGTTACGTGGCTACGCAATTATATGCTATAAAAACTCTGACCTAAGTCAGATCAAAACAGAAGATAGAAAAAAATGTACTGGAAGTGCAAATAAGCTGAGTAATACAATTTGTCACAGTTAGTTTAAAGGTGTAGAACATATGGTATTAGTTTTGATGGCAGACGAGACCATAAAACACTCTATTGCGTTCTTTGATGGCCTGCGAACGGAAAATTGAATTCGCATTCGACAAGAGAGTACGCGTTCGGCGTTTTTATTGAAATGTTTTGAATAAACATGTGAACCATATTCGATCACTCTTAGCAGAAAGGTATTCTAATTCGATTTTCCAATAAAGTAAAGTACTCGTATAAAGGCAATATCCTATATTGCAAACTTGATGGGTTAAGCAAGTTATCACTTCCGAGAGCTATAGTTTCGAAGTAAATAAAAGGTTAAACTTCCTTGATTAGGTCCGAAAAGATTGGCTCTAGCAAACCGTAGTCAACTTATTTGGGGAAATCGTGTGGCCTCAGAACTACTATACTGATATGGTATACAAAACGTTAATTCCAAGAGAGCCAACCAGATATTGGAGTTCTACTCCAGTAGGTCGACGAAGGAGGAGAAGTTGTACAGGCGAGACTTTTTAAGTCTACTGAGATGTGGATATAGTCCAAAGGCTGAAGGTATACAGGCGAACCTTTTAGAACCTTTTAAACTCTTCTGATGTGTATGTAGTCCAAAACCTGAGAAATGAAAATGAAATTGACCTGACCACGCGTCCAGGATGACAATTGATCAGCTAAGATGGCTTTCCAATCCCATTCATCTGTCTCGGGATGTTAAATAAGTTAAATCCCGGGTCAGAGACTATTGAAAAATTAGGAGCTGTATGCATAAGATTGAAAAAGCTCGAGGGCAACCATGTCGAAAACAAAGGCCTTTAACTGGATTGGATTCTGATTATGGATTAAGCATATCGTATCGTAAAATTATTTCGATTAAGTACCTGTCTCTTCCAAGTGGAGAGATACGTAGTTCTAATAGTTATTAACTCTACTGCGAAGAACATGTAGAAGAGAAAATTGCAGCTTAAAGATTCTCTGAACTCTTTTACTACTTCAATGCTACATCGAGGACGGTTTGTTTCTCTAAGCTCACTCAGATGGCTAAATTCACTGAACCTTGTTTGGGCGCCAGGTCATATAAGATTGCGACAGAAAGATTGCCGATGACGTGGCTAGACGTTATCAGGACATAAACCTGCATTAGGACTGTGCGTGCTCGGTCATTGCTTCTATTAGGAATTGAATTTCTTGTGTGCGCAACTGTAACTCAAGTGTTATTACTTATTTGCAAAGCAAATAAATTATGAACATATATTAAATATGAATATATAAGAAGTACAATGAACTAGTCCACTGTTTGAAAAATTTTAAGCTCTAAACGAAACTTCGTCCGTACGACCTGGGTATCGAGGCGAACAACAGCTGTTACCTCAATGAGAGCCTCACTAGGCAAACACGCTCTCTCTTAAAAAGCGCTTTGGGCCTCCGACGGAAGAAAAAACTGTTTGCTGTGCACACAAAATACGGAGATGTTTATGTAATGAAGACGGCGAGTGGAAAAAGCTTACTTATTGGGAGCTCAGATGACCTGCTTGCAGCTGCCGCTAATATCAATATACGAGTATAACAGTTTGTTCACTTTGTAGTATTTTAATTTGTAGATATTTTAAGCTCTTCTATTTGTTCACCCTTCACTCCTTGCCTAATTTTTCCACTCTCCCTAAAACTGCACTCTTATTATATTTTTATAACATTATTAAATGGATGGAAATGAAGTCCGGGATCACGCGGTGCAAATGAGGAATCAACGTACACTATGCTAAATGTGTTGTCAAGGAAATATGAGGGACTGAGTGACTTAGTTTCTTCGGTGGGAATGAAAATAATTAACACGACTTATGCCACACGTTTCGCTAATAACTGTTCTCCTAGCCTTCTTGACCTAATTATTGTTTCTAATCCATCTTGGATTGTTTTGCTGTTCGATCAATTATCATTTGATATCTCAGACCACGATCTTCTTTTTTGTACATATGATATTAACTTAACTCGATGTGTTGTACCTGATACTTTCTCGTACAAAGATTTCAGTGCTATCAATCTAAATACCCTCCAAATAGCTGCTGGCTCTATTCCTTGGGAGCAGTGCCATTCCAGACCTGATCCCAATGATAAAGTTAACGTGTTTCAAGAAACGATTGCAAGACTGGTCGATGAATTCGTACCCACTAAAATGGTCAGAATTCAAAACCGTGCATGTCCTTGGTTCACTACTCAAGTGGTTAACTCAATCAAAAAGAGGAACAAGCTACACAGTAAATGGAAGCACTCTCCAACTCACTACAACTGGGCTTTGTACAAAACGGCACTTAACATCGCCACCTCAGTTATACGTAGCGCAAAGAAAAACTATTTCGCCTCTAAGTTAGATCCATCCCTCTCGTCAAATAAGTTATGTAGTAATCTCCACAAAATTGGTATAACTTCTAGAAATAGCAATTCTGAATGCCTTCTCGATCCAAATGATTTGAATCATGCCTTTCTAGGAGATGATCCCTACTCGTGCGATTTTGACTTCAACCAGACTGTGGACCGTATTTACCTGCGGCCGGGGCTAGAGGATTTTGCGGTAGCTACGGAGGACGAAGTATTCAGATATGTAATGGCTGTCAAATCTGATTCTATCGGGGAAGATGGCATTCCCGTGCGCTTCGTCAAACTCATTCTACCGCAAATTGTTTCGACTCTGACTCATGTAATTAATTGGTGCATAATCACATCAACCTTATGCCGATCGCTAAGAAAGCTCATCCAGCATCTTCTGCCCATTTTAGGCCAATAAGCATTCTGCCCTGTTTTTCGAAAGTCTTAGAGAAAATTATAGCAAAACAAATCATAGAGTACTTAACTCTCAATAACCTTTTATACGACAAGCAATCAGGCTTTCGGGCCAACTACGGCTGTTCTTCAGTAATGGTCAACTTGCTTGAACTCTGTCTGCTAGATTTCTCGAAGGCTTTCGATAAAGTCAACCACAAGATACTGTGTTGGAAGCTAACAAACTATTTTGGTTTTGGTAGTCGTGCGGTAAGGTTGCTGGATAGTTTTCTCTCCTGAGGTGAGAAAGAGTTTTCTCCAATGGATGTAGTTCATCTCTTATGCAACTCAAGCAAGGCGTTCCTCAAGGGTCAATATTGGGTCCAATTCTATTTTGTACATTTATCAACGATCTACCGTCAGTATGCAAGCATTCTTTTGTGCACATGTATGCTGATGATGTACAATTACACCTAGCCAAACCATTTTGCAAGATCAACGAACTGACCCTACTACTCAATGATGATTTGCAACGCGTCTATACTTGGTCAGTTACAAATGGACTACAACTGAATCCGACTAAAACTCGAGTAATTCCAATATCTAAAAAAACGTTTAACCTAGATCTTCTGCCTGACGTACTTCTTAACAACTCGAAAGTCTGTTAATAGCCTTGGATTTGTTATTAGTCGAGATTTGTCGGGTTATAATCATACCAACATGATCGTAGGTCGTATCTACGGATGCCTTCGTAAGCTTTGGGTTAGCGCTTTTTTTACTCCACTTGAGATGCGACACAGACTAGTTACTGCCTTAATTCTGCCTCTGGTTACATATGCCGAAGTAGTCTATAGTAGCTTGGACTCATTGTCCCAGCGCAAATTACAAGTCGCTTTTAACGATTGTGTGCGGTATGTCTATGGCATTCGTAGGCAAGAATTTTCCTTCTACACCAGGGAACTCCTTGGGTGCAGTTTGCAACAATACCTCGATGCCAGGAACTGTGTTATTAATAAACACTGTCCGCCGTATTTATTTAATCGACTCAATTTCACTCGATCTTCTAGAACAACTAACCTAATCTCTCACCATTGGAATTTTCTTAATTCCTCTCGTTTATTTTTCATTTACACTGTTAGGTTGTGGAACTCATTACCATCTTCTATCAGATCCATACGTAATAATTCTCTGTTTAAAAGTGCAGTCCTACGACATTTCTCCATACACCCGCAATAAACCTATACCATCCTTCATCAATCCTTATCATTTAATTTTAAGTATTATACTCGTATTATAATGTAGTAGCCGTAAGTCAACTTGAATTCTACTAACTTACTAAGTACTAAAAAAGATTTCTATCTTAATGTATGAATAAATTGAATTGAATTGAATTGAATTGAACTAAGAAAAAGGATGTATTGTACATACAAGCAAAATATCAGAATATAACAGGTTATCCATTTTTTTCACAGGCGCTGTACTATACGTGTATACTCGTATCAGAGAACTACATTTTTCTTCTAGCACTGGTTTAAGATTACAGTTTGTGTCTCTAATTTTGAATTTGAAATTGTTCTGCGGAAATAATTTCGTAGTAATTCTGTACCGAAATTTATGTGCTGATTATTGTCAAAATAACCAACTAACACAGTAAACAAGTCAATTAAATTTCGTTTTTTATGGTATGGCAACATCAATTGGCCATCAAGATATTACGACTTAACACCACTGTGCTTTCTTTTGTGGGGTACGTGAAATCTAGAGGAGGACATATAACGAATATTGTGTTATAATCGTAATGTAACATAGTCAAAACATTATGTATGAGGATTTCAAAGTATTACGTACAATATTATCAGCTTTAAAGTGAACATTGTAGATGGTATGCAAATTATGCGAAAATAAAATACGAGTAGTTCATTTCAAAAAATCAAACTTAACAGCTTAAGATCTTAGGTCGTTGAGGCCATAATACAACAGCTGTTTCTTAATTGTAAAAAAATCATTTCGTGAGTTTTTATTTCATAAAAATTAGACCTTTTGTTTTGTTTCTCGATCCTTTAAGTCGAAGCAGATTATCATTTGATAGAACTGACAATTATATCTTTTTGCACTTACCTTGGTTTGCATAGCATTAGCCTGGTCGGGTACCAAGTAAATTCGCACAAATGTATCAAAGGGTTGAAGATGTGTATAACCGACAATCTCTTTTGCTTCCATGATGTTAACAATAAGTTCTACACTCTGATTTGTTATTAAATTTCTAAAAAAAAAATAAAAAAGAAAACAACTAAATGAAAAGATCTTCTTCAGTTTTTATCGTCATCATACTTACTTATCACAATGAAGTCCAACACACAAGTATCCCGTAATTTCTGGTGTTGGTTGTTCCAAATCTGCGAGCAAAACAGATGATTCTGAATTGACAGAATCACATGAAATGGCTCTCTGCAATATAATACTGTCCATAGATCCTTTATCACTGTCCAATGAGTTTTGGGAACTATTGCGACGTCCAATACCATAACCGAAAGAAGACTGTCGTCTAAAAACAGGTATGTTGCCATTTCTTGATGAAAGTAGTTCTTCTGACGTTGTCTTCTGTATGTCAACGCTACCTTTACGCTTAAACGGATTACTGTTGTTACAGAATTTTTTCAAATCTATCTCAGTAGCTTCGGTTTCGGAAAATGATCGATTTCTAAATTGTGATAAAGTTTTTTTGGCAGCATCTTCACCTGATGATCCTTCAGTTTGATTATTACATTCATAATTTAATGGCAGTGAAAGGGGCTCACTGGCAGGCAGTTGACTTATAAAATCATAGATGGCGTTAGTAAATGTCATTTTGGGCGTTTCATTTGACACCGATATTGTAGTTGGAAGGCTTACAATTTGATCATCGGGAACATCAACGGTTGTAAATGGATTATTGCCTAAATTCGTATTATTCAAATTGTCATTGGTAAGTGATATTATTGGTTGTATGGATTTTTCGGTCGGATTCATTTGACAGGTTTCGTTAATTGTTGTTAACGGTGAAGTTGGAGAACTTGCATTAAATCTCTGGATTGAATTCGATTGACTTAAAAATGGATTTGTACTCTTTGAACGTTGAACTTCTTCACCTTTCTGTTGAATTTTTATAACAGCTTCGGAGAGATTTATTAATTGACCACTGGGAACTGAACCATTTCGCTTAATAGTTGGCCTTGGAATAGCAGTATTGTTAGTTTTTCTATGATCAAAATTATGCGGAGTGGAAAGATTTCGTTTCATCAATGGAATGTTAAAAGAATTTTTGGAACCACTTGTACCATTTGGAAGCGCATCGGTTGTAAAAGATGGTTTCATAGTAGTAGGCTGCCCAGTTATTGAGACAGTTGTTATGATTTCTTGAAGAGATTTATCTGATTCTTCTTCGGGTATTTTTGGAGGAATTGGAGCAGGAGCCGGTCTTAGGGGTTGTGGTGGTATATCGGATTGAGGAATATTCCACATTGGCGATGTAGTAGTATTTTGTCCAACTTGCTTGCAATCACGATCTACCGAGTCGAAACGTTTAAAACTTCCACTGGAACTTAACAAAAAGTCTGAACCTGAATGTATCTACAAATATATGTGCAAACAATAATACATTGCATAAATGTACAAAGAAATACGAAACCCAACAGTTACCAGATAGCCATTTGCGTTAAAAAGTTTGTTTTTGGATAATCGTATTGTCTCTTCTTTGCTGGATAGAATCCATGATGTAGTTTTTGGATTAAAGTAATGACAGGCTAGTACGGCCATAAATACTAAAATGGCGATCACAGCTACACCAGTAACTGTAATTGGCGAAGGATCCATGCTGTAGCTTTAAAAAAAAATAGAGCAGAGTTAAGCATACTGATTTAACAATAAAGCAAAATCTAAATTGATAGTCTGAATCAAACTTAGGATGGTTTGTAAAAGTTGACTTAATTTACGGAACGAAAAGACAAAAGTTTCGAAGTATATTCTCGCAGTACGTGGCCGACGTTATAGCGGTTTAGTATAATAAGTTGGATATAAAAAGCCATGCATACAAGAAAAACATACGACATCAACTATAAATGCTTCTATATTTCATGTGTTCGGATAAGAATTTATAGTTGGAAACTATGTTAGTTCGAAGGCCACATTCTTTTAGCCAGTAAATGACAGTAGACAGTGCTGACAACGACAGCACAACACAGTGATAGTGCCTTTTCACATTGCCGTGGGCATAGAAGTTCTGCCCCTGAACGTCGTGTTCACATTTTCATGGGGATGAAAGACTTTTTCTCAAGCGGAGATGAAACTAAGATGAAAAAATATGTCAGAAATGGAACGATATGGAAAAAACGATGTGCTTCACTTTAGAAATAGATTTTCGGTGGAAGTAACGGGTCTTCTTCCCACTTCAATAAAAAGCGTTCCCTCTCTTTCGGACAATACTCCTGACCGCGCCAATGTGAACAGGCACTAAGAAGCACAAGTTGCTCCGCAACAGGTTCAACTCTGGCTCTGGATAGTCGAACTGACAATTACCGACAATTACCTTGACAGCTATGGTATCGAAGTAAATGAAAAGCTATACTACCTCGAGGGAGATCTGATAAAGGTTAGTTTTAGAAAGCCGCAGTTACTTTGATCTGGCGAATTGTTAGGGATAAAGGAGGACAAAAAAGATGGTATTCATGATACTGATCGTATCAGTTATACTTCACATCGCTAAGAATTGATGATATACAAACTGATATTAAGGTCGATAGTAGAGTACACTAGAGTACATTGATATGAAGTTACTACACCGAGCGAGGTAAGACAATCGCTAAATTAAGAAAGTTTTCGAAACCTTGTCGCTTGTCCCGAAACGTTAAGGAAGAAAAGTTTTCTGGCCAGCGATGAAGTGAAAAACTTGTTGTGACAATGAGAAGCTCCATGTAGAAGATTGAGAAAACTAGATGGCGACTAGGTCTCAGATGAATACAAACAATAACAAGATGTACAATTATTAACTCTTCCATCGAAAACTTGTATCTTCAACTGACTCAGTCAAATTAAAATCGCCAGAAGAAGAAAGGTCTAAAGCATCATTATCTATAGCTGGAAAGGAAAGGGACACCAACATTTTTCCGTGTTCCATCGGAGCTCGTAAGCAAGCTTTGAGGTAAAGACTGTCAAAATTAGAAAGCCAAGGTTTCGACTATTATAACCCATTATAATAATAAAGCAGAGTGCACTCCTATCGCCTCAGTATTTATGAATTCGCTGCCGTAGAGAAAACGATATGAGATAGTTCAACTGAGCTTTTTGGAAAGGTTATGTAATTTCACTCTTCACAAAGCAGATAGCCTGAGAGCATTTGTATGCATTATTACAACCACTGCTGTCTGAAATAAAATGAGGACTAGACGGATGTGAGATCCATAAAAAAAGACTCGTTTTCAAAACAAAGTGTGAGGATACGTTCCTCAGAGTACTAGAAGTCAGTGTTACGTGACTTATCTGTGGTATTATGAGGAAAAATCAAAAAACAACGACAAATTTAAAACGTTTTCTAAGAATGTTGTTGTCAAGTTGGTTTGGCGGAGAAGGAATAGAGTCATTTTGCGACTTTCTCGACTCATCCTGAGATAGAAATTATCAACAAAGTATCCGACTTTATGCCCCACACGTCCTATATTTTAATTGAAAGTTTGAGATTAAGACTCGAAATCCTATTGACGGGAACTAAGGAAGCATTTGTGATCACAGCGTGGTCTTAGATATAACCTACACAAAAATAACCTGCTTCCTGAAACTCAATATTGGCTCTTTTAAGAATATGATGAAAATACAGAACACAAACTGTGTGACTCTGTGATTCCTCACTACTTAAGGAGGCGCTTTTTTCGTTAAGGTTTCGGTTAGCAACCTCCCCGAATCCATGAAGAAAGTTAAGGAAAGTAAGATGTTACTCTGCTTGTAGCCATATTAAAATAAAAATAAAATTTTGAAAGATGAGACTATCTATGCTATGCTAACTGCAGAAGAATCTAACTTTGCGTACTAGATTTAATATAAGCACTCTAATGTCCTTATCCCACTGTATTACACGTAAGAATGGATTATGTTAAAAGCTAATGAAAATACTCTAATATTCTTTGAAAAAGAAGTTCTTCGAATAATGTTCGGCCCAATCTGTATAAACAGAATTGGGGAAGAAGTTTTAACAACGAGATTGACCTTATGAGAAGGGCCCTAATTCAAGGGCCTCCATGAACTCCACGAACATCGCCAGACCTCTTTAAATGAAACTATACCACTACCTCGTCCCGTTACTTATTAATGTATTCCAAAGAGCAAAATTAATATGACTTCATTTGCCTCACAACGTGTGGGGATGGGACGATTTTACTTCGGCTAAAAATGCTTCGAAACATTTTCAGGCTCAAGACGACAGGCATCAACAACCTTTCACTTTAAAAAATCAAAGACCAAGCAATCTTGAATGCTAGGTAGGTAGAGAGCACTGTGAGCATCACATCCAAAATGGACAGGGATAATAATAATAAAACAATTCAGTGGTTTTCTACTGTAGTTAGCGACATCAGAGCCTGTATGCAATTAGCAAGTAATGTTCCAGCGAATTGGGTTTTGTGAAACGTCTTTTATGGATTCACATAATTTTGAGAAATACAATGGACGTAAAACGCTAAAATCTAAAAGTAATCTATTTTTCAAAACAAAAATCGAAATAAACAAAATTGTCAAAATAATATAAAAATAATAAATTGATTTGTTACAGTTGCTCATTTTATATTTAAACTAACACTTTTTCTAAGAAGCCAAACTTTCTAGATACTACTGATGCCTAATTAGAAATCGTTTGTTCTCTTCTTTTGTTTCAAATAACTTTTGAAAACAATCTCAAAAATATGGTTTCCATCTAATATGCCCACTTATTTGAAATCAATAGCATATTGTCATGATTTGGGGTTTTCCTTTTAGTCTTTGCGCGTTTATTTGAAATAAAACAAACAGGAAATTCGAAACCATGGCTATCATCCATTTAAGCATCAAAAGAAATGTCAATCAAGAACCATCCTCACAGTAATACCACAGCACAGTGACACCCTCGAACTGTCACTAACCACTCGATGGTATCCGTATTTCTGTGGGACTTTTAACAGCAAAGGAGACTAACGAAATAAGCCAAAACGAAACATCCTCTTTTTTCACCTACAAAGCCAAAGTAACCGAATACTTCAATAAATCTAAAAACAAAAAAAAAATGCTAGAAAAACTTAATACATGCTGTAAACGACTAGCTGACAAGGAAATGAAGTTAGGAAGAGGGGTCAAAAAGCTACTAGACACTTTAAGAGACATTTCACAAGAGGGATGGGCTCTCGAGTATGTTTTAAAAAAGAAATGAGGTTACATTGTCTTGTCTGATGCGATGATAGGAACCTTTTGCGCCCTCCCTGTACTTAATAATTATAACAGTGAGGGCAATCCAAAAAAAGAATAAAAGGTTTACCACACGAGTACTTACAGAGGTTTGTTGGTTCTAATTTTCAATGAACAGAAGCTCAAAGTGATGGGTCATTTAGATAAGCTTTTTGACACATATTTCAGTAACAACATTTGTTTTGGTGTTTTTTTATTTTTAAAACTAATTCCATAGAAAAGGCACTGGATACGAATAAAAGAATAAAACCGGACTAATACAATATACCCGTATGCGAGATTTTCTCACATAATACAATAGCTATTAACAAATCTTCAATGGCTCTATAGCACTTCATTTAAAGCTCCATTTAAGGGCTATTGCACTTCTGATTACTTCGATTTCGCATTCACATCGATTATAGCACAAAAAAAAAAAGAAGATGAACTCGGAACTGGGTCAGCAATGTTGATGATTTTGATTGAAAGAATTTTTCCTTTCTCAAACTATTGCATTTTTGAAAGTTGCTCTTTTAGGCTCGCTTTTCACGTTAGATCCTTGCCAACTGCCACAACAATGACGTTTTTATGTACAATCGCTTTTTTTGACATCTCACTCGTATCTTTGCACACTATTGAGAAAAGGAATATGGCAATAAGAGGAATCCTTTGAGGTGGGTCCTGCGTGGTATGGCTAAATGGTGACTTTCGAAAGTAAAGCTTTTTACCATGAGCTTTTGTCGATAGGTGTAGTTCATATGGAAGTCAAAACAAATCGCAAGTTTTATGCCCCCTACAAAAAATACAGCACAATCGAGCTTATATTTTGTAGGTTTTCTAAATAAATACATGAAATAAGATTATAATATTGTAGAAGTATAATTTGTTTAATTTGGACATTTTTCCCAAGTTTGGTAACACTATTCAATTTGGCAGATGTCAAATAGGTTCCACAAGATATTCATTGGCTTTCGACGGTTAACAGCTGAGTTTGAAGGGTGTAACCAGTCAGTAAAGTCAGTAGCTTAATTCCAGAATAAAACAAAAAACAGATGCAGATCATTCTTCTCCTTCTTTTTTAACTGTCGAAAAATGTAACGCGTTAAATAACATCTTACAATACATGTTCTCCCACGTATCTGCATTACTACTGCTACGCTTGTGTGGTTGGCTAATTTTGGGAACCTTAGAACCACTCTACAGGTCGCTTTATTTTATACCATCTCATTAGTGAGATTTGATGTTTACGAGTTTTTGATGTTCTGCATTTGGTTCCTCCTTTGACCTTTGGCTGGATGGAACCTGGCTTCCGGGTATATGCAGCTTTCTTATTTGGTCACATTTTTCAGCCAAAAAATGCTACGAAGTTTTCGCCACATTTGAGACACCTCACACTGACTCTATATGCGACATCGTCATCGCAATTTCCTTTCCGAAAAATGACAGAGCCTAAGTTTTCGAATTCTTCGCACTTTGGCACGATGATTCCTTCTAAATAGATATGAGTATTAGGAGATGGGTTTGCGTGTTTTTAAAAACGGCAAAGCAGATATTTGATCTTAGATTTGCCTAAAGGGCTATTGCGATACTGCTTTTGATAGCTTTTGAAGCCGCTTTCGTGTTGCTTCAATAGAAAATTGACTTTCAACATTGCATTGGTGTACTTCAACGAATTCTCTACTTATTCCCGCTGTGGATTTAAGTTTTGTTTTAGCGCAATGGCGTAGCTGCCGGGGGAGTTACAGGTGGCACTCCCCCGGGTCACCAAGCTATGGGAACCCCAAACTCGAGGGTAGTTTATTTCCCAAATCGACAATCAATCGTCTTTTAAAATTAATTCAAAATTCAAGTGAAGGGTTGATTATTGCCACAGCATGTTTGCGCACAACGTGGCACTTCGTTTCAAGGATCTTGGTCGCAGGTCCCGTTATCACAGTCCAATGTGCATTATGGACCACGGCACTCGGAAGGATATTCGAATGATATCGGCTCCTTCTCTTTGTGCCGTGTGAAGCGGTTTTTATTTGTTCCAGTCGCTACGAAGGATATTTTCCCTGCAACAGGCTATAGGGTTGCTCTGATATATGGCTTGTGCCAACCTGGATATTGCTTGTTTGCTGGGGATATGCGCGAGTTACTGTTACTATACCTATTCGGCAAAAAGCAGTAGGTCCCACTCAGAAGTGTGAAAATTGAAACGTGAGCAACAGAAATGAGTGCGAGAAGCTAGACCCTGGCCCACATCGGACTGTAGCGTTATGTACTTATTTATATTTACATTTTATATATTTCCGAAAATGCCCTAAAATTAATTTACTTGATGTACATTTAAAAGAGCACTTTACAGCATTTTCTAACTTCTTATCACTGAAATACGACGCATATTGATAATAATTATACGGCATATGTATTAGGGTGCACCTTATTTTGAAACTTGTGAAATTACCTTCTCCCAGCCCGTTAATCGGTTCTTACCCATGGAGAAAAATTCACAAGAAAAATTATCCAAATCAGATAACATAGCGACCCCTAACGTTTCCGGGCTTTGAAAATACACAAAATCAGCCAAAAGCTGTTTTTTTTTTTTTCAAAATTCAAGAAATGTTTTTTTTTTTTTAAATTAAAAATTTCAATTGACATAAAATAAAACTAGAATGCAACAACGAACTGGTTTGTGCATGTTTTAGCACGTTCTGTATGGTTGAATGCTTTGTTACAGAATTTAATTTGAGTCTGCTGCAGTGCTGCTACTGTGACCGGTCGTTTTTCACCAAATTTTTGTTAAATTACGGTTCTATAACTTTTCTGTATTTGTGAATAAAACTGAGAATTGAGTAGTGAATAGGCGACCACTAGTTGTAGTTTTTACGTTGCCACTAGAAAAAAAACCGAGATTTGGTTAATCGGACAAATATCATCAAGTCTTAATGGAAGAATGTTACCTTCGAAAAAGGAAGTTATTGTTCTTCCATTAAAAATATGTGTTAAAACAAAATATTAAAGAAGCATGTCGTTCAACTGCTAAAAATGTAATAGAAATCTGGAACAATGCCCGTATTCCAACAAAACGGTATGATCATGTGTGTGATAAAGTAGAACTCATTTTCAGAGAATGGGAGAAATTAAAAAAAAAATAAAGATAACAAGGCGAAGCGCTCAGACGGACTACAAAAAAAAGAGGATAACTGGACGGAAGGACTAGGTAATCTATTCGACATTGCCCACGCTAACGCATTAGAAATGATCAAAATTGGAGAGGACAAGATTTTTCTACTTACACAACGTGAAAAGGGGCGTCGCGAAAAAATGTTTAAATGTTTAATATTGATACAATTCTGGGGAAAAAAGAATTGTGCTTAAAGAAAAGGAGGCAACTAGAAGAGAAAGAAATAAAGCCTTGCCAAGAGAGGGTAATTTTTGCTACATCATCTGATTCAGAGGTGGAAGTAGATCCTCAATATCGTCGGGTAATTGATCAACCAGTTCAGTCGCCATCCGGAGTGCCGCCTTCAAATAGAGATCGAAAGAAAATACTGAATGACAACTTGGCGGCTAGTCTTGACGTTGCTAAGATAAGTGTTCGGAATGCAGCATTGGCTCTAACTGCTGTGCCTTAACTTCTAGTACATGATCTCGCAGAATACAACGTGAATCCAAACTATATTTGTCGAGAACGTGCGAAGCACCGCTTACAGATTGCTGAGAATTTAAATGTTGAATCTACCTCAGAAGTTCCATTGACAATTCACTGGAATGGTGAACTTCTGGAGGATATAGTTGGAAGTGACATTGTTGATCGCCTTCCTATTTTAGTAAGTGGAAAAGGAATATATCAACTTTTAGGAGTCCCGGCACAGGTGAGGTTGCAGCAACAGTGGTCTATGAGGCAGCAGCAAAATGGGGAATCTGCGATAAGGTAAAGTGACACTACATCAGTGAATACGAGAAGTAGAAATGGGGCGTGTATTTTTTTGGAACAAAAAATGGACAAAGACATGCTGTGGTTGGCATGTAGCCACCACATATACGAGATCATGTTGGAAGCAGTAGTTGTGACAGTACTAGGGCCATCAACAAGTCCATACATTCTTATCTTTAAAAGTTTCAAGAAATACTGGTCCAGCATCGATCGGAAAAACTACGAAACAGTCTTGTCCAATGAAGTTGCCACAGCCGCAGTTATTGAAGTCTCGGAGGAAATGATTGCCTTTTCAAAATCTCAGCTCAGCTGGAACTAACAGTAATATTCTTTGGAGTTCCTCTGAAAGGAGTATCATATAAAGCTCCGGCTGGACTACACCATGTTAGATGGATATCCAAAGCTATCTACTCCCTTAGGGTATGGATGTTACGTAGTCAATTCAAGCTAGCAACGAGAGAAGAACATGAAATTCTTGACATTTGCCTCTTTGTTGTTAGGGTCTGGATGAGTGCCTCCTACTCTACGTCAGATCCACGAAATGATCTTGAGCTGATCCAAAGCCTTAGCAACGACAAGAAAGTAAATGATGGTATTTCAAGAATTGCTCTTCAAAAGTTCCTTGGACATCTCTGTTACTTGTCGGAAGAACTTGTGGCTGTTGGATTTTTTGATGATAGAGTGTCCAATGAAACAAAAAAGAAGATGGTTTGCGCCCTCGAAATTGAGGGAGTAGAGAACTTCATAAAGCGAATAACTGTTGACTTCGCCAATATTCAATCAAAAAGTTTGGAGGATTTCGTGTGTTCAAATACCCGCTGTTTCTTCAATATCACAGGATTTTCGTCAGAGTTCTTGACTAAGGATGTGTATGAGTGGCCCAAGGACATGGTATACAATGAAGTGAAACATGGAGTACGCAACATGAGAGTAGTCAATGACATAGCTGAGCGAGGAGTAAAGCTTATAGATGAGTACAACAAGCTACACACTAATAACGAAGAGCAGAAGCAGTTTCTATTATTGGCAGTTAAAGACTATAGAAAGAAGTATCCTGATAGGAAGAAATTAACATTGCTAAAGTGAAGTAATAATCTTAATTTATATTTATCCATTAATTTATTACTTGTATTTATGTCTTTTTAATAAATAAAATCTAATTTATAAACCAAATTTTAATTGTATTTTTTTTTTATAATTATATCCATCAATCCATTATTTACTGGAGCACATTTAAAAGTTCGGCTGGCAGTAGCGACCCCTAAATACGAGTATTATCCGATTTCTATAAAATTTTCAGAGAATTTTTTTTTCATGAGAAAGAACAAATTGGACGGTCAAAATTCAACAAACAATGTTTTTGGGTCAAATACGGCGCACCTTAATATGTATATGCAAATCTCTTTTGAGTTGGGTAAGGGGGCCAAAAATTGTCCACCTGGGCCCCGCAAGGTGAAGCTGCGCAACTGTTTTAGCGCCACCGTACATATCGCTTACCATTCATATATGGTGTACATAACATACATATGTATGTACATCTTAAATTCATTTGGAGGAGATCTTAGCGTCGTCCATATATGATCTCTGGGAACTTTATTGAACACTTTTTCCAAGTCGAAAAATGTCCGAAAACGGATAAAAACTCATTGACTGCTATGGAGTTGAATAATATTCTGCCAGTGACTGTCTAGAATTCTGTCGTATATTTTCATAATATGCGATCCGTTGTTGCTGCAATTTCTCCTGTCGCCTTTGCATCTATATATACGAGTACAACAGATCAAGTAATCTCTCCCTCCCTCTCATTAGTTGCGCATCCGATCATCACGCGTCATCGCGTCATTAAAAAAATGTAGATTTTCGATTTTCGCTCTTACTTTGGAGGGTTTATGATCCGGTTCATTCGTTTCTTTAAATTTGGGTATTTTGTGGATTCTTTCGAAAATTCACCGCCCAATGCTGATATCTTTCCTTATTTTAGTTACTGGTACAACCTGCTTTTTTTTTTTTACGAAAAATTCTGTCACCAAAAGTCAATTCTAACTTGCTAGTATTTCGCCCAAAATAAATTTGAATTTTTTTACTAGGTCATCTAACATACATGGGTTTGCTGTCCAGCACTGCAATTCGGAATTAAATGTCGCTCTTGCTGAACAAATAGCACATTAAGTATAATTCGACGGTATGACGCTGAGTTTCTCCTTCCGAAACCGTTTCCTCAATGGCGCACTTCGTATTTGTAGTTCGATTCCCCCGTCAAACAAATGCCCATCAATGTAATGTATTGCCTCCTATGATGCTTTATTTGAAAGCTTATCGAAGTCGTGCCAAAAATCTGTTTTTCGGATTACTCACTGCCAATTTACGCTAGTGGGCGCTAATTTTCCATGGATCGTATATTTCTGATATGCTTGCAATTTTATTAAGAGGTTCAGCTGTCAATATGATGCCACAAGATTAAAAAGGTATAGTACGGAAGTAGAAGCAGCTAAGCTGGTGAAAAATGTTAGGTGGCAGCAGTATCTCCAAAACTTCTAGTCCTAATGTTGTAAAGAATGTTTTGCTTAGTATTTCACATTTGGCATAAGCTTTTACCCTAGAAACTTCTTGATTCTTGATTAGCCACTTCCAGCCCCTGAATAATTGTTAAGATCCCCTACACTCGAGGGTACAGTTATTATGTGTTTTCGTTTTGCTGCGCCTGAAGCAAACTCGATGGATACCGTAATTCGCGCCAAATTATTTTATTGGATTTATATTTGTTGCTGCTTAACAAACACGACATTTAGTCATTAAATCTTGTTCTTAGAGATATGGCATGTTAAAAAAATAAAATTTTCTGGATTTAAGTGAAATACAGACACACATTGGAATTGCTCGTGCATGTTCTAAAAATATGTGATTGGGTTTTGGCAGAGTATTTTACAAAGTTGGAATCATCGAAGATTGTCTACAGATAAACAAGATTAGGTATTAAAAATAGCTTCAATAGATGCTTGACAACTCAATAAATTGTGCAATATATTAGATATGTCAGATATAAATCGTACTGCATATTATACATAGTTGAATAGAATTTAAAAGTTCCTATCCAGTTCCTATAAGAGTCTTACATCAGACGATAAAAGACATATAAGAATACTGATAAGAAGTATAAGTCTAATATATAAGTACATATAAGATAATAATTAGAATGAAACAGAATTTGGAGGACACTGATTTTTTTTTTAAATTTCAGACTAAAAGCCGCGGAAATTCAAATTAAACTTTCTTATTCGTTGACAATTGTTAAAGGGATTAATTTTTTTATTTTTCTTTTATCTATTAACTTGTACATATAAGTTTAACTTACATTCAACAACATTTATACATTTTAGAATGTAATATGTATTGACAAAAAAGGCAAATATAAAGCATTTTTTATTGTGTTTTATACTCTTTATGGTCTTCTTGGAAATTAACTATGTTTCTGGGGAATTTGTTTAAAACTGAGAGCACAGTATGTAAAAGTTTACGATGGACGGAATTTGAAGCCTGTTTTTTGAACGCCTTTAGTATTGATTCTATGTGATATTTCAGTCTGGAATCGAAGATCATCGTGGTATCCAATTGCTACCCAAATCCGATCTAATTTGTCAATTTCACGAAAAGTACTCTGATCGCCGATGGTTCTCAGAATAGCTCGCTGCATCCTCTTAACCTCACCGATATGGATTTTGTAAGCATTTGCCCATGCCAGAATCCCATACCGAAGTATTGATTCGAAAAAAGCGTAGTAAACTTGTTTCTGAACCTGTGGAATAGAATTATATTTAAGATAACCTAAAGCATAAAATGTATCTGCTGCTGGTATAGAAAGTTGTTATCAATCGTTATACCAAGTTATTATGGTTTTCTCACGAATTCAATGCATTTTGTGATTTGGGTACTTCGAGTGCAGTCGATGTCGGTAATGTAAATCTCCGGTTTAATTTGTCTTGTTTGATTCTCGTATGTGTATCAGTTTTGTTTTTAATGTGTTAATAACTAGTCCGTTGTCGTGGAACTACATATATAATTGCTTTACTAAGCTTTGCTTGCATATTTTCAGTTGCACAACTCAAAGACTTATATCGAAGTACAATTGCGATGTCATCAGTAAAAGCAAAAGGACTGCTTCCACTGAAAGTTTGGAGGAGTTCGTAAACTATAGAGAGAATTTATTTATTTCGAGTTTTGAGGCAGCTCGTACCTAATCTCTCTATCTTGACTATGTGTACGCTGAACACAAACTCTAAACGCTCTATTGCTTAAGTAACTCTGTATCTAATAATTTTTCGGATTAATCTTCTTCTTCTTTTCCTTTTACTAGCCCTTTTCTCGCTACACGAACTTATGCATAACGAGTTTCCCATTTTTACTGCATCGCTACTGCTCCGCTTATGGGGTTGGCTAATGTCGCAGATCGCAGAACGCGTCTGCATACTGCTCGGTCTTGTATCGCTTCGGCGGTTAGCCCCAGGCGTTTTTGTGCATTTGCCATCTGAGCAATCCAGGAATTCTTTTTCCTACCTACTTTTCTTTTAGTAGGAGCGACCGTAGTTGATATTGCCTTCTTAACGGGATTTTCCGGAGATCTTCTTTGAACGTGGCAATACCAGCTAATTCTATCTGACTCAAGTTGTTCGATTACCGAATTCTTTATTTGTAGACTTCCTCTAATGTGCGTAGATCTAATGCAGTCGCGTTTCGTAACTCCAGTCGACATCCTTAACATTTTCATCTCTGCTGCCGTTATTTTATATTTAAACGCTTCGTATATTGTCCAGCACTGCGAACCATACGTAAGAGCTGGCCGAACCACCGTGGTGTAAAGTTTTCCCTTCAATTTAAGTGGAAATTTTCGGTCACAGAAGATTCCCGAATTTTTTCGCCATTTCATCCACCCCACGCTTACTCTGTGCCTTACGTCGTCGTCACATTTCGATTCTACGTTAACGATTGATCCTAAGTACTTGAACCTAGTGGTTTTCGGAAGAACTATTCCGTCCAACATTATATCTGGAATAGGTCGCAGTGGATCCGAAAATGGGCAAGTCAAATGTTCCGTCTTTGAGCGACTTATTTTAAACCCGTTTTTCTCTAGCGCGTCTTTCCATTTACTTAGGACGTTTTGTAAATCTACGACATTATCGCTTAGAATAACTGCGTTGTCGGCGAAGAGAATCGATGTTACATTTGCTTCGTGCAAGCAATCTTTCAAAAGATAGTCTAGAACCACGTTAAAGAGGAAAGGGCTAAGAACGCTTCCTTGATGCACTCCGACATTTACCGGAAATTCTCTCGTAAGTCCGGCGGTACGTTTAACAGCAGTTTTAACGTTTCCATACATGTCTTGTATCATTCGTATATACGTTTCCAGTACCTTTTGATACCTCAACGCGGTCCATATGAGATCTCTAGGCACACGATCGAATGCTTTTTCTAGATCAATAAATACCATGTGCAGATCTTTTGACGAATCCCGATGTTTTTCCATTAATATTCACAAGCTTTGGATTGCGTCCACCGTCGATCTTCCTTCCACGAATCCACACTGGCTATCGTCGAGTTTTATGATTTTGCGAAGACGTTCGTTTAAAACTCTTTCAGCGATTTTCATCGTGTGTGACATCAGCTTGATTGAGCGGTAGTTGTTGCATTCTCGCGTGTCGCCTTTGCCTTTGTATAACGGAACCGAAAAGCTACTTCTCCATTGATTCGGCATAGTTTGTCCGCATTTTATTTTATTCAAGAGTTTCGACAGCCATTCACTGCCGATACATTCCATCTTCGACCAAAACTCTGATAGGATGTTGTCTGGTCCAGCCGCTTTCCCGCGTTTCATTTTTCCGATAGCTATACGTATTTCTTCTGTTGAAAAGTCAGCAACTTCTTCTTCGAATGGATCAGCTGCAGGGACGCGATATGCATCATAATTGTCAATTTTAATTTTTCTTAATGCGCAGAGCTTTTGTGGATCGAAAAATAGTGTTGGACTTCACACTTAATAAAAATAATG
Source organism: Volucella bombylans (assembly GCA_949129095.1). Taxonomy (NCBI): domain Eukaryota; kingdom Metazoa; phylum Arthropoda; class Insecta; order Diptera; family Syrphidae; genus Volucella; species Volucella bombylans. The sequence goes on from OX422143.1 coordinate 158,183,503, forward strand.
CCTACTTACTTAATGGTCGAAAACGCAAGAGTTCAGAATCAAAAATTAGGCATATCTGTCTGACCTCTTTCATGCTTAAAACACTAGTACTTATCACTAGTGATCTGCAGTTCCCATGGAGATCCCCTATACTTCCATTTGCACGGATCTGGTGTGGCGGTGGAAAGGTACTTGCCAAGGTGCAATCGTATGCGCGTATCTCGGATCAGGTATCGAGCGGATGTGCACTTGGACATGTGAATATTTGATCGTGATAACTTATACCTTTCTCTTCCAGTACCTACATAGGTATTAGTCCAGACTCTAAACTTAACTAGAAGTAGAATAATAAATACCGAGTGCTGAAAAGTTAGTCTGTAGTAAAACTTTTGAAATGGGAATTTAAGAAAAATGTGTTTCACAGGCTAAACCAAAATGTGTGTACGTGTACTTTATGCCTGTTTTAAACATTAATAAATCTGTCTGGGGCAGACCCAGTTACTTAGCTTTGAAACCATTGCGCTCTAGGCGATTGCTACTGCCATTTTATGATTTTCTTAAGTATCAAATTGCAGATTCTATCTTCGGTAATCATGATGTTTTGGTTGATGTGCCTACTTAATCCAACATTCTTAAATATTGTCTTGATAATTGCTCATTCATCCTAAGAATTTTTCAATCTATTGAAAATTTGTAGAATAAGCATATACAATATACTCGTACTAATGTATATATTAGCACATGTGCCATGTCTAAAATCGTTTAAAAATTTGCCAAGAATGCCTTCAATTCAGAACAAAGGTGAAATAAAACATTTACACTTACTTGTAACGTAAATGAATTTACCCAGAATATCAACACTATCTACTTTATCTTCAACGCGATCATACGTCCTTCAAGAAAACTCGTATCACATCTCTGCTTACTGTTGCCTTCGAGATCCTATTCAGTATACTGGGTGTAAGTCATTTTGCAGCACACTCATTGGGACCTTACAGGTTTCCGTATCACAAAATTAAACGAATCCTGGAGAAAAACCAACGGGTTCCAAGTTGGTACTCGCCATAACATTATTGACTTCAAAGCCGCGTACAACGACTAACGTACAAACTCCCAACTTTAAGGAATGAAACTCCGATTTAAGACTTGTTGGACTTAATTATAGGCAATGAGTAAGAATATTGATCTGTTGGAAGATGTTTACATAAGCGATGTGATTGCTTGTAAAGATCTGTCCAAATCATATCATACTTACAGGTACATGAACGCAAGGACAGTTAATAAAGCATTCATGAGATAGTACTCGTATCAATGATCCTTCCACCTCGGGATTTTTCACAAGAACAAAGGAGGCTGAAGAGCTCAGATCGACCCTGGTCTCTGTAACGGAATTGCCACGCTGCGATATGTTTGTATTGACGGCCTATCTTAATGATATGGTTATTCTGATATCAGCAAACTGCATTCAGTTCTAAGCGAAAGACTTAATACTATTTACGCAAAAGACATCCGTTGCTCAGGACTATGAGAAAACCGTTCGAAGAAGAAGAATTTTCTTTTCAGTAACAATAAATCAGTTCCCACCTTTAAACCTCCATGATCTAAGAGGAAATGAGATTCTGATCGAAGATAACAGAGAGAGATAGAGATATAGAGAGAGATAGATAGAGAGAGAGAGAGAGAGAGAGAAAGAGAGAGAGAGAGGGAGAGAGAGAGAGCTTCACAAGCAATTATACTTCTCTGTTTCTGGTAAAAAGACATTCAACACAATGTTCGAACCGACTGTAGTATATTGGGATCATTATTCTGGTGGAAGGCCTTAAATAACCATTGCCAGCTTCTAAAATTGATCAAGTTCCAAAAGACAACATGCACCAGAATTTAACAATCAATCAGGACAGATGGATTAGAGATCATGTCGTTATTCCGATGGCCGGATAATGCAACAGTTCAGCGACCACAGTGTATGTAAGAATGGGGAATCTTTCGCAGCAAATTGTTCAAAAACTGATCATCAAAGCTGCTTTTTGAAACGTAGGCCCCTATCGAAATTTCTGAAAAATATAATCAAATATCGAGAAAATGGCTTTCTACACCAGTGTACTCCAGTATCTGCTCGATACTCGATACTCCAGTATCTACTGCGAGACCCTAGTAGATAACTGGTCCTTCAAAATAAAAAAAAGAATGCAGTGTCTGCTAAGTCAAGCTAAATTCCATTATCAAGTCTGCAACAACTATTATTGGGAATGATATTGTCAGGAGTTCAATTGCTGTCTACCCGAACACTTAAGTTATGAAAGGGGTTAAAATGTGGACTCCGTGATAATCAGTTCAAGGATTGTAGAAACATGCAGGAATATTTTGAATGAATAACGAGTTCTAATACATTAACTTGATGCTGCGCACAAGCGACATACGTATATTCCAGGCACTAGAGAGCTAATGAGATTGCAAATATGATACTGGTGTAATTCAGAGGCGATCCTCTCTGTCAAAGTTGTATTAAGCTCTATCAGAAGGGAAAGAAGCCGTAATAGCTATTGTATATAGAGGGTCATGCAACAGGAGGTGTTAATTTAAATTTCGCGTCATCATCAAAATGTCAATATTCAATTATCATTAATACGACTTTTGAAAAGTAAAAAGGAGGTTATTAAATACAGATGGATACAGACTCACAAAACGTGCTGAAATAGTGATTCGCTACAAAAACGGTGAAAATATCATCGAAACGCTTTGTAAAATTCGTAGCTGTCATCAAGCGCCTTCTCGCCGCACGGTTATAGTGAATTTAATCGATAAATTTGAACGTTTCGGACAGGTAAGTGATGTGAAAACTCCAACTCGTGTTCGTCCAGCAAGGTCAGCTGAAAATATCGCCGATGTAGCTGAGAATGTATTTGAAAACCCATGTGTGTCCATTCCGAGACGATCACAGGAATTGGTCCTATCCGCAATGACTTTGCACCGCATTTGGCATAAAAATCTCGACATACATCCTTATAAGGTCCAGTTGAGTTGAGATAAGAATTGAAGCCAGCAGACCACGCACTACACCGTACTTTCGCTGATTGGGTGCTGGAAATAAATGAGCTAGATCATGATTTTTTCGACGAAATTATTCTGAGTGATGAGGGTCATTTCCATTTATCTGGGAACGTGAACAAACAAAACTGTCACATCTGAGGCTCGGCTCCGAAAACCCAAAAGAAATACTGGAACAACCCCATCTACAACGAGTGACAGTTGGGTGTGGTTTTTGCGCTGGTAGTGACATTGGGCAATATTTTTTTTTTCAGAAATGATGCTGGTCTCAGTGAATAGTTTGCGTTACCGTAAACTGTTGAAACAATGGCTCTATCGCGTGACAAATTTCCAGGACGTATGATTTTTCGAAGTGGAGCCTTGAATTGACTGTCGAGATAGCAACATTTAACCTCATTTGACTTTTTCTTTTGGGGCTATGTTAAAGACGAAGTCTACGCCAATGCTCTACTAGTGATTTATACACAAAAGAAAAATTTCGGAGCTGTTGGCGGATATAGGCACAATTATGCGAAAACGTGATAACAAATTTCATCAAAAGAATGACTATTTGTAGACGGAGCCGAGGCGGACATTTGGCACACATTGTATTCCATTACTACCCTAAGAGTTCGTACTGAAATAAAACTATACCCACTTTTCATAAAATGTTACATTTTGCTAAGGATTTAACCCATATCCATACCAAATGCTTACAGTGCACTAAAACGACTTCTAGAGAATATTCAGGGACGAGGAAGAAACTGAATCTATTCTTTACTTACTGCGAGCTTGTCGTGACCTCTTTGAGAAAAGAATGAATTTCCTAAACGACTAATTCTTCACAGAACTGGAGGACTCACATTAAATTGAACTACAATAAACGATCTCCTAAGATTCATATCTTTGTTTGAGTGATTCCAATCTAGCGGCACCTCTTCATAGTTTTCCAGGAGCAATATCGTTCCATTGTATGGGTGCAATGGAGTTCTACTTTCTTAGTGAGCAGTGGCTTTTCGTGACAATTCACACGTCGTCCTATCTACCATGAAGTATTGAGGATGTGAAAATGTTTGTCGATGTTTTGAAGTTTTTAAGAATAGTTCCTGAATTAAAAAAAAAAATCGTATTTTATCCGTATTACATAAAAAAAAATACAAGAATGAAGTCAAAAAGAAAAGGCCGCCCTTTGCAATAAAGGACGGATGATCAACATAGCTATACCTTCAGGATTGGAATTGCGGATTAATTAATCGCAATTTAGTTTTACATGAATTTGGATTTACGTACAGGTATTTGTAACGCATATGCATATCTACATCCATCTGTAAGTATGATCAGATCTATTTTATCTCCTTGTTATGAAACAAAAGAAATAGGTTTGTGTATTTTTTTTTAAAGAACTGAAAAAGAAGAACTGGTGATCAATCTGAAACACTGCGTTTTTTATCGAAAGTATTCACAAGAAAACATATGAATTAACACGTTAATCTATTTCACATGAATACACTGCAATCAAACTGCAACACAACATGACGATTAATCCTGCAGACTTAATTTAGGGTCCCATGGATTTGGAAAGTAACAGTACAAGTGAGGTAATACCAGCCGAAGCAAGTGTCCTTACTTCAAAAGATTAAACTTAAAGGGCTTAAGCTCATAAGATTTATTCCACTTCATCGGGCTCTGCATTCCAAAGGTTTCTATTAGAAAAATCCCAAACTTAACCTCGTAATTAGATTACACAAACAAGTACTCGTAATCTTTAGCTTTTTCCAGTGGTGAAGCATTGAAAATATTTTTTCAAAAAAAAAACAATGATAGGATTTCAAAAAGATTGTATCTGTTGTAATTGGTATCTCACAATAGCCGCTGTCACACGCACAAGAGTCATAATCTAATCTTGTGCAGTGGCCAGCAGCTGCAATAAGAACCTTTAACACACTTTTCAACTCTAGGAGTAACATTAAAATTCACTTAATTAAAAAAATAGTAAAAATTGAAAAAAGAAAAAAAAAATAAATAAATAAACCGAAGGACATCTTGTCCAAAGAGAATTTTCTTTAAAATGTTCTTCTTCTCAAACCCCCTTTCGTTATCGTTAATTATTTAAATCCACACCACATATGTTTTAGAGGTTCAGTTTCTCATATTTAAAGAGAACGACCTAAATCAATTGCTTTCTGCATTGACATTTTAAGTTTATTATTTATTTAGATTTACAGATACTCTAGTTCACAAATGGTCTTCTGCGTTGTACAACTTACCAGTGGCAGAGTCTATGACCAAATGCAACTAACTTTGCTCGCACGATAATAATTAAGACTGTATTTCTGTTATTTTTAAAATTAGACTGACCACCGACGAGAACTACTACTGCTGTTCGTAGTTAGCTGCTGATTGGTAGTTAGGCCTTCCTAATTTGTTAACAAACAGACACGACAATGATACTATAAGCTGAAAAAGGTGGCTTCTTCCTCAATTGTATTACTTTTAGGGCTTCTGCTTATTTCCACACATATGCACACACCGAGGGTTGTATTCGTATTAATGATTTTCAATTGAATCCATGCGTCAAAATCAGCACATAACTTTTTTACATAGTCTATAATTACGAGTATTATTACATGACAAAGGTGATGGTTTTCTATGAAAACTTAAATCTCAAATCAAATATCACTTGCTATATCCTTTTGGCCATATGGTTAGTAGTCCTTATTCTGTTTATGCGTTGCGGTTTACAATATTTACCGGTTCGGTTATAGCAAAGTCTTCACAACGTTCTAAACAATATTTGAGTGAACCATCTTAGCAAGTAGCTTCTTACTTTTATAGCTGATGGATAGTTGTACAGTGTGCTGGTGGTGTTGTTGGTGTTAGCTATTTAGCATAGTATCGACAATGGTCATTGGATGGTGTAGTTATGTGAAAGAATGTAAAAGAAAACATAAAGTGCAGGTATGAAGCATAAATATGACGACCACTAAGCACCCCTAGACCTACTATGCATGTAGGTAGCGGCAATTATATATTGAGGCTTATTGCCTCTCTATATGTACATTAATTTTTTCTCCTGCCTTTTCGGTTATGTTCGAGTCGATGATTGTGGGTGGTGTAAAAGTCTACAGCAGTTAAGACAATGACGATGACACACCTTTTTGATGTCAGAGCTCAGATTTCAACCGACCTTTTTTCTCTGTTTTTGAATCCGATCATAGTCTACCTATAAGGGTGAAGGATAGGCATAAATTATTGAAAGCCATGAATTCGATATTTTGAGCTATGATATAGTAAAACAGGAGCTATAAGCTGCAGTACTCTTCGAGAATGACAACTTGATCGTCCCGGAAAAATTTATAGACCAATTGCTGTCAACCCTCAAGATCGTAAATAAAGGTGCTCTTTTTTACTGACAGAATTTTCAATTATTTTTGACAGTTCTTTGACATTAATGTTCAGTACTTTTTGACAAATTATCATGAATAGACTTAGATAGGAAGAACGCTTCTGAGTCATTTGAAATTATGAATGCACACTCTACATGACGCAAAGCCAAAAAGGTGTCAACGTAATGTGCGTACAGCCGCTCTGAATTAAGGTGTGGTGAAAGATCTGGAATCATCCCTTCGATGTTGATCACAACAGTTTTACATGTACAATAGACCGCTTGTATATACATATGTATACGCCTATGCTGGTGTAGAATCCAACTGGGATAGAAACTAAAGCATCACGATCATGGCTTGCGACGGGTTTTCGAGAATTGGGCATCTTGAAGTGGCATTTGCAGGTTATGAGACTCAACAACATACAAAGTTACGCGTTTTGGTGTAGCCTTAGCTCTGGTGGCTTCATTGGTCCCTGTTTTTTTCATCAAAAACGGGGCCGCTTTACAGTTGGTGGCAAACGTTACCAGAGAGTTATCAGCGATTATTATTATACAGTATATCTTTAATAAGCAAGATGGCGCTACGCAAAATGGATCAGTAAATTGACCACCGAGATCGTGCGAATTAACGCTACTCAATTAATTATTTGATTAAATGAGAAATATCTCAGCCATGAAACGAATGTCGTAGAATCTTCTTGAACATTATCGAAATCAATTAAGGTTGTGCCAATGCTGTATTGTAGTAGGTGACAACTTTAGATTTCATATCTCGTTATGTAAAAATACTCTTATGACTGCAATGTTAATTTCTGATGATGACTTACACACATACTAAGAAAATCAAAGACGCATTTTACTTCATGTGTGCAGAAACAATTACCCCAATTTTCAACTCAATTCTTAGCAAAGAAGAGATCAATACAGTAATTACGATATTTAAAATAACAAATACACGAGACCTGATGGCAGGGGATGTCAAAAGATCTAAATCTTTTCCAGAGGAGAGAATAGAAAATTAATATGTGCCTTACCATCAAGCTCCTTAAGAAAAGAGTGCGAATGGAGTGGAATATCTGAATAGGACATCCAAAACAAACATAATTAGTCTTCACAAATAATTACAAACTGGACGTAAAATATTTACAATACCTTTTTAAGATTTGCCCCGTATAAGTGAATCGTAGAGTGTTTTCTGTTGTTCAAGATATGGAGAGTAACACTATACAATTAAAGACCAAGCTATTGCTGATCTCATTTGATATCAAATCCATACCAGAAAAAGTCAACAGCTGTAACAAGAGAGCTGTATCCAATTCATTATCTATAGAGCATCGGAGCATATTTCGCAACTTGTTGGTTATGGCCCTTATTAGCACAAAACGCAACCAAGTGCGATTTCAGGTCATCATCATTTGTTTAAGTTTTACCATTTAAAGAGTTTTGCAATCTTCAAACTTCTTCGCAAATGAAAATCGGATGCGATAAGGTCGGGGCTGTATCGTGGAGGCGACATCACAGGTTCAATAACTTTCCAACAGTTACCAAAGATGTGTGCGGTCTAGCATTGTCATGGTGAAATACGATTCATTTACGATTTGCCAATTCCGATAGTTTTTCTCTGATTTGTTTCTCCAGTTTCATTAGTTGTTGAAAGTAAACATCTGAACTGATTGTTTGGTTTCTTGGAAACGGCTCAAAATATTATATACGACACCTTAATAATCCTACAAAATTGACAGCATAACCTTATTTAGATGCATTTTGTTATGCAAAAGCATCAATTTCATTGCGTTTGAGATGCACATCGAAATATATTGATCTGTCATGTTAAGTCAATCTCAATTGTTTTGTGTAATGTATTTAAACTCTTTAATCCTTCGCACAGTCATATGATGATCTGATTCAATTATGACTTTGATTTGGTCATCGTCAAGTTCAGTTAGTCTGATTAGGGCTGATTATCTTTGAATGGAAAATCTCAAGGATGGAATTTCTTAAACCAATTCTAACAGGTGTGTCCTATTATGCAGCCAATATCACTAGCTTCATATACATATCCCTTTGTGAGCCTCAATTTAATTGCTTTTCGGAAATAAAAAAATAAAATATGTCGAAGATGTTCGTTACAATTGAAACTGTACTAACAGATGTAAATAAAATTAAGCTCAATTTGCTTCTAAAGTCAATTTAAACTGACAGCTATCAAATGTCAAAAGAAAAAATATCATAATTTTGACAAAAACGACAATCAACAAACATACGAGTGACGCAATCTCTTTGTAAAAATGGAAATTACTTTCTCGCCAACCCAAGAATAAATCCTTTTATTCTTCTGCAAAAATCAGCTATATACAGTCAGATCTATAGCAAAACAATACTGTTCCCATTTGTACAGATAACAAAGGGAAAGCCCAGAGATGATGAGATGAGACGAGCTTTCGCATTCGATCCAGAAAGAAAAAATCGGTATGTAACTCTTGGGATTTGAACAAGTAAGTAGCTTGGAAATTACCCGTTGGAACCAGTGATGCCGATGTTCGATCAATGCCTTCACAATTAAACGAATGCTGCATACAATGAAGAAAGCAGGCACAATGACAAACGACAGATTGTGGTATATCCTATAAGGATCTCAAACGAGTTAATGCTGAGCCCAAATTCATGGACACAAAAAGTTCGTTACGTTCATCATGAACGATTAGTAGTAATTATGTGTACAAATTTATTCAGGCCTCTTAGCGCTATTATTTTGGCCCTAAGCACTTTATGTTTTGACCAGGATATCAGTGGGTTCAACACTAAACTTCCTTCAATGACAAGGAAGACAAGTTGCATAGAAAAAAAAAGATACAATAATGTAGATCAGATAATTTCATAACAACAGTATATGGGTAAACAAACAGACAGGATCAGTTCGTAATGCCTTCTAGGCTGGTAAAGCAGATTGTTATGTGGAAAGAACAGTAATTATAACATAGAATGCGCTTGTACTGCTAAAGCTTAAAATACCAGAGGGTTACCACTTCGAACTGAATTTCCTCAAAACAAAATACAACACATAAACACTTACCAGTGCTATGTATATACCGAGTCTACTACCTTACCAACCAAAACAGATTTAAATTTAATATTGAAGCCTTATTATGTCAAGAATTTAGAGTATATGCATGTGTAGCATACCCTTCATGCCACTTGGTAGATAGTTAATAAATAAATAAGAATTTTTCCCTTTACAAAATCAATTGAGTTTTTACTATGTATGAGTTTTAAGCATATACAATCTACACGTACATGATACACCTGTTCTAATGGATTTGTTTTCTTTTCCTTTTCGTACATTTTGTTTTAAATAATTTTTAAGCGCCACAGATTATAAGTACATACTCGTATATATATGTACTTGCAAACCAGGTAAAGAAATAATTGAATTAAAAAAATATGCGCCCCATTTAGGGTGAACCATTCGATCGATTTCATATTATTTTATATTACAATAACGAGTACCTACAATCAATTTCTTCAAAAGGCTTTTCTCAGGATGGAAAATCCCATTTCTTCAGTTTTTAGCAGTTTTTGTTCGGTTTTTGGGGGATCAACAGTTGAAAGGGACAAAATAAGGGTGAACGTCCTGTAATTGAGTGAATCTTTTGCGCACTTTTACCAATGTAGCTCCATGAGTAGCACTAATATATGATAATTTGCAATGTATCCGTAACTTGGTAAAATGTCATTGGAACTTCTGAAGTACTAGTCATGGATGCCATAAAAGTGATTTTCCCTTTTAAAAATAGGACTGTAATCGTTGAACACTAGTAAAGGTAAATGCAACGTATGTTGCAGTGGCAGCAGCTTAGAGGGGCAACTAGGATCGTATTGCAAATACAATAAATGCATTGGGGGCTTCCGCGTTATTTACATACAAATATACATATATACATACATATATACATTCGTTATTCGATTGCTTTCACTCGTACTTGTACATATTATGTGCTAAAAGCCGATTTTCTTTTTTAAATTCTCATTTTATTTTTGGTCGCATGTTCGATTGAGTGTAGCATTGTTTACTTTAGTTCATCAGATCATGGAAAGTCCAATTAGAACGAGAATAATATATTTAAAATAAATTCGTAAATATTCTAGGTTGTGTAAGCCACCCACCCGAAGGTAGTTGGTTATAGATTGTGTGATCCAGGCGTAAAATTTACCCTCACCTATTATTATATTTTGAGAATCTATATATAGAACATAATTGCAATGAACTTGCTACTTCGTAGGAATACTCCATTGAGCTCCCGGCAGGTTTTCGGACTTATTAAGAAATGAATGATACAACTTTCCTACCATATATTAACAATACATATATACGAGGGCGGGTTAATAAGTCCGTGACTTTTGGAATAAAACACAGATTTTTTGATAAAAAAATAATTTTATTTTTCAACGTAGTCTCCCTTGAGCTCTATACACTTGGTCCAACGCTTCTCCAATTTTTTTATCGCTTCCAAAAAAAATGATTTGTCGAGGTCCTCAAAATAGGCCTTTGTTTGCGAGATGACTTCATCATTGGAGTCAAATCTTTTTCCACCAAGCCATTTCTTCAGGTTTGGGAACAAGAAGTAGTCGCTCGGAGCCAAATCTGGAGAATAGGGTGGATGAGGGAGCAATTCATAGCCCAATTCATGGATTTTTGCCATGGCAACTGCACATGTGTGCACCCTTGCATTGTCTTGGTGGAAAAGACCTTTTTTCTTGGCCAAATGAGGTCGGTTTTTTTTTTCAAATCGTCATTGAATCGGCCCAATAAGTAGGCATAATATTCCCCATTGATTGTTCTTCCCTTTTGAAGGTAGTCAATGTGGATTATCCCGCGTGCATCCCAAAAAACAGTCGCCATAACTTTATTGGCTGACAAACCCACCTTGGCCTTCTTTGGCGCCGATTCACCCTTAGAAACCCACTGTTTTGACTGTTGTTTGTTCTCTGGTGTGTTGTGATGGATCCATGTTTCGTCCACGGTTACAAAACGGCGCAAAAACTCCTCCGTATTGCGATTAAACAACGCCAAACCTTCCTGTGAAGTGAAACACACGAAATTCACTTTTTTCCATTTTCTCCTCAAATTAGTGGGACTAATGCACCAGACTGTGAGTTTCACAAAATTCTTTCTAGAATTAATAAATTGAGGGAATCACATGATAGTGCATTACTGTCCCGTAATCCTTTTACGACATCAAAAAACCTTAGTACTCCAATAAAATTTTAGTTTTGTCAATATTTTTTATATTTTTACATAGTTACAGCCCAAACATACAATATTTTCACAAACTAATAAAAGAGTGGTGATTTACTATCGATCATGGAAATATCGAATGTATAATAAGAATTTTACATTAGAAATGTTCTACAATAAAAATGTATTATGAATAACTAATTTATCTCGATAAAATTTTGTAAATATTTTTATTTTTGTACGGCTTTCTTGAGCAGGTGGACAAGTTTGGTAGAGATATCAACATTTAATATGTAAATATAAAATGCGATCTTAAAATTAATGAACAGTTGGGGGGTATTAATCTAATATTCCAACAATATTTTAGAGATCAGTTGGTAAATGGTACTTACCAAATTAATCTCTTACACATTCTGCCTAATAGTGCAAATTGTTGGTTATCTTTGCCGTTACACAATCTGTAGAAGTAGTTGTCAGTCAGATTTTCAGCATCGACCATGGCTCTACTACATTGTTCGGGATTTTAAATATTTGCATATACTTTTCGCCTTTTGGCAGAATTTCCGAAAAACGTCTCTACAGTATCCCCTAACTATAGGTCGAAACCGAAAAACTTTCCATGCTCTGTAAGTGTTTCAATAACAACTTACATTGAAATGATCTCATATTTGATGACGCCAAAAATGATGTGATATGTCTAGGTTTCCTCAAGCGATTGGTGGCCGTGGTTCAAGTGGTAGTGTATTGGCTTTCCAATCGTACGGTTCGGGGTTCAACACCAGCCGTGACCGAAAGACTATTTTTTTGAGGGTACTAAAATCTTGTGAGATGAATGGTTGCCTAGATACAACATCAAGTCAATTTACACTAATAATTTAGACTCCCCATTAAATGTTGGATGGCACCCATGGAGCGATTAGCCACTGAGCCCAAAAATTTATCTTCTCTCTCCGACCAATTTTGCAAAAAAAAAGATCGAGCTATTCTCCACATTCTTTTATTTTGTTTTTTTTTTTAAATCTAATGTTCCCCCGTTTTCTCACGGAAAAATTCGGGAGCAGCTCTCTTCCTGTTTTACAGCATCGCCTTATACGACTTTTGTTTAACTGCATGCTCTCGTCGGAAACTTTTTAGAAGTTTTCCAGTAGTTTCGTTGAGTTGGTGGATTAAAACCTAATACATCAAATGCGGCTTGCTGCTGATAGCATAAAACTTCTCGAATAGTTTACAAGATTCAATAAGAAAGGTATAGCCGATCGACGTCAAATTTCCTCACAGTACTTCCCTCGATGTATCCGCACATGAAGTGTGTGTTGGTTGAATTTAGCCATAATACCAACTATAATAATGTGTTCATTCAAATACCTGAACCTTAAGACTATGGCTTCGTTATGCTCCCCAAAAACTTAAGCACAGTTTTTCATCCTTCTTTTGACCGGCCCATTCCATCGCACATTTTAGATATCTGCATTATAGTGATTCAAAACCCCTTCTAATTGATCCATTGCATTGCTCCACGTGCATAACAAGAAGCCATTGTTTGGTTTTTGCTTGTTGGGATCAGTCAACAGCATCCATATCAAAAGCTGTTTGTCGCTTCTCAACATAACATATAGTATTTTGCTTGATTATCGGGCAGTTAACCCGACAGCGCAGCCTTCAAACTGGTATTTCAGATTTTTTGGAGGATAATGCCAGTACTCTACTTCGGTGATATAAGTGCTGCCATTGGTTTGTTGGAAACTCCTCAATCATTATCTATATTTTGACATCATATCCTAACCTATGTTACTTGAAACAAGGTTGAAAGCCAGCATGGATCGAATGGCCTTATGCAAAAGGTCGACTAGCTTGAAGTTTTCTGAACAGGAATTATATTGACATGGGCATGAGCTCTAAAGCCCACTTGACAAAGGAATCGCTGAAAAACATGGGAGGATACAGCACCTTTCCCTCATATAATCTTACAGTAGAACTGGAAATTAGTCTTTGTTTAGACACAAAAAATAAAAATATTATATTTGAGATTGAAGCATTGTTCTCGTCAAGCATTTTTAAAAACCAAGTTTTTTTTATGTCTTTGACGAAATTTTCCAAAATTTTGAAATAATAATAGTGATATAATTAATGCGGCTCTAGTTGCATTTGATTATAAGGCGAATTCTTTATGAATATGGGGTATACTATGGGTTTATATTCCAACGTCTTGGTATCGTATGTTCAAAAGTCCACTCAGACAAGTTAGCATAAAACCCGACAGGGACTCCTTTAAGAAAGATATGGAAAATAATATCGGGCTTGATGCTTTTTTTCGAAAACGAAAAGGATAGGAAGAAGAAAAATCATCATCAAGTGAAAAAGTTTTCATTAGAAAACAATAAGTTGGCAAAGTAGAAAAAAGAGTGTGTAAAAGGTGGCATTAGTCTCGTTCTCCGTAACTTGTAATGAATTTAAATTTTCTTTAGAGGTAATAGAATATTCACAGTTTTTCTGGAGTGCTCTCTTGCTCTGTAATGATCCGTATGGTGATGTGGTCCCTGCAGAAATATTCTGAGAGTTGAATGTAAAGCATTTTTGATCATGTCTACAACAGAATTTTTTTTACTATCAATTTCACAACACAAGAAAGTACGCAAATACCTTTTCAGTTTTTAGATTGCCATTCTTTAAAGCTTGATAATCATCTCCATATTCCACTCACCAGGGATATATTAATTTTTCGTCGCATTTTTTCTGACTAGGTAAAGTATCCCAACGATTTGATACGTTCGACCTTAGATAGGTCGACAAGAATTCCATCAATTCTTGCCGCTTTGTATTTCCTATTACTTGATTATTCTTGCGGGTTTTGGTAACGGTGACAATTTCTGAACACTTAGGAGGTTTCATTGCTGCGGATGGTTCATCTGGATTCATATTTTGTGTAAATATGGTTTCGCATTATTGCGATATGCTTTCTACATTTCCTCATTTGATCCTCAGCTGAATTCCAAATTAAGCCATCTAAATGTATTTTGCTAGGAACAACGGCCAACTGCTAGTTCCCTAATATGATGTACGATTAATTCTCCTTACTGCTTCTTCGATTGATTCAGCTAGTACGTTTATGTGCCTACGCTTATTTTACCTCACAATATGCAGAAGTTTTTCCATGCACTCTTCGATGCGTCACCGGTTTTGGTATTTTGCCGACATATTTCTGTGCTCGGGTTGCAAAAATATGCTTTATCGTGTTTCATTGATATTTTCTGATTTTTCCGCTACCATAGCAAGATGAACCCTAAAATCTTGGCACAGTACCAGATCTCGAAGCCTGCCCGTATTGTAGCTGGCTGGAATTTTCGTGTTGTCGCGGTTACCAACGATTCCGATGTCGGCTCCGCATTTATTTCTGACGTTCAGAAGAGTCGAGTTTTTACTTACAGAAAAACATTGCATTCATCTTGCAATAAAAATAACAATGTTTTGATTGAGGCTATATTTTACGAATATTGTCGAAAAATTTAATTATGAAGTACATAGCGTTGATTCATACCAGATGACCAATTCAAGGAGTTCACATCAAAACCAGATAAAGTTTAATATCCTTGATTGTCATCTATCGGACATATATTTTCATTTTAAAGGAAGTTCCTTATTTTAACTAACATAAGGCGCAATCCGGCTAAACTATTTTGAACAAATACTTTCCTTTAGCTTTGTTTCAACTAACAGAAATTTTGTACGCAAACGATATTTTTAAGATTGAGACACAATAAAGGAAAAAGTCTGAATAGATTGCCGAAATTTATATCGAACGCTTGTTAACAGGCGACACAGAAATTTGCAATAAATAAAGAGAACTTAAAGCGTTACTATTCCGCACAAACAGGAAACGGTAGTTTTTACGGAAGCGGTCGCCCCGGATAAAGTGGGGGTGACAATCAGAAATCTTTTGTTCAAGTAACTTGGGGTTTGTGTTAATATGATGGCAAACGTTCAGAAACCTAACAAGTGAAGGGAGAACTTTTTTACAGCCGTAACAACAGGAAAATTTGAAGTAAAAGTTGGAGTACATCAAAGGAGTGCTCAGAGACTTCAGACTTCAGACAGTATCAACATTGCCATCTATTAACATATATGAGTATTTAGACGGAGTTATCGTGCCAAAGTGTGAACAATTTAATTGTCTAGGCTGTTCGATGAAGATGTTGCATATAGAGTTAGTGTGGATGGTTTAACTTTATGGTCTATTATATACGACAGTGCATCTTCTAGCTTTAAATACGGATCATAATGATGGACTATGTTCGAGAAATTAAAAAGGCTGATAACAGCTACGGAAATGTAAATACTACGAATGTCAGAATGTCAGTGCAGAAGGTTCGAGATTAAGGAACCGATAGTGGGCAAATTTTGGGATAAGCAAATCGGCTGGTTTTGTCATATTCGATAAAGGGTATTGGAAGATCCGTACAAAACAAATAATAGAATTTCAAGTTCTAGCCGAGATTCGAAGAAGGAGCCGTAGGAAAAATATTTGATTTATTCAAATGCAAAAACATTAGCAAATTGGCCTCACTAACCAGTTGATCCAAATTAGAATGGCAGGTAAAATGATCCGAAAGTTTAAATATATAAAATACGAGTATATACTCGTATCAAATTTACGGTATAAAATCATATAATCATATAGTAAAGGCTTTTCTAATAGGGACTTGACAACTTTGAATTTAATTTGTGAACGCACTCTTTCACTAATCACCAAACTGTCACTGTCAATTTATTCAGTAAACTCAACATTTTCATCATGGTAACGTACACGAACGAGCAACGTCTGCAAATTATATAAATTTTCTACCGAAATTCGGAGTCGGTGACTGCAACTTTAAGAACGTTAACTCCAATTTTCGGTCGTAATTCCTGCCCTAGTCGACAGGCAATAACAAGTTTAGTGCAAAAATTTGAGTCTACATATTCGTTGTGTGATGTTTCCGTGTCAGTGAGATAACGGGTTGGTCGAAGTGTCGAAAATATCGCTGCCGTTCAGGCGCCCGTAGCAAACGATCTAAATCAGTCAATTCCACGGCGTTCTCAAGAATTGGGCATTGCTCAGACCACATTATGGCGTATTTTGCGCAAGGATCTTGGTTTACACCCACACAAGATCAAGCTGACTCAAGAATTGAAACCGATGGCCCACTTGGAGCGAAATACGTTCTCCGATTGGGTTCTGGAAAAGATGCTCCAAGAAATCAAAATCATCTTCAGTGACGAAGCACATTTTTGGCTCAATGGCTTCGTCAATAAGCAAAATATGCATTATTGGTCGGGTGAAAATCCTCACGTGCTTCATGAATCGCCACTTCATCCACAAAAAATAACATATTTTTTCGTCGACGATAACGATCGTCACGTTACTGTGAATGGTCAGCGTTATCGCGCCATGATCACCGATTATTTTTGGCCCGAATTGGAAGATATGGACTTGCGCGACATGTGGTTTCAACAGGATGATGCCACAAGCACACGCTACAATCGATTTATTGAAGATTAAATATGGTGAGCGTGTTATCTCAAGAAATGGGCCAGTCGATTGGCCGCCTCTTTCGTGCGATTTAAGGCCGCTTGACTATTTTATGTGGGGCTACGTTAAGTCATTGGTTTATGCCAACACGCCGACGACGTTGGAAGAGCTCAGTGCCAACATTGAACGCGAAATAGCAGCCGTTTCGGCCGAAATGTGTGGCCCAGTCGTTTAAAACTGGGTCCAAAGAATCGACAGCTGCAAACGTGCCCGCGGTGGCTATATGAACGAAGTCGAGTTTTGATTCATAAATGTTTTGATTGTACTTCAAGCCGATAATAACGTTTTTGAAATATCTCGAATGGTTTGCGGTTTATTTAAAAAAAAAGTGGTCAAGTCCTTATTGGAAAACCCTATAGTAGGAATTCCCAAAAATAGAAGACATACTTACATATGTACCCCATTGATATTTAAGATGTTACCATTGAGAAAACTATCCCAGCAGGCAATTAACTTAATCGGAATGTTGGAAAATAAAAGCGATGCAAGTTTGTAATTTTAGACTTTGAAGCTTGAGACAGTTAAGGGTTTTGTATATAGAGTGGTTTTCTATTAAACCTACCTTTTTTTCCATATGTATTTTAAGTGTATTTCTTTTAAGGGCAATCATGTAGAAACATTTTTTGAAACTGATTTTCATTGCATATTGCAGAAGAAATTACGATGTTCAAGATATAATATTATGTAATAGAGGTTTCCAACCAATTTCTATAAGATCCAGTAAGTATTTAGAACTTATTGCTTTGGAAGGATAATTTAAATTTCTTATTTGGTTGACACAAGTTTATCAATATCTTGTGTTAGATGCGTTCAATGCATATGTGGAGCTACAGTGTTGACCAAACGTTTGGTAATCTTCTAATTTTTTTTTCTAATCAAAATTATTACTCTTCAATTCATAGCCAACAATATTATTATTACTTTTCACTTATTAAAAATATGACAAAACTCATTAAAAGATAGGTGGACAAAACTAAAGCACATGCACGCTATGTTTAATCAACTTTACCATTTTCTTCCAATACGTAATAATGTCACCGTTTTGTTTTTTCTCAAGCAAGATCTAAAGGAAGAAATAGTGTCTTATTTCAATAACGGCGAATCGATTACTATTATTGTCAATACATTTCTTATAAGCCATACAGTGATTTCTTGAATAATATCTCGATTCCGCGTTCGGGGAAATGTTCAAACGATTCATACTGGCGGTAGACACTGTGAAGATAAAAACGTCAGGCTGATCAAAAAGAACCCGTTTATATCGTCGAGAAGTATTAAAAATGAACACAGTTTATAAATTTAAAGCAGGACGCGTCGGTTGATAGTGGCTTGTCAATGTACCGGGCAACAAAAAAGCCATTTACTTCTTAAAGAAATCGACGTGCAAGACTGGAGTTTACAAAGGCACATTTGAATTGGACTGTGGCAAAATAGAAAACGGTGCTTTGGTCCGATGAGTCCAAATTTCATTTAAATGCATCTGACGGATTTCGGACGATAAGGCGGCGAAAGGGCGAACGATTGAATCCCCGTTTCACAAAGAACACATTTAAGCACGGTAGAGGCAATATTATTGTCTGGGGATGCCACAAGACTAATGGAATAATAGATCGTTTCATGTACCAGTAAATTCTTTAAAATGTCATTCTTCCTCATGCTAAACATACCGCCAAACCTGTTGGGGATTGGCTTAATGAAAACAATGTTGCTGTTACGAAGTGGCTAGCACAATCGCCTGATCTCAAAATAAAATAATTGAAGAGTAATTATAATATTGTTAGCTGAGAATATTTATATTTTGATTAGAAAAAAATAAAAACTAGAAAATTATCACAGGTTTTTCGAATTTTCTTTACTTTTCCCTAAAGCTTCAGTTTTGGCCAACCCTGTACATACATATCTCCCCTTTTTACCTAGGTACTATATAACTTGAAATCTGAGGCATGTGTGGATGAATAGGTGCACTTATTACTTCTTTTCACACATTGATGCCTGCCTGTTTTTCATTTTCATGCTCGGCTCATCCTCACTTAAAAAATCCAAACATCGATCCATTTTTACGAGTAAATAGCCGGTTTTAGCTATAAACTTACTTACATAACGTTTCCATCTTAGCATGTCTCAAGGTCCTTGCAGTTTTCTTGCATGATATTCATAGCGTGACTTATTCTCCTAGCTCATTCTCAGCGTTTTTATGAAGAGACGAAGATACTACATATATTTTGTTGTTAATGGTTGCAGCACGCAAAAGACGGGCTAAGTTCTTTCGATATTCTATGGCTTTTTCTGTAGCTGTTTTTCTAAATATATATATGTACTCATATACATGTATTAACATAATGTGAGTTCTGTCGATAATAAAAATGTTGGCTCAAAAAAATTTGAACTTCAGCTTTTTTATTTAGACTCACACTTGCATTACAATCAGAAATCATTACTAATTTAATTAGCATTAAGAGATTAACTTTGCCGACTCTAGTCGAAATGATAATGGATCGCTTATTTAGTTTACGGTTTTTTTTTCTGTTTTATTCGTTAGTATTATCCTTAGTAATAATTATATAAAATATGCATCTTGTTTATTAGTTCTAAAACTTAACATTAACATTTTTGTTGGAATGGAAAGTTAAAAATTGATAATTTTGCGAAAGATGTTGGAAGCAGTTTCAAAAAACTTTCAAACTATAATAAGACCCTATTTTTCGAATTTCAGAATGAAGACAAATTTAGTAATTTGACCTCTAGGGTCAACATATAATATACGCAACTATGACAAATATGGTCTGACAAATCAACGTAATTTTGTAATTAAAGTTTTCTCTTATTATTATTCAAAAATACATAGTTCTGAATCAGAGTCTTATATTCACTAATATCCCAATGACCGGCGCTGATGCTATCTCGATTATTCCAAATACCATTAATATACATCCCATCCAGAGGGATTAAATACAAAATATATATAAATTTGTATAGATTTAAATTAATCTCTAACACAAGTACCTTTTATGTAGTTACGATTCTTCAATATTTGTAAGTAGCTTTATTATTTAGGTTTAGGTTTAGGTTTCAGAAACAAACTCGTTTATTTACAGCAAAGACAATTTTTCTTATTATTTTATCGAAAAATCAAAAGAAAAGAGATTAATATTCCTTTTTTTCTCGATCATTCATCTGTTGAATGTCCGTGCCCTCTTACTTACTAATGCTCAATCAATGTATTTTCCTTTTTTGTTTTTTTTTATTAAACCTCCACTGGCTAAAGGCTTATGTACCAGTGACATTACTTAATTTGCATTTGTTCACAAATTATAAATTTTACTCAGTTAATAGCTATATATAGTATATTATGTATATATACAATAAGTATAGGTACCGAGAATTGCAAAACTTCCGTTTTCGACTTACTTTTAGGTCTCACCCCTGATACTTGATCAGCTGCTGTTTCGTATTTTACGAGTACTTCTTCCACAGTGTTGTTTGACAAAAAAATCTTCAATGGAAAAGCAAATCTTACTCCTTAAATAGGTTTTCCAATATAAAATATAGGCAAAATTTAATAACTCACCCACCGAAGAATTGAATGTCAAAGGGCTCCACAATTTTCGAAAACCGCGTAGGACTCGGTAAGCGGCAGTAGTAAAGAAATACGTTCCACATAGGTTCCAATGCTAAATGTCAGAAGGAAAATAGATTTTATTATGTACTCATATATCAACAAATAAATAAATTTTCAAACATAAGTTTTCATTTGTTTAAAAAATAAACAAACATACAACTTCTTACGAATTTGGAAAGTAATATACGTGGAAGAAAGGTAAATGCTCATATTGCATACTCTTTTTCAAAGCGGTAAATGGTGATTATATTTTATGTAAAAGAAAAATTACGATTGCAAATTGTTTCAAATGTCTGGCTCAATATAAATATAAGGAAATAAATAATCCAAAAAAAAACAAAAAAAACAAAAATTGTAATCTGATTTCAGTTAAGTTCTGATTGTATAACAACAGTTGAAATCATGAAAAAAACTTTGTTCTTAAATGTACTCGTACTTATATTTAATAATGATGTTTCTATTTTGAATAGATGACAAAACGAATAGAGTACACAAATATCCAATGTACGTAGTAAATGCAGAACTGGGCAGTACTTGAAGACAATGCTATAAAAAACAAGAGAATACTTATAGTTCATATAACTTACTTAACATAGGAAGCGCTAGAGTTCGGGGTGAGCCTAGGCCACAACTAACAAGCCTCTCAAGATAGCCTGATCTTTAACTACTCGTAACTGCCTCCAGATGCGAATTCCAACTCGGTTTGGATCCCCTTAAACTTGTGTGCGCCACCTAAGGAGAGGTCTGCCTCTACTGTGTTGTCTCTCCGGGTTGGTTTATAAAACGTTGCTGAGCAGAGCATTCATGTTCATTTGCTCTATCCTGCCGTGTAGCTCATATACCATATTGTAGTTCGTCATTGAATCTTCTTCTCCAAAGTCCGTCAATGTCCGAAACGACCGAGGATACAGTTCGAAGGAGTTCTTGCTTCAACAACAATTCTGTCGACAATTGGGTGTCCCTTCTTGTTGACAGCATATGCTTGGTTTTGCTATCATTTACCGTTAAATCCATTTTGACAGCTTCTGTTTCAATACCACCGAACACACCTGTGACATTTCCACGTACGCTAGTAGTTGCAAAGACTTTTGAAACATTGTGCCTCCAGTGTCTCCAGTTCTTTCAAGTATGATGTTAAAGAAGTCACATGATAGTGCCTTATCTTGTTTTAAACCTTTTTTGACATCAAAGATCTCGGATAAAACATTACCGACATTGACGAAGCAAGAAGAGTTTTAGAAGTTCAAACAGTATACCGCTAAATATAGTTGTTGCGGTTGAGGGGGTATCATTTTTTGAGATTGAGATTTAAGATTCCATTCATTAGGCATATGCTCTTCTGACCAGATCTGAGAAATGAGTTTGCATATGCTCTTCCCAAAAATTACTTCCAGCAGCTTTGAATACCTCGACCGGTAAGCCGTCAAGTCCAACCGCTTAGTTGGATTTAAGCTTAGGTATTGCAATTCTTACTTCGTTTTAGTCAGGTGGGCGGAAGTTTTAGCTATTATCCTGTAAGTTGAATGGTCTATTCTGAAGTACAAACTCTTAATAATATTTAATTGCGCTTCGTTAAAATCGACCAGCATATTTTAAACGTCACACTTAGGACATGGCTCATATGTTTTGTCGAGGAGATCAAAGAAAAATTCGTTGGGGCTAATGTTAGCGAATTTAGCCTTGATGCGGATTGTCACGTGTTGAAAGTCGAAGCCTTCTTGCCGAAGTCTGCCGAGTATGAAAAATCCGCACCCGAATGGCGGTGATACCTGCGAGATAGCACCCAAAGGGCCTCTGCTAATTATTCGGTAACACGTGGCCTGTTAAGGGTCCAGACATCCTAAGTTCAGATCCGAAGATCATTGTCGTTTAACCGCTTGACAAGGTCATTAACAGTAGATGAGTCATTATCCGATGTTATTGGCTGGTTCGTCACTTTTTTTATCTCTTCCGTATAGGGTTTTGAGCCCTATGATGGTTTAGGCTACTATTATGCTACTGGTTGACCCTGCATTTGCCGTTTTAGCCTACATGAGTAAAGGGTATCGGGGACCATCGCCCTACAAACTTGATTGTTGCGCCCCTGGCCTAATCCAAATTATAGGAATTCTTCTTTGTGGGATTTTGCTAACTCGGGCGCGTTTTGCTGGAATACCAAAACTCGACATTGTTCTATAAGTGCCGTTGCAAGTTGTTTTGAAAGAACATTGTTCCATATGCAATTTCTAGGATGCTGTTCAAGAAACTGCTGTGGCTTGAACACCTGGTCGATTATGGATTGTCGATACTTAATAATTCGGTCCGATGTGTTGATGTTCATTCGTTCTCCATATGCCATCCACTGTAGCTGTTGCATTTCTTTTCTTCTGACTTGTTCAATGTCATTATATAGGCTGTGTAGGTCATCAATTTGTTTGCTGAAATTTGAACCTCTTTTGGTTTTTAGACCGACAGTCTCAGACTGACTTCCTAATGCGGAGCAATCTCTAGATGCTCAAACTTCTTATAACGTCACGTTCTGTTATATCCGCTGACATTCGTAACATTTTCCTTTCCGTCGCTGTCATTTTTTCTTTATATTTTCCGTACGTCGACTAACATTGCGACGCGTTTGTTAAAGCTGATCCAAAGACTGTCATATATAACAAACCCTTAAGTTTAAGCGGCTTTTTCTATCACAAAATACTACTGAGTTTTCGCGCTATTTATATCACCCCACACTGCATCTGTGTGCGACATCTACGCAATTTCCTTTATGATTAACGAGTTTTTGAATTGTTCACACTTTGGCACGATGATTCCTTCTAAATATATGTCAGGACTTGCTGCTTCAGAAAAACGGCAATGTGAATATTCGGTCTTTATACGACTGATTCGTAACAATTTATCTTCCAGCGCCTTGCTCTATCATAAGCCAAACGAAGATAAGTTATTCCCGTTCCTTTAATAGAAAGTTTTTTTTACAGTGCATTGCAGTACTCCAATTTCAAATCCTCTACTTATTCCCGCTGTGAATTTTACTGTCGCTTTAACACCATTGTACAAATCGTGTATCATTCTTACATACGGCTTCGGTTCAAACAGGATCTCTGGAAACTCTGTCGAAAGCTTTTTCTAAGTCGAAGATCCTTCGAAGCTTCCTAATATTTTCATAAATTTTGAATCGCATTGTATATCGAACTGCCTTCCACAAAACCGCATTATCTACCACGGATGTTAATAAATTTGCATTGTGGACTATCTAGGACTCTCTCGTATACTTTCAAAGTATGCGAGATTAGTTTCACTGATCGGCAATTATTGCAACTTCTAGTATCGCCTTTGCTAGAACCAGAAAGCTCTCACTCTTCGTGAGCGACAACTGAAGGAATAGTACTGCACGGAAATTATTCAATTAGTAAGCCGTTAAAATACTCTATCCATCTATTGCAAATCTCGTTGTCCCCCTCTAGTAAGTTTCCCTGCTCATCTTCAATTTATTTGGGCAATTGCATGTCTTGGACCGATCAGCCAAAAATGTTTTTCTTAAAAGAACCTTAGATCTTCTTGCTTCCGGACATACTTTAAATGTTCAGGAGAGGTTTTTTCTACTCATTTACCGTCTTACTCTGAACAAACAGCGATTGATAAGAGTAAGTCAATAAAAGTCTTTCCGGCTTCCAAAGTAGGCTCACGAAAATGTTACTGACATCATGGTTCATTCTTCCGGTTATGTCAATAATCAAAGTACGTTTTTTTCCTATCTTTGCGATAAAATCGTCCAGGACAATCACGACGCCATATCTAACACACTACTTGTACATATTATTCAGTTATAGGTTCATGAATCTCCGTCGGGTTTCTAATTAAGTATCTGTAAAAGTAGAATTTATTCCAAGGTAGAAGAAATATTTGGAAGCCACCAGACTGGTATTTTCCCTTTAGAGCAATTCAAAAGGCTTTTGGATCTTCATATAGTACTCTTTTTAACGATAATTTCCATTGTAGCTTTCTAAAGACATCGAATCACTTTTCATGTATCACAGATGGGATATGTAGAGCCAATATTTCAAATATTAGTCATCGGAAATTATTCGATCAACTAACACACTCTTTTGACGAATTTTGAATGACTCCGAGTTTTTTGATTTTCATCTTCTTAATTACTGTTGTCCGGATCTGGATTTTGTTCGTTTCCTATGGGTTTCCAGGCTCTTGTAACTAAGCATCTGTTTAAAATTATGTATTTACGGATGTAACAGTTCATGGTTGCTTGTTCATCGGTCACTTACCTACTTAGTTCGGCCAGATACCGCTTTCAGCGGTTAGCCTGAGCCTCAGCCACTAAAACCCTTTAGTTGGCTCTACAATTGGCCGGCCGTCAGCAGAAACGCATGCCAAATATTATAGTTGATATCCTTTCCCACTTGTGTGTAGTCTTTCTCAACTGCGTTGTCTATACGTCGTTAATACAAACATTCATCGGATCGATACATTGACTTCCACCCGCTCTATGCATCCCAAACATTAAAGCCGCTGAATTCGAATTCTTCTGTTTAAACAAATGCTCATCCAGTACAGTTCGTCATTAGATTTGCGTTCACTCACCCTCAGCGCAAGCCGAGCCAAAAATCACCAAATACGAGTATGTTTTTTTTCCCTTACTTTACGTTCAAATCGCATGATCCCTGCATCAGATCTACGGCATGCTCCGTATGTTTTTCTAAAAGCTCGTAGAAAATATCTTAAGTGTTTTTATCTTTCCTCTCTGTAGGGCCGTGTACGAATATCAGGCTTATGTTGACAGACGATAATGTAGATCGTCATGAGGCGTTCGTTTACCTGCCAAAAACTCAAGACTTCCTGCCTGTGCCTTCCTCGAAGAACAAATGCTGCAGTTTTACATCATATTGGGTGGTGATAATGTCTGCTTAATAGTCGTTTTTTTTTTTTTGCGAGGGTCGAAAGTTGATCCATATTTGTCTGATCTGGTTAATTTGCAACACTTGATTCCTACGTGATCAAGTATTTGACCCTACGCACAACTGATAACCTGGAGAGCCAGGTCCTTTCTAGAATTGGATTTTCCGGGGTCCAAATACGTCGAAGTAACCTTTTCTGAAGCTCAGTTATTTCTCACAGGGTATTATTATAGCGCTGCTGTATTTTTTCTTCTCAACACTGGTGCTTATAAGTTTGGCAAATCAAGTCCCAGATCGTTACAATCATTAGAGCTCGCCTTTCGGGCTAAAGATCACTGCCAACCGCTTACCTTTTTTTATACAAACTCCACATGTTGTTCCTGTGGCGTGAGCAGTGATTTACAGATGCCCTTAAACTGAGACAATGGGTGGAATTTGCTTTTACTCGTATTCTGACTTAGTACCGTCACTATAGCCCCACCTCATTATATTTTTAATTAATATCACCCTCTTCATTTGCGCACATTCTGCATCTTATTACTGTTTCCTTTTTAGTTCCTTTCTTGATGATTGTGAATCTATTGTAAAGGGTTTTCCAATAGGGACTAGACAACTTTGAATTTAATTTGTGAATGCACTCTTTCACTAATCATCAAACTGTCACTGTCAATTTATTCAGTAAACTCAACATTTTCATCATGGTAACGTACACGAATGAGCAACGTCCGCAAATTATAAAAATTTTCTACCGAAATTCGGAGTCGGTGACTGCAACTTTATGAGCGTTAACTCCAATTTTCGGTCGTAATTCTCGCCCTAGTAGACAGGCAATAACAAGTTTAGTGCAAAAATTTGAGTCTACATATTCGTTGTGTGATGTTGCCGTGTCAGTGAGATAACGGGTCGGTCGAAGTGTCGAAAATATTGCTGCCGTTCAGGCGTCCGTAGCAAACGATCCAAATCAGTCAATTCCACGGCGTTCTCAAGAATTGGGCATCGCTCAGACCACATTATGGCGAATTTTGCGTAAGGATCTTGGTTTACACCTATACAAGATCAAGCTGACTCAAGAATTGAAGCCAATGGACCATTTAAAGTGACGTGCGTTCTACGATTATCTACGTTCATCGCAAAATCATCTTCAGTGACGAAGCTCATTTTTGGGTCAATGGGTTCTTCAATAAGCAAAATATGCGTTATTGGTCGGGTGAAAATCCACATGTGCTTCATGAATCACCACTTTATCCACAAAAAAGAACTGTTTGATGCGGTTTGCATGCTGGCGGCGATATTGGGCCATATTTTTTCATCGACCATTGGGCCATTTACTGTGAATGGTCAGAGCTATCGCGACATGATCACTGATTATTTTTGGCCCGAATTGGAAGATATGGACTTGGACGACATGTGGTTTCAACAGAATGATACCACAAGCCACACAGCACACGATACAATCGATTTATTGAAGAGTAAGTATGGTGAGCGTGTTATCTCAAGAAATGGGCCGCTTGACTATTTTCTGTGGGGCTACGTTAAGTCATTGGTTTATACCAAAACGCCGACGACTTTGCAAGAGAGCTCAGAGCCAACATTGAACTCGAAATAACGGCCGTTTCGGCCGAGTCGTTGTAAATTGGGTCCAACGAATCGACCGCTGAAAACGTGCCCGCAATGGCCATATGAACGAAGTCGAGTTCCATTCATAAATGTTTTGCGTTTTATTTTAAAAAAAAGTTGTCAAGTCCTTATTGGAAAACCCTATAGATTAGACGCTTGTTGTAGAACCTAGATTTTTTAGATTTGCTGAAGGTGTCAAGGTTGTAAAGTGGATCCTGTGGTTTCGTGAAATCCTTCAAAGATGTTTTATTGATCGGTCGCAGTGTGTATACACATAAAACCTGTATAATTACATTCAGACTCTTATGTGTAATACTCGTACATCAATGATGATCGATTGCTTTTCGGTCTAGGGAACACGAATCGGCATCTTAACATGTGCAGCATTTTATAGCAACTGTGGTGAATGTTGCATGTAAATATTGATAAATTCGGAGGAGGTTTTATACATACTCGTACATATATTGCGGTACTTGTACAGATATAAATTTACCCTATTAACTAATCGTTTTTGAATTTTGGCAGGAAGAAACGATTGGATTTAATTTGATCGGGTGAATGCAAGTGGTTACCGGCCAGATTAAATGTTTATTGTTGTTGATCCAGACTGGACCATGACACAATTTGTGCAATTTTTATGTAGACATCATCATTGTGCTTTAAGTAGGAATAATTTTGATTTTTGTAGCCTTATATAGGGTTATACGAAGTTAGTTTTTCAAAAAAAAAGTCGATTTTTTGATATACGCGTATTTGTATGGACGTCTCGGACTGTTAAAAAAGTAGTCGAATTAACAAATCGGAGTAGCAGCTGCTCTTTTCTTTCTTTGTGTTCCCAGGTATTGCAGGTTTTGTTTTTTATAATTTACGCGCGCCTAAAGGGTTATAATACCATTTTACTGTTGCATGGGCGCGGGCGGAAAGATAGAAGGAGGAGAAAGGAAAACATTGTTGTGATGTAGTGGTTTGAAACTCAGATATATTTGGTTTCGATATTAGCTCTCCAGGGGTGGCAGTCCGAATAGGACGGAGAGTCTTTTCTTCATTCAGAGTGATTCGAAGGTTATAATTCACACTATTTTTTTGTGCTTGAAACTCTACAACAGCCAAATCTACGTGTCAGTTTTATGCCTTCACACGCAGATTCTTCTGACTGAGTTCCAATTACACAAATGAAAAACTTATCATGAGTAGGATTCGAACCTTGACCCTCCGAGTGAGAAGTGATTGCTAGTACAACTACACCACGGCCACCCCGTTCACTTATGGTGCTCCCTTATGAATATTCCCTTATATTCCTGATGACTAACTCGAGTTGTTTCTTGTACGAAACAATTGAATATAATTTCAAACAGTTTTGCCACATTGTACAGTCGTGTGTTCAGTTTTAACTTTCTGTTCTCAGTTTCTCGTCATAATCTCTGACTTAAGAGCGCATGGGAGTACGCGTGAGAGAAGAATGGCTTGAGGTACTAGAAGCTGCTGATGCTACGGAGGGTCCATCTTATGGCCCTTGAATAGATGACTTCATATAAGTAAAAAAAAAATTATTTATGTGTAAACTTCTTCCGAAACTTTAAACGCGTTTTTCTCAAAACGATGTTTTCGAAATCGGTGATCAAGATACGAATTTTTTTTTACGAAGCCGCCATTTTGTCAAAAATCAAATTCCAATTATTCCATAGATTAATCCCTAGTTTTAAAAGAATCTTTCGGGTTTTTTGATTTCAGATGAACTGAATCGGAGATATCGTGATCACCGCCAAACACTTTTTTTTGAGGACCTTCAGTAGATCGTCTGCAGGAGCACACCAGATCGATATTTTTACAAATTATTAGTGCCATTATAAACTTAAATGTTGCCAATAAATGTACCTATACTTTTTGTTTTTGTAACACAAAATACATTTTCAGAAAAAAATCATAAAAAAAGTCTTTTTTCGTCCTTGCAACTGCGTATAACCTCTTCAGGACTATCCAATTTTTCAGTGAAAAGATTTTTTTTTCTGTAGCAACAGAAAATGTCAGCTGCGAGTAGCTGTAGCCCCCTGTTGACATAATTCTCGCAGCAAGCGTCGCGGGATGTTATGCACACACTTAAGTGCTTAGAAATATCGTAGTTCCTCGTGATAATAGCCGGTAAGCAACCATCCGAGTGGTAGGAGGAAAGCCGATGACCTTTTAGAGAGGAAGCATTCATTTGGCGTGAAGGTAAGTTGGAGAGTGATGCTAGGGTTTTGAAAAACTATCCTCTGAAAGTGCAGCCCTTGATATGAATGAGTGTGTTTAAAACACAGCTCATGCTTAGTATGGAAAGCGCCCATGCAGCTGAGACAGGCCGTTCTTTAGACTAAAAGTAGCTGTGACGTTATATCGTAAAATCTTGTTCCATCAGACAACCGACGTAAAGGATATAATTGGTCTTATAATAGCCATTTAGTACTCTCCTCGGTGACGACGTAACATATTTACCTTCGTTTGAGAAACGGATGGTAATGCCTTTAAGCACTAGATGAATCCTACTAGCCAACTTAATCGTTTTCCTACAGAGAACAATCGTCAACAGTCGAAATATAATACCCGGTTTACATAGATGAGACAAACGAATTAATGAATCACGCCGCTTCTCTTTACTTTTGTACCGTATTCATGTGAGATGTATGTATAAAAATAACGAAACCTATTATTGAATTTGTGTCTTCCTTGGGCGAAACATTTTCTATGATACTTTCCTGCGGTTTAGGCTAATGTACGAGCAGAGTAAAACAAAGGGAGCCATGATATTCGAAGTAGTTCAATGAAATAATATCTAGATAATTTGGCTTCATCAGGGTGCCTCAACCCCATCATTGAACGGAACGTTTAACTGAACGGATATTTTTAAAACCCAATCATAAATTTGCTTATTGAATAACCATTTTTTTTTAAGAACCAAGCCAAAATGATGACGTAAAAGCCAGTCAGTTCTGAACATATAATTATAAGTCAATCTTGTTTTCTACAATATATTGCACAATTTTACTTTTGCTAGTCCCCAATCCCTATTCGATAACAGAACTATCATAGTAGTCGTAAGGAAAATGAAGTTTATTGTTGAAAATGTTGATGAAAAGGTTTATATTAAGTTAGCTGTTGTGAACGCAAAAGGGTGCGATGATCGGGTCAAAGAAGAAGAGTCAAAGAAGAGCGTTAAAACATCACTGTCAGCAGCCACAACTTTGAAGTAGCTTACCTGCCTCGTACTTGTATTATGATAAATGATTATTTCACAAATTACATTTTTAAGGAGACCCGACAAAGATTGATTCCAACAAAGTGATGTTATTTAAATTTTTGATTGATTCGTCAAACTAAGTTATTGAAGGACCAAGATGATGCTGGTTTTGATAATTCTACCTTAGGGCTCACAATGTATGATAATATGCAGCTACAATACAATTAATAGGGATATTGTCGTATTCTGTTGATACTGGTTGAGGAAGGGCAAACTCTATGAGACGTATCAAGATGTGGATGAAATTGAAAATACGAAGAAAATATTGGCACGCTAGCTAAAACTGTTTTCGAATCTCAATTCTGCTAATTCGATATGTAAATAAAGACTGAATATTCGATTCATGGATCAAATGATCGCGAGTGCCAGGAACGTTTTTATGAAAAACTGGGGGTAGAGTGCCCAGATATTTCAAGCGGAGATCTTCAACGTATCAGGAGTCTTTAAAATAAGGTAAATATGATCCTTTATAAAGGCAACAGTATAATCAGAGGATACGAAATAGCTTAAGGATATTTTTTCTTCTCTCCCATCGTCACACTATATCCAGTGTTAGTTAAATGTTAAAGAAAAAATCGGTAAACAGGTGGACCAAACGGCTTTCGCTTTTTATTATTCAAAATAAAAGCAATTGGAATACGAGTATCTTATACTGAAAAAGATAAAGATAAATATCTACATACATATGTGCATAAGTAAAACAGATATTACAATTTCAAAATTAATTTTTGAAATAAGATTTGAATACTTTCGTGCATCCGAAATGAAGATTGACATTTGATAGGCAGAAAAAATGTACGTACTCGTACATGCGCCGTGTCCATTTCATACATCAATATCCCCGTATGTTCAAATAAAATCCCCTAAAATGGGGAAATTTCGAATTATTCCAAGAAAACTGTTACCAAACTCTCAGTTAATGTCTGGCCATTTCGTCGAATAAAGAATATTCATATGCACATACTTTCTGTTTACTTAAAAACATAAATAAAATAAATACAAGTTAAAAATTCCCATATTCGATAATTTGCCATAGGTTGATTGGTTGCAAAGTGTACGTATTTTTTCTCTCCCCCTATTCAGGTTATTTTTCTTTTCACGGATACATGTTGTGTAGGGTTTGGTGACCTACTTTATCTTGAACCGAGAGATGGAGTAAATGAAGCAAACTACGTCATCGTTGTCCTTACTTAATGAATGAATTTTTCCAAAGCTGTATGGCTCACATCCTGTACTGTTAACACTCTCCCTTCATATTTCCCACGAAGAGCGGCCGTTCTTCCTTTTTTGGCAAACTAAAACTTCAATCAAATTCGGTGGGGTGCATTTTTTTATTTTACACAATCATATAAAAACCTTTTAAAGAAATAATACCTTAGACAATATTGTGTGGAAATAGCCTAATATTTCATATACCAAAAAATTGTATTTATCTACAGCTTGTTGGGTTGCTTTATATTTGATTATATTTCGGACTACTGTTTTGCAAATGACAACGTTAGTTCAGTGTTAATTTTTTTTTTCCAATTTCTTATTATCGGGACTTGCGCAAATAAATGAAATGATACACACGCAATAAACAAATAAAGTTAATTAATAAATATAAAAAAAATAAAAGTCTGAGTTGTTCACCTTGCCATTTTGTGCACAATGAAAGGGAACCAACGATTTGCCGACTCCGCCGTTCACAGAGTAAGATACTTTTAAGCACAATTGTGTATTTTGCTTGCAATACTGTCACTGCAATGAATATTGAAACCGAAAAATGGCAAACAGTTTAAAAAATCACATACTTACTATATATGATAGTATGTGAAGGAAAAGAATGGTGATGGGAGGATTCTGGCTAAAAAACGATCGCGACGATTATAAGTTATTATACAATACGACAACACTTGAATGACTACAACCTTTTTATGACTTCGCACCTAATGATTAAAGGAAAACGCTCCCCCAGGCTGAATATATCATAGAATAACTCGCAAAAGTAGAAATTTAGGCACGAGTATATCGCGCACAGCTAATTTGAAAAAAAAGTTTTATGAATGAAAAGACATTGAAAATTTGAGAAAGAAAGTGTACATATGTGAAGCCAACTCAATGAATAGATATTCCCTCAGTCTGGCGGAAGATAGACAGTCGAATCACTAGCACAAGTGCATAAGACTTTTAGCTTTTAAAGCGATCATAACATAACATACGAGTACTCGTATATGGAATAAAAAAATTGTGTTATCAGAATGCACAGAATTATATAATAGTAAAAACGTACGCGGTTTCAACGATTTTATTATTCAATTGGAAAATGAATACCAATTGTTATCACAATTAATGAATTCATAATTTATGAAAGCATTATCGTTTTAAAAACGAATACAAGAATATCAATCTGCTCCCGGAAAGGCCATCTTTTCACTTTATTCTACCTTAGATTGACCGATTGACAGTTTCCCCTATCGCCCTTATACTCGTATAGTGAAATGCTTGTTAATTATCCAATCGCAAACCATTTAAATTCAAGATATCCGACTTTCATCTATACTCCGAGGATATACTTTTATAACATATAATGATCAAATTTGATCTCATAATGGCCGTTTTCGAAAACGTCATTTGATCGTCAAATTGATAGTCATTTGCAATACTTAAGGGTTGCGAACATCAAACTGCAAACGTCATTTGGTATCATTGATCTGTGTCATCTACTCGTACATGATTTTTTTCTTGCAAGAGCATTT
The DNA here is from genome assembly GCA_949129095.1 of Volucella bombylans. NCBI lineage: Eukaryota > Metazoa > Arthropoda > Insecta > Diptera > Syrphidae > Volucella > Volucella bombylans. Next base: position 158,216,848 of record OX422143.1, read on the forward strand.
GACGTTTTCGAACAGAGCAATCATGCTTGAATGCATGTTATTACGCAGTGCAAATTTCTAGCTGCTTTTTTGCAGCGCGTATGACGTTTATGAACATCTGTCCTGCAAACACTGCATTATCGAACATGCTGCAAAGGCAGTTTGATTTCTAATGTCGTATTCGAACAAATGACTTTTGCAGCTTGCGTTTAAGAACATTTTGCAAAAACAATTTGATGCAGATGACGCTTTCGAAAATGGCCAATGTTTCTTTTATAAATAAAATTGCCATTTTGATTATTAGTTTCTTGACCACAAAATGTATGATATGACGTTACTTTCTTGGAATTTTCCAATTATATCATGATTGTAACGTCAGACCTACTTGAAGTATGCAGTCTTTTTTGTAAGACTAACATATGGTGACTTTCTGAAACCCTCTGACAGAAAGCTGCAGCGTTTTTTACCCTTTTTTGATAAACTGTCAAAATTGAAGTTACTGCAATTAGGAATTCAAAAACCGCCAAACGACGAACTGAAATCGTTTGACTCTACTGTTACCACACATTTGACTTTTGTGTTAAGTTCTGTAAGAAGCTCTACTTTAGTATTATCATGTACTCGTATTATTGATTAGGAAGAAATAATTCTTGACTATTTTCAAATCCTTATTCAGAGTGACCATTAAGAGAAATAACGAATACGAATGTAATTCTAAGGGTTCATTCTGTTGTCCGCTTAATTTTTGTAAGGTAGCAAGCAGAAACAGATAGCCTTTTATCTTCAGATATAAGTTGCCATGATCTGTTTTAAGAACTACAAAAAGAGGCCTCAAGCACTCTACTCTGACTGGGTATGTTCGACACAAATGTATCAGTTAAATTTTAACTAACATTTTATTACTTTGAAATTAATTGGTGGTTGTTCGAATTTGAAGCAATTTGTGCAGATAGAGAAGTAAAGTCCTTTGAAGGGGATTTGAAGGATTGGCAATTTTTTGTATTCTTTTTAAAAATTCGAAAATAACCTCCAGAAAGACCTTTCAATGTAATCATTGCGCACACTCCTAAGTTGAATGTTTTCAACAATGCTCGAGCTTATTATGTATGTACATGCAAACATAGCAACCATTGTGCCAAAATGGGTGGAATATTCGTGTAGAATGGCACGTCGTCGTTGGTTTTGGCTAGGGACTGGGCTTAGGTACATACATACGAATATGTATGATGTGTATACGATACCAAATATTGGGTTAGTGGTACAGGAATTGCAAAACTATGACGTCAGTGGGTAAACGTCCTCCCGTTTAATTATAGATGACATGATAAAAATATCTTACCCCCTTTCTAAAAATAGCTACCTTGATATGTATGTGTGTATTGAGTATTTGTAGGTTCATTTGTGTAGGTAACACAACATAGAATAAGAAGTAAGGCTATGAACGGGAATTCATTTTAATTCGAGGAAGGATTGATGTTATTTATTGTGCTTTATGTTGGCTCGAGTAAATCGGGAAAATTTTTTTTTTTTCAAGGATACGTTGCTGAGGGGAGAAAAAAGAAACTTTGAAGGAAAATAACGTCAAGGTGAAACTTGATGTTAATAAAAGTAATGAGTGAGGTGTATATGTACGTGAATATAGACACAAATCTATGCACAAATTTCTATGGATTAAGCAGTGTGCTTATATTGTCGAATTGACTAATGTTTTCTAAATTAAAGAATTTTTGAATAAGTGATGAATAGGGAGGATGAGTGAAAAAAAACAATTGTCTTTGACTCCTCTAATAAACCATTTAAAAAGGCAACATATACTACAATATATATATATCATCTAGATTGGCGTTAAGGATCCTAAATAAATGTATAAGGGAAGTCTATTGTCAAATATTTTGATCTGAAGAAGCACGGACTAATTCTAGTAACCTTTTACCTCAAAAATTCAATTCGCCTAAAATGAAGCGATTTTTACGGTCATATAACGTTCTCCAAACCTTCGTCGGCTTCTTCTTTTCAAAGAAATTATCGCATGATCTCCGGATAGTTGAATTAAGAGGCGGTGTTCTATGGCGCGGCGAATACCTTTAACTTTCAAATTTTAATTTGTTGAGTTCAGTCAGGCCAGAAGTTACTCTTTTAAGTCTTGATTTTTGTATTTTTCCTTCCATGTATTAGAGTCCACGTTAAGCCGGACATTCACAGACATGAAGATGTTACTGTTGTTATTGTCACAACCAACGTCGTAAAAGATAATTTAACTTTTAACAAAAACATTAATGCACTTTCTAAAGCCTAGATTCTTAAAGCAAGGAGGAGCGCTTCCTACCCTTTAGAGGCGTTGGTTGAATTGAGTTTTAAGAAGAAATCGTCAGCGTCATCTTAACCCGAAGACGTGTGCAGTTCTAACAAAGGTTCTGGAGAAATAATATTTTCCAAGGCTCGCTCAACTGTTCATTTGATTGGCTTTACGATGATTAAAATTACCCTTGAATCTCAATACACACCTTCCTTTTGTTTGGTAAAATGCATTTAAAAGCCACAAGGAATACTTGATTGAAGAAATTATTTTAAAGGTGTGTGTGAAGACATAACTTGACAATTCATTATTGTTGAAGTCATCTATGAAGACTAAATTTTTTTCCTTATGCAAAATCTACCTCGATTAAGTTTTTAATATCAGACAACAACCAGAAGTAATCAAGTGAAATTATCAGGGCTTATTGCTGACAGCACTTTTACATTACAAAGTAATTGAGAGCGCTTGGGGCTTCTCCAGCTCAAAGTACAAATATCTAAGATATCCAGGATAACTTTTTAATATTCACCTTCATTAGAAAGAAAAGGATTTTAATAATTTTTGCCACTGGCTGAATTGACTAAAAAAGGGTTAATTGAAAGCAAATTTCAAATAGTAAAACTGTCGGTTATTGCTATAGCTTTCGGTGCATCATTGAGATCTAAGTGTAGAAATTAAAGCGATTTTGCGAGTTGAAATGAGAGCCTATCAACCTGACATGACATAGTTCACAGTCTTCATAATTTTATATACAATGTACTCGTAAAACTTCTGAATAATTCAAATCTGATTGTCGATGATAAGTGCTCCATTGATTCTTCTAAACAGATTTTATAGGACACTAGTGTCTGATTTTTAACGTAAACCACCTGTCATGTAGACTTATGTTTACGGGATGCCCATACATCCATGGGAGCAAGGATACGCTCTGCCATCGCTATGCCCCCTTCCTGAGAAGGGGCACAGGTTGTGTTGCCGGCACAGGTTCCACCCTTGGTATGAGTCGAGGCCGGCTTAAAACCTCTTACTGCTCTTAGGGTCGCAGCATCCAGTACATATTGCAACTCTACATTGGGTCAACCAAAGGAAGACGATTCCCGCGACTTTGGGTTTAAACCACAGTCACCATGACGCTCCCACAAGGGGGCCTACCTCTTCAAGTCAGGCCCGGACCGATATCCTGGGGGCTCTTGACTCCCACGGTACCGTGATTTAACCTTCGGTAGCGTCATCTGAAGATGTTTACGATAAGACCAGTACTTTGCTCTGCCCCCGTTTATTATTAAACAACGTCATTGATGGGCGAAGCCTTGATAATTGGGCGGGGGCGCAGATTTTATAGGACAGTAGATTTGGCTTCAAAGATGGTTAGACTGATTTGTTTAAAATCTTTGACGAGTCAACATTCAGCTCTACCAGAAGAATTATCAGGCCAGCATTGAGGAATCTCTGCAGATTTGCAGGTCCCTATGGGATAGTTGCATACACAGATTCCGCTTTACCAATAATCATGAACCCATACAGTTTATGATTCCTTTTTATGATACCATTATCGATGCAGTTAGCAAAAACATTTAGTTTGAAATGCTGTAGCGGTCAAGGTTATTAAGAATGTTCGGCGCTTACGGATTCACTCAATTTTTCGTTATGCAGCTGGAAATCTATATTTAGAAATGTTTGTATCTAGAACGAGTGCCTTCATATTTCGCAAATGTCATTTCTTCAGAAAATTTGGCTATCTTACGGGGAAAAAAGGGGGTCAAAAATGACACAATTTTATTGCCAGTCGCTTATGAAAGTTTAATTGCATAAATAAGCCCGCAGTTGAGTTTAATATCCGAAAATCCACATCAATTTTTGACATTTAAATTTAAGCTGCCCACGGTTTTCCAATTCTCGTTTATTCACGCAATATGTACACGGTAACAAGAAAATACTAATAGAATAATGCAATACATGATTTTGATCATCTGGGTTGAAAATATAAAAATGAAAGGTCTATAATATTTCTATGAAATTAATATGAAGTAAGGAAGCTCAAAGACGGTACTTTTCAACGAACCAACTTGTGAATGGCTTAAACCATTCGTAACTGACCTGACATAACAATGTCATTTATGTTTTCCTTGTATCGAAACTTTGTACCTAAATGTATTGCACAGTGTACATTAGATTGAAAGTCACTAATTTTTATCTATCACTATTTAAAGGCCTTTTTTTAGGAGTTATTGTGATTTTCTTAAAGATACGAGTAGATTCATGATCAAATTAATTTAAAAGGTCACTTAACTTAAGTATTGATTGAAGTTGAGTTTTCTGTTTTTTTTAGTTCCGAGAGCTTTTGGTACTAAATATTTCATCTCTAATGTTTTACAAAATAATTATTTTCTTTAATAGTATACCATGATATTAAATCCTGTTGGCCATTGAGGTAGTTCCTTCGGTTTGAAAAAAAAACTTAAACCAGATCAAATTTATGACCGTAAGTAATTATATGTCAGAAAATTCCTTTGAGACAACTTTTGTTTCTAACTATATCGTTAAAATTTAAATTGTATTGACCGTTAAAATAAAATTCTACTAAAATCTTACCTCATTCTGATTATATGGTATTTCAATATGAGCACAAGTACAATTCCAACCAAATTTAGATCTGCCTGTTCAGCTTTAGAACAAGAATTTTGTTTAAAAAATTCACTTTCACTGATTATCCATTTTATCTAAAGTGCTTTCCCTTGATTTGTTTTTTTTTTTATCGAATTCACTATATTACCACAATGTTCTTATTTTTTATTTTTGAACAGATCAATCGTTTCGAATATATTTTTGCTATTTACTCGTACAAAAAAAAAAATTCTAACACTGATATTCAAAAACTTGTTCGATAACCGAAATTTTTTAGCTCAACTTTAAAGAGTATACGAGTACAGTTCATGACATGATACTTCTTTCGAATGCCGTTTTCAACTGCTTCGCTATTGCCTGTTCCCTATTGCGAGGTGCCTTTTAGCAGCACTAGCAGCACAAGTTTGTTGTCCTTTGCAGAAAATTTTCGCCAAAACTATATATAAGCCAAGTACATATATACATACGAGTATATATATTTACAACGAGGCTCTAGCAAAGCGTTTCGGAGCGGATACACAATATGTTCGAAAAAAAAAAGAAGGTAAAAACCAGCGAAACCTTCGACACAGCTTCAAAATCTTTTTGAATGAATTGTGCATATAACGCTTAACCCGAGGTTGACTACTGCGAGCACAAGGACTTGGTGGCCCTCTTACTCTGTAATTCCATGACATACAGAGGATTCGCATGAAACGGAAGTCACCTAAATAGAACCGTCACACTAAAGGACACACACTTGTTTTCAGTGTTTTTATGCCTTCCTCAATGTATTTGAATGTATCCAGCGTGCGGTGGTGAATATCGTATGAGCAAGAAAAAAAAGGTACTATTGGTTATATATGTGCAAGTATTTGTCTGTGCAGACGAACGTTTTGTCAATGAAACATTATAAAGCTCATATTTGACCGATATTTCCCTGAGTGACGTCATATGGCAGAGAAGACAATTTTCATTGAAGCATTTTGAGTGAAAAGCTTTGCAATATTATGAATGCGAAACATTGAAGGAGAGATAGGTTCTTATGTATATGGAAACAGGTTTTTTCTTCCTTTTGATATTGATGTACAAATCGATATAATTTTTCAATTTCTGGCTTGAGGCCAAACATTTGTCGATGAATTCTAATATACATATATATACTCAAAACTATCAGTTTAATGGATACTTTCTTCACAATTCTTTCAACCTAAAACATTGAGAATTATTGCCAGGTTTTGTCCAGCGATGTAGCTGAGATGTACCAATTCATTAAACATTTTTAGTTTAGAATACATCGATGGTATTTCCAAGACCTAATTCGTAGAAATTTGGCTGCTAACCGATTTTTTTGTAGAATTCAACTAATCAAATTTCGTAACAGCCAGTCCCGAGCTAAAATAGTGAGAGGAATAGGGGAGTCTCTGAATATAATATCACTGCCACTTAGCCTGGTGAACAGAAGCTGAGCACCGTTTGCCCGATGATAGAGATTAGATAGATATTCGTAACATTAAATGCAATGTTTTGTACTATGTGATGTTTTAATTCCTACATCGATAATATCATAGGCCTTTATAGACATGGTTTTAGGCCTGCTAAGTCCTCGAACGACCAGATATTTAACAGCTCTTGGAAAATGCCTAGGCACATCAAATCGGAGCCCACCATCTTTTCATTGCTTTTATAACATATGACATTTTAAGAGACGAGCTATATAGGGCCATGTTTAGTTTAGCTATCCCTGCCAAAACCCGTCAGCCATTTCCATTGTTGTTGTTCCATTAAGGTCGGTTACGACACCACCGAGATATTTTTTTTTACGACTTTTAGAAGTTCTCACACTGTCATGTGATTTGTTAATCATATTTGAAAAAAACTATGCCATACCCTTAATAAAATATCAGAGGCACAATATTTACAATAGCTCTCATACACTGATGACATTGATATATTGGAAAGAAAGCGGCCAGTAAATGCTACAGTGATGAAGTTCAGCACATCAGCGAAGTAAGTGTAGGCAAGAAGAAGAATAAATTCTCCGTAATGTAATCATCATCTCACAGCAGGCATCACAACACAGTCTGTTGTGTTAACTATGTTTAGGAACATATGCTTAGTGACTCATAACGACTCCAATTAGGAGTCTGCTCTGGTCATTTAGAGACGTAGGAAATCTAACTATAAATGGAAGCTGTAGCCTTTCGGGTCCAGAGAAATTCTCCCTTTTTTCAATTAATTTTTATTTTTTCTATGCATATAAAGATGCAAGATAGCAAAAATGCTTACATCTAATTTAACAACATCAATTATTTCATTTAGCTTACTGGCTCTTACCGAGCGCTCTAAGCTTAACAATAAAACTAAAACTATTTACCTTTACCTAATATTACTATCCCTTTCAGCAACAGCCCTGAAATGTAGTCTTCTTTAAGTTTTTATTTTAATTTCGTCACGATTTTTGCGCCACTTTCAAAGAAAAAGTGCAGATATTCGGTTCAGAATCAGGGTGATAAATTTGGTACATTGTTTCAATTCGACTAGATTTAACTTTTTATAAAAAGTAGTGAGTCCGACTTGATTCAATAAGCTCTTCAGTTTCATTTTACATATAATTATATAATATATATATTATATGTACATATTATATATATATAATCAAATTCTAGAACGAATAGTAGATTGGTGGTGCCATCTTGATATCTATATCATCATACAAATTGTTCCTTCAGAGCATCCCGAGAAATAGGTTCCGTTGTCTCATAAGCCAGAACAACTGCGACTATAAAGTAACTTCTCAGTCTTGAATCTAGTTTTGATGCGACTGTATCATAATGCATGAAAGAACAATTACTTTAAGATTAAGACTCTTTGTTTATTTTCCCCGCTTTGCGGTTGCAATTGTTGCTTCTGAGTGGTTTCCTGTTTGAATTATTCGATCAGGATAATCTCCTCCCCTTATTTAGAAAGGCACAGCTCTAACAGAATGTTATAAATTTATGCGTCTTTAATATTGCACCATCGTTGTTACAATCAGAGAAATTAAAATTTTACTTTGTTGAGGTAACCTTCATCTGCTAAAGGTATCATAGTTTTATAATAAGGAGTTGTCAAATTGGTAGGAAAACGAGAGAAAGCTCAATGATATGATGCTATCTTCTTTAGAATTGTTTCTTGACTGCGTAATAGGCGAGGCCAAGGAATAACAATCTAATCCTCAGATACTGAGTGCTCCTCCGATGTCATCTTCGCATGGTTTGCCTCGTCCATTCATTCAATCCATTGACGGTTAAGATGATTATCTTTGAAATAATTGATTCCCCCCTGCATTTGCCCTATAGATTCTTAATGTTATCATGGAAAACCCATTAGGGAACATTCAGTTGACTAGGGACTTGATTCCTAGTATTAGCCCTAACCTCCACTAGATTCTAGAAATGATGAGTCAGTTCTTTATAAAATAAAACCTTTTTATGGATCCTGTTTAGAGGCAGAAGACTCTATGAACAATGAGCTTCTTATAACATTGAAGCCATTTTAGAGAATTTTTTCGTTTTGTGGGTTTTCTTGAAGTTCCGACTGTTTTTTTTTTTTTTTTTTTTTTGGATTTATAAGTGTCCAACGAATGACTGATAAATGGTAGTCCACCTACACAAAGCTCTGTTATATGTAGTCTGGAGGATTCCAAATATTCGGATACTGAGATCGGGATTAAGCTACTCGTATGATATTTGACTGGACTTGCATTCAGGTATGGATCGTATGATACCGTTATCCAGAACAAGATAGCAGATATGAGATCGGAGATCGTAAATTGATTGGAATTGTGTAAGGAGTTTTCATTATAAGGTTTTTTATTCGATGTATAATACTATGCCTGTCGAGTGGAGATCACACAGAATGAAATCACATTACCCATTAGATTAAGTAGCGATTACGAATTCATTTCTATACCTAGCGCCTTGAACTTTTGTGGATTAGGATGCAGTTCATTATCCTCATTGAGTCACGTAATATACTCTCCTAAAGGCCTGGAGAAATGCAATATATGTCCTGCATCATATAAATGGAGAGATGCATTAAGATATTTGCTGGGCAACGAATAACTGTAGCTGACTTAAAATTGACCGCTTTGGTACCTCCTGATTGAACTGCCATAAACTGGAATGCTGCAAAGTTAGTGTACGATTGCTGAAACCTTTGCTTTAAATGACTAAACATAAAATTTAACGATTGAGTACCGAGGCGAAATTGTTCTTGTAGTTTTTAAAATAAGATATTGTGATCCAAGTTTATGATAGCCTAGAAAAGTCTACAAAAACAAAAAGTGGTTATAACATACCTTTTTCTAATATCTATATCATCAACTATTTTAAGAACAGCAGTAGTGCAGCTATATTCGAAGGTGTTTTCACTCACTTAGTAATGGACAGCATCTTTGTTAGAAAATATAGTCTACATAAGGGGTGGCCGTGGTGTAGTGGTACTAGCAATCGTTTCTCACTCGGAGGGTCAAGGTTCGAATCCTACCAATGACAAGTCTTTCAAGTTTTTCATTTGTGTAATTGGAACTCAGACAGAAAAATTTTGCGTCTCAAGGCATAGCACTGACAAATAGATTTGGCTGTTGTAGAGTTACAAGCACGAAAAAACAAGTGTGAATTATAACCTTCGAATCACTCTGAGTGAAGAAAAAACTCTCCGTCCTATTCGGACTCCCACCCCGGGAGAGCTAATATCGAAACCAAATACACCTAAGTTTCAAACCACTACACTTCTCCTCCTTCTGCCTTTCCGCCGGCGCCTGAGTAAAAGGGTAACTAACCCTTAGGCGCGCGTAAATTATAAAAAAAAAAAACGGATCTGAAAACTATTGTAATTCAGTAATTCAGTTTAATCAATTTCGAGGCGGGTCGGAATACGAGTATCATAACAACTATCACACACCTTCAGTTTTTTTTTTTTCAGTTTTCAATGCATTTTATTTACTTAATCACTAACTCTTACATACTAACAAAAAATGCTTAAATGCTAGCTTACAATTACTTAACAACCTTATACTAACTTACTGGCCCCACACAGGCACTCTAAGCTACTCTGAATACTTATATCTATGTCTTTCGACTGCAGTTACATTTTATTTATAAATACTTATTTTCTATACTTACCTGGCGTAGGGGTTACCGTGATCACTATCACACACCTCAACACCAACGAATGGACGTGGCATTTCTGTGAAAAAAAACTTAAAAGTATTCGAGGAGCAAACATTGACTCAGGTCACTAACCTAGCTCTAGCTGAGTCCCCCAAAAGCTTCCTAGAAATCCTATTCTGTCATTATGAAGTGCAGACTAGTGATGAAATTGCCAGGAAGTCCACAGAGGCTTCACACGTGATGTGTTAGGTTTCGCCCGGCCACTGGAAGCAAAATAAGAAGCATTTAAAAGCTGGTGTGCTGCAAATAAGGACGACTGCTGCTCGGGAACTCTTTGGCAGCGGAGACATATGTCTCTTGTGTTTTAAGTGAACTACTGACAAATATAAGCCTTAATTACAAGCAAGGACAAGCCTTGCCATCGCTTTCCGTCAATTCATTCATACCAAAGCAGAACTTGTGTTGGAGGTCTATGATCGGCAGCTTGTAACTAAGCTCAGAAAACCGTTACGATAAGAAAAGTATTTGCTCTATCCTCGCTTTTTATTAGACAATTCCATTGCCTAAATCATACTTTGGCAATCGTACGTAATAAATTTGGAAAAGAAGATACAGCTTGTAAGACTTCGATAATCAATTTCTTGAATTGGGTCGCGGTAACGAATTACTGCGTGTGAAGAGCAGTTCTGGAAGGATTGTGTAAGGTGCTAAGCAGAGATAAGCAGATTTTTGTAAAAGGCATGAAATAAGTGCCTCATAATTATGAGTATCATCCAGGAATCAAATATTTTTCTTATTTTTTTGCAGCGATTTTTTGGAGTAATAATGAAGTAAATCTCACTCTGGAGGAGATTAGTAGCAGCTGTCAAGTAATTCAAGGATAATTTTTCGATAGAAAAATCGCTTGAATGTAGGTACCTGAAGCTAAGTACCATGATACGAGTTTTGTGAAAGGTACTTTTGGCTATCTTCGAAAAATCAACTTCGCACGATGGTAACACAAGCTACTGTTGCTCCATGCTTACTCTGCAACAACTGTGCAGACCAATATCGTCATCTCGGTTTGAATGTACTATATGTGCGTGGTGTGTCCTTATACATACATGCGAACATATCCTTCAAAAATCATCCACACAATATACAATATTTACTTGCTCGTTTGCCTGTGTATGTAGGTCACATCACTTTGGGTCAGTGTGTTAGCAGGGAAATGTGGTTAAAAAAACTCTACAAAAACAAAACAGAATAACCAAAAACAAGAAAGAGAGCGACAGAGAAGCATAAATAAAGACAGGGATAGAGGCATTGAGGGCGAGAGGTAAATGATGATGTGGAAATTGGGTTACCAAAGGCAGACGCAAATAATTCACCCTTGCCCTCCCTATGCGTCTGCTCTATTGAACGTCACTCACGGCTGTTTTTGATGACGTAGATGCTGTGAATTGTAATGTTTCTAAGGTATATTCGTAGCACTGGAGCAGGAGGTGAAAAAGGGGCGCGAATGGCAAAATAAAATGGGCTCTGGCCGGGAGTTGGGATACAGATTTGTTTGTTGTCCTTCGATTTTTTTTTCCTTCAACATTCCACAAGTAGATGATTTCTAAAGAATCCTTCCTGGTTTATAAGTTGTTGACTTTGCTAAAATAGAGAGACTTACATTTTTCTAAAGCAGTTTAACGTAGTTGGACTTGCTCTTGCTCTTGGGATTGATGCAATCCCTGAACATTTGGGTCAATTTGAAAACGAATAGTCATGATGGAGCATGGAGGGAGACCTAACATTAAAAAAAATAAGTAAATCTGGTGTATGCCTAAATTTAGACAGCCTTGATGGGTCTTTGCCAAACAGATCAATGTTGGTCTGACATACGGTCTTGGACTAGAGAATTATTAGCACCACTGCATAGCAATGACGTTAGCGATAGGTAAACAAAGTTGTGAAGCTTTTTTTTAAATTGTTCGTGTGTACGAGTATCATTCAAGAAAAGCTCGGGATAGCTATGCAGTAGAAGGGAAAAGTTTTTTCTTCAGCGGCTTTTGATTTTTATTCGTAAACTGTTAGGATGTACGTCTGTAGATACACACAGTCCTTATAACACAGAAGTTGGGTCAAAAGTTCATCAACCTGCAAAGGAAGGTCGATAAACCAAATTTGTGACGTGTTTTAATTGAAAAAAGTATAGAGTAGATGTTGTTGTTATTGTTGTTGTTTTACTGTTGTTGTTGTACTGTAGAAACATGCTGCGTGCTGGGTATTTTCTGGGTTTTGGGGTGGAGAAAGATGTCAGTTGGATTGGGATGGGTTGGGTATGGTGGTGTGCGTTTTGTTAATTTAGCTTCGTGTGCTCGGTTCTATTTTTAGAACAGAGAGGATGATTTAATGTGAGTTCAAATAAATGATTCGTGCATGAACAATGAAGTTTAATATGGTACGGAGGGATCTGAGAAAAAAAAAGTGAAAACTAATAGGACGGTTTATCCTTGAAGAACAAGGCGCAAGGGTAATTTTCTCAAGATTGTGTACCTAGCTTATTTCATTTTTATCAATCTGAAATATATATGTTTTGAGATTAGAAGTACTTTAAATTATGGCCAAATAAATCGATAGCCGCTTATAACAACGTTTATAATAAACCGAATTTAAATAAATGGATAATCGAACAGAACAGTTAGGGAATGAAGACACAGAGTTTGGTCGAACCAGAACTACTCTGCACTAATCCTTTAGTAGCGATATGCAGAGATATCTGCGATGGAATAGATCCGTATCGAAATGGAACACTTAACATTAGGGTTATAAATCCGAAAGATTAGCTCGGTAGTCATCGCCTTCGCAATCACCTTGTTGAGGAAACTGTCAATCTATTTTAGACGCATCGTAAAGGGATTTATTAGGATAACATTTTTTGAACTCTAATTCTGGTGAATACCTTCAACCGCAAAATTGTTTTCGACTCTTAAACATTAATTTTCAATTTCCCTTCGTCGTTATACTCCTAATATGATCAAAGCATTTTGCAAAAGAGCTTGTTTCCGTACGTTATGGCATAATTGAGGGAACCTATTAGATCACTCTCAAAAGTCGTTTTTTATTACAGAGACTAATTAAAATCACGTTGACACATTTAACAATAAGTTTCTACTCCATAAGCATGTTGTTAATTTTATTTGCTCCTAGCAGAAGTTTCAGCAATCAGTATACCTGTAGAAAAGCAGCTCTGACCATATCTTATCGGTTGTCTCAAAGTCAGCAAGGCGAAGACCGTTTCTTGCATTTAGTGTACTATATGTTGAAAATTTTCTTCAACGCAGCATGGATAGTACGAGTACCACGACTAACCTTAAAAATAAACTGATTGTCCAGGAGAATTTTGTCATCCACAACCAGCTTCAACAGAGCTCTAATGAGGGCTCTAATGATAAATTTTTCGAATACCTTGCCAATATTCAGATGCAAACTACAATAATTGACTAAAGATAAATAGACTTGTAGATATGGGATATACGAGTAACGTGTTAGAAATATCTCAGCTCACCACATAGGCTCTGTTGCAAATTGTCTATTTTATTTATTTTCTTAGCTCTTATATTATTAAATTAAATTAAACTAAAGATTGTAAGGCTTCGTCGCATGACTTAGATTAATTGTTAGGATCAGATTAGAGTGCCTGCATAGGGCCAGAAGGAAGAATACGATTGCTACTCGTAAGTTAATTAAGCTAGTTTTTAAGCATTTTTTGTTTGTATTAATGAACAATAAAAATGCATTGAATAAAAAGGCTCTGTTGTTAATGTCTTTATGTTTAATAAATTGTTAACAGTATAAATACTATTAAAAAAACCTTCAGCAAATTAATTTTTTCCTATGAGTTTCGACCACAAAAAAACATCGCCTGAATCGAAGCTTTCTAGACGTACACCAACTTTCAGAAGTGTCTGGAATTCACACATATTGCTTGTCATTGCGATCTGGACTACTGTGTTTAATGGAGCAATATAGACTACTGCGCAATAAAACATGTGTTTCTTCTAAACTGAACATACCACCAAACAAAATTCATTGTTTTAAATTAATAAAAAAATACTCAGATGAATCAATGCTCAAATTTATCAACTTCAAAGTTGGCATCCCAGCCGACAGACTAAACTCTGCTATAAATGTAAACAATTGATCTGCCAATGTGTATGTGAGAAAATTTAAATCCACTCCAAAAAGCTCCAAATCGACAACAGTAAAACAATAATAAAGGGTTTTCGAATAGGTACTTGACAACTTTGAATTTAATTTGTGAACGCACTCTTTCACCAATCATCAAACTGTCATTGTCAATTTATTCGGTAAGCTCAACATTTTCATCATGGTAAAGTACACGAACGAGCAACGTCTGCAAGTTATAATAATTTTCTACCGAAATTCGGAGTCGGTGACTGCAACTTTAAGAGCGTTAACTCCAATTTTCGGTCGTAATTCTCGCCCTAGTATACAGGTAATCGCAAGTTTAGTGCAAAAATTTGAGTTTACATATTCGTTGTGAGATGTTGTTGTGTCAGTGAGACAACGGGTTGGTCGAAGTGTCGAAAATATCGCTGCCGTTTCGGCGTCCGTAGCAAACGATCCAAATCAGTCAATTCCACGGCGTTCTCAAGAATTGGGCATCGCTCAGACCACATTATGGCGTATTTTGCGTAAGGATCTTGGTTTAAACTCATACAAGATCAAGCTGACTGAAGAATTGAAGCCGATGGACCATTTGAAGCGACGTTCGTTCTCCGATTGGGTTCTGGAGAAGATGCGCCAAGATGATGAATTTCATCGCAAAATAATCTTCAGTAACGAAACTCATTTTTGGCTCAATGGGTTCGTCAATAAGCAAAATATGCGTTATTGTTTGGGTGAAAATCCGCATGAATTACCACTTCATCCACAAAAAATAACTGTTTAAAATTGGGTCCAACGAATCGACCGCTGCAAACGTGCCCGCGGTGGCCATATGAACGAAGTCGAGTTTTGTTTCATAAATGTTTTGATTGTACTTCAAGCCGATAATAAAGTTTTTGAAATATCTCAAATGGTTTGCGTTTTATTTTAAAAAAAAGTTGTCAAGTCCTAATTGGAAAACCCTATATTATTAAAATATGAGTGGTTTCTCTTCCAAATTAAGAGAAATTTCCTTTGCCGTGGATGCCCTGGATAGTGTTATTTTTGCCTTCACGGTGACTTGGCTTCATAAAGGCATACGTGATGAAGAGCTCAGCAGCGTTTTTAACATGTCCATATTCTCCGTTTTCCGCCGTGATCGCTTCTATATAACAAAACAATGTTTTGGTGGTGTTCTGATTGCAACGGAACGCATTTCTGGAGCAGTTGAAGTGGATATTGACGTTTGTATTAGTGATTATCTGCATATTGACCAACTTTGTGTGGACGTGGCTTCTGTTAATATGCTCCTAATCCTCAGCTACATTCCACCTAGAAGTTCACTGCCGATTTACAACACAACAAGTATTCAAATTACAATATTTGTGCTGTAGGTGATTGTAACTAAGTATTGCCAACTTCGTTAAACTCTGGCATAGATATTTTATTAATAGACTCTTTTTATCTAATAATTTAAAACAAGTCAATAATATTGCTAATTCATTTAATAAATTTTTGGACTTAATTTTTGTCTCAGATGACTTAAATGCTTTTGTTGAACAATATTTATTGTCAAATTCTGTAAATCACCGTGCTGTAAATCTTTGTTTTTGAATTGTAATAAATTTTTTAATTTTAGTAGTTCAACTAATTCATATAAATTTAATACTAAAAATCTTTCCCGAATGAATTACTGTTGTTATTAATTGGTTAGAAGAATTTTCGGGCAAACATTTATCAAAGAAAATTAATACTTTCACAATCATTTTCAACAGTATTCTTGAAGAATGCGTTCCTAAATATCGTAAAAAAATAAGTTCTCACCCAGCTTGGTACAATAAAAGACTATTAAATTAAAAGAACGCTAAGAATGCTTCACATAAAAAGTTCAAAGGAACTAAATCAAATGACGACTATACAGTTTTCTCACGACTAAGAAAACAGTTTGTTTTACTATCTAAATTTCTTTATTGTATCTATATTCATTCTATTGAAAGTGCTTTAAAAAATAGTCCTACTGCTTTTTGGCAATTTGTAAATGCAAAAAGAAAACGATCTGGTTTTCCAACAACGATGTGTCTGGATGATAAACACTCAAGTGATCCTAAGACAATTGCAAATATGTTTGCGGAATATTTTCAAAGCATTTACAATTCTGCTTGCTCTACCTCTATTGATTCAAGCTATATCAATTCACTCCCATCTATTTTTGAGTGCTCACATTATTCGTTAGATGTTTGTGAAGTTGAAGCTGTCTTAAGTAATTTAAAACCGACGAGTAAACGAGATATTTTAGGATTTTTTCCAATCGCTTTACGTTATTGTTCCAGATCACTTTGTTTTCCTTTACATGTGCTATATAATCAGTTTATTTCAAGTGGGATTTTTCCCGATGAATGGAAATTTTTGGCGATGATAGATCCAGTGTGTAAGTCTGGGAATAGAAACCTCATTTCAAATTATAGGCCAATTTCTAAGCTACCAGTTATTCCCAAAATATTGGGAAGGATAAATTAAATTATACAATTAAACAATATGTGTAAGATTGATTACTTAGGTAACACAAAACACTTTTATTTTCTAGGGATTAAAATTATATATTTACATTTACTTAAAATAGCTGATAAAATATGAGTGTAAGAATTTGTTTGTTGCAAGAACTGCCCCGATGAGAAACCGGAAAAACAACTGCCCTCATTCTTCAAGTGCGTCCTTTTTATATCCTGTCTCTCATATTCCTCACTGACAGTGTTGCTGATTGCCCACATATGTAAGCAAATATCAACATGGTTTTTGGAAGGGTAGGTCTATTGTTACAAACCTAGCGGAATTCACAAATTATTGTATAAAAACATTGGAAAGCCATGAGCAGGTTCATGTGATCTACACTGACTTTGTGAAAGCATTCACCAGGGTTAATTTAGCAATACTTCTTAGAAAGCTGAATGCTTACGGGTTTTATGGTTCATTGCTACTCGTACAATGGTTAAGCACTTATTTGTATGGCAGGAAACAATATGTTGCTATTGGTGGCCATTTTTCTGATGAAATCCTTGTGGCCTCTGGTATTCCAGAAGGAAGTCACCAACCTTATTTATACTTTTTATTAATGATCTTCCGAATTTATTGAAATATTGCTCTTGCTTTATATATGCGGACGATATTAAACTATTTGTCAAAATAAAGACTATGAATGACTGCATGATGTTACAATATGATCTCAATTCCTTCACTATGTGGTGTAGGTTGACCGATCTACAGCTAAATATTGAGAAGTGTGCTTGTATGAATTATAATAGATTTTTTTTATTCAATTTTACCAAGATACACTTTAAACAATTCCCAAGTTAAGGTAGTCGAGGAGTTTAGAGATCTTGGTGTAATATTCGATAGCAGAATGATATTTCATTTACATGTAAATTACGTCGTCTAGAAAGCAAACTCACTTTTGGGATTCATAAAAAGGAACTCGGTTGATTTTAAAGATCTGTACACACTCAAAGCTCTTTATTGTAGTATAGCGCGCCCTGTGGTGGAGTATGCTTGTGTGATCTGGGACTCTTGCATTGCCTCAAATATACGTCGAATTGAAATTTTTTAAGTTTGCATTACGTCACTTTTTTCTAGAAATAGCACTGATGTTCACCATTCCTATTATACTAAATGCCTTTTACTTGGTATGCAAACGCTTGAGTCAAGGAGAAAGGTGTATAGCATTATGTTGGTCCGTGACATTTTATGTGGGACAATTGACAGCGAAAATTTGTTAAATCTTATGAACTTATATGCTTCTTGTAGATCTTTAAGACGAATACCGTTTCTCATGAAGAGTCGGCATTACACACTTTATGGTCATAATGAACCTATTACTCTTAGTATCAAATTGTTTAATGAATATTGTTTAAATTTAGATTTTTTAAAAGTACTTTATTGTACTATCTTAATCAATGAATTAATATTTATGCTTTGTTTTATTTAAATTTAAGTTACATATAAACTTCGAAATCTGTAGACTTAATATCGTAGATTGAATGAATAAAAAAAAATAAATAAATAAAATCTCGGCTAGCACCGAAGAGCAGAACAAGAACTCGTAATTCTTTTTTCGATGTAACCTCCGAAAGTGAAATCTTCATCTTGAGGCAAATTCTCACTCTCTAGCCGTAGAGTTGCTTACGCGTGTTTCGATCCGTGATCATCAGTCAATTACCAATTCGTCTTGAAATAAATACGAGTAGACTGAAGGGAAAGACAGCAAATCAAGTTTATACTCAATCATATATTGACATCAGCATTTACGTAACTGGTTGCCCCTAGGATTATTTCCCCATGGCACATGCCTCGTTAAGATATCCGACTAGAAAGAATTGTAATAATTCCTTTCCGATTAAAACTATTCAAGTTTGGTTCAAAATCTTATGGGATGAGGTATTTTGCGTGTGTACATGCATTCGTCGTCGACATTATAAAAGATTGCCAAGAGGGCAAGCTCTCACGTAATACGATATCAACCTCATCCCCTTGTATGGAATAAGATCGGAGTCCTCTACATACTATCCCTATGGGAAACACTTTCGTGGATCTGGTTATGTTCTGTTTAACAAAAGCGCATCATATCAGATATTAGGAGTATATCGAATTATTAGGCTTCCCAAACAGTGCCAAAAAAAAACAACGTCTAAAGCTGCTTGTTCATTTAAATGTTTATAACGTAAGAGGTATCGCTTTCAAATGTAGATCCACTCCCGTTGTGTCCCTACTCAATTCAGCTAGTATTGGACGCATTTGATGGCACCAAATTATGCGATTATCAACATGCTGGTTTTCTTTAATCATTTGTTTTGGAACTTGAATGACGGGGTGCCATTTCTTAGTGTATACAAAAAAGTTACTCTTATCCTCTAACCTGTGGTCCTCATCGCACTTCACGCACTTAAAGTGCACGCTTCAGTTATCTGCTGTATGCCCGAAACACAAAAGTTTTAGTACGTGATCCGTGCTTTTTTTACAATTTAAACCCTAATAGTGTAGAGAATTGATAATGCTGGCTATTTCCGTGGTAGAATAGTTCAAATCGAAGGTTATGGATTGACAGTCAATAAGCGGCCTTCTTGTTATAATCCAATTTAGAAACAATTTTTTTAATACACATATTCAAATACATACTCGTATGTGTACAAACCCAGACCGACGACGTTAAGGAGCATATCAGTTAACACTGAGCACCACGCCAATATCATTTTCAGGGTTATAACTTCGAATGAAGCCTAGCTTCATGGATAACTTTAGATGAAATCCTATAGTATGCCAACACTCTCCATAAATTCGAACGGATAATGTATAGTATGCAGCGTCGTTAAATTATTGAATAAATAGTCGAGCCAACTTTATGCTACCAAATACTCTTAAGCAAAAACACACATAAAGGGAATTAGTAGGATAGGTGTATGCATAAGTTTTTTCCGTTTTTTTTTTCGGTAAAAAAGAATGTAATTTTCTAGGGAAATTAATTTTAATTTTATTCAAAATATTGGTCATTGGCTTCTACACATTTTGCAAATCTTTCAGGTAATTTATGAATAGCATGCCAGAAAAATTGCTTGTCTTTCGCGGCAAATCATTCGTCGAGCCATTTTCCATTTTCCTCGAAATCGCTGAAGTGCTACTCTGCGAGCGCGTGTCCAATTTATGCGAAGAGGTGATAGTCAGATGGCAGCAAATCTGGAGAGTACGGCGTGTGCGGGAGGATGTCCCTTTCAAGCGATTTCAAGATGTCTTTCACTAGTTTTGCTGTGTGTCGTGTAACAAAATCACTTTGCCATGTCTTCTGGCCCATTCCAGTCATATTTCGATTAATGCGTCGTTTAAATTAATCATTTTTTAGCGATAGCGTTGTGTATTGACGATTTCGCCGGCCTTCAGGTGTTCATAATACACAATATCCACCAGACACAGAGCATGGTCTTCTTGCCGAAGCGATTTGCCCTTGGCGTTGAAGGACCGGCTTCGCCACGGTTTTTTCCGCGTCGGGTTTTCAAAATAAATCCATTTTTCATCACACGTCACAAATGGGTGCAAAAATTGCGTTGAAGCAGCATTTCACAAGTGACTTTGAGATTTTCCATTTGACGTTCATTCAAATCGTGTGGGACCCATTTACCGAGTTTATTGATCTTTCCCATTGCTCGTAAATGTCTGCTGATTGGTTTTTGTGACACATGTAATGCTTCTGCTAATTGCCGTTGAGTTTGAGTTTGGTCATCATTCAATAGCTCCTGCAATTCCTCGTATTCGCATTTTTGTGGTCTACCAGAGAGCTCACTGTCTTTCACATTGAAATCAGTACTTTTAAATTGTCGAAACCATGCCTCATATGTTCTAATTAATGGAGCGTGTTCACCATATGTTCCTACCAGTAAACCATGACTTTCAACAGCCTTTTCCTTTTGATTAAATAAGAAAAGCAATGCGTGCCGCAAATGTTCTTTTTCAGGCACAAAACTCGACATGATCACTGAACGATAAAAGAAAGACGCTAGTTTTTGGCGGACTCAACTTGTGTGTGTTTGTAGTTAAATGTCAGGCGAACAATGTGCTTTTCGCTGGCGCCATCTTTTAGTTAAACCGGAAAAGACTTATGCATACACCGTATGTAGAATATACGTACGTATACGAGTATTTATACATAAATCCGACACTTACGTGAATTGCACTCAATTGATGTCGCAACGGTATTTGCAAAATTTGCTCTTCTTATTTTTTCTAAAATAATTGATACCGCACTGTCTGATTGCTTGATGGACAACTTTCGAAAAAGTTAATCTTGGCCAGGACATAGTTTAAAATGGTACAACAATAAGTGTGTAGTAAACTTGCGGCTCACCGGAAAACTATAGAGCAACTCTTTTACCTACTCTTCGCTTATTCATTATTATCCCAGCTTATAAGTTCAGTAAGATAACAGCATATTAGTAGATAATACAATAATTATACCTGCCATTTGGCGGATTTATGAAAGCTTTATCAGAAAATACCGACTTAAGATCCTGCTGTTTTAATAGATAAAGTGGAAAAAAGTGTGTCAGGGTTGTGGAAACCTTATTTTGACTTCAGTCGCAGAAATATTTAATGTGGATCTACTCTCAATATCCTACCTGGTAGACGTCTACCGTCAAACATTTTAGCAATGCAAGATCACTAAGTCATTGCAGTTGGTTCTAAATGTCATACAGCTGTTTAAATCAATTGAATCTTTTCACTTAAAAACCTTGACATTGATTAAATTATGTATCTATGTATCTAGGTGTGAATGTATGTATTTATAATTTATATATATGATATATTATGTGCATATGTAATTATCATAAGTATGATTCCATATATGCCTTATGCTCATACGAGTATATATTTTTTTTATTTTTAGATAGTGAAGAAAGAACTGTTCTATGATTCATTGGCGTTCATTGGTTTATTCCTATAAACAAAAAATTAAAGAAAGAATCTCTTAAATCGAACACTTGTGTGCTTTAAATTTAAAGGACACATTTCGTGCGGGGCGGTTTGTACGCGGTATTCGTACTTATGTATTGTCTTGCGTCATTTATGCTCTACATTCAGTACTAGGTACATATGCTACTGGGAATAAGGCCAAAAATAACAATCCAACTGATACATGGATACATGTAGTTGTAAAATATATGTATATCAAGATATATATCAACTTATTTACACATATATCTGTCCATTGCTCTATGCAATTGTATATGGATATTGTAGTTCACTTCGCTCAATGTACACCGGTTGATAAACTTCAAAGTTTCTGCACAAAATTTTCATTCAAGAATCGCAACTACTGCACATTGGGTATATAGAGCGGGTTCCGCTGCATAGAAGTACTGGGCGGATAAAGGTGGTGGGCAGCGGTATAGAGTGCATACAAGTGGCGGGCGGCAGAGATCTGTACTTGGTAAAATATATGTAAATATCTGGGCCACATGGATTCATGAGAGTCGAGAGAGATTTCGCAAAGGCCTTTGCAGATCGGTTAAACAGGCATTTGTTGATTTCGGGGTCGATGCAAGTCGTACGGATATGACGTCAGTGATGAAATTCAGGATAACTTTTCATTCAGATGCTGTTATTTTGCAACTGATGTTATTGCTGTTCCATGCTATGCTGATGCTATGCTGATGCTTCTTTGCATCATAAAACATGACGCATGTCTTACGCTTATACATATCTATGTACACATGTATGTATATTTGTATTGAGTTTTTTTTTTTTTAAATTTGTGCAAATTGTATTAGAGTTTAATTACTCGAAGGTACCTATGTATATACATACTATTAGATTAGCCCTACGGAAAGCGTTGCAAGTATGGAAACACAAAGGCCTTGGGGAAATGAGTACACTTGCAAAATGCAAGTGACGTCATTGCTCTGTCGTCAGGCTACGTGGAGGGATACCAATGAAATATTGTTTTGAATGAAGTTATACTTCATTTATACGAGTAGATGAATGAAGTTATTTTTGTTAGGTGACTAGAGGGCTCCGCCTATATAATAATAATTCCAAATGAAGGAAAAAATTATTTCATTATACATATAGAGAGATGAAAAGTTAAATACGCCCATAAGTAATGTACCTGTGTACCTGTTTGTATAGATACAATATACTAAAACATGTTACATACAATAGAAAGAAATTACATTTTATAAAGTTCTTTCCCTTTACATTGGCGTTTAAGCATTTAAATCGATTTTGTACATTATAAGAATACATAATTTGTTGATGACTTTAAACTGATAACTAAATACAAAACTCTAAGAATTGGTTACATTGCCAAAGGATACTCGTATGTCTGAAATTTCGGAGGTCATTGAAGAAGTATTTGCCACATTTTGTCCGTCGGGTTCTAGCTAGAATGGAACATTCATGAATGAATTAAGCAAAGTGTTCACTGATTGCAATTACCTTGGCAGTTCCGATGCGAGGTCATTCTATTCAGTTATATATTCAAATTATTTTATCTGAAATTGGCTTTTGAGTGAAAGGTACTTCAATATTAAAATTTTGGAAAAAAATGTCGGTGATGTTTTGTCAGTTTGTCGGCTTTCTCATCTCCCTACGATATTTCGTCTAGGAGCTCAGTTAATTCTTTATTGCACTGGTCTACCATTTTTAATGATATCGCCATTAAGCCAGTAATACTGTAAGACAGCCATCGTAAAAGGCATCTAAATGGGGGGAAAACATATAAACATATGAGACTAAGGCGCATTAACATCTAATCAGACTACCCGAATTCTTTATGCGTGATTGGGTTCTCACGTCTGGGAACTACCGGTGGGGGAAAAAAATACCAACCCCATATGGATGAGAGGAGAAAAGTCCGGCTTCATGGAAGTTACTGTATATGAATAAACTTCGTGTCAGAGTTCTCCGGTTTCCGAGTGGCGAGAAATATGATGATTTTCAGAAATAATCTTGCGAATCACAAGCTATACGTTGGCAAAATGCCGGAAAAAAGTTTTGAACGAGAAAACGTATTACACCAACGTAAAATCGATATAATATTATGTTCAAGAAACCAAATGGCGAAATATCGGAAACAGGACGCGTTACTTGAACTTGCTAATAAAAGCGTATCAAATGTACTATTACGGAACGGATCATCATAAAAATGGAGTTGCTATCATATTGACAGCTGAGCTACTAAATAAAATTGTAAAGGTATCAAAAACTGGCGATCGACTAATAACAACAAAACTAATAGTTGAACACGAAACGTATATTGTTAGCGTCTATAGGCGCATATTGCTGAGCATTCGAAAAAGAAATATTTTGGCACGACCTCGATAAGCAGTGCAGATTTACGCGGACGCGTCGGTGAACTGTAGTACGAATAAGAAGTGGGAGAAGATATATTAGGCACATGCAAATCATGCGGTCTTCCTATGCTAAATATCCTATTTAATTACTTACTACATCAAACTCACATAGATTACCACTTATGATGGACTAATGCATCGAGAAAAAAAAGACTAAAGCACACGAGATATGTGTAATAGAAGTGCAGAACCGCTGCTTGGTATTTCAAAAGGCTGGTTCCACATAACTAAATACATAATTTAAAACAGGTACCTTAACAACCTTTAAGCGAGCAATAAGAAGTAAATAAAAGAAGTGCAACATTCCTAAGATTGCAGCACAATGAATAACAAACTCGCAAGAGATTCAATCGCCAAAATATATTAAAGATGAACAGAGAATCCTATTAACGGGAAACAACAAGATCTCCAATAAACAAAGAATTTTCACGCAGTAACATACCCCCGGCTGTCGCGCACAATTAGAAAATGAAAGCCAATGTTAGCTGTACAAACTTCAGATAAACTGCAGTCGGAATGGATAACATACCCTCCGAAGTGTGAGCTACAATCGGAAATCTTGAGCTTAAACTTGCGATATTGCTCAGTGGAAAGAGCGCTTTTTGCTTCCACTATAAAAAGGCAAAGCCGATACTAGAAATTGCAACAATAACCGATCGATGAAACGATGTTGCATACTATAAAAGTAAACAAAAGAGCTCTAGATAGTCCACAGCGCAATGTTATTCATATTCGTGGCAGTCATTCTAGTTGTGTGGGAGACAGGTCATCAAATGATGCTATCCAAAATTTACCGATAGTGATGGGAAAACATCGGGAAACTTTGAAGGATCTTCAACGACTTGGAAGAAGCGTTCGACTTATTTTAATGTACCCGAGACGTATGATATATAAAAATGAAACGCTATACAAGTACGAGTATGCACGATCACGTTAAAATGAAAGTTAATGCACGGTAGAAACAACCGGAAAATTTAAAGTTACCGATGGCGAACACCAATGCACTGTACAGAGTCCGTTGCTTTTTACATGACGTGCCAGATTTTCTATTGAAACAGAACGTAAACGAGCTCGGAACAACTTCTTTTCCTTTCGCCGATGATATAGCTATAATAATTGGAGAAAGGGTTACGAATCAGTCGGACTAAGACCGTATATCTGCATTACCATTTTTCCGACTCCGAATGTATTGTAGAAGGAGTCATCGGATCATAGTGCAAACACCGCCGTTAACCACCTACAATAGAAAATTACAATGGCGCTGTCTCATATAGAGTCAGTGTGCGGTGACTTCGCTTTTTCAACTGGTGAGTTTTATTTGTCGGTAACAAACGGAACACGACCACCATATTATGATATAGCATGCATATGTCTTCGTTCTTCATCCGTTAGCAGCAATCGCCCTGGTATTATATGGATACGATCTGTTTAGCTCTGGAAGTGGCAACAAAGAGCAGCATTGTAAGGAAAATACCAACGAAAACTGAAACCCTGTGAAAAATGTTATTGCAGCAAAAAAACCGACAACCAAAAGCATGTGTAAATCGCCAAGACACCTGGGGACGGATATATGATTATTGCATCATAACGAGTTGTTGCAGTCAGGACTCGAAACAGAACAGAAACTCGTACTTGGAAGCTTAATATCGCATGAAACGAATTTAAGTTCAGCCTAGTAAAGGGTTTCCCATTAAGACCGCCTATTTTGAAATTAGGAAAAAAAACGCAGTGTTAATAAGTATTAATAAATAATATAGACGTGGAGGTTATGTATGGAACACAATATCCTATAAATGGCCGCCTGCTGACTGATGGCACACGTTGGTCCTTTTGACGAAATTTTGGATGACCGATCGAAGCTGATCAGTTTGTCCTACTGCTGTTATTTTGGTGGTGGTTTGCTTATGGTTTAGAGTATCTTTTATAACCTCACAACCCCTTATCTGGCATTTCTATCACCCCTTATGAACATTTAGAAGTATCATTGTTCGTTGGAAGAAAAGTTCTATCACATTCGCAGCGTAATCTGGGTTAATGTTTGATAATCTTGCAGGATAGCGCTAATGTGCATGTAGAAAAAGGCATAA
Source organism: Volucella bombylans (assembly GCA_949129095.1). NCBI lineage: Eukaryota > Metazoa > Arthropoda > Insecta > Diptera > Syrphidae > Volucella > Volucella bombylans. The sequence goes on from OX422143.1 coordinate 158,242,997, forward strand.
ATTGCGAGGCACGATATACATATATGTATATATATTGAGTTTCGCACTCGACAGATGCTAATCCAATTAAGAACATTTGAGATTAAGTTCACCAAAAAGCTTATACTGGAAATTGGCAGATTCAGGTTGATTGAAGAGCCAAATCGGTAATTAAGCGTGCATTTTACCGCAAATTTCTTTAAGCGTTATATTGAGTTATCAAAAAACATTTCGATTCATTGTAAAACCCTTAACATAAAAGCGTTGCTTTTATTTAATAAATTGAAAAGTTCCTGTGTGAAATGCTCGATTCCGTTCAAAGTTAATAACTTGATTCTGTGTTTCTTAATGTTCCAAATATTAGTGCATAGAAACGGTAAGAAATTTAATTAGCACATTTGAAAATATTATTTGATTTGATTATTTCGCTCTATTTATACTTCAACCGAAAAGTATTTAGTGCTTTGAAATGCACTGTGTTTGTTATTTATTATTTTTTAATCGCAAAGAGGCACAAAATAGTAACATCCTCAGCTGATCCAGATCAGATCCAACTAATAATTAAAGGTGAAAACATGCTTACAATCTGGTAGTCTTCATTAGAATTTGTAAGGAATTAGCCTCTCATCAGTTTGCTTGCTAAAACGCTCGCAAAACACATCGTATTGGATATTACATATATACAACGTTCATCGAGGATTGATAGCCTTAAAATTTTAATAAATTCACCTTAGCTCATTGCCCAATAACTTTTCCCAAAATATTGCCACTTTATTTCCTTAATACACATTTAGCTGAGAAAGTCGACAGACGTAAACATTCACACTACCTATATATGTATCTTATAGGTATGGACCTGTACATGCTTTATATTGATGTATACACATTTATACCAATTTGACAAAATATGTAACAGAATAAAGAGATTGCTTTTTTGCATGCTTTAATGCAAGTTTATTGATAATTCATTTTCTAGACATTTAGTAAAAGCCCTCAAATCTACACGTATGAAAATACAAGACCTTGAATGAGCAAACGTTGAAAACATGGTGTTGAAATTTAAACATTTTCTGCAATATTTGAAATCAATACAAACACACCAATAGCAAAATATTTAAAACTTATCAACGAAGAAAGCATTTTTCAAAATCAAAATCAAAATGAAAAACTAAAGAAAAATCCCATCAGAACAAACAGCAAAAATGAAAAATTCCTTTCGAGAAAAAAGAACAATTCGCTAGAATTAGCAGTTTGCTATAAGCATAGAGTTTCAAAATCTATTTTAAATATTTGTTCCTACACACATTTAATACATTTTCACAAATTATTCAGCCAAAGTAAAAATTAACATTACCGCCAGTGTGTAGGAGGTTTTCGGGTGGAAAAAATTCAACATGAACATCTTACGGAAAAAGTATGCTTTTTGAGGACTCCGCATTTATTTGGCAGGTACATGAGTAGCTTTTTTGACTCTTTTGAGTCTTGAGTTTCTATTAGATCGATGATTTGTGCTCAATAGATGATATAGATGAAGCTAAGAAAATGAAAATTGATTAGGGAAAGATTTTATGATTTGCCTCATCAAAAGGAAGGTTCTTAGAGAAAATTGTTAAACTTAAGTATAATTATTCATGTTGTAAATAACAAAATAATAAAAAAGTCAACAAGCTTAAAGAAGTTCTAAACAAAATATTTTTCAACAGCGAAAAAAAAAAACGTCTCTGCTTTCAACTAGCTTGCAACAGAAGTATCTATTTCGGTGCGATTCTATAATTAGATTGGGCCATTCGATTTCGAGTATAGCTATGCCCAGAGATACGTTTTAGCTGAAAAAGCGCTTGCGTCCCAAATCAGAAAACGATCTTTTCTGATTCTTTCATAGAATATAGTCTGCCGTTGGTCGTCTGACCGTTCAGTTTAGAAATTCCGAAAAAGTTTCTTTGATCGCGACACTATCTCGCTTCCTTTTTTTCTTTTCTCCTCAAAGGTGAGTTCCTGGATCAGTGAAAAAATTTAAAAAAAAAAATATATATCCTCCTCCTGTTTGAAATGGAAAATTCCAGGAAATTTAAATAAAAAAAAAAACTTCACAACAAATATCCATTCAAATCGGTTTCGGTTAATAGACTATATTTTTACGATTCTATTTTTCAAAGTTATTAATCCATATTTAAAATGAAACTAAAAAGTGAAATTCGGACTCTAGTGTATTAATTATTGTGCAATTTATTTATTATAATCAAACCCGAGAATGTTAAGGAAAATTAAAGACAAAATAGTAATAATTTAAGAAGTTGGATAAAAATTTACGGCCAATGTGTACCTAAGACAATGTGAACTATTTTTAGAAACCTGAGCTAAATTTTGTTCAAAAATATTCGAATAAGGATGTGCAACGAGCAATTTTACCAAGGTCAAGTCAAATTCTTACTCCAAACTACCCAGCAAACTATGCAATGTGTGAACATGCATCATGATTTGGATACACTAGTCTGTTTCTGACCTCGCCCACAAGAAAAGAGAAAATTTTGTGAATTTTCAAAGATATACATATGTACATATGCTAACTATTACTTTTGGATTTACTTATTCTATCAAATCAAATTTATGAGGAGCTATATATAAACCATATTTTTTAAGTGTCGCACACTTTAAAAATTTTTTTTTAAAATTTCATACAAAATGTCGGTCTCTAAAGTGCCAGTTATTTTGTTTTTTTTTTTTAATTAATATTGATACTTGTTTTATTTATATGATAATTCTGACGATCAATTTCCCGAAGTGATCCTTTATTACATAAAATTCTAGAATGAATTGAAAATGAATTTGCCGTTTTATGAGAGAAATTAGATACCTCCCGATAGTGTATGTGATTTTAATGCGCATGAGTGTGCTTTTTTTCATGTGAAATAAAGAGGTGGCGTCCATATACGGACGCAGTGTATTTAGGTGAAGATCTATTTTTATACGCGTATACAGGAGAAAATGCGTATTGCGTATCTTACATATATTTTTTTCTCACTATTGTCATTCAATTTTATGTTATATGAAATTAAAATTTATAATTTTTTTTAAATTTGCATTTTCAGTAACAAAAAAAATACACAACCATGGCTGATGATGAGGTGAGGTATGTATCAAAGTTAAATTTTGTTATTTTCTCAAAATCAAACTAAAATATATTTTTAATTTTTTTTATTTTCCTTTTCATTTGAATCTACACCCAACATCATGATATTAATTTAATACGGATTATAGTGTTTGAATATTATATGATAAAAGGTAAGGTTAATCGTTGTACGATGGCGGAATTTTAAGCTTAAATTTGCTTAAATAGACTATTCTAATGCTTTCTACCTGCTTAATTATAGATCCAATGGAAAAAAGATAATTTATAAAAAATTGTTCCTGCATTTATGGCTATTCAACTTTAATAAAAATGCTTCTTCAACTAACATAGACCTTAAGCTAATCCCAACCAAGCTTTTATTAAAAAGTCATTTATTTTATAATTTAAAAATTGATTAAAGACAATTTCTTGGCAAACAAATTAGTAAAATTTATGACAAAAAGGATAGTAAAAAAAGTGACGTAAACTATCTATTTATTATTTTTGGGAAAGATCTCAAAATCCATAATTCCGTAATTTCGAAATTTCTGCAGATATCATGAATGCAATTTTTTTCTTACGTCAAAAAATCTTTATCATCTTCGTGAAAAAGTAATTGAAAAGCTTGCGTTTGTACTCGTTTGTTACAATATTTATTGCCACTGTCACTTCTATATTACAACTGTTATTATGTCAGATGTTTATTAGGCATACACATGTACATACTCGTATGTACGTACTTGATGTACGCTGCCAAAAAATTGACTGCGATAAGTGACGTTTAATAGTTTGAAACTGACAGGTGGATAGATTTTGGCACATTAGAAGAGCGCATTATGATGCCATATGTACAATACATAAATCAAATTATCTGAGCTATTAATCGCTCACAATATACGTAATTACATACATATGTGTGCATTTGATGCTAAGTAGCAGATGCACGTATACGTTTAAATTTTGAAACAACACTTTCACATTTAGTAAACAAACAAACAAACTTTTTCAACTACCCAGCGATTTTTCCGGAGAATGTTTGAACTTTAAAATTAGCTATTTGTACAATTTTGAAATGGATATTCTTAAGAAATTAATTATTAATTCACTAAATAGGCATACATACTCGTACATATACATATGTATAAAAAGAAAGAAACTAAAGTTCAAGATTTGTAAAATAAATGACTTTCTACAACTAAACTTCAAAATGCAATTCTATTTTTAACATAACTTATGAGCAGATATTTAAACATTTATTTTATTATTCTTATATTTTCCAATTACAGAAAAAAGCAGATGCACCTGCTCCCGCCCCGGCACCAGCAGGAGCTCCTGCGGCGGCTCCTGGAGCCGCGCCAGCAGCAGCACCAGCAGCAGCAGCAGCACCAGCGGCAGCAGCGGCACCAGCTGCAGGGGCACCTGCACCTGCCGCTGGAGCTGCACCAGCTGCCGCTGCGCCTGCCAAAAATGGCGCACCAGCTCCAGCTGCGCCTGCTAAAAATGGAGCACCTGCTAAGCCAAAAGACGAAGCTAAAGCTAAAATCGAGGAGGTACAACATTGAACTGTGAATGTTTTCATGTTCTCCTCCCGTTGTTGTTGGTCATCGTCGATTGTGTCTTTTCTTTTTTGTGTTCGAAATAATTATCTGCAAATATTTACCATGACTATAACTTCAACAGGCAAAGAAGGCTAAACAAGCTGAAATCGAACGCAAGCGTGCTGAAGTGCGCAAGCGTATGGAGGAAGCCTCCAAGGCCAAGAAGGCTAAGAAAGGTTTCATGACTCCAGAAAGGAAGAAGAAACTGAGGGTAAGCCAATAATTATTTCACAATCATAAGTTGAATGAAATGAAAATATAAATGTGCTCAATAGTTGTTGCTTCGCAAAAAAGCCGCCGAAGAGTTGAAGAAAGAACAGGAACGCAAAGCGGCTGAACGTAGGCGTATCATTGAGGAGAGGTGCGGCAGTCCCAGAAACCTTAGCGACGCAAGTGAAGGTATATTTTATATAATTCATTCCATGCATTTCAGTTTTCATAAAACATATCAACATACTCATACATTAAAAAAAACATCAACCAATACAGTTTTTTTGTTTTAGAACATAAGTACAATAAGACCATTGCTAAGGTTACATTTATTTATTTTTTTCTGTATTGTATTGTATTAAAATGTCATAATCATTCTGAAAATGACAGTCTAATTAATTTCGTTATGAAGAATTAATTATTACTTTTTTTAAACAAATAAATTTAAACAAAAAAAAATACCAAAAACACGATATCTTCAGAGACACTTAAAAACCTTCTCCGCCAACACCATGAAAGGATTAATAAATTGGAGGACCAGAAATATGACCTTGAATATGTTGTTAAGCGAAAGGATGTTGAGGTACACATACATGAAAAAGGCTTTCAAAAGCTTGCACTTGACTCTTATTCTCTCACTTCGCTATCTTTCGGACTATGGTTACATTGTTTTTGTTTTTTTTTTTTTTTAAATAAAGGGAGCTTATATATTTTTCTAAAGTGCTCTTACTCTTGAATGCTTTTTTGACGCAACATAAAACAAACGATCATATTTTTTTTTAGTGCCCTAAATTGCTGGACAATTTTTTGACGCAGCTGTTTTTCAACAGATGCCAATTTTCGTTTTTTAAAAATTATTTTCACAATTTCATTGGAGAAAAACAAAACAATGTAACCAGACGATAATATTTTTCAAGAGGCAACGCAACACAACACAAAACAAAACTTTAGCAAAAACTAGCCTAACACACTTGAATCTACAGAACTTTTCCACTTTTTTTTTAATAAACACCAAATTTTTCCAATAATCTTATTAATTTTCAAAATGAATTCGAGCAAATATTTACTACACCAACAACTCTTACCAAAAACTACGAAAATAACAATTATTTTTGCTTTACACACGATCGTATAAATAAATGAAATGCTTAAATTTTTGTAAATATTTTTTTTTTATTTTTGATTTTTGACACCGGTTTTGTGTTTTACGTTGTTTTTTTTATTTTTGACATTTCACTTATTTTTCGATCAAACTGATACATAACATAACACCTACCACTAAACATACTGTGTATTGTCTCTCAACAAAAACGACAACCTTGCGAAATAATATCTACTTGCAAATAAATACTTATAGTTTTAGTTTTATAATTTCAAGCGGCTTCAGTGGATGTCTATAAATTTTACACAAGCACAACAAGTTTATTTATTTATTGATTTATGATTTAATTTTCTGTAAAACACTATTTTCCTTTTATCACTCTACCAAACTTGGCTTTTGCAAAATTTATATTTTTTTCTTTTGTATCTTTGGGGTTATGGTACAAATTATATTTGTGATTTATATACATATTTAGTAAAAAAAAACCGAAAACAACACAATCTTTCATGTATTAACAAACAGACCAAATAAATATATTTAAATTTATTTGTACAATAAATATTTTTAGACATCGTTAAGAAAGTCGCTAAAGAGTATCACGATAGAATTCATAAATTGGAAGAACAAAAATACGAACTTGAATATGAGGTTGCTAGAAAGGACTTGGAGGCAAGATTTTTTCATGCATAACAAGTTTTTTTCTCTTTTTTTTTGTTGTAATTTTTTTCTTTATTGTTATCTCGTTAAAAACAAACACTACCTACACATACAATTTAATATTATATAATTTATTTGTAAAACACATGGACGAGATATAATAATTGTTGTTCGTTATTTTTGTTGCAAAAAAAAAAATCAGCAAACGCTGATACTGCTGCCAGAAAATAGAAAAAATTGAAAAAATTTTTTGACTACATACATTTTTGGGCAGTGCATATTATTTTGAGCATCATAGATGTGCGAACGTTATAATTTTTTGCTATTCATTTTTTTACAAATTGTCTGCATATGAATTGAGTACTTACACTTTTTGTTGTTAGAAGCAGTAAATTTTATTTATGTGAAACCATTTTAAAAAAAATATGTTAACAAGAAGAATATAACATTTAGTTAAGTGGTATGCAATAAGGCTTTATTTAATTTACAAATATTAATTTCAATACTGAACAAATGATTTTAAAGGACATATCAATTGTGTGTTTGTATCCTTATTGTCCTCTGCGTTACTGTAATCTTTCATGCATTGTTTTTTAACTACGAATCGTCGATCATTCGTAATGTGCATTTAAATTTCATTTGGCGTCATCATACATGTTGCGAACCATTATTATATACCTTTATGGTATTTTTCAAGATCTTATGGATATCCCAGAGCTTTTATATGCATTGTCGACTGTCTGTAATGTCACTCATTAACTTTCACTGTATGCGACGCCAGCTTCACCGATCAATAGTTGTTACAGTTTCTAGTGACGTTTTCATATTTATACAGTGAAACAATGCTTTTCTACTGATTAGATAATCGATCTCCAGTCAATTGAGTAAAATACTAGCCAAAATTACAGGTTGCCAATTATTTCTGTCTTGGCCATACCTTAAGTAAAAATAAAATGAAAATTAAGCCTAAAGAAATAATAATCACTTTGTACGTAACAGTTTTGGAAATTCTTAACTTTATAATCTTTTGTAACATTCTTTGCAGCTGTTGCAAATTTTGTTTTTTCCTGTTACTAAATGACTAAAGTCCTCATTGACTTGAATATATTTTGTTGACCAAATGTCAATAATAACCAACCGATTTTGCCCTTATTGTGCTTCGATTTTGGGTTCTTTCGTCTCCCAAATCATACTCCCAAACTACGCTTCTACGACCACGACACCTTTACTTTTGCCAGTAAGGGCGTAGTCATATCCTTTATTTCCAATAAAGTCGCTACCAGCAATCTTATAATCGTATTTCGGTCAGTGCTGGATACCAATCCACACAAACTCCTCAGATTTTTTTTTATGAAAAATGTGGGCGTATTTATTTTGTGTTCCAATTAGAAACTATTTTTAATTGATATATTTCCAATTGTTTTGGTCTCATTACTAATATCTCCTTTGATTATATTTAACACAAAAAAGCCTTATTGCATCCAAGTTGCAAATAAATTGATATTATGTTAGCTGCGTAGAAAAATGTAATAATCAGTTCAAAAAATCAGACAGAAACTCGAAAAAATAATATAATAAGCGACTTTTTTCAAAATCTAATAATAAGTAAACTAAATACAAAAGCTAACTGAAATAGTTTTTTAACACATTAAAATAAATTAGTGTAAAAGCAAATTTTTTTTTTTAAGAATATGTTTTTGATTTTTGATGCTTTTACTACTGACATTCTCACATAAAAAAATTACATCCATTTAACAGTCACACCGTTAGGTAAAAGATAAAATACATTCCACAAGGAATACTCGTATAATTCACGTATTAATTTTTTTTATTTATACAATATTAAAAAACAAAGACACCAAAAGAACAAATAAAACAATATTCAATTAGAAAATCAATATATAAATAAAAAAAAAATCGAATTTTTATATACAAACAAAAAAAACAAAAACAAAAAAAAAATATTTAAGATTAAAACCTACCCAACTCGATAATTTAGCCGAACTTCAAACAATATGTAAACAATATTGGCAACTCGTTTATGCCTTGGAGGGTGACAAATTTGATTTAGAGCATATCCAAAAAATGAAGGCGTTCGAGGTAAAGTCTTCTTCTCTACCTACTATACTACCTATAAATAAATATTATATGCATTTTTTTATATACATAAATTCGTACCAACTATATATGTATACAAACTATATATAAATAGAAAAAGATCTAAAACAGATTTTTTTGTACGTTAGTTTTTTTTCTTCTTTTTTTGTTGTTTCAAAAAAAATTATGAGATAAAATACAATAAATATTGAAATAATGAAAATAACGGTCATGAATTGAAATATAATTAACTCTATTATAATTTTCGTTTTCTACACTATATATGATTTCAAAGTAATTCTTTTTTTTTTCTCTCTTATTTTCTTTTTTGAATTTTGAGATTTCAAACTATATAATCATTGTTTTTTTCCTTTTGCTCTGATTCTTAGTATAGTTGATTTCTGTTTATTATTATTATCACCATGATTTTTTATTTTTATTTATTTATTTATGTTTTTTTTTTTGATTATTAACTGACCAATAAATTATAGTCCACAAAAATTGTAATGTAAAAAAAAAGAAAAAAGGAAAACTATACCAAAATACCCATATAAAATAGATGCTTAGCTTTTTTTACGTTGAGAAAACTTCTCTTTGGTATGAATATTTAAATAATATTAAAAAATAAATAAAAAGAGAAATACCCTCACTTATGTATGAATGACTTAATGTTTTTGCAACTTACACTGAGAACACATAACATTTTGAAGAAATTTATTCAAAAAAGAAAGAGACATTATATATAATTGGCTTACAAAATATCAAAAAAAAAAACCTTGATCTTGAGAGAACTTTAAATACGTAATCATAAAACAAAAACCAAATTTTTCCAGGCGAATTACAAGAGATTTGTGAAGAGTATTACGACCGTATGTATATATGTGAAGGTCAAAAATGGGATCTGGAATACGAAGTCAGGAAAAAAGACTGGGAGGTACTGCCAAATTACAAAAAACAAAAATTCAAAAAGTCAACAAAAAAAAAAAACAAAAAATGTTTATACACAATACACACAATTTTTTTTTTTTCAAAAATTACCTGCATTAGATTGATCTAGGAATTTTGTGTACACGATACATTTTGAACAAAAAAAAAGATATTTTGTTTTTAAACACTCATACAAACATTATGTGTAAAATCATTATGATTGATTATCATCCCTTTTGTCCAAAGCATACTCGTATATTCAGAACATGTACTTGTCGTATGTGTCGCAAGTGTCAAGTTTAGTGTTAATTTTTGCATAGTCCTATGCACGTTCATATCCCTTGACATTTTAGTGTTTATTTTTGTTATTCGTTTTTTTTTTTAAGCAAATACATGTTCGTTCTTTTGTTATAACTTTTTGGAAAGAGAAATATTTTTGTAAACATACAATTTTGAGTTAGGGGTTTTGAAAATAGTGTTTGATTGAACTCTGAAGGCATAAAGGCGATTTGAGGGAAATTTTAAAAGAACTTCGTTCTTTTTAAAAAAAACATCAATAAAGTATATTTGTTGGTGTATGGAATGAACCGTCAACTGCTATTGAAGCTCATGTTAAATTGAATTTGTTTTCTTTTATTCATTAAGATGATCTGAGTGTTAACATCATGTGCTTTGTTTGCTGCATTGTCTGTCACATTTGCATTTTGGTATTATGAGCCGATATATTCGTATAGCTTTTATCAAGTTCAGTGATCACTGAGTGAAAAAACTTACAAATTATCCTTTTTGATTAATACTGTTATTTGTTTGGTTGTGTTGAAAAGCAAACCCAAATATCCCAATGCAGCTAGCAGGTGCTAAGTACTTTGGCTCAGTTTATTCACAGAGCAATACCGATAATGGCGTGTTTTTTACTTGGACTATAAAGACATATATAAAATCTTACATGACCAACAAAATTGGTTTAAAAAATGGTCTCGAATACCGCATCACTTTTAATTCTTTAAATGAATGGAACAAATATCATTTTGACATAAAAATGTAGCTTGTTGTAGATCTTCCGCAGCTTGGTTGAATCAGTGGTTGATGGAGGGACGCAAAGGTATACTAGTGCTTGTTTTTCTCACATATCCCATACAAGGTTCAATATTATGTTAGATCGAGGTTTTCTTAAGCTCGCTTCTAGATTGGCCTCGATAACCTACATTAACCTTATTCCCAAGAGTGATTAACACTTCTTGGCAAATAAATAATATTTACTTTCAGTAAATATGACATTTTTCGCTTTATAACCAATTACAAACTTCTGAGGCATCTCAATTGAAACCAACTTCTTAGCGATCGTCTAGTCTAACGACTGAAACCTTTCACTGGCAGTTTTATATGTCAACCCTTCGATTGAGTATAGAATAAACCTTTATTCAATCAACTGAGGGCTTTCCATTTTGACAAATCTCATACTTTTTTAAGTCTCATATAGACAAACTTCACGGGTAATGACTCACATCATGACTCTTAAATTCATTAACTGTGGTGGCAGCAGCTGGATTCCTGTAAGGCGAGACAGAATGGAATATACAATAATAACTTATCTTGGCATTTACCAAACTTTATATATGCTACAGTAACAAATCATTGTACAAACGGAGATTCTACTCCTAAGTACGTCAACAATTTGAGGATGCTTCGTCTCTATGGTTGAATTCAAACGGCGTCAACTTGATGGCAAATGGATCTCATCAAATCTTGTATTTAAGTGGGCGTTCATTCACATCTTGTGGTATACCTAGGCTACTCCGATTATGTCGATAAAAAATCAGTTTTCATTGACCGTAAGATTCTCAACTTAATGGCTTTAGGGATAATATACAGGTTCCTAGGTAAAAATATACCTATACACGCCTCAGTCACGCAAGATTCGTATTTCAGTAGCCTCTTTACATATGTGTAGATGTGCCTCAACATGGAAGCTGATATTTTGACAAATCACCATCAGTAGATAACGGCGTCGGCGGTTCGCAGTCTTATAGAAATCGGGCTATCTCCGATGATGATACACAATTGATGGTCACCTACAATGTTACCGCCATTATAGTTTATTTTATAAATATTTTCTGCTGGTGGAATTTTCAAATGAATCTTGCCTGACTCGAAATCCATGACAGTATATACTCGTAGTGTGTACTCATTTTCTAAATACTACTAATATTTTCGCTGACACAGTAATCCCTACAAGATCGTTTCAAACGATTCAATTTAGAATTGACAGGCTTTCGTATTGTAGCATATGGTATGAATAGGACAACTTCATGACATTTCGTGTCCAACATTTTCATAAACTCGGAACATGTCGAACAACTTTGGGTCCGTCTTATCTACCTCCGAAATGATAAGACGAACCGAACAACACTGTGATTTGAGAGGCCTGACAAATGTCAATTCATTGATTTTATTATTACTCGTATGTTACAAATATTTGATTTTAAATTTTTTTCGTCCCTTTTTCGAAAAATGAACTTAAAAAAATAGCATTTATTCTGTTAGAGAAAAGTTAAAACAATTAGTCGCCATTAAAATGCCAAACTCAGAGGAAAACGTCTTAACACTTATTTTATTCAACACACATAAGTATGTAGAATTTCTCAAATCGTTTTCTCTAATGTTATCAAATAATGTTTTGTGTTTTTTATTTTTTTTTATACTTGAATATTGTTTTTTTCATGTATTAAAATAATTTTATATTATCATATAAAACAAAGAAAAAATGTAAACAATTTTTTGGAGTTTAGCACATTTTATACACAATATATGTAAATACGTCTTTTTTTCGAAAAAAAAAAAATAAAAAACCGGATGTGACAAATAACCTTTCATAAGTCAACCTATATCCCTTCGTAGCGCATATCATTCTTGAGCAGTTTATTTATGTTTTTTTAAAGCATTCTAGCTTACCTTAAAAAATAAAACACAACTTACTACACATTTTATTTTCAACGTTTTCTATTTTCATCTGTTTTTCTAATGCGATTGTAAAAATTCTTTATTTTTTTTTTTCTTGTCCTCAGCATTGCATAATATTTCATAATGCTTTGTGTTTTACGTTTTTCTTTTCTTGTCACTGATTGTGTTGTATATATTTATAAGTAGTTCTAGAAAAAAAAATATAATAGTAGCATGTTTTTTTTAAATGTTAATATACATACTTATGTAGAAACCTGTAGATAAACGCAGCGCAGTGTATTTTATTTTGAAAAAGTAACTGTTTTACTTATCTTTTCTTTTTGGTAGCACTCGTATGGCACACGTTATTAGAAAAAAAAATAGAGCTCTTTGGAGAATTCATGTGAATTAAAAAAAAAGAAAACTTAAATATAAAATAGATTATATAAAAAAGAAACCATTACACGTCATGTGCCAGAACTAATAGATCTTAGAAGACATAATGAAAGAATTTTAAAATTTAAAGAAAGTGTTTTAATTTTGAGTTTTAATGATTCTTTCGAATTTAATACTTTTAAAATATCCAACTCAAAAACTGCATGAGTTTTTTTGCAAATTTGATGGCCATTAGTGTAGTATAAAGTTAAAATGTTCCTTTGTTGGTTCAGAGTCAATGAAGATGGAAATGTCAAGTTCTATTTGATTTGTTTTTATTTTTTATTATTTTTTTTTTGTTTTAATATGAAGACCAGGTTTTTTGTACTAATTTTTTCAGGCAATATAAAAGTCTCTTTAAGACATTGCTAAATATAATTATGTGTATACATACGTAGTTTAAATCTCCAAAATTTTATATTTCCTACCTACATTTTGTATCTTCCCTTTTCTAACTTCTACGTTAAAATACACAGCAGTTTTCCTCATTCCCATCCTTAATAGCGCGAAAACTCCAAAGAATTTTAACTTACTTATATATATATACTATGATATAATATTTTGAAAAAAAAAATAATAATAATAATAACAAGATAAATAAAAAACACAAACATTAGAATTGAGCCATTGTGCCATACTGTGCAGTACCTCAAAAATTATTTGTTAGTGATTTTTCAATTGTTTAAAATTTCGAATCCTTTTTTCACTTTTAGCAAAAAATAAAAACCTCAAAAAAGGTTTCAGTTGTATTTATAGATCCCTGGTGTAGTGTCAAATATCTCCCATGTAGTCCTCTTTGCATCACTTGAGGGTTTTTTTTTTCTAAATGCTAAACATATAATTTTTTTTTTTTTTCAAAGAAATTAAAAAGTAGAAATCAAAAATAAAATAAATAAGAAAATGTAATTTAAAAATTTTCTAAATTTCTACATTTGGATGTTATGCTGTTCGTGCTTTAATATTAAATGTATATTAAGATGTGTTAACTTTTAGGGTTGTATCTACTTCTCTCTAAGTCTATTTAACTATCTATCTATCTAAAAGGAAAGAACTTGTGTAAACAAACTTTTAACAAAACTGTATAAATCAGAAAAGTTTTTATTTGTTGATCATGCTTCATGCAGCTAACATCTCTCTGACTGATACACTCTTTTTAATATATTCGTATGTGTGTTTTTTATTGTTATTCTTTTCATATTAAAAAAAAATATTAAACTGCTTGTTTTGTGGTTGTTAGCTACGTTTTTTTTTTTTTATAAATTTCGCAGAATTTTTTCTTCAATTTTCTATTAGAGTTTTTCTAATACATTTTTATTTTTCTTTTACGAAATGAACAGATCAACGACCTCAACGCCCAGGTTAACGATCTTCGCGGCAAATTGTAAGTTTAGAAGGACATTGTGATATAGAGGAATGTCAAAATGAAAAATTAATAAGTTATTCTAATTGGCATTTTTTTTACAAATTCTTCTAATCTATTATGATAATACCTGAATCTTATTATAAGCAAAAATTTTCACTTTTTTTCCAGCGTAAAACCAGCATTGAAGAAGGTATCCAAATACGAGAACAAGTTCGCCAAATTGCAAAAGAAGGCAGCCGAATTCAACTTCCGTAATCAACTTAAGGTTGTTAAGAAGAAGGAATTCACATTGGAAGAAGAAGAGAAGGAGGTAAGTTTTGTAAATTGAGCAATATCGCAAGCATATTATTGGTAATACTGCTTTTTATTGACACAATTTTGGAAGTTATATTGTTAACAAGATTACATATCATTTCAAATGATGGTTAAAATAAAGTCTACGCTTTCTATCACAATATAAAGTTAAATTCAAAAAATGATGGCGATTGTTCGAGATCGAAAATTCGAAAACCCCATAACGCAACTATGCAACTCAATTCTCAACTTAATTCTTTTCTATATTTTTCGTATGCACAAGATGGTTTTCGGACAGAGACGAAACAATACATTAATCGTCTTAAAATGTAGCTTATGTAAAATTTTGTAGTATTGATTTGTTCTACCTCATAATTTTCATACGCAAGCAACATCATTTTGAGACGTTTGAATTGCTGATATACGAGTACATACAATATGTACATATTCAGCGATACTTATATATACTCGTATGTATTAAGATCACGCTTTTCAGAGGACATTTAATATTGGTCTTCTATGATTTTCTCCGATTATGATTGTCCAACATTCATGTGATATTTTTTCAATATTTTTACATAAGAGAGTTAACTAACTTCCGATTGATGTATAGTATATAAAAAGCAGTATAAGATAAGTCGCAAGAAAGAAACCAAGCTAATTAGATATATAAAAAACTGAAGAAAATTGCATTTAAAAAAATATAAAATTATTATTGAAGATATTTAATTTTAATAAAAGTTTGTAGGTGCTTCATAGAGTATCAACTACTTACTTCTTCGTTATAGAAAATTATATAAACGACAGATGTTGTACGTTCTATTGCTGCTATCTATATCTTTTGTAAAATATTTCAACAGCTATATGTATTCTATCTGCTGAAACTACTTAATTATTTTTTACAACAGCATATATATGTACCTTCAACAAAAATAAGTATGAGCAGAAAATATTTAGATACTTGATTTATTATTGAGCAGTGGCCTATGTATGTATATTTTCAATTACCAACTATTTTTAATACTCCATTAATAAATATTACTCAACATTGTAGGGGTGGATCACCCCTCTTCAACTAATTATTGTATAAGTAATTGATTTGTTATATTTGAAGTACGAATACAGATCTGGAAAGACTTTTCCTCTCAGCAAATCATCCTTTCTGATAAAGAGGAATAATCTAGTGAGCTTTCCCAAAATATGTAACATATTTGTCATTGCATCGACCTCATAAAACTTCTGCAGTTTTACGAGTAGTTTATGGTATATTGAGACTCGGAACGAAAATTCTGGCGGATATTTTTTGTACTTCAACTCCTATGTAAATTTTTATCAATTCGTTGACTGGAACAAATTCGTATGGGAAGCTAAAATTCGGTACGGAACAAGATTAATAAATTTGCTAGAGAAATTTTTGTTTTCAAATACGTGTTGAGTTAAAATGTCGAGAAAATATATGCGAGTTTCGAAAGTGCAGCACGAGTAAGTGCTGTGAAGTGTTTAGACGGGATAGTTTAAATAGAATCGTGCTTTAAAAAATGTAAACAAAGCACTTGTTAAACGCGAAGAAATTGTTTTTCTTGTTATTTTTTTATTCAATATTAAGTTCGTAGTGAATAATATATATAAAGTGTTTTTTTAATATATTGTTAAACACGTCAAAACAATATCTTCGTGTTTCATAAGTGGTTTGTTTACATTTTTTAAAGCAGGATTCTATTTAAACTATCCCATCTAAACACTTCACAAGCACTTATTTCGAAACTCGCGTATTTTTTCTCGACATTTCAACTTTATTTTTATCAGACAAAAATAAATTCTTTAACTAATTCATTTATTTTGTTCCACACCGAAATTAAACTTTACATATGAATTTGCTCCCGGCCAAAATCTGTCTAGCCGTGGAGGTAAAAAAAATGCCACCAAGGGGCGTTGAAAGCACTTTACCGGGTGTCAATACGAACAGGGACGATCTCCAAATTTTTCACTCGTTTAGGTAGCTGATCAATATTTCCTTTTTTCCACACTTTAAGAAGAGAATTAAGCTACAGGGAGGCCCTGTTAATGAGTTGCTAGCATTTATTATATAAGGTTTTCCAATAAGGACTTGACAACTTTTTTTTTTTTTTAAATAAAACGCAAACCATTTGAGATATTTCAAAAACTTTATTATCGGCTTGAAGTATAATCAAAACATTTATGAATGGAATTCGACTTCGTTCATTTGGCCACCACGGGCACGTTTGCAGCGGTCGATTCGTTGGACCCAATTTTTAACGACTCGGCCACATATTTCAGCCGAAACGGCCGCTATTTCGCGTTCAATGTTGGATCTGAGCTCTTCCAACGTCGTCGGCGGCATATGCCAATGATTTAACGTAGCCCCACAGAAAATAGTCAAGCGGCGTTAAATCGCACGAATGAGGCGTCCAATCGACTGGCCCATTTCTTGAGATAACACGCTCACCATACTTACTCTTCAATAAATCGATTGTAGCGTGTGCTGTGTGGCTTGTGGCATCATCCTGTTGAAACCACATGTCGTCCGGGTCCATATCTTCCAATTCCGGCCAAAAATAATCGGTGATAATGGCGCGATAACGCTGACCATTCACAGTAACTTGACGATCGTTATCGTCGACGAATAAATATGGCCCAATAACGCCGCTGTCAGCATGCAAGCCCCACCAAACAGTTATTTTTTGTGGATGAAGTGGTGATTCATGAAGCACATGTGGATTTTCACCCGACCAATAACGCACATTTTGCTTATTGACGAACCCATTGAGCCAAAAATGATTTTCGTCACTAAAGATGATTTTGCGATGAAATTCATCATCTTGGCGCATCTTCTCCAGAACCCAATCGGAGAACGTACATTGCTTTAAATGGTCCATCGGCTTCAATTCTTGAGTCAGCTTGATCTTGTATGGGTGTAAACCAAGATCTTTACGCAAAATACGCCATAATGTGGTCTGCGCGATGCCCAACTCTTGAGAACGTCGTGGAATTGACTGATTTGGATCGTTTGCTACGGACGCCTGAACGGCAGCGACATTTTCGACACTTCGACCAACCCGTTGTCTCACTGACACGGCAACATTACACAACGAATATGTAGACTCAAATTTTTGCACTAAACTTGTGATTTCCTGTCGACTAGGGCAGGAATTACGACCGAAAATTGGAGTTAACGCTCTTAAAGTTGCAGTCACCGATTCCGAATTTCGGTAGAAAATTTAGCTTTTTTTTTATAATTTGCAGACGTTGCTCGTTCGTGTACTTTACCATGATGAAAATGTTGAGTTTACTGAATAAATTGACAGTTTGATGATTAGTGAAAGGGTGCGTTCACAAAGTAAATTCAAAGTTGTCAAGTCCATATTGGAAAACCCTTTATTACTGCCATTAAAAAAAAATTCGTGTTATCTGCCAACCCTCTTGAGTGTTAAGTTCTTTAAAAAAATAAATAACAAAATTGCGGAAGATGTGCCCTGTTTTTGTCTACTCTGCATCTTAACTAGACGTCAATAATGAAGTCTCTAAACGGCTATTTATAATTAGACGACGGATCTGATTTCATACTAGGTGATACGTAACTGATTTTTTCGTATATCAAGTTTTCAAATGTGATGCTTTCTCTGACATTCAAAAATAGATGAACAGTTTGCTATGTTCAGGCTATCAAAGTCTACCTGAGACTTCTAAATCATGTCAATGCCTTCGTTCGGTGTTGAATTGTTGACAGCGCTGAACTAGTTACATACATTTTTCCTTTTCTTCATAAACCAGCCTATAGCTTTCTTGCTACTCCGCGTAAAATTACGCCCAATTAACCACATTAGCTAGATTTCTCTATTTCTTTTATTACAATATCGTTCGCACTTCCAATTGTATTAGTACTAGAGACTTCAATAAGAAAATTATCAGTTTTAAACGAAATAAATTGATCCTGGTTTGCCTTCTATGCAACAAAAAAGATATTAAACTACTAGTTGGACGCATGAACATCTGAAAAAACTTTTCCACTTTAAAATTGATTTTGTATATGGCAGTTACTTGAATCATGCTTTAATCCCTCAAACAGTATGTTAAAATGTGATATGGGAAAAGAGTTCGAGTTTTCGGTCCCAACTAAACTTCCCTTCTATCTTCCAAGCAAACGTCTGTGCCTTTAAGCTCTCTGGCAGAGAAGAAACTTAGATCACATATCAACATATTGATAGCCTCTAACCTTCCGGGTGCTTTAAATTCGAGCATAGGCTGGGTACAGATTCTGGCAATAAAATTACACTTATATTGTAATATACGAGTATAGACGAATTTTCGACAAAAATAAAAAGGCATTTTAACACTGAAGTGCTAAAATCAGCTGAATTTCTAACCAGCATATGATAATGGGACTTTTCTGAACGGACACAAGCTTACTTTGTCTTGAAGACACTGAAATAACCCAACATGCGGTGTGCGTTGCCTCTGCAATTCCATAAAAGCTGCACTTCACCAACTGAGAATGTTGAAACATATTTTATTGAAGACGCCTCTTAAAAACAACTTCACACTCAAGTGGGTATAATTATATACACTTAAAGTGACTAAGCATGTGTTAGGTTTTATAGGAAAATGGGACAGAGAGAGAAAGTATTGGGCCCAGTGGTTATTTCGCTTCGTGGGTGGCATCCAACATTTAATGGGGAGACTAAATGTCATCTTACGTGGCTTTAGTTGCCTGAAAAAAGAATATCTTTTGGTCGCGGCTGGTATTGAACCCCGAACCGTCTGATTTGAAAGCCAATACACTACCAGTTGAGCCACGGCCACCCACTAAACGCTAAACGTCGTGGTAGTTGCCACGCCTTTTAGTTTAAGTTGCCCTGACACAACTCTCACTAGTTTATTCAGCGCAAATTCTGTGAATCCTTCTACCGCCTGATAAGGTTCCTAATATTTTAAAGGATTTTCTCCGCCCAGGGTTAATCTTTGTGAAATTTCAAACCGATAGATTTGTACTCGAAGGTAAAATCCAAAAACGAATTACGATTTTTCATATGAATCTAATATACCATATTCAATTTTAAAGCTAAAATTAATGGGCTTCTCACCGCATCACTGCTTCATTAACTTTATTGCGCAAATATTTCGTACACGAAGATTCGACATAGAAATATCTCTAGTCGGCCACGACAGTTGAATTTAAACGATCTGGTTCCGCTTGCAAAAATGTATTGGCCACAGCTAATACTCGTATAATGCACTTTCCTGATTATATCAGATTCCTTGTTCTTCAAAACTAAACAAACGGAATAATATAATTTTTATTGTATTTGTGTCTTCAATAAAATCAAGGCACGGCTGGGCCGAACGCTTTAAGAATGCACACTGTACTATACTTACTTACAGATACCTTCAATACCTTTAAGTTTTTGAGATTGGAATTACATATTATACATAGGTTACAAATATAAAAAAAAAGGAATTCTGCTCATACATAGACAATGATTTCTTTTAATAAAAATTAAAAAAAAAAACAAAAAACTCTTAATATTTATTTTCAAATAACAATTGCAATTTTACTAACCAAATCTTTTTTAACTGTAGAAAGCTAAAATAGGTAAAGATCTAAAAGTAGGAGCTGCTAAAAAGTGTAAGAACCTAAATGTCAAAACGGTTGCAAACCCTAAATATGTATTTTAAATCTCACTGTGTACACCAATATTGTGAACTGTTTTTTAAATTTATTTTTATTTTTGTTAATAATGCAAATATCTTTTTATCATTTTGTATTTTTGTTTTAGTTGATGTAGAATATTTTTGAGAGATTTTTTAAAGTAAATCTTGTATCATTGTTTGTATGTATGTATGTTTAGTATGTATGTATGTAAATCTATTTTAGAAGCATGTTGTTAGTTTTTCTTTTGTCTCGTTAATTTTGCATTGAATTCGCCAGAAATTGGTTATGGTTTAGAGATCATTTTAGATCGATCACTTTCAAAACGAATTCATTCATATATGTAGACTGAGCAATAAACCTTTTAGTTGTATAATTTGTAGTCACCTTTTTTGTTATATAATACTCAACTACCTTACGATCGTTCTCATGTGACTGCATTTTATTTTCGAAATTTTTACAGAAAAAACCTGACTGGTCAAAGGGCAAACCCGGTGATGCTAAGGCTAAGGAAGAAGTTGAGGTTGAAGCCTAAGCGCCCTCCTGCTTAATTATAATTATAAGAATATATACAAATATATTTTTTAAAGTAATTTTCTTTCCTACACTATGTAAATTTTTTTTTGTTAATTCAAACGTACATAATTTAAATCGATAAAAAAACGTTACAAAAAATCACACACACACACATATACAAAGGCAAATATAGAAAAGATATTGTTATGAAGATGTAAAAAAAAAAAATACAAATTACAACAAGGTGAAATTGTGTTATTATTTTATTGTGTTCTTTATTTCTGTATAAAAGTTATTATTTTTAACAGAGAATGTGTTTTTATTTTAATTTTTTGCAGGTACATATCTAAATAAAGTGTTTGAAACTTATTTGAAATCCAAATTGTATTTTTATTTAAATTGAAGGCACCAGCGCAAAAACATAATAATTCCTTCTTCAAAACAAAATGACATCAACGAAAAACAAAATTTATTTCTATTTATTAAAAATATAAATACAAACATTTTAATTTTACAATACTTAAATAAACATTAAATCAATTTTGGAGTTGTCTCATTTTTGAACCAACAATTTTACTTTTAAATGAACATATTACTCGTAGTTCTATGCATTCTTAAAATATTTCAAAATCGGAATCATCAGCTTCCTCGGAAGCGTCCTGGATTTATTATAAAAAAACATTTGCCAGGAGCATGCAATTTCGGGCCAGAATCACCACATTCTCGAAGTTTTTCAATCCAATGTGAGATTGAAAAAATTTTACAACTTAAGAGAAACGGATCGCACTGCTTATTACCTTTTTTGCATGCCAATTCTTGTGATTAACAGTGACAGAGAGGCTTGTTCTTATTTGCGTATATCCAAATCGTCTGTATTTGGAAATAGTCCAATTAATTCTATTACCGTTCGTAAATTCTTATTTAAATGGAGCTAATCTTCTCTTTAAATCTAAAACCACCTCCCTTTGTATCTCCACAACAATGAACTTTCAATCATTCGGTAAATAAATATAAACGTTCTGCTTGTCGCTTTTGTTTTTCGTCAACGCCAACTGAATTATCGGCAGGGCAGAAAGCTATGTCCTGGTTCTGGTATGGTCTGAATTATTTGAATAAGTCTTGTATACTTCACTCGATCATCGAAAAACCATGGTATTTTTTATTTTGAGCGGTTTACTTCATTTGGACCTTTTTACCAACTGTTATATCATGCACCTGCATGAATCTTTTTTTTGGGTACAATGTTTTTACAAAGTACATCACTCGATCACTCAGCAAATTCTGCTGAAAGTTGAAACACTAATATGGTATACTGGACTAATATTGTATACTGGACTGTTGGGTCTTACAAACATAAACCGCTTTCTTCCTGCAGATCATCATAAAAAGCATCTGATATTTTTCTTTTTCAATTAAATGCTCGCTTTTCTCATGTTCAAAATCGGTTGCTTATATTTTCTTTTTATATCTATCGAATGTCTGACAAGTATCAGATCTAGGTGATCCAAAAACGCTTAACATTTTTGTGTAAATAGTCTCTATAGAAGTTATAATTTTTAGTTTGAAACAATGATTTTGTTCATTCAAAAATACATTAGGTTAATATTTTACTAAGTGAAGACTATGTATTCTACTGATATTTAATTCAGAAGATAAAAACTAATAATCTTTGCCTTAATATGATGAGTTGGAAAACTTCGAATGTGAATGTTAATATTTTTTATACAATAACATCCTCTGAGTCAACGGACTCGCCACACTGAAAGCATCGGTTGCCACTAGATCACCCTAATCAAGCAGTGTTGGGCGCGGTAAGTACCTTAAATAGATGAGAGACCACATGGGAGCTCGGTACCAAATCTGCGTTCTGTTGACAATGGAGTACAATGGACCATTACCGCCACATGGACATAGTATCCCAGCGTTATATCCCGGACTTTACAAATTTATTTGTATTGTGCTTTTCCTTTAAAAATAAAATAAAACATGCTCTGAAATTTTATTTGGTTTATTATTATGTAGACCTCTCATATGATGTGGAGCCGTAATTTTGTTTATTAAGAAATAAGAAAACCTTTGTGGAACGTTCAATTGAATCTTGACGTTGGCACCAAAGACATAAATATTTCATGTGACACATGTGTGAATATTTTGCAGTGACAGCACCAAATTTTCATCTTTTTGTGTTGACAATAGACAACATATTTACTATTATCACAATTGCCGCGCAACACAAGTTTTCTCCGTTTAATTCTAATAAATTTTTATAGATGTATTGGTACGAGTACTTTCTTATCCATATGATTATATAGACAGGTTGCTGGTTCACGCTCCTGTAACGTTGTTCCATAAAGAGGTGAATCCTTAGGCGAGTACAAGACGTCAATTAACGAAAGAGTGCCGCCTACGCACCTATTGGTGGTTCTGTTCAAATACTAAATACTATCTAAAGAATATTACTGGTATTAAATCACCGTATGGTTAGAAGAACTCTTCGACAAACTGAACACGCTGAATATAAGTAAACCAGTTAATTCCCTGATCCTATTCAATGTCTACACAAGCGAACTTGTGAGGAAACTTCACTATATCATAGCGTACGAAGACGACTTGAAAGCGAACACATATCAGTTCTAAAAATCGAGGTCATTTATTTACCCTTGCTTCGATGAGATTTGACATCTGTTAAATATCACAACATTTGGCAAAATCTAGAATCAAATTTCTTACCTTCCTGCCAATGCAACAAATATAACAAAAATATAAAAGGACTATTAAGTATGATACATATAATATAACTTTTATTTTAGCCGTATTTGTTTCAAGCCTAATTTTTTTTGCCGCAGCTTTCAAATTAAGTATTTTGAGATGTAAGCGCATGGTTTGAGAAAATACAAACACGGTGGTGCAATAAACCAAGTGCTTTCCGTGCGGTTTACAATGTCCATTGAATAGATTTGTTTATTTGCTACCCTAGTGCCGGGCACTGCTACGGACTAAAAAATGCCGGTGGTTGTCTCAAAATTAAGCTTAAGCCCCAGTGCATTATTTGATAGCAATCGCAAAAGTGCAATAATCTGGGCCTCAACTAATAAGCCTCTCCAGTTAGTCCAATCCTTAGCTAACTGCCTCCAGATGCCCACTCCAAGTCGGTTGAGCTCCGCTTCTACTTGTACGTGCCACCAAAAGTGAGCTATTCTTCTGCTGCGTTGTCCCTCAGAGTTAGATTCGAAGGCTCTGCCGGCCGGTGTACATTCGCTCTACATGTACTAGCCATCTCAAGCGACTGATACGTAGTTTTCTGATTAGGTCGATGTCGCTACACTGCTCGTATAATTCGTCGTTGAATCTTCTCCTCCAAAGTCCGCCAACGGAAACCGGATCGAATATTATACTGTGATAACCACTCAAATGTGAGCAGCGACATCTAGCAGAAAATGTCGAAACTCGAAGACTAGAAGGTTTCGATACTGGATTAGCAAAGACAGTCGAGGAGAGTAGAATCGAATTTTCTAGCAAATTGGAACTTGTATGGAACGCTGGATGACGTGGATTGTTCTCGAAGTATGTCATTCGAATATAAATACCAGCATCCCAAAGGTATGCAAATCAGTTCCAAAGTTGAATTTGAAGTGTTAATTAGAAGAAGTGATTAAGTGGTTTAAGTAAAAGATAAGAAAAGTATAAGTGGTTGAGAAATTGAATTGTACTGAGAGAAAGAATTAAATAGTGAATTGTAACTGTACTGAATAAAGGGATTTGTATTGAAAATAATAAGTTCTATTATTTGTACCCACACAAACATTCTACAATACAAAGAACTTCTCTTTCGAAACGACCGAAGACATCCTCATCAGCTTTCGATAAAGTCCATGCTTTAGCGCCATAAAGTATGACTGGGATGATCAAGCTCTTATATACTCGTAAAGTCTCCTCAATTCTTCGACATAGGACCTTACCACTAAATTGCCTTCTTAGCCCAAATAAACAGCGATTGGCAGGAGTGATTTTTCGCTTTATTTCTGCTGAGATGTTGTTGGCAGAAATGATAACAGGGCCGTCGACACTGATTTTCTACACCGTCGATGATGTTTATCCCTTCTTGTTGACAGGATGTATTTGGCTTTTTCTTCATTTATCGCCAAACACATATTATCAGCTTCTGGTGATATCGCGCTGAGTTCTGTCAATTATCTCAATATCATCAACGTATGCTAATATACTTTTGAAAAAGTGTGCCTACAGTGCTCGCGTGTGCGTTCCGCATAATTATTTCAAGTATGATGTTAATGAAGTCACATGGCAGCGCATCACCTCGTCTAAAAACTTTTTTTTACATCAAAGGTCTCGGCTAAGTCATTACCGACTTTAACGTAACAGCGACCGTCGTCATTCTACACAGATGGATGAGTTTGGCAGGGACTCCAAAGCTAGGTATGGCTCTATATAGCTCGTTTCTATAAACGCTATGGCCTTACAATTGACGAAAAGATGGTGGATATCGATTTGGACTTTCTTGGATAGAAACCACACTGATAAGGGCCAATCAAACTGTTGTTAAAGGGTTTCAGACGTTCACACAAAATGGTACCTAAGATCTTGTATGCAATGTTGAGGAGACTTATACTTCTATAGTTGGCGCAGTTAAGGGGATCTCCTTTTTTGTCTGACATTGTGGAGTACAAATTTTCAATATATTCGTACGCGCTTCTGTGCTCTTTTTTCTTCTTCTGAAGAAGCCGATGTTTCTCCCGTCGCTTTTGTTTGTAGAGTTTACATGCGGCTCTCGTCCTTCGTTGCAGCGGTGCTTTGTGCGCTTCTTGTTTAGCTGCATGTGATTGTCGGCATTCTTCATCAAATCAGGGATTTCTTGATGGTGGTTGGGTGAAACCCGGCACATCAGATGAGGCGTCTCTGATGGCACATTGCCACTTATCTTCGGTACTTGATGCTGGTGGCATAGGAATAGTTGAGAGGTTTCGGGATATGTGTTCGGCAAAGATTCTGGCGGCCTCTTGGGATTGCAGCTTTTCTACGTTATACTTATCTATTATTCATATTATTCATATCGAAGGCCGTGAAGCCTCTGACAAACTTGCTATAGCTAATGAATTCAATAGATATTTTACTAATATACATACGAGTATGTATATAGCAGTTCACAACTTTGTAGTGTTTATCCGATCTGAGCCTATAACTCTCCTCAAGGTTCTACAAGTTATTGGAATATTAAAAAACTAGAATTTATGTAGTGTTAATGGTATTTCAAGCTTTCAATTTCAATTTCAATTTCAATTTATTCGGAAGTACAAGTAAGAACTTAGTTCTTTTTTAGTACATACATATTTATAATACTCGTATATTTATGTAGCTCAATTTAGAAATTATTATTTAACATTATTAACATCGCATTATGAGCACAAAAAGGAGAAATTAATTTAGTTATAATAATATTAACAAAACAGTAATAAGGCGTTAAGAAAGAAAAAAAAAAAAATATATATATATAAAGTAATGATTAAATAATATTTAGTATTTAATTAAGTAAGCAAAAGTATTTGAAGGAAAATGTATATTGAAAGAGGAAGGGAGCAGAAAGCTGAGGGGAAGAAGTAGGAAAAGAGAAGGGAAAAGAGAAAAGAGAAAAATGAAGAATGAAGATATAATGAAAACAAAGAGAAAAATGCATTGATTACCGAAAGTGTGCAAGTAGTGCACTTTTAAATTGCTTTGCATCTATTATTTGCTTGATAGTGGCAGGAAGATTGTTCCAGAGTCTGGTGGTGTAAACGAGAAAGAGACGCGATGTATTAAGGTAGTTAGATGTTGTTGTTACCAAGTTTAAAGTTCTCTGTGACTGAGCAAACTGGAGTTTTTGATATAAGTACGCTGGTGATTTGGTTCGGATTATTTTGTGCAAGAAGATACAGCACCGTGAATCCCAATAATTTTGAAAAGTACAACCCAGCACAAACTTATGAAGGTGGGATATGTGTTCGTATCTTCTTATTCCATATATATATCTTACCATATCGTTGAAGGCAACGAGTAGTTTGTGTTGAGAAATCGAATCAAGCTTACAAAAGATAGGAATGGCGTAGTTAAAAATCGGAATAAATAGAGTCTTGATCAATCTTAATTTGGTGCTTCTTGGTGTATAGCAAGAAAAAATCCAGAGTTTTCGTAATCCTGAGTAAATGCGTGATACAATGAAGTTAACGTGGTCTGAAGCAGAAAGTGTACTATTTATTTTGTAGCCAAGATTAGTCACAGTATTGGAGAAAGTAAGTCTTGTTGAATGGAGATAAATAGGTTCAAGCCATTCAGTACAAAAATGTTTTTTTGATATAAGTACCAGTTGACTTTTGCCAGGATTTAATAATAAACCATTATTCTGTGACCAAGTAACAATTGAGGCTAGATCTAAGTTAAATCTAGCCACGAGATCTTCCACAAGCCCAATGGGGCGGGATAGATAAATTTGTGCGTCATCAGCATAAAGATGGACCGTAGCATTTTGGCAGACTTGTGGTAGGTCATTTATAAATATGCAAAATAAAATAGGGCCGAGGATCGAGCCCTGAGGTACACCAGCGGTTATATTGATCGGCGTTGAATATTTTCCATTGGCTAATACCCTTTGTGAACGGTTAATAAGATAGTCCCTTATTAATTTAACTGAACGCTCATGAAATCCAAAGTAAAATCTTAATTTATTGCATAAAATTTCATGATTGACACAATCAAAAGCTTTTGAAAAATCGAGTAAGCAAAGCAGCGTTAGATAGTCTTTATCAAAGTTTAATCTGATGTCATCAAGTACTTTAATCATAGCTGTTGAACAGCTGTGGTTAGCGCGAAAGCCTGATTGCACTGACGTCAGCAAATTAAAACCACTTAGATGACATGTTATTTGTTTTGCAAGGATTTTTTCGAGAATCTTAGACAAACAAGGTAAGATGCTTATAGGACGGAAATCTGATGGGAATTTTGGGTTTTCTTTTTTAGGAACAGGAACAACCTTGGCTTTTTTCCACAAATTAGGGAAAGTTGAAGAAGCTATGCAAAAATTTAGAATATGGGTGAGACAACTAATTATGTAGGGCAGTAACATTTTCACAAAACGCAAGTGTACTCCATCCTCACCAACTGCATTGGATTTAATGCTTTGAAATACAAGAATCACCTCGCTTTCGGTGACCACTTTAAACTCAAAATTATGCAGGGATCTAAACATAAGGTTGTTGTCCAGGTGAAAAGAGGTATTATTGCAGGGGCGAGATAGGAATGCTTTATTCAAGTCATTGATGTTTGGAATATTCGTTGAATTTTGGTTTTTGGTTATGACAATTGAGCGCAAGTTTCTCCAAAGTTTTTTTGGTAGTTGGTCGGCACTAATTTTGGAGAAGAAATATCTTTTTTTTGCTCTTTTTGTCATCATGGAAGCAAAATTCCTGGCTCTACAGAAAACCTCTCTGTTATGTCTTGTAGGTTCAATTTTCTATTTTGCATAAACCTTTCTTCTATTCCGTATTGCGTCAAGCACCTCACTTGTAAACCAGGGGCATTTTTTGTTGCGAATGTTGCCCTGGTTTGCTTTGTTGATAAAAAAAACTGCATGTTTTGTACTTGAAGTTTTAGTACATAATTTTAATCGTTGCATATTTGCGAGAGTTTTCCCTGACGTACACAAATGCGCAGATGTTGCACCGGTGTTTAAAAAAGGTTCTTCTGTCAAAGTCTCTAACTATAGGCCAATTTCACTTCTTTCTGTCTTGAGTACAATATTTGAAAAACTTATTAAAAATAGAGTAGTGAGTTTTCTGAATGCAATTAAGTTCTTAAATTCCTCTTAATTTAGATTTCAAAAACGTAAATCGACTGAAGATGTTCTACTACAATTTTGCCCTCAGGTTATGTCAAGCCTTGATAAGAAAAAGTGTACGGCTGGCCCATTCATCCATATGACTTAAGCCTTCGGTATGGTTAACTATAATATCTTATTAAAAAAACTAGAAAGAATTGAGTTCCCTGGATTCATGCTTAATTGGTCCGGGTCGTATCTGGAAAATAGATCCCAAACGGTAAATATAAATGAGGTTAGCAGCGAAGTAGAGATCATTAAAATGGGAGTACCGCAAGACTCTGTCTTGTGACCTATTTTATTCTTAATTTATATAAACTCAATGCTTTTACTTGATTACCACTTACCGCTTTTGCGGATGATATTGGGTTTTCGTATACCTGTGATAGTCCCTTTGATCTGGTTTCTGATATACACTGGGATCTTAACTTATTGAGAAGCTGGTGCGGAGAAAAACTAAAATAATGTATTTCAGTCTATCATCTCTTAACAATTTGGAAGCGAATGTTTTAAGGAATATTAGCCAAAAGCCTAGAAGGTATCCTAGTTCTACGTTGTTCTGTGACTTGAGTATTCTTCCAGTTCGTCATTGATATTGCTTTAAAGTGTTGACGACTTTCTTTATGAGGCCTGGTCATCGTAATTTTCATTTAATTTCTAGTCATACATTACGTGTAAATCTTTCTTACTTTTTATCTGTACCCGTCTTTCGTAACACTGCGTATCGTAAATTTTTTCTGTTTCATTGTATTTTCCTCATTCCTCATTCAAATCAATCCTCGATCAGATCAATTTCAATGTCTGGTATGTTCTTGAAACATGTGAAGCTTTGGCTTTTTAATTTATTATAGATTATAGTATTTTTTTTTTATAATTGTTTCTCCTATATCTTTGTATTTTCTTTCTTGATTCAGGCCTTTTTTTTTGCTTTGTTTTGCTTTCATTGTAATTTAATTTAAACTTTGTTTTAATGTCCATTACTTTAATTTGTTCATTTCATCTTGTTTTTTTTCTAATTTTCATTTGTTAAATTTTTGAATTATGTTATTTGTTTTCGAAAGGGTCACCAAACCCAAACTAAATTAATTTAATTGTGTTTTGTAATTGAGCCCTGAAGTGGCATTCAATACTATTTTTCCATTTAATGTATGCAAAAATATAGAATGTCACCTATTTTCTTATTGTAATTTTTTAAAAAGGAATTATTATTTTTGTAAGCTGTTAAATTGTAATTTACCTATAAAAAATTATCCATCTATCTATCTATATATTGAGATGGGGAAACAGTGTACTTGCTATAGAAATATTTCGTCCCACCGCAATAAGACTAAGTCCGTTACCAGACATGGTATCGTGTAGGCTATGGTTACGAATTGTCCTATCAAAGATGTCCTCCTTTCCTAACATGGAGTTGAAATCGCCTAGTACGATTTTAACGTCATACAATACTTAGGACGTTGCTCATATGTCTTGTCGAGGAGCTCGTAAAAGCATTCTTTAGTGGCCTCCTATGGGCATGGGCGCATGTTAGGCTTATGTTAACGAATTTAGTCTTGGTGCGGATTGTCATAAGATGCTCGCTTGCGTGTTGGAAGCTCAAGACTACTTGCATAAGCACCTTGCCTAGTGCCTATGACCAATCAGTATCCGAATAAGCGCTGTTTTTTCCCCCTATCACAATCAACATAGTATATGATAGCATATATGATGCTATGCCCATCCCATAGCACTTCCTGAATGGCGGTAATATCTGCGTGATAGCAGAGGCTCTAGCTTTTAGCCTCTGCTATTTGCTCGTCTGTACGTGAGCTGCTAAAGGTCTGAACATTCCACGTGCAGATCCGAAGGTCGTTGGCCTGTAAACCTTTGCAAGGTTTGTCAATGGTGAATCCATTATTATCCGTGGCTATTTGTTGGTTCGTCACACCTTTTTAATCTCTTCCATATAGAGTTGTAAGCCCTATGACAGAGTAGAGCAGTATCATGCTACTGCCGCGCTGATCCCTATAAAATAAATTGAATTTTTTCCAAAAAAATGTGCAAAGTTTTATTTTTTATTTCAATACATATATAAAATTACAATTAATAATTTGTTGCGGTATTTAAAATACATCCCATGTAACAAAGCTGAAATACATATAAAAATCTGACAACACTGCAGGGCAGTGAAGTACAGTGTAGAGCTTGCACTTTAGTGCAACTCCACCAGGGCTGACAGCTAATATATTGTTTTTAATTTACCTTTACCTTTTACATAAAACGTATCTAATGGTACGTATCTAATTAGTACTGAACGTATGAATGAATGATGTACTTGGTTTTGAGCATGATATTGTACTTAGCCCTTTCGTATATACAATGGCTATATTTTTTTTCTGAGATGCCTCTCCTGCACAAGGATATCCAAATCAGCTCGTATTTAGGCTTTTTTCAGAATTAGTAAAGAGCAAGTGGAGGCATGTACGCAACACGTTGTTCCATGATGATGCGCAAAGTGTTGGTGATTGAAAGACTGCTGTTTTTCTGATGTTTTAGGTATCTTCTGGCTGTTCACATAATTATAATTCAATTTAATGCACAATACAACACATACACAAGTATATATTAATACATATATAAATATATATACTATATATGTGTATACAAGTAGGTGCAGCATCTCAGCAGTAATGTTTGGTGCTGGTTGTAACAATTCTGTAGCAATCCTGCCTACATCAGCGCTTTGTTATTCTTAGGTGGTCAATAATGTATCAATGTCCAGGTTCGAGCAATGTATTAGTATTACGTTGGACCGAAGTTCTTTCACTTTCAGCGTCGTTCCTAATGCGGATCAACGACTACTGCCTCAATAAATCAATTTTAAAAATTGCCTTGACAGCTTGTACGAGTTTATTTTGTTGGTCATTTATGTTTGTAGACTGAATTTTTCTGTTGTAGGTATTATGTTATAGGAAGTCGTATATGACCCATAAGGTGGTGATTAAACGCAATACCGATATTGTTTCACATTTGTTTCGGATGCTTGGAAGACATTTTGCAAAACTTATGGTTTTTGCAAGGTGATCAATCTGGGAAGGCATAAGTTTCGGATCAGCAAAAATCAATACCAAAATTCTAAAATGCGTAAGTGTAGTTTCGCACTCCGTGTACATTGTTGTCGATGACATGTTCGAGGGAAAATTGTAATTTATAGTAGGTTTGAGGGTAACTTAGCAAGCAATACAGTTAGGAAAAATAAATTGTATGACATAATCTCTAAAACCAATTTGGGGTAATTGCCTTTGCAATTTTTCTCACAAAATTAAAAAAAATTTAAATTTATGATTTATATATGTATATTAACCAAAAAAAGTGTATTCGTGTATTCCAAAAACAGTGGCAATGCATTTGTCGACTTTGATTATGGAAATACCAAATAACAACAGACACTAAATTCAGCATAATTTTGAGTATCTACTCGTCTTATAGACATTGGTCTGCCCAACCTATTTAATGAGTGTTTTGTTCAAAAATCCTTAACCAGAAAAAAAAAGAAAAACATTTCCGATGCGTAGATAAAGACTACTTATACTATATATTTAAGTTTTTGCATTGCAGGTATATTTATAAATATAATTTTATACTTAATAGTGTCACTACTAAATTAATAATTATATCTATTGTAATTACTATAATATCCGAAATCATAAATTTGTATACCAAAAAAAGAAACAAGCTCATAAATCAGCCTAACTTCAAAAGGTCTGAGCATTTCGACAAATACCACATCCTAGAGCAAATTCTTCTCCTGTTGGAGGATGGATTACATGCAAAGGACATTCGTCACCCAATAATTGTTTAGCTTTAGGTCCGGCGGGACATTGTGGTAATTTGTTCTTTGGAATATTAGTCAGTCGTTGGAAATCATCATGACATGTGTCACAAAAATGAGTTGTTCCAAAGCAGAAAAACACTGCTACTGAGCAACAATATCGACATTTGTACTCTAAAAAGTCAGTGCCATGTTTGGGGCACATTTGTGCACGTGCCACATCCGAACAAGCCCCGCAAACAAGTTCTTCTGGATCGAAAATTTCACCAACCTCAGCATCGCAACGTGCCTCACCACCATAATAAGCCTAAAAAAATGATACAAATTTGTTAAGATTTTTAATTTTCAAACAATCTAAAATGAAGTACCTTCTGACATTTAAAACATACGTAGTAAGCGTAACGATCCATTGCGACATTGGTAAGGTCTTTTGTCTCTGTGGTATCGACGATACCCTCGTACTTTATCCTCATTAATGCCTTACGTTTAACATCTTTTTTGAGAGCATTGATTGGTTCCAAAGTTTCTTCCAACAAATCATGTTGGATATCCGCCTAAACAAAGACACTTAATCATGCCATTGAATGCAAGATAGACGGCATCAAGCTTACCTTGCAAATAGGACACAATGAAAACCCAAACGTTATTCTCGGTCCAATCCAGCGCTTTTCCAACACTGTTTTACAGCAATGATAGTGAAAG
Source organism: Volucella bombylans (assembly GCA_949129095.1). Taxonomy (NCBI): domain Eukaryota; kingdom Metazoa; phylum Arthropoda; class Insecta; order Diptera; family Syrphidae; genus Volucella; species Volucella bombylans. Next base: position 158,276,269 of record OX422143.1, read on the forward strand.
ACATGACCGCAATCCAACTAAAAAAGAATTCAAATAAGTACAAGCGAGATGAATTATTTTTGAAAGTTCTTATTACATGAATAGAAGGTGCACATGAAAGCGCCTCAACAAAGCAAATCATACACATATCATCCGCATCCTGAGTGAGTTTGGGTTTCTTTAGTTCTTCTGCCAATTCATTTTCTTTCGAGTGACAAACATGATGCAAGCACGGTAGACACTTTTTTTCATTTGCCACACCACCGCACATATGACCACAAGGCTTTGTCTTAAGACAGGAATTGGCATTGTATTCTTGACACTGAACGTCTGAACAGACATTTCCAATTTCCAGAAGACCTGAATTTCCTGTAATACCACAAAACCTACAACGTCCCACAGCCTCTTGTGGACCTGATATGATTGTATGACTTCCGTCCCTGAATTCTACCATTCCTTTAAGAGTTTTTGAATCAGCCAGAGCTAAAAGCCAAAATAATTTTGTACGACCACAACTCTCGTGCAATTCAACTCGGATAGCTTCTTCCTCCTCCTTGCAGACAGTTCTCTTATGATTGCGAGTCTTTCGATTTAAATGCAAAAATCGGTCACAGTCTCCACAGAGTGAGCCGCATGTCTCGCATTGAATTATGGCCGCCGTTTCGCCGTCATCATGATTTGTACACATTGGTCGACTGTCGGAAACTTTAGACCACTGACCGGATGACAGCTTTTCTACATGTTCCTTATCAAGCACACAAAGGCTTGCCAAAGCTAACCACAGAGTTGCAGTTTTAATACAACTTTCAGGACAGCGAAAAACTTCTTCTAAACGAGTTAAATTCAGAACTGATTCAGCTATAGCGGCTTTTGTCACCCTTGACCATTTATCGGATAGTTTACCCTAAAAAATAAGTTTTTTATTAGGATATTGTTCTTCTGTCATGTACAATACTTTCAATAATAGCCGTACTTACACTTGCCATGTCCTTAATCAAGTTGATGATGCTTTCAGCTTGTTTCATCGATATAACACCAGACTTTAGAAACCAACGTTGGTTGATATTCTTTGCCATATCTTTAGGCTTTCTTTTCAAAGTAACCATTTCGCCAAAGTCTGAATTGTTCCCATTCAAATTCTTCGCATTAGTACTAAACGGAGACATACAAACGTCAATTTCATCATCTTCGAGCTTCGTCTTAACACTCGCAGTCCTCAGCTGATGAACAGACAAATCCAGCGAATTGCACAATCTTACAAATGATGGGTTCTTTTCAATATGACCTTTTACCACCGAACTGGTAGTCTTTACTTTAACTTGCAATTGTAAAGATTTTGCGATTACTGCTAAAAAAATATCCAAAATACCCAGACGATTCATATCAAAATCCTCCGGATTCTGGTGAACAATATTAAAGTCAAATGGTGGCATCTTCTGTACACAAAGTAAGTCCCCAAAAACTTCTGGACTAATCTCTGGCAGAATTCTACGCAACAGCGCAGTAACTTGACGTTGAACACGATCACTTCCCGTATGAAGTAGACTTAAAAGATCTTTGAGCAATCCATGTTGATGAGATAAGTATGATCGACCAACAGCACTTCCTGACAACGCCAAAACCATACTCAACATTTCGAAGCAATATGTATCGGGCGTACGAAATCTTTCGCGTTCGCTTGTGCTTGATTCGCTCTTGTGATCAGCAGATGAAGTATGTGCATCTTTAAACGCTGTGTTAATTGCTACATTTGCTATTTCCCACTCTTCTTTTGCTCTTTGAGCTTCCTTTTTAATTGCGTGGACAATGTGAACGATAACTTGCTTTTGAAGATGACTTAATTTGCTGCGGCTAAAGAGAATTCCTACCATATGCTCCCGAAGATCTAACGAATCAGCTAACAAAGAGTTTGCACTACTCGATTCTAATGTTGAGTGCTTTCTATTGCTCTCACCCGTTGTAATAAGTTTTCCAAAAACTTGGGCTGTTATCAAACGGAAAACTCTTAACGTTTCAGCTTCGCATATTTGCTGCTGGATACGAGTGGCATTAGTTAGTTTGAGATGCGCCTTAGCTGCGCCATGCGTAAGTTCATCGATGTTATTAGGGAGACCAAGTAATTTAATCTGACGTACTCGCAGGGTGTTTTCTGGGCCCCTAAATTCTAAACGGAAGTGAGTAAATGAATCATCTGGTATTTTGACCGACACCCATGCACAGGCCTTTGAGTCGATGTCGATGGATTTTATCAGAGCAGTGTCACCAAGGGATTGCCCAGCGAAAAACACGACGTTGAGAACTTTGTTCTGAATTAAACATAAACCGAGAGGGGAGGAAATAATATAATGTTATACAGCGGTGGTAAGAAAAGAGAAAATTTACCTGAATGTCCCGACTGTTGTCAATGTGAACTAAAATTGTCTTACATGTGTAGTTTAACTTAATCATTGACACTTCGATGATTTTACATTTGTTACGATCCTCTTCGTCACTTTCCCAAAATGTTTCTGTGGAATTATCCGTAAGCGATTCAGCCATTGCTTGACGTGATGAAACTGTTATCTAAAAATTATGAGATTGAGTAACAAAGAAAACACGTTTTTCCTCGCCTACAAAAATATACCTCAAACATTCCATTCAAATCTGTGTAGTTCAAAGACTTCGCACCAGATATTTTGGCGAAATTATGATCTCCCATTTGATCGTGAATGTTTGACTCTCCCATCGTCATTGAAGACAGTCCCATTGCTTCGTTTTGTTCATCCGATTTTGAAAGAATCTTCGAAATATTTCCAAAAACATGCGAGCTATGCAAAAACTGGTGATCAGTCTGTCGGAACTTGATTCCAAAACTTTGAATAGCAATTCTCTGCAGCGGTGATCCAGCGGGTAAATAAAGCGTTAAGTCAGCGACCGATTGAAGGAATATATGTAAACTCTGAGTGATTATTTGACAAAAACCGCCACTAATTTGAGTAAAAGATACCGGATGTTCGAGAGAGAATTCCTAAAAAAAAAGAAAATAGTGATAAACATACGTTCTGAGAAGCAAAGGATCTCATAAAAACCCTTACACCATCCTCCAGCTTCGTTATTTCTATAGATTCCATAGTCGGACTCAAAGACGCCACAAACCACCACATAAGATCGTGCAAGCAAATACTTTGAGTCACTGAACGAATAAGCCAATTCAATGCTTGAAGAGAGTAAATTCTACAAGTGGCAATTCTTAGACTCCTCTTCATAGCGTAACGAAGCTTTTCCAAATCATGCTTTTGCGTGATGAACGATATGGCCGGGCGATTAATCAGACCATTGATATTAGCATCAACCACTTCCATGACATTGGCATGTTCTGAAACTGAAGCAGGAGGTTGATCGTAGTTCGCAAAAAAATAATCTCTGCAGGCAGATGTCTCGAGTTTTGAATCGTCTCCCTGAAAGCTGTTGGCGTTATTCAGTTTGTTTTGGGCAACTTGTTCTCCCGTTGGCTCGGTGTTTAAACGTTCATTTGGAGCTGAAGAATTAAGTGTAGCGATCGATGTGTTGAGAAGATTTTCAGGCACAAGTTTGCGGAGATTCTCGGATGGATAACATATAAGAAGAGAGCCCTCTAAAACAATTTAAATGAAATAGAATATCGAAAAAAAAAAAAAAAAGCTTTACCTCCTTGATTTGTTGAATTGTTTCTTCGACGAAACACTACCTTTGGCTGTTGACTCTCATCAACAAAGTTATTGACTACAGTTCGAATGTTAAACGATTGCTGATTGGACCAACCTTGACCCATTGAGAAACTCCGATGAAATTTTGAAAGAGTTCCACTGCCATGAGCAGTTCCAGATGCGGTCATAGTATCGTAATTATTTGGGTCACATGATTCAAATGAAATCTCTGAAAGTGGCTGCGAAAATAAAGTGTTAAAATGAATCCAATAATTTTCGAAACAAAGAAGATAATAACAATATCAACTTACCCTTTCGTAACAATTATCTACTGAATTACCGCCAAAAATCTCATAAGGGAGATCATCTCCGACTGTGGTACCAAGTGATTCCAGGCAAGCAAACGTTTCTGGTGCCATCCACATGAAGTCAGGAGACAAGCAGCCAGTGAAACTTTTACGATTCGGAGTGGATTCTAAGATGAAAATATTTTATTTATATCTTTATATATATAAAAAAATCAGTACTAACGTCCAAAGAGTTTTCCGGTAATCCTTAACCCCACCCGGCTATGACGACTGAAATTGAAATTTGGCGTTGAATCACCACGACTTGTGCTGGGTTTTAAATTTAAGTCTGAAAAATTATTCAATTGATGCTCTGCAACAACTGGCATTTGCTGTGGTGATCGCTTTGAAGCAGCTGGCGGAAGATTTGTGTTATTCGTAGATAGTTCCAAGAGAAATATTGCATTCTCCTTCATTGTTGTATAAATTTCAGAGTTAGCAATAAGGGTTGTGGTCTTTACTCCAAAAATATTCATTTCTGGCAGATGCACGGCATTTGGAGAGCTGTTAATGTTGTTAATATTTTTGCTAGAGGAAACATATCTGAAATAATCACAGGCATCATGAGTTAAAGTTTTAATTTTAACAAATTTGTAAACATTTACTTCTCCCGACAAGTATCACACATAAGGAACCAACTGGAGGCTCCTTTGCCACCTTCTCCACAATTACCAGCCCAACCTTCACAAAATATTCCCACCGAATTGTAGCCTTTTCCTTTGGCAGTTTTTCCACAGCCTGGATGTACTGTACGCATGTGGTAGGTCACAGGAATCGGGAGAAAAATCTCACACAGTTCACACCAATAGCCATCGTCTAGAGTTTGTTCATGAGTTTTCTATTTTAGTGGTAAAATAATGTGAACCTACCCTTCTTCTTCTTTTTAGATTTCTTGTCCTCTTTTTCAGTTACTTCAACTTTTTCTTTCCCACTTAGCGACTCCCGAGTTGGGGAGGAGCTGCGAAAACACAATACAAATATCATTCCACCATCAACATTCTCTTTTATTCATACCTCTTTTGTCGCTCCAAAGTGTTCGATTGAACGATGTGAATACAATTACGACATACTTGTTCCCATAGATAGACCAGACACCTCAAAGCTGGAGGAAGTACAGTGACAATCTCTGGCAAAGCATGCAATTTTCCCTTGGACTCCGAATTATCGTTTCCCTAAAGCAAATAACATTTTTTTTTGGATTGAGCTGTCAAAAATAATAAAATGAATACATACCTCAATATTATTCTTTCTATATTTTCGATTATTCAAACACGAATTTCCACACTTGGTCAACGCCTCCAAAGTCGAAGGTCTTATGTTTAAATAGTTACCAGCATTTGCCACTTCAACCGAATGACGTTGCTGGGCTTTTTGTTCACGCGACAATGTCATTTTATTTTCTCCAGACTCACGACGCGTGATAACTGCAGTACCTTCTTTCGGTAGAGATGGGTGAAACTTTAAAAACGAAGCGCATGCCATTGCATCGTGTACGATACCCTCATGCCATAGAAAAGCTGCAAAAACAGCTCTTAGACTTTCTGCCAAAGATGGAGGCATTGCTCGTTTTAATGGGCACATATTTGCGGTTTCTCTAGCTTTTGCCTTTAGCTCAGCATATGATTCTTGTCCAGCTGCAGGTGGCCATAATGGTGGACTAGAAGCATCCGTACTTGCAGTTGAATGTTTTGTGCAAAAAAGATTATCATCTGCGGCAATATTCAGTAAACCCATTTGCTCGGCGATATTAATGTCCAAATTGGGAAGATTCGAGTTCACTCTCAGATCGTGAAGATCTCCTAAAAGTAAGCAATCGTATATTAATGAAATTTGAATATGAGATTTCTTGTACTTTTCGGTGCTCTTCTTGGAACATGTTTTGGAGTTGCTAAAACATTATTACTTGCATTATCATCATTATTGGGATTTGAGGCGTCTCCTATGGGATTACAAAGCTTAGCGTTTGATGCTTGATCCTCCTTAAAAAAAAAAAATGCATTTAAAAAAATAAAAGGATTATTCCAAAGATATTGCTACCGATAGCGTTGAAGAAGGTGATGCGGATTTGTTGGAGAATTCGGGGTTGTCTGACGCTTCAGCGGATTTGCTGAGATTTCTTGACGTTGGATCAAATGCTAAGGAATGATTAGGTTGATTATGACAGAAAGTAAATGATTTATTTTAAGCTAACGTTTGGGAATCTGCATTGGACTCGAACTACGACTTGATTGACTGGCAGCGCTACCATTGCCATTACCTCTAGGCTCTTGAACACCAATAGCACGAATGAGTTCTCGGGTAGATACGGGAGCAGCGTCACTACAATCACTAAAGATATATTTATTTATTATAACAACTGCCTAGCGAAATTTAAAAGTATACATATTCATACATTTTCAAATTTAAAATTAAATATAAAAATAATTGCAAGTTATATCTTTGCATTTTTTTATTAACTTAAATTCAACAATGCGGATTTCATTCTTTAAACATAATATCGTCGGAATGACGCCTCCTCTTTGAATTAGACAAACCTCTGCATTCGCAGATATGCGAGAGTAATAAATAGCGTGGGTACTATGGACGCGAAATTACAGCGGATATTTCGACGATTGATATTGTAAATCTTAGATATCAATGAGGCCAGAAATGTCTACATACTTGCTAATTAATTTACTTGGAAAAATTGCCCTCAATTTCTCCATCGATTTTTTTATTTTAAACACTTGAATGGTATGAATATACTTATAATGCTTAAGCATGTGTTAAGTTTTTTTTTGGAAAATGAGGTAGAGAGAGAATGAAAGATATTTGGGCTCAGTGGTTATTTCGCTCTATGGGTGGCATCCAATATTTAATGAGGAGACTAAATTCTTAGTGCAAGTTGGCTTGTTAATTTCTTAATTTCTAGTCAACTACTCATCCTATTTGATTTTCGTTAAATGAAAATTGAACGTCTTCCGGGCGAGGCTGGGATTCGAACACCGAACTTCCCGATTTGGAAGCCAGTCCACTACCATTTGAGCCACGATCACCCACATACTCCAGCGATGTACATCTTGCTAAAATAGCATTCTGCTGTTGTAGCCAGGAAATAGGTGCAGCTGTGGCAATACGCACACAACAATGTAGACGTTTTTGATGACGTTCTTAACGATTATAGTTTTATTAGTTTTTTTTTACACAGCCTTCGATATGAACATGTGCTTCCTCATTGTACAGTGTGTCTGCAAATGTTTTTGATCTTCGAAAACGTTGCAGTATTATCGAATGTAAATTTCTCAAAAAAGATGATCAAAGTGATTGCATCGTGTTTTAATTTTAATTTATTTTACAAAAGAACGTGAATTGTTGATCTTTTAATTAAAGTTGAAGCTGCAATCCTCGTTATAGATAACCGTGGATTCTACGAAACTTGAATATGTTCTGATATCGTCGCCAACACTGATGGTCCCTAAGAAGTTACCCACTTTAAAATTTTTGCAAACCTAGCAAGCATTGTATGGGCTATCTGAATGAAACTTACAATTTTTGCTAGAGGAAACATTAAAGGGTTTCAGGTGAGATTATTCGACTACAGACCACACTTTTGTATTGGGAAAGTGGGACATTCGTAACCGCAGACTAGCTAAAACGTTATTAAAAATTATATCAATAATGAATGCCGTTTAAGATGACTTTTACTATAATTCAAAAATAACAGTTTAGGATAGAGAAGTTATTCTCTACAAAAATCGATCAAATTACTTGGGTATGGACATGCATTTAGGTGAAACACTAGTTTAGTCAAAGAACACGATCGCATTCATGGGTTCATAATTACTATGACTTGGTGTTAGAGAAGCTGCAATGGTTTTACCAACGAAGATCATTCAGATAGATCGAAGTACTTTTCTTATATTTTAATTAAGAATCAACAATTTAAATCTAAAAAAAATAAAAGCTATCGTTAATAAGGTTAATACGAGTATGACAATTAATTTGCTTTATTTAATATGGTCAGCTACACTTATATGTATGCAGCTATTTACAGTTCGGCGTTCTGGTATGCATTTCTATTTCTACAAATATACATACGAGTATGGTATGTGATCGCTAATCCATTAGGATTGCTAACAACTTTTGGACTTTCTTATGTGATTTTTATACTATAGTTGATAGAAAAGATTGAAAATTCAGCTTCTGAAGAAGTGAGTTGGCAAAAAGTTAAACCTAAGGCTCAGAACATTAGTATTTTAAATAGCATATGATGCATTTTAGGGTTATGTATCAGAAGTGACTAAAATGAGAATCGTAGTACATAATTTACATACATATGTACATATATACAGAAATTTATAGAATTTGTTATTTTTGTATATATGCACTAAAAACGATAGCAATTTTGCCCTTCCGACAAAACATTTTCATTTGGTTGCACATTGCTGGCAAATACTCAGTCTCTTGGGAAATTTTACTTCTGTCGCTTCTTATACGGACGTATTTGCTGCAATTTGAGCGCTAAGTTTTAGGAAAGCTTCAGAGGACCTTACTAATTCCAAACAAATTCATAAACTTTTACAGTTTTCTAACATTTATGTAGCATAAGCTGCTAGTTCCTTCCACTGGTGTTATGTTATATTTGGATCTAATGGTTTTGCAATATTTTTGATCTGATGCATATCATCATGATGCACGGCCAAACTATCTAAACTACTGCAGTCAAAGCTATAAATCTTAGCATTTTGGGTAACCGAAATTTATTTACAACTAAAAAGCATAATGAATGGTTTTTGGCATGACTTTTAGCACTTATTTTTGGTCAGAATGATTCCATTTCTCAGAGCGTCAGTTTTTGCAGTATAAACTTGACTTGTTGGTAGTGAGAAAGTTATCTGGCTCTACCGCAAAGCTACCATAATTATGTAGTGTCCGTGATACTGTCAAAACCCCTTTATAAACGGCGTTTATTTGGATGTGAATTGGTGGTTAGAGGAAGAAGTAAGCAAGCAATTTTGAATTGCTGCATTTCTACCAAAATCTCTTGAGAAGACATATTCTACTACTATTAAGTGCAGACCATTGGCGATACTTCCTAAAAAGCATCAAACATACTGCATCTAATGATTTATGCGACGAAGCAAAATAAGAGGTATACAAGACGGCGCTGCAAAGAAGGACGAGAGCTGCTTGCGAACTGTACGAGCGTAACGTAATGTTAGATTCACAGTCGGTGTTAAAAACTTGAAAATCATTCTTCTTTAGGCTGTTTAAATTAGATAATGATCGATAACAACTTTGTCCACTCTGTGAACACCCTTTATAGGGATCAGTTTTATCAACATCAGATACAAGATTTTATCTAAAATAAAATGTTAATCCAATATAAAATATTTGTCGTTATCAGTGTAGGTTATACGGCCGATAAGCTCACCATCGGCCAAATATTCACCTAATGACAGATCTTGAAAACGGGAAGACTCTCGGATTCACAAAAGTTGTTAATTAATGACACCACGATACATCTGATATCAAAAAAGGATTTCGGAAATTGTCTGAAACTAAGGCCAATACCAAGAGGCAAAATAGTTCATTTACGAACTCCACAATACGCTGACGTTATGAGAAAAAATTGGCGAACTTGTCCTCATGCGTGCAGCCATTGAAATAGAAAGGGAAAAAATGAGTTTAATTGCTAATGAGGATAAAACTTTTGACATATCACGCCGACAAGAACAGAACACCATTCACCAACGGCTCGGACAATATGCTAGAATATGAAACTGTAGCTTTGAAGTGATACTCGTAATGTATTTTTTCTACTTAGGCCGCGTTGTAAATTCAATCACCTATAGAGATCGTTGTTTATTTCGATTGCGAAGGCACCTGGACACTGTATAAGGCCTTATTTATTGCTTCAGTTCTACTATAAGGAGCGCAGGCATGGATATTATTATATTCTAGAAAAAATAGTTCTTTGAGTTATGTCGGTCATGTTTGCATAAACCAATTTTGGAGAAGAATATACAACGAAACATATGGGCTACACAGTAACAGTGACCTCGAAAGGGCCACAAGTCATCGGTTGAGATCGCTAGGACCTCTTAAAGGAATGAATACAATCGTGCCTATTCGGAGTTTGTTCGGAAGGAAAGTCAACGGTGGTCCATAAGACGACAAGATCGCGTTAAATGTAGAGAGCTGTTGATCGAGATCTAGGTCTCGGCCTGCAAACGTCACCTAAAGTAAAGCAAGTTGCCACATTACTTTATCGATTTTTAATTCGTTATACCATATCTTCTGAGTTCTAAATCTTAGAAAAATAAAATCTAATAAAAAAATAATAATTTCCTAAAAAAATCATCGATATTTCATAAAACTATAATCCGACTGGTTTTCCGCTTTTCATGTTAGAGAGCTCAAAACATGATTCATTTCAATGGATTAGTAATCTCAAGACAGCTGATTTGTCAACGAAATCAAAACTCTTATCTCTCAGTTAAAACAAAATATGTTTCCCATTCAAACAAACAAAGTAGCTTCCTTCAATATTTGCGAAGCCAGTGGGTATCAGAGTCGATCGTAACACCAACCAAACTGATTTCATAAAATCCCATTTTAAAGGCACCCATAGACAGTTTGTTCGTGTACACATGGATTAGCGATAAGATAATGAATACCAGGAGGTGTGACTTTAAACGAACTGTCAAACCAAGATGCATCACTTAATAATTTAGTTCAAATAAGAGCTGAAATCTATTAATGAAAATTGTTGACATAAGTAAGTCAACTTCATTATTTGTATAGCGATAATCGATAAAACTATTCAAGGAACATGAATTAAGTCGCCAATGTACTCGTACGGCGGTAATCCTCATGACGAAGTACTAAATGACTTCAATGTACACAAATTCGAATATAAAATTATGTATTATAGTTTCTTTGTACAATATGTAGGTACTAAATAATTCTAAACAATTTTATTAATCTTACCTCTTCTTGCGCTGGGAATCTTTTCCTTCAATTGTATCACCCTTAAACCACTTTTGCAGAGCCTGCAATTTACTAGCACCTCCACCAACTACTCCAGCTATTGCTGAACCTAAATTTGAAGGACTTGACGAGTGTGAAGTGGCCATCGATTCTTCTTGTTGGTTATGTGAATCGTTAGATGACGTAGAAATCTGAGTTTCAAAAGGTCTGTTTGCCGCATCACTTTCACTGCCAATTTCATCCGAGCGCTCTGAGGCACTACTTAAAAATGAAAGTGCAAATGGGTTAGTGGACGACAAGATATTATCAACTACCGATGATTTTGGGGGTGTGAACTACAAACAAGATGAAATAGAGTATAAATGCCAATTTTAAAAAATCTAAATACATACTCTGGATTGTGAAAAATCAAATGCTTTAGAGCTTAGTGAAGCTGACTTTGGCTTCGATGGTGTGTCAGGCGGGATAGCCACTGGAGAACCGATATTCTCTAATAAACTGAAATACATTAAAAATTAGAAATTGGGAAAATACAAAAATTAGTATGACTTTAACCTACTTCTTATGCTTTGGCTTAGAAGTCGATTTTGGCGTAGAAGTAGTGGCACTTGTTGTAGTTGAAGCATCTGTTACAGGATATAGTAAAGTTTTGGCCAAATGTTGATTGTACTGAAGACACCAAGCTTCTGTAGGATACCAGCCTATGTTACAATGCTGCCGAATGGATTCAGTTGATAGCCTCAGCCAAATTCCATCGTCGTTCTCAATCTAATGAAAAAAAAAGAATAAATGACACCTAGGACACATTTAAAATCATAAAATTACTCACCTCATCGATAAATGAAATAACACCATTTAGTTTAATTACACCAACTTGTTCCGATTGTAAAGTGGGATGTGAACGAATTCTTAGTCCGGCCGAATTTTTAGCAATAAATTTCCTCAGCTTGTTTGGGGGTTGAGGTTTCTTAAGCGTATGTTTATGCGATGGTGGTGGCATTCCACCTTCTTTCACATCAACACGATAAACTTCTTCCAATGGAATGCCATCGATAGCCACTGTAAGACAATAGCTTCCAACAGAATTAGGAGTCCAATGGACACTAAAAGTTCCATCTTCCATATCTTGAGCGTATAAAGTTTCAGTGATGCGCGTCTGTACAGGGCTACAGAATCTCAGTTCTTCGAAGGAATAATTGTTATAAGATTTCATAAAGGTAATCGCTTTAAAACACATTTTCTCCTTGATTGTTGGTTCATAATTTAGATGTGGAGGTGGTTGTATACCACCAAAAGAAGTTGTATCATTACATGATACTCGTCGCATTTTAATATTTCCATTAGTTGTTCCACTGCCACTTGGAATGGCTTTGACCTCCACCTATATAAAGAAGTAAGGAAAATGAAAATGTAGTAAGTAGTTTGTTAAGATATTTGAAGGTACCTTCAACTCTGGAACGAGAACTGCATCGCCGTACTGATCACGTATTTTCACAGTTATTTGAGTTGGCCATCCGTATCGTAAAGACTCATCGATAGTACTCAATTCACATCTAGTATGAAATCATTTCAGTATGAACAAATTCGCTTTATTTTATGTGAATTCTATATATACTTATTTGGATCTAGTCGTGATTCCGGTTGTAACCATGTTGCTAGACGAGCTCCTGATGATCCAGGTGCACCACTTATAAAGTCTTTTAAGAACTGACGCTCATTTGATTGTGATCTGAAAAAGGAAAATAAATTGTCTTTGATAGATTCACGACAAAAAAGTTTACTTGCAGAAAAATATAGTACAATATTTCATAAAATAATAAGTAATATATTCTTCATTCTAACAAGAACTTTCAATAAACAAACTCTTTTGAATGAAAGCATGAATTAATTCGACTTAACAGTGCTGAAACAGAACCTCGCTTTGATTTGTTGGTGTTATTAGTAGTCTAATATGGTTTTGACACTTAGTGATGCGAACATTTGCTATTTTTTTTAGATTGTTACTATCTATAGAAGCATACAAATTAATTGGTTCAGACACTTTAGGTATAATGAGTTGAGATGATCTGAACTTACCACATCAGTCTCAAATATATATACGTGCCCTGATACGAAAACAGCAGAGATAAATATTTTTTAAGCCCTGAAAAATAAACTGTTTAAAAAAATTTAACTCCCAAATAAAAGTATTATATAGAGCCCAGATCACACATAGTTGATTAAATTTGTGAATCAAGTTCAGAGAAATGTTGACTTCTTGCACTATTTTGAAAGGGTCACAGGGTTAAGCAATGTTTTAAGGGGGTAGTCCAATGTTCGATCTTCAAAAAATCGACTTTTTTTTCGCATATTTTCAAAGTTTAATAAGTTGAGAATATACTGTGAAAATTTTAGACCGATACACTAAGTCATTTTAAAGTTACAGTAAATAATAGGGGAGAGCGTATCCTGCAGCTGCGGGGATTATACCAAATTTTAAACGCGTTTTTCTTTAAAAAAATCTATTCGACCGATTCGGCTAAAATTTTAACACAACATTTTTTTATCCACTTTTTTTTTATTTCGATTTTAAACCGAAAAAACAGTCGATTTTTGATAAAAAAAATTTTACACGCCCGCCATTTTGTTATTTTTCACCCAAATTTTTTAAATCTTCTACGGGCGGAATGACAACCCTACTGAATATAATCTTTTTGGAATTTTGATTTCAGATGGGGTACAGCCAAAATGGCGTTAAAATATTTTTCTTTTTATTTAACAAACATTTTATTTGTATTATTCAATAGCTAAATAATAACATCTAATTATCATAAGAAGATTGTATATCATTTTCCGCAAAAAAAAAAAAAAAATCCTTAAACACCTTTAAAATGTAACCTCGGACATGAGACTACCCCCTTAAGTGCAGCATGGCTATCAATAAAATCACATAGAGTCCTTCCTTTCAACATGATCTTTGTAAGGCAATGTGCGTATACCATATTAAATAAAAGATAAGTGTAGTATGATGTTACAATTTCCGGCAACGCCACTGCACCTAGAGTTATCAAGTTAAATTCCAAAATATTTCTTCCCGATCTCAAAGTCTGTGGGGGGCCATTTCTGAACTAGCAAGTCTATTAAATGTAGTCTCACATAATTTCTTGGTTGAAAATGACCACTAAGATGGTCATGCAATAGTGAAAGCCTTTTCAGGACTTTTAAGGATTTTAACCACTTATAAAAGTAATTCGACCATTTCATAGAAAAACCCATAAGAAGTAGATTTCGATTTCTAAATCCTCCTGCGTACTACTATACTGTTTCATTGCACTACGAAAACCTAAATCAACTCCTCTAATGTTTACCTTATTTTGGGATTTTGAGGAGTTTTGACATTATTATCAAGTTATTATGTCAATAGGATTCAGTTAATTTTCCTGGAATTCCGTCCTTCCTAAAGGGATGACTCCTGATAAAATACTGCAGCCGGTGATGGCGGTACCTGTAGAGCAAGATTAAATCGGTCAATTACTATCAGCCAAAGTAATACGCGATTAATATTTTGAGAAGTCAAACACAGTAATAAGTCCAACAGAATATTTGTCCGCACTCTGTATTATGTATTACCATCCAATCTTTCTGATTTCACAGAATTCAACATGCTCAATAATTTCGCTTTGGGGAGATGTTAGTATCAAATCGCCAAAAAATAGTATAACCCAACTACAGGTTCTAGCAATTTGCCTTTAACACATATATACTCGTATACCCCCAGATTTAATAGAAACCCGATATGATAATGCAGTCTATTGGATTCATCCGACCGCCCATCTAAGTCCGGCCGCACTCAGAGACCGAAATGAGTATGAGTTTCATAAACATTTCTACGTGGTGGTTTGTTCTGCAAGTCTTGTATGAACACTCACTGGGTTTAACTTTAATTTATGTAAATAACATTGATATAGACAGAGAGTTGCATTCTTTTTCGATCTCGTTTGTATAACAGTTAAACTGAAGCTGCTACATACTAAGTAAGACGCACGGTATACCTTATCCATTTAGTATTGGGAGAAGCTTTTTCCCAAGTCTACGACCTATAACCTCTTTGATTGGGATGATTTGCATTTAACCATAGAGAAGACCTTCTTCAATTCACATCATTCCATTTGAATGTAGGCATTTATTGTTGCAGCCGGTTCAATAAGATGAGCGTTGCAATACCTCCTATCTTAACAAATTTTAAGTGCTGCTTTACTACCTCATTTCTTTGCAATCTAGGAAGCGAATGATAGGAAAACTACAGACTGCTCAAAAAACAGTTTGGGCCAGAAACGCAACAATCAAGTTTGTAGCTTAGCGCTTGCTTGATCTCCTCGTAGTGGTCAGTCAATGGCATACTCGTAAATCCTTAATTCTAAACTAGGTAACGTGGGCCAAAATAACAAGAATAATGTTTACTAACAACTTAACGATTTTTAACTATCGCAAGCCGACAATGATTATCTTCTGTAATGTTAAGAACCCTTCCTGACTCAAGGAAGGGGATTAAAACGCCAGATATCTCGCATTTGAAATGGGTATTTTGAGAATGAGCGAAATAAGCTAAATCTAATCTGGTGAGTTTCAATCATTGTCGTGTGTCATTATCATGCGTATGTGTTTGCTTTTGACAGAAAATGCACACAACTATTTCCTGTAAGTGGGAAACAAAAATTATATTCCCAGAAATCCCCTTCGATCTCGTGATATTCGTACTCCTTCAGATCCATGTGCGCTTTGTCCTTTTCGATTTATAGGTTTCGGCAAACGTCCATTTCTGCCAGTCTGAACTATCTGGCATGTTTCCTTCGGAGATAGTGTCCTCCCTACCAACGTCTGAGTTTCTCCCTGGTGCGTTCGAGAATTTCCCTAGATTTCTTTCCTTTCAACAGTAGTTGTGCCAACCAACTCCCATCGACCTCCTTTGCAATTTTATCTTTAGCAGTACTCTTGAGCCTAGGGCGTAGCCTCACATTCTATGTTAAGATTAGTTCAAGATATATCGTCCGAAGGTAATAATTCTACACCATCCAGTTGGGGAGGTTGGATTGTACGATGTACTTTCTGATGAAAAGTAATACCTACATAGTTAAATTTTAAATGGGTTGAATTTAGCTCCATAATCTTACTTAAAGTATTTAAGTATTTTCCCCTTATTATGATAATTACGTCATGCGAATGTGCTGCAGAACTCTGAATTGGTCCATGTCTCATTTAAAAAGAAGAAAAGAGGACAAGCTCGAGCCTACTGAGATGCGCCGTGTGAAATAGATAAGTTTCTTCTTTTCTTAACTTCGAAATTAATATTTTTGGTTGCAGATAGTGCTTCATTCAGAAGCTGACCGTGAACAGTAGATGAGACTTTAAAGTTATTCAGGGCACCGGTTTTTTTTCGCAACGGCCAAATTTCGCCGATTCCACTACTTTTATTGGCGATAGAAGCTGGCTTCCTTAGGATTTGTGTGCGCTCGGATTCACCAGTTTGATGGTGGTAATTGACATCAGTGGATATTAGAAGGATAGGTAATAGTTAAAAAATAAATTAAATCAACTTGTTGATATTTGTTCCATTTGATAGTTTTAAATGAAAATACCCTTTTGTTCACACAAATTTGTCTAAAACGACATCCACCTACATGTCTGCCTACTAACCACAACATTACTTAATCCCGTTTCAAACTCTAACCTAAGGCGAGGTATCTTGTCACAAACAGCGAAAACAAACAAGTGATGGTTTCAAGATACCGGAAGCCAGTATATACATATGTATCAAATATCCTCTACCTTTTAGTTATAAACGTAACCAAATATTGTGACAAATAGTTAGGTATCTAACTAGGCACATTCAAATCACCCTTATTTCCATATAAATACTTTTTTTTATGATAACTTCACTCGCTTTCAAATATTTTCTCCTTAATGTAACCATATCCTATCCCATTTCAAATTTAACAAGAAATTCTCCTTCATTCTCAGTAAAACAAAAAAATACTGATAAGCCGTCCACAACAAAATGAATTTCGACGCAATTCAACTACAATTAATTTTAAAATAAAACACAAGCACGAATAAAAACAAATGTGACTCATTTTATTCGTACAAATCGAAGAGTCTAATCTGTGGTCATATAATTAAAGAAGATCTACAAACGGCCAGAAGAGCCAGCGACAGCGACACTTAGTAGTGCTCACATTCAAATCAAAGTGCTTAGATACGGGTATCTGCGAATAAAAATGAGTCAACCAGCCAACTATTATATTAGATGTCAGACAATCATAAACAAGCCAAATCATCGCCAGAATATTATCTAATAATAATTTTTGGGCATTGTATGGCAATTGAACAGATTGAAAGAGCGATTTGTTCTGGGCCATGGTGAGCAAAATCCATTTAACTCAAACTTAAGTGGTTTTCTGGGGTTTGACTCAGTAGTTGAGTTATGTTATCATATGATAGTTTAACCAGCAGTTTGAATGTGTAAAGCGACGTCGCACCCAATACACTCTCATAATTACATTACAAATAAAGTAGTAAATTCCTTCTTTAGCAGTAGAAAAGAGTGTTGCCATAAAGTTTTTTTTTAAAAAAAGGTACACACATTTTTATTTCGGATGTGTGAAATTTTTCTACTTTTTGGAAAGTAACGGATGAAACTGATGTCTCAAATGAAGATTGTTTGAAATTTCCAATTCCGATTCAACAGCATTTTCTCCCTAACCCTAATGCACTTCGTGTTCCGATTATTACTCATGGAATTTTAAGCGGGTTAATAGTATTTTGATTAAATTGTAATATTTGACTAATAAAATCGGCTATCAGTACTGACTTACAAAAAATGTTAATGTTAATAATAAATTGATGGCGTAACGGTCCTGTATTTTTTCAGGCCTGATCTTTCCACAAACTGTTTTGTTCATTTTGCCTTTTCGTGCCGAGGAAGAGAGAGCTTTAATGTTTGGCTAAATTCAAACGATGGGAAAGTGGAAGACTCTTACCTAGGTAAAATGTTTCACTTTCTGTTGTCTGCTTTTTTTTGTTTTTACAAAGTAGCGCGTGGGGTTAAGGTACTTTTAAAATGTTTGCACACAGCACGGGCGAAGGAAAATTAGGGAGGACAGAAAGATAGGTACCGATGTACGTTGGTAATGACTAGGAAATAGAGAGCTCGGCAGGATATTCCACAAGCGAGTTGTTCGGCTTAGGAACGAATCACGATATTTCAGAGTATGTCCGAAAATGGGTTTGAGGGTATACTGATGAGCATAGCGAGACGGGTGTTACGGTTAAAGGTTTGAGCGGGCATTCCGCTACTGGCGATTCCAATGGAGCACTGATGGTGGTAATAACGATAAAACAAAGTGAGACACGAGACATTTCGTCGGTGTTCGAGGGTGTCAATTGAGTGAGTTTTATCGCACGGTTTCGAATCTTATCTAGCAGGTGGCTGGGTGTTTAAATTTCACTTTAACGACAGCAGACAGCATTGTGTTTTGGAAGCATTAAATTCCACTCTGTTGATAGCTCCCCAATTGGTTATGTTGCTAATATCGGAATTTAATGAGCTTAACATACTCTGGGGACGTGAGTCATGGAAACGAATATGAAAAGCAAAGAGTACTGTCGTCAGCAAAGGAATATATTGGATTAGAAGTAACAGACAAGAAATCGTTGATGAAAATTAAAAAGAGTCTTGGAGACAGACCTGAGCTCTGGTGCACACCAGCATTTATCTTGTGTATATCAGACTTGAAACCAACCAAGACAACTTGAATTGAACCCTCCGAAAGGTAGTTTCTAATCCATTAAAGAACGTAGTCGTCGAATGCCTTAGAAATATCAAGTGCAACTATCTTGCTTTCGCCAGATTGATGTACGCTTTGTTTACACTTTTTGGTGAGACATCACCAGTGGACCTGTTGTTACGAAAACCATATTGCCGGTCATTGAAAAGTTTTCGTGTTTCGAGATATTTCATGAGCTGACGATTTATCAGCGTTTGCATGACCTTGGAAAGAAGAGACGTAATTGCAATGGGATTGTAGGAGAGAGAGAAGATGATTCGCTTTTTTTAGGGACGGACTGGACAAATGCTGTTTTCCATCTGCTCGGGAAGAGTCCTGATGAAAAAGCTAACGCAGTGGTTTTGCCAGCGTGGAAGAACACCTTTTCAGAAGAAGGGGAGATATACCATCTGGACCAGTGGATTTATGTATGTTGAGATTTTTAAGTACTCTTGCTACTACACGAGTGCGAAAATAGATTCGTCCCATTGAAGATTCGACGCACTCAAGTGTAGGCGGAGCCAAAGCACAATCTGGGAGTGTTGAACTGGCCGCAAAGTGTGCAGCAAGCAGATTTTCCTTGTCTTAAGAGCTGACAGCTGGAATGTCATTGTGAATGAGCGATGGGATGGAGGATGAGGCAGAATTTCTGATGTTTTTGACAAACGACCAAAAGCTTTTACTACCTTTGGGACATTGTAATATTTTTTGCCTCAACTTTTGGTCGTATTGAAATTTCACACACTCGAGAAAGACGTTGCAGTCATTCCTGGCTCGTTTAAACATTTTTCGCTTTTCCTCGGTCGGGTTGGTCTTGAAGTACAAAAAAACACCCTGATAGCCTCTCTACAGCCTGAGTCGTACCATGCCTTTTCTCTTGGTTTGATACTCTTCATCGGATGAGGGATAAAGGATCTCATTCATAACAGCAGTGGCATCCACGTCGTTATCGAGGAAACATAACCAGTTAAAATTCCTAAGGAAGCTGTAAAGACCGCTCCAGTTGGCTTTCTCGTATTGCCATACGGTTCGTCTAGCAATTTTTTCTATAACTGTATGGTCAGTGTACGAGAAATTAGAGAGAAGCACATCAACGGTGTACTTATCAGGGTGAGAAGTTAAAAACAAGTCCAGGGCGTTGGCGGTATGACACACCGTCCTTCGGGTGTTGTCTGTCCAGAATGTCGCCTTTGCTTAGCGAAAATTTAATTTAATTTTAATTTAGTGGGGGCTAACGCCCCCATTTATTTCGCTTAATGCAAGCTTAAGTTAACTTAAAAACTAGGACTTAAAAACTAACAAGCGTTAAGGGTTAGGAAGTAAGGGAATGGTGGAGGAGATCAAATTTAAGACGAGAAGTGCTCAGGTTAAAATCAAAAAGGGGGAGATTTGAGTTGACATTATGGAGCATGCGGAAGATTGGTTCGTTAAAGTCATAAGAGGTGCGGTGGGTTGGGATATAGAAGAGACGCGGACAGCGTAGATTACGAGGGTTAGTGTTGAGGGAAATAGAATTATAAAGGGAAGCGCAGTCCACAGAACCGGAGAGCAGTCGATGAATGAAGAGAATGTCAGCTATGTTTTTGCGTTTTTCGAGGATATTTTCCATTTAAGAATTTTAGATTCCATTTAAGATTAATGGGTCACTCCAGGGTAGTCCACGAAGAGCAAATCGAAGAAAATGACGTTGAATGTTCTCGATTCGGGATATATGAATTCGCTGAGTGGGGACGTAAAAAAACCTACTTTTCCCGTTTTCGGTGTTTGCTGTGGTGTAAGCCCCGACCCTCTTAGTTAGTAGTCGACAAGCTTAACCACATTGGCGGTGTCCATGTGAAATTAACTTGCTGAAATTATAATCGTAAGGGTGGAAAGAAGAAAACAACATTACTAAGCGTGACAACAGGTGCATATTCACACCCGAAATTCTAATAGTAATTATTTGAACTATTAAGGAACTACTACGATTCAAACCTTTATACAGTTTTATAGTAAATTAGGTGTCTTCAGTTATGAACGACAAATTGTTTGAGGTTGATTTCTACTTGGGCACACTACCTGAGTCGAGGTTTTTCTCCACTGCGCCATTTTTCACATGAAGAACCGAAACGTTGGTGTTCATATATCAGTTATTACAATCGTTGTGTTTGAACTTTTCTATTATCTTCTTCTCGGTTTATGCATACGGGACAGAAGACCACCCGAAGAATTTTTCTCTTAAAATTATCTCAAGTCACTTTCATTTTTCGAGAGAATGCTTCGTAGCTACATAACATAGTTGTCTTCTTAGCCCAAGTATTGGCGATTAGCAACGCCATTGACACCTCGAACAACCCCAATAAAAAAAATATAAAAAACTTCATATATCAAGTAAACGAGTTGACAATTTCCAAATTGAATTTATTTTGCTTAGCAACACCAATGAAACATCGACTGACAAGAACTTGTCAGAATTTATAGCAGAACTTAGGTTGCGTGCGTTTATTTGTTTGAGGCCACGTTGCACCCGAAACTTCTATGTGTTTTTTTAAACAGCATATGCTTCGTTGTTTTTGCGTCGACATCTAGACACGTATTTTCACGAACGTATTTCTGTCATCATACTTTTTGATATCGAAGATTTCGGTGAAGTTTTTAATGACCTGATGTAGATGCAAAGTATGCATCGTCCATCGGATGCTTCAAAATGGAACAAAATTGGCAAGGATACAAAAGTTAGACATTGTTTATCCCAATAAATACTATCATATGTGGCCTTAAAATCGGTGAAAAGGAAAAGGTATGTAACAATCTGATATCATGGGTGTTCTACAAGATCTGCCGTAGTGAGAGACCTAAAACTACACTAGTTTGGATCAATTAGATTGTTGATAAAATGTTGTATGCATTCACAGACTATACCAGACAAGACATTTGTGAGGACCAATATCTCTCTAAAGTTGGCACAGTTTGAATGGTCTTCTTTTTTCAGGATCTTGAGTTTAGTTCCACCGGACATTAAATTTATTCGATCATAATTTACAGATGGATTTGTGTCATTGCCACTACCACACATTCATTGTGTCAATGGTCTTTCCATTATTCTCGGCACCGACTGTGCAAACTTTTCTTATGCGGACTAATAGTACGAAATTGGCAGCGGTAAAAAAAATATTTACTATACAAGTTCTTTCGTTCGAGGGCTTGCGCAGCCAGTCATCTTAATGATAGCGATACAATGGAGTCAAACAATTGGCTACTGGCTTCAAGCACGGTACCCAGGCTCGTTTAATAGTGACCAAAATTAAGTCAATGAAGCGTAGAAATTGGGAGATAGCTTCCGCTATCACAGATGTCAGGTTATATTCAATAGAACTCGTATATGTCACATGCTATTTTATTTTCTTTTTAGATATTATGTAGGTCGAAGAATTTGACACACTCGTATTTTAATAATATAAATAAATAAATTATAAAACAAACGGCAACACTTTTTATAAACCTGTTACTTGTTGGACTAGGAAAACAAAAAAGATACTCGATCACTCACTAAACTCATTCGAATCGCACCCCTATCACCCCCTCTTCTATTTTTTTTTATTCGAAATACTTTCATTTCTCTGTGACGAAGTACAAGAACATGAGTATGAGAATGAGTTTGAGTAGTAGATCGCCCTCACGGATCGAGTAAAATTTTTCTGTCGGCCGATCATTTTAGTTTAAATCTCGTCGCCGTCTCGATTGGACAAGTTCAAATATCTGAGATTAAAGAGAAAATAAATTAACGATCTCGGATATCGCTGTTCGTAAATGATGTGTGGTAGTGACAAACGGGCGTGTATCTTAAGTGAGAGTGTATTTTCTTGTTTTTTCCTTTGCTTTCCATTTATCATCTCCTTCGTACAAGTACGAGTATCTCTCGAAGATAGGCAATATAAAAATCTTCAAAGTGGGGGTATCTGTTGAATGAAAAAAATAAAAAATAAAAATAATAATAATAATAAAATAAACCCATCCAACGGGTTGTCGTGTATCTTGCGGGTGAATGTAGTTTAATTAAGTGCCTCAATGCACGGCTGTATTCCTATTCTACCCCTGTTCCCTCGGTATTGTCTGTTTAAGTGGTGTAATTAATAATTATTGATCTTTTATTGGAATTGGATACCGACGAACGAGCTAAATGATCGAGAAAAAAAATACATATGTTATAACAAAATAAAAAATATCTTGTAATTTTTCAAAAAAAATCTCAGAGTTGCGAAAGTATCTATATACGTATGGGTAGGAAACAAGGCCACAAATAAAAAAGTCAAAATTATGTGCATACGATTAAACAATTGGGAAGTAAGATGACAATTCGATAGAGTAAGAACAGACAACATTCGTAGAAGCCAACGAACGACGAATTGTAGTTAACAATAACAACAAAGCAACGAATTAAAAAGGAAAATAAACGTAAAAAAGAAAAAAAATATACAAAATCGCGCCCGGGTACCGTCTTGAAAGCCAAGTATGCGAGAATACAATCGTTAATTAAATTAATTTGTTGTTTTCTTCCTTTTTGCTGCGTGAAAAGCACGTAACCTGACAAATTTGAATTCACCAAGAGACCATGTATCTATCTCTCCTCATCCATTTATGAGGAACAATAAAAACGACTTACTTCGTCCATATGTGCAGTGCATCCCATAATAAGAATACGCTCTTACACGAGTACGTATCTTTCGTATTTTTTTATTTATTTTTCGTTCCCAGTAAAACACACTATATCAGCTGGCGATAGGGACAACGACCACGAACAAGACGCCTGGTAACCACTCTTAATCACGATTAGCTCCCAAAGAAGAAAAAATTAAATTCAAACTTCGGGACATATTCGTCAAACCGGGGGGTGTGCTGTCGCTGCGCATATAATTACTCATACACCGTATTATGCATTTATTGGAGTGCGTTTGAATGAGTGCGCGAGTCACTTGTTTGGACTCACAGGTTCTGCCTTTTTCCCCATCGGTTTTAACGAAAACTAGATTGTGTCTACGAAGGGCTAACAGGCCCTATACACGGGACCAATGGGTTCTGGAGCAGTGAGTTTTCCCCCCCTCGATTAAGATATAACAAAGTGAAAGATACACAAATGTGAAACCGGAAACCGATTTTTTTCCTCTTTTCATTTCGTTATATTCATTCAAAAATGATGGCGTCGTCATCATCGTCGTCTTTAACAACATCGTCGTCGACGTACTATGCAACGAACTCAACCTTGGTGATGTATTACATTTGGACTATAGTCTGGCTATACTATACTTCAATTGTTTCGTTTGTTTATTGTGATTTGGCTACAAGTGCAACCGTTCCAGCTGCAGCTCCCATTGTTGCTATTGACACAGGTTCTCCTGTATCCAACACGAATGCACTTGCTGATGCTGCTGCTACTACTAACGTTAATGCGTTTACATGGAATCGCTCAACCACATTGGATACATATTCCCCCCCGATGCTCTCCCTAGACCTAACACAAAAACATATACGATCATCTAGAAATGGGGAGTTTCCAGCAGGACTAGGCTCATCTAGACTGCCTCGCAGTTGGAATTTAATTGCAACTCCACAGGATAGACAGGATATTTGCGAATCGAATTGTAAATGCACGAAGAACAACACGTTTATAACTATTAACTGTGATTTTAGTGCTAATAAAATGGTAAGTTAAAGAACCCTTCTCGGGATTTGAAATGTATTGTATAATATATGTTTGTTTGAGCAGGAAGAGAGGTGCATGATCGTCTCTTTACGATCATGTCACGTACTGAGATTTCAATTATTACGAGTATATTGGTATCCGTAAGTTACTCAAACACACAACTCGATGGTGGCAAGAGTTTAGTTTTCGGATTCTTTTTTGTTAGTCACGTTTGAGGCCACCTTAAAGTGAAGTAGGAAACGTGTGGTATCGTGGCATGTCTGTGCGTGGCGAATATGTTTCCCATATGGTATCAGAGCTGTTTGATTGCTTTTAGGCAGACGAGCCGGGAAATTCTTGGGAAAACAACAAAACATTCATGTGCACACGCGCGTGTCCTTTTGAGGAGATCTCTTATTATCTACTCGTATGTATCTATCGTCCGTTTATATTTTACATACAATACCTACATACTTTCAAAATTGAATGTCAAGTAGGCAATTCAAAATGAATTGCAATTCTTGTGTTTTTGAACGGTTTGTTCGGCTATGGAATGAAAAGCGGAAATGACCTTATCAGAATAAATTTTGCAAATGATATAGCACTACTATACCAACACATGTGTGTTGGTTAGTGATTTTTGATGGCGATGTGGATTTTGCCAAGGACCATGAATTTACATACATACATTTTATCTTTACATATACATATGTATGCGTGGCACATAATTGCTTGATTAGGTATAAGGCAACAAATGGCAGGCAAGTCGAATGCGATAAACAGAATGGTATCGCAAATTACTATTGTTTGAAAAAGTTAGGTTTTTAAAATTATATTTATGGTCTAGCAATTGATACAATTCACGAAGTCACTGTTTGGTGCTACATACTCGTAGTTTCCAGGCATCGTGATGACTTGATTGTTTTAAAAGCGATGAGTAATTTATTCACACATCTGTACCACTGTTGTGAACATTATCAATAGTTGACTTTCACACACAATTTATGATTTCTTTTTTGTTCAAATAAATTTAGCATTCAAAGAGGCTTCTCCAATTTAAATAAATAAATGTCTTAAAGAATTGATATAATCGTTAGAGGCAAAGTTTGGATATTTATGTACAATACTTTGGTATCTCTAATTGTTTCTCGAGTTATAAGAACGTTTTTTTTTTTTTAGCTTATGATCGAAAAGTCTATTGTTGAAAATTTACGCATTTCAGCTGATCTGGGGAAAGATTATTTAGTAAAATTATTGGTCACTTATTCGGAGAATGCTACAACATGCCACGGATAAGACTAATAATGTTGGCTTAAACTGTTGTCCGAGTGTCAGCATAAACAAATGACTTCACGTAGTCCTGATAATCGTGTGGTGTTAAATTCAATATAGGTAACCCACTTAAAGGCCGACTGACTGATATGTAGCACTTATAAATGGCACCCATACTTTTAAAAAATCTTCATCGATTCTGGTTTAATAATGACCTTTTTGACGGTCCAATGAACTTAAGGATCTTGTGCTCAGATTAATGTCAATCTCTCCTGTTACAAAAGGTAAGGTAAGTAACAAGCACAGAGTCGAGTTAGCTCGCAAAGGGTCTGCTACCGATTAAGAGCTGGCATCGAGTATCCACCCTGCAGTTTGAGACTCCAAGTGGAGCTAGCGATATGTGAAATAACGTTTTCACCTCTGAAATTTCTGGGCATTTGCGGCCGGAGTTCAAGAAATGCTAATTTAGCAAGATCCTCTTGGAGACAGAGCAAAACTATCAATCCTAGTTGTATGTATTCACATGCCACAGTAAGATACATCCTTCCGTCGGCAAGTCTTATGCTGCATAAGTTACAAATATTTTCAGAATTGCGGATACAAAATGGCTAAGATCCATTCAAGGACCGACATTATGAACAAATCTCAATTAATGCAAAGGGAACTATCAAATAAACATATACCGCAAATAACCAATAAAAACCGACCGCATTCCCTGCTCACAGCGAATCTACATAGACATACATAAGGTACTCATCAGTCCATCAAACATAGTACGACTTCCTGGCTAAGATACTCGTATTTATGTCACTGGATAATAGATTATTTTATCCAAATGAATCTACTCGTATAACTGCTAAAAACTACTCGTACATATTTGGAAAGAATTCTACGGACTGCGATTTTTGAAAGACTTAAGTATTTATTGAAAGAGTTATGCTCTTATTAACATGCAGATAACATAATATCCGCATATCATGCTAGACAATGACTTTAATTGTACATTTGTATTTCTTTAACCTGCCATTTGCAGTCAGATCTAAAGTCAGAGCTAAAGTGGACAAATGTTTCCACATATTTAAAAAAGTTGACTAAAATTCAGCTTTGTAAAGAAAAGGGAAATAATTTGTATATTTTTATATTGTGCATTAAATGAACATTTGTTTTCTTCAATCAAATTAAAAAGAGATATTATATCATACATTAAATAACACGGGGTGGCCGTGGTGTAGTGGTACTAGCAATCGCTTCTCACTCGGAGGGCCAAGGTTCGAATCCTACCCATTGACAAGTTTTTCAAGTTTCTCATTTGTGCAATTGGAACTCAGACAGAAAAATTCTGCGTGTAAAGGCATAACACTGACATGTAGATTTGGCTGTGGTAGAGTTTCAAGCACGAAAAAATAGTGTGAATTATAACCTTCGAATCACTCTGAGTGAAGAAAAACTCTCCGTCCTACTCGGACTTCCACCCCCTGGAGAGCGAATATCGAAACCAAACACACCTGAGTTTCAAACCACTACAAAAAACCAATTTTCCTTTCCCTCCTTCTACCTTGCCGCCCGCGCCGTGGCAACAGTAAAAGGGTATCAACCCCTTAGGCACGCATAAATTATAAAAAGAAAAAAAATATTGAATTCTTAGACTTGGCCAATTTCGCACGTTTCAGGATAATGCTTGTGATTCAATATTTGGTTCATAAGTCTTTGTTTTTTCTTACTTGTAAACAACGCATTGGCATACTTTGTACCAAATTGTGAAGAAACTGCTCGGGAATCCGACTCCATTCCAGCTCAATTCGCCGCTTCACAATTGACCAAAGATTCTCAATTGGATTGAGGTCGGGGCTTTGTGCTGGCCATGTCATCATCTGAATTCCTGATTTCCGAGCCATTCCTTGACAATTTTAGAGGTATGTTTGGAGTCCCCATTTTGTAGAAAAATGATTTCAGACTCCCTGTAGCCAGTTGTTGCTAAAAGTTTTGGTAAATTATTTTGTAAAATGTGAAGATATTTTTCTTTATTCATTATTCCTTCGATTTTTACTAAACGTCCTAGAGAACTCCAAGAAAAACACCCCCAATGTTCATGAAGTGGCTCTCCAAGACGAGACCAATAATACGTTCTGTCATCTGTTCCTATTCGATTGACCTTTGTCCTGTCAGAACAAATTACTTTTTTCTATTGGGTAATGGTCCAGTTTTTGTGACTTTTGGCAAAATTTAACCAGGCTTTTAAATTTTTCGCAGAAAATATAGGTTTCTTGGGTTTCTCCTTCGCAGTTAATCTAACTTTTTTGAGAGCTCGGCGTACAGTCCATTCACTAACTGGCTTTTCTATGTTTTGTGATTTAGCCCCGCAACTTATCGATTTTCTTTCCATCCTTCTTGCATCCAGGTCAAAGAGTCCTTTTTTTCTAAGGGGAACTTCGATATTCCTACTTTGATTAATATCAAGCACTGAAGTTTTTGAAATCTTTGATGTTTTTGAAATTTCACGTGATGATTCACCACTTTTTAATAAAAAAAACCACTCTCTCCGCAACTTTTTTGCAAATTTTCTTCATTTTAATTATGATCCACTTAAAGATCTCTTAGCACAATCAATTCTCTACAAAAAGTTATCAACAAATGCAATGATGTGAATTGTTACTTGTGAAATTACATATAAAAACAAAAATATATTAGAACGTGGGAGCCGCTCTTATTGGAAAAAAACGGTATTCTTACTCGCTGAGAGTAAAACGTGCAAAATTGGACAAGTAGGACAAAATTTGACAAATATTTGTAGGTTCATTAATTTCAATTATTTTGCAGTACATTTTTTTGTTGTTGCAGAAAATATTAATCGATTAGTAATAGATAAATTGAAAACATAAAATAATTGCTTTCTCTTTAAAATCGTATATTTTAGACAACTTTTTCTAATAAATTATGTCACTGTATATGTACTCGTATGTACGAATAGTTTCCTGCAAAAGACGCTTAGATAAAAAGTTTAATACTGTATGAAAGGGTGAACAGAAAATCTAAGCAGTACAATCAGGGAGGTAAATATAGTAGATGAGAAAACTTTGAGTTACCAGCCACCCACGAGAAAAAAAAAATACTGCTGGGCGATGAACAATGCATAGAAAATAGGAGATAGAGGAAACACAATCTTTCGAAAAAAAAAACGTACTGAACAGAATTTAAGAACCGCACCATAGCAACAACTTTTGGGGTGCAGAACAAAATAGTATTAATGATTTTAATAATAACCAAATCAAATTTAAAGGACAAATGCTTAATGGACATGAGTTTTGATCGCTGGATCAATGACATACTCGAAGTTTCTCTCCTTGGTCAATAAAAGGTCAGCGTGGCAGTTTAACTCCAAAGATACTCAAATCTGGGATGATGCTTTGAAAGCAGCATGCGCAAAATAATCAACCGACTGTGAGAGGATAAATATATACCCGTTGACTAGAATATCAGTTCTACTAAAAGAAATGTGATCCTCTATCCTGCAGGTACTACCAAGACATGTCCCTATTAAATGTCTTAAACTCTTTTGGCTCAGTTCTGGTCACATCAACTATAATCCAAATTTGCACAAATCTTGTAAAAGACCAATAAATTTCATATTGAGTATATACATAGGGGTGGGCGTGGTGTAGTGGTACTAGCAATCGCTTCTCACTCTGAGGGTCCAAGGTTCGAATCCTGCCCAAGGCAAGTCAGTTTTTCATTTGTGTAATTGGAACTCAGACAGAAAAATTCTGCGTGTGAAGGCATAACACTGACACGTAGATTTGGCTGTTGTAGAGTTCCAACCACAAAAAGCTAGTGCGAATTATAACTTCGAATCACTCTGAGTGAAGAAAAAACTCTCCGTCCTATTCGGACTCCCACCCCTGGAGAGCTAATATCGAAACCAAATACACCTGAGTTTCAAACCAGTACAAAACAATTTTCCTTTCTCCTCCTCCTACCTTTCCGCCCCGGCAACAGTAAAAGGGTATCTAACCCCTTAGGCGCGCGTAAATTATAAAAAAAAAAAAAAAAATACCAACTTTTCACCAATTTCAAGGCCGTCTTTGGCAGCAACCTTCGTCTGGGGAGAGGGAATATTTGATTTGTATTATTCTGTACATCCAGCGGATTGAAAAGGGTGGTTTTTTAAGCTTTAGTGAGAGTTTTTTGTTTTTTTTTTAAACAATAACGATGGAAATCGAGTTTGAATCAAATATCTTTCTGCATTATGAAGAATGATTCATGACCTTATGTTGTAAATATCATTGTCGGTATATGGTGTATGCAGTACGAAATTTGTCTACTCGTATAGCCATTGTCGATTATGAGAACCAATAAAATCCCGATCCCAAAATCGTCTTAATTCCATTCGCGATATGAATGGAAGACCGATTTTCAAAATAAATTTCAAAAATACGGAAGCATTCTTCTAATGCAAGTCTAAAAACAATATCAAAAATATCAGCATGGTTTAAAGCTGTCTTCATTAGAATCTTTATCAGTAAAAAATATATACTCTTTAGCCCCTTTAAATTGAAGAAAAAGCGAAGATTCGGAAAGATGAAACATATTTACATATGATAAACAAAGATTCAACTTCTTATCGTTTGTGGAAACATATTTCCTAACATACGAGTACGTTGTCCATCTGGATTTCACCTAATTCGAAGTAAACATTAGCCCCACAAACGCAACTAAGTGAAGATACGACAATAATTGACCCTAGCACGATGTTGCTGTTTTAGTTTAGCAAAACTCTTGCTGGACGAAGATCAGACTTTACAAAACTGAGTTATCTTACCAGGCTACTTGAGTACGACTAATTCCTATGTGCGAGTAGGGCAAATAGAAGCTATACTTAAATATAGATGTGGTCCAAATTTTTTATTTTTTTTTAATTTAGTGGGAGCTAAAGCCCCCATTTATTTCGCATAATGCAAGCTTAAAGTAACTTAAAAACTAGGACTTAAAAACTAACAAGAGTTAAGGGTTAGGAAATAAGGGAATGGTGGAGGAGATAAAATTTAAGAGGAGAAGTGCTCAGGTTAAAATCAAAAAGGGGGAGCTTTGAGTTGACCTTACGGAGCATGCGGGAGATTGGTTCGTTAGAGCCATAAGAGGTGCGGTGGGTTGAGATATAGAAGAGACGAGGACAGCGTAAATTACGAGGAATTGTAAAAAATTGTAAAGGGAAGCGCAGTCCACAGAACCGGAGAGCAGTCGATGAATGAAGAGAAAGTCAGCTAAGTCTCTGCGTTTTTCGAGGGTATTCAGGTTAAGAAGTTTGAGGCGGTCGCGATAGGGATGTAAGATAAATGGTTCACTCCAGGGTAGTCCACGAAGAGCAAATCGAAAAAAACGACGTTGAATGTTCTCGATTCGGGATGTATGAATTCGCTGAAAGGGGGACCATACTTGGCTGGCATATTAAAGGTGGGGCCGGACAAGGGTAATCCTTGTCACACAAGGGTTGCAAAAATCTTTAGACCAACGTTTGATAAAACCTAGCGATGAGTTGGCTTTAAGGATTATCTCATCAATATGCGAACGGAAGTTTAACTCTCAATCGTATAAAATTCCAAGGTCGCGAAGGGATTTAACCTGGGATACAGGTTGGTCATGCAGAAAATAAGGTCGAGAGGGGGATTGATTGGACTTACGAGACAAAGTCATAGATTGGCATTTGGAGACATTAAGTTCAAAGTAATTTTTTAGACACCAAGTACAAAACCTATCGAGGCCTTCTTGAAGGAGAATAGAGTCTTGGGGTGAAGAAATAGTTTTGGAGAACTTAGTGTCATCGGCGTAAATGGATACGGAGCAGTGTTTGATAATATTCTCAAGATCGTTTATAGTTAAAATGAAAAAGAGGGGACCTAGATGGCTGCCTTGTGGGACACCAGAAGTGGATAAAAACGGGGTTGAGAAGGCTGACCTAAAGCGAACGCTATAGTAACGGTTCTTCAGATAAGAAGATATCCATTTTAACAATATGGGGTCAAAACTGAAGGAGGACAATTTGAAATTTCGTTGCCATTTTCTAGGGCTTAAAGCGCAAAGGATACGTATTCAACTAAGTTTCTAGTAGTTGATCTACCTTTTAGAAATTCGTGCTGACTAGGTGATATAAGTGACTTGCACTGAAAGCTTCGAACTTCATATAAACAATTTTCGAACATTTTAGGTATGTGAGAAGGCTTAGCAATGGGACGGTAGTTGGTTACTTCATTCTTTGATCCCTTTTTGTGAACCGGGGTTATGAAAGAGGTCTTCCAAACTTGGGGGAATTCTCCTTGTGCGAGGGACAGATGAAAGAGGGAGGTAAGTGGGTGCGAAAGATTGGAGGCACACTTTTTGAGAAATATTGCTGGGAGCCCATCTGAACTGGATACAAATTCATCATTGAGATTTTATAACTTTTCTTCGATAAGGGTGGATTCTGAAGGTTGAGAGAGAGAGGGGGCCAATGGAGAAATTGGGAAGGTACTTGAAATAGATGGATTCGGGTAGGAAGAGGTTGTCTGCAAATGACTGTTTAAAAAAGTTTGCAAAATAGTTGGCAATAATATGTGGATCGGTCGATGATATATTATCGAACAAGAGAGAGGAAGGATAACCGTCTGATTTTCTTTTGTAGTTGACGAAATGATAAAATGTCTTAGGATCGTTGATAAGGTTGGTTTGCGCTGAGAGAGGCAGTTATAGAGCTGGGTGAATTGCAGGTAAATTCGAAAATAGTTAGAGTAGTCATAATAGGAATAGGTGCGAAGAAAAACTGCCCATAATTTGTTTCTTTTGCTTCGTAAAGAGCGAAGTCTTCTGTTGTACCATGGAGGGGAAATAGATTATGTTTTGTGCCGTGAAAAGGGGACGTAGAGAGAAATGGAATTAAATATTTCACTGTAGAAAATGGAGATAGCATCAGATAAGGATAGGTTGGTAAAATCAAAAGAACATTTGCTAAGATACGTATTGATTTTGCGAAAATTAGCTTTATGGAAGTTGTAAGAAGAGATGGTAGTTGAAGAAGAGGGCTGGGATGAAGAGTTATGGAAAAATGAGAGAGGAAGAGGGGGGCGAAAGTTGTCGACAGTTGATAGGATAAAGGGGCACAACATTACTGTGGAGTTAATAGGATCACTAGTGGAAATAAGGTCTAGTTGCATACCGATAGAATTAGGGACGGCACTTACTTGGCACAGGCTTGAGTCAGTTATGCTATCAATGAAAAGACATTCCTTGAATGAACTAGCGTTTGACGCGGTAAAAAATAAGTGATCATCCGATGGAATCCACTTTAGCAGGGCAGATTAAAGCCACCAAAGATACGGATATCGTTGATGGAATCACTTAGGTCAATTGCTTTAATTGCAAGGACGTATGATTCAATAGGCTGAGCAGGGAGTACATAAGTACATAACGTACAGGGACCTATTGGGAAGTGTTATTTTAATTGAAACAAAGTCAAGATTAACAGAAGAAGAGATAGCGATGAGAGCAGAGTTGAGGTTATTGTGAATGGCAAGTAGGACACCTCTACATGGAGAATCAACTTTAGGGATGGCAGGATCATTAAACATAGGGAAAGGGTGATCGTCATCTCGGAAAATATTATAAGAAGATGGAAATAGCTCCTGGCTCTTTATGTCGGGGATCAGATTGGTTTCTGTAAGAGCATACACGTCGAAAGAGAGATCGTGTGATTTAGACAAGACAGCACGAGTTTTAGAGCGCAAGCCTCATACGTTTTGGTAGTAAAATGTAAGAGGTAGTTTGTTGAGTGGAGGAGTAGGCAGTAGGTAGATGAGATGCAGGCAAAGAAGGCAAGTTAGGAACAAAAAAATTTGTCGTGGTCAGCTCGGCTGCGCTGAAGGTGAGAAACTCTTTTAGAGTGTACATAGCTGCGGAGAGCAGCGAGATCATCCGCACCTTTTGAGGAGGTGTGTCGAATATTTCGTGGTACCTGTTGTAAAGCTTTCTGAGACTAGTTATATCCGTAGGAAGGCCTTCCTGTTGGATGGAGCCCATGACACTTGTTTTGGTTTTTCCCTCAAAGCAAACAGAGTCGGATTTGTCGTAAAGATATGCGTGAAAGAGGCGTATATTTTCGTATATCTTTTTATTCCTTAGCCTACAGAGCACGTAACGGCATTCTGTGGTGTCTATATTCGTGTTGGATGAGTTAACAAATAACCATTCGAATTTAGCCGGTAAATTAGTTTTGAAATTCCCTTTTGTTTTTGTGGTGAGATGGTGGGAATATTGTGATGCCATACCTCTTTTTGAAAAATTCGGAAATCCAAGCACCATCTGCATAATTTGGAGCATCTTTGATGAGTAGGGTGGGGAACATCTGATTCGTTGTGCGGAGTCGGTCTAGCCTGCTTTGCCATTCTGAAGGTGTCCACGTCGTGTTAAATTGTGTAACAAGTTTCTGTGGGGCGGCGACAGGAGGGGTTGGCGTTGAAGCAATTATATCACCATTCGATTTTTGGATCGATGGGCTGGTGCGAGGATTTGGAGCTTGAGTTGTCGGCACTGGATGTGGCAATGATTCGGATTCAGTTTGTAACAATTCAGCCAAAATTGAAGTATTGTACCTGTTGTGCGGTGGGGAATGGGTTGGAAGACCATCAATTTTGTTGCATACTGTTCCAATGAGATTTTCTAAATCATTCAACACTGTTCTATTCGTGGTGAGCTCGTCATTAAGCTCACTGATTTTATCGGATACGGGATATGGACCCGTAATGATTTGAGAGTTGGTGATTGTTTGTTGCAGGTTCGAGATGGGGATTGGATGCGGATGATTGGAGATGAATATCGATGTCTTCCCGGAGAGAGTTGATGGAATTACATGTATTCTTGTTTGAATCCAGCATTGCGGTTGCGATAGATGTAAATTTACTTAAGACTGTATCAAGGTGGCGCTTGTATGTTTCTTCATTTCTAGATCTTGCACTTTCTGGCTCAATTAAACGCGCAACTTGTTTTTCAATGCTATGACCAAAGTCTTCCGCACATCTTACACTTTGTTCAAAGATTGATAGTTTGTCCGTTATCAGCCTGACGAGTGACTTATGGTTGGATTCATTGGAGTTACTGAGGCACTTGATCGCAAGGAGCACATGTGAGAGAGAAATACTAATACACTCATCACAGAAGAACAGTAGTTTTTCGGAGAACTCTTTAAGGTAGACCGTGTTTCCTTTATTTAGGCCGACACAAATAACATAGCATGGAATATTTTGCCGCAGATCCCCTTACAGGCAACAAAGTCAGCATTATTGTCGTTAATGGAGCAATTGGTTAATCCACAAGAAGACATGATGAAGACCAGGAAAACAAAAAACAAATTGCGGAGAAAAAAATGAAATGAACAGACTAGTAAGTCAACAATAAAAAAACGTAACGGCGCGTCAGCGATAACAATTATTGGGTAAGAAATTAGGTTATTAGATTGATTTACAGCGAAATAGGAAATTCACAAATTATGGAGTAAAGTAAGAGGGCGACTGAATACAGCGGCGGTTTAAACTGAATTGAAAAGATGTGGATGTACGTACTATACGCTGAAAATCCGAGATAGATATGTTGTCGTTTTCAACAGATGCCACTAATTCAACTTATGTTAAAATATTTTTCTGTCCATTCTGTCCGTATATTCTAGACATGATTTTAATCAAAAAAATTATGTTTAGATCAATCACGGCCCAATGACGATTATCGTTTATCTCAATTGATCAATGTGCTTAAAATTGCATAATTTATGTCCTATAAAAAATTACTCGTTCGCCACAACAACTTCCCGGATGTATTAAAACTTATGACGTACGAGTACTGATATTGCGTGGTCATGTAAAGTTTCCGCTAATCTCAAATTGATGCCAGTAAACCACAAACATTTTTGTTGCATCTCTGCACTAACGTCGTCAAAAATGTAACATACAAACATAGTTGTATTGCAAATTTTCTTAAGGGGTTACATATGTTACGTTTCCGCGCTAAAAAAAATCGATTTTTTTTTTCATGAATAAATTCTATATTCTTTTGTAATTCAAATGCTGCAAGAATTGTTCAAAAATTCAAATAATTAAGAAAGTTATGACCATTCGACGTCGGACGGGGCGGAGCGCTCATTAGGGACATGAGCAGCTGCGTGCCTGCTCTGCCTTCCTACCTTCTCTAATGACGGGTCAGTGCACTCGCAAATATTTATACCTGCTTAGCAATAGATTTATACCTTGTATAAGAATATTAGAATTCAGAATATTCCAGAAGGCACTACTCGAGCACATTTTCAGTTTTGCGTTCGAAGCCACGCATGCAAGACAGACTGCAGATTTTGCATTTCATTTGCGTTTTTCTCGAAACAGTGTTTTCCGAGTCGGTACCAGAAATATCTCTTGAACCACTCGATTTGCATGCCATTTCGCACGGATATTCTTAATACCATTATCTAGTCTCCTACGTAGGATTTTTTGATATCTTAATTTTTAGATTTGTTATAAATAAAAATGTGACTCGTTTTTTAGTCAAAAATAGCCTCGTACGTTCAAAAAGCTGCCATTTTGTTAAAAATGGAAATTTTTGAAAACGGCTATGATAGAGACTAGTTTTATCCATCTACTTTAACAGGTTTTTTTTCTTTTGTTTCAAATGAAACCTACCAGAAATATTCCTGGTACCGCCCAGCACGTTTTTGAAGAGAGGTTTCCGGAGATGGGCGAAATCTACACTTTATAATTGTTTTTCTTCAATTGTTAATAAAGTTTTGTATTCGTCAAGGAATACTTTATACAATGTATATCTTACTTTTTTTATATTAATTTAATATCGTAGCGAAAAAAAATCTTGAAAAACGCTCCGTTTTTGAACGGAGAAACGTATGTAACCCCTTAAGAAATAAATCTCGCAAATTTTTTTTAATGTTCATGATTGAGGAGTTCAACGTTTTTTATAATTTATTGGAAGTAAAATAATAAGTGAAAGTATGCATACATACTTACAGGAAGTGGGTTTTGTAGTCCCTTGATCTACTCTAAGCTACTAAAATAGCTTCCGTGCTTCCCTTCCTGATCGGAAAATCATCCTCAAATTTGGGTCTGCTAAGAGTTTTGTTCACTTTTAATCAATATTTTTTTTAGGTTAAATAAATCCTGGTCCATATCTTTTCTTCCAATTGCGATTTCAATTTCAATTTGAAGAACAAGAAAATGTCTGTGGCGATCTTGACATCATTTTCAGATACGTAAGAAATATTATATTTTTTTGTTTTCCTACTGAAGTAAACAAGTTGTATACTGTTCATGAAAATTGTCCACGCCTGAAAGCAATTAATTGTATGGGTAGACGATTTGCATCTACTTTCGCGGACGTGCAAAACAGAGAATTTTTTTGAAGAAAAACACATGGCGCTACTATACTATATACGTACTTAGTTTTTCTAGTTTCTTTTCAATCATTACGGTTCTCATTTTTGTTTTCAATTGGTGCGCTAGCAATTTCGTTATTTTTTTTAAAGTTCTCATGTATCAAGCGAATACTACTTTCTTATTTTTAGAACAGCCGACAATTAGCAATATGTATGATTCCACATGTAAATATTGGTTCTATCTATTTCCGTCCTGGAGAGCCCAAGAGAACATACTTATTTGAATACTTTAAACGATTAACGAGAAAGATTTCAAATCAACAACATGTGCATGAGTTGTAAATGTTTGTTGAGATTGTAAGTACGAAATGACGAAGTTGGAGCTCAAAGAACTGCTGATTTGATTTTAAATTTTCTTTTGGATTCTGTTCAAAATTCTTTATTTTAATTGCATCGTATTCATATTGAAATTATCTCTCAAAAATTAGTTTGAAATTCTCTAGTCATCGGGATGGCTTCAAGAATTTATAAAAAAGGAAGGCATACACATGTACGATATATGAATCCATAATTTTAAATCCTATACTAAGAGATGATTTCCCTATGTTCTAGTTTTAATAACACTTGAGTACCTGCATAGCAAATAAATTCTTTCCTCATACATTTGTTCCTCAATTCAATTTCGTCAACTGTCATTAATAGTGGCACCTGGTAGTGGTTTCTTAAAATGTGCCTAGATGACCAAGTGACTATAAATTTATGAGCAATCTCAACAACCCGACAATCATAAATTCGGTGGTTGTAAGCAAATGTATGCATTGCCCTATTTTACCTTCTATTGAACATGACATCTTTATGCTTACGTGGTAACAAATGTGGTATCGTTGAACTATGTATCTTGTCATCTTATGCGGTATTTTTTTATTACCTCTGGTACTTCTTGGAAATGAAACCAGACCTCTGGTACCACGTCAGAGTCCGATGAACTCATCACTGTACATGCAGCATAGACTGCCTCATCGTATCGAAAACCTTTTAGACTTGAGTTTCGACTCAGGTCACCTCTAACAACGCTACAGTTTTTGAGCTTGTACAGTATCGTTAAAGTAGAGACGTGGGTTTCGTCATATATTACGGTATACCAAGACAGTATTTGACAAAGTATAAGCGGTTTAGGGAACTACATACATATTTACACTCAGTCGGAAGAGTTTTGCACGCGTCTAAAACATTTCCCAAAAGATTTCAATGATATGAAAGAAAGATATTGCATGAAGAATTTTGACTACAAGCTACGATAAGTGATACAAAACCTACTTAGTAGGTGGCGGTGATGTTATTTTGCAGGACAACAACATTCGATTTCACTCCTTGCTAGGAAAGCTTGCGTCTGTCTTCCAAGCGGGAATATACGCGATCCCGCAAAAAAATTGAAACATTTGCATCTGTACCGATAGCCAAGCTTAGTGCCTTGCTAAACCCCCTCATGACCACCAAGTTTGTTTGAGAATGTAAGACTTCACTGAGCGCAGTCGGAAGTTTTGTTTGGTTAACAGGTCATCACCGATGAACTTACTAGGTGGAGTGAAAGGTAACCTCCTTGGGAATGAAAAAAAATTGTTTTTTAAATGTTTTTTTATTTTATTCAAGGGGACTATACCTTTTAGCTTGATAGCTTGATACTTATTCCAGCGATTTTCCAACTTATTGATCTCGTCCAAAAAGTAATTTTCCGGAAGGTCTGCAAAATACTCCTCCGTTGCGTCGATGATTTCAACGCGTGAGCTGAATTTTTTATTGATGAGCCATCTTTTGAGGTTTGGGAAGAGATAATAGTCCGAGGGAGCTAAATCGGGCGAATACGGTGGATGCGACAGCAATTGGAGCTGTAAGTCATTGATTTTAGCCGTGGTTGCGATGCTCTTGTGCACCGGCGCATTATCTGAGATTGTTTTGCAGCGATTTCGGCCTTCAATCGCTCCAATAATGCACAGTAATACTCGCTGTTGATGGTTTTTCCTTTTTCGAGGTAGTCCACGAAGAGTATGCCATGACAATCCCAGAAAACCGACGCCATAACCTTTTCGACCCATCGAGCCTCCCTCGGCCATTTCAGAGCACTCGTCCCGGCTTCAGTCCATTGCCGGGCACTCATTCTGTTCTCTGGTGTGTAATAGTGGATCCAAGTTTCATCAACAGTTACCAATCGACGCCAAAAAGTCCGCCCGATTCCGCATCAGCAAGTCCAAACACTCTTTCGAAGTGCTCTCGCGTTCGTGTTTTTGGTCAGGAGTGAGCATGCGCGGCAGGATAACTTTTTCATATGCAGAATATTGCGTGTGCGCTCAGTACTAATCTTTGTGGTATCTGCTAGCTCGCGCATCTTCACTTTCCTGTCAGCCAACACCATTTCATGTATTTTTTTGACATTGTCCTCTGTTACCGCATCGGAGGGCCTGCCGCTGCGGACTTGATCGGTGTGGAGTTGCGGCCACCACGAAACTATCGAAACCAATATTCGACGGTCTAATCTGACGGAGCATTAGTCCCATAATATTTATCCAACTTTTCTTTTGTTTTCTTCGCCGTTTTGCCTCTCAAAACATAATGTTTAATGAGAGAACGAAAATTGATTTTGTCCATACTCAACATGATGTCAAACACGTCAACAACAATCAGCTGTCAAAACAAAACTAAAGACAGTATCGCACCTAAATTTGGCATGTCTGCCTAATTATGAACGGACTTCAAGGCACCATAACCTTTTTTGCAGTAGCAGCGTATTCTGGCGGTCAAGGAGGTTACTTTTCACCCCACCTAGTACTAGGCAAGGCTCAGAGGAAATTTTTTTGAGCTCGGGCTTACGTTAGGACTAACTACGAACTCGATTAGGCCTTTCATTGACAGTTGGGTCTAATATCAGAGCATTCTTGCAGATGATAAAACACTTTATGTTGCTGACAGGCCAAACGAATGCTTCCCGACGTCTCTAAGAGGTCAACGGCTTACTTGCTATACTCATGAGAGAAAACTGCAAGGTGCTTATGGGCGTCGCGATGAGGAAGAATGCTTTTTGCTAAGCACTTGCAATTGCTGGCCATAAATGACACAACATTCTGCGACGCTTGCTGCTAAAGAGATGACAACACCGCGGAGCACTACCACTTTCAATGTTAGGCCTACGCTTGCTCCAGGCTGCAGGTACTCGGTGCTGATGTGGTGGATTCTTGTACTGTAGGCACTTTATCACTGAAGCGCATACTCGTACAAGCAATACAGTCGTCTAATGCTTCGTCTGGGAGCTCTGTTCCGACAGGAAAAAAAATCCTTGTGTTACTGGCAAAACAGGTAGACATCTGAAAATTTAGAACTACTTGATGAATTCATACGAAATTGAAGTCAATAAGCCAGATGTTTCGAATAAAATCTATTACATGATTACCAGTCTAAACTTTTGCTTGTTTAAAAAAAAATAAAAAAATACAAAACGTGGATATATGTAATTCTTTCTCTAAATCTGGTGGGTTTTGTTTTTCCATCAGCGTGTCTGTTTGCTTTTTAAATTTTGTTTTAATTTGTTAACTTAATTTAGCTACATTGCTACATTGACAAAATACTCTAAGTTCCGAAACATTTTCTATAAAGCACCACCCTGCTGCACGCAATAGGAAACCATGCAAGTGTGACCACTCTCATATGAGACAACTACGAGTATTTCACTATCTCATTTGATTTCGACAAAAACTATAGATACTGTTGTATTATGTTGTATTAGTATGTATTACATACATACGTACTACATGTAATAAGAGTGGCACAAATAATTGCTAAACTAAGTCTTGGCAGCACAAATTTAATTTATTTTATATTTTCTCATGTGTGTAGCAAATAAACACCACAAAGTTCAATGTACAGATAAATTTACATACTGCATTTATGTATGTACAATATATTACCACAGTGATTTCCCATTCGCCCTTTCTCCCATTTTATCAACCATGTTACACTGGTTCTTTGACTTTGCTTTCGCTTTACTTTTTTCTGTCTCCATTCGGCTTTTACCACGTTGGTTATGTTGGTTTTCTTTTCTATTTCCCTTTAGTAGTAACTATCACTGTGACATTTCAATGGGACTTATAACTCAGATTTATAAATACAATATATTTATGCCTAAGCATAATTTCTCGTATTCCATTGCTGGTTTAGGGGTTTCATAAGATATAGTAAAGCTTAGAATCAACTGTTATAACCGGAAAACGCATGCAAAATAAACACAATAATATTCAAATCTGCACCGGAGATGTTGAACTATTAATGTCCCGCGTGCAGCCGAACAACTAGTGGAGCCTTGGATTTCTTGAAAATACGGACAGACATAGACAACAAGTTTTGAGCTCTTGATGGACTGAGCGAATGTCTAACGACAATTTTTATCGAGGTTAAATTAGAGCCTCAGTAAAATATCCGTTCACACCTCTATAGTAGAAAGAGCCGATTTCGCAAAGAAAAATTATACCACCTTCTCGAAAGCCATCAGCTATGTTCTTAAAATAATAAAATAAGAAAAAAAGAACGTACAATACGAACATCCTTCATAGGATGCTCGAAAAGTGTAGGCTATACGAAACTATGTCTGGGATTTGGTTGGGGTTAATTGGCTTTATAGCAACTTGAAATGTAATCAATGGATAGCATACGACATCATATCTCAATATTTATTTATTTATAATTAATAATTAATCCTACGCACAAATTAATGTTAAAACTAAATGCTGTTGAAAAAGCATACCTTAGGTGGACAAGGATTTGAAAAGCTTTTTAGATTGGTCTCTTGGACGGCGTAGTAAAGAGCCACAATAGGTTTCATCACTGGACACCCTATCATAGCACACCTGCTCAAGCGTACAGGAGGGCTGTACATTTACTGCTATCCTAGAAGATACTATATCACAGTGAACTTTACAGCTGTCTTGGTGTATCGACTTTTGTGCTGATAGCTGACAGCTATGTAGACTATAAAACTTCAAACGCCATACTTAAACTCTATCAAAAGCAGGTGATATCCTCGATCGCGTCGAGAGAATGTTCATCAGTTTAGTGACAGCGAACCAGGTATCTTAGCTGGGAATGGCCGAAACGACATATAAGGCAATAGTCAGTAACGCTTCGACCCAAGATTCTTGGATTCTAATCCATAGCGTGAGCCTAGCAAGTCGAGACAATTATCTTAGGACAAGCGCAACTGACAAGTTTTGCTACATGTTTCATCCTGAACTGTAGGGTCATTTGCGTAAAGGCTGACTAATTAATATCTGAATGTTCAATGAGTAAAGGCAGGTGCCCACCGTTAAAGAACAGTGTGTCCTTCTTATTTTGAGCAAGCCAATAAGATGAAAACGTAGTAAGACTAGGCTATGATTGCACTAGAACCACTACTCAGCGCCATTAATTTATTTTTGGTAGGTTGGAAGCTTTTGTTTTACTCCAACCCAACATTTTAGTCACTTGACTTCCAAAAATATTGTAGTTGTATGATTCTGATAATTTAATTTGGCATAAAAAGGCTGAGTTTGCCGAAAAAACATTGTATGTTACATTGTATGAATATTCATAAAACACCAAAAGTAGCTACCAACAAAATTTACCTAGTAGGTAAGAGAGTTTCTCGAGATTAATCGTACCTAAGTAATGCTAGGTAATGGAGTATGGTGGTAGATAGTTTACCTACTTTATTCACTTTTTATTGTTATATGTAAAAAAAACAATACAGAACAGCACTGACAAAACGGACGAAA
The DNA here is from genome assembly GCA_949129095.1 of Volucella bombylans. NCBI lineage: Eukaryota > Metazoa > Arthropoda > Insecta > Diptera > Syrphidae > Volucella > Volucella bombylans. The sequence goes on from OX422143.1 coordinate 158,319,149, forward strand.
TTCAAACTAATTTACATCTTCCAGAAAGTAAATTCAGACGTAACTCTTAAACCAAATATAATAACGCAAGTTATTTGATATTTGATATTTATTGAATATGTATAATTTCACATTAAGATTACAATCTTATATTTTGTGATTGGCTTCAAAATACAAATAATAATACAAAGAGTAAATAATTACATAAAAGTTACATTTAAGAAGTTAAGTTAAACAATTTTATGTGTTTCCGGCCAGGAATTTAAAAAGATCAGTTTTAAAGGTGTGTGCGTTTGTGATTCTCCTAAGTTGAATTGGTAGTGAGTTCCACTGGCGGGTGACATGGACGAAAAATGTACGCTCGGACTGCAGACAATTAAATCTAGGTTGAATTAGGACAGTCGTTCTTTCGGAATTGGGAAAATTAAGTCTATTGTACAAGTAGTCAGGTTGTTGAGATTGCATGGAGCAGAATAAGTGATATATGTATATGTAATTAGATCATTGAATCTCAAGCCTGTTATTTGCTTGGAGAGGTGGGATATATGGTCGAAATGTCGTTTATTAAACACATATCGAGCTAGGTTATGTTTAATTTACGTTTTGTGTTGTAATCAACATTGCAAAACACTTTACGTATGTTAGGATTGGCAAGAGTAAAGCTTTTAAAAATAGCATTTTAGTAGCAGTTGGAATAGATCTTTGCGAACACCAAAGTAATCGAAGCCCATTATAGACTTTTCCAACCGTTGTTGCAATATGATCACTCCAGGTAAGGCTTTCATTAAAAACAAGACCCAAGTTTTTAGCAGTACGGACGTATTCAATAACTGATGCTCCTAGTCTTATCGGAGGAAAACTGGATGAATTTAAACGCTGCTTATATATACATAAAGTTTTTGACTTTTCTGTATTTAAGGACAGGTTGTGCTTTAGTGCCCACTGCTGGATAATATCTAAATCCAAATTAATTTTCTCTACTGCATTTGAGATGTTATTTACCGGGCAGTTCAGGTATAGTTGAACATCATCAGCAAACATGTGAACTGAGCAATATTTGACCATTTCAGGGAGTTCGTTAACATACATTGAGAATAACAGTGGGCTAAGGACAGAACCTTGAGGAACTCCAGCTGTTATCTGAAGGAGTGAAGATAGTCGGTTGCCCACTGCCACACATTGCTGACGGCCGGTTAAATAGGAGTACAATAATTTTACTGCAAATGGGGAGAGTCTGAAGTTATTCAAAATTTTATTACACAGTGCAAGGTGGTTAACGGTGTCAAACGCTTTTGAAAAATCAAGCAGTGTTAGGAAAGTACAGCAGCCTTTGTCCATAGCTTTACGGATATCATCAACAACAAGCAGTGATGCAGTTTTGCAACTTCTTTTTGCGCGAAAACCGGACTGGATGGAGCTTAAAAGATTATTTGTGAAAAGATGTGTTTGCAGTTACTTAAGCACGGCTTTTTTGAACACTTTCGACAAGAACGGTAAGATGGATACAGGTCGGTATTCAGTTTTTACCCGATTTGCTTTGGGAATCGGAAGTATCTTGGATTTTTTCCATAAAAGGGGGTATTCACAAGTGGTAAGAATGTTATTGAAGATGTAGGTAAGGTGTTTCAAAATACACGGAAGAAGGAGTTTCACAAACTTTGGATTGATGTCATCCAATCCTATGGCATTTGACTTTACAGATAGAATTGCTTCAACTACATTTTCATCGTTTAAAGCATTAAATTGAAAGAATTGCTCACCGTTAATAACATCCTTCATTTGTTGGCATGGCATTTGGTGTTCAGTGTAGGAAGAATTCGAAGACACTGCAGCAGACACAAACTGTCTGTTAAGCATGTCACAGTCTACATGAGCAGCTTCTTCGAATTTTTGTTTCCCGTACCCAAGTTTACGTAGCTTCTTCCAAATATCTTTTGCTTATTGATTGTTAGGACAGAGAAAGGTTTCGCAGTGAGCTCGTTTCGCACTTTGTATGCGTAAGGCAACCAATTTCCGAAGTGATTGGTACGTTTCATACAGCTGCTGTAACTTATAGCGTTTCCATCGAATATATGCGCTATTGCGTTTTTGAATTAAATCAAGAATTTGATTGCTAAGCCTAGGTGGAGAATTGCTTTTAACAATCTTTATGATCAACGGAACGTGTTGGTCAAAAAGTGTCTTTATGTTATACATCAGGAAAGCCACTTGCTGTTCAATAGAAGACATAAGGTGAACTTGCTCCTATTTGACGTTAGCAATATCGGTCTGTAAGCTTTCATAGTTGATGTTTTGATAGTCTCTAAAAATAATTACGTCTTGCTTTGAACCAATTGGTATGTCATATGTCAAGTATATCAAGTCATGCTTTGAAAAACCTGAGGCTGTTAGCTGACTGTAGAATACAGCTTTATCAGTATTCCCTACAAAGAAAACATCTAGAAAAGTCGCTGTTTCCTTAGTAATGTGCGTTGCTCTCGTGGAATTGACTGCGATAAGCAGCAACGCCTCCTCTTTCCCGGCCAATTCTATCAGCACGGAAAAGTTTATACCCCTCAACCTTGTAGGCGCTGCTGGACATTTCGGGTGAAAACCACGTTTCGGAAACACAAATAACATCAACCTTAGAATCTACAAACAAGAGACGAAACTCATCCAATTTTGGCGCGAGGCTTTGAGCATTTATATGACATATATGTAAGCCCATTTTCTGCGAACGCAAAATTCGAATCATTGGATAAATACCACTACCCGTTTCACCGCCAGAAAACCTATTGCTATGAAAAACATCTGGTAGCATGGATAAGGAAATAATAATAAAATAATAAAATAAACAGAGAGTCACAAGCGCAGACACTTACAGAGGAAATAACAAGAGAAAACAGAACAAACTTGATTAAGATGTATAGGATAATAATTTAAGAGTTATAGGGTAATTTTATATTAATATCACATATATTCCTTAAGAAAACATTTTAGCAAAAATTAAAATATGAAATGACAGCTCCATGGAGAAACTTTCTCGATTTTATATTGCCCATAGTTCCAAATTAGTTTTTTGTCGGTCGGAGTTTCTAATATTGCACGCTCTTTGCCACTATTCAAAAATTTCCTGATTCCTCATCTCACAAATCTTGATAAGTTCTAGATGTCCAATCTTCTTAATTCTGTAGTTGCGATGACAAATAGCTTTTATTTTTGGTTTATAATTTCACCATTCGGGTTTCCCAATAAGGACTATACATGCTTTCAGTGGCGCCGTCCTATTGAAACCACGTCTCGCCAATGTTGAGTGCACGTAATTGCGGCCAAAAATAAATTTCCAACATATCCCGATAGCGAGTGGAAATCTGTAATGTAAGAAATACTCCCCATTAACGCCGTCGGCATGAAAACCATACCAAACAGTTAAATTTTGTGGATGTAGTGAACTCTTACGAAACACAAGTAGCCGTCCAATAGCGTATATTTTGCTTGTTGACAAAGCCATTTAGCCAGAAATGATATGCATCATTAAAGATGATTTGCGCTCATAAAGTTGAGGCCAGCGACTCCGAAGTTTGGTAATAAATTTCAATAATTTCTAAGCATTGCTGGTCGAGTACTGAACCGTAACTAAATGGTAGACATTGGCAAGCAAAACAGTAATGGCAGTTCAAAAAAATATTGAAATATTGTATTTAAGCCATTGATATGTATCTAATATAATTCTAATATAGATTCTGTCCGATTATAAAGAGGTAGGATGGTAACGAATAATATTTTAAACATTAAAATAATAATAAACTTTTTGACTTTTTGATACTTTTTAATACCTCGGCCGACTCCAAATGACAGGTGATTATCCGTTAGAAACACATCAGGAGTCTACAGAGGATTGAAGAATATAAAATCCAATTTATTGACCAACATAGGCTGATTTTCAGCTAAGCCAATTTTGTTAATCTTTTATGCAATGTCTCGCACTACTGTTGCTTTTAATACATCGTCATCCAGCGTTTTCAGTTTTCACGTGCTCAAAGATGTTATTTTGGACTGAGTGAAAATCGGATATTTAATGTCCTAACACAACGACTACCCGTCCCACCATAAACATTTCTACAAATATGTATGTATCTTTCTTCTAAATATCGACATTAATTAAAATTATACAAAGCTAACTAAGGCAACAAAATGATTAAATGCCAATTACTACTTTTAATTCGATTATATATTAGAAAAAATGATTACCCACATAAATCGTAAGCTCCTTCCTCTATTTCTACCATGCATAATTTGAATACTACAATTATCTGACGTATAGCAAGTCAGGTTAAACCTAAACAGATTTGCGAAATGAACAAATGTCAGATATTTTAGCTTGTTATCTTTCCATTAGTAAACTGACAAAAGCCCAATTAAGTTTCACTCACTGCGATAGCGTGTTAATCGTCACAGTTTTAGATCAGTATTTAGTTATGCACGCATGCATGCTAATGTCACTGTACCAGACAAGTCACAGACACATCAATATTTGATGACATTTACTCGTACTTCATATGTCACAAATGTTCGCATGCAAATATACGTATGTATAATACATAGGTACGTTTTTCAAACAACAATGGAGGCTTTTCCACTCCACCCATTGTAAAGATTTATAAATACGAATGACATCTCACGTTTGCCATTTCACACATCTTCCTTTTTTTCTTTCCATAAAATATCAAATTTCTCTCAGCACATTTTGAAGTTTGAAGCTCTTTGTTTGATTCCTTTCAACTGACACATGCAAACTCGAAGCCATTTTCGAACAATGAAATTAGTCATAAAAGCCAATTTCCCTTTGAAACTTCTACTTACTTATTTGAAGCTCGAAAGACTTCATTTTCTGAATCACAATTGAAGTGATATTTTCTTCTGGGACATTTTTCTTAATTGACATTTTGTATTTGTTTGACACATCTGTCCAAGTCAATGGTTAATACTTTAACCCCAAATGTAAATAATGTTGTGTTTTCGAAAATAATCGTGTGAATTAGTTTGTGTGGGCGCCGGGTTACAATTAATTTGACAAGAGAGGACAGCTTGCCATGATAAATATCACAACTTGATTGCATCAATCAGATTAAATAAAAAAATTAACAGAAAATTATTTCGTTCTTATTTAAATCAAAGTGTTTATCTCATTCGAAAAGTAACTATTTCGAAATTTTGACATTTACAAGATATTTCACACGTCATTACCTCCGAAAAGTATTCGTAAAATTCCAATTTCTCGAAATACCTTTGAATCCACAGTTGTACAGTTTTAGAGACCTAAAGTTCTACACCTTGCCACATCACTGTGGGCGGTGTTTTGGATTATTTTTTTTGTAAAGAAATACACATTCATTAACAACATAGGAAAATCCATTTTAATTGTTTTCATTTTTTCGATCAAGGCTGTCGGATGCGATTCATCTTCGAATGGATATAAATTCCTTTTGTAAGAAAACCACAGCACTGAACAACTGCTCTAATCTTCGAAATAAAAATAAATTAAAGAAAAATCCCAATGAGTTTATAAATAAACTACATATGATCTGCAACATTTTGTGATTATTTTGCAATAAAGATCTTGGCTGGAAAGATTACTAAATGCTAAATGCCACACCGTGTGGAGCAGTGAAATACAAATGTTTCCCCAGAGAGGCGTAGTGAGGCTCTATGGTATTTTTGATGCTAGACTGCAATATAAGATAAATAAGTTAAAAAAAAAAATTAAATATTTGTCACCCAGCGTAGCTAGTCTTTGTCTTTTCAAGAGATTCAGCAAGATTCTCTGGTCAATGTGGTTGTAAACTTTACCATATGTGGCTTGTATTCGTAGGATGTACGCACACAAACGTTGACTTGGATAGTTTATTTTTCCTATTCTCGTCTCAAAAGCACATAAATATCTTTTTCCGTCCGACGATCGACGAAAAGGAAAAAAAAAAGACTTTAAGACTTCAAGAATCCAAAATGGAATAAAGTAGATACTTCACCGATTTCAGCTGTTTAAAGATGCGCTGCTTCTTGTTGTTGTTATTTTGGGGGTTTGTAAGTATCTGTTGTTGGGTTGGAGCTGCGTCGATTTTCCAGAATAAAATGCCTTTTTTCACAAATACAACCAGCGGCGACTACGATCCAAAACGGATACGTTCGCACCCGTCTAATATTCTAATTTTGGACATCATCATCATAATCGGAGAAGGAGGAACACAAAAAAATTCTTGAGGAGGATCACTGCGATCACTGATCTCAGATTGAAAAACGAAAGTGGATAACATTCTCATGTCTCTATCACCTACTCACCTTAAATTTTAAAAATAAATATAAAAACAACTTCCGGCCGAAATTTAAGTATATTTTGGAATCTTAATTCAAATAATTAATGCCGAGATACCTTTCAGCAAATTTGTATTTTTCCAATGGAAAGAAAATTTGTTCTTCTTTCAGGAATACTATTACTCGTATAACTAGAATAGTGCCTCGCATACCATAATCAAAAAAATATAAAAAGTATATTAAATGATAATACGAATTAAAAAACTATAAAATAATTTAATTATACTTAGTATCTAGAAATTAAAAAAAAAAATCAAGAGATTTAGGAGAAAGAAACGACGTTAATGGCTCATTTGTGAAAATCAACTTGCCAAGGGACTTGTAGCGCGCGTAACCTATTTACAGTCTGACCTACGTTAGTCATAAAATTTATTTTCGGGTGGGGTAAATTAAACTAAAAAAAAAAAATAGAAAACCATAAAAAATAAAACACTCACTTACATCGAGTTGGTCGTGAAACACTTTCAAATATGAATCATATGGATGTTGTGTCGTAGAAGCATCCTCGTAAGTTCTATTTGATTTTAGTTGCAAAAGTGTCGCAACAAATTTAATACGACATTTTCAATTGATTTTTTTTTTAGGAAATGCGTTTGCCTTGATGTCTTAAAATATCCAGAAAACAATTTATATATGATACAGATTTATGATTTTGAAAAAGAGTATTCTTAAGTTCTTAAAGTTATAATTTACAGTCACGGTTGCTTATAAAAAACTTTTTCAAAAACGAAGTCGCTGCGGAAGTAATCAGATTATTGAATACTTGACTAGAATCTGAGGTAATCTGGGCCTTAATCAAAACATCTCTCTCCATTTAGCTCAGTCTGCGTAAACTTCCTCCAGTTTCGTATCCCAGGTGGGTGATGTTCTTTTCCATTTAGGGACCGTTGTTTCTTCGGAATGGACTCGAGGACTCTCTGTGTTGCAAGGTTGTATTTAGTTGTATGGCGTTCATTTGCTCAAAATGTCCTACCCATCTGATCCAGTATATTTATATCTTGTTTATATTTGATAAAGTTAACGCCGTTAAAGCAATTAAGGGCATTCTCATCCATTTTTGATTAAATCTACGATATATTGTAGGTCTGAGTTTCTTCTACAAATAGAAGCTAAAAGTAGTCATTCTTTATTTGAATCAGTGAAATCCAAAAAGGACCGTTACTACACCAAGTTATAATTGCTATTTATGATGTAGTGTGTTATCAGTTGGTGTCGGATGTCCTTTTTTGATCACATACTTATTGTACTTTATCTTTTTCACTTTTGTTTGTCGTTCGTCTTCAGCAAAGGATAGAGTGCGTCTTTAATAGTTTGAGCTTATCGTGTAAGTTTTGAGCATGATATTACATGGCAGCGTGTCACCTTCTCCAAAAAAATTGTTACGTGAAAGGTTTTGAAACGAGACTTTGCCATTGCTATCCTATACATGCAGACAGGTTTGGCAACAACGTCAAAACTTTACAAGGCTCCATACAAATATCTATAAATATGCTTTTATACTCCACAACACAAGTACATACTATGAGATATGTGTATGCGTATCGGTTTTTTTTCTGAAAGCCATATCAATCAAAACTACGGATATCATAAAATGAATTAACAAATGGCGGCGATAAAGAGTTTCTGGATGTTCTGCAGGATATTCCGTACTGTACTACATCCCCATCCTCATTTCTGTAGGATACTTCTTGAGCTTTGTGCCCTTGACTTTTTTGGTTTTTTTTACTGTTTGGTTTACAGAAGCACTTCTTCATATTTTTTTTTGAAGGTATAATACTCGATATTCCTCTAGTATTCTTTGTTTGTGAGCATATTGCCAATGTTTATCAAACCAGGGCTTTTATTGTGAAGCCAAAAATACTCGTACCTGATGTGGAATATAAAGCTTTGGGGAAATTCAATAGGAAAAGTCTGACCTTGAGTCTCCATACAGTTCCTCGTTTGTGTTTCCGCATCCATGTTTGTAAAGGGTGGTTTTTTTTATAGGTATACAAATTCAATATGGGTGGCGTGGCTCAAGTGGTAGTGGACTGGCTTCTAAATCGGAAGGCTCGGTGCTCGAATCCCAGCCTCGACCGAAAGACATATTCATTTGTTCAGTTAACGAAGATCAAGTAAGACGAGTAGTTGACTAGAAATCAACAACAAGCCAATCTCCACTAAGAATTTAGTCTCCCCATTAAATGGTGTAGCGAAATAACCACTGAGCCCAAACATCTTTCTTTCTCTCTCTATCCCATTTTCCAAAACACTTAACACGTGCTCAGGCACTTTAAGTGTATTCATATCCACTTGAGTGTTAAGTTCTTTTTAAAAAAAAAAATATATATATATATATATCAAATAAAAAAGTTGAAGCTAATGTTAATGCCTATTACTAGCTCGAATGCAGCGCAATCGTGAAGTCCAATTTTCGACAACTTTATCGAGCAACTGGGTCGGTAAATCAGCAATAATATGACGAATGTTGCCTTCCAAATCGTCCAACGTCTCTGGTTTATCGGCATAGGCTACTGACTTCACATATCACAAGATCGTGGAGGACAGTTCACAGGTCCATTATGCGAAATTATGCGTTCAACAAATGTTTCCCGCAATAAATTGATGGTGTCGCGCGCCGTGTGGCATGTTGCGCCATCGTGTTGAAACCAAAGCTCTGTCACATCAATGCCATTCAACTGAGGAACGAAAAAGTCAGAAATCATGTTTCTATAGCGCTCTCCATTGACGGTAACATTCTGGCCGGCATCGTCCTTAAAAAATAATGGGCAGATGATTCTATCAGCCCATAAAGCACACCAAACAGTGAGTTTTAATGGTTGTAAGGGCGTCCTGACAAAGGCTTCTGGGTTTTCTCCACTTCAAATTCGGCAATTTTGCTTGTTTACATATCCATTTAACCAAAAATTTTGCGTTGAAAATGAGGACCTACGACGCGTATAATGGTCACGCGGTTCCAATTCTTGCACAAGCTGGATCTTATAAGCTTTTAAGCCAAGATCTTTCCGTAAAATCTTCCACAAAGTGGATGGGCATAGCTCCAATTGTTGTGCACGATGGCGAATCGACTCATTCGGATTCTCCTCAACACTGCTCTCCACAACGGCAATAACTTCTTCTGTTCGCACTGTTTGTCGTCTTTGGGGATGCGTATTATCCACAAGAGCGTTCCAATATTTCTTCGATTTCTGTTTTGAAAAATACTAAAGAATCGTAGGTTTTGTTTCAACAAATTTCGAATTTTAGAAGTTTACATTTGTTTTCTTATTCGTTTGCACTGGATAATAGGTTTTGTATTTTTGTGGGCGTTCCATGTTCCCTTAATCTCTCTTTTCGACTTAACATGTTTCATTTCGCAAAAAATATTTTTTAATAAGTCTTCGCATCTAGAGAGAACTTAACGATTATTTAACCCATTTACAAAGTTACTAAACTTTAACCTAAAAATGATACATTTGTTAATATACGTAAGGGCCATTTAATAAATTATGGGTAATAACAATTAAAATCAACTTCAATGCAAGACTAATTATTCTTTAATTACAGCCCAGGCATTGATATTAAGATAGATACGTTCATACATGTAATTTAATAGCATACAGGTAAAACGGTAATTTGGGCTTCGTTTGAACCTAAGACACTTTCAATATTACAAGAGTTTTTTTTTTTTTTCTGGAAAATTGCGCCTTAGTCAATAAATGTCAGCTATTAAAGTTGCAAATCTGCTTTCATGTTCTTTATTTAATAATTTAAGCCAACTATCAAATATTATTAACGACAAAGTTTCGGTTTAAAAAAGTATTGTTTAAAAACAAAAAAAAACAAAGCGTCATCCTAAATATTGCGCAGTAATTATACTTACATTGTTTGGAATATTTTACTAAGTATCTCCATGTTTTATTTAGCTTTGTTATTAATAATTTAAATCTGTTTTTACTATTTTGCTTTTTAGGTCGCTTGTCTGTGCTTCGACTATGCTCCTATTCTACTGTTTTCCGCCTGTTAATGAATTGTGGGGTTATATCTTCTACCACACGAGCTCTAGCCGCTGCTTCGTTCGGATTTAATTCAAAACGCATATCATCGGTTTTGTATTTTTGCTAGACTTCAGGCTTTGCCTTTTATCCCTTACCGCCATATCCGTCTTTTTCTTTCCATTACATAATATGTATTATTAGTTATTTGGATCCGGACATCCAAAACAATTGACAATTAATAATTTACGCGGCAACTGGATCCAGTTGCTCACTCCAAGATGGGTGCGGCCCTTGTCACTTATGCGCGTCACCAAAAGTGAGGTCTTAATCTAATTCGTCATCCAACCGGTTTGGAATGGCAGCGTTTATTTTACGTTATGTATTACAGCTTAAAAAATTCCTTATTACATATATTTTATCTATTTAACGTTACACCGCGTCTCCACGAGACATCGCTGGTATTAAGAAAATGTTCATGAAATCTAAATGTCCAGTGGAGACGGGTAGTTTGCAGACAATAAATATTTCAAGAAATAAATATTTTTATTCAAGACATCTCTGTAGACAACAACCCTGACATTTTTTTGACAGCGCTTGTCAGTTTAACTTCGAAATGTTAATGTTGGTAGAAAAGAACAAGAAATCTACATCTGAACCGCCATTTTTCTACTATAATGTAGTTGCTCACCAACCAACTTACACTCACAGAATACAATGTTATGCAATAATTTGCCCACCTAGGTTAAAAGAAAAAATGTCAGACGAAATGTCTGAAATTTAGTCGAAAATATTTGTGTCTCGTAGAGACGTAACTTTTACTCATACTTGGAAATCTTTGAGCATAGATGATGAAAGTCTTATATTATAGAGCTTCCTTTACCTTAGCCTTATTACTCCATTGCGTTATTATGCACTTAAGTCATAGAAACAGCAATTGACTTGTCGAGAGCTTGAAGGACACGCGATCAATAAAGGTTTTGGTGATTGATTGCAATGGTATTTCTAAATTATTGTGCCATCTATATATATCTATAGATGTACTTTGGCTGCAACTAAGTATTGGATAGAAAATATGACATATTAGCCAATATCTATAATATGTTACATACTGAATTATTGCCTTCGGTTGATCGCAACATATTGAATTTATATGGTTTGATGTTTGATCAGCGTTATGTTACTTTGTGAATATTAAAGTGAAGAAACCGTGTGCTATCTATTGTGACATTTGTCCCCCGATTCACATTAGCTGTTATTACTAGACCTGTAAATTAGGTAAGTAGACGTTATCCATGACCGGTTGTGATCACAGAATAACCCATCAAACCAGTGCTACATCCTTTGATGGCTTCAAGTGCCAAACTTGTTCAAGAATGCAAGGTTTATCTTAACGTATTCTGAAGGCTGCGTTCGATATGACTTGCTTGTGTCTTAAGTAGCCGATGGATTTTCTAGGCAAAACCTAGAAGATAACTTTTCAGGACTTGAAAATGAGTAAGGATTACATCCGGTTTCTTCTGGACTCTCACTTACAGTTTTGTGTCTCATGGGCACAACTGTGGGTACATCCCCTTAACTAAATTGAAATCACCACGAAGGATACTGCTGGAACAATCTGATTCTTACGTCATTAAATTATCTGCACGCTCTTATAGAATAGTGTTAAAGAAGATAGTGACGCAATCCCGCGTGTTCGATGGGGAAATTGATTTGCAAGGGAGCTTTCTGCTAACGTTGAAAAAAACTTACTAAAAATACTATAATTCTTACAAAGGCCTTATAGCAATTTAACAATACTTTTTGAATTTTCACAATTTCTATGATTTCCGAATGAATTAAGTTTGATCTACACGTCATTTTCGTGTAACGATTATAACTTTTCGGCACCTTGAAGATAATGCAATACAAAGCCGTTTTTTTATTAATCGTCACCAGGGGTATTTGCTTTAATAGGAAACAATGAGCCAAAAAACATAGGCATATGTATGTATATAAACGTCTGAGAAACAATGATAAGCACCTTTGGTATGCACTTTTTCGCTGCAAGTAACTATTAATGCTCGTTCAAAGCAAATATACATTTTCTGTGAAAAAAATTTCAAAACTGTTGGCAAGAGTCTAAAGTACACAAACATTTATTCTATACACCATCAAACTTATTCACATAGCATACTTACTGACTTGAATTATTTATTTGATTACAAACACATCTATCTGTTAGCAACAAGTAAACAAAACATCTAACAACTTCTTTTGATGACAGATGGTTACTTAACATCGAAACGAGTAGTTAGGTCTATTCCATTTGTAAATTTGCACCACAAATATTCTCTTACAACTCTTTCTAAGAGTGAAGGGGAATAATAGCTTTCAGTCATGATGTTTAGAAAATTAAACTAATGAAATAACCAATATCAAAATTAATCTTAAAATAGCTAATTTTACGTACACCGATGACAGTGTTCAGATACGGTACACATTTCAACTTTTCCGCCGGTCTCTCATAATTGCCAAAATTTTGCTTAAAATGAATAAGGTGGAATGAAGTCATCATTAGTTTAATGAATCGTGAACAAAAATATACCTATGTTTGTTCTCCAGAGAGAAAGAGTGTGTAGAGCACAAAACGTTCCGATTTAAAAATTACGTAAATCATTCAACGGATGAAAGGAATATGCGATACGAACACGTTGTATACAGTTCTCTTGTGTTTAGATAATTTCATGAAACAACACAAATTTATGACATCAACTTGAGCGAAAATCTATGTATTTACTTTGGGAGCTACGAGTAATACAATACATACATTCGATCATTTCTTTCTAGCTGTATAAAAGGTGTTGGTTTCTGTGATATTTAAATATTCGTATATTACAATATTTTTTTACGCGGAAAAGTACAGACATATTTATGTATTGTAGTAGCTGATAATATTGCAGTTCGAAGGAAACAAACATCCATAGATGATGAATGGATTTTATGCATGAATGCATGCATGTTACTTGTAATGATGGGTAAATTTCCTTATAACAGAAGTACCAGATGTGATAAGTACAACAATTGTGTATATACTCGTACATACATCAGAGAAGAAAGGAAGTCCGACTACATGCTCCTGCGTGTTTTTAAACATGAGGTAATTGTAACATATTGCCACATAAGGGATTGATGTTCCCGGAGGCGAAATTTATTTCGGCGCTTAAGTAGTATTTAATCAGCACAATTGATTCGTCTGTTTCTCATTATTGTATAAAGACGTAGTAGTTGGTATACGGATTGCGTTTATTTATTGAAAAGTGTGACAAATCTTTGCGTGGATTAGGTACTTAGCAAATGACTTTGACGATTTTTAAGGGAGGCTATGATTAAGCTATTTGACTGGAAGAACCCCATGAAGCTTGTTCAGAAGCTTCAAAATTTGTTGGGACATGCTGATGGAAAACTATTTAGGGATCATCACGTGGATACTGTGACTTATTATTAACTAGGAGTCGCATAGTGGCTTGATCAGTGCCTACTTGTCACCATATAGGTAGGAATAATTAACTAAATTGAATTTTAAGTCGGTTTCAAGAAGAAGAAGCGATCTGAACAATTTTGACCATTAACCCATACAAAAGAATTAGTTTCGCAGATGTATTATCAAAGTATTATGTGTATTGAGTTTTAGATCCCATTTCACAGGCTGTCACGCACGAAGAGAGAATAGCAGATTTCACGGAAGCCGAAGTTAGCGAAGCTGTAAAATGATTGAATCGGGAGAGTGCAGTTGAACCGTATAACATTCTCTTCGAAGTGTGGGTGACAATCGGTTCCACTGTATTAAGGAAAAGCCGACACTAGAAATTGATCTATGTACGAGTAATGTCGTATACTATATACTCTAACCTATAGGCGCAGCCTTCTGATTTGTTGCATGCTAGTTTAAAGCTGATACAGTTCTTTGTTGTACCACCTTCTCAAAACTTCGTCAATGGCAACGGAATCGAAAATTTCAGTAAAAATGTTTGGTTCAAAGAAGCCAAGAGGTTTCATCCGCTATCTTGGATAGGGTCCATGCCCCTGAGCCCTATAACAGCACATCGATAGTGAAGGTAATGCTTCGTTATTCGATAAAGGGATTTGCTACTCAATTGCCTTTTTAGCACATAAAAACAGAGGCGAGCAGTAATAATTAGATTTCACGGTTGATGCCATAACCAAAGTTCATTATGAAGCCTAGGTAGGTAAATTCTTGTATAACCTCAAAAACTTATAATTGACTGTTGTTATTACTAACTATTATAAGATGTCGGGTTTGGTTGTTTTTTTTTTTTTTTTTGTTTAAAGAATATATTTTATTTTATCATACTTTCATTGAACGTCAGACTCATTTCTGATGCTTCTGCCTCAACACTCATAAATGACCAACTGATAGCCCCACGATTTCTCCCGATTATCTAGATATGCGGGAAGCTGTAAATATTTTTAGAATATTGCCCCCTTTCTTGTAATTAAAAGGTTTGCCGATGTTAATTGCGATTGATTTTGCAACGAGAACAGTCGTGGATGTTAATTTATTAAGGGTTCGACTAATGATTTGCTCATAAGGATAATCTGGAACATCTGTGCCAGAACGTTAAATTTTCCTCTTTTTGTTTTTAAATAAGGTGGAACGTGTGCTTGACGTGTGAGAATGTTAGGGTTCGTTACAAGTACCGTTATTTTGTTCTAGGTAATAATTACCATACTGTAGGCAGTTCAAATTCGAACCCTCTTCTTTTACGAATTTAAAATGGGACATAATGTGTCATTGGCAATGAAAAACATTAATGACGCATTTGAGGATGTAGCAGTAAACGAACGCCCTATAAAGTTCCATTCTGGAGATTTCAGCCTCGAAAATGAACCACGTGGGAAGCCGCAAACCTTATTTGACGACGATGTTTTAAGAGCAGCTGTGGATGCGGACCCAACGGAATCGGTGCAGGAGATTGCACAAATCATGGAAGTATCCCCAATGACAATAAGTCGACACGTTTCTCTCATAGGAAAGGTAAAGAAACTCGATAGGTACCCCATGAACTGAACGAATTCCAAAAACTACGGCGCATGGACCGTTTTTGCACTGGATAGTCACCTGTGATGAAAAGTGGATACTGTATGATCTATGCAGTGGTTGGATGCAGATGAAAAACCAAAACACACCCCAAGCTCGATCTTCACGCAAAAAAAAGGTTGTGGTGACAATTTGGTGGACATTGAAAAGACCAATCAACTTTTCATTTCTTCAAGCAGGAGAAACAATAAACGCTATCAAATATTGTGAGGAAATCGCCATATTGCATGCCAAATTGGCTGAAAAGCAACCTGCGTTGGTCAATAGACACGGTCCGATCATTTTGCTTGACAATGCCAGACCCCATACCTCACAAGTAACGGTGCAGAAACTGTTGCAGTTGGGATTTGAAATTCTTCCGCATCCACCGAATTCTCCCGATATTTCCCCAACGGGTCATAATCTTTTCCGCAATCTGGATTCATTTTGCCGGCAGAAGGTCTTCCGGAACCGAATAAAATAAAAATAAATAAAAATTTACGGAAAAATAGTATGGGGTTTTAAATTTTTACTATAAAATCGGACATTTCATGTGGTACAACCCAATAGTTTGCTAATATACATCTGCTAAATTTGATTTGATAACCAATGACAATTATTCCTATCAAAAGTTTATCACTCCAAACAAAAAAATAACATTTATATTCTGAGTTTATCGTCTTTTAACATAACGAATCGAATATATGAGAGAGCCCATACAACACTGTTACTGCAGTGCAGATTAGACGGCAGATAGATGAGAAAATATGTGTCAATAGACGTACTTGTATTTGTATGCGTTATATATTTAAACAGTAATTAAAAAAAAAATGATATATAGTCTGTTATGTATCAAAGACATCTTAAAACTTATACGACTTCAACTTGAACCCATCCACGTCATCCTTGACACAGGGAAATAGCATACGATATTGGAAAGGTGTTAAACATTTTCATTTCATTATGATCTACACCTTATCACATAAGCAAACCTGTTCTAGCCGTTGCAAAATATTTAAACAAAAACATTCACACTCAATTAGCGCTGTTCACTTTTCATTGGAAACCTGAAAATCGAACAATGATACTCGAGTATTTCGCGCGTTAATAACCTGATGTAATAACATTTCCAATTCAACAAGTCACTTGTTAAACAACAAAACGCATTACACCGCAGGTGTGCTTAGATACAAAATAAAAAGAAACAATTTCTTTGCATGTCATATATTTTGCATAAATAAACATGGAGTTGGTCTTGAATAGAATTTGTAATTATAAAAGAAAAAAAAAAACGAATGCCAAACCACTAATTTAATTTTTTTTTTTATAGTATGACTACTCACAGTCATTTCCATATTCCAAAGAATATTGTGAAACATTACGCCACTAAAGTATGCTACTTGTAAAGGGAACACTCTCTCTCCCACAATTAAGTAGAAAAAAAAATCAAAGTTGGTATACTAATGATTCCATAAATTAAGTTGCAGGTTTAATTTTATTTTTAATTGATTTTGTTTCTTCTGATCGTTTTAATGGAATTTAATGGAATTTATCTCTCACACATTTTTTTTTTCGAAATCTTAAACACACGCCTCAAAGTCGTAAATTCATTAGTCCTTCAGTATTTGGGATGGGGTGTTGTTATTTTGGATGTCCCTTGTGGCACACTACACAGTACCTACGCTGCATAACATCTGATTCCCCGGAATAGCATTTTATTTTATAACTTAAGGTGTTTCGGTAAAGGCCACCTGGATGTTGTTAGACTAACGAAAAAGTTGTTTAACTTTAAAAAATGACAAGTGAAATGAACTTTGGTTGTGGGCAAATTCAAATCTTGATAGCTGACTTAGAAGCTGTTGTAACCATAGTGTGGTTATGCTCCAAATTAGTACAAGAAAAATGCGATCATAAACATTCTTAAATAAAGCTAATTAGGAGGCATTGTTTCTTATTCATCAGTGCTTTTAGGCAGGAAAAATATCCCTGAAGTTTACGATAGGATAAGCGATAGTAGAGCGCTCGTTGAATGTTAAGCAGCAGATTGTGAAGAATGTTGCCCTTATTGTTATCGTTGGCGGCGCATGAAATACAGTCTGGAATGGACCTGGAACTCTCCATCCAGCTCGATCGTAAACGAACTCTCCACAGTTATACATGCCGAGTTAGTTCAAGTCGTGCGCCACGTCAGTTAAGGATTTACTCTAGTGCGCCCTCTTTTTGGGATGGATTCGAATATTCTCTACTTTTGATTTGTCCCATGTGTCCAGCCATTATGCTCGTTGCAATCAGACTTTTCTGAGGAAGTTGATTTCGTGGTACAGCTCGTAAAATTCGTTAGTTTAACTTCTCCTCTATGCAGCGTCAGGGCAGTGAAAATTGGGTAATGAAACTCAGATGCAGTGGTCTGGCCTAAAGCTTAATGCGTGCACACGGTTCAGGGATCTTGATCTTGAAGGCATTGTTGAAAAGACTTGCCAAAGTTAGCGATGTCCACTTTCTTGAGGATCAGGCAAACAATGCTTAGGTTGGGGTGAAATGATGCATAGTCTTTTTTCCAGACATCTTTCGTTGCTTGAAGCAGCTCGCGGGAAGACCGTCAGTCTTGATAGCTGGACTTACATAAATTTGGTATCTTTATTTCATCAAAACGGAATTATTATTTTCCATCGTCCAGATTGAATGGTTCATTGTACCTGACAGCGACATTTTAACCAATATCGACGTTATATAGGTACACTCTGAAGGAATATTGTTTTGGTAAAACTTTCAAACCCCATTCTTGCGATAGTATCTTCCTGTTCTGTATGTTCTCGAGAGCGAACTTTTACTGCTCATTCTTTTCCTTCATTGTTGTTCATTCTGATTCTTCTGCCAGCAGCGGTCGGTCCCATTTTAGGCCTGCCAAGAGAAAAAGACGTTTGACAATGAGACAATCGTGAATGTTGTTGTTGATTACTCTCCCATAAGTAAGAGCACTGATTTAACCCAGAAATCAAAAATCAGCATCCGATTTCATGATGCATGATTCCATTCTTCAGTTACTACAAAAATCGTATAGCCCTAGGTGAGAATAAGACAAAAGACTTAATTGAATATCGATTATTAAGGTCTAATACAAATTTCAAATTTCTTAATCCAGACCCACCAACCCCTTTTCTTATCCAACCAGTCCAATCTAAGAAGATGGCTCCTTTGTTTCGTCTATCACGTACTTAATTCCTCCACCTATTTCCATCACTGGAACTTTGTCAAGAATAAGAGTGCACCGAGCACGCCTTCTGGAACAACTATAACCTCCGATTTTTTCAG
This sequence comes from Volucella bombylans, assembly GCA_949129095.1. Classification (NCBI taxonomy): domain Eukaryota; kingdom Metazoa; phylum Arthropoda; class Insecta; order Diptera; family Syrphidae; genus Volucella; species Volucella bombylans. Next base: position 158,337,845 of record OX422143.1, read on the forward strand.
TTTTATCCGTTATCCAACATTACGTACAACTTAATGCGCAAAAATCAGTGCTCGGATCTTTAAGTTTTCTAATCAGCACAGATTGTACGAGTATACGAGTATATGAGAGTTAATACATTTTTATAGGTCTAGGAATGAGATAAAAGGCGTTAATTTAAATCTTCTTATGGGAACACATCTTCAAGAGATTGTCTGTAAATACTGTTTGTCACATCATGCTTAGTGGATATCTGCTCTAAAACGCAACCAGTCTCAGATAAGATAACAACTCAGTAGAAAGGGATTCGACTGATTCAACTAGTGCTTAAAGTCGTCGATATCCAGAAGTGATATTTAAGTGGTATGTACTCGTATTACTGTAGTTTAGATGCCGAAACTTCCCCAGTATAACAGCACTGGCTATATTCCGCTAAACTTATCGAACATTCGGGTCAAAATCTAACAACGTGGAGACTTCATATGCAATATCAGTTAAGCTAACCACTTCAAAATTATTTTTGAGAACACAAGACTTCTTTGAACACACTTGAAATTCATTGAGTATTGTCTCGAACCCAGAAAATACGAGACCGATTATTAAAATTCTAGGCGCTGATAAAAGGATGGACTCTCAGGACATAAACCTGCGGTAGGACAGCAGACGTTCTCGGTCAGGGCTTTCACTGGTAGGTGGATTTATTTTGAGCACAAGCGTAGAAAGATACATGAGACCAGCATATACGAGTAGACATAGTCTGTTTTTATATTATTTCTTGTAGTTTTTCCGTAGAAGAAAAACTACAGACTACTACTACAGAAAAACTATTGGTATCTTAATGGGTGCTTCATTACCGTAATGTACTGAGCATAATTGTAAAAATTTCTGTTATGCAAAACTAAATATTTTTAGGAATACAGCTGGCAGCTGAATATAGCATATGTACGAGGCGTGTTCAGAAAATAACGGGAATTTTTAAATTTCGCGGGTGTCAAATTTTGTTTATTATGTTGGTATACATGTCCTTAAAGTATGGTAAAATTTTCAGCTGTATTCATTGTTTACTTTGTCTGTGGCAGCCGCTAAGGTTAACATGTTTTTATGAGCCCGACGATTTCCGTTTGTTAAAAGAAATGGATCAAAGGATTTGTATCAAATTTTGCGTAAAAAATTAAATAAAGTTAACAAAGTGTGTGAAATGTTAACAAAGGGTTATGGTGAGTCTACTATGAGTAAGACAAAAGTTTACGAGTGGTATAAGCGTTTCCAAAATGGCCGTGAAGACGTTGAAGATGACGAACGCCCCGGACGCCCCAGCACATCAATAACCGATGAAAACGTAGAAAAAGTGAAAAAAATGGTTATGAACGATCGCCGAATCACAATCAGAAAAGTCGCTGATGATGTTGGCACATCGATGCCATGAAATTTTTCCGAATGTTTTGGGTATGAAATGCGTGGCAGCAAAATTTGTTCCAAAATTTTTGAACTTTGAACAAAAACAGCGGCGAATGGAAGTTTCTCAGGAGTTACTAAATGAAGTTAACGCCGATGCTGAATTAGTGGAACGTGTTATAACAGGTGACGAAACATGGGTTTACGGATATGATGTCGAAACTAAGGCGCAATAGTCCTAGTGGAGGTATTCTGGGTGGCCAAGACCGAAAAAAAGCGCATCTGAAAGAGATAAAGAAAGAAAGAGTATTGGAAGAAGCGCTGGCACAAGTGCATAATATCTAATGGATACTATTTTGAAGGCGACAACATTAATCTAGACGAATAAATAAATATGTTGTTTTTTTTCAAAAAACTAAAATTCCCGTTATTTTCTGAACAAACTCGTTGCCGGGAGTTGCCATAATATTGTGAATGGTTGAGTTCACGTATCCTTTTGATCTCCAGGCCAGTCAACAAAGAGTGCATTGGTAGATGCGACAATTGCACAGCTTTGAGATCAATGATCAAACCAATTCCATCAATATGACGCAAGAAAAATCGTACACGTGTGCTAATTATAGATTGTAATAGGATTATCAGACAAATGTATCATGTTAGTCTCTACTGTAATCTTCACGTCTTAATGTTATTGTACAATGGCTTATTAAAATCAAAGCTGCAGTATGGTATTTCTTGCTGGGGTCGTACTTACTTCAATAAACTAGAAACCATATTAACCAAACAAAAACATGCTATAAGGTTAATGCTAAAAGTTAATCGCAGAACACCTCGTTTTGAACTATTCAAAAGCCTGGAAATTCTTCCATTAAGGCATCTGTACTGTTACAAAATTTTCTTTCAAAACTCCGGTTATTACTATGTTAGGTTTCATGAAAGTCATAATTTACGCGGCAACACTAGGAACTTCGTATCTATTCCTTCCATTTATAAAACACACTTCTCGCGTTTTTATTACGTTACCGCGCCTCGGTTATTTAACTCAACAATCTTAGGTGTGAGAGAAAGAAATCAGTATTTTTAAGATACGAGTATGTTAAAAAATGGTTTTTCTCTTTCAATCATTGTTCAATAGATTCCAATGTTGTAATCTTTTTTATTACTTTTTTTTTTATAATTTACGCGCGCCTAAGGGGTTAGATACCCTTTTACTATTGCCAGGGCGCGGGCGGAAAGATAGAAGGAGAAGAAAGGAAAATTGGTTTTGTAGTGGTTTGAAACTCAGGTGTGTTTGGTTTCTCTGTTTGCTCTCCAGGGGTGGGAGTCCGAATAGGACGGAGAGTTTTTCTTCACTCAGAGTGATTCGAGGTATATCACAGTATTTTTTCTTTTTTTTCTGTGCTTGAAACTCTACAACAGCCAAATCTACGTGTCAGTGTTATGCCTTCACACGCAGAATTTCTGTCTGAGTTCCAATTACACAATGAAAAACTGACTTGCCATGGGCAGGATTCGAACCTGGACCCTCCGAGTGAGAAGCGTTTGCTACTACCACTACACCACTATTAAACTCCTTGATTATTAACTGTTTTCACCATCAATAACTTTATAGTTAATTGTTCTTTTTGTTTTGAGCAGTACTCTCGCCTCTTGCAATACCAATAGATTGTGCTAAACTATTTCTTGTCAACACAAAAGGGTTTTCCAATAGGAACTTGACAACATTGAATTTAATTTGTGAACGCACTCTTTCACTAACCATAAAACTTTCACTGTCAATTTATTCAGTAAACTCAACATTTTCATCATGGTAAAGTACACGAGAGCTACGTCTGCAAATTATAAAAATTTTCTACCGAAATTCGGAGTCTGTGACTGCAACTTTAAGAGCGTTAACTCCAATTTTCTGTCGTAATTCTCACCCTAGTAGACAGGCAATAACAAGTTTAGTGCACACATTTGAGTCTACATATTCGTTGTGTGATGTTGCCGTGTCAATGAGACAACGGGTTGGTCGAAGTATCGAAAATATCGCTGCCGTTCAGGCGTCCGTAGCAAACGATCCAAATCAGTCAATTCCACGGCGTTCTCAAGAATTGGGCATCGCTCAGACCACTTTATGGCGTATTTTGCGTAAGGATCTTGGTTTACACCCACACAAGATCAAGCTGACTCAAGAATTGAAGCCGATGGACCATTTGAAGCGACGTACGTTCTCCGATTGGGTTCTGGAGAAGATGCGCCAAGATGATGAATTTCATCACAAAATCATTTTCAGTGATGAAGCTCATTTTTGGCTCAATGGGTTCGTCAATAGGCAAAATATGCGTTATTGGTCGGGTGAAAATCCACATGTGCTACATGCATCACCACTTCATCCACAAAAAATAACTGTTTGGTGCGGTTTGCATGCCGGCGGCGTTATTGGGCCATATTTTTTCGTCGACGATAACGATAGTCACGTTACTGTGAATGGTCAGCGTTATCCGCCATGATCACCGATTATTTTTGGCCCGATTTGGAAGATATGGACTTGGACAACATGTGGTTTCAACAGGATGATGCCACAAGCCACACAGCACACGTTACAATCGATTTATTAAAGAGTAAGTATGGTGAGCGTGTTATCTCAAGAAATGGGTCAGTCGATTGGCCGCCTCGTTCGTGCGACTTAACGCCGCTTGACTATTTTCTGTGGGGCTACGTTAAGTCATTGGTTTATGTCAACACGCCGACGACGTTGGAAGAGCTCAGAGCCAATATTGGACGCGAAATAGCGGCCGTTTCGACCGAAATGTGTGGACGAGTCGTTGAAAATTGGGTCCAACGAATCGACCGCTGCAAACGTGCCCGCGGTGGCCATATGAACGAAGTCGAGTTCCATTCATAATTGTTTTGATTGTACTTCAAGCCAATAATAAAGTTTTTGAAATATCTCAAATGGTTTGCGTTTTATTTAAAAAAAGTTGCCAAGTCCTTATTGGAAAACCCTATATTTATATATTATGCTTGCAACTATCAAAATTGTATTAGTATTTTGCCAAGAAATAAAGAAGAAAAAAAAAAATACATATTTTATGATACATATTTTTGAAAGACGATATGTGGTTGATATATGCAGTGCTCGTTACTGTAATTAGTGAAGTGCTCAGACAATCTACTTATCTACCCTTAGGGATGGATTGTTTTAACATCTGGATATTATTCCAAAAATTTTGTGTCTTAAAACCTGAGGGTACAAAGAGATTTTTCCTGCTCTTTCAAGTACTTAACATATATAAGATTATTGTTAATAAAATAAACGAAATAAAAATGATAAAATTCCATAAAAACATGTTTTAACTTCCTCTGCATGCGGTTCTTTCAAATGCCATATTAACTCCGAAAGGTGCTATATTTGGTAAGACATCCCACGACAGTCTAAAAACATAGAAAATCAATATACACGTCTCTCTACAAATTCGACCCTGTGTTGAAGTATAATACAATAGGTGTACATATATGCCTTCCTCCAATTCACTTGTATCAATAATTTATCGAATTCAAAATAGGAAATCCCAAGATAAGACATGGTTTCTCGAAAACATAAGACACTTTGCGTCCTCGCTCCACCTCAATCCATATACAAGGCATGAAACATCTAAACCCCTATAATGTCCAATTGAACCCCTTTTTAGATTTTCCCAATGAGTACGAGTACATACATAAACAAAACTGACTAACGACTCTAACGGAATTAATTAAGTTCCTTTATTGTCACTTTGAATTCCGACCGACCAATCGACCCACCGTCAGTAAAGCAAAACCTCGTCACCAAAAATCCCATGTAATCACTCGACAATGGCTCACTTTAAGGGGTTACAAACGGGACCGATACAATTATGTTAATATTGTCAAACTCCACGCGCATTATTTATGCGGGACCCAGACGCTTCCCGTCTAATGACATAAAAATTTATTCAAATTGTTTTGATTGTTATTTTTCTCCTTACGAATAAGTGTGTGTGTGTCTGTGTATGTGAGCATTTTCATTCATTTCAATATTTTTCTATGTTTCTTTTTTTCAGCTCAATCCAATATTCGGATCGAATTTTCTCATCCCAGAACGAGCTACCTCGCTAATTGTCAAGCTAGCGTCTAGCACAAATTTACGCATTGAAAAGGGGTTCTTTCAAAACTGTCGAATCAATCGAATACTGATCGAGGGAAATTTGGAAGAGGGTGAACAAGTCGAAATCACTTCTGGGGCGTTCGAAGATAATCGAGGACCATTTCCTGAAATTGAGATTTTAGGCTGTCACTCGGTTGTCTTACGATCCAGAGCGTTCTCGGGTAAGTAATTATTTTCTTTTGTTAATAGGACTTGAGAATTGCAGTTTTACTGATCAATTGCTTAGCAGGTGAATTGAAATTGAATTTACGACGGAGTAATGATGTCATTATCTATGGTAATGCATTTGAAGATACTTCGGTACGTGGTACTTTTGGAGAGATCAACGATTTAAGAATTGAGGAACAGGCTTTCAATAGTGCAAAGGCGAAGGTAAGGTAAAAGCTGAATTTATCTTTGTCATAATTTTTCACAGTTTTTCTTATAGTTGGATATAATTTCGTCGCATTTGGATAATCTGTATCGATTCGAAGCATCTTTGAGAGAGATACGGTTTTATAATTGCACTATTGGAACCGTGAATAGTGGAACTTTCGATGTGATTTCAATCCAGTCGATTAAGTTTGAAGAGTGCAAGATTGGAGTCATCAAATCTAGAGCAGTCACAGAAAAGGTAGGAAAGTCCATATATGTTATATAAAAAGAAAATAGTAAAAATAGAAAATGGATTTGCTTCTAGCTTTATAGTAAACATCTTGCAATAACTGGAGCCGAAATCGGGACAATAGAAAGTGAAGCGATCTCTGGAAGTGGAATCAATGAACTTATTCTCTCCAAGAACAAGTAAGTTGTAGGTTTTGTTAAATGAGATACAGGATAAATAGTCGAAAAATATAAAGTAAAAAATCCAATAAAGGGCCAGTTAGAGAAATTACGGAAAGTAAGAGTTCCCATTTAAAAGAAAATTATTTATAATACAAATATTTTTCCTAATCCCCTCTCACATTAAATTGAAAATTTAGTTTTCGAGTGCTACTATAACAAAAACACCTTTCCAATATAAATATAAGCAAAAAGATACAAAAATTTAAATAAAATCCTAAAATTTGACATTTGATTTTAAGACATATAACTTCACCGGAATGAGTACAGGAAGCAATACATTTAAATGTATGACATTGGTACTGCTTTAAAGTCTGACGGAGATCACCGCAAACTATCAGTTGACGCTTTTAAATGTCTTGATAGACAAATTTACTCATCTATCATTCCGTGAAACAAGAAAAGCAAAAAGATCATCGACGGCATCGATTTCGTCTTTACACAAAGTGTTGGCTACTCGCCAAATGGTGAGAAAAAGTCATCAATTCCGTGACGCATTTGGTGAATCCTAAACGATATAATTTGTATGCACATATATTAGTCGCCTTAAGAGCTGGATACGATTTGCCTTGACCTGCTCTTTTTGTCATCACTTGAGATGAAAAATGTTTGACATCTGCAGTAGAACCGATGAGTTAATGTATAGGTTGAGTGCTCCTTGCACGTCTAAATTATAGGTTTTCAGTTTAACACATAGTCACTAGTAACTATTACCTTTACTCCGTCCATTATTATGAGAAGTTTTATTAAAAATCTGATTTTAAATTTCGCTTAGGAGAAATTATTGCTAAGACGAATGGCTTCACCAGGTTTTACATGAAGTAGTTCAAAGTGGGTGGCCGTGGCTCAAATGGTAGTATGTTAGTTTCCAAATCTTATGGTTCGGTACTTAGAGCTTAAAAGATATTATTTTTTTCGGGCAACTAAAATAATGTGAGTGGTTGCCAAGCATACAATAAGTCAAATTACACTTACAATTACCTATTAAGCGAAATAACTGTTTGAATTGTTTGTTTAAGAGTTCAAACTAATTAAGCAAAAACTCTTCAATCGGAGAATAAGTCCCATTCTGATCATATGATCTTTGAACCAAGGATTCAGTCTTTATGCCTTAAACCAAGAGGCTTACATTAGAAGACTTTATTAGTTGTGAATGAACCGACTTGGTCTACGTAACTTAGCTTTTTTAACTACAAGTACATCTTAATAAAGCTCATCAAGTTCATAGTTGTACCTTCTCTCCCATTCTCGTTACTTGAGCATGGTATCTAGTAAGCCAATCTGTTTAACATTCAGCTGTAGAATAGAATTGATAGGATCAAAGTTCTGTAGTACTCCAGATAAAGCATGCGGCCTTAGACATTTTGCTCTATGCTCCTCTTGTTTGTTTAAGACGTTTTGATAGTTTGAGAATCATGCTTCTTTCGGCTGGGCAAACTTAAATTTGCTCCTTCTTGTCCTACTAATGTTTCACTATTTTCTCCAAAGAAAACATAATTATTCGCATTACACTACCAACAAACAACTATTGTATTTTTCAATATGTGAAATTGAGTAGTTATTTTCTTTTTTTAAGGAACTGCAATCTGAAATTTTGAAACTAATCGAACTGCTGTCGTTTTATTAATTCTGTTTCTTTTCCTTAACACTGTTCCAATTGCTGACGAAAAGTACAGTTCTCATAATCTCATTAAGAAAATTTTCAAAAACAAATATTTTCAACAATTCTTTTCATTTGTCTTTCAGAGTCGACACCATCCAATCAAATGCCATCCATGTCACTGCCATAAATGCTGCCATTCACAAAAACAACATCAAATACGTCGGAAATGATTGGCTTCATGTTCGCGAATGGTCCAACATTACCATTCTCAGCAACATGTTTGGCATCTTCGGACGAATGATTTTAGAAAAAACTTCCTCTCAAGGGGTTACGTGCAGATTCTTTGCAAATTCCCTCACTAAACCGCTCGTAGGTAGTCTTAACATGCCTCATCCGCTCTGTCAAATACGAGAAGTATCAATCAATCGCCCATGTAGCTGTAACACATCTTGGTTGGAACAGCTATCAGCTAGAGATTTACGTTCGGAAAGTTATTGCACTGTCGATGACAAGTTACAATTCTGTTTCAACACGACAATGTTTAACGTTCTCAAGTATATCAACGAAGTCTGTGATGAGTCAAAGACCACATTGGATTGCATTAAAAATAGAAATCTACAAAAGATAAACGGTCAGTTCTTTACACAAGAGGAGTTGGAAATGCGAGACGCTGAAGTTCCCAAGATAGTGTTTATAGTAACTGGCGTTATGATACTGATACTGCTGGCCATTATCGCAGTATTTACTGCGAAGCAGTGTGCAAATAGAAGAAAAGCAAGCATCGCCTCCAAGCACGTCCATGAATTCTCCATCCATGATCGACGGATTATCGAACAGACTGTAGAGACGATCAAAAATAAATATCCGCAAATTCATAAGCAGGTCAGTGAGGCTACAAAGAGCCTTTTACGTGGAGATATACGAGAGGAAAAATGTGTTGATATAGTCAGTAGTATAGTTAATCTTTTGGGTAGTTGTGAGAGCAGTGGAAGAGATTTTGCAGCATTTAATGAAATTTTATTAAGACATTTGGATTCAATGCCATCGGCATTGGCAACTCCTGGTAGCGATCCGATATATGCTGAGCCAACAGCTCCGATTGGTGATATTTATGATAGAGATACTATTGAACAGACTAATATACTGCCAGAGCATATCTATGCAGAGCCAGGAAATGTTCAACAGCCGTTGTTGAGATGTGAGTATGCTTCACCACAGGATCGACACACTGATATGGGAGATCTTTACTCGGAACCAATCAACGACAGAGGTATGTTTAGTAATTTTTATTTTAATTTTACTATAATTATTTTTCTACAAAATGTATTCAGTTGTTAGGAGGCGGGAATATTTTATGTATATTTAAGTGAAAGAATATTATAAATTATTACAAAGTAATACATATACGAATGGTGTACCATTGTTTTATCTAAGAAATGAATACGAGATCATATATATGAACTAAGTGAACATGTTCATATTTAAATCTTTTTAAAACTCTAATATCCTTATGTGCTGTTTAATACACGCATGCGATGCTAAGTTTTTAGGGCATACAGAGAAACGCAGAACTAAGAAAGGAGAACTAATTCCAACCCTCTTGCTATTATCATCCAAAATCCATGTTTTTTAGTAGATCATCGCATTTTCTTTCTTATAACGTTAAAAAATTACACAAACAGATGTTATTCATATAAGTCAACAATTTAACAATGTCCTTCGGAAGATTGACGATATTGTTATTTTCACCAAAAAGTCTGTTGAAACACTGATAACTAGATAACTGTCTCTAGTTTTTCGATGTATTCGGCTGCCTTTACTCAAGGACTTCTTCGAAGTTCAAACGTATAAAAGAGGTTAATTGTTTTGAAAGCGCTCAAGCGACTTTGAAAAAGTGCGACATTTCGAGACAAGTTTGAATGAATATATCCCGTGATCTGAAGTTGTACCCGGAAAAATTTAAACTTCTTCTATCGACGTGATTGCCGATCCTTTACTGTAAACAAAACTACTATCCTAACTAACACGAATCAACAACTACTAACTTAAATGGATTATCCGCTAGTATTAAAGTGCTCTCGAAGAAGAAAAAATAAACGATGAATATTATAACTGATTGCAGTAAAGCATTGATAAAATAGGTATAGTAACAAAGAATTGCATTAGTTGCGTTCAATAATGCAGATTTTCTTAGCCAAACAGTATTACCCTTGTATCCATAAACGTCAATATATCGTCATATGATACTTGTTCAGATTAGCTAGGCATTTCAGTTGTGGCTGCAGAAAAAGTTAGATGATTTTAGTGCGAAATTCTTTTGTGGTTTTTGAAGAATAAAGATGTATGAATCATTTAAAATAATATGTAATAAATATAAAGCAAATCCAAGATTTGGTTGAATATTACTTTTTTTTGCACTGACATGACGTTTTTGATCGCAAAACGATCGTATTAAGATATGTCTGCGCAGTGAATGAGTTCAAAAATGGACGAGGAAAAATCTGCGATCGTACTAAGTTAGTAATGCTGACGTTTATGAATTCACGCAATTTCGCATGAAATCGTCTTCTCAAACATTATCTTTCAATCAAGGTTTATATTATGGATGGAACCCTATTTTAAGGAACGGCAGAACGTTCAATATATGATATTGTATTTTCGGTATCAGGGTGAGTGGCAAAATGATTTAATTATTTAATTGTGTTAATGACATTATTTATATATTTCTCACAATTGTGGTGTTTAGTTTTTTAGTAATCCTAAATGATGGGCAGCTATTACGACTGTAACGACAAAGTTGAAGAAAACTGAGCACTAAGAAAATACAGAAATCCTCATATAAGGTCTCCTAATTTATATATTCTTACCTTAAAAATAAATAATGTATTTGCTATTTAAAAAAAAAAAATCGCACCTACCTATCGAAGTAGTTTATAAAAAAACCTGTATACATATTCAGACGCCTTTCCATCACATGATGGCTTGCATAGTCTTTGATTTAGTTTTTTTTTTAGCTCAATATCAGTAAATTTCAATTTATCATTTATTCCCAAAGATTACTTAGCACCAATATATTCAAATAGGGACGAAGTGGTCAACGCTGTCACCTAAGTATGTGACTTCAACAATGATGTATTGGATATTATAAGTAATTTTATAAATTCAATCGAGTTTCATAAGTCAGTCAACTAGGCCATTCTAGCTCTCGTTAGGTTCATCATGGAAAAGGATTAACCTTAAGCAAGGCCAATTTTAGCTCGCCCAGTCGAAATTATCGAAAAAGTACGTGATTTTGAAGAAAATGACCGCAATGTTCTACTTAAATAAGACGAATGGAATTCAAAGAACTCGCGCAAAACAATTTCAAAAATTATCACATTCTTAGATAACAGAAATTATCCACAACGTTTGATGGCTATAATCTGACGTATTAGATCGGCATATTGACATGGTGATGGTGTCTGCTGCACAATAAATTCTCACAAGTCTATGTTTTGAATGATTCTCTGTATTCACATCTAGCACTGTTTGACTTATTCCGAAAAATTTAAATTAAAAGGATGGCTATTGCACAAAATGAGCTTTTCCACAGGCATTCGGACCACTATTGTGTGTTTTAAGTGTTTAAAAGGGGGAGAAGAATCTTTCGAAAAATTTAATAAAACCAAAAAATATATAAATATCCTCTTATAATACAATTTAATTGTCCCAATTTATAATAAGTCAACGAGGTCAGAAAATTCAAATAGGATTCCTCTTTTCCAACCAGATCAATATCATTCGTAGAGTTCGATGTCATATCTCCTCCTTGAAAATCCATCAACGCAAACGGGACCAAAAGGCACTTGAAAAATGTTGATTAAAACTACCAAGGATATCTTCATTCACCTTCGTTAACGCCAATGTGTCTATGTCATAGAGCAGAACTGATTTCTGATGAATTGTCATTATTAGAGTTGCTAAGCGAAGCGAAAGTAGGCAAAATCCTTAACTACATCAAGGTTACAGCTCTCTATTGTGACGTTCTGTCCGATTTGTCGATATTTTGTGTCCCTTCTTGTTGACAGTATACAATATATTTGGTTTTGTCGTCACTCACAGCAAAAATTAAAACTGATGTTCTGCCAATAATATCAATATCAATGTCATCAGCCTATGCGAGTAGTTGCCTCTGTTATTGGCTAGCGAGTTTCGTAAAATATTCTTAAGTATGATGTACGAGTACATACATGCAGTCACGTGACAGCAGATCACCTTGTATAAACTCTTTTTTGATATCAAAGGTCTGATTAAGATTGCTTCCGACCTTTACGCAAAGGTGAGCATTCTCCACAATTTGATGAATTTGGCAGGGATTCAAAAACTTGAGTGACTCTGTAAAGTTTGTTTCTGTAGTTGTTCTGATATGTTGTCTTCAAATTGAGGTGGTAAGTATCTATCTGGATTTCTGCGATTTTTTCTAGGATGTGATGTAATGTGAATATTTGGTTAATAGTGGATAGAAGCCAATTACGTTGATGTTATTCCCTCCACTTTTGGTCGTAGAGCATACGAGCCGCTCTTAATACGGTGCCGCTTCATAGGCGAGCTCCTTTGCTACACGTACTTACCCGCACTCTTAATCAAATCATGAGTTCTGGGAGGATTGTTGATAGAACCCAATACATCAGTTGCATTTTGGATAACTTCTCTTCATCGAGGAGTCTGATCTTCAGCACTTAAAGGAGTTAATGAGAGGTTGACAGATACACAATCGGATCTGACTTTTGTATTGCTATTGCAAACATTCAACGTTAAACCTCTTCACAACATTTATTCCTTGTTACAACTTTAGAGACTTCTATAGACGTATCTTGACTGCAACTAGTTAAGGGTTCAAGTCTATATTGACCAATCGAAATGTACGCAGATTGATCAATTTGATTGAATATTGTATGATTAGATGACTGCCATATTACTTTGAGGTGTATAAACTATTGTAAGCCAACTGGTAAAGTCAATAAGCTTTAGTCTATTTCCAGACGTATAGGTTATAATTTATGATTGTGCTACAAGTGGTATCCCTTCTATTTTGATTTCAAAGTCTCACTTTTCTCTCATAGAGATTTATAATGACCTAGATATCGAGACGGCTATTTACATTTGAAAATAAAAAAATCAATTTTAGGCACTGTAACGTGTTCCTTTAAACTTGAGGAATTTTTTTTTAGTAATATCTAAATTTAATATAAATGATTACTCTACTGGTTTGAGTGGAATTGTTGGGTATATTTTACGATTTCTTTGTTATTATAAGTTTGGTAAATGTAAGACAATTGGACATAATTGCATGGTTCATTCTTATTTACAAATCTACTTTAGCAAACACAACTAACCTTATACTTGTATTTGACAGAACAATCATAATCACAAATGTTTTGTTATCTACCACAGGTTATTGACGCCAAAACGTAAAGAAATCAGGTATCTACATGATCTGAATACAATAGATTGTTCACTTTCAATTTTACTTGTCAGCTTGGGTTTGTGGTTTTTTGGTTGGCTTGTAAACTTTAGTTATCATATTTTGTCACCTTAAAATAAGATACTTCATTGTTATTGCGGTCATTATTATTATTTTTTTTTCACTTCATATAAATAATGGTTTTATTAAAGAAAGGAAAACCTACCTATACTCGTATATACTATTTTGAATGCTTTACTACTTATTGCTTTGATTACTCGTATTTAAGAAAAAAATAATAATAATAATTACAAGGTTCATAATGTGATTAAAGCTACACCTTGCAACTTTTTTCATAATACAAATTTAATAATATTTTTCATTAGCTTTTTCATACTATTCTAATCGTTAACACTGCTTACTAATATAACTTCTTTTTAGACACTCAAAATCCACCGCCATCGTATGCAATGACAAATTTCAGTCAACCAAAAACACCAACCATAACAACAAATGTAACAACAGTTCAACAACAACGTCCACAATTACCGTCCACGTCACATAATCTGCCAGATGTACTTGGCCAGTCTACTAGAGGTACCCTCTCAAAACCTCTGACAAACGTTCAAAAAATGGCACAAAATCTTGAAAATAGTCCGCAGTTTAGTGGACGTCTTCCTATTTACACAGAAGTTAATCCATCTCGAAGAGGTGCGGCTATGAAACCATCTACATCTCCATTTACGGGCATTATTCCAAAGGAGTCATCAAAAAGCAGTGGCCATGGTAACAATGCTTCATCGTCTGATTCCGGATCGAATCATTCGGGTGGAAGTGATGTTACAATTAAAATTGATGATATTGAGTATGCAGATGCTTAGATCTTGAGTGGAAAAAAAATATCATTTTTTCATTATATCTGTATCCTTCTTAAAGTGTTTTAAACAGTTTTAACAGGCTTGTGATTATTAATATATATTATGTATGTGTAGATGAATATTATATATTATATATGTATTTTAATTTATATTTAAGAATTATATATAAAAATAGGCATATGCATAAATCTTTACCAACTATTTTCCTTTAGTTTTTAAGATTGCATTTTAATTATATGGTTATTATTATATTGTTATTTAAGATAAAAAAAAGTTACTTTGAATAATTAAGTTAATTATTGTTTGTTAATCGAAGTTGTAAATAAATGTTCGCAATTGTTAGCTTTTGTTTTTAAACCAAAATTTACATTTAGAATTATGATTTGTAAATATTTTCATAGACATATGCAAAAAATAAAAATAAAACTAAAGTCAACGCTGTTAGTCAATAAAAAACGCAAAATAAACGAATTGCTAAGCTGTATACGATTTAATTTGTTTTTATTATAAAATATATACCATAAATGAGGTCTTCATTAAGATCACAATTCTGCCAACTTGAATTTAGTTTTAAAAAGAAATTCAATTCATCAATTCAAAGGCTAAAAAACAGTAAATGATAGTAGGCGCTGAAATCTTTTAGCACATACATAACCTCCTAGAACGTGCTCCTCCTAGATGTTGAAAAAATTCGTATTGCGATACCGAAATCGACTCATTCTGTGCATTATATTAGAAACGAAAGCATGAAGCAAGAACATTGATCATCGCATAGTTCATATATTTTGTCGCGGTAGACTCACACTAACATTCCTATCTAAGCAAGACGTGTCCGTGTCTGAAGTGGTGGCCTTATCGATGTTTTTGACATGGATATGTCTGCGCTGGAGCATTTTTTTCTGTGCATCGTTTTTGCATTACCGTCCTTTTTTCTTTGCATAAAGTTCAGGGGCTAGTGCTTACACAAGGTGCAGCAAGATAACTGCCTTATTTCATAATGCAAGAGCACAAAAAGTAGTAAAGATATATTTTAAATTGTTTCGTTAAAAAGTTAAACATTTAAAGTTGTGGTTTACATCGTTTTAAAAATCATAACGGGTAAGTGCATAGACAATGGGCACTGACTGTTTCTTATCACTCTCTCCAGCATATTAATGGGCATTGTGGCCGTTTCTTGCTGAATGTTTCTTTTCAGGTCATCCTGAGTCTGTGCGCGGTTGGTATGGAAACCGGATTTCAAATACCCCCACAGAAAGAAGGCACAAGGGTGAACGCGCCGGCCACACCAAATCACCTCTCAGTAAGATGAGGCGGCCTGGGAAGTGCTCTCGCAACACAGCCATCACAGTCAGTTTCATTAAGCGTTGTGATCCACAAAAGAATTAATTTCCGGTCCGAGACAGGACCCAATAGAGCAATAATATTGAAGCGATATTGAAATTCTGGAAATCCATTTCAATGGTTGCAAGTGAATTTTTTAAAAGTTTTAACTCTTTTGCAGCGCTCATTTTAGAAATTTGGCAATAATAATGGCATATATATACATACTCGTATATATATGTAAATGGGCTAAACTAGCTTAACTCAGTGACCATTTATTCTGCAGGTAGTTTGAAGTTCTTTCCTGGATATTGAAGGATTATCCGGCACAGGAAATCGTTTGCGTTCGACGGCATTGTTGAATACACAGCGCGGGAACAGGTTTTGATACAGAAAACTCACAACATGTTTTCTTAGTAGTTTGAAAGTGTCCTGCAAAAAAATGCAAAAATCTAAAAAGGCCCACTGAGCAAGGAGCACAGAATGCTCAGCGAGATTCGAGGAACCCCCCAAAACACGAAGGAGCACTACAGTGAAGAAAAGAAAAATCATTTAATATAAGTTTCGTGTACAACCAAACTGTTACTATGTTTGTACAACTTCCTCACTTTTAACCTTGTTTTCACCAGATACGAGTACAAAGGCTAGTTAAGAGCTTTTAAGAAATTATTGTTAAGGTTGTTATTGCTGACTTATGTGTTGTTGAGTTTTTCTAAGATATTTGTTTGTTGAAGATTTGATGCATATCAGACAGAGTTTGGAACCGGTTAGAAAAGTTGCAGAGGACTAGATGGAGGTGGAACATGTTGTGTAGGCGTTTTCAGTTCCATTATTATACTCGTATAATAGCTGTTTGGAAACTTGTTGTTAAAGTGTCTGGAAATCATTAGTTTCGTATACCCACCAATCCCTCTCTGATCTCTTCAGACACAAAAACAATAGAATTTGCAGAATCCAATTATACTAGCTGATGGCAGTGGAGAGATCGATGGTTCCGCTGATATTTGCTTTTACTCGTATGTTAGCCTGATTTTTTCAAATACTATTACATATGTACCTTAAACCACTGCAGATCGCCTTACAGTTGAGATCTGCGCACGGTATTATGAAGAATTCTTTACCAATATGTGATGATTTTATTTTACACCGTAGCTGTAAAGAAAGCTAAGCTAAGCGCATGGTATTTCTGTGGTTTGTTTTTCGTTACCTTCGAAACGACACCACGCTCACTGGTTGCATCGCTAATCCCTTAAATACGGTGCGATTTTGCTATTGTTTCTCAGTTTTATGTGGGGGCCAATTAACTGATGGGGCAAATGATCAGTTTACATTTTGTATTTATTGTATTTTTGTTTAAATCTTCGGTTTGGTGGTATCATTGTTGACCTACGTGGAGCAAGCGTTCTACTTATTATCTTGCATAGTTGGGCGCAATTGGTGAAAACATCTTAACTATACAGTCCTATTCGAGTCCCTATCTAAAATGGGATCCTATACTTCGGCTGGCCTACATGAAGTAAACGATCTACTTCTTATCTAGTAAATATAGATGAAATTGGAGAAGAAGCCTGAATTAGATATGGCTCCGTATAGCTTAATATGTATTTAATGATAGTTTTATTTATAAGATCTGACCGAAATTGGATGTCAAGATTTAAACAAATTCTTGTAAGTAATGTGGAGAGTCTAGAAACATTTAGAGTCTAGACGACGGTCTTGTCAACTGGGTGTGTAGATCTTTGCCAAGAGTTTTAAGAACCGAATTATAAATGTTGTTTACGCAGTTCGATTACAAGAAATGGCAAGATAAAGAAATAATTTCGTTCATCATCTTAATGAGTGATAAAACTACTATAGTGGTGTTACGTCTATGTTATTGGGTAATTTTTCTTTCAAGACGAAGGCGACAATTCCTTAACCGTAAATGGTGAAAGACATGAGGCTATGATTGACAATTTTTTGAGGACAGCAATTGTTGGCAGTCCTAAGAAGTGGTTTCAACAGTATGGATCAACTACACGCCCACCTTAAGCCACAATAGCGCTACTACGGGATGTGATCTGTGATCGAATAATTAATTAATTAAGGGAAAATGTTTATGTTGAAATACCGGCGCTGAATCCAGATATTTTACAAATTTTTATGGAAAACTCTCTAGAAAGGGCCTGCACTTATGAAGCTAACGCTGGTTCTAAATTGATGCAAATAATCACAAGCAGCTGAACAATGTCTATATTAACCAAACGTTTTTAACCTAAAATATATATTAAAAAAAAAACTCGAACGGCACTTCGACCACGATAGGATATAACTTGTCCTGCGAGTAATGTTATGCCACATTCGGTTTGAATGAGACTTTAACGTTACTCTATTACTATGTAACTTATTCACACAAGCTTCTGTTGGATCTCTATGTTCACCGTCTGGTAAAAGTGCGGAATGACTGAATGAATGATGAGCGCGTCTTCGTCCCTTTATTTTTCTTTCGGAGAAGCCGAGGTTCCTCTCATTTCCTTCATAGATTTGGCGAGCAGCTCCACACAATCGCTTTCGACACTTCATTACTGAGTACCTTTAACAAATCAGTGGTTTTGCTGTATTGAAATCAGATTTCTTGTTTTGATGGTGGTCATGTTGTCACCTCTGCATTTATTGAAGACGGAAAATGATCTAACAGTGTCCTTCGATTGCAGGTGTCGCGCTTCGAATATACTAACAATACTTATTAAAAGGTTTTTGGTACATGCACTCGTATTCATACTTTTAATTTAGCAAGGTTCCGATGCGTTAATTCGAAATGTATGGGCATCTAAAATAGTGTAAATGTGTCTTGAATGGATCACAAATAGCTTAATATGAGCAATTTAATTCCTTCCAAATATGTATCTGTCATTGAAATGTTGCTCAAGATTTTGAAAAGCCAATTCTTTTCTGTCACCAGTTGGTATGGTATATTGTGTTCTTTTCAACTAGCACAAGACTAAGGTTTTTAACTTTCTCTGGAATTGCGATTTGTTTCTAGAGATAAAACTCCAATCTTCAAGCAAATACAATAGAGAGTCTAAGAAATCTAAAAACTGTTGCGGGAATGTTCTGAAAAAGTAGAGTAATCAGTTTGTGTTTTCGTTGTCAAAAGAAATTTAAAGCTGTTTTTAGTTAATATCATCTCAAATAATAAAAACCTGTCATCTTTTCGTTTCACTTTATGTCCTTCTGCAAGGATACTTTGGTCTTTAAAAATTGGGTATACATACCATATGTATACTCGTATATACAGTTTAATTAAATTTGTACAAATCTAAGAAACGTGACACGACAAAACAAACACATGCACTTCAAACAAATACTGTTGGCTACTAAATCGAGTTATTGAGTTGAACTTTTCAAAGTGGCTAAATAAATAAATAAACAACAATATAAGCAACAGCAAAACCTAGTAGAGCCAGTTGATCCTTTTTTAAAAAAATCAGTATCGGAACTTTTTGGATTCAGATTGTCATTTTTCATGCTCAAAACCCTAGAACGACTAATGGAGACTGATATCAGGAAAGAAATACAGCAAGGACTTTTTAAGCAAGTCGAAACCTCCATATTTGGAGAAAAAAATCGTAAGTAAATAAATAAAAAGAGATTTACATTTTGTTGAATGTGCTTTAGCGTTATTTCTTGTTGTCAAAGGAAACTTTGATAACATAGAGTTCATTGATTAGATAATTACAAGCAGTACTAAAGTTATGTTGAAAGGCCCGTCAACAAGGTGTACCTAAAATGGGCTATAACTTGGTGCTTTTTCTTAACTATACATATCCTGAAGGAACTGATTTCAATGTGGATTAGCGGCGCAACATGTACTCGTATGTGTGTAGTTGTACAAATATTGTAATTATCTAAAAGTAGGGAAAATATTTAAGTACATTAAGTGAAATCACGGGGTTTGCTTTGAAGACAGCAACTGAGAGAAGAACAACGAACTCAAAGTCAACCCATTCAAGAAAGTAGCGGATAGGTACTGCGGTTCAACCTCCATAACCTTGAAGGATTAAAATTATGCTTTTCGAACGGGACGAAATATCTTGGCGTAAATATGGACAGGAAACTAAATTGGAACCTAAATGTACAATACAAAAAAAAAACTTAACGAAGTCTTATACTGATATTTCCATAGAAATAGCAGTATAGAAAAATACCAATAAGGAAGATTTGGGTTTTGGTTCACTTGCAAAAAACTTGAAAGCAAGCATAGTCGTACTACCACTGAAAACTCTGAACGCCGTATGTCATTTGTTTTACATATCAAACAACTCGTTTGCGAAATTGCCTCACAAATTTGGGCTACTTTACTAGGTGGGGTGAAAAGTAACCTCATTGGGAATGAAACAAATTTTTTTTAAAATGTTTTTTTTATTTTATTCAATATAGTCCCCTTTTAGCTTGATACACTTACTCCAGCGATTTTCTAACTTCTTGATCCCGTCTGAAAAGTAATTTTCCGGAAGGTCTGCAAAATACTCCTCCGTGGCGTCGATGATTTCCTCGCGTGAGCTGAATTTTTTATTGATGAGCCATCTTTTGAGGTTTGGGAAGAGATAATAGTTCGAGGGAGCCAAATCGGGCGAATACGGTGGATGCGACAGCAATTGGAGCCGTAAGTCATTGATTTTAGCCGTAGTTGCGATGCTCTTGTGCGCCGTCGCATTGTCTTGCAAAAACAAAATTTTTTTTCGCTTCATGTGAGGCTGTTTTGCAGCGATTTCGGCCTTCAATCGCTCCAATAATGCACAGTGATACTCGCTGTTGATGGTTTTTCATTTTTCGAGGTAGTCCACGAAGAGTATGCCATGACAATCCCAGAAAACCGACGCCATAACCTTTCCAACCCATCGAGCCTCCCTCGGCCGTTTCAGAGCACTCGTCCCGACTTCAGTCCATTGCCGGGCACTCATTCTGTTCTCTTGTGTGTAATAGTGGATCCAAGTTTCATCAACAGTTACAAATCGACGCCAAAAAGTCCGCCCGATTCCGCATCAGCAAGTCCAAACACTCTTTCGAAGTGCTCTCGCGTTCGTGTTTTTGGTCAGGAGTAAGCATGCGCGGCAGGATAACTTTTTCATATGCAGAATATTGCGTGTGCGCTCAGTACTAATCTTTGTGGTATCTGCTAGCTCGCGCATCTTCACTTTCCTGTAAGCCAACACCATTTCATGTATTTTTTTGACATTGTCCTCTGTTACCGCATCGGAGGGCCTGACGCTGCGGACTTGATCGGTGTGGAGTTGCGGCCACCACGAAACTATCGAAACCAATATTCGACGGTCTAATCTGACGGAGCATTAGTCCCATAATATTTATCCAACTTTTCTTTTGTTTTCTTCGCCGTTTTGCCTCTCAAAACATAATGTTTAATGAGAGAACGAAAATTGTTTTTGCCCATACTCAACATGATGCCAAACACGTCAACAACAATCAGCTGTCAAAACAAAACTAAAGACAGTATCGCACTGAAATTTGGCATGTCTGCCTAAATACGAACGGACTTCAGGCACCATAACCTTTTTTGCAGGAGCAGCGCATTTTGGCGGTCAAGGAAGTTACTTTTCACTCCATCTAGTAGTTCCAGCATTTGGCAGTAGAAAATTTTAAAACGTCCACTGCCGGGCGATCCAATAATTATGGATGAAATTTTTCTATTTTCGTCCTCGATACTCCGTACAATATATTATATTCGGAAAAAGAAGAATGGCAAAGGTCAAATGAAATTGAAATTTAAGCAGATGGGTTCAAAATAGACAAAAGAATCCGTTCAGGAATAACCAAAAGACATTTAGAGAAAGTCATAGGCACCTTAAGACTTTAGTCGGGGTGCTAGAGAAACTAGCCATACTAATAGAAAAAGACCCATGCAGATTCTACAGTTGAAGTAGACACACTATATACTGTGTAAATGTGAAGGAGCCAGAATGTCAGCTGTTTCATGTCTACTCTGTACTGTGCTACTACTGTTGCAGATTCAAGAATGAACCTAATACATTCCTGGGTGGATTTCAGCCTAAAAACGCTAAAATTTCTTTCTAGAGATAGAGTCATAGAAATACTTGCAACTTCCCTGTAACTTGTAACCGAGCACATGCTGCCATATTCAGGGATATCTAAGATGAGATTCGCTCAATCCGTAATCTGAGAGTTTTAACTCTCCTGTTCATATTTATCCAACCGTAGTGTTTTTTTTTTTTTTTTTTTTTTTTTTTTTTTTTTTTTTTTTTTTTTTTTTTTTTTTGGATTACAAATAAGTTTACATAACTACATATGTAAAAAAATAAAAGAAAAACTTTGTACCTAACCTTTGGCTACTGACCGCAAAGAGAGGATATTCCCCGGTTTCGAGCATCATTCTACCCCAACCGTTGGTAATAAGAATGATCAACATGTATCATAGGGTTTTTCAATAAGGACTTGACAACTTTTTTTCTAAATAAAACGCAAACCATTTGAGATATTTCAAAAACTTTATTATCGGCTTGAAGTACAATCAAAACATTTATGAATGGAACTCGACTTCGTTCATATGGCCAAAGCGGGCACGTTTGCAGCGGTCGATTCTTTGGACCCAATTTTCAACGACTCGGCCACACATTTCGGCCGAAACGGCCGCTATTTCGCGTTCAATGTTGGCACTGAGCTCTTCCAACGTCGTCGGCGTGTTGGTATAAACCAATGACTTAACGTAGCCCCACAGAAATTATCAAGCGGCGTTAAATCGCACGAACGAGGCGGCCAATCGACTGGCCCATTTCTTGAGATAACACGCTCACCATACATACTCTGCAATAAATCGATTGTAGCGTGTGCTGTGTGGCTTGTGAAATCATCCTGTTGAAACCACATGTCGTCCAAGTCCATATCTTCCAATTCATGCCAAAAATAATCGGTGATCATGGCGCGATAACGCTGATCATTCACAGTAACGTGACGATCGTTATCGTCGACGAAAAAATATGGCCCAATAACGCCGCCGCCGGCATGCAAACCGCACCAAATAGTTATTTTTTGTGGATGAAGTGGTGATTCATGAAGCACATGTGCATTTTCACCCGACCAATAATACATATTTTGCTTATTGCCGACCCCATTGAGCCAAAAATGAGCTTCGTCACTGAAGATGATTTTGCGATGAAATTCACCATCTTGGCGCATCTTCTCCAGAACCCAATCGGAGAACGAACGTCGCTTCAAACGGTCCATCGGCTTCAATTCTTGAGTCAGCTTGTATAAGTTTAAACCATGATCCTTACGCAAAATACGCCATAAAGTGGTCTGAGCGATGCCCAATTCTTGAGAACGCCGTGGAATTGACTGATTTGGATCGTTTGCTACGGACGCCTGAACGGCAGCGATATTTTCGATACTTCGACCAACCCGTTGTTTCATTGACACGGCAACATCACACAACGAATATGTACTCAAATTTTTGCACTAAACTTGTTAATGCCTGTCTACTAGGGCGAGAATTACGACCGAAAACTGGAGTTAACGCTCTTAAAGTTGCAGTCACCGACTCCGAATTTCGGTAGAAAATTTTTATAATTTACAGACGTTGCTCGTTCGTGTACTTTACCATGATGAAAATGTTGAGTTTACTGAATAAATTGGCAGTGGCAGTTTGATGATTAGTGAAAGAGTGCGTTCACAAATTAAATTCAAAGTTGTCAAGTCCCTATTGGAAAACCCTTTACAGCCAAAAATACAAATTTTCTCTTACTTTTAGCTTAGCTAACTTTATCTAAACTCTTTAAATATGTACAGGGAAGTTTTATGAATTACAATCATAGTCCAAATTCATATGCATCAATTAGCTAACCGAAGCTATAGGCCAATATTCGAATACGATGTAACGATCTGGGGAAAGGAAGTCTATTTTGGTGTAACTTTTTGGCTGACAGCATTGATTTTATACTTACATCTGAGTCATCAAAATGGTTCAAATTCCACCCACATCTTTAGTTATGTGGTCAGTAATTTTGGAATATCATTCAAGTGAAATCATATTACTCTAAATCCCACCAAATTTGACAACTATGAGTATCGGTCTATCCTAGTCTGTTCAATAAGCAACGGAAATTTCCCTATAATTGACCAAAATTGACCAAAGATAAGTCCCCATGAAAGAAAAAAGAAAAAATAAATATCAACATTAGATCCAAACAAAACGCCACACACATAGCCAACAATCTTTTTCTTTGATATGATATACTATCTTATCCCCCTAGGCTTCGCCCCACCGATCAACCCCTCACCTATCATTGCAACTCGCGTCTCACCGATCGCTTTTTGGACATAAATGAGATATAAGCAACACTTGTGCTCAGAAATATACATACCCCCCATATGCGAGCATTTGTTTTCATATATTCATTTACCCGCACACGTACGAGTATCTGTATCTATTCTTCACAAAATGCTTACTCTGAGCTCTACACTGCTGCTCTCCGTCTCCGTCACAACAAAGCGATAGACGATATTCAGTGGAGTCGATAGAGAGTAAAGCAAACCCAAGAGCGCTAAACTGAGCACACATGATTTTTAGACCTTTAGTACACAGCAACCACTGAAGCTATAAAGTCGAAGTTTCTGTTATCCGGGCCGGGTTTTAATTTGTTTACGACGTCGACAAAATCAACGAAAACGGTCACTACGACGACGCCACATTCTAATTACTTTTGTCCCCACAAGTGGCAATAGCATTGATATACCAAATAAATTGATCTGATTGAGTGCTCGACGAGGACAAGGCGATCTTCCATCGTAAATAAATGGAATAGTCTCCAAAGTTCAAATCAAATTTGACCTTTGCATGGGGTTTTACTCGTAATCCCCCACCACACCTTTTCATTTTTTTTTGTTAAAGTATTTGTTGCACGCGTGTAATAACGAAGTGAACAACAGCAAAAGTATACGAATATAGGGAAAAAAATTTGCATTAGCTTGCAAAAATTATTTTGCGAAATAAAAACTTTCGGATTTCACGAGCGAAACACTTGAGAGAATAGAATCGACGCGACGTAGACAGAAACACGCGGCAACGGCGATGATCGAGTATTCGCAGCAGCGAAGGAGTCCGAAACGAAGACGCGGAGATCGCTTGGCACGGATTACGTAAAGTTCAATTCATTATGCAAATTCGCCATTAAATAAAAACAAACAAAAAATAAAATCAAATTTAAAACACACTTACATCTCGCACCGCCAGCGACAAGATCTACTATACAAGGAAGCTGGTCTTTATTTTATATTTTTTCTAAAAAATTGTTTGTTATCTTCCGTGGAGCACGGATCGCGCTATTGTGGTTCTGAGGAATAAGAAAAAAAAAATCAACTTATGCTTTGTTTACATTTGGTGCGGTTCGGTGAGTAGTTTGCTGAGTGCATACTTCAGTAACATATTTTATTGCCCTATGCGCTCGTCTGTGTACTGCATAGGCAGTAGGCACATGGACAGACAGTTCTGTGTTGTTTCCTTAATAATTCGTGGTGGTTTTGAATTTAAATATATGTGTCTATAAATCCACTTCTAAGGTCGAGAGCAGTGAGATAATGTGTGCTTGGCAGTAGCGAGTGTTGCCTACACAGTGGAAGTAGCACATGTCAATGTAAACATTCAGATCGTGCATAGTGCACAGTATTCTATTTGGGCATCATTTGTGTACACTTCTAATGTTGAATGAATTGATCAGTAAGCAGTGTGCAGTAGATACATATGCATGCTTGTTGGGGTAGGTGATCGTCTGAATGGGATGCGTTCTCAAAAAAAAAAATTATTAGACGTTAAAAGCCTGAAATGGCCCTCATAAAAAAAACTTAATCCGGACATAAAGTGAGAAAAAGCTAAATTTACGAGTTTGATGCTGATGTTGTACTTCGCCCTAAATAGCTCTTCCTAAACAAAGCAGCAGTGTATAAGGAAACTTCAGTCCTTGACAGTTTTATTAAGTTTAAAAACTATAAGACACTCGATGATATTTCATTGGGCCCTTAAAAATTACAATATCATGAAATAAGAAGCAAATATCGTCCAAATCAACCTCAAGTCAGGAGTTAAAGACGCAACCATCAGTATATACATACATACATACATATGTATATTCACCGCCAGTCAAACAATACTTAGATAATACGCTAGGTTGTCATTTTATGAACCTAAAAACTGTAGCAGACGTAGCAGACCAGGATACAGAGACTCTGAGAATAACAAAGTGGCTGATGACTTAGCAAGCAAGGGCTCTACCGAAAAGTATATATGTACATAGGTGCCGAACTCTTCTACGGTATTCCTAACTCTTAGACCAACATCTTACTAAATAGGCTCAACAGGGCACAGCCATCTCAGAAGTTAGATACATAAACGACTGGTTTCGATACACAGCCCCCACAGTACAAACCGGAAGGAAAATCAGACGCCGTGTCTTTCTTTCGAAATGGTCATAAGCTTCTTCATCCCCTCTCAACAGGATCCAAGTCTCTGCGCCATAGAGCAAGATCGGGATGATTATGGTCTTCTACAAAGTCAGTTTGGTCTTATAAGAGAAAGCTATGTTATTCAATTGCCTCCTGAGGTCAAAAAAAAAAACAGCTGTTGGCAAGAGTTATTCTGCATGTGAACTCTGCATTGATATCTTTGAAACTACTATATAACAGCCAATTGTGAGGTCCTGGCCAAGCCGTCGGTGTTTGCGCCCTTTGCTGCTGATAGCATATTCTTTATTTTGAGCTCGTTTATCATCAGACTGGCTTGTCTGCTTCCGCTAGTGTTCACTCAAAAACACATCAAGGTCTTCTGCCTGCGCGAGTAATTGTACTGACTTTAAGAAGATCGTGCCTCTTTTATTGGCCAGTGAATTTTGCCCGATTTTTTCTAGCTCGATATTAAAAAGTCACATGACAGCGAATAGCTTTAGCCTGAAATCTTACTGATATGGACCAACTAGATTTTTCATGAATGAAAATTTCAGACGCTCACATAATGCGGAATAGAAGATCTCAAGGTGATGTCTATGAGACTTGTTCCTCTATAGTCGGCGGAGTCAAAGGGTCTCACTGCTGAGATTCCATGCTTTGGGCATGCTCTTCTTTGAGGAGCTGGTGCATGTTCCCAACCAGGTCTTTATTAAACTGACAGCAGCTTTATTAGACTTTAGCTTCGATAGAAAAAAAAAAATTTTTGCTGTCGGGGTAGAATAACCATCTATCTCTTAAATAAAAACTTGAAAAATTTCTCAATTACAACAAGAATTACATCAATTATCCCTCCAACTTTTTCTTCGGATATTGTCGTCTAAGATACACAAAATTAACATGTCTTCCGAAACCAAGTGTCGAGGTTGCCCGAAGGATAGTGTTCTCTTCCCCTGCTATGGTCCATCGTAGTAAATGAACTGCTAGACATACTCATATACGCTGATGACATTGCGATCCTTATTAGAGGAAAATTCGAAGAAACTATCTCGAAACTCCTCAAAGGGCACTCAACCTTAATGCTAGCTGCTCATAGAATGTTGGCCTAAGCGCTAACTCCAAAAAAAGCACCATAGTTGCAATCACTAAGAAAAAAAATTGGATAAACTTAAAGATTCTGTTGAACCTCCCACCTCTTCATCTTTACATACAGAAAAAAACTTTGACTAACACCTACCTACATACTTATCTCAGTGGATGAGAATAACTCCAAAATAGTTCATCCAGAGCTTTTACTTGAACTCAGGTAAAATTAACTATTAGGAATTACTCTTACTGTGATGTTCTCTTATCGACAG
The DNA here is from genome assembly GCA_949129095.1 of Volucella bombylans. Taxonomy (NCBI): domain Eukaryota; kingdom Metazoa; phylum Arthropoda; class Insecta; order Diptera; family Syrphidae; genus Volucella; species Volucella bombylans. The sequence goes on from OX422143.1 coordinate 158,365,258, forward strand.
AACTATTTGAAAGAGATTCACTAGTGTGGTAGTGGTATGCCGACGGATACAAAACAGACGGAAGAGCTGGTGCAGGCATATACGGAGAAACTACTAATGACTTACTCTTCGCAAGTATAGACAGCAATACATGCAATAGAGCCTTGCATTAGGGAGAACTTAAGCAGATCTTTCACCTACAGAAACATTTATAATCTCTCTGACAGCAAAGCCAATCAACTTGCTATTAGCGCTTTTGAAATAACCTCAAAAATTGTCTACATTATACTTACATCATACATAATGTAACAGTATACTTTTCAATACAGTAGCCATCACCAATAAAGTTCATTTGATCTGGGTCCCAGGTCACAGTGGTTATGATGGTAATGAAAGATCAGACGAATTGGCCAGAAAAGATTCATGTTGCCACTACCATGGGTTACCAATTAGCTCCAGAAAAAATTATATAAAAACAAAAGCATTCCATTACTGGATGGAAACTGAAGGTAACAGGCAAGTCAAAAACTTTGTAGCAACCCGTTCCCTCAAAAGAACAAAAAAAAAAACTCCTACAGCTTTCAGATACACTCAGTAACCGGATTCTTAACGGGCACTGCAGAGTCAAAAGACACCTTATGCGACAACAACGACAACTACTATCGCATGTGAAACGAGGACGAAGAAATAGTAGAGCATATCCTTTGCCACTGTAACCGCAGAAGCAGAACACGTCTACCGATTTTATTGAAATTGTTTATTAAAATTGTAGGTATTATGGATGGGCTTTGACTTGAGGAAATAGCAATAGGCCTAACCTGGGCGCAGTGATAACGGTACCTCCCCGCTTAATCTAATTCAATCTAATACTTCCAAACTACTTCCCAGACATTCGATCTTGAGAGCAAACACACATGCACATGAAATTACATTACTGTTTTAAAGCGATCATTTGCGATAGAGATCGTATGTTATCGTTATGTTCTTAAGTCCGATAGATATTTATGAATTTCTTGGCAACATAGTTCATCTCCCGCCATCTGGTCTGAAACTAATCCTTGCTTTCACCGTCTAGAAACTTCATTAGGTGCTGTTGGGAGCCCCTATCACATACTATTCTAAAAAAATATGGCTTTCGTAGACTTAAGACTTTTTCGCCTTTCTTAGATATATTGTAAGTTGCGCTAAGGTTGCTTCCTCCTGACTCAAGTGCTGGGAAAACTGCAGTGTGAGCTTCGATATGTCTCTAGGTGTTGGTAAGTAGTGTATTCCAAGGATAATTGTAAACATACTATTATATTATTGAATTATAATACAGGGTGTCAGAGTTTAGGTTTTCATCCTGATAGCTGAAGTTATGGCGATTATTATTCGCTCCACTATTTTATTCAGGCAAATGGGTCAGAAAATAAATTTAATATCCCTTTAAATAGTTTTTGTGCTCCTAAAAAGGACCGTTACGCTTTAAGATTTCAAAACGCTTTTATAGTACATTTTTGAAATGTTGCCCGTGCTTTTAAATGCACGTTCTAGCACGTTTGATGGTTTCAGATTGCAAATTAATGTTTGGTAAAATGCCTCTTGGCTCCTCTGCCACTGTATTTATTCTCTCTTTGAGCTCTTCCCGACTTGCCAAATAAACAAGGAGCTCCATCGTGTTGGAAAACCATTCTTTGCCTCTGACCAAAAGGAACATTTTCCAGGAGTTCCGGCAACTAGTCTCTCAGAATTCTAAATAAAATGCTGAATTTAGGACATGTGGAAATATGAATGGCCCGATTAAAGTACTACCCAATATGCCGGCTCAGACATTCACGCTAAACCTTCTGTAAAATGGTATACAGTTAAGAAAAACATCTGCATTTCAACTGAATCTTTACCTTTGAAAAGATGTTGTTCGTGTTAAGTGAGGATTGGTAATGTCAATTCTCGTACACTGGGCTTCGTCAGTCCATAATTTTTTTTAAATAAACTGCTCTTTCTCATCTTGTTGATGCAGCAGCCATTGGCAAAATTCAATCCTTTTCTGGAAGTCCCCTGGCAAAAGTTCCTGTACGGGCGTATAATGAAACGGGTAGACGCAGTTGGCTTGAAGAACTCTATGGATTGTAGTTCTTGGAGTTTGCAACTGTGCTGCAAGCCTTCCGGTGCTAATAGATGGCTGCATTCTTACAGCATTTAAAATTCTTTCTTCCTCTGCTGTTATGTTAGACAATCTTTCTCTTCTTAACCCATATGCTGAGCCGACGGATGAAAGGCAATGAAAAGCATTGATTAACGTTGGCCTAGAAGGGAACCTCCGTCTAGGATATCTCCGTTGGTACTCTAATCTAGCTAACCCTACATCCCCATTACAGAAACCGTAAACGAAAATTATATCGGCGTATTCGAGAATCGAAAACATTTTTTCTTAAACATTTGCTAAACACTTTACTCGTTCACTCTTAATCAGTAAATAAAGTAACAAAAGTTGTCACCGAATTAAACAAAAACATTCCACAAAATAGCGGAAAATTTACCGTTGGCTCTCCAACTTTGTTTTACTTGTTAACTGACAGTTTTTAGTTAATTTTTATTTTATTTGAACACACTATTTATTTTGTGACCCATTTGCCTGAATAAAATAGTGGTTTGCAATAATTTCCATTGTTCGTAGGTGGAAAAGACACACATAAAAATCGTAGATAATGAAGAGAAGACAAAAGTTTTGATAAAAAAAGTTAACCTAAAAGTTTAAAATTGCGAGATAAACGCATTTTTCTGATGAAATTGGTCCAACGATTTTTCAAAATGTTAGCTTTAAAATGCTATAATTTTGGCTGGCGTTCATCCAACTCGATGAAATTTTAGTATTTTATGCACACTGAAATTCTCTTGCAAAAATGTGTACAACGGTTTCTTAAAATGAATCCGTTAGAAAGCTACGGCCTTTTTAAGAAGTTTTACCTCGAAATCAGAGGTTCTTCACTTTAACGGCCTATAACTTGGAGGGGGTGAAAATAGACCCCCCCTGCCACACATAACTTCAGGAATCTTCAGCTATCTGGACGAAAACCTAAACTGGGACACCCAGTATATGATTAGCTCCTGGAGCAACTCTGCAATACAAATTTTCATAGTTTTCATAATAAATAAAGGTCACTGCGCATCATGCAATAATTAATAATGGAATAAACCAGTTTTCCAAACTTGGATACATTTTTACAGAGCGGTGCTAGATTTGCAAACACATAAGTACTTATTTTGAAATCCCATTACCATATAACAAAGAAAAACTATAATAAATACAATCTGCCTCAACAGTATGTACTCGTATTTAGCAAAGACAGAAGGTGAGATACTCGTGGTATCAGAAATTTCAAATCCCATTTTTTCCGTCTCTGATATTCAAAATCAAGTTCTAATATTGTTGTATATTCTACCACTGACTCTTTTCATGGTCAAAGAACATTCAAACAAATAAACCGCATCGTTATCATGGAATAAAAACAAGCTGACTCACTACAGCATTACATATTCATAATCCAAGCTAATTCTACTCAAATAAAGATCAGATCAGCATACGAGAATGCACAGAGCCGTTTTGAGATTTTTTTTTTTTATCTGAATTGAGATAATCGGTTGTGATGTGTTTGTGACACCCACTGTTTGATATTTATTTCACAGAACAGTTCTAAATCTAAAATCGTGCAAGGCGACTTTAGTATTTAAATATAGCATGCTTATTATTTAAATTCGTTTACTAAATTCTTTACTACCGTGTTGATTGAAACAAGTTTATATAAGACTTGGTTTCAGAAAAAGAAAATCCGGTTTTCGGAATACACTGTGAGTTTTGTTCTTTTGAGCTGCTTATGCCATGTTAACACAGCTTACATGACTTAGGGCGCATATAAAATTCACGTAAGTCAGATTTCAACAGTTTTCAAATTTATTCGTATCTGATGACACATTGTAAAGACTACATGAGCGCACTGAAAAAAATGTTGTTGAATTTTTGTGTTCGTTTTCCAAATGTATCTTAATTTGTTTGTTTTTTTAAGTATGTAAGTAGCTCTTGCAAAAATTCTTAGAGTACTTGTGTTTGCAAATTTGGGACAAAACAACATCGCTTATCTTCTTTAAGCTAAATTGATGCTCAGTCATTTTTTCTTCACTGTTTTATATTTGTTAAATTAAGGAATTAAACAGAAATAAGACTATACACACTGCAATAGTAGATAATAGTAGTAGAAAAACTCTAAAGAAAATTAAACAATGGCCTACGGTCATGGAAGTAAGCAATTAAAATGATTTGATGAGAACAAGCAAAAATCTTAAACTTCCCCCAGTCTCCTTAAAATTCTTGGAAATCATAGTTTGTTTTTTAAAATGTTGTGCTGACTCTATTCCATTAATTGTCTTCTTTTTTTACAAGCTTTCTGAAAATCTCACCACGATCATTTCATTATCGCACCCATTGCATTATATGCCCTATTATTTTATACATGATACCAAAGGGAACGTTTTAGTCCCGGCTTGTCGCTTGGTTATTAGTTATTCGACGTCCTTTCTTAGAAACAATCCTCAACATAAGAATACGTCTTCTGACACAATAACGCCAATTCTACAATCATGGCTGGTTCAGCGATTTGTTTGACCAGAATCTGGAAGGCAGAAATATTATTGAATCCGCCCAGAGATTCGGAGCTTGTGTCTTTGTGATAAATATACGTCTGTCTTCCAAACGAAGATCTACGAGTACGAGGTCTTAATGGTTATTTTATTATGTAGTATTGCATGAAGCAAAGGAGAAAGAACTAAGGATTTCTCTGAATTTGGTTAGTTGGTTTGGAATAGGCTAAATTCATTAAGTTTTAGAATAGAATTTTATAGAATTAGAATAGAATTTTTAGGAAATGAAAATTCTGGAATCTACGGTTTGCCTCTTGCATAGAGAGAACTGACCACAATAATAGGTTCCCTTATGGGCCATTATGCTTTTGCTTAAAATTACCTAAATGTGCTTCTGCTGTCGAGAAGAGGATAACTCACGTGACAGTTTATTTCCTCCACAAAAAAAAAAAAAAACAAAAGAAGGTGTTTGAGAGATAGTTCAATGCACCAATAATTGTGACCGTATACTCCGGCCGATACTACAAATATTCAATGGAAAAAATTAGAGCAGTTGTAGGGACTTTTGTCCATGATGTTAATAACATTAGACGACAGCGCGTCACATTATCAAAATCCTCGTTGTCATCTAATTTATCGGTGTAACCGACATTTATGAGAGGGCGAACGTTCTCTATTTTAATTTTGTATAAGCGGACAGGTCCGGCAGGGATCATAAAACTAAAAATGGCTATCACTATCATGAACAGGTAGTGAATGAATGTAAAATTGTAACTCATGGCATTTCTCCAACATGTACGAGTATTTACAATACAAGACCTAAACCTGTGCTGCTACAATAGATACAATTTTGAACTAGATCTTTTAGAAGTTTTTTCTACGTTGTTGAAGGGTTAAGCTTTCTATCATTATAGTACGTAGAGTTTTATTTTATAAAATATATATATATATAACGCTACGGTCAAAAGACTACTGCACCTTTCAAGGATATATTATAGTAGCAAGGATTTTTTAACATAAATTGAGCTGTTGCAAGAAAAAGGTTACTGAATTTAATTTATCCCATCCATTAGGAGGCTTCTTAAATAAGATACTTTATATTGTTAATCGACGGAAATAGTATTTAAAAAATATTTTGTACACGGGAGTCAAATTGTTGCGGGTCAAGAAAATGGCACCGTAAATTTATTTTAGTAAATCAGTTTATAATTTTGTTAGTATTTGGTTTCATATCCTTTGCTGGAAATGACAGCCATACAACCAAAGGAACAGTATGTCTGTGCATAAGCGGAGCCCTACGTCCTACTCTCCCTCCGAAGCATTGGATATTCTGTGGATTACAGTGGACAAATAAAAAATATTTGGCCACGCTAATATTCTTAATATATTAGGAATCCTCACAGAGAAAATCGATTACACTACATATATCCGAACTTTGGTTTGACAAAGACTTTCATGTAAGCTTCCCCTCTAGATCCTTCTGGGAGGAAGATGCTTTCATGGTCAAGTCAATCCACTTTTACACAGATGGATCTAAAACTGATAGAGGGATTGGCGGCGGTGTTTTCTCAGATAAGCTAAATCTAAGTCTCTCCTTCCCTCTTCCAAATCGCCGTAGCGTGTTCCAGATAGAAATTTTGGCGATTAAAGAAGCTCTGCCCTGGCTGAAAAAAAAACGTGTTATCTGCAAAGGATATCCGCATCTTTTAGGATAGTCAGGCCACAATTAAGTCTCTGGACTCAGTCTCATTAAATTCTAAAACGGCCCTTTAATGCCGATCATCTCTTACGCAGATGGCAGAGCAATTCAACCTTCACCTTTATTGAGTGCCGGACCACAGAGGCATTCCAGAGAATTGTAAGGCTGATGAACTCGCCTAAAAAGGGAACCACTCTACCTATTCTTCTGGATATTCTTCCTTCCTACCGTGCATAGGTATACCAATCGCTACGTGCAAATCCATATTAAAGCTGGATGTTAATAAAAGAACAAACCTTAGCTGGACTGTTGGACTAACATGTCTAGCGACCACACAAATCTGGTCAAAGCTGGATCTAAATCGTTTAAAGAGTTGGATCCTTCGGAATAGGAAACATCTCAGCGCCATCATAGGTGCCATCACTGGACTTTGACTTATAGGCAAGCATGCAAGGAGGCTTGGCGTATTTACAAACGATTTCTGTAGAAGTTGTATGGACGAGGAGGAGGAAGAGACAATCCTCCACCTACTCTGTACATGTCCAGCTCTCTTCCAAAGAAGAAAACTTCACCTAGGAGCTTTCTTCTGCAGTGACTTAAGTGATCTAAAAATATATAGATGCTAACAGTCTCCTACGCTTCATCATAAGCTCAAATTGGTTCAATGAGTGGGAAGATCACAGATCCACGTGGCATCACAGTGGGCCAATAGGCTTAAGTGGGTTGGGAAAAACAACACCACCACCAAAAACGGCCATCTTGCTCTCGCCAGACCAAGGAACATTCAAAGTCAAATAAGAAATTATTGCCTATGATGCTAATAACATATTCTTGGTGCTATATTTTTGACCGCAGCTATCTATATCAAATATATGTATTTTATGCCCTTTTTAGTGTTGCAATCACTTTCGTGCTTGAAAAACAATGAATATCACTGTAATTTTAATTTTATCTTATATGGGTTCCTCTCTTTTCTCCGAAACCCAAAATTCACGATCCATGATTCTTCACCAATCACCACACTATATCCCCAAGTCAATCAACCTTCGCTGCATTACTTCCGAATATTCGCTCAAACCTACATTTTATATGAGAAGCAGTACCAGCACCCTTTTTTGAGAAATTACAACACTAACAAATTCAAGTCTTTTTGTTTTTTTCACGAACACAATCACGAGAAGATATGAGTATCACCTATCATTGATAGTGCTGATAAGATAAGATTACGCACATTCAGCAGAAGTCACTTCGGGCGTTTAAATCATGCTGAATAAAATACCGTTTGCGTCAGTTACAATTAACAGGGGACGGTTTCCAGTGCTTCGAAAAGTGTTTACTGCATATTTCAACGCTAGAGTGGACATTTTTTAAAAATAAAACACAACAAAAAACATACTCAAATGTTCGGGGGATCCTTTGGAAAGGTTTTCCATCTAAGCATAAATGGTCAACGATAATCAAAATCAAAAACACCAACTTCAACGCCAACAACAACAAAAAGAAATATGATATTGTCAATGCTAAACGATAAAGTTTCAATTCTCATTATTATTTTACTATATCTCTGTGACATATTCAGCCAATGCATAGGTCAGCAGCAACAATGGACGACTCGTGATAGTGCTTTCAACAACGTCAGTTGTATTGCTCATGATACAAAATTCTCATGTGATTGTCGAAATGCGAATGAGGTAAGTCCACTTACATTAACCAATACCATTATCAAGTTTGCTATTGCTTTAAAAAAATTTCTTTACTTTATTTGACTTTGTTTCTCTTAAAAAACATTAAATATTTATCTAATGACTTTAAGCAAAATTGTAATACGAAGAGACGTACGGATGGGTCTTATAAAATTTACGAAATCCAAAACCAAATATGACTACACTGAGTATGAATACAGGTACGAGTACTATCTGCTTAGATACTCGTAGTCTTATTTGTGTACTTTGAAAGAAAAACTCTGACGCTAATGAATACATTAGCAATTTAGGCGGGGCCCTATTTGGATAGTTTTTGTCCTCTGTGTCGATATTCAATTGTGAAATTAAAATAACAACAGAAAGCTTTTCATTGTTAATTTATACATTGATCACTTTGACAAAGTTTGATTGGCAAAAGTACGAAATCATTGCCGTAAAATGGTGACCAATAAAGTAGAGATAAATCCGATTTCATTTTTGCGTACATGACGTCTACGAAGAATTGTGTTTTTCTTGCACATGAAACATTTTTTGGCAGGAAATGTGGAACATCTACTCGTATATAGTAGTACTTAGTAAAACGAGTGATTAACCTGTTTTCAATTAAAATAACTAGACAAAGGTTAGCTACATACAAGCCACAAAATTCCCGAAATGAGTTTTAATCATTCATTTCAAACGCAAGCACATGCCTTTCGTAATCATTCACGATCTGATAATCATGTTGAAGGCTAGACTCACCGGCGCATTTTCTAATGAATCATTGCTTTTGTTTCTGTTTTAACTTCGGTCTTTGAATAAAGAAGAAATATAATTGTGTCTTACATATATTAATTATTTATATGCATAAATACACATATACATATATATATATGCAATGGCAATCTTTCCCTTTTATTAAATTAATTTAAAAAAAATAATTCTGAACAATTCAATAGGTATCGCTCAAATAATAAATAAATGCTGATGTACGGAACGGTTTGTTGTTTAAACTTTTTTCAAACTTTGATTTGAACAGCACATGCTCATTAACATAGGATCGGGAATATTTCTCACAAAATTAGGTTTCCTGCTTCTCATCAAACCATCAGGTCGCCTTAATACTCGATCGTAACTAATTAAGGTGGAAAAAAAAACGCCAAATTCAATGACAAACAAACTTAATAGACAGTTTACCATCAGTAGCACATTCTCAGTCGAGAAGTGGACTGTTGCATGTTGGATATCTTCACACGAATGTCGAAACCTGGCTCTCATTTGTTTGTTATAGTCCAATAGTTTTGATTGCTCTCTTTTTTTACCAATGAAACACCAACAATTCTCAATGACCGGCAGTACGGTTTTCGTAGCAACAGGTCCGCTAGTGATTTGATGGCATGTCTCACCGGCAAGTGGAACCAAAGCATACATCAGAGCATTCGAGCACACATCAGCATTCGACAGAGTTTGGCATCAGGCTCTTTTGTCGAAAATGTGTGGATTTGGAATCGACGACTCTCTTCTTCAATGGATTAGAAACTACTTTTCGGGACGTTCAATTCAAGTTGTCTTGGATGGTTTCAAGTTTAATATCCACAAAATAAATGCTGGTGTGCGCCGGGTTTTAATTGTTATCAATGATCTCTTGTATGCCACTTCTAACCCAATATATTCCTTTGCTGACGACAGTACTCTCTGCTTCTTATATTTGGTCTCTGTTCTTTGGCTGTAGCACGGGAACGACAGCGTATGTTAAGCACATAAAATTCCGATATTAGCAGCTTAAAAAATTGAAATAATTGCCTTTCCGAGATCTCCATTTCCTAGTCATTATAATATTCAGACAGTTAGAAACAACGTACATCGGTACCTATATTTCTTTCCTCTAATTTTCCTTTGCCCGCGATGTGTGCAAACATTTTAAAGGTACCTTAACCTCTTGAGCGCGCGCTACTTTAAAAAAAAAAACTTTCCTGGATAGCTACTTGTGATTATATAATGGTAAAAAGTAAAGGTAGACGAATGTGACTAGTCAGACATTGTTTATTTATGAAGACCACCCGTTGGGGCTTGTAAAGAGACTGTCGATTTAGAACCAACCAGATAAGAAAATAAGTATCAGGGAAGGCTCTTTAGCGCAAATTTCAGATTTTTTAATGCGAAGAACAGCCAGGATGGTACTGTGGTTCAATGCATACCTCCATATATAGTAAACAAAGCGTTTTTCAATACAAGGTCTCATTTTGATTTATCAAGAAAATACATATTTTTATCAATTACCATTTGAATTTTATTTTAATCGATAGAAAAATGAAAAACAATATCAGCCAAATGAGCTCCACGATTCGCAAGCTCATTCCATAAAATCGTTCATCATATTTTTGCACATTTACGTCTCTATTTCACTGATAATAACTCAGATTTTGCCTTTATTTCACATGGCCCTAAATGAAGAAATCGCCCAGTGTTAATCGCATGATCTCGGCGGTAAATTTTGATCACTATTTCGAGAAATGACTTAGGCAGAAAACTTTTCTCGCAAAAGTAGTTACACGTTGTGGATAGAGACAATAAGTCTTGACAAAGCCTTGATGATGAAAATATTTCTCATCGCTCAAAAGTTAAAAGCTTAAGTTCTTGCATGAATTGAACCTTATAGCCTATATGACTCAAGCCTTTACGCAAAATTAGGTCAAAAATCATAATTTTATAACTGTATAACGGCAGCGCTCGGACACGAAACTGGGCCATTGTACTCCATAAGTTCTGAATGACAACAGAACTCAGGCTGCCGACATACCCCTAGAGATCTCATTGGACCTGAGCTCCTAACGTCGAAGTTCCTCTAAAGGGGGGTGTACATGAAGTATGTAGCTCAAATTGACTAGAGCCGTGGATGCCGTTAATATGTATATAGTATTCTTCCGCTGCCGTCCTGATGAACGAAATGGGCCCTAGTGCAAACACCCTTCACTCAGAGCATCTGAAGCACATCTCGGCAAACTTCAACGTCTATGTAATAAATCAGATGAAATAGACGCGTAGACTTTACTAATCAGAGTGCATTCCTGAGTGTAACCTGTTGGCTGCCTGATTACCTTTTATGCGTCTAAGATACCTGAACAAAATGCCCGACGAAAAAACCGAATGATATACAGCCTTGCTGCTAAGGAATACAAAAAGTGTTCGTGAAGAATAAATGATCCAAAGAAGAGATGAGTGCGATGGAGTCCCTCAAGAGATTCCGAGACCTCAGAGGCCATGTACAGACGTTTTACCAAATATTTAAAAGAGCATACCAGGTTTATAAGTACCAAATAAAAATCTCCAAAAATGGCGATGCAAACATTGTAGTAGGTCACGGTCAGTGGCAAGGATTTCATATTTTGTATTATGTTTGACACCGTTCTTGATAAAATTGTAAGCAACTCAATTGTATCAACCCTAGATGCATTCCTTTTCGGTTCAACAACTTTTGTGTGCCATGAGAGTGAGTGTGTTAGTTGAGTGAAAGCGGATAAAATATGTTTGACCGAAAACGAAAATGAAACGAAGCATCATATATTCTGTTACCAAAAACGGACGCACAGCGTCTACAATACATACCAATCAAAATGTCGTTATAAATAGTTGTAGTTTTGATGTAATAAAAAAAATAATAAGCCTAAGTTCAACATACCACGACATAGCCTAGGTGATGAATCACTTTTTCTTATAATTACTTCTATGAACGAGCAAATAAACAATAAAGGAAATCTCGTGTAAAATCATTGTTCCAGTTCTTAAAAATTATCTAATTTAAATGGGTCTGCAGGCAGCGACAAAATAATTATAAAATTATCTGGGTGATGTTTTCTTATTTTTTCTCCAAAAGGTCGTTTAATATTCAGGTTTTCTGTTCCTTTCAACATTCTTTGCGCAACAAAAACCACTCTTACCATATGCACACCTGAACTTATTATTCATATACAGGCAACATTCTGTTTATGAAACAACAATGACCACCATTGAAATATTTCCGATTCTTTGAACATCATTGCATAAACTTTAGAAAACTGTAAAAATCTGCTTAGATAAAAAATATAAATTTGTACCTATGGTAAAGGGTCCGCCATCTAACGTTTTTTTTTCAACTAGTGCTTATTTCGTGAATGGTAACACTTACGAGTAGCTCATGTCTGATTTGACAGATAATTAGTTTTATCCTTCCGCTGAATGAATATGGTTGTGTATACGCTTGAACAACGCTGGGAAATATTGCGACATTACTTTGAAAATCATGGTAATGTTGCAGAATGTGTGCGAAAATTGCGTACGGATTTTGGAAGAAGAGAAGCACCGTCAGCTCCGTATGTTCGTTATCTTGTGAAAAAAGTGAAAGAAACTGGCATCCTCATCGATAAACCAAAGCGTGGAAAGCCAAAAACAGTGCGTACACCCGAGAATATTGCTGCTGTGGCAGAAAGTGTGCGTGAAGCGCCATCAACATCAATTCACCGTCGTTCTCAACAATTGAACATTTCGGAGACATCATTGAGACGAATTTTACATAAAGACCTTGGTATGACGCCATACAAAGTCCAATTGGTTCAGGAGTTGAAGCCAACTGACCATCCAATGCGTTTTCGCTTCGCTTAGTGGGTCTGCGATCGACTTAGAGAAGATGCCGATTTTGCCAAAAAAATGATCTTTTCACATGAAGCTCATTTTGATCTTGGCGGGTATGTAAACAAGCAAAATTGTCGCATTTGAGGCACAGAAAACCCGCACGCATTCATTGAAAAGCCAATACACCCAAAACGAGTCACTGTTTGGTGCGGATTTTGGTCCAGAGGCATAATTGGGCCATTTTTCTTCGAAAATGAGCAAGGAGTGGCCGTTACAGTCAATGGCGATCGTTATCGGGCCATGTTGAACGAATTTTTGTTCACAAAAATTGAAGAGGAGGATATTGGCAACATTTGGTTTCAACAGGACGGCGCTACGTGCCACACAGCCGAAGTTACACTCGATGTTTTGCGCCCTGTTTTTGAAGATCGCATTATCAGCCGCAGAGCTGATGTCGTTTGGCCACCTCGGAGCTGCGATTTGACACCGTTGGATTATTATTTGTGGGGTGCCGTAAAAGATAAGTGTTACGCCGACAAGCCAGAGACAATTGACGCCTTAAATGACAATATTCGTGAAGCCATTGGTGAAATACAGCTGCACACAATCGATAATGTGCTTAAAAATTGGACCGATCGTGTAGGCTACTGCATGGCCAGCTGAGGCAGCCGTTTGAATGAAATTATTTTCCATTATTAACCGGAAGGATAAAACTAATTATCTGTCAAATCAGACATGAGTTAAGTATTACCATTCACTAAATAGGCACTAGTTGAAAAAAAAAAACCGATGGCGAACCCCATATAATCTAGATTCCACTGTAAAATTCGCTGGCACTTTTGAAGTCCAGATGTTTTATTTTTAGTTAAAGTTTGAACAGGTAACAATTCATCGACGATTAATTATTTCTTAACTGAAGTATAGCTGGTGGTTTATACAGTCCGGAGTGGACATAGACTTCAAATAGCAGCTCTCTCATTTGCGCCTCCGAGTTGGCTGATATTCATTTGCACTTGAACACGCCACCTAAGACGCTCAACAGGTCATAACTATTGACGCTGATGAACTATAGGCCCTTTCACAACGTTAATTTCTCTGTATGGCCCATATACAATACTTCGTCGTTTATGCAGAAGAGATCGAAAATCGTTCAAAGAACTCTTCCAATACAAGCAACCAATGACATTTCCATCCGCTTTTGATAAAATTCTTATTTTAGCGCCATACAATCGAACTGAGACAATGCAGTGCTATCTTTGTTATTCGTAATGGGGTTTTACTAAATGGTTCTTCGGTGATCTCAATGGTTGTGATATTATTTGATTTGTCCCGATGGACAATGCCTTTTACCACCTCAGAGTTATAGTTTCCTTTTATAGTTGTTTCCTCTTTTATGCCGACAGCATATACATATTTTGTTTTACCCTCATTTAACACTAAATTCATTTTCGCCCCAGGGATAGCTCGCCTAATGTCAATATCGTCAGCGTGTGCTAGCAGGCTTTTGAAAGATTTGGCCTCAATTACTGGTATGTGATGGATTTTTTATGAGATGTAGTATTTAAAAAGATCCACAACCAGACAATTGTTGGGTTTCTAAAGGTATTCAAAAACTCATTCCTAGTAAAACGGCTAAATGATTCCACACTGCTGAAACCACGAAAAGTGCCTTCGTTCAGTTCACAATATGATTCATACCGTTAATTTCACACAAGCTCACAATTTAGTATCACAATGTCCAATTTACCCTTAAGGTTTTCAAAGGCGAAGATGGAAAGAACCCAAAGATATACATATGTGAGCTTTTTAGTTTTAATCCCGCAACTACGCTCGGATGCGCATCCATCTACTTTGGTTGGTAGTGAAAAAATGCTCGACATGTACTGTGTTGTATATTAATGCTATTGTAAACATCCTGTAGGCGGTTTCTGCAATAGTAAAACCTACATCAACGGCCCTCAACAACTGCATTTCACATATTGGTAATCGTTTGCAGAAACGACAGAATTCGAAATAACTTTGTCTGCTGGCTCTTCAAAACAAATATCGTAATAGGAAGATAAATAAATACAAATAAATCAAGCTCTTGAAAGAACTCTAGTTGATGATCAACCCAGCAAATTGCCCGGTTAGGCATGTTAAAAAAAAATTATTTCAACAAAATTCGCTGTTTTCAGCCACCCCTGACATTAACAAATACATAAACAAAAAGATTCACATAGACAACATTTTGATTGGAAACTTAGAAAAAAAAAAAACAAATAACCAACTCAACTAAAATAGATTTCAGTTTGTTTTCCTTTTGGTAAAAACCATAAAATACTTGTATTTCAATGGCAGCTGCCATATAGTGTGACCATGACAAAATCGAAATGCGGCTGATTTGAATGAATCACAAATCGATCTTTAACCATCTACAAGCGTTAAAATACCTTATCTAATAGAAGTACAATTTGCACTTAATCAGATATATGTACATACTCGTACATGCTCCTACACAGGTTTCCTCTTAAAGCTGATCTTGAATGTATGTATGTTAGTGCATCAATCCAAATAAATCGCACAACTAATGCGCAAACACTGGGCTTATGCATACTCGCTTAAGTTACATTGAATTCTGAATTGAATTGAACACTGAATTCTTAGGTGGAATGAATTTCAAAAAAAAAAAAGTTAAATTAATTAAATCGAAAAACAACGTCTTGGACTATGCTACTCGTAGCATTGTTCGTTGGTAATTGTTCGCCTTATCTCTGTACCTATTTCAGAGAACTCATAAAACAAATTACATGCTTCACAGTAAATAGAAAGCCACAGCTATTCTAAGTATGAGCATATTTAGAGTTTTTTTTAATTTTGTTTTGCATATATATGTATTTATATTATAATTTTAATGTCAGAGACCAATTTGTTTATCCATGTTTTCAGTGCGCATAAGAGTTCATAATCTTGTTCATAAATCTCAGCGAAAAATCTATTATAAAGGTTCAACTCAACTATTAGATTAAGCTACACCTACACGAAGTGTCTGATTTCGAAGTAAAAAAAAGCCAATACAATTTTTATTTAATCGAAATATGATGCATGGTCAAATGTTCCGGCATTTGTAAGTCCGTTAGGGAAACATCAGGGGAGTACGGTGCATGTGGAAGAATTTTAAATACCAGCTATAGCAATTTTTGCACCGGTACGCGTGATGTATGGGGCCTGACATTGCCATGCAATAGGATTGGACCATGTCTATTTCTTCACAATACTTAACGGCGCTTATCATTTCTCCTGATTGAAGAAATGAAAAGTGGATTGGTCGTTTCGATGTCCACCATACTGTGACCATAACCTTTTTTGTACGGGCTTAGAGGTTTGTTTTGGCTTTTCAAATGCATCGAACTATTGTACTACCCAGGTCTTTTACGGTTGCCAAACAGAAAATCTTCTGTTTTACGTGGGAAGCTGCCTTGATGGCTTAAGCCCATAGAGCGCATACGCTCATAGGGATTGAAGTGCGTCAATCGCCACCGTGATCTACAATGGAGAATAATTCAGAGCATTATTATTATTATTATTATTATTTCTTTATTAGTAAGTAATTAAATTACAATAAAAATATATAGCACTAGCTACCACAGCTATCGGCTAGTTTTAATATTATACATATTGGTTTTTAAATACATTTGTTAATTTTCAAAGTAACTAGTATCTTATATACATTTCTTATGTTAGTGTCAGTTGGTGTTTTTAATAGTTCAGCAAGCGGAGTGATGGAAATGCGTTTAATTAAGTCGTTGACCTTCTGGCATTCAAGTAAATGTTTGAGGGAGAGTACCAAGTTATTTTGGCAAAAGTGGCAAGTTGGGGGATCACATTTAGACAGAAGGTGGCTATGTATGAGGTTTTATGGCCCATGCGGAATCGTAGGAAGCATTTTATCATGTTATGTGGACAATTTGTAGGGTATAAGGCCATATTTGCCTGCGGGTTGATTGTTGAATAATGGTGGATGTACTCTTTCCACCTATCCCGACTTCTGTTATTGCACAGGGTCTTTAATTCATTCTGGAGGTCCTTTTTGTTGTGTGTGTAGAAGGTGATAAGCGGTTCTGTTGTTGCAGTTTTTGCAGCCTTATCAGCTTGTTCATTTCCTATGATTCCGGTATGACCAGGAACCCATACGATTTTAAGCCTATTTTCGTTTGTGATAAGTTTGTCTCTAATTATCGGTGTTGTGTTGTTGTATTTCGGATGGCGGAAATTGTTGATAGGCTGTCGGTACAAATAAGCATCTTTTTGTTTGGAAATAATTTTGTAGCATGAAAAACTGCAAGAGCTTCAGCGGTGAATATAGAAGAAAATTGAGGCAATATACCCTTTATGAGAACATTGCTAATGCCATCAACCACTGCAAAAGCGGTACAGTTTTCTGTCTTTGATGCATCCGTGAAAAGCAAGATCCAGTTACTATCTATAAATTTTTGCGTTAGTTCTTTAAACATACATAGCTTTGTATATCTGGTTATTTGTAGTTGTTTTATAGCAGTTGTGTAGGTGAGACATAATAGAGGATTCGTCGAATAACCACTGAGGGTGCCTAGGTGTTTTATGTGTTTCAATATTGATTGGCACGTCAGACCATATCGTGGAGTGCAGTGCATTGTAAATTGCAGATGATCGCTGGGGTATTTTCTTCCAAGATAGTATTTTTTGGCATCTAGAGTTATGGGTGATTCTCGGGATGCTATGCTTTTCGGGATAAGTAGAGCGGTGATATAGTCAAGAGTTTCTTCGATCGTAAGGAGGCCAGCTTCTTTTAAGATACATTTTATTGGGGTCGTCCTGAACGCTTTGACGCCGATCCGAATGGCGGAGTTATACTGTGGTGTGAAAAGTTGGAGTGAAGCCTTTGGACATTTACCATAAATGACTAGGCCGTAATCGATCTTCGATAAAATGATAGATTTAATAACGCTAATTATAGTGTTAGTATGTGAACGAGAATGTTTTGATGTTAGATGTTTAATTATATTTAGTCTGGTAGCTAGGCTTTTTTGTTAAGTATATACAGTGATCTTTAAAATTAAACTTAGAATCAAAAATAACGCCTAATATGTTAAGTGAATTAATATTACAGATATTGTTGTTCTTAAAATTGAGTGTTAGTTTTTTTGGACAGCTTGTTTTTTTACAAATATGTAGTATTTTAGTTTTTTCTAAGGAGATTTTTGCCCTAGAGATATTACACCACTGGTCTATATCTGTTAGGATATTAGAGAATGTGGAGGAATCTTTACATTTGGAAAATATGATCAAGTCATCGGCGTACAGACAGTGCCGAATGGTATTATATTTTTGTAAGATTAGGCTTAATTCATTGAACGCTATCATAAAGATAACTACCGATAGTGGTGATCCTTGGGGGATACCATTTTTGAAGCTATATGTTTGGGAGTGCACATTATATAACTTTATTCGGAACTGTCTGTTAATTAGGAATGACTTGATGTATTTGAAAATTTTTGGACCTACTTTCCATTGGATAAGTTTGTTAAGAATTATGTGTATGCCAATTCTATCAAAGTCTTTTTCGAAGTCAATAGACAAAATTGTAACATGATTCTTTGATGATACGTGGGGCGTTCAATATATTCTCGGTATCGATATGAAGGAAAATGCGAATTCAATTTAAATTGTTTTTATTTTTCAATATAATCTCCCCTAACATCAATGCATTTGTTACATCTTGAGATAAGCTTTTTTAAACCCTCAAAAAAATAAATTTCCTCTTTCTCTGCAAAATACACATTTATTGCCGACTTGAGTTCTTCATCATCCGAAAATCTTTTTCCACGAAGACATTTTTTCAAATCCGGATACAGGAAATAATCACTAGGGGCAAGGTCTGGACTATAGGGTGGGTGTTGGATTTCTTCGAAACCACAATCTCGCGCAGCAGCCTTGGAAACTCGCGCCGTGTGAACAGGAGCGTTGTCATGAAGAAGCAACACACCCGCTGCGAGTTTACCCCGTCTTTTCTTTTTAATTTCCTCCCGCAAATTATGCAAAGTGGAAGCGTAGGATGTGGCGTTGATGGTTTCACCTTTTTTTTTGTACTCAATGAGCAAGATTCCCTTTGAGTCCCAAAAAACTGTGGCCATGAGCTTCCCGGCAGACGGAGTGACTTTGAACTTCTTCGGGGGGTCTGTTCCTTTTTTATGCCACTGCATGGACTCTTGTTTGCTTTCAGGGTCATAGTGGTGGACCCATGTTTCGTCCCCAGTAACAATTCGATCCATAACACCGTCCGCGTTCTCACTACACATCTCCAAAAGCTCTCTACAGCATGCGATTCTCACATTTTTCTGAGGCGCTGTGAGCATTCGTGACACCCACCTTGCACTGACCTGTGAAAGGTTAAGATGGTCATGAAGAATGGTGTGAATGGTACCAATTGAAAGCTTGGTGATCTCTGCCATCATTTTCACATTTATTCGGGCATCCTCAAGAACAAGTTTTTCGACTTCTTTGATGCTTTCTCCCGTACAAGCAGTAGCCGGGGCGCCGGAGCGGGGATCGTCTTCAATGCTCTCTCTGCCTCTCTTGAACTCACTTGACCACTTTTGCACAGTTGATAATGAAGGTGCGGAACCCTGGTAAACAGCCACCATCTCTTCATGAATAGTTTTTTGACTTTTTCCTTGCTTAGTGAGAAATTTAATTACAGCGCGATGCTCAATTTTCACCATCATCGTCTCAGTTGCCATTATGATTCTGTTTAACTAGAGATGAAACGCGAATTAATAATCACATTTATATGAAATTTTACATGAATGCACAAAAATAATAGTATTACTTGATAAATAAGTCAATTTATATATACAACCACAGCTTCACCCCGATACCGAGAATATGTTGAACGCCCCTCGTAATGCAGATGAAATAAAATTATCGATGTGAAGAAGAGAATCTATGTTATGGTACCCCGACCGCGCTTGAATGCAACTTGGTTTATATTTATGAGGTTATGTTTTTCTATAAACCAGAACAGCCGCTTTGAAATTATCTTCTCTAGAACTTTGCCAACACATGGTAAGAGGGATATAGGTCGATATCCATTGACTTCGGTAGTTGTTTTGTTCGGCTTTTGTATTGGGACTACGCTGGCAGTTTTCCATATTTGCGGAATGATCCCTTTGTCAAAAATTAGATTTATACAGTGAAACTATGCACTGTTTGAGGACTAAGGGGGCATTTTTGATCATAGGATATGAAATTCGGTCTAGGCCAGGGGTTTTCCCTTTAGCCGTGCGAAGAGAGCTTTCCAGTTCTGTAAGTTTGATAGAAACCTCGATTAAGCTAGCTAAGGATGGATGGTTGAGGAGAGGTGGGTTATTGATAATTGCTAAATATTTTGCTTGGAGGAAGGCAGGTGAAAAATTGGAGTCAAAGGCATGTTTTGGCGAAATGTTCGGCGATTTTGATAGGAAAGGATAGTGTATTTGACTCAGATCTAATAAGGCTTATAGAGCGGATTTTATAATCTCCAGTAAGTGATCTTATGTTATCCCAGAGTTGTTTGCATGAAGCTTTTGGGTTTATGTTTGAAGTGAAGTTTTCAAAGCAAGCCTTTTTGGCGAGTTTGGCTGCTTTGCGGAATTGCGCATTGGATTTACGGTAGGTAATGAGGTTTTCTTGATTCGGATGTTTTTTTTTAAAGTAGTGCCAAGCTTTTTGTTTGATTTGTCGAAGATCTCTCATTTCATTGTTTCACCAAGGAACGTATGTTTTATGTGGCAGGGAATGAGT
Organism: Volucella bombylans; assembly: GCA_949129095.1. Lineage (NCBI taxonomy): Eukaryota > Metazoa > Arthropoda > Insecta > Diptera > Syrphidae > Volucella > Volucella bombylans. The sequence goes on from OX422143.1 coordinate 158,385,640, forward strand.
TTGTTTGTTACACTTCTAATGGATTTATGAATGAGGCTGCTTCTTTATTTATGTTAAGGGATGGTATCGTGGATGTGGTGAAATTTGATGCTATACTTTGGAACAAGGGCCACTTAGCTTTATCAGTTTGAAATTTTGAAGGTCGTTTTGGGTTTGATGACTGGGTTCCTATCGTCACTGTAGTGATTAGAGGAAAGTGGTCACTACCATGTAAGTGTGGAAGGGTTGTGCACGTTGTATTGGGGTATAACTGGGATGAAATTAGGGATAGGTCTACATTAGGGTGTCCCAGGCTATAAGGGTTAAATTTTTTTTTTTAGATAGAGATACGCATACCTTTTTTTTTTTTCTATTTGACCCAGATAAGTGAAATATCAAATATTATTGCGATCGGATGACGATAACCCGTGCCGACTTAACGCCAAAATCTAAACATAAAAATTAGTATGGAGCAATGGAGGGAAAAGCAAAACTCATTTATTTTTGAAATAAGGCATCCGGTATTGGACTTTATTATTATATTAATTGTTGAAAGTAGGTTAATTATTTATTAATTTTCTTTTTAATGTTTGTTTTTTACAGTCAGGATACTTTTGTCGATGTTCTTGTACGCAACGAAATAAAAATTGCTTTTGCTCCTCTTGAACAGTTAGCAGGCCGTGAAAATCTTGCATCAACTTGACTGCTCTTTCAGCAGAGTCATTAACTGCTTTCAGTTTTAATAGCTTGCTTTTAGCATGTTGGTACGAAGCATTTTTAAGCCACAAAGAGGGGCACTCGTGGAGAAAAGCACCATCAATTTTCAATCGACTAAATAAGGACTTGCTTTTGACTGAAACAAAGTCATCGATGTTTTTTTCTGAAAACAAAAAAAGGAGGATTAATGATATAATTTTTTAGTTATGTAAATAAAAAAGTTAAAAAAACAAACTTAATTTTCAAACTTACCATAAAGTCTGCCACAAAGTTCTTCTTTCGATGGAATGTAGCATTTACCATAGGCAGATGGATATTGGCTTACATCATCATCAAATAGAGACAAGATAGACACTTCGTCTGTCAAATACCACAAATGCAAGCAAAACTTCTGTAATGCTGCTTTCGAGATGCTTTCATCTATTGTTTCATAAGATTTTATAGCTTTCAGAAAACACAAATCCTGGTAAGGTGCTTTTACTGCTAAAATGCATTGCAACCAAGGCCTAACGTATATTGTCACGATGAACAGGCAGACGTCTAACAGAGCTTCTTTATCTTTGTTAGAAATTCTTAATTGATCACCAAGTAACGATATTTTTAATGAGTAAATCGCTCTCGCCATCCATCGAGCTTGGTGCATGGCACCTGGAGGCCGGATCTTAAATTTTTTTTCTGCATCGCCGCCAAGAAATATTATTGAAAGTTCGATTAACTCTCTGTAATCATCCCTAGTAATTTCTTTAGTTAATTCAATTTGGTAAAAATCGATAAGTCTGTTGATCTCAGAAACATTCAAACATGATAGCTTTTCTGTACAGCTCTGTATTTTCTCGGGATCGACATTCTTCCAGTTCTCTCGAAATTTCTTGAACATTGGAATGTCTGGGCTTGTGGTAACTTGGCAGATTTTTGCTTCAAACACGCTTTTTAGTACTAATTCGTAGACGTGATGGCGGCAAGCAAAAATAATCATTTCCCTGCCTATCGGCAGACGTTCTTCCTTAGATTTGCGTGAATCTAAAGCCGGCAAAAGTTTACCATCCCAGTGGAGTGTTACAATATCCGGAACCTGGTTTTGAAAATTAACCTTTATGGCTTCCGCTCGCTCTTTTCGCTTTTCCGTACGAACCCTTTGAATAGTGGACTTGCTTATAGGAAATTCGTCTGTGTTATGTCCAAGAGCTTCAATAGTTGCTTCAATAATAAACACAGCATCTCTCACACTCAATTGACACCGATCTAATGCTGCCACTAATTTTGGAGTGATAAAATTCTTCCTCATAACAGTTTTATTTATACTGGATTCTGTTCTGGTTAGGTTTGGCAAAATTTCCTGTAAATCCATCAATTCTGAATCAGACGACAAACTTTCTTGTAGCTGGTCATAAGATGATGTTGAAGGAGCTAAGGATGAAAAATATTTAGCACGTCGTTTTTGCCCCTCGACGTTTCTAAGGTGCGCTCTTTCTTCTTTGTGTGTTTGTTTTGGGTCAACTCCGGCTAAATGACCAGGTCGGCCTGGTTCTCTTTGGCGCTGCAAAAAAATCCTATCTTCATCTATCTTTATTAATTGAAGTGCATCCAAACTTGATACAATGTAATTAATTTTTTAACACAATTAGGTAGAGATCTTGTCGGGATACGGGCCTTTTCCCAATAAATAATGCACTCACGAATAGTAAGATTTGCGCTCTCATTGACACTTAAATTCACTTCACGAATATTATAGAACAAAACTGCCAGTACTTGCCCATTAGAGGAAAGTTTTGAACCAGTAATTTGATGTTTAACGTTCCCTATTAAAAATATCTCCTTTCTACAACTGCGTAACTCCACCGACATGTTAACAGAACGAGAACAATGTGTTTACTAATAAAATAAACATGCAATAACAAGTTATCGATATGTTATTACTCGCGTGCCATGCCTTGCAAGTACTGACATGTTTAGATGCAAGTCGGCACGGGTTCCTCTGGTTCAAAGTACATGAAACTTTATTTACTATTGTTTTGACAGTATTCGAATAAAATAAGAGGGTATGCGTTACAAAAATTTAAACTTGATTTTTTTAGGACACCCTAGTCTACATGGGTGAAGGTTTTGTGTGTAGAAAAGTACAGTCAAGTTGGAGTGTGTCAGGAAATCTTCCACAATTTTTGCCCTTGTGTTGGAATGGAGAGAGCCTCAAAGTTGGCTCCATGAGTTGTAGTCACCTGTGATCAGTATGGGGGGTTGAAAGGTATTAACGATATTTTCGATTTCAGAGACAGAAAACGTTTGTTCAGGAGGGATGTTAAAGGATATGACTGTGATTTTTTGTTTTAGTTCGATTAAGACGGCAGCAGCTGATATTGGAGAGTTGATTTCAATAAATCTGTGTGGAAGGGATTTGTGGACTAGGAGTCCTGTACCTTGTTTGGCCGTAGTGTTAGCTGGGAGATTATGAAAAAATGAAAGAAAGGTTTTGTAACTTTTGCGGGTAAATGGGTTTCTTGAAGCGATATCACAGAGAGTTTGAGGTCATTTATCAGTAACTGTAATTCATGATAGTTATTAAAATAACCATCTAAGTTCCATTGTAGGAGTTTGAATACTGTGTTTGTTGATATCGGAGACTTTCGAACAATATATCCAGAGGTATATTGTGAAAAATCAGAGATCAAGTTAGAAGATGTTAAGTAATTTCTCTGCAATCCAGATGTTGAAGCGTCCAGCTTGTAGTCGAGCTTCGCAGAGTCAGAATTAGTGGTGAGAAAAGTGTTAACATCATCATTGTGTTGGGAGGGGTGAATGAAGTATTCGTTATTATTTATGAGAGATTGAGTGAAGGCAGATATGGGTGAGTGTGAAGTTGTGTGTCTTGGTTATTTGTTATTGGGACTGTGTTTGATTTGTAAGTGGTTTTGATTGATTGACTGATGTTCAGAGAGTTATTGTTTTGGAAAAGTTGACAGTTGTTTGGGTTATTTTTGCTGTTTGCTGTTGTTTTTGGGTAATTCGAGTTGGTTTGCGAAATGGGAGATGGAGTTGTTTTGTTATGATTGTGGTGATTTGTTTTGAGTAAGATTGTGTTGTCTTGTGAAGAAGAGATGGGATGCATGTCTACATTAGATAAGGCAGACAGTGTTTGGGGGTTTTCCTGATTTAATGTTGGGTTTTTGTTGGCTTGGCTGGTACGGTTGGGGTTTGTGGTTAAGACAGCATTAGATACTGTGGTTTACTCGTAGATACTGGTTTAGTTTTCGACTGGGGTATTGCTTGTTTGGCTTTTTCGGAGTAAGACAATGAGGTCAAGTTTGGTGGAAGAGGGGTTTGTTGGTTATACACGCGTCTAGCTTCAGCCATGCTGCACTTGTTTGTGGTTTTAATTCTCAAAACTTTTGTTCTGAATGTATTTAGGACATTGTTTTGATGAAGAGTGGTGATTATCTAGACAATTTGCGCACATAACACGTGTACATTCATTAGGATCGTGGGATGGGAGGTTACAATTTTCGCATAACTTGCTCTTGGTGCATTGCTTTGTGGTGTGTCCGAGCAGCTTGCAGTTTCGGCATCTCATAGGTGACGGAATATATTCTTTAACCTTAGCAGTGTAAAAACCGACTACTATTGTTTGAGGCAAGAAGTATAAGTCAAAGGTGAAGAGCATTAAGCCTGTGTGCTTTTGAATTCCGTCTACCCTCTTTGTGAATTTATAGACTTCACTGATTCATTGAGATCTCATATTGAATATAATTTTAGCCTCGCTGAGGTTAATAAGTCATGGAGCGTACACTATGCCTTTAGATGAGTTAAGTTGTTTGTGCAGGGTAACAGATACTGGGCATTGATTAGCAATGTTTGAAAGTTTGAGGAATTTTTCTGCGACTTTCTCGAATCTAGCAAGAATTAGAAGGCTACCGTCACGAAGCGAGGAGACACTGTCGTATTCCGTACTAATTCCGTCGATGACTTTCTTTAGTAAGAATATACTTACGCTGGATAGTGGAATTTCAGGGTTTGTCGCGGCAATAAGAATGAACTTCGGGTTCCTTATGTTCCTTAATGTTGGTAGATCAGGGAGTTATTATTATAAATTATTAATACATAAGTAAATTACATATTAATAAAAATTACAAAATAAAGCACTAGCTGCTAGGGATTTCGGCTAGATAAGTTCTAAATATTATTAACTAACTTAATGGCTATCATCAATTTATATAAATTTTTTACATTTTCTTCGTTTGTCGTACTTAAAAGGCCTTTGAGGTTTAGGTTAAAGATTTGGTGACAGATTGTATTTACTTGTTGGCAGTCCAAGAGATGGTTTACTGTTAGGATAGGTTTTTCTTCACATAGATGGCAGAGGGGTGGTGATTGCTTCGTAAAAATATGTTTATGGGTGATTTTGGTGTGGCCTATTCTAAGTCTAATAAAGATCTTCAACATTTTTATAGATACATTTCCTGGGAAGAAAACTTTCTCGGCAGACGGGTTGAATACTTTGTATAGATGTTGATACTCAGTTCAGCTAATTTTTTTCCTATATTTCCAATTTGAGGTGATGTAATTTTTCAGATCTTTTTTGTTATAGGTGAAAAAAGTGGTGAGCGGTTCCATTAAAGCCGATTTTGCAATTGCGTCTGCGTATTCGTTTCCTTTAATCCCAAGGTGCCCTGGAATCCAAGCGATATTAACGTTACCCCTCTTCGCTATAAGTTTATCACGGATGATTTCGATGGTGTTAGAAGAGTTGTAATTCAGAGCATACACAAATTCAGAGCATACCAATTCGAAGTCATCGTGTAGGCAAGAATTCCCCTTTGGACAAGGGTGAGGCCCATCTAAAACTCGTAGACTTTCTCATAAGAGTCAGAAAACCCACCCTGCGTTTTTAGGTATAAGCCACAGCAACCATGACGCTCCCATAAGGTGGCCTAGCTCTTTCAACCAGGCTGGAACCGAAGGTCCCCTGGTACAGAATTAAGCCTCTGTCAGGAGACAAGTAAGACCTCTACAGATCTCATATATCGACTGGCCATTGAAAAGCCTCCAAACATATTGCTGGTCAAATGCTATGTACATCAGTTGCAGCCTCTGATGTTGTTTCGCACATTGAAAGGACGGGGCCTATTGATTAGGTGGGGATTGTCGGTTGTCAAACAGAATCCGCTTTGAATTGCAGGTAATTATGTGGTGCAAAAATGGCTTACTTAAGCGATGCACAAATTTCTAGCCGCCGTAGTTTTTAGGACTCGCTCAGTCATGGGGTACCCACTAGTCGAGTTTTTTTTACCTTTCCTATTAGAGAGGTGTCAACTTATTGTAATTGGAGATTCTCCCATATTCTTTACAATGTCTCGCACGTTGTTTTTAAATAATCTGTTTCCCGTGTGGTTCGTTTTCGACCGTGAAATCTACAGAACTAATAGTTCCTCTACAAAAAAAAATCTGTATTTCTAACGAACCCTAAAAGTCTCAGGAGTAAAACACACTTTATCTTATCTTATAATAATTTATCATGTTCTGACATACATATGTAGATCAGAAGCAAGTTTCTTATTTCGGTCTGGAGTGAAAATTGGACATTTAGTGTGGTAAAACCAATCAAGCAAAAAACTAACGACATCGATGACACACAAGTGTATCTGTATTGATGTTTGGCTAAACTAACAGATATAATACTTGTTGTTAGGAAAATACACTCTTTTAGGTACGTAGAGCACATCTTTTGATAGCAATTTTCAACAAGAAAGTATATCTAATTCAAATTCACACTCGTCTGCACTAAATTGAATATGCAAATCATTACAAATTCCAAATTAAAAAAAAAAAAAAAACTTCTGCAGTATGTCGTACCGAAACCTCTTTATCATAACCAAAATGATCCAAATATCCACGATTTCCAAATCATTTCTTATTCCCAAGAGAATTGGAAGTACATATTGTAGATATGATTGGCTTGAGCTTCACGTAGATCTTAACTCACAACACTCCGAGGGATTCCCGACGATTCTTTTGGCGCAGGTCATTATCATTTTGCATTTTCGGCCATTTTCACGAACCTCTCTAACGCATATTTCACACGATTTTCTACTACAAGGAACACAACGCTTTGAAATTGCGTCTTAAACCCACTTACATTTGAAAGTGTAAAATATTTACTAAACAATAAAAATTAGCTATTTTTATCACTCCGATAGTAGCTCATATACTTAAAGATTTTAACGTGTAAAAATCCGCTGGAACGCAACTCACATTCTGAATATTTGGCTGTAGATCGGAGAAGGAAATATATATTATGATTTTATTTACAGGGTCACTGGTAGAGTTATGCTTCTAAATTCATCAGATATCAGCATCCTTGAAGTGAGATTCAAACCCTCAACAGTTATTTCTTTAATTACAATACTTAATTAGTTTACATTGCAAAAAACAACAAAAATAATCCAATTACTTAAGCATTCAAACATTAAGTCGACGAGTCTGTTAGGTGAACGTGATAAACGCTATTCTTTCCTCCATTTTTTAAACATTTCTGGATATGATTTCATCCTAAAAATCAACCACTCGACTTCAGTTTTATAAATATATAGCAATCATTTTATCTCGATCGAAGACGCAAACAAATACGAGTGCATATATGCAAAACAATTTGGAAACAAAATGAGAAGTGAATACATTTAAAATCAAAAATTTCATTGCATACATTAGGCATAATGTATGCCAATTAGCAGTCATTGGAATACAAATAAATCGGCGTCCATCCATTGCATATACGAGTATAAGATGAAAATAAACCAAAAAAAAAAAACGCTTAACCGTTTTGATGAATACATCCCACTTTTCTACATTTCTTTACAGTACATGACACTTCCCTCACTCTACGGATACGTTTATCAGATCGAGATATCCAACTGCAAACACATGACCGTCAGAGCTCATGCATTGGAAAACACGCAAGGTCTACGAACTGTCATCTTTAAAAAAGTCGAAAACCTAATTCTTGCACAAAACGCTTTGTCATTTCCTGTTCACATAAGCAATACACCATTGATTGTTGAATTCAAAGAAGTAAGTAGAATACTCGTGGTTGTACAATCAAATTGCAGCTTCCTTCTTGTGTGATGATGATTTGTCATCACAATGGCAACAAGACACATGAGCACTTGAATATCGTGATCATTGATATGGTCTCATTCTTCTTTTCTTTTTCTTTTTTCAATGAAGGTCAGGATTGAAATAATTGAATCACACGCAATCAATGGGAACATTGGAGAAATCACTTTTATTGCCAGCACCATCGAGATAATTAGACCTTTTGCTTTTACAACATTGAAAGATCATTCGATGTTGTTTAAAATGGATGGCGTTAGAGTTAACACTATAGAACCACAGGTATGGATTATATTTAATAAAATTACGACTAGTGCCGTCAATAAAATCCTTTTCCTATTACCTTTGAACAGGCATTCAAAAAATTTACAGTCGATCAATTGGATATGATCAACAGTGAGTTCCTGTCAGAAGTGCCATCGAAAACCTTTTACGAGCTAGAAGTGCTCTCTTCACTCAGGATACAGAATGTCACATTCAAAAAAGTCCATACCAGAGCATTTTCATTAAAAGGTAAGTCCAATTATAATTAAATAAAATTATAAATTACAACTTTGAAAAATTCCCTCTTTAGGTGTCAAGAAGCTATCTGTGATAGATAACAAGTTTGAGCGAACAGAAAGTGAATGGATCACCGCACAAATGCGTGAGAAAGCACTTTTAAGAGGCAATCACTTTGGATTAATAAGCCCTATTGCTTTTCGAGGTAACAAAAACACCTTTTACCATATAAATTTAACTAATTATAATTTTCACAGAGATTGAGATATCTAAGGATGTTGTTTTCCTAGATCGTGTTGAACTCCATTTCATCAATAATACCGTACAATTTGAAAACGAACCAATGCCAATTGTTTTCAACAACAAAATCCAATTGCACATAGCTCGCCTACAATATCGTAACAATTTTCCATGTAAAGATCTGGAGAAAAATCAACCAAAATCGCCATTCTATCGGACCTACGCCGACAGTATATACTTCGAACCCAAGAGCAACAGCCAAAGTTTAACATTAAGTAAAATCATAGATACGGATTGTAAAGAAAAATCCTATCTTCTCTATATTATTCTAGGCGTTGTAGGTTTAGTTTTAATTTTAATCATTATAGCCGCCATAATTATAGGACGAATTATAAATAAAAGAAAAAAGCGAAAATTAGATGTCGTTATGCCGGAGTCAAGAACATATAAGGAGACGCAGATTATATACCAAATTGAAAATGCTGGCCTATTGAAGACTGATCTGTAAAGCAAAATGATGCTGTGTAAAAATTTTAATGTGCACAAAACTTACCCAATAGGTAGAAAAGATTCTAGGGCTTGATTAACAGTTAATATCGATTCAGATAATGCAAACCCTTTTGATAAAAGGGCGTGATGATTGCTGAGGGTTTCTTCAATTGTCGACAAATCTTCCACTTCTTTATCATCTATAAAGAAGATGAACCAAAAGTACATTTACAATACTATGAAGCTATTTAAACAAATATAATAATTTAAATTAAATTAATAATTATTAAACGCTTATAAATAATATAAATCCATTGGTTTTCTTTCTATATAAAAGCGTTTAGCTTCTTTTTTTTTGTAAATATGTAGATTATTTTTATTGTTTATTTAATTTATCTCTCTTCTTTCTATACGAGCGATAATAAAATAATTGTTTCCTTCATCTGAAGTATTTACTATATTATATGAAATATTTATTTCATACGTTTTAGGATGTAACAAATTTTAACTCTATTTTAAATTTATATCTTAACAGAGCATCGTATAATATCATGGGATATTATTTGGTTTTGGAATCTGAATATATGTATTAGAAACATAAAACATCAGGACTATGACCGTTTAACTGGTTTAACAGGTTACAGTAGTTTTCTGTTCCAAAAACGTAAGCTCAGAAATAGAGCTCTTGAAAAACCGTAGAGTGCAATTGACAAAGCTGAACTGGTTTATGAAGTGAGTGTGGAAGAAATAAAACAATCGCCAAGTGATATCTTCATAGTTTTCACAGCGGTTAAGCCTTGTGGTCTATCAAAACAATCGTCATGGTACCAGAGGTGGTGTAGGGAATATTTGAAATAGTTAGTGGAAGTTAGCGGTCTACAAAACAAAATAAAACACGTCCTTCACTATAAACGAAAATTGTGGTAATAAATTGTTCAGATTCTGTATCGTTGTTTCTCATTCCATTCCAACATCAAACAACATCGTAATTTAATCTCGTACGTACTAACTAACAACTAACAAGCTCTGCTACCTTCGTAGAATTACAATGGACTGAAGATCTTTTCTTAAAATTAATTTGTCTGGTTAACTTAAACAAATGGTTTTATTTATCCCTTTTTAATGTATTCACCCTTTGGGACTGTAGCTGGCTACTGTGAGCGACGTGTACCTTCTACCAGAAAGCATATTCCTCAGCTTCTTCAGTAATCTTCTGGGTCCAACTTTCATCGTCACAAGAACAGTGATTTTAGCAGATCTGTTCTGGTGTTGGTTCTTGTCTTTTTTCGTGACAACAGTAAATAGATCGCTTCTTGCCTGGGACGACTCATAGGTTTTACTTGTGAACTAGGCCAATGCACATGCACGAATAATGTACGTTACTTGGTTCATTGTTAAAAGGTTTCTTCACATCCCCTTTTAAGCAAGTAAGTGCTGTTATTACAAATAATCAGCAAACTAAGATGTAACGATGTGATCCCTATCTTGTATGGTCTTTTGTGCTTGACTGAGATGACGGACGGTATCACATTCTCTAGTACTAGTTCCCAGGAACCTGGAGCTTATCTTTTTATTTAACTCTAGATACATTACATATCAAAAGCGATATTTAGGTAAGACATGCCCTATTTTGTACGATATGCTTGTAGCTTGCATATTCTTAAAATCTGTCGAACTGTCGAAAATACACCAGTACGGAGCCCAATTTGACAATATTAAATTATAACAAAAAAAAATTTAGTTTTTAATAGAAAAATTCGCAAAAGCGGACCAAAAGAATCCAGGAAAATACTCCGAGTAGACGGAGCCCTAAAAAAAGTGAATCTTCCTCTCTCCTCCTACAGGCCCATTGCACTCACGTCTCTTATTTCCAATGAAACATGGAACCATAGTCTACACCAATCAGTGAAAAGCAAGATAGTTTCACTTGATATTTCAAAGGCATTCAACAGAGTTGGCATCAGGCGCTTTGAAGAACTTGCGTGCATTTGCGATCGACGAATCGAAACCGAAAAGCTTTCCACTGTCGCTACATTGGAATGGCCCCATATTCGATGTTGCCAAAAATACTGCGAAATGTCTAGGTTTCCTCAACCGATGTAGGAAATATAGGGTTTTCCAATAAGGACTTGGCAAGTTGTTTTAAATAAAACGCAAACCATTTGAGATATTTCAAAAACTTTATTATCGGCTTGAAGTACAATCAAAACATTTATGAATGGAACTCGACTTCGTTCATATGGCCACCGCGGGCACGTTTGCAGCGGTCGATTCGTTGGACCCAATTTTCAACGACTCGGCCACACATTTCGGCCGAAACGGCCGCTATTTCGCGTTCAATGTTGACTCTGAGCTCTTCCAAACGTCGTCGGCGTGTTGGCATAAGCCAATGGCTTAACGTAGCCCCACAAAAAATAGTCAAGCGGCGTTAAATCGCTCGAACGAGGGGGCCAATCGACTGGCCCATTTCTTGAGATAACACGCTCACCATACTTACTCTTCAATAAATCGATTGTAGTGTGTGCTGTGTGGCTTGTGGCATCATCCTGTTGAAACCACATGTCGTGCAAGTCCATATCTTCCAATTTGGGCCAAAAATTCTCGGTGATCATGGCGCGATAACGCTGACCATTCACAGTAATGTGACGATCGTTATCGTCGACGAATAAATATGTCCCAATAACGCCGCCGCCGGCATGCAAACCGCACCAAACAGTTATTTTTTGTGGATCAAGTGGTGATTCATGAAGCACATGTGGATTTTCACCCAAACAATAACGCATATTTTGCTTATTGACGAACTCATTGAGCCAAAAATGAGCTTCCTCACTGAAGATGATTCTGCGATGAAATTCATAATCTTGGCGCATCTTCTCCAGAACCCAATCGGAGAACGTACGTCGCTTCAAATGGTCCATCGGCTTCAATTCTTGAGTCAGCTTGATCTTGTATGGGTGTAAGCCAAGATCCTTACGCAAAATACGCCATAATGTGGTCTGAGCAATGCCCAATTCTTGAGAACGCCGTGGAATTCACTGATTTAGATCATTTGCTACGGGCGCCTGAACGGCAGCGATTATTTCGACACTTCGACCAACCCGATGTCGGGTTGACACGGAAACATCACACAACGAATATGTAGACTCAAATTTTTGCACTAAACTTGTTATTGCCTGTCTACTAGGGCGAGAATTACGACCGAAAATTGGAGTTAACGCTCTTAAAGTTGCAGTCACCGACTCCGAATTTCGGTTGAAAATTTTTATAATTTGCGTTGCTCGTTCGTGTACTTTACCATGATGAAAATGTTAAGTTTACTGAATAAATTGACAGTGACAGTTTGATGATAAGTGAAAGAGTGCGTTCACAAATTAAATTCAAATTTGTCAAGTCCCTATATTTACTTTAGCCCCTTTGGTAATCAGGTGCTCTTCAGACCTCTTTGTACTTGCTAGATAAGATTCAAAACCGAGCGATGAAGCTCATAGGTGATGCTAATATTACACAGTCAATTGACACCCTCAAACACCAGCTTATTGTTTCACCACCAGTGCTCCATCGAAATTGGAAATAGCTCATCAGTTTCGGATGTACTTTGAAATATCGTGATTACTTCCTAAGCCGTACAATTCGCTTATGGAATGCCATGCCAAGCGCTTTATTTTCTAGTCATTATAGCCTGCAGACGTTCAAAATTAACGTCTATATACTTCTCTTTTTTTCCTCCCTAATTTTCCTTCGCTTGGGCGGTACACCAGGATATTAAGGGTACACAAAATCCCTTGAGCACGCGCATATTATATTTATAAATAGTTGCGAATTTCACTCGAATTTACCACGAATAAACAACAAGGAAGTATAATTTAATAATAACTTAAAATGCGAGTCAAACCTGATGCATCAAATATCATGTAAAATTTTCCATTAAGTGAGCGCATCGGTTAATCTGAAATAGAATCTCTCCTTTCGTCGGAAGCAGCGCTGGTATTATGAGTAGAAAAATTGTTCACAGATTAGCCATATGAACACTAAATCTCTTGATTACCTTTTTATCGAGCAAGAAAATCCTTCTCTAGATATCTATTTAAAAGTAGTCTCAAAGTTCGAAAGTAGAGATGCTGATAATGGGGGATATATTCGTAGGTAATGTCTACTTAATATAATGCTTGGCATATCAGAGATTCCTTATGAAGGCTATTTAGGATTGTTTCAAAGTCCTCAACAACTTTTCACGAAAGCAAACTAACCAGTGATTATGAACCATAGCCCTTAAACTAAATTAAATGAACTGCCATTACCTGGTAAGTTTAGATCCTTTTTCATTAAATTAGCGCTACACATTCCTCCCAAATAAGCCAACTCATGTTCCAATCGGATGAGACAAGAATTCTTAGCGTTCATCTGTAATTAAATATCATGAACTTTTAAATTAATTTCATTCTATGTTATAACCATATACCGTAGTTGGGTTATCATATCCCACAATAAGACACTTAAATCCAAAGCGATTTATATGTGGATCTTGAGCATATAAAGAAGCAGTTTCCAATGAAAACTCTACTCGATTACCTGGTAAAACAATCACGTTTTGTGCCCAATTTCCCGCGCTAAAATTTTGTTATTAATCAAAGTAAACACGAAATGCGTCAAAATTAATAAACCTGTTTAATTTTTTGATAACAACCCATTCTGCATCATTGGTACTTGCATTGGTTCCTTGGCCCCGATTATAATTTGTTACGGTGGCATTTTTACAACTCGATCGTTGCATGCACATATTATTGTCGAGCATATCCAAGTAATCATTATCAACTGGGCATGCTTCCAGTAAACATGGTTTTGTTGGAATGGAAATCAGCAAATAATCTTCAAGCTGAGCTGTTCCACATTGAATATCAAATTCTATTGCAAACCATTGGACGCAGGGTGGAAACTCAACCCTATATAAAACAAAATAATAAAATAAAATATTTCCAAATTAGTTATATAAATGCCTACCTCTGGCAAGTAATAGATCCACTGCGATAAGGATGCTCACTCTCGACGACACAATAATGATTACTCGTGGTGCACGTATCCATCCCCTTTTCAATTTCATCGTTTCTCTTTTTATTAATATCAGAGGCAGAAAAATCAGCCTTCTTGTCCTTTGGCTTAAGTGTTGAATATTCTTTGCTTGCGTAGAGTTGATTTAAAGCAGCAACATGGGGAAGAATTTCTTTTATCAATCCCAAAATCTGTACTGAACTCTAAAAACCGTAAAACATTATCAATTGAAAGAAATCGTATCCGCATCATCGAGTTAAATCTTACCTTTGGGTCACTGCACGCTAAAGTTCCAATTTGGGCATAAATCAACGGTAACAATGTATGGAATACATTTGCTGAAGACGTGTTAAAAACTTCGAGCAATTGCACCACGGTGATTTGACTCCCCAAACCACCATCGTCCGAGTCACTTTTCTTGTCCACATCCAAATCATTATCCGTTCTATCGTTACCATTTAATTTTGTATCAACCTGGCCATTTCGATAATTCAAATCCTGAATAGCTCCACTTTCTTCGATCAAATCTTTTGGATGAATTTCAGTTGCACCAATTTCAATTTCAATGTCAAATGGATTTGTAGAGCGTTTATCAAATTTAAAAGTTTCTATTAAGCCCTTCGAGAAGGACTCGATTCGCTTAGTGATATCTCTAGCTGTCGTCAAACTTTGGTCTCCTGATAGAGCTGATGTGCGAGAATTGTTTGCCCAGTTGATGTCCATATGTTCCTCTATTGGTGTGATATTATGCTCGGAGTCAATTGTCTGGGTATGATTTGATGAATTGTCACTAGGCGATAGGGAAGCTGCCAATGCGTTTCTAGCCAAAATCAGAAGCTCTGTGCACTTCTTTGTAATATCTGTGGCTACCTGCAATGCAGTATCCCGGGCAGTGACCTGGTTAGCATAAGTCACTGAATTACCATCGCTTTTGACTGGATTACTGTAGTAGAGGATGCATGGAATTTGTCCCCTTGAAGGTGTGGTTCCGTTGAAACTCAAATCGCACGAATAAAATGTAAATGTGGTACCACAAGGCCCTCGAATAGATGACATTCCTGAATCACCAGAGCAAGTTCTAGCTCCTTGTGAGCACAATCGAAGGGCATAACGAGTATTCTCTTTTATATGAATTGGACGCTCAAATTTTATCTCTGCCATTTCATTGTGAACAGTTTCTTGATCATACGATCCTGACACTGATTCCAATGTCTCCCATTTATGACCCGTTGCTTGAAGATCCACAGTGTTGTCGTACAGTAACTCCAATTGGTAATCGTAGCTTCCAGAACCGGAATACATCGTCGCACCTGCTATTGCTATTCCTGGTCGGTCTACTGTAAACGCTATAGCATCAGGGCCAAAGTTGCCTGTATTCCAAGTTCGACTTACATCGCAACGAGAAAATCTGTTGCCAGTTGAATGCAAGCTCCTGGGTGGCATAAAGGCTTTCTCAAACTAAAAAAAAAAAAGGAACATAATAGTCGTATGGTTATTGTACCAAAAAGAAAATTAACTGACATCATTTAATGACGTCTGATAGACAATTTCCCCTAGTACTCTCGCCAATAAGTGGCAACAGTTGTTTATCAACCCCTGATTGATATCCTTGCACAGTATAAAATCATTTACATTTACGCTGTGATTGTAAATATTTTCAATTCTAGCTTTCACTGGGCTAGAAATAATATCCAGAAGCCTAACCAGAACATCCTTAAATGACCACGAATTGCTGCTGAACTCAGTTTTCTCCTGCTGTGTTCGATATATCATTTGTTCGACCAAAATTGGATACTGATGATTTTCTGAACTCGACAACATTGGTAGACCAAAATTATCGCTTGGACTTACAATTGACTGACGCTCATTACCCGATGTAAGTAAAGAAAAAGTTGTCCGCAGTTTGATTGACGGACTGCACAGACCAGCAATTATAGCACTCAAAAGACGCGAGTGTAGATTGCCCTATGAATTAGTACAAATGTACTTTTAAACAAATCAAATTTTAGTATGGTGTAGCAATAACATACCATATCCATTTGAAAAAGCAAATCACAAAGACAATTCCATTTAAGCGATGATGTTGGATAGAATGCATCGAAGCAAGCCACAAAGCTTGTATGACACTCCTCAAGAATTTCCAAAACCATTCGATAACCTAAGAGAAGAATACGTGTTTGTAAGTTATACGAGATAACTACCAAATACGTACCATCTTCGCTGCAGATATCCTTAAAAATATCATCATTAAGAATCTCTATCAAGAGCGCCCGTACATTACCAATACACTCAGCTAACTGTACATTTTCCATATTCGCTTTTCGTGACGTTGGTGTTGACAGCTCACTGGAAAATCCTAGAAAATGCTTGGGTGCATTAGCCAATGGTTTCGTCGACTTAACAGCTACGAAATTCCAATTATTCTAATTACACTGAACACGAACATACATCGAGACAATATCTTACCATTGCTCAAAGTGCCATCTGGTTGCTTCTTTGCTGATACTTTTAATGGCTTCTGTGGGTATATCTCGTTTGTGTATTTTCTCAATAACCGCAGGCATGATTTATTCACATATATCAAATATTCCAGTGATTGTTTAACCTGCAAGGATCGAGTTTTGTCCCGTTGTTCTCGGATATTTTTTTTAAAGGACTCCCAAGACCATTTAAGAAGTGACACAAGGCTTTCGAAACACTCCTTAGTCACGGTATTGGCAAAAGACTTCGAAATCTTTTGCACTGGATCGATTTCAATATGTGGTGTAGGTTGCTTAGACTCTTGTGTGATCAGACGATATAAAATGGACGGAATCTGCCCAGAGTTGACATCAGTTCCATTGTTTGCTTTCTTTGAATTCTTAAATGAAAATACAATTTGATCTTCGGTGGTTACGGTGGCCTGTCCGGTAGAACCACAGTCTGATGAGGGACCAGCAATACGTGCCCAAATGAGGTACCATCGTCCAGATGATGCAGTTACCGGTTTAGGTAGTATAATGTGGTACTTGCTTCTAGCTGCACATTCAAATGGAATTTCTTTTGTTTCAGAAATTAGAACACCGTCTTTCTCATAACCTCCTCCGTCGATACCAAGATCGTACAACTTAAGTTTACAAGAATACTCCCCACGACCCCCGAACATTCCAAAGCCACCTTTAAAATAGAAAATAATAATACAAATACCATTGAACATAGGTAAGATTTACATATTAAAACATCCGTGTCACAGGAGAACCGTATAGCCTCGACACTATGACCAGAGTAACCCCATCCACCACCAAAGTTGTCGAAGCGATTCAAAATTTGATAGTCATTTGTTTGGCTCTCTTTTGCTTGATTCTGCTGTGCAGGAGTAATATCCTCAAAGCAACTGGGGCTAGAAGATGAAAATGTTAGCATGTGTCCATAAAATAAATATACTTGAATTTACATCAAATCTTGAGCTGACGTAAGGACGTCCAAACAGGCCAACAAGTTTAACGAGGCTTGTGAACGGGATACCTGTGACTCAGGTTTATTTGTAGGTAATGACAGTTCTGGCGATAGAATTGCTCGAAAATTTGATGAGTTCTACAGATAAATTGCACAGTGTTCATTTAGCCTATCAAAAAGTTGTTTTTATCTTTCTTACCATTCCATTTCTGGGTATCTCACTAGCCAGAACATTGTAACATAGTACACTCTTACTAACACCTCCATCAAAAACCCACAACACATTGAATTGTGGATCTAAAGCAAATGCAATTTGAGGCATTGGTTTTTCTATAGGACTTTTCACTTCCTGACGACGTCGTTTTCTTTGATCAGCACCACCCATAAGCATCTGGTTCTCATGGACCTCAAATATTTGATTTCTAGACTCGTGCATGCTACGTGACATTTGATCTACGTTTCGATCGATATTTTGATTTATCTCAGGAAGGTCGGCATTACGATTACTTTGAATTATTTGAACAAAGTTCACTTGATTGTTGTAGTGTGCAGTGCAACTACCATCGCGGCGATTTATTGTTAGAGCATGGAATGTCAGAGGAATTGTTGGAATCAGCACTGTAAAAAGAAGACACAATTCAAACCATTGTTAATGTTGTGTACATTTTTCTTACATATTGTCTTCTTATCAGCAATTACACTTATCTTTGGGAGAATGTGGGTAGTGATTAAGGATTCGTCGATTTTTATAAACGTCTGATCACCGCTAGCCCCGATCCATGTTGCCTTTTTGCCAAAGCTTGGCCCCAAACCACTGGAAAAATAATAGTATCAGTTTTGGAATCTGATTTTATAGTATTTTACTTACAATACAGCTCCTGGAGTGCAATTCCATAAGAATTTCTGCCTTTGTGCCGAAATCGAAGAGGGAGTAGATCCTTCTTTGCCAGGATCAACAAGTTTCAATGCATCATCATGCAAAGATAACTTGTTATTAAAATCATTTGGCAAACGTCCCAGTTGTCCTTTCTAACAGAAACAAAAAATAAGATATTTATTTGAAATTCCTCACTTGGTAGCAAACCAATTTACCTGGTAATTTCCAAAAGTGTAAACGATTCCTTTTTGAGTCAGCAAAACAGTGTGATTGCTTCCAGCGGCGATTTGACTAATTGCACCCTGAACTTTTACCAGTACCGGACCGCTAAAAGCTTGTAGATCTCCAGTGCCCAATTGCCCATATTGATTACTGCCGAAAGTAAAAACTTCTCCAGTTAAAGTTAAAACTACGGTATGATGCAGTCCACAAGCAATCTGAACAACTGGACTATTAGATGATAGAACTAAATGCTGGGGAGCTAATGGTGCTACTCGAGGAGGATCTTTTTCAGGATCGGATGTTAGATTACTTTCTTCACGAGGTTGCTTTCTTCTTAAAATAATGCTTTTTGAACGTTGCCGAGTAAGATCGCTTAGCTGCTTTGGATCTGAAAAGGGAACATTTTTTTTTAGTTCACTTGATGTACATATGGGAGCAATTAGTGTTTCACGATCGTCTCATATTTATGGTTCTTTTTTTAGAGGTCCAAACTAAACATTGATGAAATCCCAGTTAGATGAAAAATCTAAAGAAATACTAGCGGCCTACATTTTACTATAGTTATAAAAGCTGTATAACTTCATCACCCTGACCAAAACAATAAAAATCCAACCTCAAATAGAAATAGAAAAGTTTCGTAAAAAGTGAAAAAATTAATTAAGAAATGTGTACTTCCGCTTGTCTATTTCTCATTCACTTGCCAAAAACACGCTTGCATTATCAGAGAAGTAACAATTTGCGTGAAGTTTTGCATTTTAAAATGGAATGTGATATCTTTTTATATAAGCCGAATCAGACTGATCGACTTTCTCGTTCTCATCAAGAGAATAACTACCATCATAACAGAATTCAACTATCCAATCCTAATTTTAGAAGTTTTCGTCACATCTGTATTCTGTTTCTTACTTCTATGTTATTGAGTCCAAAATAAACTGAGGGAGATTTTTTGTCGTTACAGAGTGAAGCAAATTGCATTTCAGCCGCTGCTACGCACTCAGTCAGCCATGGCTAAGTGGCCGTGTTCAAATTTAACGATAGTTTTCGAATCGCGATCGGGATCGAACAAATTACATTATTTTATGAATGTAGCTGTTTAATACACAAAGACAAACTCGAATAACAATTTTATTTAGATCTCCCAATTAAATGTTGGATGCCAAATATCATTTTTTTTCTCTTCATCCAACTTTGTTTAGTTAATATTTATTTCGACAGTTTAAGCGTAGCCATATCCTCTTGTAACAAGTTAAATACCTCGTAGATTAGGCTAAGTTGCCTTCCATCTTTATATTGAATGAATCACTATCTCATTAGCTATGGATTTTTACTAGATACTAAATATACATGTAATGTAAGCGGTCCAAAAATTAAATGGTCATATCTTATGAGTAAACTTAGTCAAGGGGATGAATAAATCTTTAGGTTATTGGCAAAGACGTTTTATAACCGAATTAGAACTCATGCTCTTCAACTGAATGGCGAAAGAATTCCCTATTCTCATAATTTGAATTTCGACAAAGGGTGGAGCGTAAATAGAAAGCATACACCTTGGTGTGGAGATACTTTCAGCTTCTGTTTTTTTCCAGAAAGGAAACAGTTCAACCCAAATTGTTTGTTATTCCCAATATTATACTTCTCACATTGTTTTCTACGAATAATTCTTATTATTGATTATTACCATTATGTTCAGTTTCCTGCATTGCAATGCACGAAGAGCATAATCCACATTTAGAACATCCAGCATCGCCATGACCACAGGGACATATTCTAAAAGCATACCAAAAAAAAAACAAAATCATTTAAATCTATCGAGGAAAAAAAGCGTTGTTTACTTACGCTCCTGGCATTCTTTCCTCTACCGGGACATTGAGTGACGAAACACACGATATATTGTAACCAGTGCATTCTTTGCAAACCACACATACTCTGCACTGTCCTTGCACTACATGATGATCATCAAAATCGCACAAGTTCGCTGCATCATACTTAAGTCTACGTTCCCCTGCTTTTGAATCAGTCGAGTCAACTTGACTGCTTCCAGTTGTGTCCATTGAGTAATTTGATTCTTTAGTTTTTGAATTAAAAGAACGTCCACATTGCCCTTTATTATTCAAACCAAAGGTAAAAAGTTGTCCTTTAGAGTTAAGAACCACGCAATGAGCCTTTCCCAACGCAACTTTTGTTATATGCTGATCGGAAAAGTCTGTAACATATCCATGAGCATCACAGTGCGCTGTATCCTTGCCAAACATAATAAGACGCCCCGTTTTTGTGACAAACGCCGATGTGCCATTATTACATGCGGCTTGAATCACTACATGACCATCTATCCGAGTCAAACGTTTTGGTTTAACAGCTTTCGGTTGTCTGCGATTCTTTGAGGAGTCACCATCTTCGCCTCGCCGGGCTGTGCCTAAAAAGCAAAAATAGAAAAGAGGTCGTTAGAACTTTAACGGATTGGACACATGGTTTTCCTTAATACCTGCAAAATATACAGTTCCATCATCATTGACCAAAAGTGCGTGAATTCCATCATGTCCGACAGCTACTTGCACTATGTTGGATACCTTTGAGATGATTAATTCGGTAATTTTCATTGTTGGTGTTCGACCAACAGCTTTAAGACCTAACGAAGGTGCTTTTCCATAGTAATATACTTTTCCGTTGGAAGCCTTTACCAGTCCAAACTCCTTACCGCATGCGATACCTTGAATTTCAATGTCTATCGGCAATTTAGGCTCAAAGATATTGTATGACGATTGAATCTGAGAGTTTAAAGGTAAAAAATATACATGTGTATGAAGCAAATGGTAATTTCTTCATCTCACTTTCTGAATTTGATTTTGATTAAGAACTTCATCCTCAAATGCAGCATAGCCGAGCGTTCTAAATTTCTTCCGGGCTAATTTCAATGGTAGATCGAATGCTAAAATTCCAGAACTGTTGTAAATTTGTCTCACTAGTAATGTGTCCTAAAAGAGGTTACAACACAAGAAGATGAATCAATCAAAACAATAAAACAAAAAACTTACGTCACGATTGGTACATATCATGTTAATCGACTCTTCATCCGAAAACAAAACATAATTAAATCCTTCACGGATAACTGGTAGACTAACATTTGCCGGAGCAATAGTGCTCAAAGTATCCGTATTCACGAGGAGTATGTTCTCAGACAAGCGTTTTGAGAATCGTTTAAAATACAATTTCCCCTGAAATATATGATAGAAACATGTTTGATACGCATAGAATAGCAAAGAAAAATAATTTTTACCGAACAAAATCCCAACCATCCTGATGATTCCTTTCCAAACTCTGTGTTCATGCCGTATACGTTTCCCTTAAACGATCCATTGAATCCTGTCCCAACTTTCAGAAGTGAACTTCGATATAAAAGATAAATAAACGTTCCATCGGATGTCATTACTGGTTGGGTGGATGCAAACGGTGAAGTATTATTTAAAGCAGACCTCAGAGAAAACTTGAAGAAAAAGAAAACATTATTGGTGAACAGAGTAAAGCATTTTTCTCACCTCATCGACTAAACAATTCTGGGGCACTCCATGTGTATGAAAGTCAGGGCGGATTGGCTTATTCAGTGCTGCACTTATAACTGTACGCTGCAAAGAAAACAGAACTAGTGGCAACTTTATAATCTGAGACGATATCTGTTTTGGCGACTTTAAAAGTGCTGCAATAGCTTTTAAAATTTTTCCAGTATCACCACGAGCAATACATAGCCCAATTAATGATGAGCAAGCAATGTTTGACCAGTTTGCTTCATAGGAAGTTGTATGCGCTGGCTGTGACGGTGTCGTTGTAGGACACATTGTAGCTAAATCTAGTAACAGATCATAAAGTGGATTGATTAAATCGTCTGGTTCCAACTTAAAACTCTCAGGTTGCTGTCCCTGAATAACATCGAGCAAAGCTTTTAACGCTTTTGTACAGAGATTTGGTTGAATATTTCTAGCATCAGCAATCAATTCAAATAGACTTCGTAATCCAGCTCCAACAATAAGTGGAACTTTAGCAATTTGCACTTCTTTTTCAGTCACCTCCTCGGTTTCTGTATCACCATCACTATGAACTGAATCAGCACCACGATTGCGTTTATCACTGGAGTGGCAGGAACATTCGACTAGATTATTGGACAGACATGCATTGGTGCAAATTAAGCAGCAAGATGATATTATTTTAGTTTTTTTAACGGATGAAGTTTTATCTTGAAAAAGCGCATATTTAGCATCGGCTTCTAACACTGCTGATCTTATAGCTGAAAATACTGAAAATTTGGATGAGTTGGGCTTGAGTTCAATATGAGCCAAAGCGTAAGCGGGATATATTTGTTCATTTTCTACACCGTTTTCTGCAGCTTTCTTGTCCTTGTTGTTATTTCGTTTGGATCCGGATTTGTGATCTTGAATTTTCCTAAAATGAAATGAATAAAAAATGCTTTATATTTTGAAATTTTTGAAGCTTAATGTTGTAACAATTCATAAAAAAATTACTGAACCATGAACATTTGATATACTCGTATTGATAAAAAGTTTGTAAAAAAAATTAGAAATTTCTTATTTCTACATAACAGGGGAAGTTTAAGTTCTTTAATATAGAACTTTGCTAAGATAACTGACATTAAATGACTTGGGTCATTAAATACTGATGCCTTTAGGTTACTGTACCCATACTAAAACAGCCATCCAATTTCCCGACGAGCCTACATTGTCCGACCCGGTTTCGCACAAGAGTATGAAATATCAAAAAAAAAAAAGTAAAATAGGCGTTAGGTTTCAATGAAAAGGAGATAGGCGAAAGATAATCATGAAATGTATATTAATACCTACTTTCATCTCTTGACTTGTGAACGGTTCGTGCTAAGCAAAATCTAAACTTTTTATAATCCCAATTCCTGTAAAACTGACACTCTTTCTGATATTAAACGAAAGTGATTTTGGTCAATGGTATCATCACGTTATCAAAGCGATAAGCTGTCTTGAGCTACAGGATTACAACAACGCAAACGGTAGCATTGGTTAGAGGATAAAATACCCAATTACAGTGAATAAAGACGCGATCCCACCTCTTATTACAGAAAATGCTAATACAGCTGCAAAAAGTTGAATAATAATAGAGCCACCGGTTCCGATGCTCACAAAAAAAATATTATCGGTACCATATGGAAGGACTGGCAGAATTAGTGCTTTGTAGAACATAAATTTCGTCTTCCGAGTTAGGAGCTTTGAACCCATTTGCTTTGATAAATTGGTACCATCTCTTTTCTATGGTAAGTCTTGGTCGAATCTCTACTAGGGTGCCACTCGCGAAATTAATATGCATAGTAGATAACTATCTACAAGATACCAATATCAAATACTTTCTCCTACAGAGACTAACTTATCGTAAAATCATCCATGACGCTGGAATTCACTGGAAGTTGTATCGGATATCGACAAGATAATATTTTTATACTACTTTTCAATATAAGGCTTTTCTAGCAGAAATTAGACTATGACGACATCGACTGAGCCGCTGTAGAGGTTCTTACGTCGCAACTAATTGGTCTTGCAGTAAACGATGTTAAAACAAAATATATTTCATCAACAAAAAACCTCGATCCATAACTTTTGAAATAAAGTCGCTATGGATAACTACAACTACGAAGTTGTTCAGGGGTTCACTAGGTTTAACATGGAATAGATTTAGCATAAATTCTACGAAAGACACCTTAGTACAATAAAACCTCGAAAAAGATTAAACATTGGAAACCACTGCTACTTCGGCTTGCCAAAACAAATGGGTTCAAAATTCTATTCAAAAAGACGAAGTTAGTGCTCCACAAAACCGGACGAGGAAAGCAGGCCACACCATGAAAACTGTCAAGACAAAAATTCTTCGCCGAATATTTGGCATTACTCTTGAGGATGGTTAATGGAGAAGTACAATTACAATCTCCACATGTAATTTGGTTCAAGTAACTACGAGCGATTTAATAACTGAAAGCGACATAAAATTTATTATTGAAAGTTTAAAAATAAGAAAAGTAGAAGGTATTGACCGCATCAGAAAATTATATAAACGAACATAAGAACATTTGTCGATAATAAAATGCTTAGTACTTATAATAAACGGTTGTTTAAGAACTCAATACTTTCCTGATGCCTGGAAGCTTGCAACAGTAGTACCTATCACAAAATCAGTTAAGCCTCCTGAAAACCCTGAAAGTTTTAAGACAACTAGTCTACACTAGGTAATCTGAGTAAAATTTATGAGAAAATTTTAAAAAAGAAAATCATGAAATTTATCTGTGCTACTATAGGTAATATGCATATTGTAATAACCACTTAAATGTGAGCGGCGACATCTAGATTTACAGAGTAGAATATGTCGATACTCGAAGACCAGAAGATTTCGATACTTGAATAACAAAGTCTCGACCATTGATGACTGGAGAGAGGAATTGGGTGGAGTTTTCTAGCAAATTGGAAACAGTATGGGACGCTGGATGGCGAAGATTGTTCTCGAAGTATGTCATTCAAGTATAAATACCAGCATCCCCAAGGTATGCAGGTGAGTTCATCAGTTGAATTTGAAGTGTTAATTAGGAGAAGTGATTAAGTGGTTTAAGTAAAAGATAAGAAAAGTATAAGCGGTTGAGAAATTGGATTGTATTGAGAGAAACAATTAAATAGTGGATTGTAACTGTACTGAATAAAGCGATTTGTATTGAAAAGAATAAGTTCTATCATTTGTACCCACACAAACGTTTTACAATATATATATCCAAAGGCGCTATCACAATACTTCTCATCAGGGCGCAGGGGCCTGTAACAAAATTCGTGTAACAGGTAACAACAAGTCTGAGAGCGCTGCCACACTTGTTTTAGAATCTCTCAACAAGTGGGAAATTTGATAAATCTACTTTTTCTGTAACTGGAAACAACAAGTGTTAGAGCAAGAGAGTCTCTACTTGTTGAAAAATTAATGAATTCTAACTGACAGTGACCGATTTGTTAGAAGTCAACAAGTTTGAATTAAATACTTGTAATAGCGTTTACCAAGTGGTAATAGTGGGAAGGTTATTTCAAAATGTTTTTTCTTAATTCAAAGAAATAAAAAAATATATAAAGAAAGAATTAATTTCGAAATAGAGCCTAATTTGTTCATCGAACAATAAAAGTTGTTGATTACCTTACGTCTCCGTCTCCGACTTTTCCCTAAACTACTACTAGCAAAGCGCTAAGTGTTAGGCAGAAAATACTAATAGCGTTGCATTGGTTTGGGACAGGATGTTAGTACCATATTATAAGTGTGGTGTTAATGAAATGACGGTGTATAAAATAAGTCACTTCTGCAATAAATGAAGTTGAATTTCAAAAGCATGTGTGTTGGCCAGATAGTTTACACCTTACGATTCAGGATTTTTTGAGAAAGGTGGTATGCCGGAAGTGTGTGGTGCAATCGATGGTATTTTGATTAACATTGACGCACCATCAAATAATGAATCCATTTTCGTTGACCGACATTAAAGACATTCAATTAATTGTATGGCAGTATGTGGACCCGATCTTAGATTCTATTATGTCAGTGCTAACTGGCTGGAAAGTGTGCATGATGCGCGAGTGCTGAGAAATAGTACGCTATTTCAAAAAATGGAAAATGGATGTAGGCCTTTTCCCAAAGCCGTAATATTAGGTGACAGCGCTTACATTCAGCGCTTATATTCAGAATTTTTAATTTTCGTGGGGGCTGACGCCCCCATTTATTATGCTTAATACAAGCTTAAAAACTAAGACTTAAACTAATACTAGGGCTTAAAGCTAAGGATGGTGAAGGAGATCGAATTTGAGGGAAAGTGTGCTGCGATTAAAATCGAAAACGGAAAGGTTGGAGTTTACCTTACGCAGCATACGGGAGATTGGTTCGTTAGAGCCATATGTGGTGCGGTGGATAGGTAGATAGAAGAGACGGGTGGAACGTAGATTACGAGGGTTAGTGTTAAAGAAAATGGAGTTGCAAAGAGGCATGCAATCGACGGAGCCTGAGAGGAGTCGGTGAATGAACAAAATGTCTGCTGCGTCCCTTCGTTCCTCAAGGGTATTCAGGTTAATGAGTTTGAGACGGTCTCGATAGGGAGGTAAGATTAGAGGATCGTTCCAAGGTAGACCTCGAAGAGCAAAGCGAAGAAAACGACGCTGGATCCTCTCAATACGAGATACATGAACTCGTTGAAAGGGACACCACGCTTGGCTAGCGTACTCGAGAAGGGGGCGAACGTAAGTGATGTATAGTGATCTAGTCACGTACGGGTTGCAGAATTCTTTGGACCATCTTTTAACGAAGCCGAGTGATGAGTTTGCTTTAGAAATTATCTCATCAATATGCGAGCGGAAATTAAGCTGCCTGTCGCATAATATACCAAGGTCGCGGATAGATTCAACAAGGGGTATAGATTGGCCGTCGAGATGGTAAATTCGTTGAGGAGACTTCTTGCACTTACGTGAGAAAGTAATCGATTGACATTTGGAGACATTGAGTTCTAAGCAGTTCTTGATGCACCAGGTGGAAAAACTATTTAGATCTATTTGAAGGAGGGTGGAGTCTTGTTGTGAGGAAATGGGTTTAAAAAATTTGGTATCGCCAGCATAGAGAGAAAGTGTTGAGTGTTGAATGAGCCTTTGAAGGTCGTTAATAGTTAGGATGAAGAGGAGTGGACCTAGGTGACTACCTTGAGGAACACCTGAAGTGGCCAAGAAAGGGGCCGATAGGACAGATCTGAAACGAACATTATAAAAACGATTATCCAGATAAGAAGATATCCATTTAAGCAAAATGGGTTCAAAGCCCAGGACGGACAATTTGAACAGGATTAGTTTATGAGATATCTTGTCAAAAGCTTTACTGAAATCAGTTGTTATAACGTCAACTTCTTTACCATTTTCTAAGGCTGAGAGAACAGAGGACACGAATTCTACGAGGTTAGTGGTAGTTGATCTACCCTTCAGAAAGCCGTGTTGATTGGGGGAAATAAAAGATTTACACTGAAAGCTTAAGGCTTCATGCAAAATACTTTCGAGGAGTTTAGGTATATGGGAAAGTTTAGCTATAGGGCGGTAATTAGTGACTTCGCTCTTTAATCCCTTTTTGTGTATGGGTGTTATGAAAGAGGACTTCCATATCTGTGGAAATTCACCTTGAGAGAGCGATAATCGGAAGAGATTAGCAAGGGGGCGTGAAAGAGTTGAGGAACACTTTTTAAGAAATATGGATGGAAGGCCATCTGGGCCGGGTAAGTATTCATCATTAAGTTGTTGTAATTTGTTTTCTATTACTGTATGATCAAAGCTATGAGAAATAGTAGGGCCAATAGGGAAGTTAAGTAGGTATTTGAAATAAGAGGGATCCGGTACGAAGGAATTATCGGCAAAAGATTGCTTAAAAAAAGTAGCAAAAAAGTTAGCTATAGTATGCGGATCAGTTGATGATATATTTTCGTATGAGAGGGATGGAGGAAAACCGTCGGATTTTTTTTTGTAATTAACGAATTGATAGAAAGACTTAGGATCATTTATAAGCCTTGATTGCGCACTATCAAGGTATCGCTGATAGAGAAACTTATACAGCTGGGCGAATTGAAGGTATGACCCGAGATAGTTTGAATAGTCAACAAAAGAGTTGGACCGGAGGAAAACTGTCCATAATTTGTTTCTTTTGTTACGTAAAGAGCGAAGTTTACGATTATACCACGGGGGGCTCGTAGAAGAGGTCCTATTACGCGAAAAGGGGACATAGAGAGAAATAGAATTGAATAATTCTTTGTACAAAATAGAGAGAGCACTTTTTAGGGGTATATTGGCGAAATCAAAAGAACACTTGCTAAGATATGCGTTAATTTTGCGGAAATTCGCTTTATGAAAGTCGTAAGAAGTGGTAGCTGCAGATGGGGTGGGGCGGAAAGTAGAGTGGTGGAAAAGAGAAAGAAGAAGTGGTGGGTGAAAGTTATCAATGGTCGATAGTGAAAGGGGACAGAGCGAGACAGAGGAGTTTATGGGGTCAGTGGTGAAAATGAGGTCTAATTGCCTTCCCATATAGTTGGAGACTCCACTAACTTGGCATAAGCTAGAGTCTGTGAGCTCATCCAAGAAGAGGCATTCTTTACTCGAGACAGGGTAAGCGATAAAAAAAGATTTATCATCTGATTGAGTCCAGTGCAGCTGAGGTAGATTGAAATCGCCAAATACGATGATATCATCGAGAGGATCAGATAAGTTAATTATTTGATCAATTGCATCGACAGCGAGTTGGTAGCATTCGATTGGTTGGGCCGGTAGGATGTAAAAACACATAATGTACAGGGACCTGCAGGGGAGTGTTATCTTTATTGAAACGTAGTCAAGTTTAGAGGAAGTAGAAACAGCGATTGGTGAAGAGTTTAGGTCATTGCGGACGGCCAGTAGGACACCTCGACACGGAGCATCATCATTTGGGCGGGTAAGATCGTCGTCTCGGAAAACATTGAAACTAGGGGGGAATAATTCCTGATTCTTTATATCGGGAATTAGATTAGTTTCGGTCAGAGCGTAGACCTCAAATGGGAGAGCGTGAGATTGGCGCAAGACGGCACGGGTCTTAGATCGCAGTCCTCTTACGTTTTGATAGTAAAAGGTAAGAGGAAGGTTATTACGAGAGGGCGTAGGAGTGGATGGTCGAAACACTGGCAATGGTAGCACGTTAGGGACGAAAAAATTTGTCGTTGTCAGCTCTGCTTCGTTGGAGGTGTGAGATCCTTTTTGAGTGCACATAGTTACCGAAAGCAGCAAGGTCGTCTGAGACTTTTTGCGGAGACATATTAAAAATCTCGTGGAACTTGATGTATAAGTTCCTCAGACTTGTAAGGCCAGTAGGGAGACCTTCCTGCTGTATTGAGACCATAACGCTTGTTTTAGTTTTCCCCTCATAACAAACTGAGTCTGATTTGTCATGCAGATATGCTAGAAGGAGAGTATATTCTCGTACGTCTTTTTTTCTCTAAGCCTAGAAAGTGCATAACGACATTCTGTTGAGCCAAAAGTTTGTTGGGTTATTTTAACTGTGGGAGGCAGAAGGGGGTCAAAAATGGGGCAGGTGGACGAAGATTTTGAAGGCGATGCAGGGGTGATTGAAGGGGCATTAGACACATGTTCATGTGAGGGATTTATAACATGGGACCTAACGAAATTGGGATATTTAGCTCCGGTTTTAAGGTCAAAATTAGGGAAAGAAGTGCTAGTGGGGGCACGTGCAGAGGGGTTAGGTATTTCCGAGGGGTTATTGTGAGCAGTTGGTGCTAATTTGAAAGAGACGCGTTGACGCGGTGGCTTGGGTGGAACGGAGGCTGCAGGTGCAATATAATTAGAGGACCGATGAAGTCGGTTCGGGATGTGAGTGGGAGGGGCGAAATTGGGGAATATATTAGTTTTAAATCTCCAATTAGAGTCAGAATTGGAACGGGAGTTGGAAACGGTTTTCGGTACAGAGTCAGGTTTGCTACGATTTGGGACGGATTTCGGTATTTTATTAGAGTCCGGTTTGGGATGGGAGTTGGAATCGGAATTAGGTAACTTAGATTTAAGCTTCTTTTTATCCTGTTTCTTGGTAGGTGTTTCGATCCATTTACAGATGCGCATCTTTCCAACGTTGAAATTAGTACCAGCAGGGTTTTTAAATAACCATTCGTATCTAGCAGGGAGGTCGAATTTAAAGCTTCGATTACCTTTGTGGTGAGATGGCAGGAACATTTCACATTTGCTGATGGTGATGCCGTATTTGTATACCGAGCCCAGCACTGCTTGATTTCGGTGAACTAGTGGGAACCGACTCATCGTGTGAGAATAACTTGTTCAACTGACAACTAACAAGTCGAGGGAAATTTTTTTTTTCAACAGGTTTTACATTTTTTGTTGTGATACAGCAATGAACTGTACTTGTTTCACAAGTATAGTTAAACAAGTACTTGTTAACTTATTGTATTGTGTTACAGGCCTCTGGTCTTAAGAATCTGTAATCACGTTAAACAACATCGTTCATTAATGATTCTACTTGGTATAGAAAGGGCATTCAATACAGTGTGACACAATGGAGTTATAAATTTTAAAATGATTAATTTTAATTTTCCTCCCTATATATACATATATAAAGTAATTCAAAGTTATTTGTCGTTGTTTCCGAGTTCATGTTAGTAGTGGCGTCTCCGAACTAGTTTCGTTTGACTCAGGGGTTCCACTTGTTCGCTCTTGTCAATGAGCGGAACTTAGAAAATGCGAAGAAAACATTGAAAAATTATTACAACAACTGAAATGAAATGAAGAAGCCATATTTTTCACTTGAAAAAGAGAAGATAATGGCAAGATAATCCCAGCAGAGGGTTGAATCTGAATGGGGTAGACATCAAGTGGAATAGATATTTATCAAGACGTTAAGCTAACTTTTAGAGAGCATACTCGTATAACTCGCACAGCAAAAAAAATTTCTGTTGCTATTCGTTACTAACCACTGAAAACAAAATTATCATCCATAAAATAATAATATAATATTCAGGCAAATTTACTTTATGGGTGCCAAGTATGGAGAGACTGTGCAGAATGCCACTGAAAAGAACTTCAGGTATCTCAAAACAAGCTCCTAAAAATTATATTAGATTTGCCTTGACATTACCTAAATTATGATTTACATATTCAAACGAATGTTGAATTGATTTCTAATAAAATTGTAAAATTTAGAGCCACATTTCTTGAGCGTTGCTGTTTTACTAATAATCCTTTCATAAACGAATTAAGTACTCATAGACAGTGTCCAGTGGTAACACCTATGAAAGCGCTGAGATGTTTCCTATTCAGAAGGATCAAACTCTTAGAGCGATTCAGATCCAGTTGTGGCCAGATTTGTTTGGTTGCTGGACATGTTGATCCAGCATTCAATATAAGGTTTGTTCTTTTATTGGCATCCACCTTTAATATTAGCGATTGGTACACCGATGTAAACCTTTTCAGGTAGGACAGGAAGAATGGTTCCAATTTTCGAGTTCGTTGGCCCTACAATTCCCTGGAATATCTCTATATATCTCAATATAGGTGAATGCTGGACTACTCTGTCATCTCCCTGAGAGATGATTGGCAATAAAGAGCAGTTTTAGAATTTTGTGAGACTGAGTCGAGGGATTATTTAGCGGGTTGATAATCTAATAATAAGCTACAGTGATTTGGAAAGTGAAAGGAGAAGTTTGGGTTAAACTTATCAATCCCGCTTTCAGTCTTGGTTTTGTATCAAAACTTTCTGTATGGGTATTACACGAATTAAATGAAAAAAAATTAATGGACTGAATTCCAATGTGCCCCGTCAGAAAAGTGAGCCATTTTCCGACCACTTGACTGAGGAAAAGTGGATAGTTTATAAAAATGGTGTACGAAAGTGAGCCCATGGTAAAAGAGGGAAATCTCCCGCATCGAAGAGTCTTGGAAAAGAGATGATGGAGTATGAGCCTGAGACTGACGGTAACGCTAACGTCCCCGAACGGATTACTGGTTTCGGTCTATCCGACCCCTCGTCCTAGGGGTATCTATAATGTAGTTGGCTCTCCAGGTTGCGGGTTATGCCGCCGAGGTAACTGCCCGGCCATGAAAAAAATTAAGTTACAAAACAACAACAAGCATCGAAAAAAGGACAACGAACTTCGAATCAGGACGTGGAATGTTAGGTCCCTTAATAGGCCACGTGCAGACGAACAACTAGCGGAGGCCTTGGACTGCTGCAAAGCAGATGTTACTGCTGGCCGCACATAAAGATTCGTTGTTAGAGGAAGACTTAGGCAAGAAATCTTGAGTTTCTGGAATGTTAATCAGCGCCTCGTAACAATTCGTATGGAGGCTACATTTCCCAAGGTTGGCCTTATATGCGCGCACGCCCCCACAGAGGAGAAAGATGACGACACCAAAGATGGTTTCCACGAGCTCTTGGACAAGACTTACGAGCAGTGCCCCATGCAAAGCTAGGAAGAGAGGACATCTTTCGTAGTACTGTCGACTTCAGGCTAATCAAATTTGCGGCAGATCGAAATATTGTCGTATTTAACACGTGGTTTCTGCATCTCGGTATTCATAAGGGAACTTCGAGAATCCTGATCAATCAACCCCCGATCAGATTAACAACATTGCGATCAACGCACGTCACTCCTCCAGTATTACGGGTGTACGCACGTTCTGAGGGGCCAACATCGACTCGGACCATTACCTTGTTGTAGCCAAGGTGGACATCCCGAACATCACAAAGGCGAGCTAATACTGTGAGGAAGTTTTACGTCGGACGACTACAATCGCAAGGGATCGATAAATCATTATCCGATCGAGTCTCCCTTAATCACTTTAAGTTCCTATGCCGTCAGCATTAAGTATCAAGATGCCATCTCTGATATGCTGGCTTTCACTCGGCCACCACAAAAAAAATCCATGAGCATGAGAAGCGCGCGGTCGAGGAACCTGAACGTCAACGGTTATATCTTTGAGGTAGTTAAGGACTTTGTCTACCTAGACTCCGCTATCAATTCAGATAACGACACAAGCGCTGAGATAACTCTTGTCAATCGTTGCTTCTTTGGACTAAAAAGGCAACTAGCAAAGAACTCTCTCGAATAACAAAAGTGACCCTGTATAAGATTTTAATAATCCCAGTCCTGCTCCATGGCGCAGAGGCGTGGACTTTATCGAAAACGAATGAGGGGCTCTTGACTGCTTTGAGATTAAAGTTCTTCGGGTGATTTTCGGTCCGGTCTAAATATATACAACGACGAACTGTACGGGCTGTACAGCGGCATCGACTTAGACAGAAGAGTAAGGTCCAACGACTGAGATGGCTGGGTCGTATATCCGCTCTCTACACTAATGCTCCGAGCAGAAAAGCCTTCGAATCCACCCCCGAGGGACAGTAGAAGATAGCCACAAGTGGTGGCGCGTTAATGGCTAGGGTGAAAAGAAGAGGGTCTAGGTGACTGCCGTGCATAAAAGCAGATAAGATTCATTTTAATTATATGGGCTCAAAGACGAGAGCAAACCAATTAATTTCTAAAATATCTTATATCTTAATTTATCTTATCTTATCTATCAGCTTTCGTGAAATCAGTTGCAATAAGCATATGCGATCACGAAATAAGAAAAGGACAAAACAAAACACACCCCACAAGTAGCTTAAGTAAATACATAGATACGAAAATTCGTCGGTTTCCTTCTAGAGTGGGAAACCTTAAAACTGACAAAAGAAGTGAAACGTATTGTTTTATCTGACTTGTACTATTTCTCGAATGGATATTAAAAGCAACCTTACTGACTTTTAAAATGGACATGCTCATCATTGAATCATATTTAATTATTAACAACTTCAATTAGATTCGAGTAAATTGAACGAGTCCAGGAATACGAGTAAGTTTATCTCTCCTAACAATAATACATACTCGTATGTATATTGTAGAATACTGCAAAATTGTCCATGCTCGGATTTCATGCTATTTTTTCTTGCTAATAAGTCAATTTGGCCCTTGAAGCTAGTCAGTAAAGTTTAGTTACACACCTATTGTACATATTTATGTACGTGTTCGTGTTATACAAGGGAGGATGATTCATCTCTTGCATATTTAATCCGATTGGTAAAAATCGATAATCAGTCTCGACTTTCCAAAATAAGAAAATTATGATTTCACCCATAATTCTACAAAACTCTTCAAATATTTCTACAAATTCGTTAAGAAAATGACTCAAATTACTTACCTTTCTGCACTATTTGTATACAATTCGTGAAAATGTTCACCATATTTGGATGGTTGCACCAGACCCACCATTGCACTAACAGAACTTCCTTTATACACTTTTAACACGTGAAACTGCACGTTTTTTCTAAAATGTATTTAGCTACACAATTCGATTTTTAAGTATTTTATTAAGTTTTTCAATTTAATTTACTTTTTATTCATTATTTCTGATGAAAAAATGCAATTAAACACGGAGAAGAAAATTTTTCTGTAAATTTTTATTCTGCCGCAGATAATCGATAAACAACATGAAGCGCAATGACAATTGCCACCCTTACGAAGTATATTTTGTGCAACATCCCTTGGTTGAAGGCTATGTAGAAGGGTGTAAAGTATGGCGCCAAATGAAAAGTGACATTTTGTTAGGGGTAGCTTTCGAGGCCACAGCCGAAATGTCAAATTGTAGGGGTAATTATTTGTAAACAAAACTTCAAGTGACAGTTGCATTTGGCGTCTGCGGTTGGTGCAAGCATCAGCTGATATTTGTTTTTATTTAGATCAGCTGGCCGATGTAAATATTTGGAACCTTACATCCAAACAAAATTTTGACAGACCGGAAATCGTTCAACAGGTCAGGATTCAGGTGCACTTTGCATGTGCAACAGATGGAAGTTGATTTAAATAAACAAACTTTGGAATATGTGCCAACGAACTTTTGATAAGTTGAAAACGTAATATGACGTAAATAATGAGGTATATTTGGAGTTAACCATGATTTTTGTAGTATGATTTTAGGAGATGAATAAATTATATGGAGTAAGGTTTACATATTAGAAAATTTAGATCAATCTGTCCTTCCGTCAAGTTTACGTCTGTTAATTTTTAGGAAGATGGAATTTTAAACCATGTACAGCGGACGCTCAGAATCAGAAATTACCTCCAAAATCTATTATTTTCACATAAATCTCTTTTATTAGTTAACAATTAATCTTTCTTTAGCATATTATTGTTACGGAGAGCTAAAAGATTGGATTCAATTATTGACGTTTCCAATGGCTGTAGAATGAGAAACAACTGATGCGACATCGACAACATCGCCGTCGTTGTTATCTAAAACCTCATCATCGCCACTGGCTTCATCTTCAGATGAAGCATTCTTTGTTAAAAATAGAATGAACCAAATATGTACATGCGAATCAAATATTCACAAATACAGAATTTGGTGACTCCCCTTTTTAATATTTCACCTTGTTGAAGCAAAATACAATAAATACAAAAATGTTGATTCTCCAATGTGTACAAAACTAAAAAAAGAAACGCTCAGAAATCGCTTGGCACCTCAAGTTCTAATTTCTGGAAGATTCGAATTTCCAAGGACTCTAATTTGTGAAAAAGACAACAAAACGTCATCGGCTGTCTTGTCAATGCAAATATGTGACGAATGTTATGGGACGGTACTTTCCGGCAATACGGGGACATCAACGTCAACCATCAACGGAACGACGTCGACGGATTCTGTGGGTCGGTGACTTTGCACTCATATCTGAACTAATATACAGTATATGGAAGATTTTCCAGGCTTTTAGCCCTTCCCAAAACGGCGTTGGGAAGGGCTGTAAATATGTCTGTGAATACGTGTGAATTGTCAACAATGTCAATTCATCTCACATTTCAAGATCGACGTCATCCATATTAGACATACGAGGGTTGTCTGAAAAGTTTCCGACCGCAACGTAAAGATAGCGGCACTCGTCAATAAAAGCTAGTGAATGCTAGTTGTGCATCTTTCGACAGTTACTTACCGAAGTTTCAGTCATTTTGGATACGCAGTTTTTAGTTGACAGTCGTTTGAGTGGTCGATGTGAGTGTTTTTTGTGAAAATGGAAATAATTGAGTATCGAGCTGTTATTAAATTCTTGTTTTTGAAAGGCAATACGCCTACGCAAATCAAAAATGAATTGGACTCTGTGTATGGGGACTCTGCACCATCATTTACCACAGTGAAATTTTGGGCAGCTGATTTTAAACGTGGCCGTAAGAGCTTGGGAGATGATGAACGTTCGGGACGTCCAAAAACTACAACAACTGACGATGAAATTGCTAAAGTTCACCATGAAGTTTCAGTCATTTTGGATGCGCAGTTTTTAGTTGACAGTCGTTTGAGTGGTCGATGTGAGTATTTTTTGTGAAAATGGAAATAATTGAGTATCGAGCTGTTATTAAATTCTTGTTTTTGAAAGGCAATACGCCTACGCAAATCAAAAATGAGTTGGACTCTGTGTATGGGGACTCTGCACCATCATTTACCACAGTGAAATTTTGGGCAGCTGATTTTAAACGTGGCCGTAAGAGCTTCGGAGATGATGAACGTTCGGGACGTCCAAAAACTACAACCACTGACGATGAAATTGCTAAAGTTCACCAAATGGTGTTAGACAACCGCCGAATTAAAGTGAGAGAGATAGTAGAGGTTATGAAAATCTCCAAAGAACGTGTTTGTTACATATTAAATCAAGTTGTAGGCATGAGAAAGCTGTCCGTGAGTTGGCTGCCGCGTTTGCTTGCGTTAGACCAAAAACGTGTTCGAATAAATATTTCCAACGCTCTATTTGGAAAGTTAAGGAGATGGGAGCATCGCTGGGAGAAGTGTGTAGAGTTAGAAGGAGACTACGTAGAAAAATAAAACAAAAATTTGAGAAAAAATGTCTTGTATCATTGTTCGGTCGGAAACTTTTCAGACAACGCTCGTACATATGTATAGTTTCTTATAAATTGCTGTCATTGTGGCAAGTTTAAACCCAATCAATCAATCACGTGCCATCTAGTGTAGCTCATCTATGCTTACAAGGATCGTTGTGGATAGTTATTGAGAAGTTATATTACTAGTTCATTAATTTAACATAATAATAAATAAACTCAGCTGCAGACACTCGATAAAATGAATTCAGTTTTTGGGTTGCGTAAGTCGAAAATTAGTATATACGTAAATGAAAAACTATTCAGATTTTGGCCGTTCCTAAAACACATTCCACCGATTGCCTCAAATAATGTAATTATCTATTTATGAATACATGTGCATTGTCAACAACATCAAAACATGTCCGTTGCCATAAACTGAAAGTTAAGGTTATATTCATGGAGAGATTAATTCATTTATAGGGTACGTGTAGCGAGAGAACAATTAGAAACTGTTCTACCAAATTCGGTAAAGCGGATTTTATATTCGACTGTCTTGCTGCAAGATTCAAAGTCTAAAATCCAATCATAAGTCGTCGCTTTTAGGAATCCGAAAGGTGAAAAAAGAGGAAAAGATTGCTACTCCACTTCTTTAAAGCAGCTAATTAGCTACGACATTTGGAAGTGCAATATCTTTTGCCAACAGATACCGTGCGCAAGAGTATAGGAGATGGTTAGACGTGAGAGACCCTCAAAGTACTTGCCATGGCAAACCTGTCCCGACCTGGTATGCTTATGATTTTAACATAGAGTTGAGATTTTCTATATTTAGATTTTCTAGATTTACCATATTTTCTTTAGTGAATCATTGGAAGGCGCAGTAGATGCAATGAAAAATTAAATAATTAAATAACTTTCGTGAAGTGAAAAAAATCACTTTTAACTTTCTACAAGAAAATCTACTTTGGGATTGCAACGATCCCATTCCTAGTGGATGGATTCCGTTAAACAACTTCCCGATCATCTGTCGTTCAATATGTTAAATGGATAACCTTGGTCATTATTGCCATTAAACAGTGTGCAAATGTAGTCTAATTATATCTTTAGCAAAACTTACGAACTCAAATAATATTCTCTCTTAGTGCGTTAGCGTAGCGTTAGTGAGACACTCTTTTCTTTCTCTATAGCACTGCCATAAATGCCTACTATATGCATTTATCATTAAACTATCGGTGGTGAAAACCAGCGCACCAAACGTAAATGTACTAATGGTTTACGGGCAATATCATAACTGGTCTTCTGCTCACTATGGTAGGTACATTGCTTTTGAATACTCGATTCAAGAAGGCTCAAACAGTCCCTTGTGGTAGCATACATTCAACGTTAAATCTTAAAATTACCTATAACAATTTAAAGTTGCACTTTAGTACTCCCATATTTGTCGAAGAACTTGTAGAAACATCGTCTATTTCTTTTGTGGGGTGTGAGAGCATATCAGGCTTAAAAAGTCTAATTTGACTCTATTCATAAGATTAAAATGGTATTATCTGTTCTGCTTAATATTTTTGTTAGCCCATTATAAAGAAAAAGTACTTTCACACTTCGCACTAGGCAACACTTTTACATTTCAACTGACAGCTAAACGTGCATCCAAAAATCGTCCGGCAGATTTTTGTTTTCGATTTGGGATTAAGATTAGCAATCGTTCCAAAGTTTTGGTGTTCCACTACGAATTTTTCGTTTATCTTGAATTAAAAGGTTAATTTCAAAGTTAAAATTAATTACAAAAATGTTTGTAGAAACCTGCATAGCACCTGTAAACATCGCCCTTATAAAATATTGTAAGCATATTACCCTTCCAATATTCGGCATTTTTTTTTCTTTCAACATTAACTTTCTCCAAAAATAATGACCTACAAAATAAATGTTTTATAATTTTTTTGCAGGGGGCAAGCGTGACGAGGATCTAATTTTACCAATAAACGACTCCTTAAGTATGACTTTGAGCACCGATGAGGTAAGTGCTACGTGTAATTTTGGAACATAAAAAGTTAACAAATGCCTGACCTTTGCTTTGCTGGAGATTTACATATGAATCAGAATCAGAGTATAAAATCAAAGTCTTAAATTGTTTGTTGTAGATGTGTGCGAAAACAACAGCAGCAGCTTCGGAGAAATTCCAAAAAAACACAATGTGGCTGAACGGGGAAGAAGTTCCATTTGAAGAAAATCCAAGAGTAATGCGGTGCTTGGCAGCATGTAAGTTCTATTGTGACTTGTGTTTGACTTATTTCTTTAGAACATCACTTTCAGTAAAACAGCTAGCTGCATCTAGAGGCAATCTTAAGTTTCCTCTTGAATGGAAGCTTAATATATGTTCGAAGAACAATTTTCCCACTGCAGCGGGATTGGCATCAAGTGCTGCTGGCTATGCCTGTCTAGTTTACACTCTTGCTTGTTTGTATGGAGTAGAAACGGAAGAATTAACCTCAATAGCTAGACAAGGGAGTGGTTCGGCTTGCCGGAGTTTATATGGAGGTTTTGTTCGATGGATAATGGGCAGCAAAAAAGATGGAACTGATTCTATAGCAGTTTCAGTTGCTCCAGCAACTCATTGGCCAAATATGCATGTACTTATACTAGTTGTTAATGATACCAAAAAGAAAACAAGTTCCACAAAGGGAATGCGGCTGGCTGTGGAGACTTCTGATTTAATTAAATGCCGAGCAGAGCAATGTGTTCCGAAAAGAATCGAAAACATAACAGCTGCTATTATAGCTAGAGATTTCACCAAATTCGCAGAGATAACAATGAAAGACTCAAATCAGTTTCATGCAATTGCCTTAGACACATATCCACCGTGCGTCTACATGAACGATGTTTCACACGCCATTTCGGAGTTTGTTCATGCTTACAATGCTAATGCTGGTGCTACGAAAATTGCATATACATTCGATGCAGGTCCAAACGCTTGCTTGTATCTACTAGAGGAGGATGTTTCAAGTGTCTTGAAAGGCGTGCAATTATGTTTCCCTTCAGACACTCCCATGAAGGATTATTTAAAAGGATTACCAGTTGCAGAGACTAAACAGGTAAGATCTGAAATAAAACGTAGTCGAATCTAATCTTTTGTGGGATTTCGATGAATTTTAGGAACAAGGAGCTTTGCCCTTCAGCTCATATGGACAGAACCTCTTGAAATACGTTATTCATACTAAAATTGGCGTGGGGCCAAAACGATTGACTAAACAAGATTCTCTGATAACCGATGCTGGATTGCCTTTGTAGTGAACGAAACAAATGTATGTTTCCAGTATCTTATGTAAGCCTTGTTTGTTAATTATTTCGGTATAAAGTCGATCGTATGTTGTGGGATATTTAGAAAATTTGATGTCAAATATATATATTTTTGTTACATGTACATATGTATATTTCAGTTGTTTTTTGTTACATTTTTCGACTTCAAATCGAATGCGTTGCACCATACAAAATTTAATAGAAAAACTAATTTCACACAATATATACTCGTGCATACTATTCGAGCAAAAACGGAGAATGCGTCAAACATACATGTCATAATTCTGTGTTTTTCGTCATAAAAAAA
Organism: Volucella bombylans; assembly: GCA_949129095.1. Classification (NCBI taxonomy): domain Eukaryota; kingdom Metazoa; phylum Arthropoda; class Insecta; order Diptera; family Syrphidae; genus Volucella; species Volucella bombylans. The sequence continues at coordinate 158,426,299 of OX422143.1, forward strand.
AAACAAGCAAAATTATTCCAAAGGTCTAGAAAGGACTAGAACTTTGAACGATCTCTTTGGGCAACCGCTATAGAAGGAATAGGTAATAACGAGTATATAGCATGCATACTCGTATAAGGAATTCCGCCACAAACCACACTATCCCCGCTTTTGAACAAATCTAAGTTATTCGCCGTTTTCGGTAGGACAGTGCAAACATATTGCACTCAAGTTTCTGTGTAACTGGACTATAATGTCGCTCTAAAATTGTATATAAAGTGACATTCCCCCTCGCGGACCCCCTCTTACATGGACACCTTCCTTGAACGGACACTTTCTCATGGTCCTACCGACCCTGGTATAATTTGCATTGTGTTGCCTCCCTCTTGCCTTAATATTTAAAAACCACAAGCTGCTGATATTATAAAAAATAGAGAAAGTCTTTTACACAAATGGATGTCGAATATTTTGAACTTAAATGAAAAGAGAAACTTTTTAACTAGTGATGGAACCAAAATCGACAAATTTCGTTATGACTGGTTTACAGCAGCTCGCCATAAGGGGATTCCTTTAACAGGTATAAGCATGAAATAGGTTTTCAGAAAAAATTTTCAATATCTTTTCGATGGAAATTTGAAAAAGGTGAAAGATACGAGTATTACGTAGATATTATCAGTAGGGTAAATCTGTTCTAATGAAACTCTAAAAACTTAGTTAGTGTTGCTTTCAGGTCCGCTAATACGATGCAAGGCAAAGGAAATAGCCGAGTCTCTGGGACATTCTGCATTTAGTGCTTCTTCTGGTTGGTTAAATAAATTTAGAATTCGGCACAACATAAGTTTTAAAGCGATCTCAGGAGAACAGCTTCGGTTGATGCTGAACATGTTGTATCGTTTTGGGAAAAATGCCCTTCTTTAATTAAGCAATATTCACCAAGAGACGCCTATAATGCTGACGAGACAAGCCCGTGTTTTAGGGCCCTGCTAGACAAAACACTTATATTAAAAAAAAAAAATGTATTGGTGGTAATAACTTGCCTGTAACCTGGAAACATAATAAAAAAGCGTGGATGACAGGAAAAATTATGACAGAGTGATTGCAAGACTTTGATTAGAAAATGGCAAAAGAAAAAAGACATGTTTTATTATTTTTAGATAATGCAGGATCTCATACAAAAGTCGTTCCTCTAAAAAATATTAAAATCTTGTTTTTGCCCCCTAATTATACATCAGCTTGTCAACCATTTGACCAAGGAATTATAAAAAATTTCAAAAACTATTACCGAATTCTAATATTAAAACATCTTCTAGTAAATATTGAAACAGCTTTTGAGTTAATTAAGAAAATAACGCCACTGGATGCAGTTTACTTTGCAAAAGCAGCTTGTGATCAAGTATCAAGAGAAACGATTAAAAATTGCTTCCGTAAGGCAGGGTTTAAGCATGAAAATACGCAAAGTGAAGATCTCTTAACTGAGGCTCTTACATCTGATCCAGAAGATGACCTACCATTTAGCGTACTTGCAGATATCTTGAAAAGCAAGAATTTATTGGAGTAGACGCATGATGAAAACCTAAATGACTTTTTGAACCTAGATGAAAATTTATATGTTGAAGATCCAGATTTAGAGTAAAAAACTGAAAATTCAGTTGAGATGCAAGAACTTTCCGAAGACTCTGATGTCGATGAGGGTTCAGTACCAACCGATACTATCCCAAATTCCGGGAAAGCTATTACCCTAACTAAACAGCTTAAAAGTTTTGCCGAAGATCACGGAGATGCAGAGTCTTTCTAAATTAGAAATACGATTTCTGGACGCCATTAAAAAAAAAAAAAAAAAAGAGAAGGCAAACAACAATACATGAATATTTTTGTCATTAAAATTACATTTAATTTTAAATTCATGTATATCTATTGTTTTCTATTACAATACGTATTTTGTGTGTACCTAGAGTACACATTCAATTTGCGTATTTCTTTTAGGCGGGCACCCCTCTTAAACGGACACTTACAGTCGGTCCCGTTGGTGTCCTCGCAAGGGAGATTTTACTGTATAACCCAAAAAAAAAATGCTTACAGCTATCGGTTTGTTTCAGAATGCGTTATTTATATAGAGGACATAATGCAGTTTGCATCTAAGATCCTCATATCTCTGGACAGTTTTAGCCCATACTAAAAGTTGTTAGATTTCGAGTAGAAAATTGTATAAGAACTAATGAACGTCAATTAATAATAGGAGAAAACGAGCTATAGCGAGCAATGTGTACTGTTGGTAGACCCCTTATCGAGATTTTCGGTATCGAATAAAGATTTAGCTAAGGCCAAGCGATTTATGTGCGATCTTGATAAAATTGTGCAAAACTCACGCGATAACACAAATCTGCAAGAAGTCTGATCAATTACCTGCATGCCTACGTGTCGACACCAGCGCTGAGATTAAACTAAAAAATAGTCCCAGTCAATCGGTGTTTTATTTTGCAACTATTGAACACGAAAGTCCTTCTCGAACAATTACAGTTACTTTATACGTATAAGTCCCTAAATATCCATTCGCGCTCTATTAAAATTTGGCTTTATTTCACTTACACAAAGTGAAAAACTTGGTCTTATTTCACTTGACCTTATTTTAGGGCACCGATTCTGACTTTATTCGCATATGTGGTACTGATAAGTAGAAAGATTGGCTTCAGGTATCGTCACTAATGCTTGCTCCGACGAAAATATTACAAAATATTACATATTTCATTTGATATATACATATATAAGCTATGGGACTTCTTCACAACTATGCTACTTATGAGAAGCCTCATAAGAGGCTGATGCCGATTCTCCATTACTTTCTTTATTGAGTTTCGTTTCAGTCGCCAATGCCATTAATTCCTTGCTTATTAAGGCCACGTATTATTTTTATCTAAATAATTTTTACTATAAAAAGAAAAACAGTTGGTGGGCCTACCAGGTTTTATTCGATGATTTTCTTCTAAAAGCGCATCTAGGAATGCAGAGAAAGAAATGATCGATCAACAATTTATTTTACAATTTCCTTCCTCATTTAGTCCAAATTTTACTTCGTGACAAAAACTTTTTCATTTTTTTTATATATAGGATGAGAGGCATTTGAAATATTTCCTTTGGCTATATTTTCAAAAATCTGGTTATTGCATTTGTTTTCACAGAATTTGTCAACACACATTTGACGACAACTTACAGTAAATTTTTCGTCATAGCCTTGCGGGAATTTTCACCAATTTCTTTTTAAAGTCAGCTTAAACTGTTTTATTGACTTTACATATTTTTTTTGGTCCTCTGCTTTATGAATTTTGAAACATTTTCAATCGGATAGATATTTATAGACTGAGATGACCAATGTAATATATTGACGTCACTTTGCTCTTTGGAGCCCGGATAGATATGACTACAATGTTTCGAAACGTTGTCCTGTTGTAAAGGCCAATCCCGGTTTTCACGTCCGACCAGTATTTTAGCGGATGGCCAAATTTTTTTGTACGATTGAATCTTTTTTTTGAGTTTCGAAATTCCTGGTGAAGATCACCAATTCATTTTGCCGAATATTTCACTGTTTGTTGAGGGAAATATTTTCGTCAATATTTTCATATTCCCCATCAGACAATTCGTCATCAACATTACCATGTTCATTAAATCGTTTATCTAACTCATTCCCTGGCAAAATTCTCTGCCTTTGGGTCTTAATTCGCTGCAGCGGAAATGTAACGGATAATTTTATTCCTTGTGGATGAGCAATAGTAAACACAGCTCCAATCCGAACCTTATCTATAAAAAAAAACTCATTACGTAATAAGTATTTTAAATTACAAAAACCAGATCAACTGAAATTTGCGCTTTGGAGAATGATTAATGGGATAATGCTTGCATCAACATTTCATTTTCGTCGCTATAATTTTTATTTTATAATTATATAATTCAGTTTTAGGCCACTGAAGTGAAACACCTCTGATTTCGATGTCTAACTACTTAAAGTACGGTAGATTTTGAATGGTTATAGCTAGAGAAACGAATGTGTATTTAACAATGCATAAAATGCTTAAAACTCTATGTATTATATAATTTTTTTGGAATAGGTTGTGGCCTTTTAAAATTAAAATTACCAAAAATCAAATTTTTTTTTGCTCAAATTTTCCCAGAAAATATATTTTTCTTAAATTGTTTACTTCTAATTTTGTTTTTTTATTACTAAAACTTTTATCTCCAGGTTATTCTCTATGATTTACAAGTGTTACTTTTTCACTTACGATCAACGGAAGTTATAGTAAAAGCATATTTTATTCAGGCAAATGTGGCCCAAAATAAGAAAATCGAAATAATATTGTACCTCTTAGAACAGTATTTTGTGGTCTCCAAAAAGGACCGTTTTTTTTTAAATTTTATAATTTTTTTTATAAAAATTGTTCGAAATGTTCTACTTGTTTCGGATTCGTATGCAACTTCTCATCTTTGCTGGCACTGCATTTATTCTCTATTGGAGCTCTTCTCGACTATACCTAAATCTCCTTTGAATAAACTTTTATGTGTTAGGTCAGGAGATCTAGGCGGCCAAGTAAAAGGGCCACACATGTCTTTCAACCGTCCATCAAATTTCTGATTCAATACCGAAGTGACATTACTACCTCTATGAAAAGGAGCTCCATGATGTTGAAAAAACATTCCCTGCCTCTGAATTAGAGGAATATTTTCGAGGAGTTCCGGCAATTGGTCTCTCAGAATTTCCAAGTAGCAAGTAGAATTGAGGACGTGCGGGCCGATTAAAGTGTTTCCCATTATTCCGGAACAGATGTTCACACTAAATAAACGCACACAAATTTGAAAGAGTTCTACTTAATAATTTAATTTTTGCGTTCGAAAAGATATAATGCGTATAAAATGGATGTATCATAGTGGAATTGGAAATAATAGACATAGAGCAAAACTTTACTTGTAAATTGCTCCCATTCTAATAAATTCTGATAGGCTATAGAAATGTACAAATGTTGGTAATTCACTTACAGAGCGTCTGTGCGAAAGTTAAGGGTTTGCAAAAGTATTAGTAGAGTTGAGTATTAGTAGTTCATCTATGCTCTAGTTACGCACACGAAATAAGCTGAGGCCTCTTTCCACTTCAGGTCGTCCTCTATCCTGTTTTTCTTTTGGGTTGGAGTCAAAAACTTTCCGTAAAATCGTAAGATTCACTGTTGGAACGTCTCCTCCATTTTCCATTGACACAAATGGGACAAATAATTACCCTAAGAACTTTTATCTTGAAGCGCCCGAAAGCAGCTTTCGTCAATGTTCAAGCTTCTGCGCCATAAAGCATGAATGGAATTATCAATGTCTTGTATAAAGTTAAAGTCTTTTTAGGCGCTCGATAAAGAGCTTTATTACCCAGTTGCCTTCTAAGCTCAAAGAAGGAGCGATAATCAACAGTGATTCTTTCAACGCTGGTGTCGCTTTCAGAGTTGTAGGCGGAGTCGTGGTAGATGAAGTCTCTTACTAACTCAAAGTTGTAGCTGCCTATTGTGACCTTTTCCTCTAGGCGTTGTTTATCCTTGTTTGTAAACAGCATATATTTTGTTTTTCCTTCGTTGACCACTAAAACCGCAGCGAGCGTCGCTGTGTTCTTTCCATTATATTGTGATAACCACTTAAATGTGAGCAGCGACATCTAGATTTACAGAGCATAAGATGTCGATACTCGAAGACCAGAAGATTTCGATACTTGAATAACAAAGTCTCGACCATTGATGACTGGAGAGTGGAATCGAATTTTCTAGCAAATTGGAAATTGTATGGGACGCTGGATGGCGAGGATTGTTCTAGAAGTATGTCATTCGAGTATAAATACCAGCATCCCCAAGGTATGCAAATCAGTTCTAAAGTGAAATCTGAAGTGTTAATTAGGACAAGTGATTAGTGGTTTAAGTAAAAGATAAGAAAAGTATAAGCGGTTGAGAAATTGGATTGTACTGAGAGAAACAATTAAATAGTGAATTGTAACTGTACTGAATAAAGGGATTTGTATTGAAAAGAATAAGTTCTATCATTTGTACCCAGGCAAACATTTTACATTGGTGTCAGAAGTGGGATAGGACTTATTGTGTGTAAAAAAAAAAGTGTTTTCTGACTATTTGAAAAAGCTAGAATGGGTCGAAAACTATTGAAGTTGACCCTCGTCCAACTCAAATCCGAGTTGAACAAGAGAAGCCTCAGCGCCAGTGGAGGAAAAAGTGACCTGGTGCTCCGACTTCAGGAGGCTTTGAACAACGAGGGACATGATCCTGATGCATATTCCTTTGATGTTGACGAGGATGAACAGACAAGTACCGGCAATGACATGCAACTCCTCTTATTAAAAACTGACGAACAAAAGAAAAATATGGAAGAACAGAATAACAGTCTGGAACAAAAAATGGACGAACAGAAGAACAGTCTCGAATAAAAAATGGACGAACAAAAGAAAAATCTAGACGAGCAGAAGAGCAGCATTGAACAAAAATTCAACGAACAAACCAACAATCTGCACGGTCTTCAACAGAAAATGGATGAACAAAAGAATACTCTGGAAGAACAAAAGAACATTCTCCAGCAAAAATTCGAAGAAATCGATGACAAATTTGAAAGAATAGAGAAGAACGTTGATGACAAATTTGATACAATAGAGAAGAATGTTGGCGAAAAATTCGAGGAAATGGACAGCAAAGTTCAGCAACTGGCAAAAGAGCTCGACACAGTGCGAAAACAGAAACTGCGAGAATGTTCTTTAAGCGGTCCAAGGAGAAAAGATTTGAAGCCTCCCTCATTCGATGGCCAGACCTCATGGTCTACTTATAAGAAGCAGTTTGAAATGGCTGCCTGTGCAAACGACAGAGACAATGAGGAAAAGTGTTTTGCCCCACGGTCCTGCAGCAGAATTGTTGCAAACAGTAGCCATCGAAAAGCATAAAGATTATGTGACTTTAGTACAGGCTATCGAGAAATGGTTTGGGGATAGCCACATGCAGGAGGTCTACAAGGTCCAATTGCAAAGCCGTATGCAGCAACGAGGAGAAACACTGCAACAGCTCCAAGCAGACGTGAGTAGACTGGCACATTTGTCATATCCCACCGCAGGCCAAGAAATAATCAACGAAATGGCAAAGGACGCATTCATCAGGGGAATTGCAGATTTGAAGATACAATCAGCAGTAAGGACGGCCGGGAAAAGAACCCTTGCTGAAGCACTTGCCTTCGCTCTGGCGATGGAAGCATCCAATCAGGCTTCCAAAAGAATGCATTTCGTCAGGGAAATAGTATCTGGGGTTACAGGCAAATAGAAAGAAAAACCGGCAGAAACGGTTACCAAGAAACCGGTCAAATTTCCAGAAGCCATCAGTTAGGAAATGCTTACTTCGCGGGGCAGAAGTCTGTAGCAGGAGTCGACTCCAGGGTAATTATCCCAGTCTCACAGGTAAAACAATGCAACGAAAGCCTCCCAGCAGAAGTAGTCAGTGGTAAAGGAGCGAAAGAACAGGCCACTATCCAAATGATCAGGACTGAGCCAATAGAGGGTTGGAGTATAGACGGAATCCGTTCCTCCCAACAGGCAGACAATGACATCGAACCAATATTGGCCTGGAAGGAACACGAGGAAAGACCAAGCTGGCAGCAGATATCAGATCGGAGCCAAAGTCTGAAGGCATACTGGGCACAGTGGGACTCGCTTTTTGTGCAAGATAGATTGCTGAAGAGAAAATGGGAAAGTGCAGAAAGTGCAGCTAATTGTGCCACGGTCCAGAGTTAACCAAGTACTCCATGAAATACATGACGGAATCTCAGGAGGCCATTTGGGAATAAACAAGGCATTGGAAAAGGTAAGGGAACGTTTCTATTGGCTAAGCGCTAAACAAGATGTCGAGAATTGTTGCAAAAAGTGCATAAGATGTGCGGCTACCAAGGGTCCAAAAGTAAAGCCACATAGACAAATGCAACAATACAATGTCGGAGCACCTTTTGAACGAATAGCCATCAACATCGCTGGGCCAATATCAATGTCATCTGCTAATATGAGTACATACCAGTATAGTTACTAAACAAACTTTTGAATGATGTCAACGCATTACCCTATTTGAATCTTTTTCTGACATTACCGAGCTTGACGGAGCAGCGTCATCTTTAATGTCATCTTGTATAGTCGAATGAGTTTGGGAGGGATGCCAAAATAAGATATGGTTCTCTATAGTTCGTGTATATATCGCTGTCATATCTGGCTTTAAAATGAATGAAGAGGAAGTGTGTATCGATTCGGATCTCTTGGGTTTTTTCTAAGTCCACACTGATAGGATATGATTAGACTGATGACGAAGGGTTTTACGCATCACATAATTTTTCTAGAACAGTGCAGACGTTTCCATTCTATAGGATTGAACAAACAATGCCGAGGTTCCATTCATCAGGCATGCTTTAATCAATGTATCCAATCATCACCTGTTACTTTAAATAGCTCGTGAATTAAGCCATGGGTTCCAGAAGCTTTGTTGGAGTTTAGGTTGAAAATGACTGTTCTGACTTCGTTTTGGTCGGGCGGACGGAAATTTCGTCTGTCAAAGTCCAGATTGAATAATTGATTTTGTCTGACGGTGAAATGTTGCTCGTCATCGCCTTTTGATACTCCGCAGGGATAATCTTTTCAGATTCTCAGCACCAGCTGTGGCTCTCCATCCTTACAGGTTTTTGGTTCCGGGTTTGTCATGTTCGTGACATTTTTTGGTAAAAACTCCGAACATTACATTACTTATTTTTATTTTGACATACATTTCTTGTTAACTGTTAATGGAAGCAACTAACAATTATGGGGACATCTTGCTACCCCATTATAATACTGTAAAATGTTTGTGTGGGTACAAATGATAGAACTTATTCTTTTCAATATAAATCTGCTATGTAAACCTGGATGACGCTGCTCATATTTAAATGGTTATCACAATATGAAGCCCCTGGTATTCCATGTTCAATCAACTATTGTCAAAAAACTCTTCATGGTTTGAATTTCAGTTTATTGTATTTACGCAAAATTTGCATATGTAATAAGTCAATTGTACAAATGAATTTAAATTAATGGAAGATGTCAATAAATAGATAAAATTCAAAACAAATATGTATGTATTTACATATTCAACTTGCTTTCAAAAGAAGAAACATTCTTACTGATAAGGCTCTCTTGCTCAAGAGGTCATTAGCGCCGTCGATGTAAAGAGCACTTAATGTCAAAATATGATCTTCAATTTATTAAAATATTTACTTTTGTCATTGGCTTTTCACAATAGCTATTTGAAAACGTTACCCGTTATAACACTATTACGAGTACTAGAAATTACAAGTGGCTCAGAGTTAGGGAAGTACTAAAGTGATGATGTCCTTAGTGCGAATCCTTAAACTTCCTAAATGTATCGATCCTGAAAAAGAAATAAAATCTTCAAAAATGCTATCAATCTTTTGCTATTTTCTTATTTTTTGAACTATTCATCTCTCTTTTAAAAACAAGTTGAATTATAAATACGCAAAAGTATCTACAAATAAACTGCTATACATATCGGAAGTGGTGTACAAACTCATCAATATGAAAGCAAATATTTACATGTACAATCTAATAATTTCTACTATATTGTTGTGAATTGATTTTTTTTATTCTTACATCCGGGATTTTCTAAACTTTCCACAAGTTTGTTAAATAGGTTTAAATAAAAAAAAAAACAAAGTAATCGATATTCACTGATATGCAATTTACCAGTTGGGCATACATTAGACGGGTGTATGACAAAGGTCAATTGGTGCCTGCTCCTATTGTGTACTCGTATTTTCACCAAAAAATTCGCGAAATTCGTATTATGTTAAGAGTTGCTAATTCCGTCAGCTTATCAAAGATATTTGAATTCTGGTGAGATAAAAACTGTGACTCAGAAGCTTTATTGTTATCAATCTCAGTCTGGTTTATAACACTTTAAATATTTATAAAAGATGTTAATTGGGTTGCTTGCTGATTATCTACTGTTGGCCATAAAATATTTCTGTGAAATTGTATCTTGAGCTGAAATCAAGCTGCTTGTGTACATACGAATAATGCGGTTGATGTGAAATTGTAAATTTTCGTTTAAGTTCAAGATGTGGGCCAGAATTAAGTTGTTTATGTTTAGTTAAAAATTAAACTCATAACTCAAAGGGGACTCATTTCAAAAATTACCGTCCAAGTCAAAATTTAATTTTGACAACACCTCTCTATGAACTAATAATCACCAAAATTTTCTTAATGATTTTGTTACATTTTTGTCTCATTTTTATTATTTTGAATAAAAAAATTTTAAATTTTTCTATTTTTAGCAAATATGAAATTGATTTATTAAAGTATTCTTTACACATTGCCATCCGATAGCACCGGCTTTCGAGAGGTTTTCTCCACTCTATTACCGATAGCTAAGAAACATGCTCTTTATGCACCTTTTTGGTCTCTTCTGGTGTTGATTAACGCGAATATAAAGAAGTCATTAGGCGATAAATCAGATATGAGCAAGACGAAAATTGAATTGTTTGAGTGTTCGTATGAGAATTAGCATTGTCATGTTGAAAAATAACACGTCGATTTTTGGTTATTTTGATTGCATTTTAAATTAAATTGAATTTGTTTACTCTTACAAGCTATACAAAAAAAAAGAGACCTTAAAAACTAACTTAATTAACTTTTACTCTCTTATTATATCTATTATAGAAATTGTACCTATCAATGTAATCTTAAAACTATGTCGTTCCTACCTTATTCACTACGTAAGCCGGCTTTTGCTTAAAATATTGTTAATATTGACTTTGCTACCTCACGGGACTATCTCGAATTTGAAAGTTCGAAAGTGTATCCTCTCTTTCGGCAAACCACCAACAGTACTGCCAGTCAACATCTATTACATCACACTTCTCTACTGCCGTATTGAAACGGAGACGTTTCACACTGTCATCTACCAAATATCTGTCATAGTATAATCGCCCATCCTAAGTAGTTCAGACTACGTGGAGGATTGGTGACATTGTTAATCTGTCCTGGATAAGCCCTTTCACGTCTTAATAGAGGCACGACTCTAGGGGAATGAAAAGCTCTCGTGATTCACAAGTGCGGAGATCAAGCTGTTCGTCGAAGACATTTTTCTTTTTTTTTGCATAAAGTAGCGCGTGCTCAAGGGGTTAAGGTACCCTTAAAATGTTTGCACACAGCGCGGACGAGTCTGATTAATGACACAATTGTCCACTCTTATTAGGATAAGGATAGAATTTTATGTTCTCCGGCTCTGGTGTTCTGTACAAAGAATGACAGAACCTTAGACAAGCTCACTCAAGCATCCGAATCTTTTCCAATAAATAGTCCCTGATCCTAAGGTATCTGACTAATTTCGACGACAAGCACATGAGTTTTAGTGCTTCTATCGAAAACTTTCTCAGATTCTTTCTGTAATCTATATTTCAGTTAAATTTTTCAATTCATTGGTATATTGCTTAATTCTATCGAATTTACGTTACTAGAGTCATTAGTGACCTCGATCTGTGGACCTGACATATACGCGATCAAGCTGTTTGCAAGAAACAAACTTTTATGTCCCCATCGCGATCTTCTCCTTTAGCCTTAGTTCATAAAACACAGGTTTTTAATCAAAAATTGTAAATATTTTATTGATTCATAAAGTATAGGGTTATGTATGGAATTTCATATTGGGTAAATGGCCTTCACGGCTTTGCTGGCACATGCGCACTCTTTTGTCGAAATTTTCCATGAAAGCTTTTCATAAATGTGGCTGAGTTTTGTTAATACAGCGATCAATTTGCTCCTTCAAGGTGGACGTGGTTGTGGGCTTGTTGACATAAAGCTTAGACTTCAAAAAACAACAAAGAAAAAAGTTCAACTGCGTTCTGATCACCAAACTGGAAAATTACACGACCAGGAAATGAGTCATGCAGTTATTGAATTGTTTCTTGGGCTGTATATGCCATGTGATCTTGTTAAAACCATATGTCGTCCACATTCATATCGTGCAATCTAAACACAAAAAACTGGATTATCATGCCACGATAGCGAGCACCGTTAACTGTTATTGCCTGACCAGCCGTATTTTTGTTTACAAAATCAGCATCGCCTTGTTGTTGTTTTATAATCTAAATGGATAGAGTTGAATGACTCACTGTCTCTCGCTTTGTGTGGTTATCAGGCCTCATTTATTGAGTCAATTGCACTTTGTATGCATGATGATGCAAATCTTTCGTGGAAATACGCTGAGAGAGCTTCTCTAAATGTCCAATTCTTGACCAAGCTGCCGAATTGATGTTCCTGGACTCTCAGCAACACTCTCACGAACTGCTTCGATATTTTGTATTGAACGCCTTGTTGAAGGACAACCAGAGTGTTTAAAATCACTAATTGATCCAAACTACCTGAATGTTTGAACTAATCGCTTCACAGTTGATGAAGTGAATCATCACTATTCCGACCATATTTTGTACGATAATTGCGAGCTGTAGCCGCCAAACCTTCATTGTTTTTAAAATATTGCACAACAACGAAAACGTGTTATTCTTTCGTGTAGCGCTCCATTTTTAATAACCCTGAACTGTCAGCTATTATGCTAAATTCATCTCTGAGACTGGCATAGCAGCATTTGAATTCAGCGAACCAGTTATAAATTGTATTATTGAATAGTACTTCATCTTCAAAAGCCAACTGGCGTTCATCTATGCACAGTTGTTGAGTAAGACTATATTTACTCGTAAAGCCATTGTTAAGTAACACACAAATCATAAACAGAACCATGAACGGAAACGGACGTTTTAATGTTTCTTACCATAACATATTTACAATTTTATGAATATGATATTGGGTGCCATCAAAAGAATCAGTGCCAAGATATTCTTAAAATTTATCGGACAATTCCCTAATGCAGGACGTGCCAATATCTACTAAGCAGTTTTAAGGAGCTATGAAAAAATCACATTGTATTGAGGAAAACCATTTTTATTTTCGAATTCAAAGCTGATGATGATATCTTTGCGATGAGAGCCATCAGGAGCGATCTCAGCAGTTTAGTAGAGTAGTTTGTTCAGGCATATTGTAATTTAATATAACCTTAATTTCTACAAAATCCACTTCCTTTACTCTGGTAGGGTGTGAAGGCGAGTTTGAACACTTTCTTATTCAACTCTACGTATATAAAATAAAAAATTGCAACAATAACCAAGCACTCAAAGTATTCAACTAGACGCCCGAGGAATATTTCTCCCAAAACAATAAGTAAATTGCAATCTCTGTCAGTTATTATTCCATTTTGTCATAACGCAACTCTCCCAATTCCTCTTCTTTTAATATCTCTCCTAGACCGGATTGTAGAACATGGGATGTTGAATCGGTACCAAAAGCCCTATTTCTTTTGGCTTCTGTTTCGTAAAAGTTGTTGCTAATTCGCTGATCCAAGCATCTACTGATGCGAGGCAGTTTGGCTTTTAAAATAAAAATTCCGCCTTAATTCCAATAATATTCGACCAAACTGAGGTATTAGTATCTGAACAGGGTTTTTTCCCCGAGAATGTAGTTGCCGATACTGCTTATTTGTTGTAAGCGAAAGTTAATTTTTTTTAGTAAAGAAAGTACGTATTTTGATTTATCATCAACACGGGATGAATGAACCCTATCACTAATATGCAGTTGGAATGGGGTGTTGACAATGATTCTTCGTAATAATTTGTCAATGTTAACGCGGCCAAAAGGCGGCAGCGTATGGAAGCCAAAAAAACTTCTAAATTGATCACTAAAAACTTTTCCGGAAAAAGACTACAAGCCTTACAGATCGAAACGACAAGAATGTTCGAGGCTGTTCCAAATTCAAGGGTGCCTCTCATAGGAAATTTTGAGAAAAGTTCGAAACAATGGGTAAAACCAGCTGACTGGTCAAAGCCCTAAACAATCGGAAATAAAACAAATAGATCATCTAACGGCAACTACATTAATTTAGGAATAGTAACTCTCACTCTAATGTTTGAATCTCACTTCCTAAAAAACCAGCCCACAACCAACACCAGCCATTGGAACATAAAAGAACTCGCAGTCTGACTTTGTTTTTGATGAAGGGTATGGAAAGGGTGGTTGAGCTATATGTCCACAAAACCGTTTTGCAAATATTTCAGCTATCTAGGATGCAACATGAATATAAAAACTGAACATCTTATGAGCCTGCGTTTCAAAATGGATATTTCCATCCACACTGAGCGTGCTTACAAAAACATAACTTTTTACGAGTATGTTATAAACGGCGAAGATGAATAGTTAGTCTGGAATTGGATAAAAGCAATACTAATGAACAATACAATAATCCCGAATGTTGATTACTATCAATATGTAATGAGTGGGATGTATAGCACCTAAAAATTCTACCATTCACGCTTTCTCCTTTTTTTTATTATACATAATTGCGTACCATTAAAATGCTTGCACACAGCGCGAGTGAGAGAAAGTTAGGGAGGAAAGAAAGAGAGATACTGATGCACGTTGGTTTTAAATGTTTGCATGTTATAATGTCGGCATTCCATAAGCGAGTTGTACAGCTTAGGAACGAATCACGATATTTCAGAGTACATCCGAAAATTCGTAGCGAGACGAGTGTTATGGCTGAAGGTTTGAAAGGGTGGAATGCTACGGGCAATTTCGAAGCAGTGAAAATAGCGATAAAACACTGTGAGGCAGGAGATATAACACCGGTGTTCAGGGTGTCAACTGACTGATTGATATTAGCATCTTATGAGTTTTATCGCATGGTTTTGAATCATATCTAGCAATTGCAGAGATGTTAAAGGTGCGCCTGACCAGTTGTGGGCAGTGTACTCCAATTTTGGGTGGATGAACGTCTTATATATGGAGGCCAGATCAGAGGGGATGAAATACTTCTCACATCTCTTGAGGAAACCTAAAAATTTCGCAGTATTTTTTGCTACATCAAATATGTAGTCATTCCAACGTAGGTTGGACGCATATCGAGAATGGAAAGTGTTTCCGTTTCGACGATGCAAGTACCATTCATGGATAATGGCTGGGTGCTTAGATGTCGCTTTAACGACCGCAGACAGCATTGTATTTTGGAAGCATTAAATTCCACTCTGTTGGTAGTTTCCTATTTAGTAATGCTATTCATATCGAAATTTAATGAGCTTAACATACGCTGCCGTTCCCGTTCTACAGCCGAAGAGCAGGCACGTGAACGTGCCTTCATCTCTGAACGAATATGAAAAGCAGAGAGCACTGTCGTAAGAAAAGGAATATATTGAATTAAACGTAGCAGACAAGAGATCATTAATGAAGATTAAAAAGAGCTTCGAAGACAGAACGGAGCCCTGGGTCACACCAGCATTTATTTTGTGAATATCAGACTTGAAACCATCCAAGACAACTTGAATTTAACGTTCCGAAAAGTAATTTTTAATCAATTGAAGAAGAGATTCGTCTATCCCAAATGCTCGCATTCTCGACGAAAGGGCTTGATGTCAAACTCTGTCAAATCTTGCTTTCGCCAAATGGATGTCCACTTTGTTTCCACTTTTCGGTGAGATATACCATCAAATCACCAGTGAACCTGTTGCTTCGAAAAGCGTACTGCCGGTCATTGAGAGGTTGTCGTCTTTCATAATATTTGATTATTTCTATGACCTTGGAAATAAGGGACGTGAGTGAAATGGGTCTACATGAAGAGAGAAGAAGATTCCCCTTTTTTTTAGGACTCCGTCCATTTAGAGTCCTAAGGGGTAGGATTGGTGGAATTTTCAGCATGGAAGAACACCTCTTTAGGAGAAGGAAATACGAGTACATATTTACCATTTATTTGGCCGATAAAGATCCAACGCCCTAAAGTTTATGTGGAGATATGTTACAATCTGCAAGTATTAAGCTAGCTGTAAAATGTTTAAAAATGAGATTTGCCTTGTAATACTGACAGGTGGAAATGAGCGTTGGGATGGAGGATGAGGCAGAATTTCTAATGTTTTGGACGAACGACCAAAAATGTCTACTACCTGTCGGACATAGTAGTATTTTTTGCCTTAGTTTTTGGTCGTATTGAAATTTCACACGGTTAGAAAAGGCAGTCATTCCTGGCTCGTTTGAACTTTTTTCGCTTTTCCTCTTTCGGGTTGGTCTTGAAGGACCGACAAAAACATTTCTCTTACAATGACAGCCTCTTTACAGCTCGAGTCGTACCATTCCTTTTCTTTTGGTCTGATACTCTTCATCCAATGAGGGATAAAGCATTTCATTTCAAAAAGAATAGTGTCTGTGATCATATCAGCAGCGGCATCCACGTCGTTATCGAGGAAACATAACTATCAGTTAAAATTCCTAAAGAAGCTATTAGGTTCACTACAATTGGCTTTCTTGGATTTCCATACGGTTCGTTTAGGAAGCTTTTCTATAGCTGTGTAGTCAGTTTACGAGAAATTAGCTGATATGACACATTGGTCTGACGAGTCTAGAGGGGATAGCACATCAACCTTGTACTTATCAGGGTTACAATTTAAAAACAAAAAAATAAAAACGCTTGAGCAGATTAGGCAAATGCTTTTCCCTATCGAACGATTGGTCTCAGACGTAGACGTGAATAATGAGTTGGCTAGCTAATCCTCACAAAGTCTAGGTTTTTTTCTTTACAAAACGGTGAAAGATTTCCTTGACCATTTAGTATAATCTGTTTCTCAAAAACAGCTAGAAATATCATCCTGAAAAGGAAATTTCGTTGGACTAAAGATGCGTCTAAAGCCTCCGAAGCGCTTCCAGTTCTGTTGATTAGAACAGTTCTGTCTCATGCGTTAGATGTTTGGTAGAATAAGCATACATATCATACAAATACTTATATGATATAACGAATATATAAAAGGAACTTCTTTTCCCGGCTGAATATCTGACCATGATGTATGAGTGACGAAGTTTTCACAGAGCACTTATTCTGTCAACGTTTGAATTACGCTTGCATTAGTTTCCAGTTAGTACGGGTTGATGTGGTGGGCCCTGGCAGCCACTGTATCATAGAAACGATTAAAAATCTTTATGCGAAAGTCTGAGAAATGCCATTACAATGAAAATACCACTTCTTTGAATAAATACTTGTAGATTAAAGGTTCCAATGGGCGTCCCACAAGGCTCTGTGCTAGGACCCCTCTTATTTTCATGTTTCATTAACGATATAATTGAATATTTTACAGATTCCGAATACCATATCTATGCAGACGATGTTCAAATTTATAAAATGTTTTCAAAAGCGGATATAATTCCAGCCTCTAGCAGAATGAATCAGGAATTGTGTAAAATCTCATCTTGGGCGGCTAAAAATGAGTTGAAGCTCAATCTAACAAAAACTAAAGCCATGATCTTAAGCAGAAGCAAATGTAAAGAATACTTCCCTACTCTCCTCCTCAACCAGAACCCAATCACATATGTGGAAAACACAAACAATCTTGGGGTTTACTTTAATTTCGACCTAAACTGGGATGTACATATTAATAGGACAGTTTCAAAAATCTATGGTGCGCTTCGAGGCCTAAGTCCCACAGCAAAGTATTTACCAACCAATGTGAAGCTCAGATTAATAAAATCATTTATTTTACCCATTTTTCTGTACAGCTGCGAGCTATTTGCTAACATGAGCTTTGAGTCCAAGAGAAAACTTACTGTTGCGTATAATAGCTGCGCAAGATATATATTTGATCTGAAAAGATACGACCACATTTCCGACTACTCTAAACAAATAGCGGGCTGCTCCTTATCAAATCTTCTGAAATATCGAACTTTGCTCTTATTAAAAAAAGTAATACAATCTAAAGAACCAAAATATCTTTTTGACCATATTAAGTTTGCAAGAAGTAATCGGACATTGCAAATATTTCTACCCAGATATAAGTACCTTCTGACCTCAAGGCAATTTTTTGTTCATGCCGTTCAACTTTGGAACCAACTTCCCCTCAGTATTAAACTTATAAGCAACACAAACACTTTCGGGAAAAAGACCTTTACATTTTTTGCCGAAAACTCCTAATTCCTGCATTTATTTTTATTTTTTTTTATTTTTTTACATGTTCTATCTTATCTTCTCATATCTCCTCTCTCTTCCCTTTCTTTTCTTCTTTATCTTCATTTAACTTTTTAAACTGAATTCCCCTTACAAGTTTAAGTGTATTATATAAAATGTGTTAACTCTGAAATGTAATATAAGCATGTGCACCTTAAAAGATGTAAAATTTATATCTTATATGTACAATGAATATAAATAAATAAATAAATACAAAAAATAAATAAATAAATAAATATTTTATTCCCACAAAATTAAAACGATTTTTAATGAGTAAAGAACCCAAGGTCTGTCTAATCTGTGAATTGGCATGTTATTAAAAATGCAGAATAAATGCTGGTGAAAGTTTGCGGATACGATTTGTAATTTGAGAAATCTAGGATTTGAAGGCAAAACCTAGTACACATCAAAGTAGAATACTCGTATAATGAATCGAGTATTAACAAGACACATGTAATTCAGAAGAACAAATTGAGTTGTTTAGAACTACCGAATTTTATGAGCATGAGGTTATGCATCCTATTTAAATAATAAATAATAATAAAAATAATAAAAACAGTCAAACAATTATTTTTAAAAATATATTTACATCAAATTTCCACAAGATTATCATCTGTTTGATATTTGCAATACTTTACTACATGACACATGATCACTTAAACAAAACATAAACACTTAAAAACAAACCTTTTTTATTTATCGTTTTATATATAATATATAATAATAATTTCTTTCTAAAATAAAAATAAAGTTAAGATGCTGTCGAAAATAGGACTAAAACATCTTCTATTTGTGTAGACTTTGATTATTAAAAAAAAATATCCCACCTGCTATTATTACAAATTTCCATATGAAACTGCATTTCATCGTAGAAAGTTTTTTTTTTATAATAAAAAAAGGAAACTGAATATTTTTTTTTACTACTTTTTAGTATTTTTTTTTTCAATTGTTTCTATCAGAAAACAAAGGCATTCGTTTAATTGTAGTTTCGTAGATGTTTTATTTTTTTTTTTTAAATCAATATACCTAAGCAACTACAATAAAAACGAATTTACTTTTTGTTCACTTAGAGTTAACATTATAATACTGAGCAGAATATTTTCATCTTCTTAAATTTGTTTACTGTTTTTTTTTTTTTTCAAACATTATACATATACATATTATACATTTAACGTTTTCATTTTTAATAATTGTACTTAAGAATAGAGAAAAAAAAATAAAAATAAATTAACTATATAGGAATCTGCCGGATAACTTCTCGCGTAACGAAAAGAATTTCGTTTCCACTCATTTTAACAAGAAAATAATAATGGGACAATGCTTAACAAATACACTTGTATCTGAACAAATAGTATGCATGAGAGTGTATGTGAATGAGTCTCCTAACCTTGGTTAAGAACTGCTTAGCATTTTTTATCCATAAATTTCTTGTTTTACTCGATATTGATTAAATTTTTCGTTTTAATTTCCTATGTTCACGCTTTTCTCTTTCGTTTCTTTCTTGTTGATTTAAATTAAGATTGCACTTGCTTCTGAGAAGCATTTTAATTTGTTTGCCATTTATTGAGTTTCTAGAAATGAGTGACTACAATATCTTCTTCGAGATCATCCAATTCGTCGTCGGTTTCTTCGGGTTCGCCCTTGTTGGCTTCAGCTGCTGCTGCTGCGGCTTCAGCTTCCTTTTCCTTAGCTTCTTGTTTCTTGAGTTTGCGTTGCTATAAAGTAGAAAAAATAGAATTGATTAATATCATTTAAAAAAAGAAATTAGTATTAAATTTGTTAAATTACCTTCCGTCTGTAAAGGATTTCAACAATGATGTATCCAACAACACCAGTACCTAAAACGGCAATGAGAATGTAAAGCTTCACTCTTGTGCACAGGGTTGTATCATAAGCGTATGCAATGACGAAACCAGCTGATTCCCAAAGTCGGTAATTTGAGAATGCGGCTTCTTTGTTTCGCCGGAAGAGCAAACCATAGAGACCATTGATTTGTGTTTGCCATACAGCGTCACCAACACCCCAAAGTCCAGACATGGCGTAGAAAATAATTGGCTGATTTGGATGTGGTTTCCAGAAAAGCATAATTGTGATAATTGTGAAATGGACAATGGCACCCAATGCAATAATTGGTTGTCTGCCAATGTATTTCATTACAGAACCGAAGAGGATCGAGCAGATAGCATTAACAACTCCAAAACAAATCATCACAAAACCAATTTGATGAATTCCAAGAGCACAGGATACATAAGCTTGGGTGAAATCAGCTCCAATGAAGGCTTGTTCCATACCAATAAAAACTGTAATTGGAATAAGCAGTTGCTGGTTGGGTTTTTTCATTTGACGGAATGTAGCTGAGAGTAGTTCTAATCCGGAAAGTTCTTGAGCTGATTGTGAACCCTTACGTTTTTCACCATATCTATAGGCAGAGGTATATAGATTATTTGTTTTTCTTTAAGATCATTTGAATTATTTGAATTTACCGTTTTAATGGATCAAGGAATATAGCAATGATAGCAACAGCAGCAATAATACAAGATACATATATCATACTAATCTCGAAGATTTCACTATCTGGTGGACGGTTGAGATTACCATGTCCATTAACTCCATGCACACAAAAATTAGCACCACAATAATGCAGATCCGAATCAGAAACAGAATTATCATCACCACCACCTCCATGGCCACCGCTTGAGAGGACTGTTCAAGGAATATGTTATTGTTAGCTTAAATTGACAACAATTTTATTTGCTTTAAATCAATCTTACCCAAACTCGAAATGAGATTTCCCCACAGTTCAGCTGTTTGCCAGGCTAAGAAGAAGAATCCAAAGAATCGCACAATAATAGCATCAACAGCTTGTTCTGTAATCTTTGCATAAACCTGTCCAACTTGGGTTAGATATGTTGCTTTGGATGCCCACATAGGAGCTGCACCCAAACCGACTAGAATACCAGCTGGCACCAAAGTGTAAAACCTTTAAGATGTAAAATTAATTTTAACTATTTAGTTAAAAGCAAAGAAGAAAAGTTAACTCGAAACAAACCTTGGGTACAATTGGAAGGCAATGTAAGGAGCATAGCACAGCATACTGAAGACTAATGTCCATTTCACAGTCAATCGCTTAATGATCAAGGTGGGTAAAAATATACATGATACAACTAAAGCTGCATAAATTGCACTAAGGGATACTGTTCCCAGACCATCTTTGGCATTGATTGAGGACTGTAAGTTTGCCGTTCCCTTTGTAGAAAAAAAGAAAATAAAAAAAGGATCATTCGAATTTTCATTTTTTAAATAATTTATTTTAATGTTAATTTACCTGAAACGCTGTGAATTGTACCATGAAGGCTAACGAGATTATTCCAATATTCTTTAGAATACGCCATTTTTCTCCTTTTGTTAAATGGACTTTTTCTCTTAGAGACGCAGTGTCTTCCGCAATTGGTTTTGGCTAAAAAACAAAAACGGTTAAAAGTTGTAAAAATTGTCCATAAAATATGTATGTTAGCCTAAAAAGTAAATATTAGTTATTCCGATAAATGGCCTTTAAATGACTTGAACAAAATATTGATGAAATTTTCAAATGAATTAATTAATCACCTATTATAGACAACAATTTTAATTAAATAAATATTTTAAATAAAATGGATCAGTCAATATGAAGTGCTGACGGAGCAATGGAAAATTAGTTTAATTTGCACCTTAAATGTCACTCAAATAGCTACGAGTATGTCTGACCTTCATTTCAAATTAGTCAAAGTTTTTTGTTGGTTGTCATTTCGAAAATATTTGGTGAGCTACATTGAATCATTAAGAAACTGCCGCAAAATGATTATGTATTGTGATCGTGTGTCACAAACATTTAATTGACCACATGAATTTGGCCACCAGAATTTTGTCAAATGACTAAACCAGTTGCAAAGTATTAATTAGTGGTTTCGCTAATTTCACACGTCAGGTGTCTGATATAAAAGATTTGGTCAACCACAAATTGGTGGTTAAAAAAACTAATCGAAATCAGCTACCTTATTTCAATAATCATAAAATATTTACAAGGAAGTGATCAAAAACTGAAATGAGGTTCAGTTTAATGCAAAATGGTAAAATTCTATGGAATAAGATTCGGGCAGGGTCAGACTGATAACGACTTTTAAAGATGCGGTTTGCTTTTGCAATAAAAAAAGATTAAGTAACAAATTTTTGCTGCAGTACGCTGTTACTCGTATTATATATTTAATATATATTTATATTTAATACTGGCGGACCCTCAATATGAGCCACCAACTTTTCAACTATTTTACAATGTAAAGCATTCGAAAATATAACAAGTTTTAGAATTAAATAAAATGTAACTATGTTCTTAGACGTCTTTGGCTAATTAAACCAACTTACAAAAGTTGTTCAAATGATTTTGAAAATAACATATATTTTTGACAGTACTAATTTTTATTATAAGCAATGTCAACCAATCAATTATAATAAATTTACAAATCAGCCGGAATACACATAAGCAATTATTAGTGGCTTTATTCATTTACATAAATTTTTCTATCTCAAAATGTTAACATTTCTTAAAAATCAATCATTGACTTTATTCTATATCTTCTCATTGTTGCCGCTCAGAGTTAGCTTGAAACCTTAGGTTACATTAATCTCTATTCAAAATAACAAAGTGAATAATATAAGTGTAGTCATTCAATGGTCCAATTAATCTGTGTACAAAATGACAAAGCGAATAATATAAGTGTATTGAAAAATAAAATAGTGAGTTAACGTTAACCGCCAGTAGAGTATGCTGTTTTTATCTTTGTTTAAATAATAAAGATCAACTTATTAGAAGTCCATTGAATTCAAAGAATGGAAAGCATCTAATATTTCACTAACAAGATTTGTCAATTCAACAAATTCAACAGTCATGGCGATCCACCAGTTATACGAAACATTTTTCATGACATGGAACTCTTTAAAAAATTTTAATAACGGTAATAGATGTTAATTAAAAGTCACGAACTCTCGGGACAAAATTCATCCACATGGCGACAACAGATTTTCTAATAAAATTTGTCCAATACTTGCCTAAATAGTTTATCATCTTTCTTTAATCATGCAGCTAAATGTTTATCATCTAATTCAACAGTTACATATATAGTTTGAGCTTCAAACTTTAGAAAAATATTTAAATAAAACCTATACGCTTAGATAGTGGTCAGAATCCTACAGAGATTACAATACAACAAGGAAGATTGCAGTGGATTGGTCATATTTTTCGAAAGGAGCAGTTCCGCTTGTAGGGTCGACTGAGATACAGAAACGACGAGGAAGAAACATTTCGGCCAGGGAGAGATAAGAAACATCCGTATTAGAAAGCTCATAAGTGTGGTGGAAGCACCACATACAAGATTTAATTTACAAAAAATAAAGCAGAAAAGTTTATGTACTCGTATAAGCCACCTTTGATGTCAAAAATATTATGAAACTATTGGCTGAAATTGAACTTTTCAAATACTAAGTCAATAAAAATTTCAATAAATTGTGAAATTTGCTATCGTCTAATAATATTTTCTAGACAAAAAAACCAATAACCATAAACTTCAAAAAATGACACTTTAACTGATCTGACATAAACTTTTCTCAGTACGTCAAAAGTGAGTGTTTAACATATATATCTGACAAGTGTACATATTGTAAGTTCTTGTAAAACGAAATCAGACTAAGGCCCTGATGGTTTTATGTGAAGTCTGTTGCAATAAAATTAAAAATATGATATGATTTCCCTGCTAATCTGAGTCCAAGTTCAATAAATTACATGATTCATTTTTGACATATCACTAAATTTACGTATGTCAGGTACTCGCCCGTTTATTTATTTCCCTTCTAATCACAGTTTTTAGCACCTGCGTTAGCTAAGATCTATCATATCTGATTATCACGCACAGTTACTCCCAACATTTTTTTTTTATTCAAAAAACACTCAAACTCGGGGGGATTATCATTTTCACGATTTTTTTCCTTTTCTAGCCGTTTTAGTTTTTTTTTTATAATTTAATTGTATCATAAATTGCACTTTTTGAAAATTTTTTGATTAAACATGCATACCTTAATGCCATTGAGTAATAGAATTTCTACAGCCTCATCATTTTCTGGTATTGATTTTCTATGTGCAAAATACTCTAGGCTTGCAATAGATAGCACTGATTTTACGGACGCTAGGGGCATTGTAATAGTCCTTCGGTATTTTGCCGAAATAACGTTTGATACATCGCGCGTACCACGACACTTTGAGAAGATATTCAAAAAATGTCTTTCTTAAATAACCGCAAAAAGTATCAAAGAAAAATAATCTTAAGGGAGCAACAGGTTCCTTAAATTATTGAAACCTGCTACCTGTTTTTTGAGACGCAAAATTTCTATGTGTTAATTAATAAAAATTTGCAAGAATAAGTACGCTAATTAATATAATATGTGATGTCTTCTTTTGAAAGATGTTGTCGTGTGTTTTTTCCAAATATATTTAGATTATAAAGAGAGCGATACGTAAGAGAATAAGAGAAGTCAATAATAAAATGTACAGTGACTACATAAACGTAAGAAATAGGAACTTTTTGTTACTATAAACTAGTAATATCGATTTCTGATAGTAAGTTTTGAATTTGATTTTTATGGTCAACGGCTTTCAAAATAGTTATCACTGATAAATGACAATTTTTGTCATTTTGTTCGATATCTACCAATTTTAAATTTATTTGGTGATAAATACGATCAAGTCACAAGTCACACGACACATTCTATTTTGTTCCTTTTGATACTATTTTTAAGTTAAATTTGTCACACGTTCATTAAAAGTGTCAAAATCAGGTGGTTTGGGGATTTGTCAACAATTTGTCGTTGATCTTAATACAAATTAGCAAATTTAGATTTTAGGTTTGAATTTTTAGCAGTATTCGCTTCAATGCTTTTTTATATTAAGACCAAACCTGTTATATATGCAGAAAAACGTCGAACAATTTTTTTTTTAGACTTTCGGATAAAATTTACAGATTCCTGACTTTTCTGTTTAGTCAAAATTACGTTCATAACCGATATTGCATCCGATTTATTTCCACATTTCACCTTCGGCAACCTTTTTAGTGCTAGAATGAACTTTAATATTCTTTTCATATATCCTCAAGAATTGTTGGTTGATTTTGGAAATTCGGTTCATTCCAAAGACGCGAAATTTCATTTAGTATTACCCATAGTAATATGCAATCTATAGTTGATGATTAAATATGCTCTTCTCCATAATTGCTAAACATTTTAAATTTATTTTCAAAATCTATTATAGAGCACTCAACAATCGTCAAGTTCACCAGATGCCATTACATTCAGAAAAATGTACTGTATTGTGCAGATTGTACGCAGGTGGCATCATTGATCCTTCAAAAATGAGGCCGGAGCATAAGTTGCTGTCAATAGACGTCGGTACAATGCAATGATCAACGATTATTCGTTCCCAAATTTATGTGACATCAATGTGGAAGGACCGTAGTTCCAACTCGATGATGCTCCACACCGTACCACCAATGAAAACATTGCCTTATTGAAAACACGAATTAGCAATAGAGACATTTCAAGAAATGGACCCGTCAATTGGCCACCATTGACGCCATTCGATTATTTCTGAGGGGCTACGTCAAGTCACTAGTTTATGTCAATAAACTAGCAATGATTGATGCTTTGGAGCAAACCTTTAAGCGAGTAATACGCTATATACGCTCCCATTTTCTCAAAAAAGTGGTCAAAAATTGGACCACTATAATGAGCTTTATATGAGGCGGCCATGACGTTCAAAAATGAAAACTATTTTCAAATATTAAACGGTATGAAATAAATATGGTATGGTATGGTATGGTATATACCATACATTGAATGAATTTAGTAAATCATCATCAAGTTAATATATTTTGTGTTTTATTTAAACAAAATATCTGGACCTCGTAATGTTTTCAAAACTGTTCAAAAACAGTCAAATATCGGTATACACTTACAGAAATATTTTTTTTTAGGGTGTTTCATCAAGAGGTGTAGAATTTGTTTTTTGTATAAAATGAACAAGTATCAAGATACTCGTATCTCTGAAATCTTTATTGCTTTATATGGGATTTATGGAATACAATATATTGCAAAAGGCTGCCTCAGCTCTGCTTAAGACCCTCATCATTTTCTCGAAATTTTCAATCACTCTTTCATATAATTGGGGATTTATTTTGTCTATGGCGGGTTCTATATGCGTTTTTAGAGCTGGAATTGTTTGCGGATGGTTGGCGTAAACTTTTTTTTTTACCATAGCCTCCAAGAAAGAAGTCTAGCGGTGTTAAGTCGCATGATCTTGGCGGTCAATGGGTGTCTACAAAATACAAATGTGCAATAACTCGATTGTTTCGCGACTTGTATGGAACGTAGTACTATTCTATTGAAAATAGAAGTCGTCGGTATTCATATCCTTGAGTTCCAGCCACAAAACATTGTTTATCATGTCTCGGTAGAGCGCTCCATTGACCGTAATGGCTTTCTGACTTATTTTCGAAAAAGTACCGTCCTATGGTATCTCCGGACCATAAACCGCACCAAAAAGGTACGCGTTCTGGGTACGTTGGCATCTTCTGGATCAGTCCTGGATTTTCGTTGCCCAAAATGTAGCAATTTTACTTATTAACGTAGCCGCCAATGCGAAAATGAGGCTCATCTGAAAACATTTGCAAAATTCAACGATTTGGACTATTTCTTTCAGTGCAGGGTTCAACGGTACATTTTCCAAATTTATAGATGACTTCTGTCACTACATGCCAATCCTGCGCGACTCAGCTGTAAAATAATAGGCTTTTTTAAATCATAAAGCTTTCATTGAAACACCCTTTATAAGCTACAGGATCTGATCTGATTTATTTTGTGATATTTTTAGTCTACATGCCAATTTCTTTTTTCGACGTAAACGCATTTGTTCACTAAAATTTTCTTTACTTTTTCCCCAAAGTTTATCGAATCAATTCTATTTATTTTAACTCTATTTGTACAAATCTATAAGTATAGTCACACTGGATTTGACAGGAGACATTAATTGTGATATAATATATACATACATCAATACGAATAGATCTTGTACTAATTAGTGGTTCTTATTTTTAATTCAAACGTGTTACAAGAAAATATCCTCTATACAATTTACCACCTACTGCGAATGATTGACGATCAAAAAATATTCTATTTCTAATTAGCAGATACTCAAACATAAATTGTGCTTGGATGTAATCTTAACGAAACGGCAACCAACAAATATTGGCTTTTATCAATTAACACCTGTATTTGCGTTGTCACTTGATCATCAAAGAAAATTACAGAAAATCTTTAACTTAACGTGGCTTTAATAAAAAACTCAGAAAAACAATGGAACATTTATAAAAAAAAAAAACTCTCCAATAAGACCTTATAAAATTTTCACAACTTAATCACAAACTTAATATTTAAATAAAATTTTAAATATTTGCAAGCTCCTAAGTGTTTGCCTGTAAAGATAAAAAATAAAAAAGGAAACAAATAACTCCAAAACTGAGTTTTAGAAGAAAAAGATTCAAATATCATCAGATCAGGAAGAGTAAAACTGGTCTTACATGATGTAAAAACCCTATTTGAAATTTGTATTTTAAAAACTTGAATTCAAAATATGTTTTATGAAAACAACATCTGATTTTTTCGAATAAGTTTAAATAGTAAATAAAATTTCAAACTCCATGTCTCTTCTAAATATGTATGTCTGAATTTCATAATCATTTTTTTATAAAAATAAATTAATTAAATTAACACCTTCGTCACGTTTTGTATAGTCATTTAGAGTTGAAAAATAAATTAATTAGTTTTATCAATTTTTTCCGCTAAATCACGAAGATGATGTTCATCTGCAGAAGCTATCCGAATCATAATAATTTCACTAAATCAAGTGCTAAAAATGTATACAAGCTTTATAGCAGCATGTGAATTCTATTACACGTTATATAAATCTAATAAACAGATCTAAAAACTGTACAATTTCCATATTTATTTACGTAAAATAAAAGTAGAATTTGGCCAATTCAGATCTCTATCCGAAAATTGTGTTCAATAATATTTGTGGAAAATTATTGATTGGATCATCAGAGATCACTGTTATGAATGTTTGTCGTTTTGACTATTGGATGTAACAAAATCAAAATTTGAATTCATTATTCATTCTTGACTTTGGGTTACCTTTTAAAATAAGATCAACTTTATATAGCTTTCAACAAGGTGGGAGGATGTCAAAAGATAAAAAAAGCTGATGGTTTGAGCTGTACTTAAATGTCAAGTAATTGTTTCGAACACTTCTAATTTATAAAATATAGTAAAACTCAAAATCTTGAAGAAAAATATAAACACACCCCGCATGGAAATATCTAAACTGCGCTCATAATAATCAATACCTTGAAATACGATACGGGCGCACCATCAAAGCTAATCTACTAACCTAGTACCTGGTACCATTCGAACTTGGAAAAAAAAAATGCTTTAACATTTGGTTCATGTGTTCTTCAAATATTTGATCAGATTTTAACATCTGAATATGAGAGAAAATAATGTATCATATATACTTTATCCAAATGGGAATATACAATATATTTGCTTATGTAATTTTCAATGAAAATTTAAATAATAAATAGAAATTAAATTGGAGAATGACTCAACAAAGACTACACAGTATAAATGTCGTTTTATACTATTACTTTTTGTGTTCTTGGTCGATATACTTCATAACTGAACTGAAGCCAAAGGCTAATTGTATTCTTATAAATTCGAAAATGGTTGTCCGGTTTACATACGCGCTGCCACTTATGCACGATATTAACAGGGCCTAGAGCCTAAAATTGACATACGAGTAAGACTGAGACAGATCCAAAAGCCAAATAAATATTATATAACTAATTACATCAAATATTAGTTAAACGGATCTTGCATATCTGTGACTTTCGATTTAATTTAGTTTAATTAGCTTTTTTATTCTTTTTTTTTCCAGTGATAAGTGAAAAATGCCGCATGTCCCAATGAATCCACAATAAAATTGTGAAATTACCTACAATTGTGAAAAATGTAAAATTTAAAGTAAAAATTTCGTAAAATAATTGGACTTGTCCCTGTTGTAAATACAATAGTATTGCCAGTTATAAAAATGTTGCATTGTTTTTATTAGTTTAAAAGTTTACATCTGGATTGAAAAGCATATCTACATATACTATGTATACCCATTGCTGGCTGATAACATGTGTCGCTTTTGTTTTAAATTCATAAATTTCCACTAAGGAGTGCATATTTTTCTTTCTTCGAAAAACAATATTAAGAAGCCAGTCAATGTTATTATTCCGAATGTTTGAACAAATACTTTAGGAAAATAACAATTGCAAAGCATACTAATAGTTCGACAACCTTTAGGTTCACGCCTTGTATCTGTTGGCATTAAAACGAACGCCATCGTGCTGTTTGAAAAACGCAACAAGTGTTTCTTTACTTTTGCAATCTAAAAATACCTCTCGACCATGAGAAGCATGAAGCACTACAAACCTCTAGGTCATTTTGTAGTGACCAAAATAAATATGCTGCACCTGTTTTGTTCTTGCAATAGCTCTTTTTGGAATTAATTTACCTTTATCCATTTTGTATTCTTTAGATACGAATAGTAATGAACTTTGGATACATTTTTATTTATTTTTTGTTTTGTTAGTTTGTTTAGTTGTTTTGATATTTATAATATCCTGTCACGCGATTGCTAATGACATTTCATTGAGAGATGTAGCTACGATAGGTTTATCTATTCACACAAAAGTAGGAAGTGTAACCTCTGAGCTGAGTCAAGCGTTTTCTATTTATACTCGTTTATTCATTTAAAATAGTCTATAAATGCGTAGACGCATTTAAATTTCCAGGATTTTTACTTCCTTATTTCTAGTACTGTCAAGAGTCTCGGTAGTATGCGATGCGCAACAACAATTTTCATGAATATTTTTTTTTTACTTTCAACCACAATGCAGACCATGAACATTAACACCCGCATGGTCGCTCGATTGCGTCGTCACAGTCCAGTAAAGTTTTAAGCAAAATCAATAAATTAGAACTCATATAAATAGTAGCAGAAATTATTTCGATTGAAGGACTGTGAATGACCGAAAGAATTTATTTTGAATCAATTAGCAAAAATCTCTTCCTAGCTTCGTTTGATTGATAGCAGTCTTAAAAATGTTACCTCACTTCTGTCAAATGAATGTCAAACTTTTAAAGTATTCATTCATCTATTAATTATTACATCTGCAACTACTACACTTAGTCGAGTTTAGTTTAACTATTTAGAATTCATACAAAACGGTAATTTGCAAAGGTCCTTATTCTTTCGAACATCGTACGAAGGACGGTCAAAGACCCGAGTATATTCATATCTAACAGAGCAATGAATAATGAAATATTTGCATATCTACATGAGAAGAATAAATGAACCAAAAACCCACTTAGCAAGAAATTAAGTTACCAAATCAAAGTTCAATCATGTGACTTAGACAAATAACCCAAAAGCCAAACGATGATAACTTTTTCTTTTGTTTTTTTCTTGGGATTTCTTGTTGAAAGTGATCATCCACGATCCACGATCGCCGAGCTCTGTGCAGGTATGCCCTCTTATGAAGACTGCTTGTGAGTAGATAGTCTTCCTTATTTACTTTAAAGCATTTGCATTTCTTTGGAAAAAAAAAATTGATTGCCTCGTCGCGTCGGTGAGGTAAAAACACTCCTGTTGCTGCTACAAAACCCTCGGAGGCACATAACGCAAATATTTGAGTTTAATACACTCGCTGTGTTATTTCAAGTAAATAACAATGCCAGATCACAAATGTCAGAAATAAAAAGCAAAGCGAAAAATCCCAAAAAAAAAGTAACAAAGAAAAAAAAAGAAAACAAAAGTCCACTGTGAATAAATAAAGTCAGATCAACAGAAAAATTTAAAATGCGTGTGGAATACAACTTTTCTGTTTCTGTTTCAGTTTCGGTTTGGTACGAAGAATATTTAAGTTTAAGTCTTTCTTGCGACGCTGTTAGTTGGCTGCGTCAAAAGCAGTCACCCAGCAAGCAGAGCTAACTAACGAGTAAGCCAGCAGTGTCGACGGCGCAATATATGACAGCGTTCCAGGTCCATGTATTGGTATGGTACTGACAGCGGATAACTCTCCTGGATTTAACTGGTTTTAGCCAGTTGACAAGACAAAGTGTCAGCCATCATAATATCATGTGTGTAACACGATATGTCGATTTTAATATTATACAGCGGAACGGCATTATTGGAAAGAAAATTTTCTGTCAAAGCAGCGCACCGATTTCAAGGTACCTACTTGTAGTCACACTAATACCCTGAA
This sequence comes from Volucella bombylans, assembly GCA_949129095.1. Classification (NCBI taxonomy): domain Eukaryota; kingdom Metazoa; phylum Arthropoda; class Insecta; order Diptera; family Syrphidae; genus Volucella; species Volucella bombylans. The sequence goes on from OX422143.1 coordinate 158,457,839, forward strand.
CGCGCGAGACTGAGAACCAGATGGACCGTTGTCATTTATAGGAATTCTTACGCTTATTAGCATTTTTGCATTTAATTTGTCCGATTAAAAGTAATGAATTATTGAATTTTGCTTTGACTTTAATCTTCGAATTTATTCGAATGCGGCAGTAGAGCGCATTTCTCGTATTTCTTCTGTGCTCTGCTCGCATATGGGTCAGGTATCCAAAGTACTTATCTTAGCTGACGGTCGCATCTCTGCACAGCATAAGAATTCCACTCCACCGTCAGCTGCTGTGTGACTAATGACAGGAGTAGGGTGGAGTAACCTGTTCCTATGTGCCATCATTTAGGGTCAAGTGATGCTTTTCTTTTCTTCGCTTCGAAGTTATTTTTATCCAACCATCCATCTAGACAGTCAGACAGTGGAAATAACAGAATTTATTTCTTTTCATACTTCCATGATTGAGAGATGGTAGCTTAGCACGTGATAAAAATGTGAGGCGGGACCAGGCTTTCGGTGTTTTATTTTTTGTATAATATGTGTTTTATTTTCATTTTGGCTTTTAGTTGGTGTGGAGTTAAAGCGAAAAGTGAATAACACGATGAAGGTGATTTTCCGTTCAGGGATGTGTTTGTGTACTTGTCGTTGTCGCCTTTGTTGTCGTTATCGTTGTTGTCGTCGTCGAAAACAATTTATTACGCTCGAATAATTACGAGTATTTATCCCTAAAAAATAAAAAAAAAAAAATCATAATAATTATTCAGGAATTCGCCGAGTGGCGCTGGTGGTTGGAAAAAACCCATGTTCATTAGTACTCGTATGCATAACAAACCTTGGATGGTTACTTCTCGATCATGTACAATATAATAGATACAGACTTACGATAATATTTGAAAATATTGGGTAACACTGTTTGTTTGGAATCCTATGGGGTGCTTGATTCATTTTTCCTCAGACATACGATATTACCTAACCAGTTGGGTTCAATCGGGTATCGAATGGAAAAGAACAAGCTTTTACTGATCGTTTGATGGGGTTTAAGGAGCAAGAGGTTGCAGGGGAAATGATTGTCGTACTAAAAATTGATATTTTGGCAGCTCTGAAGAGTTTTATTTCTTGTTTAATGACGAATTTATTTTTATTGATAATGAATGTAAATTGACACAGCAAGGACATTCCATTTAAGTACGTCATAAACTAAGTAAAGAGTGTACTTGAGGAAACAAGACCGACATGATTGTATCCTTGTAATTTCATTTGAATATAATTCACAATTTTAAAATAATTGCAGCATATTGTGATACTATCTTTCTTGGTTGTTTGGCTGATTGAAATGATTATCTGCCACATAAAGACGGAAGTCATAAACGAGTTAAAATGCTGATATTTATATAAGCATTTCATTCTAGAAGCAATTCCTCTAGAAGCTTTAAGATACTAGTTTGGCAAATGCTATAATGTCATGTGCAGGTAGATATCATTAAGGAAAAATGTGAGAGAAAAATATCAAAATTGATACGATAATAACATTAAAAACGTACTTATGGAATTTATTTAAAAATTCACACGTTTCCAACAGCGACTTTGACGTAATACTTAACCCTGACATTCAAAGCAGGAACAATTTTATTACTCTAAATAAAAAAGCAAAAATTATAATGTGACTTTTTCAATTTATAAACTGGCATCGAAAAGATTTAAAGAATTTCTATTGAATTACAAAGTGAAGGTGTAAATTATTAGTTAAACATGTTACTCGTTATCGGTTAATTATGACAGTTCCAATGATAGAATAAATTGAAGTGAGAGTTGATGTATAATTGCACAACGTATTCAAGTTTTGCAATAGAATGAATTTGTATGTACATATGTATTTGCTGTCATTAAAAATGCCACCCTTTCTAAATATTTAGGTACGAACTATCGAAAAAGACGTGATATTTATTGGATTTCGATTTTGTTTACTTATTCAAACCATTTCGTATGATATCAAAACTGGTGCAATAAAAACGAAAACTGACAACTAATGTCTCGCCTACACTTTAAAATTTCCGCAATATTAATGGTTGTCAATGCTATGTTCTGACGTGCAGTCGATAGCATATGAACTACATATTAATGGCAAGGTATTTGCAACATTGGTTAGTAATAGTAAGCTTTGTTTCAAAGAATAAGTGTTTGGTTGGTAAGAAATATACTAAATTGTTGCTTTTGTATGTCAACGAAATGATTTCATTTAATAAGTTATTGCCCATGAAGTTGAAATGCATTTGAACCTTACTGAAATTGGTGTATATATTTAGAAAAAAGTTTAGTTTCTTAAATAAAATCGGTTCATTTTGATTCAAAGGGCTTTGTAGAAAAATTAATGCTAATTGTTGGTTAAAGTACACCGCATATGAACCTTACTGCCCTGTATCTACTCCATGTGACGTAAATTCTAAATTCACCATCCAGTCTGCAGAAGCAACAGTTTCCTTATAACGAAACAATGACGGTGTCATATAACACACATACACATGTTATGATGTCAGATTTATGTTATATGTTAAATTTATATGCAGATACTTAGAAAATCTGGTTAATCATCATATTAAGTTAAATCTCCCTTTGGACATTTGAAAATTAACACTAATTATATTTTTTTGCCAAGACCTGTCATATAATTCTTCCTACCGTTTATATCTAGTGAAAGTAGAAGGAACGCTTGTTGAGTTTGAGCCGAAGTGATATAAGGAGCGAGAGTGCATACTTTCATCACTGCTTTTTTGTAGAATGCTCTGTTAAAAACAAGTGGAGATGTCTAGTGGAACCCTATCTTAAACGCCTCAATCATGCTTACTGTATTTGTCGGTTATCTTGCACCATCGCCATTGGAGATGCACCTAATGACCACCGTTTTGACGACAAAGGCAAAATTAACTCTTCAACAATTTATTCTAGTATTGCAGGGCAACAGGTCGTTTGTATAAATAAATAGGGTATGTGCTGCCACAGAAGGTTCAGCATCTGAAGTTCATCAAGCTAAGACACCATCACCCTATTTTGCGATTTCAGTGCACATGTGGAGAGAGAAACAATGTATTCCGCAATAGTAGGTACTCATAATGTACCCAAAATTAGCAATTGCAATTAAAATCAGTGCAACTGTGATTAAACATGAAAATATTCAGTATGTCACGGAAAAGATACTTATGTATTTGGGGCGTGACATTGGAAAGTTCCGAGTTTGCAGAACCCACCAATCCAATTTGACCATGTGCTTATATTGCAGACAGGCAACAGACATATATTCAGATTTCATGAAAATTGATTCTGATTCTATTATCGTCAATAAAATTGCGGCTCAGAATTCCAAAATGGAGATATGTAAGTGGTACAAGTCAAACTCTTGAATATATACGAGTATGTGTGTATGAATGTCAATGATGTTCACATTGAAGTGAAATGAATTAAGAAAACAAATCAAAGTCGTAGGACTCGCATGTTAACGAGCAAAAAACTAATCAAAAACTTCAAGGGGCTAACCTTTATGATTCCAACGGTTTTGGTAAATTCTTATTAGAAAGTAGAGAGGAAGCTTTTTTTTTATTATCAGCAAACAGACTTTGAAATATTTTGGCAATGGAAATAAAAAATACATATTTGCACTGTCGTTTGCATTGGTAAGCGATATACTTGCTGATCCTCTTCATAAATATTGTATGTAATGATGAAAAATATTTTTTATAAAAAGCGCGCACTTCACGGACAATGAACATCTTTAAAATTTTAACGCAGCGAAGAAAGAAAATTATAGAGGAATGAAAGAGAACTACCGATTCACTTTGGTTTTGAATGTATGCACGTTATAATGATTAGAAAATAAAGAACGAATTAGGGCATTCCATAAGCTTTCCATAAGAATTAAATTATTTTAGAGTACCATATGTCCGAAAATGGACTGATGAGCATTCATAGCAAGACAGCAAAAACCTTAAAAAACAGCATTATATTGTCTTTCCCGATCTACAATCCAGGAAAAAAATATGAAAATTGTTGTGTATTGTCGTCAACGAAATAATGGACCGGATTAGAAGCGATGAATTAAGAAAATAAAGACTCATTTTTCAATAAGACTAGAAAGCAATATAAGTTTGCAAGATTTCCGAAGAAGACGGAGCTCTTTGGTTTATGGAACAGAATACCTACTAGAATTATTTCATTGCGTATTAGTAAATCTTTTGCAAAACAGGAATACAATTTAATTAAAAGAGGATGATAATTTGATTTGTATAGTTTTAACAGCCCTCAACGACATCAACGAGTAAGTTTAATTTCCTGAACAAACTATAATATTATTGTACTTAACGCCACACATTGTATTGTGTTGCAATATACATATATCATAGATGTAGGTCATTTGAACTTGGTCTCATCTCCACCCACATTTGTTGTGGTAACAAAAAACTTAATAATAATGAAAAAAACACAACTTTCCTCTTCAACAATTACCTTGACATTGTTATCATTATACCATACTGGTCACATGCACTTCTCAAAATAATATTGTCTATGAAATTACAGTGGAAGTAATGTACGATTATTGTCATTTAAGTATATATAATACATACAATTTTCAAATTGAATAACTGATTTATTCGTATGTAACAAATCAACAAACCGAACTTGGTATTTATGAAAATTATTATTTACTATTGTACAATATTATCTCACCTTCACTGGCTCATCGGCGTCATAGGTGTAACCGGTCATTTTTGGTATCTATGTGTATCTATAAAAAAAATCAAAACAAAGCACATGTTTAGTAGTGACGATCATTAGTGATTAGAATTAGAAAGAAAAATAATAATAACAATAGTAAATTGATTGATGAAACAAAACTTGATGTGATAATTAGTGTCAATTCGTCCCGTCCTTCATATCATTATAACATGTCATATCGTATTAACAACAAAATACAATTGCATTATTGTTGCCCTTAAGGCATAAGGACAAGAAAAAAAGGTAGCAAATCAGTATTTTTCAGAATTCAGATAGTAGAAATAAGATACTCACTCACAACAATAGAATTATAAAGTGCCAATGGGAAGATTTTCGTGTAGATATTTTACGTATAATATAATTTTTATTCCATTGTGAATTTACACATAAGTAGTAGCATTATAGACATAACAGAAAATAATACTACACTCGTAAACAGTGCATTTATAGAAAAGGGGGGAAAATTATCTGTCACTTAAAATAAAGGACTGACTATAAATTACAAATCTCTAGAGATCTAGAATCTTCGGGTTGAATTAAAAAAAAAATTAAATTAAATTTAACAACGTTATTCACATAGACAAAGCTTAGCAAGATCTATAGCTGAAAATGACAAACTTCCGTATTTACGAGTATTGCAACTCAAATGTATATGATATGTCTTTCTTTTTTTATATTTTTACTTGTACTCGTATTTGTAAAGCTATATATGTTCGTTGTGATTGCTTAATAGCACGTGCTATTAAAAAGAAAAAAAAAATACAAATTCTGACTTACTCTTTTTGCCGGTGTAGAGAAAAAATTAAAATATTTTATTTACCTTTTGCTTCACACACAAATTAGTAAATATTGACAGCAGCATTCGTGACACTCAGCTGAAAGCTAAGGTAAAGCCATTCCCCTAATTGTTAATCTATGGAGAACCTTACCTATATGTAATTGTATACGCAAAGATATTCTACTATTTAAATTGCATTTATGGTTCTACTTGGCTTGCAAAATCTTTAAAAAAACTAACTACGTTTTTGTTACCTTTTTTTACACGTATTGCAGTCATTTGCAATTGCACTAGCAAGCAAAAAAAATTAAATAATGAATTAAATCTCTAAAGTACGAGTAATTATATTTACCTTTATATGAACATATATGTACATTCGTGCATATATTCAATGTTTAAAAGAAAAATATTATTGTATTCTAATTGCCTGCAAAATGATTTTTGATAATTCGAGTTTGGTAACTTCGTAAGCAACCAATTTGTCAAGTGTTCAAATGCATAATGAATCTCAGACGTTTAACATTATATTCATTTCAAGGTAGCTATTTACGATTATGGTACGTAGTTTATCGTTTATCCTTTGAAGTATGTCCGAATCTCATGTTAACATCCATCCCAGAATAATTGACAGATGACGTTTAAAACGTGTTATTTTAAGTGGACCCTATACATGCATATTAAGGTTGATTGTCAAAGTGAATAGAGCACAAAAAAAAAACTTTAGAGTTGAGCATTCGTATAGAAGCAAAATTTTTGACGCCATACGTCATTTATCACGTCACATTTAGATTGACGTTCATAACTTCATTGTAATGAATTTCATGTTTTATAAAAAAAAAAAAAAAAACAGAATAGAACAATAGAACTAATGAAGTATTTGTAATTCAAGTTTCTTAAGTTGTCAATCAAAAAAGATAAAATCAAACTGATTTTAATTGTTTTTATATGTATTTGACAGCTATAGATAGAAGCTATTGGTCAAGAATATAACTATAACTTGACTTGTATGTTTTTTCTGGCTTCAAGTCAGCTCAGGAATGTCAACTGTCAACAAATAAAACCAGCTTTTCCTGATTTAAACACGTGCATTCAACTTCGGCAAAACAAGTGACGAGCAAACAAGACGTATATTGGTAATTGCTAAGCCGGATGGGCAGGTTAAAAAAAAAGTCTCCTTGGAAAGAATGTCATGAAATCAAAATAATTCAAATGTTATAAACCAATATTACGCTGCTCTCAATCTCTTGACAGAATTTGGATTCGATTTTAATGTTAATCATATCCACAATTTATTTTATAAATTAATTTAACCCTGCTGTGAAACAGCATCTAGTTATTAGAGGCATTTGCTGGATTTCGTCTGCTAAAGAAATGCTTTCTCATATTCTTTGTTTTTGCTAACTTAATTCAATATCACACGTATTTGTTGTCAAAATAAAATTAATCAAGTTTCATAAAAAAACGTCGCCATGCAATGCTTTTTTTAATAATCAACCAAAATGTCATGAATCATCATCAATCAGTCCGGCATTACACTGCAAGGATGAATTATAATTATCTGGCGAAAGCTTACCGGAATCTTGTTCACCAAATTCTAACTGAAAAGAATTTATTACAGGTATTGAATTTTTGTTTATGCGACCTGAAGATGGAGAAATTGTTTTGGAAATATCAGAATGACCAAGAGAACTCCGAAAGTAAAGATGATTAATCCTGTAGACCCTATCTTTAAATTGTCAACATACATAAGTACTAATGTTTTGATATACTCATACACATGTTTGTATGTTTATAAATCGTTAAATTGATCTTTTTTTTTTTGCCATCATGCACGAGAACATGAAGTGCTCAAATGGATGATTATTGCTTTGAGTCGGCTGGAATTAATAAATTTGTTCAAAGCGGCGTTAAATACTGAAATTAATAATGGAGATACTTGTTCAAAGGATTCCGATTTCCAGTAAGTGATAAAAAGATCTTCCGCTGGATTATTCACTCATTATAGCGGTACAGAGTAGACGACATCAATTAAGACAGCTAAAATGGGGATTGAAATGTGGAGCTTGAAGTGATATTTTTGGTATCTGTCAAAAGATCAAATTATCAAACGTTGTTATTGATGGGTTTCTGTTTTTTGCAGCATTTATATTCGTACATTAAGATGTCTGCTGTTCAATTTAAGAAAAGTAAAGAGAAGAATGAAAGGTCGGATTAAATTTGTCTCTCAAATATAGCTCAGTGGCGTGTTGTTTTTGTTTTTGTCGAATTTGTTATAGTTATTTTGCGTTGGGTTTACTTAAAACTTCATTCATAACTATTCAATGAAATACGAAATTCCATTTTTTTTTCATTGCATATTTCTGATTTTGATGAAATTTCAGAGTTTTATTGATGAAAACTTCTGATATAGACTCTTCAAGACGAAGTCCTTTGCATTAATTAAATAGTAATAATTCATGTCAAACTTCTTACAAATAAAATGAACCGGTTTAAAAATAAAAAAATATGAACAAAAAAGTCAACTCTGAATTTAGTGTGCAAAGAAAAATTTGTGTAAGATCTCTTTTAAAGATATCCATTCAAATTTACAAGCTCCAAGTACACGCATAAAATTATTTACTGGTATACGAATTTCTCAGAAACACTTGAAGTATCCACACCTTTCAAACGGTCGCACTTTATCGAAATCTCTTCTTTTTTTTTTGTACAATGAACAACGTGTTTCTACTCCAGAATTGCTGTCTTTATGGTATTTCACGCTTTCAAGTTATAAGTCAAGCACGTGCCTTCGATCTATTGCTTTAGGCAAACTATGGTGGTAATATTATGTCAGTTTGTTTTCTCCTCATGTTTTATACTTAAGCTTTGGAAAAAACTTGTCCATAATTGCGGTAACTGGCATTAATTTATCTTATGCCCTGAGGCCTAATGCTCATGTGGCTATATGAGGATTCTTCAATTATTGTTGCTTATCTCTTTCACAGCTAATCCTTGCCTGTAGGAGTTTTATTTACAATTAGTCCGTCGATTATGACTCATTTGTATGAGTTCTCGTATCGATTCATTGATTGAAAATTGAATTTCGTGTCTTAAATGTGCTACTCAAAAAATCATTGAACTCTCCTAATTTGAAATGTCATGTCAGTCTTACTTACTTCCGCAACATATCTACTATTAACAAACGAACAAATGGAGAAAAAAACCTTTAAAAAGTAGCTGCCCATGATAATTGATATTTTTATTTTTTTTCATTTTCAATTAGCACAATTTATTGTCTAGACAAACTACTCGTATGTATAAATCAATCAAAACAATCTTTAAGAGAAGTAAATAAAAATCTCCAAATACAATTATGACGCATAGATTTGCACGTTGCCCTGAGGCAATACATTTTTTTTAGAGAGGAAAAAGGTCTATCCGAGTAAACACTTTAAAATGAGTTATACCACTTTAGTCTGACATAATCCAATAAAATTAATGGTGTCGATTTGATTTGGATAAAACTGTTTTCTCTCATCAAGGGATTAGCAATTAGAAAATATAACTATTTGTACATATTTTGTACCCAAAATATAGTCAAACCATGTTATTGAACTTTTTTTTTTATTTCTATTTAACTTCATTATTAAATTGAACACGAAAGTTTTCTTTATTTACAAAATAAAATTGATGATATTCAATGGATGCAAAGTAAGGGCCTTGTAACTAGCATTGATGACCATGGGTAACCTTACGTAATAAAACCAATAAGAACTTATAATTGAGAAAAATGTACAATACAACAACAACGACGGCAACAAAACGAACATGTTTAAGACTCATGACCGGAATTTGCCCCCAAAGTTACCTTGACAAGGTGTTGCACACCACAGACGCATACATAATAAGTGGATGGATATGCCATTGCTTGTTGTCTGTTGTCTGTTTGGTCTGATTGGTGGGTTCATTTAACTGACGTAAATCAATCATAATAAATTCAAAGCATATCTATGCACAAAGAATGAAATGTTAATTGAAGTGGAAAATACCATAATATTTGAATTTCAGTCATTTTTTACCATTTAATAGCGAGACATGAAAGGCTATAACAAATAAATAAATTTTCCATGAATACTCACTTTATTATCTTTCGCAATGATATCAATTGTTGTTCTAGGTAAAATGTATACCACGTGTTAGTTAAGAAACAAAGACTATTTTCTTGTACACCTGGCCACACGTAAAGACAAAATTGTCATTGCAAAATTTATTTCAACCTTTTGTTGCCAAAAATAAATACACTTAAGTATTTAATTTGTATTTAAAGATAGCGGTCATAGTGATAGCTTTAAATCTAGAAATATCTTACCAAATGTCGGTAGCACTTCAAAGAAAATTTTTTTATTTTTTTGCTAATGGTTTCATCAGAATTCCACAGGAAGTTAATAAATTTTATTGATAAGCAACGTAGATTCTTATCGTCCATCAATGAGTATTATATTTTATATATAAATATTTTTTTTTACTAAAAGCTCGATTTTGCTTAGTCGGTGCCAAGTTCATAACGCCTGGTGAGTGAGAAAAAAGGTAAAGATATATTCAAAGCAAGAAAAATATTTCCTATTATAAGATATTGTTATTACGAGTATATGTATATAACGTTTTGAGTTCATAATAGCATCTTAGATGCATGTACGTAGCTTACGCTACGAAATAACTGAGAATCTTGCCCTGAATTTAATCTTGCCATAATGATAATCGGACAATCAATCAAGTCTACAAATTCATACAAAATATTTGATGTAGAAGTGCATCTCTTATCTAAAATCTAACACTATTTGCTGGCTTGCAGGTCATGATGCGTATACTTAAATTTTGTGTGCCAAACTTTAAAATACAATTTAGCATAAGATAGGCGAAATTGCTGTGTATGATATGGAACAATTTATGTTGTCGACTACAATCTCTTGGAGTTCACCCACATCTTTAAATGAATAGAATAAAGATGTTATGAGATTGTGTTAATCTTGAGTCTAATAAGAACTATAAAAACTCATAAAAGTCATAAATCTATGACTGGTGGAAATCCAGGTAATATTTTTCATTTTAATATTTTCTAAATGAGGTAGTTGTGCAATTGTATTTTCAAAATAAAGGTAAAGCAAACTAAGCAAACTTCTAATTTTCCGAAATGCATATTCGAATGTCCATAAAAGGAGCTCCACCATTAATTAATATAAAAAGCACAAAAATCCCTCGACCAAAATTTGGAAATCCAATCAAAAGCACATTAATGTAAACGGCTTCAAGAAAGTTTGTTTAATAAGCTCATTTGGCCCTAGTGAGAATGCATTCAAAAAAATCATACATAAGGTAGGCAAAGATCTATAGGAAATGATATAAAAAAAAAACAATTAAATGCTTGGTATGTTAATTTTTTTATTTTAATTTTGCTGATCATATTTATTTGTATGGTTATTGCCATTTTATGAATTGTAAAAAATAATCGCAACGTATTGTGAGAATACCCAACTTCAAACTCCAGACGACTAGCGTATCGACTGTAAATTTTATAATAATGTGAACCTGTCTTCATTATCCGTCCATTCACTTGATCGTCAAGTGCTGTTTGTACTCGTATTATTACTACAATTTCATTCATATGCGAATTATCATCACTCTGTCAGGTGTAATGGTTAGCTTGCACGCACATCTCATCTAATTTTCCCTTTTGCATACAGTTTAGCTTCATCAAAATGTTACATTTAGCTGTCAGTTACATTGATTTTCTAAATGATGTAGAGCTGCTACCTACAATTAGTTAGTTTTGTTCCATTGATTTAAGAAAGAAAAAACGCAACGGATATTACAGCATCTCGTTGTTTGTATATTGTTATGTAAACCTTTGTTTTATATCTATAGAAGCTTCTAATGGTACGTACTCGTACCTGAGAAATTCTACTTATTCACTAATCTTCAAGTGATATTTACACGCATTTTCTTTGACATAATAAAAAAATATCTCTGTTAATTTCATTTTTAAATGTCATCTCGAAACATTAATTACACTACGATGTTGCGTCCTGTTATTTACGCATTTCGATTGTACGAACATGAATACGATTACAATTAGGAGTGTGGATACTTGCTGGCACTAGTTATCTCAACACTACATTTTTATGTTGACATTTTCGCTCTGTTCGTCAACTATGTGGAGCTACATTTCGCACGCACTTTAACAAGATCAAACTAGAGTTGGATGACAGTTGTCTGCTTGATTGGTTTCAATGTTATTATATAAAAGCATAATCATGATATGTATATGCTGAAGAAATTCAAAACAAAAACAGTATTTTTTAAGAAGTGACAAAAAACATGTGACCAAATGACGCAATATACAAATACTAATAGATTGATTGATTAAATCTAAAAAAAAAGTAAAAAAAAGAAAACAAGACACATTACCGGACTCATACTAAAGACGAAAATACAAAAGTTTCCCATCTGCTGATTGGAATAATAACTACCGTCTCTACCCCAACCATTATCCATTCTAATTACATTCCTTCTTTTGAGAATCTTAAAGATACGATACGAGTACATTAAGTAGGCACTCAGCATGAATTTTTCTCTGAATTGACCAAACGTATAAATAAATCGTAATTACAACCCCATGGAAGGTCGTTTACTATAATTACCAACTTCGAATTTAATCTTTTTTTTTACACTTTAACAATTCCATATATATAGTTTTTTTTTTCTTTTAATTTTTTTTTATTTATTATTGTTGATTACGTCCTTTAAGGTATAAGGTATTAGTATTAAGTATGTGTTGTTGGATATAATAATAAAAACATATACGAGGGTATTTAGAAAAAAGAAATTACCATACAATAAAGAAATAAAAATGGTTAAAATATATATAGGGACACATACATTGTATCACCTCCGATTATGTGAGCATAAAAAATTAATGAAATGAAATTAGCAAACTGACTAAAATAGCAAGCAACGTTTGCATTTTGTGACAAAGGGGCTTCCCCAGCTGTTTATACAGACAGACATGTATGTACATTAGCAAAGACATATTTTTCGAGATCAAATAAAAAACGTATGTGGGATCAAATACAATACAAATTAAAATTTATTTTGAAAATTGACGCAAAACCCCAAGAAACAACTGTCAAAACCGGAATGTTAGTTTTATGGAGACTTGTATACCCAGAAGAAGCGTGCTAATGTGCTTAAGTCATAATGTGCTTAAGTCATTTTTATTTAAAAATTTATAAAAAAAAAAAAGAAATGAGTGCTGATTGTCGTCAAAAAATATGGGTATTTGTTTTTTTTTTGACAAGGAAGACGCCAATGATTACTTATGGTGAAACTTTTTGCCTATGGTCCCCTTGAAATACAGACATTTAAAAAAAAAAACTCTAACAAATGTAAAATTATAATTCATGAATCGATTATAACAATGCGAAATGAAATTTAGATTGATTATACTCATGTATGTATCTATAAATTAACATGTCAATTTCATTCTTTAGATTTTCTCTGATTTGTTACAGGAGAGTTAAATTAATAAGTTACATTTTATCGGTGTTGGGAGGAGAATTCTTGGTTTATAATATTAATAGACCTTCAGAATCCGTTTTTATTATCGAAGGAGATTGAATAACCCAGAAATAAATTTTTAATAAAACAAAAAACGTGGGCATACATGACGTATGTGGAACATTGTCACATTCACCTATTGTTTTATTGATGCGTGTGAAAAAGAAAACGTTTAATTGATTCTTGGAAGTGTGGTTACCACTAAAGAGCGGATTGGCTTAGAGGCACGATTAATCAGAACTTGTTTTCAATCAATTGGAATTTGTTTGCACAAGTGACTAAGGAGAAAGAGGATTGAGTTGAAATTCGAAAGGCTATTTTTTTGTATCATTTATTAGAGGTAACACAAAGCTATTGCGCAGATTTGACTGGGGTGTTTTGAAAATATATACGATAAATGCATATGGTTTAATATGCAATTTAATTTGACTTAAAAATCAGCATGAAAACAAAACCCATTCAATTTATAAGATTGAATATTGTACAACTTGGGATTATCATATCCTTGTTGTCTTTAAATCGGTTAAATTGTCTCAACCTTTGCATACAGCTTAGGGCGTTCTTGTAACTTTTTGTTTATATAGAATGAAAGCAATAAGCTTGGTGGGAAACCTAATAAATAAACGCCACTTGGAGCTTCGAATTCCTGGAAATTCCCACGAAAAAAATACATGAGTTCAGCTGAGAAGTTTTGATTCGTTTTTACCATTATCAACTAAAATATAAAGTATCAGCTTATAAGAGTATTATGTAGAGTGTAGACTATAAATTTTTCTTTCAGAATAACATCTTGAAATTATTACAATAAGTAAAAATCACATTTGTACTCGTACCAAGATGCGGCAATGTACAGCTTAATATCGAAACCCTATATTTCCGGCCACAGATAGTTCGTAAAGTCACAGACACCATTGGACTTTGAACTGGCTGAAGTGGACTTGGTCTCTAAAGGGATAATAAAGCAGGTTGACGCTTTATTTTGTTGTATTGTAGAATAATAATGAGTGGTTTATTGAGCAAATTAAAAAGATTTGTCTCAGATCAACTGAGTTATAGAAACAACAGACGTGACAACATAAAAAACGGAACACTATCCGGCACTAGAAGCTAAGCTTGAAACACTACTATCTAGCAGTTCTTCCTGTTCCAATTTATTAAATTATTTAGCTGAATATAAACCTATTTTAAAGGTTACCCTGAAGTAGTGCTCTCGAAAAACCTACAATAGCAGGTCGAGTAGTTATTTTTAATTTTTATTTCAATTCAAAAAATTATACCTCCGTTGTATGCCTATGCCTATTTTATTGATTGAAAAAATTGAATAATGAAATGTGTAAAAAAGTGAGATCAGAACTTTACCTCTCTTCACACTTTAAACAACAGTAAGAGAGCGCTTTATATTCCTGGCTAATAAAAAACCATTAAGTACTTGTTGCTAATTATGGCAAAAGGATTAAAAGCTTGGTTTGACGGGATGTATTCACAATAACATTGAAAAGTATCTTGAAGAGTCTTTAAAGCCTTTGAAGTAACATCGATGATTTCGACTATCTCAGTTACTAAGTTTTATATTAAACCAAGAAAGCAAAATAATGATCAAAGAAATGACATTTTTTTTTAAATGTTGCCTTTATTTTCCTGTCACCTGGATTATTCCATTTTTATTGTTACTTTGTTAATTATTAAAAAAAAATAATAATTTTGCATACAAAATAAGGTTACAGGAAGGATAGGTGCGATTATTTTCTCTAAATTATTCCAGTAAAAAATGTTTAATAAGTTTATTCATGTAAGAAAGGTAATACAATATTTTTAAAGTGAGCTATAAAATTTAATTTTGTTGAAGTAATGTGGGATAACCCAAGCTCTCAAATTCAAAATAAAGACATAAACAGCTTCGTTCAATATTAAAACACTGGCAGAATTTTAATTCAATTTCAATGCAATACGAACAATACCATGTACATATAATAGACAAAAAGGGAAATAAATTGAATAGTCGAGTTAACGCAAATGATTTAGAGATGAATCATTAGCCAGTCTTTTTTAAATCTGTTGCTTTAATATCAAATATTTATGTAAGACAAAAAACTACATGATTTACCGCTAATCAAAAGATAAAACCTACGAAAAAACACATATTATACAAATATTATACTATAACCTACGGCCAAATATTCAAAATGTTGTTTGAATAAGTGTTCAAATCTTAACTACTCTTATGCGCATCCAATTAAATGAATACATAAATCGCATCTATAATTGCCATAAATCTCATTTCATGTATTTTTATTTAATTTTTGACCTAAATTCATTGATAGCCTGGGTTATGTTCAAAGAGAGAAGCAAAAATCGTTGATTCAACCGCAAATTCAATAAATTACATTAGCAGATGTCACAAACTTTTTTTGCATTTGCATTGAATGCTGAAGGTGTTCCGGTTTTGTATAGTAATATCTGTTTGCATTGTTAAAGTGAAATTGGATGAAATTTCTTTAAGGAGCATGAATAAAGTAGAAGTTGCTTAATATCCTTGAAATTTATAAAAAGTAAAACCTTGATCCACAATTCGTTGCAAAGCTTGCTAGTGTACATAAAACTGTCATATGGGGTATCCGCTGAAAACGAAACATGTAAAAGGGATTTGAAGGTCAATTACTTGTTTACGAATTGCAATTTTCAAGCTAAAGTTTACAAAACCTCAAATGAAACTACTTGTTCACATGTATTCGTACATATTGTCCATTAGCACTATATATGTATGTACGAGTACCTATATAAAATAGCAATCGCAATTCTCATAATTTCTAAATTCAAATACCTATATGCATTCTAAAAGGTAAGAACAATTAATTATCCCTTAAATTCAAATTAAACAAAAATATCTCACCCGCTTTAGTTTTTTTTTATTGATTGTATCAAAAAATTGATTACAAATTTGTCATTAGCTAAAATTGGTAAATGTGCTAAGATCACACCTGAATAATTATATAAAATTAAAGAGATTATCGCAATGTTTTAACTACTAATCATGCACTACAAAATTCAAATTATACTATGTGGGAAACTTGACAATATATTTGTAGATTGTAAAAGTCACGTTTCTGATATGTTGAATTTTAGACGCACTCATACTTACTCGTAAGTTAGGCACGTGTCTTGTTCGATTGCCCCTCTTCACTCAATTAACCGATACTGCAATAAGAGCACCAACATTCACAAAAGAAACAGAAATTATTACATCTTATAAATATCATTAATACACTTTTCGTAATGGCGTTTTTGATTTTTTTTTCTCTCCGGAAGTTGGGCAATTTGAACTCCAATGGAACACTAAAAACTTCTTTAGAATTTATTGTCAAAATTGTTACATGTATTGGTTAGATGTCAAATTGTTATTTCGCATTTTCAATTACATTTATGAAATTTGTAATCCGATTTTTGGAAACATTGTTGCCTAAAATCCTCATAACAAATTCATCATCTGATATTGATATTTAAGATTTCAAAGATGAAACGGCAGTAATCAGAATTGGTTATTATTTTAGAGACATACATATCATTCGAATAATCAGGTCTGTCAAGGTGACAAACATCGAAAAGGGAAAAAGAATTCGATAAATGTGAATGAACTCAATTTTACGCAAAAGCTTTTGGTTTTTGTTTTTTTAATGGAGCCCGACTCGTAAAATGAAATCAGTTGGAAAAGATATTGTTTTCCATTTGAAAATGACGTTTCAATTATCATGTTGAAAGACATATTTGTTATCGGTTAAACAGCGATTTAATCTACTTTCAATTTCAGGATGTGAATATAATGATCCCGTATCATTTGCAATTTTTTTTTTGTGGTTTTAATGAAATTGCGAAGTTTGTAATAAGGCCCGTATCACTCTTAATTATAAGTTAAACTGCAGGAAAATACGAGTATATAATTGAATGTAATTTATAATTGAATGTCGCGCACGTATGTGCATGTATAATGCTTAAATATGAAGATAGAATTGAAGTAAAAACAAGGCCAATATCGGGAAAAAATAAAAACATTGCTAATGGACGAATTTTGAATGTAGGGGTTTGAGGTAATTGAGGGAAATTATGAATTATTCAACAAAAAGACAATAAGACTAATAAACGAAGAACTAAAATATCTATATCAGTTGTTGATCATAAATGCGAATATCTTTTATTTTTAATTTTTCTTGACCGTTGAAATACTCGTACATCTTATGCCGCTTCTGGGTTTGGCTGAATTTACAAACTTGTTTATTTTGGATCAACTCGGTGGCGAGCACATGATTTTATCAATTCTTCGAATATGTACTAAAACTTGAGCTGTTTATGCTTTTTGCATCGGATTTTCGGACGCCTTTCATTAAATATCGCAAAACTGCCAAGGTGCTCAGTTTGAAGTTGTTGCACTGTCGGTTACTTAAAAACCATCGCCCTCATATTTATTTCATGTCAAAACCCTTTATCTTCACATATATGTTAGACCTTATGCACTTCTTATTTATTTATTAAAATCATTTTATATATTAGCCTTATATAACTTACACTGTAAATCATTTTCAAAATCTAATCTATACCTTGATTTGGAACGATAGTAGTCCATAAAATGATGTAGTAGAAATTACATCGAAAGAAAAATAACACTTAATTTACCAGTCGGATGTGTTCGTACTGTATAACAATGGTAGAAGTATTGTAGATACAAATAAAAAAGAAACAGTTTTAAAATCAGTAATGGAAAAGAAATAGAATAAAACCGTAAAACACGTGCATACAGTTTAGAAATGTAAGGACTATTTTGAAACATGGTACAAGTTGTTAAACATTTTGGATAATGATGATGTTATGGCTTCCTCTGCCCAGTCATAGAAAGTTAAACTTTAATATTTAAAAAAAAATGAATAATCTGAAAAAACACAATTTATTGCATTATGGACTTTTGTTTTCAGAAACTTCAAAAATAAAATGAAGAAAACATAAAACATTGCACGTTTGATTATATTATAGTTAATGAGAATCAAATTCACTTCTGTTCTTATCATAACCAGACAATTTTTGAAGAAATAATTAATTTCAAATATGGAATTAACACTTATTTAATAATTAAGTTAGGTTGCTGAACAAAAATTGTAAAAGTTCTATTTCGTATTTAATTCTTTAAAAAGTATCAATTTAAAAACTCCAATTTATTTAAATTTAAAAACAAAGAATATCAAAATCCCCTACCGTTATTGATTTAAAAATTATCTACTTATCCAGTCCTTCGTGTAAAGGACCACCCCGTTCGCACAAAATTCAAATTAACTTTTCAAAAAACGAAAAAAATATACGAGTATACACATTAGAAAATCACAACAGTTGTCGAGAACAAACGTTACTCGGCCACAGTCGTCGCAATAATATGATTGCTTTAATACAATACCAAATTATTAAGTAGAAATGATTTCCTTATGTACTGGTCAAAAACAAAAAGAAAGAGTCACTTTGACAATAAAAATAAATATCGAAAGTAGATTAAAATTTCAATCTCTTCATAACCCATTTGTTGGTCGTCTGTATTTTTGGAAACACCTATGCTGACCCATTACCAACAATTAAATTCATATACCTTATAGAAAAACCCATACTTTAGTGATAAGATACTCGTTTGTAGACGAATAGGACTCGTCGCGGCATAACTTGCCTCATTCTTCAGTACCAAGGCGGGCTAATAATTATTAATTTTACACGCGATATAAACTAATTCATTTATTGAACTGTGCAAGTGCTATGCGCTATAGCAATAATCATATGTCTCAGTGGCAAACGTTTTAAAATCAAAGATTTAATTATTTTATTGGATCGTAGATTGGTCATAAATGTCAGAAGCAATTATGATTATAAATCGATCGATAGGCGACAAATAAAAAAAAAATCTTTTGCAACGAATGGCTGTGATAATATTCTTTTTAAGATTTTGTTTTTTTTTGCAACAAATAACCGGTAAAGGATTACATATCGTAGATTGGTCATTTTTAAAAAGGTCATTATCTAGAAGTATTTCGTTTATAAATAATAACAAATCTTAAAAAAGGGGGGAATATGAAAAGAAATAATTACAAATTCGGTCGAAAAAACCCATAATTGAAGCAATTTTTTATTAACACTCCAATAGCTTTACAAAAAAAAAAAAAAAACAAACGACATAGGCACACGTTTATGGGACAAAACAGATTCGTAATGATTCTGTTCTAATCTTAGTATTATACGAAGTAAATAATGCTGAACTGATAATATGACAAATTTAACAGAACAAGGCGTTTAGATCCTATTAGTCTATATCTTTGATGAACAGAATCGATTGCCACACGTTTATCGTGGATAATTTGACAATTTATCGAATTAAACTAAAGTAGTCTGTCAGTTTGGATAGAGGATGTAAAGTATATTGATAAATTGATTCAGTTGACGGTTTGGAGTGACTAAATTCAGTTGGTAGCACGTGCGTGACTGAACCTTTTTTTTTTTTTTTATAAAATTTAAGAGAATTAGTTCTGCTGGCCAATCGGTCAAATTAGAGGTTAAATTGATTAGAAAATTACTTTAGTTGACACTGTTAAGCAAATATGACATTGACTTTCAAAGCTGACATATAGACCGTTTTTTAACAAATCATTTTTCAGACTTTACAAAATGATATAAGTACGATATTTTGAATGAAATAATTTGGTTAAGAATATATTCGCATTTGGCTATTGAATTTTATGTATGTATTGTAAAATGAAACGAAATTTAAAAATCACAAAACATTTAAAAGCAATATATTAAAATTGTATGGTCAGTTTGATATATAGGTAGAATATATGTAGTGTAGGAAAATATTGACTCAAAAAAGTGTAAAAAATATGTTAAATAGTTTTTCTATATTGTGTATGATTATATTATAAGAAAAAAACATTTTCCTTGCTTATTTGTGGAGGTCCTAAGTCGGAAGCAACGCTTTATCATTGAAAGACTACAAGATCATTAACCATGGCCAAAACTGACTTAAATATAAATACAAAAAAGGGAAATGGTAATAAGCTTTGACAATACGAAATGTCATAATTTGATTGCGGCTTACGTACAATTTTCCGTTTGAAGGTGAAAACGTAGTACGACAACATAGAATACGACATTGTGGAACGACCTTTGGATATATCCGTCAAGGAACTTCTTAACATCCCCCCCCCCCCCCCCCCGTGACCGACATGAATAGCCAATTAGATACTCGTATTTGTTGCATGTGTCGTTTTCATGTTTTCACAATCCTCGAATTGTTAAATCCAACCACGTTTATTTACTATATTGAACAAATTTGGATACTGTCCAATTTAAGCTATTTTCAGTTGTAAATTAACTATGAACAACGAATTTGACCAAAAAGTCCTAGTCAAAGTGAAAATACGTTAATATTGTACTAATACATACGTGCTTTTTATTGACTATCATTTCCCACATGCAGTTAAGAGTCAACAGAACATTTAAACAACACCCTATGAATAATATCAATCAAGTCTGAAGCAGAAAATGTTTTTCTATATTTATCTTGCTATATACTATAAGAATATCACAGTATCAAACTACCTTGTTAATGAGTTAGTTAACCATAATTAAGTGACAGACTTAAGGTTGTCGATAAGAAAAAAAAAAGGAAAAAAAATATTGCAGTGCGATACGACTTTTTCGATATTTCATTTTGACGGCTTTGACGTGAAATTAAACAGCTGTGTCATCTTAGACTATATTATGTTTAATTAGTTGTTAAAATATTTCAATTCGGATTTAAGTGTTTCAGTGAAAATGAAAAGTTTCAGTCTCAGCTTTCCATTTTTTCTGTTTATTTTCATGGAACTTATTTATCAGTTTAACCAGATATAATATTTAAGTAAATGATCTTGTCAAACTACCTATTTTAGCGGTAAATTTATTGATGCGTTATGCGTCAATAGCATTGCAGTTTGACGTGTTTGAATTTGAATAAGAATTTGGGTTGTGACATATATAAAAAAAAAAAACAATATAAAATTTTTTCCAGAAAGTTGGAGAAGGGAAATAAGTTGGCAAATAAAACTTGATATTTATCGCCTAATTTATCGGTCAATCACTTATTTTTACTTTAATATATATGAATGGAAAATAACATCAAACTACATTAAAGAAAACATCAACAAGTAAATCATTGAAATCTGACATCCGGCACATTGTTACTCGTACTATAATTATTCCGGATCTCTGGGTTTTTCCATTTGCTCAAATGTAAGCCTCTTTATCCAAAGAGACTTATAATTTTTTGTCAATTTTTTTTTTCACTAACAATCAATCATTAAATTATTTTAAAGTGTTTAAGAATTGATGTGTGTTTATTTTCTTGTTTGTGTTCTGTTCTGCTTGATTGATTACGATTTTTTATTTTACGCTTTAAAAGCTTTATTTTTGGCATAGTCGCGATTATTTGTGTAAGATTTTATCCTGGGTATTAAGTCATCAAATAAAAAAAGATTAAGTATTTTGTGACACTTAAGATACCATCAACATTACTCAGTTCATTCAAGACATAAACTGGAAATGAAAATTAGGTTATCAGCAAACATAAGGAAGGCAATTTCAATACTAACTTAATTATTTCCTACAAAGCTATTCACATCAATGAAATTGAAGATTATCATTTTTACTAAATTAACCATTTAAAATTGTTTCTTTATAGAAAAGTTGCAAATAGTAGTTATATGAGAAAATAGGTGAATGTTTATAGTTTATAATATAAGTTATATCTTCGAAAATATATATCAAAATAATTTAAAAATACTTTTACTTTACAAAGCTGGCCTAATTTTGATGAATGGAATTTTTACATGTAAGCAGATCAACGCTAAAAGAAATTCTCAATCCATTCATCAATTTAAAAAATTCTCAGAGAGCACAAATCAGGCATACTCGCAATAATGATAAAATGTAATTTTAACTACACTTAGACGAAAGAAGAGGCTCTCAGTCTCATGCTTAAAGTCAGCTTCCTGGGTAGTACAATCAAAGCTGCTTCAGAACCTGCTCCTTATACAATACTTGGTAGGGAAATGAGGTTATACAGCGACAACACATCAGTGACGGGTGAAGCCACTAAATATGCTATTTCATCCGCTACTAGCCTCATCTCGCCTAGTGCCGGTGTTATACGAGTATGTGCGGGTAAACTGCAAAAATTACATAGTTACATACATATATATGTATAACAACAGTTGAACTGTTTCGTGAATATATTTCTTATCCTTGCAAATCAAGAATAAATCAAAATCTAGTAAGTAGAAATGAAATTTTATCTAAAAAGAGAAAAATCCCATAGTAGGTCTTATTCGTCGACATTGGCTGTTAATAATACAATTTTTAATAAAACATGTAAGGAACAACACGGCGTAGACAAATCACTAATTTTGTAAATTTAATATGATACTTGTGAACAGAACTTCGGTGGCAGCTTATGCTTAAATCGTTACAATTTTATTTTCCGTCGAAATAAAGTATTTGAGTTTTATCCGGATTGCAAATTTCTTTTTTTAAGAAGAAAAATTTAAAAATGCAGTTTTATTAAGAAGATCTTTTGATAGTTTCATTTTGTCTTTAGTGTTGGTTGTTTGGTGAAATGAGCTTCACTTAAATATATTAATATTGCTTTCCATAGACTACAGGAACAATTTTTCCTCAACTGTTCAAAGGCTTTCCCTGACACGACTTGGTCTGTTGCAGATGCAGCGATGGATTTCTCTCTCTTTGATACAACACGCACTAGAATATTATGAATTATCTGACGTAGTGATATTAGAATATTAGTTGGACTCAAAATTACCTGAATCAAGCAAACAAAATCGTACCAGGCGATTTTAACGCCAAGATAGGAAAGGACGTCTTTAGTAGAACAGTCGGTTGAAACGTTCCAGACAGCCAACATTGACTCGGATCACAATCTTGTTGGAGCCAAGTTGCGAATGCGGATTTCCCAAGCGCCACAACAAGGAAAAACAACTGTGAGAAGATACGATAATAACGCAGAAAAGCTGTAATCGCATATCCCAAGATCTATAAACAACTCCTATGCCGCCAGAATCAAGTATCGAAGTCCAGCCAACGTGTCATCGGAGACGCCGTAACTGATGTGCTGTGTTTCACCCGCACCGAGAAATCCCTAGTTGAATGAAGAATGCTGATAAACACATGCAGTTAAATAAAAAGCGTACAAAGCGTCACTGCAACAAAGGACGAGAGCCGCTCGCCAGCTCTACGAGCAGAAGAGATGGGAAAAACATCGGCTTTCCCAGCAGAAGAAAAAAGAGCACGAGAAGCGCTTAGTTGAAGATATTGAGACGTTGTACTCTATGAATAACTTACTTAAGTTTTAGCAACAGGTACAGAAACCTGTAGAGTTGAAGAAGGAAACCTTGTAAGAAACGACTCTATCGAAAGGTGATGAAGATCACCTCAGTCGTTTCGAGAAAAAATCTTTCGAAACATTATCAGTCCTGTTTGCGTTGACCGGCTTTGGAGGAGAAGATTCAACGACGAATTATACGAGCTGTCCAATGAAATTGACCGAGCCAGAAAGCTGCGCATCAGTCGCCTGAGAAGGCGCAATTGGAGGCAGTTAGCTAAAGGCCAAGCTAACTGGAGAGGCTTGTTAGTTGAGGTCCAGGTTCACCCCAAACTGTAGCGTTAGTAAGTAAGTAAGCACAGAAAATACGTACCCGATAAAACATGGTTCTGATAATGGTCTTACGAGAAAAGGCGTACGAAATTCAAATGCCCATATATTATGTTAACAAATTCAATTAAAAGTGCGAAGTATTCGGGTCTACAGTGACAGTCAAACTACACTCAAAATCATGATAAATGGTGGAGTTTTCAGAGTCTGAACCTGTGGTTCCTAAATTAGGGCATCCACTAATAGTAGGGTTTCTCGAAAAAATAATTAACAAATTCGTATACTTCCCAATGTCTACAAAGGGTGAACATCATTATTCTTGTTCCTCAGCAGAAAAAATTGTTCTCTGCTTATAGGTATCCTAACAGGGCTATATGATTTTTTTCGCATGTTATTGTGGTAGGCATAATGACAATAGTCTAGATTAGACTACGATCTAATCAAACACCAGTTGATGATATGGTGCTCTAGGTGCTTTATTATTGGAGGTTCTGCCCATAAAAAAGTCGGAAAATTTATTTTGAAATGATTATATAGAAATTATCAACTAGTTCTGTTGTTGAGTTCCAATTTGAAAGAACCTAGAAGTGACTGTTAAAAAAAAACACAAACAATAAGATTTATTGAATGATTTATTGTGTGCCTACCATTGAAGTCCTCTCTGACAGATACTAATTCCTTTTTGAATTGAATTGAATTGAATTGAAGTAATTGTGAAATACTTTTCATTTAATGAATTATATCTACATATGCTTAATTTTAGATAAGAATTCACCAATAACTGTAACATTATCGCGGTGCAAGTTTGCCTATTATGATAACATCAAGCTTATTTTTAAGTCACCTCAAATTAAGATAGAAAAGAAAGTATATAAATAAATGCACAAAGATATTTACATATATGCATTTATACAATATAAACGTATATATATATTCCCACGAAATCTTTTGAAATTTTCCATTTATAGATAATCCCAACGCGTTGTCGAAATTAAAAAAAAAAATTAATTCTCAACCCTTGCTACTTTCATATCTTCTCTTAGCCACGTGATTTGGGGGAAAAACAACCTAACGAAATAAAATTACTGTCATTCGTCGTTTCTGTACTATACAAGATTATCGTTGGCGTCTTCTAGACCTCGTGGTCTAGTAAATTACTCGTATATCTTGTGCTTTTCAAGGAAGTGATTTATTACCATAGGCCATAAATGTCTTTTCTGCTATAAAATAAATCTACACATTTTTTTCTCTAGCCAATTACAAAAATAACCTCCTAATAAAGGCGTTAATAAAAAAAAAATTTCATAAATCAAGAAATACAATATATTCCAGAGAAATAAAAATTATATCTAAGCCAAAAATAACTAAATAACTGACATGGAAAAATGCACAACAAATCTGATGGAAAATGTATAGATATAACACAGTCACACTACCGGAACTAAAAACTGAAAGGAAAATCGAACTCGCGACACAGGGGCAGGGACTGAGAATCAAACACAATCATAACAAAAAAAAATACAATTTTTCGCTAATAGTAAAGTTTTTTTTTTTGGTTTTCTCTCAATTAACAATAGAATCGCGGAATACTACTATGGCAGATTCTTTTGTTAAAAAAATAAATCACCATTTAAGTGGGTATCTAAATACAAAGCAAAAATGAAAAATTGAACTTCAACGTCCGTACTCAAACATGTATTGTAGTAGTCGGATGAAACAGTAGACATACATTTTTTTAAATAGCCTCATCGGGCAGTTGTAACAATCGTTACATTTGAATTTCCCTGACTACTTCCGATTCAAATTATTATAAATTCTCTGCCAACATTAATATATTGGAACTCATCAATGTGCTTTGTGTGTATGATACTCTTTTTATCTAGTAAGGTGCTACTTAGGTTTTTAATTTTTCCTTAAATACAAAATAAAAAAAAAAGCGAGGAGAGAAAAAAAATGAGAAATCTGGTAAAACAAACACAGCACTATGCGAATTACCATTTTACGATCTACTGTTCAGTGTTCAGTACATGGAAATTTAAGTTAAAGAGCTGCACAAGATACGAGTATCTTTGTATCTGTTGAATTCCACCAGCGAAACGAAGTCATAAAATTTAATATTACGAGTGTAAACGAAGATTAATGCAAGTCACAATTAGGTGACAGTGTGACTAGAAAATAATTGCACGTTTATTGCATTAAATTGATGGAAAAAATAAAACCGAAACTATACGTATCACACTCTTAACCCATTGAACTCACGGCTTTTAAGTGTATTCAATGGTTAGCAACATAGTTACATCAGTTGATTTTTAGTAAATTTACAAGATGTGAGGATTACTCAATATCCGCGGTAATAAAATATCTTAAGCATTGCACGACCGACCCTTTAATTTCTGCCTACACTGAACACAATCACTGAAATAGCCTTATCTTACCTAAATTCAAATATCACATTTGGATTGTCAATTGTCACATTGACTTTTGAATTGAAGTTCAAAAAAATTATATCTTAAGGTAGAGATCTGCTAAACTATGATAGTTCACTGTGACGTGAGAAATACGTCTAAAATCTCTATATACTATACTGTATCGTTCTTGGATAATTCGTACCTAATGAAAACTTATAAAAATATATGATATCGATTTTTGATAAGAATTAAGGAATTTAGCGCCAAATTAACTTGTTAAAGAGATTGATTTACGCTCTTAACGAAGAACAATCAAGATGTTATATCTAGGATTTAACAATCATTGTTATGATGTTTTACATTTCAAACGATGACATGATCTTTATTGTATTATTAAGACATCAGCAATAAAGCAAAAACTGCTTTGTAATACATTCTATGATAACTATAGAGTACACAAGTTAAATTTCTGTGATAAAGGCTTAACTTTGTAGATAAAATAGCACGCAAACTTGTTGATATCAAAATAGTTTGCAGAACCAAAAAGAATTTAAAGGCGGCATAAAGTTCAATAACATTAAAGCAAACAACTTTTTCAAAATGACATACTCGTATAAAGAAACTGCGACTTTTCAAAATCATATAAATTTTTTGATGAGCTCGAAATGTTCCTTTGATGAGATTTGTCAAAAAAGAAACTATTACTCGAAATGAAAGATTTTCACTCAAAGAAAAAGAGATTCCCATTGTTTTGTAGAAACGGGTTATCGAAAGGTACGTCGACTTTAATTACTCACACATATCTCATGAAATAAAATATTAAGGAGTATGCCTAAAACATATATGTATGAATTGCGATATTGATAATAGTGTCAAGGTTGAAAGCAACATTAAATATAATAACATAAAATACAAAAAATCGTAGGATACCAGCTACCACCGAAAAAGTGATTAATTAGCAAACCTTCACACCTATAATCGCTAATTCATCGCAATATATTTACAATAAAACCGCCGGTCAGTCTGATTAGAAAAATGTGCGACCATTCAAAGAAATTGTATTCTCATCAGATTACAACAACACCCAGGTAGAAAAGGAAGAAAAAGATAAAGATGGCACCTGGTGTTAAGATTGAACACCAGGTAACGTATAATGCACAGCCAAATTGTGTTGAATCTGAGGATATTCATTGAAAAATAGAAGGCTGATGAAGTATAATATAGTATTTCGTCAAAATCATAGTCTTGAATATACTGGCGATATGCCCAAATATCTGGCCGGCTGAGCCATTTACATCTACGCCAAAATTCACTTCGATACAAGGTGCCACCATCAATGTATTTACTGACAGCCAATCAGTGCTTCAACTGCTGCGTTCTTATTGAATGAACTCAAAAACTGTCCTCTTAAAATTTAGTCTAGCGTAACAAAGCTTGAATAAAATACAATAGATACTAAATTAGAGGTATCGAAGTTAACGAAACAGCTGATGATTTAATACGAAAGGGCCGATCCGAAGGGTACATCATATCTGCCCAATCTGTCTGTGTTACTCTGAGAAACTAAGTACCGATTCTGTTTAGAGAATTTGAATTCATAATTGTTCCTAGTAACATATAATTAGCACATAAGATTTCAAAGTTTCCAGTGCATACTGACTTTTTTTCACTATTATTTGCAGCCAAATATTTGTACGCGCAGCTAATAAATTACAATTACCATCTGCATTCAGACTATTGGATAAGAACTAATCTTTAGCAATACAATATGTAGCGATCTTGAATCCAAGTTATGATCAAATAATTCCAAACACAGATTACACAAATATTTTCCGATATATGTAGAAGATTTTTTCGCTGCCTAAACCTATATGATTGGTTCTTATCTCGTTCTTACAAATGTAAAAAAGTTATACTTAAAATCGATTTGCTCTCTTTCTCAATTTTATTGCCAGATTATTGATATTCGTATTAGAAGTTGGCAACAATGTCAAGATTGTTCGCCATATATACAAGCTTTTGTACCAGCTGAAAACATTCCAAACAAAGTGATCAATTTTAGGCATACTGATCTCACTTGAAAGCTATGGATTTTAAAAGGTCAAAACCAGTTTATTGACCGTATATTTAAAGTTAAATTTTTGTTTATAAATTTCAATGAATTTTATTCAGTGAGTTGAATGACGGTTGAGTGACGGTTGAAAGGTGCCCTATAGCTAGTCGAATTTACGCACGTGTCTACACTGTCGTAAGATACATAGCTAGGTATGTATTATATGTATCTACTATTCTTTGTTTCGTTTTTTTAAGTAAAATGTTGCATTCCTTGCAAAAATAAGTTATGCGATTCATTTGATTTGAAAGCAAAAACTTTTAATAATCTAGGCCATTGTCAGGTAAAACTAATTAACTTAACCTAAAAACATTCAAAATAAAATATCCGACTAATCAAACAAACTTCTTGCTTTTCCAAGTTTATTCAAATAGATGTAGGTCACGGTGGCGCCTGTTGTTAATATTCTTAAACAACAAAACAACATTTTGGATATTTTTCGTTATAATCGCTGCAATCATAAAACAAAAAGAATAATAACAGCGCATATATATACTTACAAGTGCTATAACTCAACTGCAAAGCCTTTTTTCAACAATTTAAAATGCAAAATATTGTTGTTTTCATCGTTCATTCATAAATTTTTCACATAAGATCAGGCATTTTTCAAACAAACAAAGCACAAGAAAATCCTGACATATTCAAATAGAGCTCCGCTACAAGAATTATGGTTTCCCAAAGTCATCATTCCACAAAATGCCACTCAACGTTACACTTGGGTGAGTAAAATGAAATAAAATTAAAAAAAAAAAAAATACTTAACCGTCATGTTATGAACGGAATTTCGCACCCCATATATCATAGTAAGATTCGGGCTTAAAAGTCACTCCCGCTTTACCCAAACTGATAAGACCGTAAATATTTATGATCTAGCACACCTCAGTTCAACGGTAAGTTACAGCTTTAACAATTAATTTATGATTAACGTTGAAAATGTCATTCCACATGCGGACTATTCGCGTATGCATCAACCTATAGATAAGCACGAACGCGTTAAGTTTATACCATTTTACTCCAAAATTAGTAACGGCAGATAGCTTGTGGGAGGTACGACTGATTACTACAGAAAAGGTAATGAGCTGACAGTTCATAATTCGAGTATCTACCTGTACTTCCAAATATTTTAATTGCCGTATTGCTGCTGCTCAAGTCTACAAGTAATATTTACGATTTCGCAATTATTTAAGTAAATCTCGTAATAATAAAATGAAAAAATATACGAGTATTTGACATTGTCATATGCATACTCGTATGCACTCGTATCTATGGATCTGTTACAGCTGACAGTTTACTTCATTTGTGGCTTTTGTATAACATTTACTAAATACTCGTATGTATCTCTGTCAGTGTGTTCCCGTGTGTAATTGTTCATGAGCCTACATTTACACCATTCATCAGTGAGTTGGTGAATAGTAAATTAGTTTACTATTTATTTTCACACACATCAGTAAATCTAAGCTAAGCCATTATGATTATTAATTTTTTTTATTATTGTAATTATACAACTCGTAGAAAGAATATCGCTGCCTTGATGCTTCCGTGCAATTTTGGGCCGACTCGACTTCTTGATCAAATAATTATAAACATTTTCAATTTTGCGCCGCGTGCCGGGCGGTTACTGGTGAAATGATGATGATAATAACAATCATGATGATAGAACACAATTAAAATTCAAGTCAGTTCTGGTGAATTTAATTACAATAGACCACCATATAGATCTGAAGTTAGCATCATATTGTAAAGACAAAATGTCGATGATTGTCTTATTTGAGTGGTGATTTTGAAATTCCAGTACTATCTGGTTGAGAAATAAACCGGAGTTTTTCTCAAAGTGTATTAGACAGCTTAGGTGATCTGATAACTTTTGTAAATTCAAATGAAAAATGGAGCTTAATTCAGAGAAAGACATTCTATTAGGTTTATTCTAAATAGAATGTTTATAATTAGCTATGTATAATGATAGAGAGAGCAGTTTAAAGCCTTACACAATTTCATTCCAGATGGGTAGACAATTTAGAAAATTTATTCTGCAACTCTTTTGTTTTTTGAAAACCTTAGAATTTTATTTCCGAAATCACATTCTTGTTTCTTATAGATTTAGTTTGTACCAACATAGATTGCCAATAACTGGACGCTGAAAATTTGAAATGAAATAGTATGAATTTTTATGTTTATGATCTGGTGTTGTCCCCCAGTGATGATTCCTGGCCAAGTCTACGAGTATGTGCAAACTCATGCACAGGTAGGGTAAATTGACATCGTAAAATTTTCTCATCAGAACAATAAAGTGCATTTCTAGCAGCCCGATAGAATAGAATATTGCGTACCAGCTATCCATTACCAAGAAACCCGCTTGGAAAAAAAAAAGACAAAAGCCGACTTCGTCAATTATGTCGTTCAATAGCCCACAGAAGCAGAAATATAACTTAACATCAGTTTGTTTCTACGAGCTCAAGCTCCCCGACAGGACCTATTAGCACTGTCCTTACTAAAAGTTAAAATAATTTTAGATGAATCTAATGCAGAAAAAGAAAGAAATCACATCTTTCGTAGTCTTCCACTCGACCAACACGAAGTGGAAAATCTCATTACCAAAAAAAAAAAAAAAAAAACGCGCTACCCGCGGGGTCTGATACCAACTCCTTTGCAAAAAAAAAACAAGAACTTCAGATTGATACTTGCCAACTTTTTATCGATTGTAAGGTTCATCGTAAATAAGAGTAGCCATACAAAGTTTACACATGTCAAACATTCCGGTGAAATTCATTCATCTTACATGAGAGCAAATAATGTGTCAGCTAACAAGCTAAAGATTGCGATTAAAATAGGTAAATTAATATATTTGAAGCTCTTTGTAGTATAGATGAGCAATATTTAAAACTCTTTCATCGATGTTATTAAGAGTCTTAGGAATTATACAAATATGTATTATTAGATATTATTGTAACGTTTTAAAACTATTGGCGTATACTTTTTCTATTAATACAAAATAAACAGGTTGTAAAACAAATTCTTAGAAGTGTGTTGTTTTTTTTTCTGTAAAGCAAGGTTGGTTACATAATTTATTATAACTTCCATGCATATTTCTATAGCAAGTATCTTCTCACGATTAACTAGTTATTTGAATTTGCATAAATGTACAAATTTATTAGGAAGTCATAGTAGGTATACTAGTTCTTTTCTTGATGTGCTCGTACTTGTGCAATTAATATGCAAAATGTACCTATTGATAAAACCTTTCTATAACAAAACTAATAAAACAGACCAAAGGGTGTGCCAATTGAGCATTCCTGTGAGTTCTTTTTTTCTGCAGAAAAAAAAAACAAGAATTAAAAGAAAAACAAAACTGACCATGACATGAGTTAAGGAGAGATTTTTAATCCAAGCAATGCAACGATTTGTATATAAATTTGTAATTCACGCGACTGGTAACCAAGATTCCGGATACTAACCACAAATATCCAGATATAAGCGGTTAAAAGTCATGCAGAAGCTGTTGCTATATTCGTATTTGTTGCCACACTAAAAACATAAGAACGCAAAAAAAAAATAACTAAACACAAAAAAACGACAACAAAGTAGCTATAGTAACAAGTACTTGCATATAAGGTTTTATCCCTTTATGCATTCCTTTTAACAGAAGTTAAGATACAAAGGAGAAATAGAAAAGTATCTAGATACCTAAATGTTTGTGGTCAGAGCATGGCATTCTGATACTTCTTCTGGTTAGCACTGTTAGCATGGTTGTTTGGTTGTTACTAAAAATAAATCAGCATAACTTGTATTACTAAATGAATGTAAGAGCAATAAGTAACGAGTACACTCGATTCTTTGTAGAGTGGCAGGTTTTTTTTTTTTTTATTATTTTTTTTTTTTTATAAAAAGTGCGTATAAATTGTATCTTTTTCCTATCAAACATGTTTTGGAATGTTTATTCTTAGGTCGTTTTAAATTCCAATTATAGACACTACTCTGTGCAAAGACCAAGGACTTATTTAACGTGTCGTGCAGCGTCTAGTAGACGGCGACGGAAAACAAAAACGACGGCGACTAAGATGACAACAACAAAGAACAACGACGATGACGATGACGATGACGACGACGACGACGACGACGGCAACGACAATGACGAGCATGTTGCGCTGCTATGGTTGCTGGTCTTAGGTTATAAGATATGAAGAAAGCAGGTTTCTGCACTTACCAATTATCGGTGTCAGGAAAATTCAACTGAGGCTGGAAATCAGAACCAGTTGTAGTTTAGTGTTTGGTATAAAAATATTCCATTAATAATAGAGAGGGAGAACATTTGAATAGAGAGCAAACACTTTTAGCGCTTTGTTGTAAAGTCCTGCTGGTATAATGTTACATGTGTATCTATTTTTAGGTGTTTATGTTTCTATGACGGAAATTGTGGGCCTTTCAAGCCAAGAAATTTGGTTCAATATTTTTATACCTGATATACTGGTAATGAGCTTAAAATGAAATGAAAAAAAAAAAACAAAACAAAAACAATATTGGTATACTAAAATCGTTCATTTTACAGCTTGATTTACTGTCACTGGTACAGACCAACACGAAATTATAAAGTCAACAAAATTCGCAAAACCGGTATAATCCTTCCATTTTCAAAATATTTCACAAAACAAGGTTTGCAAATATGCAACGATATACATATAAAATTTTTGTATCATATCACTCTATAGTTAGGCTCGTAGCTGTGTACATATGTGTTTAAAAGCAGTTCGAAATACTATAACAGTGTTGCCAGCATTCGTATGTACACTTGAAAGTGACACCTAGTGACGGCACGTTGACATTCTATTTATTTCCTCAAACAAATGAAATTAACATTGACACGCAGAAAACGTTCAGAGTTCAAGAACAAAATACACTAGACCCGCGGTTATATCAAACAAGTTTTTTTTTTTTTCTTCTCTTCGAGAGCGGTATCACTTGATATACTCGTAATTTTTTATCTTTAATAAAAATCAATTTACGATTAATATCATGATAATTAAAACCAAAATCATTAGCACACCACATATTCCATCATAATTCCCAAGAAGTTCTAACCAAACGATGCGACTATTAGCGAAATAATAGTGGAAACGTTTTCATTAGGTTTTTTTTTAATTCCAATTTTTTGTTTGTTCTTACTTAATAAACTGTCAGAAAAGAAAAACGACAGAAACAAAAATATTTAATTATTTTAAAGAACTCGTTTATTGAACGCAGAAAATAATGAAAATAATCTCAATGATATTGACCGCTGAGAAATATTTCCAATATATGCACATACATACATAACATATATATATACAAGAAATAACGAAGTATTTATGCCACAAAAAAAAAAAAAAAAAAAAACATAACAACAATTGACATTGGTAGTATTCCAGTTTTCTTTAACTTTATGTCAATCCATAAAACATGACTAGCGAATATTCTGTTTATTTTTTTTTTGTAAATTTAAGACACTGCGTCAAAAATTATGAAGATATTAACATATACATATATATATGGACGTTTATGTAGCTATACATTGTATGCTCGAAGGGAACGATTTAAGATATTTTCGTGCTATTTATACATATTGAATTGTTAAAAAAACTAAGAGACAAATATTCCAATTATAACGACTAAAATGTGTATATGTACATATATGTATGTAGTAGGTCATCCTTCTTGAGTTTAAAATTCTGACAGATATTAAAAAGTCAATCAAGTGTTAGCAAGGTCATCATGTCACACCAACCATTCATATATCATATACAATAATTTGACAAATCAAAATAATAATAAAAAATTCCAAAGTTACAGGCTATTTGCTTTTTTATCATTGATATCAATTTTTAAAATGATAAAATTATCTACTAATTAAAAGGAAAGATGACTAGACAGACAAAAGATTGTTTAATTGTTTTGTGTAATTAATACATTGATACGATTAGAGCTCTAAAGTAATAAAAAAATATATGTTTCGACGTGTTGGTCATTGACTTTGACACTTTGTTTGAAAACAAAAATTCGACATGGTTAATTCGAGTATGCATGCTATTTGATTAATTGTGATGGAATCAGATATTTAGATAGTCTCATTGTCATTTATGTTTCGTGGAGTTCATATTTATACTGTGATGCAAAAAGTCCATTCTGGCAATACAGAGTTTACGTTAGCTGTTGGATAAGCTCACTGGAAGTCTAAATTGGTTAAAAGAAAAACTTGATCATTTTTATTGCTGTTGATTGTAAAAGCGTTTGTTAGAGCATCGAATTGATATTCCGACCTTGAACTTTATGCACGAGGTTAAGCAAGTGTTATCGATATGAGAAAACCATTTTTAGATTTATGTATGCTGTCTATAGGTAGATTTTCCAGACATGGAAACGTTGCACTAACTGAAATAAGAGATTTTTCCAAATGTCGGAAAAATAGAATCAAGACCTGTCAAAGATAAAAAGTGTATTGCACCATTAACTACTTAGTGAATCACAAAACCCGACGCTTAACACTGTTTATTTTCGTCAAAATTGAGAGCACAAATGGCCATATGTATATTGCCGTACAATGCAATTACTCGTAAGTGCTTTATGAAAATTTAAGTGTAAGCTTATTCCGACATTCGCTTATAATAATACATTGTTTGTTTTTTATAATTTGTAACCCACCGAAATTCTGGTTAAACACAGTCAACATAATGTATGGTGTTTTGATATTGAAGCATGTAATGCTTCTAAATTGGTACATTAAATCGCTAAATTTTAAAAGATCAAAATCCAAAATCCTTAATTTCATACTTGCTGTCAAATAATAACCGCATTATTCCAAATCAATACAATAAAATCACCGCAAGGTGTGAAAATCACGACATTAAATCTTGCAAACCTAACAATTTAGATATAAAAAGATTCAAGCAATCTGTTTTATCTAACTCATGTTATGTTACCAACTTATATTAAAGAAATGACGCAGTTTATTATCTGCCTTTATTACATAAGAATATTCAACTGAATATTAGGAAATTGGAGAAAATAAATAAAATGCATTTCTTAACTATTGTTAGAAATAAAAATTTCGAAGTAACATCGCCATTAATTTTCAATATGAATAAGTGTAATTTTTACATAAGTTTTATCTTCTATATATTTCTATACAATACAATATATGCATTTCTAATATACGATTTAATGGAATTTCAAAAAAACAGGCTTTAAAACAAGACATTTTAATAATAAAATTCAATAATGTATTAACAAATTAATCAGAAACTGTTTTTTTTTTGTCACAACTGGGGTTAGTTAAACTAAAGTAAATACATTCATAAATAACATTTTATTTAATGGTGACAAAAATTGTTCAAGGCAATAACATACAACAGAGCAAAAATAATTTTACACGTCGGAAATTAAATTATTCTGTTTTAAACACGTTTTGTTTTATGTACATTATGACACTATCAAATTGAGGCTGAAAGTAAATTGAATTTAAGAATTTGTATCGTGGCAAGTTTAAAAAAACGAAAAAGTAAACCTTTCATAAGAATAAAGATAATCTCACCCCTAATTTAAAGCGCAGTTACATTACTTTAGACTAAATGAATTTCTTAGGTCTGAGGTAAACAAAATTGAGCGAGTTTTTCTTTTTTCAATTGAATCTGGCTGACTTGCACTGAAGTTGATATACCCGTACGTATTAAAATAACGTTTTTGTACATTTAGCTTAATAAGACTCGAACTTGAATTGAGGTTCTGGGAGATTAAGGTACATATCGTATCGCGTACGTGATTGATTTGACTTTTGAAAAAGAGAAAAGTGTCAGCAATTTGACGCTATAACAAGCTACCGAGTTCAATTTATAGTTACCATAGAACATTTTTACAAATAATTTAGGAAATGACACTTAAATGCGAATTGTTGAGAAAAGATATGCATTGGTCTTTAATTTAACAGTAAGTGCTATGTTTATTGATTGCAAATTAAGTCGCATTTAATTATTAGTTTTGTTCCCTGTCCAGCCGATGGCACCACAGTGCACTAATAAAATGCAAATTTTATAGGTTGCGAATAAAGGCCTTTATATTAGGGCATGAACATTTTCGAATTATTTACTTAACCCTACTTACATACTCGCATAAGTGAGATAAACATTTATTCTTGTATTCTTATAATTCAAAGCTTAGATTGTTCTAGATCAGGGTTCCTACAAGGACAATATTAAATGTCCTACGACATAATTAATTCTACATATTAATTAAATTAAATCTACATAGAGCAATATTTAATGCATTTATAAATGAAATGTTCCCATTTGTGAATAGGTACCTATTATAATTAAAAATTACGATTTTGATGTGGACTGTTAGCTCAGTAATATTGTAGTTCCATTGTATGAATTCTTAAAAATTGTTGTAAAACGTTTGCTTACCGAAAAATTCGTGTTGTAATTATGTAAGCAAAATATCAGATTTTCATCATCTAGAGCGTTTCGTTGTAAACGAGTTCTCATTATCAATAGCTATAACCTTGAAGTACGTATCTAGCTACCACATACATTTCCTTACCCGAAAACCAAAGTGATGCTCTACAAAACTCTTATCCTTCAATTTTTGTTATTCACCGAGTATCGATGGACGGGGAAAAGTGGGGCTGATATTGGAGACTGCAAGACGAGTGACTCATGATGCCATTAGATATCGGCAAACACAGGGCCACAATCTAATTACCTTTGATGTCTGAAAATCTTTGCACCACCGTTAAATCACCATATGGTTTGGAAATATAAAAACATACGAGTAAAAAAAAATCACATAGATGGTATGGTCACGAGTTGTAAAAGTAATTTATTTTAAAAAATCTGCATTTAAATTCCAAAGTTAAAAAAAAGGCATATTTTTTTTAGCTTTTTTTTCGGAATTGGTAAACAATTTAATCTTAAGAGGATTGATGACGCTATATCCGCTTATATGTATAACGAGAATATGAATATTCCAGGATTTAAAAAAAAATAATTAAAATGTGTTCAGTCTTCAAATTAAAACTGAGTTTTAATTAGCTATAACCATGTAAAATAAATGAACTTGTTTTTTATTATTCGTTGTATGTTTTCCTCATAAAAAAATAATAGTACTAATATTACACTTATACTATTATATTTAAAAACATATGAGTTTGTAATATATGTACATAAATATATATGGAAACCTGATTTATAAGTAAATTCATTTACCAAATATTCAGACCTGCACTAGACAGTCATAATCAATAAAACTAAACACGTTTTTAAAATGAGTCCACAAAGAAAATATATGCAGCAATTTACTGTTGAAAAATGAGAGTAGAATAATTTGAGCTTAACTACAACTAAGGTCATGACGGTTTGTTCTTTATTACCACTGATGAACTCTCAAAGGATTTTGTTTGATTTTTTTTTGCAGAGCAAATCTAAGATATTAAACCAATGAGAAAATTTTACTATTTAAAGATTGTTTCAAAAAATTAAGTACTAATGTAAACGTCTAGTGTAAATAAGAAAAAAACAATTGTAAATTTATAAATTGTTTCTGCTATTTGTCTTTTAACATGAAAAACAGCATTTTCTTAAATTTGTGAAATATATTTGTTATAGCTACACATTAATAGAATTTAGGTTCATGTTAAGTAAAAGGTCAAAGTGAAATGACTATAGCTAACCAGAAAATTTTTTCAAATTTTATAATTGCTGCTACTGTAAATTTGGAGACGTTTTCAATAAATACTACAATAAATGGTAGTATATAATTATGGACTTAAAATAGAATAGAAAAAGGTTGTTGAAAAAACTATTCTTTTTATCTATAGATTTATTGTCTATGGATTTATTATTATGTTGGAAGATCGTTTAATTTAAATTGACTCACAAATACTGAAAAACCTATCGTTGATCAAACAAAATCAAGGAAGAAAATAATTATAGAAATAAGGAAACGAAACACATCTTACGTCAATACAAATTTACAACAAAATATCCCAAATAAGGAACAACAAAACAAAACGAAGAAAAAAAAAACCAACTTCCCACTATACTCGTACACTATGCAATATCACAACTCTTACGTCAAAATTTCAACATCAACAAAGTGAAATTGAATTCTACATTAAGTTTTCCTTAACAAAAAATATATTATTTTTTTTGAATTGATTAATAAATATCAATATTCAAATTTCTAACTCTCCTCCTTATCGTCGTAAGGCATATTCTGACAATAAAAGTTCCCATAAAAAAAAAAAATTATCTCTACCCAAAATCAAACGAAATCATTACTCTTTGACTCCAATTATGAGTACAAAAATATATAAACATTCAAAATTAAACAACAAACATTTTAAATAAGACAATTTTGTTATAAAAATGCAAATTATGATATTCAAATAAAACAAATAAAACGAATGAAATAAATAAATGAATCAAATCGATTTTTATGCCTTTAAAAACTAACTTTATGTTTTAATATTTGACTGATTACAATCTAAGTCCGGAAGGAAACGAGAATTCTGTATTTAAAAAAAATCCAGTTTTATTTGGATTTAATCATAAAAAAAACTATGAAAACTAGACTCTGTCAAAGAATTTTAGTGAAAAAATAATGAATGCCAATCAATTGATAATTCGTTTCATTCTATCACAATTAACCTACACTAATTTATAAATAATTACTCCTTCAAAGGACATTATCATCTCATGTATTTGCTCATTATCACTTTATTTGCAAAGTCATTAACAAACGAACGAGAAAAACAAAAGTGATTGAAAGTATAAAATTGCAAAAACCATAAAAAATCACAAAATAGTGGCCTAAATGTCAATAAAGGTAATGCAGATAATTAACGAGTGGCTGTATTGGGCTCGAAATCCTATTGACTTAAACAATATCTTTAAGTGGAAACGTGCACTTATAAAATCAAATTCGTCAATATTACACTTAGTCATCGTCCTCAGTACAAACAGTAGACATAATGAAAGTTTATTACACATTATTATCTTTTATCAAGTAAAAATAAAGTTTAACATATTTAACAAAACCAACAGGATACCAACCTTATTAAAAAAAATTAAATTTGAAACCAAATTCAACAACTTGTTAAACAAAGTTCTATCGTAGTCGATCAGGAAAAAAAAATATAACGAGACCCGAAAATTTTTTTTTTATTAAATTTCGAGACACTTAACAACTAATTAATAAATAAAAACTAAAACAGGAAACAAAAAAATTAGCACTTAATTTATTTTTAATGTTCGTTAATTAGTAAGCGTTGTTTAAATTAATAACTAGAATTTTTTTTTTTTTTTTTAAGTTTCGAACGAATAGTTCACATCTCCGGGATTTCAATTGAAAAAAATATATTTAATTTAAATTGTTATATTTTTTTAACGAAAAGGATGTGTCTTCGCGGAAAGTATTGTATTAATTTTCTTATTTTATATTTTTGTTAAATGTATATTTTAGAAAATAAAGTATATTTTAGTACACGATTTAAAAACGGAACGCACAGCGTTTGGTTGGTTACGATAACGAATTGAGCGGCACACTAACTTCCATATGTTTCCGACGTTTCGGTTTTTCCGTATTTAAACCCCGAATCTTGGAAAAAAAAAATTTTTTCAACTCAACAACCACCCGCACGATCGATGGTATCTTCTTCTTTTCGAAGGAGGAAAAACGAGCGAACAGAACTATGAAGCTTTAGTGATGAGTGAAGAAGCGAAGAGATACTGTTTTTGTAAATAAAAAAAATAAATACAAATTAAAATGAAAAGAAAAAGTTCTATCTAACTGATATCAGAGCAACTAACTATTGTATGATCGTTTCGGTCGATGGTGATTTCTGTATGTGCGCGCGGATATTAAGTAAACTTAAGAGCTTCTCTTTCGGTAGATACTTTAATCCCATCTGAGCGTGGCTAATACGAATCTTTCCTATATAAACGCGAAACGAGTTTCTCGTTATGAGAAGGAGAGGTACAATAAAACAAACCGCAGTTTTTATTTAATTTCAACTTATTTTTTGTTATTTTTTTGCTTCATCACAACACACAACAACACGATCAGAATTGATGATCTTGGCATGTTGTACTGCAGTTTTGTTTACATGGAAAAGCTCATTTTGGCTCTTGTTTAATTTTTATAGTTTCAACTCGATAACGGTTGAGTGAAAAAAGCTTCAAAGTCTGCCGAGCCACGAGTTTAACTCGAAAAATTCGCTGACGCTGACGTGAATTTTTTGTGGAAACTGTGCAATGAAAACTTGGCTAAGAGCAGAAAGTCTCTCTTTTAACGGGAACAGAAAGAGAGATGGAAAGATACATGATTTAAGCTTGTCTTATCAGTTTTTTTTTTTCCTTTTTCACATAGTTTTCGGAAATATTTACGTTTTGTTTTTTTGGTAAATTTTATGGGAATGACAGAATTTTGATTGCGCTATGGCTATGGCTTGGATGGATTGAATGATGAGAGAATCTTATATTGACGTTGTAAGGAAGCTTTGATCTTGTTAGAGAAAATAAGTATAATATTCGTTTTCCTATTTTGTGAATATTCCTGTTTTAACTGGTAATATCGAGTTGCTTAGGAGATATAATTTATTATTGATTTTCACTATTACGAGTAGTTCTGATGAATTTCAATTTCATGAAACTTGAATTTGTCATTGTATGACAATGAAAAAAAAAATGTAAACAAACATAAATTTGCATAGATAGGGATAACCTTATACCTTGTGAGGCAAAAATAAATCGCAACTGACGCCTGGGTGGGATTTTATCTGTCAAAATATGAATATCATTCAAGGGGTTTAAGTTGCCATAAATTATAACAAGATTACGACTTTTATTATAGCATCACTATAGATACTCGCATCCACTGTTGGCATTAGCCTTGCAAAATCGTATATTGTACTAAAATTCTACTGTATGAACTCGTATATACGAATATATTTAGTTTTTACAAAATAAACAGAAAATTTATTTAAAATTAAATAGACACAACTAAAAATCAAAGTAAGAAATAAATGAAATAAAAATATCTTGAAATAACCTGGCTTTGGTGCCTGAATGTACTATGCAAACAGAGTATATGGCCCGGTTGTTGCTGCTGCTGATGTTGTTGTTGTATTTTGTGGGATTTTTGTTGTTGGAAAAAACCTAGAGAAGTGTTATGTGCAATTGGCGCTGGTTTAAAAAAAAATAACCACTTTATTCCAGTTCGAACTAGAATCAAAAGCGAAAGTTGGTAGTGCTTAGACTTTTGGTGTGTTCGCGCGCCACATCGTGAGCTTGTGGTAAGTTTTTGCATTTTGGCTTCCAAACATACAGAAATACCAAAAAAAATCAACAACAACAACGACCAGAAAAACCAAAATCAAAAACAAAACAAAATACAAAAGGAGGAAAATAGGTATAAAATGACTAAAGAAGACGATGAATTTTTGCATAATTTAAATGTTGTAAAAGAAGCGTAGATACTACGAATATGAAGCCAATATTTCGAAGAATTTTTAACGATCTTTATTCAAGTTTGTAGTTTCTCTTGTTTGCTCAGTTTGACGCCATAGATTTCAGATTTCAGTCTGCTATTTGTTTTATTTTTATAATTATTATTTCCTTTTTTTTTCAAACAATTTTTTTTTTTTATGTCAAAAACCAGATTTTCTGACTATAAGTTGAAGAACATTGCAGAGAGCGGAATGAAGAATTAAGTTGAACTTTTTTTTTTCGTTATTTTTAGTCATAATTCCATTCGGGAATTCCCCTTTCAGCTACAAGGCATTTTTAAATCATGTTAAACTTTCTGAATGTTGGCGTTTACTTACGGGTTTCAGCTGACCACCACAGCGAAACT
Source organism: Volucella bombylans (assembly GCA_949129095.1). Lineage (NCBI taxonomy): Eukaryota > Metazoa > Arthropoda > Insecta > Diptera > Syrphidae > Volucella > Volucella bombylans. The sequence continues at coordinate 158,500,075 of OX422143.1, forward strand.
TGAGTTCTTATAACTTGTACTACAATAGTACGAGTATGTGAATCTTTGAAGCATTCCAATGTGGTGACTCTTTGAACCTGTCTTCAGTATTGAACTGTTTTTATTGTAAAATATTCAATTTCTTAGAATGAAAATCAAAATAAGGGTTTCCCTTCTATAGTAAATCACAGGGTGTAATTACGACTTTTTGAGTTTTGTCTTAAATTCTCATGTTTATTCAAGATCATTCAATAAAGAGTTGTATACCAGGTCTACAGTTGGACCGTGAAAATGTTGTGAATGGAAATGTACAAATAATAGACAAGTAATTTAATGTTTTTTTTTTCTTTATACTCGCAGTCATAAATTATCAGTATTCCATTCGATTTGTACAATTTATAGAATATGATTTTCGAAGGTTGACAATTAAGTAATAAACTGCGTAAAAATAACCAAAAGGGCATACATATTATGTACGTACATACATAAGTAGCTTAAGCATTCATGGGTATGTGTAGTATATACATAGTTCAGTGTTTGGAAAAGTAGCCACTGATACGGAAAGATTGTTGATTAGCATGAGGTTATTAATTTTGACTGCTATTTGGCAGCTTCTATTTTCATATTGTTATGGAATTTATTGGACGAATTAAATGTCGATTATGCATTACTAACAAGCAAGTGATTATTGAGTGTTAGAGAAAGAATAACAAATAGCTAGAATATTTGATTGTATATTTAATAAAATCATTTAGTAAGTCAGCGTCTACAAGCATTGAATTGAATTAGCATATTGTAAATTAATGTTTAGGCATTTAGCAAACTTATTTTTTAAAGGATTTTAAAAAAGATCACATGATATTTTGACTAGCATCGCAAAACTATAGATACAATGCATTCACAATAAATAAGTTCTAATTTCGTCGTTTGCATGAAACTGCGATGTAGAACTATCTTGACACTGGAATCTATCCTTGTTATTACTATTTAAAAAAATGACAAACATTATTAGATTCATTAAACAAAACAGGTGAAAACTTTTTCAAAAGAGTCAGAATGTCTAGAATGGCAAACGATGTTGGTCTTCTAACCCTTCAAAAAGAAACATAAATACGAGATTCAATTAAATTCGAATCACAGATACTGAAGAAAATGAGTTAAGTCATAAACAATGTCTGATTTTACCGACACGACTTTCAGCGCTTCGTATGATGAACCGCTGTAAAAACAATGCTGAGTATAATTATCACCTGTACTAATTATACTTGTTCAAATGGAAATCGACATCGTCAGGGTTATACAAATTTGCTTATCTCAAGGCCGATTAACAATCCATTTGGATGCAAATGAAATGTACACTATTACATTTGGCTCAAGCAACGCTCACAGAAACCTTTGTATGAAAAATGCGTATCACTTTAAAAAATAAGGAAGATATTGCTTCATAAAGCAACACGCTATGTTGACCGAAAAAAGTTTTTGTCAGAAATATCTAAAGGGTCTATTTGTATATGGATAATTTATCAACCGACACGAACTCTTAAGGTCATTCGACAATAATCATATAGCTATTCCAATAGGAAACATATATAAATAAATTTCTGGCCATGGCCATTTTACACGATAGTGGTGCATATTTTTGTGAATGTAATGCCCACAATTCTATTTCAGTACAAAATCAGTTAGGAAAGCGATCAATGGGCAACTGCCTCTAACTGTACACTCCAGATGATTAAGGCCCCTTCCACTTGTGCACGCCATCTGAGACAGATAGATATTTTTTTATACTGCATTGTCCTTCCGGGTAGAAATACAAGACTCTTCATGTCGGAACGTTGAATGGATATTCGCTCTTTATATCCTAGCCATCTCAGGTGACTAATGGGCACTAATGGTCGTACAGCTTGTGAATTTTGCTATTATGTCTTTTTCTCCAAAAGCTTCCAGTCAAACAAAATCACTCAAAGCATCTTGCGTTTAAAACAACCAAGGACATTTTCATATGGTTTCTCAAATGTCCATACTTCTGGGCCATAGAAGCAGGGCTAAGGTGAAAAAATAAGCCTTATTAGTCTTTGCAAGGAAGATGAGTAATCGTCTGAAGAATGAGGTTCCATCCACCACATTATTATTTAGTACCTTCAGGCTTATCCCAGCATAAGCCGGAAATTCGCAGAAAAATTGCTCCGCGACTGTGTCATCACCCTCATAGCAAATGACACAGTCTATTAAATAGTAGTCAAACGACAGTCAGCCCATAAAATTAACGAAGCTGCAGTTAATCTTATGCCCATCGGCACTTCTCTTAAAACAAAATACCACCTTTTTAGTGCATCCAATAATATAAATATCAAGGCAAGGGAAATTTATAAATGAGTGTGGAGCAGAGCCATGCGTTATGTGAAGAGCTCCCAAGCAACCGGGACAAACTGTTGTTTGGAGTCTAGTCGAAGTAAAGTAGCAGTATTTTCGTTACCTAACCACTGTCAAAAGCGAAAAAATTCTATAGACCGATGGGTCTAAAGTTGAAATATTTGGCTCTAGCTTAACCAAGCCAGAAGACCCGCTTATTTTGAATATAAATCCCAGCACACAACCCGTTCTGATAGAAAAATGCAGAGGTGGCCGAATGTTAATAAGTTTTTCTTACAGTAACGTAGGCTCATTATTCTGAATAAAATAAGAATAGGACTCAATTCATCTACGTCGACACACCAATGTTAATGAATGGGCACTATATCACATATTCAGAGAATGAAATGCTCTTAATGTCTGTCTATATACAGAACAATGAAGCAAAACATGAGGCAAAAATTACAAAAGGATTGCTCTAGCACATCAAACATTACAATTTTGTGGGCTGATGCTAAATAGACAGCATAGGGCGCAAAATCTAAAAACATTAAGGACCTGCGGAGCGTTATGTATGTAAGAGGCATGACATATAATACGAGTATATCTGGAAAGGTATCTAAAACTAATAGATTCATAAAAATGCCCAGTACAAGGCTATTATCCACATAAGATATTGCAGAAAAGTAAGACTGTAAGTTGCATTAGAGATTTAAACTGTTGTTTTTTCCTCGAAACAGGTGTTCGTTGTCTCTAACGCAAGTATAGGTAAGGTTAGGCAGATGGGGTGACTAATAAGATACTCTTCACATTGAAAAATACCGTTGAGTTAAAGCAATGTTGATAAGAATATAATCTGAGATTTATGTTTATTGGAATTAATGCTCTATTTGTATCGATGCTTGGAATAAAAATCGGATTACTTTACTTCATTACTTTTATGTATTACTTTATTAGTTCAAGGAAAAGAAAAGGAAGTGATAAGAAAAGGTTATGTATGGTATGTGAGTCAGTATACGATTAAAATTCGTAAGATGGCACAGCAATCTTATTGAGGGAAAACTTGGATATGTCCAACACCCCCTCTCAAAGTTTTAACTAATTTAATATGTACTCCATTTCAAGTGATGTACTACAATGATTATGTTTAAGTCTTGGTACCGCCTTCGTAAGTATATCAGATGGCATCTCACCGGTCGGCATATATTTTAGAGTAATCAGTAATTGTTTACAAATATCCCGTATGAAGTGGTACCGGATATAGATGCTTGGTCCGATTGTGAAAAGCTGGATTCATTGCCAATTTTTGTGTCCATTGATTGTTATTGAGTCCACAGTTAAACCAAGCTCTCAAATAAGTCTCTGCAAGTGTCAGTTCAGTTTTCAGTTTATATGCATTTTTATTTATACTACTTAATTTACTCTTACATGCTAGACAAAAAACGCTTAAAAATTTGCTTAAATAACTTAAAAATTATCTTATACTAACTTACTGGCCCCATGCGGGCACCCTGAGTTAAACATAATACTTAAAAATTATGTCTTTCGACGTTTATGACGGGTTTAATTCATACTATACATTGACTTAACTGTAGCTTAAACTAAGAAAACATGTTTAAAAACTTAGTACATGGATTATTTTAATTTTATTATAAAACTTAAAACTAAAAGCCTACATACTACCTAAAAACTAAATCTTAATCTACTTAACCTACTTACATCTACATTCATATATATATACATAATATATATATACTTCATATATAAATATATGTATATATATATATATATGTATATATATATATTTTTTTTTATATTTTAGTTTTTTTTTGTTTTTATTTTTTTTTTTCTTAAAATCTAACTTGAACCTACCTAAAACTATGTAAGCCGGCCATGGCTAAAAAAAAAAAAAAAATTAGGCTGGCCTTGCTTCAAATGAAGCTAACTACCACTGGAGGAGTTCGACGACGAAGCATCCTCCCCTTCAACAAGCCACCAAAAGTGTTAGTGCTGCCGAGCAACATCCCTCATGTCGCGACTCCCTACCGCCCTACTGAACCGGAGACGCTCCGCACTGCCATGTGCGACGTCTCTGTCGTAGTTGAGTGGCCTGTCCGCAGCTGTTCGAGCGACGTGGAAGATTAGCGGCACCGCCAATTTGTCCTGGATCAGACCTTTGCTATCTAAATAGATGAACGCTTCTGGAGGAATAAAGCCGTCAAAGCGAACTCTCTCGTGATACATATAATTGGGGTAGTAAGCCCCGGATATCAGGTTGTTCGATGAGGTCATTGCTCTTGCAACGTGCCTTCGAGTCAGCTTAATTACGAAGTTGTCCACTCGTATTAGGTTCGCCCTATTGTAAAGGACCTCGTTAGGATAAAATTTCTTGTACTCCGACTCTGGTGTTCTATACAAGCGAAGACAAGTCCTAAGACAAGCCGTCTCAAACACCCGAATTTTTTCCAATAAACTTGCTCTCACGTTGAACCACACGGGACATCCAAATACAAGCATGGGCCTGATAAGGGCCATGTAGCAGATCACCTTCACCCTCGCATCGAGTTGGCTGTTATAAAACAGTCTCTTTGTAAGGGCAAAAGCACCTTTGGCTCTGGCCAGAGCAACCTCTATATGTTTGTTAAAATACAGAAATTGATCTAGCCATATCCCAAGGTATCTAACTACATTTCGACAAGCAAGTGGCTGCCCGTGCTGCCCCACGATCGAGAACTTTCGCCAATTCTTTCTGATATCCCTAGAGGCCCCAGACAAAGGCGTCCTAAACAGAATGGTTTCCGACTTCTGAAAGTTGATTTTCAACTTCCAGTCATCGCAATATCGCTTAATTTTGTCGAAGTCACGCTGCAAAAGTATATTAATGACCTCAATCTTAGGACCTGATCTGTACGCGATTATATCGTCTGCGTACGCTATGGCATGGTGAAGTGAACCTAGCAGATCACTCGTGTAAATGTTGAAAAGGATCGGCGAATTTACCGCACCTTGTTGCAGACCGTTTTTAATGTTAAATGTTCCAGCAGAAGTCACATCGCCATTCTTCACGATGAACTGTCTACTGGAGAGCATATCGAAAAGAATATACAACAGTGGTTTACTAATGCCCAACCTGTCCAGCTTGAAAAAGAGTTCTTCTAACCATACGGTATCGAAGGCTTTCTCCAAGTCAATCAGGCAGGCACCAGTGCACTGGTTCTTGGCTTTGTTCCATTGGATATCAGAAACCAGTTTCGACGCTGCATGAATGATATCATGTCCCGCCTTGAAACCGAATTGATTATCCGGAAGTATATGTTTGTCCTCAACCCACTTAGTCCGGACTCTATTGATCACCTTCTCGAAAACCTTACTGATGTTTGGAAGAAGACTGATCGAGCGGAGATTCGCCGTATTGGAAGTGTCTTTATCCCTTTTGGGGATGGGATGTACCACCGCAGTTTTCCAAAATCAAAGCAAATCCGCTATAAGATTTTCTATCATCCAGTGACGCCGAGTGTCATCACTCTGTTTAAACTCTAGTCCCAAGCAGTAATGGATTTTTCCAAAATCTTTCATTTCGAATAGTTTCCTAAGTTTCCGCTTTATTTCACTGATCTCATTTCGACTGTTAGAAGCAATAATTAAGTCATCTACGTAAATGGCTATCATTATGCTGTCTGGCCGCTCTTCTTTACGTACAGGCATGGATCAGATTCAGTTCTCGTCAAATGTAATCGAGTCAGATCAATGTCTAATTTGTTATATCACTCTCTGCCTGAATGCCGTAATCCATACAGTGCTTTCTGTAACAAACATGCTTTTGGTTCCCTTTCATCTTTAAGTTTTCCTAGCCATCCGTGCAGGGTGTTTCTTAAATTAGTATCTTCTACAGGTTCCCGAACGATTTCCTCTAGAGTTTCCTTAAGTAATTCTGGTATTTCCATATAGACCCTTTCAGAGAGTTCTCCGTTTAGGTAAGCTTTAACTACGTCCATTTGGTGCACTTCCCACCCATTTTCCACAGCCATTGTCATCAGTAATCGAATTCAACTAGCTCTTATTACTGGTGCGAACGTTCCGGAGTAACGAATTCCCTCTACTTGTGCGAAGCCTTTTGCAACAAGTCTGCTTTTTTCTCCGCTCGATGTGTCCATTGGACTTGTACTTGGTGGTTAATATAAATTTACTGTCAATGAGCTTTTCATTTGGTGGTCGATAAACAATTTCCCACGTTTTATTTTTTAAATGAGCTAAATATTCATTTTTAATTGCAAATTTCCATTCCTTACCTTCATTTCTACTTAATGCTTCTTCAATTGTTAGGGGATCTTGTGTGATGGCTAAATTTGCAGATTCATATTCCAGATCTGATCTAGGATTTCCAGGTGGATGTTCTTCAGTGGCTGTAGGATGACGTTGCTTTAGTCTTTGCTGAGTTTTCTTTCGTGTAGAAATTCGGAGAAAATATTTTCTTGTTGGCATTTTTCTTCTGCATATTCTAGAGTGAGTTTAATCAGGTGCCTTTGAAGCTTTATCGTCTGCGAACGGTATTGACTCATGTACTCGTAAGTTATGGTTCTGTTGATGTCTATCATGTACGACAATTTCAACAGTCTCTTCTTCTGGACTTAGTGTTAACTGATTATTTCCTTCCTCGTTTCCATCTACTGCAATGTCTTTGTAATTCATTTCATTAAAACAATCTTCAAAATTCCAATTGGAACTAAAATCATTTGTAAATTTTACGACCTATAATTATCTTCCTTACCTTCCTCGCGTATGGTCACCATCTAGACCATACGCGATACGCCTTTGCCTCATTTGAATATACTGTAACGAAAATTGCCTATTGACCGAAACTACCGCCGAGTTTCAATCGGATAAAAAGAGGACAAAAAAAAAAAAAAAAGAAACTCCAAAAAAAATCTGGTTCCCGAGAGGTAAACTTTTGTTTTTATTCTTTTATTTTTTTTATAATTAAACGTTTTTTTTCTATGGCCTTAGTCTTCCGACCTGAACTGCTCGCTTTGGACTTCCTGGTTCTGCCTAAAATTCTCCCTTTTATCTCGATTTTTACGTTGCCCGCGGTTCTTTTTCTCTGTTAGGAAGTCTTCCGTATTCTTATCTCCGTTGCAACGTTTAAGATTCCACCGCTTGTTCGCCAACCGTTTTTGATTCTAGAAATCCTACGTCACAGGAAACGACAAATATTTTCTTCGTTGACTTTTATCATTTGCTCCCCTTTCTGCGGTAGTCATCTCCTTTCTTCATGTTACTCTTATGGCTTACTACTTAATCATTTGTCCTCTTCGTGCGGCTGAATGCTCCGCCATGTTCGGCAAAGGGAACAAACCTCTTCAACCTGTCAAACGAAACTCACAACAAACAACGTGAAGCAGGTAGGTATTTCGTCGTGAAATAAAACGTTTTTTTATTTTTCTGCAGTTTTCTTTAGGTTTCGTAACAATACTACAAAAGTGCACTCCTCTGACCTTACATCGAACTTTCCTTTCCTTTCCTTTCCCAGGCTGCTTATTTAAAACAAATGCTTTAGTACCAAAGATTTTAAAATGACTTACAGTTGGGCGAACTCCCGTCCATATTTTATAAGGGGTTTCTCCATCAAATGATTTTAGTCCAACATCTATTTCTCATGTAGTTAGCTGTATTGACTGCTTCAGCCCAAAATATAGGGGATGTTTTCGCTTGCAACATGAGGCATCGTGCAGCTTCCACCAATGTCCGATTCTTCCTTTCTGCTATGTCTCAGCAAATGCCTTAAATTCCTTAAAAGCAAAAAAAATATCACTTTTATTTTTTTAAGAAATAATTTTCAGGCCATCGACATTTGTCATCAATAAAACTCAAGAAATACCTAGCTCCACCAATAGAAGTTGTTCTCATCGGCTCACATATATCACTGTGAACTATTTCTAGCAGATCAGTTGTTCGAGTTTCGGCCCTTTTTGGATATGGTGATTCGGCATGTTTCGCATTTATACATGTTTCGCATAAAAAGTTAGATTTCTTACCTTTAATATTCAGTCCCAAGACTTTTTGTTGTTTGGACATATACATCAGATAGTCGATGTTGATGTGACCTAGTTTTTGATGCCACTCGTCGGCAAAACATTTTGTTGGGTGCCGAGAAATTCCGATCGATGCCGATCTTTCTACAATTATGACATTTAAGCTTAAATACTTTCGGATAGAACTTACTCTGCTTTTTTCGTTGTCTTTTTCTTCTTTGCTATCTACTGGCCTTCTAACGAACATGGCATTTGGATGATTTTCTATCTACCTGCATTTTCGTGCGTCGAATTCATCACGGGATTCTATCGCGCATTAAAAATTGTCGAAACTTCCATGTAAACTATAAAGGAACATTATCGCCGAAAGGTCATTGTTTACGAAAATGCCCATGTCCAATAATTTGTCTACGGCATCGAAAAATTCTGTAATGTGTGTCCTGATGTTTGTTCCTTTTCCCATTTTGTGCAAAATTAGCCTCTTCAGCAAGGTTGCTTTTCGTGCGGGTCCTTTTGACTGGTATACTCGTATTTCATGCAATTTATTCCATACAGCATTTGAGGTTAGACTGTTCTTGATTTGCTTCAATTCTGAAGGAGTTATTGCCAGTATTAAACCCGATTGTGGTTTTTTGAAACTTTTGCAGAAACCGTGATGAGAGATGCTGAGACATTTCGCATGAAGGCCGGCGGCGAAATGTGTGTCTTTGTGGTTTAGTTTATCCTTAATAAGCAACGATTTTTTCTTAGTTCACCGTGTAGTGGCTTTATCAATTGCTTCATCATTAATGAAAATTTCGCATAGAACTAACGGAATGTTTGCGAAGAAAAAGCCTGATTATAGGAGATAGACAACCCTAAACTCTTTCCTACAAGTTTTTCCGATTTTTCAGCGTTGACGGCTGCGGGCCTAAATGCGATGTAATTACTTGTACCTAGCCGTCAAGACTATGTCTGTATTACAATAATTTTGGCAGCCTGAAAAATACTACAGTCTTTGCTAGTTCCAAAGGAACTATGACTTTTAATGTTTCATATTAAATCCGGTTTCCTTGCCGTACTTAGTTAGTACTTTCTTATTGGTAACAATCTGACTCTTCCAATCATTTATGTCAGACATTGGAATATTTAATCCCTTGTAAATATAAATGATAAGAAACAGATAATCAATTTTCATTAGCATTTGATCTGCCTCCCATCTCAATAAGATGGATGCGTACTGTTCTAAGCGAGTACTTTTCACCAGACTGTTAAGCCAAACAACCAGTGTATCATAGCTGATCTTAAACTTTATCCACTACTGAAGACCAGCACATGATGAACAATTTTCTCCTACCAACTTAGTTTGACATTTAGGATTACTTTATTAGGATTTAGCTCACCTAGTTTGAAAGAGTTATACTAGCTACCTATATGAATGGTGGTTTAAATGCAAGAATTGCTCTGCCCCTTAATAAAAGACCGATTTCTGTTTTTGAGGGGTTGGTTCCTATACCTTGACCACTGACTCAATTATTATGCCAGAGCGCGACATTCCTCAAGTGGCATATTAATTTATCGTGTCTGTAGAGTTTCTGGAACTCCATTATAGTAAAAGGATATAGCATTAAATATTTTATTATAACTTTTGCATGTTTTTATCGTTCAGTAGTCGAGATCGGAACTACGCTACTCCAGATAATGGCTAGAGTCAATATTTGTCGCTCAAAATGTTTGCACGTTATGAATATTGTTTATATATTGGCGATAAGACATTGTAGAAATAGCCACGTTACTAAACTAAGAACACACGAAGCAACTGTACACCAAAACAGCAAAGTCAATCAGTCAGAAGCCGTCATTTAGCACGTGTATACATGATATTGTAAAATGTGGCTTGGTTACGGAATGAATTAGAAACAAGGACTAGTGTCCTTGGCTACCTTAACTGTTTACATTTTCGCATGGTTTGTTGTCACACGAACACGAAGGATGGCCGTGGTGTAGTGGTACTAGCAATCGCTTCTCACTCGGAGGGGTCCAGGTTCGAATCCTACCCATGGCAAGTCAGTTTTTCATTTGTGTAATTGGAACTCATACAGAAAAATTCTGCGTGTGAAGGCATAACACTGACACGTAGATTTGGCTGTTGTAGAGTTTCAAGCAAAAAAAAAAACAAAAATACTGTGAATTATACCTCGAATCACTCTGAGTGAAGAAAAAACTGTCCGTCCTATTCGGACTCCCACCCCTGGAGAGCGAATATCGAAACCAAACACACCTGAGTTTCAACCACTACAAAACTATTTTCCTTTCTCTTCCTTCTACCTTTCCGCCCGCGCCCTGGCAACAGTAAAAGGGTATCTAACCCCTTAGGCGCGCGTAAATTATAAGAAAAAAAAAAAAAAAAAAAGCGGGTTTCCTAGTTCTAGACATCCAATTCACCGTTGCAAGCACTTCCATAGGCATATAAAAATATCAACCGTTACCATTTCTTTTTGAAAAATTCTATTTTGTCTCTAGAAGCCTCCATATGTCTGCTCCCAATATACCAAAGTAACTTATATACAAATAGGACATGAATGAAATGAAATGACCACAGTTAACAGTTATTTTAACCAGAAGAATTCTTCCGCTAAATGGTCTCACATTTACAAAATTAAGTAATCAATGCATCAGGGAGATCTCATTTATTTCAATGCTTGTGGCCGTAAGTTTATTAAATTTTTATAAAAAAAAAGTCAAATTCAAAATACAATCGTCGTTAGCGATTTTATCCATCTAAGGTTGTCCCAGGCCTAGATCACTGAATTATCATGCTGGGCAACCGAAGAACTAACGGTCTTAGATCACTACAAAGCCAGATTTCATTAACATCTAAAAGGCGCAAAAGCGTGGGAGAAAGATCACAGCTAAATGTGAATTTGTAATTAGAAGAAAACCAACCAACGTCCGAATAAAATCCACATCAAGTAAAACTAGAATCTGCGCTCATACCACAACAGAGGAGAAGAAGGAATTTGCCCAATATTGGTCCTACGAACTCCTCAAATAAACTAGTGTTTTAAGCACAACGGTATTTTTGGCAACGTAGTTCGAAAATATAGCCACAGGCTAATCGATTTTGCAGCGCGACAAAATGTTACCGTAGCTAGTACATGTTTTCCACCGCTCAACACCTCCAAAAGCATCTAAGTGTCCCCTGATCAGAAAACCATCAACAGGTCAAGTATTCTGGATATCTGAGCCATTGTGACCAAGGTGCGCATGCGAATATCCGGAATCAAAAATAGTTTGAATGGTTACAATCTCAAAAACTCTCAAGAAGTGCTGTACTGTTGAAATCAAGAGCAGAAGTGACGACATTTTCAGCAAATGTCAAATTTGAAAATATGATGTATTCTATAAAGTTTCACGAAAACCCTGGCTTGTTGAAGAGTACGGCCAAACGCATTCAATAAAAGGTTGCTGTTACTGTAAAAATTATGTTCGGAAGTTAAGGTAGTAAGAACTTGCAAAGGACATTTAATGGTAGATTCAAAAGTAATGCAGTAAATTTAGGAGTTTTATTTCTACAGACAGCTTAACATTGAAAAATATTGCGCGGTCACCCAGAATGAACATTTCAGCGAGGAGGAAGATGGTAGATAGATTGTTGTACGCGATATGTTGACAATCTAAAAGGTCCATATCAAACTGTTCTTAGGATGTTCACTTTACGGTAGATAGAATTATTCGAGGCTCACAGGTTCTTACAGAAATTTCCCAGAAGCACAATATTTCAATAGTCTGTATAACTGCTGACAGCATTGACATTATGGGAATAAATAAATTGTTTTTTATTCTTAGCAAAATTAGTTTAGAGTAGTCGAAGTAGTATTTTGGTATAGCCTCTGACAAAAGTTCACTTTTTTTATAAAAAACAAAAACAAACTTCACGAATCTTTAAAAGTATGTACAGGGTTGTGCAAAACATACCGGATTTTTATCGAACATCTTTTCTTTGGTGAATTATAGCAAACAGAAAGAACCTAAGTAAAGTCTGTTGTCAATTTAAGAAAACTTCCTTAGGCATTTTAGGCATGGATGACACTAAATTCTCGAAAATTTATTTTGGAATGTTCTTATAAGTGCGTTTTTGAATGTGTGCATCTTTGAACCTACCCGTGTTTTTAAAATGGCCCACAAATTCTCAATAGAGTTTATATCGCCGATTGAGATGGCCATTCCAACACAACAACATTTTTCTGGGCAAACTAACCTTTGATGAATGTTTTGGGTTATTATCATGTTGATAAACCTAACACAATGGCATCTCCTCCTCAGCGTATGGTAGCATTACGGACTCCAGTATATCCCTATACTGAAAACAATCCATAACATGTATTGGTCCACATCACGCACCAGAAAAATATCCCCACACCATAATTGAGCCTCCTCCATGTTTCACAGATGGACGACAATGTCGTAGGTGAGGACGTGTCCCCTTCTTTCGTCTAACATGAATACTTTCATCGGAAGCAATCAAGTTGAATTTACTCTCGTCGCTACAGAGTGCAGTTTTCCACTTCGTTGCTGACCAAATCAAATGGTTTCCTGCGAATTCCAGTCTAAGAAACGATTAGCGTTAGCAAAGTAATCAAAGACTTACTAGATGAATAAAGTGGTACCTGTTTTTGTCTATGCTTGGCAGTCAGTAGAGGCTTTTTCGCTGGTCGAAAATAACAAAAAAACTGCTTCTCTTAAACGCCTGCGTTCGGTGCTTGCTTCAATTGAAATATTGAGCTCACTAACAATCTTTCTTGAAGACAAGAAAGGATCGTTAAGGATCATTTTCTTAATTTGCCGATCGGTTCGCAGTGTAGTTTTTCTGGGACGTTCTCCACAGTGAATGGTTTCGACTGGTTTTGCATTCTGAAACTTTTTTATAATATCACACACTGTCGATGATGGCATTTTATAATTTTTGACTATACATCTTTGTGTTAGCCCTGCCCTGAAGTCCGCTACCATTTGATTTTTAACCACACCACTGTATTTATTTTTAGCCATTTTATTAGTAACAAATTGGGGACACCTGACCTTTTTTGTGTTTAGTTAAGTTTATAACTCAATTCACATGGCAGCCAAAACCATTATCAACCAGTTAAAGACCAAGAAAATACGGCACTTTTGAAATTTTTGAAAATTTGAGCAACAATTTTTGATAAAACTCTAAAAATAATGATACCAATGCTTTGTTTTTTTTTTCTATTTGTGAACTTCCTCAATATGTTTTCTTAAAGTTCCAGGTACACTTGCTACTGTATTCCTGCCTTGTAGAGTTCTTCAATGAAAAATGTTCAAGAAAAATCCGGTATGTTTTGCACAACACTGTACATAATGAGAAAAAAAAAAATTTAAATTTATCCTGCATAGTTGGTTCAGTATAGCAATAGGAGCATACCATTATTGTATGCTCCACATAAAAATATGTTTTCCATGTAGGACAATTGAAACGGGTTTTATGTTCTTTTTTCTACCACAATAGTAAAAACGACAAATTTTGTTATTCTTAGCCGATAATGAAGGCACGTATGTACAGCGCGTCTTCTGAGATGTGCGTTTATGAGATCATAAGATATGTTATGTACGAATTTATACCCGCTATATTCTTCAGAGTGATAGAGAACTACCATAGGCCCTACCATAGGTTAGTACCCTTGCGACATTGTAAGTTTCACACATTTCGTCCACAGTATCAACGCCTCCCTTCGTTGTATTGTTATTTTCATTAATTCAGGTTTGTCAGTGTCTTCATCAAATTCTGCATCAAATGCATGCTGGATACAAGAACATTTTTGTTTTTCTTGGGCACGTAGAAAATGAGAGTGCAATTGCCTCGGTGTCCATACAAGCTCGATTTTTCCTGTCGGATGCGAATCTCTGTGAGTTGTTTGGGAAGTTATTTTTAATTTTTCGTATGGTGCTAAATTGTATTGCTCAAGTTTATCTACTGTTTCAAATTTATAGACTAGTAAAAAAATTATTACATTGTAATACTCTACTTTTTATATATTTGAAGTTAAAAAAAAAACAAAGATTCCTTTATTTTATTTCTTCTCTATTGAGACGTGTGACCTCCTCAGTCGTCAGAATCGTAAAGAAAGAGGGTCGATCTTTTACGGATCTGGTTCTTTCAATATGGCAGTTATGCCAAACTACAATTATATAAAGTTATTATGAGGAAACTTTAGATGGCGTTCGGGGAATAACAAGGAGTTTGTATTACAACTCGGCCAATCTGACAGTTGAATGGCTTCAATCAAAAAAAGATACTTAAATAATAGGCAAATAAATCATAATCCTGACATTTCCTCAGTGTCGGTGTCGGGTGGCTCATAGTAATTAAGGACCTCAGTACCCAACGATTCCTTTGGTGTTGCCCACTTTCGGATTTTGATCGCTTCAACGATTCCGTCATACGGTAGCTGACTCAACTGACAATTATCGACGTCTCTAACCACGTAACGATCATTCGGCAATACTTTATGGATGATATGGGATCCCCGACATTTCTGCAAAAACTTTTTATTCGTTCCGGCCGCCGTATCAACGTGTCTTATAACAACAAAATCCTCAACCGAATATGTCTTGGCGGGCCGACTGTGCTTTAGGAAATATTGCAAACTATACTATTGTGTCTTCTCAATAGCAGTTGAAGCTTTGAGTCTGTGAGACTACCCAAATCGCGATCCACATTCTTACTAAATCGTTCCTCCAAATACTCTGTCATTTCATAAACGACAACACTTCGTTGATCAACACCGAATAAGAGTTGACTAGGTGTTTGCTTAGTAGTACTATGGGTAGTATTATTAATAGCGTATTCTACTTGAGACAACTTCGAAGACCAGGCTGCATGCTGTAAGGGCTCAGATAACTTGCTTAATATTGCTTATAATATACGATTTACGCACTCCGCCTGTCAATTCGCTTGCGGTGAGGCTACCGCGACTTTAACGTGTTCTATATTATTTGCTCGAGAAAAATTGCTGAATTCGCGTGAGTGAAACAAGTACCTCGGTCAGATATTACACGCCTCGGACGGCTATAGTAATACAAATATTTTTCCAAACCACAGCACACCTCCTTCGTACTTGTCGAATTGACTGTATAGAGCTTAACAAATTTTGTAAATGCGCCATTGACCACTAATATGTGTTTTTGCTTAGAAGCAATTGCCGGAAGCGGGCCGAAATGGTCAATATGAACTGTATCGAAAGGGATAGGTTTTTTTGGTTATACATGTTATGTTCATTCGAACTAGCTGGAGCAGAATACATTATGCATTTAATGCAGTTCTGTATGAAACGACTAACTTTAAGCCTCATGTTTGAAAACCAGTAATTCTTCCCAATTTTCGGACAGCCCAAGTGACCCATTCGGATCACGTTTTCTTTCATTTCACTCGGAATGCATAGAAGTAAATGACCTGAATCGTCTTTGAAAACCAACCCATTGAACCCATTCACGACTTCTGTTTCCAGTTTACTTCACATCTCCCTTATTCTTTCGGCACGACTCTGTGTCACCTGAATTTGGAATTCCAAATCAGCGTTATCGACGGCAGCAAGTAGCTGACACTTGTCTGTTATATCTGTTATATAACAGCATTATTGTTACAACGTGGTTTTGGAAAACATCTGCTTAAGGCATCAACATGACCCATAGAACTGCCACTCCGATGCTGGATTGAATGGTTATAATTTTCCAACTCTAAAGCCCAGCGAGCTATTCGCGGATTGACTTGTTTTTTGTTTAAAGTCAACGTTAGTGAACTGCAGTCAGTTATAATCTTAAACGAAATCCCCTCCAAGTACACTCGAAATCGCCGAAGTGAATAAATAATAGCAAGCGTTTCTAGCTCAAAGCTGTGATACCTCGTCTCAGCAGCGGTTGTGGATTTTGAAAAATATGAAACTGAATGAAATTTCCCATCATCCTGACGCTGCAGCAACACTGAGCCGAAGCCAAGACTACTAGCATCGCAGTGCAGTTCCGTTTCACGATTTGGGCTATAAACTGCCAACACCGGTGCCGCTACTAGTCGATCTCGCAGTTCAAGAAATGCGTTCATACATTCTTCGCAAAACACAAAAGAAGTATCTTTACGTAAAAAGTTCAACAAAGGCTTCGCGATCCTCGAAAAAGATGGCACAAACTTTCGAAAATAAGAAAACAGACCAATACAGGAATGTACGAGTAGTTCGTGCGGACTTGTTGGTAGTGGGTAGTTCTTTATAGCACGAATATGTGCATCAGTTGGTCGAATACCGGATGAGTTAACTAAGTATCGAAGATATTCAATCTCATCATAACCGAATTTGCATTTGGCTAATTTTATTTCAAGCCCTTTCTCATATATCCCACCTAAGACTTCCTGGACTACCTCTACATGCGATTCAAAATCAGCTGATGTAATCAAAATATCGTCAATGTAAATTATGATCTTATTCGCATCGATCAAATTACGAAAGATGTTCTAAACAAATCGCTGAATGAAATGATGAAATCCGTCTTTCAGATCGAGAAGAGTAAACCAACGTTTACCTGAGGCATACTCTATGCAGTCCTCAATTAAGGGTAACGGCAAGTTGTCACGAATAGTGTTTTTGTTTAATGCTCGATAATCGATGCACATTCGCGTTTCTCCATTTTTCTTTTTCACTAATACAATGGATGAAGCATAAGGTGATTGACTAGGACAGATTATTCCCCGGGCCATTAAATCATTAGTGATTTTCTTGACCTCGGCTCGGTTATGAAAAGATAGAGGACATGCTACGCAATGAAATGGAGAGTCATCCGTTAAACGGGCATTCATTTCGTAATGTAATGGACTTTAAGTAACGCTCACAGGTTGCAAATAACTGTCAGTAACAACTGCTTCAAGAGTTCTAACTTGACATCTGTTTAACCAGGGACATATGTCAATCCCATTCCGCAACCTATCTAATCCAATAGCACACATTTCCTTAAAAAAAACATCAGCACAATCGGTCGGCAATGCACACATATTCTGGAATGACCCGTTAATCATTTCATTGTCAGTTTACTCAGCTTCGGTTTTGTATGTTTTACCCGTTCCCTTTACGCGATATTAGGTCACCTTGGTCATTAACTACTTTTCTAATGGTACTAAAATTCAAGTTAGATGCACTTAAATACATACGAGGGGCGTTCAATATATTCTCGATATCTATATGAAGGAAAATGAGAATTCAATTTAAATTGTTTTTATTTTTCAATATAATCTCCCCTAACATCAATGCATTTGTTACATCTTGAAATAAGCTTTTTTAAACCCTCAAAAAAATAAATTTCCTCTTTCTCTGCAAAATACCCATTTATTGCCGACTTGAGTTCTTCATCATCCGAAAATCTTTTTCCACGAAAACATTTTTTCAAATCCGGAAACAGGAAATAATCACTAGGGACAAGGTCTGGACTATAGGGTGGGTGTTGGATTTCTTCGAAACCACAATCTCGCGCAGCAGCCTTGGAAACTCGCGCCGTGTGAACCGGAGCGTTGTCATGAAGAAGCAACACACCCGCTGCGAGTTTACCCCGTCTTTTCTTTTTAATTTCCTCCCGCAAATTATGCAAAGTAGAAGCGTAGGATGTGGCGTTGATGGTTTCAAGTTTTTTTTGTACTCAATGAGCAAGATTCCCTTTGAGTCCCAAAAAACTGTGGCCATGAGCTTCCCGGCAGACGGAGTGACTTTGAACTTCTTCGGGGGGTCTGTTCCTTTTTTATGCCACTGCATGGACTCTTGTTTGCTTTCAGGGTCATAGTGGTGAACCCATGTTTCGTCCCCAGTAACAATTCGATCCATAACACCGTCCGCGTTCTCACTACACATCTCCAAAAGCTCTCTACAGCATGCGATTCTCACTTTTTTCTGAGGCGCTGTGAGCATTCGTGGCACCCACCTTGCACTGACCTTTGAAAGGTTAAGATGGTCATGAAGAATGGTGTGAATGGTACCAATTGAAAGCTTGGTGATCTCTGCCATCATTTTCACCTTTATTCGGGCATCCTCAAGAACAAGTTTTTCGACTTCTTTGATGCTTTCTCCCGTACAAGCAGTAGCCGGGGCGCCGGAGCGGGGTCGTCTTCAATGCTCTCTCTGCCTCTCTTGAACTCACTTGACCACTTTTGCACAGTTGATAATGAAGGTGCGGAACCCTGATAAACAGCCACCATCTCTTCATGAATAGTTTTTTGACGTTTTCCTTGCTTAGTGAGAAATTTAATTACAACGCGATGCTCAATTTTCACCATCATCGTCTCAGTTGCCATTATGATTCTGTTTAACTAGAGATAAAACGCGAATTAATAATCACATTTATGTGAAATTTTACATGAATGCACTAAAATAATAGTATTACTTGATAAATAAGTCAATTTATATATACAATCACAGCTTCACCCCGATACCGAGAATATGTTGAACGCCCCTCGTATTACTAAATTTATTGAATTCATTTGGTAAATTTACATTTCTTAATTGGAACAAATGCACATTAAATTTATTCATGAAATCTCGGCAAAGAATCAGCGGTATTGTCATTGTATCTTTGAGTACGACTATAAAATAAAATGTTTTAATTTGTTTACGAAATTTTATTAGGCAGGAAATCCTACCATACGTATGTATTTTTTGTTTACCCAAGCCACGAAATCTGGTTGGCACTGAAACATCTGATAATTTAATAGTCGCGGGGATTCTTAAACGCTGAACTATGCTGGTCGGACTACCGGAATCAATTAAGGACAAAACATGTAAATATTTGTGATACCAGCTTTCAGTTCATTGTATTCGACTAGGCCTAAATTAAAAACGAACTTCTTTGCTGTCCCTTCGATACAACGCCGAACACCCAGACACTTGTCTTTATTCGAGTGAGAGCACATGTTGGTATAGTCTTCAAACTGCTCGAACCACTTTTGAACATCATAGTGGCATCAAGGTCCTCAAAATTTACACGTCACGAATAGTGTTTTTGTTTAATGCTCGATAATCGATGCACATTCGCGTTTCTCCATTTTTATTTTTCACTAATACAATGGATGAAGCATAAGGTGATTGACTAGGACGGATTATTCCCCGGGCCATTAAATCATTAGTGATTTTCTTGACCTCAGAATGAACATCTGTTAAGTTTCCCGAGATTGCAGCAAATATTTGTGATCTCCTCATCTTCAATTTTGGGCAATCCTTGTGAAAGTGTCCCATTTGGTGGCAGGTAAAAACAGGAACCCGATGGTCGCAATGGTCAGCGGCAATTTTTTGCTTGTTTATAGCGGCGATCGGTTTGGCTGTGGTGGTTTTGAACCGACGTTGTTCAAATCGGTCCATATGTCGAACAAGTTCATCTATGGAGTTGGTGCCATACAGGAATGTACTGGCATCACGGATTCCGTCAATGATGATGTCGACCAATTCTGTTTCCTCAATATCGGCTTTTGCTGCTATGGACTGCATAGACACCACGTAACAGAGGCACGATTCGTTTTTTCTCAGCGTGCGGGCACGGAGTTGACGATAAACCTCTTGCCGTGTTACCGTACGCTTGAACATATTTGTGATACCAGCTTTCAGTTCATCGTATTCGACTAAGCCTAAATTAAAAACGAAATTCTTTGCTGTCCCTTCGATACAACGCCGAACTTCTTTATTCGAGTAAGAGCACACGTTGGTATAGTCTTCAAACTGCACGAACCACTTTTGAACATCATAGTGGTCGTCACCAGTAAATTTTGCTGTTGCAATTCGAGCATCTCACGGCGCATTCGCAATAATTTTAGTTGCTCCTCCAATTGCTGAACGTCATTTTGCCCTTGGGGAGTGAAAACTATAGGATGTGTGTGGGCAGCGGAATTATGGTCGGTGGTAGCAGCTTCGGTAATTAAATTCACGGCAGAACTTTCGGCAACGTTCACATCAACGGCAGCATCGGTGAAATCTCCAACAACAGGGGTTACAGCGGTTCCATCGGAGGCAACTAGTGCCTTAACAGCGGCAGCAGGTCCACCAGCATTGACAGCGGGTAAACAAATCGGGGCTTCCTTGGCAGCGGGCGACTCCTCTTCCTCAGACACGATTGAATCATCAACTTCGTTTAATGCGAGCAACTCGTTATAAAGTGGCCGAAGTTGCATTACAGAAGCATTAACGGGAAATGTAATTCCAGCTTCTGTGAGTGCTTCTATGGTGACTTGACGGCTTACACGTTGTGACATTTTGAATATTTCACAATTTGTTTAAATATTCGTGTATACCTCACACCTGAGATGTAATACTCTACTTTTTATATATTTGAAGTTAAAAAAACAAAGATTCCTTTAAAAACACGATATTTACTTTTTATTTTATTTCTTCTCTATTGGGACGTGTGGTCTCCTCAGTCGCCAGACTCGTAAATAAAATTGGTCGATCTTTTACGGATCTGCTTCTTCCATTCTTTTCTTTCAATATGGCAGTTATGCCAAACTACTTTATATAAAGTTATTATGAGGAAACTCTAGATGGCGTTCGGGGAATAACAAGGAGTTTGTATTACAACATGAAATGTTTCGTTCAGTTTTGCGAATAATGTCACTAAGACGTAAAACCAATTCCAGTGACGAAGTATAAATTGAATAAGGGCACTGGGTTTGTTTCCCGGCGTATACATTAAACTTCCAAGTTTAATGTATAAAACATTTTGGCATCAGTCATAGGATATATTTTTATACTGTACTTTTTAGGTTTTCATGGAATATACTGTCTAAAGCTGCAACGACCTCTGAACGCCTCCAACTTTCCAACAATTGTAACAAGCGTCTCACTGTAATATTTTTTTGAATAGCAAAACAAT
Organism: Volucella bombylans; assembly: GCA_949129095.1. Classification (NCBI taxonomy): domain Eukaryota; kingdom Metazoa; phylum Arthropoda; class Insecta; order Diptera; family Syrphidae; genus Volucella; species Volucella bombylans. Next base: position 158,521,320 of record OX422143.1, read on the forward strand.
CTCCTCAAATCAATCCCTAATAGGAGCTAATTTGTACACGAAACGCGTACATCTGGTGCATTTTTGTCGTCAAATCTAAGGCACCGTATTAGTATGTAAATAAAACTGGTTCCAGGTCACTATTAAGTGAAAGACCACTGGTAGTTGATTCACGATGTTCCTAACTCCTCTTCTTATTAGCAGTGACGGAGTGGTTTTGTTCAATTTTATGTGATTACCTTTGCCGTAGATGAACTAATATAGGTGGCAAATTTTCCAGTTCCAAAAACCGCTTTCCACTGACTGCTTCTATTTATGTGACCCTATCTGTGAATACGTGTATATTATCAACAATGTTAATTCCCCTCACATTTTACACGAAAACATCATCAACATTACACACACATATTGTGTGTTAATTGCTCTCATTCTAGTAAATTCTAAAAGTTTATAGGACAAGTGTTGATAATTCACTTACAGAGTATTTGGGAGGAGTTTAAGGGATTGTAAAAGCATTAGTAGAATTTGCATTTGAAGGAGAAGATAAATAAAGGAAAAGATAAAATAACGATTGTCTTCGAATTCATATTGTATTCGCGCTTTGCATCTTACCCAACTTGCTGAACACAACTGAAAGTTAGATTTGCAATACTACGCTAAATGGAAAAACTTCTGGTTGACGCCCACATCTACTCTGGGCTACAGAATCACCTGCAGTATGTACTCGTATTACTTCCCCATACTTGTACATATGTATGTTTGTTCCTATGCGTTCCTATAGAATAGGTGTAGTCTCATGTGTCCTAATATTTAGTAATTCATCTTTCGATATTCTTACATTCATTCGGTGTTAACATCTAATGCGCATTATTAGTTATACAATTCATTTTCTGAGAAATTTCAGACAAAACAAAATATTTAAAACTATTTGAAATTTCGTATTTAGTACCAGTACCATGATACTAAAAATCGAGTTTCGCTATCGGCATTTAATAAGACGGAAACCAGTATTGTGGTTAAAATTTTACTGCTCAAGCAACTAAATTTGCCTTTGACAATCTGGACAATAACAAAAAAAGTCATCTCAATTTCTTTTGCCTTGAGCAATAACATATAATCGAATCAGTTGTTTACCAGTATTTTCGAGTCCAACTTTTTTTTTTCTGGTCGCAAGCAGATTAAACTTTATATCGGCGCCATACATTTTAATTGTTAATTCTTAATAAAACAAGTCGAATGCAAAGTCATAAAATGAATTGTGTGTTTTATTTTATAACAACTAAACGATCACCATGATTTGATAAAACAGCTAAACTAGTTCTTTATCAGTTCAAAAGGACCTTACTCAAGGTTTTACTGAACGACCTGCTGTAGGATAATATTGAGACAGAAGAAGGCACACATACGAACACGAATATCTTTATATGTATGTCAAAAGAACTTTTTAAATATTTAGAAAAGAAAAGGTTTAATAAATTGCTTGTTGCTTGAACTTGTCTAAATAATAAATTATCAAGATGTAGTTTAGTGAATTATCACGATTTATCGATTTTTCACGTGACCAAAGAAACTCACCAGCGCCGGCTTTGACTAGTGAGCTATTCCGCAAAATAATAAATATCCAGCGCGCGTGTTCAATTCAATTGAAGTTTTGTTTGCGTCGTCATCAAGGGACAGCACGGATGAAGTCGTACTAGTGGTGTTCAATTAAATAGAGCGTGCGGTTCTATCGCATCTTATACGGTGAAAAAAGTATTAAAAATAGTTTTTAAAAATATCATAATAAATACTACGTCTTTCGTACCAACCCATTTTTTTTACTATCTTGCTGTTATTGTATTGACGCATTGGTTTGCGTAAGCCGGCTTTTTGCGATACATTATATGATGCAATATATATCTCCTGTCATATCAGGCTGATTCATCTGCAAGATCATATTTTGAGAATGCTATCTGACTAATTTTATTGTCATTTATAATATACGTCCGTCAGGATAAAAAATCGACGTAATTATTTAAACTGAATTGGTTAATGCTAATTCAAAGACATACGAGAATCACAGCTTTTGTGTCAATCAACAAAACTAGTAGTGCTTGTTCGAATTGATGACAAGCAAAGCCTTTTGATTGTATTGGTACTACTAGAAATAGGCCATAAAAAAGCGAATGGACTTCATATTACAAAAGGTGTGTGCCCCGAGACACGTTTTATTTACTCTAGATATAATCATATTTATGAAACCATATACGAGTAGAGGTAGAATTTACCGAAAAAAGTAGTCTTCATTTCCGATTGTGTAATACAGGATAATTTTCTTTTATGAGTGAGGTTTCGTGGTATTACATGAACCCTGTATTCCTCCCTCGCTGAAATATTTAACCACTTTTACATTAGCTTAGGGTTTTCCAATAAGGACTTGACAACTTTTTTTTTTAAATAAAACGCAAACCATTTGAGATATTTCAAAAACTTTATTATCGGCTTGAAGTACAATCAAAACATTTATGAATGGAACTCGACTTCGTTCATATGGCCACCGCGGGCATGTTTGCAGCGGTCGATTCCTTGGACCCAATTTTCAACGACTCGGCCACACATTTCGGCCGAAACGGTAGCTATTTCGCGTTTAATGTTGGCTCTGAGCTCTTCCAACATCGTCGGCGTGTTGGCATAAACCAATGACTAACGTAGCCCCACAGAAAATAGTCAAGTAGCGTTAAATCGCATTAACGAGGCGGCCAATAACACGCTCACCATACTTACTCTTCAATAAATCGATTGTAGCGTGTGCTATGTGGCTTGTGGCAAAATCCTGTTGAAACCGCATTTCGTCCAAGTTCATACCTTCCAATTCGGGCCAAAAATAATCGGTGATCATGGCGCGATAACGCTGACCATTCACAGTAACCTGACGATCGTTATCGTCGACGAAAAAATATGGTCCAATAACGCCGCCGGCATGCAAACCGCACCAAACAGTTATTTTTTTTTTATGAAGTGGTGATTCATGAAGCACATGTGGATTTTCACCCGACGAATAACGCATATTTTGCTTATTGACGAACCCATTGAGCCAAAAATGAGCTTCGTCACTGAAGATGATTTTGCTATGAAATTCACCATCTTGGCGCATCTTCTCCAGAACCCAATCGGAGAACGTATATCGCTTCAAATGGTCCATCGGCTTCAATTCTTGAGTCAGCTTGATCTTGTATGGGTGTAAACCAAGATCCTTACGTAAAATACGCCATAATGTGGTCTGAGCGATGCCTAATTCTTGAGAACGCCGTGAAATTGACTGATTTGGATCGTTTGCTACGGACGCCTGAACGGCAGCGATATTTTCGACACTTCGTCCAACCCGTTGTCTCACTGACATGGCAACATCACACAACGAATATATGGAGATTGGAGTTTTTGCAGAGATGTTGCAGTCACCGACTCCGAATTTCAGTAGAAAATTTTTATAATTTGCAGACGTTGCTCGTTCGTGTAGTTTACCATGATGAAGATGTTGAGTTTACTGAATAAATTGACAGTGACAGTTTGATGATTAGTGAAAGAGTGCGTTCACAAATTAAATTCAAAGTTGTCAAGTCCCTATTGGAAAACCCTTTATATTCTGCGCACCCTCATAACGCTCTTCTGTGTTCGTTGTTAACCAGTGTTTCACTTGACAACTGCCGACAATTTATAATTCACACTAGGGTAAATAGCGAACAAACCTATTTATATTGTACATGATTCATAAATTTCAATTTTTAATTTTTTTTTAATTTAGTTAGTTTAATGCAAGCTTAAACTAACTTAAAACCTAGGGCTTAAAAACCAACAAAAGTTAATGGTTAGGAAGTAAGGGAATGGTGGAGTAGATCAAATTTAAGACGAGAAGTACTCAGGTTAAAATCAAAAAGGGGGAGGTTTAAGTTGACCTTACGGAGCATGCGGGAGATTGGTTCGTTAGAGCCAAAAGAGGTGCGGTGGGTTGGGATATAGAAGAGACGAGGACAGCGTAAATTATGGATGAAGAGAATATCAGCTACGTCTCTGCGTTTTTCTAGGGTATTCAGGTTAAGAAGTTTGGGCGGTCGCGATAGGGAGGTAAGATAAATGGGTCACTCCAGGATAGTCCACGAAGAGCAAATCGAAAAAAACGACGTTAAATGTTTTCGATTCGGGATATATGAATTCGCTGAAAGGGGGACCATATTTGGCTGGCATATTCAAGGAGGGGCCGAACAAGGGTAATGTAAAGTGACCTTGTCACATAAGGGTTGCAAAATTCTTTAGACCAACATTTGATAAAACCGAGCCATGAATTGGCTTTAAGGATTATCTCATCAATATGCGAACGGAAGTTTAACTCTCAATCGCATAAAATTCCAAGGTCGCGAAGGGATTGAACCTGGGGTACAAGTTGGTCATGCAGAAAATAAAATCGAGAGGGGGATTGATTGGACTTACGAGACAAAGTCATAGATTGGCATTTAGAGACATTAAGTTCAAAGCAATTTTTTATACACCAACTAGAAAACCTATTTTAAAGGAGAATAGAGTCTTGGGGTGAAGAAATAGTTTTGGAGAACTTAATGTCATCGGCGCAAATGGATACGGAGCAGTGTTTGATAGTCTTCTCAAGATCGTTTATAGTTAAAATGAAAAAGAGGGGACCTAGATGGCTGCCTTGTGGGACACCAGAAGTGGATAAAAACGGGATTGAGAAGGCTGACCTTAAGCGACCGCTATAGTAACGGTTCTTCAGATAAGAAGATATCAATTTTAACAATATGGGGTCAAAACCGAGTGAAGACAATTTGAAAAGGATCAGTTGATGTGATATTTTATCGAAGGCCTTAGCGAAATCTGTAGCAATAACTTCAATTTCGTTGCCATTTTCTAGGGCTGAAAGCGCAAAGGATACGAATTCAACAAAGTTTGTAGTAGTTGATCTGCCTTTTAGAAATCCGTGCTGACTGGGTGATATAACTGACTTGCACTGAAAGCTTAGAACTTCATATAAAAAGCTTTCGAACATTTTAAGTATGTTAGAAAGCATAGCAATGGGACGGTAGTTGGTTACTTCATTCTTTGATCCCTTTTTGTGAACCTCATAACCCCGGTCTTCAACCTCATAAGAGGTCTTCTAAACTTGGTGGAATTTCCCTTGTGTGAGGGACAGATGAAAGTGGCAGGAAAGTGGGTGCGAAAGATTGGAGGCACGCTTTTTGAGAAATATTGCTGGGAGCCCATCTGGACCGGATACAAATTCATCATTGAGATTTTGTAAATTTTCTTCGATAAGGTTGGGATCAAAATGTTGAAAGAGAGAGGGGCCAATGGAGAAATTGGGAAGGTGCTTGAAATAGATGGATTCGGGTACGAAGAGGTTGTCTGCAAATGACTGTTTAAAAAAGTTTGCAAAATATTTGGCAATAATATGTGGGTCGGTCGATGATATATTATCGAATGAGAGAGAGGGTTGATAACCGTCTGATTTTCTTTTGTAGTTGACGAATTGATAAAATGTCTTAGGATCGTTGATAAGGTTGGTCTGCACTGTGTCGAGAAAGCGCTGAGGCAGTTATAGAGCTGGGTGAATTGCAGGTAAATTCGAAAATAGTTAGAGTAGTCATAATAGGAATAGGTGCGAAGAAAAACTGCCCATAATTTGTTTCTTTTGTTTCGTAAAGAGCGAAGTCTTCTGTTGTACCATGGAGGGGAAATAGATGATGTTTTGTGCCGTGAAAAGGGGACGTAGAGAGAAATGGAATTAAATATTTCACTGTAGAAAATAAGGATCAGATAAGGATAGGTTGGTAAAATCAAAAGAACATTTGCTAAGATAGGTGTTGATTTTGCGAAAATTAGCTTTATGGAAGTTGTAAGTTGTAAGAAGAGATTGCAGCTGTAGAAGTGGGCTGGGATGGAGAGTTATGGAAAAATGAGAGAGGAAGAGGGGGCGAAAGTTATCGACAGTTGATAGGATAAAGGGGCACAACGTTACTGTGGAGTTAATAGGATCACTAGTGAAAATAAGGTCTAGTTGCCTACCGATAGAATTAGGGACGTCACATGCTTGGCATAGGCTTGAGTCAGTTATGCTATCAATGAAAAGACATTCCTTGGATGAACTGGCTTTTGACGCGGTAAAAAATAAGTGATGGAATCCACTTTAGCAGGGGCAGATTAAAGTCACCAAAAATAAGGATATCGTCGATGGAATCACTTAGGTCAATTAGTTAGTCAATTGCTTTAATAGCAAGGATGTAGGATTCAGTAGGTTGAGCTGGGAGAATGTAGCAATACATAACGTACAGGGATCTATTGGGAAGTGTTATTTTAATTGCAACAAAGTCATTAACAGAAGAAGAGATAGCGATGAGAGAAGAGTTGAGGTTATTGTGAATGGCAAGTAGGACACCTCTACATGGAGAATCAACTTTAGGGATGGCAGGATCATGAAACACTCTCTCACTCGTTCCGATCGTCATCTCGGAAAACATTATAAGAAAATGGAAATAGCTCTGGCTCTTTATGTCGGATCAGATTGGTTTCTGTAAGAGCATAGACGTCGAAAGAGAGACCGTGTGATTTAAACAAGACAGCACGAGTTTTAGCACAAGCTTCATACGTTTTGGTAGTAAAATGTAAGAGGTAGTTTGTTGCGTGGAGGAGTAGGGGAGTGTAGATGAGATGCAGGCAAAGATGGTGAAAGAGACGTATATTTTTGTATATCTTTTTATTCCTTAGCCTAGAGAGCGCGTAACGGCATTCTGTGGTGTCTATATACTTTAGGGTCAATCTTACGTCAATCAAAAATAGGGACTGCGGCCCGTGAAACCGAGGAAGAAGGCGAGTTAGAAGCGGGATTTATGATATGCGAGCTGATAAAGTTTGGATATTTGGCTCCTGTTGTAAGGTCGAAATTGGGAAAACAGTTGTTATTATTCGTGGGAGGAGGTGTGGGTGGTTGGGCAGTGACGGTATCAGGGGCAGGGGTTAAATTAAATGAAACGCGTTGGGTCTTGGATGGAAGAGAGGCACTTGATGCTTTTTTGGAGACACGTGAAGGTGGTTGCTTAGGGATATAAACGGGAGGGGAAAAATTGGGAAAGATTTTGGTTTTAAGGCTCCAGTTGGGGTCAGGTTTAGAATGTGGATGGGTAATGGATCTGGGCGATTTATAATTATCTTTTGATGAGAGGTTGCTTCGTTTTTTTTCTACGTTTTTGTTGGTTGGTTTATCCGTCAATTTGGAGACGCGCATCTTTCCTAGCTTGAGGTTGGTGTTGGATGAGTTAACAAATAACCATTCGTATTTAGCCGGTAAATTAATTTTGAAATTCCGTTTATTTTTGTGGTGAGATGTTGGGAATATTGTGCATTGGCTGATGGTGATGCCATACCTCTTTTTGAAAAATTCGGAAATCTAAGCAACATCAGCATAATTTGGAGCACCTTTGATGAGTAGGGTGGTGAACATCTGATTCGTTGTGCGAAGTCGGTCTAGCCTGCCTTGCCACTCTGAAGGTGTCCACGTCGTGTTAAATTGTGTAACAAGTTTCCGTGGGGCGGCGACAGGAGGGGTTGGCGTTGGAGCAATTATATCACCATTCGATTTTTGGATCGATGGGCTGGTGCCAGGATTTGGAGGTTGAGTTGTCGGCACCGGAAGTGGCAATGATTCGGCTTTAGTTTGTAACAATTCAGCAAAAATTGAAGTATTGTAATTGTTGTGCGGTGCGGGATGGGTTGGAAGACCATCAATTTTGTGGGATACTATTCCAATGAGATTTTCTAAATCATTCAACACTGTTCTATTCGTGGTGAGTTCGTCATTAAGCTCACTGATTTAATCGAATATGATATTAAGCATGAACCCGTAATGATTTGGGAGTTGTTGATTGTTTGTTGCAGGTCCAAGATGGAGATTGGATGTGGATGATTGGAGATGAATATCGATGTCTTCCCGGAGAGAGTTGATGGAATTACATGTTTTCTTGTTTGAATCCATCATTGCGGAACCGATTGATATAAATTCACTTAAGACTGTATCGAGGTGGCGTTTGTATGCTTCTTCATTTCTAGATCTTGCACTTTCTAGCTCAATTAAACGCACAACTTGTTTTTCAATGCTATGAACAAAGTCTTCCGCACATCTTACACTTTGTTCAAAGATTGATAGTTTGTCCGTTATCAGTCTGAAGAGTGAGTTATGGTTGGATTCATTGGATTCACTGGGGCACTTGATTACAAGGAGCACATGTGAGATAGAAATACTGAAACACTCATCACAGAAGAATAGTAGATTTTTGGAGAACTCTTTAAGGAAGACCGTGCTTCTTTTATTTAGGCCGACACAAATAGCATGGAATATTTTGGCGCAGATCCCCTTACAGGCAACAAAGTCAGCATTATTAAGTTATTAAGTTAATGGAGCAGTTGGTTAATCCACAAGAAGACATGACGAAGACCAGGAAAACAAAAAGCAAATTGCGGAGAAAACAATGAAAAATGCAATAAACGCACTGTCGCGAAATGAACAGACTAGTAGGTCAACAATAAAAAAACAAAACAAACAAAAAAGGCACGTCAGCAATAACAATTATTGGGTAAGAAATTAGGTTACTAGATTGTTTTAACTAGAAAAAGCGAAATAGGAAATTCACAAATTATGGTGTAAAGTAAGAGGGCGACTGAATACAGCGGCGGTTTGAACTGAACTATATTCGAGGGGAGTTCAATATATTCTCTGTATCGATATGAAGGAAAATGCGAATTCAATTTAAATTGCTTTTATTTTTCAATATAATCTCTAACATCAATGCATTTGTTACATCTTGAGATAAGAAGCGTAGGATGTGGCGTTGATGGTTTCACCTTTTTTTTTGTACTCAATGAGCAAGATTCCCTTTGAGTCCCAAAAAACTGTGGCCATGAGCTTCCCGGCAGACGGAGTGACTTTGAACTTCTTCGGGGGGTCTGTTCCTTTTTTATGCCACTGCATGGACTCTTGTTTGCTTTCAGGGTCATAGTGGTGGACCCATGTTTCGTCCCCAGTAGCAATTCGATCCATAACACCGTCCGCGTTCTCACTACATATCTCCAAAACCTCTCTATAGCATGCGATTCTCACTTTTTTCTGAGGCGCTTTGAGCATTCTTGGCACCCACCTTGCACTGACCTTTGAAAGGTTAAGATGGTCATGAAGAATGGTGTGAGTGGTACCAATTGAAAGCTTGGTGATCTCTGCCATCATTTTCACCTTTATTCGGGCATCCTCAAGAACAAGTTTTTCGACTTCTTTGATGCTTTCTCCCGTACAAGCTGTAGCCGGGGCGCCGGAGCGGGGGTAGTCTTCAATGCTCTCTCTGCCTCTCTTGAACTCACTTGACCACTTTTGCACAGTTGATAATGAAGGTGCGGAACCCTGGTAAACAGCCACCATCTCTTCATGAATAGTTTTTTGACTTTTTCCTTGCTTAGTGAGAAATTTAATTACAACGCGATGCACAATTTTCACCATCATCGTCTCAGTTGTCATTATGATTCTGTTTAACTAGAGATAAAACGCGAATTAATAATCACATTTATATGAAATTTTACATGAATGCACTAAAATAATAGTATTACTTGATAAATAAGTCAATTTATATATACAACCACAGCTTCACCCCAATACGGAGAATATGTTGAACGCCCCTCGTAAAATTAATTGTTAAAAAATACTTTCTACTGTCCTTTCGTCATATGCGCCACTAGACTGAACAAATGTATATAGTTCATTTAAATTAATATTTCTTGTACCTCCGTTTTAATTGCATAATATAATTTCAACTTTTAATATGATTTACGAGAACTATAGTTATTCAAACCGTTTAACGTACATATTTGCTTTTCGCATGCGAATTGAATTAATATCACGTCATGCATGGTAGATATTGTAGAATTCTGCACACGATCGATGTCAGGAACACTGATTCCTCTATGATTTACTCAGTTTAAAAGGCCTACCATTTTCAATAGCAGAAAAACGATACTGAGATATTGATATTGCTATTCACGGACGTACTCGTATGTTACTTTCATCAGACAAATGAGCAACAAATACCCATATTCGCACTTTTGCGACCCAACTCACAGAAACGCTTAAATAATGTTGGCGATCACGGCTGTATAAAAAGACAAGGTAGTTGGCATAAAGAGCATACCGGAACCCTTCCAAGCCATAACCAAAGGTTTGCCGGAGATACTACATACAGCCACGAGGAAAGAATGGGAAACCGAAGCTTTGCCCGAAAATTGAAGGAAGGGAATGAACCCAAGAAAAGTAATCTGACGATATGTGGCAACTAGAAATGTATATGGTATACATTCTTCCGACTGCTGCTAAACTGAAGCTTAAATAATTCTGGATAGAGTGAAATAACATATTAATTCAAAGCCCGACATCAAGCAAAGAGGCTTTCAGGATACTCCTGCATGGACCATATCAACACCTTGCAGATCATCATTGAAAAATGCGTCCAGTACAGCTCTGCGCAACATTTGTTTTTCATTGATTTCGATAGGTCTTGGACATTCGGAATCGAGATTCTACATGCCGAGCTTTGACCTGGAAAACAAGTAGCAATAATAAAAGCTGGCTATGTTGGCGTTATGACTTACACAGGTGCACAATGTCAGAGGAATTTGACATTCGCAGTGGCTTGTGATAAGGTTGCATTTTGTCGGCAGTACTATTCCCTACAGTATTCGGTAATGTTATCCAGGTAGCTTTTTCTGCAGGAAATATAGGACCAAGGTGAAGTATGACATCATATCTTAAACATATAGCCTCTAACCTGGAGTCAAAGGCGAACAAATTAGGGATTAAAATCAATATTGCTAAAAAAAAAACCCAAGCCGACTGCAGAATTCGGACAGAAAAAGCTGAGTTCGACTGAGAGGGAACTCAAGTGCGTTGCAGAGCTCTGAACATGGTGGCGCGCAAGCGTTGTTGACATCCTATAACACATGAGTGGTCAGAGCACCTAACTTAAAGTCAAGAAACTACAAGGAAAACAAGGAAAACCCTTATTTGAATTCCAAATTTAGAAGTTCACTGCTCTAAGGCGGTGAGAAGCATTTGCATTGAGTTTTTAATTTTTTATGCTTATACGAGTATACTGTTATATACTTGGAAATTCAAATATCTTTGGCACACCTCGGATAAGCGAGTTATCAAGACATGAATATTTTGCAAAGAAATTGTATTCAGATCTATGTGTTATATCTATTACTAACAAAGTTTCCACGTCAGCTTTATCAAGAAGGTGGAGTAAAAACAAGTTAATATGTGAATCATTTTAAGTACTTGTTAACTTGTTTTGTCTTATTTGCATTTGTTTTTTTTTATATGTATGCTTTTCAGCACAATCAAACCATGCAGGTGCACTATAACAAATAATAGGTCTGGAATATTGCTTTAAATATTTAAATTACATTTTGCATGATTATACTAGATTTCCTATTCTCGTCCAACCAATAAATATGTATCTTCTCAGCAGGGAAAGAGGTTAGTATGGAGAAGATAACAAGGTTATTTGTGTAATTTTTTTAGGGTTATCTACATCTTCCGCTTTAAGAAATGCTTTTCAATTTCTTTTAGTGAATCTTGAAGGTGGTTAGATCGTTAGAAGTGGAAAACTCAATATCAAATAAATATATGTAACTCTGTGCGTATCTCTATTAAAAGAAGGAAAATTAGATACGTGTTAATAGAAGGGTGCTAGTTCTTACACTGAGCCTTGAGTTACACCGAAAGAATCCTTACGATTGTAGTAATTAGCGTGTAGTAAGTTTACGATTTGGAAATATACACATCTTCTACTTTGATGTTCTAATCTGAAGGTCGTCGAAATCCCGCCGACATATTAAGTCCAAAAGAGGCTGATGAAACTCAATTACATTCACAAAAGAGTACCTTTTTTGCCAAATTTTCTCAAAAATGTGGACGGAGCTCGCTTTACAGTCGAGGGCCAACTTTACAGGACAATGATCAGTAAATATTTCTTTGATAACATGGACGACATTGATCCGAACGGTATGTGGATTTTTTGTTCTCTTTTTTGTAATCGGTCCGCGCTCAAGGGATTAAAATGTATCTACTCCTTAAAATGATTGTATACAACGCGGACGAAGGAAAATTAAGGATGAAGAAATAAGAGTTACAGATGTATTTACATTAGTCCTATGTCGTTTTCGTTTGGGCTGACGTAAAACCATTACCCCTTATTTTTTCAGAACCAAAATCTCGCTTCTCGTTTTCATTTGAGAATCATAATTTCTCTCCTCGATTTTATGTCAAAATGTATAAACGTCAAATAGTATTGCGTGTCAAACTAGATTTCTGTTTCCCTACAATCAGCTGTGTTTGGCCAATTTATTATTCTGAGTGTTCAAATTGATTCGCAAGCAAATATATATAAAATATAAAAATCCGAAGAAGTTCCTAGTGTTCCATTTAAATAAAAATCAGGGTAGACAACAAAAAAACACTTTAACAGCACAAACGAAAACGCTATTAAATGTTTGCAAGTTATAATGACTAGGAAATAGAGAGGGTATTCCATAAGCGAGTTTTACGGGCTAGGAACGTGAACTTGAGAGTATGCTTATGAGCATTCATAGCGTAGCGGGTGTCACGGTTGCAGGTTTGATGAGGCGAAATGCTGCTGGCCATTTCAAGGGAGCACTACTGGTGAATTTCCACAGATATGGAAGTCTTCTTTCATAACACAGATACACAAAAAGTGAGTAAAGAGCGAAATTTCTAATTAAACTTTCACATATACCCAAACTCCTCGAAAGCATTTTATACGAAGCATTAAGCTTCAAGTGCAAATCTCTTATTTCCCGTAATCAACACGGCTTTCTGAAAGGTAGATCAACTACCACTAACCTCTTCGAATTCCTGTCCTCTTATCTCTCAGCCTTAGAAAGTGGTAAAGAAGTTGACATTATAGCAACTGATTTCAGAAAGGTTTTTGACAAGAAATCTCACAAACTAATACTGTTCAAATTGTCCGTATTGGGCTTTGAACCCATTTTGCTAAAATGGATATCTTCTTACCTGGATAATCGTTTTTATATTGTTCAATTCAGGTCTGCCCTATCGGCCCCTTTCTTGGCCACTTCAGATGTTCCTCAAGGCAGTTACTGAAGTCCACTCCTCTTCATTCTAACTATTAACGATCGTCAAAGGGTCATTCAACACTCAGCATTTTCTCTCTATGACGATACCAAATGTTTTAAACCCATTTCCGCACAACATGACTCCAGCCTCCTTTAAATAAATCTAAATATTTTTTCCACCTGGTGCATCAAGAACTGCTTAGAACTCAATGTCTCCAAATGTCAATCGATTACCTTCTCACGTAAGTGCAAGAAGTCTCCTCAACGAATTTGCCATCACCACAGCCAGCCTATATCCCTTGTTGGACGCAGCTGAAATTCTTTTCATTCACCGTCTTCTCTCAGGCTCCGTCGATTGCACGTCTCTTTACAACTCCATTTTCTTTTACACTAACCCTCCTAATCTACGTCGCCATCGTCTCCTTTATCTACCAAACCACCGCACTATATATGGCTCTAAAGAACCAATCTCCCGTATGCTGCGTAAGGTAAACTCCAACTTTTCCGTTTTCGATTTTAATCGCAGCACTCTCTCCCTCAAATCCGATCTCCATCACCATCCCTAGTGATAGAGCTAGATATCGCTAAACCTTAATTTTTCTTTTAGTTTTTAAGTTCTAGCCCCCTCCAAAATTAGCGATAAAACAAAGTGAGACAGAATTTCGCTGCATGTCATATTGTCCATAAAACCATTGACTTACTGAGGACTTAATTTAACGAAAATAACGTTGAGATATGGCCTTATGTCACTTTATGAAGCGTCATAAAGCCATATTTCGAAATATTTTGAAATATGGCCTTATGTCACATCACCGAATTGATCTACATAACTGGATTACTTCTTGTTGTACTATATGAGTACGAGTAAGTCGCAAACTATTCAGACCATGGGAGCCAATTGTGGGATTAATTTCTCAATCTGTACACCATTAGGTGAAGGTAGACTATTTTATGGGAAAGTAGTCTTGTGGCATCTTATTGTTGAGATAAAATATCATATATAAAATATCTCAAACTGTCGGAAGCTTTTTTAATGTTGGACACGTAGTTCACAAGGTGCTAATGTGATTACATATCACATCCTTATCGAAAACCATTCTATGCTCTCTAAAGTGTTTCAAATTAATTCTTTCATTTCCTTGCCTTTGAAAGTAGGGCAATGAACTTTTTCTTTGTCTGAATACTCCAAACCTCCTCTTTTAATTTGTGTAGATAATTTTCCTAACTTTGTAACCATTTAAAAGCTTGGGTGGAATCCCGAAAGTTATCTGATCATTTCTGTGACAGTGAGAGGTTTCCAAAGTTTTTTTTTAGAATTTCTTTCTTTTTCTATTTCGTTTGGAAGATTTAAAATCGTAGCTTTCTCCGCATCTAGAGCTGCATTTTATTTAAACTGATTGGTTTATGATCAAATTCTTCACTGAATGATGTTTAGAGTTTCGGCAGGTTACAGCTTCCTAAGTGAAATTGTAGTTTTTGACGAGATTGCACTTTGGAGTAGTCTCACAACTTGCAGAGTTAAAAATTATTCGTCGCTGTCATATTGGTCTCCGAGACTGTTTTCTAGTTCACGTTTTCGATTTTATTTATAACGTTGCCATCCCCATTCATGTTAGTGAATATCTATGTATAAAACTTATCTGGTTCTTAGTTAACTGTTAGACCGGTTCTTTGGTCTTGTAGATATTTATATCTCGAATTTTTGGCATTGCATGTATCCTAAAGACCGCCCATTTAATTTTACTATCAAATATAGGTAGATATCATTAAACTTCGTTAAAACAAATTCAAGTCCTGCCACCTTGCTGCTATTAATCACATTGATTATGTGTTAAAGTATTACTTCTATATAGTATATACGAGTATTACCTCTGAACATAAAAATCTTTATGCGAAGGCCTCTTATTTCTGCCGCTTGGAATCGTTGAAAGTTCGTAGGCTTACCCTATCTACAATATATACAAAATTATTAACAGCACAATTGGTCAAACTCAAACCGGCAGTGTAAAACTGATAATTTCAGACAGAACAAAAGGAACTAGTACTTCGTCTCCTTCGAATTGAAATAAATGCAACAAAAAACTTACAATAGAGACCGATACCTCTATAAATGCATCAACTTCCAAGACAGCAACTACGCTCGCTGTCCATACCGTGGATCGTAACGTCAATTGGACTAATTCCGAGAGAGTGACTCAGGCCCAAACACATTATGTGAAGACACATTAAGCATGTGTCGGATGAGTTCCCAATGCATTCCTGCAGCATGGTTGACACCCCAGTCGCCGAGAGTAATTCACTGCAATCTTTTGGGTACATCAAACCGAGATTGTTGAAACGCAGGCGCTAGGAAATGTGCTCTAGAAATTACCACTACACTACCCGAAGAAAAGAGTGCCAAAGTGAAGAGTATGCGATCCTAAGATCATGGTAAGGCATGGGAGACAGCCTCAAAAGTCACCCATTCATATACTCATGGTCAGTCAGGCTGCAATGAAAGCATTCTGCTCAAACTCGTTTGACTCCAAATCGGTGCTACACTGGGTCAATACTAAAAAAAAAAGTTAAATTCTGGTAATTTGCAGCCTTTCTGCGGTACTCCGTATTTAGCAATAAATTCAACGATCAAAAGTTTGGGGGCGGGACAAAGTGTGTCTATTCTATCGGGAGAATATCACGACCCTTCGACAGGTTAAAACAGCTATGAAACCCTTCCAAAATCAATACAAATTATCTCTTAACTTCAAAAGAGACTTTATTAGAAAACTGATCATCTTTCTGACTGTAAACTGCAACTTCCGATATCACTTACTCAAACAAAACACATACTCGTACAATGAATGCGTAGCTCTATGCGCCATAAGCAGATATTATTTTCTCGGAAAACTCTCAGTGAGTAGTGACTGAAGAACTGTAAAGTATATCCACCAGACTAATTCTCAAATTCATTAACCCTTTATGTTCCAGCGTAATGCATTTGTCATAGAGAACAAGGTTTTCAAAAACGTACATTTAATTATTCTATGCAACAAAATGAACCCTATTTTTTTCTGGTATTATACTACTCGTATTATATTCTGTAAGTTGCGATTTATTTGTTACTTTTTCAGGGACGTTATACAGTTTAGCATAATAGAAAAATAAAAAAGGAAACAATAGTCAAAAAAAGCTGCATGACAATGTAAAGATATTTTTGTTGACTAGTTACGAGTTCGCAAGTTCGAATATTCGTTGCTTAGTTAGGTGATCGTTTTTAAAGGTGTGACACATTTGTCACGCTCTGGGGTCTTCCATATTTTTTTTTATTTTTTTTACGCTTGTTATGATTGTACGGCTGTTTTCATTTGGGAGAGGAGCTGGATTTTTTAGACGAATTGACATCGGATGACGACGAGCTCATAGCGTTATTTATTGAACCACCTGAAAATGATGATAAGTGGAATGGTGCAAATGACGGTGAAAGAATGCTAATGGTCGCCGAGTTCAAATGATTGAAGAAGTAGAGGGCAAAAAACTTGTTGAAATTACCAATGAATGGATATTGGTGGAAATAAAAGGATCTGATAAAAACAGCATCCTATTGGCGCCGAGCACTTTGAAAGTAGATATTTGATGTCTGAATCAGATCAAAAGAAGCCCGACCTTCGCAACATTCCTGCAAGCAAAGAAACTTTAAAACTTCACTGGTGCCAAGGTAATGCATCAGATCTTATCCCAATCTTTCCTGCGAGCAATTATGGATACCGTTCAGATAAAGTTTATTGATGATAAGATGATTGAGAATTCTTGCAACTAATCTACAAAGTATGCCATATCACTCGGTAAACTAAATCCAAACATAACTATTGATGAAATAAGAATTTTCATTGGCATTCTCTTGGTTAGTGGCTATAATTATCACACGAGTGTTCGATCTATGTGGTCAACTGACGATGATCTTTGAAATGGAATAGTTGTTAATGCAATGCGAAGAAATAAATTTCAGGAAATCTTGCAGTTTCTTTATTTTGCGGACAATTCCGATAAGATCTCGACAGGTAAGATGTGGAAACTTCGGCCAATCACTGACCATCTCAAGTCGAATATAATAAGGCATTTTCATCCTGAGCAAAGCCTTTAGTATGACGAAATCATGATTGTATATTATGGTCGCCATGGATGTAGGCAGTTCATCAAATGGAAACCACTTTGATTCGGCCATAAAGTGTGGTCACTTAACATCCAAGTTGACTACCTTATAAATTTTGAGATATACCAGGGCAAGAATCCTCGATTGAACTTGAAAATGTGCCGCTTCTCTGATAAACATGATAGATGATCTTAAATCACATGTACTTCCGTTTACGTTCTATTTTGATAATTCGTTTACTAGCTTTCCACTTTTGCCCTATCTAAAAAAATCCGTGCATATAGTGAAATAGGAACGATTCGTGAAAAACGTATCCCAAATGGCTACCCGACTTAATCGAAAGAGAAAATGTCCAAAAATATTCGTGTGTATGCAGAGTCTGAAAAAATTAATGGAAAATACATTCGTCTTACACACTGGGTGGATAATTCTGTCGTTGAAATTGATCCACATCATTCGGCATGGATCCAACGTCAAAAGTTTTTCGTTATTCGAAAGAACAAAGAAAAAGAATTGCAGTCGATCGCCCATAACTGATACAATAAATACATGTGAGGAGTAGACCGGATAGATCAAAACATAAGCCTCTACCGAATTGGCAACAGAGTTAAAAAATGGTGGAACAGCATCCATTCACAGATGTAGCTGTGCTTGGAAAATACTGCGTGTTAATTCCCCGGAAATGAATCAACTTGAATTTAGACGACAAATTGCTCTCTTTTATTGCAAACATTATGGAAAAACACCGAAAGCTTCTGGGCCAACTCGTGAGAGAACTGAGGAAGATACGGCAACTGAAACTCTACGGTTCAATAACACCGGACATTACATTGGTCCATGCGAAAAAGAAAGAAGGTACGCTGGTACAACCAGTACTCGTGCATATAGTGCAATGTTGGTCTCTGTGTTTACTGTTTTTCCACATACCATTCAAAATAAAAGCTTACAATTTATACACATTGAGCTTTAAACCATTAATTTACTTTATTTTTAAAAGCGTAGCAATAATGTTAGATCCCCTCCAGGGTAATCCCTCGCAAAAAAAGTTGCCAACAAACAATTTCTCCCATTATTTGGGTATTTCTGAATTGATTTATAACAAAAAAACAAACAAAGACAACTTCTAGGACATAAAAGAAAGTTGAGGCTTATCTTACATCTTTAACTGACTTTGTGACACAATAGATCTTTTAGGTCGCAATGCACACCGCAATTGGAGGTAATTATCAGATTCAGTTCTCATGCATTACAATTTGTTATGATCATCTCCGCGGATGTGTCCCGTCCTTTCTAAAGTTTTTGAACGCATTCAAACGCCAAGTTCTAAAAACGTATTCAAATAAAAAAGAATACACGAGTACTCGAATATCGTGTAATTGAGGTAGTTATCTTTTTGTCACACTCAAATATCTCTGTTACGTATGTTGCCTATTGAAGAAATTCGTATACTCGTATCTACATATAATACAATGACATACGAATTTATTGTTAAGATTTGTACGCTTTATAAAGGGTGATTCATGTATTTACTTAGACTCCGCTATCAAATCCGACAACGACAACAGCATGGAAATCATGCGAAGAAATACTCTTGCTATTATCTGCTTTTTTCAACTCAGAAGGCTATTGACTAGTAAAGTACTCACTCGATAAAACAAAAAGACATTATATACTGATCATTCCAGTTTTTTAGGTGATTGTCGATCCCGTTTGCATCCATGCAGAATAGAGGAGACGTTTCAACAGCAAATTATACAGACTATACAGCTATACTAACCTCGTCGGAAATGATCCGATTATCCAGCTTAGATCCCTAGCTCACTTTTTGACTTCAACTCAGAGAGACAACGCAGTAGGGACGACCTCATCTTAGGTGGCGCAGGTAGGGGATCTCCCAATTCGCAACCCATCAAAAATTGCGCCGACCTGTGACTTTCTTAGGATTCCTGTGATCCGTTGGATTTAGATGTTGAAGTTTCTAATCCATCGTTAAAATCCTTCGGAAACCTGCAGAAGACAACTCTGACTTCTCTGATCTATGGCGAATAGGTACATTTGAATATTGATGAATATGTCGACTTACGACTGCAATTTTATTAGGAGCTCGCACTTTACGTGGGTGCTGACCCTTCCGGGTATCCAAGTGAGTATGGTTCTCCTCAGATCTCTGCTCAAATTCGCTTATATAGTCTCGTCTTAAAACCGAAAAATTACTAAATGTTGACACTGGTGGCTCGTTGTTTTTGGAATTTTTTTTAAGCTAATCAAACATTTGCGTAGCTGATGTGTACGATGTCAAGGTTAAAATTGTGTAGAATAAGACTTGTCAAAATGTGACAATAGGCAGGTATAAAGTTTGTCAAAAAACAATATTAAGGTTGCTATGCATGTGTACACGTTTATTAAAATCACCTTTTACTTTCTAATTTGTAGTATGTTTTCTTATTCATAAATTATTTATAAGCACATACCATGGCGTTGACGGCCATTGGAGAAGAACATTAAACGATGAACTATACGAACTGTACAGCAATATCGACCAAGACAGAAAACTGCGCACAAGTTGCCTGAGGAGGCTAGAAGATGTAGAGTGAATGGACACTAATGCTCCGGCCCGAAGAGTCTTCGAATCTAGAATCAGTAGAGGAAAACCTCACTTTAGGTGGCGCGCACAAGTAAATGGTGACCTCAACCGACTTATAGTATGCAACTGGAGGCAGTTAGCTAAATACCGAGCTAATGCGAGAGGCTTGTTAGCTGATGCCCAGGTTCTCCCGGAACTGTAGTGCCACCTTAGTAAATGAGTAATGAGTAGGGACCCGAGTCCTGGAAAGAGTGGGACCAAATAGAACCGAAAGGATGCGCTTCATCAAAAACAGACGAGGAGTCATGCACATTTCTTCAAACTGAATTCATCTCGATATTTTTCTTTAACCTAGTATAACCAAAACGCATTCAATTAATTTCTCTTCCATATTTAAAAAAAAAAAGTATTGTTCTTTTTAATGTGTTTATCTGTTTCACACGTTCTACTCGTATTAGTTCACTGAATAAAATATAAATTTAAGAAAATTTATTTTCCAAACTCCAAAAAGTTGCTATAATACGCTGTATTTCCACTTGCTAGATTTTCATCTCATCTAACTGTTCAGTTGTTGCTTACCATTTAACAACCCTGAGCCCTCAAATTGGGATCGAACGACAGCTGTCACATTATTCTGTGCACACTTATCTGCTGGTCGTTTTTTTTTCCGCAATATCGGAAATTATTTTTCTTCTTTCCCGAAAAACTAAATAAAACCGATTCGAAATGACTAACGCATGGAGAGCCGCTGGTTTAACGTGAGTACATTTGTGTGAAAAATAATAATTGCACACAAATTCCGAAAAAAAAAACCTCAATTACGTAACTCTCACTCTGCCTACAGCTACATCCAGTACTCGAACATTTGTGCTAAGGTTCTGCGCCAGGGCCTGAAGGCAGATCTCCGCGCTGATGCTGCTAAGAGGCAACAAAGTCATGTCCGATTCACCCCGTGGGCAAATGGCAAACCAGCTCGTAAGTACTTAATCCCAAACCGCTGCCTCACAATGCTGCAAAAATTAAAAATCTTCCCTCGGACGGACCATTCTTTCTGAGTCCACATTTTTGCAGTATTCCTTTGCATAGAGTGAAGAATTTCCAATTCATTATACAATTTCTTACGTAAAATTTCCAGATGAAAAGTAAATTTAGCTCTTTAGCCTGAATAGTTGGCCTAAAGTCTGTACATCTCCAGAGCCGTAAGTCGAGTGTATCCCCTCTGAAAAAAAAAAAAAAATTCAATAACAGCTCGGGAAGTCGTAGAGTTTAAGTTGTTTTCCAGTTTCCCATACTAAATATCGAGATTGCAACCTCGTCTATGTTGTTTGACTAAAATGATTGTTTCGTCGTCGGAACTAATTTGCAATTTTTTTTTTTTTTTTGTTTTGTTTCCTTTCAGCACGGACCGCCCAGCAGGAAGCCCAGAATTGAATGAATTAACTTTTTTTTCCCTACTCAATAAACAAAGCTAATAAATACGAATGTCCGATGTTTTCATTTAATCATGTTGATCACGCGTCGATATTTTTCATTCTGTATAGAGATACGAATACCACTTTGTTGTGGGGATGGTACTGTGTCTCGACTTCCTAGGAAGTGGCCGTCTACCAGATGCACAATACATAGGTTTTTTGATGAGTAAATCGATTATTAAAGTGGTGTCGCGCACGTGAACTGGGAGGGGTATCGAAACATGTGTTTGGATTAAACAAATGCGATTTTAATTGTTTGATTCTGAATGGTGTTGGGTAAGTCACTAAACGGGTTTTGCAAAAAGATACAGTGAGATGTGAATACACTCTGAATCAGTCAATATTCATTGAAGGATAACGGTGCACGCACCTTTGAAAAGTTCTTGCTTTGTTGCTTCGTAAAGGCTTTAATCACCTGGCCCAACATGTTAATATCATGGCAGATAAATAATCGTTGCAATTATAAAGAGTCACCAATCCCTCGTGAAAAGTATCAGATTTGCCTGTATACTCTTCTGTAAACATTGCAGGACGATAATCGGGGGCAACGTAATATTAAACATGTACGGGCGACAGTTTCTAACTACTTCAAGTACTGAAAAGCATTGACATCAATGCCAAGAAACTATCAGGAGTGCCGCAACTGAGGTAGGGGAACAAGTCGACCACCAACTGACACTGCATATAGAAGAATGTAAGCAGCACGTGAGCTCTACGCTCAAAGAGGTGGTGAGGAAATCGACTTTTTTTTACCAAGAATGTACGTGTCAAGGCAACAACACTCGGATACAAGCCTGTGGATATGAACAAGGAAACATAGTAAAGTCACAGTCGTTACTGAGTACTATATATGGAAAACCACTTCTGCAGACTATTAAACGGCGAGAACAACCAAAATTCCGCTGTCAGGCAGAATGAACCATTCAACTTGGATGATCCACCGTCTACCCAATGATCAAATTTAAGTGAAGTTAGCAATAGCCAAGCTTAAGAACAACAAGACGGTTGGACCGCAGGGCACGAGATGCGTTGGTAAAGAGCATGCACCATAGATGAACTAACTTAAATGGCAAACTCTACTAATACTTTTGCAAACCCTTAAACTTCGCACAGACACACTGTAAGTGAATTACCGACACATTGAACAAGCCTGTAAACTGCTAGAATGAGAACGATTTACACATAAAGTTCACTACGTGTGTGTAATGTGGATGACCTTTTTTTGAGAGAAATTGATGACAATTCACACGTATTCACAGGGATAGAGGCGATCAGTGGAAAGCGGGTTTTGGATTTCCAATATCTGACAAGTTTGCCATCTATGTTAGTTCATCTAATCATCCGAAACCTTTGATGTGAAAAAGGAATTTAGGTAAGGTGATGTCATGTAACTTCAACATCATGATACTCAAAAAATTGTGCGAAACTCGGCCACCACTAGGCGCAAAATGTTCCAAAAGTTTTTAACCATTTGCGTACACTGATGACATGATGAACTCATGTGAATGAGGGCAAAACTTAGTATGATACATATATGCTCTCAATGAGAAGGAACACACAACGATTCGACGAATCGGACAGAACGTCACAAAAGACAGCTATAACTATGGGGTAGTCAGGGACTTTGTATACCTCGCGTCCGTTGTTAAATCTGACAATGACATTTCTCGAGTGATTTTGTTAGTCAGAGACTGCACTAACTGGGCCTATTTGTTAAGGCCCAGGCCCCACCTGAACTGTAACGTATTTTACTTATGTACAATATATCAAATGTTGGACAAAGTCCATGGAGTAAAATAACCACTGAGTCCAAGCATCTTTCTTTCGCTCTATCCAATTTCCCAAAAAGCATGCTTCGGCATTTTAAGGATATTTATACACTTCTGAGTGTTAAGTTGTTAAAAATAAAAACAACTACGCAGCTGTATGGCTTTTCGAATTCAGAAAATTTGGTTCGTCTCCAGTGAGCATTCAATTGAGGAAGGCAATTGAAGTTATTGGGCACAATCTACTGGAACCAGAAGCACTGCCGAAGGCAATATCATCATTAGAAATACAACAAAGCGGTATATCCTTAAAATGTTTACATACAGCTCAGGCAAAAAAGAAAGAAAGGTACCGATATATGTACGGCATTCCATAAGCGAATTGTAAGACTTAGGAAAGAAACATGTACGTCCGAATGAGTGCTTGAGGGTAAACTGATGAAAATTCATAGCGAGGCGGATGTTACGGTTGTAGGTTTGAAGTGGCAGAATGCTACTGGCAATTTCTATGGAGCACTGGTGGTGAACGGTTTTTAATCTAAAATCTAAATATTGAGAGCAGATCAAAGGGGAAAGTATTTCTTACATCGCTTGAGGAAAACTAGATATTTCGCTGCAATTTTGATAACATCAACAACCTAGGTTGTCATTGACCCACATATGATGGACAGATTTTCGGCTTCGAGAATGCAAGTGTTATTTATGGATAATGGCTGGGTGTTTAAATTTCGATTTAGCAAACAGCATTGTGTTTTGGAAGCATTAAATTCTATGCTCTTGGTGGTTCCTCAATTAGTTATGATATTACAATAATATCGGAATTCAATGAACCTAACATACTGTAAAATGTTTGTGTGGGTACAAATGATAGAACTTATTCTTTTCAATACAAATCGCTTTATTCAGTACAGTTACAATTCACTATTTAATACTTTTCTTATCTTTTACTTAAACCACTTAATCACTTCTCCTAATTAACACTTCAAATTACACTTTAGAACTGATTTGCATACCTTTGGGATGCTGGTATTTATACTCGAATGACATACTTCGAGAACAATCCTCGCCATCCAGCGTCCCATACAATTTCCAATTTGCTAGAAAATTCGATTCCACTCTCCAGTCGAGACTTTGTTATTCCAGTATCGAAATCTTCTGGTCTTCGACATTTTCTGCTAAATGTCGCTGCTCACATTTAAGTGGTTATCACATTGCTCCCTCCCTACAGTTCTTCGTCCCGAACAACTTCGTCATTCAGCATCCCGTTGAAATGACACATTCTATCCAAATGGACCACTTTCAATTTTCCTCGATCCCCACGCTGGATCCGGTAGACAACGTCATTAATGCGGGTTATCACCTTGTACGGACCTTCCCAGTCCTGTTGCAATTTTGGTGATTTGCCTTTCTTACGCTGAGGATTATACAGCCAAACCAGATCTCCTTCGTTGAAACCGGAAGATTTCGCCTTGATATCGTACCTAGTTTTCATGCGGCTGCTTGCTAGCTTCATCTTTTCTCTGGTGTCTTCATGCAATTTACGAATCCTGCTGCGTAAGTCATTCACGTACTCGTTCACCTCTTTGGGCTCCGTCGGTGGGGATCCGAATTTTACTTCACTTGGCAACCGAATTGTTTGACCAAATAAGATCTCGGATGGTGTGTGCCCCGTTGAGCTATGGACCGCGTTTCGGTAGGCCATTAAGAAGAGGGGTATGTGTCGATCCAATCCCGCTGGCAGTTGCTGACAACCTTAGATAGATGCTCATTCAAGGTCCGATTGAATCGCTCGACCATTCCATCAGATTGAGGGTGTAGTGGCGTTGTCCTTGTCTTTCTTATTCCCAAATATTGGCATATTTCCTGGAAGACTTTTGATTCAAAGTTTCGCCCTTGATCAGAGTGCAGCTCCATTGGGACCCCAAATCTGCTCACCCAGTTGTTGACTATCTGTTCGGCTACGGTCTTAGCCTCTTGATTTGGGATGGCAAATACTTCCGGCCACTTACTGAAGTAATCCATGACTACGAGAGTATATCGGTTTCTATTAAAGGTTTCGGGAAACGGCCCAGCGATGTCGATGGCTATTCGTTCGAAAGGTGTTCCGACATTGTATTGTTGCATTTGTCCACGTGGCTTTGCTTTGGACCCTTGGTAGCCGCACACCTTATGCACTTTTTGCACCAATTCTCGACATCTTGTTTAGCGCTTAGCCAATAGAAACGTTCCCTTACCTTTTCCAACGTCTTGTTTATTCCCAAATGGCCTCCTGAGATTCCGTCATGTATTTCATGGAGTACTTGGCTGACTCTGGAACGTGGCACTATTAGCTGCATACGATATGTTTTCCCATCTGCACTTTCCCATTTTCTCTTCAGCAATCCATCTTGCACAAAAAGCGAGTCCCACTGTGCCCAGTATGCCTTCAGAATTTGGCTCCGATCTGATATCTACTGCCAGCTTGGTCTTTCCTCGTGTTCCTTCCAGGCCAATATTGGTTCGATGTCATTGTCTGCCTGTTGGGAGGAACGGATTTCGTCTATACTCCAACCCTCTATTGGCTCAGTCCTGATCATTTGGATAGTGGCCTGTTCTTTCGCTCCTTTACCACTGACTACTTCTGCTGGGAGGATTTCGTTGCATTGTTTTACCTGTGAGACTGGGATAATTACCCTGGAGCCGACTCCTGCTACAGACTTCTGCCCCGCGAAGTAAGCATTTCCTAACTGATGGCTTCTGGAAATTTGACCGGTTTCTTGGTAACCGTTTCTGCCGGTTTTTCTTTCTATTTGCCTGTAACCCCAGATACTATTTTCCTGACGAAATGCATTCCTTTGGAAGCCTGATTGGATGCTTCCATCGCCAGAGCGAAGGCAAGTGCTTCAGCAAGGGTTCTTTTCCCGGCCATCCTTACTGCTGATTGTAGCTTCAAATCTGCAATTCCCCCGATGAATGCGTCCTTTGCCATTTCGTTGATTATTTCTTGGCCTGCGGTGGGATATGACAAATGTGCCAGTCTACTCACGTCTGCTTGGAGCTGTTGCAGTGTTTCTCCCCGTTGCTGCATACGGCCTTGCAATTGAACCTTGTAAACTTCCCGCATGTGGCTATCCCCAAACCGTTTCTCGATAGCCTGCACTAAAGCCACATAATCTTTATGCTTTTCGATGTCTACTGTTTGCAACAATTCTGCTGCAGGACGGTGCAAGGCCATTGTTAGGGCAAAGCACTTTTCCTCATTGTCCCAGTCGTTTGCACAGGCAGCCATTTCAAACTGCTTCTTATAAGTAGACCATGAGGTCTGACCATCGAATGAGGGAGGTTTCAAATCTTTTCTCCTTGGACCACTTAAAGAACATTCTCGCTGTTTCTGTTTTCGCACTGTGTCGAGCTCTTTTGCCAGTTGCTCAACTTTGTTGTCCATTTGTTCGAATTTTTCGCCAACATTCTTCTCTATTCTTTCAAATTTGTTATCTATTTCTTCGAACTTTTGGTGTAGAACGTTATTTTGTTCTTCCAGTTTTTGTTCTAGACTATTCTTTTGGTCGTCGAATTTTTGTTCAATGCTGCTCTTCTGTTCGTCCATTTTTTGTTCCAGACTGTTCTTCTGTTCTTCCAGATTTTTCTTTTGTTGGTCGAGACTGTTCTTCTGTTCGTCCATTTTTTTGTTTTGCTCGTCCATTTTTTTGTTTTGTTCGTCCATTTTTAATAAGAGGAGTTGCATCATTGCAGCCATGTCATTGCCAGTACTTGTCTGTTCATCCTCGTCAACATCAAAGGAATATGCATCAGGATCATGTCCCTCGTTGTTCAAAACCTCCTGAAGTCGGAGCACCAGGTCACTTTTTCCTCCACTGGCGCTGAGGCTTCTCTTGTTCAACTCGGATTTGAGTTGGACGAGGGTCAACTGCAATAGTTTTCGACCCATTCTAGCTTTTTCAAATAGTCAGAAAACACAGTTTTTTTTTTTCTTTTTTTTTACACACAATAAGTCCTATCCCACTTCTGACACCAATGTAAAATATTTGTGTGGGTACAAATGATAGAACTTATTCTTTTCAATACAAATCGCTTTATTCAGTACAGTTACAATTCACTATTTAATTCTTTCTCTCAGTACAATCCAATTTCTCAACCACTTATACTTTTCTTATCTTTTACTTAAACCACTTAATCACTTCTCCTAATTAACACTTCAAATTACACTTTAGAACTGATTTGCATACCTTTGGGATGCTGGTATTTATACTCGAATGAAATACTTCGAGAACAATCCTCGCCTACCAGCGTCCCATACAATTTCCAATTTGCTAGAATATTCGATTTCACTCTCCAGTCATCAATGGTCGAGACTTTGTTATTCAAATATCGAAATCTTCTGGTCTTCGAGTATCGACATCTTCTGCTTTGTAAATCTAGATGTCGCTGCTCACATTTAAGTGGTTATCACAGTACGCTGCTGTTCCCGTGAGTCCGGGAACGAATATGAAGAGCAAAAAATATATGCACATATTTGATTAGAAATATCAAACAGAGGATCATTGATAAAAATTAAAAAAGAGTATCGGAGTATTTATTTTGTGGATATCAGACTTGAAATCATCCAAGACAGCTTGAATTGAACGTTCTTAACCATTGAGGAAGAGATTCGTCGATTCCAAACTCTGTCAAACGCATTAGAAATATCAACTGCAATTATCTTGCTTTCACCAAGTTTGTGTAAAATTTAGTTCTACTTTTCGGTGAGACGTACAATGGGTCTTTAGGAGGAGAGAGAATAAGACTAGCCTTTTTTTAGGGACTGGTTGGACAAGGAATACCTCTTCGGATGATATATGAGAGATATGCGATCTGAACCAGTGGATTTATATGTATACATACATATATTATGGTCTTTAAGTACTCTTGCTACTCTTGTACAAGAGTGTGAAAGAAGGCTCGCTGAAGATTCGACGCACTCAAGTGTGCGCGGAGACATGATACAATCTGAGTTTCAGTTTTACTGCTTATATAAACGTTGAAAGCATCTGGTTTACGTCTCGTCTATCATCAGCCAAGCGAGTGTTTTGAATGCTAATCGCTGTGAGCGATTCATGCAGTAAACTGTAGCTGAAAGGTCTAAGGTGATGAAGAGCCACACCACGTTCTGTTCAGAAAGTATCCGACCATAATTTTTATTGGCAAAGTGCGCATGTTCAACTGGTATTGACTTACCCTTATGTCCGAAATGAACATATCTCGTTGAGTTAGCGGTAGAGAAAATTACTCTACGGAGAGTATTTTGTACAGATTCGCCAACTGTTTTCTCGTGTATAAAGGTGCAAAATTCGTCAATTAGTAAAAGCTTGAATGATCTACACTTGCTGATTGATCTAATACCACCATGTCCTGCACTATCATTGTTCTCATGAAACGGCTATATGGAAAACACGAAAACAATTTTGTAACCTTTGATTCCGTCTAAAGATGAGGGCGGTTCGTCAAAGATGTGCTCATTGTCAGCATGATTTGTTCGGGCATTCACCCATGCAAGGGTCGACTATTTTGGGCCTATGGTTGGCACGGTTGGGAAACGAGCCGAAAAGCAGTGGGGTGTGCTGTTTACATATCTGATTTCGACCAGATCTTCCGACTCTCATAGGCGAAAGGCAGGCACCTTTTTTTAGCTTCTTTTTGATTTTGTCCACCGATGACTTGGCCACTCCCGCTATTGCTGTTATCTGTCTTTGAATATATTCGGCTGGCAATCTTGATCTCCGAAATATTTCCTGTCGAAGTCTTCTTTTCTTCCCATTGCTCAGAAGGCCTCCACCGAAATAAGCCGATAAAATATGGAAAATACAAATTTAGTGCACACTTATTTTTAAATAAGCGAAACACGTGCTCTGAAAAATTTGCCGAAAAAATAAGGAATGCAAACGCAAGTTTTCCCTTTTTTCAACGAAATTTCTCTCTGGGAACGATACACTTTCCCCAACGTCCCTGCCATATCTGTAAACTATCTATAAAACATGAATCTGTTTAAAATAGTCATGTAGTCAATAGTCTCGCCGATGGCTTCTGGTTTCGGGCTGAACAACTTTTACCTGTTGGGGAAAAAGACAAAAGTTTGTCCACTGCGATGAGGGAGCCTTCGTCCACACAATAAGTTAGGTCGCATCTTGAAAACTACTGACTTGAGATGAAATGACATATGTCAGGTCATAGGCCTACCGTATCCAATGTGGTACAGACACTTTGTAAAAAAAAATTGAAGTAACCTCAAAGTGTCAGTTTTACTTGAGAGTATTTGCAAATACGTTTAAGCGAGTGATTTTGAAAATATAGTTGAAATACCCCGGCAGGAACCTAAGAAAATATTTACAATGTCTTCAATAAGGTAAGTCCATGTTATTTATTGTGAGTTATATTACTTTTGCGTTTTATTAAAAAAAAAGTATGAATAGAAAAAAAAGTATGAATTGACTATAAAAAAAATATGACTTGGGTTATTTTGTATGGTGTACTCTGTCCTAAAGTAGGTATATCTTATAGGGTACAGTAGGTTTATGCATGAGCAAAATATACGTAAAAATATAGTTTGATTTTCATTATTTACTTCATTTATTATTTGTTTTAGGCCATTGACGCTGCATAATATTGCAACAATTTTTGAAGAAGATGATGATTCCAAGAACCAAGGGCAAGATCTTGATATTTTTTTACTACCACCTGACACCGCTAATCAAGACCAGACTGACGAAGATTCGGGTGATGAAGATGGCGTCAATATAAATAATTTGCCTCCAAGTTTACTTCGAGCACCAGCAGAGCTGGCTGCATCAAGAGAAGAGCCAGAAACTCAAGACCAAGTGTCTCCGAAATCGCATGAACCTTTAAAAAAACGTCTCATGAAGTGTAATTGGAAAAAAAGAGAGTTACAGCCAAAACCTACTATTTGGCTACCTTCTTATGATGTTCCTATGGAAAGAACTCCAATAGAATGGTTTTCTTTGTTCTTTTCTGAAGAAGTATTTGAATTACTGACCATCGAAACAAATGTACATTCAGCACGGAAACTTCTCCCCGCTTACGTCAAAATTGAAGAAATGAAATGTTTGGTTGGAATTTTGTTAGTAAGCGGCTATTCTCAAGTGAACAGAAAAAGAATGTATTGGGAAAATGCACCGGATTCAAGAAATAGTTTGATTGCCTCAGCCTTGTCAAGAGATAGATTCACACTAATATATTCCAGCATTCATGTAGCTGGTAATCTGAATTTAGATTAATCGGATAAATTTGCAAAAGTTCGCCCTTTACTGACACTTTTAGCTGAAAAGTTTCACGACCACTGTCCACGTAAGGCGAATCACAGCATCGATGAGGCAATGGTTCCATACTTTGGCCATCAAGAATGTAAACAATTTATTCGAGGAAAACCTAGATATGGATACAAGCGTATGGATTGGTGCAACATCAGGATGCATGGTGCGTCTACATTTGTTAATGCTCGATATTCTCAGCTTGGTCTCGGTGCCAGTGTGGTTTTGACCTATGCAGATCAATTAGAGACTTTGGGATATGGTAAATACTACCATCTCTTTATAGACAACTTTTTCACTGGTTTGCCTTTGGTCCATGAACTCACTGAGACAGGGTTCCGTATAAATAGCACTATTAGAGAAATTGGTCTGGAAAGTGTCCTTTAGTGGGAAACAAAGAAGCAAAAGCCAAGGAGAGAGGATTTTATGACTATCGTATCACAACTAGTCGCCATGGTATCAGTTTGTTCCAATGCAATCGGTGTTGAACCCGTCCACTGAACGGTATTCACAGCAACAAAAAAAAATATCTGTAACGCAACCCCATCTTATTCAGTTACACAATAAGAACATGGGTGGAGTGGATTTATCGGACCAGCACATATCTTCGCTATGAACTAGTATTCGAGGAAAAAATGGTACATGCCTCTGATTCTCCATTATACATTACATCCATTACAGACATAATAGGGCCATAGTGTCTGATTTTTAACGTAAACCACCTGTCGTGTAGACTTATGTTTACGGGATGCCCATACATCCATGGGGGCAAGGATACGTCTTGCCATCGCTCTCCGTCATTCCATTGATACCAATTCGGAACTGTGTTGCCGGCACAAGTTCCACCCTTAGTATGAGTCGAGGCCATCCTAAAACCTCTTACTTCTCTTAGGATCGCAGCACCCAGTACTTATTGCAACTCTACATTGGGTCAATCCAACAGGAAGACCCTTCCCGTGACTTTGGGTTTAAACCACAGCCACCATGACGCTCCCACAAGGGGGCCTACCTATTCAAGTAGTCAGGCCAGGGGGCTGCTGACTCCCATGGTACCGTGATTTAAGTCCTGGTAGGGACTACCGGTGGTACAGCCGCCAATAAAACCTATGCCCGACAACTTGTGACTGATCAAATCGTAGCAACCTTGTCAAAGGCTTACAATACATCCATCAAGAAATACGCCAAATCTTTCTTTCTACAATTACGTCGGTGATTCTATCACCTGATTAATAGTTACTTGAACCCAAACTGGTGATCAGGGATCATAATTTGTTCATCAATAACCGGCAGTATACGATTAAGTTACTACTTTTATCCACTGGATTTTAAAACTATTGCATAACATTGAGAGAAGTGAAATCGGTCTGCATATAAGACGCTGGTTTCCCTGGTTTTTGTACCAATATGACTTCGGTAACTGACTCCTAGGCAACATTTTAAGGACTTCTCCGGTTATTAGGTCGTAACCGCGAGGTTTCTTTGGTTTTAATTTATTTATTTCTTTTTTGAGTTTCGTCACTGTAGCATCTGTTTATACATAATTGGCCGCGGCTAGATCTGATGCATTATGAATGAGCACCTCGAACGGACTAAGTCTCTTCCAGATGGTAGATATTTTCCGTTGTAATGTAACTAATACACATTGCAGAGGTTCGCTTACTTATTCCACAGTCTATGGAGAAGTAATTTCATTTTACACAAGGTGGCTCTTTTTGGGAACAAATTTGCTTGAGATTGAATTTATGCATTAAGCATTAATCTTTGTTCTTACACTTGGGCCCAATTTTAATAACCGTATTGAGAATCGTTTTTATGTCATAGATTTCTTCAAGTTTTTGGTTGGTATCAAAAGAGGAAGGCTTAATTTGATATTAGTTTCATTTTCTTTCAATTGTTTTTTCCCTTTCCTCCGTACAGTGATGTACGTTGCTCGGGATGACGGTTTTCTTCGGAACGAATATTTGTTATGTTTGTTTTTCTTTTTTACCGGCTTATTTCGCCTCAATTTATGTCAAGTAACACTATTGGGTTAGGAGTCGGTTTTCCGTTTCTTGCTTGGTCGTTTCACTAAGATCGAGGGAATTCCACTGCTTGGATCCTCTTCGACCGTTTCATGTTTAACTTTACCCATAGAGTTAGAACTTAAGCAGACTATTTCCCGACATTGAGACTTTGGGTGAGTTCATAAAGTCAGTATTTCTAACTTAGTACAGTCGCAGATCTTTCCTCGTGTGTTTTTTTTAACGAATTAACTATGCAGACATATCGTAGTAGAATCCTCATTTATTTTACGTTCAAAAACGTCATATCACTGCAAAAAAAAAGTAATATTAAGTCATATCTTAGATTTGAAAAAGAAAAGAAAAAGGTTATTTATTTTAATTACATATTATTTCAATAGTTCTTACATTTTTCCTCTTCAAAAAACACAAAACTATTGCGCACTAAAATGTTCTAACTTTTGCTACAGCCACAATTGAAATGCCTAACTAATCTGAGCAAGCCAATATGCTGACGTTTTTGAACACATGGGCAATACAGTTTGCTAAGTTAGTTCTGCAGAAAATGTACGTTATTGAACGCAACTAATGCAATTCTTTGTTAGTATGACGTTTTTGAAAACACCCCTATCCTTCATAGTGTCGGCCTAAAGCCTTTTCTACTTTTTTTAAGCATTTTCATCTTAATTAAACTGGCCCGAATTTAGATATTGTAAAATGTTTGTGTGGGTACAAATACTTATTCTTTTCAATACAAATCCCTTTATTCAGTACAGTTACAATTCACTAGGTATTTAATTGTTTCTCTCAATACAAACCACTTCATTACTTCTCCTAATTAACACTTCAAATTTCACTTTAGAACTGAACTTGCATACCTTGGGGATGCTGGTATTTATACTCGAATGACATACTTCGAGAACAATCCTCGCCATCCAGCATCCCATACAATTTCCAATTTGCTAGAAAATTCGATTCCACTCTCCAGTCGGGACTTTGTTATTCCAGTATCGACATTTTCTGCTCTGTGAATCTAGATGTCGCTGCTCACATTTAAGTGGTTATCACAATACGATTAAGTTACTACTGTGATAACCACTTAAATGTGAGCAGCGACATCTAGCAGAAAATGTCGATACTCGAAGACCAGAAGATTTCGATACTGGAATAACAAAGTCCCGACTGGAGAGTGGAATCGAATTTTCTAGCAAATAGGAAATTGTATGGGACGCTGGATGGCGAGGATTGTTCTCGAAGTATGTCATTCGAGTATAAATACCAGCATCCCAAAGGTATGCAAGTTAGTTCTAAAGTGTAATTTGAAGTATTAATTAGGAGAAGTGATTAAGTGGTTTAAGTAAAAGATAAGAAAATTATAAGCGGTTGAGAAATTGAATTGTACTGAGAGAAAGAATTAAATAGTGAATTGTAACTGTACTGAATAAAGCGATTTCTATTGAAAAGAATAAGTTCTATCATTTGTACCCATCCAAACATAGTACATTGGTGTCAGAAGTGGGATAGGACTTATTGTGTGTGTAAAAAAAAAAAATTGTGACTTTTTGAAAAAGCTAGAATGGGTCGAAAACTATTGCAGTTGACCCTCGTCCAACTCAAATCCGAGACGAACAAGACAAGCCTCTGCGCCAATGGAGGAAAAAGTGACTTGGTGCTCCGATTTCAGGAGGCCTTGAAAACGAGGGACATGATCCTGATACTCACTCCTTTGACGTTGACGAAGATGAACTAATAGGTACCGGCAGTGACATGGCTGCGATGATGCAACTCCTGTTGTTAAAAATGGACGAACAGAAGAAAAATCTAGCGAACAGAAGAACAGCCTCGAACTAAAGCTGGATGAACAGCCTACAGAGCCTTCAACAAAAATGGACGAACAAAAGTATAATCCGGAATAACAAAAGAACATTCTCCAGCAAAAGTGCGAAGAAATCGATGACACATTTGTAAGAATACAGAAGAATGTTGACGAAAAATTCGAACAAATGGACAGCAAAGTTGAGCAACTGACAAAAGAGCTCGACACAGTGCAAAAACAGAAACTCCGAGAATGTTCTTTAAGCGGTCCAAGGAGAAAAGAGTTGAAGCCTCCCTCATTCGATGGCCAGACCTCATGGTCTACTTATAAGAAGCAGTTTGAAATGGCTGCCTGTGCAAACGACTGGGGCAATGAGGAAAAGTGCTTTGCCCTAACAATGGCCTTGCACGGTCCTGCAGCAGAATTGTTGCAAACAATAGACATCGAAAACCATAAAGATTATGTGACTTTAGTACAGGCTATCGAGAAACGTTTTGGAGATAGCCACATGTAGGAGGTTTACAAGGTCCAATTGCAAATCCGAACGCAGTAACTGGTAGAAAAACTGCAGCAGCTCCAAGCAGACGTGAGTAGAATGGCACATTTGTCATACCCCACCGCAGGCCTGGAAATTATCGACGAAATGGCAAAAGATGCATTTATCAGGGGAATTGCAGATTCAAAGCTACAGTCAGCAGTAAGGATGGCCGTGAAAAGAAGCAGCCAATCAGGCTTCCAGGGGAACACATTTCGGCAGGGAAGTAGCATCTATTGAATGCTCCTGCGCAAGAATTAGTGCCGAGGAACGAGATACTCGACGGGATAGACGAACAATGGACTGCTGGAATTGCAATAAAATAGGGCATCTTCAAAGGCAGTATAAAAAACCGGTGCGACGAAAAGGCTGCCCTCACTGTGGTAACAAGCAAATAAAGGAAGAAACCCGCAGAAACAGCTATCAAGAAGCCGGTCAACCTTCCCGAAGCCATCAATCGGGAAATGCTTAAGCACCAACTTCGCGGGGCAGAAGTTGGTAGCAGGCGTCGACAGCCACAGGACCATCATCCATGTCTCGCTGGCAAAACGATGCAATGAAAGCCTTCTAGTAGAAGTAGTCAGTGGAAAAGAAAAATGGATGGCAACAATAGACACCGGTGCCACGGCCTCAATCATCAGGAGGGATCTGGTACAGAAATCCTGGTTGCATAACACCAGCAGTTGCAGCTTGAGAACAGCTACGGGAGAAACGGCTAAGGTATATGGGGAAGTCCGTATAAAAATTCACCTGGCCGGAATAGTCTTCTCTCATCTTTTTCTGGTGGCTGACATATACGACGAGTGTATCATTGGTACAGATTTCATGAAAGAACATGGACTAGTAGTGGATTTTGGGGCACAAACCCTGAAATACGGAAACATGGAGGTACCAATGATATACGGAAACGCCAATACTTCACTCTTAAACGTCGTCATCAGCAGAAATCAGATTCTAGAGCCTTCGTCGGAAGCAATTGTTAGGGCAAAAGTGGAAGGTGGTCCTGGTAGCCATCGATTCTATTTAATGGAGCCAGAAAATCGGAGAGTCTTCATGGTGGGAAAGACCTTATTGGAACCAAAGAACACCATGGTCCCTGTAAGGGTTCTTCACCCAAAGACATTCAGGGTGAAGGTGAAAAAGGGGGAGATAGTGGGAAAATGTGTACCTATTGAGGCTATATCTACCACAATGGAAACAAATAGTGCAACACCGGTCGTAAGAGTTCAGAGCATAAAAATCAAGAACTAAATTCTAAGCCTCTGTAATTTGGACGAAGATCAGCGAATCCTGGCAGAAAAACTAAACTGGCAGTACGCTGATATATTTGCTGATTCAAGAATCGCAGAGCCTGTGAGCATCTCCAGTGGCCTTCGAGAAGAAGAAAGACGGCAGCAAGAGGTTTTGTGTAGATTACCGACGTCTCAATGATGTCACTAAAAATGATAGCTACCGACTACAAAGAATTGACAACACTTTGGATAAGCTTTCTGTAGCGAAATGGTTCTCAACACTAGATCTGAAGAGCCGTTACCGGCAGGTGGAGTTTGATCGAAAAGATCGTGAGAAAACAGATCAGGTGGTCTGGAGAGTGTGAGAAAACATTTGAAGAATTCAAGCAACAGCTGTGAAATGCCCCCATTTTGGATTACCCCACACCCGGAAAAATGTTCATCGTGGACGCAGACGCTAGCAACGTTGGGGTCGGAGCTGTGATCTCCCAAGTTCATGATGGTGATAAAAGTGCATAAAGTGTGCGACTACTAAGGGCCCAAAAGTAAAGCCACAGGGACGAATGCAACAATACAATGTCGGAGCACCATTCGAACGAATAGCCATCGAAGGTGTCAGAAACTGCCAGCGGGACTGAAATCGGCACATACCCCTCTACTCAATGGTCTACCAAAACACGGTGCATATTTCAACAGGACACACACCATCCGAGATCTTATTTGGTCAAACAGTTCGCTTGCCAAGTGAAACGAAATTCAGATTCCCACCTACGGAGCCCAAGTAGGTGAACGACTACGTGGATGACTTGCATAGTAGGATTCGAAACATCTCGAAAAAGATGAAACTAGCGAGCAACCGCATGAAGACTAGGTACAACATCAAAGCGCAATTTTCCGGCTTCAACGAAGGAGATCTGATGTGGCTGTATAATCCTCTACGTAAGAAAGGCAAATCACAAAACTTGCGACAGGATTGGGAAGGTCCATACAAATCGATAACCCGCATTATTGACGTTATCTACCGTTATCAATGAAAATTGAAGGTGGTGCATTTGGATAGAATGTGTCATTTCAACGGAACGATGAAGTTGTTCGGGACGAACAACTTTAGGGAAGGAGCAGTGTGAAATCCGTTTGAATGTGAACAGCGTTATCTATATTTGAAATGCAGAATATTTCCATATTTGAGCAGCAAAAGACTGAACCATTGGAGAATGGAATCGAATTTTCTATAAAAATGGAAATTTGTATTTAACGCTGGATGGTACAGAATATTTTCAAAAGATGTCAGGGGAGAATAAATATCAACATGCCAGAAAATATGCAAACATAGATAAACTAAGATAAACTAGAAGGCAAACTCTACTAATACTTTTGCAAACCCTTAACTTTTGCACAGACACACTGTAATTAGCCTTTAATCGAGTTTGACAATTTCAGTTGCAGGTTTCTATGCACTCGGTTTTTTTCGTAAATGAATGTTGCTATCACCACTATCAATCGAATTAGGAGATTTTAGTTTATTTATGTTCACTGATATTCCGTGACCAGTCATTAATCTTACTAACGCAGTCAGAAAAAGTCTCCTTTTTTATGGATCTGAGAAAGGATACTGAGATTCTATACATCAGGCATACACTCTTCTGACCAGATTTGAAAAATGAGTTGGTGTATGCTCTGTACAAAATCACTTCCAGCAGCTTTGAATATCTCGACCAGTAAGGCAGTCAGGTCCAGCAGCTTTATTAGATTTAAGCTTGCTTCGTTTTGGTCAGGTGGACGGCTATTATCGTCTAAGGTAAATGGTCTATTCTGCCTGAATGCGGGATGTTGGTAACTATCTCGTATTAAACAGTCTGCAGAAGAAAATTTTCCTTATTCTCAGTACCGACTGTAACTCTACTATGTACAAGGTTTCCTTCTTCATTTCCATAGGTCTTGTTGTCTTGACACGTTCTTTTCACTTGTTGGTAAAACTTCCGTACGCTGTTCCTAAGTACAAACTCTCAATATCTTCGATCGCACACTTCTCATGCTATTTTCACTTCTTCTGAAGATGTTCTTCCCATCTTTTCTGCTCGTAGAGCTTAGGAGTGGCTCTCGTCATATATTACAGCGCCGCTTTGTAGGCTGCTTGGTTAGCTGGATTTGCTTGTCGACATTCTTCATCAAACGAGGGACTTCTTGGTCGGGGTTGGGTGAAACCCAGCACATCAGTTGCGGAGTATTTGATGGCACATTAGCAGCTTTGCCACTGGTCTTTGGCACTTAATGCTGGCAGCATATTAGTTGCGATTGCAGATTTTTTACGGTTGCAAAATGGGTATTCGTACCTTGTCTGTAATAAGGTAGTGATCCGAATCAATGCTGGCTGCCCGGAAGGTTCAGACATCCAGATTACTGGAGATATGCATTGCGTTGATCGGGTACATTTATTTTAACGCCTGGTGGATGCACTCGATGGTAAAGCCGGCTTCTTTTTGCTCCACCATCTTTATCAAAAACAGCATAAACTGAATTTTCTTTTAAAGTCTAAACCTTTTGTTTTTCTCATCTCGTTTGATATTAAAAAAAAATAATAATAAAATTACTCGTACTACTTTTGCTGCATCCTTAACGAAGCTTGGTAAAGTTATTCGGAGTTGACCTGTTTAAAGTACAGATCCCAGTAGACGGAGAAAAACAAATTTACCTTTTGGAAATGTTTTCGTACATTTATAATATATTTCATTTAATATCTTAACAAATAAATAAATCGTATAATTTCTTTAAATAATGTCTATTCTCTGCTTAATGAAAAATAAGTATTTTATTACAATTAAATTAATTTCTTCTCCTCTTCTCTCCCGAATTATTAAGTTACACATTTGAAAATATAAAAATAAAATGAAATAATGCGCACATCTAGTTATTTAAAGCATTTTCTCATCGTTCAAATTGCTATACAAAGTTACAAAAATTATACTAATTCATTTTTATTTGCATCGTTTGTCATTTAATATAATATATAAACATACATATATATTGTTTTTTCTTTTTTCTTTTTTGTTAAATTTTAACACGCACATTTATTCATCGTTAAACAAAATACATCAAAGATACGAGTAGGTTTTTATACTTTCAATATCAACACTATTAACATTTATTTTACATATTTATATATATTATTTGTATATAAAAAAAATTATAGAATTCGCACATTACATAACAATAATAATGGTATCAAATTTTTAGCAAATATGTATTTTGATGTTATTATTTATGTTTAAGTTAGAAAATATTTTTAAATTTATTTTAAATTTTAAAAAACAAAAAGGCAAGAAAATATACGTATACATTTGTATATTCATGTATATTGTATAAATGTGCAGGTGTATATTTCAGTTATAAAAAAATATAGAATACAAAATAAAAATATAAAAAATAATAATTTAGTCGAACGAAATATATTACGATCACATGTTTAATATAAAAAAGAAAACAAAAATAAAATAAAGTAAAATTTGTTTTTGGACTATCCTAAGTAAAGCCTAATTTATACACGCATTGGCTAAGAGTATATTATCTAAAATATATAATATAAAATATATGTTTTTACATATACATAAATTACAAAATAAGCAAGAACTAAACCGATTATAGAATTCTTTAAACAAAGTGTTTTTTAAAAACAAATATTTCAGGTAACAGACCTTTGAGTTTTTTTTTTCCTCAAGAAAAAAAAAATCGTTTAATTTAGTACTTTAGACCTTTCTCTTATTTTCTTTACACATTTTAGAAAAATACATATTTTATTATTTTAATTTAATTTTAGTTTTAAATTTATTATGATTTTGCGTTAAAGCCCTTAATCCATTTGGTTTATCACACGTTGACAAGAATTTTTGTTAAACAATTCTTTTAATATATATTTTTTTATTTATTTATTTATTTTTTTTTTTTGTTCCCAAGAAGGATAAAAGTTGTCGGTTGATTTTTACTTGCATATGAGCACTACAAAGATGTTTAAGTATCAATTGAAGGTTTGAGTGAAGGTGTATTATTATTTTGAAAGAGTGGTTGCGAAGATTATTGCACAATTGATAGGATAACACAGTAAGACTTAAAGATAAATTTCATTTTTAAAAGAGGTACAGTAGTAGGAAACTAGAACTATTATGGAAGACAACTTTGCTGTAAGTTTTGATAATAACTCATTAGCTTATAAGCAGTTTTCTTAAAACCGAAGGCATATAAATATCTTTAAAACAAAAACAGGGAGAACAGACCCATGGTCTGTTTATAATTGTGCTATGAAGACACATATTTGTAAATTATACACAAATTGTAAGGGAACTCAGTAAAAAGAGTCATGTTTTGTTGTTTATTTTAGATTTAAAACTACACTTCAGATAGTCGATCTTGATTGCAAGGCTCTTCAAAGTTTAAAGAATTTGGAATTTGACTTTGCAAGTATAAGACATACCTTACTATTAGCACCACTGTTGAAAAATTTACATCTGAAAGCAGTTGAAATTGGATCGATGGTTGTAAGGACTTGCAAGTAAACAAAAATAACAAACATAGCTTAAATTAAACAAAGCCTGCAGGGCTCAAAGGTAAAAACTGGGGAAATCCCTAGCATTTTAAATCAATATACAACAGTTAAAATAATTTAGATAAAGACGCCAATCTGTTTGTACCAAAAAACGATGAAGAAAACAAACTGATTCGTCAAAGCTACTAGAGATTCTACGGAGAGTCTTAGTGCCATAGAGCTTGAAGGAAAGGTAAGCTTCGAATTATAATTTTATAATTTCATGCCTGATATAAAGACTTTGATTACTTATTTCCAATAAAGGACCTTTCAAGAAAATAAAAAATTTCCGAGTTGTATTGTAGAGCTACAAAGTAACTCCTCCAAATAGAAAAGAGCTATTCGTCCGATCTACGCACTTAGAAATATTATATTACAGAAACAAATTTATAAACATCCACCGAGAGAAAATTCAATATTGAAACATTAAGATTGCAAAGTACTTCCTACATTAATCGAAGTAAGTAGTAGTGTTAAGTACAAGAGCCCTTCATCGGCTCTACGCGCTGAGTAAAAAGAACAAATGAACAAAAGCACAGAAACACCGGATCACTAAGAAGCTTAGTTCTAATGCAAGTGCCATCTGTATGAACCCAACTACAATCACATAAGTATTCTGTGTGAAGCTTACAAACTCTTCTTTGGTTTAGAAGTAGGTCTTAAGTCCCTTAAGACATATATTAACGAACAGATTTGATTAAGGCAGTAGTGGCTTGCCGGCAATAAATAATAGTACATACTACCGCCACTAACGTTGAGACTGTAACCAACGTTGCTTGTGAAGATTCGCACTTAACATCAATAGTGACCCACGAGTGGAATTTAAATTGAGAGTAAAAACTCACACATTAGGCAATGAGGCACTAAAAATAATGCATTCATAATCTGACCAGGGCTATTTGAAAATGAAACAATTTCGAGTAATCTTCGTTTCGTTACTGTCTGCACAAACAGTGATTAAAACAAAGAGTCTACGCGTAAAGTCGAAAGTTAAGATTCATAGTAGAGAAAGGCTATACCTCGGGAGGCGCACACAATTAAGATACATCACCTTTCTATGCAAAATTGAGGACAGCTTCTTTTTGCTAAATAAATGACTTTTGTACGTATGATATGAAACATATTTTTGGTTTCCGAGACATCGTCTGTGATATGACCGAGCTTCACGGTTTTATTAACGTCAATCAAATAAGCGCT
This sequence comes from Volucella bombylans, assembly GCA_949129095.1. Taxonomy (NCBI): domain Eukaryota; kingdom Metazoa; phylum Arthropoda; class Insecta; order Diptera; family Syrphidae; genus Volucella; species Volucella bombylans. The sequence continues at coordinate 158,563,083 of OX422143.1, forward strand.
TTGAAGGAAAAAGAAAATCGAAAGGTTTGCGGTGGTCCTGTTCAGTTTATGGAGATTTTTTGGATTAATAAAACCTGAAGGCATTAATAGCAAATGATTGAACACTTTTGTGTCAAAAAATGTTAGCTCTTTCAAAACTGCACTACTATTGACTGCACCACCTTTAAATTCATCATCTTCTTCGAAACCCTTAATGTAGCTTATAACAACTTTATCTCTCAATCTCATCTTCAGATTCAATGTGGTCTGACTTTCTTCTCTTAAACAAAAACACCTCCATATGATCTTTTCCTTTGACATAAACTTCCCCACGTGGCTCAAACTCATATCTCTCCTCCAAATACGGCAAACAGTCCTTTCCGATTTGAATGCCCCCAGGTATCCCTGTTGAATCCATACGGCTTGCGACATTGACAGCATCACCCCATATATCATAATGCAATTTACTCGTTCCAATAACACCAGCCGTTATATCACCAATATTAAAACCAATTCTCAGTATTAAATTGAACTCCAGCAAGTCCTTATTGAAGGTGTCCAGCGCTGACTGCATAGCCAGCGAAAATTCCATCAATGCGTAAATATGATCATTGTTATCACCGCGTTTAAGAGGATCAAGCCCACTGGCTGCCATAAACGTGCTTCCAATTGTCTTTATTTTCTCTACACTTTGAAACTCTGGTCTGGATAAGAGCTCATCAAAGTCTCCAATTAATTCATTAAGTACACGCAAGTATTCCTTTCCCCCTAAATAACTTTCATCATACATTTCATTAAAGTTCACTATGCTTGCGAAGATGATCGCAACATTTCGATGATTCTCTGAATACTTGGCGGTATTTTTCAGATGTTCTGCAACGTGTTTCGGTGTAATGTTATGCAACAGCATATCTGCTTGGTTTTTCATGTTCTCTACGCTGATTTTATCTTGATTTGCAACAGCATTCCCGTAGAATGTCATTCGATAACCAATTTCTAGTTCTCGATTTAAGAACCATACTAAAACCAGAATAAATAGAAGATCGAGATAGATTTCCACATGGTAGTCTTGAAACCACTTGATCTCTTCAAAGATGATATTTTTGATATTTATCAAGTCATTGCGATTTACGTAGGCTGTTAGCTGACTAACTGCAATGCCAACAAAGCACAATGCAGCCATAAAAGCTAAAATATTTCTCATCCAGCAATTCAGTTGTGTAAAGTTGCAGAAATGTACGATACATACAAATATTAAGATGCCATAGTGATATTCGAAGACTTGCAATTGCAGCGGTGCCAGCAGGGCAAAATGAAGAATTATGAGAACTACTGGCAATGACATTAGTACCGCTAAACATATGTGCCAGGGATACCAATTGGATATCGCTTCGAAAACACGATCAGCAAATGAATCAGTTTTTGAGTTGTCGTCACTTGGTATAGACTTGCTTCTACCTCTATTACGGCGAAACATTTGTCGCGTAAACAGGAACAAGGCGAAAAACTGAATGGCTGTGAAGATAGTAAAGATTGAAACCCAAATGCGAAAATATATCGAGGATGTAGTTGGCGTCATAAGAAATAGGGACGCTGAGATGCAGAGGTATAGCACGATGCCTACAAAAATATCAAAATATGTATTGTACCTAGGTGTGGCTAGAGTTGGGGGTCCTTCTGTTTCATTCTCTCGCCCAAAAAGATGAGCTTTCGATCGAAATTCTGTCTCCATTTGCTGGGATTTGAAAAATAGACTTAATCGCTTCAATGGCGGCTTAACTAGGTAGCTTCTCTGTGATTTAGCATTATCTCGAACGCACCTTATCAATTGAAGATCAGATTGCTTCCTTAGTTGCTGAAGACATGCGGCCAAAGGATCCGATGGTTGTTGGGGTTGATCACTACGTGGTGGTGGTGGAACTGGTAATTGGCAGGATAAGTCACAGATGTTTGATATACTAGAAGTGGAGCTAGTAAAATATCCGGAGACCCGATGTTGGGATAGTGCAGGTGGTTGTCCCAGCGCAAAAATCTGCTGCTGTATACTTGACCTCCGGCTATTACTTCGGATTCCGGAATCTTTGCGACTCGTCGCCGATATACTATAACCGTCGATTCCCGGCGGAGGTAGAACATTAACTGGCACTGGAGGCGGAAGTGGAACTTCCGCTCTTCCCACTGTCAGGGTGGACGCACGCGGTCTACCAACAGGCGAGACATCCCAATGACAAGATTGACCTGATTGCCCCGATCGGCCACATTGTGATCGATAGCTGCCTGATCTACCGAAAGGTGAAATATCACTTCTAGATTGCGAAATATACGATCTTATATCGATAATATCGTCAAACATTGAATGTTGACCGGGAGAACAGCAGCTACCGTCAGGTGACTTGACTAACACACCAGGCACATGACCTGGCTTTTGTGGAATGTCTAGCGTGTAGGTGGGCTTTGCGGTCTCAATTAAGAGTGGAATTTGCTGATAACCATTCTGTTCTAGGCAAGAGATCACTTCAACCGGAGGTCGAGGTGGTGTCGTTTTAAAAATTCCTGAAGATTCGGTTTTCTTAAAGTCTTCGATTTTTTTGAAAAACCGCGGATATCGCCAGTTTTTCAGTCGCGCTTTTGTTTTATTCTCCTCGTCTGGATTCGAATGAGGCTTTATTGCCACTGCACCAGAGCCCTTACAACAGCCTTCATCTTCATGATCCGAGTCTAAACTACCAGGAAGAGATTTTGTGGTGATAATAATTGTTGGATGTTTATGTGTTGTATTATTGTTATATCCCTTTTCTATTTCTTGAAACTGATTGCCATTAGATTTCTTACGCATTTTCGCTACAAACGAAGTTAGGTGGGGACGTTTTGAGAGATTTGGCGATGGGTTTAGAGAATTCGATGTCTGTCCAACTGGTGATGCTGGGGGAACATTGGGTTGTATAACAGATACATTCGTAGCACTTTGTGACAGTGAATTTCCATTGTAAGCGAGCAAAAAATTCGAACCATTTCGTGGACTAGGACTTACACTATTATTTCGAGAAGTTTCTTTTCGTCGACCCGTTACAAAGTATGTTCGATGACCTAGAAAAAAAAAGACAAATTAAATCAAAGAACAAATATCATACTTCAATTCAATGGGATTTTACCAAGGACCTCCTCACCGTCTTCTAGGAAGTATGCATCGCCCAAAAAGCTGGATGTAATTTCGGTTACATGAACTTTTTCTGGTTCACCGGTCGACTCCATTCTATAAAAGAGAAAGTAAATGAATAGAATGATTCAAAAGAAAAGGTTTTGAAAAGAAAAGGGTTTGAATCATACTTGTTCGCTAGCGTAACATCATTGCTCCACACATCAAATTTAACTCTGCGTGTCCCCACAATCCCACAAAGAACCGAGCCCGTATGAACTCCAACTCTCATTTTGACGCATTCATGTCGCTGTGCTTCAAAGGATCTCATCACATCAATCATGCCTAAGCCCATTTCGACGCAACAGGTAGCGTGATCTGGCCTAGGTTCAGGACATCCCGATACACAATAGTAGCAGTCTCCCAGAGTGGAGATCTTCTCACACCCATTTAAAGTGCACAGCTCATCGAATCTTTCAAAGAGGTCATTCAGAATTTCGACTAACTGCTCGGCCGTCTTCGTCGATGACATTTTCGTAAAACCCACAATGTCGGCAAACAAAATACTCACATTGTCCATGCTATGCATATGAAATGGTCGAAACAAGGACTTGACATCATTTGAAGTTCTTGGTCTCATGCATTTTAAACTCTCATCGTTTACCATTAATTCTGGTTGTTCTAACCCATTCAACAGCATGTCAGCCACCGTCGGCGGCATCATGGAGTGTATCATTTTCTCTTTCAATTGCTTCTCCATTTCAAGCTGCCTTCTCACCAAAAGATTCTGACCCACCTTCATAAATGTACCACGCGTCCGAACTACATTCATTACCAGAACATGCAAACCAACTAGATGCACGCTGAATTGCGAAAGTATCCGAATGATGAGTATCTTAAAACTTAGCCCACTTGCTACTCCATGCACTGCCGTATTACCACCAACTAAATGCGCCAGCGTCTCAAAGAGTATTGAGTATGTGATGGCGATGGAAACCGTCACCCACAGCTTCATTGGTATCGCTGTGTATATTAGAAGGATGATCTCCATGCTGAGGGCAAAGTGACCCAATGGACTAAATGCGGTGCTGGTGAAACTTAGAAAACCTAGTGATGCTATACACAGAATGATGGCTGTTAAAACTGATGTTAAGTTCGAATTGCCTTGGTAAACGTCCCATTGGGCGAAGCTTAGACCTAAAATTATGATTAATGATAGAATCAAGAAGGAACTTGCCACTGGCCACCAGTAATCTCTTGTACTGCCTTCCGTCATAAAGTATAAGAACCATGCCAGCGAACAGAGTAAAATGTATGAAAGTGAAAACCTGGAAATGAAACAACAAAAATATATACCATAAGTGTAGGAAATAGTATAGATTAATACGGGATCTGATTCACTGAATTACAGGGTGTTTAAAACAGTTCCTTCAAAGAAGCACTAATTTTAGAGTAATTTTTTAGTGATAATAAAAAATATTCATATTGGGGATTCATTTATTTAACCTTATACCTAGGAATCTGTAAGCTTCAGTTAAAAACTTTGTATTGTGAATTTGTAGGTATTAATATTATGGCACACTAAAAATTGAAAAAAAAAAACAAATTATAAACACATTTTTCCGGGATAAATGCGACTTTAACAAAAAATTGTTAAAAAAAATCAAAAAGTTTGTGTTTGAAGACCAATATCTCGAGAATGAAAGCATGAATGGCTATCAATTGGCTATCAAACGTGCAAAGCTTGGTTGTTCTTGATTTAATACACTAGAAGTTATAACTAAATAATTGTTGCTACCTACTTCTCTGAAGGAACTTTTTTAAACACCGTGTAACTAGTGGGTGTTGAAGATAGACCCCCCAACTCTCTTATCCCATACGAATTTTCGCAAAATATCTGTATCCCAAACCGGACAACCTCGTATACTCGTATGACGATTTATTGCCTTACACTAGTAAGTGCATTAATTCAGTTTTTCGGGAAAGGACATGCAAAAACCCTTTAAAACTTGATTCAAGAGGGGCTATTAGAACGCTAAACAACATAACCTATCACGTTTTAATGAAAATTTGTCGATTACTCGATAAAAAGGTTCCAATGAGGTTCCAATGATAAAAAGGTTCCAATGAGGTACAGTGTATTTAAGAGGCTTTTTGGTGATCGACGTTTCAGAAATCGTATATCACCACTTCACTTTTATGAACCGTTCAAATATAAAGTTAACTAATGCGACATACAAGTATATCTTCAACACATCTAAATTTCTTCTGCCCATCTTGCGAAGTTGATTAGGTTTGCTAACCTTCAAACTATTTTACAAGCATCTCTAACATATTCTGGTTCACTTTAATAGTGAGGTCGAGAATTTGATGTTGTTTTTGCATTCGAAGGATCCAATTTTTTTTCAGTCTCTTTTTCGAACATCGTCTGTAACTTACACATTTATCGCTTTTTGGACTGGATTTTCCGATGTAATACCAGATGATTCGCTTAGCCTGAAGTTCTTCCACTATCTATATTTCTTTTTGTGGGGACTGTCTCGAATCCGCATGTTCGTGAACAAAAATGGATAAAGTTCAACAGAAATTCCCCTTAAGTTCGAGGCGAAATTAAGCGGAATCCACGTAAATCGATAAGAAAGATTGCGGCCTCTACTGGCATTTAAAAATAAAAAATTTTATTTTGGAAAAGAAACTTCCAAAATAATCTTCTGCCAGAAATTTACGCAAGAACAATGCTAGAACTATGGAACAGGAATAGCACTTACTATTTCTTTCAGTCAGTGTACTGCCGAATGAATAAAGAAATTCTATTGCCGCAATTACTCGTACATACAGTGGTTTTCCTGATACAACAGCACACGCTAACTATAAAAGGAAGCTATTTTAGCAAAATTATGGAACTCCGCACAACGATATTAGAGAAGTTGAGACCAATTTTCCAAAGTAAATTAAATAACAAATATGTAGACATTCTTTGGTATTTTCGCTCGCCGGACCTCGCACTTGAGTCTTAATGTTTCATTTTTTGGGGGATGCCTCAAGCCCAAGTTTTAAAATAACAATTCTCGACTCACTATTGCACCAAAACTTTACTCTGGCATATTTGCGAATGTGAAGGAGCGACAGCAGGAATCCCTTGACAGAAGCGACAGCCATTTAGATGAAATTACCTTTAAGAAATTAAATTGTCTATCTAACAATTTATAAGAATAAATATTAAGGTACGAAAAAAGTTTTCGCTGAGCACACTTTACTAAAAACAAAGAACTACACACCTTAGTTTCTTTTCCAAAAAAATGGAAATGTGTGTAAAATCTCTATTCTGATGCATTCCATATTGAACTTCAACTCTTGCCAATTGATATCTATATCGGTTGCTCTGAGATTGCGAGGACTCAGTAGTGAAGCATATTGGGAAATATCCTTATTAAATTCTGCACACATTTTCTACTGGTATCGGCTCTAACACATAAGCGAAGCAAGTAGGATGGGCGTGGATTATATTCCAAAGTACAACTATCTCAATCAATTTTAAACTTGTTACGTACAGGCTCAATTCCATGCTGTACGGACTGCTGAGGGTGTGACATTTTGTAATAGACAGAGGCGTGTGGTTAGATCCATTTTAATATCCAGATGGTTGAAGGACTGCCGGGTATTTTTCAACAAAAGTGCCAAACATAAACATTTTAAGGTGTAGAAAGACTACTACTCTGACAAGTCTGCTATAAACAGTTTGACTAGTATCAATGCCGGTATTTTGATGCCAAGAACTGATTAGCCTGTCCTTACCTAGCTACTATTATTATGATTGGTGCTATCTCCAATAAATAACGGCTAACAACTCCAGCTTAAGAATACAAATATCTGTACAAATTTTGTAGGAATGGAGAAAGAGAAATAATCCAAAAAGTGCTTTCGCTGTCGTTGCTCTTGCCTCTGGTAAAAACATTTGTAATCCTTTAATAATCTGAATAAAGGTAATATAGTTGGGAAATCATAACGATTTTAGGATGATCTGATACCGAATTATCAAAATGAGACTATTTTTGATCCAAGTGTATTCTTCTTTTAACATCAAGTTCAGACTTGGTTTCTGTAAGGTTTTAAGTACAAATACAGCGCACAATAAATGAGAATTTGCTAGTCTTTACTATTAGACTAAGCTCGTATTCGTATATGCCAACTTTTATGATTTCATCTTGTGAGAAACATCTTAATTTCGATTTTGTCATTCTCCCAACAGGTCAGATTATCTTCCATCTCTGTGCGTTTTTCCTGGAATTAATGCTGCATAACCAATACCATACGCTTATGCGCCGTAGCAGGAGTTTAGTGCAAAAAACTCAATATTTTTACTAGAAAATCCAGACGGTGTTAAGTTCTTCAATAATTATGACACTCAATCATTTTAGCACAATCAATTATAAAATAATACTCACCGATAGCGCATTCGCACATGCGGAAAAAGACTGGCTTGATACTGTTCTTCAAGTATTCGTGAATCAAATCTCGGATCCATCCATGATTGATCGGCAGCCCGTTCGAATGCAATAGGTAACATGACGCTACAACATGAAGGTCGTCGACCTATTTGATTCAAATACGATTGTATCTTCGGTGCAAGCGCTATTTGAATATCATCCTCAGATTCTGCATGACTACAATTGTCCAGAACTCCTGGTGGCATCACCGTAAAGTTCACCGACTGCCTGCGTGACTGTAGAAAGAAGACACACACAATTAGCTTTAAGTTCAAATTTTGAAAAAATAACGTCGTAAAACATAACACAAATATTATTGAGAAAAATCACAAACAGATTTCAACTTTTAAGTAGCTTTGTAAATTTTATTATCAACTCACACGCAAACATAACAAGTACATTACCTAAGAATCACTTAATTCCATAAGTCCATTCACTAAACAAATACAAGTACGGGTATGTACTGAAGACCACAGGGGGCGAACAAATAAAACTAAAAATCATCCCCAATTATACGAATTTTCCCAAATTAAAGCATCCCCTGCAGCAATGCTTAAAATACAACATCCACCACATCCGTGTGCGTCTATAGAATGCGAACTGAAGTGAAATTCAAAGCCAAATTTAGACTCCTCTCTCCTATTATCTTTTTCCGACATTTATCAACTGTTGTGTTATAATATAATTAGGAGATCAATTCTATTATTAGCGGTTAACGTCTCGTCTCATCTCATCTCATCTTATACTGTCACGTCACATTCTCAAAGGTGCTAATTGACTCCAATTTTGATTGACACAAAAGCTTTGCGTACACATGACTTTATTTCCTACAAATGCAAAACTAATTGCCAGAAAGTTCTCCTCATACTTCAAAGTTTACTCATATTCGCTTGTAAATGGTTAACATTGTGTAGCCACACTGTCATGCCTTTAAAGTCCTCTTACTTTCAAAGGAGATAGAAAAATAAAACAGAAAACAAAAAGCCCACATGAAAAATATTTTTTCTTCCAATAGGAGAATACAGAATAAATTCTTGAGAAGTTTTACTAACATGAGTAATATCCTTCTCCCTGTCCAGGAAAAACACGGGCACTCTCTGTATTCTGTAACAGAGTACTCATCAAATAAAACACAGAATGAAATGACAATCTAAGATTACGTTTTATCGCCGACATAATTAAGACGTTTTCGTGACTGTTGAACATATCCTTTCCATTAGTATTGCCTTGCCACCACCATCGTCACCGCCAGCACTCCAACAGCAAATCATGTTCTCCTAGTTGTTGGCTATTACGAGTATTTCATGGTATAATTTTTCAAACCACCCTCTCAACTAAAGCCTCTTCCTAAATCCACAATCAGAGCTGAGCCCCCACTGTTACTGAAGCCGAAACCGCTATATGTTACAGTGAAAGAAAAGTAGCTGCTCCACTTTGGTGCCTCTGTATGCCATCGAACCGAACTCTCCATTGAGACTGGAGTGAAAGAACGACAGCTATCAAATATTCTTAAAGTAAAAGTCAATTGAGTTCACGTTTATGGATACTATGTTATGTATCTATGGATATATACTCGAAATTAAATTTAATATTTTGAGGTTATGCTACTTGCATATACGTATAGACGCATATGAGTGTATAACTTTTGCATGTTTTTCTTACTGGGGTCAATGAAAATAAAGAGTAATAGCTTCGTGGAATTAAGGAATGCAATTAGCACCTACCACCCAAACCAACTAAAGGACAAAAGAACGACTTTGAACAAAGGACAAAACAAATACGAGGATGTGGTCGTACATCCTTGAAAGTAAGGGTGTCAGAAAATATTAATGGAACAATGTAAGATTTAATTACATGGCCCGAACGGGGAATAATTCCCGCCATTGTGTCTCTATCACATACAGCGGCACACACAAGGACACCAGAGTATACCAATTTATTTACTCCCCCCCTTTTACCTAACTGCTGATGACAAGGAGAACCAAACCAAATGAAAAAAATTCCAGCTCCTGCTCTCAGGAATTATTTAGTTTCCAAGGATAGAGTATGAGTATGCTCGAATTTCCTAAAGTGCGAAGAATGGGATCAAAGAAGGTTTCGATGATTTTTAGTAGATACATATCTTCCAAACAGTGCTCCTGGTGGTTTAGTCCAAAATTTCCCATTAACAACAACAAAAAGAATCTTTATTGCGAAATAAGTATAATCAAAAGAACACAGCCTGCGGTTTCATTACAACGGTCTGGAATAGACGTTTATCTTTTGAATAAAATGAGATTTATTTTTTGATTTCAGTTTTCAGTTTTCATGTATTATACAACAGAAACCAGCATATAACAAAAAAAAATTATAATAAAAAATTTTAAATGAATAAAGAGGATTGTTCCATGTCATTGACTACAATAGTACCATTAGCCTTAGTTAAAATCTGTTCTAGATCTCCATATCACTAATATTTTTGAATTGACGAGGATGACAATATGTTCCCTCAAGTCACATGCAGGTGGATGTTAATTACGATCAGTAATCGGTATTCTGAGCACTTGTGGTAGGCATTTAAATAAAGATTCTTATAATCTTTTTGAGGATTCAAGGCTTTTCAGGGGCCCATCTTCCGTAAAATATTCAGGTTCTTTAAAGTAGAAGTAAAGATGCAAAGCGCGAACATTCAACGATTTTGTAAACTGTTCAACAGAAAGAATAATGAGCTATAAAAACGGGATAACCTATTGTTATGGGTTGCAGTCTCAAATAACACAGCGATGGATATACGAGTATGTACATCCTAAGAGAGCAAATCTGCTAAATATTTGTTAGATTTTGTCTGAAAGTAAGTAGGTTAAGAAATGGAGCTACTTTAGTTCTAACCTTTTCAGGTTATATAAATCAGTTCTGGGATCTGCGGGGCGATTGATCGGTAACCTGCTGACTGTCCTATATGTTAACTTGTGTTAGACCAGGAGCGCAACAATAAAGTTCGTAGCGTAGTGCTTGCCTTACCTCCCAGTGATTGTCCCCGATTACTATGTATATGAGCAAAGTTTTACTCATGCAGGCTTAAATGGCAAGGGTGTGCTAGACCAATAGCAAAATACTGGCCTATTCCCACATAGTGCTCACAACTCTATACGTGAAGGATTAAAAAAATGTGACGAAGCAGGCAATAGCCCCGGATAGTACCGGATTCACTGTTGACTACCCTGGCAAACATTTAAGGTACAAAGACCTTCGGATCTGCACATAGAATATCCGGACCCTTAACAGGTCATGTGCAGCAAACATCTTTGACTGCTATGACGCAAATATCACCGCCGAGCATGAAAAACTGTGATGTAAACTATGGTGATTGCTATATGGAAAAGAAACAGCACTTATTCAGATGTGGATTTGTCATACGCGGCAGACTTGAGCAAGAATTCTTGAGCTTCCGACACGTGAGCGAACGTCTTGTATCAATACGCATCAAGGCGAAATTCGCTAACACAAGCCTAATATGCACTCCTGACCCAAAGGGTGATGACTCCAAAGAATGTATCTACAAGCTCGTCGATAAGGCATACGAGTATGACCAAGTATGACATTAAAATCGAAAGGATCGGACATCTTTGGCAAGACAGTAAGTCCTATCTATTTTACTTTTTTTTTTTATAATTTACGCGCGCCTAAGGGGTTAGATACCCTTTTACCGTTGCCAGGGCGCGGGCGGAAAGATAGAAGGAGGAGAAAGGAAAATTGTTTTTGTAGTGGTTTGAGAACTCAGGTGTGTTTGGTTTCTATGTTTGCTCCCAGGGGTGGGAGTCCGAATAGGACGGAGAGTTTTTTCTTCACTCAGAGTGATTCGAGGTATATCACAGTATTTTTCATTTTCTGTGCTTGAAACTCTACAACAGCCAAATCTACGTGTCAGTGTTATGCCTTCACACGCAGAATTTTTCTGTCTGAGTTCCAATTACACAATGAAAAACTGACTTGCCATGGGCAGGATTCGAACCTGGACCCTCCGAGTGAGAAGCGTTTGCTATTACCACTACACCACGGCCACCCCGTGAACTAGTCGAAATGGCGTGTTTATCCGTCTCAATCACTGTGTCACTGTCTGTCTCGCTCACACTTGGTACTCATTTTAACTTACTAAAAATAATTAACTATGAATCGGGTTTCTTTATCAAAATATTTTTTTTGTCCTCAATTAAGCGTTAGTCTAGCAAGTGTCACACCATTTTGGAATCCAGACTAAATACGCCATTTTTTAAAGTTACTTGCCAAAATGGCTTAGTGCATTTTTTTGTCAGTACAGTCAGTTCAACTTGGATGATTAATGATTTTCAGATACATGGATGGACAAAAAAGTTAAAACCGATATAGTTATGTTTAAATTTTGGACCGTAATTTACAGAAGAGTTACTCAGGGTTACGTGGCAAAAAAAATCGAAGAAAAGTAAAGATTTGCGGTCACAGCACTTGAAAGATCATCATAGGGTGTCAGATTTCTCAATCTGAGACCATTTTTTTGAGTGCCAATAATTTTAAAAGCACATGACTTAGATTTTTTTTTATAATTTTGTGATGACGGACACCACTTGACCTATCACCCGTTTCCGCCTGTATATACTCTCCTCCAAGCACAGGGGCAAGAGGCTACAAAATTATCTGATGTGTGTTAAAAGTCTATTGTTTTAAGAGGTCCGATTATACAGGGGTTTTCATTAGACGCAACCCAATTTCTTTTTAAAATAAATACACGTGTGTTCAACACATTTACATTTTTATTTTGTATTGAAATGAAACCACTTTTATGAATGGATGTGCTGGACCAAATTGGATCAGAAATTTTACATCGAACGTTCGCCTTCAAGTCGTCTTAAGTATCTGACGACTTGGAATTGACCACCGAAGGAATTTAGAGATTTTAAATCATACGAGTACGAGTAGGTCAGCCAATTGACAGACCATTTCTGGCCATAACACGATCGCTGAGCTTCGTCGTTTATAAGTCGACTGTGGCATTCGCTTTGTAACAAGTGGCCCGGTCTCTTTTGACTGCGACTCACCGCAATCATCTTGGAAGAAGTAGACTCAAAAAACCTCCGGCACAAAAACCATACCAAACAGTACACTTTCTCGTATACGAGTACCATATAACGGATGCTGTTCGAACATCTGTGGTTTTTCGCCTTCGACCAAAAATATGCCTCGTTTAGGTACATTTTCTTGACATTCTTCAAAAATATTACCGGAACAACTACAGCGTGCTTTCTACGCCCATATTCGTTCCAATATCTTGGGAGCAGTAATTTGTTTTATTATCGTCTACGAGTATTTACTGCTTGTTGTGTTGTCGTCTTTGAACGTCGACAATATCTCCATCTTATACAGTTGATCTATGGTAAGGAACTGCCTATTGTCATCACTATTTTGTTGTAGTGACATTTTTATCATGTTTTGTATGCTAGCATGCAGCGAGCTCAATCGCTGGAGTTGCGGCATATTGCCGCAAGTACTTATGTATATGTAGCAATATTAACCAAGATCGTCGAACAATCGTCATCCGTTGAAGTGTATATGTGATAAATATCAACGGTCCTAATTTCGGTCCCTTTGGAACTCCATGTTTTTAGGGCTTTTCTTTACTGATATTTTGTTTTGTTTTAACTCTATATTTTCGATTGTTAAGGTAGCACTCAAACCATGTCAGAAGCGGTCCTCTTACACCAGCTTTATCCATCTGCCTTAAGAGATTTTTGTGGCAAAAAGTTTCAAAGGCTTTTCTGAAATCGATAAAAAATACTATGGTACTCGTATTATGGTTCTTTTCTTGATTTTGATTTGAGAAATCACTCAGTAACAAATGTATGCTTTTATTTTTTCTAAAGCCAAACTGATTTTTTGCCAATATATGGTACCTTTCGTACCATCCTTGTATATCGGATCTTTTTAGTTTTTTGGGGACCTTTGATTTTTGAAGTTTTACTAACACCGGAGCCAGAGATTCAGCATTATCCTTTAAGTCTTCCAGTCGAATATGATCTTCAGCAGCAGATTTACGAGTATTATCTTTTAGTGAATAAAGTATTTTTTGAATTTTTTTAACATTAACATCATCAAAAATACTGATCGCTGAACACAGTTAGATGGATTCGAGTAAGATTAAAAACTCGTATACGTTTTCTGTAAACTGATTTGTCAGGTAGTCAAACTGATCTGTAGCAAACTGTTTATCATCAAAATTCGTAGACTTTTTCCCAAGTAATTACTCGTATATTAATAATCTTCCATGTCTCCTTTGGATTATTGTTTGCTTTTAAAAATTGTTTGATGTTGTTTGAAATAATTCTTTTTTGTGTTACCTATTTTTTTTGTTCAGGTTGTTTCGGAATGTTTTGTATTCTTTTTCATCTTGATAATCTTGATTTCTCCGATTGTTTTTATATCTTCTGTGATCATCCAGTTATGCCACTGGACCTTTTATTGTTTTTTCTAGAGTGTGTCATAGATTTTACAATTCTTTTGAAACATTCTTTGAATTCATATTCATTTAACTCGTTCAAATGATTTAATTATTGCCAGTTAAACTGTTGCAATTGGGCACGTTTGATTCTTGTTTTTCGTCGGATGTAAAAGTAGCGCAGTGTATGCCATAATGGTAAGTAAAAGTTAGTTCGACTACTGCGGACCTAATATTCATGAATTTAGTGCAAATTAAACAGTGACCAATTAAGGTTGCTGGGTTTTGTGATAGATCGACACGAGTAGTCCCTATTAGAAAATCGGGCGCATCTAATGAAAAAAGTTTTTCGCCTCTTTCAAAGTCATAAAAGAAACGCCGACAGTTTGGGCATAAAAGAGGTGATGCCTTATATTTTATGCAAGCAGACATTTTTATTTAAACTATGTGCATCGGTGATTTTTTAATTTATCTTTTAGAAGGTCTTATCGAGATCATCCATGACGAACATGAATACAAACAAATTGATTCACATAAATGGCAATTGATCTTTGTCTGTAATTCTAATTTAATCAGATTATTCTGAGTATTCACAGTTCACTGTTGCGCATTTAAACAAGAAACAATACATCAAAAATTCTTTTAACAATAGTTAAAACTAACAACAAGGGAAATTCCTTCTCACGTTACAACACTACCTCTTCACATCAGACATAATAATTTAAAGAGTTTACTTATTTTTTTAGGGGAATTGTCTGCTTGGTTGGATGGTTTGCTCTTTTTGGGGAGTTTTTGGAAAAAATCCCGACAAAAAATCATCAGATGAATAATAAAAAGAAAAAGATAATCTCATCAGGTCACTCGTGCGTATGTGCGATATTTATCCCAACAAATTTAAACAAGCAATTTGGTTTTGCTTTCGCTTTGAACGATGAGATACGAGTAGATCTATCGCTTTAATGTTGAAAATCAATTTATTGAATAGAAATAAATACATTTTTACGCATTCACATATCAAAGGACGAAGTTGTTAATGTAAATGCACGTTCTGGAAAATTTTTGCGTCTCTGGCTTTTTAAACTATCGCCATGGGGACAGTTTTTGTGAATAGGATGTGTCGCATTAGGCAATGCTCGGGCATAGAAAAAATATTGAAAGCATTGCAGTGGATATATGGTTATACTCGTATATAAAAGAAAATTTCCCAACGGATTTTAAAATGGAGGAAGAAAACACTAGTGTAAATGTGTGAGGAGTAAAAAAAATATTATTCTTTACATTCATGATAGTAATAAAAATCGTGCCGCAATATTTCTATGGCCAGCTTGGGGTTTTTGTTTCAAAACTCGCCTTCAGCTTGACATTGAATATTTGATTAAAAGCCAGTAAGTAAATATTCAGTAATATTGTGAAAGCGCCATGATTTTCTTTTTTCTTTACAAATACGCGAATACCTACTCGTATAATGTATTGATTTATTTATACTATTTCCCAATTTATTTTGTTGAAAATAAAAAGAGTGCCTTATTTCGATCAAACTCTCCTCAATTTATATTCATATTTTGAATATTTTTATTCCAATCTAAAAAATCTTCAAAAAATAATTACTTACTCACGACGAATGATAGATCGAGAGATGATTTCAAGACTTCGTTAGATACGCAGGACGACGAGTTGGGTAATTGAATTTTACCCATCATGATCTCCTCTAGGCTCATACTGAATATTTATCTACATAAATAGCTGTGTATAGGGAGTTGAACATTGATAAATGTCTTCATTAAGCTGATTAGCAGAAAAATGTCTTAAAGAGTATAATAAGAGTATATAAGGGAACTGTCGTCCAAAGGATTCCGTCAATGAAATCAGTTTTTACAGAGAACAACATTTAGAGCTACATATATTATCATATACCATCTCGATCAAAATGTTCCCGGGATAACCACCGTGTGGCGCTCCCATTGTTCCGATTTGAGTTCTGTTTTTGTTAAGTTGGTATATCTGTTGTTGACATTCCCTCTAAATCTTAGCATCATAGCTTGATATCTTGTTGCGTAGCCAAGAGTGTGTTGGCGATTTTTTACAATTTTAGAAATGAATGCAAGAACGAATTTGTATTAAATTTTGCGTAAAAAACGGATTTAATGGTGCGCGAAAGTTGGAAATGTTGGAAAAGTGTTTCGGCAACGATTCTCTAAAGAAAACAGTCAAAAGTGGTCGTGAGTCAATCGAAAATGATGAACGCAGTGGCAGACCATCAGCATCGAAAACCGACGAAAACATTTTATGAAGTAAAAGAAATGTTGGTCAATAACCACAAATTAACCATCAGAGAGATAGCGGAGGACTTGAACATTGCCTAAGGATCCGTCCAAGACGTTTTGGTTAATGATTTCGGTTTCCGTCGTGTAGCAGCAAAGTTGGTGCCAAAAGACCTCAATTACATGCAAAAAAGAGACCGTGTTTTTTTTGACGAAAAATGCAACAAATACCATCCAACTGCCACCAAATTCACCTGATTTGGCTCTCTGTGACTTCTTTCTGTTCGATCGAGTTAAAAAACCACTACGGGGAACGCGTTTCAGCAGCCGAGAGGAAGTAATGGAAAAATCGCAGGAAGCACTGATGGACATACCGAAAACCGAATATAAAAAATGTTTCGAGGATTGGATCAAGCGCTGGCATAAGTCTGTTGCAGTCGATGGGGATTACTTTGAAGGGGACAATATAGATTTAGATGAATAAACTTGTATTTTTAATTTTCTGAATAATTTCCGGGAACACTTTGATCAAGATGGTAAGTTTCCAAAACTCTGCAATATATGATATGCAATGCGTATAATCGTATGAACGTTCCTCATGTGGTGGGAGTAGAAAAAGAATATATGCCTTTTATCCCTTTAAGTTGGGACTTGTGTGTCGGGCTTGTGACGGAATGTAGACAATGGACAGTCTGAACTCAGTTCGCAGCGCAGAACGAAAAGGCCATTCTCTTGGAACATACGCATACCATACAATCGAAGAGCTACTAAAATTGTAGAAAAGTCTAGTCGCATGAGAATTGCGGGATATCGGAACTGAAGATAGGTGGATAACCTGCGAGATTTAGGAAAGCTACAAAGAAAATTATTGAAGTAATCTTCATAAAATGCAAACTATTAAACATAACGCTTTTCTAATAAAAAGTTTTATTTTGATTTATCAAGAAAATACATATTTCTAACGAAAAAAATAAAGATTACCATAAATAACGAAGAAAAAAAAAACAATGGCACCAGGCTCTTTAATAAAATCTTTCATTATATTTTCGTATATTTGCGGCTCTATTTAATCAATAACATCCCGAATGTTAGCTTTGTGTGCTTTGAATTCTTTTATTGAATGGGGGGGAGAGTTGGCCTAACCTATTCTTTCACATGACTCTATAAAAATAAATTGCCCCCTATCAAAATTTATTGATCATGGTTCAATAGCGCGATTTATACGCGAAAGAGGATAGGATGTGTTTCTTGAGAGAATTAATGGAAATTGAATAGGCAGTTGAAGAGTTACTAGAAGTATAAACGACTTCCCAAGACTCATGGCATAAGGAATATTTTAGTTTATCGAAGTCAACTTTAGATCTTTTTGGAAAGAAATTAGAAAATATGCAAACTAGATATAGGGATTTGGAGTTCTGGCATGCAAGATGGGCAAACAAGTACGGCTGGATTATTTATTGATACGAGTATAACTAAGGAATTCGACATGGTCAACCACAATATTCTACTTAGAAAACTGGAAAAGGCTAGATTTAGGGGCTTCATGATCCAATGGTTTAGGTCATAACTAAAAATAGGTCACAAAGAGTAAAACTTGTCGAGGTAAGGAGTGGAGTTAAATATTTTAACTTAGGCGTTCCTCAAGGCTCAATTTTAGGTCCAACTCTGTTCCTCGTCTATATCAATTGTCTCTTTGCTCTAAGTTTCACTAACTGCTTTTACTGACATTGGCTTCACTTATGGCCTAAACAGCCCATTGTACCTAGTTTGTGATGTTAACTGGGATCTTAGTCTATTCAGACTCTGGCTTGCTAAACACAATCTCGTAATAAGCTCAAAAACTAAGATAATGGTTTTCAGTTTATCCTTTTCATATAGATTTGATGTAAATGTTTATTTCTACGCTCCTGAGTGTAATAGATTCAAACTATCCAACTGCTATTGTTCGTCTCACTGCTTTTCTTATAATCAAACCCGTAGTAATAAATGTTTCGTAGTTGAGAGTGTTAATGGATTTAGATATTTGGGACTAACCTCAGATTCTAGGTTGAGTTTTGCTAACCACATTGAAAACTTATTTCCGATACACCCTTCGTCACTTTTATTATTTGCGTAACGTATGCTCAACCAAGCTTTTGAAGATAATTTATTATGGCATTTTTCATTCCAAGTTACAATATGGCAAAAATCTGTAGAAACTGCCCTAGACGAAGTGGAGTGTAAAATAGAGAAGAGTCTACACTTCGGAGAGTTTGCGATGGCAGCCTTCCTCGGTATTGAAGGAGCCTACAATAGCGTGGAGTGCACCGCCATTAAAAATGCTCTAGTAGACGCTAAAATTGTACATCGCATTGCGAACGGGTTTGCAACATGCTTGCAAGCAGGAAAATAAACTGATAAATTGGGCAAAGCTCGGTCAGAATGTCCATAACCGGGGGAATCCCCCAGAGTGGAGTCATATCCCCAGTCCTGCGGGTGCTAGTTATCAATGACATCATCAAAAAGCTTAGTACAATGGGTATAAGTGCCACGGCATACACGATGACGTGGTCATAACAGTGCAGGAAAAATACCTAAATATTTTAAGCGAAATTATGGAGGTTGCCCTGAAGACAATCAGCATTTGGGCAAAAAGCTGTGGTCTTAATGTCAATCCTTCCATAACGGAACTTCTTCTTTTTACCAGAAAGTACAAGATACCGCAATTCAAACCTCCAAAACTCAACGGAGTGGAACTGTCCCTTTCGGACAGCACGAAGTATCTGGGTGTGGTTCTGGACAAAAAACTGAACTTAACATAGCGGAAAGAATCAAAAAGGCATATAATGCTCATTTTATTTGCAAGAGAACAATGGGGAAAATTTAGGGCTTAAAACCTACTAAAACCATGGCTGTATAACGTTGTGGAAAGACCCATACTTATATACGACGCACTAGTCTCGTAGAAAGCAACAAACAAGAAGACGATTTACGGAAAATTAGCGGCGGTTTAAAGAACGGCTTCCATAGCCATTACAGGTGTGCTCCGTACCATCCCTACAGCAGCATTGGACACCTTTTTGCACCTAACACCGCTTGATTTACAGATCAAAATACTTGCTGGCAACAGTGCGATACGACTCACTAATCTGGGTTACTTCAAGAGCAGTAGTTTTGGACATGGCACATGGCACAGAGGTTCTGGCTATCCCCAGGGCGGCTGAGCTAATGCAGATGCGATCGGTATCCGAAGTAGATATCGCTATCAACATCGATAGACAGGCCGCACTCAATGCCATGGAATCATGGAGTTGACCAACGTCAACTCTGATACGGTCAGGAGCTGTCGCACAGTGCTCAAGGCACTATGCAATCAGAACCGGGTAAGACTGTGCTGGGTCCCTGGACACTGCGGTATTAAAGGAAATGAACGAGCGGACGAGCTTACAATCTCACAATAGTGAGATTGCCAACATCAAACCACCCAACTGCATAGTGAAGGCATAGTGAAGACTGCCAACCTAAGGTGGTCAAATCTTGAAGGACACAGCGTATCCAAAGCTCTCTGGCTGCTTTTTGACAGCAAAATATCTAGGAAGTTTATAAAATTAAACAGGGATGAGCTTAGGACAGTAATATGAATCCTGACAGGACACTGTCTCAAATTGTCAGATTTCAGATTCTACGGTGATCTGCAAGCTGTTGAGGACATAACACACATGCTGTGTGAATACAAGGCAATATCGCGTAGTTGAAGAAAATTTTTAGGGAAATATTTTTTCGCAAACCTAAAGGAAATAGACGAACCTCAAAAGTCTTCTTGGCTTTTGCAAGAATATTGGATGTTTCACCAGGGCGATTGTTTAGGTTTTTGCCATTTGAAGACAAATTTGATTGGTTCCATAGGGACCGCGATGGGCCCGATGGTACATAGTATCTGTGTGATGGCATATACATCACATCCCTGTTTAACCTAACCCAATCTAACCTACAGTATGGTATTGCTTGTTGGGGGGCGAGTATCACAATAAGATACAACCTTTATTGATTTTACAGAAATATTTCCTGAGAAAAATCTGACGTAAAGCTTGTAGATAACCTGGTTGTAGTTTGTTTTGTGCCATAAAAATTGTTCCGGTCCGTCATTTGTATTTTTTTTTTTTAAATTTTCGTTTAATTGCTCGTTACAATCTTTGTGGTAATCTTTCTAAAGTCTTATCAGTACCAAATTACCGTACCACTGCTTACCGTAATTTTTTTCTGTTTTATCTTATCGGTTATTTAATGAACTCCCGCAGTCCATCAGGACATAACAATAGCTAGAACCTTTTTAAAACGCGTTAAAAGGAGATATGTTTGAATCTTGTACCTCTAATATTTTGATTTATTCATTCTTTTTCCCCCTTCTCGTTAGAATCTTTTTTTTTTGTCTTTTTCTGGATTACTTTATTTTCATGATTTTTGTAATGTTGTAGTTTAAAATTTCTTCTTTTTTTTTTAATACTACTATGAATTCTTTAGGTCACCCCACCCCATAATTTTATAATTTATATTTAGAACTTGAATTTTTATATTTATATTTAGTGAATTATAAGAAAATAAATATTGTACTACTAAAATACTACAATACAATTACATTCACAAAAACCAAGATAATCATTCTTGAATTTTTTAATCGCAAAATGCAACAATTCTGCTTACTAATAAAGCCTTAGACACGGAATTGTGCTTAAAGGCTTTTGAGTTAATTTGGGATTTCAGTGCTAAAATCGGTGAGGAGAACAACACAACATTAGTTAATAGCCCCCGTAAAATATAAACAGATAACGTCTTCAGATTAGCAGAACTCGCAGTACTCCGAGCAATTTTTGGTGGACATACTATTTAGAGCTCAACTGTTGCATAAAAAATGATTCAGCATGACATTGAAAATAAAACACGCCAGCCAAACAAGTGTATTTGTTTCTGTACCTGTGATCCCGAAATTTTACATCCCCCAAAGTAGAAATGATTGCTAATATTCTTAGTAATGGAAATTGTATAATACAACAATATACCATGTTGCCTTCACAAATATCGAACGTCTTATACATAGATGATGCTGTCAAGAATCAGATGTTCATGGGCCAAACAAACATCATTTTCTATGTTAACTATTTATGTATTATAATTGTTAGTAAATTGTAAGATGTCCAGAACAGTGAACTCTGATATGTTCTTGTCAGAAGATGATTTTCTACTCATATTCTTGGTGGTGGAGTTGCTGCAAAATTTAAAATATAAAAGATTTGAATAAATTACTTTTATCTTTTCGAAATAGAGAGTAAGTATATAAATTTCCCTGGGTAAACGCCTCTGCAATAGTTTCCTCTAATTGCAATTCGACAATTATGCGTGAAATTGATTCCAATAACTAAGAGACTTTGGGCAATGTATTTGTATTTGCACACATTCTAGTACATTCAATGTAAGCTGTAAATGTTGATTGAATATAACATGTGGGACTCTTTTTTTTATTGATTCAAAAATACAAAACGTATCTCGTTTGCATTCATCGACTACCACTAGGGGCATATATTTCTGCAATACACAGATGTGGGGTTTTATAACACGAACCCTTCTCTTTTTCTACATACATAATTTCCACACTTTCTAGGAACAAATGTTAAAAATCCTGTCACGAAGTACACAACTTGGAGGTAAATTTTATATCATGATTGGGAGTATCTATTGATTGAAGTTAACACATGTACACTTTTTTTTAAATAATATAACATATGTATTACATGCCTTTATGTATTTATTTTTATACCTGAAGGATTGGCAATACCAAAAGTTGTTTTTTATTTAGCGAAGATATCTATTTTAAATTACTTTTATAAACAATAAGTCAGATTTTACATATCTATTAAAATACAAAAATTTGGAATAATATCCCCTTATATACGAGTAGTATAAACACAAAATGACAACGACCACAGATCCAACATTATTCGGATAAATGCTTCAAATACACACATCCAAACTAAATCCATTGTCAAATTAAAAATTGTTGAACTATCTCTAATGTGACAGACCGATATCTCCAGAATGAAGTTTCACAAAATCGTTTGGGGCGAAAAAAATCCTGATTACCTCTTAATTTAGCAAATGAAAATCTCATGATTTATGATATTTAGATGTCACAGTTTGAAATATTGCATTCCTAACAAATCTATTTAGCCACGTTAACACCATAGAAAAGAAAACCGCAATGTGTGGGTGAAGATTGGGATTACTGCTTGAATAAAATTTTTGGATAACCACATGGAATATTTTTAGCATTTACGAAAACAAGTGAACTTAACCACGCAGAAAATACTAATATGCATATTAAATGGAAATATGTAGTTGGGTTTGCCTTCACAAATTAGGTGGAAACATTAGAACACTAATAACATGAAGCAGCCTTATATGCATTTGGTTTTTTGGCAGTGTAAGAAATCTTTCGGAGTGATATGATGATTGCGACCTTTCGATTGGATTTATACGACACAGCTCTGCTCTAGACTCACTGACTTATTCTTTGATAATCATATCATAATCTGAACTCTCAAGGAAATCTTTCGTTTAAAAAGAATTTAGAAATGGTTTCCGATAGAATCTGAGCCAGAAAAGGAATGTTGTTGGATATTCATAGGTAGTTTTAAAACCTGCTTAGGATAAGACGCTGGCGTATACTTGGGTAAACTTCCTTCTGCCGCCCCAGCGAAGACATACACAATCCTGATGCTAATGAACTATATTTTGAGGTATAGGTGGAGGGTCAAAGTCATCCTAGTTTGAGAATGCAAGAATAATGAGGAGGAAGACTTCTCAGGAATTAAGCCCACACTGGCATTGCCTCCATCCACAATTAGGTCTCCCATTAAACAATTGATCAAATAAAAGTTAATGGCTTAACTCGATAGGTTGGGGGCACAGCAAACGATAGCTTCCAGAAGTCTCTAAAAAGTCAGCAGGCTTTATAGTGACTCTCAGCGGGAAAGGCCTTACTAGCATCTTATCAGAACTTAAGTGTACTAGGTAAAGGTAACACCACCTCTGCAATGTTTGCTCTGAGAGTGACAACGACAATCTAGATCACTTCCTTTGTGAATGTTGCATGAGGCTACAGGTGCTCAGCGCTATTATGTGCTATGGCCACTGAGGCGATTACTCATCTTTCTTCGAAAAACTGAGAAATGTCATTAAAAGAAACATAGAAGGCAATAAAAGACTCATTTTTTCTAAGTGCACTAAAAACCACATATCCGCGCTAAACTCCAGAACAAGGAAGCTAAACTCGTCAACAATAAGTTTTACTTCCGTTGATGTCACAATATTTCTGCGTAATTTCGAGCTTGCGATGACAAATATGTAGTGAGAATCACGTCTGCACAGCATCCTACTCGTAAGTATTGATTGTTTTATTATATCAAGTATCAAGTATGTTTATGTTTAAGTACAACATCACTTGTGCTGCATTGCGCTGGGAGCTAACATCTGAAACTAGCAGTTGCTGGTAATTTTGTGCGTACATACGAATAGGCTACAATTTAGTCCAGCATGTATATATGTATATATATCAAGTGTGCCATGATAGCACTCGGATGGACATATCAACTCTATCTCGCGTATACAAAATTTTGTTGATTTTATACATTGCAGTGTGGTGTTTTATATTGTTCACACATCTAGGAGGATCACATATGTAAGCAGCAATAACTGCACTGATTATCGAATTCCCGTATCACTTTTCTAAAAACACCTGTTTGATATGACCGTACAATCCTTAACGATAAACCAGATTTTTGTACTGCTTCGCAGTATAAGCAAACTTTAAACATATGACATATGTTTGCTGACAGGCTGGTAAGGACAGATTGTGTAAGGTTTTACTTGAGTCTTTTGTGGTGTTCCTGCGAATTTTTGAGTCATCCTGACCATCATTTAGTATTGGATCCATTTTCCGAGAGAAATATTAATGATAATGAGTTTATTATTAAATTGGTTGACATCTGCTCTCTACGGAAATTAAAAATCCTAGGTAATGGTAATTTCATTTGCACGGACATCCATATTTTCAAGGAACATTAAGACTTCTAAGGAACAACTTTGTGAGTTGATCTTTCAGGTGAGTAAAGGAAGAAGACGGCTATCATTTTAAGCTTAATTCCAATTTTTTAAATGTTAGTGTTGGGAGAAGTAGAAAACTTGCAACTTTATACATTTATACGTTGTAAAACAGCTGTAGTGTTCTTATCTATATAATATCCTTATTTGACCTTTTTTAAATATTTAGAAAACCTCATAAAAATTCAAATAAATTGTTTGCTTTAGAATGTGTGATTAAATCTAATTTTGTCCCAAGGGAAGAATTTGAACAAATAAACTTTACCATCTTGAGGCACTTTTGTTGTTTATTTAAATTTGATTTGTTTAAGAGATTATGAGAATCCAAATAAATCCACTCCATACCAGTCAGCTTCTTACTGCTTCAATGGTGATTTTCTGATGCAATACATGCGGTAATTAAGTCATTATTTTAAAACAATATTGAAATATATTAAGCAGCACGAGGATATCCTTTATATAAAGATATTTAAATATGTTACACAAATCAGTTATGTGTTTTCAAAATGTAAAAGTCTTGTTAAATTTTGAGTATTTATAGTTTAATTCCTAATTAATGAATAATAGAAGTCAATCGCCCATAAAAATGCAAAGTTCTGTAAAAGGTATCTACTTTTTCGTCTGAAAAGTGTATTGAAATGACAGCTTTTGATTGCATTCATTTTGGTTTATGCTTGAAACTGTTCCATGCGGTTTTTTTTTCTTTTTCAGAGATGAAGATTTCATTGAAATTGAAATTTGTCTGTTGATATGCCAAAATATTGCACTGATTTTTTTTATGACACCTCGGCGGTCGCAATTTCCCATTTCAAGACAAAGGAATTGAGATTTGCAGCTAAGGATTCCGGAAGTAAGATGTATAATTGTTAACTAATATACGTTACTTAATAGCATTCCAAAAAATCAGTTTTAAGATTTTTAAGTTACATGCGTGTTTTTTTTTTTATAATTAGCTGATAGCGCGACAAATTTGTTTGCTCTTTTTGTAAGCAACCCTCCTTCCTTTGGTAACAATTTCATTAATTCACTTTGTTTTTACGTTTTTTTTTTTTATGAATTTCCCTTTGCATCAGTGGGCGATACGAGTACAGCAATAATTTGTAGAGATGGATGCTTTTCCACTGCTTTAAATATAATGCAGGCTTAATTCGACAAAAAATTTTAATGGTGTCAAATGTCAATACAACGATTTCGTATTAAACTTATCGAGGATAGA
This sequence comes from Volucella bombylans, assembly GCA_949129095.1. Lineage (NCBI taxonomy): Eukaryota > Metazoa > Arthropoda > Insecta > Diptera > Syrphidae > Volucella > Volucella bombylans. The sequence continues at coordinate 158,588,740 of OX422143.1, forward strand.
AATTATGCCCACATCAAAGGAAGCGTCTGTGAAAGAAATCTTCCGGATCAAGTCATCAAAGTTGTTGATATTTACAAATATCTAGAAATTTTATTGCCTATGGGATGTACACCTCGAACATATCGAAATAATTTGCTCAAATCTTATAAAACACTATAATGCTGTCGTCTGCCTGACTCTACTTTATCCTTTTTTTTGCTACTCTCATAGATAAACTAACCTAGATGTCATACTCTACTAATACTTTTGAAAACCCTTAACTTTCGCACAGACACACTGTAAGTGAATTCCAACACTTTTACATCTCTGTAACTTTGTCAAAATTTGCTAGAGTGAGAGCAATTTACAAGTAAAATTTCTAAAATGAGAGCGATTTGCACGAGTGTGTGACGTTTTTTTGGTTAAAAAGGGCGTGGTTTTTATAAAATGCAAGGGAAATTGCTATTGTTGACAATTCATACGTATTCACAGACAGGGTCACACGGATAGAGGCGATCAGTAGAAAACCGGTTCTGATTTTCCAATATCTGGAAAGTTTGACATCTAGGTTGGTTTATCTATGGCTACTCTACACATGAAGTAAAAAAACTAATATATGTCCAAATTGAGATATGGTTGGAAAACCATTTCAGCCACACACATAAAAACTACAAAATTCTATAATAAAAAAAAAAAAACATTAAATCACGAAATTCCAGTAACACCACAAAAGACACTTAAGCTGTCTTATTCCAGATAACAGTAGTCCTTGAACATTCCCTCAATACCGGAATCATATTGTCCACTAAGTAAATACAGGAAGGCATACGACGTATGCCGTATGGTATGTCACAATCCGTACAAAAAGTTGTATTGTACCTAGTCCTGCCATAAGTTCTGTTACACAATTTCCAGCGCTTAATGTTCAAAACTTCTTGCGGGAATAGAACCGTTAACTTTTTTTAAGAACACATACTCGTATACTGATCAGTGAAGAATACTAGTCAGTTTGGTTTCAATTTGCAAACTATTAACATGGAGTGGGGCGTTAAAGAGATTTGAGACGGGGTAATAGTGTTGTATAAGTGCGGAAGAGTTCTGGCCAAATTTTCGAGTTGCTGAGACCACTCGAAATATCGAGAATATTCGTTTATCGGGCTATTGCTCGCTTCGGCGAGTTGTCTGCAGTAGAAGACAGGCCAAGAAATGGTCGCCCGCGCGTCGTCCGTACGAATGCGGTAGTAAAGGCAGTGAGTGAACGAATTCGGAGAAATTCCCTTAGGAAGCAGAAGATCATGTTAAAGGAAACCAGATCCATGTCTAGACTGATTCGGGTCCACAAGTCATCTTCTAACTCTTCAACTAAAAAAAATTAGGCTGGTAAGATGCAAGCGACTTTTGCAGTGGCACGCGGACAATGGCCATGAAAACATTCCGTTTACGGATGAGAACATTTTTCCCGTGGAAGAAGTTTTCAACAAACATAATGACAAAATTTATGCCACTTCATCTAAGGAAGCGAAAAAAGTTGTTCCAAGGGTTCAACGTGGACATCATCCCGCTTCCGTAATCATTTGGCGGTGGGTCTCTCATGGTGTCACATCCCTCCATTTCTGTGAAAAAAGCATAAAAACTGGTGCAAAAAGGATGTGTTGTGAAGGGATATAGATGGATCTTCTAACAGGACTCTGCTCTAGGGCACAAAGCCAAAACCACGCAAAAGTGGTTCAGAGTCAATATTCCTGACGTTATAGCAGCAGAAGATTGACCGTCGGGGAGACCAGATCTGAATCCACTGGATTATGGTTTGTGGTCAGAATTGGAGAACATGACCTGCAAGACTCCCACATAAATTTGGAAAGAATCTCCATGGAAACCGTGCGTGCCACTATAGCCCAATGGCCACACCGTTTGGAAACTTTTGTTAAAGCAAAAGGCAGTCATTTCGAGTGAATCCAATTTTTTTAATAATCAATAAATGGAACAATTTCAAGTAAAATGTTTACTGTTTTTTTTTAAGGTTTTATTTGTGTAACTGAACTTATGGCAGGACTAGGTATATCCAAATGTGCGTAAAAGACTTTCTAAAAAATGCTTCCTGTCGTTAACTTTAATTTGTCAAGAACAAATAAATTCTAGTAAAAAACGTGATTTCTATTATAATAAGCCATCAACATGTTGATGATTAATATTATCCTTATCTTCTAATAATACCGCCAAACACATGCCAAAACGTAGGTCCAACAAAACTGACATCCTATAGCTCGAGCTGTTTAAGGTAGTAGTAGATGATTTGATAAAGAACAAATATGAACTCATCAGAAAATAGAGTCAAAAGAAACTATGCCCGATGGAATGGAACTGCAACATTGATTTTCCGATGTGAAAGACGGAAAAGCCTTGAGCTGTGTGAAATACATAGGTATAAGTTTCCTCAACATCGCATAAAATATCATTTCTTCCGTACAGAGAGTTCAAGGTATTTTGTCCACAAATTCAACGGTCCATATCAGTATGGCTTTAGACCAGAAAGGCCCATTGCGGAACAAATTTTCACACTACGACAGATCTTGGAGAAAACCGAAATTTAGATTGATACACACTGCCTTTTTTTATAATTCCTTTGTCTAATTACTAATTTTGGTATCCTTGCCAAACTCGTTTGATGTTGCAGGATGACGATGTCGGTAAAAATCTTGCCAAAACCTTCCATATCCAACAAGATTAAGGTTAGGCGACACACTGTCATTTGATTTCTTCAACGTCTTGAACAATTATAGAAAACTCACACGCCAATAGGTGAGACACAGATTTGCAACAGTTCATTCAATCATTTGCGTTCGCCGTCGATAGGAAGAATGCTGCTCACACCAATAAATTGTTTGTGAGTGTCGTTGTGAAAGCTGAGAGGTATTTATAAATTTTACTTTGGTTCCGCTATTAATTTCGATTTGGTATCATAGTCCTAGTCAGAAGAGTCTGGCGATGGCAAAAAGACTTAGAGCGTATGAATACTAGCACTCTGGCTCGGTAAGTTTTCGAATCAACTTCAGAAGTGGCAAATGGAGGGAGGGAGGATTAGCGGTTTGATATAGAGCACTTTTAGTTGAAGGCCTGTAGAGTATAGTGCTATCTACTAAAGTAAAGATACCTAAATATTTTTGCAATACACGATTAATAAGTTTCATGTTCACCATGACCACCTGCATATTTGAAGATTAATGGGTCCAATATTATTAAATAATTTGATTTCATTAAAATGATTAAGATTTGTACTTTCTATGCAAATTCAGAGATGGACACAAATTCTGTCGATCAGGTTCATGATTATTGGTCAATAAAACGCTTAGTTGCGACGAAACACTATAACCATTATATGATTTAAATTTTTGAAACATTAAAATTTTTCAAAATATTTATAAGGATTCCATTTCAAGAGACTTCTTTACGAGAAAATCCTAAAATATGAACTCTAAAATACAATTCCATAATAAATAATAATGCTATATCTTAAGCTTATAAGGACCTCTACATATATGTAATGCTATCCTCTGTCGTTTCACTTTTTTTTCAAACATATTTAACAGATTTTTTTTATTTTTGTATCTCTTTACATACAAAATTAATTCCGAGGTAGTAAAGGTCTTTGTCTACTATACCTTGACTCTGCTGTGAATTCTGCCAACAACACTTCAACAGATGTAAAACGAAGAATCACTCTTGCCAATCCCTATGTCTTTGGACTAAGAATGCTATTGAATGGTGAGGCCCTATCCCGAAAAACTATTTATGGCCCTGAGGCATGGACCTTATCGAAAGCATCCATCCTTCTCAGTCAATTCGAGAGAAAAATCCTTTGAAAAATATTCGGTCCCGTTTGTGTTGACGGGCTTTGGATTGATTGAGTTGATTCTTCGAACTATACGAGCTATAGTGTAGAGGAAGACCCCATCTTAGATGAGGGAACTTCAGCCGACTTGAAGTGCGCAACTGAAGACAATTAGCTAAAGACCAGACTAACTGCATAGGCTTGTTCGTTGAGGCCCAGATTCCCTCGAACTATAGCACCACCTAAGTAAGTAAGTAAATACATACAAAATGTCCTATTATTTATCGGGAATCCTTTTAAATGAAGGCAATTTATTAGACCATCCGAACTTGCTTCAAAAAAAAAATGAAAATTTAAGAAATGAGATTCATTCATCGTTCTTGCCGACTCTTCTTGATTTCCAAATCATGACAACGGTTTTATGATTGAGTAGCTACCAATAATTAGGTAAACCGACTCAATATGCTCTAACTGAATTGGGTAAGCCAACGTAACCATCTGAATTCCATGTTTCTCTTTGGTTAACACTAATGGTCTGATAAAAACCAAACCATAATATAAAAATAATTTACTGCGTAGCAAGCATTGGAGGTTTTCGATACAGCCGCAGGCATCGTAACACCAGACAGATGACAGATTAAATTACAAGATACGAGTACCATTCTCCTGTCCCTAATGGGGGGACTGCTGCAACAAATTAAATTGAAAGTTTTCATTTTAATTTCGTAATTTCTCTATAAAAGAGAATATCAGTATCGCACAAGGAAATATCTGTGTATGCCAAAATGGTACTCGTACTTATGCTACCACAATACGAAATTTAACATTTAGCCAAATTGTACTGCATAACATACTCGTATATCGTACGAGTATACGGGTATACGGGTAATCGTAGTTAACCACGGTGCAAGCGGTAGCATGAAAACTACATTTTCAGAACGTGTGAAAATTCAATTAAACTCGAATCTTAATTGAATACTCGGCGATCGATTCCACACGCATTAAGAGTAGTTTTTTTGTCTGTCTTTTTATTTTTAAATTTTTTTCTTATCCCGTCAACTTAATTATGATTGGATTCGTTCCTTTTACGGTGGGAAACGTAATGAGGTAAAGAATCTAGAAACTTATCGTTATACCATTTGCGTAAAAACTTGAGGATTTTCTTTTACTCGTACGACTTTGTTACACCAATATGGTAGTCGTTATGGCGATGTTTGGAGTTTGCAATTAATTTTTATAGCTACGAATAAGATTCAAGCACTATAGTCGTTATATTCATACTTCTCTATACAGCATCAGTAAAGAAATCAATTTTTTGCTTCGATACGATTGCAAGGCTAGTAAATAGATTAAAATCATGCATGAATACAAATTACATTTATTAATAAAATAAATCGCTTGATTAAAATTTAATTGTGATAAATTTAATAAGTTTTAAAATGTCATTGTTAACTTTACCTATTTGGATAGGGTGTGGTGATGGCACGCCACCTTTGTGGTGGTGGCACGCAATATATCTATCTATAGTTATGCATTTCCAGCTAATTATTTCTGTTGAGGTTGTGTTTCATTACATCTTTATCAGTGTGGCATCCAAAATTGAATTTTCTTTGTAACGGCTATAGTTATTTATTTGTGATTATCATTTTATTTATTTTTTTTTTTTATGGTTGTGTCAGTTATTTTATGCGACAATAGAGATTCGTTAACAATGCTTGCTAATTGGTTTTATTTATTAATTTACGACGATAGTAAATCATGTTCATGTAGATCTTGACTTGAATTTAAATGAGCGAATAAAAGAGGGGTTCAGCAAAATACTGCAAGGATGCTGGAAAAACAAATTGTAAGGATGTTGGAGTTGAGAGAGTTGATAAATTTTGCTTTTTGCTATCAGTATTAAGTATAGTAATTTCTATAACTCAATTCCACAAAACAACTATACCAAAGCTCACATGATCCAATTATTGAAGAATCATTTTAAATTTACGATTCAAGAAAAAACTTAGTATAGGATCTAAGATTTTATGCCCTTCTTCATTTGAATGATACGAGTAGTTTGGCAAAACCTTGAATTTCTCTCTCTGAAAAAAAAAATCCTAATGCAAAATGGAAAGAGCTGAGACACCAACGTCATATGTAAGATCATGCTTTCTAAACACATTTCAAAGCTCTCACTATTGTGTACCATCTGTTCATATTAATATTAAATTTACTCTAAAATTGGTCATACCGATTTGTTATTGGGCAAACTAAAAAGTATAGTTTCCTTTTCCTTTTATGAAAAGGTGCCTATTTAAATGGTTTCAACAGGTAAATCTAAGAACTATTTAATTTTATTAGCTTCAACTGGCTTCAACATCAAAAGAAACGTTGCTAGGTCATTCGTTGAAACTTTCTTTAAAGAAACCCTTTTATTTTTGCTTCCAAAATTTAAGATATTTGCGGCTATACCTCTGTGCATTTTTCTCAGAGATAGTAGCAATATATGGGGTCAACAAACCTTTGTAAGGTTGGTTGTATTGTCAGTTTAAGAACAATACATTACAGGTACATATAGACTGTCAAACTTCTATAATAAAATCTTTCTTAATTTCAAAGCTAATTTGGAGCATACAACTCGAAATAAGAAAAAAAGTTTTTGAAGAAAACTTTAATGTCACGATACCTTATCAAAGAAAACTGAAAATGTCCTTCCATCAGAAGCAACCTTGGTTACTATACAGTTTCAAGATTGCAGTCTTTTTATCTGTGTCGTATGCGGAAGGATTTAACCTGTCCTTTGGCCTATTCGCCACATTTACAATGTCTATTTCTGGAAAGTGGCAAAGGAATGGACAACGTCAATTTAAATAACAAGTACTAAGTCTCATTCATGCAAGGCGAAAAATATCGCTTTTAGATCAGGAAGGTCTTATCGTTTGTTTTATCTCCGAAGAATTCTGCACCTCTTAAGCCTTACTCATCCTTGATAAGCATATTTAAGAGGTGCAAGAGGAGTGTACTCTAATCAAGAGTGATGTTTCTTCATTCCAGAAAAAGAATTTAATCTAGGTTGGTGTGTCTAACGGCTTTTTCGTTTCTAAATAAACGACCTATAAAAGTGACAGATGAATAGAACAGCTTGTTGAGTTTTGTAAGTTGTAGGTCGGGAAATATGATAATTAAAGCAATAGTATTAAAAGCAGCATTGCTATTTGTATGTATTCGCTTATGACATCAATTATTTTTCAGTTTGTAACATAAATAGAGAATCATGATCCTGTCACTTTTGTGACGCATGTATAAGAAAACAAGAACTATTATTATATTCGTTGGACCGGAGGAAAATGTGCAGGGACAGCGATCTGCTATCAATCAGGATAAATTTTGTTAATGATTCTTTCGTGTCCGTTCTACATTTTCTTAGATGCTAAGAAAGTGTGCAATATTGTTCTTTTCATCTGATATAGGAGATACAATCTCATATGGTCCTTCTATATACTCGTATTTCATTGCACTAGCTTAGGTTTGATTGATAATTTCATAGATTAAAACAAATCTTTTTCCTCCTGGTTTATGAGTTTCCTAATTTCCTTTAATCGTCTTGGACCCAATGGAATTTGAATAGCCTATAGGTTTGGGCTTTTGAATGCTTCATGAAGACATTTTGTAAACTGAGATCTGACATCGGTACCTGTCGACATATTACTCATATTCTTTCGTTTGATATTGCCATTCTGTTGCCTCAATTTTTAAATGAAATGCATAGTTTAAGTGTCTTATTAAAAAGACAAGTACTAAATCTCCGCATTCATACGTACTCGTTGATGTGGAATCAGCTGATTTTTAAAATTTTTCCCAACCTGCCTACTTTAAAAAAAGTAAAAACGCATAGATGTAGGAATACTTTTTTATCCCTAGACTACTGCAACTGTCTCGAAAACAAACATAACTACAACAAGTAAAAGTCTAAGTAAAACGCCTGATTGAAAGCAAGTGAAACTAAAAGTATCGCTAATAAAGCAGAGAACGTCGATTCATTGTCGTCTTATTTTGTTCACAAACAGTTCATTTCAATGAAAACTTATGAACATCCTATACCTTACCAACGGTATAATTAAATTGACGCCAAAACCAAATTTACTGAACATTTCTAGAGTTGAAATTTCGTCAACATATTTCTTCTGAAGTCATTTTAAGTTTAAAAGTAAAAAATAAAAAGTTTGCGATGAGATCCCTTTTTCCATGATCCAATGTTCAGATTGCGAGGAACCAATGCACTCTAAACTATTTATTGTTTTTTGTGGGAGTTATAAATATAATTATTTTAAATTTAACTCTCCTGGAATTTTGACAAAATACACTTAACTCAAAGCAGTTTTTGTCAAACTTGTCTTAAACTATTCTACCGGATTTCAACTGTCAATTTTGCTCCCATTTATGTATAAACCCCTGGCAAAAATAAATCCCTTTGTTGCATAAAAAGATGGATCGCTTAATATTTCAAAGAAATGCAATAAGTAAGATTTCAATACAAGTAATTGCAAGTGAACGATTTAATTCATGCATAAGAAGAGTCATTCCACGATTATTTTTTCATGTTACAGTAAGACGATCATTATAAGAGAATTCATTAAAAATTTGTGTCAAGGGCTCCATCAAACGATCAGTCTTAAAAGATCATTGACTCTCCCCCAAAATTCGAGAAATAGTTAAAGAGTTTCTTTAGGGCTTTTGTACAAGTGTGATCAAAAAAAAGTGCTATCACTGAGCACTTTAGCTGCTTTAATCTGACAGCACAATATTGTCCGAGGTGTACGGTTGTTGTATGTTTTATTCCATTTAACTAGACTTCGATGCCATAAGTTTTTTGCTGGGTGACGTAACCAAAAAAAATATTTGCACTAAATCATTTGAAGCTAATTTCTAGGGAAACACCTAATTGCTAGAGATAATGCAAAACCATTAATTAAACTCACTTTTGAAGTCCATTTTTTATTTTATCTGCAAAAGATTCTCAAGTCATGTGCATTGGAAAAGCTACACTTCACTATTTAGTTTTCACTATGCTACTTATTAGCCCGATCAGTGCTTTCGTACGATCGCACTCCTTTGATGAATTTCCTTTCAAAACCCTCAAATTAAGATTAAGAAAGGTTTTTTTTTGTTTTAAACTCGAAAAACCGTGTACGCAAATTAGAGTATCTTTTCGGAAATTTTTTGATATTTTTGGTTTCTTTTTATTTTTCGTAAGTTTTGTTTAAAGTACACTTGACGGCGATCAACTGTTTCTCCAGGGTAACTACGTACACCACCTTAGACTCTAAGAATGTTGGAAAAACACATGAAGGCGATAAAATTCGATAAAATAATCAGATAAGATAATAACAAAAATGCAAAACAATCTAGGTATATTCACACACCCCAAGCCCACGCACATCCTAACCGCTCGGCCCGTCTTGGTTTTTGTCTCTGCCAGATAATTTTTAAACTTAAAAACAAAAACAACAACGAAATAAGTAAATTTAATTACACCTTCCTTTTTGAAGCTATCTGCGCTTTTGGAACACCTTTACGGTGCGGCAGATACATACATATGTATGTATACTCATACGTATGTTACAAGTAGTATTCATGTAAAGAATTATATTTTTTGTACTCGTTTTCTCAATTGTATGGTGGGATGTGCGAGTGGTAGATATTTTGGATATATACTAGCGCCGCCATTCACAAAATGATCTAATTAATATTTCTCTCTATATACTCTCCTCATTCCGTATCGAAATATTTGATTTTACATACATATCAATAAACAAAATGAAGAAGAGATTTTCCTTTGTATATTTAGAATTTGAGTGCTTATGGCAGATAAATGGTTGCGAGTATTCGGTGTTTTTTTTTTCTGTTCTTGGGGTTTTTGAACGCCATTTGGAAATTAACGATCTATAAATATGATTTAAGATTCTTTTTAAAAATCAAATGTTTACCATTACGAGTGCGAGTACAAGGTTAACTTTGTTTATTGTGGGAGAGAAAAATAGTATTTGGAGGATGATGTGTTTTGTTTTTTTTTTCGTTGCTCGACATGGATAAAGAGGCTATTTGGAATTTTGTAACTATTCTTTTATTGTAGTCCAATAATTTATACTTTTTATATATAATTTTATTCGTATAAAGAAATATACTGTCCTCAGACAGATCTACTACTCATTGATCAATCTGAATAAGGCTAGCAAATATATGAATTTGAAACCCCGGCCGTTAGAAGCGTAGATGCAATATATAGGGAGCCGGTCATATACTCATATAAAGTATCAGTTTGATCAAATTATCGAACCATATTTTTTTTTAATTTTTGTATAAAATTGCTGGCATTAGAAATTGCAATATTGTAAAAATATTTGCATTTGACGGTGCGGAAAATTAGGGAGAAAAGCAAATACCAGTGTACGTCGGTTTTAAAGGTTTGAGCATTATAATGACTAGGGAATAGGGAGTTTGGAATGTTATTCCAGAAGCCTATAATTTGGTTAAGCCACAAATCACGATATTCCAGTGTAAGTTCGAAGGCGGGCTTGGAGATAAACAAATGAGTATTTATAGCGAGATGGATGTTTCGGTTGATTGAAGGTTTGAAGAGAAGGAATGCTATTGAAATTATTCTTAAAGCTTTGGTGATGAAAATAGCAAGACATCACATCCGTGGTGCAGTATGCCATTTGGCAGAGTAATATTGGTCAAGAAAATTGCCCATCGAAATTGTCAATATCCAGACCGGATGCAAACATTGAATTCGTTTTTTCGGCGAATAAAAGCCTAATATATTGAGGCCAGATCAGACATCAAATGTGTGTTTATTTCATCGTATATCGTATACCGTTATTGACTGCATATGGTATACCGAGAATTAAAAGTTTCGGTTTTGGCCGTACATGGATAATGGCGGGGTTTTTGAATTTCTCTTTAACTACATCAGCAATATATTTTGAAAACATTAAATTTTACACAGTTGATGGTTCCCTACTCCCTCCTCAGTGCTGGGTAGTCGGTTGCATTTAAATAAATATATTTGCAAAAAATTATAACTTGAGAAAGTAAGAAAAAAAAAGTCTAAAGAGAAATACAACAGCGAGTAAATAAGATTATTCGCAGGTAATCGTAGATATTTTAATACTTTTAATTTAATTAATTTGTTGAAGGAGTTTATATATAGGTAAGGGGGATTATGATAAATTGGGACGTTTTTTCGGGATATTATTGTATTATGAAATTATGAATTAACTCGTCGCTAGAAATTTGTTGCATGGCTGTATGATTTAGATCTTGTTAGCAGGCACTCTTTCTGGTGTAGGAATCCCTTCATTTTTGTTGGCGAATACTTATTTGAGTAGTCCACCTTTTTGCTTAGCTATCTGATAATCACCGGCGTCGAAAAATATTTACCTCTTCTGCAGTCGCTTCTGTAAGAAGGCCGAATGTCCCCAAGCAGCCCAGGCGCGGGATATTTTGATTTTAATTACTCCTCCTCGATTTTGTCGAGATCGCGGGGATTTGACAGTGGCTTCTGCGCTGGGCTTCCTCGGTTGTAGTCAGTTATTCAAAGAGAATTGGTTGATCAAATCAATGACTTCTGACAGACTACTCTAAATTGCCTTAGTTGTTCGGAAACGAATTCAAAAATGAATTCCGCTGCAGCAACGCAATTATAATTTCACTGACATTTACGATGCGAATGGCGGAATGTGGATTTTACATGCGACGCGATGGGCATTCAACGCGACTTATACAGCTTTGGATTCGAATTTGTGTGAAATTCAACCGCACAATGGAGCAATAAGGCAACTGACTATGCTGCTATCGTGAATAAATAAAGGACACTTTCAGATGGTGTTTCCCCGAATGGACTAAAAGGGTTCTTATCTTGTCAAAAAAGTAATTTCTATCAAGGTTATGCATATAGAAAAGCTGCAAATGGGTCCTTAAAGTTAGCCTCTATACCAGATGTATGCATAAGTCTTTTCCGGTTTAACTAAAATATGGAGTATTAATTTGGCACATACGTAATTTTCTTCGTCTAACATTTAACTACAAACACACACAAGTTGAGTCCGCCAAAAACTAGCGTCCTTGTTTTATCGTTCTTACCACCTTGATCAAAAAGTTCCCGAAATTTATTCAGAGAATTCAAAATACAAGTTTATTCATATAAATCTATATTGTCCCCTTCAAAGTAATCCGCATCGACTGCAACACACTTATGGCAGCGCTTGATAAAATCCTCGAAACATTTTTTATACTCGGTTTTCGGTATGTCCATCAGTGCTTCCTGCGATTTTTCCATTACTTCCTTTCGGCTGCTGAAACGCGTTCCCCGTAGTGGTTTTTTTAAATCGATTGAACAGAAAGAAGTCACAGAGAGCCAAATCTCAATGGCAGTTGGATGGTATTTGTTGCATTTTTCGTCAAAAAATTACGAATAATGATGGTCAACACGGTCTCTTTTTTGCATGAAATTGAGGTTTTTTGGCACCAATTTTGCTGCTACACGACGGAAACCCAAATCGTTAACCAAAATGTCTTGGACGGATCGATGGTCTGCCACTGCGTTCATCATCTTCGATTAACTCACGAAAACTTTTGAACCGCTCGTGCCACTGGTAAACGACCATTTTCTTTAGAGAATCCTTGCCGAAACACTTTTCCAATATTTACAACGTTCGCGCACCATTAAATCCGTTTTTTACTCAAAATTTAATACAAGTTCGTTGTTGCAAATTTAAATCAATTTCTAAAAAATCGCCAACACACGTATAGATAGATGTACTCTTGGCTACGTAACTTTTGCAAATGTCAAGCTATGACGCTAAGATTTAGAGGGAATGTCAACAACAGATTTACCAACTTAACAAAAAAAAAAAAACAGAACTCAAATCGGAACAATGAGAGCGCCACACGGTGAACTTTTTGATGAAGATGGTATTTTTGCTTTTCTTATTTAATCAAAAGAAAAAGGCTGTTGTGATGGTTTGCTGGTAGAAACATATGGTGAACACGCTCCATCAATTAGAACATGTGAGACATGTTTTCGACAATTTAAAAGTGGTGATTTTAATGTGAAAGACAGTGAGCTCTGGTAGACCACAAAAATGCGAAGACGAGCAACTCAGCGGCAATTAGCAAAAGCATTACATGTGTCACAAGAAACAATCAGCTGACTTTTACGAGCAATGGGGAAGATCAATAAACTCGGTAAATGGGTCCCACACGATTTGAATGAACGTCAAATGGAAAATCGCAAAGTCATTTGTGAAATGTTGCTTCAACGCCACGAAAGGAAATCATTTTTGGATCAAATTGCGACGGGTGACGAAAAAAAGATTTTTTTTTTTGCACCCGCCGTACTCCCCAGACTTGGCGCCATTTGACCTCTTCGCATCAATGGGCCACCCGCTCGCAGAGGAGCACTTCACCGATTTCGAGGAAGTTGGAAAATGACTCGACGAATGGTTTGCCGCAAAAGACAAGCAGTTTTCTGGCATGTTATTCATAAATTATCTGAAAGATGGACGAAATGTGTAGAAGCCGATGGTGAATATTTTGAATAAAAAAAAATTAATTAAACAAAAAAACCAGAAAAAACTTACGCATACACCTGGTAAAATTTTAAGTTACCTTTGTTAGATGCCGGGGATCCGCGAAATTGTTAGTCCGATAAACTCACCAAACATGGAACTACACTTCCTATTCTACCAGAAAAGGGTGTTATCATCTTAAATGCAGATGCCATCGAAATAAAAATATATTGTAGATAAGTGACCACATCTGGACTGGAAATGCTCTTAATGTTTGATCTCGCTCAAAAAATGACATACTAGCAGTACAACAGGTGTCACCACAGAACATTGTCTTATAGGCAAGCATGTATTAAGGCTTGACTTGGCGCGCATTCTAACGATATCTGTAGAAGTTGACGCGGAGAAAAGGGAGACTATCTTTAATCTTCTCTGTACATGCTCTTCAATCTGCTAGAAAACTCCATCTTACAGTTTTCTACTATGACGAGCTTATGATTTAAATAGAACAGATATAAAATATATTATGCTCCAATTGGAGAACCGATTCAATACTGCAGTGACTAACACAATTGACCTTTCATTAGCTAAAGTCTGTCGGCGTTAATATTAAAAGCTACTTCATATAACCTAACCAAGAGGAGGATAGGATTGATGAAAAGAGATTTATGCAGTAGAACACATTTTCATAAGAATAGTAGACATCCTATCTAGACTAGCGGGCTTGTGTTTGTTAAAATCGACATGAATTCAAAAGTGGATTGGTCCAGCGGACTACTGCAAATTAAGGATGAGATAACGGATGAGCCAAAAATCTATTTAAGTAGAATAGAATATATTATAATGACTGATACATTTTTTTACAAAAAATTAATTGACGTGGCTTTGCCGTCTGTCTGATTGACTCCGAATAAAACCAGAATGTTTGTTATTGTGTAGCAAAAACATTAAATTTCTATAAATTAAAATGAATGAAATGACTGATGATTGCAATATTTACGTAGCTTTTTCAAATCGTATTTATTGAGCAGTAAAATGACCTTAGTCGAGGACAACGCGTTCACCTTGAAGATCTGTCGTCTAATTTCTTTGAAAATCGAGCATCGTCCAATGAAGTGGAAGACATCTTCGCTCTCCGGTAAGTGGCACAAGTCACAAAGCATTGGCAAATCCTCTCGGTGCGGTATGTAATTTAGTCTTAAGAGCTCGTCCCTAAACTTAATATTATTTTATTCACTATTTCATGCGAAATATATTTGTCCTGAAAATAGTTTTTTTCTTGCTGCTATAAACCATTTTATGAAGTGCTCCGCAAGCTTGTTCAACCGAGGACGATCTATCTCTTTCATCTATACTAGCTAGCATCTGGCATAGCTGAGGGTTCCAATTCATTTGTCCTGATAATTGTATATCGATTGCACTCTCTCTCTCTCTTGCTATCTCTAGCCATTCTTTGTACCATCACGTTTTCGTATGTATTGTGTTAAGAACTACAACACTTTTTTCCGAAAGCCAAAGTCATTCGTTCTAAGCACTTTTAGGATATAATCAACATGCAATTTTAAGGTCATTGTGTAGAGCGAGGATAGACCTGTTTCGATCATTATCATATACTCGTAAATAGGTATATTGGGGGATAGGAATGCTTTCCTAATATAAAAGCGCGGCATAAAACATGGCAGATTCTTCTACTCTTACAAATACTTCGTATTTACAGCTATGCGCAATAAGTTTATTTTTGAAACATTTGTTCCAGCCTGCGTTAATTGCTGTTTTAGCCTTGGTTAGTTTTCTGGCAGGTGTTTCTCGATGTTTAGATTCTTTATAAAAAATGACTCCCAGATATAATTCCTTAACCACATCGATCACCTTGCCATCGTAGTGCCACGTTTCTCTATTAATGTGAATGAAAGTGAATGCAGATACCTGTAGATGCTGTTATAAATGGGATCTCAGAGCAGAAATAAAAGACAACCGTTCTTTTCGGCATCTACTTTATAAATCAACTTCTTTCTTTTATCAAGTAATATGTACATTATCATTTTATTATTTTATTAATAGCTAGTACAGAATGAATTCATGTACAAAAAGGTAATTGGTACACTGAGCAATATTGTAAAGGTAGGTAGTAATTTGGAAAGTTGTAAAAGTAAGTTGGACAGGGCTGGTCCCGACACTACTCCCCTCGCTAGTTAGTCTGCCGTACAAACGAAATCTAGATGGGATGATAATTCTACGACCTGACCGAGTTGTCAGTTGTCTTTACTTGTCCACTTGTTTTCGTCCCGTTGGAAGTGCTTACGGTATCTTCGAGTGCCTCATCGGCGACAATAAATACTGCTTTTAACCTATCAATAGGTATATTTTTAACATTGTTTCTAATTCTTACCGAAAAATATTTCGGTTGCTTCTTCGCAATGAGATAAGGCCCTTCATACGGTTGCTGAAGTGGACTACGAACGCTATCCGTTCTTATAAATACATGTGTGCATTTGTCTAATGGCGTCTGCACGAAGAACTTGGGGGTACCATGGTGTATGTTGTCTTTCGGTTTAATGACAGACATCGCCTTCCGCAAATCTTTAATAAAGTCCTCTGAAGCTATAGTGTTCGGGGAATCGGAAAAATATTCTCCAGGCAAGCGGAGTGCTTCTCCATACAAGAGTTATATGATTGGGATGGCATCCAAATCCTTCTTAAAAGATGATCTCAAACCAAGTAGAACTAGTGGTAATACTTTGAACCAGTCTGTTGTTTGGTGGCACATAATTGCAGCTTTCATTGAACGATGCCATCTTTCAACAATTCCGTTGGATTGCGGATGATATGCAGTTGTCCTATACTGCTGTACACCCAAAGTTTTACTCAATTTCGAAAAAAGCGTTGACTGAAACTGTCTCCCTAAGTCAGTTGTAACCTTAAGTGGCACGCCATACCGACTGATCCAGCCGTGAAGAAAGTGTTGGGCAACGGTCGCTGTTCTCATATCCTCCATTGGAAATGCCTCTGACCAGCGTGTGTATCGGTCTACGATGGTTAATAGGTATCTTTAGCCGTTCGATGTCGGCAGTGGAACTACAATATCCATGTTGATGTGCGTAAATTGTTGTGATGTCAATTTGTAACGAACAAGTTGGGTTTTGTTGTGACGGCTTACCTTGGATCGTTGGCATTGCAAACATCCATTTACGGATTTTGCGCAGTCTGCTCTCATCTTTGGCCAAACGAATCGTTTTTGAAGGAGTTTTAGAGTTGCCCTCACACCGGGATGGGACAGGTTGTGCAGTTTCCGGATCACTATTTTTCTATACGGACGTACTTTAGGTGACGATATGTCGCAGTATAGTTGCAATTTATTTTCTGGAAAATCCAAAAGTTTTAGTTTTAATGAACTAGACTGATTACCTTGCTCGAGCAACCCTTGTAGTTCGTTGTCGTCAACAATCCTCGAAAGGAAGTCTGCTACTTGATTTTGTGTTCCGGGAATGTGCAAAATAGTTGTTTAAGAAATCCAACTGTCGCAGCTGCCTAGGTGATGCTTTGTCGGAGTTTTTCTGAAACGCGTACATTAAGGGCTTGTGGTCCGTAAATATTGAAAATGCTCTTCCTTCCAAAAGATGTCGGAAATGTTTAACACCTTGATATATGGAAGGAAGCTCTCGATCATAGTTGCTACGAGTATATTTCATGTGAGTAGCGGTAAGTTTTTAGAGAAAAAAACCTAGTGGTTGGGAAATATTGTCACGTACTTTGTTTACTACAGCTCCTATTGCAACTTCGAAAAGATAGAGCGTAGCATTCGGCACTGGGTGAGCGAGAAGTGAAGCGGATGCCAGGTAAGCTTTGCATTTCTCGAATGCGTCGATTGTTTCCGTTGTCCACGCGATTAAAGCGTTGTCATTCTTCCTGTTTCCATTAATTATTGCATGCAATGGGGCTTGATTTATGATGGCATGTGGTATAAATTTTCTTTAGAAATTAATCATCGCGAGGAACTTCTTTAGGTCCTTGGCAACGGTTTGATGCCATGTTGATCGACGAGGTGCTCCAAAAATCTTACCTCTGATTGATCGCAATAGCATTTGGAAGCATTAATTTTAAAATGAATGCTTAACGCTTCATGGATGTACCTTTGCATAGTCTGCGCGGCGTTCCTAAGGCCAAAAGTCATGGTCTCCAATCCCCATTGGCCTTTTTAACCATATGAAGTGGGCCAGCCCAGCTGCTTTTCGGTGGTTGGCATATTCCCTTCTCCATGAGATACGCAAACTCTGCTTTTGCATCAGACAACTTTTCTGGAGAGAGTCATCGAGGTTTCGCGAAAACTGCTGGGGCAGATTTAATTATACAGTGAGTGGTAAATAATGCCACTGCATTGCAAGTGCTGTTCAATGATGTCAAGTCCTTAAACGTTTCAAGGAATTCCTGCGAAAGGGTTTTGAATATCAAACATTTTGATTCCACATTTATCTGGAGTTGATTCGCCAGTTGCAGAAAGCGACGTGGTTTTATCGGTGAGACAGTTCCTCTTCATATCAACTAGCAAGCCGTAAGATGGCAAAAAGTGCGCTCCAATGATGGGTGCAGCGAAACCAGCAATCAAGAATGTCCAGACGAAGTTTCTACGGAGACCTAGATTTACTCGACAACGCTGGCATCCGTAAGTTTTTATTTTGGAGCCATTAGCAGCGAAAAATTCGACGTTAGAATTTCCTGTAGCTTTTTGACGAGCAGTTGGAGGTAACACAGAAACGTCTGCGCCAGTGTCTACTAAATACATTTTTTGTGTTGTCATATCCGAGACATATAAACGGTTGTCACATATGGTGACAACAAGCTGTCTAGTTTTTTGAATCGTTTGAGTTGACAAAATTACAGGGTGGCTTACAACGGATTGCCTTATCTTTATACTTAAAGTGAAACCAGCAAATGCTGTTGCGATTTTGTGTAGATTGTTGGCGAGATGATAAAACCGATTTTTTATGCCGTGAAAGTGTTCGACGGCGGCTGCGGTTGTGTAAATTTTCTAACCTGTCAAATCGTCGACAAAGCGCTTCAGTTTTGTGTTCCAATGACTGCTGGTGGTGAACAGATGTTCGTTGTTCAAGTTTGGAAAGCACATTCTCGTGTACCGTCGTTTCCATTATTGTGTCGGCTACTTGTAATAATTTTTTTTTTTTTCGTTGCTCTTGAAAGCCAATGAAATGGCTTGCACTTCAGATGGAAGACGCTGTAGCCAGATGTTTGTTAAGAATTCTTCACCTACCGAGGTTCCAGCAAGGCCTTTTAGCTCGTTGAAGAGATGGGATGATTTTTAGTAGCCTAGGTCGACGTCTAACAAAAGTTTTCTCATCTTCTTATGCTCTGAGTCTGAAAAACAATCGATTAATGCCATTTTAAGGTTTTCATACTTCTCAGTTGTCGGCAGATTTAAGACTGCATTTCTGACTTGCGATAGGACCTTGCCATCTATTGATCCGACGACCGTGTTGAATTTCGAAAAATTTGATGTGATGCGGCAGGTGGCGAACTGTGCCTCAATTTGTGCGAACCAGATCTCCGGCATTTCTGTCCAGAAAGGGAACATTTTTACCGAGACGCGCATAACCTCGCCTTCTCTGTCATGTGGTTCACCTGATGTGACAAGTGCGCTGGACCCTGTGGTATTTTCAGATGAACTTCCACTGGATTGATTACTTTCGTTCTTTTCCTCGTACATTGTATTAAATTAAGAAGAAATTAAATGAGATTGTCAAAAGTACGTTCTTCTTGACTTATTGTCTGATAAAACACTCGAGGGTCATAAATTGTAGATGCTGTTATAAACGGGATCTCACGAGCAGAAATAAAAGGCAACCGTTCTTTTAGACATCTACTTTATAAATCAACTTCTTTCTTTTATCAAGTAATATGTACACTACGAAATTATTAATAGCTAGTACAGTATGAATTCATTCACAAAAAGGTAATTTGGTACACTAAGCAATATTGTAAAGGTAGGTAGTAAGTTGACATGCATTTACATACATGCCATTACGAGGTGTAGCAAACATGGAATTAAACGATGAAAGCCTTAATCTGTCCATGGAGATCGATGAATGAGCTTGAAAACCTAATGAGTTACTGCTGAGAGAAGACTTAA
Source organism: Volucella bombylans (assembly GCA_949129095.1). Classification (NCBI taxonomy): domain Eukaryota; kingdom Metazoa; phylum Arthropoda; class Insecta; order Diptera; family Syrphidae; genus Volucella; species Volucella bombylans. Next base: position 158,608,244 of record OX422143.1, read on the forward strand.
AAGTCTGTCGTAGGGTTGGTGATCTACATTGTTATAAAACGTAAAGCATCCTAAAATCAATTAAAAACATGTCTTAAAATGTATTATGAATTACTCTAATATGAAATGTAATGATAGATATCAATTAAAATAATTGTACAACACGATTAGGTTCGATTTTTTCGCGTCCTTCATTCTATCATTCGCTTTTCTTGCTTATGCTCTCTCCCGGGAGCAAAATTACTCGAGGTTAAAATACCGTTGTTTTTTTTTGTCAATATCTAATTTCTAGTTTGCTGCATCATTTAATAAAATGCATCACTCACTTTTGCTCTAGCAGCCACCAACTAAACATCGCATTTTATAAAATCGAACCAGTCGTATAAATTTAATTTGATTGTTAGCAATAAATACAGATTATAACGTTTTGATGAAGAATTGTTTCATTGCTTAACATACGTAGAAAAGGAATCCAATCAATTTACCGTGCAAATATCAAAATAAATGATTGAACTGAACCTCAACGCAATCTATTAAACAGGGTGTCCCGGATAATGTGTCGAAGACTTTAAAGGCAGATTCCTTGAAATATTAATCGTATGGGGTGGATATGCATCCGCTCTTAGATCAAAGGTTTTACGAAAGACATTTCGCTGCCCTGTTTTGACTCCTATTGAAAATAGTATCTTTCGAATTTATGCGTGTATCGTTGAACTCATAATTATGAGTACTTTAATTGTTCCAAAGCTCTAAAATTAATGTGTCCGAATTTATTGAAGATCAAAAGTCAATTTTTTTTTTAAATGCCATAATTTATTTTGGAAAAATATTACATTTTATTAATCCCCATTTTTTGAAACGCGTACCTAGTATTTACAAACAAAAAAAAATAGTCAAGTCATTTCATCTCAAGTCAGTAGTTCATTTCATCAATCAGAACAGTGACGAATAATCTGTTCTTTCTCAGTAACGGCTGTTTTATGGATCACCTGCTGTTCGACTATAATAAGATTGTTTTCCAGATATTGACGAGGGCGGTCTGCTTGCGTTTGGTCTACCCACTGCTTAATGTGTAGTGAGAATATTGATAAATATTGTATCTACGAAAAATAAACGAAACCACAAAATGAACTACTGTAAGATTGTTTACTTAGGTAACACAAAACACTTTTATTTTCTAGGGGTTAAAATTATATATTTAAATTTACTTAAAATAACTGATAAAATATGAGTGTAAGAATTTGTTTGCTACAAGAACTGCCACGTCTCCTGTCTCTTATATTCCTCCGTGACAGTGTTGCTGATTGCCCACACTATTAGCATTAACTCGTCTGTAAAACATTTTCCGAAATCACCCTTCACCAAAACCAAAGTGCTCGTAGACGGTGTCGCGACTAAAAGCAGACAGTTTAATAACAGAAAAACTTGAAAGTTAGGACACTGTAATCGTTAATCGCTCAGATTAATGCTGGGAAATTATAGAATATTATAGTTAATTTGTAATTGGACTGTAAACATCAGTAGCTGTTCACTCAAAAACGAAAAAATATATACGATATCAATATATACGATTTTGATTGCTCAAAACAATTGTCTATATTAAAAGATTGCCGAACGATGAATAACCGTTCGGTGTAAGAACTTCTTTGAGATCAAAGATCAGTAGAAGAAAGTAGGGGCTATAAAAGTGACTTCAGGAAGTGCATGAGAATATTGTCCGCCCGAACTAAGATCTGGGAAATCGTGTCCTTGTGCACAACATGTAAAACTTACGGTTCAACAGCTTACGTTTAATCAGTTTAATGACGAAAATACGAGTATGATACTCGTATAAAGAGTGATTTTTTGCTGTTTGGTTTTTCAGTAATCTATTTTTGACAGTTCACGCATGATTCGTGGCATGTGTCAAAGTCAAACATGCTAAGTTGGCAGTGTCATTTCATCATGGAAAGACTTACACTCGAACAAGGCTTATAAATTATTGAATTTTATAATTAAAAAATGTTTTTTGCGCACTTCGACCATTTTACGATCGCCATAATCGGCCTACTGAGCAAGCAATTCAAGCCATAGTGACCAAATTTCGCACCAATCTCATGATATTGGACATCAAGCCAGTGTTAATGAAGACCGTGATTTGTCCATTCGTCGCCGTTCGCAGCAATTGTTACTGTATTACTCGACTACGTGGAAGATTTTACGCAAAGATCTTGGTATAAAACCTTACAAAATACAGCTCGTGCAAGAACTGAAGCCGAACGCCCTGCCACAGTGTTGAATTTTCGTTGAATGGGCCTTAGAAAAGCTGGAGGAAGATCGAAGATTTTATCGAAAAATTGTCTTCAGCTCATTTCTGGTTGAATGGGTATGTTAATAAACAAAATTGTAGTATTTGGTCCAATAAGCAACCTCAGGCAATACAAGAGCTGCCAATGCACACGGAAAAATGCACTGTTTGGTGTGCTTTATGCTCCGGCGGGATTCGCCTGTATTTTTTCAAAGATGATCGTGAGAACCACGTTACCATCAATGGCACCCAGTATCGCTCAATGATTTCGAACTTTTTTTTTGCCCAAAATGCGTGAGCTGAACTTGGCCTACATGTGGTTCCAGCAAGACGGCACTACATGCCACACAGCACACGAATCGATGGACAAATTAAGAGATAACATAAGTTCGGTGAGCAATTTATCTCTCGTTTTGGACCGGTAAATTCGCCGGCTACATCGTGCGATTTGACACCTTTAGACTATGTTTTATGGGAATCAAATCACTCGTCTATGCCGATAAACCAGCGTCAATCGTATTTGTAACGACTTTTACCGAGCGTTTGTTCAGCCCAACGGTCATGTTCATCACAACGAATCTTCTTCTCTACTTATCGCAGTAGCATGAGCCTGAAAACCACTGTGTAATATACTTTGTTATATTAATATTATTTAAAACATGTCTATTGCAAAGCACTCATTTTTATCACAACACACAGTTTGGAAAACACAGCGTCGGGGCGAGGCATCTACAATAATTAAGTACCAGGAATGTCGAAAGTAACTTTATTCTACTGACCATTTAAATCGCACAAGCGAGATCGAGGCCAATCGAGAAGTTGACGCATTATCCAATGTCTGAAGGACAAAGGTGCCCATAAGAAATCTGATTACGGCGGCAAATCAATCCTTACGTACGCAGCTTCTATATGGGTACCAGCAACAAGTTTAGGGATGTACATGCAGACGATAAACTTATACACAGGAGAGAATTGCCCAAAGTATTCCGCCATTCAAAACGGCCTCGGATGATCCAGGTGAATTTCTGTCGGCCTGGAAACCGAAATGTCGCTATTGGAGAAACTTGCAAATTTCAATGCATTTGGACACCTCAACAAATGGACGGTGGAAGGGACATGGAAGCTTTTAAGAATACCGTCGTAAAATATCCAATCGAAGACGATCAACTATGCTGTCAAGGGAAAGGGAAACACTGAAACGATGATTATGTGCTTCTGGAATGTAGAATATATGAAGCACTCAGAAATGAATCGTGGAGAGATATATAAGAAGTGCCGTGAGCCTATGCAGATAAATATGGGAGTCAGCTAATAGTCTAATAAGCATTATACATTTATTGTATAATACGAGTATTTTTAAATGTTGTGGGTTTAAGCTATGTTTTACCTTTAAACACCGAATTTTTGGTTTTACATTATGTTTCAAGAAAATCAAAACATTTTGAACTTTTGTTTTAAAACATGTATCATGTGTATGAATATGTTTTGGATCATCAAATCACCGTAATATCAGTACAGAACTGGTGGTGTCCGAATATGGATCGCAATATTTTTTCACATCTAAGATCAAACACCTTTTTGTTTCATGTGTACGGCGGACATCAATTGTTAATCTCAAAGCATGTTTTAAAATTTAATGTCATGTGTATGGACAACTTTATGCACGATCTTCGACGAAAAAACGAAATTCCAAAAGAATACCATGGACCAAAAGCAGGAAAAGATATGATGTTAAAACCTGCTCCTATGAAGGAATGCTGCGACAGGTGTTATCGAAGGAAGCAGCAGCGCAAGAATTGAATAGCACATAAACATACAGAAGCACAGAGTCAAACATGATTTTGCATTGGCGGCATATAACCCATAACGTATTTCATCCCTCAAGAGCATCAAACAAAATGACTCGAAAAACAAAACATCCAAAACAGTTTCCTGAAAATTTGACAAATTGAATTTCAAATTCTAAATTCTAATCCCAAAAAGTTTTACTTCCAGTTTTAAAACAACACGCGGCTGTTACTTCCGTTTCTGAGTGGATACCCAAAACCATCAGTACAACACGTGACAATTTGTAAAACAAAATAATTTCAAAAACAAAGAACCGCAATTAGAAAAAAAAAACGTGAAATATCTCACAAGAGTACCAACTTTACCAATTAAAAGGTCGGGGTAGCGCCAATGACATTGGTTGCTGACTGTTGGCGTTGAGGTAAGACAACTCGTTGAAGGATGAAGCTATGAAAGGGAATTTTAATTAGATTCCCTCCAAAGTCGATAAGTATTCCATTTTAAGTTGCGCAAAAATTATAATAATAAAGAATAAAACAGAAAAGAAAATTGACTTAAAGTTAATCAAAGTTGAACGTTATAACCCAGCTCTAGTGGTTAGGTGCGGTGTGACACTTTGCAATCCTAATCAAGCGTCTCAGTGAAAAGTCACTAGAAAGTTGACACAAGCAGACGTTAGAGAGTTTTCTGTTTTCCTTAGAATGCTTATCGGATTTCATTGCTTTCTGTTTTGTTTTTCGGAAGTTGGTAATCGAACAAAGTGCATTTAAAAGCGGATGTTATGCACATTAGACACAAACCGATAACTGATGTTTTTGTAGGTAGAACTTAAATGACTCAAATTGCATTACATTGGAGAAGAATGAGGAAGTAGAACAAATTTACTTTAGTTAATGAAATCAGATAATGTTGCGGCCACATACCTAACACACTTGTCCTGGGAGTGTAATTAGATAGCGGTAGTACCTACGGATGATAGATTTACTTTGGAGTACAAACAAAAGGTTGTACTCGTATGAATGACTAAAAGCAGAGGGTGGTTTATTTAACTTTTATTTCTCGTTTCTCAATGTAAAATCAATCAAAGTAATCATGTTAATTGTGTGTGGGAACAGTGAACAAAGTGCACTGATACGATTGTGTTTAGATTTATGAGAACATAAAATATAGAGTTATCTTTTGATCTTACAAAATTTCACTGTCAGCGATAAAAGGTTTGCCTTACGACATAGTTATGGTGGCGCAAGGTTGCTAATAAAGACAAGTCCCACAATATACTCGTACATAACTACTGGCTCGTGACAATTGGTCATTAAGTGAGTAGAAATCTAAACTGATTGTAATTTTCGAATTCGAGGTGGCGTGGTATGATTATGTTACTTACCAACCAATTCTTTTGTTACATTGATTTCCTTCAAAATTTTGTTAAGTTCCAATGCAGAACCAACACAAACAAATAGGTATGTTAAATCGGAATTAATACTTATTTGATATCTTATTTAGATTCTGTATAAAATCTACTTAACCCTTTGCACTCCGAGTGTTTTTTTTTTTTTTTTTGTACTTAAGGAGCTCCAAGTTCGCACTTTTCGTTGCAATATTTTATTTCCAAATGTTTTTGTTATTTGACCATTTTAAACGTTCAACATTGACGTCAACAACTACGTACTAGTCAAGGTACCAAATCAGAGACACATAAAATTGATCACCTCATGGCTATATTAATGAGAGATCGCCAACAATTCTCTAGAGCGTGTATATATTCACTTCTTAACCACTCGGTTGTCAAGATAAGGAACGGTATCATGCATTCATCAGGAAATGGTTAACTCATATAATACTGATTAGAGCTTATAAGAGTACAGTCATGGATTTTCCAATGAAAATAATTGTACTTATGCTGTCGTTGAACTTAAACCAAATCGACAAATTATGACTATTCACCAGACTTAACTGGCAGCTATATGGGAGTATGAGCTATAATTTAAAACGGCTCTTTCATATGCTCAACCTTGTAGGGGGCAATACCGGTATGGGTACGTTAAATCTGACAACAGCATCGTAAAGTTTGATGTTTTTAATGGTACACGTGGGAAGAACGATTTGTTATACGAGTGCTATTTGCGTTTTTTAAAGAAACTTGAAAAATTCATCTCAACCCAAAAAATGGAATTAAATTGTGAACATTTGCGTGCGATGATTTTTTATGATTTTCGACGTGGATTAACTCAACAGCGTGCCGTGGTCGTCGTTACCTCCAGGACGAATTTCGTGAAGGTCGTCCAAAAGCAGTTGTTGTACCAGAAAACATCGATAATGTGCCGCAACTCTGCGGAAAAGGTCGTCATGTTTCATATCGTGAAATTGAGGCATGCTTGGGTAGTAGTCCACTTGCATACATTTAATATTGCATGCATTTGACAGTCAAAAAGATTTGTTCGTGTTGGTTACGGCAAAATTTGGCAATCTGTCAAAAAAGCCTCGTGTCAATTGGTCCAAAAAAAAGTTGGAAAAATTCGACTGCGTTGCTTGAAAAAACGTCTATAAGATCATGACAGGCGGCGGATCATGAACTTATGCACATGAGTCCGAAACTAAACAGCAGTCGACTGTATGCGTCTTTCAAGACGAGCCAAATGCAACAAAAGTTATTCGCGTAAAATGTCGCGAATATAAAATGCCATCAGACCAACGTAAAACGATCCATTCGGAATGGTAAACCACCATTTGTTTGCCAGAAGTCTTTGGAAAAATAAGGAAAAGCAGCCAAGTGACTTTATGCGTACTCAAAACACCGAGATGATGGGTTATCTGAGGTATAGCCCTGATTTGGCGCCCAATGATCTCTTTTTATTTCCGCACATCAAAAATAAATTGCAGTGAAAAGAAAGAACAAGCGACCTATCTGTTAAAAAGGTTTATTGAGGCTAACAAAAAGTACATTTAAGGAAGTTTTATATATAGTATTCAAATGTAACAATTTATTCAAATAAAAATGATCATTATTAATTCGACAATGAATTCTAGAAAAGTTTACAATTGATTGTTTGAACAAGAAGAATTAAAGTTTAGTGGAAAAATTCCAAGCATATCTCTTTGTTTTTCAAAACTATCTCGAGGAAGAGCCTTAGTCAGAATATCTGCTTTTTGCATCTTGGATGAAAACCTTTTGTGCATACATATCTCGTATAAAATGATACTTAACGTCGATGTGTTTGGTTCTTTTGTGAAATTCGGGGTTTTTAATCATCCGCAGTCACCGACTATCCTTCGAGCCGGTTACATCGTTCTGTCAGATCTTATCCATTGCTCGGTATTTTTTCAGTTGGTGTCTTTCCCCGCTATTTTTATAGCCACTGTACCCACTTAATTTTATTTTTGTCGCCCTTTCAGTGCAAGAAACAAACCTAATTCAATAGTGATACAGTGACAATTTCCATGGCCCCTGGGCCACGTGTGTCTACGGGCAATCGGTTTAGCGCTCTTGATGAAGATGCGCTGGCCGAACCCAAAAATAATAAAAGAAAGAAACCTAATTTCTCACCTGTTGACATAAACACTTTTCTTCCGTCACAATCAACCTCCCGTAACCCGAAGTTCGTTATTATAGCCCCAACATGCGAGGACAAACCCCTCACATCTTTTAGTATATTTGCGCTTAAGAAAGCGATTGACAGCATAAGTACAGCGTACGAATCTGTTACTCAGCTCCGCGACGGTAATCTTTTGATTCTAACCAAATCGCAGCAGGTCGCAGAGCGGTTTCTATCAAAAAAAGTTCTCTCGAACCTTTGTCCGATCTCCGTCAAACTCCACGACAACCTTAACTCGTCAAAGGGTACCGCTTATGCCCCGTGCCTTATAAATATACCCGAAAGTGAAATAATTGAAGAACTTAAATCCCAAGGTGTTGTCGATGTATTTAAATTTAAAAAACACGCCGACGGTAATCAACGTGCCACAGGACTTTGTCTCTTTACCTTCGATCTCTTCCGCCCTCCACCATCACTTGATATCGGCTGGTTTGATGTGAAAGTCGAAGAATATTTCCCTAATCCAATGCGCTGCCGCAATTGTCAGCTGCTTGGACACACAGCTAAACGATGCAATGGAAATGCTTCATGTGAGTCTTGCAACCTACCACCTCACAACCCTGAAAGCTGCACGCGCACTTTCTGCGCAAACTGTCACGAGGCACACCCATCATCGTCAAGAATGTGCAAACGATATTTGCAAGCAAAGGAAATATTAAAAATAAAAACTATTAGAAAGTGCAGTATGGCGGAGGCTAAGCGGATTTTTGGTAAGCAAAACCCTGCTCCAGCACTTACTACCAGTTATTCTACTGTTGTCAGAACTCCAGCTCAGACCGAAAATGCCCCCACTGCCTATTCTCACGCACTTCCCCCTCAAACTAGCCAAGTACGTTCCAACACCGCTTCATCCGCATACTCCCGCAAAATCGAACCATTGACTTTGGTTAGACAGAAAGCACCAGAAACATATGCAGTTCTAAAAAAAAATAACACCGCATCTGTACACACAGCCAGTTCCTCTCACTCGCATGTTGCAAACGACGGAAATTGTCAAAACTTGAGTGCTTTTGAATCACTCAATAAAGCAGCCAACACCCAAAACACACATACACAACATAAAAAAAACACTCAACTCTCTCATAACACATCAGCCACTCCAGGTCTAGCCAATTCGCACAACTCAAACAAGCCAGAAACTCAACTAAATAAAAGCAACTCAATCGAACCTCTTTCTCACAGTCATTTACACACACAAAACACATTAAATACAAAACTCACAGAAAACCCATACAACGCACGTACTTCTCTTACCTATCAATCAAATAATCTCCCTCAGAGTAACCAATACCACCTAATCTCGCCGAACAATGATGACAATGCCATATAAAAATGGCAGTTTAACTAAAAACACCGACTCTGCGGTTCAGATGCTGAATCAATCGAGCTCTCTTAGGAGCTCTCCTGGGAGCTCGATTGATTCGCCGCCTGTATCACTGAATTCAAGATCGAGCAACTTAAAACTTTTGCAACCCGACTTTACACAGTACAAGACAGATTATACTGTCTACAAGTCACCCTCAACTTCAAAACGTTTTCCGAATTTTTTTGGCTTTGCACAATATAAACCAAGATATATTGTGTGTAACGCACACAAAAAATCAACACCATCAGTTAAAATTCTCCAGTGGAACCTTGATGGTTATTATAATAATTTTCATGAGCTACAGCTACTAATTAATGAAATAAAACCTCTAATAATCTCCTTACAAGAAACTCATATCCCCTATAAAACTTCAGCATTTTCCCCAAAACAATACAATCCCTTTTTTTATAATCTCCCTACCAACACAACTTCAAAACAGGGAATAGCTCTCCTTGTTCACAAGTCAATCCCTCATAATTTTTTTTTTATAAACTCTACAATTTCCGCCATTGGTGTTGAGATAGAGTTAGAACGCAAATTTACTGTGCTCTCAGTATATATTCCGCCCGATCAAAATTTTAATGTCTCAGACATTGAAAGCTTAACAAACGGAATAACAACCCCTGTTATAGTTACGGGTGATTTCAATTCATGGAGCGCACTTTGGGGTTCAAGTCTTTCCAACTCTAGAGGTAAAATAATAGAAAATTTTCTCACCAACTCTAAGTTTATTGTGCTTAACGACGGTAGTCCTACCCACTTTTCCACACATGGTACCTTCACCAGAGTCGACCTATCTCTTATTTCAGCCACTATCTATCCAACTGCATCGTGGTTCGCACTTACTGATCTTCATGGTAGTGACCACTTTCCTATCATAACCACACTCAATATGGGTAACCAAACACCACCCGCCAAAAACTTGCCCAAATTTGTAACCGATAAAGCAGACTGGACACTATTCCAAAGCACCCTATGTAGAATCTTAGACAAAAAATCAGCCACAACGAATATAAACAAAGAGGCAGCCGTACTTACCAAAACCATCCGATCAGCAGCCAACTTATCTATTCCACAAACGAATAACATAATAGCAAAAAAACATGTGCCATGGTGGAACAGGGAGTTAGGCTACCTTCGTCAAGTTAAGCAAAAAGCATGGCAAATTTACAAAAAACACCCAAACCCTACAAACCTTGTTTTTTACAAAAAAGCAAATGCCGCCTTCCGACGTGCAGCTAAAGTTGCGAAACAAGAAACCTTCAAGAACTTTACCGCTAATATAAACCCAAAAGCCTCCTCGAAGAAAATCTGGTCTGACATTCGTACCCTTACAGGAAATTATATTCAACGAGGCATTAAAGTTATTAAAACGGACAATAAAACTCTTTCCGACCCTTCTGAGATCGCTAACCTAATTGGACTAACTTGGTCTGATTACACTAAGGACTCTAACTTCCCCTGCGAGTTTATCGAAGCAAAATACTCCCTAATAAATAACATTCCACAAGAATATAGCATCTCGCCATCAGCCAAAACCATCGAATCACCCATTAATTTATTAGAGCTGGAAAGCTGTCTTAGCAAGGTAAAGGGAAAAACGCCGGGTATAGACCGCATCTCCTATCCCATGTTAAAAAACACACCACCTGCGTTCAAAACTCGCCTGCTTGCCCTATACAATCAAATTTTCGAATCTGGATACATCCCTCAGATATGGAAAACAGCTAGTGTTACGCCGATTCCGAAACCAAAAAAATCACCAACAGATATTAACAGTTACAGACCAATTTCTCTCCTGCCCTGCACAGGAAAAATTTTGGAAAAAATAATATCTAATCGACTGCTTTGGTACATAGAAAAAAACAATTTTATAGACGAAAACCAAGTCGCTTTTAAACACGGCCGATCTACAATAGATGCGCTTTTACACATAGACGATTTCATCGCTTCCGCACTGTCTACAAAAAATCATGTGTCTATTCTGTCAGTCGATTTTGAAAAAGCCTTTGAAAGAATCGGAATACACATAATTTTAAATAGACTTTTTGAATGGCGAATCGGTCCAAAAATCCTAAAATATGTAAAATCATTTTTATTAAAAAGGAAATTTCGCGTAAAACATAATAACTTCTACTCCGGAATCTACAACATTGAGAACGGTATTCCACAAGGATCACCACTCTCAGTAATTTTATTCATAATAGCTTTTCACGAGTTAAGCGCAATTTTAATAAAATTTAAAATAATCCGACATTCTCTTTATGCAGATGACTTGTATATATTATCTAAATGCAAAGATTTAAATAAAGTTAAGACCTGCTTTTTCAGCATTTTGTCCGACATAGTTAAATGGTGCAAATTATCCGGGGCAAAAGTCTCGTTTGACAAAACTAAAGCTTTGCATATTTGCAAAAAAACAAGCTGCCAAAATCTGCTGAACTTTAGTTTTAATAATAGAGCCATAAAGAGCGTTAACACATTAAGTATATTAGGAGTTATATTTGACTCTAAATTTAGTTTTAATGAACATTGTAAATCATTAAAAAAAAGCTTAGCTACCAGACTAAATGTAATTAAGTATTTATCATCACCAAATGGTTATTCCCATGCAAACAGTATTATAAGAGTAGTTAAGTCTATAATTTTGTCAAAAATCGACTACGGCCTTGTTATCTACGGTAAATGCAGTAAATCTTCGCTCTCTACAATTAAACCTGAATATCATGCAGCTGTCAGATGCGCCCTTAAAGCTTTCAGAACCACTCCCATAAAAAATATGTTAACAGAAGGTGGTCTTCTATCGATCGAACAACGGATCGACTATCTAACCTCACTCCTCTTACCGAAGATCTTATCATCACAAAAATCGCCAATAACATCCGACGCTAAAAAAATATTATCCCGTAAAAGGATTTCAAAACGACCGTCAACTATGTGCAACGCAATCTCCGCAGCCAAAGATTTCAACATCTCCTTCAACCTTCATACCCACAGGACACCGACCCACCCACCATGGCAATTAGACCCAGAATCTATAATTACTGATCTACATGCATTCCAAAAAAACTCGACACATAGCGACATATACAAAGCATTGTTCTTTGAAATATCCAACCAATTCAAGAACCAAAATTGGAAACTTGTTTTTACAGACGCTTCTAAGACAGAACACTGCACTTCATTTGCAGTTGTCAATGAAAACAACAGGGTCCTCACAAAGGGTTTGTTGCCTCATTTCGCTTCAATCTTCACCGCTGAAGCTAGAGCGATACTTCAAGCTACAATTGTTGCCGGGGGAAAAACTACACTTATTTGTACAGATAGCTTATCTACCTTAGAAGCTTTAAAAAACATCAACAATAATTGTGAAATTATCGAAGCCATCAGGGACAAACTGATACAATACAAAAATTCATTAAAACTTCTTTGGGTACCTGGGCACATGGGAATTCTAGGAAACGAGAACGCTGATCAAGTAGCGAAATTGGCGATTAAAGAACCACTTCAAATGTTCAACTGCCTCAACAGAATAGATCTTCAGAGGGAAATCAAAAGACTTTTTGAAGCTAAAAGGCAAACACTTTGGAAAAACTACACACATCACTACTCATCTATCAACCCCGGAGGCCTTTCGACAATATACCCATCCAGCTGTTCAAAAAAAATGCTAACATGTTTTCTGCGTCTCCGAATGGGACATACCCAAATTACTCATGGGTACCTCCTAAACAAAACCACACCATCCAACTGTCAACTATGCTGCAACAATACACCACAATCCATGCAACATCTCCTCGACTGCCAGAAGATTAAGGACGCACTCACAAGCACATCTTGCTCTCTTTCACTTAAAGAACTGCTAATGACACCATCAGAAACCAACATCAAGAAAACTTTTATGCTGCTTAAGTATTTAAATTTTGTTAATGACATCTAAACAATTATGTATATTATTTTGTTTAATATTATAACCCCCACAATTATAACTTCATTAACACTATCTATATAATTATCCATGTATTATATATGTATATATATTAGCTGATAGTCCTGGTAGCTATGGCTAAGCAAATATTGTTCTTGTAATTTACTTACATAACAATAAAGATTATAATAATAATAATAATTTTAATCATCCGAACTGCGATCTCGTTGTCCAAAAACAATGTTGAACTTTGGCAACAAACACGAAGATCTATCAGCAACAATGTGGTCCAGGACAATTCCTTGACTGCTTCAGCGACTGCTACATACTCGGATTCAGTTGTAGAGAGTGCCACACACCGTTGTTGAGTGGAACCCCAAGAAATTGGAACATCGTCGAGGAAACAAACAAAACCGCTAGTAGAAAGTCTGGTATTTCGATCTCCAGCAAAATCAGCATCGCTGTAAGTTACAAGTTTAAATTTATTATTTTTATTAAAAAGTATCCATAATCGCGAGTTTCTTTAATGTATCTTATGATACGCTTTAAAGCCGTTACATGAACTTTGGATGGTTTCTCCATGTATCTACTAACAACTCCTAGAGCAAAGGATATATCCGGTCTTGTCATGATATGGCAAGGTACATCAAACTGCCTACAGCTGCTCTGTAAGGAAAATTGTGATCAAAATCTGCACTGTCATCTTTTTCAAGAGCTGATTTTTCTGCTGATGTTGACACAGTATTTGAGTCCATCATGCCAAATTTGGAAACAATTTTCTCTGCTAAGTTTTTCTGGCTTAGATGTAAAACTCCGTCATCAAATTGTTTGATCTCCAGTCCTAGGAAGTACTTTGCTTCGAAAACTTTGAGCACAAATTCTTTCTGGATATGTTCAACAAGTAATGTAATCTTTTCATCATTATCTGCTGCTACAATACCGTCGTCGATATATATCGCTAGAATTATTCCTTCTCCAACAAACACGCAAGGATCTGCATCAGATGCTTTCAATTGAAAAGACTTTAATCTTTCATTCCAGCAGCGCGATGCTTATTTAAACCCGTAAAGACTCTTTTGAAGACGACACACCCGTCCTGTTTTGTCGTTGAATCCATCAGGCTGCTTCATGAAAATCTCTTCTTTAATTACTCCATTTAAAAAAGCAGTTGTGACATCAATTTTCTGACCTTCGGGAAGAGGAACAAGTTCCCAGGTTTCAGTTTTTTTAAGTGCGTTTCCGTTTCTTCTCTCATTGCCGCCTTCCACTTTTTCGAATCCTTTGAACTTAAATCCTCATTAAGTGACGATGGCTCTAAAAGTTCTGCTACATAAGCGTACCCCGCTAACATCTTTGAAATGGAGCTGTCTGTTTTCTTCGATGCATTTCTCAAACGATCTTTAATTGGAATGCCAGGATCATGTGTATCCTGTTCATCCGCAGATTGATACACGTCGTCATCTGGATTTGTGCTTTCACTTAAAATAGGTTGCGTAGAAGAGTTGTTTTCACCATCAGAAAATAAAAATGTCACTTCTTGTCTCTTTCTCATCTCAGCATCTGATTCTGAATCTTTAAATATTATATCACGACTTACCTCGATATTCTTTGTTCCTTCCATCCAGACTCTGTAGCCCTTAACACCATCCATGTATCCAACAAAAATTCCTTTTTCGGATTTTACATCCCATTTCTGTCTTTTTTGGTCGGGAATGTAGATAAAACAGTCTGATCCGCACAATTTGAGGTCAAATCCTTTCCTGTGCACAGTGCGTATGGTGATTTGTTAATTGAGTTTAAACGCGTCCGGTTGATCACAAAAGCAGAAGTGTTAACTGCCTCCGAACTGTCCGAGCCGCTTCCACCAGAGTTCTCATTTCTCTTTCTGCTCGGCCGTTTTGTTGTGGACAATACGGCACAGATGTTGGTTGAGAAATTCGATGGTTTTGCATTATACGCTTAATAGCTTCATTCTTAAACTCGGTACCATTGTCACTTCTTATTACATGTAATGTTGTTCCAGTTTCCGTCTCTAATTTCACAATGTACTGCTCCAAACACTTAGCAACTTCATCTTTGCCCTTCAGAAAATAAACGACACGATAATTTGAATAATCATCTTTAAATAGCAGGAAATATTTCGAATTTGACAAAGAAACCTGTTGTATCAGGCCACATAGATCCACATGCACTAATTCACCAGGCTTTTGTGATCTGCTGTTGCTTACAGGATACTTTAATTTCGACTGCTTACCAAAAACGCAAGCTTCGCAAAAAAAATTCTTTGAAACATTTACCGAAGTATTCTCCTTCAACAAAAATTTTGAAACAGTGTGTTTATTTTGATGTGTTAATCGCTCATGCCACGTTTGAAAATTATCTAATTTATCGGCAACATTAGCAAAACAATAGTTTTCAACCTTGAACTTCATATGAAATAATGGCTTCTGCCGCACTCCCACTGCCACAATATTGCTTTTATCACGCAACTCACACTTCATGTTATCTGAAACAAGAGAAAAACCTTTATCTAAAGTAGTATTTGATGAAAATACTCGTAGGTTAACTTTCAAATCGGGAACTAGTAACACATCTTTTAAAAATTTCTTTTGCCAAATAGAATTATTGTAGGCAATAATGTTGATATTTCTGCGGCCAGTAGCAAAAATCAGTTCTCCGTTTCCCACACGAACCGCTTGAGGTTCTCTAAAATGACTGTAGAAAAAAATTTTTTATTGAACGTCATGTGTTTCGATGCTCCAGAGTCCAAAATCCAAATATCATTGCGGTCTCCAGTATTACCAAAAGCGAGAGTAGAAATGAACGCATCCTTTTGATTTTGCATGTCGCTCTGGTATTGGTGAGAGAGTTTATGCTGATTTTGGAAACGGTTTTTTTTTCGGGCAATCTTTTTTCCAATGCCCTGGCTTCTTGCAATAAAAGCACTTACCACCCCCGTTACCGCCAGCTTTGTTCGTTGAGTGAGAATAATTTTGTTGGTTTTGTTTTCGTGCAGTGACAAATGCACTTTGTTGTTGGTGATGCACTTGTCGATTCCCATGCAGTATGAAAGTGCTTGTATGTTTCTGGAAGAGTCATTCACACTTTTGTAATTAGCATATTATCAAACACAGTCTCACCCAGATCACAGTCTCACCCAAGTTGACTCCAACTTGGATATATGTGTTGCAATGTCATCGCGTTCATCTTTAACCAAGGAATAGTACTTCTGTTGTAGCATGTGAATATTGGTGAGCGTCTTTTGTTCATACACAGCTTCCAGTTTCTCCCACATATCTTTAGCAGTATTGCAGTTCATAATATGTATGTGTTAGTGGTTGCTGCCCTAATGACGTCACAATGTTTTTCTGCACTTTACAATCAGACATAATGAAAGTTTTATATTCTGCCGAATTTGCTGTTGGTTCGACCAGACTACTGGTCATAAGCCATCATATAAGCCACATGACCGCAATATTACTTTTATCTGAAATTTCCAGGACGGCCACTGCTCTGCAGAAATGAGTTTTTCGATTCTCGCTTCAATTTCCATTACTCCCAAAAACACACTTTTACTTTATGTTTCTTGAAACCAAAACTGTCAATTAAACTATTTAAAAATTGTAACTGCAGTGCATATGGGCTGGGCCCATAACCTGTTGCAGTGAAAAGAAAGAACAAGCGACCGATCTGTTAAAAAGGTTTAGTGAGGACTAACAGAAAGTACATTTAAGGAAGTTTTATATATAGTGTTCAAATGTAAGTGTGTGAGAGAGTTATCAAAATATTCATAAACGGTTTTCTCTCCAACAGATGTCAACGTTTTTCGGCGTATAAAGAAGCAGTTACTTCGAAAATTCGATCAAACGCATGCAAAACTATATTGATCTTCAACCACTACAAAAACCCATCTCCAGAAAAATGTCAAAGATGCGGGGTACCTCTTTGTATATGGCACATTATTGGTGAAATGCCCTTTGTATTCAAGATGTATTCAAGATAACTTCTCAAATATCAAAGAGCAACTTGCCAACATCCTAGACCCAGTATCTATTGAATCCGTTCATCATATTAAACTTGCAACTACTACCCACAATAAACTTATATAAACTATAAATCAAGTGTAAATATTGCAAATCTACGGAATGTATTTAAATTAATACACGCATTCATATTTATATGTAAATCAATTATGTTATTATTATACAAACGGCATCATATGATCTTGCTGGCCAGTTGCCTCCACTTCCTAGTTTATTGATTTAATTCGCAAATTACTATTGTATTTATGTAAATAAACAAATAATGAATAAATAAAACATACCACTTGAAATACTACTATGTGCATGTGATCTGTAAACCGGATTACTCATCCATATGAAGATACATATGGGCTTTTTATAATCAGCGGGGTGATGTCAATAATGCAGCAACGAATATCGGTATCGTGAAAAGGGATCTGTATGCACTCATATTCGTAAGTGCTTTTAATTTAAAAACGTATGCGAAAATATACTGTGGATTTCAAGGAATCAGAATCATTCCACGCTATCTAGGATAGAAAAGGAGCTCATTGGTCAAAAAAAAAAACAAAAGAATACAAAAGAGTTGAAGTACATTTCCGAAAACCGCACAAGATGGAACGTAAATGTAGTAGAGGCCCTAGGATGCAGAATAAAAGTAAACAATTTCACTATTATAAATATAAGTAATATATACTCGTACACTCGTAAATGGGAGCGTTGCACTGTTGCTTGCCGACAATGAAGGCATGGATCGCGCTGTAAGATTATATCGATTTCAACAGATAGACACTATCCATAAATAAAGGATTAATCGGTACTCAGTTTGATTTAGAAAATATTGAAATTCCATACTGTATGGTCTTGCACTGAAAAAGGATCGGAGAGCGTTTATCATTTATGTAAAGCTCAAATAAAAAAAAAGAACCTTCCACTAGTACTTCGAAAAACTCAGTAACCCTCTATACTAAGTCAATAAAAGTGCTGATGACCTATACCCTGTTCAATAAAAATCTGCCGTACAGGGAAAATAGGAATATTTGCCCCCCACTCTGGTTACAATGAAATACATAATCACTTCGCTCTTGAAAGCTCTCACATAGATAGGAATTTCTGAAGTTAACTACCATATGGTTAGCATCTACTCTCTGTTTTGATGATATTATGTATTGAGGAAAAACTAGGTTGAATAGATTGTGTAAAATATTACATAATAATACAATAAATACTGCTGCCCTCGTTCTCATAATTTAAAGTTATAACCATCTCCTCTGCTGCTACTTTTATTTGTTTTAAGCCAAGAATTTAGTAATACAACTAGAATTTGGTTTATAACCTAATTGCTAAACTCTCAACATCAATATGCATGTTTGCTTAGTTTCAATCACCTAATTCATTTTGTATCTTAAATGTATCTTAAGCCAATCATATTTGCCTGTTCTAAAAATATTAAACATCGCACACATCTTTATAAAAAGGGCTTTCCAGCGCTCTAAACCTTATAAAAATCAGTTCAGTAGAATAGCCGTATAATTAATCACAATATTCGTATTTGCTTATTAATATGTTATGATTTCTATACCATGCATTTTAACATCCATATAAAAAACATTTAACCAAATAAACCTATGATACAATCCCATATGGCAATACCTAACGCTATTTCGATTTGTAAAAGCTCGCAATAGCTTTCCGAAACAAAAAAAAAACAACGTTAAAATTAATACTGGTAACTCTGGTCATGTTAAAAAATCCAGAGCATATCAATGGCGGATTATTTATGGAAATTTGCAGTATTTTGAACCGAAAACTGAGCGATAGGCACCGTGTTCGAAAAAAAAAACTCTCCCATAAGGCCTGTACTGCAGAATTTTTTTGAACAAGCACAAAATTTGCGAACACGTATAAAATGATTTAAACTACGAGTACATACGTCTCTGACAATACCAGTCAGCGGAGTCTATCCATAAACCCAACCAAAACAATATCACACAAGACCTAAAATCTTGTGCCGCGGCATTGCTAAAGGTTTAAAAAATTAGAACTACGCAATACGGTAAAAGTCATTTGCTCAGCGGAGAATATGAAAACGAGAATAGAACATCGGCTGATTGGCCGCTCTCTCGAATCTTTTTTGGAAAGAAATGATCGAAATAATATCTGAGTTCATACATCAGACCCTCTACTTTGGTAGATAATTTGAGAATAAGATCCGAGATCCCACAGACTGTAAAACTGATGCTGGGTTCTCATATAACGAGCTTAAAAACCATAATAGACAGCTTCAATACCCTTCAAAACCTAGCCGAGCGCAAAAATGTTAAACTTTATGGGTGTCAGGTCCCAAGAGCATTGCTGATAACCTAGCGGCTAATCTGTTGACAGAAAATGCTTCTACTAAAAGATACATAGGTGCCTAACCATTCTGCGGTACCTCAAGTTCATCGGTCTATTGAACAGATAAAGAAAAAATCAACATCTAACATACTTACTTAGCGCTTACATCTAACATACTAGATAGCGCTACAGTCCTGCTAGCATAGTCCTGTTAGCATAATCTAATTTCAGCTGCCCCCATTGCTGTACTCTAAGTAGGTTGGATCCCCTTCCACCTGCGTGCTTCAAAATATGTATATGCAGTAATCCTCTGCTGCGCCGTTCCTTGGGACTAAGTCTTTTCCGGTTTAACTAAAGCGAAAAGTACGCAGCGTATTAATTTGACACTTACGACATTTTGTTCGTTTAACATTTAACTACAAACACACACAAGTTGAGTCCGCCAAAAACTAGCGTCTTTGTTTTATCGTTCAGTGATCATGTCGAGTTTTGTGCCTGAAAAAGAACATACGCGGCACTCATTGCTTTTCTTATTTAATCAAAAGGAAAAGGCTGTTGAAAGTCATGGTTTGCTGGTAGAAACATATGGCGAACACGCTCCATCAATTAGAACATATGAGGCACGGTTTCGACAATTTAAAAGTACTGATTTTAATGTGAAAGAAAGTGAACGCTCTGGTAGACCACAAAAATGGGAAGACGAGCAATTGCAGGAGTTATTAGATGATGACCCCACTCAAACTCAACGGCAATTAGCAGAAGCATTACATGTGTCAATCAGCAGACGTTTACGAGCAATGGGGAAGATCAATAAACTCGGTAAATGGGTCCCACACGATTTGAATGAACGTCAAATGGAAAATCGCAAAGTCATTTGTGAAATGCTGCTTCAACGCCACGAAAGGAAATCATTTTCTGACGGGTGACGAAAAATGGATTTATTTTTTATTTATTTTTCTGCACCCGCCGTACTCCACAGACTTGGCGCCATCTGAGTATCACCTCTTCGCAGCAATGGGGCACGCGCTCACTTCAGCTATTTCGAGGAAGTTTTTCTGGCATGATATTCATAAATTGCTTAAAAGAAGGGCAATGTGTAGAAGCCGATCGCCAATATTTTCAATAAAAAAAATTAATTTCCCTAGAAAATAACGTATTTTTTTACCAAAAAAAAAAACGGAAAAAACTTATGCATGCACCTTGTACTTTATTTTCCTCGTTCCATCTAACTTACTGGATAAACCATACGTTTGTTGAAAAAAGCTTTAAAAATATTCTCTACCACAACAAAAATGATATCACAAATTCTGTCTTCTCAAATTGATCATCTGCCTAGATGATCATGAAATCACAGAACACATACTATGCGACTTGCGGTACCTTACAACTTAAGAAAGCGTATCGTTCTCGAGATGAGGAGTACCTAGTTTAATCGGCTTCCGACACAATAGATCCCAGAGAAATATTCTGGAAAGTGGATACTATTTTGTATTACATTATGTTATTCTAACGTGAAAAATGTCTAATATATTATAAAACAAGTAAATAGTGGCAGATACTTGTTCAGTTTGCAATTCACTTGGCAATTCTACAAGATAGCAGGCAAACTAATTGATAAGCTATCGAACTAATTGAGAATATGTCAAAGAAAATTTGAGCGCAATATCGCGCAACTATTACCAACGCTCTGTGATCCCACATGATGACTAATGACCAGAAATTAGTAGCAACACTATTGTTTCCAATGATTTTCATGAAACACTCTCACCAGTAGTTTTCCAAGCACCTATTTCATAGACTCTTTTAACCAAAATTTAATAACGCAAAACTTAAGTAAAGCAGCTACAAATAATTGCTTTAACTAAAGGTTTTTTTTCAATTTATGCCATTTATATGATATTGATTCCTTGAGACATTTTAAGGTCACCACGGGGTTGATTCGCAAGTCTGACTATGGTTTAAACCTTTTTGATCCTTCCCTGAAAAGTCTCAAAAGAAGATTTTCGACTCATACTTCATAGGTACCGTATCCTTTGCATTAGAGCTGATTGGTTTTGAACCCATACACTTAAGTCCATCCTTTTTTTTACCCTTCCATTACATATTATAACAGACTATCAATTAGATTAAATAACTTCAACCTGAGATATACAAGAGTCAAACCAAACAATAAAGTTTATTTTAGTAAAGGAACTAAAAACAAAAAACGTCAAACAACGCAACAAACGACGATTACCCTTCGAAAGTTTAAACTTTGCTGGTGACTTTTCCGACTATTTCACATAACTCAATCACTATCGAAAACTTATAAGCACAGTTAAACATTGGAAAAAATAAAAAAACAGAAAACAAGTACTATTGGGGAAAAAATTGCTGCAGCAAAATAAAAGTCTTGTCCAACTTTTCCTTCCCCTGTTTGTTGGCTGCAAAAATAAAATAAAAAGTATAAACAACTTTGACATTCTTGCCACGTAACCGCCTCATTTGTCACAATTGAAATTTATTACCAGCAATCAAGGTATTTCTAAAAATAACCTTTAAAGCGAGTTTAATTGATTTTTCTCCTCCATAAATCATGAAGGTCATTCAAATTACCAAAATGGGATGACATACAGAAAACCCATTTTCATACTCGTATTCTTATATATATTTCTATTTATCTTCACTACATTTATTTATAAAGGAAACGGAATGGAAACTTCTATTACACTTACAAAACAAAAGGATGATTTTCCAATAAACTACGAACACATTCTTACAATAATCTAGTAGGACTGTCATTTTATATTTCGTGTGGGAAGATAATATTCGTATATTTCAACATTTTTCTGTAGCACTGCGGACATCAGTAGAGTTTGATTTATTTTAAGTAAAATTCTAATTTCGGCAATATAAACTTTAATTAAAGCAGATAACATTTACTGTAAAATAAGGTTGTCAAAAAGGATTCATATTACTGATACACATTGGTGCAATGTTTACTCGAATTTATTAGATAGTAGAAGCGAACCCAGCTCCTTGTTCCTAGATGAAGTATCACCCCATCGATACATTATACGAGTACTATGTACATATGAGTGTTTTATTTGCGTGTTTTAGCATTTATAACTGCGTTTAAATAAAGTTAATATCTTGTTTGAGTCTTCTTTCTAAGCCTGCTCCATTTACTCGTATCTTGCCAATGATAATTCTTGACTTTGAGGTCACTTTTCTCCAGAAAATGCGTAATAAACATAACATTTTACTATTTTTTTCTTATGAACGAAATAATAATAAAAAAAAATCATCAACCTGCAGCAGGTAAACAGAAGAATTTATGATTTTTTACCAACGTTTCTAACAACAGTTGACAATAAGAGTAGTTTTCCAAGAATTACAGTAATAATTTTCCAATAATAGCTATTAACAAGTCTTAAAGTGTGCTCGTTCATTTGACTACCTATCAAAACCCTCATTTCCTCACCCTGTTCCTTAAAAGTTAGGTTTGGGGTATGCAGGCCTATTTCAAATGTCTGCATTTCCAAACCAAGAATACGCAGACATTATTTACATATTAACTAGAGCCCGATAAAGATACCATGAACTTTATTCTAATCGAAGACTTCCTAGCGAAGCAGTATTTGGAAATACGTATCAAAGACTTCGAGAAAAGGGATCAGTTACATATACACGACCTAACGCGGGTGCTCCATAAGTAAGATGAATTTCGGCTGATTAAAGAATACTGGAAGCTGTTACAACTGATCTGTCAATCAGCATCAGACGCTTAGCTTTGTAATGCAATATTTCCAGACATAAAATTTCTAATGTACTGCATGGAGAAAATTTTTATCCATACCATCACACACCTGTGCAAGAACTGCTTCCCGATGATTTGGAACAGAAACTTGAGTGTTTCAATTGGTTGCTGGAGCGGAGCTTCAATGACAACAAGTTTGTTAGCAAAATTCAAATGGACGAATCTCAATTTACAAGATGGGATCAAAAATTTTCATAATCTTCATGCATGGCCTGCGGACAATCCACATACAAGGAGACATATATCATTTCAACAGAAATTCAACGCCAAAATGTGAACAGGTGTAATTAGAAACAAGTCAATCCGCCCCTGCAAACTACCTGGGCTGAATTCTACAAACTATCTGGACTTTTTGCGAAATTATTTACCAGAACTATTGGAGGATATTCCACTGATTGAACTAGCTTCATCATATTTCTAACAGAATGGTGCTCCAGCCCACTATGATCGTGAGGTTAAGAATTGTTTAGATGAAGAGTACGGTAATCGTTGGATAGGAAGAAATGGACCAATTCACTAGACTGCAAGATCTCCTGACCATACAGTTTTGAATTTGGAAAGAACTTTTTTAATCAATATGTATAGCAACTTTTAGCGAGTTGGAATAGCGTATTCTCCAAGCGGCATCAAAAGTGAGGCAGCAGTTAGCGTCAATAAACATGCGCAGTGAAGTATTAAAATATTGAAATATTAATACAAAACCAAGGAAGACACTTTGAACACATGTTATAACTGTTTTAGTACGCACGTAAAATAAAAATTATCTAAAACAACACAAAATCATTTTTTATTCCTAGCAAAAACATTTTTTTTTATATTGTACCTGCTGCAGGTTTTCCCACGTATCATAAATCTTTGGGTTTTTCTGCAAACTTGTTGATGATTTTTTTTACTATTGTTACGTTCATAAAAAAAAAATAGTAAAACGTTATGTTAATTAGGCATTTTCTGGAGAAAAGTGACCTCAAAGTCAAAAATTTAGCATTGGCAAGAAAAATGGAACAGGCTTAATTGGATATCTGAAGACTCAAACAAGATATTAACTTTATTTAAACGCATTTATAATGCATATATATCTTCTAAAATATTAGAAATTTCCGCTAACGTGAGTCAGGGTACACCAAAGTAAGCCTTTTCTTAAATGGCTTGTCAAAGATGTCAACATTAGAGATATACGATTACTGTAGAACGTTTCTTTTCTTAGAATGTACCCAAAAATAATTTTAGTCCAAGAGCCCCCAGTAATTTTTGGTTGTGAAAGTGCCTTAAGCCTTGATGAAAGGGATTTTAAATCTCACCGTCTGGCAGCATATCGTGGTAGCTTAAAAGAGTAACAATATAGTATTTCAAAAACAGATTCAACAACACTTGATTCAAGTCATAAATAACAGTACAGAACCGTTTAAATAGGGACACATACGTCCAAGACTTTTTAAGTGTAGTACTCGAAGTTTGTACGAAATCCCAATTTTGAATAATTTATGTAACCAGACAAATTTGTAGTATGACGTAACTGAATAAACATACAACACAAATTTGACGGTGCAAGACGTTTTCCTTGTCGCCAAGTCCTTACCAGACGCATTCATAAGATCGAAATTAGTTACGAAATACTCTATTTATTGACATAAAACATACAACTGGACTGCACATAGTAAAAGTAACCGCACCAAATCTCTCTAATTTACAAAACGAAATACCAGGAACAGAAATACGTTTTACTTGTCACAAAGTCCTTACCAGACGCATTGAAAGGAAAAAAATACACGCTATAATAAACATTAATAAAACTGCATTTCATATTCATGTATTTTTATTTAATCAAAAGACATGTAGATTCATTGTCGGACGAATCGAAACAAGGAATTTCATCTTCACTTTCAAATTCATTTATATCCATTTTAAGAATAGCATTTAATCTGTCAAGGGTCACATTTCCCCCGAACCACTAAATTTGGAACATGTGATCCTTCAAAATCCATCCATTTAATTATGGTGAGATTGTTATTGGTTATTGATTTGCCACCGCATTCTTCCATATACAACATATGGAATTACTTCTGTATATTTACTCTAATAGTACTGGATTATTTGGAGGTAACAAACTTCCCTTAAAACCTGAAAAAACATATTCAGAATTACACCCTAAAGGACCTAGGTCTCCACAATATTTAAAGTAATATGAATTATTTTTGATATTTTTAAAAATCTTTTTTGATACAGGCCTACAGCATTTATAAAAAATCTCGTATCTAGCTTCATTCACTTCTGAAGATTGTGTTTGATATATTTCACAAACAAAGGTCTCTATTTTAGTGTATTTTTTTTCTTTCAATGCGTCTGGTAAGGACTTGGCGACAAGCAAAACGTCTTACACCGCCAAATTTGTGTTGTATGTGTATCCAGTTACGTTATACTAGAAATTTGTGTGGTTACATAAATTATTCAAAATTGGGATTTCTTACTAACTTCGAGTACGTCTGGCAAGCCCTTGGCTACACTTAAAACGTTACCCTTATTATTTTGTTTTTGATATACTGTTACTCTGTTAAGCTACCACGATATGCTGCCAGACTGTAAGATTTAAAATCACTTTCATCAAGGCTTAATATTAATGTGCATATCGTTTGGTTACCTTTCACAACCAAAAATTACTGCGGGCTATTGGTTTATTTCCATTATTCTGGACGAATTAAAGGACAGCCGGTATAAATATTTTTCTATTGACCGACACATATTTTTGAATATAATCAGTCCGAATACGAAAGTATTTCTTCTATTAGTACCATAATAATATTTAGAATATTCCTTTTTTTTTCTAACTGGCATACTGGTTTGCATAGCGAAGTATTTAAGTTTTCAACTAGTGTGCACAAAGGATCTGAATTCAAATCATAGGTTAACACCGAAAACAGAAAATTAAGTATTCTGATTTGCTGCAATAAATTGCAAACAAGCGAAACTTGAACTGCTGCCCCATTGATTATTTATTTGTAAATAAAAGCTAAATATCTAGACCATTAAGATATTAACTAGCTAAGCTTACTTTCTAGCTTACTAACAAGCAAATTTCTTT
Organism: Volucella bombylans; assembly: GCA_949129095.1. NCBI lineage: Eukaryota > Metazoa > Arthropoda > Insecta > Diptera > Syrphidae > Volucella > Volucella bombylans. Next base: position 158,634,419 of record OX422143.1, read on the forward strand.
CAACAACTAATGGTAAATGAGTTTATGTGGAAGCTTGTATATTGCACGGACAATTTGCAGTAAAGACGGTAGTATCATATGTAATTACTATGTAATTACAGACTGTTGCCCACTGTGTAAAGGCCAACTAGTCGTTCCCAAGACTTGTAGTGGGACATTGCATCAAATGATTGATTTTCACCTAATGGCGATTTTACTAAATAGTTTTGATTTCCAATTAAATTATAAAGTAACAATTGGTTTCTTTTGAATAATTTCACTTTTTAATTGAAATCAGAAAATATAACTATATATTATATTTATGAGAAATTGCAAAGTAAACAGTTATTGTCTTACATAATCACTACGCAAACCTAACTATTCTGCTCTTCCTATGGAAAATAAAATTTTTTAATCGTTCAGTAAATCTTACGTATCGGCAAAAATCCGTATCATGTGGAAGCGACCTTAGTATCTTAGAACAGAGGGTCATTTCCGCCACGTCCTTACTGACAAATTGAATATTTTTTTTTTTTACGAGTATAATTTACGCGCGTCTAAGGGGTTAGATACCCTTTTGCTGTTGCCAGGGCGCGGGCGGAAAGGTAGAAGAAAGAGAAAGGAAAATTGTTTTGTAGTGGTTTGAAACTCAGGTAAATTTGGTTTCGATATTCGCTCTCCAGGGAGGGGGGGGGGGGGGGGGGGGGGCTGCTTCACTCAGAGTGATTCGAGTTATAATTCACAGTATTTTTTTCTGTCTGAGTTCCAATTACAAATGAAAAACTGACTTGCCATGGGCAGGACTCGAACCTAGACCCTCCGAGTGAGAAGCGATTGCTAGTACCACTACACCACATCCACCCCATCCTATCAATTAGTTCTTTTAAGACCGGATGGAGATTAACAGGCCTCCGAACGTCCTCATAATTATACTCATCTTCAATGCTGATGCTCTAGAATGGAAGTGCAGCTACCAGCTTTACTTTAGTGATAAGTAGCACAAGATTTCCTTACCAAAAGACCCACTCAGTAAATAGCTAAATAGAGATGATCAAACTGCCAATCAAATTGGCTATGAATGTATGCCTTTAGAGGTCCTCTTGTCAATTTCTAAATAGTAACCGCCCGATTCAGGCCCCGACTGTCCAATGAAAGCATTCGTTTGGCCTGCCGGCAGCCTGAAGGATCCTGCCATCTGCAGTTATGCACTTATGTGACTCCCAACTGTTAATGGAAGGGTCATGAAAAACTGTCTTCTGAGCCTTGCCTAACAAGTTCATCGGCGATTTCATTTCCCGAGATCCGATTGTGACCTGGGACACAGACAAGACTAAACGAACTTAGCCTTGCGACTCCGTTTAATGAATGCTTGCATTCGCGAACTGGCTTGGAAGTCGTAAAATGGCTCCACAAGGCTATAAGCGCAATTTGGCTATCACTGCCTGCAGATTCAAATGTTTCGCCCACTTCACCGATTCTTCACAATATAATTCGTTGCCAGAATTGCTTATATGTCCGCTTGGAAGACAGATGCGAGTTTTCCTAACGAGCAATGAAATCTAACGTTGTCGTTCTTCCGGAAAGACATCAGCACCGCATCCTATATCGATTTTGTAGCCATCCATGAAGACCCAACTACATTTATTCCCTGGCTCAGATTCTGACCGAAACCATTATCGTCATACTTTTGGGTCTGAAGCTCTTTTCAATATAAAGGCTACTCTCACTGTTCGGCAGCATTCCGGTATGTATGCCAGTACCAGGCTAGCAGTGAAGATTCTCTCCAGAATTACCAGTAGCTAGTCTATAACTTTTTGTAACATAACTCGGTATATGCCATCAGCGGCAGGTAACTTGCAGCCATCAAAGGAAGCAACAGCATGTTTGATGGCTATCCGTCACCACAACCGATGAAATATACCAGCTACAGCGAGCTGTGTTACTCAGCACACCAGCAGCTTTGTTAATAGGAGCTGGTTGTGAATTGGTTCTGATTAGGTTACTTGGGAAGTGAGTCTCAAACATGAGACGGAGAGTCTCTGCTTTCGACTCAGTGTATGTGGCATCAGATATTCTGAGAAGTGATTCCCGACCTGTTGGTTTCCCCTTTTGATATCGGTTTCACCGACAGTTTCGATATTTTCGCAAGTTTCTATAAGAGGCGCTCTTCAATATCCGAAGCTTCTTACAGTCTTCCTTCAAAACAGCCTTAAATGACTTGTTTAGAAGTTTTTTGGCTTCTTTACGTGCGCTCTAACAAGGAACGGTCTTGAAATGGGTAGTGTTAATATTGAGCATCTGAGAATGAAACTCACCTGCACAAATCATCCCAATGAACTATAGTTTCGGTGCTGCACAATCATCAACCAAAGAGATGACAAAAGACATACACAAGAAGGCGCTGCAGTAAATAACAGAGCACCAAACAACTAAAAAGAAAGAAACCGGCACTATAATTTGTTACTCGAAAAACCCAGAAAATATTCTACAAAACCCTTATTCTGCCCAGAAATAAAAAGTACGAATGCTTCATTAACTCGGCCATCTCAAGTGAGTAGCACTCACTAAGTAGGATCAAGCGATTTTGGGTACTAGAAAGCCTGTTGCAACAAACTGAAAGATGTGTGGTCAGGCTCAAAAATGGTAAAACGACTGTGTATCTAATCAAACCAAACCAAACTCAGGCGAATAGGCGACAAAGTTCTTACTAAAAAGAAGTCCACCTCCGCTTGTACCTCAAAGAAAGGCCAAAGCTCCTGCCATCGCGAGTGGCTAAACGCCACTCGACCGAATAGACGACAATGCCTTTACTAGAGGGTCTCTGCATCCCAGTAGAATCTCCAGATTCAGGATCAAGTGATCGCAGATGCCAGAAAGCTTGGTACAACAAACTGGAAGGTATGTACAATATGTGATCCGGACCGGGAAGGCTGGGAGACGACTCCGATCGAAGCAGACTAAGAATTATTGCTGCTAAAAAACTTGGTTAATGTTGAGCGGTTCTCCTAGGAATACCTTCGCTATTTTTTATCAATTATGTATCCGACTAAATAATCAATCAGAATTATAGGTTCGCTTTAAGAAGAGATTGGAATTTAACGGAATCCACTTCGGCTTTTCATTGATGACAAATATCTTAACTTATTGCTAGTAGTATCATACTCTTGATCGGTTTAAAAGCTGGAAGACCGGCGCACGATGTCTGTTGTAAGACCTCTTTTCATCATAAAGCAATAAATATTCTTATTAAAAATTATAATTACCATAACTTTGGACAATTCAATAATTCAATAAGGTTTTACAAATTTGACTCCAGTACTCTTTCTCATATGAATACTTGTTTTAAATTTAATATTTCTGGGTAAAATTACACTAAAATGATCTTAAAATCTCATTTTAGGGTTATATTTAACAATGTTCTTCAAGAATGTTGTTGAAAATATATCATGCTAGTTAAACATCGAAATCGACGACCCTAATACCTTCTCTTTCTTCTATTGTATATAAAAGAGATGAACCTTACGAAGAAGATCGATCAAATGAATATGCTATTGTCAAATCAGTATAAAGACAAATTTCGACCCGAACGTTCGGTTTTCCCTACTTATTGTAACCAATGAACATTAAACAAAAATAATAAAGAGTAAAATAATAAATACGTAGTTTTTGTATTCATCGGAAGGACAGACATTCACCATCGTCTTTTTTTCGTATTATACATATATCGCTGGGTACCTTTCTAAAAGTAATATTCATTTCTCAAATTAGTGCCGAAACCCGGGAAGCGTGTTATAATCGAGAAATGAATTTACAAGTGCGTGCTGGTTATCGTAGCCAAATAACCAAAATAGTGAAAGAAGCCACTGAGTCCACTGAGTCTACGCCGGATTCAAAAATCAGTGATGATATCCAAAAAATGGAGGCATTGGAGGAAGATTTATCCTCCTATTTACAGCGATTACGAAATGCCCATAAAAACTTGTGCGCGGTGAATAAGGTTATAATCGCAAATCAATTGGAGGATAAGAATCCAGAGAAAATCGCTGAATATGAGGATGTGGCCGTTGGTGTTATAACCCGCATAGAAATTAGATTGGCTAAGGTAACTGAGCGTTTCAATCCCTGCATTAAATCTGTGCCTAATGAGAGTATTCTCAATACGACAAGAACCAATAATTCTAAATTGCCGAAGTTACAGCTAAAAACTTTTTCGGGAGAATATAAAGAATGGATTCCCTTCTGAGAAAATTTTAAGACGACAATACATGAAAATAATTCACTGACAGGCATCGAAAAATGCAACTATCTTCAATCGGTTTTAAAAGGAGAAGCGGCAAAATCTATAACGGGTTTTACCCCTTCAGACGCCTGCTATGATGGCACCATATCTTTGTTGCAAGAAGAACAACAGCATTAGGCATACCGTCTTCTCATTATTATATAATGCTCAAGTCTATACTGCTCAGATGTATGCCAAGTGAATTGAGGATTCAATATCATCGTGTGCAGAAGCCAAAAGGAGAAGGCAATACTGAGTCTGTAACTGGCTCTACTCTTTCATTTGATGGAGATAAGCAAGTGAAAAATATTCTGCTCTTTCTCAAACACGAAGTAGAGTCCATCGAAAGATCGGTGTTGGGAAAAACAATGAAAATGCATGTCAGTAAACACAAGGAAATGTCTACAGCAGCCGGTCTGCTGACTACTACGCGTATTCTGCGTTGCATATTTTGCAAATCTACAAAACATCCAACAGAGCACTGTAACTGTGACAGCTCAATCGCTGAGAAAAAGCTTTTGCTGAAGAAAGACGGTAGATGTTACGGGACACACAGCTAAATTCTGTCGCATTAGTGTGTTGTGTAATATTTGCAAAAAATCTCATGCCACCGTTTGCTGCGGTAAAAATATTATTAACAGTAACACACAAAACGAACGTCGAGAAGAAAATTCGGCAACAGCTTTGTATACGAGTATACCGAGTGGAATAAGATCTCCCAATATTTACTTGCAAATCGCGAGTGTTTTTCTGTCATCGGAAATAAAAATAAAAAAAGTAGTGGAGTTATCATTCCTAAGTCAATTTGATAACAAAAGTACAAAAATACGCGCGGTTGTTGTACCCGATATTTGTTATGATTGCTTGATGGCGCCAGATAGGGCAGATGTTCAGTATGCAAATCTTAATTTAGCCGACTCAAATATAAACGGATATCAACAAGAAGATGGACTAGGCCTGTTGATTGACGCAAACTACTACTGGCAAGTTGTCACGGAAAAAGTGAGGCGAATCTCCGATCGTTTGTCTGCAGTTTCCACTATATTCGGATGGACCATTCAAGGTCAAGGGTCGGTAAGGTTTTCACGTAAATTACAATTTACGTCTGCTTTGTGTAATATTGCAGTGGAAAAGATGTGGGACCTCGAAACTATAGGAATCCAGCCGAACCAGGTCGAAACAGAATTGTTCACGGAAGAGCTCAAGTATAGATGTATACATACAACTCCCTCCAGATATGAGGCCAGCATTCCCTGGAAGAGTTCTATTAATTCAGTAGAAAACAACAAGAACGTCGCTATACAAAGGGTAGATTCGCTCACAAAAAAGCTCTTAAGGGAACCGTCTAAATTATTCGAGTATGACACAGCTATTTAGGAATTTATTGCCGCTGGTTTTGCTGGGCCTATTCCACCTCACCAAGGTAAGAACATTTTCTATCTCCCTCATCGCCCAGTGTACCGTCCAGATAAATCGACAACAAAACTGTGCATCGTATTCGATGCTTCCTCACATGCTGCCGGTAGTTTCTCATTAAACGATTGTATTTGGACAGGCGCAAACTGACTCCCTGAAATATTATCAGTTGTACTAGGTAAAATCGCGATCCTAAGCGACATCGAGAAAGCGTTTCTCCAAATTTCTTTATCAGAGGAGGATCGGGACAGCCATAGGTTTCTTTGGTATGGAGAGATCTTGAATTCGATAACTGAGCTTCCGGATTTGAAAGAATATCGCATGACAAGAGTAACATTTGGTGTTACTTGTAGCCCTTTTTTGCTTTCCGCCACAATACAGATGCACCTTGACAGCGAAAAAATAAAATTTCCGGAGGCATGTGCTAGGTTGATGAATTCCTTTTATGTGGATGATCTGGTATGCAGCTTAGAAGACGCGTTCCAAGCAAAAACGTTTTGCGTAGAAGCATGTGAGGTTATGAGAAGAGCCCATTTGAATCTACGTAAATGGATTAGTAACAACGAAGAAATTAGGAATTTTTTATCAATTGCAGAAGTAGATCCAAACCAGTTGGTTCTAGAACTGAAATGGACCGTTTATAGTGATGAAATTTCTATCAATGTGAAATCAAGCGCTTTCGATGATAAAACGATGTCCCCCACAAAACGGAATGTGCTGAAAGCGATTGCTAGCGCTTTTGATCCTTTGGGATATTTGGCTCCCGTCGTAATACGGTTAAAAATTTTATTTCAATCAATATGGCGTAAACAACTAGATCCCATTCTAGAAGTACTTACGTCTGAACTGGCCACAGAATGGAGCCTCTGTTCGAAAGGGTTGGATCATACTGGAAAATTGAGTTTACCTCGTTGGGATGGCGTTAGTCGTGAATCTCGTGGCGTTGAAATGCATATCTTTGCTGATTCCATACATACATACATGCATTCGGACAATAAATGCCTTGGGGACAGTAAACATATGTTTTATGTGTGGCAAATCACGAGTGGCACCTTTAAAGAAGTTGAAATCAGACCTAAGTTTACCAAAATTAGAACTAACTGCGGCGTTGCTGGCCGCTCGATTGAAGTCATATTTCAAGAGGATATTACTACCAATTTATAGATACGTTTTATGGACGGACTCCCAAATAACTCTTCATTGGATCAAAGTTGACCTGAAACGCTGGGTGCCATATGTATTCAACCGAATTAAAGAAATTAAGGAGCAGATAGAAGTGAGTGAGTGGCGACATTGTCCAGGGAAGCAAAACCCTGCCGATTTGATGACCAGAGGAAAGAGCTAAATTTGAAGATGCTTCTGACTGGAGACAAGGACCTGCGTGGCTTAGGGAATGTGATAATGAGTGGCCTTCAAACAAGTTTAATGACGAAATTGCTATACTGCTAACTGCAGCGGCAATTGAACCAGATGACAATACCTGTGCTGTGGTGGATGAGCCGCTATTTTCAATAAATTCTGTTAGTAGTTGGAAGAAGCTGCTGCGTATAACGGAGTTATTTTTTCGAGCGGTCAATTTTTTGCGTGGTAACAAGGTTTTCTCTCACAAGTTTTTAACTGCACCAGAGTTGGGAAAAGCCGAAAAATTCTGGGTAAATTTTTCTCAAAAAATTTATTTTAGCGATGAAATTCATCATTTGAGTCAGCAAAAGCCTATTAAAAAGTCATTATCACTTAATCCTTAGATGAGGAAGGCCTTTTGCGTGTCGGAAGCCGCTTGCAGAAATTAGAAGATTCCATAGATGTCATTAGTCCGATGATACTTCCAAGGTCGAAGTATATAAACAAGCTGCTTATTACCTATTTTCACGGACTTGCTTTGCATGGTTTAGTAAATACAGTAATGGTGCGGATGCGAGAAAAATTCTGGCTAATTGGAAGTAGACAGGTAATCAAAAAGACTGTTCGTAGCTGTAGAATTTGTTTACAACTAAGAGGTAAAGCTGGTTCAAACACCTTTGCACCTCTACCAAGAGAAAGGATAATGGCGTCCAGGCCTTTTGAAACTGTAGGGGTGGACTTTGCTGGTCCTCTATATACCATAAAAAATGAAAATCATAGTAAGGTATATGTTATGCTGTTTACCTGCGCGGTCGTAAGGGCTGTACATTTAGAGCTCGTGTTGAGTTTGATAACTGAAAGCTGTCTGCTGGCCATTCGACGATTTATTGCTAGAAGGGGTGTGCATAAGATAATTTATTCAGACAATGCAAAAACTTTTCAAAGGTCCTCGAAGGATTTAGCATGCTTGGGCAATATTCTGGACTCTGAAATTTTCTACGGCTTTCTTAGCAATCGTTCCATTATTTGGCGATTTAGTGTAGAGAGAGCACCTTGGTGGTGTGGATTTTGGGAGCGGCTAGTCAAAAGTGTAAAGGATGTTTTAAAGGTTACAATTTGGAAAGCGAAAATTAATAATGAAGAACTTTGTACTCTACTTGCAGAAGCAGAACATGTCATTAATATGCGGCCGTTAACCTATATAAGAGATGATCCCTTAGATTTAACACCTCTAACTCCAGATAGCTTTCTCGCCGGATATTTTGGTTCACCTTCAGCGGAAAAACTGGTTGATGATAACGATTTGCGTAAAAAATGGAAAACAAGAACTCATAATATATCTATACTATGGAAAAGATGGAATAGCGAATATCTCCGCCTTTTAAGATCTGCCCATTACTCTAAAAATATATTTTCCAAGGAAGTTAACGTGGGCGATGTCGTTTTAGTAGGTGATCCTTCAAAACCACGCCTACTTTGGAAGATGGCTATTTTTGAGTGCACTTATCCAGGCAGAGACAATCGAGTAAGAGCCTGTGAGGTTCGTTTTGCTAACGGCACAAAGATGAGGCGTCCAATTCAACTTTTATATCCACTGGAAATCAGCATTAGCGGCCGCGCGGAGGATGTTGAAAATATATCATGCTAGTTAAACATCGAAATGGACTCTAATACCTTCTCTTTCTTCTATTGTGTATAAAAGAGATGAACTTTACGAAGAAGATCTATCAAATGAATATGCTAAGACAAATTTCGACCCGAACAGTTCGGTTTTCCCTACTTATTGTAACCAATTAACATTAAACAAAAATAATAAAGAGTAAAATAATAAATAAGTAGTTTTTATATTCATCGTTTTGATAGACATTCACCATCGTCTATTTTTCGTATTATATATCGGTGGGTACCTTTCTAAAAGTAATATTCATTTCTCAAAAATGTGTACCCATGACTCACAAAAACGTACTCGTAATAATTTGAAAAATAATTTGAGTTTCTTTCTATGATAAATTTTTGTATTGCAATTATATTCGTTCTATGGAAAGCAATGTTAAAAATACGCCAACAACTTTTTGGAAATTCATCAATATATCATCATCAAAAGAAAAAATACCGGTTTCCCAACAATTCTGTACTTTGATGGAAAACAATCTAGTGACCCTGGACGTATCGCAGATATGTTTGCCGAATACTTTTAAGGTATTTACAATTCGACCGACCTGCTCTTCCTCCATGAATTTGAATTATTTTCGCTCTCTTCCAATTGCTGATTATTCTTGATATTCGGTTGATGTTCACTATGTTGAATCTGTCTTATGTATTCGGAATTTAGGTCCCCAAAACCTAACATTTTGTGATTCTTTTCAATTGCTCTACGTCTAGCTCAATTAATTTCCCATTATTGCAATTATCTGGGCCCAACCTTATTCTTACTTTTTATCAATCATTTGCCGAACTTGTTAAAGCATTGCGTTTGCCTCATGTATTCGTATGTGATAATATCTTTTTTTACTTGTGAAGATATCAACAATAAATAGCTCGTTTTTGTTCTAAGAACATCTAAATTCTTTTATTTACTAAGTGGTGCAAATTAAACGACTTAAGGTTAAACATTGACAAATGTCCTTGCATGAGTTATACTAGTAATAGAACTCTGCATCATATTGTTCCACATTATTTATTAAACAGTTCTCAAACAAAAGCAGTATATTATGCTATTAAAGACCTTGGTGTAATTTTTGATAGCAAGTTAACTTTTCACTTACGTATTACATCTTACAGATGCATATATATGGGGGGTGGGTGTGGTGTAGTAGTACTAGCAATCGCTTCTCACTCAAAGGGCCAAGGTTCGAATCCTACTCATGACAAGTTTTTCACTTGTGTAATTGGAACTCAGTCAGAAAAATTTGCGTGTGAAAGCATAACACTGATATGTAGATTTGGCTGCTGTAGAGTTTCAAGCACAAAACAAGCGTGAAAATTGATAACCTTCGAATCATTCCAAGTGAAGAAAAAACTCTCCGTCCTATTCGGACTCCCACCCCCGGAGAGCTAATATCGAAACCAAATATACCTGAGTTTCAAACAACTACATCACAACAATGTTTTCCTTTCTCCTCCTTCTATCTTTCAAACCGCGCCCAGGCAACAGTAAAAGGGTATCAAAACACCTTAGGTGCGGATAAATTATAAAAAAAAAAACTCATTCAAGAGTCCTAAGACCTAGATTACTACTATTTGAAATTCCTCACAGTACATTGTATGTCACCGTGAACCTATTACTTTGTGTACCAAAATGTTTAATATTGTATATAAGGCTCAGAATTCGATATATCTTTGCCCTGAAACATTTTTACAAATAATTTAATGTCTTTACTTAATTAATGAATTTTTACATTCTTTTAAGTTATATTTAAGGTACAAACTTATTTCAATTTCGAGATCTATTGATTGTTAAATCGTATATTGAAATAAATAAATAAATTGTCTGTATCTCGATGCAAAAGAAAGTCTTAAATGCATTTAGTATTTTTCAGATTGCTTTATCCACACCATCGAAAGTCATAAGAACCACAACTTTGGATGAGTATTACAACATACCAATATTCATAAAAATTTCCGAAAGAAGCTTCAGATTATGTATTATAGGCCATTATACTGAATATTTCAAAAAGAAGTAGAGAGCATGCGGAAAAGAACATAATCATCAATTCAGAATCTTAAATTTGAAGTCGCCCATTGTGGTAACTTAATGGGTCCCTTCTGGTATTAGTGATAAGTACGAATGGAGAAGCCACCTGACTTAATCCAACCTACTCTTGTTAGTGCCTTTCTGACTAATACGATATCTTTTGTTAACAATGAGTCAATTGGCATAGTTATTGCATATTAATTCATGAAGTAGGCATCATTTGGATACTTTACTTTTATCCCTTATTTAGCCTGCAGCTATTTTCAATTAAAAATCCATAAACACCTGCCAACATCCTCAGACTCAAAAAGTCGAATTTCAATAGAAGACAATTTTAAAATAGTCAAATTGAAATGTAAATGTAAAATTACCTAAGGCCAAACTGTATGTATTAGTTCAGATACTCAAATTTAAATGCTTTTAGAATCGGTAGCGACTACATAGTTTCAAGATAGTGAAATAACAATAGAAAACTTTGGCTAGAAGCAAACCCCTCTGCCGTTTCCAAATTCAATTTCATGTCGCAATTTATTTGATTTAATTGAATATGACATGTATTTTCACATTTTTCCACTTTTTACAGATGAAAAATAATAATAAAAAGAAAATGAATAAAATCATAAAAACAATTCTGATAAATTCATGATTCACGGGTGGTAAAATCCACCTTGCTCTAGTGATGTAAGGATATAATCGATGTGAATCAAAGTGCCATGAGTAACTTTCAAATAAAATTCCTTTTACTATGAAACGTTTCCCGTTTACCATGGGAGTTAACAATAAAAATTCGCCTAATTCGATAAACGTTGAGTAATGAATGCTTGGGTAGTATAGTATGTATACGGATACAGGACGAAATCCAGAACAAAGGACCTTGTCAATACTAAAAGAATTCAATAAATGAAACGTGAAGATTGGGATTGTGTTGAAAAACCGATATACAGATTCTATGTACCATGTGCGATGTACAATACATTGTAGAGATATTCCATCTTTAATTGGTTTTTAATACCATGCAGCACATTCGCCTAATTAGTAGATTACGTACGACCAACGCTCTTTGCTTTATTGAACAACACTGGATAATATTATACAATTAACTTTTCATTTAAGCTCAAGGTTGGCCGATTCGAAACTACCTTTACAAAGCAGATTATTTTACATGCATGTATACATGCACATATGTTACATATGCCTATGTGATGTCCTTTAACTGTGTCCTTAGCCTTAGAAGGGGATCCTAAACTGCATGAGGGTGAATCTTGTTGAACTTGAATAAATGACAATGACGACATGAATTTGAGGGGCGGATTTAAGATGAAATCCTCGAGAAGTATATTTCTAAAATGTCGGATGTGAGCAAGTGTAGTATTAAATGAATGATGGTAAAATGATTACTTCTGGTTGGGATTAAATTTTATTATGGCTTTGGAATCATTGCAGATTCTAGGTTACTGACCAGAATTGGGGTAGGGAAATAGAATACTCCCTTGTTAACGTTCACTTTCGTTGGCCTCGACTTCTATGGGTTTTCAAGCTTGTAAATGAAGTGAAATACACAATAATTCAAGGAAATTTTTTCCAACCATGCAGACAATTTTAGACCATTATTTTGCATTGTGGCATATGCCTAAAATTATGCTTTAAAATTAAACGAAATTGTCAAATCCATTAAAACAACTTTATATTGAAAATTTTCTCAGAATGAGTACATACCATACACAAATCACTGTCAGCTTGCGTATTTTATACTTGAATTCGCCCAGTTGTGTAACAATTGCGTTTGCAATGCAGTGATTACCTTACCTCGCAATGATGCCTACAATTAGATAAGATTACGTGGGTTAGCATTTGTACGCGATCGAAATCCCCTTTCTAACGAAACCTATAATACTTTTGTCTATTATGGTATATCCGGTTAAAAATTGGTCTCTAAAATGTCAATCTAAAGAGCACCACCACTGAAAAAAGAAGCCATGAAAGTTCCAGGTACAACCAGAACGTAAACAAACAGGTAGCAGCACTGTTTCTTTCTTCCCCATTCTAGAACACCCATTGAAAGCAATTTCGAATACGAACTGGTTCAAAAAAAGGTTTCGCGAAAAGAATCACTAGAGCGCCCCACCACAATATATTAGGTATAATGTTCGTAACGAATTTTGCAACTGAAGATGAAAAGAAACAACTTTCTTAATATGTTGGGAACCGCTGAACACCATAGCATCGAATAAACGTATCGTTATTGCGATGGCTACACGAGCAGCCATCAACAACCAAGGGTTTAGACATGTAATTAACGAACCAGATTTCAGGCAACAAAATGAGAATTGGTCAGTTTCAATGCCCGTTACCTTCTCGTAGGGACCACATAAGCGGCAGGGGCTATCAACTGAATATCAACTACAATATCACAGTTTTAGACAACATTCGAAGAAATATTTCGCTTTAGTTCCCAACTGTTGTCTAAGTTGTCTAATCGCATTTCTGGCGCGAAGTTTTACAAGAGAACAAAGCAGGATAATTTATGCATTGTAATTCGAAAATGCATATAGAAGCTGATCTCTATCACTTATCATGCAATGTCACCCACATACAAGCCCACATATGCTAGCCTTACACGCAGCAAGGTAATAGAAGTAGAACTACCCGAACGACCAGGATCTACAGCTCCTGAGTGGGGGTTTAGCGATGAGACAATAATGGGGTGTATAAATAAATCCCATTTACGAATATACTCGTACCATATGTAACATGGGGTTCGAAAAGTCCCGCGACTGACACATTGATGACGACTCTAATAATAGATATATCCATACGATTTTTAGTTAGTACGAGTATCTACCATCCTTCAAACGATACGCGTCAAAATTTGGTGACATTTCAACCATTAGTCATCGTGATATTGAAGTTTTAGTGACGCACATTTTGACATTTTCAAAACCATAAAAAAAAACGAGTTTCATACGTTATTTGGTGGGAAAAAAATACCATTAGAACTCAAGCATGGCTTGAAAAGTGTTATAAGGATTCTTCTCCGTTGAAAGCAACCAACTGGTTTGCTGATGATACAAATGATGATGAACGCTCTGCGCTCCCAAATTAGGAAAACAAACGTCGGAAAACATCAAAAAATCGTTTTGAACAACTGTAAAGTGAAAGTGCGTGAGATAGCTGACATCATAGAGATATCAATAGATCGTGTCGTGTACGAGTATTTGGATAAAAGAAAGCTCTGTTCGAAGTACGTACCGCGTTTACTCACAGTTGACTAAAAACAACAACGAGTTGATGATTCAGATCGCTGTTTGCGCTGTTTAAGCGAAAAGAAAAGAATTTGTTCATACAGTATGTGACAATGGATGAAACATGGATCCTGTTACCTGTTCGCAAACCTAAAAAAAATGTTCGCGCCATAGAGATATGGCTACAATATAGAGGTGATCGAAGGAACTGAAGTGTATTTTGAAGGGTTGGACAAATCGTTCTATAAAAGGCATAGAAATCTTAGAGCGCATTTGGAATGATCACTATGAATAAACATGAATTTTGCCAAAAAATTGTCTTAGTGTCGATTTTTTGAACCACCTGTTATATCACTGACAGATTAGCCGGCACGACAAGTTATGAATACATTTTTATCGATAGCGCGGAATGCTGCCATTGAGTGCACAAATTGTCTGAATGTATGCAATGAAAAGAGCTCTTCTTCATTTTAGCAAATACTCGTGATAAAGCATTGTTTTACCTCAAATGTCTTCAGGGAGTCATGACTTCTATTGAAAGCGAGGAGTACGAAATTCAGATATACAAACAAGTACTTTAAGTAATGGGTTTTTTAAAGACAGTTTTGCCCTGCCGTCTTACAAAAGATGTATTCACGCTTCGGTGTATCTGGGCTTGTACGGTGTTTTTTTTTAATTATAATTAGCGTGCGCTCAAGGGGTGAGTATACAAGCACGGTATAAATGTGTAAAAATATATTTTCTTGCAATACAACAACAAAATACAACACTTGCTCTGTAATTTTGTTACAATTTACCAGTGCTCCAATCCTATTATTACGAAGAGTGTAAAAATGTACCACTGAATTAAGAAAATAGGAACATAAAGGGTTTTCCAATAAGGACTTGACAAATTTTTTTTTAAATAAAACGCAAACCATTTGAGATATTTCAAAACCTTTATAATCGGCTTGAAGTATAATCAAAACATTTATGAATGGAACTCGACTTCGTTCATATGGCCACCGCGGGCACGTTTGCAGCGCTCGATTCGTTAGACCCAATTTTCAACGACTCGGCCACAGATTTCGGCCGAAACGGCCGCTATTTCGCGTTCAATGTTGGCTCTGAGCTCTTCCAACGTCGTCGGCGTGTTGGCATAAACCAATGACTTAACGTAGCCCCACAAAAATTAGTCAAGCGGCGTTAAATCGCACGAACGAGGCGGCGAATCGACTGGCTCATTTCTTGAGATAACACGCTCACCATACTTACTCTTCAATAAATCGATTGTAGTGTGTGCTGTGTGGCTTGTGGCATCATCCTGTTGAACCCACATATCGTCCAAGTCCATATCATCCAATTCGGGCCAAAAATAATGGGTGATCATGGCGCGATAACACTGACCATTCACAGTAACGTGACGATCGTTATCGTCGACGAAAAAATATGGCCCAATAACGCCGCCGGCATGCAAACCGTACCAAACAGTTATTTTTTGTGGATGAAGTGGTGATTCATGAAGCACATGTGGATTTTCACCCGACCAATAACGCATATTTTGCTTATTGACGAACCCATTAAGCCAAAAATGAGATTCGTCACTGAAGATGATTTTGCGATGAAATTCATCATCTTGGCGTATCTTCTCAGAACCCAATCGGAGAACGTACGTCGCTTCAAATGGTCCATCAGCTTCAATTCTTGAGTCAGCTTGATCTTGTATGGGTGTAAACCAAGATCCTTGCGCAAAATACGCCATAATGTGATCTGAGCGATGCCCAATTCTTGAGAACGCCGTGGAATGGACTGATTTGGATCGTTTGCCTGACCGGCAGCGATATTTTCGACACTTCGACCAACCCGTTGTCTCACTGACACGGCAACATCACACAACGAATATGTACTCGTAGACTCAAATTTTTTCACTAAACTTGTTATTGCCTGTCTACTAGGGCGAGAATTACGACCGAAAATTTCGGTAGAAAATTTTTATAATTTGCAGACGTTGCTCGTTCGTGTACTTTACCATGATGAAGATGTTGAGTTTACTGAAGAAATTGACAGTGACAGTTTGATGATTAGTGAAAGAGTGCGTTCAAAAATTAAATTCAAAGTTGTCAAGTCCCTATTGGAAAACCCTTCATAATATTTTTGACAGATGGTTGTTATCGTTTGGTTCTGTCAATTTATAAAATCTCTTCAAATTAAAAGAATCGGCATTTGATTATTTTTTATTAAGTCACAATTATTTTATATGTAAACAAAAATGTATATTGAGTCTTAATGTTACTACAAAGAAGCGTGAATACCCCTAATACTCCCTTACTGTTGCAACTGCATCTATAACTTTTAATCGTGTCAAGATTAAAACAGTATTTGAAACAGTAGTTTTCATCGTAGAGGAGTATTGGAATTAATTCTTAACATTTGGATTGTAAAATATTTAAAATTAGTCGGCTTTTGTACTTTTTTGATTGCTACGAGTAAATGCACATTTATACAGTATAACCATTGCAAACATGAATACCCGTATAATTGTAAGCAGGCTTCGGTATTCCTTAGAACCACAAAACAAATTTTCACTCTCCTCCAGGCCGCCTAGGATGATTTCTTAAAAAAATCTTTATCAATTAAGGCTTAACAAGTCAGTAAAATGTATTGTAAAATTTTAATTTGGTCTAATATGACTTCAAATCTTTCTTGAAACTTGAGTTACAAGTTTCTAAAATGAAATCTGTTGGTTTTTTTTCCAATACATGTCTACAAAATGCAAATGCAGTAACACAAAGATTGAAATTATTTCCAAATTTTCAAACACTTCAAATTTTGACAAGGTTACAAGGAATAAATTAGCAACTCTTAGAAAATTTGGTGAAATATACATAAAGTCAAATATATGATATTATAGAAACTCAAAGTCACATACACGAAACTCACTTTCCAAGTAATCAAATGAATATCGACTAACAATTTTAATTTTTAATTTTGGTGGGGGCTGCGGTCCCCATTTATTAGGCGTAGTACAAGCTTAACCCAACTTAAAAACTAGCAAAAACACTTAAAATCTAGGAATCAAGGGAATGGTGAAGGAGATCGAGTTTGAAGCGAGGCGTGCTCAGGTTGAAATCAAAAACGGAGAGCTTTGAGTTGGCATTTCAGAGCATACGGGAGATGGGTTCGTATATAAAAGGGGCGACGACAGCGTAAATTAAAAGGATTAGTGTTGAAGGAAATGGAATTGTAAAGGGAGGCGCAATCCACAGAACCAGAGAGCTACTAATGAATGAAAAGAATGTCAGCTATGTCTCTGATTTTTTCGACGGCGTTCAAGTTAATAAGTTTGAGGCGATCACGATAGGATGATAAAATAAAAGATTCATTCCACGGTAGTCCTCAAAGAGCAAATCGATGGAAACGGCGTTGAATGTTCTCGATTGGGGATATATAAATTCGCTGAAAGGGGGACCTTACTTGGCTGGCGCATTCGAAAACGGGCTGGACAAAGGTAATGTTTAGGGACGTGGTCACATAGGGATTGGACCATCGTTTAACAAAACGAAGTGATGAGTTGGTTTTTAGGATAATCTCATTAATATGCGAGCGGAAATTTAACTCTCTATCGTACAATATACCAAGTTCGCGAAAGGGTTGAACCTGGGGTATAGGTTGACCGTACAGAAGATAAAGACGAGAAGAAGATTAACTGCTCTTTTGGACAAAGTCATAGGTTGACATTTTAAGCTCTAAGCAATTTTTTATGCACCAAGTGGGAAACCTATCAAGGTCTTCTTGAAGGCGATTAAAGTGAGGTGAAGAGATAGTTTTTGAGAATTTGGTGCCGTCAGCGTAAATGGATAGCGGGCAGTATTTTATAATTCTTTCAAAATCATTTATAGTTTAGATGAAAAGAAGAGAAACTAGATGACTGCCTTGTGGGAAACCAGAAATTCCCATGATGATATATTTTATCAAAGACCATTTTGCCATTTTCAAGGGCTGAAAGGGCAAAGTTTACGAATTCAGCCAAGTTTGTTGTAGTTGATCTATTACCTTTCAGAAATCCATGCTGACTGAGAGATAAAGAAGACATGCACTGAACGCTTAGCGCGTTATATAAAGTACTTTGGGACATTTTAGGTATGTAAGAAAATTAACCAATGCGATGGTAGTTGGATCTTTTTACGAACAACCAGTTCCCATTACTGAAACCGCAAATGATCTAAATAATACTACCCGCCAAGGCTATCAGCTGCAACTAGCCCTAAATAGGATCTTCCTTCACAATGGCCTACATGCCAATCACCAAAAAAGATTTTTAACTGAATTTTTAACAGATACCACTCACGAGTGCACTTCATAAAAGGGATTTTTCACTAACCCTTTTCGGTAGAATATCTAAGACTACAAATACTGAATGGCGGCATCACTTTTATATCGATTCTTAGTAACTGGTGCTATCCATATCTATACGAGCATATCTACATGGCAAATTCCTTTGGACTAAACATCTCGCATGGAAAATTCAGGCAAGTGATGTCTGCACAGCTATGCCATCCTAACCTGTGGTTTAATTTCTCGGTGGAATAAGCTGCCATATAATTATGCCTCTGATAATTTCATTTAATTTAAAATTGATATTAATTATATGAGCTGTATTCTTAAATCTGTTAAAATAAACTCAGTATTTGGTACAATACGCGCTAAACCTTCGATGATGTCGCGCGTCGGCTTTCTTTTTACACTAATCCAGCGCCTTACGCGATGATACTACAACTCCTGTTATTTTTACTCGCATTTCACAATAGAATAGCCGGATATGAGATCATCGACGAACTTGCTGGACAAGGCTAAGAAGAGGACTTCTCAAGACCAGAACCTGGATAAGAATTGACTACGCCCTAGGTCATGGCTTCTCTTGATAATTGAGCTATTGGTGAGCACAGTCGGTTAGATTGCAGACCAAAGAAATGCTTGTAGAAGTCTCAACAAATTGTTCTCCATTTTACTATCCGTCAAAAGAAAAGACTACAGGGTGCCTCCTGGTATCTTAATGTAACATTATCCTAACTTTAGGATGGAGGAAACCCAGCAAAACAGTGTTAGTTTTCGGCTTACTACACCACGAAAGAGAAGATGTTCTTTTCGCTTTGTTCAGCCAGAAAAACCAATAAGTTATTCCGAGTAGTAATAAGTATTCTGAAAAGAATAAAAAAATCTACCCACAAGACTCGAACTCTGGAGTGATTATTAAGTGATAAGTAAGATAAGATATTTTTATCACCCTGTAAGTGAAAGCCGGTATGTTGGTTATTATGATATAATAATTATTAAAATAAAATTTACTCCCTTTCATGAAATCCAATGTTAAAATATTCACCTTTAAAATATTGACTGGCATAAATCATCTCAAGCTGCCAGTGATTGATAAATGATTGATGGCTTAATGTGCTTTTCCGCAACAAATGAAAATGGAAATATTTACTTACTTCACAAAAGGAATTAATGAACATTTGATACTACGTAAAAACTATTTTCAAAGTTATTCGGTTAATTGTTTTCTTTTGTTGGGATTTCACTTGAATTCGTTACTAATACATACTCGTAATTACTGCTGACAACATTGTCTCTTCAACCCCCAAAAAAGGCCAAATAATTGATTTTCTCTCTACAGCATTTATCATACCCAAAACCCTACCGAAATATGTCCATTGTACGTGTTGTCCCAATCAATATTACCACTGAAGGATAAAAGTTTGTCGCCCTACCTAGTGAAATATCCGTAAAACGATTCCCCACAGAGCTTTTGTGTCTGCATAGGGGCGTTGCTCAACAATCAACCACATCCCGCTATCCCAGCAACAACAACAATTTCTCAACAGTACATGACGATTATTTGTATGCCACACTCAGGTACAGTCATATTGTTCCCTGGTATAATCTGAATGCGTTCCTCGACCCAATAACCTCAAAGCCAAAACCATCAACCATCAACCATTACTCTTAACCAAAACCCCAACTACTTATGACGCCACACAGGTAATTCATAAGTCTCTGTCTACGTCTACCCGTATATGAGTGTAGTAAGAGTGTACAAATACTCGTTGCCACTGAATGTGGTAAAAATTGTTTTTACAAAGAAAACTTTAAGCCGCGTTACTGGAAAATCTGAACTTTTGCCGTGAATTACCACACATTACCACGTGCGGCTTCGAAGATATTACGCTTCCCTCAAGAAATTATGCCAAATACCTATATTGGGCTGCCTGCCATCGGTCGTTAAGATCACGAGGAAGAATAAGTACGTGTATGCATCCTTAGAATGTACAATACGTCAATATCTTCGTCTACTTTAGTCATAGTAGAAATCAACCTCTTCGCACTGGTAGTACTCATTGTGTGCAGATTTTCCAAATGGTTAAACAAATCTAAAAATAACTGAGATTCTTGAGAAAAGAATTAGGAATACAGTACTAGCTGCTGCTGCTGCTCAGCAATAGAAGGTGAAAGGTGATGAAAAAATGCCATTAGTGGCAAATTCCAATGAATCTTTTTTTTCTACTGAGAAGGATACGTAAATACATCCGTTCAAGAATAGTCAACTAGGATACAGTCATTTTTTCAATAATGCTTTGAAAAAGTCATTGTCAATGAATTGCTGGCATTGAATATTGATCAACTAGCATCGTCGCTCCATATACTTATCTGTCTCAAGGACATCAGCACTTAATTAAAAATGGCATAAGAAAATTATACACTGCTCATAACAAAAGGACCAAACAATTGTACTATAGTTGGAAAAGTAGCTAAAACTTTACTTAATCAATGAAAGAACAAGATTTTCTCTGATGGAACATACAAATACTCATATTTATATGAAAGGACTAAGTAATAAAGGTTATCGGTAGCCAACATTGTTTCATTTGTACGTGAAACTAATGATCCCTCGACTAAATTCTCAAATAATTCATGCCGAATCAAAACACATAATATCCGATCCTGATTATATTTTTTGAACATATATACTCGTATCTATATGAAAGACATACATATAGAACAGCATAACTCGCCAAAAAGGGTTTTCAAGGATTCTTAATTGATAAATATGAATACACTAACTCGCCTTCAGTGAAGTAGTGATTCTAAGCTGAATAAAAATGTAACAGGTGACCAGATAGCAATGATCGCTTTTCCAATTGTTATGTTTCAGCAGCTGTCAAAGTTACCAATGACGTCTAACTGTAAAAATATTTAGTAAGGTTTGCCATTTCATCACGCATCGTTGTTATTATATTACCGAAATTCCGGCCCAGTTATAAATACGCAACGTGAATTTCGAAGTGAGGTCGGTCGTCGTCATGGCTCCAATGTGCAGGCAATTCGTCGCACCGTGGAAAAGTTTGAGCGTGAGTATACTCTTTGGATCTTAAGCCACCAACCAGACAGAGATCTGTGCAAAATGAAGAAAACTTAGCCGCCATATCGGCCAGTATGGAAGAAAACCCAGGAATGTCGATTGGCGCCGATCAGCTGAATTTGGACATCGCAAAAGAGTCAACCCGCCTTATTTTGCCGTTAGATTTGGGCGTACATTCGGATAATATTGTGCTGACGCAAAAATTGAAGCCGGACGACCATAGGCAACGCAGTGAGGTCAAAAATTGGGCGCTTGAAATGTTGGCCGGGGATCCGGATTTTGGCCAAAAAATCATCTTCTGGGACAAGTCGCATTTTTGGCTCAGCAGCTATGTCAACAAACACAATTGCCATTATTGGAACGGACACAATCCACAAGTGTTCGGTCAAGCATCAATGCATCCACAAAAATTTACTGTTTGGTCCGTTGTACATGTTTTCTTTCTTTCGAAATGAGTAAGGAGACACCATTACCGTCAATGATCTCAGGTATAGAGCGATGTTAACCAACTTTCTGTGGTCAGAGCTCGACAACATCGATAACATATACAAGCTACGCGGCGCTCAGAATTGTGAAGGGGAAATTCGGCGTCATCTCATGGCGAGAGTTCACCAATTGGCCGCCGCAATCATGCGATTTGACACCACTCGATTATTTCCTCTGGGGCTACGTAAAGTAGGTGAAAAGCAGTCGGAAGAGGAAGTATTTTGACGCGAATTCGATTACCTTTTTAATATGATAGAAAATCAAGATAGGAAATGTTTTTAAATGAACATGCCAGGGAATCGACTTATCATAGAATTACGAAGACAGCAATGAAGGAAACGGTTTTAGGACGAGAGTACAGATCCCAAGTCTATCTGTACTCAAGAGCGAAAAAAAATTTGCAGTCGAAAAAAAAAGCAGAAAAAATTAGATGGCACAATTTGAATAAGGTAAGAGGCCGGATCTGAGTGATAAATTTACGGGAATGCTTTCAAAATGTTATAATTAGAAGAAGACCTAAGAGTATACAAAGTACAATTTCGATGGAAAAATGTAAGATTAATGCAAAAACTCTGCTCATTAAAAAATGTAAGTCTTTTAAGCGTGGATAGAGCGCAATGGAAATAATGAAACCGATAAAGTACGTCTTCAGTTAGGCTATGTAAGTTTCAAAAAAAGACGAAAAAAGCAGTAGCACTAGAGCCATTGTATCGGGAATTAGAAGAGGTATCCTCACAACGTATACTCGGTTCGATAATGAAACGGCATATTTTACGTAAACTGCAATCAGGGCAGGCAACATACGAGTACCATCCGAAATATGGACGAAAATCGGATATCTTGGGTTTTAAAGGCTTGCGATTTCGTTCAATTAAATGATGAAAGGCAATCGAATGTCTAAACATACTATGTATGAGTACATAAATACAAGCAAATTCTAGACAGTCGACAGCCCAATTTTATTAAGCTCCATGACACTCAATGCGGTTTGTGGAAGTTATTCAAAGCGATTCAAAGTTTACGGATAATGACATAGAAACATCTAAAAAGATTCGATTTGGGAACTCAATGGCCTTATATGGATAGTATTTAGTTTTTAAAACATACCTGTGATGCTTAAAGGGAAGCTAAATACACAGCAGGAATAATCAGAGAATTGGCAATGTTAAAGCATTCAGTATTCGTTGCTTTTCAATGCAACCAATAAGCAACGACGTGACAGTCTTTAATGCAACTCTAAATAATTGGATAAAGGCGTTAGCAGGTAACATATTATGAATCAGGCGTACTAAGACCAAATTTGTGTATTGCAATTTTTAAATCCAAAGAAGTCATCGTCCCGAAATGCACCAAGGAAATTGTAATGACGATGTCGCACATAGATTTGGCTCAAATGATGCGGAAAATCTGCGGTGTTATATGAAAAAAAGGCGCGTAGATTTAAAAGTTTATTATACACAACAGTCGTTCTTCCAACTTTAAATATTAATGTATTAGATGTAACTATATGCGTTATGTATTTCAAATGTTAATTAAGAAAAGAAGAATTTTTTTTTATAGAACTCAAGTGGAACACTCAAGTGGGTATGAATACACTTATAATGCCTCAGCATGTATTAAGTTTTTTTTGGAAACTGGGATGGAGAGAAAAAGAAAGATGTTTGGGCTCAGTGGTTATTTCGCTCCATGGATGGCATCCAACATTTAATGGGGAGACTAAATTTTTAGTGGAAGTTGGCTTGTAAGATGATAACTACTCATCTTACTTGATTTTTCCTTAACAGAAAAAAATAATGTCTTTCGGGCGAGGTAGAGTTTCGAACACCGAACCTTCCGATTTGGAAGCCAGTCCACTACCATTTGAGCCATGGCCACCACACAAGAAGGAATTAAATGATGTCTATTAAATGTTGTAATTTTTAAATTAAGACCTTGAGCTTGAGACCAGCAACTCCTATATCTTCTATCAGAGTCAGAATCTAAAGCGTCCAAATTTGCTTGTAAAATTCGATTTGAATCCGTCATGCAAGTGTCTAATCAGTTTGTTGCTATACAATTTTTAACCTAAGAATAAATCATTTATTATAATGATTACGATTTGCATCCCGGCACAAAATTTAAATGGGCCAAGATCCAAATTCTGATGATCATTTCGTGAGCCGAACTGACGCTAATTTGGATCAATACTGGTGCACTTGATATGTGTTTTCAATTTTCAAAAAATTGTCTTTTCGATGTACTTGCTTCGGAAGCAAGCAATATTTTCGATTTTGTGATGCTACTAATGTACGAGATCATAAAAGTGTGATTGGACCTCGGGAAAAAATTTCAATATCTCATATTAATATTGCTCAGCCCTATTTTTTCAATATATGTATTTGTTTAAATGGAAATTGATAATAGATGACATTAACAGATCAGTGCGACTTGTCACACATCGAATGGTAAGTAAAATAAGTTTAAACTTTTCGTTTCGCGTCATACTACGGCATCAACTACAGCTGAGATCGTGTAATTTGTCGCTCATTAGTCTATGTATGTACTCGTACAATAGAATGATGGTTAATATTCGGATTTAGTTTAATGAGTCAGAAAGCAAGCAACAAACAGAGTGACGATTTTTCTAGATATGTGGCTAAAAAGGGGAAAACAAACACTCAATTCTAACCGGAAAACAGTTAATAAATCTTTTGGATGTACCTAATATATTTCAACATAATTTAGTACGTATATATTCTTTCTCACTTGTAAAATACATCAATGGAATTAGCTAAAATAAAAATGTATTAGCTTCAAGTAAGATCATGCTTGCAGATGTCGGATAACGGGAGCGGTGCATTTGATTAATGCTAATGTTTTTGGTTATATTTGCTTGCATTATCTAAGCAGCAATATTAGAGTGATTGAGGAATCTCTTTAACAATGCGTAGGCATAAGAGATACTCATTATGTCAATATCATTAGTAGAGTTAAGGATACATCCCAACCAAAGTTCTTACGCTTTCAAGATATAGTTCAGTTCAACATTGCATGATAGTGTATCGAGAACGATGTCAGCTCTGAATATTATTGTATCGATTGACAGCAGAATCGAGAAAGCAAAAGCTACATACATTCAGCAAGGCTATTGATAGTCTGAAACAGTGGTGTAATCAATCAACCAGTCATTCGAAAGTCACAGATTTTCCTGAATTGACATACATATATGCACCCGACGCTACAAATGACAGAGGATGAGTTATAATAATTTTGACGCAAAGTTAAAACCATTTTGAAGTATGAAATTCGTTTTTTAGTCTAGTAAGCTGAGCAGACCATTCTGAATGAGTTGGAGGGAGCTTAAAGAGGTTCAGGGCTTCGAAGAAAAAAATAAATCGACTTTACTGAGGTCTAATGAATAATAAAACTAATGTTCCTATCAGTAATTTCGCCAGAGCAAAATTACTATTAAATAATTCACTATTTTGAAAGAAGATTCATTGCAAACTTACTAACACAAATACCGGAATTCCTAGTTTCCCGGGAAGTTTTGCACATTTTTAGATGGCACTCGGCGCTTTTTCTGTCAATTCTAAAAGCAATTGCGAAAACCTAAACACCATATGTCGACATTTGTCAATATGACAGGAATCTTTTTTTATTAACAGTGATCAATTCCATACCACCCTAACAATATAAGATTGGTTCTAAATATATTTGTAACTTCCTGATACTCTTAGTGATAGTGCATTCACTCCGAAAATCGAAAATGAAAACTGTGTGATATATCTAACGCAGTTAGAATTTTAAAAACGTCGATTTTTGTATTTTCGTAATATATATATACTCGTATCTGACTATATTCCCTGAAAATTTCAAGTCGATCCGGTAACGACTTTGCGAGATATAAGCATATTTGTAAGGACGTCTCGGACTGTTAAAAAAGTAGGCGTAGCACAAATCGTAGTAGCAGCTGCTCTTTTTTTCTTTGCGTTCCCAGGTATTCCTGGTGTTCTCTTATGTCCATTTTATTCCTGATGACTAACTCGAGTTATTTCTTGTATGAAACTAGTGAACATCACTTCAAACAGTTCTGACACGTTGTACAATCGTGTGTTCAGTTTTAACTTTCTGTTCTCAGTTTTGCGGTTTTAATTCAATTAAATTGACTTTAAATCTAAATTACACGCAAGTGTAGTAGAAAAGAAAGAGCAAATGAAAAAGTGTACTTGTCGCGATTTAAAAGAAGGAAAGATATATTTAATCCAAAAAAACAGCTGTGACAGATGAAAGTAGTTTTGGTGCGTCCACGAAAAAAATCAAACTACAGAAGGAGATTTTAGTTCCCCGTGATTCTTCTATTAAAAATAGTATTTTTATCGGTATAAAATTTTTACACAACCTTCTCAGATATATTCCTCTCGGATTGATCGAAGGAATAAAGTTTCGGATAAATATTTATATTTTTTTTTAACAAATTTACGTGGCAATTTCGGTCGAAAATTCGAATTTTTTTACGAAGTCGCGATTTTGTCAACAATCAAAATTTCCTTCCTTCGATCAATACCTAGTTTTAACTATCCACTAAAAGAATCTTTCTGGTTTTTTGATTTCAAATGAACTAAACCGGAACCTATTTTTGGACGACCTTCATGAGATCGTCTGCAGTAGCACACCACTTAGATTTTTGTTTTTGTAAAATAAAATACCTTTTCAGAAAAAATTCATAAAAAATCGAATTTTTCATCCTCGCAACTGCGTATAACCTCTTAAGTTTTAAGGTGTCTATATTGTTTTTATACAGCTTTTAAGAAAATGTCTGTGTGTGTGCGTGAATGCAAGTGTGCGTTTTTTTTCAAGTGTTTGTATGTCCATATGCGACAATTTTTTGGCCCATTATAACTCACGAACGAGTAGTGCCATCGATTTGAATTTCATCAGATCAATGCATCAGATGATACGTCTTCATGCCGGATCGCATCCATTGAATTTTGACAAAAATCGTACGATGACTTTTTAAGTTATTAAATAAAAACATACATAAAATACAATTAATTTATTCTTGAAAATAGTACTAATAGAAATCTATTAATACGAGTATAATCATCATTTAACGAAAATTTGAAAAAAAAAATCAAGGCAGAGTCATAAGAGTTATTTAAGTAACAACCGCGAGTGCGGACAATCTACAATTTCGTTGAAAAATTAAACAAAAGAAAACAAGAACTGCATGCTTCATAAAAGGAAATTCATCACTGAAACATCAGGCTAACGGTTCATTTATTTTAAATTCTAAAACCACGGTTAGCAAAAATAATTACAAATTTTACAATCTCCCATGCATTTCTTTAATAAAAACAAAAACTCTGAAAAAGGGCTAATGTTCAAAAATAAACTGAAGTCCGTAAACCGATAACGTATTAAAAGAAACATATTCAACTAAGATATTCAATTGAAGATTTTGGCCAAAGTCCTGTAACTTTCTTCCTTCACTTCAAGTTCGTATTGAACTCTACCTTGATTCGGCGGAAAGGGGATATGAACCCACCTGCCACATTTATTTTTTTGTCTTAGCTTTTTCAAAACATTTTAAGCTCAACCTGTTTTTTGACCATTTTCAGATTAACTTGTCGTAGCCATTGGAGTATACTATAGAGTTTTCCAATAAGGACTTAACAAATTTTTTTTTAAATAAAATGCAAACCATTTGAGATATTTCAAAAACTTTATTATCGGCATGAAGTACAATCAAAACATTTATGAATGGAACTCGACTTCGTTCATATGGCCACCGCGGGCACGTTTGCAGCGGTCGATTCGTTGGACCCAATTTTCAACGACTCGGCCACACATTTCGGTCGAAACGGCCGCTATTTCGCGTTCAATGCTGGCTCTGACCTCTTCCAACGTCGTCGGCGTGTTGGCATAAACCAATGAATTATCGTAGCCCCACAGGAAATAGTCAAGCGGCGTTAAATCGCACGAACGAGGTGGCCAATCGACTGGCCCATTTCTTGAGATAACACGCTCACCATACTTACTCTTCAATAAATCGATTGTAATGTGTGCTGTGTGGCTTGTGGCATCATCCTGTTGAAACCACATGTCGTCCAAGTTCATATCTTCCAAAAATAATCGATATCTTCGACGAAAAAATATGGCCCAATAACGCCGCCGGCATGCCAACCACACCAAATAGTTATTTTTTGTGGATGAAGTGGTGATTCATGAAGCACATGTGAATTTTCACCCGACAAATAACGCATATTTGGCTTATTGACGAACACATTGAGCCAAAAATGGGCTTCGTCACTGAAGATGATTTTGCGATGAAATTCATCATCTTGGCGTATCTTGTCAGAACCCAATCGGAGAACGTACGTCGCTTCAAATGGTCCATCGGCTTCAATTCTTGAGTCAGCTTGATCTTGTATGGGTGTAAACCAAGATCCTTACGCAAAATACGCCATAATGTGGTCTGAGCGATGCCCAATTCTTGAGAACGCCGTGGAATTGACTGATTTGGATCGTTTGCCTGACCGGCAGCGATATTTTCGACACTCCGACCAACCCATTGTCTCACTGACACGGCAACATCACACAACGAATATGTAGACTCAAATTTTTGCACTAAACTTTTTATTGCCTGTCTAATAGGGCGAGAATTACGACCGAAAATTGGAGTTAACGCTCTTAAAGTTGCAGTCACCGACTCCGAATTTCGGTAGAAAATTTTTATAATTTACAGACGTTGCTCGTTCGTGTACTTTACCATGATGAAAATGTTAAGTTTACTGAATAAATTGACAGTGACAGTTTGATGATTAGTGAAAGAGTGCGTTCACAAATTAAATTCAAAGTTGTCAAGTCCCTATTGGAAAACTTGTAAAGTTCTCTGTTCTCGTTATGAAGAAGGTTTTGGCGTGGCCTATTGGTCACGCCCATTTCGGCTAGTTTTTTTTTTTTATTTCAATAGCATAACCCTAACCGCAAACTAATTATTGAGTGACAAGTAACTAAGTGATAAACTTGCCCGAAATCAACAACTGACAAAGCTCTAACTAAATGATAATTTGAATAATTCATTAAGTCGTTGTAGTCCTTTGCTATTCTTGTTTATCCTATTTTACACTGCCCATGACAAATGTTTTCACATATTTTGCTGGTTTTTGTTTTGATAAGTATATACTTTTATTCGTCTCTACCAAGATTAAAGCGACAAAGAAGAATAATAAGGACGTAAAAGTAGAGGAAAAAAGAATACTTGATATTGCTCATTACAATGATTAGTGTGAAAGTCACCAGCAGTGGCTCACAATAAGTATTCGGTTCCACTTAACATTTATACTTTATAGAAGTGTTCTTTTTTAACCTTTACTGGGAACGAAGACCGACTTAGGATTTTCCTTTCCATTGTCACTGCTTAATAAAATGATAACCCTGTGAATAAATTATTCATTATTCGTAGCACACAGAGGGATCCCTTCTAGTCAGCAGGAATGCCTTTTACCGATCCATGGACGAATATTCCATTCCGTATAATTTCAAGAGGAATACTCGTATTATATAACATATACTCATACCGCGTCAGGCATCAGGCACTTGTCCTGCAAGCATAAAGGGGGTCGTCGTCGTACTCGCTGTGGTACTCGCATAGAGCTTGAGACGCAAGAGCAGGTACAGCAGTAGATTGATTATTTCTATTCACTTTTTTTTCTATATGTATGTACATACATATATCATATAACATACGGTCATACATATTTTTTCTTGGAGACAGAGGGTAAAAGAAAAATCGATTTTGTTTGTTCGCTGTAAATACCTATATAATGTGATGGCGAATGTGCTGGTAGTTAAGAAAGTAGAAATTGCTGGAAGCAAAACAAACAATATGCAGCGCATATTCGTATCATACAAAAGTCAGCAGGACTACGAATGGTATAAAGGACCTTAGCGAATGGAGCAAAATGGATACAAATCCGTATAGCATAATTGTTCGACTAACTAAGTCGATGTTTGTATTAGTTTTTCACTCTTTTTCCGTCGCTCAACGACGACAACATTACAGACAGTCATTGTTTTCAAAGGTCCTGCTTGGCAACTTTCGAGTTTTTTGTTTAACTCATCTCGGCAACAGATTGTTTGTAGTGTGTGATGATGATGATGACTATGCATTAGGGTTGCTGTTGTGAAAAACTTAAAATGTGACCAAAGATATGCTCTCATGTGAAAAAGTGTTACTAGTTCAGCTAGACAATAGATACCGCCATCTTTGTCGAATCAATTTGGGAGGCTTTTCTCCCCTGAATATTGGGATATATTCATCACTGAGAGTTCCTTTTTTACCAAGTAGCATTCCTATTCATACTCAGAATTAAGATTTGCTACGATGTAAATCAAAGTACTCGTAACCTCACGAGGTGACATGAACAACTCCCATGGGTCAATTCTATCAACGATTGAGTTATCAAATTCTTTTAAACTTAAAGATTTACCTCTGAAGACTTTCCTGTAGAAAAACAGCATAGTCGCTCACAAACAAAATCAGTCGCTGCAGGTTTGTACAATATTTATCAATATGAACATATTTGGTATGACCGACTATATAATCCCACACTCCGATGTTAAATATGACACTTGCATTTCCCGCCAAATTATTGTAACTGGGACTTTCAGTGTGTTATTTATGAGTCTGCGATAGAAAGGTACATAAATGGAGAGAAAATGGCCTATAACACAGCGATTCAAATACTTTCCGACATAAAACTTAGGTTTTAGACCGATCAAGTGTATTTCAGGAAGGAGTTATGACTCACGCGGTAACACATTGGCTCTAATTGTCTCATATAGACATATGGGCAGGCAAGCGCCAACGTCAAAATATTATCTGGGTATGCAATATCATGAATATCTAATCGAGATAACTTCAGATTCTCTGAAATCTGTCTAACCCAATTATCAATATCCGTATATACGAGTATTTCGTTTTGTTTTTCCACATTAACTTTATCGAACGGTAGATGTTATAACCTAGTTTGTCGTGTCGCCCTTGCCTTTGTAAAATGACGAAAATCCTTCCTATCATTAATTATGCAAACTTCTCTTACAATATTAGTGAACAAACTTGCAAGCCATCTATGTAAGATCGAGATATCGATTAACGCCTTTGCTTGTATTTCGAAATTGCACCTCCTCTTAAACTCATCGTATTTTAATCGATTGTGAGGAAACGTCTTCCAAAGATCGGTGTAAAACCTCTACGAATAATGACACCCCTGATTACTTATGCAGTTCGTATTCCAATTCAAGACAAGCCCTATTAATTTCTATATCTTTACTGGATTTAGTACTAAAAAATTTAGAATATAAAGACGGCTTTAACTTAAAAATACTATCGAAAATCGACGCTTTCTGTCCCCACCACCAAGATAAAACGGTAAGGTGCAAAAAAGATCATCGGCAACTCTGCTCCGTCCATGGTAAAGGAGCTAATGGTGGTGGAAGTATTCGTTATCCTGCAATTTCGAACAAAACCTCTTTATTCAAAACAATATGTTAATAATTTTGTGCATTTTGTGTTAAACTCTTCAGATTCGCGTTTAAGTATGCGAACGTAAGCTATTTTCTAAGGACGTTCTACGTGACGTCGTCAAATAAATCTAGGTTAATTATAAGAGTTATAAAAATAGTCCCGAGTGGTAGAACTGAATTGTGTAAAATACCTTTCCAAGTGTGAAGTGATTGAAAGTTGCAATTGTCTAGATTGTTTCTTCGATATGATACGAACTTCCTCATTCTCTCATCGGTTGTTGTTTATATCAACGCAGTGTTGAATAAGTGTGGGCGTATAGATGTTGTGTCAAGGAAATTTTTGTTGACTCCTTCAAGAGTAGGACAAGGTGAGAAAAATATGAAAATTACTCAAAAAGATTCCAAATCACCCTTGGAACTGAATGTAATTGAAGCGAAGTTGGGTATGAGGATAAATATTAGTACGACTACATCATTAAAGATTTCTTTAAGATGAGGACTTTTAATAAAACTTTGATCGATTAAATATCCTGAGGGTTGTGAAATATTTAAGACACTGCGTTCATAACACTGGGGAATTATTAAATTGTTCTTTATTTGCAACAATAATTTTGTTTTGTTTTATTTACATAAGAAATATTTGCACACGGGGAACTTAAATGAATAATTTGCTGGCGAAACAGTATGGCGATGGTAAAGCCCTTGTCGCTCAATCCCCTGTTATCTGCGTATTATCATTTCTACGTAGTTAGAAAATAAACAGTATGCTTTATGTTTAAAAATTTGCACCCAACACAAGCTCCATGGTTATACAGAAAACGATTGCTTGCTAAAACGCTGGTACTTATTTTAATGGCATTTTTCATTTTTAAAGAATAATTAATACCATACAATTTAAAGCCGAAAAGATAAGGTTGTTCTCTAGTACAAAAAAATATTTTAAGGGGTTATAACCACTTGCGGCGAGCGAAAGGACGAGATTTTTTCGATTTTTTTTCGGCAGCGTAATAAATATTAATTTAAAATTGATTAACACTGTCGATTAGTGCATGTTTTCATGTACTTGTACAAATTTTTTCATAAAAAAATATTTCAAAATGGTGGAGCTGCAGCTTTAGCATCAGTGGCGGTGGACATGATAACTCGGGAACAGCTCATCTAAATCCAAAATTTCAAAGAGATTTGGTTAGTATATTCTATTGGTTTGTGCTTAAAGGAAGGATTTGTCAAAATTATGATTTTTGGAGAAATGGCCGCAGTTTTTAGAAAAACGTAGATTTTCGAAGATCTCAATTTTCGTTTTTTTCGGTCTAAAAAAAAAACAAAGTTCCCACAAAAACTGACAATCCTTCGTTCAAGAACAAGCTATTATCATAACAAACAGCCAGAAAAAAATTGGTCTCGATCGATGTCTAGATTTTGAGAAATCATGTCCACCGCAAAGGTGTTTTTTGAAAAGCACGATTCTGAGAAAATCGTGTTTAGAGTTTCCCAATAGGGACTTGACAACTTTGAATTTAATTTGTGAACGCACTCTTTCACTAATCATCAAACTGTCACTGTCAATTTATTCAATAAACTCAACATCTTCATCATGGTAAAGTATACGAACGAGCAACGACTGCAAATTCTCTACCAAAATTCGGAGTCGGTGACTGCAACTTTAAGAGCTTTAACTCCAATTTTCGGTCGTAATTCTCGACCTAGTAGACAGGCAATAACAAGTTTAGTGCAAAAATTTGAGTCTACATATTCGTTGTGTGATGTTGCCGTGTCAATGAGACAACGGGTTGGTCGAAGCGAGGAAAATATCGCTGCCATTCAGGCGTCCGTAGCAAACGATCCAAATCAGTCAATTCCACGGCGTTCTCAGGAATTGGGCATCGCTCAGACGTATTTTGCGTAAGGATCTTGGTTTACACCCACACAAGATCAAGCTGACTCAAGAATTGAAGCCGATGGACCATTTGAAGCGACGTACGTTCTCCGATTGGGTTCTTTAGAAGATGCGCCAAGATGATGAATTTCATCGCAAAATCATCTTCAGTGACGAAGCTCATTTTTAGCTCAATGGCTTCGTCAATAAGCAAAATATGCGTTATTGGTAGGGTGAAAATCCACATGTGCTTCATGAATCACCACTTCATCCACAAAAAATAACTGTTTGGTACGGTTTGCATACCGGCGGCGTTATTGGACCATATTTTTTCGTCGACGATAACGATCGTCACGTTACTGTGAATGGTCAGCATATCAACTATCAAGCAAAATACATATGGTATACTCCGAGCATGTGCTGATATATGGAAATAGACCAGCGACTACCTATATAATGGCGGAAAGGCCAAAGAGAGATGTACTCGTAGATTAACCAGCATGACGATGAAGATAGCTACCACCTCCTGAAAGGATATGAAAGTGTCCATGAGTTGTACAATTTCTTTGGACAGAAGTGCATAAACCTGAATGGATTTCTAGCCAAAACAAAACTGAAGCACGTGTTCTCTATTGTCCCGAAATTGTCATAAATCTTAATAACTACACCACAAAAGTTCGCACTTAATTTTCTCTGCTGTCCACACAGAAAATACAGCAAGTTATAATCTGCGCGCCACAAAATAAAATCCCAACTCATATTTACATTTTTAAATAAAGTTAAGAACAAAGTATTGCTTATATTAGTGGCTTGCTAAAATATTTATAAACTAAAGATACTGACCTAGTTTTGCGGACAAATAAAAATTTCTGAAACTGCACCAAAATTGGATCTAACCACAAAAGGGAAAATGTAAATGATTTCAAAGTTTTTGAACCATGACCCTCTCCCCAGACAACAGAAGCACAAGCTCCATTCCCTTTGGCATCAAATTTAAATCTTCAAACAAATATTTTTCTCCTTTCCACCTTCAATCCAATTTTACGAATAAAAACCTGAGATAAATATTACATCCCCAATGACGTAGTCTGTTCAGTTAACCTAGATAAGGGTTAAGGTGATTAAGAGGGTGTAAAACTACTATGAAATCACTGATATTACGTACCCCAAAGAAAGGAGAAAAAGCAAAGTTTCAAAAAACAAACAAAATAGACACTCACCTCAGCCATTTTGTGATTCCTTTTCCCTGCTGGATATGTACTTCCTTTCCAGACCACACTTTCAAATCCGGATACGGATATTATTGTAAAATACAAATTATTTACGTTTTTTTTTGTTTTTTTTTTCGCTTTCGTTTGACTACTTTAGGCCCATCTCTATGCTATTTTGGACTTGTATTTTGGTAAAAAATATGTTTTCGAAAATATTTGGTTTGAAATATTTTTCTTGGGGTTTTGAAGTGAGTCTATAGTCGTTGGTCCTCGTCGTTTATACCGTTTTGCTAATATACAAGTGCGTAGTGCAACGTCTACTTTACTACTTTACCTACGTCACTTTGAATGAGCTCCGATGTGATTGTCAAATGCAGTAGTTGTGATTCGTTTTCAATTTGTCTCTGCGAATATTGTTTGTGCTGCTGTTGTTGTTGTTGTTTTGTTGCCAGCTGTACCAGATGTCACCACAGGAGGTGCACTCCTTTAATAGATATGAATAATCCTTCAAATTGGGTACCGGGAATATCTTACGAGTATAACAATGGTGGTGATGTTTTACAAGCAGTAGACTTGAGTGGCCATTCATTTTGACATATTGTCGAAATGACAGTTTACAAATGCGACCACCAGTTTAAATCGAAATCGAAATCCAAAATTCGAATTTTCGGACAAAATTGGCACTCGTAAGCCTTTTTTCGTTACTCTTTTGTCGTCGATTGAATTTGATTTACGAGTAATTGCTCGCATAATTTAATTCAATAATTGTGTTATTCTGATTGTTATAGACTCGGTAAACCACAATTAGCGGTCTATTAGTCATTTTCTATCATACCGAGCACCCGTAAATTACGTATGGGAGATAACATGTTGCCAATGTAAATGAAAATCGTAGGCGGTAGATGAACAAAAGATCTAGAGATCTACTTCTGGATTGATGGTAATTGAAAAACTTCCGTAAATTTAATAAAAAAAGATTAGTGTCGTTGACTGGTCGTCATTGTCAAAGAGACAACAGCGGTTTTGTCTTCCTCTATTTTTGTTGTCAACTGTATGCGTCTTTCCGGATCTCTAATTGCATTACAGATACACTCGTGCCAAGCTGATTTAATTTAAACGATTTGCTTTAAATTTCTTTTTTCTTTATTTAACTTGTAAGTCGGTCGTGAACGTTTTTGGAAATTGCAAATCTGAAAAAAAATATATATATATTTGAACTGTCGATTAACAGTGGCATATAAGCGTTAATTAATTTGTTTTTATTTACTTTGACTAATTCAGTTATTGTAAGGAAATAAATTTCTATAGAAAATAAAACAACATTTTGGGTTTATTTATTTTTAAATTTAACTAAAACTTATTTTAACGTTGAAAATATGTAAAAATTATCTTGTTAAGTGCAAAAATTTCACTGATCCGAGTATACTCGTACTAATAGAACTCGTTTCCAGCAGTTCTTGTTATAAAAATTGCTTGAAAAAAATGTAATTTTGTCCAAAACCGTTCACTGAAGCTGAATTAATTATCTTAATTAATTTATTACCAGCATTTGATTTGGGAATCAGCAAAAAAGTAATTGTTTGCAAAATTGTCAAACAATATAAAAGTGCTGGATTTATGGTTTGCTAAAAAATTATTTTTAATTAAAATGGATGGAGCTGCAGATTGCGAAATTAATGGTTTTGACCGGGTGTTGTTTTAAAAATGGATTGAGAGTCAACAATTTTGTTTGCTGTTAATCTTAGTGGTTCCAGTGCACAATGCCAACCAATTCGAACAAGAAGCAGTGCGCTTTTAGTGCACTCAATTCGTAGTATGTTTGGAGACGGGATAGAAAAAAGTTATCTTAAAATATTTAATGCCAGCTGCTGAAGACTCTTCTTCTTTTACTTAACTACATTAGATGCTACATATTTCTATAACATTTCTGCATTCCTATGGCGCAACTTGTAGGACCTCAGTACCTTTCTACATGCTGAAAGATAAGCCCACTTTTTTCACTTAATGTGAAAACATTCGTGGAAATGCGTACTTCTTCCTAGACCACATTTTGCAACATCCGCTAACATTCTTTGGTTCTCTAAGAGTGGAAAAACTTGATTTTTATGTTCCGGAGTAAATATTTTTTTGTATTCCAATAACAGTTCGGTATTTTAAGAGTGAAAACAAAGCTATTTGCTTGGTAAAGGCGGATATGTGATCATACCTTTCCATATTAAATACGAGGGGCGTTCAACATATTCTCGGTATCGGGGTGAAGCTGTGGTTGTATATATAAATTGACTTATTTATCAAGTAATACTGTTATTTTAGTGCATTCATGTAAAATTTCATATAAATGTGATTATTAATTCGCGTTTTATCTATAGCTAAACAGAATCATAATGGCAACTGAGACGATGATGGTGAAAATTGAGCATCGCGCTTTAATTAAATTTCTCACTAAGCAAGGAAAAAGTCAAAAAACTATTCATGAAGAGATGGTGGCTGTTTACCAGGGTTCCGCACCTTCATTATCAACTGTGCAAAAGTGGTCAAGTGAGTGCAAGAGAGGCAGAGAGAGCATTGAAGACGACCCCCGCTCCGGCGCCCCGGCTACTGCTTGTACGGGAGAAAGCATCAAAGAAGTCGAAAAACTTGTTCTTGAGGATGCCCGAATAAAGGTGAAAATGATGGCAGAGATCACCAAGCTTTCAATTGGTACCATTCACACCATTTTTCATGACCATTTTAACCTTTCAAAGGTCAGTGCAAGGTGGGTGCCACGAATGCTCACAGCGCCTCAGAAAAAAGTGAGAATCGCATGCTGTAGAGAGCTTTTGGAGATGTGTAGTGAGAACGCGGACGGTGTTATGGATCGAATTGTTACTGGGGACGAAACATGGGTCCACCACTATGACCCTGAAAGTAAACAAGAGTCCATGCAGTGGCATAAAAAAGAAACAGACCCCCCAAAGAAGTTCAAAGTCACTCCGTCTGCCGGGAAGCTCATGGCCACAGTTTTTTGGGACTCAAAGGGAATCTTGCTCATTGAGTACAAAAAAAAGGTGAAACCATCAACGCCACATCCTACGCTTCCACTTTGCATAATTTGCGGGAGGAAATTAAAAAGAACAGACGGGGTAAACTCGCAGCGAGTGTGTTGCTTCTTCATGACAACGCTCCTGTTCACACGGCGCGAGTTTCCAAGGCTGGTGCGCGAGATTGTGGTTTCGAAGAAATCTAACACCCACCCTATAGTCCAGACCTTGCCCCTAGTGATTATTTCCTGTTTCCGGATTTGAAAAAATGTCTTCGTGGAAAAAGATTTTCGGATGATAAAGAACTCAAGTCGGGAATAAATGGGTATTTTGCAGAGAAAGAGGAAATTTATTTTTTTGAGGGTTTAAAAAAGCTTATCTCAAGATGTAACAAATGCATTGATGTTAGGGGAGATTATATTGAAAAATAAAAACAATTTAAATTGAATTCGCATTTTCCTTCATATCGATACCGAGAATATATTGAACGCCCCTCGTATGTATCTGGCACATTTGTTGAATGCAACATTTAATTTTCTGAAGGATGATGATCTGCAAAAATTTCGCAACCATACAATATGATGGGCAGAACGAAAGACTTAATGAGTTTCATTTTAACTGTGACACCGCTTTGTTGGGCTCAATCCTCTAAGTACGCCAGTACGCCATATATTTTTGAGACAACGTAATTTATATGATTGGTCTAGTTAAGATCTCTGTTGGGTTAATTTTCCAATTTTTTTATTTTGGTAACAGGCGCAAAGAGATTATTATTAATAAAAACAGGCAAATTCACAATTTCCCGATTCTTAAGGTAGCGATTGGTTGCAATCAGCATCATGTTGGTCTTTGGCGAGTTAAGGTTAAGACGGTTTTTTTGAGACCTAAAAAATAGGACATCGAGATCTGTGTTTAAATTTGCGATACTATTGAATTTGGTGTCGAACTATTTAGTTTCGAATCTAGAAATCAGATCAGATAATAAAATATCTATATCCCAAACCGAACCACGCTGTATAATGTCAATATTTTGGAAGACGTCAATTTAAAGCCTTGCCTTAAACTAATAAATAAATAAAGCAAAAAAAAACATAGAAGCTAAAAACGGTTCCCAAAGTTTGTACAACACAAAAGAATGCTTACCAGCACATTCTTTCATCCGAAGTGTGAATTTCCGAAAATATACACCAATAATGGAAGCTTACAACAGTAAGTCAACTGCTTTTAATAGCTCATATCAAATATGTAGGTAGGCGCCAAATAGTTACCAGTGTATTCATTCTTCCGAGGTGTGAATTTCAGTGTTCGATTATTTGGAATCTGCATTCGCGTGGTGCTTTATGACGTTTCGATAGACATACCTATTTACCGTATGAGTGCTAGTTTTGTTACTCTTTTCTTGCATACATACGTATATTAGTTGTTGAAGCAAGTCACGCGTATAAATATTGTATTCCTAAAGATACATATTCCTTTCAAGCTACAGAGCCACTTGTGCAATAGGCTTAATTTGGAAACCTAAATTCCATCCTGCCTGTCTGCCGCACAATTTGGAGTTTTTCACTACCTTTACCTGAGCCACCCAGGAATACGCGAATGCGTGACTAGATCGCGTACAGTACTATAATCTCTTTGTTATTCGAATAATTTTCATCTTAGTCAAAAAATATTGCAAAAATAGTACAACACTATCGTCACAATTTTGATGCTCATCTATGTATTATATGTATCTGACACCAAGTTTTAAAATCGCTCACTTTGTAACGATTAATTTTACGAAATATCTGGATTTCAGAGGACGCATAAGTTACTTTCATAAAGTGAAATAGAGCCAAACGTTAAAATTTGGTTGTATTTCACTTGCACAAAGCTAAATAAGGCCAAATGCAAAAAATTTACCTTATTTCACGGCGCCATTATAAACATATTCATGTCATTATTTTAGATACCACTGTTGTCCATTTAGACTCATCGATATTCATTTGTAGGATTACGATATTTTTTGGGATTTAACCGCCATATGCCTACCATAGGTCTACTAAATCTCTCTATATGTAATTCTCCATGAAAACTTTCATTTTATTGTATAAGACATGAATTTCATAATTTGTGACTAATTTGTATTTTGCAATTGCTACGATTTCTGAAGTATTTTTGCAGTGGAAAGTGAAAACTGATAAGGCATCTGAGCAAGGAAAGATAATACTCGTTTACTTTTTTTCGATTCCATAGCGATTAGTTTCTGATTCGAGTATGTAAGGTTCAGACATTATTGCACATTATTGAAAAAAATCGCATTTAAATGTGATCCACCGGATTGACCACCCTATGCAATTTCATGATCGGTTATTCTCTCTTCATTTAGCAAACAGTTTAATAATCGAATGATTATGCTTCGTTAAGACAACATTATTTTATGATGTAAATGTATTTCAGTTATGTTACTCTCGCATAAAAGCTTTGTCATGTTTTTCTCCAGGTGTCAGTTGTAATAAAGAGTTTGTGCGCGAGACATCGCACTGTTGTGTTTACACTGTTGTTTTTATATTTATTCAAAAGTCTCTACAAGTAATATGATATTTTTTCAATATTTTCGTAACGCGGTTTCTTGAAATAAAAAAATAAAAAGTTTAAGTTCGATCCCTTAATACTCGTACATCTGAAAATGCTTAGCTACAGCCCTCTAACGAATTTTGTACTACTAAAGGAACGATGAAAAATACCACTTTGATCAAACCGTGTGACCCTCCCATTGTTCCGACTTGTTTTTTTTTTTGTTAAGTTAGTAAATCTGTTGTTGACATTCCCTCTAAAGCTTAGCGTCATAGCTTGACATTTGCAAAGTTACGTAGTCAAGAGTACATCTATCTCTGTGTGTGTTAGCGATTTTTTACAATTTTAGGAATT
The DNA here is from genome assembly GCA_949129095.1 of Volucella bombylans. Classification (NCBI taxonomy): domain Eukaryota; kingdom Metazoa; phylum Arthropoda; class Insecta; order Diptera; family Syrphidae; genus Volucella; species Volucella bombylans. Next base: position 158,674,776 of record OX422143.1, read on the forward strand.
GATTTAAATTTGCAACAACGAACTTGTATTAAATTTTGCGTAAAAAACGGATTTAATAGTGCGCGAACGTTGGAAATGTTGTAAAAGTGTTTCGGCAACGATTCTCTAAAGAAAACGGTCGTTTACCAGTGGCACGAGCGGTTCAAAAGTGGTCGTGAGTCAATCGAAGATGATGAGACGAGACGTGGGTTTATGAGTACGACACGCAATCCAGACATCAGGCAAGTGAATGGGGTTCACCAAATGAGCCGAGACCAAAAAAGACACGTCGTTTTCAGTCAAAAAAGAAGGCAATGCTCACGGTTTTCATGGAGTACAACGGTGTAGTGCATCATGAATTTTTGCCAGAAGCCAGACGGTAAACAAAGAGTATTATTTCGTCATTATGAGACGTTTGCGTGAAGCAATTCGCCGAAAGAGACCAGAATTGTGGGCAGAAAACTCGTTGATTTTGCACCATGATAACGCACCGTCGCACAGTGCCATCATTATTCGTAATTTTTTGACGATAAATGCAACAAATACCGTCCAACAGACACCGAATTCACCTGATTTGGCTCCCTGTGACTTCTTTCTGTTCAATCGAGATAAAAAAAAACTACTATGGGGAACGCGTTTCAGCAGCTGAGAGGAAGTAATGGAAAAATCGCAGGAAGCACTGATGGACATACCGAAAACCGAATATAAAAAAATGTTTCGAGGATTGGATAGGGATTACTTTGAAGGGGACAATATAGATTTAGATGAATAAACTTGTATTTTTAATTTTCTGAATAAATTCTTGAAATTTGATCAAGGTGGTATAAGCAAATCAAACGGATATCAGAAGAGGCACATAAAAAGTCACTACAATGAAAGCAACAGCCCTAACAGTAGGCAATAGGGGCAACATCTGGGGTTTGTATAAGAAAACTAGGGGGCTGGCAGCTGGCTCCTTGACCAAAACGTTAGATTGACGTGATTATAACATGATTACCGATCATGGATCGACAAGTAGTCGAAAATATGTCTAAAAATAATTTTCAGTAGCTTTTTAAAGGACATTAAAGGTAGAAGGATGGGAGGCGAGAAAAGACAGATCTAGTCAAGAATTAAGTAGTCCCTCCTACTGGTGGAAAAAATTATGGCAGAGCAAATAAGGGTCTAAGAACAACCAGACAAACAAACAACTGTCTCTGAGTTAATATCTACGGAGGATTTACTTAAACTTGAAGTCAATGCTTTGTTGAAGAGTGGATCAAATCGTCAATAGATTTGATGAAAAGCCGGATGCCTGGGACATCAACTGCACAATTATGGCCATTAGTTCTATATGTCTCCTCACTTGGAAGAAACACTCAGTTCCATATGTAACTCTAAGATCAACCGATTCGATATACGCTTTAGGATATATTTCTGGAAACTACCTATTCCAAAAATGCTCTCGATCTCGCAAGGAAGATCCGCTTTCATTTAGAGCTAGAAAAGTTAATGGTGCAAATGTTAACAACAAAACAATTGTCTTCAAATAATACGGAGTTAACTACTGCAATCGACATCATTAATCGCTTCCAACATATCGTCGTAAAAGCGTCTATGCAAATTGGAGAAATGATAAAAAAAATAAATAAAAAACACGCTTTCGCCAAACAAAAAGTCAATTTACTCAATGTTAGAGCAATAAGTCATGGTCGACAGCACGAGGCTAAAATGAACTGCACAAATGCAAAACGTTGCTACAATACTTGAATAAAATACTGGGTTCAAAACTCTTTATTTAAAAGGACACAGTATAAAGACGCTGAGTATTAGATGCATAGTAACCAGAAAGGCGAAGTCCCTTCGAAAGAAGAATATTTCGTCGTAGGTCCTATGTAAGAAAAGGACGAATGATGAAGGTACGAGTACAACTTTTAATTCTCTAAGCTGTAAGTTGTACGAATATACAAGGTGAGTTTTTTAACTTGAGACATCCAAATTACTCGAAAAATACGCGATATCGCGAAAAATGTTTCAGACAAAAGTCACAAGGTTCTGAAGGGGACATAAGATGGTGACCACGAGTTTGACCTTGAGCCCCATTTTCAAGGTCAAACGAAGGTCACTTTTGATTTTTCAAATGATAATTCCTGATTTTCATTGCTCAGTCGTATTGCTCGTAGGCTTGACATTTGTTTTTACATACTGCGTTTAGCATAACCCAGAAACAACGAGGTGGACGTAACAGTATTTTGTTTCCTTCGGGGTGATTAATTAGAGTGGGTCCCCTTGCCTCCCGCTGTTGAATCATTGAATTCTTCCCATTTCGACGTTTATTCCCCGAGACTATTTCAACAAATGCTCGAAAATGTGACCATTCACTTCAATACACTTGTCTATCCGCGCTCTAAATGAACCAACAGAACTGAGAAATATTTCTGGCGTAATCTTCCGGCAAGTTCCAGTTATTCGTCTTTTCATGTCCCCACGTGTTGTTGGCTTTTTTCTGTAAACCTCACATTTTAAGTAGCCCCACAAGAAGAAATCAAGTGACGTAAGATCAGGTGATCTAGCAGGCCATTGCCTCGGACCCCCTCGTCCGATCCATCGTTGATGGTAAACATTGTTTAATACGCCCCGGGCTACTTGGGAATAATGGGCTGGACAACCATCACGTTGAAATCACATTGTTTGTCGCAACTCCAATGGCAGTTCTTCTAGTAATACTGGAAGATGGTCCCGCAAGAAGTTTGCATACTTTTCGTCATTCAAGTTGCCTTCAATAAAATATGGACCTATTAATTTATCCCCAATAATTCCCGCCCAAACATTAAAATTCCTGACCTAGAAAATGGGGCTCAAGGTCAAACTCGTGGTCACCTTCTTATGTCCCCTTCAGAACCTTGTGACTTTTGTCTGAAACATTTTTCGCTATATCGCGTATTTTTCGAGTAATTTGGATGTCTCAAGTTAAAAAACTCACCCAGTATTCAGGGTGTCCCCTAATTCGTCAACGATAATTTGGGGAATGATTCCTGGGTATATTCTAAGAAAATAATCGTTTTACAGTAAGAGTCTATCTCCAATGCTGACATCACTTATCAAGGATTTAAGGAAAGGCTTACTTTGGTATACCCTGACGCATGTTAAAGGAAATTGCTCAGTTATTACTAAGAGCAGAAACTTCGTTGATGACTTTGTTTTTAGAAGAAATACTAAACTTTGTAACTGCATTTAAATAAAGTTGATATCTTATTAGGGTCTTCAGATATCCTGTTCCATTTTTCTTGCACATGATAATTTTTGACTTTGAGGTCGCTTTTCTCCAGAAAATGCGTAATAAACATAACGTTTAACTATTTTTTTCTTATGAACGTAACGGTAATAATAAAAAAAATCATCAGCGAAATATCCAGAAAAACCCATAGATTTTATGATATTTGAGGAAACCCGCAGCAGGAATTTATAGCTTTTTACCTACGTTTCTAACAACAGTTGACAATAACAGTGGTTTTCCAAAAATTATTAATTTTCTAATAATTTTTTTAAAATTCTATATCCATTAAAAAGTTTTAAAGCGTGCTCGTCTATTTGACTACTTTTCAAAACCTTCATTTCCTTGCCCTGCTCCTCAAAAGTTCTCAGAAAAAGTTAGGTTTCGGGTGTGAAGGCCTATTCGGAAAATTTACCAAACAAAAATGGTATAAAAGATTAGAAAAAAAATTAATTCATCAGTTTAATTTTTTACGCCAAGGTTAAAGTTGCTTAGAAACGCGATTTGAAATGTCTGCACTTACAAAACAAGAATACGCAGACTTTATTTACGTTTATGGGCTGAGCACAGGAAGTTCAACTAGAGCGCGACGAAGATACCATGAACTTCATCCTAACCGACGACTTCCTAGTGAAGGAGTATTTGAAAATACGTGTCGAAGGCTTCGAGAAACGGGATCAGTTTCAAATACATGACCTAACGCGAGAGCTCCACAAGCTATTACAACTGATTCGTCAATTAGCATCAGACACTCAGCTTTGCAATTCAATGTTTGCAGATATAAAATTTCGAATGTACTGCATGGAGAAAATCTTTATCCATACCACCATACACCTGTACAAGAACTGCTTCCCAATGATTTGGAACAGAGATTTGAGTTTTCTAACTGGTTGCTGGAAGGGACCTTGGATGACAACGAGTTTATTAGCAGAATTCTTTGGACGGAGGAATCTCAATTTACAAGAGATGGGATCACAAATTATCATAATCTTCATACATGGGCTGCGGACAATTTACATACAAGGAGACATAAATCATTTCAACACAAATTAAGCGTTAATATGTGGGCAGGTGTACTTGGAAACAAGTTAATCGGCCACTTCAAACTACCACCTAGGCTGAATTCTACAAAATATCTGGGGTTTTTACTGAATGATTTACTAGAACTATTGGAGGACGTTCCACTAATTCAACTAGCTTCATCATATTTCTTGACCTTACCGTATTGGATTTTTTTGTATGGGCAAGAATGAAAGAACTTGTTTATTCAACCGAAATAGCAACTTTAAGTGAATTGGAAGAGTGTATTCTCGAAGCGTCATCAAAAGTGGGGCAGCAGTTAACATCAATAAACAGTCGTAGTAAAATCCAAAATTGGGCTCTAGCATGCACACAAAACTAAGGAGGACACTTTCGGCATCTATTATAACTGGTTTAGTATACACATAAAAAAAAATTATATAAACCACACAAAATCATTTTTTATTCATAGCCTTTGGAGCTTAAAGCAAAAAAAGGCTTTTTTATAAATTTTGCCTGCTGCAGGTTTTTCCAAGTATAATAAAATCTTTGGGTTTTTCTGCAAACTTATTGATGATTTGTTTTTTAATTTTTGTTAATTAGGTATATATTCTGGAGAAAAGTGACCTTAAAGTCCAAAATTAGCATGGAACAGGCTTAGAAATTGAATATCTGAAGACCCTAACAAGATATCAACTTTATTTAAATGCAGTTACAAATGGTAATATTTTTTCTAAAAACAAAGTTATCAACAAAGTTTCTGAAATTAGTAATAACTGAGAAATTTCCGTTAACATTCGTCAGGGTATACCAAAGTAAGCCTTTCCTTAAATCCTCGATACGTCATGTCAGCAGTGGAGATAGACCCTTACTGTAGAACGAGTTAGGGGACACCCTGTATAATGCAAACAATTTAGACACGATGGCAAAGGAATGGACGACAATTTTTCAGCTTAGCTGTTCTTTACTTTACTTTAAGTGGCGCTACAGTCCGGGGTGGACCTGGGCCTCAGTCAACAAGCGTCTCTAGCCAGCTCGATCCCTAGCTAGCTGCTTCCAGTTTCGCACGCTAAGTTGGCTAAGGTCCCCTTCCACTTGCGTGCTCCACTTGAGTCTAGGCCTTCCTCTTCTCCGCTGTCCATCGGAAGCGAATTCGAAGACATTTCTGACCAGAACATTGGTGTCCATACGTTTTACATGACCCAGCGATCTCAGTCTTTGGATATTCACTCCTCTGGTTAGATCGATGTCGCTGTACAGTCCGTAGAGTTCATTGTTGTATCTCCTCCTCCATTCACCGTCAATGCAGACGGGACCAAAGATCGCCCGAAGAATTTTTGATAATGTCCATGCCTCTGGGCCATAGAGCAGGACCAGGATTATTAAGGTCTTATAAAGGGTGACTTTTGTTGTCCGAGAAAGGGCTTTGCTACTCAATTGCCTTCTTAGCTCAAAGAAACAGCGGTTATTCTTCGTTTGATCTCAGTTCCCGTATCGTTGTCTGTATTTATAGCGGAGCACAGGTAGACAGTCATTAACTACCTCAAAGTTATACCTGTCGAGGGTGACGTTCTGCCCGAGACGTCGGTGTTGGTTGTCCTTTTTGCTTGACAGCATATACTTGGTCTTGCCCTCGTTGACCGCTAAAGCCATTTTCGCCGCTCCCGTCTCAATAATCGCGAAAGCGCCACTGACATCACGCTGCTTTCTCCCGATTATGTCAATATCGTCGGCGTATGCGAGTAGTTGGACGGACTTTTGAAAAAATAGTGCCTCTTGTGTTTGCTCGTGAGTTTTGCACTATTCTTTCAAGTACGATGTTGAAAAAATCGCATGACAGCGCATCGCCTTGTCTAAATCCTTTCTGGACATCAAAGGTCATCATCTGAGATCTTTACCGACCTTGATGGAGCAGCGTGCATTCTCCATCGTCATCCTGCACAGACTGACGAGTTTGGCAGGGATGCCGAAACTAGACATTGATCTGTATTGCTCGTCTCTATAGATCCTGTAATACGCGGCCTTAAAGTCGATGAATAGGTGGTGTCTATCGATCTGAAGCTCATAGGTCTTCTCCAAGATCTGCCGTAGTGTGAATATTTGGTCGATGGTGGACTTTCCTGGCCTGAAACCACAATGATATGGACCTATCAGGTTGTTGACGAACGGCTTCAGGCGTTCACACAATACAGCAGATAAGATCTTGTATGCGATGTTAAGGAGACTGATGCCTCTGTGATTGGTCTCCTTTCTTGAGAATCGGACAAACAATGCTGAGGTTCCATTCATCGTTCCATACTTTCGTCCGACCATATTTTACAGATGAGTTGCTGTATGCTCCTTACCAAGTTATCGCCTTCCGCTTTGAAGAGCTCGGCAGTCAGGCCGTCCGCTCCAGCAGCTTTATTGGATTTAAGCTTAGATATAGCTATCTTCACTTCGTCCAGGTCGGGTGGACGGAATTGTTGGTCATCATCGTCCAGGTTGAAAGGTTGATTCTGCCTGACAGCGGTATTTGGTTCGTCATCGCCGTTATGCAGTCCGCATAAATGGCCTTTCCAAATCCTCAGCATCGACTGTGATTTTACCACGAAGTTCCCTTGTTCATCTCTACAGGCTTCGGTTCGGGGTTTGTTTCCGTGGCATGTTATTTTCACCTTTTGGTAAAACTTCCGAACCTCATTCCTGGAGTAGCATCTCTCAATTTCCTCGACCGCGCGCTTCTCATACTCTTTCTTCTTCCTCCTGAGAAGCAGGTGTTCGTCTCTCCTCTTCCGCTCATAGAGCTCATGAGCAGTTCTGGTCCTTCTATGCAGCGCCGCTTTATATGCATCTTGCTTAACTTCATGTGCTTGCCGGCATTCATCATCGAATCAGCGGTTTCGTTGTGGTGGATGAGTGAAACTCAGCACATCAGAAGCGGCACCTCTGATGGCGTTTTGGCAGTGTTTCCAATGGTCTTCAATGCTTGATCCCTGCGGTATTGGACCTCTTAACAGATTAAGAGACACTCGATCGGAAAAGGACTTGGCGATCTCTTGTTTGGAGTACCCGCAACCGTAACTTAGCTACAACAAGGTAAGAGTAAGAGTCGATGTTGGCTCCTCGGAACGTACGCACATCCATAAAACTGGAGGAGTGTCTTGCGTCAATCGCAATGTGATCAATCTGGTTGACTGTTGATTGATCTGGAGCCGCCTTGTGTATATCGAGATGTGCGAACCGCGTGCTAGCTACGACAATGTTTCGCCACGCCGCAAAGTCGATTAGTCTGAATCCGTTATCGGAGGTGGTGTCGTGAAGCCTATATTTTCCGATCGTTCCACCAAAGATACCCTCTCTTCCTAGCTTTGCATTTCAAATCACCGAGGACAATTTTAATGTCATAGCTAGGGCATTGCTCGTAGGTCTTGTTAAAGAGCTCATAAAAGGTATCCTTCGTGTCGCGCATGTGCGCATATAGGGCTAATTTTAGCGAATTTAGCTTTGATGCGAATTGCTACGAGGCGCTCGCTCACATTCCGGAAGCTCAGGACTTCTTGTCTTAGTCTGACTCCGACAACAAATCCGCATCCAAATAAGCGCTGCTTTTACCATCGATAGCAATCGCCGTAGTAGATGTCGCAGTTTTTCATCCTCTTTTTGTCCGGCCCATCCCATCGCATTTCTTGGATGGCGGTTATGTATTAGGTGTTCACTTCAATCCAATTTCAGTGTAGTGCGAGACGTAAGGCAAAACAAAACTTAGTGTGAGGAAACGAAGCTTAGTGCCAGCGACCAATAAACTAGAAGGTGGGAAGTATAAAGCTGCAATCAGTTGGAATCGGAGTGAGTTAGTAAGCAAATCGAAAATCATAGGAACCTAAGTAATGCCCACAGGTTCCAGTAGTGTTAATTGATGTCATTGTACCTTAATTTCACCTGAAAGCTCCTCCCCTAAATTCTACCTAAATACACTGCACGTACATCTTTACCCATGGGACAGTTATGGAGTATGATGACTTCAGGTGAACGATAGGTAGGAAGAAGCTAAAAATTTACACAATGTTTCCGGTGCAAAACATAAAGTGGAAAAACTGACTGGTTCAGCGAATGGCGTAGGATGAAAGGATATCATTAAAATAAATATCACTAAAATACTCTGGTGCCTTCTTTTAACAGAGTAAAATTGCAAATCATAAAAGATTTAAAAGGTCGAGATGCGTATAAAAGGTTTGTTCAACAACAATCGGATTATCCGTAGTAATCCTTTCCTCGTAATGCCAACTGATGCCGCAGATTAATGCTATTCACTTTTTGGTTATCCGATTGCCATTAGCTAAATAAGTTCAGTTAAATACAATAATTGGGTTTAGATCAAAGAACCGGCGTTAAAGATTTACTTATGTAAATGGGACTGGACACATGGTACCATGATGCGAACATACATGTGCACAAACATAGATATGTGTATGGTTTTGCATACTCTTCTTGAGAAAATCTATCGAGTTTGTAGTATTTGTAAATATTTCAACAACTCGCTACATTTTCAATGGTTTTCATCGATTTTCCAACTTCAAGATAAGTCGTTCTTGGGTTTCTATAAAATAGATAGGTGATACAGTTGGATAAAACCTTTGATAATTTAAGTCAGGAGCAACTTGCATCATGAAACATTTACTGAAGTTGTTTTTATTTAAAACCAGGACAGAGATGCTATTAGAAATTAAAATAAAAACTATTTTCGATCCCACATATTTTCATCTGTGAAAATGACAATTTTACCATATTCAATTAAAACTTCAATTGCCTTAAGCAATCTGCGTCAGAAATCATTGTTATTTTATTTGAAATAACAAATCTCCTGCAAATAATAGTCACAATCACGGATGTAAGCAAAAGAAAATTGCACTTGAATTCCAAGGCATGACATTAAATAATTATTTTTACTTTTGCCCACCGCAAATGCATTAAATTCCACATTTCTTAGGAAAACATTTAAAATGGCATTAGATCCATTGGTGTACATTGTTTTACCCGTTCGTATCAAATTTCCATTAACTTATTCAGATGTCAAAAGTTGGAATACGAAAAAGGCAAACTCATTCGCTTGTTGTAGCTTTAAGCGAGTGATAACAATATTGGCAGCTAATTATTCCGCTTACGTATGCACATCGTTCTCTGTTACGAGTTTCTCTTTCTATGGCTCTTTATTTTGAATTTTCTTTGCAAATCCCAAAATTGGTTTTCTAATAAGAATAACAAGAAGAATAGTATAAGCAATTGTAATTCGTTTATCTTCCGCTATATTATTGATGCGATTTATTTAATTTTCCCCTTTATTGCAGTACATAGCAATTCGGTCTGAACCTTAATGAGTAGACTAATCTGATTAAGTATATCCGAAAATACATAAAGCTCACAATACCTTATGAGAAATCCAGTTTTGACAAATCAAAAAAAACACCTAAATGTCATATTGAGTTATATGTGATTGTATATGTATATTGTTAAAAAACCAAAGTCGAAGTCGCGATTGAAATGTCACTTGTCATAAATGTAATACGTAGTAAAGTGGGCAGAAGATGCAGACCGCTAAAATGGAATCATCCCTTAACAAACTCACAAATGGAAATGATCAGACCAAAAAAGTATTCCCAACGTGACTTGCACTTGAAACACATGTCATGTGGATTATTTTTCACGTGATACATCAGCAGAAGATGGCTCTGCCTATGTCTATTTACGAGTATGTTTATTCGAAACTTCGAAATCATCAGGTCGTCATGGGCTACCCAACCGGTTGTCTGGGGATTTTGCATCTGGAACGCAATTAGTCCGATCATCCTTTTACGCCCACACATTCAACGATACTCGTTTATTTGAACAAGAAATTTAATATTTCATTTTCGATGCCTGAATAATTCGAATATCGGAACTTAAATACAAAGTGATGAAAACCTTTCCGTTAACTTTTCCTTCTCTAAGCACAGCACTCTGATTAAACATCACTTAGAATGTTTTGCTATATTTAATTATTGTATATAAAGCTAAAAAGGTGAAAAACCAACGATGAGCGGGTAAAAAAAAAGGTTCGAAAAAAAGTCCCGTAAAAGTAAAAATAAATAAAGAGACCGGTAGGTGTTCGATTACCAGTTCAAACTGAAAATTTGCAAACAAATTTGCCCAGATTCGTTGTGCATGCTTAAAAAAGTTACACGGCTCTCAGTCGTATGTGTACAATATCAACTGACAATTGTGATAGAATCACCAGACACACTGACAGATAGACGAACAGACTTTAGTTTACACGTAAATTTAGATCGAACAGTGGACGCCAATTGTCCAACACCGTGTCGCCCGTTAATTCAGGTGAAATGTAGTCACACTGGTTATTGACTCAAATAAGATACTTAAAAAAAATAATAATAATAATAAATGCGAACAAATGATTTACGGACTTGAAAAAAGAGTAAGCTGAAAATAACGAGATTGAAGAAAAGGTCGATTCGGTGAATGTTCGAACTTTTGTGAATCAAGTTATTCACTTGTACGAACGAGTCTGGCTATATGTCAAAAGATGCTTCGATCTTAGCACCTACTATATTAGGATGAGATTCGGAAAGAAAATTGGATTTTTGTTCATGAAATATAATACTTCAGGTTAAGCTCAAGTAGCAGTCAACTAAACCTGATGATAAGGGTGTTTGTCCGCAAGTAAAAAGATTTACCTCATTTGTTGGGGTAATTTATGATTTTTTCATTCCACAGTAACCTCTTAATCATATGAATATTTTTTTTTTTGTTTTCGAAGATGTTTATCCGATGCACGTGAATGAATCAAACAAGGTAATTTCGAATTTTGACATTTGTTTCATTATTTTTTTTGGATAGGTATTAAATCTGGTAATGGCTCGACAGATTTTTTTATAAACAATTTCTTGTTTATTTAATTAAGTGAGCTACATTCAAATGTAAAATGTCGTTTTAAAAATTTCTATCGTAGCATTTGCTTAGTGGCAGGATGATGTCATTTGACAGTAGTGCAAGATGTTTTATGCAAAATGCTTACAATTTCTTGTATTTCAAGAATAAACACTGTCGATATCGCATTTTTGCAGATGTATTTTGTTTTAAAAATTATATTGCCCTCAATGATTTTTCAAAAATTTCATTAATTTAGTACTTGATTTAGATATTTAAAATCTCCTGTTAAATTGTTTTTTTTTTATTGAATTTACGTAACAGAAACAGAAGAATTTTGAATTTATACGAACAAGTCTAGGAATTGAGCTACGAACACTAACACTGACATGGAGGATATGGTTTCAGAACAAGACAAACCCATGCAAATTATGCGGTTTAGGAATACTCAATGCTTTATTTATTAAGTAAGAGCGGCACTAAATCGCGTACAGTAGAGTCGGACAGCAAACTTAGATAGATTGCCATCTACGCTGGAATAACGCTAAACAGCAAGATTAAGCTTCCGAGGTGATCTCGAGTCACTAGCAAATCAGCATCGAATTTTGGTGACAGAATGTGTCGTGAAGAAACCAGTGAAAAACTAACGAAAACCAAAATCAGTCGAGAAAAAACTGAAATACGAGTAACTTAAACAAGGAAAAAACTATCCCATTTTCCAAAAAACTTAACTTAAGTGTAGCAGCAGTTTAGGCAGAGTCGTCAATAAGAAGACGCAACATAACAACCGATAAACAGGCGATAAGGAATAGAAGCCTCAAAACCGATAAGCAAGGCGGCAAGCAATAGAAGAAGTATAACATTGACAAAACGTGCAAGGATACTTGCTAATGGGGAACGACGAAATTTGCAATAGATGAAAAGAATATATTGTATTAACCCGTAACTTTAGAAAGACTTCCCGTGAAGTTACATTTCCTCAACTGCAGCGCACGAAAATGAAGAGGCAAGTGTTAAAATATTTTCAAAATTATGTAAAGTGAACACATCGGGGATTCAAAAGCAAACAGAGCCTTGCATATTCGTTTGTTTAAATGCAAACAGAAGTAAATTTCTGAGCGTTCACTACAAAAAGTAAGTACTAGTAGTACTCGTATATTTAAATATGAATTGTTATACTAAAACTTAATTTTATAGAGAATAAAACTTCATTTCCTTCGCTTTACCATACTGGGTGATTCGTTTTTGGGTAATAGTGTAGGGAAAGGTCGTTTATTCCAGAACGCTTCCGAAGCACATGCAACAGCAAGATTTTGCATAAGCTGACGTCTACCCAGGTTTGAAAAGAATTAACCGGGTAGACATACGATGCGATCCATTAATTTAAAAACAGCATTCGATAGAGCTCCCATAGATGGACGGTGCTAAGATTTGAAGTTAATGTCGAAGAAAGCCAAAGCAGTTTTTAATCTTTCAAATGTTGAGTGTCCATTGTCTTTTTTTTTAACGTCGTGCATGATTGATCGGACACATTGACGAGTCCTTACCGACATTTCTTTTTTATTTTTCGCTCATGACAACGACGAATGTCAGTGAGTATTACAAAATATGATTAAATATAAAATACGAGTATCTGCGGAATGTCTAACTTAAAAAAAACCATTGATAGTAAAAAAATTTTAAGCAGAGCAAAGTGTTGGTGTGACCAACGTTTAGTCTGAAAAGCAATAGAGGCTCAAGTTCCAAGCGAAGTTCGAAGAAGGGTCTTGAATAAACTCAAATGCAAAAAACATCAACATCAAACGAGGTGATTATAACTAGAACGGTCTGTACGTAGAATGGAATTGAGATTCGTTACTTAAACAGACCAGACTAGCGGCGCTGTAGCCTTATTTCACAATTCCACGTCATTTGTAGCAACTCAGCATATCTTATGGCTATGTGCAGCGCACTAAAGAAATGAGTGGAACTATACAAATGCTTACACTTTCACACTTCTAAAAAATACATATATAGAATTATCATTACGCATCGGTTCTAAATTCAGAATTCACAGTAGGTTAGGTTAGGTTAAACATAGGTGTGATGGATATGCCATCATACAGACACTAAGCACCAAAACGGGCCCATCGCTGTCCCTGTGGAACCAATTGAATTTGTCCTCAAATGGTAAAAACCTAAACAATCGCCGCGGTGAAACACCAAATTTTCTTGTAAGAGTCAAAAATGATTTTGAAATTCGTGCCGTCTATTTCATCTAGGTTTTTGAAAAAGTATTTCCCTACAAATTTTCTTCGACTCCGCGATATTGCCTCACATTCACATAGTATGTGTGTTATGTCCTCAACAGCTTTTAGATCACCACAGAATCGGCAGGTATCCGTGTGTGACAATTTGAGTCTCTTTCAGGATTCATATTACTGTCCTAAGCTTATCCCAAAGAGCCTTGAATACCCTGTGTCCTTCAAGCCCTGACCACCTTAGGTTGGCAGTCTTTGTGATAGTGCCCCTCACTATGCAAAGGAGTGGTTTGATATTGGTAACCTCACTATTTTCGAGTAGCCCTCCTTTTCTTGCAAGCTCGTCCGCTTTTTCATTTCCTTTAATATCTCAGTGTCATGGCATCCAGCACAGTCTTACCCGGTTCTGACTGCATAGTGCCTTGAGCACTGTGCGACAGCCCCTGACAGTATCAGAGTTGACGTTAGTTGATTCTTGGCTATCGATATAGATAGCGATATCTCTTTCGGATACCGATCTCATATGCATTAGCTCAGCTGTCCTGAGGACAGTCAGGACCTCTGATTGGAAGACAATGCTTGCGTCCGATAGTCTTAGAGACACTCTTAGTTCTGGATCTTCTGAGAAGACACCAGAACCTGTTCCTTCCTATATTTTTGAAAATATCCCTCTCCGGATAAATTATATCGTACGGGATGTCGAAGTCGACTAGGGAAGGAATTTCATCCATTAGAATTGGATTGACTGGCAGTATCTCCGTTAGTACCGAAACTACTGCTCTTGAAGTAACCCAGATTAGTGAATCGTATCGCACTGTTACCAGCCAGTTTTTTGATCTGTAAATCAAACGGTGTTAGGCGCAAAAAGGTGTCTAATGCTGCCGGGTACGGAGCGCACCTGTTATGGATATGGAAGCCGTTCTTTGAACCGCCGCTAATTTTCCGTAAATCGTTTTCTTGTTTATTCAATTCCAACATACTAGTGCGCCGTATGTATGTATGGGTCTTACCACCACCGTATACAGCCAATACACCATAGCAAGTTTTAAGCTCCAAATTTTTCCTACTGATCTTTTGCAGATAAAAAGACCATTATATATCTTTCCGCTACGTTAAGATTCCAGTTCAGTTTTTTTGTCCAGAATCATACCCAAATACTTCGCGCTATTCCAAAGGGACAGTTCCACTCCGTTGAGTTTTGGGAGTTTGAATTGCAGTATCTTGTACTTTCTGGTGAAAAGAAAAAGCTCCGTTTTGTAGGATTGACATTGAGGTCTGCTCCACACACCTGTAAAAATCATACTCAAGCAAATCAAAGACCACATTGTACTTTTTACACTGGGCATGCAAATTTCCAAACTGGTCCGCTGGATGGACCACATGAATACCTTGTTTATCGTCAAGCAGTGGAGTGTTAGCTAATTCGCCTGATGTTCGTTGACAAGTAAAAAATATTAAACATTATCGGTGGAGAAACTCTTTGGGTTGCTATGCCCAAGAGGGTGTACAAAAAGATTCACAGTATAAAGGCGAGCCATTCCGAATCGAAGTGTTACATTTTATGCAGAGGCAAACGATGCTAAACAACGATGCTACTTTTCACTCACATAAGCGTTATTGAACATTTGTGATCTAGTTAAAACAAGCCACACTCCTAAAATTTGGATTCTCAAATTTATTAGCACAATCAGATATCACAGCTTATTTTACATGACACCCTTTTGACAAGGAATTTAGATACGAGTATGGATATCGTATTTACCTTTCCCAAAATCCTATTCCTTGGCTAAACGATGAATGTCGACGAGAACATGCAGACAGGAAAAAGACATTCTGAGTGGCGCTACGTAGAAAAACAAGGACTGCTATTAAGATTAAGAACTATTTTTTTTTTTTTATAATTTACGCGCGCCTAAGGGGTTGATACCCTTTTACTGTTGCCAGGGCGCGGGCGGAAAGATAGAAGGAGGAGAAAGGAAAATTGTTTTTGTAGTGGTTTGAAACTCAGGTGTGTTTGGTTTCTATGTTTGCTCTCCAGGGGTGGGAGTCCGAATAGGACGGAGAGTTTTTCTTCACTCAGAGTGATTCGAGATATAATTCCCAGTATTTTTTTCATTGCTTGAAACTCTTATAACAGCCAAATCTACGTGTCAGTGTTATGCCTTCACACGCAGAATTTTTTTTGTCTGAGTTCCAATTATACAATGAAAAACTGATTTTGCCATGGGCAGGATTCGAACCTGGACCCTCCGAGTGAGAAGCGTTTGCTACTACCACTACACCACGGCCACCCCTGAACTATGAGCAAATTAAAAGGGAGAAAGATCAATAATAGATGCAAGAAAAGATGCAATTGTAAAATAAAGTTCGCATGTTGCAGCAAAATATAGATATAGAGGAATAACTTTTGCATCCCTGACAGCAGCACAATGAACATTTTAAAAGATAAATGATAATCAATAAAATACTCAAGTCCAATTAGAAACTTACGTTCTATACGCTTTTTTTTCATAACGGCCACAAATACACAAACTTGTTTTGTAAATTTTGATATCGAAAACACTAATTTTTGTGAATGAAAGGATATACTAGAAGAAGAAGAAATTAAAGCCCAACTGCACGTGTAATTGCGTCTACAGAGTAGATCGGTGTAATCGGCCAAATCGAGTTTTGGCATCTGTTCTACTAGGCTGGGAGTTTATCTTCCTTCATATGGCAGTTAATTAAAGCTTTCCTATTGAATGGAAATTGCTCTTTCTAACAGCAATAATAGACTTAGTAAGCCGTTGTTTCAAACCCACACGCATGTAATAAGGAAGAACACCAGCGGGAAAATGTTCCTGGTGAAATAGTGCTCCAATTTGCATTTTTTTTCTTGCTGCCAAATCCCCAATAGGATAACAACATAACCAAAAACTGATGTTTTCTTACCGACCTTCTGAAACTGATTAAAAAACAACGATAGACAAGTCACAAAAGGGATAAAAGCACTATTCCCGTAAGTCAGTTACCTCGGAAAACATATCATTTTTAGGTCCATACATTTTCACTTGCTCTACATGTCAATCAAATTTTTTTTGCTGTCATTCAAAATTTGTCATGCAACCTCCACTTGGCGATACTTAGCTGAAGTTTATATTTACAAAACACCACTACCATGCATATTTTACGTTACTCGTATTTATCGTGCTTTTTCAATCTTCTAAACTTTTTTCTTTATTTCCATTTGTGTTTTAATAAAGCAATAAACTTTCCGTGAATCATAAAATACAAGTAGATGGCCATACAGCTAAAATATAGCGTTTTCCAATAAGGACTTGACAACTTTTTTTTTAAATAAAACGCAAACCATTTCAGATACACTTTATTATCGGCTTGAAGTACAATCAAAACATTTATGAATGGAACTCGACGGCGACGAAACGGCCGCTACTTCGCGTTCAATGTTGGCTCTGAACTCTTCCAACATCGTCGGCGTGTAGGCACAAACCAATGACTTAACGTAGCCCCACAGAAAATATTCAAGCGGCGTTAAATAGCACGAACGAGGCGGCCAATTGACTAGCCCATTTCTTAAGATAACACACTCACCATACTTATTCTTCAATAAATCGATTGTAGCCTGTGCTGTGTGGCATCATCCTGTTGAAACCACATGTCGTCCAAGTCCATATCTTCCAATTCGGGCCAAAAATAATCGGTGATTATGGCGCGATAACGCTGACCATTTACAGTAACGTGACGATCGTTATCGTCGACGAAAAAATATGGCCCAATAACGCCGCCGGCATGCAAACCGTACCAAACAGTTATTTTTTGTGGATGAAGTGGTGATTCATGAAGCACATGTGGATTTTCACCCGACCAATAACGCATATTTTGCTTATTGACGAACCCATTGAGCCAAAAATGAGCTTCGTCACTGAAGATGATTTTGCGATGAAATTCACCATCTTGGCGCATCTTCTCCAGCACCCAATCGGAGAACGTATGTCGCTTCAAATGGTCCATCGGCTTCAATTCGTGAGTCAGCGTGATCTTGTATGGGTGTAAACCAAGATCCTTACGCAAAATACGCCATAATGTGATCCGAGCGATGCCCAATTCTTGAGAACGGAATTGTCTGATTTGGATTTTCGCTACGGACGCCTGAACAGCTACGATATTTTCGACACTTCGACCAACCCGTTGTCTCACTGACACGGCAACATCACACAACGAATATGTAGACTCAAATTTTTGCACTAAACTTGTTATTGCCTGTCTACTAGGGCGAGAATTACGACCGAAAATTGGAGTTAACGCTCTTAAAGTTGCAGTCACCGACTCCGAATTTCGGTAGAAAATTGACAGTGACAGTTTGATGATTAGTGAAAGAGTGCGTTCACAAATTAAATTCAAAGTTGTCAAGTCCCTATTGGAAAACCCTTTATAACACTCAAATATTAATATGACAACAAAAGACGTACCGGAAAGAACAATCATTTATTATTCGACATCTACATATGTTCATAAATATGTTTGTATGTTTTGTAGCAATTTTATTTATTAACACATCTTGCTACCCAGACTTATTATTGTATGTACGAGTATGTAAATGTCTGGCATTTTTCACCTTTGATGAAAAGTTTATTGTAGGTGTTGCTTCACGGTGAGCATATTGCAAAAACAAAAAGCAAAGCTCCCTAGGAATTGACATCGCAATTAGTTAGAAAATAATCCTCCTTTTCATCTTTGTGAACTCCTCTGTGAAGTTAAGTCTCTCGATTATCCTTTTAACTCACAAAACACGGTGAGCAACCAATTAAATCAGAAAACTAATTACAAGCAATTTAAGGAGGTTGACTTATATAATCGTATTATCCTTTGCACTATGCAGACATGAACTGACTGAATTTGGTTTGGGCTTTTCAACCTAATTACTGAAATGAAGTTATATATAATTCTTAAAATCGAATATCTTTTTTAAAATGGTCACTCATTCATATAACACCGACAGTGTTCTAAGGATAACAGACGTCACCTTGGTCTATGAACGCTCTTGACATTGTACGGTATGTTTCCCACCCATCTATCGACTAAAGGCGATTCTTCTTCCAACACAAAAATAATTGGGCCCAAAATTCATAGCTTTTGATTGGGCGGACGTACTGTACCTAAAAAATCTGTCAAAATTGACTTTGACAGTGACATCCAGTAGCTAATATACAATACATTCTGCACGAATCTAATATGTACTTGTTTAATCGTTTTTTTTCGAGAGGAGGGAGGGCCAAACTTTTGATGTGTAAATCGAGTTCATCTTTCACTGATTAACACATTGATTAGTTTTTGTGTACGCTAAACAAAGACGAGATACATGACAGATAACATCCGTGTTTAGGGAAGCGTGGAGTAGTTGTCATTTAATTCAGATGTTGATGGCGCTGGTGTATGTATGGCCGTTGGTGTATGGATAATAAACCACTCCATTAAGCAACGACAAGTTGCCCGTTCGTCGTTTGTCCACCAACCGTCATGCGCTATAGCGATAATAGATTCAATAAATATTTAAGATCTCGGACTGATATTCACTGTTATCGTAAGCGTCGGTGTTATGATTTTCATAGTCGTTGTGCTTGACGGTGCTCCAACGAGCGTCGAAAGCGTAGCCATCTTCATCGTTATCGCTGTTGTCGTCGTTGACGTCGTCGAGCTCTTGGCGTCGAGGTATGTACTACGAGTAGTATGTAGTTGCTGATAGAATTTTAAATTTCATTAGCACAATCGTACGCTTGAGGCTATTGTTGACGTTAGTCGTCCGTTGTGGCTGATGCTACTGTTGCGGATGATGACGATAATGACGTTTCTGTTACTGGTTCTTGATGCTTCAGTTTCATCCATATTTTGTTCAGGGTTAGAGGCTCTCTCTGCCATGCAAACGAAAAATAAAAATAAGAAATAAACTGTATAATGTGCACAATTTGTGCCACAAATAGGTTTTCGTTTTCGGTGGGGAGATGAGATTTATTGGATTGTGCAAGGAGTTAGATGTGTAGAATGGATCGTTTTGTAATTCGTTTAACACCTGTTGATTGATGTTTTGATGGAGAAATGAAGAAGCGATGTTAGAAATGTAATTGGCAATAACAGTCGTCAACATAGCCAATGGTAACGATTTATAAAATTGACTCTATCAAATATTTATCAGAATTAGAGGTTGGTGCCTGCCCTTGATGCTTTAAGTTAAGGGGAAAAAAGACGACAGATACACGAATTTAATGATTCTAATAATTCAAAAGAGAGAAAACAATTTTTTTTTTGCATTTTAATGAGGCAGGTGCGAAAAACACGCACTTTCGTGTATTTATAGAATGTAATTTGAATTTTCGCATCAATGTTTTCTCAATGACCTTCTTCTTTACTCTCCCTTAAGTTCGAGTTAAGTGCAAATATGTATGTACAAACAAAAAAATTTGTTTACTTGTAAAACAATAACACACGTCACAGCACATTTAGCCACGTGACTGACTCCAAATGGCAAACGAAATCGGGACTCCGTGCTGATAAATTGAAGACAAAACCCAAACAGTGTTGTGATCCAAATTAAATCAAATTGATTGCATCACGGCAACTGAAATAATTAAAGTGTATAAAAGGCACCTGAACTTGTAATTTCCTTTTACAAATGCCAACGAACAGTGTGCCCAGTGCAACAATACCATTAAAAAAAGAACCGAGACAACTTTGTGCGTCCAAGCAACCTTTAGAGAGACATCAGTGGTGACAGATGACAGAAAACTAGAACGTAACCTATGACAATAAAAGTAAACCAAATTTTGCAAAAATAGTATTATAGACATAAGCAGCAGCTAAGCTCTTATAAGTTGGAGAGTCCTGCCATAGAAACAATGCGAACACATGAACTACTCATCAGCTAATGCCAGTTATAATTTTCTCGTTTAGATTAAACCAGCAAAGCCGCATTTCACAGTTCTTTAAACTCTGATTCATTTGCTACTCTTAGATATTTTCGGCATGCATTTTTGCATTAATATTTCCCTCAGACTGAAAGACACTTAGTTATGTGAAGCATTACATTAGAAATAAACATGCTTGTAACAATTCGAAGTTATTCTCAGTAAGAACATCCTCAGCTTCACAGGCGACTCTTTAATCTCTTTGGTTCCAGAAGTAGCCAGAGAGCGTCCTCTCACGCTCTTCTAGTGGTACACAATGAACCTACAACTGAGCTAAAAAAAAAAAAAAACCTTAATAAGGACCACTATAACATAAGTACCATGCAACTTACTCTATTTAATTCTGGAACCGATGGCCAATTCTCTTCAAGTCTTGGACTATGTGACAACATCGACTTATTAACGGCATTAAGGACGTTTTATTAAATACCGAAAAGAGTAGATTAAGAGTAAATGAAGACAAGATGAAATACGAGTATGTGCTGTCGATAAACAAAGATTAATCTGCTTATCAATTCGGGCAAAACGTCAATTCGGGCAATGTCGATACAGTACTTAAGGAATAAACTTTTCTCGGGGCAATGTAAATGTATCAAACAACCGTTGTTTTTTAATTTGGCAAAATAAGAATGCCCCGAATACTAAAATGAATAAGACGTTGCTTTTTGATCGTTGCGCCGAGTGTTAGACGAGACTATAAAGATAGAGTTAATATTGGACTTCATCAAATGAAGGCACTTCATCCCACATTAGACAGACTTAACACTAGTGCTTTTACAGACTTCGAAACTAGTGAAACAAAGCCCTTATCACACTAATAGCGATCCATGCTTATTTTATGGCTCCCGAAAAATATCTATAAGGGTGCTTGAAAAGTAATCAAAAATTAAATCACCTAGAATAGCAGACATAATTTTTACCTGCTAAACGCGTTGCCGTAAACAAATTTACAATACTATTATAATAGTCCTATATTGGTTACAATAAGTGATGTAATGAATTATTTTTAAGGTCTTCATTTAGAGGCAATCTAAAAGTTTGATCAATCCTACAATCGTTAAGAACAAGCCCATGGTGTATGTGTGTAAATAATAACGAAAGTTATTCATTTGGGTTAAATCATTTCAAGCAAATGTCGCATTCAAGGTCTTAATCTTTATATAAAAAGTAATAAATAGTATGTACATATACATACATATATACAAATAGGACTTGCTGAGTTTGTCATGCTGATAACAATAAGAGTAAATCTCATTTGAATAATCTGTCATTGTAGCGATAACTCAATTCCAATGCTATTTTATTTGGATCTAATGGATCATGAACTCCAAGGCATTCAATTTCAAAGTCTAAGATCGAAAATATTCCATCGAATAAATTATCAAAAATCTTCCACTTTTAATGAATCTGCAACATGTGCCTGAAACATGATCACGGGATCACGTATGTACAAGTTTACTTCGAAATGTATCAAGAATCTTTTTTTATTAGATAAACAAAAACTTATTTGAAAGCAATTGCTTTCAGACGGGTAATGCCTGTGTGAGTCATTCACTTGTCTATTATTAAATTGTTTCGCTAATCTACAATGAAAAATTGTAATCTAAGTTAGACACAAAAAAAAAAAACAAGTACCTCCGCATCATATGCGGTGAGAGAGAAAGCCATAAAAAAAAACCTAAACTTCTTATCAACAATTCGGTTGGTTTTGCATGTGTTTATTTAGCAATAATATGTATACGTAATCGCGCAGAATACTTAAGATCTTTTAAAAAGATCGAGCAGGAGTACGAATATCTATACACAAAGCATGCTATTGAAGTAGAGATATTGTAGCTCAGACAAGAATGAGTTAATGTGTGCTTTTAGTAAACGAAACGAGCAATTAAAAAAACAAAAACATTGTAAATAAAAAAATAATACTGAAAAAGTGTCTCAAAAGAAAATTGTTTGTAAGAGAATATTTATAAACAAATTTAGCTTTACTTGTTCCGGCATAATAAAGAAAACTAATAAAAATTGTTGGCTTTCTTCTCCTTCTTATTTTTTGCATGAAAATATTTTTTTTAATTAGTCAAAGACACTCGGCCAATTGTTTAGCGTACAAAGCAATGTTGGATCTAAATTTGCCATCCAAGCCGCAATCGACAAATTAAGAGCAGTCGGCAAGATGATAGCCTCATTTTCTAATGTATTCTTCTAACTCATCAAAACATCATACTTAAATATAAATGACACATATATGTATGTACTCGTATATTATGTGTATGTATGTATGTATATGGTATGGAATAAATGTTGGTTTCACACTTTTCTAAAAAAAACAGCTTCTACGAGGGGCGTTCAATATATTCTCGGTATCGATATGAAGGAAAATGCGAATTCAATTTAAATTGTTTTTATTTTTCAATATAATCTCCCCTAACATCAATGCATTTGTTACATCTTGAGATAAGCTTTTTTAAACCCTCAAAAAAATAAATTTCCTCTTTCTCTGCAAAATACCCATTTATTGCCGACTTGAGTTCTTCATCATCCGAAAATCTTTTTCCACGAAGACATTTTTTTTGAAATCCAGAAACAGGAAATAATCACTAGGGGCAAGGTCTGGACTGTAGGGCGGGTGTTGGATTTCTTCGAAACCACAATCTCGCGCAGCAGCCTTGGAAACTCGCGACGTGTGACAGCGTTATCATGAAGAAGCAACACACCCGCTGCGAGTTTACCCCGTCTTTTCTTTTTAATTTCCTCCCGCAAGTTATGCAAAGTGGAAGCGTAGGATGTGGCGTTGATGGTTTCACCTTTTTTTTGTACTCAATGAGCAAGATTCCCTTTGAGTCCCAAAAAACTGTGGCCATGAGCTTCCCGGCAGACGGAGTGACATTGAACTTCTTCGGGGGGTCTGTTCCTTTTTTATGCCACTGCATGGACTCTTGTTTGCTTTCAGGGTCATAGTGGTGGACCCATGTTTCGTCCCCAGTAACAATTCGATCCATAACACCGTCCGTGTTCTCACATCACATCTCCAAAAGCTCCTTACAGCATGCGATTCTCACTTTTTTCTGAAGCGCTGTGAGCATTCGTGGCACCCACCTTGCACTGACCTTTGAAAGGTTAAGATGGTCATGAAGAATGGTGTGAATGGTACCAATTGAAAGCTTGGTGATCTCTGCCATCATTTTCACCTTTATTCGGGCATCCTCAAGAACAAGTTTTTCGACTTCTTTAATGCTTTCTCCCGTACAAGCAGTAGCCGGGGCACCGGAGCGGGGGTCGTCTTCAATGCTCTCTCTGCCTCTCTTGAACTCACTTGACCACTTTTGCACAGTTGATAATGAAGGTGCGGAACCCTGGTAAACAGCCACCATCTCTTCATGAATAGTTTTTTGACCTTTTCCTTGCTTAGTGAGAAATTTAATTACAGCGCGATGCTCAATTTTCACCATCATCGTCTCAGTTGCCATTATGATTCTGTTTAACTAGAGATAAAACGCGAATTAATAATCACATTTATATGAAATTTTACATGAATGCACTAAAATAATAGTATTACTTGATAAATAAGTCAATTTATATATACAACCACAGTTTCACCCCGATACCGAGAATATGTTGAACGCCCCTCGTACATTAATACGAGTAACTTAATTAATGTAAGATTTTCATATGTATTTACATATTTCTAAATGCAATCACATTCTGTAATATATCAACCGAAAACGCTATCTGTAACTACGTTGCGTATTTTATGTCTGGTACACCCGGTTCGGACAAAAAAAGCCGGGCCTGTTAAATCTGGTAAGCACGGCAGCCAATCGATATCCCTAAATTTCGAGATCATTTACATTGTTAATCTGGCTGTATGGCACCGTCTTGTTGAAACCACATGTTACGAAGACGTAGTCGAGCAACTTCAGGCAAAAGCAAAAATTGTGGAAAAATATGATGCAATTATCCCAACAGCTCAAATCTATTATAACAACATTCACTCTGTGAGGGCGAAGTATTATGATTATGTCTATTGAATCTTGTACCGAAAGAAATGCAAGTCGCAATGCAAAATTTTCTACATAAACGTTGGAAGAATCCCAATCAAACTTCCCGGTCCTTCACTCCCAATGTCCCTCACTGCTTCAATATTTTGTTGTGTGTATCGAATCGATTAATCACTTATTGTGTAAAAATTCTGGAAATTGGGGATAATTTTTTGTCGACTAAAAAAAATAACGTGATTTGCGCTGCGTTACAATAATTGATGAATCATTTTGATAAAACCTTCTTGTGGCGTCAATTGATAGCACAACACGTCTGCCAATTTTTAAATAATATAATTATCTCTGTGAGAAATTTAAAATCAGTCACTGTCCCAAAACAGACATTTGCGCATGATAGGCAATTATTGCATTCGGCTGACCTGCTGAATCAGGTAGTGGGTACTAATTTTATGTTTTTAATCTTATTCAAGTCCTGCCGCAGATTGAGTTTTTCAACATAAAATTTTCTACAGTTTTGAAAAGCCACACCGCTGAGCGATTAACTATTTCGGATTTCCTAGATTTGAGATTATGTTACGAGTATTGCCATCCTCACTTGGTTTTAGTTGCGCAGATGATTGTATTCGTGGAGTTCGTACAGGTTGAACAGTGCGTCCTGTTCCCTTTACGCGTCACCCTTACAAACACTTTTCAAACGCCTTCGCTAGTAGTACCTGATATGAATGATGAACCATGAGTTTCAGAGGCGTCATTTCTGTTGGCCTCCTTACACTGATTCTCCGCACTTGATACTAATAATGTATAATTATGGGATCGGTTAAGGGAAATGCCGTCGACAAAAATTCTGGACGTCTCTTGCGGTTTTAGCTGTCTAAAGTAAAACCTTCTCACATTATCTTATCGACGGTATACTGCCCTTTATAACTCGTATTCGTACCTTGAAAAGAATATAAGCTAATTTAAATATCAAAGGGACGTTCCGTAGAAGATCTGTGAAACTAGAAGACCTGTCGAAGTCCTTTAAATAGACATAGGAACACTTAGAAAATCGAATAATCATGAATAAAATGCTTCATCAGTCATCAGGTACCCGTTCCTTACCTGAACTGCATATGAGAAAAGTCATGCAAACCACCATAGTCTGATTACCTTTCTACTCAAGCATGTGTAAGATAGTTTTCGGCAAAACATATCCTTTTTCATCGTGGAGGGTCCTTTGGATCTACATGGCTATAATAAGACTCATTCTATGCTATCATATGGATAGGTTGTTTGGTAAAAAAGGCTTTTAAGTAATTACTATGTTTCACTGGAACCCAAAAAACGCTTTTTTCAACTGCGTAGGGGCTTTTCCGAGCATGACTGATTACGTTCGATATTCAAATCATACTCCTAGTCTGCATTCTTGAAGTCATCTTCTGATTGAAGGGTGGCGGTTTTTGGTACAGAACTTATCTGGCCTTATGAATATTACGTCAGATACAATGACAGCAGAACTCTGTCTATTGCTAAAATTCGAGTATGGAGGCGACGTTTTCCGTACTTTTGACTGGCTTTGACCAAAAACTAAACAAGGAAAGGAGCGTTATATAATCTTGGTGGTTAAATCGAAACGTGGATTCAACGCTAATATCTTCGTGAATAAGCTAACCAGTGATTTAAATTATGAAGAAAAGGCGGAAAAGGGAATGTATCTGCTAAGCAGTGATAACCAACCAAATCGTTATTCAATTCACTAATCATATTCTAGTACTAATCAAGCTACTTTTACACTTCTCTAATCGTACTAGATCACAATGGAATTTTGGGGAATGAGACCGCCAGTAAATTTGCTAGCCAAAGCTAAAAAGAGGACTCAGGGCTGAAACCATTTTTAGGGTCTCGAAGCACAGAAACGGTCAGCCACGATGACCTTATGTGTTTTTGATTTTGCACTTGCACACAATATCAGTTAGAGAATAAAAGCATCATACATAAATGTATATGAATATTTTTGTATTTCATAAGAGTAGCGGATCAATAAACCAGATTTGTCTGTCCTTTGAATTAAAATACGAAAATACGTTTAAAGATGATTTATGAAAAAAAAATCAATATTGCTCAAGGAAATTGAACTCGTTGAATAATAGTTGTGATTATGAAATCTGTAAGGATTCTAACAAATTGCACGAAATAAAAACAATGTTCTATTTTTAAGGCAAGAGATGTAGAACACTTGTGTATGCGATAAAATACAGTATCAACATCTGAAACATTAAAAGTGTAGCATTGATTTGCAAGTCATCCCAGAAGATGAAAATAGCCTGCTTTCATGTGCAAATGTGTCTTAACGATATTTTCATTTGCGAAAATATACACAACATTCAATTAAATGATACGTTTAATCAAACCTTGACTAGTAAATAAATAATGGTAGTTTTTAACTTGCTGAAATGGACTTTACATAACTTATCAAGTCAACTAACTTTTCTTCCAATCAAATTTACTTACGATCCTCATTGTGTGTCAGAGTCTACCTCCAATCCCCTTTCTCTCTTTTCGATTTTGGGAACTTATTTGCCTTCTTTGAGTTATTCATCTTTTGCCGGCGACCAAACCATTTAAACCGCCTTTTATCTACTCCAAGTATACTATACACTCGTACAGTATGATTCTGTTTAGATTGATGTAGCATCGCCATTTTCGTGGACTTAATATATCGGACAATATGTATTTACTTATCGCGCCACCCTAAAGGTTTAATTGAAGTTAAAAACCACTTTGAATTTTGAGTTATAATGGGTGATTTTTTAAGCGTTTGGTTTTTTATTGTGAAAAAAAAACAAAGGAAAATTTAAAAAGTGTATACAATTTTTATCTGAGTTGATAAATCAATGCTTGCTGTTTACTTTTTAAAAATTATATCATGTAAATGTTGATACGGAGATATTGGCTCGTATCTCGCTAATAACACGTGTAATATTGTCCTCAAAGGCTTCAATTGACGCTGGTTTATCGGCATAGACGAGTGATTTGACATATCCCCATAAAACACAAATTCTTAAGAACTCGATCTGATTCCGACTACAGTAATTATCGATCGGTATATAATCGTTTTTCTGAACTTTGTGAGTCTCTTTACCTTGAGTACCTCTACCGCATGCAATTTAGCTTAGTCTCGGATACTAAACGCTTCTACCAGTTTATTAATACCAAAAGAAAGTCAGACGGCTACCCATCTACTCTTAAATTTCTTAGTGAATCTTCTGCCGACCCAAAAACCATTGCAAATTTCTTTGCCTCTCATTTTAACAAATCCTTTTCTAAGAAAACACCTGAACCCGATCCTAGCTACTTTAGCTATATGAGAAACTATCCTCAGACGTCAGCCATTTCACTAAATATAACAACAACTTTGGTATCTGAAAACATTACCAAACTTAAAGATGATTTCTCGTCCGGCCCTGATGGAATTCCGGCTATTGTAATAAAAGAGTGTGCTACCCATCTCGGTCCTCCTCTTGCTGCTCTATTTAACTTGTCTGTCTCAACAGGTACTTTCCCTTTCCTATGGAAGGAATCTTACATTATCCCTATTCATAAAAAAGGAAGTAAAGCCGAAGTCGATAATTATAGGCCCATAGCGAAACTCTCTTGCATACCCAAACTTTTTGAAAGCATAGTCTATCAACAACTGCTTCCGTACTGTAGGCCAACTATCTGCACAAATCAGCACGGCTTCATGAAAGGTAAATCAACGACCACTAACCTAACAGAGTTCGTCTCTAGGACTCTTCATGCTTTAGAAGACGGTAATGAAGTCGATTCAATTTCCACAGATTTCAGCAAGGCATTCGATAAAATTTCTCACCAACTTATCATCTTTAAACTAAAAAAAACTTGGCTTTTCCCCTCATTTTGTGGCATGGACCAAATCCTATTTAGAAGACCGAGAATACAGGGTCATCTTCAGATCTTCAATATCCGAACCCATTAAAGCAACATCTGGTGTCCCTCAGGGTAGTCACCTTGGTCCAATCATCTTTATCCTCACAATTAATGATATAAATTTAATTTTAACTAACTCTAATCTTTCTATTTTCGCTGATGACATGAGAATTTCCAAAGTCATCTCATTGCCTTCTGACTCCCATTGCCTGCAAGATGACTTGAATAAGTTTTCGGTATGGTGCAAGCAAAACTTTTTGGAGCTTAATGTCAGCAAATGCCAAGCGATAACCTATTCCCGTAAACGTCTACCTCCCCCTCCAAGAAACTATTTCATCTGCGATGAGCCTATTCCTTCCACTACCCAAGTACGGGATCTAGGTATAATTTGTGATAGAGAATTGAATTTCGACTCACATATTGACAGCATTATAAATAAAGCTAACTCTTCACTCGGCTTTATCAAACGTTGGTCAAAAGAATTTTCCAACCCTTACGTTACAAAGTCCCTGTACATTACTTTTGTAAGGCCTCTTCTCGAATATTGCAGCCAAGTTTGGTCACCCTATAAACTAACTCACATTCAAAGAATAGAAGCAGTCCAACGCAGGTTTATCCGTTTTGCACTTCGTGGTCTACCTTGGGCCGATCCATATGGATTACCCCCCTATGAAAATAGGCCAAAAACTAATTAGCATGCATACCCTAAAAAAACGTCGTGAAGTCGCTGATGTACTTTTTATCCACCAGTTACTGACTGGAAATATCGACTGCTCGACAATAACGCAAAATATTGCATTCACTCCCAATCCCCGTAATCTAAGATCTGTCCCACTCTTCCTGATCCGAACTCACCGCACCAACTACGGTCACTTTGAACCCATATCCAGAATGTTGCGTATAACGAACAACTACGCCGAAGTCTTTGACCTAAATAGCAGCAAACAAGAAATAAAAACAGCGCTGCTCATTATGCCACTCCCTTAACATCTCCCCCGTCCACCATTTCTCCTCGCCCCATTAGGTTAAGTATATCTTTGTTAGTTTTTAAGTCTAGTTTTAAGTTTGGCTTGTTAATAAGCTTAGTAAAGTTGTCCGGGGTAGACCCGGGCCAATAATAATAATAACATAGTCAAAAGGCGTCAAATCGCACGATCTAGCCAGCCAATTCACCGGTCCAAGACGAGAGAGAAATTGCTCACCGAACTCATTTCTAAATTGTCCACCGATTCGCGTGTTGTGTGGCATGTAGCGCCCTCTTGCTGGAACCACATATGGACCAGGTTTACTCGTACATTTTGGGCAAAAAAATAAAAAAATAAAAAAAGCTTAGTCGCTGGAGACAATTTTTCGATAAAAAAGCGAATCTTCCTCCAATTTTTCTAAGGCCCACTCATCATACGAGCTGTATTTTGTAAGGTTTTAGACCAAGGGCCTTGCGTAAAATCCTCCACGTAGTCGTGTATCACAATCCCAATTGCTGCGAACGGCGACGAATGGGTAAATCACGGTCTTCATTAACACTGGCGGTTAAGGCAGCAATATTTTCCCCTGTACGCACTCTACGCTAACGGGCAGGTCGCTTGATATCCAACAGTATGAAATTGGTTTCGAAATTTGGTCACTATGGCTTGAATTGCTTGCTCAGTAGGTCGATTATGACGACCCTAAAATGGTCGAAATGGACGAAAAATATTTTTCAAAGACCACGAATTTTGATAATAAAATTCAATAATTTGTAAGCGTTTATTGGGTGGTAAGTATTTCCATGATGAAATAGCAATGCTAACTGAGCATGTTTGACTTTGGCACATGTGACTAACCACGTGTGAGCTGTCAAAAATAGAACACTGAAAAACCAAACAGCAAAAAAATCACCTTTAATAAGAGCAGAGCCCCAGCTATTTACATTTAATAGTTCTTCTACTCTTCAGTCTATAATTACAAACACTTATATTTTTCCGTTTCAAATTCAACATTTGGTGCAATTCATAGCAGCGGTCTGGGCCAATACGCACAAGTTTACGGGTTTTTTACATTCAAAGCGCATTTACTAAATTTTTAGAGCAATGTTCTCCAGAAATAATGAAGAATACTAAGGCTTGAAATCATATTAATATGACTATCCTAATGTAAAGGCTGCTTATACATATGCATGTTCACAAGGATTTCTCTTGAGATTTGAGGATGATAACAGAAAATACCACACACATATGGTTACCATTCTACTGCAAATTCATCGCCGCTAAGTATTCGTACGTAACATGAATTCATTCATTTTGGCTTTAGATCATAATCATGAATATTCTGCTTCTATGTGTATATCAAGCATGAATGAAAGGGGTTAGGGCACGAGTTATATATTTGGTGTTATTCCGGGTAACGCATTTTAGCACTTAGACCAACATCCCGATCTGTCAAATAAACAATAAAGAAAACAGTCCTGCAGTTCCATCTTGACGTAATCCTACTGGAAGTTAAAATTGAGCATCATAAATCGGAAACGGCACGAATATGTCCACGTACTATAGATGCCTTGCAAACATGCCTAAGGACTTAATGTGCTTTTGCACTACACATTATTGTTTCATGTTGTGTGGTAAAACTAGGATCAAGGGACTGGCGAGCAAAGTCGTCTGCCTCTACTTACCTCTAGCTACAACTACGTAAAAGTACAAGCAATTCATTTACTCGTACACATAACAACTTTTTCTCAATAAAAAAATAGAAAGACTATTTCCAACTAGTGATGGACCGACAATACCTTTATAGCCAACTATGCAATATGTTATTCACTGACAACTCGTTGAACTGCTTGAAAGTGTTTGGCGTAAAAGAAAAGGAAGTAAGAGTAAACAACTGTAAACAACTCTGTTTCAATACCACATTCAAAAACAAACATACAAATGTGCATTGATAGCCAAATCAACTGAAATCAAATCCATTATAAATCCTATAAAAAAGAAATTAACAAAGACAGCAGTGAGTTTAACATACGAGTATGTATTTATTTTCTATGTAAATCAGATATGGTTCAGAAGTATTATTATTTTAGTTTAGTTTATTATTATTAATATTGAATTCATTGTTCACATAAGACTTGTGTACAAAACACATCTTTTAAAAAATAGAACAAGCTTTTGTACATTACTTTAATTTGAGTTTAGTTTAAGGAGTTAAGTTTAAATAAAAGAAAGAGATAAGGAAAAGAAAGTACTAAGAAAAAGAAACATAAGGAAAGAAGAGATAGGAAAGTAGGCAACTCTATTAGGAATTATTAGCATAATGAAGAAACAATTTTTTCTTAAAGGCGGTTCAGTTCGTCGTGCGCTTTATATCTACGGGTAAACTATTCCAAAGGCGAATCGAGTTAACAAAAAATTGTCTAGATGTATTAACATATTTGCATCTTGGAATGATCAATTGCAACATTCTAACATTTTGCGGAAAATTAATTTTTTCAAATAAATATTCCGGTTGTTTTGTTGTTAAAAATTTTGTGTAGTGATAGTACAGTTCGATATTTCATCAATTCGTCGATTGACAAGCCTACAATCTGATGGGAGTAGAAAGAGATATGTTCATATCTTCCTATGCCGAATATGTATCTCGCACAGCTATTATAGGCAACATTCAGCTTTCGCCGAGATTCATAATCCATGTCGGAGTATATTTCACACCCATATAATAGAATAGGCAGGATGTATGATTTTACAAGCTTTAACTTAACTTTGGTGGGAAGATAGTTGGTGGTTGGGCTAAGTCCTCTAAGGGCTCCATAAACTTTCGATGCAGTTTTTGTAATATTAGTCCTCCAGGTAAATTGTTTGCTCATGTAAACCCCAAGATTTTTTAATGCTTCAACATATTCAATTGGAGTTCGATTAATATAAAGAAGAGGAATGTCTACTTTGACTCGGTTAGCATTAATGATCATTGCTTTAGTCTTTGTTGGATTAAGACTGAGTTTATTTTCAAATGACCACTTACAAATTGTTGCTAATTAGTCGTTTAGATTAGTTATCGCTTGCTTAATTTGGGATTTGGGAAAAACAGAATAAATCTGCACATCATCTGCATATATATGACGTTTACAATTCACAAGACGCACGGCTAAGTCGATTATATAACATATAAAGAGTAGGGGTCCTAAAACGGATCCTTGGGGAACACCTGATGGAACAAAAAGACAAGATGAGCTCTTTTTCTCATGGCACACATACTGTGACCGATTACTTAGATATGACGACACCAAATTACATAGAGACCGGTCGAACAAGAATTGGGTCCGAAATTTCATGACTAGTATTTTATGATTAACACAATCAAATGCCTTAGAAAAGTCTAAAAACACAATTAGTGCTAACATTTTGTGGTCTAAGCCCTCACGCATATCTTCGCAAACCTTAAGTAAAGCTGTGGTGCAATTATGCTTAGCACGGAAACCCGACTAACAGTTTGTAATAAGCTGTTTATCGTTTAAATAATGTTTGACTTGTTTACTAACGATAGTCTCAAAGACTTTGCTCAGAAATGGAAGTATGGCAATGGGTCGATATTCAGTTTCTGGGCGCGATGCAGATTTCGGAATTGGCACCACTTTAGCAATTTTCCAACTTTCAGGGAAGATTGAAGTTGTGAGTATTGAATTAAAAATATGGGTTATATGACTGGAAGTAGGATTTTTATGAACTTGGGAACGATATTATCCCATCCGATTGCGTTAGATGTAATGTCAAGGATCGTTTTACCAACACTGATTCCGTCGGTACATTGTAGGGAGAAAGTGTCGTCGCTACTGCATTGCGGTTCAGATATATTTGTTGGGTTATGTATATCATATGCAGAAACAAATTTAGCATTGAGTTCGTCTAAGTTGATGAGGCTTGGAAGGGCTGACTTTTCAGAAGTCAAACCGAGTGAGCGCACAGTCTTCCAAAAGTCGGTGTTTGAGCTAATTACATTGAACTTGTTTGCATAAAATGACCTTTTATTAGATCTGATTAATGAGGTTACCGCATTACGAACAACTTTGAACTCTGTGTAACACATTTTTTTGCAGAAAAAGTTAAACATCCGTTAGGCCCCATCAAGTGAAAAGCACTTCCTTCGAAAAACAATTTTAAATATAATAAATCTAAAATTATTATAACTGGGTCAAATCAGGAACACAAACAGAACGTCAAACTCCCAATTGGTGCCATAACTCCACAGACGTAATTCAACCTACGCATTTGGGGAAGAATATATGTATATTAGGGTGGAAAAACGTTTAATTTTTTTTATATCTATCAGACTCTAACCAAGGATATCTAATATAAAAAAGGCTTGATTCAACAACTTTTCTAAATGTGAGACATGGTTAACTCCCCTAACCACAAATTATAACAAATTATGCAAAAACAAAACGGCGACGTACATATACGCTCCAGTTATAAGAAACTTCAGGTCCTCAGTAGCCAGAGTAACACCACAACTACGAGGTGGTCAAGATACAAGTTTCTTTTAAAAAATAAAACCAAATGAACAAAAATCAATTATTTTCGGTATGTTATGGTTTTATTAGTAAGAGCTAACTTCCCATTAGTTGTGGAATATGATTTCATTCATATAGCTGTCTTGACTCGTAGTAGTGCATCCTGTTAATCCAATTGTCCGAGACTTCTTGACAAATGTCAAGAGGATTGTCCGCATAACATCTATCTTTAAGGGCACTCTAAAAACAAAGTCAAGATTTCGAGCGAGAAAGAGTTGTCAGCGTAAAAATAACAAATAGTATGATTCAAAAAGAATCTTGTATTTGGACCACCCGTTAAGTGGCGGACTGAAGGAAAAGAAGATCTCAACAAATTCGCAACTGAAACGTATTTAAACAAGTAAGAAGGCTAGTTAGATTAGGTTCACATCGGTCCATAGATCAATTTTATTAAGCAAGTATAAGTAGATGAAAAAGTAGATATGCCTCCCTTTATAAGCCGTATGGGTATGTTAAGCTCATTAAATTCTGATATTAACTGCATAACTAATTGGAGAGTAGAATTTAATGCTTCCCAAACTGCTGACGTTAAAGCGAAATTTAAGCACCCAGCCATTATCCATGAATGGCACTTGCATCGTCTAAACTGATAAACTTTCTATTCTCGGTATGTGTGTCAGACAACTTACATATTCGATGTCGTTCAAAATGCTGCGAAATGTCTAGGTTTCCTCAAGCGATGTAAGAAATACTTCACCCCCTCTGATCTGGCCTCAATACATAAGGCATTTATCCGCCCGAAATTGGAGTACAATGTCCACATCTGGTCGGGTGCTCCCCAAAACATCTCTGCACCTGCTAGATAGGATTCAAACCCGTGCGATAAAACTCATAGGTGATACTAATATCACACAAACAATGGACAACCTCGAACACCGACGTAATCTCATTCTGTTTCATCGCTATTTCTACTAGAGCCAACGATTTCACGTGAAAGCGGGTTCACGTGATGCTGAAAATGATGGAACGTACGAATCAAACAGTCCTCCAACGGAAACCCAACCGTCAACATCTACTGCACACAGAAACAAATTTCCAAGGCTTTCGATTAGATCGCAGTGTTTCCCAGAAAAAATGGAAGAAATCCACCAGCACTGGCAAATATGATAGCAGTGAATCAAATGCCAATATCTTATTGTTCCAGCGAGGGTTTCCGTCAATTTATGGCTGTTGTTGAGCCAAATTATAAGCCTTTGAAAGAAGAAGCAATTAAAAAGCGGCTTCAGGCCTTGAGACAGCAAAAAGAAAACCTAATTAAGGAGAAATTAGAAAAGGCTTGTAAAGTATCATGCACATCTGATTGTTCGACCTCCGCGGTACATGACTCCTACATGACTATGACAGTGCACTTTATAGATGAAGACTGGATTCAACATTCGTACACTCTTAACAGAAATGAAGTAGATGTACGTCATACTGCTGAAAATCTCCTTCAAAATATGAAAAATACGTTAAGTAAATGGGGTATAGATAAAAAAGTAATGGCTGTTGTCACCGATAATGCTGCTAACATCGTGAGGGCAGTTGAAATGCATACTCAAGCAAACTTTTTGGACATTTTAAGCATTCTAGTGTAACTAAATATGCTTTAGAAGAGAAGCAGAAGCAATTGTCTTTGCCAGTTCAATCTTTATTACAAGCGAACAACACAAGATGGAATTTAATTTACTTTATGCTGCAGCGACTGATACAAAACCGAAGCCCAATCACCAACGTATTAGCACATCGAACTGTTACTTCATTTGCATCGGCCATAAAATTGGAAATATCCGACATTGATGAAACAACTTGCAGAAGTACTCAACCCGATGCAAGTTCTCAGCAGCGTGTTAAGCAGGGAGGGCTCACCAACATCTATGATTCGACCAGTTGCGCATAAGCTACTACAAATGCATATGGAAGAATCCGATGCTGATTCCGAAATGATAAAACAAATCAAAAATTTATTTTCTTCCGAGTTACGTAAACGGTTAGACCTACAGTTAAGTGAAATACCTGAAACGATATCATCAAGACAAATTGCTTCTCTACCAGATCCACGCTACAAAGATCTGCAGCATGAATGCTATTCTGTTCGAGGTGCAATAAAAGATAAGTTGAAACAACTTCTTTAATAAAATTTTCCTCAAGCACAGCTTCAAGATTCTAGCCAAACAGAAAACAATGACGGTACAGAAAAGGAGTTGGAATTTATTTACTGAGAAACTAGAGTCAACCCAGCAAATTTTGAAAAGCAGCTCCAATCATAGTTAGAAGAGCCTCAGCTATGATTTACGTTTAACCCGTTTACGTATTTTAACATCAAAGATTAGCCTAAGGCACACTAACATCTAATGAGACTGCATGAGTGAACGTATTTCCACGTCTGCAGACGTGGTATGGTAAAACAAAGGGCGGCTGTATGTAAAATACATATATTCATATAATCACCCATGCGAGCGCCATAAGGATAAAAGTACAGCACCATTGAAATACGTTCATCCCCACTGAATACACTACCCCGCCGGACACTTCTTCTGCAGAGCGAAGGAGTTATCTCGCGACAAATAAAAATATTCGTGCCAGACCTCGACAGTTTTTTGTGACGAGAAATATGATACTTTTCAGAAACATCGCAAGTTGGAAAGTCGTCATCCTGACAAGCAAAATTTCCGTTACCCCAACGTGTACAATCTGTATAATATGCGTTTAAGAAACTCTACCTCGATATGTCGGAAATAGGGACCGTTAGTTGAATTTGCAAACAAAGGGTACTCCTCCGAGTAGATGGACTAAAATGAGACTGAGACGGTTAACATTTTTGGCGAGCATGGGACAAACCTTCTCATCGAGATATTACAGTTCGGGCGCGGAAAACAATTTCTGCTGTAACTGCTGCGTACAAACTGAATTTTTATATCTGATGAGACATACTCGTATTTTGACCTAAACAGTAATGTCAACAAACAAAATTGTCGAAGATGGAGTTATAAAAAGCCAGAGATGCTCCATTAGATGGAGTTTCATCCAGCTTGAGTTAGAACGTTGTGTGCAATTGCATCAATCTCCATTATCATGTCTTACTTTTTCGAAGACAACAATTACACTATACTGTCAATATACGAATATATACTGAAAGTGTTTTTCTTGCCATATCTAAGCCGGAAAAGAATTCCTTTCAAATCTGTGTTCTTTCAGCAAG
Source organism: Volucella bombylans (assembly GCA_949129095.1). NCBI lineage: Eukaryota > Metazoa > Arthropoda > Insecta > Diptera > Syrphidae > Volucella > Volucella bombylans. The sequence continues at coordinate 158,711,769 of OX422143.1, forward strand.
ATGGTACCACTTCTCTAAAAAATCCTAATAAAAATGGATTATCTTCCAAATGAACTAACTCACAATAAATAACAAATTAAAAAAGAAACTTGTTTCAGTTTCAGTCACCTTGTATTAAAGCAGCACATTGACGGCTCCAGAACGACTTATTTCCCTTTCGCCGATGATTGTGCTAAATAACTTTGAGTATATTTGTATAAAGATGATATTTGGATAGTCAGTTAGAGTAGCTTAAAGGTTTGGTATAGATGATGTTACGAAAGTTACGAATGTCAGCGTAATCTAAAAGAATTGCGAACACTGGCGGGTTTCCACATTAAGAAGCCAATGCTGGAGAAAATTCATTTAATGAAGCACATATGAATGCTCAAGTTCCAGTAGAAGTTCAAAAGTCCGACAAGATTACAGAATTTATTCATAAACCATTCCGGGACTAGTTAAAAAAACAAAAAAAAAAAAACTAGTAAGAACAACATTTTTTATTTCTTTTTCAACACTATACCCTGCAATTTCTATACAAATTTATGGCCGGTTGTAGAGCCTCCAGATACCTTCTTCCATAATGTTTAGCAGTGCCTCCTTCTTTGTTTTGTTGAATTTGTTGAATAGACTATACGTGATCAAAACATTCTCCTTTCACGGCATTCTTCGCTAAAGGGGTAGAAAAAAGTCGGTCGGGGCCAGATCCGTCATGTATGGTAGGTGAATGATCACAAAAACTGACTGTTTGCCAAAAACTGGGTTGCCAATAATGACAAATGAGCAGGCGCACGCGCTGTATCTGTTTCAAAAGTCGATCAAGTACATTTTTATTAAATACTGCGAAGACTGTTTGGCGGAGGACGAATTCGTTGTGAATACCACAGAAACCAAAAAATAAATCAGCATCGTATTCACTTTTGATTTTGGGAAGCGAACTTTAACTGGACGGCTTTCTATGAGACTGCGACATTTTGCGGTTTGACGCTTTGTAGAGAATCGTACTGGAAATGATGGAAAGAATTTTGCTCTTAATCAACTCATTCAAAAAAATTTTTACTTTGTTTCTAGTTCTATGCCTCCCTTTATAAGCCGTATGGGTATGTTAAGCTCATTAAATTCTGATATTAACTGCATAACTAATTGGAGAGTAGAATTTAATGCTTCCCAAACTGCTGACGTTAAAGCGAAATTTAAGCACCCAGCCATTATCCATGAATGGCACTTGCATCGTCTAAACTGATAAACTTTCTATTCTCGGTATGTGTGTCAGACAACTTACATATTCGATGTCGTTCAAAATGCTGCGAAATGTCTAGGTTTCCTCAAGCGATGTAAGAAATACTTCACCCCCTCTGATCTGGCCTCAATACATAAGGCATTTATCCGCCCGAAATTGGAGTACAATGTCCACATCTGGTCGGGTGCTCCCCAAAACATCTCTGCACCTGCTAGATAGGATTCAAACCCGTGCGATAAAACTCATAGGTGATACTAATATCACACAAACAATGGACAACCTCGAACACCGACGTAATCTCATTCTGTTTCATCGCTATTTCTACTAGAGCCAACGATTTCACGTGAAAGCGGGTTCACGTGATGCTGAAAATGATGGAACGTACGAATCAAACAGTCCTCCAACGGAAACCCAACCGTCAACATCTACTGCACACAGAAACAAATTTCCAAGGCTTTCGATTAGATCGCAGTGTTTCCCAGAAAAAATGGAAGAAATCCACCAGCACTGGCAAATATGATAGCAGTGAATCAAATGCCAATATCTTATTGTTCCAGCGAGGGTTTCCGTCAATTTATGGCTGTTGTTGAGCCAAATTATAAGCCTTTGAAAGAAGAAGCAATTAAAAAGCGGCTTCAGGCCTTGAGACAGCAAAAAGAAAACCTAATTAAGGAGAAATTAGAAAAGGCTTGTAAAGTATCATGCACATCTGATTGTTCGACCTCCGCGGTACATGACTCCTACATGACTATGACAGTGCACTTTATAGATGAAGACTGGATTCAACATTCGTACACTCTTAACAGAAATGAAGTAGATGTACGTCATACTGCTGAAAATCTCCTTCAAAATATGAAAAATACGTTAAGTAAATGGGGTATAGATAAAAAAGTAATGGCTGTTGTCACCGATAATGCTGCTAACATCGTGAGGGCAGTTGAAATGCATACTCAAGCAAACTTTTTGGACATTTTAAGCATTCTAGTGTAACTAAATATGCTTTAGAAGAGAAGCAGAAGCAATTGTCTTTGCCAGTTCAATCTTTATTACAAGCGAACAACACAAGATGGAATTTAATTTACTTTATGCTGCAGCGACTGATACAAAACCGAAGCCCAATCACCAACGTATTAGCACATCGAACTGTTACTTCATTTGCATCGGCCATAAAATTGGAAATATCCGACATTGATGAAACAACTTGCAGAAGTACTCAACCCGATGCAAGTTCTCAGCAGCGTGTTAAGCAGGGAGGGCTCACCAACATCTATGATTCGACCAGTTGCGCATAAGCTACTACAAATGCATATGGAAGAATCCGATGCTGATTCCGAAATGATAAAACAAATCAAAAATTTATTTTCTTCCGAGTTACGTAAACGGTTAGACCTACAGTTAAGTGAAATACCTGAAACGATATCATCAAGACAAATTGCTTCTCTACCAGATCCACGCTACAAAGATCTGCAGCATGAATGCTATTCTGTTCGAGGTGCAATAAAAGATAAGTTGAAACAACTTCTTTAATAAAATTTTCCTCAAGCACAGCTTCAAGATTCTAGCCAAACAGAAAACAATGACGATACAGAAAAGGAGTTGGAATTTATTTACTGAGAAACTAGAGTCAACCCAGCAAATTTTGAAAAGCAGCTCCAATCATAGTTAGAAGAGCCTCAGCTATGATTTACGTTTAACCCGTTTGAATGGTGGAAACACAAAGCAGTAAAATATCCCGCTAATGCATTCTTAGCAAAACAATATTTGTGCATACCAGCAACTTCTGTCAGCTCAGAACGTTGTTTTTCTACAGCCGGAAACATTGTTACAAGTAAAAGAACTTCTTTGCTTCCAGAAAATGTTGATATGCTAGTTTTTCTTTATCAAAATCGTAATACTTTGTAACAAAAATATTTAAATTCAATAAGATAAACGATTGTTTTTTTTTCTTTTGAATTTATTTCTGATGGCCTTATACGAGTATGTTTCTTCATATTGTATTGTTCATTTCATGCGATTCACGTCATTTTACGTGAAATTTTCATTCACGTGAATATTAAATCACGTGATAACGTGAACACGTTATTCACCTTATTCACGTGAATGATCTGAAGCTCTAATTTCCACCACCAGTGCTCCATAGAAATCGCCAGTAGCATTCCGCCCCTTCAAACAAACAATGTACATCGGTACCTCTCTTTTCCTCCTTAAATTTCCTTCGCCCGCGCTGTGTGCAAACATTTTAAGGGTACTTACTCGTAAATCCCTTGAGCGCGCGCAAATTAAAATTATAAAAAAAAAACTATTTTCGATCTTTAAAGTGGTACCGAAGCTTCGGGACACAAACTGCTACAAACCGCAAATGTGGCAGGAAGTGGCGATGGTTTTGACTTTCAGTGCAATATGAGATTTCGTTTGGGTAGAACTAGCACACAATGAAATAAAGTGCACAGTCCTTTTGAAAGACTTTTTGGAAATTGACAACTTTCATTTAACTGCGCTACCATATGTATACTACGAGTATATTGCTTAATCCGAAATAGATTGGCGTTACTTACCTTAAGTTTAAACATACGAGTGCTTGGTTCATATTTGTGCCATACATTTTATGTGAAGCGCATGGCCGTGTTTCGTATAATACAATTGTGCCTTAATAATGCGCTTCAATAGGAGTAATTAAATATTTAATATTTTTCCTACGAGCCAATTTTCAACATCTGAGATTTGATTATGAAGCTAAAATCAGATATCGAACAGGAAAATAAATTGTCTAGTGTTGTGATACTAAAAAGCAGTAGTTTAGCTATGCCTAACTAACTTTGAAAAGCTTCCTCTCATGGAATAAAAGAATAAAAGAACTATTTTACATTACTTTGTAAAATTAAGTCAGTAGTTAATTTTTTGACTTTTATAAGCCGTACATAAAACATGGACACATCTCAAAAAATCATTTAACCACTTTTCTATACAATGCCTAATTCATTCGAAAAAAGAAGGACAAACAAAAACTTATATTTATTTTTAGATACTCGTGAGACTAAATACGCTTAGCAACGACATAAAAAAATAACAATCTAATTATAACGCTTTTCTGCTTGAAAATGTACGGAGCTAAGTGATTTTAGCACTGAAAAGTATCGTTTACACTGTGCATTAGATAGTCTATAATAGCCTGAAAGAGCGCAGATCAGCCGATTTGCGAAAACCTGAATTTAGTTTATAATTAAGCTCAATGAGAAGTATTTATACCCAAACTATGGGTAGAAGTTCTGAATTTCCCTTTCAGAGTTACGAGTACATATTATTATTCTTGCTGGGATAAAAAAAAATCTTCCAATTCCCATCTGCGTATCCTGTACATAATCATGAAAGCAGTATAAAGGAAACATTTATTTTAAGGTTATATACACAAACTGTAAATATTGCAGTCGGCGCAAAAGAAAAAAAGCTTCACAGATCAATCATCGTCTGGTCGAAATCTACGAGCTACGTACCGCAATAAAAAAATAGTATAAAGATGAATCGGAAAACGGTCTGATGAACTTTGGTAAAAAAATCTAAGCAACAAGTAAGCGTTTCCTTTTTTTTATGTATGAGAGGTCTTTCTTTCCTTTTTTGTTTAGAGAAAAAAAAGCAGAATCTTTTGATATAATGTAGCACCTATTGTTGTCTACAGACACACCATAAGAAAACCTATTAAAATCATTTTACTTTTTAATCGAATTATATTTTAACGTCAGACTTTGCGCAGTAAAACTCATTCATCAAACCATCGCCTATTTATACGATTTCCAAAAATAATAAATTGTTATTTCGATTTATGTTATTTTAGCGAAGGTTTTTATCTATTATTGCACGCGAATTTGATGATTCCATTTCTGTAGTTTTTTTCACTATGCGTTTCACAAATTTGAATGTTAATTTTCTTACATACGAGTATGTTTATTTCTTGTATTTCAGTGTCATATCTTCCGTCAGATCTGTCAGATCTTCCGTATATCATTTAAGTTATCTCATATCAGATATTATTTACAATGGCACTTCAACCTTAGCACTTACAGATTATTTCATGTAGACACCTACAAGCAAAGGCTTAGAGTCTTCAACGTGATAAATTCACTTTCGCCCCCGGGTAGTACTTAAAAAACTTTAAATACACAAAACCCCTGGTCGTGTAAAAATAATGGAATGGGGTCGTCGTTTCAATAAGGACGACAAGTTAACACCATGGGAAATATTTAAGATGTCATTCCCATGATTCTTGTCAACCTTAGCTCAACAAATTTGTCGCGGCCAATGGAGAAAATTTTGAAATTTTTAGAAAAATAGGAAAAGAAGGTGATCAGATATTCTTACGACTTGGCAGTGATTGTCAGTTAACAACAATATTATAAGAACATAATATGTACGAGTAAACGAAGTTACATGAAAACGGCGAAATCAAGGAGCTGTCCCAACTAATTGACGTCGAGTATATCTGATAGCTCAGTCCCACTCTTCGGCTCTCTTTGCGAGTAAATCCATAATGATCTCCAATAATTCCATTCAATTATTCGTGACAAAATTCTCATTTGTTTGAATTGGCTTTCAGATTCACCTTCCTGCTCTGCAACTATACAAGGAGTGTGCCAAGGCCCAAGTACTTTTTTCTATGTCTCAAAAATAAAATTCCATATAACTTTCTGCTTTTCTGGCATATGCTTCAGATTTAATTAAATAATTTATGCTATAAAAAAAATAACCGATATCTTTCAAAATTCGATATATCGATACACATATATATATTTTCGATATGATATATCTTAATCAATCATGATTAAATTTCTGGACAACAACGAAAAGATTCTTAATATCGTCGCCGATTTGAAGATTAAAGGATGTCTGAGCTTTTGAATTGAGAAAAGAAGCAAAAAGATCCACGGTAAACTATAGTTTTGTTTAACCTAACGAACAGTATTCAGATGCACATAGAATTACTTTTACCACCGCTTTGGGTGCTTGGGTTCATCAAATATGAGTTTTACGAAGAGAGATAATAAATGATTGTGACTTATAGGGATGACAAAACAAATGCAGTCTTGCAAAGGGGGACAAAACGTGTCGTCTCTAAAATTAAGAGGGTTCTAACTTTACGTCAGTAAAACTCCAACCGAAAAACAAAGCCGTTTCATGAGCCAACAGAAGATGGATACTTTATGATACATGCTTACCATCTAGGCTTACCGACCAAATTGGATGTGATAAAAATTAAGGAAGTCCTATTAATCTGTAGAATGAGCATAAGTAGTGTAGCTCTTTCTGGGTACCGTCATTCAAATGGATCTACATTCAATCGTATACTCTTATATAGTACGAATATTTTGTGATGGTAGTCGGTATACATATTCAGATTTTGTTATAAATAAAATAAATAACCCTAACAGCCTGTCGTTGCTTTTAAAATGCATATCAATATTTTTTAACATTCTTTCCTCCTTTTTTTAATACAAAATATTATATAACGACAATATAAAACCAAGTAGATGTTCAGATTTCATTAGGTACTGTGTGGGTATTTTTTGTGAATTTTCTTATGTAGAAATATGGTATACAAGAATATTTTTTTATTTTGAATTGATTTGCATGATTTCTGAAATAAAACGAATAGATTGGAAGATAATTCATGCATGGGTTTTATTTTTAAGATGTGTGTCGTAGAAAGGATAAGGTTATCCTTGCATTTTTAGATTAGCACACCGTTATTTGTGTTTATGGTAACGGAGCCATAGACAAATAGGAAAATATTTTTTATTACACATTCGTGATTTTATGACTGTAAGAATAAATGGCACAATGCGACATAAGGATGCGAATGAGTCATTATTCCCCAACGCATACCATTCAAAATTTTAGCCTTGTCTTTTAAAACCAATGGTCGCGCTTCTGAACAGTTTTTTTTTTCTCGTTGCAACTTTTTCAACGCAAAAATTTCTGCTATGTTTAAAATTGCAATACCCAATACTCCGATGTCAAATTCTAATGATTACCTTTGAAGTATTTAATGGTATCACAATAATAATATCAACTTTTGAGCTGGCGAATCGGTGCCAGAGGTTTTTCGTAAATCTCGCTATTTTACGAACGCAAATTTGGCTTATTTACACTTGGTTTTGCGATTAAGCTAACAGATATACAGTTGGAAAGCGTTGAACGAGCTACAAAATCGTGCGGTTTGTTATTCAAGATGGCACCCAATTACTCAGTTTCGTTGAAAAAGCGAGTGGTAATGCCTTATAGCATTATAGAAGAGGAGACAGAAATCCGCCTGCGAAAAGTTCCGTTTTTATACCCGTCATCAATCAGCACCAGCAATCAGAGTCCTATTCACCAACATTGTTCGTAGCTAGTAAAACGCCTACGCTATGCTCTCTGGGTTGGGTTGTCGAAAGCAGGCACTGTCTTCTACTTTTTCGTGTGGAGTGCACTTCAATTCCGCCCAGAAAATTTTAAAGTGCGGTCTGGAAGGATCTTCCTCGTTTGTAGGCATGTGGCGCCTTGGACAGAGGACATTTTCAGGTTTATTCTCTCCATGTCATTCAAAACTAGGTCTGAAGCTCTTAGCGAGCTTCATATCGTATTTTTCGATTATCAGTACAAAGGCTGCTATTCACCATGGGTGATATTCCCGAAAATAGTGAATCTTAACCCGAAACGTTCAATGCCTTCGAACATGTTGCCCACATTCCATCTTGAACATTTGCACAGTGAACAATTCTTTTGTTACTAAAAAACTTGAATATGTTCTCGTGAGCAGAAGTTATTGTTAAATGTCGTCAGCGTCACAAGCCTTTCTACGAAACACTAACCCGCGCATACCTGTTTAGCTTTCGGCGTTTGGCTTGCTTTATTTTTCCAGAATATACGCCTGAATTTTTCGTATTGGGCTATACACATTAATAGACCTACTCTTGATGCAGAGAAAACTGATTTAGCGGTGTTGCATTTTGAACATGAGATGCAAAATGCATCGCTTCAGAAATGTTTCTGCAGGTTTTCATCAAAAAGATGCGACTTTTTAAATGTCTTTCTGGAGCAGATAGTTAAGAAATCAACGAATTATCTTCATGCAACTAGCTGCAGATAGGACACAGATGCTTTAATTGCAATTAGGAAAAGGGGGAAATGAATTATTGTAGTTTTAAAGTGAATGAGGACTTTTAACAAACAAACACCGTATAGGATTTAACGTCGCTATAGATAACAGTAATTTTGAAGGAGTTTCTGCTTCTTCAAGTGATGATTCTGTAAATTTCTGATTTCGAACTAATCTTGAAGTCCCGGCCGAGGTTCATACAAATTGTACTAACCGAATATCGCTTATAACGAACATTTTTAAATAGAAAATTTAAAAAATCGATTGCTTATAACGAATATTAAAAAAAAAATTAAGTAGACATTGCAAATTTCGTGCATTTAAAATGATAAATTCTAGGGATTTTCCTTTTTTTTCGCATTTCGCATTCTGTTTTTGAGAGGAACTGGAATTGTAATTTTTTATATCAAGAAAGGTTAAAAGTGTCAGTTTTTTTGAAAAAGAGTTCAAAACGTAGAGATTTTACAATCGAAGAAAAATCTACAATAATTTCAAGGCTCGAAGCTGGTTATTCCAATAAAAGTTTGGCAGCAGAGTTTTCAGTACCGGCTTCAACAATCTCTACCATTTTCAAAGACCTAGATACGAGTAAAACTAAGTAGAATTTTGAAGAATCCAACTTGAAAATAAAGAAAGTTCGATGCAGTTAACATCTCGACATAGAGGCTACTTTGCTAAGCTGGTTCAAAGCCCAAAGAAGCTCTATTAAGAGGACCAATTCTACAAACTAAGGCAGAAGACTTTGCAATAGGACTGGGAAAGAATTACTTCACCTGCTCAACAGCCTGGATTCAACGATTTCGGCAAAGACATACTATAACATCGTTAGTGCAATGGTAAGCGGTGAACATTCTACAGAAATTGTGGATGATTGGTTGCTAGGTGTTTGGCCAAAGCTATTCGGATGTTAAATCTTCAACATCGATGAAACAGGTTTTTTCTAAAAAATTACACCTAATAAAACCTTGAAATTCAAAGGTGAAAAATGCGTTGGAGGTAAAATATCAAATATAGTAGGAGCTAATATGACCGGAACTGCTAAACAATGTTGGTTATTGGAAAATCAAAAAATCGCGAGGTGCTTTAAAAGGGTCAAGAAACTTCCATCATTGCATGAGTTCAATAAACGAGCCTGGATGACATCAGATATATTCGAAAAACATTTAAGAAATTGGGACAGACAGTTGACAACACGAAAGGAAATAATTCTGTCGTTAGTGGACAATTGTCCTGCACATCCAAAGATCGATGGTCTTACTTCTATGAAGCTTGTGTTTTTGCCGCCTGATACAACTTCTGTGTTACAACCAATAGATCAGGGTATAATCAGATCACTAAAAGAGCATTACAGAAAGCTGCAAGCACTAAACATAATTCGTAACATCAAGAAACAAGATGGACCACATGTAATGAGTTTGTTGGATGCCATTCTACTGATTTCCAGAGCTTGGGAGAGGGTGTCTATGGCAACTATAAAAAATTGTTTTAAACATTGTGGATTTATCCCATAAGAACCTGATACTCGTAATTCAATCGAAACTGAGTTCAAAGAAGAAGACAATTGGCCTTTGAGGCACTTGATTAAACATATTTAGTCATATGATAACGTATTTGATTCATAAAGTTTTGAAGATTTGGTTAATGTGGACAACAACATTGTGACTGCAGAGTTATTAACCGACGAACAAATCATTGATTCTGTTCACAATGAAAATGTGGAGTGAGAATGAAGAAGGTAAGAAGAGTTTTTAGTCTTGCTTCTCTGACAGTATGAAAACATTTTGCAACATTTTTACTTGTAGAAACTGAAATAATTGCAGTGAAAATTGAAGATGCACTTCAGGCTGTCAATACCTTGAAATCGTTTGTTTTGTTGACTGATACTTTTGACCAAGCTTGTGAAGAATTTTCGACCAAAATGGAGATGAAAATAGAAGGAGAGTTCATAAAACAAAAATGTAGACAGCAGAAAATCACAGATTACTTTTTACCCCAATCATAAATAAGTAAAAGTACTAAAAATAAATAATGTGTCCACTTGTAAAATGGAAAATCGGTTATAACGAAACAGCGGATATAACGAACAAATTCACCAGTCCCATCGAGTTTTTGACTATATATATATGTAGTTTGTTCTCTTGTGCTTTTCGATAGACTTCTTTCCTTGTCAATCAGGGTTTCTTTAAGCTGATCGGTTGAAACTCAGTACATCAGCACCGGAATTTTTAACAGATTCTTGACAATGTTGCCATTACTTTTCTGTATTTAATGCTGGCGGCATAAAATCTCTTCAGAGGTTAAGGGATATTTAAAAACAAAAAGCAGACTATTTCGAAGCAACCAAATACATTTAATAAATACGGACTTACTGTGACGACCCATCAACACGAAATAAGGACAACAAACTTCGGATCGTCATATGGAATGTTGGGTTCCTAAATAGACCGCATGTAGCCGAACAGCAAGCTATGGCACGGGCCGGACAGAAAAAGACATATCCAATACAAGTACTATATTGTTGCCGATAGTGCTTATATGAATACGGAAATGTCATCGGACATTTGAACGGGTGCCTTATACAACACATAGTAAGGCTAAAAATTCAAGAGGCGACGTCACCATGTCCTGAATGAAGTTAAAATTGCAATAACTATTTTTGAATTCATCTGCAAAATATGGTCGAACGACAAATGTTTAAGAGGGGAGACCCTATAAACTGCGCAAACTATATGTAGTGTTTTTTTTTCGGGGGTTGTTCTTCGAAATGACAACAATTTTTCCAGCTACAGCCGATTTGACAGCTGATTTGTGCAACGTTTGGTTTGCCATTTTACCATGAATAGACTTATGTCAATTTCGAAAACCTTAGTTCAGTTCGCCAACTTACCGTGTACCACGTCCATTTTACGGGCGTCAAAATCTTCCATCTGAAACAGTTATTCGAAAAACCATCGATCGTTTCTGCACAACACATACTCTAATTAATAATGGGCATTCGCAGGGACATGGTAAAGTGCGCAACGTGCAGTATTGCTGCTGTGGAGGAGCTGTTGGGATGTATGTCCATCCATTATGGAATATTTTGCAGAAAGATCTTGGTATACGAACTTACAAAATCCAGCTCGAGCAAGCATTGAAACCGCTTGATCATCGTGTACGTCGTACTTTCAGTGAATGGGCCGACAAAAAGATTACTCTTGATCCTCAATTTCACCATCAAATTTTGTTCAGTTATGAGGCTCATTTTTGGTTGAATAGCGACGTCGACAAGCAACATTGCTTTATTTATTGTGAAGGAAATCGACAAGCCATTGTTGAGACGCCACACTTGGCATGCCCATTAAGGGGTTGTGGAATCTTTAGTCCATATATTTTAAAAAGTTACGTCAGGCAGAAATTTACAGTCAAAGGAGAATGATATAGAATCATGATTACTGACTTTTTCGTTACCTAATTAAATAGCATCAATGTTACAGTCAATGGAGAGCGCTACAGCACCATGATTACTGACTTTTTCGTTGCCCAATTAAATGGTATTAATGTGAAAGAAAAGTGGTTTCAAGTAGACGGCGCGACGCAAGGTGCTAGACAGCGCGAACCCCAATCAATTTATTAAAGGTAATTGACCTGTTAACTGGCCTTCGAGACCGAGTAGATTTCCACCGTTGTGTTGGGTTGCTTTCGGGATTCATTTTGTGAATTATATATGAAGTCTACGAGGGGTATAAACAAGGGACAATGAACGACTTTGAAACAAGCGTTTGCATCAAGACTCGTTAAGGAAATAATTTGGCGTATAGTCTGCATACATATCAAAAACTCGCTGACAATACATTGAAATGAATGAGCGGTGTACCAGTCGGAAATAGAGATGAAAGTCACAAAAATATGAAAAATATGTGTGCTCATTGATAAACTGATTCAATTTATTCCTGCAGCGAAGATAGAACCTTGTTTGTACAATTGTGTGTTCAATACATCGTAAAGCGACAAGATAACATAATGTATTTAGATAACACTTTGCTGATCGAAATAGACACACGCAGGCAAACATAGATGTGCTTTGTCTAGTCAAATAAAAAAAAAACCGGTATATACAAGACTAAGCGTTATTTTCGTGGATAAAGTGTTGAAAGCATCTATTTCGTGTTGATTGATACTTTGTTATGTGATATATGTGCAACACTGGTAGTTATTTTCAATCAGATGGAAATGCAACGACATTGAAAATTAAAAAAAAAAATATATTTTATTGTAGTAGCTGGTCATCAGTTGGAAAAATACTTGTAACTTTGTGTATCTTACCGTGACAAATTCACATTCGAGGATGGAGGATAAGTTCGAAACCGCCAGAGGTTTTACATTTTGCGCACTATAAGTATTCAGAGACATTCGATCTTGCATCAGATGAAAACTGCTGCAAAACAGAAGATCTTCACGGACGCATTGAGGCAAAAACGTTAGTAAAATTCGGATGTTCTGTGCATCCGACGAAATGTTTTCACGAAAAGGTTTTAATAGACAAAATGTATGTATGTATGTACATGCTCCGTCATCAAAATAAGCGTCAGAACTCTTTCCAAGAGTCATACGTACCCGTTACCTCGCATCAGTAATGGTATGATAGGAAGTGAGCTATGATGGCGTTACTGACCTTCAGTCGGATGTATTGATGAGGTATGATCAGTTATAAGGCGGAAAAGCAAACACTGTTCGCCAAAAGAACATTCTAACAAGATTCTGGGCAAAGCAAAAACCAGTGGTTCAAAGATATCTATCCGAGCTTCATATCACCAAATGATTAGTCAGCTGGGAGTCCATACCTCAACCCTTTGGCTTGCCAGATACGGTCTGTTATAAAAGGCGTATCCAGCCCTACGCGATAACGAAATATGGACCCTCTTACTCAAGCCTTTATTTGAGTAGTGGACAATTTTTCACATAATGGACAGATCATCTCAGGTTGTGCTGAAAGGCAAATTTAGAAAAAAGTACTTTACGATTTGTAAACATTAAATTGCCCAATGGATGAGATCAAAATATTTGAAAAATACTTTGGTATTAACCCTGCAGTAATTTTTCATTGAACGCGCATTTATGAAGAGACTTGGTTTATACAGATGTAAGTGGTAATGTGTTTATGTATCATACATACATACACATGATAGATTCAGTAAAGCATGAGTAGCACTTTGTTCAATTACAGTATCCTTGATGGTCTTTCAAGTAAGTACTTATCGTTGCAGATGCAAACTATGTAGTTGATTCGGGTTCATGCTCAAATATCACTTTGTTAAATCGAAAAGGATATAATTTATGGACTGTCTGTATCCCCATTCTCCTATGAGCACAAGCATCCAATTTTCGAATTGAATCATATCATACAACAATCTCTTAGCCAATAAATCACTTTCCGTCATCATAAATTGTAAAACCCTTGAAAGAACTTCACTTGTTTATATGATACGAATTAGAGTGAAAACTCTGTTGGTTTACTTGTCGATCCCATTATCCATCTTTATAATGGAAGTACTGCCCCTCACCCCCATCGACACCATTTTATTAAGTTTTCCATTTTTTCTTTCACAAGAAATCAACTTTCCTAATAATAACGGAACAACGATGAGAAACTAGTAATAAAAAAATATATTCCATGCGTGGAAAAAAAAAATTACGTCACCTTTGCCCGAATCAGCTGTTCACAATGGACTTTTATAGTCATTTCAAGCGAGCGATTGTTTTTCCAGAGTCTGACTTGCTGCCAGAACTACATTCGCTTTCAGATCTATTATACCAAAGCGAAACTATACGCTCGCTAACGCTAATGTATAATATTTGTATCGTATCTATGTATCTCTCACTATGTATAATCGGACAACTTTCCGGCAAGGCTACCGCGCTGAAAACGAAAGAAAAAAAACAGCAAAAAAATCTCTTAAAAGCCGAAACATTCATTTGTATCTGTTGCAGAGGCAGTAGACTTTTTGACTATTGACATAGAACCTGTTCCTTCTCTCAAAAAAAAAAACCAAAAGCAAGAAAACAAAAAACATAAACAAAAACAAAACATTTTTCTAGATTTATCATCAACACACAGATATAACAGAAAACGAAAAAAAAAAAACATATTTCACCACACTCACACTACTCTTAGGTTATGCCCTAGTACAGGCCATACACAACAGACTGTATGTACACAGAATCTAATTTCATGTAAAAGCACTTTGCACATTTTTATCAAAGAAAACACCGAGCATAGATGGATGACAATCAAATTAGCGAATTTCTCGATAATTTTTATTGTTTAATTTCATTTTTATTTATTTAACATCGCCTTTAACTTTAAATGCAATTCAAAACATTCCACATTCTAGATACACAGACACAATGTAGGTTATACCACGAGCATCTGTTTTGCTTCTTTCTCATAATGTTGTGTTTCCTTTATTTTCCATTGGCAGACATTTCTTTTTGACCACTATTACCTGCGGTAATGTGAAAAATTTTATAAAAAAAAATTATTAAAACAGATTTTATCGAAGTTTTAACAACTTCACATGCCACTAAGCAACACAGATGCACTTTAAACAAACTTCACAAGAGAACCGCCACATACAATCACAATTGTATCTTTAAGATATCATATTTAGATCAAACTCTTGTACATTCATATCGAAAAGAATATATTGTAGATGTGTAATTGGTATTGTATATATGCATGAGCGAGTGTATGTATATAACAATCAACAACACGTGTATTGTATGCTCCTGAGACTGACTGAGAGTTTCATATTATGTATCTCCGCATCCACAAATTTAAAAAACTTAACAAAAAAAATAATAATAACAGCACAATTATTTATTTTTTACTTTGATCTTTCTTTGTGGGATTTCCTTATATCACCTCAACATACTGGCAATAGCAAAATAATAGCAACAACGAAATTCAATTTATTTATTGCATTTCGTTAGCATGATTAGGTGGGTACCCGGACCCGGACACGGACACGGACACACTAAACCTCTTAGACATACTTCAAGCCAGACAAACTTCTATACAATAATAATAATAAAAATATGCAAAAACTGAATATTATGAATAAGTTGAACTTTTACACTACGCCGTAAAGTGCAACGAACAACTTACACCATAGCGCACAGGTTATGAGATACAATTTTGCGTTTTCTTTCACTCTCTTCTTTTTTGGGGCACTACACAGGGAAGATATTCGCGGTTTAGATACGAATACCGTTTGGTTGCCCGTCCAACTTCAACCTCAGGCGACACCAAAAATTCAACTAAACATGTATCTGGGCATTCGGGTGGGAAAAACACGAATTCCTATTTCTTGACGTTCTCAACATAGCGCAGTTGCCAGAGATTCAGATACAATATGTACTCGGCATAGGCAAGTATGGGTTAGGTATTATAGGTATGGTGATGTTGATTATGATGTTGTTTTGATATGTTGAACTATAGGGTATAGTTTTTTGTTGTGTTTGTTGTTGTCATTGGCATGTGTGGTTTTGCTTGCTTGCGAGTGGCGAGAGCGAAACAAAACCTTTTTATGCGTGTGTAGGTTAGTTAGTTAGTTGGACTAGAAGTGCCCGAATCAGAATAACGACAATATTTGAGTAAACGTAGGCAGCACATGTTGCATCGAATGCAGGTTTCTTTAGATAAAAACTTTAAAGAGACGCGAAATGTATACTGTAAGTTTGCAGTGACAATGCGTTGACAGATTGTTAAGAGAAAACAAAACAATCGAATGAGAACGGTTCAAACAGTGTTCACAGATTTTAGCAATATTGAAGATAAAGATTTTAATTATTTTGAAACCGAAGATACATATTATGTATGTATTTTGTTTAGGTTTTAGCTTTATTTATTACTTTTCTAAAACAGGCATACTTCCACTCATTACAGACGAAGCGAAGCCTTTCGATGCAAACAATAATTTCAAATTGTATTATAGATTATAATGTTTAAGAAACTACGAAGCTCGTACATACGAATTGGAGCTTAAATATTAACTGGTGAGAATCCAAAGTGAAACAGATGCTTCGATAAAGATTTTATAGGGCGGAATACCACTGTTTTAGAGTCCCTATATATTGAGGCCAAATCAAATGGAATGCATTTTTTTTTCGCAAAGAAAGTTACCTATTATAAGCATATTTATGTGAACGTTTTTTTTTTAGAGGTATATAATTTTATATGCGCTCTAATAAGGCGCAATCGTCTCTGGTTTATCGACATGGACTGGCAACAACACATATTCTTACTGAAAAAAATACAAAGGTGTTAAATCACATGATGTTGGAGGTCAATTCACAGGTTCATTGTGCGAATTTATGCGCTCATCGAATGATTGTGGTCCGTGGTGTGTGTCATGTTGAACTGTCTTCTTGAAATCTCAGCCCTTCCACATTAACGCCATTCAATTGCGGAACGGATAGCCAGAAGTTATAGCCATATATTCTACAATGGTTCCATCTACCAAAGCACACCAAAAAGAGACATTTTTTGAACAGTCAATTATGGGTTGTAGAATTTCTTCACTCCAACTTCAGCAATTTTAATTGTTGATGTAGACAAAATTTTGTTGTGAAAAGGAAGATCAAAACCAATCCCATATTCGACCAATTCATCGAACGTACGACGCACACAATATTTAAGTGGCTTCAACAATTTCGCGACCTACAATTTGCAAGCTCGTAAACCAAGATCTTTTCGCAAAATCTTCGATAAAGTTGATGGATACAGCTTCAGTTCTTATACACGATAACAAATTTACTTATTCTGGTCCCCATTTTCGGCTTTTAATTCTAAAACCAAAATAATTGTGGTCGTTAATCATAAATATTCACAAGGAGTTAAAATCTACTGTAAGCGGAGTTTGTAAAGGCACCCACTCATTACATTGTAGCTGCAGAGTTTGCTATTCATGTATATCTTATTTCTGCTCAAAAATACGCATACAATTACACTGGATGTCATATTGTTACACTTTTACACTTTAGCAATGCTCCAGCCCTATTGGTACGGAGAGTGTACAAGTGTAACATTGAATTGGGAACAGATTTCTGACAGATGGTTGTCGTCGTTTGGTTCTCTCAATTCCTATAATCTCTTTAAATGAAAAGAAGTGACAATGATATGTTACTTATTACTTCACCCTTTTTTTATTAATTGTATTTGAATCTTCAATCCACATCAACTGACTGATTTTGCTTTTATTGCATTTTATAAAATCACAATTAATTTATATGTATATATATAATTTATATACAAAAATCAGAGGATTTTGACTTAAGAAGCAATGTTGCTATAAATATGACAGAGTGCGTTCATGCTTTGGTGTAAAAAAAGACACACTTTACACTTTCACTAGACCAGATACAACGAAGCGTGAATAACGGTAATATATTTGCGTTTCTATTGCGCCAGTTCTAGAGTTAACTAATTTCAATTTCAATAGTTTCGATGTAGGTACATTCTTCTTTGTTAAAATTACCAATTAAATTAGAGTATTAAGCCATTATACCAAATATTAATTTTTTTTTTAGCTTCGAGTCGATATATCTTTCTTGATCTACTCGTATGAGTACACCCAATAACGTTTCTTCGATGCGTTAAATAAATGCTCCCGGGGATTCCAGGTTGGCAATATTTCTGAAGACAACTTTAAAAGCTACCGAGCCTATGAAAAGAGAAACTATGAAGTTTATTATGGTGATTTAAATAGAAAATAATAATGTCTATTTTGGAGTGTATTCGACGGCTTATGTCCAGAAGACTTCAGTGTTGATTATTAATGAGATTACTGTAATGATAATTATCAACACTTAACTTGTGTTCATTTGTAATACGAGTTCGCACATAAAAAAAGGGTTATACGAGCCGTTTAGGTGAATGTCTTCAAAAATGTTATTTTAATGGAACAAAAGTCGTACATACTATAAGAATGAGAAGCGGATTTTCTAGTAGAACAGTTGAAAATTCAGCGTTTTCTCATCTTTTCATAAAGATCCATTAATAAAATTTATAAAATTGTCAATATTAATATTTATGATATAAATGATATTACTATGTTAGTACGCGAAATTCCGCAAATGTGTTGGTTTTAAATAAACTGTTAGCACGAATTTATTGGTTTGACTCACGAGTGTCACTCACTTAAAGTAAAATACAGAATGTACAAAGCGACGCTGAACTAGAGAATGAGAGAAGAACATTGCTTTTTACTCTTTTGCAAAATAGAATGGAAGGCGAAAGATTGAAGGAATTAAAATGAGCAAATTAGAGTCGAAATTGCCATATTAAACAAATTAAGGTACTAAAATTATGCCGTGATAGCTAAAAAGCGAGGATATAAAAATCTAAATTGAGACGATATTAGGGCAGCTTGTCCTTCACCCCATGAGCTCGAAGATATGTTATGAAAAGTATCTCAAATAACCAAAAGCCTAGTATATATAATTATTCCTGGTTCATAAAAGAGGGGTTATATTGTCTCCGCTAGCTTAAGATAGATTAGTCGCCAAAACATCAAGTGCTTACTCGATTATGTCTATCGCATACTTAAGTGGCCAATTTCAACTATTCCAAGACAATACCCACTACACTCACTTTTACCAAACTGCGCACTGAGCGCTAAAAATGGCAAACAGAAGAAGTTGCAAGTCAAGGAAAGAAATTTGAATGGCTGCCCAGAGGCGCTTAGCCGGGCGAAGATGTTTGCTTATATATTTTAAACATTTTTGTGACAAAACAAACTATTTTCGCTCTTTTTTCCAAATCTTTTAGTATTCTTCGTCCTTTCACTTGAATATTAAAATATGCTAATTTCCCTGAGCCACATCTCAACAAAAAAAATTGTCCTAAAAATAGCCAACAACAAGGGATATTTCATTGAATGAAACCAGTTGGCTGGACAAATCTTTAAGAGCTGCAAACATTCTCTTTATGACAAATTATACACACAGCACATTCTTTTCTATTGCAACATGCTGCGAAACATTTGTTGAAATATGATGAGTTCATGTGTACTTTCAATAGATTTTTTTTATTTACTTGTGAATGTCCCTTTTTTCCTGGTTTCTGTTTGTTTATATCCGCAAGACCGTCGCAACCCTGTATGAACCCTGTACGAACAGATGATGGTTGCATTCATACAAAATTTGTTCACCTAAATGATCGTAAATTCTCATTAGACCACTTTTGTTATATTTTTCAGTCTAATTAATGTGCCCCAATTTCAAATTGCTGCATATACATATGTACATACTCGTACATGTACGAACTACGAATATTTGTATTTACGTGGAAGTGTAAATGACAAACACAAAACAACCCCTCCTGCGGGCAAAAGTTGCTAGGATACTTTGACGGTACAAACAAAATTTTGTTTTCTATATTTTTGCAATAAAAAAAATTCAACATTTAAAGTAGAACAAACATGTCATTCAAGGATGTAAGAGGTATTTTAAAGCATGCATGTGGTTCCAACAAGTAAATTTCACTAACAAGTTAAATTTGCAGACCTATCGGAGCACTTAAAGCTTTTGGGGTTTCCAAAAGTCTTCCCACTTCAGGCATTGTGCAGCAATTACGGGAGTCTAGCTAGTTTCAAAGTTGTCGCAGAGATTCTACAATGGCTGGCTGGGCTTCTGGAACCTGGAACGGTGTTACCCGGAAGTCCTGACAGTGAGAACGACCGAATTCTTCTTGTACGTTCTGCAACTGAGTTTTTTGTTACAAAATCCGCCATAAAACTGAATCCTAGAAAACTATATGCATCGTCAGCAGCAACTGCCGGGGAATTGCAGAAGATAACGAAACTTTTGATCACATCACCTCATCAAAACGAAGACAAAGACGATGATGAGAACTTTAGAAGCCTTAACCAAGTGGATATTGGAGACAAAATGGACGACTTACGTAGAGCTAGAGAACTATCCTCCGATTTAACAAATCGCGGAGCAACGCTTTATGATTTACTCTCAAAAGAGGTCATAAACAAAGAATCGAGGATGATGCAAGCGAATAGACCAATGGAAATTTCTGGAGTGGAGCGAGCACTAAAAAATGCCATTTCAGCTGCAAATATTAAACTTCAGTCAAGTCGAGTCCAACTGGAAAACTCAAGAGTTGAGTTCAACGCCCTGAAAACGAAACTTCAACGAAAGAAAGCAGAACTTGAGAGGACTAAACAGCGACTTGAGGCTTTAGAGAAAATTCGTCCAGCTCATTTGCAGGAGTTTGAGCAGTACGAACTGGAGCTTAAGGAACTGTTTCAGCAGTATTTTCTTCGAATCCATTGTCGAGATGCTTTGAAAGTGCAGATGGCTGCACGAATTAAAAAAAATATAGGGGAAACAGTGTCATCGCCGATTCAGAAGCCTGCTGAGAACTCCATGCATTCATTTTTACCGGAAGGTCTTATGGAAGATGACGATGAAGATGAATTCAATGGAAACTTTGATGATAACATGCCGTTTATAAGGGACGAAGATTTAGTACTAAATGCAAGAGGTGATGGTGGAGCAAACATCGGTGTTCCAACTGCTGCAAGTGAAGTTGCCAATAGGGATTTGGGTAACACTACAACTAGAGTTCGACCAACTACGGGTCGCAACAAGCCAAGAACTGGCACCGCAGTTGGGCGACACAAGTTAATTGGCAGCATGTTGGGTGAATCTGAGGACAATAACTTAGACAGCAGCATGGGCAGTTCAGACAGTGATGTAGATATTGGAGGTACATATTGCATTTAAATTTTTATGTTGGTGTAGAATTATAGTAATATTTATTTGTATATATAGCTTAAGACGGGCCAGAATGATCTTACTTTTCCTCAGTGGTTGCCTTCTTTAGCTCTTACACTTCCCCTATTACGTTAAAATTTACATCCTTACGTTCTGCGGACTCTTTTTCAATTCCTTCAACAAATCTTTTCAAACTTAGCAAAAAGGCTTTACAATGTGACTCTATTGCTATATACTTTTAGGCGACAGTATATAGAGCCTTCCAGACAATATGCGTTTTTCACAGCCTTACATACATATATGTTATTTCTTTTTCTTATGAGGGATATTTTCTAAATCATTCAAATCGTAGAAAAATTATTCATACAATTTAAAAGAAATAAATTCACCAAGAGATTGTGAAAAATGCTTTCTTTTGTTGTTTGTTGTCTAGCATGGTTTCTCAAAAATATTTTTTGTGCAGTATATGTTAGTCCAGACATCGGACACCCATACTGGGTTGATGCTAGTGCATTCATTCACAGCGTCAAACCATCGTCTCCATATTTAAAGCTACCAGAGACTGCGGCATCACCTTTCAGCTTTCGGAAAGCCGACACCTTTTATTCAACGAAAAAGGCATTCATTAATGAGTATCGATATTCTTAAATTATTATTCGATTTTTTACTACCACTCTCTCTTTTTGATGTGCGAAGCAAGTGCTGTTAAACCATATTTTGTTCAATACCTAATTTTTGTCAATATTACAAAGAACCTATATTTTGGGTTCGAACCAATCGCAAATTGCTTATCCTTTTTGTAGAAGATCCGCAACCAAAATATTGCGATGCAGAGCTTCTATTCTGTCACCCTTTTTTGCCTGGGAGTATAATTATGGTATTTCAACATGCTCCAGTGGTTCGCTAAGGCATAGAATTCCTTCATGATAAAATCTGTGGCATATAAACCGTATGTTCCAGAATGAGACTTCCACGCAATAGCCAAATGGACGCTTACCGTTTTAATGACAATGATCCTTCATCGCTGTGAATTTCGCACAACGATTCTGGACACTGGATTAATTAATCATTTGTTACAGTTTTCTTAGACTAGATACTTGATCGCGTAGATTTTTATACAGTATTAAGAACTAAGCTTCCTTATTCCCCAGGCACAGAAACTCCATCTTCTTCTCCATTTAGAGCGATCTTTGTCGAGTTGTCTCTGGTTGCATTTAAAGTTAGTTAAGGTTCCTTTCCCTTCGGTGCGTCATCTAAAGTGAGATTTTCCCCAGCTGAATAGAAGACTTTTCAGACTGTGGATACCATTCGTTGGTATCCACATCAAAGATATTCTCTGTTGATATCTCTGTGTAGCTCGCACTTAAATTTTTTCTTATAAGTACTATTCGGTACCTAGAATAACTCGAAATATCTTGCGTTCAAAACAACGAACAAATATTTATCCGCCTACGTTTACTTTCATGTTTATGCGCAATGAAACAGGCCTGGGATGAAACTTAAGTTTCTTGTTAAGCCTTGGTGCTCAATTTTCTTCTTGAGAAAGAAAAAATTAGGTGATTTGAATGCGCATTCGGAAAGCCACATGATATACATCTGGTCAAGAGAGCGTATGCTTGATGAATTAAATCTCAGCATTGCTTGCCCGATCCACAAAAAATGAGACCCATTCAACTGCGTTAACTAAAGAGGTATAAGTCTTCTCAACACAGCATACAAGATCTCATCTGCCATATCGTACAATATGAACGTCTAAAACCCAACAATCTGATTGGCCTCAGTGGCCAGTCTGGTTTCAGGCCGGGAAAGTCCACAATCGACCAAATTTTTGCACTCCGTTAGATTTTGGAAAGCACCCAAGAAGTCCGAATCCATACCCACCATATTTTCATAGATTATGAGGCCGCATGACAGCATTTATAGAGACGACTTATATAGAATCATGTCTAGTTTTGACACCCCAGTCAAGTTCGTCGGTCTGTAGAGATAAAAATGGAAACGCTCGCTGCTCCGTCAAGGTCGGTAACGACTTAATCTTAAGCATTTGATGTCAAAAAAGGTTTTAGAAAGTGACTAACTTTAATAATATATTTGTAAGAAGTGTGTGAAGCTCACAAGCGAACGCAGAGATCTTTCGGAGATACAATCTTTCAAAAGTATGTGCAATTACTAGTATACGCCGATGATATTGACATTAATAATTGGTAGAACTCAGCGGGCCGTCACTGGTGCATTCACTAGTATAGAAACAGAAGCTGCCAAAATGGTCTTAGTGGTAAATGAGGACAAAAGCAAGTATATGCTCTCAACCAAAATAGAAACATAACATCGACGAATTGGACGTAACATCACAGTCGACAGTTATAACTTCGAGATAGTAAGATCTTTATCTACCTTGGCTCTGCTATTAATTCTGTCAATAACACGTCAGTGGAAATAAAATGAAGAATCACTCTTACCGATCACTGTTTCTTTGTGGTAAGAAGGTAAGGGGGTAAAAGCCCTATCCTGAGCAATTAAGGAGACTCCATATAAGACCTTGATCATCGAATTGAATAAAGATATCCTCAGTAGTTTCGAGAGAAAAAGTCTTCGTAAAATACTTGATCCCGTTTATACGTTGCATCTGTGCCGCTTGTGGAATTTGTTAGGGTTCTCGAACTTAAAAGCATTCTACAAGCTGCTTGTAGAATTTTGGATCACCTCGTCAATGTTTGCCCATTTTACATTTGAGTGATCTTTTTATTTTTCTTTCATCCTTTTCTTTGTGCTATTTGAAGTTTGTTTAAATTTAAGTTTCTTTTGTATTTGAACACATTCGATCACTGGTCATTATTGAAAAGATTTGGAGCCATTTGAGTTAAAGATCTCCAAGATTCCCACCAATTTTATTTGTGGAAATTATATGGTACATAATCAGGTCAGACCGTCCGTCCTCAGTTCATCTTTTTTACAGCTTCTCTGAATTCAATCATTTGTAAAATCTAATATTGCCCGTTTATGCCCGATAACAAGGAGAATACTCTTTCCGTCTCCTGCCAATTTCATTATTTTCCGTTAGAAAATCTTTCTGCTTGTTTTCAATACATTTCGGAGACTTTTTTCGCTGAGCCGCAATCTTGCAATCGATTGCAAATGGAAATCATTTAAACTCCGAGACAAAGCCGCTGCGACTTGCACGCTATCCACGTACAAAGTATTACCCACTTTTCTGCACCGTTCATATTCTAACTCAAGTTCCCATGATTCTTAGCCCTTTTTGTTTCATTGTTAAACTATAATTTTTCTTTATTTATGTATATGGAACGGGTAATTCGAAACAAAATTGTTTAACGCACCTGATGGACTTAGTTCTTCACCTTGGCTAATGGCGTTTTGATGATTTTCTCGCAATTGTATCGGCGGGAGCAAGCCCTCTTTTCATGTCGCTTTTTATTGTACCATTTCGGTTAGCCCATCATAAAAGGTAATCTATCTGATCTTGGTGTCCACCGCTTCAGTATGTATTGTGGTCTTCCATTTAGGATGGATAAATGTTGTGACATTCTCGAGTTGTGGATCCTCCTGCTCCTGCTTCCATGTTCTAAAACCTTTTTTCGTATTCATAGTTCGATTTACCGACATGCCCGTTTAAATCCGCACCGATTTCACCTCTTGATGTACTTTGCTAATTCACATTGCATATACTGTTCAAGGAATTCTTACGGCAAAGAATTTTTACTGTGTGCAGAGTTGAACTCCATCATACCGTCAAATTGTACTTTCAGCAAGTTAATGGTTTTAGTTTTCGTATGAAAAATATGTACATATAATCATCTATCATCGGATCAATTTCATATAATGAAATATCCATTCGTCATGGTCCCGAAATCAACACGTTAAGTCCAAAAAGATCACTAAACTCAATTTCACGTGTACAGGAACAATTTCGTTACATTGTTTAAGCTACAGTCTTTTCACTATGAATTGCCGGACTATATTTGTTTTTTTTTTTTAAATTACGAATTTTGTAGAAATTTGAAAGAAACCCCATTTTAAGTACATGAAGTCTTGAGTAGTGTGGTCTAAATCCCTCAGTCGACTTACAGTATTATGAAATCGTATGCATATGGTAATGATTAAAGACACAGAACACAAAATCAATGGCAAAAGCGCCGTCTTGCGAACACCACTAATTTCCCTAAAAAGATTGAGAGTGTTCAGTAGGACATTATTTAACCCTCGACCCGTGTACTGGGCACTCAGTGCCCAGAGGAAATTTCAAATCGAATTTTAACGTATTTATTGGTCTATGACATGCAAAAAAGGGATGATTTCCTATAGAATATGATGCCTAAGTACATAAAAAACAACAGTTGAGCTGATGTTGTATTTAGTTTTCGTATCTGGGAGCTATAAAAAAAATGACCGTTATCATGTACCTGGGCACTCAGTGCCCAAGATTTCTCAGTATAGTGGTTTTCGAGATTTGCTCTCACAGAAATTTAATTTTTTTGAAAAATAAAGGATATTTACAACAACACATATGTATATGAAAATAATAGCTGAAATAGAAAAAAATGAAAAAGGACCTGCACATCCATTCATTTTTATTACCTAACTCTCACTTCGCATGTGGCGAAGCACTATGAAGCACTTTGAATAGCACTATATCTACATCTTTATTGAAACCGTTATATTGAATGATGTTGAACAGGAGTTAGATTAGATTAGATAATAAGCTACATGCACTTGATCAGCAAAGTGCTTATTCGGAGGATTCTGAGGCATTTTCAGGAGGATGAACCTATTGGACCAAACAGAGGAATACGCTACACAGCTAGGAACTTCCGTCATTCTGATATTTGGTGGTCTATGCCAGATGCATTTCAGAAATCCAGGGCAATAAATGATCAAAACGAACGAAAGAGACATGAGCCAAGGTGCAAACAAATATTTTCAAAAAAAACGGATGCGTTTAGATGTTTGATAAGCACAGAAATTATTGGTACCTATGATAGAGGGCCTATGAAGACAATCGTTTGTCAGCAACACCAAAGATACTTCGTCGATGGTATATTGCAGTATTACTGTATGCAGGTGCCGAAAAATCGTCCAAAGAATAAGCTAAGGACTTATTTGATCAACGCAATATGCCCTTTTATAGACCTACCATGTCTTTAGAACGATTTGAACAAATATTCCGTTTCGTTCGGTTCGACGATGCACTCTATCATCCATCAAAAGAGCTTACTATAGACGAACAACTAGTAGCTACCAGAGCCAGATATTCATTTCGGAAATATATGCCTAATAAACCTGGCAGATATGGTTTGAAAATATTTTGGGTTGTAGATGCCAATCTATCCTTCTTTGCAGGGAAAAATTGGTGACGATCGTTCGGATGTCATAGCACACGGCCTTGTGATGCATCTTTTAAAAGGTTTTTTGGACGAAAATTTTAACGCTACCACCGACAATTTTTATTACATCTGTACCATTGGCTTTAGAGCTAGCAAGTAGACTACACTAGTGGGCACAACAAACCACAATTACCAATGCAGTTTACAAAAAATGACAAAATTCAAAATTTTTCAAAAGAACTCGGGGAAAATTTATTGTTGTTTCTCACGGTGAATGCAGTTAGTTAGCTATGTGAGTAACAGAAAAAATAACGTTCTTTTATTGTCAACTTTACACCACGTCGAGGACATTGATGAGGAATCGCAGAAGACTATAATAGAAATAAGGGAGGCGTAAACACTTTTGATAAAATGGTTACACTCTACAGCTGCAAATGAAAAACTAACCATGGGCCAGTCACATTATTTTACAGCATCATAGATACTACAGCCCTAGCTGCCTACAGATCATATGATATAAGCCAACCGGAATGGTATGCAACCAAGAAAAGATCGGAAAAAAAAGATTTATCAAAGAACTATCATATTTATTTATCAGAATCAGATTTATCAGAACAACTATCATATCGCATTAAACTATGCGAAATTCTGTGAAAACGGCGATGGCAGAACAGGATACGATTATACCATTATAATCATTCCATTCACAACGGCATTACATAAAAAAGAGAAGATGTGAATCCTGCAAAACACAAAAAAAGGATAACAAAACAACTGCAGTTTGCGATTTATGTTATGTTCCCACCAGCACAAAGCACTACATAAGAATTTGCGAACGATGTTATATAAGAGATCAATCACCTGCTGAAGTTATCGATGTTCCTAACCGAGATGATGTTGATGAAACTTTCGCTTCTACATCAAAACCAAAGCGCGGTAGAAATCAATCACCGACCTGAACATTCAACTGTACAAAATATATTTATATTTATGTTTTTTAAGTATGTATATAATTTAGATTTAAATAAACAACATTTTTTTACTTTAAGCTTATTTGAAAAATGCAATCTGCCATACTTATTTTACAGGGCACTGAGTGCCCAGGTACACGATAACTTAAAATTTTACAGTACACGGGTCGAGGGTTAACATTAACACAAATGCAATGGGGAAAACAGCGTTTAACGAGTAGCACCTATTTCCCACCGACTTACATATGGGTTTGTACGTAAGATGTCCAAAATTTATATGGCTCATCTTTAAGCAACGATAATATCCATGAGAGTAATAACTCATATACAATAGCCTAACGACTCACATTATCAAAATCGCCGGTAATATCGATGAAGAAGTCCCTTGGGCATACCATAATTCTTCCTTTGTGCATCCACTCTAAGAATTCTCCAAATAAAATTCTCCACATTTTTCATAAAGAAGGGTCCATAAGATGAAATACCTTATCAGAGAGTTGCACTTGATATGATATTGCTGTAATTGCAAAGGATTCATAAACTAAATCCAATTACCCACGAATAGTTGATTTGATTTGATTTGATTGCCTTTACTGTGCTACATTTAATCATTAGTCTGATATGTGCAGAAGTTCTTCATTGTTCACTGCTCTACATCACGCCATCTGCTACTCCATCATTAAGTATACATCTTAATTTCAAAGACAATACCCTTTTCTGATCCAAAATTCCAATTTAACCCACCTAAGTACTGTTAATAATGCCTTGCATTTCAGATGAGCTCAACACAGACGATGACATCAGTTTATCTAAGTTAGCCAGTGAGTTATCAATGCGTCCCAAAACAGCCAACAAGCAGGAGCACCATAGTGATGAGGATTTTTAATCTAACCCACGCCCCAGCGCCTTTGGTGCCATGAGGCAATAGGAAATACAAAATACAAAACACAAACAAACCAACAAACCAACAACATGTACTACATACAGATACACACCTCATTGTGTTATTAATAAAATTTTATTGCATACACAATTCATTCGAAAATTGTCCAATAAATGTGAATACCTAGATTTACTAGGTGTACGAGTACGTATGTAAATATCTACATATTATCATATACATACATTATGTTTGTTCATATTCATAAGCTTATAGATAAGAATAATACAGTTTTGTTAATCTATATACATAGGAGTTTGCTGCAACTTTCCTAAATTGGTAGCTCGTAACTAGCTGGTAAGGTGAGGAATAATTGAATATAGCACCTGCAGAAGTGATCGTGATTACATTGGTGTTTGAATCGGAAACCGCATTAATTGGCCTCCTTTCTAGTTCACCTCCTTTTTCCACCTCGTCATACCTACTCTCCTTTTTATTAATAATTTCGATGGCTATTTTACGCGCGGATATGTCATATTCAGAGTCAGCTTAGGTACCTCTTCATTCCTGATACCTGCTTACACCTTTACATAGCAACATCTCGACACTCATTTCGTCCGGACTCACCTGATGATGTATAGTCAATATGACTCCCGTTAGTTTGTTGCTGTCGAGCAAGGAAGCTATCAGCTAGTTGCCTGTCTAATCCGGTGTAGGTAAAGGCTTTTCGATTGTTCGCATCAGTGTCTGATTTACGACGTGGATGTCGGTCGCTACTCCCATCGTTGGTGCACGTCCTGCGATGTGACTTGGAATGTCGGCTATTTATCTCGACAGAACTTGGCGAAGGATGTGGGTGGCGATGGCGTTGATGGCGCATAGATGCCACTTGTGAACGATGCGAGCCACAAGGATAGCGTCCTGGACGCTTATGTGGTAATGTCATACCGCCACGGTAGACCAACGGTGGTGGTGGTGGTGATGAAAGAGTTACACCTGGCGGCACTAACATCGAATAGGAAGGTGGTAGTCCGAGTGGTGGACGCATCATTGGTGCTAGTGGTTGCTGTACAGGTGGTAAGAGCTGCAACAGAGTGTATAGTGGTTAAATTTGTTTGGTTTTTCGTGTCAATTTAAATTATATGTGTATGTCCGATTTATGTATGTATGTTTGCACATATGTATGTATCGCGACATGGGAGGTGATGATGGGAGTAAGGATGTCAGTTCGACGCTGATTTATTGTTAAATGAACACTAGCAGTAAGAATTAATAAAATAGCAAGCGTCACTTTGTGACAAAGTAAAGTTGAAAGGAGTGTGAATTCAATATCAGTTACTTACGGCACTTCCTAGTGACGCTGGGATCAAGATGATTGAGCGTGATGCCATGTTGTCCTTAATGGAATTCGATTTTAGCGATGGATAAATGAGTTGATCCTTTTTCATTAACTAAAAAGTAAGCAATAGTTTTGCGTTTAGCGGTGTATATTTGACAGATTTATTGGGATACTTTACGCTATTGTTTCCCGATGACATGGAAATAGCTTTGATATACTCCTCAACTGTTTCATGATCCACTGGTAGGCCAGAGTTGTTGATGTTATCGTACATGGATTCATCGTATGAAGATCTATATAAATGAAAATAGAATGAAAATCAAGTTGAAAGTAATAGTAAGTAAGTATTCAAATATTTATGTTGAAAGCAAAGTAAATATAAGTCATAGTTGTACACTGAGGTCGGGACACTATTGCAATTAAGGTAATCTTACGGAATTTTATCTTCTAGTGTTTTTAAACGTTCAGCAAATTCATTAATGCCAAATAAGTGTGTTGCTTGAAGTACATATATACTCGCCATTGAGAAGAACAGACCACCCATAAATACCATCTGCATCTTAAAACTGGGAAAGTAAGGAAAGAGTACAGGACTAGAAGAAGCGTGTTTAAACAATACGCCAGCTCAAGAATGTCGAAGAGTCCACCGATAAGAACACATCAGATAGTTGTAGATGTGCCAGCTGACATCAAACCCGGAACACGTACAATCTGTGTTAAGGGACATCTAAGGACAATATACAGAAAGAGTGATAGAGCAAGAAGTCAGTTTCAGTAAATTAATAAGCTATTCCCTGTCCCAACACAGAAGAAGTCTGCTCCTTATTTGCGAGTTAAAGAGCAATGTGCCTGCGAAGTTGATCTCTTTGAACTTGGGGCTGGAGTTTTGGGAAAATGTATTCACCACATCATCACACAAATGTTGATAAATGAAATCATCCTCGATTTCTGGAATGCTCAGCAGCTGTAAATATCCCATGTTTAGTAAGAACTAAACAAACATATTCTTTCTCAGCGCCGTAAACAAAAGTCTATTCAACGGTTATGTAAATGTCCTACATCGATACATAGCAATATGAAAATCAGCAGTTTGCCAGGAACTAATAAAAGGTGTTTCAAAAGTCGCGCCTAGAAGTTTTTTTTTCAAATAAAACATGTAAATACATCGATTTTTTCTAGGATTTTATATTTATAAAAATATGGAGCTTAACAGTTATGTGTGAAAAATAACATCATTTAAATGTCCACCACGATTAGGTCTACAGGCTCTGATACGAACATTAACATTTTCAAGGACGCTCTCACACATTACAGCACTAAGTTCAGCAATGTTGTTTTTACGAGAGTTGCTATGCAATTGTTATTGGCTTATCCACATTGACTTTACTTTTCAAAAACCTCAAAGAAACTAATTGTGTTAAATCGCGTGATCTAGGTGGCCTGTTTATGTCATCAGTACGTGAAATTAATCGACCTGGAAACTTAGACCACAATAGCTCAATGTGTGACTCATAGCTCCATCCTGTTGAAAATAAAGATAATCCGTGTCTATTTCTTCAATTTGAGGCCACAAAAAATCTCCAATCATTTGTCTATAGCACTCTCCATTGACAGTAACAGCTCTTTCATAAGTAACGATTATTCAAGGATTTTCTTCTCCCCAGATACGACAATTTTATTTGCTGACGAATCCATCCAAGAAATGAGCTTCATAACTAAAGATGATTTTGCGTGAAAAAAGCATCATGTTCTAACAACCAATTGACAAAAGTTCTGAAAGTTGCGATCTGTTGGCTTCAATTCGTGTGACAATTGGATTTTGTAAGGATGCAAATCCAAATTTAAAATACACCAAACAATCGATGTTTGCCTGGGAACGTCGTGACATCGATGTTGAAGATTTTCGACTACACTTTGTGCTACAGCAGCATTGTTCTCAGCTGAACGTCCACTTTTTGGTCTACCAGACCCTTTTCGATTCTCGATTGAACCAGTTTCTTAAAATTGTTGACTCATTTGAACGATTATTTACAACAAAAAAATCACGAATTTTACAATAAGATTTTTTTTAAAGATCAAACCTCTAGGTCTGCATATTCGACGGTTTTTGAAGTAAATATACCAATGTTCTTAAACATTAATCGACCTTAGCCTAAATGAACCAGTTTAGCTGGTGCAAGTCTCTTATAAGTGAAACAAACGAGTTTTACAACGAGAATGTACCATATTTACTACATACACTACATGTACATGATCAAAGTTCCCGGAATAACCACCGTGTGACGCTCCCATTGTTCCGATTTGAGTTCTGTTTTTCTTTTTATTAAGTTGGTAATCTGTTATTGACATTCCCTCTAAATCTTAGCGTCATAGCTTGACATTTGCAAAAGTTACGTAGCCACGTGTACATCTATCTATGTGTGTGTTGACGATTTTTTAAAATTTTAGAAATCGATTTAAATTTGCAACAACGAACTTGTATTAAATTTTGCGTAAAAAACGGATTTAATGGTGCGCGAACGTTGGAAATGTTGGAAAAGTGTTTCGGCAACGATTCTCTAAAGAAAACGGTCGTTGACCAGTGGCACGAGCGGTTCAAAAGTGGTCGTGTGTCAATCGAAGATGATGAACGCAGTGGCAGACCATCGACATCGAAATCCGATGAAAACATTGATGGAGTAAAAGTAATGTTGGTCAATAACCGCAAATTAACCATCACAGAAATAGCGGAGGACTTGAACATTGCCTATGGATCCGTCCAAGACATTTTGGTTAATGATTTGGGTTTCCGTCGTTTAGCAGCAAAGTTGGTGCCAAAAGACCTCAATTTCATGCAAAAAAGAGACCGTGTTGACGTCGCAAAAGAGATACTTTGCGAGGCTGAATCCGATCCCACATTCATCAAAAGGATCAGTACTGGAGATGAGACGTGAGCTTATGAGTACGACACGCAATCAGACATCAGGCAATTGAATGGCGTTCACCAAATGAGCCGAGACCAAAAAAACACGTCGTTTTCAGTCAAAAAAGAAGGCAATGCTCACGGTTTTCATGGATTACAACGGTGTAGTGCATCATGAATTTTTGCCAGAAGGTCGGACAGTAAACAAAGAGTATTATTTGGTCATTATGAGACGTTTGCGTGAAGCAATTCGCCGAAAGAAACCAGAATTGTGGGCAGAAAACTTGTGGATTTTGCACCATGATAACGCACCGTCGCACAGTGCCATCATTATTCGTAATTTTTTAACCAAAAATGCAACAAATACTCGTACCATCCAACAACCACCGAATTCACCTGATTTGGCTCCCTGCGACTTCTTTTTGTTCAATCGAGTTAAAAACCCACTATGGGGAACGCGTTTCAGCAGCCGAGAGGAAGCAATGGAAAAATCACAGGAAGCACTGATGGACATACCGAAAACCGAATATAAAAAATATTTCGAGGATTGGATCAAGCGCTGGCATAAGTGTGTTACGGTCGATGGGTATTACTTTGAAGGGGACAATATAGTTTTATATGAATAAACTTGTATTTTTAATTTTCTGAATAAATTGAATGATTTTTTTTTTAATGAAGGTGGTACATGGTACATTCTTTCTTCATCGTTTTACGAAATCAAATATGATATCTAGAATTTTAGCAGCGCACAGCTGTTGGTTTGTCGTTTTTAAATTTCAAGTCAATCACATTATGTGATTGGCGTAAAGTATTTATCTGATCCTTTCGATTGGAAATTGTAATGTTGAGATAGCTGAACATTTATTGAGATGTAAATTCCTCTTCGCTATCACGACCTTATGAAAAAGTAATTTATATATTGTATATTTATATACTCAAAAATCCACAAAAATCCAGCATACATCATACGAGCTCAGTCTTTCAAAGGAAAAGGAAAAATCGATTTTCACATGAAAATTTGTTAAAAAAAACTAAAGCTGATCTAGTTAACAAAAAATTCGTAGCTCCTTCAGAAGCCTAGAGGCAATCCTTGCCTACTTCTGACTCTAATTCTAACTGCCACTTTCTTTGTTTGCCTCTAGCTCTAAGGTGAAAAGGCATGCGCTAATGGTTTCATGTTTAAGAGGTTTTTAGATATTAAGCGATCTTTGATTTAAATCCAGCCTTCCTGCAGTGCCTCAAGTTCCACTGTTGGTAATGTTGTTGATGCACTTAATAGGCTAGGCTCTTGTCATGTAAGCACGGAAACCTAGCAAAACCCAAAAAACCAGACTCTGGTGGTTACTAAATGGCAGAGTCATTAAAGGTAACGAATTGGCTGGTGAATGACGAACAAGCAATCAATGGGTCTAACGAAAGGTAACTCCAAATTTAAAAGTCTACTCAACATGTGGGAAAATGAACCACACCTAACATAATGGTGTAATGTTGAAAAAATAAGAGAAGTCACACTGGAAGTCACTTCCAGTTTCATAAAAAAAGTTCGATTTTGTAGATTAATCGGCTTTCGCCACAAAGGCTCAGAGAAGTCAGAAAGCCTATTGTTGCGATTACGTAGGAATAGCTGTCTTTCGCAGTGGAATTGTCTTCAAGTAATTTGTATGCTGACTTTATTTTCTTTTCCGCTGGGTCTCCGTAGTTTATAGAAAAAATCGCAATCTTACGGGTATTACATCGATTATTATATTCCACGTCTATGGATAGCTATCATTCCTAAACTTTTGCAGCTGCCAAATTTATATGTAAAGGTATATGATATTCTGCAGAATAATTTGTGCAAACCATAACGGAAAACTCAATCCTCATCTAGAGGATCTCTATTTCTCTAAGCTGCCTTCTGCTCGCCAAACTATTAGAACGGTTTCTCTGTGATTTGGTACGCATAATTATGCGTCTAAACAATACTTCAAATAACTAACATCTTCATATATACACTGTGTACTGGTCAATACCCATCAAAAATGCATAGTTTTGTATGGTTAGCATGCTGCTGGCATCATCAGTCCTTATTTATTCAAGAATAAGGGCAGGACTTGCCTAATATTCAATCAACTTAAGCTTTAACAGACACTCGCGGTGAAAACTTTTTCGACAACTTGGAAGAAATTAATCCATAGAAGGTGCGGTGTTTCAACAGGATGAAATTACATCATGCTAAACAGCAATTCAAACGACTAATTCATTAAAACCAAAATTTGGAGAGGTGGTTCCGCGATGGAAGGTTTTGGCGGCATAGACGCCAATGTTGTGACTCAAAAAAGTGGTCATACATTCAAGCAAGTAATTGTAAACCCCAGTCGATGTGGTCAAACGTCCAAATTATTTGTCAGAAATTTATCAATGAAATAAAAAAAGAAGTAAAAATAATTGATTTGTTTGTGCTTAACTTAAATATAAACTTCTCACGCTACAAACGAAAAAAACCTTTATCCACGACTACAAGCAACTCAAATACATTTGTACAGCATTTGTTTGCCATGCCATAATACAGTAAGTTTTGTCGTGTACTGGAATAAAGATTTTAACAAAATCATTACGAAGTGCCATCATCATCATAAATCGCCTTCAAATTCACATCCAACTCTTATTAAAATCTAAACAATATGATTTGTAATCAATTTCAATTTCTAGGTCTTACTGCACATATAAAAATTCAAAGTCAACGAGAATCAACTGGCAATACCACTCAAATCTAGTACTTTTACACTTCCCAGCAGGGAAATTTGCTGATGACAACAGACCAACGAAACCCACTAACATACCTGATCAGTATTGACGTTTCACTAAAGAAAAAAATAGGCAAATCACATCCAGCCATAACAAAATATTCACTGCAAATAAAAAAAAAAATCGGTTTCGTGCTACCAGCCAACAGTTAGCATGTTTTTGCAAATTGTTTATCACTCATACATAATTAAATAGTTATCGTCGACGTGGGCAATATCTTTTGACTGGTTCTAACATAATTCACAAATACGAACGTAAAAAAATTTGACGGCAATTTCCTTTGTTGCAGAGAAA
Organism: Volucella bombylans; assembly: GCA_949129095.1. NCBI lineage: Eukaryota > Metazoa > Arthropoda > Insecta > Diptera > Syrphidae > Volucella > Volucella bombylans. Next base: position 158,747,403 of record OX422143.1, read on the forward strand.
GTCGTTTCGCACTTTTGCCAAACAACAAACTGAATTGTTTTTATTTATATTTTTATTTTTTTTTTTCTACTGTTCAAAAAAGCGATAAACGATTACCATAAGCAGACGTGGACGTGGCTTTGCGCTTCATAATCGTGGATAGTGCGAAGCATCACCGAAAAAATGTTCGCAAATATCAAAAACCGCTTCATGACGGTCATGTTGCCCGACAATCCAGCCGTGTTGCCTGCACCGGATGGTAGTCGCGGTGGATCACATCAAAGGCATAATCTTGCCGATAAATTTGCATACACTCGACCTGGGTTTCTGCAGTTGCTTACTCATGACGAATTGAAGGCATCAGCGGATCACAATGTACGTCCAATTATTGTGCCGCGGGACATATCGATTCTTCCTTGGAACACGGGCTATGCTGAGTGCGTGAATTCGGGGAAGTCCGAATGGAACGAGGATCAAGCAGGGTTTTGTCGACAGATTTTGTCAGATCCATATAAGAAGCATCCGGATTTGCCGTACACATATTTTGGAATTTTTGATGGACATGCAGGCTATGGTGCTGCCTTGGCTGCTTCTCATCAATTTCATCATATTCTGCACGAGAAACTTGTGGACATAATCGATATGCTATTGCCGCGAAGTGAGGAGGAGAATGGGGTTGTGCGGCCCGATGGGCTACCCCATCCAAGTCATTTTTACAAGACAGTGACAAAGGACGAATTAGTAATTGGTGCACTGGAGAGTGCATTTTTTAACATGGACGCACTTATCGCTCAGGATAGAGATAGATATCGCGATGCTGGAGGGTGTACAGCACTAGTAACACTGTTCATTTATGGTAAGATGTTTGTGGCAAATGCCGGAGATAGCCGCTCTGTGCTGTGCCAACGGTCGGTTGCAAGAGTACTTAACGACAAAGAAGAACAATTTGGCTCTAGTAAAATATTTCCCGTTCCCTTTTCGTTTGATCACACACCCGAAACTGAACGTCGTCGTCTTATGAATACAGCTCAGCTGAAGCCGCAACTGATGGGTCGGCAATATATCGCAATGGAGTATGCTAAGCGACCCCATGTAAAAGACTTGGGACAAAGAATTCTTTGCAGACAAGGCAACACCGAAGGCTGGGTGTATAAGACACTCAATCGTGAAGATCTCAGAATGCCAGTTGTCACAGGAGAGGGCAAACGAAGTCGTCTTCTAGGAACATTAGGCGTCACTCGCGGCTTTGGTGACCATGATCTCTTAGCTATTAACACAGGCACCCTTATCAAACCCTTCCTAACACCGCATCCCGAAGTGAATCGTCGTGATTTGTCGAAAATTGTATCAATTCCTGGGGAGAATAACGAAGACGGAGACTATGGCATCCTGGTAATGGCCACCGACGGCTTGTGGGATGTCTCAGACAATGACAGTGTGTCGCAAACTGTATTCCAAACTCTAGCAAAGTATCCCACTGAGAAGCATCGCTATACAATGGTTGCCCAGGAATTGGTCGCTAAGGCTCGCGGAAAAATCAACGATTCAGGGCACTGGCGTTTAGCCGATAGCAAAGCGGCAGCCACAGTTGACGACATCTCCGTCATAGTCATTCCAGTGTATCAGTATTACAAGGAGCATGTCGAGTGGGAGAGAAAGTGCGCTGAGAACGCTAAACTGCCTGCTGAGACACCCGTACTAAACGGGGTTATGGAGGAAGAAGTAAAAGAAGTGGAAGCCGAGATTGCTGTTGTCACATCAGCCCTCGAAGCTACCGAGATACATAGCAATACCGAGGAGAAGTTATCTTTATCGTCGCCGTCGACAAATGCAAGCGCAGCTCCAGCATCTTAAAAGCGTCGTTTCTTTTTTTTATACGAAAAATAATGATCTAACAATTTAGGCACACACACACAGTGGAAGAGCGCATTAGTAAGGCGAGTAAGCGGAGAGCATAAAAATAATATAATTTGTAATTAAATAAATTATTAATTTATTAATAATTATTCCGTTAAGCACCAGAGATTTGTTTTCTTTATTCGATTTGGTTTCTATTTCCCTATTCCAAAACAAACAATCTATTGATAGGAATGAGTCATGATGGGAAGGCGCATCTAAAGCGGTACGACGGAAATAGCAATAGCTTTCCCACCAATGTGCAATCTTTAATTACACAAATCGTGTTGCTGCCGTACATTCTACAAGACCGATTGGTTTCTTGAAGAACTGGAGGAGTACATTTCTTATCAATTGCGTTGTGTTGCGCTCGTGCTATTGACTGGATTATACTTAAGTTTTACAGCAAATAAAATAACCAAAAACTGAGATAAGAAAATTCTTTGTTTTCCCCCAATGTTATACCTTTTTTTATCAGGTCGACGTCATGGTTGCTAATTAAATAATAAGATATGCACAAGGCATTGGAAACATGTACATACATATGTAGATACATACTCGTTTCTACGCATACTATACGTAAACAACAAAAGCGTAAATTAGCAACAGGAAATAAATGGGAGTTGGAAGCAGGCGTAGGTAAATAAATAAATTCAATCAACGCTAGCAACAAAAATTAAGATAAGAACGAAGAGATACATATGTATGTATGTATGTGGTTAGGGTAGCCGCCCAAATACCATATCTTATCACTGTCGCACCATATTCTTAGTAAATGAGGAAGTTTGTTTTGTTATAACTTGAAAATGGTTAAGTATTTTGTAGGACATGGTGCTGAAATCAATTATAATCGGCTCGGAAACGTTAACGTTATCCCAGTGGCTAGCATAGGGGTTTCTTACACTTACATATGCATATCAATAAAGGCTTTTGAAAAATTATTTTGTTGTACATACTCGTATTTAAGGCGTTGTTTCGTTATCCCATCAAAACAAATTACGAAGAAGTTCAGCTCGTATTATCTACAACATCGACATGCGAGCTAAGCTATGTCATTACCGGTTTTCCGTATTACACAACACCAGCACACCGAAAGTTTTATTCGGTAAGAAATAACGTCAATTATACCTAAAACCTTCTAGTAGAAAAGTACACAGAGGATATTTGAAGAAATGCTCTAGTAAGTAACAGGTACTTAGAGCGCAATTAGCAAGTGTATTTATGATAAAAATGTGATGATAAACATAAGGAAGCCCATAACTATTCACAACCTGCAGTTAACGATCTGTCGGATGCAATTGCGCAAGGAAACTCATAAGGTGATGAATAGAACTAGATCTTCTAAATACATTACGTATCCACAAATTTATTAATTAAATTGAACTCATGCTGATCGATGCTAGATATTCGCCTATTATGTTGTACGTGAAATGTTGTACATATTCGGAGAAAAAAAATATCGATTCTGAGAATTATTTTGTGGCAACCAAATTCAGAGCTCGACCATCCGGACAACGACAGAAGTTTCGAACCGTTGTCGAAGTGTCAATGCGTCCCTCCGTAAAAAGCATGTAAGTGCTGCGACAAAAAACCAGAATGTCTGCGCAGTCTCCTCTCCGCAGGATAATGAAAATTTTCATTATTGGGAAATTATCTAGATATCCTACAGGACAGATAAGTTACGGGCTTTAGGCTTCAAGCCCAGAAGGGATTTTATTCGTAATATTCAAGCAAATCTAGTCACCGAAGCACTGGATAGAGTGGATGTTTTTTAACAGCGCTTTCGGCATTTTCTAAATGGTTATTATGTACATATAGAGAGAGATAGAGAAAGACCGGAAGTTAGTCCAGACAATCAAGGAGTAATATACTTATTTTGGAATTAAATTAAGCTTTCTGAAAGTTGAAGACAAACAATCCATAGGATATGATGTCCTACCAGTCTAGCTGTTTAAACATGAAGTTGATGTTTAGATAGAATGCATGGACTAAGAAATGCTCGATAGATCTCCAGCCTTACATGATCGTCTCAAATCCATTTCCAATACAGTGATTTATACGTACCAGTATGCATTTTGAATCTCTGCAGAGAATATAGGCAAATTTTTCTCATTTAGCTATATTTTAGTTTCGAGACTCACTATCTTTTCACCGACTCTCTATTTTTTCAGACTATGTCCGAATTGTCTAGCTGTGTCGCGTTCAGATGATAAAAAAAAAAAACGCATTGTGCAATATGTGAAGGGTTCTTTAGATCTCGGGTTTCGGAAGAGAAATATGTACACTACTGTGGGTTTTTTTCGTTTTTTCTTTTTTGTAATGTTAATATTAATGGTAACGTGTGGGCTCTATAAAATAAAGCCTGTCAGTTCCGCTATACGCCTGCTTCTATAGTGCTGAAGGACAAACTTTTTCAAACGAAAAATTCTTCGTCGAATGTTTGAGGTAGAGAAGAATATATAAAGCTTATATACTATGACCACTTTCAATTGGCCAGGATGAAGACAAGCGCTACAGTCCATGGGGGACCTAGGCTACAACCAGCTCGATCTTCAGCTAGTTTCCTCACGTTAAAAACCCCAAATTGGTTAAGAATTATAGTTGATTTCTACTTGCGCGGGTCACTTGTGTCAAAGCACTCCCCCAGTGCGTCGTCCATTCCGAATATTCACCCTTTCTACATGTCCTAGCTGCCGTCATATTCGAGCTCTTTTGATTATTTCGACGTCGGTGTACACCTCTTACAATTTGTGTTAATATTTATCCCTTCACTTACCGTCTAAAATATTTTTCTCTCAAAATATATCTGTCCACGACGTCTGTATTATATGTACTTTTTCGTAGACAATTTGTATACTGACTAACTTAGTTTTAAGATGATTTCTTTTGATTTGTTTTATTAATATAAGATAACGACTTTCATTAACTATAATTTGGTATCTAAATAATAGAGTTACATATTTGGTTTTCTGAGAACTTGGAACAGTAGTGGTTTGAAATCATATATAAACCAAATTTCCATATCAGGGATCACTTATACGACAAATCCCAAATTCTAATAAAACTTAGAGATTGATTAATCACGTAAGGCTCTCATTAAGGAGCGATTTGTGCGCGGCTGCAACTGCAACCTCAAATGGAAACATCGAAAAAGTGCACCAAATGTTTTTTATTGATTGCCGAATTAAAATTAGAGAGCTTACTGAAACTGTGTCATATCGTATAGAGCCCGTTCGGTGTCCCGTTTGCTCATTTTAGACCAAAAACCCATATTACAATCGCTATAGCTATAATAATTTTCCTTAAACGACGAGATCGTCTCAGCCATTTTTTGAAGGTTAATCATTATGAAGATGGTAAAGAAAAAAGTATATGTACAGAGCTAAAAGGAGATCATGTTGAAAATAAAAAGAGCGAAAATTGTGAAACCGATAAATTGCCTCTTGACTTGAATGACAAAAAAAAAATTAATAAGGAAACCTGGTCGCTAAAGCACGTGTAAAACCAATAAAGGAATTTTAAGAGGTACGTTCAAAATATTTAACAGGCCGGCACCAGAAGGAGAACCACAACGTCTAAACGGGTAAACTAGTTAATATTTTTCCGATTATGGCACAACGAAAAAAAAAAACTCGCAGGAGATTCATCGAAATATATTAAAGACGGCCAGGGACACCTGTAATAAGCTGAAAGAGTACCTTAATGAGTTTCTTAACGTAGAATTCCCGCGCTGTACAAATATCTCGGCTGTCGCGCACAAAGAGGAAACCGAAAGGATTTGCCGAAAGTTCAAGTTAGCGAATCAATTAAAAAAAATTTAACAGGGGAGTAGTCGGGACGTATCACATACCCTCTCAAGTATGCGCCATAATCGGAAATGTTTGGTTTAAATGCGTCGCGATTTTGATCAATCAATTGATGGGAAGCAATGCCTAGCCAGTGGATAGAGAGCTTTCTTGTTCCTACCAACTACCGACTGGTGAAAATAACGTCACATACGTACTATGAATGTATATGAGAGAGTTCTAGACAGTCAATGTGGTTTCATGGAAGGTAGGTCGACATACGACGCGATCCAAAATTTACGGACAATGATGCTAAAACATCGGGAAATTTTGAAAGATCTACACATCGTGTTCGTCGAATTATGGGACCTCAAAATGTACCCTAGACGTACAAATATAAGAACAATACGCGATACGTACAATGGCGTTAAATCGAAAGTTAAATGCATATCGGGAAAAACCAGGTAATCAGAAGTTAAAATCGGAATACCCCAATAACGACAGCTCTTCATTTCGCCTATGATTGCACTATTATAAACAACTACGTACACTTCAGGTAACTCCAAGATAATGGATTATGAATCAGTGGTACTAAGACCAAATATCCGCGTTGCCCTTTTATCGAACATACAAACCCAACTCCTGACATCTATTAAGAAGTAGTTATTGTTTCTGTACAATAGACTCTATCTTTAACCACGAAGGAAATTGTGACGCCGCTTAAACTCAAAGATTTATTATACGCGGCAGCCGTTTGTCGAGCTTATACATACGCATCGCAATGATGTACGGGAAGTATAAAGGAAAAACTCTTGACAATCCTAAGGAGGTAAGTGCAATAAATTGCTTCATACAAAATTAAAAAAAAAACCGCCCAATAAATTTCTCCTACATTACAGTGTGAGAAACCTGACTTGGCCACAGACTGTCGCGCCAACAATTTTTTGTCCAAGAGCTCTCTTAAGATACGGCATTTTGAGTCAGAGCATAGCCAAATAGAGATGAGATATTTCAATATTTCAACATAAATCATATTAGCGATCAAATGCCTGGCAAGAACCGGCAAGAACAATATGTATAAGTACGACAATCTCACACCCTTTTATCTTCCAAAGAATTATAATTGCCATATACTCGTAGACCGTTGTGAACTGACAAAGTTATGTCAAATATTATAGAATCCTGAATCCCCTCTTGCATAATTGTGACCAAGCTATATTAAAAAGCTGATTAGAATCCAATGCACAATCGTGTTTACTGCGTCCTTTACTTTTGGGACTAACTGCCATAGAACTGCTGTTGCAACAGAAGAAAAACAACTAGCACCGACAAACCATGATTTGTCAAGCACAAATTTCTCCGATGTGCTCGATGCATCTTCTCGCTCGTATTTCGCTCATTAAAAAGATTCCGTTGTAAGCTTTTTTAAAACATTTTTATTTAAAATGCAATGTGATCCGTTTTGGGTTTTAAAATCCATTCTTGTTGTTGTTGTTCTATATACAATTTGCTTTAATAAAACTTTTTTTTTTTTTTTTTAATTAATTAATTTTAAAGTGTGTGTTTGTGTATGGAAGTGTGTGTGTTTATAAATATCATTTTTCGAAACTTACTCACAATCGAATAAAATGCTTCTTTTGCTTTAAATACAAATAGTGGAGCGCCATCGCCGTCATAAATGAGATGACGCCCATCTATTGCTTTTGATTATATTCAATAAAATTTTAATAACTTGTTTGTTTGTTGGTTTGTAATAATAGTAATAACTGCATTTTCTATTTGGAATATAAATATATATATATATATATGTATAATAATAATAAATTCATTGATAACTATATAGTTGTCCACTTGATTGATTGGTATACTCGTAATTGGGATAATTGAAAGCAGCAACGTAGTAGAGCATCAGGAGTAGAGTGGAGTGGAGTGGAGTGGAGCATAATTAACGAATGCGTTGCCATTGGTGGCGTTAAGAGTGCACAGTGGCACGGTCTTTGGCACGACGCTTTGCTAATTTAGAGAGCTCAACCGGACCGATGTTGGCTGCTTGAGGAATAGCAATGGCACGGAATGTCGCATCGAGAGCGCCCTTGAGAGCAAGCGATGCTTCTTTCATGGATGATTGTTGCACAGCGGAGGATTGTGCAGTTAAACGAACACAGGATGGTGGTTGCTCACGCAACCATGGATGTTGGAGAATTTGTGTAGCTGTCGGACGATTCTCGGGAACAATGTGTAGCATTTGACGAAGAAGATCCTTGACCACGGGTGAAACCTCGGTCCACTTGTGGGTGTAGAGATCGACGTTGCCGGATCCGATACGCTTAAGAATGACATCAGGTGAATCATTTGGTGTGGAAGCAAAAGGCGTTCGTCCTGAGAGCATTATGTATAGCAGTACTCCCAGAGACCAAATATCGCAGGCTAAATCATAGCCTTGTCGTTTAAGAACTTCTGGCGCGACAAAATTCGCCGTGTAGCAAGGCGTCATAAGGAGCCCATTGTCGGCTCGGAGTTGCTTAGCAAAACCAAGATCACACAACTTAAGAGAGTCCGGAGTTTGACGCATGGAAGCGTATATCATGTTTGAAGGCTTTAAGTCACGGTGCACCACACCGTGGTCATGAAGATAAGCTACAGCCGATACAATTGTTCGTAGCACAGCACTTGCTTCACTTTCACACATTGTTTGTACAGTAAGAATGCGATCGAGTAGTTCTCCTCCTTTGAGTAATTCCATTACAAGGTAGGCTGATGTCGTATCCTCATAAACATTGAAAAGAGTAACAATATTAGGATGATTGCCATAACGCAACATGATTTCAACTTCCTCCCAGCAATCGTTGGCGGTCTTGTCAATAATTTTCACCGCGAAATGCTTTTTGGTTGTTTTATATTCGCACAAACGACAAACGGAGAATGTTCCACGGCCAAGTTCTTGAAGGAGATTATATTCGGTGTGAAAGTTGCCCGCGGTAACAACACCAGGAATGCTTTGTTGGGTAACGGCCGCTGTTGCCTGCTGTATCAGGCTCTGAGCTATTGGCACGTGACTAGGTGAGACGTCATCGAGGAGAACTGGCGCCACGAAACTGAATCCTCTGAATATTTCGTGGGCACTGGCACTTATTGGACCGCCTGGGGAGTCCCTGGGCGACTTACTTGTATACTCCACGTCAAAATAAAACGCATCGTCACGCGATACCGCCGGAATGAATGGCGGTCGCACTTCTTTTCGCACTAATCCATCCCAGTCGATTGTTGCAAAGAAAGGATGTGCTTTGATGTCTTCAATCCCATTTGGGCCGGCTCCTAGCCGATTCTGCGGATTACGTTTAAACAATGCTCGCAACAAGGACTGCGCTTCAGGGCTTAGGTTTTCCGGCATACCCAGCTTAGTTCGAAGAATCTGGTTCATGGTTTCCTGGCGTGACGCACCATGGAATGGAAGATTTCCTGTAAGCATTTCATACATTAACACTCCAAATGACCACCAATCGGCTGCAAAGTCGTGTCCTTTTCTATTCACTATTTCCGGAGCCATGTACTCTACGGTTCCACAGAAGCTGTACGTCTTCGACCCGTCTAAAGGTTGTTTCGACAAACCAAAATCCGTCAGTGCAATGTGTCCGTGTTCATCTAATAAAATATTCTCTGGCTTCAAGTCCCTATAGATGATTCCTAACTGATGCAAGTGATTCATTGCCAAGGCCAACTCTGCAAGATAAAATTTTACATCCTCTTCGGTGAACATCACTTCCTTGCTCAACCTTGTGAACAGGTCACCACCTCGAAGGAAATCCAAAATCAAATAAAGTTTTCCCGGCGTCTGGAAGGCATAATGTAACTTCACGATAAATGCATGCCCCACATCAGCTAGAATTTTCCTCTCATTTGTACTTCTCACGCGATCTTTCACTTTTAAAGTCGCTTTCTTCAGCACCTTCATGGCGTACAATGCACCAGCATCCTTGCCAACGATTTTTCTCACCAGAAACACTTTACCAAATGAACCTTCCCCTAAAACGCGCAACAACTCAAATTGTGACGGATCAGCCTTGTCATGACCCTCCTTTACGACTTCCCTTAGTTCTATCTCACTCTCCTTACTCTCTGTGTCATCTTCGCAATCCATGTGTTGGTGGTTGTCGCTGGACGAGTTACGACCACAGCAAACTATTCCCTCCATAAGTGTCTCCGAGTCATCCTGGCATGCATTGGAAGTGCGCTCCGTATCGCTTGAAGTTGTTACAACATTGTTGGACACTCCCAGTCGCAGATCTTTGATCGAGTCAGCCAGTGGCATTATACAGTGTTGCGTGTATGTGTGTGGGATGGGGGCTTCTACTTCAATGGAACTGTGAAATCACGGGTGAAAAATTTTGTAAATCAAAATAAACTAAGTTTTCTTTAGAGCGGTGGACTGCTGTCCGGCATACTGAATGCTGCTTGGTTTTCCGCCGTGGGAAATGTTGGTTTTTTCTGGGATTTTGCGACTCAATGTTGGAGGAAAAAACACGAAAATTCACACGCACAGATAGAGAAAACAAACTAATGAAAAAATTTCCAATTACCAAATGACAGCACGAACGTCAAATCGACAAATGAGTGGATTCAAGGTGAGAGCACAGTAGTTGGAAGGTAATGGATTGAGTGTGTTCATTGGAGAATCGTGGTGAATTAATGAAACATTTGTGTATTATATATATTATGGATTTTTATGAGTTTAATTTAATTCCTATACAATTTATTGAGTTATTTAACGGGTTATTGAATCGCAAATGAAATCTTTAATTTATTTAGTTTAAGTTTTTATAGCAAAAACGTGGATCTTAATATTTGCTTATTATTGAGTACAGAAAGAGAGTATAATGTGATATATTTTTGAACTACTTAAGGTAATGTTATGTTATGTTTATACTGATTGGGACCCGAGATCTATGATATACTGATCCATGATTATTGCATTATATTGGTTTTTAAGAACAACTTGAAACTGAAATAGATTTATAAGAGGATGTATATGATATTGAAAATCAAAACAAGTTTATTAAAAGCTACAAGTATGTATTATTGAATTGCACGGAGAAATAATGAGCTGAGTGTATATACAAAATTCGTGCGATAATAACGTAAAACCGCAATCAACCGCATAGTTTTACTTAAACTTAAGAACATGATAGAATTGAACGTCTAGAGTTATAAAAGAGGTGTATGTATCGAATTTCGGCAATGAACCAAGTCGTCCCATCTGGTGGGCTAAAGTAACGAAATCGATTTCAACGCTGTCGGTTGAACCCAATGTGCCGTTGTAAATGGGGTTATTTAAGACATAAGATTAATGACATTATGCCTTAAACACCACTTAAGGCATATGGCTTCCTTGGCTGTTTTTGACGAAACGCATCCCCTATCTCACCAATAACGTATTGAGTATTAGTCTCCAAAATCAAAATAGTTTGCGGTATAGCAGCATACACCAACTACTTTACATTTCCCCACAAGAGTGGCGTAAACTACAAGGATCTCGGTGGCAAATTCACCGGTCCATTTCGCGAAATAATGTTGTCTTTGAATCGAGTCCCCAGCAAGTCAATGACTTCATGGGCAGTATGATACGCATCAGAATTCAACTGGAACCACGCATCGTCTGGATCAATGTCATCTATATTTCCCGATATGATCATGGATTTCTATTGGTCGTCAAGCCTTCTTATGAAGCGTCGACATTTAAGCAACTGCCATGTGGCGAAGCCTGGCAGCCTGCGGTACGTCATTGGCGGTTGCTGATGAGAGAGGGGAGGAGAGTGTTCCTTCATCAATTTCCACCAACAATCAGATGGTATTCCAGGCAATCAAGAGAAATATAAAGTTGCACTGGGAAGAGCACAGGCTTCTCGGGGGAAAAAAAAAGAAAGAGAGCTGTCACTGCAGGAATGATGTTCGAAAGTTTTCTATGAAAATAAAACAAACATGCCAGAGCTACAAAACCACAATGGAAGCGTGCAAAGACAAACATGAACAACTAGTAATAGAGTCGCAGTTGTTGCTGAGAATGTTGAAAGACTGCTCCTGCACACTGTATAATAGAGATGATGGTCAGAATATCTTTGCCAAGCAGAATGAATGATTGAGCCTGGATGAAGACGACAGAGAACTCTATTCCACTGACCAAAAGTAAGCTAAGGTAGTAATATCAAAATTAAAGTCTAAAAAAGCTGCTGGCGCAGTAGGGAACATGCAGAAGCTCTTCTGAAAGATACGATCAAAGAAAAGCATTTGCCCGATCGACAAGAAAGAGGACCCTTCTGACTACGCCAACTATGGAGGAAGAAGCCTCATATTCATTTGTCAAATAATACTGAGCATGAATATCAAACTGTATGGCAGAAAATCCCTATTGAAAAATTTATCAGTAAAAAAACCCATGAAAAACATGTTTAGCATGAGCATCAGCTGTTCATATTTTGGTGAAACAACTGAATTCAATGCTCAATCGCATCAAATCAGTGGACTGTAACGCTCTATTTGATATGTTCGATATCGAGAGGAAGATGGAATTTCAGTTTGAAAAACTACGATTTTGGAAATGCCAGTGAACTAGGAGCGTACTTTCGATCATTTACACGAAAAAGCGATGCAATATTTTCAATTTCTGTTAGTATAAAAAAAGTTGTGTGCCGACAGCTAAAGTCATATATCTAAGTACTTACACGAAAAGCATAAACCTATAAATGGCATGTTCTTCTTCTCTAAACATATCTCCAACAAGGTAAGAAAAGAAAATATCCAAAAAAACTACAAAACGGAAACAGGTACCTGTACAAGTATCTGCATTTGAAAATTTGACAGCTTTCAAATTGTTGATAAATGGTTCCGCGAAAATATAAAAGGAATTTCTTCAAAAAAGAAACTTCGAATGATTACTCATCTGTGCCGTATTAATTTATGTTAAAAGATACATACCTGTTTGTTGACTTTTTTTTTATATATATATTTTTGCATATTTTTACAGATCGTTATGTCTATGATTAACAAGTTAAATGAATGCTTAATGGTGACGTGCGATGGAATTTCACTTTCATTGATGTAAATCAATGAAAGCTTCCTCTATGCTTTGATTCATCTTTCTTATTTCTATAATCAGTTTTTCTTTTTTGATACATTTTTAACGTGGGTTAACTTTCTGAATTTAATTTATATGGTAGGTACTTACCTTGAACAGAGTCTCAAAGCAGATTTATAAACGGATATAACACTGACAATGAAATGTAAGCCAAGTGTAAATGCCAGCCAATATCCAGCGGTAATTTTTTCATAATTTAATTTCGTCGAAAAAAACTGCGGAAAAAAGTATCATAAATGAAAACAAAAATAAATTAGCAGAATAATGGTAAAAAAACTTATAATTAATTGATTACGTTTTCAAAGTTGATTGCTTACAGATTTCCTATAATCTTGCAGGTAAAAACGTGCGAGTACTCGTAGTTATTTGACTCAAACTCGTACAATAAGAACAACCCATACTTCTGAAGTGGTCGCAGTGAGGGTGGTCGGCAGTATTGATTTGATTTATGAATATTGCGCAATTTAATTGGCTATAATGGCAAATGCTTTCAGGCTAATTATGACACAATAAGCATTTTATCGGAGTTGTACCAGTTTCTTTGGACATTCAATGACTGTCCTAATTATTTTACTTTTTTTTAATCTACCGATCTCTTTTGACCTTCTTAATAAGTTAAATCAATAATGTCTAGCACCGGAGAAATATTACTGAACTGGAGAATAGTTTTCGATGTATGCATACGTAACTATGTTTATTGAAGTGCAAACTCATAACATTTTAATTAGTTTAGGGTATTCAAGAAATTTTTGTCATGTGGCTTTACTTCACTTTCAGCTCTCTGGGAAGTTTATAGAAGAATGGAATTGAAAAGATCTTGCTTTAGGTAATTGAGCCTCAAAATTTGTTCGGTTAAGAAGAAGCGCACGAAATGCTGAAGGCGACCCCGTAACCCAAATAAATCAGGTCTACCTTAAAACTTTTCATCCTCTCGAACTTTCGTTTTGCCTTGCGCTAGTCTCAGCCTTCAAAGAAAAACTCATCTCTAATACTTCGGTGAAGTTAACATTTTGTAAAGAATTTAAAGAAAACTACCTGGTTAATTTGTTTCAAACTTTTATACTTTAAAATATTAGTACTAATTGAAATTCAACAGAAGCTTTTTTTATTTAAATATGACGGTTGTATTCCTTGGCGTAAAATACTTTTTCAGGACCAGCAATGCCGAATTTTTTACAACTTTTACTTTATGTGTCCACGAGCGGCTTTATGAAAAATAATAATAGCGACAGTTTCAAGATCAAAGCAATTAAACTCATGATAAAGTTACAACTTTACATTATATTATACATTATCTTGAAAGTGTCTTATTCCTTTTCCTTTCCTTACACACTTGTGAGCCTATTCTCGTCCTTTTTCACCCATAACGCTTTATTTAGCATGTGTACTATAATTGTTGAACAATGTTTTCCTTTGATCTGCTTTTATAAGGACTCATCACCCGCCTCCATTCAAAACGATGTACCCTAAAAAACACATTTCTACCCTAGGCAGATAGAAATATATGTAGATATTTACGTAGATTTATGAATGAGCGAGTTCACCTTGGAGCTTATACTGTAACAACTTTTGAAGTGAGAAGAGGAAGCTAGAAAACCTATCAGTTTGCGTGAAGAGGAGAGCTTCTTCATACTCGTAGTATGCAACATGCAATGTAACACATAAATAGTTTCGGGTGCTAGCTGCAAAATCAGAATAAACGGGGAGTAGATTCAGCAACAGATAACCATAGCGCTAGGAAATGCTTATAGTTTTAGGTAACATCAGATAAAAGCTTTTTTCCAATTTGCTAATCAAGAGATGCAAAAACTATTTTGATAAGTGCGGATATTACAATTAAAATAATAAACGCAATTAAAACAATAAACATCAACTTAGTAGTAGAAGAGACATCACTAACTTATCAGCTCAGACATATATTGCCGGGCTATTGAGAGCCCCCGTAACATTTGTAGATTTGTAGAATTGCTTGCAAGAGCCGCGTTTCACAATTACCTCATGATAAAAGTGCTATCAAAGAGGTGATAGTTCCATTCTCCACCAATAGAGTAGTCAAAGATGGCAGAACAGCGCACACTGTTCCATTTCACTCCAATAAGTGGACAAAATTAATAAAATTCATGACAAAATTGAGAGTATTTGTTAATGCAGTTTTGATAACGGATAACTGATAGGTAAGTAAACAACATTTTCTCTTTGTTTAAACGCGTGAAAATGATTTTACAGCAAGTCAAAGTGGAATGTGTTAAATCGAACGTCAAGTGCTAAATCAGTGATCAGCTTAGTTTAATTCATTTTTAATTCTTTTGTGTGGAAAATCAAACTAAATTGTTATGAATTCAAATAATCAGAGTAAGTAGATAATTTTATCTAGTTTTGGAAGTCAATTTACCGGTTTTTCTAAAACGATTTTTAATTGGTTCAAAAAAAACTGAACTATGAGCCCCACCTTGCCCTGGGTCTATTTTTTTAATATAAAGCTTGACTTTTTAGTTAAATGTTTCTTCAAAGATGAAGATAAAGTGGAATAGTGCTGGTAGATGGCTAGATCGCTTTTTAAAAATCAACAGCTTTTGGTTAGAGGAAAATTTCCAATTGTACAAGGCTAAAGAATATTCCTTGGAAATCAACAATAATGTCCCATCCTCTTCACGTGTTGCTGGTAGGCCTTTATTAACTTTTAGTGCGGCTTCTGTGAAGACAAAAAAACGCCGCATCCAGGAAATAATATCTTCTCATTCAGAATCCGAAATCGTGTTTGGGGTTGAACAAACCAAGCGACTATCAGGACAAATATCTATTGCTCGTATCATGAATAAAGTTTGCAGCGATAGAGCTACCCTTGTAACTAATAAAAGAAAGAAAGATCCTGAACAACGCCAATTCACTGCTTTAGAAGCATTAGTACAATATTTTGACTGTAAAATGACAGTTCATTCATACAAGTTTATAAGAAAACAGACAGAAAGAATCGGTCATCATATATATCCATCCTACCATGACTTAGAAAAAGCCAAAGTAGCATGCCAGACCAATGAAAGCAGTATTGAGATTACGAAAGTCAGTGCTGTGATAAATTTACAATCCTTAATAGACTTAACAACTAATCGTTTATGCGAAGTTTACAAGGATATTTTGGATAGAACTGATTGTACTTCATTAGATTGATTCCCTTATTCCACTACACATTAATCTTACAGAAAGACAAGATGTCTATATCTATATATGAATTGTTGTCTATATATGAATTTCATTTGACTATGATTGATGGTAAAGTCTGTAACTCTTTGACAGAGACCAAATCTAATCAATACTGCTACAATACATTTGTAACGCTACACCCAAAGATATAAATTTACCTAATATATTTAGGCAACTGTAGTAGCCACCTTATACAAAAAATCTATTTATGAAAATAAAATTTTCATAACAACATCCCTGGCCTTAACAAAAAAAAAACATGGCATATACGATATCAAATTCGACCAATAATTTGGTCAGTAAAATTGGTACGATGATGTTTTCCGTAAAGTACTCTTCCTCTTTTCTAATCAAGTCGTCACAGTGATAGGTCGCACTGACCTTAAGCTCTGCACTTTAGAGAGCAGGCCATCTGAGCCAACGCGTACACAAGTGTGTAACACGTAATCATCAGATTACGATGAATCATAATTCTTAAAGTAAACGTGGAGTGCGATATTCGAGCGCAATCCAAATCTACTCGTAACTTGGAAAAGCTTACACGTGGAATCGAACTACGCGCAAACTCACTTACAACACGTGATACAGTGATTTTCGCAAACACATAAGTGGATACATACGTACAAAAGTGTTACGCATTGAATCGTCACCCACATTTCGATTTATCGATTCATTTTGGAGCAAGGCATTTTGGATAAATCACCTCATGGCAGATCATCGTGCTGATAAGCAATCCGCTGCAACCTTAATCGCTCGCACTGCTATGCCACCAACTTCAAATCGATGTTCATCGACACGATCGTTAATTGATAACCATTTTTTTGTAACACATGATATCTTATTCATGTAAATAATGTTTGTCTACGAATATTGATGTACGAGTATTATAAAATGATATAAAAATTGTAAAAATCTGAAGAATTAACCTAAATTAAGATAATATCACAGAAATAGATTCCTATCACAGATAATTTGTATTTTTGTAAAAGCAATACTGAATGTACATACGAGTATGTAATGTATATGTATGTAAGTAAATATGCTCATAAGTTTGATATGCTTAAGAATTTGTAAACCTTATTTGACAAAATTTTGTAAACGACATCATATATTATACTACAATAATTCATTGGTAACAGTGAACAGGTTTTGTGCGCACATCATATGCATCCGGACAATAAAAGGTATGTTGCATTTGTTTCTTTTTTTTATATCTATAAGTGTGATAGCGTTTTCAAGATTCTGATTAATATTGAATTTTATAATTGATTGTATCGATGTATAAATTATACGAGTACAAACAATATTTGCGTGAATTTCGACATTCAGAATTTGACAATCTACATATACTTACATATACGTACATATACCCATACATATCTTTATACCTATAAACATATTTGAATTATCTTTTGTATTTGAACTAAATAAATAGATATTGATGTCGTTCGTTAATTATATTTCACATATCACTTTCTTTTTATTTCTATAATGCTTTATTGAGAATTTTTGGTGTAACATGAATAGGTAGTGAGTAATGTTCGCAGTTTGATAATAAGATTTAGGGGTCATCCACAAAACGAACGGGTGGATGGATGACATAGGTGGTGAGTTTACTCACATACCCAAGGTAGCTATACCATCATAAGCTACCGACTCCGTGTATCGAGAGATACACCAACAGACACGTATTTAAGTCTTTGTGTGGCAGTTAAGAGGCGAAAGATCCCACCCCAATCCGACGAGCTAAGCAGTGCGATCAAACATGCTGAAACTCGCCTCAGCTTAGGGACAAATACGACCGAGTCCCAGCCAATAGCATGGCTTCCTGCAAAGGGGTCGTCATACACATGTATGACGTCCTTTTTAGTGAAAGACCGTTACACAACCAAACCCTAATACTTACGCCTTCTACACTACATGTCTGGATAAGAACTTTTGAGTGCTTACTTCATATAAGTTATAGATTAAGATTTAAAACAATACAAACACGTTTTACAAATGAATTGGGTCTACTAGTAGACATCCATAAAATCCGGATTTGGGACGACAAATGACGGTAACACAGCTCGAAAATTTTTTAAGGAACCTGTTAAAAGTGCCTCTATAACTGGTATTGACCAAAAATTAATAAAACGCTTTGGTGTGATTTTACGGGCTTTGTCTAGTGGGTACCAAATCAACATAACGCAGTTTGAAAAATATGCTGAAGAAACGCGAGTTCTTTATTTGGATCTGTATCCATGGTATAACATGCCCGTTACGGTTCATAAAATATTATGTCATAGCGTGAATATAATAAGACATTGCTGCCTTCCTATTGGCCAACTTTCGGAAGAATCTCAGGAGGCCAGAAATAAAGATTACCGGAGGTTCAGGGAAAGGCATACGAGAAAAACCAGTCGCATTGCTACTAACAAAGATTTATTGGCATTACTTCGGATCCATTATTAAATAGTTTTAGAGAAGTACCGAAGAAACCAACAGCCAATATTTCCGCGGAAGTTATGGCCTTGTTAGTTGGCCCTACCATCCCATCACCTCCTCCGGAATGAATTCATTCCTGAATTCAATTACAGAATCTTATAAAATCTTCAGATCTGAAGACTCATTCCATAACAAGAGTAATGATAATGAATGAGTTATAAACAATTTACAAAAAATATATAAATAATTAATAAAAAAATATCAATTAAATATATTTTGTTTATTTTTTTTACCTATAAAATAGACACAAAACGTAAATAAAGTATTAAAAACACAAATTTTTTTCTATAATATACTTAACTCATAAGAATAACACGAAATAGTCGAACAAATAATTTTGTCCACTTAATATGTACTAAGTGGAACACTGTGCAGCGGTGCAATAGAGATCAGAATTTACCTACAAAAACCTGTACGAAGAACTCTTTAAATCTGGATTAATTATTTGAACACTAAAGTCTATGTGCTACTCTCTTTTTGCACATTGTATGATTGTGGTGATTCCAGAGTCAAGCTGGGCGAACCATTCAATATATTGTGATAACCACTTAAATGTGAGCAGCGACATCTAGATTTACAGAGCAGAAGATGTCGATACTCAAAGACCAGAAGATTTCGATACTTGAATAACAAAGTCTCGACCATTGATGACTGGAGAGTGGAATCGAATCTTCTAGTAAATTGGAAATTGTATGGGACGCTGGATGGCGAGGATTGTTCTCGAAGTATGTCATTCGAGTATAAATACCAGCATCCCGAAGGTATGCAAGTCAGTTCTAAAGTGATATTTGAAGTGTTAATTAGGAGAAGTTATTAAGTGGTTTAAGTAAAAGATAAGAAAAGTATAAGCGGTTGAGAAATTGGATTGTATTGAGAGAAACAATTAAATACCTAGTGAATTGTAACTGTACTGAATAAAGGGATTTGTATTAAAAAGAATAAGTTCTATCATTTGTACCCACACAAACATTTTACAATATATACGAATATTTGATAGCGCTAAAAATTGCGATTACTAAAACAAAGCTCAAGCCCAACAAGAACGTCGTCTTTGGCATTTTACCAGTACGGGAGTGCACATATAAGGTATTCTGTTTTTGACTAATAACATTCAAACCGTGCTTCCTCTTTAAAAGATCTTGGGATCAACTGGGCTCGCTTTTCGTCGTGACGCAATGCCAACAACGAGTCAAAAAGAAATTTTAGCGGCTTTGACTAAAAGTGCGTCAATTCGGTGTCAATTGCAACAAATTGTGTTGAATTTTATCCATCCATTATATGGGAAATTTTGCCAAAAAAATATTGGCCTATTATATCTATCGGTATAGGTCCAGCTGGTGCGGTAACAAAAGCCACGAGACCTTGAGCAGATTGAATTTTTATTTATTTTTATCGAAAAATCTTGATCATCCGATTAGTGACAAGGCCCAGTTTTGGCTCAACGGGCTTGTGAGTCAGCAAAGTTGGCATTCTTGTTAGGTACTCGTAAATGTAGAAGAGACTCATGAGACTCGATTATACCCACAAAATGCACTGTTTCGTATGGTATTCATGTTGGTTGCATCATTGGTCTTTATTTTTTTTTTTTCAAAAATGAGGCCAGGGCTTGCGTTACAGTCAACACCCAACGTCACCCAACTCTGATAAGTGAATATTTTCCAAACATATGGCCGATATTGATCTGAACGACATATCACGAAATTGACCAGTGATTTTTTATTATTTTTTTTTAAAAGAACTTAACACTCAAGTGGGTACGAGTACACTTATAATGCCTCAGCATGTGTTGAGTTTTTTTGGAAAATGGTATAGAGAGAGAAAGAAAGATGTTTGGGCCCAGTGGTTATTTCGCTCCATGGGTGGCACCCAACATTTAATGAGGAGATTATTCTCGGTTGGTTATAATATTAGGAGCAACACAGCGATATTGGACACTTGCGGATCGGAAGTTTAAGAAGGCTGGGATATGTAAAGACGATAAAAATGGACGTCTTGGTCCGTACATATTCGCCACTTGCAGAAAGAGACCTCAGCCAACTTGGAATGCACAACTGAATTCAGTTAGCCAAAGACAGTGTCTTGTTGATTTACCTTAGGTGGGTCAGCGACAAGGGAGATTAAGCTGAACTTGAAATGCCGCTGTTCGGTTACGACAGCATTCAACTGCAAAAGAAGTATACCAAACAGCTTCTCTTGAAGCCTCATGTATCGTTAGTTGCATGCAACCGCCATCCGTAATACAATGTATTAGTCTATAGTTTCAAAACCAACTATCATCAAATAAAGCTGCTTACAAATAAATTGCATTGACTAAATATGTTTGAAGAAATGCTGCGCATATTAAAACCAGCAGTGTTTTTCCGCATGCATAATTAACAGTTTCCAATTTCCTGCACCTCCATATAATAAGATACGAGTTTTATTTAAACTTATCAAAAACAAATTGCTACAAAATTGGATAATGAATCAAAAATAAATAAAAATGAGTTCACATCGCTACTAACCTTCTCTTCCATTTTATGGATATCCCTTGTTAGGCCGACACCTGATATGGCCAAAGACAACGTACTGGTTGCTATACACACCAAACTCAGCGCCAAAAATCCAGTTTGCACCTTTCGCATATTTATCACACCCAAAGCACCTGTAACAGCAGCAATTCCACCAGTCCATATACCACATCCAACCGTTGCCAATGATGCCCCACGCACTATTAACAATGCACCCAACGCAACTAGGGCAATACTAAGTAATAATTGCGTCACTCCAAAAGTCACCTGATTCAAAAATGTGCTTCGTTTGCTCACTCTTGTGTCCTTCATCGAGTCACCTTTGATTTTTATCAACTCTGGAGGAAATCGTTGTTTTTTGCTGATTTTTGACTCTAGCGTTGCCGTTGGACTTTTAGTCAACTCCGCTGACTTAGGAGAAGTAAGTTGTTGTTTTTCAAACTCTGCATGAGTGATCAGTTTCGGAGTGTCTATCCGTGATATTCCTACGTTTGGCTTCTCTGTTGCTGTCATGTAGACAGGACTCGAATATATATGACTTTGAGCATCTTGATGTAATAAGCCATCTCCATTTGTCTTCTCATCCTTGGTTATGATTGAAATCTGTGAATTTGACAAACCATTTTTGTGATCAGCAAGATTCGTTGTATTCGTACTGCCCTCTAATGTCTGCTGCATTAACTCTTGATTGCGATCCACAATAGTTTCTATACTGCCCACCGTCGAACCAAGCGAATCAATTGTGCGTGCCGGAGATTCCGATTGACGGCGATCGGTATTAACGATCTCGTTAGCCTCCATAGCATAGACTGAAGGTGACTTCAGATACGGGCAATACTCGTATTCTACAAAAATAAAAAGAACAAGAAACATGAAATCAAGATTAGACATAATGGGTAGAACATGTTTTCCGTGCGGCAATCTGTGTAGAATATTTTAAATTATGGCGTGGAATCTTAAGGTGAACGTACATTTAATGAGAAAAAATAAAAAAATAAAACGACAAGAATTCATTCATTTCATGGAATCGATAATCGCGAGTGAAAGTACTTTTGTTTTATACCTACATACTCGTATGTACATATATGACCAATCTGGTTACTAATGTTATGTATTATAGTATAGTCAGTTAACCCGGTATACTCGTAAAAGCTCGTTTTCCACTATCCCGTCCAGACATGCAGTGATAAGATACTTCAACAAGCTATTTCGCCGTGTCGGCAAATAAGCGATGCCAAACACGAAGATAGATATTATATACTCGGATCCATGATTTAGACCGAAACTGAGACTGAGACCAAGACGAAGGCGAAGACAACGACAAAGACTGGTTTCTATGTAAAACTAGCTGTTGTAGCTAGTCGGCTTTGGTGCCTATTTGGTGCACACTTGATTGGACACAAAATGAAGAAAATTATTGGTCTCTTAGCTATTTGTTAATGTACTCGTATACAACTACTGCACTGCATACCGAAAGTCTTCCAAACCACCTTTGATGGCTGCGGGCCATAACAGACATAGACAAAAATTCAAAGATGCAGACTATATATTAAATTGAAATCGAAAGTATTGTGTTTATTATAATGGTCAATAAACTACACTTGTACGAGTGTATTAAGATATTTCCAGAAAAAGCTAACTGCCAGAGAGCTATTTTGTTAATACATTTTGAACCGTTAGTCAAAATATTATCGAGTTACGAGTAGTACCATACATGCTCGGAGATGGGTTTGATCTGAGAGAAATTTTAGTTGGAAGTGCTTGCGCGTGTTTACTTATCGACATTTCTGCATAATGAGACGTTCGTTGGTAGTTTCTTTTAAGCATATTCTATTTTCAATGTTACCTATACACTATTATATTAGGCTCAATTAACATTTTTTTTTAAAGAAAACACCATTAATCGAGTAATTAGACATATTTTTCGGTCATTGGCAGTTTGCCTTTGCATGCGAGTAAAGAATTCAGTTAAGTAAACACTTTGTTACGCTGAAGATGAAAGTCAAATTGGATGGTATGCACATTTCCATAACATTAAAATAGATAAGTGGGTGCTACAACCCAAATGACTTAAACGATGAGATAATGTTTATAAAGATACTGAGTCATTGACTCAATCAGACTTCAAATTTAATATCTGATCTGATCTCCACATCTTGTTTGAGCTGTCATATTTAGCCAAGTTGTAAGAATATAGCATAGCGTCTACATTAAACTGCTTTGAAAATTTGTAGGTAAGTCCAAATATGAACTTAGATTGTACGGTTCGGAAAAACGGATTTATTTAAACATGAGCTCAGCCTTATCAGTTAGCACGATGTTACACCATCTACAATACTTCGAGTTGTGCAGATTTAATTGATTGAGACTCACTTGTGCAGGCTACCTATTCTAGTTGAAGACACTTTAGGATAGAGCGTTCGCTCTAAATATACTAGTCATCAAAGACGAATGGTGCTTAAGGTAGTGGTTGTGGAGTCCGCGTTATATCTTCGTCTCTAGAAACACGACTAAAAGTTACCAGAAAAGTCCTGCTAGTTAAAGAGCTAATTAGCTCATTTTAACTATTCAAGACTCTAGGGAGAGATAGAGTAGCCCTCACACAAAATGACCTTGACATTATAATCTCTCTTCTTTAAGAATAGGATATTAACTTGTCTGGTGAGAGGTTAGTTTGTTATTCATACTTTCTAAATCTTATATTCAGAATAACTTTTTTTTTTAATTATAAAAAAAACCGTATAGAATGGTGTAGTTCGGTATACAGGCCTAAGCTATTTATTCATAAAAATTTAAGCGTTCTTAAATGTAATCAAGTCGCTATCTGCGCTTTGTTACTTGTAGGTTATAAGATTTCAAATACACTGACTATGATTCAATCACCGAATACTTATCCCTCAAAGGCATTGATAATACAATTAACAGTTGGTTGGTTTAATGGGATGCATATAAGCATCAAAACCGCTTGTGTAAATGTCCCTATGAAAATGTTTACGGGAAAAAGATCTCCACAAAGTAGTCTGCGGTCACAAAAGACATTATAAGCGAATTAAGCATTATTGGATACAAAGGATACTAGCTGATGAGCTAGTGATCAGAGTTACTGATCACGAGCACAATGTAAAAACTAATAAAAAAAATACATTCAAGTTCTCCAGTTACTAGTGTGTGAAGAAAGGTGTATCAATAAAATTTCCAAAGACAAGCATGTACAGTGAATAGTAGAAAGATTTAGAATTGAGATTCCAGGCAAAATCCGTAGAAGACTGTTTTAATGGTCTCCAAAATGTAGACTAGCATAAGAGCATAAATATGTATCAGAAGACTTACTAACTTTGTTTCCAGACAAGTACCGATTCTGATTAGAGCCTGAGAAAACCGCATATTCATATGTTGTGCGGTTCAGTTCTCAGTCACATAATGGTCTAATCATTCTGAAGACAATTGTGCCCTTGAAAACAATTGTTAAGCCTCGATAAATGGACTCATAAAATTCATAATGAAAGTTAAACAGCTTTGACTTTCTAGTATTTATAATCGGCTTTCGTCACGAAAGATCCCAAAGATCATAGTAGCTACTGCTCTTTGCAAACCTAAAAAAAAAGGAACAAAACCTCAATGAACATCAAAACCACCATTGCAGTAATAACAGTGTTGGATGTAATTATACGCTTTATATATTCCGACGTTTAATAACAGGAAAATATTGTAAAGGATAAAGCACTCTTTAGTTAAATTGCGCAAGCCAGGACCCAACATTGGATAAAGGAACAGCGAATGAACATCCCAGAATGAATTAATAGTTTTGCCTTACTCTTGATCTGGTGATCCTCTTTCAGCGCTACTTTGACATATTCAAAGTCCAAGTCTTAGTAACATTCCGTTGTCAGCCACAACGGACCGTTCAACCTGACGATGATGGGCAGCAATTCCGCCACTCGACCTCGAAGAAGTGAGAATAACTATGATATATTCAAACTTAAGGCTAATAAGGCTGACGGTACTGAAGGCCTAGCTGCTGAAATATTCGAGGCGGCAGGAGATGACTTTGTGAAGTGCATGCAACAAATCGTTTCTAAACTATGGTCAGACGAAAGCATGCCAGACGAACAGAAGCTCAGCATTTTATGTCCGATTTAAAAAAACGACCCTCTATCCAGCGCCAACTTAATATAATTAGAATGATCAGTCTCCTCAACAACACTGTACATTTCAAGTCAACAGCGGTACCTTTTTGTCGATTACGAGGGAACAACAACATCGAGAAAGCACACAAAATATCGACAACTCGAACGAAACCTCACAATAGATAGAGTAACGACTTCGGCTTCCTAAGCTCCGCAGTTAATATAAACAATGACACAAACTTAGAAATCATTCGAAAAGTAAGCCTTGCCAATCGCTGAACTCAAATGGCAATTAAGTAACAGAGCCCAATCTAAGGCAACCAAAGTAGCCCTCGCTAAAACATTGATCGTTACAGTTTGCCTCGAATGACTTACGCCACTGTCTGCATTCACTAAAAGGGGAGGGACAGATTTAACCAAGAACCAAGAATTTTACAACGAATTGGACTTAGCTAAACAAAAGAGTCAAATTTTATCGGCTGAAATAGCTGGGACATGCAGACAGATGGACACTAGCACTCCAGCTCTAGAAATTTTAAATCCATCACGGAAAGAAACACAGCAGAGAAAACCCTAATTTCACGTGGCACGCGCAAATGGAAAGGAACCTCAACAAACTTGGGGTGGGAAATTGTGAGAAGCTAGTAAACAATGGAGCTGGGTAGAGGGGCGTGTTCATGCTGCATTATATAGTTTTGTTTTTTGTGGTGATGTGCCGTAAGTGGATTATCCCCACTTCTTGTTCTTTTAATTATACTGGTCATTGTGAGTGTCTGCAAAAAAAAAATTGAATAGTCGGCTATGAAGACACTCTAATAACACACTCCTTTGATAAGTGTGTACTATAATAATTTTCATCACTATCGATTTCAACCAAAAATCATATTTTGTTTTCAAACCGCCACTAAATATACCTATTGTGAATCGCTCTTAATTGAATGAGCTGAATAATTTAAATGCCGCTTTACGTAAGTAGGTTCGTTTCATATAGTAGTGTAAATACTCGTTACTTTCGGGTATTCGTATCTGATCGGTACCCAAAAGTAACGAATACTCTCTACTCATGATTACCAGAATAAATCCCTTGTGGATACTGGGTATCGTACTTAATAGCATGAATGAAGTATGAGGTGACTACTGCTTTTTGTTTTTACTACTATAACCATACAACCAGCTGATATCGCACAAATTCAACGCAAGGGTTATTACTTACTTTCGTGTTCTGTTGTGAGTTACAAATGTGCGTTACTTTGTGTTTTTGTTTCGAGAAGCACAAGAATCGTACTGAATACGAAAAGTACCCAATGAGTGAGTGAATACTCGGATAAGTAATCAGATACTTGATTACTTTCATGTATTCGGTACTTTGTAACGAGTGAGTACTTTTTCCTAGAGCACTAGTTCCATATACATACGAGTATATGAATGTATCTGACAATGTATATTTTGTCTGTATCTTACAGTTTATACCGGTAGATGCATTGAAAATATTTTTGAAATGAAATCTAAAAAACTGATGGAAACTGTAATCTTACTCGTATCATAATTTCATAATACTGGTCTTCAACAATTTGTCACAAGATTAAACAACTTTTTCTCTTCAACCCTATATTGCCACATCGACACACCTTAATTTATTTGATTTGCAAGAACGAAAACAACCATATAATTGCATGTTTTTCCACTCGTTTACTTAAAAGTATGCTCGTATCTATCCGTATGCCCAGTTTCATTCCGGTTATAGAAAATATACCTCAATATCTAACATGGAAACTACGAGCATTTTGAAATACTCATTACTTCACTCAACTAGTTTTTGTCGTGTTTCGCGTGCGCGAAGGAATTGCTGCGATTGACGCGAAATTTCCTAAATTGGGCTAAAATTACGTGCATTACACTTTTACTATTTATTTTACTCCAAATTCACTTCATCAGGAAATATCTGTGATAAGTTCAGAGTGCCAGCGTGCAATAGATGATGTGAAGATGTTAAAATTGTTCACAACAATACTAGTCTATTCATTTTTCTCTTACTTTTAGTTATCAGAATATATACTCATACATACGTTTACGAGTAAAAACATATGAACCCAGTTTTGGCGGAGATTGGTAATTATATAAAATATATTACAAAAAGTCGAATATGAAATTTGTATGGAACTAAATTTGCTTTTAAGTCCATGGAGATCATAAAAAAGATCTAACTAATGATAATAATAATTATTAGTGCTAATTTCAAGCATTAAACATTTTAAAGTTTTAAATTAATAAGTTTAAGTATATAAATGTAATCGTGTGTGGACAATTATGGTAGAACTTAACATTTAATCAGCATACCAAAGCATGTTTGCCATTGACATATTTTTGGTAGAAGTATGTACAACGATTATTTTTAAATGAACAAACAATTTTTACAGCTAAATCTTCTAGATCAGTATACTCGTATGTACCAGGTTGGATTCAATATACTTAAAAATTCTCACATTTCATTCTTGAAAAAATAAAACCAATTCTTAAGTCGAGGGTTAACAACGATGGTAACATTAGGGTGTTGTGTTGTATTCATTTTAGAAAATGGTCGTCCCATTATTGACAATATTTCTTAATAACCATTTTCTTAAACAAAGAAGTATTCCATTTAACCCCGTATGTATGTCCGAAGACCAAACAGCCACTGAGCAAATACTCTGCCCTATATCGTCTTCATTCTCGCATGTCACAGGAGGTGGTATTGTTTTTTTTCAGCGAAAATAGAGGGATTAGAATTCGTTAAAATTAGATTTATATCGTTAATTGTGAGGATAAAGATGATTGGACCAAGGTGAGTACCCTGAGGGACACCAGATGTCGCTTTAATGGGGCCGGATATTGAAGATCTGAAGATGACCCTGTATTCTCGGTCTTCTAAATAGGATTTGGTCCATGCACAAAATGAGGGGAAAAGCCAAGTTATTTTAGTTTAAAAATGATAAGTTGGTGAGAAATTTTATCGAATGCCTTGCTGAAATCAGTGGAAATTGAATCGACTTCATCACCGTCTTCTAAAGCATGAAGCTTCCTAGAGACGAATTCGGTTAGGTTAGTGGTCGTTGATTTACCTTTCATGAAACCGTGCTGATCTATGCAGATAGTTGGCCTACAGTACGGAAGCAGTTGTTGATAGACTATGCTTTCAAAAAGTTTGGGTATGCATGAGAGTTTTGCTATGGGCCTATAATTATCGACTTCGGCCTACTTCCTTTTTTATGAATAGAGATGATGTAAGATTCCTTCCAAAGGAAAGGGAAAGTACCTGTAGAGATAGAAAAGTTAAATAGGGCAGCAAGGGGACTGCCGAGATGGGTAACACACTCTTTTATTACAATAGCCGGAAGGCCATCATAAGTTTGGTAATATTTTCAGATACCAAAGTTGTTGTAATATTTAGCGAGATGGATGACTTCTCCGGATAGTTTCTCATATAGGTAAAGTAACTAGAATCGGGATTAGCTGTTTTCTTAGAGAAGGATTTGTTAAAATGACAGGCAAAGAAATTTGCAATGGTTTTTGACTTCCTTTTGGTATTAATAAACTGGTAGAAGCGTTTAGGGTCCGAGACTAAGCTAAATTGCATGCGGTAGAGGTACTCAAGGTAAAGAGACTCACAAAGTGCAGAAAAACGATTGTATACCAATCGATAATTACTGTAGTCGGAATCATATCGCAGGAGAAAATTAACGAATAGAATGTTGATAGGGCAAGATCAATGTTAGTTGTCTCAGCAATAATGTCAAAGTTAATGTTACTGATGAGGTTTTTAAGCTTGTTAAAGGTCTAGGATCACTCCTATAAACGACACAGTTATCTGAATCGGATGTGAAGATAAGGTCGAGTTGTCTGTTCATTGTATTAGGTATTCCACTAATCTGATATAGACTTGAGTTGGTTAGTCCACCATCAATATTTCTATTTCAGAGGACGAATTAAGAGAGACGAAATGATAGGAAACATCGGAAGGCCAATGAGGTTGAAATCTCCTGCTAGAACAATGCAATCTTCAGGTTGTGCATCATCAATCAAAAAATCCACTGCGTGAACTACAGGTCGATAAGACTAAGACTAAAGTATCAACAAAGTACGTAAATACAGCGTTTGGGGAGCGTAATGTTGACACATACTAACCGAAAGTTGTCAGTTAGTTGGGGAATATCGACAGGAGTTGCGTGAAAACAGTTCCGGATTGTTAATAAAATACCTCGGCCATGGGGATTATCAGCTCTTTCAAATCCATCTTTTCGAAAAACGTTGAAATTTATAGGAAACAGCTCATGGTTTTTAGTGTCAAGAATTAGATTTGTTTCAGTAAGAACAATTAGGTCATAGGGAAACTTTTGAGAATTGAGATATACGGAGGAGATTTTAGAGCTCAAACCTCTTACATTTTGGTAGTAAATGGCAAGAATTGTGGACTGAAGGATACAGAATTCGGTTTGTTAGGAACTGTAACAGTTTTTAAAATTTGAACGAGTTCTTTGCAAGTGGGAAAGACGTTTAGAGCTGACATGCGAAGATAGCGTATAATGATCATTATGAACTTCGTCGGAAGAGATGTCGAAACTCTCATGACAGCGAACGAAAATTTGCATCAATTCCACTGGCTTAATCGGAAGACCTTCTCCTTGAATGGAAACCATAATGTTTTTTTTGGTCATACAATCAATGCAAACGGAGTTGGGTTTGTCGTGCAAGTAGGCAAGGTAAAGCCGAACATCTATATATAAATACGTGCTGCCCATTTTTGTCGTACGCTTATACACCGTTCTACTCAACTGAATGGCATGATACTTACACCATTGGAAAGGTAATTTCGCGTAGATGTGCACAATGTATTTTTTTTTTACCAAACGGTTGTGCAGAACCTTGGTAAACACATTTACAAAATTAGGTTATTTTACAACATATTTACAGTAACGCCCAATAGTATGCAAAGTCGATGCATTAATTTCGCTTCACTTATTATTATCGATGAGGTGTCAATGTGTCCGATCCAATTATTGAAAATAATTTATAAATTATTGAAAGATTTATGCATGGTTAACGAAAATAAGAACAAGTTGTTTGGTGGCAAAACCGTCCTTTTGTGTGGCGATTTTCGGCAAAATTTTACCGGTTGTACCGCGTGCAAGTCGTGCTGTTCAAATTGAAAATTGCATTAAAAGTTGGCCACTATATATGTAATACTTTTCACAAGGTCACTTTGACTCAAAATATGAGAGTACAGCCCAATGAAGTGGAATTTATCGAGTATTTGAACAAAATTGGAAATGGAACTGCGGTAACTGTTCCACAGTTTGGTGATGATATTATTGAAATACTACAGTATTTGATTGGAAATTACGAAAATATTATTAATGATGTCTATGGCAACATTGGACAAAATTTGTTAACAGATCAAATTATTAACTAATGAAGATTGTGCAATTGTTAATGATGATGTTTTAAATCTTATGCTGGGGGAATTCAAAGTATATTATAGTTACGATAAAGTAGTTTCGGACAATGACGTTGAAATCAATAATATTCCGGTAGAACTTCTTAATACACCCGATGTAAGTGGATTTGCTCCCCATCGCTTAAAATTAAAAGTTAATTTCATAGTATTGTTAATTGGAAATTTAAATAAATCGGAAGGTTTGGTTAATGGTACACGCATGCGTGTGAAAGCTTTACATAATAATTCCATTGATTGCGAAGTTTTAACTGGACATTCGCGTAATAAGAAAGTATTAATGCCGAGAATTCATATGCAAAATAGTGGCAGTAAGTTGCCATTTCAATTTCAGCGCACACAGTTACCTATTATTTTTGCTTTTGCGATGACTATTAACAAATCGCAGGGACAGACCTTTCGAAACGTTGGCATTCTATTAAAAAGACCTGTGTTCGCTCACGGATAATTATATCTAACATCCGGTAGAGTGACAAGTTTTGAGGGTTTGAAATATTATATATCAGAGCATAATGGCCAAGGTCATCTAGCAAATGATAATAAGGTATTCACCAAAAATATTGTATTTAGAGAAGTTTTGTTTTAGTTTTCTTTTTTCAATTAATTTGCAAACTTTTGTAAAAAGTATCATTATGTTTTGAAAAATATATCATTTATCATATCATCAGTGCAATTAAAAACATTGTCTTTTAAAAAATTTTATATAGCTTAGAATAATTTGAAAAATTATCATCATTTCTTGAATTATAAAAATGATTTTGTAATGTGTGTACCTTATCGTTCCCCTTACTGAATAACAATAGACAATTTTGTTATTGACCGACCATGGATCTAGAACTCATCAAATTGGGATGCATGTGAAAACCGCTTAATGGAAATATTTAAGAAAATGAAAATGGAGCTGGATGATTTGTGTAAAGAGCTCGCAGAAGCTGTTGAAAAAAAGGATGAATTGAAAAAGGAACAATTTAAGTTTATTATTCAAATACTAAAATTTAAAAATTTATTTTCAAATAAGTGTTGTTAATATTTCAAATGGGGTTCAGAGATCCTTACTGACAGGTTGAAGCATTTACATTTATAAGGATAGACCAGAATTAAAAGGTCTTGCTTATAGTGCGTATACCATATTATCTAATACTATATATATTTTAAAAAGAAATTAATTATATTTTACTTTTTCAGAAACAAAACCACCGAACTCCGGCTTTTGTGCCAAAAGAGCAGATACTGTACAGAGAATTAGAAAGCTGATGGGTTTTTTTCAAAAGAAAGGTGTTGAATTGGAAGCCTTAAAGGGGACTTTCTTAGCGGTACATATTTAATGAGCCGTTAAATGTGGAGGTTCTTCTTCGCTTGGTTATGGAAGAAGGAGTCAAATTCCACGTTGAAACATCAAAATTGTATTTGACAGAAGAATCCTATTACAAATACAATCCAGATAAATTAATGATTTTCGATTATTAAAGAAGGAAGAATGTAAAATTAATTAATCCATTGAATTGTAATTTTTGATAAAAAGAAAAGAAATAAAATGTTCATTGTGAAAGCAAGGATCTTTTCAAAACGCAATGAAAGTGGCGTAACTATCTATCTCGTTTTTCATATAGATTAGTCTCTGTCTCACTGTTCAAGCGACGAAACCGAACCGAACGTGATATAGGAATCATGTGAGTAGGAGAAAATATCATAGTTATCAACATAATCGTTGAATTTCGACGACGGGCGAGCCTAGTTTTCATAAATGCGGCGGTCTCTCAAACGAGATACTTCATAACGACTGTCAGCATTCACATCGGAATGTGAATTTGACAGTTGGTGGAAGGAGTGGGTCAAGATCAAGGGTAAAGTATGGTGCAAAGGGGGGAAGGAGTGAGGAGAATCTTGGGTTAGGTTTGGGTCTTAAATGACCAGTTTGAATCGGGATATTGATGGGATAGAGCAGAATTATGCGGGCTATCTTTTCTTTTATTAGTGAACTTACTATCTACCATATCCTTCCGTTGGCTGATTACCATCTTTTCCGAGATTGGTATGCCGCCCGATGATTTGAACATCCAATCGTATTTAGTGGGTATACGTATTTCAAAACCGGGCCGTTTTTGCTGTTACTTTTTGCTTTGCCAACTTGTTTACTTGAGTGATAAGACTGTGGCAAGCCATGGTCCTATCACTTCCTCCACCCCTAGCAGCAGCAAATTTGTGGCAGGCCACCGTGCCGTTTCCCAAGAGGCCCAAAACTTATAACATCAAAACCCCTGGGCTAATCCAACAGTGCATCTGTGAGATCTTTTAGCGAAGTCCTAAAAGACGCAATAACTATCGCGGTAATCGACAGGAACGACACCAACGGATCGATAACACCTGAACGGTGGTAGTTGGTCAAGTTAAAACTTTCGGGCAACTTCTTGGCCATCATGCGGGAAAATCCCGGACCACCTCCCATCACAAGCGACGCTGGCTGGCACAAAGGCCACGTCAAACTTACCGCATGTGCCAATCAAAGATCTTTCGATCTTTTCACCAAAGCAATAGGCGGATTAGAAGAGATTTTCCCAAGTGCAATACACGAAGTCGTGCCTAAGGAGGATATCCTTATCAAAACTAGAACCCGCACCTGGACCCTAGCCGAACCTTCTTCCCCAGAAAGCATTCTGGAAATCATCGGGCTCAGCAACCCGACCCTTCTGACTCAGGACTGGAAAGTCCGGAAAGTGGAAAAACTAAGGGGCCCTTATAGATGCGCGTTGATTGTGATCAATAAGGAATCCCTTAACCCTCTACCGCAGACTAAGTACTGACATGATTCGGTTCAGTTTCGAGTCAATTCACCAAAAGGTTTATAAAAAGGATAAGCTGGATGCTGATAAGGAACCTCCTCCTCGTTTAACTGAAACTTCAAATTCAACCTTCTGAAACTCTGTCGGAAATGAAAACGGATAACGAACTAAAAAGAGATCCTATACGATCAGAGGAAGAAGATGAGCTCTTGGGCACATGTTCAGAATCGGAGGACTTGAACAACACCGGTGGCTACTCTGGTAAATTGTAGCAACGATACGGATTCTCCAGATTAATCTCCATCACTCAAAAACGGCTTCGGTCGCACTTATTCTGCGTCTTTCCAAAAACGCAGAAGATATCATTCCAATCCAGGAACCAGGGATCGTAGAAGGCGTGGTTCGTGGACTTAGGAAATCTGTATAGGTCCCGCTCTACAACTATACAAGAGACAAAGTAATATTAGAACTTGTATATTAGTGAAACGTATCCTTAATGCATTTTTACTTCCTAGCGTCAGCGACCCCGACTTAACATTAACAGTTGCCAGACTAGAGACTACCAAAGGCTCCTACTGGCTGGCATCGGCATATCTTGGCCACTATCATGTGGGCCCTCTCCCTGGTGACAATATAGAAAGGGTGGTACTGGAACCTGGAAGGCTAAAAACTGACCTCATCATCTGGTGCAACGCTAACGGAATGGGGCAGTAACATAGAGGGACATCAACGATAGAGGTGAGTCACTTTTTTATTATATTATAAGTACTAACCTTTACAACACTGGCAATGAGCCCACTCTTATAACAAGAAACCGACAGGAAGCGCTAGATATCACTCTTGTCTCCGACAATATCACTCAAATGCTAACGAACTGGATGAAATCATCTGAACACTTATTTTCAGACCATAAATACATCCAATTTATCTCCTACCAGCCAATCAATATTCCGGAATTATCGGAAAACTGATCGGCCAAAATTCAGACCAATACTTTCAGAAACACTTCTGAACTCTCATGTCCCCTGCATGACGACAACGAGCTTGACATGAAAGTCAAAGAATTCACCCTGGCTCTCAATCAGACTATGCCCTCTTATTCAAGCTAGAGACACGACTGCCCTGTCTAGACTCTAGAGGTAGACGACTCACTTGGGGAGTTGATCAGAGTTTGGGGCTTTTGCTAAAAGATGTGTCAGCAGAGGAACGCCACAAGTCGGTATCCTTTCACCCCTTCTCTGGAACTTAAGGCTAATGAACTGCTGATATACCTGGAAGCGGGTGGTAGCAGGGTGATTTGATATGCGGATGACATTGATATATTCGTCTCAAGCAAGCATCTTAATACAATTAAAAAGCTCCTTTAGCTAAATCTTAACAGATTAACCCGTTGGGCAGATCGCTGTAGCTTGGGAGTAAACCCTAATAAAACTGATCTAGTTTTCTTTTCCAGAATATATAAAATTCCAATTATAGACCCTCCCTCAATAGACGGTACCAGTTCTGTCTTTTCCGATACAGCAAAATATCTGGGTCTGATTTTTGACGGGGAACTAAACCGGAATCCTAAAATTAAAGAAAGAGTCAAGAAAGCTACAGTAGCTTTATTCTCTTACAAAAAAAAACCATTGGTAACAAATGGGGCATGACCCACTGGTTACACATCTCGGTCATAAGACCGATACTCACATACTTTCTGTCTGGTGGACGACCTTAGACAATGTTAACTGCAGCAAACTAAGCAGAGTCTAAAAAAAAGCATGTATACGCATAAGCGGAGCCCTACGCTCTACTCCCTCAGCGGCACTGGATATTCTGCTTCACTCGTCACCCTTCGATATCTTCAGCAGGCAAGTAGCTGCGACCACAGCTATTCGTCTTAAAGCGACTAAACAGTGGACAAATAATTTATTTGACCACGCTAATATTCTTAATATGCTAGGAATCCTCACAGAGAACATCGATTTCATGTAAGCTTCCCCTCTAGATCCTTCTGAGAGGAATATGCTTTCATGGGTAACAAGTCAATACACTTTTACACAGATGGATCTAAAACTGATAGCGGGGTTGGGAGCGGTGTTTTCTCAGATAAGCTAAGCCTCTCCTTCCGTCTTCCAAATCACTGTAGCGTGTTCCAGGCGAAAATTTTGGCGATTAAAGAAGCTCTGTCTTAGCTGAAGCAAAACGTGATATTTGCAAAGGACATCCGCATGCTTTCGGAAAGTCAGACCGCTATCAAGCCCCCGGACTCAGTCTCATTAAATTCTAAAACCGCCCTTGAATGCCAATCATCTCGTACGTAGATGGCAGAGCAGTTCAGCTTTCACCTTTGTTGTGTCCCGGGCTACAGAGATATTCCAGGGAATTGTAGAGCCGACGAACTCTTCAAAATTGGAACCACTTTACCTATTCTACCGGCAAAGGGTAGCATAGGTATACCAATCGCTACGTGCAAATCAATATTAAAGCTGGATGCTAATAAAAGAACAGACCTTAGGTGGACTGTTGGACCAACATGTCTAACGATTAAACAGATCTGGCCAAAGCTGGATCTGGAGTCTGATCCTTCTAAATAGGAAACATCTCAGGGCCATCATACGTGTCATCACTGGACACTGCCTTATAGCTAAACATGCAAGAAGGCTTGGCGCCTTTAAAAACGATTTCTATAAAAGCTGCATAGATGAGGAGGAAGAGGAGACAATCCTCCATCTACTCTGTACATGTGCAGCTCTCTCCCAGAGAAGAAAACTCCACTTATGAGCTTTTTTCTACAATGACTTAAACGATCTAAAAAATATAGACGTTAACAGTCTCCTACGCTTCATCATAAGCTCAAATTGGTTTCATGAATAAGAGGATCACAGACTCACGTAGAATCACAAAGTGGGTTGGTCTTTCCAACAGCCACTTTTACCTACCTTTGCCTACCTATGGTTCTACAATAAAATTCCAGTAAATTCCAAAAATATTTTTAGGTTGAAATTAGGTTTGACCTATATAACATGCGATTTAGAATACGTTTACATAATATTACTATGTATGCAAATTTACATTTGTAACTATGTATGTATTTGCATATTATTCTTCATAGGTCCCATCGTATCGCCGTGAATATGTTTGCGCTATTTCAAGATTGCGGCTATTAAAGAAGTCGCCAAAATTATGCACGAGATATGATAATTTTTTTAAATGCTTGATAAAAGAATAATTACGTAAATAGGTTACGACTCTTGAAAATTTGGTTGAATATTTATTCATATTCTGTGTTTTCGTCTTGAATAAGAGAAAAAGACCGTAGGTTCTATGAACCTTATTTAGACGTTGTCTTAAGATTGCTTGCTTTTAATTGATGTGAAAACTGTATCCAATCCGTTAAGCAATAGTAGATTATTTTGCAGACACATCCTCGCTATATGAAAAACTATATGAAAAGCTATATGAAAAACACAATGGGGTATGTGTTCTTAAGTTCAACACAAGATAATTCATACAAAAACCATCGTAGCTGGCTCTGAATCATGTGTATCAACAAAATCATTTAAGCCCCACATACACATGACACCAAGTGTTGACACCAAAAAAACTATTTGCCACACACATAGCCCCAAGTGCGAGAACATTAGTTGATTGCTGACTTCTTATGATTAGTACGTGTTTGGAAGATAAAACAGATAGTAAAAAAAAAGAAAGAATCGAGTTTGGGCCAAGGATTGGTATCTAAAGCGCACTAAATTTTAGCATGTGGGACTTCTAAGAGAATTGGAAGAAACTTCACCGGGAGATTATAAAAATTTTCTAAGGATGGATTGCCACATACCAAGAGCTCCTTCTTTTATTGGAACCATTGATTAAAAAGCAAAATACGCATATGAGAGACGCTATTTCACCTAACGAAAGACTTTCAGCTACTTTGCGGTTCGTCGCATCTGGACAAAGCTTTGAAGACTTAAAATTTCTAACAGCTGTTTCTCCCCAGTGTTTTGGTCGACTAATTATGGAAACCTGTGTAGCTATTATAAAGACATTGAAAACATATATAAAGGTATTTGTTTTATTTAATTTAAATTCTGAAGTAATACAAAACTATAAACTAAATAAACTTCAAATAAATCGAAAAAACGATAAAAATAAGAATAATTCAAATAAACAAAGCGATCGAAGCAAGAAATGATTTAAAACCTTTTCTACTGATAAGAAGTATTGTTAAATAAGTCTTGAAATGACTGAGGTCTTCCCTGATTTATTCCTTCAACATGATTTTCTGTTGTCGATATAAATGGTTGACTGTTGGAAAAGTTCGGTGGTGTTGGAGAACTATATTCACTAGATATTACAGAATATGGTGTAGAAGATCTAGTCACTATTGAATTTCTTGGTACGGGTGTCTTGAAAACTGAGAGTTTGGGTTTCCTAAACTTGCCGGTAAATTTTGGACGCAGTCTACGGTTAGCCTTCCTAATTCTCCTTGCCAAAGTATTTCCTCGATGGCTCTTTTGGCAAACATTTTTTGATCATTTTCCAACTTCCTAAAAAGTACAGCCCAAGACTCCGAATAAATGTCTGCTTCATCTTTTTCGCGTACTTTTTTTACTTGTTCTAAATTATCAATTGCTTTTGCAAGGAAGTCTGTCTTCTGACATGACGCATTTATTCTTTTTTGAGTGCTTTGTACTCCAACCTGAAAATGTAAAGCATATACGTACATATGTATGAAGCAAGTGAAAAATGCAATTTGATTATTTCTTTTTTTTTTTGTTACTTTGTTTTTAGATACCAAGAACTGAACAAGATTGGAAGTCGTTGGCTAAAGATTTTGAAAAAACGTGGAACTTACCTATTTGCATTGGAGCCATCGATGGCAAACACTTAGAAATAAAACTGCCATCAGGATCAGGATCTTATTATTTTAACTATAAGAAAACATTTAGTCTTGTTATGATGGCTATCGTCAACGCGAATTATGACTTCATGATGGTTGAAGTAGGAACAAATGGAAGAGTTTCTGATGCTGGTGTATTTGCTCATACAACATTCAAATAAAAATATGATAACGAGGAATTGAATATACCAAGGCCTGAAAAAATTCCTTTAAGTGAAGAGTCGTTTCCATATGTTTACGTTGCAGATGATGCATTTCCTTTATTAGAAAACCTAATGAAACCCTACAGTCGCAAGCAATTGTCTAAAGAAGAAGAAGTATTCAAGTATAGGCTACCACGAGCAAGAAGAATAATGGAAAATGCTTTTGGAATATTATCCAGCCGATTCAGAATACTTTTAAGTACAATAAATTTATCTCCAGAGAATGCTGTTATCTACACAACTTTTTAAAGCAACGAAATCCCACGAACTACGAGTATTTAAAATACAGCGTTGATATGGAAAATACTTTCACCGGGGAAATGCATAACGGATCGTGGCGATCAGAGGGGCACCTTTACGAATTGCAGCCATCAAGGGGCAGAAACCCTACGGTGAATGCCAAACAAATTCGCGACAAGTTTTGCAGTTATTTTAACTCAGTAGGAGCGGTTCCATGGCAGAATGAAAACAGATCGTAGACCCAATTGTTAACTAACTCTTTTAAATAAAATTTTTAGCTTCTTGAAGCTGTTTGTATATACTTACTCATTCTTCTCCTGTTGACATGCTATCATTCTCATCTATGTCAATTGTTGAAATCCCCTCTATTTGCGATTCTAATTCATCAAAGTACCAAAGCGTTGGTACATATATATCGTCCACACCAGCTCATCCTACATCCTACTACATCCACCGTTGCGCTTGGCTCAAATTCTTTATATTTAACCACTAGAGTTTCCCAGGTCTTAATTTTTTTATCGCGATTCTTATAGTCCGTACTTTTAACCTTCCACAACTCTGGATGGTCTTGGTAAATTTTAATGAAATCCTTCCAAAAATCATTTTGTCTAACCAACATTTCGAATAAAAATGATTTTTCACTAACTAACTAAATATTTGATGATAAGCTACTATGTTTACTGAAAACAACGAAATGTTCGCACACTTCGCCATACACATGATACATGCGTTGACAGCGTAAAAAAAAAAAATCAAAATGTTTTGGTATTCATGACTCTTGTGTCAACACTAAGAAATTTATTAAAAAATATAATAATTGGATACAAGCATATCGGCAGCAAGTAGGAATAGTGAGAGTGCAATTCTCTATTATTAACAAAATGAAAACCCGCAAAATAGAAGGATGGCAGATCTTTTAAAATACGTAGATTACCTATTAATAAGGAAGGTAAGTAAATTCAAAGAATTGAGTTGGATAAGAGCATGTTTAAAGGTTTAAATGTAATAATTTTATGGTCGTCTTAAAAAAAAAAAAAAAAACGGTTTTATGGCTCATAACATTTATTGACGCAATAAAGATTGTGTTCCTAAGACATTGTATGCTCGCAACATTTGGTCTGACAAATTGGCAGCGGACCGATTTCCACTCTTAAACAAATGATTAAAAGAACCAACCAATTTACTGTCGAAACACACTACGGTGTTATTGACTTTAAGAGGGTAAAGTCACAACCCAAGCTTTGTGTTATATAACCAGGAAACATATCCCAAGAGCTTTTTTAACGAAGCACCGAATTTTCACATGAATGCGACCACACTGTTCAGCAATTCCTTCAACCTCATTTTGCTAACAACAGTGCCTATTATGATGTAGTATCAATGATTAATTTCCATTAGCCTGCTGCGATATCCAGCTAACGTCGACTTCTTCGCATGTTGTTGCCACTGGAAGAATAGTAAAGGGTTCTCCAATAGGGACTTAACAACTTTGAATTTAATTTGTGAACGCACTCTTTCACTAATCATCAAACTGTCAATTTATTCAGTAAACTCAACATTTTCATCATAGTAAAGTACACGAACGAGCAACGTCTACAAATTATAAAAATTTTCTACCGAAATTCGGAGTCGGTGACTGTAACTTTAAGAGCGTTAACTCCAATTTTCGGTCGTAATTCTCGCCCTAGTAGACAGGCAATAACAAGTTTAGTGCAAAAATTTGAGTCAGTGAGACAACGGGTTAGTCGAAGTGTCGAAAATATCGCTGCCGTTCAGGCGTCCGTAGCAAACGATCCAAATCAGTCAATTCCACGACGTTCTCAAGAATTGGGCATCGCTCAGACCACATTATGGCGTATTTTGCTTAAAAATCTTGGTTTACACCCGTACAAGATCAAGCTGACTCAAAAATTGAAGCCGATGGACCATTTGAAGCGACGTACGTTCTCCGATTGGGTTCTGGAGAAGATGCGCTAAGATGATGAATTTCATCGCAAAATCACCTTCAGTGACGAAGCTCATTTTTGGCTCAATGTGTTCGTCAATAAGCAAAATATGCGTTATTGGTCAGGTGAAAATCCACATGTGCTTCATGAATCACCACTTCATCCACAAAAAATAACTGTTTGGTGTGATTTGCATGCCGGCGGCGTTATTGGGCCATATTTTTTCGTCGACGATAACGATCGTCACGTTACTGTGAATGACCATTTACAGCGTTATCGCGCCATGATCACCGATTATTTTTGGCCCAAATTGGAAGATATGGACTTGGACGACATGTGGTTTCAACAGGAGGATGCCGCACAGCACACGCTACAATCGATTTATTGAAGAGTAAGTATGGTGTTATCTCAAGAAATGGGCCAGTCGATTGGCCGCTTCCTTCGTGCGATTTAACGCTTCTTGACTATTTTCTGTGGGGCCACGTTAAGTCATTGGTTTATGCCAACACACCGACGACGTTGGAAGAGCTCAGAGCCAGCATTGAACGCGAAATAGCGGCCCTTTTCGGCCGAAATGTGTGGCCGAGTCTTTGAAAATTGGGTCCAACGAATCGACCGCTGCAAACGTGCCCGCGGTGGCCATATGAACGAAGTCGAGTTCCAGTCATAAATGTTTTGATTGTAATAATAAAATGATAATAAAGTTTTTAAAATATCTCAAATGGTTTGCGTTTTATTTTAAAAAAAAAGTTGTCAAGTCCTTATTGTAAAACCCTATATTATACTAATGAAGGAATCTTAAATGGCTCAACATTGAAGCAAAATGTTCTTTCAGAAAGTATAATTTTAAATTTCAATTTCAAAGATTCATTCATTGCAATTTTTCAATGCTCGTACATTTGCAATAGTTTTTTATGAATTATAAAGCATTGGCTTAGCCGTCAGAAATTATAACATATCGCAAAAGACTGCCGGTCCAATAAAAAATGCTGAATAATAATATGCGTATAAATAAAATTATCGATAAGTGCTGATAAAAAAGATATTTAAGTTAATCTTTTACAGAAGTTTAATTGGTAACAATCATAATCCACGCCACTCCGACCATAGCTACGCAGCGCAGTGATTAAGCTCGCCAATGCTTAATCTGCGTTCGGATCACAGGTCAGGAGATGCAATTATCTGACTTAACCACTCTTTCACTTTTTCGCCGTTCAAAATCATTAACAATTCGGTGCCCAAAAAGATCAGACACGGATCATAGTTTATAGAGACACTAAATGTTGACCCACCAAGAACGAGTTTATTTTACGTGAAAAATTTAATCTATATATAGCAACAAATTGCTATCGGCGGGTTTGGAGTTATACATAGTATCAGAAGCAAGCTCAATAAATTAAGTATTGAATTAAGGCAAAATCAAGTAAAATCGAACAATTCAACAAGACGTTTCTCCCGACAGCAGGAAAATTTACACAACCACAGAGATTTGAAACAAAATCCTATAAAATGCATATAACAGAGCATGTCCTTAAGGGAAAATAAACGCAAAAAGTCTTCATCGTAGTGGATGAAGAGTTCAGGAAGAAAATAATAGCATATTTTAATGCGACAAAGCCACAAACTCTCGAAATGACTGATATTCATATAAAGCAGTGCGCAGTGAAGAGAGGACATTAATCGATCAAATTCAAAAAATTCGGTGGATACTGCAAGCGATTCCCCTATATGGCACCATAGTTTGGTGGTAAGCCGTAATAAATCTTAAACCAACGTCAAAAATACAAAAAATACGGGATACTAGTAATAAGGTAAATGAGGACAACATCCACCACTGGTTTGAAAACAATTTCAAATTTGCTACCCCTCTATTTATACGTGTAAAAATCGGGACCCACGTTACCAACAAACAAGATCGTTACGAGTGCATAGATAAATATTTACATATAATGTTGCAATCAACATGAAAAATGCACAACGAAAATCCTCTGATAAGAGACTAAACAAGTTCCAATGTCAAGATAGGGAAAAGTGATTACTGAATCAAAACACTACCACGTTTTCAAAGGTTGGAGTTTCTGAGAAATAAAAACCTAATTGAGAACACGTATCATAAAACAAAAGGAAAATGCTTGAAATTATTATATTTCATTTCCCAATCATCCAGTCTTACCCAGCATACATAGCGGTGATAAATGTTATTCATATGAAGAGCTTGGCATTTACGATGACGATAATGGTGAGGATAATGGTTTTGAGTCAAAATCGTTAAGTTAATTTTTAGGTTCAACAGCCTGGGTTTCTATTAAATAAATAAAAGCAGAACAAACAAGTTTGCTTTTCAATGAACAACATTATAAATAGGCTTTGGTGGCATTTCTGATAAAATATTCAAAATTAGTAGAAATATCCACTGCACATGTTAATTTATAGATCAATAAACTAGTCATGCCGACCTTAATTTTATAGTATACGAGTACACACGAATATAAATAGTACTAACATTTTTAACGGATTACAATGTGACAAAGTAAAGAAGAAATTTATGAACACAGAGTAAGAATGTTTTAAACTGATTCTAATTACTGGTTACATCTGCAATGTTTGTAAGGATTCTACTCCGCTGCAAAAACACTCTACCCTGCAACAAGCAACACTTTTGAAAGTGCTGTTACAAATCAAATACCAAAGAAAAGAAAGACAAAACCAAAGGATTCAAATGTTTTTTTTTTGGAAAATGTAAACAACTATCAACCACAGATTCTATAGCACAGTCATTACGATAAACATACCTAAATGCCAAAGGTTAAATATAACTCATTAAATCAGAGAGAAAACATTAAAACCGGTTTTAAAATTTTAATTTGCAATGTCGGTAAAGAAAAACAAAAAAATACATGGAAGTTCAAATGTTGCACATACGCCCTATGTCACAGCACCTAATGGTCTCACTATACTAAAGCTGGTTTCATTTTTGTTTTTACCCGAAATTAACAACTTGCTTGTTATTAACTTATTATGTCAATTCACTTGTTTGCTTTAAATTTTCTTTTTTTTTATAAG
Source organism: Volucella bombylans (assembly GCA_949129095.1). Taxonomy (NCBI): domain Eukaryota; kingdom Metazoa; phylum Arthropoda; class Insecta; order Diptera; family Syrphidae; genus Volucella; species Volucella bombylans. Next base: position 158,791,119 of record OX422143.1, read on the forward strand.
GAGCTCTTACACAAGTAGGTTGTCATACCAGTTATAACGTCAAGAAAAAACTGATCGTGAGTAATTAAGTAAGCGATTTGACACTTACCACTAAAAATACCAAAGCAACAAATGATGGACAGCAACCCAAAGTTGATCCACTTGAAGATAATGCTGAGTTATCCGGCTTCTATTTTGTTTCTTGTTTTATTTTTTTAATTTACAAGTTCGCTTAATCCACGTGACAGCTTAAATCCATTCGATAATTGAAACAGCCAAGAGATTACCAAACCCACCACCATTAACAATCGTAAAACAATGGCCTTTCCAGCTGAACACAAAAACACAATCAGAATTGGTGATTGTTAAAACTCTCTGCACCTTTTTTTTTTTTTCTGTATTTTGTGTGTATAGGTTTATTATATTGTACTTTGCGGTTAAAGTAAACTTATAATTTCGAACTTTGTAGAGCACCGAAATACAATTCAGAAATCACTTTCCATTTTAACTGCATTGACGACCACGTTGCACGTAATTAGCAAAAGATCGTATTTTAGATCGTATGGATAGATCACTTACAGATTAAGTACCAAACTGCAACACTCGCGCACCTCTTTTCACTGACTTTTTTATGTCAAGACTCGTACCTATAGGTCTGCGGAACTACGCATCTCTGTATGACACACTTAAAGACACATTGTGCACCTTTGAATTTGTTCTTTATAACTTCACAACTTAACAACTTCACAAAATGAGTACTGTTGGTAGACAATGATCTTTTATTTAAGACGACAACAACGATAGCGACAAATGAGCACAGTGAACGACAGATTGAATAGAACTTTAACAGATTTTTCCTTGGATACGTATCGGTTTTCAAAAAAAAACATCAACAACAAAAAGTCACAGATTTCGCAAAATTATTAAAAAAAAAAAAGAACAAAACAGAAAATCAAAAAAATGGAGAGAAAAAAAAGTTTAAAACCTTCGGAGTACCGATTAGAGATCCCAAATTTCTGAAGTTGTGGTTGGTCTGGTGGCTTGGAGTGTACTAAAATCGTTGGAGTACCTGTTCGGATGGAAGTACGAGTTTCTGACGACGGCGATGATAGCGGCTGGCTCCGCGGCGTTGGTGCTTCGAATAGGCATAGACTACACCATGAGAGATGGTTGTTTTGAAATGAACAGTGCGAACTGACTACATGGTGATGGAATGGTATGCAGGTGAGTTTTAAGGTGAGTAGTTGAGTGTCTGCGAGTATGCAGCTAGACGCGCGTACAAGTTAGCACACACACCTGTTTTTTTGGTTACCTTAGCCCGTGATGATTAAGAAGACAGGGGAAAATAGGCGACAGATGATTGCATTGAGAATGCATGTCATGCAAACAAATTCAGATTTTTTCTAAATTTTTTTTTTATATTTCTTAGTACTACTTTTAATTTTAATCTTCTCAGGTATACTTGTAGTTGTATCTTTGGTAGATGGTACGCTTTGCTTCTTTTTTTTTTCTCATAATTCTATAAATTAATTGGAAGCTCATTTAAAGCATTTGCCATTATGATGGATTACGTAATAGTTTCTTTTAAATAAACTACTGATCGTTAACATAAATAAATGAGAAGAAATTAAATTGTAATTGTAATACAATTGTAGTCATACTAATTAGTCAAAGTTAAATGAAAAAAATTTGAACACTGTTTCCAACATTACGTTGGTAATGTTTTTAAAAAAGTATTTAAATGCAATATTTTATTGTCTTTCGTATTTTTAAATTACATGTGATTATTAAGTCTGCAGAAGTGAAAGGTGGAGATAATGACTTAAATTACTATTAAGTGGACAGAAAGAAAGACGGTACTAATGTGTTGTGACTTTAGAGAATTTTCAATGTTTTGTTGGACTAAACTCAAAATTAGCGTTAAAGTAAGGATAACGGGAAACGAAGGCGATTAAAACAACTTTTTGTTTGTATCTTCAATTATTCCTTGTTAGGAATAGATGAGAAAGTTAATGTTGATTTACTAGTTACAAATTATCAAAATATAAGCTTATACGTATCTGATTGATTAGTTTTATCCTACCTGATGTACTATTGTAAATTAAAATAAATTTAATTGCTGTTTAAATCGGAAATAAAACATATTATACTGATTTTATATAAATTCTCTATAACTTTATTTCAGCTTAATTTTAATGCATCGAAATAAAGAAACGCTTTTGTAGAGTTTATTGAGAATTTCAATCAGAGTTTGGTATACAACAATTTCTGTTTCAAATTGACACATTGTGTAAATTTTTGTCGCCGAGATAAGAAATAATACAGCGCTATGTCTACCATACCTCTTTTATGTCAATATTGCGCAATTGGAGGTACATACTCGTACAATTACGATGTTACAACAATAATCGCTAGGTCTGTTCGTATACTATATTATGAAAATATCCGAAAAAAACAACAATAACCCAAGCTTGGAGCCATTCTTTCCAAGTACGGAAATAGACATACTATTGACTGATAGAGTTGCATCGCTACTTAATTCAATGAAGTATGTCCAGCAGTATCGTCGAATTGCAGACAGAACGACAAAAAATTTAACAATTTTGCTTGTTATTCTTAAAAGTGCTCATAATCCCTGAACAATAATGCCTATCAACCTATTTAACACCTAACTCATTTGATACCTCATGATACAGTTCATGTCATTTTCTGGCTTAGACTAGGCAAATGAAGTTCTTAAAATATTAAACTAGAGCCGGAGGAGAGATTCAGTTGCCTGAAATAGCCACTATTAGCTCTAACCTCTATCCGACCTTGCCTTTTTTTTTTACATATGTATTAAAATTGTAAAAACGTAGAAGTATTATATAGTACATTAAAAAATGACAGCGATGCGAAATAGAATAAAGTGAAGCCTGTGATCGCAAAAAAAACTTCAGTAATAATACTCGTATATACCTACATATTGTATAATTCATTAGCTTTTTCTCTGAATTTTTAATTAACTGTTGCTATTCGACCGCTAATAATAATTACGTTTCCATATATTTTTTGACGTTTTAAATATTTAATTAGTAGAAAATTGAGGCTGCCTCCGCCAATCCCAAGAATTAAAAACCCTAAACTTATGATAGGTTGTGCTGAGGACAATATAAAAGACTATATAATCGCATCAATTAAGGAATGCATGTTTTCAAGATTATATCATGACAATACATGGATAGATCGATAAGGATGGCCCCGTTGCCTAAACATTAACATGACAGAAATTCAAGTATGATAATAGAATTTATAAGCTATGAAGTCATTTCCAATAACATAGAAGCATGATTTACAACTCAGCATTATGCTACGGACTTAGAGTCCACAGAAAAGCAGAAAAAAAATAGATATTAACAATTTCCCGACAGGCAATGCAAATTCATTGGCTATGAAAGACTTCTCATTTTCTTTCGTTAGTGTGGGATGAAATCCTACATTGAAAACAAAAAGATGAACTAGATGTTATGTTACATAATGGATAAAAATGCATTTCCTAGCTGACAGTTCATTTCATGATACACTAATTAATTTATTTATTAATTTAAGACTTTTGATGCAACTATACATACTCGTATGGTATTATGAAGAAGGTACTTATGAGAGTGGTGTTTAATTGCCACTATATTGCGCGCGGTGGTAGGGTAGCGCACTCACGCTAACAACTAGTCTATTGCACTATCTATGGAGAGTGGTTATATATTCCCAAGTCATACATAATTTCTGCCCACATTATCCTTTCGCCCGTAAATAGCAAACTTTACCAAATCAAAACTTCTACATAAAAGTGTGCTACTCTCTCGCTGTTCCAAGTCATCAAAAAACTGTAGTTCCAAGTCATCAAAAAACTGTAGTTCCTTTAGGTCTCTCTACGCACAAATACAGTTAAGTCGTAGATAGGCCTTTCTTCATATCGGAATGATGTGCCATCAATTTATATTTCATTTTCTTCGCTAACCACGGGTCAATCATTACTCATCCTCAATAACAAAGCATACAAAGTTCATACAGTAAATTATATTTTAGGAGTAATATCACCCCTAGAATGAACAAATACGTAGTCTTGGCGCAACTATCATTTAACATATACTGCCCTTAGATATTTATGATAGGCAAAAGACATCGAATTCGGTAATCCAACTAAAAAAAAGTCGTTAGTGGGTGGAGGTAATGAAATATAACGTATATGCATCTACATATAAACAGATAGGTCTGAAGTATCCTTCAAACAGTCGTTCTGAATAGTGTTTTTTCCGGGGAAAAATTTATATCTATTCGTGAAGTCGCCGAACTACTAATGGTTAGTCGATCTGCACCAAGCCATTCTCCACACCATCAGTCAAGCAGCTGTAAGAATTTACTTCAGTTTACCAATATATTGAGATATCCACGTAAATTGTTATCGTTGGAAATCTTCAAAATATTTCACGCGCGCCTTAAGGGTTAGATACCCTTTTACTGTTGCATGGGCGCGGGCAGAAAGGTAGAAGAAGGAGAAAGGAAAATTGTTTTGTAGTGGTTTGAAACTCAGGTGTGTTTGGTTTCGATATTCGCTCTCCAGGGGGTGGGAGTCCGAATAGGACGGAGAGTTTTTTCTTCACTCAGAGTGATTCCAGGTTACAATTCACAGTATTTTTTTCTGTGCTTGAAACTCTACAACAGCCAAATCTACGTGTCAGTGTTATGCCTTCACACGCAGAATTTTTCTGTCTGGGTTCCAATTACACAAATGAAAAACTGACTTGCCATGGGCAGAATTCGGACCTGGATCCTCCGAGTGAGAAGCGATTGCTAGTACCACTACACAACGGCCACCCAATAATTACTTCTACGACAGTCCGGGGTGGATCAAGAACCGATATCCTACTCACTGTGTTGTTTATCTTGTCATTTTTTTAATGACTTCGTACGGCTCTTCCGCCATAGACAAAAGACTTCACTTTCGTAGGTTTACCATTGCCCATCGAAATAATGCTGATGTCAGAAAAATAATTACTTTTTTAGTTGTTCGGTGTTCGGTGAACCCAGACCCAGACCCAGACCCGCTTGCTAAGGAGCCAACGAACTTTATCACTACTCTATGCCATCACCATTGAAAACATACATATATGCCTGAGAATTAACATTGTACCATTCTAAGAACCATCGCGTTTATTTGTATACAATACTTGCAATACGTCGCCAAAGAGCCAACTTCTTGTTGCCGTTAACGTATTGTTTGATAAAACTGCATCTTCATTTTAAAAAAGAACAACAACTCTTGTACATCAATGATACTGTAATGGTAGCTTCTCTTGGCGTTTGAAAAATCTAGAATAATACAAAACCTTGTGGAAACAACGGTTTACTCTATCAGTAAAATACCTACATGAAAATGATTTTTTAGAAAACCGAATTGAGAGTGTTTTTGACATCCAGGATTATTTTTAGCCAATATTTGTACGCGCATATTTTCTAATATTTCCAAACAATATAGTATATGGTATATTGAGCTATTAAGTCAGGCGTAGTATGAATAAATGGAGAGTAAACGTCATTACAGTAGACTGTAATATTTCATCAAGAGATAAATTAACGTCACCTCAAATCGTTTGTAAAAATCAAGTCTCAAAAAAAACCATACGAGGTATGGTTCCAAATCCGCCTCACCAAATTATCTAGACATTCATGAGAACGATTAAAGGGGTAACTATGATAGAACTTTGGAAACTAAACTTAAAGTGAAACACATTGCCGAACTCAGATCACAACAACACACAGGTTTAATAAGCCTTACCCAACTGACTCCAAATAGATTTTTTATATCGACTAATGTTATTTACTTTTTGAAATTGTACTCGTAATCTCTGTGTTAAGCTGTTCTTCTGATTTTTACATCAAAATATGTACATGCTATATGTCTAACATAATAATGTATCATATATCCACACAATTAAGAGTTTGAGTCTTCAATATAATTTTTGATAAATGGAGTTCAATATAAACATATATTAATTTTTCCGTTGACAACGAATTGAAGGCCACATGACAAGCAGATATGTATCCTTTTAAAATTCTTCTTACTAGAAATTACAAAAAAAAACAGTTATACACGTGTTCTTATACGAGTACTATATTAAGACCAATGGTTTGGATCAACATATATCTTAATACAAAGCTATTGATTCATAAAATATAAGTTAATTGCCGAATAGCAGACTTCTACCCGACACGTGACCAATAATTTCTAATGCAGCAGAATGTGCATATGTTAATCATTAATGCACGTTATTTGAATAAAAAAAATCTTTAAGATATTATAGCATTCTTTCTCGAATGCTTACTGAGTGTCTCCTTTACCGGCTGCCGGATTCCAAAAGCGATTAAAAGCCATTTATCTGTGAAGTAATACTTGGTATTATATGTTGCACTCGGCAACTACATAACTTGGTCCCGCATAAATTAAACCAGCATACCTAGCTCTATCGAACGAGTGAGGCTATCAAGAAAACACTTTCAAGTTCGATAGTATTGAGTAATTATAACGCGAGCTAAGAAATATTCTAACAGCAAACCAGTTTCGATGACTTTCAGGCAACATTTCAATTCTAAACAGTATGAAGATACGAACATACGAGTGTACATAAATCCAAGAGTGAAACACCAACAAAAGTAATTGCGCAATTGTTTAAGATCACGACGACGGCGCGGCTGTAAGTACCATTGGAATGCGTGCATTATGGTTTGCCTTACCTTCTTTGCACAGTGACATTCTTTCACATCTGCTGGAGATATCTTAAGATATGCTTAAGATATATATGTACATATGTACCGTATATGACTTTCTATTAGATAATTATCCAAACTTTTCCATAAGCCCTATCCAGATTTCCTTCTTTCCTACATCTGACAAAGTGTATAATTACAGCAATTAACTGAAGTCAGCTGTTGGTAAGCGTTTTTTTCTAAGATCACCTCTTTCGATAATCGGCAATCCGGAAGATTAAAAGCAAACATTAATTACAACAATCGACGGATTGGATCGAATGGATACAAATTTAGAAACTGTGGAATGCACATAACAACCAATCGACAAATGGAAAATGTATAGTCGATAGTAAGTGGCAATTTCGCTTCCATATTCATCAATAGAACAAATAAACACAATCTCGCGCTGAAAGATCTGTAATTACGACATAACTTTCTTTTTCCAGCCACCACATTACAAGAAAGCCACTGGGATCTGGTCAAACTACCACATCGAGTACATCACCACATCCCAACACAGAGATCGGTCAATGAAGCAACATGCCATCGAACCAGCTAGATTGGTTTCTGGCACTTGCGGCTCTGGTCTGTGCTTCGGTGGTCGATCTCCGGTCTTTGGTCTCCGGTCTACGGTTTGCCGGCAGATGACACCAGAAATGGTCATTATGCGAAAGTAAAAATTATGAGAATATACAATACATCGATCGGTAGTGGCGGTATACGAGTAGTTGGTTGGTATGTACGGGTGTACTCATGGAATGTATGTTGTGTTAAGGCCAGTAAGTAATTACGACTTTTCAGCTTTCACCTGACTATGTGTAGCCTTTGACTTGTGCTGATCATCAGAAGAGTGTCATGTTATATGGTATTTTCCGCCCAACAAATCACATTCTCTATAATTTACATTCACCAGTATACTTATATGTACATATATAGTTCTAAATCATTTTGGCGATATGTATGTGAGTACCACAGACCAGATGATCACTTTTTCCAAAAAAAAAAAAAATATCAACAAAATACTTTAGCTCTTGTACTGCGAATCAACGAGGTTAGGCCTTTGACTGGAAGGTTCCGCTTTTTCAAATTGTTTGCATGCTCATTTGTTCGTGATAAGAATATTCGTACATTGGCTGTGGTTAGGAGAACTGAGACTGAGGTGGTATTTAGCTACCAAAAAAAGGTCTACTTACATATATGTATGTACTCTTGAGTGGATTCACTTAAGAGAAAGCAGTGGCAACTGCAAAAAACTGGTGGAACTATGCCAATTACCTGACATTTCAAGGTAAACACGAGCGAGTATTACTTATGCAATTGGGTTATAAGAAAGTTCGATACACTTAGATATTCCATATGAGTAAATTGATCGAGAATGGAAAGAGTCATTTATTGTGGGCGTGAAAAACGCTGAAAATGACCTTAAACGGGTTGAATGCGTTATGAATAAAGGAAATTCATCGAGTTCGTCGGCGACGACTATTCGTGCACCCACTTTCTTAAAGTGAATTATGATTTTGTTTTTAAAAAAAATAATAAAAATAACACTCTCTTTATTTTCATTTAGCATTAAATTACTCGTAGTTTGATGCTGAAAATAAAACTGGCTGACATTTAATATGAAATATTCTATAGGGGATTTGCTGTTTTATGTTGAACTAAAGGCGGTTCTTTTATGAATAGTTTACACCTTTGAGTGATAATCTCCCTTCATATTCAATAAAAATAAAAGCTTTGAAAAACATAGCTCTCTTTGAAAAGGAAAGGAGGAGTACTCATATGTTACATACAATTTCGAAGATATTGAAAGCGGATATTCTATCGACATACATATGTACAAGAACACTCTGTCAAAAAGCAAAAGACACCCAAAGTCGGCGAATTAAACAGAATGTCACAATGTATAGTTATAACTTTAAAATAGTTGCGTTCTTTATCAACTTCGGCTGAACTTTTTCTTCTAAAAACAACACCACCAGAAATAAAAACAAGAATAGAACTGTATAGTCACTGTTTCATTGGGTTAAAACGAAAACTTTATAAAAAAGCCTTATTCCAAACAATTAGGGAGAGTCTTTTAAGACCTTATTCATCACAGTCCTCTTCTATAGTATAGTACTGAAGCATAAGCCCTATATTATTAATGCTATTCCCAGTCGGCTCGATAAAAAAGATTAACTTGACAAATTTCGCAGAAGAAGAACCCTACGAGCTGTTCGGGGATAGCAACCTAACAAAAGATCCACAGAAAGAGCAGAAACACCTTAAAAATCTGGCCTGAAAAGTGTTCGATTGGCTCAGTAGAGGAAGATCTTGCCTTAGATAGGAAGCACAAATAAAAACAGAATTCTTGATCAACGTGAGACGCGCTACTAGAGGGCAATTAGCTATAGGGAGAGCTAATTTAAGAAGCTCGTTGGTTGAAGCCCTGGTTCACTTTGAATTGTATTTTAAGTAAGTAACCGAGCCTAGGTTAGGTTAGGTTAGGTAAGAGTGGCTGTTGGAAATACCAACCCACTTAGGCCTATTGGCCCATTGTGATGCCACGTGGATCTGTGATCTTCTTACTACTGGAACCAGTTTGAGCTTTTAATAAAGCGTAGGAGACTGTTAACGTCTATTTTTTCTAGATCGTTTGGGTCGTTGTAGAAGAAAGCTCCTAGGTGAAGCTTCCTTCTCTGAGAGAGAGCTGGGCATGTGCAGAGTAAGTGGGGGATTGTCTCCTCCTCTTCCTCGTCCATGCAGCTTCTACAGAAATCGTTAGTAAAAGCGCCAAGCCTTCTTGCGTGCTTGCCTATGAGGCAGTGTCCGGTAATGACACCTATTATGGCGCTGAGATGTTTCCTATCTAAAAGGATCAGACACTTAGATCGACTCAGATCCAGCCTTGGCCAGATCTGTTTGGTCGCTAGACATGTTTGTCCAGCAGTCCACCTAAGGTCCGTTCTTTTGTTGGCATCTAGCTTTAGTGTTAGTTTGCACGTAGCGATTGGTATACCTATACTACCTTTGTCTGGTAGGATAGGTAGAGTGGTTCCAATTTTGGCGAGTTCATCGGCTCTGCAGTTCCCTGGAATGTCTCTGTGGCCCGGCACCCAACAGAGGTGAATGTTGAACTGCTCTGCCATCTCCATGAGAGATGATCGGCATTCAAGGGCAGTTTTAGAACACAATGAGACCGAGTCCAGGGACTTGATGGCGGCCTGACTATCCGAAAATATGCGGATATCCTTTGCAGATATCACGTTTTTCTTCAGCCAGGACAGAGCTTCTTTAATCGCCAAAATTTCCGCCTGGAACACGCTACAGTGATTTGGAAGGCGGAAAGAGAGGCTTAGATTTAGCTTATCTGAGAAAACACCGCCACCAACTCCGCTGTCGGTTTTAGATCCATCTGTGTAGAGATGGATTGACTTGTCCTCCATGAAAGCATCCTCCTCCCAGAATGATCTAGAGGGGAAGCTTACATGGAAGTTTTTGTCAAACCAAAGTTCAGGTATGGTGTAATCGGTGTTCTCTGTGAGGATTCCTAATGTATTAAGAATGTTGGCGTGGCCAAATGAATTATTTGTCCACTGTTTAGTTGCTTTAAGGCGAATAGCTGCAGTCGCAGCTACTTGCTTGCTAAAAATGTCGAGGGGTGTCAAGTGAAGCAGAATATCTAATGCCGCAGAGGGGGTAGACCGCAAGGCTCCGCTTGTGCATAGACATGCTGTTCTTTGGACTCTGCTTAGTTTAATGCGGTTGACTGCATTTTCCAAGACCGTCCACCAGACAACCACCCCGTAAGTAAGTATCGGTCTTATGACCGAGATGTATAGCCAGTGGGTTATGCGAGGTTGAAGGCCCCATTTGTTCCCAATGGCTTTCTTGCAAGAGAATAAAGCTATTGTAGCTTTATTGACTCTTTCTTGAATGTTAGGTTTCCAGTTTAGTTTCCTGTCAAAAATGAGACCCAGATATTTTGCTGTATCGGAGAAAGCTAAACTGGTACCGTTTATTGAAGGAGGGTCTATGATTGGAATTTTATATTTCCTAGAAAAGAGGACAAGATCAGTTTTATGGGGGTTTATTCCCAATCCACAGCGATCTGCCCAGCAGGTTAATCTGTTAAGATTTACTTGGAGGAGTTCTTTAATGGTATTTAAATGTTTTCCTGAGACGGCTATGGCAACGTCATCCGCATAGGCAATCACTCTGCTACCACCCGCTTCCAGGTATATCAGTAGTTCGTTAACCACTAAGTTCCAGAGAAGGGGGGAGAGGACTCCGCCTTGCGGCGTACCCCTACTGACATATCTTTTAGCAGAAGTCTCACCCAGTTTGGAGTTGATTATCCTGCTTGTTAGCATTAGATTAATCAGCTCCCCAAGTGAGCCGTCTACCTGCAGAGTTGACAGCGCAGTCGTGATTGCGGATGTGTTGACGTTGTTAAAGGCGCCCTCTATGTCTAGGAAAGCAACCATTGTGTACTCCTTATATTGTAGGGATCGTTCGATGTGGCTAGTCAGAGAGTGCAAAGCCGTTTCCACCGACTTCCCTTTACAGTAGGCATGTTGAGCCGCAGTCAGAAGTCTTGGATCAACTTTAGCTCGAATATGGATATCAATCAGTCGTTCTAAAGTTTTCAGAAGGAATGATGATAGACTTATAGGTCTGAGGTCCTTTGGGACCACATGAGAACATTTTCCAGCTTTGGGAATGAATACTACATTGACTTCTCTCCATAACAGTGGAATGTGGATAAGTTCTACACAGCTCCTCATAATATTTTCCAACACTGGTAGAATAATATCTGAGGATCTCTGTAGCTCGGCAGGTATAATACCGTCCGGACCAGCAGACTTGTATGGTTTGAAGCTATGCAGCGCCCAGAGCAGTTTGTCTCTCGTAATCAGACTATGAATTTTGGTCACGGTTGCAGTAGGCTTGTTTGGGCTGCTACTGGCCGCGAGATGGGAGCTACCTGGAAAGTGGGTGTCCAGAAGCAGGTTGAGTGATTCATCACTTGAGGTTGTCCAAGAGCCATCGGTTTTTTTCAAACAGCTGGGCATCATAGGATTTGTGGAGAGGATTTTTCTTAGCCGCGAAGCCTCAGAGGTTTCTGTGATTTTGTCGCAGAATGACCTCCAGGATTGTCGCTTTGCCTTCCTCAGTTCTTTTTTGTATAATTTGAGGGATTCTTTATATGAGTCCCAGTCGGTCACTTTTCTTGTGCTTTTTGCTGCGTTGAAAAGTTTTCTGCAGGTGTTTCTGAGCAGTCCTAGTGCCGATGACCACCAATGTGGCTTTTTCTTGCCTCTTGGTTGAATAAGAGGGCAGGAAGCGGCCATAGCCTTATTGAGAGTCAGAGTAAATTCCCTGACTTTCATGTCGAGCTCATTGGTGTCACGCGGGGGACTTGATAGTTTAGAGGATATCGTTTCCGACAGTATTCCTCTATATTTTGTCCAATCAGTTTTCCGGTAGTTCCGGAAAGCTGGTTGGCTGGGGGGAGCATCACTCAGACTGAATTGGATGTATCTATGGTCTGAAAAGGAGTGTTCAGACGATACCATCCAGTTTGTTAGCCTTTGGGTGATGCTGTCGGAGACAAGAGTAATATCTAATACTTCTTGTCGGTTTTTTGTTATGAAAGTGGGCTCATTGCCAATATTGCAAATTAAGAGGTTAGTACTTAAAATATAGTCTAAAAGTGACTCACCTCTATCATTGATGTCGGTACTGCCCCATACCATATGATGTGCGTTAGCGTCACATCCGATTATGAGGCCAGTTTTTTGCCTTCCCGCTTCCAATACCACCCTTTCTAGGTTATCACCAGGGAGAGGGCCCACTTGGTCGTGGCCAAGGTAAGCCGATGCCAGCCAGTAAGAGCCTTTGGCAGTCTCTAATCTGGCAACGGTTAGGTCGGGGTCACTGAGGTTGGGAAGTAAAAATACATTAAGGCTACGTTTCACTAATATACAAGTTCTAATCTTACCTTTGTCTCTTGTATAGAGCGGAACGTATGAGGGTGTCCTAAGTCCACGAACCACGCCTTCTGCAATCCATGGTTCCTGGATTAGAATTATGTCTTCTGCGCTTTTGGAAAGACGCAGAATGAGTGCGGCCGAAGCCTTTTTTGAGTGGTGGAGATTAATCTGGAGAAACCGTATCATTGCTACAGTCTTCCAGAGTCGCCTCCACCACGGTGTTGTTGAGGTCCTCCGATTCTGAAGATGTGCCCAAGAGCTCATCTTCTATCTCTGATCGTGTAGAACCTCTAATTGTTTCGTCATCGGTTTCCATTTCCGACAATGTGTCAGAAGAGGAGACCGACGGCTTGGTAGTCACCTCGGACAGATTGGAGTCGTCGCTATCCAATTCTGGAAAGGATATCGACGCTCCAAGATCCAAGGTTGTGATATCGGGTGTTAAAGGAGGAGGAGGTTGCTTATCAGCATCCAGTTCATCCTTTTTGTACACCCTTAAGTGAATTGACTCGAATCCGAACCGAATCATGTCTTTCGTCTGCGCCAGAGGATTAAGGGATTCCTTATTGATCACAATTAACGCGCATCTATAAGAACCCCTTAGTTCCTCCAGTTTCGCGACTTTCCAGTCATGAGTCGGAAGAGTCGGGTTGCTGAGCCGGATGATTTCCAGGATACTTTCTGGAGAGGAGGGTTCGGCTGGAATCCAGGTACGAGTTCGAGGTCTACTAGGAATGTCTTCCTTAGATACGACCTCGAGTTTTGCACCTGGCCAAACCTCTCCTAAACCATCGATGGCCTTGGTGAAGAGATCGAGAGATCTCTGGTTGGAGCAAGCGATGAGCTTGACATGGCCTTGGTGCCAGCCAGCGTCGCTTGTGATAGGAGGTGGTCCTGGGTTCTCCCGCATGATGGCCAAGAAGTTGCTCGAGAGCTTCAACTTGACCAATTGCCACCGTTCCGGTGTAATGGAACCGTCGGTATCGCTTCTGTCGATCACCGCGATCACCAATGCGTCCTTTAGGACTTCATTATAAGACCTCAGAGATCTGCTGTTGGATGGCCCAGGGGTTGTGGAACTGTGTGTTTTGGGCCTCTTGGAAACCGGCACGGTTTCCTCCAACGGTCTCTGACGCTTAGAGGAGTCTTTTGACGTTTTGTGAGCAGTGGAAGCAGTGGGAAATCCGTCTTTTAGGATGTTTTTAGCCCACTCAACCTTGCTCTTTATTTCCGCACTTCTCTGCACCTCCGGAATGGATCCGAAGGTTTTGATGATGCGTGAAGCATTTCGGCGTCTTATGTAGAGCGCCTTAGATGGAGCTTGCCGATGCGGCTGAGCTCCAGATTCCTCTTTGGAGGGAGGAGTTTTGGTAGCAGCGACAAGTCCGTGGCCTGCCACAAACTTGCTGCTGCTAGGGGCGGAGGAAGTGATAGGACCATGGCTTGCCACAGTCTAACACGGTTTTTGTTTTATGGTTATTTTCCATTGATAGTCCCACGAGTAGCGGAGAAAGGGTGTCCATCTGTACAGAGATCCGCCATATACAGATAAGGCTAGCTAATCCGGAGATCGCCAGGTATCCGGATACTCCGTTTGCGACTGAGCAATTTTTGGAGATACTGGGCCCTCAGCCAGTTTGATCTTCGGCACGGGTCGTATGACACCTTGATCCAGCCCAGGGGAATGATGGAGTGCTTTGGGAGTTGGGGAGGGGGGGGGAGCATCCTTTGGTTTCAGGACTCGTCTGGAGAATTTCTTCTCGAGATTCATTGACCCTACTCAGCCTCTACAACTCGACAAGTTCGATGCTCGCGGTAGAAGTAACCGAGCCTACGTCAGCAGGAAAACGATCCATGCAACAACAGGAAGGCACACATACGAGTATATACGTGCAGTATAGCTGGCACCTACATTTTGAATCTTTCCTATAATTGGGTTCTTAAGATGAAAAGCCCCATAAATACACTCAATGGCATCGGTTACATTTTTATTTTAATCGATGTCATGTTTTGTTTTATTTCTGGTAAATACGTACATGTGTATGATTTTTTTTTTTAAAGAACTAACACTCAAGTGGATATTACTACACTTAAAGTGCCTGAGCACGTGTTAAATTTTTAGGAAAAAGGGGTGGAGAGAGAAAGAAAGATTTTTGGGATCAGTGGTTATTTAGCTCCCATGTGTGGCATTGAACATTTAATGGGGAGATTAAGTTATTAGTGTAATTGGACTTGTTTTTGTATTATAGGCAACCACTATCATAAGTGATTTTAGTTACCTGACCTAAAAAAAAGAATGTCTTTCGGGAGCGGTTGGTATTGAACCCCGAACCGTCCGATTTGGAAGGCAATACTTTAACACTTGAGCCACGGACATCCACTGTTTATATGTACATTGTTCAACACTAAAACCCGATATACGACTGTCGGATAAATCAAACCTTTAAAATGATTCATCGATGTGATTCTTGTGGGATTGAAATCAAGGAATTTTGAACACTAACGTAATGTAACGAACTTTAGCCCTTACTTCGGATTCTTTGGTTATCTCCACTGTTATTTTTACTCTCATTTTGACATCATTAAGAAAAATTCTATAGTACTTTTACAGTGAATGTTTACTTTTCGAGATCACTCAAAAATTTTTTTCAGATCGATGCAGTTAATATTATGTCAAGTCAATCTAACATATGTATGTGGTGCGGCGATTATCCGCAAACTTTGAATCGTGCTATTGAATTATTTGTGGATTGTCGTTCTATGATTTATTTATAAGATACGTGTTATAATGTTTATTCGCTGTTTGCCCTATGCAGAGCACTGGCATCCAATAAAAAGTATTGATGTCTCTCAAAAATTTGACATTGTACCTATCTATTGCATAGTTTTACAATACACGCAAAAGTGCACAATACTTAGGCTAATAATTGTCACACAATAAAAAAAAAAGGATAAACAAATATGTACATAGGTAGTTAACTTGAAAGTAATTGTGTAAAGTTTCAGTTTTTGTTTAAATACAAATATAAAAAAGTGTCAAATAAGTTATTGTGAAATCCACTTCATTTCGTTTGTAAGTTATTCCAATATTTCTGACAGCAACTTTTTCTTACTCCGTTCTAAGCCTAGTTCTAGTTGAATGTATTTATAACCAGTGCACACAAAAAACACAGTACAGAGATTTTAGGTCTCTTTAAGTGTAAAACTGGTTGACAACGAACACAAAAGTTTGTTTTTAGTGTGCATTGGGCGCTGTTATCTTCACTGATCTGAAGTTGCAACAATTCTCGTATCACCCTTGCGTTTATAGAGCAGAACTAGAAAGCTATCCTTTTACATGCGACATCCGATCTCACGTAATCATATTTGTATTATATTTCTATCTAAAATTTAAATTTGTTGTGAGCGATCAGTATTTTGACAAACTGCAAATTGAGATCAAGTAGTATCAAAGGTGCCTATAAATGTACTCGTACAAACACTCTACACTGCTGGTGCTACGCACTTCACAAGGTATTTATGTATATCACCCCTCTGAAAATACTTATTATAACTAGCAGTAAAGACCGATAAGGTAAAAAATCCAACATTTTGGAGAATTGGGTGTTGCCAAGAGTTATCAACTTTAGACCGGAAAGCGGTCGCTTGCCATCATATGGTATATACGAGTACCATATAAAACAGAAGGCACTATCAATAACAAACCCAACAAGCGTCTGGAATATGCATATGATGCCACACTGCTTGAAAATCATGAGCAATGAATCTTTATTTAACAGGACGAGAGCAAAACAAAGTATTGCACATTTTGTCAGTGTTGGAACGATAACTTTAAAGATACGAGTATGTGTCAATAAGTTTACCTTACTTGGAGTAAATACTATTTTCATGGATGACAAAAGAAGTAAAAATTCGACGAACACAAAGATGTTAGCCAACTTATAAAATGATCCCGACCTATTCAATATGATTGGCAACGAAGTAGTGCAAAAATATTAATTGAAATTTTCGATCTTAAGCATCCAATTTCAAATCTACAAGTAAGATGTGGCTACCATAGCATCAAAAACACCCGGTCTGGATAACTCAAGTGTCTAAAGCTCACATAGAAAAGGATGGCAGGGCGTTGTGTCTCATGCACAAATTTACCATTGATAGATGATACACAAAATAAGTAAGGAAAAAAATCATCTTTTTACGCATTTTTTAAAGATTTTCTGTTGTTAATAGGGCAGAAGAAAGCAACTAAATTGCAAAATCATACTATAAATCATTAAGAAAAAGGCAACGATTTTGACTTCATAAAAAGATTTACATACATTTGCACAATGAAATATTTACACCATATCACTGCAATAAAGTTGTACAACTTTTAAAAAAATGCAATATATCACTTATGTTGTTGTTTATTATTAATCTGTTAAGTCTTCTTGAAACTGTTAGTAACAAAACAAAATCAAATTTCAAACAATAACGGTAAAAACCTTGAGAAAGAAAATGGCAAAATTATTTGCACAAGGGCATTTTACTTCTGCTTACACTTCTGAAAGCCGAAAGTGAAAAATATTTTTACATTAAACGCAATGATTTTTTGGCACAGCATTACCTAATAAGACGTGTTTTCTCCATTTGCCTCAATAACTTCTGCTAGGCGTCTTGGCATTGAGTCTATCGATTGTTGAATATGTTCTCCCGGAATGGAACTCCAAGCTTCTATAAAATCTTTCCATGTTTCATATGCAGATCTTCCAATGTTTTGTGGAATTTTGGATTTCACAAGATGCCAAACATTTTCAATGACATTCAAGTCAGGGCTATGAGGAGGCCATTTCAAAGCTTCTTGTTCTAACTCTTGAAAAAACTTTTTGATGTTCCAGGACGTGTGTATGGGTGCGTTATCATGTTGAAGGATGAAATCGCTCCCAATGAATATTGAGCCTGCCACCAGTGAAACTTCATTTAGTATCCCTAAATAATGTGACTTTGTCATATGGTCGGAGCACCGCCTTATCAAAATTTTTGCTCCTTTGGAATGCCTTATTGGTTGTGTAACGTTTTTGAATCAGAATAATAAAATTGTCTGCCATAGCTGCCATCCAAAGAACAAGCAGTCTCGTCAGTCCAGAGCACACTTCTCCAAACGCAGCTGGTTTGTTAATATGCTCCCTAGCAAATTGTAGCCTTAGTTTCTTATTTTTTAGTGTTATATAGGGGTTTTTTTGTATGACGTAAGCTCGGATTTTGTTTTCCTTCAACCTTCTTCGTAATGTTCTTTCACTAATAATATTTTCACGATCTTTGTTAAAATACTTTAACACATTTCGAACTTTTTCACTTGAGTTTCTTTTAAACGAACGAACAATTTGGGTGTCTTCCTTTTTCGAAGTAACCCTTTTTCTGCCTCTACCGGTACGGTTTTTAACACTTCCATGAGTTTTTTGTTTTCTAACTTGATAATAAATTGTTCTTTGACTGCAGTGATATTTTGCCGAAAGTTCTGCTGCCGATAAACCAGCTTTAAATTCTGCAACAATAGCAGCTCGTTTCTCTATTGTTAATTCACTCGTTTTAGCCATTTAAAACAAATTGTCTGGAAGAAAGATGACGCTGAACAACTTACTGAACTAACAATGACTACTTGCACCGCTTTACATTGATTAGTCGAACAGTTTGATTAGCTTTGCTTGCACTTGTGCAAATAATTTTGCCTGCGTTTAGTAATGTAACGATAATTTTGCCGCTTCCTTTCTTATGGTTTTTACCGTTATTGTTTGAAATTTGACTTTGTTTTGTTACTAACAGTTTCAAGAAGACTTACTAGATTAATAATAAACAACAACATAAGTGATATATTGCATTTTTCAAAAGTTGTACAACTTTATTGCAGTGATATGGTGTAAATATTTAATTGTGAAAATAATTTTGCCAATGACTGTATGTATGTACATATGAGTATATACGTGCTTAGGGACATCTATCCAGCATTTTCAAATTTATCAATTTGTCATATACATTTTGACCTGTTAGATTAAAAACTTTTATATTTTTTTATTACATAACAACATAGCGACGAATACACAAAAACAAATTGTTACGTCTCAACAACATTGTCTAATTAAACTTACTTGATGTACTTGTATTTAAGGCATGGAAACAGTTTGTCAATTACATGAATATTCAAAATTTTATTTATCGATGCAACCAAATATAACAAATAAGGGGCTGCTAGAGAAAGTTACTGTTCCAAAGTTGGCAACCCTTTACTTTACCTGAGCTATAGTTCGTCGAAACCGAATGTACCTACTGCAAATGTGACCATCTAAATAAGTGTTTAAATCGCCCCGCCATGCACCGGCCATAGAAGTGCTTCTTATGCGTATACGTTTGCGTGAAGAGCCTACAAAATAGATAATTGTTGTCATCTCTTGTTTGTGCAACCATTCACCACCACAAAACTCAAATTGCATTAAAAAATGAATTGCAAACATTTTACCTCAAACCTCGAAACGATTCGTGATTATTTATTCATGACAGGTAAAGTGCGTAATTAGAGAATCCAATGATTGTTACTGGCATTTACTTTTTTAAATGGTTTTATTTTAATTTTTTTGTAGTCCCCTTATAATCCAGCCGGGCCATTGAACGTCTATCTCATATTCAATCATAGTTCGATTATTAGGTAGTTGAAGAAAAGGTTGTAAGTCTCACTTTCAATTGCAAAAAAAAATAAAAAATTTTTTTTGCGTTGCGCAATGATGATGGATTTTAATAAGAAGCTTTAAATTTGTGTGATTTGAGACAGTAGCAGATACTTACTTAAAGTCACTCGTACTCGTACTCGTATGTGGATGGGAAGCCCTACAAAAACAAAAATGTTTGATTCGTTGCTCAAGATTAGATTTGTCCACCGATAATCAGCATGCAGAGGACCTTGCGAATTTTAAGTACAACTTGTAGGAGATTCGTTTTCGCTTTGTTGCAAAAACTTGCTAATTCCATAAAACTTAGGCACATAATGGGACTCTGGTTTAATTAACTTTGATTCAAAGAAAATTTATATATCCATTTTTTGTGTGTTAACAGCCTCTGCTTATGTAGCCCCATTCTCCAATTTGATCTTCGACCTGCGACCTGGACTAAGCTAGATTTTTAAAGCTTTAAATTAGTTTTGTTTGTTTAATTTTTTTTTTTTGTGGCAGTACTCCCTTTTCATTGTTGGACGATCTCGCCCACATACAGTCACTCAACCAATTCAAAATAGATATTATGTTTGCTTTAGAACGTCAAAAATTGAGTCCGTTTTTATTAGTTTTTGAGTTTATATATTCAGAAATATAACTTGTGGATATATATTAAAAAGTATTATTATTCATTTTTTAAGTTTGTACATATTATTTGAACAAATATATTGTACACATTCTTATATGAAACCAATTTTAAAAGACACAATAAGAAAAATAGAATTGTTCTTGTGTTCTTTTTTTTTGCCAGAGCTCGTCCACATTACAAGGTGGTGTTCGATTGGGTTTAAATCAGGTAATTGTGGTGCCCAATCCAGTTTTTGAATACCTGAATCATTTAATTACAGTGAGCAGTGTGCTTCGGGTCATTATCGTGTTAAAATTTTGAATTAAATTCCCGCTAAAAATTTGAACGTAATCGTTAACTGTCATTCGTTCAACAACTCTGCAACATTTATCAACGCCAACTGCTCTCATGGATCCCCATAACATAACACTTCCTCCCACAAACATGACGCCTTTTTTTTAATTTGCACGCGCTCAAGGAATTTAAGTACCCTTAAAATGCTTGCACAAACCCGGTGAAGGAAAATCATGGCTATTACTAAGGTGCACTGATGGTGGAAATAAATAAAATGGATAAACCAGAGTGAGACACGAGACATTTCGTCGGTGTTTGAGGATTTCAATTGTTTGAATGATATTAGTAACACCTATGAGTTTTATCGCACGGTTTTGAATCCTATCCAGCAAGTGCAGAGATGTTTTGGTTGCACCCGACCAGATGTGGGCATTGTACTCCAATTTCGGGCGGATAAACGCCTGATCAGAGGCGTTTGAGGAAACCTAGACATTTCACAGCATTTTTGATGATATCGAATATGTGGTCATTCCAATGTAAGTTTTCATTGTTTGTCGGCGCACCCACTGTTTCCCGTCCAATCCAAAACAGTAGATTTTGGTCTCATCAGACCATACTACTTGCTCCCAATACCTCACATTGAAATTGGTTTTTATGTCTCGGAGTGAGCAGAGTTTTCTTAACCTTTGATCTACCTTTAAATCATCTTTGTCGCAAGATACTTCGTATAGACTCTGTGGACACTTGTATTCCCTCGTCATTTCTAAGGGAATTGTATGTTTGTGTTTCATTATCATGTACGCCGAATTTGATTTGTCGAACTATTCGGCGTTTTAGGATGCCCGTTATGGACATCTTCCTTCCACCAGGGTTTTTATGTTCGAAAACGACCAAAGCTTTCCGAATTTTGATAATGGTTGAGACTGAGCATGAGACTTTGTTCGCAATTTCTCTATGGGTAAGGCGTTGATTCAAAAAAAAATGGTCTCATCTAAAAATGTTTGTATTTGTTTCAATAATATCAACAAACTTAAAAAAAATTAATAAAACTACCTTTTAATATTTATAAACAAGCTTCTCAAAAACTAATAAAATCGCACGCAATCTTTGACGTTCTAAAGTAAACACAATATCTATGCGCCTGTTCACATTGGCGCGGGCAGGAAGATTGTCCAAAAGAGAGGGAACGTTTGTTATTGAAGTGGGAAGAAGAAGGGTTACTTCCACCGAGAATCCATTTCTAAAGTGCATTCTCGGGTGCAACACATCGCTTTTTTCAATATCGTTCCATTTCTGACATATTTTTTCATTTTAGTTTTGATCGTTGTTTCTCAAGTGTGAAGAATAGGAAAAAAGGTATGTTTCAGGCCAACTGCTCAAATTTAAAAATGCTCCGATTCAAGTGTTCCACTTGTCAGAAAGTCTTTCAGCCCCATGACAATGTGAACACGTCGTTCATGGTGAGGACTTTCATCCCGTCGCCAATGTGCCGCCAATGTAAACAGGCACTATTCTGTATACTCAACTAATTGATCGAACCACTTCTCCACAACTTTCTTCACCGAAGATCAACACAGAATGAGGTATTTAACCCTTTTCAGCAACAAAACAGGAAAATATTCGGGAAGACATAATACCAACGATCTCAGGGATGAAGAATACGTAGATATGGCAAACACACAATCAATTAGTTGAGTGACTGTATATACGAGAAATGTTTGAAAAGTTATTGCCCTAGCCAAATAAACGGGAGAAATTTATTGAAAATATAAAATACACTATCATCTTAGCTTAATGCCTGCATACCATTTTACTATAGCGCCGCTATACTTTTCATATAAATTGTCACTTTCTCATTTTTTGAAATTGTTCCTCCACAGATAATAGACGCTGCTAAATCGGGCGAACATTTCGTATTGGATAGTTTTCTTTTAACTGAACCAAAGAATTTGGTTTATTGGTATACACTTTTGATTTAAAATATCTCCACAATAAAGTCTCCTCTCCTGGATATTAATTTCTGAGGGAACTTGCACAAACTGAATTTTGTAGGCGCGCAGTTTTAAATCTTTGCGCAATAGGCTCCCGAGACACGCTGCATAGTGGCTGAATTCCTAAAATCTAGCTGAGTGTTACGCGCTCTGTACATGTTGCGTTCACGCAGTGAGCTAGTCGAATAGAAACTGTCTTTTGGCACATCTTGTATTTTAAAGAAAATCAATTTACTATGGGTGACAGGTATGAAGGCTTTAGGTTCCTACCTAAGAAATACGAGTAGCATATTTTCATTCATCCATATAGCATGACATTCGCAATGTCTTAGTCTTTTAACCAGCTTTTCGTTCATTCCTATCTATAATATTACCAATTTTTTCAATGTTACCAAAACAGCGTGATTATTGATAACATCTAAATCTTCTTACAGCTCAGGCTCGGATAAAAAAAAATTTAGTCTATTAAATCTTTCCTTCACCCTGTCTGGTTCAGTAAGTGATTGCAAAAGCATCACATAATACAGTTTTTTGCTGGAATTGGGTACATTTTTAATAATAAGCTGAAGATACATCTGGATTTCGATACAAGACGGTCATTGTACAACTTTAATCAATGGAAACTTTCGGATCATGGCCTAGACTGAGACTCAATTTGAGATTCATTTATCTTTTTAGAATTCGCTTAATACAGAAATTAAATTTTGACAGTCCCAGAACACCATCACCAGTGATGTGTTGAGAAAATTTGGATCAGATTGTTTCCACTCGAAAATCTGCAGGTTTTAATCAAAATTTGATGCAGTACCGCTGTTCAACTTTTTCTGTTAATCTCTCCCAAAATAATACTCGACAACTGTTACTTACAAGAGCTCAATATACAAACTTCGTTTGTTTTGCAAATAAAATTTATGGTCGGATACTTTTCTAACAAACTTGATAGTATTTTGGGCTATTTTGAATTTTAACTCGTGTGAGCGGTAATCCGTTTCTAAATGTATGTAATGAGCATTATTCTGAGATACGATTCGAATCGAAAGTTATTCGAAATCGAGTAATCGGTATTCTGACTTTCAATACTTTTCGAATGTTCATTTCTCATTCGACAGTTGAGAAAGAGACTAAACATGTAAATACATAAGTAAACAATTATTCCTAGTTGGAAAAATTGTTTTTAATATGTTTTGTTACGATATACTCGTATGTACTTACCATATATGTATGTATATAGCCAATTACCTACCCTAGGAATACCAAATTTGGTAAAAAACATATGATCTTATTCTATACATTTCACTTGCTTAAGTACTTTTGAAACACTTGCCTGGGATATCATTCCATTGAATCCTTGCCTAACCCATGCTGATAGTCACCTTCTGTCAAAAATCGAAGAGTAGCAACTAACATGCTGACAGATACTGATCGACTTTATGTATCTGCGACCAGTTCGCTCAAAACGTATTTGAAATCATCTTTGCAAAGACGAAAATTGCTAACAAATCTTTGATAGAAAATGATGGTCAATTTAAATTCAAACATGGTTTGCTACATAACGCACTTGTTATTTCCTATTAATAGTTTGAAGTTCTTCCCATATTGCCAAATATAAGGCCATAGTGATGCTGTTTTTTTTATAATTTTACATCAAAATATTTCCGCCAAAAAGATATTTTGATGTTTACCGCACAGCACAGCTATTTTCGAAAAGTAAATTCCTTTTATAGATTCACTCCGTAGTTAAAATTTTTCATTCGAATCTCAGAATAAAACTTTTTGAGATTGATGCTTAACACAAAAACTTTACACTTTGACACCATCAAAATTGTTGTTGTTTAGAAACAACACAGAAATTTCTCGAAAACATCCTAAATTTTTTATTGAAATTTTATAAGGAGACGTTTCGTCATTCATCATTAATGCTGGAGGCAAAATTGTATGCACGTCAAGCGTTACATGCTCAGCGGTATCAGAGCTCTTAAAAATCTAAATCTAAACACTTTTCTCGCATTTAAATCGAAAATAGTATAAAATTACAAATGCGTTTAAAAAGATACTAACGATCTTAACGACCAGCTGGTCAGTGAAATATTTTAGGTGTAGACAAAAATTCCGACCATTTTCTAATTATTTCGGGTTTTTCTATAAATTTCGAATTAATACCATTATAATTCAATTTGACAGAGTAATCTTATAAATTCGAAAGAAACTAAACTCATAAATATACGAGTATACGAGTAAGTATACCCAAATAAAATTATGAAAAAATTCAAATTTAACATATTTCAGCACTTGGTCAATAAAATGGGTGTGCTAATAAATTTCATTAAGCTAATTTTTTTGTCAAAATAAAATGTTTCTGCTTTACTTACGTTAGTAGGCAGAATATCCACAATTATGTACTAGGATTTTTTCAATAAGCCGAGGCATTGACTCAACTAATGTACTGCATTTTGATGCGGATATAGAATACCATTCTTTTATCACAATTTCTCTATTGGATAAATATTGACCTGACAATTTACTCTTCAGTTTGACTTTCTGATATCGAAACTGATCTTTTACAATAATTTTAATAATTTACTAATCTCTTAAAATCAGCGTAAGAAATCATGACAATTTTCAATATGTCCCTGTATTCGAATTTTGTCATAGTGCTACGAATTCGGAAAAAAGGTCCGAGAAAAATAACCCACACAATTATATTGACACCTCCGCGTTTCACTGTCTTTCTCATATAGCGCTCATGGAATTCCTTTCCTTTTAGTCTTCGAACGTTGCGTGCAGTCTGTGGAGAACAAATGCACCTTAATTTCGTCGCTCCAGAAAACATTACGTTATTTTTTAACTTTCCAGGGCCCTCCAAAGACGGTGGCTTGCAGCAAATAGTTTCCGAATGCCTAAATTTCTTGCTCATAATAGAAGCACTTCGTCGTCTTCTTCTTGCAACTTCGCCCAGAAGGTTGACATCTCGGAGTCTTCTGCGAATTTGTTGGTCGATTTCAGCGCAAATCATTCTCGAGTTAAAGGATTAGATTTCGTCTATAGCCCTATCCTATTATTTGATGTAGTTTTTTTTTTTTACTTTTCCTCGATTTTCCAGAGCCTTAGAGCATCTGTCACAAAATTTTCGGAACGTTCTAATGCCACGGTGATTAATTTGTAGGTCTTGCCCTGAGCTTTTATTTTAAATTTCATTTTTGTAGTATACCGTGCCCTTTACGACTCGTGCTGATATTTAAAGTTTATTATAATTTACTAAATCTAACCTGAAAGACCCTACCTTCAACATAATCTGTGATAACTGCAATAGATGGACGCACTATACATTTTATTTATTATATACAATTAATATAAATATAAACTTAAACTTGCACCGATAGCATGTAACGCAACTTATGGCATTTTCTCGTAGGCTTTTTTCGTGCTCCGGAGCACATTGGCATAAAACCATTTCCCCTCATTTTTTCAGAAATAAAATTTTGCTTCTCGTTTTCATTTCAAAATCAAAATTTCTCTCCTGGGTTTTATGTCGAAATGTACTAATACATATGTATAAATATGTATAACCATCAAATAGCATTGTGTGTCAAACTAGATTTCTGTTTTCAAGCAATCGGCTGTGTTTGGCCAATTTATTATTCTAAGTGTTCAAATTGATTCGCCAGCAAATATATTTAAAAAATAAAAGTACAAAGTGTTAAATTGGCATCAAAATCGGAGTACACAAAAAAGCCTTCAGTATGCCCAAACGAAACCGCCATTAAAACAGAATAATATTGGCGTCGTCATAACTGTCATATAGACAACAAAGATCTTCCATTTTTGTTTATTCCCAAACAAGCGAAATTTCATGTCAAATTAAGCAGAAAAATTGGTTCACACCTATGTATTTCTTTGACCAGGTGTGTACATAGTGTTTGTTTCGCTGAAGTTTCAGTGTTCTCTGCGTTGACTTCGCGCTTTTAAGGTAACCTAAAACCTATTTTGCGTCTTCCACTTACTGAACCTGACAACTTTGAAAGGGACGTCGGAAAACTTGCTGTTTGTCTCATCTTGCCATCCATAGACATTGTCATGTAGAAATAATAACAGCCGTATAGATGCATGGTTGCTTTGTTTACATGCGATCATTTGCAATCAGTTTAACGTCAACAAAATTATTTGGGAACTGATAGTCCCATAAAATACGTGGGATACTTTCGCAGAATACAGCCAATGGCATTTTGTTAATGCTGAGTGTTTTCTCTTCAACTACTTATGACATTTCTCCAATTAAAGTGCTTACTCTCAATTTGTGAATGCGTGAACCTCAATATGTGAATGTATGGTCCTCAATGTGTGAACTGTCAACAGATCGGATTGAAAAAGTGGAAAGTAAACGTACTTAAGGCTCCGGCCCATAAAATCCGTTGCGTTCGTTACGATGACGGATAGGTTGACGTTGACGTATTTGACGGAAATGACAGTCCCATGAAATCCGTGGCATATGTTGGCAGAATACAGCCGATGACGTTTTGTTATTGCAATGATCTCAATATGTGAAAGTATGGTCCTCAATGTGTGAATGTGTGAACTGCCAACGGATTGAAAAGTAGAATGTAAATCTACTTTATCCGTCCGTTCCGTCATATCCTTTGTTTACGGGCCTTCTACCATAACAAAGTGTATGTTCTATCCAGCCCTCAGTCGATAACGTCGACGCAACGGATTCCTTATAAAGTTATAGCCGACTATAACTATAGAAACGTTCAGTTTCTCTTGCCATTGACAGCATATGGTAAATTTGATTTTACCCTCATTAAATTGCCGCTTGTTTCAAAAAACTTCCACATACCAATGGAAACTTGCTAAGTTCTGCCAATGTCGTCAGCTTATATAAGTAGTTGCACGAACACTTGAAATGTTATGCCTCTTATATTGGTTTGCTTGTTCTGAAAAATTTCTTAAGTATTGTATACAAGGAGTGTATACATTTGTTTTAAGTTTGTGTTCCATATATTGAAATCCAGTTGCTTTAAATTGAATAGCTTGCAATCCCTTAAATTTGGCAACTTTATTCAACCTGATTTGACTATTCTACTTTTCTATTCTCATATGCATATATATATACATATGTATACTTAATATATACCCAGTTTATATGACAGCTTAATGCGCATAGGATCAATACGCATAGAAAGGGTAGTGTTTAAATGAAATTATCCAAAACCGAATCAAAAATAAGCAAGAGCAAATTGAGAGAGTTTAACAAACAGCTGATTGAACAGATAGTTTGGTAAATTCGAAGTTCGTGTAAATTAATTCGGATGATGAGAGCGCGAAAGAGTAAAGTGTTTCAATGCGATTGGAAAATGTTTATATGATATTTCAATGTGGTTTAGAAACAGGAATGAACGAATGTGGATTGAACATTTCAATGCTCTTTAAAGTGGTTTTAAATGAGCGTATTGAAGCAATGCTTCCGACTTAATAGTACGTTTACACCGAACCGAAATTCAACATTTCAGACGAAATGTTCCACACAATTTCCAGCATTTTGAAATGTTGAATTTCAGTGTAATGCTGTATTTCGTCTCTGCATTTGGAAAGTTGTCAAATCGAACAAATCTTTTTAATTATTCCGCACGTGATTCAGCACTGACAAAAACAAATTTGAAAGAAGTAAGCTCTTCTAATATTTACAATTATTAACGATTATGTGCCTCAACCATGTGGACCAAAACAAATATAAGAAAAGGAGGAAGAGGGAACACGCTGATGAGTTTATTGTTGAACTCTGTGAAGAAAATATTGTTGGTCTCCGGGGGAACAAAAAAAAGGGCATATGCATAAAGAGATGTCCCTCTTGTTTAAAAATAAAGGGGTGAAGTTTTCATCGGAGGAAATTGAAACAAAAATTACGAATCTGTAGCTGACATATAAATGTTTTGCGTTCAATGTAAACGGTGAAATGAAAATACGAAATGTTACATTTCGGGTCATGTAAACGTACTATTAGACTTCTACTGACATTTTACTATTTCACCAGTCAAAATTAAATGATTTTTTTTCAAAGGACTACTAACAACTGTCATATTACAATTTGATGTTTCCATTCGATACGTTAACCACTGTGTGCCATCATCCCAAATTCATTCCATCACGTATGAAGGAATTCATGTGCGGGAATATGCCCCCAGCTGATTACTTACCCAATTTATCCGACAGCTCAATATGCGTTGAAGCAATCCGCATTGGTTCAATACGAATCGAATAAACACCACTTCGAACCGCATTGAAATATTCAATACGCATACATTCATTTCTGTTTATAGAACGCATTGAAAATTTGTAACCGCTTTGAAATACCGTATAAAAATTTTCAAATCGCATAGAAAACATTTTACAATCTCGCGCTCTCGCCATTCTTTCGTCATCGGGCAGGTATTAGTTGTCTACTTAAAATGTGGGATTGCAAACGAAATATTTGGAAAGCCAAAGAAATAAGAACAATGTATCAGTGTCAGTTCAATCAGCTGTTTGTTAAACTTCTCCCAATTTTCTCTCGCTCATTTTGGATAAGGCCATTTTCGTCATCTACAGCAAAGAGCTTTTGCAAAATGTTCATAAACGCATGCTGCGAAAGTCATTTGTTCGAAAACGACATTATAAATCAAACTGCCTTTGCAGCATGTTCGATAATGCAGAGTTTGCAGGACAAATGTTCATAAACGTCATATGCGCTGCAAAAAAGCAGCCAGAAATTTGCACTGCGTAATAACATGCATTCAAGGATGATTGCTCTGTTCGAAAACGTCAAATGCTCTTGCAAGAAAAAAATCATGTAGATTACACAGATCAACGATACCAAATTACGTTTGCAGTTTGATGTTCGCAACCCTTAAGTATTGCAAATGACGATCAAATGACGTTTTCGAAAGCGGCCTAATTTCATACTGAGACTCGGAACGAAAATTCTGGCGGATATTTTTTGTACTTCAACCCCTATGTCAATTTCTAACAATTCGTTGGCTGGAACAAATTCGTATGGGAAGTTAAAATTCGGTACGTAACAAGATTGATAAATTTGTTATTGACACCCGGTAAAGTGCTTTCAGCGCGAAGAAATTGTTTTTCTTGTTCTTTCTTTATTCAATATTTAGTTCGTAGTGAATAATATAAAGTGTTTATTTAATATATTGTTAAACAAGTCAATAAAGACGGTGAAAAGCAATTTAAAATTCCCATAGATGAAATCCTATTAATGTTACAGCAATATTATTTCAAGGGGAACATTTCAGTTGGTGAAACTGAAAAGTTGCTGCAAATTGGCTTGATTCTTAAGTTATAATTGAAGCAGGATCAAGTGAAAGAGAGTAATCCGCCCCAGCTTTCAGCATTCTTTCACTTCTACCAAGCGAAATAGTCCTTTTAACTGTTAGGAGTATATGCATATATGTACATACACGTGTGTAGTATTCCAACTATGCGAATTTTCCTATCTTCATTGATTTTTTTAACCATATATTTAACAAAGACACTATATTACACAGTATTCACTACATATTTAATGGAAACGTAACAACACAAAAATTTCTTCGTGTTTCACAAGTGTTTTGTTTACATTTTTTAAAGCACGATTCTATTTAAATTAACCCATCTAAACACTTCACAAGCACTTATTTTGAAACTTGTGTATCTTTTCTCGACATTTTAACCCAACACATATTTGAAAAAAAAATTCTTTAAGAAATTTATTTATTTTGTTCCACACCGAAATTAAACTCTACATATGATTTTGCTCCCGTCCAAAATCTGTCTAGCCGTGGAAGTAAAAAAAAATGCCACCAAGATGCGCTGAAAGCACTTTACCCGGTGTCAATAAGCACCAGCATTTCTACGAGTATTGAACCAATGCGGATTGCTTCAACGCACATTGAGCTGTCGGATAAACATCCAACATGTAATGGGAAGACTAAATTATTATTGTAAATTGATTTTATTTTAGACAATCATTCATTCATTTCGTGTGATTAGTTGCCTGAAAGAAATATTGTCATTCGGTCGCGGTTGGGATTGAACGATGAAACCAATACACTACCACTTGAACCACAGCCACCCACCGTGGTACTGTGCGGGGATTCTTCATTTAGTAAACCGTTAAAGTCCTGTTTCCATCTATTGCAAATTTCGTTGTCCTCTGTTAGTTGGTTTCCCTGTTCATCTTCAATATATTTCGGCGATTGAATCTCTAGCGAGGTCGCACTCGATTACAAAATATTATTAGAGTTTTCCATTTGGTTTAATTTAATAATGCCCAGGAATATGCTGTTCATCTTCATCAGAATTACTGCCTTCTCCCCCTAACGCTTCTTCACGTTCTGTTTTTTTTTACTTCTGCGTTCGATATAAAACAACGCACTAAGAATAAAACTTGATACTGTGTTACAATAAGGTAGACGGCGAACAAACATTAAATATTCTACTGGAACGTTCGAACGTTTTGGACTAGAGGACTAGACTAGATCACCTAGAAAAACGAAAATCTGTAGTCTTTTAAGAAAGATATTTATATTCTAATGAGAAAAATCCATTCAACTGTAAGTATGTCAGGACGCAGATTCGATAAAACTGGGTAAACTTTGGATAGCACCAGGTGTTCTATATCCTGTGGAAATGTTGCTTTAAAACGTTTGTACATGCGGCGAATTTAGACAAGAAATTTAAAAGACTTATCGAGCTATTGCCCATTACCTGTCAGCCATTATTAATAAATGCAGGATAATGAATTAACCAATACATTCAAAGTAGTCAAGCATTTTACTTACCTTGAATCTAATATAAATAGAAGAAATGACATCTAAGTGAAGGTCCGGCGAAAAGTAAAAAAGCCTCGAATCGCTGCTACCGCGGTTTGACAAAACTTTTATATTCAAAGCTTCCCGAACAGTCGAGATACTGTATGATTTGCAGAGGTCTGATTCTGTCGGTCCCATTCTATAATGTTATGTACTTGACAGTAAGCAAGAAAACAAAGCAGCTACTGCGCAGATTTGAAACAAAAGCACGTTTTCCTTTTTGGTTATTTATATTTGCTACAGCGAAATCTGCTAGCTGTTCCAAAATATATTTGTAGTCCGAATAATGAAAACAAGCTGCAGTTGGTCAGGCAAAAAATCTTCGTGCAAAATTAAGTAAAAAAAGGTACAGTGATGATTTCAGCGCCATATTATCTTTTATATTATTTTATACTTTTCTCACTTCATCTACATGTATTGCTGAGAGCATTTTATGTTCTGTTTGATTTTTAATCTCTTTACATCTGAAATGTAGGCTCTTCTCCTCTTCTTAGGTTGGGTAGTTCTAACCGGAACCGATGTTTACTCTTCCGACTTTCAGAATACTGAATAAGATTCCTGAATAACCCAAAACAACATCCAACGGATTCACAAGTTGTCATTTCTGAAATCGGATATACATACCTTGCACAAGATGCAACCCTAAACGTACTTTTTTTATGGTAAGAACATGAGGAGTATAATTTGTCGGAAATACGCATCGTTTTCATTAAAAACAAATTTGAGAAAAAAGTCGGTACCTCTCCGTCACATATGAATACATTAATTTATACGAATATGTTTTACAAAGAAGGGCTACATCAACAGCCAGATTCCAGCTATCACTTTGTCGCCTATAAGTATTTCTTATACAGAAAGGTATTTGCATAAACTGCTGTCTTAAAAATATCACGATTACCTAAAAATTACCTCTTACAAATATTTAAATTTTACTGCCCGAAATGAATATAATAATATGAAGCAATGTACAACAGAACCATTGCTTACACAAACCTCATATTGCCTGGAGGATTGAACGGTTTTGTTCTGTAGTTCGCCTTAAATTGTTGTTGAGTGTATTGCACAAGTATTATTATATTTGTATAACATATGTTTTCCTGTCGAGTAATTAATTCTCTATTTCTGCGCAACTATTATACCTATTTGAACAAATAGGATTATAATAGTTTTGAAAATTTTTTACAATTTCATGCCTAAATCCTCTTAATTTTTGGTTGACGGAGGAAAGTCGAAGCAATTTAAAAGTTCTTCCACAAAGTTAATAACTAAATATTTATTATGTTTATATATCTATTAGATTAAGATATGAAACGAGTAAAGTTCAAAAACTTATGGTTAGTATGTATTAGCACAGTCATTTACAAATATTATTTCATTTATGTTTATAAACATGACTTTTACGTAAATACTTAAATATGTGACATTTTTTGTTAAGAGAAAAACGAAGGATGGTAAGGAAATGTGCTCGACTAAAATGTTTATCCCTCAGAATTTTGAAACGATACCACGACGACCCGAACCCGCTGCATGTCTATTCATTTAAAAAATAGAATTGAGAAGTCATTTTAAATGGACGAATAATACAAATAAAACAATGTACTTACCTTCGAATAGAATTATGAAATCTTCAAATGATGGTATGGAAGAAAACGATTGTATCATTATTGAAATGCACTTTCCAATAAATAATATTAATCTCTTGGCTTTAAACTCACTCTACTTGTATTTAAAGGTTTTTTTACGCACTCTACTCGTGTCTACTATATTTACTTACTTATTTAAGCTACTTATCATCATCAGGATAAATTGGTTGTTGTTGTTGCTGTTTTTTTTTTTGTTTTTTGTTTTTTTTTTTGAATTTACTTTAAAATTACACAAGGAACACAAAACTCATACACACGCGAACAGTGAAGACAGTCAGTAATTATTTGTAACCGCTATTTCCGCCGTACATGCTATAATTTGAAGGATTCGCAATGTTTGACATATTCGAGGCTTGTGTTTGCAGGAAATTTGCCATGTTAAACTGACCACCATTCATACCTTGTTGCAATTGCCCGCCGTAGTTATAGTTTGGATATGCGACTGTGTTGTTAAAGCCTCCTGGGTAGAAACTGCCCATTCCTTGTGCACCTTGTAAGTTTTGGAAATTTGCATACATCTGTTGTTGCTGTTGCTGTAGCTGTTGTTGCTGCTGTTGTTGTAAATGTTGTTGTTGATGCTGCGGTTGATGCTGCTGTTGCTCTGGCTGTTGCTGTTGCTGTTGCTGGTAGAACGGCACTGAATTTGATGATGATGCTTGCTGGTTTTGTTGAGGGTTTCTGTTAACTGGGTAATTTCCATTATTGGACGGATTAACACTTCTAGATTTATTGTTGTCAATTTCTGTAGGTTTACTGGTGTTAAATTGCCCACAACTTTGCTGCAGAGAACCCATAAGGTTCGCAATTAAATTTTGAGTATCAGCTATGGAAGCAGATCCTAAAGATGCCTTATCCATTGGCTTCAGCACCGGAGCTGGTGGCGGATTTGGTGAAATTTGTGTTCGCTGTAAAGGTATCTGCCTTAAGTTCGGATTTGCTGGACGCTTCATGGAATCTGGCGTTTCTACATCCATACTTCGATTAACCGAGCTGTGTTGAGAACGCTCCTCGGAATTTCGTGTAACATTGCTAGATGCTGCTTTAAATACGTCCTCAAAGTTATAATCATCATCTTCATCGTCATCGTCGATAAATTTACGTACATTACTTCCACGACTAGTTTCATCATCGGTGTACTGATCCTTACGAGAAGGACGCGGTGATTCGCCACCTGCTGCGCTCCGTTTTAATCTTGATGATTCTGGTAACTTATAATCACTTCCACCACCAGCTGAATTTGATGAATCTTTCGTATCTGTTTCCAAGTTAACATATTTTCGAAGTTTTTCCACGCGTAATGGATCTGCTGTCTCGAGTTTCTTTAAATGCGCAATCAAATGATGCTGTTCTTCTGTAGAAAGATGCTTGAAATTTTGCAGTAAAGTTTGTAAATCCGAATCTGTAAGACTTTCTAGAGCGCTAGCACTACTAGAGACATTAGTCTCCTTTTCAGCCACATCAATGTCCATGTCAACTTCTGCTACTAACGCAGAAACTTCGTGTTCAATAATTTCCTCAACTATCGATGGACTTATTGTCGGTGCTATACCTAACTCCGGTAGCACCTGGTTCATCTGAAGAGGTTTGCCATCCATTTTCACCTTCTCTTTGGATAGTTTCACCAGCAAAATAAACATATAAATTAGTTTGTCCATGTCACCTGTGGATACATCTTCTCGCCCCTGCATTACCAAAGCAGCAGCAAGTTTTGTAGACACAATTTGTCTATCAAACGGAAGATCTGCAATTGTTGGTTTGGCTGTTTTTGGTTTGGGCTTCTCATCGGTGATTTTATTTTTTTCTCCTTTTTCATTCTCCGAAGAATCATTGGATTTTCCTAAAAGCGGGATTGGTGAAAAGGGAAAAATAATGTGATTAAAATGAAAATTTTATTTAAATTTTAAATTTATTGTTAAAAAAAAAGACTTAAACCTTATAAACTAACTCATACCGTAGTACTAGTCACAGACGTCTTGTTGAGTTGTGGAACTGGAAACACAAAGTAGTTACATACATATATAACCTGTCCATTATGATTTTTTTTTTATTAATTTTTTTTACACTTAACAGTGCACTTTACGTAATTAAATTCGAGAACTATATAATCGGCATAGTTCGCATACGAACATTAAAATATATATAATCGCGAGGTATCGTACGAGTACATTACGAAAATGCAAATATTTGACAAAGAATTCTGTGAATATGATTATTTCCTGGAAGTAATGCATTACTTCAAAAGATTTTATTTTACTTCTAAGTAACTCTAAGATAATAAAACCAGAGTAAATATAAGTATGTACATATATATTTGTTTTCTTTTTTTTCACGTTTATGTTTTTTGTTAAAAAATAGAACACTCAACCTAGTGGTATATGGATAGAAATGTACGGGAAGATGAACATTTGCAACAACAGTTCTATAATTGTTCAGCGAATCAAATACATTTCATTTTTATTGGAAAAGTAAAGTACAATCCTTAATGCTACGTAATGAATTTCATTTAGGAATTTAAGAGGAAACGTTCAATTAACTTCTCATAACATACAATTGAAAAAAGAAAAGAAAAACCTGTGAACAAGTTACTCCAATGGAAATGGACTAGCTTTAAGTGTAAATTTACTAAGAAATATTTAGATTCCAATAAAACTTACCCCTTTTCAGTCAGATCCAGGACTATAGGACCATGTGGATAGGAATAAAGTTTTAACAAAGAAAGAAAAGAGAGAAAACATAAAACAGTCGAGTGCGTTAACACATCGATCGAACATGCAGACTTTTTAATGAATATTTAATAAGTTTCACATGTATTTATAAATATCTGTATTTGATAATAAAACCCGCAATTGAAACCTTCGCTGCAATAGGCCAACATACATTAAATGAGTCTCACAAATTATATGTAAAAACAAACATATAAAGTCGAACATTATTTAATCTCACACGAGAACGTAACTGAGGACTCAACGATCCATATGCGTCCACATAGATGCTTAACAATTTTTTCTGGTTCACGCGCCGAGCGAATCTTTCTAAAGTTGACTTCATCCTTTTTTTATCACTGATTTTAAAAGGCTAATAAAGTACTAAATCACACCTTCACATTGATTCCCTACATTTATTTTATACAAATTAAATAACAGAAATTATAGTGTACATATGTACACATACGCATATGACGTTTATTGAATTTAAGTTTCATTAAAATGAGTGCCGCTAAGAATGGATATTACTTCAATTATGTTAGTTTTATTAAGCATTTTGAAATGTTCTCCTGTAATGATTAGCAGTATTCCTAGTGAGTGTCAAAACACCGTTATTATGATTTTTCCTTGACGATGTTGACAACTTAAACTCCTTGATGGCTGGGTCATCCATTTTACACCAAGGCATGGACTCCTATACCTAGATGATCGTGTTGTGTGGTTCGGCATATTAAGAACTTTTCGTGAACTTTTTTTCTATTTTGAGTCGACATACAGAACCATTTCATATGTTGTAAGCTTAGGTCACATGGTAATTTTTGTCTCCCTCTAATGAACATTTAACATAGAAATGTTAATTCTTAAAATGAATTACACATAACAATAAAAATAATTGTTTCCTACGCCAACTGTTGGGGTGTGTAGGGTTTTATACTTTGTGTAGGGTAGAAAAACGGGTTGAAAAAATGCGGATTTAAAGAAAACACGTCTTTTCTTTTTGATGTAACAGCAAAGAGAGTGTAAATTTATTCTGCGGGAAATGCGATTTAATCACAACCACCGAAAGAGTCTTTAAAGGGAGTAAGACAAGGGACAAGACACCGACCGCGAGGGAATATATGTATGTACATACGTAGTCTCTAGATTTATATATACATTTTTCGTGCACTTGCACTTTTTTATTGTTTAAAATGTTTAATTTTTTGTAGAGTATATTCTAAACATTCCATTTTGTTTGGTACGAAAAGAACCAAATGTTTTTTTTTCTTTTTGTATATATTGTAAGTATGTTTGTGCGTTTGAACTTTGCACCTTGCACTTCCACTCTGCAGACTTGAATTTTCATTATTTTATTTATTTGGGGAGAATTCTATGCGGCACGAAGGACCAACTGTTGGATGTGTAGGTTTTATACTTTGTGTAGGGTAGAAAAACGGGTTGAACAAAATGCGGATTTAAAGAAAACACGTCTTTTCCTTTTTTCCTTTGGTGTTGTAACAGCAAAGAGATTGTATATTTATTCTGCCGGAGATTAACTTTCAATTGTCATACATTTGTATTACAATTCATAATCTTACGTTACGTTTCTTTGTTTACATTTAAGTAGATTAAGTTGTTACACTCGAATTAAGTTCTAATAGATATAACTATTATGTAGTTTAAAATTAAAAATATACGAGTATAATGTATGATTGTATTTCCGAATACCAACGTTTTTCTACCTTTATCCCTATACGTGGGTGAAGTATCATTATATGAACGAATACCCGTACATGTATATATTTTTCTTTTATTCTTTATTAAAACTAGAATTTAATATAAATATGTAATTTATATTGATAATAAAATAAATAGACATCGATTTTGTTTAAAAATACAGTGGAACTTCTCTAACTCGAACTTCTATTACTCGAACTTTTCTCTAAGTCCAACTTTTATCGTGAACACTTATTTTCCGTTGGATTTTTCATACAGTTTTTGCTCCCTAACTCGAATTTCTATAAAGCGAACTACTCGAAGAGAAATTTCAAACGTAACTCGAATTTTTCGGGGAATTTACCCACTGAGTAAAGTATGCAAAAGTTGATAATGGTGAATGCACAATGTACCCTACTGAAGATGATATCTTAGAAAGCGTTAAAAGGTAACTCAGACGCAAGATTTTAAAATTATTTAAAAAATTAAAGAAATTTTTCAAATTCAGAGGAGGATGAAGACGAAGATCCAGTACGGAATACCATACCAATATTTGAGCAACTTTCCTCTTCCATTATAATGTTCCTGACAATATCTATAAGTCTTTTTATTTAGTGTAGAATTTTGTAGAAAGAAGTGGTCGTGCAAAACCCCCAAAAAAATACAGAATTCTTTAAAATAAACGAAAAATGTTATTCCCGTACATTTTGCGTATTTTCTATAACTCGAATTTTCTATAACTTTCTGATCCCTTGAAATTTGACTTAGGGAAGTTCCACTGTAAAGTAGGCATTTGTTTGAGCAATGATTTCATCGTTGGAGTCAAATCTCTTTTCAACGAGCCATTTTCAAACAGAAAAATAATCATCCATCGTGGAACCGGTCCAGTAAGTTGGTTATATTTTCATTTGAAAGTAATTGACGTGGATTAGGCCGCGTCCATTCCAAAAAAAAAACGTTCGCTATCTTGTTGCCCACTCAGACAGACTCATATTGGCCTTTTCCGGCTAGGACTCCAACGGGGAAAGCCACTGTTTTGACTGCTGCTTGATCTCAGGTGTATTGGAGTAGATCCATGTTTCGTTCACGGTTATAAAACGGCGCAAAAACATCGAAACTATTTCGATATTGTCAGTCATATGATGAGCTCATAAAATTCTCTTTTTCCCACTGTAGCAAAATTAACGGCCTTGTTTGCTTTCAATGGTTGTCACACATAAACTTAATGATGCCGCTTGCTCAAAATTTTACAGTGCTCTATTGAATGATGGTAGTTAACGGAAGCAATGTTGCTTTTCAAATTACAACGAGGGAGGTTCAAAAAGTCACGAACTAATTGGTCCATCTTTCTCTGTTTGTTATATCATTTCATCAACTTACAAGAAAAATTCTTAGCTTTTCGGAAATACGATGTTGTTGCTTCAATGACTTTTTTTGTATTCTCTGTAGATGAGCAACAATTAACATGAAGTGCTAAAGGCCTCAATTTTTTAGCACTTCCTCTGACAAAGGCTTTTTTCCCGCATTATGTCCATATGAATCCAGCGCTACAACCATCAAAGATCGTAGGTCTGGAGATGGAAGTCGATTGATGCTGTCGAATCCACCCTGAGAATGTACTAGTGAAGGGGGTGAAGTATCTGCGTCTGATGCAATATCCAAGCTGCGCTGAAGGACCTACTGAATCCGAAAGCAGTCGGAAGGCTGAATTCACCCAGTCTTCCTTGGGCCCTTGCTCATAATGGGATTGTGGGGAATGAGATGGAATAACTTTTCAAAATGTCGGCTGGCCAAACGAATGTTTCCCGACCTCTCTAAAAGTTTTGCGACTTTAACTGCTGTAGAAAAGACTCCAGACTAAATATTATGCTTTTGCTCAACACTCAAGTGTACTGGGCATAGTTGACACAACATCGACGCTTTTTATCAGAGTGCTGATGACACCGCGAAACACTTCCTCTGCGAGAGCCATTATACGCTCGCGTCAAGCAACAGTTGTTCGGCGCTGATGTGGTCACTGTAGTCTGTTAATCCCTAAAGCGTTTACTCATTTCTCTACGAGGCACTTGAGAAATATTAATAAGAGGAACATACAATAGATTAGTTTTTTGTTTCAGTGCTTTGGTTGGACAAAACATTAAACAAATCCGCTACAAAGCATATTTTCCCCTTTCCAAACACTTTAACACATCACGAATTAATCATGTTGTATCACTAGTTTAATACAAGAGTACATCGAGTTATCCACACATTCAAAGTTCAAAGAGTCTATAAAAGGTTGTATCATAAGTGCAGATCTTTAAATTTTGATACATTTTCTAAGAGAATAAAATCACATAATACACATAAACCCTCAATAAAGCATTGTGTTAGTTTGATGGCCAGACTAAAGTGCTGTGCAAGTTGAATATAGAATATAACAAAATAAATCGCACATACTTGCTCCTTTCGCATAGCCCTTTATGTTTATTGTTCAATGCAGGTACTGTAATATGTTGCAACTAATGTCAAGGGTTTCAGAGATATAAAAAAAAGTTTAATATTCAGCCACATTGTAACTGTGTTGTTTTGTATATAGTATGCCTATCCACATAGAAAAATGTCAACGATCGCCATTGTTGGCATATGCATAGGTTCATGGCCACATGATTCACGCCTTCCCGCTTCCAATTTATGTAAAAACTTATATCCAAACATTATACATATGCAGATGAAGAAAAAAATCACTTGACCTCCAAGTAAAGCTACATAGATTGAAAATTACCTCCCAAAAGCTGAATAACGAAGGTTAAAAGTGAAACAAAAAACTAAAAATAAAAAACTGTCACCACACATCCTCTGTGGAAATTCTCTTTAAGTCCAATTGCATGACATTTCACAAAACGAGCCTACCAAAATACATACACCGAGCAAATCGTTGTTGTTAACCGCCAAAATTATTATACAACATGTTACCCCCCTCCCATAATAAGGCATACTGTATAAGTTACATAACAACAAAAGACGTTGCAACGTTGTGTACTCAAGCAATAATAACGAAAAACGCTGTAATTTACTCGTATAATACCTTCGTCGCTTCGTCATATAAAGAGCTAAGTCAGCTAATTAAAAAAATTACCATGCCTACAATTTATTTATTTCTTTTTTAACAATCAAACACAGATGCAATAAAACTTTGCATAAACTCGTAAATAGACGGCCGCATGGCTACCTAGCTATTCGTATATGGCTAAATGTTAATTTACGACGTTAGAGCAGTCTATTGCCCTTTCTTTGCGAATACCACCAAACATACTCATCATCTTTTGACATTGACTAGCGTTGCTGTATACATCAGTATACAGTTGTTTTATTTTCATTTTTTTTTCGCTTTTATTTAATTTAACCAATTGACCTTGAAAACGTGATATTCACTACTGGCTTAAACGTAGCGAAAGAAAAACCAAACGCGCGCAGTCGTTAGCAATCGTCGCTTGCGCTTAGTTCGGTAAACTTTTTATAATTCAAATTCACACGTGAATCAAGTAGCAAAATGTCCAGGAAAAGAAAATGGTGTGGTATAAGTGATACAATGGGATTTCCTTCATCAACTGAAGACAAAAAGCCTGCGCCTAGTTACGCTTTACAACAAATCCCCAATCAAATAATGTCAGCGAGGACAGCGATGTTTTTTCATCGATTCGTAAGCTCTGCATCGTCTTCCGCTAGGGATAATTACATGAACGACGAGAATAACAACGTTGAAACAGCAGCACAATGAAACAAAAGAAAACAAAACAAGCAGTGTTGTGATTAAATCAAAATCCAATGGACAACGGATATGTTAAACCGATAAACTTGATTGTAGATTCAAATTATCTGCGATGGAATAAGAGCGAGATGCATAGTTGGATGCTTTGTACAAATTTTTTCATTACAAACTTTTAATTTTTAATTGTAATCAATTGGAAATATTTATAAGACTTACACTAAGAATAAAAAATAATTTATGTTAATTTTGTTCATTTATTTCGCCTTGATTTGCATACAATTGATGATCATAATGATAGGATAGTGCAAGGCATCGACGCCGGTTGTGTGTGTGTGTGTGTTTTTTTTTTCAAATAGGAACAAGCGTAGTCATTTTGTTTCCGTGTCAAACGTTGAAATTGGGGCTTCAAGGCCATTGTTCATACCTTCAGTGCCTTTGCTTTATCAATGTAATGGTTTAATATTTTCGAAGGTCTTAAACAGTGCGATATGGCTTGATTTTCTAAGCCACCCAATGGTACCAGGGGATTGTTAGCTTGTTAAATTATATATTCTTGTAAACGAAAGTGATTTCCTGATGGTTCA
Organism: Volucella bombylans; assembly: GCA_949129095.1. NCBI lineage: Eukaryota > Metazoa > Arthropoda > Insecta > Diptera > Syrphidae > Volucella > Volucella bombylans. The sequence continues at coordinate 158,832,667 of OX422143.1, forward strand.
GGAGCAAAATGTTTACTATGAACTTAGGGGTTCATTTCAAACTTTTGACGTCAGATCAAATCATATAATTGATTACAAATCGTAACTGGGTTTACTAATATATATATACATATACAGTGTTGGCCAAAGTAAAAAGTAAAGAAAGTTCAAAAAAACGTATGATAATTTTCTAATTTTTATTTTTTTCTAATTAATTCAATTCACAGCTAACAATATTATTATTATGCTTCAATTATTTAAAAAATAACAAAATAAAGCAAAACTCATTAAAAAGTAGGTGAACAAAACTAATCTAAAGGGGATGTTATTCCAGGCAATTTGAGTCTGTTGTAGCATGGAGTCTTAATTGTGGCATTTCATGCGATCAATTCTCTACAATTTTCATAGATTTTCTATGGGGTTAACATCAGGCGATTGTGCTGGCCACTTCGTAGCAGCAATATTGTTTTCGTTAAGCCTATCCCAATTACAGGTTAGGCGGTATGTTTAGGATTGTTGTATTGTTGGAATATCCATCGCAATGGCATATTCTCTTCAGCATGACATTTTGAAAAATTTCCTGGTACATGAAACGATCTATTATTCCATTAATCTTGTGGATTGGCCCGACTCCTTGACTGGAAAAATATCGCCAGACAATAATATTGCCTCCACCGCGATTTATTGTGTTCTTTGTGAAACGGGGATTTAATCATTCGCCCTTTTATTTGGCCTCCGTACCGTCCAAAACTAAATTCAATTAATTTTAAGTCCATTTAAATTAAATTTCGACCCATCGGAGAAAATAACCGTTTTCCATTTTGCCACAGTCTAATTCAAATATCCTTTGCAAACTCCAGTCTTGCACGTCGATTTCTTTGCGAAATAAATGGCTTTTTTGTTGCCCGGTATGATGGCAAGCCACTATCAACCGCCGGATCGTCCTGCTTGAAATTTGTATGCTGAGTTTTAATACTTCTCGACCTTATACTTTATAAGGGTCCTTTTTGATCAACTTGACGATGTTTTTATCATCACGACTGGTAGTCGTTTGGACATTTCCCGAACGCGGAATCGATATTTCTCCTTTTAGATATGTGGAATACTTATTGTGCGCCATATTATCAATTTTTTCTGCTTTAATTATAACGTTCATCTCCAACCCCGAGCACAAACATTACCTATTTTTCTCAATACTGAGATCTTGCTTGAGAAACAACAAAACGTTGAAATTATTTTGCATATTGGAAGAAAACGGAAAAATTTACTAAACACGGGCGACTGACTAAACATAGCGTGCATGTGCTTTAGTTTTGTCCACCTATTTTTTAATGAGTTTTACTTTATTTTGTCATTTTTGAAATAAGCGAAGAGTGATATAATAATATTGTTAGCCGTGAAATTGAAAACTAATATATTCTGATTAGAAAAAAGAATAAAAATTAGAAAATCTTCACACGTTTTTTTGAATTTTCATTAGTTTTTCCCAAAGCGATTTCATTTCGTGCTTTAGTTTTTGCCAACAATGTATATAATTCAACCTCATCAACCAATGATCTATTGTAATTACCTTTTCCACATTTTCATTTCTTTTTTGTATACATTTCTTAACCCAAAAACTTTCTTTTTCTGTTGTTCTCGGTATGATACTTTATATACGAATATTATTATTTATTGATCTGAATTTTTGATAAGTAACTGAATTAGAAAAGTTTACAGGTAGTTGAAGAAAGTATCATTACAATAGTTTGGTAAGAAGAAATCTTCATAACATAACAAACAAACATATTGGTTTCTTTAAAATCGCCTTCGTACCGAAACATAAATTTATCACTAGTGGATTTTCTTCACTCTGAATGTGAGTAAAAACAATTTACTACTCCTCGTAAGCTCATGGTCTGGCAAACGTTGCTGTATTGTTTTTTAGACAACCTTAAATTAAAAAAAGAAATGTTGGTGATGTACTTTTTCACTACGAAACAAACAAAAAAACTAGTCGATATTATAGTTCACTTTAATCGCGTGTTTTACTTCCAAAACATGATAGTTTGACGGCACGAACGCACGATTAAAGTTTCAATTTGAACATCTATGCGTGCGAGTTTATTGTTTGATTGGAATAACGTGAGTAAAGACATGTCGTTCATACGGATTAGATGTAAGCGTTGTGATGAAATGGACCAATTTTGTTTATGTTCCGGATATTGGATGTAATAAAGTAAAAAAAATATATAATAGTTAGTAATATCAACCATAACAATTTTTAAAAAAAATATAAACCAACCAATAAACCAAGATTTCGTTTATATTGTACATTCAGAATACATAAATTAGAATTACATGTATCAGCTTTAAAGAAAAATAGCATTCGCAACCCTACAGGTTATAGGCATATAAATGCAATACATGTTTCTAGACATGAGTGTTCTTTTAAATCAATAAAAGTAATAAATGAAAGCGATATTTAAGGCTTTCGCCTAAGCCATAGATGATTTCGATTTAAAAGATATAATATTATTCAATTTGTCCGCCCGAGGTGGCATTTTTTTTTAACCTTTCTCAGCACAATATGATGACACACTCTCATTAAGTAGGTTATTCAAATTTCAGTACTTGGAGTAGTTGCAATGTAGAAATGACTAATGAAGTCCAGTTACATATATTTAAAGTGGCTGCCCTATAAGCGTAGTTTTGCAGACAGATCACTTCGTTATCATAAGAGAATTACGAATTTCAAGTCGAAATATGACAAAATTCGACTTCGGCAAGGAGATACTCTAGTTTTTTTGACTTATTCAATCTAGTGCTTTCACATATCTCTCCTGAGTTGGTTTAAGTACGTCATATAAGGATAACTTGTTCATCGCTTAGAACAAGATTTAATTGTTGACAGCAATAACCTTGAGATTGTTTAAGGAAACTCACCCAACTCGGAATAAATATAAATCCACAAATGACATCCTGAGTCGTTATCACTGCTACTTGGGTTTCAAAGCTCCTAACTCGGACGATGAAATGATCGAGCCAGCCCTACTAAATATACGCTGTAGAGTACTGGACGATAAGCAGAAAAGCAGAAAAGCAGAGCATAAATTGCACAGTACGTTTGAGAGAAAATTCTTCGTTTTATATTTGGTGATGTATGTATGTGCTTGTATGTGAGGAGAACAAAGAGAGAAGATATAACCGTGAATTATATTACAGGATCAAGGATCAAGCGATAGGGGATGCCAGAGCGCTTAGTATACCTAATTGGCTCCTCGTTAAAGAATGCATTAAGTTAATGTTTTCATTATGTTAACAAATGCTTGTATGGTTGTGATGTACATCAGAGCTTTGTTCCAAAATATCAGCTATACTGGACACGTGACACGACTGATTGAAAATAGTCAGAGGAATTAAAACTCAAAAATTTAGAAAAAAAAAACATTTTTATTTATTCATTAAATTTTACTCACGAGTAAATTGCCATTTTATTGTTGTCAAAATATTTACATATACAGGGCGTCCCAAAAATCAAAGCCGGAAACGTCAACGTCAAGTGTTGTCGGTTATCACAAAATTATAAAAAAAAATGTAAGTCATGTACAGTCGACTCTCGATAATTTGAAACTCAAGGGACCAGAGAAAATTTTCAAATTACCAAGGTTTCAAAATAGCAAGTGTTCAAATAAACAAGAGGAAGGAAGGAAAAATTCAAGTAAACGAGAGTTTGATTAAAGTTCGTGATTTATTCCTTCAAACATGTTCATTTTGAAAAAAAGTCCGTAATTTTCTGTTCCTCCCTAGCTTCAATCACACGCTTTTTTTCACTTATGGAAAGACACTTGTTTTTTCTTGAACTCATTTTGATACTTTAAAATACACAAATAAAAAATTAACGTAACCCACTTCAACGTTTGAAAGAAAACTAGACTGCGAACCTATGCATATGCATATCTCATTCGACAGGTCTGAACATATATGTAAACAAATGACAGGCCGGTTCATGAAAAACGCTTCAAGTTATAGAGAGTAGGAAAGCCTGACTTCAAATTGTTGAATGTCGTCGGGTAAGATGTTAAACTGTATTCCTTCAGTGTGTATTTCTTCAACTTCAAATTACCGAGGGGACCAATTAATATTGATTGTATTCAATTTATCGAGTATTTTGCAAGGGACCGGGAAAAAATTTCAAATTAACGAGAGATTCAAATTAACGAGTGTCAAATTATCGAGAGTCGACAGTACATACTTTTAAAATTAATGGTACTCAAAAAAAATTGAGAGATCTGACACCCTGTGACGATCTTTCAAGTGCTGTGACCGCAAATCTTTACTTTTCCTCGATTTTTTTTTGTCACGTAACCCTGAGTAACTCTTCTGTAAATTACGGTCCAAAATTGAAACATAACTATATCCGGTTTTAACTAAAATATTGCTTTTTTGTCCATCAATGTATCTGCAAATTTTTAATCATCCAAGTTGAACTGACTGTACTGACAAAAAAATGTACTATGCCATTTTGGCAAGTAACTTTAGAAGATGGCGTATTTAGTCTGGATTCCAAAATGGTATGACACTTGCTAGACTAACGCTTAATTGAGAACAAAAAAAAATATTTTGATAAAGAAACCCGATTCATAGTTAATTCTCTAAGTTAAAATGAGTACCAAGTGTGAGCGAGATAGACTGTGACGCCATGATTGAGACGGATAAACACGTCATTTCGACTAGTGTGAGTGAAATAGGTAGAGATGCCACCCTTGTTGAGTAGGGCCGGATAGGCACATCGTGCAATACTGCCGTACGTTACGCTCCTTCGCTTACAGCGCATTATTCTGTATTCGTGTTGATTTCGTGGTTACAATTTTGGGCTTCTTTATTGGATTTCATTGCATTGCGACTTTGATTTGCTATCTGACCGTTTCTGTCGAACCTGGATTTCTTTTGGACTAGTGTTGATCGTTGATCCCGTGATTGTGTATTGCGAATGCTATCATGCCATCTCGATAGACTGCTCAGGAATATGATAACATGCATCTCATTTATGGGAAATGCAGGTGTAATGCTAGTGCTGTAGCCAGACTTTATCATGAGAGATACCCAAATGCTCAGCGTCATCCGGATCATCGAGTTTTTGTAAATGTGCACCGGTCATTCTCAGAGGTTCGCTTTCCAAATCTAATGGTTAGTGAGGGAAGACCCGTCATGTCCTACGAAGACGAAGTCTTACGTGCAATTGAAGAAAGCATAGGAGTACCCAAAAATACAGCACACCAAATTCTAAGGAAAAACCAGCTCCATCCGTACCATGTACAGCGAGTATAAAGTCTGCTACCCCAAGATTATCGAGAAAGAGTCCAATTTTGTCAAACGATGGTGCAGAGGTACAGAGGAAATCCGAGATTCTTCGAAAAAATTCTATGGTCGGACGAATCAACTTTTAAAAGGGACGGTTACATGAACCTCCATAATTTGCACAAGTGGCACGTGGAAAATCCACATTTGATGCGGGAAGATAGATCCCAGTACCGTTTTAAAGTAAACATGTGGACGGGAATTTTGAATGGAGAATAATTGACCCATTCGAGCTGCCGCAGAATTTGAATGCGGAGGTTTATTTAGATTTTTGGAGAACCACTTACCAAATTTATTGGAAGACGTGTCACTTAATATTTATGCATGCATGTGGTATCAACAAGATGTCTGCCCAGCGAATTATGCTCGCACAGTATGAGAGTTCCTCGATCGGGAATACTCCAACAGGTGGATAGGGCGGTCTGGTACTATTTCGTGGCCAGCCCGTTCACCTGATTTAAATCCACTCGATTTTTTTTACTGGGGAGCAGTAAAAGACAAAATATATTCTAAGCCGAGAGAAAATTTAAACGAGCCGCTGAAGACATCAACTCCAGAAGATATGCCCGTCTTATTACCAGATCATTTTTAAGATGATGTAGAGCTTGCATTGCCGCTGAAGGAAAACAGTTTGAACATTTGTTGTAAGATACAAGATCGGTAGATGGCGTTTAGTCGCGCAACAAACAACAGTTGTATAAAACGATCCTGAGAGTAGGTATACACCAAGAGAACGTAGTGTTGTGTGTGCTTTGTGATCGAAATGGCGTGTGTATCTGTCTCAATCACGGCGTCACTGTCTATCTCGCTCACACTTGGTACTCATTCTAACTTACTAAAAAGAATTAACTATGAATCGGGTTTCTTTATTAAAATATTTTTTTTTGTCCTCAATTAAGCGTTAGTCTAGCAAGTGTCATCCAGACTAAATACGCCATCTTCTAAAGTTACTTACCAAAATGGCATAGTACATTTTTTGACAGTACAGTCAGTTCAACTTGGATGATTAATGATTTGCAAATACATGGATGGACAAAAAAGCAATATTTTAGTTAAAACCAATATTTAAACCGATGTTTCAATTTAGGACCGTAATTTACAGAAGAGTTACTCAGGGTTACGTGACAAAAAAAAAATCGAAGAAAAATAAAGATATGCGGTCACAGCACTTGAAAGATTGTCACAGGGTGTCAGATTTCTCGATGTTTTTTGAGTGCCAAAATTTTTAAAAGTATAGGACTTAGATTTTTTTATAATTTTGTGATAACCTATCACCCATTTCCGGTTTGACGTTGATTTTTGGGACACCCTATATAGAGTCACCACAATAATTTTGACAAGAAAATCGAAATAAAATACAGAATCGTATTATTTAGGGGTTTCCTTCGGCATTCGAATATATTTTATATTTTTTCTCGACGATGCATGAAACTCGAGCGAATTTTTATAAAACCCCAAAATCTTAAGAGATTGACACTAGAATATTCAGGATTTAGCTTATAATCTCTGTTTGTGAAAAAGAAAAATAAAATCCGATGACCCGAATTATAGTTTAACTAAAGCCTTTTTTGCTTAGCATGTGCGTTGCCTTACAAATTTAATTTTATTACATTAGCCAGCAATATTATCTCCTGTAGTAGATAAACAACCGCCGGTATTTATTCACTGTCCCAAAAAAACAGTATGTATTATAGTATATCGGAAGCCTATTTTTCATATTGGGTTTTTTGGTTAACTTCACCCTTTTTATCGATTGCATGAAATCGTATTTCTGAATCATATAGACGAATTAAGGTCTCATATACCAAACTTTCCGTGTGACACATTATCGAATACGTCCCAATGTTGGGTGAATATGTCAAGCAATATTCTACATTTCTTTGGCATGTGAACGGCAAAAACTAGAACAAGACTACATATACTAGTGCTCCAAATATTGCTGCTGTGAAGAATTGTGGTAGTTAACATAGATATACTGGTTCCACATCAATCCCACAATTATGGGACAGAAAACTCTCAAGCATCAATCAAACGACGGGTGACGCGATTGGCCATCAATAAGGATCTTACATCGAATCAAAAACTTGAAGAATGAAGATGTTCCTGTACAAAGCACAAATAGTATCTGATCCATTGAATATTATCATTTAACCTTAAGTAAAAAATATTTTTTTTAAGGGATATTTACGAAAAAATAACATTCCAGGTGCTGACAAGTAAAAAATTGATCGTCAGAAGTTTAAAAAAAAAAACGAACCCAAATGCATTGTACTTCGGTCACTTAAACAGTAATATCTACGTAAATATATTCATATCTATAATTAAAATAGAGAAATTAAGCGAGGACTTTTAAGGTACTTTGTATTTTTTTATTAATTTTTTTTTCTACACTAAATTTTAAATTCAACTTATGTATTTGTAGAACTATAAATTACCAATTTCAGTAGAAAAATATACAATAAGGTGTCAAATCTCCGTGTAAGGTCACTCAGACCAAGATAATTGTTTTTTTTTTCTTACTAAGAAAATAATAATAAACTTTGTATATGTTATCAAAAGGCTAACAAAAATCTGTCCACCTCCTACGACAAAACGTTAGGAACAGTAATTTTGATTTATTTAAAAAATATACCTACCTCGGAGTAAACATAAACTCATTGAATGGCACGCTAGTGAAGACGAACACTTAATCAGGAAACACATGATCTACAAAATTCTAATCGTGCTAATTCCAATATTCGGTTGGAAGTGCTGGTTAATAAAGTACGAAAGTAGGGCAGACATCCTTCTGAAGTTCAAACGATAGCACTGGATTTGTAAAACAGGAAATAACGTGCCCGGAATGGACGAGAGTGGAAAGCTGTTGTGTCCCAGGCAGAATCCCCTCGAGTCGGGAGCCTGTAAAGTAAGTACATTTGTATATTACTGTCGCACTTAGGATTAGAGAACCCGAGATTGATAGTCAAGTAAATGTCTGCGTATTATTTTTTTATGCAGACTCTGGGTTGGAAGAATAGAAAAAGCAAGCTATAGCCACGATTTCTATAAGTGAATTGTACATTTTTTATGAATCAGCTGGAAGACTTTGACACAAATAATGTTTACTTTTAACAGATGCTATGCATCATTTAAATGGTGAAACAATCAACCATCTATTTGATAAAATTCCCCGAACATTATTTTCTCTTAGAGATCATATAAGTTAAGGGTTTTAAACTCTTCCCTTTGGGCTCCTTAAAAGAAAAAACTATATGCGAAAGCTCTGAAATCATTTCATACAGTCAAGTACTTTCACTAAAACCATAACTTTGTAAAAATGTAAGAACAATTTCGCTAAAAGCCCGATGAAAGTGGGATAAAAAGCGAGTTTGGGTAATTTTCTTGTACGAGTTTGAAAAGAGGTCGTAAAGTAGCTAGGGTTACTGCGAACATACATAAATAGCATCCTTTTTTCAAGTCCAGCTAATAACAACCGAAAATTTCGTGGTGTAAATGATTTGGAGCAGCAAAAACCCAACAAATATGTGCCACACGCACCCACCATACTCTAATACTAGTTTTTTTTAGGATCTTGATCACTTCTTGAAGGAGAGAATTCATAACACCCACGCCGATTACAACCAAAAAGCCAAAAAGTAATACCCTATTCAGGCGACACAAACCTTTTGGCGGGCAATGTCAAAATTCGAAAGTAAAATCCAGAGACGCCAAAAAATCGTAGGTCCCCTCTCTCACTGTGCATAAGAGACAAGTCTAGCCCGGAATTTTATTACAATTTTTTTGCTTATTTATTTATTTATTATAGATATTTGAACACACAACGGAATATAACAAAAAAAAAATTACTCACGTTAAAGTGCCCATTTACCTTCAGTAAATGGTCACTTATTAATCACACTATTGAAGCCAACTTCCAATTTTTCCCATTTCATTATTCCCATTTCAGTTGGACAACGCTTATACGGTGAATTTCTGTTCTCCTCAAATAACACTATAACTATTTTGTTCAAGACTTTCCTTTGCCTTAAAGACAGCACAAAAATATTTTTTTTATATTGAAGTATTATTGTGGATTGTCAGCCTGTGTAGGGAAACGGGCCAAACATCACATGTTCATTGCTCTGCATGCTTGTATTTTTTTTGTGCTGATTAAGAATCGAAATCAACAGATTTTTTAGTTTACAAGGAAGAACTTTCGAAAAAAGATTTGTGGTTAGTTCTTCAATATACGAACCATCCTTGGTCTTAACATTACTATTAAAATTATAAACCTGGGGCTAACCAGAGAAAACAAATGTCTTGCCCTTGAAAAATCCCTCGAAACGCACCGAGAAGTCGACGAAAATAAAATTCTTGTTAACTCTTACCTGATTTTAATCAAAGATCCGAATTCAATTTTGTCTTGCAGCATATGTTTGTTCACTTAAACCACAACACAAACAAGACCGAACCGTATATCGACTTGTAAACAACTTTTTAACTACGAATTACACATAAATAAAAAAACATACAAACAGCAATTACCTTTCTCATTGACTTGATGGATGATGGCAGCGATATTCTTAACAGCCTTCTTGACCGCACGAACTTTCTGTGGATCATCAAGTACGTCAGCGATAAGTAATCCTTTGAGTTTCTCTTTGATGGTCTCAAAAAATACTGAATTATCTTCGTTGATAAGCATTTCATCTGATGAATTTGCCTTAACCTTTTCTAAAGCCAAAGCCTTACCCAAGAGATCAACAACCTTGGGACCCAAACTTCCCAAATGCTCTTCGAGAGCAGTAAGCAACCGCAGTACAGCAACAACGGTCAAGGGACCCTCATCTTCTAGTTCTTCTTTTATTTCGTCAGCTTTAGACTTACCCTTTGTTGGTGGGAAACTTTGCGGTGGTTGTTCATACTGAGGATACATGTACGGCTCCATTACTCTATAACCAGGTCCATATGCAGGTGGTACAAAATGACTACCATGATAGCCGCTGTAGTAATCGACTGAGGCACGCGACGCGTAATGCGATGATCGAGGTGCCCTTGAACGCTCGTATAGGCCGCGATATGAGTGACGGCGATCAGGTTCTCTATAGTCATCACTTAATGGACTTAAACTGCGACTCCTGGATCGACCACGATTACGTCTTGATTTTGATTTGGATGACATTTTAAGATCATCCTCGTCATCACTAATTACGATTGCCGGTACGTTTTTGTTAGAATGAGATTCTTTCTTACCTGATGACAATGAGTTATTCTCTGCACATTCTGCTGCTATTTTTGATGATCTAGAAGTATTTCCCTGGCTTCCAGCCTGAATCTTAAACTTTTGCTTCAACATATCGGTCTTCTCTTCGGCATCTTCCTTTAAACCTAAAGTTACTTTAATTTGTTTCTTCTTCTCTTCGATTTGTTCTGCATGTAATTCTTTCATCCGCTTTGTCCAGAATACAATCCATTCTGGCTTATAGTCGTACTTATTCGGATCTACCTTCTTTTCATTTTGTAGCTCCTTATAGCGACGATTCCAGAACTTTTTCCACTCTTCCGGATACAATGGGTGTTTTTCTGGATTCTTTTCGTATTCCTTCAATCCGCTTTCTAAGTTTTTAACTGCAATCTCCAACATACAGCGGTACTTCTCCCATTTGTAACGCTCCTGTGCAATCTGAAATGCTTGCATGGAAAGTTCTTTAGGAGTTGGCAATGTTGTGCCACCACTCTTTTTCAAATCGCCTACACGCTGTTCGTCGAATGGCGGTGAACGATTCATTCTGGGGAGCACTTTATAGGCTGGCGACTGAGACCTTCGTTTCTTCTTTGCTATGGACATACCTAAGCCTTTGCGTTGATGCGATTCTTCGTCACTGGAGATCGAATCAAAACTGTCTCGATCCTTTTGTTTTTGCTCAACGCTCGCATTGATTCGTGATGGAGCCTTAATAGTAATTTGTAGAATTTGCGTATTTTTATTCAAAAAATCACGATCGATTGCATTCAAGAAACTGGGACCACTCTTCTCGTCGTAGTGATATTTATTATTGATTTCATCAATAACTCTATCACGAATTGAGCGGAAGTCATCACTATGAAATACTGTAACCTGCAGACGCCCGTAATGATGTTCTATAGCATCAGATATACCAGTGATCAAATGGTTCATAGCTTGTCGTGAATCTGGCTTATAACGCACTGGCGCCAGTTCCCGAATAACCGATGGAAAATGTTTTTCTAAATACTTTAAGCGATGATTGTAGCTTATCCAGTGGGCTAGAATGGTACGAGGATCTCCACGCTTCTCGCAGAGCAAACAAATGTACGAAGGTTCCCTTTCTTCTTCATTTACCAATTCAATTGTGTACTCAATACCAACTAAAGAATTTTCCCTGTAAGTGTCGACAACAGATTGTATTTCGGCGACGCGGTTAACTTCGTCCTCAAAACCTGGCGGTATCGGTTCGCCTGGTATGATATTCATTTTTCACTTTTTCCTTGTTTATTTCAAATTTTGTTAATTATTTTTAATGAAAATTTACTCAAAGTATAGAGCAAATAAACCAATTTTTCCACACGGATTGGTAGATGAAAAAAAAATGGAGTTTAACCCTCAGCCCTTTCAGAAAAAACAAAACAAGAACCGATTTAAACACAAAACTAAATAAATATAAGATTAATGAGATCTTATGTTTATTATTTTTAAAATTTCCCGATTAGAAAGTTTTTTAATCTAAATTTATTTTAAGAAAAAAGCCAGTGGAAAAAATTGCATGCTGGGCAAATTCGGCGATTTAAGACAATGGCGCGTATTGAAGTAGAAGATGTCGAGTATTCAGATAGTGCTGCCAAATCACTATTTAATAGGAATTTTATTTTGAGTTGAACTTAACGTGGTGAATATTGTATACGATAATTGACCATATATAGGGTTTTCCAATGAGGAATTGACAACTTTTTTTTAAATAAAACGCAAACCATTTGAGATATTTCAAAAACTTTATTATCGGCTTGAAGTACAATCAAAACATTTATAAAATGGAACTCGACTTCGTTTATATGGCCACCGCGGGCACGTTTGCAGCGGTCGATTCGTTGGACCCAATTTTCGACGACTCGGCTACACATTTCGGCCGAAACGGCCGCTATTTCGCTTTCAATGCTGGCTCTGAGCTCTTCCAACGTCGTCGGCGTGTTGGCATAAGCCAATCACTTAACGTAGCCCCACAGAAAATAGTCAAGCGGCGTTAAATCGCACGAACGAGGCGGCCTATCGAGTGGCCCATTTCTTAAGATAACACGTTCACCTGTGTGGCTTGCGGCATTATCCTGTTGAAACCACATGTCGTCCAAGTCCATATCTTCTGATTCGGGCCAAAAATAATTGGTGATCATGGCGCGATAACGCTGACCATTCACAGTAACGTGACGATCGTTATCGTCGACGAAAAAATATGGCCCAATAACGCCGCCGGCATGCAAACCGCACCAAAGAGTTATTTTTTGTGGATGAAGTGGTGATTCATGAAGCACATGTGGATTTTCACCCGACCAATAATGCATATTTTGCTTATTGACGAACCCATTGAGCCAAAAATGAGCCAAATGATGATTTTGCGATGAAATTCATCATCTTGGCGCATTTTCTCCTAAACCCAATCGGAGAACGTACGTAAGCGACTTCAAATGGTCCATCGGCTTCAATTCTTGAGTCAGCTTGATCTTGTATGGGTGTAAACCAAGATCCTTACGCAAAATACGCCATAATATGGTCTGAGCGATGACCAATTCTTGAGAACGCCGTGGAATTGACTGATTTGGATCGTTTGCTACGGACGCTTAAACGGCAGCGATATTTTCGACACTTCGACCAACCCGTTGTCTCACTGACAACGAATATGTAGACTCAAATTTTTGCACTAAACTTGTTATTGCCTGTCTACTAGGGCGAGAACTACGACTCAAAATTGGAGTTAAAGGTCTTAAAGTTGCAGTCACCGACTCCAAATTTCGGTAGAAAATTTTTATAATTTGCAGACGTTGCTCGTTCGTGTACTTTACCATGATGAAAATGTTGAGTTTACTGAATAAACTGACAGTGACAGTTTGATTATTAGTGAAAGAGTGCGTTTACAAATTAAATTCAAAGTTGTTAAGTCCCTATTGGAAAACCCTTTACATACAGTTTGGCCTTAGGTAATTTACATTTACATTTCAATTTGACTATTTTAAAATTGTCTTTTATTTAAATTCGACTTTTTGAGTCTGAGAATGTTGGCAGGTGTTTATTGATTTTTAATTTGTTGAGTATTGCATTTCAGGTCATTACATGTATAAGATTCGGCCGAGATTATCCAGAAGACCTGGGCTATGAAATGAAAATTATTTTGACTTCCGACGTTCCATTCCTTTGTACTCCCTGACGACTTTCTCAATTCGAACAAACAAAGGTTCAATGTATTATAACGCGTGTAATAAAGATGCAAAATTATTTCCAATTATTAAAAACGCGTTGCCTCGTCGATGTCGAGCTACCAACATTCTTCTCCTACCCTTTCTGCAAAAATGGCGTTTCTGATGTTTTAGTCTGCCAGATGGAGCTTTACTTTCGCGTTGCCAACACTTATAAGCGCTACTGTTGACCAGCCGAAAAAAATAGCAGCACTATAAACGGCACATCTGATGAATTCCCAAGATAGAATCAGTGATGAAGTAAAATCCCAAAATAAAACAAATCAGACCTTATCCGGGCTACTACAAGATACTTTGGAAAAGAGATGGTGGCGGATGAGCTCTTAACAGACCAACGGTAGCGCTCATATCCCCTAATGCGTTACTGGTCGGTCTAACCGATCCCTCGTCCTATGAGTATCTGTAATTGAACAATCCCTCCATGTTGCCGCCAGGATAACTGCCCGGCCATGGAATAATAAAAAAGTTACGAAGCAAGAGCAACTCTCGGATACCGACGGATCTACTCTTGACAACCCCAGCAAACGAAACAAGGACAACGAAATTCCGATCTGCACGTGGAATATTAGGTCTCTTAATAGGCCTTCGGGTGATTTTCGGTCCCGTCTGTATAGAAGGTGAGTGGAGATACAACGGCGAACTGTAAGAGCTGTACATCGACATTGACTTAGCCAGAAGAATGAAAGTCCAACGACTGAGGTTGCTCAATCATGTAGAGCGGGATATAGACTTTTGAATTCAGGTGTACTCGTATGTGGCTGGGCGTGGCTCAAATGCTGAGCGAAGATTCTTCGTCAGCATTGATTCCCGAGCATACAGCGAAAAGTTGAATATTTTACCCAGAATTGCCTCAAGTGTATCATGTATGCCACTCCAGTTCATGCTAGAGAACGTAACCTATCAATGGGATTACTACCAATCAATTCTTGCCCCCAGCTTACATTATAGTTGGGGCTCTTCGCAACAATTCACTTCTTAAGCCAAAGAAACAGCGATTGACAAGTATAACTTATCCTTTCATTTCTGATGAGGTGTCAATATCAGAGTAAATAGCGAAGCCGAGATTAAAAAACTTTCTAGCTACCTCGTTATCAAAGTTGTCTACTGCGATACTCTGTCCAATTTATCGATATTGTGCGTCCCTTCCAAAAACATATATTTGGTTTTGCCCTCATCCACAATATTTCCAAACGCACTAGTAATAGTTTGCTGCGTTTTGCTAGTGATGTCATCAGCGCAGCGCATCTTAGTAGCTACTCAAACTCTTTGAAAATTGTGTATGATGTTGAAGGTGCATCACTTTGTCATCAGTGTTTCGGCGAAATTGTCGTTGACCTTTACGGAGCAACCGTCTTCATTGCCACTCTGCAAAATCCGACGAATTTGGGCATGAATGCCGAAACTAGACATACTTTTGAATAGCTTATCTCGAAAGATGCTATTATATGAGTCTTTGAAACCGACAAGGAGGTAATGTTTATGGATCTGGACTCCATAAGTTTTTTCTAGCACTTACCATAGGTTTATTATGGACGCGGAAATCCTGGCTTTCATCACCTAAATTGAATAATACGTTTTAACTGGCAGCGGAATAAAAAGCGTACAGAAGTAGTTTTTCCATAACAGACTGTTAATCTGTTAATGTTAGAGTCTTGTAAGCCTGACACGTTCTATTTATTTACCTTTTGGTCAAACTTCTGTATAATGCTCGTGGAGTAGTACTCGTACCTCTCTATTTATTTGATTGCTCGCTTCTATTCTTTTTTTTCGTGCAAACTCGTAGAGCATACGAACCGACCTTTCACATGTTTTGTTACATGTACTTGCCTGCATAATTCATGTAGGTGAAATTCAGTGCATCAGCTTGTCATCTTGTCACCGATGCCACTGATTTTCAGCACTTAATGCGTTAAGAGATGTTTAAGGTTACGCGATGAGTTCTGTTGAATGAAAATCGATTGAAAATGACAATATGTATATGAAAATACCTTTTTTTTTATTATTTATTTAGAAAAAGAACATTTCATACAATAAATACAAGCCTATTTTAGTAAGGAGTCTTCTATAATTTTTAGATAAGCTGCATTGCTCTCTTCATGCATAGTAATACTTTCGATATTATTCAAATAAACTGCACCCAAATAAGCTACATCATTTACTTGTGCTCTTTTACGATAAAATACGCCAACATCTTTCACCTGCACAGTTGTATCAAAATTAAGCACATAATAACGAATCCTCCAGTCACTATCTACAGTAAAAGGTATTTTCACTTCAACAACACTGTCTTCAAGCCTCATCTTAAGAGCCTCAATATGGTTTTCTCTAATAGCAGATAAATAGCAACGTCCAGGTGTAATTTTTGGATGGTAATAATCCCCCAAAAACACCAAACATTCACCACTAATTCCATCTGATTGCAAACGAATAATATAATCCAAATCACCGTCATCTTGATTTAGCTTAAATGCATACGCAAAAACCAGTGTGCCATCTATATGATAATCTGTTGCAAAAACTCTAAAACTCGTGTCGCTCAGAGAAACCTTTAGAGAGGATCCTCCATTGAATGCGTTATCAAAGTTCCTCTCGACGCAATTATACAATGGAACCGATGGCTGTAAGGATTGCTTGGACAAATTGAAAAACTGTCCTGTGTTCGATATTTTGTGCCCAGACATGAAAACACTTTTACCAGAGCCAACGCAAAAGTCTGTATACAATGGAAGATGAACGTACAAATGCGTCGGAAGGTATTCCCATAATGACCACCAGAACTTATCGTTTCTTAGGAGGAAAGCGTTATTTACATCATCTTGTCCTCCTGGCCTTGTTACATCATATCCAAATTGTTGAAGAGTCTCAAAGGTCCAACCCGGTGCAAAAAAACCAATCGAGAAATCTGTCTTGGATAACTTAGCGAGGGTTTGTTTACTTTTAAATTTTGCTACTTGTCCTCTACCAAAAATATCAATACCGAAGAATGATTTCGTAGAAGGTTCGCTTTGAGTTTGCAGAATATTTGATGTATTCTCAAGGCTTTTGTCGTCCCATGTGTAGTTAATAAGTGTTGCGTCGCTTAGTTTAAAAAATCGCAAATTTTGCTCATTGATTTCGTTCTGCCAACTTAGTTGGCCAGTCTGTATTACACTGTCATACCAGAAAACCGTGCCGTTTTCAACTTGATTTCTTATTTGCTCCCGAAGTTCCTTTACAAAATAGCTATGGAAATACTTAGTTAATTGTTAACATCTTAAACAAAAACTTTAAAAGCTCATACTAAAGATTTTCCATCAAATGTTTATCTACTTTGCATTCAATATTAAGAAGCCATCCCTCGAAGCAAAAGTGTTTACACAGTCTAACAAGAGCGGAAACAGTTGAATCTATGCTCTGTTTAGATCGAAGAACTTCCTCAAGTGGCGGAGAACTCTCTGTTATAAATGTACCTAAAACGAAAGTATCTATGTCATATCTGTATCAACGGTAAGACCTACTAACCCAAGACCTTAACTCCATGAGAGTGGGCGGCATTAATCCAACCACATGGTGGAATAGTGACATATTTATGACTAAAATAACAAAAATAATCCACTCCAGACCAATGAAAGAATCGATAGTCATCATACTTCACTGAGGAATTAAAAAATCTACACTCAAATTAATAAAAGAGTACAAAGATGCACTGTATTGTATATTAAAGGGCAAAACTTACCGATCTTCCAAATAATTTCCCATCATGTCATGACAAACAAGAACTTCCCTCTTTTTATTACCGCTAAGTTCATCGCGGCCACTGCTTAGATAGGGAAATAGATTACCTAAATAAACCGGATTTCCCCTTGGCACTAGCGGTGTGATTATATTGCTCCATTTGATGTCCTTACTTTGAATGTCAAAATTCCATAATTGCCGATTGGTCTCAATAGGGCGAGCTTCTAGTTTATCTTCAAAAGAAAGCATTTTTTTTTCTTCGTTTAAGTAAAAAGTATTCGTAGGTAGCCGTTGTATCGAGAAAGATTCAACAATTGAACTGCATAATGGATTTGTTTGCCTTAGTTATTTATACGTGGTTTGCAATGCAAAAATCTTATCGCGAAGTTGAATGAGGAGAGGAAATCGCCTTTGTTATGATTTTTATCTACATATCTTACTTAGAGACCATGGTAAAGGCCTTTGTAAAATATACGTATGCGTTATATTGTGAGTTCATGCAATTGCGGGGGAGAATTTGTGCTACTTAAACAAAGTGTAATGCATAATTTTTTTTCGTATTATTTGGATTTGTATTACTGATGGTGTACATACTCGTACATCAATTAGTGGTTTGTGGTTGGCTTGGAAAAATGTAAAACACCTTTATGGCGATTGATTGGTGACAGCTAAATTATTATTATTATTTTTCTTGATTTTTCCTAAAATGAGACTCGTTTTTATATGTAAAAACTTCTGTATTAACTTAAAAATATTATTAGCAGTTCCTTAAATCTCACATCATACCATCCAATAGATATTGATAAAAATCTCTATACGAGTGTATAATCACTGCATTGCTTATAAACCTTATAGACCTCAGACTTACACATACATTGAATAAATCTAGCTGCATATATCTTTAAACATAAAAAGGTCCCGTCACAATTATTCTCCTTGTAACATATCTGCGTTCCTACTTTCCAATGTAGTCCATCTGACATTAGAACAGAGTCATATCATAGATTCGATTATCAATAATACACATGAAGTTCATAAAGTATGCTAAAATCAAACCGATAACTTGCTTTTTCGTTGTGATAGGGTATACACTCTGGCTCTATAGAGCAGGACCAAATGGGGGTGATACTCGTATTCATGATGGCTGAGGGCCACCTTTTAAGACTGAATCAAAACGAAACATGAACCTCTAGGAGAAAAATTAGCTTAAGAAATTGAATATTGTCGATATTTATTTCAAAAGCTCTACCCACCACCGGTGATTGGTCCCCGAAAGATAAAGAATTACCATAGCTTTTGGTTTGATAAGTACGACACTGAACGCTGCGTGCACCGTGAACTAACACTCAGTGCTGAATTTATAGGCTGATTTATGCCAAGCTTGACTTTCCGTGCCATAACAACGAAAATATATCGGTTGAAAAGCCTTATACAGCGTTATTAGAGCGCAGAGTTTTGAAGTTTCATCCAACATTTCAGCTGTGTTGTCTACAAGAAGCACTAATCCTCGTATAAAGAAGCGACCTGTCTACTACGTCTAGAGGTTAGTTTGTCTTTTACCCTTGATCTCTCAGGTTCAACTGGTGATGTCCATATTGAAAAAATATAGTATGTTCACTCAACACCATTCATTTTAGAGTTGATTTTCAAAAACCTGATACAAACGCAATTGCAACTTAACGATTTTTAACCCAGTTAAAATGGGAAAAAATTAAAAAACCAGTATAACCAAAAAGGGAAGATATTTTTTCCGGCTCACATGACCTTATGATTGGCTGCCCATGTATGGGGAATATAAGGCATACATTTTCCAAACCTGAAAATGACGACATAAGGTTTCATGAACAGAATCACAGGATCATAGCAGAATCAAGGAAAAATACAAAGATGACGTTCTTTGTATTGTAAATGCGGGGGTAGAACATAACACGTATCTTGTATTCATGAAAATTCAAAGATTACAACGACTGCGGTTATGATTAATCTGAAACGGGCTAAAAGCCGTCAATAATTACTTGCATTTCATGGCGATCATACTTACTATGAGATAGATTTGTTAACTGGAAAAACAGCTGAACTACACTGTTTTTTTTTTAGAACTTATGTAAATACAATATAAAGCACATTACTGGCAGCAATTAAAGTTAGTTTTTTAACGCAAGTAATCATTATTGACAAACTCTTGATAATGCAAACTAACTTTGAAAATCGGTGGCCATTTGTACATTTTATGAATAAAAACGGGTCCGTGATTTTTATTCATCTAAAAGCGTCTACACACATAGCAATTTATATACACAAATTCTAGGACGTTTGAGTGGGGAGAAATTGTGTGCGACTCTACATACATACCAATTTACTAGTCAAATCTAGGATTTCGTACGAGGTGGTTGACATGCCGCTGTTATCGAAGAAACAAAAAAATTAAAAAAGCACTAGAGAGACAAGATACGAGTATGATAACCATAGATGAACTTACCTATTGCAGATGGCAAACTCTGCTAATAGTTTTGCAAACCCTTAACTTTCGCATAGTCACACTGTACAACACTTTTACATCTCTATAAAATGCCAGAATTTGCTAGAATGAGAGTAATTTACAAGTAAAATTACTAGTATGAGAGCGATTTACACGGTGTGTGTAATGTGGATAACGCTTTTTGAGTAAAATGGGCGGGTTTTGTGTAAAATGGGAGGGAAGTTGACATTGATGACAATTCACACGTATTCACATACATGGTCACACGAATAGAAGCAATCAGTAGAAAACCCGTTCTGGTTTTCCTATATCTGGAAAGTTTGCCATCTCGTAGGTTAGTGCATTTATGATCATAATCCTATAGAGTTTCACTACCTAAAATGAGGGCAATTTGCAAGTAAAGTTGCAAGAATGTGAGAAATTTGCAAGTAAAATTATATCGAGCAATATCACGCTAAATATTGGTTTCCAAGGCCTGAATAGTTTGCGGTTTAAGAACATACACCAAAGATTTTACATTGTCCCACAAGAAATAATCGAGCGACGTCAAATCGCATGATCTTGGAAGCCAATTCATTTTAAAAGTGATCCCTACTGTTGGCACTTGTGAGCTTAAATGGTTGCAAAGTTTACTTTTTAATTCAACAACCCTGTATGAAGACAACCAATCATATACGAGAGTTGTCTGAAAAGTTTCCGACCGCAACGTAAAGATAGCGGCACTCGTCAATAAAAGCTAGTGAATGCTAGTTGTGCATCTTTTGACAGTTACTTACTGAAGTTTCAGCGTTTGCTTACGTTAGACCAAAAACGTGTTGGAATGAACATTTCCAACGCTCTGTTGGATTAATTACTGTAGATGAAACTTGGATACACCATTATACGCCCGAAAAAAAAAAAAAATCAAAACATTGGACTGCAAAGGGCGAGCTGGCTCCAAAAAAAGCAAAAACTGTTTTTCGGCTGGGAAAGTGATGGCAACTGTTTTTTGGGATAGTAAAGGAGTTATCTTGATCGATTATCTTCAAAAAGGAAAAACCATCACAGGAGCATACTACGCATCATTACTTGCCAAGCTGAATGCAGAAATTACGGAAAAACGGCCACATTTGCAGAAAAATAAAATCCTGTTTCACCACGACAACGCTCCGTCTCACACCTCAGCGGTTACCGTGGCGGAAGTCCATGAATTACGATTTGAGCTGCTTGACCATCCGCCTTGTTCACCAGATCTAGCCCCAAGCGACTTCTTTTTGTTCCCTCATCTAAAAACTGCGCTCGGAGGACAGAGATTTTCGTCAAATGAGGAGGCAATCACCTTCATGAACAATTATTTTGCAGAGAAAAACGCCAAGTACTACTTGGACGGGTTAGAGAGATGGGAGCATCGCGTAGAAAAAAAGAAAACAAAAATTTGAGGAAAAATGTCTTGTATCATTGTTCGGTTGGAAACTTTTGAGACAACCCTCGTATACTATCTATAACGGCAAAAGAGAGGTGACAAAATAACGCATATTGACGTGGAGTGTAATTTTGTCCAAGAATCAGTTGTTGATGTGAAATAAAACTACGATTAATCTCAGTTCTACAAATATTATCTTGTCTGTGTGAATGCAGTGATTATGGGCAAAACAGAAAACCAGGGTTTCCTAACTTAGAAAGAAGTAGAAGACCTTCTCGCATTTATTTTGATTAACTTCATAAAACACTTTTAACAAAGGTGGATTTTTGACCAAGTCTACGAAGCTGACATTTATTCAGAGTGCATAGCAGTGTATTTAACTTTGTTCCAGGTAAAAATAGACAAAATGCGCTCTCAATCACTTCACTCGGCTTTAATAAGCTGGAACTCATAATTTCTTAATATTTTTAGAAACTTTGCGTTGTTGACGGTATCTGTTAAATTGTGACTTAAAACCTGTCGCTGCGTTCGTCATAGGATTTAATTAATTTAAGGAAAATTAGAAGAGCTTTGAGTTCGGCGACTTGATTCTTAGACTTTTATGATACTCGTACATCATTTATACAATAATAATCATTCACACCTACTTATCTCTAAAATAAAGTCGAATAACTTAATTTTTTCCTGAAAATTCACCAATAAATCCTCTGATGATACTCAAAAATTCGAAGATCTATTTAATCCATTTTTTTAACTAGTCGTTCGCTAACCACTATCAAGACCTTGATCAGCTCTACTACTCGTAGCTGAGCAGTTGTCCACCGACATTATTTCTTTCTGTACTTTGGTAAGGGAAGAGATTCAAGAACAAATTTAGGAGATTTAGGAACAAATACTTTGATAGTGCTGATGAGCTCCTCGCCATTATTTTAGAAATTGTATGTACATATGTACGAGTATGTGCAAATTACTTGGCACCAATTCTGGAAGTTTTACCTATCCGAAAGGAAAGGAGAGAGAATTTTTCGTAATTCCCAGGAAAAATTATAAAAGGTCGTAAAGACGAACCATCTGTACGAGTAAATAAATAAACTCTAACCCAACAGATATTGGTGTTACTTGATAGTAATCTGCCTCTTTAAAAGATAGCAAAGAAGTTGATATTGTTACCGATCCCTGATCTCAGCAAAGCTTTGAACAAAATTTCCCATAATGTTATCCACCCAAACTAAAGGCTCTTGACTTTCAATCTAATTCTACTTAATTCTAAAATTCCTACTTTCTCCGCTTTTTCTGGCGTACCCCAAGGCAGCCATCTCGGTCCAATTATCTTTCTCCTAACAATTAATGATATTAACTGTATGATTGTTGGTATGATATTCACTGTATAACTGTTTATAGAGTGAGAGCGACGACGAATGACGATTTCGAACGGTGAGAAATCAATGTATCATATTAATGTAATGTATTAAAAACTAGCTTAATCGAGGTCCTAATAAATTGAAACGAGTATTTTTAACATTTTCTTCAAAAGGTCAGATTTAAAAAATATATACATACATATATGCACATCTGCTTTTCAATATCCTTTTTTTCAAAAATATCCCGGTATTAAAATGTTCACCATAAAATTATCAACTTACAACAGTTTCTACATCCACCACATTGTCTGACAGCTCTACATTCACCATTTCTTTTTCTGGTACATCTATTCCAGAGAGGAAACACTACTCTCTCGGTGAATATAAAGCTTATTTCGCAGAAGTGTCGTTCGAATATCGATAATAAAATACCGACTGTAAAGTTCTCAAATGTGTCATACATCTCAGTATAGGAACAAACCAAAATTACAAAGAAAAACAAATTTGCTCACTTTCCGCGCCCTTTACTTTCTTTAAACAAACAACAAACCGCCAGGCGTCAATACTTTGCGACCACAAAACAAAAACAATTCCTACACCTCCCACAGTTCTCAACAAGAAATTTTCCTACATCAATTCACCTCAGTGGTTCGTGTGTGTTGGAATTTGGAACTGAAATCGAAATCAGCTGAATTCACCAGTAGCAAATTTGTCACTATTGAAAAAATCAGTCGGGGTGATGGTGATGTGGTAAGCTAATATCAGTTATTCACCTAAGAGAATAGGAAAATAAAACATTTTGTGCGTTTTCTGTTTCTACACCTACTCCAACATCAGCATTGTAAATTTTTTTTCATCGAATTTCGGCCTACGTAAGCGGAGCACAGGATAAAAATTAAGAAAACAAGCAAAATTACTGATTGCACATCTTGTATTTTATTTACATATCTAAAAAGGTGTATACTTACCGACGTATTCGTATAATATCGATAAGTGACGAAGTAGCGTTTATTGACATATGGTGTGACCTCGTCCAACCCCTCATCAAGTAAACGGAAGTGAAACATTTATCAATCAGGAAACATGTCCCAAACAGATGCAACACCAGTTAATTCAGATGACCTAAAGGAGCTGAAAAGCCGTATGAAATTAATTGCTGATGCTGATCCAAAACAGTATCATAATGAATACTCTTTGATTCGTTATTTGCGAGCATTCAAAACGGTTGACGCTGCTTTTCAGGTAAATCAAAATCAATACATTTATTTTTATTTGGGTCTGTTTTTTTTTTTGTTCTCATTTGCTTTTGCCTTATGAGGGAAGACGACACCAAGCGTAGGAGGGTCTCTGCTCCATCTGTTGTATTACATAAAAATGAAAATCAATTTTAAAACGAGGCATATTCGGTGTTCTTTGAGCAAAGATAAGGTTTGTCTTTTTCGGTCGTTATTTATTATTGAGTTGCCTTATCAGCGAAAGAAAGGTAAACATATGTTTGCCTTAAAGGTAGTCGTAAAAATGTAAAAGTGATTTTCTACTAAAATGTAATTTGTCATCAAAAGTATTTCGTAATTTTTTTTTAGGTGAGACTTTGAAATTGTATGAAGAAATTAGTTGCTACAGAAAGAAACATAAATCGTCTTCCATTAGGCTTGTTGAGAGTTGAATTGATTTAGTCCTATGAATGTCAAACATATACCTATTCGTAGCGCTGCTTATTTTCGCCGTTAACTCAGTTAATTATATCTGCATGAATAATCGATGTGAAGAGGAATTTTTTCCTTCAGCAATTTATTGGTGTCAATTGGATGTTGTGTGTAGAAATTTAAGTTATTTTCTTACTTTGAGTAAGAAATTCATGCAAGTTTAATTGAAAGAAATCATGCGGGCAATCAGGAAAGCAGACTTAGGTAAAGGCATGAATGTGCTCTAATTGGTCACGTGTCACATTTATAGTAAACTGAATGGCTTTAGTGTAATCAAATAATTAAGTGAATTAATTCATGTGATTGTCCCCTTGTCTTCTAACGGCTTTCAGATATATTTATATGTTATTTAGCCTTTGAAAGCATCTTTAAATATATATATATATATATATAAATGTTTGTATAATCTGATTGCTGCATGTATATGAATTTTAATATCAGAATAGTTCAATTTAAGGACCACATAAAACAAGGTGCAACTTATGGCGCCAATTTCCTATATTTTTCTCTTTTATTTCCGCTCACGTTTTATGTCCCTTTTATCAATTTGTACACTTTTCGCTACTTTGGCATGCGCATATTCACACCTACATACATCGAATAATCAACATAAAGAGGAAATTATGATACAAACCAACAATTATAAATTCTTTTTCGTACGTTGGTTTTTTTAATTGAGAGGTAAAATACGTTCAAATGTACATATGTAAGTACATTTCTTCGTTTAGTAGGAATTTTATACACGACTGCGATTATACATGACTTTTGTGCATGCATTTGCATGTAGATGTGACAATAGACTTTGAGCAATGCAATCAAATTATCATCTGTGTTTGTCGTTAGCAGTTTCTATTGTTTAATAAAGCATACAATGCTACACTTCGTTCCCATTGATATATTTAGGGAATGTGATAAGCAGTTTTATAAGATTTTTAACACAAGTCATTCTACAGCATAAAACTGTCAGTGAGACCTAGCAATCCATTTCCTGATATTTTCGGTTCATGTTCTCTAAAACTGCTGTATCTTTTGTATCGATTCTGGGAATTGAAAATTATTTTTAAGGGGCAGCGTTGTCAATGTGCCTTGCTATTTTGGATAATATTTACATCTTGATTTAGCCGAGTTTCTGACGGTTTCCTTACTTGGCACATATACCTCGTTTAGAGAGGTTCTTAACCCTTTGGTTTAAAAAGTCTTCAAGATCCTGTTTTATGTTATCGATAGGAGATAAGTCGGGGGAGTATGATGGATACGGCAGAACTAGATATCATATCACAACCCTGCTAGCTCCAGGAGCGTTAACTGTGCTGCATGTGATCTAGCATTGTCATGTAGCAGGAGGGGTAGTTCCTTTTTATTAGCAAAGGTTGTGTCTGGCACAATGTGCTATGCATTGTGACCTCTTCCTATTATTGTATAGGACGCTTAACATTGCAGGTGACGACTCAATATAAAAAACTATTCACACGATGTCTTTTGGCCAAATATATTGCAACTTCCAATAGTCGTAGCATATTAGCTGATGTTAAGAGCTGGGAATCATCCTTCCAGTTTTTATTTTAGCTTTCTGATGCCCGTAGGTGAGGTCTTATAGTTGAGGTTGAGACCTTGAATTTTGCTGCAGGACAAAAAACTATTTTTCGCTACACGTGCCCAAACTAAAAGCACAGTTAATTTTCCCACGCGCTGCAGCAGCTGTAATTGTATTGTTTTTAAATATATTGGTGAAAGCATTTTCTATTTATAGAATGAAGTTAACTTACGGATTTCAATTCACGACCTCATATCAAACGTTAAATTCATATTTCGAGCTGAGAGTTGGTTCTCTGAAGGACGAAGTTACTCGTACCAGCAGTATACTACAGATCTTCATTGATCAAGGAAATCACGGAGAACTTCTTTACTGGCAGATATTTGTATAATTTTCCGAAGAAAATCTACACCTTGCACTGCATGTTTTCCAGCAACACAACTGGGATTTCGAATAAACTATATTTAGCAACTAGAAGTTCGACTAAAAAATGCCCCCTTTTTGACCTCGCTTCTATGACTAGATTTTCGGCACTCTTCCAAACAAAGTATGATCCAGCCATGAAACCAAATGCGATACACGGATACTACGCGTGCGACCCATATTGTTCCGCACGGGCAACTGGTTCTTGATTAATGATAATGCTCCAGCGCATTTGTCATTTTTGGTAACCTAGTTTTTGCCTAAAAAATCAGTTTCTGTGAGCAATCACTCATCACACTCATCACCACTTCAATGTACATACTCGTATGTATAATAAAAGATAAGTTTTGGGTGGGGTGACCTTAAAAAGCAACTTCATAAAAAATTAAGTAATAAGTAAGTTCATAGAAAATGTAAATCAAAAACGCAATCAAAAGTAATTGCTGAGAGCAGCAGTATCAAAATAATAACAGCAAAAGATATAATTGTGCCAGAATATCAGAAATTGGAGACTCTAAAACAAGAAAATTAAAACCAAAAAGCCACATTTTAGCGCATTTCATGAACGTTCCGGGAATTGGTATTGCCCTGATCGACTGTGGGAGTTTATTAAACAACTGATAAGATAAAACAAAAGAAATTACGATACGCAGTGGTGCGGAAAAAAGGTACAGATAACATGTTAGAGAGGTTTCCCCGTAAATTATAATTTGAAATAAGACGAAAGTTACGGTTACCAGACTTCATGAAGAACGTTTTTAACACTTTAAAACAATACAAGTGGCGAACTGGAAGAATTTTTTGGTCGCAGAACAAAGGAAGGCTTGGATATCTACCAGGTTTTTGACAAATTTTCCTTAAAATGAATTTCTGTAAAATCAGCAACGGCTGTATTTTATTTAGGTAGATACCTGCCCAACAAGTAATTCCGTACTGCAACTTAGAATGGAAAATTCCATAGTAAATTATCTTTAACAGCTTACTTGAGCATAAATTACGCAAACATTAAAAATGTCTAAGTGTGCATCGAAAGTACTTTCTCAATGAGTATGCGTGATTCAAAAAACTCATTCTAGAATCAAGGGTTAGCCCCAGGTACTTAAAGTCGTCGACTATCTCAATTAAAAAACGTTTATCACTACAGTTTAGACCACTAAAAAACGTGGGAGAAGGAGACGAATAATTACAGTTAGACAGTTTGTATTTTTCACACTCAGGTGCGTGAAAATACACATTTACACATTTGCCTCCAATAGATTTAGATCCCAATTGAAAGAATTTAATTTCGCTCCTAATTTCAAATATCTTAACTCTCTGCGACCTATTTTCCAGATATGAGCTGAACCAATTAAGGATAAATCCACGGAAACCAGCGTTTTCCAGTTTTCTCAACAGCAAATTGTGGTTAACCATATCGAAAGATTTGGTTATATCAATAAATAAACCAGCCGTACATTTTTTCCATCGAGGTGTGACATTATTTGAGAACAATACTGTAAGAGCGCGTCGTGCGTCGACTTTCCTTTTTGAAATCTAAATTGGACGGGATTAAAGAAATTTGTTTTAGTTAAAAAACTCACTATACTATTTTTCATTAGTTTTTAAAAAACTTTGCAGGATTTGCGTCCAATCAAAAATTGGAAAATTATAGGATTTACAGAAACTTAATTGATGTCACAAAATGTACTTTAGAGACAATCGGCCAAATATCGATTTATACCCAAAGACCTTTATTCGAAGGTCGATCCTGTTGGCTATCAGCTTTTGTAATGGATGTGATAAATGTGTAAAAATTCTTATTGTTATATATTTTGTCTATGGATATCTACTGAATCGTTGTAATATTATATGTTACGTGATCACATCACGATAATTGTCTTATACCATGTGGACTTGGATATAAGTTCGTATGTAGCGCTAGGAGTATGTAGTGTGCGTATGCTCGAGATGAAATCTCTGAAAAATTCTTAAACGTCCTCTGCTACAATGCAATATGAGGAAGACTTTACAGGTTTTATTGGCTGGATGTAGGGAATTCGTTCACTATTAGCTATTTTTGTATTTATTTTCACGCTCTTATAAACTAAAGAGGTCAAGTCCAAGTGGATAATGACTGACGCCGTTTCGGTTCCATCATCCATTTTTCATTTCATTTATTGGTATACAGAATTTTTTAAATTGGACTTAAGTTAAAGTCTATATAAGTAAAAGCTAATTTATTTAAGTTTAAACAATTCAAATATTGGCTTCATTAATTATAGATTAAGAATGAAATAAACTATGCAGGTATTCGATGATAGATAATAAACGTAATTAAAAAACAAAAAACAGAAAGAATATAAAAACGTTCAGATATCTACATAAGACTTTATCAAATAACTTGGTTCCGCGAAGTTTTCTTATGTCCAGGGGAAGAGTGCTCCATTCTCTGACAACATAAACAAGATATTGGTTCTCGGAGTTTCTGCATGCAAACCTTGGTTGAATAAAAGCAAAAGAACGCGATGAAATTGGAAACTGAAGTTTTTCATACAGATAATGAGGTTCCTTGCAAGTCAGGATGCGGTTTAGTGGTTTTAGCGCACAAAACTTGTAGTAGGTGTGCAGGCTACAATGTTGTAGTAGGTGTGCATCGCGTAATGTTGTTGGACATCTATAGGTAGCTATGGGAAAAATAAAGCTTTTTGCTAAGCTAAGCCTTACGTGCTGACGAATAAAGTGCTTTGTTAATGAGAGGGTACGTAGGTACCCGTATATATTGCCAATAACTATTTGAATGTGTTGGTCCCATGTGAGGGTAGAATTGAACCAAATACCTAGATTTTTCGCTTTTTCAACATATTCTAGAACAGTGTTATTTAAATATAAAGCTGGGAAATGGCTACTGTTAAGCTTGTTTTTGGAGACTATCAAGCACTTTGACTTCATTGGGTTTAGTTCCAGATGATTGCTTGCAGACCTTTTCGAGATTTCCTTCAGATCGCTATTAAGTCTATCGATTCCATCTTCTAAAATTCCTAGCTTGCAGCTCAACTGAATCTGTACATTATCAGCATATAAATGTATGGACGAGTGTCGGACTATTTGTGGGAGATCATTAATGAACATTACAAATAGTAAAGGCCCAAGAATTAGCCCTGCGGTACTCCTGATTTTAGCGTTACATACCGGGAGGTTTTATTCGCAATAGATATGGCTTGACCATAGCATTCCTCAGATCATTTGTAATTTGGCAGAGAGACAACTATGGTTTTTCCTGAAATCTGACTGTTGGTCAATTAAAAGGTTGTTGTTTTTCACAAAAGCACTAATTTGTTTGTGAAGCAATTTTTCGAAGACTTTGGATAGGAACGGAAGAATAGAAATAGGTCTAAACTCTGGCGGTCACGAACGGGTAGCAGTTTTTTTTTCTCTCGGTATTACCTTAGCAACCTTCCAGACAGAAGCGAAAGAGGATGTCATGATGATTTTGTTAATGTAAAATAAAAGTGTGGATGTATTTCATCAGAACACATGGCTTTAGACTTTATCTGTAGTACGGCACACAGAACGTCGTTCTCATCTACTCTAGTAAACTCGAAGAAATCAGTTGTTTCATGATTAGGAGTAGGATCATCCGTACTAAGTTCGCCAACGTCAAGCAAGGTACTTAGCACTTTAGCGAATTCCGAATTTAAGGAGTCAGGCTTTATATTCTCAGGGATTATTTTGTCGGCCCACACCAAGTTCTCGGATATTTTTCCACAGAGTTTTCGCTGGTAGAGTTTTGTTGAAACGCTTTGAGTACACCCGCTTCTTGGCTTGCCTAATTTTCATAGTAACACAGTTTCTCAGAGCCTGGAAAACTGCATGAAACTCAGGGAGTTTCCACCGTTTGCAGAATAGGTTACGTTGTTTTATAGCTTCTCGTATTTCAGATGTAAACCATGTGCCAGAGTTTGCTTGCATATTTTTGGTTTTTATAATAACGTGTGAGCTAAAGAGATGACGTATGGCATTCTGTATGAAGTCTATTTGAATCCAGCATAGCGAACAATTTTAGCTAGAAAAGTGACAGTGGATTGATAAAATATTTTGGGTTCCGTGGCAAGTTACACTGTACTCCACTTGAAGAAAAACGGGCCGGTCTAGAAAAATACTTAAATATGATAATGAAGGAGAAATCACTCCAACTGGAGAAGAATCGGTGAGAGTTAATGTACATAGATGTAGTTAAGACCCAGCGACACACAACTAACGAACCAGGCTCAGCCTGAAGAGATCGTTTTAATACACAGATTGAGAAAAAATATATTTTTCGGGGATTTATCAAAGTGAACGGCCTAAATACTCCACACGTATAAACATTCGGAGAAGCTAAGGTCGACTCTGACTCCTTTTTAATGAAAGTATGATTTATAATTTAATTGATTAATTTTTGAAGTGTGCTCTCAAGGGAAAACCTCGATTCCTACAGAGAATGTGAAAACAATCAGACGAAAAACTTTAATATGCTATTGGTTGCAAATACTTCAAATCCTCAAAGAGCATTTCAGCTGCTTCATTCGGAATTGAAGTGAATTAAAATATAAGTTAAAATATTTATAGGGCTTTTAAAATCCTAGACAAATTGCTGAGACGATAAAAGCACGAGTCACGTACAGTAATGTTTCGAACTACTATGTTTACCAGAATATTTTTGTTATTTGATTAATTAAATTTTGAAGTGCGACTATATAAAGATATTATTATAATTGGTCGCACATACATATGCTGTCAATGATTTATTCTGATAGCACTACAGTTTTCTGGAATTACATATTGCGTTAAATATTAGTATGTACGTAATAAAATCGCCGAGTTTTCATCAAAGCTATTTCGCATTCCCAAAAAAAAAAATACATTCTTCAACCTTTACGTTGCTTATCAAATATCCAATTTGAATTTTAGTTTATTTTGTCTTCCACAAAGTTTAAAAGAATTGTTACTTACTAATGTACTACCTTAATCACGTCCTTTTTTTATTAATCATCCTTTAATTCTTTCTAGGCAATTTTAAAAACCAATAAATGGCGAGAAGAATATGGAGTACAAGGCCTTGCCGAAAGTGATATCATTCAAAAGCACAACAGCAAAGCACGTGTCCTACGTCATCGTGATTGCACTGGACGTCCAGTTATCTACATTCCAGCAAAAAATCATAACTCATCTGATCGTAACATTGATGAATTAACCAAATTTATTGTGTACTGTCTGGAAGAAGGTTGTAAAAAATGCTTCGAAGAAGTAACCGACAGCTTATGCATAGTCTTCGACTTAGCTGAATTTAGTACATCATGCATGGACTATCAGTTAGTCAAAAATCTAATTTGGCTTCTCAGTAAACACTATCCGGAACGACTTGGTGTCTGCTTAGTCCTCAACTCACCGGGTATTTTCTCAACCGTTTGGCCAGTAATTCGAAACTGGTTAGACGATAATACAGCCAAAAAAGTTATTTTCGTCGATAATGAAACAGATCTCTGCAAATATCTCATTCCAGATATTTTACCAACAGATATGTAAAAAACCGCTTCTGCATTTAACATTATATGGTAAAGAATTAAGTAAGCAAAGGCAAATAGACAAATATACACTAACGAGTACCATCGGAATGATGTAAATAGACAATGACCTACATACATGTACCTTAATTATAGTGCTAAAACTAAAACTACCACCTACTGCATAGTGATATACATAACATATATGTACATTCATAAAACAATTGTGAGCGAATTCTCTATGGGCAATTGAAGAAAACACAAAAGGATGCAACTACAACACAGCGCATTGTTATTGTTATTGTTATTGTTATTTTCTTGTTGTTGTTTGTTTTCTTCTTTTTTTATTAATATTACTAGTTTTAACTTAAATATCATTCACAAAATGCAGTCAAATTATTTTCTATTAACTACAAAAATTATATGAATATATCGAATTTAAATTTGAAAACATTTAACTTAATGTTTGTGTAAATCATTGCGTTTAGAAATGTATTTGTATTTATTGGCTGCATGCATATTTTCAGCATATGCTAATGCGACTAGAGTATCTAAAGTTATTTAGAGATATGTAGTAGTTTACAAGATGTGTGTGAGTTGTTGTAAAATGTTTAGTGTAAATAAAAGAGAAACTAAATGTAGTTACACAAAAGAGTTTGCATTGTAGTGAGGTCTAAGAACTGCTTCACCATTTTTTTTTTTAATTTTTTAAAAGACAAATTGTATTGTATAACCGATAATTTGATGGTGAAAAGGAAGGCGGCTGTAAAATGTAATCTAAGCGAAGGCATTTATAACTTCAACAGCATGGTTTTTGTTTTATGAATTTGTTATATTCATAATTTTTATGACTGTCGAGCTTAGCTAAGCTGACCATCTAAGTGAGTATGGATTCTGTACATTATGCTAGTGTTCGGACGAGAGAAAGGATGATAGGCGTTTCTGCGAATGAAAAACACGCAGCCCGTTTTAATTCTCTTCAATGGCATATTAACCAACCATTAGTACATCGTCATTGATAACATTGTAAAGTTTTATGAATTCCAAGATTGTACTCGTTGATGTAAAGTGTGTTCAAATTTGACGTATCATTTTAAATTGGCCGCTACTTTTTTTACAGCTATTAGATTACACCGACGTTTTTTCAGGTATGAAGTAAATATATTCCCGTTAGCTAAAATGGATCGGTACACTATTAAGCAGCATGTTTTTATTATTAAAACTTACTTTAAATATAGTGAAAGTTTTGCAAAAGTTTAAAGAAAATTTCGTTCAAAATACGGTAGAAACTGCTTCGTCAAACCGTACTATTAAACTTATCGTTCATAAATTTGAAGAAACTGGTTCGGTTCAAGATCAGAGAAGTAAAGTCTATGGTGTTGCTGAAGAGCCAAGGACGTCAATTCGTCGTCGTTCACAGCAATTAAATACCAAACCAACAATTTTGTTTAACATTTTGCACAAAGATCTGCATGTAAAGGCTTACAAGAATTAAAGCCAACTGACCACGCATTGCGTCGGAGATTCGTTAATTGGGCCATAGAGAAGCAACAACAAAATGACAATTTTTTCAAGCAAATTATCTTCACCGATGAGGCTCATTTTGAAATTGGCGGTTATGTCAATAAACAAAACTGTCGCATTTAGGCTGGAGAAAATCCTAGAGGATTGTTTGAAAGGCCAATGAAATCAAAAAAAGTTACTGTATGATGTGGATTTTGGTGTGGTGGCGTAATTGGTCCATTTTTTTCGAAGATGAAAATGGCAATGCAGTTACTGTGGATGTAGCTGGATATCAAGCGATGGTTAAACTTTTTGTGGAGTCAATTAGAAGATATTGATGTGCAAAATATGTGGTTGCAACAGGATGTTGCAATTGGTGAATTGGCCATCAAGATCATGCGTGTTAAATCGCACTGGATTTTTTCTTATGGGGTTTCCTGAAGAGTAAATTTTATGCCAATAATTCTCAAATTGTTCAACACCTCAAAGACAACATCGTCGAGCAAGTATCACTTATTGAACCATCATTATGCGAAAAAGTGATTCAAAATTTTGGTAAAAGGTTGACTGCCTGCCGAGCTAGCTGAGGAGGTCACTTGGACGGCATTCTTTTTCATTATTAACCGTACACAATGTACATTAATTTTCAATAAAAATAAATACAGATTTCACACAATTTATGTCTTTCATTCAAAACTTAAAATGATACCTCAAATTTGAACACCCTTTATAATAAATCATACAAAATTTAAAGAAAATTTCGTGTTGCATAACGTTAATTCCACTTAAGTGAGCATATTAATAGGGATTCTTAATTGAAATTTTAAAAATGATGAAGAATTCACCATGAACTGCACATGCGACAAACAGATCGGAGTCTATGGTCAAAGAAATCGAATCGATCAAGTTTTTGAATACAGAACAGATTTAAAGCCAGTTTTATAGTGCAATTTCACTACGACACCTAAGCATATGTCACGGAAAACATTCCAGTAGTCTTGAGTTGGCAATTTTTCGGAGGAATAGTCAACAGTGTCAATCATTTGTACTTTAGCAAGATCTTATGCACCAACGTGTTTACTTTAATATCTCTGTCGGTAACAACACACTTTATATGTTAGGTCTGTATGTAATTCAATATTTTTTGTGCTATATCATCATGAATGATAATGATTCCGAAATCTGTTAAGAAGCTGCGCAACCTTCGAATTTGTATGCCTTAGATATAAAAAAAGCATTGAGCAAAGATTTACACAGACAATTGCTCAGAAAAGTACTCACCAGAATAAACAAGGTTTTAAACTTATCAGGCTATATGACACAAAGAGTAGAATATTATCTAACAGTTCTATTTATTCATCTATATATCTATGTTATATTTGGTTATGAATTAGCTATGTGCGCGACGGACACTTTTTAACTTCTTACAAACTACCAATATCGTTGAAACGTTTCAATTTCTCTGGAAAATTATCTTTATATAGCACAGGATCTGCACGAAATTCAACACTTTTCAATGGCATTGTGCCATAGATCTTAGCAAAACGATCAATACACGCTGATCGTTCCATCATGTGATTTAAATCAGCCGATAACATTTCAGTATTAGTACATTCAGGACATTTGAATTTTTTGCGAGGTGTTACTTTTATCGGCGGTTTATTGGTTATATTGGCCACAAGAAAATTCATTGCGATATCTTCACAATTCATATGCTCGTCAACCCAATCTCTTATGTTGCCTGGCATTGCATTTGTATACATGTAACTCCAGTATTTATGATGAAATGCTGCTCCTGTCAGAACCATTGAAATTTGATTTGTCCATTCGGATTCGTAACGCCAACGGAGTGTGACGTTATCCCAGACATGAATGCGACTGGGGAAACCGACTATACGATCTGGAAACTCTCGCCAAACTTCGTAACTGAAATTGAAACAAAGAAAATATAAAAGACTAATAAAATAGAATAAAATGGGTAAATATTAATATATGAATATTTTCAAAGATCATGGGTAATGTGCACGTCTGAAAATTGTTTTGCTCGCCTTTTACAATAAAATTAGGTGGTTTTGTTAAAAAAAAACCTTCTATAATATATTTATAATATTTTTCTCATCGCAGGAAACGATCGATTTAAAAAATTAGCAAGAAATTAAAAGAAGAGAATAAAATGGCATTTATTCTATTACGTATTCATCCAAGATCGTATAATATCGTCTTAAGCGTTTATTGCTATGAATCAATGAACGATTTTGCTGTTTACTACAAAAAAAAAACCGTAATTCCACCTGGAAATGACTCTCAACAATTGAAATATTCAAATCTTCCAATTTGACTCCGGAATGACACGAAATAAAATATTAGAAGTTGAATAATTCAAAACTATCAAAATAGATATACGCCCTTTTTGCTTGGTAAGCAGTATAGGTACGATATGGAGGACGGATGTTAAACTCTCCCCTTTTCTACTTATTTCGTATTTTCTTCACACATGGGCTTAGAAGACGATCTTCAAATACAAAAAAAAAAAGATTACAGAATGAACTAACAAATTATCCCCCATTGCTTAACTTTCCCATATACTCGTACCTATAAGATTTTAGTGCAATTTCTTTTATTTCCCCTAACCAACATTATCTCTTGAAGAGTTGATTAACTACAACAAATCTCCCTGAATTCATGTCAGCCTTACAAAATGCATAGAGTTCGAAAGATTTTCTTTTTGATCCTTAAAAATTGCAACCAATTATCAAACTGGCCAATTTCCTTAATGCAGTACTGCAACGTCAAACGTTTTGTAACACAACGTTACTGTAGTAATGCATTGCATAACGTTTCAAATCGCATTTTAAACGCATGTACTATGCAAACAAAAGCAACATTTGGATCACAAACAGATCTGATGCAATATATTTGCTTGAAAATTATACAGAATGGAGGCTACGCCAACCTCGTAAATCATTTTTCTTATTTCATATAGTTTATTATTTTATATATTCTTGACTCATCTTCACGATTTTATTAAATTAAAACAACAGCTGAGAATTAGTGCAAATGGTGTTTCAGTACTTCACAAATTTCAAAGCAATGCAATTTGGAAGGCATCATTTACTAATGTTGCACATTTTTTTGACGTTTAGGAATTCATCCACTATTACCTTATCACGTAAGTGTAACTACTATCCTCTCCTTTATCTTCTTCACGGTCAACCTGTACCCCTATTTCATTCTCTTCGTAACAATGGCATTTTCTAAAGAAAGTCAACTGAAAACTCACTTATTTACTTCAACCGCGACACCTCTCTCCTTAAACTTGATCTTCGTCACCATTTTCCTTTTGAGTTATAGTTTTTAGTCAGAGGATTAGCCTATATTAAACGGAATAAATTGGGAAGTTTGCTCCTATATAAAAAACATTAAAAATTATTACAGAGAGCAAAAACAAAGTTTTTTAGTCCTGAGTTTTCGACACGTGAACGAACACTTCTAATAATATTCGAAAACATCGCATTGGTAGGGCATCTGGTAAGCATAGTGTATAGTATACACTGTACACGAAACTAGAACAATAACCAGTTTGTAGAATTGCCAATATTGCGATCGATGCAAAGCACATCAGTATTTTGGATAGTCGGGGCTTCGAAGCAGAAAACATCAGCTCAGGACACAAAAGATCACATACATTTATAGGAAAAATAAAAACTTTCCCATAAGAAGAAAACCAAAAAGCAAGAGAAATGCGGAAAATGCAGAGATCGATGTCTGAATCCCTATAGAGATGCCTCCTAGTATTATGGATTCAATACATATAGAAAAAATACTACTTTTACAAGCTGAATAATAACGATGAAGGCAGAACAGAACAGGAAATAAAGAAACGCTTCTGCAAGAACAAGTTGATATACAGAGTAAGCAGATTAGTGCATTTTATGTGTTCACCACAAATCAGCGATCTGAATAGGTTTACTAGTTCAACAAAGTATATAAAAAATCTAGCATATAAAATTAAGAAAAGTATTAACTTTCGTCCATCATACTAAAACCAACAGGCTTACCCAAAATCTAATTCATCTGCCGTTAGCATCACAATATCATCATCAATGGTAAGAATGGCTTCGGTTTCGATTTCATCGTAAGGAAAGAATCGATTAGACAATTTGTTTGCTCTAGTTTGGATTACTTTAAGTGGTTTAAGGATTTTCGGAAACATGGAAGCTGAAAGAAGAACAATTCGATTACTAAGATCTAAGCTATGATGTGTGAAATTAAAAACTTACGATGTGGAGGTGATTTCTTTTGATTATTCCAAATAACTAAAATTTTTTGCAACGATGGAACTACTGCGAGTTTTTGAATAAGTGTAAATAAACTCTCAACACGATCAAAAGTAAGGATCACAGCTGTAAAACCTTGTGTTCTTAAGGCAATCATTGGCAAGAATAGAGGATTATGAGCTGCATTATAATTATTGGGCGTATTCCATTCATGTAATGTTTTTGCTAAATGAGGAAAGATACGGTCATTAAGAATATCCAAAATTGTCAGCGTAATGGTTTTTAGATCCTTAAAATATTTCTCATATAACCATTTGCCCTGGTCTTGAAGTTCTTTGATTTTTTCATCTGAAATTGATTGCAGTTTTTCTATAATGGAATGTAGGTCAGCTTCACGAATACGAATCGAAGCAAGCTCCCAATCTATAACATCCGCAAAGGGAAGAATATAGTTATCGGCCATTACAACGGGAATGCAATTGTGCGCAAGAATTTCCAAAAAATCTGGTTGTCCTAGGCGTACACTTCGGGCGAGAAGACAAAACGTACCTTTGCCCAATACTCGAGGATACTCAAATCGTTTCGCTTTCGAGGAACTACATCGGATGCTTATATTTGTTTTCTGTTTTTCAAGCATTTCCTCGATCTCATTTGATTTACATGTCTGCAACTGAAGCACCAAATGATTGTGTTCCAATGCCAGATCGTTCAAAAATCTCACATGCTTTGGAAACATATTTAATTGAGCTGCAATAAGAAGATACTTGCGTTCTAATTGAATGACACTAGTGTGGCCCACTAAACGTGGACTCCATACAGGTATAGAAACATCGAACCCAACGCGATAACTCCACGAGTCAAAACCACCACCCATTATCAACGCTTTATCCGTATTAACATCCATAACGCGATTAAACTCTGGATATGTCCCAGGCAACATGTTGAATAAAATATGATTCTCACCATTTTCCCAGTAATTCAATGAGGCTAAAGACTTTCCAACTAAGTTCGTGTCCAATTGATTTTGATTCAACATATCGATGCTTGGCACAAAAAGACAGGCTTCATTTGGATTCGGTGTGTAGTAGGGACTCGCTACGATTGCTTTCAAAATTTCATGGTATTCCTGCGTAAGTGTAAAAGCCTGTTTTGATCCTTGGTCCACATACTCTGTAAGTGGATACACATATATCGTCACTCTATCTTGTTCACGTTGGCCACATCGATAAACGTTGAAGCAATCCCAAAATGAGCAATTGCCATTTCTGCCTCTGGCCAATTCAGAATCATCTTCCAATATAAATTCGGAGATTCGTGAGAGATCTAAGGAAACCTTTTTGTTGAAACCACCATTGGCTGCATGTTTCTTCTCTTCGAAGAGATCCCACAGAAGTGAGACTCCTCCAAAAATAACAATCGCCACAAGCGTGTAAGTAAGGATGTTGAAAATTCGTTCATTTTTCTGCTTATTGCTTTTGACTAGAGCACCATTTTTGATAAAAATTTTCATGCTTTCGTTTTTTAATTTTATTTATTTAATTCTGTTGTGTATATAGAACATGGTGTTTTGATAAGGAAAAATAATTGACAGCTGAAGTGTTGAGAATGTTCGATGTTCTGGACTTTGACGTTTTGAAAGAAGTGTCAGATAACAGTATGAATATGTTCATAACATGGTGATAGTCTTTTCCAATTAGTTTTGTTATTGTTCAGAAAGCTCTAACTAAGAAATATCTAATTTGAATACAGTGCTCATATAGCTCTGGCTGACCTGAAAAGGATAAATAGTAAGCAAGAATAGGCTTAATTCTATAGATAACATTTGCCGCATTAATTAGTAATGAAAACTAAATATACTACCATATTGAGACCGAAGAGATAAAAAATGTATTGTATTGAAGCATAAAGGATAATATTATTAAAGGATAATTAGTTTTTCTAAACTTCATGCATAACTATGGCGCAGCTCATAGAGTTTGCTTATACAGTTTCCCATTCATTCTTCTCTCTTAATTGTTATGAGCAATTTTTCTTAGCAAGATTTCGGTATACAAAGTCTGCCGCCATATGGTAGAGCTGTCAGTCTTACAGTAGTCTTTAAAACTAGAATTTTTAAATTATTTCGGCAAATCAAAGTGAAAACCGTATGCTGGGTTCAATCTTCATCAAACCTGAATTAAAGTGTCTTTTGTATGGCTTATATTTACATTGAGGCACATGATCTGTTGCGAAGTTATAGATGTCAAAAGCGATGCTTTGCTCCAAACTATAAGCAGTTAATTTTTGTTTATTCTAATTTCTTTCAAACCTGTTCTTTTCGTCACTTCTTCAATAACGTAATGTTCGGATGGATTTGTTAAAGACAGCCCTCAATGTTAACACCTGCGACGCATGCTATCGGCCCATTGTTAAACCAAAAGTATCAGATGATATGGGAATTTCTTGCCTAGTTCTAGTGCATTTCTGCAATAAATTCAGAACAGGATAGTCAAGAGCTACATTGACACGCAATCAATTCAGAAGAAGTAGTTCAATTCAATTTATTGCAATAAACAAGTTGTACATTAGGACAATGTTTCTTATAGTACTAAGTGACAATATTTTGTTACAAAATGATAAGTAATAGTAATTATAATATCAAAACCAATTCACACATTTTATATGCCGCATTTAACATGGATATGTCTGGACAAGTGAAAACTGCTGATTTGTTAATTGCTACTCAAGTACAAAAGTCAACTAAAATAAATTGTATGATAAAGTAGATTCTTGTGGCAATATGACCTATAAAACTTGGTAGTACAATTTGGTCTATAACTGAAGGTGGATAAGGATAATCTGAAAACTTATGTACTCTTACTTGAGCGACTGAGCGTTATTTAATTTTATGCGCTTTCTTTGTAGTAAATTAAATTAATAGCCTAGCAGCGCCGGGAATGGATTGTACTTGTAGGGTGGGCTGCATTTGAACCGTATATCATCCGGCGTGTTGCTTGGAGCTTATAAAGAACCTTATGAGATTCTAACATAATCTATTGTACTTGGTTCTGCAGTAGTTTCTCTACAAAGGGTGCGTGGTTCAAAATAAGTAGCTTACCCCCCGACACATTTATATAATCATTAAGATAGACATCATAAAAAAAAACAATCTTGGAGATTGAGAGAGCTATATGAGGGTTAACAATGTTCAAGAAATTAAAAAAACAAATGTTAAAGCTTGTATTTAACAAAAAAATAGTTTTCTGTTTATTTAATTTGAATCTTAAATAAAGAACATAAATTAGATTACAACGGTCAAACGATTTTTTGATACATTCTGATGAAATTTACGTTCATCTCTGTTGTAGTCATATTTCGAAGCTCTTTCGAAACCTTCAAGTGCAAATTTAACATTATAATAATATTAAGAATATAAATCAGTTTAAAGTCTGTTTTTTTTTTTTTTTAATTTACGACCTCTTGCCCGAACTTAGGATAGACAAGAAGACAAATCAGTTGTAACACCAATCACAAATGCAACTTTAGGAGCAGCTGTTGCTGCCACAGAGGCCGGTGCTAAGGGTGAGGCTTTTACTGGCGGGATAACTTCTTTATTTTGATCGGGCATTACCTAAAATAGAAAATGTTTTATCAAACTAAATAAAAACTAAAGTAAAAACATTTTGTAAATTACCTTATCAGCGACATGCTTATAAATGAGACCATCCGAACCTAAATAGCAAGTAGAAAAGCCATCGTACCACCTGCAAATTAGTAGAAAAATATAGATTTTATTGCACATTTCGATTAATTGAATCAAAGAAGGGTTCTTTGTGTTGTAAACAACACTTAATAGAAAATGTATCAGAGGTGTTGAGCAAAGTTCAATAGCTTCTGATTTTAACTTCAAATCAAATAAATGAGCAAAATCTGCTTTTATAGGCAGAAAATTTATATGCGATAGGAACCATAATTTTCTTAAAAAGCATTAATTGTATAATCCTTCTTATGAAATTAAATTCATTCGAACAATTTAAGTGGAACTATTTGTGTATATACATACGATAATGTCCGTAATAAAGCTGCTGTTTAATTAGTCAAATTGGAAAATTTCGAAAGTCAGGAGGCTTGATGAGGTATTTGTTTTAATTTAGTTACTAATATTTTTTCTTTCACTCTTTTTGAAAAGTTAAAATTATATTATTCTTAATGACAATCATTCAATATTTCATGGCTTTCATTAAAACGATCAAAATAGATTGCTGACAGTATTTGAAAAAAAGCTTAAAAATTATTGATCAAGAATTTCTGCATGAAATGACTGAAAGAAATCAGAAAAAGATTATATTATTATGGACCGCGTTGTCTGTCTCAATTAATATGATATGGGCTTCAAAAATACAAAAGCTTAACCTATGATTTGGTGCTATGGTCACGCATTGCTCTTGCTTGAGGCATTCTGACATAGACGTACATATGTTATGTCGTATTACGACAGAGTTTTTCAAATTTGTTTTTTCATCCTTGCCTTCATGTGGATCAATACAAACATTTCATAAGCCAGCGACTTACTATCTATGCCAATGAATGACTTTTTCAAATAGATTAACAATCTTTTCCATTGCTTAGCAAGCTCCTCGAAAAAATGTGCTCCTCCAGTACCCAAAGGGGACTTAATTTTTAAGTATTGTAGTAAGTAAAGATGGTATCTTGAGCAAGATGAAATATAATGAAATTCATCATCTAGTTTGGATATATATATATAGAGTGTTTTGAATGAACTTTAGTTTCATTGTTGTCACAGACAGTTCAGTGTTAGTCTTATTATTTTGTGCGTAAGGGGCAACGGTTTTTGGCTTACTTTAAACGTCGAGAACATGAAAGATTATCATAAGCAGAAATTTCGAAGATTTTGCCATTGCATGCCGAAAGTGTGAACCCAGACCAGACTAATCACTGCGCGACTCCGATTACCATGGGCCACCAAACAACTTTATACATACATATGTATATTACCGATCAAAAAATTGCTACTGAAAAGGCTTAGCAAAACCAAAGAAGAACGAAGACTAAATAAACACTCCACGTTTATCGTGGAAGCCAAAATTAGGTAAAAATGAATTTACCTGGACAGTATTACAAATTACCGAAAGCCTTCCGAGTTCGATACGAACAAGAACATTCGGAATTAAAGAACATTGAAGCAGGTGTTCTAAGAGGCAGTGTCCTAGAACCAACTCTGTATCTGTTTTATACCAGTGGATAATAATATGATGATGGCTACTTTTGCAGAGGACACTGCAGTACCACATAAATGCGCTGTGAAGGCAGTTAGTATCTGATAAATTCACTATGAAAATAATAGATAAATTACAGAATGCTGTCAATAAAGTAAGAGATTGAACACTAAAATGACGTACCAAACTCAATGAGACAAAATCAACTCACATAAAGTTCACAAATAAGAAGAAATTTTCTGACATTCATTAACAATCAGATCGTATCATATGCCAACACTTTCTCCTTGGACGCCATGTTAAAATGAAGAGGAATTAAATTTAAAATATAGAAAAATGAAAGAAAGAAAGAAAGCAAATCTCCAAACTTTCCAGACATTCCAACACAATAGCGATTTGCATCTTAAATGTACCAGACAATAACCGGAGATTGGAAAGAATCAAGCCCATGAACTAATAGTAGCGTTACAGTTTCACACTACTTGGTAACTGAAAGCTACCCAGTGTCGTTCGAGATTTTCACCTTCGCTACACAAGTGGAAAGGGCACAGAAACTTGTCTGTTCTCCAATCGAGCCTAAAGCGCCCTGTAAACGCTAAAACATGGTACCACTAACCAAGTTTTAGCTGATGTTGATCTTCTGCGGGCTGGTACGCGTACCAATTTTTTGGTATCACCAACATCAGAATTTGGTCTCACTAAAATCAAAACTAGTTTGATTTTTGTCGATGTTTGTGGGTGGAGTTTTGTGTTGCTAATACTATGTTTCAGTGTCTACGCTCTCATCTCTCAACATTTACTCGAGCAAGCTATTTTATCAGTGAATTTCGTCGTGTGAACACACAAAATAATCGGGAAAAAATGGCGAACATCCCAAATATGTACTGATGTTTGGAAAGAATTTTTCGAGTGTTTTCACAGCCTACCATCTTTGTGGAAAGATGTGTTCTATTATGTTGGAGTGAATTGTTCTCAGTGTCTGCGGGTTTTAGTGGTACCATGTTTACTAATACCATGTTTTAGCGTTTACAGGCCGCTTAACTTAAATTTATACCGGTTATGTAACACCGAACATCTGCCGTGTCATTCGATAAAAAAAAATATATATACGAGTATATATCACAGATGCTATAGTTTACATAGAATTTACATGCCGAAGGAAAAAATCTAACCAGTTTTTAATTGCCTGTTTTTACTTCGAACTTCAAGTTCTGAAACATTTGTATGAACAAAATGTATTATAAAACCGAAATCAATTCTTGGGATGGTATGAGGTGTATTGTGTGTACAGCCGAGGCATGCGCCGCGCCGTGCAGATGTGTCTGTGGTTTCTGTTTTCGACCCTTATCTTCATACATAAAACAACCACATTTCACGGAGCTGCGCGGCGTGCTCGCTGGCTGTGTAGTTGCTTTACCTCATTCGCCGTCGACTCTCGACCGATTTATGTTTACTTATGTGACTGAACAATTTTTGTCAGCGGTACTTTTTCAGCGACATAACATTTTGCAGTTTATTTTTCGATAGCAATGGGTGACAAGAGATTATCTGGAGTTTCTTGTTCTGTTTGTAGGAAAACTAA
Source organism: Volucella bombylans (assembly GCA_949129095.1). Lineage (NCBI taxonomy): Eukaryota > Metazoa > Arthropoda > Insecta > Diptera > Syrphidae > Volucella > Volucella bombylans. Next base: position 158,877,165 of record OX422143.1, read on the forward strand.
AAGGAATTACCCCGACTTGAAAATTTTTAAATGTCCTTCTAGGGGAAAAAAATGAAATTTTAAATAATTTGTGAATGAAGGCATGTGGTTTTAAAAATGAAGGCAAATACTTTTTTTGTGGAGATCATTTTTGTTCCGAGTTTGTAGGAAAATAATATCTTAAGGCGGATGCTGTTCCTTCCTTAAATTTAAAGTCTGATTTGGATTCAAACTTGAATTTAGAAGATCTGAAGTCTCCTTCAGATGTGTGATGTGCAAAAGAGGAGAAAAAAAATGCAACATTAAACAAAAATATTGTTAAGTTACAAACTTAAATTAAGAAATTTAAAAATACTGCCATAAAAATTTTTATCATCATTAAATTTTTTTCATCCTTGCCTTCATGTGGATCAATACAAACATTTCATAAGCCAGCGACTTACTATCTATGCCAATGAATGACTTTTTCAAATAGATTAACAATCTTTTCCATTGCTTAGCAAGCTCCTCGAAAAAATGTGCTCCTCCAGTACCCAAAGGGGACTTAATTTTTAAGTATTGTAGTAAGTAAAGATGGTATCTTGAGCAAGATGAAATATAATGAAATTCATCATCTAGTTTGGATATATATATATAGAGTGTTTTGAATGAACTTTAGTTTCATTGTTGTCACAGACAGTTCAGTGTTAGTCTTATTATTTTGTGCGTAAGGGGCAACGGTTTTTGGCTTACTTTAAACGTCGAGAACATGAAAGATTATCATAAGCAGAAATTTCGAAGATTTTGCCATTGCATGCCGAAAGTGTGAACCCAGACCAGACTAATCACTGCGCGACTCCGATTACCATGGGCCACCAAACAACTTTATACATACATATGTATATTACCGATCAAAAAATTGCTACTGAAAAGGCTTAGCAAAACCAAAGAAGAACGAAGACTAAATAAACACTCCACGTTTATCGTGGAAGCCAAAATTAGGTAAAAATGAATTTACCTGGACAGTATTACAAATTACCGAAAGCCTTCCGAGTTCGATACGAACAAGAACATTCGGAATTAAAGAACATTGAAGCAGGTGTTCTAAGAGGCAGTGTCCTAGAACCAACTCTGTATCTGTTTTATACCAGTGGATAATAATATGATGATGGCTACTTTTGCAGAGGACACTGCAGTACCACATAAATGCGCTGTGAAGGCAGTTAGTATCTGATAAATTCACTATGAAAATAATAGATAAATTACAGAATGCTGTCAATAAAGTAAGAGATTGAACACTAAAATGACGTACCAAACTCAATGAGACAAAATCAACTCACATAAAGTTCACAAATAAGAAGAAATTTTCTGACATTCATTAACAATCAGATCGTATCATATGCCAACACTTTCTCCTTGGACGCCATGTTAAAATGAAGAGGAATTAAATTTAAAATATAGAAAAATGAAAGAAAGAAAGAAAGCAAATCTCCAAACTTTCCAGACATTCCAACACAATAGCGATTTGCATCTTAAATGTACCAGACAATAACCGGAGATTGGAAAGAATCAAGCCCATGAACTAATAGTAGCGTTACAGTTTCACACTACTTGGTAACTGAAAGCTACCCAGTGTCGTTCGAGATTTTCACCTTCGCTACACAAGTGGAAAGGGCACAGAAACTTGTCTGTTCTCCAATCGAGCCTAAAGCGCCCTGTAAACGCTAAAACATGGTACCACTAACCAAGTTTTAGTTGATGTTGATCTTCTGCGGGCTGGTACGCGTACCAATTTTTTGGTATCACCAACATCAGAATTTGGTCTCACTAAAATCAAAACTAGTTTGATTTTTGTCGATGTTTGTGGGTGGAGTTTTGTGTTGCTAATACTATGTTTCAGTGTCTACGCTCTCATCTCTCAACATTTACTCGAGCAAGCTATTTTATCAGTGAATTTCGTCGTGTGAACACACAAAATAATCGGGAAAAAATGGCGAACATCCCAAATATGTACTGATGTTTGGAAAGAATTTTTCGAGTGTTTTCACAGCCTACCATCTTTGTGGAAAGATGTGTTCTATTATGTTGGAGTGAATTGTTCTCAGTGTCTGCGGGTTTTAGTGGTACCATGTTTACTAATACCATGTTTTAGCGTTTACAGGCCGCTTAACTTAAATTTATACCGGTTATGTAACACCGAACATCTGCCGTGTCATTCGATAAAAAAAAATATATATACGAGTATATATCACAGATGCTATAGTTTACATAGAATTTACATGCCGAAGGAAAAAATCTAACCAGTTTTTAATTGCCTGTTTTTACTTCGAACTTCAAGTTCTGAAACATTTGTATGAACAAAATGTATTATAAAACCGAAATCAATTCTTGGGATGGTATGAGGTGTATTGTGTGTACAGCCGAGGCATGCGCCGCGCCGTGCAGATGTGTCTGTGGTTTCTGTTTTCGACCCTTATCTTCATACATAAAACAACCACATTTCACGGAGCTGCGCGGCGTGCTCGCTGGCTGTGTAGTTGCTTTACCTCATTCGCCGTCGACTCTCGACCGATTTATGTTTACTTATGTGACTGAACAATTTTTGTCAGCGGTACTTTTTCAGCGACATAACATTTTGCAGTTTATTTTTCGATAGCAATGGGTGACAAGAGATTATCTGGAGTTTCTTGTTCTGTTTGTAGGAAAACTAAAAGGAATTACCCCGACTTGAAAATTTTTAAATGTCCTTCTAGGGGAAAAAAATGAAATTTTAAATAATTTGTGAATGAAGGCATGTGGTTTTAAAAATGAAGGCAAATACTTTTTTTGTGGAGATCATTTTTGTTCCGAGTTTGTAGGAAAATAATATCTTAAGGCGGATGCTGTTCCTTCCTTAAATTTAAAGTCTGATTTGGATTCAAACTTGAATTTAGAAGATCTGAAGTCTCCTTCAGATGTGTGATGTGCAAAAGAGGAGAAAAAAAATGCAACATTAAACAAAAATATTGTTAAGTTACAAACTTAAATTAAGAAATTTAAAAATACTGCCATAAAAATTTTTAATAAAAATAAAATATCTACGACGTTTCAAATCGAAAGGCTCAATATTTCAGACCATTCAAAAATATTTTGTAAAATGCTTCTGAAAGAATCAAAGACTACAAAATACAACAGCCACCAAAAAAAAAACTTTCCCAAAATATTTATTATAGATCACAAAGCGCCTATAAATTTTTGAGAGATAGACTTGGCTTTAAACTTCCTCACATTTCCTCTTTTTGTAGATGGGCTCCTGTAAAAGGATTACAACCAGGATATGAAAACAATGCTCATTCGTATCTTAAGTCAAAGTTCGCTTTATTAAACCAGCGAGAACATTGTGTTGTCCTGATATTTGATGAAATTAGGATTCGTAAAAACATCACATATAATATAAAAAATGATTTAATAGATGGTTTCGAAGACCTTGGTGTAGAACGAAGTAGATTGTTTGGTAATGAAATATACGTTGTCATGCTAAATGGTTTGTTTGATAGTTGGAAATGTGTTTTAAACTATTTTGTGTCAGCAAACGGTGTAAATGGGGATAACCTAAGCGAAATTATAAAAAACTATTTGAAAATCTGTCAAGAACTTGGTCTAAAGGTATGTGGTATTGTTTGCGACCAAGGGGCCAATAATAGAAATGCTTATAAAATGTTAGGTGTTTCTGAAGAAAACCCATTTATAATTTTTAATTATGAAAAAAATATTTTGTTTTTATGATTTCCTTCATTTGTTAAAATCGTAATGTTCTATCTACAAACTCCAGATGGTAAAGTGTCTTTTGATTTTATCAGAAAAATATACAATTTGGAAGCTGACAACGTAGCTAAGTCATATTTAAAATTTAGAAGTTGCCATATACTCGTAGCACCAAATGCCTTCGAAAAAATGCATGTTCACATTGCAACGCAAATATTTAACCGGACAACTGCGGCACCGATTTAAACTGCTTTTGAACTTAATTGCTTAAAAGAAAGCTCTAATAAAGCTGTAGCAACGAAAGAGTTCGTACTAGAAGTGAACAATGTATTTGACTGCATGAATAGTGGTTCACATTATGACAAGAATGTTTTAAGGCGGGGAGTTTAGCTAGAGAATCCAGCTTATAATGTTAACTTATAAAGTTGACCTTTCAAGAAACTTTTGTTTAAAAGGAATGGAACAAACTATAAACGGGGTCTTATTACTTTGTCATGATATAAGCAATGGCCTATATGAGAACGTGGATTATTTATTAACAAAGAGAATTCATCAAGACGTATTAGAAAATTAATTTTCTATTATTCGCATCAAAGGTGGTTACAACAAAAATCCATCTGTTTACGAATTTAATGTTTTGATGTCGAAAGTTCTCTCGTCAAATCTTATTAATTTTTCTCCTTTCAGTAACTGTGATGATGATGTAGAATTTTTAAACGTAGACTTATCCCCAACTCAAACTAATATTCCAAAAACTTCTTCATTGTTTAAGGATCGTAAGAAAATCGTATGCGATGAAACTCTGTACGAAAAAATCATTTGTGGTATGGAAATCGAAACTAAAATCACATTAGAATCCACAGCAATGCGATATTTTACTGGATACCTTGCTTTTAAAATGCTTTTAAGGAACAAATGTTTAAATTGTTGCAAACTATTCTTAAAAACTGATGAAAAAGTAACATTCCCGTCAGAATTTTTCATCTTTGCAAAAAATTATTCTCAAAGAAGTGACTTTGGAAGTCTGAAGGCACCAAGTAATGAATTTTTTAACGTTTGTAGAGTTCACTTCAAAGTATTTAATAGAATTTTCAGAGAACGTCCACAAGAAAGAAATATAAGAGAGACAATGGCCTTGGAATGCATAATGGTAAGAAATACTAGAGATCCGAAATGGTTTGATGGAAAAAAGTCCTTGCTATGAGCATCGCAAGGACCTTCTATACTTTGCTCTCCTCGTTCTATTACGGAAGCATTGTTCGTGGAAGATAGAAAAAAGCATAGCATCCAAAAATCAAAAAATTCAATTTTTTTCTGGAAAAAAACGTAAAACAACTATTCAATAAACACAACATTAAAGAGAGCGCATTTTGCTTTGACCTTCCTACAGTTCTCAAATATAATGTTTATTATCAGTCAAATTTGATTTAAAAAAATTACGTTGCGAAAAACGGAAAACTTCTATCCAACAAACAGAACACGCAACTTGATAATACAAAATAATTAAGAGTAACATCATGTCTGAGTATGATTTACTCTAGTTCGATCGAACTGGGACGTACGGGTACGTCCGATTGAATGGAAAAATGGTTAGATTTTTTCTTTCGGCGTGCAATATCTATGTAACCTATAGCATCTGTGATCATATGCATTAATTTCTGTTAGTAAATGACCAATATTTCTTCAAAAAATATTGAAAAAAAATCAGAAGGAATAACTATCAAGAAATTTTATTTATAAAAACTAACAAATGGAAGCTATAGTTTTTAGCTCAGCAATGCACAAACACATTCAGATACTACAATGTGTTATGGGTTTAAATAGCCATATGGCTGAATATACTATATGATACCAGGAAGAATTATCGATCGGTCCACTCTACTTAAAATCAATATAATTTCTATTAAAAGCTTTTCTTTCCATTACTAAACAGCTGCACATCACACAATTTTTGGTATCTACGAGTAGTAAGAACAAAATTAAATCATAGCTTCCTTATCCATACCAGTAATTTAAAGCCGATAATTTTACTTGGAAACTATTATTGGATCTCTGGAACACGAACATAGCTTCAAATACAATGCCATTTAGCTTAAATTACAGTAATCACTGAGTCCTATCAAAAACAAAAATACTCTTAGTCTAAAGAAGATTCTTAATATTAAAGTTGTCGGCTCAGCTGTACGAAAAATGGTGGAAAACAGGCTTTGATAGACAATGATTTTTTTGATATAGTGGTACATTATCAGTTTTATATGAACGTACCGTATGAACGTTTCAGCACATCCTTAAGATGGCCAGAGAATTTCATGTCAAAAGTCATAATTTTTTCATCGACTTAAGAACCAGAAATGATAGCATTCAATAAGATGAGTGCCGTTTTCGGGGACGACATGTGGTATCACGAAATTTCTTTAGTTTCGAATTATAGGGGATAAGGATAGAGGCATGTTTAAGAACATAAGCCACTATCTACAACAACTCGATCCCTCGCAGATGCCATGATGCCATCGGTTGCTTTCAGCGGTCTTTTATGATAATTGAGCCACCGAAGCCAATTGGCATTTAAGTGAATTAGTGCAAAACCAAGCATTTATTGTCAATGAACGGTCTACGATTAAGCGTCACAGCAACCCTAAAGTGATTAAGACGTTTATCCACTTCAAACTACATAGTTATCAACTTGACGAAAGACACTATAGTATACAATCCGCCAGGCAGACCAGGCACACCAGGTAACCATTGCTATTTCAAAAGTACTAACATGAAAACTGCGTGAAAGATATGAGCGTATTAAGATCTAGTTAGTAGTTCAAAAAGATAAAATAGGTTTAGTTGACCAACCAAGAAAATTTTCGCGTCACAGTTCTTAGGTCCGAGAATTTAGAGAATTCCGAACTTCAGTTTCCTAGGCAACAAATGCTTGAATGACTGATATGGAACACACTTGAAAATATACATACGTAGTTAAAGCAATAAAAAAAAAACGGAAAAACACTCTTACGCTTCCTGCTGGTCGAAGATTTCTTTAAACTTCCACAGCTTAATTTTCCAGAATTGGAACATCACCTTAAATTAAGAAAGACACATCAGAGAATAATGCAATGACAGTATATTCCAACGTACTTTTATGCCTGATATTCCTCTAACCCTCCATCGTATTCTCACTGAGAAATCTTCGGGATGTTTTGTGATCTTTAGCACTTCAAACTTCACATAGGCATACTTTAAATGGCCAACCGTCCTTAACAATGCCACTTGCTTAACATAGTGATACAGTCCTCTGAAAGATTCCAAAATGCCAATAAATGGTATTACTATAAAAGAAAAAAACAATCATCTTCACTTACACTGTGCGTTTCCCTTGGATATTATTTTCAAAAATCAAATTCGGGCTGTAAATGGAATAGTCCATTGGCTGCACGAATAATTTTGGCAGAGTTTCTCGTAAAACCTCGAACGCATGATCCAAATTTTCCAAGCTAGGCTTGTTTGGATCACCCTCAGAGCCAGCTGATTCTTTGTTCAATTTACTACTCTGTGGATTACTCCAATGAGCAAGATTTATGTGGATCAAATACGACTACTTACCGCTACTACTATTTGTGTGGAGGTTTTCCCTGCAGCCGGTTTGTATGCTGGTTCTGTCGCAAAACTGACTATATGACATATTGGTTGTGGTTGGGTTGCAGATGACTGAAAAATATTTCAATTTTATAACACATATAACAACCTCAAATATGATATTAAGGTGACTAAATGATTCCAGGCTAAAGGCCAAACGAAGAAAACATTTATTTTTTGTTACGTAACTGAAATGACAAGTTTTTTGCAATTTATGTTTAATTCACTAGGGACATGTCACTTAAGCTGCAACCAAATTCGTACTTACAGGAAGACTATGCAGGGCCTTCCTTCGGTCGATATCGCTACTGTTGGCCACGGATAGAACATTTTTCTGTCGCAGAAATGCACTATTGAATGATACTAATCGTAGTGTTGATTTATTCCTTAGAACGCTGGTCATGTTGTCGTAATTAGGAGATTGATGATCTTTGGTGGTTAATTGTGAAATTGGAAATTTATTTATTTATTTGACTCCGGTTATGAGAATTCGGACGTCTATTGGAGTGCTACATGAAAAAAAAGCCGTCTGAAGTTTGACAGTTAACATGTGGGCTATTTACCTGGAAACGGCGAAAGTATGCTGAAATGTTTCGTTCTCATTGTTTTTAAGAGTTTGACAATTGAAAATGAATTCGCTTGGAGGAGTTCAAAAATTGGGAATTCAAAATTTCAACTTCTGTTGAATGTTTAATTTTGGAGGATTTTTTAAGCGTTTGGTTTTTAATTGTCAAAAACCACATGAAAATTACAAAAGCGTATAAAATTGTTATTTGAGTTGATATATCAATGTTTGGCATTTACTTTTCAAAGTTTTTGTTTTCATGGTCATCGTTGAAAAAATACGGGCCAATGATTTCGCCCGACGATAAACCGCACCAAACATTGCAATTCTCCGGATGGTCGTGGCTCAAGGGGTAGTGGACTGGCTTCCAAATCGAAATGTTTGTTGTTTGAATCCCAACCTCGTCCGAAAGACATTAATTTTTTTTCAGTTAACGAAAATCAAGTAAGATGAATAGTTGACTAGAAATCAACAAAAAGCCAACTTCCACTAAGAATTTAGTCTTCCCATTAAATGTTGGATGCCACCCGTGGAGCGAAATAACCACTGAGCCCAAACATCTTTCTTTCGTTCTCTATCCCATTTTCCAAAAAAAATTTACATCTGTTGAGGCATTATAAGTGTATTCATACCCACTTCAGAGTTAAGTTCTTTGAAAAAATAAAAAATTTCTCCGGTTGCATTGACAGCTCTTGTATTGCCTGAGGTTCGTTCGGCTTCAGTTCTTGCACGAGATGTACTTTGTAAGGTTTTAGACCAAGATAGTTGCGTAAAATCTTCCACGTAGTCGAGTAACACTATGGCTGGGTAAGTAGGTCGATTATGACGACCCTAAAATGGTTAAAGTGCGCGAGAAACATTCTTCATAGAGCACGAATTTTGGTAATAAAATTTAATAATTTCTAAGCTTTGTTCGGATGTAAGTCTTTCATTGATGAAATAGCAATTCTAACTGAGCATGTTTGACTTTGATACATGTCACGAATCACGCGTAAGCTGTTAAAAAGAGAACACTGAAAAACCAAACAGCATACGAATAAACAAACAAACTAGCCGAAAGAGAACTTGTAGTATTTTCCAATGGTTTCTGATATTTCATATCCTCTTAGAATATAGGACAATTTAATCCGAAAATGGTCAAAAAGCAGCTTAGACCTGACCGGTTAAAATTTAAAAGTTTTGGTTATACCAAGAAAAAGGGCTTATATTTCAAGAGGAGAAACTCCGAATAAACATCAAAAGCTGGTGTGCATTTGAAGGCGGTAATGCTGTGTTCAGCTAGCTGAACAATATAAAATGGTAAATGTTGATCGTTATTGTACTCCGCTTGATTTTTGAACAGAGTAATTGAGGGCAAACGGTCATCTTTGGCCAACAAAAAAGGCGTAGTCTTTCATCACGACAACGCAAAACCCCAGCCACCTCCTGGTATTGCCCCATTAAACGTTTTAACCAATGAAGTAAAATACATTTCTGACTGACTAATTTTTGAAATAATTAAAAAAAAGAATGATTTTTTTTTTACAAAAAAAGACTTATTTTGAGGGCATTTCAATATGTTTTCATACCCCTCCTACTCTGAGGGGAGTGCCCCCTCTCACATGCAATTTCTTATTTTTGTCTCACCAAACCCATAAAAATTTTACCGGTCATATGTGGCACCCCCTGTATTAACGAAATCGTAGTTAGTACTGCAAAATACTAAAATTGTTGTTATTCCTTGAATAAGTCAGATAATTCTAGCACGATTTTTTTTCATATTTTCGCCAAATGTATGCTATATTAATAAATTTTGATTAGCACTGCAGAAATTTCAAAAGAGTCCTCTATTTTTAAGAAAAAATTATTTATATTTCATATATTTTTTTCTTTAATAACTAAAAAAGTTATTAGTGGATTTTGTACAAAATCTAATGGGTACGATTCTACATGAGGACTCATCATCTAACAAAAATTAATTTCGAAAGCTCATTCGAGTTATTGTGGTCCAAAAATATGTACACATACGGACATACATACTCACACACACGCATGCACATACAAACACATACACAAATACATACATACAGATATATTTTCTTAAAACCTGTCTATAATAAAAGCATTATAAACACCATGGAACGTAAAGATATCACAAAATTTCCGTTTTTCATTTTCGAGGTGAATGCAAGAACTTCCCTATCAGGAAGTTTATAAATATCTTCAAAATAGGAAAAAAGCATAATCTCATCACCTCAATGTCGGGCATAGAAATTAAGAGTAACCCCAGTTCCTGGAATATCATAGTAGCGAACGAAGATTCAAAACTGAGCATTGCGTATAAGTTAGAGCATTCAAGGTTTATGTACTCATTTGTCCAGCCCATCCCTAAAAAAGGCGAATCATCATCTCTCTCCTCCTACAGACCCATTGCACTTACGTCCCTTCTTTCCAAGGTCATGGAAACGCTGATAAATCGTCAGCTCATGAAATATCTCGAAACATGAAAACTTTTCAATGACCGGCACTATGGTTTTCGTAGGAACAGGTCCACTGGTGATTTGATGGCATGTCTCACCGAAAAATGGAACCAAAGCGTACATCAATCTGGCGAAAGCAAGATAGTTGCACTTGATATTTCTAAGGCATTTGACAGTGTTTGGCATCAGGCTCTTTTGTCGAAAATGCGTGCATTTGGGATCGACGACTCTCTTCTTCAATGGATTAGAAATTACCTTTCGGAACGTTCAATTCTGATATTCACAAAATAAATGCTGGTGTGCCCCAGGGCTCTGTTCTGTCTCCGACACTGTTTTTAATTTTCATTAATGATCTCTTGTCTGCTACTTCTAATCCAATATATTCCTTTGCTGATGACAGTACTCTCTGCTTTTCGTATGCTAAGCTCATTAAATTCCGATATCAACAGCATAACCAATTGGTGAACTACAACAGAGTGGAATTTAATAATTAATAAAACGAAATTTAAACACCCAGCCATTATCCATGAATGGCACTTGCATCGTCGAAACCGAAAAACTTTCCATTCTCGGTATGTGTGTCAATAACAACTTATGTTGGAATGACCACATATTTGATATCGCCAAAAATGCTGCGAAATATCTAAGTTTCCTCAAGCGATGTAAGAAATATTTTACCCCCTCTGATCTGGCCTCAGTATATAAGGCATTCATCAGCCCAAAATTGGAGTACAATGCCCACATCTGGTCAGGTGCTCCTAAAACATCTCTGCACCTGCTAGATAGGATTCAAAACCGTGCGATAAATCTTATTGACGATACTAATACCAGTCAATCAATTGACACGCTCGAACACCGACGTAATGTCTCCTGTCTCACTTTGTTTTATTGCTATTTCCACCATCAGTGTTCCACTAAAATCGCCAGTAGCATTCCGCCCATAGACTAACTATAACTAGATATCAAACTTTCCAGATATTGGAAAATCAAAACCGGTTTTCTTCTGAAAGTCCCTATCCGTGTGAACCTGTCCGTGAATACGTGAGAATTGTCAACAATGTCAAAATTCGAAAAGTTTTACGAGTGACGTCACCCATATAAAAATGACGCGGTGAATTTCGATTTTGACATTTCTCATATTTACAAATCTAATTTCGTGTAAGTTGCAAAAAAATTTTATGTTGAACAATAATTTTGTTTATTATATTTTCTAGGACAACAAAAGAAGAAAAATTTACACATTTGGAGCAAGTAGAAAACATTTTCCACAGAATACTGCGGCCACGAACAGATTGCCTTGGATTGGAGGTGGCAAAAGCAGTTGGAAAAGTTTGTTTACATTTTCTTGTGAGTAACTACAAACATTTTAATTTCAAAATAATTTATTTTACTTCTTTTTTACAGTAAGAACAATGAATCTAAATGCACCATTCAAGATCTTTAAGAAATGTGGATGAGTGATCTAACTAATTACATGTAAGTAAAAAGAATACATTTTCGTATAGCAATACATATAGTGCCTTTTTCCTTGCAGATCCAACATTTGAAGTGCAATGGTTTCAAGAAAAGCGTTCCCAGTGTGGAACCATCGTGAGCTGATCAAATAAATGTGAGTAAAAAGAATACATTTTCGTATAGCTATACATATAATGCCTTTTTCCTTGCAGATACAACATTTGAAGTGCAATGGTTTCAAGAAAAGCGTTCCCAGTGTGGAACCATCGTGTGCTGATCAAATAAATGTGAATTTAAAATGAAAATAAAAGTTATATACAACTAAATACTAAATACTAAATACTGTTTTATTTTGCTTTGTTTATCCAATAAATACAATAAATTTAAAGAAATTGTTTTTTCTTTCTTGGATTTGCTGCTTCTTCAATAAAATATTGACACTTCACCATGAATGTTTTCATCAGGAGAGCATGTTCCGAAAAAATGTAAATTACAATTCATGAATAAATTGGATTATTAGATTAAATGGAAAATATTGTATTAACTTTTCATACGAAGTAATAATTAATGATTATTTTGACTGTTTTTATTTGTGAAAATAGAACAATAAATAGAAAATTAGTGCTTTATAGGTCCATTTAGTACGACAGCGAATTGACCAATTATTTTTTGAAAAAATGTGGATGTGACTGGACAATTTAGTTCATATTTAATGCTTTTGTATTACTAATTCCATTACTAACGCAACATTTCCATATACTTTGCTCAATTTTTGCATCAAAAAATTTCCGAGAAGAAGAAAATCGATGTAAACACAACGCTGTACGTTTCACAAATATCACGTTGTAATTCTAAAATTTGGCTGGATTTTCGTGAATGTCAACGACATCAAATCGATGTATAAATTTTATACCGTTAGAAAGAAACCTTTCGTAAGCGAAGCAAATAAAAAAAAACAAAAGGACTTTGCTAATAAATAAAAAAACAAAGGATTTGTGTTCTAGGATTTCTTCAGAAGAGTCAAAATTTTGCATTTATGAATCAAATAGGCCTTCGAAAGCATGAAGACAACCAAATGAAACTTACAGTCCAAATACACAGGGCAAAAAGTAAAGCACGGAAATGGTTGTTGTGTAATATGGAGCTAAATATCCACTGTCGGTAATTTAATCACAGTAATTCAGAAAAAGAAGTATACTAAAATATTTAGAGCGAAAATTTGCTTCAAAGGACACAAACAATGCTTATTGCGAAACATTTTTTACTCCCAACAGGACAACGATTTCAAGCATAAATCCATATCCACATAAAGTCCCTCACTTGCTAGTAACGCCACCACATAGCCCCGATCTTAACCCGTTCTCTTTGGAACGCCTTTGGAATCATTAAATGATGAGGTTACGAAAACATGTCATCACATCGAAGCCTCAGTTAAAAATTTTAATTTTTAGCGGAATGGCGAGAAATAATATGTGAATATATGGAAAAGTTGACGCATTCTATGCCAGACCGGCTTAAAGATGTTAACAGCATTAAAGAATACTCAACAAAGTAGTAGCAAAATCTGTTGAAAACAATTATAAACAAAAATTCCCTTCGACAAAACCAAATTAAGTTGGGATATCATTTCACATTGTTTGTCAAATTCTGGAAATTATTTTTAAAAAATAAACAATTAAAATACCACCGCTTTTGTACTTTATAATGTGTGAAAAAAAAGATTCTCGAAATATTTTGGAAAAGCTTTAAATTCAAATAGAAAAACAAATATTTTCCTTAAAAAACTAAAAAATGATCAAAAATGTTAATTGTACTTATCAGTATTATTTAATTAATTTATTTACTCAACACATTCAAACTAAAAGAACAGCAAGGAAATTGATTTTAAAAGTTGCCATTAATTAATAATCCTTTTCATTGATGTCCAGAGTACAGAGTTTGTGCCTAAACATAAAAAATGCTTATACAATTGACTCTCAATACAAGCTTAAGCTTGATTTCAGAATTGTAATAGTTTCAATTCATTTATATCTTCAAATGAAACTTTCAAAATATAATCCTTAGGTCCTTTTTTAATTTTATTCTGAAACGATCCCCTTTTTGTTCAATTGAAACAAAAAAAAGGGTTTTTTTTAAATATATTCTATTATCTTCACTTTTTCACCACGTTGAATTAAATATTCACCAGCGAAAAATATTTTTCCTTTTATTTTTGCCTTTATTATATATACTTAGCGAACATTACGTGAAATTTGTTGTCATTTTAGCCATTCTGACAGGTTATAGAGATTGAGAATGTGTTGGTGATTCACTTACAGTGTGTCTGTGCGAAAGTTAAACGTTTGCAAAAGTATTAGTAGAGTTTGATATCTAGTTATAGTTAGTCTATGATTCCGCCCATTCAAACTTTCAACCGTAACACCCGTCTCGCTATGAATACTCATCAGTATACCCTCAAGCCCATTTTCGGACGTACTCTAAAATATCGTGATTCGTTCTTAAGCCGTACAACTCGCTTATGGAATGCCCTGGCGATCTCTGTATTTTCTGGTCGTTATAACTTGCAAACATTTAAAAACAATGTACATCGGTACCTCTCTTTTCTTCCTCCCTAAATTTCCTTTGCTCGCGCTGTGAACAATCACCTTAAGGGTACACAAACCCCTTGAGCGCGCTCATTATAAAAAAAAAAAATATATTTTTATTTTGAATATAGTAAAAAACTTACTTCTTAGCTTCAGCTGGGGGCGTAGACCGGACCTCTGTTGAAATCTCCTTCTATTTAGTGCAATCTTAGACTAATTACCTCAAATTGCGCTGGATTGCTTGAGGCCCTTTTTTACTGAGGCGATGTCTTTTTTCCGCGTTGCCCTAAGGGATGACATGTTCTGCTCGATGAATTTTTGCCCTTCCGACAAAGCCAATGTTACTGCATATTCCATACAGTTTATTATTGTACGAATCTTCTACTTTCGATTTCGTTTATGCAAACGGGACACCACTCGAAGAACATTTCTCCCGAAGCAACTAAGAATATTTTTATCCGCTGTTTATAAAACCCATATTACCGTGGCATACAGTAGAACTGAGATGATAAGGGTCTTATAAACACCCCTATTGCAAGTGCCAAATTTATCAATTAGAACAATTTTCCGTTATGTGGTATTTGATAAAATTTGTGGTTATTGTGAATAGATTGGTCCTTGCGAATGAGGCATATTTGACAATTTGTCAATAGAAAAAAAATTGTATTTGTTTACTTTTAGTTTTATCCAGCAGAAAATTTCATTTGTTACTGTTTTGTTAAGTTTTTTGTTAAAATAAAAAATAAAAATGAGTTCAGTGTTTCTGTTTTATTTTCCATTTTCTTTTTTTTATATTGCATTTCATATGGACCCATACCTTAGATAATTGTGATTAGTATCAGGAAATATGTATATATTTCTTATATTTCATAAACTGTTCAGTTAAGCTCTATTAGAAAAAGTTCCCACGTTAGAGTAAATTCATTCTGCAATATTCTGTCATCTATTGAACCAATCGCTCCAACTGTTTTTTATTGCTAATGCTTAGTATTTTTGCTTCGTCGTCCACAAGAATGTAATTGACTAAACAATTGACATTTATAAAAAAAAAATATTTCTATTGACAATCGCAATACCACTTTGTCTCCATTTAAAATGGAAATTTGATAATCATTCATTGATAATTGGCAATCACAATACCAACTATTCAAATTTGTTGATAAGTACCCTTTATAGTTTATTTTTAGACACTCGCAATAGGTGTGAAAGTGTTCTTCTTTGTTTATGAGAAGGATTGGTTTTACAGTTTCCTTCTTAGTCCGAACAGCTAAATAGCAAGAGTGATTCTTCCTTTAATCTTCCATTAAATTTAGAGAAGAGTTCAGAGAAAATGTTTTACTACCTCGAAACTATAGCTATCTAATTTGGCGTACTGTTATAGCCGTTGGGTTTTTCGATAACATCTGTTTTTCTTTTACTCTAGTTTCCACTTAATTCACATTGCTTCTGTTTCAACGGCTTCAAACGCACTAGTGACAGCCCACTAGTTCTTTGTTGGTATCAAATGCCTTCATATTGTTATCATCGACTTTAATCAAGAGCGATCTGAGCGATCAAGAATCATACATTGTCAAATTATACCTACAGACGGAGATCTCAAATCTTGAGATGACTCTGTATAGCTCGTCTCTATAAATGCCGTCAAAAGTAAATTTAATGAAAAAGGGGTGGGTGTATACATAAAATCTGGTATTCAATCTTAAGGAAACTAACACATAGTTAGCGCATGGCAGATGGATTTCCCATCTTGAGCATTCAATATGATTTAAAGGATCAGGCAAACGATGCTGTGATTCCACTCACCGCACATCGTCTGACCATATTTAGCTCGTTCGTATATGCTCTTTACCTTTTCCAGAACACTTCTGGTCGATTGGAAAGCTATTATCGATTATCGTCCACCTTGAATGCTTCTGAAATACCAGTGGGTCTTTTTTTTTAGCTTGAGGCATTGGTATTTGTACGTTATATGAAAATAAAACAGACAGGGAAACGAAAACAATATCACCAGAAATTGATGAGAAATGAAGCAGCTGTATGGTGCTTTTAGCATCCTAATGCAAAGCACAGCTTTAGGAAACGATTTTAGCTTTAACTAGATTTTAGTTTAATGTCGCTATATGTTAATATAATTCACTGTTATGCATTCTTCTACAATTTTCGATTGTTCAGACCGAGCTAGTAGTTTCCTGTTATGATTTTGATTTTATACTTTGGTTTATCCTCATTTACCGCTTACTTTTTAAATATTGTGCTTCTGTTATTGGCCGGAGAAATTTGGAAACTCTTTTAAGTATAATGATGAAGATGACAGCGCATCACCTTTGCGTAAACCTTTTTACATGTCAAATGTCTCGGTGGTCCCATTACTGCATTTTATGATATCGAGCTTTGCCAATTGTCATCCTACGCAGAGGGACGATTTTAGCAAGAATACCAAAATTTGATATCATTCGATATTCATACCTAGCTCATCTCTATAAATGCGGTAATATGCGACTTTAAAATCAGTGAAAATATTGTAGGTTTTAATTCGAAGTTCCTGGACTTTTTACAATGTCTGCCCTAAGGTGAATATGGGGTCTCTGGTTCATATTGGAAGCATAAAACTACAGTGATAAGTACCTACCAAATTGTTGATACAGAGTTTCAAACGTTTACATCTTATCCGAGACTAGGTCTCTTAAGGAGACTGTTTCGTACATAATTGAAGCTTAGAACTGCTTAAGGTTCCCGTGAAAGATGCTGAGATTCCATCCCCTGGACATACTCTCATTCGACATCTGAAGGTTTCCAAGACGATCTTAAAGAGAATCCCTCAGCTAACATAATAACACAAAAAGTTTGCTATTTACCGTTATCGTGACCGAAAATCCTTACAGATTTTTCAAGTGAAAACAGAAAAAAATGTTGGCGCATAAAGCCTTAAGCCTAAACCTATAAATAAGCATACTCGCGTTGATGTCTTCAATTTCGTCGTTTATTAGCGTACATTAAGATTAAGATTAAAAATAAAAAATTGGTGTTACAAATAAAAAAAACTTCCAAAGCAAGTCTTCTTCAGAAAACGTTCCAGCATTTTTCAGTTCTACTGCTCTAGCAATAAGAAACAAGTGCAATTGCTACAGATATGTATTTAAATTTCTTCATCGAGTTCAAAGTCTTCTGGTGGAAAGTCTCCGATTTCTACAGCTGATGGAGCGACAAAGCCACCATAATTCGGTTGACATTCAAAGAAACGCTTGCCACCGACACTACATTAAAATAAAAAAAAACCACATTTACAATTATATAGCAATCAAATTTAGCGAACTTACGATCCATCGTTCCGACCCAATGGTTCGTCATACTTCACTCCAATAAAGACTCCCTTTTTGCCCTCCAATTCACCCTTGTACATAACTGTTCCCCGTCTCTTTGGGTTTCCTTTCACTGTTACCTATAGAAATGATTTGAGTTATGTATCTATATATCTTCTAAAACATGTCTCATTGCTTAACCTGGCATCTGGAACCAACAGTACAAAGATCAGCTTTACGTTGCTCCTCTTCAGCAGCTTGTTTCCTGTTTTCTTCTATCTGCTTCATTTCTTCTTCGTTGTATTTTCCCAAACGATTTTTTTTCAGAAAATTTCGGACAGAATCCTGCTTTTGGTCGTACTGGTTCTCGGTCAGCTCGAATTTTTCAACTTCATCCGCGAGTATCAGAAAATTGTCGATAACATGTAGACGCATTCCATCTTCTATTGGATAGGAACCCAACAGGGCGTCATTATTGTCTATCTTACAAACATTACGGTCTCCATTAAAGAGTTCTATTTTCATAGTTCCAGCACAGCCACCAGTGACAATTTCCAGTTTCTCCTACAAATGTAAAAAAATTAAAAGAAATTGAAAACGGTAAATGAAAATTGATTATTTTTCACATCTCCCAATGATAATCTATATTGCCTTGGCCTCTATTTCGGCTTTGAAGATGAACATTTCAAGCCATGTGCAAGACAGCAATAAGCTTACCTTAAGTTCTGCAACAGTAAGGCCTTTTGAAAATTTCTTCTCGAAGGAGATGTTCTCATTTTTCGAATTGGAAACATTCACTTTAATAAAATCAGAAGTTGGTATTGTAATAGACATTTTAGAATATCTATAGAACAATTATTAACGTAGAATAAAATGAAAGGAATGTGAGCTTCTATTTAGACTGCGCCCCGGCGAATGGCTTTTTTGTTTACTGCTGCAGTAGAACAGATGGGTAGAAGCGATCGATGACAATCAGATGACTCATTTTCAGAATGACAATGGCTGTGTTCATAGGCTTTGGGAAATTAATTTGTTTCTATACCTAATATTCGCAATTTATTCTTCTTTTTTAAGCTCAAAATGTTATTCTGTATTTTTTAGAATTGTTCTTAAAAAAATTACCAAAAACATTACGGCACAAGAAAGTATATTACCTATTTTAATATTCTTCTCACCCCTTGCGGAAAAAAAAAGAATTTCCGCCAAATTTAGATAGTAAATTTTTCCTTTGTGCATATTTGTTTTCTTTTTCTCCTCCTTTAAGGGCTGACCAGAATGTGAATCTGAAGCTTGAATCTGTATCTGATATCGAACTGTCAAAAGTTGAATGCATGTATAGCCGAAGCGCCAACACAATGCGTATCTGTGTGAATCTGTATCTGCGTTTGACAGCGATTCAAGATTCAAGCTTCAGATTCACAATCTAGTTAGCCCTTAGTTGGCGAGCAGTAACGCGTGTTCGAATATTTCGAGCGGCCACTAGACTCAAACTACTACAAATTGAACGACGGATAACTACAGTCTCAACAAATTCCCAGAACATTTGCCGATCACATATGTCTCAAATTCTCGGTAAGTCCTTTAAAAATTGGATCATGTGGTGAAGAACCATTGCATCGATATCAAGAAACGCTCGGAAATGGGGCAACTGATATTCTGAATTTCATTTAACCACCCCTATGAAAACTCTGGTTTAATGAAGGTGTAGACAACTTCATGGAGCAAAACACTCTCCTACGAAATGGCTCTGATTACGTGTGGGAAAGAACATTTTCTCCAAACAAAAAAGCTTGTGATTGAGAAAGTAGAGGGGTATTTCTTCAAGAACATCGCTTGAATGTCCTACCAAAAGCTGGCAAACCAATAAGATCCGATACCTGTAGAGTAGAGCAAGTAAATTTAGTAGCAGGATCACAGTGGGTGTTGATGATATGGAAAATCCACTTCTGCGAACTGTAAGGTGATGAAAACCAATAATCCCGTCCATTCTTCAAAATAAAGTAACGATGGTCATATCTACAACCATCACAAGGTAGCCTTATCTATAGAGCTATTTGAGTTAACAATGTTTGAGACATGTTATAAAGCATCCAGCAACTGTAACCTCAGCATTGTTTGACCGATCGACAAGGAGCGAGACCCTAGAAGTTGCGTCATCTATGGAGACATCAATCTTCTTAACACAACATACAAGATATTGTCAGCATTTTATTGTGCGAACACGTGAAACTCTTCGTCAACGATCTGATTGGCACTTATCACTGCGGGATTGAGATGTGAATGTGATGCACCTATTTGCTGGTACTTCTGCTTCTACGGCAAAAGCTTTAATTTGTTTACGCTTATAACGTCACGTGCTATCCTGCACTTCTCTAATCTTAATTCGGTATAGAAACACGAGTTGGTTGATTTTATCTACTGGGGCTGTTGCGATTTAGACCGTAGAGCCTAATGCGCTCCTAGTCTTTAACTCGGCGTAAGAAAATTTTGCGAATTTTAAAGTGTCTTTTATTATTCGTATATATTAAGCATGAATTGTTTTTTTTTATATAATAAGCGCGCGCTCAAGGAATTTGAGTATCCTTAAAATGTTTGTACACATACATATAATGACCAGGATATAGAGAGCTCGGCATGCCATTCCATAAGGGAGTTGTACGGCTTAGGAACGTATCACGATATTTTAGAGTATGTCCGGGTATACTAATGAACATTCATCGAGGGTGTCAATTGAATGAGTGATATTAGTATCACCTATGAGTTTTATCGCACGGTTTTGAATCCTATCTAGCAGATTCAGAGATGTTTTAGGAGCACCTGAACAGATGTGGGCATTGCACTCCAATTTTGATAAATACCTTAGGCCAGATCAAAGGGGGTCAAATATTTCTTACATCGTTTGAGGAAACCTAGACATTTCACAGCATTTTTGACGACATTGAATATGTATTCCAAAGTAAGTTATCACTGACACATATACCGAGAATGGAAAATTTTTCGGTTTTGACGATGTAAGTGCCATTAATAGATACTGCCTGGATATTTAAATTTCGCTTAATGACAGCAGTCAGCATTGAGTTTTGGAAGCATTAAATTCCACTATATTGATAGTTCCCGAATTGGTTATGCTGTTGGTATCGGAATTTAATGAGCTTAACATACATTGCCGTTCCCGTTCTACAGCCAAAGAACAGACTTGAAGCCATTCAAGACAACTTGAATTGAAAGTTCTGAAAGGTAATTTTTAATCCATTGAAGAAGAGAGTCATCGATTCCAAAGCACGCATTTTGGACGAAAGAGCCTGATGTCAAATTCTTTGGTTCCACTTTTCGGTGAGACATGTCATCAAATCACCAGTGCACCTATTGCTACGAACACCATACTGCTGGTCATTGAGAAGTTTCCGTGTTTCGTTTTGGGGATGAAGAATTGTAGTTTAGATGAATAACTTAATTTGGAGATGAAAGCACTGCTAGTGAAAAAAATCTTGATAGAAGGTTGAGTTCAATGAGTTTTTGTTGTTCTTGCAATAATAGTATTGCGGCAATTAGGCCGCCGAAAGGATTCAGAAAAGGACTTCTCTAGATCTGTATTCGCATTAAGGCTGCCTATATTCTAGGTTTGTGCTTGCGTTGACTATTGAACTCCTCGTGATGTCAATTGTAAATAGCTTGAAATAACACTCTCTAGGTAGCAAACATGTCGAACGCCTCGAGGTATTTCGTTTGCTAAGCACCAGTGCACCAGGTATAAGTAATACCAGCTCCTGCTGCGAAATTGGTGGCGTCACCATAGTACCAGCATGTATTCGGCGTTGATGTAAAAAGTGTTGCTGTTAATCAATGAAGTGATTATTCAGCTTAGAAGGAAGAACAGAGCAATCCCAGTAAAAGGAACATACAATGGATAGATTTCTCATTTGGCTGAGTGCTCTGTTACCACAGGAAAAAATTACAATGTGTTTAATACTATCAAATGCCTAAGTAAAGTCCACAAACCCCAGATGACAAATGACTTTTAGGCAGTCTGTCTCATTTTTTACGTATAAGTATTCGATTTCTTCTGTTGTCTCATTAATGACCAAATCTCCGGTATTGACTGCGTTGTGAAAAGCACTTAACTTATCATAAACATTGTCCTCTTCGTCATATACCCAGTTTATCCGACAGCTTAATTTGCGTTGAAGCAATCCGCATTGGTTCAATACCCGTAGAAATGTTGGTGTTTATATGAAATTATCTAACATGAACGAGAGCAAATTGAGAGAAGTTTAACAAACAGCTGGTTGAACTGACACTTCACACTGCCACTGATACATTGTTCTTATTTCTTTCTGTTTCCAAATATTTCGTTTGCAATCCCATATTTTAAATACACAACTAATAAAGGGTCCGCCATCTAACGTTTTTTTTTTTCAACTAGTGCTTATTTCGTGAGTGGTAACACTTAGCTCATGTCTGATTTGACAGATAATTAGTTTTATCCTTCCGCTGAACGAATATGGTTGTGTATATGCTTGAACAATGCTTCGCTAAGTGGGCCTGCGATCGACTTAAAGAAGATGCCGATTTTGACAAAAAAATCATCTTTTCAGATGAAGCTCATTTAATTAAGCTGTCGGATATACTGGGTATTAGTTTGTGGACTAAAGTATTGTTTATATTGTTGTGACATTTTTTTTTGATTTCAATCCAGAATCTGACTGAGTCATTTTCAATTAGGTATTTCCAATTATTATCTATCAAAATGATTTTGAGATGTTTTGATGCAGCTTTGAATCATATAAGAGCTTCTTAAATTTTGTGTTTTAACAAGAAATTTTGAAATAAAATTTCTAAATGTAAATTTTCGAACGTTAAAAGCACTCGAGCGAATTCATCTGACATTTCAATTTTCATTTTGCACAGCTGAGTTGTGTCCACGTTTCAAATTCCACCGAATTCCCTCAGTCATTCAAAGATTCCGATTAGTTTCTGCAATCCCAGTGTTGAGAATGAAGTTTGAGTTTTCGGTTGGTGTCCTAATTTTCGTCGGCAGCTGGTTAAAAAATATTTTATGCATAATTTTTTTTTTTGTTTGTTTTGTGGGCAATTCATTCCTAATTGCGTTGGTGTGTAATCGCATTGAAAATATCTCCAAGAAATAAATCCAATGCGAAGCTCGTGTAAAATGTCTGCAATCAAGTCGCAGTTATAAGTGGGTAATATCCTAATGCAAGTCCAATTAAAGTAGTGTCTGTTCTCTCGACTGTCAGCCTAAGGATGATTTTTTTTTTGTCAGAATCCACTGATTTTCGACCTGCAGTTCGAAAGGAAGAAATAATCCAAATCAGCAAGCATAATTATAAAAAAATTACACCACACATAGTTTTTTTTTTGTCAAGTATATTTTTACTGAATTAAAGTGTGACGTGTTGCAAAATAAAATTCCGTTGTTATTCACACCAAACGAAAAAAAAAAGAAGAAAAGCATTATTCCGTCCCATGTTTGTGTTGTGTCGGGCGCTTTGGTTTTCCTATTCCGCGTGCTCTCTTCCTTGTCTCCACCGAAATTTTTTGGTGCGGTCCCGATGTATGAAAAATAGAAAAAAAAATTCTTACCTAATCTAAATTTAAATTGATCAAAGAGCACAGAATAAATTCTGGTGATGAGTGGTTTTGAATAAATAAAGTTATAAGCACACGGAAAAGAGCATTATGCTTCGTTAGCCCCTTTTCAATTTTGTGCACTTTTCTTATTTTTTCATTTTGTCTATTGTGATTCGCAATTTATACACTAACAAAACAAAAATAAAACGCGTTGAATGAGAAAATGAAAAAAGTGTTACCAATTTGTTTAAAGTGTGACCTGTGTTTTTTCGGTTTCATTGTTTTCTCGTCGTCGGTTGTCGTCTGTTCTCGTCTTGTCGACCTTTTCCGATCGTTCTACGGAATGTGCACTTCAATCCGGTATTCGAAATTTTGACAGCCCGTTTCCAATGTGTGTGTGTGTAAAATAATGTCTGGACGCCATCTTATAGTTGTGACCTCACACTGTCAGTTGATCAAAATTGATCGATTTGTTGATGCTGCTGTGCATCTCGGCATCAGTTGATTAAAAAAAAAAATTGATTTGTTGCATAAATATTTTCTGTTTTGTTTTTGAAAATTTTCTATTCTGTCAGATCAAAAGGAAAATGAATTTGTTTAGAATTCACACTTGTGATTCATACTGACACACTCGCATGGAAATTATCTCGTTATTGGGGTCTTGTGCGGTGCTCATGGTATACGTATGTATATTTAATGATCGGTTGATCTTTGGGCATCTTTAATCAGTACGCAAACTTGTTTTGTACAACTTGAGATCTATTAGGTCGGGCATTATTGATTTTAATACCATATAACTACTATCGAACATCCTTTGAAAAAGGTGCTAGATTTTCTGTTCCCATATTTGTGTGCATGATCATGACATTGCCTGCTACTAAGAATCGTGATCATCCTGCGCAAATATTAGCAACGTCTGTTGCTTAGTTGAGAAAACATTGCGTCAGATATAAAGAGAACCTATTTTAACCATTTGGGGAGCACAAACAAATTTGTATATTAACCTAGCTTTTAACATTTTTATATTTCATTTTCTTGTCAGCCTCCCTTCAATTTAAGCTTAAATATGATATAAGATTTAAATTGCGTACATAAATAATAATATGTACTATGAACATTATATCATATTCGTTATGGGTTTCTTGCACCGTGTCTGGTTTTAATTTAAAAGTCGTCACTGCGGCTGATATTGTTATTCTGCACAACTTCGATGATTTTAAATAAGTTAAAAATACGAACCTTTGTTTTTAAAATGAGATGTTGTAAGTTATTTTTGCGTTTAAGATTATTTTTGAGAGTATATTGTTCATTATTTTTCTCTGCCTGTTTAAAATTTAAGATGACATTAATTGCGATTTCTGTTATTTAGCTCTTACATGAAAACGTTTTTAAATTCACAAACTTGTTTCCTTATTGTTGAGTCTGGATTTCAATTAATCGGTAATCCAGTTTAATATACAATTCTGAAAGAGATCTGCAGCAAAATCTGTGCACCAGAATTAGAGAATAAGTTTTCCTTTTATCGATTGGCTTCAAATCGCATGGGGTCTCGGTGGTCAGTACACCGGTCCATTTAGCGATATAATGCTGTCGTCGCATTGAGTCGCATTTGGAATCATATCTCGTCTGGATCAATGGCCTCCATATTATCGAACAAATAATCACTGATCGTCCAGTAACGTTGGCCGTTGACAGTAATGCGAACTGTAGTCTCATTTAGGAAAAAAAGGGCCGATAATGCATTCAGCGTGAGGACCACAGCAAACAGTTCACCTTTATCGGTGTGAGTGAGTGTCATCGATTTGTCTCACTTCAGAAATTTAAATTTTAATATACTTGTTCATAAACCCATCGAGCCGAAGTGAGTCTCGTCACATAACAGGATTCTTAGACTTGAATTTACTCACGTGCAGAATACGCGAACACCCGACGCCAGCCATAGTTTCTCCACAAGTTGAATCTTATACGAATTGACAATTGAGGTTCTTCCGCCACACTCACTTAAATTTTTTCTCTATCCACATAACGTTGACGCGTTGTTGGCCTTGCGTCATGTAAGGCATATGTGGTATGAAAATTATCCACAGCACGACGAATAGCGAGATTCTCATTATGAGGAGCGAACAATTAAAGTTATCTTCTATACGTTACGCGAAACAGACTCCGATTTTCTAAACAAGTTTTAAAGTTACGGTAACATTCTTTTGATGTATGATTTTTCAAACAATACTAAATATAAGGAAATACGAAGAACTGCTAAAAAGGCTGTACAGTTGGAAAGTTTTCCCTATTGAAAGCTTTATCAGTAAAAAATAACCCTTTACGTATGATCGGAAGGATTCTCATTGACTAATATTTTTTGCCATGTCAATCTTTCTAGCGTCTGCTACGAATGCCATTTTTTAATAATTTAACACTCAAGTGGGTATGAATACACTTATAATGCATGAGCATGTGTTAAGTTTTTTGGAAAATGGAATAGAAAAAGAAGAAAGATGTTTGGGCTTAACGGTTATTTCGCTCCATGGGTGGCATTCGCTATTTGTTGGTTCCGCGTTTTGCATCTGTCTGTAGTTTACGCGATCTACGTTTACGATCAACAGCATCATCGATTTGTTATTCTTCGGATTTACGTTTCTGCTCCTATATTTCGAGTTTTAGTTTAAGTCAAGCGTCTCGCATTCGCTTTTTATTGGCCTCCTGTTTCGCATTTGCCCGTCGTTTACGCGATTCACGATTACGATTAGTAGCGTTTTCTGGCGTAGATTTTTCGCCGTTACGTATTTGGACCCGCTTGCGCTTACGAAATTCCCGCATTAATTCAGCCTAAGATTTTGGAGGCCTTTTGCCGACACAAAGAATAGGAATAATAATACGCTATGTTATGAAATAACTCCCACATGAAACTAAGAAATAATAGCAAATAAACACTATCTTTTATACTATATTTTATATTAAAATCATTTACCATTTTGTCCCTTCACTGACAAAAAAGTCTTACAGTTGCACTTGAGACACTTGTTATTTATCTGTGTGGCATGCTGCTCCATCAAGCAAAGGTTTGGCGGCTAAACCAATGCTTTTACGTAGCCTATACATGAAATATAAATAGTTGTAAAATAATACGATCTTGTCAACTTATGTTAATAAGTCATGTGGCACGTTGTGCCATTCTAGATGTCGTTTGACGAAGTTTCAGTATGTTCTAGTATGTAAATAGAACTTACATAAAACATATGTTCTCAGCAAGTTCATCGTGATTTGTGACCAGGGGAAGATTCAGTATACTCCTATTCATCCTTTTGATTGAATTTCAAGCTTTTTTGGCATTGTAGGTGCATGCGTCCCACCTTGAAAGACAGCCGCCATCTGCAAACGATCGACATGATATTACTTCTTGGGTTCCGATTCTAACCAATTTGAAAGTTGAATTGATGTTTCAACAGCAAAAAATTCATCGAAACATGAATGCGAGTCGTGCTGAAGATTATGTATTTTTAAACGTAAGATTGATTTAAGGATCCAGCTTAAAATAAAATATTACATGAATAATAAATAAAAACGTATTAGCGCATAATCCAGCACTAGTTGTGTCAGACCAGTCAGCTTTCTCTTTTCGCAAATAAAACAACCACAATTTTTTAGAAAAATTCAAATTTAAAAAATGCAATTTATTTTATTTTTTTAAATCGCGAAAAACTGTCATATTTACTTATATCTCTGTATGACTAAGTCTCCTGACACATCTCCTGATAATATAGATGTGCAACGAACCTACGGGTATGATACAAATATTAAGTTTAAGACTTGTTATCTTTCATCGTGACGCACTATCATCTTAAAACAGCTGAAAAAACTCAAAAATACATTAAAATCAAATAAACACAGAGTACATAGTCAAATAAAGCAAATTATTTCAGAGAGACTAGCTTGCAAAAAAGATTCTTCATCTACCTTAGCTGTTATTAAATTTGCGATGGGTTAATTATAAATGTTTATTCAAAAAAATTTCTCATTTAGAAGGGAAGTAGAAAAAGATTTTCCAATCACCTTCTACAACAGTTACTTTAAAATATGTACATACGAGTACATATGTGTATCCAAAAAATAAAAGTTAGAAATGTTCGCGAGTTACATTGTGTGTATGTTGATGTTATGTATTTACACATATGAGTATTAACATTCATATATTCATATATATTTGTTATTATGACAAAAAGACTTGGTCGGATCTTTATAGGAGTTTTTAAGTAGATCGCCATCACAGATCTTTGCTTTTGGATCAAGGCACTTTACGCTATCTCTATTTATTTTAACAATTATATATAATTCGTTGCTTTTTTTCCATTAGATGAAAGTGAATCATAAAAAGAACATTATGGTACTTAAAACAGTTCTAAACTTAAAACTCTAGGAATTTCATTTTGAACTCATTCTATAATATAATAGAATATAATCAAGCTTACATGTACTTACATGTACACTATAAATTATATATATAAAAAAGAACATTATGTCTCTACAATGAGTTGATAATTAATTTTGACAGGCCAATTAGTTTTGATCAGTTTTGGCTGATAACTGTAGCCGCTTGAGAGATGCAAGTCTCAGATTATTGATCCATAATTAAACCTGATCCACATCAAGGTGTAAAATGAAGTATTAAAAAATTATTAAAAATAAAAAATAAAAACGAATGTTTGTAGTGTTGTTTTTACATTGCAAGGGCTCTCCTCAGAGGCTTGACCAGATCACTGTCAAATCACATAGTAGCAAGAGTATTTAAAAATCTTAATATACATAAATCAAGTGGTCCAGATGAAAAAGTGTTGAAAAAAATGATACCTTCTCTGTCTTCTCTTGTAAAGACTGTACTTAGAAAGGCGAATCTTCCTTTCTTTCGTCCTACCATGCCCAATGCAATTACGTTCGTTCTTTCCAATGCCATCTAAATATTTTGAGACATTTACATTATTGTATGACCGGCTGTATGGTTTTCGCAGCAAATGGTCTACTGGTGGAACAAAAAACTAAATCACTCGATATTCCAATGTTTTTTGACAGAATTCGGTATCAAGTTTTTTTTTCGGAATATTCAATTCAGGTTGTTCTGGATGTGTTCAAGTCTGATATTTACAAAACAAATGTTGATCTGCCCTCTCGGTCCATTCTGTCTCGCACTCTTTTCTATTTTTGGAAAAGTTTCTATTGTCTGATATACAATATACGATGTGAGGTATGTATGATACATACCATACATATGATACAACCAAAAAATATGTACATTCATAGGTAGTATTTATTAGTGTGATTTCAAATAAGCCAGTCTGGCAGTCCTCACTGACGGCCGAGGAAAATAGCAGTACTTTTAAAATGCGAAATTATGCCCAACAGGAATAGGGGAGAAAACCCTTTAATTTTTATTGAAAACGATAGAGCAGAATTTGCTTGCTTTAGATTCATTTATGCCAGACGTATAGGATGCGGCGAAGGCCACGCCAGGCACCATAAAAGTGTTTGAATTATGCCCAATTTTGCATTATTTAGGTAACCATGTCAATTTTACATAAAATATAGAACAGAGTTATATTATTATGAATATATGGTTCCAAGACGTTTACGGTGCTTTGAAGTCAATGCCAGACGCCGTTAAAATAAGCCAATATTCCATTTTTGCATAACTAACATATTAAATTTTTTTTTCTCTCAAAAGATAGTTCAAATTTTCCAGATTACAAAAATATGAACGCCAGACGTTTTGCGCGCGACCAAGTTCTTGCCAGACGCGTCCAATGTGACTAAAGTAACAAAAAACATGAAATGTACCCGATCGAAAATAACTTATAAAATTACTATTTTTGTGCGTAAACACTAGAAATTGACCAGTAAAATAATAGAACACCCATTCTTTATAAATATACAAACCCCAGATACTTTACCTATCGTCAAGTCCTCGCAAGGCGCATCCAAAGTATCCAAACCTAACAAAACCTTAGACCACCTCTTAAACCACCAATCATACGTCTAATAATTCATGTTGCCACCTGAAATTTCTAACAAGTAAAGAACAATTTCCACCGATTACTAACACATTACATTGTAGTGCTCAACCTGATGTCAAGACTTTACCGCATGCATCTAAAATATTTTTGGGGGCAAAACATATGCAAAATACTTGACTGCGAAAAATGCATGAAAATACTGAAATTTAGTGCAAACACCTGAAATTGCCCAAAACCATAAAATAATATCCATCTTAATTCCAAATAGCTCACTTGTCACCAAGTCCTTGCCAGACGCATTCAAGTATCTAAGATTAGAAACAATAAATAATTGCTAATCGCACGCATTGTAAACATAAATAAATTTTCTAATCAGCTAAAAGTTTCGTTTTTTTTTTCAATTACATGATTTGTTTTCCGTTTAACTAAGAAAGACAATCGTCTTCACTTTCGTCAGATGAATTCGTCCCTCAAAATGTCTTCTAATTTATAAGGTGTAGTTTTTCCCTCAAACCATTTTATTTGAAGTTTGTTATGTTGAAGTACCCAGCCATTTTCCGATGGTACAAATTGTACTTTTTTATTATTCACTGCATTTTTCCATATACTGCATAAATTGGTTCGATGTAATTACTAGACGTATGATTGGTGGTTTAAGAGGTTTGGATGGTATCTGGGGTTGGCATATTTATAAAGAATGGGTGTTCTATTATTTTATTGGTCAATTTTTAGTGTTTACGCACAAAAATAGTAATTTTATAAGTTATTTTCGATCGGGTACATTTCATGTTTTTTGTTACTTTAGTCACATTGGACGCGTCTGGCAAGGACTTGGCCGCTCGCAAAACGTCTGGCGTTCATATTTTTGTAATCTGGAAAATTTGAACTATCTTTTGAGAGAAAAAAAAACATTTGTTATGTTAGTTATGCAAACATGGAATATTTGCTTATTTTAACGGCGTCTGGCATTGACTTCAACGCACCGTAAACGTCTTGGAACCATATATTCATAATAATATAACTCTGTTCTATGTTTTATGTAAAATTGACATGGTTACCTTAATTATGCAAAATTGGGCATAATTCAAATACTTTGATGGCGTCTGGCGTGGCCTTCGTCGCATCTGAATCTAAAGCAAGCAAATTCTGCTCTATCGTTTTCAATAAAAATTAAAGGGTTATCTCCCCTATTCCTGTTGGGCATAGTTTCGCATTTTAAAATACTGTCATTTTCCTCGGCCGTCAGTGTGGACTGCCAGACTGCTTCATTTGAAATCACACTAATAAATACTACCTATGAACGTACATATTTTTTGGTTATCCTTCACTGCCAAATCTATATTGCGGGCTCTTCGTCTAAGTGAGTCAGTAGTCCACTATGGAGAGTGATCGCTACCGTTGGTTTGTTTGGTAAGCAAAGAAGCTGCAGTGGAAAGGGACCTTAACAACTTTATGTTCACAACTGGACGCAATGTAGAGGTTCTCCTTTCGGTGGATCGGTAAAATGATAGTTCTATTCATCGGTCAGAAATTTTTCTGACCAAATCTAGAAAAAGTGTTGATCTGATCCAGCAATGTGGTAGTATTTAAAGATATTGCTATGCTTATCTCATTTTAGCTGTATGGTTGAAAGTCGTGCTTTTCATTGCCCATGTTGGAAGGTTCTTTGTGGCTGACAGCGGAATTTGATTCATCCTCGCTTTTAGAAAATTGCAGTGGCGGCTTTCCATATCCTTAGCAACGACTGTGACTTAATTACTAACATTTCTCGCTCGTCCTTTCAGATCTTTGTTTGAACGTTGTTGCCTTGACGCGTCCATTTTTGCCTTTGGTGAAACTTTAGAACATTGTTTCTGCTGCATATCTCCCTCGACCGTGCAATTTTCATGCTCTGGAGAAACTAATGTTCTTCCAAACTTTTGTTCGTGAAGCGCAATTGTTTTGTTATATGTATAACAATATGTATAATAATATGTAATATAATATTTCTCTGTGAGATTTCCGCATATGTACTCATACATTCGTTGCAATTAGGTTGATATCGGGCAATATTGGTTGTTCGAAACGGAAGACTGCCTTTGTCAATTATAAGCGTTCTTATTGACAGGGACTGGGACAATGGGACGTTTAACACTCTGAATTATGTTTTTCTTTGATAATATCGAAGTTGAATGCTTTTAAAAAAGAAAATTTATTGCACTTTCGGTATCATCCTTCTTCAACGAGTATTTTAAGAATTTCTTACGGATATCGAGAAAAGAAATTATTCTTATTCTAGCTTGTCAAGTCCTGGATTTTCTAAACGTTTTATAATAGTTTACCACTGCTAGGACTTGTTGAAAATAGACATATTTCGAACAAGTTAGCTTCTTGATTTGTAGAGAATATAAGCTGGTCTGTTTGTTTACGTTCTAACTATGTACGTATATATACATATCAGTATGGTTTTAAAAAAGTTTAAAGCCATTTAATTGGCAGTTAATTTTCTTTTGAAGAATGATCACTTCGCATTATTGAATCTAGTTTTACTCTGTTTTGCATAAAATGAGTTGACCGGCATACACCTATCGGGTTTTCCATTAAGGACTATGTATTTTTATTTTGGTAATAAATTTTAATAATTTGTAAACGTTGCTCGTTGTTGTACTGAACTATGACTTGACAAACAAAATAGTTATGACAGTTCACAAAAAAACATTAAGGGTGTGTTCGCATTTAAAAAAGGAATGTAAAATTCTTAATGGAAAACCCTGTACACTTTCTTTGGTGAAATTTTAATGAAATTTGTTTTCCTAAAACAAAAAGAAGTATACAGCAAATCAATTAAAAAAAAAAAAAAAAAACAAAACACGACATTCTAAGAAAACTTGGTTTCTTCAGTTAAACCACTAACAAATTTTATTTAATTAAAAGAATAACTAATAACTTTTGACAGCAACAATAAAACAACAAACCCATATTTAAAAAGAAAAAAAAAACTTAATAAATAAAAATAAATAAAAGCGTTTAAAATGCTTTGGAATATTTGCCTTATACTTGTGATATCTTCGGTTTCATCGCCACAAAAACACAGTGTCTCTGGTGGTGGAGCACCCGGCGACTCAGTTGTCATCGCCAGTGGCAGTCGTTTAAACTCACATGAGCTTCAGCACCACCAGCAACTGCACCATCAAAATGCGCCTTCAGCACATCAGCAGCAACATAATTATCACGCGAGCAGCAGTAGTAGTGGTGGTAATAATGGTGGTCATTTAGCACCAACAGCAACAACAACAATGACAACTGCAACAGGTGCTGTTACTGGTGGTGGCAGTGTCGGTGGATCCCATGCGGCCTCCTCCTATGTACATCATCATGGCGCACCTGGAAGTGGCCACATAGACCACCGACACTCGTATAATCTCCTCAGCGAAGCAATGTCTCAAGCTGTCAGCAATGAATTCAGTAAGTACTCGCATTATTAAATGTCAATATCTCGATATACGAATAGCTCTAAGATTAGTGGTGTAGTTAACCATCGTATGCATATTCATTTGTTTAATTGTAAGTATATTGCGGAACATGTACGATTAATAATACCTAATTTGATTTATTGATCGTATGCTATTGATTTAAATAATTAACTGCTCCAAAAGACATACAAGTGACTCAGTAGACGAATAAAAGTTCCGCTTATAAGGAGAGTTAGGTAGGCTCTCGGTCTTATCATGGGCCGTCGAATAAATCAGCCGGAGTTCTAAAATGACAATGATTGTAATTGCGATTATGGTAGTGTGTTGTGAATGTTTTGATATTGGCGACAATTTTTAACCGACGCCGACGCACTAATAAGGTTAAAAAGTAACGCGCGCACACACTCAGTGTTGATTGAATTTGAATTAAAAATCAATTTCACTTTGATGGCTTGGAAAATTGGAAATGGTTGCTTGTACAATGTTAAAATATAAACAAACACACAAGCTTTAAGTAATTTAAGGGTGAAATGAACTAAGGTTTTAAATATAAAGGCGTAATCACAGAAAATTTCTTCTGAACTTAAATACAGATCACGTGTGATTTTTGTCTTATGCAACAAATGTTATAACAAACGATGCATATCCAACTATTTATAGGTAAAAGTTATGGAAATTTCTTTTGAAATAATTACCCTGGGAGAATTTATTAGAAAAATTTTAATTTACTGAAGAAGCTTAGCGTATTTATAAATATAATCATTCATCTGCAAAATATACATAAATATTACGTTTTAACACGCGAGACTTATGAGTATCACGGACGAAATCACGTTGCAAGTTCAATGGAAAATAAACGTATAATGACATTCTCCACCTTCAAGTGCCTTACAGAAAAATATAATATATTATAATTGGCGGGAGAAGGCTTTTTTATTTGGGCAGAAAAAAACGTTCTATCAGCCGTATTAAAATTAAATCTGTAATAAACAGTTAACGGAAAATCTCTTTCTAGATTAAAATTATGATTTCAATTTTTTTTTTTTTACTGAAAACCGTACTGTCTTTACCAGACAAAAATTGAGACTACCCTTTAAAGTATAAAACTTTAAAAACAGAAAACAAACTTTAGTTTGTTGTTCCCTTTGCAATAAATTTTAAATTAAAAATCAATTTTAACACTATCTCACAATTATTGTTAGCAAAATATAATAGTCATGAAATTCATAGTCGTTGACATTAAAAGTGATTCGGCTGATAAGATGGATATGCTCCATGTATTGCTATGCACATACTCGTATACTGCGTGGAAACCATTTGGTTCCACTCTGACTCTCTTTTATTATATTGTCAAAATATTTTTTTCATTATAAGAAGAGAGAATTGTCACTTGCCTGCGTAGTTACAAGAAATTCGCTTCCAATCTTTTAAATAATTATTTGGCAAAAAAATATAGTTTTTACTCCTTTCACGTTGATCTGTAATTGGAACCAGGAAATAAATACACGGCATTACTCTGGATTAATTTGCGTTAGATCTGTTTCCCTAATAATACAAACTGTGTTAAGTACGACCTGGATTAATGATTGTTTTTCTGGGAAGTTTTACCGATGTGTCTGACTTTGATCTGAAAGTGAAGTTATTGACTGCATTCTAGCTATTAAGTCTAACTCAAATGGTATGGACAGAGTACCTATTCGCTTCAATAAGCTTATATTGCCTCGAATTATGAACTACCTGACTCACATTTTTAACCATTTCATAGTAACATTCACCCTTTAGGACACTTTCCGAGCAGATGAAAACCAGCATTTCTCCAACCCGCCCCTAAAAAAGGTGAATCTTCTTCTCTCCCCTCCTTTAGACATATTGCACTTGCGTCCCTAGTTCCCAAGTTTCCGTCAGCTCATTAAATA
Source organism: Volucella bombylans (assembly GCA_949129095.1). Taxonomy (NCBI): domain Eukaryota; kingdom Metazoa; phylum Arthropoda; class Insecta; order Diptera; family Syrphidae; genus Volucella; species Volucella bombylans. Next base: position 158,911,813 of record OX422143.1, read on the forward strand.
TCTCAAAACATGAAAACTTCACAATGACCGGCAGTATGATTTTCGTAGAAACAGGTCAACTGGTGATTTGATACCATGTTTCACCGAAAAGCAGAACCAAAGCGTACATCAATCTGGCTAATGCAAGATCGTTGCACTTGATATTTCTAAGGCATTTGACAGAGTTTAGCATTAGGCTCTTGTCGAAAATGCATTTGGGATTGATGAATCTCTTCTTCAATGGATTAGAAATTACCTTTTGGAAGGCTCAATTCAAGTTGTCTTGAACGGTTCTAAGTCTGATATGCACAACACAAATTCTGGTGTGCCACAGGGCTCCGTTCTGTCTCCGGCACTCGTTTTAATCTTCATAAATAATCTCTTGTCTGCTAGTTCTAATCCAATATATTTCTTTGCTGACGACTACTCGTTGCTTTTCATATTCGTTCTCGAACTCAAGACCCTGCTCTTCGGCTGTAGAACGGGAACGGCAGCGTATGATAAGCTCATTATATTCCGATATTAACAGCATAACTAGTTGGGGAACCACTAACAGAGTAGAATTTAATGCTTCCAAATCACAATGTTGTCGTTAAAGCAGCATCGTTAAAACATCCAGCCATTATTCATGAATGGCACTTGCATCGTGGAAACTAAAAAAAACTTTCCAGTCTCGGTATGCGTTTCAATGACAACCTACGTTGAAACGACTACATATTCGATGTCGTCGAAAATGCCGCTAAATATCTAGGTTTTCTCAAGCGATGTAAGAAATATTTCACCCCCTCTGAAATGGCGTCAATATATCAGGCATTCGCCCAAAATTGGAGTATTGTACAATGGCCACATTTAATCAGGTGAACCTAAAACATATGTGCACCTGCTAATAGGATTCAAAACCGTGCGATAAAACTTATAGGTGATGCTAATATCACTCAATCAAGTGACACTTTCGAACTCTTGTCTCTCTTTATTCTACAGCTATTTCCACCACTAGTGCTCCATAACCTTCAACAGTAACAAGCGTCTTGCTATGAATGCTCATAGTATACCCTCAAGCCCAATTTCGGACGTACTCTGAAATATCGTGATTGTACAACTCGGTTAGGGAATGCCCTTCCGAGCTCTCTATTTCCTTGTTATTATGAATTGCAAACATTTAAGACCAATATACATCGGTGTCTCTCTTTTCTTCCTCGCTAAATTTCCTTTCCTAAATTTCGCCTCATTTTAGTAGTACTCAAATCCCATACAATCCCATGCAATACAAAATCAATTCAAATCTCTGCTAGTGGCTTATTATTAGTATTATACGATGTCTTCCTAAGGTTTCTGAGAAACTTATTTTGTAGCAAATAACTACTAATCTTTTTTGAATTGCCTTTTAGACCCTTTTCAATCGGCATTCAGATCTAGCCATTGCTACTCCTCGGCTGTGATAAACATCTTATACGATATAAGCGATGATAGGGCTATGTAACACTGATTTGCCTTCTCGATTTCTCAAAAGCATTCCACGAAGTCAACCATAAAATCTTATGATGGAAGCTCAAGTATTTATTTGGGTTCAGCAAACGAGCTGTCCAGTTTATTAGCACATATCTATCTAATAGGTGGCACAGGGTTGTTACTGGTGAACAATTTTTAGAACTCAAAATAATAAAGCAAGTCGTACCTCATATTATATTTTTGCCATCAGTATGCAAGCAAGCAGGCCTCAGTACACCTTTATGCTGACGACATTCAACTTCATCTGGGCCATCCTATGAGCTCGATTGCAGAGCTTGCTTTACGATTAAACAAAAATTTGTCCGGAATCCACATATGGTCTGTTGGGCTATTGTTAAACCCCGATAAGTCCATAGTTCTTCCAATCACTAACCGCAAACGTAAATCTAACTCTGTGCCGGGAATTATGACTTTCTGACTCCAGGCTAGAGGTTCTAGAATCAAACGCAGTAATTTATCTGGATATAATAATGCAAACCTTGTTGTTGCAACAGATCATAATCAATGTAGTGTTTTCGCCAATTGTTTGTTAGAACATCTTTAGTGATGAAGTTCATTTCACATTGGATGGATTCGTCAACAAATAAAATTTTCGCATATGTGGAGAAGAAAATCCTGGAGTAATTTCAGAAAGATTGCATTCACAAAAACGTACTGTTTGGTATGGTTTTTAGGCTGGTGGAATCATTTCTCCATTTTTCTTCGATAACTATAATAAAAGAACTGTTACTGTCAATGGACAGCTCTATAGGCAAATGATTGAACATTTGTTGTGGCCTCAAAGTGAAGAAATGGACACAGACGATCTTTATTTTCAACAGGATGGAGCTACCAGATACTCAACATGTGCAAACATTGAGCTATTGCGGTCTAACTTTCCAAGTCGATTAATTTCACGTAATGGTGACATAAACTGGCCACCTAAATTGAACAGCTACTCGTAAAAAACAGTATTCGGACCAAATTTTTTAAACTTAATGCTGTAATGTATGAGCCTATAGACGTGCTCGTGGTGGACATTTAACACATAATTGTTAAGAACCATATTTTTATAAAAATAAAAACACCACAAAAAATCTAAATATCTAGGCGCGACTTTCGAAAGACCTTTTACAAAGAACTAAGAATATTTTACAACCCGTTCACGCTATAAGGCTATGGAATTCACTAGCTAAGTACATCAGGGGAATATCAAATGCCGCAAACTTCAAAAATGCAGTTTCCAACACTTCTCTCTTCATTTCTTTTCTTCTTGTTTTCTCTATCTTTACTTTTCTTTTTATTAATCCTACTTATCACTTACCAATTATATTTGTCAAAGATCTAATATACAGGGTGTGTGCCGAATGTCCGGATAGTGTGCCGAAAACTTTAAGGGGAGGCCATAATACGAGCAGAGGCACGAAAAAGTGATTCTACAGCATGACAACGCTCGGGCTCACGTGGCCAAACCCGTTAAAACCTACCTGTAAATGCTCAAATTGGAAGTCCTACCCCACCCGCCATATTCCCCAGATATTACGCCGTTCGATTATTACTAGTTCTGTTCGATGACACATCTGGTTGATCAGCAGTTCCGGTCATATGAAGACATCAAAAAATATCTTGATTCGTGGATAGTCTGAAAAGGTGAACACTTTTATCGTAACGGTATCTGACAGCTCTGTCAGAAAGATGGGGGAAAGTTGTAGCTAGTGATGGGCAATACTTTGAATGATTCATTTGGAACCATTTCTTCCCAATAAAGTTGAATTTTAATAATAAAAAAAAAAAAAAAAAAAAAAACAGCGATAACCTACGGGCGCACCTAATAACATTCCAATAAGATAGATAAGTTGATCGGAAAAATGTAAGAACAAGGCCAAGGTCACCGTGATTTTAAAATGTTTTATCTTTATGGCAAATACAGTATTTAACGAATTTTGTTTAATAAAAATTCATTCGGATAATTCATAAAGCAAGTCCACAAAGCTTTTCTACATACTGACATCCACAAAAAAAATTGTCATTATTAACAACGTCATCCTATTTCTGCAGTAGGCGTACTGTTATATGTTTATCGTTCAGGCGAAGTTTGGATACAGAAGGTTTTTAATGCTGGTCAGAACGGTATTGTTCTAGTAAAAACCTTACAGAGGCTTTATAATTTACTCCTATCCTATTACAACCTATCGAATGCTACCAACTCGCTATCGATGCAATTGATCAAATAATTAATTTATCTGATCCTCTCGATTATATCATCGTAAGCGACGATTTCAATCTACCTCAATTGCACTGGACTCAATCAGAGGATGAATGTTTTTTTACCGCAAACGCTAACTCGAGTAAAGAATGCCTCTTCTTGGATAAGCTTACAGACTCTAGCTTATGCCAAGTTAGTTAGGTCTCCAACTATATGGGTAGGCAATTAGACATCATTTTAACCACTCACCCCATAAACTCGTCTGTCTCGCTCTGTCCCCTTTCACTATAGATCATTGATAACTTTCACCCGCCACTTCTTCTTTCTCTTTTCCACTACTCTCCTATCCAGCATTCCCCATCTGCAGCTGCCTCTTCTTACGACTTTCATAAAGAGAATTTCTGCAAAATTAACGAATATCTTAGTAAGTGTTCTTTTAATTTCCCTCAGTATGTCCCTCAGTGATGCTCTCTCTATCTTCTACAGAGAATTATTCAATTCTATTTCTCTCTAAGTCCCCTTTTCGCGCAAAAAAAACTATTCTTCGAGACTCCCGTGGTATAATCGTAAACTTCGCTCTTTACGTAACAAGAGAAACAAATTATGGGCAGTTTTCCTTCGATCCAATTCCTTTGCGGACTCTTGCAACTACCTCGGGTTATGCCTTCAATTCGCCCAGCTTTATAACGTTCTCTACCAGCGATACTTTGATGGTGCGCAATCAGGGCTTATAAACGATCCTAAGTCTTTCTACCAATTCGTTAACTACAAAAAAATCCGACGGTTTTCCTCCATCCCTCTCATACGAAAATATATCATCAACTGATCCGCATACCATAGCCAATTTTTTTGCTACTTTTTTTAAGCAATCTTTTGCCGATAATTCCTTCGTACCGGGTCCCTCTTATTTCAAATACCTGCTTAAATTCCCCATTGGCCCCTCTATTTCTTAAAGTTTTGATCATACAGTGATAGAAAATAAATTACAACAACTTAAAGATGAATATCCGGCTCAGATCGCCTTCCATCCATATTTCTTAAGAAGTGTTCCCACCCTCTTTCAAATCTCTTCCAGTTATCGCTTTCTCAAGGTGAATTTCCACAGATATGGAAGTCTTCTTTCATAACACCGATACACAAAAAGGGATTAAAGTACGAAGTCACTAATTACCGCCCCATAGCTAAACTTTCACATATACCCAAACTCCTCGAAAGCATTTTGTACGAAGCCTTAAGCTTCCAGAACAAATATGTTATCTCCCCTAATCAACACGGCTTTCTGAAAGGTAGATCAACTACCACTACCCTCATCGAATTCGTTTCCTCTGTTCTCTCAGCCTTAGAAAGTGGTAAAGAAGTTGACGTTATAACAACTGATTTCAGTAAGGCTTTTGACAAGATAACTCACAAACTAATCCTGTTCAAATTGTCCGTCTTGGGCTTTGACCCCATTTTGCTAAAATGGATATCTTCTTACCTGGATAATCGCTTTTATAGCGTTCGATTCAAGACTGCCCTATCGGCCCCTTTCTTGGCCACTTCAGATCTTCCTCAAGATAGTCACCTAGGTCCACTCCTCTTCATCCTAACTATTAACGACCTTCTAAGACTCAATCAACACTCAACACTCAACACCTTCTCTCTATGCTGACGATACCAAATTTTTTAAACCCATTTCCTCACAACCAGACTCCAGCCTCCTTCAAATAGATCTAAATAGTTTTTCCACCTGGTGCATCAAGAACTGCTTAGAACTCAATGTCTCCAAATGTCAATCCATTACTTTCTCACGTAAGTTCAAGAAGTCTCCTCAACGGATTTACCATCTCCACGGCCAATCTATACCCTTGCTGAATCTATCCGTGGCCTTGGCATATTATGCGACAGGCAGCTTAATTTCCGCTCGCATATTGATGATATAATTTCTAAAGCAAACTCATCACTCGGCTTCGTTAAAAGATGGTCCAAAGAATTCTGCAACCCATGCGTGACCAGATCACTATACATCACATACGTTCGCCCCCTCCTCGAGTACGCTAGCCAATTGTGGTGTCCCTTTCAACGAGTTCATATATCCCGTATTGCGAGCATCCAGCGTCGTTTTCTTCGATTTGCTCTTCGAGGTCTATCTTGGAATGATCCTCTAACCTTACCTCCCTATCGAGATGGTCTCAAGCTCATTAACCTGAATACCCTTGAGGAACGAAGGGACGCAGCTGACATTCTTTTCATTCATCGACTGCTCTCAGGCTCCGTCGATTGCACGTCTCTTTACAGCTCCATTTTCTTTTATACTAACCCTCGTAATTTACGTTTCCATAGTCTCTTTTACCTACCAGTCCATCGCACGACATATGGCTCTAACGAACCAATCTCCCGTATGCTGCGTAAGGTAAACTCTAACCTTTCCGTTTTCGATTTTAATTGCAGCACTTACCATCCCTAGCTTTAAGCCCTAGTGATAAGTCCTAGATATCGCTTAATTTTTCTTTTAGTTTTCAAGTCCTAGTTTTTAAGCTTTTATTAAGCCAAATTTTTTTTTTTTATAATTTTCGCGCGCATAAGGGCTTAGATACCCTTTTACTGTTGCCAGGGCGCGGGCGGAAAGATAGAAGGAGGAGAAAGGAAAATTGTTTTTTTTTGTAGTGGTTTGAAACTCAGGTGTGTTTGGTTTCTATGTTTGCTCTCCAGGGGTGGGAGTCCGAATAGGACGGAGAATTTTTCTTCACTCAGAGTGATTCGAGGTATATCACAGTATTTTTCTTTTCTTGAAACTCTACAACAGCCAAATCTACGTGTCAGTGTTATGCCTTCACACGCAGAATTTTTCTGTCTGAATTTACACAAAGAAAAACTGACTTGCCATGGGCAGGATTCGAACCTGGACCCTCCGAGTGAGAAGCGTTTGCTAGTACCACTACACCACGGCCACCGGCGTGGGGGCGTAAGCCCCCACCAAAATTAAATTAAATTAAAATTACTCCTTGTCCGAGGAAGCTTTAAATCGACTCAGTATACCCACGAGTATCATCGAGTTTTTTCTGTCAGTGACCTGTCTTTACAAAGTTTGAGGTTTTGATGGTAGTCTCCTTTTATGCTGGTTCAGTGCGGCAACTATAGCTTTGCAGCATATTTATCCGTGTTGATAGCTAATAAGGAGGTGTCGTTCTGCCCACGTTTGTTTTATAGTATTTATGGTTAGATGTCTATCTAGGTCTTCTTTTGACTGCTGCCTATTTAATAGTAGATAGGGCAAGTTCGTTGAGAGTGCTCTGTTCAATGTACTGGAAAAACATGTCATATTCATATTAAATAGTATGATTGTAGGAAACTAATGCGACAAGTAGTTCCACCAACAAAATGCGCAAGCAAATTTGTTTTGGAAATATTCGTTTGGGTACTGATTCATACATACTGTTTAACCCTTTGTTCCCGGAGGTTTCAATATATATAAAATATTTTTATAAAACTTTAAAATTTAGATAAACCTTGTTTTATTAATAATGAATTTAAATAAAAAAAAATTGTTTAAATTTTTTAAATCTTTTATTAATGTTTTTAGAAGTGGTTTCGCCCCGTAACCAGTAGGAAACTAAGAAAAAAAAACAAGGAAAAAAGGTTACAATATTTTTTTAATAATTTTTATTAAACCTTATGATATGATGCAAAACAATTTTTTTTTGTCATTCAAGCAAAGTCCAACCTCGCGGCAAGAACAAAACCACCTTGTACGGTGAGGCTGTGAGGTGTTTCTAAGTCTTCAGGAATAGCGGAACCTGTTTCTTCTTCACACTCTTTTTTCGTACCGTGCAAATAATTTCTTGACGTCGTTCAGATGGTTCGCTTAGCCCTCTCTTTTTGTTGAAGAACAGACAGGGGAAGATTATCTTCGCTAATCCATCCCTCGTCATGTTCTTCTTGAGGTTCGTCAACAAAAACGATTTTCGTCACATTTATGTCGAATAGATCTTCAACATTTTGCTTCGGGATCTTCTGGTTCTTCGCTATCACTTTCAGATTCGATAGGCGATGGAATTTCGTCAATTTGAAATTCTTCCGAACCCATCGCCTCTGGGTCAAATCTACGAAAACGATCATTGTCTAAAATTAAAAAAAAAATGCTTATTCCCACTGGTTTCACAGCGAAACCTTGATGGACCCCATTCATCAAGCATTTCATAAATTGCTACCAACTATATTTTTTATGACAATAAAATAACAAATTCTTATTTACGCATTTTTATTACTTGTCATTCTCAAAAAAAAAACTAATTAATAATAATTTTTCACTGCAAAATAAAAACCACTTCAAATGACACGAACCATCAAACTAATGCACAAAGAATCACTTACAACGCACTGAAAATAACCCGATTTTTTTTTTACCGTTATAAAATGAATGACAGTTCGGAGAAATACATTTGGTTTTACCATGAAACCACTAGGAACATAGAGAAAAAAATGTTAAGTACGTGATTTCACTGCGAAACCACTAGGAAGCAAAGGGTTAAGAATCGTTTCATTTTGTATAATTGTTTATATAATCACTTAAAAGTTTCTGATTGTTGATAACTTACAACATAGCAAACAAATCTGTAATACACTAATTTTAATTTCAATCATGTATAATATCGTAATTTAATCATTTACTCTCAATTCTCTCATTAATATTGTATACTGCTTGTAATGTAAATCGCGACTCAAGACCCACTTGGATTTTTGTAAACACAGAGATAAGTACTTAAGGATAAATTTATCGTCGTTTATCTGGTCTTTTTTTCACCCTGAGTGCTGGTCCTTCTTTTCGTCGTCGCAAATAAATTTGATTTGTTCATTCCTAAACACATACAGTTTATCGTTTTTTAGTTCGTGTTGTTCAGTTCAGCCCCTTCTTCTCGTTTTCAAACTAACTCTACACGCGACACTTTGCTTGCATCTTCATTTCAGATACATGATTCTTGTAGTCGCTATTCTTGACGTTAATATCTTCCGTCCAGATGAAGTGATGCTTTATTCCCAACAGGGTACTACGAATATAATGTAAGATCGCTCATAGTAGATTCACAAATAATAGAGCGAATTGCAATAGTACACTCTTGGATAGAGTGTGGGAAACGTAATTGCTATTATCATGTGAAATTTTGTATTTTTTCAACAAATGCGTAATGTCCCTCCTAAAATATTTTGTTAAAAAGGCGATGTACGAGTACATACATACGTATGTGTGTATCTTCGAATTGTAACTTATAATTTTCACGTTTAAATTTCCACAATTTTCGATTCACTATGACCATTTGATGTTCCTTGTAATTTGGAAAAGATAAGAATGATTTATCATAAAGTTCAAGATTTGTCTAAATTGTTGTAAACTGGAAGCCATGTTACACATTTTAGAATCAATCTTAAATAAAAAAATTGGGTACCACTGCCTTGTAATCTTTAAAATAAATGAATCTTCGGATATGATTTATTTTTTTCTTTCTACTGTATAAACTATTCTCCTTGAATTGAATTTTTGAAAACGGCAATCAATATAAAATGATCTTCAGACAAACTTCATTTTATACAGACTAATATTGGCATCAATTTATGACTTTAAACGTTGTAATCACCATAAACTAGTAGTTGATTCGCAATACAAATCGCCAAATTTAAAGCCTTACCTAGCCAGTTATTCTCTTTTTATTTTCTTTTTAATTTGAACAGAAATAAATCTTAACTAAAAATTTATATAGTATTTATCATCCCTAGAATTAGTTGTAAATTTTATATATACAATTCATACATTTGTTTGTGCTAAAATTTCTCAGCTTACTATAGAATTTTATCGTGCGGATCTCAAAAATTATAAAAATCAACTTCTACGTTATTAAAGATACCAAAAGATGGGAAAAATGTCAATTCATTCTATGACGGAAAGATCAAAACAATATATGTATATCAAAAGTATATATGTTTTCATAAATACATAAATACATACAATACAAATTGCTGGAGTATCTTGTTTCATATCAGGGAAAGTTAATTGAAGTCAATTTGATTCAAATTTATCTCTTTAATAGGTACTCAACTCGAATGGCAAAGATCTTATGTTATCTTAATTAAATTGCAAAAAAACAAGCACCTATTGCATAAATATAAACCTTTTGTCAAAGCTAGTGAAAGCACTAAATCTTACATACGTACATACATATTTCTATAACGTACGTCAGAGTATCTGAGGGCGCGTTGTGATCTGCAAAATTTTCAATTTGTTTGTTTGATTGAATATATGTAGATAATCCTCTCGTGTTTGTCGGTATAAAAATTCTCTCAATTTACAATCACAAAATGTATCGAAGATCCATTTTTAACTATGTTCACTGCTGTCTGTATTTTTCTTTCATTTATAACCCACGCAATTCCACTGCCGGCATTTAATTAAAACAAAAGGAAAAATAAACTGAAAAGCGGAACGGTCGCTAGCCGACAAAAGGAACGAATGCGAAAGCACATCAGTATACTCGTACTTATCATAGTCACCATATAGAATATTAGTGTATTTGTTTTCTTATAAATTAAATAAACGAGAATAGTATCTATATTTTACGTTGTATTCAAGATCAACATGCAACCACGGAGCAGACGGCTGTCATGTTAGCAGAAAATTTCACTGAATCGATGTTTTTTTGCAAAAGGTGATGGTAATGCCACTGTGCGCTATGTACTATAGGAATGGGTATACCTGTGCCAAATATTCATATGCCATACCCTTGCTCCTCGCGTCAATATTTTATTTGTCGATCGACAAAAAAATTATTATGATATAAATTACGATGAAAATGTTATCTTCATTTACCGTAATAGTAATTAATTGATTCTTAACAAGCTAACTCCGGACGAGTGGGTGGCATTTAAGTATAAATTTATGAATTTGCGATTACGAAAACTAGTGAAAGCAGAGAATCGTTAGAGATTTTAATTGACACTTGAAATGTTATGAAGAAAAATTTGCCATTATTGTGTTTTTATTGGCTTTTCAACTTGAGTGTTTCTATCGTTACTTGTTTATTGCGGTTATAATTGCGGTAATATTTGCTCATAACAAATCAATAAAACAATTAAAATAATATCACTAATTTCAATCAAATATAAAGTTAGATGTGCTCATCGAATTATTTTGGATGTCAAACCAATATAAAGTTACTCTAAACCTATTGCGTTTTTGAAATCTTTTTTAGTACGAGTATCTTTATATTGAAATTGTTTTGTAGTCGGGTGTGCATTGTTTTTTTTTCTGGTCTATCGTATATGTACATACTTATAATTAGCTCGAGATTACAGATACTCTTAATTTATGCAGCAAATGCTGTGCTATTTAGGAAGCCCTCTACTCAATATGGTCATTGGACCAGATCAGATTGTCAAAGTATGACTGACATCGCTAAAAGCAGAAGTATAGTTGACAACATCAAATATGCGACGATGTCAACTTTCAATGCAAGTTGTGATCAATGCACCCAACATGGATTAAAAGTTTTTTTATTTTTTCATATGCAAAAATATGGTTAAAGGGTTGGAGTTAGATTCCGACCGAAGGTGAATTTTTTGGCCGAACCCGAATCTAATGGAGATTATATTTCAAAATGCTAAAGAGCCTAAAATATAGTGATCAGTTTGATAAAATTGATCGGTAGATATTTTCTTTTTTATTAATTTATTTTACAAAGACATAAACAACAAAATAGCCAGTAAAATATTGCAGTAGACTCTTTTAAATAACACATAAACGGAACAATCCAAATGAATGCTTAGCAAAGAAATAAAAACAAAAAATAACCAGTAAAAAAAATCTAAAACCCTAGGTACATTCGATAACACGTAAATACAACAAACAAAGTTAATATGAGAAGACAAACCATGAAGTAGAATTAATAATCAAAATGAAATAACTTAATATTATATGCAAGAAACAAAAGTTTTTGTACATTTTCTCCCTGCAAATTAGCCCCAATCAGCATACATTTGTTCAGCAGCACTGAATAATTGCTCACTCGCTACACTAGTAGGAGGAGCTGACAAATATTTGTTAGCTACTTCTTTCAAGTAGGTATAAGGACTTGAGGCCCAATAATTAAAAATATCAGCATTCCTTGTAGCTACCTGCTACAGAAACGAAACAAACATGAAATGAATTGCTCGAAATCTCCTCCACGCACCGTATGATAGTTTAATTTTTGCGGAAAAATGGTTCGGCTTCGGCAAAATCTTCGGCCTTTTCTTGCCGAAGGTGGAAATTTAAGCCGAATGTGGCCGAAGCCGAAGCAGAAGCCGAATGTTCGGTCGGACTCTAGTTGGAGTTCATATTTGTCTTTTTTACGAAAAAAGACGGAACTATCTTTTGTTAAATTCAACTCTCTTGGTGCTGTTTATATGGCAATATAATTAATAACGAAATTTACTCGTAACGAGCTTAATATAATTACTAGTTTCTGTTCTTCGATTATAGGTGAAATCGGCGTTACAGCCAGCAAAGGTCATAGTTCAGGTAAAACAATCCTTTTGTTGGCTATTCCTATCGCATAGGGTTCAATTACAACCAGCAAAGGTTGAGTGGAGCAAATTTTTAAATGGTTAAGCAAGTTTGTGCTAAAAATCTCTGCCCTGGGAACTAAGACTTTTGAGGTTTTCAAGCTACCGAAATTGGCGCGCCTTATTTTCTTGATTCCGGAGAACTCAGGAAAACAGAGGATCTGTTGACAAGTCTCCATACTCGTACCCTGCACTCGACACTGAAAAGTGAAGATTTTCTCATGGCCAAAATCTGTGCTATTATCCATAAATCAGAGGCGCATATGTTCAGAAATGTGATGAACAATCTTATGAAAGGAGGCACGATATGTAACACGGAGTTCGTAAAGGCAATTTGGATGGTATTGTTTTTCATTATTAGGGCTAATACATATTCTATTTATGTGAAGAGTCAAGTCAATGTCGACAATTTTCAGATAGTGGATCATTTGAAGCCAACAGTCTTCCAATTATAGTCAAGATATAGCCAGACATGTTCCAAAAAGTCATTGAAAATTATTAAAAAGGATCGAGGACAGCGTTTCATTTATAATACTAAAATAAGGATTTCAAAAGATTAGACAAGATTGTATGTTTTATTAAAAAAAATAATAATCCTAAAGTCAAAAATGAATAACCTGTTAATATCAATTTTATTGCTTTTGTTTCGTAGGACGCAATTTCAAATATACATAATTACGTTTCTTGAAAAGCTCCACACTACTACAGTAGGCAACAGTAGGTACTAAGCTAAAATGTAATTGGTATTAGAAATGACAATTTTTATAAGTAGTATTTTATTACTGCTCTTTAGAGGAAAATTGCAACCATCGCGAACTAAAAGATTGCATTTGATATTGCCACATATCACGTCCACTTGGGTGCCCGTGGCTTCCCAATCGGAAGGTTCGGTGTATTAAATAACGAAATAATCATGGAACCCAACATATTCCTTTCACTCTCTATCTCATTTTCCAAAAAACTTAACATATGTGTATTCATACCCAACTTACAGAGTACGAGGGGCGTTCAACATATTCTCGGTATCGGGGTGAAGCTGTGGTTGTACTCGTATATATAAATTGACTTATTTGTCCAGTAATACTATTATTTTAGTGCATTCATGTAAAATTTCATATAAATGTGATTATTAATTCGCGTTTTATCTCTAGTTAAACAGAATCATAATGGCCACTGAGACGATGATGGTGAAAATTGAGCATCGCGCTGTAATTAAATTTCTCACTAAGCAAGGAAAAAGTCAAAAAAACTATTCATGAAGAGATGGTGGCTTTTTACCAGGGTTCCGCACCTTCATTATCAACTGTGCAAAAGTGGTCAAGTGAGTTCAAGAGAGGCAGAGAGAGCATTGAAGACGACCCCCGCTCCGGCGCCCCGGCTACGGCTTGTACGGGAGAAAGCATCAAAGAAGTCGAAAAACTTGTTCTTGAGGATGCCCGAATAAAGGTGAAAATGATGGCAGAGATCACCAAGCTTTCAATTGGTACCATTCACACCATTCTTCATGACCATCTTAACGTTTCAAAGGTCAGTGCATGGTGGGTGCCACGAATGCTCACAGCGCCTCAGAAAAAAGTGAGAATCGCATGCTGTAGAGAGCTTTTGGAGATGTGTAGTGAGAACGCGGACGGTGTTATGGATCGAATTGTTACTGGGGACGAAACATGGGTCCACCACTATGACCCTGAAAGCAAACAAGAGTCCATGCAGTAGCATAAAAAAGGAACAGACCCCCCGAAGAAGTTCAAAGTCACTCCGTCTGCCGGGAAGCTCATGGCCACAGTTTTTTGGGACTCAAAGGGAATCTTGCTCATTGAGTACAAAAAAAAAAGGTGAAACCATTAACGCTACATCCTACGCTTCCACTTTGCATAATTTGCGGGAGGAAATTAAAAAGAAAAGACGGGGTAAACTCGCAGCGGGTGTGTTGCTTCTTCATGACAACGCTCCTGTTCACACGGCGCGAGTTTCCAAGGCTGCTGCGCGAGATTGTGGTTTCGAAGAAATCCAACACCCACCCTATAGTCCAGACCTTGCCCCTAGTGATTATTTCCTGTTTTCGGATTTGAAAAAATGTCTTCGTGGAAAAAGATTTTCGGATGATGAAGAACTCAAGTCGGCAATAAATGGGTATTTTGCAGAGAAAGAGGAAATCTATTTTTTTGAGGGTTTAAAAAAGCTTATCTCAAGATGTAACAAATGCATTGATGTTAGGGGAGATTATATCGAAAAATAAAAACAATTTAAATTGAATTCGCATTTTCCTTCATATCGATACCGAGAATATATTGAACGCCCCTCGTATATGTACGAGTATATCTGGTTTTCCATTAAGGATTATACATTTTTGTCTGACTTCAATGGCTCGCTTGTTTGTCACGGTATGCGGCAAGTGGTGCCATCCTGTTGAAACACATCGCACCAATGTTAAGTGCATACAATTGCGGCCAAAAATAACGTTCCAACATCTCCCGACAGCGATTTTCATTAATTGTAACGTGGTGGCTATCAACACCAACAAAAAAATGCGACGCAATGACGTACATTTTTGTGGATGTATTAGCGTCTCATGAATCACATCTAGATTTGTAGCCGTCCGTCCAATAGGTTGTTGACAACGTCATTTAACCAGAAATGAACTTCATCGCTGAAGATGATTTTGCGATGAAATTCCGAATCGATTGTAACCAATAATTTGTAAACGTTACTCGTTCGAGTACTGAACCATGACTAAATACATAGTAGACATTGACAAACAATATAGTAATGACAGTACACAAAAAAACATGAATGTATGGTTCTTAATTTAAAATCCTGTAGTATAAGTCGCATTGGTAGTGTCACCGAGTAATGATAATACTCGTACAGAATCATCAACTTTGGTTTCGAGCAGAACTAGTATCCCCTTAAGGGGGTCTAAATTATTTCCTTTACCTTCCCAACAAAAATATTATATTTTAAAATATGGAATACCAAAAGAGAGATGTAAAAACAAACATAGTTCGACTATAATGATTCGAATCGTAATTGCGGATAATAAATTAAAATCCAAGATAGAAAATAAGGAGGAGTTTTTTCAGTAAGTAATATATATATATAAGTAATATATAATACATTAATTAGGCCTATAAATGCAACGAATTTATACAATAATATCTTCAAACAAAAAAGAATTATTTTTTTTTTGTAAAATAATTAAATAAAAAGAAAACAATAAGTCAATTTTGACTTCAAAGTTTTAATTTAATTTTATAGTCAAATGCCTTTGTTTTGTTTCAAAAAAGAAACAGATCGACGAAGATTTTTAATACATTTTATTTAATGCAATTTAAAAGCCTTAGGTAACTTTACGAATTTACATTCATACACACATTTAATTGCGGTTTAAGTGTAGTATCAAATTTAGCAAAACAATTTGATAATGGCTGGCAACTAAGTAATTGCCGATTTCACACATATAGTAGATATCTTTGGCAATATTTTTTAATGGTTTCTGTCAGTGACATTTTTTTTTTCTTTTGAAAATTTTTAGCTGTCAGTTTTACTTTGATTTAGAAGCAAATTCCGCGCATTTTTGTGAAAAAGTATTAGCTTAGCGTCAGTTTCGTCGTCACATCGCAGCGCAAGCTGCTAAAAAGTTACGTAATGTGAAACGTGAAGAAGCCTTAAAAGAAAGACAGTACCGGAATTGGTTTGATAAATTTCGTTCCGGAGATTTTTCACTAAAAGATGAACAACGATTAGATGAGCTTAATGATGATCAAATTAAAGCCATAATCGAGTCGACTGTACGACAGATAGCAAAAAAAAAAAAAAAACGTTAAAGCTTGATATTTGTGGGTTCCACATGATGTGAAAGAAATTCATTTAACAAAGAGCATCAACACTTGCGATTTGCATCTTAGACGCAATTAATGCTACTATTTTTTGAAGCGAATCATCACTGGCTATGAAAATTGGATTATCAGTAACGTCAATCGAAAACGATCATGGTCCGGGCTTGATGAGCCAGCACAATCCACTTCGAAAACTGATATCCACCAAAAGAAAATTTTGCTCTCAATTTTGTTGAATTGAAAAGGTGTGGTGTATTGGCTGCTTCCAAGGAATCAAACGATCAATTGCTTACTGTAAAAAACTGGACGGATTAAATACAGCGATCAACAAAAAACGACCAGAATTGGTCCACCGAAAAGGTGTCATTTTTCACCAGGACAACGCTAGGTCTTTGGTCACTCGCCAAAAAAAAAGACCAGAAGTTCTACGAACGTGGAATTATGAAGTTGCTAGAAAGATGGCGAAAGGTCATCGGACACAATGGAAAATAAATCATTGCATTGTTCATTCGTTGTATTTTAAAAAAAATTGTTTTATTTATATGGAAAATTCGGGAATTACTTATCCAGGGTAGTGCGGAATTAGAACACAAAGTAATATACAAATTAGGTTAGGCTGGCTGGAGGGAATATATCTAATACAACTGCGCAGTATTCTGATGAAGAAGTCTAAAAAAATATAGGAAAGGCTTAGGGATTTGGTTTCTGCAAATTTTATTGGTGTCAAAACCAGATAATCTGTTTCCGATGAAATAATTTTTTCTTAAAACCTTAAATTAAATCAGACATTTAAGCGAAAAGCTGCTACCTGATTAAGATTTTTGTTTCCTGGAAGATATGTTGATAGGCAATTAGAAATAATAACCACTTTGCAGAACAAACAGTAGAGTTGCGGAAATTCACATAAAAAACTGGTTTATTTCTCGTGTAGTTTTTATAAATAAAGGTTTTTTCATTAGATTTATACTAAAAAGACGTGTGAAATATTTATTTTGGATCGAAAAAAGCTTACACGATTAGTTGTGAAATATGTCATCATTCGAATGTCCTCCACAAAATCGCTTGCGTGAGTGGCTGCATTGGATCCGATTTTCCATAACCTTTTCGCATAATTCGGCCGATATCCCAATAATTTCACGGCGAATTTTTGCCCCCCAAGTGGCTGGCTTGTTGGTATAGATTGGAGAGTTAATTTAGCCCCAAAGAAAAAAGTCAAAAAGTTTTAAACGCCATGACCGGGAAAACGATCAGCGAACTTAGTCTTCAATAAGTCGATTGTGGCACGCACTGTTTGGCAAGCACCGTTCTGTTTAAATCACGTCCTCTAAGCCTTCAAGTTTCAATCTATCCCAAAAAAATATTAGTTAACATGGAGGGAAAGCGGCATCCATTGACTGTAACCGGCTCTCCGCGCCGGCATCTTCTCGAAAAAGTACGGTCCAACGACACCTTATTTCCTATACAATGCTTGCTGTTAGAACACTTTCGACTATTCGTTTGATTAAATGCAACAATTTTCCTCATTAACAAAGCCGTTTAGCCAAAAATGTTCGATAATTTAATCGTATAAATTCGGATCATCCATCTTTAATAAAGCCTAAAGTTTGACTTGCACATTGTTCATTTGGCTTTAGCTCTTGGGTCAATGCGATCATATACAGATGTCACAGACTTTTGAAAACGGCGTGCAATTGATTGAAGTCTGTCTTTACTACCGAATCGCGTACAGCTGCAATATTCTCTTCACTATTGGCGTTTCTTGCTTATCGGGACCATTATAACGGCCGAACATTGGAGTTAAGGTACGTAACGTAGTCGATACTGACGAACTGATTTGAATCTTCCCATGATTAAACGGTAGACAATCTGGAACACCAATATTGCAAAGATGGTACGCGTGATTTCAGATAATCCCTAATACCTAAAGAAAAACATTTTAGTATCGGTAAACGACTTAAGCAAGTAATAACCATTCGTAATTGTTAAACGATCGGATTTGTTCCCAGCAAAACCATTTTCGAAGTTTATATTCAGATGTTGGAAGAATTGGTGGCTGAGTGAACAAAAGAACTGTTCAACAAGACAACGCTACAATTAATTTTTCAATTTATGGTTACTTCGCTTGAAGAGAAACATATGGGGTGGCCGTGGTGTAGTGGTAGTAGCAAACGCTTCTCACTCGGAGGGTCCAGGTTCGAATCCTGCCCATGGCAAATCTGTTTTTCATTGTGTAATTGGAACTCAGACAAAAAAATTCTGCGTGTGAAGGCATAACACTAACACGTAGATTTGGCTGTTATAAGAGTTTCAAGCAATGAAAAAAAATACTGGGAATTATATCTCGAATCACTCTGAGTGAAGAAAAACTCTCCGTCCTCTTCGGACTCCCACCCCTGGAGAGCAAACATAGAAACCAAACACACCTGAGTTTCAAACCACTACAAAAACAATTTTCCTTTCTCCTCCTTCTATCTTTCCGCCCGCGCCCTGGCAACAGTAAAAGGGTATCTAACCCCTTAGGCGCGCGTAAATTATAAAAAAAAAAAAAAAAAAAAAAATAAGCGGACTGAGATGACTTGCAAGAAGTCCTGTTTATGCCGATCGACGACAATATAATCCTATCCGGGAACTGAAAAATGTTATAATCGCCGTCAATTTTGGGCAGTAGATGTGGATAACCTTGTCCAATCGGTGCTAAAATGCATAATCATCGTCATGTATGTTTTTGTTTTTGATAAAAAAGCTCACAGCATTCATATATTTTTTTATTATCTCCCAATAATTGGTATGGAAAAGGTAGAAATAATTTAAACCTATAAATGTTTTAACAGAAATAAGCTTAATAATCTTAATTCGAGAGGAGTCAGGAGCGTCTGTAATTTCTGTGGCTGTGCTTTAAACCTAAATCGCAAGTAGGGTTTTCCGATTATTTCGCAAACGTAGTAAATAACCTTATATTGGTGGAGGTTTTAAATAGACCTTACCTTCATCGAAGGAGAAGTTCATGCCAACATATGACTTTAGTTTGGTCCTTATCCGAATGACGTTCCCCTCGATTTAAAATTAAGCCGCTGATTAACACTCTTCAATCCCATGTGTTTCTTACATTGCTCGTTCCACGTAAAGCAAGTTAATTGACCTGTATGGTATATGCCTGTAAATGTATTCAAGCATTAAATGTTAATAATTTCTGAATCAAATAAAACAAATCATAGCCTTTAATTGCTTCTTCACCTCATTTTCATAGGTTATTCTCTTTTAAAATGACTAGATATAATTCCCAGACCATACAGTTACAATATTATCCAATCATCCTTCTTACTCAAGCCCTCGAAATCCTTAAATTTCTACTATTCTGAAATATTCAGCTCGCAATTAAAATGCCTTTGAAATAAAGGGGCTTAAAAAACTGGTGCTATAATTGCAACAAAACAAAATATACGTTTACAGAAATTATATTGGTTGTTATAATTTAGTACAATACAAGTAAAATATTAGACCATTTATAGAGTTGAATTATTATTCATAAAAATGGTAAAATATAAATAAAATTAATTTTGTAAGTCAATAAAAAATAACCCCATTGACAGTGTGCACTGACACCACAACCTGTCTAAAGGCTGGTTTGAAATGCTGTAGGAAGGTCATACTACATTTATTTTCTTTTTTTTTTTAATAAAAATATTAGGGAGGAGTTTTCATAACACTTTGTGGCTAGCGGTTCCGGTCAATCGCATTCTAACTAATAATTTTGAATGTCACTTGGCTATAATTTTATTAAGCTTAATTTAAACATACTTGGATAAATACTTTTTATTTCAATAAAATCGATATACTTACTAAACTGGATAGTTATATAATTTATACGTAATTTTTATTAAATTTATTCCTCTTAGTTCTTTTGAACTAGTTTAAAGTAATAGCCTGTTTTGCAGGGTACTAAAGTTTATTCTGTGTTTTTTTATTTTTCGAATAATTTGTTTTAAAGGACTTTGTCAGATGTGGTTATATAATATTTGGTGAAATCCTAAATGATTCAAGATACTTAAATATTTTTTAATGTTCACCAATGAATTATTGAAATTCTCAAAATTGTACCATATATTGTACTACATATAATTTACCTCATGTCCGAGGTTAAATTTTGAAGGTTTTTAAGAATTTTTTTTGCGAAAAATAAAATACAACCTTCTTATGATAATTATATGTTTTTATTTATACAAAAAAAAAAATTTGTTAAATAAAAAAAAAAAACAAATATTTTAACGTCATTTTGGTGAGGTAAATTCAAAGTACCTGATTGCTCCTTCTGTAATCATCTGAAATCAATATTTAAAAAAGATTATTATTCATTATTCTGTCAAATAGAAAATTTAAAAGATTTGTGTGAACAATAACAAAATGGCGGCCTTGTAAAAAAAAATTTCAAAAATCGGATAAAAAAATCTAATTCTGGTACCGGACAGAACCATTCATGTGTAGAATATTGTGTTAAAATTTCAGCCGCATCGGTCCAATAGTTGTTTTTTTTTTAACCATCTAGGATAAAAGTAGTAAAGCTTGGTATAATCTCCGCAGCTGCAGGCTGCGCCCTCCCCTATTATTTGCTGTAACTTTAAAATGACTTAGTGTATCGGTCTAAAATTTTCACAATATATTCTCAACTTTAAAAATATGCAAAAAAAAAATAATTTTTTGAAAATCGAACATGAGACTACCCCCTTAAACGTGAAAACATAGGGCCTTACTAACAACCAAATAAAGTATGCAGCTTAAGTATAATCTCCACACTTTCCAAAATGTTTGTATAAATGACGAATTTAATAATCGGACTTAGGGTGAGTTGGGAACTAAATTTTACTGTGCAGAAAGTCATGTCTTATTTTTAAAATATAACATTCAAGAACAGAGTGATGCCAATGTACTAATTTAATACTAAGAACAATAATTGAAATGACTAGATTTTGTATCTAAAATACTAAAATTAAGAGTAAACTGCTAATTGAATTTAGTTGAAATTGCATAAGCGATATTTAATTTTTTGAATTTTAAAACAATTCCTTTACTTTCATTATAATTTATTGAAATACATTGCACTGAAAATTGGTAAAAGTGGGTTTTTCGTGAATGTTTTATTGAATCAATTATATAAGTAAAAGGCAAAAAATAAAACTATTTTCATTCATTTTATACATATATATACAGGGTGTCTCAAAAATCAACGTCAAGCCGGAAACGGGTGATAGGTCAAGTGGTGTCGGTTATCACAAAATTATAAAAAAAAATCTAAGTCATATACTTTTAAAATTATTGACACTCAAAAAAAATCGAGAAATCTGACACCCTCTTTACTTTTCTTCGATTTTTTTTGTCACGTAACCCTGAGTAATTCTTCTGTAAATTACGATCCAAAATTAATTTTAACTAAAATATTCCTATTTGTCAATCCATGTATCTGAAAATCATTAATCATCCAAGTTGAACTGACTGTACTGACAAAAAAATGTACTATGCCATTTTGGCAAGTAACTTTAAAAGACGGCGTATTTAGTCTGGATTCCAAAATGGTATGTCACTTGCTACACTAACGCATAATTGAGAACAAAAAAAAATATTTTGTTAAATAAACCCGATTCATAGTTGACTCTTTTTAATAAGTTAAAATGAGTACCAAATGTGAGCGAGACAGACAATGACGCCGCGATTGAGACGGATAAACACGCCATTTGGACTAGTGTGATTGAAACAGATAGAGATGCCACCCTTGTCATTTCATTTAATTTTTTTCCCAACACATAGCACACAGAACACTACGTTCTCTTGGTGTATATTCTCAGGATCGCTTTATACAACTGTTGTTTGTTTCGCGACTAAACGCCATCTACCTATCTTGTATCTTAATAACAAATGTTCAAAATATTTAAAATTTAAAGTGCATAAATTTAAGTTAAGGGGCATTCGCCAACAGGGCATGCATTACAACGCGAAATGCTAAGCTGGGTCGGAAGAAAAATCGAAGAAAATTTAAGGCAATCAAGAAGATGTTGCTGCAGAGCAATAGTGTTTTCGTTTGGGCTGTCTGAAGGCTTTTTGTTGTCTACTCTGATTTTTATTTAAATAGAACACTAAGAACTTCTTCGGACTTTTATATTATAAATATATTTGCTTGCCCATCAATTTGAACACTCACAATAATAAATTGGCCAAACACAGCCGATTGCACGAAAACAGAAATCTAGTTTGACACACAATATTATTTAACGTTTATACATTTTGAAATAAAATCGAGGAAAGATATTTCGATTCTCAAATCAAAACGAGAAGCGAGATTTTGATTCTGAAAAAATGAGAGGAAATAGTTTTACGTCACTATTCTTCTTCGGAACGCAGAGAAAAACTCAAACGAAAACGACAAAACGACATACATATAGTAATAATACACATTTGCTAAAAATCCTACACGAAGACATGTAATAGAATAATGAAAGAAGAGCAAATGGCTAGTCAATGGAGCTAGGTCTTCCGACACAATAAATTGTAATATCTGGCGGTTAATAAAGTTGCACGCTCATAATAAAAATGTATAAGCAAGTTCTATACAGTTTAATGTACAGTGTAATATACACATAACATATGTATGTATATTCGTAGTTTTACTTCATGATAGTTGATGTGTCTTACTGGAAGGCAATTTGACCTATGAAGCGATTAAAGGTGGGCTCAATATTACAACTTGCTTGAACTTTGTAGCTATTTAGTTGTTCTGCAGAATCAAAACCATAAGTGAGAAGAAGTGATATTGTGATTAACATAAGAGTTTGTTAAGTTGATGTTTTTTCAAACACCTTAAATTCAAAAAGATATGTAACATATTATATAAGGACACAATATACAACATTCAATGAGGAAACTCAATCATTAGTAACATTAGAGCCGTAGTTATATCTTCTCCTCCATTCACTGTCTGGTGAGTAACTCATTTTTGAGTAAGGCTTCAGCGCCATAGATCGCGCATTTTTTATCGTCATCCTCCTCCGTCGGACTTTTGCATGGACTACCAAAATTCAACATTGCTCTGTTTAGCCTCCCGCTGTAAATTCGGCCACACTTAGCTTTAAAATTGATAAAAAGGTGTTGTCAAACTGTCAACAGAATACTTGAGCCGCTCGCAAAGTACAACAGGTTGAAGGTGATGTTGAAAGTATGTATGTGTATAGCTCCAAGTTTTGCAAAGTTTAAAGCAAGTTGAGGATCAGGCAAACAATGCTGAGGTTCCATTCTTCGGGCATATTTTCGATTGACCATATTTTTTTTTTAAATGAGTTGGTGTATGCCAATTACTATTGTTGTCTAAACAGTTCGGCTGGTAAACTATCGCTGTCTTGCTCAGATCGTGATCATTCTGTCTGACAACAAAATTTTGATCATCGAGTTTTGATGCATGTGCTTGCCAGCATTCTTGTTTAAACCAGGGTTTTCGTTGTGATGAACGAGAGAAATCTATCAGAGTAGCCATCCAACGTCAAACTTCTTTATAGTATTTTATTGTATTTCAGAGGTTCAGGTAACCTTGAAAGCAACGGAGGAGGTTTATCAATCTGATTTTCGACTGATTAATCGGGATACCTCCATGTGCTCCTTGGTAATATGTATTGGGATCTGAGAAATGTGAACCAGTTACTTAAATGTTTTAGCCCGAAGGAAAGCGTATTAGCCTGAATCCATTATTGGGGGTGGTATGGTACAGGTTATATTTTCTAACAGTGCCACCAACGATGACCCCAATACCTACCTATAAAACGGCTCGTACTTGTACATTCTGCCCAGCAGCTTGTAGAAGCTAAGTTTTGTGTCATCGGTTTTTGTTAAACTGATATTGAAAAATCTAGCCTTGATACGAATTGCTTTAAGGCATTTTTTAACGTATCGAATCAAAAATTGAAGACTTCTTGTCCAAAAATTGTTCCAATGACAAATCCACATCGAAAAAAGCGCCTGCTTTGTTGTCAAAACCCGTCGATGTATTGTAGTTTATGCCGCAATTGTTTATTCTATTTTTATACGACCCAGTCCATAACCCTTTTTGGGTGGCCGCTACATATACTTTGGAGCAATCTGATCGGCTGCACGTGGTATATTTAAAAACTGTTGACCTGCCACCGGAAAGGAAAGCAATAAAATGCAAATGGGTGTTTAGTTTGAAAAGAGACAAAGCGGGCAAGATCGAAATCAAATCAAATTTTTTATTTGATAAGTAAAGTTCGTTTTTAAACATTGAAAAACTTGATGGGCAGAACTACGATGGATGGAAGATCCAAATGCGTAGTGTACTTATTCATAACGACCTTTGGTCATACGTCAACGGATGCAGCACGTTTGATGCCCAAACAATGGAGAACCGACCAATCTGGAACCAGAAGGACGAGAAGGCCCTTGCAACAATCTTCTTGTGTGTCAAAACTTCTCAGCTGAACCACATTCGGAATTGTCGCACTTCAAAGGACGCATGGGACAAACTAGAAGCCTTGCATCAGCCTGCTGGACCTGCTAGGAAGGTCACGCTATATCAAAAGCTACTGTCATTGAAAATGACCGAAGGTCATCCGACATCAGACCACATGGATGCGTTCTTGGATGTGGTTGAAAAACTAAAAGAGATAGACGTAGATCTCAAAGAGGAACTTTTGTGTATAATTCTTTTGTCAAGTTTACCTAAGTCTTATGAAAATTTCGTTGTAGCGATAGAGACGAGGGATGAACTGCCGAAGCTGGCTATATTAAAAACAAAGTTGGCTGAAGAGGGACAAAGAAGAGACAGAGAAAAGAAAGAATCGGAAGGGGAAATGGCTTTATTGGTAAAAGCTAAAGGGAGGCAAATAAACACTCATCGACAAACATACCAGCAGAACAAGTCACGAGATAACAACATGTCTAAAGTAAGATGCTTCAAATGCAACAAGAAGGGCCATTTTGCATCTCAGTGCAACGAAAGGGATAAAACTTGGTCTAAGCCAACAACTTCTTTCGCACTGTTAAATTTAATTAACTCTAGTGAGTCAAACAGAGACACCTGGATTTTCGATAGCGGAGCAACATCACATTTGTGTTGTGAGAAAAATTTTTTTGAAAACATCAATGCGCATACAGAGTCGATTGAACTTGCGCGAATAAATTTCTATATAGCTCGGGAAAAGGTGACGTTTTGATTGAAACTCCTTTTTATAAAATCAAACTACGCAATGTATTATTTGTACCCGAGTTGAAAACAAACTTTATTTCGATCAGTAAAGCTGTCGATAATAATATGAATGTAAACTTTTGCCGAAATAAAGTAGTGATAAAAAACGAGCGCGAGAGTTGTAAAGCATTCATGTCAAAAACCGAGAAAGATAGTGAGATGTACAGTTGGCATAAAAAATTCGGTCACTTAAATATAAAGAGCATGTTACGTTTATCCAAAGAAAACATGGTACGCAGTTTTAACTTAAAAAATGTTCCCGACAATATCCAGTACGACATATGCTTAAAAGGCAAAATATCACGCCAGCCATTTTCAAAAGAATTGGTAATGAAAAGTAAAAATATTCTAGATCTAATTCATAGTGACGTGTGCGGACCTATGCGTGTTCGTTCCTCGACAAATCGAGAAAAATTTATGTCGAATTCTTAAAATTAAAATCCGAAGTGTTTAGCGCATTTAAAAATTTTAAATCTCAAGTCGAACTAGAAACAGGTCGAAGGATTAAGATGCTTCGATGCGATAGTGGTCGTGAATATTTGGGCGAGGAATTTGGAAAATTTTTGTGTGATCACGGTATAAGACGACAATTTTCGGCTGAATACACACCCCAGCAGAATGGAGTCGAAGAACGTGCAAACCGGACCCTTGTTGAAATGGCTCGGTGTATGCTGTTGGACTCTGGTCTCCCTGAAATGATGTGGGCCGAGGCAATAAATACTGCAGCCTATATAAGGAATAGATCGCCGACAAAGTCTGTTCCATCGATGACCCCATACGAGAGCTGGAGTGGTAACCTAATGTTTTCCATTTTAAATTATTTGGTTGTTTAGGTGTCATGCTCAATAAAAAGCCCGGAAAATCAAAGTTCCAGCCAAGAGGCATTAATTGCGTGATGGTTGGATATTCAGCTGAAGCTAAAGCATACAGGGTGTATGTTCCTGAACAAAGAAAGGTTTTAAAAAGCCGTGATGTCAAATTCCTCAGCATGCCGGATGTTAACAAGAACCAAGAAGTGCCGGAGTTAGACCAGATATCAAATAAAGACGACAAAGGAATATTCATTGCAGAGGTGAAAGACAGAAATATAATCCAAAATACACCCGATGCCAGCCAACTAAAAGAAAATGACGTTAATGAGGGCGAAGACCATTTCGAAGACACAATCGAAGAAATAGTGAACCAACCAGATATCAATAATCTAGACCTGGACCGTGATGAACAAGAAGGTGTGGAAAGTAACGCTCCAGGTATTGTTACACGAAGTAAGGTGGCAAAAGCATTAGAGAAGAAGCACATGCTTTTCTATTTGAATAAAACACAAAAAATTCCGCAAACGGTTGAAGAAGCTCTACATTGTGACGAAGCCAAACACTGGAAGCAGGTCATGCGATTGGAGTACAAGACTTTGATTTCCAATGACACTTGGATGCTTGTTGACCTGCCACCGGAAAGGAAAGCAATAAAATGCAAATGGGTGTTTAGTTTGAAAAGAGACAAAGCGAGCAAGATCGAAAGGTATTCCTTTGTAACAAGTCGAGAGCAGTGCTTTTAATTTTTCCTTAACAAAAACAGTAACTCATTTCGGGGATATCAGGGCTATCATTGACTTATAATAGAAAGTAATAAAAATGTGAAACACTTCGAGTTAAACAACATAGTTTAAATGCAATTAATGTGGAGAATTCTTTTTTGGTATTCCTTAAGAATGCATGTTGTTCAATTTAAATTAAATTTATTTTTAATTGATTACCTACAAATTGAAAATAAACGGCGTGTTAATTTGCCATTTCAGTAGCATTTGCTCTTAGACGTGTGGAATCAGATTTATACTTATCTTTGTAATTTGATAGCAAATCGCAATCTCAATTTCTAATCACAGTGATTTAAAAATTGCAGTTGCAATAATACCTGCAAACATTCAATCGCAATTTAGCTCATCTTTGGTGCGGTGATATTGATCATCCTTTATCAAATGCTGTTTTTTTTTTTGTAACTAACAAGAACGTTTCTGAGTTCTTCCTGTTTACCAAAAAGAGAGCTATCATAAATTTATCTTCAAAGTCAACTAGCAAATACATAGTTAACTTCTATGATATCATATTCGTACGTTACGTACTCGTAAATATGTAAATAAACGATGTTTATCTAATATATCTGTTTGTTAATACCTTTTTTGTCTAAATTGTTATATACGAGTACGTATGGTAATAATGTACAAGTATTCAATTTAAACTGATTTCTGACAGCGTTAGTGTGTGTATCGACATTTGGAGCTGAATGTGTAATTGACCTTATGACTTAGGCGGTGTTGAGTAAATCACAACTTTCTAAAGACCGGCATGATTCATTAGGAGACACGAGTATGCGCCTTACTTATTTGTTACAATTTATTTTTGCCTTATTTTGATCTCTAGCTAAAATTATTCCAAAATCATGACTTTAACAGACAGTGCAAGTACAATAGATACATATGTGTGCTTACACATCATATACATATACTCGTACATATGTACATATCCATAAGTATGTGCGACAGGTACTCAAAAAGTTTTATAATTTTTATGTCAATCTGATCGGAAACAGGTTTTCTATATCTCATCGATGTATGCGCGATTGTGTTTCGATCATCAAACGAGCAGTTGTAGATCGTGTATATTTTTACGACTGTGAAGCTGACTCCGACACACGTTTTAAGATGTTTGTCCTTCTTGATTGTACTCGTATCTGAGATAACCAGCTGTTCAAGTTGTGTTCCTACATATTAAACGATTTTTACAAGGGCTATACGGGCGGATACGGATATGTATGTAATATGTATATCATTTGGTAAACTACTCTCACATATGAATGTTAATCGTATAGTATTTGACAGATACTCGTACTTTTTGCATTTTCTCGATTGCACGTTGAATCTTTTTTCTAATTTTCGATACGTACAATATTTGCTGCTAATTGTAGCTAATGTATGTATATTTCAGAAATATAAATAGACATGTAGTCTTGTTGAACTTGAAGCTCCTTTGAGGTACGACAAGGTTTCAATGTATAAGAGGTTACCTACCGACATACATACATACGTTTATGGCTGAGGTGAAGCTTAAATTTTCTGTCACTTGTTTTATGATATGTCTAGTGTTTATTAAAATTATTTGTATTGGTCTGAAAAGATCATGTGCGATTATTAAAATTTTTTTTTTTCTTATTCAGTGAAATACATTTTTATAAAACATTTTTGTTTGATTTGTTTTGAAATGCGTATATTTTAGCAAACACGTTGTGTACCGGAATAGTGTTCTAAAAGGCCTTAAAATCCTGGCTCAATAATTTTTTTTCCATAAAAATCATGTCAAACTCAGATCAATTGGATAATTGAAGGTAGACAACTTTCCAAATATAGTAGTAATTGCAAATGTCACAATGATCTTGAAACTTAATTGCATTAAGAATTTGTTAGACCGCAAGGTTTTCATTGCATTTAACATTGAAATCAACTATATTAGCAAGCAGTGAGTATGGTATGTCTAGCTTGTGAACTGGAAAGGCATACAAACGTTTATACACGATCTTATGAAACATTAATCAAATCATTCTTTGTTACAGAACACTTTTAGCGATTTGCCAGGTATCGATGGCAATAGAATTAGAATGAACAATAATACAATTTTTTAATGTTTTTATTTTTCCAAATTTCAAAAAATATCAGCCTTGCTCTTTGGTTTTGTTAATGCCATATCGTGATACGTCGGAAAATAATATATTCAATAAATGCTGCTGCAAAAAACAAAATGAGATAAAAATTCACCAAACGAACCTTTGATTTAAGACTGGAAATATTTAGGGTAAGGTACTATTCGTAATATTAGTTACCTACAGAAGATAGTGTGGTAGCACAGTGTTTTTCTTTTCTTAATGTCGCCTTCCGACCGCGGATGATACTGCTTTATCAGTGCTTTCTAGGACTCCCAAATTTCTGTGTGGACTTTTACAAGGAACGCTCTATTATCGGCTTGAATTACTATCAAAACATTTATGAATGGAACTCGACTTCGTTCATATGGCCACCGCGGGCACGTTTGCTGTGGTGGATTCGTTGGACCCAATTTTCAACGACTCGGCCACACATTTCGCGTTCAATGTTGGCTCTGAGCTCTTCCAACGTCGTCGGCGTGTTGGTATAAACCAATGACTTAACGTAGCCCCACAGAAAATAGTCAAGCGGCGTTAAATCCCACGAACGAGGCGGCCAATCGACTGGCCCATTTCTTGAGATAACACGCTCACCATACTTACTCTTCAATAAATCGATTGTAGCGTGTGCTGTGTTGCTTGTGGCATCATCCTGCTGAAACCACATGTCGTCCCAGTCCATATCTTCCAATTTGGGCCAAAAATAATCGGTGTCCATGGTGCGATAACGCTAACCATTCACAGTAACGTGACGATCGTTATCGTCGACGAAAAAATATGGCCCAATAACGCCGCCGGCATGCAAACCGCACCAAACAATTATTTATTTATGGATCAAGTGGTGATTCCTGAAGCACATGTGGATTTTCACTCGACCAATAACGCATATTTTGCTTATTGACGATCCATTGAGCCAAAAAAGAGCTCGTTACTGAAGATGATTTTGCGATGAAATTCATCATCTTGGCGCATCTTCTCCAGAACCCAATCGGAGAACGTACGTCGCTTCAAATGGTTCATCGACTTCAATTTTTGAGTCAGCTTGATCTTGTATGGGTGTAAACCAAGATCCTTTCGCAAAATACGCCATAATGTGGTCTGAGCGATGCCAAATTCTTGAAAACACCATGGAATTGACTAATATGGATCGTTTGCTACGGACGCCTGAACGGCAGCGATATTTTCGACACTTCGACCAACCCGTTGTCTCACTGACACGGCAACATCACACAAAGAATATGTAGACTCAAATTTTTGCACTAAAATTATTATTGCCTATCTACTAGGGCGGGAATTACGACCGAAAATTGGAGTTAACGCTCTTAAAGTTGCAGTCACCGACTCCGAATGTAGGTAGAAAACTTTTATGATTTGCAGATGTTGCTCGTTCGTGTACTTTACCATGGTGAAAATGTTGAGTTTACTGAATAAATTGACAGTCACAGTTTGATGATTAGTGAAAGAGTGCGTTCAAAAATTAAATTCAAAGTTATCAAGTCCCTATTGGAAAACCCTTTACAAACCTCACGAACATTAAACCCCCTTTTTTAAACTAAATGGAGCTATGACACACACTGATATGATAATTCCGAACAAACCAATACCGAAGAAGGATGGTGATCATTAAAATTATATTGTTGGCTTAGTTAGATTTCCCTGCGTAGATTTTCTCGCTATGTCAGCAGAAAGGACTTTTTATAGACATCGGGCAACGTTCATTTGATATGCTGTAGTCCTTAATATTTATGCCGCTTTTAGTTGTGCTCATAAGAAGCCCAACTTTCATTGTAACATAGGAACCGATTGCGTTTGGAGAGACATTGCATTGAGGTATTTGCGTGAAAATTCATTACACAAAACAACTGAGTCATAAAATGGAATTGATTTTATTATAGCCACGTAGATCCAGAGAGCAGAGAGCGTACTTCAAGCTTTCGATGTGACGTCATTAGTCTAAAAAGTTTGCTTTTCAGAACGAACCTCAGATTAGCTTTGTTACAGGAAGAAATGGTGACAAGATTTACAATTAAATGTAAAACACCAGCCAGTCAGTCAGTCTTCTTGTGGAGCAAGCGTAGTTTTACAAAATCGTCTGCGTTGGTAGCGTGTTGCAAATTAGACAGAGAATGCATTAGCAATTCAGTTTAGCTAACGTAAAACTCAAACAGAAGGAAGACAGAATAATAGTTCTGAGGCCCTTAGAGATTGAATACTCGTAGTTATCTTTATAAATTTTTGAAATTTTTGAAAGAAAGCCTGTAAGCGCATAAGTGATATTTACGAAACGTCTGAACTTTCTTCACTTCCTTTCATATTTACCCCATTTGCATCATAAGCGCATATACAGTGTCGGCCAAAACTAAAGCAACTAAAATCGTGTTGCAACTAAGTCCGTGTTTTGTGATACATTTCATATAAATTAACACAAAAGTTAAAAAAGATGTTCTTATTAGCTTGAACAATTGATGATTAATTTATAAAATCACTGAACAATAATTTTACCGTATTAAAAATTGAATTTACTTTATTTTTCAACTGGCCAAATCAAAAGCAACTCAATTTGCTCCGTAATTTTTTATTACGGGAAAAATAGAAAAACCGTTACTTTGACCACAAATAAATTGACTCAATTGGGTATATCAGTCTGCTGCAGCAAGATCTTTAGAAGTGTTCTTTAAATTTTATCTTAAATGGCCCGAAATAACTACTCCCATGAGGTTAAAGAAAAAACTATTGACAAATATAGAAGTGACATTTAACAATCTGAATTATCCAAAAAGTATTCAATCCCGAAATCGGTGATAAGCCGTTTAATAAAATTTTACAACTACGTCAAAATGATTCACCGAGGTTTCAGGCTAAGAGTTACCACATACCGGGAAGACAAAGTGATTATTAGAACGTCAAAGAATAATCCTTTTATGTCATCTAGGGAATTACAAAACTAGCTTTGCACAAAAGCTGGCGCCGGGACACTTCGTTGGAGGGCTGCTGTTTGTTGTCTTTCATCATTCGGGATTGTAAAGAAACCATTTATTTCCGCTAAAAACAGAAGTGCAATACTGAAATTTGCAAATGACCATATTAAGTATTTCCACACAGTATCCACTAAAACGAAAACGAATACTATTCTCCGGGGAATCAAAGTTTAATTTGAAGGGATCGAATAGCTTTCGCCGTATCCGCCGGCTAATCAATGAAGCATTGAATCCTCGATACTTAAAGGGCACTGTGAGGCATGAAGAAGGAAACATTATGGTTTGGGGATGTTTCTCTGGACATTGATTTGGTCTCATACATAAAATAGATGGAACTATTGACCAATTTATAGTATTTACAAAAGTACACTTGAAAACACTATGCTGCCACAATCTGAGGAGGAATTTCCATTTCCGAAGAATGGTTCAAAAATAATTCAAGAGTGGTTACGGTGGGATCAGAAAATCAATGTTATGGAATGCCAGCCCAGTCCCCCGATCTCAAAGCGAAAGAAGATCTAGATTGTAGATCGGCGAATAATTTGGGAGAAATTCAGGAATAGGGACGAGCTTTATATTTAAGTCCAGGAGGCTTGGAAAACCATCCCACGCTCTACAATTTCCAATCTGATCGAGAGTGTCCCAAAAAGGTGTAGTGCAGTAATAAAAAACAAAGGTTTAGCCACAAAATATTGCGGTTTAGTCGCGGTGATTATTATTAAATATGAAATTACTATGAAGTTGCTTTAGATTTGGCCAGCTTGAAATCGACATGGTCAGAGTATTTTTATTTTTTGTACTTATGAACAATTATTTTTGTTTCTTTTAAATTGTTTTCAAATACATTTACTTGTTCTGTAAAGAATAACTTAATTAAACATAATGCAATTTAATCAGGTTTACTGCAGAGACTTGTGTTTATGTAAAAGTTACTTTAGTTTTGGCCAACACTGTATCTTCTTTTCAACACAATAATTGTGAAGAGAGTGCTTTCCATAAAATCGTCATTGCCAACTCCACTGAAAAAATATATAATGGACATGCCTTCCACGTCCATGCATTCTCTCTACACTCTGGTTTCGCATCTGTCAATACCGGCTTCTTATCTTCTCCACAATACATTATAATTATATACAATGCCGTTCAAGCACATAATCAATACGCGCTATGACTCAGTCATAGATAAACTAACCTAGATGGCAAACTTTCCAGATATTGGAAAATTAAAACCGGTTTTCTACTGATCGCCCCTATGCGTGTGACTCTGTCTGCGAATACGTGTGAATTGTGATCAATAGCAATTTCCCTCATTTTTTATACAAAACGCGCCCATTTTAACCAAAAAAAAGTCACCCACATTACATACACTCGTGCAAATCGCTCTCATTTTAGCAATTTTACTTGTAAATTGCTCTCTTTCTAGCAAAATTTGACAAAGTTATAGAGGTGTAAATGTATTGGAATTCACTTACTGTGCTACAGGTAAGGGTTTGCAAAAGTATTAGTAGAGTTTGACATCTAGGTTAGTTTATCTATGTAACGGACTATAACTGTACGCGCTGTACAATTTGCGCTTCATGGAAGCCATATAAAAATAGTTCCCACTACTGCACTGACTGCCTTTGGGTCGCGAACGCTCTTGTATTCTGGACTGTTGACTGTATTTATTCTCATAACGTGCGAACAAATGATTGCGTATGACATAAGTACTTTATAAGACCGATTTGCTGATTTGATTACGTTAAAAAGTCAGCAAAGCAACCCGAGTTAATCCAGATGGTTTCACCCAACCAAATCGATCATTATGGTTATTGATGTGAGACACGATTACAACATTTTGGAAGAGGTTAACGCATATTAAGTGAGTTGAATTGTTTAAATTAAAAGTGCCATCACTCTTAATCATTAGGCGAGGAGCCTCTCCCGTGGAAAAGCCAGTGATAGCCAGATGAGACGAGATAAGCAGCGAGAAAGTTAAATGGAAAAATGTAAATTCTCAACTAATTTGGTTTTTAAATGCATTATGGCGATACGAATATGCCGTGATTGAAGCCCTAGTACGCAGAAGTATTACAGAATTGTATGTCATCAGCAGCTGTTAGATTACTTTGCTTTATATCCCCTCAAATCGTTGATGGCAAGTTTTTACTTAGTCAGTCATGATTTATTAAGAAAACATGTATTTTTTATGAAATAAGATGCAAAACATTATCAGCCAAATGACTTCCACGCACATCCAGGCTCTTTTGTAAAATGTTCATAAATTTGCACAGATGTTGGTTTTGAGTGCTTTAGTTTTTTGGGGAGCATTGGCATAATCCTTCTCTTTCGCATGGCCCCTTATAACCAAGGGTG
This sequence comes from Volucella bombylans, assembly GCA_949129095.1. Taxonomy (NCBI): domain Eukaryota; kingdom Metazoa; phylum Arthropoda; class Insecta; order Diptera; family Syrphidae; genus Volucella; species Volucella bombylans. The sequence continues at coordinate 158,946,154 of OX422143.1, forward strand.
TTAAATCGTACGATCTCGTCGGCTAATTCCGAGAAATGAATCGGCCAGGAAACTTTTTTTTTTTTGTGGAGGAGCAATGGTTTCTCCACCTGTCTTGCCCGTAGCGCGGCACAGTGGGCCAGAATAGGCTCAAAGTTGGCATCAAATCAACCGATAAAGCTAGGAGCTTGAAATTTCGTCTGATGATTATTGAAACTGTGTATAAGAAAATATCCAGTCCACTCATGGCCACGACCACAAAAACGCCCCATATAAGGAAAAAACACTGCTTCAGTTACAATTTTGTATAAAATCGATTTATTATTGTAATATTATCTATGTATATGCATATATATTATTATTAATTATAATTTGTAACGGAATCTTCATGTTCATCTTCACTATTGTCATCTCCGTCATCATCACTGATTTCTTGGACTCGCGAAGCTTTAAGTAAATACAATACTTCCTCGGGTAGGTGTTGATGTTTTTTGTTGGGTAGTTTCCTTTTGCTGGTGATTATTAGATCGGAACTTATTAAAAAAGTGTTAAAAACATCTATATTAGTTTTTTCACGACTAGATTTTCGCGAATGATGCTCTCGATATTTTTTGAAGTTCTTATTTCGTGCTTCTTGGGCTACCTCTGTCAGTTGGCAAATGGGTAATAAAGCATGCGATATTATTTCTGGTCCATGAATGAAATATTTGTGGACCGTGGGTGACATGTTATGCCAGGGATACTTCTCAACACAATATCTGGCTGTATCATGCGAAAATTTCCTGAACTTCTTGACATCAATTTCAAAGCCACTAGATACAGCTAATGTGCATCTTTTTAATCAGCTGTACATCAACTTTGGTTATGGCTGCAGAAGTTTCTGGATTTTGAAAAAAAAACGTCTTTCCGTCATTAAAATTACCAAATCCGGGCTTTGGTTTGTCTATTATCAGGCCACATCTATCTCTGAATTCTTTTTGGATCCGCGCTTTATTTTCGACAACAATGGCTTTGCCATTATCCCCTCGAGCTTGCCACTTTTTGAGAGGTAATTTATAAGACAAATGTAGCAAATTTTCGAAAAATCGTATCCAGCCATGAAGAACGGATAGGCCAAACTCCAAGTTCTCGGTTTCAACTTTTCGTGCAATCATATCCTATATACGAGTATTTAATTGAACTGTTTAGAAGTTGCGCCACACAAATGACATTTTTGTGTTGATGACGTCTCCGTAAGAGCATTGCACACTTTACCGTCAATCATAGTAAAAACTAAGTTATGACTAACAAGCAGCGATCTTCCCTCAATCAGCGCTGCTGTCTTTTGCAAGTTTTTTATTTGCTGATCTACTCTGTTCTTTTCTGCAATAGATTTTTCTATTGACTCTTTTACGAACTCGATTTTTAAAGGCCTGCAGTATCTTGTAGAAGCCTGTCGCGGATTTTGCCATACAATTCTTGCATCACAGGTTAGTCGAAGTGGAACAACAAAGGTTATGAAGACAGACGAATCAGATGCTTCAAAACCATGAAAAGCCTGTTTGTAGGAGCTATGTCCCGAACTTCCGCAAAACCCACACTTTGCAAACAAGCACAGTTTATCTAATTCTTCATTTTTTAGTAAGAGGATGACATCTTTTTGTGATTACAACAAACGCTGAATAGTGTGGTCAAGTAAGGCTTGAAGTTGTGGTAATTGCAATGTGTTCGCAAGGGGGATAGCATTTTTGTTTTGCGGTTTAAATAATCTTATAAGAAGGAAATTTTTCTGCTGCACTCATTCTAATTATATTATATTGATGCCGAGATAATTGGGCTTCAACCGCAAATGCAAGCGCATCTTCACCTGACAGCTTCAAAGAATTTGTGTCCAACGACTTCTTATAAGTGCTTCTATATGTCTTTGCTCTATCAGGGGTGGTACTTGTAATTTCTTTTAGAACTTTGGAAGCATTTACCTGTCCTCCCGCTCTCAAACTCATTTAAGTAGTATAATTTAATACGGCAACTGGTGTGGATTCTCACAATTTCTGAGTTTTCCTTCTTTTAGTTCTTTCGGCACAACCTTCGAAAGGAGTACTTAGTCGACCACGCTTTTGATCAGGACAACGAAGAAAAGAAATAGAAGTCTCAAGCCAAGTACTATTTGTTTTTCAAAACAAATCGAGTCGTCTATGTGCTTTAACCCAACGGGATTTATATTGTGACTTAAAATGAGATAATAATTTAATTAAGCTTTCATTATTAAAATTTCGTGTTCGATTTTTTAGTTCTTCCGTTAAAAATGTAAATTGTTGTTGCATTTCAGTATGTTCAGCGGATCTCATTATATTAAAAAGCTCTATTCGAGTAATAAATAGAGTGTTAGAACTAATCCCTAAAGTTGAAATCATTTCATTAAAAACTACAAAAAAACTGTCAAACAATTTTTTTCAGAAAGTAAATTTTTTTTAACAAAATCGTACAACAAGAGTTGCAAAAAGTAGCATCCAATTTTAAATGTTTATCGAAGTACACCATATAAACAATCAAAAAAATGAAAAACTAAAGCTTGGTCGGCTTTGGAACGTAATTAATTTCACCAATATTTACAAAACAAACGCTAAATTAGATGCACTGGAGCCTGGTACGATGAATGTTACCGTAATTTACAACTAACTGCACTTTCACACAAAAAAAAAAATTCAGCTTAACACATACCTACGTTTGGAAATGGCTCCATACTAAAAATTTTAACAATCTTCAAGTTTTCAGAAAATTTTTACACACAAAAAATACTACAGACTTTCATTTAACTAGGCACTTGCTATCAGTGAGCATGTATCGCTGGTACTGATGCATTTTTCATGGTATGTGACTAAGATAACGGCATATGACAGTTAGTTTATGATGAGTGTGATATTTAAGTACTCGAAAGTAAAACAAACGGACCCAGAGAGAGAATTTCAATTTTTGATTTATTGCCAACTTTTTGGATATTCTGCCCCACAGTGCGCCGTCTTGTCGGAAATAAACATCGCTCACATCCATATCTTCAACCTACGACCATAAAAATTCTCTGATCATAGTTTGATGACGTAATCTATTCATGGTAACAGCTACATCAAAAAATGATGCCAAAAAGTTGCAGAAAATAATACCACGTTGCGGATAGTCACCCATTGCTGGATTTTCTAAGCCTCAAATGTGTCAATTCTGCTTAGTACAAAGTCTTCAAAATGAAAATATTCCTCATCGCTCTAAATGATTTTTCGGCTGAATTCTTGATCAATTTCTTTCATTGATGGTTGGCTTCGACAAGGCATTTACATTTTGAGTAGTCCAGGTGGCAAAATATTGAACAATTCAAAATAAAACCATTTATTGGAAAGTCCTAAATTTATGTATTTTTGTTCAAATTAACACTGTGTTCGTCTGGTCGTTAGTTCCAGCAGAACTACATTGGTTCACCACTATCTGTTCCTTTAGATAATATATTCATCTGTATGAGTATAACATGCAACACCGAAAACTGGTTTTAGGAGGACGTACGAGTAGCTGTTATGACACATTTTGTTTAATAATAGCTCTTTTAAAATTTGAATCTATGCCATTTTTCTATTTACAAACGCAGGGTTCCATGGTTCCATTGTGAGTCTTTTTTAAATGAATGCAGTTTAATTTTACTCTTCTGACTGTATTGTCTGTTTTTCTGCTTTAGACCAGCTTAATGCATAAATTCCTCTTCTCGATCTCTTCTAGTTTACATATGCATGCATGTTTGTTTTTCACTAGTTTGCCTCTGAAAAAGATAAAAGAAATGGAAAATAGAAACGAAGATGCAATTAATTTATATCCCACGTGGTGCAGACGATTATTAAAAAAAAAAAAACAAGAAAGACAATTGGAAAATCCAAGTGGTTTCAATTGAAAAGCGTTCTTTTGAGTGAATTTCGGATGATTTACAGAAAATCCTCTACCATGCGTCATACACATTTTTAGCTAGCATTCTGACTACATTGCACATTTATCTTAAAACTATTGTGCGAACACAAGTTTACTCCCTCATGCGAACTAATTCGTACAGTTGTGAATTACGAGTATTTTGGCGCCTAAAGTTATGAACGAGCACACTTTTTCGAATTACCCACTTAAAATCGGCCAGACGGTCCTGGAAACATGCCCACTATTTTGTTTAATAGTTCTCCGTAGTAATTATCGACTAATCGAAAATAAATTACTTTGGAGAATGTTGTGATAAATCACTTTGGAAATCAGGAAAACATCGATGATCCAATAAATATTTTCTTTTAAATGATAAACATATCATGAATCGCCCACTATTTAGTCTCAATTTTATTTTCTGTCAAAAGTCAAAGTATTGTGAAGTATCTTTCAACTCAAATTGAGAGAACTAAACACTCAATTTGCTTCTAACTTGTTAATGGCCCAGAATACCCGGAACACGAAAGTTACGCGTAAATTAAAATTTCTGCAGAACACAGGACAGTTGACGGCTAAAAGATTTGCCCCGCGTAATAAACTAGCAGCAGTATGTATTGTACATCTGATGCGCTGCATGATTCAAAATAGGAAATTGGCATTCTAGCAGATTTGGCCAATGTTCTAGCGGTTAAGGTGGTGAAACAGTGCACTTCTAACCACAATGTTTTCTTCCCCGGTTTGTTCTATTTTTGTGTACGTGTTTTATAGAAAAAAAACCATATGCATTCGATATATAGATATATATGTATATACTCGTATATATTTTGTATTGTTAACTAAAAGAGGTCAATCTGTTGTCGAGATTATCAATTAAGTTTATTTAGACCAAGTGACAATATGACGAGATGGAAGCAAACTCTACTATGTCTGCTCATCCGTAGCGCGAGTTCAGGTGATTAAGTACACGGTGTTGGCTCTTTTAAGGGGAAAATTGGGAAACAATTTGGCAGCGTTATTGGCTTAGTACGAGTTTGTATGTTCTTTGCCGTCATGATATTCGTATCATGAGGTGTCATCGACGAGTGGGTATGTTAATTCTTCGCGACTGTTTATTTTATTCACCACATGTAATGCGCTGCCATGAATACAAATAATGTGATTAGTTTTATAAAAGTGCATAATGGGTTTATTTACGATTGTGAGGGCCCTCTCATTCGTATTTATGTATCTTTCATGCGTATATGTATAGATTTGCTTATCTCACGATTGCATGCGATGAATAATTTTGTTTCATTATGGTGATAGATAAACATTGCTTAAATATGTTCCGATATAATTGTTTGGGAATTTAGCAAGGTTTGTTCTTTGTCGTTACACGCGGAGACGACAGACATAAGGCGTTGTTGTATTCCAATTCAAGCAAGCCAGCAAGGACCGATTGTCATGCTTAGTGTTTTTGTGTCATTGAAAAGTCTATCGAAAATGATTACTATATATTAGTACGTATTGAGTCAATTAAATTTTGTTTTTTCAAGTAAACAAGTATCAAAGCATCGTAAGACAAATTTATAGTTAGATTTTTTAATGCCTCTTACGTATGTACGTATTTTGACGTATTCGGAGCTCGGCAAGTCATGATATTCAGGGTTATCTATAGCTTTTTTTTTGGAAACCCTTTTTCGATTATACCCAACGTTTTTCTAGAGGTTTTTTTTTATTGATACACAATTATTTTCCTTCGTCCTCTCCCCTTCAACCTCACTGGTGAATCGCGTCTCATTCGGACTTGCCTCCCAAACAAAAAAAAGTCATATCGATTGCTACTAAGTTTGATTTTATTGCGCTGTAGACTTTTTGGGTTGTTTCTTTAAATGCTACAAACGCCCTCGCTGTGTGCAAGCAAGAGTTATTATTTATTGGTTGCCACACCGTTTGCAATAGCATCAATGGAAACCCCTCCTAAAATCGTTTTATTACGCTTAAAGCTAAGAATAGAAAATCATTGCTATGTAATATGCACCTTACAACAATATTGATCTCTAGTAGCGAATCTGGAGTGGGAGATGCCTTAGTAAAGCACAAATTCCAATTCAACTTCAAAATATGGTCGATGATTGGAAACTTAATATCGTTTGACCGAACTTCAAGAAAGGCTGCTTGATCTACGATTCCTTTAACTGCAGAAACTATAAAACTATAAGTCTCCTCTACATCTCCTAAAAAATTGTATTTGTTTTACTGTGTGAGCGCATGAAGTTTTTGTCAGCAATCTGTTGAGTTCAGATCAGTATGACATTAGGACAGACGAGCCCATATTCCATTGAATCTTTAGATTGTGATTGCGATCACATGTAATCGATATTATGGCAGTGTATGGTAGACGCTAGCTATACAAGCAATATTTAGTTTCAGTATCCCTAACTAACTCGCGTGATTGTACAGGAAAACAACGGAGAATGCAGGCTGCTCCATTAATCCCGTTAAGGATCTAACTGAGATCTTCGATATCAAAACAGGATTCAGGTAAAGCAACGCACTGTCATACGATTTTTTAACATCATTCGTGTAAAAATTGTGCAAAACTCTTGAGAAACAATATTTAAAAAATCCATTGAATTTCTCGCATACACCGGCGATATGGATATAATCGGAAAAGCGCAGCGTGATTTCAGTAACGCATTCGTGTATATCGCTTCAGAAGCAGCAAAGATGAGGAAAACTAGTCAAGGAGGACAATCCAAAGTATATTCAGTCTACAAAAAGAGGTGTTGTAGAAAATACGTCACCTCAGATAGATATATCTTTGAGGTATTTTGGTACACAACCTAGGCTTCGCTATTTATTCTGACAACGAAATCATCTCTGATATCAAACGAAGAATAATTCTTGTCAATCGCTATTTCTATGTCCTAAGACGAAAAGTAGCCCAAAGTAGAGATAAGCAACGAAGTTCTCCTTTGAACAACTGAAGTGGTTTTATATAAGACCCTAATTATGCCAGTTGTAATATAAGCCGCAGAAGCTCATAGTTTTACTAGAATGGGAGAGCCTGCTCTTGTCTGATAAAATAGAAAAATTCTTCGAAGATTTAACGACATATTGTACGAGCAACATTGTCCTAGCCAGAATACTATAGTCTAAATAATAATTCACGCATGTAGATACAATTCAGCATCCGTAATTGGATACAGCTGATTTAAGATCAATCTGGACGGAGAGATTTGTTAGTTACTCGTAAGAATCAAGTAGGATTATAATAAAACGTAGAGACTTTAAAAATATAAAAGTTGTTTTTTTAGAGTAAGACGGCCAGCATTCTAACTGGCGGCTAATATTTAGTGAAGCATCTCCTGGTGCCCATGATTCTTTAAAATGATTTCATATTTTGTTGTTCTAGCAGAGAACAACTGACATTGAAAAAATCTGAGGACGCCGTTTGTCCTGATGCCTTCATTCCCTGGGATCCCATTTAAATCTAGAATCTAGACAAGCCTTAGTGAAAAGAACAACATTCGGCAATCCCTTTATTGCCTGAAAGTTCGACCTCAATAACATTCTTGCACTCGTTTGTTTATAAAAGTTGTCACATACATTTTGTAGATGCAGATGACTGCTAAGATTTACACTTAATTGTCACCAAACTGGAAGCAAAAATGCACAGCAACTTAAAACATATAATTGCATTTTTAACCTATCAGCCCCTTATCAGCGAGAAAGAAAAGGGAAGTAAATTAACAAATACAACAAATTTTAATTTTAAGAACAAATAAAAATAACAATATGTGAAATTCTCGATAAGGTGAAGTGTTTCCTCTTGGTAAACTAACTGATGAATAGTGTTTAAAAATTATTGTCTGTAGTTTTTGGAATTCGTTCAGTTCTTGGGGTACCCACTTATCGAGTTTCTTTACCTTTCCTATGAGAGAAAGGTGTCGAATTATTGTCATTGGGGGATACTCCCATGCTTTGTGCAATCTCCAGCACCGATTTCATTGGATCTCTTAAAACATCGTCGTCAACTAACGTTTCCGGCTTCCAACGTGGTTCATTTTCGAGTCTGAAATCTCTCGAACCGAACTTTCCAAACCAACATCGTATAGTGCATTCATTTACCGCTACATCCTCAAATGCGTCATTAATGTTGTTCCTTGCCAATGACGCATTATGTCCCATTTTAAATTCGTAGAGAGAGAAATTTCGAATTTGAACTGCCGACAGCATGGTAAATAATTCCCGGAAAAAAAACTAACGGTACTTGTAACGAACTTTAAAATTCTCACACGTCAAGCACACGTACCACTTTATTTTATAAAAAAAAGAAAATTTAACGTTCTGGAGAACTTCGTATTTCCGACTGAGCGAAGATCGAAAAAGCAAAAAATTTCATGTGCTACAACCCAATAGATACATGTGTCTAATGATAGGAGCACAACACCTATAATAACGCTGCAAAAAATGGAGCTTCTCAAAATCTCAAAAAACAATCTCGATCAGGTCTTTAACCCCATGAGTATTTTTTCATCACATTTTTTTTAAAAAAAAGTAAACATTTAGTAAAAGCTGATCAGAAGTTTCTTTCTCATCCGAAAGAGTAATTCACAAAAATGAAAAACCACGGAATCTACATATCTAATTGATTCTTTTTTACATCAAGCCAAGTCATTTAAATTAATACACGTAATATTATTTGCAAAAGTTTATTGGGATTTTGGTTAAGTAATTAACTAAATTAGAATAACTACAGCCAGAATGTTTATTTGTTCAACAGACTGTATTAGCCATTTACAATTAGGGAAATTGCAATTGTTGTTTCGCAGAATTGCTAGCCCAAAGCAAACACACTGCCAGCAACAGACACTCATCATCCGTCTGTTACTGAATTTCATTGTGAATTCTATTTGCAATCTGCGATTCACCCACTCACTTTAACGATGAAAATATCCGAGTACTGATAACGAGGTGTTATGTAAAAACAATTAACTATTTGACAGCGAATTGATTTATTAAATTAGTACCGTTGTAATTGTTTAAATCAGAAATATTCGTATATTGTTTTCGCTTAAAATTTCGTTGAGATTATTGCTATTTATTTGGTTGTAATTTTGTTGTTTTTGTTTTCTTTATTTTTGGCGCAGGTTCGCTTGGCAGCGGCTCAGCTGATGGCGCTTGCCATGCCGACGACCTCGACTGTTATAGTGGCACTATCCAGGATCGTCTGGGAATGGAGGCGATCCGCACATTGCATCGGCAGTTGGATGACGATGACAATGGCAACATTGATCTTAGTGAGTCAGATGATGTGAGTATAATTTTCGTTTTCTTTAATATTTCTTTCTTTTTTTAAAGTAGTGATACATTTAATGATCTTGAAAAGTGTCGCAAATTTCAAATTTGTGAAGGTGAGGTATTTGTCACGTTGTCGTTTCTATTTTTTTCGTAATTTTGCTTTCTTATAGGAAGTGAATTTTATTATGTTTAATGTGATTCTAAATTAATACATACATACATACTCGTATAGCTGATTTGATAGTAGGCCATAGCAATAGGGAACTAATGGAACCACAAAATTTATAAATTTTCGTGCTTACGAGTACTTTACTTTACTTTAAGCAACGCTCTACAGTACTGGGTCGTCTTGTACCAATCGCTTCTTCCGGTTACATCTACCAATTTGTCTGCGTCTGTCTGTCCGCGTTATTCAGACGAAGAATGCTGTATTTTCTTCTGCAACTTTCGCTAATGGTAACATGATCAAAAATAACTCTCCTCAAATGAACCAATGATGTTTTATGTGCTTTTGATAAAATCTGTGATTTCGCGTCAAACTGTATAGCTGGGACTATAAGCGACTTATGCGGTGATTTCTTCGTTGTTGGGGAGTGCTTTTTTGTATAAAGTAATATCTGTTATTGTTTAGTTCTGCTTCATTTCGCTGCTTGCAATATTTTGTTTTACTGACAAGTATAGTTTTGAGTTCGATAATTTTTTAAATTTTTCAAAAAAACTAAAGTCACGCTCAGACATTTAAAGGTCACGCAAAGGACGTTTACAGAAAATTTACAGACAATTTAGAGAGTACAATTATTTCGTAGGAAAACTGGTTTACGTATTTCAAAATTGCTCCTTTTTGTTCCTTAGTTGGTCCCCGTCAGAAATGAACAGAAAACAATTTATGGCATGGTTGGAGGTGCCGAGGTATCGATTAACTTCCGCTTCACTCAGTTATTGGCGTACTAACATGTATCATGCATGGGTATCGCATTGGTATTACAAAAATTTTGAACTAATAAAATTTAACTTCGTGCGACGAAAATCCCTTCTCTACATTTCCTTTGAGATTCTGGGACGTCTGGTAGACATCTATCTTCCATAACGGGCAATTAGCGCCAAATTATACTCCGCAGGGTAGTATTATCTTCCAACATGGTGTCTTATCTGTCATTTCCGCGTCTAAACGGTCTAACCCGTTAGTTATCGATGCTTATCCGGCTATTCAGATCTCCCACCATGGCGACGATTATAATATTTTTCGTTCTACATTAAGCACATTTCTTGTCTTATCTTGGATTGCATGTTGGCGATGGCCTTTTGCACAAGAAGCCATAAGATTCCCTTAGATATAGCGGTATGTCTACGAAAACGGTGTCCTACGTGTGTAACGTTGCGTTCATGGTGACCATGTCCCCAAGCGTAAATCTCAATATTTAATTGGATTTCAATAACTGACTTCAATTGCATAGTCAATAACTATTTCAAAACTGGCGACAACATGACAGGCTCTTTTTATATTATTAAACAAGGTTGTTCTACATAGTGTTATGCACAATATAATAATATCGCCTTATTATTAGAGCGCACTTAAGAGATTGTGAACATTCTTAGAATGTTTGTACACAGCGGTCAGAAGGAACAATTAGGAAGCGAAGCAAGAGAGATCCCGATTTAGATCGGTTTGGAATATTCATAGGTTGACTAGCAAATATTGGGCTCGGCAGAGCATTCCATAAGTGCGTTTTGCGCTTTTAAAAAGAATTAAGATATTTCAGAGTATGTCCGAAAGTGGACTTGAAGGTAATTTGATGAGAATTGGAAACGAGGTGGGTGTTTGGTGGAAATACGAGTAGCGATAGAGCAAGGCATAATGTGTCAATTGACTGTTCGCAGCATTTTTTAGTGACATCTAATGTGGATTCATTCAAACGTAAGCTGTCATTGACACTCAAACTGTCCAGAATGGAAAGTAGATAGATAGTAGATCTTAGTATTATGTATGGATATTGGCTCTCGCTTTAACAACAGGAAATAAAATTGTCTTTTAGAAGCATTAAATTCCACTTGATTGATGATTCTCAAACTAGTTGTGCTGTTATTGGCGCCTTTCCGATTTTATGAACCGGGCCAACAGTTTTTACTAACTTTGGAATATTTTAGAATTTTGTCTAGTTTGAATATGAATTGTTCTTAGATCTTCTCTATTGCACTGTTCTTGTAAGATCGTGAATTTTCTTCTCTGACCCTAAGAGCTTCTTGCGTTTGATACTCTTCATCCGATAGGTAATGAAGAATTCCAAGACTTCCATTCCATAGAGAATATTCGTTATAATCACATCAGCAGCGGTATCCACATCATTATCGAGGAAACATAAGTCTACACATGTGTTCCATGTATCAAAAATTAGCTAATATGGCACAGTGGCCATATCATATTGGCGTTGTTCTACCTGTGTCTCAGTGTGTCGAAACATCTGTACTCTTTTTGGTGTAAGCAAAGTACGAGTAGTTATCTGTTCTTTTTTAATGAACTTAACACTCAATTGGGTATGAACACACTTATAATGCCTCAGCATGTGTTAAGTTTTTTTGGAAAATGGGATAGAGAGAGAAAGAAAGGTGTACGGACTCAGTGGTTATTTCGTCCATGGGTGGCATCCAACATTTAATGGGGAGACTAAATTTTTAGTGCAAGTTGGTTTGTTGTTAATTTCTAGTAAACTCTTCCTCTTACTTGATTTTTGTTAACTGAAAAAAGACATTCTTTCGGGCGCGGTTGGGATTCGAACACCGAACCTTCTGATTTGGAAACCAGTTCAACACCGCTTGAGTCACGGCCACCCACATTCTTATCCTGCAAATATTGATTCCTAAATTCCCGAGGCCCTAAAATCTACCCCTAAAACTCAAACTTCACAGTTGTGAAGGGAAAATTCTAACATTGCTTCTCTGAATCTAATTGTTGGTAGTTTTATGTCTTTACAACAATATTAAACAGTGCACAAACGAAATTCGCTCACACCACCCGCTATCCGCGAGCTATTTGAAAACGAACATATTTAGCATGTATTAGTACTTTACTTTACCTTCCTTAAACTTACTTTACTCTTAGAAAATGCTTAAATTTTGCATTCAAGGACTTTTGCCTCTCTTGAAATATTTCAAATAATATGAAATATTTCTGAAATAAATACATATTCGTGATTTCTGAACCTTTGCAACAGGATAGTTTATTATAAAAAGTGATTAAATATCATGCGCTGTCAAAAATCGCCAAATTACGAGTAAGATTCGTTCCAGTAGAAACTCGGTGCTTCTGGCTGCAAAGCACTAAGAACAAAGTATGTATGTACAAATACGTATGTATAGTTAGGTAAGGCTTATTTTGGTCTGCCGTAATACAATCTCATAGACCCTCTCTCTAAATTTGTAATTGGCAGGTTCTAATTTTTTGTAACACTATTATTTGCCAGTTATAAGTGGAAGTTACCTCAAACTAAAACGATCGTCCGTTTTTTGTGGAATAATGATATTACGAGTATTAAGAACAATTCAATATTCATATTGTGTGTTTTTTTGTCTAACTACGAGTAAAATTTGTGTTGTCCGCTCTAGCATCTTTTTTTTTTTTCAAACAATTAAAAAACAAAAATTAAATGGATTTTCTAAAGAATTTGTCATACTTGATAACAATCGTGTGTGTTTTTCTAACTTATTTTACGTGTCATACTTGTTATTGGATAAAAAAAAATTAATTAATATTTAAGAAAAATATTATAAGCATTTGTTACGCGGCGTGGAGATGTTTTTTTTAACTCTTAGAGCAGTTAATTCTGATCATAGTATGTGTTACAATGAATAACTTGTTTAAATTAGATGCGGCGTATAAATCCGTTTTGAGATTTTGGATTAGCAAAAACAAATAACCCTCTCTTGGATTTTGTTTGCTCTCTTGAACCAGTATTTACACTTGTACCTCAGACCTGCCGAATAAGTGGCATAAATACTGTAGAAATCTGTAATCCCTCTGCGTAATTGTTAAATAAAGAGATAACCAAATCTAATTAGTATGGCACTAAAAGGAGAATATAAAACATTTTCGAAAACAGAAAAAAGAAAAACAAGGTGCGAGTGCGATTGTGGTGAATGTTAGTTTAAAATAATAAGCCACTGCTGACGCCATAGCAAATTTCCGCGTGTAAACAACGAAAACCCGAATTTCAATATTTTCACAAGAATGATACCAAATTGTGGATAAATAAATTTCATTGAAGATTGTATGCCTTTGTAAGTTGTGTGGTGGTTTTCTGCCTCCAGCATCAAAGCAAAACAATTTGCGATGTTGCAAATTCGAAGCGTAGGTTTCAATTTTATTTCGAACGATATTTAGAAAGTTTTTGAATTATTTACGAAATGCTACAATTAAAGGAGTGCAAGGTAATGGACCATGACGGCGAGCAAATAAGTTGAACGACTGCATGGTTAATAGAGAGAGATACTCATACTTGCCGCCGAGACTAAAATGAGGTGTGTGCATGGCATAGCATATCATAGCAGACAGCACGCTCTGATTTAAATGTGTTAATTTCATGACTTTGATTTGATTATACAATAAGAAAACTTCTAGCCGCGATTGCTTAAGGTCGTAATCTTATTTCGATAATTAAAACAAACGTGCAATGTGAAGGAGAGCTAATAAAGATTGTATGCGGACGTTATCAGAAGAAAAAAATAGAATTGATTCAGTAAAGTCATTTTGCAAACAAATTAAGTTTTAAATTAGATTGTTCTTTTTTTTTTTTGTATAGAGACATGGTGTTTGCGTTAAACAAGTGATTTTAGAGTGATTGAACTCGGTTTTTTTTATAATAAATCTCGCCGGATATTTAAAGCGAAGAGCTAACGTACTTATTTACTCAGAAACTATTTGAAGTAATATTCAATTTTCAACTCTCTGTAGCTCTTACTTTAGTTAAGGTGTGAATCAACTTACAACTCTTAGGACATACGAGGTTTGAACACACCTCAACACAAGTAAGGTGACTTTATATTTTAATAAAAATATATTTATTTATTCATCAATATTAAGGTTGTCGTCTTAAAAGTAATCCCCTCAGATATAATATACACTTGAGCCAACGATTTTTCCAATCCTCGAAGCACTTCTCATAAGCACTTTTTGGTATAGCCTTGAGCTCTTTTTTATTTCCTCAATCGTTGCAAATCTACGTCCTTTCATAGGTCTCTTCAGTTTTGGGAACAGGAAAAAGTCGCATGGTGCCAAATCCGTCACCAGTTATGACCCTTTTGAGCAAATCAGGGTCATCATTGACGTCATTCAAGAGCTGCTGAGCGATGCTCATGCGACGGTTTTTCTCATGCCCAAAACATCCGAAAAAATTGCATGACACGAGCCGACCGATATGCCAACATCCTCAGCAACTTCTCTTATGGTAATTCGATGATTATCCAAAACAATTTTTTTGACAGCTTCGACGTTATCATAATTTGTTGACGTGCTGGGGCGTCCAAAGCCAGGTTCGTCATTGCATCTTCTCGGCCATCTGGGAAGAGCTTGTACCACCTGCAAACATTTTTTTTACTTTGAGCAGACTCACCGTATGCCACTGTGAACATTTCAAGTGTTTTAGAGCACGTGATTTCATTTTTTACAAAAATTTGATGCAAATTCTTTGCTCCATTTTTTATAATAATTACCAAAATACGTCTAACCTTTCTATCTGTCAAAAACAAATTAAGTATGCTATATATTGTACCTGAACGTAACGAAAACGTTCTGCACTTACAAATACACCAATGACACAGCTCGCTGGGTTCTGTCAATTATATTAGTATGCATATGTCAGTTGGTGTGGCTAACGACTTTCAGAATTTTGTAATAAATGTTGTTGACAGTGCAGTTTCATATAGCTTGTCAGTAACAACTTTGGAGAGCAACTTTGTAGATCCCTAGATTGGATATTACTAAACTGTTCAGTTTATGTGGCCGGAATTGCTATGTATCATCTTACACCTTGAATGTTTTATTAATTCTTCACCTTCATACACGAGTAATGTTTCTTTGTGGCTCTACTACTATGTATTGTATATTCCCATCCTTATACCTATGCACCTATACATAATTCGATCGGACTTCAGGTCCTTGTCATCTTTTTTACAGAACTTATCTATGAACTCGATCTAAAATCTTTTTTTTCTTAGTGTGGGTCAATCGCGCTCAAACTAAAACTAAGGAAATAAACTTTAAGAAGAAGTACCTGGACTTTTTGTTATAATATAAAACTTAAAACTACACCTATAAACTACCTACAACTAAATCTTAATCTACTTAATCCTACTTAAATTATCAAATTGTGTATATATATAATCCCTTATTTTAGGGATAGTTACCCATCTCTGTTCTAATATATATATATTTTTTAAATTTTTTTTGTGTGATTTTTTTTTTTATTATTTTTTTTAAATTAATTTTTTTTTTTTTATTCTTAAAACTACCCTAATCTACGTAAAACTATGTAGGCCGACCACGGCTAATGAAATAGACAGACGACCGACTTTGCTTCACATGAAACTACCTATTACTTGAGAAATTCGACGACGAAGCATCCTCCCCTTTAACAAGCCACCAACATTGTTGGTCATGCCGAGCAACATCCCTCTTGTCGCGACTCCCTAAAGCCATACCGAACCGAAGACGCTCCGCACTGCCATGTGCGACGTCCGTAGTGTAGTTGAGTCGCCTGTCCGCAGCTGCACGAGCAACGTGGAAGATTGCCAATCTGTCCTGGATCAGATCTTTCATATCTAGGTAGAGGAACGCTTCTGGAGGAACAAAGCTGTCAAAGCGAACTCTCTCATGATACATACATCTAGTTAAGGTAGTAAGCCCCAGAGATCAGGTTGTTCGTTGAGGAGGTTCGCCCTATTGTATAAAACCTCATTAGGATAGAATTTTATGTACTCAGACTCTGGTGTTCTATATAAGCGAAGACAAGTCCGTAGACAAGCCGTCTCAAAATTCCGAATCTTTTCCAATAAACTAGCTCTTACGTTGAACCACACGGAACATCCAAATAAAAGCATAAGCTTGATAAGGTCCATATAGCAGATTACCTTTACCCTCACATCGAGCTGGCTGTTTTAAAACAGTCTCTTTGTAAGTGCAAGAGCACCTTTGGCTCCCAAGGTATCTGACTACATTTCGACAAGCAAGTGGCTGCCCGTGCTGCCCCACGATCGACAACTTTCGCCAATTCTTTCTGGTATCCCTAGAGGCCCCCAGACAAAGGCGTCCTAAACAGAATGGTTTCCGACTTCTGAAAGTTGATTTTAAACTTCCAGTCATCGCAATATCGTTTAATTTTATCGAAGTCACATTACAAGAGTATATTAATGACTTCCATCTTTGAACCGAACCTGTTCTGTACGCGATTAAGTCGTCTGCGTACGCTATGGCATGGTGAAGTGAACCTATCAGATCACTTGTGTTATTGTTGAATAAGATCAGCGAATTTATATACTTCTTGGAAAGCAGCTTCTATAGCCTCTACCTTCTCCTGCGGATCTTCGATCACAAAGAAGTTGTCATCATCAACGGCCTCATTTGGATCGATGCCTGTTGCTATAAATAAGTTCTCGTTGTCCATCGTTCGGGCGATTTTAAGACACGAAAGGTCGTGTTTACAACTCGAATGGTGTTGTTCCAATACAAACTTAGAGATGCGCTGTAATTTTCTTTTATTAATACTTGGAGGTTTTTGATCGACGACTTCAGCGTCATAATCTCCGCCATTACGACTGGAGGTGCGTCAGGCCCAGAAGCAGCGCGTATATGTATTTGTTCTATCCGCTTAGTCTGTTCCTGTATTTGACGCTAAAGCTGAGCCATCTGCCCCTGAATAGAGAGTAAGATAGCCAGCATGTCAGATACAGGTTCCGGTGCTCTAGGCGCTAGGGCCTGAGAAGCTACCTTTGCTTGTTGTACCGTATTTCCCCTACCTGCCGCCATTTGGGCGTAGGTAACGTGGGGAGTAACGGCTGGTGTTTGTGCCTGCTCGAGTGGACGTTTAACTTCCACTTTCTGCTGCCGAGCCAGATTTACTCTTTTGATGTATTGGAATTTAGGACAACCCCGGTAATTTGCGGTGTGTCCCGTGTTCTCACATAAAACACAAGAGAGTTGGCCTTTTTCCGACGTTCCGTCCTTAACCCCCTCAGCAGCATTGTTTACAGCTTGTCCCTCTTCTTCTCGGGGTGTAGGAGAAGAACTCCATCGTCGATTCCTTCAGTAAGTTTTTTATTTTATTAGAGCGCTCCACTGTATTACAGTGGATCACATGCCTATCTAAACTAAGTCTTTTAATGTAAAAATTATTGCCTATGGCCGTCTTACATAGTTCTATTGTTTCTTTCAACTCCATCTTAAATGTGTTGATTGGAGGTACCCGTTGCTTAGTTGATTTCTGTGGTTGTTGTTGATGTTGTTGCTTTTGTTGTAGCTGTTATTTATGCTTCTGCTGCTGTTTTTGCTGTTGTTGTTGCTGCTTTTGTATATTTTGTTGTTGTACCGAACTTTTCTGTGTGTTTCTGTGTGATTCCTGCTCCTTCTGTCTCCTCTCAACATGCTTGGCATTAATAGCCAGCACCTTTAGTTGCAGCTCTTTGATACTGCTATTCATTGTTTACATCTCTTCCTCTTCGTCGTCTGACTCCGAGGCGGCTAACGATGCGAAAGTATTACCACCTCCCATGTAGGGTCCTTCTCCACCGCCAGATACATATGGGAAATCGTCTTTGTCAATTTCTTGCCTATTTCGTTGTTGTGCTGCTGCCGTTGACGATGTTGTTGGCACCTCTTCCCTTCACTCTACCAGGCAGCTTTTCAGTAGACACTAAAAGGTAAGGGCGTTTCACAAGATTAGGAGTAGACCTCAAGCTTCCTCCTCCTCTTGGTGGTAATTTCTGGTTTCCCAGAATGAGAATGGGCCGACATAACGGCCTGGTCATTTGATGACATCAAGCCGGTCCCGCTATTTGAATAGCGGACCGCTCACTTTCACACATTGTCTGTCTGACTGTTCATTTTTTTATTATATTTATTTAATTTTAAAAATGAAAATAAAAAGCCCGTTATGTTTCGGGGATCGAACCCCCATCCTCTGCTTTATCGGCAGACACCACTACCACTGGGCCACCGAAGCACTTGCCCAAAATGTGTCTAATTGTTTTTTTTTATTAATTTCACTTTTAACTATTTCACTTTAGTACAAACCGAAACACGTTTGTTCTCCACGGGGATCTATGAACGACTTCAATCGCTGGAACCTGGTGAGGTTTTATTGTAACCGGTTTGTTTTTTTTTCGTGAAACGTCTCTATTTTACTTAGGGGATGCATGCAGAATCTTTGACAAACAAATACTTTTTTTTTGAGAACTAAGGTACAAGTATGTAAGAAGCATTAAAAGTGTCGTTTAATAATTAGGTTATGGCTATGACAATACTAAAATTTTGTAGTTGGAGTTCTTTTCGCATTCCTCAGACTACAAAATGATTTCTCGTCCTCTTTATGGTACGTATTTTGTTTTTGTAAATTAGATATACTTTTCGTGACGAACAACTTTTCAGTTTATATTGTCACAATTGAGTTTATCCACCAAACTTTGTCTAAAATATGAGAAAATAATATAAAAAAATGTGTCGGCTCAAATCATAAAACAAGTTTAACGACTGGATAATAAAAACGAAAAGAATATTTACATAAATAAGGCGTTTTTATGAAATATCAATATATTTTAACTTTTCTTTATTTCTCATTTTTCATTTATATTGTACTTTACCCATTAATATATTTTTTTAATTACAGTTCCTGAGAGAAGAGCTAAAATACGATTCCGGATACGAGAAGCGTCAGAAAGCATTTCATTTTAATGATGACATGCATATTTCAGTCAAGGAACTATGGGAAGCGTGGCTAAGATCGGAGGTAGATTTTAATATTTTTATTTTATTTTATTATAATCCTTAAGATTTATTAATTTTTTATTTGTTTTTATTGTAGGTGCATAACTGGACAATAGAGCAGACCACTGATTGGTTAGCTCAATCTGTACAGTTGCCACAGTATGTGGAATTATTTAAATTACATAAAGTCACTGGCGCTGCATTGCCAAGGTACGTTATTTGTTTTTTAATATGTTCAAGTATTTTCAGAGACAAAGTCCAAACTTGGGTCTTTAGAAAATTTTGAGGATAGTTAGGTTGATCGTAACATATTGGTGTGATCGATAATCTAAAATACTTTAGCCGTTATTTCGCTTAAAAACATTAAACAACAGAAAAATCTATCTATTTATTTATTGGTAAATGTACAATACATTCAAATAACATAGTTTAACGTCAATGTCTCGCGATTGCCCTGAACAAAATTAAAATAAAAACAAACATTGCTTATGGCACTCGTTTACGTATACAAACATTCATCGGAAACTCCACCCTTCTTTAAAACCAGAGACATACATATACGTTATACCATATGAAATATCCGATTCTACAGTAAAAATTTAACAGCCAATATTTTCTTTACCTTTCCTAAGAAAAGGTGCCGACTTGTTGTCATTGGGGATACTCCCACGCTTTGTGCAATCTTCCGCAGCGATTTCGTTGTGTCCGCCTCCACCGTTGCGCTCTAAAACATCGTCGTCAACTAACGTTTCCGGCTTATCACATAGTTAATTTTCGAGGCTGAAATCTCCCGAACGGAACTTTCCAAATCAACGTCGTACAGTGCGTTCGTTTACCCCTAGATCTTCAAATGCGCCATTAATGTTTTTCATTGCCAATGACGAATTATGTCCCATTTTAAATTCGTAAAGGAATAGGGTTCGAATTTAAACTGCCGACAGCATGGTAAATAATTCGCAGGGAAAAAATAACGGTACTTGTAACGAACTCTAAAATTCTCACACGTCAAGCACACGTAACACTTTATTTTATAAAAAAAGAAAATTTAACGTTCTGGCACAGATGTTCACTCGAGAACTTCTTATTTCAGATTGAGCGACAATCAGACATTTCATGTGGTATAGGGTTTTCCAATAAGGACTTGACAACTTTTTTTTTTTGAATAAAACGCAAACCTTTGAGATATTTCAAAAACTTTATTATCGGCTTGAAGTACAATCAAAACATTTATGAATGGAACTCGGTCGATTCGTTGGACCCAATTTTCAACGACTCGGGCACACACTCGTCGGCGTGTTGGCATAAACCAATGACTTAACGTAGCCCCACAGAAAATAGTCAAGCGGCGTTATCGAGGCGGCCAATCGACTGGCCCATTTCTTGAGATAGCACGCTCACCATATTTGCTCTTCAATTAATCGATTGTAGCGTGTGCTGTGTGACTTGTGGCACCATCCCGTTGAAACCACATTCGGGCCAAAAATAATCAGTGATCATGGCGCGATAACGCTGACCATTCACAGTAACGTGACGATCGTTATCGTCGACGAAAAAATAAAGGCTCAATAACGCCGCCCGCATGTAAACCGCACCAAACAGTTATTTTTTGTGGATGAAGTGGTGATTCATGAAGCACATGTGGATTTTCACCCGACCAATAACGCATATTTTGCTTATTGACGAACCCATTGAACCAAAAATGAGCTTCATCACTGAAGGTGATTTTGCGATGAAATTCATCATTTTGGTGCATTTTGGTGAACGTACGTTGCTTCAATTGGTCCATCGGCTTCAATTCTTGAGTCAGCTTGATCTTGTATGGGTGTAAACCAAGATCCTTACGCAAAATACGCCATAACGTGGTCTCAACAATGCCCAATTCTTGAGAACGCCGTGGAATTGACTGATTTGGATCGTTTGCTACGGACATCTGAACGGCAGCGATATTTTCGACATTTCGACC
Organism: Volucella bombylans; assembly: GCA_949129095.1. Lineage (NCBI taxonomy): Eukaryota > Metazoa > Arthropoda > Insecta > Diptera > Syrphidae > Volucella > Volucella bombylans. The sequence goes on from OX422143.1 coordinate 158,967,273, forward strand.
AACCCGTGGTCTCACTGACATGGCAACATCACACAACGAATATGTAGTTGAAAATGTTGAGTTTACTGAATAAATTGACAGTGATATTTTGATGATTAGTGAAAGAGTGCGTTCACAAATTAAATTCAAAGTTGTCAAGTCCCTATTGGAAAACCCTTTACAACCCAATATTTGTAAATATAGAAAATATTCATACGATCCACTTTGTACTAAATAAAGCGCCAAAAAGATTTTTATTGATCCTAAAGAGGGTAATAAAATCTTTTTTTTTTTGTTATCAGTCTTGGCATGGATTTGATGCTATCCTTTTTTTATTCGATAAATGTTAAACAAATTTTGACAAACAGATGTTTTTTTTTTTTTAAAGAATGTTGGGTATAATCTGACATCGTTTCTGCAGAATAAATAAATAAATAAATTTTATAATACTTATTGCTTGTCCGAAACACTTTTGGCACCTGACTCTATATCAGAAGTTGTTTTTAATTTTCTAGCAAGACATAAAACATTAAATCTGTTTATTTGCGTTATTTTTTTATTGAAGATGTCAATCTTATGGTGTTCCTATTTTATTAAACTTAAAACTGAATGTGTAAAACTAAATTGCCATTTGTCTACATATTAAGTGGTCTTTGGTCTTTCTATTGCTTCTTATCTGTACCAGCACAAAACCGTATTTCTGAGAACACAAATTATAAATTAATTAAGCTTTTAATAGTCAGCAGCATATTTTAAACTTTCCACTTTTTCTGACACAAAATACACAAATATGCATACCAGTATATACGTCTCGGGTACTTTGTATGCAACATTAGTTTTACTGATCAGTAGTTGTTACAATTCCACGTGCCGCATTTGCCTGTATACAGTGGAACTAGAAAGCATACTCTCCACTGATTAGGCATCCGGTCCTTCTCATAATTTTATTAAACAAAATCAGGATCCATTTAAATCCAAATTCCAATTGTCGCCTATACTTCGATGGGTATGTGATTCGACCGGACTGCACGACCCCGGTTCATTCTTTTTACCGCTCCGCTAACTTCGGCATCCTTAAAATCAGACGTGCCTCTTCGTCCGCGACAGGCCGAGGAATGATATAGCTCGGGAATTCTTTGTAAGTAATGCGTTAAAGTACTCGAGGTCCATTTCAAATTTCATTGTTTCCTGTTAGCAGATGTCCCCGCTTGTCTTTAATATATTTCAATATATTGAATCTCTTTTTCTTCATTGTGCTGCAATTTTAAAAATATAAGCTATGATATAAGTTTATCCATGTTTCATTGTTGGTTTCATTGTTCGCCATTTGCCGTATGGAAACCCACCCCTTGTTTTAGGATCATATATTCCAAAGGATGTTACGACATCCCTTAAGATCCATCAATTATAGCCAACACGAATGTTCGAAACGCCCTTGATGACAATGACAATAACAGAATCTTTCTCTCTTTCTCTTTAATAAAATAAATATTCCTCAACTATCTTATACAACTTTTATGCGTAATACATAAAGTATATTCAAGAAAATGAAGGTTTGAAAAGGGTTTAAGATATAGCAAAAAAATGTGCATGTACGCTTTATACTATACGGAGAGAAAGTTACTCAATAAGAAGCAAGCCGAGTCTACGTTTTGTCTACTAAGCTAAACATAATCTCTATACGTCCCAAAAAGTTCGCAAATTAGAAAAAGTATGAATGCTTTATGCTGTAAATTGAGTTGGGTCAAGCGGACTTTTTGTCTGCTAAGATAAATTTAGTGTGTATGCCCCCCAGTAAATCCACAAATTGAAACAATCTAAATTGAAGCAGCTCTAAGGTGGCTTGAGTTGGGAAATCAGACGATATAACATACAAGAACTGAATTCCTCAAGCAGATGGTTGCTAATTTAGTGAGTATCTTTCGTCAGCGCATTTGCAAATATATACGAAAACTAAATCCTGACAAACACAAGGGTATCAAGTTCTTATAGACTTGCTTAACATAGCTCTTAAGACCGTGTCTACAATAGCACCTAAATAAAAAAAGTGATTCAGAAATCAGTCATCATTAATGTCCTGAAAATGCAGAAAGTTGCATATATTAAGGTCAATTTATATTAATTATAGCTAAATCTCACAGATGAATATCAGAATGTTTTCAAACAATCTTTCACTCTAAAATTCAATTTGTATATGTACAAAGAGACAATACTAAAAATAGTAATATTTCACGTTGATCTCATCTAAACTGGTAAAAACCGAACTAAACAATTGTACAAAATGCCCATACTTTATCTCAAACTGAAGCTACTATCATCTACCCCATTAGTACCCAATTATATTTTCAAACATTAAAAAGCCAACTACCTGTTGTGTGTCTAGAGAGCATATTGAAAAGTAAAAAACTTAAAAAATATTTTTTGTTGTTATTGTCTATCAATAACAATAATTTGACTTTTCGATTTTCCTTCTCTACATCATTCGCGAGAATTTTTCACATTGTTCATCAGGTTCTATCGTTTTCTCTCACAACTCTGAGAGAAGTAGCATATAAAATCGGTTTCAACTAAAAATCCACGAAAACCTACTTACATAGATAGAACTCGTCTACGAATAACAGGTACATCATATACGCTGGTATTCTACAACAACAACTCAGTTATAGGTGTGTAATTCGGATTAACTGGCTTATTCACATTTACAGTTGACAATGTATACCAGTACCAACATCACCTTCAGTACTTAATTGCCGCTCATTTGATCATCTCATTTCAGATTGGCAGTAAATAACATGCACTATGTGGGTAACGTGCTAGGGATTAAAGATCCAATTCACAAACAAAAGATTGCACTTAAAGCGATGGATGTAGTATTATTTGGTCCACCAAGAGGTGAGTTGAAAACCTATACTACCGTTGAGATCATTTTCATATGATCATCTTTATATTTGTCTTAATTTTCTTTTTTTAGAAACTGGAACTAGATGGAAGGACTACATATTGGTAACGTTATTGCTTAGTGCGATCATTGGATGCTGGTATGCGTATCAACAGAATAAGAATGCGAAAAAACACCTCCGGCGAATGGCTCAAGACATGGAGGGCCTTCAGCGAGCCGAACAAAGTCTACAGGAAATGCAAAAAGTGAGTACACACTATGAGAAAATTATGTCGTGCTTGGCTTCATGTGATCGCAATTACAGAATGAATGTTTCCGGGTGGGTATTTCATTTTAAACAACAATTGAAACAGATTTTCGTTGTTACTAAATACAACAACGTCCTATTTGATTTCGAGTATACCAAAGTGTTAAATAAGGCAGTGTGATTGTCGAAAATTTAATTAATGTCGTCAAAATTCGCCAAAACGGGAAAGAGTCGTAGTTCTGAATATGTTTGGTCATTGTTCCGCGAACTAATAGCCTCTGATTGGTGTTATTAGTTTGAAGCTGAGAGGAAAAAGATTGATTGTGCTACAGCAATAATAATTATAATCAGCGATTCACTTGCCTCAGAATCACAAATAATCACTACCGGTGGAGAGAGACAGTCGATGGAGCGTAACACAAACATCAGCCAAGCGCGCAAATATTTAATTTGACTTCGTTTAATCGAAACCTTTTGAGCCGGGGGTTTTTGTGTGTGCGATGATGGTTGTGTGAGGAAACTTAAAGAAGTGATTGCGAATGTCACGAGCTTTTACTGGAATTCTTAGTTGTTATCAGTACAATAGTCAATGTTGTCTTTTTTTTTCTGATCTCTTGCAACACGATCAAGCGGATGTTTCTGGTCAACTCTTACCGCTTTGTGCAAGTTCTTTCCAGTGTGGATCTGTTTAATTTCTTTATTGCATATTGATTAATAGTAGTTTGAATGACCTTGTTTATGCTTTTCTTAACTAAAAATGTTGCTCACCATCTATTTTTAATAATTGAAAAATGAACTTTGATTCAAGACTATTAAAACTTGTGTTAACGCAGTTCTGGCAACAAAAAATATACCTAATCTTAAGATTGACCACTTAAATGTGATGTATGTATATACGCTATGACTTAAAATATTGAAGTATGATAATTGATGCAGAAGAATTTAATGTGAAACCTCACCAGTGCGGTGATCTTTAATGCCATTATGGATCATAAATGCAAAAGAACTGCTATTTACTATATATACAGCAATTTCGGATACCCAACGGCCAAGCATCGTTCTGTTGATCCCTGTGCCCATTTTTCACTCATCGGCATTTGATATGTTTTACATAAAAAATATCAGGTTGTTCTAGAGGAACCATTGTTGGTTTGCCAAACTTCGCGACCCAGATCGACTAAATAGTTTAATAAATTCTATGTGAATATCAATGTGATATGATTGTGTCTACATCTAAAGGATGTTTTCCGTTTTATCACGCTGAGAGCGGACACTTATATCAAAGCTCAATAGATAAGAGTTGATGGTATCAGGGCACTATACCATCCATCTTTCGTCAGATATGTACTACGGAAATTAGGGACCCTTGCAGGATTTTCTGATCATGTGTTGCGTGCAAACATTTTAAGGGTATAGTAACTCCTTGAAAAATGGCTCTCAAATATTTATCATGGGAACAAATAAAAATATTTAGTACTAACTAACTGCGCATGAAGTTCTCTGATCTTTTGCATATACGAGTACATACGTAATGAGAGATCTCTGAGGAAATTTGGTATCAGGTCCTACATGCATCTACGAATGCCTAGGAGGTGTTGCTTTTACGAAGTCAAGGTGCATTTGATTGGGAATGTTAATTTATAATCCGATTAAACAATGCATATATGTACTTACTTAAATAGCACTACAATTTGGGTAGACCTGGACGTCAAGCAATAGAACATTTCAGTTAACGCGATCTTTTTCCAACCGCTTTCAATTTTAACATACAATGCAAGATGGTTAAACTCCTCCACTAATTGTGCGCGGCCCCTAAGACGAGGTTTCCTACTACTGCGTTGTTTCTCTAAGTAGGAATCGAAGAATATTTGGATCCGTCCATCAATATTCATGCGCTCTAAATTTGTTAGTTTAGGTAAAATGCGGATTGCTAAAATGCACTCGCTTGGAAAATTTTCCAAATTAAATTTGTGAAAAACTATTGGTTCAGAGTACTGTTTGCATGTCGATGAGAATTACCAAAAATTTTGCTTTCGATTCTGATCACTTTTGTCATTTCTTTTTGTTCAGCATTTGTATTGTTAATGCATCAAATAATTATGTGGCTGCGCCCGAAACTTCTATTCAATGGAATCGAACGTTTTCTTTTTTTTTTACACAAATTATCCAAATGCCTTGGGTTTAAAATGAGTTACCGACGTTGTACCTAATTAAGATTTATCACCCTGCAATTCATATATTTTTAAACTATCTTCTCGTCATAAACAAATGTTTTTTTTTTTATAACCATGAGTAAGTTAATTTAATTATTAAAAATTTGTTGTAGGAACTCGAGCGGGCTCGAATGGAACAAGAGAATGTCGCCACCGAGAAAATGGATCTCGAACGGCGTCTTAAAGAAGCACCATCTCTTACTTCTTCCAGTTCGGATTTAGAAGTTCAACAATTAAAAAAAGAAATCGAAATGCTTCGTACTGAGTTATCACGTGCTGAAATCGAACTTGTCGACAACTGTTGGTCACCACCACCACAGTTGCAATCATGGCTACAATATACCTACGAATTGGAATCTAAAAATCATCTCAAAAAACGAGTGTCAGCCGAAAAGCAATTACAAACCGCACGTGAAGCGTGTGAAAAATTACGTAAAAAACGATCAAGTTTAGTTGGTGCATTTGTATCAACTCATGGTAAAAGTATTGATGATGTGGATCGGTCCATAGTCGAAGCACGCAACTCTCTGGGTGAGGTGACAAACGAACTACAGGAGCGTCTACATCGTTGGAAACAAATTGAAACATGTTTAGGTTTTAATATAGTTAATAATAATGGAATTACTTATTTAGAGAATGTACTTTATGGTAGAAATGGGACAGGTAAAAATTCCAGAGGTAAGTTCAATTTTGTAGTATTACTGTGGTTGGTTTCTGAGCGCTTTTCTTTCTCTGCTTTTATTTTCTTAGGACGAATGACAAGTAGCACAGACGATCTTGATGATGAATCTGTACAAGGTAAGACATTTGAGACTTTTTCCCTTCTCTCATCGGAGTGATCATCACATGTTCCGAATCCGAAAGCATATACATCCTGTTCTTCTTAATTTTAATGTTTTACCTACGTTATAATAATTTTTTTTTTGATTTTCTTTTTACATACAATTTTTTTGTTTCTGATGAATCTACACATTTTATATTACAAACAAAATTCCCTAAAAAAAAAAAAAAAAAGTTTATATAAGAGGATGCTAATTCAAAATTATTCTATATAAAATAAATTTTTTATTTTTTTTATTTTTGTATTTTAAATTTATAAGACAGATTAATTTTTTTTGTCTTTTGTTTTACTAAATTGCTGTTAGTTTTGATTTTATAAAATTTAATATGGAAGTGTAAATGTAATAGTAGGATGGTAGACTATTGATGATTAAGTACTTACTTTGCTTTAGGCAGCTCTCATGTAAAAACTGGTGCACTATTTTTTGTATTCTTTAACGCTTTGGTTTTTTATTTGCGGGTAGTAAATTATAAATATAAATGTAATACTAATTTGTGCCGAAAGTAGTTTGGTTCTTGATTCTTTAATCATTTGAGTTTGAGTTTGGGTGTGCTCCTTGCATAACAAAAAAAAACCAAGAACAAATTGACAAAATCACCCTCGAAAGAAGATTTATTAGCTTAAGTCTTACAAGTTTTATTAAGAAGTTTTCAACTTTCTATTCAAATATAAATCAAATGGTAGCTAAAGATGTTCTTATTTAGGAAAAAAATCCATTTGTGCTTCGTATAATTTGCTAAATGATAAGTTTAAAACATTTTTTGTTTCTACTTTTACAGCTGGTTTTTGGGATATGTATATACATACAAGTAGTTAATTTATACTACATACTTTTAGATTCAATAAATAGTGCATTTATAAATAATTAATATACTTTTTTAATAATAACAATTTTACAAAATGCTTACTATTACATAATTAGTTGTAAATAATTTTACAGCTCTTGTGATTACTATATAATATATATTTAAAAACAAAATTAATTAGTCGTAAGTTGTTAATCCTTTCCGGTGTAATAAAGCTTGGATTAGTTAAGAGTAAAGAAATAAAGAATTTTGTGTTTTTTAGATATTACTGGCAAAAATGCATTAATGATGTAGTTTGTTTCGCATTTGTTCTTACTTTTTTGTTTGCTGATCGAATAAATGAGAATGGAGTTCTATTGTACTATTCTATTGGTTTCAAGGAATACCACGCGGATTTTTGTAGGTTATTTTAAACTTTTATTCGTTATCTACGCAATTTACAATAATTTGGTTGGAAAAAAGTATCGGGCTTTTTGTAGTAAAAATTGGTAGAAAAAATTCTCCCATTTTTCAGTTAGAAGTATTATTCCATCAGTGTAGAACTTCTATGGTTTCTTATTGAAAAACTGAGTCACGTTCAAAGCCTATTAAGATAGTGTTGGCAGAAAACGGAACAAATGATAATATGACGATACCATTTCAGGACTATTAGTATCTAGTTTCCAGCGAAGGTCTCTAAATTTTTGCCGAGTTATCAAAGATGTGTGTGATCTAGGGTTGTGATGGTGAAACACAACAACTTTCATGTTGATCAATTCTGCCCTCTTTTTGCCAATTTAAGTCGAGCTTCTTTTTGTAACCGGCACGTTCCAAATGGCTTTAAGCTGTTTTGTGGTCGATCTTAAGTTCTAAGGGAATGTCTTGACTGGTAGTGTGCCGGTATTGCTCAACTCTTGCCATGACTTCATTGTAGTAAAATTGTAAAATATACTGAATTTTTTCAGAGATTTCAATCATTTTTGCATTCAAATAAATTTGCATACAATGCGCCAATCCCAATAAAATTGATCATCGGGAGTCAATTGCTCTGCCAAACAAGCAAAAAAAGGATAAGATATACTATCATAGGTGCTATTAACCGTTCTAAAGTTATGATATTGCAAAGTTAAGTAAACAAAAAAAAGGGATACTTTTTCTCAACCATAATGTTGCTTTCGATCATCTAGTATACTTTATTCCTTAGTTTCTGGCATAATGCGCGATAGAAAGAAAACTTCTCTCATTTACTTGTTTATATTGTGTCTTGTATCTAACACAGCTCTAAGTTATTTTTTTATCTGGATTCTAAGAGATACATATGTATGTAATCTAATACGTTTTTTTTTTCGGTTTAGAGTCTTTGTGCTGTAATTTTTTGATAAAATTTGGTCTGCTCCTTTTTCTTATATTCTTTATAAAAGTTTTAGCAGTATTTATATGTATCAGGATGTATTTGAAATTATGATTCGCCTATAGAGCTTAAGAAGATTTGTCTATGAGAATTATGATCTTGAGTTTATCAGCGAATGTGCTTGTCGTTCATCGAACATTGTGACAAGTTTTCTTCGAATATTTCTCAAGCTCTTCCTTGTTTTCATTTCGCATTTTCTTTTTTTTTTAACACTGTCGTCTTTGAATAGTTTTCCTTCGTTTATATTATAAAGCCAATAATAAATAAAAAAAATAGCAAATACAAATTACAGAATACTTTACGAAATTTAAATGTTTTTTTTTTTTTTAATAGCATTTTGAACCCGAAATAATAGGCATAAATTTAAAAAAATTATTGTAAATAGTCATATAGCTATATTGCACCGGAAACGGCTTATTTTTACAGATTATTATTTTCTCTTTAAAATTTCAACAACGAATAACTTTAGAACATTATTAGAATTAATATAGCACTGACTGTACTGACTGCAATATTATATCAACATTTCGCATTTTACTTTTGGTGACTTCTGATTTTATTTTAAATCACTTAAAGAAATACAGATACCTTTCTGTAAATAAAACCCTTCTCACTTTGTTCACTCTCCACAATAAATTAAAATTCCAACTCATTCTACAAAATTCGTTGATGCATTACTTGCCAGTAGAAGTTAATTTCTCTTTCAACTATTTCTGAAATGCAAATATATAACTACACAAGTATTTTATTATATTTATTTTCAAAATACAGTTGAACATTTAACGTGGGTTTTAGAAAAATAAAGTCCTCTGTAGTTCCTCCTCCTGTTTTCCCTTTGTTCTTATATCCCATATCCAATCACTAACTTCTCTAAATGTTCGTATTTGATATTTGTCTTTTTCTTTTATGGTTTCCCCCCTTTTTAATTGCTAACCCAAAAATATCTGTAGCATTTTATCTAAAGAAATGAATAAAAATAAAGAACGAAATCTCAGCTATTGGTGATTTTTTTTTTCAAAAGGATTCTCACCGGAACGGGTTAAATTTTTCTGAAAAACAAAACGTTAAAAAAAATAAAAATCAGTATATATACGTAAGAGACAGCTATAATTTAGCTCTGCCTAAAAACAAAAAAAAAGCAATTTACTATTGTTAATTTTAAATTAACAAAGAACCAATTTTAAAAATTAAAACAAACTGTACCATTGTTACAAACAAAAAATAAAAAAATATATATATCTACAATAAAAAAAAATATTTTCTTCCATACTCGCTAACCAAAAGTATTTTTATTTTATTTTTAAATTTTCTTAGATTTTTTCTAAGATGGATTTTTTTACAATAAAAAAAAAAGAAAAGAAAATATATTTTTTAATCAGAAAATAAAAACGTAGTAAAGAAAACAGTAGTAGAGAACAAAAGTAGCCTATAAACCTATTAGAAATGATTAAAATAAAATTGTGTAAAATGTGCAGATATTTTAAGGTAAGACCGATATTTTTTAATTTGTTTAATCTCCTACCAAACTAACCGAAATTGTTTGATGGTGAATTCACGTAACGTTGTTCATTGATTAACAAATCACTTTTATTTTCTATTATAGAAGGGCGACAGGGATGTAATTCTTTTTTTTTTTTTTTTTTTTTTGTGCAATCAAAAATAACAAGAGCCTTTTTATGCAAGCTTATAAATAATAAAGTGTTTACCCCTAAATAGCATTGCGAGTTGTATAACAATGTTCAATGTTCCTAAGGTCGCAATTAACGGTTCTAAATAGATAACTTTTACAGTTTGAAGTAATAAGATTTTAATTGAGTTTATTTAAAATGGGAATGGAAATCTTTCATGCGATTCTTGAAAAGTTTGGACTTGTATCAAATTTCTATTTTGAAACATCTTTCAACATTTTGGTGGATATATAAAACTAAGGCCAAACCTTTGTCATCAATTTTATAAAAATAGCATATTGGTTGTCTCAATCAACTTGTTTTGCTAGTCAATTATAATGCACGGTTGTGCACGGATTGTCGGATTTTTTCATAAAGTATTACTAAATGTCACAAGTCGGTTGAACAATGGCTGCTTGTTTTGTATGCAACATGCAACATGTCTGGCTATATAAAATTAAAAAAAAAACACCTCATAATACGTCATTGTCAGTAATAGATGCCATTATATCATTTATCTGAAGTTTTTCCGTTTGTTGGCGTTCAGAAATACCTATGTTTCTGAAACACCGAGCCAAAAAATCTTTTAAGTTCTTCATCCCTTATCCTTCTTATACCTTTTAGTTGTAAGAAATATTTGCGATTTGTTAATTCTAGACTCTATCTCATCGGCTAAGTTTAGCTCCAGATCTCCCCAGTGATGATGGCATATCAGAATCTGATCTTATCGTTTAATTTTGTCTTTTGAATACTTTTTGTATTTTGGGTAATTTATGAGGCCCAGGGAACCCATTCAAATTTTCTCTTTTTTTTTTTTTAAATCTCTTTTTGTGTTTAAAAAACACCCAACTGCAGACGATAAAACAGCGAAACTATAGTAAATAAGGTTTCTTGATTTCAAAATTTGAAGAGGTTGGCGAGAACAAGATATAAATGTTTGAAAACATGATTCGTTTTATTTTTATTTTCAATTTGCTGCAAAATCAAAGCAATCAATGTGAGGATAATTTCCTCTTTTCTCAAACAAATTATTATTTAACGACCCGATAGCATTGAAGAGTGGTATTTTATTTTCCCTCTACATATATACATATATAAAGGAATAATCCTTGTGAAATTTCTAAAATGTCACAACTTACCTACATAGTTGCCGAACCATATTGAGTCTCTGTCTAATACACTGCAGCCCACCATCTGTTCTGTTCTGAATGTTTGATTTTTCAAACAAAGAGCGGTCATTACTGTACAACATTTTGTTTCATTATCTGTCAAAATATCATTTCATTCATTTTCATTCAAATTTCTCCCAATAGTTTCCCATATTTCGGCATTTAAAATGTTCTTGTAGTATTTACGCACAAATTCAATTAATATTTCCATTGTTTCACAAAAAGAACCAACATCAACCCCGCGTTGAAATGAAGAATTTGTATTTCAACACATCACCGCGTATCAACGCTTCGGTGAATTCACCGCGACAATGGAAACCATTCTGTGTGACAATTTCTATGGTTTCAATGGATTACAAAGCGACATTAAAACGCGCTCTATCTGACGGAGCTTTAAGCTCGCTATCAGTCACGTTGTGAATAAATTTCGTACCATATACACTTTACATGACGCAAAGCCAACAATACGCCAATGTAGGGTGAATACAGAAGAAACTGTACCCGCTGCCAGTAAGAGCGTATTGGATCCGGGAGTTCGAGGATTGGGCTCTTGAGCAGCTTGAAGTTAAACCTTATCTTTATCGAAAAGTCATGTTTAGTAGTAACGAGGCTCATTTGTGATTCAACAGGTTTGGGAACAAGCAAAATTCAACTTCACGCTGGTGGTACACTTAGATAATGATTATTTGTTCGAAAATATGGACGACATTGATCCCAACGATATCTAGATATGTTGTTACAGCAGGATGGGGCTACGTGCCATACTGCTCATGAAACCATTGACTTACTGAGGATTCCATTCAACGTCAATATTATATTGTGAAATGGACCAGTGAATTGGCCACTGTGATCGTGTGATTTGACGCCACACGATTATTTCTTTTTTGATTATAAGCAATCGTTTGATACATACTTCTTATTAAATGATTGATTTTTGCTATAAACTCAATTACTGTTGTTATCTTTAGAAAAAAAATGATATAAAGCTCTTACAAAAAAAAAAAAACCTTTTATTCTATTATGTCCGCGGTTTTGTCATCTTCTCAATTCGTGCTTCTCGCAAAAAGACCATATATCCAAGGAAGATTAGGCCTGTTTGTTTTTTTTTAGAACGTCGTTTGCTTTGAATTCAACTGTAAATTCCTTACAAACTTACACACGCCTGTGTTCAATAATTCAATCGGTAAATGTTTGATTTTTTAAAGCAGGTATAGTATTACTTCAAAATCTAAATAATTGAAGGTTTGTGAATTATTTAGATAAGGGTAAACTACTTCTACTGAATTATGAGCTCAGACCGCGAACAAACAGGTGTCAATTTATGTTTTTTTTTTTACTATAATATTTACTACAAAACGTACAAAACGTACTTTGTTATCTATTCAGTTTCTTTAACTACTCCATTCCCTTAAATACTTGCCCTGAGACATCAAATTGTCTTCTTTTTCAAGTCAAAGTTTTCGCTTAAACAAAAAGTAAAAAAAATCACACAATTTAACCCTCATTTTGTGATTGTCCATTTAAAACGAAATAAAATAAAAATTATATGTGTAACACAACTTAAAAACTGTCATCATCGTAAGGAAAGAACTTTTATATATTTGCCCAGGTATAGTCGACAACAATTATAGCCGCAATAGCGTCCATAGCAGTGGTCTCATCAGTGGCAACAGCATAGGAACAAGTGGCGGCGGTAGCGGCAACTGTGGTGGTGGTGGTGGCGCAGACGGTCGATCTGTTGGTATTCGTGATGATTCCTCATGCAGTGACGATGGCGTCGACAGTCAATCTGTGCATTTTTTCCTGGGTCCAGCACAAGCACCAACACCAATAAATGTGAACCGAACAAGTGGCTATCAATCATTCGAGTCAATAAATAATTCAATCACCAATCATGTGGGTTCAACAACACCAATGACACCCATATCACCAACAACAGTGGTGACGACTGCTGGCAACGGCACACAAGTACACAATTCGCACGCAGTATTCAATTCGAATGATAGGTAAAAAAAATATTTCAAAACAAACAGAAAAAAAATTTCATTTTTATTATTTTTCTTATTTGTATTATTTTGGTTGTTTCTTGTTTTATTTTTGGGCATTGGTATAGCTTTAATTTAATTTATATTTACTTACTATTTTTGTGTTTATTTATTGTTTTGTTAAAATATGTTTTCCTTATCATTTCGTTAAAATTTAATTTGTTTATTTCGTAGTTGTTCGCACCATAGCGCCGATGATAGCCGACACAGTCCGTCCGTTTCATCGGAACGTTCTATACCAATTCCTCCACGATCGAAAAAACTATCTCATCTGCCAACGGTGCCACCGCCACCAAGTGGCCCAATTGGCCGTACACCTCTACCGCCACCTCGTCGAACAAATCAGAGGTTTGTTTGTTATTTGCTTTATGGGTTTTGAATGGTGTTGCAAGGGCTTAAACATATCTATTCCTATTAGTACAGTTTAAATAAATTTTGATTGTATCCTAACTAATATTTCATTAGGTTCTTTTTTTATCCTTAACATTCCCCCAACAAATTTAAGATATATATATGTTTTTTTTTATGACGTACTGTGCAAATATTTTTTTAATATAAAAGATAAATTAAATACGAAAACTTGTAGGGAATTGCAAAATATGTATTTATATACCTGCAAATGTATAGCTCATGGTTTTTGTTCGGTAGAGGTTGTCAAAATGTCTTTATTAAACATTACCACTAGTGTTTATCCTTCCTTGAGTTTGTAAATTCAAGTGTTTAGAAAATAAGTTTACCAAGAGTTTTACAAAACGTGTTATTGGATAGTTTCGTCCTCGATATGTTAAGGGCTCCTGAAATGCCCTAATTGGTCCAAGAGATTAGATCCATTAAGTTACCCTAAATTTTGTGAGAAACGAGTCAAAATAAACCACTTTTTAGGTTTGGTTGGTTAGATATCCTACTGTTGTGTTAAGCAAAACTTTATATTTATATAGAGAGTTTTCACACTATTTTAACCGGGACTTACTTGAATATGTATATATACGCATCGTAACCGAATACACGTCTTTAGATTTCTGAGGATATGAGGCGTCAAAACAATTGTGCTATCGTCGAAATACAGATAAAGTCAAGTTCTTAGAGTTCTTAGACTTGACTTTATTCTTTAAACAATGTTTTGGTGCACGTCATCATTGACTTTTGATTTCCCGATTACTCCGCTGTACATTTACATTTTTGATTTTGATGTGCAGCTCCGTATAATTTTAATTCGTCGTAAATCGACTTGCCTTCCAAGAAGTCTCATTAGCTGCCATTAAGTTTACGAGTAATTACATTATACTGTCGTATGTTCAGAACTCGCTTTCATTGCATGCGACACTAGCTTCACTCATCGATAGTTATTACAGTTTCTCGAGTCGTTTCTGCCTTTATAAAGTGAAAACTCAGTCTTCACCTTATATTTTGATCTATACTTCGGAAGGTATTTGATCCAGTCCAACGGCACAATCGAGGTTCGAAGACCTGGAATTTTACAACCCAGACTCTGTTGTTACTTTGTTCCTAAGACAGCCCTAGCTCGTATTCAATTCTCTGGAAATTAATAACATCAAAGTAATGTAATACTTAAACTACAGCATTTAAGATTTATCGCATAACGACTAGTGGGGTACCTCTTACTAGAACCAAAAACAACTCAAGCCCTGTTATATAGGTGTTGCTAAGTTCATCTTCAAAAAAAAGACCAATGATACCAACAATCAAAAAGCCGACACTCATTATTTCCGAGATCATATCGAAGCCTTATGTTGTTATGTTTTGGCTGTTGATCTATCCCCTAGGACAATGGTGAGCTTTGATGTTTCCAACTTTTCTAATTCTAATTTAAAAGAGAAGTACCCAAGTGTAAATCATTGCTTATTTTTATCTTTGTTTAGCAATATATACATACACCTCATCTCGTAAATGTTGTCAATGGCAAAATAATATGCTTTCAAACGGGAACAACCCCTATATTATATATTCTATTTGCTGACTCAAAGTAGAAAATTAATAAACTAACCCAACTGATGATATTTTACGTTTTTGTTGCTTACGTCGATGGGTCAATTCAATCTTCTATGGTGCGCTTTTTTGATGTAAATAAAGAAAACCAAAAGTATTATAAGCTCTTAAAATGTTGGCTATTATTTATAAATTGTTTAATGATATTATTTATATTTTATTTATTTTTATATTTTTTTATTTTTTGTAAATCTTAAATTACCACAACATCCACGATAGCAACTATTTTATTAATTTTGTAAACACCGATAAAAATCGATCTTTTGGTTGAAGATCGTGCAATCCAGCTTGCCATTACACTGCATCTTTTAACTCCAACGAAACTATTCTATCTGGTGTCAGAAAATAAGAAATATCTCTAGAGGTCAATTTATAAAAGCATCTAATATGCCTATAGATGTCTTATTACAATTGAACGTTCACATTTACCAGACTTAAATGTTTTAAGCTTTCAATTCAAGTATTTGCACAGCACGACGTCTATTGTTAATTGAACATTTTCTATACACTCTAAAGTATGATACAAGCATGCAAATTAGCGACTAACAATTGTGTTTACATATAAACTACATGTGTTAAAAACTGAATACTTGTAATTTTGTTTATTTTAATTTCAGAGCAAACAAGCAGAAAACTCCATGATATTTCCATGTCTAACGAGTTTCTGTACCTATAGCGATATTAGGTTTTTGTTTTGTTTTCTTTTTAATAATTTACAAGGAAAACATATTAATACTTGTATATGTAATTGTATCTAATCTAAATTCTGTGTTATCCGGCGGCAACGAAAGCAAATCTTGCTGAAACGTTTCAATTAAGTTACCAAGACGTAAGCGGCCTTTTTCACATTTGATACTGAATAATCATGCGTCTGCCATCTATCTGTCATTGTTTAACAAGTGTCACTGTTACATACGTTTTTTTTTATTTTTGTTGTTTTTGCTTTTATTGATAACTTTGTTTAATTATTTATTTTAAACATATTAAATTAAAAGGAGTATAAGAATAAAACAGTAATATCATAATTTTCTACCTCCTTTTAGTCATATCATCCGATCACAAAGCGCTGACCTGGTGCCAATGGAAATCTACTCCATCCTCGCCCGTCAGCAGCAACAACAACAGCAACAGCACCACCAACATGTTACATCAACTAACAACAATCACGGAAAAGTACCCTCCAATAGACACAGTTCTTCCAGTCAACAATGTTTGTCCAGTCAATCAGCTGTGTCATCACCAACAGCAGCAATTGTCGCGCACCAACTCCAGCAACTCCAGCAACAATTCTTTGACTTCAACAGTGGATCAACAGCAACAGACAGTAACAGGTCCTCGATCCATGACATCACAACAGCAATTACAAATGACCAAGAGCCGCTCATCGACACCTCCAACAACACCCCAACACCTTCCATCACAAAATCTAATATCAGTTCGTTGCAGCAGCACATTCACCAACAGCAACAACAGCATTCGTTACAGCATAAACAGCCGACAAACTGTGCGACCACCGCCACCACCCAATCAGCGACCGTTACTACGACGTCACACGGTGATACCCAAGTGGATGATACCAATTCAACAGATTCTTCCAGCCTCGACGATGAGCTCAAGAAAAGACGACGAAAATTACGCTTCCCCTTTGGAAAGAAGTCCCATAAAAGCAAACTTACATAGCTCGCACAGTGCTGAATGTCTGGATGGAGCTAGCAATATAAAATCTGTTGTAGAAGCGGCAATGGCAACACTTGCCGAAAGAAACTCTCGCCAATGTTGCAGCAGCACTAGTATTACGCAATGTCCAAATGAATCTTCCATAAGGCGACGACAGTCTCTCCAATCCACCACAAGTAGTTGTAGTAATAGTAGTTGCAATCGTCCGTTATATATAAACGATGAGAGTCAGAGCAGTAGTAATAGCGGTAATATAAGTGATGCCACATTGCCTCAATTAACCGGTAACATTAATACATTGTAAAAAAGGAAAAGGAAAACAAATTATACTTTGTAAAGTTTTTTTTCTTTATACACGATGACATTTTTAAAATTATTTAACATTTGTTATTATATTAATATTTTTTGACAGATAAATGGTGAATATATCTTCTTTTTTTTTGTATTGTTTAAACTTAAGCTCTCTAAAGCGGAAGCTAAAACACAAATGAAGCTAAGTAAAATACTTCAATGGGCCAACTGGACTACATGTTTCTTTTGTCATTTTAAATAGCACTGCAGACGCACTTAATTAATATAGTTATACTATAGTAGCTCTAAAAAACAAACAACATTAATGGTCACCGGAAAAAAAATAATCTAAAATAGAAATGACAATTTATTTCAAACTCATGGTGATAAATAAAAGGAATTGTTTTGTAGAGTACTCGCAAAAGAAGCAGTTTTTTGGGTACTACCTAAGGGCTTCCATACCTGTTTTATGTATGTTAATAAAAAAATATTTGATTTTATACGGAAATTAAATGTCTGGAAAAAGATGCTACAGTACCCAAATGTGGGTACTAGTTTTTTAAAGTAATGACAAAAATTATAAGACCGCAAATCAGCTTTTAAGGAAAGTTTTATTAATTTTTTATTAGTGGTGTTAAAAGTGATATTTCACTTTCACACGATGCTTAATTGTTTTAGGTTCTGTTTCCCCATAAAAGTTTTATTTTAAACAAATTGGTTATCAAAATTGTCTTCGGTTGTGGACAACTGTCTCTACCATTTGCAAAATTTATATTGTAGTAGACTAATAATCACATTAACAAACTAAGTACCTACCCAGATAGTTATTATCTATATTCATACCTTTTGAATGTAACAATATATTCTATGATACTTAGTTAAGTCCAAAGTTTTCATAAAAGTGTGTGATTTATGTTTTAAAAGAGTTTTTATTTGAATTTTCCCTTTTGCATACAAAAGGTGATCTATTCAATCTCTTCGAAAAGCATGTGCTGAAAACTGAAGTCGTGAAGTCAAGTCATGGCAAGTGAATTGTCATTACTATAAACACGTAAAAGTGGCACTTTTAAATATAAAAAGACAGACAAAATGATTTTCTTGCTCTGGATAGAAAAGCCCTCAGACATTATTCTTGTTCGTTGTAAATGTTCAGGTCGTGCTATTATTTATTTTAAATTAAAAAAAAGTAAATAGAAACATTGGCTCCGGTATTACACATTTAATAATAAATAAAAAAATAAAGAAAACAAAAATACTAAATGAAAAAACAACGAAATACATATAAGCTAATGAAAAGAACCATCTCTATGAATCGACATGACAAAATACCTCAACAATTCTTCGAAGCAATTAAGAAAATCTATCAAACATGTCAATTGTTTGATATAAGGTGATCCATTTATATACATATGTATTGACTGAGGAATTTATAAATATTTTTACATGTACATTTTTTTTATGTGAAAAAACGCATACAAGGATTTTTCGTATTGATCAGTTTCTAAATGAAATGAAAACAATTTCTATTATTTCAATATGACAATGATAAAATAAAACACTTTTTTTTCTGTTGTGCAAACCTTAATAAAAGAAAAATGTTTTTTTTTAAACGATTCCATATAAAGACAATTTTTTTTAAATAAGCAAAATGCGTAGCGATATTGTGACCATGATAAAGAAAAAACCTTAATTTCAGGGATAAAAGTGTGCCCTGGGTTGTACTTAATTTAAGCTATAATTTGCTACACTTAATAATTGTTATTATTATATTTTTTTTATATTGTATGAAAGGCGGTACATATCTTACAATTGTATGTATAATAGTAGTATATTTAATAGTTAAGGTAAGTAGGAGATACAAACATTTAGCATTGTTACTTGGAATTTTAAAATTATTTTAAGTCAACCTAGTTTTTTTTTTAGAAAGAGGTTTAGTTTAATTTGTTGCTATTTTTGCGCTCTACATAGATACTACGTTAAAATATTATTTTCATAAGAAATAAATATATACATACATAGCTATATAAAGGAAATTTATAATAAGCAATAGAATATAATAACCACGACAAATGTAAAAACGAAATAAAATATTTAATAAACGTATTTTTATTTATGAATATTTTTTTATTTAAAGAAGTCTTAGGCGTATATATTTATTCTTTCGCTTATATCGTTGTTCTGGATAATAGAGTCATTAGGTCCATGATAAATTTTTGGGCTTATATGGACTATGAAGGACCGCATTTCGATTTTGAATTGGTAAAGATTGGCAACAAAATCACAATTCAAAGTACTCGTATATTTTATACATTTTAAAGAACCATTACTTTAGCTTTTATCACAAATTAATAAAATACACCTTTTTGGAAAAGGGAAAAATAGAGTTTTTAAGCGTTAATATTATTTTTTCCAATGATGAAGAATATTCCAATATATCTGTTGAATCACATATTTTGGAGATCAAATTGGATTTGAGGAAATATACGAGTATTTCATCTAAGGTGCTATATATACATACTCGTATATTGAATTTGAAAGAAATAATGAATGCCTGCTGCATTCGACAAAATCAGACTTAACGAATTGAGATATGAACGTACAGTGTGTGTATGGCTTAAAATAAAACAATCCATTGACTTAGGGAAGCCAAATTATTTATTTTAAAAGCTTTTAAAGTTTCTTTAATGCGCAAAATGCTTTATATGTTATTCAGTCTCCTCCAATCTCAATTACTATATCACACTTTTGCCGACAACTTACAGCCAATTTTTCTGCATATGGTATTCCAGTGGTAATTTTAAAAACAGTTTAAGCTGTTTTATTGTCCTTACCCCTTTTACTTTACACATAATGTTGGCTTAATGCATGTCTTTACACATAAGGGCAAGCTCACTCAAGTGTTTTTTAAATTTGTTTGTTTGTTAACAAAGGCTTGGCAGTAACGGCTTTTTGGCAAATAATGAAGATAAAAACCGCCTGAACTTTTTCTAATATCATTTGCTTTGCTCTTCTGAGGCTAGCATTGTCGTGTTTCCTAAGAAATGTTAAGCACTTTGTTTTCAAATGCTATGAAATAGTATTTGTCTCTCCCCGTTCAGGAAAATCGTTCACGTTTTCATGTTCGTTAAATCATTTTACTCACTTCCTCAAACAATTCTCTTACTTTGGAAATACTTTGTTGCAGCTGTAACGGATAATATTGGGCCGTGGATGATTTTTGTTGCTCATCAGTTTCAAAGCGACCCTTACATAAAGGACTATTTACGGAATACGTCTTGTAACTTGCAAAAACGAAGTGCAATCGAAGTAAAATTTTACTACGCATTAGAGAGGAAATAATTCTAATGGAAACCAAAAACTTTTGTCGTTTGACGTAAACATATTATTATACATAGAAAAATGAAAATGTGTATGAATAATTATTTTCGCCTTCGAATTTCAATTCGATGAAGATAATTTCGGGAATACTTTGTTAAAAAAATAAAATAATGTTTCGGAAAACTACTACACCAAACTTGTCTTGTCGCCTTTCTTTCTGGAGAATGAATCGACAAAATGCAAGCATTTAATGCCAGGAACGAAAGATTACATATTAGGTAAATTTAACACAAATTTACTTTCTTAAGTTCGAAAATAAAACTATTGCTCTGTTGTTAGACAAAAATTAAAAATATGTAACATGTTCAGAAGTGGCTGGCTCCGGGCTACCTACGAGAGATACTCGTATATGTATAATAAGTTTAAAGGAGAAAAAAATCTACATTTTGGCTAGTGTATCAGCAGCTCATTCTGTGTGTATTTGTACCATCCATATAAAAAATTATTAAGTAAAATGTAAAATGTGTGCCACTGCTGTTTATAATTACTTCGTAAGATGGTACTTACCATGGTTCGATCTATTTTTACACAGACGTTTTTGAAACGGCTTGATGCTTTAGTTCATCATGTTTTGGACTGATATTCCAACAAAACAAGTAAATAAAGCATGTCAAAACTTTTTCATTGTTTCATTGATATTTTCTTAAAATTATGGTTTTGTTGTGCAAGATCCAGAAGTGCAAGGATAGCACTGGAATTAAAAACAGGCGACGATTCTTGCTTTAGTTTTGGTGGTGGTTTGGTGGGTCTCAAGTAACAGCTCTTTAAATGTAACGCAATCTTGCGCTTATCGCCTCCAATTGTGGATATCGTATTAACTGAGTTCCGTTTCCATTTGAGGGCTTCAACTGAGGCGAGGTCTTTCTCTACCACATTACCCCTCTGGAATAGGGATATTCCATATGTCGACAGCATATACTTTTTAACATCATATACCATTTAGCTCATCTTTGCCGCTTATGTTTCAATGCCCGCAACCAATCACATCTAGCTTATTATTTCCTACATAAATTTATCAGTCAGTGTATGCTTACAGTTATACAGACTTTTGAAATGTTTTGCCTATGGTGCCTATGGGAGCTTTGCATAATTTTTTCAAGTATGATGTTGAAAAAATCACTTAACAGCGCATCACGTTATCTAAATCCTTTTTTTTTACAAGAAATGGCTCAGTGGTGTCATGACCAGCTCTTATAGAGCAGCAAGATTTCATTCAGCATTCTTTCGTTCAACTATATTTTACAGATGGTGTATGGCCCGTTGTTTTTAGTAAATAGGCAGGTAGTACGTCTAGTTATGCAGCTTTATTAGTCTTTAGCTAGAATATCGCTATCCAGACCTTTTATTGGACAGGTGGCGAAGTTATTGTCGATCACCATGAAAGTTAAATGATTCATTCTGCCTCAGCACCGGCTGTGATTCTGTTACTACGATCTGATTCTTATCTCAGCATGCTTCCATTCAGAGATTGTGTGCGTAGGAAATTCGTTCCATACTTCGGTAAAGCTTCTGAACATCATTTATGCAGAAACGTGGCTTCTATCGAGCGCTTTTCTGCTTCTTTCTTTTCTGTGTGAGGAACTCTCTATAACTCAGTTCTTCTCTTTCTTCGCTACGTCGCCTTGAATGCCTCTTGAAAATTAAAATTTATCCTAAAATGACTACACATAAAATCGCAACCTTATTTACTTCTTCAAAACTAACTAAAAACTAAAAATTCAAAACCAAATAAATGATAAATTTTGGAATACTAAGGCCATAGTGTTACTTTTTATTTTGATATTTTAATGCTTATTTCAGAATATTTAAACGTTCCTATAAAAAAATATCTAAGCGAAAAAAAGACGTCAACTAAAATTTTAACTAAAGATCATATTACTTTCATTTCCAAAAGGGCATATTTTACTAAATTTTGATAAGTAGGAACCAGGAAGACTACAAAACTTTTTTACTTTATTACTTCTTTCAGGAGCATTTCTTCAAATTGTGAGTCAAAAGATAGTGGTGCCGGCCGAACCTAGACCCGTAATCAAACTGTTTAACATTCCGAGGACGTGATTTGATAGAGTTTGACACCCAGCGTTATTGTGCAAACATGATATCTATATTTCACTATAACCAGATTGTATCCGTACTTAAATCCCAAGTTTTATTACGGAACAAATCAACAAGTCAATAAACAAATGGCGTATAGTATAAGAGTAAATCGATTAAAACAATGTTGAATATTCTCGGTATACATGAAAGCGGGACCACGCTTGGCTCGCATATTCCAGTAGGGGCCGGACAAAGATAATGTGCAAGTACCTGGTCACATAGGGGGGTTGGAAAATTCTTTGGACCATCGTTTGATAAAACTAAGTGCTGAGTTGGCTTTAAAGATTATCTCATCAATATGCGATGAATGATATGCGATATGTACGATGAAAAGTTAAATACACAGCGGGAATAAACGGAGAATTTGGAGTTAAAGTTGTTGTGCAAGGTTTTCTATTGAAGCAGCATATTAACGAGTCCAGAACGACTTCTCTTCTTTTCGCCGATGATACTCGTAGCACTATCATAAGCAACGTTGTGTCAGCTTTTCAGGCAATTTTTAATAATTATAATAAATATAGACGCTATAAATTAATGGGCCACGAATCAGTTATTCTAAAATCGAATATTCCTGTTGTTCCAAACCCTCAAACAAATCTGCTGGCATCTATTAAATAAATACTAAAAATCACGAATTACAGTGGGTGCAACAACACATGATCTAAAAAGAAAACGCGCATTAAATTAAGACTCAATATAAAACCAGCTAATCAGCTGGTTTTTGATGATCAACAGAGGTCGTCAGAAAATACGGTCCACAAATTATTAGTAGCTCAAGTTCCAGCGGAAGCTCGAAGATAGGCCAAAAGAAAAATAATTTGGGCAGTCACGTGCAAAAACATCAACAAAATAAAATAAATTCTTGACCTCACCCATGAAGTGATTCAAAATAGAGCAGGCTGTAGATTGTAGCGAACACTACAAACGGCGCTGTAGCTTTACAGGTACGTGGGAGTAATTTGTATCATGTGGAACATAGGCTTTACTATGCTACGTTTGATTTCAAAATAGATTGGAAAAATACTTTTATGATTCCAGAAACCAAAGCCTTAACATTCACTCGTATTCACATACAGGGTCACACGGATAGAGGCGATCAGTGGAAAACTGGTTTTGGTTTTCCAATATCTGGAAAGTTTGCCATTTACATATGTTATTTCAACTATGACCGACACCAGTCATGAAGACGTCATATCACCAAAACCGTACTCCCCGTCAATTAAAAGTTGTTAAGGAAGAAGGAACATACAAACGATTACATATGTAAGCGCAATGCATGTGAAATAGAAAAGTGGAATTCGTCTTCTTAGGGCAGTGTGAAAAAATACTACATACTGAAATATTTATTGCGGGCGATTTCAATATACACAATTCTAGCATTCTGGACAGACAACACCCGAAGGACGGTGTGTTGAGATCTTCACTGCGGAAAACAACTTAACGTAGCTTGTAAATGAGCCCCCGCGAATACCAGACGTTGATGGTCATACCGCAAACACCCTGGACTTGTTTTTAACTTGTCAGACCATTGTGTCATATCAGCTAATTTCTCGTATACCGACCATACATTTAGAGAAAAAATTCCTAAAAGAACCGTATGGCAATACGAGAAAGCCAAATGGAGCGGTCTTAACAGCTTCTTTAGGAATTTTAACTGGTTTCCTCGATAACGACGTGGATGCAGCTGCTGGTATGATCACAGATACCATTCTCTTTGGAATGAGATCCTTTATCCCTCATCGGATGAAGAGTATCAAACCAAAAAAAAAAGCCATGGTACGACTCAAGCTGTAAAGAGGCTATCAGGGTTAGAGAAATGTTTTTTCGGTCCTTCAAGACCAACCCGACCGAGGAAAACAGAAAAAGGTTTAAACGAGCCAGGAATGACTGCAACGTCTTTCTTAAGCGTGTGAAATTTCATTACGACCAAAAGTTGAGGCAAAAATTACTACAACGTCCCAAAGGTAGTAAAAGCTTTTGGTCGTTTGTCAAAAACATCAGAAATTCTGTCTCATCCTCCATCCCAACGCTCATACGCAATGACATTCCAGCTGTCAGCTCTTTAGACAAGGCCAATCTGTTTGCTGCACACTTTGTGGCCAGTTCAACACTCCTAAATTGTGCTTTGTCTCCGCCTACACTTGAGTGTGTCGAATCTTTAATGGGACTAATCTACTTTCGCTTACTTAAAGATCTTAACATACATAAATCCGCTGGTCTAGATGATATATCTCCCCTTCTTCTGAAGAGGTATTCTTCCACTCTGGCAAAACCACTGCGTAAGCTTTTTCATCAATCCGACCCTTTAGGGCTCTTCCCGAGTAGATGGAAAACAGCATTTGTCCAGCCCGTCCCTAAAAACGGCGAATCTTCTTCTCGCTTCTCCATTGCACTTACAAGGTCATGGAAACGCTGATAAATCGTCAGCTCATGAAATATCTCAAAACACGAAAACTTCTCAATGACCGGCAGTATGGTTTGGTTTATGGTGTGGGTTTCGTAGCAACAGGTCCACTGGTGATTTGATGGCATGTCTCACCGAAAAGTGGAACCAAAGTGTACATCAATCTGGCGAAAGCATGATAGTTGCACTTGATATTTCTAAGGCATTTGACAGTGTTTGGCATCAGGCTCTTTTGTCGAAAATGCGTGCATTTGGGATCGAAGACTCTCTTCTTCAATGGATTAGAAACTACCTTTCGGAATGTTCAATTCGAGTTGTCTTGGACGGTTTCAAGTCTGATATTCACAAAATAAATGCTGGTGTGCCCCAGGGCTCCGTTCTGCCTCCGACACTCTTTTTAATTTTTATCAATGATCTCTTGTCTGCCACTTCTAATCCAATATATTCCTTTGCTGACGATAGTACTCTCAGCTTTTCATATTCGTTTTCGGACTCTTGTCACTGCTCTTCGGATGTAGAACGGGAACGGCAGCGTATGTTAAGCTGATTAAATTCCGACATTGACAGCATAACTAATTGGAGAACTATCAACAGAGTGGAATTTAATGCTCCATTGAAATCGCCAGTAGCATTCCGCCCCTTCAAACCGTTAACTGTAACACCAGTCTCGCTATGAATGCTCATCAGTATACCCTCAAGCCCACTTTCGGACGTACTCTGAAATATCGAGATTCATTATAATATTCAGACATTTAAAACCAACGTACATCGGTACCTATCTTTCTTTCCTCCCTAATTTTCCTTCGCCCGCGCTGTGTGCAAACATTTTAAGGGTACTTTAACCCCTTGAGCGCGCGCAACAAAAAAGAAACAAAAATATTTCCCCAGTGCTCGAAGAACTCGATAGTGGAGAAAAGGTTGATAAACTATAGGGTTTTGGTGGAATTCAATGACATCTCTTGAAGTTAAGGGGAATTATACAATGTGAACTTCTGGATATGTGTTCATATTAAGGTCAGGCTACTCGGAATTGCTTAAGCCAACAAAAATACATATCTGAATTCCTTTCCAATATAATTTCTCACTACACCACCTGTCGCCAAAACCTCTATAACATACCTGATAATTTGACTAATTTAGCGCACGCGCATGTATCCCACAATCAGGCAACTTCAATCTTCACCAACAATCCGATTTCATCCACATAATACACCACACTACAAACATTTATCCACCACATATCAAAAGGGGAGCAAACCACTAAATGTTTTGACATTCTTCTCATTCGGTTGCAGTTTAATCGGCGGGCGTGTGCAATGTAACGCGTTCACAATTTTCGAAAGAAAAGACAAACAAAAAAGTTTTAAAGAAAATCTAAACTCCCGATAAGCTGTCAGAGTGACCAGAGTTTATTGTTGTCTTGTTTAATTGTTTTGACAGAAAAATTTACTCATCAGCCTCCTTATCTCCTTGCCGATTCGGAAGAAAAGAAAAACACGCAAACATATACTTCAACCAGTAAGCACACTTTTTTTGTCAGAACAGTAGAAAACTACCGAATATAATTATGAGAAAAGTTGAAAGTTTGACAAAAATACAAAAAGAAAAACGAGAGGAAAGGAATGAATTATTATAACAACAACTGAGTGCATCAGCAGCGGTGGTTTTTCACGTTCGTCAGTCTATCTTTTAGTTGTCGATGTTGAATTTGAATGGTTGTTGTTTATTTCGTTGTTTCGTCGTCGTCAATTCTTGCTCTTTTTCACAACAGCCAGTGTTTGAAGCACAACCAAAGCCAGAGTAGAGTCTTTGCTCTTTCTACGTAATATTTTGCTTTCGTGCGTCCATAAATTTGCCCATTTCTCGCCAATTCTGGTTCTTTTCCTGTGTGTTGCCTTGTTATTCGCTTGGCTAGAGTATCTTTATTATTTATTATTATCTTCTTTTTTTTGCTATGCTTAGCATTTCTTTTTTTTCCTTCATATTTTTGTTTAACAATATAGTGCAAATATATGTACATACAAGTATCGCTGGCAAACTGGGCTCTGTGCTGTGTGCTGTGACCTCTTCGTGACTCTATGCTCCGTGTTGTCGTAGTCATCCCAGTTCGCTTTTTTATTTCAATTCTTTTTGTTAATTTTTGAAGTGTTTTTTTTTTTGTGTTTCTGTTGTATAATATGAAATATTTACGCGAAAACAGCGTGGCCGTGTGTGTTTACATTAGGAGAACCGTATGGGGAAGTCTGTAAACAAAAAAAAACCCAAAACCGAATAATTGCAAGTGTTACTCCGCAAATTTTTTCTCAATTTATTTTTGAGGAAGTGTTCACGCGCGCCACCTCCTCACTATTCATCCCTGTTGTATTGTATGGTGTGCTTGTGCCGCCTCATTCACCCACAGATAAGCAAAAAAAAAACGGAAAAAAGAAAACAAAAAAAATACTATTTCTCAGTGCGATTGTGATGTGGTGGATTGGATGGTAATTTCAACTGACACAGAGTTCCATGACATTTTTGTTTCTATGGTTTTTTTTTTAACTCAAATCAATTGTGATCCGTCAGTTGAATAAGTGGAAAGAATTTTCTTAAATAATAAAAAAACCAAAAAAATATTTCACCTACTTGTTGGAATTAGTAAGAGAAGAGAGTCAAACAAAAACCAAAAAAAAGAAAAAGTCAAATTAGTGTGTGTTTGGTAGTGTGTGCGGTGAAAAATGTTTGGGTTATTGGGAAAATTCCAATTGAAACTCGCCATATGTACAGGTCACTCTTGGTTGTGTTAGTGTTTTAATTGGAATTGTTTTTTTTTCTCTCTTTGAGTTGCCACTGTCTAGTTATTATTTGGTACCATTTTGTGATTAAATTTTCATATTTTTAAAAACTGACATTCGGTTGAATTTGGAAAAGTTTTTTTTTTTAACCAAAGGAAAAACATAAACCAATGTAAGTTTTATTGTTAATAGTTTAAGAATCTCTTTTCTATGCAAGATTCGTTAAGATTATAAATGTATCCTTTAATCATAAAGATGGACCGTCGTTTTTGACTACTCTCCTATATTTATTACTGGGAAAATTAAAATTCTTTAAGAAATGTTCTTTATTTTCCGATTTAACTATGTAAAGAAGGTGCCGTGCATTGGAAGAAGTTAAGCTTAACTGAACATAACACTTAAAATTACACAATCTATTTTACTGGCTCTTATCGAGCACCCTAAACTTAAATCACTTGCCTTTCCACCTTACATTTATTTAATGGCTGAGCTGATCTAAAATACATACGTACGTACATAGGAGTATGGACGAATGTGCTGACGGGTTCGGATGCTGAGAAACTTCTCTGTGCTTTTCCTAATGTGACCTGGGAACCTAGCAAGATTCAGTGAATTCACTCTTGCAACTGCGCTCAGAAAAGCCCTGCATTATCGAACTAGCTTGAAAGTGATGAAAGGTTACAGCAAGGCCTTACGAGTAGCTTGACTGCAGCTCACAGCTTCTCACAATATAGTTCATTGCAATCAGGATTGCGTATGTAGGTATATATCCGACTCAAGTTTGGAACCATCCGCGAAGACCCGACTACATTACTTTCCTGGTTCAGATTCTGGGGCCCAGGAAAAATGAATTTCGTACTTTCGCAGTAAAAGGATGTCTGGTATAATTGCATCAGACGATATGTCCCTAAGAGCAGAGCCTGAAGACAATCTACGCGCAAGGTCATCAAAGCCCCAGTGCATGTTATACTAAGGACCAACGTTTTAAGAAGATTGACTGAAAGCCCATTTCTAGTGCACCAATCATCGATCATGTGCAGGGCTTTAGAGCAGACAGTAGCTAGATATGATACCGACCCCGGCATAAAATGTTGGCCGCAGTCGGCATCCGCAATTGGAGCCCTATTGACATTATTTTCAAAACAAAACATTTTCTACGCCATATTGTCTGGCCAAGTATACATAGTATGCCAAAGGTAGCGTTGTCGGAAGTGCCCTCAATGCTAACGATATCAGGCGATTTGAAGCAATTAAAGGACGCAATAGCTTATATAACGGCCTCATCCGTCGCTATAACCGTTAATATATCCCAGCTAGGATAGATTGTGTTACTCAGCTTATTTGCTGCTTCGGTATTAGGAGCTGGTTTTGAATTGGTTCCGATCAAGTTGTTTTAACCATGAAAAAAAGATTCTCCCCTTTCGACTCAATGTAGGTGTCATCAAATCTTCTAAATATGGCCAGTCCGGCCGATTTACCAGTGTTTCGATCTTTTCGGAAAGGTCTTTATAAGAGACACTCTTCGAAATTCGAATTAGCTTCTTATATTCACTTTACTTCGGCTCCTGAGCCGTTTGCCTCCCATCGTAGAGACAGTCGTGTAATACCGAGACACCATTCGTAATTTGTACTATCCCTTTAACATTAGTGCATACATACATACATACAGTATGGAGAAATTTATTCGTTGGAGTAAGTATCGAAGTGCACTCCCATTGTACAATGGATTAGGGTAATAAGCCTCAAAGATCAAACAATTGTCGCTGATCATAGCTCTTGCGAGCGATGTGCCTTCGAATCATTTTACGAGTAATCAGAAAATTTTCAATCCTGTTTAGTCCAAACTTATCGTTAACGGTTTTCTTGGGATTATATATATTTTATGTACTCAGACTCTGGTGTTTTATACAGTCGAAGATTGGCTCTAAGGCATTGTCTTTGAAATACCCGAATCATGTCAATTTAATATGTATATCTATAAGCGATGATTTGTCTAATCGGGTTACGTAGCATATGACCTTCACTTTGAAGTAAATTGACTGATGACGTCTATATACTTTAGATCGCTTAAGTCATTATAGAAGAAAGCTCCTAAGTGAAGTTTTCTTTTTTGGGGTCGAGCTGGGCATGTGCAGAGTAGGTGGAGGATTGTCTCTTCTTCCTCCTTGTCCATGCAGCTTCTACAGAAATCATTTGCAACGGCGCCAAACTTTCTTGCATTCTTGCCTATAAGCCAGTGTACAGTGCTGACACCTATGATGGCGTTGAGATGTTCAATATTTAGAAGCGTCAAACTCCAAATAGATTTGTCCACTGTGTAGGTGCTTTAAGGCGAAAATCTTTCTTTCTCTCTCTGTCCCATTTTCCTAAAAACTTAACACGTGCTCAGGCATTTTAAGTGTATTAATCCCACTTGAGTGTTAAGTTCTTTAAAAAAAAAAAAATTGCAGTCGCAACTACTTGCCTGCTGAATATATCGAAGGGTGACAAGTGAAGCAGAATATCCAGTGCCGCGGAGGGAGCGAGTAGAACGTAGGGCTCCGCTTATGCATATATGCATAGACTCCAGCTTAGTTTGCTGCAGGTAACTGCATTGTCTACAGTCGTCCACCAGACAACCACGTCGTAGGTGAGTATCGGTCTTATGACAGAGAAGTATGGCCAGAGGGTTATGCGAGGTTGAAGTCCCCGTTTGTACCTAATGGCTTTTTTGCAAGAGAATAAATCTACTGTAGCTTTCTTGGTTCTTTGTTGAGTGTTAGGTTTCTAGTTTACTTTCCTGTCAAAAATGAGACCCAGACATTTTGCTGTATCGGAAAAGACTAAACTGCCCCCGTTTATTGAGAGAGGGTCTATGATTGGAATTTTATATTTCCTGGAAAAGAGGACAAGATCACTTTTATAGGGGTTTACTCCCAATCCACGCTCTGCCCAACGGGTTAATCTGTTAAGATTTAGCGGAAAGAGTTCTGTAACGGTATTGAGATGCGCCTACAGAACGTCATCCGCACGGGCAATAACCCTGCTACACCCGATTCTAGGTATATCAGCAGTTCATTAAGCACTAAGCTCCAGAGGAGGAGAGAAAGGACACCGCCTTGCAGCTTATCTCAGCCAACACATCTTTTAGCAGAACCCCCCCCCCAGTTTTAGCATAACACTGATCAACTCCCCGAGTTAGTCATCTACCTATCGTGATTGTGGATGTGTTGGTGTTGTTAAAGGCGTCCATCAAACAGCTAGGCATCATAGGATTTGTAGAGAGGATTTTTCTTAACCACGATGCCTCAGAGGTTTCTGTTATTTTGTCATAGACTGACCTCCAGTATTGTAGATTTGATACCTCAGTTTTTTTTATATATTGTATTTTGAGGGATTCTTTGTATGAGGTTGCGGGAGACTTTAAAGCTCAGAGGATAGTGTTTCTGAAAGTATTCATCTGTATTTTGGCCAATCAGTTTTCCGATAATTCCGGAATGTTGGTTGGCTGGGAGGACAATTACTCAAGCCAAATTGGATGTATCTATGGTCTGAAAATAAGTGTTCAGACAATACCATCCAGTTCGTTAGCATTTGGGTGATGTTGTCGGAGACAAGAGTGATATCTAGCTCTTCCTGTCGCTTTCTTGTTATAAAAGTGGGCTCATTGCCAATGTTGCAAACAATGAGGTTAGTACTTATAATATAATCAAAAAGTGATTCACCTCTATCGTTAATATCGGTACTACTCCATACCGTGTGATGAGCATTAGCGTCGCACCCGATGATGAGGCCAATTTTTAGCCTTCCAGTTTCCAGTACCACCCTTTCTATGTTATCACCAGGGAGAGGGCTCATATGATCGTGGCCAAGATATGCCGATCCAGCCAGTAGGAGCCTTTGGAAGACTCGCGACTTTCCAGTCATGAGTCGGAAGGGTCTTGTTCCTGAGTCAGATGATCTCCAGAATGCTTTCTGGGGTTCGGCTGGGATCCAGGTGCGGGTTCTAGGTCTGCTAGGGATATCCTCCTTAGCCACGACTTTGAGTTTTGCACCTGGCCAAATGTCGTAATCTATCTATGGCGTTGGTGTAAAGATCGAGAGATATTTGATTGGCACATGCGCTAAGTTTGACGTGGCCTTAGTGCAAGCCAGCTTCGCTTGTGATGGGAGGTGGTCCGAGGTTTTCCTGCTTGATGGCCAAGAGGTTTCCCGAAAGCTTTAACTTGACCAACTGCCACCGTTCAGGTGTTATCGATCCGTTGGTGTCGTTTTTTTTTCGATTACCGCGATCGTTATGGCATCTCTTAATTTTGGGCCTTTTGGGAACCTGCACGTTTTCCTCCAACGATCTCTGGCGTTTTGGGAGCAATGTGTAATCCGTCTTTTAGGACGTTGTTAGCCCTCTGAATCTTGCTCTTTATTTCGCCACTTCTCTCAACCTCCGGAACAGATCCGAAGGCTTTGATAATGCGTAAGGAATTTCGGTGTCTTAGGTGGAGCGCCTTAGATGGAGCTTGCCGATGCGGCTGAGCCCCTGATTATCCTTTGAAGGAAGAATTTTAGTAGCAGCAGCAAGGCTGCGGCCTGACACAAACTTGCTGCTGCTAGGGGTGGAGGAAGTGATAGGACCATGTCTTGCCACTGTCTTACCACTCCTTTGAAATTTCATTACATTTTCCTTTAGAGGAAGGTGCACCATGGCCTGCCACAATTCAACCTCCACTCAACAATGCAGGAGCCTTGCCGATAGTCGGTGCAGTCACTGTTCTACAGCCGGGTATTAAAGGTGTACCAGCGTCGGGTGTACAGAAGTTAGCCAACCTCATTAGGGTCTAATCCTGTGGTTATGAGACCTCAACAAAGATTACGAATTTGGTTCGTACTCTACGTGTCAAAACCGAATTCTAGGCTGGATAAGTAAAGCTGCCAGCCGAGAGACATCAAGTTATAGTTTCTTTTTTTTTACAAAGAACTTCACCTTCCTTTACATCTAAGGCTACATATTTCTCCATTGACGAACAAATATAAGAAAACATCTTATCGGGTAGAGACAGTCAGACATATTTAGTACATGGCATTCTGGTTACAAAGACATTTCAAAAAAAATCGGTAACTTGAAAACACCAACCTTTCTTTTGTTCTCCAATTAGTAAGTCTTAAAATGTTTAAGATGTTAGGTGCTGGTGATGAGTGTGAGTGTATCGTTCCGATCTACTCTCGAGGCATATAAAAGTAGTTTTGAAAAATAGCCTTTAAGTAATATCGTTTGAGATTCTTATAAAGACTGCTCCATTACCTAGTTCATTACAATTTCTGATTACGTTTGATGCCCATCAACTTATATTTTCGGAAGATAATAAAGAACCTAATTTTCCTAAAAATGAGGGCAGAGTTCGCCTTACAAGTACTGTGCTTAGAGATTAGTTTTTCCATTTTTTTTCAAGTCTTAAGTTTACATTATTTCTGAAATATGTACGATAAATATTTGTATTTGTATTTATTTAAAGAATGTGTACAAAGTGAGATTACATCTTATAGTTTGTGTAGGCTTTGCAAAAATTGTAGATTCTAAAGCAAAATTAACATTATAAATAGGTGACTACATATAATTAATTTAATTGGAAACTACACAAGTGAATTAATAACAAAAACAATAAAAATATAAATACCGTACACATATTTTTAATTTTCTTTTTAACAACTTATTCTGCAACAAATATCTATGTACGAGTACGAGTATATCCTATTCAACAAAAATCTGCAGTACAGGGAAAATAGGAATATTTGCCTCTCACTCTCGTTACAATAAAAGGCATAAGCACTTTGCTGTTGAAAGCTCTCATGGGGATACCATGATTAACATATTTGTCGGCATGAATTTTTGAAGATATTTGTCATAGGGTTGCCATTACCTGTTTTGATGAGGCTATGTTTTTTCACGATGAAGCTGAGCACCTGGGATTTATCGAGAAATTCAGAAAGGTGCCATTTAGGTTGGGTGGGATGATGCAGCGCTATGTTTTTACTGAATGAACGCTAAAGCCATAGCTACGTGTCTGAGAAGGAGAGTATTCTTTAGACATATTGTATTTAAGAGAGAGTCTTTGTCCTTCCCAGAGATGTAAGGAGTGATGTCGTCTGCGTAAACTACCACACCACATCCCGCGTTTTCTAATTTGGTAAGCAGCCTAGCTTCTATAAGAAAGGAGAAGTACACACCGATAGAAGGAACGCCACATTTGCATATTCCTTAGTAGAGAGTGTTTTTTGTGATAGTAGGATTTATCGGTACAAATATTTTGTTTTTCAGCTGGTAGTTTGTTAACGAATCGTTGGCGTATGCGGATCTTTTTATGTGGCCAAACCAAAGTATTGAATTTGTAAAATGTACGACACTTTATTTTTATTTTTGTAAACATAAATTGTTGTAATGAATGCATCTCTAAAATAACACACTACTTTTCTAAAAGTCAGAGGTAAAAAATTTACTTTTTAACGTACTCTTGTTTTAACGTACGTTTTGTTTATGTACGTTTACCCTTCCCAAGCTCAAATGAGCTCTATCTCTAAAATTTTAGTTCCGGATGGTAAAAATGAAGTATAAACGTTCCTTATTATCTAGGGCGTGCGATACTCAGTGCATCTTAAACACGATAGACTCAGTTCACATGGCGAAGCCAATGTATTTTTTTTTCGAATTTCTTGTACATTCACCAGTTAGTATGATAGTTTGAAAGTAACTACAATCCTCGTGAATTTTTTCTTTGGCACCACATACCACAAACGGCAAGTTTTTTGTTTTGTATATCAGGATTTTTGGAGTTCGAATAATAATGTAGTTCTTTGCCATGCCATAGAAAGAGTATTAGTCTTTTGTGGTTTTCTGTAAGATATCATTTGCGGGGGTCAGAGTAGCAAAGTTTTGAGAAATCCTTGTTTAACTTCAAACGAAAACTACTAAACTCCTTTTTCCCGGATAGATCTCACTACCAAACAAGCCTACACTTGTTTCCTTTGTGAACCAAAGAAATAATGTCATTCATGTGGTCATTTAGGCACTTATCTCCATTTTTATAAAATTTGAACTTAGACCTCTTGTGCTCTGGCCCCCTCGTTAATGAAATTATAACTTTCTGTAAAGTAAGTGTATTGTTTTACAACCTTTTGTGGAAGACGTTAGATAATAATAATGATACCTTATTGCTTATTTTAGTAGTTTCAGTGGTTTCTGTTGATACCAGCTTTACTATTTATTGCTCCAAGGAGGAGGCTATATCGGAACGACAGCCCAGCTTTCTTTTGAAATTTCATGAAATATACCTGTATGCAAAATAAGAGCAGCATCCCATTTTTTTCTGTTGATTTTGCATAGCTTCCCTCCAAAGCATTAGTAATACACCGATTAAGGAAGTAGCTAACGCAGACGATGCATAATAGTTCCCCTGGCAAGTAGTAAATCTACCCGCACACTAAAAAACATGCTGCAAACGACTTAATAAAACAGGCTAGTTCCCGTGGCTTTGGAATGAACTCATTAAATCTTAACTAGTATTATTTACTAATAGAAAAGTGTATCGAGAATGGAAAGGTTCTGTAAAAGTGTCAAATATCTTGGTCTGAATCTGAACATTGCAGAGGGTGTCTAGACACCATCCATTGTTTTGTACACCAGTCAGGGACTTTGTGGCAAGAAATAAGGTCTAATGCCAAAGATTCCGCACTGGCTGTACATTGCTCTAGAACACATATTCACACGCTTGAAGAAAATGTAAAGCTTATACAAAACTAATAATTAAGATGCAGTCTACTTATTACAGGTGTACTCAATAGAAGGTAAACTACTGTATGCACACCACACATATGCCCATTGTGCCATATTAAACAGATACCCAATCGTGAACGCAGTAACCGACTATACAATCCCAATAGTAGTCTTCAATCGTAATTATAAAATTAAAGTACCGAACTGAAGAGTGTGGCCAGATAATAATATCGTCGGAGGAATACGAGAAAACATTATTCCTGAGATTTCCAAAATTCAGCTGATTTTTTAAAGAGACAATATATGAAATCGACAGGCAGTCGAGAGTATTGTTTTTCTCATGTTAACATTCAAACAACCATTAAGACACTTGCATCCATAAAAAATTACTTCTTGGACTGTGCTACTTAGAGCTATTAAGGCTATAAAGTAGTAGGTACTATGGCATAACGATGGCTATGGTTAACAAAGGCAGACGAGCTTGCCAGGAAAATATAGTGATAATAGATCACAATCCAATCTATTGGCTACAACTCTGTAATGATGAAAATGGTAAGCTTGTCTATCGAGAGTGCACGAGGATTCAGATGGTGAGTAAAATATATACACTTCCTCCACATGACATATTTAGGACGATGCTTCAGGCAGAGCGGAACTAGAAGCACTGTCTATGCTGTAAATGCTGAAATTTCAACACGACACTGTACTGTCTCGCACAACAAACTCAGCATAAATACATATATTTTTTTAAACTTGTTTTATTGGCCCTCTATGGAGTAAAGGTAGCAACTATTTAAACTTAAATGGAATATAACTTACCTAACTACATATGTAAGTCTTGGTAGAGAGCATACAGCATAGGGATTATGTCTACCTCGACTTAGCTTAGTCAAATGAAGATTAACACTTGCAAATCGCTGTTTATTTGAATATTGTGTGTTGAAGTCTTGTCAAGGAACACTAAGAAGACTCTGTGCATATAAAACTCTAATCATCCTAGTCCCGCTCTATGCAACAGAAGCATGGACGTTAGCAAGGACGAATTAAGACTGGTAATGATTTTGATTCGGCTTTCGTTCAGGGGCCTTAGAGAAGAACATATATCTAACATCGAACTCTACGAATAGCGACATATATGATCATAAAAATGCGCGTCAGTCGCTTGAGAAGGCTAGGATTTTTACAGCAATTTCTATTCGAAGGGACAACAGAGTAGAGTAAGACCTGGCTTTAAGTGGTGACCCAAAAAAACATTTGGAGTACTGCAGAACTGTCCTTAACATCGCCGAAAATGACCAAGCATTTTTAGGAAATTTTATGATGAGCGGATCATGGAAAGTGCTATCAAAGGAGCCCATGAGTGCCTGCATTCTAATGGCGGCCACTTAACCGATGTAATTTTCCATACATAATAAAAAAAATGTCGATGAAATGAACTTTTATTTGTAATTTATTTTATTAGTTTTTATCTTTTCATTGAAAACACATTTACACATGAAAGGGACTTTTGGCCCACCCTACATAAGAAAGGAGACCATTCAACCTAGGGCCAATTATCATTAAGTACGTAAGGGGGAGGGAGTCAGTTAGTAAGAGACCGCACTAACTAGAGAGGTTTAGTAGTTGTAGCGAAGGTACACCAAGACCGTAGCGCTAACTAAATAAGGGAATTAACAACTCTGAGGAAAAAAATAGTAGTTGCCCGTTGTGGGCCATGGTCTGCACTGAACTTTCCTATTTTTCGAGCTTATACACTCGTTGCGCTTATAATAAGCGCTGGGCCTCGTCTTGAAGTTTCACCTTAGAGACTTATATGATCGAGCTGTCTGGCCTCCAAATATAATAATACTTCAAAGAATTTCGTTGAATGAACATTCATTAAATATGTACTCGTGGTTTGTCTGAATTATTGCCATCTTTATCCTGGGAATTCGTTCAGATGGTTATGAAATCAGCTGGTACATAACTGCCCTTTAAGATGGTGCAGCCAAACAAAGTTGCGATTCAGGTTTTACAATTACTAGTACGTTAACTTTGATTCCTATTTCGTACACATATCGTTTGTCTATTCGCGTCGCTAATAGAAATATTAACAGTTAATTGATTTAAAACAATTCTTCCACTGAATTGTTAGTGGAATAAAGTTGTCGGTTGTGTTTACCTCAAATATATCAATGTAACAACACTGTGGGCATCACATTTTGTTTTAATTTATGGCCGCAGAATGGGGTCTTAAAAAGTAGTTAATCATCGATCAGTGACGTTTGCCGTTCACCACAACCACTTACATAAATTTGATTATTTTCAAAATAGTAAGTCTCGGTGTTATGCATGTTGTACAAGTCACATTTACAGTGAAATTAACTTTCGATGACTTCTATTTTCCGGCCGAAATATACTCGTAATATGAAAAAGCTCCTCTTTCAAAACTGAAGTCATAAAGGCCTACAGAATACGATCTTCGAAAATGCCTACTCATCTAAAAGTGTTGCCAGGGTGTTAGAAAATAAAGTGATAAGTAAAAAATATAATTGTTGTATAAATATAAATTCCATAAATGAATCCAGAAATTGAATGGTACGAGTATTTGCAGAATACTACATACGAGTATGTATTACAAATAAAATGGCTCACTTTTCGCTGCTCTTAATGATTTCCTCTACATGACTCGTTTTTTTTTTTTAAGAAAATGTATTATTCCTTTTAGCAACTAAAAACAATGAGAACATTTTGCTATACGCAAGTACTCGTAAATACGTAAACGCCTCATCAAAATAAAAGAGTGATTCATATCCATGTCGATGATCCAAACATAATCCATGACTTTCGCTTTGTGTTTATAAAAACTTAACCTCATATTACTACGGAACAAAAACAGAACACGGTCTATAATATATGATCGGAAAGATCACCTCTCGACCAGACGGGCCACGTCAAGGACAACTTTGTCATAATTCTCCTGTGCTATAATCAGCCGAGTTACATACATATGTACAATGTACATCTACTCGTATAACAATTTATCCATTCCCATCATTTAAAAAGTTTTATTGTGTTTTACGACACTTTATGACTGTACTCGTATTCGTTAGAATTGCGCCACCTATTTTATTTTATTATTGTATTATTTATTTATTTTTTTTTTTTGGCGGAACAGACGGCGAGAAGCTTAGCCGTCAAATCTACCACCGAATGAGTAACGAAAACGACACAGCATGCTGCAAGAACCCTTAGACTCAGACATGGTTTACTCATCTTTGTCGGATTGTTGGTCGATCGAGCAATGCGACGTGCCGCTGAACTGAAGGCGCTTCACTTCCGCGTAATTTCCTATGCGTGGCGTTGCGCGGCAAATCTTATGTTGGGTTGTGTGTGCATTCATGCGCCCACATGATGACATTTTCTCAAGTATTACGTAGCTCAGTAAAGAGCTGCGCACACTTGTTATGTTCTACGTCGTATTCGTCATTGCCGTCTTATTTGGTTGTTCTTCTCTTATTGTCCTTAGCCTGTTTGTATTTTATATACAATACATATTTTGTGTACACAAAAAATAAAAACGTATATACAGATATGTACGGGTATATATATATATATGTATATGTATATCAATCGGTGTCAACTTGTTGGGGTATGGCAATTCGATTCTGGAGAAAAGTCTGCACTTTGGCAAAGCAAAAAGCCGCCATCGCCACTGCCATTGCCACTGCTTCCTCTTGTGTTATCTCGTGTGCGCTTTCCTGTGTGCACAGTGGTTTACTAGATTCCTATGTTTAAAAAAAAACACGCACACACAGACAAAATATATAGGAAGTGGTTCTTAAGTAATTTTGAAGTTGGATGAGCAACCTTTTAAAGATTTGCGCGGATTTGGAGTAGAGCGAAAATTTTGGCCACGTGGGAGTTACTCGCGTTACATTTACTTAAGATTGTTTATAGCATAACACTTTATTTTTACGGCAAAACTTTCATAGAAGATCATTCTAATGTCAAAAATAAATAATGGCACTAAAACTGAAGTGTTTGCTCTTCTTTACCACCATCATCGCGTCTATGATCCTTAGGGTGGACATTCTTTATAGCTCAAATTTAAGAATTTTAACCGCGGACTTTAAAGTATTACAATACATATATGGTGGCCTCTTGACAGTTCGGAATCGGGTTCATTAGACCAGATTCTTTTCTTTTTAGAGATAAGTTGCAAGGCTTAATATGCAATAGGTCTATCAAGTAGGAAAATTTAATGGGTTGCGCTAGACAACAAAAAGTCGGGGTAAATCTTTAGGAGTTATATTTTAATTTTTCGACATACACCCAACTCTGTTTTTACACGGTAGATGCGTTCCTCAGCAAACTGTGTAAAAAAATATATGCTGTATATTGAAATTGTAAATATTGACTCCAAAACCGTTCAAAAAAGAATGATAAAACGTACGAGTATATTATGTATTTAGAAAAAAAAACAATTCATTTTTATTTAAAAAAAAAAAATTAAATTACTACACATTTAGTCAAAAGTCAAATCTATACGTATACAATAAGGATGTAAATTAAAATTAAAGATTCTTCGCAAGAGGTATTAATCGCTACTTGATAAGCTTGTTAGATGTTACCATCATTAAACGAGTTTGCAGCAACCGCCGTTTACTTTGACTTCTCCGCTGTAATAAAATCCGTTGTTTTTTGTTTTTTCGGCTTCTCCAGCTGCTTAAATAATTCTTGATATCCAGCTACACAAGACTTTAAATTTCGTTGAAATTGTAATGCACGCTCCATATCAGGATTATGAGTAAGGAAATGATGTTCCAAACTTACAGCAAACTTCAATCCTTCGCGTATTGTATCACCCGTTAACAGCTGACATTCATCTTCATTCGCCATTTTCCGAATCATTTTCTTTGTTATCATTAACTTCAATTAAATCCTGCTCACTTAATGGACTTTCAAGAATCAATTCATCGATGTCAACTGTTTGCATGTCGTGAAAACCTTCGCCACCAATTTGATTTGATAAAGTCATAATATTAGTGTATAGAGCTGATTTTTGTATTACACAACTTTCACTTTTAACGCATGATGGCCAAATTTTTTTCTAATAAGCATTTAAAGTAGACTGGCGCAGTTGTTTAATAGCGTAAGAAGCATGCGTAATACACTCCATAATTGTGAAGTTTTCCCATGTTTCCAGAACCCTTAGATTTTTTTCTTCTATAGAATTTAAAATGGATGTAAACGCTTGTTTTATGTAGTACATTTTGAATGCTGATATAATCCCCTGATCAAGTGGCTGAATCAGCGAAGTAGTATTAGGCGGCAAAAATAGCAATTGAACATTTGGATGATCAAGCACTGGGTGGCTAGGCGCGTTGTCAATGAGTTCAATCCTTTTTCTTCCATATATTTGCGGACTTCATTAATAAAGCAATTTTTGAACCAATTTGTAAACAAATCTGCCGTCATCCAAGCCTTTTTATTCGCCATCAAATAAACTGGAAGTTGTGTAATGTTCAAACAAACTAATCTTCAAAACTCTAGGCTTACGTGATTTGTTAATTAGTAGAGACTTTAACATTTTATCATCATATGCGTTGCTACAAAATAAAAACATTACTCGATCTTTGGCAAGCCACTAGCTGACTTTTCCAATTTTGCTATATAGGTTCTTCCAGGCATTTTCTTCGAGAATAAAACGGGTTTAAAAATTTGATCTGGAGTATAGCCGCCCATTTCAATTGCTTTTTATTTATAGTTTATCCGGAAATTTTTTGCAGCGTTTTCATCTGCTGATGCTACTTCACCTTTTAGTTCTACATTGTGTAATGCATGCCTTTTTTAAAAAAAAAACCGTCATCCATCCTTCGCTTGCATTAAATGCCAGTTGTCCCGTTGGCTGACGACTTTTTGATGGTTCCAAATCGTGCAGGTGGTTGTACAATCTAAGAGCTTTCTCTTTTATAATTCTCCCACTAACTGGTATTCTTTTTTTCTGCAAATCTTCCATCCATAACACCAGAAGTTTGTCGGTTTTTTCTTTTACGGGATTTCTACAATAAGATGATATTTTCGAACTGAGTTTTGATCCGGAAATGAGAATGGAATTCTCATTTTTTCGTATTGTTCTTATAATCGCTTCGCTAAAATGAAAGGCTTTACCAACAGATGTGGCACCTTCACCTCTCTTTAATCTGCCTAAGATTTGTTTGTACTTTGATTTCTAACGATATTGCCTGCTCTTCGAAATATTAC
This sequence comes from Volucella bombylans, assembly GCA_949129095.1. Lineage (NCBI taxonomy): Eukaryota > Metazoa > Arthropoda > Insecta > Diptera > Syrphidae > Volucella > Volucella bombylans. The sequence continues at coordinate 159,009,144 of OX422143.1, forward strand.
GTTCTTTCTTAGACATTATGTTTGTAAGGTTACTATGAAACAACAATGTAAAAAACTTACACTCCGTACACTTCTAACACAAAATAGAAACTTACCCAGTTTATCCGACAGCTCAATTTGCGTTGAAGCAATCCGAATTGCTTGCTTGCGTAAAACCAAGGGTCTTGCTGTGATCCCCGGGAGAAACTAAAGAGAAATCAGTGGCAGCGCTGTCACTGGTCTTCAGTACATGATGCTGGCAGCATAGGATTTTTTTGAGGTTTGACGGATACTCGGTTATTAATTGAGTAATTGTAAAGGTGACTTCAAACTTTCTTTCTCTCTTCCTTCTCTCTTTCTTTGTGGTATTCGAGATATCCATAATCCTAATCCTACTGGTAGGTTACAATAAGGCAGTGGTTTGAATAAATATTTGACCCTTGGAACGTTCGGACATCCGTCATACTTATGACGATCGCTATGTAATCAATTTGGTTGGCCGTTAAAATTGATCGGTAAATTGACTCTTCGTCTTCATGCTTTGTGGCATATTTAACCTTATTGCGAATTTTCATGCGGCTTTCTCATGCGAATCTCAAGATATTTTTCCGTAGCCTGTAGCCATGTTCTATAACTTATGCGAAAACTTTTCACATCGAGAACACATGTAACAAAAAATTGCTCTGTTTCTCGCCTTCTTAAATGTTTCATGCGAAAAGTTTTTCGACATATAGAGTTACAGAAACTGATAAATGAGAGAAAGTTTATTTTCGTTCCGTCGTAAAATTTCTCAATGCGAGAATTACAGAACATGGCTACTGGCTCTAATAGTAATCGCATCGTTAGCAATCGCTTTAGTGTGTATTATAAATATTAGACAGTTTTTCATCCTCTTTTTGTCCTGCCCAATTGCATAGCAATTATGTCTTTATAATTGTCCTTATTTCAATTGCATTCATAATTAAGAGTAAATCTGACCTTATCGGAGGTTTTCGATTGCTTCGCTCGCGCAATCCTCAATTTATGGAGCCAAGACTTTTCTGTGATCTATTGAATGAAAAGGACTCCAGATTCTGTGACTCATTTCGGACATATGAGAGCTTGTGCGACACTATCTCTATTCTATAACTCTGACTAGTCCTGAAAAGACCTTATTGGCCTCATCTTTAAATAAGTTAAAGTAGCCAATATATCGATGTCGATTCAGCCACACTACCTCGTCCACCGTACGTCTTCCTTTCGAGGCTCAGTCATTTTCGACAGGGCAGTCGTCTAATATTTTCTTCATGCTCAATCCTCGCGATTATAAGCTACTTGCATAGGACCAAAACTCATAAGCTGCAACCAAGGGGTAGAATACTATAATCACAATAAATATGTAATCATGGTTACAGCACTAGGCGTCGGCAGGTTGACACCAGTCGATTTTAGTTTGGTTCGTTAAAATCTATCAGTGCTTTTTATATGGCTTGTAAGTACTTAATATTTTTTTAATTTCAATTTGGGTATTCCCAAGTCTGATTTAGATTCAAATCAGTTAATTAAATATTCTGCTTTGCTAAGAGCAAGTTCATTGAAAATGCCACATTTTAATGTTCCCAATATTGAAATGCTCCAAAATCCTAAATGTAGAAATCAATATAACAATTATTTTTCATTCATACAATCTGTTAGCCATTTCTATTTTGATTTTACTTTTCTTGCCAAATGGCTTGAGTTTTAAGTATTTATTTATTCCCCCCTCAACTTGTTCTAGAACATTTTTGACACCTTGTGTCAGACGTCATAATAAGAAATCTCGAATATCAATTTCTACATTTTTCACACAATTTATATGCTCTGATAGAAATCACCGAGACGAAAACACACTCTTTAGTTGCGATTTTTTTTTTTTTTTTTTTGACAAAATTCTAAAAGAAGAAAAAAGAAAACCGTTTTACCCTCTTTGTACAGATAACGCCCCGCTTCTACACATTTAATTCCCGACATGCGTCCAACTTCCTCATCAGCAAAGTTTAGCTAACGCGAATCTTCTGTGTTTTCTAATTTAATTGTTTTTTTTTTTTCGTTTTTTCGCAGCGGGAGACACTTTTCTCTGTTTAAAATAAAAATACTCGAAAGCGAGAAAATTTGCGTCATTACGTACTCGGGATTTTCCGAAACTGATTAATTTAAGAATTACGAAAATAAAAACGTAAAATTCATTGGATTTGTTTTCCTTTTTTTTCTTAATTTTAAATATGTATATTGTAAAACATTCATTTAATTGTTAGTTGTGTTTTTTTGTTTAAACAAATTTTTAAACAGAATAAATTTTAATTGATTTTCAGTTGGATTTCAAAATGAACTACGCGTAAATAACATAAGTGTTGTTTTGTGGGACCGCTACAAAAGATCTTTTTATCAGAATGACAAGTCCTGAAGGAAGAATCGTCACTCATGGTAAGTTGTTAAGAAATCAACAAATTTAGATTTAAATCTTCAAACATTTTGTTTTGTTCATTTTAAGTATTGCTTCACAGATCATTTGTTGTTTTTCTTCAGAGACGTTTTGTCCAAGATGTTGATGTTAGGTGTCATTTCCCGAAAACATTTGCTTAGATTTGTCCATGTTCACATTACGATGTATTGCATCTTCGCCGCTTGTCTCTCTTACCTCAGAAACGTCGTTTGTATACTCGTATAAGGCAACGAAGTTTCGTAGACTTGTGAAAGAATGTCTAAGTGTTCTAAAAAAAATTCAACGAGGTCTAAAACCCGCATATCGCCATTTTGCACTTTTTGATATCAACGATCATGTGTGCATAAGAAATAACAGTATCCTGTTCACTTGGATCACGACAAGCGGTTTCCAGTTACCCAGGCAAAGGGCTACGGCGTCTGATTGCCTTTTCCTAATCGGGTTGCAGCTTGATGGACTCACTGTCATTATGTTATATCTTCTTCTTTGACCCCACTCACACACCCTCGCCAAATTATTGAACGAAAAAAGGTTCAGCAGCTGCATCCTGCTTATTGTTCACGTTTCAGCATCGTGCTCATATGTATATTATTCATACAAATTGCAGAATCAGATTTTTCTCGAGTTTGCACTTCATTTTCCGAGTAAGGAATTTTAAAGCTATATATGGTATATTGGCAAGCCGAAGTAAAAATCTCCACCAAATTTTTATTCTTTGGTTATTCAAAGTTGCTGCTGTGAAATGTTATGTTTAATCCTAGTCGGTGAACAGATATTTTTTTTTGATTATATAAGGTCACGCTGAAAAAAACAGATGATATTGATGTTGTCCGCGTATGCCAACAGTTGGACGAACATGAGAAAAAAGTTGCAAAGGGTGTGTTGTCCAACGGATCACTTTTATTGGGGCCGTGAATTTGAACTTTGTCTTATAGATGGTATTATAATGGTTTTTTAAGTCTCAAAGCGAAAAGATATTACGAGTATATTATTACTGCCTTCACACAGGCCGAAACCACACTATAATAACAGAAAAGCTTCAGACTTCTACTTTTCTTTTTCTTGTATATTTCCAATAACGAATAGGATTTCTTTTTTCTTTAGATGAAATATACTTGCACATTTGTACATATAGAGATGATTTGATACATGTACCCTATCAAAAGAGTTTTCTTTTACTTTATAACATCTTAAATATTTCCTTCACCAAAAGTCGGCGTTCAGGGTTTGAAGTCAGTTAGTTTCCTACTTGTTAACATAACGATAATGTTGCAATCACAGGGCTTTGCGATACCTTTGAAATGGAAAACTGCATAGGACTATTCCTACCACCGGCTCTTTCACGGTAATTCTGCATAATATTCTGCGGTTATCTTAGCAACAATTTTTTAATAGCTTCACCATTGGTCGAACATATTTTTGGCGTTTGTTAATGAGGAATGCACAGCAGGCAGTCTCTTACTCATTAGAGCTTAAGTGTCCAACACCCTGTATTTATTTTTATGAACGGTTCAAAGTAATAGCCAGACTTAACGTACGCACCTCTGAATGTGTGCACGTGGCCAATTTACTTAGTGGTTGAACCATTTGATAATAAGTCGGTTGGTTTGTGGATTTGTAATCTCCTAAAAAAATTTTCCTGTTTACTGAGTACAATTATGACAGCTTTGGATCTACGTGGGCGACGTCTTGGAGGTCATTTAAGTGTTTTTAATATTTTTGCAGGATATGGTAGGGCTATGTATATACGAGTGTAAAGTTAATATCGTAGAATGTAACTTTGATGCGGATTATAGCCAGTCGGTTTTTCACGATGAGCCTGCGTCTTAACATGTTGACCGGTGTAATAATGCCGCATAGTTTCCGGTTGCCTGATTCTATCTATTTCTATCCTTAATCGTATTTAGTTGTAGTATATAACTTGTACCGCCCGACGACTCAAGTTTTTGATTACAACGCGCTACGAACAGTGTATGTGTGTTGCAGGTGCATTCTCTAATTTCGTAGTCCATTTCGAATCGTGATCCAATTTAGGAGTAATCCACTTTTGAGAATTGCTTTTGTCGCATAAATGGTTTGATATTAATCCAACGGGTAAAAAAACTATAATCTGGGGATGGCCGGACATGGAAACGCTGATTTTGGCTCATATGCTCATAGAATTCATCTGAAACAATTTTCTTTTTAAGAAACTCTGAATTAGTTTTGAGGATCCTTACCAACCATGGCTCTTCATATGTCGGGATTGTTATTATATAAGTGTTCCTAACAGTAGAGGTGTGATTCAATAATTCAGGTGAATCCGTTTCTTCTTGTAATGGAAATATTGTTTTGTTTTCGAGAGAGAATGTGAAAATCTACTCCTTAAAAACACCTTCCTTCGATTTTGTATGTGTTTCTGATTATTCTGTTATTTAGATGCGGTATACCATGCCGATTTGAAATGTTTGGGCGGTGTAATAGATTAGTAGTCCGGAATTTCTGACTTTGTTATCAATATATCCATCTAATTGAATCTTGTGCTGGGGTATGCCAGCTTTAATATCCCTAGATTCCGTGTCCGACGTGGAAAAATCTGTTCCCGATAACTGTTGTCAGTATGTTGTATAGGTATACCCACAACACCTGTTATAATTTGGGCTTCACACTTTCATGGCAGATCCTATCAAAGGCCTGCAAGGCATTGGAAGTACCCCTAAAAAAAAAATTAATTGCCTAAGGTTTTTCTCGATTAGTTACGTCAGTGCATTTAACTGTTAATGCATTTAGCATTTAACTGTTCGAGGGTTAAATGCTTGCCCCTGAACCCAAATTAGTGATTAATTTCATCAACTGAGTCCATCTATGAGGGACTTTAGAGAGCGCTTGAGAATTTGTCAATTATTTGCGGTAGGATATTGGCTTGACTTTGCTTGACTATCTATGTATATTATAATATCCGCCGAGGGTATTGAATTCAAGGTGACTCAGCCAACGCCCTGATGAATGCCTGAATGTAGTGTCTGGGTAGATTGGAGGCTCCGTGTACTCACAGGTCCCCCACAGAAGACTTTCGGCTGTTTTCGAAACGTAAGTATATGAAAATAGAAATCCTGAATTAAGTTCTTTCCATTTATCTTTCAATCTAAGGACAGTGTTTGTGATAAGCTGTATGCCAAAAACGTCAATTTGTAAGTAGGAAATGAAGCAGGGCTTAGAGAACGATCGTTAGAAAGGTTTTCTCTGTTCCATATTTTGTAGCAGGTTTATGCTAGTCTTCTGATCAAGTATAGATCACTAGACGACCATGCAATAAGTGGGAATTAGTCAAACGTACTATATTGTAGACCGAGTGCATAATAAGCCTGCGATATTTGTTTATTTAACTTTGCTCGTCGAGTTTCTCAAAAACAACAGATTAAAAGTGAGAATTTTCACACCTCCTTAACTACTTTGCAGCCGCGATGTTTTCCTTACAATAAGTGCACGTTGCAGGGCTTGTTTAGTTTGGAGAGATGATCTCCGGCATATTTCACACATCGCGGCTCTTTCTGTAAATATAATTGCATATGATTAAATTCCTGGTAAAGTCTACTTTGTAGAACAAATATAATATTCTTGCAGGAAGTCTCAATTTTGATAATCATATTATTTTATTTTAAAAATGTGGTCTAGATACTCGAGCGTAAGAATGAAAAGAGCAAGAACGCGCTTAACTGCAGTTTCCTCATTTTCCGTTTAATACTTTTTCCGATGAACAATTTTGATGTGATTTTTTTATGTTAGGGACAATTTTTTGCGTTTTGTGCACGATGTGTGATATGTAGTCCTCTACACGTATCAATCTTCTTTCACATTTGATCCTTTGAAATTTATTATTGTACTTTATTTATATTCCAAAGGTAAGCCGCCAAGTTGTCAATTTCAATGAAATGTGCATTCAAAATGGATATTCTAATTTCTGTGCCCACAAGTCATAACCGCCTAAGTCGGTTTTTCATTATAATTATTACGACCTAGAATGTTATGCCAAAACAGTATTTTAAAAAAATGTCTTAGGCTACTAGGTTTTTTTGGAATAACTTCTGTTTAAAAAAAAAAGATACAGTCATAAAAAATTAAGTGGAAGTAGATTTAAACATGCTAAACACGATGGTGCCCTTAAATTAATTTTATCCTAACTCGAGTTAAGCGGTTATGGTTTGTGGCCACTGATTTATTTAATCAGGCAAACTTGACAAAAATTACCTTTTTTTTCTTTTTCTTACAAACGAAATAGGGCAATAACCTTATTCGAAGCAAAATTCTTCATTACATAGAAATTGAGAAAACCGTGGAATGAGTGGCAAATTTCCACTCTCCTATGTATATGATCCGCTTATTCTACTAAATTTTTAAACAGCTGATTTATGTTTTTTTAGTCACGAACATGCTTTGTTAGATTTTTAACATCCAACAACTATACATATTGTATAAAAACTTCAACAATATTCTTATCAGTTGTTGGTTTTTATTATATTGAAAACATGAAGACATACCATTTTTGTTTCCAATTTGAAGCATTTGAAGCATTTCAAGAATTTAAAGCATTTAAAATAAACATAACGAAAACAAAAAAGAAATCAATTGTTTCACAGCCAACCCATACTACTTTCTACTAGTAAAATGAAAAAAAGAGGTAAAAAAAAAATTATCGAAACAAAACAAATAACGCCTTCCAATTCGTGAGGACCACAATTCAGAAGCTACAAGTTCCCTCCAAGTTTACAATAGCGGGCGACGTTTTGGGTGGTAAGGAAATAAAATGACACGTGTAGGAGTTTCGATTACATACATACATGCATAAAAAGGAAAAGAACAAAAAAGCTTTAGCTACTTTTCTGTTTGTTGTTTCTCTCGTTCGCAATAAAGTCGTTCCCTTGGTGTACAGCTCAAGGATAAAGCTTTTAGCAACACTAACATAGATTTGTTATAATACGTGTAGGTGTATTGTATGGCTACATATAACAGCGAGAGTAAATCAGTGTTTTTTTTTTTATCTTTTTTGTTTGTTAAGGATACACCACCTAGGGCGGGAAGAAAGAAAGCTTCATTAGCCACCTGAAAATTATCCATATACAATTGTATAAGTATATGTACATAAATATATGTATAAGTTGCTGGAAGAGGTGGCGACGTTGGTGGCAATGGCGGTGGTAATTTCTAACAAGGATCAAGGCTCACGTTAGGGGATGGTAATTACTTTAGCGCGAACCAAGAACGATGAAAGAAAGCCACCGAGAGTCCTTGAGAAAATCCGTATGTGTTTAAGACACATTACATACAGAGCCTTAATCATCCGTATTTTCCCTTGCTCCTTCATAAGTCTTTAGACTGCTGCGTAGTAAGTACATATAATATACCTTATTTGTTTGGGCAAAACAAAAAAGTCGGTAAAGGAAAAGGAAGAAAACGGAAAAACTGAACGTTTGGTCGCCAGTGTGAGTGATTCCAAAAATAGCTCAAAATCAATAAAGAAACATTTTCTGAGTCCGTACCGCCGCTCTCTTGAGATTGTGTGAGATGTTTGCCGTTGGTAGACCCCGTCGGGGAGATGATAATTTGTCATAGGGAATTATTCTATTGTCACAGATGAATCAAAGTATCACTTGAATAGATGTCAGCTGGTATCTTTGGTGTTATTAGATGTACCCCGGAATGTTGCTATTAGGTTTTGCTGAGTTTTATTAATTGCAAATAATATTGCAATTTTCCATACAAGTACGATACATAAATGAGTTGGTTGAAAAGTTGAGTTGAAATTTAAGGTTTAATTCAATTGAAATGGTTTGAAATGTAGTGAAAAGGAACTAAGTTTATCTGTATAACTACCTAATAGAAAAAAAAACGAGGAAGCAAAAAGGAATTGTGACTCACGCACCTAAACTCGACTCTTCACTTAGATCCTGATACAAACTTTTCAACTCAGCTAAGCATCGAACTTCAGTTAAGTCCGAGCAACTCTATTTGATCCCCTGGCATCTCCGTAAATTTTAACACGGTTTTAAGCCAGTTTTTACTACAGACAATTCAGTACATTTAGTTGGCAACGATTGATTGAAACTTAAAAAAAACAAGTTTTCTCAATTTTTCAGATTTTCACGTCGTTTTCCCGTATGCACTCTAGCTTTTGGTTTTAGTTCTCGTCTCCAGGTTTTGCCTGGTTTTCGTGTAGTATATTCGTAAGTAGGTGCTATTTTTCCACCGGTTTACATGTAGATGTATGCTCATTGGTGTATTCATCAAGCAGCGTCACTACACGGGCCATTTCAGCACGCGCATTTTTGTAAAAATTTATGTGGTACAACCTAACACTCGCAAGCATATGGTATATCATTACAGCTCTCCTACTTTAAAATCAGTTTCCCTATCTTATTGACTTTCTTGTTCTTGACATCAAGAGAGCAGAATGTATTGTGCCAATTTCTTATAGACGAGTGTTATTCCCCTATAAGAATTTTTTATAGGGGAATGGAGCACTATCACACCAGCAGCAATGCAACAGACAAAATCTGTTTCAAAGATCTCGAATTAACTAGATTGGGAAGATAGTGCTTAACTCGTATAAGTATACTTTGTGTTGAAATTTAAAAAGCGATTTTCAGTTTGCCCAAAAGCCCATAGATTTTATGATACTTGGGAAAACATGCAGCAGATAAAAAAGGAATTTATGATTTTTTGCCAACGTTTCTAACAACGGTTGACAATACTCGTAAGAGTGGTTTCCAAAGAATTACTAATATTCCAATATTTTTTTAAAATTACATAGCTATTAAAGAGTTTTAAAGCGTGCTCTTTTATTTGGCTACCTGTCAAAAGTTCTCAGAAAGAGTTAGGTTTGGGATTTGAAGGCCTATTTCGGAAATTTATGTACCAAACAAAACTGGTATAAAAGATTAGAAAAAAAAAATAATTCATCAGTTTGATTTGTTACGCTAAGTTTACAGTTGTTTAGAAACGCTATTATTTACGTTTATGGGCTGTGCAATGGAAGTTCAACTAGCGCGCAACAAAGATACCATGAACTTTATCCTAACCGACGACTTCCTAGTAAAGGAGTATTTGGAAATAGGTATCGAAAGCTGCGAGAAACGGGATCAGTTTCAAATACACGGCCGAATGCGGGAGCTCCACAAGTAATAAGGATTTCGGCTGATGAAAAAATACTGGAAGCTGTTACAACTGATCCATCAATCAGCATAAGCAGCACAAGACGCTTGCTTTGCAATTCAATGTTTCCAGACATAAAATTTTGAATGTACTCCATGGAGAAAATCTTTATCCATACCACCATACACCTACAAGAACTGCTTCGCAATGATTGATGTGGAAAAAAGATTTGAGTTTTCTAACTGGTTGCTGAAGCGGAGCTTGGATGACAACGAGTTTATTAGTAGAATTCTTTGGACGGACGAATCTCAATTTACAAGAGATGGGATTACAAATTTTCATAATCTTCATACGGCTGCGGATAATCCACATACAAAGAGACATAAATCATTTCAACACAAATTCAGTGTCAATATGTGAGCATGTGTACTTGCAAACAAGTCAATCGGCCCCTTCAAGCTACCACCTAGGCTGAATTCTACAAACTATCTGAGTTTTTGCGAAACGATTGGAGGATATTCCACTGATTCAACTAGCTTCATCGTATTGTCAACAGGACGGTGCTCCAGCCCACCATGGTCATGTGACTAAGAATTGGCTAGACGAAGAGTACGGTAACCATTGGATAGGACCTTACAGTATTGGATTTTTTTGTATGGGGAAGAATGAAAGAACTTGTTTATTCAACCGAAATAGCAACTTTAATTGAATTGGAAGAGCGTATTCTCAAAGCGTCATCAGAAATGAGGCAGCAGTTAGCATCAATAAACATTTGTAGTGAAATCCAAAATGGGGCTCTAGCATGCATACAAAACCAAGGGGGACACTTTGAGCACCTGTTATAACTGTTTTAGTACACATTCATAGCCATTGGAGCTTAAAGCAAAAAAACCTTTTTTTTATAAATTTTACCTGTTTCCAAGTATCATAAAATCTGTGGGTTTTTCTGCAAACCTATTGAAGACTTTTTTTATTATTGTTACTTTCATAAGAAAAAAATTGTAAAATGTTATGTTAGTTAGGCATTTTCTGGAGAAAAGTGACCTCAAAGTTAAAAATTTGCATGGGCAATGAAAATGGAACAGGCTTAGAAATTGGATATCTAAAGACTCAAACAAGATATCAACTTTATTTAAACGCCTTTACAAAGGCTAGTATTTCTTCTAAAAATAAAGTCCTACACATTTCCGTTAACATGGGTCAGAGTACACGAAATTAAGCCTTTTCTTAAATCTTTGATAAATGCTGTCAACATTGGAGATAAACCCTTACTGTAGAACGATCTTTTTCAATTTGGGGTTAACCCAAATATAATCTCCCATCATTCTCTCGTTATATTGGCCCTAATAACGACGTTAAAAAACCAATCAAATCTTGTTCTTCCGAATAGGCACCCATATTATCTTTAAATTGGTCAAAGTGGGCATGTAACGCATGCACTTTACGGGACATTCTGCAGCACATGAGTTTAAAGTCTTCATGCATATTTGAAATCAGGTCTTTGTAGTTCTCAGCTATATATGTTTCCGAGAAAACCATGGACCATTACTTTAAGGTTGTTCCATGCTCGGCTTTCATGAGTATTGAGTAACTGTAAAAATTCGTTGATGTCTATTATTTTCTTTATTTGTGGTCCAACGTATATACAAGCTTATACTCTGTCTTTGGATGATTTAGGAAACAATTTTTTTAGATATTGAAAAATTTCAGAATCTTGACGAAGAGCTTTTTCGAATTACTTTAAAAGGCTCAATTTTATATGCAATGGAGGCATCAATATGTGTTTAGGCTCGACAATTAGGTCATATTTAACATTATGTTTTCCTATCTCGGAACTCGATTCGCTTAGGCCATGTGTGGTCCCATAAGCAAGGGTGGCAAGGATGTTTGACATAACCGCCTTGCGGTTCCCACCAGAAAGCCAACTATGGTAAAATCCACTATACATATAAAGCTTTAAACTTTCAAGCACCGTTTTCACACTTTTGTAACTTTGTTTGAGCATCACGGAATAAGCCAAAGGTGTGGATGAAAATTTACTTCCATTGTGGAGAAGGAAAACTTTTAAACATTTTATGGAACTGTCTATGAAAAGACACAAATCAGAATAAACGCATGGAATTCCGATTTCTTCAAACAAGCGCTTCACATCATCACAATAGCAAAGCCTGTCTTCGAATCTTTCTCTGATCACTTATTTTAACTTTTGTTTCATTTTAGTTCCACTGTTTCAACCGAGAAGTTAGAATTTCTGCTTTATTTTTAGGCCGGTTCAGACCTAGAACTGATCACGAAGTCATCGCTCTCACAGCTGGTACTAATAATTTGGGATTGAGATAATACGATATCTTTTAGGTGCTTGCTAGTGTTGTAAGCAGTTTAATACATTAATAGACTATTTTTGAGGATCAATTAATCCAATGAGTCCATGATTTTTTGAATGAATGATAGTTTCCAATTTTTTGATTGAAATAATAAGATTTGTCGAGGTTCTCAAAATAAGCATTTCTTTGGGTGTTGACTTCATCTCTGGAACCAATTCTATTTTCATCGAGCCATTTCTTCAGGTTTGGGAACAATAAATGGTCATTGGGGCTAAAACCGGAGAATATGGCGGATGAGGGAAAAAATATGAAATAACCGTGTTGTCTGTTTGCCTGTCTATTATTTAATTCAATATTAAATCCATCAAACGATTAGTACTATGTAAGTTTACGACGCCATTGCCATTAGTAGGTGATAGTTCATTTTTAATTTTTAAAAATTTTCACCGATTTGATCTTTAGAAAAATGCGCCCATCTTATCAAGGAATTTTTATTATCATTTTTTTATTTGTTTGTCTCGTTGTTCCCTCTTATATGATACTTGAAAGTTATTACTTTATTTATTTATTTATTTAATTGTTATTTTTATTTATTAAATAAATGTTAATTTATTTATTTATTGTATTAACTTTATGTTATGTATAGTAAATGAATACCTTTGTGTACATATAAGTGTTTTTTTTTAGAGGTATAAAAATTCCAATAGGGTTATCTCAAACCAGCTGTCAGGCTGAGCACGTGTCTTTCACATTTATGTTCACTATACTTTATCAAATTATCATGCTAAGATTTATACCCGAAAAACGTTTAGAAATCGGGGATTTTTTTTCCAAAATTCGCGTCATGTCCGCCAAACTCATAGACGCCCAATTTGCGGTGCTCATAATCGTCCATCCGAGCAGCTTGTAAGCAATACTATAGATCGATTTATGTCTATGGATACTATTTTGGATAATATTCATTCAACACGAGCTCATATTGTGCGTACCGGAAAAGCCATTCACCTCTGTAGAGGTAAGTGTGACTAAGAACCCAAATTTATTGATTCGACGCAGTTCTCAGCAACTCGGTCTCTACACGTCCACTACGTGGAAGATTCAGAGGAACGATCTTGACCTACACCCGCATAAGATCCAACTGGTGCAGCAATTGAAGCCAATGGAGCATCGTTTGCGTCGTACGTTCGGTGAATGGGTTGACATTTTTAATCTCAAATCATCTTCAGTTATGAGCCTCCTCTCTGGCTTAATGGGTCTGTTAACAAGCAAAATAAAATGATTCGCGATTTTTTGGTTCCTTGTGTCTAAGAGGCAAATGGTGTCAGCAGCGTCATACAGCGGGTCATACCATTAGTTTATGGGGACAAACATTTGGTAAGCGAATCGAATTATTTTTCTGTGTTTTATTTTTAATAAAAGTTCTATACCTCTAAAAAAAAAGCAACCGATAGTATATGTTTTTTTTTTTTCATATTTCTTTAACAGCGAATAGTTCAAAAACACCAATACTCCTAAGAATGTATAAAAAAAAACTAAAAAAAAATATCCATAGTACTCGTACGTATATCCACGTATTATGCATATTTTGCGTATAATTTTCGTTCGAACGTCATAAAAATTCTCAACATCCATTCGAATTGTTTTCTTCTTAGTGTTCCTACCTTCCCTCGGTCTAGTATGACACATCGGATGATCAACAGATTAATTTATGGAAAGAGAGAAATACTTCGCAAATAGAGGAATGTATAAATAGACATCGGGGCACCTGAAAAAAAAAAATCCGCGGAAAAAAAAAATCAAACAAATTCTATTTTTTCCTCTGGAATTTATGGTTCTTAAGAAATGAAATAAAAAGATCACAAATTAATTTATCTATTTCTTTAAACTACAATAAAATGGATAGGCCCTTTATGAGATGAGTCTTCTCGAATAATTGCTTGTTAGAGGGGGTTTGAATTATAAAACATACTATTTATACTGTTACTACTGTTACTACTTGCTTGTAAATTATAATTCAACTTGAAAATAAATGTTTTCCTTCAATTATTCGTTTATTGAGAACTTGGGTGTTATAATTTGATTTGATTTGATTATTAACCAATTTTAGGTCACAAAGAAAAGACCCCTTTTCTTATTCCCCCAGATTCTATTCAGGAATTTAAGATAGACCTGTGCGACAGTTCACAAGAGGTTTTTGGCAAAATTCCCTCTGAAAGAAAAAAAGAATTGCCACGAATTCTCAATTTTTTGTCACCAAGAAATGGCAAATAGGTTATATATTAATGATAAACAGATTCCGCTGAAGTGGCAATAAAATTCCATCCTTACAGATGTAACTAAGCCAGATTGTATTGTATTGTATAAGATTTTTCTTCGCGAATTAACTACCATAACTAATGGGACTTTTCATGAAGGACGAGGTCTATAAAGTAAGCTATGCCGAAACGTTTTGCAAATTTACCATGTCTTTTCTTACGCGGTGTAAACGGTCGATAGATCCCAAGTCGTTGCAATGTAATCTAAGCCTCCAGCGTAGATACCGGTGCCGTGACAAAAAGGCCAAGTGATATAAGGCCAACTTTCAAAAATTGGCCTTATCTCACATTTGAAAAGCAAATAAAGGCCAACTTGGCTTTATTTCTCAAAATAAGTCGGCGTTATTTCACTTTCCTAAAGATTTGTGAAATAAGTGAAATAAGACCAATTTTTGAAAGTTGGGTTTATTTCACGGCACCATTGGCGCACTGTAATACATAACACTTGATGATACTAGAGACAACACGAACATCGCAGCGGCTAAGTCTAACTAGGGAATGGGATATGTGTCGGCTCTATGACTGCCAAAGTATCTAAGCTATTACGAACGTGTTAAGTTGAGTCAGAGAGCTCTTCTTTGACCGATAGCCTCGTCCTCGATACCTCTTTTTACCGTGCTTAGTGAAACTAATTGTTTAAACTTATTGTTTTGAATATCCGTGTGTCCTGGTATCTAGCATAGAGACATCATATTGACACTCAATATTTCTTACTGGATAATAGAAGTTACTTCGGGTAGAAAACCATTACATCCATCCTCCGGATGCAGAGCCATTTTAGAAAGTCAGTTCTTTCGTGTTAGTGTTTTATTTATTCCTCGAATCGTTCCTTACAGGAATTCTTATCACAAAATATCCTTTAAAATGTGTGGCGGCTAAGCCGATGTTGGTATCGCTTCCTCAAGTTTCGGTTAATCTATGGCGCAGCGAATTTCAAACATAAACACACTAAGTGTTCAAAAACGTTAACAACGGTTTCGCATACTGGCTGATAATATGTTGCCGGCCTTTAATCAAGGGGAGATAGCCTACAAAACGCCATATTTTTCCAAATGAGGTTTGGATTTATGTGGTGTACTATATGTTGGATATATGGATTTGAGCGGTGTACACTTCACTAATTGACCACATGTATGAATACTGCTTACGCAAATTGCAATGACCCTCGTAAATTCAAGCCACCCAGTATATTGACTGCAAGAATTCAGAGCGGAATAAAGAGGATGATTATCATTCGGTATAATGCACCGACAAACTTTAACAGCAATATACTCGTAAGTGGTGACAATAACTTAAGGACCACATGGAGTCTAAAACTGAAACAAGGGCCTGTGGATTCCTGTATGTAATATTAATTGCCTACAATGCCTCGGGAATAGGTAATTACTACATCCGCTTTTCATCGATTTCAAAAGTTTGGCCCTGCACTGGAGGGGCTTGTAGATCTTCTATCGTATAGACAACATATACGAAATGGCTCGCATATAGCTACTCCAGTATACCTACCGAGGTAAACAGTGTACGTTCTAAAGTTGGCAACACTTAAGACCTGAGCTTTTCTAATTCTTTTCTAATACCAACGTGAAGTAGTGATATTGCACGATTGTAGTGCAATGTAAAATGTACGGCGCGCTTGTGTTTTTGACACTACATGCACCTTGAGGGTTGCGAAGATCTAAGAATAAACATGTGGAAGCATGATAATATATTAGATAAAATCTAAGAGACTTAACCATGATTCCACTTTTTTTCGAAACTCTTGGCCACTCTCTTTTATGACTCCAAATCGTCTTATATCAGTAATATCGCGACACACCTTCTTTGCGATATGATATCTGTTATGAATCTGTTATACTAAAAAACTCAACAACGTATTGATTGTCCCCGTCTATGATCGATAAGACTCATATCTGTACGATTCATTCATAATCAGAACTACTCGTATATCTTATGATATAAAAGTAGCCCTAGATGCATATATAATACAATTTATTTATCACGAGGGCGTTCAAAGTATTTTGAGATTATGGTATTTCAAATCTTTAATGCGCTTTTAAAAATGGAAATTCCAAATGAATCGATTGACGTTCTCAAATTGAATTTATGTATGTTGTTAGGTGATTCATGCGACCTTAGCCATCAGAATGCGAAGTGCTACATAATTTTTATCAATAGGAATTAGGCATTTTGGGATGTAAGCTTTTTTTTAAGAATTAAAAGGCGTATATTTTTTATGTATATTGTACACTGTACATATGTACGAGTATAACATACTCGTACGTGTATATGATTAAAAGTCGATCTAACACTTAAGTGAAATTTATGGCACACATCAGTCGGACTATTTGACTATGATAGTTGTCAATAAAAAATCTAGTGATTAGAAAAGAGAATTGGTCAAATCGGCATCTTGAGATGGCGCCAGGGCCAAATAGAGTTTTAAATTTATCATGAATTAGTCATATTTAAGTATGCCTTGTAATTAATTTTATTGTGCGTTTTTGGAAAATAGTGAGAAAATAAACATCCATTAGGATAAGGTTTACACAGCATAAGTGATGCCACTTCAAATTTTATTACTTAATTTCGATTTGATCAAAGTTAAACTTAGTAGTATTGTACTTTGTAATTTTTTTTATATGAATACGCCTATGTAGTCAAATCTTCTGACTAACCTCTGACTTGATGTTTGAGAAAACATCTGAGAAAACTATTAGATTATTTTTCTCAGAAAATCTCAGAAACCTTTTACGAGTATGTTATCTAGAATATGTACTCCATCTTAACACATATTGGAAGGACTCGTCGATATTGCTGGTCTTTGGATTGTTATTTTCTATTTAAACCCATTTTCAAGAGTTCTCCGAAATGACTCTAATTACTCAGTAATTTACTATGTACTAAGTTCCAGAGAAAAGAGGGCAGGACGTTCCTTTACAGACAGATTTTCTAGTAAATATCTTAAAGTCGTTATCCAACTTGTGAGCAGTATATTAAACACCTTTCTGAATTGACAGTCTACCCTCATTTGTAGTGCATTTGCGATCGTAGATGTGTTGAAGTTACTGAAAACACTTTCTAGAAATGCTACAATTATATATATATTCCTTATGTTAAAGAGAATACTTGATGGTACGTACTAGCGTATTAAGAACCGCTTAGATCTGGCGTGACAATAAGCATGTTAAGGCGTAGATAAAAGTTGCGTTTGTAATAATCATTCGTAATAGAGTTTTTAGAAGGAATGATGATATGAAATTTTCTACCTTTAAGATAGTATTAACCAGTCTTGGGTATGAAAACCACTTTACATTTTTTTCTATTAAAGAAGAATATGGACTAGATCTGACAGCTCGTAATGATTATCTCTAGCTAGCATTGTCAGGATGTTTCTTCAAAAAAAATTGCATTATTGAATTGGTTGAGAGGAGTTTCCTTGATATCTCGGGTTTTCAGTCGCCTTCTCTTAAAAGACAAGTTGATCATTGTCATTAACGATTGAGATTATTAGTGTGACAAACTTTAGAGATTATTACCTGGTCTAATATTTTTTTCTATTTGAGCCAATCTGGTTTCCAAGGATTATGAAACCTTCTGCTTGATGGTGCCAGAAACAAGATTATTTTCGTATCGATTTGTGGTTATGAATTTGAGTTCATTCCTTATATTGCAATGAGTTTTTACTTAAAATGTAATCAAAAAGTGACTCACTTTAATCGTTTATGTCAGTGTCGCCCCATTCCGCGTGATGATCGTTAGCGACAAATCTAATGAGTGATCACATAAACGCTGAAAGAACTAAGGCTTGTGGACTAACTTTGGCTTCTGAGATTGTGATTGATGTATCAGTATTCTCTTTTTTTTTTTTTTTTACAAATAAAGCCTTTCAACGAAAGGTTTTTAGGTAAGGCCGAAGTTTTCATATGGTTTCTATCCAGTACACTGTGCCATATTTTCTCAGTCGTGTTTTCTCAATTAACTATCTAGGATAATTCTGTATTTACAGTTTATTCAAAAAGTTCTAAAACACAATTAAAAAAAAAAGAGAAAACAAGTAAGGATAACATTTTGTAATCAATTTTCAACATAGTACCCTGTCTTCTCCATACAAATTTGTTTTACCGTCGAGAAATCTCCTTTCGAAACGTTTCATAGCACCCTCGTCACAGTTATTTTAATAGTCTTTAAGTCATCAAAACGATCTCCTTTCATAGTAGTCTTCAGTTTAAGGAATAGAAAAGTAGCAGCCGAGCCCATATCCGGCAGTCTGGTGGGTTATTGCACACAGGAACTGATTTGCTAGCCGAAAACTGGATTACCAATAACGACGAATGCACAGGAGCATTATCGTGAAGCAAGAACCAGTTAATCATGCGGTTATAGTCCCCTCGCACGAGACGTATCCCATCCGTTTCAAAAATCGATCGAGTACTTCTTTAGTAGCATTTTAGTTTCTCAGACAACATTTTAAATGTGGCTCCATAGATTAGAGGACTGAGAGCGCCGCACGTGTTAATATTCTTCTCACAGGAACGACTGTTATTAAATACCATTCAAATACCTTGTTTCGACCCAAAAACTCGTCACCATACGCATTTTTTAACATTTGAAACGTTCCTGTAGTTTTCCTATGACTCGTGAACTTGCTTACATTTTGGCCAACATAATATTTTGACCTTTAAAGAACGAGGGTTTACTCTTAAAGTTAAAAAGGGAGAACCAGCACTACTATTGTGATGCAATGGAAATACTAGTCTCTCTCTCAACACATTGATGAGAGAAAACCCAAGATACAGTGAGAGCGAGCTTCCATAAACACCAAAAAAGCTCTACTTGGCACCCGGCCTTAGAGAAGAATAATAATGTATTTCTCTCACACTCTTCACATTGTGTCATGTCCTTGAAGTTCAATACGCATATAGATACTCTTACATATACTATGCACGAACATAACCTTTCCACCGACTCCCACAAAATTGGTAGAGGGATGGAAATGGAATGCAACATCCCCTTTAACGGGGTTTATGCTTTTCTTCCGCTCTCATTTGAAGTGGGTGAGATTACCACGGCCGAGGCAACCGTCTCTGTATTGAGAAAGGTTATTTTTAGAAACCTCCATGGAAACATCCGTTTTTCTTTTTTCAAGGAAGGGCAATGGTTCGAGGGTTTCGTGTGCTTGTGCTTTTTCTTTTTCTTCTTCTTCTTCTTTGGAGGGATTGTTAATAACATTCGTTTGGAATGAATCAGAGCAAGATAAATGGCTAAGGATCTAATTGAAATATTGACCCAAGTAAAGGGAAATTGAAAAGATCGGAAAGCCGATTAAACCGTAGAGAAATAATTTTTTTAAAAAATGTTCTTTACTTTATTTGTTTACTTGCTGAATCATGCAAGAGAATGGGATTACTCTTCTTGGCTTAAAAAACTCCATTTTAACGGTATCGGTATTAGTATGAAATGTCCTTGAACATGAACACATAAACACAAACATATATACATATGTACATATATTTTTATGCACACATTGGCTGCTGACACGTAATGCGGGCGGGTCTGAAGAAAAAATTATTTGGGTGTAGTTTTCAAAACCCCTTTGTCAAGTTCGGCTGTTCGTTTTTTTTTTTTTTTTTTTTTTCTTGTGAGAATTTTACGGTTTTACTGTAAACTTGGGTTGCCGTTGGCATTGAACCAATCTTTTTTAAATGTAGAACGTAGGCTATTTTTAGAAACACCATGGAGATAAATTTGGAGTGAGACCTGGGTTGTGGGCCTGCAGGTTTTGACTACACACGTCGAGTTTTGGGTGGATGTTAAGCTCTGTTGTTTGTATTCGAGTGAGCAGCTTTTTTTAAGGCTAAAAAAAAGTAAGAGGCGAAACCTTATTAGAGGTTAAGTGGTGGAAAGTTTATGTATGTGTTCGAACAAAAGTTGGGTTAAATTAAATACGTCCTTTTCAGTTTTCGACATGCCGTTTTGGCTGGTTTTTGTGTGAGCCGTTTTTGTTTTGGTACCGAAGATTGATTACGGGACTAATGACTTGAGCACTTAAATCATAAATTAGTGATGGACATATTATTATACTCCTATGGGTGTGTGCTAATTTTAGGAGGAAATTTATTGAGAGAGAAACATGTACAAATTTTTATGTCTTCTAAAAGACGACTGTAGACGGTAAATAATATATTAATTTAGATGTTTTGTGTGTTTTCAGTGGGATAGTATTTTTTATATGTATATGAGTGGTTCAGAAATAAAGTTAACCAAGTCCATTATTTTCCCTTTATATTACTCGTAGTTAATAGGATATTTAATTAACCAATTAATTAAATTGACTGTTGTTGTACTTATATTATTTTAAATTATATTTTCTGCGAAAACAAAACCTTCGATCTTTTATTATCACGTATTTATTTGTAGGTCAAACCATTTATGAACCATTGTCAACTTCAAAGAACTTGTGTGATTTGATAAATTCGTTTAGTCATTTGCTATTATGCCTATTGACTCCTTAACCCAGAAGCTAATTGCAGTGAAGGATTTTATATGTATACGTACGAAAACATTTCCAATAAATGTCCGCCATATATTCTCTAGAAAACAGATTACATAAGCAGCCCTAAGACTTAGAATGTGGCTAGCCGTCACACAAAATGCCTTTGTAGGCTCTGCTACCTCTAATTGTTCTGCACTTAAAGAAGGTTCCAGCTTTCCTCCTCTTTCCGAGTGGAAGCATTTTTATCCTAATATGTATGTACTCGTACATATGTATTTTCTAGTCAGCTTAATCGACTACTGCGCTTTTTTCAGACTAAATCAATGCCATTCACTGCCCTGTTCTTAAAGTTATTTTTCTTAACTTAAAATTCATTTATAATCTCTATTTACTCTACTATTTAATCTACCATTTACTATAAATTTATCTTCTCTAATAACCAACATAAATCTTTGAACATTACCTTCATTGCATTCGTGTACCTTGTGTATTATAGATGACATATTTCGTGGTCTTTTTGAAAAATATAATCAAATTATTATGCCATTCTTAATAAGTTTGAGGAAAGCTACTCGTATCTTAGTAATTGAACATGTCCCAAGTTCTTGGGGAAGAGTTAAGGTAACATTATCCTTGACTGCATATGCATATCAGATTAAAGTCAAGCAGATTAAGAATGCCCGCTAAACATCAGATAACAATATATAGTAAATCATTGAACCACTAGATGTCAAAAAATCTCCGTCTTTCCAGACAACATATCTTTCTTGGACAGCAGAGATCCAGGTGGAAAGAAATGTACATAGCACGTGCTAACTATCACCCCAGGTACGAGGTGATAATGAAGTATAACTTTGTCAAAAACTTTGCCATTATACTTAACAGCAACAAAGAATGAGTTAGTTAATTAAAGGTGCATACTTCTCCTAAGGAAACTACAAAATTGTATACAGAAAACTTAGAAACATCCAGTGCTATTATAACAGGAGTAGCCCGAAGCCAAAACATTGATAAAAATACAGATATAGATAAATCTGAACATGAATCACCATAAGCAAAATATTGCTTTACTTTAGAATAGATTGCCGCAACTTAACCTTTAAACCCATATGCTATGAGCTAGAAATTACAAGCACAATAAAATCAGAATTTCTTGGGTACCGGGTCGTGTAGGCATCATACTAGGTGGGGTCAAAAGTAACCTCCTTGACCACCAGAATGCGCTGCTACTGCAAAAAAGGTTATGGTGCCATGAAGTCCGTTACTGTCTTTAGTTTTGTTTTGACAGCTGATTGTTGTTGACGTATTTGGCATCTTGTTGAGTATGGACACAAACGATTTTCGTTCTCTCATAAAACATTATTTTTTGAGAGGCAAAACGGCGAAGGAAACAAAAGAAAAGTTGGATAAATATTATGGGGCTAATGCTCCGTCAGATTACACCATCAAATATTGGTTTCGAGAGTTTCGTGGTGGCCGCAACTCCACTACCGATCAAGTCCGCAGCGGCAGGCCCTCCGATGCGGTTACAGAGGACAATGTCAAAAAAATACATGAAATGGTGTTGGCTGACCGGAAAAGTGAAGGTGCGCGAGCTAGCAGATACCACAAAGATTAGTACTGTGCGCACACGGCCATATTCTGCATATGAAAAAGTTATCCTGACCAAAAACACGAACGCGAGAGCACTTTTGGGGTCGATTAGTAACTGTGGATGAAACTTGGATAAACTATTTCACACCAGAGAACAGAATGAGTGCCCGGCAATGGGCT
Source organism: Volucella bombylans (assembly GCA_949129095.1). Classification (NCBI taxonomy): domain Eukaryota; kingdom Metazoa; phylum Arthropoda; class Insecta; order Diptera; family Syrphidae; genus Volucella; species Volucella bombylans. Next base: position 159,031,617 of record OX422143.1, read on the forward strand.
GAAGCCGGCACGAGTGCTCCGAAGCGGCCGAGGGAGGCTCGATGGGTCGGAAAGTTTATGGCGTCGGTTTTCTGGGATTGTCATGGCATACTCTTCGTGGACTACCTCGAAGAAGGAAAAACCATCAACAGCGAGTATTACTGTGCATTATTGGAGCGATTGAAGGCCGAAATCGCTGCAAAACGGCCTCACATGAGGCGAAAAAAAATTTTATTTTTGCAAGACAATGCGGTGGCGCACAGGTGGCGCGTTTTCGAAGCAGAAAATCTGTGCCAAAACTATTTTGCAAACATATTGTTTGGGTGTTCTTATTGTGACTTGGTTGAAGCGAGATGAAAAACCAAAATTCTTATTAATGACATTAGAAGGCATACATTCAGAATTCTTTATGCTCCCACCATCCCAGCATTTATTACAGTATTGACTCGGATCACCATCTTCTTACAGACAGTGTAGGAATGAATGAATAAAAATCACTATATGGAATTATAACATCGGAAGACCATTAATGTAAAACACAGCTAAAAGCTCTTTCGAAGCAACATTCCACAGTCTATCTAAAATATTAACAGTCCGTCAGTAACATTGCCAAATATGTGATCGATATGCCTGTCAGACACAGCACAAGCCCTCTGCGGTAAAGCTTTAGCACTGAAACAAGGAGCATATTGAACGAAGATCGGAAATTCTCGTATAGAGACTAAAATCAATGTCAACAACCTTATAAGCGTCTATCAATGCCGAAGTCATAGGGGATCAAACAATTACTAACCCGAGGAGGTAGGACACTCAAAGCGCGTTCGATCTTTTTGGTCTTTTCGAAAGAAAAATTATTCGGTTTTGCATGAAGTTACGGGTTTTGATGTATGGATGTTGAACTATCTATTCTTTTTGTATGGATATCGTAGTAAGATCATTCTTGGATTGCATATTTAAGGTTTATAGGCTGTAGTTCGCATTTCAAAACAAAAATATAAAGAGGCTTAATTTGATCTCTTAACAATAGCGTATTGAAAACCACCGAAACTAGTACTTCTTTATTACATTATGAAGTTATTAATTTATATATATATATATATATATATATATATATATTTATTTATTTTAATTTTTTTTTGACATAAAGCTAAGACCACATGTACGATATTCCAATTTATCGCACAGGAAGGATATGATAAATCGAAAGTTGAAAGTCCAACACAGAGTCGTTTATTGTTATTTTGCTGATTCTGTAGACAAAAACAATAATTCAGGAGGGTTATAAGAGTTTGAAGTTTATTTGTTCAAAAGAAAAACAGTTCTACGAGGGCGTTCAATATATGCTCGGTATCGATATGATGGAAAATGCGAATTCAATTTAAATTGTTTTTATTTTTCAATATAATCTCCCCTAACATCAATGCATTTGTTACATCTTGAGATAAGCTTTTTTAAACCCTCAAAAAAAATAAATTTCCTCTTTCTCTGCAAAATACCCATTTATTGCCAACTTGAGTTCTTCATCATCCGAAAATCTTTTTCCACGAAGACATTTTTTGAAATCCGGAAACAGGAAATAATCACTAGGGGCAAGGTCTGGACTATAGGGTGGGTGTTGGATTTCTTCGAAACCACAATCTCGCGCAGCAGCCTTGGAAACTCGCGCCGTGTGAACAGGAGCGTTGTCATGAAGAAGCAACACACCCGCTGCGCGTTTAGCCCGTCTTTTCTTTTTAATTTCCTCCCGCAAATTATGCAAAGTGGAAGCGTAGGATGTGGCGTTGATGGTTTCACTTTTTTTTTGTACTCAATGAGCAAGATTCCCTTTGAGTCTCAAAAAACTGTGGCCATGAGCTTCCCGGCAGACGGAGTGACTTTGAACTTCTTCGGGGGGCCTGTTCCTTTTTTATGCCACTGCATGGACTCTCGGTTGCTTTTAGGGTCATAGTGGTGGACCCATGTTTCGTCCCCAGTAACAATTCGATCCATAACACCGTCCGCGTTCTCACTACACATCTCCAAAAGCTCTCTACAGCATGCGATTCTCACTTTTTTCTGAGGCGCTGTGAGCATTCGTGGCACCCACCTTGCACTGACCTTTGAACGGTTAAGATGGTCATGAAGAATGGTGTGAATGGTACCAATTGAAAGCTTGGTGATCTCTGCCATCATTTTCACCTTTATTCTGGCATCCTCAAGAACAAGTTTTTCGACTTCTTTGATGCTTTCTCCCGTACAAGCAGTAGCCGGGGCGCCGGAGCGGGGGTCGTCTTCAATGCCCTCTCTGCCTCTCTTGAACGCACTTGACCACTTTTGCACAGTTGATAATGAAGGTGCGGAACCCTGGTAAACAGCCACCATCTCTTCATGAATAGTTTTTTGACTTTTTCCTTGCTTAGTGAGAAATTTAATTACAGCGCGATGCTCAATTTTCACCATCATCGTCTCAGTTGCCATTATGATTCTGTTTAACTAGAGATAAAACGCGAATTAATAATCACATTTATATGAAATTTTACATGAATGCACTAAAATAATAGTATTACTTGATAAATAAGTCAATTTATATATACAACCACAGCTTCACCCCTATACCGAGAATATATTGAACGCCCCTCGTAATTGAATTCACTATTATGATTCTATAGTCTGATAAGCAACTCACAAATTATTTTTGCAAATGCATCATATTTTTAGATTAGAAAAAATAAAATCTATTACCTCATCTCTTACCTTAGATTGATAGTGATTAATGACTGCAGCAAGTAGAAAATGTCTTGATTAAAGGACAATTTTGAAGGAGTTTGAAGGAGGCGATAGAAAAGAGTTGTCTAGGAACACAGAAAACAACGATGTTCCATTACTATGCTTTTGGATTTTTTTTAAGGTCATTGACTAGCTGTTTGCCAAAGCTTTATGGCCCGAACCAGGTTTTTTCCTCGCTTTTTGGCCTCAGAGCAACTGATTTTAACACAAATTTTAAATAGGTTGAGGTATACACGATCGCCAAAGGTTATGTTGTTGTAATTGCAGCTGGTTTTTTTTTTCTGTCGGAACAGAGCACTCAGACAAACAGCTAGTCCAGTGACTCAATGTAAGTTCCTTTTAATGGAATTTCTCAGTCTTCGAAGAAAGACGAGAAGCGCTTCAGTAATAAAATGCCTAAAGTACCAGCACCCGCATCATCAACGCCGAGTACCTGCAGTCTCATGCGAGCGTAAGACGAACATTGACAGAGCTATGTAGTTCTCCGCGGTGTCGTCATTACTTTCACAACAAGCGTCGCAGGATGTTGCATCACTTATGCCCAACACATTCAAGTGCTTAGCAAAAGTACAGTCCCCTATCAGCCAGTAGCAGTAGCCAGTAAGCAGCCTGAAGTTTTTCGTGATCCCATTGTGACCTGGAATCCGAACAAGACTCAGTGGATTTAGCCTTCCGCCTGCGTTCAATGAAATCTTGCATTCGACCTAGCTTGAAAGTCGTACGATGGATCAGCAAGGCTCTATGCGCAGCTTGGTTGTTGCTACAGATGCAAATGCATCGCCCACTCCTCCGATTGCGTATATCACCGCTTGGAAATCTAACGTTGTCGTCCTCCAGAAAGACACGAACATCGCATCCTAGATCGGTTTTAGAGCCATCTGTGAAGATCCAACTGCATTCCTTTCCTGGCTCAGATTCTACTCGAAACCAGCCTTGAGCACAGAGAAAGTCGTTTTCATATTTTTTCGACAGCAGGAGTTTTGGTGTATTACATTAGACGGCATGTCCATAAGACCAGCGTCATAAGACAGTCGGCGTACAGCTGTTTAACTTTGTATCTCTTTACAGTATTTGTCCGTTGTTGTGGCGCCTGTAGTGTATATTGCCTCGAACAAGGTAGTGGTTCGAGTCTATAGTATATTGGCTGTTCAGATGTTTTTCCATTTTAACATGGGGGGAATACCTGTATCGGTCGCCTCATAATCAATTTAGTTAACTGTTTTATGATCAGGTGACCATATTGGCCTCATCACCAAATAGGAGCTCAAATAGAGAATCTGCATTGATGACTTTTGACACCACTGTTAATTCAGAGGCTTAAATTTGTTCGACGTACATATGTGTTACGTGTACGACGATCAGCAGTCGCGCTTTAAAATTTGCAAGTCAAGTGCGATTGGATGAGACCAACACAATGTCTAGTTAAGGTTATATGGTCATCGCCAGGTTAATGTTTCTCAATGCATAATCTATTTGTAAAACATCCAAATGCCATATTAAAATAAGAGAACCTAAATGTTGGACTCTAAGTCCAAAAATCAAAATAAATGGAAAGTACTCGTAGTACTCTAAAAATTCCTGTTCCAAAACCATTTTTAGCATTTTATGTGTTTTCCGACAAATTGCATTACAAATGAAAAGAGCATTTGTCCTTAAGATTGCCTGATATTGAACGGTTATTTTCCGCTTTAGTAATTTACAGATAGATCACTTCAAATCTTCCATTCTATTTATAACCACCTCAGGCGGTTTCAAAGTTCCTTTTCTCAGAAAAGAGGAAACTGAATTGATTCGCGATAAAAATACAATCAGCGGGAGGAAACTTAGAAATTGTACGAATTATGAACGAAAATACGCGTTGGGCTAATAGGCGCGGTGTTTTCCCTGATTGATGTTGGACTTATTTCTTCTTTTTTTTTTTTTTTTTAAGAAAATAAAACTAGAAAGAACGACTGTAAAGTATAACGTAGATTTAATGTGTTGCTAACACGCATTATATGACGTCATGTCTATATAACGAATGTCAATGAATGAATTATTGATAACTTTCTTCCATCGACTTTCATTTATTCTACCCGTCACCATTTAGCATTTCAGGCAACACGAAATGTGTCCTTGAAAACTTTTGTTTTGGTTTTATTTTTCGACACAAAAGAAAATCAAGGGAGCAATAACAACCTTATATTCATATTATACATGGTTTGACGGGGAAAAAACAATAGAAAAATGTTGGAAGAAACCTTTAAGGCTTTGTGTCCTAAAGGATTTCTCTAAATACCGGTACATTACAAGCGCTCCTATTCCTTCGATAAGTTTTTGTACTAGTAGACAAACATATGTTAACTAAGACTGCATGAAAACAATAGAAAATAAACAAGTATATACAATAGATAAATGTTGAAAGAAAAATCGTTTGGATCGCGTGATTCCCGAAATAACTTCAATCAATTCATTCAAATGGAATGTTTATATTATTAGCCCGTAAACTAGCTCAAAAACAATAAAGTTTAATGCAAAGCAGGATCTTTTATGCTGGTCTCAAGGTCCCTGGACAAGTATTGTAGAATGATATGTGTAAATTGTCTAAGTAATTAGACTGCTATCCACTTGCTTTGATTGACAGAGTATGTACGAGTATAACTAAACATATGATTTATTGGATTTTATTTTTAATTAAAATTCCAAAATAATAATAGAGGTTACTAAGAGACAGATTTTGAAAATAAAAACAATCGGCTACTGAAATCGGCTACTACGTTGTACGATTATACCGAGCGTACGAGTACATGGTTAAAATTTAAGGTGGTGGTCTCTTTTTAAAATTTGTATAAAAACACACAATTTTATAAAGCGCGATTTTTTAAGAGCTTGTAGCAAGTTGAACCATCGAGTCAAGGTTTGTTTTATTCGATAGATAATTTTATGGCGCTAATGGTGAAAGATGATTTCAAGCATATGGCCACCACGGGAGCGCCTCAGGAGCTACTCTCCAATTTTCGATCACTTTTTAGAACATCACACTATACCTCATAAGTGGTACGCTCGATGTTGACTTCCAAGTTTGGAATCGTTGTAGGCTAGTCCGCATAGAAGAATGACTTCAAATACTCACCTTTAGCTTTTCCTCTTTCCAAATTCGACTATTTTCTTTATTAACTTAGACAGAACAAAAATTGGCTGTCAGTAACTGGATCGACTTCCAACTTCTAAAACGTCTTATTAGCGAAGACAATAGATAGATCTGTGTCTGTACCAAATTCTTGCGAACAATGACGAATCGATGAATTAAGATCTTCCTCAACACTGGCCTTAACGGGGCAGAGCGGTGATATTTTGATAGGTGCGCACTCTACGTATTCTTGTCAGTTTTCCCATATTGATAAAAAAAAATTCATAAAAAACCCCCCTTTCTATTTAAAGCTTCTTACTATATTGAAAATAGTTAACCATGGAGTTAACTAAGGAGCATAATATCGCCCCTTCAATATCGCGGTCAAGTGCCAAGGCCCAATATCAATCTTTAACAAATGGCTCAATCGCAATTCCGCAGAGACCAAGCCACTTTACCAAATCAACTAATTATACGTTTATTTAACTTAGTATATTCATTTTTGGATGGCTTGTATTCAATTCTTCAATTGTTGGCTTAAGTTATGGCATCGCGTCTCTCCAATACTTTTCGTTAACCATAACGCTGCTGTTATTTTCTTAATCTACGAAGAAGAATGGTGCAATAATTCCATTTCATCAAAAACTATACCAAAGAGTCACACTAAGGTTGCAGAGGCTTCTTTAGAGCTATAATATATGTGATTTTCCCGAGCCCCAAGTACGACAGTTTTGCTTGTTTACATAGCCGGTGAGATGAAAATAATCCTCATAAAAAAAAAAACATTTGTCGGGCTTTTAAAAAAAATCGATGTCAATTATTTCCCAAACAAAGAGCATAACGGTAAAAGATCGAGTGGGTAGTCAATTTGCATTAATTCAATCCTTATCTGGATCTTGTAGGCGAACAATTTAAGGTTTTTATGTAGAATTTCCCTCAAGCCAGTGCGATTAATATTGGAAAAAAGGCAATGCAGCGAAACGCCTTATGCGCATTGTTTGGTCAAAAGTTCGTGAAGGGATTCAATCGAGATGTTGTTCATCTCTGGCAATTTTTAAGTAAACCTTCGGTTTCATTGACATGTTTCTTAGTTGTTAATTTTTCTATTCTTTGGAGCATCGTTGCCAAAGCACACAAAGAATGCGAACGAAGATAGAGTAGCCTTGATTGCTGGTGTTTGTAGTTCCCCATAGATTGTGATGCAGATTTCAGGCATGACACCTGAGAGACAGCTAAATATCTTTACAGTCTGGCTGAACTGAGACGTCATACGAGTATATGCTGCTAGCCCAGATTAGCTTTCACGTTGTTGTAGCAAAAATTGAATTTTTTGGCTCATAATTGGTAATCATTTTGATACAACTCATAGAGCTTATGATTGCATACGACAGAACCAAAGAAATTATAAGCTGATGTTGTACAATATAATGTGACTAAGATGGAGATCATAATGAGGCTATTCTTAATAAGCTTAAGGCCAGTGAACTTAGATATCAGAAGATTTTCAAGTACAAATCCGAACCTGACATGTGCACTGTTTAACTGTTTAACATCATGTAGGTTTATCTAGGTAGCTTTTATGCTGATGTGCTAACAGCTATGCAGTTATCAATTAAGTAAGTTAATTACTGGGAAACGATCATTGCCCATTGCCTATCCCTACCTTGCGACCTGGCAGTAGTTATATTTCAATCACCTTCATCATTCGACTGCCCAATGGAAACAATTATTTGTACACTGCTTTTTTACTCTACACCTTTTTTATTTAGTGCCTCACTGAGTGTGACATTATCTACATCAGTAGGATGCTTCAGGCGTACTGCACTACCTGAAATTAATTTTTTTCCTTTAAATCATTCAAAAAACCTCTACTCGTATGTCAATCGTTTAGCAGGATGTAAGAATAAATAGATAAAGCTCAGAGTAATGCTATCATCTTACTTTCTTATTTAGATGGCCCTACAGTCCGGGGTAGACCTGGGCCTCAACTAAAATGTATTTCCAGCTAGTGCAATCCTTTGCCAGCTGCGGCATCGCTCTACAGCCCCTACAGTTCGCTGTTGAAACGCCCGAGAGCATTTTCATCAGCTTTTGTCAGTGTCCACGCCTGTGCCGTAAAGCATAGCAGGACTGGGCTTTAGTACTTAATTGCCTTCTAAAAACCAACGATTAAAAAGAGTGATTCTTCGCATGATTTTCTTCGCATAGCGGGGCCAAAGTAGATAAAGTCCCTTACTACCTCAAATTTATACGTAGTTGCCTATCGTGGCGACTACTATCACCAATATAACTAATAAAAATCGCAGAAAAAAAAATGGAAGACAATTCTGAACACTGAGGCAACCCAGCATTTATTTTACATTATTCGATTATTTTTTGTATTCAAACATTTTAATGGATGGGCTCATGTGGGTAAAAATTATATACGCATTCATGTATAGTTCAATAATACGACCCTATGTATCATACATATATTTACCACTAGAAAGTTTGTCGATTTCAAATTATTTTTTTTATATAAAGTGATTGAATTTGATTTCGTTCCCCTTTCTCATAAAAAAAATATTGAACATTTTTGTTCGTTTTAGAAAATGATTATCTTAAAATATGATTATATTCAAATGTAAGTACTGACGGATATTTCATGAAAGGCACAACCTTATTACAGCCAAAATAGTTTTTTCTCATCAAAAAGCATTGCGACGAAGATAGAGAATGGGCAAAAAGATATATTTAGCCATTCACTGGATACACCATACCATACACCATACCTATGTATAGTAGTACCAACCGACACAAAATGTTTGCAAAATAGAAAGGATAAAGGGAAAGTGCACACATATATGTATGTATATGTTATGCACATGTATAAACGAAAAAGCCATACACATTCCGAAATGGATTGCTGTATCTGCTCACAACAGTAATCTACTGCGAAGTGTATAGATCCGAAAATAGAAACGAAATTACATTATCGGTATAAATAAACGATTTGTGGATGGTATGGAAAGGTGGTCTCGTACTCTTAGATGGTAGATGATGGAAGGCGAATACAGCAGAAAAAAAAGTGGCAAAAACAAAAAAGAGAAAAGGAGGACCTACTATTTGCAGAGGACTGTTGTTGCAAATGGCTTTCACTCGGTGGCATTGAATTTACTAACCGTCACAATGACATAATCTGGATAAAAATATACTTTTCGATTCCAGCTAGATACTCCATTAAACAAGTGACACACACCATAGTATATAGCAAAATCTAATTTTGTCAAGAATACTAATAGCTGCTTAATCGGACGGAAGGACGCAGGAAAAAAAAAACACAAAAACAGGCCGTTGGATGAAGATGGAGTAGTGCTTGGGTTAAGGCCTTACTGTAAAAGTCTTCTCTCTGTAAGTAAAAGGAAAGTAAATTAAGGTTTGCAAAAATACAATTCCGTATAGCGGTTGCTTCATACTCGTACATAGAAATTGAGGAGTGGTAACAGATATTACTAACCAATAAAATTGATTGTACCTTGGCCTAGGACGTAGTAAATTTCTTGTCGGGAATTTCTATTTTAGTCAAGCATATAAAAGCAAATAAACTTGATATAATGGCACTAAAACTTGTTTCAAGAATAATCGTTATATTGTATTGTAGATTATCTAAAAATGTCGGGTGACTTTTGCACTTTGTATCTAAAAACAGATTTTACATATTCATACAGTAATGGGAGCTGAAGATAAAAATAGATTTCTTGTTAGCATTATTTTTCTTTTATTTTATATCGACATTCATTTCGACATATTTCAAGTTTTAACTGTCATATGTCAAATGCATGGCATTGTAAATACTCAGGTGTATTCGAATCCTGTTTCAATTGTATCTTGGATTATTTAACGAGCCTATACGTACTCGTACATATGTATGTATGTTTCTGTGATATGATTGTGTTTGCAGTGTTAGGTTTGCTGTAGTGGAAATTTAAACTCGCAAACATTCGACATTACTATGATTTAAACTTCCTAATAATAAGATGCTAAATAATGAGATATTGATATGCTTACGTAGTCAAAAATAGTAGAAAAATTTGAAAAGGTTCGTTCGCTTATGGTCTAGTGTTACTTATTTACTTAAAGGAAACGGTAAAGAGCTTGTTGTAAGGACCTCTCTGGGCTATAGGCCCAGATTTGCGATTTGCGATATTTGTGTGACAACAAAAATTCTCCTTTCATCTGTTCTAATTAAGAATAAAGTCACATAATAATGAATCCCTTTTAGGAATGCCACGGACTGACTCACTTACGTGCCACCACAGTTCAGAGGAAATTGAAGCTTCTCTATTAAGGCTGGTCCTTAAGTAACTGCCTCCAGTTACTATCTTCAAAGATTGTTTAGGTCTCTATGTACTTATTTCCAAGACATCATAAACTAACGATATAAAATGTTTCGTCCAGCTGATACTGTTTTAGCTCGTGTAATTCTCCTCCCGAAACTTTCAATGGAAATGAGGCGCGAGGTTGATGTTTTTTGACAAGATGGTACAGTGCAACTTGAATCCCCGAACCAGTCAACGCAATTGGAACGCAGTGTCTTCAGATCTCGATCGGATGGTGAGACTCTGTCCAAAGCGTCGATGTTGAAAGCATGTATTTATATATACATATTTGCATTTGGTTTCGTGTACCATTTCCATTACATTTTGCTGTTTTTTTTTAATTTGGGCTTTGATTTTGTTTACGTCACTTTAACTGTCATCTTGCCATTTATCGTACATTCTCAGTACCGACTTTGAGTTTTTTTTTATTCATCTTTATGATTTTCTGTAGGAGATTTGTCCTTTGACACAACGTTTTACTCAGCCGTGGCTCAAGTGATAGTGTATTCCCTTCCCAATCGAACGGTTCGGAGTTCAATACCAGGCGTGCCCGAAAGACATTCTTTTTTCAGACAACTAAACTCTCGTTAGATGAAAGGTTGCCTAAAATGCAACAAGTTAATTTACACTAATAAATTAGTCTTCCTATTAAATGTTGGATACCACCCATAGAGCAAATAATAACTTAGCCCAAACATATTTCTCTCTCTCTCTCTATCCAATTTTCCGAAAAACTTTCACATCCTCTCGAGTGCTAAGTTTAAAAAAATAAAAAAATAAAAAAAATAACATTCCTCAATACCTTTGCCCCACCCTCATCTTATCCCATCTTCGTCTGCGTTGGTAAGACGAATTTTTCCAACGCACCTTAGATTTTGAGAAAAAGTAAGCTGAAACAGAGGACATCAGACTGGTATTCTGCGCTTGCATTCAAATTTGTATGACTTATTGAAAAAGATTGGTACACATGATATGAGAACAATTTCTGGCACCCGTTTGAGATTGCAGCTGTGTTTAGAGGCTTTGGCATCCTGGTCGTTTAGCAGCAAATGAATTAATTGATCTTGTGTGATTTATTCGCCTTTTTATGTATGATATGGATAAATGATTGTTTGCAGTCCTAAAGCGTAATATTGATGGAAGTGCTACGCAATGGTTTTGCCAGTGTGGAAAGAAGTCTCTAACACAAGATTGACTGTCAAGTGCAAGGGATTTGTGTAGGTAAAGATCTTTAAAAACCCTTCCTAATACACGAGTGCGAAAGCAGATTTATCCCACTAAATGTTCGACTCGTTCAAATGTAGGCTCTTCGCGATGTCATAATCTAGAATCCTGAAGTTGACTGCACAGCAATCAGATTCGGCTAATCCATAGAATTTACAGCAGGTTTGCTTTATATTTAAGCGTAGTGATGAAGGGTTAGGCAGGATTTCTCACGTTTTTCATGAATGGCCGAAAAAAAATTGGTACTACTTTTAGAACATTGTCGCATTGTTTGCCACATCCAGCAAAGAGAAGAGCGTATGATATCTTGCCGACTCCGAACGGCAAGAATATGAAATGGTATGAATATGAATATGGTTAGTCTATATCAGTGTGGCCTTATGCTGGGAAAACCCACATTAGGATATATTTTCATACCTCAATGGATTTTGGCGAAAGCCTATAAATTTTAAGTCGATTCCTATAACCATTTTATCGATGCTAAGACCGCGGTTGATAATTATTCGGAATGAGCTACACAACAATGTTTCATATTGGTTTTCTGCAAAGCTCATCCGATCGTATAGGTTGACGATGGAGAATCAATGCTGCTCCATTATGATAGGTAAAGACCTCGTCAGAGGGTATGAAGTCAAAATGGTTTTAGGCTTAGGAATACTGTTCTTGGAAAAATGCGAAAAAACTCATTTCATTTTTGGAAAAACAGGGACGGATTATGTAACCACCGTAGGATTATGTAACTTTTCTAGATTCGCCTCACTCCAGAAACGGCAATTTTTTCGTCGCTAAAACCGATTTTTCGGTGAAAATAAGAGTCCTTGAACTACTTGAAGCATAGTCTCGTGGTTTTAGTTCCTCCACCAGCTGGGTCTCAAGTGCATGCCAAGATCTTTTTGCAAAATTTTTCACATAGTGGACGGACAAACGCCAAACTGTTGCCGAATTGACAACTAGGAATCTTCCACCACACCTTCACCCCCAGCGGCTAAAGTTTCTTCTGTACTCAAATTACATTGACGAGGTGGCCTTGCATTATGTAGAGTGTGTGTGGTATGAAATTTGTCCACAACACGAAGAATAACGGCTCAGTTGGTCAATTATGAGGGCCAAAAGATCAAAAAAGCTTCTACACGTTTCGTGAATCTAAAACCGATTTTCAAAATAAGTTTAAAGGAATCGAATCCTAAGTCTATTCTCGATAATTTGCTAACAATACCAAAGACTATCAAAAATGACAGCACGATTTGGAAGATCAATCTGTCAAAAAAAAATATTGAAAACACCCTTTACGACGACGAAATGACTTTACAGCGACATCGACCTTGCCAGGAAAGTCCGGATGCAAAAAATATAATGGTTAGGACATGGATGAACAGCAGCACTGCGGCTGATCGAAACTTCGAATCCATCCAGGAAGAACCACGCAGTCGAGGATTAAGGCAATTAAAGTGTCTAGCACAAGTGAAAAGGAATCTCGACATACTCGTACGTAACAAGAAGCAAATAGCTTACGATCGAACTCTTTGAAAAATCTTGTTGGTTAAGGCTCAGGCACCTTTCGGATTGTAGCGGCATCTTAAGTAAAGTAGCTTTATTACTAAAAGCGCTTTACGAATATAAATAGGTAATACTTAAAAAAAAAAACAAGAATTATAATTGCGCATAAATTTCGACAGCAAATATCTGTCCTCAGGCATGAAATAATCTGAAATCAGTTTTGCAGATCTTCTAAATGGTCGTTTCAAATGAAGCGCATTTTATTATGGATTCAAGATTTTTTTTTCAGCTTTAAACTGCTCTGAATCAAATTGTACTAAAACCTAAACAAAAGACCATACGATTGATGTACATGAATTTACATAGTTCTGTTCGACTTTGAAACGGTACTCACCCTACTATCTGTCAGTTCAGCTAATGACAACAAATTATTGTCGCCCACACATGTTTCATAAGAAAAAGTCGTTAACATCAAACAACTGTGTCGGCCAAGTGCAGTTTATTAGCTGTCGAAAATAGTCCGAGAAAATGTCTTCTTCTTCTTTAGTTTTTTTTTTCCTTGTAATGTAAAAATAGTAACATCGTACTTCCTGATAAATGACATTTTTGCAAAAGAAAAACTAATTTTTTACATATTTATCTTCTAAAATAGTACACAACTATGCACGTGTGTACTATATAATTTCTTCTGTAAAATAGTTTGTCAGTTGCTCCCCATGCAGCTAGCCACCCATAAACCGAATAAGCACATAAAATAAAATATGACTTTTCACTTGCCATCTGGTGTGTGTTTTAGAGATTTTTAATTCCATTTGGCCAAAAATAGTTTCCCAAATAGATCCAAATCTCCATGTGTAAATTGATGATTTCTCAACACAGTTCACCATCAAAATTCGTAGATGCGGCTTTTCCATTGCTGCACTTTATCCAATCTCTATCCACCCAGAGGAGGAAGAAATAAAGCCTTCCCAAAATAGCTCATCCACTTTGGTTGAAGCGGATTAGAAAGAAATTTATTAAAAAAAAAAAAAAAATGTTTCTAATTTTGTTTTTGTTGGTCCATTACAACACACAAAACAGCAGCGCAAGAAATAGAAACGAAAATAAAAATATTTATCCAAAGTATTTCCAAAAATAGGACACCATTCCAATCCACTTGCTCTAGCTAAGCTATTTAGCTCTCTTCTCAGTTTTAGCTGCGTACGGCTCACTGTATCCCTGTTTGTATCAGTTTTTTTTATGCAGTTCCTCCTCCTTACGCATACCAATATGTATGGGAGTAGTTACGCATTTCTCTTTTGGGAAAACTAACGAGAATGGCATGCTTCAAAAATGCCGAGCACTTCAAAAATGATTCAAATTCAAATTAAATTGGGGGTGGTTGGCGGTTGTTTTATGGGGGTTACTACTTCCCATTTTGGTCTTATTTTATTTTGTGATCAAATAAATTGCTTTACTAATCACCTAGGCGTTATTCGCATCCTCTATGTTTTTGTTTTCACAACCTTCACGTGTAGTTAAAAATATAAATTCTTAGAAAATCAGCAAAACTAAAATAAAAAAAAACAACAAAATTATAAAAAGAATCTCAAAAATGTATAAAAATACCGATAAACGGATGAATAAGAAGACGAAAATGAAAATAAGATATTTCTAGTTGTTTCGTTTTTTTTACCTCTTGTTTTCAAAAGTAACAGTTGATATTTATGCGATCGGTAGGCTAATTGAGAAAGATCGCAGCGTACAACGTAGTGTACCTCTCCTGGTATAAATATAGATAATTCAGATGTTTAATTTGCACACAGAGTAATGGTCGATTAATTCTGTTAGCCATTTGCTACAGACCAGCAAGGGCAATGAAGGTGTTATAAATTTATTTTTACACATTTTCTTATTTCCATAAGACAGAAAATAAAAAAATCCGAGTATAAAACGGAAGCTGAATACATACGAATGCCAATACTATATTTGGGGAATAAATATGAATACAAGGAAGAAGGATTTTTAATTAATGCAATGTTAAGAGTCTTTGTTCGGATTAACGGCTACAACCCACGTCCACCTATTTAAGGATGCTTTTCAAGAACTACTTTGAAAGATTCAATTACGCCCAATTCTCTCAACTAACATTACACAGCAAGCAATGGACATGTAGTTGCTATTATCAAAAAATTCTTTTTTATTAATGTCGTTAAATTTGTTTTACCACACCCTTCATGCGTGTCACATATATGAAATGCAGATCAGAGAATCAGCACAATTGTCTACCAGCAGAGAGCAGCCATGATCTTCAATAATATTCAAGTGAACCAATGAAGATGATGATATTTATTCCTAGCTTCTATGGGAAAAAAATTGAAAAACCAAACAGGCAATGAAGGACAGAACATCAAATGTACTTTAGAGAGTAAAAACTTATTACTCCCACTATTTTATGAGCAAGTCAATACTCTTGATCGTGAAGCATACATTTTAGTACTTTGAGTGAAGACTGAAAATCCAAGCCTTAAATGGGAATAAAATAGCCCACATCTCTGGTCACAACACCTATAATTTATCTAGTTCAGCAACACATCTTTCAGAATTCCACTCCTGAAGTATTTGAAGGGAGGATCCTAGCGAACCAGAGGAACGATGCACCCAGAAATGAAAGTTTTTAAAAAAACATACACCGAACATCGGTATGGTTGTTACCAAGTTGAACACGAAATTTCCACCAACGCCGCGCTCAGTCAATCCCTCAACTACTGACTATAATAACTTAAAAATCCTGATATTTTTAAAGCCAACATACATTCATTACGAGCTCTTTGATCCTTAATTGTTCTGGAAATTAACATGTTTAAAAAAAACTTTGAAGAAACGTATATTATTCTTATATGTATATGTTATATAATAGGCATATTGTAGTCATAATGTAAATATTCCACCATAGTGAAGCCGTACCAGAATATAAATATTCGGATTAGGACGGATAGCCCGCATCAACAGCATCAAGTGCGGAGGAACAGTGGCAATGTTGGCAAAGAATATGAGGCTTAACAAAATGATCACAAATAAAAAAGCCATAGTTAGATGATAAAAACCAGCGACCACTCTCAGTCAAACCGTGCAATACTGTATGGAAGGACAAAGACTGAGTTGAGAACTGTAATTGGGAAGTAGAAGCAGAAAAAAAAGCGCGAGGTCGAGGAGCATACACTAGCTCTTTTCGAATTAGATCAGAGGTATCCATGCCCGATGAACAGAACCATCGAAGAAAGCATAATCCCTAAACTGCGACAACTGGAGCGGCATAAGTCTACTTAACATCGCATCCTCTTTCAATTGTGCAGGATGTCGATGGAGAAATCTCATGGGTCTGTCAATATCGAAATAAATGTCATGGAACATTTTGATACTAAAGGAAATCTTAGACATGGTGACGCCCTCTCGTGGGTCTTCTTAGACATCGTGGTTGAAAGATTTATGCGTCACTCTGAACACCGAGGCCACAATATTTCAAAAAAACTTCTCGTATAAGCAGATGATGATGACATAATCGTGAGGGGCAGGCATTTGTGAGTGCTGAGCCAATGACATTAAAAATGGCTTTCACGGTCAATGAAAGCATAACAAAATATGTGCCTACTGTCATAAAAAAAAATCAGTTAGTTAGTCAAGGCCATCGTTAGAATGGACAACTATAATTTGGAGGTGGTTAAAAAATTGGCCTATCTAGGTTATACAGTCAACACCAGTAATGATATACATATCCAAGTGCAAAGATCATGCAAAGGAAAGCTTTTGCCAATCGCTATTGGATGAGCTAAGAAGGCAATCGAGTAGCGTATAAGGCATAAGAAAAGATCCTCATCACCTCCGTTCTGTTGCACGACGCAGCAACAAAACTCTCAAGAGCAGATGAAAGCTGTCTTAGCTGCCTTGAGCGAAAAATTCTATATGTAATCTTTCGTCCTGTCTGCGTCAACGGAGTGTGGAAGAGAAAAGGAAGAGAATATGTTTGTTCGCCTACAGCTATTAAGATGCCTAAGTTGTTTAGAGCGCATGGACCATATGCCAACGCAGTATAAGAAGTTCACCTAAGGTGGCGCATGGAGTTAAAAGGCGACCTCAGCCATCTAAGCTGATTGGAGAAGCTTGTTGATTGAGGCCCAGATAGCCTCAGTATGAAAGATATCATCAAAAGTGAAGTAAAATAATTTAAATCTAACTCATTTCACCAGACTTTAAAAATCTAAACTTTGCCCTTTTTTTTAAATCACAAATTGACAAAATGTTCTTTTACTTCCCACAAAACTTACCCCCGCAAAGTGAGCCATTCACATAATGCACATCCATGCATAAGTATTTACACCGACAGTTTTCGATCATTTCATCTGGCTCAGGATTTTCTCTCAGAGCTGTTTGAAGATAACTTTCTGTATATTTTACTTTTGGCCATATGTTCGATGGTGTGTCTAAGAATACCGTATTTATTTTAGACAACTCAATATGCTTAACTCTTTACGAGACTCCGTCACCTCCTTTCTTTGGGTGCTCCGTGAGCATCCACCTCAACTCAGCTGCAGATGAAAATACTCCACATCTCAATCCGCGCGTACCTCTGACCACAAAGTGCACATACATACTATATAACATCTTTTTGTATCCTCACATTGTGTATCTTGTGCTTACAATAAGATTAAAAATATCTTGCTTGCCATGGGAAAATTCAAACACAGAGGGACGAAGAGGTCAGGTGAAATCTAAAAATATCCATCCAATGGATTTATTTCGGGATATGAAAAACCTCCTCTTAGTTTTTTTTCGTTTTCTATTTTTTATTTTTATTTTTAATTTTCTCTTCATCTTCTCTGTTGTGCGGTAACACACTCTTTGCAATGTTAACCTCTGAATGCATACTACATAATGTTGAAGGATGTGCACCTCCTCTACCCATAACAAACGATGAAGATGAAGATGAAAATGATGATGATGATGATGTTGATGATGATGATGATGATGATGATGATGATGATGATGATGATGATGATGATGATGATGATGATGAAGATGATGGTTGTATTGATGATCATGATTATGTTGATGATGATGATTAAGATGTGAAGATGATGATGATATATAAAGGAGCATGTTCATAGATCCATCAGTCTTTGCATGGAATGCATTACCGTCACTGTTTGTACGGCGCTTACATGGAGGTTGATGAACGTTAATTTTGACAATTTAACCAATAAAAATCCACCCTCAGAGTGAAATCGAACCTTAAGCTAGCTATGTGATGCCGAGGCACGAACGTACACTTTGTTGTGCTAACTCTTTTAACCCACGTTTAACCCGCGTCATTAGATAGAGAACAGCAAAAAAAAATTTAAAGAAAAATAAAACTAAATACCGCTGTGTGTATGTATTGTGAAACATTGATGCAGAGTTTTGCCAATTGTCAGAGATGAAGGCTTTGAAATTTACGTCAATGACATTGATGGTTATTGGTGATGGGTGATAAGTATTGTCTTGCATTCTGTGTGTTTTTTTTTTTTGCAAAACTGGCTGTTGCCAGAAGTGATATACATATTCACATTTTCAACTACGTCAGTGCGAAAAATGATACAATATTGCAAATACAATATAAGGTTTGTTTGTTTATAGATTTCATGAAGGTATTTTGTGTAAAATCCTTGAAACACGCATTACCTGAAACCCAAAGGGTTTAAAAATGACGTCTATCTCTTCGATGTGATTTTGGCAATATTTTGAATGAAAAAGAGTTTTACTTGTAATCATTTTCATGGCATTGCGACACGTAACAGCTTTAATAGATAAGATATTTATGCAAATAGGCTTCCTGGACTTTTTGAAGAAAAAAATATGAAATATGAAAAGTTAAAACTTAGTTTGTACGCAATCTTCCCAAAAACTTGCATGTTTATTGGGAGGATGAACCTTTCTAAGCTCGGAGGTCTTCTAAATTTATTCCTTCAATTTGATGTCAGTAAAAGTTCCTTAAGATGAGAATGTACTCATATCAGTTGAAATTAGCGATAATAATTACTAGCAAAAGAAAAACAATAGTAATGATCCAGTTACAGTTCAACATATTTATTTAGATATGATCTTTATTCAATATTCATACATACATTTTCATACATAGAGTATGGCGTTAACCGACAGCTGAAAAAAAAGAGAAAATATGATATTTTATTTAACACCGAATTAAAAAGAAATTGTTGTTATAATTACTTTCATAAAATATGATAATATCTAACAGATAATTTAAGAGGTAATCAGAAACTTTCGTTTATTATTTGGGACCGGTATTTCCGTGTAGTTTTAACGTAGCTGACTAGAGTTAGGCAGCTGTCACCGCCGTTTAAAATAATTTTTAATTCATACATAGTTAGACTAATTTTGACCCAGTGGGCGTTACACAGTGTACATTCAGTGGTTCGGTAGCTTTGTTGGGGCATATTTGTAGTTTATGTATAAAAGCTCTCCTCTCGTTTTGGAGATTGTGGAAATAGTATCAATACTGTTTTTGTCGTGAAAATAATTGTTTGTTAGGTTGTGCTTCAGTGTTCGATATACATAGGTTCCTGGATTCACTTTGCCTTACTCGTTCACGGAAAAGTTCAAATTTTGTTTTCTTGATAATATTCCATTGGGTTTCCAAGGGTTTTTCCCATGTTTCAGGGTTGTCGCTGTCTAGTTGCACGTTATGTTCGAAGCACAATCTTGAAAACTCGCCAAAGAATTGAGAATTGCGTTGCACGATATGGGATGCCACTATTTTAGGAAGTCTTTGCGAGTGGTATTCCATTATCTTGCTGATGTAGTGAAGTTTTAGAGTGTATAACTGGAGAGGAGTCTCCAAATGAAGCATGTACGTTGGAGTGTTTTCTGGTAGACGAACAATTTTCTTTAGAAAGTATCTTAGCAGTTTTTCAGAGTCATCATACTGGAGAAATCCCCAGAACTGCGCAGAATAACACATTATGGTTCTTAGTACCGCTTCAAACAGTTTGTACTTCACACTTGTTGCGAAATTATCTTTGCCAAGGAGTGCTTTCCAGTTGCAGTGAATGGCTATTTTAGCATCATGTAGTTTGGATCTGAAGTGTTTTCCAGAGGAAGTTTGGGAGTCAAAATTACTCCTAGATACTCGTACTTGTACTCTTTGACCTTTTCTAGTTAGTCGCCTTCCTAGGTCCATTTCTCATCGCTAGCGTATCTACCAGAGCCATTTCTGAAAACCATAATATTTGATTAACTGTTAAATTCCATTTGCCGCAATATTGCTGTAATTTGTTGGCCATGAGTTGCATCATATTTGACGTTTCCACCAAAAAAGCAAAGGGCTCAGTAAGCATCCTTGTTTGACGCCCATTTTTGTATCAAACCAGTAAGACAATTGGATCCCATCCCACACTGCCGCTTGGTCGTACTCATACAAACTTTGTAATACTTTGAAGAACTTCGTTGAAACTCCTACATTGCTTAGTTTAAGGAAGAGAGCATCTCTATCTATGGAATCGAAAGCAGCCTTATAACCCACAAAAAAAGCGTATAGTTTCTTTCCATTATCAAGGCATGTCTTAGCTATGCTTGTTAACGTGAAAATGTTATCCACAGTGGAGTATTCTTTGCGAAAGCCTGCTTGGAATTTACTAAGCAATTTGTTAAACGCCTGAGAAACATTGCGGACAAGATTTTCATTACTATGTTTAAAAAAGATATTCCTCGGTAGTAGTTGCTTGGGTCTTCAGCACTCCCTTTTTTAAAGATTGGGAAGATAATGCTTTTCCTGAAGTTTTCATCTACGACTCCTTCATCGAAAAATATCCAGTGAGGTATTGTTGAAATTTCTCCGTGGAGTACTAATAAAATTCGTAGGGTATACGGTCTATTCCTAGTGCCTTATTCAGCTTGCAAGCGTAAGCTACATTTGGTACCTCTAGAAGTGTAATCGCCGCATCTAGTTCCACATTTTCTATGTGAGGTAAAGCAAACAAGTGATGATTTGGACTAGTTGGGGGGCTTAAAAAGTTTTCAAAATATACTGCTAAGACCTCTGCCTTTACTGGTATTCGAGAGCGTTTATTGACTTCTTTGTTATTCAATCTCCTAGCTAGTTTCCAAATCACATGACTGTCTCTAACTTCATTTAACTCCTGTGTAAGATTTTGCCAGTCTTTCTTTTTCTTTATAGATACTTTTATACTTGCTATTTGCTTTTTGGTAAACTAAATAGTTTGGTAGCAAAGGTTGTTTTTTTTTTGCCAGATGTAAGCAATCAAACGATTTTTTTTCTCGCACTAAGGCAATGGCTAATACCATGGCTGTTTTTTTTTCTCCTTCCATCAGCTTGAAAAGGTTTCGTCGCAATAGCTATACAAGACGTCAAAGTGTCTATCCCTTGATTGGTTTGTGATTCGGAGAAATCAATTGTGTCTAGGACTCGATATAGTTCTGTTTGGTAAGGTTGTGAAAAATGTTCATTCCATATTAATTTGTGTAGTAGCTGTCTTTCGGGCTCGGTATTCAAATTTTGAGTGGAAAGTTTGGCAGTGACCAATAGAGGAAGATGATCGGAGAACGGGAATTCGCCTATCTCAAGATCAGGCATGCAGCTTGTCCATTCATCTCTCACCAGACAGTAGTCTATCGTTGGAGAAGCGTTGCCTCTGAAAAAAGTGTGAGTCCCATCTTCATCGCTTTTTGTTCGACCATTCAGAAGTGACAGGCTGATCGACTCACACATTTCGATGAATTTTCTACCATTGCTATCGATTGTTTTGTAATCCGACTTTCTGGGAGTGTAAGCAGTATCACCAGCGAAATCTGGACGAAATAGCGACAGTTGTGTGTCACCGATCCTAGCATTGCAATCTCCAATTAACATCACATTTTGTTGCTTAGATTCCAGGAGGAAGTTGTACAGGGAAGAAAAATCTTGCTGCCAAAAGCTGCAATTAATGTAATCTGGAATGATGAATAGTGTCTTTATAACTCTCTTCGGTACTTGTAGGCATCGAAAACTGTAAAGTTTATGCTCTCGAAGGCTTTGTATAGCTTGAAAGTAATATCTTTTATATACATAGCTCTAACGTTAAATTAGTTTCTCTATAAAATCTAAAAATCTATTAGAAATCAATAAAATTAACTTTAAATAGATATTGAGAAAAAAAAAACTCAGCAATGACAAGAATTGTCTAGTGAGCCCGTAAAAATACCAAACTCTTCTAACAGATGCTGATCAAGTTACTTTATCTATATAGAAAAAAACTGTGTCTGCAATGCTTGATGTTTGAAGGGCTTCATATCATTATCTGATGCAAAATAAGCCGGACAATTATCTACGACACAAACGGAGAAAGTAGCAATTATGTACATATGTTTCTGTGTCAGACTATGTCGCCGGAACGGAACTCATTGCACATTGCGATGTCAGGAAAATATTACGAGTATATGCTGCAATGCTAATGCCCGATACACTTTTTGGGAGAGTAGAAAATGCAACGTATAACTTGGTTATCAAAAATATCGCCTCCCAGTTGGCACTTGTTACGAAAGGTAGCCAGAAAGTATTGATTTTACCCTATCCAAAAGATACACTAAAATGTTCTATTCGAACAGCTGGAAATTTATATCGGAAGCTTGCATATCAGACCATAGATACATCGAATTTAAAATCTATTTATTTAAGTGCTAAGTCGCGGCCTGTTGAAGAGGCGGAATTAGAGAATAATCAACTCGACATGCTTGGCAAATCTTTCAAAACTCCCCCTAACCTCAGTACTAGACAGAAGGTGGAAGAAGCTTTTCACAACCTGAACGATGCCTCCATCAAATATTTTGAATTAAAAGGATCTGCCAGTTAAAGCTCCTGGAGAACTCCCGTTCCGTGGTGTAATGCAGAATTGCAGCCACTTCGTAAGGAAAACAGATCACCTAAGACTTATTTGGAAGTGGAGCGAAATCTTTACAGATCAAAACAAACAAGAATAGATTTAAGAGAGTGCCTCCAATTAAGACTGTGGCGAAAAGATCGAAACCTATTACACTGATTTCTTTCCCACTGAAGAAAATTAGGGAAATGGTTGAGCTTCATGTACGCAAAACTGCTTTGCGAATGATTCCATCTCTAAAATGTTAAGCAAAGCGGAAGCACTTATAAGTGAGCAGAAATAATTGTGCGCCTGACAAATGTTAGTAAACATTGAGCATTTTTCAATAATGAGGGCGCCTTCAACAAGGCAGCTTTTGACGACATGTATAACAAGCAATGCTACTGAGCAGAATCTTGGCTGCGGATGTTTACTGCAGTCAGTGGAGGTGAACAAGGGTGACCACAATTCGGCGTGCTCTTCCTACTGCTATGGTGTATGTTAGTTGACCTACTTCTTAATCCGCTCAATAGTTCAGTTCTAATGTCTAGGCAGAGTCATATGGTGATAATACATACGAGGGGCGTTCAATATATTCTCGGTATCAATATGAAGAAAAATGCGAATACAATTTAAATTGTTTTTATTTTTCAATATAATCTCCCCTAACATCAATGCATTTGTTACATCTTGAGATAAGCTTTTTTAAACCCTCAAAAAAATAAATTTCATCTTTCTCTGCAAAATACCCATTTATTGCCGACTTGAGTTCTTCATCATCCGAAAATCTTTTTCCACGAAGACATTTTTTCAAATCCGGAAACAGGAAATAATCACTAGGGGCAAGGTCTGCACTATAGGGTGGGTGTTGGATTTCTTCGAAACCACAATCTCGCGCAGCAGCCTTGGAAACTCGCGCCGTGTGAACAGGAGCGTTGTCATGAAGAAGCAACACACGCGCTGCGAGTTTACCCCGTCTTTTCTTTTTAATTTCCTCCCGCAAATTATGCAAAGTGGAAGCGTAGGATGTGGCGTTAATGGTTTCACCTTTTTTTTTGTACTCAATGAGCAAGATTCCCTTTGAGTCCCAAAAAACTGTGGCCGTGAGCTTCCCGGCAGACGGAGTGACTTTGAACTTCTTCGGGGGGTCTGTTCCTTTTTTATGCCACTGCATGGACTCTTGTTTGCTTTCAGGGTCATAGTGGTGGACCCATGTTTCGTCCCCAGTAACAATTCAATCCATAACACCGTCCGCGTCTTACTACACATCTCCAAAAGCTCTCTACAGAATGCGATTCTCACTTTTTTCTGAGGCGCTGTGAGCATTCGTGGCACCCACCTTGCACTGACCTTTGAAAGGTTAAGATGGTCATGAAGAATGGTGTGAATGGTACCAATTGAAAGCTTGGTGATCTCTGCCATCAATTTCACCTTTATTCTGGCATCCTCAAGAACAAGTTTTTCGACTTCTTTGATGCTTTCTCCCGTACAAGCAGTAGCCGGGGCGCCGGAGCGGGGGTCGTCTTCAATGCTCTCTCTGCCTCTCTTGAACGCACTTGACCACTTTTGCACAGTTGATAATGAAGGTGCGGAACCCTGGTAAACAGCCACCATCTCTTCATGAATAGTTTTTGCTTAGTGAGAAATTTAATTACAGCGCGATGCTCAATTTTCACCATCATCGTCTCAGTTGCCATTATGATTCTGTTTAACTAGAGATAAAACGCGAATTAATAATCACATTTATATGAAATTTTACATGAGTGCACTAAAATAATAGTATTACTTGATAAATAAGTCAATTTATATATACAACCACAGCTTCACCCCGATACCGAGAATATGTTGAACGCCCCTCGTATATGCACTATATGTATGTGTACTCTCTGTCGGATCACGTCCGTACTGTTAATTCCAAATCGCAAACAGCTCCAAACCTAATCGATAATTGGTAACCTTTCAGTCAATCTGCTCAAAACTGAAGTTGTTCTCTTCACGAAAAAAAAAAAAATCTTATTGGCTATACTCATCCAGTGCTAAAAGGCATCACCATCCGTTTCTTGAACGAAACTAAGTTGCTGGGTGTCATTCTAGATAGCAAGCATTCTTGGACTAATCATATTGTATCGAAAACCTTCAAGTTGCTGTCGGCTTTCTGGCATTCTAGTTTAATGGTACTTTTAGTAAGTCAGTTCTTTGGTGGAATAAGCAAATACGCCACTGTTTTAACGGGCCTCGCATATCACGTGCTGCACTCTCTAGTACATGCCGTTCAATTCAATTGCAACGTAATTTCTACTTTCCCTGTACGCATGACTGGCTTCAGAGAAGGAATAAGGTTAGATCTCCACCGATGTCTCCAGAACTGAGCTAGGATGTAGCGCTGGCGTTTTTGATAAGGACTACAACCTTATGCTTCATTATTCGTTAGTCAAACTTACTTCCAAGCGGACACATAGGCAGTCCTTACATACGCAGGTCAATTGTACGCAACAAGTGGAGGGGTGAAGCATTTGTATCACTATCGTTGCATCCCCTCCTAAAAAGTTTATTCTGAGCATTCAACCTGAAGTACACTACTCGTAAGTTATGTGGAAAAAAAGGTTTTTCGAGGGTAAGTCATTTAATAATTGGTTAGTAGAACTCGGCATCCATTCAGATGCAATTGAAATTATGCTATTTCTTCCAAGCAAAAATCTATGCCATGGCAAATTCAGTTCATATTGCCTCAATAAGGAAAATTAGAACAAAATCCCAGTCAGGCATCTTTTAAAGACTATTTTCCTGGTATGATTGATTCAAGGATTGCTGAAGAGGCAAATCATAACTTTAATATGCGTGAGCAATGTTTTGCTGGGCGCAATTTGAAAAGTATTTCGTTTTCCCGCAACCGGCGATAAACTTAAATTTGAAATGTTTCAAACCAAACGATAATCTGCTATGATTACAGCATTGCAATATTTAAAAGCAAGTTCCCCTCCTAATGATGAAGGATGAAACCTATCTAGAGCTTGAACAATTATCATAGGTTTCGTCTCAAGATTTTCACATTTAATTGAGCACTTAAATATCAACAGGAGCAAGGACTCGTAGCTTTCACTCAAGTTCTCCAAGACAACTTGGCTCCGCTTGGAACCGTAGGTCTACGTATCTTCTGGATTCTCCATGTGGTGTCCCGATTCTCCATGTGGTGATTTGATAATCACTAGGTTATAGCAGACCAAAAATTAAAATACTCGTAGATACGTACATAGATCGACATCACACAATATACACATATTCGTACATTCGCATCTTCATCCAAGAACTTCACCATTCCGTATTATTAATAAACATATTTTATTGCGTTTGTTATATTAAAAATTTATTTATTAAATATTTTTAAATAATTTATCATGATAAAAGAAAAACATTCGAAAAATTTTGATAAAATAGCATATGCGGTGTTTTGTATCCCAGATTTAATTTAACATACAAAACCCACACCCCCAATTCAAATATATTTTTTTTGTTCGGCAATCCTTTGAATATTAACTTAAAATTAGAATTAGAAATTTGTTAAGGATTTATATTTAAAAATGACACACGTAGGTACAATACGAAACAAAGAATTTAAATTTGAAAATAAACTCAAAGAGATCACAAAGTGTGATCATAACCATTCTTTCATTTTTGAATTATGTGTTTGAAATTCGGTGTGCGGTGTGAGCGAGTCCATATTGGTACCCAAATTGGTTACTTACGCTTATGTAGTTTATCCTAAATGTTAAAATCCGTTTTTATGGTTATATGCATTTTTTATAGACGACACCTTCAGGTACCAATGTGAGATGGACTCAGTTAACCTAACCTCCGCGCATTGAATCATCGTCTCTCTCTTAGCCCAACCGAATCAACGTAGGCTTGACTTCGATAAGGTTCTAACTTGAAGTTATGGACTTATTGGTGAAGTACTTGCTGTCTTGTGAGGCCAACGACTACCTGCTAGTTGTATGATTGTGTACGATATGTGACTGCATATATGGCCATACGGCGGCTTGCGTCAATGGATATATTGTAGAATCTTCATATTGTAAATACCAGAAGCCCATACTACTGACATGTACAATTCGCGAGTTATGATTCTATCGTTGCAGTTTTTCTGATGGCCGTCCTTTCAGCGTTTTCATCGTTAAATATTTAAGCTAATATTTTGCTCTTCAGGTCGCTAGGTATTCGCCCGTCTATCATGCTAATTCCATGCTCCGAAACCGTGTAGTATGTGCAGCATACTCTGAGCGATGCTCTTCTAATCCTTCTTATGTAAGTCTCTTTACTTACTGCTGGTGGCCATGTAGGAGCTTGTATATCATAATTGATTTGCTAATTACGCAATTAATTTTCTCTTAACCTGTCGGGATCATTCAATATTTGGCATTCGCTTGAATTGGCCTTCTCACTTTTGCATTTTAAGTGGTCGTAGTTTTTTGCGTTTATTCTCAATAAATTGGATTTATTAAGATGAAAGTCTTTATTAAGAAAGTCTTTCGTCTTAAAGTTCTGTCTTGAAACTCAAAACTGAAGATAATAGATTCACTTACTATTACTCACTTATTTAAATGGTGCTGCAATTCGCATAAACCTGACCACCAACCAACGAGGCTGTCCAGTTCACTTGGTCTGTATGCAACTGCTTCCAACTGCACACTCTAAATTTGGCGAGATTTCCTAGCATTTTTGTGTGCTACCTTAGACTAGATCTTCCTTTAATGCATTAGCACTCCAGCTTTGAATAGAAGGCTTTTCATTCTGGAACATTCGTTTACGGAATCAAAAAGTACTCGAAATATTAATTCTAACTTATAAAGAGTTTCCTTAAGATTTATGATAGTTAGTTGTCCTGTTAGGCCAAAGAAAAATAAGCGATTAGCAAATGTAAATCTTCGTTTGATTTCTAATGTGATAACATTACCAGAGACAATAGCGGAACGAGCGTTCATCATCATCATTTTGCATAATCCGATAACTCTAGCAGGGAAGGCAAAACAGGACATGACTCTCACTCAGTTTTTGTTTTCTTGACTTGCTCTAATGTGAATATTTGATTGAATGTGGGCTTACCGAGCTTACCTCACTGGAACCACTCAGCTCCTTAGCAAATGGTTTCCAGCCCTAACAGAAATTGGCATATACGATTTTATACTCTTCAAGACCTTCTTGCGAATCAGGCAAACAATGTTGGTCATCTGAGGTACTGAAGTGTTGAGATCCCAATAAACAAGTTCTTGCATTTTCTTACAAGAAAATTAAAGGTTAACTTTTAAGGGGGTAGTCTCATGTCCGAGGTTAAATTTTGAAGGTTTTAAAGAATTTTTTTGCAGAAAATGAACTACAATTTTCTTATGATAATTATATGTTATGATTTAGCTATTGAATAATACAAAAAAAATGTTTGTTAAATAAAAAAAAATATTTTAACGTAATTTTGGTGAGGTAAAGTAAGTCTCTTCAAAAAAACAAATTGGTGGCTGGCCCCCCTGATTGCTCCTTTTGTAATCATCTGAAATCAAAATTCCAAAAAGATTATTATTCAGTAGGTCTGTCATTCTGTCCCGTAGAAGATTTAAAAGATTTGAGTGAAAAATAGCAAAAGGGCGGCCTTGTAAAAAAAATTCAAAAATCGACTGTTTTTTTCGGTTTAAAATCTACATCAAAAAAAGTAGTTAAAAAAACTAATTCTGGTACCGGACCAGAACCATTCATGTGTAGAATATTATGTTAAAATTTCAGCCGAATTGGTCCAATAGTTTTTTTTTAATCATCTAGGCCGACGGATAAAAAGTAGTTTCGAGAAAAAACGCGTTTAAAGTTTACTATAATCCCCGAAGCTGCAGGGTACGCTCTCCCCTATTATTTGCTGTAACTTTAAAATGACTTAGTGTATCGGTCTAAAATGTTCACAGTATATTCTCAACTTATTAGACTTTGAAAATATGAAAAAAAATCGATTTTTTGAAGATCTGCTATATTATTTATATATTTAAGGCTTATAAACGCTCTTTTTAAGAAAAGATAAAAGTAAGCTCAACATTTGCCTTAGTCTTATATATTTGAAAATCATATCCGTTTAAAAATAATATTACCAATACCATTTACCTGCGGTTAAATTCCATACGAAGTAGTTAAATCTAAACGCTGTGCTCTTAGGTGGCTCCTGGGTTTTCTCAGAATCGGCTTAAATAAGAGGAATAATGCACTAGCTCTAGTGAAGGGTTATTTTTTTCTAAATCTTTTTTAGTTTCCTACCTCTATTGGAACTTCTGTGAAGTTTCACCAGGCAATTCAAATGTTAAAAACGGGCCAATTTGTATTTTATTGCTTCGTAACTTTGTTAGTTACGTGTCTCCTTTCTTCCTTCTTCCTTCTTGGATGCGTAGATTTTGGTTGTATAAATAATCATGACAGTTTATACACATATAGTTATTTTGAACTCGTGAGCAGAAATGCAATATATGTATATACAATAGATTACCCTAACTCTAAAGCATCCGATTTTGGGTAAGTACCTGTTTTCTTAAAATCATGCAATGGCTATCGGCATGATGCATTTTTTGAAAGAAAGTTCAGCAACGGAATCCTCTTTGAAAAAGAAAAAAAAATGTTCGGTCTGCTGATTTCGAACCAAGAATCGAAATATCACACAACATAGTCAACTGTTAAAAAACATATTAACAACTTGCAGCACGGCTGAATAATCTCATAATTAAGCTTTCTGTTTGAGCAATCAAAGTTATAACATAAAAATTCGTGTTAAACGATAAAGAGTACATCAAATTGTACTTTAAAAAAAATGCATTATTTGTTCACATAATAGAATCTCTTAAAGTTTTTCTTTTAATCGAGTAAGTTGTCAATGTTTGTAAATTATGATATCGACAGCTTGTTTATGCAGTAGCTTCGTTAAATAGGCATCCGCCCGTATAATTCACTGAAGTCACATTAGTTGGTTGAGGAGTTCCACAGGACTTGACGAAAATGAAAATGCATCAAGAAATTCTGAAAGGTTGACATTATTTCTCATTGTGTTTAATTTCAGGAAAAATGAGAAGTATTGTAGGTTTGGATCTTGCAAGTATGCTTAACAGAAAATAATAAATGGGATCATCTCTGTACTTTAATTTGTTTCTGTTTACCAATTCCTTGAAAAAATAAAATTTGTTTAGAGTACTAATTTCTCAAAGGTTACTACGATAAGTTTCTTTTTTTTTAAATGTTTTCTGCTGAAAATGTCCTCCCTGCTATAGCAGATTTGATTTGAAAAAAAACGTTTATTGTCGAGGACTTTAGTTTAATAGCTTTCCTCATCGTCTTGGGGAAACTTTCAACAATGTCAAAGCAAAAGCGATAGCAGCGGGTCCGTGTGGAGACGCTTCTCTAAGCGAGTTGATCTCACAAGAAAGATAAGCTCAAAGACATGCTCCTCGAGGAGCACCCCATGGTGGTCCTCTCGCCATCTTCTATGGAACTTAGTATAAAACAAACTATCATACTTAGAATTCGAGAAGGAAAAGACGGTAGAGTGTTAACTTATTATTATATTATTAGATTTCAATGAGTGTCTCTGGCAATAATTATCTGGAGATACCATATGCAGAGGAGACCTAATGCAAAGGGCTCAATATTCACTTGCCGACTGTCTAGAGCGTATATTTTCATCTACATTTTGGAGGGTATGTTATCCGGTCAGACCGCACGCCGCCGGCTCATTCTTTTTTACAGCTTCGCTAACTTCTGCTCCTCTAAAATTTCGTGAGCTGAAATTTTTTGTTTAGTAAGACGTTAATGCCTGAAACGCAATACCGCTTTTGC
Organism: Volucella bombylans; assembly: GCA_949129095.1. Lineage (NCBI taxonomy): Eukaryota > Metazoa > Arthropoda > Insecta > Diptera > Syrphidae > Volucella > Volucella bombylans. Next base: position 159,062,285 of record OX422143.1, read on the forward strand.
TTAAGCTTCACTTTAACGTTTCAAGTTCAACTATAGGAATGCAATTGTTTCTATCACAATGTCGCTTTAAGCTTTGGATTTACGTTTTACATTCGTAATTAAGAACGTAATGCTACGTAACGTAACGTAAGCGAAACTAAAGTTGGTACAGGATGAACTTTTGCTTGATTTTAACAGTCAACAGTGGAAACAAAAGAAAAAAATGTAAACAAACAAAAACGTTTCGTGCAATAGTTGACGGAACAGTTTTTAAATTTTGAACTGATTAATTTTGAATGAAGACATGCTTTCAATTGAAACAGTACCATACAAAGAAATTTTCAATTCGCAAAAGAAATGTTTCTCTTTAATTGTACTCGTTGAATAAGTCTAGACAATTACGACGATAAAGCGAATAAAACGTAACGGCGTCAAAGCCGAAGCCGAAGCATCCACTGTATTTTTCATCTATTGCAGATTTCGTTGTCCCCCGTTACAAGGTTTCCCAGCTCATCTTCAATATATTCCGGCGATTGTATCTCTTTTGAGTTTTTTCTTCGCCGAATATATTAGGTCGCTTGCCCGTGCTTCGATGTTGAACTTCTTCTACTGTTTGTCGCCTGCTTTAAGGTTGTGAAGGAACCTCTTCTAATTCCTTGTACTGATATTGCAGACGTTCTTGCTACCGCTTTGTTCGCCTCTTTTTTGCAGCATTCATAGCCTTCCGCTGTACTTAATCTGTACTTCATAGGCTTGCCTTTTGTTCTTTACAGCTATTTTCGTCTCATGGTTCCAATACCACGTTTCTTTATTTATAGTGAGCAGATTTTTCACACTACTCTTACATTTTCCCACATACCTTGTGCGCTTAGGTCTTCCACTTGGCATTTTGAAGGCATTCTCGCAAATTTAGCGCTCAGAGCTGGCGCTGAAAAACAAGAAGTGTAGTATTTCATTTTTAACTGTTTTGTGTTGAGAATTATGTATATACTCGTAGAGCGGATCTACTTCTAGAGAAGTAAAAGTGAAATTACATAATTGACACTTAAACTAGAATTATCTGTTTTTAATTTGCCAGTGTATACAATTTATCTAACTTAGACCTAATATGAACTTAAATTTGTCTTTCGACGTACATACGAGTATGTATGTATCTTATAACCTATTTATTTATGACATCGTCTTAAAATTAAAACTTAAAAATTAAATGTTATAACAAGAATTCAGTAAATGAAGAGTAATAGTGTCAACACAGGTGCTGATACCACCCACAATTCTGTCTGCTAAAAAAATTTTACATAGAAAAATAAATAAAATCTGCACCTTATATGTATTATACTTTTAATATTGAATTCGTGGTACAAATTTTACGACGCTGACTGTATCCAATCACTATCACTGCAGTTTGCTGAGTACACATACTACATTACGATCTTCTCCGTCACAAGGCAGCGTGGCCGAGTGGTCTAAGGCGCTGGTTTTAGGCACCAGTCCGAAAGGGCGTGGGTTCGAATCCCACCGCTGTCAAAAGGTTTTTTTTATTTTTTTTTACTTCTAAAAATCATATGATTTCAAATTTTTTTTTTTTTAAGTGTAACAACTTCCTTATTATTATTATTTTTTATTTACTTCACCAGGCGAGTCTCTTGATCTGACGAAGCATTCACGTAGTTTTAAATGCACTGACGAGAATCCGTTCCTCAAAGCCAAGGGTGAGTTTAGCATTTTGTGTTTAGATTTTCATATCGATGACAAAGTCCTGACGTTGACTTAGATTTAAAAATACCTACATTGATAGCTTGCCAATTATTGAAGGGAATTGAAAATATATACATATATCCAATAGTACTTACCTCTTTCATGTGCGTCGCAAGTCACAATACCTACGAAATACATCCGCCTCGAACATAAACCAAGGTAGGAGTGATACGAGTATGGTTTAGAGAGCTATAGGGCCATTCAGACAAAATGCGAACAACCAAGACGAATTGTACGAAATCAAAAAACTTAAAAAGAAAAACAGAAGATATGTAATAATAATAATCATAAATGCACACACGCAACAAAAATTCATTCACTCAATAGCTCGCTAACTCACTCACTTGATCAGCGTCATCGGCATCGTCGAGTAGGCAAACGAAACCACAATCTACACCGACTCAATACAAACGTGTAGAGCATTTTGCAATTCAATTTTCATTTTCAGATATAAATTCAGTTCAGTCGTTGTAGATACGCCGTTCGGTTTGGACGTGTTATCACTTACTTCGTGATTGCCAATCGAGAGTTGATTCAGTTGATTATCATCAACATGGCAAGAGCCATTTCGAAAAGAGTAGACATTAGCAACAACACACGTACATCGTTGTGATTAAAAAAAAAAAAAAACAGAACCAACTAGAAAAGATAACCAAAGCAAGTTAAAAAAAAAAATACGTGAAATCAAAAACGAAGAGCGGCGTGTTGTAGTGTTTCGTGCATATAACAGGTGTTGTTTTTAATTTTCATCTATTGTCACACACTTGCATATCAACCAAGAGATAGATTTTATATTTTATAGAAATTATACCCAAATTTTGAGAAAGCAAAAAAAAAAAAATCTGAAAAGAGCGTGTAAACGATACAAGAAAAAAGAGTGAATCGAGAGTGAGAATAGTGGCTAGGTGAAGAAAACATCTATTTTTAAAGTGCCCAATGTCCGGTGGTGGTATTGTGTTTTTTCAATTTCATTTTTCTTTTTAACTTTGGCTGTTATTTTTTTTTTTTTGCTAGTGCACTGTGGTAGTAGTAGGTATATGGTTTTATATAATTGACACCAGGCAGGGCTATAGTCCTCGAAGAATGGTATACATATATTTCTCGTTCTGGTTAATTTGTTAATTATCAATATCAATTGGCTCTGTGTGATTTTTATTTGGTTCAGTTACACACAACGACAGTGTGCGGCATCGGCAGTGGAAAAATATAGCCGAACATATAAAGATTGAATTAATCTCATGTGACGACTGCGACTTCGATGTCGACGTCGACAATAGCCAACAGCAACGGCGAGTTAAATGAAATTATTTTATTTTGCTTTTTAATTAAGCAATATAGAGAGTATAAAAAAAAAACACGAAAAGACAACACAACACATTGCTGTCGTTTGCACAATATAGAAAAAAAACAAAAACAACAGATTACTTTCGATTTGATTTCTTCTCTTCCTGAAACTGAAAAGCAAAGAGATAAAAAAATCCAACAAAAAAGTGCTGATTTTAAGGCGAAACCGCCAACAAATCCATCAAGTTAAGTTTGTATAAAACGGTGTTTTTTTTATCTTTTTGAGCAATTATACAATAATATATTGAAAAAGTGTTTAAATGTACATACCTACGTAAATTTAACCTAATGGTCGTTTCTTGGAAAAGCAATACAGTGTGATTTAAAAAAAAAAAAACCTGTGTTTTTTGTTTACACTTTAAAACCTTCACTTTGTGACTAATCGAAATCCGCCGTTGACACGTGAACGGAATAACAAAAGCTAAAATTGAAATTTTCAAGAAGAAAATAAAGAAATTCGAGAGAGAAAAACAAATAGCAAAAAAACTACAATAATAATAAAACAATAACAGTATCAGTAACACAACGTGTGATCTCCCACACAGTACGGTGTGATTTATCAATTGAAACATTGGCTGACTTCGCGACAACTATGCTACTATTGTGGTAATTTGGAAATTATTATTAAAAAAAAAAAATCAATTTCTCTTCACTTCTTAAATTTACTTTGAAAAATGAAAAAGAAAATAAAAATCAAAAATAAAGTGATACCAATAGCCGAATTGAAGAATTAATCAGCTTCATTCAAATAGAGAGTCGACTAAGAAAAGTTTGAATAGTTAGAAAGAAAAAAAAAATAATTACCGTGTCTATTGAGATTTGACGGACGTCTCAGAGTGTCACACTATTATTATATGAATTTTGGGAATTTCCATAAGAACAGAATGTATATTGTAGGTATGTACATTTATTTGGATTCTGTTTGATTTTTTTTCTAATATCCTTTTTTGCCTACTTAATTCTGAAATTAATTTGAATAGGGTTGATTTAGATGAATAGCTATACTTAAGAAAAAAATAATAAGCCTCAAGTGCATAGAAATCAGCCATCGTTAGTGTTTTACAGACGTTTGTAAACAATACTAAGTAATGAGTATTTCGAATACTTTTACCAAGTTCCAGTAAAATGATTTCAAACCTGCCAATACCATTTTATTAGAGAGATTTTCCCTTTCAAATGAATTTATGTTATTTTTATTAGGTTTATTCATGGAAGCCAAGAAATGAAGTCATCGATCTTATTTTTACAATGTGGATTCTCTGTGGGGAATTTAAATAAAACGTGAATTAATTAACTTTTTTTTGAATTCGGACTGCGCAAAAACTTATGATTCTTTAAGGGCAACTTTACACCGATGATTAAAAAATCCAGTTTTATATACACCACTGACTTTAAAGTCCACAATAACTATTACTTTTTAATTGTATATTTGGTGTATTTTCTGCAGCTGCAATAGTTTAAGTTTGGGAATTATGTTTGAACGCATCAGGAACTGGTTAGGTGCACTCTTATGAAGGTATTATTTATTTTATAAAGTAAAATGAAATAAACCGGCAGGGGGCTAACTTAAGAGTTAAAGAGAATGACTAGGGAAATAGAGATATAAGACATAGCAAAAAAACAAACGTGGTTGTTGTTATGAAAAAAACATACATATATACATACGCGTATTTCTTGAAGCAAACCTCTTAATTTCACTAGTTAATGATACTTGCCCAGAGTTATTCGCTACTCGCAGAACCGCGTCTGGTTGTATTGGGTGGTTGGACACTGTGGCATAGAAGGAAAATCAACTCATCGATAAGCTTACTAAAACCGATAGAGAAGCGATAGTCAAGGGCATCAGCACTTCTCATTAAATCATCTTCTTGCGCATTTAAAGATACGATTCTGGACTAAGAAATGGGACAAGTCACCGTTAGGTAGACGAATATATTGTAGATTTCCATAGGGTATCCAGGTCTAAATTTAGTAGAAAGGAATTATGCATGGAAACCGGTATATGGTCCGGACACTGTTTTCTGAATAACCATCCTAAACGACATGCTTGAACGCTAGCAGATAAAAATATCAGCGCTCCACACGATATGACTCACCATCTAATTGTATTTTTATTGTCAAGAAACGATGAATCATGTAGGAAGCTAGATCTGAAGGAAATCTGACCGTTTGATTAAAATTTGATTCCACAGGGTCCGAAGATATAGGAACTGATCTTTTAAGCTTGCATAGAGAGAGTGACGGGCTCAACTGATTATTATTATTATTTATTTTTTTAATTTTAATTTTTATTGCGTTTCACGGTAGTAGTCTTGAATATTTTTCACAATATTGTATAATAGATAAAATTCTTCTGTAAGTTTTCACCGTTCCTCCATTTCCTGCCAGAACTCTGTAGAAATTTCATTTCTTTGGACCAACCTTGAATCTTCATGGTTGTCTGCAAAACTAAATAAGTAGTCCAGGTGTTTTCGTGGACGGTGACAACCTATCTTTTAAGCGGGGTCATAAATAATTCTAATGAGCATGAACTTTATTGTGAAAGTCAGACGAAGATCGGGCCAAGTATTTGCGACTGCATCTACAGAAAAGCTGTGCTTAAGGTATTCCTCAATCCTTTAAGAAGCCATCTTATAGTACGAGGCAAAAGTGGGGATGTGGGAGTGGCGACAGTACCGTAAAGCGCTGGGCTTCCACACCCATTAGGCTGCAACCTATGTGGTGAATTATTGTAAATGTATATTAATTGCCTTTCATCATTATTTACTTCATAAATATAGAATATCTAGTTACTCACTTATTCGCTATATGTATATCTCAAAACAAGTTTTCTATAATTTAAATTGTTGTAAATTCTTCTTTTTTTTTGTGCTATTCATGAAAAATTATATTTGCTCTCTTACACTTGCGATTGGACTAGAACCGAGAATGGTAACAATAATTAAAATTGTCGATTCAACGTTGGATTGTTAATTTTTGCCTAATAAATCATATGCATAAAAGTGAAAATGCCTAAACACTATGTTCCGTCAGATATTTTATATATATTTTAATTCCATCCAGTTCCTTCCATGTAGCTAATTTTCTGGGAATATTTAAAGTCATTATCAATGGATAGCATCAGAAAAGTTACAGTTGCTGAAGTAGCAACAAATGGGATATACATGCTCGCATGTAGGTGCAATTCTAAGGTTCTAAGTTATAGTTCAAAAACATCTTCTATATATCTCAACTCTTAAAAGCTGCCATATGATATTTTTGCTTTAACCGAAACTAATCTAATATCAAAGATTCGGAACTATTCACACCTGAATTCCGTTTATTTCGAAACGATGCACGTGAAAATAATGACGATTCTATAGGACGAGGTGTCCTTCTGGCAACCAAAATTCGGTTGAACCCTGAGCTCGTCAAAAAGTCATCTACAGCCGATTTCGAATTCATCTGTGTTAAAGTTACTCCCTCCAAACACAAACTTTATATCCTCTGTTGCTATGTTCGCCCCTCCCAACCAATACACGGTTTTCAGCTCGCGACTAATGCGGTTGATTCCCTCTTCGAAATCACAGATCCCTGTGATGAAATCATTGTTCTTGGTGACTTTAATCTCCCTCACCTTCAATGGACTCACTCGGATGAAGAATCTTATCTTGTTGCCACAAATGCAACTTCTGACAAAGAAATCCTCTTCACAGATTGCCTCACAAACTCTGGCCTTTTTCAAATAAACCCAATTTCTAACTTCATGGGTCGGAAACTAGTTCTGATCTTTACATCCGACACCACGAACTGTCTTGCTCTCGAGTGTGAACTTCTTTTGAAATTAGACCGTCTATACCCACCTCTTCTCGTTATTTATTCATATGATAACTACTATAATTCCTTGAGGCTTTCAGAAACTCCCTTCCACTTCGATTCCCGTAAAACCAATTACACTAATACAATCTTCTCAAAAATGTTGACTTTAGTTTTCTTCAAAACAGTAACTTAACCGCAGATTCGGCTGTAGCTATCTTCTACGATAAGATTTTCCACTGTATAAGGCAAACTACTCCTTTTATTCGACGCAGAAATCCTTCATCATCTTCTCCCTGTTATAACAAAGAACTTCGTAATAAGAGAAAAAGGGTATGGTAACAATACGTTAAATCTGGTTTTATCGTTATCGATCCTGAATACTTTTCTTACCTGAACAACTGTTGTCAAATATCTCCCTCGTCAAAAGAATTCTCCGACCCCTATGTCACCAAATCCCTGTACATAACCTTTGTTCGTCCACTTCTCGAGTACGCCAGCGAGATATGGTCTCCTTACTATGATGTACATATTCTGCGCATTGAAGCTGTCCAACGTAGATTCCTGCGTTTCGCATTACGTGGGCTACCATGGGCTGACCACAATATTTTACCCCCCTATGTAAATCGATTAAAACTACTCGGTCTCCTGTCTTTGGAAAAACGTCGGGAGTCCGCCGATATTCTCTTCATACACAAACTCTTAATCGGCATCATTGACTGTTCCACAATACTCTCCCAAATCCCAATCAATACCAACCGGTGTCATTTAAGATCTGTCCACCTTTTTCGTCCGAATAATCACAGGACAACCTATGGTCTCAACGAGCCACTGTGTCGTATGCTACGTGAAACAAATCGGATACGTCAAGTGTTCGATTTCCACTGCAGCAGTCCAGCCCATCGAAATTCCCTAAATAACCATTTTTCCCGTCAATAGACCTTAGCTTAAGTAGTTATAGGTCATAGTTTTAAGTTTAGTTTGTTAAGTTATATGTTTGTATTAAAGATTTTCAATAAACTGCCCGGGGTTGACCGGGCCTCAAATCAAATAGTTAGACAAACCCTGAGAACATGCTCTATACTAACTACGAGTGACGATTATAACGTATGTGGTTGTACCTGTCTGTAGGTATCAGCCTCTAGAACATTAAACTTAAATTAGCTAGACCGATGACATATTAAAAACTTATTGTACGCGTATATTGATCGGGAGTCCTCAATTTCCCAAATTTCTGAATTTTCTTATAAGATTAAAGACCTTTCTAATAAAAGGTTTCATTTTAAGAGTATACTATTCCCCTATTCCGTTGACTGACAAGTAAACACTAAGCTATTAATAAAAATGGAACGATATGCACTTCAACAACGCATTTATTGCGCTAAAATTTACTACAAAAATGGTGAAAATTTGAAATTTATTCAGGGATAAATTAGTGACTTTAGGCACCGAAATCATCTCGAGCAACGTTGTGGAAGAACAAGTGGAAATATTTTTTCTATGATTCCACGTCGATCGCAGAATTTGGATATTTCACAAAAAGCACTCCATAGAATTTTATGATCTCGGTCATAAAGCATATAAGGTTAGATTTACGCAATAAGTTAAGCCTGGCGGCTATCAGCAGCATCGTATCTTTCCCAATTGCGCGTTGGAAATGCATGAATTTGATTAAGAACCGAAAAATCATTTCCATCTACATTACAAGTCTTTGCTAAAAAGCGGAAATGCTGTATTTTGAGCAAAATCCATTAATGATGTCGCATTTGGTATGCTTTTTGAGCTGGATGCTTTTGGGCGTTGTTTAATTCCAACAGTACGGCGCTACGTGCCAAATGCTGAAACCAGTATTCCGTGCCCGAGTCATTTTTTTTTTTTTTTTTGAAATGATGATCAAAATTGGCCGCGGTTATCATGCAATTTAACACCATCCGACTTCTTTCTTTGCCATATAATTGAGAAGGTTTATGCCAATCCTGCTCAGACAGTTGAGGTGCTCAAAGTTAATATATGTGCTGTTATCGATAAATTGTGTGAAATTGAATGATGAACAATTTTACCGAAACAGCCTAGATTTGCAACAGTGGTCCTGGAAGTTATTTGACTAATATTGTTTTTCATTATTAGTCTTAATCTATTGATTAAAATAAAAATCAAATCCTTACAATATCTGGAATACGAGTTTTCTTAATAAATCAAAGCGAAACCTCTCATTGGAAAACCCTTTAGGTATTAATTGGCAATGAAAATGCTTTAGAGATTCCATAGATAAATTTTAAGTGGGGTAGCTATTCTTTTACGCAAGGAAACAAGTTGTTAGGTAATAACGATTAGCTCTGATAACATTTTCAATCCTGCCTGAGTGTGTATTAATTAATTTCATTTCTTTCTACCTTACTAAAGTAGTGTAGCATTGTAGCACAGCCTAAATGAGCACAAAGTACACAATTGTATTCTATTAGAAAAGTGGACCATTCGGCTATGAAAGCTAGTGTTTTTTTCGCAACTCAAACTCAGCAAATTTTGTAAACCTATAATACCTACCAATTAAATTTATTCTTTTTTGATTCTTTATTTTTAATTTTTTAGAGAGAGAGCATGTGCAAATTATATGATTGGTCTAAAGAGTTTTTTTTAATAGCTAAATAAAAATAAAAGTAGTAATCAAAGAAATCTATAAATATAAATTTAAACTAAATTTCAAACACGTGCAGTTGAATTCCTCTTAATTTTTTTTTCGCTTTTTTGTTGTTCCTCTTTTCGTTTGCTTTTGCAATTCAATTGTTCATTTATTTTAATTTATTTAAAAACTCGTAGTGGGCTTCGTACGTACACTCTAGTATGTATTTAATCTGACGATCAATGTAAAATAAAATAAAAAATAGATGTCATGTCGAAAATTAGGTTCTGGTTTAAACCTGTTTTGGTAAGGTTTTTCTTTGTATTGATAAGTGAATGTTTTCGTATTAGTGAGTCAGAAAATTTATGTGTAAATGTAGTTCAATCTTCTTGATCCGGCTTTTCTGCGATAGTCTGACATTCAATTTATTCTCGGCGAGTTTTTTTTATTTATTTTGTTGTAGATAAATTGTTAAATAGTGTGCTATATACACATGCAAATATAAATATATGTACAAATATAAAAAAACGTGTAACGATAATTTTATTTTTAAGTGGGTTTGTCCTAAAAATAGCTTTTTAGTACCTACAAGACAAATATGACAATAAATTGGTTATTATTGTTTGTTTTCGTTAAATGGTTGTAACGATACGGTAATCAGCAGTTGAGGTTGCCCTAAAATAATAGTGCGCACTATCACAAGTCCACAAAAAGGTAGTTAGTTTTCTTAAAAATGTTTTACTGATCATTTTCACGGTTGATAAGATATTCATGCTTATTATTGCCGGAAAAAAAGTTATGAATGAAAAATAAAATCACTAAAAAAAAGCCTATGATAAGAACATTCTCAAAATAGATAAAACATATGAAGGGTGACAGATTGATGGGTTTTGATCAGTGCGAAATGTCACAAGATTTTTGAATGGCATATTTGAGAAATTGGATAGCCAAGTTGTTTTTTTTTTTCAACTCGTTGAAGGTGTTAATTAAATCAGAATTTCGCTCGTGTTCTTTTAACGACGGTCTTCAAGCTTTTGAATCCATGCATACATCGAATCTTTTATGCATAGTTAACGCATATAATATTCTCCTCCATTTGATTTAAAACAGTTTAAACTTTTTCTTAAGATTGACATCTCTTCTTTCCTCTTATGTCTTGTATTACTTTTGAAACTCTTTCTACGCGCTATTACGCATGATTTCTGGCGATGGTACGAGTATTATTTTTTAACCCACTATTTTTCAGCCCTCGGTAAATAGCTTCAACTGATTCCAAATATCATTACATTAAAAATCCAAAAAAATCTGCTATATATTTCTTAGACCACGCGACTGTGTTAGCGACTGGACAGCACTAGTTTGATTTTAAAGTTTGTATACATAATTGCTTCTCCACACGTCTTCCTTTCTGTTGAGACAAAACTTCGAAGATACTCGTATTAGAAACAGTATACCGGTAGAAAAACGGTTGCCTACATGTCAAGCAAGTCAAACATAATAATTCCTCTACTGATACTGTCAGGTGCCTCGTCAAAGTCAAAAAGCAGTAGTTGAAAATCGGTTCTTAACGCTGCTTAGTGATGATCCGCATAGTGTTGATGTTATCAACACCAGAGCGAAAACCTATTTGTTTGCCGTCTGAATTGTCATCTGCTTGGCCCTTGTTGCAAATAATTTGGCAACTGCAAATATTACGCAAATTCTTCTCCAGTTTTCAATGCACTGCTAATAAATAAGGTTCTACCCCTTTGCAGAGCTCGAGGTTTTTGAGCCTTAATGATTTCGTCTTTGGGAAGTGCGAATACGGCCAATTGCGCCATCAGACAACTTATGTAGATTTAATTGCATATCACTGGCGATTATACTCGTAAAGAACTTAAGCGAAATGCTTCTTCCCGTCTCCTAAGTTAACATTCCAAATCATTGGATGTGAAGTCGAGAAGTCATCAAAAAGCCATCTGCTTTCGATTGTGAAAACATTTTTCACAGCATTCTAATCTTTTCGGATGTCTGGGGTTGCTAGAAAAATATTTTCTTGATTGGGTGTCTTTATGGCCTGGTGAAATGCTTGAATTGTTGAAATGCGTAATTTGGGACTACTTTCTATGAAATAGGGCCTTCGTATTCTTCGCATCTTCTGGCGTTCATTGTATAGCTTCTAAAACAGTGACTAATCGCCAGATGATTGTCTGTCTCTAAAACAATGAATAAGCCCAAGATGATAGTGCTAGTTTTACTTGGCTGTTAGGCAATACCCAGCTGATTTCGTGACAGGTCAGAATAAAGGTCTAAGAACGTGATCGTAAATACGATTTTGCAAATATTAAAAATTCGTGGAAACCTTATTTAGAATGTCAAAGTGTAAGAATTTTCATAGCAAATAATTGCATTTTGTAATCTTATTACCTACGATACTTAGGCTATTAAATAATCAAGTCTTGTTTAACGAGTTATGCTCATCGATATTTTTCTCCAACATTTATCTAAAATAGAACAAACAGATTAGCTCCGAAATATTATTTAAACTGATAAGTATTTAAATTAAAAAGACATACTTATAAATGTTCACTGAAAAAAAAATGATTGTATTGTAGATAAATCGAACCTCATTTTCCAAGTGCTATATACTAATTTGACAATCAATTTAACATCTCGTGCTTGTTCTCACATTTATTTCATTTTGGTGTAATTTTAAAATTGTACTTTAAATATCATCGCATTCAATTACGAGTGTTATCTATGTTTGGCCATTGATATTAAACAACAAAAAAATGTTAAAACCAAAAGTAGGTTAAAACACTTCGACGAGTATATCTGTGATTTGCAGACATTTTATCGTCTTATGATATTAAAATTAAACAACAAACTAATAATAACGCTAATTGGCACTCAATTGACAGCCTTATATATATTTTCTGTTAAAACTTAACTTATATTATAATATAAGAATTAGATGCTAATTAAACCACAAATTAAAATTTAAAAGCCAAAAATAATTGAATAGATAAACATGTACAAAATTAAATTTGTTTTGCCCCAGACAGGTGTGACTTCCTCTTAGCATTACTTGAACTGTCTTTTTCATCTCTGATACATGCGACATCTTGTCTGGCAGTTTTCGAAAGAAATCACTGAAATTCTATTTACAAATATGACATAGTGACGTTGGATCTAATTTTAGATAGGTAGATAGAAAATGTTGTTGATGCAATTTTCTATCGGAAGTAAAACTTGACAATGACCTTTAAGATTTCGATCTTATTCAAAGAAAAAGAAAATTAAAATAAAAATAAAATAAATAGAACTTATACACAAGCGCAATTGGCAAAGACATGACGTAAAGACTTTTTTTTATTTTGCTTAAGAATTAAGGAATAAAAACACGTTATCTTTTCTGATGAAGAAGAAGCAGCATATTGCAAATAGAATACTAAGAGGAAGTCAAATAGGCAAAGCCTTACAAAAGCACATTGCTGTGATACATGCGTCATATTTGTTGATTTGATTGAACATCCTTTAGTTTAAGAATTAAAAACGTGATTAATTTGATAAATGACGTTTAAGAGGGTCGACGGTGACACAGGAAAAAAATAGAAAGTGTATTCTGTTTTATTTGCCGCGCATTTACGATTGTAGCCATCTTTTTTCTAACCTTATTTTGATTTGCTCTCCTTGATATCTGCATTAATACCCTAATTACTACTACTCGTATGTAGAGATCGAAGTTATTATTGGCATTTCGGAATGTGAAGACGTTTAAAAAGTGGATGTGACTTTTCCGTGTTGGTTAAGAGATAAGATGCTGGAAACGAGTACTTGCTACGAGGATGTACGATGACTATTGTCGATAGCCTGTATCCGTTTTCGCGCAAGTTGTGTCAAGGCAATATAACTCGTTTCCTATTTTCCCATCGATGTCACCAGGACCGATTTTTATATCGTATTTCGAACACTGACTAACGGTCATCTTTACGAGTTCATGGAAGTTTTCTTTGGTCGACGGGTGTAAGGAGGAACCACGAAGGCGTCTATAATGCATATGTAGACGGCTAAACTCCTTACCATGATGCCTGCCCAACGTGGATGCCTCCGTGACTGACCAGACTCCTTACATACTATTTTGTTCGCTTATTTGCCTAAAACGCATGACTTTATCGCACATGACAAATCTAAAAATATACTACGCGCGATCGCAACCTCTTAGTAGATGTCGCAGTTTTTAATCGTCATCTTGTAAGGTATGAGTACGTTCCATTGCATTTCTTATATGGCAGTTATATTATCCTTACGGACCTCTGGTTTCTCCAGTACCTTATCTGTTCACTCACATTCGACTTACATTTTATTCACAATCTCATAATGTTAAATTTGCATGGATATTCACTATTTCAATTCAATATTATCTGACGCTAAGATGACGTACAAATGTATAATTTATATAAATATTGCTTATATATATCACTGAAAATTTTTTTTCCCGAATGGCTTCTTGTTCTGATTTTTGAGACACAAACTACGGCCGGTCGGGTTAAAAAGATATGTAAGCAGCCTTTCGCGTAAGTTTACGCTTAAGTTTGCACTTGGTCACTGTCGATTGGTATTAATTTCTCACAGAGTTTCTCACTCCAACATTGTAGCTCACCCAGATGAGCAAGAAATGCTCCGAATGTTGAACTGTAAGCCCTTAACTTCAATCAATGAGTTAAATTCTTTTCTTGACATTTATAAAAATATGATGAACATGGGATCTATCTACTACTAACGCCTGATGGAGTTTTAATTTAGTTATTTGGTTAATGGCTTTGACGATAATTAATTTCACACTCCTTCTTTAGACAAGTATCATTTTTTGTTGTAACGTAGTCTAGGCAGACAAAATCTTTAAAGTTAAGAAAAAAATCTTAGAGTTAAGATCTGTCTAAGATGTCAATGTTTCATATCATTCCTTAAAGCCAGAAAAAATATTTCCATATTCACCGCTTTACAAATAGCTCGCTACATTCAACCAATTATACTTATGTCGTCAGTGTATGTAGGTTGGGGTTCCGAAATATTGCTCCAAGTTTGTTACAGAAGGTGATGTACTCATATAAAAGATTTTTTGTTTGTTTAATTCTTTAGAATCTTTGAATGAAAAATCTTTATTCATTATAAAGGCCCTGACCCTTAGAATCCGCCAATCCTTTTTTAGCTGACAGCTAGATAGAATATACGCATTCTTATGGAAGTTGGGCCCATATTCAGTGGATAAAGTAGATTTTTTTAAAGAATGGTTTATAACATTAAGTTTTGAATTCGACAAAGCGAATCCTGTCAGCCCAATTTTTCCACTCTTTCGAGTATTTGTGGTTCTATCTCACATTTGCTTTTGTTAGGTTCTAAATAGTTTGCGGTTCATAAGCATCAAAGACTTAACATAGCCCTAAAAGAGATACATATAATGTTGTCGTTCAATGGAGTCCTCAGAAAGTCAATACTGGAACCACATATCTTCAGGATCATTCTCGTATATATTTTCAAATAATCATTGATCATTACAGTAAAGTTGGTCATTGAGTGTATCGTGAACTCCGGCCCAATATTTGACAAGACAAAACCGTACAATTTGTGGTTGTAATCGAGTCTCATATGTCTCTTCTGGATTTGTATTGCTATATAAATTACAACGTTACTTGTTCATAAACCCATTGCGCCAAAAGTGGGCCTCGTCATTAAACATGATTTTTCAATGAAAATAAGGGTCGACTTCAAGCTGCTCAAGAACACAATCCGCGAACTCCCGACGCAAGTTATGCACCAGCTGGGTCTTATACGGGTTAAGGCCTGAATCTTCTCGCAAAATTTTCCACGTAGAGAAGAACAACGGCCTAAATGTTGCGATCGACGCCAAATTGATAATTACGCATCTTTCGCCGCACTTCCACTCATAGTGGCTACATTTTATTCTGTATGTACAAAATGTTGTGACGCATTGTTGGCTTTGCATCTGTGTCACGAAATTTACCCATAACATGGTGGATAATGAGTTCAATTGTTCCTTTATGAGGACCAACAAAATCATGTAATCTTCTTTAGTTTCGTGAATTGAAAACCAATTTTCAAAACAAGTTTGAATGATACGAAAAGGTTTTTTTGTCAAACAATACTTCACATAGATGTCACAGTATAAGCAAAAATGAGAGCGAGGCCTATATTAAAAGTTATCCAAATTGTGGGGTGTTGATCTATTTAACCCACCTTTTACAGTTAACAAGCATCTGATATAGTTTATCATTTACGGTTGCAAATTAAAGACTTTTGCCCATGGGCGGCACGAATATGTTCAGGTTAATAGTTCCTAAACTCCCGATTTTTGTACGAAACTATCTTTTTGAAAACCAAATTTATGTAGGTACATACTCGTACGCCAAAAACTGAGTGGTGTAGGTGCTAGAAACTTTAGTCAAATTTGAAAGGATTTAAATGTAGTTCTATTTGACTGCTTCAAATTCGAAATTTTGACAGTTTTGTAATTTACTAAACAAAGTTTAGCGACAGTTATTTGTTCAAACAATTATGGCATCCTTTCATTTTTGAAAATTGTGAAATAAGTGTTCTGGGAAAAAAATTCTACAGCACTATAAATAAATCGACCAAAACAAAGCCAAATTGTACATTTACCAAGATATCATATTATAAATTGCCATCACCGCAGACTCGAGAGACATTTTCAAGTTCCGAAGGTAGACGACACATGGAAATGGTTGGGTTCTCTGTCATTATGTATATATAAATGTCTGTACACTTCCCAACCATAAACGGGAACAATTTTAGATTATGAGCAATACTCTATGGGCACCATGTATAATGTGTGGGAGACTTGTTTTTCAAAAATAATTCATAATAAATTTTCAACTAAACCCGTAACGGCGGCGGCGGCGGCGGCGGCGGCGGTGGCCTCACACTGCGGCAACTGCTCCTGTTATTGTTGTTGGCGATAATGATTTGGTGTAGACTTAGTAAAGGTGGTAAGCCCAAACAAGTTTTTTACATCAACACTGTGTCACTGGGGTACAGTAAGAATTGTGTCTTTTGTTTGTTCTTTGTACCCGATGTTGGGTATTGGAACAGCATCAACCTAAATTTTGTTTTGCAATCTCATTAGTTAAAGCATCACGAAAAATTAAAAAAAAAGATGAACAATAATGCTCTTAATTTAGCTTTTCTGCCTCTCGCTCTCCATAATTTCGTTTTTGTGTAGGTATTTAATTTAAAAAAAAAAGAGAGAAGAGGAAGTGTAAACAAGTTTATTACTGATTAAATGATAAAATTATTCGAATGGAAATTTCCTCCCCCATCACTAACTTAAGTATTTCTAGAGTTAAATAAAGAAAAAAATAAACAGAAAAAAAAACATCAATAACATAATTATAATTGCAAACCAGTTTGTATTGTTATTTATATAGCAGAATTCCCCTTTTTTTTTAAACATTTTTTGTGGCTATTTTCGAATGGTGGTGTGCGAATTCATTATTTGCTGGATACCATAGTAAATTTGGAAATAAAAAAAATAACAATCAAAATCTTTGTGGTATTTCCTGTTGATGAAGGAATTATAAAAAAAAAATAATTTAAAAAGGTTGCTGGAAGACTATTTTTGGAATATGTGGTTGAGAAGAGAGTGAATGAATCACCAGCGAGACCAAGTTCCAAGAAAACAGACAACAAAATATGCACTAGTATTAATTCCAGTTTGTCTTTTTTTCTGAGATACGAATATGTATCTCACCTCATATGTACGTAGGAATTGATGTTGTATAATAATTTTTATTAGCTCTGTCTGCCATTGCCGGTAAACAACATAATTAGGGAGGAGTTTCACTTTTTCCATGTTTCAACTTTTGATTAGCAACTACCGATAGAGAAAAACGTTAACGTTTAAAACGATATACACGTACCTACACGTTTTAAAGGATATTGACGTTACAAAATTCTTACAAAAAATTAGAGAATTTTTTTTATTTCGAATAATTAAAATTGATAGGAAGCATTTTTTGGAACATATTTCTGTTCAGTAGAAGAGATCATTTCCAAAAAAGAAAAATTAATGGAGGTCAGTGTACATCTTGTCACATGATTCAGATAAGAAGTTAAGTGATGTGATTTCATCTTTGTTAATGGCGTTTGATGTCAATAATAATTTGACAGAAGAACTTGGAGATTTGAGATACGAATATCTGTAGCGAAGCTGACACTTTTTATTTCTTTATTGTTATTTAGCTAAATAATTTTTTTATTATTATAATTGTTTTCTTGTACAACTTCACGACAGACAGGTTTATGGAAATAGTATATGAAATCGATGAAGAATCGATGAGCAATCAACATTTGGAGATATGTATGATGTCAAAACTTACCAGGGTGCCTGCTTTTTAAAATCACTCTGTCATTTTTATTATTTTTTCTTATTCGGGGTAATGCTATAAATAAAAAAATAATAAAAGTCAATAAAATCATAATATAATAAAACAATACAAGAAGTATTGTTAACATTTTAGATACTAGTTATAATATTGTTTTTTTTTTTTTTAATTTTAACTATCGTGGATTGAGAACATTTATAAACAAATAAACCAATAATGTATTTATATGCATATATACGTTTATGAGGTAACTCTGAAAGTGCGTCTAATAAGGCGAACAAAATAAAGAGTGTTTTTGAATGATTTACATTTACCAAGATATCATATTATAAATTGCCATCACCGCAGACTCGAGAGACATTTTCAAGTTCCGAAGGTTTTTGAATGATTTCATCGGCCGCTTCTTTTTCTTTTCTTCAAATATTGTACATTAGAACACCTAATTCTGTTCTAAGTGTGAACAGAATGAGTTTTGCATGAATTGACTTAGCATCAGTATCAAATTCAGCAGTACGTTTACCAAGATACAAACAATTGTTTAATTCACTCTGGGTCCTTGAACAACGTTTTTTCTCGTCTTTGAGTAACGATCTCCAAATTTAATGTGTTATGTGTTGATTCTTCGAGTTCTCGCTAAGCCCAAATTCCGTAAGTACATGACATTAACCTAACTAAGCGGATTCACTGCATTACAAGACATGTATGCTTGTCTACTTTTACGTTCATTCGATTTGTATACGAATTTATAATGGGCTTACTTCTCCTTGTTTTCTTCATTACGTTTTGTGTAATATATGTAGATTTTAGCATCATGTCTTTCATGTATGTTGGACTTACCAGTGAGTTGTATGGTCTAAACAAATACATATACTACATATAGACATTACATCCATAGATTTCATATCCAGTGGTAACTGAAAAGTTCTAACATATCTTCCGGATTATATACATATATATTGATTTACCGTTTGTATTGGATGGTACCCTGTCTTATCTTTCAGTGATCGTTGAATTTTGCAGCAGTATTATTAAAAGCTTATGGGACACATTTTCGCCTCAATGGTACATACGTTGTGAATGAAATTCCTACGTTTGGGGTAATGCGAATCTTTAATCCACTTATAAGAGTCTTCATGCATCTATATTTTGTGAATTTTGGGTTGGTCGTATAATCGGTGTGAACTTCTTTCAAAATACTAAACATGACACACGGTCAATACTAATTCTTTGCGGATAAAATTAAAGGAGAATAACTAGGAAAAAAAATTTTTCTATTAATACAAAAATATACAATTTTTTGTTTATTATTCTTGATCACATTTTTTTAAACGAAAAAAAAAATGTAAATCCCACCGGTATTTTCATTATATGTTGATATGTCAGCAAGCTACAGGTCACAATTCCTGAACGACCTTGATAATTATTATTTCTGTAGATCTGTCAACTAAAGGGTGATCAGATAAGAACGATAGGAAAAAAAATTAAATAAAACAACAACGGTGTAAGATATAAAATTGATTCTGGCTTTATTTTAAAGCTCCGTTCATGCATTTATGTGTGGAATAGCATATCATTCAAATGGCCGCCTCGGCTTCGTTAGCAGTGCTTCAAGTGGTGTGCGGCGTTACTCCGGCAATAGCGTGTCGAATGTTGGCCTCAAACTCCTTCAAAGTGGTTTGCTTAGTAGCGTAGACTAAGGACTAGACGTAGCCCTAGAGAAAATTGTTGAACGCTCGCCATGAGTTAACCCAGTCGAATTACTCCTTCACAACTTCGAGCGTTGCATCGCTTGTATGGCATATAACGGCGCCTTCTTCATGGAAACACAGCTCGGATATATCGATGTTAGCTAGCTCTGACCACAGAAAGTCATGTTACTCTATACCTGAGACCATTGACAGTAACAGTGTCTCCTTCCTCATTTCGAAAGAAATAAGGTCCGATGATGCCCCCATGCCATAAACCGCACCAAACAGTCATTCTTTGTGGATGAATTGATGATTGGCCGAACACTTGTCTATTGTATTCGCTCCAATAACGGCAATAGCAGCTGAGTCAAATTTTTGTTTTTTTTATAATTTGTGCGCGTTCACAATTTAAGTACCCTTAAAAGGCTTGCACACAGAGTTGACTCTCTGGCGATGCCTAATTCAGCTGATCGGCGCCGAATCACGTTTCTCTGTCTTCTTCACGGCCGAACTCACGACGAAATTTACGTTGCGTATTTACAACTGAGCCGGAGTTTCGATAATATTTTTTTAATAATTTCCGCACGTTCGCAAGCGTCGTAAAACGATGGATGATGAAATGGCAAACCTTACTAAATATTTTGACATCTGGATGTCATTAGTAACTGTGACAGCTGCTGAAACATGATAATTTTAAAAACTACCATTGCTATTTGGTCACTCGTTATCAGAATAGAACCCTATTAAATCATAAAATACATATGTACATACTGCATAGTGAGAGATTGATCCACATCTCTTCATCTAATTTGTTTGCCCATACCAATAATTTTGATATTTTTTTCATAACTCGAAAAAAAACTTGAAGAATTACCAATGTTATCAAGCATATATTCAGAAGCTTCGTAATACATGAAAGAAGTTGTCCCTCAACAAATATTTATTCCAAGGTTGTCAATTGAGATCAACTAGTTACAGGTACTAGCATTTACTCGATGACTCATGGCTTACCTTAAAACAGTGTAATGAACATTATTAATGAACACACATTCTATTTCGATAAAACCATATTTTTAGGGGTACTGATTTTGAATCCGGAGTCAGAATACCGGAATTCAAAATGTTGGCTTTAATTTGTCAAAATCCAAAAATTAAATTTTTACCGAAAAAGCGATGCTTGAAATATACAGGGACATCATTTCCGGATATTTGAAACAAATTAAGGTTTTTAAACACAAATAGAATCCATGACAAAAACTCTTAACAATTCATTGTTGGACCATTTCTATTGAAAGAACTGAAAAACAAAAAGAAACAGAATCGTGTTCAGTATTTTTTGAATATGAATATACATAGGTATGTGTGTATGTAAACCTCTCCTGGATCCTTAACATATTTTAAACTACGAAATGCGAGTCCAAATTTTTTATTTTTTTCCACCAGTCTGTTGAAAAGCTCTAAATGGCAAGGTTAGGTAGGGTTAGGTAAGAGTGACTGTTGGAAATACCAACCCACTTAGGTCTATTGGCCCAGTGTGATATCACGTGGATCTATGATCCTCTTACTACTGGAACCAGTTTGAGCTTATAATAAAGCGTAGGAGACTGTTAACGTCTAATTTTTCTAGATCGTTTAGGTCGTTGTAGAAGAAAGCTCCTAGATGAAGCTTTCTTCTCTGGGAGAGAGCTGGGCATGTGCAGAGTAGGTGGATGATTGTCTCCTCCTCTTCCTCGTCCATGCAGCTTCTACAGAAGTCATTAGTAAAAGCGCCAAGCCTTCTTGTGTGCTTGCCTATGAGGCAGTGTCCAGTAATGACACCTATTATGGCGCTGAGATGTTTCCTGTCTAAAAGGATCAGACACTTAGAGCGACTCAGATCCAGCCTTGGCCAGATCTGTTTGGTCGCTAGACATGTTTGCCCAGCAGTCCACCTAAGGTCTGTTCTTTTATTGGCATCCAGCTTTAGTGTTAGTTTGCACGTAGCGATTGGTATACCTATACTACCTTTGTCCGGCAGGATAGTTAGAGTGGTTCCAATTTTGGCGAGTTCATCGCCTCTGCAGTTCCCTGGAATGTGTCTGTGGCCCGGCACCCAACAAAGGTGAATGTTGAACTGCTCTGCCATCTGCATGAGAGATGATCGGCATTCGAGGGCGGTTTTCGAATATAATGAGACCGAGTCCAGGGACTTGATGGCGGCCTGACTATCCGAAAATATGCGGATATCCTTTGCAGATATCACGATTTTCTTCAGCCAGGACAGAGCTTCTTTAATTTCCGCCTGGAACACGCTACAGTGATTTGGAAGGCGGAAAGAGAGGCTTAGATTTAGCTTATCTGAGAAAACACCGCCACCAACTCTTTTATCGGTTTTAGATCCATCTGTGTAGAGATGGATTGACTTGTCCTTCATAAAAGCATCCTCCTTCCATGGAAGTTTTTCTCAAACCAAAGTTCAGGTATGGTGTAATCGATGTTTTCTGTGAGGATTTTTAATGTATTAAGAATAATGGCGTGGCCAAATGAATTATTTGTCCATTGTTTAGTCGCTTTAAGGCGAATAGCTGCGGTCGCAGCTTTTGACAGTTTCCTGTCAAAAATGAGACCCAGATATTTTGCTGTATCGGAGAAAACTAAACTAGTACCGTTTATTGAAGGAGGGTCTATGATTGGAATTTTATATTTCCTAGAAAAGAGGACAAGATCCGTTTTATGAGGGTTTATTCCCAATCCACAGCGATCTGCCCAGCGGATTAATCTGTTGAGATTTACTTGGAGGAGTTCTTTAATGGTATTAAGATGTTTCCCTGAGACGGCTATGTCAACGTCATCCGCATAGGTAATCACTCTGCTACCACCCGCTTCCAGGTATATCAGTAGTTCGTTAACTACTAAGTTCCAGAGAAGGGGAGAGAGGACACCGCCTTGCGGCGTACCTCTGTTGACATATCTTTTAGCAGAAGTCTCACCCAGTTTGGAGTTGATTATCCTGCTTTTTAGCATTAGACCGATCAACTCCCCAAGTGAGTCGTCTACCTGCAGAGTTGACAGCGCAGTCGTGATTGCGGATATGTTGACGTTGTTAAAGGCAAAAATCGCTGCGATTGAAAATTAGAAGTTTAAGCAGTTAAGAATTTTAAAGGTTTCGGAGTAGGTAAGTGAAAGTTGATGAAAGAAGAGAATTATGTGCATATAGATCTTCATGGGTTAGAGTTAGATCATTTGAATTTTAAAGCAAATCACCACAAACGTGCTCAGAACAAAATAAAACTGCTACGCACTGTGATTGGCATCGGGCTTAAATGTAAATTCCTTGAACGTGATTTTTTGCCGAATACACTTTTTTGCTTGGTCAGTTGGAAGCCTTCAAAGGTCACCATTTAGTTGCAAGGATGTTCACAATAAATTCGTTCTGATACTTCAGTTTTCCCTTTCTTACCGTCTTACATAAGCAGCTCATCGCCTGTGTGGACCTAAGCTATTACTACTTATTATGCTTCCTTTAGTTACTGCATATGTGAGTTCTGTTGACAAACCTAAGTTACCTAGCTGATTTTCAAATCAAATTTTCGGTCTCTTTTCTTCTGTAACTTTAATAAGAATTCACAGAGTTTGTTTCTCATATATCTTTGCTTACTATATTTTTTCTCCAGTTCGACTTTATCGATGACTATCGTCTGCTGTTTCAGTTGCATGCATACATACATATATATATACCGACTCGTCCATGCTGGGTAGGAAAAAATATTTAATTTGCCATTCTCTCTTAGTTATGCCTGTTAAAGTCTAGATAAAAAACACTTATCTTTTTCTCCTCTCTTCCTCTTCACCCTCCTGGTTTTGTGCTCATTCAATGCTGATAAATTTATTCGCTCCCCATTTGTTCCTACTAACTCAACTCCTGAAAACCTAAACTTTCTGCTTCGTTACCTTCTCCACATGCACATCAATCCTATCGTCGCTAAAACATTCTAGGTATGACGTTGAAATTATTTTGGCACACGTCAAAGTACAAGCAAAATCCATTACGAAAATGAATCAAGATGGCCATAATCATTCATTCACATGCAAAAAAGAACGAA
This sequence comes from Volucella bombylans, assembly GCA_949129095.1. Lineage (NCBI taxonomy): Eukaryota > Metazoa > Arthropoda > Insecta > Diptera > Syrphidae > Volucella > Volucella bombylans. The sequence goes on from OX422143.1 coordinate 159,085,953, forward strand.
TCTTTGACCTTTTATCATATGAAATGCCAAACTAAACTTGTAGTGTGATTTTATTTGATTCCCATATCAGTTACATATGTGTCGGTTGAATTTTAATAGGTTATCCCCGCAACGATAAGGTAAATGCTAATTGTGTAATTCAATACCAAAAAAATTATTCTTTTGCAAACAATTGCTTAAGTTTGATGGAAGTACTTAATTTGTCGGTTGTTGTAGATTTGTAGGTTGTTGCTTTTAATTGGCAGTCATTTAGTCATAAAACTACGAGTAGTTTGGCACCTAGGAAGGTACTCATACAGAATCGACAGAAAAGAAAAGTCCGAGTAGAGTTGAGTAAATTGCTGAATTGAATTGAATTGAATAAAGTGCGGATACCTTCGTTGAAGGTAATCTTGATTTTTTTCCACTACTTAATAGCGTATGCCATCAAATTGTTGCATTGCCACTCTTCTCATTTCTTCAAGAGCTGAATTTTGCTTCTGGTTCTCATTTAAGAAACAAAATTTCGCTTATGGATTTTATGTCAGAATGTAGGTACTAACATATATGTATGTATGTAAATAGGTACATATAAACGTTACATAACATTGTTCGTCAAACCATATTTTTGTTTTCGAGCAATCGACTGTATTTGGCTTCAAAGTGAAAATAAGTTTTTAGTGTTCCATTGGAAATGAAATTGCCCAACTTCCGGAAAACCAATGGAAAACGCCATTACACTTATTGGCACTGGAAATCATTTATCAAATCAAATTAACTTGGGTCTTAAATGTCACATGAAAGACTTGTGTCAGTTAGAATCGACTTCGGTCTTCTTCTTTACAAATTGTTATCACTTTTATTAATTTCTGATTATTTTCGGTTTCTGATTATTGCGGAAGTCAACTTCTTTAAATTGTCGAGTGTTCATTACTAGTTGTTGCAATGCAAAGTCAGCATGATCGATGTCTTATCGGCAGTCAATGTAAACAAAAACCCACGTGTAATCGTTTTGGAAAGGAATGTACATGACAACGATCATAAACGTCAGAATGATAGAACAAACAAGTAACCTTAGCAAGCATTTTGTTCTATTTTTAGAACTTCTTGTTAGCTCCTATTATCACAAAATAAATAGCAATTGCTAAAAAAAATTGTAAATTCTAGCTCTAAGATACATAGATTTGATAACGTCTTTGTGTCTAGCTGATGCATTATGGCACACTTAATGATGCCAGGTAGGGTAAAATTAATTACCTTAGTAAAAGTCAGTTGCACAAACACTCTCTATAAAAAGAAAAAAACGGAATGTAACCTCTTATTCTCATCAACTAGTTTAAATGTGTTATTTTTTTTTTTTCCTTCATTTCTGACAGGTAAACATACCTACATACATTTAACTAAAATACACTTCTACACAGATAAAACGCGCCACAAGTTCTCTGTCTCAGTAAAGCGTTGTGAAAATTCTAAAAATAGAATCGGATCGATAAGCTCAATGCCACGGCGATAGGAACAACAAATTTATAAATAAACTTTTGCCTTAGTACAGAAAATGTCGCCAGGGCTGTTGTGGAGCTGTGACTTTAGCATGTAGTTCTGTCTCTTTTTCGCTCGCATTGTGTTGTTGTTTTTCATTTTAATTTTTGCTCATTTCATTGTAGTAGGTACAGCCACTGCTTTTGTTGTCATTGGTCTATACTCTCGTTTCTTGTAGCTTATATGAGCACTTTAGTATTATTACGTGTCACTGATAGTTTTATGTTGCACTACTATTACATCGTTTTACAATACAGACAGAGCTTACGCTTGGGTTTAAATTCCATGTTTCATCTTTACTATCTTTTACGAAAAAATAAACACAGAAAACACAGATGTCTGGCTTTTAATCTGGATGGAGAATTTTCAGTGGTTAGACTGTCATTTGAATGTTTACGATTTGTTGTGAGCTAAGTGGTTCGACAAGATACGACTGCGAATACCACGCCGCTGTGTAGTTGTACTCGTGTTCAGCAAAAGGGGGTGACAAGAAAAGTAGGCTGAGTAAATGCGACTCGATTTGGTTATGAGTGTCCAGTGCAGTGTAATCGGGGGGGTTAGTCATTCTGTATAAAGGTATTGCCAGGTGGTCGAAAGAATCGTTATTAATTATTTTTATTTGTCCTAATTTACAAGTTGACATGTTCAATTGATTGCTAATAGTTGCAAATAAATTATTTTTGAGTTGGTTATCAATTTAAGTCAATTATTTGTTAGGTATGGGGCTATGCAAAATATTGCTGTTGCAAATTAGAATTTATTAAATTCAACTCAAGTGGAAAATAAAACTTCAAATGTAAACTTATAAATTTGTTAGTTATTATTTGTTTAAATAAACAGGTTTGCTTATAAATATATCATGCGAGAAATACAAAAAATATACATTATATAGTAACGTTGCAAATAAATCGGAGTAGTGGTTTCATGTTTTTCCGTAATTTAATAATCGTTTCTTGAAGTTCACAATCGAACAATTGTTTAAGGCTGCAGGGACTTAATCAGTCACAGTCGTTCTACTGCGTGTTAACATTCCACGTTTATTCATAAGCGATCAAGAGGTTCCACAACAAAAATAATAGCGACATAACAATTTATTTTTTTTAGATTCAGGTACCTATGTAATTTTGGCTTAAGGAGTGCTTAAAGAGTTACTATCTAATAGACGAGATTTTGTGCAGTAAAAGCTAGAATACATATTTTTTATGAAATTTTTTAGGCACCTATTTCTTGCTGGTAGTTGTGATCTTTGTGGCCGGCTGGTTGTTGTAATAGTTCCCTAAGAGATAACTCGTATCGTGATTTATTTATTTAGAGGCATTTATCACACCAAACTTTATTTTTCTTCTTACAGAGTGGACGTTCAAAATAATTTCCTTTTTCATAGTAAAAGTTTTTTCCTCTACTTGATTTCGTTCGTATACTCGTTTGATCTTGCTAATTTGAAGTATGAGGTTCAGATACAAACTAGGCCAATGTTTTCGATATCTCCTCTGATAAGCCTCCTCTATCAGATAGATAGTAAAAGAGCCCGACTACAAAAAAATATTACAAAGTTTTGTCAATTGTCAGCTCAAACAAATTCGTTTGTTAACTGCGACGATGTGTTCATTCAACTTAAATGATACGCTCAGGATTGTTGATTCTATTAAAGACCGTCTTCTAAATGATGTTTTTTTTTTAGATTGATAGAACTTTAGAAATAACTATCAAAGCAATTGTCAAATTTGGCTGATGTACCTATGTAATGTTTTTTTGTTTTTATGTTTTGGCAAGTCATCATTATATGACTCACTCCTTAATAAAACATGCGTGTCGTTGAAATTTATTTTCAGAACTCGCATTCTGTTCGAAAAACTTTGTGAGGGCTTCGTAAATTTTTTGGTGCGTAAATCGTCATCTAAGCTACACGCCGAATTGACGATAAATTAATATTTACGCATACGAAACTGTACAATACGACCAGTACAAAGAGGTCGTACTGGGCTCATCGAAGAAAATGTAACCTTAATGCACGCTGGTGGTGTCATTGCTTCTTATTTTTTCAAAAATTAGGGCGAAGATCGCGTCTTGATCAATGGAGATTGCCATCGAACGATCTCCACACCAATTTCTTTCAAAATAGAGGTAACATTGGACTGGCTGAGATATGATTTTAGCGGATGGTGCTATGTGCTATACAGCAACTCAAATCATCAATTTTTGAAATCGCTATTTGGCGAAAAGGTGATTTCTCGAAATATTCGAGTATCAGTCAGTATTCGAGTCTGCAGACATTTAATTAAGTGGATAAACCAGCAATTATTGGCTTGATTTGAAATCCAAAATTGTCGATACATAAAATTCCAAACACTCTTAAATCAAATAAAAAAGGAAATCTTGACGATTTTTATTTGAATGTAAAATTTTCACGCTCAAAAAAATAAAATGAATATGAATAGATTTTCAGTTATTTTTGGAGATATTTTTTCCGAATAGCGTTTAGGAGTTATTGAGAAAGACATCCGTTATATTATACAATATTCTTATACAGCTCATGAAAAATAAAAAATGCCTTATTTCTTGATCGATGTTTCTTAAAACTTTCAAAAATTAAAAACATTCCATATTTTTAATTTGACTAGTCCTAGTCAGACGAGGTTAATTTGATTTAGATTAACCAAGTCTATTTCAGTTTAGCTAAGCTAATTGAAGAAACGAAGATTGTTCTGCTAATTTCGCTTTTATCGACGGCTAATGATGCTTATACAATCAACAAAAAAATGTAAACATTTCTCCATTGGAAGAACAAAAATGAATCTGTATTTAAAGTTTGAAGGTATTTAAAATTTTTGTTTCTCAATTTTTAACTTTTTTTTTTTTATATTTACAGATATGGCACGCGATTCAACAATTGCTCGCGATCGAATGATAGTTGTACCTGGCACTTTGTCATTAGATATAAATTCAGCAGCTAATCAACATCCCGCACCGGGTGATATTAATCAAGAAATTTTAGAGGTATGTGGTTAAACTTATTTAAAAATGTTATTTTATTAATTTAAAAAAAATTTTTTGGTACTCGTATATCTACAATCTAACTGATCTTATCCGTCATGTTATTATGTATCGACATCGAGTTTACTCATAAATCAACAAATGCTGTTAGTATCTAAAATAGATTCAGTTCAAATGGCGCATATAGCGATAAACATAACCATGTACATATTTATAGATATTATTTGTATATTTATAAATTTTCATTTGAGAGAAACCTAAAGGCGTTTATATATGTACGATATAAACAAAATACAAGAATAGCCCTGTCAGAGAGATGCTCCATGTGAAATTGGCGTCAGTTGGCGGTTATTTTGGTAGAAAAAAAATTGCTCTTTTATTTTGAATTCTGCAATATACATATATATATTTTTTTTATTTCATTTTGATTTTGAGTCGTTTCCGGTGTAAAATTAATTAAAAGATGCTCTTCACTTTACTATGTTGCTGTGTTCTGTATATACATTTGAGTAATGTATAGTATTAAACTCCTAATAGGATACTTAAGACTATTTCAAAGATACGCATGTGGGTTTTTTTTTTTTTTTTGGAGTGAAAACGCTTACATGCGATTTAAAAAAAAATTCATTCACTATCACAAAGTTGCTTAAGAACGGGTCTTACTTTTTTCCTTATGTACATATCCTATTATTGCTGTTAATTTCAATATACATATAAATTGTTCCTTTAAGTATTGTAGGGAATGCTGTACATTGTGAGTTTTATGCAGTAAGTTTCATCAAGCTAGTAGAGTAGGTATACCCATTTGAACTTTTTACATGAACATTTTATGCTGAAATGGACTCCTACAATGTATGCTACTGGCGGCCTTAGAAAAAACTTAATTATCGCAGTGCAAGATAAATAAGTTCACTTGATCTATTTTATCGTTGCAAGGCATTATATCATACAATACCTATACATACAGTTTGTCAAGAAAGTGTTTTTACAACCAAACAATTTGTTCAAATGTATTTACTTTTTGCTTATACAGACCAAACTACTTTTTTTTTAATTTTTTATTTACATTTCTTAAAACCAGTATTTAAGTAAACACATAACAAAGAAACGTGTTCAATTTTATGGGAAAAAATATAACAAAAACGAAAGAATTACGGTGTCAAGAAAGTGGTTTTACATATTTTTCTTTAGCATTCAAAAGTAAATTTTGTCATTATTTTTATTCAATATTTTGTGTGGCAGCCTTAGGATTCGATAACAGCTGTAATCAGCTTTTCATCGATCTAATTAATTTTTTTAAGCCGTATTCCTGAGGTATTTTGGACCATTCTTCTTGAATAAATTGCGTCAACTGATTTCGGGTTTTAGGACTTCTTTTACTCATCTTTTTTTTCAAATGCGCCCATAAATTCTCTATAGGATTTAGGTCTGGACTCTGGGCAAGTGTATTGAGTACTTTGATACAGTTGTGAATCAGCCACATCTTAACTGTATGCTCCTTGTGCTTGGGATCATTGTCCTGGTAAAATTTAAATTTTGGTTTTGTGGTACAATCACCGCCGTCGATTCCAAATTTATGCAAGTGAGATCGCAAAATGCTTAAGTAGTGCTTCGCATCCATGTGGTCATCAATAAAAACTAGGCCCCCAACCCCTATGCTCGATATACAAGCCCACACCATAACAGACAATTTATCAAATTTCACTGTTGGTATTATATTATATTTCTTTTATCCAAGGCTTTTAAAGATTGCCGACACGCTCTATTGGCTCCCTCGTTATAATACAACATTATCTTAGTTTCGCCACAGAAAATAACGCCATCCCAATGGTCATCAGGCTACTGAATATGCTCTGTAGCGAACGACCTCATTTTTCTTATTTTTTCTTGTAAGAGCAACGGTTTCTTTCGCGCTACTCTTGATGAATATTTGTGCTTTAAAAGCACCTGCCGAATACTCTCGTAAGATACATCGATTCCACATTCCAACTTCAGTTCATTTGCCAGCGCCCTAGTTGATATTCGGGAATTTTCATATATTTTCCGTTTATTTCTTTCTGATAATTTATAAGGCCTGCTCTCTGCCTTCATTAAATGCAATCGTCCATCACTTTTTGCACGATTAATTATTTTATATATTGTTTGTCCGCTCAAACCAAACATCTGAGATAACTCTGCTGCACTTTTATTTCTATAGTGGTTATAATAGACCAACTGAATTACGTCACTTGAAACTCTTTTACCAGGCATTTTTAATTACTTTTCACACTAAATATTCCTTCGGCGGATAAACAAGGACCAAAGAAATTGTTCTCCACTCCTTTGGAATTGAGTAGACAGCAAAAACAAAAACAGAAAGGAATGAAAATTTCATTCAAAAACAAAAAACCACAATGTGTAAAAAGAATTTCTTGAAATAAACTTCTTTTTGTTGTTTTTTCTTATATTTTTAAAATAAAATCGAGTAACTGTTTGCGTTATCTTGTTATTTAAATGCTAAGAAGTGTAAACCAAAAATTAAAAAAAAAATGTGAAGATGAGTCTTTATTAGCAAGAGAAATATAAATTGGAGCAATGTTTGTAAAACCACTTTCTTGACAAACTGTATACATGCATTGACCTTTTAGGCAAAGGATGCTGCTTGACGTGTGTTTTTGAGTTAAAATTTAGAACCGCATACTATTGGAAGTATAAGGGCTGACCAGAATGTGAATCTGAAGCTTGAATCTGTATCTGATATCGAACTGTCAAAAGTTGAATACATATATAGCCGTAAGCGCCAACACAATGCGTATCTGTGTGAATCTGTATCTTGAAGTTGAAAAGCACCCAACTTCGAGATTGACGTGTATCTGCGTTTGACAGCGATTCAAGATTCAATCTTCCGATTCACATTCTGGTCAGCCCTATAGTTTTATGTCTCTTAGAGAATTAAAAGTGCCTTGTTGACATGAAAATAATAAATCTTCAGTCCACATATGCTGCTGAGTGAAAACAAGGATGCCGCAGGTCTTTAAAGGGGTGAAAACCATTCATTCCAACTCTCTGTTTATCAATCCAAAACGTAGAAGAAGTTATCTATTTTTCTGACGTCACCATGTCAGCGTAAATCAATTGCTCAACGTAGCAACAGAGAAAATAAGTGAGAGATGTAAAATTGCACAATCTACGGTTCATTTCTAAAAATAAAATTTTCGACACTCTGTAGTTTGGTTTTCGGTCTTATGTAGTGTGGTTCTATGATTCCGTGGAAACTGCACTAAACAGAGTGATGACCGATTTTCAAAGTAGGTACATACATATATTAAAATTGGAAGCGCTGTTCATTAGTCTAGTTATTATTTCCCAGATAATACTGATTATACACTGGCGATCACTAGGATGAGGCCATACATTTTGCAATCGATTTTCACTCTATATATCTCTTTGAAATTTTGTACTCGCAAACTTTTACTACCTGTGAACAGGTACATATTTTCTCAACAGCAAGTCATAAAATTAAAGGGTGAATAAGAACGACCGTTGGAATTTCCTAGTGGCGCATCTTTTTATACGCTTTTCAAGAAGTTCGTTGTACCAACATTCATCCTAGTGACCGCCAGTGTAAATATCGCAAAAGCGAACACAATGTACAGGATAGGGTAAAAGTCATCACCCTCATATACGCTCATATTTTTTCTAATTGCGTCTTACGTTATAGACAGAAAAGAAATTATTTTTGTTGACAAACAAAGTTACTGTGTCACAAAATCGATTGAGCAATTTCGCGCCACCTTATACTTCGGACTCACATTTGATTCCAAGTAAAATGTCAATGACATTTTTCAGATAGGAATAGTTTCACCAGGTGCGGTCACCTATATGATGTAAATTTAGTAGGTATTTAACGTTATGACCATAGCGGTTATAGTCTAAAAGGTACCCGAAAATTGTGAAATTCTTAATTTTAAAAGGAATAACCATGTTTGTTAAAACCATTTAACGATCGATCGAAACTAAATTCAATTTAAATCGTTGAATTTGAAAATCAATACAATAGGTAGGACCTACACAAAACTCATCCAACAAGATCATTGCACCTAATAAGATTAAGTCAGGATGTAATATATCTAGTCTACAATCTAAATGGGTTTTCTCCATGATATAATTTTTACCAAGAAAAAAATAAAACAAGAACACATTTTCAAACCGACACGATCTTATAAATCACCTTCAGTTCTAGCTTAATTCCAATTCGAGCTCATAAAAAAGTCGTGTTTTCAATAACAACCATGAGTCACGCATTCTTCTGAGAAAAACACATTTCCCCAAGTCAACAACACTGTTTCACAATAATTCCGAAGAAAATAATTCCAAGATTTGTTACTTTTATAAAGCAAATAACATTATTACTCGTATTTATTGAAAACAAGAAAAAGACAAAGCGAAAAAAAAATATCTCGAAGAAAAAAAGTACCAAAATCACATCTTTTCTTCTATTCCCCTTCATCCATTCATAGATCAATTCCAATACCAACATGTACATGATGTTCTACATACAAACGTTCATAATGCCGCATTTAATCTTTGCTTTGCACTGATAAAACGACGAAACAAACTTGCCTCGTTTTTTTCCATCGTCGTAACTTCATAATTGAATACAATTATTTTGTTCAAAGTTCAATCAGCTGGCTTTCTGATTTCTATTTATAAATACATCGTCTTTTCAATTTCAGCTGAATTTCATGAATACAAATATATATATATATATATATATATATATATATATATAGGTAAATCACCATTATACCACACTCCAACAAAACACCAGCGATTCGATTCGGTTGTAAAACAAACAAACCTTTATCTAGTTTTGAGTTGGCTTTAACCGATATCGAGATACCGATGTCAAGATTTATATTGTACAAAACCTGAGTTCTGAAATTGATGACGTAGTGGATTCCTCCTAAATAGCATTTTGTTTACCTAAATCAATTTTTTTTTTAATATCGTGACCAATTTTTTTTTTTCTTTTTGTTGTATGTTTGCATATGGGAACTAACAAGCAAGTTTCTCTCGCTTCAAGATCGCCTTGTGATAAATTGAACAGCACTAAACTTGTTTTGTACCTAAAATAAACTACATTGGATCACTTTACAGCCGGTGTCAACTGGTTGTGTGCGTTTTCACTTAATTAGGCTACAGATTTTGCCAAAGGAAAATTAAAGCAAATCTAAAAAAAGCTTGACCTTAAGCCGAGCTTCAATGGTACTGCGCAGGCAGCCAGTGAACTAAAAACAGACACACTTTATTCTAAATACGAATACTTGTACGTGTAGTTCTAGTTTTTGTTAAGGTTGCAAAATTCAGCTTATGATGTATTTACATATATGTACGTACAAATGCATATGTATGTATATTGTACTCATATTCATTGATATTAACCGCTTTTTACTGCACGAGCTGTTTTCTCATTAATAAACAGCCGAAATCGATAAATAACATATGCACTATACTATAAGTACCTTAGCTAGAGTAATATGTGAAAACACATATTTTGTAATGCATTCAGCTTCAGCGGCCTACGTAAATTGAATGAAATTATTGTATATGCGGGGGCTAATGTGTATAAATTTATTTTTAATACGTACTCGTACGAATAAACGACAGTGAGGGTTAAAGTTTTCTGTTAATTGAATTAATATCATTTATCTGCCAAATATTTGTGCTTAGTAATTTTGGATATTTTTCACAAAAATATGAAATAATTAAAATTAATTTTAAATCTTGAATAAACATGCACTAAGTACCTATGTATTTGTAAAACAAAGAGACGAAGGACATTCTTAAGAATCGGAGTTACTCGTAGATACATTTCCGGTATGAGTGAAATTTAAATGACAATGGAATGCAAAAATATGTAAAATTTGATCATTTTGATATAGTATTTAGAACAGAAATAGGTTTGTACAATATTTACCTAAAAGCGAGGAGGGATTTTAAGGGCTAAACAACTCCGGAAATCCCATAAGAACTCAAATTTACATATGTAGGTCGATTAATTTCGGATAATTAAATATACTTATGAGTAATTTATAGCAATAATTTCGCTTTAAAGATTTGGGTATAGAATGAGGAAGACAATTTAAATGCTCTACTGACTGACTGACTATTCCTTGATCTTTCTGCAAAAGTCATTGCGCTTTCATGAGCATGTCGAGAATGCAGTAATAATTCTTTTTCACCTCAGTGATGTTACAGTGCACCAAATGTGGTTACTTATGGTTTTATTTAGACAGCATAAAGGCGCTGTGTACTAGCTAACCCCAATGCTGCAAACGAAATGATAGATTTGTACAGTTTGGGGATCAAACAGAATGCGACCGTTTTTCCTAACTTACAATTTGGAATATGATATTAGGTCTGTCTGAAATCGATACTGCATAAATATCAGTATAAATATGTTTATCGCAACGTAAATCCATTTGAAGCCACGTAGCAACTTGATTTATAGTTTCAACTTCTGTCCGAAAAAGAGAAGATGTTAAAGTTTGCATAAGTTTTTACTCTAACTCTAAGCCCTATCGTTCTGAATAACGTTTTTCAAAAACAATTTGAACTCAATTTCAATGGGCATGTGATTGTCTTTGCTTATGGCACAGAGATGTAACTTTATATAATAATTTTTCATAACCTACAATACGTAATAATTTTTCTATCATTAAGTCCTTCAAAGTCTTCAGACTCACCATTCCGACTTCTAAATGATTTAGCTTGCGAATGCCTTCTGTATCTACGTAGATACAAGAGTCCTACCAATACCGAAGATCTTGTGATTTTAAAAATATTGGGATTGTAATTTAGAAGATAGATCTTAACGACACAGCCTCGGCTATGACAAAACACGTAAAGGATATTGTTAATACGTTTACTTCCTCTATGGATAAATTTCACATGATATTCATGATGATATGATCTCCACAATCACGCGTATTAAGGGCTGAACTATTAAAACTATTTTCTCGTTAAAAAAAGTGATCTTTGATACGACTCGGTACTTTTGTTTTCATACCTTGCACTGCCTTCTGGCTCTTATGGACGTACTGGACAACAGAACACTGTCACTGTCTGTGACAAGTTCGATCACGTAAAGTAAAACAATTTATGATGACTAACTATCCAGGCCCATAGTGATAAAGAAGTTCAAGTACAGAAATTTTAAATGGTATTTAAACATGTGCTAATTTGTTAAATTGACTTAATCTAAGGTTTACAATAGCAAAGCTCGTATTACAAGTATAATTATGGAATGAAGTTAAAGTGTTTTCCTATGTCCAGAGTTAGCAAATGTTGTTAGGTTAGGCAAAATACCTCATAACAAAAAAGTAAACAAATGGAATAAATGTTACTTATGCCGCCCCCCCCCCCCCAAAAAAAAAATTATAAATTACATGTAAAATGTACATGTTTTTAAAAAAAAACTTGGTGTTTGCAAAAATTATCCGTCATTTTAACAAGCACGCATAATAATTTTAAAAATAACCACATTTCTTAAAGACAAATTCTTCAAACAAGTTGTCACACCAAAGCAATCAAAAGTATAATATGTAACACGTCAATATTCAGCTTTAAAAATAATAGTGGAAGTAACACTATTCCACTGACTGCAAAAGCTCGAAAATTTGAAAACCTACTTTGGGTGATATTTTTTACTTGCGATTACTTACTTTTGAGTAAAGTAATAATTTGAAAATTTTACCAGAGCCACGTTTTTAGTAGTACGTTATCTGGTATTGTATATGCGTATAAGATGACAACAATAAAGATCAAGCAGTGTTACGCCTCCTACAATTTTTTTTTGCAATAACAAAAAAACCTTTCAATGGTATAGTGTTAAGATTTTCTAATCTATAGATAATCTGATTAGTATATCCGAACTGTTGAAATATTTTTTCCAGCCACTGTTGTCGTATTTGTATCTGTTAAATTTTGCGATCGCAGAAGCTTTCCATCTACGAAAAATAACGCATACACTGTATTGTGTAAAAGTACATACATATATGAGGTGATGTAGAGCAGTGTTTTTTACTTGTTCTAGCGCGTTCTACAGCTTATTGCTGCGACTATTACTGCCGGACGCTCGGTATGGTTTTTTTTTTTTTTTGACGTTTCAAAATTAAACTGTCTATTTTTAAAACGGGACATGAAACGACGACGCAATTTAAATTGTCTTATTCCTATACATATTGAGCGCGCGAGAGTTGTAGAGTTCAATGTGTGTTCTATTAATAATGTACACTAATAAAAAGGAAAAAAAAAAATTTAAGAAATTAAAAATGTATTTTTGAATTTCTTGAAAATAAAGGAATCAAAATCGAAATCGACAAAACAGCACCTAAATGTGTACATACATATGTATGTATACTTACAGATAGAGCTAGGGCTAAAACTAAAGGTAAAACAACTGTTAGGAGCAGCTATAGATCAACGAACGAATGGTAATAAAGATCAGATACTCTGTTACCTACATATATATATAGTGCATTGTTTCAAATTGGATGATTTATGAAATTGATTGTTTAGTACACTGTGCGGATGTAGTAGGTACTCGTACATTGTAATTTGTTCTGACATCAATTTAATGTTTTTTTCTATTTGTAATAATCTATTTTTAATTCACTTATCGGAAGAATTATCTACGGATGTTAAATTGAATTTTTAAAATCCATCTGAATCCGAGGGACAAGTTGAATCGCAGAGACGAGGGTTAGGACCACCATGAGCCGATATCAGAATGGAATTTCAATTCAGATTTTGTTATTTATTCGTACTCGTATTTGTTTGCAAATAGTTGATTTCTCTTGTTGAACTTGCGATACAAATTTCGGTCAGTTTGTTCTTAAGGTTATTATATGAAGCGCACAATGTTGTCTGTGTTTTGTTTATGTAAAATAGCTTTTGGTTTTCAATCTACCCAAAAGTTAAAAAAAAAGTGTGTACGGAAAATTGTAAACAAATGTTGGCCTATATATAGAAAAAAACAACAAAAACAGGCCCCGCCTTTCAGTAAACTTTTTCCTTGTATGCACTACCGGTTAGTAATAGAAAGGCAGAGGATTAACGTGCGGAGTTTCGCTTTTGAAAATGAAATTAGCATGTCATTTCTGGTTTTATGTTTTCGACATTATAAATTGAAAACGAAATTTGGCTTGTCAAGTGCGGTCACTTAATTGAACTCTAAAATAAATTTGCATAATCCAAAGTTAATAGCATATTTTGTGCACATAATTTGCCGGTCGCTTTTAGATTGCTTATTAATTTGTAACAGTGATAACGGTTATGGATTTGACGTTTGATAATTGTCAACTAATCCTATTGGATTGCCTTAATTAAAAATTTGTTTTCTTTAAGAGTGGATTTTCTTTAAGTTGATCTTAAAAAATCTTAAAATCCCGCTGTTGTGTACTGCTATCTTATCAATTTTGATTCCAAAAATATATAGGTACATACAGTGATGTACCTTAGCTATCTGCAATTGATTTGGTCTGGTGTGCCGCATCATTTTAAGAATCATTTTGAGTTTCATGTTTTCTAATTTTGAAATTTTAAGAAAAAAAAAAAGGAAGCCAGTCCAGAACATCGATATTTTTGCCTTAAAGGGGTTTAATTCATTTGGGGTCCAGACTCCCGACCAGTAAACCTTCAGCCTCCGTGGCTTACTTCGGAGGCATTCATTCTTGTTTCACTACGCACAAGGATTCTTCCATTTCCTATTGTTTCTCTGACTCATATCGTAAAACCCGACTTCTGTTCTGGTTAGAGTGCAGATGGTTCAGTTTTAACAAATATCGTTCGCAATTCAACAAATCAAAAATAAGAAAAACAAAAATTCAGAGTCAAAAAGTCAAATGCTCAAAACAATCCATAAAGAAAATACAAACAATACATATTACCAAAAGCAATCGTATTGTACTACTATCTTGCCTGAAGCCCAAAAGTTAAGATTGCTCATTTTTAGAGTTGCTATGAATTACCGGCAATTACTTTTCATACCATTTTTGAACTTGGAGTATGATCGTAATTGTGGAATAAAAATGTGCATTCCCTAAGATCCTATTCCACTACGCTTTGGGAACGTTTTTGACAAGACACTGTTGTAAACAGAGGATCATTGAAATACTTGAAAAAATGGTCTAAAGTGTTTACGTACAAGTTTTTTCGATCAAAATTCCCGAATATGCTTCTGCAAAAACATTTCAAATTAAATTGTTTCTGTTTACCGACATCTTTCGGTCGGCCCGCTCTTTTTCTACAAGATATAACGAAGGCATCCGCTACGAATATTTTTGGTGACTTTTTTACAATAAACATTCAGGACAACATTAAAACGGAATAATTGGATCTTAAGCTGGTTGAATGACTTTGCCACAAATAACACATGTGACTAAAAAATCTTTAGAACGTAAAGTTTAAGATAAATTTCTCTTGATATTTTCCAAACAATAAATATATTGGCTCAGGAAAACAATAGTTCAAATTATTCATACGTACATATATGTACAATGTACAATGTACGTATGGGTACAATATATAATGCCTTTTTAAATATAATTTGTTCTAGTCTAAATAAAATTATCTTTCTAATCATTTCAGCTAAAGAAGGAGCAAGAAATGCAAAAACAAATGCTTCTTCACACGTTTCAAGAGCAAAAGAAACAACTAGAATTGCAACACAAATTGCAGCTGGAGCATAAATATCAGGTAAGACAGTCCCTATCAAAGTGATACAATACTTTTTGATTTAAAAAAAAATAAAAATAGTAAGACAAAGTGAAAAATTGGAATAAAGAAAAGCAAAGATTAGATCAAAATACACAACATGTTGAACTGAAATCCTTTTCTGTTTTTTTCTTTAAAGTCTTAATTTATGTTCGAGAAAAATTTAAACTTAAATTTAATATCAATTTAACGATTTCTTTAAGACTTTGATTAATAAAATTACCTTCAGTTATTCCTATTTTTCTCTTCTACTTATTTTTGTTTTTCAACACTTTTGGTTTATAACATTTCTTTTTATTTTTGTGTGCCTTAACAAAAAAAAAAAAAAAAAACAAACAAACAAAATTTTTTTTCCAAAACCAAATTTTTCGACATTATAATTACTATAGTTGTCGGCGCACTCACATGGCGTATTCCAGGAACTGCGTGACCAAAAAATTGCCGCAGAGGAACAACAACAGCAACGGGAACGCAGAGAACGTGAACGTGAACGTGAAGCAATGAAACGTAAAGACAATTGTAGTGCCAATGCCAGCCCTGAGGTGAAACAGATTTTGATGGTGAGCTATATTTTTATCAAGAATTATGAGATTGTTCTAATGTTTTATTTTTATTTTTTAAATTCCTTTGCGGATAGTGTTTTTTGATGAACAGAAGCAAGGGTTCAACCAATGGCATGACAACATCGCCATATCCAAAAAGGTAAACTGAATAGATTTATTTTATAAGTTTAAAGCGTAAAGAAAGAAAGTCAACATTTCTTTGGTCTATAAGAAAATTATTTGAATAGAACAGGCTTAAGTAATTGTTGGCCCATTGTAATAGCCTAGGTGGTTTTGTCTTCGATTATACATAATGAACCATATTTTAGAGTCAGGTCTGGCTTAGTAATGTTCCTGAAAAAAAAAGTTAAATGACCTAAGTTATAGGTGTGCTTCAAATCCGATCTATATCAGATCGTCTTCACTATATGACAAGTTATATCATTTACCAATATAAAAGAATTCATATACTTGTACAGTCAACCGGAATGTCATCATCGATTGTAAATGAAAAAAAGCTTATTGTAAATGGTTTCATATTAGATGTGCTCCATTTTTCCAATAGGGATAATCTAAACTCACGCATAGCATCTTTTGACAGATGTTACATTTGTGTTACAGATATACTAAATACTGTTCAACTACGTTTGAAATCATCCAATTTTTTTTATCAAATTTCGCGGTTAGTTACGACTTTATTGCATGCGTAAATTCCAATTTTCGGTTATTAGAGCAAACATCCGAATTGATTTATTCACTCCATAATGCTTCGGTGCCAGCGATATAGCGAAACGCCAGGAGTGAATAGGATATTGTGGCTGTCGGTAAATCAAAACTGCAATCAATCGATTCCGCGCCGTTTTCAAGACCTGGGCATCGTTCGAATCACCCAGTGGCGTATTTTGCAAAATGACTTGTCGTATCAGATCGTGTTGATCCAAGAGTTAAAGCGAAATGACAATCGTGCACGTCAATCCTCCTCATCATTAGTGATGAGCCACATTTTTGGTTAAACGGCTTTGTCAATAAGGAAAATTGTTGCATTAGTGGATCAACTGAATAGCCAGAGGTGTGCCAACATTGTTTAGGTATGTACGAAAAATGTACGTAAGTATATGGAAAAATTTACTGTTTGTAGTGCTTTTAATGCCGGATGTGTCATTGAGTTTACTTTTTCCTATATGATGCCTACCAGTAGATTACAGTTACTAGCTCCTCATGTTGAACATTTTTGTTTTTAATAAATTAGAACTGAAAGGCTTGGAGGGGGATATGTTATTTCGATAGGACGGTGCCACAATGGACTGTCGATATCAGTGGTCCCGCTCGTACACCTTGAGACTCTTTTCTTTGGGACTACATTAAGTCTCTAGTCTACCGTGTATTTTAACACTTCTACTGAACACCATCTAATGAATTCTTTTGTCCTCCTCTTAAGCGAAGCATCTCGACAAAGTCTGTTTCTCATCAACAAACTCAAGACTAGTAATTTCGTTGGATTAAACACTTTCTCCCACTTTTTTTCTACTTAATCGGAATCTTAAATTAGTCATTAAAGGCAATGTTCTCCTCTATTAGATAAGACTCAAGCGATCTCTTTGGTTTAAATGATGTTTAAGAATTTTTCAAGAGCGCTTAGAACTAAGGTATCTGAATAGCTTGTTCTTTTATAGTACACATGTTTAATTGTTGCAGCATATCTGTACTAATCACTTATTTTTCCAATAATTTTAAAAGATATCATCGCAACGTGGGGCACAATGTTAAGTCAAACTCATCTACAATAGGATTATAAAGTTGTACACTTTGCGAGCTAGACTCTAATATTGTAAATATTATTGTAGATTAGAAAATGTTTTGTGCTATTCATTCTAGTTCATGAAAATTCATAGAATGAATTAATTTATCAGAAATGCAAAGAATTTGCAAGTACGAATGTACATACTATTACGAGTATGTACATACATACACACATACGTACACAGTCTAAATATTTTCAAAAGCATTCAATCTTATTAAAGTGGTAAAGTGTGCACATATATAACAACTACTCAACGAGCTTTATCTTTCGATTTTTAAAGTATTATCCTTTAACTTAACTTTTTTGATTTTACTGTACAAATTTAATAGCCTTCTTAAATTTCAAAATTACATCACTGACGTTAAAAATATTAACGGGAAATATTGTATATAAAAATATCTACAGAAAATCTACCATAATACAATAGAATATTTATCAAACAATCTTGCTCACATAAATAATTTTAAATTAGGAAAGTGAACCCTCACAAAATTCTGGTTACAAATAGTTACACATTTTTATTAGACCGTAAACGTAATATAAAATTCCCGATCTACTTATCATTATTGAAGTGTAAGGGTTGTGGCGTTAATACATAGTTATAGAAAAAAGAGAACTGGTGAAAATGAAATTTTACTATTTGTTCATTAGCTTAAGTTTTTCCTTATACAGGGAATGTTTTCACCTATACACTTAGGAGCAACTTCCCCCTTTCAATTCAAATGCAAAGATGAATGCGATTGTACCGACTCGGCAAATCTTTGCTCTTGGTTGGGCTATGCTGCGTAGCCAGAAAACGACATGAAAATGTTTTTCTATAAGAGATTTTTCGCTCGAAATAAGCCAAAGCAAGAGCAAGATAACGAAGAGCTTGCGTCAGCTATTGAAGAAAATCCAGCCTCGATTATTTACTGTCCTGCCAGAAAACCCAAAGTCTCAATTGCAACCATAAGTTTTCACCTTTCAGCCACCGAAAGATCAAAAAATGGTTACCAACCTCTTAAGAGCAGCGAACCTGCTACGATATTTGAAAGTTGAAATATTTTTGATCAATAAACACGGTTTGGATCCTTTTTACATCGACTTGTTACCCACGATGAAATGTGGATCCTGTACAATAAAAAGTAGATGTAAGAGAATGGTTAGAAGGGAGTGAACTGCCAAGGCAGAACTACACCCCAAAAATGTAATCATGATAGTATGGATCATGAGTGAAAAAGTTGCGGATTATTTGTTTCTCAAGCCCGAAGAAAAATTCACAACACTGTCATTGTGTAGTCAAATTATGCATAACAAAACCTGCCAAAAACTGCCTTCAGCTTTATATAACATAGATAAATATTCGCAATTAATAGTTTTGATTTAAAGGCGAGGCAGTCATATCTTATTGAATTATATTCTTAGCTTTCAGCAATCTTCTTGTTACGGCGCAGATTTGGTACAGCCCTTAAAATTAAGAGATGTAATAGTAATTTGAATTCGCATTCTTCTTAGAACTTCTTTTTTCTGGAGGCTCATAAACTAAGCTAGTACTATTTCAGAAACTGAATCCTTTTTAAAGGTAGCTAGTGAACTTGATTTTTTTTTTTTGCGATGAGTTTCACATCTACACACTTTGTATTTATTTTACGTAGTTTTAAATACCTGGGGCTGGTTTCATACATACGAGGGCGGGTCAATAAGTCCGTGACTTTTTGAATTTCTCACCTCTTTACTGAAACAGCAACACTGCTCCTGTCAACAGGCATCTGTCAGTTGACTCCTGTCAAAATTTAAACTTGCTGCGTCAGTTAGTTTGTGTTTGACAGCTATTTTTATCAGACTACCCACTAATTTGAGGAGAAAATGGAAAAAAGTGAATTTCGTGTGCAACAACTTCACAGGAAGGTTTGGCGTTGTTTAATCGCAATATGGAGGAGTTTTTGCGCCGTTTTGTAACCGTGGACGAAACATGGATCCATCACAACACACCAGAGAACAAACAACAGTCAAAACAGTGGGTTTCTAAGGGTGAATCGGCGCCAAAGAAGGCCAAGGTGGGTTTGTCAGCCAATAAAGTTATGGCGACTGTTTTTTGGGATGCACGCGGGATAATCCACATTGACTACCTTCAAAAGGGAAGAACAATCAATGGGGAATATTATGCCAACTTATTGGACCGATTCAATGACGATTTGAAAAAAAAACCGACCTTATTTGGCCAAGAAAAAAGTTCTTTTCCACCAAAACAATGCAAGGGTGCACACATGTGCAGTTGCCATGGCAAAAATCCATGAATTGGGCTATGAATTGCTCCCTCATCCACCCTATTCTCCAGATTTGGCTCCGAGCGACTACTTCTTGTTCCCAAACCTGAAGAAATGGCTTGGTGGAAAAAGATTTGACTCCAATGATGAAGTCATCTCGCAAACAAAGGCCTATTTTGAGGACCTCGACAAATCATTTTTTTTGGAAGGGATAAAAAAATTGGAGAAGCGTTGGACAAAGTGTATAGAGCTCAAGGGAGACTACGTTGAAAAATAAAATTATTTTTTTATCAAAAAATCTGTGTTTTATTCCAAAAGTCACGGACTTATTGACCCGCCCTCGTATGATGAACAAGATACTCGGAAGTGCAACTTTTCACGTAAAACTTGGGCTTTCGCCTTTTCACGGAGCTGCTTAATTAATTAATTTTTTTGAAATCTTAATTTTCATAAATCACTCTAACAGATATCAGATATCACTTCAATTGCAAAATGGAAAATATCACATCTGTATAGGTACATCTCTTCTGATGGATTTTGTATGATCCCTTTTTAAAAAAATATAAATATAGGGTTTTCCAATAAGAACTTGACAACTTTTTTTTTAAATAAAACGCAAACCATTTGAGATATTTCAAAAACTTTATTATCGGCTTGAAGTACAATCAAAACATTTATGAATGGAACTCGACTTCGTTCATATGGCCACCGCGGGCATGTTTGCAGCGGTTGATTCGTTGGACCCAATTTTCAACGACTTGGCCACACATTTCGACCGAAACGGCTGCTATTTTGCGTTCAATGTTTTCTCTGAGCTCTTCCAACGTCGTCGGCGTGTTGGCATAAACCAATGACTTACCGTAGCCCCACAGAAAATAGTCAAGCGGCGTTAAATCGCACAAACGAGGCGGCTAATCGACTGGCCCATTTCTTGAGATAACACGCTCACCATACTTACTCTTCATTAAATCGATTGTAGCGTGTGCTGTGTGGCTTGTGGCATCATCCTGTTGAAACCACATGTCGTCCAAGTCCATATATTCCAATTCGGGGCAAAAATAACCGGTGCTCATGACGCGATAACGCTGACCATTCACAGTAACGTGACGATCGTTATCGTCGACGAAAGAATATGGACCAATAACGTCGCCGGCATGCAAACCGTTATTTTTTGTGGATGAAGTGGTGATTCATGAAGCACATGTGGACTAATAACGCATATTTTGCTTCTCCAGAACCCAATCGGAGAACGTACGTCGCTTCAAATGGTCCATCGGCTTCAATTCTTGAGTCAGCTTGATCTTGTATGGGTGTAAATCAAGATCCTTACGCAAAATACGCCATAATGTGGTCTGAGCGATGCCCAATTCTTGAGAACGCCGCCGTGAAATTAACTGATTTGGATCGTTTGCTACGGACGCCTGAACGGTAGCGATATTTTCGACACTTCGACCAACCCGTTGTCTCACTGACACGGCAACATCACACAACGAATATGTAGACTCAAATTTTTGCACTAAACTTGTTATTGCCTGTCTACTAGGGCGAGAATTACGACCGAAAATTAGAGTTAACGCTCTTAAAGTTGCAGGCACCGACTCCGAATTTCGGTAGAAAATTTTTATAATTTGCAGACATTGCTCGTTCGTGTACTTTACCGTGATGAAAATGTTGAGTTTACTGAATAAATCGACAGTGACAGTTTGATGATTAGTGAGTGCGTTCACAAATTAAATTCAAAGTTGCCAAGTCCCTATTGGAAAACCCTTTAATAACAAGATTCTTCTTCTTAAGGCTTAAAACCAAGTCCTATGGCATTCCCGAAGATAAAAGTTTAGAGTCTTTGAATAGCAGGATTATAAATCTCATTTTTCCAGCCCTTCGCAAAATTGAAAAACTTAAAAACTCGTACGAAATGATTATTCGTCCATTGTGCGGCATTTCCATTTAATTTTTCGATATACATAGTTACGGCAAAAAAAAAATCATATGTCGTTGCCCGATGCCATAGTAATTGGTTTTAAATTAAAACATTCTTCGAAGCACTTTCCAACTGCTCCATAGTTTTTTTTTATCAGTGCACGATGTATATAAAAAGATATAAAAACAGAATGCAGTTTTTGATCCAAGTTTATTTTTCTTTCGAAGACCACCCAAATTCGTATGTGTGATTCGTCAAATTGGTTTCTGGTTTTCTTGCACACTCTCATTTAAGACATCTTAATTGTGAATTGATTGACTCAAATTTGTTAATAATAGCCGGATCCTTGGTACGATCCGCAGATTTTACGTAACCATATAGCGAACTGAACTTTTAACGTCTGAGCCTAATCACTTCCATTAAAAATCAACACGTTAAATACCCTATTTTGCATTCTAAAATCATGTATGACCTCATTATTTCTTTTAGATTAAAATAAATACATTTGTTACATGTTGATATTATTTTTATTTTTGCAGAGGTGTTGTAAAAAGTTCATCAGGTGAATCGTTGCCGGCTGGTACGGTTACAAGTTCACATCCGTACAAAATTCCTCAACCGCCTTCTACTATTGTGAAGTACGATTCCGATTTTCCATTAAGAAAGACAGGTAAGTTCAATTTAAATATGTATAAATTCACACTTTATTTAGTTATTTTTTTTTTAAGTTTTTCTCTAATTGCAATTATTAATAAAATAAAACTTACACGCATGGTTTGGGGTATGGAAGTGCTAAATTATAAAATGTAAAAACTCCTACCAGAAAATATTTACTGCTTTACAAATTAAACGCACAACAATTCCTGAATATCTCTAGCTAACCAAATGCTTTTTTCTATTACTTCTTAAATAATTAATTAAGATGAAGGTTGATTTGTAAGTGTTATATGGTTTTTTCAATTATGTAGGCAATGAGTAAAAATATGAGAAACGGTTAAAAAAAAGAATTGCAGCAAATTATTTAAATAACTAATGCTTACTTTTTGGGTGATATTGCTTTATTGAAAAATTAGATTATTTATTCAAGTGGTAAGACTTCAAGCAGACACAGCAAAAAAGGAAAAAACTTATTTTTTATACTAGATAGGAATTGCTCATAACTATTTTAAGCTTAGTGTATGTCTACATATTTTTGTTCTTTATTTTGTTTAACACGTAAGCAAAACAATCAATCATTTATTTTAACATTAACATGCACTGTTGATAGGGTGTCAACAAATTATTGAAACAACTGGAAGATAAAATTATCCACATTTTATTAATGAGTAAATTGTCAATCTAAGACAGGAAGTGTAGAATATATTCCATAGCACTATAATATCCGTTATGCAATGCATTAATGGCTTCGAATATATGTAAAATTAAAAGGCACAATAGCTCTGCCTACATTTGAAATCTCTAAATCTTACTTATTTTCTAAAATTTGTATATCCGGTGCGCTTTTTAACGCTTAGTTAGTTAGGTTTTTTTTTTTTTAATTCAAATGATGGAAAGACATTGTACTCTTAATTATAAAATCATGCCAGAAGATTTTATTCTCAATCAAATTTTAATTACGTTGTACAATATATCCTCTTTGAGTTCTTTGTTTTCCTAAGTTGAATGATAAAAAATCCCGTCTTATATTTCTTACAATACTATTGTCGACTAGATTATCTGTAGAATGTCAGCTTAATTCCTTTTGACTTTTTCTTGTTGTCAATGATGTACAGAATTGACCAAATATTCAATTTGCCAAAGATCATAATTATTTTTTAGTTCTTCATTATATACTAAAAGGGCATAGGAAGCCTGTAAACATTATTAAAATTTATTCCTCCAAAATGGCTTTTTAGAAAAGCATTTTTAATAGTCATTTAATAGTGCAATGTTAAAATAAGTAATTGTATTGTTTTGCCAAAGAGAAATATTTGTATAACAAATGGAAATTATCATGTAAACAGCATCCGAGCCGAATTTACTGAAGATACGTCTAAAACAGAGTGTGATTGAGCGTAAGGCACGAATAGGTCCACTAGCAGCTCGCCGTCAGGAAAGGCATCTTCAACGACGTCAAGCAAAGCACAATTCAGCATTGACAAGTACGTACATATAATGATCAACAGAATTCTACCTAAAATTTTGTTTTTGTATCACATCACATTTACTCTTATTCACACAAACACACAATCACACCAGAAAACATCGACTGTCGAATTAATACAAAGAAAAGCTACACATGAAGACAAATCCAATTTATATATATATATATATATTCTTTTTACATTTGTGTAATGCATTCTTTTGTTGTTTATATAAATGTTGGTTTTGCCTCCTAAATTTTTATAACATCCTTTTTTTAATATTAAAAAAAAAAACAAAAAAAAACTTCTGTTGTATGATGCTTTTGTATTAATTCACTAAAACATAAAGCAAAACTAATTATTATTATTTTTTTTTTTTTTCGTTAAGCCAGCTTACTGTTGAACATGTTTGAATAAAACAGAAATTTAATAAATAAAATTAATTTCTTCAATCAGACTGTGGACCAGATTCTGGACCAAATTCACCTCCATCACTTGTTACCGGTGGAAGTAGAGGTTCTCCAACTAGTGCACCTATTCAGGAGGAAAACGAAGATGTGGGTCAGTATCAACCCGGGCAACGAAGCAACATCAACGATTTGTCATTATTCAGTTCACCGTCAATGCCGAATATCTCATTGGGCCGACCGCATTTACCAAACGCACATACACCTGCTGCAGCTGCTAACTTAGCTATGTTGACAGCCTTAAGACAAGCCGGCGCTCAGCCAATGATTGGTACTGCTGCACCAGCTTATTATAATCCATTAGCGCCCTATGATCATCATCATGCAACATCTGTGGGAAGTAGTACTGGTATACCGCCGCCACCAACAAGATCCTCTATATCAACATCATCGTCGTCGGGATCAATTGAAATGCCGCCTCAAGCACATGCTGCCACAAATCCTATGACCAGTGTATCCATGGGCATGCATCCTCTTCCATTGTATGGCCAACCTATTACAGATATGCAGGTTGCACATGCCAGACTAAATAAAAGACCACTTGGAAGAACGCAATCAGCACCATTGCCACTGGGACATCCAATGTTAACGGGGACAGGACAAGTAAATATCGTACAAACCCATTACGAGAATAGTGATGTAAGTTGAAATTGTAAACTTCTCTCGCTCAGAAATATGAATGGAATAATTTTGTTGTCTATTAAATTTTTAGGCTGAACGTCAGGCCTATGAACAACAACATATGCTGTTGACACAGAAAATAAGGCAAACTGTCCTCACTCGAAGTGGCCGTGATCAACAACCTCAACTTAAAGAAGCTGAAGAGTCCAACGATGAAGTGATAGATCTAACTGACAAGAAACTACCGCCCAAAACCGTGTCAGCAAGTTCTGTGATAACCAGTACATCTCAAAGGAGTATACCTGAAGAGACGGCTGTATGTGCTGCGGATTATTTGCAGCAACAAAGAGAACTGCTTTATATGCATTCATTACAAGTAAGAGGTGTAATGATTAGTTTTTGTTGAAAAATAATAAAATTAGTATTCCTTATTTTAGGTCGACGATGCTGTTGCCCGTGGTCTAATCCGTCCTCTATCACGGACCTTGTCAAGTCCACTAGTACATCTAGGCCCACATGGTCTTAGTCAAATTCCAGACACTGGTCAACATTCACAGCCAATTGTGACTTCCTCATCTGCCGATCATATTCCACCAGTTAATCTGAGCATGCCACATCGGCGTCATGTTATCGAAAGTCCGCATAAAATCACTACTGGGCTTGCTTTTGATAATTTAATGCTTAAACATGCCTGCGTTTGTGGCAACAACTCTTCACATCCAGAGCATAGTGGACGATTGCAAAGTGTGTGGGCCCGCCTTATGGAAACAGGCTTGGCGAATCGATGTGATCGCTTACGATCACGAAAAGCAACGCCATTGGAACTACAGACCGTACACAGCGAGGCTCATGTATTACTCTTCGGTTCAAATCAGCTCAATCGGCAAAAGTTAGAAATCTCACCCTCAGTTAGCTTTGTACGACTGGGGTGTGGAGGGTTAGGCGTGGATCTGGATACAACATGGAATGAACATCATACGGGTCAAGCGGCACGTATGGCTGCCGGTTGTGTGATTGATTTAGCATTTAAGACAGCAAAAGGTGACCTCAAAAATGGTTTTGCTGTTGTCCGTCCGCCTGGTCATCATGCCGAATCCAATTTAGCCATGGGTTTTTGTTTTTTCAATTCAGTTGCAATTGCAGCGAAACTTTTACGTCAACAATTACCTGCAGAAATGAAGAGAATATTAATTGTCGACTGGGATGTGCATCATGGCAATGGTACACAACAGGCGTTTTATGACTCCCCCAATGTACTATATCTTTCCATACATAGGCATGATGATGGGAATTTTTTTCCTGGCACCGGTGGACCTACAGAGGTGGGTAAAAGTGTGTTATCATTTTTAAATTCTCAAAATAAAATAACATTGTATATGTAATTGCAGTGTGGTACTGGTGCAGGAATTGGTTTTAATGTGAATGTGTCCTGGTCTGGTGCATTAAATCCACCACTGGGTGATGCAGAATATTTAGCTGCATTCCGTACTGTTGTGATGCCTATTGCGCGCGAATTCAACCCCGACATTGTGCTTGTATCAGCTGGTTTTGACGCAGCCGCTGGACATCCAGCTCCTTTGGGTGGCTACCTAGTATCATCTGCGTGCTTTGGCTATATGACGCGTGAACTTATGCAGTTGGCAGATGGCAAAATAGTACTTGCATTGGAGGGAGGTTATGATTTGCCAGCGATATGCGACTCAGCACAGGAATGTGTAAGGGCATTGTTAGGCGATGAATCAGCACCAATTTCAGAGGCTGAGTTATCGCGACCACCATGTCAAAATGCCGTGGACACTTTGCAAAAAACTATTGCTATTCAGGTTAGTATACATATTTATGAAAAGATAAGAAAAATAAATTAGAAAATCAAATTATTGTGCGCAGTATGTTACCTTTGTTTCTTAATGAAGTTTTTTTAATTTCTGATAAACAGTTAAGAATGCTTAATAAAGCGCAACCATACCCGGGGGAACAGTGTGCTATTTACATGAACTCTTGTCCATCACAATTGAATCAAATACGTTTCATATCTACTACGCTGCAGAAATCATTCTTATTTCTCCTCCTTGTTTCGCTTCTGTAACCCAGTCTCCCTTACCGTACTAAATGTATTAGCGACCAGAAAGGACTTCAGCATCCTGAAGAGTCTTTCATTGACTAAATATTAGTATAAGCAGATGTGCATATCAGAAGAGCTTCAAAAGCAAAAAGGACAATACATTTATCGCCTTCATCTCTTTTTTTATGACCCGTTGAAAGACTACATCTAATATGTATACTACCTGTTTCTCGTACATATCTAAATTGCTACTACCACGCATATGGAGTTAAATAAATTTTGGAATATTAAAACCACTCCTCTCAGTTTTCTGATGTTTTGCTTTGAGCGACCTTATAATTTCTCTTTTAGCCTCTTGTTCAAATATGAAATGAAACGGAGGGCGCTTTGCCACGACCTCTTTTCGTGTAAAACAATACCAGCTGACGCGATCAGCCTACAGTTTTTCATGATAGGTTTCATAAAAACAGGCTTCCATGAATACACGCTTTTATAATTAGATCACGTTCTGATATGCTCCTTGAAATGTTCATCTCTCAGAATCATTTACCACCCTACCCTTACTATGATGTAAGGTACATATGTAGATTCGTTGAATCAAATTGAATTGAATATGTGTATACCTATGTCTCCGGTATGTTTTTAATATCGTAGCACTGTGATTTTTAAAACTCTGTTGAAAGCTTTCTACAAATCGATGAAGTTGTTCGCTGTTGTTCTTTCAGCGTTATATGTAAGAATTGAATCTTGTCGTTTTCCGATTTACCTGCCACATTGCCGCATTGAATGTTATAGAGTTTGCGGCTGCCTACAACTGAGTTGTATATTTCGATTGTAACATACTCGTATACAACATTAACTTCACCGATGGGTTATTGTTACATTTTCTTGTGTTGCTTTGGCTTTTATATTTGAGAAGGGAGTTCTGTACTCTTTTGATGAATAAATATTTAAAACTCAGAACACATTTATGAACTTTGCAATTATGTTTTATTTAAATGATTTTGATTTAATTTTATTTAATTGATCTTTCTATTGTAGATGTCTCATTGGCCATGTGTACGCCGATTGGCTCACACAGTTGCGATGTCAGCAATGCAAGCTCTAAGAACTGAACGAGAAGAATCAGAGACTGTTACAGCCATGGCTGGGCTTTCAATGCAGCCACCAAATAAGTAAGAAACTCCTAATTTAATTATAATCATTTTCATTAACTTTTACTTTTTATAGAACTTTATCTCGGGGTGACTCCGAAGAGCCCATGGAACAGGATGATGCCAAGTAAAACCCTAATAGAGGAGTTCGCACTTTAATTCGCACATGCTAATGCAAACCTTATAAATGTCAAAGGAAAAAAAGAAAACTAAAAAAAATTTGTGAATGGATTTTTTGTGACATGTGGACTGGGTTGCTCACAAATACAAAAATATACAATAACGTTTTTTGGAAAAAAAAAGATTTTCCTCTCTTCATAGTCGTCGTTACACAACAGCACAGTGATGGAGGAACTTAATCATAGGTCAAGAAGGACTACAAATTAACAGTTCTTAGGTGTTTTTTTTTAAGGTTAAAGAGATTTACAGCAATATTTCTTGAACGTCCTTCTTTTAGAAAGAATACTCGTAATAAAAAAAAAAAAAAATTAAAAAGACTCGGTTGACAAACAAGAAAAAAAAGGACGCCGACATACAAGTAAGAACTTTGTCGAAATTTATAAATATGTACTAATATTTGTTGTTGTTTTATGGAGCTTGTTATTGCATGTGATAGTACATTTTTGGTGCTTCACAAGAATTTTTTTTGAATTTTTTTGATACAATAACAGTATACTTGGTGCATCACATAGGATGCAGAAACAACTAAACAATACATAAAATAATATAGAAAATAAATGTATATAAATAAATTAGAAAATCGATGCAGGTTTAAAGATTAATAAATTATTTCTCATTTTTTCTCTCTATCCTCTGTTATGGTATTTCTTTCTCTTTGAATTTTCAGTGGATAGATTAAATACTAATTTTCTTTAGATAGCTAATGACAAACAAAACATAATAAATGGAGAATGGTACAAATATTTAAACAATTTATAATAAATGTTTAAAAGCATGAATTAAGATTATTTTTTTATTTGAATTGGATGTTGCATTGCATTCCAAACAATAATAAAATTAAATAAATAAATAGAATAAAAAATAAAATATATTTATATATATATAAATGTTACGTTTCAGAAACAAATTATAGCATTGCTGTGAACTAAATGTTTAGTATTTGATTATTAATATAATTTCTTTTGAAAAAGATATTTAAAATACATATATTTACATATAAAAAATCTTTTAGTTTTATAAATTCAATTCAATTAAATTGAAAAGAAAACAATTTTTAACAAAGAAAACAAAAAAACAACACAAAAAACTCTTTGTCGCTGAAACAAATAAACATTTTAACAAAAACGCAAACTAGCACAACGATAAATTTATTATATAAATACATATGAATATATATTCGTTACACTGTATCATAAAAAAACGTATAGCTATAGGTTAAAATGGAAAACAATTAAATAATAAAAAAACAAACAAATATAAAAAATGTGAATAATTGTTGTAGTGTGATTTTGCACACATTAAATAAAAGTAAAAATAAATATACTTTTACTCGTATATATGTTTTATTGAAAGATAAATTTAATTTAAAACTGGAAAAAAAAACTTTAAATATATTTATATATTATATACATTTGAAAAAAAAAGAAACAAATAAGGAAAAACTGTATTTTTAAATTTACTCAAATAAATGAAATTCAAGAAACACAAATAAAAACAAAAAACTTTCTCTATCTCTCTTTGCCCGCTTCTTGAAAATTTTGCGGAGGCATAAATAACGTTAATATATATTTAATTTTATAAATGAGAAAAGTGTAAAAAAAAATAGTATATTAAAGAAATAAATATTTATTGAGAAATGGAAACAATATCATAAACTTCTTCGTGCAATAGACAAATTCTGTCTTATTTGTGACAAAATTTGCGAAACAAAAACATAAATAAACAAAACAAAAATGTATTTTTAAACAATAGGAAAGCCGAAAAGATATATTTTTGGCTGCTAAATTTATGAGAAAAATGCTAATTGTTGTTCGAGGTAAGATAAAAAAATTAATAAATAAATAAGTGGAAAAATTTCAAGTAAATTTGTCGTTGAATTTGATCAAAAAATTCTTTGAAATAATACAAGATGTCAAATAGGCAGTTTCTGATAATCTTAAACCCCATCGTTTTGATTTCGAAAACTTTTATTTAAGTTTAGATTCGTTACTTTTTATCCCTTTATATGTGGCAATAACGTTAACCTACATCATTCCGCATGCATATTAAAAAGTTTTATTTTTAATTTTTAGAACTATTTCAAATACATACAACAAAAAGGTTTTTAACCAATAAGGATCGTTTGCCAACTCGCTAACGTGATCATCACCAGACTTTCTAAATTGTTCATGTGCATTTCTTATTTACTACTGCTACTAAAAAAAATCCTATATCTTTTTATTTCCAGAAATCGTTTGACCATCGCACGTTTGCTAATTTCATCTGCATCACTTGTTTTCCGTAATTCAATAATTCGACTATGTATGACCGCATCCACAAATGTTTAAAATTCACAACTATTGGAAATGTTGACTTCCACTACCTGGGATTATATATCCAATATAATACATTGGCTAGCGTCTCTATACTCTGCTAAAAATTCTGTTATACTACGAGTATGAGTATATTTTTTATTTCTTGGCAATATATTAGATCACTAGCTTTAATTTCAAAAATGTATTCCTAATTCCATAAAAAAACTAAGAACATATCATATTCATTTTATGAAATCAACTTTAAAAGCCATTAACTAATATCACTTGTAATTCGCATTTTTTCGGAGGACAGCATACAAATCATCATCTCTAAAAATATAAAAGCCCTTTTGAGTTATTTGAAAGTAAAGAATATTCCGTCTAAAATGTATTCATTTTTCAGTTAGTACAAATATCGTTCCCACACTTTCATATAAATTGGAGACCATCAACTGGTTTGCGTATAACTGCCATTCGTATTTACCGTTGGTTTTTTGACTTCCTAGGGAATAACACCAATGTTGGATCAGTTACGCCTCTCAGTACGCTATATGAATAGCTTCGCAGCGCTCTGGGTTCTTCTGACATAAAGATGTTCATTTGAGGCATAGTTATATTCTAGTTCAACAAAATTGTGAAGCTGCATCATAAGCTTCGACTTCGATAGCTTTATGTATTGTAGTTGTGCTTATATGTATATACAACATTCGAAGAGATGTCGAATGTTTCGGTATGTGTTTTTTTTTATATCGTTTTCAGTTATAAATAACCATACCAATTTTTATTACCACGGTATTAGCTGCCTTTTCAAGCGAAAATACTTTTCAAAATCAAATATGACTGATATTAAATGCACTGATCAATAACTATCTGCGAATTCTACACGAGAGTAAGTTTTCAACGTGTTCTTATATAAATTCTGGTATTATTCTCGACACTATACAGTATACTCGTATACGTTATATACATACATATATACTTGCAAGAAGCATGCAAAACTTTTTAGTTTGCCTATGAAAATTACACATGTTCGTTATTCAAGTTCATGCCAAAATATATGACAGTAACCCTTTATATTTGTTTCAGTAATTTAGAAGGCAACATCTAAACCCCCAGCTGGTCTATGTGGTTAGATGTTGGTGAACTTCTCGTAATTATCTGGTAAAAATCAATTTTCTGGTGGAATATTTTTTTTCTCATCAAAAGGACATGATTGGAATAAATCTTTCTATTTGTTTTAAATTTGATTTTTGATTTAAAATCATAAATGTAGATATTACCTAAACCTTTAGAAATATATAATATTTAACGACTATCGTATTTTGATGACACATATTTTGATAAATTTAAACTACAATAACAATTATCGTTAATTTACACATCGATTTACCCAACTGATACCTATAAACCCGGTCAGTCAGACTATAGTTCATAAATCAAATTAATAAGAAACTATTTAAAATTTAATGGACACTATTTAATTTTACCACTTTCTATTTTGAAAACTTTATATTAACATCAGAAACTGTTGATAAATAAATGTATGAGGTGGCCTGATATCATAGAAATACATAAATAAATCTTTTAAAACAAAACAAAACTGCTGAAATCTGTTCATGTAAGTTATATTTAACTATCTATTACATGTATAAGTAAAATAAGTGTTGAGTGACCTTAATGTATACCAACGAAAAAAAAAGTTTAAAGTCAAATAGAAAAAAATATAGATATTTGTTATAAGAAAATAAATTAATGTGTTGTATTTGCGCGAAAAATAAAAAATAAAAAAAACAACAGAAAAGGTATTTAATTTCCCTGAGAAAGAAATAAATTATAAAAAATATTACAATTATTTTTTCGCCCCTCTATCAGTCTTCCTCTAACAAATTCTCAATAAACAAACACACGCTCTTATTTTTCTCATATTTTTTTTTTTTAAAAAAGCTACACATTACAATAAAAAAAAATCAAATATTAAAGGTAAAATCCTGAAACAACTAAAAAAATTTTGAAGACAGAAAAAAATTTAAATATTGTATTTTTTTTACAACCATAAAGCTAATAAAAAGAGAAACAAATACAAATTATTGTATTAGTAAAACAAAAAACAAAGAAACAGATAAAACCTAGTAAACTCTATATCAATAATCAAAAACCAAAAAAATAAAAAAATAAATAAATAAATAAAAACTAAATTTATTTATCTATTACTTGTATAATTATTGTAGTTATAAATATGTTAATATAAATGTAAAAATAATTTTCTTGAAATATCTGCGGATATTCAAAATAAAACAACGCTGGTCGTTGTAATGTGCCGGAATTTATTTCTTGACATTTTTTTGTAATTCTAATAATTAGTTTAATTACTCATGATTTATTTTCTGATAACTATGTTGGTATTTTATAAATTATTATTTTTGAATTTTTCTTTAATTTACTACTTTAAAGTGGTTGTACACATCATATTATTAACTGGTAATTATTAAATATAAATAAAATCTAAAGCCTAAATATGTATAATTATATTTGTATATTTAATTGAGTTGAGTATTTTTTTATGGAAGCCTTCCCTCACCTTGTACTCTATTGACTTCTATTGTGTTAGTATATAAAAAAAAAATAACAAAATTAAATATGTTAAGTATAGAAAACTGTTAAAATTTTTATTTATACTTTAAAAACAAAAACAAATGAATGGAGCATAATTTGTAAACAATTCATTGTGCAAGATCAACCAATAAGAAAATAAATGTGAAACAAATTAATTTAAAACAAAATAACTTTATTGTCAAATCTCGTGTTAATTCTTTAGAAGTGACAAATTAATCTTAGATTTCGTTCCTGTCCTGTACTTATTAAATCATCCATATTTCCAGTAGTAAAAACTTTCCATTGAGTTTACGTAACGCGCACCTGACCCGTGTGGAGCTTCTACCTTCGGTGTGCCGAATTTCCAACCTCTTAAAACCTCGTAAAAGCCTCTAAGAGGGTACACTGGAACGACCGATTATGCCGTCTTCATATCCCAGAAGCTACTCAGATTTGTTGAACACAGTGCTTTTTGTGCGCTATACAGTACGCTGGTGTTTTATTAAAACAAAATGCCTTCTTTATTTTTACTGACTCGATTATATTTTTTATAGCATATTAAATTAACCTTTTTACAGCAAAAAAAAATGTACATGGTTATTCCATATTACAGCTACCGTGATTCATTCTGAAGTTTCGTTTGCACTCAACATTACACACACACGCGCATCACATCGCGTATTTCTTTGTATTTTGCGACATACATAGCTAGATTATTTTAATGAATTTTTGTTTCGGCCATCCCCATATTGAGCCCAAGATAATGAATGCTATCATATGCGCATTGGATTGGTTTCAGTGCGAAAATTGGTCTATAGTAGATCTGGCTGGCCGAAAGCCACACTGATACTTGTTGATTATGGGCACGTCAAAATAAACCATATGTCCCAAAAGGTATTGAGACGTTAGATATTGATACTAGGAGAATTTCTTTCATTGACTAGAAGTGGGTGGTCTTCTTGTAAAATCACTTTCTCCACGTGATGCTCATTCAGCAACTGATGAAGGTGTTATTAAATGCTTTTTTCCGGTTTCAAAGTGTTCATCCCGCCCTTGAATGCACCTTTCTGACTTTCATTAGAACTGTCAAATGTTATACCTCGTCGAAACTCTTCGACTTCCTTGAGCTTTTTCTAACTCGATACTCTTCCCGTGCACTTTTCTTTTCTTACTCTAGTCCTTAAGTTGTGATTATTCTGCCACTTTTTTCAGGTATTTGTACTCATCATCATACCACGGGTATCTTTTTGTGGGTGACTGATAGCCTTAAGTCAATTTAGCTTTCTCTCTTATGATAATGCTGTACTGAATTACGGGTGTTGCCTACAGTAAAGGGTGAGTATAGTGCTATTCAAAACAGTTGCCTAACGGCCACACGCAGAGAGAGTAAGAAAATGAAAATCCACATCCTCTTCTACTTTTTTTCCCTTGAAGCGATCCTTTTCATACATTTGTTGTTGTAAAGTTTTCTTTTTCTTAAATTTGAATTTTTGTGTGGGCAAATTTGGGGGGCATCCGCAGTAAACTGGCCAACTCTTCTGAATAGCACTATACACACTGGTCTCTCACTCAGGTGCTCTGTCGGGCTGACTTTGACCCTTTTCGAAAACCTTATTTGATCGTCATTGCAGCACATAAGGGTTGCAAACGTAAAACTGCAAAGGTTTTTTGCTACCATTGATCCCGCATGTTTTTTTTTTTTTTTGCAATTGCATTTGACGTTTTCGAACAAAGCAGATGGAGTCCTTAAGAATATTTATTGGGAGAATTGTGTTGGGAAATCTTAGTGAGAGTACAAGTAATAATAATAAATATAATTTACAGCACTTTGCGCCCTGTGCTTGCAGACCAACATGGAATCTCCCAGATTTGGCCGTTTTTGAAAACGTCATCTGCGTCAAATTGCTTTTGCAAACTGTTCTTGAATGCAAGCTGCGAAAGTCATTTGTTCGAAAACAACATCATAAATCACACTACATTTGCAGCATGTTCCATAATGCAGTGTTTGCAGGGCAGATGTTCATAAACGTCAACTGCGCTGCAAAAAAGCAGCCACAAATCTGCGCTGTGCATTAAAAAAATTGGAAAAAAAATGAGTAAATCCGAATATTCAGGGGAATCTCAGACTCGTAAACAGTAAGTACATAAAATCGGCTAATTTATTTGTTTTAACTAAATATTATGCTTATTAGAACCCTTAAGTATTGCAAATGACGATCAAATGACGTTTTCGAAAACGGCCTTTGAATGGGGTGCATTTACGAAATGCTTTGTCCTGTATACTGCGTTGAATTTTTCGAAATATTCCCAATCGGATGCTCCTCTTCGAACGAAGAAAACTCGTATGAGCTATTCGTCGCTATTCATTTTTTTTTTTTACAGAAACCAAATTCTTCCTCACTGCCTGGCAAATTTGGTTTACCCATCTGACATTGCGCAGCGCAGATTTCTGGCTGCCATTCTGCAGTGCAAATGACGTTTTCGAAAATATGACAAAAGCAAACTGCGTTATCGATCACCATGCTAATGCAGTTTGACTCTGAAGATGTTCTCGAACAAATGACTTTTGCAACTTGCGTTTACGAACAAACTGCAAATGCAGCTTTGATACAGATGACGTTTTCGAAAAGTGCCTTTGGCTGCGACGAGATAATCGACTCTGAAGTCGATGGATGCAGCTCTGAAAGTGCTCATATTCGATATGTTAAATATATGCCGGCTTTGCTTTATGGACTAGATAAAGCCACATTGCTTTGGGGATCTGAAGTTTCACAAATTACTAGTAAAATCAAAATTTTGTACTTATAGCAATCTTTTTTTTCAATTTTACATCATTGTGTCGAAATGTGGGTGCTGGTGGCTCGAATGGTAGTGAACTGGCTTTCAAATCGGAAGGTTCGGTATTCGAATCCCAACCGCGCCCGAAAGACATTTATTTTTCCAGCTAACCAAAATTAAGTAAAATGAGTAGTTGACTAGAAATCAATAACAAGCCAACGTCCACTAAGAATTTAATCTCCCTATGGAGCGAAATAATCGCTGAGCCCAAACATCTTTCTATCACTCCCTCACTATCCCATTTTCAAAAAAACGTAACACATACTGAGGCATTATAAGTGTATTCATACCCACTTGAGTGTTAAGGGGTTACATACAGTCAGGAGACCCAAAAACTTCGATTTTTCAAGAATTTTTCCTGAGAAGACCTTTTAATTTATTAACGTTAAATATTATGGTAAGACTTAACTTTATTTGTAAAAATAATTATATTGAAAGCTGCTACAGCTGATATCCGGGAGCTCCTCTAAAAAAAAGGCATCTTGCGGTGAGTACGATTTTTCTGGACTGGATCTGAAACGAAAAAACCAAACAAATTTCGTTAATAAAGGGTCCGCCATCTAACATTTTTTTTTTCAACTAGTGCTTATTTCGTGAATGGTAACACTTAGCTCATGTCTGATTTGACAGATAATTAGTTTTATCCTTCCGGTTAATAGTGGAAAATAATTTTATTCAAATGGCTGCCTCGGCTGGCCATGCAGTAGCCTATACGATCGGTCCAATTTTTAAGCACATTATCGATTGTATGCAGCTGTATTTCACCAATGGCTTCACGAATATTGTCCTTTAAAGCGTCAATTGTCTCTGGCTTGTCGGCGTAACACTTATCTTTTACGGCACCCCACAAATAATAGTCCAACGGTGTCAAATCGCAGCTCCGAGGTGGCCAAACGACATCAGCTCTGCGGCTGATAATGCGATCTTCAAAAACAGGGCGCAAAACATCGAGCATAGCTTCGGCTGTGTGGCACGTAGCGCCGTCCTGTTGAAACCAAATGTTGCCAATATCCTCCTCATCAATTTTTGTGAACAAAAATTCGTTCAACATGGCCCGATAACGATCGCCATTGACTGTAACGGCCACTCCTTGCTCATTTTCGAAGAAAAATGGCCCAATTATGCCTCTGGATCAAAATCCGCACCAAACAGTGACTCGTTTTGGGTGTATCGGCTTTTCAATGTATGCGTGCGGGTTTTCTGTGCCCCAAATGCGACAATTTTGCTTGTTTATATACCCGCCAAGGTCAAATGAGCTTCATCTGAAAAGATGATTTTTTTTTGGCAAAATCGGCATCTTCTCTAAGTCGATCGCAGGCCCACTTAGCGAAGGGAAAACGCATTGGATGGTCAGTTGGCTTCAACTCCTGAACCAATTGGACTTTGTATGGCGTCATACCAAGGTCTTTATGCAAAATTCGTCTCAATGATGTCTCCGAAATGTTCAATTGTTGAAAACGACGGTGAATTGATGTTGATGGCGCTTCACGCACACTTTCTGCCACAGCAGCAATATTCTCGTGTGTACGCACTGTTTTTGGCTTTTCACGCTTTGGTTTATCGATGAGGATGCCAGTTTCTTTCACTTTTTTCACAAGATAACGAACATACGGTGCTGACGGTGCTTCTCTTCTTCCAAAATCCGTACGCAATTTTCGCACACATTCTGCAACATTACCATGATTTTCAAAGTAATGTCGCAATATTTCCCAGCGTAGTTCAAGCGTATACAACACAACCATATTCATTCAGCGGAAGAATAAAACTAATTATCTGTCAAATCAGACATGAGCTAAGTGTTACCATTCACGAAATAAGCACTAGTTGAAAAAAAAAACGTTAGATGGCGGACCCTTTATAATATATATTATAGTTAATATAGTATTATCTCGTATTTGATCGAAAGAATAAGCAAAATAATAATTTTTGACAAAATGGTAACTTTTCAAAAAAAATCCATTTTTAACAAAAATGTAGGCACTAAATTGTTTATAAAATGAAAAATATTTATAGGTGAGAAAGAACCGTCGATCAATTACTAAAAAATATACTTGAAAGGCTTGTGTCAAAATTTGAGGCTGATCAGTTCAGCCGTTTCCGAGAAATCTTGCTCACTGACTTTAAAAACACAGTTTTGAAAAGAAAAAAATCTTTTAAGTTTCAAAAGCGCTTTACATATTGTAAAAAAATTGTTTTTCAACTTACATCCAGTCGTCTATTCCAGGGCCATATAATAAAACCTCCGCCCCTTCGGCAGCTTCTAATACCACGAGTTAGTGTTGTCTGCGGACCAGTCTTCCTTCTCGTGTGCTCTCATGCGCTCTGTGGTTTTAGATCGTCACGCGCTGTGCATCCTCTCAATCACAAAGAAATAAGATTTCTTCTTGCATTTTTAATTTTTTCGTAGATGCACTAAAACTACTTTCATCCGTTTCAGCTGTTCTTGGATTAAATACATTTTTTCGCTTCCTTGGTCTCGACTTCTGAACCTAAGGGATTTTCTCATTTCTCTGCTACACATTATTTTCACGAAAAAATCACAGGAAAAGGTATAAATGATCTCACAAGCTTACTCCTTGGCTTAGCTGTTTAGACTAAGTACTACTCTTCAATATTTGACACTTTGGGAACAATTAAATTTACTTCGCAAGAATCCTACTACACTGTCACTCCATGTATTTGAATCAATTAGAAGCGTACATTGATAATATGCAGGTAAATAAAAGGGACAACGTTCTAGGTAAGCAGGTGCCGTACCGGCCTCCTACTTTCAAACGCTCTGAGACATCTTTACAAAAGTGCGTATAACTTCGAAATTTTCTGTATGTACATTATGAAAATGAAATAAAAAAAAGAGTATTTGAAAATTTGAGTTGTATACCAAATAACCCCGTAAGTTCTTAAAAAAAAGCCAAAATATAAGGCTCTGTCGTTAAAATTTTGATGACTATGTCGCATATAGTGTTAGCGTGTAGTGGTTTAAATAGAGTTAAAGCTCCGCAGTTCAAGGGTATATTATACACAATAGCCGTTCATCCGGTTTTAACGTGATCCCATAGAGAGCATGGGGATTCGAGGAAATATACACATTAAGAAATTGATAGTGAAAAGACTTTAGGCTCAGTTAAGAATATAATTTTAGACAAGAAGGACTAATCTCGATGATCATTTTAATATTATTTTCAAAGATAAAATGTGTCCAAAAACATTTCAAAGGAAGAACATCAATCAATCAACATGGCACTGCAAATGTCCACGTAAGGCCCAAAAACCAACTTGATCTCGTCAAAAGAGTCGGACCCATCATTGGATTATAGCGACACCTAAAGAAAAGTTAGTGAAACGCAGCACTTTTTGAGTCAACTGGTCTTGTACTGTTGACGATATTCCCGTTAGGCTTAGTGAGAAATTTCAAATATCGACACTAAAGTTTTTGATGGACTCGTATCATTTTGAACTTCGTACAGACAATAAAATATCAAGGTCTCCTTGCGGCGATAACAATGCGAATAATAACACTGCGTGACAAGCTTAATTTTTTTTTGTGTAACATTAGTAAAAAAAAGGTATTCCTTTATCAATTGGGAATTCTACTTAAGGATATAGCAATGATTATCTTGTAACACGTACCGTTTCCTTGTTGTGGATACGAGAATTAATATCAAGCAGCAATACTTTGTAAAGCCACCCTGTAAACCTAGTAACAAGGCTATCCCTTTTATTTTTAATTTTAATTTAGTGGGGGCTCGCGCCCTCATTTATTTCGTTTAATGCAAGCTTAAAGTAACTTAAAAACTAACAAGAGTTAAGGGTTAGGAAGTAAGGGAATGGTGGAGGAGATCAAATTTAAGACGAGAAGTGCTAGGTTAAAATCAAAAAGGGGGAGGTTTGAGTTGACTTTACGTAGCATGCGGGAGATTGGTTCGTTAGAGCCATAAGAGGTGCGGTCGATTAGGATATAGGAGATACGAGGACAGCGTACGTAAATTACGAGGGTTAGTGTTAAACTAGTGTTAACCCTTACGCTACCAAGGGGACAATACGTCCGACAGAAAATATATTTAGTACCAGTGGGATTAGAGTAGCTATAACAGGTTTACGAACCATCCCAATGGTAGTGTAGGGTATATCCAATGACATAAAATCAGCTATTGACCTTGGTCGACCATATTGACATTATTATTTGTCACTCGCTGTTCCGATCAAGTTCAAACTAGTTTTTTTTGCTGTGTTTTCTTTATGTTTTTTTGTGTTTTAGAATACTATCATTATTATACATCTCACACATTATTATACATACTCACATTTGTTGTGATATCATAAAATTTACTTAAATAAGCGCAATTTTTGTTTTGCATGGATATTTTGGCATATGTCCCAATGATATTTTTTAGTGGGACTTTATGGGGTGGCCGTGGTGTAGTGGTAGTAGCAAACGCTTCTCACTCGGAGGGTCCAGGTTCGAATCCTGCCCATGGCAAAATCAGTTTTTCATTGTATAATTGGAACTCAGACAAAAAAATTCTGCGCGGCATAACACTGACACGTAGATTTGGCTGTTATAAGAGTTTCAAGCAAATACTGGGAATTTATATCTCGAATCACTCTGAGTGAAGAAAAACTCTCCGTCCTCCCTGGAAGCAAACATAGAAAACCAAACACACCTGAGTTTCAAACCACTACAAAAACAATTTTCCTTTCTCCTCCTTCTATCTTTTCCACCCGTGCCCTGGCAACAGTAAACGGGTATCAACCCCTTAGGCGCGCGTAAATTATAAAAAAAAATATCCCACTGGTATTGAAAGCAAATTTCAATGTTACATATGTCATATTATTATTTTAGGATGAGTCGAAGAAAAATAACAGATTAGAAGATATTTTGGCCGTGTTTCACGAATTGACCGATAAAAATCAAAGTGATCTGGATTTATCGTCACCTTCAGGTAAAGAAATGACAAATGCTTACAAAGAAAACACATTAGGTGAACGAGTTGTATTCAAACTAGGTGAAAGTCTTCAGAGTCATGATGTGTTACTTGCTTTAGACCGATTTTTTATATGTGTAAAGCTTATGAAAGAGTTGC
Source organism: Volucella bombylans (assembly GCA_949129095.1). Lineage (NCBI taxonomy): Eukaryota > Metazoa > Arthropoda > Insecta > Diptera > Syrphidae > Volucella > Volucella bombylans. Next base: position 159,127,148 of record OX422143.1, read on the forward strand.
CTTGTGCATCAGTTGGAATTTGTATGAAAAATAGAAAGAATATGCCTGCATTTTTTGGTAAACTTGAGAATAAAGGGGACTCAGAATTTTCAACAACTGTGGATGGTTTACTTGCAGCTAGATGGTTGGATTCCAAAGAGGTGTTGGTGATCAGTAATTGTCATAAACAAGAAACAAACATTGTAAAGCGAAAGCAAAAGGATGGTCAACAAAAAGAAATCATATGCCCTACTGCTATAACTACATATAAACAATGGGAGGGGTAGACCTAGCTGATTAGAAAGTTCAAGTATAGGACTTCCACAGAAAGTCAACAAAGTGGTGGAAAAAGTTGTTCTACAAATCTATTATGACAGCAGCTGTAAATGCTCACATAGTTCACCAAGAGGTGGTAAAAAAAAAAACGTAGAGTTTCAAAACTTTCTTGTCAATCTCGCTGAACACATGATTTTGGCTGGTCGACAGACAGCCAAACTTTTACTGAATATTGGAGATAATTTGCCAGTCCCAACCTCAGGCCGACGACGTTGCATAAAATGTGCAGAAGAAAAAAAGATAAAAGGACTAAGTTCATTTGTTCAGCTTGTAGCAAATCGCTATGCCAAGTTACTCATAATATTGTATGTATGAATTTCTATAATGCTTTATATTATTTTTACTTCTGCATTTTCAAATTATCATAATATCACTTGATGGTTTTATGTTTTATAAATAAATGACTATTTACCTCAATGTTTGCATTAAAGGATTCTGAATACCAATGGGACATATTATCCCAATTTTAAGTACAATTGGGACAATACGTCCCACGACATTTTCCACTTTTCTCATTTTTCGTTGGTTAATGGATTTTTTTTTATTATTTTTTCCTTTGTGCCTTGGCCATAATTAATTAGCCAAATAAGTTAATACTATAATTTGGAACAAAAAAAGGTTCGGTATTGTAAGGGTTAAGTCAGCATACTTTATTAAGTTTAATATAAATTACATAGTATCGTATGTTTCTCTTAAAGTGATTGAATATGCTACAGATATGGAGGGATGTTCGCTGCCATTATATAGAAGAACTTCTTTTTAACTCGTTTTAGATCCATCAATAACGAGATGCCATTCATTTGTTCTGTAAGTGATCCGTAATTCATTCATCAATCCGTTAATGTCGTTACAGTGGCATATGGATTCGTTCTGTGTGAAGAAGATAGCTAAATGTTTGTTCCTTGGCAAAGATTACTTAGTTTCTTGTGATAACAGATTCCATTCAACTCTTGCAGCTGAATCATGTGTGGTTCTTTCAATGAACTTCTCGGAGTCACATATTCTGATATTTCTTTCTTTACTTGACTTTGCACATGGTTCTTGTGTTCTTGACGTGGCCATAGGAAATTCACTATGATGTATTGGCATGGAAACAGAAGATACTTTAGGGTATTTTTTTTTTTTTGAAAACCCTTTGACTTTAGTTAAACAACATTCATCTTAATGATTCACTTATTTACGCCAAATTATTGGAATAGCAAACGGCATCGACTTCTTTTTCCCATTTAACCATTCGATAAGTGTAACATAACACGAGATACAAAACAGTTTCGGAATCCATTATTTGTCTTGTTTTATAGAACGATTGAAATAAAGTTGATAAGCCTGCTTTACTTTTTCAGTTACAGCCCTTCATTGTACCGTTACAATATATTGGCCACACACATTACAAAATTTATTGAGGCAATTTTCACAAGTGCGACGACGACCGATTTTTTTCCATTTTTACTTTATAGATTGTATTGTACTGTCACTTAAAACTATCTCAACACTAAATTGATTTATTGGTGCACTTAACACATGAAGGTAGCTTTCATAAATGCTTCAATGACGTGATGGGACAGTTTTGGTTTCCATTATTATTTTAAGTAACTGTAAAGAAACATTTAGACATATAATCACTCATGTTGCCAAAACCTTGTTACGCGTGTAATTTAGACCTAAGAACATGATTTTTAGATTTACATAGAGTGGCCAAAATAAGTATAAAGACAGACATTCCCACACTGTTTGATAAACTGCTCACGTTTTGTGTTTTATTTAAAATTTATGAAAATATTTTTGGAAGTAAATTTCACTTCTTGCAACTCGAAATGAAAATAACTGAATTTTAATTTAGTCATGTCCTGCGGAATATATTTGTCCATGGGAACAATTATTGCAACACATAAGAGCATTACCTATCAAACCGAAGAACTACGATGAATATACCTTATCCTTCGAAAGCATACAGGGAATTACGCATAGAAAGATTTATTTGAATGGAAGGCGACACAGGAATATGAAAGAGTTAAAAACACAAATAAGATAAGTAAGGCATGGAGATCAATGAAGAAGTTCTGCGAGATTTGATAAATCCCATACCAAATAAAATGATCAGAGTTTTGAAAATCAAGGAAGCTGTACGAAGTACTAAGTTACAGGAAGAAAGACCACAACTTTGTTGTTTGATTATTTAAAATGTTCCCTATACTTAAATAATTTGCAGGAAAACTATAAATTGTTCTTGAACTTCAATAACGATGAATCTAAGAAACTGACCATGGTAATCCAAAAATCCTATCCAACATTTTTTGTTATTTATTAAATAAAGTTATTTTGCCCTTGAAAATACATACATTTACATTTATCTAATTTCGTGGTATAATCAATTGAACATTGTCATCATCCAACTAACACCTCCGCCCGGAGTACGCGATCAACATGAAAAATTTATTTACGAGTATGTTGTCTGTCAATCAATTTTTTCGTAACCTAGTCTAGATGTTTCCTCAATGGTGCTAAAGAGCTAGGAATATCTTACCTCTGATATATTTATCTCTAAAATGAGGTAAGAAAGGCATATTACAAACGACGAATAAAAAAAGAGTGAAATATAAGTACATATATTTCTATATAGGTATATAGAAATGCAGCAGCATTTCAAAAAGAGACACACAAGGACCGAGTGGATCCCAAAAAAGATCAGATAATTCCACAAAGTTCTAATTAAATAGTGTACTCGTAACATTCGACCTCTTGAATGCTTCAAAGACGATAAAAAACAAATCAACCAATTTCTTTACGTATACATATGACTAAAATTTCTTACTCGAAATGTTTTATTATTATCAATATACGTAGTAGATGTATAGTATATATAAATATAAAAAATGACACAACATGACGTTCATAGTTTTCTTTCGATAACTAATTATTACATAAGTCAACTAAATCGAATCTTACGTCTTTTAGTGCTTTGTTCTTAAGCAAAATAAAAATTAATTTTAAGAAACTACACAAAACAAAGCAAACAAAAGTTATTAAAAGAAAGAAATACATATATATAAATATATATAATAATAATAAGAAACTTTTAGGACAATTGTATCTTACGTGAACTTCCATTTGTTGATTATCCTGTATTAGGGGAAGTACTCGTACTATGCATTTGTTTACATTTATTAATTTCATTACAACTAGACCTAATAATTAAATGCGGAATAATGTACAGTAACACATAATCTCTGTTCCTTTAACACATATTTGTAGTGAAAAAAAAAAAAACAATAAAAAGCAAAAACTAAATAGATACGGTTTCTTTTTAAAAAAAAAAATTAAACCAAAAGCTTATCATAATTTCAAAGCAAAATTTCACAAAGTAAAAAAAATGTATTTCTTTTTTTTCTCTTCTTCTTGCCAAATATTTACACATATAATTAAATTTAAAAAAGTGTTATTGAAAAATTTTGCTAATTAAGGCCGAAATTTTAGCTAAACATATTTATTTGTTCATTAGTTTTTTTTTATTTTGTTTTGTTTTTATTTTACGGAACTTTTAATATAAAAAAACGCTAGTACACACGAAAAATATTAAATCAAAAATCAAATAAAAAAAATTAAACATTTTGTGATAAATTGCTGAGATCTTGAGTATTCTCAAATTTTAAAGAAGGATAAGCAAACGCAAATATTTACACGGAATTTGATATTCAAATGTTCAGATGAAGCAATATGATTTTCGTGATTAAATTGCAAGAACTCCTTCTAATGCTATTGGGTGAGCCTCACGCAACGTGTATCTTGAATTAGTTGCGACATCTTTTGGGAAAATGTTGGAATGTCCTGAAAAAATCAAGTAAACAAGTAAAAATTGAAAATGATTTCTCAATAATTTGATAAGTATATATATATTTATTTTTTACCGTTGCCAAGCATATTTCTTCAATGACTTTTAAATTCGTCGCTGTGAATCCAACTGACATAAAACTTTCGTGAAATTTCAATTTGTCAACTTGTCCCATTGCAAAGAGAACACTACTCATAAGGTCATAGTGTAGAGCACCCTCAGCTGATTGTAATGCATTAATTAATGCACATTGGAATGATGTGAGTAGATTCGTTTTGAATAGAGCACGATGAAAGAGTTTCCATCGTTCATTTAGGTTTTGAAGTGATAGCAAAACAGTGCGAGTGATGTTCGGATCATTACCGATGACTAGTGCTTGACCATAAGAATTGAATATGGTTATGAATTGTTCAGGATGTTGTACATGATCGTTACAGCTATTTGTGTTTGATGATCCATTCAAGACAATAGACTGAACGTTTGTTTTGTAGAAATATTGCCAGCGGTAATTTAGAACACTAAAATTAAATTTACAAAAATTATATATTAATTTCATTAATTGATATATAAGACAAATAGGTTTAAAAACCAGAAAATTATATTTCGAATAAACATAACATCTCATTCAAACAGATTATATGTACGAATATAACCTGACCAAGAATTCTGCCCAAAAGCTAACACAACATAAAATAGACTTTTGATAAGACTGCAGCCCAAATGACTGTTCCTATAAATGTTTTTCATATCAACCATTGCCCATCTTTGGCTGCAATCTAAAATATAGTCATTACGTCTTTTGTATCTTTTCTTCCCAATCTTACTACGAATTCCACTGTTCTTAAGCACTTATGTAAGCAAAAATAATAAAGCAAGAAACTCGTTTATTGAAGGGTATAGAAAGACTCATTTGACAATTGTTCATGCACTTAAAAAACGAAGGTATTTCAAGCAATGCAGTCGTATGTATGGTTAGACCTGGGGATTAACCCCAAAGGTCAACTATTGGATATATACAATGATGGATGATATGACTATTATCACACAAAAGCTGCAGCGGTTATAAAGACTTGCACTTGGCGTAAGAATCTTCTCTCTGAAATCTCCGAACTTGACATGATTTGCGCGGAAAATGACTGCCTACCTAAGACTCTGCACTTCGGCAGAAGACTTAATATAGTGATCCGAAGCCGAGAAACATGTAACAACAAAAACCCAACCACAAGCCCTAAAGGTATTAAGTGGTATACGGGTGGCCACCGGGATGTGTGCTGATATATGTGGTCCAAACACCAGAGTATGACAACCAATGGGAAAAAGTTCCAGTGTATTTCAAGCAGAAATACATGCTATTCAGGTGTGCGCCAATCTCATCATCGATAAGGGAATGAAAGGTGTCCCTATCCATATACTAACGGACAGTCAAGCAGCCATTAAAGCACTATCCTCTAACCTCATTGATACCAAAATAGTCGTGCACTGCTTCAATACCCTACAAGACCTATTCTATAAGAATAAAGTAAAACTTTGGTGGGTGCCTGCCCATAAAGTTATTGTAGGAAATGAAAAGGCCGACGAACTGGCTAAAAACGGTTCGGCTGATCCCTTTATCAGCACTAAACCGTTCTATAAGGCCCTTTTCGGAAACGTCATTTTGATTGTCAATTTGATCGTCATTGCAGCACATAAGGGTTGCAAACGTCAAACTGCAAAGGGTTTTTGCTACCATTGATTTGTGTCGCCTGCATGGTCTTTTTTTTGCAATTGCATTTGACGTTTTCGAACAAAGCAGATGGAGTCCTTAAGAATATTTATTGGAAAAATTGTGTTGGGAAATCTTAGTGAGAATACAAGTAATAATAATAAATATAATTTACAACACTTCATTTTCCTTCTCTTTGCGCCCTGTGCTTGCAAACCAACATGGAATCTCCCAGATTTGAATTTTGTGCATTTACGAAATGATTTGTCCCTTATACTGCGTCGAATTTTTCGAAATATTCCCAATTGGATGTTCCTCTTCCGGACTCTTCTTCGAACGAAGAAAACTCGTATGAGCTATTCGTCCCTATTCATTTTTTTACAGAAACCAAATTCTTCCTTACTGTTCGGCAAATTTGGTTTACCCATCTGACATTGCGCAGCAGTTCTCTGGCTGCCTTCTGCAGTGCAAATGACGTTTTCGAAAATATGAGAAAAGCAAAGTGCGTTATCGATCACCATGCTAATGCAGTTTGACTCTGAAGATGTTCTCGAACAAATGACTTTTGCAACTTGCATTTACGAACAAACTGCAAATGCAGCTTTGATATAGATGACGTTTTCGAAAAGGGCCTAATATTCCGAATTCAGCAATTAACTCAACAATAAAGAGTTGGGAGAACAAAATGTGTATATTGGCTACGCCAAGCTAAAAGACCCCTCAAACCCTTCCACAACAAATCTAAAGGATCTCTATCATCTACACAAAATAGATCTTATCCAGGAAACTTTGTCTTCGTCTTTGCATAGAAGACGACAAAATTGCGGAACACATTTTATGTAAATGTATGGCTTTAAGAGCCTTAACGAGACGATACTTCCTCAGAGGAACTTTAATTCATGGGGGAATTCTCAAAATCTCCACCGAAGAAATTGTCTATTTCCTCAAAAGAATTCAGCCTCTCTTGGTTTCTTAATACTGATTTTGTTGTACAAAATATATTTCAGGTTTTCCTTACCACCTTGATTTTATGGCTTTATTATCCTTTTAATATGTGCTGCACTCTTGCAGAAAGTAAGAAAAACCTTTTAGTAATACCGAACAGTTTTGCATAAGAATGTCAAATTTTGAATATAAATTTACCTTTTTTAATTGACCCTAATGTGTGATAGTCATACTAAAACTATCGCTATCCACTCAATTAATTTATGTACGAGTAGTGTGACCATATGAATTGGATATACCACCTTGATCAAAAGGTTCCCGGAATTTATTCAGAAAATTAAAAATACAAGTTTATTCATCTAAATCTATATTGCCCCCTTCAATCCCCATCGACTGCAATACACTTATGCCAGCGCTTAATCCAATCCTCGAAAAAAATGTTATATTTGGTTTTCGGTATGATCAGTGTTTCCTGCGATTTTTCCATTACTTCCTCTCGGCTGTTGAAACGCGTTCCCCGTAGTGGTTTTTTAACTCGATTGAACAGAAAGAAGTCACAGGGAGCCAAATCAGGTGAATTCGATGGCTGTTGGATGGTATTTGTTGCATTTTTCATCAAAAAATTACGAATAATGATGATGGTGCGTTATAATGGTGCAAAATCCACGAGTTTTCTGCCCACAATTCTGGTCTCTTTCGGCGAACGTCTCATAACGCCCAAATAATACTCTTTGTTTACTGTCTGGCCTTCTGGCAAAAATTCATGATGCACTACAGCGTTGTAATCCATGAAAACCGTGAGCATTGCCTTCTTTTTTGACTGAAAACGACGTGTTTTTTTTTTGGTCTCGGCTCATTTGGTGAACGCCATTCACTTGCCTGATGTCTGGATTGCGTGTCGTACTCATAAACCCACGTCTCGTCTCCAGTAATGATCCTTTTGATGAATGTGGGATCGGATTCAGCCTCGCAAATCATCTTTTTTGCATGAAATTGAAGTCATTTGGCACCAACTTTGCTGCTACACGACAGAAACCCAAATCATTAACCAAAATGTCTTGGACGGATCCATAGGCAATGTCCAAGTTCTCCGCTATCTCTCTGATGGTTATTTCGCGGTAATTGACCAACATTTCTTTTACTCCATCAATGTTTTCATCGGATTTCGATGTCGATGGTCTGCCACTGCGTTCATCATGTTCGATTGAGTCACGACCACTTTTGAACCGCTCGTGCCACTGGTAAACGACCGTTTGCTTTAGAGAATCGTTGCCGAAACACTTTGCCAACATTTCCAAAGTTCGCGCACCATTAAATCCGTTTTTTACGCAAAATTTAATACAAGTTCGTTGTTGCAAATTTAAATCCATTTCTAAAATTGTAAAAAATTGCCAACACACACAGAGATAGATATACTCTTGGCTACGTAACTTTTACAAATGTCAAGCTATGACGCTAATGGGAATGTCAACAACAGATTTACCAACTTAACAAACAAGACATAACTCAAATCAGCCACACGGTGGTTATCCCGGGAACTTTTTGATCAAGATGGTATTGTACATAAACACACATGTGCATGACTACGAATACGTTTTCGAAAACCAGTAACCCGAAAACAGATCAATGACAATGTATGGGTCTTTGGTAACAAAGGTGTGACCCAAAATTTTTTTAAACGCCAGATGGTCATATCGAATCCGACTTATGAACGATACGAGAATATGTGCAGAAGTTTGTAACAAACTTGCCTGGTAATATTAATGATAATCTCCTTGGAGTCGCAGCATAATGATAGCAAATATGGAACATAATATGCCAGTCGAATATGGACTTTATTTAAGAGGCAAACAATTTAAAATTTATTCGGCTTCAGTTAGTGTCTTTGATGCAGAAACATGTGATGAACACAATTTTGGGGAAGAGATGGATGAATTAGATAATATATGTATAATAAACCGTGAACAAGTTAGAAGATGATGTTGTGGATACAGTACGAGTATGTCCGAATGTCATACCCGTTCTTCAAACATTCGTGTGCGAACACTATGTACATACAACGTGCATCGGTATTTCTTTTTCTTTTCTCCCTAACTTTTCTTCGCCCGCGCTGCAATCCTTCGCCAATTATATATAAAAAAAAACTTAGGAAAGAATACTAGGTGGGGTGAAAAGTAACCTCCTTGACCGCCAGAATGCGCTGCTACTGAAAAAAAGGTTATGGTTCCTTGAAGTCCGTTCATGTTTAGGCAGACATGCCAAATTTCAGTGCGATACTATCTTTAGTTTTGTTTTGACAACTGATTGTTGTTGACGTGTTTGGCATCATGTTGAGTATGAACAAAAACGATTTTCGTTCTCTCACAAAACATTATTTTTTGAGAGGCAAAACGGCGAAGGAAACAAAAGAAAAGTTGGATAAATATTATGGGGCTAATGCTCCGTCGGATTACACCGTCAAATATTGGTTTCGAGAGTTTCGTGGTGGCCGCAACTCCACCCGCAACGGCAGGCCCTCCGATGCGGTTACAGAGGACAATGTCAAAAAAATACATGAAATGGTGTTGGCTGACCGGAAAGTGAAGATGCGCGAGCTAGCAGATACCACAAAGATTAGTACTGAGCGCACACGCCATATTTTAGGCAATATGAAAAAGTTATCCTGACCAAAAACACGAACGCGAGAGCACTTCGAAAGAGTGTTTGGACTTGCTGATGCGGAATCGGGCGGACTTTTGGCGTCGATTGGTAACTGTTGATGAAACTTGGATACATTATTATACACCAGAGAACAGAATGAGTGCCCGGCAATGGGCTGAAGCCAGCACGAGTGCTCCGAAGCGGCCGAGGGAGGCTCGATGGGTCGGAAAGGTTATGGCATCGGTTTTCTGGGATTGTCATGGCATACTCTTCGTGGACTACCTCGAAAAAGGAAACAGCGAGTATTACTGTGCATTATTGGAGCGATTGAAGGCCGAAATCGCTTCAAAACGGCCTCACATGAAGCGAAAAAAAATTTTATTTTTGCAAAACAATGCACCGGCGCACAAGAGCATCGCAACTACGGCTAAAATCAATGACTTACGGCTCCAATTGCTATCGCATCCACCGTATTCGCCCGATTTGGCTCCCTCGGACTATTATCTCTTCCCAAACCTCAAAAGATGGCTCATCAATAACAAATTCAGCCCACGCGAGGAAATCATCGACGCCACGGAGTAGTATTTTGCAGACCTTCCGGAAAATTACTTTTCGGACGGGATCAAGAAGTTGGAAAATCGCTGGAATAAGTGTATCAAGCTAAAAGGGGACTATATTGAATAAAATAAAAAACATTTAAAAAAAAAAAAATTCATTCCCAAGGAGGTTACTTTTCACCCCACCTGGTATAAAAAAAACTATGACTGTTACAGTGTTGGCAAAACCTGAAATTTTTCTTAGTGGATCTATGTTTATAACTATTGGAAGAACCGAGTTAAATAAATTATGAAAGAATTAAGCATATGTTTGCAAATATATTTTGCTCATTAGACAAAACCTAGAGGCGCAACTCGTACGTTTAACATACATCGATAGGTTCCCAATGCATATGATTGCCATTCTCTTAGATAGATATTTATTTATTTGAATTTGAATCTCTGTACATATTAAAGCTAAAGAAGCTTTCAGCATTTCACAGGTAAATTCATATTACATACCTTATTAAATTGATATAAAAAGTAAAATTATGAAAAGCCAGAAGAGAAGAAAATTAAAAAGAAAGAAAGATAGTAAAGAATAAAAAAAAATATGTTAATAAGAAATGCATTATTTAATAGGCAATCAGACTTTTTTCAAAGAATTTTTTTTAAAGAACTTAACACTCAAGAGGGTATGACCACTCCTAAAATGCCAGATCATGTGTTAAGTTTTTGGGAAAATTTAACGGAGATAATGAGAAAAAGGTATGGGCTCAGTAGTTATTTTGCTCCTTGGGAGGCATCCAACATTTAATAGGGAGACTAAATTGTGCGATTGGGAAGCCAACACACTACCACTTGAGCTACGCCCACCCACCATAAAAAAAAATATAGATGACTGCAATTTAAGAATTGGGTCAATGAAGAATTATTTTCGGGATTATTAAAAGCGGATAAATTTAAATTTTGTAAACAAGTGCCCCGTCATTTCAGAGTTAATAATATTGTGTAATGCGATTATAGTTGGATATTCTAATAGTGTATGTAGTAAACATTCAGGGATTTGCTTTGTCAAAGCAGAGATGTGATTACACTTTTTCAGATTAAAGATCTATCTTGCACAGTTGTTAAATGCAACATTCAGTTTGCGTATGGAGCTGATACTGAAGTCATCGAGTATATATTCCTTCTCTCTTCGCCGGTAGTCCGTCAGAGCCGGCGGTCTTGTATTTCAACCTATTTATTGCTGTTCTAACTTTTTTCACCGAATCTGATTTTTTTTCGTATCCCATCATTTTTTCTACCTCATATAAATTATGTAGTTGCTGTCATAACAGTTAATTGAGCTTGCTATCGCAACATGATAATCCGGTTTTATGTGCTTAAATAGCAAGTCATGGATGTGTATGACTCATGGTTTCAACAAGAATATTCCACATGCCATACAGCCCAAGAAACTATTTAATTACTGCATGAGTCATTTCCTGATCTTGTAATTTCCCGTTTTGGTAATCAGAATTGGCCACCCAGATCACGCGTTTTAACACCGTCGGACTTTTTTCTTTTGAGTTTTTTTGAAGTCTAAGGTTTATGCCAACAAACTGTCATGAAGAATTTAGACGAAAGAGTGCATATGTGCCAGCCATTGAAGCCATTTAGCGAATGTGCTATTCCCTACATAACCCTATACTGTATACTTTATGAATCAATAAAAAATGTTCAATACAAAATGTACCCTCTACATACTTCTTCGTTGTACAATAGTAGCCACCGTCTTGTGCCTCTTTTTCCATCAGTTTATTCGTGCGTTCTTTAAACTACAACTAATTTTGTAACGCGGTTGATTATTTGCCTCGCGTACTTTCTTGATGATTATGTGCCACCAACTTTGTTGTTGGCGTTTATATAAGAGACTGGCACACCGAGGAATTTCCTGTTCAAGTAATCACTGTAGGCTCCCTTTTCCAGACGTAATTAAGCAGTTAGGCGCTTAAGTTTTTATTGTGTCCAGTGGACACTTGGGTGAATTTCTAATTTTTACAAATCATTTGCGGTCATATCTATTATTGTATTTATGTTTCTTCACCGAAAGACTAAATAATTTACCGACAATTTCTTTTATTAGTTAAGCTGCTATAAGAGTTTAGATTTCAAATAATTGATATTGAAGCAAAAACTTGAAATCCTATCCTATTAGTAAAGATTGGCCTCCGCTCAAAATCATCGTATGATTGAACAAAACGATTTTTACCACGTTTCATCGACCTCCAAACATATGCTTTATATTTATTATTTCAATTGTACGTGATAAAATAAAACAATCATATGCAAATTGACTAGTGGAAATTACTAGCCAAAGTCCCGAAATTCTGAATTTTTTGTAGTAATTTTTGTAAGTAAGGCTTCAAAGCCGATCCAAGTATGTACTTGGACACATATTTTTTCATCGACTTATATACATGCATAATGACTATATTTACATGCCTATTGAAGAAGACTCAACGAGCTGATACATAAAGTTTTCTGTAACCTTCACACATCTACCTAGTCGAATCGATCACGAAAAAAATTCAATTCAATACTAAAACTTGAAACCGAAACTTACCTGTCAAATAATGTGTACATTAAGTGCGCCACATCAGAATAGTCTAGAAGATTATTATCATAACTAAATAGTGGAAGTATGTGGTCCAAAGTTAGGTTCAAAATCGATGGGATAAGTGACATTGTTTCACCGCCCGGCTGTTGTACAATCAACTGGAACATTTGTAGAATTTTTTCCATTGATTTTAACCTTCTAACAGTCATTTGTCCTCTAAAAATAAAATCAAAACAAAAAAACATTAAATTTTGATTATTTGCGAATGTTTTACGCGGTTTACCTCGTGCTGGAATTAATAAAAAGTATGATCATCTCTTTAACAAATGCCATACCAAGTTGATTTTGTAACGAGCATAAAACACTTAGAGCAAAGTCCGAAACAATTGTTGCTATTTCATTATTATCAAGGCCAACTGCATTGAAAATACTCAATGCTTTTGTTATGGTCGGCTAGAAGAAACAAACAAGAAAAAAAAAACAATAGAATATATTCTCTATCAGAAATGGTGCAAGTTTCGCCAATCATCTTACCTTGAATGCATTAACAAGCATACCCTTTACTGTGCTATTTGTATCATTGAAATAATTAATAATCTCTGTGAATATCGGTAGAACACCCACAGTTATTGCATTCACTTTACCGTCTTGTCCGTTGTTAAGCACAGCTGGATCTATAGCTAAAAATTCTTGCCCCAAGCACGCCACATATTCCTGAAGTACAAGACAGCGCCGGGCGAGTTCTTGCTCTTGTTGACTGGCATTTTTCCATGGTAAAACTAAGGAACTTATGAGGGCTTCATATACTACGGGTAGCACATGCTTTGGCAGATGAGACAGTACTGTGCCAGCGCGTATTAATTGAACAACCGGTTCGACTTCCAACATTAGTTTTGGTCTTATCACAGAAGCTATGCTGAGAAGTAATTGACCTGGAGGCAATTGTAAATGTTTAAAAAATATGTAAAGGTTTTATAAAGCATATAGAAGTGTACCTGCTGCCATTTGCACTACAGCGGAATCATTACATGCACTCGGAAGCAATATTTGTGCAATTGTGTGTATCAAACTCCGTAACTGGTCATCGTTTATTACGGCGGGTGATATAACTAATAAACTTTTTAGCGCCAACAACGACTGCGCATATCTTCAAATTACAATTAAACAAAAGCATTTGTATCGTTTTTGTTGAACACAACAAACTGTACTTACAAATCTACAAAACTACTCATCAGCAAAGAATTATCCACATGCAGACTTTGAAATTTTTTGCTACTAAAAAAATTTACACCGCTGATTAAAGTTTTTACTAGAGTGCACATATTTAAGGTAGCCTCTTCTGAACCAGTTGAGCCTATTTCTAATGAAGGTGCTATACGAACTAATGCCTGACAAAGCATGGAAACCTCACGTAAACTATTTTGATAGTTTCGGCAATCTGTTTTATTCGATGGGTCGAACGTCTTACTATCAATCGCCTTTTCCATTGACATTATGAGCACCAAAAACGGCCGAGTACATAGCCGATATAGTTGATAAAACGTTGGGTTGGGACGTAGTTCTGCAATATGCGCTATCACTTCAATGCAAGGTCCTATATACTGTTGCCATTCAGTTTGCATCTAATTTGAGAAAGGGAGTTATGTATAGTCAATAAAATAAAATGAAAATCTTCTCTTACATTCTCATCAACAGTTTCGTTGTCAAAGTCTTTATTTGCCACTTCAGAGCGCAATTGCCGCAGAATATTGCCAACTAAAAGTTGCATTACCTCAACGTACCGTTCACATTTGCTTGATGTTGCAAAGGCTCTAAGTAAGGGTGTCCATGCTTCGAGTTTTTCTGATAATGGCAACGTAGATTCATTCCCTGATAGTGCTATTATAAACCAAAAACATTAATCATTAGTGATTACAAATTAGAATTACATTCACTTACAATTAAATGTATATGATTCTAATGCTGGTAGAAAAGTATCCAAAACTGTATGATCGCTTATAAGTTTTGAACAGAATTTTGTCGTATATAGCCGTAGAAGTTCCGTGAATTTATCCTCGTACATTTCATTGGCCTTAGAATAATTGTTCTTATCTAACAGTCCATTAATTGCAGTCATGATGGTGCTGGGAAATGGTAGAGCCTTTTGCAGGTAAAGCAACTCATTTATTGTTGTTAAAGCGGCTACAGATATTTCCGGTTGTTGTTTGCGCCATCGGGCCAAATCGAAAAGGCCAAGAAGGAAATATTCTGTTAGTAAACTATCTACAGGTATCCATGAGAAAATGTGTTGAACACATTGGAGAAGTTCAAGAATCGATGAACTACAATGAAAATTTTAAAAAGATGTTAACAGATTGTTTTTTTCCTAAAATAAACACAATCAAAGCTAATCTCTACACATAATTCAATAGCAAAACAAGTTTAATGAAAAATTCCAAATATTGTGGCTTTGACGTATGGTGTGCGACAAAAGAGGGTCGGTTATTCATTACAGTGAACACATTTTGCAAGATTTATTCGCAGACATTTTCAACGTTATCATTATAATAATCTGTGTGGGAACTTGTTTTATAGTTTACTTGCTTATTAGTAACTGACATACAAATTTACCTTCTTCAATGCACGGTTACACTACACGGTGTTGATTGCAAGTCGAATTGAAATAAAAGAAACGCAGTTTGTAGCTTTGGAGTCCCATGAATGTTAATTTAACATTTAATTGCCTGGAAACAATTTTAAGAAATCAATCATCGGACCATCGAGAGAATGTTATTCGGAATCAGCAGTAAAAAATCAAAACTATTCCTATTTCAGAAAAGTTTCCAACAATGATAATCTTTCAATTTTGAAAAATATGATTTTTATATGTTTAGATAATTTAAATTAGGGTTATTACATTACAGTAAAAATGTATGAGCTTATACTCCATTTTGATTGAAGTGTTATGTAACATGACAAGTAAAAATTTTCAACTTAGTTGAAGATATGCTTAAAATCGGGAGCTAGATCGTTTTTAGTGTTTAGTGTTTACTCAATCTAACACATTGAGATACGTTGATTTTTATGGGAAGTACGAGAGGAGGACTCACCTCCTAGATAAATCTTCCCTCGAAGACATATTACCAGGAGAACCTTGGCGGACCCCGAGCTCACTAAGCCTTTTACTGATTGTCTTCCTTGTGTTTTATCGAGGAAATCTAGAGAAAATCACTTTAAATCTAAAAAAAAAAAAAAAAAAAAAAAAAAAAAAAAAAAAAAAAAAAAAAAAAAAATCCAGATAAAGAAATTTAAAGGCGGTAAATAACATTAGCCGGCATAGAGCAGAAAATAACTTGTGCTATAATGTCATTGTTTCACGCGATGTGTCTTAAGTGGCACCGTCCTGAGAGAGCCACATGTCCTCAAGTTAAATAGCATCCATTTGAAGCACAAATTTAAGCACTGATTTAACATTTTCCTATGCCGTAAGCCATTAACTGTTTATGCATATCCGAAAGCATTTTTGAAAGAAAATGGCCCGATGACGCCTCCAGCCAAGCGCTTTTGAGTTGGTAACGAGAACGTTAAAAAGAAAAATTCCTAAGTTCCCTCGAAATTTCAATACAAAAACGAATGGGTAATTAATAATACAGTTACGCCGGTTTTAAGTGCAAAAGATCAATGCTAAAGTTGCCAGAATTTATGAATGTCTTTAAGAAGTACATTTTGTCACAATTATCTGACAAAAGTAGTACAAAGACATTATTCTATACTGTATAAATAATTAGAACTATTCTGCGTAATTAGATTTTGTTTATTCAAAACTCTCGGTTCAATAGACCAGGGAGACTGATGTGTTTTTAAAAAACATGCTTCAAAGCATTCCAAAAAGTCTGAATAGCTGGGTGCTACGTTTACGAATTGCTTTTGTTTCCTAGGCGGAAACTCCATTGTTAACATATTTTAAATTGAATTGCTGTAAAGAGCGAGGCAATCGTATTTAAGACATAGACAGAAAGGTGACTTCTTAAAAATCATTTATAGTTTTCTGAATACTCAAGGTCTGCTTTTAACCAAAATCAGTTTGCTAAAAGCCTTTTTCACAAATATATAAAAAAAATAAAAAAATTGTTTAAATTACCTTAACCAATTGTTGTTCGGCAGTGATGTGTACAGCCTATAGTCTGCTAAATTGCTTGGTATCGCACTCAAGGCGTTTCCATTCAGATGACATACCGCTATAACTAAGTACTTCCCCAACAAATCAATTATCTCCGGCATGCACAAAGAAACACTGAAATAGACGAAAGCAGAACAAAGTTACCCTTTTCTTACACATGTGTACGTGTCATAATAAAGCAACAACATACCATGACTGGAAATACTGTTTTCTATCTGAAGAGACATCCTCGCGGCAGCTCACAACCTCTTCGGATGTAGTCCTCAACAGTACTACTCCTAATTGGAAGTACATTTTAGTCAATTCTATACAATGATTAATATAATCGGGATGATCATCGGGAAATTCTCGTTTTCCCATCAGTGCTATCAACTGTGCGATTGTATCCCGCTGCCTACGCGACACATCATATGGCAAACTGGCATATCTAGCCCAAAGATTCTCACGCAGGTGGTTATGTTCTTCAGGCGATAATTGCATCCAACGACGGGTTATTGTGTGTTCCAATGTTGATGTTGTGAACAGCCAGAGAAATTCATTCGTTGAACAGCAATCGGATGAAAGAACACACAAACATTGTTGCCATGAACTTGGTTGATTTTTAAATGATGTCAACTCGTTTTCTATTTCACGCTTACGTTGATTTTGTGTAGACGGATGATAGAATTCATTTAGCAAATTCTCCACAATCACAAGGGTACTTGACTGCAAAACAGAATTCAATCGTTAAACCAAATTTTAACTCAGCACAAAGGATCGTTTGATCTTGTTTTGCCTTTGTTATAATACGCAGTTGATAGTTTTATTTATTTTTTTCCCCCTATCAACTACGCCCAATGACAAAGTTTTTTAAGATAGAGGAAGGTAATGCCCCCAACTGGTTGCCAATGCAATGATTTTCAACATATGCAGATAACATAAGTAACCAGCTGAGAAGTAAATGATTTAGCCAAATGCTAATAAGATTGGATCCCTAGACAATGATAGACTATTGGAAAGGAATCTATACAATGGGAAAATCCTTGCGAAAAAATATCTGAAACCCACCATTTTGCGACTTTGCTCAAAGTTCTTGTTCGTGTTACTCCTCGCCCATGCAGATTTGTAGACTGTGCTGCGGTTTTTTCAATTGGTATCGCTACAGCTATTGAGGTTATAGGTTTTAATTAATTAGTTAAACGGTTTTTGTTATAAAAATAGTGTAAAATATTAGACTTTTTTTCTATGCGTGAATTTTTCTTTTTATGAGGAAGAAGTGAAATGCGAGACTTCCCTTGATGTAACTGACAGAACGAGTGGAAGTTTTGACTGATAACACACCGACTAGATGGGCAAGAATGGATTTCACAGTAGTGGAAATATATATTTTTAATTAGTTAGAAAAATTTTTCTTTTTATTGAAACTGATACGTATGAAAAAACGTAAGGAAATTTTTTTGTGAAATCAGAAGCGCCTTGGAAAAATTGGCATTGGGGACTTTTTTATGCACATAAACTGTATCAACATCACGAAATATAAGGACACATTTTGCACACACCTGATCAAACTTTTGCACAGATGTAAGCTATCATACCAATTTAAAAAAGAAAAAACAGAAAAATATTGTATATGCTTAAGTTTTTCCGTCGACTGGTCTAACTCAAATCTCAAATCATGAACTTGGAAGCTGCATGTATGTATTGTACTTAGCTGTAAAATCCAAGCAGGGACAGAATATACTACACTTTTACCATAAAGTAACCTTGCTGTAAATTAAAGACTTAACCATATGTACAAACACATCCTTGATATAGGGGTTACTTCATAAAATTGAAAACTTGGAACTATACTTCCCATGTCAAGACCTAAAAAACTCACATTGCACACAAGAAATGCAAAATTATAGCTAAACGCATACTTTTGTTTATAAATTCAAATCGAGCTATATACTCGTATAATCTAAGCAAACTCGTAAATTTTAATCAAACGTTATTCCACCTGGTACCTGGTGACCATCGATTGCATTTGATTACTTAAATTACAATCAGGGGCATTAAAACAAAGTGCGATCAAAAGTTTCGCTATTGCGGCTTCTGGGAAAAAAAAAACATTTTTTTTAATTATCTTTTGAGAAGGCTATTTTGACCCACGTACCTTTCACGTCTAGCTTGTAATTTAGATCGAATTAAGTCCAAAATATTTGCCACAGTTTGCTTTCGCAATCTGAAACTTCTAAAGAAGTCTATATACTTCAATTTATTAAAATGGTTCACTTTTTCATACATGTTATCTTGTTACCTTTCTACCACAAACAATTCAATGTACTAAAGGAGACGTATTGCAATTTCCAAATGAACTGAATTTAAGAAACAACTAAAGACGGAAGAATAAAAAGAAAGTAAGTTTATTTTGTTTTGAGTTATTTATTATTTATCGCTTAATATTGTATTTGCAAAGAATCGACATGTAACAAGTCACAACCAACATGAACAAACCAAACTCCAGAAAAACATTAAATGGCGTTAACCGATCAAAATCGGGTGGTTGTCGGATTTTTATCTAACCAAACAATGTATTCTCTGGTTAAAATTTTGGTGAACAAACGCTGGAATAACCACTGGTTAAAGTTACCCGAGAGTAAACAAATCGTACCTTAGAATAATAAGTGAATTGACGAGCACACCCGAAACTAGGACAATTTATTGCAAATGTATGGTTTGATGATCAAATTAAAAAAAAAGTGAACAAACCCTATTTGGTTACCAGAGGCTAGGCCGCCACAGATTAAATCAACACATAACAAACCAGCCATTAGATTATCACCTCGCAACCAGAACTTTTTAGAGACATTTGACAAAATTGATATGCATTTATTGTTAGAAAAATTAATAATATGGTGTATATATATTATATATAAATAATGTATTTTAATATTGAAAATGTAAATACATCAAGTATCTTGCGTCTAGCATTTAATAATAGATTTAATAGGAAATTTCATTATTTAGTGAAAGAGATCTTAGCTGCAGGGGCTAATATATCAATTATTTAGCTTGTAAAAAAATCGTCGTATCAACAAAGGCATACACACCATCATCTTTTAAATTTTTATAATATCTTGCTTATCATTTCTCCATATCACAACTAATGTTTCCAAAAACGTACCAAATACTGCATGTTATAAAGGAAACAAAAAAATGCTAATTATAACAATATCAACAATTTCAACAAATAATAAGGTTAAAATTCCTTCAAAAATGGTCACAAAAAGTAGAAGCTAATGTGGCTCCTTTAACATGTAGCCATTTAGATTTAACTGTGTGTTGCACTCCCATTTATTCATTTATATCGTACACTCAACGTAATTTATATCGTACAGCCAACGAAATCAGCTTTAAAGGAAAAAGAATTTAGTAGAGTGGTTCATCTCCATCACTATTCCAACATCGAAATTCGTAGATTCAATCCAGTTTACCCTTTTTCTATGACTACAATGCTTTTATATTTGTTGGTATATTTGTTTTGTTTTATCAGAAAAATTATGTAGGGCATAAAAAAATCTCCAAGTTTGGGCAACACTCAATCAATCCTGCACGGCTTGTACAGCAATAGACTTTGTACATTGCCTTGGATTTCGACTTTTCAAAGTCTGCAACATTAGTTTCACCGATCGGTAAATGTTGCAACCTCTTATGTTGCCATTTCCATTATACATTTGAAAAAGAAAGCTTTCCCTCCATTGGTTAGGCATTCGGTTGCTTTTTATCATTTTATTCAAAATCACGAGCCATTTAAATTCCAAATTTCAGATTGAAATCATGAAAATGTTAGCTCGTTTGCCCGTTTTTTGACGTTGCACTTCTTCGATTGCTTGTCGCAATAGGTTGTGAGGATAGCTTTTCTAATGTCCCAACTATTTTTCTCAATTTCACATCACGTTACGGAGTGCTATGTTGTTCTTTATGGATAAAAACGTGAGGGCAAAGCAACATATTGATAGAACGTATTTAATTCTTACGATTGAACTTGATACGTCAGATGATATCAAAAACAACGCATTACTTGTTTTGCGGAGTAAAATATGTTCAAAACATGATGAGCATCCTCATCGACTCATTGCACTACATCTGGATTAGTTAATTTAAAGTTAAAATGTCCACACTTAATGCCTGTTCACATTCGCGTGAGCATGAAAGTCCTCCTCATGTTTACATTTTCATGGGGATGAAGGACTTCTTGAAAAGCGGAGCATTTTTAATTTTTAAATTTCAGCAGTCGCCCCGATACATACCTTTTTTCCTCTTCTTTACACTTCCCTGCTCATCAACGATCAAAACTAAAATGAAAAAATCATGTCAGAAATGGAACGGTATGGACAAACGTCATGCTTCACCCGAAAATCCAGCTTAGAAGTGGATTTTTTTTGGAAGTAACCTTTCTTCTTCCCACTTAAATAAAAAGCTTTCCCTCTCTTTCGGACAATCTTCCTGACCACACCAATGTGAAAAGGCACTAAGTAAGTGTGAAAATTTTAAAAACAATTTCCGTTAACTGTGAACTGAAAAACCAACCTGACCTATTTCTTAGCGTTTTCCAAACGCAACCTATAGTAAAAAAAATTGATAGCACATTCTGACAGATACAGACTTATTTTGACGTACTTCAGAATTTTTTTTTCTAGCTGCAGATAAAGTTCTTTCTCATCGAAATTTTTCAATACAAAAACAAAAACAATTAGTGAAGAATTTTTTCTTTGCGAAAATTTCGTGCACACGATGTGCGTCTTTTGCATTTACCCAAATTAATTGCAAGTAAATCAAGAATTTTGTTGCCATGGAGGGAGAAAAAATATTGATGGCTGCAGGTGTCACTGTAGCTGCAGTAGTTGGAGCGTTCGTCTTTTGGGGACCATCGGGTAATTTTTCTCTTTCTCACCGTATTCGTGTATAAAAACTATAAATAGTTGTCCTAAATTTGTCTCCCCTTTTATTTAATGTACAGGTTCATCAAGACTTCGTCAACGAAGGGGACAAATTGCTGGTTTACACAATTTTGGAAGAACTTGTTTCTTGAATACTCTGCTCCAAGCATTGGCAGCTTGCCCACAGTTTATAGCATGGCTGCAATTGTACAATGGAGTTTCGGCAGATAAGAAAAATCTTATCACGTCGCTGTTAAATACACTAGAGGTTATAAATGGAACCCATCCGACATTGAGGGGAGATCCGTATTCACCTGGTGCTGTAATACGTGCATTGAATTCATTGCGATGGGTCATACCACAAGGAGAACAAGATGCCCATGAGCTACTACATGTTATGTTAGCTTCGCTAGAAGAAGAATCGATTAGACCGAAAAAGTTAGGTTGCTTGTCTGATGCATTGTTACCTGAAGAGGGTAAACCAATGGAGACGATGCCTCCACAGAGGCCATCAAGTGCTTTGCTTTCGGATTTCCTAAATGCAGAGTATGATGAGTCCACGAACTTAATGCGTCAAGTCAGATCTGAGGCGCATACACCCGATTCTCCGGCTTCAGTGTGCGATGAAGATAGCGAGGAACGTGCCGAGGGAACTCGAACTTTGATGGACATGGTGGACAACCCTTTAATGTCATCAAGTACGGATTTTGATACTCTTAGGCAGAGTCGTTCACGACATATACAAGCACAAATGGGAACTGGTGCACTGAACAAGAGAGTTTCATCTTCCTGTCGATCATTGGAGAGATTATCTCGTGGGCCTGGCAGAGTATCTGTAGGAAGCATCACGTTTCTTAAGTTGCATACTAAATAATAAATTTTTTTTCTAGATTTGGAGCGACCAAGCACCTATGCAAGTGCCACACCCATTTCAGGGGGCGCTGGGTAGCCAGATTGTGTGCAACGGATGTGGATTTAAGGTGAGAATTATAACACAAAATAAATATCGATTCAATAAGATAAAGTAACACAAATTAGTCATTAATTGACACGCAACATTTATGTATAATAATAACACTGAAATGGTGCGTTGTAAGTTCTTTTTACATTTGTCACATCAACTAAAAAAAAGTACGTGTCTAATATTGATTCCTGCTATGCTTGAAATGGTTAAACACTCAAATCATAGCAAATTTTTTTTCTTTAAATAAATGTTTACTAGATATTGAAATACCTATCTCCATAGACATTTTTTTTTAAATAATTTAGATTATTGTTTGCTTCGCACATTGGGTTCACGATAAAGGAATTTTAAATATATATATCCCAAGTGGTTTGCAAATACCATGTCAAATGGTAGATTGTTTGATAGCAAATTGTTTTCTACTTAAAGGTGAATTAAGACGTAAACATTGTTTAGGTGACATCCTTGCATTTAATTAGTTGTACGGTAAGTCAATGCAATTGAGATTAATAATCGGTGTATGTTTCATATATTATTTGTTCGACTGAGAACACTACTGATCACTGATCAGTTTGATTATTGTATATTTTGCTTATTTTACGGATATAGCAAATGGATGTACATACTTACATATATATACGAGTATGTAAAGAAAATACATTTTTGAGATATTTAAAGCTCAGATTTTACATGCGTACCAAATGAACCATCAGTTCGATATCAGTTTCGCCGATTCTCATTTAATTTTTGACTTAGCCACAAGCAGAACTTGTATAGAAACAGAATAATAAAAAAAATGAATCAAATCACATATGCGTTTAATAAATACAAATGTGTGTCGTTCTTTTTTATACAACTATTTTTTTCAATACAACTTATATAGAGTGTATTACTTAGATGTCGCAACAGTCCTAGGTGAATCTGGGGCTCAAGTGCGGTCTTTAACGATCAACCTTCGGAAGGTTCTGTGTTCGAATCCCAACCGCACCCGAAAGACATTCATTTTTTCAGTTAACAAAGATCAAGTAAGATGAGTAGTTGACTAGAAATTAACAAGCCAACTTCCACTAAGAGTTTAGTGTCCCCATTAAATGTTGGATGCCACCCATGGACGAAATAACCGCTGAGCCCGAACATCTTTCATTCTCTCTCCATCCCATTTTCCAAAAAAAAAAACATGCTGAGGCATTACAAGTGTATTCATACCCACTTGAGTGTTAAGTTCTTTAAAACAAAAAAAGGCCTGTCAACTCAAATGGGTCCAAGATGAATCTTGCGTTCAAAACAAACGATATTTTTATCCTTTTTCGCTAACATCTGTTACCCAGTTTATCAGACAGCTCAATGTGCGTTGAAGCAATCCGCATTGGTCCAATACGCTCATACCCAGTATATCCGACAGCTCAGTGTGCGTTGAAGCAATCCTCATTGATTCAATACGCTCGAATTGCAAAGGAAATATTTGGAAAGACAAAGAAATAAGAACAATGTATCAGTGTTAGTGTCAAGTGTCAGTTCAATCAGCTGTTTGTTAAACTTCTCTCAATTTTCTCTCGCTCATTTTGGATAATTTCATATAAACACCAGCATTTCTACGGGTATTGAACTAATGCTATTGCTTCAACGCACATTGAGCTGTCAGATAAACTGGGTATATGATTCTCTGCCATAAAACGGGTTTGAGATGATGAAAGTCTTATATAATATTCTTACCTTAGCAAGCCTTATCAAGGTTAATTTTCAAGAAGTCACATGACAGCGCATTACTTTCTGTGAACCCTTTTTTTTAAATCAACGGCTAAGATTGGTTCCGATCTTAACGATGTAGCTTCCGTCCTTAATTATAATTCTGCACAATTTGACTAGTTTGACAGGAATGCTAAAATTAAAAATGGTCCTCTATAGATTGTCTTGATAAATTAAAAAAACAGATGGTGAGTATCAATCTGAACTTCTTTGGTTTTCTGCAGAAAATTGCCGTAGAGTGAATACTTGGCCAATTGTGGATTTAGGGGTACTGATAGTGATAGTTCATTAGGTTTCACATAACACGGCAGCTTTAATCTCATACGTTATGCTTTGAAGACTAATGCTTCTGTAGTTGGTAAAAATTAGAGGGTCTGTTTGATGATGAGTTTTAATACATCAAGTACACTTTCCTCCCGCCAAATTTCAGATATGAGTTAGTTGCTGTCTGCCAAATTATTTCTTGTTGTCGTAATATCGTCCGATGCACCGATGTTGTTCGACTTAAGTTTAGATTTTTCTCTTTACTTCATTTTGATCGGGTAAGTGAAAGTTATGTTCCTGAAGTGACAGAGCTCCATATCCTTGATAGCCCACTCCTCATGCTCTTTCTTTTTAATCCGGCGAGACCGGTGTTGGACCCTCTTCGTCTGCTTTATGTTTAGCGGAATTCTTCATTAAAACAGAAGTTTCGTAGGGGTAGTCAGGTGCAACCCACATCAGCTGCTGTACTGCTTCCCCGCACTTTGTGCTGATTATATGGAATTTGTTGAAGTATATGCGTTCGACAAAAGTTCTAGCTGCTGGTAGGCTGTTCAAGATCTTAGCATTTCTTGTACAGATCCGAATGTAATTTTCCTATTTTTTATATAGGCGTCTCAAGAAATGTATATCCAGAAATCTAAGAAAGTATAGGGGGTAGCAATCACTTATGTTCCCTTATCACTACAGAGGGTACATTTCAATAAAAGCCTAGTTTTTTTTTTAACTAAAAGGGGAAATGAGGCCTAACGAATTATTTTCTTGAAAATTTAAATAATAAGTTGAGATGTTGAGTTATTTCTTGTTTCTTTGGTGAGTCTTTCCTAATGAGTTCACAGTCAATCAAATTTGCACAGGTTTCATAAATCTATCTTCAACTTGCTATATTGACATCTCCGTCTTTTTTTTACTTTATTAATTTCTGTTTGCCATTAAATTTCCACTCATGTTAATTAAGTGTTTCCATAAGTTTTTCATTAGACCGAATGGATAATGAAGGAAACGAACATAACCGAATGTTCGTTCGTGTTTCTAAAGAATCTTATGAAGGACTTGAAGCTTTAAGAAACTGTCTCTTCATTATTCTTATAAAAAGCGGGATATAGTGGATAAGTTCCCCGATCACTACGCAAGATGACGCTTTGGAGCTGTCTATGAGGCTTTTAACTCAAAACCAAAGGATTTTTGGAGTTTGTATTTATATTTGCAATGAATTTGTGAAAAGATGTAATTTTTTTTCCTGGGTTTGTTACTTATATTACTTAGTTATACAGATAAATCCAGATTTAATAAAATTTGAATCGATTTTTCAAATCATTTCTCTTGTTTTGATCAGGGTTTTCGCAGACTCATAATAATTCACATAATTGTTTCACCATTTTTATTTTCAGTCAACAGTGCGCTATGATAAATTCGACAGCGTTACTCTTCATTTACCTGATCAAAGGCGATCTGGACTAAGTCTTGGTCATTTGCTGAGTGAATATATTGCTTCAGAAAATTTAACGGGGGTCAAATGTGACTCGTGTAATGAAACGACAAATCACGTTAAATCGCTCACATTTGCCAAATTACCGGCTTGTCTATGCATTCATATTTTGCGCACAGTGTGGCTACCAACCGGACAGGTCTGCAAACGCCAAGATTATGTGCATTTCCCAGAAAGTCTTTCAATGGCACCTTACAGCTTTGTGCAGCCGCATTTAAACAGTCAAGTAAGTGATAAAAGAGTATAATAATTGTCTTTGTACAAAGAGTAGTATTTATCCTTCACGCTTCTATTTTTAATTACTTGGATTTTTCTGAATGAAATTTTTTTTTTTTAATTCTAGGCAACCACTCCGTGGGGGTCTACAATGTCTCTCTTTTCGTCGAGCGTTCCAACGGCAAACAATATCGATACACTTGGAAACTACACCACATTTGGTTCAATGTTTCCACGGAACTTGTATCGTTTGTTGGCTGTTGTTGTACATTCCGGAGAAGCGAACAGCGGCCATTTTGTTACTTATCGAAGAGGAGCATTACGAAACTCACATAGGTACAAAAAATTTAAATCTTTTACATACAGTTATATATAACTTAACATTTTGAATGTTTCCTCTAGGTGGTTCTACACGTCTGATACAGTTGTACGAGAAGTGTCAATCGATGAGGTGCTAAGCGTTCCAGCTTATTTGCTATTTTACGATAGAGGACCACAAAAGATGCCCAACTCAATTAACTTACGCTAAACCCCAAAGGCAAAAAAAAAAAACAAAAAATCGAAAACATGAGAAACAACAAAAACTGCTTTAAGAACAACATTTGCAATGTCCCACCAATTGCATCGTCAACTGCGAATTCAATCAAACTAAAGCAGATTTCGTACTTTTTAGAAAGAGTTTAATAGTTAGTTATAGATTTTACTTTTTACTTACACCATTTAAGACGTTTTACCAAGATCACGGAAATACAGTTTAAAGTGAAAAGTTACGCTGAGGGCGAGAACGGCCGATTTCAAGAGTAAGTGGTGACCGTTGAACCATTGCAGCTAATTCTAGCATTTCTAAAGCCTATGATTTTTATAAACCAACTGTAAACAGTACAAGATCAATGTTCCTAGAGAACGCTTTACAAATATTTGAATTCTTTCAGGTTGTAATTGTTGTCATGGCAGTATTAAGTTCTTAAAATTATAAGTTACAAATACATACTACTACAAAACGAAACTTAAGATGAAGTTCTGTATGTACTTATATTAAAACCTAACTTGTTTATTTGCTAATGCACCGGAGGATACTATTGTAGAAACGTGTCTATGGAGTACTTGCAGAGCTCATTCTATTCAGTTTCTTTTGACTGCTCGACATATTTTCGAAAGCCATAACAAGTTGCATACTCTACAAAAAATCTTTAGAATTTGTTTCAAGACTGGTGGGACTACTCGTGCCATCTCAGTATTTGAATTCAAAATAATATTAACATAAACGATGTAACCATGGAATACAACTAAATTATAACTCACGTAAGATGTGTGAAAGTGTTTTAGCAAAAACATTATAAGAGACAATACCAAGCATAAAGAAATTTCCGCAATAGAACAACTGGAAAATCTGAAGGCCTTTCTTTTCTTATACCTCTTCTAAATATTAAATTACTGAAGGGGTGTCGTATATGTGATTTAATAATATTCATTTAAAAATCTCATCTTTTGTAGGATTAGCTATATGTTCGCGAACATTGCTTTGCCAGGATATTTGGTCATATTTTCACTTTATATTGGCCAATTGTGCATTTTTTTAAGAGCAATAAATTTATACATTTTCTTGTCTTGACATTTAAGCATTTAAACGGAAACAAAGAAACTCGCTCTGTTGTATCTGAGAAAAGCATTTATGCTCGTGTGTAAAATACGTCTGTTTAGTTACTACGCAATCGTTTATTTGTTCTTATGTAGTCTTTTCCTTAGAAATTAAGAATTATTATTAAATATCTAAGACCTTGTTAAATTTTATTTTTATTATTACTGTCAGGGACTATGAGTTAAAACGTTTGATTTTGAATAATTATAACATGACTACCCTATTGAAATATTTTGTTTAATCTTTTTTTTTTATGTAGAATGATGTTGTTATCTAGTCGTGATATAAGAAATTCTTTATTGAAATGAGAAGCAAACATATTAATCGTTATGGATTATTGATTAGATTTTGATTACATATGTATGTAAAAGTTTTGAACAAATGAATGAAACAATTTTTCAGTCTTCAATCAAAATATGATGAACAAAAAAAAAACCTATTTAAAAACAATAATAGAATCATACAAAATCACTTTAGAAATTATTAGCTAAGTGTTATACTTAGTCTCTATTTCTTCCTCCCTCAAAATGAAGAACAAAACTTTATTGATATGCAAACACAGAAACAACTTTACAACCAATAAGAACAACATAGTGTAATCATTTCTTAGAAATTATTTAATAAATGTTATTATTGAAGTGTTTGGCTTTTATTTTTAATTATTTGAATGTAGGTACGATAATCTGATGCGAAGAGATGTGACGAAATATGCTGATCAAGGTCCAAAGTATGAGTTCTGTAACAAAAAAAAAAA
This sequence comes from Volucella bombylans, assembly GCA_949129095.1. Classification (NCBI taxonomy): domain Eukaryota; kingdom Metazoa; phylum Arthropoda; class Insecta; order Diptera; family Syrphidae; genus Volucella; species Volucella bombylans. The sequence continues at coordinate 159,155,846 of OX422143.1, forward strand.
AACCAAGAAGCATTTTTTATAATTTTTATAAAATTGTTAAAATGTTTTGTTGTTGAAAAGCTTGTAACATAATCAATCGCAGAATTAAATGTTTTAGCTATTAAGAATGACCAGCAAAGGTAATAATAGATGCTGTATAGAAGTTGAGGAAATTTCGCATAAAACTGTAAATTGGAACAGACTTTGAAAATACCATTACATATTGGATGTCAAAATATTTATTTGATTCCACTTGTACTAGCAATTGTACAAAAGACCAAAGCCAACAAAGCATTTAACGAACTATCTATCACGCACGAAATATTTCCATTTTAAAAGTTGGAAACGTCATATCTTGCATATTGAGTACTTTTCCACGCCATCTTTGAGGTAGAATTGTTAGCCAAGCTCTTTACTTGATTTTCGCCAAAACAGATGAGCACGTGAATCACACGTATTAAGGTTCCACGTGAATGAGCGCGCACTTATGTACGTTTACTACAATAGTAAATTAAGACATGTGCTTCAGTTCTTTTAGAAATGGTTGGATAGGAATTGGATGGATAGTGTTCTTATGAGCGGATGGCTGTTGGACAGTGGATGATTGGATAAGGAAGGTGTGAATGAAGGGTTGAATAGGGTGTGAAATGTAGGATGTAGATTGGAAAAAAAATTTTAAAATATGTTTCGCAATGAAACAATTGACAATATCGAATAGTTTTACACATAGTGTTTGTTGATATTTCGAGCACATTTCGAAAAGATGATTGTAAATCGTGTTATAACTTACTTCGCAGTTTAAGCATTTCCACTTTAATTTTGCCATTTAGTGAAGATGTATACAGCGCTTTAAAAAGTTCGTTGTTGCTTTGTTTCTGTATGAAGTATTTTTTCTGTCATCTTTTTCTTCACTTTTTTTATATATTTATATTTCCTTTCTTCCAGGAGTTTGTCAGCGTTTCCTCTCCTCTATGTCCAATGAATATGTTGAAATTTCTAACACATTATGCCTATTATGTTTCTTAAAGCTTCGTTCTACTCATACTGTATCATACAGATACAACTTTAATGGATTTTTTTATCTTTTGTACGATGAAGTCGATTTCATTAATGATATATCCAATAAGGTCCCTTTTTTGCTTGGTTTTTTGAATAAGCTGTTCCAACCGAATATCAGTGGTGTCACTGGATTTGCCTAAACCCATATCCAACCTAGGTTTTGATTAGTTTCTCGCATTTCATAGCCGTGCCATTAAAGTCTCCTATTATAAACATTGTTTCATCTTTGAAGTCATTATATCTAACTTGAAATAGAAATATTTAATTTGAAGTAGAATAACTCAATTAGTTCGTCTTCCGCTGTTTGTTTGTTTGGGCATAAGCCTAAACTGTTGACAGTTTTGAGGTTGCTGTTTTTAACTGAACTGCTTTTATTTATGCGTTAAACAGTTTGTTAACAATATTTGTTCCCCATTTTCTGTTCATAATGAAACCTATTCCATAATCCAATTACTACATACCATCTAATAGTATTGTATAATCAAATATCCGTGACATCTGTAGTAGGAGAGTTCGTTCCTCAATAGGGCCTCTAGTGCTTACCAGATATACAGAAGATGAGAGAAGGATTCCTTCTCCTAGATAGATAGTCATATAGTTTATAAGAACGAGTCATGTTCCACTGTCATTAACCTCGTTTCTAGGTGTAATTCTTCTACTTTTCAGAAAGGCCATGTGCCGACTGCAGCTCCATTGATGGCAATAATTTCGGTCAAAGATACTTCCACGTTCCGGTAATCTAATTGTTAGCTTGTTAGTGGGATTTCAGATGACAGATGGTTTGGATTATTTCTATCGCAGATTCATAGTAATGCTTCAAGTTTTTCAGTCAAATTTCTTAAGAAGTGTTAGAGTACTAGCATTAACTTCATTTTTGGAAGTGAGCACTTGTGTGACTTTTGGTCAGTAGCATTAATTTGCTCACAATATTCCTTTCTGATTATTATTATAAGGTTTTGTCTACACAAGTTATAAAATGATAGCAATAAGTATAGATAGCAGATTAAAATGTCACTGTAACATATCTTTTTGAAACCAAAGCTGTATAAACTCTAGATTTAGTTGAACCAACGAGCTACTGTCCAAAGGCTTCTCTTCGAAAAATCATGACAACGAAGGAAGAAAGCTTTGTTTGAGATGGTCTCATAAAACGGATAAACAATTCTTAGAATAAATTCTAAGATGTTAACTACGCTAAAGATGTTGAAAATTTATTAGAAATGTTTCGAAAAAGTTTTTCGCATTGACGGTTAATGGAGGAATGAATAAATTTACGAATTGTACAATATGCACAACGACACGAACCTAGTCAAAAAAAATATAGCGTAACGACTAGGAAGGCCCTCATCAGATCATGAATATACATATGTATTACCAATACGGCTAATCAGACCGGTTTGGCCTCAGATATAAATAATTCTCAAATGGGGCCGCAAGTTTCGTAGGGGTTCTTTGTGTGTCTCTTATGAGGATGTGAATTGGAACGAACTATAAATTAAGTGAATCGCGCATTTTAAACAAATGTATTACAAAAAGACATTGATTCTTCAAGCAAATAATTTAAGTTCATAATTTAACGATGTTTTCAGAAAAGCAGTTGCGCGACTGAATAAAATCATATTTTAACAATAGTACAACAACAAGATAATACAATTATGTATACATAAGTCGGACTAAGAATTTACAAATCTGTGCTTTCATGACAGGAAATGAGCACAAAATACTTGTTCTTTTGGCATAAGAAAACCACATGGAGGAAGAAATTAATCAACTTACTCAACATTTATTCGTTTGGGACCTCTAACTGGCATCCATCCAGTAACAGGATTCTTGTTCGACACCATAACTCCACGAACAGCAATATTAAGACCAACTAGTCCTAAACTGTCTTCTCTATATTCTGAGAGAAGCATATCGCTAAGGCAGAGTGCATCGAGGGCAGGTAAAACACTGTCAATATCACCAAAGTGACCAAGGTAGTTTGTGTGAACGAAATCAACAAAACTCTTTGGCTCAGTACAAAAGGCACTTGTAATATCCTCTGGAGAATGTAGAAGATGTTTGCTGTTGTCCACGTCTATTGACAAAAAAAAGCAAATTATAATTTTTTTAAATTAGAACTATAGACACATATTTACATTTTGGGTTAAAAACTCTTCCTAAAGCGTGCATCATTGTAATTGTTTCATCGCGACCAACAGATTTGAGTTTCTTTTGTATTTTACTTCGAGTTTTTGGTTTTGTATCCAGGATAGTGGCCGTGGTAAGACTTGGAGCTCCTATGACCAAATAGAAATAGAACCAGAATTGCCAAAAACTTACCTTTTACTCACCCTTTAATGACCCGAAATGCAAGTTAATAAGAGCATTACGCATATCTCCTTGCGCTGCCATACCAATGGAATCAACCATATCCGCAGAGGGTGGTTTGTACAAATTTCTAAAATTTTCCCCAGACATCAGTGCGCATATTCGTTTCATGGCTTTCTTCATTAACGATGTTGAAACTGGATTGAAACTGAAAGATCGATTTCAATATTTTGAATAGTTTTTGTAAATGCCAGAAGAACCTTATATGTTGGATTTGGAACTGAGTTTGCACGGTATCAGGGAAGAGATTATAAGAAATATTCAATTTCTTACTCCTACAATCTGTTACAATAAAGAGAAGCGGGGATTTTCCGTACTTTGAATAATTTCTGCAATTATAATACATTTGATTCTCAAAAATGCATGACTTATAAGACAAACTTACTCCAAAACATCTTTGAAGCCAGAAGGATCTTTTATAAATGCATTAGGAAAGTCCTCCACCAAGACTAACCGTTTATTCATGCTTTCCAGTACTGACTTATACCTAGATGATCGAAATAAAAATCCTTTAAATGTTTCTGCTTGCGACTGACAATATGAATTTTCTTGATCTCCTAACGTTGTTATAACCTCCGAATCTAGTGGATTAATCCACTCCACTAATTGGTATTTCATGTAATCAGCTAGAACTCTTATCGCAGCTGTTTTGCCAGAGCCAGCTGGACCAGTGATGAGACATATTTGAGCAGGATATTTCGATCTAATTGCATCACAATGTCGAAACCAATCCTGGATCTCCTGGATCTTTTTTGGGTGCACTGCCAAGTCATCGATGATTCTTGGGGCGAAACTTTCCATCCAGTTATCAGATTTGATTGAAGTTCCTGGGGTTTGTTGATGTTTACGAGGAGCTGTGGTTGATGAAGATTTTTCCGATAGTTTTTCATTGCTTGAAATTTCATGACTTAGTGAGGAACTTCTCAATTTCTTTGAAGGATGCTCTAAATCAAATGATGAAGTCAGATCTTGACTAAATGCTGATTTCACCCATTTGGACTACAATTGATAAAATGTGTTAGTTATACTTGTGTAATGATTATTAAATACCCTTTTTGAAGCCATAAAGTCTTGTTATTCGGTAATCGCAAGTTAAAAGTAGATGAGTTTGATTTAGGAAGGCATTAACAAACTTTTGATTACAACGGAAATGTCAACATATAAAAGTCCTTATTGTGAATTTTTCTCCTGTACAAATTTGATGATGCCAGACTATTACAGAAAATGTTGAAAACTATAGTTTTTTGAGTGGTACTAAATGAAAATTTTAAATCGATGGTAGAATTCCACGGTTTTTTAAATCAATTGCTTACAAGAACAGGCATTTGATGGTTTAAATTTACCTTGTTTGGTAATATTTCTTTGAAATGGATTTATATAATTTATGTGATTAATTTATACATGGATTAATATATTAAAGAAAATTACAGTTAATGTCTAAAGTGGACAATAAGATAATAATGAGTCGATGTCAGTATTACACGTACGTCTTTATTCATATTTTAATTTTAATAGTTTGCTCTTAGCCTGGGCTAAACGTTTGCTTTTTATATACGAGGGCGGGTCAATAAGTCCGTGACTTTTGGAATAAAACACAGATTTTTTGATAAAAAAATAATTTTATTTTTCAACGTAGTCTCCCTTGAGCTCTATACACTTTGTCCAACGCTTCTCCAATTTTTTTATCCCTTCCAAAAAAATGATTTGTCGAGGTCCTCAAAATAGGCCTTTGTTTGCGAGATGAATTCATCATTGGAGTCAAATCTTTTTCCACCAAGCCATTTCTTCAGGTTTGGGAACAAGAAGTAGTCGCTCGGAGCCAAATCTGGAGAATAGGGTGGATGAGGGAGCAATTCATAGCCCAATTCATGGATTTTTGCCATGGCAACTGCACATGTGTGCACCCTTGCATTGTCTTGGTGGAAAAGAACTTTTTTCTTGGCCAAATGAGGTCGGTTTTTTTTCAAATCGTCATTGAATCGGTCCAATAAGTTGGCATAATATTCCCCATTGATTGTTCTTCCCTTTTGAAGGTAGTCAATGTGGATTATCCCGCGTGCATCCCAAAAAACAGTCGCCATAACTTTATTGGCTGACAAACCCACCTTGGCCTTCTTTGGCGCCGATTCACCCTTAGAAACCCACTGTTTTGACTGTTGTTTGTTCTCTGGTGTGTTGTGATGGATCCATGTTTCGTTCACGGTTACAAAACGGCGCAAAAACTCCTCCATATTGCGATTAAACAACGCCAAACCTTCCTGTGAAGTGAAGCACACGAAATTCACTTTTTTCCATTTTCCCCTCAAATTAGTGAGTAATCTGATAAAAATAGCTGTCAAACACAAACTAACTGACGCAGCAAGTTTAAATTTTGACGGGAGTCAACTGACAGATGCCTGTTGACAGGAGCAGTATTGCTGTTTCAGTAAAGAGGTCAGAAATTCAAAAAGTCACGGACTTATTGACCCGCCCTCGTACTTGCCGAAGCCGGAATGAAAAACCTACTAGCATTCTGCATTTTGCAATACAATTCCGATTATAAGGGCAGTAATTAGTCAAAACCAAGGGCGAAGAAAAAGTACAGACATGATAATTTTAAAATCATACCAGCTTATTTTTGATACCATATTCCAGAACATATTTTTGAATGATATTCCATTAAGGGGTAGTTTTGAATCTAGGGTCAAAAAAGGTACTTTTGTAAATATTTTTCTAAGCGACTTTATTATTTAGAGGAATTATTTTTTTTTAATTAAATATATATGTGTTTAAAGTAACTAAACAAACATTCTATTTATTTTTATGATTGTTGTTGCCGGAGAAGTGCGCTTGCGTCTAAAAAATTATATGCCAAAAAGTAAAGATAAAACCGTATTTTATTAAAAATATCATAATCTAGTTAGTGAACTAGGAACATAATGCCCAATCAGACAATAAATCTCTGAGAAATCTTGTTTACCGATTTAGAAAAAGTCATTTTGAGAAAAAGAAAGCTTCTTTGGCCAAACGAATTCGTTTCTCGTTGCGTATCATAGTCTAGGAGTATGCATGGTTGCCAATTTCAAATTTTAGTACCTTCATAATTTTCAATAAGGTGTGAGGTGAGAGCCTTCTTTAAAAATGCAAGTGGTTTTTACACCAAATAAAGGGTCCGCCATCTAACGATTTTTTTTTCAACTAGTGCTTATTTCGTGAATGGTAACACTTAGCTCATGTCTGATTTGACAGATAATTAGTTTTATCCTTCCGGTTAATAATGGAAAATATTTTCGTTCAAATGGCTGCCTCGGCTGGCCATGCAGTAGTCTACACGATCGGTCCAATTTTTAAGCACATTATCGATTGTGTGCAGCTGTATTTCACCAATGGCTTCACGAATATTGTCCTTTAAATCGTCAATTGTCTCTGGCTTGTCGGCGTAACACTTATCTTTTACGGCACCCCACAAATAATAGTCCAACGGTGTCAAATCGCAGCTGCGAGGTGGCCAAACGACATCAGCTCTGCGGCTGATAATGCGATCTTCAAAAACAGGGCGCAAAACATCGAGTGTAGGTAGCTTCGGCTGTGTGGCACGTAGCGCCGTCCTGTTGAAATTAAATGTTGCCAATATCCTCCTCTTCAATTTTTGTGAACAAAAATTCGTTCAACATGGCCCGATAACGATCGCCATTGACTGTAACGGCCACTCCTTGCTCATTTTCGAAGAAAAATGGCCCAATTATGCCTCTGGACCAAAATCCGCACCAAACAGTGACTCGTTTTGGGTGTATCGGCTTTTCAATGTATGCGTGCGGGTTTTCTGTGCCCCAAATGCGACAATTTTGCTTGTTTACATACTCGCCAAGATCAAAATGAGCTTCATCTGAAAAGATGATTTTTTTTGGCAAAATCGGCATCTTCTCTAAGTCGATCGCAGGCCCACTTAGCGAAGCGTTGTTCAAGCGTATACACAACCATATTCGTTCAGCGGAAGGACAAAACTAATTATCTGTCAAATCAGACATGAGCTAAGTGTTACCATTCACGAAATAAGCACTAGTTGAAAAAAAAAACGTCAGATGGCGTACCCTTTATATATATAATACTGAAAAATATGCTAAAAATGCTGTTTCAAAATATATTAACCTTATTAATGTGCTGAAAAATCTACTGCAGGTGATTTTTAAGGTAGAATTCTGCAGGGAACTGCTAAATCCAATAACGCTGCACAGAGCATTCTCACCACATATTCGGTATTGTGTAAGTAAAATTTTTGAGAAAATCGTTTTGAGATCGAACAAATATCAGATGGTGCCGCATTGGTCATAAATACTCGTAAAATCAATTTTGTTCTTCCACTATTTTCCTGAACTTGTTAACTGCCAAATTAAATCAGGCTGTCGTTTAGAGGTTAAGTTGCAAATTTCAAAACAAAACTTTTTAACAAAATGCTTACAATTAGCGATAGTGTTGCTTTAAAAATTTTAAATGATGAAATTTTGCTTGCAGGTATTTATATTTGCTAGAAAATGTATTTGATATTTTATTTAAAAACCAATCAGGAGTTGGCAATGAAATTCACATGCATACGACCAGTGGCAACAACATCCTTCCATTCAAACTAAAAGGTAAAGTTCATGGGATAGATTCGGCAGGTACATCTAATAAAGTCCTTGTTTACGGCGAACATGAATTTATTTTGATTGCACAAACTGAGGTAACCCTTTAATGTGTCAGTATTTTCTGTAATAACTTATAATTGAGTATTTAGCGAAGTTTTCAGTTGCTCTATCGAGGTTTACTCTCGGACTGGATAAGTAGTGGAAAGATTTTAGAAAAACCCAATAGTTTTGTTATAGTAACAGCACATAGTGTAGCCATTCTATTTAAATACGATGATTCAACTAAATCCTGTAAAATTGAGGAAAAGTCATCTTGTACAGATAAATCTACCTTGTATTGTTCTTTTATTTATGGAACTACTTGGGAGCAGCTATTGGTTTTAGGAGGTAAGTGTGTTGGATATAAGGAAATTAATGAAATCTTTGTTTTTTATTTTATTTAGGAAATGCTTTCGGGGAGCTTCTTGTGTGGCAGCCACTTATTAAAAATTCAGACAACTGTGATAAAGCCAGGCTTTTGCATAGAACTCCTGGGCACAACGGCGTAATTTTCTCAATTGATATAGATTTAGAGTCGAATCTTCTGATAACAACATCAGACGACCGTTCAATACGTTTTTGGGAAGTTTCTGCCTTTAAAGAAGACGATGGTAGTATTGATTTTAAGAGATCAACGTTTACCCCCATGAAGAGTGGTTACAGTCATGTTGCTAGAGTTTTTATCGGCAAAATTATACGTGAAAGTAAGTAGAATGAAAATCGTCTGCTGTTATAAGCTCGTATTGTCATTTTTTAGATGGTAATACATATGCGATAACTGGAGGAGAAGACTCCTATATCTGTCTTTGGAGTCGAAACTGTGATTTGCTTTTTAAACGCCGCCAACAGTTTGGTGCAACTATTTGGAGTCTAGGATATCATAGTCCCACGTTTACAGTTTATACTACTGGATCTGATGGAAGTATATTAAAGTATGGCTTACAGGAGTGTTTTAATCAGAAACATGTGATATCACCCGTCCTTAAAAGTCAGATACTGGACTCTTCCGAACACATTGCAAAAATAAAGTTCCTAGGTGAAAAAGGTTTAATTGGAGTTACAAACAAGAATCGAATAATGCATAGACGCAACTTTGAAGAATGCGATTGGGTGGAAGTTGAAGATTTTGTTCCATTCAAGTGCACAGTATTGGAAGTCTATGAGAGTTATATCGCCCTGGCAGGCTATCAAAGAATTACCCTGTTTAAAGCTGTTGAAGACTTTTCGGTTATAAAAAAAATTTATGATGAAACAGTCTTACCAGGAGTCATACGATCTTTAATTTTCCTTTCGTATAACAAATTCCTAATATCAGATGAATATGGTAACTGTAAATTAATCAACCCCCATCAACTAAACGATTTTCTTTCAATTGAATTGCCACAATACAAAGAACGGTGGATAACTGCAGCTTGCTTGGTTGGCAGTGAGTTTCTAGTTGTAGGCAATCGTCAGGGGAATTTAATGCTATTCAATTTTTTGGAAAATGGTTCCAGTGCAAAGCTATGCGACACTCTAAAACGTTTGCATGGCCATTTAGGGGCGACTACAATTCATGAAGTTGTAGGTGTTGGATCGTACTGTATATTGAAAACAAGTGGTCACGATAACACCATTAAAGTAATTAAACTTGATAAACAAAAGCAACAATTGATTATTCTCACTCGTGAAATTATTCCTATAGCTTGGGTTGTGAAAACAATTCCATGGCACAACGATTTGGAACTTATCATAGGATTTAATGACAACCACTTTGTAGTGTGGTCACGGGAAATGGACACACATTTTGAAATACCTTGTGGAGGTGGACATCGATGCTGGGATTTGAAGCTGCAATTAAGCAAAAATCAGGCATCTATGATATTTGTGAAAAATAAACAAGTTCTACTGCATAAAAAGATAATTTTCAATAAATCTGCGATGTCACTGAACATTCCGTCTCGTAATAAATGGCACGTGAGACCCTGCAATATATTAAATTCATTCGGATCTCGCCAACAGCATTTTTTTGTTTCTGGTGGAGATGATAATATTTTGAAAATCTTCCGTTTCCATTTAAGTGGACGAAAATTAGAGCAAAGCCACGAAATCCATTCGCACATCTCAAATATTCGGGGATTGCGTGTGTACACTACAGCGCAAGGAAAACATTTTATATTTTCTTGTGGTGGTCGGGCGCAAATTTGTGTCACTGCATTTGAAGAAGAATCAACTACGGTTGAGGAGCTTGTAGACTATACTATTCAAAAAGAGAAACCTTCTCAGGATGTCCGATTTGATCCAGAGACGAGAGTAATGTCAATTGATGTTCGTGAGTTGATAGCAGATGGTTCGTTTGAAATATTCGTAGGATGCTCTGATGGTTATGTACGCAAGTTTATAATGCAGGAAAACATAATAAGCTTTGTCTCCGAAGTGTTTTATGGTAAATGTATCCTAAACATTCGTATCGCTGGAAGTTACCTTCTAACAGTCGCCACTGACGGTGTGGTATGTTTTTGGAAAATCGAAATATTAGAAATAATTTTTAAAGTTCCTCACCATGAAAGTGGCATAAATAGTTTTGATGTTCGGATTATAGATGAAATGGAATTTCATCTATTAACTGGAGGAGATGATCAACAGGTTGTTTATTCAAAAGTGATATATTGCGCAGGAGCATTTGAAGTATCAACATTACACCGAATGGATTATCTCCATACATCACAAGTAACAGCCGTTAAGTTTTCACCTTGTTTAACATATTTCTACTCAAGCAGTGTGGATCAAATAGTGAGAAGGGTGGATTTAAAAACATTTCAATCTCTATGGGAGCTATTTTCATGCGTTGCTGATGTAAAAGGAATCGAATTGGCTCATAGTTGTGATAGCTCTAACCTATTTGGCTTTGTTTATGGTTGTGGTCTGCAGTTATTAGACTTAGTTAAATAAATGTTAATTTTTATTTAATACAGTTTTTTTTCTCCAATGTAGAAGGGATTTATGTATGTAAAAGTAACTTGTTAGGCTACTATACGTCAAATATAAACGGAACAACAAATTATAATGAAGGAAGCTTCCGTGTTAGCAAGATCTAAACCTAAACAAGATCTTTTACACTATGATAAGCATGCTTATGATAGGCTTGCAACCCTGTACAAATTATTTTTTTTCCCTCCTGATGCAATCGACAGAGATAGCGGCAGAAATTCTACCTTTTTGAGCATAGAGAAAATCCGTTTCAGAGGGATAGAACTTCTAGATAATAGAGAATATTGAAAACTCTTATCGGTAAAAATGCCAAATGTGACTCTAATATACAAGAAAGCGACTAAACAGGTGTTTTCAAGTGTGAGTTACACTTTTCAGTCCTTACATACTTACCCATCTAAATACTTGCTGACCTATTCTGCTTCAGATTTTAATCAGCTGGTTTTATCCTTTAACACTACTCAATCACCTCAATCAATAAATCTTCCGGCTCGAGCGGTTGCGATGGTTATAAATTGGTAAATGTATCCATTTGTGTGCGCCACGTAACAAGAGGTATCATCTGTTACGTACCTTTTAGTGGTTAATCCAAGGTGCCGAAGTTGGAGGATTTCTGCTTGAATTGACTATGATTCGTCGATATATAACCCGTAAAGTCTATGGTTGATATCCTCCACTTGCCATCGATGGATATAGAACAGGAAATCATTCGAAATACTTCTTTCAATATATCCAAATAAATCCTCATCCATCTTCTGTGCCATAACGCAAGACTGTGATAATTCATGCTTTATTACACAATTGTTACCTTATTCCAAAGAGACAGTGATTGACAATTATAATTATAAGTCTGTATCTAAAACCCGTGGTTTATTATTTAAATTGTTAGTGTTAATATAACTAGCGGTTCGTGCGGGTATAGGAGTGACAGATAATCAAATAAAGAATTCCTTTTGAAATGGCTCGATCTATGATAGTTTATATCTTGCTACAATGCAGCTCGACATTTTCCATCGAACTCTCGATGACAACGATGTCCAAATATATAATATTGTAATCATTTATTTTTCAAATACTGTTGCAAAAGACCTATCTATGTTCTCTCTATCATATTTGTCTTAAAGAAACATTTCATACTGCAAAATTGTTGTTTTCAACTTGTCTTTGAAATTTCCCGTACAAGTGAACCGAGAAACTCACACCTGGCCGTTTGCAATCTTTTCCAATATCTGTCGGATATTAATTGACTGTTTTTAAAATTCTCGTGTCTGTTATTTTCTTTATATCTTAAAAATCTATATTCAATGAAAGCATTCTCATTTTTTTGAATTTTGTTAAAGACCTACTACAGCTTTTCCATTAATATCAATATCAAATATAACGATAAGGAAAGTGTAAATAAAATAATTTCATTATTTATAGTGCTGTAGTGTCTTAACTAATCTATCAATATTTTAGCTTTCAAGCATTTGATTGCAGCGTATATTTTTATGTCTCATATGCAATAAGTGTTTCTGGTTAGTTCGTTATACCAGAGCACAATATGTCTTCTTTGTATTAGTGTTCGGTTCTTTATTTATTTATAACAAAAATACACAATACATGGTTCTTTCTTAATTTAAATTTTAGCATTCGGTCATCCTGCTTCTGGCTTTACATGTACTTTGCAAAACAGATCAATTATTATAGTCAATTTAGTTGTGCATGAGGTGGGTCACGTCACCGTTCTTGCAAACATAACATCCAATATGGCAAAATTTTCGTGTAATTCTCTTGTTTACTGTGTAGTAAATAATATCAGCACTCACACGAAATCAATCTATTTTTAGAAACTCATTCGCTTAATTGTTTTCAACTTTTAATTAATAGATGGTAAGCAACAAGAAACCAAAAATTCTGTAACCTTACAATATAGGTCTGAAAATATGTAAACAAAAACTAAAACGGTAATAACTTTCTCAGGAACTTTTAGCATTGGCCTCGTCGTCTTTGCGCTTCGCCCGATCTGCCATCTTCTTTTCGTACATGTCAATAAACTCTTGCTTTGTGGGTATGGGCTTAATGTAACCAGCCAACACCAATCGTTTGATTGATATAGTTGTTAAACCTGAATTGGATATGAATTGATGTAATGAGTTCTTTTTTTATTTTATATAAGAAGAAATGTACTTACCTAAACTAACCGCATATCGAAGTGGTGTAATTATCTTGTAACAGAGATATGCAATTGCATAATGCCCCATATTCGAGTTCTTTACCTTTTCGATGATCGTATCGCTAATGTGAATGCTTTGCAATATGGAGGGTATATCGACGCCACTAAAATTGCAAGTCGTCATATACATGTGTTATTAGTTAAAAGATTTTTAAAAAATAATACCTCTTTGAAAGATAGTAGAAACCTGCCACCCAACCAATAGATGAAGCAATATGCACTGGTATCAGGACATACCAGTATTTCTTGTACATCAATTTGAATTTTTCGAATTGGGACAGGTTGGAACATTCTCCAAATATAGGATCGTCAATCAGAGGATTTATCTTAGCTGCAGTTGATGCCGTTTGGTCTGGCTGTTTGCTTACAGAGCTCTTATCCGCAGAATCAGGCACTTTGGTGCTAAAGGAATTGCAGCGGAATCTTGTTAAATCATACACTGAAGTGGATGGTTTTCCGGCTGCAGGGAATCGTAATCTGAAATTTGCTGCATAGGTTAGAGAGGATTGACTGTGTGCCGATGGAAAGTTCTTGTTGAAATTTCCTACGCCGGTTGAGAGGCAACTGGTTAACTTATAGCGCGATTGGCTTAGACTACTTCGAACAAAATAGCTCATAGAGCATGTTAATAAATTGATTGTGGCCATTATAACAATCTAATAGTATATAAGATATGATTGAACTTTTCACTTGAGTTAAAAAACGAACAAATTTACATTTTCTTCCGAACAAAAAAAAGTTATTTGTCAGTGAGCTGTCAAATATACAGCTGCAAGTAAAATGGGGAAAGTAAAAGGTAATGTTTTGTAGGAAACTATTTCGTGGGCCAGTTCAAAAATAGCTCTAAGAATCATTATTTTTCAGTTTAATTTCAAAAATGCAAGAAGTGTTTTTTTTTGTACAATATTTATATGTATGAATGTATGTATATTTTCTATGATTTGATTAGTTTCAAAACATTTTTTTTAAATGAAAATACATGACGAATACGTAACATATTTAAGTTGTTTAAAATTACAGGTGCAGGTGAGTTGTTTAACAATTTCTATTTGATCGTTGGTATAACAGCTGGAGTAAAAAAAGACGACGCTGCTTGAGAGGAACAACGAACACCTGTTGTTTCATCGCATTTTCCATTGGTTTATCTCCAAAATCCATTCTGGAATATAATGGAATCTAATATGGTGGACAGACTGCTGGTATTAATACCATGGTACCTAGAGCAATATTGTGTTCTATACCACACGTCTGTCACTACAATACGACGTTAGAAGCTAGTATACCACGAAACATATTTGTTATTGAGATTCGCATTTTTGACATGGACATGCCTAACCGCTTGTCTTTCTGAAAAATGTGTCCGTCACAAAATGTGTCCCATTTTTTGCTTTCCTTCTACCGTTCAGTGTTCGTACTCTGTGTGCGGATAAGTTTGTCTTTTACACCGATTTATTGTTGGAAACAGGAGTTGATAGGGAGGAAGCATCAAATTGTGGGAAAAGATGTAGTATGATGTGCAGTTTATGTGTAATGCAGATGGTTTAAGGGTTGTGGGTAGTTGACTCATAAAAGTCAATGCATAGTTTTGCTTATCTTCTTTTATTCGATTGATCGTACGTTCCTACCTTGTGTTGCCTGTACAATGGGTTGCCGGAACAGGGTGGATAGAAAAAAAAAATAATTGTAAGAAAGGATGTGGTAGTTTTGTTGTCGGTGCATAGCGTAGGAAAGTCATAGGGTTAAGTGTATTTGTCGCTTGCACATCCTTTAACTTACTGCCAGTAGATAAAATACTATCAAACAGTGGAGATTTGAGATTTTAAATGGCTCCGAAATCTACGGTAGAAAGAAAACGTGAATATCGTAATCGTAAGCGCGATCTCAATTTGCGTTGCAGTGATGAATCTTTTCAGTTACTTTGCAATACGCCATTTAGTTCCAATACATCCGAAGCAAAAAAGTTTTAAATTTTACACCGGGGTAAAACTTTAAACCATCTTTTTTTTTGCACAACCATCCCATATTCTATTTATGTTCATTCGTAAAACAATTAAGGTTTTTTCGTCGTATGCCTATAAGACATATCCATGTACCAATGTATCTGCATGTCGTGTAGATACATTCAGCAGTTTACAGCTTTTTTTTTAGTGGTATACCACTTTCTTCAGTGAAATAGCATTGCTTTTGTGAATCCATTGTACATTGTACAAGAGAACTGTTTTATCCAAACGCGAAGCAACACTAACGTCAAAGTACACTACTTAACACGAAAACCAGCGTGTACCACGAAATTCTGTATGTCAGGGGTTATGGTATTCACTATACCATGGTATTAATACCAGAAGTCTGTCTCCCATTTAAAAGTTGCTTTTAGTTTTTCTGACTCAATAGATCTACACTATGAAAAACTTACGAAAAACAACAAATATCTCAAGGGATTTTGACAGGGTTGGGATATTTTCCGTAGATTTCCATAATTTTAGACAGTACGTGAACAGTAGTTTTTGGAACAGGTTGCTTTTGAAATGTCAACATTGTATACCATACATGAAATAATTTTCTAGTAAAAATAAACTTTTATTTAGTTTTTGTGGGTGTAAAGAGATAAGTCTAGTATGCAGCTGATACTAAACGAAAAATCTCATAAAACAATGACATGACGAAATCGTAAATGAAACAAATTACAATGCATAGTCACTTTATCACCTTGATTTTTAGCAGCTGATTGACCTAAGACGGCTTTTACACAGCGCATGAGTTTGCGCATGTTTTGGTTATTTTCTTTTGACCTGTCCTCCTATACTACAAATAATTCTTCGTTGACTACTCGGTTTCGCATTGAAAAGTCAATAACTTATACATAATTGCACAAACCAAATAAAACCTTAAAATATTAAAAGAATATCCCCCTAGTCCGCATGGAAACATAAAGTTGAAGGCGCAATATGTTATCATCCCTAAAGTAGCGTTTAGCGTAGTTTACTATGTACTGTCAGACACTACGCTGTCATTTTTAGTATTCTTTAAATTCTGAATTTGTGTGAAACAAGTTTTTTATTTAAATATATAAAAAGTCCCCTTTGTGTTTCTAATTTTAATACCTAATTCATTGATACATATACAATTTATGTATTTCACAAGAAAGTTGTCGACAAGTTCTAGGATAAATCATGGAAAAGGTTTGCCAAAAGGACTCAACTTTGTTAGACATGTGTGATAAAAATTACAAACCGAAAACCGAGTCCACCAAGGCGAAAAGTGAATTTATAACGCAATGGATAAATTCATCAGATTTTGATGATGACTCTGAATCGATCGTCTCAGACAGTACAGCAGTGTCTTCTTCTGTAGTAGACAGCGAGGATCATGGCTTTGATATTACATCATTAAATCTTGAAGATTCTTCAAGTAAGTAAACATACGAGTATATCTATGAGCGGAAGTGGTTTTCTAAATATGTACATATAAAATAGATTCAGGAAAGCTGAGTTCAAGAAGCTCTACTAACAACACAAATGGTTCAAGTAATGTGGACGTGCTGCAAAATATTTTTAATAAAGATAGTAACGTACAAACCGTGGGCAATGTACATATTGAGAATTCAAGCCAAGTGCACATTGGAAATGTTACATATATCACGGGACCAATACACATTAACGGTTCAAGTGGTATGGAGCTTCTATTTAATAACAATTCAAGAACTATTCATACAGATGCGCCTTTTCCAAATCGAAGTTCAAAAGTACCCACCGCACGAAAGGAAGAGGAAGTTTCTGAACGCGAGGAGGCAAATAGAGACGATGCATTTTTAGGCAATATAAGTAATTGAATTGCATCCATAAGCATTTATTTTGTGTCACAATTGTTTCTCTCTTTGTTTATAGAGCGAAAAGTTGCAGAGACTGTATTACGAATCGTCGATCGAAGACAATGGGTTGCACAGAAACCCATGGAACCATATGACTTTATAAACCAACCAGTTGAATATGTTATTATATGTATGTACAAATATATTGTTTATTTATATTCTTTTGTTTTAATTTATGCGATTATAGCCCACTCAGCGACAGATATGGCTACGACGCAAGCTGAGAACATTTATATTATACGAAATATACAGGTAATGGAAGTAGATTTATAAAAATTCTCATGGATAAACAATTTTTCAATTTAAATTTTCATTTAGACTTTTCACGTGGAATCACGTCGATGGAACGATATCAGTTACAACTTTATGATAGGAGGCGATGGCAATGTTTACCAAGGCAGAGGTAGATAACATGATAGCATTCCTAGTATTGAATAATTTTAATATTGATAATAATTTTTCGATTGGTTATGTACAGTCCGTTTTATTTATTTAGGACGATATCTCGTTGCGCATTTGATGATGAAAATCGTTAAATTATTTTAAAGACAATTCGCCTCTTGAATGTGGACTTTGGAGTGAACCTTGGGCGAAGTTTGTTTATCGTTAAATTTTCGCAAAAAAAAAAACATGCCCTTCATACACAAACATGTATATCTGTACCTGTATATATGCACATACATTATTTTTATCACTCTGTTTCTCCTTCTCTCTGACACTCATACTGATTCTGAGTATATATGTATGTATGTTCACATCACGAATTATAGTTTGAAATAAAAGCACTCAATTGTATTTGCTGCATTTCGATATAAAATTGCTGGAAATAATTTAATGCTCGTATGCAACTCTGCGTTAGAAAACTTTTAATTAAAGAAATAAAAATTATAATAAGGTCAAGAGTACCTATATTCCAGATTGGTCAGTTAGCTGTTGTCTTCGAACTGCCATCGACGTTTACTGTTTTTGCTAAATATAGAAATTTATTTGCTTGACCCATGTGATGCACTAGGAATTAAAAACATAATCTTTAGCTGATTAATTCATCATCAAATACTCTACAAAAATATGAAATGTATTTTCATTAGTTGAGTAACTGCGTTTGCTGATTCTACTGTTTATTCTACTTATTATACTGATAGCGTTTCTATAATAATTGGTCTAGACTTAAGTGAGGCGATGAGCGAATTTCCAACGTTTACACATTTTTGAAGTAGCTTGTGGTCGCCTGAATTTAAGTGTAAATTATATTGAAAAGGTACCAAGCTTAAATTCTCTGAATTCTAGTTAACTCTTTTTCCTGGATACATCTAAACGTACAAATTAAATATAATACTTGAAAGTGACTATGTGAACTTTTTTATCAAGTGTTTTACTGCAATATAAATGCATACAATGCATAAAGTATTTATTCTGTATTAAGTGCTGTGTATAAAACAACAAAACATCTTGATATTTTTGAGTAAATACTGCAGTTTTTTCATATAATTGCATCAACGTGATAATATTTTATGCTTCGAGTCAACATGTAGTTTACTAATTTTAATAATATTAATAATAAAATTATTTAACTAATTACATATAGCTTTTTCCTTTTTTAACCGTTGACTAATGTATCGCATATAAATACACCTAATTTTACATTCATATATGTTTTGCATTGCTACTGCACAGCTTGTGCAGCTGGCTTCATTTGTGGACCTTAGTACTACTTTATATGCCGTTTTGTTTTACATCACCTTTTTTGGGTCAGAATTTCCACATGACCTTTGTTGACCATTACAATACCAGCTGATTCGCTTAGCCTGAAGTTTTTCCACTATTAGTTTCTTAACATGAAGACCTGTTTTGTTAAACCCGTTGAAATTCGTTGAAATTCTATCCCCTTTGGTCTAATTTTTATTTTTATTTTTTTCATACATTGTTCAACACTGTGATGCATATGTTACAGTCAGAAGGACGACTTTCGCATGTAAAAATTCTTTAAATCTAATCGGAATTTTGATGGTTTACGACTGAGCCCAGTTTTAAAATTTTTCGCATCACAGTAACTGCTTCTAAATAAATGTCTGGAATTGGATTTGTGGGTTGAGAAAAAGGGCAATGCAGATCTTTTCTTTGTACGTAGACCGTTTTTTTTTTTATCTAATTAACATTTAATGTTGTTATTTTCTTATTATTGGCGAAAAGAAAAGATGTCTTAGGTTCATTGTTCTTCAATAGAAAATTTTAATTTTAATAAACAACATACTTGGTCCACTGCCTTAGAGTACCCCAATTTTAATTTTCAATTCTGCAATTATTCCCGCTTCTACTTTCTGTTTTTGTGATATAGCATCGTCTTTGGGAACTCTATCAAATGTTTTCTCCAAACTGGCTTTTCCGTCATCGTATCTCGACTTGCCTTCCATCGAGTTTGCTGCGACATCGATTGTCTAGAACTCGCTCGTATATGTGTATTTTAATAATATGCGACAAAAGCTTAACGGATGAGTAATTTTTACAGTTTCGGTTTTCGGCTTTGCTTTTAAATAGCGGAACAAGAAATCTGTCAAATCATCTGATCGCCACTGATTCTTCTTTCCTCCTTACGAGCGACAGTTCTTTGTATATCAACCCGTCCACCATTTGGAAGTTTTGCTTTTTTTCGTTAACTAACGTTTCTGCTCTTCCCTCATATTCATTCTTTCTGTTAACGAAAATGAAGTAAGATGAGTAGCTGACTAGAAATCAACAACAAGTCAACTTCCACTAAGAATTTAGTCTCCCCATTAAATGTTGGATGCCACCCATGCCACTGAGCACAAACATCTTTCTTTCTCTCCCTATCCCATTTTCCAAAAAAAACTTAACACATGCTGAGGCATTATAAGTATATTCATACCCATTTGAGTGTTAAGTTCTTTAAAAAAAATAAAAAATACTCGCATTTCAGTGAAAACATTCTTTTTGTGAACAATTTTCTCTCGTCGCAAGCATAAAAACATTACGTTGCTGGCACAAGCGTTAAACTTCTTCTAACTCTCTTCGCTTATTTGTAGATTGTTAAAGTTAAAATTTAGTTTGCTTTTACAACACGCGTTACGTAAACTTACACAATTTGTGTAAAAGAAATTGCACCTAGCTTTCAAGGTTATTACTCGTAGTTCATTTAACATTTCCTTTAAGCCTAACGCGAGAACACAATACATCAAATACTTGAACAAAGTGGTATTATACTATTTGCAATAAAAAATAACGTTTTTACTCTCATGGAGAGGACTTTTACGCAAAATACCCCTGCAAAAGGACATGATGGATGAATTGATAAGATGAGATTAAATTCCCTAACATAAGTCTTAATAAATGTTCAAAGCCTAATTTGGAAAAGCTCGACACATCGTTCCCAGAATGAGGCAAACATCGTTGTTGGATCTTGTAACCGTCGCTAGCTCACTACTCATTAGATTATGTTGAGGGGCGGAAGTGGGATTATGTATCCTTATCACTGCGGCCAGGTTAGGCCTATTATGATTTTCTCAAGTTGAAGCTCACCCATGATACCTGAATTTTTAATAAATTCGACTAAACCTTTGAGTGAGCTGGCAGTGATATCTTCTGCCTCACGTGTTCTGCTTAGGCAGTTACAGTGGCATAGAATATGTTCTGCTGTTTCCTCGACAGGTGTTGTCATACACAAGAGACACGCAATACTCTTTGGTATATTCACATTTCGAAGGTCTCTATTTTTCTAATAGTTGCTCTGTGCATAATACTTTTTATTGTGCAAGAAACTGCGCTCGATTGTTCTACTCTGCACTGTATATACTTACTAGGATTCGAATTTTTGTTGATCAACGTTCCTAAGTATCATATTTAATACTGTCGACTCTTTTTGTGTTTTTCTTTTTTACCTTTAATTTTAAGTTCTGCATTTGATGTTTCCTACTTAGAATTATAATCTTTGTTTTGGCGGCGTTTATTTATCGTACTAATTGCTTATATCATTTAGTCTGTTCATTATGCTACTCAATTAATCTATTTTGCCTGCTATCAAGTTATGACATCATCTGCGTTGTTTACGTTGACTCCATTAATTTTATTCGTCCTTCGTTTTCTGGGATTTTTTTTATTAACTTTCTATTTTTGGAATTCCTTCTTCTTTCATATTCTCTGGTACCTCTGATCCGTAACGAGATTGTATGATAATTAGCCTCTTTCATCCTAAAAAAAGCTTTTCGATGTAGGTTGTCTTTCGTACTCAATAGAATCTTTCTTCCTTGTCTTTTAGCACAACGAATTGTTTTTTCCTCCCAGCACCTGATATTTTCTTTAATTTTTTTAGATTAATCCAATAATAGCTTTAAAGCTATCATGATTTCTATCATATCTCTCTTGTTCATCATATTGTTGTTGTATTCTTGGCTTCTCTAATTTATCTGTTTATTTCCTTGCATATATTTTTGTCTGACTTTTGTTTTCTTCTTTCCTCCATTAGTATTAGTATTTCATCTTTTTTCCACTCATTTTTTGGTCGTTCATCTCTGATGCTTAAATGCGTTTTACCCCAATATCCTATAAGATATCCTTAATATCCGTCCATCTGGGATTGATACTTTCTTCGAGAGCTTACTTGTCTAAATGTAATTTGTATCAGTATTCATACACCAAGTACATAGCCATTACTTTATTATTTCCTAAAAGGTTTACTTACCTTTAGTTTCCAGGGTTATCTATTATGTTGTTATGTTGCTAAAAGCATTTAGAGCTGCCTTAGTGTTTCATAATTTTAGATTAAAGACTGCCATTAAAATACCATATATGTATGTATTTTTTAAATCAGAGATAGAATTATCCATGCCTCAGGAGTGTGGCTTCTTTACACCACCTAAATATAATTTTGGTAAGAACAAAAATTATCAATACGGAAATAGATGTATGTAAACGATGTCGTACTATTTATGTTTACAGATGTTAGATTAGTTAGGTTTGAGACATCATCGCATTGCATTTAAGCCTACGTAGATTCATTGTCAAAGTGTCAGTACAGAGAAAGAATGGGGCCAATAAATTATTTGCAATGCTTGCTGTCGATAGTAAAATGAATTTGAGCAATCTTTCATTTGTGAATCTAAAAAATATTAGATAGCTAAGTGGGATCGTTGAAATAGTATCTCCTTAAATTCTCTGCTTCAGATTGCTAAGAATGTAACAATATCATAAAAAGTAAAATATATTCTAGTGTTCAAATGTTCAGTTTCGTTGTATGCGCTCTCAGAAGGTTATGGAAGGTGAGTAATCCGACCAGTTATACGAGTAGTTTTGCTCTGTGTTGTAAGAAAATCTTACTAGATTTGAATCAATTAGCTATAATTGTCCAGATGTTTTGCAGATACAAATGTTCTTCTACTTATCATTACCTTCGATTTTGTATCCGTTGCTCCACTTGCAGTGTGGAAGTTTGATATTTTATTCCGTCAGCTCTATATCAGTGTCAGGTCGTAGATTCAGTTGATCGCAGAAGATCACATCGCCGGTCCCTATCTCCATCTTTGACCCATTCGTAAATATGAATATGGAATCATCTACCACTTGGATCCTATCCCATGTCCGTCTGCTTGGGAAGATACAGAAAAATAGTACTTTAAAACCATTATGAGATAGCACGTAATCCGTATTTTAGCATATACCAGCCGTTGAGCTGACTCAATGTCAATGTCGTTCTTAATAGATTGTTTTTCTTTTTAGGATTAACTTAAGTTTGTAAGTTTTGTTTTAAGATTCCACCACACCAAACTACTGTCAATTAAGATTCTTAGGATAATTTTGGGGTTGCGTTTCACTTTCTCTCAAATTGGAAACTGCAGTTGTTGAAGGCGAACAATGCCGATGTTTTTGAATGATAACTGGTGTTCACTGTTTTGTCTATTAATTGAAATTTTTAATACCGAAATAGGGAGACAATGACTGCATCTTGGTCAACAGCGGACTTTTTCGCTATAATTTTTTTTCTAAATACTAATTCGAATAACTAAACAATTAAATAATACACATTTTTTCGTTTTTACAGGGTGGGGAGTAGTTGGTGCTCATACAAAGGGTTACAATATTTGTTCGGTGGGCATTTGCTTCATTGGATGTTTTATGCGAGAGCTTCCTCCCGAAGTCAGTTTAAAAGCATGTCAAATGATTATTAAAAAGTAATTTGTTAGCATGGTGCATATTTAATAATTTAAACAACTTTTTTTTCACAGAGGTGTTGAAGGTGGTTTCATTGATAAAAATTATAAATTAGTTGGTCATTGTCAATGTAGTCCAACAGAAAGTCCTGGTCGAAAACTTTTTGAAGAAATCAAAACTTGGAGCCATTACAGTGAGTTTGTATAACTCACACAAAAAAGTTTTTTTTAATTCTATCCATGGCAAAAATGCGCAAAATTCGCCATTATGTTCTTTTTTTATAAATTGGATGAAGCTGTGCTTGTTTATTTTTTTATGTTTATTGTGAAAATATTTTCGGTGATATCTACACAGTAAAGAATTAAGTATTGCAATAAAATAATTGTGCTGAAAAGAAAGAGAATTTTTTTTATTTTTTGTTACAATTTATTTGATAAATTTTTAAAATGTATCTATCCTCCATCAAATATAAAAACTTGTGATATTTTAATTCTCACATTCACAGTGCTTAAATAGATTTTTGTTTGTTTTTACAAATAATATTATATATATGCATATGTGTACAGTATATTTATTTAGGAATTAAGTATTATATCAGGAGTCACTAAGAATATCTTTTAATATTGAACTGGAGTTTCTCGATGGAGCAAAGTCATCTAGTACTGTTGTATTTAATAGGATGGGTTGCACTGCCCCTGGTGTTGTTGGTCTTATCGTAGGATCACAGTTTGATGATTTTCTACTCGTTTTTGTTGGGGCTGATGCTCCACTGGAACTAGGTGTTGTACTTGATGAAGTGATGTTCAAGAGATTAGGCATATCTGTTTTATTTCGTGGTTGTGATTCTTGCTCAAGGAAATGTACAAAAGCCTGTATTAGGTTATCTTTTGTTTGGGTACCTAAAAAAAAAAAACAAATAATAAAAAAAAAAAATAAATAAATAAACGTTTTGAAATATTAAAATAAAAGGAAATTATAAAATAGAGTTATTTGTATGTGAAAGTGCCGGCCAGACATGTAGAAAGGACGCAAACTTACATTGATTCATGCAAAACCCATTTCGTTCACTTTCAATTAAACACATTCTGAATTCAATTGATACGTAATGAATATTAAATGAAAGAACTCACCGTCATACTTATTTAAACAGGTCTTATACAAAAGAGCTTGGGTTAACAATGTAAATTTGTTGGGATCGTATAGTAGTACAAGATAAAACATTTTAAGATTTATGGCTTATAGTTGGGCCAATGCATACTCGTACATACACGAAAGTCTTATTATTTTGGTTTTCGAAAAATAAAACAATTAATATAAATAGTAGCAATAAAAGGACCAATCTGACACCATCTGTTTGAACAAAAAACTAACGAAATCTGAATGTTAGCATTATAGCAGTACAGCAGAGAAAGTTGATATTTAGGGTATATTGTTGTGAAGTGATTTGCTGTACTCGATGTGACCGCCGATGAGAATTTCAAAAAACTTATATTGAAAGATTGTGGAATCAAGATATAAATTTCTGTGACTCTAAAGATTAATATAAATAATTATACAAGTGTTGCAGTGAAATGCAGTGATCCCAGATTACTCTTGATGATCTTCAATAACAATTTTCTACTGAGGTTTAAAAATCTCTTTTAAATAACCGAAATGAAAATTATTTTTATTTATTTATTTTGAACTTGAATTTTTCAAAGAATTACATTTTTATCATCCAGAAATATTACAGGAAAAAAAATCTCCATTGTCAATTTGCTTGTTTTTCATATTTTGCGAATCAGGGATTATTTTTTTATAATTTGTGCGCAATGAAAATCAGATTACTATTTTTCTGATCCCCAAAGCACATTGCGGTCGAAAGAGGCGTTTCGTAAAGCAGTGGCAAACTTTCGAAAGTGAATTTTTCTACTTTAATTTTTGACAATGTCTCTCATTCTCTCATCATACGGAGTCGGCAAATCGTTGATCTCCTCTATATGTGCTACCAGCGAATTCCTAGAAAAGCTTACTTACATATTTAAGAAAGGAGACGTGAAAGACCCAAATAATTATAGAGGAATATCCTTCCTGAACTTAATAGCAAAAATATTCGTACCAACTGGGTACGTGAAAATGATCTGTAGAGTAAGTTCCAAGCGGGCTTCGTAGACTTTAAGGCATTAACAGAAAAGCTTCCCTCTATAAGCTGAGTAATATAAGACTATCAACAAAAATGTTCAGATTAATTCAAAACTATGAGGAAAATAAAACTTCAGTGTGTGATGGTAACAAATTATCCAATTTGTTGGAGTCGCTTATACGAGTTAAACAGGGCTCCCTATTGAGTACACTTCTGTTTTTTTTTTTACTTAGATGGCTTCACGACATTTTTACCAGGAGGAATCGCCAATAACTATGCAAATGATGATAAATAGGCTTCATCAATACTGCGTGCTGTGGAAGCTCAAAGTCAACACAAGCAAATCTAGAATAATAGTGTTCCGAAATGGAATTGGGCGGTCCTCGAGGGATAAGTGAAGAACTCGAAGTGGTGATGGAGTATAAATATGTGGGGGGAATCATAACATCTCGATTATCATTTAAAAATTATCTTAGTGAACAACTTAAAGAAGCTAAAAGGGCAATAAACTGCAAACGTCTGCAAAAGTCTGGGATTCCGCGCAGCATGAAGAATTGGAGAAATTGCTCAGATACTTTTTAAAGAAAATGTTTCATGAATAATAACTACGTGTTACATTTTGAAACTAAACTTCCTCCTTTGTACATCTTCACACTTAGACTGCAGTTACCACCTCCCATACATTGTTTCAAAGCACTTAATACACCGAAAGTCGTAATTTTTCAATGAATGGTCCAGATTAAGTAACCAGCATAATGTCCTTCTATCAGATCATAATGCAAAAGTTTGGAAAAGTACAATACAAACTTTGTGCCGCATAGAGTTGTGGAGAATTCAGAGTACATTTTATGTAATCTGAGCTTGAAAAATGTAATTCATTTCATCGGAATCTGCCCAATTTTAAATATGCTCTCGGAAAACGAAGTTATCCAAATCCTGAATGGTCAAGAGTGGAATGTCCTATATAGCTACCAGAACACCGACTGGGAATACCGACAGCAAATAATTAATGAATCCTTTTAATAACACACTGTATTAATATAGTATACGAAATGAATTTAGTCCAATTCAGTTAATTTTGTAAATTTTATTGATTCCTGTAAATTAATATAGTACTTATCTACGTATATGTATTTAACTAAATATCTCTCCTTTTTGGCTCATGGCAAATGACAATGTCTATTATTGCAAATTATTTTGTAAAGCAAAAAAATTAGTATGGGTGGCCGTGGCTCAAATGGTAGTGGACTGGCTTCCAAATCGGAAGGTTTGGTATTCGAACCCAAATCTCTCCACGAAAGACATTTATTTTTTCAGTTAACGAAAATCAAGTAAGATGAGTAGTTGACTAGAAATCAACAACAAGCCAACTTCCACTAACATCCAAACATCCTTCTTCGTCTCTCTATCCAATAATGCTTATGCATTATACATAAGTGTAATCATACCCATGTATTTAAAAAAAAAAGAAAAAAAATCAGTGTATAGAAATTAAAGCAATTTAAAAAGAAAAATAAAAAAGTAACAAGGTGAGCAACATAGTAAGTCGAACAGACTAGCCCTGGCCAAATTTTTATTTTTTAAATACGCATTGGATGAAATTTGTGTATTTCTGTAAAATAAAAAAATAAAGATGTTCGTTAAACTTCACTATCTGTAACAACTCGTTCAAGAAGTTTCTTACTCGTATTTGAAATTAAAAGAAATATCTTTCAGTAACAGAACGAAAAACTGTATTATGTAAAGTATATATCTCCATCAATCTACAAAATATCCCACAGTGATAAGACATAGTGTATATTATTAAAATGCTTACGCCACTCGAAACTTGACTGAGTTTTTGAAGCAACCACAACATTATGTGCATAATATTATAAAATTACAAAGTTTGTTCTAATCGGACCTATGAGTATTGAATGTTGAAACTGGACAAAGTGTTAATTAGGGACAAATAGTTGCGGCATTAGCTTTTGAAGAAATTGTTTGTTTACTACTAATTATACAATGATGTTGAGATCGTTTCTTTTTTTATCACAGAGAAGATAGGAAGAGATTAAGATTTGTGTTTTTATAATAAGCGTGTTGTGCTTTTGGGTTTAATAGCAGTTTGGAAGGCAACTCTCAAAATGATGTCTCAATTATCTAAGGACATAAAATGTGAAATTCAACAGTAAGCAGACAGATAAAAAATTTAAATGACTTCCCTGAAGCTTGAAATCAAAACAGAACATGATTTGTTTGTTATTACCTGGAATCGGTGGCATAATCGACCCAAACCACTTCGACTGCTGTTTGTTAAGACCAATTTTATCAGTCTCAGGTTGTGTAAAGTCCAGGACAGAGGTTATCATGCGTAAAACCTGATTCTTGTCATTTACATTGCCACTAACCACATATCCAATAACTAAACTTTTTATCAGATTCTTCTCAATCTTATCCGCCTGACTAGATTCACTTTTGCTCAGCTCTTCATTTAGCGAAGTATTTTTTTCCATCAGCTTGCGAACTATTTTAAAATAAAATTATGTTTAGTAGTAAATCAAGATGCAATAAATGTATATGAATGTATATTTAAGTTGTTTTTTTTTCTAAAGAAAGTTCGATTCAAATAAAAATGCACTAGTATTTCATTCCATTTGATTGATGTTTGTTTTTTTATTATTATTATTATTATTATTAATATTATCATTCTCTCGTACATGCAGCATTCCCGTATCGCCTAGGATGGGTATGACATAAGTACTGGTTAAGTTTAAAACAATTCACACCAGTACCTGATGTAATACTCACCTTGGCGATCGTATAATTTTGTTAATTTTCCAGCGTTAGTTCGATGCACTTTTTTCTTTTTATGTAAATCCGATCGAAGCTTACATTTTTTTTTTAAATATTTATATACAACAATAGACTGTAGTTTAAACAGAGGGTTAAACAGTAAAATTAATGCAAGTAAAAGTGAAATTAAGAACAAAAATAAAAGTCAAATGATCTTTCAACAAAAACGTAAACTGAGGAGAGCGACGAGAATGAGGTAATCTCACCTAGTAACGTGAGTAGGTATATTTAAAAATTTCTCACAGTTACAAATTGAGATTGCCTTGTTACTCGTCTTTTTGAAATAAAATAAAATACAACAAAACATTACAAATAGAAAAATTAATAAGTGAATAAAAAAAAAACAAAACGACCACGACTACGACGGCGAAAAAAAAAAAAAAAACAAAAATAATGCAAGACAAAACTCAATTTTAAGATAAATTGAAAATAACACAACAGACATTTAAATTAAAATAAAATGAATAGGAAAAAGTGTGTTTTAACTAATATGTGTGGAAAAATTCTACTGAAACTTTGTTAGATGAAAAAAGAAGAATAGAGGTAGAGGAATGTTTAAATATTAGGAGAATAGTGATACGTATAATACCAACGCATAATAAGAAAATATATAAGGCGATAACTTGCAGCTTTGTAATTATATAAAATTAAGAATAGTGTCCAAAGTGTGCAAATTATAATATTTGTTCAATGGCATCGTTTGAAGAATTGTTATCTTTCGATTATCTGGCAGCTTGAATAACAAGATCAACAATTTTTATTTCAAAAGTATTTATGTGATGAAATTTGTATGATGAAATTATATGAAGTAGAAAAAAAAATTAAATTTAGGATTTTTGATCATAGATGATCATAGATGATAAAAATCCAATAAAAGCTAAGTGTGAGAGTAGCTCTAATTTGATTTTTTCACATTCCTACTTCGTAGAGCTCTTGTTACTGCTTCAATACAGAGTTTATGAAATTAAGATGTGCGACAAGGGAAGACATTTTCCTTCTCCACCTTGACAAATACTTGGTCTTATGTTTTAGTACACCGTATATATGAAAGTTTACTAATGCAATTTCTATGAACTATATCAAAATGTTGGTGTAAAATGTTTGTTAAGCAAAAGCACTTTCATTGTAATACAGAAATCTAAACAGCAAATCTCCATTAGCAGACTTTAAACGTGTAGACCTATGACATATGCCATTCTATATGCAGATGTGCATGCTATTGTAGAAGGAAGAACATATTTTGTTTTGCTTCCTGAGGGTTCAGTTTCTTAAGAAGAATAATTATACTATGCCCTAGGCTAAGTCTAAATAGAAATAATTAAAAAAAATTTTATATGCCTAATAACTTGTTCGATAATAATAATAACTTTAAAATGAACGTTTAATATATGTATATATAAAACATTAAAACGCAACCTCCACCTTAGTTGCAAATCACACATAAAGCCAATTGAATGTAAAATAGTAGTAAACAAAATCTCTAGTTCATGAATCCAATAAAGGGACGTACAACAGGTTTTACTAAACAAAAAAACTAAAACTAAATTTTTTGAAAAAAGTCTTATTTTCCACTTATCTTTTCAATTTGTTCCGCTTTACTTGTAATTTTACTTAAAGTGCACGATTTTTTTTTATTAAATGTGTAGTGGTGGTATTTATGTGAAAATTTTGGATTCTAAAAAGTGTATACCAACTGAAATTCCGAGTGCTTGCAATTTTTAAAATCCCAGAATTACCAGCTGATATTTACCTCTAAGAACCATACATGAGCCATGCAATTTGTTAGCAATTTAATTTTAGAATAAAACGTAGTTATATTATGATATCCCACAAATGAACACGTATGCAAATGTGTGCTCTTTTGCTTATATAAGTTTTGTTAGATACTTTTGGGTTTGAATCATGAAGACAACTCCTGTTAGTATGTAGAGTGAAATGGTACCACCGAAATATTATACCCACCTTCTTCATTTAAATTGGCAATTGACATCTGAGAACTTTCTAGCTGATCGGAAAGTCTAGAGGCAGCCCGCAGACCTTGATTAGCATCAGCTAGTTGTTGATTTAGAGCCGCAATATCAGATTCCAATTTTGTCTGTTTTTCTTTTTCTACTTGCAACTCACCGAGCAGTTTTTGTGTAGCCAATTTAATTTCATTTTCTTTATCTAAAAAAAAAAGTATATTGGGTGCTACTTTGCAACAATTTTTTTTTGTACCATTTTGAAATTGTTCCAATGCACACTGCAAATTCACAAGCGCAGCTTGATTCTTCGACTCCCGATCCTCTGCTAGGCTTAGCTTGGCAACTAACTCATCACGTTGTTGTGTTACAAGTGCATACTGCGCTTGTAATGTTTCAGCATGCTGATTGGCACGAATGCTGGGGAAAGGGAACAAAATTTATATATATATTTTAGTCATTAATTTTTAAATAACAGCCATGAAAGCGAGCGGTGAAAATGCTTTCGAAGGTAGTCTTTTATTGGAGCAATAAGTATGCAAGTACAGATTGAACTTTCGGTCGTGACAAATGTTTTACGCCGATAAGAATTTTTCCATATTTTTGTACGGGAAATTAACTAGAGCAAGGTGATAAAAAGTATGAAGTAAGGGTTACTATCGCATGGGTTGTGCACGTTAAATGTTAAGAACTATGCGTGGCAAATTTTCACATTATGTTTTTGAGATGCGAAATTTATCGGTCAAGAACTAACCAACATAAGAGGGAAATGCGATGTCGATCAAAAGTAGGAAAATAGAATATTAAAAGTCGAAAACCATATCATTATGTTATCATTCTAGGGAATGATTCATTATCAAAAGCGAATACAATAAAGTGAACATAAACATATTAAAAAAAAAAAAATTACAAAAGAGGTACGCTTTGTTAAAAAAAAATATATATGTAGGTACATTTATATTAGCTGAGTGCACATACGAGTAAACAGGTTTTTGTTTTTGTTTTTGTAATGTAACTAATATACTTTATATTTCTTTCTCATGTCATTTGTAATAAATTTGCAATAAAGTTGTCAAGTAATATTTCGTTCGAAACCTAACAAGCAAAGTTCAAAAATGTGGTCGCTTAGGTTATCATTTTAAGGGATTTTATCCATGCTTAAAAATAATGCTGCGTGCAACCAGTGGGATTGAACATTAATGAACTGATAGCGGTTAATACCGGTAATGATGACATCACTTCTGCATTATCATTTTGTAGAATAGTAGTAACAAAAGAGAAACCTTTAGCAAAATCAGTTAAAAGCCGAACTTACCTGGCTGATGTATAAGCATTGCTCGACTTAGACACCTCCTCCTGCAGTGAGCTCATCTGAGCTTTTGTCTCTTCAATCACATTTTGCATTTCAATAGTTTCTTGTGTATGTGTCTCTTCTAATTCAACTAAATGTTCTCTTAATCGCTCCAAATCTTTGTGTAATGTTGCATTCAACTCAGCTAATTCAGCTTTGTCTTGTTGAATAAGTTTTTGATTGGTTTGTTCTGTCAGAAGATTTTTTGTGAGAATATCGGATTTTTCTTTAAGGAATATGATCTGATCTTGAAGTTTTTCAGTTTCTTTAGCATCGGTGGCAATTTTAGCAGAGAGTTTTTCACATTGCTCACAAACTTTAACAGAAAGTTGACTCTTTTCTTGTTCAGCAGATTGAAGTAGCTGACTTAAACGTTGAATTTCCATGTAGTACTGCATATTTTCAGAATGCTTAGCTTGTAGTGTTTTAATAATTTCATTCTTTTCGAAATTTAGAGATTCTATAGTCTTTTCTAATTCAGCTGTTGCTAACAAATCACTTTCAAGTTTTGATATCTTCTCCAAGAATGAACTTTTTTCCTCGTTAAGCAAATTGATTTTCTTCTGAAAATGATCATTATCGATTTGTAAGGACTCCATGGCTGAAGACTCATGTCGATCTTCCTTAAGAAGTTCTTGAATCCTTGCATCCATTTTGGAGAGTGATATGTCTTTTTGCCGATGCGTTTGCTCCAATTGCTCATTTTCTTTCTGTACGTCTAAAAGGTTTTCTTTTTGCGTTTGTAGAGCTTGAACTGCATCAGATAGATCGCCGTTGAGACGATCTATTTGTTTTTTAAGATTAACGCATTGTTCTTTATATTGAGATAATTGCAAATCAACTTCACTCTTTGTGTCATCTGATTTCATCTCATTTATTTCAAAGAGAAGATTAGATCTTTCCTGCTCAATGACATCGAGTTGTTGTTGAAGTTCTTTTTGAGAAATTACCATGTTTGCATTGATATCTTGAACGGATTTAAGTTGGTTCGCAAGATCATGCTTTTCATTCTCTAATTCAGAGATTTTGTCATTCAATTCACGATATTCCTCTTCTAGAGTTGTATTCAAACTGCGGCATTCATCCAGTTGGTTCTCAAGCATAAGAAGATTTTCTTCGTTGTTTTCTGAAATCGTTTCGAGTTTATTTCGTTTGTAGTTTTCTAGTTCATTGAGCAAGATTTCATTGTTTTTAACTAGCTCATCACATTGTATAATATATTGACCAATGTCTGCTTCTAGAGCCTTTTTTTCATGATCCCAAGACAGTTTATTATCTTGAAGATCCATAATTTCTTCTGACATTTGGGAAAGATTCTTTTCTAGAACTTCAATTTGCCAAATTTTATCTCTGATTTGCCTGAAAGCTGTTTCAATGTTGTCTTTTTTGACTTCTGATAAATTGATGTTCGTGTAAATAGAAAAGAGGTTCTTCATTTGAGTTAAGTCAATGGAATTATCAGAACTAATTGAACTCTGATTCAAACTTGATTCCATGTCAATTAATTTTTTCTGCAAATCAACGTTCTCCATCATAAGTTTAGACTCTACATCAGAAGCGTTTGCTTCACATTTGTTCATGTTATCGTTAATTGTTTCCATTTCTAATTTTAAAGATTGATTATCCTTCGTAAGACGTTCATTTATAGATTTTTGTTCATTTAAATTGCTTTCCATTTTACACTTTTCAGTGTCAAGTGCAGTAAGTCTTTCTTGAAGACCAATCACTTCTCTATCACTTCTTCCGACTTTTACTTTCAACTCTTCGATAGACATTTCCAGTTGTGAAACTGATAGTGACTTTTCCATTTCAAGATCTTGAATTTTCGATTGATAGGTGTCATTTTCCAAAACCAGTTCGGCTATTCGACTTTCCAATTGACCAACTTTTTCTTCAAGCTCTTCTTTGTTGTTATTTACACCAACTGGAGAGTCATTTTCCAATTCAGCAACAACAATAAAGTCATCATCAACACTCTGCTTACCTGATGAGCTCTCACTAAGTTTCTTCTCTGGTGTCACTTGATTATTACGTACTATTTCTAGTTCCTTCGTCAATTCCTCGATTTTCTCTTCGAGAATAGTCTTTTGCTCGTTTTCGGATACGGAATTCTTATTAATTGTTTCCACTAGCTCCGATATGTCTTTGTCTCGCTTGCTGAGTAGATTCTGTAGACTTTGATGATCGTTAGATTTGTTTAAAAGTTCTTCATTTAGATTTTCCACTTTACTTTTGAGATTAACGTTTTCTTCAACGTATTTGTTGTAGGAACCTTGAAGATTATCGAATTTTTTACGTAAAGACTCGTTTTCTTTTTCGATGTTGACGAATTTGGTAGCATGCTCTTTTTTCAATGTATCATGATCCTTACTGATAGTAGTGTACTTTTGCTGCAGATCGGACTTTACTTCCAAAACTTTTTGGATGGCCACTTGGTGTTCATTATCTAACTCTTCAAGGTTCGAATTCAATTGATTGTTTTCCTCTTCAAGCTTGAGAATTTTCTCATTTAGGATTTTATTTTCTTTTTGAAGTTTCTTGAGTCTGCTATCCTTTGATGGATGCTTTTCGTTGTCGCTTTCGGAGGAATTGGTAGCTGCATTGTCTGCCCAGCACCAGCTGTCTTCAAGAGATACATTTTTAAGAACGGCCTAAAAGATAAGAACGATAAGGTAATATGAATGGTTTAAATTTGTACAGATATGTAAAGACAGTTGTAATAATTTTATTCTTTTCATCAATTTTTTCATATATTTCGTATTTTATAATGTGCATCGAATGCGTTGTATAAGATGATATGTGTGTATTGCATCGTCAAGTATACAAAAGTGTACGAAATTTCGTTTACATATTTGGATTTAATGCGCATATTTATTACATAGCTTTGAAATTAATCTATCTATCTCTAATCTCTCTCCGTAATCAAAAGAAAATTATCCGCGTTGTGACGCTAGAAAGCGTCATAGAAATGCAGACAAAACTTATTTAAGCAAACCAATCGAATATAAATAAATCTCGTTGCAGGTCTAAAGTATCTTTGTGAATTCGCTATGCAAAACATCTACGTGTGTACCTGTTGCTCTCCGAGTTTTCACTGGGCGGAAATCCCAGTGAAGCATGAAACATCACCCACCGATCTAACCATCAACTAACATGAATCGCCAGTAAATTCACATAGATGTACCTTATTTAATAATTAAGTAATAATTGCGCGCGATCAACCTGTATGCAGTACAAAGAGTATGTCGCTGTATACGCAGCTATTGACGTTGTGATAATGACGCGTAAAGGGAATATCGAAAACGACTTTATGAAACAAAAATGGTTTGCTTAAAAAGTCACATGGCTATTGTTATTGTTGTTGGCTCCCGCGTTTTGTGTGCTATTATTTTTAAAAGCGCTGACCTGGTTTTAATGTCGCGTAATGACTCGTAGATGTTTTTTTTTTAGTTGTTATGACCAAGTGAGCTAACTTTATTAAGGCACGAACTGGCAGTTTCCCGAATGCAGAACGGTCTTTTAATGAGCACCATCGGTCGCCACATGTATGGATATTATTCTGCACAATGGTGTATGACCAGCAAACGATGATGACTATGATAGGCAAAACTAGGCGACACAGAGGTTTGTGCAAACAAATTGAGACAATATTTAAGGCCACCTTGGTCTAACAATTTTCATGTGTATTTATGATGAATTTGACAAAGGTTTTCTAATAGGAAAATATTAAACTCTTAATTTTTTTTCACCATTAACCACGATTTGAAGAATACATATCAAAAACCAAATCATCACAATGAACAAAGCTGATCAATAAGTGAAAATAATAATAGGATTATGGATAAAATACAGAAATCAACATCAAGAGCTTTTGTTTCTGTTAAGGTTATTTGGCGCTCGGTATGTGGCGTAATTTTGCCGCGGAGCTGGGGATATTGACATATTCAACAATGAAATTAACACGAAGCTAAGCTAGATTTTATTTTAAATGGTGCTCAAAATCAAAGAAGTCGTCAGTCTATTTACTCTACAAAACAGAAGATAATTAGTATGAGATCGGGATGGCTAGCAAAACTTATTGACTCGGGATCAGGTTCACACTGTAACCTGACAAAAATTGTGTTTACTAAAATACATACTCACACACGTTTCATCTTTAAGGCTGCGAAAATTCTACCCTTACTTCTTGATAAACGTACAAGGTTATGGTTGAAACCTAATATACCGATTAGAAGCCCATTTAAATACAGAAAATGAACATGCAGCACGTGATTAGGTGAAGGCATTTGCTCCATTAATCCTTGCAGTAATGTGCATATTACACCTCTCTATTTTTGTTTCAAAATTACACATCATGTAAAAGTCTCCATACTAAGGAACTTTTGCACAAAAAATATTTATATGCATATGTATGTTACATACGAATGTCTACACTTTGAAGCATGCCTGCATGTTTTGTATCAGTAGCTAAAACAAGCCGATAAGAGTACGTACTACATATACGAGTACTGCAGCAACATAGCAAGAATTTTTGTTGACAAATTATAGAATGAAAGTGTTGATTATGCTTAAATAGCTGGTAAAATCTATCATATATTTTACCTTACTTTCAACATTTATTTATATATTTGTACGAGTATCCTGGGTTCTTATCGTTCTTTTTATCAACATTTAGTTTTTCTATTTATGGAGCCAAGTTTACCCTATAACCATTCGTGGTAGGTAGATAACAACCCAATTTTTCTGACATACGAGTATATCACCTTCATATATGTAGATCCATATGACTCTTTACTCTTTACCTATAATACATATCTACATACATACAAATTTATATAAACATTTGTCGGTGTGATCACCTGTGTTCATAGAAGAAAAAAAAATGGATAAAATGAAGTCATTGTATCTTAATTAGCTTTCTTATCAGAAAAGTAAAACAAACCATTTTGTTGAAACGTTTTTACCACCTCCACCTCCAACAACCAACCAACAACAGAAATCGGCCATTATCGCGCTGGCCCGCATAATGAGGTAAATAACGAACTTCTTAATCATACGGTGTGTTTCAAAAACAAATAAAATAAATACAATACGTATACCTCTCGTATCATTTACTCTGGCTGTGCTCCCGCCATATAAGCAAATTCAGCTAAAAAGTTCAGCGCATACTTTAAGTTTTGTAGGCTCGTAAAAAAAAATTCATTTCAGCTACATTCGTGCATTGTATTTTATTGTCCACATATTTTTTGTTCGTTTTTTTTCCCTACAATTTGTCGATAACAACAGCTTAAGGGAAAATACATACATATATGTGGTAGGTACAAGTATATAGTAGAAAAACAATTAAATGCAGAGTCATGAGCGCGACATCGCCGAAGTTTTAAGTCTTGTGACACACACTGTTCTTCAAAACAATGGAAATTGTTATTTGATGAAATTAACTGCTCAAGCCTTGGTGCTTGATATATATATACTTGATATATATATATAGAAAAAATAAAAATATACATACCTATGGTACTTGCAGATAGAAAATGTTTAATGTGCAATTTATCGGTGCGGCTTTTAACCGCTTACAAATGTATGAGCGTACGGGTTCAGTACAGTTCATACATAGAGTCTCATAAAAGTCTCATTTTATGCAAACACTTGACACTTGTGTTTGATTAACAATTTTAAAATGTGTCTTTTCATTATTAGTGACAACAGTCAGAGCACTACTTTGTGGTCTGCGTTAAAGTATACAGGGACAGGGTGTACAGATGTTTTCAGTTAAAACTGTATTCGTATGTAGGTATAATAATTTTGAAACAGCTACCATGCGTTGCATGATGTTAAGCCCAAGCTTATCTACATTTGCTTATGAATTTTATTATTATCTGTTGGAATTCGAACAATTTGTTTTTACTACCAATTTGTCATTTCAAGCGTTTCATATTGCTTTCACAAAATAAACTTACAGTTATCGGGAAATAGGTAATAAGATCATTTTGGTGTCAACACAATGTTTCAGTTTATTGTTTACGGTTGTCAGACTGAGACAATAACTATAGTAGATTGTTTATTATTATTATTTAGAATTTTTTTGTGCAAATAAAAAAAATATGTATTCACTAACCGTCATATTAGAGATTGTACAGAGAAAAACATATGCTTGCATTCTTCTTACTAGTTAACAAAAGAGAAAGGGGAAAAAGATCTCTGAGTCAATATTATCTCACAGATAAAACGTGGTTTTCAGCGATAATAGGTCGATTACGATGGCTATGGTAATATAATATATCATACGATGTTTGAATAATCGCTACATTCGATCTCAGCGACAATGTTAGCTAAACTTAAGGACTGCATAAAAATGGATTCTCTATCACCCTTATTTCGTTATTTAATCGCCTGTCGTACTAAGGGAACTAAGACTGTAATGCAATGTCAATAAACTTGTAGTGTTTAATTCAAAACCGTTTTAAAAGGTGTTTCGGGCAAATGGCAAAACATAAATTCCAAGGATGCTAAGTCCAATAGAGGGCAAAACAGAACAACGCAAGGCTTTTTTAAAACTGTTATATATCGGAGGTCATGCGTTTCCGATCCCCACCCAGAAAATTTGGCTTCCGATGCTTAAAAGTCAAAGCACCTCAATCGAAAAGTGGCACCGATTATTATGACGAGTATGCGAATGAACACAAGCACGCCTAAATGCTGGTGTGTCAGTTTTAAACATTCCATTTGAGAAAAAAACTAACGAAAAGAGGTGGTGTTCAATGAAACGTTTAAACTTTTGTTCTGAGAGTCCTATTTTACGGTGCTGAATGTTAATATGGCTTATATCGCTGCAATTGGAGATTTCTAGTAGATTTATTAAATATGCAGCAGTCCAAATGATTTCGAAGAAAAGTTAGTAGATTTTACAATCGAATCGCTAATACATAAATCTTTCCATCTGAAATCTTTTGGATATCTGACATCATGTTTGTTGACCAGCGTCATAAGTAAATCACACCAGTGTGAGAAGTGCAATTCGAATCTCTGAATTAGAATTTTATTATAATAATATATAGAATCATGAATGACATTAAATATAATAGCTTTTAAAACTGAAGTGAAACTGAAAGTCTGCCTACTTTTACTAAAAAATAAATTATCAAAGTTGTATCTATTAAATAAAATCAAAGATACTTAAACACAAACCCTTTTAATATTGTAGCATATCACATTTTTTACGAAAGTGTAAAACATTTTATCTTTCCCAAATAAATTATTTGAGTTTAAACTTTGAACGTTTTGTCTGATAAAATAAAATCCACCCATTCTAGTTGTCATTAGAAGATAAAATGACAATTTGGATGGATTACAAACAATTTTTTGAAAGAGGATCATTCAAATTGGTAACATATTATTATTTAATAAAGATAAGATTACACTTTGATTCTTGTTAATTTTTATTCTGTTTGAAAATTAGAAAGATATATTTTTCTACATGATTCGATTTTTAGTAATATTTCACAATGCCTGAATATAAGCCACTGATGCAATATGTTCGGGGCAGTTCATCTGAATGTCAATGTATACCTCGTATTCATCTCAATATACGTACTGACAATAATTTACACCAACACCCATAATTGCAAAACCTGATGATGACCAATTTGTGTCATTAAAAAAGAAACTAATACATCATAATGATTCATTGTGAAGATTTTATGTTTTGCCACCTATTTCAAATAAAATGTATTTAAATTGAGTTCAAAGTGGCAATCTTTTATATCTGAACGTTCAAGCGTAGAAAATTGCTTACAACCACAATATTGCATGTACTAAAACTGACAGTGACAGTTGATGATCATTGTTTTTTTTAATTTTTTTTTTGTGTTTCTAACTCGCTCGTGTTTGGTATCCACATCTAAAACACTGCACACAAATGCATTTGAAATATAATTTACTGGTGAAACGAACGTACTTTGTGCAGTCCAATTAATTTCTTAAAACATAAAATTGAACGGAAAACACTTTGACTATTAAAACTGATTATGATTTAATTTGCTTTTTTAATCCCATTTCAAGGGGTAAGATCTGAGAAGGTGATATGTCGTAAATTTTCTCTTGATTGTTGTATGCTTTGAAATAGTAATTAAAAAAATAACAAAAATAGGCAGAGTAACAAAACCTTTAATGGTATATTAGAACTTGAATAATATCCCAAAGCAATTTCCATGGTGTGTTTTCCTACTCGATTTAGCTGTCGAAATTAGCTGGCTAATCACGAAATAAAAGCTTTGAATTTAGATACTTTTGGGTTTATATTTTTTTGGAATTTTTTACCTTTTTTAAATAAGACAAATAAATCTTAATAATAAAGGATAACATGGGATATACCTACTCTTCTTAATTAGTTTATAGGCATACATGGCTTATTTTTTTTATATTGTATAAATAATTGATTAATTTCAGTCACAGACCAATTGACAGTATTGAAATTATAAAACGAAAACGACGAATACTCTTTATAACAATATGTACAATAAATTGATTTTTCTTCGGAGTTCGAACCTGATAAAATAAAAAAAAATTCTTCACACCGTCAAATATCTGAATGTGTTGAACACCGGGAGCTCAAAAGTAAGTAATGCCTTAACTTTTTATTAACAGATGTTTGTAGAATAATGATTAAATTTGCTTTTATTTATTATTAATTGACATAAACGCTGTTTATAATCGTATACCTAAAATTATTCATTTTATGAGCTTAAACACATTTGTGTATTTATATACCTATACAGCCATGAACACATAAATAGCACAAACTTTCTTTCCAGAATAAAAATAATAAACCCAATGTTTTTCGAAAACGTTATTAACAGTGAATGTAATTAACTTCAAAATAATGTATTAATATCCAAACAAAAAAAGTTAGAATAGACAGAAAATAATGAACAAGAAATTTGTCTGGACACAGAAATAGCACAAAATTTGATTTTTGGAAATAAATTAAGAAATATTCAAAATATAATTTAATACGTTTTTGTTTTGTCTTTTACCTCTTCAGTATTTTGTACTACAGCCATAATTTTCCATTACTGCCTTACATCTTCGCTTCATGCTTTCAACAAGCTTGACATCTTTCCTTCGGGATAGAATACCAAGCTATCTTATGCCATCCCAGAGTTCATCCTTATTTTTGAAAGTTTGCTACCCAATTTTTAACTTAACGTCGTTCCACAAATTTTCAATTGGGTTAAGGTCGGGACTCTGTGCTGGCCAATCCAACACATGGATATCTTCTTGGGAGAACAAAACCTTCACTACTTTGGTGGAGTGCTTCGGATCATTATATTGCATGAATATCCAATTAACTGTCATAAACTCAAAAGCATAGAGCTCCATCGTATTTTGTAATATGTCTAAATATTGAAATTTGTCCATTTTTCCACTTATTCTTACAAGTGGTCCTACTCCATGCGAGGAAAAAGCACCCCAGACCATTACATTCCCTCTACAATGCTTAATTGTTTTTGGAGTGTATCTGGGATTCAAAGCTTGCCCTTTTGGACGATGGAAAATTGTCCTGCCATCTGGCCCAATTCTATTTACCTTAGTTTCGTCACTCCATACCACTTTTTCCAGAAGTGTATGTCTTTATTTTGATGGGCTCTTGCAAATGATAAGCGTCTTCGAATGCCTTTGTTGTTTTTGACAAGAGTGGTTTCTTTCTACTCATTCGTCCAAATAGCTGAGTTTCATTTAATCTCCTTCTGATTAATCGGCTGGATACATTAACATCAAATTCTTCGTTAATTTCGTTTCCAATTTGCCGAGATGACTCGAACGGACTCTTCTTGCATTTTCGGATAATGGCCTTATCGATGAAGACAGTAGTTTTTCTTGGTTTCGGTTCCCGTTTTTTGTTTTCATTTGAATAAATTTCACCTTCCCTTACCAGCTTAATCGCATTATAGACCATTTTCTTCGAACTCTTTATTATTTTAGTTATTTCAGCTGGCTTTTTGTCATCTTTCTACATATCGTATATAATTTTTCTTTTCTCTGGAGTGTAATGTTATGCCACTTAGCTAACCCACAGAATAATTATAAATGAAAATAATTTGCCGAGAAATAGTAAATATCGCAATTTGTGCTATTGTGCTAATGTCCAACCACAAAAATCACTTCGCTTATTGAAATCAAAACCTGTCAAAACATCGAAATGATAAGGGTACATTTGTTCACCAGAAATATACAGTACAATATGGGTAAACAGCATCATCAGCAAAAGTAGGATTCATTTCAACTATATGATAAGAAATGTGCACATAGAATTTTCATGTGAGTTTGTGCTATTTACATGTCCATGGCTGTATGTAATATATATTTATAAAATAGTTAACATTGAATAATGGAATTTTCCACAATTTGGTGTATACCTACTACAATATATTAAAACAACTTCCAGTAAAAAAGTCCATTGTTAATTTATAATTATTTATTGTTAAACAAGTCCAGACAAGTGAAGGATAGGTTCACGTCAAGATAACATAAATCCAAAAAAAAAATAATATCAAAATCCTCAAATCCTTAAAATTGAATTGCATTATATGTATAAATCAAACGGATTTAAAAAAAAGCGACCGGATAGCAGCGACCTGCTTTGTTTAAATAATGATAAAAAAGAGAAAATTATGGGAATGCGTTTTTTAAGGCCTTAACACGGAAATTATGTCTTTAATTTAATAGAGAAAATGTTCGTCCAATAGATAACTGGCTGGTTTTGTGTTATAAATTACTGGTAAAAGCTATATTACATAAAAGTAAAACAAAAAAACCTGTTTAAATATCGATCATTCAAAACTATCATACATATATTACAATAAAAAAATTAAAATCTTTTAATCATGTTTTCATATGAGATAGATGCAGCCCCAGTTCTGCAATTATGACCAAATTGAAGTCGTAAGCATTATTAGCTATTAAAATAAATAGATAGATGCACAGTCGCTAGTTCATTTCGGTATTTACGAAACTACACGCGATTATATGCACATTGCATTGTCAAAATCAAAAAAATTATTCTCAAACTCTCAAAATAATGGGTTCTTCTTTGGATAAATTTAAGTATATATTGTAGTTTTTTTTTTCTAAAATTCGCTTTTAAGAGAGTTAGTAAAGTATATTCTTGTTGTTGAGGCTTAATGAATGGCTAAATTGCAAATAAGGAGGCAGTGAGACATAAAAAAATGTAACAATTTAGCTGATTATATAATACCTTAATATAAACATGAAAATGTTGCATCGATACCAGCCAAGCAAGGAGTTAATGTTTCTAGATTTTAAATAACAGATCGTGTTGAAGACTACTCGGTACTCGTATTCTCTTTTACAGGTATTTATTACTTCACACTTAATAAATTACGGCATAAATAACTTTTAAAACAACTTAAAGTCATTTATTCGGTTGAACACATTCACTTCAATGTTTATCCGTCATTTCAAAGTTTAAGTTAATCTTTTAAGTATTGACCATGTGAAATAAAACAAAATAGTCAACTCAAAAGTTATTAACACAATTTATTATAATACCAAATTATTTAAAGACTCTTTATTTGCATTAACGAATGCCCGTAGGTATTATAAAGGGTTTTCCAATAGGGACTTGACAACTTTGAATTTAATTTGTGAACGCACTCTTTCACTAATCATCAAACCGTCACTGTCAATTTATCCAATAAACTCAACATTTTCATCATGGTAAAGTACACGAACGAGCAATGTCTGCAAATTATAAAAATTTTCTACCGAAATTCGAAGTGGGTGACTGCAACTTTAAGAGCGTCAACTCCAATTTTCGGTCGTAATTCTCGCCCTAGTAGACAGGCAATAACAAGTTTAGTGCAAAAATTTGAGTCTATATTTTTTCGTCGACGATAACGATCGTTACGTTACTGTGAATGGCCAGTGTTGCTTCCCAACAAAATTATCGCGCCATGATCGCCGATTATTTTTGGGCCGAATTGGAAGATATGGACTTGGACGATGTGGTTTCAACAGGATGATGCCACAAGCCACGCAGCATATGCTACAATCGATTTATTGAAGAGTAAGTATGGCGAGCGTGTTATCTCAAGAAATGGGCCAGTCAATTGGCCGCCTCATTCGTGCGATTTAACGCCGCTTGACTATTTTCTGTGGGGCTACGTTAAGTCATTGGTTTATGCCAACACGTCGATGACGTTGGAAGAGCTCAGAGCCAACATTGACCGCGAAATGTGTGGCCGAGTCGTTGAAAATTGGGTCCAACGAATCGACTGCTGCAAATGTGCCCGCGGTGGCCATATGAACGAAGTCGAGTTCCATTCATAAATTTTGTATTTGCCGATAATAAAGTTTTTGAAATATCTCTAATGGTTTGCGTTTTATTTAAAAAAAAAGTTGTCAAGTCCTTATTGGAAAACCCTATACCTACTTT
This sequence comes from Volucella bombylans, assembly GCA_949129095.1. Lineage (NCBI taxonomy): Eukaryota > Metazoa > Arthropoda > Insecta > Diptera > Syrphidae > Volucella > Volucella bombylans. The sequence goes on from OX422143.1 coordinate 159,199,835, forward strand.
CATCAGGACATCCTTATAAGTAATGAGTGCGCTCGTATACCATATATGAAAATTTGTTTTTGCGGATTTTTTGGGAATTTGAATCGTCAATATATTATACGGTATATGATGCTTCAGGTGAACTAAATAGATTGAAAATTTGTGGATATAGTTATCAATGTCGTTAATTTGCTTAAGCGTATGATGGTGTTCAATTCTTCTTTCTCCAGAGCAAAACGGCACCTTAAAGCCTTTGGAAAGATTTTAAATGTCGAGAAAAAATTGCGCGCGATTGTGGTCTGTGACATAAAAAGTTTCAGGAATAAAACAGAAATTATTCCGCTGGTCCCTATGGCTAGACCGAACTTGCTTTTGCCCAAACTATACACAAATAGTCAACCACTAGACTAATCAAAACCCGATGTAGAGAAAATAGACATCTGAAATCAGGACTCTTTAACTGATTCTGAGAAAGCCATAATTTTAATTGAGAAACCAATGATCTGTTAAATTGGGATAGCAAAAGTCAAAGTCACAAAAACTTTAACTGTATAGTATAAGCAAAAAACAGAGTATCAAAATTAATATTACGATATTCAGAAGCATGCAATGCATTATCCACGACTCACAACTTCAGTGCTCGATATTATACGCATACACACATATCTAACATGTAGTGTATGTAATGTATGTTGATCCGAACAATAATAATAAAACTATATTAATAAAAATATATTATATGAATCTCATTTTGAATTAGTTAACCATGGATATTTGAATTTGCATTCGAATTCCAATTCTAGTTAAATAGAGCCTAGTAAAATAAATTGTAATTTAATGCCATCCCTAATCTAAATGTAACCTTATACAGATTTGTCGAAAATGAATTTCAAAAAAATATATAGATACAAGCAAGAAAACGTTCGTTTTATTAACGTTTTATTTTATGAAAAATTTTATATTTTTTGACAGACTAAATTTTATAAAGTAGATGCGAATACAAACTAATTCATATGTATGTATAAAAAACATATAAATACATATATTTTCTGAAATAAAAGAAAAATTTTAGATTAAAGATAGGCTAATTTGTAACTGTGTTCAATAAACATAAAATTGAATAAAAAATACCGATTATGAGTTATTCGTGTTGGCATATATATGTTATATATTTTTTCTTTTTTTTAACAAAAATAATATTTTGTTTTGTGGAAATGGGTATATCATTTAGTCATTTCCTTCGACAAAGGAGTGTACAGAGGCGAGAAACCAACAATTTCGTAATAAATCTTACATTTTGTACTTACATGTTAATTGATTTGAAAAGCATGACGTTTAGTTTCATTCAGTTCGTTCAGGTGTATTTAATAATATTTTCCTGTTCAATTAACATCACTACCTTTGTACGAGTAGGTTGTACTTTTTCAATTCATACACATTTTCTATATAATTTTACTTAATTCTGCAGAAAATGAATACAGATACAAAAATTCTGTTATCTGCATTTTACACATCACTTAAAATTTCGGTTAATTTTTTTTTTATCATAAAGCTTTTTCTAGATTCAAACATCACATTGAAAAAGAATATAGAACTTCACGGTGATGCGTCGAACCGCACTCTACTGAATCTTTTTTCAAACTAAGTCTGGCATTCGATCTATGTAACAAAACTGAGTGTGTCGCAGACAACTGAACCTCTACTACGATCGGAACATTGTGATTGGTTTGAAGGTATCATTGGTTATGTGGTATTACGTTAGTATAAGTGATTGTACTACACCCACAATAAATATTTTACTTATCATGGTTTCTTTAGTATCTAGAAAAAAAAAAATACAAATGCATTGCTCAGGTGCTATTGTGTGATCGATGTTTTAGTTGATCGTCATAACTGATTATTTCGCTGATTACGAACTGCGATCAGTCGTGTATTTAAGGTGTCAAGAAAAGATACGAGAGCATAAAGATGGTTTTGAATAATGCTTTTTTATGAATATTAAAATAGAGTTTGAAATTAACTTTAATATTTTTTTAGTTATAAAGATCACTTAAAATACAGCAGTGCAATTTTTTCTCCCATTTTTTTTAATGACAATTGTAAGTATGTATGCCTCATTAGGAAGATTAAAGGATTTTACACGATTTTGGACATTTTATTTATCAACGCTTTTATGCATGTAGGTTAATGGAATTTATATCACAAGGTGATTTTATTCATGTTGGTTGTGAGTCAATTATCTACATTTTGCTATTTTTATTTATTAGAAAAATATATTATACATATGTATGTATGTATTGTAAATAGATAATGAAAAAATTGAAAAAAAAAAATTAGAGTTTGAATGGAACAATATAATCCATTGATTCTGGTGTTCATGGGTTTTTATTTATTTATTCTTTTTTCTATGGGAAAGTAAATAAAAATTATAAAATTTTTGAAATATGTATTAATAACTGGTGACTTCAATGAAATTTCAACAAAAAATGACATTTTTTAAATTGAATCATTTAACACGATTATGACTGGATACACATTTAAGTTTGTTATGAGGTATGCTTTAATTTTGGAGCTTTTCTAATAATAAAAGATTGTCCGTTATATTCAGTATATCAAAACTTATTTAAAAAGCCAATAAGCAATTAAGGTTAGTTTAACATTTACCTATACACACCTCAGATCGAATGCTCACATATCTTCTAAATTAAGGAATTAGAGGAAGGTCGCTGTTGCTGATTAGCTATTTAAACGTAAGCTAATGTATGGGCATTATCTGACTCTGTCTCTGGAATAGGGTAAAGCTAACATTTTTAAGATTGCGGCGCAATCTTAGAAGAGACGAAATATATTGAAGACGAACAAATACATCTGCTAACGGGAACAGCGAAATTAGCTTTAGATGAAAAGATGAAAAGATTACCTTTACGCATTATTTAATGAAGAAAGAGTTTCCGTGGAGTTCCATTCCTCCGGCTGCCGCGGATAATCGCGATTTTGCTCGAAAAAAATTATAGGATGTGATCGGATGCCTAATCAGTGAAAGTAAAGCTTTCTTTTTCCAATTTATAAAGTCAAAGGCAAAACTAGATATCGCAACAACTACCAATCCGTGAATCGCATACTGTAAAAATATACGAGAGAATTCTGAATATCTGAGAATATCTGAAGACCTTAACAAGATATCAACTTTATTTAAATGCAGTTACAAAGGGTAGTATTTCTTCTAAAAACAAAGTCATCAACGAAGTTTCTGCCATTAGTATTAACTGAGCAATTTCCGTTAACATGCGCCAGGGTATACCAAAGTAAGCCTTTCCTTAAGTCCTCGATAAGTGATGTCAGCATTGGAGATAGACCCTTACTGTAGAGCAATTGTTTTTTTAGAATATACCCAGGAATCATTTCCCAAATTATCGTTGACGAATTAGGGGACACCCTGTATATTTCGACGGTTAATAAAAAGAAGAACAAAAAACACATCGCCAAATAAATAAGTAGTGTTTTGCCGACTTGATTTGGTTGAAAATGCATTTAAGAAGTGAATACGCTGCCGCTATTTGAAAATATACTGAAGCGACTCGTGACAAGCAAGTTTCAATATTATATAGAAGAAAATGAACTAATAATTAAGGAACAGTCCGGGTTTAGATGATAACATTCATACGAGACCGTTTTAAATTGTTTAATTTGTGAGTGGAAGAAAGAAATTGATTCAAGAAATTCAGTGATCGAGGTGTTTTTGGCCTTAAAAATGGCATTTGAAACAATTGATCGTTGTATTTTGATACAAAAACTAGAAATGTATGGTGTGAAAGGTACAGAACTTAGATGGTTTAATACTTACTTATTGGGAAGATATCAAATAACTAAAGTGAATGGGATGTTGTCGAGTTTATTGAATGTAGAATGTCATTGAATGAATGTTATTGAATGTTTATAGAATGTAGAAAAGAATACCGAACACACACCTAGTTCGGTATTCTTTTTCTTCTATACATTAATGACATTAAATATTGTGTTCATTTTGATGATTTACGTAAATGGTAAGAATGTTGAGAATATGTATGAGAAACTGAATGCGGACTTGGAAAACGTAAGTGAGTGGCTTAAAATGAACAAGTTGAAATAGAATGTAAAAACTACAAAATGTATGCAATTTAAAATTGTTGATCTTCCTTTAAAAATGTAAGTATGGATTTAGACATTATTGAGTGTTTTGTTTGGTGTTAGACTGTAATTTGAACTTTAAGCAGCATGTTGATTATACTCGTATATGTGGTACGATTGCAAAAAAAGGTCGGTTTTCTAAAAAGAATTAGAAGAGTATTAACTTATGAAAGTGCGATTTTAACATACAATTCAAATTCAATAACATACAATATTTATACTCCGCTTAAAATAATGCTAAATGCTCTACAGTGGATAGCAATAGAACAGCGATTAATTATCAGTGCAATGACTTCTATATTTAAAATTAAAAATAAAATGTTACCCGAGTACTTAGAAACTAATATTGTAAATATACGTGATATTCAATCATACTATTTAAGGAACGTAAAGAATATGAGGCCCAATATATATAACAGCAACAGAACTCAGTATTCCATTATGTTTCCAAGGTTTCCAAGTGAAATTAAATCTGATCAAGATTTGTTGTGTTTAAAAATAAGTTAGTTCAATTTGTAAAAAATAATTATTAATGCTTTTTATAGTGTATATACATTAATTTAGTTTTAAGTTATGCTTTTATATTTCTTTCTTTTCACCATTTGTATTCATTTTAAAATTGTAATTTGTTATTGTAAAGTTTTTATAACTAATTAAAATAATAGCCCTCTCCGAAGGGCTAGAACCTGGGTTTAGCTCCCACAGAGCCTAATCTCTTAGTTTACCAAGGATAGGTGAGTCACATCTGAGATGAATTGAGTAACTCTACTACTATTAATAAGAGTTCCTGTGATGATATCAACGAAGACGTCTCTGTTAAGAATATAGATGCATATAATGGGTGTTCTTTTTATTGTGTCAGACTTTGCAATAGGGATTAAATGTCAAATTAGCTATCACATTGAGCTGACAGGCTTCATTTATTTTCAGCCATTTTATCATGGAAAGATTGACGCCATAACAACGATTTCAAATCATTGTTTCAAATTCGTTTCCAAAATCGAAGCTGTGTTCGCGAAACTGGACAACTAATAGACACCAAGGCAATTCCTCGAAGTCTTCCATTTACAGTCAGATGAAGGATGTAAAAAAACACAAGAATAGCTTTATGTGGCATATGAGTTCTTGCATTGTGCTACTGATGGTAGCCATTTGGATAGTTCAATAAGCTTGTTAGTCAAGGCATAGGTTTAATCCGAACAATAAGGCCACCGGTGTAATACCATTACCATTAAAATGCATACAACAAATATGGTGTCGCTAATGATACGAGGGCGGGTCAATAAGTCCGTGACTTTTTGAATTTCTGACCTCTTTACTGAAACAGCAACACTGCTCCTGTCAACAGGCATCTGTCAGTTGACTCCTGTCAAAATTTAAACTTGCTGCGTCAGTTAGTTTGTGTTTGACAGCTATTTTTATCAGACTACTCACTAATTTGAGGAGAAAATGGAAAAAAGCGAATTTCGTGTGCTTCACTTCACAGGAAGGTTTGGCGTTGTTTAATCGCAATATGGAGGAGTTTTTGCGCCGTTTTGTAACCGTGGACGAAACATGGATCCATCACAACACACCAGAGAACAAACAACAGTCAAAACAGGGGGTTTCTAAGGGTGAATCGGCGCCAAAGAAGGACAAGGTGGGTTTGTCAGCCAATAAAGTTATGGCGACTGTTTTTTGGGATGCACGCGGGATAATCTACATTGACTACCTTCAAAAGGGAAGAACAATCAATGGGGAATATTATGCCAACTCATTGGACCGATTCAATGACGATTTGAAAAAAAAACCGACCTCATTTGGCCAAGAAAAAAGTTGTTTTCCACCAAGACAATGCAAGGGTGCACACATGTGCAGTTGCCATGGCAAAAATCCATGAATTGGGCTATGAATTGCTCCCTCATCCACCCTATTCTCCAGATTTGGCTCCGAGCGACTACTTCTTGTTCCCAAGCCTGAAGAAGGCTTGGTGGAAAAAGATTTGACTCCAATGATGAAGTCATCTCGCAAACAAAGGCCTATTTTGAGGACCTCGACAAATCATTTTTTTTGGAAGGGATAAAAAAATTGGAGAAGCGTTGGACAAAGTGTATAGAGCTCAAGGGAGACTACGTTGAAAAATAAAATTATTTTTTTATCAAAAAATCTGTGTTTTATTCCAAAAGTCACGGACTTATTGACCTGCCCTCGTATATCTAAAAACTTTACTTAATTTTTTAACAAGATTCTAAATGGCTATTAAAGCACCGTAATTATTATTTAAATCAAAAATAGTTATTCTGCTACATTGTTAATATCGCATACCAATGCCCGTAGCTAATAGGCTCCAAGGTTGATGCTGTAACTTTAAAGATATGAACTAAAAAAATTATATTGCGAAAACGTGCAAAAAACCCTCAGATCTTAGTCTGAGGTCTAGATCTGACATACATGAAAATAGAAAACGAAAAAAGAACCCCCATTTATCTTAAATAAATATCGACCCTGATTCATAAATATTTCTTTGTGTAGGCCACAAATACTTCTAACTTAACCTATCAGCAAATGCACAGTCGGCCCTTTTTTCTGAACACATTATTTGCAGTGTCGTACCACTCGTCATTTAACCAGTCACTGATTACATTAACTATCTAATTGCATGTGATTGCATATAATTACACCCTGAAACTACATTGTGACATGCACACTAGCAGTAGACCTATACCATAGCCAAACCTCTTATGTGTAATTTAAGATTATCTATTATTCTAGTAAATAATAATAATTTACAAGAAGCATGCAAATTTTGTTTAGAAAAAAAAACCTCGAAAAAACAAAATATGTGTGTCATTCGGTTTTTGATTTTTGTTGGTAAAATTTAACAGAAAAAGAGAATTCTAAAGCACCTTCTACACCTCACCTACTACTACGAGTATTCAGCCGGACGTTGTGCTTGTGTAAGCTTGGCCCATTCAAAGAACTTCCGGTGGATAAGTGCTGATGCATCTAAACAACGATCTTTGTAATTAAATCATGTAAACCACCGTGAGATAAATAGATCAAATGATTTTTCAAAGTAATATTTTTTAGGTTTCATTTTTGAAATTATTTTAATATCTCCTCTGTACTGCATGTTACGTCACAACAATTCACCTGCGCGTCTATATCATACGTTTGTGTGCGGCAATTTGATATGTATACTCGTAAGTATACACATATTCATGGCGTAGTTTTCTGAACGTCATCGAAAAATGAAACTTCTACGGGTATAAAAACTTAGAACAGAATTGAAGAAGGAAACTGTGGTGCAAATGGTAGGAAGAATTTCATAACTAAAAGCAATGAGCATTGAGTTGGGTCATTAGTCTGTTTGGACGTTGTATCCGAACTCGGTGCGATTGTGTCACACGCTAATTCATTTGAAGTGGAGGAAATTGTTCATATTTTGTAACTGATTCCTTGGCAAAGTGAAATAGGAAAAGATAGGTAGAGCTACCACAATCTCAGGTACAACTTCTTCACGATGCATTTACCGGGATCAATTTTTAACAACAACGTGCTAAACGAAATTCTACAGTGGTGAGATCTGACTAGATCGGTTTCCACTGTTGTTGGATATTGTTTAGTTTTTTTTTTTGACCTCCGTGTCTGGTTGATTTTCTTGTTTTTATTTTCCTTGTTTTTTTTTCTGTGGATCTTATTTTTTTAGTTTATTTGAGCGGAGAAAAAAAAAGGTTTTCATTTTCACCTTGTGCAAATACAAATAGAGATTGCAGACGCAGTACGTGTGTTTGTGTGTCAATACAGTATCCAGTACATGGTGGAAAAGATAAACCTTTAAATACTGCACTATCTAGCAACGAATGGAATTCTATGTAAAATTCAAAGTTGCCCTTCCTCATTATTTGATTGGATTTGAAATTTACTTTAGCCCTAGAGCAGATAGGTGAACTGGAAAACAAACAATATGCCTAACTAGGAATGTTATCCTTTAAACATTGTTGAATGTTTTGAGCTCTGAGGTAAGTTTGTTTCTAATTCCATTTGAAATAATATTAGTTTTGTGTAGGAGAAAATTATGTATGTACGAGTACGAGTAAGTCCCTTTAAGAAAGATGAACGCGTAAGATTACATTTTAATGTTCCTCACTTGGAGTCATCACCTATTATCCAATTATGTTGGATATTTAGCTTTTTTTCAGGATGAATTCCCGATTATATTTTCATTTCATACGTTTTCAGTGAACGAGTTATTCATAGCTTTGCGGTAAGAATAGTTTACAATTTTAATTTTCGACTATTCAATAAAAGTAGGAATCATTTGTTCTATATAACATATGATATGATGTTTTGGCTCATAATGATATTAAAACTTATAGTATGTCAGCAGCATGTATCAACATGCATAACCAATGTTATATAAATAGAGAAAAAAAATTCCAATAATACCAAATCGCAATCAATAAAGTCTATCTTCGTAGTCGTAGCCAGTTGCCCATGATTTACCAAAACAAGGCTAGATAGAAATGGGAGCCAGAATGAGCAACGGAGCTTTCAAAGTACCATCGGGGGACACAATTCGTGGGCGTTTACATGAAGATAGAAACGGCGATCGGGTCGCTAGCAAATTGTCATACGTAAGCAAGATCAATATGAAAAAAGATTGCAAATCTATCAAAAGCATTTCTTAAAAAAATAAGTTTTCTGGAATAAATGGTATGAGTATGTATTTTCTTATTTGGATGGGGCAAATTGGTGGAAACAATTAGTTTCGGCTTTAATGGATTTGGAAAGGGATTCCATTATTTCCGAAGACAAAAGCCTTATTGGTGAAGAGTTTATATTTCAGTGGGAAAATGCTCTAATACACAGTCCTTATTTTTTCCCCATAGAGAAAATATGGGCTTTATTCAAACAAAAATCAAAAAGCATTTTTGAGAGCAAACTAAAAAACACTTACTTCTACTGGTGGTCCCTCTTATAGTTCTCAAGTGGTAGTGTATTGGCTTGCTAATCGGAAGGTTCGGTTCAATACCAGCCGTGACCGAAAGACTTTTTTCAGGCAACTAAAATCTCGTGAGATGTATGGTTGCCTACATACAACATCAAGTCAATTTACACTAATCAAATGTTGGATGCCACCCATGGAGCGAAATAATCACTGAGCCCAAACATCTTTCTTTCTTTTTCTGACGCATTTTCCGAAAAACTTGGTCATACCCACTTGAGTTTTAAGTTCTCTAAAAAAAATAATCACCTTAAATTAACCTGCAATTAAAAAGAAAGACGAATTAGATAGGGTTATAATCAATCTAATAGATAGCCTACTTCAGCAGCTTTGACCAGATAGACATTGTTTGTGAAAGAATCCCTAAAAAGATTCTTCAGAAGTTTCCCACTCATATAGTAATGAAAATAGGACCGAATTATGATTTGGAGCAATGAACAATTTTTAAAGCCTTTAACTACTTTCTTGAACAAAGATTAAATTTAAGCATTCCTTAACATCATTGTTCAAGAAATACTTATGACAAAAGTTTGAAACACCTTACCAGGAATTCGCCGACATATTTAAACTAAGGATTATTTGATTCAGTGCTTTAAAAAACACAACGTATTTTTGTCTGCATAATTTTTTCCGATAGAAAGGACTATGTATATAAATACATATACAGTTTGTCAAGAAAGTGTTTACACAAGGTAAGAAAACAGCAAGCTCTTCCATTCCATAACAAATAAATGCACTTCAAGTAATTTTATTTAATTTTCCTCTCTCAATTTGTAATAATTCACATTTTAAAAATTAAATGGCATGCAAAGAACTCTTAATTTCAGTTAGCAATAACAACAAAAATTACGAAAACTTCCCAGTCAAGAAAGTTTTTTTTACCCATACAACAATTATAAACTTATATATTTTAAAAATTCAGGAACTGTTAACATGTTATTTAAAACCACCAAATTTGAAATACAAGTTTCCCATGGGTTGCGCGGAAAAAATACTATTTCCAGTTCAAAATGTAGAAAAACGGTTATCTTTTGCTGCGGAGCATAATATTCTCCCAAACGGACATTGGGATGAATTCAAATTTTACCGAGACAACGACGCGACGCAAAGTATAAAGAGCTTACAGTCAAGGCATGGCTTCTATATAATTGCAGCAAAGTGCAAGATAGACCAGCCCAGAGGCCAGACTTAAACCCTATTGAAAATTTATGGGTACACTTAAAGAAAAGAATGGCAAAAAGGACCGAAAGCAATTTGTCCAATATATTAAAGAGGAATGGGTCAATATTCCCCAACAATTATGATGTTAAAAAACTAGTTTCATCTATGAAACAAAGGCTTCAGGCCGTAATTGATGCTAACGGCGATCAGGCAGCGAAGTTAGCGTCATTTTTTATTTTTGTTGTTGTTGCTAATTGAAGTTAAGTATTCTTTGTACGACATTTAATTTTTAAAATGAGAATTCAGAAAAGAAAATTAAATAAAATTACTAGAAATGCCTTGTGTAAAGGCAGAAAATTATTGTGTAAAGGTAGAACCTGCAGTTTTAACCTTGTGTAATTTTCTAAACAAAGTGCTTCGCAATAGTGGAAATTTATGTCAATAAATAAAATTAAGAGGTTTTCCATATTTTACAAAACGATTTCATCTAATCATATCCCAGCTCTTATACACTCCACGAAATAATGATAAGGACAAAACAAAGTACGCTTATTTTCAACTTTATTTTTACAATTTTACAAAACCTAGTTCAGTTTTAGAAATTAAATAACAAAATTAATCGAAAATGAATTAATTATAGAAATTAAATCTTGTTTCATATTTTTGATATATTTTTTAAATTTTATCCAAACGACATAATGATAAGGCCAAATTTTGTTCTCATTTTATACGTATAGAAATATATATGTAGTTTATATAAAATCAACACTTAATAATTGGTGCTTGATCCTTTATTGCTGATGACATCTTGAATGCGTCGTAGCATCGAGTTAATCAATGATTGTATCTGAATAATGTCGATTTTGTCCCATTCTTCCTTAACAGTCCTTTTCAGATCTTTGGCGTTATCAAACTGACACCCATTTTTGAAAACATTTCTTGACAAAATTGTCCAAGCATTTTCAATTGGTTTCAAATCAGGGCTGCAGGCAGGACAGTCCAATAACGGGATATTTCGGGTCTTAAGGAACCATTTTGTCAACTTAGATGCGTGGATAGCTGCGTTATCTTGTTGAAAATTGAATTCCCTGCCGAATAAATCATCTCCAAGACCCACTAAACCATCATCTAAAAGCTCAGCATATGTTTGGCTATTCATTTTGGAAGAAATGGAACAAATAGGTGACTTTCCAGAGCAGCTTATAGTACCCCAAACCATTAACGTGCGTCCTACAAAATTGCCTTTCAGCTCTTTTATCATGCCAATATTTCTGACAACCATCGGATCCATCTAAGTTGAATTTTTTTTTTCGCCTGAAAATACCACTTTACACCACTCTTCGTTCCAAAATTGAAACTTTTCAGCGAAAATCAACTTGTTCGCTTTGTGACGTGTTGTTAGTCTGGGTTTCGGGATGCGTTTAACGTATTCAATGGTATTATCTGACTTTAAAATTTGTTGCACTCGCCTAGTTGAGAGACATTTAGCTCCAATGTGTTCACAATTTCAGAAGGACTGATCGAATTATTTACAGCAAGGCGTCTAATTTCTCGAATATCTCTAGGTGTTGACGTTGCTTTTCTACCTGTACTTCGCTTTACTCCATAATTTCCCCCAAGTTTTATGCAATTTGCAATTACAGTTTTACTTTTTTGTGGAATAACTGCGAGATCGCCTTATTGTTTTTCCTTGTTCCCTGTAAACTGCCACATGTCCTTGTTCCTCTTCGGTCAATGGCTTTCCACGAGCCATTGTAATTTCATTGTCTTTTCAATCTACGGAATCGTACTTTTTTATGAAAATTCGTGAAGTATTTTCAACTAACAAACCCTTTTTAATCGAAACTCAGCTTTATTTTTTTTTTTTTTTTAAACACACTTTGTTCACTTATGCTACTTGGACTTATCAATATTTCGTACCACAATGAAGATCACTTACCGATGTAAAACAGACACAGAAACAAAAACTAAATTAACATTACTGTTATAATGCGATAAGACCAAACGAAAGTGTTGCCACATTCTATTAATTATTTTTGGTGAACACAGGTGCAACAGCGAAAGATTTATCTTATGTCCTTAACATTATTTCGTGGAGTGTAAAAACCTACCTATTCAAAAGTGCTTTAAGAATTAGAACTCAGCGGACTACCTGACATTCTTAAAGTTCAGAAAACTAATTTCCTTAAGATGTTTAAACGGAGATGATGGATTCGTCAACAGGGACGTTTAGGGCAAATAATGTGAATATATTACTCATAGAATGGCCACATCTCAACATAATTGAAAATATCTAGAGATGATTTGAAGGAAAAAATTTGCGGAAAGAAGTCGATTTCATAACCGTCAAAAGCTGACAGAAACCATTGAAGATGCTTTAAAGGAAATTCTCATTAAATATTTAAACAATTTGCATCAATGAATGCAAAATATACGAGTACTTTTGAATTTTTAGGAAACTAGGTGAAAAAAGGCGGAAGTACTCATAAAAATGTAAACGCTTAAAACCAATTGTTTTGTTAACATTTTCGTGTGAGAGTAATCAAGTGACAACTTTAAAATAAATCAGATGGGAAAAAAGGAGATATACCATACATTTGATTTATTTTTTTTTGATTTTTTAGAATTTTTATACATATATACATACATATATATATATGTAAATAATCCTCAAATACTTTCCTATTTAAACACACAAAATCAAAGATATTTTTTTGGAGCGACGAAAGTCGAACGCTGTAGTAAGCACTCAAATTACGAGCAGTTTACGGAGAAAAATATTCGATACCGAACAATGATAGCACGATATAAAATATTATGGGATGTTATGACATCCATAAAGAATACAAGAATCCATTAAAGATATAATAATACACTATAATAATGTTGTTAAAACTGAAGATATTGATCTGCACATTGTACTAAATTTGCTTATTTCTGATAAAAACAGTTACCTTACATATGCGACTCATAAAAAAAATCGTTACTGTCAGAGCCCAGATGTTTGCAAAGAAAAAAATGCGGAAGTACTCGTAATTTGTAAATATCACACTCCATCTTCTATTATCGGAAATGACCTAAAAAAAACTCAAAGTAATGTTTTCACGGTTCACATCTCAACGACATACAGGAAGAACAAAGTAAAACAATCTTTCTATAATACGTGCTGTGTGGATTAGGTTTACCTTTGTTAACATACAATTTCATCAAACAAATATAACTCAAGCCACACTATTGAGTCAACATAAACCAACTGGAACACTCGTCATCATTATACACAGTGTGCACAGAAGTAACGAAAATTAATTTAAATTCTTACCACGAGTCCAAGTGTTTTCCTTATAAACGGCAACAAATACACTTATTCTGTCACTTCAGATGTCTAGGTACACTAATTTACAGTCAAATTGAATTGAGTTAAGAGTTCAAAGGACCGTTGTACAGAGAGTATAATACAAATTTAACACAATAAATAACTTTCGTATCAATGAATTAATTACTAAACTGAAGTACAGTTGGGTAGTAAATACCAACAGGTGATGGTACTCCTTTTTATACCCTTATTATGTTAATCATTCCCCCATGAGTTATCTATTGATAAACCTTTGCTTCTATAGCAACTAGATAGTAAAGCAACTGTCTTTAATGATTACAGGACATTCGATGGCTGTGGTTGGGTGGTTTTGCCACAATATATTATATTTATGTATATACATATGTACATATGTGTGTTTACATAATAGGTATATACAAGTTAGCTTTGTTTTATGATACGAGTATAAAAAAAAATATATTTGAAATATCTACTCAATATTGCACAATTTTCATGAAGTTAGCTTAACAGCAAGGTTTACATGTATAAAATATAATAATAATAATTTGCGATATGAAAAATTGGTCTTAATTAATGCAATTTAGCTCAAAATTCATTATTTATCTCTAATGCGATACGATAGAAACCTTAGGAAACAAAATGGCAACAATTTAGAGCGTGAATAAATTTAAAAAATTGAGAACACAACAGAGACAGATTCTACGCATTATGTGTTATTGGCTAATATTGTGGTCGAATGCGCGAAACGCTAAAAACAACCAAACATCGAAGATGTAAATTCAAGGCAAGGGGATTTTAAATCTGCACACAATATTTGGCTTCGTGCAGCTGATCCGGACACAGCGTTTTATCGATTTTTTTCTTATAGTTTGAAGTTTGCCAAACTGCAGTTTAATATCTGCTAAGGTTTAATATCTGCTAAAATTTCGTGCGTACATACAGTGGTATGTCATATAATTAGAAACGATGTAATGCGATGTGTATTTTGAAGTTAGCATTTGCTGAGTCGCTCTTTATTACAACATTTAGTTAGAAGTTGTAACGCAAAATGAAACTCAAGGTTTTATTCGAAATGTATAAACAAAAATAAAAGATAGTAGCAAAGTAAAACTTAATGGTCTTTATTTTTGATTACTTCGGTTAGTCGTTTTGCCATAGTGGTCGCTAAGGATCGGCACTTTGATTACGGGATTCCTTCCCAAATTTCCTTAATATTATCAAAAAGTTAATTATTGTTTTTCGGCGTTTTGTTTTTTAAACCCCTTTCAATCACAATCAACGGCTTGTGGTGGTAGCAGTAAGGCTCCATCACGTTCTCCATTATATCCTTGTTCATGTGTTGGTCCATTCGTCCAGGTATGCGAACAAGTGAACCAACACCATGCGAGGACAATGCTTCCCAGACCATGACATTAACTTCTCCATGCTTGATGGTTTTTAGCGTGTACTTGGAATGTAATTCTTTGTTTGCAGGACGTCTGACGTCACTTCCAAATAAATTAAACTTTGACTGCTCCAGAATACATTTTTCCAAAAATTTGCATGCTTATTATCATGCAATTTCGCGAACTCCAAGCGACGTTTTAAGTTTTTTTTTAGAAACATGCGGCTTTTGCGTGCAATGCATCCAAGCAGATCATGCTCTTGTAGGTGACGTCTTAAGGTCCTACTTGAAATATTTTTGCTGATATGGGGTTCAGTGATGTCCTTTATTTGATTTGATGTAAGGAAACAATTTGCCTTATTCAACCGACAGATCATGCGGTCTTCCCTTATAGATGTTTTACTCGGTCTAGGTTTCCGTTCCAGATTTTCAAATTGTCCAGTCTTCTTATACACTTGAATTGCTCCAAATACTATCTTCGTAGAATATTGAAACCTCTTAGCTATTAAATACATTGATTTCTTGTTCTTTTGATAGCCCTCAACTGCAATACGAACTCCTACGAAGTTCTGAGGCGCATAATTTATTTTTACTCATATTGTAACTGTATAATATAATAATAACCACATTTTACAACCGCGCCCAAAGGACATTAATTTTTTCAGTTAACAAAAATCCAGTAAGATGAGTAGTTGACTAGAAATTAACAACTAACAAACCAACTTCCGCTAAGAATTTAGTCTCCCCATTAAATGTTGGATGCCATACATGGAGCGAAATAACCACTGAGTCCAAATATTTAAAAAAAAACAAAAAAAAAAAGCAACTCGCCATGCCTCTTCTTCAATTTTCGTTTGGATCAAGCGATGATATCGATGTTGTCTGCGTATGCCACTTACAGACTGATGTCCTCCGCTTTAATACTTGCCATACGCACTATTTATTATATTTATTTACTATATTGAAAAAGTCACATGAAAGCGCATCTGGTACAAGTTTAATGAGGTCGCCCATTCGACCACAATGTCTAACGATGAGCAACTTAATGTGTACCAAAACGTGATTCCTTGTATGACCTGTCACACATTCACTCAGCAACTGCATGGACTCTTAATGCAATTTTCGTCACATTTTACAGTTACACGCAATCGTCAAATACTAACGGTTCTGTTTTCGTAATGGGCCCACGGTTGCTTCCACTATCTGCTTGATAATGTTGGGAGATACTGGATTCATTGGTTGTTGGTGTCTGTAGAATGTACAGCTGCAATAGATGTTTCTGAGCGTGCACCAACATAAAAAAATATAAAATTTATTTTTTCTGGGCAAGTCTGGAATTTCTTCTCGTTATTATCGAGCTCTGCAACAAGATAATGGCCAGAGATTATATATATTTATGCTTCACTTATAATGACGCATGAATGCCTTTCATCACTTAAGGGTAGAAATATAGTGCCACTTATCACCGTGTTGCGAGTTCCCCTAAATGTTTGCAGTTGATTGTTATCGATTGGTGGTTTATGTGCTTATTTGCCGAAAATGCTTTTTTTTTTTACAAATTTTGGTGTTGAAATTACCGAGAGCGACTTTTGAAATCATACTCTGAACCGGCTCTTTTCAAAACGTTACAAACTTTCTTCTTGATAATGTCATTAGCGTTATTGGTAAAGAGTATAAAAATATTAGGTTTATATGTATATTCTAGCTTAGCCTTGATGCGACAGACAGAGACACAATTGCTTATAGGCTTAAAATCCAATAGGCACTCGCATCCCAAGACAAGCAGTGTTTTATGGCAATTATATTTCCTGTAAATCCTGACCAGTGTATTTCAATAATTGCAGTAATCTTTCGTTTTACTGCTTTACGGTAGATTTCATTTTCTAAAGTGCCCGGCGTGTACAACCAGATACACATTCTTTTATTAACATCGTAACGTTTAACCAATAAAAGAGATCTCACAACGTTTATTTTTTTTACATTGGTCGAAAATTAATCTATATATATGAAAACTACTCCTTTTAGTTAACGCAGGGACATGTGGCCTAGTTAAGAGGATCAAGATTAGGTTAAGATCTTAAAACGTAATCGAGGCATACGTACTCGTATATAAGAATGGTAGAATGAGAATAACTGGAGAGTTCGTAGTTACTATAAGGTTAAAATCAAGCAGGCAGTGTTCAAAGTCTGTTGCATTTGAGTGGAGTTTCTATTAAAACAGAACATTGACGAATTCGAAACGACATCTCTTCTTTGGCCAATGATAGAGCAACCATAACAACGTCGTATACAACCAACTCTAGACTTCTATTTAAAAGGAGTCACCCATCAACAAAATAGGATAAAGAGTTACATAGAAAAAGCACGGTATACTTAAATTGTATTTTCTGATAGAAAGATACCCCTCTAAAGTTAAGGGTTTGTTATAAATGACTTACCTTCGGCTTTAACATGTGCACCGCAGTGTTAAACGAATAAAACAAACATAATGGCGGTGGAAATGAAAATGTTACGAATATCAGCGATTGTGATAAATTGTGATATAGTAAGAACACGTATGTATCTGAAGTCACCACATAAATGAACTGATAGTGAGAAAACTTCAACCTAAGCAAATCAGATAATTTTGCCATTTGTCAGTTCCAGTCGATGTTTGAAGAGGGGCCGGAAAAAAGTTAATTGGATCACTCAATAACAAAAAAGTCAGCAAAGTCTTGGAGCCAGTTATGAAATGATTGAAATTAGAACACCATAGTTCTAAAGTAACACAACATACGAGTAGTTCTAAAGTACGCAATTTCAAACGGCGCTTGAAACACGTGTTTCAATGGTTATAAAAGAAGAAAAGGGAATCTTTTAATAGTTTTAAACTAAATTAATTTAAAAAACATAAGGTCACACATTGATCTTATATATATTGTAAAATGTTTGTGTGGGTACAAATAATAGAACTTATTCTTTTCAATACAAATCACTTTATTCAGTACAGTTAAAATTCACTATTTAATTCTTTCTCTCAATACAATCCAATTTCTCAACCACTTATACTTTTCTTATCTTTTACTTAAACCACTTAATCACTTCTCCTAATTAACACTTCAAATTACACTTTAGAACTGACTTGCATACCTTGGGGATGCTGGTATTTATACTCGAATGACATACTTCGAGAACAATCCTCGCCATCCAGCGTCCCATACAATTTCCAATTTGCTAGAACATTCGATTCCACTCTCCAGTCGAGACTTTGTTATTCCAGTATCGACATTTTCTGCTAGATGTCGCTGCTCACATTTAAGTGGTTATCACATTGCTCGCTCCCTACAGTTGTTCGTCCCGAACAACTTCGTCATTCAGCATCCTGTTGAAATGACACATTCTATCCAAATGGACCACTTTCAATTTTCCTCGATCCCCACGCTGGATCCGGTAGACAACGTCATTAATGCGGGTTATCACCTTGTATGGACCTTCCCAGTCCTGTTGCAATTTTGGTGATTTGCCTTTCTTACGATGAGGATTATACAGCCAAACCAGATCCCCTTCGTTGAAACCGGAAGATTTCGCCTTGATATCGTACCTAGTTTTCATGCGGCTGCTTGCTAGCTTCATCTTTTCTCTGGTGTCTTCATGCAATTTACGAATCCTGCTGCATAAGTCATTCACGTACTCGTTCACCTCTTTGGGCTCCGTCGGTGGGGATCCGAATTTTGCTTCACTTGGCAACCGAATTGTTTGACCAAATAAGATCTCGGATGGTGTGTGCCCTGTTGAGCTATGGACCGCGTTTCGGTAGGCCATTAAGAAGAGGGGTATGTGTCGATCCCAATCCCGCTGGCAGTTGCTGACAACCTTAGATAGATGCTCATTCAAGGTCCGATTGAATCGCTCGACCATTCCATCAGATTGAGGGTGTAGTGGCGTTGTCCTTGTCTTTCTTATTCCCAAATATTGACATATTTCTTGGAAGACTTTTGATTCAAAGTTTCGCCCTTGATCAGAGTGCAGCTCCATTGGGACCCCAAATCTGCTCACCCAGTTGTTGACTATCTGTTCGGCTACGGTCTTAGCCTCTTGATTTGGGATGGCAAACACTTCCGGCCACTTATTGAAGTAATCCATGACTACGAGAGTATATCGGTTTCCATTAAAGGTTTCGGGAAACGGCCCAGCGATGTCGATGGCTATTCGTTCGAAAGGTGCTCCGACATTGTATTGTTGCATTTGTCCATGTGGCTTTACTTTTGGACCCTTGGTAGCTGCACATCTTATGCACTTTTTGCACCAATTCTCGACATCTTGTTTAGCGCTTAGCCAATAGAAACGTTCCCTTACCTTTTCCAACGTCTTGTTTATTCCCAAATGGCCTCCTGAGATTCCGTCACGTATTTCATGGAGCACTTGGTTGACTCTGGACCGTGGCACAATTAGCTGCATACGAGATGTTGTCCCATCTGCACTTTCCCATTTTCTCTTCAGCAATCCATCTTGCACAAAAAGCGAGTCCCACTGTGCCCAGTATGCCTTCAGAGTTTGGCTCCGATCTGATATCTGCTGCCAGCTTGGTCTTTCCTCGTGTTCTTTCCAGGCCAATATTGGTTCGATGTCATTGTCTGCCTGTTGGGAGGAACGGATTTCGTCTATACTCCA
Source organism: Volucella bombylans (assembly GCA_949129095.1). Lineage (NCBI taxonomy): Eukaryota > Metazoa > Arthropoda > Insecta > Diptera > Syrphidae > Volucella > Volucella bombylans. The sequence goes on from OX422143.1 coordinate 159,219,497, forward strand.
ACCCTCTATTGGCTCAGTCCTGATCATTTGGATAGTTGCCTGTTCTTTTGCTTCTTTACGATTGCAGTGTTCGCATTTTACTCCGCACGGTCGACGAGAGAGAGCATCAGCATTTGAGTGGAGTGTTACCTTGCGGTGTTGCACTTCAAAGTCGTAGCCCTGCACGATCCATCTTGCAACTTGGCCTTCAGGGTTCTTAAATTGGAGTAGCCATTTCAGAGCTGCGTGGTCTGTCCGGAGAATGAACTTTTGTCCGTAGAGGTACTTATGGAAATGCTTCGTAGCCAGAATTAAAGCCAGAAGCTCGCGCCGGGTTACACAGTAGTTCCGCTCAGGTCTGGAGAGTACTTTGCTGTAATATGCGACCACTTTCTCTTGACCGTCATGAACTTGGGAGATCACAGCTCCGACCCCAACATTGCTAGCGTCTGCGTCCACGATGAACATTTTTCCGGGCGTGGGGTAACCCAAGATGGGGGCTTTGCACAGCTGTCGCTTCAGTTCTTGAAATGCTTTTTCGCATTCTCCAGACCACCTGAACTGTCGGCCTTTTTCTGTAAGTTGATGCAGGCTCTTTGCAATGCCAGCAAAATCCTTTACGAACCTTCTGTAATACGTGGCGAGTCCCAAGAAGCTTCTCAGTTGGTGTTTATCTTTTGGAGAAGGCCAACTTTTCACGGCTTCGATTTTGTCAGGATCCGTTCTTACTCCTTCCGCTGATATAATGTGACCCAGATATTTTACTTCCGGACGAAACAAGGCGCACTTTTCCGGGTTGAGCTTTAAATGAGCACTTCGTAGCCTCTCAAACACTTCTTTTAGATTTTCACGGTGCTCCTCGTACGTCTTACCTATGACGATAACGTCGTCCAAATATACTAGGCAGGTTTTCCAGGTGAGTCCTTGCAATGTTCGTTCCATTAGTCGCTCGAAGGTGGCCGGAGCGTTGCACAGTCCAAACGGCATCACTGCAAACTGCCAAAGACCGCTTCCTGTAGTGAAGGTAGTTTTCTCACGGTCCGTACGATTTATCTCTACCTGCCAGTAACCGCTCTTCAAGTCAAGTGTTGAAAACCATTTCACTCCAGAAAGCATATCCAAAGTGTCATCGATTCTCGGAAGTGGGTAGCTGTCCTTTTTAGTGACATCATTGAGACGTCGGTAGTCTACACAAAATCTCGTGCTGGCATCTTTCTTCTTCACCAGGACCACTGGAGATGCCCACGGACTTTGCGATTCTTGAATCACTCCCTCAGCTTTCATCTTCGACATCATTTCGGCAACTTCTGTTTGCTTTGCCAATGGAAGACGCCTTGCAGGTTGACGGATTGGTCGAGCGTCTCCGGTGTCAATGTGGTGTTGAACAATATGCGTACGTCCATATTCTCCGTCTTGTGTAGCAAATATATCAGCGTACTCACCGATTAGTTTTTCTGCCAGGATTCGCTGATCTTCGTCCAGATTACAGAGGCTGAGAATTTTGTTCTTGATTTTTATGCTCTGAACTGTTGTGACCGGTTTTGCACCCTTTTTTTCCGTTGTGGTCGATATAGCCCCAACAGGTACGCATTTTCCCACTATCTCCCCCTTTTTCACCTTTACGCTGAATGTCTTTGGATTTAGAATCCTTACAGGGACCATGTTGTTCTTTGGCTCCACTAAGGTCTTTCCCACCATGAAGTCTCTTTTCTTTTCTGGCTCCATCAAATAGAATCGGTGGCTACCAGGACCACCTTCCACTTTTGCCCACAAAATTGCTTCTGACGAAGGCTCTAGACTCTGATTGCTGCAGATGACGACATTTGAGACTGTGGTATTGGCGTTTCCGTATATCATTGGTATCTCCATGTTTCCGTATTTCAGGGTTTGTGCCCCCAAGTCGACTACAAGTCCATGTTCTCTCATGAAGTCTGTACCAATGATGCACTCGTCACATATGTCAGCTACCAGAAACGCGTGAGTGAATGTTATTCCGGCCAGTTGGATTCTTATGCGGACTTCACCATATACCTTAATCGTTGCTCCTGTAGCTGTTCGCAAGCTGCAGCTGCTAGTGTTATGCAGCCAAGACTTCTGCACAAGATTCCTCCTGATGATTGAGGCCGTGGCAACGGTGTCTATTGTTGCCATCCATTTTTCTTTTCCACTGACTACTTCTACTAGAAGGCTTTCGCTGCGTCGTTTTGCCAGCGAGACTTGGATGATGGTCCTGGGGCCGTCGACTCCTGCTTCCATCGCCAGAGCGAAGGCAAGTGCTTCAGCAAGGGTTCTTTTCCCGGCCATCCTTACTGCTGACTGTAGCTTCGAATCTGCAATTCCCCTGATAAATGCATCTTTTGCCATTTCGTCGATAATTTCCTGGCCTGCGGTGGGGTATGACAGATGTGCAAGTCTATTCACGCTGCAGTGTTTCTCAATTGGACCTTGTAGACCTCCTGCATGTGGCTGTCTCCAAACCGTTTCTCGATAGCCTGCACTAAAGTCACATAATCTTTATGCTTTTCGATGTCTACTGTTTGCAACAATTCTGCTGCAGGACCGTGCAAGGCCATTGTTAGGGCAAAGCACTTTTCCTCATTGTCCCAGTCGTTTGCACAGGCAGCCATTTCAAACTGCTTCTTATAAGTAGACCATGAGGTCTGACCATCGAATGAGGGAGGCTTCAAATCTTTTCTCCTTGGACCGCTTAAAGAACATTCTCGCAGTTTCTGTTTTCGCACTGTGTCGAGCTCTTTTGCCAGTTGTTCAACTTTGCTGTCCATTTGTTCGAATTTTTCGCCAACATTCGTCTCTATTCTTTCAAATTTGTTATCTATTTCTTCGAACTTTTGGTGTAGAACGTTATTTTGTTCTTCCAGTTTTTGTTCTAGACTATTCTTTTGGTCGTCGAATTTTTGTTCAATGCTGCTCTTCTGTTCGTCCATTTTTTGTTCCAGACTGTTCTGGAGAATGTTCTTCTGTTCTTCCATATTTTTCTTTTTTTCGTCCAGCTTTTGTTCGAGGCTATTCTTCTGTTCTTCCAGATTTTTCTTCTGTTCGTCCATTTTTAACAAGAGGAGTTGCATCATCGCAGACATGTCACTGCCGGTACTTGTCTGTTCATCCTCGTCAACATCAAAGGAATATGCATCAGGATCATGACCCTCGTTGTTCAAAGCCTCCTGAAGTCTGAGCACCAGGTCACTTTTTCCTCCACTGGCGCTGAGGCTTCTCTTGTTCAACTCGGATTTGAGTTGGACGAGGGTCAACTGCAACAGTTTTCGACCCATTCTAGCTTTTTCAAATAGTCAGAAAACATTTTTTTTTTTTTTTACACACAATAAGTCCTATCCCACTTCTGACACCAATGTAAAATGTTTGTGTGGGTACAAATAATAGAACTTATTCTTTTCAATACAAATCCCTTTATTCAGTACAGTTAAAATTCACTATTTAATTCTTTCTCTCAATACAATCCAATTTCTCAACCACTTATACTTTTCTTATCTTTTACTTAAACCATTTAATCACTTCTCCTAATTAACACTTCAAATTACACTTTAGAACTGACTTGCATACCTTGGGGATGCTGGTATTTATACTCGAATGACATACTTCGAGAACAATCCTCGCCATCCAGCGTCCCATACAATTTCCAATTTGCTAGAACATTCGATTCCACTCTCCAGTCGAGACTTTGTTATTCCAGTATCGACATTTTCTGCTAGATGTCGCTGCTCACATTTAAGTGGTTATCACAATATGTTTGGTAGTGGTTCCACTCTTTTGTATACGCCGCTTTAAAAAAACTCCCTGTTTACGGGAGTAAAGTACCTTGATAAATCAAGAATGATATATTTTACAAAGTGAGGCAAAAGTAATGTCATAATGTGAATTATATGATATCGGTCAAATGATCAGCTCCTGAGTTGATGCACATTTGTGCTCGTTTTACGGCATTTTGAATTGTTCCTCGCAAAACAACTGTCTACAAATAGATGATTTCTTTTTCAATGTTAGCTTTCAAGACTTGCAAGATTTGTGGTTTGTTGTGGTAAATGCGAGATTTCAAAAATCCCCAAAGGAAGAGGTCTGGCGCTGTCAGAACTGGCGATCTGGCCGCCCAGTTCAAATTGCCAAAACGAGAGATAACGCGGCCTGGAAATTGGTGATTCAAAATCTCTACCGTTCCCCGAGCTGTGTGAGCAGTTGCTCCGTCCTGCTGGAACCAACAATGCTCGAGATGCAATTCAGTGGTGCTGTCGAAGTCCCCCCCAAAAAAAAAGGGTCAATCAATGAACGGTTTGCACTTTACAAGGGAACATCACTAAAGTTCGGCGCAAAGAACGTCTGATGATGCCAAATTGTGTGCATCGTTGTCTCGTCGATGTTTGTGGATTCTCTTGGACGTACTCGGCCAGTGCAGTGATATTCTCCGTCGAACGAGCAATACGAGGTCGACCACTTCTTGGCACATCTCTTGTTTACCCAGTTTGTATAAGACGCTCAGCCAAACGTTTAATTGTTCGCGCACATGGTGCAGGATGACTTATGTTGTCAACTAATTCTCTATCTGTTACGTATGGCCAAGAAAGTTGCATGCTAATTAATTACCAGGACATACTGAATATGTTTACGTCGTAACGAAGGGAACGTATACTAAGAGAATGGAACTTTGTATTTCTTACAACTAATGAAACAATATCAGTGAAGTAATGTTTGCAACAGTAAACCAAATTTAATGTAAAAGTCGTCGTTTTTAAAACATCACAATTCAGCAATTAAAATACAATATCATATTTGTATTACATAACAGTCTACAAAATAACTAAATATTTTCAATCGAAACAGAGAAGTCAGATAAAGAACTAGTTCATTGTACTTCGTTTTTGTTAATTTTAATAAAATTTCAGTCTTTCGAAGTATAGTAGTCGTAAGTACAAGCCGGACATTCACGAAAGAAATGCTCCGCGTTTGAGCCCTTAACATACCCAACTATCGCTGGAAATAATAATCGTCTCGAACTTGCTTGCAGGTGGAGGTGGTGAAGGATTTAGAAAGGTATTAAACGCAGATTGGCTGTCGATACAGACGGATATACTTCGCAACTTCTACATGTATACCGAAGATCTGATGTCATTGCGTTAGGCGGCATGCCCATAAGATCACATAATAGTCGGTATATTCAGTTCTGCGCACTAAATTTTGAAACGCTTTCTTGTTGGTATGTTCTGCTTCTTAGACATAGGCTGCATTCAAGAAAACAGGCTGAAGCACGCGAGGCATAGCCAAGGAAATTAGATTGATAGGTCTTAAGTTCAAAGTGAGTGATTAGTCATTCATCTGTTCGGTACAAAAACTATTTTTAATGCTTGCAAGCAGGTCGGTATATACACCAGTTCTTGGCCAAGTTTGACATCAATGTTAGGCGATTTGGAGTTATCAAAAGCCTATTTAATAACCACATCATTTAAACTATACAAGGGCATTGCCAGTTTAAAAAACATAAAAATGAGACATCGCATGTTTTTCCCCTGTGCCCTTTACATGTAACCACAATAATACAAGATACCAGCTACAACTGGCTACGGTGAGCTGCAATGGATTGTACTCGTATAAATTAGCTCATTTGCAGTTCAGGTGAAAGGAGCTGGTTGCGAGCCGGTCTTGATCCGGTCCTGAGTTTCGAGCATGAGACTAAGACTGTAATGATACCAGTCTTCTAGTAAATATGTCTTAAGAAACCTCTTTATAAGACTGGTGGTTTCCTTACGTCGACGCCCGGGGAACAGCCGATCTGGCAGGGAGTCGACCTATGTTGACTATGTTGACCAAGTGAAACTATAGTTTGAAACTGAAGAGATGATTTTCATCTTACACTTGCTATATAATATTTAATGGGTTCAGTTATTGTTTTGATGGTGAAATCAAATCATACGAATCTTTACATAGCTTATGACTGCAGCAACTAGATTGTAGAATTGGACATAACTGAGGCAATATTCAGCATAAAAAAGATAAGCTCTAGACCTTTCAGATCTCGCGCCATGAGCAGGTGGGAGACCCACGTAAACATCCAAAGCCACAGATGTGTTTTTTCCAATCCATGCTCCCTGTATGGAAATTACGTGAGGTTTTTTAATGCAAAATGGAAACCCTCTTATTCTGAATATTGTCTCTGTTAGCGGAGTCGCCAAATTGCAATCTTAAAAATAAGATGAACATAAAGGGTATTTTTTCTAGAGGTATACAAAATCAATATGAAATAAAACACTTAAAGCTAATGTTAATGTCTATGATTTAGCTTTCTTTAATAGATAATTGTATGCCATTAGTGTTTAAATATGATATCGGGTTTATGCGCGCCACGGCTAGCTCGAATGAAGCGCAATCGTGAAGTCCTATTTTCGACAACTTTATCGTGCAAATTGGGTCGTATACTAGCAATAACACGGCGAATGTTGACTTCCAAATCGTCCAACGTCTCTGGTTTATCGGCATGGACTAGAGACTTCACATACCCCCAAAAGAAAGTAATCTAAAGGTGTGAGATCGCAGGATCATAGAGGCCAGTTCACAGGTCACGCGAAATTATGCGCTCAGCAAATGTTTCCCGCAATAAATTGATGGTGTCACGCGAGTTACGTATAACCCAGCACCTGACAAGTATGACGAAATTATTGCAACATTGCAAAATCAACTTAATAAATGAAAATTGCAAAATCAATTTAATAAATTAAAAATAATAATATGCTGACTACATGTCTGGATGAACGAAGTTTAACAGAGGGCAAATTGATTCCCAGAATTTATGTATTGAATATTGTTAATCGACCTGAATTGATTAAAATAAAAACAGGTGCCAAGAGTTGTAGTAGTATTCTCCCGGCAAGAGGTCTAAGACGATTTTTTTCTGTTTAAATAAAGTGGTACATTTTTCTTAATAAAAGTAAAAAAGTTTTTTTTAGTTTTACCGCTCAGCAACGATAAAACTCGCGCCGTGTGACATGTTGCACCATCTTGTTGAAACCAAAGTTCTGTTACGTCTATGCCATTCAACTGAGGAACGAAGAAGTCAGAAATCATGTTTCTACAGCGCTCTCCTTTGACGGCAACATGCTGGCCGCCATCGTCCTTAAAGAAATATCGGCCGATGACTCCACCAGCCCATAAAGCAGTGTTGAGTTTTAATGGATATATAGGCATCTCAACAAAGGCTTCTGGGTTTTCTCCACTCCAAATTCGGCAATTTAGCTTGTTTACATACACATTTAACCAAAAATGGGCCTTATGGAGAAGAAAATTTTGTGTTGAAAATGATTCAAGCTGAATCATGTTTTCGGCCCATTCCCCTAACCTACGACGCGTATAAGCGTCACTCGGTTTCAACTCTTGCATAAGCTGGATCTTATAAGCTTTTAAGCCAAGATCTTTTCGTAAAATCTTCCACAAGGTCCAATTGCTGTGCACGATTTCGAATTGATTCATTCGGATTCTCCTCAATACTGCGCTCCACAACGGCAATAACTTCTTCAGTTCGCACTGTTTGTCGTCTTTAGGGATGCGTATGTGTACGTGGTGTGAAAACGATTCATCGTGTTCCTAATAACTTGCTCAGATGGACGATTATGTCGACCGTAAAATGGACGTAACGCACGGTAAAATTAAAAATCGAACCATGGTTTTCAAAATAAGTTTGTAAAATTTGCACGCGTCGTTTTGGCGTTAATCTATTCATCGTAAAATGGCAAAACGTACTAGCCACAAATCAACATCAACTGTAGAAACAGTATTGCCAGTTTAAAAACCAAACCTCTAAAAAAAACAGCCTTTTTAATGCAAAATGTTCTGAGGAGGAATATAGCTGCAATGAACCTGTACGAAGACGCTGCTCGAATTGCTTTAGTAAACATCTCTCTTCTTGAACTCTTTTAAAGCTTCAAACTTGAGAGCGTGGGTTTATAGATATTTATAGATGAGAAGTACTTACGATTTTTTTACAACGCGTAACTGCAAATACAGTGAAATTCTTTATCTAAGGCGGGAATTTCGAACTTCGGTGGCTTGCTATTGCGGTTCCGAGACAGTGAAAAATACCGTGAGAAAATTTTAAGTTAAACGTAGGCAAGCACACGTATGGAAAAAAACTTGCCTACGAAGCGACACTGCATAGAAGAAGAGAGCGCGTTCTAGCGGCTCGTAAGATTTAGGAGCAAAAGAATATCCGCGTAGCTTATAGCAAAAAAACACTCGTTTTCATAAATAACATTAAAAAATACTTTTATATATATTTTTTTACAACAATTAATCCAAAACTAATATGCTTACATTCGTGCATACATATGTTGGAATGTATATGTGCATGTATGATTTATTCATTAAAAATAAAGTCTTAAATTTTTGCGTAAGCATACATTTTTCTATAGGCACATATCTCTCATACATGACGCCAATGTTCCTGTACAACATTTTAAGTTAAAATGATTTTTATAAATCATGGAAACAAAGTAACTTTTCTCTTTTTTTTCAGCTCAATACAAGAATGAGAACGACGCTGAAGTCATCGTATGTGTTTATTGGTGTGTAGATACATCGAGCGTCACCCATATGCAAACATATAATTCAAAGCACAATTTCACATAAAGTAACACCCTGCTTCTTATCAATTACATTTAAAAAAAATGTAGCAACATTGTACATTCTTGGAACTTGAAGAGGGAATACACCTAACATTTTACCTATACATATTGGCAAAGGTGTATGCCCGCGTTCCGAGGCCCGCATCGTCGACTACAAACGCTGGTAAATTATTGTTGATTTAATATGAGTTGTTATCAGCGGTCGGCGGTAAATATAAACCAAATATAGGTAAGTATATATGTACATATGTATGTAAGGATACATACATACATTTATACTGCCGACTTTATCAGAATGGTGACAATAAGGGGATATCTAAAACTTTGTTGTTCTTTTTTTATATCTACATATTGATTCTTTGATAAAAACCTATGCGGTGGCAGGAACTTCACATCCCCAACACATATGAAGTGTTGCGTTCAACATTTTTTTGGCATTTACTTCCATTATTTAGTTTGCTAAGCGGAAAATTCACTATTGCACGACCATTTCGAACGACTAACGACGGCGTCCTAAATCCCCAACATACGACTACATAATTATATGTATGTAGGGTGAGCGCTTTGCCATTGCATACTATCTCTATCGATGTATAAATATTGACTTAAGGATAAAATAAGAGAATATACATATACATAAATGTATAGCTTGGCTTGGTCCTGATTAGCCGTTGTTATTACTTCTAAGAAATATGTTTATGATCACAACTTGGTGTGAAATTGAAAATAGAACACGTTTACATAAATACTTTCCGCTTTAATGAAAACTTACCGACTTGCATGACTGCTCACTGCTGCTGACGTTGACCTCGGAAAGTCTATTTTGCAATTCAGCAATTTGTTTTCGAAGCGTCGCAATCTGTAATATTGAAAAAGTAGTTACGTATTATATAAGACGATAAAATAATAATAATAATAATAATAATATAATTAAATTATTTCTAAAGTGCAAAGTGAGACAGATTTAAAGGCAATAAGTCCAAATTCCGCCAATAAGTCCGAACGAGCGCCTAACATAAGGAAGTACATATATACACCTATGTACATATGTATAGAAGTGTTTCAGTTATCATTTGCTCTTCGTTTATTGCGGCTCTTGAATCTAGTTATATCGGTAAGTATAATAGAAAGTCGAGCCAAAGAACAATCGATAATGTATAGGAAAACTTATAGGAACGAAGAATTTCAGCTTTTTATCCGAACATAATGAGGAAACACGACTGTCAATTTCGTTATGGGACAAAGCAATGAAGTAATTCGCAAGTCTACTTTTATTCAGTAGACTCCGACGTATTTGTAATGACGTGAGGTTACACGCTGTAAAATATTTGTTGTGCTCTCCAACAACTATAATATAAATTAAAGATTTGACGCAACTAGCAATCAAATTTTCTAAAACGGAAACAGTGCACAGCTTAAACAATCTATTTTACATGATTTCAAACACAAAGCTTACTGACTTTTGTCCATCGTTTTCTGAGTGTTACGACTGACAATTACTTAAGTACACCGGCAATTATTTAGTATTAGACGGTGTATAACTTAAATATGTCCTAGAATTCATAAAAAATATGTTTGTACTCACTAAAACTGATTTTATAATTTATCAAAAGCATAGACTTATTTAAGGATCCTTAGTTCAGAGTACGAAGACCAACCAGCAAGCCCGCACATTAAAATGGCTGAAATCATAGAATAGCTTGAATCTATGATTTGAAGATGGTATAATTTTTGCAAATGGCGTCGTACGTCAAACATATTTGACATTTATGAACTAGACAGCTGAGTATACAAACAGACAAGCAATGGAGCGCTATATTCCGCAAGAACGTGGAATAATTATGTCGATGTTTTTGACACGATTGTTTGTCGAAAATCATCGTGAGCGACGAGCCGCATTTCCACTTAAGCGGTTATGTCAATAAGCAAAATCTTCTATGTCACTGAAAATCATCGTGATGCACGAAGAGCCATTACATCCACTCAAAACCACTCTGTGGTGCGACTTTCAAGCGGGAGGAGTGATTGGGTCGTATTTTTTTGAGGACGCCATCGGCAATACTGTCACTGTTACTGGCGAACGCTACAGGGCCATGATAAACGACTTCTTACTGCCGGAATTGGATGAGCGGGGCTTGGTGAACATGTGGTTTCAACAAACGGTGCAACCGTACACACAGCACGAGCCACAATGGATATTGTGAAGGAAGCGTTTGCTGGTCGCGTAATCTCTCGGTTTGGCGATTTGGCATAGACAGCAAGATCACCCGATTTAACCATCCCAGACTTCTTTCTTTGAGGCTACTTAAAGTCTCGGGTTTATGCCAACAAGCCTCAGACAATCGCAGTCCTTAAGGAGAATATTCGACAGGAATGCGAACAGTTATCACCGGAAATCTTGCGGAAGGTCATGAAAAATGCGATAAAACGGGCACAAATATGTATTAACACTGGCGGCAGCCACTTGGCGGATATCATCTTTTCCACTTAACAGAAACAATTGTAGATAAAGATTTCAATCACTCAAAATCATTTTGTTTTATTTAGTAAAAAAGTAATTCAAAACCAAAATTGGATGATTAATTTTGCGCAACCTTGTACATATGGACGAAGGCTTTAATGAAACGAAAATACGACGTTACTTTTTAGAATTAACGAATAGGGAACATGTCAGTGGTATAACTTTGGATGTAAATATAAACTATCACACACAAAACCAACTGCAGGTGCTATTCAATCGAATATATATCAGCCCACAAATATAAGAAAGCGTACGTTGTACGTTTGCAGAGCGAGCAGATTGAAGATAGGATAATTATTCATATTCAGACAAATACGAAAGCAGATATTTCGCTAAGTGCGAACGAACTAATTTTGATAAAAAAATACTGGTTTTTAATTAATAATTATAATTTTTTTACTGAGTCATAAAATATACAGTACAGGGTATGTATGTAATAGCACATCAGGTAAATGACCTCCACAGCTTTGCTGGCACATGCATATGTACGCACTGTTTTGTCGAAATTATCCATAACAGTTTTCCATAATTGTGGCTGAATTTCGTTAATACAGTGTTTAATTTGCTCCATCAAAGTGTTGGTGGTCGTGGGCTTGTTGGTATAAACCTTAGACTTAGGCTTAAAAAAATCACGTATAAAAATGTACAACGGCAACTCTGACCACAAAAACGGGAAATTACATGCAGTAATTGAATTGTTTCTATGGCTGTATGGCATGTGACAGCGCCTTGTTGAAACCACATGTCGTCCATATACATACCATATCTCGCACGTTAGGCACAAAAAAAAACTGGTTTCGATAGCGAAACACTTTTCCGCACAAATGGTACAAAATTCAAGTCTTGCGTAGATTTTTGAACACCCTTTACACATACATAATTTGATGCAATGGGTTGGTCTACAATTAAGACTAGATATGTATATTAAACATAAAAGAAAAACACAAACAAAATTTCAGTCTACCGACATGAAATAAAATATCATCATAATAAAGGTTTTAATCTGGAGTTCGAAAATAATCCTTCAATAGAGATAACTGACTCTAGAAGACCGGTGCTATGTCGATTTGCATTCTTTAAGTTCTTTAAATTTGTATTATATATTGTAGTACCGCCCATTTTACTAAAAGCATAAAAGAGTAAGTTTTATCATAACATTTCATAACTTCGAATAAATAAACAATAGTACTTTCGACAGTCAGCAAATAGATTAAATCTTCCTTTTAATACAATTTACGTAGATACCAGAAGGCTTGGTGTAAGCAATTGCAAGCGCCGTGCACAGGTTAAAAATTTACATTGCTCAATATGGAAACCTACCAGTGAAGTAGGTACTAAACGTTACTCTTTAGGGGTTTATATTTTTATTTTGCGGCAAATGTTTTTTTTTTCCTTATAAATACATATGAATAAAATGCAAAAACATGTTAACTTTTACTATATTGTCATTCAGTTAAACGAAACTTTCGCTGTATTTTCAATTAGTTATTAAAACATTTTTTTCTGAACCTTTTAGAAATGCGTCTTTATCGGAACGTGGTTTAGCATTTGAAAAAATTTTATTCTACCAGGCACATTGCAACATTGCATTCAGAGTTTCTGTAATTTCTTAATGAATTCCAAATACCTTTTCTGCTGACAATGCTGAAGGCACGTTCAAAATCAGTAAATGTTCGGAATGCGAGAAATACAAAGTAAGTTGTAAATGTCTGGATTTTAAGAATTATTCTGTAAAGTATATCCATATCAATTTTAACATTGTGTGACGTCCTTATTCTCAGATAGTCGCAATCACACCTCCATTTCATTAAGTCGTGATAATGTCAGATACCCACAACTATATATGTACATATATTGCGTAAAAAATACAATAAAAAAAACATGAAAAGCGACAGCACTGACATGATTATTGGATTGGATACTACTTTCAATGAAAGCAGATGGCAACCTCATAATAAGACTTTCCAGCAAATTCATAGGACTAGATACATATGCTGAGGTTTTGTTCTACTAGCAGAACCCAAACGTTTTTCTAACCCAGAACAAAAGAAACAACTCTTTGGAAAAATATTAGTCATTATCATTGCATCGCATCAACCAATTAGTCGGTCCTTTTGGTTTAAGTATCAGACTAGGATGTCTTCAACCATTTAAGATATTCATGCTGTGACAGATTAATTACGAACAACAAAAATATACATGTTATTTAATGTATTGTAAGACTGTAAAAATATTTACTACACAGTTGTTTATCAATTGTTTTTGTTCTTGGGAGTTACAATACGACTGTAGACCAAAGCTCCAGTATAATCAAGTCCGTGTATGTATTGCTTTCAATTAAATTGAGTATACAAATTGATAAATACATAATAAGTTCATAGATCACCTCCTCAACGAATTCAGTTAATTTAGATACACAGCCACGCTCAAGCGGTATATTTGAAAAAGTAATAAAAATTACTGGTACAGAGGTATGCAAATATATTAAATGCATTACACTACATTTCTGACGTGGATATCATAGGCTTTCTATAAACAAATTTAAATCAGAAGATCTTAATTTCTTTTGCTAGAAAGAAAAAACACAACTATTGTTTCTCAAATATCTAGGAGTTTTTGCAGATAGAAATCTAGACTGGAACTCACACATTAACAATAAAATAAGCAGAGCAAATAATGTCTTATGAATATGGGGTTTGCAGCAAAAAATCATATTTTGGTTATATACCGTGATACTCGTAGTTACGCCTATAATCACTTACAATTTTTAAATCAAAACGTCTTCAAAGATCAATAATATCAATATCACAAGAGCCATGTTAATTGATGGTTGATTAACCGCAGCTGTGGGAGCACTAATCAGACTCACTTCGCTGCAATTTTCTATAAACAAAAATATAACACTACGCAATCATTAAGACTCATTCAGTTAGTAAATAACCTCACCAGTAAACAATCAAATCACTTGACAATTTTCTCGAAACTTGCCGAACGAGAAATGATCAACATCGTGTACATCATGTCGCATACACTCTACTTTGGTGGAAAATTTAACAAAGATCTTAAATTGTGTAGACTGGGAAGTTGAGAACCCTCTGTTAAAAGTTGAATGTAAGCATATGATATGATATGGACCAAAAATGGATTCTGGTATTGGTGCTAGTATATTCGGTTCAAATCACAAGGTCTCAAAGTGATGACACTAACTACCTTTCAGGCAGAATTATTTGCTATATATATGTATATGCGCCAATACCAACCTCAAGGCTTTATGTATGGCTTGGTGCCACCATCAACATACTCACTGAGATGTAGGCAATATTTAAGAGAATGGGTTCTCAAAAACCGAAGCGGAATTTAATATCATTCAAAACCTAGCCAAAGTCAGATGTACGACTTCACAGAGACATTGAAGGTTGCAAAGTGGCTGATGAATTAGCCAGAAAGAGCACGCCGAATGTTACATATCCGGCAAACCCTTACCGGTATGCATATGTCTAAGCGCAGCAGCCTACTAAACAGGTTGGAAAAATGGCAACATCAAACATACTGGAATAACGTTCGAGGAATCAGGTAGTTAATATAATTATCCATCAATAAAATTCTTCAAAAATATCATTAACTACAACACGAATAATATCAGAAAAAATTTCTGGCTTTCTTTTCGCACTGTCTCCCGAAAGCACACTGACGACTCTGTTTAGATTTAAATTTAAAAACTGTTTGTTAACACAAAATATAGACGAAGACATAGTGACTGGTTTGATGGATTCTCGCTGATACTGACCTAGCTAAAAACCACTTTTAACAATTGGGTCTTCGACATCAAAATATGATGAATAAAAATCCAGCGATTGGATATTTAAGGCCAATATCCACTATGGACGAAATTTGAACTGCTTAAATTTATATTGGTATTACTCTTATAATAGAAATTGAAGGTAATAGGTATGTTAAGTGGGGAGTCTGTGTTATTATTTCATTAAAAATTAATTAAAGACAAAGGTTTAAAATCTTAAAGTTGGAACGTTAAAGTAGAGATAGCACTGCAAATTAGGTCCTAGAAGGATTCCCTTTTTATGAAAACCATTAATTGAGGGATTGCTTATAGATCAAATTCATTTTACTAATGATTAGAAAGCTCTAAGATAAAATTTCATATTCATTAAATTGACAGGGTATAATATCCCCAATTTTCATCAGCACCTTAGACAAGCCTGACGAAAGAGAGAATTTTTCAAAACAATTTGCAGATTTAATGCTTTTTCTATGTGAATATCATATATGTATGATTCCTTTGATTCAGTTATGAGATGCAAAAAAGGCGACAGCATTTCCACTCGGGGCCCTCGACGGTCATTGTAAATCATTTTATAATCAGGTAAACAGAAACATGATTCTATTTTCAGGTTTCTTATGTCGATTTGTCCACGGAAAACCTATTATTAAAGTGAGAACATTTTTACAGAACCTGACAATTGTATTATGGGTAACGTGAACTAAGCTTGAACAACGCTTGATGGAGCAAAGATATTTTGTGCAATTAATTTTGCAGATTTCTAATGGAGGAAGTATTGACTTAGAAAACATCTTGTCAGTTTTCTTTTGTGGATTTTGCGTGGATAATTTTTAGCCGAAAGAAAATATTGTGTTCTCTTGATTTACTTACTATCCCATATGAATTAAATACTCTTTTAAGAACAGAAAAACTTTTGGAATACCGTAAATTGGAAGTTATTTTTAACCGTTGAAAGGTCAATAATAATTCAATCGAACTTTAGTAGAATATGTTTTGGTATCTCGTTTATTATGAGAGTTTTAAGGGATTTATTTTGCTGCTAGTTAATTAAATGGCAAGGTAACATAAAGTTGACAAAATTCTACCAGCAGCTATGATCATTGGGTCAACAGTATATTTTATGATCTCGTATGACCCCGAAGTACTTGTGTGTGAGACATTTCTGTTATTTACGGATTTTGCCATTTTTTTCCGTTTTGATGTCCCAATTAACGTAGACTTGACTTACGAATACCCCATACAATTCTTTTCTTGTTTAATAGAACTAAACTCTAAATACTGTTTCAAATCTAAACTATAAAATTATCTACTAGCCTGCAGTACTTCTAAATGTTTAACCCCAAACTATAAATATAAGTTAACGTACACTAGTACATACGTGACTGTTAAAAAAGAGGTACATAATATGTAGCTTTGAATGCTAAGATAATGTAATATTTCAGACCGGTGAGAGTGGTTCAGCCGTAGGTCATAGGGCCGTAAAACCGATGTGGCAAATATGATGTTATTTTACCGTTAGAGGAAACATAAAAAACCCTTCTCTTCACAGGTATAAAAAACATTGCAATTACAAACACGGAACAGTTAATTTTGTGCACCGGAAGTGGTAACATCTGATTAGTGTTCATTAGTTTATTTGTCATATAATTGTGCAATGGATATTTAAATTGAAGGTATGTACGATATTTTTAAAGTAATTATGTTTTCCTTAATAATGCGACTGTTCATAACTAGCTCCGTCAAGACACACCTTCCACCTTTTTTGTTTTTAACCATTTTCCATATTCAACTAAGCTTTTACTCATGAAGGCCCGAATCGCCATAAATGAGTCATATATCAATATAATCTCTTATTTTCCTAGTTTTAATACCCGCAAAGTCTGGGTGCTCCTAGGTGCTCTGAGGGTTGTTACAGGTCATTGACGGGACTAGGTCCAGTACTAGAAAATTTTTTTTTAATTTTTTGTGTTTTTCTTTTGCATTACGTGTTCTTTTACCCGAATGCTCGTTTTAAATACGTGGATAGTTTCAAAAAATAAGCAGAAAGGTTTCGGGAGTTGTTTGGATCCCTAGCGAATTCTTTACCGGATGCTGAAAATATCAAGACTTATTGCTTGAGAAATCTCCTTTTGAATCTCTGTAAACGGTTTACCGCATACTGTACGCAATTTAGGAGATCAAAAGCTAAGCTAGTGGCCAAATACGAAAGCTGGTTAAATGAGATCGAAGTTTGCATACTTAAAGTATCTGTTGGAGAAGTATGTGGAAACTACAACGACGAGCAAAGGAATCTCTTCAATCTACAAGTTGAACGCGATACAGGAAGGAGTTTGGAGACTGCAGCAAGAGGTTCAAACGTCGCAGATTAGTAGTTTTATCACAGATGGACGATTCCGCTGTAACTACTTTACTTAGCAGTTCAAATCAATCAGAAAGTTCTTTGGAATTTAGCACGGATGAAATTGTTTCATTTATTAATGAAGCTAAGCTTACTAAAAACTAATATTTATTATTAAGAGAAGTGATTCATTCTAAAATACCAAATGTTTTTCCGTCCTATCATAAAGTGCTAGAAGCCAAAAAACACTGCTATCCAACTGATATTCGTGTGACAGAATCTTCGGCTGAAATCAATTTGCAAACATTGTTAGACCATACATCAAGTCGCATTGTTGAATCTCAAAAAGCTGTGTTTGAAAGTCTTCATGAACCTAAGGATGACTTAGTTTAAATTGGTAAATGGGGTTTTGATGGCAGCACAGGCCATAGTGAATATAAGCAGAAATTTTCAGATTCAACTATCGAAGATTCGAGTTTATTTGTCACATCTTATGTACCTCTTCAACTTGTTTATAAACCAAATACCTGTGATGAATCAATCATTTGGAAAAACCCACGCCCTTCCTCTACTAGGTGGTGCAGGCCAATTCGTTTTCAATTTACAAAAGAAACAAAGGAAGTCACCTTGCAAGAAGTTTATTTCAAAAGCCAAATTAACCAGTTAGTCCTTACTTCCTGTGCTTATTAATGGCCACGAAATTAAAATCACCCATTCCTTACAATTGACGATGGTAGATGGTAAAGTTTGTTCTGCACTTAGCGACTTATCTACGAGTAGGTGTTACATTTGTGGTGCAACACCAAAAGAGATGAACGATTTAAATATATGCTTAAAAGAGGTCCGTGATACTAGTAAATTTGAGTTTGGCTTATCTGCTCTGGATTCATACATTCGATTTTTCGAGTATTTTATTCACGTTTCTTATCGAATTAATATTAAAAAGTGGCAAGCGCGTTCTGCAGAAGATAAAGCTAATCTTGCTCAGAGAAAAGAGCTAGTTCAACGGTAGTTTAGGGAAAAATTAAGTTTAATTGTAGGCAAACCTCGAAGTGGAGGAAGTGGCACATCCAATGATGGAAATATAGCACGTACATTTTTCCATAACTCTGATATTTCATCTGAAATAACAAAACATCTTATTGACAGATGTAGTCACCTTCTGATAAAATAAAATCAGAAAAATTTAAGAGTTATGCTTTTGATACTGCCAAGATGCTTGTGGAGGAATACCCTTGGTATAACTTACCTTCATCAATACATAAAGCAAAATATGCGTTATTGGTCGGGTGAAAATCCACATGTGCTTCATGAATCACCACTTTATCCACAAAAAATAACTGTTTGGTGCGGTTTGCATGCCGGCGGCGTTATTGGGATATATTTTTTCGTCGATGATAACGATCGTCACGTTACTGTGAATGGTCAGCGTTATCGCGCCATGATCACCGATTATTTTTGGCCCGAATTGGAAGATATGGACTTGGACAACATGTGGTTTCAACAAGATGGTGCTACAAGCCACACAGCACACGCTACAATCGATTTATTGAAGAGTAAGTATGGTGAGCGTGTTGGTTTATGCCAACACGCCGACGACGTTGGAAGAGTTCAGAGCGGCCGAAATGTGTGGCCGAGTCGTTGAAAATTGGGTCCAACGAATCGACCGCTGCAAACGTCATATGAACGAAGTCGAGTTCCATTCATAAATGTTTTCATTGTACTTCAAGCCGATAATAAATTTTTTGAAATATCTCAAATTTTTTGCGTTTTATTTAAAAAAAAAAAGTTGTCAATCCTTATTGGAAAACCCGATAAAAGAAGTGTTGGATTTATTAAGTTTTTGAGCTGTATTGTAACTTTATTATATTATATTACTTGACATTTTTAATACTATGTAAATAGCACTTGTTTCATGTAAAATACTACGTTTTGATAAGATAAACAAAACTAATTTAATTGTTATTATAACCCGATTTTTTTGTGAGATAATGTTTTTCATATATGATGAATATTTTATGCATGAATATACTGTTAAAAAAATAGCTTTTTTGTCTTGTTCTAACCCTCTGGTAATCATAACAACCATTTTCCAGGCCAAAATGATATGATTTCATTGTAAATCTGCCCAAAAAACCCTATGCCCGCCCTTCTTTTGAACCTGAACCACTGTGCGGTGTATAAATGTGTTCAATGCCCCTACACGTATACCTCAGTATATCGAAATTTGTTTCAAGCTTACGACGCATTTATTAGATGTGTTCAAAAAATTAATATAGATATATACACTATTAAACACATGAATATGACCTTGATATTATTCTCATCAGTCTTTGAATTAAAATAAAAACGATTAAACAGAATCAAATTATAATGAGTACATCTTCTATTGGTTCCTATTACACTAGCCGAAAGGTGAAAAGCCCATTCAATCAGGTGGATTTATGCAACCAGAAAAGATTTCATTCATTATCAATAACTATGTATGTATGTTACCTGTGCTATTATAAACAACAACAAATAGGAAAGATATAGGCGTTCAAGTTGGTCTACTATGCTGATTGCAAATCAAAATGGAATCTTAAGTTATGTTCAAATGGAAATACAATACGTACCTCAAGATCCCTCTCGGAGCATATCTTTGCCAATGCTTCGCATTGCGTCTGAGCTTGCTCCAATGCCTCAATAGTGCTTATAGCCTCATCCTCTCTGTTAGCATCGGACAATACTTCTTGGGCCAAATTCGATAATTGCCCTTTAATGGTGTTTATACCACTATTAAACCATGCCATGTTTTGATATTAACTTTAGACAAGTTTCATTGGTAGAATGATTGGAGAAAACACAAATTTACAAAATGAAAACATGAAAATTAAACAACAAATTGTCGTGACGTTATATACAGACAAGTTGGCAAAAATATTGTGGATATTTTCGTTTTTTGTATTCTCAATCAGCTGACTGTCAAATGTGGAAAAGTTTGTTGACAGTTCAGTCGAGAAGTGGTGAATTCACTTGATGGTGGAGTTGTTCGTTTAAGGTGTTTGTATAATGTTTTTGCCTACTATGAAATAATGTGTAACATGAAGCTGTTTCATTTTACATCGATAGTTTTGTTTTGGTTGGGATTTTTGTTCAGTTACTTTAAGAGAAAGTCAAATTTGTGTAATGGTTCCAGGGCTCAAGTTACAAAAAAACTTTAATTGGTACCTTTTTCTAAAACTGGAAAATATTTCTAATCTGCTGATTTTCAATAGAAATAAGATCCGCCCTTCCTGACCGTCATTCATGTGTCATTCCGTCCATTTGCTACATTTTAAAGTAGGGATTGCTAAAAGAGTAATTATAATACAGAACCAATTGGTCACTTCGGTATCATGGTGCTATTGTACAATGATAGAAACCAGGGATTTTTAGCACGAAGAAAGCAAATACCATAACGCGATGATTTTCAGGCTGTCGTGTTAAGTCTCTTTATGCACAGTAAAAAAAAATTAACTTAACTTAAAAAAAAGTTAACTAGCTGATTAAAGTTTTGCTATGATAACATCAAGGAGTAGCGCCAACAGAGTCGGAAGACGTTATGAAGTTTCTGGAATATAACACCTAGGACCTATTTAGAAAGCATGATTGACAAAGCAGGGAGCTGTAAGAGTATCCCAAACAGAGCTGAAAGGGACTCTAAAGCTTCTGAAATATAACTATGATAGGTAGAAAGGCTTATCGATAGGGCAGGGAGGATTTACCCAAAAAATTCGTAAAAGAAACACAAGCAGTTGCCTATGTCAATGACAGTCTCGAGTACACTATTTTGTAGTAAAATAAATCCTAAAAGTTTTGTAAAAAGCCCAAACTTGCAAAAGATGCCATCAGCAATTTAAAGATACTGAAATGCAGGTAGTCATTAATAAAAATAGCCTAAGTTGCTGCTAAATCTAAAAATTTCTGGATATATAAATCTGCAAAAACCTGATACGGAACTTGAAAATGCTATTAAAAGACTCCGGTATTAAAAAATGGCCAGATCCACCTACTGAGATTCGAAATACTTACTCTCTCACTATTGACGTGTATGTGGCGTGTGAGCTAGTCAACCAGGAAACGAAAAAATTACCTGCTTATCAGCCAAAGAGAAAGTCACTATGGAATTTCATAAAGGATAGGAGCATAAAAATCAATGTCCAAACGTTCGTCAGACTGCTAGCCAATATATATTACGACAATCGTCGCCACCAAAGGGAAAATATGGCGCCATCTGCTTATGAGTTGGTCCGCGTACTGACAAAGCAGATGATATGTATTTATATCTCTTCTATTTTTTTGACTCGAGGCCAAAACAGTAAATTAAAAACTTTGTGTATTAGAACCAGTTGTTAACTCCTTCTTCTAGCGAAGAAGAATGTGTTTAAAAAAGATTTGCACATGCAACGATATGCGAAACTACATTCAAAAAAAAAAAAGTTAACTAGCTGATTAAAGTTTTGCTATGATAACATCAAGGAGTAGCGCCAACAGAGTCGGAAGACGTTATGAAGTTTCTGGAATATAACACCTAGGACCTATTTAGAAAGCATGATTGACAAAGCAGGGAGCTGTAAGAGTATCCCAAACAGAGCTGAAAGGGCCTCTAAAGCTTCTGAAATATAACTATGATAGGTAGAAAGGCTTATCGATAGGGCAGGGAGGTTTTACCCAAAAAATTCGTAAAAGAAACACAAGCAGTTGCCTATGTCAATGACAGTCTCGAGTACACTATTTTGTAGTAAAACAAATCCTAAAAGTTTTGTAAAAAGCCCAAACTTGCAAAAGATGCCATCAGCAATTTAAAGATACTGAAATGCAGGTAGTCATTAATAAAAATAGCCTAAGTTGCTGCTAAATCTAAAAATTTCTGGATATATAAATCTGCAAAAACCTGATACGGAACTTGAAAATGCTATTAAAAGACTCCGGTATTAAAAAATGGCCAGATCCACCTACTGAGATTCGAAATACTTACTCTCTCACTATTGACGTGTATGTGGCGTGTGAGCTAGTCAACCAGGAAACGAAAAAATTACCTGCTTATCAGCCAAAGAGAAAGTCACTATGGAATTTCATAAAGGATAGGAGCATAAAAATCAATGTCCAAACGTTCGTCAGACTGCTAGCCAATATATATTACGACAATCGTCGCCACCAAAGGGAAAATATGGCGCCATCTGCTTATGAGTTGGTCCGCGTACTGACAAAGCAGATGATATGTATTTATATCTCTTCTATTTTTTTGACTCGAGGCCAAAACAGTAAATTAAAAACTTTGTGTATTAGAACCAGTTGTTAACTCCTTCTTCTAGCGAAGAAGAATGTGTTTAAAAAAGATTTGCACATGCAACGATATGCGAAACTACATTCAAAAAACTATGCAGTATGGGATACCCTTAAAAAGAAGAGAGATTGACACATTATTTTTTATTTTAAAAAGAACTTAACACTGAAGTGGGTATGACTACACTTATGATGGCAAAGCATGTGTTAAGTTTTTCGGAAAATGAGACAGAAAGAGAAAGAAAGTTATTTGGGCTCAGTGGCTATCTATTTCGCTCCATGGGTGGAATCCAACATTTAATAGGAAGACTAAATTATTAGTGTAAATTGACTTGATGCTTATTTAGGCAACCATTCATCTCACTAGATTTTAATTAAAAATAGAGCTCTTTAATGGCTGGATGGAGCTGTCTGCTAGTATCAAATAAATTTTCATAAATTAATGTCAGCGTAAAGTTGTCAATTGAACTGAACATCAAATGTCAATAAATGACAAAATTAGAAGCTGTACAAGAGGGGTTTTAGGACTGAATTTTGGAGATGAAAACAGCGACTGTAAGCAGCGCAACCAATGCAGCCTGGAGACTCGTGTCTATCTATTTCATTGAAAATTTATTCTTCAAGAGTTGTAGATGAATTGAATAATTTTCTAGTGTTACCTACGAATTGGAGAGCGTAAGTGACTTGGAAATTCAAATTTTCGCTGCAGTAGAGAGTGTGGCAAGAAAAAACATTATAGTAAATCGCACTGAAAATGGAAGCCAATAAAGGATTAAGATGGTGGTGAGGAGGTTACATATGATCTGAGCTCTAAATAATATCCACTGGTGTGTTTAGACTAATGAAACCGATTGCGGATTTACCAAACATATAAAAGCTCTATTTTATTATCACCCATGATCAATATAGATTATTGGTTTGCATGCATTAAAACGACAACACAGGATCTTGCTTTTGATCCGGGCCAATTTTAGTGATCCAAAAATTAGCTTGTGCTGTTTCTCACTAAGCTAAAAATTCATTCGTAAAAGTTGTCAGACGGGTCAGGCGTCCATGTTGCCACATTAAAATATGAAATATTATTTGGAAATATTTTTTATGTTCGAATGCTGATATGTATATAGTTAGCGATATAACCGTAAAATGAAAGCCACAAAATATTATTTTCATTTGATACCTGTTAATAAATACAATATTTCGCTTCTTTAAAAAAACAAGAGTGTTCCTACATGAACACGAAAATTTGCCGGATTTTGTAAAAAAAAAACAGCATGCGTGTACGTAGAAACGGCGACTGATTCCCATATACTTATAAAATAAATAGTTGTCCTTTAAATACACTTATCTTATGTACACACAGACATAACGTAATTGTAATGTGTCCTAATTTAATTGCGTTTTCGTTTGGACAGGCAGAAGGCTTTTTTGTGTACTCCGATTTTGATTCGAATGTACTTATTGAGACTTTTATTTTTTAAATATATTTGAACACTCATGGCGTTTTCGTTTAGGCTTTATTCGGGCTCCGGAGCTAAACATGACATAAAACCATTTCCCCTCATTTTTACAGAAACAAAATTTTGCTTCTCGTTTTCATTTCATAATCAAAATTTCACTCCTGGATTTTATGTCAAAATGAACTAACACATATACATATTGTATGCCAAACTAGATTTCTGTTTTCGTGCAGTCGGCTGTGTTTGGCCAATTTATTATTTTGAGTGTTCAAATTGATTCGCATGTAAATATATTTAAAAAATAAAAGTCCGAAGAAATTTTAGTGTTCCATTGAAATCAAAATCGGAATATAAAAAAAAAATCCTTCTGATTGCCCAAACGAAAGCGCCATTAAAATAATAAATTGGCCAAACACAACCGATTGCACGAAAACAGAAATCTAATTTGGCACACAATACTATTTAGCGTTTATACATATTAGGTGTTAGTACATTTTGACATAACATCCAGGGGAGAAATTTTGATTCTGAAATGAAAACTAGAATTCAGAAATTGTTTCTGAAAAAATGTGGTGAAAAAGCTTTATGTCACTTTTGTGCTCCGAAGCACAAAAAAAGCCCGAAAGAAAATGCCACAAGTATAAATAAGATAAAATAAAATAAATTTTGTAGAAGAACCCCTAGTGTACAAATGCGAACAGAGTATCAAATTTTCGTTTTTAAAAAAAATATTCGGTTGCATGGCAACTTCGAGCTAATAAAATAAAATAAAATAAACTCGGCTGTGCAATTGCAATGGAGAAGAAAATATGTCAAAATATTACCAAATAAAAAACATTTCGCTGATCTAGACTGTTTTATTTAACTCGTGTGACCTATATGGTTGTATCACGAGTAATAATAAAACACGTCTAATTTTATATAGTAAAATACGCTAATGATACCGAAATACGAACCAAAACATTAGCGAGGATGTGATTTCGAAGAAAAAAAAAATCAATGTATATAAAGGGTCCGCCATCTAACGTTTTTTTTTTTCAACTAGTGCTTATTTCGTGAATGGTAACACTTAGCTCATGTCTGATTTGACAGATAATTAGTCCTGTCCTTCCGGTTAATAATGGAAAATAATTTCATTCAAATGGCTGCCTCGGCCATAGACTAACTATAGTTAAGTATGAACTACATTCGGCAAAAAAGTCAAAAAGTGAAAAAGTGAAAGCTCACACACATACGCATCTGCCTCCTGGTAGTAAAAAACTGACCCAAAAAGCTATTTTTTTACATTTGAAAGCTTTTAGAAATCATAAACAAAAAGAATTTTATTTGCTTTGATGTGACGTGCAATGACAACAAAACTTTGAAAATCTGACAAAAATTAGGGTCGTTTGTTTAAAATCTGCGTGAATCACAGCCCTCTCAATATGAAATCAGGAACTAATACATTTTTTTTTTGTGAATGTATTAGTTTATTCTGAGCTTTCAAAAAGTAAAATACTTGAAAGTTAAGGGGTACTCCAACTTTCAAGTAAATTACTTTTTGAAAAGTTGAGAGAAAACTACAGATTTGTAATTGTGCAAAAAGAGACAAAACATTTTCGTGCACACACTTTACTTTTTGCCGAATGTAGTTCAGCCTTTAGTCTATGGCCTCGGCTGGCCATGCAGTACCCTACACGATCGGTCCAATTTTTAAGCACATCATCGATTGTGTGCAGCTGTATTTCACCAATGGCATCACGAATATTGTCCTTTAAAGCGTCAATTGTCTCTGGCTTGTCGGCGTAACACTTATCTTTTACGGCACCCCACAAATAATAGTCCAACGGTGTCAAATCGCAGCTCCGAGGTGGCCAAACGACATCAGCTCTGCGGCTGATAATGCGATCTTCAAAAACAGGGCGCAAAACATCGAGTGTAGCTTCGGCTGTGAGGCACGTAGCGCCATCCTGTTGAAACCAAATGTTGCCAATATCCTCCTCTTCAATTTTTGTGAACAAAAATTCGTTCAACATGGCCCGATAACGATCGCCATTGACTGTAACGGCCACTCCTTGCTCATTTTCGAAGAAAAATGGCCCAATTATGCCTCTGGACCAAAATCCGCACCAAACAATGACTCGTTTTGGGTGTATCGGCTTTTCAATGTATGCGTGCGGGTTTTCTGTGCCCCAAATGCGACAATTTTGCTTGTTTACATACCCGCCAAGATCAAAATGAGCTTCATCTGAAAAGATGATTTTTTTTGGCAAAATCGGCATCTTCTCTAAGTCGATCGCAGGCCCACTTAGCGAAGCGTAGTTCGAGCGTATACACAACCATATTCGTTCAGCGGAAGGATAAAACTAATTATCTGTCAAATCAGACATGAGCTAAGTGTTACCATTCACGAAATAAGCACTAGTTGAAAAAAAAAAAACGTTAGATAGCGGACCCTTTATATACATACTTGTATATTGATATACTCGTATGAAGCAGTGAATCATTATTCAGCTCAGCAAAATGGGGGATTTGATAATCGTATATTGATAGAACAACTTTTCGTTTTTTTCATGGATTATAAATACACTGTGTAAGCCAGTCAAAATTTATTGTTCAGGATAGACATATGTTAAGGATTGGTATGCAGAACTCAAGCTATGGGGACGAACGATACGCTTAGAAAAACCGTTAAGAACAACAAAGCTTCAAATTTGGTTCTCATGTGCTAGCAGGTCTGTTTATGATACAATTACGGCCATCAGCGGCATTCCCCGCGCAACGTAAACGAAACTTAGCTTCGGAATACTGTAGGCAATGAAATCTGAGAATGAATTTACTTTGTCCAAAATCTTGAAATCGAGAAGCAAGGTGCACGCTCTACCAAATATTGGTCGTCAGTCCTACTAAAGAACACTGAATAATAATTAACACAAAAGCACATCAGATTCTTTATTCGGCAAACTTTTCGTTTGGAGAAGCCAGCAAATACGAGTTATAATTTTTTTTTTAAGAACTTAAAACAAGAACTACACTTATGATGCAAAAGTATGTTAAGTTAAGCTTTTCGTAAAATGGAACAGAAAGAGAACGAAAGATGTTTGGGATCAGCGGCTATTTCGCTCCATCCAACATTTAATGGGGTGACCAAATTATTAGTGCATATTGACTTGAAGTTGCATTTAGACAACCATTCAAATTGCGAGATTTTAGTTGCCTGAAATCTTTCGGTCACGGCTGAGAACCCCGAACAGTTCGATTAGGAAGCCAATACACTACCATTTTAGCCATGGCCACGTGCAACCTAGTTTAAAATCTAACTCATTTCGACTAAATTGTGTAGGTTCGAATGGATGTACATCAAATCTCAGCCTATAGACGATAATTCCTCCACTTTAAGCAGGTAAGACATGTTGAGTTTCCAGATACTAGACCGCTTTGTTTGGATAATTAGAAGCAGCGTGCCTGGCATTGAAGAAATTGGAAGGCAATTGTGTGTCTGGCAGACTTTGCACCGGACAGGAGCTAATTAAGCAAGGAGGGCCTGGAATATTATAAACCCGTAGATTGTTAAGACGGAATCCTGACACAACAGTATCTAGAATAAATCGGTTTACCAAGGCATAAGTGAGGAAACATCAGGCTTTACACTACGATGGCGGATGTTTGAATCGGCCATACACTACATATATGTCATGTGCAATGTAGCAAAATGCAATTACCCCCCTCAGCCATGTTAATCTTTAGGTTTTGTATATCAGGTAATGTAATGGTATGATTCAACATCGTTAGTCTAACGAGTTAGCAAAGTTTTCGAAAGCAATATTTGTGGTCTGCCACTGACCTTGCATTCTTACAACAAATATATGTAGATTTTAGCGATAATCGGGATGTCATTTTGTTTGTAATAACCATCTCCTAAATTTTCTTCCATTTTCAGACCAAATACAAAGCGGGTACTATAGTTCTTCATATGATAAAATTCCTTGGTTGCCAAAATATTCCTTTTCCAATATAAGGTAATTTTTTTTAATTCAGTGGCAAACATTTTGCAATTATTCCTGGTTCTGGTCGACAAAGTTATGGAGAAAATGTTACTAGACTTGTGGTTATTTTATTTAAAAAAGAAGGTATACATTGTTTTGAGAATAGTATGATACGGTTAGCCAAGAGCAAAGGACTAAAAAAAAAAGTTAATTTATTCAGATAACCATTTTATTTACAACTTACTATACTAACTGTCCGAAGTACTTGACATTTTTTCGATTCCGTGCAAGTGATTCCCATTGAACAACAAAAAGATCAGCAACAGGAAGCAATATTTTTCCAGTTAGTGACAAAGTTTTAACTCGACAGAAACTTTCCACAAATACAATTTTCGTATTCGAGTCCATTATGTGAAGAAATCGATACAAAGCAGCAACCAGACAAATTGGAACACAAGTTCCAGGCCCATTGCAAAGCACCATCCTCGGTTTATCACGGAATAAAATGTAGAAACAGAAGAGAATAGCCCATAGGGTAGTTATTACCGATGTCAGGTAACTTTGATTTACTTCGCGACTTCTGGGGATGTCAATAAACTGGGGTTTAGTCTTAAGGTTTAGTGAAATTTCGAGGCTTTTGCGACTATTATCA
The DNA here is from genome assembly GCA_949129095.1 of Volucella bombylans. Lineage (NCBI taxonomy): Eukaryota > Metazoa > Arthropoda > Insecta > Diptera > Syrphidae > Volucella > Volucella bombylans. Next base: position 159,248,154 of record OX422143.1, read on the forward strand.
TCGGTCTTAGCCACGATGAAGTAACAATCTGGAGTCGATTGTAGATCCGAGAAAAGTGCTTTGACTATTTCACACATTTCGGCTGTGTGACCTCCGGATCCAAGAACCACGTAGGCTGGGTAACTTTGTGTCTGTTGCATGGAAGATTTTTTTTAAAGAGCAACAATCTTATTCACGGTTTCTTTATCGGTTTACTTTTGAGTTTAATAAGAAGTTGGTATTCTGAGTCGTATGTCAAATTCTAGTGGTGAATTTATAATATAGGTGAAAAATAACTTAGAATTCGGGTTGTGCATTGGATATATAATGGTTTGAAACTATGTTAGGATATTGCACTGTTCGTATATATTAAAAAAAAAAATTAACACACCTGGTTTTTAACGCAATAAAATTTTATGTATATTCGTATCAGAAACAAGAAACCAAAATTATGTTTATTTGAAACTAAAATGCATAATATTATAATAATATTAAGAAGTTTTGGCCATCTGACCACCGAAAAAATGTAGGCGAAGGTGGTTTAGGGAGTATAATTTTTGAAAAATTTTACATGCAATGCTGACAGTATGTCATTTGCTATCAAATGTAAGTCAGGCAGATAACAATCAGGACGTGCAAACGATTACTTTCTAAGATCAAGTTAACAACCGTTTATAGTTATATATTAATTGTATATTTCGGTAGCCATGCATTGCGTAGCAATCCTCATAAGACCACAAACATATGGATCAGAGTCATTCGTATATTCAAAGAAATATTCATTGCTCATGATCATAATGATCTGCATTTATCATTCGTATCGCGATTCAACATTACTTTTATTAGTTTGTAGTATTTGAAGATTAAATTTAGAACGCATAGGCATCAACTGAAATTTCTTTATAATTTCTTCATCTTAATAAAAATCAAAATGTAAAATCTCCAGTGTCTTCTTTGCTTTGAGAACTTGACATATTAGTTTTACGAAGCAAAATATACAGTGAAACGCCTTGCAGAAACATTTTTCTGCAATATATGTCCAGACATTTCATAAAAAACACTATCTTCGACGTTAAGAATCATGTAGGCACAAGCTGGTTTTTTGTATTTTTATCGCTTTATTTTTCTGATTCATTTTATTCCAGTCCTGTATTATTTTCTTCCTTTTTTTAGTAGTGTCATTATATGATAAGATCTCGTCTTATATCGACTTTTTGTCCTAAGTCATTCAAAAATCAATTTTTAAACGCTCTTATAAATTTAGTAAGGCATCATCAAGATCATCATCGACATACCCAAAAAATAATTTATTCTTGGTCTCCTCATTTCGCATTTTACATCCAAATCTATATATAATCTACACCTATGCTCTGATCTTCAATGTAGCCAAGTCTGCTCATCCTTAAGTTTCATAAATGTTTTGATTTTCAGAATCCTCCATCACTAAGCCCCTTGTGGTCTAATAGCACTCAGATGGATACATATACAAGAACTGGTTAAACTATGATCTCATATCTACATGAATGTTAATGTAAAATCGTGAAAATAAAAAACGCGAGCCATCATATAGGTAAAGCGACTTGTATTCGTGTGTACGTAGTTTGTTTTATTTTCATATAAGTAGTTTTATTTTTATTGTAATTAGCATTCATTCATATATTGAACATCCCTGCCCAATTCCACCTTGCCCGTCTTATCGACTTTTGCATTTGAAACGATTCCAAAATCGAACGAACCTACCGACTTAATTCTCACAAACTTTTCTTTGACAATCTACAAAAGTTAATTAAACTGCTCGTACATAGTGTATAGAAAAAAAATATATTTAAGTTTTAACACTAAAAATAAAACAATGCCATCTATATCGTATTGGCAACGTGATGCCTGGAAAGAGCTTATTATTGCTCTCAATAAAAATATAATATTCGTCAACCCAGATGATATGCAAATTTATAAAGAAATCAACGTTCCGGAAGATTTAACCAAATGTGGTCTAATCCAAAGCCATGCGAATGATGACGCCCCCGCTGCTCTAGCAAAGAACGGCCCGCCATCGCCCTATATCCAGCATGTTGAGATCTCTCGAAATGGATGCCTACTAGCCGTAACTTGTTCAGGACAAAAAGCGTTACTCTTATATCAGTTGCGGCCAGAATACGCCAAACTAATATCTGTGCGTAGCTTGGCGAGAGCATCTAGTGCTATAAGTTTTTCAGCGAATGCTAAACTACTTCTTGTAACAGATAAAACCGGAGATTGTTACCTTTTTAGTTGTGAGAAACTCCAGGAGCCAGGAAAAATGATACTTGGCCATTTAAGTGTTGTGTACGACGTCTTGCTTACACCTGATGAGAAATATGTAATCACATCTGATCGAGATCTCAAAATAAGGGTGACTAATTTTCCCAACTGCTATGACATTGAGTGCTACTGCCTAGGACACAAGGAATTTGTTTCTGCCATCAAATTGTTGCCAAACGACGATGAAGTCTTAATTTCTATATCTGGTGATGAAACAATTAAACTCTGGCACTACCATGTGGGAGAGAAGCTTTGTGAATATAAATTACCTGCTCCCGGGATAAAATGTGCAACTAGAAAAGTCAACAATAATGTTTCACATTTAGCCGTTGTGTTGTATCAACCAAATGAGAGTGTTGCTGTCTATGAGATCACCAAAGATAATCATAATCCTAATGACATTAAATTTAATATTAAGGAAATATCCCGTCATTCGTTTGATTCGACTATCGTTACTAGCATTTGTTATGCTGAAGAAAGGCTGTATGTCGCTGGAATTAAAGATGAACACTTTGCTATTGAATATGTCGAGGCTGAGAAGAGTGAAATGGCTGTAAATGTTTTATCTATGGTCAAAGAATACTACCAAAATGAGATTATCAAACCAGATGATGTTTCTGGTTGGTTTAAGAAGAACTATGATAATGTCACGGAGTATTATGAGCGAAAAAAACGGCGCATAGAAGAGAAGACATCAAAGAATGATGATATTTTGAAGGATCACGAACCAATGGAATTTAAAGAGTTCATTATGAGCGATGAAGTCCCCAGTGATGAGACCACAAAAACTGTTCATGCTGCTAGTACTCAAGAGACTACAAACGCTAATGAAACCAAGGCAAGAGAAGAGACCACCAAAAGTAGCGAAATGGCGTAAAAGTCTGCATTTAGTTTTGTAGTAGATAAATTTATTTTTTATTGAATAAAAAAAAAAATATTAATTCACAATGGATTGGGTTTTCTATTGTTTGGATGTTGGGTTTATATTGGCTTGTAGTCGAGCTTGCTTTCTAGTTTCTTGTTGTCGGATACTTTGCGGACGGCTTTCATGAAGTCCTCTTGGATCACGTATTCACGTTCAGCTCTGGAATTAAAAAAAGAATATATATGAATTATTTTTGTCACGCCACTAGTGATTGTCTGTTAAAATGCTGAAAAAAAAAATTATATAGACCACAGTAAAAGTCTAGATAAGATTAAATATATTACATTGTGATTGCAGTAAGTCTAATTAAACGTTATCGATCAATAATTTACACTGGATTAAGTTGTTTCCATAAACAAAGGAAAGTATTGGTAGAAATGACGTTCAAATATGAAAAAAATAGAAGAACGCTGCAATTATACCAGACAATTTTTATTTTATCATTTAGTCTTTAACAGGATTTTAAGAGCAACTATCTGCACTCTCCAGAAATAATAGACTAGAGTTATACTAAACTAGTTAAAATAGAAAAGACACGTCTCAAATGCATTTAGAACGCTTTTTAAGGTATTGAACGTAAAAGTAAAAATCACTATAAATAGTCGAAAGAGACTATTGGACTGGCTGAATTCAATTTGTATGATAGTGATGAGAGAATTTCAATTGCATCAAGTTGAACAATATCAGCTTAAATGAATTTTACAATAATCGTGCCTTCATATACACTACAGGCCAAAAATTTAAGGCCTACCTAGACAACTGACTTTATTCTTCATTTTACCTGCATATTAGGATAATAAAAGTCTAATTTTACACCCACGTTTTTGAGCATTGGGACTTTTGCGTACAAATATGGGAAAAACCGCTTTTGTAGTTTATTGAGAAGTCTTAAGGTATTTCATTATTATTAAATAGTATGACTTTTGGTTGTTGGTTCAGCACTTTTTATGACTCCTTACAAACAAAGAAGGGTTGCTAAAGCCCAGAATTTCTCGATTTTGATTGCAAGCGCCTTACATAAAAGCCACACTTTGAAATCATAAGAATTTATTTGAGTAAACAACTCATTAAAAATGGGAAAAGTCGCGGAAACCACAATCAAGAAACGACCAGCAATCATCCGTCTTCTTAAAGAAGGCAAATCGCAAAGGGAAGTTGCATCGCAGTTGAAAGTATCAAGGTGCTGCGTTAAACGTACCATTTGACGACACGCCCAAACCGGAAATCTTGAGGATGAATGACGGTCAGGAGGGCCTAGTGCTATAACTAAGCACGAGGATCTGCTAATGATCACAATAAGCAAACGAAGTAGACGAAAACTAGCACCCGAAATATATATGTGCCAAAATAAATCAAACACCGAATAAACCACTGTCCTTGACAAAATGGTCCACCGAAGATTAAGACCTGCTGGACTATTTGGGAGAGTTGCTGTTCGAAAACCCCTGCTGCTACCACGAAACAAGCAGAAAAGTTTAGAATGGGCCAAAAAACCAAGTTCGATGAATCCAAAGATGGGCATTATTCAATTAAAAAATTATTAAAATAATTTTCAAATACAATTTTCAAATAGAAATTTAAGCAAATACTTTTGCAAATAATTTCTTCAATTAATTTTTATGTAAATAACTTTTCAAATGATTTTTTGTTTATTTGAAAATATATTATTTGCAAGACCTAAAGGGCCAACCATTATGGACTTTGGTGAGCTTAAGCCAGTGTTTTCGTCAAGTTTCGTTAACTTTAGTAGAGGTAAACAAAGCCTCAATAGTATGGGACATTCAGTGCGGAAACTTGACAGCTTACACGAAGAAAATTTTTTCCTTTCTATTTCATTTACTTTTGTAAATTTCATTGCGAGATGCAACAATTTTGCTATTTTAAGTTTTCTTAATTTTTTTCTAACTTTCTGATAGGAATACGCATACGTACTAAACTATTATATACGCTACACACTTGGACCACTCTCACCGCGGAACTGCCGTTAGGTATTATTTCGCGGGGCTGGTAAGCAATCTATGCAATATCTTATGCAATATTTTCTGAATTTGCACTTCCTATTCTTTCGATCCTTCTCAGCTCGTTTTGCACGTTTGTTATGAATGTGTAAATCTTCATCCAATTATCTTCTGACATGTCAATTATTGCCTGTGGGTTTGGTATGTTAGTTCTCAATCCCAGAATATGGTCTGTGTTTTCCTCGAAATTTGAGCAGTCTGGGCCAAAAGTTTAGCTATCGCGCGCGAAGGGGTGTAGATATTTCCGATAGCTACCGTGACTAGATAGGAACTGCGTTAGGCAGTACAGCCCCCGTGTCTTCGACTTATCCAGTCTTGGATGGTAGATATTAATCTAAACGTTCATTTCCCTTTTGTTGTATTAGTTCAACGGGACTGTCAAATAGTTATTTATTTATTTATTGTTATATTCATTGTACATATAAGATATAAATTATACATCTTTTAAGGTGCACATGCTTATATTATATTTCAAAGTTACACACATTTTAAATAATACACTTAAAACTTATAAAAGGAATTCAGTTTTAAAAAGTTAAATGAAATAAAGAAGAAAAGAAAGGGAAAAGAGAGAAGATATGAAAAGATAAGGTAGAACATGTAAAAAAAAAAAAATAATAAAAAAGATAAATGCAGGAATTAGGAGTTTTCGGCAAAAAATGTAAAAGCCTTTTTCGCGAAAGTGTTTGTGTTGCTTATAAGTTTAATACTGAGGGGAAGTTGGTTCCAAAGTTGAACGGCATGAACAAAAAATTGCCTTGAGGTCACAAGGTACTTATATCCGGGTAGAAATATTTGTAATGTCCGATTACTTCTTACAAACTTGATATGGTCAAAAAGATATTTTGGTTCTTTAGATTGTATTACTTTTTTTAATAATAACAAAGTTCGATATTTCAAAAGATTTGATAAGGAGCAGCCTGCTATTTGTTTAGAGTAGTCGGAAATGTGATCGTATTTTTCAGATCACATATACATATATCTTGCGCAGCTATTATATGCAACATTAAGTTTTCTCTGGGACTCAAAATTCATGTTAGAAAATAACTCGCAACTGTACATAAAAATGGGTAAAATAAATGATTTTATTAAACTGAGCTTTACATTGATTGGGAAATACTTTGCTGTGGGACTTAGGCCTCGAAGCGCACCATAGATATTTGAAATTGTCCTATTTATATGTACATCCCAGTTTAAGTCGAAATTAAAGTAAATCCCAAGATTTTTTGTGTTTTCCACATATGCGATTGGGTTCTGGTTGAGGAGGAGAGTAGGGAAGTATTCTTTATATCTGCTTCTGCTTAAGATCGTGGCTTTGATTTCTGTTAGATTGAGCTTCAACTCATTTTCAGCCGTCCAAGATGAGATTTTACACAATTCCTGATTCATTCAGCTGAAGGCTGGAATTATATCCGCTTTTGGAAACATTTGATAAATTTGAACATCGTCTGCATAGATATGGTATTCGGAATCTGTGAAACATTTAATTATATCGTTAACGAAACAGGAAAATAAAAGGTGTCCTAGCACAGAGTCTTGTGGGACGCCCATTGGAACCTCTAAACTACTAGAGCCCTTAGTTTCGTGTAACACATACTGTGGACCTATTAAAAAGGTATGATTTGATCATGTTGCATCAGGAGTTTTCAAAGGAAAACTTAGTCTTAAGTTTATTCAACACTGTCGAACGCCTTTGAAAAATCCAAGAATACAATCAATCCCACCATATCCTTGTCGAACCCAGCACGAATATCTTCACAAATTTGGATCAGAGACAAAGTGCCATTGTGTTTTGCACGGAAACCAGATTGGTGGTTAGCAATTAGTTTCTTATTATTAAGAAAAACCTTTATCTGATTGCTCATAATTGTTTCCATAACTTTGCTCAAAAATGGCAAAATGGAGATTGGGCGGTATTCGGTTTTGTTAGCTGGGGAGGGCTACGGTTCTTAGCGCGCAGAGTCTGTATGCTGAAGATAGTTTCTTTATAGACTCCTTCGCTATAAGCGCCTCTGCCCAGACTGCGCCGGCATGTTGTTACTCTGGAAAATAGAATTCTTCTAGTGTATCCAGGTCCAGCGATATTATTCAATATTCGCGACAGGCTGTCTGTACTTTCGGCTCTTTTACATACGTACGAGCATATAACCCAAGTGATTTTGTACAGCAGTTTGTTATCCAGCATAACTCCAAGGTACTTAATTGTTTCTTTGGACGTGATGGTTTGATTACCGATCTGAAAATTGGCGAATTAAATGGTTTTCTGACATGTTATGAGGACACCTTCGGTTTTATGATCTGCTAGCTCCAATCCGGCGGAGATAAGGCAATCTTTTTTTCCAACGTTTGCTTCATTTGTGGCTGATACCACTTGCTGATACCACTTCGTGGATCTGTTTGGCTACTGCACGACGGCAATGACGTCGGCGAATCCAAGTATCGTTGCTGTAATGGGCAGCGTTAGTCGTAAGACACCGTCATACATTATGTTCCATAACAGTGGCCCTATGACTGATTCCTGTGGGACCCCAGCACTGACTTTGTAGTATTTTACGCCTTTATCCGAACTGTACCTTAGTTTCCTGTAGTCGAAATAGTTCGTCACTATCCTCAGCAAAGGTACAATGGGTGCATCTTACCAAGTGCCCTTCTAATGGATAACTAGCTCACAGAGTTAAGAGTGTTTTTAACGGTGGCATGGATCCTATAGCCTTTTAGTTTCGCCATCACCATTTTATATGCTGAACCCCATGGATTTATGTCGGCTTCTTGACAGGGACTTTTGAAGCATGTGGCTTTGCTTTTTTTTATGGGTCTAGTTAGGTTGCATCTCACCAGTCTAACACCAATCTCCTTGTACGTGGAGCTTTGCGCCGAACCTGTGACCATTTTTTCCAGAGTGCCTTTATTTCATCATTCCACCAGTAACACGAAGAGACCTTCCTGCTATTTGCTCTTCTAGACATTTATATATCGCGCGCTACTTTAATGATGGCTACGAGATGAGACGCACGGGTTTCAGCCATTTCACTTAGGGTCAAATGACCGTTTAACATCTCTTCGAAAGAATTGCTATCACAAGATCTATCATACCATTTTGCTCCCGTAAGTTTTGGGAGATGCGCCGGTTTCATTTCTAATAATAACATACACAGAATACGAATATTTTTTTCTTAAAAATAGAGGAGTCTTATAATATAGCACACATTTAGCGAAAATTTGTAAAAAATCGGGCCAGAATTATCTGAGTTATTCAAGGTTTAGCAACAATTTTAGAATCTCTCAATGCAGTATTAACTACGTTTTTGTAAATGAGTTTCGGTTCTGAGACAAGAATAAGAAATTTCATAACAGGGGGGCTTAACCGCACTTCCTTTTGAGTAAGAGGGGATGAAAACATGTACATGACTTTTTAGGTTATTAAAAAAAACACACAAAATATAATTTTCTTAAAATAGAGTACTCTTTCGAAATTTTTGCACTGCTAATCGAAATCTATGAACAAAGCACATATTTAACGATAGGGCTTAAATATCGGACTAGAATCATCTGAGTAATGCAAGGAATTGTAACAATAACCGCGAATGCGGCACAACCTACGATTACGCCAGAGCAAAGTATCCCACATCTGACCAAAACTTCCTAACAAAACTGAATAATTTTTTCTTTAAATAGAACAAGAACTGCATGCTTCATAAAAGAAGATTAACCACTGAAACATCAGACTATCGGTTCTTTTATTTTAAAGCATAAGACCACGGTTCAATTTTATTTGTTCACGCTATGAGAACTATTTGACAGATTATTAAGATTGCTTAAGTACATTATTGGTAAATGTTAAATGTTTGATAGAAATTAAGTGGCCTTTCCGGTCGGTTTTGATATAAGGTTAATCCCACAGAAGTCTATTGTAGTTAGGTATTTTTAAAAACAGCCACCACAGCCAACAACGCAGTACCAAATGGAAATATATGGGCTAAGATGCGAAAAGTGCTCGGACAACGAAATTATAATGGTAAATGTTTTAGCAATTTCTTCTACTATGTGCAGGTTCAAAGGCAAGCACCGCCACACGATCAGTTAAGAACCATCTGACGTGCAAATTTAAAACCAAATCTATCATCTGTTCGATTCGCTAACAGTTAAGGGCATAGCGAAAGAAAATTTGGAGTCAAAACAATATTAACAGTAGGTAGAAATGAGCTCATGACACTAAGCCAGATAAAGATAAGAGAAATACATAGTAGTGTTCAATGTCCGCAGCAAGGCTTTAACTGAAGAAGAAGCAGCAGATACTGCGACAGAAGTATTGTTTTACAGAATAACCAAAACACAGTTCTAGACAACATCCGAAGAGATTCAGGTTTCTCAGAAAAACTAAGGAGACGAACAGAGAATTCCGCCGAAGGCCTAAACTATGCATTCGTCTATATCGTACAACATGCAAAATGAGTTGTGGGAAGAAACAATTGCCTTTATTTGAGTATCATCTCCAGGACCTATGGCATTTCGTCCGAGTCTGCAGAACTCCAGCATGCAATAAAAGAAGAGCCTGGGAATGTAAGTCAAAGGCTAATAAGTGGGAAAAGAGAATAATTGGTTAGTGTCATTGGAAAGAAAGTGGAGGAGAATTTCCGTGCTGCCTGCAGTTGGCAAAATAGTTTCAACGATCATTTTTAAGAACATGACTTAAGTCGACTTGGTCGGTAGGTCATTTTCGTGTTACGTATTACAGAATATTGAAATTAAGCCTAAAATATAGGATTATACCGTTATTTGTGTTTAATTACGAGTATGTTGACTTATAGAATATATAATAAACTAGAAGAGGGTGTGAGCTATCCTTAATTCGGTTTTAAAAGAGGTTTTGGTACGTTCGCAGCATTGTTCTCATTCAACATGCTGGCCCGACGTGTCTTAGAGATGGTACAAGACGTTTTTGCATGCTTCATAGATTCTGACAAAGCATTTGACACGGTCCAACACAATAAAATTGCAGAAATCCTCGACAGCAAACATATAGATATGAACGACGGAAGAGTGATTGGATCTATATTGGGGTCAAAAAGCAAAAATAACAATAAAAGGAGAAGAGTCAGAGGAAGTAGCGATTCGAAGAGAAGTAAGACAAGGTTGCATTTTATCACCTGCGCTTTTCAAAATGAACTCCGAAAAAATATTCAAAGAAGCAATCACAGAAAACGACGGGGGAATAAAAGTAAAATAAACGTAAGATACGGAGATGATGCTGTCATAATAGCATGCAACATTAAGGAACTAAGTAATACTCGTATGATGAACAGACAAAACGATGCAAGCAATAACTATAAACCAAGAATAAACACCATCAAAACAAGGTTTATACTTCTAAATAGGAAACAGAAATTGAATTGAATTAAAAGTAAACAACAAAATAATAGAAAGTGTCAACAGCATTTAATATTTAGGAACATTGATCAATTATAATGCGAATCCTAGAAAAGACATCAAGTGCAGGATAGAACAAACGAGGACCATTTTTTGCAAAATGGAAAAAGCATAATGTAGCAGAGAAATCAATATATACATCCAGATAAGATTAGTTATGTATTACATTTGATCGGTACTCTTATATGATGTTGAAACATGGACGTTACACAGAGCAACGATAGAAAAAAAAGAGGCCTTCGGAATGTGGATAAAAGGATGACAAACGAAGAAGTACTACGAAAATAGGGACGAAAAAAGAGCTAATGTACCAGTCCATAATAAAAAAAAATAAAACTGGAATACCTTGGGCACACCGTAAGAAACAGCAAATACGAACTTCTGCAACTTATTCTACTAGGGAAAATAGAAGGAAGAAGAGCGGTTGGGAGACAAAGACTAACGTGGCTGTCAAACGCAATTTTTAATATCTGTTGTCAGAAAAACATACAAAAGCATTCAGACTCCCTTTCTATTTTCATGTAAAACTTTTAATGGCTGGAATGTATGTTGTCCATACACTCTGCATGATTAAATTTGTTGCTTACTTACCTTATAGCAAAAAGACCAGCTTCAGTGCATACATTACGCAAATCAGCGCCGTTAAAATTGTCCGAGAGCTTCACAATAGCTTCGTAGTCGATGTCGCCATGTTTGGCGATTGGAGCAGCATGAATTTTTAAAATCTCTAACCTAAGTACAAAAGAAATAGCAAAAAATATATAAGCTGCCTACATTTATCAGTGCTTTCCTTAGCTTACCGCGCCTGTTCATTGGGCAATGGAATCTCAATTTTTCTATCTAAACGTCCAGGACGTAACAGAGCTGGATCCAACGTATCTGGTCGATTGGTGGCCATAATCATTTTCACTTGTCCTAATGAATCAAAACCATCCATCTGGTTAAGCAGCTCCATAAGAGTTCTTTGAATTTCACGATCGGCAGAAGTGCCTTCTGAAAAACGTCGACCACCAATAGCATCGATTTCATCCATAAAAATTATACAAGGCTGGTGGTCACGAGCATAATTAAACATTTCCCGTATAAGACGTGCGCTTTCACCAATGTACTTGTCTACAATAGCACTGGAGACAACCTTTAAAAAGTTTGCATCCAATTGAGAAGCTACTGCCCGAGCAAGCAACGTTTTGCCTGTTCCTGGTGGTCCGTATAGTAAACAACCCTTGGGTGGTGTAATACCAACACGCAAGAAAAGTTCCGGATTCAGAAGAGGCAATTCAATAACCTCACGGAGCTCACGAATTTGCTCCGACAAACCACCAATTGCGGAGTAAGTAACTTCACCAGGATCTTCATGGGACATGTTATAAACTAATGGATCAACTTCTCTTGGTAAGTAACGCATAATGGTAAGCGTGGTCATGTCGAGCGCAACACGCGTACCAGATTTAAGTTTGGTTTTATCCAGCTGCCGACGACACCCCACAACATAACGTGGTCCATTCGTTGCCTTCACAATGACTAAGTTAAAACAAAAATTAAAATATTTTCAAAAACAAATCCCACTCATTTAAGTAAAAAAAAAATTTCTTACATTTATCTTCGGTAAGTTGCTTCAGAACTTCACCAACAATCTGCCCCACACTTTGCAAAGCTTTAAGATCGTTCTCGGACTTATCATATTGTTTAGTGAGTTCTTTAATTTCTTCACGTTCTAATTAAAAAGATTACAATATTAATATAAAATAGTACATATAGAATCTCCTTTGTTATTCGATTAGTTGGTTAAGACGAGCGGCATTTTGGAGCTGCCATTGTTGGAATACTTACTTTCTTTTAGCCTGGATTCAACCTCTTTGTGTTCCAAAAGTTTTTTACGATATTCATAAAGACCCTTTTCACGAGCTCCATCAGCTGGAACTGAACCTGAAGTCATTTTTATGAATTTTTTTTTAATTTACTGATCACAAATAATGAATGACTACGAGGAGTCAGCAAAATTACGAAGCGATTTTGAGTTTTGTTCTTATGTCAATTTAACTTTTTAATGAAGTTGGCTGCTCTTAATGTATTTTGGGAAAATGAACAAGTTCAGTGCCGGTTAATTTTTCTTATTTTTTTATTTGAAACAGTTTTATATAAAATTATTGTAATTATTACTTTAATAATGATTTAAATACATTTTCGGGAATTTTACTCGAAAGTTTGTGTGTAGTATATTACGCGTTCATACGTATGTACTATATACTATAGGAGGCATTATTGACTTTTTAATTTCATATAATCCACATATTTTATCTTTGAAATGAGTGTTGATCGACAGATTAGCTGCATGGTCGCAGTACGTTTAATAGCATTATCATAATTGATTTTTTACTTGTCTTGCCACATAAGTACTTTGCTATGACTCCTGGCAAGTAAAGCTTTCATGCACACGTGTCAAAAGTTATCTAGCAATAGAAGGAATAAAATAAAGTCTATACAGAGAGAGAGAGAGAGAGAGAGAGAGAGAGAGAGAGAGAGAGAGAGAGAGAGAGAGAGAGAGAGAGAGAGAGAGAGAGAGAGAGAGAGAGAGAGAGTGATAAAGAGAGAGCAGAATATTTTCTTTGTCATTCCCAAGTCGAGCTGGGGCCAACCTAACAGCAATCACCAAGCTAAAAAAGGAGGTAATTTTATTGATAGTACAAATCAATACAGATTATATACCTTGTTCTGCAACATAAGAAAAACCTTATACTCGTGCTAATAATACGGATTTATAATCACATCATTGCAGTAATATGAAATGTAAAGAACACCGTAGATAATTTTCATCATTGACATCAGACAAAGAACTAGTTCATTGTACTCTTTATAAGTTCCTTTTAATGAAATCTTTTAGTCTTTCGAAGAAAGATGAGTAAACCTTTCAGTGACGAAGTGTCCACAGTACCTGCACCCACTACGTCAACGCCGAGTACCTGCAGGCTGATGAAAGCGTATGCTGGACATTCACAGAGATATTGCTCCGCGGTCACAGCAAGCATCGCGGAATGTTGTATCACTTATGCCCATTTAAGTGCTTATCAAAAGTGTAGTGCCCTGTCACGACGCCAGTGAGCAACTTGCATTCTTTCTTGCTGAGAGGCAGCGAGAACACCGCTGACTTCCTAGAGACGCCGGAATGCAGTTATGCTCCATATGAAGCGTAACTGTCAGTGGAAGCCTTAATCAATGATAGCAGACTCAACATAGGTTCGGGTGTTGAAAAACTCTCCTCTGAACCTTGCCAGCAAGTTCACCATCGATTTCATTTCCCGTGATCCCATTGTGACCTGTGACCCTGACAAGACTCAGTGAATTTAACCTTCCGATTGATTTCAGTGATGTCTTGAATACTTGAAATAGCAGGGGTCAACAAGGCTCTAAGCGCAGCTTGGCTGTCGCTATAGATGTAAATGCTTCGACCCCTACACCGGTTCTTAACAATATAGTTCGTTGCCATCAGGATTGCGTATATCTCCGCTTGGAAGACAGACGCAAGTTTTCCTAACGAGAAGTGAAATCTAACGTTGTCGTCCTCCAGGAAGACACCACCGCCACATCCTATATTGGCTTTGGAGACGTCTGTTAAGACCCTACTGCATTCCTTTCTGAATTTTGAATTTAGTGAATTTGAATTGAATTTTGAATTTAGTTCATTTACTTGCGTTAAGCAAGCTGAAAGTAACTTAAAAACTAGGACTTAAAAACTATCAAGAGTTAAGGGTTAGGAAGTAAGGGAGTGGTGGAGGAGATCAAATTTAAGACGAGAAGTGCTCAGGTTAAAATCAAAAAGGGAGAGGTGTGAGTTGACCTTACGGAGCATGCGGGAGATTGGTTCGTTAGAGCCATAAAAGTTGCGGTGGGTTGGGATATAGAAGAGACGAGGACCGCGTAAATTACGAGGGTTAGTGTTGAAGGAAATAGAATTGTAAAGGGAAGCCCAGTCCACAGAACCGGAGAGCAGTCGATGAATGAAGAGAATGTCAGCTACGTCTCTGCGTTTTTTGAGGGTATTCAGGTTAAGAAGTTTGAGGCTGTTGCGATAGGGAGGTAAGATAAATGGGTCACAGCAAACCGAAGAAAACGACGTTGAATGTTCTCGATGCGGGATATATGAATTCACTGAAAAGGGGACCATACCTGGCTGGCATATTCAAGGAGGGGCCGGACAAGGGTAATGTAAAGTGACCTTGTCACATAAGGGTTGCAAAATTCTTTAGACCAACGTTTGATAAAAGCGAGCGATGAGTTGGCTTTAAGGATTATCTCATCAATATGCGAACGGAAGTTTAACTCTCTATCGTATAAAATTCCAAGTTCGCGAAAATAAGGTCGAGAGGGGGATTGATTGGACTTACGAGACAGTCATAGATTGACGTTTGGAGACATTAAGCTCAAAGCAACTTTTTAGACACCAAGTAGAAAACCTATCGAGGTCTTCTTGAAGGAGAATAGAGTCTTGGGATGAAGAAATAGTATTGGAGAACTTAGTGTCATAGGCGTAAATGGATACGGAGCAATGTTTGGAGCTGATCTAAAGCGAACGCTATAGTAACGGTTCTCCAGATAAGAAGATATCCATTTTAACAATATGGGGTCAAAACCGAAAGAAGACAATTTGACAAGGATCAGTTGATGTGATATTTTATCGAAGGCCTTAGCGAAATCTGTAGCAATAACGTCAATTTCTTTGTCATTTTCTAGGGCTGAAAGCGCAAAGGATACGAATTCAACTAAGTTTGTAGTACGAGTAGTTAATCTACCTTTTAGAAATCCGTGCTGACTGGGTGACCGGAGTTATGAAAGAGTTCTTCCAAACTTGGGAGAATTCCCCTTGTATGAGGGACAGATGAAACAGGGAGGAAAGTGGATGCGAAAGATTGGAGTCACAATTTTTGAGAAATATTGCTGGGAGCCCACCTGGACCGGATACAAATTCATCATTGAGATTTTGTAACTTTTTTTCGATAAGGGTGGGATCAAAAGAGATAGAGAGGGGCCAATGGAGAAATTGGGAAAGTACTTGAAATAGATGGAGTCGGATACAAAGAGGTTGTCTGCAGATGACTGTTTAAAAAAGTTTGCAAAATAGTTGGCAATAATATATGGGTCGGTCGATGATATATTATCGAACTAGAGAGAGGGGGAATAACCGTCTGATTTTCTTTTGTTATTGACGAATTGATAAAATGTCTTAGGATCGTTGATAAGGTTAGTCTGCGCTGTGTCGAGAAAGCGCTGATAGAGGCAGTTATAGAGCTGGGTGAATTGCAGGTAAGTTCCAAGATAGTTAGAGTAGTCATAATAAGAATTGGTGCGAAGAAAAACTGCCCATAATTTGTTTCTTCTGTTTCGTAAAGAGCGAAGTCTTTTGTTGTGCCATGGAGGAAAACTAGATGATGTTAAATGTCGGTTAAAGGGGACGTAGAGAGAAATGGAATTAAATATTTCACTGTAGAAAATGGAGACAGCATCAGATAAGGATAGGTTGGTAAAATCAAAAGAACATTTGCTAAGATAGGTATTGATTTCGCGAAAATTAGCTTTATGGAAGTTGTAAGAAGAGATTGTAGTTGAAGAAGTGAGCTGGGACGGAGAGTTACGGAAAAATGAGAGAAGAAGAGGGGGTGAAAGTTGTCGAGAGTTGATAGGATAAAGGGGCACAACGTTACTGCGGAGTTAATAGGATCACTAGTGAAAATAAGGTCTAGTTGCCAACCGATAGATTAGAGACGTCACTTACTTGGCACAGGCTTGATTCAGTTATGCTATCAATGAAAAGACATACCTTGGATGAACTGGCGTTTGACGCGGTAAAGAAATAAGTGATCATCCGATGGAATCCACTTTAGCAGGGCAGATTAAAGTCACCAAAGATAAGGATATCGTCGATGGAATCACTTAGGTCAATTGCTTTAATTGCAAGGATGTATGATTCAATAGGCTGAGCAGGGAGAATGTAGCAACACATAACGTACAGGGACCTATTGGGAAGTGTTATTTTAATTGAAACAAAGTCAAGTTTAACAGAAGAAGAGATAGCAATTAGAGAAGATTTGAGGTTATTGTGAATGGCAAGTAAAATACCTCTACATGGAGAATCATGTAGGGATGGCAGAATCATTAAACATAGGGAGACAGTGATCGTCATCTCGGAAAACATTATAGGAAGATGGAAATAGCTCCTGGCTCTTTATGTCGGGGATCAGATTGGTTTCTGTAAGAGCATAGACGTCGAAAGAGAGACCGTGTGATTTAGACAAGGCAGCATGAGTTTTAGAGCGCAAGCCTCTTACGTTTTGCTAGTAAAATGTAAGAGGTAGTTTATTGCGTGGAGGAGTAGGGGAGTGTAGATGAGATGCAGGCAAAGAAGGCAAGTTGGGAACAAAAAAATTTGTCGTGGTCAGCTCGGCTGCGGTGAAGGTGTACATAGCTGCTGAAAGAAGCGAGGTCATCCGCAATCTTTTGAGGAGGTGTGTCGAAGATTTCGTGGTACCTGTTGTAAAGCTTTCTGAGACTAGTTATATCGGTAGGAAGGCCTTCCTGTTGGATGGAGGCCATGACACTTGTTTTGGTTTTTCCCTCAAAGCAAACAGAGTCGGATTTGTCGTAAAGATATGCGAGAAAGAGCCGTATGTTTTCGTATATCTTTTTATCCCTTAGCCAAGAGAGAGCGTAACGGCATTCTGTGGTGTCTATATTCTTTTGGGTTAATTTAACTTTAGGCGGCGAAAGGGGATCAAAAATAAGGACTGGGGCCCATGAAACCGAGGGAGAAGGCGTGCTAGAAGCGGGATTTAAGATATGCGAGCTGATAAGGTTTGGGTATTTGGCTCCTGTTGTAAGGTTGAAATTGGGAAAGCAGTTGTTAGTATTCGTTGGAGGGGGTGTGGTTGGTTGAGCAGTAACGGTATCAGGGGCAGGGGTTAAATTAAGTGAAACGCGTTGGGGCTCGGATAGAAGAGAGGCACTTGGTGCTTTTGTGGAGGTACGTGAAGGGGATTGCTTAGGGATATAAACGGGAGGGGAAAAATTGGGAAATATTTTGGTTTTAAGGCACCAGTTGGGATCAGGTTTAGAATGTGGATGGGGAATGGATCTGGGCGATTTATAATTATCTTTTGATGAGACGTTGCTTCGTTTTTTTTTACGTTTTTGTTGGTTTGTTGATCCGTCCATTTGGAGACCAGCATCTTTCCTAGCTTGAGGTTGGTGTTGGATGAGTTAACAAATAACCATTCGTATTTAGCCGGTAAATTAATTTTGAAGTTCCGTTTGTTTTTGTGGTGAGATGTAGGGAATATTTTGCATTGGTTGATGGTGATGCCATTCTTCTTTTTGAAAAATTCGGAAATCTGCAACATCTGCATAATTTGGAGTACCTTTGATGAGTAGCACCTGATTCGTTGTGCGGAGTCGGTCTAGCCTGCCTTGCCACTCTGAAGGTGTCCACTTCGTGTTAAATTTTGTAACAAGTTTCCATGGGGCGGCGACAGGAGGGGTTGGCGTTGGAGCAATTATATCACCATACGATTTTTAGATCAAAGAGCTGGTGCGAGGTGGTGGTGAAGGTTGAGTTGTCGGCATTGGATCTGGCAATGATTCGGCTTCAGTTTGTAACAATTTAGCCAAAATTGAAGTATTGTAACTGTTGTGCGGTGGAGGATGGGTTGGAAGACCATCAATTTTGTGGCATACTTTTCCAATGAGATTTTCTAAATCATTCAACACTGTTATATTCGTGGTGAGTTCATCATTAAGCTCACTGATTTTATCGAATTATCAAGCATGATTTGAGAGTTGGTGATCGTTTTTTGCAGGTTCGAGATGGAAATTGGATGTGGATGATTGGAGATGAATATCGATGTCTTCCCGGAGAGAGTTGATGGAATTACATGTTTTCTTGCTTGAATCCATCATTGCGGATCTGATCGATATAAATTCACTTAAGACTGTATCAAGGTGACGCTTGTATATTTCTTCATTTCTGGATCTTGCACTTTCTAGCTCAATTAAATGCGCAACTTGTTTTTCAATGCTGTGACCAAAGTCTTCCGCACATCTTACACTTTGTTCAAAGATATATAGTTTGTCCGTTATCAGTCTGAAGAGTGAGTTATGGTTGGATTCATTGGAGTCACTGAGGCACTTGATTGCAAGGGGCACATGTGAGAGAGAAATACTGATACACTCATCACAAAAGAACAGTAGATTTTCGGAGAACTCTTTAAGGTAGACCGTGTTCCTTTTATTTAGGCCAACACAAATAGCATGGAATATTTTGCCGCAGATCCCCTTACAGGCAACAAAGTCAGCATTATTGTCGTTAATGGAGCAATTGGTTAATCCACAAGAAGACATGACGAAGACCAAGAAAACAAAAAACCAATTGCGGAGAAAAAATGAAAAATGCACTAAATGCACTGTCGCGAAATGAACAGACTAGTAGGTCAACAATAAAAAAACAAAAAGGCGCGTCAGCGATAACAATTATTGGGTAAGAAATTAAATTATTAGATTGGTTTAAAGTGAAATAGGAAATTCACAAATTATGGAGTAAAGTAAGAGGGCGACTGAATACAGTGGCGGATTTAACTGAACTGACCTCCGATTCTGACAGAAACTAGCACAGGGAAGGTCGATTTCGTATATTTCCCGCAGCAGGAGTTCTGGTGTCATTGCATCAGACGGCATGCCCATAAGACAGTCGGCGCGCAAGGTCATCAAAGCTCCATTGCGTATTGTACCAAGACCACTTCTTCTTAAACAGAAGATGGCTTTGAGGATACGGACCATGATATGAACATCAAGGGGAAGGAGTTTCGTCAATGCCTCTACAGCGGAGCCAGGTGTGCTAGGGAAAGCTTCAAAGCAGGCGAGACAAACCTAGTGCACCAATGGTCGATCACGTCTAGGCCTGTCTCCGCTTTAATGTATGTTAGATAGTCGCTATTCTTTCGCGCATAGAGCAGTGAGTCGACCAGCATACACCATAGCAGTAGAGACAGGCGACTTGAAGTAATATATGGGAAACGGAAGAAATGCCGTCGAAGCAGAAAACGGGTACGATTTGTCCCATTTACAAAAAAGGCGACAAACTCGACTGCAAAAACTACGGAGGCATAACCCTATTAGACACAGGTTATAGATTTATGACAAATGCATTATTCAATAAACTTAATAAAATAGCCAAAAATAAAATAGGAGAATACCAAAGTGGCTTTCGAAGTGGACAAATCAAATATTTACGGTAAAGCAAACAATAGAAAAATTTTATGAATTCAACAGAGACCTCCATATGGTTTTCATCAATTTCAAACAAGTATTTGACAGCATCAAAAGGAGTATAACACTGCGTGTCAAGTTTCAATTTTTTTTTGTGTAACATTAGTAAAATAAGCTATTCCTTTATCAATTGGGAATTGTACTTAAGGATATAGCAATCCGTACCATTTCCGTGTTATGGATACGAGAATTAATATCAAGATACGAGGGCGGGTCAATAAGTCCGTGACTTTTGGAATAAAACTCAGATTTTTTGATAAGAAAATAATTTTATTTTTCAACGTAGTCTCCCTTGAGCTCTATACACTTCGTCCAACGCTTCTCCAATTTTTTTATCCCTTCCAAAAAAAATGATTTGTCGAGGTCCTCAAAATAGGCCTTTGTTTGCGAGATGACTTCATCATTGGAGTCAAATCTTTTTCCACCAAGCCATTTCTTCAGGTTTGGGAACAAGAAGTAGTCGCTCGGAGCCAAATCTGGAGAATAGGGTGGATGAGGGAGCAATTCATAGCCCAATTCATGGATTTTTGCCATGGCAACTGCACATGTGCGCACCCTTGCATTGTCTTGGTGGAAAAGAACTTTTTTCTTGGCCAAATGAGGTCGGTTTTTTTTCAAATCGTCATTGAATCGGTCCAATAAGTTGGCATAATATTCCCCATTGATTGTTCTTCCCTTTTGAAGGTAGTCAATGTGGATTATCCCGCGTGCATCCCAAAAAACAGTCGCCATAACTTTATTGGCTGACAAACCCACCTTGGCCTTCTTTGGCGCCGATTCACCCTTAGAAACCCACTGTTTTGACTGTTGTTTGTTCTCTGGTGTGTTGTGATGGATCCAAGTTTCGTCCACGGTTACAAAACGGCGCAAAAACTCCTCCATATTGCGATTAAACAACGCCAAACCTTCCTGTGAAGTGAAGCACACGAAATTCACTTTTTTCCATTTTCTCCTCAAATTAGTGAGTAGTCTGATAAAAATAGCTGTCAAACACAAACTAACTGACGCAGCAAGTTTAAATTTTGACAGGAGTCAACTGACAGATGCCTGTTGACAGGAGCAGTGTTGCTGTTTCAGTAAAGAGGTCAGAAATTCAAAAAGTCTTATTGACCCGCCCTCGTATATACAAAATTAGAAGTGACAAAACATTTATTGGCATTGAAACTTAAAGATTCAAAATTAGAAGTGACAAAACATTTATTGGCATTGAAACTTAAAGATTCAAAAAGGTAAATTCATTTTATTAATTTTAAAACATAAATATTTGTTATTAACAAAATTTCCGAATTGTCGGCTCGATAATTTTCTAAGAACCCGTTTATTACTGCTTTAAATGATGCCCAAGCTGCTAGTTCTTTTAAATATTTAGTTTAAGGCCAAAATTGACATGGTTGATAAGTTTACGTATTTGGGGTCCAACAAATATACCTTCTTTAAGTTTGACATCACTTCATTTAGGGATTTTAAATGTAAACAGCCTTCACTAGTCTTGTCAATAGAAATTCTTCATTAAGCCGTTTTATGTGTAAAAGTGGAAAAAGGAGAACATTTTGTGGCTCAATCAGGGGTAAATATTTGACATTTGATTGTGCAGCAACAACGGTCCCACATACACAAAAAGCAGCAATACTTTGTAAAGCCACACTGTAATCCTAGTAACAAGGCTATCATTTTTAAGGCAGCACAAACTTTCCAACTTGAGTCTCTATACTTTATAAGGCTTAATATAAATTGCATAGTATCGTAGGTTTCTCTAAAGTGATTGAATATGCTAAAGGTATGGAGGGATGTTCGCTACCTTTATTTAGAACCACTGCTTTTAAACTCGTTTTAGATCCACCAATAAATAGACGCAATTCATTTGTTCTGTAAGTGATTCTTCAATTAATTTATCAATCTGTTAATGTCGCTACAGTAAAATATGGATTCGTTCTGTGTGAAGAAGGTAGCTAAATGTTTGTTCCTTTTTGTTGGCAAAGATATCTTAGTTTCTTGTGATAATAGATTCCATTCAACTCTTGCTGCTGAATCGTGTGTGGTTCTTTCAATGAACTTCTCGGGGGTACATATTCCGATATTTCCTTGTCTAGTGCATAATTTCCTTCACGGTCATCCTCATACTTGTGTTTGAACATGGTTCTTGTGCTATTGGCGTGGGCACAGGAAATTCTTCACTATGAGGTATTCTATTTTGTTTTCAATTCTTTATTGAAAACCCCTTGACTTTAGTTAAACAAAAATAACAGTGATAACGATTCACTTGTTCATGCCAAATGATTGGAATAGCAAACGGCATCGACTTCTTTTTCCCATTTAACCATTCGATAAGTGTAACATAACACGAGATACAAAACAATTTCGGAATCCATTATTTGTCTTGTCTTATAGAACGATTGAAATAAAGTTGATAAGCCTGCTTTACTTTTTCAGTTACAGCCTTGGGCTTCTTCCTTGGGCATAACAAAATGTATTGGGGCAATTTTCACAAGTGCGACAACCGATTTTTTCCACATTTAGTTCATAGATTGTATTGCACTTTCACTTAAAACTATCTCAACACAACTTAAATCACTTTTTTAAATTATTCCGATTGCCAACCGACCGAGCAAGACAACTAAATTGAATTATTGGTGCACTTAGCAGATAAAAGTAGCTTTCATAAATGCTTCAATAAAACAGATTGATAACTCATGTTACCAAAACCTTGTCACGCTGTGATAATCAATAAAGCATTAATGAATATAGGGACTCCTAGAACTTGGTAATGATGACACTTAAAGGGCCTAAAGCCAAAGTTTCTATACAGAATAAGCCAAAGGGTCCTTATTTCGTGAATGGTAACACTTAGCTCATGTCTGATTTGACAGATAATTAGTTTTATCCTTACGGTTAATAATGGAAAATAATTTCATTCAAATGGCTGCCTCGGCTGGCCATGCAGTAGCCTACACGATCGGTCCAATTTTTAAGCACATTATCGATTGTGTGCAGCTGTATTTCACCAATGGCTTCACGAATATTGTCCTTTAAAGCGTCAATTGTCTCTGGCTTGTCGGCGTAACACTTATCTTTTACGGCACTCCACAAATAATAGTCCAACGGTGTCAAATCGCAGCTCCGAGGTGGCCAAACGACATCAGCTCTGCGGCTGATAATGCGATCTTCAAAAACAGGGCGCAAAACATCGAGTGTAGCTTCGGCTGTGTGGCACGTAGCGCCGTCCTGTTGAACTCAAATGTTGCCAATATCCTCCTCTTCAATTCTTGTGAACAAAAATTCGTTCAACATGGCCCGATAACGATCGCCATTGACTGTAACGGCCACTCTCCTTGCTCATTTTCGAAGAAAAATGGCCCAATTATGCCTCTGGACCAAAATCCGCACCAAACAGTGACTTGTTTTGGGTGTATCGGCTTTTCAATGTATGCGTGCGGGTTTTCTGTGCCCCAAATGCGACAATTTTGCTTGTTTACATACCCGCCAAGATCAAAATGAGCTTCATCTGAAAAGATGATTTTTTTGGCAAAATCGGCATCTTCTCTAAGTCGATCGCAGGCCCACTTAGCGAAGCGAAAACGCATTGGATGGTTAGTTGGCTTCAACTCCTGAACCAATTGGACTTTGTATGGTGTCATACCAAGGTCTTTATGCAAAATTCGTCTCAATGATGTCTCCGAAATGTTCAATTGTTGAGAACGACGGTGAATTGATGTTGATGGCGCTTCACGCATACTTTCTGCCACAGCAGCAATATTCTCGGGTGTACGCACTGTTTTTAGCTTTTACGCTTTGGTTTATCGATGAGGATGCCAGTTTCTTTCACTTTTTTCACAAGATAACGAACATACGGAGCTGACGGTGCTTCTCTTCTTACAAAATCCGTACGCAATTTTCGCACACATTCTGCAACATTACCATGATTTTCAAAGTAATGTCGCAATATTTCCCAGCGTAGTTCAAGCGTATACAACACAACCATATTCATTCAGCGGAAGAATAAAACTAATTATCTGTCAAATCAGACATGAGCTAAGTGTTACCATTCACGAAATAAGCACTAGTTGAAAAAAAAAACGTTAGATGGCGGACCCTTTATAAGGAACGTTCGCTGTTAACTCTGGAATCAAACAAGGAGACGCTTTATCAGCCCTCATATTCAATATCGTACAGGATTACACAATAGGAAAACTCGAAAACAATGGAAGTATCCTTAAAAAATCATGCTTATGCCGACGACATTCCAATACCCAGAAGAAACTATAATACAATGAAAGAGATATTCCAAAAACTAGAAAAAGATACTGCGAAAGTAGGACTGAAAATAAATATAAATAAAGCCAAATACCTCAAACTCTCCAAAAATTAAAACAGTAGGATGGAACAAAATATAACAATAAACAACTATGACATTGAAGAAGTAGACAACTTTAAATACTTAGGAGGATTGATAAAAAAACAAAAATGAATATAAAATCACAATAGATGAGAGACTCAAAGCTACCATGCGCACACAAAACTATTGAAATCAAAAGTACTTGGCCGAAGTCTGAAACTGACACTATACAAAACTTTGATAAGACCGGTAATCACATATGTATAGCGCAGAAACATGGACTATGACAACTTCCGATGAGAACAAACTAAAAATCTTTCAAAAGGAAAATAATAAGACAAATATATGGAGCAAAAATAAATGCAGATGGTATATACACTATGTATAAGAACAAACAGCGAAACAGTCTCCTAGAAGGCGAAAACATATTACGATGCATAAAGGCTCAAAGGCTAAGATCGATGGGTCATGTTCAGCGTTTACCAGAAGCAAAAGAGGCCAAAGCTCATAAGGAGCGGTAGTGCTAATAGAACAAGAAGAAGACTTCTAAAGGGTTTATAAATACGATAGACCAGTTTTTTTTCTTTTTTAAATACTCGTATTAATGTGACTCGCCATTGATTTTAGTTCTATGTATCAACGTTCGTTTAAAAAGCTGTTATTGTAATATATTTGTGGTCAATAGAAAAAAATGTGATGCTTCTTTTTATGTAAATTTACGAGTATATCCGTTACTATTATATCACTCTTCAGTGTATTTCTACAACAATGCCATTTTTATAATTTTTTTTAAATTAACATAGTTTGACTGACACCTAAACTACCCATAGTCGACATTTAGCAATTTAAGAAGGTTGAAATCTAAGTAGGTCAGTTAAAGAATATCTTTATTAACGGTTAAACTTTAATAACATGCTGTCCTGCCGATGATTCGCTATTTCAATATGAAGAACCTCAATTGTCCATAGCCTGCACATGACTAGTACTATAATAAATCACAAAAGGACATCTTCCATATGATCCATGAGTGTCCTGCGCAAAACAAAGAAAAACAAAAAATACTGGAAAAGCATACATAGGTTTTCTCTTTAGCTGGAAAGGCCACCTATCAACTCAGAAACAGTATAAACATTTTCCAACATCAATTGTTGTATTGAAACTCTCTGTATTCCTGCCAGAGGATTATGAACATTTTGAAGCAATAGCATTGTCCTCAATTGGTGTTTTTACAATCGTGGTTAGTCTGAAGTGAAGTGTGGCAGTGAAGCGCTTCTTCTTCTTAGCGCGGTATCCGTTTTCAGTTTCAGTTTGAGTTTCAATTAGTTTTTTGACTCTTCGTATTCTAAATTGTTCCAGCTAAAGTAATTTCTTTAAATTTAATACTATTATACATAAGTATATGTAAATATATAACGGTAATTTTTGTGGTTTTGATGGAAAATTCTTTTGTGCATTCAAATGTGAGAAAGTCGTATACTGGTATCACAATTTGTAGCTATCCCTTAAAAGGATACTTTTTGCACATGAAAAGAAAATCGATTACAACAGTGTACCACCGTACCGCAGTTATTTTGGCCACCCCTTTTCGGGTTGGAATTTTTACGCGCACGTATATTTTGGCTAAGTGGATTTCCTCGTTGGAGAGCCATCAGTGATATAGCAATAGAAGGAGCAGCAATCTAGGAAATACTATGTATGAGTGATGTGGAGAAAACTGCTTAAAATTCAGCTGTGAAGGTTTTATTAGATCTGGAAGCTTCGTCTGAGATACACACCTGGGTTATTGTATATTACTTGTGTTCCATCAAAAAATTTGCTAACCTAATGACTTAGTATAAATTTATTTATTTCTAATTTTTTCGGGGTATTTTCCGTTACCTTACCGAGTTAATGCAAGGTTGTAGTTTAGATATCCGTTTAAAAAAGTGTTACTTGTCCATATAGTGTGCTATAAGAAATTCAAAGTTCAAGTCCGAAAGGAAATGCGAATCAGTGTTTAAAGAATTTCAAAAATCGGTTAATTGTAACTTTGTAATTTGGTTTTTTAAATTTGTGGTAAGTTCTTCTTCAAATGCCGGGTCTTAAAAATAAATTTAATAAAAAAAGAGAAAAATCTACGACCCCACCCAAGATCTGTTGTAAACGGATGCAAGGAAAAATATTCCCCTCATTCGAAAGGAATACAAATACCTCATACATATAGTTAGCACTGGAAAGATAGTATTGTTGTAGCATTTCGGTGCCTTTTATGAGAGTGCAAGTACGAGTAGAACTCATAAAGAGGCCGGCAAATCTCCCTTACTATCGGCTTTTACTCTCTGAATACTAAAACTTTTTTTTTTAAACCTAGTCTTTGATTAGTTTCATGACAAAACGAAATCTAAAAATAAATGATTTTTTAGTTTGAAAATATGTATAGAAATTATTTGTACCTTTTTTGGTTTTTATTTTATTTTTGCTAAAGGTTGAATAATTTTTGTCTTTTAAATAAACACATGGATTTTAATTAATGTATTTTATTTTATTTAATTGCAGTATTGTATCCCCCTGTTCGTGTTAAATTGTTTGTTTCTTTAACATCATATTCGTCCAGTCAAACCTTAACGACAATCGCAGCTTGAAATTACTTATAAGTTTATGTCTAAAGTCTTTCAAATTTAATTCGCAAAGCGTCTATAAAGTATTGTCTTCATACGAGTATACCCGTACTTGCATACATTTCATAAATAGTGATGATGACAAACGGATTGGCAGATAACGCGCAACAGAATGGACGTGCTGGTTCAATTGGCAGTGGCCAAGATGATACCAAGACGAACTTAATTGTAAATTATCTACCACAGACGATGACTCAGGAAGAGGTTAAATCCTTGTTTTCGAGCATCGGAGAAGTAGAAAGTTGTAAGCTTATTCGGGATAAGGTCACGGGTAAGCCATTAGAAACATTTTTCTTATGAAGTTTTTAATTACTTGTCTTTTCGTAGGACAAAGCCTCGGTTATGGTTTTGTTAATTATCAAAGATCTGAAGATGCGGAAAAAGCTGTCAGCACATTTAATGGTCTACGCCTGCAGAACAAAACAATAAAAGTTTCATTTGCTCGACCTAGCTCAGATGCCATTAAAGGTGCGAATCTCTATGTATCTGGTTTGTCAAAAAGTATGACACAGCAGGATTTGGAAAGCTTGTTTGCTCCATATGGGCAAATAATAACATCGCGAATATTATGTGACAACATAACGGGTCTGTCCAAAGGCGTAGGCTTCATAAGATTTGACCAGCGGTGTGAAGCTGAACGTGCTATACAGGCTCTTAATGGAACAACTCCAAAAGGAGCTAACGAACCAATAACTGTAAAGTTTGCAAACAACCCGAGCAATAATTTAAACAAAGCTCTACCTCCTTTGGCGGCCTACCTGCAACCACAACCGAATAGACGATTTCCTGG
Organism: Volucella bombylans; assembly: GCA_949129095.1. NCBI lineage: Eukaryota > Metazoa > Arthropoda > Insecta > Diptera > Syrphidae > Volucella > Volucella bombylans. The sequence goes on from OX422143.1 coordinate 159,275,893, forward strand.
TCCAATACATCACCCCACCGGCCGATTTAGGTAAGTGGTATGACAAAATTTCATAATATTTGTACCTTTCTTCCATATTTGACTTAATTTTTCGTGCGCTTTGAAGCAATAACAACTGGACCCTGTTTGCATAATAAGGAGCCAGATTTGTTATTAAAATATTTTCGAATGTATAGGCAGATACTAATTTGTTTTATCAAAACAACCGTGCCCAAAAAGTATTTTCTCATATCTGCCCGTCGGTAGGTTGGTCCATACTTTAACCCAAAACATTTCAATTGATTTTTAACAATCTTCGAATCTGAGGTTTGTAGGGTAATCCGAGATGGAACATACATACATATGAAGATGATTCCTTCTTACTATTGGCGGGGATTTCTAATTTTTATTAACTTCCTGATAGAGAAGTTCTTATATTCATCCCGAAAATCGAAAATAAAAATTGTGTGATATCTTTACGTTTTTAAATGCTTTTGGACAGGTTTTAAGAAGATGTGTATGTGTATGTCCGTATGTGTCAATTTCTTTGACTCGCGATATTCATGTTGCATTTTCGTGCCGAATTGCAGCCATTAGATTTTGACCAAAATCCGCCTATGACTTATTAAGTTATTAAAAAAAAACCTACACAAAGTACAATTAATTTTTTCTTAAAAATAGAGGACTGTTTCCAATAGCAGTGCAAGCTATTCGAAATCTAAGAACAAAGCACACATTTAACGAAAATTTGAAAAAACAAAATCGGCCCATAATCATCTGAGTTACGCAAGGAATAGTAACAATTTAGAACCGCAAGTGCGGCACAACTTACAATTTCGTTAAAACAAAATATCCTAGACTTCACCTTAACTTTCTAACAAAACCGAATTATTTTTTCTTTAAATATAACAAGAACTGCATATTTCATAAAAGGAGATTCATCACTGAAATATCAGGCCGTTTGAAAGTCTAAAACCACTGACTAATCACAAATCTTCAATCTCCCTTAAATTTCTTTAATCAAAAGAAGACTGAAAAAAACTTACTGGACACAAACCAACGGACTAAAGTCCGTACACTGATTATGTATTAAAAGAAATACTCGTATATTCGTCTTAGATCATTAATTGAAGCTTTTGGCTGAAGTCCTGTAGCTCGGCGCAAAGGTGAGGTAAATCCAATTGCCACAATTTTTTTTCTTACCTTTTTCCAAACGTTTCAAACTTAACCGGATTTTTTTGACTATTTCCGGATTAACTTGTCCTAAATTCTAATAGGATATGAAATATCAAAAACCGTTTGAGAATACTACAAGTTCTCTTTATCAGGAAATTCTTCGCGTAACCCATCGGTCACACCCATTTCGGCTAGTTCATTTTTAGATGGTTCATGAGATCAGTAAGAAACCTGTGGATAAGTACGAAATGTTGGTCTTACTCACATTCCTCGCTTTTTTATGAAATGTAATATGTAATAGTAATATGCAACAGAAAATCATATGTCGATGTGTCTTTTAAAACTCTGTACTCTAAAGTTTATAATGTCACACACATTTGATTGTTATATGACTAAAGATCATATTTATGAGGTATTGGACTTGTTTTAAGGCCGTTATAAAGCCCTACACCAATACTTTTGACTCTCTTAAATTCCATGGTATACTCGTAAACACGAGTATTTTTAATTATTGTGGGGCTGCATTCAATTCAATTGTTTGAAATTCAAATTTAGGATAGTTTCGATTAGCTAGGATATTCGTTGTTGGGAAGACTGGAATTTCAGAGTATGTCACCTTATGTTTTTCCAACCAATAGCGTCAAAGCAGAGCTGCATGAAATAAGACTCGTACCGATGACTAGGAGTTGGAGTTCAATAGTAGGAGATGCCGTTACTGCACCTGTTATGCCATATCATGTTTCCTTTCTAATGATATTTCTATATCTAAGGATTACTGTGTATAACAAATACAATATTTACTACAGTAAACCCTTTTGAGAAAAATAATAGGGCCGAAAGTGAATTCTTTCTACGTATATTTACATACACTTGTATAGAGATATAGAGCGAGTATTTTTTCTAGCAGAAACAATTTTTGCACCATTTTCATATAACAAAATTAAAATATTCAAAATACTTATCATCTAATTTTTTCTTTAAAGAATAGAAGAAACTGTTCTAGGACAGACAGCGAAGGAACCTAAAATATAAATAGCTGTTTTAAATCTCATAGAAAGTTGTTTATATTTGTTTAGCATTGTTTTTAATTTGTTTGCCAAGCGTCTGCAATTTCATCGACATTTTTGCTATTGGCCTTCACAGAGCAAAGAATTTTGCAGGTGGTTATAGTAGACCCTGCTGCACACAACTTGCTATAGGACTTGAAAACAGATAAATTACATCGTTTCGAGACCTCCTGTCATGATTTTAGCTGCAATTCTTAAAATACCAATTCAGTTATAATGAACATGGTTAAAGAATTGTTCATTTGTGGGATCTGTTAAATTAATATCATTTCATTTCGTGTACATCTAATACTACGGGTTGTCTATTCGGTAATGCGTTTTTCGACATTCGAAGTGTCACAAACAAGTTGTTATTTGTTATAAATTTAATGTTGAAGTTGGGTGTCAATTATATTTCTCTATTATTAAAAAGTAAAAAAAAAAGAAATAAGAATGGAAGATCCATAAATGGATCATAAATCAAGAACGACATCATTTCATAATGAAATGAGAATGATGATGAATTGTTTTTATTGATAAGTATGCTTATCTTTAAATATGGAATCTGTTTTTACTAAGACTAATTCGATTGCAAGATCAATACCTCATGCATTTGGATAAGAAAGATTTATTTGTAAAGCCTACATGTGGAAATTACACTTCAAAATGGTGATTAAGTTACATTATATTGTAGAGTCTAGAAAATATAAAAATTGCAGAATTAGCAAAGAAGAACAACAAAGATAGTTTACTAACATAAGTTTCACTTTCATTGCCAACTTGGCTTTGTTGTGATTCTTTAAATTAGACCATAACTAAAATATAAAAGAAAAGGAGACCATTAAGACCGGATATACATATTTCCAACTGCTTGCATCCCGCATTGCTTCAGAACATTTTACATATAAACAGATAACCATCCAATTGATCCAATTTGGGAACAAGAAAGTTTTTTAACATGTGACGATAGTGATTCGTTCCATTGACGCATCTTTCAGTTACTCTACGAGTGTGCAAAGCTCGTTGATAATTTTCATCGCCCGAATTAGTGACTTAATTAATTTTGTTTAGTAACAAAGCCAGTTATTAGAAAAGAGAGACAAAATATACGATAATTTTTTCCAAAAATTGTGGCCATCTATACTAAGCTGTAAGACCAGATAACTCCAATCACATCGCCGTTTACCTTTAGCTTTTTCATCAATTGAATTTTATATGCTTAGAGATCTAAATTTTGTGAGGATTTTGAACCTACATGATTGAAACAATTCCTGTGCGCAAAGTGAGTGAGACTTGTCCGGACATTCACAAACACTCCACCTCACTGCACTAATAAAGCGTCTTTCAAAAGTCGCGCCTAATGATTTTTTTTTTAAAATAAAACTTGTAAGTACCTAGTCTTTTTCTGGTGTTTTTATTTTTATGAAAATATGGCTCTTAACAAATATTTGTGAGGAATAATATCATTTAAATGTCCACCCCAAACACATCTACAGGCTCTCATACGAACATCAAAATTTTCAAGGACTTGCTCACACATTACCGCATCAAGTTCATCAATTTCTGTTCGAATGTTGTTTTTCAGTAGTTGTTGGCTTATCCACATAGACTCGTAGACATAATGAAGAAGATAAAGTTCGTCTGTGACTATTTCTTCTATTTGAGGCCACAAAAAGTCTTCAATCATTTGTCTATAGCGCTCTCCATTGACAGTAAGAGCTCTTGCATTTGCATCTGCAAAGAAAAATGAACCAATGATTCCACCAGCCCAAAAAAACAGTAAAATTAAACAGTACATTTTTGTGGATGTAATGATTTTTCTGAAACTATTTGAGGATTTTTTTTCTCTCCAGATGCGACAGTTCTTTCACTAACCTTTGAATTGTTGACTGATTTGGACGATTATTTACAACCCAAAAATCACGAATTTTACAATATATATTTTTTCGAAATCGAAATCGTTTTCATAAGTTTGAATAACTTTAATGCGTTGTCCTAGCGTGGTTAAAATTTTAGTCTGCATTCACTGCTGACATCTAGGCGAGAATTTTTACTTTTGGGAGAACAGTGGCTACGTTATCGTTTATTTTCGAAGTAATTCATTCCACTGTCAATGATTGATTTACTTGTACGAGTAACATGCTTAGCATTAAAAAAATCACTTTATTTATATAAAATGTTTTAATAATTTTTGTTGTGCCACTACATTCTTCATAATAAATTATTGTTAGAGTTCTTTTAAAATTTTCCTAACATTCCCCTAAATCAAATATGAAATTAAGATATCATTTGGCCTGCTTTGAATAAAAGGCCAGCTCTTTAACTCAAATCATTATAATAGGATACACGATGTTAGTACTCGTATAATAGATACAAAAAAAGGACCAAAGAAAAGCCGTATACTTGTTATATTTTCAAAAATGTTAACTAAATTATTTTGCAGTATTAAATCAATATAAAAAAAATCTTTATCAAATTTAAGGGTTAAATAATAACTAAATTATTTATTAACTCAGTTCATAATTATTCTCAGATTTTCACCTTTAACTGGTGATCTCTTGGGCAACACAATTTTACCAACGAATGCAATTAACGGTTCCGGATGGTGTATATTTGTTTATAATTTAGCACCGGAAACTGAAGAGAATGTGCTCTGGCAATTATTTGGTCCTTTTGGAGCAGTTCAAAGTGTCAAAGTTATAAAAGATCTACAAACAAATAAATGCAAAGGATTTGGTTTCGTCACAATGACAAATTACGATGAAGCAGTAGTAGCTATACAATCACTTAACGGTTATACATTAGGCAATCGTGTGCTACAAGTTAGTTTTAAAACTGCAAATAGCAAATCCAAAACTACCTAAGTCCAATCGAATATGTGTTTTATTTTTTGTTTCTCTTTTAAAATATTGTTTTAAATCTTTTTTGTATAATTTCCTAATAAAAGTTTTTATACTAAGAATTGTAATAAGAACTTAAAAAAAAAAACAATATTTTTATTAAATAAAAACAAAATCAATTGAAAGCCAAATCTCGGTTTGTGTTATATAAACTATTAATGTATTTATATATACATAAAACTAGAACTTAGATATTGTATAATTAAATAAATTTTTTCATATCGGTAGAAAAAACAAAACACTACGAAATACAGTAAGATGAAAAGGAATTACCTACTTGAAAAAAAAAAAAAAATATATATATATATATATATATATACAAGTCAATAAGAATAGAGTTAGAACATTTTTTGAAACGAAGCAATACTACTAAGAAACTAATTTAGTCCCGATTATGTAAGCAACATATGTTTAACATGTGTCATACACAATTTATTTATAAAACGAATGATTCCTTAATGGAGAAAGATACATTTCTTTTAATATTTATAAATATTTCTTTGTTAAATTATTGTCTTTCTCCAAAATTTCAAGGTTGTTTAAATTAGGGGTATGTAAAATTTGCCGAGTTGTATTGCTATTGGAAATCGGGACACTATTTCAAGTCTTAGTAAAATACAAAATGCTCACTTTGTACTTAGGGTGTTTTTTTCGAACTGAGTTATTTTCAAAAGATTCAACAATTACAACATTCTTATTGCTTTCGATAGTAAATTTTGCCTAAAAACTTTCGAATATATTCAGTCCCATTTGTTGCCGGGATTGCAATAAGGCATAGCATTATATCTGTTTTATTGTCTCTTATATATTTCTGTATATTGGGTAAAAAAACATGTTTTCGTATGCAATCGTTCATTTCAAATTTAAAACATTAATTTTGTGTTTTTTTTTTTAGAATTTCGAAAAAGTAGAAATTATAAATAAAAACTTCACATCGATATATTCAAAATTATGAAATTTCTTAGCATGCAATATATGTACGTACAATAGTTTAAAATTTGTTCCAATATACATACATATTTTTCTCATACACCAATATATTTATGTATTTTAATATCGTATAACTAATAATTTCCTATAACATAATCCTATTTTAAAATATGTACAACATTTAACAATGTACTTAACAAAAAACATATATATTTTAAAAGGAATTTTTCATAATTTATTTAAGAACATGTTTTAAGAAATTCCCTTAAAATATTCTTTATGTGCAATTGTTTTAAAACAGAAAAAATATATATAAAACCAATGAAATAAAACCTATTAAATTAAATTGGTTTTCTTTGGTAGTTTAAGACTTTATAATATAATTATTTTTGTCTTTCTGTAGTTGTTGCCTAAATTATTAATCTAGTTATATTCAATTCTAAACAAAATGTAATGCGCACATGCTTATAGCAAAATTATTTAAAACAAAAATAAAATAGATATTTCATATTTTAGCGGAAGGATGAAAAACAAAAAGAAATTACATAGTTCTTTCTACTTTTTGGGTTAATCTTAATTGGTTTAACAATTAGTTCAAATAAAAAAAAAGACTCTAAATTAATTATTTTATTAAAAACAACTGAAACAAAAACCATTTATCAAAGAATAGAAAACAACTAAATGGAATAATTGTATCACTAAACCAAAAAAACCTACTATAATATAAAGTGAATGTAAACTACTTTTGTAAGAGAAAACCCAAAAATATGAGACTGGAAACAATATAGTTAAATTATACTATTTATAAAATGAATATCTACTCTTTACATATATGTATGTATATGTAAATAAAAAAAATTAAATATTAACATTGATAAAACGAATTATTATGTGTAAATGTTTATGTAATTTATTTATATTTATTGTTTAGAATAAAATACAAATTTTTTGGACACATTTTTTTGGTACAGGCATTTTATGAAGAAATACAAAAAATAAAAATCGGAAAAAAAGACCTGAAAAGTGTAAGAGAATACAAGTATCTGGATGTCTGAATAAATATTGTTTTCTTTGTATTAAAATTTTTAAATGTGCATCTTTATGCTTTACAGCTAAGGAATATCACGATTTGTGAATAAATGAATCTAAGTATACAAATATTATTTTTTAATTTCACTCTTATTTTAATAAAAAAAATTGATAAACGTAATTAACATTCTCTCTCTTTTTTTTAACATACATTTCGTGTTTTTTTCTGTATTTTTGTGCAGAAACAATGTATACGCATAATTTTCTTCAAACCAATTCAAAGCACAAAAAGCTTTTTAAGGGGGAGTTACGTTCAACCCATAAGGTTTGACATGTGCCCCAGACATTTCTGAAGTCAATGAATAGTATATGTACTCGTATATACTCGTATTACAATCAAAATTCTATTTATTCGACCTATCCAGAGTGATCGAGGAGTGTTTGTCCTACAATAGAGTTGAATTGAAACGGTCACTTACCCTTCCCAAAATTATTCTCCAGTTGCTATTTGAACGACTTTTCCTATTTTTTTTTTCTCCTAAAGGAATTTCCTAGTTCCTTAATTCTAAGAACTGTTTCATTATTCTTGTTCCACCTACGAGTATTTAGCTGATCCTCACTCGTAAAAATCAATTTCCCATGATTAAGAAATTTGGACTTCCAAAACATTAAAAACGTCCTTAACCATCGCATAACATTTATATTTTGACTGCTGCTTAGGAATTTTAAAGCTTTAGAACAATTCTATTATTAAAACATGGAATTAAAATATTAATGTTATTCAGGTAGGCAATCCCTTTCCAACAGCCTCAGATAGAACTTTATAAAGGGTCCGCCATCTAACGTTTTTTTGTTCAACTAGTGCTTATTTCGTGAATAGTAACACTTAGCTCATGTCTGATTTGACAGATAATTAGTTTTATCCTTCCGCTGAACGAATATGGTTGTGTATACGCTTGAACAATGCTTCGCTAAGTGGGCCTGCGATTGACTTAGAGAAGATGCCGATTTTGCCAAAAAAATCATCTTTTCAGATGAAGCTCATTTTGATCTTGGCGGGTATGTAAACAAGCAAAATTGTCGCAATTGGGGCACAGAAAACCCGCACGCATACATTGAAAAGCCGATACACTCAAAACGAGTCACTGTTTGGTGCGGATTTTGGTCCAGAGGCATAATTGGGCCATTTTTCTTCGAAAATGAGCAAGGAGTGGCCGTTACAGTCAATGGCGATCGTTATCGGGCCATGTTGAACGAATTTTTGTTCACAAAAATTGAAGAGGAGGATATTGGCAACATATGGGTTCAACAGGACGGCGCTACGTGCCACATAGCCGAAGCTACACTCGATGTTTTGCGCCCTGTTTTTGAAGATCGCATTATCAGCCGCAGAGCTGATGTCGTTTGGCCACCTCGGAGCTGCGATTTGACACGGTTGGACTATTATTTGTGGGGTGCCGTAAAAGATAAGTGTTACGCCGACAAGCCAGAGACAATTGACGCTTTAAAGGACAATATTCGTGAAGCCATTGGTGAAATACAGCTGCACACAATCGATAACGTGCTTAAAAATTGGACCGATCGTGTAGGCTACTGCATGGACAGCCGAGGCAGCCATTTGAATGAAATTATTTTCCATTATTAACCGGAAGGATAAAACTAATTATTTGTCAAATCAGACATGAGCTAAGTGTTACTATTCACGAAATAAGCACTAGTTAAAAAAAAAAGTTAGATGGCGGACCCTTTAGGTACTTTTTTACGATTAAGAAAATCCCATAGTAAAAAATATAAAATGACTCACAAATCGTTTGCATTACCTGTTTGTAGCCTTTTAACGATATAATAACGTTTAATTAAAAAAATATTCACCTATTCCAGAGTTTTAATTTCATCAATTACCCAGTTAATTTATTTACCATACGGTGTTTTTACATTAAAAGTAATTAAAGGTCTCAAATGGTGGGGTCAGCACAATATAGTGGACAGACTCGGCCTTAAAGCAATGGACAGTCCGTTGTTTCCCAGACACGGCTCCTATATAGATCTCCTGTTGTTCAACACAGGGATACAACCAAAAGGCACTTACCAATATACTATAAGCTTTCTACACATGTTCGTATATGGCAGTGACCATTGCGGAGCTGGAGGAGTTTATACAAAGATATCTGTGCAATTAAAGTAGGGTTGTAGGGTACGTTGGACACATTGACGAGAGTACTTTTCTCGAACTCGCTCTTCCCACCGTCCAACAGAGATTTGCAAAATGAGGTGGTTGGCAGACACTTTAAAAGAATGGACAAGACCAAGAAACGAACGATGTACAGTACGTTACCTTGTTATAATCACACAGACAACGAAGGCAGACAGTTAGCTTCCCAAAAGAATAAACCAACCACACCCAATTTTCTTCCTTTCCTCTTTCATACAGTTTTTTAATACATATTTAAAGCGAATCGTTCTTACCAGTTAAAATTAAATAAAAGAAACATTTATAACGTATTTGAAAGTTGAATGTGTTTTTTTTTTTCTAAGAACTTAACACTCAAGTGGGTATGCACTTAGGTGCCTGAGTACGCGTTCAGTTTTTAGGAAAATGCATTTCAAAATTCACTTGGAATTTTATTCTCCCAATATTAATAAAAGAAAATTACTGGGCTGTCTGTAAGTTAGTATTGGAACAATAAAATTCGAGATGTAAACACGGGGAACCCGAAAATTTTGCGAATAAATAAAATATTTTATATATTTATTTTATTTATTTCGTATAAAACCTTTTACAATAATAAATTATTATCATACATTAAATAATGCAGAGACTTGGTAAATTTCTTATCATTCTTCTGAAACATTATATTGTAAAATGTTTGTGTGGGTACAAATTATATAACTTATGTATTTCCTTCAACATAATCGCTTTATTCAATAAAATTCAATTTATCAACCGCTTTTACTTTTATTTATCTTTTACTTAAACCATTTAACAATTTCTCTTAATTCACACTTCAAATTCAACTAATGAACTGACTTACATACCTAGGGATATACTGATATTTATACTACCCTGAGAATATTCTGTACCATCCATTCACCAATGGTGAAGTGTATTGGCTTCCCAATCGGATGGTTCGGAGTTCAATACCAGCCGTGCCCGAAAGACATTCTTTTTTTCAGACAACTAAAATCTCGTGAGATGAATAGTTGCCTAAAATACAACAATAAGTCAATTTACACTAATAATTTAGTCTCCCCATTAAATGTTGGATGCTATCCATGGAGCGAAATAACCACTGAGCCCAAACGTCTTTCTCTCTGTCTCTATCTAATTTTCTGAAAAACTTAATAACATGTGCTCCGGTATTTTAAATGTAGCAATACCCTCTTGAGTGTCAAGTTCTTAAAAAAAAATAAATTTAAATATAGAAATTTAAGATGACTCTGTTGACATTCAGATATCACAATATTCTAATATCTGAATATTGAAAAGAAAAAGTTCTATCATTTGTACCCACACAAACATTTTACAATATCAACAAAATAATGTAAATGACTAGATAAATAAATAAATAAATGGATGGATAAATAAATAAATAAATATATAAAATAACTACATATTTATTTTAATACAGTAGTTTTCGACCCATAATAATTTTAACACAATCACAAGAAGACCAACTTTTTTTTACACAGAATAAGTCCTAACCACGTTCTGACACCAATGTGGGTTTATGTGGTTTCAGAAAACATAATTTATTTCTTTCAACGCAATCGCTTTATACAAAATCACAAAACAACACAAATTTATAATTCTATTTAAACCATCTATTTATCAACCACTTTACTTTACTTCATCTTTTACTTAAAACACTTTATCACTGCTGTTAATTCACTTCTCAAATTTAACTTTAGTAGTGATTTCACCTCTGTTCGATGCCTGTTTTTGTACTCCCTGCCACCTTTCGAAAACTGTACTATAGTTTAACCAAGAATAAATGTCAATACAGGGAAGTTAGGACACTTGCCTCTTAGTCTGGTTGCAATAACATGCATAAATGTGTCCCCGTTTAAAGCTCTCATAGGGTTGCCATGGTGTATATGATGAATCACCACAAAGAGAAAGAGCATTTCGCTTAGGGTTACCATCTTCCCATTTAAAATATTGCCGAACGATATAAATTTCATTTATCTTTTTCCTCACCACCAAGCGGTGGCGCGTTTTTTAAAGGGTATCTCCAGTAGGCCTAATCCCTTTTTAGTTTGTATAAAAAAGAAAAAAATTCCGAAAACAGAAAAAAGAACAAAAAAATGTATGTATTTTCATTTATTCATAATAAATATAGTAAACAAAAATATAATTCATAATAAATATAGTAAAGTATAATGTAAAAATATAAAATTTTATTAATTTAAAGTAAAAATAACTTCATTAATTTATAATATTAAAATCTATTAGTCTGATGAAAAGTTAGTGCTGCTACTATCGGCATATATAGTTATTACTAATCTTTCTACTGCTTCCTCTGCGAAAACGTCCTTAAATTTAAGATCTTATTTTAAGATTGTATGTAAAGTTGATCTGCTTATTTTTGTAATATTTGCATTTTGTTGGGCATGAAAAACTGATGGGCTATGCGCCTAACGGCACATTTGTCAAAATCATCGACCCTGCTTTTGCGACCAGAATTATTTTTCTTCTTTGAAGGCGAATTGTGGCCTTTAATTTTATTTTCCTTTAAAAGCCTATATACAGTTCGTTCCGTAACAGAAAAGACATCAGCTGATTCCGTTTTATTTTTAAGAAGGCCATAAAATTTGTTAGTTGCATTAACAATTTGCTGTTTTTTTTCTGCACTTAATTCCTTTGAAGACTTTGTAGCCATTTTTCTATTTAGCCACAACACAGTTGCTTAAAACTAATTAATCACTATTAATTTGACACAATATCACTACTAATACTTACGCTATTAAATATGATCACTAATTGCAGAGTCAATGAATTCTAGTTTCAAAACACCGCGAAAATAATCCTTTTTTCTTAAACACAACATTAACACCGACAGTAATTTGAACCACTATTATTTAACACAATATCACTAAAACGCACATAGTCCAACAATATGATCACTTATTGCACTGCTTTGTTGCAATGCATTAAAATAGCGCGCGAATAAAATTTAAAATACAAAGTCCAAAAAAATGGTTTGACTACATTTTAACGGTTTCTCAAAAAGAGGAGAAAAAAAAACGCAAATGACAACACCACCACACATATTATTACACACAAATTCAGTTTTGTGTTCTCAAAAGCTTCAAATCTGTAACAATAACACTGAAAATTCAGTAACGATGTGCTAACATTTGAGAATGGTAACACTGCTTTGATGAGATTATTTTCAATGCACAGCCAGCAGTAATGGCGAATGGTGATTTTATGATTATTCTGCCCACGGCTATCGGGCAAGCAAGTCATAGGGTGGTTGTGGTTAAATCTGAAAATAATTACAACAACAATTGTACACAAAGTTCAGTGGCTTCTTTTGTGTTTCAGTGGTAATGTGCCATTGAGTCCACCTACAGGCACCACTGTTAGAAAAAAAGCCTTCCCATAAGCCCTGTACTGACATGTTTTGTTGGATAAGGTATAGCAACTATTCATATTCTTTCCATATGTTCGGAACTTTCAATATCAATTGTCAAGAAGCTTACATTAATCTTCGATTGGATAGTTTTCTGTTCTTCATTTATAGATAGCGCTGTTCACAATAAGAGGTTATAACAATTATATAAAACTTCAAAAAGACGTCAACTGAAATGTTGTTGGAAACAATGTGAACAGCATTTGTAAAGTGATCCTTTCGTGATCGTTGGTTGGGGTATTCAGCGCTTGCCATTGCGGTGGAATTAATAGAATTAATAATGATATCGCTGATTCAATGGCAAATGATATGGGCAACAGGCGATTCAATAACATAGGGTTCAATAAGCTTAATACCGAAAATATGCCAAATAATGTCATATCCGACGAGAAGGAGTCACCCCCGTTCATTTCAAAACGGAACTCCTAATGATCTTCCAATCACTGAGAAACCAGTCAGAAACCGACATCTCTAAACAGTAGCGCCAGACATTTACACCCCCTCTTTAATAATGTCCAATAGCCAGCGCATTGGAAGGCATCGGTGATGAATGCAATTCCTAGAAGGGATAAAGATAGATCTAATCTGGCGAATTTTTGATCGATAAGTCTTCGTCCGAATATTGTCAAGGTATTCAAAAAGGTGATCAATAAAGCCCTAACTAAGTGGGTTGAAGACAAAAATATTGTCCCGGATAAGCAATTCGGTTCGGTTTTAAGACGGGACATCTTATCTCACACGGCGCGTCTAGTCTGGTATCTGAAATCCAGTGGAATAAAAGCAAGAACTATTTATGGTTGCTTACCTGATTAGCTTGATTGAAGGCATTCGAAACTTATTCAAGCTGATCACGCTCGGCATAAGGAAACCACTTCTGTACATTCTTTTTAATATGCTCATGGCTAGATCAAAATCTATATTTTAACAAAGATAGGTATACATAGATGTTGCTCTGGCGGCTCTGGCTCTAAAAGGTGCTCTGTAAGATTTTTTTTATAGTAGCGAACTCGATACAAAGGCGAACGCAATCTGCTACATGAACCTTACCAGGCCTATGCTTGTATTGGGGTGTACTGTGTGGTTCCACGTGAGAGGAAGGTTATTAAACAGATTCGTGTGTTTGAGAGGGCTTGTTATAGAACTTGTCTTCGTTTGCACAGAACACCAGATATTGTACAAGGTGAACGTAATACGAATGAAATTAAGTTAATTCGAAGGTACGTTGCTATAGTAACGAACTCGAGGTATAACCTCGGGCCTTATTACTTTAATCATGCGAGTATGTACCACGAGTGTGTCTGCTTTATCGACTTCGTTCCTATAGAAGCGTTTTACTATTTGTATAAAAAAGGGCTGACCGAGAATGATGTCGCTAATCTTCCACTTCACAATGCCACTTCCACCCACTTCGGACAGGCGGTAGGGAGTCACGGCATTTTGTGGCTTAGTGAAGGAGGAGGAATCTTCTATGCCTTTTTCTTCGAATTCGGGATACTCCGTCGGTAACGCTTTGCACCATGATCGGCTTTAAAAAAAAAAAAAAACTTAAGTTTACGAAAAAAAAAAAAATATAATAACGATACAAAAAAAAGGAAAAAAAAATACAAGAAAGGATAACAAATTTTTAAGCAGGTTAAGATTTAGTTTTGGCTAATTTGTAAGTTTAATTTATATGAAAAATTGCAATTTCACAAGTTTTTTTCCTAGAATTAAAACATTTTGTTATCAAAATGAATTGTAAAAAATATAATTTATTAAAATAAATTGAACAAAAGATTGCAAGGCTTCATAGAAAGGCCGAAATAATTAAGCTAATTTTTAATATATTGGAAACAATGAGGTTTTCCAAGCAGACAGTTTTTTTTTTAAACTCAAAATTTTGTTTTCCTTACATTATTTTAGTATCTAAAACCCCTACACTCGTACCTGGTACAAACAAAAAAATGTCAGACCTTTTTTCAAGAAGTCATCATTTTTTAAAATGCAATCCGACTTATCAAAAAAATAATATGAAATATATGTTTTCATTCCATTGCAAATTTCGTTGTCCTCAATCTTCCTGTTAGTCTTCTCTTTTCCACTGCTTGGATGTTGCAGTTCTTCTATTGCTTATCACCTGCTAAAACGATGAAATTATCGATTTCCGGAATTGGAATTGGCTGGATGTGCTTAGTCCGCTTTCATACGTCGCATGTTTCGAAATATTCAAGTGAGTGCAAAAGGGAGGGATAATGAAACAAAAAATATCCAATTAAGTCCGCTTTCATACGTCGCAAGTGTGTAATGCGCATGTTCTGGTTATTTTCTTTTGAATTTTCATTCAGTGATGCGCGCAACTCTACATGAAGACTTTCCCCTTCTTTGAGTTTGCATGTTATTTGACAGTTCTCTTCATTTCATCTTTGGCGCTCAGTCTTTCATAATTGAAAATGAGCCCCCCCGGACTAAGTCCGCTTTCATACGTCGCATGTTTCGAAAGATTCAAGTGAGTGCAAAAGGGAGGGATAATGAAACAAAAAATACCCAATTAACCAAATTCCCACTGCCTGTGGGTAGCAATTTCATTGCAAGTTTTTGACATTTCTTTTTCTCCTTCTTCTTTCTTTTTCGCATTTGCTTCATTACTTCTTTCGCTGTGTTACGAGCACAACATTTCAGTATGGCGGATGAACTGAAATGGACCAAAGAATTAACAAGGGGGCTCATTTTCAATTATGAAAGACTGAGCGCCAAAGATGAAATGAAAGAGAACTGTCAAATAACATGCAAACCGAAAGAAGGGGAAAGTTTTCATGTAGAGTTGCTCGCATCACTGAATGACAATTCAAAAGAAAATAACCAGAACATGCGTATAACACACTTGCAACGTATGAAAGCGGACTTAGCGGACCAGATTTACGGTGATCAAAACGTCAACAAATTTAAGTTGGATTTATCATTACGCATTTCATTGAACAGCATTTAATCAAAAGGTATTGAAAAATACTCCAACAGCATTACTGTCACGTTGCTGTCAAATTTCGTTCAGCCGAAGTAAAACCTACTGAGCATGAACAATTCGTGTGATTTCATTTGATTTGAACTTCTGTTTAAAACTTGTTAATTTTTTGATCTATTGTATGTATGTATATGTACAATTTATATGTACCAACCTGCGTATGCATAATTTAGAATTCCTTCCAGCTCTTCATAACTAGGAATCGGCTTTATCATCTCCTTTGGGTAAGTGACTTTGTACACACCGTGATTACTGCTTCGTTTGCACTCTCTTCACTTATCTCAATTACACACCAATAACTCTAATCATATGTATATGACATGTTTACATATGTACATTCTATGAAAATAAACCTTTGTATTTTCTGATAAACTTAATTTTGTAAAATTCCACTCAGTATAGTTCCGAAGTCAGGCCAAAATGCAACCAATTCTTCTAATCCACGGTGGTGCTGGCGATATTACAGACGCCAGAGTTCCAGGCAAATTAACCGGCATTAAAAAATCCCTTCGTGATGGATTTAAACTTCTAAAAAACGGAGGATCAGCAATTGACGCTGTTGAAGAAGCTGTTCGTTCTATGGAAGTGGATGATAATTTCAACGCCGGTTATGGAGCTGTTCTCAATACAGATGGGATAGCTGAAGTCGAAGCTAGCATTATGGAAGGTAAACATCTTAAAGCTGGTTGTGTAACTCTTTTGCAGGACATAATGCATCCAATTTCTGTTGCACGTAAGGTAATGGACAAGACAAACCACACTTTCATTGGTGGAGAGAGTGCAATGAAATTTGCTCGGGCACAGAACTTTGAAGTTCTACCAAATGGCTCACTAGTGACAGATAATGCAAAACTAGCATTAAAAGAATTTAAAGAATTGCAGAGCAAAGGTCTTGATACGATTTTCTCTAGAACTGAATTAGATAAGCAAGATAAAGCCCCTGGAGAACCTGGTACTGTTGGCGCAGTTGCCATTGATGCAGAGGGTAATATAGCTGTAGCAACATCCACTGGTGGTATTACTGGTAAAATCCCAGGGCGAATTGGTGATACTCCTTTACTGGGCTGTGGTACATACGCTGATAATGAAACTGGGGGTGTGTCCACAACGGGACATGGCGAGACTATCATGCGCTTTAATCTTGCTCAACGAATTCTTGAACGAATTAAATATGAGAAGAAGACCGCTCAACAGGCAACACAAGAAGTGAGTCAAGAAATGACTAAAAGACTCATTGGGACTGGTGGTGCTATAACAATTGATAGAAATGGTCAGCTAGGAATTTATTTTACTTCGAAGAGAATGGCATGGGGGTATGTTAAGGGAAATGAAATGCACTATGGCATCAATCATGGTGAAGATTTTACTGAAGATTTTTAAAACCGCTCAATAAATGATTTTGTACTTTGTATGTTCACTTTATTCTAGATGATGTACTCTTTTTGGTTGGTATGACATTACCGAAATTGAAATTCTGATAAGATTGAACAGTAACTATCGTCCGACTTTGGTTTATAGGATTTATAGGATATAATTTAGAAGTTTATCAACATATCGGATTGCACTATTCGTTATTGCTGATTTCAGCTTGAAAGCTTCAAATGCAATGCAATTCTACAGTCAACACAAAAGGTGTTGACCAGTTGCACCAGTACCGACTTTTATTTCGGATCCATTAGGATATAGTGCAAGTTAGTTGTACCAGTCTGATGTTTTACTCCTGCAAAAATACGAGTAGATCGAAAGTGGAAAATTGAATCGAATTACATCCTAAAGAACGCAAACTCTAAAGATACTTAACAGCTCACTCTCACTTATGAATCTCTTAAAATCTATAAAGGTAATTGGAAAAAATAGGAGTATCACTTATTCAGGTGCAGATTGAATACAATTGTCTGTCTTATGCAAAAATTCTTAGGACAATCTGATCTAAGGTTTGCTAAAATCAACGAATCAGCCAAATCAGAGCTCCCACAGAAGATCTTGGCAAAATTTTACGCCAAAATAGAAAAGAACAACTTTGGTATAGTCATAAGCAGTCGTACATTTGTGAATGAATGTAGGTAACGCACACACGTATCGTCCATCAACTCGGCACTTATTGTACTACACACACTTCTTTCGATGCTACGCAATGCCGCTAGAGCGCCTATTCCTGATATGATTTTTATTCGTTTTCGCAGGAAACTTTGGTGTATCCTACTGTGCGTTTAAATAAAAGTTTTATCACAGTTTATTATTTTACGCTGGGCGAGTACAAATTTTATTAATTTATTATGATTTACTCTATACCTACAATATATTTCTTCAGACTTACAAATTTGAGTCGCTAAAGTACACAATTTTCTTGTCTCAGTACACATTAGATGTCATGGATATATCCGCACAGAGAAACTTACGTTAAATGGGTCGCATTCCTATCGATACTTGATATGCCTCCTATAGTCTTAATATTCTTGCTTTCCGATTTGCAAACATAGACTCGGGACAGTCTAGACTTACGAGTACATGCATAACATATGTAGATGAAAGAGATGTAACGAAGTTCGGGTGATATGGAACGGATGCAATTGTGACAGTCCGCTATAAACTTTTGATATTAAACAAGTGTTCAGGAGCATTTCATTTCAAAAGATTATAAGATGATAGTTGCTTGTGAGCTCTACTAGTAATACATACTTGCACTCGGTGCGAGTCAGTCTGCACACTGTTCAACGTCCAACATTGCGCTACGAGGCAAGTATATTAATCGATTGAGGTGCTGAATAAATTTATAACTGATCCTGCTGAAGTACAAAGATTTGTTTAAACATTGACAAACTAAAGTTTATTATCACGGAACTTAACAAAATAAGGACAGACTTTCCTTTAGTTTGCCTATGGACTAATGACCATAAAACCGGAAATTAAGTATGAAAGTCACATTGTTAGCGCCAATACACTGCAAATAGGTAATGATAATGTGCAACTTCTCAAATTTGAGATCAAAAGGGAGGAAATCGTTTTTATCAGTAGAATAACAGATAATTTAGGGAATAAAACAAATTATATTGGAAAGAGAAACTCAGCGGAAGAAGATATATTTTACTAAACTCATCCAAATAACAAAGTTTAATATAGTAAATATTTTTTTTACTAAGCAAGAGGTGCATTTACTTACGAACAAATAAGTAAGCAAGGTGCATGGACCAGCTTCGATGAAAGATTTCAAATTGGTGGAAAAGCTCTGCTACGTTTTTTGAAACTCCGGCTCAATATAAAAAAGAGCAGAGTACGCTCGGTAGCAGTAGAGCAGTTTCAGAGGTTAGAAGATGGTCCTTCTCAACCGGTAAACAGGCGATAAGAATTATCAGAAGTGCAACATCGAAGCACAGGCAAACATGCTTACATTTTTTATATTGCCACATAACGAAATAATTTGTGAAGGATTCAATGGTCGACTTTTATTGAAGACGAACAGAGACTTGTTTTCTAACGGGGAATATCGAAATTTGTAATAGATGGAAAGAATATTTTAAGGCCTTCACGGCGAATTCGTGCAAGATAGCATTCCTTTTGTGGTCGAACACAAAGAGGAAACGGGAGATTTCACAAAAGCTGAAGTTAATGAATTAGTAAAAAGAATGAACCGGGGAAAAGTCGGACGTGATCATATATCCTTCGCATTATGACGAGCAATCGGAAATCTTGGATTAAAATGACTCGCAATTTTGTTTAATAAAGTGATGAGAGGCGATCGGATGTACATATGTGTAATCAGTAAGCTTTCTTTCTTCACAGTATAAAGGCAGAGGCGAGACGAGAGACAATTACCGATCGCTTAAGCTAATGTCCCTTACTATGTGATATATTTACAGTGAGTCTTAGATAGCCGGCACCTTAAACAAATTAAACTCTATTGCGATCAAAGCAGCTTTCTAGAAGCCAGAACGATTTCTCCTTTTTTCGTCAATGAAAAATCGTCAATGATAAGGTGAAATCCGCTAGAATATAACGGGCTACTAATAAGTCGTATTAAGACCTAATATCAGCAAACTCAACTCCAGATATCTATTAAGGAGTCATCGTAACAAGTGTAAAAATTTAAAAACTTTGGCTCTGTCGTTAACCATAAAAAAAAGTTACGATGACGATGCCGCAAATAGAGTTTACATGGAGTGGGTTAAGTGGTGGGAAAACTTGGAGTATTTTGCGACAGAAAAACATCATTTAAAATTAAACATTCGTTATATACGATAGTCGTTAGCCCAACTTTAACATAAAATACGCATCGCGTATGTTACGAATGTCAGCGTTCTTATCTAATAAAAAGTAGGCGGATACAGATAGCAGAAAAACTTAGAGCTAATCACAGCAGCTCGAGTTCCAGCTGAGATTTGAAGCACACCGAAAGCAAAATAATTGGATCAGGAAAAACATAAAAAAATTCTTTGCAATATTCAGTAGGTAATCCGAAATGGAGCATCTTTCGAATTGTACTAAGAGTTTACAAATACAAATACCTGTGAAAAATATGTAGCGTAAGATGTAAACTTACATGTTACATATTTCAATGGTTAGTTAAAGAAGCTACCGAATTGTTTAAGACATCAAGAGTAGAAGTCTATATAGAAATATTGGCATTATCTCTGTTTGATTCTAAAAAAGAAAATCCCAATTTCAATATACGGTTGAATAAATGTTAAAGCTACAACAGATACGGCAAAAACTGCTTGAATTTCAAATCTTATATCAAATCAAATTTTTCATCGATTTCAAGTTCATTATCACAAAGTCTATCGGGAAGAATTGCATAAAGCCATGTAGATTTTGGCATATTCGGCAAAGTATGGATGCTCCTCCATTAATGTCTGAAGCGAGCCATTTAGTGTGAAAAAAAAGGTTTTATGCAAAGCAATTGGCCATTGTTTCCTCTATCCCGTAAAGAATTGTGCAAGACTTGTATAAGTTTTTTGAACTGCCTGCGTAAGTTAGCAACATTACGAAATTGAAATAACACAACTAGCTATATTCGGTACATTTCAATGTTTTAGGAACAATGGGCTTTACGGTGAACATAGTTGAAATGAATACATATATGCTATCTTCAGATTTTG
Organism: Volucella bombylans; assembly: GCA_949129095.1. Taxonomy (NCBI): domain Eukaryota; kingdom Metazoa; phylum Arthropoda; class Insecta; order Diptera; family Syrphidae; genus Volucella; species Volucella bombylans. The sequence goes on from OX422143.1 coordinate 159,296,683, forward strand.
TCTAACTGCACTCCGCAGTTAGTGCAAGCAATATCAGCATCGAGATCAACAAAGAATGGACAAAATTGCTCCCAGATTCGAGTCCCAACCGGAGGTCGTATAAGGTAGACAGCACAAGTGAATGAAGGTTTTTTTTTTAACGCCTATCCGTATATGAAAAGGTCTGCATACATGTCATCAGAGCCGTCAACTTTAAGTCAGTTTCTCTCCCTAGCCGTTTGTAACTACCGTTTGTGTTTATTCGCAAAGAAAACGTGTTTATTGAATGGCTGTTACTGTCATACACATATTACGAGTTGTCCAGCTAATCTGCCGACTAATGTTTCCACTAATCCTTACACTCAAGGGCCTTCAAAAAAAAGGAGAGTACATGTCCTTATTATCACCATTTTATTGTTGTCTGGAAATCTATCCAATATATCTTTGTTAACACATAGTTTTGTATGTTATGTTATAGTTTGTCCTAACGGTACATTTAACCTATATAAAATTAGAAAATATGGTGCTTCTAAATAATAACACGAAACGAACGCCAATACGACCAAATAATCCTCTTCTTTATGCTACTCTACTTCTACACTAAAAAAAAAATAAAAAAAAATTGGAGAACTAAACAAAGAACACACGAAGAATAAATTCTTTTACGCCTTAACTAACATTTCTCTACCAATACTAGTGCACTGCAATTCCGGACACTTCCTTCTGTGATTCGTGTGCCTCTGTTTCTCCATAACAATGCTTTGTCTTCGGATCACGATACTTGTTCTCGTGCTGCACTGAATGTGAATTAGTCCGACACTTGACCAAGCACAATTCAAATTGATCTTGCACCGAAGCAAATACCGCTGATTGTCGACCAGTTGCTTTAGCTAAAACTCTCTCCAAGATGTCACGTTTTAAAGGATGTGCACAACACGATACACAATATTCATAAATTGCACAACAATGTGCTTCATTACATGTTTCGCAGGTATAGTATTTAGTTGCTTCTGTTTCTACATTGCAACAGCCTGTCCAGAGGAGGTCCGATCTTTGGCAGACATATCCCCTATCGTCCACTATAAGAACTTTTCCTTGCACCGAATTGCGACATGTTGTTGCGAGATCATTGGTGCGATTTGTCTCCTCTTGAATGGTACGCCATATCATCGGTTTCTCACGACGAATTTCGAATTCGTCCGCTTCCAATGAAAGGGGGCCACCCTAAAATCAAATAATTTAGTAAATTATACTAATAATCGTATTGCGGATTGCGGGTTTTCTTACATTTCCCATAAGGTTTACCAAGCAGTAAGTGAGCGAAAGTAGAAATATGATCCCTAGGACGAGACGTCGTCGGATGAAACGTAAAATCGCCGCATACCACATGGTAAACAAATGAACAAACGGGAGGGCAGTCTTGTTTTTAGCTCGCAAATAGGCATCACATCACAGATTTTTGGAATTGCTTTTTATGTCTCGGTGGACACCTATAAGGGGTAAAATTATTACAGTGGATTTTTCAATGTGAACTGGAGGAAACACTGAGATTCTGATTAAAACTATTTATTTATCGAAGAAAAACAAATGTTTAGTTGACGATTACTGACATTTGCTACATTTTTGACAACTGATACTAGCTAGTGATGTAAGTCAGAAGTAACGAGTATTCAACGACGGTTGACATAAAAAGGTTGGGGTATTCGGTAGAGTTCAAGATTAATAGTTTTCCCAAAGATGTCAGAATTAACGTTTAAAAGAATTATTTGAAAATAAACGAAATTTTCGTAAAATTCACTTTCACACTTAACGGATTAGATTGATTAGTTGATAGGTTCATTAAATTTGTATTGTCATGTTAATTGTAGTGGAAATGAAGTAACCACATAAGGTTTTAGCAACAGTTATCTCCGGGATATTTGCATCAGGATTCCTGAAACCTGCATTATGTGTTCAGTTTTCTTTATACTCTTCTATTTTTTTTAAATGGACAATTTACTACTTTTAATTTGTTTGCTCCAGATATGTGAAAGAAGTTCTTTTGACAATCCGCATCAAGGCTAAATGCATTAACATAAGCCAGCTCCCTACGTGCCATCAGACACACCGCATCTGATGTGCTTGGTTTCACCCGAATACCACCAAGAAATCCCCGTTTGATGAAGGATGCTGGCAAGCACATGCAGCTAAACAAGAAGCATACAAAGCGTCGCTACAACGAAGGACGAGAGCCGTTCATGAGCTCTACGAGCAGAAGAGTCGAGAAGAACATCGATTTCTTCAGAAGAAGAAAATAGAGCAAGAGATGTGCTCGATCGAAGATATAATCTTCCCGTCCTTTTTCTGTCCTTATTTGCTTTCATTCTTCCTCGTTCCCCTACATGTTTTGTCCTTTCTTTATCCTCTTTCCAAATCTCTTCGAACTTTTCGACTATAGCTTATATTTACAAATATACTTACTTGTATCATATATTGTCGTATTCAATCCGAAAAAAATGTACTGTAAAAGACTAAGCCTTATTTGTTATTACCGTAATGTATTAACTAATTGAATTGAATTGATATTGAATTGAACGACTTAAGCGAGACCTTTCATGTCAAAAAAGGTTTTCAACAAGGTGACGCGCTGCCACGTGAGTTCTTTAACAACAAACTTGTAAGCATTGTGTGAAGTAAATAGGGAGGCACAATCTTTCAAAAGAGTGTGCAAATGTTATAGTACGCCGAAGATATCGATGCGTTCGCTAGTATTGAAACTAAAACTGCCAAAATGGGTTTAACAGTAAATGAGGCAAAACCAAGTATGTACTCGTATATGCTGTCAATAAGAAAGGACACACAACATCGACAAATTGGACAGCGGATTTGTGTATGTTAAGTTCTTTAAGTACTCTTGCTACTACACAAGTGCAAAAGTGGATTCGCATCATTGAAGATTCGACGCACTCAAGTGTAGGCGGGGACAAAGAACAATCTGGAAGTGTTGAGCTGGCCGCAAAGTTGGCAGCAAGCAGATTTTCCTTGTCCAAAGAGCTGACAGCTGGAATGTCATTATAAACGAGCGGTGGGATGGAGGATGAGAAGGAATTTCTAATATTTTTGACCAACGACCAATAATTTTTGCTACCATTGGGGCATTGCAGTATTTTTTGCCTCAGTTCTTGGTCGTATTGAAATTTCACACGCCTAAGAAGACGCAACGAGCTCATTTGAACTTTTTTCGGTTTTCCTCTCTTCGGTTGGCCTTGTAACACCGAAAAAATATTTCTCTAACCCTGACAGCCTCCTACATGCCTTTTCTTTTGGTATGATATTCTTCATCCGATGAGGGATAAGTTATTGTTAGTTAGTTATTGTTCCTAAAGAAGGTGTTAAGTCCACTCCAATTGGCTTTCCTGTATTGCCATAGGGATCTTTTAGGAATTTCTCTCTAAGTGTGTGGTCCGTCTATGAGAAATTAGCTGATATGATACAATGGTCCGATGAGCCTAGAGGAGAAAGCACATCAACAGTGTACTTATCATGGTGAGAAGTTAAAAACAAGTCCAGAGTGTTGGCTGGGTCAAGTTGTTTTCCGCAGCGAAGATGTCATCACACCGTCCTTCGAGTTTTGTCTGCCCAGAATGTCGAAGACACCCAGAATTGTGTATATTAAAATCGCCCGTAATAACGATTTCAGTATACGGAGACATGGATACATTTCTTTGTATGGAGTTAGATAACGCATCAAACTTGTTAAAGGCCGAATTTCTGTCCAGTTGATTAGTTGCCTGCTGTAGGTCTTCTACGATGTCATCTGCAGAAACAGCCTTTTCTGCCGTCGATATTGAAGACGACACCGGAGATCATGATCGGTTTCGACCAGATACATACGTCTCGCGACAGTCTTTTTAATCACTTCAAAAACCCACTTCTTTCCCCGTAAGTACTATCGCACGAACACAGGTTGATTAAGGGAACATTTTAAATCGTTGATTTTAATTGTCTCCTCTTGACTTCGAGAATTTGGAAAAATCACTGAGAGTAAGGTTCGGGGCTGCCTGTAATGCAATATCTCTGCCGGAGATATGCCACTTTCATCCGGTGTTGAACAATAAGCTGATAATGCATCTTCTTCTAGCTCGTCGGCTTTCATAATTCCCCTTTGCTACGCCGTTCGACACCAGGTTGAGAGGTTCTGAAATAATATGGTGAATTAAGAGACTTTGCCAAAACTGCTTGAGATGAATTGATTGCCATTATATGACACTATGGTTTTGAGCAGTCCCGTGGCCGTGGCTCAAGTTGTAGGGTACTGGTTTCCAAATCGGAAGGTTCGGTGGTTCGGTGTTCGAATCCCAGCATCGCTCGAAAAACATTAATTTTTTTCAGTTAACGAAAATCCAATAAGATGAGTAATTGACTAGAAATTAACAACAAGCCAACTGCCACTAAAAATTTTGTCTTCCTATTAAATGTTGGATGTCACCCATGGAGCGAAATAACCACTGAACCCTAATATCTTTCCTTCTCTCTCTATCCCATTTTCAAAAACACTTAACACATTCTGAGGCATTATAAGTGTACTCATACCCACTTGAGTGAAGTTACGTTCGAGAAAAAATTTCAGATTTTCTAATCAGCAGTCAGCTGTTGCAGGCATTTTTGGAAAATACCGGTGGAACTGGATGTGCCGATTTGTAACCGCTGATATCCAAACACGCCAAACTTAATGTTAACGACGCACATCTTCTTAGTCTGCTCATTTACAGAAATTTGGAGATACGCATTAGACAAATCAATTTTCGTGAAGTATCGCCTTCCTTATATGTAACTTATTACCCAACTCTTGGAATTTACGATGTCTGATGTCAGACTACTACAAACGTTCGATCTCTACACACGTAATATATACGAACTATGGGTGTGGAAAAAATTCACCTTTGATTTTTGGATGTTTGAGAGGTATGACGAAAGTGGTGGTTTTTGGTACAATGCCGGAGTTTCGCCGTCTGTCATTTAACTCCGATCTAATTAACATGCTGTCTAAAGCGACGACACCGGAACTCCAGTTGCTGTCGGAATACTAAGGCAATATTCATTGTTCTCAGAACCGCCCTCGCCTGGAATCCGAGGGAACCTAATAAAAGAATATAGTCAGACTTTTAGCAATGGTCTCAGTACTGATCTCGTATGTGGCGTTGGCGTCTCTGATGAAAATAACAATCTTAGGCTTCACTATTCCAAAAGCAAACCTGTATCTGTCTTTCAAGTGGAAACATACTTAATCCTGATGACATTCAACTATATTGAAGTGAACAGATGTAAGGGGAGAAATATTTGCGTCTGAAGCGACAATCAAGCTGCAGTTGAGGCTTTACTGAATGTCCTCACTACTCCTAAGCTACGAGTAGTTCGAGAATGGAGAAGTCCAGAATTCAGGTCCTTTCCGTTGAAAGTTGGTTCTCTTATGGGCACGCCCATATGTAAATTGCATGAGTCTTCAGGTTGTGGGTACACACAACTAATTTTTTCGGAGGTCTCTAGAATTTCAGCAGGCTTTGTGTTGCTTCTTATTGGAGTCTTTACGCGGCCCAACGCTTTGCCACCTAATGTACCTAATGTACTAGGAAAAGTGACAGCTGCGGCGCTTGCTGTGAGAATGTGACACACTTTATCACTGAAGCGCTTACTTATCTTTCTTTGAAAGCTTGTACAATAGGACGAACACTATACGAGTACAATGGACTAGTTCCTTGTTTGAGTGCTCTGCCCCGACAGAATATAAAAATTCTGCGAGCTCAGGCTCAAAGTATTAAGAACCTTGGAGATTGCTTCTCTATGCGATATAATATGATATATGATCTTCGGAGGTTTCTCCTGATATATTCTCTGGCACAGACGTCAATAGGATAGCTCTCTATTTGTAATTGTTCGGATAGCTCAAGGAACGAAAAAGGTCGAAGATAAAATAAAAAAAAACAAATGCACAGATTATTTCAAAACTTTATTATTTATTGTGGACTGTATGCACGTCTACACGGTTTGAATGTTACGACAATAATAACAAGAATTGCAATTTGTGATCTCACACAATGCCTGGTCGCCAATGTTGTTTTGTTGTTGTTCTTGCATTGCTCTTCTGCTGTTGCTCCGGGTGGCCTGTGACTGCTTTATCGTTATCATCACAGCACAACCAAAATTGTTTTCGGTCGGAAGTACCGCTCATCGAGGCACTATGGAAAAGGGTGTGGCCTGCGAACTTGCATTTGCATGTCGATACATTTAGTTTCAAATCGATCGTCGGCGCCGTTTTTGATAAGGGTGGATGTGGTTGTTGTTGCGCTCGTACCCAAAGACATCTGCAGGCCGAAGGATTGGTTTGTCGGCGGCGCCGTTGTTCTGCACGTAAAGACAATGCGCAAGTAGTTAATTTGTCTATTTGCACTCGATGGCACCGCTATGTAATTATCTCCAATTCATCTTGCCCGATGATGTTATTGAATTTGGTGGACGTGTTAGCGGGTTGTATCCTCTATGTTTGTGCATACATGCGCTGCGTAGGCCGCTCGTTGCCTTTGTCACGTACTTATGTACTCCACATTTGATGTTAATCTCTAACAGTAATATAGAAGTTATATGTGTGCCCCAGGCTGACAGAACATTTATCGAAAACTCCGGCTCCGATCACACTTGATATTTTTGCATCGTGAGTGTATAAGTTCGATTAAGGTACTCCTTGAGAGATTTAATGTGATTCGACTGCGATTCGGAAAAACAACCTTAGAAGGACAATTGAGATAGACTTTTATTGATATGAAGTCCAAGGTGGATACTGCTGATGAAGACTGCAGAGGGAATTTGTAAGGATCTTGCAGCTCCAGCATTCATAACGTTTATATGCACGGTTGAAGGGCCAAGGAGTACTTTCGGGGCAACTTTTGGACAGGTATGCATTGTACCCGTAATACTTACGAAGACTAATTGTTATATCTTTTATATTCCATTTCAGACAAGTTCAGAAGTATTTTGTCGCCTATTCAATGGTTGTGTCCAAATGAGGTCTTCAATTAACTTTAAGGTCTACAACTATCCCAAAAGATAGTTTTTTTCTTTTGCCAATCAATTTGTACGCCAAAGAGTGAGCGCGTTTGGAGAATTTCGGTATCCGCTGAGTTACCCTGTAACACTTCTGTTTGCCGCCAGTTTAGTTTTCATATTCAAGGAAAACAAATTAAAGCGAATTTTTAATTAAATTAGGTGGCCTCATATTTTGAATATCAAAAATAGTTTGTTCTTCTTCTTTTCCTTTTACTAGCCCTTTCCTCGCTACACGAACGTATGCATAACGAGTTTCCCATTTTTACTGCATCGCTACTGCTCCGCTTATGGGGTTGGCTAATGTCGCAGATCGCAGAACGCGTCTGCATACAGCTCTGCATACAGCTCGGTCCTGTATCGCTTCGGCGGTTAGCCCCAGGCGTTGTTGTGCATTTGCCATCTGAGCAATCCAGGGATTCTTTTTCCTACCTAGTTTTCTTTTAGCAGGAGCGACCGTAGTTGATATTGCCTTCTTAACGGGATTTTCCGGAGATCTTCTTTGAACGTGGCAATACCAGCTAATTCTATCCGACTCAAGTTGTTCGATTACCGAATTCTTTAAGTGTAGACTTCCTCTAATGTGCGTAGATCTAATGCAGTCACGTTTCGTGACTCCAGTCGACATCCTTAACATTTTCATCTCTGCTGCCGTCATTTTGTTTCTAAACGCTTCGTATATTGTCCAGCACTGCGAACCATATGTAAGAGCTGGCCGAACCATAGTGGTGTAAAGTTTTCCCTTCAATTTCCACTTAATTTTCGGTCACAGAAGATTTTTAGTTTTTTCATTCGTTGAAATTGATGGACAAGAAATACTTGATGTTTATGGCTCTAAAAACAATTACAGAGAGCAATTCAATAGATATAATGACCGAAAAGGGTTATATGAGTAATCGGTAAGTGCGGAATTTCTGTCCTGAAAATTATCAGATAAACATTTCTACAGATTTCATAATTCCGAAATTCAGAACCGCATAGGCATAATCAAGGCGAGTAAATACAATACATAAATACTGCAGTAACTTCAACTTTGTGATAGGTAAGTTAAATTAATTTTATCAGTTAATTGCCTTTTTGGTATAGGAAGATATTTCGGTTTGTACTTTTATTAGCATTTGGCGTAGGAGATACTCGTACAATTAACAACAAATCTTGTATTTTTGCGATGGCTGCGGCAAAACAAACGGACTCAGATGGACCTTTTTGCGTGTCATTTTTGCAACGGAATATATATTATTAAGTGGTGACTGATAGGAGAGAAATTTTGTTAAGATACTGAAAAAACACCAGATAGCGTAACACCGGCAATTTATTTAGTCTGTCTCATATAAATTGCGTTGTAAGGTTTTTTGGGGTGTGACTGAACTTTATACAATTGCTGTACAACAGCAATCACTTAAAAGGTAGTAATTTTCTCGTACATACACATACACATATGCACTCAAGTGCCTTTGTTTCAAAAATTGTTTACCAGCTTAATAATGAGGTTTTATTGTAGTTGTACATACAATATTACAACTTTTTGATAAAGGTTCCAAATTGCCTAATGTTTTGAATCGATGTAAAAGTAATGAAATTTAGTGTCTACTATGTATTAAACTTACACCAATATAATTCTATTTCATCCAAATTTGTACGAATTTTTATTTTATTTTAAGAACACGGTCATTGAACTTAAATATTGAACATTTTGAATAATATTAAAATAGTTTTAGAATTAAAGACCGCAATTCATACAATTCCACATACATTATATCTGAAAGAAAATCTATTAACCACCGTTTTCACTTTGTAGAATATTACTATTGCCACATGTGCCTTATTTAACGGGGTCCCTGCTTAGAAAAGTCTCTCGCCGAGACAATTTACTTAGTGGCGCTATAGTTTGGGGTGAATCTGGGCCTCAACTAACCAGCCTCGCCAGTTATCCTTAGGTAACTGCCTCTAGTTGCGTATTCTAAGTCGCTAGAGGTCTCCTTCTACTTAGACGCGGCACCTAAGGTAAAGGCTTTCCCTATTCTCCCTTCCCCTACTGCGTTGGCGTTATCTCTACAGGTGAGATTCGAAGACTTTGTGGAATGGAGCATCAGGCGTCTGATGCACAGTTTTCTGACTCGATCTATGTCGCTGTACAGCTCGTAGTTCGGGCTCCAAAGCCCGTCAACGCAAACGGGACCGGATATTTTTCGAAGAATTCTTCTCTCTAAGAGACCGAAGATATATTCATCCGCTTGCGAAAGAATCCATGCTCAGTGCCAAAAAGTACGACTGGGATGATCAAGGTCTTACATACATAGATTCTGGGTTCTACTTAGTTGTTCAGGATAGGGCCTTCTTAGCCCAAAGGAACATAATTGATAGAAGAGCCAAGGTAGAGAAAGTGCCTTAATATCTCGAAATAATAGCTATCGGCTGTGACGTTCTGTCCAATTCGTTGGTGTTGTCTTTCCCTTCTTGTTGACAGAATACTGTTCCGACTCTGGCAGCTTGGGTTTCAATACTAGTGAACGCATCGATGACAGTAGCATTAAGTTCTCTTTGACCACAGTCGAGCTTCTAAAAGTTATACCAGCCAAGCGTTTTAGTGATAGCATTATCTTGAAACTGAGCTTCGGCCTTGTCGTAGTGAACCACAGGGTTGGCACTCGAAAATTCCTAGCTGAACTATTGTTGCCCATTTGCTCCATTAGCAAAGGCAGTCGATGTGTTTCTCTTTAGGGCAATATCTTAACTTTCATACAGCTCTTAGAGTCCACGGTTATATATTCGCCTCCATTCATCCTCCTCTTATACAGGTTCAAATATTCTAAATATTCAAGAATAAACAAATTACCTTGTCTTCCTGTCAATTTCTAGTTGCCGGTGTTGCATGCAGAACTGATATTTATAGAGCGTGCGCTTCGTTTTCGAGTTACAGTTCGAAACCAATTTATTTTGCAAAACCCAAGAAGTTAAGATTTTCTAGGGAATGTCTTTGACTGCTTTGAGGGCTTTTATTCGTGGAGTTGACATCGATATCATCCAAGTATTCCAGAACTGAGGCTCACTTGCTGATAGTTCCTTTCGTGCCTACGGTCTTCTGGCGCATTATCTGGCTTCTAGTGGTGAGGCTCGAAAAATCAAGTGAAAGCGCATTTCCTTGTCAAATGCTTCTCAGTTGCAGCTCCCATCATACCTACACAATGCATCGCGGACATGGCTTGTCATTGAACGAATCGGAGAAATGTGCATTATATAGCGTCTGCTTGGAGAAAATGAGTGGTGCAGTAAGGTGACTAATTAAGCTTGGCTGGCGTATTCAAGACGAGGTCGAACAAAGGCAATATAAAAAATTAGCATAATAGGGTAATTTCTAACACCAGGGCTTGATAATAAAAATATCACAAATAGTACTTAAATCACACAATTCAGTTGCCAAAGGCTTAAATAATTACGAGGATAATTTTCAAGACGTTTAAGTGTGTATTTTATTGCTTGACATTTATTTACATTGAACTAAATGAAATTCTTTCAGCGCCAAGTATAAAATGAGACATTTTACGTGAAGTGGATGGGGGAAAAGAGGTTCAAGTTTCCGATTTCAGTTATATTTGAGTAATGAGTATGTTATACCTGACACAGATACAAAATATTTCTACAGCGGTAAGCCTGGTTCACAAAATATGGGTCTTTGAAGATTTGAGTAACTGTGAAGTGTGTACTAGCTCGAATGCCATTATTCAGTTTAAAAAAGGTGTAGTAAAATAAATTAACCACTGGATTTTATACTTCATTTAATGACGTTTTTAACCTCATAACTGGATCTCAAAAATAGAAAAAAAAAATCATTGAAAAACTTGAACCTTTTTCTCCCTGTCCGCTTCACGTGAAATGCGCTAAATGAATTTAAATTCTCCTATGGTCGAAAATATTCAGAGGAAGATGAGTTATGTCCGAAAGCTTGTATGCCATCTACAAAAACATACGTATATGTACATATACATGAACTCTCAATCAAACAATTAGCATCATTAATTGTTAGATTAAATAATAAATACCTAAGATGGTAACTTCAGAAGAGGTGTTTATTGATTTAAGAGCCGTGGACATAAATAGAACACCGCTGTTAAGAATAATTCAGCAATATTTATTTATGCAATTAGTTCAGCAATAGTTATTCTATGCCCTAGACACCAACTTGTTTGCAATCTCTCGTTCTCTTTTGTAAGCTACGTATGTTACATATACCAAATGCTTATCATATATATTACTGTGTTCTAAATAAAGTCTATTAAAATTAATAAACACTCACTCTAGTTTTGTACTCCACACAGGTCAGTCGTTTCATTTTGACAGGTTATGGGCCCATACACAAGCCGGTAATACCGGTTTTTTGTACAGTTTAACTATTATAAAGCGTAAAATAGTTTTTCTTGCGGTAGCTAGTATTTTTCTTGCAAATTTTTCTTTTTTCGGCAATTTAAATATAGCGGGAGTATACATTTGGAGGCGCAGTTTGTTTAGTTTGCGTAGGATTTCGTATTTTGGAAATGGACAGTGATTTATTTAAAATTGATAAGCTGTTGAGTGCAGACCAGTGGAGTACATGGAAGTTCCAGATAAGAGTCATACTAAGTGCCAGTGACATGTATGATATTGTCAATGGAGAAAAGGCGATGCCAACAGTGGAGGACAATTTAAAGTTGCAGGAATGGAAGACGATAGATAGGAGAGCTCAAAAAATGATTGTAATGAGCTTGGGTCCACAGCACTTGTTCATATAATGAAATGTGCCACGTCACATGCCATGTGGAAGAAATTATAATCGGTATATGAACAAAAGGCAGAAACTAATATACATCTGATCCAGCAAATATTTTACAGTTTTTCAAAAGATCCATCTGATGATATTGCTACACGTATATCAAAACTCGAAACAATTGCACAACAACTAAAAGAATGCGGTGAATCGATATCGGCGACAATGCTGATTACAAAAATTCTTATGACTTTGCCACAGAATATAATCACTTCTTTACTGCATGGGAATCAACGGCATCAAGCGATAAGACTCTTGAGAATCTAACATCTCAACAGGTTCATGTTGAAATAGCGACGACAACAAGTGCATTAGTTGCTAAAAGGGGAACATCTTTTCCAAAGAGCCATATTAAACCAAAGGGTAAGTCGGGAAAATGTTTTTTTTGTAAGAAGCCGGACCTGGACACGTTGCCCAAAAGTATTTTCATGGCGATGCTTTTGTGTGTACATGCACAGCTTCTACTGGAGAGAAATCTAACGCTCGATTCTGGAGCGACCATATGACATTTCGTATGTCATGAAAAATTAATATACTTTCGTTCAACGGTGGTACCTGGCTGCCGAAATTTCTCTTAAATGTGATGTATGTTCCTGATATTCACCTAAATTTATTTTCGTCAAATGCAGCAATGGATAAAAATTTAAAAATGGTGTCTACCAAAAACAAATGTCAACTTTTGCAGAACGGACGTACTGTGCAAGTGCACTAGGGAAGTTGCATCGATTTCCTTTTGAAAAAAGTTGCAGTAGAGCATGTGCGGTAGGTGAACTAATCCATGCTGATTTGTGCGGCCCTTTCCCTTTCCTTTTATTTCAGGACGATTCTCCAGATACAGAACTGTGTATTTTCTAAAGGAAAAAAGCGAGGTAATCGAATGTGCTAAAGTGTTTATAAGCAAAGTCAAGACTGAAACTTAAATGGCTATTAAAACAATTCGGACGGACAATGGTCTGGAATTTGTGAACTCAGGTGTTAGAAATTTTTTTAAGAAAGAATGCATTCTGCATCAGACATCTGTACCTTACTCTCCGCAGCAAAACGGTAGGGCGGAGAGGGAAATGCGAACTATAGTGGAGGCGGCTAGGACTATGATTCATGCGCGAGGTTTATCTTCACGATTATGGGCAGAAGCGATCCATTTTGCATGTTTTCTATTGAATCGCACGGGACCAACGGACGTTCATGGTAAAAGTCCAATGGATTTGTGGGTTGGAAGTGATCCAACGATATGCTTTAAAGATATAAAGGTATTCGGGACTGAATGCTTCGCTCATATTCCTTCGCAAAAACGCCAAAAATGGGATCCAAAGGCAAAACAAGGAATTTTCGTCGGATATGCCGAAAATACTTAAGGGTACCGTGTTTATTTTCCTGCGAGCAATAAAATTGAGGTAAATCGTGATATTGTCTTTAAAAATGTGCCTCTTTTAGGAACGGTGACTATGCATGAAGTCAGTAAGCATCCAGAGTGCATGGAACAAAATGACGAGGAAGGAAAACATCTTGCGCGAGCTGTGGTACTCAATACTCAGTACTTAAGGGTACTCAAACCCCTTGAGCGTGCGCTGATTATATAAAAAAAAAAATATATATCTTACAACTGAATCGCATCCTAAGATAGAAGATTCCTTACTGGACGAAGACGACCAGCTGGATGTAGAAGATTTATTCTCAGTGACAGATAAGCAAACGATTAAGGAGCGCTCAAAATGAAAAAAGGAATTTGCTAGTATCTATCTTAGAAGCAGGAGCATTTGTGGCTTCAATGTGTGAACCACGAAGTTATGAGGAAGCTCTTGAATCCAAAGACAAAGCAAAGTGGCGAGCAGCAATGGAGGAAGAAATCAGGGCACTTAATAAAAACAATACCTGGGAACTGCTTAATCTTCCACAAAAAAAAAAAAAAAAACTGATATACGTTGGTGTTTAAAATAAAGCATGCAAATATCAATGAATCCGAAAGATACAAAGCAAGGTTAGTTGTCAGAGGTTTCTCGACATTGAACTAAATGAAATTCTTTCAGCGCCAAGTATAAAATGAGACATTTTACGTGAAGTGGATGGGGGAAAAGAGGTTCAAGTTTCCGATTTCAGTTATATTTGAGTAATGAGTATGTTATACCTGACACAGATACAAAATATTTCTACAGCGGTAAGCCTGGTTCACAAAATATGGGTCTTTGAAGATTTGAGTAACTGTGAAGTGTGTACTAGCTCGAATGCCATTATTCAGTTTAAAAAAGGTGTAGTAAAATAAATTAACCACTGGATTTTATACTTCATTTAATGACGTTTTTAACCTCATAACTGGATCTCAAAAATAGAAAAAAAAAATCATTGAAAAACTTGAACCTTTTTCTCCCTGTCCGCTTCACGTGAAATGCGCTAAATGAATTTAAATTCTCCTATGGTCGAAAATATTCAGAGGAAGATGAGTTATGTCCGAAAGCTTGTATGCCATCTACAAAAACATACGTATATGTACATATACATGAACTCTCAATCAAACAATTAGCATCATTAATTGTTAGATTAAATAATAAATACCTAAGATGGTAACTTCAGAAGAGGTGTTTATTGATTTAAGAGCCGTGGACATAAATAGAACACCGCTGTTAAGAATAATTCAGCAATATTTATTTATGCAATTAGTTCAGCAATAGTTATTCTATGCCCTAGACACCAACTTGTTTGCAATCTCTCGTTCTCTTTTGTAAGCTACGTATGTTACATATACCAAATGCTTATCATATATATTACTGTGTTCTAAATAAAGTCTATTAAAATTAATAAACACTCACTCTAGTTTTGTACTCCACACAGGTCAGTCGTTTCATTTTGACAGGTTATGGGCCCATACACAAGCCGGTAATACCGGTTTTTTGTACAGTTTAACTATTATAAAGCGTAAAATAGTTTTTCTTGCGGTAGCTAGTATTTTTCTTGCAAATTTTTCTTTTTTCGGCAATTTAAATATAGCGGGAGTATACATTTGGAGGCGCAGTTTGTTTAGTTTGCGTAGGATTTCGTATTTTGGAAATGGACAGTGATTTATTTAAAATTGATAAGCTGTTGAGTGCAGACCAGTGGAGTACATGGAAGTTCCAGATAAGAGTCATACTAAGTGCCAGTGACATGTATGATATTGTCAATGGAGAAAAGGCGATGCCAACAGTGGAGGACAATTTAAAGTTGCAGGAATGGAAGACGATAGATAGGAGAGCTCAAAAAATGATTGTAATGAGCTTGGGTCCACAGCACTTGTTCATATAATGAAATGTGCCACGTCACATGCCATGTGGAAGAAATTATAATCGGTATATGAACAAAAGGCAGAAACTAATATACATCTGATCCAGCAAATATTTTACAGTTTTTCAAAAGATCCATCTGATGATATTGCTACACGTATATCAAAACTCGAAACAATTGCACAACAACTAAAAGAATGCGGTGAATCGATATCGGCGACAATGCTGATTACAAAAATTCTTATGACTTTGCCACAGAATATAATCACTTCTTTACTGCATGGGAATCAACGGCATCAAGCGATAAGACTCTTGAGAATCTAACATCTCAACAGGTTCATGTTGAAATAGCGACGACAACAAGTGCATTAGTTGCTAAAAGGGGAACATCTTTTCCAAAGAGCCATATTAAACCAAAGGGTAAGTCGGGAAAATGTTTTTTTTGTAAGAAGCCGGACCTGGACACGTTGCCCAAAAGTATTTTCATGGCGATGCTTTTGTGTGTACATGCACAGCTTCTACTGGAGAGAAATCTAACGCTCGATTCTGGAGCGACCATATGACATTTCGTATGTCATGAAAAATTAATATACTTTCGTTCAACGGTGGTACCTGGCTGCCGAAATTTCTCTTAAATGTGATGTATGTTCCTGATATTCACCTAAATTTATTTTCGTCAAATGCAGCAATGGATAAAAATTTAAAAATGGTGTCTACCAAAAACAAATGTCAACTTTTGCAGAACGGACGTACTGTGCAAGTGCACTAGGGAAGTTGCATCGATTTCCTTTTGAAAAAAGTTGCAGTAGAGCATGTGCGGTAGGTGAACTAATCCATGCTGATTTGTGCGGCCCTTTCCCTTTCCTTTTATTTCAGGACGATTCTCCAGATACAGAACTGTGTATTTTCTAAAGGAAAAAAGCGAGGTAATCGAATGTGCTAAAGTGTTTATAAGCAAAGTCAAGACTGAAACTTAAATGGCTATTAAAACAATTCGGACGGACAATGGTCTGGAATTTGTGAACTCAGGTGTTAGAAATTTTTTTAAGAAAGAATGCATTCTGCATCAGACATCTGTACCTTACTCTCCGCAGCAAAACGGTAGGGCGGAGAGGGAAATGCGAACTATAGTGGAGGCGGCTAGGACTATGATTCATGCGCGAGGTTTATCTTCACGATTATGGGCAGAAGCGATCCATTTTGCATGTTTTCTATTGAATCGCACGGGACCAACGGACGTTCATGGTAAAAGTCCAATGGATTTGTGGGTTGGAAGTGATCCAACGATATGCTTTAAAGATATAAAGGTATTCGGGACTGAATGCTTCGCTCATATTCCTTCGCAAAAACGCCAAAAATGGGATCCAAAGGCAAAACAAGGAATTTTCGTCGGATATGCCGAAAATACTTAAGGGTACCGTGTTTATTTTCCTGCGAGCAATAAAATTGAGGTAAATCGTGATATTGTCTTTAAAAATGTGCCTCTTTTAGGAACGGTGACTATGCATGAAGTCAGTAAGCATCCAGAGTGCATGGAACAAAATGACGAGGAAGGAAAACATCTTGCGCGAGCTGTGGTACTCAATACTCAGTACTTAAGGGTACTCAAACCCCTTGAGCGTGCGCTGATTATATAAAAAAAAAAATATATATCTTACAACTGAATCGCATCCTAAGATAGAAGATTCCTTACTGGACGAAGACGACCAGCTGGATGTAGAAGATTTATTCTCAGTGACAGATAAGCAAACGATTAAGGAGCGCTCAAAATGAAAAAAGGAATTTGCTAGTATCTATCTTAGAAGCAGGAGCATTTGTGGCTTCAATGTGTGAACCACGAAGTTATGAGGAAGCTCTTGAATCCAAAGACAAAGCAAAGTGGCGAGCAGCAATGGAGGAAGAAATCAGGGCACTTAATAAAAACAATACCTGGGAACTGCTTAATCTTCCACAAAAAAAAAAAAAAAACTGATATACGTTGGTGTTTAAAATAAAGCATGCAAATATCAATGAATCCGAAAGATACAAAGCAAGGTTAGTTGTCAGAGGTTTCTCGCAACAATACGGGATTGATTATAGAGAAACTTTTAGCCCGATTTGCTTCAATTAGAGCAATTCTTACCATTGCGGCTAGTAAAAATATGTCTTTGAAGCAATTCGATATTAAAACCGCATTTCTTAATGGCGATTTGCTGGATGACGTTTACATGCGGCAACCAAGTGGATTTGAAGATAAAAGCGGTCGTGTGTGCAAGTTAAGGAAAAGCCTTTATGGCATAAAACAAGCTTCCAGATGTTGGAACATAAAATTTTTGAATTTTCTCCATTCGTTTCAACTTAAGGCTACAGAGACGATCCATGCGCTTTTGTCGGGAAAAACATCATAATGGCCACTTCGGGGTGGCCGTGGTGTAGTGGTAGTAGCAAACGCTTCTCACTCGGAGGTTCCAGGTTCGAATCCTGCCCATGGCAAAATCAGTTTTTCATTGTATAATTGGAACTCAGACATTTTCATTTCATTTTCATTTTCAATGCATTTTTATTGTTTTCAATTCATTAACACTTATACGCTATACAAAAAAACGCTTAAAAATTAGCTTAATTAACTTAAAATTATCTTATTCTAACTTACTGGCCCCATGCGGGCACTCTAAATTAAACATAATACGTATGATTAATTTTTTTTATTTTTTTCTATATTTATTTAGACTAAAACTAAGAAAACAATTTTATTTAGTGAAAAAACTTAGTATACGGATTTCTTTTTCATAAAATCTTAAAAACTAAAACTTATAAACTATCTACCTATAATTAAATCTTAACCTACTTAATCTACTTAACCTACTTAAACTAACTTATTGTATATATCATACAATCTAATTTTATTTTATTTTTTTTTTCCTAGATGTGTTACCCCTTCTTTTAGAGAAGTTGTTACCCATCTAAGTTCATATATAATTTTTTTTGTTTTTTTTTAATTTTTAAATTTTAAAATTTTTATTTTATTTTTTTCTCTTATGTCTACCCTAATCCTACTTAATTCTATGTAAGCCGGCCATGACTAAATAATTAGGCTAGCCGACTTTGCTTCCGAGTGAAGCTATACTATACTAGAGGAATTCGACGAAGAGACTTCCTCTCCTCCCATAAGCCACCAAAATTGTTGGTGCTGCCGAGCAACATCTCTCATGTCACGAATCCCTACCGACCTACTGAACCGGAGACGCTCCGCACTGCCATGTGCGACGTCTCTGACGTAGTTGAGTCGCCTGTCCCCAGCTGTTCGAGCAACGTGGAAGATTAGCGGCACCGCCAATCTGTCCTGGATCAGACCTTTCATATCTAGGTAGAGGAACGCTTCTGGAGGAACAAAGCCGTCAAAGCGAACTCTCTCATGATACATATAATTAGGGTAGTAAGCCCCGGAGATCAGGTTGTTCGATGAGGTCATTGCTCTTGCAATGTGCCTTCGAGTCAACTTAATGACGAAATTGTCCACTCTTATTAGGTTCGCCTTATTGTACAAGACCTCATTAGGATAGAATTGTATGTACTCAGACTCTGGTGTTCTGTATAAGCGAAGACAAGTCCTGAGACAAGCCCTCTCAAACACCCGAATCTTTTCCAATAAACTTGCTCTTACGTTGAACCACACGGGACATCCAAACACAAGCATAGGCCTGATAAGGGCCATGTAGCAGATAACCTTTACCCTCGCATCGAGTTGGCTGTTATAAAACAGTCTCTTTGTAAGGGCAAAAACACCTTTGGCTCTGGCCAGAGCAACATCTATATGTTTGTTAAAATACAGATATTGATCCAGCCAGATCCCAAGGTATCTGACTACATTTCGACAAGCAAGCGGCTGCCCATGCTGCCCCACGATCGAGAACTTTCGCCAATTCTTTCTGGTATCCCTAGAGGCCCCAGACAAAGGCGTCCTAAACAAAATGGTTTCCGACTTCTGAAAGTTGATTTTCAACTTCCAGTCATCGCAATATCGTTTAATTTTATCGAAGTCACGTTGCAAGAGTATATTAATGACCTCAATCTTTGGACCTGTTCTGTACGCGATTAAGTCGTCTGCGTACGCTATGGCATGGTGAAGTGAACCTATCAGATCACTTGTGTAAATGTTGAATAGGATCGGCGAATTTACCGCACCTTGTTGCAGACCGTTTTTAATGTTAAATGTTCCAGCAGAAGTCACATCGCCATTCTTCACGATGAACTGTCTACTGGAGAGCATATCAAAAAGAATATACAGCAGTGGTTTACTAATGCCCAACCTGTCCAGCTTGAAAAAGAGTCCCTCTAACCATACGGTATCGAAGGCTTTTTTCAGGTCAATCAGGCAGGCACCAGTGCACTGATTCTTGCCTTTGTTCCATTGGATATCAGAAACCAGTTTAGACGCAGCATGAATGATATCATGCCCCGCCTTGAAACCGAATTGATTATCCGGAACTATATGTTTGTCCTCAACCCACTTGGTCAGGACTCTATTGATCACCTTTTCGAATACCTTACTGATGTTTGGAAGGAGACTGATCGACCGGAGATTCGCCGGATTGGAAGTGTCTTTATCCTTCTTGGGGATGGGGTGTACCACCGCTGTTTTCCAATGCGCTGGATAATGTGCATTATTCATTGCATTATTAAACAGGGTGGTATAAATGTCCACCGCTTCTAGAGGGAGATGTCGAAGCACAATGTTCGGTATTTCATCGGTTCCCACTGATTTCTTACTTCTAAGTGATTCGAAGATCGTTTGGAGCTCTGCCTTCGAAATGAACGGTGGTAGTACCATTTCATTGGTGATGACATTATTTGCCATATTCTCGTCACTGAACTGGGTGAAACCCGAGCTCTCGAATCGCCAATTCACAATTTCATTTCGAAGGTAGAAATTGTGCACAAGGATTCGATTCTCCAGATCGTGGTTCGGGCCAATGATAACATTCGCCTTGTACACTTCCTGGAAAGTCGCTCCTATAGCCTCTACCTGCTCCTGCGGATCCTCGATCACAAAGAAGTTGTCATCATCAACAGCCTCATTTGGATCGATGCCTGCTGCTATAAGTATGTTCTCGTTGTCCGTCGTTCGGACGATTTTAAGACACGAAAGGTCGTTGCGATCTTTCCTCCGAAATATTTTATTTATTTGCGGGAACATATTCGGGTTGCTGGTGTTTACAGCCCGAATTTTGTTGTTCCAATACAAACTTACAGATGCTCTGTAATTTTCTTTTATTAATGTTTGGAGGTTTTTGATCGACGACTTTAGCGTCATAATCTCCGAGTTATGTCTATCAGTAAACTGTCTGTACAAGGTTTTCAGCCTTGACAGCAGTCTGCTTTTATGTCGGTGCAGTGCGTCAATGGTTGCGTTGCGGAATAAGTCTTCGTTGTCAGTGTATTGATACCGAGGTATCGTTTTGTCCATTGTTCGTTTAATTGTCTCGTCCATTAGTTTTAGATACCTGTCAATCTCCTCGTTTGACAGATTTCTATTGGACGGTGGGTAGAGCGAATTCGAGGAGAGTGCTCTCGTCAGTGTTCTGGAGAAGATTGTCCAACGCACCCTACTATAATTGTAGGCATGCCTTTGAACAAACTCGTCCAATTCCGCAGTTTCGTTCGGAACGGTTATTTCGGTACTGAGTCCGCAATGGTCACTGTCATACACAAAAGTGCGTAGACAGTTTATGGTTTGTTGGTTTGTGCATGTCAGGTGTATTCGTGTGTCGAACAGCAGAAGATCCAAATAGGACCCGTGTCTAGGAAACGACGGACTGTCCGTCGCCTTAAGGCCGAGTCGATACATCACACTGTGTTGACCCCACCAATTGAATAGTAGGTTCCCTCTAGTATTTGGTGTATTATTTCCCCAATCACTATGTTTGGCATTGAAATCTCCGCCGATGATAAAATAGTTGTCTTCCAATTCCAGCCTCAGAAATCGAAAAAGTGTCTCGAGCTCTGAGATAAATAAGGTGGATTGAGTAGCCTTAGGTGCATAGACAGACACCATGTACAACCGCTTTCCACTACGGAGAGGGATATACACGATGCATGCTTCCAGCACCTGGAATCTACGTACTACACGACTGTATACTCTTTTAAAACGTATACCTTTTCGTACGAAAATCGCAACGCCACATCCCTGAATGGAGTTGGGTCGGTTTCTCCGTACTATTTTGTATCTTTTGTGCCTCATTTTGTGTCTCTTGGTGAGCTTAGTTTCGCTAACCAAAAGCACATCAGGGGCTTGGTCTTTAAGCAACTTAAATAGTGTGGCTCTTCGTTCGAACCTAATCAGTGAATTAACATTCACTGCAAGGACCTTCAGGGTTTGCTCCGCCATGTGCGTACCCATTACGACTGGAGGTGCGTTAGGCCCGGCAGCAGCGCGTATATTTGATCTACCCGCTTAGCCTGTTCCTGTATTTGACGCTGAAGCTGAGCCATCTGCCCCTGAATAGAGAGCAAGATAGCCAGCATGTCAGGTACAGGTTCTGGTGCTCTAGGCGCTGGGGCCTGAGAAGCTACCTTTGGTTGCTGTACCGTATTTCCCCTACCTGCCGCCATTTGGGCGTAGGTAACGTGGGGAGTAACGGCTGGTGTTTGTGTCTGCACGAATGGACGTTTAACTTCCACTTTCTGCTGCCGAGCCAGATTTACTCTTTTGATGTATTGGAATTTGGGACAACCCCGATAATTTGCGGTGTGTCCCGTGTTCCTACATAACGCACAAGAGAGTTGGCTTTTTTCTGACGCTCCGTCCTTACCTAGAGCGCATTCCTCGGATTTGTGGTTCTTTCCACACTTCACGCATCGAGGCTGCATTTCACAGTTCGACGCGGCGTGCCCGAACCTTTGGCAGCGAACACATTGTAAAATGTTTTCGCTCCTCTTTAATTTTTCCCAGTGTACAACCTGGTAGTCTAGGACTTTGATGCTCCTTAGACCATCCAGTTTGCTGTTGGGACTTAGCTGAACCAGGAAGAACGGTAGTTTCCGCTTCTCCCTTTTGGCTCTAGCCGTGACGAAAGGCTTAACCCCTACGAATTTGAGCTCTTCGCACTCCTTCTCTTTCAGCAGTGCAAGGAGCTCCTCCGGATCAGTCGACGGTTCTAACCCCCTCAGCAGCATTGTTTGCAGCTTGTCCCCTTTCGGGGTGTAGGAGAAGAACTCCGTCGTCGATTCCTTCAATAAGTTTTTTATTTTATTATAGCGCTCCACTGTGTTACAGTGGATCGCGTGCCTATCTAAACTAAGTCTTTTAACAAAAAAATTATTGCCTATGGCCGACTTACATAGTTCAATAGTTTCCTTTAGTTCCATCTTATATGTGTTTATAGGTGGAACTCGTTGCTTTGTTGATTTCGTTTGTTGTTGTTGCTGTTGCTTCTGCTGCTGCTGTTGTTGCTGCTGCTGCGATTTTTGTTGCTGTTGTTGTTTTTGTTGTTTATCTTTGGGTTGCTGTTTAGGATCTTTCTTTGTTAGTTCTTGTACTGGTTTTTGTATTTTTTGTTGTTTTAGTGGCTGGTTATGTTTTTCTTGTTGTGGTAGCTCCACGTTGGTGTTTTGTTGCTTCTGAGGGATCTGAAGTTGTTGCTGTAACTCCTTCTCCCTCCTTGCAACTTGCTTCGCTCTTATCGCAAGCACTTGTTGCTGTAGCTGCATTATGCTACTATTAATAGCTTTGACCTGGTCCTCTTCTTCATCTGACTCAGAGGCAGCTAGGAATGAGAAACTATTGTTTCCACCCATGTAGTGGCCTTCCCCACCGTCAGAAACATATGGGTATTCGTCTGTCCTCTTTCGCTGTTGTTGTTGTCTTGCTGCTTTTGTAGAAGTCGTTGGCGCCTCTTCCCTTGCTCCAGAGGGCAGCTTCTCAGTAGATGCTGATAGGGAAGGGCGCTTCACGAGGTTTGGAGTTG
This sequence comes from Volucella bombylans, assembly GCA_949129095.1. Classification (NCBI taxonomy): domain Eukaryota; kingdom Metazoa; phylum Arthropoda; class Insecta; order Diptera; family Syrphidae; genus Volucella; species Volucella bombylans. The sequence continues at coordinate 159,319,740 of OX422143.1, forward strand.
GCCTCAGCTTCCTCCTCCTCTTAGTCGTAATTTCAGAACGGGCCGAAATTACGATCTGGTCATCAGATGACATCGTGCCATCTCCCGGACCCGCTATTTGGATAGCGGACCGTTCACCACCACTCATCTTCTGGTTTCACTGAACTTGTTTTAATTTGTGTTATAATTACTTTCTTTGATTTTTAATTAATAAAAAAGTCCGTCCTTTACCGGGAATCGAACCTACGACCCTTGGGTTCCTCGGCCGGCACCACTACCTATTGCGCCACCGAAACACTTGGCTTAAACGATTCTATTTGTTTTTTTGTAACTTTTTTTTTTTTTTTCACATGAAAAGAAGCCGACACACGTCTATCCTCTGTCGAGGTCTATGAACGACTGAGGAACTCAGACAAAGAAATTCTGCGTGTGAAGGCATAACACTGACACGTAGATTTGGCTGTTATAAGAGTTTCAAGCAATGAAAAAAATACTGGGAATTATATCTCGGATCAACTCTGAGTGAAGAAAAACTCTCCGTCCTATTCGGACTCCCACCCCTGGAGCGCAAACATAGAAACCAAACACACCTGAGTTTCAAACCACTACAAAAACAATTTTCCTTTCTCCTCCTTCTATCTTTCCGCCCGCGCCTTGGCAACAGTAAAAGGGTATCAACCCCTTAGGCGCGCGTAAATTATAAAAAAAAAAAAAAAAACATCATTGCAGGAAACGAAGTGGACATTAACGAACTAATAGATTACTTAAAAAGGTTTTTCGAGGTAAAAGTTTACGAGGCGCGTTGTTTCTTGGTATTGCAGATAGAGCGGCAGACAAATGGATAGATTTTTCTTCATCAATCTACTTATGCTGACAGAATCCTGGCGAAGTTCAAAATGAATGATGCTAATCCTGTTACTACACCAGCTGATAGCGTTATTTACAAGGACCTAACAAATTTAAATGAAGAGGTGCGAGATTTTCCATACCGAGAGTCTGTATGTATATGTATTTGGCGATTGGAAGCAGGCCAGATATTTCATATGCTCTTTGGGTTGTAAGTCGGCATTTGGACAAACCAACTACCCAGGATGTTGCCGCAGTAAAACGAGTTTTAAGATACGTGGTATACTTTTTAAATCAAATAAAAACCTAATCATTACTTGTTATAGCGATGCAGACTTTGCTGGTGACGTTGAGACAAGGCGCTCAACAAGTGGCTTTGTGTTTTTAGTTGACGAGTTACCAATATCTTGGTCCTCACAACGACAGCAATGCGTCGCACTATTCACATGCAGTTAAGGAGATTATGTGGCTGTTGCGGCTGATGAACGAGCTGCTTGAAGAGGGATGTGGCAAACCGAGCCTGTACTTGGATAATCAAAGTGCTATTAAGTTGATACGCAACCCTGAGTACCACAAACACAGTAAGCATTTAGAAGTCAGGTTCCATTTCATTAGAGAGAGGTTCGCTGAGGGAATTTTCGATCTCAATTACATTCCAACTGAAAATCAGCTGGCAGAACTATTACGACATAAAATTCGTATAACTAAATAATTTTTTTTTGCTTTTGAATTAAGAAAACATATAATTTGCTTTTGAAATTTTTTGAGATAAAATTAAATATTGGTGAAAGTGGGAGTGTTAAGAATAATTCAGCAATATTTATTAGTTATTCTATGCCCTAGACACCAACTTGCTTGCAATATCTCGTTCACTTTTGTAAACTACGTACGTTACATATACCAAATGTATATATATACATATATATATCGTGTATATTACTTTGTTCTAAATGAAGTCTATCAAAATTAATAAACACTTAATCTAGTTTTGTACTCCACACAGGACAGTCGTTTCATTTTGACAACCGCAATAGAAAAACATTGACGACTTTAAAACAAATTAGGTATATAGGAGGTCGATAGTTAGAAGTTTTTATCATGGGAGAAAATTATAAAAAAAATTCTTTCAGATTATGGGAAAGGATACTTGTGCATTGGAAAGCTGCATGAGAGCTGTGAGGGATTGAACTAAATATTTTAGATTTTTATAAAGTATAGTGGGCATCCGTCATCATTAAGATTTTTTGTTTTTTTTTTATACATATTTATTGGTTATAGTGATGTTCGCGAACAGACATGTAACAGTAACAGTCATTGACTCGGCCGGAGTTCTTTTAAACTCTACCATGCTCTCTGTATGATGTATTTTAAGTATCATAACTGTTGGATGCGCAGGTAAGAAATTATTCCTATTCTTTGCGCTTTGGTGTCTTTGACTATTGTGAAAAGCACTACTTCAGAATTTGAATCCAATTTTCATTTATTGTACTTGTGGAACATTCAGAAGATATTCCAAATGCGTAATTATTCTACATAAACGAGTATCCTCAAGCTGAGAGATTTCCTTTAACCACCGCTTTCTCACTGACCGAAAATCAGAAAACATGACTACACACTCACCAAAAGCTTCAGACATAGCAGTCTGACTTCCTTCTGAAAATGGCCGAGCTTCATGTGCACAAAACCGCTTTGAGAATGCATCCTCTGTTCAAAATGCAACATGGAACATCCAACATGCAACGTGGTGGAAGATCCTGCGTGCTTCGCTTCAAAATCCGGTCTGCAGAATTAAAGCGCACTGGGTGTTTCCGACAACGCAATTTTTGACATGTTTTGTGGATAAGAGTAATGCTGGCAAATAAAACTGCTGACTGCAGCCAGTATGTGATGGCGAGCGCGAACAAAGGTTGCTCGCAAGTCGACATCGTAACTCAACATATGCAGTTGACGTACATGTATTGTCTATTGGATCATGGTCGGCAGCTCTAGATGATTGTTGCACTAGATATGGGTTTTCATTCCATTCTCTTATAATTGAAGTTGTTCTACCTACGAGAAGGGGGAAGCTAAATGCTCGGTCTTGTGCTTAAACGCATCGCCATCCGTTTCTCGATTGAAGCATAGTATTTGGGTGCCATCCTGGATAACAAACTTCTTTATACTAAACATGTCTCGTCGAAATCTACCAGGCACTCTCGCCTATCTAGCAGGGGAAAGGAGCTTTCGGCAAGTATTAGAGCTCCTTTGGATCAACACAGTTATTATTATTAGACCGATTATATTTAAAAACGGTCTGTATCGGCTGCATGGCGGCTTTCCTAAGAAAACCTGTCTCTGCTCCAAACTCACTGATTAATCTCTTTCACCTTGATATTCATACATATGTTATAATGGGCTACCCTTCCACTTCCATTTATAAATAAGTGGTCTTTGATACAGCATGCACTGCAGTTTTGATGTCATTGGAAGTGGCTTTGCAGTCTGATGCAAAGACACCAGATCTCTTGTTGCTGCGAAAATACAAAATCGACTTTCCCTGTGCCCAGACATGATCTCGGTTAGAATCTGAGCCAGGAAAAAAATATAGTTGGATCTACACAGATCCGAAACTGATCTAATATGCGGTACTGCCGTCTTTTTGGAGGATAATAATGTTGATAATGATAATGTCGCACTTCTCCTTAGAAAATTTTCACCTGTCTTCCAACTGGAAATGTAAGCAATCCTGATGGCTATGAACTATGTATATTGTGAAGAATCCGTGGAGGTCTTGAATTCGTTGCTGGCCATGCGGAGAAAATAGTATTTTTGATTTACCGGATGGTTTCGTGGTGAATGACCTATTTACAAAAGACCGTCTAATAGATCTAGCATGCCATTTGAATGAATTAGTTAACCATAACACTATTTATCAAATGAACAAATTTATCAACAATTTAATCGAAAAAATAGAAAGGGTAAACAATTTAGCACAACAAAGTTTAACCTCGCAACCTACAGAACCTTCAGCTCCTTTGAGGTAGTTTTATAATATATAATTATCTGGATCATAAATGAACATCTGAGAATGATACCATTTCCGAGGCAAATGGTTAAACAAGGATTGGAGGCAAGTTCCACAGCCGCTTTACTAAAAGTTCTTAGCATAACAGCACTTAGATGAATATAAGTATTGTACACAGCAATTGGAATCTTAAGATTGGCTATATGAAAGACAATACCTCTGGGCGTGAATTGTCTACCACCGACTCGTAAAAAGCAAGCAATGGCCTCTCAACTAAAGTCCAGGAAACAAAACAGATATGAGACTCATGAGAACATCACGATTAACGATCTTTCCAAATCCGAAAAAAGAATACTCGTAAATGGGAAATGAATGGAAGAGAAAAATCATCGAGTCTCTCTTAATCAAATAATAAAGTTCAACTTAATTAGAAGGTACCAGAGCGTTTTAAGAAAGGACACAGCTCTTTTTATTTTTTTTAAGTTTTCCTGATTTTCAATTTTATTAATTGGTTTTGTATAAATGAATGTGCACATTTCTATTTGGATACAGAAGGATACATACACGCTAAATCGAAGCAGTTATTTTTCCTGCATCTAAATCAATTTTTTCTTCATTTCCTTAAAGCTCCTAAAGAGTAGTGTTTCAATGTCCCAAACAAAATTTCACTGGCAAATCGTTCAACCTCCTTCAATTTTCACATGCATTGCCTAGTTTCCGTTTTCCTTTACCTTTCAAAAAATCAACTTAACAAAATTTACGAACTTTCGTGACTTTATTGCAGAAAACGTATGTATTCGTACGTACAATTTGTACCTGTACTCGTAGCTTGTTAATAATTCGCCATATGCTGTCACATAATTTGCGATTTAATTGCATTTGCACGTAAACGTATTCGTTAATGTAAACTGTAGCCACTTCAATACAAGGAACGAGTATCGATACAAAAGTTTCCGACAGTTCAAGTGAGTTATCCAAAAAGAAAACAACACAGTCTCGATGTGAAAGGAGGTATCGTACGTTTTCGTTAAGGGAAAAATAAGGCGTCCAAGTCCATTCCAATCCAATCCACAGCTGGAGAAAGTGGGATGAAGTCTTGAATTGCACTTAACTAGATCACGTACCAGTCATGTGCAGACACAATCTCGAACCATTCAGTAGGAGGAATAAAATGTAAAAATTGAAAATGAAAATAAAAATCATTTTATTGCTCGATTAAGTGATTTTCATAGTTTTCCTTGCACCTTCAAATTCAATTAACGACGAGTTATCGCTCAGGCAGGGAGACATTTGCTCTTGCGATTTCGCGAAGATAGACTTAATGTACGAGTACTTTCATACAAGAGACTTTTACTTTTTAAGTCGATGACAAATTTTTGATGTTGCAGACATATTCGTATCACCATGTGGGTCTTAGGATTTATTGCACTCGATACATGTCCATTACGCAAAAGGTTTATATAAGTTTTCGCTTAAGGAAAGTAGTTTCGTCAAGACACACAAGGCTGGCTATAATTCATGTGTTACACTTTTCAAAACAAGGATATGGGTCTCTTGTTGGGCGCCAATTTGTAATCATATTGTGTTGTGTCAATTAACGAGAAATGAAAATCTTTGAAATTCTCTTAAATCTAGATCCGAACAGAAGACAAATGTGTATGGGTATTTAGCGATCTATGACCTCTTTTCGTTTTCAAAATAGGAATTCATTGACATTTGACATTCTTCGGTAAATTCTCGGATCTAAATTTATCTACTCGAAAAGAAAGCAAAACTCACTTTAGCTCTTTCAGATTGTTGTCCTCACAAGAAAGAAAAAAAAACAAAAGAAAAAGCAAAACTGGCATCCAATATTGGTTCGCATCATCCGATTTGTTGGCTTGTAAAAAAGATTTTGGCGCTCAGGTGACACTATGTACGACATCTGATTGAAAAGTTGTTGATATAGGTTTTGTTTATTAGAGCTCTACAATTAGATTGGATCCTTAGGTTCGACCGGTTAGTAACAATGAACTTTATCTTCTGTCCGTCCGAATGTACTGTTGTAAATAAATTAAGAGCGCGTAGAAAAGAATTCATTTGACAGGTTGGAATCTCTGCGCGTCCTTTACTGAATTTGCAATCTATTTTAAACTTTAATGAATGATATCTAAATAAGAAGACCAATTTAGATCGGATTAGCATAGTGAATTGCCAAAGTAAAGTATTTATTTGCCAGCTGATAGTAACTTTGTATTTTGATTTCAATCTTAATTTTAATGGTTTGAATTTAAATGAAAACTTAGAAAATAAAAAGAAAATATTTTGTTGGTACAGTTATCAAAAAATTTGTTAGAACGCTGTTTGCCATTATATTTTTATTGTCAAGGCATTTGAATATAATATGTAACCAACATCTGCAAAAAAAAAACCGAGAAACCCGCTTCAGAATTTTGAAAGTACGACCGTTAATCTAAACGGATCGTTACCAAAATGCATCTTAGTTACAATAGGAGTAATGCGTTAAAGAAATACTCTTAGTTATTTCGATACTAAATCATATTCATACTTTTCACCTAACGATAGTTCTTAGGGACCCCAAATCGAAATCCAGCAACGGTTCGGCAGCTTTTATTGAGAAAATCTAAACTCGTTCGTCTGTACAAAATGACAATGAAGAATGTTCGTTTGTTTCTTTACTGACTACTTTAGGAAGCGCTACAATCCGGGTTGAACATGAGCCTTAAGTAACAGCTTTTTTCATTTAGTGTAATTTCATGCTAATAGAGTTCAGTTATGCACACGAATTGGTTGGGGTCCCTTTCTACTTAAGAACGAACCCAAGGCGAGGTTTTTGTTTTACCCCAATGTCTTTATTATTGTAGATGGATTCGAGAATTCTTTGGGCCGGAGTGGTGGAGTTCATTGAGACTGACTTTGTTTTTATATAAAGGAAAAAAAAAGCGTTTAGACAAAACTTTTTACTCAATTTTTCAACAAAGTACCCTCCCATTTCTATACAATTTTTTGACTGGTCGTCGAGCAATCTTCTTACACAATGTTTCGCGTCACTTTCGCCACATTTCGTTGAATAGTTTCCATGTCATCAAATTGCTCCCTTTGAATGGCATGGCTTACACACTTTGGAGAATAGAAAAACGTGGTTGGTGGATTAGAGCGAGTCCCACGCATTCAAAATTAATGTCGGTAATGGAAGTAGTGAGGTGCCCGTCTCTTTGATTGTTGGAATACTGTTGGATACTTAATCAAGTTATAGGCTTGACATTTTTACAGCTGCTGAAGAAAGTACACTAGCTCCGTCGGCAAAACATATTAACCCAACTTGTACATTTTATATAGAATCAATCCCCGAACTTTTTGAATAAACTGTGTATATCCCATACAGCACTTATACAGTGCTTTCTTCGTTTTTCAGGAGAGGGTCTGCTTTTCCAGTCACATTCTTAATCTAAAGGAATGAAAGAACGGTTGTGACGTTGTTAGAATTTTCAGTAGAAATCAAGTAGAAACAGTCCTTTATCATTTGACAGCTATAGTTTAATATTGTGGCTGCGCCGTTAGAGTCAGGTATGGTGTTTACTAGGCCCATCTTGCTGTTGGTGTTTCGATGGCCGTAAAAAACACCAGTAGCACTTCATGGATTTCTTTTAATAATTTCAATGTCGTCAGCAAATGTTTTCAGTTACATAGACTCTTAAAATAGGGTGTTTCTTATTTAGATTTTTCAATTTTCCTAGCAAAATCACTGTAATTTTTTCCGTCAATCCTAGAATTTAGGACATATAGACAAAAAGACTTCCTGGTTTGATATTCACAAAATAAATGCTGGAGTCCCTTCGTGTCGCTTCGTCACCGATACTTTTTTCAATTTTCTACAATTTCATGTATGCTATTTCGATTACAATATAGTACGTTATCATAACTCACATCTCTTCGGCTGATGAAGACAAACTGCGGCGTATGACCGCATAACTGATTAAGCAAATAAGTATTATATATGTATATACGAGTATAATAATGTCCTGAACGTGAAATATAACCCTCTCAGAATGACGTTACCTATGAATGGCACTTGCATCGTCAAAAAGAAAATTTATTAGCGATATGTGTGTCAATGACAACTTACAATGAAATGACCAGGCAACTACATAGGCTCTATCATAACCATCCGGAAAGACTTGTAGGCTACGCTCATGTTACTTAGTCATTTCACATATTCCAACACAGACGTAACATGGCTTGCCTGACCATTACTCATCTCCAGTGCTCTAATAAGATTGCCAGTGTTCATATCTTCAGCCGTAAACCGTCTCGCTATGAGCGCTCGCCAGTGTACCCTAAATTGCATCTTCGGATGTATTCTGAAGTACCGTGATGATTCTCTAAGTCATACAAATCGCTTATGGAATGTCATGCCGAACTCAATATAATGCTTAAATATTCAAAACCAATGCACATTGGTATCTCTCTCCCTCCCTCGACCATTCGACGGTGTTGTGTTCCAACATTTGAAGGGTATACAATAAAAGAAAACAAGTACAATACATTTATGTTACAATTCATTTAGAAGTCACTCAGTAATTTTATTATTGGTTATAAACCAACGAACATTTCGTATTTTTCGTTTGGCGATTTTACAAGGAATTTTAATATAGCGCCACTAGAAAGTTATTAATAGAGCTCACTTGCGGTGTTATAAGTGCTAATTTAAAGTTACAGAGACCAGAATTTCTGGTTGATCTATTTTTCATAACAGAAAATTCCTTTTTGCTTGGAAAGCCTCAACTTACAAGTATTGTATTTTATGTACGAGTATTTAATTTATGTAAATGAAGAGAAGAACCAAATATACGAATATTTGTATCATAATAATAATAAGTACTAAGATAATTCTGACACCAGATGATATTTTCAATCCTCAGCTTTACATGTGGTATATGATTGGACTTAGAAGCCAATAAATTATCAAGCATCCCTGAGCTCATTTATGGATTCATTACAGAGCCCCAGACAATGTATATATATTCACAAAATAAAATTTATTTTTAGCTACGTCTCTTTTACATTTTGATCCATATATTTCATATACCATGCAGTAGACGATAATGAAACTCCGGAATCGCTCAAATCCAGTTAAAATAAAGATAGACTGGGCAAATAAACACGTAGGAGTACAACGTACGAGTATTCACTAAAGAAGCTATATTTTGCTTCTCGCAAAATTGCTCATAAAACAATATAATAACAGACGAGTTTTTTTATTACGGCCACACGTCTCCTAGTTGAACAGTTGAGCTATTCATCAAAATTACATTCCATGGGTTGATCAGTTAAATATCTCTTCGACTTCATTTACATTTCTGCATAGCATCTACAGTTTTTTAATGTATTCCAACGATTTGAAGACAACCTTCCACCCCAGATAGATAGATTTAGCTATTACGAGTATATTATGAGGCGATCTACAAGAAAATTTATCTGTGCATGGAAATTCGCACAATTGGACAGCATTTGTAGATAAGTCTGAACTTTAGATTTCCGGGTTGACACACTTAAGCCCGCAAATATTTATCTCAAAAAATCAGTAAAGTAAAAAAAAAAGAAAGAAAACATTACAACGACCTTGTGTTTGTACTGCGAGGTGAAGTTTCCATTTTCACGTTGAGTTGAGTTTATTACGCAAAACTGAGAAAGCGAAAGAATACAAAAGTTACGCAAAAAGCTGCTGCATCAGCTGTAAAGGTCCAAATCAAATACAGAGCTGGACAATGGATCAGACACAAAACAAACAATTTGTATCATGAATCGGATGAATAACAGACAAAGAATAAAATATTAAAATTTGTAGCCTAAAGATCGCTTTCACTTTCGTATCGAAAAAAAATTAGAAAATCTTTTAGATACGAACATGAGTACCAGAGAACTGATAAAATAGATTCACAGAAGGTTGTAACGGGCTACTCATTTGATTTGCATAAAGCCGTAATCCCTCCTCTTCATGTGGGTTATGTCTTATGGGTATTTCGTTTTGTTTAATCAATTCTTAATTTTTATTCACTTTTGCTTTTATAATACTTTCAATTTCAACCCACACTGTTATATGCCATTTGGTTTACACAAACCCCACTGATACGAGTATGTTTAAATATTTTGAAGAAATATAGTTTAAGATATCAGTAAATACTCAGAGATTAATTTTAAGATAGTGAGTCTTACGAGATGTCTCTGACACAAGAGCTAAACGTATCGAAGCCTTTCCCTTCTTGAAAGCGAAAGTTTTCTCTTTTTTGTTATTTTTTTTAATGTTTGTTGTCGCAGCAGTTGCCTCCAACTGGTTTGGACAACTTTATCTATGTTACGTACATAGGTCCAAGCGATTCAACTGAGGTCGCTGTCGACGACATTAATGTCGTCAGTGAGCGATTCGCCTAAGAATTTAGAAATAAATTATTATCATAGTATCTAACCTTCGGATGGGTTTCGTTATGCCATCCATTTATGTGACGAAGTCGAAACGTGACTTTAGGCTTAACGTGGTTTATGATTTTGGATTCATATTATGTAGTTGGCATTAGGCTTTATAATTGATTGGAAGTGCTGGAATTATTAAATATTTGGCATTTTTAAATGGATGGAATTGTTGGGTTAATTAATCAGACAACATGCGGTTTCTTTAAACAAGTTAATTTAAAAATAAAACTTGTTGGTGGGTTTTCACCTTTCTGCGGTATTTGTTTCTGGCTGGCATTTATAAAGTTCGTCTTAATATGCCATGACCTAAGCAGATATTTTGTATTTTGAGTGGTTAGATATTGTATACACGTATGGATAACGGGATTTAAGAAAAGCTGTTATGCGGGTAGTGTAGGGCATATTGAGACTGTAAGGAATTAAAGTCAAGCCACGGGGATATGTTTGGTGCAGGAGTAGAGGGCGGAATCCGTGGGTCTTTGCCATTACCCCATATGCCTATGAATACTGACTGAACAGAGGGAACACTTTCTTCAACATAAATTTACTGTCACTTACTTATACATCTAATAATCCCGTTTGGAGACGACAAAAGTTTGAAAAAAAGACAAGATCAGGACACTTTTATTTTATTGCTATAACTAAATATACAATGCGAAATCGCTTCCTGCGGATCAATGTTAACTTAATGAGTCCCGAATATTAAGTGACACATTCAGTCTTTCGCTTCTTGATGATTTTTGATATCAAATTGCAGTTCTCTCGTCATTAGCTGGATCACCTGTATGCTGCTGCAGTAAATAAAGAAGAAATATTTTGAAACTTTGCAGGATTTAGTGAAAAAAAAATTATCAAAACGAGCTTATTGTTTTTCTGATTTTACACTTTCTGCCAAATTAAAACAATCAATGTTGCAATGTTGCACTGAAGTGCAAGGTTGCCTTAATGCACAAAGCTAAAACCCAAACATATTGTGATAACCACTTAAATGTGAGCAGCGATATCTAGCAGAAAATGTCGAAGACCAGAAGGTTTCGATATTGGAATAACAAAGTCTCGACTGGAGAGTTTAAACGAATTTTCTAGCAAATTGGAAATTGTATGGGACGCTGGATGGCGAGGATTGTTCTCGAAGTATGTCATTCGAGTATAAATACCAGCATCCCAAAGGTATGCAAATCAGTTCTAAAGTGTAATTTGAAGTGTTAATTAGGAGAAGTGATTAAGTGGTTTAAGTAAAAGATAAGAAAAGTATAAGTGGTTGAGAAATTGAATTGTACTGAGAGAAAGAATTAAATAGTGAATTGTAACTGTACTGAATAAAGGGATTTGTATTGAAAATAATAAGTTCTATTATTTGTACCCACGCAAACATTTTACAATATTTTATATGAGCTTATAGACATATTTGTAGGATCTAAGGTTGATGCAATTTGTGTTTCAGAAACTTGGTTTTCTCTAGATATGAAATACAATATGTTCAATATGCCATGAATGGCTACAGAATTTTTCGGGACGATAGGAGCAACCGAACTTGTGGTGGTGTATCGATGTACAATATACGAGGGTGTACCCAAAAGAAACCGAGCTGATGTTGTGGTGAGCTGAGTTCTTGAATGACAAGCGTCGTCGGTAAGAAGTTTCCGTTCGGCTTGTGTGCATTTTTTAGTGCTACTTGTTTTTTGTTCTCGTCGTTTTTGCAACATCTTATTCTCGTAAACAGCGCTCGAGTTAATATATGTTTGATATGCACAAATGGTATGCAATCAAACTCAATGCTCATAGCATCAAAACAAAAGCATCAACAAAATAGGATCAATTGGATAAAATGGCTTGGGTTTTTTTGTCAACAAACAACTGAAGTAACGACAAGGCTTTCTTCACTCAATTCAGTGTGAGCCGTTGAGTTGTTAACACTTACTCTAGTTCTATAAAATAATTTTTAAAAAGTTTGGTTTAAGTTAAGATATATAAATATAGGTTGACCACATAAGAATGCTAGGAAACAAGGGGTGTAAGATATAAAATTGATTCTGGCTTTATTTTAAAGCTACGTTCATGCCATTATGTGTGGAATAGGACATCATTCAAATGGCCGCCTCGGCTTCGCTGGCAGTGCTTCAAGTGGTTTCTCAAATTTTTGATGACTCGGTCCAATATGTGCAGCATTATTGTGCAATCCGACAATAGCGTGTCGAGGGTTGGCCTCGAGCTCGTCCAAAGTGGCTTGTTAGCGTAGATTAAGGACTTGACGTAACCCCAGAGAAAATCATAGCGGCGGCCAATTGATAAACGCTCACCGTAAGAGGACCCAGTCGCCAAATTTATCCTTCACAACTTCGAGCGTTGCGTCGCTTGTATGGCATATAGCACCGTCTTGTTGGAACACAGCTCGAATATATCGATGTTGTCGAACTCTGACCACAGAAGGCCGGTTAACATCGCTCTATACCTTCGACCAGCGTTTCCCAAACTTTTTTGACCGCGGCCCGGTACGAGGTTTTACAATTTTATCGCGACCCACCTTAGGTTCGACATTTAATCTGTTTTTTTAAGGTTTACACGTATAAGTGTTGACAAAAGGCATTAAAAATTGTATCGCTTTTTCGCATATGCTTGGATACTCTTTTGACAGCACAACCAAAAGTTCATTAATGGTACAGTATTTCAAACACGAAAAGTTTCAAACGTCGGTTTCAGTTTCAAACGCGATAAAGCTATATGGAAGTGTACAAATACACACTTCGCCACTATTCCTAGTGTCTAAAAAAGTGTAAAAAAATAATATCTAAATTTTTTTTCGCGTCCCGGCAAAATTTTTCTACGACCCGGTGCCGGATTGCGACCCACACTTTGGGCCTCATTTGGTAGCGGCCTTAGACTATTGACGGTAACAGTGTCTCCTTCCTCATTTCGAAAGAAATAAGGTCTGATGATGCCGCCATGCCATAAACCGCACCATACAAACAATCTTTGTGGATTCATTGATGCTTGGCCGAATACTTGGGGGTTATTATCGCTCCAATAACGACAATTTTGCTTGTTCACATAGCCGCTGGGCCAAAACTGGGCCTTGTCCGAAAACATGATTTTTTGGCTAAAATCCGTATCCCAGGCCAACATTTCCAGCGTCCAATTAGCGCACTCACGGCGTTGTCTATGGTCATTGGTATTCAATTCTTGCATCAGCACAATCTTATATAGATATAGGCCCATTTCCAACCGCAAAATAAGCCGTGTTTACTCTCTGGCGATGCCCAATTCAGCTGGTCGGCGCCGAATCGACATTTCTTGGTCTTCTTCGATACTGGCCGCTACGGCGGCTGTGTTTTCTTCATTTCTCACCAATTCCTGTCTGGTTAGTGGCTTACGATCCAAAGTCATGATGATGACCGACCTCACGACGAAGTTCACGTTGCGTATTTACACCTGAGTCGAAATTTAGATAATTTTTTTTTAATAATTTCCACACGTTCGGCAAGCGTAAAACGATGCATGATGAAATGGCAAACCTTGAATATTTTGACAGCTGCTGAAAAATAACAATTGGAAAAACTATCATTGATATCTGTTCACCCTATATCCCATATTTGGTGTAAGAAGTACTAAACAGTTTAAGAGTATTAATCAATGTAAAAATTTCAAATACATAAAATTTAGACAACAAATACGAATACTGGTACAAAACACATAATTCGCGTCCGCAAAATTTTGCTTCTTTCTCGAAAAAACTGGCACAGAAACCCGTGAAATGCTAAAAACTGCCGACATGGTTTTCCCATTTAAAGAACAGGTGAAATATCAATTGATGACAAACCTTGCTCTGGCCAACCTTTCACGGCCCAAAACGATGAAAATGTTGAAAAAATTCGCGAAATCATCCTAGAAGATCAACAGCGGATCATTGAAGAAGTTGTGGAGCTGTCTGAAGTGATTTGGAGTTCAGTCCTGAGAATTTAAACACAAAATTTGGGGATTAAAAAGGTGGCTAACAATTGCCTCAACTGCTGACTGTTGAACAAAAACAAGGCCGCGTGGAGACATGCTGTGCTTTGAAAGAAGAATTCCGATATGATCCAAACTTTTTTTACAAGGTCATAATAGGTGACGAATCATGACGTTACGGTTACGAGCCTGAAATGAAGCAACAATCAAACCAGTGGAAGAATTCAACCCCGCCTAGCCCATAGAAAGTTCATCAAGTGAAATCAAACGTTAAAAGAATATGAATTCGTTGTTCCGATGTCAGAAGGGACGTTCATTGAGAGTTCAATCCACAGGGTCAGAAAGCTAACTAGGCTTCCTACCTGCAGGTTTTGAGAAGACTATAATAGTCGGGCCAATCGTTTTTCTCCCACAATAACGCCCCTGCATTAACCAAAATAGCATGACATCCCCTTTGTTCATCCGACCTCGTCCCCTGCGCCTTTTGTTTATTTCCTCGAATGAAAAGAGAGGGAAAGGGTTTTTCCAACATTGCTGAGATGAAGTAGACGAATTTAAAAAAATATTTTGAATAATGGAATAAAAGATTAGACAACTTTATTAGTTCCAGTGTAGAGTGCTTTGAAGGGGATTGAAGGTTTTTAGTTTAAAGATTAAACAAAGAAATTTAAAAAAAAATTAGTTCAATTTTTTTTTGGGAACCCCCTCGTATAAGCGAGGATCTCATTTATAAAAGAATTTAACAGTCTGAATATCTTTTATAGACATATAGACCGAACTTAACACCAATACATGAATTGATAGATGATTTTACAATCAGTTGTAATCTTCTTAACAATGTTTCTTAACTGAAAATATAAATCTATTCGGTTTTGGTACAATATAAACTAAAGCATGTTAACTATTCAATTTAAGACTTTTGAGGAATGTTTTTGTAAATAGTAATGGAAAAGCATTCCTCTATTCTAAAGTTTTCCGCTTCGACATTTCTATGCATGATCTCATATTTTATGTACTCGTATATCGTTTTGATATAAATACTCACCCAAGTAGTTCGTATATTAAATGTATAGAAATTGCCCTCATAGGAACTTAAAAATTAATGAAATTGACAAAAATCTGGTTCCCCAACTGCCACAAACTATGATGTAACCTCCGTAAATTACAGATTGGTAAGGTAAAACTAAATTGTCCAGCAATCATAGGATGCTATGAACTGAATCACAGGTATCTGTCAACTCTACATCCTTCAGCCTTTCTCATACCATGTCCCAATGTATGATATTTGTCGTGGCAACAGAAATATTTTTTGTTTTTACGAGTATATGGGAAGAATATTTTAGAATATTTTTCGTTAGTTAAGTCAATCGCAGTAGGACTTAGTGGAGTTCATTCGACTTTTATCAAAGCCATTTAGATTTAATACCGCCATATAACACACGTGCGATAAATATAATACATATTTAACAACGCGAATGGGAAAAAGCTAAAATAATTCCATTAAAACTTGACTACAGGTGAGCTTAAACGTATTAACATTTCTATCTATATAAATATATAAACGATTCATACAGAAGCAGCTACACGTGTTTCTAACATGTCATAATTAACTTATTACAGTAAAATTTGGTTTTCCCAATAAACATAGTTGGAAAAGTAACTTAATGAATGTATTGTAGTAAATAGAAAATATACGAGATAAACTAGATAAAGATTGTATTACCTTACTGGTCCTTTTTCTAGGTCCCAAGCTTTTGGTATGATGAATCACTCTATTCTTATAAATAAAGTACCTATAGCCATAAAGTTATTTTCGCTATAACTAAATATGTAATAAGAAAACATGCTGCATTACTGGAAGGCACTTTATCCAGGTTCCCCAGGACCCCAGGTTCGAAATCAAGGCCTATCATACTTTCATTATATTTTGATAGTATAGTTCATTTTTATACGCATAACATTCAGATTTATCAAAGCTCCTTCATCAGGCTTATCAAAAACCGCTTCAATGAAAAGCTTCAAATGACTTGAAATTGATCAGTGAAAAACGGTTTGGAAATTATTTCTAATAAATACGAATCTGAAGTGATCTCAAAAACAAAGTTAAACCTATTATATTTTAAATCCATAATGGAAATAGTTTACCAATTGAATTTGTGGACTCTACCCAAAATCTGGGTATTGTAAATAATACATCACTCATATGGAATAATCCCATAGCCTAATAATAGGTACGGTGTTCTCCGAGCTCTGTGAAACGTTTAGAAAATTTAGCACAAGGCTGAACTTGAAAAAGCTCTAGTTATCTCTGTGCTACACACAGATTTGAAATATTTTACAGCTGTGATTCTGAAAGCAAAAGGAAGTTATAAATCGTACTGAATTTATTTTTTTAAGACTGGATTTGAACGTTTATATTTCTTTTTTATAATATAAATCCTCAGCGTCTATCAGATCTGCATATATAATTGATGCGCGTTATACCTGCCCACCATCGGAGATATATACAATAGTTCTTTAGTGCTGGTATCTACGTTTGGAATTCCCTACCTCGTAACTTAAGAGGACTGAATGACACACGCCCAAAGGAGCGAATTAAAAATTTTCCACAAAAATTACAGTACGAGTAATCAGACAGTTTTCAATCTTACCTCGTTCTTTAATAAGCAAATTCAATTCCGAAATTATTACTTCAGGATATATGTAGAGGGTTTTTCAAAAAGGGGTTTTATTTTGATTTACTGGGAAAACACGTTTTTTTTCTACGGAATATAATTTGATATTTATTTTAATTGATAGAGAAGGGTTGCCATTTACAATGAAACACAATATGAAATGTATCTGATGCGCATTCAAGCTCTTTTGGAAATTTCGTTCATCACGTTTTCGTGCATTTACAGCTCTATTTAATGGATAGCAGAACGGCTGTTTTCTTTAAGTGTTTCATTTAATTGATTTGATTCATTTCACTTTCATATGACAACAAAGTAGAAGTCGCATGATCTCGGCGGCCAGTTTTGATCACAATTTCTTGAAATGGCTTGGCTAGGAAACTTTTCTCGCCAAAGAGCAATGATTTCGCCATTCATGCGACAGGTAGCACCGTCTACATTTTCAAAGAAGTAACGTAGTTACTTACTATTATTCTACTTTATTGCACAATCAGTCTTTGATTTTCTTAGCCTTACTTTTTAACAAAGCCTGAACATGGAAACGTGCTTAATCGCTCAAAATTATCATATTTTTCAGTTAAATTCTTGATAATGCTGCTGCTATTAGCAGCCAATGACAGAACATTTTTTGACAGTGTATCCAAGTAAAGTTTCACAAGCAATACGAGTACACCTAGTTTTTAAGTAAAATGCGAAAAATTCGGAGTAATTTTCACATGAGGATAGAGTTGATAATGTGTCTTATCTTTGGATCTTTAGATAACATGGCGAGAATTTGTGTTGAGGTTAGCGCGGAAACTTTAATTCGAGTGATATGTAGTTCCTAGTTAAGTTCTGGATGAAAATTGTACACAAAACTAGTAAGACAAACAATATAGCCGGATTTAGTTAACACCTAGTTGTTAGGACATCAATTTGAATGCAAAGAAGTAGCCACAATGCGGTCTCACTTATGTCAACGATTCCCAATCTAATGATGATTTTTTGTGAATTTCCTCTAACCACTTTAAAGTCTGAATTCATTTTGCAGATCCATAAATCTACACGACATACATAGGTCCATAATAAACTCGCTTAATCACGCTTATGACCAAAACATGTAACTACCAGAAGGTCGTAAGCTTCTGAGGTGTAGAATTATGATTCACAAAGTGTAAGTAAAAGCCAAATTTATCCAGAAACGTTATTTTTCCACAATCTAACGATATAATCCAACATTACTTGGGTGGTTTGCTAAATATTGTAGGATAAAGAGTTTTCCCCATATATCGGTCTCAGCCAGCACTTCTCGTAATGCTCTGTACCCCCACATATCCTGGTATTAATTGACCCAACATGTCTTAGCCGTCTAAAGCGTACGAGCACATTTTCTACAATTTTGCATATTGGATCCCAAAAAGTAAGATCTCAGTTGTTCACGCAAGGAAGTTAAACTGAGAGTTTCCAACAATGATACAGCAGAAATCACACGAAAATGTTCTACTTCTCAAATACTTTTTAGGAACAGCTTTGGCATCCTAAAACAGGAATGCCAAAACTATACACGTATCTTAAAAGAAATCATATAAAAACGGAAGAGTGCCCCCTATAAAAATTTTACGCAATGATCGAAAGATTCAGTGAAACGAGTGGACTGGCTCTGATCTGATCTTTAAAAGTGGCAGCAAATTAGGCAGAATGAAAATTTTCAAAAAAAAAAACTGATGGGACCTACACCGAATCGAAAGTAGAGACTCTCAGTCTTATTCTCGGAAATATCTCCACAGAAGTCACTTCACAAGCAGCTCCCACCGCAGGTACTATGTGAGCTATAACCCGCCATATTTTGTATCTGTCATCAGTTGTGGTAACGGATGGAGAGATTCAATACACTGTTTCGTTCTTCGATGGCTTGAAATCACATGAGACCGAACCTAAAGTCGACCACCTTTTATTTCACCCTTTGTCTGTTTTCCAAGCAGAGACAACGACCAATAGGGGTAAAATGTCTATATCTAATGCGAGGCCAAGTTCCGCCTAATGTCTTTTCTTAACGTAGTCGAAAAGTTGAATTCAAATGTTTTGTCTATGTAAGATCTCCAGTAAATTTGATAGACAATGGTTAAAGGTCCTCCAGGACTATACAAACTGTTTTCAAATTCAACAAAAAGTCAGTGCTATCGCTACTATCCCTCATTGTGAACGACTGTTGACTACTTCCTGAAGGGGACACAACGCTGCTGCTCCTCCTGCGACGCTTGTTGTGACAGAAGAAGACACTGCGGTGTCCGTGGAAAGCTATCAGTAGTTTGCAGCCCGAGAAGCTGATGTGGTGTAGTGTAGGTACTATATTATCGCTAAAGCTATTACCTACATGCGTATATACGAACGACTAAGGACTAGTTCTTTTTCTGGAAGATAAGCAGAAATGATCTACTGGCTGCTTGGGATGAATGATCTACTGGAATCCTATTAAGGCCCTGACAGTCTCTTACTATTGCAGCTATTCAACGATGAACTTCGGACCACTGAAGTCCATTTTTGAAAGTAGTTACACCTACAAATTTGCAAAGAAGGTTTTTATATTGTATCAAAGGTAAGATTTTTAAGAAGTAAACTAGGAAGCTAGATTTTTTTGCGAATTTTCCTTTATGACCTTCTTGGATAGTAAACAAGAAAATTCAATGTAATTATAAATTAAGATAAGGGCAGAAAAATGGCAAACTAACCATATCAAGAAGGTAGTAAGCAGCCTGTTGACTAATCTACAGCACTCAAAAAATCATCATGCTAATCATAAGGCTGATAGAAATGCAAAATTTAAACACAGACATTATGTATTCGTATATTTTTAAGGATTTGACTGAATACGGGATTGGTTCTTATGTTCCTGAAATACTCGTATTTACACTAGTCCTCAAAACAGTGATATACGAGTATGTTACTCGTATATTTTGTTAATGAGTCAGTTCAAACTGTATTTCTTCAAAGACCGGCATATTTGTATCGACCTTGTTTCTACTAGGATCTTTTATGTATGTATTCAGATTGAGTTTCTTAGCAGCAAGAACGCAAAATTATGTTTAAGTATTTGTTATACTCGTATGTATAAGAACATGAGTTCACCTTACAGACAGTGTTTATTTTTTGTGATGATTGCACTTTCATGATATGCAAAACTAACTCTACATCACGTTCAGTTGCCGACACACGATTATATTTTAAAAGTTAAGCAGTTCTGAATTATCAGCTTACAAACTAGACACGTTTGCTTCCATCGTTTAGTTTTTGATTATTTGACATGGCTTTAAATGTTTTGAAGCAAGGTCGCCATTTATTTATGCAGGTAAATCAGATTTTTCTTGATGAAATGTTAGTACAAAATGCCGGTAAAAATTCGATCACGGATGACAGACATTCTATTTACTCATATACGGGAAGGCTTATAATAAATTGACAAAAGTTAAGGAATTACAACTTTTCCCTGTTCTAATTACCATAAGTCCTCATTACAATCATAAAATGG
This sequence comes from Volucella bombylans, assembly GCA_949129095.1. NCBI lineage: Eukaryota > Metazoa > Arthropoda > Insecta > Diptera > Syrphidae > Volucella > Volucella bombylans. The sequence continues at coordinate 159,340,162 of OX422143.1, forward strand.
CGCCAATTAAAAGACGAAATTAAAATGTTCCCAAACTTGCAAATTCACACCAACAATTGCTTGTGTTTACATTTTTGTTGGTTTCGCGATTAATAAAGCGATTACCCAACTGAGTTTTATTTAATATTCAGTGGAAAGAAAAAAAATAAACCATCCATTAGGAAGAAAGTCATAAAGTGTTAAATAAGCTAAACAAATGGTGATAAAATAAACAGCAAGTCATAAGGGAAAGGTGAGAATCATACGAGTACCATTCTCCGACTCTAATTACGAAGAGAAAAAGTGAAAGCAGCACAAATTCTGTACTAACTTCTCCATCACGATTACGTTCTTTCATGGAAGAAAAGAAACACCAAACAGAAGACCATGACTCAAAAAAAGTGAGTCTTTTGTGTTAAATTTCAGAATAAGCACAGCAAAGAGAATTTTCACAATTTTAAGGCCAAAGTTGTTACGTACGAGGGTATGGGTAAATTTTGTATGACATCCTAAATTCGAAATCACCTGACAAGCTTACAGGTTATTTTATAAAGATACTCATACATCAAACAATCTCCATTAGACAAGCTCCACGTCTCCTTTATCTTTTTTTTTTTTTTGAAATTGAGAAAAAAGTGAATGTAATCAAATCGAGTTGGTGCAGTTTTTAATCACTTGCAGTTGTAGGTATAACCAGGAAAAAGTCAAACACATCTCACACGCATTTTTACAAGCTTTTATTTTTATTTTTTTTACAAGTACGTGGCACCTTTCCTTGGCCTTTCGCTTAAGAAATTGAAACTGAAACTGAATTTACTTCACTGGTCATATGAAAGTACGAGTACTCTGATGTTGTTTGTAGAGATACGTACGATCATTGCTGTGATCGTAATAATCATGGTAAATATGACATGTGATGGTGGCGCTAGCAAATTTCATTTCCACTCACCTGGAGGAAGGAATTGTGGATAAGCTCACAAGACTGCAAAATTTCGATTTAGTTAGCGTTTGAATGTGAAATGCAGAGCCACAATGGACACGACACTGATCGAGTGATAAGTCGGTTTTGTTGTATTATGCAGCTTATTTGAAATGAAGGTGCTGGGTGAAAGTCGCCTGCAGTCATATGAGTAAGAGTATTTATTATGTTTTCAATTTGATTCGAATCGGAACCAACTTAATGCACAAAATGTCTCCTTCAATCGTGGAATCATAGGATCAAAATCATATCAGGAAGTGGACCTGGTTGAAATTTAAAAAAAATTATTACACAAGCCATTCATTTACAAATTCACTTCGCATAAGATTGCAATCTTGTCGGCTAAGCAAAGCAATTTTTCTGTGGCTTTATAGCCCTCTGTTTATCTACGAATATTTTGGGATGATGAAAGCAGACAATGTATTGCAAATACAACATGAAATAATTGGATTGTGCTACTTTAAAAAAAATATGTATATAAAGGCAAACTGAGCCTCTTAAAGTAACATAATACCCATCAAATATATGTAGACACTTGAAAATTAGAAAATATTTGTTGGATGTATACATCACAAGGTATCGCAAGCTGTACTATTTGTGCGAAAAGCTCAAGTTAAGTGTAGAAAGATGTTGCTCGTTTGCTAGGCCGTTTTTTATTTTTGATTAAATTCTCATTTTATTTCTTAGTGTAGAGTTTTCAAGTTTAATTCAAATTAACTGAAAATTATATTTTACCCTGATATTAAAACCAAAACCACAAAAACGAATTTCGATTTGTGGACAATGGCATGCCATCTTAGGTTAGGCTTACCTGTTTTGAAAATTTGTTTCCAAAATCCTCAAGATTTCCTGGACTTTCAGAAACGATTCCCTTAACAGCAGTAAGAGGCAAGCACTTAAATGTTTACTCCAATATTCGATAGACATTTTCTTGCCACCTAACCAGCTCACTTCTAAGCAGGTCGTTGATTCGAGACTTTTCTACTTTTACGTAGATCTACACAATGGAATAAAATTTCACAACAAAAAAAAAATAATTCAAATTCCTAGACTCTCCATAATTTGATTTTTATTGTTTGGGTTCAGACGCTACGTTTTGTACAATCTTTAGTCTGCGCAATTCAACACGTTGCGAAATTCCACATTCGGCTGTCCTGACGGTTCATCCTTCACGAATGAAGGGTCTCATTTTTTAATATTTTCGGCAACCGTGTTTGTTTTCAAAGGTCCTTGGAGCTTTTCAACCTTCTCGACACTTTACAGAGTATGAGATACTTGGCCCTCAACTTCGTGCAAGTGCCGAACTGAGTGCGCTAATAGTGACTAACTCATTCGACTTATATTTCTGATCCGGTTTGCGATTTGTTCGCCCGCTGAATATGGGCGATGTTTTCTCGTACCTCCTCTCGTAGGTCGTCGCGCTCCACTTCCATCTCCTGGATTGCTGCATCGGCAAGTATCTCTCGAAGTTCTGAGTAGTCTGGAACACACATCTCTATGCCCTTTAAGAATCGGAATGGACTGTACTTCGTGCTTCTTGATGAATAATTTTTCAGTACCTGCTTCACCTTATCGACGTATTTACACCAATCCTTTGGGCTCCCTGTGCAGATTTCATCATTCGGATTCATCTGCAGTGGATTCTTTCCACTTGGCCGTCGCCTCTGGGAACACCTGTCAATATCACCAAATCCTGGATATCCTCTTTCTTATAGTACTCGCTGAATGCTGTCAAGGTGGAGACTGACCTCCTGTCCGATATGATTTGCCGAACGTTGCCGAAAACCCCGGGCTGGCCTATTAGGCGGTCTATCACCTCAGCTGGCCTGTGCTCTTCGTTGGATGGAGCTATATGAATTTAGAGAAGGCGTCTGCCACCACAAGTAAGTGATTGTACTTTTTGTGAGCCTGTTCCATTGGCCCAACATGGACGATGTAATATGTTGCCAAAAGCTTACCTTCCTTAACAATGAGTCTCATTGCGGCTAAGCCAGGAATATAAAAAACTTGTCCACCAGATCTTGGATCTTCCTACTTCTTGCTCATCTTTTAAACGGGATAACCAGATCGCCCATATACGCTACCAACACTCCTGTTTGGATTAATGTTCAACTTTCAAAGTAGACTCTGGCTTCGGACATAAGTATTGTACGTAGGTTGACCTTCTTTACCGGATGGAGCATTGTGAACTGCTGTGAGATTTGGTTGCTTATACCACACTCAGATGGTCGATGAAACACTTGAAACCGCATTTGAAACACTTGAAAGTTCTAGCTCGGCAATCTCTTGCGATTTGTGTTGTGTCGCCACATCGGAAGAATGTTCTCCCACCTCTGTCTTGCTCCACTGCTGGTTTTCCGCTGTATGACGTCGGCTGCCGTCCACTAGTTAGCGTTCGATGTTTCCCTCTCGAGTATGAGGCCTCGTATACTCTTAGTTGATTTTTGAGTTCTTGAGTTGGTCGATGGTATTTGGCTTGTAAAAAAAATATTGAGTTATTTTGCCTTGAATCCGGGATTTCGTCGACGAAATAACATATTTAAATAGGCTCTCTTCGTCCAAATTGATGGGATTGTTGATTTCCATCAGGCAATTGAGGTACTCTGGCAACGTCTCAGATGTCCTTTTATGATGCACAGCAGTTTCTCTCTAGTACCTCCACCCAGGCGACAAGTTTTTAAATATCTAAATAAAGTCGTAACCTTATTCGCAGATCTTGTTTAATTTTTATTTTGGTATTTGCGGAAGTAAATCCCACTCTTATACCCCACTCTTTTGTTAAAACCTTTAACAGAGTTAACTTCACTATTCTTTTAAATAAACTAACTACATATGGCTTATATGGTTGGAATGATTTAAATTTTATGAAAACAAGACATTGTCATTGGAGACAATTTTTCTAAGAAGATTTTAGCCGCCTCTGGTGTTCCAGAAAGAAGTCATTTAGGTCCAACGCTATTCTTGTTGTAATTTGTTATGTATCAAAGTTAACTTTTCACCTATTGTACGAGTATACACATATTATTTACACAATTAGCAAAGGAAATTTTTTTTTTAGGATTTATTAAAAGGAACTCCTTTGATTTTAAAGATTCTTCTAATATTAAGGCATTATTTGCAGCATTGAGCGTCCTTTCTTGGAGTAGGCAAGGGAAGGTTGTATGGAGTCGTTCCACTGTTACAATTTGCTTTACGTCACTTCAATAATGTCACTGATGTTCATCATTCTTACCGTTCTAAATGTCTGTTACTTGGAATGTAATCGCTTGAATCGAGAAGAAAAATATACATATTATCTGCGACCATTTGTTGGGAGAATCTGCTTAGTTGTTTGAATTCGTACACTCCTTCGAGAGTCCTAAGACCTAGACTTCTACTATTTGAAATTCCGCATAATACATTGTATATACTCATACATATAGCTCAGAATTTGATATATTTTACCCCGACAATATTGTTAAAAATAAGTTAATGATTTTACTTAATTAATGAATTGTTATATTATCTTAAGTTATGTTAAAGATACAAACTTATCTGTATTTCCAAATCTGTTGATTATTAAATAGTAAATTGAAATAAATAAATACATAAATTATATGGTTGGTCATACTGCTTGTATTTTGCACTGTTGCAAAGAATGCAGGTATTAACAGAATTATGTCTATAAGAAGAATAATTACTTGATAATAATACTCTCTCATTTAACGAGCTCCTACCTTTCTGTTGCTCATAAAACGCTCGGACATTGTGGTGTATAATCTTGGTCTTTCGAGTAAAGAGTTTTGTACCCAACTGTTTCGCCAAAGCAATCTTCCAGTGCCCCTACTGAGAAGAAACAAATTCCTTTTTTTTTTTGTGGCAACATAAATATCACGCAGTTTTTATTTCATTCCTTAAAGACTTCTACAACAGTTGGTTGGAGGGAACAGATGTCAGCATGTCTAAACAGCTGGTCAACCTTTTTGAAGACAGTGCTAGAGTTAGCACTTGAAACGCTGGTAGTCTTTCAGACAGGGCGGATTCATCCTTTTCCTAAATTGTTGTGCCAATCTCTTTCCGCTTAGTTGAAGAGAGTACTAAATTCATAAGAGCTGAAAAGAGTGATGTTTTAGTTGCATCTAATCTATGATTTCCAGCAGATGAGTAACAAAGTTATTTTTAAAACGAAGCAGATTTTACGTAGAGCTACCAGTTATGTTAACTGGTGCAACATATTTGGCATCATATTCTGAATAGTAGACATTTTTGCTACTTGAAAAATCCTACCTATTGAACGAGTAAATATTTCAGTTATGCAGAAACAAAACCTTGCAAATTTAATACGGGCTGATCTGCAAAGCTACTCTCACGGTCGATAGAAAAGGCGGGAGAAATCAGACTTATACTGTAATCAGATTTCTGGTATCCACTTTTCTTTTAAAAGGGTTATGTATATAAAATAGTGTCCTTATTTGGTCTGACAACAATTTGCCGGTATTTACAGCAACCAAGAGATGGTCAAAACCAGACTAGAACAACCCAAGTAAAATATTCAATATACGAGTACCTACCTATTAAAATATCGAAGGATCTTAGACCTAATATTCCTTTAGATACAAAAAAAAAAAAATAATTTCATATTTGAACCATGCAAATGATTATAATTTTCAAGACCGACTTTTTTGCAGGTACTCGTAACTTTAAAATTCATTGAACAAAAATCAATTTTAAAAGAAAACAATTTTAATAACAATTAAGCACGATAGTCAATAAAGGCCAATTTCAGATGCTCAAACAAGGTATTCCAATGCCTTCTCCAACTTCCGGTAAACGACGACGACATTATCAATATTAGCGTAAGCAAATTCTTAAATTCTAAAGGCGTCCATTATAACAGGCGTGTATATTTTTGATATCAACATGAAAATGTCCTTGTTGCATCGTTTCCTACAAGGCGCCACAATACCGCAGCGCGAATATCAATATAAAGTCATGAAATTGAATACTAGCAACAATCGAGCGTAATATTTAACAACCAAAGTAAACTTAAACATAATAATCGTGCATACATAATTCAGACATCGGTAGGCACAATCAAAGCCGCATGAATCATGTGATTGCGACCACACGGCGACAATTTGCCGGGCACGAAACCTCCTCAAAAAGTCTGAATGTACTCATCGATCGATCGTCACCGTCTTAAGATGCTACTCGTATGCTATGGAAATTGATATGTTGTCTTCGGTTCAATACGAACGAATCGGATGGAGAAAGTTGTTCCGCAAAATTGTAAATAATTCTTTTTTTGTAACTTTATCCACAATGGAGACTGCATTTTGTTTCTTTTATTTCTTTATCAATATAACAAATATTTTATTACATATTAGGATCAGACGATTGTCTCGTGGCTTGTTATTGTTTTGTTTCGATTTTCTTTTCGTTACTGCTATATGACATTCACTTTTTACGAGTTACTCCTTGTTCTCTCTACTCCATTGCTTGAGCGCATTTTGACAATTAACTTTACTGAATTTATCACGCTTTTTTCTGATTTACCGCATGAAGTTACTTGTGGAGTTGCCTTACGACGCGATCTCACTTTCGACATGAGTTGGATTGTGTTACGTTTTGGAAAATTATAACGTGCACTTTAAGCAAAAAACGAAACGTAATCGTTCAGGGTTTTTGCCACGCAATAACGTTGAACTTGAACACTGCCACAAACGGAGTAAGCATTTATGTGAAATGTAATCACCAAGTTAGATGTAGTGTTCAGTGAGATTCAAAGGCATTTTCCGTGTTCACCTCGATTTTCCACGAGTGATCTTGACAAACGATTCGGAAATGGGTATGTACTCGTATGTTCGTATTCAATGAACCAGACCAGAGATTGTTGTTGATCTTTAATATTTGAATGAGATTATTCCCTAAAGCGCTGTGTTCATACATATGTACAATATATGGCTTAGAGTAAATTTATCAAAACAGATCCATTAGTACAATTAGTAGGCGTCTACATAATAAATAAATAAATGAACAAAATCTGTCAAAGGCGAATTAAGTATCTAACAATAATTTTATCGGATATGATATATCATTTGGCGAATAGATATCTTCATGCGACTTTGTCAGAACGTCAGTTTTAAGCGTCATTGATATTTAAAGCAAATTGACGTTGAGTTGATTGCTGAAAATGCCTCAGTCTATCATATAGACTTCATCCCACAAACTCATAGTTTTGGTCAATTTAGGATTTTTAAAGCTTAATTGGCTTTCTCTACACACTTAGACCAGAGTAGTACCACGTGAATCTAGGGCAAATGTAAGCTTCGGATGAAATATGATGGACTTCTAATATTTTTTTTAGTCAAATCATTAAGATCATTATGGTAGAATGCTCCCAGAGAGATTTTTTTTTTTAAGAGAGTGCATACCCTAGTACACGTACCTATGCAAAGTAACGGGAACGCTAGACTCCCTCTCTTCCACGCTGCTTCTGCAGAAATTGTTATAATACACCCTTAGCCTTGCTGCATGCTTGTCCATAAGATAGTGACCAGTGATGGAGTCTGCTCAGCTCTAATATGCCGTCCGTTGAGAAGGATCAAACTCTAGAAAATTTTTAGATTCAGTTTTAGTAAAATTAGTTTTGTCGCTAGAAATGTCGAACCATACTATTTCCACCCAAGGCTTGTTCTTGTGTAATGAGATCATTTAGCTTTAATATTTATTAATTAGCATCTGGTGATCAATATACCTAAAACACATTTCTCTGCTAGAAGAAGTTGTTAGCGAGTTCAATGGTCTTACAATCTCCTGAATTGTTACAATGCCTCATCAACTAACAAGGGTGAATGTTACCTAAAAGATGAACGACAGACTTCCTGCACTTTAGAGTTTATAGAAACTCCATTTGACTAATGACTTTTTCTTGTATTGAGAAAAGATTTAGAACGAATGAAGTTAAGCTAATAGGTCTGAGTTTTTGCGAATCAGTATGAGAACCTTAACCAGCTTTGTATGATATTTCAGTTTTCCATTTCCTAACTTTAAAAAATCTTGCTAAAGTGTCTTTCGTATTCATCTCTGCGTTTCTGATGCTCTAGAGTCACCATCTTCCATGGATGCGAAGAGAACTAAAACTTTATTAGAAGACCTAAAAATGAAATGTTTGAAAATGTTAACAAAACCTTAATGTTGTGATTGGATGAAGAAAGAACAACGAATTTTCGGATCTGTACATGAATTTGAATAGTCCAGATGCAATAAAAGAATTAACCAAGGCATTAAACAGATCTTAAGTGAAATGGGATTGTCCAAGGCATCAAACCTTCATATCTACTCCCGAGAACAAAAATAATGCTTCTTTAGATGTGTGTTTGCAATTAGATCAAACTTCAACAAGAAGCTTAAAATTTCTATCAGGTGAATTCGTGCGAAATGCTGCGTCGTTCCTATATATGTTGAATTCGCCATTCGTCTGATATGTTAAAGTTATCTTGTTGCCATCGATTTTTCCTATTATGGAGAGATGACTATGAAGTAAAACGTTCCAACGAAGATAACTTCTACATACCCCTGGATAGGATTATGATGACAATTAACTTCTCATAAGGTTGTATTCCATCTCCACTAAATATATGAGACTAGTCTATTTAGGTAGATGGGTGCCTTCTAACTGATTAGCTTAGACGAAAATTTAGACTGTATCGCATGAATCCAAATGGCACATTGTCTAGTAATATTCCTAGACACCGATCTTGTGTTGCTACGATTGAGCTTTTATTATAAGACCGGCTTTTTCTTATCGTTTTAGTAATACGAACATATTGGTCTAATATATGGTGACTTTATTAAGTTCTACATCATCAATGAATTTTTGCCTAGAACCTAACGGAATACTCACACCTTTGTGAGTGCACGTGCACGTGGGATGGGAAGTATTGACCTCTTTCTTGTGAGTTCTTCGACTGGAATGCCCATTTGTCTCGGTCCCCACTGGATATCTACTTAAGTTATATTTTTGTTTTATTAGTCATAATCTTGCTGACAATATCATTTCTGCAATGGTCTTCGTAGCCTGAATAATGGTTGAACTTGCAAAACACTACATATGTTACTAATTCTAAAATAATAATAGTCGTGTACTTAGTATTTCGCGGAAACTTTAGTTTCTGTGCATATACATATATTTCAATTTTGGATCCGACAGTATAAAAAGTCAGTTCCTTCTCATTGGTCACCACCTGACTCATCCGTTTAGTTCTGTCGGGAATTCTGATAGTTAATCTCTTGACGAAGTTGATGATCGAATACGAATTATCATTATTCATCGTGATTTTATCAGCTGAAACTGCTCTAACAGGTATGGCTGGGTTTTGTAATAGTGCCACCAGATACGATAAATCATGCGGTGAACGCAAACCGCCTCGTCTTAGGAAAAGCGAGGACCACTCGAGAGGTCTATAAGCAGTATGAAAGCAATTAGAAGGAAAAAGAGCTAAAAGGAAACAGGAAATAAGAAGGAAATTTGATAATAAAATCGCAGACAGTACTGAATATATCAAGAATGCTTTCTTAAGAGCTATAGAACTTTTTTTATTAAACAATAATAACACGAATTTTGTTTAAATCGTCGAATGGATCATGAATTTGTGTTTTTGATGAAGCGCACCCACTCGTTCCAATTTTAGGCCACTATTTTGAGCCTTTGGAACTCTATCCCACTAATAACGCGCTGAATAGTGGCTTTCAAGGCCTGGATTGTATGAGGTCCCACAAGAAGCTAGGTGGAGTTGAATTTAACGATCTCGGTGGCAAATTCGCTGTTCCATTTCGGGATATTATGTTGGTGTGGACTGTCGAGTAGGTTTCCATTCTAATGAGACATTGTTCGGATCAACGACATCCATATCCACTGTTTATTGTCCGGTAACGCTGGTCATGGACTGTAAAGGACCGAAGATGCCAGTAGAGTGAAAACCACACCAAACATTGTAATTTTCTGGCTATAACTGAGTCTCATGATCAGCTACAGTTTCTTATGTACGCACATTACGTTTATGCATTGTTGGCTTTAGAGTGTATGTGGTACCAAATTTATCAAAACACGAGGAATAGCAAGCTCAGTTGGACGACTATGAACACTAAAAAAATCATGTAATCTAATAAAGACGGATTTTCAAAATAAGTTTGAATAATACGTCAGAGTTCTTCTGGCGTAAGTCTATTCGTGATAACACTCTAAACAATTCTGAGTAAAAACATAAAAATCCAGCACGATTTGAGAGTTATCCCTATGGAAAGATCTGTCAGCCTAAAAAAAAACAAACACTATCTGCATAGAATGACAATGTGAACTGTCTGATGTGCTATAGAATGGTTATCTAATAATATAGATGATGATGTGTAGTGTCCGATAATTGGAACCTTGGCATTCTGAAGAAACAAGATCCCCTAGGTGAATGCATAAACCTCCTTAAGATTACTTTTTATTTCTCCCTATGTGAATGCGCAAGCCCCTCGTCAATACCTGATAGGCCTGTATCAGTTTCCTATTACTAGTATAGATAAACATATTATTATGATATTTATGTTTCAAAAAATTTTTACGCAATAAAGTTTATCAATTGTCCTTCCAGAATTACGCATTAAAACATATTTAACTCCTACTGGTTCTTACTGGTTACGACATAGTTTTTAGAATAAAATTGTTTGATTACAAATATATTATCTTATATGTTATGTACGTAAAATCCATTACAGATTTAAACAGAAAACCGTTTTTGAGGAAATATTCATAGTAAGTTAGGAGTATTTCATATTTAAAGTCATGTACTTTACGGACAAAAAGGCCTTCAAAATGTTTTGTATGTCAAAGTTTACCAATGAGGTAGACAGTCGTTTTTTGCTTCTTTATATGAAATAACTTGTGAAAAACAGCATTCAAATTAATAATTTGAACTTTGTTATAAACAACAATTCAAGTTTCAATTAAAAATTCATGTGTTGGTATTAAAACAATATATTAAAAGGAAACCTAAGTATCTGAGTATCGTCGAATATGAATTTAACGTTTGTTCATGCAAATAAACATACAAAAGCTATTATCAATAGATTTTTTATATTCTTACTATTTATCATATAAAATATCATTAAAAACTCATTATATCCGAACAATTTTCATCGACTTATAAATGAATTTTATTCGCTAAAGCTCAAAATGCTCAAAATTTATGGCTGTTTTAACACCAACTCATATTCGCTGTTACGAGTATCTGTTTGCTTGTACTCGTATGTATACATAAATAGATTAATAGTCTGAGAAAAATGAATTTTGACTCTATCTTTATCATTCCGATCGCTTTATTCTGCTCCTTAGTAACATACATCGATCAGGATAATAAACGAATGCATTCATACGCAGCTCTTACAGCTCTATGTTGACGACTAATTCGAATATCATAAGAATAACATAACAAATGCTTTGACTCAAGGTTCGAAGCAATTCGTGCAATGATTTTTTTTATTTAATAAAAAATTTTGCCATTTAATATTTAAATAAATACAATTTCGGGCATGTGACCGACTACGTTTTATAAAAATCAATCAGGCAGTTTGATTTTTGATCACTTTTTCGAGTTAGCTAGCTCAGTCTCCGGCTTACTGCCTACAGTTCCGCACTCCAAGTTGGTTGGTGCTCGCCATCTAAGGCGAGATCTTCCTCTACTGCGTTGTCCCTGTGGGTTGGAATCGAAGACTCTTCAGGCTGGACCGTCGGCGTTCATTTGCTCTATATGTTATGGCAATCCTAGGCGAGTAATGTGCACTTTTCTGTCCAGGCAAATCACTGTACAGAATTTTGCGTTTAAAACGGTCAAGGATATTTTAATCCACCTTCGCTAACATCTATGTTGTTGTTTGGTAAAATAGGACGGGGATAATGAGGGTCTTATATAGAGTTTCCTTAATATTTAATTTCTGATCTGACTAGTCCCTGACTAGCTCAAAGTTATAGCTGTCTATCGTGACATCCTGTCTGATTCGTCGATGTTGTTGACCCATTTTTGCTTCTATTCCAGTACTTGCGAACGCACAAATAATGTTAATGTCATCGGGGTATGCAAGTATGATAATTGTACACACTTTTGCAAATTTGTGCCTCTGGTGTTGATTTGCGAGTTGAATAAGCTACATATACGACAGCGTATCACCTTGCCTAAGCCCATTTCTGACATCAAAGGTTTTATAGATTGTTTCCCACCTCTAGGGAGCAGCGAGCATTCGGCCGTTTTCGAAAACGTCATTTGCAATACGGGTTGCGAACATCAAACTGCAAACGTCAATTGGTATCGTTGATCTGTGTCATCTACATGATTTTTTTCTTGCAAAAGCATTTGACGTTTTCGAACAGAGCAAAATTCCAGTTTGCGAATTCCTTTTTTTTATTCTTTTATACGTCGTAAATAAATTTGTAAATTTTTTTATAACATTTTCGCAATTGAACGGGAATCCATGGTCCTGCGTTAAGATGTCTCTGTGGACATTACTCCATAACGTCCTCTTGGATTTTTAACCATTTTGGAACGAGGATTCACATCCTAATCTTGCTGTTATAAGTAATTTTATGTTTCCTCGCGTCCATCGTTCCATAGAATCGTCGCATACCTGGGTAGGAGTAGGGGATGGGGTTCTAATAAGCATAATATTTAGTTAATAAAAACAAATAAATTAGCCGATTTAATGTACTTACTGTTCACGAGACTGAAATTCCCCTGAATATTCGGATTTTTCCAATTTTTTTAATGCACAGCGCAGATTTGTGGCTGCTTTTTTGCAGCGCAGTTGACTGCCCTGCAAACACTGCATTATCGAACATGCTGCAAATGTAGTGTGAAGCAATTTGATGCAGATGACGTTTTCGAAAACGGCAGCCATAATTATTTGGCACAATTTTAGGATCATGGCAGGGATACCAAGAATCGACATGCCTCTGTATAGCTCGTCTCAATAAATTTTTTTTCTGCCTAAACACAGTACTCAGACAATGAATTAGTCCACCATACTTCTTGTAAGTTCCTTTTACTGAAATTTCTCAGTCTTTCGAAGAAAAATGAATAACCGCTTCAGTGATAAGGTGCCAACCAGCACCTACCACCTCGGCTCAGAGTATCTACAGCCTCATGCGAGCATAGGTCAGACATTTACAGTGGTAGTGCTCTACGGTGTTGTCATTACTTTCGTAGGAAGCGTCCCAGGATGTTTTATCAATAATGCCCAGCATATTTCAGTGCTTGGCAAAAGGATAGTGCCGCGTCATGTCGCCCGTAAGCAGTCTGAAAACTTTCCTACTGAGGGACAACAGGAGAGTCGATTTCGTATTTTTTCTGCAGCAGAAGTTCTGGTATCATGGCATTAGACATCATGTCCATAAGACAAAAGTAAAAAAAAGCCGGCGCGCAAGGTCATTAAAGCTCAAGTGCGTGTTGTACCAAAGACCAGTTCTCTTTAAAAGGAAGATGTCTTTGAGAGTGTAACCCATGATATACATTTCAAGGGAAGGGAGGTTCATGAATGCGTCTAGACCATGCAGCCGAGAAATGCCATTCTTTGGAGTCTGTCAAAAACAGCAATGACGTATTTTCGTGAGACCTTGTTCCACAAGACCACTGACGCATAGGTTATAATTGGCCTTATAATAGCCATGTAGATCTAAAGCACCCTTCTGAGTAACAGATCCCATGTCATGCCGACAGCTCTCTTAAACTGCCCGGAGGTCGAACTCCATAGAAACTTTCGACGTGACATATTTAGTCCAGAGAAGTTTTTTATCGGGGTTGACACCCAAATATGATATTTAGCTTTGGAGAATTGGATGGTGTTGGTGATGCATTTAAGCACTAGATGAGTCAGACCAGTTACTTTCCTCCTTCTCGTTAAAATAACAAACTCAGTTTTGAGATGATTGACTGAAAGTACATTTCTAGTGCCGATTACGTCTAGGGCTGCCTGCTCTTTATGGAAGAGAGTAGCTAGACAGGATCCAACAGACATCATATGGATATGCATGAGCATAGTCGTCAGAACTATTGAGAGCGTTAAGTAGTAAGTCGACCAACATGCACCATAGCAGTAGAGATAGGACGCCGAATTGAGGGCAACTCCTGTTTACGTCCGAAATTTCATATTGACCAGTCAGGATCCGCAACCAGTGTCCTATTCACCAGCCTTGATTTTTACACGTCTAAATTGTGTTATGTGACCGAGTTACACATGTTGTCGAAAGTTGCGTTGTGGAAATCACCCTCAATGTCGATGAAAGTGCCTCGAGCGTATTCCTTCTTGTCGAGTGCGTCTTCAATTCTGCCTACCAGATTTTGAAGCACACTCTCGCAGGATCTTCCGAGTTGGTAAGCCTGTTACATCTTACACAAACGATTCATTCGTAAAGCACAGTTTTGCGCACATTCTCTACATACTCTTCAACGGCGGAAGTCAGATTTATAAGTCTGAAGCTTTTGGCTAGGGTGTAGTTAACTTTCCCGATTCTCGGTATTAAGACTACTCTCACTGTTCGACAGCGCGGCGTTTCGATATGTATGGTAGTGTCAGGCTAGGAGTAAAGATTCTTTTCAAAGTTAATTAGCAGCTGGTCTATAGTTTTTTGTAGTATAACTGGGTAGATGCCATCGGTCCCAGGCGACGTGAAGCCATCAAAGGAAACAAAAATATGTTGTATACGGAGTGTTGTATAATTCTGTTCACATGCAGCTGAATAAGAGCTAGCTGTGAGTTGGTTTTAATCAGGTTACCTGAGAAGAGAGTTTCAATCATAAAGCCGAGAGTCTCATTGTAGGTGCATTATATGTTCCGAGTGATTCCAGCTTGGCTGATTTTCCCCTTTCGATGATTTTCACTGGCAAAAGTTGTATGACAACAGTGTTGATAACCAGGTCAACCGACAGTGTGAAATTGAGAAAATTCAGCATCTCACGTTGCATTTCCTACTACCGCAGAAATTATACTGACTATTAGCATGTCATTACTGTCTTCGGTGGTGGCGGTAACACCGAGATAAGATATTTTTACATGTTTACGCTGTTCTTGTGGTTTTTAAAAAATTGAAGGTTCTCATTCTTTAGATGAGGTGGAGTTTATTTATCAACAGGTGGGGGTTGCATTAAGGAACTTTTAAAATAATATCAAATGGGTACAACAACCCATCATTTTGAATACAGCCAGAGAAATAAAAAAATCGCCATTGTAAAATATCGTACGAGTAGAATAAATAAAAAGAAAATGGTAGTTTGTTTTGTAAAAAAATTAATATTTGAATTTTATTTTTTTTCGACCTTTTGATTCAAGAATCTTTTCTTTTTTTTTTCTTTTCGCTTAATTTAACATTCGTGTACTTGTGTTGCGTGTAAGACTTTTTTTTTGTAAATTCCTTGTAAATAAATGTTAATTTCTTGCAAATATAAGAAAAAATAGTACAGCTTTTTTACAAGTTCTCTATAGAAAATATTATTAATTTTCTCTCAACAATTTAAACAATACGAACATTGTTTTGTATTTGTTTTCGACTTTAATAGTGTACATTTAAAAAAATTTCTTTTGCTGTTTTTTTTTTCTATTTTCATATAAACTAGGAACATACAATTCGTTCAAACAAAATATTTTTATTTTCTTTTTTGATTGAAAACTAAGATCGAAATATTTTCTCTTTTCAATAAGAACTAAAAAGATTTTTTTTGTTTATATTATTTTCCTTAAATTTTAGCTTAACTTAATTTGTATAATTTTTTTTCTTTTATTTAAATTTTTTAAATATAATATATGTGTATATAGATGTTTATAAACAACAAAATAAAATAAAAATGATGTGAATGAAGATGATTTATGATTCTTTTGATTCAATAAAGAATTCGCTCAATAAATATAAAATAAAAATATAAAAAATAAAAAATTATAATAAAACATTATGACGATTAGGATGGAGTGGATCCTTTTTTGTAGTAAAACTGATACAAATGACATCGTGGAGAAAATGTGTGTTGTTTAATTAAAAAAAAAAATGTTTTGTTTTATAATATAAAAAAAATGAGAAGAGAGAAAATCACAGCAATAAATCAGTTCCGTTTTTTTTTTTTCAAATTCCGCTCCATTTTAGCTTGTTTTGTAATAATAGATTTTCACTTTTGTTTTGTCCATTTTGTTTGCATGTGTTTTGTTAGGTTATATGGTGTATGTGTTTTGCTTTTGTTTCTTTATATACATAATTAAAACGACAATTCACATTTGCACAATTTGATAGACCCATTTTCACAGGCGTTTTTTTTTCCCCCAAAAATGAAACAGTAATTCTAAAAAAATATTTAGTTTTTTTTTTTGTTTAAGACAAGGCGCTAAAGGTATAGGTAACAATATTTTTCACCCCCTTGTTCTACGCTTTTTGTTTCACCAAAGCGGATTGTTGAGTAACTACCACAAATTGTTCGGATTTGGGTATTTTAGGCTGTCTCTCGGACTTTGCCTTTTTGGAGGATTTTGCTCTCCACTCGGTACGTACTTTCAATAGCATAAGCTCAAGGCACGCTTGACTGTCCTCCAAGCTACTATGACCGCCTTCGTCGGCTTGGATTTCACGACCTAGTTCTGCAGCTACGATGCTTTTAAGTCCACGTCTAAATGGAAAACCATTCGGGTGTGGGTAGATGATTGCTGTATCCACGATACGTTTGTGAACTATACGGAGCGATCTTAAATCATTCTCCAACGCATGCCCAATGAGAATATCATCAGCATCGATCAGCAGGAGTAGATCTTTTTGTACTGTTTCAAGGGTTCGTGCGCCACTTCCAGGCATAAAATCTTTTTCACTCACTCCTGAGAAGCGTGTATTATAATCGCCAACTTCTGATCTTGGATGTACAATACTTTCATACACCTGTTTGCCATTGTATGAGACAGCAGTGACTTTTGTCACTTCCATGCCAAAGCCGGTATACGACATTTCACAGTCGAGTGCGTATATCTTGATTTCATCATCAGAGTCGGTTTCATTTAGACGACGTCTTGGTAGAGTGTGAACAAAGTCTGTATATGGTCCATTGAGACCGGATGTTATGTCGGTCCAAACGTGCACGTGGTTTCGAGTACAGGGCTCTGGTGGAACTTTCTTACAACACGAGAAGAAGGTAACTGATGTTGAATCACCCTTTTCATCCATATACTCGCCGGCTTCTTGTTTACCCCAATGGTAGAAACATGGCTCTCTGGTAACATATTCCCCATTAGTGGTCACTTTAAAGGGTTTCCTGCACCGTACGCAGGTCTTCTCTAAAATTTGCGAATACACAAAATCTGTTGTGTTCTCCTCTTCTGAATAGTCACTATCAGCCGGACTTGCATTATATGACAGAGGTGTAGAAGTTCCACTTCCTTTACCACTATCTCCTGACGACAACTTCCTATTTTGAGAATTAAAGTTCTTAAGGCCATCAGTTGAATTTACCACTCCAATGTGCTGATGATGATGGTGATGTCTGGTATTACTAACACGCGGTGGGAAGAACCTAGGTACACTTTTGTAGATCTCAATGCAACCCTCATAGATGCTACTCTCTACAGGATATCCGAAATTTCGCAATTTTTTTGCATCCGGAATATACTGACTTAAGTAACTTGCGATTTCATATTCGGAAAGAATTTCAACCAATCCTAGCGGTGATTCATGCATATGACGAGTTTTACTAATTCGCTTGGCTTTTGGTGAGGCAGTAGGTGATGATGTTACTGAATTCGCCGCTGATGTTGATGGTGATGAGGACGAGCTACAAGCAGTTGGATCGTCTGTTAGGTCTTTGGCAGTTTTTGGTGGTAATTGTTGTGCTGTGGCAGTGTTAATGTCCTTGCCATTCTTTCGTGTTGTTTTGTTAGATTTTTGCTGTTGAGATATTAATGGTGATGATGTTCCTGATGATGATGAAAGTGACAAACTACATCTACTTTGTTTTTTTTGCTGTGATAATTCAGATGATTGGTGTTGATGTTGTTGCTCTTGCTCTTGCTGTTGTTGACGACGTTGTTTTCGATTACGTCTAGCTCTAGCAGTTTTCTTATTAACCTTTACCAAGTCATAAGTGTCGGAAAGATCCTCACGACTACTGACTGAATTGACATCGTCGCTAGTGCTGGCTACATCACTTGCTGTGCTATTACGATGATTGGGATTGTGGCGTTTTATTATTGATTCTAAAAAGAAAAATAGGAAAAAAAATACGTTATTATGTATTTGTTGGTACATATTATGAAAACTTGTGAAATTAATAATAAAAAATACAAGCACCATGAAAAACAAGTACATACTCTGAGAAGCTTTTTAAAAGTCAAGGAGGTTTACTTGCAAAAAATAAGACAAAGTTGTCTTATTGTCTAAAGAAATCGCAGAAAGTTTTAATACAATTGAATTTCTACCGATAAAGGTTAGTAGAAGTGAGTTTAGACGAGGAAATTGCAAAATACCGTCCTTTAGATTATTCGAAAATATAATTTGGACTATCCCAGACCCTATTTAGATACAAACGTCAAATGAAGCCAATTAATTTGTTATGCTTAGGCTTAAGTGCCATCAATCTTTATATGCTCCTACCAAATATAATACTAATATATCCACTTGACAACCAACTTCAAGTTAAATTTGAGACTCCCAATAGACGGATACAAATTTGATTTGCAAATATACAAGTCAATAGTGTTACAACGCGCCGTTGATACGGGTGGATTTGCAATCATCTTACCTAATGACCCAGTACAGGGTCGTAGATTTCAGTCTTTATTCACGAAACAAAAAAAAAACGCGCGCCGAAATGATAAGCCCGCATCACTTGGCTAACAGCTGTCGTATGTATGTTGATTATTGGTATATGAAGAAATATATTTACATATTCAACATGACGATCAGCAGAAGCATGACTGGTTGAATAAATTCGATACTTTTGGTATGATTAAAATTAATTATCAGGAGTCACAGCAACAAGTTTTATTTATTTTTTTTCTATTCGGTTATGAGTCGTAGTATGGTCTATTAGGGCAGGGTCGTGTTTGGTAATTTGAGTGGAAATATTTCCGCAATCAGCACGTGGATGGGTGCAAATCAAGAACAAATTTTTGCTAGTTAAATACGAGTAGATTTCCAAATTATTAGACGAATGTCTCATGCATATCCACGTGGTATGACTAGTTTTAGTGGTGAATGACTAAAGGCCCGGAAAGATGCCATGTGCTAGGCCCACGCCTATTGGTAACAGTGATCCAGTGATCCGCCTATTGGGGTGAGAACCTTGAAAACGTGATTTTTGTGGTAATAGTAGTAGTGTAGTAGTTTTTTTTTTTTGACTTATCAAAATAGGGCAAAATGTAGTGCTATGATTTATTGAATGATTTTGGTTATCAAATTAGAAATCAAGATAATCAACGCGCATGGATTCTAATGTTGTGGCGTTTAGAGATTAGTTAGTTGTGCCCACAGGTAGTGTGAGGCAGGAATGATTATGGAAATAGAAATGTGATGATAGGTTAGAGAGGGGTTACCTAAAATCATGCAAGTATGAATGTTGGTCATGTTATAATTTTTTTGACATTATTGAGTAATTTATTGAACAAAAAAAAAATCTTACTGTCTCGATTTCCAGTTCACATGTTGTGCAGATTGCAACATTACTAAAATATAATTTCTAGAACCAGATATGAACCAGGGGGGATTAACATTTACACTATTCAGGAAACATACATATTTTATATTATGGCTGAGTAAAAGCTTTAAGGTAATTTTTAATTAAATTGTCTTATACAAAATTTTAAAACACTCAATTTGATTGACATATAAATGTATTGTATATGTTTTTAGCACTTATTGCATCTTTTAAAGGCAAATAAATTCAGAAAAAGAAAACAAAAATTTGTCACAATTTCATAAAAGTGTATATAATAAAAAATTTGTCGTTATTACAATATTTGTTAAACTAATAAAAGTGTTAGAGTTAAAAAATTGCCTTGCTTGCATAACTAAGATAAAAATACACTTAGAACACTTAAACTGCCATTCATACATATAAATATGCTAACAAACCATGATGATAAGATAAGATATGCACGCATATGTGTACATATGTATGTACATATATGTAATATTTCATCAACAAAAGCTCATACGAGTATGCTTATCTTACAAAAGTTGGTTTTGAATATGAGTATGTGTAAATACTTCCTATAGTTACGTTAACGAGTATTACAACTTCTACAAATTGAAGTGTGTGAATAAAAATGAGGGAAAAAATACTACTGAAGTAACAAGAGATAATACTAGGAGTGGATAGGTACATACATATGTGTGTATATTTTTCGACTCGATCGAGGTTACAAAAAAATTGCACATACGGCTTCTTTAGATTGTAATTGTCTACATATTTAAACGTTTTATAATTTGTTTGTCCAAAAATGAATAGTAGTTGTAATTAATTGAATATTGTAGATACAGATTAGGAAACGCATTCGCATTCTACTCGTAGGTACACATCTCTTTTTCTATAAACTTTATCTAAATGACATTGAAATAGAAAACGTTTTGAATGAAGAGAGTATCGATCGATTTATTTTGATTTTATTTGAATTTCAATCACGTATTGATCACACAATTTCAATTATCGTTTATACGAGTATATCCGCCAAATTTTTTCAACAGGCGCGTGCTTTAAATTTAAATGCTTGCTTTTGAAAATATAATACAAATCAAGTGCATGTGCCGAAAAAAATAGAAGACGAAGCTTGAAACAGACAAATAGAGAAATCCACATCGGGCGGTACCTCGGAAATCCCAATTTTAAGAGATCAGTGTGATCTTAGATAATTTCTAGTACCTACAAAAAACAAACATACAAGTTCACTGGCAAGGGATTTCCCAATTGCCAAAACGAGCACAAGGCATCTCTGCAAATTCAAAATAAGTTTCGTAAATAAAAAGTAGCTATCTACCTAATAGTTACAGACCGTGCAACTAAAAACTTCTTATCATTTACCTAAGATCAAAATTCAAAGTTCAAACATAAAATTTGCTTTATCGATTAAATTTTCGACGGCCAAGAACTTTTGCTCTTTAGATAGATTGAATTGAAACCAACAAATGAACAAATAAAAAAAAAAAATCAATCAGCAACCAAGGTTTACTTAATAATCAACTCAGTTCTAATGTGCCATAATAAAATCGACCTTCAACACCAAGACAGAAATTGAGATGGAGACGAGATCGAGACACACCACACCGGCACTAACCAGCGAAAAAGTTAAGCATTAAGCGTGCTGTTAGCATCAGACAGCTAACACCATCTTTTTTTTTAACTGATGAAATTAAGAAAATATACATATACACGTACCATATGTATGGTAAAAAAATCAAAACAAACTTAGCTTTTGAATGAAGGCGTTTCTCAATTATGTTTGCGCCCGATAACTTTAAATAATAATAGGAAAATCTCTCTTCACGGCAGCGATTACGAGTAAGTTTTAGAGTGGTCATTAGCACTTCCATCATGTATTGTACAAGAGAATATTGTTATATAAGCTAATGATCCTACCCCTAGAGATGTAACCTTTGCTCTTATTTTGGCACTTACCCCAGTTATGGAAACTGCTTCTTGCTACTCTTAATGTTCGATCGATGCTAGTACAATCGTTCTCTCAAATCATCTCTTTACGAAAAGATTGCAGTGATCGAATTGCGCAATGGGCAGTTGTTTTCTGACTTTGGCAAAAAAATTTAGTAAAATGATGTACATTAAAACGTGTTTTAATTCGCTGTACTAAGGACATGTAACTATATGGGTAATTTGTATCAATTTTCTGGTGTCTAAAAAAAGTGGAATAATAAAAGCTAGAATACGTATCTGACTATAACTTATTTTAGTCGCTTTTATGCTTATGAATGAAAAGGTGTCAATGTGCTGTTTATGTAGATTATACAATATTAAGTGTGGTATATAGTCTTGCTGTTCCTCAGCTGATTACTTGACTCGAGAGCTAATTTTTCAAAATGGTAACAAGGTAATAATTCGCCGGCTTAGGTATACCAAACAAATAAAAGATAAAAAAAGCAATAACAAAATACAAATGAATATAAATGAACTCCACGTTTGATCGGTCAAGTGGAAAATAGTTGATGTGGTAAAAAAAAAAAAAACGAGATCCCCCTTTTAATTTGTTGACACAAGAACTGATTGCACTATATGTGATCAGAATTTGGAGCCACAAAACGCAATGAAGCATTTAATATATGTATTTACATAAGTCAACAAAGTTCAAACGATGCAATGACGTATGTATTCTTGGTTCCTACACGTACAAAAAAAACTATAACAACAATTTAAGAGACCTCTTTTTTATGGTTGCCAATTTGAATCAGAATAAGCGATGTTGGCACCACATACATATGGTAATGTATTCTTACGACTTTGAATTCTGAAAGCAACAGCGATCAGATTGAGAGCGCCTCTTAAAAAAAAAATACGAATAGTGACCCGCTGCTATGGACTATGAGATTTACGATTTAGCTGCCAAAAATGTGTATATAAAATAAACACAGTGATGGAAGAATACTCATTTAGAAACCTAAAGTGTTACTGCAAAGCAATATATCATAGTTAAAACACTAGATAAAGATTAGCGTATTCAGAGAACTGATCAGGTCTTACTGGAAAAGAACGATAGATATAAATAAAGATTATAGCAATCAGTTTTGTGTTTTTTTTACCTATAACTGTTATAAACCATCTTCATTTTATACCAACTGATTCTACGTTTGCCTTAGTCCCAATAATTAATATTTGTTTTAAGCTAAAAGCGACCTTGACAATGATGCTGGTTACACTTAATTTAAAATACGACATGAATCGCATTAGATCTCTAAAACCTTGTTAATACGTCTCAGAACGAGCTGATGATACCGATTCACATCATTATACGAGTATGGCACATTTTCGAATTTCAAATTTAATTTCTATCGTACGTCATATTTCCCTAACATTCTTATCCAACGTGCACCACTGATTTACTGGTCGTTTTCCCGGTTATTTTTTTTTATTAGTCAGCATACTCGTAAGTGAGCTTCAAAGTTCACTTAATGGTTTTAGTTAAGCAACGACGTAAGCAAGACCTGTTTAGAGCGCCCTAATTGGGACTACTCAAACACCGAAAAATACCCTTTAAAAACTCTCCTCGGAAGGATGTACCAAAGCGAAAATTTGAAATTTTGTTTTTAGTCAACAATTTACCAATTTGCCAAATTTTGTCGTTTTGGTAAAGATTTTGTATACATATGTATATGGTATATATTTTTAAATTTAAATAAAGTGGGTGTAGTTGCAGTAAAAAGTTAAAAAAACAAAAAATCGGAACAACAGCAGATTAAAAAAAATATTATTTATAAACTCGAAATCAGCGTAAACAAAATATCGATCTTCTTCTTTCACATTCTATACAATACGGACCATAAGTTAGTGTTTAAATTTAGCAACATTGGCGTCTGTAAGTCATTCACACTTTATTCAGAATAACACCAAAAAACGGAAATCTCATTCTTCTTATTCACTTTTCTGTAAACACTATCAACAGTTTTGTAAAAAGGGTGTGTTGTTTTGCTTTTGTTTGGTTTTTTTTTGAAAATATATTGTACCTCTAATAATTGTAATCACTTTGGTAATATCCATTTTGTAGTTTTTCTAAAATCTTTTTCCAATATTTGTTGTTTTTGAATAAATTTAATCGTAACATAACAATCATTTGAGGAATGCGCGATTGAAATGACTGCCAACTCGTTGGTGGATTCACTTTTAAGGCAAACAATTTTGCAGTTTTTTATTTAACTTGTTTTTTTTTGAGAAAACAACACTCTGGGAATTCTTATCGCATTTCCTTTATAAAACTGGAAATAAAAGTAAACGAACAGTAAGCTTTGTTTCTCCTCAACCACAGCATTACTCACTAATTAAATTCAATATCAAATGTATCTAATCATAAGAAATTACGATGAATTCTATTTGATTTGGATGGATTTGGATTTTCTATGATTGTATTGTTGTTATATACAATAGTAAGGTTCTGGTGGCTATACCGGTGAATTGTTTTGAATATGATTCATTTTGCTTATGTTAAGTTTTGGGAATTTTTGTTGTTTTATTAGTATTTATTTTGTCTGTTTGTTGGGTGTTATCTTGTTGAAAGGTCGTGTAAACAGTAGTAGAACATTAAGAGAAACGAACTACTTACTCGTAATTTGCAAGATACTTTTAGATAAGATAGACAATCGAGAAGAAAATGTTCTTATTGTTTTAGGTTTTCCTATTCTTTACGACGATAAGTGTTTGTTTCGAAAAGTACTAATGTAAGAATGTTACACGGAAGATAGTACAATTACATCTAGTAATTGACAGTGACATTGAAAATGGTTGTGATTATCTTATCTTGATATTTTGGCGTCATTTAAAAAAACTGTAATGTTCAATGACATACCGGCTTTATATCATCAGTGATCTGCAAAAACTCACTGTCAAGGATCAAAGGAAAGTGCTCGCAGATTTCGGAACCAAATTTAGAAGATCATAAGAAGGATCAATTTTTATTTATTTTATCTTTGAATTATTATTTTTTTTATTATTATTATTTTTTTTTTTTCAAAATAATATCATTACATAACGAAATTTCTCTCCAAATACAGTTTCATACCACGTAATGTTCCAAGTTAAATTAAATGACGACTTTTCCCTACTAAATTTCGGTCGTTCGGATCATTTAAAAATGATTCATTTCATACTCTTCTTCTTAGCAATTTGATCAATCGTGACGTAAGGATATTTTTGTTCATTCACGTATTTACCTACATGCAAACAACTTAATGTACGAGCATGACTAAAAGTGGGAAATTTCCGATTTCGAAACAAAAATGAATTTTTGCGTCACCAAGAGCAGTAAGTTACTAGTTCTGAAATCAACTTTAAACTGACATATACAAAAACGAATTACAGTGTAGGAATAATTTAATAAACTGATTATTAACTTAAGGATTTTCCAGTGAAATTTCTGAGCGCATTAATAATTAATTAATAGGCAGAGCGATGAACACCTGATAACATTTCACTTGGCAATATAAACAGATTTATTGCTGGACATATGTATGAACACAAGTAGTCTCATTAGCTGCCATTCTATCAAGTTTAAGTGAAAACAACTTATGGTTTGTTCGCCGTCTGCCTGATGTGCACAAAAAGTGTCGGTGATTGCCAAAAATTAAAGCTTTAGCCTTAGTTTATTACCTATTTTACATTATCCAAGTGCGAGTTAAGTGCAGATTCAGTGCGGATAAAAAACACGGTACAGAGTTTTAATTGCGTTTTAAATGCAGCATTTGTTTACAACAAACACAAAAGTGTGTTTTTAGTACATCCCGGATTGAACTAGAGCTGACAGCGAACTAAGTTCGGATATGAAATTTTTGGTGCAGGAATGTGTAAAATGTCGACGAAAGACTTTCAGCAAATCCCGGAAGGTGTCGAACAAAAATTTCTACCTTGATAGACGTTGAAGATCCAAATGGTTGTAACCGTAGAGTGTCTAAAGAAGAGCTGTTTTTTGTGACTGTATTTTCGAACAGTTTTACGCGATTACTTATCGCGGTCTCAGAAGCAACTTTGAAATTCTCTGGACGGTTCACGCAACTGTTCCTACATCCCTCAAAATGTATTAAGATGAAAACACAAGTTTGATGAGGTATGAGATATAACCAGTAATGTTGTCAGGGTTTATCCCCGGTCTTTAATCAAAAAAGATACCCGTATTATCTACGTACTTCAATTCATTGTAAGCTCCTAAGATCAAGATATATTTTAAGATTTACCACAATAGTGGGAACGATTTAAAATTTGTAAATTTCTCTAATACTGTCTATATAAATAATGCAATGTAGAACTCGGACTAGTAATTTTGGCTTTTAAAGAAGTTTGGCCATATGTTGAATCCCTCTAACTTATTTCGAGGAAGCAACACCAACAAGAATCTCTTCTTTTTTTACAATAAATATAAACTTATGAATTTCCAATACAAGGAGCACGAAATTCAACTCTCGCCGAAATTTCAATTTCGAGTTATATCTTCTTTGTAATAATTTTTTTCAAGAACAAACACATGCCTTTTTTTAAATGTAAGACGTATCCATACAGATACCACACTGAATACAATTCGAGCTTGATATTGGCCAAAACTTTGGCATTGCTCATATCGTTTTACCTTTGCCAAGTTCACGCCAGTAAAACTTTCAATATGGTACGGCCAGACATAGTCGTACTCAATATCCATTTCAAGTAAGTTAAAGAAGCGAAACTCAAGATGAAGACGACTTTCAATGTTTCCTCATTTTTCCCCAACCATTATTTGATCTTTATTGTTCGTTTTGTTTTTTTTTGTATTCGTTGCCTTCTTCTTTTTCTGATTTATACCGTTCGCTTTATGTTACCTACTTCCGTTAAATTCTATCGGTAGTTACTTTGGTAACAGCCAGCTCTACAACAGATACTAACGAATTCAACTCTTGCATTTCTATTTCTACGGATACATTTATCCGATGAAATTTATTCACTTCTACTTTGTATACGAGAAGTATCTATAGCATGCATTATAGCGAAAAAAAAAAATAAATAAATAAAAAAAAGCGGAATTACGGGCAAACAAACAACGGACCAACCTCATAGATATTTATTTTGTTGTTGTTATTTCCTTTTTGCATTTGTACTTTATCAACAAAAACGTACATACATACGAGTATGTGTTATGTGGTATTGTTAGTTGGTTGGAATAGACTTGGCTAGATGGATTTGGTCTGTCGGTTGCTTGGTTGGTTTTGGTCGCCTACTATTGTATGCGGCGGCTTGTTGCTGTCATTTGGAATTGTTTTGGCTGACTTACTTAGCGGTGAAGTGAAATTTTATGCCCTAGTAAAATTATCCGTATTGTCTCTGTACAGTGTAGATACGTTTTTTTTTCATTTATTAAGAGAAAAACAACAAAATCGTCAAATGCAAATTAAAGAAATGATGTAGGAGAGTAGTGACAGACAGACACTTTGTTTTCTTTTTTGTTACTCATCAATGAAGCCATACACGGTTGGTTTGTTTTTCTATTCTTTCTACTGTTCAAGTTTTTTTTTCTTTTTATCAGAGAATTTAGGGCAATTCTGCAGTATAATGGCCTTAAAATTTGATCTAGTTATGGCCTAGACATGAGAATGAGGTTGTAGAAATAAGTTCAACAGCTATTATCTGAATAGGTAACGGTTTTCCAGAGCTTTCGATTTTGTTTTGCTTGTAAAAAACGACAGTCAACTATTCTACTATTAAAAGCAGTGCTATTTTAAAAGAACGTTACTGGAGTTAAAAAGTTCTAGAATCGTCTCTTAAAAACCAACTTACGAAAAGAAAAATTTGCTTATTATGGAAAAGGTTGCATTATCCTCCCCGCAGATTGCGGTTCTTACCGTTGTTGCAGTTGCCATTCATTTCATAGATCCCTGCGTCTCTTTTAGTTTAAGGTTGTTAAATCAAACTGCGATGACGTTGAGAGGGATGGAGAGGCTTTGCACCTATCACAAAGGCTACTATTTAAAAGCCGTTAGTGACAGATAAATGGATCAGATGCTGAAAGCCGAACTTCTTCGGAGGTAACAGCAAAAATTAATTGGACATAAATTACTCTAATTGAAACCGACCCATCTCTCGGAGCCGCAGTTGCCATGTTTCCATTGTCTAAAACCGAATCAATATTAAGAAGATTTCTGACACTTCATGATCGGTTGAAGCAGTCGTTAATGTCGGAAAAGGAACTTTGATAGTCATTGTTCACGCGTATGAGTTTATCGTAAAACCGGTGCTAAGAACAGGTAAAGTTGCACTATTGATGTACTAAAATCGTCTAAAACATGAAAACAAAAAGGATGAAAATTTGCAAACGGAAAGGAAAAGATCAAGTGCTGCAACTGATCAGAATAAAAAATGTTTGAATTTAAGCGTAAGAGTATTATTTCCTAGCATACATAGTTCAGCTCTAAGCGCCTAAAAGTGAGTTTTGCTACAACGTGCATTGCAGTTTCAATATCCTTGCCTGTCGACTGTCTTTTGATTTTGATCTTTTCGACATAGCATTTGATGCAATGATACTAGAACGTCGAAAAATATCAATATCAATTTGTCGTTCCTTTTTTGCTCAGGACCGGCCAGGAAAGCACTATAGCCAAACCTTAATTGATAGATTTACCAAAAGATTCTTTGTAAATTCCTCCCAACTTAGACTACATTTGTGTACGCTTAAGCGAATCTTTATGGCTATAATATACATACATATATTTTCAAGTAGAAGTACGGGGCAAAGATATTAAATAAGAACATATGACTATTTTCAATGGGCGGCAACCCTTAGCGTGAGCAATAATTTTATCGATAAAAACATTTAAAAACTGACTTGATCATGGCCTAAATAAATTTCTATACTTCCCTTACTAATTAATCAAAGACAAATCATAAATTATCATTGAGGTAGGAAATCTGATAAATTTAAAAAGAAATATAAATATATCAATGCCCCCAGAAGACTGATAAGAAAATAAACCAAGGCTGAAGGCTGAACAACATATTTATTTTAATTGCTTAGTGATTAATTTCTAGGATTCTATGATTCAGTTGCTACCTGATGTTTTGCGTTTTTTTTTTAACAGATTTTAGATTACAAAAAATCAAATCAGTTAATCTAGCCTCAATTAGTAACAAAAATAAGAACTTTGTCCAGTGCCTTCTTTTTGATTGGATAGACAACAAATCACTGAAACTTGATAGATACAAATCAAATCACAGAAGCACAGTCACCATTTGCAGTAGTAATCATCACTGAAGGGGGTTAAATGGGATTGTAAATATAGAAAATCACGAAACGTGCCTACATGAACCTATTCATGCACATAAATGATGTGAACGCGTACGAGTATGTTTGTGCATAACTTTAACTACTTAAGCCTTGAAAGCACTTTTTTTATTAAGTCAACTATTATAGACGTTTGGTAGTAAAGTCTAAATGGACAGTCAACTAAGTACAGATATCTAGACAGACAGATAGCTAGATACTCAGTCATACTCATTGGTTGAGTAGTTAGAACTTTTATTCAGATTTTTTTTTCTAACTCGTACATCAAAAGTTAGTTTGTCGGTATTTACTTAATAATGACAATTGGCAATTTCGACTTCTTGTTTTACGCGTGTATCTATCTTGACACCTAGATATTATCACATGACTTCATAGATTTTCTTGACAAGAGCTTATGGAAGCATAATAATGGCACAGTTTGTTTTTTCAAACATGTAATTGTTGTTGTTTTTTTTTTTTTTTTTTTAATTAAAATAGAAACAATCAAGGTGTGTGTTGTTGTGAAACTAGAGAAGGCTTATGATGTCATGTGGAGATAAGCATTCACATTAAACCTGTGACTAATTAATTAGAAAATCAAAGCGTGCCATTGTCATCGGAGATTGCCTATTAAGGCGTTGGTGGTGGTTGGTTGTGATTATGTAAAGTCAAGTTTGATTTTTTGAATTGATTTAAAGTTGTAATGTTTTTTTTTACGTTCTAGTGGATCTATTATTTAGATTGTCATGATCGACAGTATGCAGTATTGTTCCAACAATCCAAGTTTTAGAGAAAAAGAAGAATGCTTAATCAAATCTTGAATTTGGTGGTTAGTCAACCATTTTCCCGCCATTTGACGTGAATGGGAAGGCCACTTGATTGCAAGCTCATAAGCAGACGAAACATTATTTTAATAAATGGGCCGAAATATTTGTGTTTTTGTTGGAGGGTTTATTACCATCATTAACTAGGTGTATACGACGAGATTAGTTATTAGTTAGATTGTATACACAATAGCGGTCATCAAGTTCGGATTTTAGCAGTGCATTACTATTGTATTATCATTTAAGTATAAATTTCGGTCGAAAAGTTAATTCAAATGAAGAATAATTCAGAGGACTCCCTGTTTTTGAAATTGTACGGTTCGGTTTCCGAAAACTATAAATGCTTATCCTAGACCATACTTGTCTCCGCATATACCTACCTACAATATATGTATATGGTTAAGTCCGAATAATCTCATACTATTTATTGGTGCCGAAAAAACAAAACATTTCCTATTTCAATCAGTTATAGGGAATTATGCCTCGCGAATGGACACAAAGTTCTAAGTTGATACTACAACGTTCGTTGGCAAAAATTAAAAATAATTTAAAAACAAAAAGCCAAGCGTATAGCATTTATTGTAGTCGCCTGTATAACAAAATTTATTTTCTTCCTCAAACGCTTACTTATAAACACAAATAAATAGAATAAACATTGAAAAACATTTACATGTCGCATATAGGCGACTAGAAAGCACAATGACATTTTCGATAAGATTTCGCTAAATTTAAACGTATCCACAAAAAAAAAAAAATAATACAAGACGTTGCGTCGTCTATATCTCTCACATGCGGTTTAAGTGTAGAGTAAGAAAACCAAAACCAATTTGTATCTATTTAAAGATTTAAATCCAACTTTAGACATTTTGTTTACATTAACTGCTGTGTGTTATACATATGTATGAATATTGCTCTGAACTAGTTCGGGTAGGTATCTATACCTAGTTGTAAAATTTTTGTTTGAATTTTCAAGAAGAAAAAATTTGTAAATACAAGAGAGTACAATTTGCAATGAAAAGCCAAATACGAACAGTATCATAGTAGACAGGGACTCGATGTGCTAGTGCAGTAGTTAGCAGCAGTTCAATAGCCTTGCCGGTGTGCACATTCGATTCACATGAAATCATACCGCAAACAAACAAAATAAAAATTAACAAGACTGCCTCAACAAACTTGGAGAGGCCTTACCGATGACTCACATTGAATTGGAAATGAAATTGGAACTGAAATTGGAAGTAATCGCGTGTAGCGGTCTATACAAACTGGAACAGTCTTTTTTTTTTTTTTTTTTTTTTTTCAAAAATGAAACAAACTCCATAAATGGAAAACACACAGTGTGTGTGTTGGAAAAACTGAAAATGAAAATGAATCATCTGAACTTTAAAATGCCTGACCACACTGACACCGACTACGTCAGAATATCAATGGCAATTGACCGGCTGCTGTTACTAAATAATCAGAAATTAAAAAAAAAATGTTTGTGCTTCACTGGTTATTTTTAAAACGCAATCAAACCGAACGATATTGAGAGAGGTTTTGAGGGTTATCCCCTGTTAAAGTTGTTGTAGTGATAATCTTAAAAAATCCATAAGCATGCGATGTATTCGTACGAGTATGCTCACGCATTTTTTTTTATATAAACGCGGGTCAGGTCGATAAATTAAGAAATATAAGAAAAGGAAAAAAAAATCCCTACTCATAATTTATCACCCGTAGCACTAGAAATATAAATCACATGCGGAAAAAAATGTTTTACACTCGTATAAAAAAATTAATCTTCAAAATACACGTACGAGTAGAAACGATAAAAAAAAACCGCATTCGCATAATTATGGTAATTGCAATTACAACTAGGAAGTGTCTGCAGCAGGCAGTTATCTCAGACGAGACATACAGTTCGCATAGTGAATGCCGACTATAAGCCGGTTAAAAGGGGTTCGACGGTATTTCAATCTATTAAATCATAAACTGCTTCAATATCGCTAGCAAACCACTTAATAGAGTCACATGCTACTTGTACTCGTCGTAGGAATAGATCACCTCTTTAGATAGTTCTCTATTAGCTGCGTGCCTACATGTGTATGTATGGCAACTATAAATGCTCAGCAAAATTTCTACAAACTGACCTTAAGAAAGAAAAACTCCAACTAATCAAATAAAATGTAGACTATAAGAAAAAACCGGTTAGAAGGTGAACTTTCATAGATGCAGATACAAGACAGACGACAGATGATCGGGAGTGTGTTAGGTCAAGAAATTCGGGAAAAAGTATAACTTTCTCTGGGTAAAGATGATTTTTCTTCTGTATCTTTTTCCTAACCCTAATGCAAGAAAAAAAAAACCTCCTCATGGGCTTCGGAATCGTGCTGAGTCATATTGAGTTGTTGTTGTAGCTGTTTCTTTCCTTACACAGTCATGAAAGTCGTGATGTCTTTGTTTTTGTTGGCTTTGTCAATGAAACAGACAGACACCCACCTTGAAGTCATTACTACATTTGGTCGTCGAGGAGATATCTTTTGTTTGATTATCTGTTTGAGATTGTGACGAAATCGAGTAGTCATCATTGAGAATTTCTTAAAATGACTCAGAGATGCTTGAGAGTTATGTCATGGTAAGTGGGACAAGCGCAGCAGACAATATTTCAGGCGGCTTTTGAAGATATACATTTTATAGTGTGAGCTTAGGAAATAATTAGGCAGTGGTTCTTTGTTTCAGAAAAAATAAATAAATACATGAAACATCTTTGGTTGGCAATATTTTGTTTGAAATTGGAACAGTTGGGAGGACAGTTGCTAAATGCTGCAAACTTATATCATCATGATCTTTTGGCTTAAAGAGGTTCAAAAGCAGGGCTCTATGAGTAAACGGTATGTATTTAAGAGTATGTTATTTATATATTCGAGCTCTCTCCAGATAACAAAATTTTACATATTTTTGTCGGACTCTTTCTAACAGTAGTGTGAAACCAAATTTTAACAAAGTCGCAAATAGTCATTGGACATTGGACAGAAGGACATGATGATAGACGTCTTTACAAAATTAGTTTTTTTTTTGTTTTACTCAATTAAGAGTACTAAATTAGGGTACACAAGTCGTCACATTAATTCAAAACAGTTAACGGCTAAAAGTCGTCAATGTAAGGTCGCTAATATACAAAAGGTTTGAGACGGTTCAATTCAATTAATTTGAATAATGAACTATCTTATGGCCTATATGATCAGAAATAATATCAAAGAATAATCTTTATTTGAATACCTGGTCATGTCGAAATATAGGAGTATTCTTTCCATGTATAGTTTTTATGTAAATTTTGTAAACAGTTGACAATTTTACAAATTTATGAACTCTCACATCGGTCATAGAGACCAATTTCATGTTAAAGTTACTGATTGTACATACTCGTATATCACAAAACTGTGGCACTGTTTTCTTACGATACTTAAAACTAATTTAATTAAATTAAAAAATAATAATAATAAAGGTATTAATTAAATATACCTTCGGTTCCTGAAGCAAAATATTCTCCATTGCTGGCAAAATCCAAATCCCTTATGCCATTGAGCTTCTTCTTTAACAAGTTATCAAATTCTTTACTATGTACCCGTACTAATTTCTTCTGATCACTATCAGGATTTTGTGATTTTTGGTTTTTTCTATTATGACCATTTCTAGCCGATTTCTGTTTCTGACATCTTATTGTCAATGACCCATCGGTTTTATTGTCGTTTTTAGTATCTCGATCAGTTTTTCTTTGTGCTGAATGACTTGCTTTGCTACGATCACGTTGCAAAGTGTCATCTGGAAATAAAAACAAAATAAAATTTAATAAACGTTAAGTGGAAAATTCAAAAAAAGAAAGTAAACAAATTCGTTTTAATAGCAAACCATAAAAGTTCATAAATATTTGAAAATGCCAAAGCTTTTATGGCTTGTTCATCTATTCAGCACATGTAAGCACAGCACATTTTGTCACCCAAATAATAACAAAAAAATCTTTCGAAGGCCCCAAACCAATAACACGTTGGCCCCCAAGGAAAGAGAAATCATAGCGATTTTTATACTCGTATATCGCAACATTAATTGGCTATCAAATGCATTTAGTTTTTACTACTTGTATTCGTACATTGGTAGTTGTTAAAATTGAATTCAGCTACTGTCAACTATTAAAGCAAAGTACGATAACTTATTTTTGTATTACGTATACGCCTAAGTAACCTACAAATTATCAAATCGAACGCAACTCAGACTCTACAACCGATGGTCATTGATGGCTTTTTTTTTGTATGTCATAAGCAAAAAACTACA
Source organism: Volucella bombylans (assembly GCA_949129095.1). NCBI lineage: Eukaryota > Metazoa > Arthropoda > Insecta > Diptera > Syrphidae > Volucella > Volucella bombylans. The sequence goes on from OX422143.1 coordinate 159,374,215, forward strand.
AGTCCGTCGTATCTGTTTCTAACAACACATTGAGTGGATAGGCAAACCTTTGCACTATGAGATACGTAATAATCTTCGAATAGAAAACACATATGTATTTTTTTTTTTAATTTAAATTCTTGAGAATGTTGGCGACCGCGTATGTGTTCGCAGGTTTTGCTAAGTCAAATGGTGATAGGAAGTCGTACAAATAAAGGTAATACGTCATTTGCTGATGATTGAATCGCGTGATTCAAAGCCGATAATGTATGCTATCATTATCAGTATCGATAGTAAAGTGTGTGCTGATTGAGAAAAAAACGCGTAAACCCCATACTCTCGTTTACGAAGAATGTGCGAGCAGAGGATTTATATAGATAGTCTGCGGTCTAGCACTCGTATGTGTAGATAGAAACATAAACCCTCAAGGGATACGTTACGTAATTAGAAATTGGAAACATTGTAAACAGATTATCCATTATTGGATGTTGTTTTCAGGGCTTTTTCCAATCAAAGGTGTGGATATCCAAAAATAGTTCTGAGAAAAGATAACTTTAAATGTTCTTTTGATTCTGACGAAAGACGAAAATCTCTGTGGAAAAAAAACACACTCAAAAACGAGCTACGATTGGCTTTGATATTTATCAGAAGACTGGCTGAATTTCAAGATAATTTTATAAGTAATACGTAGAAAACAGGAAACTACTGTGAGTCTATAAGTACTTCTCAGAAAACTCTGGGCACATAAAGAATATAGCTATAACGTTGAACAATACAACAATACAGTATAACAGTCTATATTTCTCAGATGATGACATATTTACTGATTGTTAAATAAATAAATAAGAAAACATACGTTGTCTTACATGATGTTTACTAGAGCATACTAGGCACACGACATCATCAATATTTTTTATGTAGTTTTTTTTTTTTTTTTTTTTTTTTAATAATCTCTGTTGTATTTTAAGATACAAACAATATCTGGCGTCACGGAGATTTCTTGTTATTTCGTTTTGTTTCTCTAATGTTATTTTTTGTGGCATGTGTATTTTTAAATTTTACTTCTGTCATCATTTGGCATCATGAGATTTTTCAAAACGTAGTTTCTATTCAGTCGACACTTGTTTGATGTGGGGGTTTTTTTTTTTAAAGACTTTTCAAATGGCATCAAAATAAGATACTAGGAAAATAAACTATATGCAACATGTGTGAAAGCCCTGTAGCTTATGAAATTGGTAACAATGCTCTATTTCCTGAGAATACTCGTAAGTATACAGTATACAGTGTCTGGGATTGTTATATCGCTCTTAATATGAAATTGTTTTATATTCATCATATACTGACTGACAAAGCTTTTGTTTCGCCGACTTGGCTGAATCCAGCTAATTTCATTAAAACACCGGCGACTTGCTTACACATATCTATAAAGTGAACACTTGTTCTACTGCCTTACTCTTTTCAGCAGGGAATCATTCAAAGACCAATTTTTCTCGCCAGTTTTTAATATAGTCGGTGTATGGACAATCTACCCTTGGATAGAGTTGAGATGAAAAAATGATTCAATCAACAAGAATTCTTAGCAAGAAAATATACATATTTATAATTAAGTAAAGCTTGAAAATTTTCAAACACATCTTTGAAAATCCAATGCAAATTTTAAAAGGCTGCTTCAAAGAGCTATTAAAACATGCCATTTGTATAAGTTTGTTATGCAAATACGTGCCGCTAATCAAATGAAATTGAATAATTCGTCGCATACTCATTTGTTCAAAAATGTTATATCTGCAAAAATCAATAATGTGATTCACAGCAGCAATTACTGATTTGGCTCCAATCTCATTTCATAATAATCAAAATTTCTCAAATGTCATTTCGTCTAAGATAATAAGTAATTCTTATCTAACATAATCTTTCCGCCGTCATATAATATTGAAGATGACAGCGGTAACATCAATTATCGTACATCTACACTACCCCTATACCGCTATCATTGTGTGTCATCGTTAACCAATCATAATTTAAATACCTACTATTTCATGTTCTTTTTTATACATTCAAAATGCGACAGAGCATAACTAAATGACATAACAGTAGCAGTTTGCAATAAAGCACAATATAAAACAAAATCACTAAACGAATTATATGTATGAAGTAAGTATGTATTCATAAGAGATCACCAATTTTAGGTTATGTCATAGAAGAACTGACAATACTCATACTCAAACTAAATGCACGGATATTTATATGGTTTTCATAATATTGTAGATTAACATAAAATCTACATATCCTTACACACAAAGGTATGTATAATATGACCTCTTTTGGATAGATCACGACGAAATGTGTCCTATACTCAAAGTGAGTGAATGCCACAAGTTTTAAACTGAGTTTTATGATCAGATTTTTTTAATATTTCAACTCAATAGGTTTCCTCTAAAAAAAAAAAATTAGGTCAAAAAAAATTTAAAATTTCCAAAAAATTAACTGGTCCGTTTGTAATGTAATTTCACAAATGTCACGCATCCAATCTCATCACGTCATAAATCGGGAGGGTACTGAAAGTACGAGTATACCACTGATTTGTACAATATATTGCAAAAATAGTCATGGATTGCTTGTTTACTTTAACCTACAATATCTTCGAATTCATTAGGTTCTACGCATGATAGATTTTTGAAATTCGTTAGCCTTCAGTAATTTTTCACAAGTGATGGAGAAGATCAGTAATCTTCTATAGAAAATTGTGATTATGTTATGCATGTACATACTGTGAGGCTGAATTTGTATCGTTGGTATTACTGATGTTGTATACTATTATTTTGCAACCAGTTGGGGCCGCCTAATGGGATTTATTTATTAAGGAGACTTTGGAAAACTTAACAACTCAGGAACAGAAAAAAACCCTTTCAAAACAGTTTTTTATTTCGAGAGAACAAATGGGAGGGAAAGTCGATAAGCCATGGACGGCTGCAAGGTAAACATCTTAGGCATCTTCTCTTTAATTGTTATAAAAATGTGTTCTACATCAAATCGTATGACATTGGTTTTTATTTTTGTAATTCATTATTCCAAACAGAAATGAGTTCAAATTAATATCTTCTTAAACCAATGAGCATAGGCAGACGATTGTTCCTAAGGTGTAAGATTGTTAAAGAAATAGAAATAATTGAAATGCCGAAGGTTGGCAGGGGTATTTGAATCTGAATTATCCGTGATATATTGTACATCATACGTGACATTGGTTCGTAGTGGCCCTACCTGGTAACGTAAATTTTAAACGCATATGTACCAACATTTTTTAGGTTGAAAGAAACTAGGCCAGTCAATATTTGCAGTTAAAACCTGACGAAAAAAAAATATACATACTCGTATGTATCCACCCAGGGCAGACCACAAAGCGCAGAGGAACAAATCTTCGGATTTAATTCTAAACTGGCATACTAACACAGGTTTGCAAAGGTTTTTAAATTAGAAATTTGTAATGTTTGTGTTCTGTAATTCTTAAGACCAGCGTTGGATAAATCTGGTGCTGCAAATATTTTAATGATGTTAAAAATCAAAAAACATTTGCTGGTATCGTACTGAAAACTTTATGCCTGGGTTAAAGGCGATTGGCTCAAGATGGCTTCCGAGTGTTGCTTTAAAGGATTTAAAAAATGGTCTGCACCGCCATGTACTTGTTTGAAAATTAAATGTTGCTAAAAAGTTTTATCGAAAACCCTGATGAGATCAGTGGTGAGCATACTTTATTTTCACTTTTTAAATTCAAATCATCTGTAAAATATTTTGTAAAACTAGTCAAGTCGAGGTAAAAAAAATATCCAACCCTGTGAATTTCAACTTAAAAAAAGAAAGGAATTTGATGATTTCGCACACTACTTTAACTCCAGTATAGTACATTAGAAAATTCTACTTTCTCAAAAAAAAAAAAAAAAAAAAAAAAAAAAAAAAAAAAAAAAAAGGGGATTCAAGTTTTGACCCAGGGGGTATCCAATTCCATTCTAGAGGGTCAATGTATAACAGGGAAAGAGCTCAACTAACGATAATAAATTAAAAGTTATGCACTAATGGAGTTTATTGACACTTATGGATAACTCAAATACTACTAATAACAAATTTAGGGGAAAAAAATTTTCTGTGGTATAAATTTGGTGGAAAAGAAAAGAAAATGGGAATTACCACCAAAAGAATAAATAAATAATAACGATTAACACTTGTCACCGTATTAACGAAGATAATGAATCTACTTAAGGTAAAGATACCCTCCGAGCCTTTCGACAAGAGAATGTGTTATGAATGATACTAACTAAAAGGAAAGACCTACTTGGTTGGATTTCTTTACTCCAAACCAGAAAACTTCTCAATTTGCTTTCGCTCTTGCGTATCATGCCGTTAGTGTCCAATTTATTTTATACAGAAAAAAACATCTGTCAAATAAAAAATCTTGGTTTGAAACGAACAACATTCTAATCGACATTGATTTTTAGAGTGTCCAACAAAACAAAAATACAAACACAATTTATAACAAACAAAACAAAATATGGTCAAGTTCAAAATGAAACTGCAATCTTGCAATGCCATTAAAAACAGCAAACCAATTTATTCGTACTTATTTTGTTGTTTTCCCTCTACGTAATCATCGTCATCATCAACTGAGAAATAGGTCAGCAACACTTGAGTCATTGTCGTAGTTATCGTAAGTTTAAAAAGAAAACAAAAACAAAAAAAAAAATAACAAGAAAAATAAAAAAAGAGATAGGTATAACCCCGACAACATACTTTGTTGAAATACGATATCATTTCTTCGTGTTTCATTGAGAATGTAAGTAATTCGGATGATATCTTCAATAAGAACAAGAAGCCTTTACTATCTCTAGTCCTAGCAACAAATTTTCAATAAATAAATTCTGATTTACAGAACTTGCCATTGGACAAGTAAGGCGACCACAACGTCAAACTGCATTAAACGTGTATTTTTAAAAATTATTTCAGAAAATCGAAAAACAACATTTTTAAGTTTTACGTGTTCTATTGTGACTTATTGTTTTACGTGACTTCCTTTCAATTTATTTTATTTTATTTCCCTTTTATTTATTATTTAATTAGAAGGGAATTTACCTATTGCAGCTAATAAATACAATCTAAAGTAATTTTTTAATGCAATTTTCGCTTAACATTTCATCATAGAAATACAAAATTGCCACATGACGACTTCTATAGGTTAAACCCTAATACCGTACCAGAGTACAATACACTACGTAACTATGTAAATAAACAGATTTTAATATTTTAACAGCCCTGTAAGCCTAACACCCACATAATACCACATAGCTGTGACAAAATTAGCCAAATGCCATGACGTGACAGTTGATTTGCTTTCCGGTACCATGGTGAAGGTGACATCGACATGTCAAGTACTTTAATATGAATAAAAAAAATATTATAATAAAAATAATAACAAGTGAATAGTTTGTGCTGTGTGCGTCATTTTAATCCACATGTCGCACGACTAAGATTAGATTGTTTTTATTTACTTGTTAAATGTTTATTAAACTTATCTTTGTGGGATGTTTATGCGCGTGGACTTGTTACATAGGGTGAGGAAGAAAAGAGACAAAATGACCATTGAACCACTCAGCTGATTGCTATTAAATGTCAATATCAAGAAAAGTTTCATTAGCCTTAAACATATATGTAGAAGTACAGATGCATGAATTACGGAAGTGAAATAAACTTGTATACTTGTATGGGTTTAGCTTACAAGAAAGGTTACATATTTCTACATAGTATAGGACATTTGAAGTAGACTAATCAATTTAATCAATGGCATGTAGTTATAGGGGTTAATAGTCGTTTCCTGACAGAATGTTTAATATATCGTACATACGAGTACTATCCAGATACATACCTATCTGTAAGTTGACAGCATACTATTGATCGAAGCAAATTTCCCCAAAGAATTGGATGTGGGAATCGTTTCCCAGCCTGATGTAAATGTCACAAAAGGTTCAGAATATTTTAAGTTGTCACTTTTCTTATTAAAAGAAAAAAAAAGTAATTTTTCTCTAATCAACAATCATGAGATAGACCTTACGTTTTAGACTGGTTGATGCATGTTTGATTTTGACTTAAATACGAGTACATGTCGCTTACTAGGCTTAATGGAATTGCTCTCACATTAATGTAACAAACCAAAGCAATGTCTTCGATATTTTAAGTACCAATTAAAGTGTAACATATTTGCAAATCTTAAGTCTTTTCTTGGAGTCCCAGCAATACCCTGTTGTCACAGTAAATTTACTAATGAACATATTAAAATATTCTAACATTCTAACACAATAAAACTGTCATATCTATAAGCTCAAGATGACTACATCTGACTTCGAACCAGTTCTTATTCAAAACGATCCAATGTGGAACTTTTTAGGTCGGTTATGAAAAAATCACACCCCATTTATTATAGTTCCACATGGCAATACTAAACAAAAAAAAAACCAGAAAAATTTGAAAAAGTTCATTCGAAATTCCACATTCCTAGCGTTACTATGATTAGTTTACAGTTAATCGCAGCAAAAGTCCTAAGCCTAACCATTTAGCTCAGTCTTAGTTTATCACAATTCAAAATCTCCCAGAACATTAGAATCGAATTAGCTTAACAAATTTACATGATTTATTAATTTTTTCTTTAAATCATTCCCGAACATGAAGACAATTGCCTAGCAAAAACGGACATCGCAGAAATTTCCATACGAGATGGACAAGTATTTTTTTCTTCAACTTGTGTTTATCTTTTTTTTTAACTAAATCTTCTACGTTGCAAAATTTGGCAAAAAAAAAGAAAACACAGATACATATGTATGCATACTCATATATAAATGCCATGATAAAGGCGCGTCGGTACCTGGCACCAGATACAAAATTGTTTCTTTCGTCTTTTTGGTACTTTTCAAAATTCCAAATTTGTATACTATAGGTAGGTAAGTAGGTACATATATTTTTTTTTTAATTTCTGTTTTCTTTCTTGTTTTCATTCAGTCTTTTTTATGCTTAATTTCGACCGTGAAGCGAACAGAAATGGCCGAAAAAAACACCAAGATGAGCATAAGTAGTGGAAAAAGCGCACAGAATATGCGTTTGCACAATTTTTTTCCGACTTTTGTATTCTTAGATCATTAGAGTTAAAAAAAAAATCTGACGTTTCGGTTTCGCTCACTTTTTCTAAAGAAGTGGGTGAATATTTGTGCATAGAATTTTTTGGAAGAATGCCCCTTTTTTGCAGTCGAAGAAAATATAATTGTGTTATTTTTTTGTATTCTTCCCACTCTTACCTAACCTAACCTTTGTATTCTTCATTTAAAAATAGACAAAGTAAAGAAAAAAACAAAAAACATCAATATTAAGTATGTATTATAATGTAAAATAGCAACCAGGTGATGACCCACTTTAGGAAAAAATCAGCTCGGTGAATACCTATTTCCACCTAGAGACAGACACATGTTTGTAGTAAAGCCATTACATTTCACTTAAAAATAGGTTTTTAAAGTGATTAATTCATCTTCGCAGAAACAGGAGAACACTGCATAATTTGAAATAAAATCTTGGTTTTGAGCCTACGAGTACATATGTTACACTCTTGTTTTGGTTTTACCCGTTCTCCTTCGTTGAAATATGTATGAAGCGCGAGTAACTATGTATTTCTAATGCATGTAGCATTCTCTCGTGTATCTGCAATGAAACTGCGACGTTTGTGGGGTAGGTAAAATTTACTGACTTCACTAACTACCATTTCACATTTTGGATCACCCCGTAAATGAGGCCGAAAGTGTGTTGATGCTCTGCATTTCTTATTTTTCCTTCCGCCTCTTCAAATCGTGGCTTCGTTCATGCCAATACCAACTGATTCGCACGCTATTTTTTATTCTGCGATTGTTAATATAGAAACTTTCGCAAAAACGCGTAGGTACTTCTTACTAGTACGAGTATTTTTATACTTCGCTTATGCCGCCCAACATTGCGATGTTTGTGTTAAAGCCCTTTAACTCAATGGAGTTGAAGTTTCCTCCGTCGTCGATATTTCGCTTATCGTTTATGACAGTTGTCTCCTTCTATAAGTTTAAGTCAGTAACTGGCTTGGGATATAAAAATTCGGTCTTAATTCGACTGAATCGTGACTCGTTCTTTTCTATCATTCTATAATTAAGAGTTCCTAAAGTTCTGTCACGTCGATTCTTATGACAGCTAAATGTGATAGAGAAAATGAGTCGTTCCAAACTCGTCAACATGCTGCCTTAACAGAAAAGCTCGCATGAAATTAATAAGCAGAGGGCTTTGAACAGCGCGTTGATGTACTCCAACTTTTATTTCGGATTCCTTTGTGAATTTTGACTTTTAAGTCAAGACATAGAATTTTTTATACTTAATAGGATTTTTTCTTCTGATCCTGAAAAGGCCATTCACATTTTTTTTTTTGTGTGGTTGAAGTTGAGAATTGTGCTCCATCCCCTTACATTTCTGATTTTAGATTCAGATTCTGGATATAAAATGGATCGTGTTGACTACTCTACTGCTTAAATATAATAATTAGATTTATTTGTAGAGTTTCAAATTTGCAAGCTTCATGCAAATCAGTGAAAAATCGATTTAATCGCTCCAGGATTGTGAAGAGAACTATGACAAAAAGCAATCTGGTTTCAGTGGTCGGATATGTATATAAGAGGGATTGCATAGGTTGACTATGACATGATACCTACTCTATCTTTGGTTAAAAAATTAATTTTCACTTCAGATAGGTACAAACAAATATCTTGTTGCTAAAGATCAAAGGAATGATATCCGTTTTACGTAAGTATTGCTGGGTTTTTGCAACAGCAACTTTAGGGTTCTTGCAACTTAAGTAAAAAAAGAGCTCAATTGTTTATTGACCATAATTCACTTATGAAGATTGAGGCATTTATTTGTGGCACTTCACAAAAAAAAATATTTAGATATTTACATCTAGCAAAGCTACAAACAATAGCGGTTCAAGCGGCTTTCCCTGGTAATGTATGATATAATATATGTATATGTATAATAATATAAAAAATAAATGTATTCTTGTTGAATGAATAATTTCTTTTTCAACAGGTTGTCATTATACCTACCTACGTTTTGTTTTTTTTTTGTAAATTGTAATGCCAAAACTAAATGTATTTCAAGTGTAACTACATTTTCTAGATTCAATTCGATGTAGTTATGTAGGTATACATACGCCTCCCATGTGATTTCATTTCCTATTTACAAGTTTTCTTCTTTTTTTGAAACTTTGCCAAGCGGATTTTCATTTTCATTGATCAATAAATTCCCTCTGATTCATTATCATTCATAAAAATAAAAATAAAAATTGTTAAAATCTAGGCTAAAACACTTTACACAAAACGACGCTTGCCTTGCTACCACCACATGATAGCTTTAACAGACGTTCCGTTTCCACAACCAACCCCCGGATCGACAACCTACATCAATCGTCTAAATATTGTGTAGACACACAACACACAACACACTCCACATTCGCTAAATTGTTTCCTTCTCTTTTCGATTTTTTGTTTTTTTTTTTTAAGCGCGTTTTGACAGTAGCGTACTGCAGACGACAGTGTTTAGGAAAAGTTATTGCCTCCACAGCAAGAGTAACACAATTCCACGAACTCAATATTCGTTCTTTCTCGTACGATGAACTTCTTGAACGTCTTCTTTGTGTTTGTTAGTTTTAGTGTGGTCTTCTTTCTGGAAAACAGGGTGATGAAACGAAGAGTTGAGTTGTTGAAATTGCACTGTTCTTGTCCTATACATTTTCGCTTTGTTCCTGGGCTTATAAGTGTGTACCTATATAACACGCACGGTAGTTCTTTTTTCTTCTTATTGGTCATTAAATGTTTCTCTTTTCCTACTGTACATATGTATATAGTCTGTCCGTTCAAGCTGGGTATAACAGCAATAAACTGACAGATAAAAAAATAAAATAGAACCCTCTAGCGGTTGAAACAAGTCGAGTAATTCCTTAAATATCAAGTGTTGGGTAGCAACTTCTTCAAGCGACTTTGGTTCCAATTCTTCTCTTATAAATATCCGTATACATATGTATCTTCTCTTAAGGAATGTTCTTCATTCTTCAGCTTCAAACATTACACCGGAAAGCCAAAGAAGAATGATATATCGCCCTCATCTGTGCCATGCAGAAAGAAACAAAAAACCATGACGCGCCAAACGTCACGTTGTTGAGGATAGCAATGTGTGCAACCCAACCATGTGCCATTTGCCATATGCGGGCGAAATACCATCACAGGAGACATATCTCCTTTTTTTGCATTTATTTACTTTTTGCATTGTTATTGCAAACCGACTCAGACCACATACGGTTTTCTTGTCAGTTCGTTTAGTGTACGAGTATGCCCCCATAAGAACCTTGTGCTCTCGAGTGTGGGAACTTACAAGTTTCCGGTTCTGACTGAATGAAGGAAGCATAAAGAACGAATAAAAATATCTTCTCGTGGTTGTCAGCTTGTTTCCACTTACAAATATTAAAATGAAAAACGAAACTTGCAAGACGACCAATGGAAAACAGCTCATTGAATAGAAATGTCAAAAGTACCTATTTATAAATCGAATGAATCGAGAAATATAAGGGGGATTACTATAAATGTGATTGTTTAATGATTAGTGTCGGAGATGACGAAAGCTTTGTTGAAAATGTTTTCTTAATAGGGGGGAAAAGAATGCAGAAGACTATATTAATACAATATTATTACTAAAAATATATTGTGGTTCAAAAGTGACAGTGAAAGTGATTCGGAACTGTACTGTTTTTCAGATGATAAATAAATCAGAGACCTCTGCAATTGACCTAGAATTGAGATATTAATTGAATTAGATTGAGATGGCACCACTGAAAATATTTGGTAAATACTGAAGCTTCAAACACAATGAAGTATCATATGTACTCGTATATTGATAAAAGTCAATAGTTCAATACTTTTCAAATAAAATTTGTCACAATTCATGAGTGATCTAAATACGAGTATGTACACACGTACATATATAGGTCCTAAGAGATTTAAATTGATAACGCATTTGAACAGAGGTCATGGAAACGATTCTAGAAAGTTGATAAATTGTGACTATTTGACAGGTATTTTTAGTTAAAAAAATATACCAAAAATGTCGGTCACTGATTTCTCATGAGCTTATTTTAAAAGCCTCTTCGTTTCAGTTCCAATTTCTAAGCAATTCTCTCAATCTTTTTTATTACAATACTAATCCCCGTACAAATTTGAGGTTAACGATCTTCTATTAAACTTCCGCAATTAAGTCCATCATTGTAACAAATTCCATAACTGAAACAGACCATTACTCACTCTAATCTGATTCATCAACTTAACTATCGAAATCTTTTTTAAGAAAATACCCTCATTCCATTCATCATTCATCACTCATTTCTTCTTTTTTTTTGTCAAAAAAGAAGATATTCTCACTATGACGTGTTCCAAGATCATTGGATAACTTAAAAAAGATGACAACACCATTACCAAAAGGTAAAATGACATGACCAATACACTTTTTTGTTTCTGCCAGCTTTCTTTGTGAGAGTATCTTTTGACCTAACTCAAGAGCCCATAAGTATTTTACGCCACCGCATGGTCAGAAAAAAAATGTATGTAATCATATGTTCGGGTATATAAGAAAACAAATCAAGTGTCTTACGAAACACGGAAATCTTTTTATAGGTAGTGCCAGCCAACATAAATACATACATATATGAATCGTGAATCGGTACATAATGTATACGATTTCTATTGCCTATTAGGCAACAATCTTCACTATCATCATCATCATCAATAACAAAGTACTCGTCTTCTCTTTTTCCTTACTTAGATGTTGACAAAAAAAAATATTCAAAAGACTTTCAAGACTTCAAATTTGGTTTATTTTCCCCTTCCAACTGTTTTCGATTTGAAGAAAGAAAGTAGCAATGCCTAAGAGCTCACCATGTGGCACACCATCTACTGTGGTAGTTTGAAATGTGTTCAGGTTTTTTTTTCACCCTGTATCCGATTTGATACCTCGTATGTGACGTGCATATTTGCCAAATCCACAAAAGGAATCGTCTTAGTCCGTGTAGTTCAAAAGTGGCCTTACCTAAAATGCTACTTATGATGAAATCATGTCATTTGACCAAAAGTGGTGTAAATGTGTAAGGCCCAAGTGGAGAGTGCCTGACTACCCTACATCTCACTTGGCAAAAAAACAAAAAAAGAAACAGAGGAAACCTGTTCAAATTTTATTTTATTTTTTGTTTGCTTCTTCTTTTTTGTTTTGTATTTGTATTTCTTTTTGGTTAGCGTTAATGTGAAAACTTTCACTTGCTAGCCGACCAAGGAGAAGAGAGTTGATTTACGTTGAACAAATTTTTTCACTTTTCTTTCAATTTCAAAGATACTTGTACATAAGTAACTACTTTTCGTATCTGTTTGACTGGTTTTCGTTTATTTTGTATCTTTTAATGCAATCACCTTTAATTTGTTTAAGTGAGGTTAAGGTAAAGGCGTCAAAACATCTAAATTTCACTTAATGCAATCCAACCCAGTGTTCGTCATCGTTAGCGCGACGTCGAAATTGGATTGGGAAACGTCAAAACTGAAATTTCAATTTCTTCTCTTCGGTTACATAAAAGATGAAACATGAAAGAAATAATTTTTAGAGCATGAATTTGCATTATTTCTTGCTTAATTTATAACAAATGATTATTTTCAATTTGATGATGGAATGACTTGAAGAGCTCCTATTTTAGACGGTTTGTATAAAAATTTTCCTTTTGAGATTAAATGTTTTTAATCCCTATAAAGTACCAGATAATTCGTTCTACGCATTTCTTTGTTTTGTCAATTGCGTGAGAAATATTTATCAGCTTTGCGGTGTTAAATTGAGGTTATGCCATGGTTATGACTTTGCATGTGTGACATACATATTTGGCCTGCGATTTTAGTGTACACAGTTGATTATTATGTGAAAAAAAAAAACAAAAAAAAATTAACTTATCTAGGTTTTTGAATCAAGTTCAATGATATGTTGAGTTTAAGGAAGCTTGAAACTCAAGGTTCGTTCGAATTAGACAAGTGTTACGTTTTAATTAAACAGATTTGAAAGACATAATTTTTTATCGTCTTTTGATAAATCGAATGCTTGTACAAATTATCTATGAAATAATCATAACTTTGTCGTCATATTGACGTATAATGTTTCATTTTAAAATAGACAATCATTGTTCGAAATTGATTGATTATGACAATCCATTATGAAGCTCATAATTTTGTTATCACTTTTGGAAAAATACATGTGCTTATGTTATACGACGTTGTTTTGTTTTCTGTCGTTTTGTTGCAGATGGACTGCTGATTTGGTTATTTTGCCGCACATTGACTAAATAGTCGGTTTCTTTTATAATCACATAATAATGTATGTATAAGAAACGTGAATTGAGAGAGGTAAAATGTAATCGGTATTAGAATGTCAAAGCTAATTAGGTTGACCAAAAATTTGCAGAAATAAATTAACGATAACAAGAGTTGTTACATCTTTGAAAATGCGCAGTAAAGATATGACAGTAATAAAGAAAGAAAAAACATTTTATTTGACAGGTCTAGATCTTTTTCGATATCGAATACAGTTCGAAAATTAAACGTCATTTCTGAAAATATTTCTGTTTTCATTTTTTTTTGTGAACTTCAAATGCGACAGTCCAATGCAATGTGGGTATTAAACATCATAATGTCCGAGTATTCATTTTGTAGTGATAGGTCGTTGAAGAACTGACTGACAAATCTTTAAGATTTATGGACTCGTGACTATTTTGACTGTCAAACTTACTAAATCTTTTATGCTTTAAAGGACTGCTAAACATTCATTGTAATTGTTCTTCAGATAAAACAATTTTCGATTTAAAAGCTTTTGAATAGGAAGTTAGTTTGTTTTTCCAATACTTTATCTCTTTGGCCGTAATAGTAATATGACTGGAAAATGAAGAAATTTATGTAGATTTTATGAAATGAGGCGAAACTGGAGATTTATTTGAGTTCTTGATTTATTTGAAAAGTATTTCTCAAAGAAGTTTTCGGACAAGTCTCAGGGTGAAAACGAAAAAAAAAATAGAGTAGTTTATTGGTAATATGTGGCATGAAAGGACTTTGTGGTGGATCAAAAGTTTTTCAAATGACATTTGATGATGTAGCTTTAAAATATATCCCGCTTACTCAGTCACTCGTGGAATGGTGGACACTTGGAGTAGAATCAGTTTAAGGAAAATCGAAAAAGTTGTCGTGTCGTTGAAAATATATACCCCACGGATGATCATTGTATATAAAGAATACAAGAAGGAAGAATTTGATAATGCAAGCAAATAAATGTTGCTTGTACTAGAGGCAGCTGAGTACCTCAAAGTTTATTATTCCATAAATACGAGTAATTTTATGATTACAAACAAACGTAGAAGAAGGAACAAATACTAGCAATATAAAGTATCATAGAAAGTAATAAATGCCGATAACTGTATCACACCTTTGGGTTATCTTTCTTTAACTAGATAAGGGCTAACACAAAAAAGTCCTTGAAAATGTTCAAAATTTATTCGAAATCGGCTTTCACGTATTTTTAAGGGTTTGGTAGGCTTAATCAAGGATCGCGTACATGCATAGATTCATAGATTGATTCAACTTGGTTTGACACAACCAAAACGAAATCTATTGAGATCCACTTAACAATAAATCTAAAATTTATAACAACAGATTGTCTTGTGTCTGGTTTCGGGCAAGTCTCTTAATCTTTTTTTTTTAGTCATATTAATCGAATAATCTCAAGTCAGATGCATTATCTTTTATAACTACATGCTCGTTATACATATACGCACTTAATTTTTTTTTTGCGATAATTCCCATATTTTCAGTTTGGCGAAACTTTGTTTATCAAATTTTTTATTATTATTATTTTTTTTTTTTATTATTTTTTTTTTCAAAATAGAATCTCACATTACACGTGCCCATCGTGAGGTCTATTACTTTATTCGTTTATGGTAAAGTAATAAAATAAAAATATAAAAAATTATATCTTTGTCGAGTTTAAATGTAAAATGAAATTTCTCAAAAAATTAAGCATATGTCACGAAAGATAACAAAAATTCTCAAAAACATACGAAGTAGCCTTGATATTTAAGTTGAAATTGAAATTTGAATTTTTCGGTGGAAATTTTTGACAATAAATAAAATATTTGAATTAAATATTTACTTACTTTTAGTTCGTCGAAGAAAGTAGATTGTGAAAATAACAAGTGACACCACAGATATTGTTATTAGGGTTAGGTTTGTTGTATCCATAAAATCCATGTTTGTAGTTGTTTAATAATATCCTTGCAGAAGATTCTTTATTCTATTACTTTTTATTATTTTAATTGAACAAAAGTCACACACAGAAAACTAGACTCGTTGCTCTCAAGATGATGATCAGTTTGAAACTGTAAATGTGAAGTAATGTTGATCCTTGAGGTAAGCTAAGCACGTGCGCTGTTAATATATCTCTTTAGGTGCAAGTGTGTACAGTATGAAACCCTTGTTTAATACTGTTTATCCTGCTGAAAGAACAGGTAAAAGAAGGACTCGTTCGAGAGTGAAAAGGAGAGCGGCCTACGTTTGTGGTACTGATTGTTGTGTTCGCTTCTTCTTTACAGGATGTTGAGCAGATGTTGTTTAATTGTATTCTCTTTCCTTTTCTTTTGTTTTTCTTTTATATATTATCCTCGGAGAGGAGGATGTTTTATTTTTTATGTTATACCTATTACTTTTCTATTGCTCCTCTTGTTTGTATGTACAGCGAATATTTGATTATGATTTGCGTTTTATAATAGAACCGATCGCGTCACTATAGTCCTTTAATCGTTATCTTTTATTTTAAAACCGTAATTCCTTGCCGTGTAGTATAGGGCGACACTTTATATTGTGTAAAGTCTCATTAAAAAATCCTTGTTTTGTTTGAAGAGTGTGAAGTTATTTTTGTTTATCATACGATTCCAGTAAAATAATATCTCCATGATCCTTGAAAGGAAATTAAAATTTTACTTTGCCAGATCACCTGATGAAACTTTTTCTATTTTTCTTGTATTGTTTTAAGAAAAATAGAACAGCTGACAGTTTATCACCTTCAATGTGTACTAAATGTTATGCATTTGCTGTATTCTAAAACAACAGCACAAATAAAATATCACAAATTTATTTAAAACACACTTGCATCCTTTTCTGAAGGATGTCAGTTTTTCACTATTCTTCTTTCACTAACAGTACGTGGATGCAATCGTATTTTCTTTCAATTACAGAGCAGAACGTGGGGGAATATTTAATGCAGAAAATGTTAAAACACTACGTCGGTCGGTTGTCAGAGGAAAAAAAGTCACGCGAGCGAATAGAAATGAAAAAGGAATTCCGACAAAAAAATAATCAATATAACAGACTTAACGAATGATTTATCGTCTAAGTCACGAGATGCCGCAGAGGGGTTGTAGGTAGAGTCCTTACTAAAATCTCTCAATTTTTTTTTAGTCGAAAACAACCCTAATAACCCACAGTAAATTGATTATTATTTTATTTTATTTAACATACATAATTCCTTTACTGATTTCACTTTGTGATATGAAATATTTTTTTTAAATTATTTTATTAACGACAGCTAATAGATACGTTTTTGTTTTGAAATAATTATATCGCCTCACGAAGCGAAAGCTTATACTGAAGTCAATACGCGAAAAGTTTCCAACGAACTGAATTCGAAGTTGAGGCGGCATCGAACGTATATCGTCGCAAGTTGAGGAGTTCGCGCAAAAACCAACAACAACAAAAATTGTTAAATCGTTTTGATGTTTTTTTCTATCTTTTCCGTTTTGTCCGCTCTTTTGTAGTGTTTTTTTTTTCTCTTTTAAGTTATCAGGTTCTCTTTAGTTCTCAGTGATTCTCATTTTTGTATACTTGTACTCTGGTGTTTGTCTTTATTTATGAACCCCCACGGGCCTGACGACAAGCATTAAACAAGCCCCTAAAGGGAGTGAAGGTGGGATTCTACATAAGCCCGAGTACACTCATTGTATTTGTAAGAAATTCCCTATGACGTCGAAAATGACAGAAAAAAAAAAACACGCCATGTGCGTGCTGAGAGCTTTTTTCATTGGTGTTGTGTTTGTTTTTTTTTTTTTAATATAAGAGAGAAGTAGGGGTAATTTGGATAGAAAAAATTGTAGCTAAAAAGAGTGAGATTTTCCTGGGGTGGGGAATCATTGCATTTTCAAAACAAATTTTGCTAGTAAGCTAATTTATCCATCGGCCGGCTGATTAACAATTAACGGCAAATGGATATTCCCATTTATACTGAAAGCAGACATTAATTTACATAGTTTATCGGAAGGTGACGTTCCTTGCCAAAATAATAGGCTTAAATCAGAAAAGAGTTGGGATTTTCTTTACTATAATATTATTCCAGTTAAAACAAGAATTGATTGCTCAGCAAAGTCTTGTAGAAAAATTGATGACTATGGAAATACTTAGAAAAAGTTGTCAAGTGGACATTCCTGAGAAATTGTTTCTGCTCTATCCGCTAGAGCTTTGATACTTCGGGCCTTGAAAATTAATTTGTTCATAGAGTGCTGAGAATTTTTATCGATCTTAATCATGCGCACATTTATTAATGATTCACTTTCAACATACGAAGCCATTTGAAAAATAGATGTAAACCAGTGCTACACTAAAAGTGCACTTAGAAATCTGTACTGCGTTTTCTATTAATATGTAAACAAGCTTTTGTCCGCAATATTTTTTTTATCGTGGATTACTTTATAAGTCGTCCTTTCTATGCTCCTTATTTTCTTGGCGTTGACAAACAAAAGGCAAGTGAAGCCAATCCAAATTTTGTTATTAAGCTAAAGTTTTACGTTACGTTTTGATGATGCTTTACCAAGTAATGTCTAGGTAGGTATTATGCTTTGACGATGATAACGATCACGATGTTGTTGCTATGAACGTAGCTCGTGCATTGTGTACTTTCCTACGACGCCCCCTTTACCGCTCATTGCTCATTCCATTCGAGTTAGTGCCCCACCACGCGCGTTACCCTCTCTCTTTTTGTTCCCTACTCCGAGTCTGTCGCCTTTTTGTTCCTCTACCATGTCTTATTCTGCTCGAGCTGCCTCAAAACGTGCGCTAATCCCTCCCATTGCCTGTACCTTTTTCGTTTTATCGAATTTTTAGCATTCACAACTAGATGGGTGTTAAGGAGAGCTTGAAGTGGAATAAATTTATTAGCTACGTAGGAGCACTACTGGTGGAAATAGTGATACAACATCGTGAAACAACGAACGTTTCATCCTTGTTGTTGTCGGTTTTAAATGCCATCTACAGATGCAAATGGAACGAAGGATTCTTTTCATCGGAGTTCGGAATCACTTACTGTCGCTTTTCCCGGTTTCATCGGAGTTCGGAATCATTTACTGTCGATTTTTCATTTCATTGGAGTTCGGAATTACTTCCCAACGAGCAATAAAAAGTTTCACAATAAAAAAAAAATTATTTGCCGTGGTGGACGTTGGCCTCAACAAACACCCCTCTTTAGCGCTATCTGCCTCAGTTGAATTATTCCTTCGGGATAGATGTGAAGTGTCTACTATTGATCAAGGTCTTTAATAGGGTCGATGTCGATGTAAACATCAGTAATACATATCTTCTTTTTCAACTTTCGTTTATGCAGTCGGGACCAAATACCACATGAACAACTTTTTTCTCAAAGTATTTTCATCCGTACTTTCTTTATTGTTTGTGGGAGAAACTTATATTTGTTTCTTCTCAAAACTATAATTTCATCTTGTAGCGTTCTGTCCGAACCATTCGTTTTGGTTAGCCTTTCTTCTCGACACTGTATACTTTGTTTTACATTCATGTACTACTAAACCAATCTTCGTCGTTTCTGCTTCAATGGCCGAGAACGCTCCAGTATCATGTCGTTGATTACGTTTCACAACGTCAGCCAATGTATGCTATGCGAGCAGTTGTAAAGACTTTTGTAATATTTTTACTCTGATATTGGCCTGTGAGTACGGCGCAAGTATTATGTTGAAGAAATCATATGAAAGCGCTTCACATTGTCTAAACTCTTTTTTGTTGTAGAATGTTTCATACTTTTGCTGAGCAGGGAGCGTTCTACATTGACATTCTGCACAGGTAAGCGGGTTTGTCAGAGATAACAAAAGTAGGCATGAATTGAAAATTGTAAATCTTCCAATCATGTTCTGGGTTTCAATTCAACAAGATCTGCCGTAAGGTGAATATCTGATCTCGTTGAGGGTTTTGACATAGGATTTCAGGCGTGGTAGAAAAAAACATTTTAATGTCATTTCGCTCCACCACGAAGTCGATTAGCTTGAATCTATTTTCAGAGCTAATGTGCTGCAGATTATGTTTTCCAACTGTGTCGTCATATATGGTCCGTTTTCTTAATTTGACATCAAAACCAACATGGACGTTCTTGACGTCGTGCTTAAAGAATTTGTTATATGTCTGGCCGAGGAGCTTATATTGGCCGCTTATGTTGGCCGACTTAGACTTGAAGCGGATTGTAATCGGTCATGCACGAAGATCAAGACTTCTTGCTTAAATTTCTGATGACAAATCCACACCCAAACAGGCATTATTTCTGCTCTCTTTATCAATCACCATAGAAGAGGTCTTAGTTTTTCATCCTTCTTTGAGCTACCTATCTTATCGCCTTTCTTGAATGGCAGTAATATCCACCTTACATATGTTGATCAAGGGTCTCGTCTAATTAGTCGCCTGCATGTGGTATATATAGGTGGCGCTAAGTCCTCACACAAATGAAGCTTCGAATAACTTCGCATAAGTTTACATTGCCATTAGCTCCATCTTGGGTACAATTATGGCAGAACTTTTTGTTTTTTTTTGTCTCGTATACAGTGCAACATATGCTTGATAACGATTAACTTTACACAACTTTAAACAAGAGTTCGAAGAATTTTAAATACTCTTCTAAGGTTCATTACCGCTTTAGTAGAAATTAGCATTTTTGTGAGTCATGCTAGCTGGACGTGACTTATTCGTATAAAATTTCAGATATACATATAAGGAAGCCCACAGAAAACGGCTTACGGTGACCACACTTTTCATGCTAAAAATCACAGGTTGTAAATTTACTTTTTTTCCAGACTTATTGAAAATTTTACTTTTACTCTATTACTTGTATCTATCTATTGTAGTTTTTTTTTTTTTTTAATTTAGATTAGGTTATCTTATATAAAAGAGATAATGTATTGCTTAGGAATAACATTGAATGGAATATTACCAAACTTTTTTTTTTTCATGTGAACAGATTAAATCAATGATTAGTAAGTTATTTAGAATGGTGAATCACAATTCTTGGTGTAAGGTGTAGGCACCTTCTTTTCTTTTAATATGTTGGTTTTTGTACGTTTGTTTTTGTATGTTGGGCCATAAATAATACATATGGATATCGACAGAAAGCTTGACTTACTGCGCCCCTGAAATAACCCAACAATTCTCATGTCTAAGTCTATCCAGGTATTTTGTTAAAAATTGAGGATTGAGTACGTAGTTGGAGAGGACCATGAGTTTAGGCGTACTTCGAATGGCGGTAGTGAGAGACTTTTTGAAAGATTTAACTGTGACGACAGAAAATTAAATTACGTCTCTTGGTATTACATGAATTTTGGATTCATATCTTGTTGCCTGGTGGTTGGAAAACGTAGGTGAAAAATCCTCTACTTCATACTACTCGTAATACGCACAACAACTCCTTATCTCCTCTACAGAAACAGAACAAATATTGCAAAACCGAAGGAAATCCCTAGGAAATTAGTTTTTTTGAAAATTTTATCATGAACTACAATATAAGCAGTTACTCTGATTCTGGCGGAAAATCGAACTCAACAAAAATGTTTATGACCTAATGCAACCTAATCTCCAGGGATCGCGATTCGTCCGTTTTGGTTGCCTAGCGTTGCATGGAAGTTATTCCTCTCATGTTACGAAAGATCTATTCAATCCTATGTCACTCATCTTATTAATCCATTTAGGTACAGTAGTATTAGATGCAAAGGAAATAAGGATAACCAAGAGCGAAACCGAAACGAAAACAATTGTTATCATCATATTTCTACAGAAACGGGTAGTGATAGAAAAGTATCGTGGTTCCTACCCATTAAGGTGACAGTGAGCAGATCTGGTTAACGGCAAACAGTTTTTGGAAATTGCCTTCAATTAGCAAATTAACTACCTGTACCCACCATAAATCAACATATACAATTTACATACCTACTCATTTAAATTGTGTTCGGTATAACCGTGCAACAAGTCTTACTTTAGTAATTAGTATCTAATGATGATTAGACTAAATTGGGGAATCCAGATAATATGCACTTGTAAACTCAGGTATCTTTATTTATTCGTAGAAATTCAACCATATTTTGAATATTCACTTTAAAATGAAAAAAACAGTCAAATCCGCTCTCGCTTCCACAGTGGAATAAGAATTCCGAGAGGCAAAATGGACCCGAACCATTGCCTTGTTGCAGCCAATGTATGTCTGCGGACCTCACAACAACGGAGAAATTTCATGAGGTTGTTTAAAGTTGAACACCTGCAATTGCAGCAAACCACCAGAAACTTTGTCGATCGGAAGTCCCTCAACAACGCGCCAATGTTTTCACAAAGGGCATTAAGTGATGGTGATCAGTGGCATTGATGCAAAGAAGCCGTTGAAATGTCGCAACTCGTATACGTTGGACTTCATTTAATCACTCGCACAAGTATGTACGAGTCAATGTAGTAAAACAATACCACATACGGCATAGAAAGTTAAACTTCCGGCCCCTCCTTGAATATGCCAGCCAAGTATTGTCCCCCTTTCAGCGAATTCATATATCCCGAATCGAGAACATTCAACGTCGTTTTCTTCGATTTGCTATTCGTGGACTACCCTGGAGTCACCCATTTATCTTACCTCTCTCTCGCGACCGCCTCAAACTTCTTAACCTGAATACCCTCGAAAAACGCGTAGAGGCGTAGCTGACATTCTCTTCATTCATCGACTGCTCTCCGGTTCTGTGGTCTGCGCTTCCTTTTACAATTCTATTTCCTTCAACACTAACCCTCGTAATTTACGCTGTCCTCGTCTCTTTTATCTATATCCCAACCCACCACACCTCTTATGGCTCTAACGAACCAATCTCCCGCATGCTCCATAAGGTCAGCTCAAACCAAACGCATAAACCGCGTTTACTCAAGAGGTTCCTTCGAACTGCGACTCATGCTGAGTTTTTTAGAAACTCAATGTCTTTAAAATGAAACTACGTTTTTGACGCCTCAATTCGGAGAAATTCTAAAGAAAAAATTTGCATATCTTAAAAATGCAAAATTTAATTACTCATTCATTACGTTTAATATTTTTCGAGAATAATATTTAAATAACTGGCTAAATATCGTTAACCCCTTTCGCTCGGCTCGCGTGTTGTTGTTGTTTTTTTCTAATCAATTACAAAGCGGTCGTCAATAAAACAAATTATTTGGAACGCATTATCGCAATCATTTTCATTTATATCCTTTCGATCCCCTCTAACATCTAACCGAATTAAAAAAAAAAAACAAAAAAACTTTGTCATTCACATCACAACACCGGCACCGCATGGTACCAATTGTTTGACAGGTAAATAAATTCCGCAGATACCCGTACTCGTATTCGTACACCCATAATCAGAGATTGACCGCCACCACCACGATCATACTTTGCTAAGACCATAAGTACTCATCACTGCTCCAACGTCAGACGAACCTGTTTCTTCTCAAATTGATTTCAATTCAAAGAGTGCAATGTGCCGAATTTCAACAGAGAAGAGTGTAATTTTAAAGAAAAGCATTTTTCTTCACTTCCCCTCCGAAAGAAAGCTTTTATAAAAGTTTCTCTATACATACGTACATACATATATCACTCCACGTGATTAACCATTTTGAGCAGTGGCTAAACAAGAGGAAGGGTTGTTAAAGAGAGGAAGAAATTGTAAAGAGTAATTATCAGAAGCATACAATTCCCCTTTAATTCCTTAATTTAGATCAGAATGAGTCTAGAAGCATTGCAAGAGAGAGATAAATAGAAAGAGGAAAATAAATGTAAAGGAAAATAACAACAAAAGTGAAATTGATTAGTAATGTTTCTATATGTGAAACAGTGTAGGGAAAGCGTGTGCAGATGGGCTGAAGTCGAAAGGCGAATGCCCTTTGTGTTATGGTTTTCCGATCGATTGGTTTTTCCTAGAAACTGCTGCAGAAGATGGTCGTGAAGGAAGGAAGAGATAAATCATGTAAAGGGTTGTCATGAGCATTAGTTACGAGGAAGTTGGTTGCAGTTTTATCATCGTATTCAAGGGACTTAGATAATGGCAAAACATGGTGAACTATTGGATGATAGAAGTGCATACATTTTCAACCTCCTGGGGATACAATGACTACATGCGGCGAATGGTGTATGCATTGTTTTTAGTACATGACATGGTATTTCAAAGATGCCATAAAATGTCGATAGTAGACAATTTCGGTAATTCCGGTTACTTAAAATACGGTATTTGTTTTTTATTTTTTTTATTTGTTTCACCCACTTAAGACTTTATCAGAAACAGGACTCAAATACCTACCAAATGCCAGCTTCCTAAAATACAATTCAAAACTGCTATGTTGGTGGTTGATTTTGTCTAAATGGCAGTCAGCTGTTATGTCACATTGTATAATAAATGTCAATTGGAACAGTTCCCATTGCGAAGAATAAAGACCTAACCATAATAGACTTCAGTGAGATTAACCTAATGTTAAAAACGGACGAAAAGCCCACTTAATTTCTATCAAACGTTCAATAATGTACAATACTTCAGCAAACTTAATATGTAATCTGTCAAGTACATAGTTTAGATTCGGGTCGGTTTCAAAGGGAAAAAAAATAAAATGGAAAATTAGTTAAGAAAATTAAAAATGGCAGTTATTGCATCTTGCAATGGAAGAGGTCAGCTGTCAAATTTCCGCACTGAATGTCCAATTCTATTGTCATTTGACAGAAGTTGGTCTTGTGGTCTAATACTCGTATGTAGTTAAGTTCTTCGTAGGTGAAAAATTTCGGAGAATTAAGATAGTTTATCCAATCGTACCCCTACAATTATAGTAAAATCCATTGAACCTAGTTCTTCTGAATATTGAAAAAAAAACACTCTCCTCAAAATCGCTCTATATACCGTCCAACCTGAATTTGCTGAACGAGGAGATCCAAACGCGTTAATCACTGCACGCACAGAAAATGGGGAAAGATGCCCATTTATCGATCTTTTGGTCTTTTTAGGGAAACCACACTCATATCAGTACCAAACTTAAGCCAAGTATAGGCATAATTTTTTGCTTTGGTGAAGGATCACCGCGCCCTGTATTTGCGAGTTATCCGACGAAAGTAATTCAACCATCCCCGTGACTAAGGTTTAAAACACAGCTGGTTTTAGGCTTAGGTTTAGGCTGGAACCGAATTTGCAGAGGCCTCTGATTAGACTAGATATAATCTGCTGCAATGAGGCTTTGATATTGAATAGGCGCCTGTGTTATTGGCGGATCCCCAAACTATCGACAGCAAAATACCTCGGAAGGGAGAAGCACACTTATAACAAAAACACATTGACCGCAGTGCAAGTATTGATGCAACACAACCCATTTAAATGGGTCAAAGAGCAGGCTGTGTGGGGACTTTATTTATTCTGCTAGATCTCTACTTCAATAATGTGCAACTAAAACTGAACTTAGACTGAGGAAAACTTATAAATATGTATGTACATAATATGTAAATGTAAAGTGATTATCTGCCTTCGCTCATTCACTTTGGCCAAGGAATTCAATATCGGATTTGCCCACACAGCAGAACGGAGTAGACCGTTAGTCACCAATGAAAATCACATAAAGGGTGCTCCTAAAAGAGCAGAAAATTTGAGTACATCAACATTTTGATTTAGTCATACAGAAGACAGGAGGCAATTATGTATGGAACAATACTCGCATATCTAATACACGTAAATGCCCTCATCGGCTTTTTTGGCACATTTGCGTTTTTTCGACGAAATTTTCAATCACGGCTTGGCATTAACGAAGGTGTAACATGTTTTACTGATTACAAAGTCGTTCAAATGAAAGATTGCAGCAGAGAACATAAAAAACGGAGTTATCATTTCCCAATCCACACTAAATAGAGATACGTATGGGATATATTTCCTTACAATGAATTATGTGTTTACCAAAATGCGCCAATTTTGCTTGTTAATGCCCAAAACAACATGCAAATGGGCCTCATCGCTGAAGATGATTTTATTGGAAAACTCATCGTTCACTTGCTGTTCTATTAACCAATTGACGAACTCTCTCCACTGTGTATTGTCTGCAGGCTTGAGCAGTTGAGTCAGTTGGATTTCTTGAAATGTTAAATACTTGACGTCGATGACGAATAGATGTTCCTGAAGTTTTGGCCACATTCTGGCGAATAGCCATGTAGTTTTTATGAACGACTTGGAAGAATTCATGTCGATGGTCTGGCATCAGTATGCGACCCAGTTTCCCCGAATTTTTTGATTACTACATATTTGCGTAGTTGATGTACTTGGAACATTTTATGTAGGTACCAAAATTTGGATGCAATTTGCGAATCGTGGCATTCAAATAGAGGATAGAGGTCGGCTTGGGAGCCTAGGGAGGTCTAGGTTGGCAGTGTTTAATTATTCACAAATCTAACGTAGTGGATTTAATGAGTTCTGTCTTCGAAATGAAGTTATTCAAGAATCCTGGTTTCAGTGAGTTGAATGACGGAAATGTGGCAAAGAATGTAATATCCAGCGATATGGAGTTCCATATTCATTTCACTTGAAGAAAAGAGCCTCAGGACTTCAGGGCTCATTAATGAATAACAATGAATAGGAGCCTATTTTTTTTTTTTGTAAAATATTATGCAGCGCATTGAAGTATAGCGGTGGTGGATTAGATTTCCAAAGGGGTAAAGGCATGTCAAATCCGATGAATCCCCGGTCGATAAGTTGGCTTTCGAATGTCAGCAATGTTTCCAAAAAGGTACGCAATATAGCTCTAGCTATGTGGTTGGAGGGCGAAAATGTACTTCCCAATTCGGTATTAAGAGAAGTCATACTATTATACCTGCACATGCCGCATCTAAACTGGTATCTGGCATCGAATGGAACAAAAGCAAGAAACAGTCACGTGCGCTTGTCTACTGAAATTGGAAAGAGTCTTCAATACCATATATTTAGAGGGATATCCTCGGCATAAGTAAACCACTTTTGTACATTTCATTTTCAAATTTTAAATAAATATTCGCTTAGAGTAATCAATTCATTGGTAGTTTGTAAGTGTTACATAAAAAAAAATATAAAAATGTTAATTTACTAAATGTTTGTTAACAAAACATGTTTTCCTAGTTTTAATTAAAAATTGTTGAATTATGTAAGTAATAAGCTGAATTAGATTGAGTTGAAAGTGGTCTCCCTAGTAAGTTAGAATAAAATAATTTAAGTTAGTTAAACATTTTCATTTCAATCATGCAGAAATACCATTAATTTTAAGGAACAAAAAAATCCTTTAAAAGGGAATGAAATAAGTTCTTCGGAGGCTTCGAACCACGACCAACACAAAAAATAGAAAAAAAATTAATATTTCTGACGTAGCTACCCTTTTTGCAGGCAATAGAAAACTTACAAAATTACAAGATGAACAACACTGTGAATGCATGGACTAAGTCTTGGAATGTTGCTCTTTTAATATATGTATATTAGGGTGTCCCAAAAAAATCAAGTTTAAATTTTTGTAACGCATACCCTCTTATTTTATTCGAATACTGTCAAAACAATAGTAAATAAAGTTTCATGTACTTTGAACCAGAGGAACCCGTGCCGACTTGCATCTAAACATGTCAGTACTTGCAAGGCATGGCACGCGAGTAATAACATATCGATAACTTGTTATTGCATGTTTATTTTATTAGTAAACACATTGTTCTCGTTCTGTTAACATGTCGGTGGAGTTACGCAGTTGTAGAAAGGAGATATTTTTAATAGGGAACGTTAAACATCAAATTACTGGTTCAAAACTTCCCTCTAATGGGCAAGTACTGGCAGTTTTGTTCTATAATATTCGTGAAGTGAATTTAAGTGTCAATGAGAGCGAAAATCTTACTATTCGTGAGTGCATTATTTATTGGGAAAAGGCCCGTATCCCGACAAGATCTCTACCTAATTGTGTTAAAAAATTAATTACATTGTTTTTTTTTTTTTTTTTTTTTTTTATAATTTACGCGCGCCTAAGGGGTTGATACCCTTTTACTGTTGCCAGGGCGCGGGCGGAAAGATAGAAGGAGGAGAAAGGAAAATTGTTTTTGTAGTGGTTTGAAACTCAGGTGTGTTTGGTTTCTATGTTTGCTCTCCAGGGGTGGGAGTCCGAATAGGACGGAGAGTTTTTTCATCACTCAGAAGTGGATTCGAGATATAATTCCCAGTATTTTTTTCATTGCTTGAAACTCTTATAACAGCCAAATCTACGTGTCAGTGTTATGCCTTCACACGCAGAATTTTTTTGTCTGAGTTCCAATTATACAATGAAAAACTGATTTTTTGCCATGGGCAGGATTCGAACCTGGACCCTCCGAGTGAGAAGCGTTCGCTATTACCACTACACCACGGCCACCCTATCAAGTTTGGAGAAATTTGCAAAAAAATGCAAACAAAACAAAAAACGTGTTTGAGCAGCGTCGACATGAGTTTGTTACAAACTTAAACAATTTGTTTGACATTGCACATGCGGATGCACTTCAATTAATAAAGATAGATGAAGATAGGATTTTTTTGCAGCGCCAAAGAGAACCAGGCCGACCTGGTCATTTAGCCGGAGTTGACCAAAAACAAACACACAAAGAAGAAAGAGCGCACCTTAGAAACGTCGAGGAGCAAAAACGACGTGCTAAATATTTTTCATCCTTAGCTCCTTCAACATCATCTTATGACCCGCTACAAGAAAGTTTGTCGTCTGATTCAGAATTGATGGATTTACAGGAAATTTTGCCAAACCTAACCAAAACAGAATCCAGTATAAATAAAACTGTTATGAGGAAGAATTTTATCACTCCAAAATTAGTGGCAGCATTAGATCGGTGTCAATTGAGTGTGAGAGATGCTGTGTTTATTATTGAAGCAACTATTGAAGCTCTTGGACATAACACAGACGAATTTCCTATAAGCAAGTCCACTATTCAAAGGGTTCGTACGGAAAAGCGAAAAGAGCGAGCGGAAGCCATAAAGGTTAATTTTCAAAACCATGTTCCGGATATTGTAACACTCCACTGGGATGGTAAACTTTTGCCGGCTTTAGATTCACGCAAATCTAAGGAAGAACGTCTGCCGATAGTTATAACGTTTGACGATAAAGAACAATTTATCGCTGTACCAAAGTTGGATAACTCTACAGGAAAGGAACAGGCCCAGGTACTTTGGAATGCTATAATTGATTGGAATCTTGAGGATAAAGTGCAGATTTTGTGTTGTGATACGACTGCTTCAAATACTGGTCGAATCAATGGTACTTGTGTACTTCTCGAACAGAAACTAGGCAGGGAAATGATTATTTTTGCTTGCCGCCATCACGTCTACGAATTAGTACTAAAAAGCGTGTTTGAAGCAAAAATCTGCCAAGTTACCACAACCCCAGACATTCCAATGTTCAAGAAATTTCGAGAGAACTGGAAGAATGTCGATCCCGAGAAAATACAGAGCTGTACAGAAAAGCTATCATGTTTGAATGTTTCTGAGATCAACAGACTTATCGATTTTTACCAAATTGAATTAACTAAAGAAATTACTAGGGATGATTACAGAGAGTTAATCGAACTTTCAATAATATTTCTTGGCGGCGATGCAGAAAAAAAATTTAAGATCCGGCCTCCAGGTGCCATGCACCAAGCTCGATGGATGGCGAGAGCGATTTACTCATTAAAAATATCGTTACTTGGTGATCAATTAAGAATTTCTAACAAAGATAAAGAAGCTCTGTTAGACGTCTGCCTGTTCATCGTGACAATATACGTTAGGCCTTGGTTGCAATACATTTTAGCAGTAAAAGCACCTTACCAGGATTTGTGTTTTCTGAAAGCTATAAAATCTTATGAAACAATAGATGAAAGCATCTCGAAAGCAGCATTACAGAAGTTTTGCTTGCATTTGTGGTATTTGACAGACGAAGTGTCTATCTTGTCTCTATATGATGATGATGTAAGCCAAGAAACGAAAGTCAAAATGGTTGCTAACTTAGCCAAAGAATATCCATCTGCCTATGGTAAATGCTACATTCCATCGAAAGAAGAACTTTGTGGCAGACTTTATGGTAAGTTTGAAAATTAAGTTTGTTTTTTTAACTTTTTTATTTACATAACTAAAAAATTATATCAATAATCCTCCTTTTTTTGTTTTCAGAAAAAAACATCGATGACTTTGTTTCAGTCAAAAGCAAGTCCTTATTTAGTCGATTGAAAATTGATGGTGCTTTTCTCCACGAGTGCCCCTCTTTGTGGCTTAAAAATGCTTCGTACCAACATGCTAAAAGCAAGCTATTAAAACTGAAAGCAGTTAATGACTCTGCTGAAAGAGCAGTCAAGTTGATGCAAGATTTTCACGGCCTGCTAACTGTTCAAGAGGAGCAAAAGCAATTTTTATTTCGTTGCGTACAAGAACATCGACAAAAGTATCCTGACTGTAAAAAACAAACATTAAAAAGAAAATTAATAAATAATTAACCTACTTTCAACAATTAATATAATAATAAAGTCCAATACCGGATGCCTTATTTCAAAAATAAATGAGTTTTGCTTTTCCCTCCATTGCTCCATACTAATTTTTATGTTTAGATTTTGGCGTTAAGTCGGCACGGGTTATCGTCATCCGATCGCAATAATATTTGATATTTCACTTATCTGGGTCAAATAGAAAAAAAAAAAGGTATGCGTATCTCTATCTAAAAAAAAAAATTTAACCCTTATAGCCTGGGACACCCTAATGTATATATACAATAAATTTATTTTCTAATTGTCATCTCCAAAGTTAATTTTTACTACGAGTATATAGTAATACAATTTTGGTATCAGGGTTGTCAGGCGAATATTTCGTTTATCTTTTCCCGTGTGTAGCCATGTGATGTGTAGCCATCTTGATTAAGATGGAACTTCTATTGCTTGTAGCGATACTCACTGCGCCAGCGCTTTTATCTTGGCTGGTAACAAATTTTAAATAATGATTTACCAATAAAATTTTCCCGATAACTGGCGTTTAGAGGCTAATGTACTAATCTACTCGTAGGGTAATATTCCTGTGTGATTCTTCGTTAGAAACAACGTTCAAGGTTATATATATATAGGCTTATATGCTATAATTTGAAGTTAGCACTAAAAAGTTTTTAGTTTATTACATGCGTAAATGAATAATATGATCCTCGTGATCGCGTTCTATTGAAAATAAGCACTTAAACTCGATTCTAGATTGATTTTGATGATGCATAAAGGGCGTACATTCAATGTGTAGCATACTCTTATCAAGTTATTTATTTTTTACCAATATCAATGCAAAACTTAGCCCTTTACAATTAGTTTCTTTTCTTCAATGCTTCTTGTGAACATAATAGTCCTTTTTAGTGACACAGTTCTAAACACCTCCAGTTGGGTACACTACGAGTAAGTTCGTTGATATCCATCTCTATTTGAACGTGGCACCCTATTCGAGTTCTGACTTCTACAGTTGTTCCGTTAAGGAGATCCTGGAGACATTTCACATACCAAACAGCACTTGTTAGTTAGTTAACTGTTTGGTTTATAGCAGAGTTCAGGTAGACATAGTTTTTTATTACTTCAAAAATTGTATCTGCCGCTGTGTATCATCGTCTTGTAGGCCGGATTGTTTCTTGGCTACAGCAAGGTTGTGGTTTTAAAAGGATAGAGGTGCTGCCGTAAGATCTGTGTTTTTCAATTGTGCCACGAAAGATGTTCTCCTATATAGGTTTGGCGTTAGAATTTTTTTTTGTTTTGGTGCAAAAGAAATAGTTACTGTAATCTTGCTAATGAATTCGAGGAGATCACTAGCTGAGGCTTTTTTGATGGCATTCTTGTGGATATTTTTTAACCTTTTGGCTTAGGGCTAAATGGACTTTAGATTTTGATAGGTGCTTATCTACCCTTCCATAGAGCCCTATCTTGCCAGTAAGCTTAGATCTATTTTGAGGACATTAAAGCAATCAATCCGCCACCTTAAGTGTTTATGACAAATTACTAATGATTTCAAGACTGCTGACTCAGGCTAAATATACCAATACCAAGTTCTGTTTTTGAACCATCATTATGCCATATTACCCCTTACGTATATACGAAAAAGGATCTTTAACTTTAAGATCTTAATCACAATTTGTTCTACCTCAAGTCGGATGTCGTGTTGATTATTTCAAGAAGACTCGAGAGAATTTCCAATAGTTAGTTCGTCTACTGGGGAAATTCTCACTGATCGAGTTCAATTAGAGTAGCTAGTGCTGTTGTCAAATTTATCCAAACAAGCTTTG
Source organism: Volucella bombylans (assembly GCA_949129095.1). Lineage (NCBI taxonomy): Eukaryota > Metazoa > Arthropoda > Insecta > Diptera > Syrphidae > Volucella > Volucella bombylans. The sequence goes on from OX422143.1 coordinate 159,405,939, forward strand.
CTCATTCTTTTTTACCTCGACCATTACCCTCGTAACCCTACCGGAACACGTTTTTTTATGGTCTCTTCAATTTTGGTGCATTCCCTTGGCACTTTGAAGATTATAAGCAAGACGGACGCTCAGTAACACATAATACACATGTTACGTAGGCAGATGTTCTGCCTGTAAAAATATGTGTGTTGTCTCCTGTATCGGGTAGTTCCTTAGATCATAGTAATGAGAAGGCACATCCTCTCCACCCAAAAGCCCCCTACCCGATCGGTTTTTTGTTTTTATGTTCGATGTTTCCTTGGAGAAGCATGTCAACGGGAAGAATTAGTGGATCCCTAAACTCAGTCTTCTTGTTTTTATGCTTATCGCTCGGCGAAACGGGTAGAAAGAGTCTGTTACCCTCTATGTAAGTAACACCAATACTCTAAGACCAGAGCGGTCTAGGGACTGGAAAATTCAAAGCAGGGACATTTTTTCTAGATATTGATATAGTGAGAGGGTCAGGTTTGAATGTGTGTGAAGTAACGGAGGTCCAAAGCACGGTGGCACAATTCAGCGAAATTTGCAAAGGGTTACTCACAAATACCAAATCAGTTGGGCTGGTTTTAAATTTTTAGATTTTTCTACAAAAAAAAATAAAATTAAATAAAAAATAAAATAAAGAGGGAACGATAGAGGGAAATGAAGAGGCTAAAGGAAAGAATAAGGAACGGCTAATGGAATTTGGGCGGCAGAAAGCAGACAAAATGAGTAAATTTTTACGATAGAGATGGAGGTTTTACCACCAAAAAGAAACAAGTATAAGATGAGTAAATTGCCGTGGGACAAGGTCACATGGATCCTGTGCTTACGAGACATACTTATTTTTGAAAACGTCATTCACGTCAAATAACAATTGTGTCCGATTTCCATCAAAACAATTGACACCTTAACGATAATGACCCTCACACTGAATAGGCAATTTCTTCCTACAAACATTACGTTGAATAAACTTTCAAAACATTTAATTGATTGTTCCAACTTCAAGCTTAATTTGTGTGCACTTGTCCTGCACATTAATGACCCGCTCTTTTGTATTTCATGAATAAATCAATGATATTTCATTATAATTGTGCCTTGCCAGTGCATACTCGTACACTTGAAATCATAAATATAAATGTAGTAAATGTAAAAGGCAAAGAAAATAACTTTCAAATTGCAAAACGAATAAGTTAAGTCACGTTCTTCAAAATGAATAGACTTACAAATATACGAGTATATGGTGCGTCACTCACGTACGAATATTATGACCTAAAGGAAAAATCTAAATAAGAGTTGCTCTTAAGATGGCACTTGAATGCAATTACATATTACAAAATACGAGTATCTACTAACTCAAGAAAGATGCACTGGCCCCCTCAAGAACATAACAATTGAAAAAAAAAATCAAAAAATAGGTCGACTATGAGTACCATTTGGACTACGATATTGATAAGTATTGATTGAGGATTGAAGTCCAAACCGAAATGTGATCGTAAGTATATGTACAAATCATTTATTCAGATTTGTCTGTAGTTTAACCGAGAGAAACAGATTACTCGTAGCCAAACTCGTATCTGGTCCAATGAAATGATATTAGGGTAATTATGTCGTTGAACCCTCACAGCTCCGATGTCCTTGAAATTGTATAAGGTGGTAGCTGGACCACACCAAATATAACGTTATTTTTTGATGTTTGTTTAATACTCGAATTTGATAGTCTTGTAATGTTCTTTGTTGATGGAGAGGGGTGGTGTGTGTGTTCCAAGTTTTTCCACTCCTCCTAGCTACTTATTCTAATTTTCAAGGCAAAAAATATACATATGTGAAATTATGATTGCCGAGGCCAACATGGACACGTATTCTTGTTTAGGATGACGAATACTGTACATACTAAAATTTCATGACATTATCGACACAAATACGGACATTAGTTTGAGACAAAAAAAAAAGTTTTAATAAAATAAAAAAATACCAACCAGGTCACAGCCCTACAAAGACAGAACACAACAAGACGATGTCGTTTGTTGATAAGCTCTCAAACTTTTCAAGATCAAAACAGTCAATAGAGCTTAGAACCCAGAAAACGTTCAATGAACCATTGTGTATGGCCCGAGCTACGAAATACTGTTCAATATGTTTTTTTTTTTTGTGTGAGTAAGTATCTCACAAATAAAAACACGTATCTAATAAAAATGTCCCTCTCTTTTGTTTTATTTAATGAAACCATGCGAGCCTGCGAAGTGGGATTCAAATTTAACACTGAAAAAAGCAACAGACTCTCTCTAGAAATCATCAAACGAGAGTAAAACAATAAAAAAAAGCTCTTCTCGGTGGTGTATTGAATTATAGGGTGCTCCACGTGCTTATCTTCTATATCACTGAGTCAAAATTGAATTTCAATGAACCTGATGCAATTTGTTGACCGGATTGCGATTGTTCGAAGAGATACTCGTATGAGTACACCCGAAAGATAAGGTACCTTACAACGGTGTTACAATGATTTCAAATTTAAATACATAATACAAATAAGTGCGCGATGGTGAATGAGTCCAAAAACAAACATTTTCGGACACGTGGCCAGGGAATATACATAGTTGACAGTGCCATTGGCCAACATCATACAATATATGTAACTTTGGGCAAAAGTAGGCTGAGAAAAAGTAATATTAAAAAAAAGCAATAAACAAATAATTTTGGACTTTGAAGCTGGTAGCGCATGGCGTTGATGGTATTTGAGGTATTGCGTCGCAAAAATTTCTGTTTCTGTTTTGATGATCTAGGAAAGTTCACACACATGGCCATTTCAGTGGTGGTATCAGAAAATAATCAAAATTAGCATACTTGCTGCGGTTTTTTTTTTGAATTTTGTTAAAAACCATTTAAGTTCAATGTACTTGGGCATGTGTTTCCGTTTTTTTTTTTAATAAAAACAATTGTGACTTGTTTTCTTTTTTAATTAGCGAGAATGAAATTGAAATTATGTGGGAGCCGGCACATGTTAGTAATTTTGGACTCGGGTGAGTCAGGCCTATGCAGGTCTATATTGGATGTGACCCATTAAAATAGTCACAATTTTAAATGCCTGATTAAGTGGTGGCATGTTTTTTTTTTAAACACCCCGACTGTTCCAAATATTGCATAGTAATCTGTAAATACAGACCTATGCTTTGCAGTAGCTACTGCAACCCCTGAACGAAGAAATCTGCTAGTAAATTCAGGATATCTCTGAAATGACCAGTTAATTGAAAGGTGTTAGTATGATATAACATATATGTATACGAGTATGTATGATGTGAGATAGATCTGCGAGCAAAGGAAACGGGGCGAGTATACGCATTACATAAAAAAGGAAGAACTACAGAAGTGATGAATCGAGGACATGGACAGTTGCAACTAAAGTCTTAAGGGCAGGAAGTACATGCCAAAGACACAGAACACGAAGAAAATGGGAAGAACAGAGCCGCATCTTTCAGAAGACCTGATGCTCTTCACTAAGAAGCTTATGGGTCTTTTCAGCGTGGTCTTAGTATGGTAAATCTATTGATGTTGTAGCCTAGTAGATACGTTCGTCGGTTACTATGAAAGTCTGAGTTCAAGGTTCATACCAAGAGTAGAAAAAGTATTATGGCATATCTCCGGAAGTGATATATTCTGCCTATGAAAACTTATCCAATCTTGCACCGTTCGGAGTCGCCAAAAAATCGTAGGGCTCATTGTGAATAAAATGACAAATGATTAGATGATTACACCGGACTGTAGCATCAGCAATTTGTTAATTTTAAATTTTTAGACATGCGTCTTGCGGGAGATTTTGGACAAATCTTACAAACCCATACTCATAGTCATCATCCAGCAAATGAAGGGCACTGCAAGATGTTTCAAACGTGGAATATTCAACCCCATCAAATGTTTTCAGAATGTGGCACCACGGTTTTTTTTCGGTATTTTTTTGGTGGACGAAGTATATCCTTTCCAAAGCATTATCATTGAAATTACCTGGAAACCCATCTAGTGTGTGACCAAATCGGTGTCAGTTAAACCCATGTTTTTACAGAATTACGCGACCGTCCTTGTAAAGATATAAAGATATATGTACACTCGTTCTTCCTAGTTAAAATTTCTTTGATGAAATGTTTTGGAAATCTCTTTGAAGAACAATTCTCTTTCATGTACAATCTGATATTTCTATTTGACACCAGAGAGCACTAAATATTTCCTCTGTTGTCTATTGAACGAGTATGATACGAATACTTGGCCCGGAGTAAGGTGAAATATATTCCAAGACACTTGATTTATTGACATCGTAATAAATATATCTGCTTCGCCATATTTTCGAACACATCAAAAGGTATTATATAATAAGTCCGCTCGTGCAAATGCGGATAGGAGAATCACCATTCTGCTCAATGGATCGAGGTTAACAGGACTTTTGGTCGGAAGCAATTGCAAACTTATACACGCAGTGAAACATGTTTTGCACATATAGTAAGGCATATTTTGTTTTCTTAAATTGACCTGGTCATAGTAGTCAATGCATATCACTCGGTAACAAACCTTCAAAGTGGACTGGATGCTGCACTTAAAGGGTGGATATAATTTCAACATCCGATTGAAGTAACTTGATCCCATGACTATACGTGCATGTTGGATTTATAGGCCGAATTCATTATGGTCATTGCTAGATCTACTTTTGATATTTTTCTAGCCACAACCGATTTTCAAGTTCGTAAACTGTCAACTCAGAACGCAGCCAGTTCTCCTTTGACTGTACGAGTAGCTACACTGCCGTTTTCGCAATACATTACCTTTTGCATCTTCTACATACACATAGCTTTAAAATTTCTGATTTGTCTTCTTATGAAAACAACGTTGGTTGATTCAAAAGCTGTGAAAGATTATGGTGAAAACGGTCAACACTCAGACCTATTTCCCTTCCTCGTCTGAGTTCATAGATCAAACAACTTTATGTCGAGTACGAAGACGACACCCTTCTCTTAGCAAATAATATGATTTCCATTCCTTGAGCTGTAAAGGTTGTACAAAGTCGATAAGAAAACGATAAGAAAGTTAGAAAACGGTTTGGGTTCCATACGTTTGGCTTCAGCGTGGCGGGAATGGTCTGCACTTAGGTGACACTCACTTTCTTCTTAAGTTTCCACACTCCGTGCTTCAGCGTTGCGAGACTGATCATTACCTTATAACAGTAAAATAGCATTTCGTAATTTACCACCTTGATAAAAAAGTTAACCACCGTGTGGCGCTCCCATTATTCCGATTTGAGTTCTGTTTTTTTGTTAAGTTGGTAAATCTTTTGTTGACATTCCCTCTAAATCTTAGCATCATAGCTTGACATTGGCAAAAGGTACGTAGCCAATAGTACATCTATCTCTGTGTGTGTTGGGGATTTTTTACAATTTTAGAAATGGATTTAAATTTGCAACAACCAACTTGTATTAAATTTTGCGTAAAAAACGTAATTAATGGTGCGCGAACATTGGAAATGTTGGAAAAGTATTCTTTAAACAAAACGGTCGTTTACCAGTGACACGAGTGATTCAAAAGTGGTCGTGAGTCAATCGAAGATGGCAGACCATCGACATTGAAAACCGACGAAAACATTGATGGAGTAAAGGAAATGTTGGTCAATAACCCCAAATTAACCACCAGAGAGATAGCGGAGGACTTGAACATTGCCTATGGATCCGTCTAAGACATTTTGGTTAATGATTTGGGTTTGGCAGCAAAGTTGGTGCCAAAAGACCTCAATTTCATGCAAAAAAGAGATGATTTGCCAGGCTGAATGCGATCCTACATTCATCAAAAGGATCATTACTGGTGATGAGACGTGGGTTTATGAGTACGACACCCCATCCAGACATCAGGCGTTGGCGAATGGGCGTTCACCAAATGAGGCGAGACCAAAAAAACCACGTCGTTTTCAGTCAAAAAATAGAAGGCAATGCTCACGGTTTTCATGGATTACAACGGTGTAGTGCATCATGAATTTTTGCCAGAAGGCCAGACAATAAACAAAGAGTATTATTTGGACGTTATGAGACGTTTGCGTGAAGCAATTCGCCGAAAGAGACCCTAAATGTGGGCAGAAAATTTTTTAGATTTTGCACCATGATAACGCACCGTCGCACAGTGCCATCATTATTCGTAATTTTTTGACGAAAAATGCAACAAATACCATCCAACAGTCACCGAATTCACCTTTTGGCTTTCTGTGATTGGATCAAGCGCTGGCATAAGTGTGTTGTAGTCGATGGGGTTACTTTGAAGGGGACAATATAGATTTAGATGAATGAACTTGTATTTTTAATTTTCTGAATAAATTCTGAATAAATCTGAATAAAATTTTGATCAAGGTATTAGTGGTATTAGAATTTAAACGTGATTTATGTTGGACGCTTATTTCCAGGGAACGAGAGAACGCGAGCGGACCAAGTACCGGAGAAACTCAATTGAGCTTTACGTGAAGACTGTATTTCAAAGAATTGAGACCCTAAGTGCTCCTCATGCACATATTGGCTTTCAGCTAAGGTTGGAGATTTTAGTTCGTAGCATAATTTATACGTGATGCATCACTATAAAATGCACACCATAATTAAAGTTGGGCTCTAAACAATAAAACTGTAATTTTTTCTTAGCTCGTCTATAATTTCATTATATGTATAATTTAAGTCGATCACCAGACAACTTTAACAATTAATTTTGATGGAACATATTGACAATCAATTTCAACTTTTAACAGTGACTGTTGTTGGTCTTACCTTGAAATTGTTATGTCGTCATTTTCATTAAATAAATCAAATGAGATCATCGTAATTAAATTGAGAAAATAATCAAGAAATCAAGAAATGCATCTTTGATTTATCAAACAGAGAGGTGTGTACCTATGATTTTTCACACGCTATTGAAAACCACTAGCCACACAGCATAGACGTATATCTTGCCTCAAGACAACATTTTCGCTCTTACGCGAAAATGACCGATTGCCAAAAGAACGTGCGCTGTTTAGAGTATTTAAATACTCGTATCTAAATTTAAAATTGTTTCTAGAAATTTAAGTAAACACTTGTAAGAAGAGCGAAAGCGCCATGGTAAATGTAATTAAAAAAATATAAAAGCACCATATACAATATACATACACACTCGTATGTAAATTCCTTAGCAAAATGCGATAAAAATTACATTCACAATCATAAACCTTGACTATATCCATATTTGTATTTTATGTTATGATTAAGTTGAGGGAGGTCTACATATGCATCTGTTTAAAGGACGTCTACATTGTCGGGTTATTGTTCTGGTATTCTCTGAACCCCATTCACGGAAGACTTGAAAGATCGCTTTGGCTTTGGCTTTCTTATTTATTTTTATTTCGTACACGCTTCTTTGTTCGATTTTTGTTATTTTTGTCTTAAAATAAACATTTTACAAAAGGAACAGAAGATTATATTAACGTTTATACACTTATCTACGTGAGAGCTAGAAGAAAAAATTATAGTAATACCAAAGTTTTAAGAAAAAAGCTTTTGTTTAAATGTATTTATTTATTATTATTGTAAATATATTTCTGATCGCACGATCTTGAGGTGTTATTTGTTTTAATAACACTAAGTGCACATTGAATGTCCGTTGTTATTAAAGTTTGTTTAAATTGTATAAAACTGTACTCAAATATGGCAATGAATGTGAAATTTATTGTTTAAATGATCTTGAAGATCTTAGACATGCACATATATACGTAGGTAGTTGTGACTAAATGAGATACGTAACTCGAAGGTATGGGCTTAGGTTTACGGATACTCCACTCACTTTAACTCCACATATTTTAAGTGATCATTGAAAGTGATCCAAAACACCTCAATTTGATTAAATTCAAGTAGTTCTTACGATCGGTGTTAAAGTTTTTTTTTTTTTTTTTAATAAGTGACTTAATATTAAAATATTAATACTGGTTTCGATCATTAAAATAAGCTTAGGCGATTCCACTTGTTAATTTTAAAACTATCGACGTGATAGAGGTGAAAATTGAAATTAACCTTTATAAAAACAGAAAATAAAAAAGGAAGAGAGTAACAAAAGTTAATATACACCATTTATAATATTTACCATTTTTATTGTATGATGTGATAAGTTGCATGTTTGATGTTCTTAGATTTTTTTGTCATATAAATTGGCTAATCATAAAATAGGAAAATTTGAAATAAACCGCTTTTATAGAATTCAAAGAGATGCTCGTGAAGTTCACAGAATAAGTGGACTGCATGCAAAATTCTTAATGTGGGATAGTTGGGGGGGTCTACTCAATTATTAAGGACTTTCGTATAAATTTATCAAGTTGTTGACCTATGAACTAGTATGAATGGAAGCTATACCAAAAATCATTTAAGCAAATTCAAACACCGGCATACCTACTTAGCATAAGAATGTAGGTTAATCATCGCCCTGAAGAACATCAACCGAGTTGTATCAAAGTTATACACGTCTCTTTATATGTATAGAATTAGAGGGATTTGGCATGGAGCCATCAGCCAACTTTCTCATTAATGACTGCTTCATATAAGCAACGACCTCGAAGTGGGGCAGTTCGTTTACGCATCGTAGTGGTACTATTCTACCTGAAGTATTTCCTTGTTTACATATTGTTCATATTGACTACGAAACAGAAGTCTAAAGACTTTTTCTATAGTTACAAGATCGGGATTCATCATTAAAATAACCTGCATCGAGATGACAATATCCACGTGATAAGGATTTTAATATCGATTAAGAATTGAGAAACTGATGACTGCCAACAACATGAGGTCTGCCCGTACTGCAATAACAAATTGTAGGATAAAGTGCTGGTTATGCCTGTCCGTGATGCTCCCTGGTAATTAAAGAGTATTCGTCTTGTAACAATTTTATTGTTTGCATTTAATATTTGTATATTTGTATATAATCATAACTACGTTTTACAAAATTCATTATAATAGTGAATAACAGTCACAATATTACTCCCCAAATCATGACAAGTTGCTTATTTAGGGAACACGATGATGAGTGAATTTCCGGTATTAAGCAGAATGAACCATTTGGTAAGACGTACGTTAGATACGGCAGTCGATCCTACAACTTGAGAATAAATTTGTCCGGTGCAGTTTAGATATTTTGGAACTATTTTGATACAAGCGAGTTTAATGTTCTGAAAATATTATCTTACTTAACTTAGAAAAGCCGTTTATCGAATGTTCTTGAGCTTGGAGTAGGAGTACTTTGGCACCACTAGCTAGCTCCCACCTTCAAACAGAAGAAGAAGCAATCTACAGCTCCATGAGTTACGTTCGCAACATCGGAACAACCTGTCGAAAACAAAAACATGTTTGTTTTGCATTAACACGCATCATTGATGCAGAAGCTGCTTGAACGAGTCATAGCGGGTGTTGCATGTAATATGCGCGCGTTGCTTTTTCATCCTTTCTTTTGGTTGGTTATTTGTTTGTGCACGAATTTCATGCATATCATAGGATGGGAATTAGTTTTTTTCGCCACCTGCGATTGATATTCATTGTGACTGAAGTTGAAGTTGTGCGGCTGTTAACAGGCTATTCTTATCATCTATTCTTTAAGCCTTATTTGTTTACTACACCTATTTGCCTTTTTTTCTTTTTTGTTCGCTGTTATGATGACGCTAAGTTAGAATGTAAGCTTGGTTAGTTGCTCAGTCATTGAGAAGAAATAAAAGAGTTAAGTCATAAAAAAAATATTCGTTTTATTTAACATTACTCATGTCGCTGGACAAAATGGTTAGCAATCATGTTTCAAAATCGTGGAAAAGTTATTTTAAATAGTTATGATATCCGAACTGGCGTTCGGCAATATTGTATACTACTCGTATTACCACTATTCTTTTGATGGTGTTTTGTAGAGTGTTCTGTTAAAAAGAAGCAAATTAATCTAATGGAGTCTTACAACACTATCCTGACAATGTTGATCTGTTATTGCATAAAAATAATGGACTTACACCAAATGACCGATGGTTATGTGGCAAAGGGAAACTCACTAAAACAAAAATCGTTGGTTCTTCTTTTAACTCTGCAACAACCCATGACATCAGAACGAGAAAGTAGAAAACCTATCTTGTAAATATGTTCTATGTGTTGTCAAAAATACGACGAAGCAGAACAATCAGCTTAAATTACGAGATGCGCCTGTTCCCTTCAGACGTGGACAGGGTGCTGTTATATTGTATGTTAAGCTTTTGTTAATCTGAGAAACATCCTGCCAGTGTTTGGACCAAGAGTTTAAAGTCAATATTACATAAAAGTGGCAGTGGAGTGGTCACATCCTATGCAAGGAAGAAAATTTTACTGGCTGACAAGGGCTAATATACGGATGCCCTCGAGTTACGTGTCAGAATGGTCGAAAAGAAGTTTCGGCAACTTGAAAATAGCTGATGGTCTAAAACCAATATCGCGGCACAAGATATTTTATAAGTAGGTAAACTCCTATACTATCCACTGCCGACATCTGATCTTCCAAGCTCTCTCATTTGTTAGACGAATTGGGGAAAGATTCGTATCCCGGCTATCCCAGGTAATAGTCAACGGAGTTCAGGGGGTTGAGAATGGAAATACACAAATTTTTAAGATTGTGCAGAACTCAGTTCGGTATGTTATAAATTTAAAACTAACTTTTTCTTATGACAATAAAATGAGGACACAGATTCTACATTCCTGTCTAGCTCCATCTCTTTCATGGTACATTTAAAAAATCTGGGGCCTAGAAATTATCTGAAATGCCAAATTACATAACGTAAGCAAATGGTGCAAATAGTCAATATAGCTAAGTTCTTAAAATAGAGCTGGATTTGACACAAACGAGTCAAACAAATCTTAAAGGTTTGTTATTGTGCACTACACTATAACTCTCAAGGAAACAAGAGCGGTAAGTCTTAAGTTGTGTAAGGATTACACATTTAGGAAAGAATGATATCTATGGTAATAAGACAGAGTAGTTTAAGTCGACATAAGCGGTTTTTCAGATTTTCAATTTGGATTACTCTACAGTTTGAGAACATTTATTCTATCTCACCCCCATTTTAAAACAGTGTTCCGTTGAAGAAATATCGGAAGTTTCCTAAACACTTATGTTTTAACAAATATGCGGTGCTTTTAACAAAGCAGCTACATTATTTCAAATTTTTAGTTTTAACAGAAAAACTTACGCTTTAAGTAGGCTGAATTTCTAATTTGTTTGGTTCATTTTTTTTTTTTTTTGTTTTAAAAATCTTATGGTCGCTTCAGAAGTTGTTCTGTCAAAATTAAGACAAGTTTATTTACAGAATTTTAGTATGACAGAAAAACTTAAATGAACATAAGCTATTCTGTTGCAACCCAGTATTTAAATACCCGTTACTTATGTCAACATAAGTTAGTTTTGTTGGATGCATACCAGCTTGCTCTATTCAATTAAGAGGAAAGGTTGTGTTCTTCAGTCTAAGGAAAAAGAGTTTCTTATTCTTTTATTGATCTTTCAAAAAGTGTGCTTAAGTTTTTTACATTAGGTTACTTACCTAGTCTTAAAAATGGAACGTGCCAGAAAAATTCTGTCTATGGCAGTAAAAAAAGCAATTCGATAGAAATTTGGAACGGTCTACATCTACAGGCAATGAAAACAATGTAGATAACTTAGCTGGTAAGTTCATATTATAAGATTTTAAATAAAATAGGAAATGGAACCATACATTTCTTAGGCACAAATAATAAAGTGCAAGACATATCGGTTAATAAAGATTTCCAGAAAGTAAAAGAAAACAGAGGCAATGCTGGCGAAACCCAAAATACTAGTTTAGATATGGAGGCAGAAGGAGAAAATTCAAGAGATACTGTCCCATCTGATCCTTTGGAAATTTTCTTCGATACAAGAAATCCTGGGACCCAAATAGAACAAAATCTTTTATTTGGAGATTGCGGTTCATTATGTTCTGAAAACGACGAAGAAAATACAAAAAAAAAAACAGCCAAACAAACAAAGATGATGCAAAAAGAAAACAGATACTCCGGCAAAAGCTATATATGAGTATGTATCTTTAACTGGAAAAGTTGTAAGAGAACGAACCGTGGGAAGATTGGATGATTGTCGCAACAAATGTAGAGAAAAATCAACAAATCAACAGCTTATTTTTAAAACGTACTGGCAACCTGGCTCTTATGAGTTGTGACAAGCTTTTGTTGCCGGCTTGATTTTGGTTGGCTATACCAAATTTGTAAGAAAAGAAAATCCGAGAAAAAGGAAATACACCAAGAAATATTTCTTGGAGATATATGGAGAAAGCGTTTCTGTTTGTCAGATATGTTTTAGATACACGCTTTGTGAATCGGAACAATGCATATAAGATATCATGGGAAAGTTCAAAAGCATTCAAGTTTCTTAAGATTTTCAAACCGTTTCACTCGTAGTTACGCAGAAAAACTAAGACGGATGGTGAATATCTTTTGACGAAGAAGTTGAAAATTTTCTCGGCTCTCACTGTTCTGATCTCACTAATTCTGATTCAATTACATTTACATCATTACAATTGAACTTAAGTAGTCAACAAGCTATTTGACATTATACAGGCTGACACACATTGCTATAAAGAAGCTTCTGTAAATCAGTAAGCTGGTAAACTTCGAAAAAAAAATCTCGTCTTCTTTCTATTGCTGCACGTTCTAGAAAGAGTTGTGACTATACTAACCACGTCGTGTCTCAAATGAAAATACTGAGTATATTGCGTAGGTTTCTTTTGAACAATCTTATCTTGTGCAAACAAAAAGGGTTTTCCTAGATCTAGATCACAGACCTATTTATCTAGGGGCCAGGTATCATGAGATTAGGGGTAAATCTAAAACAAAAAAGGATATCAAAGTGTTTGCAGGAAGAAGGGGCCCCCAGATAACTATTATTTTACATTAATAATAACAAAGATCAAGTTTTAAGGATTTTTGTTGTATTTTTCGAATTAGATGTAAAAAAAAAAATAAAAAAATTACTCGTACGATCAATTCAAGCACTTCGCAAATTATTGTATAAAAAATCTCCATCGTAGTTTTCGCTCATAAGCCACGATCAATAACAACAAAGTATCTAATCATCTCATGTTTCCACTTCATTAATAAGCACACTACCATTTTCATTTCCAATGTAAACAAATACCAAAATACATACTCGTATACATAAATAAAACTGCAACGAAGCGATTGCTATAATAAGCGAAAAAGTATCTGAATACAAGCAACTATCAGAAAGTTAAGCCGTTGACCATATTATATACATATGTATGTGAATGTTAGCTATCTTGCATGCTTCTGTGATATGTAGGCGAATCATTGTTTTGACTTTCATCACATTTTATTATAATAATATTCCTTTGCTTATCGAAGCTAATGATGATGATTCTTTTATTGAAAACAAAAACAAACAACAAGACAAAAAAGTAGCACAATCATATTTTATAGTTTTGTATAATTTGCGCAGTTCATTCTTTCTACTACGACTTTAAGGTCTGCAGTAGGTTTCTTTTTTGCTATTCAAGATTTGAAACTTAGCCGAAATGGGTACGACCGATGGGTCACACCAAGAACTCTCTGATAAAGAGAACTTGTGGTATTTTTCAATGGATTTTGATATGACATATCCTATCAGAATTTAGGACAGGTTAATTCGAAAATGGTCAAAAAACAGGTAAAGCCCGACCGGTTAAGCTTTAAAGGTTTTGGTAAAGCAAAGGAAAAATAAGTGTGTCAGGTGGGTATATCTCACTCTTCCGACGAGCAGGAAAGTGTTGACTGTATTAACGAAATCGTAGTTAGTACTGCATTGACCGTTCTAAATTTGTGCAATACCTTGAATAACTCATATAATTTTGGATAAATTTTTTTTTAAAGTTTCGTCAAATCTGTGCTACGTTAATAGAGTTCGACTAGTAATACAAAAAAGAGCCCTCTATTTTTAAGAAAAGAAATAATTGTACATATTTTGTGCATGTTTTTTTTTGTAATAACTGAAAAATTCATCGGCGGATTTTGGTCAAAATCGAATGGCTGCAATTTGGCACGAAAACGCATGATCTGACAAAAATTCACATCGATAGCATTATTTGGTCGCGAGTTGACGAAACAAAATTGACATATACGAACACACAAACATACACTTTGTTAAAAACTGTCTGCAAACTCTATAGACATCTTAAAACGTAAAGATATCATCAAATTTCCATATCCGATTTTCGAGATGAATTGTGTCTGAACAGAAAAATGCAAATCAATTCAATGAGATCTTTGAATTGAATTGAATTGAACTATCTTATGTACTCGAAAGTCATATGAATTTTATCAACAGTTTCTTGCTACAAAACTATGTAATGAGTTGCTTTCAGACAAACTGTGAGTTATTTTTTTTATGAAGATGACAATATTTCTCATATTGAAAAGTCGGCATATTAAAGAGCTGAGGACTGATATCGGTATTATAGAAAAAATATGTAAATAGTATTTTCCTCTCCTCCATCTGTCAATCGTCTACAATTTTTGATTACTCGTATAAGAAACTTTGTATAAAAATCTTGGTCTTTATCGATGAGGATGCCTTTTAACTTGACAGATTTGGTAATAAGCAAAATTCTCATATATGGAGTGTGACTAATCGATAAGACACCTTACAGAATCCACGTTAATCACATCACCTCTATAAGAAAACTAAATGTGGACATATAAAGGCAAAAGAAGATCGTTCATCCAAGGTAAACTACTACCTCCAGCGTAATAGTTCATGTGTGACATTGCCATCAGAGATACACTATGAAAAGATGTGTATGCCGAGTTTTGAGATACCTATAAAGTTTGTCCGTCTATAAGGAGTGACGAAAGGGAATTACACCTGAGAGAGTGGTCTTTTTTGACCACCTCATGATCAATTTGTTAGTATAAATTGGATGATCATTTAGATAGATAGGATGTCTGAAAATCAGACATCAAAAAGTCATATAGATGTGACTCTTCGTCATTGCGCACCCAAGTCCCTTTAATATGTATAAATCAAAGTTCGCAACCTCTATTTCATTAAATTAAAATTATGTATAATTATAACTAAATAAAAAAAATTAATTATTTGCATCTTAAAAATTACCGCTTCGTCATAATCGTTTGATTATTTGAAATCCAAATTCGTCACCATGTCTACGAAAAATTGAATAAAAACTGTATATTCTATTTTTGTCTACTGAATCGAGCCATTTGTTCCTTAATCCACCATCCGTGATAGGCAACGCTAGCATAGCCATCCGGCTTTTTAGTTCCACACCCACCTCTGGTAAAATCAGCAATACCAACTAATTTTCCATTCAAAATGGCTGGACCACCGCCATCTGTATCGCATATACCATTGCCAATTTCATGGGCAAGACACAACAACAAATCAAAGTACAATCCGAGTTCGTTGAAGTACTTTTTCTTGCTAATAGCTTGTAAGGTATTGTAATGCAATAAATCGGAAATTAAACCATCCGCCGATAGACTACCCCAACCTGTGACGATCACATCGCTTCCCGATGGAACTACTTCCTCATCTAATTCAATTGGTTGAATATACTCCGAAAACACTAGTTTCTCCTATAGCTGAACAACCGCAATATCGTTCAAGACAGCTCCCTGTGTATAGATTCGAAGGACTTCCATGTTCGAGACATTAACCAAAACCCCACCGGAAACTACATCAATTGATCCAGCCTGAATTTGGAAGTATTCAAACGGCCAACTACGAGTAAGTTTAATGAATTGTTATCAACATCTAAGGAAATGAATTGCTTTATATACTTATTACTTACTGAAATTCAGACCATTCGACGACACAGTGAGCCGCTGTGACAATTACTCGCTTAGCAACGATGGATCCACCACAGACGTGTGTGCCATTTAAGCGTACTGAGACTTGGAACGGAAACTGACCTTCGGCAGCAAGTTTTCCACCAAAGACAGCACTTACTGTTAAGATTTAGCTAACAGCCAGAAATAAGATGCCGACAAGGATCACTGGATTCGTCAGTGACATCGTTTCGTGAAAGTGTACTAATTTGGGCAAATTCAAGTCGGTGGTACTCGTATTTATACTTGTAGCCGGCTTATCAGAATGAAACTGATCTAGTGTCCCACTAGTCTTTCATTGAAATTTGTATCTACATACATCTGAATTTATCAGAGATTGTAGGGGTTTTTCTATAGCGATAGCTGTTCAAATTAACAAGGGTAAGTCTGCAGGTTTTTAAGGAAACTAGCAAAATTAATCTCTGAACGATAAAATGGGATTTTACATTTGTACTCGTATACCCACGTGGAGGTCGAATTTATCAATTTTCAATTGCATTTCTGTGACTGTTAATTAGACATGAAACATGAAACATTAGACGGTGAAACATCCATTACCATCCATTACTAAGGAATAGAAAATATATTGTAATGTCTCTTTTAATGAAACTAAAACGTCAGAGGAAACTGCATTCCAAAGACTTGTAAGAGTGAATTGCCCTTTAGGTCAAAAAATTTGCCATATAAATACATATGTATATGCCAGATCGTACGGTTGTATTTATAATCGATTATCGGAAATCTCTTAGTTACTAAGTAACCCTGTACTGAACTGTATTGAAACCCGCAGTTGTAGTTGATGATTTGGGGAAAAATACAAATTAATTAAATTAAACACATCACGGTCTTGCACCGTGGTTTGCGTGGTGACCTTAAAATTGTTATTTACATGGCTATCCGAAGACTTCTGTAGTGGAGAATTCCGAACAGGGAGTAGTATTATTTGTCCATATTTGTAGATCCATTCATACTCATTGGATTAAACAAATTTATGATATCAAACAGAATAGGGCAACTACTTAGACAATCCTGTTTGCATGCTAGGTTTGCATGTGAGGGCTTCGTCAAATTTTGCTCATCTGTAGCAAATTTATCTGTGTGTGTAACCATAGTCGAGTTCCTCTTAAGAGAAATAAATGACAATGTATTTTCATGTGCCTCTATGGCGATTTGCGCTCTAAATATCACTAACAATCAAGATAGCCTCTTGAAGGGTGTCGCGAAAAGGAGAAAATAATAATAAAACGGTTGATCTAGTAGCGCCATGCGAAAGAGAAATATCTTGCGATGACATAACAACCAACAAACAAGGACAATCAATTTCAGATCTTCATGTAAAATATTAGGATATTAAAGGGGTTCTGTGCAAGCGAACTATTATACACTGAAAGCTCCCGCAATTGAAAGGGATAACGTTGCCAAGAATTGGTCTGAAGAGCTGATCGATATGATATTTTAGCAATATCCTAAATAGTATATTAAGACTAAGTTTGTTAAAGATGGTTTGAATGCTAGGAAAGAGATCACCTTCGGTGTTGAATATCTAACTGTCAATCAGACAAACCACATTACGATCGACTCAAGGCATGCTTCTACTATTTTACATATCTGAATCTCTTAAGCTGCAAAGACCACATAGCGGATTACTATCTTATTGTAGTAAGGGTGTGAATGCAGATATCTTAGACACCGCAACAATGAAACTTTAAACTTTTCCAAATTTTATTCCCTTAACCTCTACGGAAGCTCCATGACAAAGAACAAAAAAGAATGATGTTCGTAAGTTTTACAGAAGGAAATAAGAAAATACTGGTATTTGTATAACTGGTCTGAACATAAACCGGAGGGTAAAAGAGGCGAGCTTTATAAAGCGATGTCTTACTTCGGCATTCCAACAAAACACGTTCGTCTGCTAAAAATGATAACGAAGAATGCACACTGCTTCTTTAAAATTGGCAATAGCCGCATATACCCATTTTCTTGTAAAAAAAGGGTTAATATAAGACGTTGACATGTAGAAATTTTCATCTTATTCAAAAAAAAAAACAACACAAAAACGCCTTAAGTGTTCCGATCGGCATTGGTGATCTACGAAACTAAATTGGATGAGGAATACCGTGAGAAAATGAACCAATTCTGGCTTTGCGGAAGGCTTTATATACCATGTGTTTCATATACATATGTATGTATATATTTTGTAGAATCCGGTATGTCTCCATTGTACTCGTACAACATAAATTTATTGATTTTAAATTGTTACTTGCCTATTATTTTTAAGTCACAAAAACTCTCTCTACCGGTTTTGACTTCAATGCAACAACTGACATTACCATGCTCGATGATCAAATGTCTCAAATCATTTAAAAATAAAATAAAATAAAATGGTTGCTGACAAAATAAGAAAAACGGCTCGAAGGACCAAATTTGAAATTAAGTTCAACCACTTCACCCACATTCAAGATGAGGTCAGTCATGAAAAAAACACTCAAAATGATTCACAATCTCACCCACCATTATCTATTTGACAACCCACCATCTGTATGTCTGTACAACACCCTTAACGGCCTAGAAAGTGTAATGTACCTATTTTCATCCAGATGAACTCTTAACTCGGCCGAATAAATTTCAACATATTCTTAACATCAACTCTTCAAGTGCGACGTACGTTCAATGACTGATATCAAGAGTAAAATATTTCATAACCTCCAGCCATGTATAGCGTATTGAACCCTCTTAAAAATAAAAGAAAGAAAGTATGCACTTGTTAAAGCCTGCATCATGATAACAATGACTATCCAGTCATGTGGCGGCGCATATTTTGCACTAACACTCTTATCGTCTTTGTGTTCTCTTTTTCGTATTTAAGTCTTTAGTTTCCCCCAAAAACAAATTTAAAAAAAAAAACAGAAAATAAATGGGTAGACAAGCTAAGATACACAAAAAAAACAACAAAACAAACAAACAAAACAAAGAAAATAAAAATAAAAGGAAAGAAAAGAGAGCAAACAAAAAAGCTTCAATAAACGTCGACGCGTTCAAGTTCATTGTCGTTCCTTGAACTCTATGAGGAGCGCATTCAGACAAGACACATTGTTTAGCATGTTAAGTGTACTCGTATCTATGTTTGCATATGGCTGTACCTATATATTGACTGTAATTATGTCTGTATTTGTGTTTAATGGTACCGGTCAGTGCCCAGCATCGAAATTCCTCTCTCAATATTAATGTACGAGTAGATAGATTTGATTAGACATTAGACATTAGATTTTAATTTTAATTTAAGATTCTACTTACTTTGTTCAGTGTCCACCTGAATTGGATTGGCTTTGGCAAATCTTCGTTGGAAACGCAACATACGAGTACTTTCGACTTGTTTCGTAATCAATGGTTGCTGCTGTTGCTGCTTTTCCTGTTGTTGGGTTTTCAAAAATTGCCGACCCGATATGAATTGATAAGTGACATTGTTTTGAATTGGAGTTGGCAATAGACCAACTTGGCTAGTATTACTGCGTTGAAAGTATCTAGATCGTTGCTGATGCTGCAAATGATGTTGTAGTTGGCTTTGATAGTGTGGCTTATATAAATTTCTGTAATTCGATGCAGTATTATACTGATTGTAGGAATTACTGTGGGAACCTGTACCCGATCCGGACATTACTGTACTTTGAGTAACATCATAGATAAGGTACATTGATGAGACTGCAGATGGTACTGGTACTGGTACCGGTATCGGTATCGGTACGGTTGTCGAAATATGCCCCATCGGTACAAATATCGGACTGTTGACATTCATTTTTG
This sequence comes from Volucella bombylans, assembly GCA_949129095.1. Taxonomy (NCBI): domain Eukaryota; kingdom Metazoa; phylum Arthropoda; class Insecta; order Diptera; family Syrphidae; genus Volucella; species Volucella bombylans. Next base: position 159,425,642 of record OX422143.1, read on the forward strand.
TCAAAGTTTAGCAGTAATGACACTGATGGCACTGTCTGAGATTTCGCTCGTTTAAAAAATAAACTTTCTGTTGAGTTTCGTTAAGATATGCTCCTGCTTGTATCTATGTATGTATCTTCGGATTGATAGCTCGTTGTAAAAAAAAAAAAAAATACATGTATTTTGCTTAGATAGAAAAAATACAACAACTTTAGGTAAAGTCTATTAGAGTTTTCAAATCGTTTTTCACCAATAGATACACCAGTTGCGTGGTCTGTGTTGAATCGATGAAGTAAGTTATAACAAGTAACTGCTGTTCTCTGGACTTTGTCTCGTAACGGTCTGTTGTTGTAATAACAGTAGTAGTAGTAGTAGTAGTAGTAGAGGTCTGAGTTAATTGGTAATTAATCATAGCACACTTTAAATTATCTCCAATTGCACCGACACTTTTTAAAGAACCGTTTCGTAAGAAATCGACAAGAAAAACAAAATAACGAAAAGAATTTCTCAGCACGAACCGAATTTCTCTCCAAATTTTTTTGAGAACAAAGAACAAGTAGGTCGTCTCGTTGCGAATAAACAAAGTGTGGCCGTTTTTGGTTAGCTATACGAATATATATGTAGTTGTTTTTTTTATTTTTTTTTTCGGTTTGTATGTATCGTTCACTTTACACGCCTCGAATTTGTTTAAGTTATTTGTGCAAGCAGCTTTCCGATCAGCTGATTGGAATTTAAAATACGTCGAAACGATCGGTAAATCTTTCCAACTCGACACGAAAACACTATTTGGCGCTTCTCTAAAGGATTACCAACTCCGTTCTACACGATATACATATGTATGTATATTGGCTGCCTGAATTTTATTAGCTTACGGAGCATCAAAAGAAAGTGTCTAAAAAATCAACGGAATATGCACGCTCAGATACAAATAAAAATCACTGCAGACTGAATTGGTTGTGGTTAGTATTTTTCAGTTTGTTTGGTTTTTTTTTTTTCAGATATTTTCTCATGCCCCGTTGTCTGTTGAGCTTTTCTTTTGAATGCGAAAAGCTTTTTCGATTCACTGTGTGATAGGTATGAGTACGAATACTGTGTTGTTCTGCTCGATGATGACGCTTTGTAGATGTGACGAAAATTCTCGGTTAAAGTTTTGTTTTTTGAAATTTCCCCTTTTCCGTTGATAGGTTGGTTTACACAAGTTTAATTGGAAATCCCCTTGTCGTGGTTGTTTATTTTGAATTTTCTGATTCAACTGTTGTATATCCGCATCTAAATCCGTCAAATGTATCACTTTTGTAATTGGATTGTCTTTTCTTTTTATCACTGATGATATTGTGGATAAAACTATCTCACAGTCCAAAACAAACATCAATTTTCAACGGCAACTTCACTACAATTTCCTGTATCTCTGAATATAAATATATGGAGTGCGAGTCAGTGTATCGGTCAGCGGCGGTGGCGGGGTTGTCGACAAGAGTAACGAATAGATGCAGACGCGTGCGCTGGCTCTGTGCTTTCTTCAGCGATGTTTGTAGTACTACTGCCGGTACTATTGGCTGAGTGATTCGTCGACACTCGTCACTAAAAAAATAAATAAATAAAAATAAAAAATTCATAAAAATGATTGGAAAGCAAAAATTAAAATGTATTTTCCCTTCGGATACTTTTGTGTATTAATTAATGCTGTGTTAATATAATGTAATTTTTGCTATGTATTGGGGCTCGAGACTACGGATATAGTGGGGAATTTCATTAGAATCTCAGTTCGTGAGTAAGCAATAATTCTCCGAAAATGCCAAGAAGACTTGACTTGGCTCTTGGCTCATGCACGGGTTTCCAATATTGTGACGCGTGTTTTGTATTTATGTACGAGTATATGGCGGGAAACCCGTCGTCATTCTATGGTTTCAAGAAATAAGCCGAATGGCGATGTATTAAAGTGAATCGACTTACTGCGAAAAGAGCTATGTATAAATAAGTGCTATTACGCTGGAATTCGTTTTGTAATAGATCTGTTTGTTTTGTAATATGTAACAAAGTATCAATCCATATGTACACGAATATCTATGCATAGAATTTGTGGCTTTTATCCGTTTAAGGATACGATTGTTTAATGTTTCAATAAGGGCTAGATTAAGTCGATTAAATACAGGAGACGTTTTGATACGATCTTTGTATCAATATCGCCTTTTGCTATTGTAGGAACTGTCATTTCTTCAAAAATAAAAAAGCCTACAAAAGGCAATAAGTGATGACTTATGTACAATTTTTATTAATTAATTATTCCCAGAAATAGCACTTACGAGGGGCGTTCAATATATTCTCGGTATCGATATGAAGGAAAATGCGAATTCAATTTAAATTGTTTTTATTTTTCAATATAATCTCCCTTAACATCAATGCATTTGTTACGTCTTGAGATAAGCTTTTTTAAACCCTCAAAAAAAATTAATTTCCTCTTTCTCTGCAAAATACCCATTTATTGCCGACTTGAGTTCTTCATCATCCGAAAATCTTTTTCCACGAAGACATTTTTTCAAATCCGGAAACAGGAAATAATCACTAGGGGCAAGGTCTGGACTATAGGGTGGGTGTTGGATTTCTTCGAAACCACAATCTCACGCAGCAGCCTTGGAAACTCGCGCCGTGTGAACAGGAGCGTTGTCATGAAGAAGCAACACACCCGCTGCGAGTTTACCCCGTCTTTTCTTTTTAATTTCCTCCCGCAAATTATGCAAAGTGGAAGCGTAGGATGTGGCGTTGATGGTTTCACTTTTTTTTTGTACTCAATGAGCAAGATTCCCTTTGAGTCCCAAAAAACTGTGGCCATGAGCTTCCCGGCAGACGGAGTGACTTTGAACTTCTTCGGGGGGTCTGTTCCTTTTTTATGCCACTGCATGGACTCTTGTTTGCTTTCAGGGTCATAGTGGTGGACCCATGTTTCATCCCCAGTAACAATTCGATCCATAACACCGTCCGCGTTCTCACTACACATCTCCAAAAGCTCTCTACAGCATGCGATTCTCACTTTTTTCTGAGGCGCTGTGAGCATTCGTGGCACCCACCTTGCACTGACCTTTGAAAGGTTAAGATGGTCATGAAGAATGGTGTGAATGGTACCAATTGAAAGCTTGGTGATCTCTGCCATCATTTTCACCTTTATTCGGGCATCCTCAAGAACAAGTTTTTCAACTTCTTTGATACTTTCTCCAGTACAAGCAGTAGCCGGGACGCCGAGCGGGGGTCGTCTTCAATGCTCTCTCTGCCTCTCTTGAACTCACTTGACCACTTTTGCACAGTTGATAATGAAGGTGCGGAACCCTGGTAAACAGCCACCATCTCTTCATGAATAGTTTTTTGACTTTTTCCTTGCTTAGTGAGAAATTTAATTACAGCGCGATGCTCAATTTTCACCATCATCGTCTCAGTTGCCATTATGATTCTGTTTAACTAGAGATAAAACGCGAATTAATAATCACATTTATATGAAATTTTACATGAATGCACTAAAATAATAGTATTACTTTATAAATAAGTCAATTTATATATACAACCACAGCTTCACCCCGATACCGAGAATATGTTGAACGCCCCTCGTAAGCTATGTTGATAAACACGAAACAATAACAGAAACCGAAATCAAAATGTATCCTAACAAATCGATAACAACTATTTAGATATACATTTAGATTTAAGAATTATTGGTAATAAGCATTTTCAAACGAATAGCTACATATGTTCGTTAAAAAGGAAGAAGATTTCTCTTCAGATGAACATTAGTATTTAGTTCTACTAGTAAATCCAACTACAACGTCTTGTTGCGGTGCCAGACATATGTAGATAATAGTATCAGATATACTTATGTATATGAATAGTATCCCCCATAAGTGTTAAATAGCGTTTTATATACGAAAACTGCGAGCTATGTATTTACTATCTTAAAATAGATCTTAACCTACTTAAACTACAAACGAATATATGTACATACATATAATTGGTTGGCAAGTTAACATGAATGGACGTACACCAGAAAAAACCTTCTGTATATTTCAAACTTATTTCGAAAATCGATCTTCAATTCGTGAAACGTATAGAAGACAACGTGACCATAATCGACCAACTGAGCTACTCGTCGTGTTGTGGTTAAATTTTGTTTCACATACATATGTACACTCTACAAAGCAAACAACATGTCAATATTATGTGCATTCAGTACCCTTTGTGGGTGAAAGTTGGGCGGAAGATCCCTAATTGTCAGTTCGGCGTAGATTAAAATAATTTGATCGATGCCCGTCGACTGTGCCGGAAATTTTGTGAAAATAACTCACACCTGTATAAGTTTCAGCTCGAGCAGGAACTAAAGCTAGAAAACTATGGTTTGCGACGCGAGTTCCCGGATTGGCTTCTTGCACCTTACTTTTATCGAAAAACCGTGTTTAATAAAGAAACTCACTTTGGCTCACTGGGTTTTTTGAATGAGCAAAATTGTCGTTTTTTGAATGAGGTAAATCTAGTAGAGATTTCTAAAGCTCAGTTACATCCACAAAAATCCAATGTTTGGCTTCATCGGTCTAATTATTTAAGTAATTAGGCTGGAACTCATGTTACAGTCAGTAACCAATGTTACCGGACAACAATGAGTAACTATTTCTTTAAAAACATAGACGACATCAATTCTGAGCCAGTAAAATCGTACATAAAAAGGGCTATAATCGCAACGCGTGATGTATAAAAGTTTTGATTTTTTGATATGTTGTTGGTACCAGTTAAGGTAGTGTAAACCCAAGTTGCAATCATATGAAAACATACAAATGCAACAAACAAATTCATCAGCACTAAACTCATCAGCATTCATTTGCTTTTCAACCTATAACTCTATGGTTTACAGCTTTGGCACCTAGGTGAACCAAGCTTCCAAACAACTTAATTATATTTATAATCTGATCTGATCTGATGATTTCTTGCAAGAAACTAATTCTATCATTCCCAAGTATCTGAAACTGTTACTTGAAACCATAGTACTGAAACACAAACGTCAAAATAATTTCTGCCGTCAGACTTAGCTCATTCTTCTCCTCACTCAAGACGAGCTTTGGTACGTACCTATACAGAAAATTTGAGTCATCACATCTTGTTAATCTCTGCGCAGCAAAGGGTTTTCTTGTGGTTACAGTGAGGTAATGCTTGTTGAAAGTTCAGCTATTGTGCGAGGAGGTGGATGACCAAAGAAGCATTTATCCAGTTTGTCTTCGACAACACTGATGTGAATGTTAGCACTTTAGATGGCAAAAACACTTTCCACGAGATGGTTGGCATATTCATCAGCAGTGGAATAGTCCAAGAAAAAGGAATTGTAGGGGTCAAACAAATCACTGGCAACTCGTTTGAAAAGGTAAATTTCAAAAGAAATGACGAAATGCTCACCTTGGCGACTATTATCGGCACTATTACTGTTCATAACAAGCGTGTTGACGTGGATCTACTCACCATCTTTCAAACGATGTGCATCACTAAGAAGTCGGACAGAGAATTAAAGGAGCATTTTAAATTCGAATTGGGCCCTTGTCCATTAGCATTGTTCAACGAAGATGGGATGCGAAACATTTATTCAGCTTTCATTTATTTTATTCTGCTTTCACTCCACTTTCCCAAAACATTTCTCTTGGAGCAAGTATGTAGCTAGCTACATTACCTATACAATCAACCACTTTGGCAGGAACGTGTCAGTGGTGTTCGATGGGTACCCTGAAGACGGGGCCCTCAGGTGTACTAACACCGCAAAACGATTGCGGATCCTTTCTTGCAACGAGATTGTGTTCGACTCCTCAACTATCATTAAAGTGCCCCAGGAGAAATTGTTACACAACGACTCAAATAAACGATGTCTCATTGACCAGATGTACTCTGCGTTTGGAATCGAAGGCATCGAAACTAAGAAAACGACAGAAAATGCAGACTGCGACATTATCCGAACCGCCCTTGACAGAAGCACATGCTACTTGAACGTTATTGTGGTTGGATGGAATGTGGACCTACTCGTTGTTCTTTGCGGATTGCCCTCAAACATCCGAAATGTTTACTTCCAGAAAAGTACCAAAGGTCAGTCAAGTTGCACTCAGCTTTCCACCACTTCTTTTAGTCGAGGAGAAATGAAATGGTCCCCCGGGTTTGAATTTTTCCTTCACACATTTTGTGGAAGCCCTTTTCTGGCAATTAAATATAAAGTTGTTGAGTGTATTTCAAAAGAACCGGAACCTGTTCTTAGTCAAGAGGCTATAGCCGAAGCTGGAAAGAAGTGCCTGGTCGATCTGCATGGAGGGGATGCATCCATCAACACTCTAAGTGCAAAAGTGGTTGGGGTTGGAAAAGGATGCCACAAAGTGGGGTTGGTCGAAGAGTCCTCTTGGTTTAAAACCAATAGCAACATTTTGTGAATCAGCCTCACCAATTCTTCACAAATCGCTCTCTTGTCAGAAGGGTTGCATGGTACCTTGTACTTGTCGGAGAAGCTGGGTTCAAATGCTCCACTTTATGCCCTTCGTGCTCTGGTTAGACTTCCCATGATATTAGTACAATTCAAATCGACGAAGATGAAGATAACTCCAACGATTCTCCACTTTCAGACGAGACGGACCGTATATCCCAGCAACTTTTTTCAGTCTTGGAATACGACCGTGATCAGCCAGGACTCTCGAAAAAAAAAACCAAAACATTGAGTGTATCTATTTATTGATTTGTAATTTGTACTTTAAAAATGGTAATAATGACTAATATAGGAAAATGCACAGTTAGTGAATTATAAGTCAATAGATTTTCACGTATTACGTAACATGCACAGATTTTTCGAAGGTGCAAACTTTGGTTTATACTACCCTAACTGGTCCTAACAACATATAAAAAAAAACAGAACCATATAACGATTTGCGATTTAAATGTCTAATTCTACTATTCGGCTCTGACTTCATGAGGACCCGGTTCAACGACAGTATTATATGGCCAAACGTACCAGTGAATCTGTCACCGAGATCGTCTGATTTAACATAATGTAATTTTGTAAAAAAAAACAGCAAAGGAAGGCGTATGCGTTTAGTCGTGTTCATAATGAATACTGATTTTTAATTCAAACTCAATTCCCGTTGTTAAATGGTTTTTTTGTTTTTAAAGTTCTATAGTTCGTAAAAAAAAAACGCCCTTTATCTGTATATACACATTTTGTTCTATGTTATGTGATATGTGTGCTAACTCCGCCCCTACTCGTACTTAAAAAATGTATGCCGGCATGGATTGAAAATAAGCATGCAGATTTCGGCCCCTACCAAAATGGATGTAAACGACAAACGTTTTAGCAAGCTTCCAAAATTTCACTCATGTCGCGAACATGTTGAACATCTCTCTCGTAGTTGAGCCGCCTGTGAGCATCTGTTTGAGCGACGAGAATTATTAACGGGGGTCTAATCCTAAACACTTAATAAGCCGCAGCACTTCTAAATGTGCAGACCCAAAACTTCAAAACTAAGGCACCTGTAACTGGAGATCGTATCTGAAGCGAAATCATGATTGGCCGAGAATGACAATGAAAAAAAAACATATATTTTAGATACGAGTACGTTATGGAAAAGCATTGGCAAGGATTTGAATGATTTTTTTTGACATTTTTCTAGTCAGTGTTGGTACGCTGTATGAGGAAAATACTTATCTTATCAGAGCTTATCCGTAATGGACGTCCAATGGGGTGGACCAACCGTAAGATTAGGATTTGCCTTGTTTAAGTGCGACACTAACGTATAACTAAGCCCACATTCTAATGAATTGCGAGTTTATTATGTTTGACCAACAGGAGCTACAATTGCAGAAAAAATATTTTCGATAATGATCAGAGATCTTTTGACTTGGATGATGCGTACTGTATTGAAAAAGGGAAGTAGTGACATTCAATGGGTAATGTCAGTGCACCTGAAAAGTTGGGACTACCTCGTCTCGAAGACCTAACATTCATTAGACTTTATTTGGATGCTGAAACAAACAATAAATAGTATAGGGCTTAATATATAGTATTTCATAGAATATCTGACACTGTAACAACTCTCCACAGACGGAGAAATTTGATAGTTTCTTGTACCTAGAGAGCTTATGTGGGCACCTGAAGTGCCATTGTGTACAATACAACACAAAAACCAAACTGTGATTAGCAGCATTACTCTACGATTGGAGTAGTTGCCAAATAATGTTTAATATCACACAGAGGATGTAGTCCTTTTTCTATAATATCTTACCATATAACTGATCCTTAAGCCGAAGTGCAGGTTTAGCGAAGAGCCAGTGTCATGAAATGAGGCACAATTTTAACGGTTGGCTTTATTTCGCTTTGTGAAAGTGTAACCATACTTTGATTTTGATTGCACTGAGTCTCAGTGCGTATTGATTATCTGCTTGAATGGCATTGGATAATGTATTGTGGAAAAGATAAGAAGCCGGTATTGATAGATGCGAAACCAGAGTGTAGACAGAATACATGGACGTGGAAGGCACGTCCATTGTATATTTTTTCAGTGGAGTTGGCAATGACGATTTTATGGAAAGCACTCTCACTCAATCGCCATCAGTGGTATCATCATCCTCGCCGTCGCTTTCAATTTCAGTTGATGAATCTTCGCCGTGTCTAATAACAATTCTCTCGGTGAAGGTATTCCAACTCAGTTCATAGCACAAATAATTTTCTTCTGTACAAATCATACAGTTCAATCTTCAGAATTGAAGAGCTATGCGAAACATTATTTTCTATTAGCCAATTAACTAACTCCAATTTCGTTGCTCATAAAGTTGGGTCTCGGTTTTTTAATTTATTGCAATAGGGGGCGTTGTCCATTAAAATAACCGACGGTTCCTCTAGCTGCTCCAGTACCTGATCTCTTAACCATTTTGAGAAATTGTCAAAGTTCATCTCATCGTGATAGTCACCCGCCTTCGATCCAGATTTAAAGATTAGAAGATCGTTTTTGACAGCGCACATGTGCGCTTATGATGCAAACGGGTTAAATATGAAAATAAGTGGAGATAGTTCAGCCGTTTCGTAAATATCATTTTCCAGTGAGCAGAAGAGTAGCATTCGCTTCCAGGCTCTCTTTGCGTAGCTTTCCAATTGCACAATGATTTGACTATATATTTTCTGCAAAGTATTACTTAATGCATACGGTTTATACTGTGGGTGCGAGCACTGGGAGTCACATTTGTACAAACAAAAGTTGTTCAGTTATAATTCCACCCGTCGACCAAACTTTGGTGTTTTGATTCATGAGTGTAGTGTAGGTAGAGACGACTGCCTGACAGTTGTTAACATCTTTTGCCCTCAAAGTAGTCCATGCAGGTACCTGTAAGACATAGGCCCCTGCCTGACAGTTGTTGACATACCCTTAGCGGAGCTACTAAACTCTAAATTGTTTTACTATACATTGAAAATAAAAGGATCAAAACAATTGAGTCAATTGTTTTCACTTTAATCATTTCCAACTTTTTAGGATCTTTAGTAAAAGGCGAAAGATTTATTACACTGAAGTATAAGATAATTTTAAGTTATTTAAGCTAATTCCTAAGCGTTTTTCTGTCTAACATGTAAGGGTAAATTAAGTGATTAAATAAAAATGCATATAAACTGAAAACTGAAACTTCTTAGGATGGCAATTGTTTTAGTAAAATTAAAAACTTAAGTAAAATTGAAAACGATGGAAAGTGAAATAACGCTAAATTGGGCTTATTTCATATATTTCACCAATTTTTAAGGATTGATTTTATTTCACTTACACAAAGCCAAATAAGACCAAATGCAAAAATGTATCCTTATTTCACTTGGCCTTATTTCACGGCACATGCTAAAGAACTTATTTACCTAAGCTAATAGAAGAGTGGATCGCTTTAGACATAGGGGCCGCAGAATAGTCGAGGAAATTTAATCACTGAAGATGAGTTTTGGTGAGCACGGCTTATGTGTTTGAAAGCTAGAAAAGGAATCATGCATGTGTATGAAGGTACATGGAAATTGAAAAGCAATGAATATTTAGATATTTCGTTACTACCTCGATCACTTGTGACTTATTTACTAGATAGCTTCATTATCTATAAAATTTAAGACAGAGTCAAGCTCGCTGAATTCATTTATACAAGTATATAAGGAATTTTAATCTTTCCACAAAGTTGTTGGCTTTAATTCTGCATACGGCAATATCCATCCCATGTATCTTTAGTGCAACGCAATTGACTAGTAAATTGCAACCAAGAACTGAACAGGAAATACATCATGATGGTATCAATTCGAAAATTTATTGTTTTGTTCACACTGCTACTTAGATGTTAACGTCTTCATAAGAGCGTTTTAAACGTTTTTGAGTATACTGAAGAATGGGTCCAAGAACTAGTCCATTTTCTATGATACTCACATAAATGACAACTGGGCTATGACTATGATGCCATGGCAGCACTGGAAAGAAGAAATCGGTTAATTTAAGAAAATGGCAAAGAAATGATTTATTAACTCCATATGATTATCTTCAATAGCTTTCTTTTCAGAACTCAGTTTTGGTTCCAAAAAAATCAGGAATGGCCAACTACTTACACACTTCTACCAACTCAAGTAGTTAAAAGGGAAAACTTTTACTCACAATTAAGGCTTGTGCACCATGAAAAATAGTGAGAGTTTTTTTCAAGTTTAATTAGTTAGGCTGACAAGTCAAGAAAAAAAAAAAAGCAAAAAAATACAGTGAAGAATTATTATTGATAGTTACTTGCTAATGTGATGGAAGTGTAGTATTTGGAGGCTAATTAAAAATAGATTCAAGAAATTAAAATTAAGTATGGAAGCTCACTTTCTAATTCACTTAAATATTTTAGCAAGACCGAAGGTTTCGAATGAGTATTGCTGCTATATGTTACATATATGTATATTTGTAACTTACCTAATGATTTTATTATTTGTAAATAAAAAGCATACATTGTGTTAAACGTATCTGTTGATATAATGGTAAGAGTACCTTTATAAAATAATATTTTGATACATCTTCGCTTTTTTATTTTTGTAGCTCCAAATTGGTTTGAATTTTAGCAAATTTGTAAACATATGTATTTTTACTTTGTTATCCTGCTGACCAGGCACCTACTTGAATCTTAAAAGGTGATTCCAAAAATGTATAAGATTTTTATTGATATATTTTCTAATTCTCAAATTTTTCTGAAGTCTAATAAATGAACTATCATTAAATAAGAAAATATACAAGCTGGACTACGTTGATAAGTTATAATAGGCTCCGCCTTATTGGCACCGTTTGTGCGAGTCCGTTAAGTGAAGGCACTTAAATATAATAGCTACCTATATATGTACGAGTACTTATATTTTTGAGCTACTTTGATTGCGATAGCGATTTATTCTTTATTTGTATTGGCAACTTGAGAGTGGGCTACTTATAAAACGATAGCGGCTTAAGATGTTTGCAAGTACTTGTTGATTCTATTTTGAAAAGCGGTAAGTAAAATGCTTCTGGATATTGAGAGTCACATTTACAAGGAGACCACCAGCAAAGCTATTGCGGTAAATTTGTTTTATGCATTTTGTATCTATTCGTAACACTTATTGAATTTACTTCTGAGTTTTTTTTTTTGTTGCTGCCATTGTGACGGTATAATAGATGATGTGAACAACATTTACTCATTCCTTTTATAGTTTGAAGTGAAATAAATATTATTTGCTTATTTATTTGGCTCTGGGTGGTCAAGAGTCCCTGCCTACAATGCTGTTGTTATTTATCTACAATACCCCAGACACGGACAGGCTTCTCTGTTTTGTTAGTCAAAGCTTATTAGAATGATTTAAACTTTAGGTTTGGTCTTCATATTTTTCTTTAACATATTTGCTGGGATTCCAAGACCTTTTTCGGCAGTTAGTTCTATCCAATCATAATGGCAAACGTAAGAGAGGTTTTCGCAATTTTACAATCCGTTTGTGGATTTAACCTTATAAATCCATCGTTAGTATGTTTTTTTTTTATTTGTATTCAATCAATACAAGATCAACTCTATGCCGTTAAACTTCCAATGTTTGGGGTGAACTTCTCTAACTCCACTTTGCTGTACCTTTGGTGGTAGTGATTATAAATTCTACAGGACAATTGACAACCTTTCTGGTAAGATCTTTAACCTGTGAGTAAGAACGATGTTTGAAAGGATCACACCAACTTGTGAGGAAGTTTTCGTGGTAGATTAAACTTAGCAACTTTGAATACGAAGTCATTACACGATAACCCATGAGTAGTAATCATATAATCATATAAATACCTTTTACTCAGAGACTCTCAATGGGACAGCTATAGGTTTGTTAAAAATCAGGAAACCTGCCGTAGATAACATCAGAAAAGTAAGAGGGAGCAAAATTGATCTATAGGTATGACGTCAGACGTCGTTGCTATGATAATATTATGGTTAATTCAATCGTTAACCCAAAAACAATAATCATAATGCTATAAAATTCTAAAGATTAGGGACGGGCTGCCTTATAGCCTTTAATTGGACTCACATTTCTTTTGCACATTTTTTTAAAAAGAAGTGGCAGTAGGAAATATATTGTAAAATGGCATGGTTCGATTTATAGTATTCGCTCAGTGAAGAACAACGGGGAACAGAAAAGTTAGTCAGGTCATTTGGCAATTCTCTCGAATATTCCGGAGATAGAAATGATCAGCTCAGTATCCAACCTTACTCTATTTTGGCAAAAAGTTTAAATTAATATTTTAAATAGTATTATATACGGGATCCTCAGTATTAAAAGCTAAACTATTGATGCTGTACCCACCTTTAAATCTAAGTGGTGGTGTTTTCGCGTCATTTAAGCCACTTTATATACATAGAGCTCTAGTGCGATATCACCATCGCAAATCCCTTCATGTTTATGTCAATCCATTTTCAACATTAAATTCTGCTGCTTATAGCTTACATTTTAACCACCGTTCACTTCGTATACCGTTCTTATACGTACATATTTGATCAAAAAGTTCCCGAAATATATTCAGAAAATTAAAAATACAAGTTTATTCATCTAAATCTATATTGTCCACTTCTCAAAGTAATCCCCATCGACTGCAACACACTTACTTACACACAGCGCTTGATCCAATCCTCGAAACATTTTTTATATTCGGTTTTTGGTATGTACATCTGTGCTTCCTGCGATTTTTCCATTACTTCCTCTCGGCTGTTGAAACGCGTTCCCCGTAGTGGTTTTTTTAACTCGATTGAACAGAAAGAAGTCACAGAAAGCCAAATCAGGTGAATTCGGTGACTGTTGGATGGTATTTGTTGCATTTTTCGTCAAAAAATTACGAATAATGATGGCACTGTGCGACGGTGCGTTATCATGGTGCAAAATCCACTAGTTTTCTGACCACATTTAGGGTGTCTTTCGGCGAATTGCTTCACGAAAACGTCTCATAACGTCCAAATAATACTCTTTGTTTATTGTCTGGCCTTCTGGCAAAAATTCATGATGGATTACACCGTTGTAATCCATGAAAACCGTGAGCATTGCCTTCTATTTTTTGACTGAAAACGACGTGGTTTTTTTGTTCTCGGCTCATTTGGTGAACGTCATTCACGTGCCTGATGTCTGGATTGCGTGTCGTACTCACAAACCCACGTCTCGTCTCCAGTAATGATCCTTTTGATGAATGTGGGATCGGATTCAGCCTGGCAAATCATCTCTTTTTTGCATGAAATTGAGGTCTTTTGGCACCAACGACGGAAACCCAAATCATTAACCAAAATGTCTTGGACGGATCTTGGCTACTCATACAAGATCTCTGGAAAGTCCCCAGACTTTATGAAGACGATAGGGTCTTAATGTTGTTTCGGCATTACGCCTAAGCTTTGAATAGCGCCATATGCCGACATGCCTCCCATAAATCGTTAAATAATATTGCGTCGTCGACTGTCTAGCACCCTCTCGTAAATTTTCATATAGGTTTCATCGATTAGTAGTTGTTGCAATTTCTCGTATCGCCTTTGACTTAATAGAGAAAAACAAGAAAGTCCTTCCTCCACTGGTTGAGCATTCGGGATTAAGGTGCATCCAAGTTAATCTAAATCCGCCCCTGCGGTATTAAGACATTGATTTAATAACGATCACCAGCCTAGAGATGGGTGGAGTCCAACATTTAATGGGGAGACTAAATTGTTAGAGGAAGTTGGCTTGTTATTGTTTGCTAGTAAATTACTCATCCTACTTGATTTTTGTTAATTGAAAAAATGAATGTCTTTCGGGCGCGGTTGGAATTCGAAGACCACGCCTTCCAATTCGGAAGCCTGTGTTACTACCACTTGAGCCACGGCCACTCAGGTTGGTTATTCTAAGCTATTCCAATTCCAGAACACATAAATAAGGACATGGTAGCAGCAATAATTGAGCTACCCACTGAAGGCGATAAGACAGACGCAGTTATATGTTAAACGTACCTGGCGGATGACTCCTCCGATCTGGACTTTCTGTCAATGCAAGAACTCATGAACTACGGAGACTCCAGCTGATAATTGGATGCGATGCGATGCGATGAGCTGAAATATCGATGTCTGATCATCTCCACAGATTGGGGCACATCCAATTGCTACAAAAGCATAAGAGACATTGACAGCCTAGAACTTGGCTGCGAAAGTCTCAATGTTGCAGGCTTGCCCAGAGAAACAAAAGTCAGGCCACCGCACTCCAAGGTGGAATAATAGACTCGCCAAATTAAAAACGGGCACCAGAAAGATTTTTAACAGGGTGAAACGCGATAGAGAATTGGCTGAGTAGAGTACTCATAAAGTATAACCGCGAAATTAAAAGAGCTAAAAAAAAGAATGGAAAAGGTTTTGCCGAATCTCTGTGACAGTGGAAGCAGCGCTTGCATCCACAGAATTATATCCAAACAGCATACAAATCGAGTCAGACTAAAGAAAATACCGAATAGCAGCTATGAGGAAAGTGTTTTACAGACGCTACAGCTCTTAGCCGAACCCATTTCCCAAATTCTACAACCACATCAATCGCTCAGGATAATCCTCTATGCAGAGCAAGACAATTGACCAGAGAGAACTGGAAGAGGTCAAAGGAAATGAAATGGGTCAGCAATTTATTTGACCCATTCAAAGCCCCTGGTGAAGATGGAATCTTCTCAGCACTTCTCCAAAAAGATACTACACTAATAGACTTTTCCATGGATCCTACCCTTTAGGACTCTTTCCGAGAAGATGGAAAACAGTATTTGTCCAGCACGTCCCTAAAAAAGACGAATCTTCTTCTCTCTCCTTCTACAGATCCATTGCACTTACGTCCCTTCTTTCCAAGATCATGGAATCGCTGATAACCCGTCAGCTCATGAATGTCTCGAAACACGAAAACTTCTCACTGACCTGCGGTATGGTTTTCGCAGCAGTAGGTCCACTGGTGATTTTATGGTATGTCTCACCGAAAAGTGGAACCAAATAGTACATCAATCTGGCGAAAGCAAGATAGTTGCACTCGATATTTCTAAGGCATTTGAAAAAGTTTGACACAAAACTCTTTTGCGAAAATGCGTGCATTTGGGATCGAAGACTCTCCCCTTCAATGAATTAGAAACTGCCTTCCGGAACGTTCAAATTAAGTTGTTTGGGATGGTTTCAAGTCCGATATTCACATTTATTTTGGGGCTGGTGTGCCCCAGGGCTCCATCATCCTTCATTAATGATTTCTTGGCTGCTACTTCTAATCCGATATATTCCTTTGCTGACGACAGTACTCTCTGCTTTTCATATTCGTTCCCGGACTCACGTCCATGTTCTTAGGCTGTAGAACGGGAACGGCAGCATATGATAAGCTCATTAAATTCCAATATAAACAGCATCACCAATTGAGGAGCAATCAACAGCGTGGAATTTAATGCTTCCAAAACACAATGCTGTCTGGTGTCGTTAAAGCGAAATCCAAACACCCAGCCATTATCCATGAATGGCACTTGCATCGGCGAAACCGAAAAACTTTCCATTCTCGGTGCGTGTGTCAATGACAACCTACAGACAGATCAATAATCCACACCTCGTGTTTCCTACAAATACTTGATAGACATATCAGTATATGGTTCATAAAAACCAATCAATATCAACTAGGAAAATTGACAAAGCATGCTCTTCAGGAAGTCACTATAAATATTGAGAAAACCCTGCTTCCTTGACATCGAAGGAGCTTTCGAAAATACTGAATACGTCCAGTTATACAGATGCATCTAAAGAAATAACAACGCTACATTAGGCAGCGACAGAATTAGCGTTACGGCTGTGAAAGGTCTCCCCAGGGTGGTGTTCTCTCACCTTGCTATGGTCCATCGTAGAAAATGAACTGCTAAACATACTCAGCAATGACGGTTTCTATGTTCAAGAATACGCTGATGACAGTGCGATCCTTATCGAAGAAACTATCTTGGAACTCCACCAGAGGGCACTCAACCTTTTGGCTAACAGGTGCAAGAAGGTTGGCCTAAACATCAAAAGAGCACCATAATTACTTTCATCAAGAGAAGAAAATTGGACAGACTTAAAGAACCAACACTTCTTGGTGAAACCAAGTGAAGGGAAATTCCTAGGGGTTACCCTGGATGAAAAACTCATATCAAAAAAACCATAGGGAAAGTCAGGATCTCACTATGGACCAGCAAAAGTCTACTGGGTATGAACTGGGGTCTTAATACAAAAATGACACTATGGGTGTAGACAGCAATTGCTAAACATAAACGTCTCCAATATGGTGGCATAAAACTAAACAAAAGTCTACACGGGCTGGACTAAACAAACTTGTGTGTGTGTTAAGGGTGCAATGAGAACAACACCTACCGCAGCATTAGAGGTTCTGTTGAACTTCCCATCTCTTCATCTTTGCAAACAGCTTTGGCTAACGCCTACATGCTTTTCTCAGTTAATGAGAATAACTCCAAAATAGTTCACCCAGAGCCTTAACTTCAACTCAGGAGAAATGAACTATTAGGAATAACTCTCAAAAATTAATTGCTGTCAGAAAAAGTACAACCTGTCACCAGGTCACAGTGGTTATGATGGTAATGAAAAGCAAACGAATTGGCCAGAAAAGGCCAACATTCATGTTGCCACGACCATTTTAGCTAACAAAGGCATTCCATTAATGGACGGAAACTGAAGATAACAGTTCCGAGTTTATTAAAATTTCAGGCATCATGGGTGAGATCTAACTTGGGGAAATCACAATAGGCTTAACCTGGCTGCAATGATAAGGATACACAATTCCATCTCCCCGCTTAATATAATCTAATCTAGTAAATGTGATTTGAGTTTGACGAGCTTAGTACATACACATCTTCTCCCACTGAGTTTCTCATCTCGTCGCTAATTTTTGATGCTGTTACGATTATTATCTAAGAGTTCAGCTGTCATAGTGATACATTTTGTATGCTTTCGTTTGCAAGTTTGAGTACAGGGCGACGTTTCTGACATTTCGCCAATTCGTTTCTTGATCGGATATTATATCCATTTAGGGTTACCGTAATACGTTTTCTCGTTCGAAACTCTTGCCCGTGATTGTACCGACCTTCCAGCTTATGATAGATAATTTATTTCTTGAAAGCATCATATTGCTCGGCTCGGACACTATCGAGCTCTAAGACTAATATTTCACCACGGAATCATTTCTCCGCTGTGCAGAAGAAGTGCCCGGTAGGGATTGTGTTCATATATTTATGTTCACTTCCATGATGCTGCAGGTACTTTTCTTCTTTCGTACTTTTTTTTTCTTCCATGCGGCATCCGGAGCCAGTTCACCGTTCAAATAAACCATAAGGTCGAAAACAACAGTGTTTTTGTTTATTTTGTAGGTATATTTTTGCAAAAAAGGAAAAGAATATAAATACCCTTTGCTCCTTAATGTTGTGACTAGAAGTGATATCTATCAAGTAAGTATTATATAAGTTTTGTGAGTCTTGTTGGTAGAACGACATATGTATGCTGGTGCAGAAATATGTTTATGCTCTCCAAAAAATGGATTGATTTCAAAATGATTACTGTAATACTTGGCCTGCTATACTTGTTCTTTTTGATTAGACAAAATCTGTGATCTCATTTAAAGTTTATCACATGAGTAATGATCAAACGTTTTAACTATTGAATACAGTAAAAGTCTACTGAAGTACATAACTACAATATGAAAACCTACGTCAGAATTTCAATATTAAATACAATACGTATAAATAACTCTTAAGATAATAACTATAATATGTAGGAAATGGTTACTGTAATATTTGGCAAATCAGCCAAGTAAGTCCTTGCGAATATACATAGTTAACGAAGATGTTGATACTTTAAGTTGCGAAAAATATGTTTTAAAATTCGACAGCTTACAAACAAAGTACGAATATGTACTTTCAAAAGTCGCGCCAAAATGATTTTTTTTTTTTTTAAATAGAACATGTAAATACATACTTAGATTTTTTTTCTGGCGTTTTTTATTTTTGCAAACACATGGCTCTTAACAATTATGTGTGAAAAATGACATCATTTAAATGTCCACCACGAGTACGTCTACCGGGTCTCTTATGAACATTAAAATTTTCAACGACTCGCTCACACATTACCGCATTAAGTTCATCAATTTCGGTCCAAATGTTGTTTTTTAGCTGTGCAATTGCTGTTGGCTTATTCACACAGACTTCACTTTTCAACGCATGATATACTCGTAGATGGCCAGTTTATATGACCATTACGTGAAGTTAATCGACCAGGAAACTTAGGCCGGAATAGCTCAATGTTTGCACGCAATGTATAACTCGTAGCTCCATCCTGTTGAAAATATAGATCGTGTGTGCCTATTTCTTTAATTTAAGGCTACAAAAACTCGTTCAATCATTTATCTATAGTGCTCTCAATCGACAGTAACAGCTCTTTCGTTTACATCTTCGAAGAAAAATGGACCAATGATTTCACCAGCCCAAAAATCGGAACAAACAGTATATTTTTGTGTATGGATTTTTGTGTATTGGATTTTTCTGAAGTTATTCGAGGATTACCTTCTCCCCAGATGCGACAATTTTGTTGGTCAACGAATCCATCCAATGTGAAATGAGCAATATCACTAAAAATGATTTTGCGTGAAAACCCAGCATCATGTTCTAAAGACCAATTGACGAAAGTTCTATTGGCTTACATTTTTGTGTTAATTGGATTTTGTAAGGATGCGAATGCAAATCCTTATTTAAAATACGTCAAACCGTTGACGGATGAATGCCTAACGACTGAGAACGTCGTGACATCGATGTTGAAGGCTCTCAACAATACTTTGTGCTACAGCAGTAATGTTCTCAGTAGAGCGTCCACTTTTTGGTCTATCAGACTTTTTTCGAAATTTCTTCAAATTTGTTTACTAACTTTTGGACTCATTTGGACGATTATTTACAACAAGAAAATTTCGAATTGTACGATACGATTATGAAAGTATTCGGTTCAGAAATTATTCACTGCCTGCTGACATCTATTCGCGACTTTTGAAAGATCCTTTAATTACACAGACTGAAATCTGCTGACTGAAATTGGATAAGTGTTCTGAGAATGAATTTGATAGATTAGCAAATTCGATTGATTCATGGTGCAAATGCCTCCGTACAGCGGAATATTTATTAAAAACAAAAACATGTGTGTTTATGATGTATTTCTTAAGAAATTTACTCATAGCAGTAATCAAATCTTTTGTGTTAGCAGGATCGAGTTGGCTTTGTTTTTATTCACAAAAATTTTGAAAATTCTAAACCAAGTTTAAGGCTTCTAATCGGACTAACACGAGTCATTCGAACAACATTTAGGTTCAATAACTCTATGTTAGACACTAAAATATATTATTTTCCTTTCTTCTAAGTGATAAACTTGTAATTTCTTTGTTAGGTGCTTCAAAAATAATCTCTCACCAACTTCTGCGCACGTGGATCGAACCGGAATAGGTATAGCCACACGAGCATTACCTTCCCATGTGGTATAGATGCGTCATTGTCTTGAGTCGAAACCAAAACTAAACCCGTGGCTTTGTATTGTGATTACGAACTTTAAGTCACATAAAGAGTGAACTAGCCACAGGCCTTTGTTAACAATTTATCTATCTCACGGTGCTCTGTTGAATATTAAGGCGTCTGTCGTCGTAAAAAAAAGTCATCCAGACTAGACTCGACAATAACAATAGAACACAACGTTTTTTATTTGACATTTGAACCAACATAAAACCCAGGACTTAGGATAAGCATATAATTACTCACCCATTTAATCGTTAACATGAAACAATTTTTCTCTCACCTTGAACTTTATTTTGATGTTTTCATTGTCTAGCTTCAGTTCAGTACGCATGTTTGAAAAAAAGCTCGTCAATTATAAGCACTTTACACAGTCACACGCGAATATTAGTAACATTAGTAGAACAAAGTAACGTCAAGCTGTCAATGATTGGTCGATCGATCGACAGTCAGTTGCACTGACAATATCATTGACAGATAGTTTGACAAACTGCCCTCATTCATTTGACCACAATTTATAAACTTGCAAAACACACATATACACTGGCAAACTTAAGTTAAGCAAATATAAAATCAAACTTGTTCAAGAAGATACTTTTGTATCTTTAGTTCGTTTTTTTTTTTTTAATTTAATTTAAAACCATGTGGTGTTTTAGTCTCTCACGATCAGTGTCTCTCGATCGGCACTTAACACCTTTACGGATCAACGAACTTCGCTCTACTGAAACCTGATGGACCCTTATAGGCTTAAGGAGGAAACAAACTAAATTATGATATTGCAGTAATTCTTGTTGTTACCTGTCAATGTTTTCGGTTATGGTGTAATTGCGGTGTTCAACACAAGCATATTTGATGCGGAACAAAATGTTATTCAGGGCTGTGTTCGTATACTCATGCACCCTCGTTAAGGGGTAGAGATGATCAATGACAATGCCGGGCCGTAATGATCATAGCGATCGATGACAGCCATTTACACATTTACACCATTTACACATTTATTTGTCTGAATTGTATCGAATTTTAATTACCAAACATTGACATGAGAGCAAATGACAAAACTGTTTGTATGTCCATACATAAGTGCGTACAGGTATTCTGTAGTCAGGTTTCAGTGACCTGGGAGTCTGTTTTACATATAAAGTCTTGATCTTTGTATCATTGTATGAATCATACAATATTCTTATATCGGATTAGGGGTGTATTGATTCGGTATCTGAAAGGTGATCGAACGGAGCTTGAAGCCACCTTGAGTTCACGGATGTATGTATTTTAGGGGTAAATGCCTTATCAATGTCATCCTTTGTATTGTATTTACAATTAGGTATGAGCTGTATGATAAATGGTCTGGTCTCGTTTGGGGTTATTTGTGGTGTGGAAGAATTAAGTGGTTTAGTTACGTAATGAGATTCCTTATTTGAATAGAGAGTTAAATTTAAACTTGGGAATATTCTTTTAATCTTTCAAGTCCTTACAGACATAACCACGTGACTTTATAACGCAAGTTAGTATATTGATCGGTTATCTTTTGAATTTTGACCAGTAATGACTTATTCGATAACATTGATTCTTCTAGTTCAGTTTTTTTTTTCATCCCTTTTCAATATATGTGTGTATGTAAATAGACACACCCCTTTCCCACGCACTGCCACAGAAGAAACTACAAATACGGATACAAGTTGACTTTTTATATACTGCCTGCTTAGCACTAGATAAATACAATTACTAAATCAAGTGGCAGAATTTGTCAACGTTTTGTTTGGTGCTACCTATATGTAGTGTACTAGTGTTTGGAATAATTAAAAAAAAAGCAAAAAATGCGATCTAAATTTAGAAAAAAAATGTTCTAAAGGTTTCGACAAAATAAGTGAATACGTTTTAGAATTTTAAATGTCGTAATGCCAACTGGTAAATGTTTTGGACAATATCGCTTTCATAATTTATTTTTTAAACGATGACACATCAAGGTCAAGTCAAAAGCGTATCTACAATGCATCAATACATACGAGGGGCGTTCAATATATTCTCGGTATCGATATGAAGGAAAATGCGAATTCAATTTAAATTGTTTTTATTTTTCAATATAATCTCCCCTAACATCAATGCATTTGTTACATCTTGAGATAAGCTTTTTTAAACCCTCAAAAAAATTAATTTCCTCTTTCTCTGCAAAATACCCATTTATTGCCGACTTGAGTTCTTCATCATCCGAAAATCTTTTTCCACGAAGACATTTTTTCAAATCCGGAAACAGGAAATAATCACTAGGGGCAAGGTCTGGACTATAGGGTGGGTGTTGGATTTCTTCGAAACCACAATCTCGCGCAGCAGCCTTGGAAACTCGCGCCGTGTGAACAGGAGCGTTGTCATGAAGAAGCAACACACCCGCTGCGAGTTTACCCCGTCTTTTCTTTTTAATTTCCTCCCGGAAATTATGCAAAGTGGAAGCGTAGGATATGGCGTTGATGGTTTCACCTTTTTTTTTTTGTACTCAATGAGCAAGATTCCCTTTGAGTCCCAAAAAACTGTGGCCATGAGCTTCCCGGCAGACGGAGTGACTTTGAACTTCTTCGGGGGGTCTGTTCCTTTTTTATGCCACTGCATGGACTCTTGTTTGCTTTCAGGGTCATAGTGGTGGACCCATGTTTCATCCCCAGTAACAATTCGATCCATAACACCGTCCGCGTTCTCACTACACATCTCCAAAAGCTCTCTACAGCATGCGATTCTCACTTTTTTCTGAGGCGCTGTGAGCATTCGTGGCACCCACCTTGCACTGACCTTTGAAAGGTTAAGATGGTCATGAAGAATGGTGTGAATGGTACCAATTGAAAGCTTGGTGATCTCTGCCATCATTTTCACCTTTATTCGGGCATCCTCAAGAACAAGTTTTTCGACTTCTTTGATGCTTTCTCCCGTACAAGCAGTAGCCGGGACGCCGGAGCGGGGGTCGTCTTCAATGCTCTCTCTGCCTCTCTTGAACTCACTTGACCACTTTTGCACAGTTGATAATGAAGGTGCGGAACCCTGGTAAACAGCCACCATCTCTTCATGAATAGTTTTTTGACTTTTTCCTTGCTTAGTGAGAAATTTAATTACAGCGCGATGCTCAATTTTCACCATCATCGTCTCAGTTGCCATTATGATTCTGTTTAACTAGAGATAAAACGCGAATTAATAATCACATTCATATGAAATTTTACATGAATGCACTAAAATAATAGTATTACTTGATAAATAAGTCAATTTATATATAAAACCACAGCTTCACCCCGATACCGAGAATATGTTTAACGCCCCTCGTATATTTTACAGGGGATATCAAAGAATACAATACACACGAACATGAAAATTATTTGATTGTTTAAAAAATTGTGGCGTCAAATATTACATCAGAAATGATTTAAGAAAATAATGCATTAGAAGTGGAAACCTTCGGATCTGCACGTGGAATGTTCGGACTGACCCTTAACAGTTCACGTACAGTCGAACAATTAGAAGAGGCTGTGGATATCACCGCCATCCAGGAAGAACGATGGGATGGGCCGGAGATAAGTAGGATGAAAAACTGTTATATACATACATATCAAGGCTAAACTCGCTAACATAAGCCTTACATGCGCTCATGCCCCTAGGGAAGACAAGAACGACGCCACCAAAGACTGTTTCTACGAGCTCCTCGCCAAGACTTATGACAATGAATCGTACTAGGCGATTTTAACGCCAGGACAGGAAAGGAGAACATCTTTGATAGAACAGTTAGTAAACATAGCCTATACGAGACCACGTCTGGCAATGGACTTTGCGGGGGAAAAAAACATCACTATAGCAAGTTCACGGGTTCCTCATGTCAATATACATATGGCGGTGTCCCCTTAATCAAATTGATCACATTGCGTTCAACGTAAGACGTGCGTGCCTCCAGTATTCTGGATATCCGAACCTTCCGGGCAGTCAACATTAATTCGGCCAAGGTACGAGTGCCAAGCGCCACAATAAAGAAAAACTACTGCCAAAAGATATAATGAAGAAAAGCTGTTATCGCAAGAGATCGCCAGAATCTTCGTCGAACGTGTATCCCGAAATTTATTAATAATTCCTATGCCACCAGCATCAAGTACCGAAGACCACTGCCAACGTTGTCAATGTGCCAACAGAGATGTCGAAACTGATGTGCTGGGTTCCACCCGACCACCACTAAGAAATCCCAGGTTTGATGAAGAATGCCTTCAAGCACATTCAGCTAAACAAGAAGCCTACGAAGCAGCGCTACAACGAAGGACTGCAGCCACTCGTGAGGTCTACGAGCAAAAGAGATGAGAAGAACATCGGCTTCTCCAGAAGAAAAAAAAAATGGAAGTTTTACCAACAAGTAAAAAGAACTTATGAAGGCAAGAAGAGCCGCACATGTGCATGTAGAGATGAAGAATTAGACCTTGTAGTAAAGCCTCAGTCACAGTTGGTGCTGAGAATATGTAAACACTTTTTCTGCAGACTGTATAACGGCGATGAGGTATAACAACCCGCCGTTAGGCGGAATAGATCATTCAACTTAGGCGGTGAAACTTCCGTCCACCTGACTAAAACGAAGAAGGATAGCAATATCTAAGCTAAAGTCAAACCAATAAGCTGGATCTGACCCAGATGATTTATTGGATTTTAGCTTAGATATTTCTATACTTACCGGCCGAGGTATTCATAGCTGCTGACAATGACTTTGTGGAGAACATGCACCATATAGAGGCATAAGTCTCCTCAAAATCACATATAAGATCACATATTGTGTGAGCGTCTGAAACCCTTAGTCGAAAATGTTATTGGCCCTTATCACTGCGGTTTTGGACCAGGAAAGTTGACAATTAACCACACTACGGCAGATCCGAAGTCTCAAGAAGTCCAAATCGATATTTATTTGGTCCTGTTTGCTTTGTTTGGGTTTTGGGCGAGAAGATTCAACGACCAACTATACGAGCTGATATTGACCTAGTCAGAAAACTGAGCATCATTCGCCTTAGATGGCTAGGACATGTAGAGCGAACGGACACCAATGCTCCGGCCCGCAAAGTTTTCGAATTTAATCCGGAGGGACAACGCAGTAGAGGAAGACCTCAGCTGAGTAGAAAGTGATCTCAACCGACTTGGAGCTCGCAACTGGTAGTAGTAAGCTAAAGACCGGCTAACTTGAGAGGTTCACCCCGAACGTCAGCTAAGTAAGTAAGTAAGTAAGTAGAAAAAAACTCTGCCAGTTGTGCTCTATAGTGCAGGCATTTTGCCAACTATAACTGGAGCCATTCTAGGTTTTTTGAGAGGAAAATTGTTCGGCTAATCTTCTTAATTAGGAAAGATTTCGATTCATCAAAATTAAGTGAGGATAATTGAACTTTAAGATTATCAGGGCGCAATCTCCTTAAAGATTGAATAAATTTTAAGGTCGTTCCCTCTATCAAATAGTAAAATGCGCACATTGTACTCCAAAATCATAATTTTGTGAACACAGATTTCGCAAGCAATTTAGCGAATTTTAGATCTCTATCTATGTTTCAAAACACATTGATTTAACAAACGATTTCAAAATCACTTAAGGAGCATATTTACTGCTGATGTTCCTATTACAGTTTAAATTCGCCTTGCGCCAATTTCATCTGGCAAATCATAATAAAGGTCTTTCAGTTTCTCTCGATCTATTTCGCCATTAATTATATTCTCCGCTCATCATCTTAGGTTTCTGAATTCGAGAAAAAAAAATTGGACTCAATACCTGACCCACATATTAACTACAACCCACTATTAAAAAACAGAAAACGAAAAACCAACAGCCAAATTGTTTTGTTTTTTTTCCGCACATTAGATTATGCTCACAGTCAGCGCTGCTCCATTTAGTCAAGCATTTGATGTCAAGGACACATCTATGTTCAACAAGACGCAGTTGGTCTCAATCCCAATTGAGGTTGAAGTCGCACCAATTTAGGTCAGTCAATAATATTCAGCCATCCGTCCAAAATGAAAAACAAAAAAGCAGAAATCAAAAAAAAAAAAAGAAAAAAATCACCGATCAAGTAATGTCTCTTTCGTGTTGCTCTTTACGTGCGTTACGGGTCATCTCTCACCTCGTTGTTCAACAATTTGTAGTGCTCCATCGAACATGGAGCAGCAGTTTAATTGAGGTAATAATTCAACAACAAAAAACAACGACCAATAAGGAATGTCCCATTACATGGTGCCACAAGTAGTGCTAACCAAATGCAGTCGGCTATCAGTTGGCACTTGTGCAATAGCTCTTAGCCAACGCTGGAGATTCACCACAGAAGTGTGAACGTATATGGTCAGACAGTTCCTAATTGTTCATAATCTGAAACAACTCTTGCTGATGACAACTTCAGCGACCGCTCTGAATGTGATGAATATGACAACGATGATTTGGACGACAGCGCTGGCGACAGTGTGCCACCGTTATTATTTGATCAATATCTTCGCGCGCTACTAATGGTATTGGCCTTGAGAATATGTAAAGTGGAAACTTGTTATTCCATTCTTTGTGATGGTAATTAATTATCGTGTTCATTGTTCGTTGTGAGTCTGTTCGCTAAGATTCGCGTGCCCCATGAAGACCTTATTTTCTGAACAAATTAACCGACATGGACGGTGCTGCGCATTCGCCATATGGTAGGACTATGCTTGGTATGCATAATTAGTCGGCATTTTCGGATGTTTGCTCATCATCACTATCATCGTGACGATGGAGAATTGGGTTTGATGATTTGATTGTTGATTATGGGTTTTTTCAAATCTTCATTGGATTGCTTGGTGTACTGATTACTAATGTTTGAGTGTATTTTGAATGCAGTCATCATCTTGTAAAAAAGCTATGGAAATGAAAGTTATGTAAGAAAAGTGGTTGATCCATCTTAAGGCAAATAAAGGTCACAAAGCGCTATAAAGGCTAAAGAATAACTTTTAAAACCATGACACCGCAACTTCAGATACAATAATCTGGCGATTTGACATTGGTAATTAATAAGACATAATAAAAAAAACTGTTTAAATGAGTTAAAGTTGCCATTTAAAGAATGGTACGATGCAAGCATCGGTGGTTCAGTGGTAGAATGCTCGCCTGCCACGCGGGCGGCCCGGGTTCGATTCCCGGCCGATGCAGCTCACTTTTTTGCTTTTGCTGGTACATGTATGTACGAGTATGTATGATACATAAATTAGTATGCACAGTTTCCATAATATGATGAATGGGCACCGAAGGCTGGTAATATGTAAAAAAAAACAATAAAAAATAAATAAATAATAAAAGTAAGTTAGATTAAGATAATTTTAAGTTAGTTAAGCTAATAAGTATTTTTTTTTGTTTAGCATGTAAGAATTAATTACTGATTGAATATAAAAATACATTTAAAATGAAACGGGTACAGAAGGCGGCTGTAAGATTTATATTAAAAGGTTAGGTGAAGTTTGGCACGCGATCCACTGTGGAGCGCTACCATGAATTAAAATTTTTTTTAAGGGATTCGACGACGGCGTTTGCGTGTGTAAAAATATGCAAACTATGCTGCTCCTGGGGTTAGAACTGTCTATGGATCTGGAGGAGCTTTTAAAGTTTCTTAAAGAGAAAGTGTGCGGCGTGAAGGTCTTAAATTTGTATGAGTAAAGCTTTTCACCACAGCCACTACAGTTAGCAATATCAAACTGGATGATCCAAGGACTATCAAAGTCCTAATAAAAAGGAGCAGCTAAAGTTTCGGGCACGCCGCGTCGAACTGTGAAATGCCGCCTCGATGCTAGAATTGCGGAAAGAACCACAAGTCCAAGGAATGCGCCCTAGGTATAGATCGCAGCGTCTGAAAAAGTCAACTCTCTTGTGTGGTATATATTATAGGAACACGGGACACATCGTAAATTATTGGGGGTTATCCAAAATTCCAACACATAAAAAGAGCAAATCTGTCTTGACAGCAGAAAGTAGAAGATAAACGTCCATCCATTCGAATAGAAATATAGAAATACCAGCCGTTACTCCACAACTTATCTTCGCCCAAATGGAGGCTGGTAGGGGAGGTACGGTACAGCAAGCGAAGGTTACTTCTTATGCCCCAGGGCATAGAGCACCAGAACCAGTATCTGACATGCTGGCTGTCTTTCTCTCAGTGGCAGATGGCCCAGCTTCAACGTGAGTTACAGGAACAGGCAACAGGGGTAGATCAAATATACGCGCTGTTGCTGGGACTTACGCATTTACAGCCGTAATGAGTAGGCACATGGAGGAACAAACCCTGAAGATCCTTGCAGTGATTGTTAATTCATTGATTAGGAACGAATAAAGACTTCTTCCGTAATGCAACTATTGACACACTGGACCGACATAAAAGTAGGCTGCTGACTGAAAACTTAGCACAGATAATTTACTGATAGACAAAACGCGGAAGTGAAGACCTAAAGTCGTTGATTAAAAACCTCCAATTATTAAAAAAATAAAATTACAGAAACTCTGTAAGTTTGTATTGGAAAAATAAAATACGTGCTGTAAACTTCAGTAACCCGAATATGTTCCCCCAAATAAAGCACGTACAGATCCAAATGAGCCCATTTATGATGACATCTGGTTTAGCAATGATGATCGAAAATCCGCAGGAGAAGGTAGAGGCGATAGCAGCGATTTTCCAGAAAGTGTACAAGGCAAATGACATCATTGGTCCGATTCACGGTCTGAAAAATTGAGTCCTTGTACACAATTTCTACTTTCAAAATGAAATAGGGAACTGGCGATTCGAGAGCTTGGGTTTCACCCAGTCCAGTGATAAGTATATGGCACATGATATCATTGGCGATGAAAGGGAACAACGCCCGTTGATTTCGAAGGAATAGCTTCAAACGATCTTCGACACAATCAGAAGTAAGAAATCAGTTGTAACAGAACACTCTGCTGCAATATCACCTACTAGAAGAATTGGTTATTTATACCACCCTGTTTAATGATGCAATAAATAATGCCCATTATCTAGCGCATTGGTAAACTGCGGTGACAGAGCCCATCCTGAAAAGGGATAAAGATACTTCCAATCCGATGAATCCCCGTTCGATCAGTATTCTGATCAATAGAATCCTGACTAAGTGAGTTGAGGACAAAAATATGTTGTAGTTCCGCTGCATGATGTCAATCATGCCGCGTCTAAACTGGGGTCTAATATCAAATGCAACAAAGGTAAGAATCAATGCACTAGTGACTGCCTCATTGACAAGGAGAAGGCCTTTGATATCATATGGATAGAGGGACCCTTGACCCTTCTATGATATAAGCTGAACCAGCTGGGCATTAGTAAACCACTGCTGTATATTCTTTTCAATATGCTCACCAGTAGACTGTTCATTGTGAAAAATGACGATGTGACTTCTGCTAGGACATTTCATATTAAACACGGTCTGCAAGAAAGTGCGATAAATTTGCCGATTTCATTCAACGTTTACACAAGTGATCTCTACGCGATCAGGTCCATTAATATAACATACTTTTGCAACGTGACATCGATAAAGTTAAACGATATTGCGACGACTGCAAGTTGAAGATCAATTTTTAGAAGTCGGAAACCATTCTGTTTAGGACGCCTTTGTCTTCCACGTCGCTTAGACATCTACGGACAGAAGACTTAACTACGACAAATCTTCGGTTTAGTAGAATGGTAGGAAGTCGTGATATGAGGAATGTTGCTCGACACCACCAAAAATGTTTATGGCCTTTTGATGGAGAGGAAGCTTCTTTGTCGTTTTCCTCAAATACAGTTAGCTTCATTAGTGAGCAAAGTTGGTAAGCCTAGTTTTTTAGCCGAGGCCGGCTTACATATTAAGATAGATTTAAGAAAAAAAAGAAATTATAAAAACAACATAAATAAAAATAAAAATAAAATAATACAAAAAAAAATATTTAAAAAAAATTTAATTACAAAGGAAAAAATAGATATGGGTGACAAATTTTCCTAAAAAAGGGTGATCGTATTACATATACATATACACATAACATAAGTTGATTTAAGTAGGCTAAGTAAGATTTTTTTATTAGGTGCAAACTACCTAAGTTTTAATTTTATGTTATATAATAATATAGAAAAAGTCCATTTACTAAGTTTCTTACTTCATAAAAATAGTTTTTTTCGTTTTAATATTAATAAATATAAAAATAAAAACAAATATTTACTGCAGCTAACGTCGAAAGACAAAATTGAAGTATCAGGTTTAACTTAGAGTGTCTGCATGGAGTCAGGAAGTTCGAATGAGATAATTTAAGTTAATTAAGTTAATTTTTAAGCAATTTTTGTATACGAAAAATTAACGAAAGTAATTGATTCATCTATTGTATATATATGATCAAATGACAAGCGAACGGATACATTTCATAGATACATTTGCATTTGTGGTGGCTAAATTAGAAATCATATTCCAGCGGATTCCTCTGTTTACACATATGCATAAAATCTAATTGGTAAAAGCGGGTATTATCATCCATATTGAAATGTATAAATAATGCTAGGGAATGCAAACTCCATCTTATTTTGTCTATTGTAGATAACCAAACCGAGATTTCTTCCATAGTAATTTTAGTTTCAGTTTTTAGTCCGCACCATTCTTTTAAGTATTATAATAATAAAATACTAATTAAGTTCATATGAAGTTCTTTCTATTGTCTGGTTCAGGCAAAGTATAGGATATTAAACGTACCTTGAGTTCCATAATTGTATGATATATTTTTACTTTATAGTGTGCATATATCTTATAGATTTTCATTAATGTGCAGTTGTCGAGAGTAGTAGTGTATAATTTTGCTCCCGGTCTTAATTGAGTTTTGTCAAGTAAACCAAAAAGTTAAACCATAGTTTTATACATATTTATTCTCCTAATTATTGTAAGCAAGCGTGCATATTATTACAAGTGGAAGTGTCTCATTTTTAAAATTAAAACTGAAAAACTGAAAACAATTATTTCGTAATGATGTCACAAAAAACAAGATCCGCTCAGAATTCTCAGCAAAATAGAACACCGGTAAAATCTGCAACACCACTGGGTACTAATACAATCAATATTGATGATTTGTGGACACGTATCGATAAACGTCTTTCATTATTAGAAGAGAAAATTGACAGCGACATCTGTAGCTTTTGAAAGCTACAAAAGACTGCATCCTCAAAAAATTAAGTGCAATTGAATCATCGGCAATGAAAAAAATAACTGACCTACATCAAAAATGCAATATACTTGAAGAGCGGGTGTATTCTCTTGAAATAATGCAAATTGCTACTGATGCTGTTTTAGTGGGCATTCCAGCTTCAAAAGATGAAAATTTGAATGCGATCTTCGATAATTTATGTAAGGCAGTTAATGTACAAACACCACCTCTGAGGTCAATATTCAGAGTAAAACAACAAATACGATCTTCGTATGATGGCACAATAATATTGAAGTTCGCTGATATACGAGACAAAAATAAATTAATGAGAGTCTGTTTTGCGCGAAACCAAATCTGTGTTGTCTCTTCGTGACATTGGAATTCCGTCTGACACGAGAATATACGAGGGGCGTTCAATATATTCTCGGTATCGATATGAAGGAAAATGCGAATTCAATTTAAATTGCTTTTATTTTTCAATATAATCTCCCCTAACATCAATGCATTTGTTACATCTGAGATAAGCTTTTTTAAACCCTCAAAAAAATTAATTTCCTCTTTCTCTGCAAAATACCCATTTATTGCCGACTTGAGTTCTTCATCATCCGAAAATCTTTTTCCACGAAGACATTTTTTCAAATCCGGAAACAGGAAATAATCACTAGGGGCAAGGTCTGGACTATAGGGTGGGTGTTGGATTTCTTCCTCGTATATAAATGAGAGCTTAACGAAAACTAATTATCGCTTGCAACGGAATGCGCTGAAAATAAAACAAAACAAATTGATTTCATCAGTTCGTACCAAAAATGGCCAAGTGCATGTGCAGACGCTGAGAGGGGAATCCATACTAATAACCTATAATGATGACCTGGAACAATTTTACATGAGGCAAAATGGAAATGGACCATCGTAAGCCGATAAACAATAGAATAGTATTTTTTGTTTACACAATGAGTTCTCTTAATTTCTTTTTTACTCTTTTTTACTATTATCTACATCACTGCTCTTACTTATTTCTTTTTTCTGTCTTTAAATGTCAACTCCTTATGCAGTACTCATCTTGTGAAGTTATTTTGTTGTTAATTATTGAGTTAATTCTTGATCAGTCTCTCTTATTTATTGTTCCATGTTCCCGTGTGTTCTTGTTTAGACATTTGTTGCTTTCTAATAAATCCGATGAACAATAATATAGCAGAGGGAAATTATGCACCATTGGGGACTAGCATCGATAAATCTAGAATGCTGTTTGACATAATATGCAAAGATAAGATATGCATTCGGATTTGCCATTTGAATGCACAAAGTTTAGTTAACAAAATTGATGAAATGCGTTTATTATTTGAAAATGGTTGTATGGACATAATTGGAGTTTCTGAAACCTGGACCAAAGAAGGAATGAATAATGATCTTTTTAAAATTAAGGGGGTATGAATTGTTTCGTGCTGATCGTTTTTCTAAACGGGGCGGAGGAGCAGCAATTTATGTTAAAGACTGCTAAATTGTGAAAAAATCTAATGAAACTAATAAATCGGAGTTTGTATTTGTAGATGTAACTTCAGGCTCGCACAAATTATCTTATCTCTGAGATAAGAGATATTCTTGAGATTTTGGGTCCAAGTTATTCAAAAATAATTATAACTGGCGATATGAATATGGACATTCTGGCAAATAATAACAAACAGTTCGTAGATTCGATTGCATCACTTGGTTTAAAATGTGTGAATAATACAAATCATACCCATTTCTTTCCAAATAAAACTCCGTCACTTATTGATGTCTTCATAGTACCTAAGTCTGATCTAATATCACACTATGACCAAATCATTTCCCCGGGGTTCTCTTACCACGATATAATAATCTTGGTGTTAAATGTTTTTCCTTTGGGAAAAACTGATGTTAATTCCCAATTTCGGGACTTTTCATCAACAGACGTCCCATCTCTCTTTAATGAGTGCTACAGGCTTGACTGGTCACCCATTTATTACACGTCTGATGTCCATTTTCAAGTCTCAGTTTTAAATAAAAATGTGAAATACTTGTTTGAAAAATATGTCCCTTTAAAAACCAGAAAAATAAAAAACAGTGAAATACCTTGGCTTAACCAGCAAATTCTAAATCAGATCAAGGATAGGAACCTACTTTATCACAGGTGGAGAAGATACCGCTGTCAATATCTACATGATGAGTTTAAACGATTACGAAATCTGGTTACACAGTTAATTCGCCTACCTACTATTAAAACAAATTTCAATTTTGGAGAACAATCCGAGAGGCAGGCATTAGAACAAATGATATAGACAATCAAATATCGAAAAATAACTTAAACCTTAATGATTTAAATCGGAAGTTTGTAGGGTCGTTTTCAACTTCGTATAATCAATTTGAATAACTCGAAACAAACACTCAGCGGTCTTTTTCATTGCAGTGCGTGGATGCTGTTTATGTGGGAGAGGTCATACTCTCTATTAAATCGAATGCGACTGGTTTAGATGGAATTCATCCAAATATTGTAAAAATACTTTTACCTTTTATAGGGAAACACATAACACATATATATAACACGATAATAACAACGTCTACCTTTCCCGATAAGTGGAAGAGTGCAAAAGTACTTCTTGTTCCTAAATCACTCTCACCAAATAATGTTGATTTTAGACCAATAGCTATTCTTCCTTTCCTTAGCAAAGCCTTTGGAAAAATTGTTAGCCGTCAAATCAAGGTACATCTCGAAGAACAAAAACTAATAACGGAGTATCAATCGGGGTTTAGATCTAAACATAGCTGTATAACAGCCCTCATGAAAATTAGTGATGATATTCGCGATGGGTTGGATGAAGGTTTTATGTCCTTTATGGTCTTGCTGGATTTCTCAATGGCATTTGACTCGGTAAACCATCCAATTTTATTGCGCAAACTTATAACTCAATTTGCCTTTGAAAATTCTGTCTCCAATCTTATCAAGTCATACCTTGAAAATAGAACTCAAGCGGTCTACTATAACAATAACTTTTCGAACATGCTTATTGTACCTACGGGGGTTCCCCAAGGTTCAATTTTGGGCCCTCTTCTCTTCACGTTTTACCTGAATGACCTCTCAAGATGCATAGAGAATTGTAAATTTAATTTTTTCGCAGACGACGCACAATTGACACTAAAATTCAAAAAGTCCAACTACTCTGCCGCAGTAGAACTCATGAACAATGACTTAAATCACATTTTTAAATGGTCTCAAAAAAACAAAATCGAAATTAATGCATCTAAGATTAAAAAGGTTTTCTTCGTCGGAGTCTTATAGATTAAATGATGATTGAAGAAGGCCTACGGTCAACGGCAGTGTTTACATTACCTTATGGGGCTACTGAAACGAGTGTACGAAGTTAATGTATCCCTAGAGATTAAAGAGGCCCCGGTGTCCAGGTTGAACTTACAATTCTACCACCTATTTAAAAAATCAATTTGTAACGAACAACGGATTCGCCGCATCAAGTTCAGGATCTAAGAACGACATGAATAAAGATTGGAGAGTATGCTCTTGAAATGTGCGTATACATGACTTGTTTACAGAAGATACGAAGCGTTCTTTCGCAGTAACTGGCTGGCGTAACAACGGTTTTTGTTATTCGTCAACAATGAGGATGTTGTATAAATTACTCGTAAATGGGCTAGACTAACGTATATAGAGCCGAAGTCAATAAGAATTATCGGACTAATATATGATATTGATTTTGACGTATGAGATGGCCCTTATATCTCAAATGGGAGTTACTGACTGTGGGATACCCCGGTAAGAGAACCTGCCTTGTCCCCTAGATTACACATACGGTACAGTAAGAGCTTAAGAGCCTCAGATAAGGTCTGTTGACTTCTTCGAATTTTGAAAGGCCACATTTAGCCGAAATGTGCTTGTGATGTGAAGATTCTCTTTGCTGGAGCATTTTTTTCCATTCGCTCAATGGGGCCGAGCCAGTTTATATTTGCTTTTTGCCTTACATCTGTATCTTGATACTGCTTCATATAGCATAACTGGCACGATTAATATTTTATAGAGCATGCATTTCGTCTTCCGAGCTAAGAGTATTTAGTCCATTTGTTTCGCCAAACCGAAGTAGCAGCGGTTTCCTAGGGTAAATCTTCGCCAAGTCGCTACCTGGGTGTCATTCGTAGAGTTTTTTGTTCTCTGCTAGTAGATACACTCCTAAACCCCTTGGAAGTTACTACAGTGAATAGTGCCGCTTTGTTTTCTGTGTTAATACCTGTCCGTCATGAATTCTGGTACACGTTTGGAATAGTTCGGTAAAACTATTTCAAATTGGAATTTGCATCGCATCGCATGCTGTCATATGCAGCTTTGAAGCCGATGAAGAAATTTTAAGTTTTGACTTTCAATTCACTGGGTCTTTCCAAGTTTGGCCTTGGTGTGAGAATTTTGTCGCTCATGGATCTGCCGGATCGACAGCCACATTGGTACGTGCTGATGGTATGTTGCAGTAGGCCTTAAGATATTGACACAATATGTTGGATAAACTGGAAAAATGTAGATATTCTACGATAATGACTGCTAAACACAGAGGGAGGATTTGCTTATGTATGCGCGAATGTGTTGTAGACGGCAGACTAAGGAAAGAAATGTTAACCTATTGGCACGTTAGCAATCGGCTTAAAACAATCCGAGTTGTGTAACATATATCTGATATGCATTCACGTTCAAACAATCGAATAAGGATTACGCTAGAAACAAGACTCGCATGCCCTAAGAATGGCATTACGTTAAAATCGTTTTAGTTGGGCTCAATCCTAAAATATATAGCATAGCCTAACCGGAACAGCCTGTGAAAACAACTAAGGCCAATTGACTTAGCTGCTGGGTGTATTATACAATACAAGGAATTCCTTCATTATTATAGGTGTTCAAATATTTTGAGTGGCTACTCGGATCACTACCTAGTTGGAGCCAACGTACGCCCACGAATATCTCAGACTCTACAGCACGTACACAACATGTACGGCTGGAATCGAATCAAACCTCCAGAATTTTGCCGATAATGACAAATCAAATCATCAGAAATCAAGCGAAGAGTAACACTGGCCTAAGAATTCTTTCTTGCAAAATAAGTAAAAAGGCCTTGTCAAGATACAACAAGGCGACTCTATATGAGGCTCTCATCATTTCAGTCTTGATATGTGGCGCATACGCATCGATGTTAAGACTTCAGGTGGATGGTGATATCCTTGGTCGTTTTGAATACAACATTCTAGGAGTGGTTCTTATGCTCCCGCCAGAAAGGAATTGGATTCCTACCTAAAGGAACAAAACGCCATCTTCATGTGGGATTCAATTGGACGTAGACCGCGCCTACTGGTGAGGCTTTTTAGTTAGGGGCTAGGTCTACTCTGGGCTATAGCGTATATAAGTTCTCGTTTTCTTTCTTATCACGAAGAGGTGTAACGTCCACTACCTCGAAAATTCATATTCTTTATTGCCCGAAGGAGACTGTTGTTAGATGCTTCTACTAGGCCTTGTGACAGTCATATTTGTCGGTGTAATAGATTGAGTTTTAATGAAAAATTAGTCTATCAAATGCCGTAATGTTTTGTCGTATCAGCCTCCAACTTAAAATTTGCTGTTGATGGTATTGATGCTAATATTAAAGTCTTCGGGCATGTTTTGACGTTTTTCAACCTCAAAATAAATCTCTAAACGTCGACAAATAGCTAGAATAAGGGAATCTTTAAACTGACAGCGGGCACTTTAATAGCAAATATATACATAATTAAAGGCATAGATGTACACATACGAGTAAAGTCACATATGAAGCCTTAACACTGTTTGCAGACATAATTTTCCACTTTTGGCATAAACGCAAATTCCAATATCCAAAGATCGATAACATATGGAGTTCTCGACACATTGTAAGACTTAATTTTCGATTACCTAACCTCAAGCATAAGCAAAAGCAAACTGTTTCACACGATTTAATTGAGCAAAAATATCTCATTGCTTTTGCAGTCGTACAACTTACTACAACTTGTACGAGTTTTATAGAATGGATGATGAACTCGTACTCCTAATACCGGTGCATAGTTCTCTTTTGAATTCTCGCACGATCTTCTAACAAATAGTTGCAACTTTGTTGCAACGAAGGTGCGACTATTAATCCACACTTCGATACATAGGCGACTTTGAATTTGGTCTGGTAATTCACTCAAATTGAACACTTAATGACTGGTATCTATGTACGAGCATTCTGTGGAGATTGTTTTGAAATAGATGATCTTATCTGAGAAGCTCACCAAATATGGAAAGAATTTGATAGGCTAGTCGAAGTGTTGCTTTGAAGAGGTCTGAACTGAATCTTAAAGGTGTGCAAATGTTGCAGTACTATACTCGTAATAAAGAATATCTCATATTATCGAACTGTCACAAATGTTGTTTGACAGCGTGCTTACAATTTGAAACTGTTAGACACTATTTGCATGAAATCAAAAAAGTATTTCCTTCTCATTATATTTGTCAATTGTGCAATCTTAAAATGCATTCCCACAGAATTATCGTCAATTGACGGTTCCACTTGACGAGAGGTGTTTTCTGTATTAGTACAATAGCAACAGTGACTCAAGAAGTGTGTGTGTTGCTTAAGATGTGTCATATCCTCTTCTATGGGGCCCATTTTTATAAACAATAAATGGTTTTCCAATTTTATGGTACCAATACACTTTTTTTCGTTGCAACTAGATCCTTACAAATGAAGATCCAAGAGACCAAGATTTTGGGCAACGTTTCACAAGTAGTAGGAGGAACTAGCTTAATTTTATAGACCGACGACAAACCGATCAAATGAATAATACGAGTATGCATTACACAATTTATCCAGATCGACCATAATGTGCGTCATATATCACGAAGTCGCTTATAAGTTTTGCATATTGAAGATCGCTTTCCAAAGCTAATGATGAATTTATAATAATTTATAAATCTATAGTATACAATAGCATTAATTAAGTGGACAGAAGAACAACTCTGTTTGTGAGGTAGATATGGTTTAAGTCAATTTAAGTGAGGAATATGTACTGTAAATTACAGGTTCATGCACTTAATTTAGGGCTCGTTGCAGAATTTAATGA
The DNA here is from genome assembly GCA_949129095.1 of Volucella bombylans. Taxonomy (NCBI): domain Eukaryota; kingdom Metazoa; phylum Arthropoda; class Insecta; order Diptera; family Syrphidae; genus Volucella; species Volucella bombylans. Next base: position 159,463,961 of record OX422143.1, read on the forward strand.
TTAGGTGAGCGAGCACTCAGCTGATCTAGTCGTGGGTACAAAGTTTTAGACAAAAACGGACATATGTCAATAAAAATCCCCGGGATCATCTACGAAAACTGAATCGCCTGAATATGTAGCTCAATTTCGAGACGAAGTTACGGGGTGTCATAAAAAAATATAGATAGTGCCTTCTACTCGAATACGTTATTTTGAAAAAATAATTAAAGCTCCAACCATACAAAGTGCAAAGCGTGCAGCATCTGAACGACAGTAATTATCTTTTGCGAGAAACTCTTGAGCGCACGCCGATTATAAAAAAAAAAACAAAAATTCGAGAAGGATAATTTACCCTTGTTTTCTTACATAAGGAGAAAGAATAACTGCTGAAGTGTATTGCTGAATTAATTTATGAATTTCTGTTCTGGCAACTGCAGCTGTTTCCCGGGTACAATCGTACAATCCTCAACAGATTTAGGTACAACACAATCCGAATCGTACCAATAAACAATGAAAAAACTACGACATCTCAACAACGTCTTCTATATCATTTTCTTTGTGCGGCACATTGTCAAATTCCTACTTCAAGTACATATCTTGGTATACACATTATGTTAGTTTTACAAATGAAAATTCGTTTTGGCTTAAGCTTCGTTGTCGATTCGCTCAATATAGCAAATATAGGGCTGTGTCTGAACTTTTCGATATATCATAAGAGATCATAAATTCATTGGAGGTTTAACGAAAAATTCGTTGTATTTCAAATAAAATTCCGTTTATGTACCCTTTACTACGAAACATTAACGTTTCAGCTTAAAGCATTTGGTAAATAGATTTTCTTTGTTTGTTCTCTATTTTGTCTCTATTAACTTGAAGACCAAAGAAAAGGGTTGAAATTTCCTCAATATATGTATATTTGCATACATAACAGCGACTCGAAATGGGCTATAACATCTATACAATAATTATTTGTTGATGATAGTGCCCTACAACTCTCTTCCGTGTTTCGAGTGACCACCACTTCGATTGCCTTTTCAGGCGCTTGGTAATTGTCATCATGATGAACACGTATTGCATAAGCTAATCAGAGATATATTGAGTAATGCGATCTCACCATAAACAACTCCTAGCCAACTCTCAACTCTGAACTCAATTCTCCTCAGTATATAATAGTTACTTTCGGTATTGATTCGATCTGCGACGACTGCAGAACTACTGCGGTAGATAAGTCGAGTCGAGCACATCAGCATTTGTACCTCTAAACAGAGCCCCAATATACCATATGTATTATATATTCATGCCACTTTCAAAATGATAAATTTACATAGGCCTTTGGAGGGAACTTACGATGACTAAATAGTTGGAAGGACAGTCTGTTTGCAAACGAAAGCACATTGATTGACAGTGAAATGAAACGTCATCGTTTCTTACATGTTTCTATATTGGTATGAAGGTGGGATTCCTCGCAGTATCAACTGCGATAAAAAGGAAAATCATTGTTGCTAATTGCTATTTCTACTGGCTAAGAAAGAAATTAGCAAATAAAGTACTTTCTCGAAAATCCAAGGAAAATTCGTTAAGTTTTCAGTTTGAGTTTACTCCCAGAAATTAGTTGGAATCCAGTTCGGTTTCACCTGAGAGGACAAACAGGGCACATTTTTGAGTCCATTACAAGTCTGAGATGTCTTTAACATTTTCTAAGTTCCAGTTGAGAATCCTTTTGAGTTTAAATAATAAATATGACGTTATCATCACGTCGAGAGGGGTTTGTTTGAGTTTGTTGAAAGCACCTATATCAAGGAAGGCCATCATAGCATATTCATTCAGTCTGGCATAAGTACAAGGTAGTTTCAACAGATTTGCCCGCACAATATGCATGTTAAGATTTACGAAGATGAGTTTGAATTAATTGATCGACTTTCAGAAGAAATATGCCATACTGATAAGTCTTAGGACACTGGGATAAAAATAGGAGGTCCGTCCTACACTAGGATCGAAGATTTTAACCCTAGTTAATCTTCTTTTTAGTAATCAGACTAATCTGGATACACTGGAATGCCTCCAGGTGACCCGAAACTCTGAAATTCGAAACTCTTCCGGATTCATCTACTTCTATCCAAAAGAGCATCGAAGTTTCCTTTAAGCTTTTCCAAGTTCATTTATAAATTTTAATGTGGAGTTCATTCAAAGATTTCCATTCAGAGATTTTTCTGATGGCTTTAACTTTGTAGAAAATTTGTAAATTTTTCATACTTACATACATCCTCAATTGTGAAATTCTACTAATGTGGTTTCAGCTTGTCCCTTAACACGTTAATAGGACATTCGCCTTTGGAATCTTTATTGCATTCTGAAATCAGTGATTCGACCAATCCATCTAGGTCATTCGTGTAATTAACAAAAGTTTATTTTTAAAAGGAGACATAGTCTTCAAGAGCATCTTTTGTTATAGTCTGTCATAAGACGGTTTCTAAAGAAAAGCAAAAGAGTTGTGCACTAAAATCCTCCATTCTGTATTCTTACTTATTGAACTCTCGATTCGCATCTAGTCTCTATCTGACAGAAGATAGTGGTCGCTTGGTTCGTTCTTTTTTGCCATAAACCATTTTTTTTGTATTGCTGGAGTCGAGAATGATGCCAATAACCTCTTATTGCTTTTAAGTAACAAAACTGGGTTATTACTCTTGTTATTGTTACAGCTAAGGCTTATGCTAATTATAAAATATAATGGAGCTCATCCGTTGTCTATTCAGACTTGTATTGCTAAAACTATGAGAAACAAGATCTATCGTGTCTTCCGGGACTGATTTTAAATAGTAGTCCTCCAGGAAATGAAGATGATGAGGCGCATTTCCAGTAGATCCAGTGACATTCAGATTTAGAAGCAGCCGCAGTCGTCGAGAAGAATTGCAGTGTATTTAGGAAAAGCGTGTAGCTTGTAAAAATGAACCTGTTTAAAAAAAAACACATTGGTCGCAACGTAACAAAGATATGGAACAAGTGTATGTTTATGGCTGTTTCTATGCGGAGGAATATGGAAAATTGGTGATCTTCACCGAAACTCTCGATGTTCAAAGAATAATTCAACTGTACAAAAAGGATTACTGGCTTCCGCTGAAACGTTGTTCGGACGTGGGAACGGGGATCGGTTCCTAAAAGACGAGAACGATACGATCGGAAACATCGTATCATAGTCAGGGTTTCAAAGAGGAAAATGACGTCAATGTGTTGGATTGGCCATCTCAATCACCAGATACCAATCTGATGAAAAATGTCTAGGGACTCATGATTGAATAAGATCGAAAGAAAAGATGTACTACGAAGCGAAATTGTCGTGAAAACATACGGTACTACAAAAACTACATAAATAGATTATTATCTATCCATCAGTATCACCAGATTTCTTTTTTGTGCCCATAGCCAATGAAAACCAACCACAAACATTTTAAAAGTTAAAGAAGTTTAAATGATTTATTATTTAAAAAAGGGAGGTGTGCGATTGCCTGACAAAAGGGTGGTTTCATTTTCTATAATCGTCGAGACTTAAACCCATACCTTCATGCATAGCTTTCGAAGAAGTTAACCATTGCATAACTTATATCTTTATAAAATCATAAAAAAATTATAAAACAATATTCCATTTGAATATTGAATGTATAGACGTTTTGAATTTTCTTTATGCCCCATTCTCCAACCGTGCAATTAAAAGAATGTGGGAGAAAAGTAGATTTCACTCCATAGCAATTTTGTACTGTGATTTGAATTGTTGTAAAGTTGAACTTCTTCAAAACACCTCACTCTAATTGGCATATATGAACCCAATTGACTACCACTGCTACCAAGTCAACATGATCACAAATTCCCTTTTAAATTCTATGATAAATTCGATCCAAGAAAAAAAATTCGTACTAAAACTCCAATCACGTATGAGGATTATACCAAAATCCATAGTAAATCCGAAATGGTAAACTAATAAAACGTGGCCATCAATTAGTGACGATAATTGCCCACCAAGAACCACAAGAACCTTTGATGAATCCAAGAATGGCTGTAATAAAGAGAAAGACAGACTTTGCACATACGGGTACTCGCCGTAATCTGCCTTCGGCTCTGACATTTGACGCCTGACGCACTTTTTCCATTATAAGCCGGTTTTTGAGTGTTTCTTAGTTTTCACACCCCATCTCTCCGTTATTGCAGATCTCTACTACACTTGAATTATTAATCGAGGCCGTTTGTTGACCTCGTTCATTGGCCGTTCGCTCCTATTTACCCACTTGTACTTGGTCTGACTTGAATCTGGACGTCTACAAAGAGAATAGGAGCGAATGGAAAGAAAAAAAAGTCTAAAATTGAGCTTACATAAAACTATCGCGAAAAGATATGAAAAGTAAAATTTTACACGCACAACCGACACGACGACAACGCATATAGACTTTTAATTGGGCATAATCATAAGGAATGATTGAGAGACACGTTTAGCATCTCCCACTACCGTACACAGTTGGAACAAAGGGGATTAGGAGGTTCCTCAGCCAGCTGCCAGTTCAGAACCCCCAGCAACTTTAGTCGGGTCAGGCTTACTACTTCAGGAAATCGTTTCCAACTCTGACCATGCGGTTTGCATACAATATTACCCAATTCGTATTCACATACAACTACGACCGAGACTACATATGAAGTCTTGAATAACGATAACAAGAATCTATTATATAGATGAAGATTCTGACTGGCAAATTGGAATATGTCTATCTAATGTCTAATGGCTGAGAATTTGTGAGTGATTAATACATATTTATCGGTCGCCATGCAATTAAAAGGTTTCTTGATTCCTATAATACTAATCTGAAGGAATTTCCAATTCAATTTCAATTTCAATTTCCATGCCAATTCCATTTTCGATTAACGACCATAAAGATAATTGCGAGTTTGCAAGATTATTTTTCAAAAAAATCAGTTAGAACATCTGTAAGACGTGTGATTAACCTGGTGGAAAGGTATTTCCAGAAAAGGCAAATACGAATAAATACTCTGATGGATGGGACGCACCTGTTTTATTTTAGGTAATTCCCGTGCCTGTTTGCTTTTCTTTTTGGCCCAATTTAATGAGTAATTGGCAGTGTAAATATTTGAGCAACTGGAGTTTGAGTATATTTGAATTGAACGACAACCGCTTCGAAGGCCATTTAATTATTGGGAATTACTCCGAAACGTTTTTTTTTATAAAAAAGTTGATCCATTTAATTGCCGTTAGGTTGTGTTTAAATTCTTGGACTTTGATCTCCTGAGAGGACGCACATTTTTATACCCGAGGTTTAGACATTTTAGCTGTACATTATGTACAAATACGAGTGCGTATATATGTATTGTAGATGCATAATAGCGCCTCTTTCATTTACTATTCATGGATGTGAAAATCTAGTCGAAGACCAACGACAATATGCAAGAGTCTGGCCAGAGTAAAAAATCTTAATAAAAGCCTAGGACGTTCGGATCTGTACGACATTGAATGACCCGAGTGCAGCCGAATAACTAATAACGGCCTTAGACAAAGCAGATATCATCCAAGAAGTGCAATGAAGTATACTATGGTGGGTGGTACAGTGAACAGAAGTGCGAATTTGTTGTAATCGGCAGACCAAGGCAAGAAGCTTTTATCAGTTTTAAATTCGCTAAAATCAGCTACGTATGCACCCATGTCCCACAAAATAAATATACAATGCTACTAAAGGATGTTTTCACGAGCATATCACCATTTAACCCCTATTCGGATCTTACTTTTACATGCAAATAAGTTCTTGAAGTGTTTACACTGTTTGATTTTGTTAGTGATTTCTTCCCGCAAATTATACTAATAGGTTTATTTTAGTTATAATAACTTTATTGCGTCTAATAAAAACTCACTTGTAATTCAAATGATTCTAAATAAAAAAAATGCATATACAGGGTCTTTCAATAGGGACTTCCAAAGTTTGACAGTTGATAGCGGACATATTGGCCACGACATGTGGTTTCAACAGGACGGCGCAACGTGCTACACAGATCACGCCGCATTGGAAATTCTGCACAAGCGTTTCGAGTGCATTGTCATCTCACGTGGAGGTGATGTGAACTGGCCACCGAAATCGTGCGATTTGACCCGGTTAGACTTTTTCTTGTGGGGTTTCCTGAGGTCGCTGGTCTATTCGAATAAGAAACAAACCACAGCGGCCCTCAAAGCCAACATAACCCATGCCATCGGTCGAATTCAGCCTGATTTATACGCCAGGGCTAAAATTTGACATTTCAGATGCGCGCCACCCAGAGAAGCCGCGGCGGACATTTGAAAGATGTTATATTCCATACATAATAGCATCGATAGGCCTTTCAAACGAATAAAAAATTTCGATGATATCTCATACACACTTTGTTTTATTTGAATTTAAACATAGGAAGCGCTTAACGAAAGATCCTGTACATGCGAAAATTCATAGAAAATACTAAAACAGAAGAATAAATCAAATACAATCATTAAAAGTTAATGGATGCTGAACATTTTTCACAAATATAAAAACGATGATCTGGACAAATATATTTTAAACATTTATCGTATCGCGTTGAATGATTATTGGCATTTGATCGATATGGACATACGAGTATATAGTATAGCAACGCGCTCTTTCCTTCATAGGCGGTGCATGTAACAAAGACAATGTTGATGTTTGTGAATTTTGTGATGATGTTGATGGTTCTGATCTCGTATTTCTAGTACTTGTAACAACGGCAATGGCACACGTGCTCCAGCTCTTTTGCAGCTATACGCTCCAACCAACCTATCCAAAACATCGACACTACCCTTAGTGTTATTATAAAACTTTATGATATCCGTTTTTTTCTCTAACGCTGGTATCAATGTAAACTTTTGAATGATACTCGTAAGTGGTGAACAATGTCACAAAATGAAATAGATTGTGATCGAAAACGAACGCAGTATCATACAATGGCTTTTTCTTCATACAAAGTTAAACGAGGTTAGGTGGAATTTTTTTTCTGTTCTTGCGAAGTGTACCAGCCAATGTCATTTGGCTCTTTTTAGCTAGTGAGATGTAAAGAAATTGTCACAGGTTACATTTCTACCATGCAAATAGAATTAGAACAAGGAAAAGATGATAACTGAACAAGGGAAACAAAGAAATGAATATAACTACTATCGGCCATTTCAAGTAATACACGTTCTCCTCGATTTGTTTCAGGAAGAGATTTGCGATGGCGACCAACATCGATCAGAATATTATATGCATAATAGGTCTTAGCATTAGGAGCAATCCGTAACTTGATACATTGGTTGGCTGCTTGTGTTGGGTAAACTATGAACGACCACGAAATGGTAGCAATTGCTCATCGACTGTGCTAATATCACATGGTATATACAATACATTGCACCCACTTGTCAAAAATAAATGGAATAAATGATAGCTTATCTATTTGACGATCTATTCGGTCTTTATCATCGAAAAGATTTAATCTCTGGAAAGAAGCCAAAGGCATAGTTGCAGAGAAAATAGGTCGACCATACTCACAATTTCACAACTCTTCAAGAGATTCACGATAGTACACAGTGTATGCCGAACACCGTACAAATTAGTCATATCAAAGATTGTCTTTTCAAATAAATAGCAAAAACACTGAAACTATCATCGCACTGGGCAACGGCAAAGGTTGTAGAGCCTGTAGCAACAAAAATATCATAACTCTAAAACAAATAGAAGGAAACAATTTTACCTGGTCTATTTGCGAATGAAAAGGAAGAGGAAACAATTCTAGGCGATAGGGGTAATGACTCAATGGAATATGATATTGCTTTTGACCATAACAATAGATTGCAATACAGATGCTTCTCTCGTGCTTCTTAATAAAAATCAACATCTGAATCATCGCTACCATAATTGTCTTCTGTATTTGCTTCATTTTCATCTGGTACATAGTCTTCATCTTCATCGGTTTCATATGGATCACTTTCATCACTTGCAAATACATATATATATGTATGTACACGAGAACTCATTACTCACCACAAATGACAAGCTAAAACTAAACGAATAAAAAAAACAAAAGGGCATAATAAACAACAATAACGGACCAATTACTCGTATACGTTATTTTATTTAGTGTACATTTCACACTATACAACGATTTAGGGAAACTATTTGCAGAGCTTACCAGAGACATCTGGTGGCGAAATAGCTATTATATTAAAAATATACGATTTCTCCATTGAACCGAAATATCTAGTCGATTTAGAAAAATAGTGTACAATTTACACAAAAACCGGATGAAAGTTAAGGTGATTTTATCGCAAAAATAGGAAGGGAAGATATCTTTGATGGTACAAGTGCAAAGCATATCCTTCACTATATCACGTCTTGAAACGGAATTTCAACTTGATGTGGGGCGAAATATCATGTACAGCAAGCACAGTAGATGTCAGAACATTCCAAGACCCTGTAGCCTCTAAATAGTGTATGCCTACAGTCTACACATATCGTGCAAATTGCAAGGTGAAAAAAATAGATATACTATAAAAGTTATACTCTAGAAACAATGTTCGAAAGTTTTACCATAAGCCAAACTCTGGTTGTGTCCTGTCAACAATATTCCTGTTGAGCTGGGCAAAGAAATTTAGTAATTAGAGTTACAGTGGGTGCTAAGAATATGGGAAAACTTGTCTGCAGACTGTGCAATGGGGGAATCGACTCGAATTTTGCTGTCAGGCAGAATGAACCACTCAAATTGAATGATGAAAGCGTGACTAAAATTAAATAAATATAGCAATATATAAATCTAAATACCACAAGGCTGTATGTCGGACCGAAGAGTCTAGCGAGCTTTTTAAGGCAGCAGGAGATGATTTGATAGAGGCCATACACCAACTAATTTTCAATATTTAGTCTGTCTAATAAACGGAATCTCAGCATCAGATCCACAAGAAAGGAGTTACTCTAAGCTTCGCCAACTATACAGCCATTGGTATTGAGTACATGTCTGCCACCAGTATATTTTTGGCATCGTTTAATTGTGCAAAAAGTTTGCTAAACGCTGTGAAAAATTTGTAATAATGACTAAACAAAGCAAGATCTGTTTTGCTTCGTTCATTAGAGAAAAAAAGACATTTTTAAATTTTCAAATAATTTAATCCACGAAAGGAAAATGAATGAGTGGAAACATATTTTAAACTCTGTAACGTCTCATGGTATTTTAAGTAACAAAGACTGGAAATACCTTCGAGACATTGCGTGGCAAATGGTAAGTGGTAAGTACCCTACATATGTATTATATACTAAGTTACTATTACACATTTAAAGGTAAAAATTGATAATTCGAGGAAAACTGGTTCCGCAGGTGGTACGAACTGCATATTAACTGATCTGGATAATATCATTATTGATATTATCGGTAAGGAATCGCCAATTTTGGGTGGGATTATTGATGATTCCCCTTCAATGCCACTAGAAGATGGCCCGTCACCTAAATCCACAAATAAAGAGTATAATGCAAACGAAATAAAGCAAGAAAAAGCGTTTATTCTTTACAAAATTCTATTTGCACTAATATGTTTGTTCTTATTCTTACGCCTATCCATACCAAAAAAGAAGGCGTGCTCCTAACGGAAGGCGGCAACGACGAAAAAGTTATTATTTACCTGACGAAAAGTGGACTTCAGTTGGAAATATATAACTTGCAATTGGATGCACGAAAAAAAGAAATTGATTTTGGGCTACCAGTAAGTCGCCTAACTGCGGAACTGGAGGAGACATCGTTCATTCAGACTCAGAATCCATAAAATTCAGGGTCTGAAAAAAGACCAATAAACTTTAAAATTAAAAAAAAAACAATAAAAAAAGAATAAAGACATTTTGTTGATTATCAAAAAATCTTGCTGTTTTATTATTTTCATGAAAAATGACCTAGAAAATATTGTAAGCTAGAAAAAATGGGACTTATTCGCAACACTCTTGAATCGTGTACACTTCCGGCCAATTCAGGTATGACTTGTAAAAGGTATTGCAAGGCCCGCATATCAGCATACAATTAATAGAGTGCTTTCCATGCCTATCAACATATGCAGATTTAAACTCGCTGGGAGCATCTATGTTTACTAAAATCCCGTATAATGAATGTATAATAAATACATGGCATGTCTACAAAAATTGTAAAACCATTTACATATGTTTTCGTTTTCACTAGGGCAACATACAACACTTTCAAACAGCAAATCAACAATCGTTGTATGAACTCTGTAAACACATCTGCATACGGTCGACGTTGATATTCCGTGTATGTCACCAACTCCATGCTACTGTCCTCCATTTCGAAGCCAGTGTAAAGCTGTAGGAAATTGCTGCCTAGGTGTTAATGCAAAGTTTTTTTCAGTCGTGTAGGCTATTTGTGGTCCAATAATTGCAATTATTATCTCCGCCTTGCATTGACTTAAACGAAATTTTAAAACATAATCGTCATTTTCGCTATCGCTACTACTATGACTTCGTCGCAAAGACATTTTTTCGATTAATTTCAATATAAAACAAAACTTGTAGGAGAAATTACACGTCAACTATCATTTGTAAAATATTGACAAATACTGAACAAAATTTGTAAATTTCATTTTTTTGGTGAAACGTAAACTCACAAATATGTGAAATTTTCACAAATTTGCAATTGTAAATTGCAACTATAAATAACTTTTGGTGAAACGAAAAGCGAAGCATTTCTACAAATTTTCCTTTGTAAAATACAAGTACAAATTTGTAATACCCAGAGTTTGGTGAAATAACATAAATGAAAAAAAACCACAAACTTTGTTAAAAAGTGCTTGTAAATACAAATTTGTAAGTTGATGAAATAGGCCACTGATTAGCAAACCGTCAACCAAATTGAACATATTCCGATCGATGCAGGGCACTCCTCCAGTGTTTTGGATTTCCGAACACTCCGAGCAGCTAACATCGACTCGGACCATTAATTTTCTGTAGACAAGATGCAGATGCGGATACCAGTAACAGCCCAACGCCAGCGAACCATTCTGGAGAAAGTTCAACGTCGAACGGCTATAATTGCAAGAGACCGCCAGGGCCTTTTCCGATCGAGTTTTCCTTAACGAACGTAGTATACCAGTGGCATCACTGCCAAAGAGCAAACCGAAAGGCATTTGATGTACTGGGATTCAACCCTCTCCTACAAAGAAACCTCTGATTTGACTCAGGCATCTCTAGAAAAACGGCGAATGTACAGAGCGACCCTGAAGAAAAAAACGAGATGGGCTCGCAACCTCTACAAGCGGAAAAGAAGGGAAAATATAGGTCTTAAAGAAGTGCTACCAGAAGAATGGTGTTCTGAAATTTAATCAAACCTACGTGCCAATAGGTTTTTTTTCAATATCGCATAAAAAATCCTGTCTGTCGTATTATGTGAACGCCTAACACCCTTCGTCAACAGTGTTGTTTTAGGCCAACAACGTCTACCATAGATTCACATTACGTCAGATCTTGGAAAAAACCCAAGAGTTCGAAATTGATACACACCACTATAGAGATGAACTATACAGAGCCAGGTCTAGTTTTGGTATTCCTACCAAATTCATTGAAATATGGGGGATGACATTGGAGAATACACGCCGCTCGGTCAAGGCCGGTAATGGCAAAACCGAGACCTTCAATGTGAGAAAGGGATTTGAACAAGTCCATGCGTTGTTGACGATGACATAATGGGAAGAACAAACCGAGCTGTCAATGGAGTGATTGCGACTATTAAAGTAGAAGCGGCTCCGCTATCAACTGCGACATTAGCGCGGAAATTATGCGAATAATCTTGCAAATCGCTGCTTCTTTGGGTTTATAAGGCAAGTGAGTAGTAAAGCAACCAAAAAGACTTTATACAAGACACTGATCATTCCAGTTCAGCTCTATGGCGCCGAAGCGTGAACATTGACAAAAGCGGATGAAAATGCTCGGAGTGGTCGGAGAAATTTTCGGTCCAGTTTGCATTAATGGAGAATGAAGGAAACGTTTTAACAGCGAATTGTTCGGGCTGTGACGCGCTGCAGAATCCGTCAAATGAGCTCGGATAACCCGGCTTAGATGGCTAGGCCACCATGAATGCATGTATACTAGTGTCTCGGATCGGAGATACTTCGACTCCGATTCAGAGGCACAGCGCAGTGGAGAACCACCTTATCTTAGGTGGAGGACACAAGTGAAAGCGGAGCCTACTAGTTGGAGAGGCATATTAACTGAAGCCCACCCCGGACTGTAGCCCCATATAAGTTAGTATATAAGTAAAATATGTCTACACCAGCTTTTCCATCATCCTTCTAATTTCCTTAGCACATAGAGCTCACAGCATGTGCTCGTCTACACCTTTTGATCAAATCAGGGATTTTATTGAGACGGCCGATTCATAACTAGAGGTTTAAATCAATGTTGGCTTATTGAGGTACTCTGCTAGTACTCTGCTTTGCGGCGTCAACTGTAATGGTTGCCAATTTTTGATAGAGGTCCAGACCCTTCGAAGAAAAGTACCTAGGTCAATACATTTTTTTTGATATTCTAGCTAAATTTCGACTACCTAAACTTCGAGTATGTCTAAGGAACTGTTGGTTTTAAGGTTATTTTTGAGTCCTCATCCGATGATGTGGAGGCATGCAAAGAAGTTTTCGAGAGATGACTTTCGAATCATTGAGTGCTTCATCTGTGTTAACGATAATTTAAAACTATTGGGCTAAGGAAACTTGCACTTCTGTTTAATGAAACAAAAGGCTTAATCCGCAGCGTAGAGTGTTCAAACGTATAAGACTTAAATTGGAAGTACAAAGAGCTGCGTCCTCTTTGTCTTTTTGAATAACTCATATGGAACTGAACTTTATTACGTTACACTGTCATATACATACGAGTACTTTAAAGTGCTCAATAAGGCTCTTGGCAGTAGTGCGAAATTTTGACGTTTTTATTCTTTGACATGGGCTTCGATTCTAAGCGAGAATTCTTCCTTCATTAATACTTCAATGAAAATATGAAGCGCTATAGTTGTTCTAATATACTTATGGCTTTTACTAATACTTCTTGTATATTTGAGGAGTTTAGAAAGTTTGGATGATTTTGATGATTTTGAGGAGCAACCTGTATAAACCTGCAACAACTTAGTACGAATATATTTACGTGTTATTTTATGGCACACATGTAGATAAGTCAAAAATATTTCACTCTTACAAGCAGTCATATAAACATTGCTATCTTTTTATAAGCATATCAAAAATTGAAAGCAACTTATTTGGATCAATTTAAATCACATAAAAGCGTATTTAGGTATTATCAGATTCAGTTTGTAACCAAGCGAGTCTACTAACCGGTGAATATAATATACATATACCAATCGGCGTTTCTCTATCAGTCATTATCGGAATCAACATTGCAAATTACTTCATTTCATGTTGACCAAGTTTTGTATGTTTTTTACTTTTTGAATTTGCAATAAAAGAAGGATTTATATAAAACGACATCTACATATCTATCAAATACAGAAACGCACTTACGTAGTGCGCATTGGGTGTTGCATAGATTTAATTGATTAGTCGTTAACGGCTCAATAGACGTTACATCTAAATGCGACGTGTGTTATATGCAATTTGTTAGCTAAGTCGATTTAAGTTAGTCTTATTTGTGATCAATTGAGCCATTTGGAAAGAGCAGCTAAAATCAAATGCTAAGTTTGAGTTTAAAATACGAAAATGTAAATAATACAAGTGTGATATGTATGGCATGTCTGTAGATCTCTTTGATCTCTTTTGCAGATTTACATTTGACATAAAAGGGGAGAGGTCTTGTTAACGTGTACATTGTTGAAAACCATGTTTAAAAAAACTTGAGTTACGATGAACAAAATTGTGAAAGGAATGCGATCCATATGACTTTATAATGCTTTATATGGTTAAAACAAACAACGAATGCTGAGGCTATAAAAGGATTAATAGTAAAAACCGAAGATGCAATAATGCTCCCAATTACGATGCCCGCGGACCATTACGTAACATTTATGTTGGTAAGTGAAAACCACTTTCATTGAATATGCCGAAAAAATCGTGGTAGATGATGTATTCCAAGATTTTGGGCACCAAAGCTGAGAACGATTATATAGTCCGTCCGTTTATATTTTAAACACGCAGAACCGACTAAGAAGAATTTATACGAATTTCTGATACAGGCATTAGTGTCTTTAGTAATTTGCTGCTTCAAGTTAAGGACGAAAATATATTTCATGAGCCAACTACTTCTATCGAACCAAAGATACTGCATTACTTATTAAGATTGGAAAAGTTAGAACATATTCTGCAATATTTTCAACTGAAAACCAGCAATAAGTCGCTGATTGCTAAGAGTTTTAAGCCGCATTTTTTGAGTATATTTACATTTATTCTTGTCCCAAGAGATTGAATTAACGCAATCTTCGTGCCATAGGTCTTGAGACATTCCATTCTGAGTCTTGCTAAGAAAGTTCCAAGTGCTCTCATTTACGATTAAAACACAAAACTCAAAGTATGATTTTGTAGAAGACAGACAACGGCATATCACCTTGTGTTAGTCCTTTTTTGATATAGTGCACAATTTCAGAAATGTGACAGGGATGCCAAAACTATTGCAGACATACTTCTTTATAGCTCGTCTCTAGATTTAGAGTAAAGATCTGGACTTTCTCCAGGATCTATCATAGTGTGAATATTTGGTAAAATGTGGACTTACCGGTTCTATAATTATTGTATACTGACTGGCGACAGTCAGAATGTTTTAGATGTTCTCACAATACGGCAGAGAAGATCTTATACTCGATGTTGAGGAGACTGCTGCCTCTATAGTTAGTACAGTTTAGAGGCTCTTCTTTCTCCTGAATTGGGCAATTGATGCTCAGATTCCGATCACCGATCATTTTTTACAGATGAGTTTGTGTATGTTCCTTACCAACTCAATTCCCGCTGCTTTAAATAATTCGGTAGGTACGAGTAGTACGCCTGTTTCTTGGTCTTTATTTTTTTATATCGCTACCCAGATCTCTTCTTGTTAAGTCGTCTGCAGAAGTAATCCTTTCAAATCGTTAGCGCCGACTGTTAATTTCCTATTCTTATCTCCGCATGCTTCTGTTTGGTATGCTTGTCCTTCGTAATTTCTTTCTTTTTACAAATTGGGCAGAAATTTCGAACAACATTTCTGCAGAGCATGTGCTCCACCGAGCTTCTGCTACTTTAGTGTTCTTTCTGGGAAGCCGATGTGTCTTCCATCGCTTTGTTCATGAAGTTCATGAGCAGCTCTTATCCTTCTTTGCATCTCCGTCCTGTATGCCTCTTATGTCGATAGATGTTTGTTCCGACTTTCTTCGTCAAACCTCTGCGCTTGGTGCTGGCAGCATATGGGTTCTCGAAAGGTTTTGGGAAATACCATAAGAAGAGGCTTTATCAGTCCTTTTTGATTACTGCCGTTCGAGGTCAAATTTTTTCAAAATACTTTTTTGGAGTTCTGTCGTCCAGGAACTCCACTCCGTTTGTGGATGATGAGGTGTGGGAAATCCAAGCTAGTTATGATGACATTTCGCCTCGCGGTGAAGTCGACTAGACTGAGTTTATTTTCGGACCTGGTGTCGTGAGGACTGTGTTTTCCAACTATACTGCTAAAAATGCTAACTATGGGTTAAAATCTCCAAGAACCATGTTAATGTCGTGCCTAGGACATTAGTCATAAGTCTGGTGAACGCAAATAGTAGCTCTTACGAATGTTTGAGGACTGCCGTTGATTCACTTGACACTTTTTCGTTACTATCTCTGTTTCGACTATTGGATAGGTGCTGAAAGACTTCCATATGACGTAAGCTCTGTCGAAGTAGCTCAAATGAGGTCATCGCATCATCGCATCATCATTTTCGCAAATTGTCATTGCAATATGTCGATGGAGCAATTAAAAGCAACTCGGGCAGCAAGAAAAGGATGTATCACAAGAATACAAAACAAAATAAAGGATTCTGAAGATACAATTAGTGCCACAGATCTTGATTGCCGCCTACAATTACTTGAAGGATATTTCACGCAATACCTTGTAACTCAAGATTCAATTGACGATCTTCTGCCTGGTGACGAGGATGAGGAGGAGTATCGGGCAAGTGTTGAAGAAATTTATTGTTCCGTCAAGTCACAAATTCTCATACTTTTAGCAAAATCAAAAAATATCTCATCAAGACCTGTCGGTGTTAATTCAGCTGTTTTTGGTGATCTTCCTAAAGTTAAGCCGCCGACATTTTCGGGGGATTACACGTCATACAACACGTTTATTCAACAGTTCACAGCAATCATCGATTCAAAAAGTATTCCAACAATAAAGAAATTCCAATTGTTGGTGGATGAATGCTTGAAAGGCGAGGCGAGGTTGACCATCAAGTCCTTAGACGTTACTGAGGACAATTATTCGAAAGCGTTAGATTTATTGAAAGAGCGCTACGACAATAAATGTATTGTCTTTCAGTCCCACATTCGTGGACTCTACAATCTCTAGTTCCAAGGAGTTCGGGAACTGAACTTCGTCGATTTGTTGATGGCGTGGATGGTCACCTTGGTGGCTTAAGATCGTTGGGCACAGACACTAATATCGTCGATGCACTCTTGCTTTATATAGCATCTCTCAAGTTGGACCCCGAAACGTAT
Source organism: Volucella bombylans (assembly GCA_949129095.1). Classification (NCBI taxonomy): domain Eukaryota; kingdom Metazoa; phylum Arthropoda; class Insecta; order Diptera; family Syrphidae; genus Volucella; species Volucella bombylans. The sequence goes on from OX422143.1 coordinate 159,480,651, forward strand.
ACCAAGTTTGAGGACTCGCTAAACTTGGACAATTTGCCCACGTGGAAAGAGTGCTCAACGTTTCTAAGCAAGCGGAGTCAGCATCTTGATATCAGAGATCCTGAGAGCAAGACATCAGCATCTGTTTCATCATCGTCGTCGACATCGAAACCGCACCTCTCTAATGGTAAAGGTAAATTCAGGAATCATCGTGTAATTTCGTTGACCGTTGCTGAGTTGCGTTGTGCTTTCTGCAATTTAAATCATCACACCATTTCAAATTGCAACAAATTCGCCAAAACTTCTGTATACCAAGTGCCAAGTGTCTTGGATTATGTATCAATTGCCTGGCTGCTGGTCATACAGTGAGGGATTGCGTGTCACCAAAGTGTAAGGTATGTAGCGAACCACATCATTCACTACTACATCGCTTTCAGGATACACATTCGAATTCAATGCCCACTATAAACCAAGATGTCGCTGCCAATCCGAATACAAATCTTACACCAGCTGCATTGTATTCCACCAATTTGAAAGAAACTTCGAGTGGCTACGTATTCTTGGCTACTGCCTTAGTAAACGTCAAAGCAGCAAATGGTAAATACATTCCTGCTCGTGTGCTCTTGGATTCAGGGTCGCAGATATATTTAATTTCGGTGCACTTGGCTCAGAAGCTACGCTTGAAGCTCAGAGGAGAACTAGGTGCAGTCGGGAACGTTAATCTACCAGCTCGACAAAAGACATTCGCTTCAGTAAAGTCAAGGCTCAATGACTTCGAAATGAACCTTCACTTTTGGATTTTACCATCTACTTATAACATCGAATCAACCCGAAGTTCACATCGACGTGAAGTGCAGTTACCGTTTAAAGAGGACCCCAGTGCCTTTGGAGATTCAAGGAAAATAGCAGAGAAACGTTTCGCAAGTTTAGAAAAGCGTCTTGAAAAACTTCCTCAAATAAAGGAGCAGTATATTTCGTTCATGCAAGAGTACGAGTCCTTGGGACATATGGGAGCTGTACCACCGAATGAAGTTGCAAATATTCGATACTACATGCCCCATAAGTTTGTTCTTCGACCCGACAGTTTGTCAACACGATTGAGAGTTGTCTTCGATGCGTCCTGTCGAACATCATCTAATGTGTCACTAAATGATATACTCATGGTGGGTCCAACAATTCAACAGGATTTGTATTCCATTTCGCTTCGTTTTCGCTCTCATCAGATTGCCTTGACTGCAGATGTGTCAAAGATGTACAGACAATTTTTGGTTCGGCCTAGTGACATCAATTTCCAAGCAATCTTATGGCGTGAAAATGTAACCACAGACATTCGGGTCTTTCGATTAAAAACAGTGACATATGGCACGTCATCAGCACCGTACCATGCCACTCGATGTCTCTTATATTTGGCCGAAAAATATCGTGACAAATTTGCACTTGGTTCAGCACTATTGAGAAGGATTTTTACATAGACGATTTCATCTCTGGTGCTGATAATGTGAAGGAAGCTGATAGATTCGTTTCCAGATTGAATCAATTTTGAGCAGCGCTGGACTCGAGTTGAAGAAATGGTATTCAAGTGAGAGTAAGCTGATGGACAGGATTCCAGAATCCGATCGGGAGATACCATTGAGGATTAACGATAGTGATGTCTTAATACATTGGAGTTAGTGAAGAATGCTAGTGTCGTCACTAAAAGAACCGCTTTGGCTGATGTGGCACGACTATTCGATCCGTTGGGTATTATAAACCCAGTTGTTGTATTGGGAAAGATATTTCTTCAACGTCCGTGGATTTCTAAATTCGATTGGGATGAGGGGATTCCAGATGAGCTAAGGGAAGAATGGATTAAGTATCGTTCACAACTCAGGGAGCTTAAAAAGGTGAGTATTCCGAGATATATATTTGCCAAAAATGCTGTTCGTTGTGAGTCTCATGGGTTTTCAGATGCCTCTCTGAATGCCCTCGGTTGTTGTCTCTACGTCCGCATCGAGGATGTTTTGGGAAAGTCGAAAGTTGCACCTGTGTCCACTTAAAGTTTGCCTAGGTTAGAACTGTGCGCTTCGTTGCTCCTATCCAACCTGCTTCGTCGAGTTCAGGAGTCTTTCGATAGGAAATTTGATCAAATTGTTTTATGGACTGATTCGAAAATCGTGCTCGATTGGCTTGCTAACCACTCATCATCCTGGAATACATTCATTGCAAATCGAGTTGCAGCTATTCAGGAACTGACTTCGGATGCGACATGGAGGTATGTCAACACGAAATCGAATCCAGCCGATATATCCCGTGGAGCACCAGTTCAAGAGTTGATTGATTCATTTCGGTTGAGGGGACCTGCTTTTCTCTACGTTCATAGCAGTGAATGGCCTGTTGCCAGAAAGCGTGTTGCTATAGACGCTCCTGAGCGGCTTAAACGGACTTCTGTATTTCTTGGGTTAGCAAACAAAAACAATTTGGATTTTAATGATTTAATCAAAAAGCATAAATTTGTTAATAACTACAAAAAAATCATTCGGATTTTCGCCTTCTGCGTTCGATTTATTGAAAACTTAGAAAGAAAATGGCATAAGAAGTTACTTTGTTAAAAATAATATTTTGCATTCAGCAGAGTTCTTTTAAAAGGGATGTAGCAGATCTTCAGTCGAAAAACAGCTTCGTTAATTCAGGGAGTCGCATTCAAAAACTGAATCCATATCTTCACATCGGTCTTGTGGTAACCTTGATACGTGTCGGTGGACGTCTGGAATTATCGGAGTTACCGTATGATGCAAAACATCCAATTTTGCTGCCTAAATCTCATCCGTTCGTCACTGCCTACCTTCATTATTTACATCTTAAACATTATCATGCGGGGGCTCAAGCGTTGGTGTCAGTTTCGCGGCAAAGATTTTGGATCATCGATACACGAAACATGGCGACTAGAGTAGTGCATAATTGCATACGATGCTTCCGAATGCGACCTAAATGACGAGGGCAATCTCCCGGCTTCCAGAGTATGCAGTGGACGGCCATTGTGAACTTTTGTGGCCCTTTTTATACTTCATCGAAATCTCGTGGATGTCGTATCAAAAAGTCATATATGGCAGTATTTGTATGTTTTGCTACAAAGGGTTCATTTGGAGATCGTCTCCGACTTGTCATCAGGTGGATTCTTGGCAGCACTAAGAAGATTTATCTCTCGGCGTGGCTTTTGTCGCCATCTAACTGCGACAATGCCACAAACTTCGTGGGAGCTAGAAATGAATTGGCAGAGCTCCGAAAACAATTTTATAATGAGCACACTCAATCGTCGATATTAAGAATTTGCGCCGAAGATAACATCGAGTTTCACCATATACCACCTCGCTCGTCTCATTTTGGAGGCCTGTGGGAGTCGGCCGTGAAGTCAGCTAAGAGTCTTCTAGTCAGAACGTGCACTTCTTCTACGTTTACGTTTGAAGAACTCAGAGGAAATTCTCAATTCGCGGCCTCTTACACCATTGACTTCGGATCTTAGTGATGAACAGGTATTGACACCCGGCCATTTTTTGATTGGCAGTCCTCTTACTTCCTTTGTAGAACCCGACGTTACAAATATCTTCCGGCTCAATCGCTGGCTAACGAAGAAACTGAATGCAAAAACAAAAAATTTAATGCACTACTTTTCTATGAACATAAAACGATATTTATACTGCTAACGTATATTATATTGATTTCATTCCAACAAGACGGCGCTATGTGCCACAGAGCGCATGCAACAATGATTCTTCTGTACGACAAGTGGCTATCGAGATCGTCTGATTTAACGTCATTAGTCTTTTTCTTGATTCAGAGGCACATCTTCCTCAATCTGTATTCAAGAAACGAAACCCAAAAAAAAAAATACAGCGTGGAAATAAAAAATAGAAAATTGTAGAGTTTCAAGCACAAAAAAACAGTCTCGGAACACTGAAACTTATAGACTTTCAAAATGTCAAGACCAAAAACCCAACTTAACAAGTGGAGTTCCGAATCAGCTGATATTAGATGGGTATGATGGTTCTTGTCTCCGATGATAATTTGCCTCCTCAAAAATGGTTACTCGGTCGCATTGTTGGGACCATTCCAGGTAAGGATGGCCATGTTCGTGTAATAAACATCAAAACTAAAAATGGTGTTATATCAAGAGCTGTACACAAGGTGGCGCCACTACCCTTTGAAGATGTTTCTTAAAGAATCTGGGATTCTTTTAGAGGCGGCGGCATGTTCAATCGCATCCACAAAAAGTGGACCATATTAAGTAGTTTTTTGAGTCACACCCTAAATGGTGGATCGTAATGTTTTCATTCGTATTCTGTACGTTCATCTGAACCCTCGTGATCGGAGAAAGAAAAATAAAAGTAATTAAAATAAATCGAATTTGTCGTGTTCTTTTTTATTCCCGGTCTAACAGGCAATATGCCATGACCACTGTTGATACCACCGTTGTTTCAGCCATGTATGCAATACGTTCAGACATTTCCTATATGGTATTATAATGTTGCTGTAATCTTCTGCTGAACAATCGCCCTTAAAAGTTTAGTAAATCAAGTCCAGTTGGATCAGACTACGAGGAGGTAAGACAAGAATTAATTTGCACTCATTTACAGAGCTAGGCATCACCAGGTTGACTCCTAATTTAATTGTATAGAGTTAACTGGAAAACCAGTTAATTTAAAAAAGGTAAAAGGTAAAAAAGGTAACCAAAACACCTAATTGCCCTTACCCAGCTGAATCTGAGAAGTCTCTTATAGTTCATTGACTTTATCATATGCGCACGGTACCTATACACAGTATGTTCTCTTCCTATTGTTAGGTACCGCAGAATTATGCCTTGTGACGATTTTGCAGGTCAGAGCCTTCTGGCCGTTTGTGGTCAATGTCCACCTAGATTTACCGATTTCAGATTTGCCTTCTTTGTTTTATTTAATGGTGATTCTAATTTTCCACACCCTCATGTGCCGGTTTCGTTGCTTTAATTCATAGCATAGTAATCTAGCCCTAGTGCTATTTCTTAACTTTTCACATGTAATTCGAAATTCATTTATTGCTATCGTTTAAATAAATTATTTTTTCCTCTCCAACCAACCAAAAAAATGATGCAGTTGCCGTTTTTGGCATTGTAAGATTCTGTCAATTATACAATATTTCCTTAACCGCGGTAATACATATTTGCATCCGAGTATGCTTACGTCAAATATGTATTTAATTCGTTATTCGCTTCGAGTAGATAGATAGATGGATAGAGCCTAATGTCTCTCTATCCAGGATTGAGCTTACACCAATTTATCTATTTTGGGCTGCTGATTTATAAGAATTCACTCTCCATCATCTTCTGTCCAAAACTCAAGCGACTTCAACTCCAAATGTTATGCCGCATACATTTGCCCTTTAAGCTGCATCCTAACTGGCGACATTGTTGTCTCCATCTAAGGAATCCGTCTGCTCGCGCTTATAAATCAATCAACGATCTAGAAATGCAGGAGAACTAGAGTGCCTTATTCAAACAAATCTCAGCTTGTAACATAATGCTGTTAATTTTTATCTGTAACAAATAACCGAGAATATAAACTGACAGCATATCAACATGCCAAACGTAGGCAAGCTGACTGACTACATATCAATGGCGTCCCCAAGTCCAACTGAGATTACGAGAAATCCCATGGTCATGTTTGGCGAACCGTAAGCAATCAGACAATTGTCATTATCGCCTTTAGCTCAAGTCAACCTGTTTTGCACTTACGTACGTATGTACATACATATGTAGGTACTTCGTACTCGCAGAATCATTAGTTCACACAGAGATTTAAATCTTTTTGGTTTTTTTTTTTATTCTAACTGCCAATCAATTTTTGGGCAAATCACCCATAAAACTGAGGTCTGCTAGAATGCTGACGCCATCATTTTCACATAATATGTACGAGTATGTACGATATGTTATATTTGCTTTCGGCGCTACTGAAAAAAAGGTTGAAGGAAAAAACGTAAACACTTCACCAATTTATGGACTTATTGGTTCGTTCTTTATTTTGTTTCCATCGTAATTGAATCAATCAACTGTGTGTGTCCATAAATTTAATTTGCACTCAGCGGCAGTAGCAATAGTAGCAACAGCAGCTGAAGCATCACCTCACACAGTCTTTGCTCCAAATTCGGCCATTTTCATGTGTTTATTTTGGCTTGCGAATAAATTTCCGATTATAGATGATGAATGGATTGATTGATGGATGGATTTCACTGATTTTGGCAATTGTTTACCAACTTTATTCGCATCTTTCTTACCCTCTGTGTCAATTTAAAGTGCGACCTTGCGTAATCTTCTTAGATTGAGTTCAATTTTAACTTTAAGTGGACCTCGAATGCAAAAACCACCATAGAAGGTTCTCTGCCAATCTATTCCCAATCCACTGCCAATCAATTGCCAATAAATCCCTCAATATTTGCTACCGCCACATTTTTGGTTTTCCGAGTGTTGATTTTGAATTTGAAGTATTCGAGTGGCTTTGGACCTACTATTTTCATATGGCCGAACAGAAGATTTTGTGAATTCTACAAGTGGCACACATTTGGCCATATACAATTTTGTATCCATTAATCTTAGGATCGTAAGGAAAATTCTAGTCTTCCCAATGAGGAGAGCAATCAAATGCAAAATTGATTTATTTGCTGGTTTCACGGTTGTGGCACTTGAAGAAGTTGTGTCGCGCATGAGAACCAACATATTGCAAAGAACTGGCCGGCATAGCAAAGTGTGTGCGATATTTGTGCACGAATTCCATTGTATCTGGTTTTAGCCAAAAAGATGCAAAACAATTTTAAACAAAAATCGCCCATATGTTGTGGCTGGAATTCGGTGGTTTTACAGGGGTTGTGCAGCTTAGAGACTAGTTACTGGATCCGGAGGCTGGTTGTAGGCAGCTGCCGGGAGTAGCTGTCGTCCGAATTGGGCACGAGTGGCTTTATTGTTGGTATGCAGCGGTGGCGGCACTCATGGCTTGTTGTTTTGTGCATAATGGTGGTGTAATGTCGCTGCTGTGAATTAGGTATAGAGTTATTTAAATCTGTTTGAGAATTTGACTAAATATTTCGGTTGTTATGCTATGGTATCTGAGAACACCTGCATTACTGGTACTGGTAATAAATCTGTTTTTGGAACAAGCATGCAAATCATTTGGCATTGGGGTAGCCAAAAGCCAAAAGCTAAAAATGACATTCGTTGTGGAATCTATGATAAAATACCCAAAATACTGAAATATACGAGTGTAACAATTGACCGCATTAGCGAGCCTGATGGGGTAAATGATGAAAGCCCTACGAATGTAAGTAATTGTGGACGCAGAAATATTCTATGATACTTAAGAACACGGTTCCACTTCTAGTTATGTAGTTCCATATCGAAAACGGATAACATCTACAAATATGGAACAAATTTCTGTTCAAATGCCTGGGGCTCTGTCAATGAAATTGTTTGAGCTTAAGAGCGATAAATCTTGAATTCAAGACTAAAACTCCATAAAGGAAAACTATTGCACATAGTTGTTGGAAAATATCTGAGTATGTAAAGCTTAGTTTTGAAAGTAGTCTCGATCCTTCCGCTGAAGTTTTAGTTGAACATTAGCTCTTCTGTTTGTGCTATGTTTTTACTGATTTCTGGGTCAGACGACAATTAAAATAATCATTTCTCTCCTAATGAAGCTCGTCGTATTTTTTAGTCAGACTTTGTTCGGAAACTCTTCATTTTCAGAGTAAAAGTTCACATCGCTCAGTATGGTGGAAGCAAAAAGTGAAAGCCGACTTTGACTGAGCAGCGAACATTTTCCATCATCTATGTATGTCCTGACAGCTGCAGGTAAAATTGGGTTGCGTTGTATCTATCTTATTAGCGATTGAACTTATATGTTACGTAGAATAATATTTCGTCCAAACTCAAGTAAGTACTCGTATACGGCGACGTTTTTATTGCCCATCACTATACTGCTCTACATGGATGCGTCTTTTTAAAGAAATCCGGAGTGAGGTTCTTGTGCGACTTTTGTTGATGTTTTTTTTTTGTATTTGACTTTAAACAGCACACGATTTACACCGTCCAAAGGATACCAGTAGGCATGGTTGTGTCATGACATACTTCCTTCTCCTTCAATGAAAATAGTGTTCATTCTCTGTTAGTTGATAGTCCAGTGATCGTGGGTTCAATCGCTTATTTGCAAGACAAATTTTCAGATTTTTAAAGAACACAATAATAGCTTTGTTGACCCTACAACCTATCCAAACACAAAAATATTACACATTAGAGGATACCAAGTTACAGGTGCACTGAAAATAATGAAGTGGCTGATGAACTGCAAAAAAGGGCTCTACCGAAGAGTGTTGAGCTTCACTATGTACTCGTATTCCTAACTATAATCTTAACAGCTTGCTAGACACGTTGAAAAATGACAAACATCTCACATACTAAGGTTAACAATTTTAGATATTTTATTTTAACAGAAAAATTCCCGAACGATATGTTCAATAAATTTCAAAAGAAGGATACAAAAAAAAAAAAAAACACACATTAAAGTTTGATTCGGTTATTTTCTTTAACTATCCATTTATCCACAGTGGACCTTTTATTATCTTTATTGGTACAAATATGTAGGTTTTTGTGCATCGATGTAATTTTGTGAAACTCTACATAATGCAGTGGTTTTTTAGCTAATGTAATCTGTCGTATGTAGATATAAATCTTCTTCTCCCTAGCACCACAGAAAAAAATCTAAATTAGTCGAATCTAACGATCACGGCTGCCATTTAAAATCACCTTGTTTTGAATTGGCAGGATTCGGATATTTTCCATGTTATAAATTTATTATCTCACTACACCGCTCGTGCGGTATGCTCGGGCAGTATAAAAATCTTGCTAAAACCATATGCAATTATTGTATTCGCTCTTAAAAATGGAATGAGGAAGTCCTGAAGCATTGTTATGTGGTTATTCTGGACGAAATTTAGGACAGCTCCAAATTCAATGCCAGGTCACCAGATTAGACTTGTTGGATCAACTAAAGTTTGTAGTGGTATAAGAAGAGTTCAGTTTTCAAAATCTGACAATCTGAGGGCCGCTATAGAACCTACTGTGTTGATGGTAGTCTCCAAATGTAATATCTACAAAAAAAACAAAACAATTAAATCTTCACAAATGAAATGTACGAGTACATATCTACATAAATAATTTTTCCATTCGGAAAAGACGTATCTACACAAAAAAACAGCCAAAGCTGAGCACGTTTAGAAGATAACGAAACCACAAAACATTAACTGTTTTGACATTTTGACGACTTCCTAAAGACTATATAATCATATAGTCCAATTAGTATTGGATATGACAGTTCCTAGAGGTCGTATTCGAAATTTCGTAGCAAAGCCAAATTAAAACAGAAACCATAATCTCATTAACAATTGTTATTCAAAAACAGCATTTGTCAGTTAAAGTCCTAATCACAGTTACAGACAGCCCCGGTTTGGATCCCGAAATTTTTTATCCGAACCTTGCTTACCATGTACATCCAATGTCGTATTTCCCAGAGTTCCAATGTGACCTAGTACTGATATTTGGCTCTTCCAAGTCAACATGGGAATTGAACCGCAAATAATTGGAGCTCGACAAGACAAACAAGAATTTAGCAACTCTAGCACAAATGGATGCCCCTAAAGCCTGAAATCCTGCCAAAACCCCTAAATAGAATGCCAAGACAATGTGCGGAACTAATAAAAAACGAGGTGGCCGTATCTAAGAAGCGGTATGAAATTAAAAAATCTATTTTTCAATGTTTACAATTAGCTATTTTGCTATTTAAAATATGTCTAAATAACAAAATCAAAAATGTTTCAGAATGTTGTAAACTATAAATGATAAAAATCATAGCTTAGCCTTGACTTATTGAGCAGTGCAGACTGATATTATAGCCCTTCACGAAGTCACCAGGTTCTAGAGTCATCCGAAAATATTAAATAAAATATCTTCCTCAGTCTAGAGTCTAGGGGAATCAATTCTGAACGAAGCAATTGTGGATTTGATATTTTTGCGTTCCTCGTAAGGACGCCAGAAATCCCTCTCAAATTCTACCGAAAGTCATCCAACAAGATCGTGAACTATGCGCTAATATTTAATATCTAAGTCAACCGAATAAAAATTCTCTTTTTATTGAAGGATATAAAGCTCTATTTTAAGGGTATTTACCAAACAATTCTTTTTAGAGCGACAGTCACATACTTGGCGTCATGGATCAGACAAATTGTGGGTCTTTTCAGACAGAAAACACGACAGAATTGCAGAATTGGCGCAAATACTTGACACTTTAGAAAGGAGAACAAACTTTTTACCACCAACTCGTACACCATAATAGTGGAGAAAGCACGACGTAAGTAGACCCTTACGGTTTTGCCCGTTTTTGCTCGTAATGGCCGAGATGCTACTTAATTAGTTTCTCCAAGATTTTGGTAAGAACAAAGTGAGTGTGATAAATTGATGGAGGGAGTTAGTTGAGAGTAGAACACTCTTTCGTCTCAATAAATTTATTTGCCGGCTTTTTAGTGAGTTAACTCCTTCAAGAACTTAAATTAATCACTGATTCACCCTCTTCACAAAAAAGCTTAATACATTCTTACCTAATTTTTGCTTTAACCTGATAATATGGTAGTTCCTGTCTTTGTTCGAATTTGTGTGTAGTGAACCTATATAGCAGTAGCAAGCTAGTATGGACTTCAATGTGACTATGTAGGCATTGGGCTAATCCGACTGCATTGCCAAAGTTTTAAGACTTAGATAGTTTGGTACCCAAAACGGGTTATATAATCTAAACTGTGATGTTGATTCAAGTTTTAACTACGAAGTCTTTGGACTATAAGCGTAGTGTATTAAACTTTAAAATCATAAAAACTTCATGTACACAATAAATTTGTATATTGAATTGAACGAATTCTGCTAGAATAAAAAAGATGATCAATGCTATCAGCACCTTATCATATTTTTTTTCAGAAGCAAAGCAAAAAACACTAGGGTTTGCTTGCTAAATATTTGTAGATCTGATCTAAATAATCTTCTCAGAAACAAATTCTCAAAGTCTCCACAGATGATTTGAGGAAGTCTCGCAGATCATTTGCGACTATGTGTGTGGCTCAAAATAAAAAAATAAAAAAACTCCCAATGAAATTAATTGCGTCTTTAAAATTGTAACTGCCTGAACCATAACGAACTCCGCATTATTTGTGAAGCCATGTGGTAATTATTTATATGTAGGTAGGTAAAATTATGCTTTATTGTCGCTTCAGGCATTGTGCAATATCACATACATACATACAGTGGGAATCATTAGACTGCAGCTTACATTCATTTGATACTTTTCGTCTCGTGTCTGTTCATCATCCCACGTTCAAAAAAACAAGAAACACCCACGGCGCATACGTTTTCATCAAGTCGATCTAAATACTTATACTACTACGTGCTAATATTAGAGTCTTGGAGGCGTTGCCTTCTGACCTAAGTTAACAAATCTAAAAATTATGCAATCTTAAGCGTTGGGAGGAGTACTGTCATTATTTTAGTGATGTTTCATAATCCTCCTTCATTGTCAGCGATTCAATTTCTTCCTGAGGTCGGAGTCACACCCAAAAATGCATAAACAATAAACACAACAACATGTCAAAATTTGTCTTCATTTACAGTCGGTTCAACAGAAATCGATACACCAATGGGAGTAGAGACACAGAGACTTACAATACATACCGACATAAGAAGTAGTTAAAAAATAATATAGAACATTGCCAGACCTACACTGCACTTTCTAAGGTTTTTATCAACATTTACCCATTCTATTATATACATTAGGTCTTAACTTAAATCTTTGTTTGGTTTGGTATTGCTTGATATAATAGAACGTTGCCGTAGTTCAATAAAGTAGGAACTCAGAACCGAATCTTGAACCGAACCTTTAATCTCATCCTTTCAAGGATTTTCACCATTGTCTTGAGCATGGTAGGCTGCATTGTGAAGGACTGATTGCTCAAAATTTTATAACATTCATATCTATGTATAACCAAGTGTTGTTATGAGACAAGCTTGCTATGATCCGCATGCTATTACTTGTGCAAACTCTTGTGCATTTAGGCGTAAATCACTAGTGCGAAGTTCATCAAAGTGACAAAGTGCATTGCCGCGTATTCCCGCTAATGAATCTTTGTGGGAAGGGATAAATTACAATGAATTTTTTTGCAACATAATTCCTGATAATGCGTCCAATACCTGTGATATTAGAACAGGTAACAAATGATTTTCGGCCGAACCACCATCGGAAGCTTTTGACCGTTATATAAATGGACCTTGGCGCTATTTAACAAGTGCGCAAAGAAGCAGCCAGCATTTGGATGTGGATTTGTTGTCAGAGGCAAACTTAGAAGAGAAGCCTTGAGCTTTCGGTGGATATATAATATTGATACCATTTCCCGTCAAGGCATTCCTGTGAGTCGACACACAGACGGAACGACGATGTTATAATGGGACTTGCTCCTGGACTAACAAAAATGTGAAAGAAGGGCATATTTGGTAATTTACTTGGCACCACAACTGGGAACGGTTTTAATGTAGTCCTAACGTAACGGTTTACGCACCTCAACTCATCTTAATATCAATCAAATAGAACAAATTAAGATTCAGGCAAGGCATGCTTTATATTTGACATCTGAAACTCCGTGAAGTCCTATATTACCATCAAATATAAAAGAAAATATACATAGAAGATCAGTCGTACATACATACTAGAGCTTGCGAGCTCTACGAATAGAAAAGAAGGAACGAACACCAGTTTCATCACAATATCTTCAATAAGCACGAAACGCGCCCAGGAATATACTTCGGGAGTTTAACTAGAAGGTAAAAGCAACATCTCATTGCCGAGATACTGATGGTATCTTAGTCGATACCGGGAACTAATAAATACCACTTCTGCAGACTAATAAATAATAAAGGCAATTCAGCATAGACGATGACAGCCAACCATTGTAACCATTTTAACAGCACGCGGTGAAGATATCAGTATATAGTCTCAGAAACAACAAGACTACCGCAAAGGACTATATGAGATCTTGACACCCAACCTAAATCAACTAGTCTGCAGATTTAGATCAGATGAAAGTATGTCCGAATTGAGGTGAGTGAAATTTCAGTCTTGCTTGTCGAATTCACAAGAAAAGATACCTACCAATCCTATAAGAACTTTGTGGATTTTAATAGAATAAACTTTTAAGTAAGCCCTACAGTCACTCAAGTGATTAGTAAAAATTAGGCCATTTATGAATGTCTGCCTCATGTTGTTAACTGTTATATTTGGGAGGAGAGGTGTGTTAGAAAAATTTATGCAATGCATAATGCAAACGCAGGGAATACCTATATCTGCTAACACAAATATTGAGTATCAGACAAATCGAAGTATAGAGTGACGTATGTACATACATTAGGTGTACGTGATATCGTGTTGCATATAATAACTAACCTGGATTAACCTGTATTACATTAATCAATTGATCCTACCTTTATACTTAGAAAAGTTGTATTTCCGTCAGAATATTTGAATTAATAAATTCTTATAATTAATCTGCAGCTTAAAATTTTACTATGTACCTAGTCTGTTCTCACTTGTTAAACATACTGTTCTGTTTTCTTTACAATTCAAGAACTTTTATCTACTTGTAAATTCCCTCATGAACAATTCGTTGCAACAAATGCGACAAGCGCCTTTCATCAACTTCTTCAAAAAATTTGCGGTCATGCCTGTCAAAATGGCATTAGATGGACACTACAATCAGATAAAGTGTCAATAGTTGCACAACGCGCACTTTTGACACAATACACTATGTTGTTTAGCTTAGCGCGCCAATTATAGCAACAATAACCGCCAACTTACATTGCGTCAATGGCAGTAGATACGCCTTTTGTATGCGTCGAATTACAGCGATGGCGATAATAAACAGAGTTACCTACTTTAATAATTTAAAACTACTCGTAAGTAATTGCTAATTTGAACTCTTTTGCAGGTGCTGAATTTGCTGAATTTTTTAAGAGAACTCGTAGGTTATTGCCAAATTCTAATTGTGATTCTATGATAACAATGTTGCGTTTAATGGAACCAGCAATAGTTCTTCATTTGACATTTTTGAATCCTGGTAACCATGGTAAAACATGAAAATATGCGCCGAACGGAAGACTTAACTCAACTCCGACAATGACAGCAATAAATTCATATTTGGAAATTCACTGTCGGCCACTTGTTAAACAGTTGTTTCAACTCATGCACGCGCTTGGATTACTATGAGTCCAAGACCTCTCAAATCATTTGACGCTTACAAATTTACAAAGTTTAAGACTTGGATCAAAACTTTCATCTTGATAGTACATATGCATATAGTTATAATGTTATAATCAAAAACAAAAACATCAAGACCGCCAAGTTGGATGTTGTTTAGAAAAAAAGAAAAAAAAAAACTAATGAAGCGCGAGCGTGATTAAAAGGATCCTTTGTTTTATATTTGGGGTTTTTGTTTTATGATATGTTGCAACTTGTTGTAAAAAACACCGTTTTATTTTTTTAAGAAACCAATGACCGTGAAATGGAGATGTTTCTGTGTCATTGGAGTGGAATATTAAGTGAATTGGAAATACTTAAGGTGGGCGAAGTCGATGTGATTTTTACCACGATAAGGTCAGGCAAACTTCAACAAAAGCGCGACAAATTTTTGTAAAGGGTTTAAGAGAAAGAAAAAAATTAATGATGAATTGTGATAAAAGTTAAATGAAATGATTGAGCATCTTGTAGTTAAAACGTGAATTTATGCCAATGAATGAAAATAAAAAATGTGAATGTACCTTCTTTGTTTTCTAAACCTTGTTACTAAAAAAGATGAAATTCGGATCCTATACAACGTAGATTGGGATCATTTAAGAGATTATATGTTAATGAAACCGAAAAGTTCTGATAGAATACTTCTTAAAAACCACCGAACAAGAAGACTGGGAAATGCCAAAGGGAACGAGACCGATTTACCTTACTTAGGGTGCTGCTATCTCCTCTTTGAAGTTTCGAACTAGGAAGGCTGGTTGTGGCTAAAATCTGAACGAGGCTGAGTGTGAACACAATATTGACCAACTCTTGAAGCTAAGGCATAGAATGCGTGTATTTAAGCAGAGAGCTGCGATATGAAAAACGGAACTCAAAAGGTGAATTTTTCCATACATTAAAATTAGCAAGTCTGTACCAAAAATTCTGCCCGTTCGAGGTAACACTTTCGCCGTTCTTAGGCTGATGTGAGCAATCTCCTTGATCCCAGGGCAGCTCAATGGAGTCAATAAATCCATTCGTCTTGATACCCAGAAATGTGCTAGAATTACTCAAGAATGGTTTCAGCCAAGCTCTGAGCCAGAAAGTATAGCAGTTGGGCGTTAACGGATGGCTTCACAACTGGTTTATGACGCTGATATCTTTTTAGAGAAAGACAACGTTAGATTTCACTCCTTATTAGGAAAACTTGAATGTCTGTTCCTGATTGAATGAACAATTGTATATTGTGCAAAATCAGTGCAGGTTATGTATCTGCCTCTATAGCGAGAACCACGCTATAGCTGAATTCACGGAACTTTGTTTGGGTCCCAGATCACGAAAGGATAGTGAGAAGTCAAATCGCCAGATAATTTCCTATGCAAGACGTAATGTAGAGTTTCTTAGAACCCAAACTTGTGTTAGCACTGCCAAGCGTAGAATGTTTACTGGCGTCGTACTACGGGTTTTCTTAGCAGTTAAATGTGATGGGTGCTGATACTGAAGGCACTTTCTCATTGAAGCGTTTACTCATCTTTCTACGAAAGACTAAGGAATTTCAGTAACAATTTCAGCAATTGCTTTTTAGGGTTTCGTAAAAAAGCAACCATTGAAGCATATTGAAGATAATATCTTACAAATCTTACAGTAAGCCACATCTTAGTGAAGTAACCGCCTTTAAGATTGTATAAATTTTTATCGCTCTCTCAATCTGTCCATAAAACATAAAATCGCATGTTTTATACATAGATGAAACGACACGTAAAACTTAATATCTCAGTAATGAATATGCATTTAACTCACAAAAGAATGATCTGCAAATTCACGAATTCATCGGGTAGTCAGAGTCTGTGGCCATTTTATTTTTCAGCCATGTAAATCGTTTGCTAATTTCTTCCCTGCTAGCAAAGGGACTACTTTATGGTTTATCTCCCATAACAGCTATGTTTTTACGTAGTTACTCGAGGGTATGTCTACGGCCATATGAAACACCACAAAAATGAAGTAAATTTAATTTCGAACGAACGGCTGCAATCGCAAAGAACCTCCTCCGTCCACCACTTATTCCTCAACAGTTCGACAGGCTCTATGCAACGTCGATGGCAAGAAAACGCCAGAAATGCCGCAACTAATATGATGAGTTTAACTGGGCTACTCTCAAGAAACTCCTAGTTTGATGAAGAGGGCAGTGATGCTTTTGCATGGTACATCCATTCACTATAGTCATCCTGGATGAATGGGATAAGAGTGCTTAGACTAGCAAAATACAGGTACGTACCGGCTCTGATTTCGGCCATAGCTTACATTTTTTTTTTTTTGATTTTCTGGGCTCAAACTCCTACTTTAAATTTTAAAATCACTCCAAACGTTAACAGTTACTTAGATCTTCGTTTAATTTCAATATAAAATATCAAAGCAATATTTATTGTTTAGCAGGATGCTATGAAGGGCTATTGACTAAAATTTAAGCTATTGATAGCTTATTCTATAATCTTTCCTTTTTTTTATACTGGCTCTTACTGAAATTATGCTACAATGATATCAGTATAATATAAAGTAGGTATCCCAAAACAGTTAAGTTATTTCTTCAAGATTTTCGAAAATATTATATACTAAGCATCATGACTCAATTGGCTAAATCATCCCCATCATATTCCTGATAATTTGCACAGTATAAGGCCACCAAGACATGAAGTTAATTTGAAAGCTGGTTCGAAATACCGCCCACAATTCTGTCTTGATTCACCCCGTTCTGTTGTGAAGCAAAACCCTGCTGCTTTAATGCGTGGGTACATGTGTATGGTAGTTATGTTAACATCTATTTAATAACCCTAGTTGGCTATCGATGGTGGTTACATTTAATTATGTAAATCAATCTATTGATCTTAGCAGATTAATCGAGACCAAATCAAGCCATATGTGGTACTCGCATATGAGTACAATAAGAAAAAAAACATGGCATCATGATACGGCTGCATATGTATGTACGAGTATATGTTATATATTTTTTTTAAATCAGCAGTCTTTTACGTGTTCACACTCAATAAACTTTGATGTCATGTTACACTCTTCAATTTGCAATCAATCTGCGGGTAATAATGGTGTACTTTAAACTCTATTAAGATCGCGTAATTTTAAGCACGGAAGGTGTGGTTCACTAGTCAGAATCGGTTGAGTTTTTCAAGGTTTTTCCTTAAGGCGATAAGAGAGAACACCTCCGAGTTGAGCTCATTGCACGGCAATTACTTCATGCTTTACAGATATCTTTGTGATGTGACATCGTATATCTACATATGTACGTTACATAACATATGTATCTACTCGTAGGTAATCATGTTTAAGTAAATTAAAGAAAAAATTGGAAAAAATCTTAACCAAAATCTCATGTTAGTAACACAATTACTTACTGTGAAAACTGACTGAAATTTTTAATGAGGAAATGGAGATTTCTCGGTTTGCCAGACTCGTCTCAGGAACGCGTAAGACGATAGGTTCCCAGCAATTAAATTCTTTTTCTATACATTGTTTTGAAACAATACCTTTTTTGATGTATGGAAGTTTTTTCAGGGTTAGGTAGAAAAAGTAGGACTGACGGAAGGCTTTTAATTATAGTATGATGCGTTGGAAAAGTGATCTCAATGTTAAAGCAGTATAAGCCTAGTTCCCGTAGTCATAGTCGCATGCTGGTATGTTTGAGGAATACCAATTGAAGTAAGGGCATTGGAATGAGTCTAAAAGCGCGTATGGAAGTTTAATTTGAATACGTGATTAATTGTCAATGTAACATACTTCCGTAAATTAATTATTCAAGCGGGAAGTAGGAATCTAGAGTACGGAGAACATAGAGTATAATTTTATTGTCGAAAAAAAAAGAATAATCTCTGCAAATAGTTTTCAAGTCAAGCACGATGTACGATGTACTCATAGATAGAGAAAAATCGACCTCTAGGAATTCGTCCAATTCAAATTAAGTCATTTACTCTTATGTGTACGATCTAAAGCATCGAAAAAGGGTTTTAAAGTCAGTGCCTTGGGCTTAAAATTATCTTCTCAAATTGCTAATATTAATTACACAGTGTTACATATTAATGTAATAAAAAATAAACCAAAAACTACTGTAGAAACCGGACTTAGGGTAGTTAAAAACACATTCAAACAACTCGACTAGAAACGTGCGGTTTCTTTTTCCTATCTAGGATCAGATATTTTCAGCTAGCTCATTCACTTATAGAATATATCACCCAATGAAGGCAAAGATTAGTAGTGACAAAACTAGAAACAAATTTTGAGTTTCCAACATGCGAACCAGCGCCTTATGATACTATAATCCTCATCAAGGCTAAATTTGTAAGCATCATCCTAATATGCCCGCATGTCAGAACAGAGAAGAGGCAAATGCATACAATTTAAGTATTGGCAAGTCTAACCTCCCACTGCACAAGTCTCCCATATCACAATATTCACAAGGAGTGATCGCGAACAATCAAACGTCAACGTTCCGTTTTACACGCTCCACTTCCTTATTGCAATCACGCTATCATTGCTGTTATATTGAGAAACGCAGAGAGGAAAATGCATTGATGAAGTTTGATCGGATAGGTATCATACAATCGGTTACTATAAAAGAGATTGCCAAGCATTTGTCGATTGAATAGGAAGGACCTCCCCTGCCAATATCGAATACTAGTAGCAGCGTTGCCAAAGAGCCGTCAGAGATCTCACCCATGCTCAGCCACCACAATGAGGCTCTTGGTTCGACCAAGAACGCGACAAGCACATGTAATGAAAAAAGAAGTGTGGTACTGTTAAGGAGAACCTGAGTTTCTCGCAAGTTTTTCGAGCTAAATAGATGGAATGAACACAGAAGAAAGAAAAAACGGCCATGAAAAGTTCTGACAGCCTGTGCAACTACGAATTCAACAAAGCTAATAGAGCTAAGAGCCTACCTATTGATCCATTTTAAGCACCGAAGGACGTGGTAAGGAGTAGGCAGTGCCCTACCTAAAAATTGAACCTCAACCTGATCAGAAAGCATTTTGTTGAAAATCTTATTGGTTCATATCACTGTGATTTAAGTACTGGAAAGTCTACAACATATCAGATTTTCATACGACAGACATTACTATTTTATCGATTTTAAAGCCATCAAGGTCAGGTAAGAGCTAACGGATTTCTTTAAAATCGTTATTAAAAAATCGAGTACGGTTCACACGCGATACGTGAACACGAGAGTCGTTGTCCTTCAAAAGTCATTTCAATTACACACATAAGCACAATACATTTGGATAATCAGAAGAACGCAAGGTGCTGTCAGTTACGCGTTTGTAAGCATTGGTGTAAGCAAAGGTGTAAGAAAAAAGTATATTCAATACAAACATCTCATACAAAACGCCATTTCAGACAGTTGCACTATATTATCTTCATATGCGGTATACATTATCTTTATATCGGACCTTGTAACTACGGCTAGAGGGATTAAAGAGGATGTCAGGTTTGGCAGTGTATGTGTCAATTGGCCAGGAACTCCTGCTAAAAGGAATTAGTCGTGAGATGTCTACATACATAGGTCCTATAGAAGAAGAGTGTTACATACGGGCCACATTTTCCAGGCAAAGGAACGGCTCGACAGATTTGGCTATATGATGCACCAGCGCAAGTGGAATCTACGAGTACGTCTGCAGAGAAAATGCTGAGATTTTCTTCTTTAAAACTCAAGGAGGGTACATCTCCAGGGATGATTTATAGCTAGAGTTTCTGCCCAACTGCAACACAATAGATGAATTGGAAGGCCGCTTTTTTCCACAAAAGGATCATAATGCATTATGGAACCATCCATTGAGATTTATAATTCGAACATTTTCGTAATTTTGGGTAATTACAATTTCAATCTGGATGAAAATCCTCCTGAGAAAGATAGTGGAAGTTACTCGTAAATATGGGTATTTTGTTGTCAGTGGATTATAATCTCAAACTATAATACTTGAAAGTAGGTAGGTATATGATTTCGCTGGTCCGTAGGCTGCTGCAAAAAGTAGGCTTTTTTAGTCTAATGATCGTTAGACCGCTTTAGTTTCGTAATATTTGACGTCTTATTTAAGGCAGGCTATGGTAATGAAAGCATTGAGTAGGACAACAATTTTTAACAGTCTTAACTCTTCTTAATAATTATACTCACTTGTAGTACAACGCGTTTCCATTATTGAGCAATATTTTAAAATTAATGAAGGTTTGGCAGATAGAGTTCGCAGTTTTCGTACAAAATATGATCGGAATAGTGATTTGACTTCATTAACTGTGAATGAATGATCAATTCAAAAATGCAGGGATCAATTAGTGATCATAGACATTCTGGCTGTTCTTCAACATTTCGTTCAACAAAAACATCGTTGTGAGTCCAGGAACACTAATTCGACACCGTGGTCAAGAATTGGACATTTAGATGGCGTATTCTGACTAAACATTTGCATCTTCATGCATATAAAGTGCAATTGACTCAAGATTTGAAGATTCGTTGAATGAATTATGGAACAACAACAAGTGGATGCTGATTTCTCAAACAAAATGATCTTCAGCGATGAGGCCCATTCTCATCTTGATGGCTTCGTTAGTCGTCAAATTATCAAATTCAGAATATCCATGAATGATTCTTGAGCAGCAAATGCATCTACAACGTGGATGCCAGTAGCATTCCGCCCCTTAGAACTTTAAACAAACGCCCCTTCATGGTCAGTATACCCTCAAGCCCATTTTCGGAAGGACTCTGATAGTGATTCTTTCCTAAGCCGTACAACCCGGTTATGGAATGCTGTCACTGTAACTTGCAAACATTTAATACTAACGTATCCTCCAACTAAAAACCCCGTACACAAAAAAAGCAACGAGTTGAGAGATATCGGTAGGCATTCGTTTGATTTTGCTATATACTGGAGTAGTATCAATTGTGAATGGTAGCTCTGATCGGAGACACTGGGACACCTGACGCAGGTTGGTTAGATTATAAGTGATATCCTTGTGTATGTTCCTTGCTCTACACAAATATGCCGGCTTCAAATCCCTGATTACTTTTCGGAGCCGGGCGTAGAGGTTTTCTACCTATGGACAAAACCGCTCAGAAAGTTCGATTCCATAGCTGGAGTTCTGATATTTTTGCGTCAGAATATCGTCAACAGACCTACGAAGTCACGTCACGTCAAAGCTCATTGCATCAAACAACTGACGCATGGGATAAATCGGTGTCTTATCATGGCCATGTGGATGAAAAGGACCAGTCTCAGCGTCTAAGTCGATAAAAAAGTGACCCGTGTCGATCTAAAATTCAAGTGTTTTCCACAAAAACTACTGCTGCGTATCTAGAATTAGCTATCTTAACTGATCCTTTTGATGTTCCTCTCTTGTTTTCAGAGTTTCTGAACAGAATTTAAAATAAAAACAGAAAACTATTTCTATTATTCACAGTAAAGATGCTGAGCATGTTTCTAGATTGACACATGTTCAGTCGTCATGACGCAAGGCCACTGAAAACGCGCTTAAAACGCGATGCATGTAAAGATTTCTTCTTCAATTCAAACAATTTCTGTCAAAGATAGTTATTTCTTGAAAATTTATTGCGCTACTATTTTAATTTATCTGTCAGACAGCATATGACAGTTTGCATTGTTGATTGTGGATATGGATATGGACTGTGAGTATGGCGGTATAGTAGTCTTTTTTCATGCTGACGAAGGTTGTGTTCATTTACAAAAGACTCACATCTACGGTGACTTCCTTTCGTGGGCCTGATTGGAAAGTGTAATGAAGTGTAAGAGCGATGGCTATCAGTGTCTGTGAGGTAGGTAAAATATTTTATGATTTCTTTGTCATCATTTTTGGATTGCGAATGCGTGAAATATGCTTAATGGATTTTTGTTTCTAATTGGCGCTTAGAGTAGTGTTTTTTTCGTTTGTACAAGTAATGGGAACGAGTAGCAGTAGCAGTAGCAGTGGAAGTAATCGTATCTGAGTACTCATACGCCCAAGTATCTGCAAAGAGCAAAGGTTCCAGCGCTTCGAGTTTCAAGCAGATAGATATTTAGCACGCGAATAATTTACATACGACTTACGAATTTCATACCGAATACAGCGGTGCTGAGTGGAGTGTTGTTACGTACAGTTGGTGCTGGGTTTAGGTAGACTGACTTAAAGGTGTTGTGTTTGGAACAATGAAGGACGGTAACTGTTGTGTTTGAATTTGTAAACACTCAATTGCTAAATGATGAATGTTTATTACGTGTCATGACCAATGAATATTGATGAGACATAAAAATTTATGAATATTTACAACTAAGATGATCATAAGAATATTGAGTCTGTGTACTATGATTTATGTAGTCCCTGACCTGACTTAAAGTGGTGGAATCCCTTTTGGATGAGTTTATTTTAATGGAACACATGTGCTTGGGTTTGAAAAGGGAAATAACACATTTTTGGCGAGTCATTTACATGTAAGGTATTCTGGCCTTTTAAGTCTTTTAACTTTTAAGAAAAAGTTTATATTGTAAAATATTTCGTAAATGATAAAAGCATCGTCAACTTTCAAAATAGTGATCTTCTCTTCTCACATACAAGTATTACGAAACATATAAAATTTTTATGAAGTTATTCCATATATTACCCGAATGTACTAGTGTCTGATTTTTAACGTAAACCACCTGTCATGTAGACTTATATTCACTGGATGCCCATACATCCATGGGGGCAAGGATACGCCTTGCCACCACTCTGCCGCCTTCATGAGATACCAAATCGGAACTGTGTTGCCGGCACAAGTTCCACTCTTGGTATGAGTCGAGGTCGACCTAAAACCTATTACTGCTCTTAGGGTCGCAGCACCCAGTACTTATTGCAACTCTACATTGAGTCAACCAAAGGAATACCCTTCCCGCGACTTTGGGTTTAAAAAACCACAGCCTCCATGATGCTCCCACAAGGGGGCCTACCTCTTCAAGTCAGGCCCGGATCGCGATCCGGGGGGCTCCAGATTCCCATGGTACAGTTGTTTAAGTCCTGGTAGGGACTACCGGTGGTCCAGCCGCCAACAAGACCTATGACCGGCAACTTGTGACTGATCAAATCGTAGCAACCTTCGGTAGCGTCATCTGAACATGTTTACGATAAGACCAGTACTTTGCTCTGTCCCCGTTTATTATTAGACAACGTCATTGATGGGCGAAGCCTTGATAATTGGGCGGGGGCCCACCGGAATGTACTTTAAGCACTTATAACAGTGTCATGGTCTTTTAAGAAAAATGGAAAGCCATCATCTTCACTGTAAAGTGATTTTGATGCAAAATAAGGTCGCCAAACCTGACCGCTGATCAATATAAAAAATTACGAGTAATCACCAAAATTTCTACCGACTATTCTGTGATTATTAATCTAATCACTTTATAATAGCCCCTAACATACCGCATCTGAAAGCCAATAATATCAACATTCCAACTCAAGTTGCTTGCAAATTTTGAACTAGAATAAACGGTGGCAATCACAAAAACAAACACTCTGAAGGAGTAAGTTACGAATTATAAGCTAGGAGGCCAAGTCAAGTAATAGCTTATGAAAATAGTAGTGAATGGCAGGATAAGCATTTGTGTAATATGACACAAGCATTGGAATAGTGCTGCTCTTACATGAAATGAAACCATTTCTTGAAGTCAAAGGTTGTGTTAATTTTCCGTATTCACAAAGAATAATGAGAATACAACTCAACGGCTTGGATTTGAATGGTAACTAATTCCTACTTCAATAGTGAAGACTTTACGGATTGATGCATTGGTATCCATTCGAACAATATGTTTAAATCATCGTCATCTAAGCCGATGAATACAGATGCTGCTGTCTAGCCTACACAATTCATTATTGTTTCTTTATTTCCGGTAAAAGTTTATACAAACAAAGCCGAACAAAAACTCAATAACTCTTTCCTCTAATCAATAAAGAAAATTTTCATCTGTCTTACAACCAAGATTCCTATTTTCAGATTTGCCCAACAACTCTTCAAACGTAGAAAACATGTTAAACAATATACAGTTGCGCTAGTTGATTCTCAGGCTTTATAGGTACTCAATTCTTCTGTCATAAAGGAATGGAGGTCCTGTTTTTTTTTTTTTTTTTTTTTTTTTTTTTTTTTTTTTTTTTTTTTTTTTTTTTTTTGTAGGGAAAGTCCATTGTGCTCCTTGTAAGTTCCTTTTAATGGAATCTTTCAGTTTTTCGAGGAGAGATGAGTAAGCCTTTCAGTGATAAAGTGCCTACAGTTACAGCAACCACCACATTAAAGCCGAGTACCTGCAGCCTGATGCGAGCGTATTCCCAGAGAATTCACTTTCAATGAGCCCCGTCCCAATGTCAGTACGCAACCTGCAATCTTTCCAGCTGAAGGACAGGGGACGGAGATTCATCAATGCGTCTGGAGCGGACCCAGGCGTGCTAGGAAAAGCCCCCATGTAACCGAGACAGACTGTTCTTTGGAGTCTGGTAGAAGCAGCAATGACTTATTTTTCTACCAGACAACAGACGCATACAATATAATTGGCTTTATCATAGCCGTGTAGATCCAGAGGATCCTTCTCGGTGACAGGTCAAATGTCTTGAGGCTTTCTACGTAACATGTTTAGTACATAGAAGTTTTTTTATCCAGGATGACACCAAAATACTTAGCTTCTTTTGAGAATTAGATGGTGATGCTTTTAAGCACTAGATGAGTCCAGTCAGCTTCCTCCTTCTCGTAAAGAGAACAACCTTAGTCGTGAGAGGATAGACTGCAAGCACATTTCTAGTGCATCAATCGTTGATAACGTCTAGGCCAGCTTGTACTTTAGAGCAAACACTATCCAAAAGATAGTACAGCTACATCATTCACGTATGCTTTTGTATAGGCGCCTGAACTATTGAGCGCGTTAGTAGTCGTATCCACTCTTCGCAGGCAGAGGATCCATTCGCAAGGTAGTTTTGTGCACATGGATCTCTACTATTCTCTCCATGCTCTACAACATGAAGGAAGTCAGACTTATAGGTCTGAAGCTCTTGGCGTACGTGTACCCTTTTTTCTGATTTTCGGGTATAAAGGCTACTCGGACTATTCGCCAGGGTTTCTTTATGTATGCCAGTGCTAGGCTGGCAGTGGTGCAGTGATGTTTAGATTGGTCTTAGCAAATGAGAAACGTTAAATACAAGAGCCACTCGACACATTATCGATAATACGGTCAACAGCGCAATATTATTAATCTCCATGACAGTCAATATGCCTTTGTGGGAGACAGTTCCACATACTACAATACGATTTAAAGTTTATGGATAATTGTTGGATAAAGACGGCGATCTGAATTCGTCTTCATCGATTTGGAAAAAAAAACTTTTGACAAAATTCTCAAATGGGACCAAAAATCACCTGAAGAACTTTTATCTTGAAGCGCCAGAGAGTATTTTCAACTGCTTTCGTTAGTGTCCACGCCTTTGAGCTGTAAAGTAGGACTGCGATGGTCAGCGTCTTGTAAAATGTCTTTTCGGTTGCTCGAGAGAGGAATTTACCACTCAATTACCTTCTAAGTCCAGCGATTAGGAAGAGTGTTTCTTCGCATGATTTCAGTATCTGGTATAGTTGTCGGAATTGATAGCGTAGCTGAGGTAGGTGAAGCCCTTACTACCTCAAAATTGTAGCTGCCACTCGTGGAACTTTGTCCCAGGGGTCGATATTATGTTTTCCTCTTTGTTAATATCACACTTTGTTTTTCCTTCGTTGACCCATAGACCCATATTTCCCGCTTCTGCTTCAATAGTTGTAAACCCTCCATTGACAGACAGTGGACTGGATTTTAAGGCAAAATAAATTCTCCCTGAAATTACAGGTAGATGAATAAAAATCAAAAATTAGCTGGCAAGACTTTGATTTAAGTGAAAGTTGTGCTTCATCATTTATTTCTTTGATAAATTGTTTACTTTTATGAATATAAAAATATTGTTTAATTTAAATTTTGAGAGAGTGAATTAATGTCGGATGAGCTGGAGGAAGTCATGCAACGAATGTGTCTGTTTTTTTTTTTTTTTTTTTTTTGTAAATTATATAAGTTAGGTTGAATAAATTTCAAATAAATAAAAAGTAATGAAATACAAAGAACATTTCTTCTCAAATTAAAATAATAAGCAAAGCGAAAAGTTTCATTTTCCGATACTGCGTTCTCCATCTCAGCTTGCACTTCCATTTTCAGGTTCATTTTCGGTGTTTTTATGTAGTATCATCTGGATTGGATTCTTCTTGAATAATCTCTTCGCAGTTTTCGTTTTCAAATATGTGTATATGGTTGCGTAATATTGCGCATGCCACTACAATTTTGTTAACCATATTAGGGTTAGCTGCATTGCCATATTTAAGCAGACGAAATCTTCCATTCAGCAACACTAATTATGCAAGATTGAAGGATCGTTTGCAATAAAAAGCATAATTTGACCTTTAATTTAAACATTTTTACTTTCGTAACGCAAGTGTTCACATAATTTTACTTACATAAAATTTCATCAACTACGTTCGCCTATTTCATCCTCTTTTAGCTCTTATAATACTACGAATTAGTTATCTGTATAAACGCATCATCCGATTGCGCCCTCTGCTATGTGACATTATTCGGTTACTTTCTTTCCAGAAGGCATTGTTTTATGCAGATAAGCTAGTAAATATTGATGACTAGAACTCAATATTGTAACTGTTATTCGCAATATACAGATGATCGATTTGAAAAAGTGGTCACGATTTTGAACTGAGAGGATGACCTTTGAAAAACGTATTGTAGAAGAGCTGTACATATTTATTTTACTGGTACAATCAGTTGATAGATGTAATATTGATTTTCACAAATATTACACAGCTAATTATTTCTCTCAGTATTCATGGACATTGTTACGCAAAAACATCAATGGTTGTGTAGATGGTGCAGCTCACCCATTTCTTTGGCACATACTATGTACGAGTATACTTCCCTGCCATATAAGAACGTAAGAGGGGGCCGATAAAGGGCTGTCAGAGAAATATCTCAGTTCATTATTAAAAGTATTTGTTTTGATCTTCCCAGGAAGACAAGGAGCCCTACTATCACACAATTATAGCTCTCATATTGTGGGGTACTGTCCGGTATTTGGTGTGTATTGACCGTTATTTTCAATAGCTGCAAACGTGCAATTGACAGGAATTGTTCCATATTGTTCCATTAATGGCTATGGAATCGGAGTATGCAATTTATAGATAAACTAAAGTAGATAGCAAATTCCACTAACAGTTTTACAACCGAGAGTCACCCTTACACATGCAATCAAACAATATTACACCTACTTTTGCAAATGATTGTCCTTCACGAACAGAACCTTAACTTTTAAAGAATGAGATCGACCATATATTGACGTTGTTGACAAATTACTCGTATTCATAGAGAAGTGATTATACTATTTGCGTCAATCAGTGGAAAGTGAATTTTGGAGGGGACGAAATTTAAATTTTCCATTTAAAGGGTTTTATTTTAACAGGATACGGAACATAAATCTAAATGAAAATACGCCTCATTGGATTCTGATCCACGAAATGCTTTTATTTGAAAGTTTATCATTTAACATTTCTTCGAAAATGTGAGGACTTGGACTGGTAATTACAAAGAAAATCCTTGCGGTCTAATCTTTCTAATTTCCTATCTTTCTAATCTTTCACCAAATTTTCGATGGACACCAGATTTGTCCACAATAATTTACAGTTTATTGCCATCAATCATTGTTGATTTATTCAGATGAGTAGTTAAATGCACACACCAGCACAGCGGCCTTACATAGCAAGATCCTTACGGCCATTTTACAGGCCCCAACCCTGTAATCACTCTCTCATCAAAGTTTGATTTAAAAAAATCGCTGGTATTGATCGAAGCATAACTCGTATTAGCTCCATCCTGAGGAAACCACATGCCGTCCCTATAGGTATCATGTAAATTTGCAAACAAATATTGATTGATCGCCTTTCTGTATCGGCCATCATTAACTGTAATGCGAGCTCCTGCTTCATATGTGATTAAATAAAGCCCGATGATGCCACTAACATACAAACCACACCATGTAGTACGTTTTTGTGGATATACTCGTAATATAATAGTGTTTTAAGATTTACTTGCGGATTGTTCTCACTCCAAATAGAGCAATTTTGCAAATAAATTCTGGATCAGCTTAGACAGCTAATTTTAAATATAAATTGTTTGCTTCATTGCTTACTTGTATTACACTTCTAGATGTCCAGTTTCGTATAGAAAGCTTACTAAGGTCCCCCTAAGATCAGGTATTTCTGAGCGTTCTTACCCGAATCAATGTTTTCGTACCGTGATTTGGGTTTGTTTACGGCAGTCACCATTAATGCATACGGAACCGATAATCATTATAAGCAGCACTTTAAGGTTTTCTAAATTACCAAGGACGTCCTTATCCGCTGTTCGAGCCTGTACAAGATGAAGCATAACTGAAACTATTAGTGCCCCAAAGAATGTTATTTTGGTTGTTCGAAAGAGGGACTTATTATATGATAGACTGGAAGTGGGATACATTTGTATCTGTTTGACAGTTCAACATTTAGTTATGTCGAATTTTCCTTCACTCGGATGCTGAAAGCCATTGTTAAATCGTTTACAAAAGATTAGTTCTTATCACCCTGGTTTTCCTAGACAAAATTTCGATTTTACTTATCGAAGTATCATCATACAGTAAAAGTCGAATGGATGCAAACAAAATGCGAGACGGCCTCCTATAAGCAAATAAGTAGTCTACCTACGAAAATAAAGATAAAAATGAACGATTACACATATCTTTAGCTAAACTTATTTAAAGATTATAAACATTTGTCTCAATCACTATTCTATAATAGAGCAATAAATTGAACCGGGCAGTTCAAACTCTTCCGTCAATATATGTATAATGCCACCATAAGTCCCACTGCCATAACTTTGACAGCTAATTTATTATCAGCCAGTCATACTGACAACCTGCTACAGCACACGCAGCGTGCAGCGAATTGCCAACATCAACGGTTCTCCAAGTTTTCAAACTTAACCCTCAGTATTTTCAACCGCTTTGGCTTTCTTGGATTGGCACGAATTAATCAAAACAAAGAAAAAACCGAACGCCTTTACCACCTACGAGTTTCAGCTGCAAATACACTGACAAATGGATATCGTCGCTTTCAGCTGTCATCGAATTGAGGCGAATTTCAAAACATTTTCGATTTTATTTTGTTTTGTTTAGTTTTTTTTTTTTTCGTTGTTGCTTTCAAACAAAACTCTGTCATGGCAGACTGCATACCAAAAACCTTCCGCCTCCTAAATATCATCAAGTGCAGTGCGGCGCAGCGCAGCGCAGCACAGATATCTGCATTCTGCATTGTGTCTGTTGAATTAGATTTGCATAAAACAGACAGACACATTTGAATTTCTTACTCTCGGCGTGAATGTGACTTAACTAAACAATGCACGGCACATGTGCACCAATTTCCAAGTTGGTGCAGCGCCAGACAGCGGAGCCGGGACATTATTAGGTTGATACAAATGTAATGACAAGTGTTAAGCAAGTCCAGAGACATTGTGCAGAAGCAGGTTGACTGCATGCACGCAAAAGTCGGAGAAAACTAGTTTTTCGCTGTCGTCCCTGTGAGTTTGTCTCAAATGTCAATTAATTGTTGACATGATGATTTATTGGAGTTTTATCGGTTTTTGAAGAGTAACACAAACACAAATATACAAGCGATTGCTTTGATTTTTCTGACAGCTTTAGTCAAGGTGAAAATAGCGCCAGCAACAGTAAGAGCATTCGTAGGTACTGAATTGAGTTGCATCAATCAATTAGATGTTTACACGCAATCACATTTGTTGCAGTGTAGAGGGTGCAGCAGGTTGGGAGAGGACGTGTCTTTCGGAGGGTAAAATATCAATGGGTAGAATCGGACCACTGCCTAGTGTGTCAAGTTCTGGTTTTGTTTGTTTTGTTGTTTTGCTTGGACTTCGTCGTCATCTGTTGGTGGCTCGTTCACCTTTAGAAATAATTCAGCTGCTCCAAATGGTACGCTTTGTGTGAATTTTTAATTTTAATTTTTTTTTTGTACATAAATTATTAGCTCGGGTTCATTTAATTCATTGGAGTACTATTATTCTGCCCTTCATTCCTTTTATATTGGTTGCGCTTCGGAGATGAGTGAACTTGGTTTGGAGTTGTTAGTCCAGGTGATGAATTAAATTATCTTCCCCATGGAAAAGAATATTTGTTTTGGGGCATATACACATGGCATAAGACCATCCCTGTGGAAATTCATTTTGTTGGTGAATTCTGAGTAAATTAAGAAACATACGTACATTATATGTATTATATATGTATTTATATGTATATATTTTCTCTAACAATATGCATTGAATTTTCGAAACACAATAAGCGATTGAAAATACAAAATTTGTCTCTCAATCATGCCCCTTTTTCTTGAGCTTTGTTGCTTATAAATTGGTAAGAAGACACGAGAAACGGTCGGTCTATAAAATGCAGAAATGCTTCTATAGAAATGAAGTTTGATACCAAAAGGTATGTTGTTTGCAAAAACTAGTTGGGTATCGCATGAGTAGTATTTGTTTGCTATATCCTGAAGAAAGGAGACTTAAGATCCGTTGATGTAATGTACCTACATATGTATGTATATATGTATAATCGTGAGAACCTCTCGTGGAGGAGTTTTCCGTTGATGAAATACATTCTATGGACAGATGAGTCGCAATTCACTAGAGATGGCATTACAAACTACCATAACACACATTGGCAAATGAAAATCCGCATACAACAAGAACAACATCATTTCAACATCGATTCGTAATAAACGTGTGGGCCTTTCATACTTCCACAAACACTAAACAGTGAAACTTATTAGCAATTTTTGCAAAATAATTGCCAGCAATGCTAGAAGATGATTCGCTTATACAAAGAAGGACTAATTTTTACCAACATGGTGGTGCTCCACGTCACTATGGCAGAATATTTGGATGAAAAATTGACAAATCGATGGTTTGGAGGGAATAGCCCAATACATTGGATTGCAATTTCAACAAATTTGGCAGTTTTGGATTTATATGCATGGGGAACGATAAATGAACGAGTATATTGATCTGAAATATGAACACTGACTGAATTGCAAGAACGGATAGCAGTTGCGGCACAACATAACAAAGAGACTTTTCCAACTATTAATATTACAAGAACCATTCAAAAACGAGAATTAGCTTGCATTCAGTCTGAGCAACTGTTTTAGATTTGAGGTTATATAAATTACGATTAGCAATAAAATTATTTATTTATTTATAATAATTTATTATAACGGTAAATGAAAGTGCACTTATTTTAAAGTATATTTTAATAATAATAAATAGTCATATTGGGGATTAAGTTTTTTATAAATTACCTGGAAAACTGTAAGCCCCAGTTAAAAACTTTGTATGATGAATTTGTAGACAACACTATGGCGCACCAAAATAATAATTAAAAAAAAATTATGAGCACACTTTTCCCAGATAGGTAGGTAAATGCGATTTCCCCAAAAAAATTTAAAAAAAAACTTTGTGTTTGAAGACCAATATCTCGACAATGAAAGCATGGATGGTAATAGTGTTTAAATATGAATTAACCATTAATTAATTGTCTATTAATCGAGTTCAGCTGGTTGCTCTAGGTTTAATACACTAGAAGTTATAAATAAATAATTGTTGGTACCTACTTCTCTGTTAAGGAACTTTTTTAAATAGCCTGTAACTCAGTGGGTGTTGAAGATTGATCCCCCCCTCCCTTTCCATACGATTTTTTTCATAACATGAACCAATGAATCAGATCCCAAAATATCTGTTTCTGTATCCCAAACCGGACAATCCTGTATATATAAGCGAAGTTGCTGCGTTTGTTCGTGGTTAAATAAAGGTGGAAAAGTGGATGTATGTGGACAAAAAAGAGGTACAAATATGCTGTCGGCAAAAAAGGGCACACTTATGTATGTGTCTACATTCCACCAGCAACTTGCTGAAAATGTTGCAAATGACAGCTGCTCCTCTGAGATAGACACCGACAATGAATACTTCAGCTCTTCAGTTAGTTCGAACAAAGGAACAAAGTTCAGAATTCTGCCAAATAATTTGTTAGTCACTTGGACAAGAAAAAAATTATACAGCAAATGAAAGCAAATCTATTCGTCATTCAGCTGGAATGTCTACAAAGTTTCACGTAATAATGCCAATAAAATTATTCGTGACTCTAAGCGCAGCTTCTATTCGGCGAAGCTGAATACATCCTTGCTTCCTATGATATTGTGGAGAATTCTGCGTCAAATTGGGGTCAGCAATAAGAATAATTATGAATGTACCTTGGATCCAAATCAGCTCAATAACTACTTTTTACAGGACAGCACATTTCAATTCTGAAACTAAATATCGTATACCTGATATTGGTTTTCAGACTTGCATTGATTTCAAAATGGTGACGGAGAAAGAAATATTATCTATCATTACCTCAATAAAGTCAAATGCTATTGGTGATCGTATATGTCAATGCCGTTTATTAAGTTGTTTACATCTCAAATATTAAATCATTTGACATACATTATAAACTTAGTTAAAGTTATTCCTCAGGCTTGAAAACATGCGCGTGTGATTCCTGTTGCAAAAAATGTGAATCCTGCTTCCATTAACTTTTGACCCCTCAGCATTTAGTCGTGCTTATTAAAGGTCTTTGAAAAAGAGCTCTCTACTCAAATCCTTGATCATTTTTCCAAGGAAAACTTATTATATTCTCTCCACTCAGGTTTTAGAGCGGGGCATAGCTGCTCGACGGTAGTGGTCACTGTTATTGATGATATTCGAAAATACATTGAAAAGGGAAATGTAACTTTGCTTTGTTTTCTCGATTTTTCAAAAGCATTTGAGAAAGTTTACCACGATATCATGTGCTGTAAACTGAAGCATTAGGTAGGTCAGTCACGATGCTCAGTTTCGTATTTCTTAGCCAATGTATTATACAATTTTGTTGATCTTCTGTCTCAATTAAATGAAGACTTGTCTTCAATAGTTGCAAAGGTTTGCAACTAAATCCCACCAACTATCAGGTTACACCGATTTATAACAAATCTTTTCATCTTAGTCTGATTTCACACCTTCTGATACCTGACGAAAGTTTATATATGCCCACAATAGCATATGCTGAAGTTGTCTGCCCCAACCCAAGCTGAGGGGAGACTACTTCATTGTTAACCAGATCTGAGATAACACTTCCACTCCGAATCCACCCATCCAAGATTGTATTACTTGTTCCTGTGTAGTTTGCATTGACGGGAACTGTAATTCTGAATCGTAAATGTTGCCGCCTGCAATACTTTTCCCCATCCGTGGCACGATTGCTTAGTTATAATGTATTTGATCCTTTCTTATCTTTGTTTCTCGGTACTTGTGCAATTTTTGATTTTCTGAAAGAAAATCTTCTTTAAAGCTAAATTAAAAAATTGAAAAATAAAAAAACTACTTATTTTTCTCGTTGTAGTTAAAACGGATCTCTGCATGAATGCATATAACGGATATCCGGTTTTTAAAGCATTTTGAGAAAGTGTCCTTCAACCTATAAAAATAACAATTTTCTGTAGAAACAATATTTTTCAGGGTTCTTTGATGTCCATTCTTACAGAGTTTTAGACTTTCTAAATTAAGACTTCAAAAAAAATTCTTCAGTTTCCTAGAATTCAATCTTTAGGGGTGCATTTATGGCAATTATTTATTCGTGTGTCGATAATTTTAAATATTTATATTGATCAAGGGCTTTTGTTCAATGAATAATCCACCTCATTGCATTTTCTCTGATTATTCGCAAATTCAATTACATTAAATAGTTTAATTATACGGTTGTTTTATTTTTAGAACCCTTAGTAAAAATGTTTAGTTTATTATTGACAAATTTCCAAAACAATCCCCGACACGTACCTACGTGGTCTAAGTATACTCAGCATTTTCGTGTTAGAAAAACATCCTTAACCAAAATAAAAACAATAAACACTTTTCCCAAATAAACACGTGACTAGCCAGTCTATTCATAGACTGAAAACGAAGTACTCTAAAATTAAACCTTAAACGCCGCAACGCATTATGCAAGTTCATTACTTTCCACGAAATTGATTTCCCTCCGAAATAATATTTAAAAAACTGTTACAGTTTTTATCTTCGCAGTTGGCTGCGCTATAATCTATTACATGTGCCTTTGACAGTTCTACCAATAGCTTCTCGTCAGACAAAAAGAGACAACAAATCGCGTAGTAAAAGAAATTTCTGGCAACTAGTACATAATTTTCTTTTCTTATAAGAATCGAAGTACATCGCTGGCAAACGTCAGTTCATCAAGAGAAATTTTAGAAAATTGTTCGCAATCGTGAAGGCATTGCATAAAGGAAAAAAATCATCGATTATTCTGTGTGAAATAAAAACAAAGAAAGAAACAAATCTTATCAGAAATTCATCTTTATAAAGTCAGAAGTAAATAAAAGAAAAGTACAAAAATGGTTCGACGAGGACGTTCTGCTAGCCCACCACCAGCCACCAGGAGGTACATTTTCTTATATCTTTTATTTGTAAATTTTCTAACTTATTTTGTTTCATTAAGTGTTGGCATGAGAATAAATAGATTTTACTTCAACTTGCAATGTGATTTAGCATCTCATTTTCAAAAATCTTTCGAGAAAAATCCATATTTTTTTTGTTACGTAACATTATGTCGAGGTGAAATATTAAACAAAAAAAATCGTTTTCCTTCTAGGATGGCTCCATCATCTGTACCAGCTCGTGCTGCTCCTCCACCACCACCACCAGCACCAGTTGCTGCTGCACCATCAGCAATTGGACACCCAGCTCCACAGCAACCCTCAATGTTCCAACAAATGGCCGCCACTGCCGGAGGTGTAGCTGTTGGTTCTGCTGTGGTAAGTTCAATCAATATGACCTTCAAACGAACAAAGAAAAAGTTGTTTATTTGTCCATTGTAGGGCCATGTTGTTGGTGCAGGAATCACAGGAATGTTCAGCGGCAGTGGTGAGAAGGAAGTCGCCCAAGCTGCCCCAGCACCAGTTGCAGCAGCTCATCAACAATACGCCAGTCAGCCAAATGAACCTCAGGGAGCATGTGCATGGGAAATTAAGCAATTCATTCAATGTGCTCAAGGGCAATCCGACTTGACACTCTGCGAGGGATTCAACGAAGCCCTTCGACAGTGCAAGCAACAACACCATCTCCTATAAATCTAAAGACCTCCTAATAACTACATACGACAATTCCGTTAATAATATTGCATAGCATACATGTATCTTTAAATCTTTAAGAATGTTGTGAATTGAAATCGAGACATAAATAGATGCAAAATGGACCAGCTGATTGGATTGGATCCCCTAGTTGCAGTTGCGGAAAATGCTGGCACATCACACCATCGCCATGTTACCATTGAAAACGAGCATCGTTGTTGGTCGAGAATTTTCCTTTGGCGCTTGGCCAACCGCGTGCGCAGAGGGCCATTAACACACGACCAATCAGCTGGTTCACAAAAAAAACTAAAACAAAAGCCAAAAATTGTAGAAAATTTATTTTTTAATTTAAATTCCATTTTAAGAGGTTTTCTTTAGATCTAGGAAAAGTTTAGATATTACAATAAAGACCTGTCAGTTAGGCGGGTTTTATAGCGAATTTCAATTGTGATAGCGCAGTTTTCTTTTTTCATAGAAGCGGCTGCGGTTCGGATTTTCTTTTGAGTGCGATGAGTCAGGTCGTGTTCGGTCTAATTGGACTAATCGGCCAGCAGGTGATGTTTGTTCTTGTTTACATTGAAAGTTGAACCCGTATATAGATGTTTGCTGACGTGTTACGGAGATAAGGAACTTTCCAATCGAAGCTTGATAAAGTTAAATAATTTGTTGTAAGAAGTTTTTTGAATTTCGTTAAGTGCCTTCTTATTGCATTTATGTCGGCCGTGTCTTGTATGGTTGTCTGTGCTGCATTTTAAATATCAAGAGATTTTATTTATATTGCTTGGTCTTTGAATTCTCTAACTTATCGTTTAGCTAATAATTGTTGAGAATTCTGCATAGTGTGTTTGCTACATAAAATGGTTGTTGGAACTTGTACTAATCGCGATGTGGCCGCAGGCTATCACCATGTACAACCTATACTCAATATATTCCATTATACTTTCTTGCGCAAGATCAACATCAAGCAACTCTGCTCTTCCCGGTCTCAAGTTAATGTTGAGTAATCCCCACCACTTTGATGGATGTTCAGTCTGTTCGTGTACTCTCGAGCTTGTGTAAGCATATTTCAGTGCACAGTCAGAGGCGGAACTGGTGGTAATTTGATTTGAACTTTTACGATATATTCGGAACTCAATTTTGTGGGCATCTAGCTATGCTGTTTCAAAAGAACTAACTAACTTTTTAGCGAACTAACGGCAGCGCTCATACCTTTCTCTGTTACAGGTTACTAGAACTATCTTCTGAAGAATCTGGCCCTCTAAGTTGAGAGATCTGCCCCAGCAAAAAAAAAAACGGAGAATGCATTCCGGCTATATGCGTGGGATGTGTTCACTATGGTGATTGACAACGATTCGGTAACCGCGCACGTAACCAATATACGCGGGCTAAAAAGTAATCACTTTTCTGCAGTGGTGCCAATAGTGAAACTCAGATAGATCCTCGCCCACACCTCTCAGATCACTCAAATCTGAAACTACCTCGCTACGAACTAGTGCCATTATTCTTTTCTCAACTCTCTCACTATTTACGTGCGTAATGATGTAGCTTACCAATCTCCATCACAATGTGATCCACGTTCTAATCCGAAATTCAACTTCATGTTGTTAAAATTCCATCTCCATAGCAAATTATCCACTACTGCTTTATTTACAGAAGCCACAAACTGGACAGCAATTCGAACTTTAACGAGTTCAATGCGCTGTCTGACTCCATACAAAGAATTGCATTCCCGTATCCTCATACTGAAATCGTTGGCTTCGACATTGTGGACAGACAACATCCGGTGTGTTGAGATCTTTGCAGCGGAAAACAACTTGACCCAGTTTGTAAATGAGCCCACGCAAATACCAGACGTTGACAGTCATACCACAAACACGCTGAACTTGCTTTTAACTTCTCACGCTGATACGTATACTATTGATGTGTTTTCCCCTCTAGACTCGTCGGACCATTGTCATATCAGCTAATTTCTCGTACACGTCGTTAGAGAAATGATTCCTACAAGAATCGTATGGCAATACAAGAAAGCCAATTGGAGCGGACGTAACACCTTCTTTAGGATGCCGCCGATGATATGATCAAAGATACTATTCTCCTTGGAATGAGATCCTTTATCTCTTCTCGGGTGAAGAGTATCAAACTAAAATAAAAGGCCTGGTACGATTTAGAGAAATGTTTTTTTCGGTCCTACAAGGCCAACCCGACAGGAAAACCGAAAGAAATTCAAGCGAGACAGAAATGCTTTGATTGTCTTTCTTAAGCATATGAAATTTTAATACGACAAAAACCGAGGCAAAAAATACTACAATGCCCCAAAGGTAGTAAAAATATTTGCTCGTTCGTCAAAAACCTTAGAAATTCTGTCTCGTCCTCCATCCCAATATAACCACATATTTGATGTCGCCAAAAATGCTGCGAAATATCTAGGTTTCCTCAAGTGATGTAAGAAATATTTCACCCCCTCTGATCAGGCCTGGATATATAAGGCATTTATCCGCACGAAATTGTAGAATGCCCACATCCGGTCAGGTGCTCCTAAAACCTCCTTGTGCCTGCTAGATAGGATTCAAAACCGTGCGATAAGACTCATAGTTGATGCTAATATCACCTATCTAATTGACAACCTCAAACGCCGACGAAATGCCAACTGTGTCACCTTGTTCTATCGTTATTTCCACCACCAGTGCTCCATAGAAATCGCCAGTAGCATTCCACCCCTTCAAAGCTTTAACCGTAACACCCGTCTCGATGTGAATGCTCATCAGTGTAACCACAAGACCACTCTCGGACGTACATTGAAATATCATGATTCGTTCCTAAGCCGTACAACTCACTTATGGAATGCCCTTCGAGCTCTTTATTTCCTAGTCGTTATAACCTATAGACATTCAAAACCAACTTGCATCGGTATGTTTTTTTTTCCTACCTAAATTTCCTTCGCCCGCGCTGTGTGCAAATATTTTAATGGTACTAAAAACTCACGAATGCGCTATGTCGGAGCTTTTACCAAATATAATGGATCTATCAGTTTTGCTTTGTTGACGTCCCCAAATTCTCCAAAAAATCCGTTTGGTAGGTGTTTATAACGTAGTATTTGGTGGTTAGGACAGTCGCATAGCAAGTGTGTAATGGTCTCTGTTTCGTCTTGGTTCCCAGAACTTCTATAATAAGAGGCTCCTGTTCTGCTGGCCATCCTGCCAATGAGGCAGTGACCCCAGTTAGGGCACCGGCAGCGATACGGATGTCTTCTTTGTTGAGTCCGAGGAGGGTACTGTTCTCCCGCTGTCTAGGTTTGGCCAAAGGGAGTGTGAGATAACACAGTAGTTTCTGGAGATCCGTGCTTTGTTGACTCGATCTATGGCTATAAGTTCCATTTTGTGTTTCAGGGTTTCAATTCGTATATTTATGTCGTTCTGTGTGTTACTTCTGTGCAGAGAGGCACCGTCTGTTGCTAACTCATCCGTTTTCTTATTTTCTTTCACTTTTGTATAATATGTCCATTGTCCAGGTAATCAGGAGATATCCACTCGGTGGGATTCTTAGGCTTTACTTCTTCGATGCTACGCTTCCAACTGAGCTTACTGTGTAGGATTCCTAGATATGTATTTAGCTTCGGAAGAAAGTTGTGCCCTAAAACCGTGTTTAGGATGTCCGAATGTTTCGAGGAGAAAGCATTGACTTGTTTGTTTGTCTGAGATAAAAAACAGTTTAAGCGCTGTTTTGTATTTTCTTGGTTAACAGAACACATTCAATGATTGAAACCAGAAATTATCATCGTTTCTGGTAGCCAATTGCAAATGAGAAATGTCATGGACTGATTATTGTCATTTTGTTGTCACGAGCAGCTTTTCTGTCAATTTCAAAACTTTATTAGTAGCCAAATACTCCACGGCAGCTGCTCTTAATATACAGGAGTATCAGAAAATACGCGCTCTATATAGTCACCCTTATGGAGCAAACGTTGAATACAACCGATTTGAGCAAGACATTGCCTTGCTCTAAACTTAACCGCCTCTGTTAAAACCAGGCATACACTAAACAAAAATTCAATGTCTATATCACCGACGTCAATGCACTGAAGAAGTGAAGAAATTTGACTGCTATAATCGCAAGAGACTGCTGGAGCATTTTCTGATAAGAGCCTTCCAAAACCTCACGGTAAGTTCAATGCGTTATTAAAGCGCAGAAAACCAGTGGTGCTAACAAGCCATTAGAGACACTGCATTTGATGCACCCGATCAACACAAATTAACTTGTACTTCGATGAATAGTCTCAGCTAGAATACGCAACGAAACAAGAATCGGACAAAGCGGTTTTTGCAAAGAAGGACGAGTGGTTCTCGCTACTAGAAACGGTTGATCAAGGTTATGTAGACCGACTGCTTACCGAATTGTTTTAAAAACCAGAGAGAGAGTTGGTAAGAAGGCCGTGCTCGGTAAAATAGAATCTCAGCGTCGTTTGTGCTGTTCTCAAGAAAAGAGAGGCTTAGCCATCCTAACTGGCGTATAGCAGCAATCTCATAGAGTCTTAACAGGATGGTTTTATGCTTGATAAAACCACGTTTGCTCTGCAAAGGTAGGAAACAAACCTCTCTAGACGTGTGATTTCAAAAATATTTTAGGCATAGGCCGCGTTTCTACGGGCATTTTTTCATCAAGTGACTTCAACATTATGCAACGTATTGTACGAAATTCAGAAGTCAATACATTACAGGCGCAATATCTCAAATAATTTAAGCCTCGGGGTAGTTAGGGCTTTGATTTCATAGGTTTGGCTATTAACTCTAATAAATGATACGCTATCAGCAATCAAGGGAAGAGTTACTCTTGTCAATTGCTGTTTCTTTGGACTAAGAATGAAATTTGGTAATAGGCCTTATCTGAAATTCTATTTAAAACCCTTATCATCCTAGTCCTGCTATCTGGCGCAGAAGCATGCAAGAGGCAAAGATATCCTTGGTCAATTATCCGAGTAATTTTTAGTTGCATTTGTGTTGCTGACAATGAGCTTTGTTGGAGGAGGTATAACAGAAAAGTCTATGAGCTCCGTAGCAACGTCGACCTAATCAGAAATGTGCGTTTCAGTCGCTGGACATGAAGAAAGAATTTTAATTACTACCCGGACAGATAACACAGTTTGAGGAAGACCTTTGGGTAAAGCCCAAAGTAAGCAAGTATAAAAATTTAAAGAGAACAATAAAAGTTAAGACACTATGGGCCAGAATGAACTATGAACTGTGAAGTTCTGTGCGTTCAGCTATTGAAACAGAAACAGCAAAAATGGACTAAGTGGTAAACAATGTCAACGTATCGGACAGTACGTAATAAAGCAAAGCTATAGCATTGTGGAAGAAAATGACTTCCTGGGGTCCGCCTTAAATTCAAACAACAACACTATCGTCAAAATCAAGCGTAGTAATTTTCTTGTGACTGTAATGCCCTTTGTATAAACGAAGCTTAAACGGGAAGAGATAGCGTGAAATTAACCTGCTGAAAATGGCTGATTCATGTTTATAAAAAGACACCAAAACTTCCGAAAAATCTAAAAACCCATCTCAACGTAGTGAATAAAGACATCCTGTGTCAACTCTGAAGGTACATAGCTGATTCGATTATCGATCGCTTGCTTACTAACTTTATAATCAAGCTAGAAATTGCATCTGCCAATAAAGGAACGCGAAAGTTTTTTTTTCTCTGGAACTTGGTTGTTAACGATAGTTATCAAAGAAGAAGTTACTATTGTCGTCTCTTGAAAGCACCCTAATACCTAAAAGGACCTATGGTTTTTCAAAACAACTTTTCCCAAAAGCTAAAACGATGGACAGATTGATGTTGATTGTGTGCAAATTCCCCCGGAACCAAATTTGTCTTCTTTTCTAGAAAATACAAAATCCCATACATTGGCACGCCTTCCATTTGAGGGGCAAGGGTAAAATAACCCAACGTACAAGAAAGAATTACAAAAGCTAGCACACTTTTCTTGCTGCGAAACCACTGCAAATAAGTGGGTTTATATCCAATAAAAGCAATAACTCACTTTTCGTTTTCGGTTATAAGACCGATACTAAGTACGGTTGACCGCTGGACTGCCATGATGAACAAAAGCAAAGTCTAACGATCAGTTTTATCTATTAGCGGAGTACTTCGGACTATCTTTCTGCTGCTTCACTTGATACCCCTCAACATTTTTTAGGAGACACACGGCTGGGAGGGCAATTGTTCGCGTTGAAGCAGCCTCGTAATGAACCACAAGGCAACTGGTCGACTCGCTATCCTGAGTACGTAATGGGTTTTCTCAGGAAACATTGGCTACGTCATATAGTTACAATTCACTAAAATTTTCCAAGTCCTTCCTTCAAGGCGATGCATTCTTGGAGGATAAATCGATCCACTTCAACGGATCAAAGACCAATAACGGTGTGCGTCTAGCCACTTCCTCTGAGAACCAATTCTTTGGAAACAGTCTCTATAAACTATAAAGTAGACCTAGACTGCCGTTCGTTTTTAGTAGAGATAGCGGAACAGTTAAATACTCACCTTTGTTGGGTGATGGGCAGAACTCACAAAAAACAAGTAAACTACCTATTTTACCAGAAAAAAGGTACGCAAACTACACTAATCGCTACAAACAAGCTCAAGTTAGATGCCATCGGTAGAGCGAATATAAGACGAAGAAGGGGTTCAACATGTCTGGCGACGCGCCTAAAGCCCTCTAAGCATTTGTGCTAAAAAAGATCTTGCCACTAGAAGCTGTCTGATAAGCAAGCATACAACAAGAATTGGTGTATTTTCAAATGATTTCTGTAGAAGTTGCATGGACCAAAAGGAGCGATAGACTATCTTTCCACTGCTCTGTATATCACCAGATCTTTCCCAGTAAAGAAAACCCTAAATGAGAGCTTTTTACCAAGACACCCTAAAGGATGTGGGAAATACAGAGAGTAGAAGTCTATCAAGCTTCATCTGAGACTCCAACTGGTTCAACGAGTAGGAAGAACACTTCTCAAATTCACATAGTACCACAATAAACTTTATATGGTTTCAGTGGCTTGGGCTGAAACACACTCAAACCTAACCTAGACTCATATGTTGGGCTTGTGGCTTGGCTTGGGCTGAAACATGCTCATACCCAACCTAGACTCATATGTAGAGTCCAACCGAACATTCGGCTTCTGCTTCGGCCACATTCTGCTTAAATTTCCACTTTCGGGAAAACATTGGGCTTCGGCAAGAGAAGTTGACTCGTTGTTATTGCGATTATCAATTGTCCATTGTGAATGGAGCCAAAGTGGTATTTTGAGTGTCAATTGAAATCAATTTTTTTTTTTGATAAATGTCAATTTTTTAGTCAATCGCATTTTTGAGGACGAGAGAACTAGCTGCTGCAAGCTGCCAAAAAAAAGAACAGTTGAACCAAGAAATATGAATGCAGAACGGAAAAATCTCTTGGAACAGCAAACTACTGCACAAAACAATATTACGAACACATGACGAGCCTCATAACGGATATAAAAAAAAATCATGACAAATTTGGAACATTATGGTAAGAAAAGTGTCCAACATAGAGACGAAATAATAAAATTAAAAAAAAGAAAAATTGAAGGCGTACATAGAGAATAAAGAAAATAAGAGACTGGATAGAAAAGCCAAATTAGAGCTGAAAATTCAAATGCTGGAGCTTCAAAAGCGAAAACAAGGCCTTATGGAATTTTAGTGAAATATGTCTTTAATTTTAATTGCTTTTGTACCTGTATAAAATGAAGTCATTTTTTTAAGTTTTTTATGAAGTATTATTAGTTTTATTTTATTAAATATACAAATGTGATATAAATGTGAAATAAATTAATTACAGAGTTCTAACAATTCGGTTTCTAATTTGTATCGCTACTTCACTTTCCGAAAAATAACTTGGATCCGCAATAGTGCTATTACTGGCTTCATCATCAATAGTACCCTGTTCTTCAATGTACTCTTCAAACGCAGGGACATTAAAGTCCACACAAATATTGTGCAAAGCTGCACAAACATTTGCAATTTGAGTAGCCTTTTTAGGCCTGTAATGGAACTCACGTGCTCTTAGCAGACACCTAAACCTGTTTTTGAGAACGCCTATTGTCCGTTCAACAATGTTTCTTGCTTTGGCGTATTTTTTATTAATCTCACTTTCCTGTGAAGCTGGGTCAGGATTGCGGAATGGTGTCATCAAATATGGAAATATGGCTTCAAAGCATATCCGCCCTCACCTAATAGATAGTGCATGAAAATAAGTACACATGTATTAAGTTAATAACATGATTGTGTACCTAATACTATAACCAAGTATTCCTTTCTCCATTTTGGTACTCTTGTTCCAACTTCATTTTGAGGGAAGACATGCTGAAAACATTGGCATCATGTGTCGAACCGGGATATTTTGCGCTAAAAAACGGATTTTCATCTCATCGTCACATACCTGAAAACATAAGTTAATATTAAACAACTGAAAGTTTCTATTTTAAGAGATAACTTACTATCATGGCATTTAAGCAATAAAATCCCTTTCTATTGTAGTACGCTTGTTGCAGTTGTTTTTTAGGAGATGCAATTTTGATATGCGTCCCATCCACACAGCCTATTACACC
The DNA here is from genome assembly GCA_949129095.1 of Volucella bombylans. Classification (NCBI taxonomy): domain Eukaryota; kingdom Metazoa; phylum Arthropoda; class Insecta; order Diptera; family Syrphidae; genus Volucella; species Volucella bombylans. The sequence continues at coordinate 159,524,930 of OX422143.1, forward strand.
CGGTATTCCACTTCTTTCGAAAAAATGTGTTTTTGCCCGTATTTTCTCAGTATTGGAGTAATTAAACTTGATCCACTTCGGACAAATATGTTATTCGAGTACATTAAAAACATCTTTTAAAACTAGAGACACAGTTGACTGGGCCAGACCTATGGATTGCTCATTCCCGACGCTGATTTGATATGAAACATGAGCACATAACCGCAATGCTGTGGCAAGCTTTATGACGTTTGGTATCGATGTAGTTCTAATTGCTGGCTTTAACTTTTCCACTATTTCACGCAACAAATAGACAAACGCTGGTTTCGATAAACGAACATTTTTATCACATATCTACTTACATACTTTCCTCTAATTCTAGAGGATTGGAAACATCCCTTAACTGCATTCTTCTTCTAAGAATTTCCAAAAAAAACACTGAATAATGTCCATCATCGTCAAACCACAATTTCACTGAACTCATTTCTACTTTATTCTTTTAATTAAATATAAAAACACAAAGACCAAAATACAAAATCCAAAAAAACACAAATGAAATTGTCAAATATCATGTCTCATTCACAGCAGAAAATTTATTCACAATTGTCAGAAATTTATTCAAATGAATTACACAATACCGATATTTTTTTTGATTGACAAATTTATCAATCGTTAATTAATTGATAATTTACACACGCAATAGTGTAAGTTATTTAATTTTGATTATTAAAATTTTACCTAGGCTTTTGGATTTTTTTTACTGTTTTTTTTTTTTTTTTTTTTTGTTTTTATTTCTTTGCTAAGCATTCATTTTGATTGTTCCGTTTATGCGTTATTTAAAAGAGTCTACTGCAATATTTTACTGTTTGTGTCTTTGTAAAATAAATTAATAAAAAGGAAAATATCTACCGATCAATTTTATCAAACTGATCACTATATTTAAAGCTCTTTAGCATTTAGAAATACAATCTTCATTAGATTCGGCTTCGGCCAAAAAATTCACCTTCGGCCGGACTCTACTCATATGTTCCTTTCAATACAAATAAAAGTCCAGTAATAGACGAATGAATTACTTAAAAGCCTAAACATACAATTTATTAATAATTTTGTAACATAACATATAATACATCTAACATTTCCTAAAATCTAGTCTATCTCGTGAGACTGAATCTCTTTCATTGGCTGTCTAAAACAGTCAACAAAACCTTCAGCCCTCTTAAGAATGGCAAATGCTCGCTCCATTATTTCATCCGCATCCATTTTATCTGAATTTTGTTTGAATTTCTTTGGAATTGGCGGAAGTTCCACGGAATCTTCATCATCTTTTATAAGTATTCCTGCCGCATTCTCAAAGGATTTACATTTTTCATCAACTTCGAATTGGTATAATGTCTCATCCAATTCGCGGGTTAACGCAGGATTATATTCTTTCAGGGTTGCTTCACAATGTAGCATCTTTAGCTTGTCATCAACAAGTGATGACACTTTCTCTGCTCGGGCAATGATTGCTTCGATGTCGTCGTCCATTGCCTCTTCCGGCACATTTTCCTCCTCTGCATCTGTAGTCATTTTAACCAATTTAACTGACTCACTGTCCAACCACCAAGGTTCTGATTGATATTCCAAGAATTCTTCTCGATTGTAAATGATCTCGGAGGGTAATTGATTGCTTTCTGCTTGCCAGTGTTGATTGAGGACGGCTAAAGCAATCTGTCGAACAATTGGCAACCAATTAATATAGCCCAATCTCTGATCGACTGGAATATCTTGTAAATTCTCACTGTTGAACTCTTCAATCAGGCATTTTATGGCATAATATCCTGCTTTTGTGGCCAACTCGTCATTGTTGGGAATGCATTTACTGGTATAGTTAAGAATCCACAATTCCAGTTCATCTATTTCTCGAGGGATATTCACTTCAGCTGGCGGGAGTCTTAATTTGCCAAGAAAATTAATGAGTTTCTGGGTGCGGCCGATATTTTTCCAATCATCGGGAAATTGCTCCAACTCTACGGGAATGTCTAGCTGAGATGGTGGAACAAATTGTTTAAGTTCTGCTGGCAGTTCTGGATAGTCCCGAAAATCCTCGTCAATCACTTCAATCAAACGAACAATGGCTTCGTTGTATATGGTGATTAAGTATCGTGGAGTGGAGGTGATTTTTCTGAAAGATGGATTGGTGGACCAAGGTTTGTAAAGCCTTCGCCAGAGTTCATCACCTAGACACACATTTAGGAACCCAACAACACTTTGGGCTTCCAAGGGGCAGGTATACTTGTTATTTTTTGCGAGAAATTTAAGGGCCTTCTGGAAGTCAACTTTTAAACTGTATTCACTGCTGTTAAAGGCATGGCAGCCAGATACCTTTCCGTCCTCCACCAGAGATTCTACGTCTAAATTGGATGCAATATTGCAGTCATCTCCACTATTGTAGCTGATAATGGCAATGGGTATAGACCGATATATCGATGAAAGTTTCAGCAGTTGATGTAAGCGCTTTCGAGAGTTTGAAGGACTCCCAGATGACATTAAGAATAGAAGTGCATCTGCGTGGTCACATTCGTTACTGACTTTGTGATTTCTCTCATCTCTTGGAATGATGCAGGAAACCTTTCTTATGCAGAGTGCAAAATCATTTTCGCAGTGACAAACAAATGCTGTAGATGAATCTGTAGTTCTACGTTCGACATTTTTCTCTAACCAATTGTTGGCGTAAGAATTGAATCCAGGAAGTTCTTCTCGCTCATCTGGAAGAGATATGATTAACTTAAAGTACCTTTTCTGCTTCAAAAATCCAGTGGGTAATTGGTTTTGTGTTCCGCTGAAATAGTTGCGGAAACAAAGAAATATATCTATTGGACGAGAGTGTCCATTTTCATCCAAAAAAGGTCTGAAGTCGCAGGGATAGCCTAGTCGATAGCGTTTGATCATATTCAAGTTCTCCATTTGCCTTGGATGAGCTAGTTTCTCTGCTTGAGCTTCAAGTGTGTCTGTAGTCATCCAGACTGGTATTGTGGCAATTAGCTGGCGTTGAATCTTCTTCTTGTGTGTTAAGTCCCGCCATGAGTGGAAAAATCTCTGAAGCAGAGACTGGTCTCTTCGCATAATCGTAAGCTCATCGGAGTAGGTTCGCTGAATGAAATCTGATATGTACTCAAAGATCACACTTTCTGCTAGTTTCTCGAGCCGTCGATGATTTTGCAGCTCTATGGAAGCGATTTTCCTTACTTGCTGATTTTGTACTTCTTCTAGCAGCTCTGCGAGGATAGTTTCAGAGTTATTAGCCACTCTGGTCATGGTGGCCTTCCTTCGCTTTTCTTCCATACGCTTTTGATGATTCTGGTGCTCTATATCAAGTTGCCGTTGTCGTTCTAGCTCCTCTTGCTCTTTGAGTCTGGTTTGGATTCTTTCTTTTTCTTCTTCTTGGGCTCTGAGACATCTTTCCTTTTCTTGCAGGTTTTTTTGTCTTTCTTCTTCCACCTGGCGTTCCAAATCTAAATCACTTTCGGGTGATTTAATTAAATCAAATTCAAATGGCTTCGAATCAAAATGCTGGAAAACGTTGTCGGTAGCGAATGTCTGGGTAGCCGTTCCAAAAATGTTGTTAGTCGGTTTTGTTGCTTCTGAGTCTTGTGTATATCCTCCGAATATGTTTTTGTTCTCCGAAGTCTGATGGAATACCGAACCCCCAAATACTGATGAAGATGTTGTGGATGGGAAAATAGGCGCCGCTGATGAGGGGTACTTGAATATTGGCGACGTTGTGGTGTTTGCTTTGGGCTGAGTTGAGTTTTGATTGAAAATTGATTCCCCCGTCGACGGAGCCACAACGGATAGGAATTTAAGTCCCGTGTCTTGTTTGGGACTAATATTTGCAAAAATTGACTTTAAATGTTGTTTTGGGGTTAAGGGCGGCGAAGGTGCTGGCACTTTGAAAACATCATCTACCGCCGGACGTGACGGTGTCTTTTGAACTTCGTCGTTTCGCGAAAGATCTTCACCGTTGAATGATTCGTAGCGCAAGTAACCATTTACGTCAAAACTGTTTTGTAGTTGATGACTCTCAAAAATGCTTGTCGAGTCCAACGGCTGACCACAAACGGCTTCACCAACACCAACCTCCCGCTTTGACTCAACCAGCTGGAAGAAACGTTTTTCAAAATGAAATTTATTCAAGAATCCCACAATTGCTTACCTGAAATGCTCGTTCCATTAAGACTGGGACGTCTGGTTCTTCAAACGCATTCTTGTCTAAACAAACTCTTTCTTGGTCGCACTCTAGTCCGTAGTAAGTGAAAAAATCTGCCGCCGCATCGTCGTTTTCAAAACCGAGAATTTTAGTCATATAAGCCAAGGGTAGGGAAACCATGTGCCTCGGCCAATTATACGCCTTGATGATCATTCTTAGGGCTTTCAATCGGACCTGAGTAAAATACCTCAGCAGAATGCATGCGTTCATGTATGTGGTTGACTTTACAAGACTGAAGAACCTCACGTAGTTGTTGCTTTCCATGCATTTATAGAAGGCAATTGCAGCTCGCACTTCTCTCGAGTTCTGTATCACATCGGGTAGTTGCTGCAGCTCCCATAAAAAGTTGGCATCATTTAGATTCAAAAGGACAATGTAACCTCGGAACTCAGCCTCACGCTCACACCGAACACCTTTGAGGCGCAAATCGTTGTACATATACTTAAGTGTCTGCAGACACTTTGTCAAGTTCTCTGTATTTATCTTCTGATCGAAGACGGATGGGTCCTCTGCTACCAAACGTGCTGCACAGTGAATGTGAAATCGAGCACACTGTTCAACTAACCTTACAGCTTCGGTGGAGCAGAGCTCTTGCTGTGTTATGTCCTTTCGTATACTTCTCGTTCGATCCCAAACGAAATGAAACCAATCGCCGATGTTTATGTCTTCAATGTCACACAAACCCATTATGCGATGCATCAAGTACAACATGGTCATCTTTAGAACTGGTTCCGGACGCAACTCGTGTGCCAAGGGGACTTCCTGATCAGCACTACTTCTGGAGTACTCCTTAATGGCGATTTTATGATCCATTTCATTGCGACGACCCTGTTCTTCCATTTCAAAGTTGGACACTTGATGTTGAAACTCACGCATATAGCGTTCTTTCTCGGGGCACATATCCGGACAGGTACCTTTGATGCTAACGGCTTTATTGATGTCCGTTGTGCGCACAGTGGTTAATCGAATAAGCTTGTCACGAGCATCTAAAGTGCGATATCTGTCCTCATCACTGTAAGCCGGCTTTCGTAATATCGCTTCTAGTTCTCCTCGTACAGCATTTGGTACTTTTGCAATTTGTGATATTGGCGCTGGCTCCGGCGCAGGTCTCTGTGCTTTGTGTTTTACTACTTTCGGTGCAGGTGGTGGTAACTTTGCAGCTGGCACTGAAATTCTTCTCTGATGGTTCCCCATTGCGTCTAGTTCAGCTTGTACATCAGGATCCACCCATTCTTCGGTGTTTTGTACATGTCCGACCTCCCGTTGTGAATAACGTATATCGAATTCTTTTCCCATGAATATGTTTCCATTTTCTAGCGCATTAGTTGCGTCCTCCTTGCGCTCGTAGTCTACGGTGCAGCAGAAACGATTGGGACGTAAAACAAACCTGGTGATCTTCCCATATTTCCCAAAATGTTTTTTTGCTATTAGCTTGTCCAGAAATAAATCTGGAATTCTTTCGCAACTGAAATTGAAATGAACTTGTGTTTGATTCTGATCTTCGAAACCATTTTCTGAGACTTACGTGATCGATCTGTAATTTGTGTTGTCGTCAACAATCTGGCAATCATCGTCGGACATCGTTTAATTGATTTACATTCACTATTTATTTAAATTTAATAAAATATTTAAAAAATCTTATTTATAAAAACTATGCTTGGTGCTCGATTTCTCCGCCTAAAATGATGCAGCTTTTGACGTTTAGAGTGTCAAACAAATGTCAAAGGCGTCAAAAAGAATTTTAAGGTAAGGCCACATGGAAGCGCTTCGGGCATTTGATGGTAAAAAAAAGTATTTGTTTGAAGGTTTTAGATGATGTTACTAAAAGGAAAAGTTCAATTTAGAACCACTTTTTCTCATTAAGCATTAGTGTTGACATCTTGACATCCTATAGGAATAGATCAACTCATTTCAAATAATCTTTTAACCTTACTCCATAGTAAATGAAATCTACTTCCCATATTGAGGGTGATTTACATCGAAAATTTCGATTAAAAATGGTATTTGAGAATTTACGAGTAGATTTGTTTTCTGAACAATTTGAGAAAACGAACATTTTATAACCTATCTCTGAAACTTTTATTGCTTAATAGAGTAGAAGCATGGAGATCATTAATGCAATACTCTATATACACTCTATCAACGACTTCACATAGTTCCACAAGAAATATTCGAGTGGCGTCAAATAACCTGATCGTGATGGAACCATTCAACAGCAACCACATATCCAACAGCAACCACAATTTCGTCCATATTTTATAACAAGAAGTCACTGATCGTTGTCCGGATTGTTGGCGATTTAAAAAAAAAAAAAAAAAAGGTTTTTTTTATCTCAAAAATCTAGTCAAATGTCTCCATGCGGTCAAGGTTAGCTGCTTCCAGTCATGCATACCAAGTAATTGAGACCCCTTTTCACATTCGTGCCGCCTGAGTCAATATTGTCATATTCTTCGCTGTCCTTCGGAATTGGATTCGTAGATTTTCCGAGTCGGAGCACTGGCGTTCATCTGCTTTACATACCCCAGTTTAACTCAGTCGATAGTAGCTTGTGCAGTTTATCGGCAAATCTTCGCTACACTCACAAACGTCTTACCGACATGTTGGTTTTTCTTCTGAAAAATTTTGCCCAAGTTTGCAAGGACGATGGTTAAGTAATCACATGAATCCGAGTAAGTGTATACTTCTCACCAAGTCATATACTAGTGCTTTAAACAGCTCGGGAGGCAATCAGCTTCAGCTGTATTGCAATACGTTCACTCATTTAAAGTGTACTACATCAGGTCCCTTAATTCTGAAAGGAAATTGCTTGAGGGAGCAATTGTTACGATATGTAATAAGCCAGTACCTTTCATACCTTTTTGTCATAGACATTAGGCATTTTATTGAGCATTGTTACTTTCGCTGTGCGTTGCGTCTGCATCCTGATCGGTTAGTTAACCGGGATTTAAGTTAAGGAATTTTTGTAATTCACTAAACACAACATACCATTGAATTAAATTTTTAAAATCGGTAAGTGTTTTGTTTATTACTTCGGCCTTTACATTATTATATCATATTGTTATAATTTCGTATTTTGAGTAAAAACAGTGTCATTTATATTTGAGTAGCAGAAGTCCCATCAATTGGAGGGATAATGGAGAGTATTTTAGAACTGACAGGTAATGTTCTTGCAAAATGGAAAGTAGTATGGAGAGCTGTGAGTTGACTAGTACAGAAAATTCTCGAAAAATGGCAAGGAGTACTGAGGTAAAGTTGAGTTCTAAAGTGGAATTTGAATGGGGAATTGAGAGAAGTGATTAAGTGCTTTGGTTGAAAGATGGAGTGACATCAAAGTAGTTGAAAAAAGCGATTACCTTGAAATAACTGAGTTCTATCATTTGAACCCACACAAACATTTTACAATATCTATTAGCCTCTAATGTTTTAAGAAGAAATGATCCAGCCCTGGTTAACTTATAATTTCTGAGTCGATGTGATAAGAAAAACATTTAATATTCTCCATGTGGAAAGTGTGACTCAATTTAAAAAGCTTTTTACATATTTGTGATATATGGTAAACAGATTCAGTAGATCCAGGTCTCGTTGGATTCCTACTGGTATTATGACATCAAGTTCTGATGATTCGTATAGAGGAAGACCTCGCTTTCTAAGAGAAAGCATATAAAACCAGAAGTGTGAAAGGAAGTTTCCTTACCCTATCTGTAAGGAAGGTGTCCGTAAAAGGCAATTGAAGTGATTTAAGTCCAGTATATCGATCAAATGAATTAATGAAATATTAATTGTTTCCCCAATTATTTTTTATTTAACTGAGAGCAGAAGTGAGATTGGGACCACCTTTACCTGCGGATGAAGATGAAAAGCTAACTAGGGGTCTGAATACTTGAAATCCATCGAATGTTGCTTTCAGAAATTTAGAAAGATAGTATAACTAAATCATTTTAGGTTTTTTTTCCAAAGAAAACCACTTGCTGATCTCCACTCCTATCCCACTTAGCGAGAATATTTTGTGTTGAATCGAAGTTGCAACTGAATAAGAAATTTTCCAAATTTTGCTTTACCCTGTCAATTGTTTTTCAAAATCCCTCAAATCAAAACCATTTTTAACAAAAATCAAAAATAAAGTATAAAAATATTATTTTAATACAAAAATTTTTGAAACAAAAAGCGAACAGAGTGAGTATTTTATTTGTTTGCTATTTAAGTTTATCTCAATTAGTTTCATTGACATTCAAGACCGCAATTCCATATTTATAAAGTCCTGCACATATGTTTCCTCCCCAAAAGATATGTCATCTTGGAAGGTTCTTACAATTTCATCTGTAAGCGTTCCTGAGATTCTAAAAAAAAAAAAAACAGGACATTTCAGCCAAAGCAAGAGATTATATCATAATAAAGCGTTAGTTTACTTCGAGAGAATTTTCCAAGGCTCAGGAAACTGCTGGTTGCTGTATAAAGGGTCATCTTTGCATTTTTCGATGAACTCTTCACGTTCTTTTAGAAGCGGCTTTATATCGTTATTGTCAAGAGGTTTTTGCTTAGTTTCCGTTGATGCTGTTGTTGCCATAATATTTGAACTTGATACTGGCGTTGATTTTGGTAAGCGTTTTTCCGAAGATGGGGTTAGTTTTGTACAACTCTCTGTGAAACATTCTTCTTCTGGAACTTTCTCTAACTCATGTTGGTTGGTGAAATTTGAAATTTTTGAAGTAGGTATTGCATCCCCAGAATATGAAATAAACGTGTAAAGGCTGTTCTTGGCGTAGCTCAGCCGTTGTTCCCTGAGAAAACGTTTAAATTTGTTTTTTTAAACTTAGCTGTTTATGGATGGTATTCTTTGAGGTGGATAAAATTTGAAAAATTGTCTTCGAAATTTATAAAATACAATATAATATGAGTTAATTAGCGTAACGATTTGTATGCGTATTCTAACAAATAACTTTTTTTCTTTTAAATTAGTTATTTATTTTTATGATTTGGCTTTGTTATATATTTTTTGATTGTCGTGAAAGAAAGGGGTCAATTCTTCATTTAATATTATTAATTATGTGGAGACCTAACTAACGTATTTCTAATAAAGAAATCTAGCAATGTTGATTTAGGACATATAGAAGGCTAAGTGCTGCTAAGTGTCAAATGGCGTTATGCAATCAGCTTTTTGAAAGAACTTATTTGAGCACACTGGAATGGATTCGGAGCGTTGCTTTTCATTCGCTCAATATGCCCAGCAATCGCAGTCGATGAATTTTAGTAGGTTTAATCAGTTCAGTAACAGTGTATAGGTGGAATCGAAAATCACTCGAAAAACTATGCATTTCCGTCCGTTTAGATAAAGTTCATACTTCCGTGACAGTAAGAGTGACTACTTAGTCTAAAGAAGCACGGATTGGCAAAAGTGATGGTCTCAGTGTCTGAAGTTACGACGGAGCCCTGGTAGAGGAATTCTATTACCACCTCTATGTTATTGCTACCGTTGTGGCGTACTGTTCGAGCCTTGGCGCTGGGTGTCCTTTTTATCGACTGCATATATTTTGTTGTACGGTGATTTATAACTCAACTCATCTCCGCCGCTTCTGCTTCAATGGTCACTTCAGTAACAGCTCGCCGATTTTATCCTACAATGTCAATGTCGTCAGCGTAAGCTAGCAGTTGTACAAGTAAGAAAGTGCGTCACATTGTCGAAACCTTTTTTTGGTATCAAATTTTTCGATCTTTTCAATATTGACTTTTATAAAACAACTAGCGATTTCAATTGTCGTCCTACACAGACGTATGAGTTTGTGAGTAACAAAAAAAACCTGGTAAGGATCTATCAGGTGTAGGCATCGAGGAATCTTACGTTACCGCGGTAATTGTACATCTTCGTTCAGCGTATAGAGTTCGTGAATATATCATATGTACTTCCTCCTCAGGAAGTTTACCAGTTTTTAGCACTGTAGAACCGACAAAGATTCTAAAAATTCTCCAGGGATTTGGTATTTACCTATGTCAGTAATAAAGATTCAATTCAGAGTGAATGCATTTTTATAACGTAGTACAGTATTTTAAAATTATGGGCATATGCGACTAGGAGCTACGAAAGGAAGCAATAACGTAATTCATGGCCCCATTCTTTAGAATAACTGATGACAGAAATCTGCTACGGTAATCTGTATAAGCAGTCTTGAATCTGATGAACTATATTAAGAAATGAGTTTCCACTTTTGATTCGGTGCTGAGACCTTACGATTGTTTTTTACGATAACGTTTCCAGTCTGACAGATTCTTCTTTTTAAGGACTTTATTTTTCTTCCTTTATACTATTACCTTTAACAATTTAAGCATCCCTCCAAGCTAGGCTTATTATGATACATTTCAGAGATACCTTGTTCCTATGCGAAAACGCTCGAGCCATGCATTATTCCATCATAAAGCATGCAATCTTGCCATGATTTTCCTCGCTGAACACTTAAGTTCAAAGCATTAAATTAGAGCACTATACTGAAAAGGTTTCTGATATTTTCTAGCTCCTGTTCAATACTTTGTTTGCATTTTAAATTGCTTTGTATGCTGTTGCATCTAAGCGTTGCACCAGATCGATTAGAATTTACTTAAACATTTTTCGAGAGAACAGAACCGTTATTAGCATATTTTCAATAATTCTTAATTTATATGCCTATAATCCATTTAGACACTACGAGTACTTAGTAATTTAAAATGGAGTAAGCTTTCATTAAAAACAAAAATGCACACACCTAGCCATTTGTCATGCTCCCTTGTGTAGGCATAGTACAAATAATTAAAGAAAACGCAGTTAGACAATTCAACAACTTTCACAATACCATGTCACATACATAGATACCCACTCCACACACTAGCACTAGATAAAATTTATTGTGACAATTATTGTTCCCTTAAATTGTTTACAAATAACTTACATCGAAAGCAATACGACAGTATTGTGTGCGTTGAGAGTTGCGTTTTTTTACTACAACGTATTGCTTCACTTAACCTTTAGGGTCGACTCCATAGTCAGCACCAAGGTCAGACCAAATTTAGAAAATTTGTTTTGTTAGCTCATCATCTAAATATAAATAGGTAAGTGCCACCTCTATATGTATGGAAAAAAAGGTTCTATTTTATGCATAAGTGGTATTGATCAAACAATTATTCGACTGTCAATGAGGTGCCATCGCCATGGGGTGTATTCAGGAGAACCATCAATCAAGAGGTGGAAAAACGTGTTGTGATTTTACTTGATTTGTCGGTCGATCGGTCGATTTGACGACTAGCCGGAGGTACATAATATATGTATGTAGGTGCCTTGCATGGGGATTTCCACGAAAAAAAAAATCGAAATTGCTTTCTTTGTAAGAGGATCCATTAGATTGAAACAAAAAGATGAAAAAAAGGTAAATGTGCAAGTGTCAAATGGAGGTTTTCTAATTAATGACTTAGGGTAGAAAGGAGCAAAAGCGTGTTTATTTATTGTGACAAAGTTGCACGAAACGATGGAAAGACCTTGGTTGCGAGGTCATTAATGCATGCCATCTATGTAGTTTCGTTCATGTCGTGATTGCATGTGTGTTCTTGAATTCCATATTTACCTTTTAAGGACTGTCTTTATTTTAAGCTCTAAGGACTTTTAGAACGTTAAATATGAAAAGCAACAGTGTGGCTGTCAATTTTTAAATATTCCAATACAACAGGCATTGGCAAAAATATGCAACGAGATGACAACTCTAGGTGATTATGATATTATCAATTAGAAAGAAAACCTTTTTCCAGTAATAGTAATGTATTCTTTAAAGGCTTGTATAGTATTTAAAATATAATTTATATACACCTATAGTTTTTAAAATATGATTTGATTATTATTATTATTTGAGTAAGTCAATAGAAGAGGGTTTGCTATTAATAATGAAAAACGATGTCACCACCGATACAACAAATTGCTGATCATATTTTTACACATCTTCGGTTATATTTTAACGATAACACCACGGCATAAACGTTCTCTTTCAAATCCGCTGCACGGTATAAATCGAATGATCTCAGAGCTCAATTTCGATCATCGTTTCGAGAAATGAATCGGTCAGGAAGCTTTTCTCACAAACACAAACACTTGTTACGCCACTCGTGTCGTTCTCTTGTTTGAAATAACCATTGCCTCACATCCATACCTTATAGCTCCCGCCATAAAAATTCATTGATCATGGTTCAATAGCGCGATTGCTTCACGTTAACACCAATACGTGCTTTATTTTCCAAGGTCCACTGATGTCTCCTGCCCAAATAGTGACATGTTGTTGTCTTAACAATTGTGCGCTCAAAATGATTTTTCGGTTTAATATTTGACCGACTTGTATTTCACAAAATTGCCAATCTTACGACGCTGCTGACGGTCCACAGGTTTAAATTCTAACATCAATTGAATCTTAAAGACTTTATACAAAATTTAGTGGAGTGTAGTTTTTAATATTCCCAATTCCAAAGTGGAAAATTGAACAAAGACAAAATTGGGTTTTGACCCACATTTCGAGCGTCAGTAGCTGACTTTTCTGAACCAATTTAACAATTTCTCGGCTAGAGAATGCTTTACGTCGATCGTGTGTATCGATCTATTTTTATTAATGGCGTAGTTTTTTGTAGAGCATCAGTTTTCTTAAAATCACACATAAGATGTTATCTGTCGTTTTGTGTGAAAGCCTGAAGCCATTTATAAAAGATCTGACTGGCCTCTCTTGAAAAGCCCCACTATGGCAGATCCTGAAAATATTCAAGAAGTCCAAATTGATACGCATCAGCTTTTTACCGATTATAAGGCGACATATGACGGCACTTATGGAGACGAGCTATACAGGGCCATGTCTAACCTCTGCCAAACTCGCAAGATTGTGCAGAATGAAGGTGGAGAGCGCCTGCTGCTCCGTAAAGGTAAAGGAAACAGTCCCTCCGATCCGATCAAAATTGTGTGAAACTCGGAAGTCAACACCAGGGGCACAACGAAAGTCTGTACCACTATTTGCATACACTGATGACATTGAGATCATTTCCAGAACCTAGCACGTGGTCACTTGTGGGTTTGCGAGTATTGGAACTGAAGTGGTAAAAATAGGTTTAGTCGCGAATGAAGGCACAACTAAATATATGTTGTCAAAAAGATAGAATACACGATAATGACGTTTTTGAATTGTTTTACATAGGGTCTTACCCTGTTTATTCATCAAGGTCAACGGTCATTGGATATGTAATTGGATATAGGAGCTCAGATCCAAATCACTGAATAGAAACAGCCATAGATCGTTCTTAAGTTTAAAAGGCCTGATTCAACTCCGAACGACTTTATTCAATTTAATATAAACTGGTCTTAAACTAAAACAAAAGGACAGGGAAAGTCAGGATCGGAAGAGGTGATAATTGAAGGCGTTTTTGAGGGTACTTCTGCTGCAATTTTCATAGAAATGGAATACATGCGGAGTTCTATTAGCTTCACATAGTATGCGAGACAATAGTTCGTTAAAACCGTTTGGTGGTTATTTGCACGAAAAAGAGGAACAAACCTTAAATTGCGATGGTTGGTATTAAAAAAATCTTATCCAGCAGTGAGGGACAGTCGATGGTGTATAAAGAGAAAACGGAACTTTTTTCCACGGATAGAAGACCCAGCAATTTGAGTCGGCCGGGTGGAAGTATGTAATGATCAGCCCATGGGAGCAGAGCAAATCGTAGTAGTGTGCGTTGGACAGCTTCGATACGTAGAATATGGTTTTCATAGTAAGAGACCATACCTGGCTAGCATATTCGAGATGTGGCCTAACAAAGGTGATGTACAGGGATTTTATGACGTAAGAGCCAGAAAACTCTTTGGACCATCGTTTGACAAAGCCAAGCGCGGAATCATTCTGGGTGCGGATAATGAGTTCAGTATCACAGATAACGCCCAGGTCCTGTATTGAAGTGGCCGAAGCTACAGCTTGGGCTGATATTTATGTATGTAAGTTTTTTCAAAAAGTGTTGAACGTTTCCGGGAGAATGAGATGGCTTGACATTTCTGTATTTTGAACTCAAGGAAGTTTTTGTGACACCATATGGACACCATCGTCTTGTAGATGTTGCGAATCAGAAAAATTGGAAATTTGTCTATAGATTTTCATATCATCGCCATAAACAGATGTATGTGAGTTCTTTATAATATTTACAACAACAAGATTAGTCAAAATGAAAATTAATGGGCCAAGGTGACTGCCTTGTGGAACAATCAAATTGGCGTTAATTAGTTCAGACAAACTAGAACGAAAATATAGTTGATAATAAATAGCCTAGGATTTGAACCAAGAAATTAGCCAATTATAAATGCCTGAGTGCAGTTACTCAAGTAACCACAGTAACCGAAGTGTTTGGGATCCGGGTTTTCAGTCTGCGTGGAAAAGGATTCGCCAAAGAAATTAGCCAAATAATTGGCGGTGGTTGTAAGATCGGACGATCATATATTGAAGAATTTGAGAAAAGACGGATAGGTATGGGATTTTTTTTTCATATTAATAAAGCGAACGAATTGTTTGGGGTAAGAAATGAAGGTAGAGTGCATTTGGCTGAGGTATCTGTTACAGCGAATATCACAAAGCTTTGAGAAGTGGTCGGGAGTTTGTGGCTATTTCCGATAGTCGAATTCAGAACCAGATATGTTGTGAAGTGCATGCAGTTCTTTGTTATACTAAGGAAAAGATGATGAAGGATTTCTCTTTGGTGGTGAGGGAGGGCTTGCGTAATAGCGTGGACGATTTCCATGACGGAATCAAAAGAGGTGTTACGGTTTCCGAGGGCGTAATATAATTGTTGATGTCATATGAGAAAATAACAAGCAGGGGAGGAAGTAGAAGGTCTAATTTGGAGAGAAGAAGTTCACACTAACGGGCAAGACAATTTATAACATCAGAGGTAAAGGTTAGGTCTAGTTGTTATTGTAGAATTACCATTTATGTATTTGAAAAAGGCCTTATCACCAAAAAAAAATTATATAAATATAAGAACAACAAGAATGCATCCATTACACTTTGGTTTGCAATGGATATCTCTCATACGAACCACGAGGGACCTAATATCTTCAAAAATTTTAGGTCATCGTAGTAATATGATAGTTAAACAATGTGCTTTACCTAGGCAAGGCGAACTCTCTGTTTTGATATAAACACATTTTAAAAGCCTTTTAATAGCAAAGGGGCGATAGACACTCTACATATGGTATAGTGTCAATAATTTGTTTCATTTAAGATGAAGCTACAGTCCGCTGTGGCTTAGGCTTCAAATAAAACAATTTCAATCAAAAGTTCTCGATTGGGCGGACAGAAATCTTCTTTTTGTACTCCGGCGCGAAAAAATGGCATAAAACTATTATATTGTCACTTTTTCAGAATCAACATTTTGCTTCTGGTTTTCATTTCAGAAGCAAAATTTCTCTTTTGGATTCAATGTCCGTTATTTTCGGACGTGATGTCGCGCTACCACCTTCCTTCCTTAAAGAAGCAGTTTAGTCGTTAAAAACTATCTTAATGTGGAGCTCAAAATGTTGTTCATACGTTTGATTTAAAAGATCATAGACGCAGTTCATGGCGAATTCGTCATTCCCCTCTGTGAAGGTTTTTTAACTAGACGCATAATTTAATTTTTTTTTAATGAGTCTAGGTCATCGCTAATTCTTCAGCTGCATGTGATCTGCAAAGGGTACAAACATTGTAGACAGAAAACCGGTAATTCCGTTTTGCGAATTCCAAATGGGGATGTTTTGTGAGCCTTGAGTATGCTACGAGTAAATGTCAAGTTGCTTCGTCGTTGAAACATTGAACCGAGATTAAGAGTAAACATAAATTTGCTGAATTCTTAATTTTAAATGTCGAATTGATTTAACGTTATATTACCAGCTTTTACAGCTTTCATGATGTTTGCTGTTTGATATAAAAATGTTTTTTGTTGTTGCCATGGTTGAGATTGCATTCATTCACTTCTTATTTCCAAAGCCAATCCCAGTCTCGCTTATTTATCTTTATATCCCTTCCATATCGTTATGCCCAATGACTTGCAGTTTGACTGTCAAGTTTCGAAAGCCCCTGCATCGCAAAGATTTTTAAGTGGAAGACATTAAAGATATTCGATAATAACCGGTTGTCTCATTATCGTTTACACTACCATCTCTTGTGCATATCCACCCGATTCACCTTGAGAAGGGTGATTTGATGTTTTCAGATTCATAATTATGAAATTATAATATTACTGCAATATTGCATAAGTATTATACATACCTATGTATTGGAATATGTATTGGAATTCTTAGACAAGACATCAGTTAATATTAATTTTCAAAAAATCATCTCCATATGTGATAAGAATATTTCACTTGTGATTCAAAGTCCTATAGATCAGTTCAAAAACACTGGTCCTTATCCCTTCATCTTAACAAAGCTTAACCATAATCTCTGTTCATCCTACTTCCCTCCGAGTCACACTAATGGCATTCCTTGTCATATGTCTATATCGTAAATGACAGTAACATTCATTCGTCGTCTTAACAGTGAAATCGTTTTCACGAGTATGTTTGCCTTGGCGTGCAGTTCCAATTTAATTGCAGTCGTCCTAAGGTCCATAAGGTTATCGATTACAGATATCTTGAAGTTATTTATGGCAAAATATGTGCAGTGATATGAATATTACGCACATTCCTCGTTGGCAGCTGGTTCAAAAGAAATAAACAAATGTTCATGAACTCATTACCGTGTCTGCTTACTTGTTATACATACATATGTATTTCTACTAAAGGGTTGTAATTTTATGTTAGTTGCCAAAATCGATGAAGCTTAATTGATTTAGGTATTCGCATACCTTCTTCTGTATATTCTAAACATAGTCATTGAACTGTTTTCCTCATATTTTGTCACGACCAGGGTTGAGTGGTTCTACGAGTATGGAAGCAAAGAACTGGCCAAGCCAAACACAACCAAAATATACATATGTACATGCCAGTAGGTATGAGGATGTCCATGTACCCAAGTTGTGCTTTTCGAGTTCTATATCTTCTTGATGAGGTTCCAAAATGTTTCGCCTGTGAAAGAACGACTCTTTCTTTCTGCTTTTTTTTAATAAATTCTGAGTAGTGTAGTTTCAGCTTTTCGAGTTCTCATATAACACCCCAGTTTCTTTAAGTCACTCTAAAACCTTAGAATGCAAATACGCTGTGTTTTTGTTCAACGTTCAGCTAATCATACATAACCACTCCTAACGTTTAAGCAAGGGGCCTGTCACACAGATTCCCCATTAATGTTTTTACGACCCTTAAATACAGTCGCCGGTCGTCGCCGTCGTCGTTATTATTTCCTCATACCAAATGTTGCCCTAATCCGCCTCCGGACAGTTTCCAGACAACTTTCGGTTTGCAGTCATAACATAAACAACCAATTCCAATTCTATACATGCAAGTTGGAAGAAAAAAAAACTACAACGGCTAAAATTTAATTCACTTACTTTCGACCCGGACTCCTCCTGTTTCCAGTTTCGCAGCATGCGTTGGCGTCCTCATAGTCATAGTCATAGTCGTCGTCATTCTCATCTCTCACTTTCCTCTGCATTTTATCCACGGTTTTTCGTTGATATCCCTTCGGATTCGGATATCCTCCATCAACGATTTGTAGTTGCTCTGCTGGGATGGCGAATTTATCTACCACTGGAATTGCCATCGCTGGCATGCTTGTTAGACATTCCGAGCGATGTGACGTCATCTTTTGAGTTGATGTTGCTGCTGCTGTCGAATGCGTTTGTATTGGTGTCGGAATTACCTCATCTAATTGAACTGCTGATATGGCCAACGATGGTGGTGGTATCCCATTTCGAATGGAAGCCGGAGCAGCTGGTGCCGGTGTAGGTTTTTTCGCCACCACCCTCTCTATTAGAAAAGCTCCACTACTGACATTGTTGTTGCGAATGCGAGTTTTCTGTTTCATCGAATCGTCGACAACAAGAGCGTCAGCGTCAGCTACAGTATTTGTAACAGCGACAGCGACAGCCTCGACGACGTCGATGTTGTTCGGTTTCAGTGATTGTTTATCGCATTTGGTGTCCGTACGTCCGAAGCGAGAATTGTATCTTTCAGTTTGTTTTGTACTGCCTTCCTTGACGTTGGGGTTAGCGCTAACGCAGTTTATTGTCGGTTTTGCTTTAGATTCTCGTCGTTTTTGCCGGTTTTCCTTACGCTCACAGCCATAGTCTGCGCCTTTTTTGGCTAAAAATTGGAAAAAAAAATAACAAAAATCGAAAATTAGTCATATCGAATCGGAATTGAATTACAAATTTTGTTCGGGTGGGTTCCGCTTGAGGTTTTAGTGTGTAACAAATCGCAAAGTTCGATCTGGATGGTGACGTGCTAGTGAGGTCGATAAAAATTCATGAGTGCATCTGTTGCACTGTAAACCGTCAGCGTCACTGTCACTGTCACTGTCACTATCATTGTCACCTTATTGCTCGTATCTTCTGTCACTTAGTCACCTTAAACTAGTAGTGTTTTTTGACATGCGGCTTACTTACCCTCTTTTTGATATGTGTTACTATTTTGTGTGATATTTTCAGTAGCGGCTACATCAGTCTTGAGCTGTTTACACCCAGCAAGCAATTGTGAGTTGAGAGCATCTATCAGCGATTGGACTGCCTGTGGATTATCCTGCAAATAAAAAAGTACAAGTATCGATACACTCAGTCAATTGGAAGTTATCGCCTTTAAATAAACTTATCGATATCGTGAAATAAGAAGAAAAAAAGTTGCTACAATGGTAAGAGCTTGTTTGTCAAGTTTTATTTGGTTTATTTAAATTTTCAACTAGAGAGGCATCTTCTGATTTTGGTGGTTTTAACAAAATTGGTGTGTTGCTTCGTTATGAATTATTTATTTTCGGGTGTGACATTGTGCTAAAAATTATTATTTATGATGACAATTGTATGAAATATCCATACAGAAACAAAGTTGTTAGTGTAAATATATTTTTGAAGTTGAGAATTGTGTTGGAGGTTGAGATCTAATCGGAAGAGGAAATGCCCGTTTAGCTATCCGTTATGAGTGGAGTTTTATTTTTCGATTACACTTAAAAGTCTGACGAGGTATTGGGTTTGTTAGCATTTGTGAAGTAAACAAAATTGTTTAACTAATACATATTTTATTGAAGTTATTTAGCTTTGCCTGTCTGCTTATTTGTGTATTTTTTTTTGTATCTGCGTCCTATGGTGAGGAAAGATATCTAGAATTGCAAGCGCAAAATTTCTGTGAAATTTGATATTTTTGGTGAAGGTTACAGTGTTTGGGATTATGTTCACCTGTCTTGCCTTTATGTCTGTTTTTCGTTTGAGACAGCAATGTGCTGGTAGGATATCTTTGATTTTTAGTGTTAACTTGAAGCATTGGAGAAGATTTTGTGCAACTGCCAGTTGTATGTAAGCTAATATTTAAACAAAAAAATTAGAGAATAAGAACATACAGCAGGTGTTCACGAATCAGTAAATAGAACGTTACAAGTTTGGTCGTAAGAAAAATAAGTGGGAAAAAATCTCATCTGCGTTTATATGAACGAAATTTTTTCTAGTTCGTTGTTTTTTATCTTATTGCTGCTTGACACGCTTCGAAGTTGTAAGATCCATAAATCGAAGATTCAAATTCTATCTTCTTCATACACCGTGCTGCAGTTCGAAAACTCGCTCACGTATTTGGAGCGTTTCTGTGGCCGAACTAGTGAAGTCGAAGGTTTTCTGCCATCCGGTCTTTATCCAAAGAGAGTTGGTAGAGTTCTTATATTTGATGAAACCTTCTTTAGAGAGCTTCAAACGTTTGAAGTAAGGTTTTTCTTCTTCAGCAATCCAATATGAACTCGCAGTTTTATTTGGATAATCAACTTTTTCTTAAAGTTATTCTTTGTTGAATAACGTTGATTTGAATAGAATTTTTTAGATTTGCAACCGTATGCAACCACTTTATTCCGTTTACTTTTAAGCAAGTTAGCGTCGAATGGATATTAACTTAGAAGAGACGATCTTAAAGCTGTTTTTTTAACTTCTTCTACTTATTAGCCTTGCCACCCCTCGGGAGGTACATATATGGCCTTAAAAAATTCTTGTGGGCCAACGTATTTAATCTCGACCTTAGTTTCTACCCAGTTGTTCTGTGATACGTTTGTCTCCCTTGTACAACTCTTCTTCTTGATTGGATGAGTGTCTTCAAGCCGTAGGATATGGTCGATCAACTGCCACTTTCTTCCTCTTATGGTAATGTCTATTTGTTTCAGCCCCATTATCGTTAGGAGCTGTTTCTTCGAGCTCCGGGTCGCCCAGAAAACCCACAGCAAAATGATAAAATGTATCCTTTACCCAAGAATTGCAGTGGTTACTTTGCGTATACGAGTAGTTACCCGTACAATAGCCCTGATTCAATTTTTTTTTTTGTGTTTATGTACATTTCTACAATCTATTCAGACAGCGCTATGAATAGTCGCAGCTTTGCTAAATATATTATTTTTCCAGATCTTGCACAACAGACTCACAATTTCCATCATCGGCCGAGAAAATACTTTCCAACTAGAAGAAGTTTTTGAATTTAAAAATCCATGGCATTTGACTTGGCGATATTCATCTTCAGTCCCACTCATCGTGACTTAATTTCTAGTTTGCGAGCCATTTGGTGCATATCCAATGCGATAACAAACAGCTTATTCAAGATATTGTAGTCTAATATTATTTGTCATTGACCATTGGCCATATCTGACTTCGCTTTGACCGTAAATTCTTCTGACTTCTGACACATTACAAATGCATACAGTGTGCATATGTTTAAACATCGTGGCGAAAGGCTCTCTTCATCTCTTGCTCTGATTATATGAACTCAAAGTAAAGCAATCTAAACTTGTCTTATCCTACCTGTGCAGCTAATGCATTTACATTGTTAGGCTTATCGCGTCTTACACTACGATTAACTTACTTTCCTTTCATACCGTGGGCTTCTAGTTGAGGTCTCCCTACTTAGACCGCTGCAATACGTTCGTCTCCAGATGTCTTCTGATATCCATGTTCCGTTCATTTTCGGCCTTAAACGCACATACAGAACTCTGTGATACACCTGGAAAAATATTTTTCAATGGCCTTAAGTGTTTGTTGATATTTCCTTGCACAGTGGTTTCAATGCAGCAGGGATCCTAAATGGTTGGAGTGTTCCGGGATCTCGAAACCTATCCGTATTAAACCTGTTTACTATTTTTGATTGCTGACAGATACGAGTGCAATATGAAGACGCATGGGAGCTACAATACAATTGTAGTCGAGATGAACTCTGATGTCGTCTTCGCGTTTGTTTCGGACGTCTAGATGTCTTTAAGGTGCCTGCTGATAGCAATATGGTCGATTTGATTGATTATTGCCGACCAGAAACAAATGTTCAATGATGCTTTCTATCCATCACATACTTAAATTGGTGTAGTTGCTACACACTTTACCATTACAACTTTCGATCGCCATCAAGATGTCGACGCTGTGTATAAAGTTGTGGGCGACTCTATTGCCCTTTTCTCTGATGCATCCTCTATTAGTGTATAAAGCTAAATGGTGGTGATCTTAATTACTTTGCTCTGGAATCTTGCTGTCAATAGCCTGATGTTGAACAACTCGGTATGCGGGCAGTAGTGAATTTTTCATCCACGATTCAAATAGGCGGTTCGGCTACGTGAATGTAAACGAAATACATATGTATGTATTACGTTCAAATTAAGAAGACATGTGCCATATATGATATCAGTAGATTTCTAATCTGATTACCAGAACTTCAATTAATGAGTGCGTTATATTAATCTATTATGTACAATAACAATGATTATCTTGGCATTAATTATAATCGGCTCAAAAATTACTGTACTCACTATTGCATAAGAAGCCCACAAAAAATTGCTAAATATATTAACTTAAAAAATGATTTTTCAATGTAATATATATTTGGCTATTGCTAAAAATTGCGAAATTGTTTAAATGACATTATCGAATAAATAGATATTGTAAAATCTTTCAAATTATTCAATCGATTTGATGAGGGTATGCCAAACATTGACTCACAATCATATCTTTAAAACTATTAAGCTAAGTAACTCAAAAATTATGATGATTTTTTCCACGAAAAGGTTTCAGATTTGGTATAAAGTCCATTGGAGACCGCATCAAATGGAGCATTTTTGTAATGTGTTAGATTTGTAATTTGTTAGATCAAAAATGGGTCGAAAAGAAAAACCAAATTAAAGCGACAAAATAACGAGCCAACTTGCGACTGCTCTGTAGCTAAACTGACGAAGGAACGACGGAAACGATGGCCTTAAAGTTGAAATACATGTACCAGATGAGTCTAGTTCTATGGTAACAATAGGTTAAAATTTGACATTAATTTTTCGATAAATATTGCCTAATTGCTTTAACCTATCGCTAAAAGTAAATTAAAATCTTACACACTTTCATTTTCATTGGCGACACATTTTATCATAACGTACATTTTTTTGAAGTGTTGTTGTGACTAAATAAATTAGAACGATTGGGGTGTAGAATCTTCCAGAAATGGCCTATTTAATTTGGCTATAATGTTTAACATATAAATCACGGAGTGGTCCATAACAACGGATCGATTTGAATTGTGCTAATCGCCTTTTATAGTTAGTTTTTTTTTTTTTTTGGAAGCGTTGTCCAAACGCAAGTTATTTTCTGAAAATTTTTGATCATCATTCCGAAAAAGTGTACGCAGAATAACGGCTTGGTTTAATCGGAGATTATACTATCAATTATGTTAGAGAACAAAAAAAAATCTTTTATGTGTGGACCACACCGAAACTATCTGTCATCTGCTATACGTATGGAGAGCAATAAAAAGCACCAATTATCTCTAAAATATGATCAGACGAAACATGCCAGATAAGAGACATCAATCTCCTCAATGTTGCCTTTAAAATCTTCTCTGTCGTACTAGTTACGTAATTGCCTAAAATATTTTCACCTTTAACTACTGACTACCCCTTATCAGCGTTGTTTCATACCTGAAAAATCCACTGTCGACTAGATTACGACAGAACTAAGATTTAAAGGCTGTCTATAACAGCGTATATTGGGATGAATTATACGAAACAATGTCCGGTTATATAATGCCAGTTAAACGAGTTCGGTTCTGGAGAAAGCTCATTGCTCCCTAAGGTCAAAAATGGTTTTACAGATACATTTGATGTCAAAATAGGTTCGGAAAGGATGATCCACTATGATCTGATTTCTTCAACATCATACTTGAGGACAAGCCAACACCAGGGACAAAATTTATCAAAAGGCTTTACATTTACGAGCTATTTTTGAGGTACTACTAAACGAAGCAACAACTAAGTACATACTGTCATCAAAAAACGACATACAATATCGACGAATCAATGAAAACATCATAATAGACGGGTGTAACTTCGAGGTAGTCCGGACCATACCACCTTACAGATCATTGAAAGAGTAACTTATGCCAATCGCTGCATTCATCCTATATAGCGCAGAGGCACGGACTGTATTAAAAAGAAGATGACGGGGTCGTTTCGAAAGAAACGTGCTTCGATTGATCTACGGCTCTCTGCATTGACGGAAAATGGAAAAGGCTAAACTAAGAACTTTTCGACTGCACAGCGACGTGAACTGCGGTAACATAATCAGAATTTGTCAATTTAGATGGCTGGAACATGTTGAGCAGATGAACACTACACACGACAAAAGAAGTTCGCACCTCAAGCGGCGCTTAAAAATAGAAAGTGACTGCGATCAACTTGGCGTGCGAAATTTCTAACAGCTAGCAAACAAAAGGTTGGTTGGAGAGGTATGCTGGCTACGGCCCAGATCTAACCCGGATTAGTAAGTATGGTATATTTAGAAATTTTATCAAGCGAGGCATTTATTGCTCACGGATTAATAACTACTCGTATTTCCACTTACCGCACGTACATACATACATATGTAACAGATTCTATAATGGAAGTGTAATCAAAAACAATACAATTGAAATACTAGAGAGGAATTACTTTAATTAACCTATTGTATTATATAAACTGAACAATTATTAGGGTTTAAAGTTGAGTTAATAGCTTTTTACAAAATATCCACATGACTGAACTCTATTAAAATTCCTGAAAATCATTTTACTGAAAACATTAATATCCACAGGAATTTGTGTACATTCATTGCAATAAAACAAATCATAGAAACAGCTCTGCGTCATACTCATATATATTTGCTCACTTTTTTGTTCAAGCTCAAATGTAAATGTAATGGGAATATCGAAAGTGGAGCATATTTCAAATGCAAACACCACCGGACCTGAGTCATTCTCAGATTATTTTCACTTCTCTTATCACAAAACCAATTCTATCCCTCCACTCATTCAAAACAAATATTTTCGACATACTCGTAATTCTTCATAATGTTCTGGTACAAATTTGAATTGCAGTCAAACTCAAATTGTTTGAACGATTAGCTGACTGAAGATCAGAGCGATGTTGCGCTGTGTATTTGTTTTTTTTTATATCGAAACATATCTAAACCATCTAAGCTATTGTTATTTAAATAAGAAAAACATGTTTAAAAAAACAAGCAACAATTTGTTATTGGAATTGAATCACACGATTTGTCTACGAAATAACTAACAGTCGTCGTAAAACTCGTACCGACCATATGAACAATAAAATTAATATAAACAAAATAATTATCGTTTCATTGTCTTCTCTTTTTCGAAATCCATGTTGTTGTTTTATTAATTTTTAATGTCACAAATTATATAATAACAGGCAATACACACCCGATACGCTTGTACACTTTTACACTTTGTAAGAACACCTTTTCGTGAAAGATAATGCGAATTGGTTCAACATTTTCGTATTGCATAAGAAATTAATGTTTTATCAACGATAAAATTATTTATAAATATTTTTGTTCTACAATTGCTTACACATAATAATTTATGTATGTCTGTTGTGATTTAGGCATTTTTTGTATTGCTTTTAAATTATCAGGGGCATAGTTTTAATTAGCTTATGGTTAAGGGAGTCATCGTCAGTCGTTCTTGCCGATGACATATAGAGTAAATGTTGACTAAGTACTTAAATTTTATTTCCGTCATTTTGGAATCAGTAGTCTCTGGGAATAAATGAAATCAAAAAAAAAAAAAAAAAATTAGGCGCCTGATAAAATTGTATGTTACTGTTAATTCTGAACTTGTTCCCAAAATCATCTAAGTATCGGATCAGTTATATTTATTTATATGCATTCCAATCCACAGGGGCGTGCGATTCTTTTCATTTTTTGCAATTTGATTACAATTTGTATACATTTTATCAAATTTTTTGCCGCTCGTGCAATATCTAATATTGATTGGTTAGATAAGATACTGTAGCGTACTTGTAGTAATCGCATGTAATTCATTTTGTTTGTGTATCTATACTATAAATTAAGCGAGCATGTATTTGCTGTGATGATCGATGCCGCACCTTATTTAGATAATAAGTTCGTTTTGAATATGTACGTATCATATGATATTATGTATTGTATGTTTGAAAATGGCCTTGCGAAATATTGGTTCAACTTTTGTCATGGTTATTTTTTCGTTTCGATCGATAGATACAAGTAGATAAATCAAAAATAATAGATAAATAAATAGAAAATAAAGTTCATGATCCTTGGGCTTAATCTTGAATATTGGACATAAATCTAGAGCTTGGTAGATGGAGCCGTACTTGCAAAATGAGAGTCAACTGTAATTTACGCATTTGCTTCCTTAAAGCAAGTTCTTAAAAATAAAAAAAAATAAAAATATAGATTGTGGCACCTTGGCAGGATAAATTTTGCTTTTTAAAAAGGGATTTAGAGAAAATGGTGTGGTGTTTGGTTGCTCTACGATGCGAACCCAACAGCGTGATGCAAACTGCTGCAGTTATGATAATACATCAATTGTGTTTATTTAATCTTCTCGACATAGCCATCATGTACTGTTCTCGTCCATAGACTTGACTTGCATAACTTATAAGCTCGTATGTTGAGCAGAAGAAAATAGCAACACTATATTGCCTTGCCAGAAATGATAAATCCTGAGAACGAAAACGTACGGCAGATACGTTTGCACTAGTGGTTCAAGAACGAGTCTGGCCTCTCAGAGTAGGGGAGCTGAGGGCAGCTAATTTTCCGTCCTCCATATAAAAAATTCACTGTTGCGGAGCAAGTAAGGGCTTTGGATATAGATGACTATGCAAAACGGGAAAAAAGCAGCGACGTTCGGATCTGCAGATGGAATGTTCGGAACTTTATCAGGCCACGTGCATTCGTACATCCAGCAAAGACTCCCAACCGCGAATATAACTGCTATCCGGAAAGTACTGGAGGATGGAAAACTGTGACATAGAAAGGGTGATTTTTTTAAAGGTACTTTTTTCAAAAATAAAATAAAACAATCAACAAACTCAATTTCATCGGGTAATCTAATAAAGATAATCTAATACAAAATAATCAGTTTTTACATTTACTTTTTGAAGATTATTTCTATCAAATCTTGTCCGTAATTGCGGCTAACATGGTTCATTCTAAACTTCCAATTTTCAATGACGCGTTCGAGCATTACGAGGGGTGTTCCACCAATGACTCGAGTAATGTTGGTCTCCATTTCCTCACTCGTAGCCGGCTTATCAATGTAGACTTTGGGCTTTACATAGCCTCAAAGGAAAAACCTGGAGGTATCACATGATTTAGGCGGCCAATTAACCGATCCAAATCGTCACCACCAAATCGTTCTCGCAATAAAGCTATGGTTTCATTTTCTTGGTTTCATCGCTGAACAAAGTTTTGGTTTAAAACAGATCTTCTTGAAGCTTTTCAAGAGTTCAAAGACTGAAGCGGTGACGATTTGGAAAGTCGACCGGCTTCAGTTTTTGTACGAATTTAATTTTGTAAGCTTTTGAAACCAATACCCTCATGTAAAATACGCCAAGTTGCTGCATAGAAAAAGCCAAGCTGTTGAGAACGGAGCCGGATCGCGTACACTTTCCGCTACCGCTGCCGTATTTTTTTTACTAGTGGTCTATTTGGTCGCATATTATCTAATAATGGAAATTGAGTATCAAACTTTTCGATGGTTTAACGAATTGTGCGTTGGGTAGACCGATTATGTGGACCATAAGCTGCTCTAAGCGCTCTAGACGCTCGTAGAACGCTAATTTTCGTGATAGAGCTGAATAATTTGTAGACGCTGTGCCGGCCTAAGTCTTTTCATGATGAAATGTCATATAATACTAAACAAGTATACCATATCAGTGTGACAGAATCATCCTTTATTACGATGACTGCTACAGAAAACAGAAGAAGCAGATATTCGGGTGTGGATTTGTTGTACGTAGTAAACTAAGGTAAAGTCTTGAGTTTTCGACAGAAATGAAACGCCTTGCAGCAACCCACATGAGGGCTAAATTCGTTAAGATCAACCCATTTACGCCCATGTCTTTACAGAGACGATATTTTCACGAGCTCCTCGACAAAAACCACTAGTAATGCTCTAAGAATGAATTTACATGATTTTAGGTGAAGTAGGAAAATAAGACATCTTAAGTAGTCGTAACCTATGCCTACGCGTATTCTTTAACCTTTCAACAAATTTCTGATAAGGTCCAGTCATTCACTAAATGTACCAGTAGTAGCCGACGGAAATGCCGCAACTGATATACTGAGCTTAACGCTTACGAAACGCGTTGAAAAGTGCAAGAACACTATGAGACAAACAATTCCCTTACCATACCGGCCATAGCAAAACAAGAGCTGCGCTGACATTTCATTGTGAACAAAAGAGAAGTGACAAATCAATATCGGCTGAATAATCTTCGGATGTTTTGCCAAAAGCTCAAAGGAACATATTTAAGTAACAAGACTAGGACAGGGAGTACAGTCACAGTTTGTGCTTAGAATATGTAAAAGTCCATTCTGCGGGTGTTAAACGGCTAGAACGACCCAAATACTGCTATCAAGCAAAAGAAAGTCAAGACTTTCATCTACCCGAACAAGATTAAGTAAAGTTAACAGATCAAATTTTAGGTACAATAAGGCTGTAATATGTACCTGACGGACTACCTGTCGAGGCAGCAGCGAGACGTGAATTGGTATGTCCAGTTTAAATGGAATTTCAGCATCTTTTGATCGATCTACAAGAAAAAAAAACACGTTGCAAACTGTGCCAGCTACAAATATAGAGAAATCACTCTTTTTAACAAGATTTTGCGTGCCATATTGTATATATAGACTCCTGAAACCATTTTTTAATAATCTTACTGACCCTTTCAGTGCGGATTTAGGCTATTTTTTTAAGACAATTGGCCTAAAATTCTTAATAGTGCAGATCCTAGAGAAAATTCAAGAAGTTCAGATCGATACTCTTCACGTCTTTACCGATTTCAAGGTTGCATGTGACAGCATCTTTAGAGACGAGCAATACAAAGCCATGTCTAGTTCTGGTAGATAAATTCCTCACCGAACACATTACTCAATTGGGCCATCGATTCGCGTGCTGTGTGGCACGTAGCCACCGTCTTGCTAGAACGACATTGCGACCAGGTTCAGCTCGCGCATTTTGGGCAAAAATACGGTCCAGTGATTCCGACGGACCATTAACCGCACCAAACAGAGCATTTTCTGGATGCATTGGCAGCTCTTGTATTGCCTGAGGTTGCTCATCGGACCAAATACGGCAGTTTTGTTTATTGACATACCCATTCAACCAGAAATGAGCTTCGTCGCTTAAGACAATTTTTCGATGAAAAAGCGGATCTTCCAGCTTTTCTAAGGCCCACTCACCGAAAATTCGACGCTGTGGCAGGTCGTTCGGCTTCAGTTCTTGCACGAGCTGTAAGGTTTTAGACCAAGATCCTTGAGTAAAATCTTCGAGTAACTCAATCCCAATTGCTGCGAACTGCGACGTCCATTCGTCACCGTATTCATTAACACTGGCGACTCTATTTTCTCCAATCAATTTAGGTGGCATTTCTTAGGTATAGTGTTGAGCTAAACGTTAACAACCAAACCTTTTTAGCTGGTTGGATTACTTTATAGCCTTCTCCTTATGGACATTGCAAGTCCATTCATACTCGGGCTCGCCACTTATGACTTAGTTTCTTGCTGGTTTAATCTGGACCGCTGTTCATAAGATTTCTAATACCTACGAGTACATCTCCATTTAAGGCCAATAGAGACGGAAACCAAGTTTATTAGAAGATTTTGTGTCTCAAAAAACTAATAATATTTTCAAGCGCTCAAGGCTTTGGTGGGTCTTAATATCTCTAAATTTTGGTTAAAATAACTGCGGGGCCTAAATACCTAGACAAAATACCTAACTCGGCTAAGGTTGGTATTATGAATTGTGTCGTTTTGGCAAAGTCGGGATTTTCAATATATTCTACTTTTTCGTCGATATTTTCTATGCAAACGTGATGTCTGTTCTTCATAAAATATCGGGAATGCCTATGACTTGGCAGAGTTCTGGAAGATGATATCATTGAAAGCGTTAGGGTACTGCATATGATTAGACGGAAGAGCTAAGCAGGGATGTTAAAAATCTACAGAGTAGAATAGAAACTTTTATATCTGTATCTTTTTTTCAGATCAGCCGTAATAAGAACGTAATAAGGACTTAAGTGGCGTAAAACTGTACTGATATGATGCTTTCAAGTTTATAGCTTCCATATGCGGCGTATCTCTCTTTAATCGGTGATCTTAATTAATTTATTCATTATTTATGGCTAGTGCCTTTTACAATGCCAGCATACAGTGGTGTGTTAAATATATAAGTGAATAAAGATGTTGACCTTTGAATTGATTAGCAGTAAATAAAGCTGCAGATAAATGTTTTAAGGTTTTTTGGTAGTCGGAAAAATATAATATGATATTTAAATTATTAGGAGATTTTTGGGAAGGCCATGCAAAGAGAAATCGATTTTCATTTTAGGGATAAGTACGGGGTAAGTTCGTTTCCAATTTGGAGGAATATGTTAAATCTCGAAGTAACTTTACATTCTTTGTCATTGGTAGAAATATCGGATATATTTCGTCAGATCCTTACTGTTTGTAAGAAGAGAAGATAAAATAATTGCTATTTCTATAAGCAGACAGTACTACTATCGGAAATCTAGTTTACATTGAAGCTGTATTTGCAGTTAGAGGTTTGATGGCAGTCAAACTTTGTTTTGGAATCCAGAAGATGAACTCTCGATAGTCTCAATACTGCACACCTTTCCTTCAGGAATCCTCACACGGCGGCTTATTTTAAATAATTGTTAGTTTTATAGTCAAATTATTGTTTAATAAAAATTTCCCCGATGAAAGACGTCACACATATTTCGTCTTACAATCGCATATTTAGGTTTGTTTTTTCGAGTTTCTCGGTCAATCCGAGTTATTTCGATAAGCACATAAATATTCCGATTAGTAATCGACTCCTAGTCCAACTGCAATCTTATCGTTCTAATTGCACTATCGAATGCGGCTGTCATCGTTTTTTATTCGATAACTGTCGCGAAGTTTATTAGCACTTTGCAAACGTGCAAATTCCACAAAAACAAGTCTCTAAAAAAAAAGTAAGAAGGTACCCCTGCGATTCGTCCCGCTTTCTTATCAGAGTTAGAGACATCCCGAAAACGTAAAATCAACATCAATACTCGGAATCGCAGCCATACTCTACTCCGTATACTCTTGCTCACATGTTGTAGGTGTTGCGTTGTGGTTTCCAGTAGCCTTCACAGTGGGGTGCGCTAACTCCGTCGATGATCTAAGTGCGGACACATCGAATAAGCTAAACGGATGGATATCGATATCTATAGTTAAGTCTATCGAACCCGCGTATATATTGCTGGAACTATTGTAGAAACAAAAAAGTGCGATAAAAATTAATTTTTCTAAATTAATTGTTTTTCCCCCCTTTTACAGTTGTTTCACATGTTTGTTTGATTTTATTTGAATTTCTCCGCTGTAAACAAAAAGGAAAAGAAGACGGGGCAAAAGTTAGAGTGTTTCTGAGGCGGTGTATGTCCAACATTCAATCAGATGTTTGATGCATCACAGATGGACGAAGGTTAGAAAACGTAGAGGAACGAGAGTATAAAAGATTGATTTGCTTGTGCACGGTTGTGCAATAATTGTAAACAGATGATAAATTAATAATTCATAAGAAAATATTTTTAATTTAATCGTTGTCATACGTTGGAGATTTTTTATTTTATTTATTAAGTTTGATGGAGATAAATGTGCCGATGGGTATTACATTAACAATATTGTGGTTTTAAATTGAATTCAAGTTTTTTTTTTTAATTTGCCATGTTATAGGGTAAAGCGATCGGTAAATATAATTTGTTGGAATTAGAAAATAGAAACTATTTAGTGTATGTATAGGGGATATTAGATATGTTGTAACGTACAAGTGGAAAGTTGCATATTTTGAAGAAACATACTCGTATATAGGGTGTGGTAATTGATTTATTAATAGACTAATATTGGAAAAAACAATTGTTGAAGGCATGAGTGCTTGTACATTTACATATGCACTGGCTGCGATTCAAGTGAGATCTAATTATAGTAATAAATGGGCCAACAATTAAAAAAAAATCTTATGAAAACTGTTCTGAAAATGACAGCTGATAAAACTGAAAAAATGTTGGCTTTGAAGTTGTAAACGATTACCAGGTTGATTGGCAGGGTAATATATTTGAAGAGAAATAGTTGAGCTGGTATAAACAGTCGGATATCTATTTGAAATATACCGCAAGACATTTGGAAGAACCAAACTGAAATGATCTGTTAAATTCGTCGACAAACTGGAAACAGGAATTTTATTTTTTTATTTTTATACATACATATATGGATATGTAAATATCATAGATGTGCTCCTTTCGCAGGTTAGAATTAATGTGATCTGATGGGGTTGGCATCAATTCCACCAGTAGCAGTCGAACTACAATATTCTAGGCTCCGTGAACTTGCTATATTGGGGAATTGATTTTTTAGTTCAGTTGTTCTTAAAACGGGTCATTTAGCAGCCACTGTTGAGTAGAATTAGCTTTATTCTCTACTAATTGTCCTTGCAGGTTCCTGTCCCACCAGCAGGGCGTGGGAGGAGGAAATTTCAAAAGATTCCAGTCAGTATTTGTTTAGTTTTAAAATAAACATTTCTTAAAATATGTACATACGAGTATTATACAAATCATCATATTGCATTTAGTTTTGAGCTTAGATTATGAGTGGTGGCAAGTTTTTTATAAACATTTCATACCTTACCCGGAAAATATCTTCGGTATTTTTGCTTTACCTTCAGCAGAAGAGAAGTGTGTTTTTTTGGATCCTGTAATTTTCGAAGTTCGAGTATAGATAAAACTTGGAAATCTCTATTGTAAAAAGCTCCGGGCAAAACGATCTTATACAACAATATGAGTAGAGATCAAATCTGTAAGAAGTAGATGGGAAGTTTTCTTGTTCTGCTACTCGTATATACGCAAGTATAAATATGTACAATGGAGACACACGAATTCGTAACAATTTCCAATCATTAAAGTAATTTATAGATAGAAAACATCATAATATAAAAAAGCTTCACGGTGGTAATTTAAAAATTAAGATTTCAACATTAGTTTGATGGATCTGGAGAAAGCTTTTCACACATCACCTACGATTTTTATATGGAGGAAAATGAAAATCCATACATCTTCTTTAGCCTACAAGATTGTATTGTAATTGTAGTTTTTGACCCAACAGTATTTTTAAAAGATACCGTAAAAAGATATTCAATCTGATGTGTTCTTAAAATTGCAAACGGCCTTTAGAATCGTATTAAGATTCATAAACTTGGCAAACCTTATTTATAAGCGATGTACGAGTAGTAGAAATGCAGGTATGAATATGTGTGGGAGAGACACTTCGCATTACTTGAATAAGGTCAAGCATTCTGAAAAAATTCGCTGCATTATGGGCTATTCGTTGTTTCTAGAAATTTCAAATTGGGTATGCCAAAGAAGTTTAAATGAAGGAAAATCATTTCATTTTCTGATAACTTTTTCCCAACTATAAAGCCGAGTACATGTTTTATTGTGACTTTAACGAACTTATTTTTATTTCTGTTATTTAAGTTTTCTGTTTTTTGCAATTTAGAATTAAAGAAATTACTAAAGAGTTTGTGCTATTGCAAACCATCACAATTTTTCTGAAAACATCCAATTAGAAGTTTTAAGGGAAGCTGTGACATTGTTGAAATATTCAAAATGTGTTTAACGGTAACAAATAATTATTTAAAGGATATTGACAGTTATGGGAAAAATATTAATGTAACTATCAAGGGAGCTTTAAATTTCTCTAAATAAACAAGACTTATTTATTTGGACAACATTATATGATTCCTAGAACTTGACTTGAATATTGGGGCACTTTTTGATTGTACAAAAAAGTGCCCCAATATTCAAGTCAAAAAAAGTGACAAAAAGTGGAAATCAGTGGAAAATAGTCGTGTTTTTTTGGCAAAAATATATTCAATTTAGATCAAAATTTGAGTTCTATTTTTATGATTTTCGAAAAAAAAAAAAAAAAAAAATCATTGAAGCAGAAAGGTCTTAACATACTTTGCTTTGGATGACATTTTACAGAAAGTAGCAGTCTTCGTCTTCAAACAATATTCCTCCTCAGCCAGCTCGATCCCCACCTACAATTATAGACACCAAGTTGCCTGAGATCCTTTTCAAACTCCTTCCATCACATTAAGTAACATCTTTCTATACTGGGTTGTCCCACTTTTGACCAGATCTATGTCGATCTATATTTTTCGTTGTACGTTATACTCCACCCTTCCTTAATGCTGACGGGACCGACAATTTTCCATGGCCGAAAGTAGCTAAACGAGATTTGACTCCACTTGAGAGTGTGCAAGCATCTATAACTGAACAGAGAGTATAGCGCTTCTTTAGTGGTTGATGTAGAGCTTTAATATTCTTTTACGGTTCTAAGAGCTATTCTTTACTTGATCTCCACACTTATGTCATCACTGAAGTTAACTACAGAACAGATTTGGTGCTCGAAAATCGAAGAATGACTACTCAGTTCTATAAAAACCTTCTCCAAATGACTTCTCTTAGAATTCACTGACATTCTGGACTCTTAAATAATGCATAAGTCCAAACAGCAAAAGTTATGTATGGTACAATAAGTATGGATACAAAGCCAACATGAAGCACATTTTCAAAATCTTAATTTAAGAATGTTGAAAATAAAACCTTTCGCAACTTTCCAAAATCAAGGTACTACTTAATATTACAATCATACCTAAGTCAACAAATGTATTCAGTATCAGATGATTTAGATTTAAATAAATTAACTTCCTTTAATTACTTTCTCACATATTTTAGCTATTTTCAAGATGGGACTCTACTCTATCTTTCCAGTGTAATAAACAAAATATTACTTATTGCGGTTTAGGGTAGCTTTCAAACAGCTAGACCTTAATCAAGCTATATGTAGTTTATGTAATAAAAATGCTTTTAGAACGCGTGACCAATTTAAACAGTCAATAAAAGAAGAAGATAAACTTAACTTTTTTTTTTGTTCACAAGGTCTAAATATTCAATTTCCGTCTATTTTCCATATTTCCTGGTACCTTTTACTCAATTAGATTACATATGATGTTTTGGACCTCCCAATTAGAGTTTGGAAAGCTGGCAGAGTAATAATGGTGTAATCAGAGTAAAAATAAAGTCTACCTAAAGTTTACTTTTATCAATATGTGGTATATTTAAAGCAGACCTTATTTTATTGAACTAATATTTGACAGATAAGCTGATGCAGTCTGCTTGAAAATTCAATTTTTCCTCATCATCTACAAATAAGTTTCAACGGCTGATGTTAGTTCTATCTGGCAGTTTTGTCTTGGTCACTACGGCCGTATAGTAAACGGTTTTTTCTTAAGAGCTATTGAGCCGTATTTAAACATTGAGTTTGAATCAAAAATCTTTATTTAAAATCATCCTGTTGGCCCAATGTTGGCCCACTCTTTCGAGTATTTTGGGCTCTATCTCACCAATAACACGCTCAATATTGGATTTGAAGTCCTTATCAGTTTGCATTTTACCTGCATACACTACACGGCATATATACACAGTCCTACAAGAAATACTCGAGTAGTTCATAAAGGTGTTGGGCCAAAAGCAAACACGGTTTTTTAATAAAAATTATGGTTGGCTTTATGCTGCTCAAGAGTCTAATCTGTAAACTCCCGTCTTTAGTTATACGGGTGTTAGCCCAAACTGTCGCGATCGACGCCGAATTTATCAATTCGGATCTTCTACCATCCCTTCTTTCATATCGGCTATAGTTTCTCTGTACGTACATTACATTGATGCGTTGACGATCTATCTAACAACAACCTGTTTTGCATCTTGTTGTCAAACACAAATATTTTACACATCTAAGTCTGGTCATATACAATACTAAAGTCAAAAAATTGGATTACTAAGTTACTAAGTTCAGCAGATCTTTACTTTATTCTTTAAGAAATTGCATCGTGTTGAATTCAATTCAATACCCCAATCGTAGTTCCGACGAAAGCCTTGTTTTTCAAGAAACAGGTGATGAGATGGAAAATGTTGATAATACTCGTGTTCCAACCACAGAAAATACCATGTGTTGGGATAACGAGGCGTGCCTGCCAGGAATAAACGATATATTTCTTTGCCTATCATGTGATAAGTAGGATTATTAATGTTAATTGTATTAATAATAATCGAACAATTATGAATGACTATTAGTGCACTGTAATCTAAGCAGCGAAGTCAAAACAAAAGTTCTTATAAACAAGTCACAAAAAAATGGGTCGTGGTTTCTGAGCTGTCTTTCAGGCAGTATAACGTAAAAAAATTCAACTTTGTAGAATCGGAGTCCGACAAACATATGCTTTTATATACGAAATTTTATAGTATGTTGGTGAAACAATTCTTGCTTGAATTTAGAGCACTTACTTGATATTGACTCTCTCAGCTGTTGCCAACCGCTGTTTCTTTTTGCCAAGAAGGCATTTGAGTAGAAAGGCCCTATCCCCAATAACTAAGGAGATTCTATGTAAGACGTTGATGATCTCAGTCCAGCGCTATCCACCCAGATGAAAGTGTCCACGGTCGTTTCGAGAGATATGTTCTCCCTAAGATATACGGTCCCGTTTGCTTTGACGGGTTTTGGAGGAGAAAATTCAATGGCGAACTAAGCGAGCTGTACGGCTACATCGATTTATTCAGAAAACTGCGCATCAGTCGAATCAGATGACTAGTAGATACAGAGCGGATGAACACTAATGCCCCACAGTGTCTTCGAATCTTACCTGGAGGTACAATGCAGTGGAGAAAGAGCTTGCCTTACAAGTAGAAGGGGGCCTCAAGCGACTTGGAGAGCTCAATTGGAGTAAGTACACTAAGCTCCCTGATAACTGGAAAGGATTGTTAGTTGGGGCCCAGGTTTATCCCGAACTGTTGTGCTATTTAAGAAGACTCTCTATGCGTTTATTTGTACTAAGATCTTAAATCTTTTGCGTTTCGCTTAATTTAGTTAGTAGATATCACATCGCCACAATATACTCGTAGATTTTTCATCCGAAGAAATTTACGCTTTTTAATGAGCATAAAGTTTTCTGGTTTTGTACAGAAAGATAGCGTCCAGAATACCCACACTTAAATGACTGAAAGCATCCGAAATATAAATATTCTCGTACTATACATATACAACTTTGCTTTTGATCATTTTCTCAATAGCGTTCAGAATTTACCATATTCGTACCTCAGATCTGACTAATTCTCATGAATTTTCCGTTCAATTTGTCCAACATAGGGAAGATGTTATTTGATTAAATCAGATTAAACTTTTAATGTATGTTTTATTTGTAAAGATGTTCATTGATGTTAGGAGAGTGCGAGCTTAGCCAAGTAAATATTAGGTAACTACATTTCTGCGAAACTGAACAGAAATATGTTCAGTAAATATTTAACTCAGAAGCTAAGTCGATATTTGGAATTAGCTTGTTGACCGGAATAATTTATTGCTATTTTGACCTTTATATTGTTTGCTTGATCGTCGTTTGGTTGAGCAACCAATTCTTGATAAACATTTTAGTGCGAATGAATCACAGGATGCTACCAAAGTAGTTGAAACCAAAGAGCTCAAACGTGCTAAGAACACTAAATTGGAAAAAAATATGTATTTTGAATATGTGCAGTGCAAATAGTGAATTCCTTTCAGAATAAGAAAATATTTATAAAATGGAAGTGAAACATTGATTGTCGTGCAAACAAGAATAGGATTTTAGTTGAAACGAAAAAAATGCAAATGTAGACCTGCTGAACGAGTGATTCATACCAATTCATTAGTGTATGTCGGAACTTTGGAATTGACCGTGAACAATTTGTTTATCTTCAACTCACTTTCTTAGAAGTTTAGTTTCATACAATGTCCATATGTTATAAAGAATTATGAGATATCTGCTAAATATCACGTATTGCATTGGTAAATAAATACAAAAGATTTGTAAATTGGATTTTAATCCAGTACTTACCTCAGATTCAGATATATAGTCACTGTTAATTTGAGGTATTGAACTTTGCAATTCGTAAATTGTAGCTCAAGTTCTATCTGTACGAATGGAGAACTCAGAGCAGCTGCAGAATAATATGTAGCAATGTCTCCCGCTTTCAAAAATACTAACTGTTACAAAATACTTCACTTCAAAATTCTCTTCCATCTTATCAGTGCTCGTACATATTTTAAATACAGTGCCTTCCAAGCGTGGTTTTCGCTGTTATTGTTAAAGTTGAGGTTTCGGATAAGTATATTGAGACAATTACAATTTCCACGTACCTACTGCTATTTGACTTTTTTTTTTTGGTAATTAGAGTACCCTTTTACACACAGCGCGGAGAAAGCAAACTTAGGGAGGAAGAAAAGAGAGGTGCCGATGTACGTACATTGATCTTAAATGTTTGTAAGTTATAACTACCAGGAAATAGAGAGCCTGGCAGGGCATTCCATAAGCGAGTTGTACGGCTTAGGAACTAATCACGATATTTTAGAGTATGTCCGAAAGTGGGCTTGAGATTGTACTAATGAGCATTCATAGCGAGACGGATGTTATGGTTAAAAGTTTGAAGGGGTGGAATGAAATAGCGATAAAACAAAGTGAGACACGAGACATTACGTTGGTGTTCGAAGGTGTCCATTGTATGAGTGATATTAGCATCACCTATGCGTTTTATCGCACGATTTTGAATTCTATCTAGCAGGTGCAGAGATGTTTTAGGCGCACCTGACCAGATGTGGGAATTGTACTCCATTTATTTATAAATAAAATTTATAAATAAAATGTAAATGAAGTCGAAAGACATAGATATAAGAATTTAGATTAGCTTAGAGTGCCTATGTGGGGCCAGTAAGTTAGCATAAGTAAGTTAAGTA
Organism: Volucella bombylans; assembly: GCA_949129095.1. Classification (NCBI taxonomy): domain Eukaryota; kingdom Metazoa; phylum Arthropoda; class Insecta; order Diptera; family Syrphidae; genus Volucella; species Volucella bombylans. Next base: position 159,563,688 of record OX422143.1, read on the forward strand.
ATTGTAAGCTAGCATTTAAGCATTTTTTGTTAGAATATACGAGTAAGAGTTAGTGTTAAGATAATAAAATGCATTAAAACTGAAAAAAAAACTGAAATTGGGAATTGTACTCCAATTTTGGGTGGATAAATGCCATATACATATATTGAGGCCTGATCAGAGGGGTGAAGTATTTCTTACATCGCTTGATGATTCACTCTATAACAAATAGGAACTTCAGCGAAGGTATTAAGTATTAGGTATTAGGTATTAGGTTTAGGACTTCTTTAGGAAGGAAGATTCATCGGCCTTGTACATTACGAGTACTTACTTCAAGAGTGATCATTTTCATCGATTTTCGTTATAAAAACTGCTCTCATAGCAATTTAGATATAGACCAGCACCTGTTTATCAATGAAGATCACTCGGAGTTGGACGTGTCTGTGGTACATCTTTCTGCAGAATGGCTAAGTGCACTCGTATTCAGGTCGAATTTAATACACTTATCTTTTGTCAAATAATTTTTACTGATGAACCCAATCGATCTAAGCCTAAAATATGTACTGTGCAGTTCTAGGCTTACTCACATTTTTATTGTCGAAGGAATCAATTCGGCGTTATAGCTAAATAGCTGTACCTAAATATAAGTAAATAACTATAAAATACCAAGATCTGCCATAGGTATCTAACTAAGACTAAGCCATAGTCTTCGGTATCACATCAAACTTCACTTGGCACAATTCTGATAGGACGACACAGCACACTTGCCAGAGAATTGGTGATTCTGAGAGTATTAGCTACCTGGAATTCTACTTTAATTGAAAATGATGATCTAACTTAAAAAAACAGTACTGATCCACACGTACATTTAGGGAGAACTCTTATAATCTGATAGTTTTTAGTTTTAATTTAAAGTGCGGGTTGTTCGAGTCACTGACTTTAGTTAACAGCAGTTTGAAGTAGTGAATAAATTAGCGCATAATTAGACAAATAGGGCAGATAAAAAATGGTTACTAGATATCAATAGCTTTATCAGAGTTCAACTGAAGAATTGTTCATTGATTTAACCGTATCCGCCGTTGCCGACGTTGAGTTCAATTGCATCTACAGTTAGGCATACCGATTGTAAACACGATGAATAATTTTTCCTACCTCCGACCTACATTCGCGAACCCGTTTATTTTATATTCAAATAATGAATAGACATGTGTCATGACATGGCATAGTATGGAGTGTTTAAGCACCTGTCGAAATGGTTTCAAATTACCCACTCACAAACTTCATAATAGCCAGCACGCAGAAAACCTTTAAAATACGTTTTCTTAAACTAGTTCAATGTAAAATGCTGATGATAATAGCTGCTCATAGGTGAACATAAATTAAAAGCCACAAAAACAAAAACAAACAAACAGAAAAAAAAAAAATATACAAATATACTATATGAGTTCAAAACCTACGCGCATTCACATCTATACTATTTTGTCTCATTAGGAATTCTATGGCAAAATAAATGTCCATTGTACTCGTATTTGTACCACGTCTAGCTAAAACCATGGTCTCATCTCTCATCTGACAAGAAAAATGACATTCAGAGCTTATGACAATGACAGGTCATAGTGCAACAATAGCTAGACGCCAGTCGTCTATTTATTTGCAAATACTTGTCTAGAATCCATCGGATTGTGTTACGAGTATTGTCACCCTAAAATTCGTGTCTGAATGGAATGCTACTCGTATTTACCGAATACAAGGAAATGTGGCATTTCTTTCATCCTGTAAATTGTCGAAATTCTCTTTTTAACGACCTTACTCTAAACACGAGTCTATTGTACTTGGATACCATTCCAGACTCCATGAGTCATGAATTCATGAAACAGGAAAGAAAAAAAACACGAGTTAGATGGAAAGTTTTTTGGGGTTGTAAAGTTTGGACAACAGTCAGTTGTTTTTGTTATTGTCGTAGCATAACTTCTTTAATTTCGCTTACTATATAAATTAGAATAAATGACTCGACAAGAAGAGGAATGATGGGATGACATAATAGTGAAACGCATGTTCTTTAAAACCTCAACTTCTAGCCGTATAATACAATATATGTGGATCGATGATGTGGTCTGCTTGGATTTAAATGAGTGGATAATCGCCCACCCTTCATTTAACTTCCAATTAGCAATTATGAATGATATAACGTACATGGATACAGCCCCATATGTGACCGTATGAGTAGATAGTAAAGTGAATAATAAACGAAGTAGGAATGAATGAAAGACATTATGGAATGTTAAAGGAATTCTTGTGTGCTACTGAAAGCCGGAAGGCAAGTCGGTAATGAAACGAGGCGAGGGAACTCACCAGTGAAGTCGGTTTCATCTTATGATTTATATGTAGAGTAGTATTAAAATTTATATAGGGGGGCGTAAGATTTTATTTGATGTAATTTAGGTTCAACTAAACGAGTCTCATCATCTTATCATAATTCCGCGACAAATATATTTATTCTAGACTTGGCTTACTTATCACTTAATACAGTGGCATAAGTGTACATCAGAAGTCGGGGATAATGTCATCTTCAAAGGGAGACTACCACGATAACGACATTATTTAAATCGTTCAAATATTCGTGCCACTGATGGTGCGATGAGCACTCTTGACTCCTGACTGACAAAATTGATAAAACTGTTTTACGAGATTAATAAATTTCAAGATAAAATTAATAGGTCCTAACAGCTAATATATGTATGTATGTACAGTTATTCGAGAGTCTTGTTGGGTCCTTGAGATACGCTAAAATTGCTTGCATTTTTAATCTTTGGAAAGTTCTTCAAGATATTAACACGAATACTTATACTGGTATATTCACATTTTTTATTGAATGTTGCTTGTTAGACCTGTCAAATATATTAAGTCAAGATGACATTGACATTAAATGTCACCTCTAATTATTTTCATGCCGATCAAGTCATTATAGATGTGAAAACCAGAAGAATGTAATTCCGGAATTTTATAAAAAAAATAAAATAAAATAAAACGAATATTCCAGAGCTATAAAATCCGAATCTGAGAGGATGGAAAATGGAACGTGATTGTAGAATTACAGACGGTACTAAGAATCTGGAAAGATTATTTTTGCAAACGGTGATAACGAACAACTTACCACCCTCAGGCAGAGTGAATTCTTCAACCTGGATAAACTTGAACCTGGAACCGATGGCTTAACTGCCGAGCTACTTAAAGCAGCAGGTAGTGATTGGGTACGGAGCATACATCGACTCATTACTAAAATCTGGTTCGACGACAGTATGATGAATGGAACCTAAGCAAAATCTGTCCAATCCTAAAAAAAGGAGATCCACAGAACCGTGCTCACAAAAGAGGAATAAGTCTCCTCTTCAGCTTAGGCCAGGACATAGATAAAATTTTCACATTATGGCAGAGCTTTGAAAAAATCCATGAGCTCTAAATCGATACACACCCCTTAATCGATTTCAATGTCGCACGGGAATATCTGCGGCTTCAAGACCGGTAGTGACAAAATCGAGACCTTTAACAAGGCATGTGATTTTTGCAACATCGTTCTTTAATCAACCGAGAGGTAACAATTTTCAAAAGTCTGTTCTGTTACTTACATACGCAGACGACATTGACATAATGTGAATAAAACAGCAAGCTGTCAATGGAGCGTTTGCTACTTTTGTAGCAGAAGTGTAGCAGTCAACCAAAGTACGGTATATGCTTTGGACGCATAACATCGACACGTAGGCAAAATGTAACAATATGCAGCTACAACTTTGAGGTTGCGACAATGACACCAGTTCTTCTTTAGATTATATAGAAGACACTGATCATGCCAACCCTTCTTTACGGAACGGAAAGCCTGCACACTGGCTACGAAATTCTAAACCTGTTAAATTTAAATTTCCCTAGTTATTAACTCTCTTAAATGGGCTTCTTTTCAAATAAAAAGCGTACTATTGTAGATCTTGAAAAACTATTTTTATCGAAAATGAAACCGAAATATTGCAGAGGAAGTTCGGTCTCATCCTATTTTATCACTCAAGTTTACTTATTTAGAACAGACTTTTTGACCAAAATCATTGATGCCCCTTCTTATAGGCGATACAGAAATTTGTTTGTCGCATGTAGTCCGAAAGAGCAGATAAGAGCAATTTAAGAAAACACAACCAAGCTCTATTACAATCTATTATAACTCTAACATAAGTTATGTATGTATGTTCTATAATTTGTTTTTGCGTTTTGGTTTTTATAGCCCAAGGGGAGAAATAAAATTCACACATGTGCTGATTTTAATTCTGTGCAGAATCTTTAATTTTAATTGTCTTTATCTTGCATCAATAAAATGAAGTAATAAATAAGAAAAAAAAAGCTATTAGCCAATTAATTAAATTAATTGTATAAAAAACAGAATTGAATATTTGTTAAGAGGATTGCTCAAAAAAATGATTATAAATTTCTTTTGAAGGAAGCTATTTTGATCATTCTCTCCTATACATAAGAAATACAAATCTGAGATCATTGCAATAAAATGTATTTAATTGCCTTAATGACTAAAACGATGATTTCCACATGCAGTTGGATCACTTATATTTATTAACCAGACCACATTGTGAGGGGAAAAATACCAGACTTCTATCTCTAAGAATTAGCGATTTTTCTTTTTCTATTTTAAATTTAATTTTAGAATATTTTTAAAAGTCTTCAAGCATGTCTTGTACTTCTTTAATAATTGTAAAGCTATTGCTAAATTGAATATGATAAGCAAGTTTCCTTGTGTATTTTAAGATAAGAATCGGTTCATATTTTTTTATATGAATATTCATTTCGAGTATCTATATTGTATTTTAATTTTGTCCAGTACTAATTAAAAATTCTTATATGTGGATTATAATTAAATCTGCTCAACCGTTAAATTCATTATTATTAGACGATTAGACAGACTGAATATTTTCCCTAGCTTTTTGTAATCTTATACACATACATATATACATACATGCATATACTTGTATCTTGTTCAATTGTGCGCTGTTTAAAGGTGATCATTACTAATGTTTTTCACCCGTGCCAGATTATATTGATTTCAATTTGCTGATATTGACAATAAAAGATTTATGCTAGTAAGACATTTGCATGAAAAACGCATTAATTTTTTGCACTATAGCGATCTTTAAGATATCATTTGTCTTCTGTTTTGTAATTGGCTGAATTATGATTGATTGATTAATTGATTTGTATAGGAGATCTGTGCCCTGCGACCTTTGTTGATCTATTGTGCTTACTTCTTTTTAGCCAGGTATAGTTTCTGCTAATAGTAAGCCTTCAGTTTCGATGCTCAAAGAAATAGGAGTGTTCGGAATGGCTCCTGAACTTACTGTGACTCGTAGAGAATTGCAAATCCTTGATCTTTCCTGTATGTAGACCTTAAGTGACACCTAAAACTGTCTGAATCTTGAGACAGGTGAGACGAACTTCGATAGCAATATCTACGAGTATATATGAGTAAAACAAGGTTGCTGGACAGGTAGGACAGGTAAGGAGATGACTTGAAATACATTTTTTTCCAAGATTTCATCAGCGATATATTTGACTGATGAGTAGGACGTCGGTTTCGTTTGCCAATCGAGACTATAAATTGCGGAAACTATAATATTGTGTTGCCTATCTTGTGTACGCCTTTAGGCCTGTTAAGTCCGAAATTCATTAAATATTCACACCACTGCTGTGGGCGCTAAAGGAAACCCAAGAAATCCGGATCGAAACAAAAGGGTTTCGACAATGTGATGATGATTTCTTTTTTGTGCCTTTTTTAAAGAATTTAACATTTAAGAGGGTATTACCACTCTTAAAATGCCGGATTTTGGAAAATTGAATAGAGGGAGAGAAGAAAGATGAATGGAAAGTCAGTGGTTGGTTAATTATTAGAATTATTTAACTTGTTGTATTAACCTTGTTGAATGTATAAACCTACAAATCGGATATATCGTTACATTACAGAAAACTTTGTGACCAGTACAGATATATCGAGCGGGGTGGCCGTGGTGTAGTGGTAGTAGCAAACACTTCTCACTCGGAGGGTCCAGGTTCGAATCCTGCCCATGGCAAAATCAGTTTTTCATTGTATAATTGGAACTCAGACAAAAAAATTCTGCGTGTGAAGGCATAACACTGACACGTAGATTTGGCTGTTATAAGAGTTTCAAGCAATGAAAAAAATACTGGGAATTATATCTCGAATCACTCTGAGTGAAGAAAAACTCTCCGTCCTATTCGGACTCCCACCCCTGGAGAGCAAACATAGAAACCAAACACACCTGAGTTTCAAACCACTACAAAAACAATTTTCCTTTCTCCTCCTTCTATCTTTCCGCCCGCGCCCTGGCAACAGTAAAAGGGTATCAACCCCTTAGGCGCGCGTAAATTATAAAAAAAAAAAAAAAAAAAAAATCAGTCGCCTGAGATGTATATCGAATGCATATTAGAGCTCTAGCCTGAAGAATCTTCGATATTTACCCGTGGGGACAACATCGTAGAGAAAGGCTTCTTATATTGCGCAAATAGAGGCAGTTCTCTGAAGATCGCTATAACTGGAAATGTGGCAATCTTCTGATGGTGGTGGATGCAGATCATTATGGATGAATCTTCTGAAATCATTATATGGGTTTAGAAAATGCCTCATTATTTTTGCGAAAGTCCGAATTCTGTCCCACATACATCTGCTTGTATACCAAGGTGTATACCTACCATACCTGCCATAAGTTCTGTTACAAATATAAAACGCTATAAAAAAGAAACCAGCAAACGTATTGAATTCAAAATTGTTTCATTTGTTAGACCACAATATTGATTATTAAAAAAAATGGATTCACTCGAAATGACTACCTTTTGTTTTAACACAAGTTTATAAACAGTGTGGCAATTGGGCCACAGATATTTCCAAATTTCTGTGGGAAGTCTTGCAGGGCATGTTCTCCAATTCTGACCACAAACCATAATCCAGTGGATTACTAAACTAAACAGAATGTTTTCATGGCCATTGTCCGCGTGCCACTGCGAAGGTCGCTTGCATATTTCCAGCCTAATTTTTTTTTATTTGAGGAGCTAGAAGACCGTGGACCAACGATAGGCTTTCATATGTACTCGTAGATCATCCCGAATCAGCCTAGACATGGATTTGGTTGATATATCCAATTCCTTGGACATGATCTTCGGCTTCCTAAGGGGATTTCTGCCTTTACTACCCTTACTTCGTATGGACGACGTGCGGGCGACCATTTCTTAGATTGTTCTCTACTCTAGACAACTCTTTAACGTCCCACTCCATGTTAATAGTTTGCAAACTGAAATCAAACTGACTAGTATTCTTCACTGATCAGTACATGTGTTCTGAAAAAAAAGTTAACGGTTCTATTTCCGCAAGAAGTTTTGAACCATAGGTGCTGGAAATTGTATAATAGAACTTATGGCAGAACTAGGTATGGATGTACAGACTCAATGTCGATTCTTCCTTATGCTAAGCCTTGAAGCTGGTACATTTACTTATTTGTACGCCTTCATTATTGGGCCTTATGGTAGCTCTATATTCAGCTTGTTTTATGTTGATTTGAGAAGCAAGGTTTTGAATTACTTACATACATAACTGCTGTAAGGCGAGGTCTCGTGACACTTGTTATCCTAATGCATCCCGCAGTTTAAATTTCTGGAAGATTTTGTTCTTCATCTCTTGCTTGCTCGGGCAATTGCTTCATATCCAACGATCGATCTGACTACTATGTTGTATCTCCGCTGCAGCTTTTGGTTTTTGGGTTTACCGTCCCAAGTTCTTCTTATCAATCGCTTTCTCATCGTCAGTGCTCTTGTATTTACCTAATTTCTTGGTTTTAGCCAATGATGATGAGGCAACCTCTTCTTAGTGAATTTTATTGAAGTGCACTTCTGTTGTAGATGTTTAGCCCCACTGATTTAAACCATTCCTTAGTAATTATGAATTGCCTTAAATGATATTAATGCAGTGGTAAGGCTTTCTTATAGCACATCTAATAAAAATATCGAAATAAGATGTGAAAAAACATTCCTTATGAGCATCGTTTACTATTGCTTAATATTATGTCAACTCTATCCCTACTGTCATTGTTCTTAACATCTTATACAAACTAATACATGCACTCTGCTAAACGGTTTGGCAGTTCCCAAACATTTTTGTAATTTCTAAAGAGCCTAAATAAAATATCAATTGATCCAACATTCTTCTTCTATCTCTTCTTAGAATTGAAGACACACCTCAATGGTTTTTGACAGTATTTTATGAGTATAATTGAGGTGCTATAGTACGAAATCGTTACTCCTATTATATTTGAATGGTGCCATTTAAGCATAGGTATGCTATAGTCTTAATTTTCCAGTCAAAAATCGTAGGCGAAGTTTGATCATCTGATCATTCTGCTTAGCCGATGAGTTTTAGAATAAGAATTTTTCTTAAAATACCTTTGCACATAATTGTTGCACACAGCCTGACAAATTTGCTTTGTGCAACAATAAAATCATCTCGTCTAGGCCAAAAGGAATGGAGTAATTTCCTCCTCCTCAAGCATCAAAATATCAAAACGTGAAGTTTTAAAATATCAGAACTATCAGAAATAGTGAAAAAAAAACCATATGTTTGAAATATGTGTTTTTTAGAAGAACCTACTTATAAAGACACTAACGACACCTACCTGTACGAAGATTTGCATTCACAAAAGAAGTCCAAAATAGTTTGGAACCTAAACTCGAATGGATCAGGTTGGGAACAAAATTCTTAACATACCGCTTTGCAAGTCCCAACAATTCGAGTCGTTAGTAAATACTTATTTCTTCGGTTTTTCGCGGATTTTGAATCGGAAACAATTTGAATTCGCGTGCTCCCTGGTGGACAAATGAAGTTGATAGACTAAAGAGAAAGATAAGAAAACTCTACAAGAACGCTTAATGCTCCAACTCGTGGAAGGAGTACAATATACCTTTTGCGACTAATAGTTCTGGTTTTTCGAAAAACCATAAATATGATTAAATAGGGCAAACGTTATTATTCTTTTTACAATGAAATTTGAATTCGAAATTTCACTTTAATACATCGCCCTTTAAATCTGTATCAATATCATGCATGTCAACCGGATAAATCAAAAGTAACAGTTAAAGAAAGGAAAGCTATCTGTGTCTTTCTGGAGATCAACGGCACCTTTGATAACACGTCTCTCCAATGTATAAGAATTGCAAGGAGTGCAAGATGTTTTGATCCGCAGCCGACTAACTGGATGCTCTTAAATAATCATTACGAAGTTTGAGCAATACTATATCTCCGTAAAAAATGCCAACAGTTGCCTTCAAGGTGTCGTCCTATTCTCATAATTTAAGTCGATTGACCGCCCTTCCGGATTTCTAACTATGATAATGACGTATGTCAGTGCTAATAGTTAGAGGCAAGGTAGAATCCAATACTACTAGACATATCAGATGGATTAATAGTTAACCCAGGCAAAAACATTATAATTCTCTTCGACATGAGAAGAAACTTACATCTGGAGATCTTATCTTGATGGAATCATTGAAGAGGCATCAAAGTACCATTGGGCCTCAATCTGCCTTTTTGGTAAGAAATGCGGAATAAAACCAAAAAATAAAAAATAATCTACTGACTTACTTGTCTATCGCCAACCCAATATACCTTTAAGCCTCAAAATTTTGAATGTCGTCTACAGATTCTTCCAAAACTTTTTGCATAGAATTAAGTACTAGAGGCATCTGAGGCAATGAAACTGCTGACGAACTTACAAGGGCAGGTACTCAGTTTACACTTATTAGACGTGCATCTTTCCGTGAATGATGAAAAGCTTTCAAGAATCTTTCTAATATGTCAAAAAGAAAGAGATACATTTACATAAACACTGTAAAGTATGCAAAAATTAAAAATTGCCCGCGCTGTGTACAATCACTTTAAGGGTACACAAACCACTTGAGCGCGTGCTCATTATATATATATAAAAAAAAAAACAAAAAAACGAAGTGGAAGCGACCAAGTTTTTTATCATGAAGCTTGAGACGTATTTAAGGCAATCAGTGCAAAGAAGTGCGGAAAAGGCTAAAATTTGCAAGGTTTTGGAGCCAAAGTAATGGGAACAATAAAAATGCTCTCTTTATATTATAGAACGCGCATACTGGCTTAAGACGTGTAAAAAAATATGTATATTAGTTTACTAAAAAATATGAAACTGAACAAAAATCTGCCCCAGATTTGACATGTTAATTGGTGGTTGTCCACTTAAATAGTGAATAGCTATAAATTAGCTAATAACGTACATAATTCTAAAAATGAATGGCAGGTTATAAACGAAATTCTAAACGAAAATAAATCAAATACAGATATTACTATTCATTTTGTATGTATCTGACTATTTAACATAGAAGTTGCTCATTTATTTAATAACTTTTTTTCTAACATTGATGTTGGTCAGAATTGCGATTTTTCTACACTGCAATCCGTCTATATTGTAAGACAAACAAAATTTCAAGCTGAAAGCTTTTTCTGTGAACAAGAACTTATTATAAGCAAAAAAAACTAAATTTATGGTGTACAATATCAAGGACAAACAATGCGATGATTTGACTTTGTCCACTATCACTCACCAAATTATTTACGATTTTGTCTGGATCCACATAATATTATATCATTCAAGGAAAATGCAACCTGTACTGAGGGCTGATTTCAAATTGAGTATGTCGTTGATTTTAAATACGAGTATCTAGGTATCATTCTAGATCAAATTCCTAATTGGAAAGACCACACTTTCTATTTAAAGCAGTATCTAAATAGGATTGTTAGACAACTCTTTTGCCAGACACTTATTCTAAAGTTAGTTTATAATAGTATTTTTACATCAAAATCGGAGTGCGGCATTTCTTGCTGGGGAGGTACATATTTGAATATTCTTGAACCACAGATAACCTTTATTGCTTAAATAAAAGCCTACGATTCGAAATATGCATAAAGTTAATCGCAGAACACCCAGTTCTGAATTGTTCGAAATCCTTCTTCCAGGACAATTCTACTGTTACAAATTGTTGAAAATATATTTAAAAAATTCCAGATACTATGATTTTAGACTTCATTTAGACAATTATAATATACAAGTCAGCACCAGAAACTTCGTGTCAGTTCCAGCAATCCAGCAATCCACAAAACACACTATTTACGATTTTATCATATTTCAGCTCCCCATTTGTTTAATTCATTTCCAGAAATCCTATGGTGTGAGAAACTGAAGACAGTATTTTCAAGCAAAATAAAAAATGTTTCTTTTCGATTGACTATTTGCAAACAAACAAATTTACTTGCTCTAATTTTTTAAAGAACATTTTTTTTTAGTTTTTTGTTATCCAAATGCTTTTTTTGCCATTAATAATTTTTTTTGTGATAAGTACACTCGCGTCGACATTTCGTCAATACTTAGTTATTTCAAACAAAACCCTGAAAGCAATATGCAAACTGGAATATTACAATGATTCCAGTTTGTTTTGTTTTGTTCTGAAATAAAGTTTAACACACTTCTCTACAGCCTCATAATATCATCATAAGCAATTATCACCTCTTTTTCAGCTCAAATAATCTTAGGGTTCATCCCGGAACTAAGGTTTAGGTAATAGGGCGTGGGAGACAGACTTCTGGTATTGATACCATGTTATAGCAAAACTATGTCCACATATTTGTCACTACAATATCACTACAAATGCCGTCTGTCAGGGGTTGTGGTATTCACTATACCATGGTATTCATACCATGATATCAATATCGGCAGTCTGTCCACCACATAAGTGCAACTGGAGGCATCTTTCATATCCTTTTTCCCCTAAAACTCTTGAATAAAAATATACAGTCTTAAATATGCAATTCAAGTATACTTGCTGCTATGTACTGCGCTTGATATAGTAATTGTTTCCTTGACAAATTATGACAAATATTTCGCGATCAGTTTTCTTGACGAAAATTTGACATAATTCGAACCAGTTCTAGTTCACCAACCTTACTTAAATAGCTCAATAAACATTCGTCACAGTTAAAGCAATATAATGTACTGTCCTGATATGGCGTATGTAACATACTCGTACATACTATGTATGGTTTGACATTTGTGTGCTGACAGTTCGTCGATAAAAATTGGGTCCAAACTTTGTTTGAGCATTTTAAATAGAACTTAGCTTTTCACACTCTAGATTCGTATAATGAGTGATTGCATAAAACTTTTATCACCCACTTTTCTATATAAGAAAACATTGTGCACATTTGATTCCAAACAACTCTCTAACATCAACAATTGTGCAAATATTTAAACTAAAACAAAACAATCCAATAAACACATAAATGTTGTAACACTGTCGGCATTTCACACTCCATTGTCAATTTAAAAATTCAAAAATATTTAAATAAGAATAAATTAAAAAAAAAAAAAAATAAAACATCGAAATTGGGATCATTGAAGGTGTTAAGTCACGAACCAAGTCTTGCCATCCACTTCGAAAGGGAACGCGATCTTTTATTTACAAAAACAAATTAAAAATAAATAAAATAAAATAAGGTACAACTGGGCAATAAATAGTATGATGACCTACACCATCACTCATTTATTCATCTTCAACAAGATAACGACGGCTTTGCAATAAAATAATCCGATGTTTTCTCCGCCTTACTTCCATTAAAACAATAAACACTCTTAATTCGACATTTTTAGAGCACATGTCTTGCAATTTGCATCGCAATGAGTCAATTACCAAAATAGATTTCCGTTATGAACCCGTGCTATCTGAATAAATTAATACGGTGGAGTAAAAATGAATTCTTGTACGAGTGACATCTGAGTTTTAAATTTTGCGGTAATTTGATAGATTTAATTTTTTTTGTTTGACGTTTGAGATTTATGATTTATGTCAGTTATGTTAAATGTCATTTTAGTGTCAAAAGTGAATGTACTGTAGTAATTGTTTTATCTGAAGTACAGGTACAGCTTGAGTAGGATGGTGTTACGTATAATTGAAAATGACAAAAGGAATTTTTGGAATCGAAATTAGAGCAATTTTGAGATGTTTGTTCGTAAGAGTTTGGAATTAAAATAGAAAGAAAAGGCTTTTGTTGCTTTTTTTTTTATTAATTTCTGGCTGTATCTTGACGTTGGTAAATATTTTATTGTGTAAAATGTGCGTAATACGTGGTTCCCAGTATGATCTAATTTATTTCGAATATTTGCAATTTATTTGTAGTGAACAGACGTGTTTTTTTAATTATTGGATATTTGGTTAAACGAGTAAGTTTTATATTTACTATCTTTGAACGAAAACAAGGCGTGGAGGGAATTACAGAACAATGTTACCATTTCTTATGGAATATGACAACACTACGAACTTGTCGCTTAGATACTTGAAGGCTTCTTTTGTTTTGCTAATGCTTCCGGCGACGTTCTGATATAAAATAATGGAAAACCAATAGTCATGGGGATTATTGGGCTAATACTCAGAAACACTTGTTTATCTCAATGTATATAATAACAAATAATCTGCATAAATGTAAGGAAAGCCTTGGAAAAAGGTTAACTTTGCCACGTAGTTTGCAATCACACCAGCAGGTATATGAAACATGATTCGATAGCCTATAATGGAAATTGTGATAAGAAGTTTAAATAAGAACTTAAAAGCGACTTCATTGTTGTTATAGATACACATAATTCACCTCCTTGACATGGGTACACAAAATAGTCCAAAATAGTCTTCGCTTAGCAGACAAACGCAAATTGATCTAATAAGGAGTGAAGTCTAAATTTGTTCTCTTTCACAAAAACTGCAAGTCAATCCTGAATACAGAGAACGAATTCATATTCTCATAGCAACTGACAAATTGATGTCAATGCGCTGCATCCATAAAACCAGTGTTAAAAAAAATCAAGGTGTGCGAGCTAAGCACCAAAGACAATATTTTTAAAAACGAAAGATTGCGAGTCATAATATAACAATATCAAAGCGAGAGAAATTAATTGGTGCCTCTAGAGCCGAAGCTAACACAGCCGAACACATCATTCTTTGATGTCTTTACCAATCAGCAGTAACGTATATATTTTTTGGAAAGCTAATTCCATGAAATAACCAACGCATATGGTAGAGTTGGTCTTGTCATGGCCGTGCTTATCAAAAGAGCCGTAAAATTCACAGAAAATTGGTAGCGCTTTCCACGCGATATGTTTAATCCAGCTTTATTTGCTGTTCGAAATGGTAATGTCTAATATAAGTCGGACCAGCTACCATTTTCGTTCTCGTAGAGAGAGCCTCCTCTGGTTTAAGAGAGTTAATTAGGCAGAAACCCATTTCTAGTGCACCAATCGGCAATTATGCTGCCTGCGCTTTGGACTAAACAGTACTTTTACATAATTCAAAAGTACAGCTACAATACATCATGGGTGTATTATGTCTGAGGGTATATATATATACACACACCTTAGGACTCTTGGGAGCTTCAAGTTTTATGACATTAATTTGTCAAAAGTTGCATTAATTAGTCCTTAATATCGACGCGTGAGAAACTATTTTCATTGTTCGCCAGGGATTTGGTATATAACCCAGTTACAGGTTAGGAATTTTCTGTTCAGAGTTGGCGCATGATATGTACCTTTTTGCTGTAGAGTTGGATATATAATAGATTTATAGATTGGATATATAATAGCAAGTACTAGGTGGCGCAGAATTAATCACTCCATCGGAATATGGTATCATTTTTGCAAATGGCGTCGTACGTCGATCATATTTGACATTTCTCAATTAGACAGCTGCAGTATACAAACAGACAAGCAATGGAGCGCTATACTACAATTATATACTCTAATTGTATATTCTAAAATGTTTTTGACCAATAATCGGTCGGTGGTGTTAGCGCAGCGTGAATTTCGACGTCGATTTCCTAATTCATTTCCAATTGGGCAAACATTTCGGCGCATAGCTACTGCACTCGAACAGGGTAGAACCAGAGGAGACCATGCAGGTTAATGCAAAATCCTCATTTCTGATTTATTGCGCCGTATTTTTATGAGGACGCCATCGACAATACGGTCACTGGCACTACAGGGCCGTGGAAAACGACTTCTTACTGC
This sequence comes from Volucella bombylans, assembly GCA_949129095.1. Classification (NCBI taxonomy): domain Eukaryota; kingdom Metazoa; phylum Arthropoda; class Insecta; order Diptera; family Syrphidae; genus Volucella; species Volucella bombylans. Next base: position 159,578,840 of record OX422143.1, read on the forward strand.
CGGAATTGGATGAGCGGGGCTTGGTGAACATGTGGTTTCAACAAGACGGTGCAACCGCACACACACCACGAGCCACAATGGATATTGTGCGCTTCCTTCCTGGTCGCGTAATCTCCCGTTTTGGTAATTTGGCATGGCCAGCAAGATCGACCGATTTAACCATCCCAGACTTCTTTCTTTGGGGCTACTTGAATTCACGGGTTTATGCCAACAAGCAACAGTTATCACCCGAAATCTTGCGGAAATTCATGGAAATGCGGTAAAACGGGCACTAATGTGTATCAACACAGCCACTTGGTGGATATCATCTATTCCACTTAACAGAAACAATTGTAAAGGTCCAAATAAAGATTTCCATCACTCAAAATCTTTTCTTTTTATGTAGTAAAAAAGTAATTTAAAAACAAAATTGGATGATCAATTTTGCGCCACCTTATAGAAGCCATCAAAAGAGGCAATGGCGCATCTTATCCGCCTTCACAAACGATGACAGATACGTCATAGTTAGTATTATTTATCTAACTAGCAGTTGCATTGATACAACTATGTTGTGAGCTGGTTATGATTTGGTTACCTGAGAAGTGAGTATCAAGTCACTTGATACCGAGATTTTCTTCCTTGTGAATCTGCCATGAGATTTCTTGAGTTTTTTAACGTCCAACTGATCTGAAGAGCTTGCTTGCATTGAGCTAGCTTCTTATATTATTTTTAATTTAACTTGAGAAGGTTTTACTTCGTATCCTTATAAGGTCACTGCAGATCTGCGTTTTCTCATCTTTTTGGTAATCCGCAGCGAATATTTGACAGAACACGTCAGTTGAAAACATGTGAATGAGCACGTATCTTTAAAACATGTTGATGAGGTCGTCGTACAATAGAAAGCTTCCTGTACTTTCTGTCTTGTTCTGAGTTGCAGCGAAGATTTCATTCAATAAAAAGATAGTTTTTCTGGGATTCCTCCTCTTGATCAAGATCAAACTTTTATCCAAACCAGCTTGCGTGTACCTAGTACAATTTATTTGTGATCGAGATAAATGGTCCCCTTTGCGTGTGAATTGGATTAAGTATTCTTCCCTCTTTATCAACGTTTATTTAGGCCATACTTGAAACTGAACGATAATTTGTGAAAGTAGCTTCACCAAGTGGCAAGGTTTGTTATTGATCAAGAATTTGATTGTATTTATTAACGCAATCAGCTTTTCGACTCTTATGATATTTTGCGCATATCAAATTTTTCAAGCAGGTGTTGATTCTCCTGAACTACGAGTATGTCTCGCCTTTGAACTCTGGAGCTATTTCACAAAATCTCTTCTTTTCTCCTTTTTAAAATCGAATAAGATGCATCCAGTTAAACGGCCTTATAATGTCAATCTTTTATTATTTCCATGCAATCAACTTTAATTTTCACTTTGCTTAAATGTACTCATTTCTAGATTGCTGTAGTTAGATATATTCCATGTCAAAACTAGAGGAGAGCTGGGGTTAAACATGAGACCTTTTAAGCCACACGCGGTATTAATTGTGTGAGAAGTGAAATCCATTTAATAAATCGATTGTACTTGACACAATGCAATAACCTCACATACCAGTCTTACACCACTCCTCAGGAATTCACGGGACGTTTATGAGGTTGAGCACTCAAACAAAAACAAAAATCACTTACCCATTGTGTTCATGGTAATGTGTTCTTTTTATGGACTCTTATAAGACCGTAAATCATATTTATTTCGCGTTGTATGACACCATCCGAAACAAATTACGGGACATGTATTCCGAACACAAAAAAATTTCACAGTAGCAAAACAACGAGGGACAAATGAAAATGAGAAAAATATTCTTTTTTATTTTTTAAATTCAATTCTCGCACGTATTAATGAGCAATGCATGCAATTAAAGCAAATCACACAATTGCATACCACATCAGGACAACACTCATTTTCCACAAAAGCAGAAGCCCACCCCTAGAAACCCCATAGACACCCGTTTATGGTCAATGAAGGTGTTTTCAATTCACTTACGTTTAGTATATATTGCTGCAGTGAAGCAGTGGATGTTATCACGCTTCGTGATAATTTCTCGCTCCATTGGAATGAATGACTCTCTAAGGGGGCACTAATATCTCAATAACCTTGAGACAAAGCACCTTTGTCAGCACACAATGTCATCCCCGAACACTAACCTACCTAACCCAATATTAACTCCCGAATGAGTCATAAGAACGAGTTTAATTAATTGAATATCTTTTTATTTTAGTCGGACGCAATTTGTCACAAATGCAATGAGACCATCTCGCAGAGGATTGTTACAGCGTTGGGAAAGTCCTGGCATCCAGAACACTTCGCCTGTAGAGAGTGTAACACACCGATTGTGGAGTCCACCTTTAACATCCATGGTGACGAGCCAGTATGCACGGAGTGCTTCATTAAAAAATATTCAGGAACATGTTTTGCATGCAAGAAGCCAATTACAGAGGTGAGTGTTTTTCAATTAATTTTTTTTTCTCTTAAGTCCATGTATTTTTTAGATACGAGTATGATATATGTATTCTAAATGGGGGTTTGTTAATGAGAAAATAATTTGAGGAAGCTCATAATTGGATGATATTTTTGGAAGACAGTTCATGAGAAACTGCACGCATGCGTTGAGATCATAGGGTGCAGGTTTTGTGGGAATAAGTGTAAATATGACATAATGTGGTAACCTCCAGATTATTTCGGTCTAGAGAAGAAGACAAGTTAAGACGAATTTGGTGTTTTAAAAATCATTTTTACGGCAATTAACTTCCTTATAAGTCCTTACAATTTTATGTTGAAATCAAAGATTAACACATGCTATACCGGACAATCAATGAAAGATGAATGAATTGTATGAGAGTGGTGATCCGTGTGGTGGATTCATTAAAGATTCTCAGCTGAGCATTTATTATATGGATGTTCGCGTTTTAAAGAAGTAATTACTACAGATTAACACGACAAACGTGTGGTCACGGTCCTAAAGAAGTTTTCATATTTCTGTTTGCTTTTGATGTGACTCCCATGCGCCTTATTTAACATGGTTTGACAGAAGGACATAGTCTGAAAAGAGGGAGTTCTCTGTTCTCTACAAACATTCCCATCTAAAGTAGACACTGCAGGGAAACTCCTAGAAAAGATGCTGAAACCACGGCTCGTAGATCCAGTACAATAATCAGGTGACCTGTCCATGAAACAGTAAGCCTTTAGAAAGGGCCACTCTACGATCGGAGTTATGGGAGAAGTAGTGAAGATCGTACTGTTGACATCTCTGGGTGTGCAAATTACCTTCAATTAAACCATGTGGAGCGTTCAACTAAATGCGTTTGAACATAATTTGAACACTCCAGTTTACCCCTTGTGGACGCTGAAGAATTACCCCTAAAGACGAGAGCTGATCTACGATACCACTAAAGGCCCTTGAAGGAAGGAAAACACTTCCGGACCTGACCTCTGGAACATCTCATACGATGGCATACTTCGCACGGAGATGCCTGAAGATGCCTTCCTGGTAGGGTACGTACATCAGTATCTTCGCGGTGATTACGACAAAAGAGTGAATTACGGAGAATGCTCAAATGAAACTGAACCAGGATATATGAGACGGGTAAAGTCATGGATGGATAAACATGGTCTTAGCCTAGCTACAGAAAAAAACCGAGACAGTCCCTCTAACCAAGAAGAGGATCCCGACCGAAGTTAACGATCGGGACCGAAATTATAACAAGTAAGGAAGCAGTGAAATATGTACTTGGGACTGACTATCAATACGGAACTCACCTTCTGGCAAGATATAAAATCCGTATCGGAATGAGCTTCTAAGTGCAATGTCACTGACAGATGACAAACCTAGGCGGTCCTACGGCCAGAAAAAGAAGAAGGCTACTAATGTTAATCATACTCGCCATTTTTCTTTGTGGCTGTGAGATCTGGGCAGATGCACTCCGACAAGAAAAGTACAGGAAGCAGATGGCAGCAGTGCAGAGACGCGGAGCTATACGCGTTGCAAGCTCGTACCGAACTGTGTCGGAACCAGCCGGCCTTATAGTCGCAGGGGTGACCCCTATCGATCATCTAGCGGCAGAAAGGAAGTACCACTATGACAAAAAGACAGAAATTGAAGTAGAAGCGGCAATCGAGGAGGCATAGGAGCTCACGAGCGGTAATGGCAAGAGCACTGGAACTCGGAAAGCAGAGGCCGATAGATTGCGAATGGATGGAAAAGTGGTTAAGTAAACTACTAGTTACCCAGTTTCTCGTCAAACACGGATATTTCAGTGCCTTCACAAGATCGGTAAAGTGAAAGCGGTTCCGGAGTGGATGGTATCAAAAGGAAAGCGGATATGGTGGTTTTAGAGAGTTTCACAGTATTTGAAGCAGAGCGGGACTGTTTCTCCTCTTTGTTAGATCTTCCACAATGTAGACAACTGTATCATACTCGCATCACCTAGTTTCTCGTATTCGGATTATATAATTGATTGAGATTCTGGTCAATATTTGACAGTACAAGCAAAAGCTTAACTTTACCGGTTTGGTGTCAGTATCGAAATGAGTATCGAATTGGAGGAGTTCGATCAAAAGTATTCCTACATTTTTGCAGAACTTTGGTTAGAACACACTTCTCGAACTCGCTGAACCATATACAATACGATACCACGGTATTGATACACAGCAACGAAGACATTTTTCGCACAAAAGAAGACTGCCTTCGATGCTAAAAACTCGTTAACAGACAGTTTACTGATAGATATAACTCGGGGTCGTGACAGTAAAGTCATCAATCAAATTTGTACTGGAACAACAGCAAACATTAGCAACCCAAATATGATTACATAAATAAACAAATTTTTTCCTAGACAGACTCAAAACTATCTTCTGGGAGTAATGATGCATAACGACCAAATACTGCCAACAGCGGGTATAGATCAATGAACGTAGCCATCGGCCCGAACCGCGATGTGGAGAATCCTATGTGGGGAATCCAGTTCTATTGCACAATGTTAAAATCAAAATAATATGAAGAGCTGGAATTTGAAGAACTCAGGTTTGACTGTGTTTTAATCACGATAACATGACAAATAATATCTTCACCGAAGAGACGGAAACTACCCCCGTTCACTTCAAAACAAGGGCTCCAAATGATCTTACATGGATTGAGTAAGAAATCAGTTGAACATGCCATAAGGTTCAGACTGGCAGAAACGAAAACATGCAGAGTCTGCGGCGAGTTATAAGCTATGTAAAGTGACTGTTTTACCGGCTTTCGAGAAAATCTGGTGTCTCTCTGAGCGTCACTTTAAAATCAATCGTCATGAGATCTATAAAGTTTTTAAAGCAAGTGCGATGAAGATCAAAACCAGCTTATGGAACTTAGGAAAACAGCGACGTTAGTGAATCTCTTTGCCTGAGATGTCTGTGAGGTCATCGAATAACGGTTTTCCTGTCGCACAATTTCTAGTTTTGATATATGGTGTATCAGCGAGATTATAGTTTCAATATCCTTTACTACTTTGGACTGAACTGCAGGGGCCTTAACAGCCTCTACCTCAGGAAAAGAACTAAGTTGCGTGCTAGTATTTTAATCACAAAACAGGTCAACATTTTACCAAACCCTAAAATCGGGATACTATAACAAGCCTCAATAAATGGGGGTATATGGTGTAGTGAATCACAGATTTGCAAATAGCATGTCGCGGTATTATTATATCTTTTTGTTCAATAAGTAGTGTACGTACTTCCATATTTGACGAGTTCTAACGAGGCTAACAATTTCCTAAGCCGATCATATTACACAACAAAAATGAATATTGCATTGAATTGAAAATGAAGGGCAGTACATGGCTGCCTCAGAATTTATTGAAACTGATTCAAAGAATTTGATTGCAGCTTGGTTGTTTGATAGGTTACATTTACGTATATTAGCGGATACTACGTTTTTCTTAAGCAAAGATAGTACATTTTTTACTGCAATAATTTCCACCTGAAACACGCTACAGTAATTAGGAAGACAGGAGTAGAGACCGTCCTGTCTGAGAAAAGAGTTTAACCAACCAAGCTATTGGTCTTTGATCCGTCAGAGTAGAGGTACATAAATAGATCGATTTGTCTTCCAAGAATGCATCTTCCATTCAGATAATTCCATAAAGTATAGTCTCTTTTGCTTGTATTCAGGATAGTGAATACTCAACATTACGTACCTGCATACGGATAACCCATTTCATCCATTTATCGTTGCTATCGAAACTTGAAGCCGCAGACAAAAGTTAAATACCAATAGACCGATGTCGATCAGTTGTAGATATTTTAGAAAGGACAATTATTATACTAATGGGTCTGAGCTTTTACTTGCCTTAAACCATCTTAAACTCTCCCTAAAACAGTGGATTTTGAATCAGATAAAATTAAAAGATTAGATTACCTCTGGCAATGGCAAGATAATATACGAAGACATTTGTAATTCGGCAGGCTCTGCAGAATTTTATAGTTTGAAGCTTCATACATACATATGTGTCATCTAAAGTAGTAAATCATTCGTAATCAGACCTGGGGTATTAATAAATTGCTCACCTGCTCGTCCATACGTTAACGTCATAGGTTAAGATCTTTTTTTACCACTAGCCTCTAGCACTACTATTATTCTATCGAATTGCCAGTATAATTCCGCTTCTTTAACACTTCCATCGTAGCACCTTGATATGAATGCCAATCAGTTTACGCTTCAGCCTATCTTCAGACGTATTTCTAACTAATGTGATTGTTTCCTATACCGTACAAGCTGCTATAGAGTACCTTGCACAACTGTTTATATCCTTCTCATTAATATTGCTTTGGAGATCCACCAGTGAAATAGGTGTCTAATAGACTCCTGGACGGCATCTAGTCCAGGAATATTTTAATGGGATTTTTCTTAGCCTTGACACATCGGAAGAGTTTTTTATTTTGCAATAAAAGAGCTTAAATGATCAGTTGACAATCCTCAGAACTTAAAAGATCGAACATTTTGAATTCAAATGAGGCAATGGGAATCAGCTTGTGAAAGCTATAACAATTATCCGAGTTTAAATTTATTACGACAAGTTATTCAAAGTCAAGTAAAGTCTTATCCCCGTTAAGTCAATAAGAAGCAACATGGGAGTCTGGCGGGTCTTTAACAATTTCAGAGGGACAACGTAACAGAGAAAGACTTCTATGTAAATGTGCATCAAGCAGCCTTTAGAACTTTGTCCTTTATAGAAGTATTGCTTAAAGGAAAAAAAACAGTTTGTGCAGTATTCCCAGAAATGTGCGGAAGGGCGGGCAATAGTTTGGCTTATACGGCAATGAAAACTTTGAATGGTTAATCAACAAGCTGACTCATCTACTTTTCCGAGTCTATTTGCCAAACCCAATTGGCAAGATAGGCCTAAGCAGACGGGCTATAGAGAAAAAGAGAAAGACTATTCATCTGACATACCCAATTTTAATTCAAAATCAGGTGGCATATCCCCTTGTTCGTATTTAATTGAGGACGAATTTTGTAGTAGTATTTTTGAGTTAATTGGAAATTAAATTTCCATGCTGAGAACATTAATTATGATTCAGATATAAATTGTGATAATTTCAATGCTGATGAATCACTGCACATGTAAGCCCACCTTACAATTTACTTAAAGCTTCAACTTGAATGCTTGTTAATCCATGAGATCTCCAAATACTTAGCTAAATGTTAAATGCGTTTTTTATTTGAAAATTAAAACCAATAAAATTGCTAATTAATTCGACCACGCCTAGCCGGATCACTCATCAGTCATTTGAACAATTTATTTAAGAAATAAAAAAATAAACTTACGTATAAACGTTAAACAAACACTATTACGTTCTCAAACTTATAATCAATTTGCGGTTCGCACAATTCGCTGAGGGAATTTATTAATCACTGGAGGCTATCTATCGAAACCCTACTTGGAGCAACGTGATCAGAAAAATCACATCGACTATATAACACCATTAACTAACCTTGACATGAAAGACAAAAGCACGCCCAAGTTGTAAATATTAGGTGGGCGCTAATTTAGCCCTTATGAGTTGATTAAACATCAGTAACCAGTCTTTCAGATTTCCAATAGCCAATTTGAATACAATGACTCATAAGCATCGAATCTCAACACACGCACCAGGTTCCAGCCGTGGGCGGATGCTCCAAAACCAGAATTTTAATATTTAACCAAAATCTATTGACCGTAATTCGAAGATGTTGGGCATTATAAACGGTTGCGTGCAGCTGTCAGAAGTCTGGGACACATCTACGCATCATACACCCTAATTTCATACCTCCTACAGTTTCTTTCTTCTTTTTGTTAATTTTAACCCACCATCTGTTCTGGTTCCAAGAAATAAGTTCATCCTCCCACATTGTGGATGAAGATCTTTTATGAATCAAAGGTTTTGCTTTTGTGTAAGGCCCAATACAATAGTCCGACCAAATTTGGCATCAGACAACAATATACTTTGTGTTGTGGCATTGTGATTTGTCAGTACCGCCAATCAGTCTGTCTCGTGATGGTTTAAAAACGACGATTGAAAATGACTCAAAAAAAAAAAAAAGAAGAAAACCAATCTCTCCATCCGTGCGTGTACCACACATGAATTTAACTGGTCGGACGACGAGAGGATGAGTATCGCTTGAGAATTCGTATCTCAACACATCAATCTCAAGTGGGTTCTGCTCACTGTGATGTCATCGGCGAACTCGAAACTGTCAACTGAACAGCACACAATTGTAACTCGAGTATTCTAGACAAAAATAAACAGATAATTTAAAAAATAAATATATTTATGTGTAAAACATTCGAAATCCATCTCGCTATGAGATTTGTGAGTCATTTGCAAAAATACTCGTTTCTCCAACATGCTCCAGTGATTTATGGGCCGCAAAAGTAAGACTTTTACAAATAAGACGAGCTTCATTCCAAATACATACGAGAACGTTTGAGATCCTCTAAGCTCGTATTTGTATCCGTATGTGGGGTGTTAGAAACTTTCAAGATTTAAGTGATCGAGGGATTTTAATCATGCACATGGGATGTGGGTGAGAGGAATCTCTATATGACTTCAACTTCAAGAGCCGAATAGAGAGAGCTATAAATAAATGTAGAACTTGAGAAATGCGCATGCATCAGCGGTAGAAGAAGATGTTAATTGCACACTAAGTGAATGATGATGAGACTTTCATTAAAACTGAACCTAATGGGGGAGGTTGAATCTGATTGTCAATGGGTACAAGTACAAGTACAAGTACAAGTACGAGTAGGAATACTCTACTCAGCGTAATTAAGTTGATTTGTTTAATTGACAGCGCTTAGAAGATACTTGAGCTGAAGACTTTTAACCACATACACCACACAGTAGTGGGCGTAGGTGAAGTCCGTATAGATAGGGAAAATTATTGTGCTTTGGAATGCTCAAATATGGCGTTGGCGGCAAGTCTAGATTTACCCGGTGTCTCTTTGAAGTTATTTATAACTTTGGAAACAGAGCATTTTGATGTAATCATTCGTGTGCTCATTTATGGCATTGTGGCGGTTGTCATCGATAACAGAGTGAATATCGGTGTGTCACAGAATTAAATTCTGTTCGACCTCCCCACCTAGAAAGGAAGTGCTTCTATTAAAAGATTGATTATGATGACATTTATGACTATGACTTGCTCCATCGCTGCTAAGGTTGGTTTGGATTGGTTTTTCTCTGGATAGTTAATCGATTCTGATTTCTATTGCATCACGTACAATGGTAAATACTTACGTTGCTACTAGAGAGCTATGAATAAACAATGAATATTTGTGTTAGAAGACCAATTCTTGGAACACGCATCTGATTTAATAATCCCTAAAGCTATTCTTTATGGTGTGAATAGATAGAAAATTGAGTTCAGCGATAAGGACCAACGGATACGTCAATTAGCAAAATTGCCGTATTTGCAGATAGAATAATCCGGATGTGACTCTTCGGACATCATTTAGATACATGACAATGTACTGCATGATATGACTTGTATGCTGGGGTCATCATTGGTCCAATTGTTTTAGAAATGAGGCAGAAGCTTCCGATACAGAAAGATGTTGAACAAATATTTGTTTTCAAATTTACGTGACATCTAAGTGGAGACGATATGTAGTTCCAGCAGTATGGAGCTATATACTCGTACATATAATACTACAAACATCACAATTGATTTGTTGAAATCAAAGTTTGCTAAGAGAGTGCCTTTATGATTGAGACCTTCAAAATTGGCCACCAAAATCTGGAATCTAAGGGCGCTCGATTAATTTCTGTGAGGGAATGCGCAATCACTTGTTGCCGTGAGTAAACCAGCAACAATCGCAATTTTTAAAGACGAAGGGCATACGCCTGATGGACAGGATACACTACAACTTATAATTGCCAGTCGCGGTGCTCATATGCCCAAAATGTTAAATTGTAAAGAATAATCTTATTGAAATGAAAACAGTTTTTTAGTGGTAAATCTCCGAAAGTGAAATGATCTGCCTATGGAAAAGAGTTCTACTCATCATAGCTCCCTTTCCACTGTATACAAAATGCCACGAACAACATGGTCAATGGGAAACAGTAGACGTTGGTTCATCCGAGTAGATGCTATTCCCTTTAAGCGCAACACCGTAGATGCAGCGTACTTATGTGATGTTATTCCTCTGGTTCGCAATCGAAATTAATTCGATCGAAGCGTTCCGATTCATACTGCATATCCTAGCCGCCTTATTATCTGAATTAAAGGTTTATTTACTTCTTTATTAAAATATTTCTGACATAATTAAGCTCGTCTGTGTTTTTCTTCCTTTTTTGTCGACGTCAAGCTTTGACAGACCAGAGCCTTTCCACTGCAGTCTGCATTGTTATTTTGCAAAGACGGATGAGCCGGGCAAAGATGTTTAAACCCAACATAACTTAAAGCTCATCTGACGTAAAGAATTACGTATGCCTTAAAATCAGGTCTTTCCAAAGATATATATAAATGGCATATGGTTGAACTTGCTGAACTAAATCCACCTATTAGGTTATTGCCTTCACTCCCTCGTCTTTCGGAGTTATTAAACAAAAAAACATCGGTTATTCCTTTTGTGGACAGATGATAAGCCGAACAGCACAGGAGAGAGTAGGTTTCGGCTTAAGTAAGTAAGCTATATGCAAATGACTATGAATTAAAATCGTGTGAAGAGTAGTTCTGGTATTATATTTTCAACACGACTTCATTCATATGGCTTCCTTGTGAAGACTTGGAGCTCTATATCACCAATAACGCGCTGAATATTGGTTTCCATAGCCCAAATAGTTAAGGATTTATCAGCTTACAGAAAGGACTTAACATTGCCCCACAAGATATAGTCGAGTTTCATCAAATCGCACAATTTAGGATGTCAATTCATTCCATTTCGTGACGCAATGTTGTTGTTGAATTGAAAGTCAATGGTTTCATGGGCAGTATGACATGTAGCGCCAAACAATGCAGTTGGTGGATGTAATTGAGTCTCTCTCCCCCATTTCAGAAACGGTAGATTTGCTTGTTAAAAGTGGTTTTAGTTCCTGCAGCAGGTGGATTTTATATATGCTGGGCGATGTCCAAATTGTTGCGATGGATGCCGAAATGGCAATTCAAAACCTTTCGTCACATTTTCACTCACAATATTGAACATAAATGTCAAAAACTGCAACACGGTGCTGAAGTTATCTCATTAGAGGATCTATTAGTAAAAAAAAAACACAATTTTAAAGTAAAATTAATTATTATATAATTAAAATCAAACCAAAATCACTTAAATATTCAATTAAAAAACAATAAGTATTTATCAGGTCCTTTTCCTTTTGCATTCAGTACAATAATGATTTTTTAAATTCCAAACTGTCAGGATGGCACCAACTGTGTTTTGTCAGTTTCTACACCGATACGGTCATTTTTGCTTTGGCTACGGTTTCGTTTGAATCCACGTCCAAATATGGTTTTTGACTCACGAGTGCAAAAGGCAAATCCTCGTCTTGATAGCTGTTATGAGGAAGTTCTGCGGTGATAACATATGGGCTCCTATACTTTCTTTCCAGCTTGCGGTACTATATGGGGCATCATTTAGCAGCATAACTTTATACCAAACTTTATATTGTTTGGCATTTCGATGTTTCGAGTTATTAGATAGCACTTGTGAGCGTAGACGTTTTGTTATACAATAGAAGAAGATGCTGCAGTTAGCAATTCGCAGCATCTTGATTTAAATTTACTCCCTCTGACAGTACGTCATGAAATTGGTCTAGGAATGTATCCCATAATTTTGCATCGCGTTTTCCTTGATAAAGTCTTCTAGCAGCTCCACGGTCAGTCACTATACGTGTCGTGCCGTACCACATATCTAGAATGTGTCCTTTCCGGTGATTTTAGGTCAGGAAAGTCCACTATCGATCACGCAAAATTCAACGCTCAAGAGGCAATTGATTAACAGAGCCCTCTCTCGTAAGACCAAACTTGCTTTATACAATCACCCCGGGTCTGCTCTATTGCGCAGAAGCCTGCAGCTTGAAGCTTGTCGACAGCGAATAAAGAAGCCATTACGCCGCTTCGAGAGAAAAATATTGCGTGTGTTTTCGGTCCCATTTGTATTGGCGGGGAATGGAGGAGGAGATTTAACCATGAACTGTACCTGCTGTACAGCGAAATTGGTCTAGTCATACTGATCCAACGCTATGTTGGGTGAATGGAAACCACAGCTCCGGTCCAAAATGCCTTTGATTCTAACCCCAAAGGATGGTGAATCAGGAGATGATTCAGGGACCTCAGCAAAAGGTGGAGTGTGTCACTGGAGGCAGCTGGCGAGAGATAGTGCTAGCTGGAGAGGCTTGTTGTTTGAGACCCAGATTCACCCCGGGCTGTATGGCTACGTAAGTACGAGTAAGTAAATAAGTACGATGAACCTGGCGTTTTGGCTATTTCTTCCCCTTGATAATGCTTTTAGCACTACTGAATTCAGTAGTAGTGTTTGTAAGAAAAGCATCGTAGAATTCGTCTTAAAAAAATCTTGTATTGTAAAACGCAAACCGTTTTATGGATACAAATTACTGCGCAACTGCCTTTATTGTGGGTAAAGGTACAAATTCCGTAATTGAACTAAATGGGGTTAACAGAACATATTAAGAAAGCTATACATTTTTTTTTCCTTGTAAATATTCGATAAAATGTTTTTGATCAATCAAGAAAAATTATGTTTTTCGATTATTCATTTTAGAGAACAATTAAAGCCTTAGGACACACATGGCATGAGGAATGCTTCGTTTGCAATGGTCCATGCGGGAATAGCCTAGTCGGTACATCATTTTATGAGCGCGATGGCAACGCATATTGCAAGGCTGACTATGAACAACTTTTTGCCGCCAAATGCGCTGGATGTGCTAAACCAATCACGGATAATGCGATAATCGCCTTAAACGTTAAATGGCACAGGGACTGCTTTAAATGCAAAGTAAGATATTTCTGTATTTTAAAAAGTTTTTTTCGATTCCCTTAAAAAAATGGAAATTTTTATTTTTATTTTTAGAAATGTGAAAAACCGATCTCTGCAAGCACTTTTGCTGTCGAAGATAACAAACCGATTTGCACAGAATGCGCAGCTTAAAATTGACATCGAGGACATTCCAAAGAATTTTTCTTCGAAATGGTTTTTTTTTTTTTGATTTATACACAAAAATCTTTTTGTTTTTTGTTTTTTTTTTTATACTATTATTTAGACATTATTGTTTTTGCTCTTTTTTTTATACATACGAGTACATATGTTACATGATTGATTGTATTTATTTTTCAAATTAATTACATTTAAAATTTTTTGTTGAGAAAACGGAAATTAATCAACCATTCCATGCATATTTGGAATATGTAAAATTTATATGAATGCACACTGGCACAATTTTAAAAGTAAAATTTAGAACTTTTCGAAAATTAATATATTTTTAAATGATTTCCTTATGAAGTCTCTGAGCTGATGGTAGGATTTACGAATATATTAATTTTGTGAATATGAACGCAATACCAATTTTGTAAAAATAAATTTTAAATAAACACTTAATTACGGAGTATAATATTTACTTGTGTTCGTTTTTCGTTCTCTAGATATTACGAGGTTAAAAAAGGTAAAAAGGAAGTCATGTCTAGAAAAAGCAAGAGCAAAGACCTGGTTAAAAAAGGCAATTTGAATATCGTTCACAAGGAATACATCCAGAAGTGTACTACCTGATCCAGTAAAATGTGTGGGAACTGGAGGGTTTAAAATGTTCAAATTGCATGCATCCCCTCGTTTATGGAGGAGGAGGTAGACTCATTCAACAGATTGCAATTGAAATTGCATTTTTTCCAGAAACAAGAGGAAGTTGTTTCTAAGAAATTAAACAATTGCGATAAATCAATATTGCTGTCAGGATATACAACAATAAGTAAACATTTCCCATTCTTACTAGCCAGTGTAATAAATCGATATTGGATAGCGTTTCCATTGTGTGAAATTGCAGACGTCGAAAAGATCAATGGCAACCCAGCTACAGAACTCTATCATATAATCCATCGATAAACCAGGTTTCTGATACACATCACATTTACATCGGAACCAAAAAACAAACTTCTGAATTCGTCGAGTTTATTAACTAGACTTTACGCAATCAGATGGCAAACTTTAATGCCTCCTTGTTGACAACAAAATATATTTAGTAGCACGCGCAAATTATCATTCATCTATTACATCTAGAAGTAAAAACATTGCTATCACCCATTAGTGAAAATCACACTTTTGCACGTTAAATGAAAAAAAATACCACAAAACGTAGTAGAAAATACTTATGTCGTTTTGGCTTTTCTTCGTACTCCGGAGAAGAAAAATGACGTAATACCATTTCCCCTAATTTTTTCAGAATCAAATTTTATGTCAAAATGTATAAATGTCAAATAGTATTGTGTGTCAAACTAGGATTCTGTTTTCGTGCAATTGGCTGTATTTGGCCAGGTTATTATTTTGAGTGTTCAAATTAATTCGCAAGCAAATATATTTAAAATATAAAAGTCCGAAGAAGTTTTTAGTGCTCCATTAAAATAAAAGTCAGGATACACAAAAAAAGCCTTCTGACAGCACAAACGAAAACGCTATTACAGTTCGCAAAACGGTAGTTAAGGGGGTTTCCCCGTGTGATGGCCTGTTTTTTGAGCATTGTTTGGGAATTTTTTTTGACGTCTAGTAAAAGAATTTCAAGTAAATATTTCCATTAGAACGTAAGATGTACCACTCCGAAGACACCCCTCTTGAAAAAAAAAGACGCTGCACGAGTTCGGCTGATTGGCTTATCAAAAAGAAAAAAAAAAACAAAAAAAAACTGCGTTTTAATCTGTAAGCCTAAATGCATTGAGTGACCTAGAATCATTTGAAAATATTGAAAATTGGGTTTTTCGCAGACTTCTGAAAAAAAAAGTTTCAAATTTCATTATTATTCTTAGGTTTTCGTTACGAACAAAAAAATAGAAATATTCAAAATTTTAGGATGATTCTAAAAATTTCAAGTAAATCGGTCAAACCGTTCTTGAGACATGATGGAGGAAAATTTGAAAAACACAGTTTTGAGAGAAACGCGTTTAAAGTTTCCAGTATGGTTAAAACTATGAAAATCTTAACTTAGCGTCAATCTGCGATTAGAAGTTTGACAACACAAATGTGACCATAAAAATTTATACACTTGGCTAGGCTTGTCTTGTATGAGTGCACATTTGTATAGAAGGGTCTCAGGTATCAACACGTCACAATAGGCCCGGCCTCCGACTACTCAACTCAGCGCTCCGAACATCTGCTTCTTCTAACTGCTGTATCTTTATAAAGAGTTCAAATTTAAAAAAAATAACTTTACCAGCATATTCAACACATGTTAAGATATCAATTTATGCAAAAAAAAAAAAATAGAACCCATCACACGGAGGAACTTCCTAAATAAAAATGAGCTTCTATAAAAAGCTTAGGACGCATTATTGACTTGATCATCATAAGGAACAGCAGCAGCAATTGTGTTTAAGCGTTGAGTTGAATCGACCAAAAAAGCATTACTTCTATGTGTCTGGCGTGCATATACTCGTCCCACTCGGGAATAGACAGAAAAAAGGCGGTGTTGTATCTTTAATTCATATGCTCTCCGGAAGATTGCTAGGTTATGCGAGATGAGGCTTTCGTTGACAACGAATGGTTTGTTTGGCTGCAGTCCTCGTTTTTGTAAACAAAGTTTATTTTTTGTTTTTTTTTGTATGTCGTATTTGCTGAGCTTAATAGGGCGATTTTATCTAGAACTGAAGGGAATTTGATAATGACGTTTGGAAAATAGCCCTTGGTATAGGAGCAGGTGAACATTCAATTGCGCAGCAAAGCTGGGAGTATATATTGTATTTTGATTTCACTTGCTGTCATTGCTACTCCATGAATGATCACATCTGTGGATAGATTCTGCCGCTCAAGTGCGTCATTTTTATTATTGAAATCGGATTTGTTCTGGGACTTCCACTCGTAAAAGCAGGGTAGACACGGATTTCCTTAGTGCTTCGATACGATTATTGAAATCGACAGCGAAAAAATCGAATTTAGCAAGCAAGTGTTGTGCATTTTTTGCATTGTGGATTTCAGTATTCATCTACAATACTCTTAGTTGTTTTGTAAGGCGCAATTCAAATGTTTTACTTGGCTTATCCTCCTTCGAATAGTTAGGTGTTAGGAATTTGGCGTTGTTAGCCATTACTCTGGTTTCAGGTCTATTTAGCTCAGATATCTTGACAGTTGACATACGCAAGATAACAAAAATGATTGCGATTCGAACACTGGGAAATTTATTTCTGGTTAAGAAAATATTACGGCTACGCAGCTAGTAAAACTTAAGTTTGTATTTAAACTTCGATATTCACGCATAGAACAAAAATTATGAGTAGTCGGTAGTAGTATAGTATTTAAACTTACAAACAATTGTCGCGGCGAAAAGAAAAACGTCTAATTGACATCGGCTGCTATACTAGGTTTGTCATGTAGATGCATGTTTGCAGGACTCTTCTCTAAGTAGCTTTGCATACATACATCCTTTTGTCTACCTACATACTGTATCGTCTTTCAAGCCGAAGTCTCAGCTATGTATCAGGCCGCTATTAAGCATAGCCCGAATCCAAACCTGATTCAGATATTTCAATATAACTAGAGAGTCAAGTAGTTTTCAGATCCCTAAAACCTCGAACATAATAAAATCGGGAGTGGTAGGGTGCTGCAACACTTTTCAATGTCAATACACCAATGTCCTACGTCAAACAGATGACATATTTTCAACTGCTCTCTTAGCCCAGTCATAGGTGGGAACATCGAGTCAACTCTGAGACGTCTATGCTAACGTGGCCCATACTCGATCCTAAACGATCACAGGACACTGTGATGGAAGACACGCGCAGCTAGAAGAGACGAAGAGGAAAATAAATCTATGGTGCACTTCTTTGGAACTATGTACATCATTTGACCTCATTTGCTACGAGGTCAATGGCAACTGAAAGACAGATGCTTATATTTGAAGAAGTCAGTGTTACTCAAGAAGATTGGTAGTTGTAGATTTGCCCTTAAGAAATTCATACAGGCATGGTGAAAAAATTTATTTACGTTTGAACTTTATATCACAAATACCTTATCACGAATCGAGCTATTCAAAGCGTAGGGAATTGTAAATGTATGCAAATGTTTTGTTGCTGCCTCGCTGGTGGAGTTGGTTTCATTTCTATTTTGAACTTTGCTCTATTTTGGTTGACATTCTCAGTGAGGCTGAGAGTTTGCTAATATTTTGCACTCGAGCGGCCCTATAATTGGCTTCTTCTTCGAACATCGGTTAAAACTCGTGCTGTAATAGTTTTTCTTTATTATGTTAATACCAGCTGAAGCGCTCAGTTGGAGGCTTTTGTAAATGCGCACCATGTTTTGCTACAACCGTTGAAATTTGCAATAATTACCAATGGATGCGCTACAGTCACTTAAATAAACTTTTTATTTCGATCACAAAAAAAATTGTGGAATTGTCGCGCTATTTTAACCACCATCTAATTACTCTACATGTGATATAATCAGCCATTTTAATTTATCCCACATCGGGACTATATCTTCATTGACTTGAGCATATTGCGCTGTTGAGTGTTGAATGGCATATTACTAAACATTACAAATCAGTAGCTGTTACAGTTTTCCATGTCGCCCTTGCCTTTACACAATGAAACAAAAACGCTATACCTCCGATCTTTTCAGCAATTACATAGCGAGCGTCAGATGGTGAGCCATTCCCAGAGACGACGTCTATCTCCAGATATTCTCCTGCAATATTCGGTTTGCAAATCAAGGAGTTTTTACTTGTCTTGGCTTCAACTAGAATAACGAAGCTTAGGAGTTTTGAAAGAAAACCTATATTGTTTTTTTTTTTTTTGATAGAATGACAATGACATCCCAGTCAATAGTCTTCGATTCTCACACATCAAGTTACATTTGCCAATCACAGCTTTTTTGACCTGAGAAGGCCATGGTACTTCCATGGTTTTGTCTAGGAACACTAAAGCGACTCTATATAAGATCCTAATCGTCCCATCTCTGCTTTATTTCGTAAAAGCCTGGAAATTGGGACGAGGGATGAAAATATCTTTCATCGTTTTGGACGCAAGATTTTTGGTCTCTTTTTGCGGAATTTGGAACTCTAGTAGTTGAATAACGACACCAACATGGTCAAAAAAGTGCGCATCAGTCATCTCAGATGGCTAGGATAGAGTTTATATCGACCTGAAGAGTATCGCAAAAAGTCTCGCCTTTAAGGGGGCACACAATTACAAGAGGACTTTAACCAGCATGGAATGCGCAACTGGAATTATATATACGAGTATATAGTTGACTCAAGGCCGCTCTTTTTAGATAGATTTATTGGTTGAGGCCGATATCCATATAAATAGGAAAGTTAGTATGATCGACAGTATATAGTGAATTTGTATTTTTAAACTATTTTGTATCGTAAAAGCAATCTTTAGATTTCTAAGACTCACCGATTTTTTCAAAATAGAATCTAAGTTGGAAACAAGTGGTTCTAATATTTGGTTGACCTCATTCTTGGTTAAGTCCTGTAGTGATTCAATGTCATTTTTTGTTAATCCATGCTCAGGCTGATCTTCAATTGCAGATTGAATGAATTGCTGCAATATAAAATTCATAAAGTGAACGCTCAATTTCAGTTTTTGATGACTTACCAAACTTTCAGCGTGATCTATCATTTGAACTTGTGTCTCAACTGGATCTGGTTTCGGCAGTGCAATTATGTCCTCTTGGGAATTTACAGATCTCCTGCCGATGCTTCGGCGAGTTAATCTGCTCGCACTTGGCCGTTTTTTAATCTTGCCCTTAGGCATTTTTGAGACTAGCTTTGGTTCGTACATGTTGAGATTGTTCAGATTCATTGTGAGGTCCCATTTAGAGGAAGCCTGTAGGCAAACTTGTTTCAAATGAGATATTTTAGAACTATTGTATGTATTACCTTTGCCATATGACGGCGTCCACTTCTTTGATACGTTTCATGCTGTCGAGCACTTTTTTTCTGTTCGGAGAGTTCCATGACAAACTCCAGGAATGCACCACAACGCATTAAGAGAGATTCAATTAAAGTATCGCGTTTGTCAAAGATTTGCTTCTGCAGGCAGGTGTTTGTGGTATCCATGACCATATTGAGGATAATATCAAGCTTTTTTGGTACACTGTCAGTAAAGAAGTGTCTAAGCTGTTTGTAATAACATTGCAAAGCTTGATTTAGAAGACCATATACACCACAAACTCTAACACATGGTTCATTAGTAGTCACACTGTTAAAGTCTTCCTTTGAGGCAGCTCGTAGCTCCTCGATCTAAATTGGGCGATAGTTGAAGGACTATTTTTAGGGATATATTTTTCTTACCATTTTTCCCAAAGGAAAGAGATAATTTCTGGATAATCGAACGGAAAATTCAAATGCATTTCTCTCTCTGAGTTTTTTCTCAATTTGTCCATCGGGAAGGGATAATTCAAGGATGGCCATTCTATATGAAAAGGAAGTATTTTGAAGAGGGCATTTCATTTTGGAACTTTTACCCAAATTTACCTCATTTTGTCGAAAATTTCAATAATTTGTTCCTGAATTGTTGTAATTTTGCAGAATATTCGGGTTTTTTCTTCTTTCAAGACTTCGAGTTGTTTTTGCATTCGTCTATCTATAGATGATAGGGGCAGTCTTCGTTTGGGGCTTTGCGGAGCTACTTTCGATGATTTGGCAGATGCTGGAATCTTGATGCTTTTAGGAGTTATGGAAGATCTTTCATGAGGATTTTCTGCTGTCTGGATATGTACAATCGGTTCAATCTAAGTAAATGAAAAAAAAAAATTTTAAATCAACAAATTGATGTTACGCGTGGCACAACAGAATAGGGTTTCTGTTTATTTGTCTCATCATTTGCGGTTGTGCGTGGCGATTAATCGAGAAACTGCTGACTGTCCTAACTGAATTGGGCTTGCTTTATCTTCCAGTGGAGGTCCTCGGTAACATCATGTGTAAATCTTTACTCATGCAAGCTATAATGGCATGGGCATGCCCGTCCATTTGAATAATGCTGGCCCACGACGTTATACGGAAAAGATTAAAAAAATGTGGCGAACTAGCTTTGGATAGCATTGGATAATAACGAATTCACTGTTGATGTGTTGATGAACCTGGCAAAGGTTTACAGGAAAACGACGTTCGGATCTGCAAGTGGAATGTTCGGCCACGTACAGCCGAGCAATTACCAGAGGCCCTTGACGCCTATCACGCAGGTATTACCGTCATCCAGAAAGTGCGATGGGATGGGCCGATCATAAGGAGGATATACTATACTATACTATGGTGATTGCTATAAGGAAAATAAACAGTGCTTATTCGGATGCGGATTTGTCATACGCGGCAGATTTAAGCAAGAAGTCTTGAGCTTCCGACACATGAGAGAGCATCTTATGACAATCCGCATCAAGGCTAAATTCACTAACATAAGCCTAATATGCTCTCATGTACTTACGGAAGACATAGACCAACAAATTTTTCTACGACTTCTTCGACATGACCACATGACCATGTCGGGCAAGGGGCTTATGCTAATTAACTATGGGGCGGTACGGTTTTCTCATCTCAATATATACAAGAGAACATGGCAAACTCCGGATCATGAAACCCAAGAAACCACTTTGTCGCAGCCAAGAAACGAGTGGGAATCTCCCAACCGCCAAAACAAGGAAGTGCTACTGTGAGAGTATACATATGACGTAGAAATGCTGCAATCGCAAGACACTGACAGAATCTTTGACGAAAACGTATCCTTACATCTCTCAACTTCTATGACGCCAGCATCATGTACTGAAGACCAGTGGGAACAATACCAAAGTGCTATCTCAAGAAGTTCGATTTCATCATCTTTTCATCGATTTTGAGTCCGCATGCGACTGCATTTATGGAAGCGAGCTAATATATATAGAGCCACGTCTTGTTATGGCATCTCTGTCAAACTCGTCCGTCTGTTCAGAATGACGATAGAGAGCGCTCGCTGCTCCTTTAAGATCAGTAACGACTTAGCCGATACCTTTGATGTCGAAAAAGGTTTTAGAAAAAGTGGCGCGCTGTTATGTGTCTTTTCTAACATCATACTTGAAAGAATTGTGCGGAATTCGCAAGAGAACACTGGAGGCGCAATCTTCCAAAAGCCTGTGCAGCTAATACAGTACTTAGCGGTCTGTCACTGGCGCTGTCATTGTTGACAGGACTACAAGTATGTGCTGTCAACTAGACGGTACACACAACATCGACGGATTGAACAGAACGTCACAGTCGGCAGCTTTAATTTCGAGGTAATAAGGGACTTTATCTACCTTGGTTCTGCTATAAATTCTACCTACTTCAGCTGAAATAATACGAAAAATCTAAAAAAATAAGAAAAAAGACATCCATTTATCGCAAGTGCACACATTTTTGACGAAAGAGTCTTTTGCAAAAGTCAACTGCAAGTATCTGTTTTTGACCAAATTGGTGTAGATTTCGGTTCCAGTTTTCGGTTAGAAATGCCATGATATCACCTGTTGCTATGAAAAAAGTTCCGCCGATGAGCTGACGGTTTGTAAGAGTCTCCATGTCCATGGTCTTGGAAAGAAGGGACAGTTTAATAAGTCAGTAGAAAGAGAGAGAAGATTCGCTTATTTTAGGGATGGGCTGTATAAATGATGTTTGCCGTCTTCTCGGAGAGACTTATAATGGAGAATTGATGCCAAGGCTTATGTAGTGGTTTCGCCAGGGTGGTAGAACACCTCTTTAGAAAAAGGAGAAAACACAGCTCTTCCACATTAATGCCATTCAATTGGAGAACGAAAAAGTAATGATGAATCTACTTGTATACCGCTCTACTTTGACTGTAAGGTTCCGGCTGAAAAATATGTGCCAATAACTCCACGAGCCCAAAGGCAAACCAAGAGCTTAGTTCTTGTAGATGTAACGGCGTCTCAATGATGGATTTTCTTCACTCTAAATGCGTAAATTTTGATTGTTGACGTATTCCTTTAAAGCGAAATAAATCTCATCGTCGAGCAAAATTAACGTAAGATCCACACGGTGGCCAAGCGGCTTCAATTGATGCACGAGTTTAATATTATTAGTTCTTAAGTCAAGAATTTTCCGCAAGATCTTCCATAAAGCTCCAATTGTTATGCACGAGGGCGAATCAAGTCATTCGGGTCCTCTTCAATACCGTGCTTAACATCTCTGTGGAAATATGGTTGGACATTCAAATTACTTATTCATATGGACGAATTGTTGACAGTAAATTGGATGCAGGGTGCTGCGCATGTTAAGTTTCGTGACCTGAACCATGATTTTCAAAATTAATTTGCACAATTTGTATGCACTGTTCTGGCGTAAGCCAATTAATGCAGAAATCAGATAAGCAGATAAGTGCCCTTAAGGTACTTGATTATTTAAGAAGAGAATCTATGCGACTTGAAGGTTCTTGCAGAACTCTTACGTTTTGTTGCAGATTTCGATGCGTAATATTATCGTACGTACATAAATTAACGACAGATCGGCAGCATAATAGATGTAAGGTAGTTGTTCGTGTTGAGCTTTCGCAAAAAAAAATTCAAATAAAAGCAAAAAAAAATGCTCATACCTGTCGTTTTGTATTTCCAAAATTGTATCTACTACCATCTTCAGATTCTTCACATTCACTATCGTCTTCTGTTTTCAAATCGCTCTCGTTTTGACTTATTTCTGTTTCGTTAAAATCAATTTCTGGTAGTTGCGTATCCTGTTCCATGAGAAAAGAGCAACAAATATCATTGGTCACTAAATTTAAATTAAGATAAAACTTACAACTCTGGGGAAGACTTTATTCGTTTCTTCGCGTTCACAAATGCTCAATGGTGGCTCTATTCTCAGAGAAGTTAACATTTCTAAATGGTTTTCTCCGTCATTTCGTAATACCAAATCTTCTGACATGAAAGTACCTAGTGATGTTGCATCAGGCGATATGTTTTCACTTCGTAATTCCTCGGATTCTTCATTAGCCAAATTAAGAGCAGATACGGTTTCTTGTTGTGTGACTTCTTGGCTCAAACTATGTGATTGTTTCTCGGAATAATTAATGTTACTGATGGCTTTGTGGATGGGTCTTATTTCTACCCATTGCGGCTGAAGTATTGGAAGAATTTCCACTGGTAGAATTTGTTTTTTAGTATCCAATGTGAATGTAGAGTCAATGTTACTTTCCAAAATAGGAGCTTGCGGCTCGGTATCATTTTCAGAAATATTCGGTTCCGGTAATTCTGTGTTAGTAGGAAGATCCTCT
Source organism: Volucella bombylans (assembly GCA_949129095.1). Taxonomy (NCBI): domain Eukaryota; kingdom Metazoa; phylum Arthropoda; class Insecta; order Diptera; family Syrphidae; genus Volucella; species Volucella bombylans. The sequence continues at coordinate 159,602,777 of OX422143.1, forward strand.
GTTATAAGTTTAGCTTGTGAAATCATAGCTTCAATGTCTGCATCACTCATGACTTTGACTATAGTTTCTTTGGAGGTTAACATACCAATCCGAGTATCGATAGTTGTCGCCTTAAATACCGCCGATTGCTCATTTCGGGAAAATGGAGCACACAATCTTTCAAAGCTGGGAGGAAATCGACGCTTATTCAGAATATGATGTTGGTTTCGGTTTTGACGATCCATATGAACTCGATTTATAATTTTCTCTAGATGGTCGGAGCAGTTGTACTGCAATGACATCATTAGTGGCTAAGCATTTATTTATATCAATCAGACTTACTTACCTTAAATTCATAATTTTTTGTCGTAGTTCTCAGTTTCGGATCTTCGGATAAACTATGACCATAGAATTCCGTGCTATCGAAGGTGTCCATTTTAAGCGCAGTTTATTATACGTTTGAGCAATATATGAAATCAGCGTTCTTCAAATTTGTAAATTAATTTTATAAAATACACAGAAATGTTTGAAAAAATAAAAGTTTCTGACTGGATTTGTAGTTATTTTTTATTTTTTATATTAAATGCAAAGTGGTCACGATGATATTTCTTGTAGTTTCCTGTGTCTGAAATAACCTGTCGTCCACTTGTGCTACTCAGAAACAACTGAATAGAAACCAATAGAAACGGCTGGTGGGGTTGTACAATTAGTTTCTGACATTTAGTGCACGTGGTTGCTCAGGGGTATCGATTGTTAAGGATTTCCCGCTAAATTTAGGGGTGATTGTCCTGAAATGCATAGTAAAAATAATATTTCCTTTACCTGGACTTGAATAAGGGTTGAAATTAGAAAAGGGGTCATAATTTTAGTGGTATTTGTGAAAAAAAAGAGTGTAATCGAATATTCTGAAATGTGAACTTATACAAACATATTCATACACATGATGATAAGTATACAAGTTGATCTAAAGGTAGAATTGGATACATTATGTATTGGAGATACAAATCAGCGCTATATTGTGCTACTTGTGAGAATAAAAATAAAATGGATCTGAGAAGATGTGAAATCGTAAAGTGAAAATGAAATACGAGGGCGGGTCAATAAGTCCGTGACTTTTTGAATTTCTGACCTCTTTACTGAAACAGCAACACTGCTCCTGTCAACAGTCATCTGTCAGTTGACTCCTGTCAAAATTTAAACTTGCTGCGTCAGTTAGTTTGTGTTTGACAGCTATTTGAGGAGAAAATGGAAAAAAGTGAATTTCGTGTGCTTCACTTCACAGGAAGGTTTGGCGTTGTTTAATCGCAATATGGAGGAGTTTTTGCGCCGTTTTGTAACCGTGGACGAAACATGGATCCATCACAACACACCAGAGAACAAACAACAGTCAAAACAGTGGGTTTCTAAGGGTGAATCGGCGCCAAAGAAGGCCAAGGTGGGTTTGTCAGCCAATAAAGTTATGGCGACTGTTTTTTGGGATGCACGCGGGATAATCCACATTGACTACCTTCAAAAGGGAAGAACAATCAATGGGGAATATTATGTCAACTTATTGGACCGATTCAATGACGATTTGAAAAATCATTTGGCCAAGAAAAAAGTTCTTTTCCACCAAGACAATGCAAGGGTGCACACATGTGCAGTTGCCATGGCAAAAATCCATGAATTGGGCTATGAATTGCTCCCTCATCCACCCTATTCTCCAGATTTGGCTCCGAGCGACTACTTCTTGTTCCCAAACCTGAAGAAATGGCTTGGTGGAAAAAGATTTGACTCCAATGATGAAGTCATCTCGCAAACAAAGGCCTATTTTGAGGACCTCGACAAATCATTTTTTTTGGAAGGGATAAAAAAATTGGAGAAGCGTTGGACAAAGTGTATAGAGCTCAAGGGAGACTACGTTGAAAAATAAAATTATTTTTTTATCAAAAAATCTGTGTTTTATTCCAAAAGTTGACCCGCTCTCGTACAAAACAGTTGACCTAACATTTTTAAGAACCTAACACTCAGGATAGTGATAATTGACTGATTGATAAGATTTTGGTTGATAAAAAAGTTTTTTTTCGTTATGTTGACCTTAGCTTAGATCTAGCTAGTCTAGCATGATGCCTAGTACATAAAGTTGTTTAGCAAAAGCGTAGCGATGACAGTGATGACCTCTTAGCAGCAAGAGATATGCGTTTAATCTGCCACCAACCTGAAGAGCCATGCTGTCTACAGTTATGCTCACATGAAACTCAACTTTTAATGGAAGCTCTAACCGTGGACAGAAACAGTCCTACGCAGATTAGGATTCTGATAAACTCACCGGTGAGCCTTTCTTAACAAGTTCAAAGGCGATTTCATTTCCCATCGTCCAATTGCGACCTGGGATTCAAGCAAGACCCAATGGATTCAGCTTTTCGACTGCGTTCAAAAAATCTTTTGTATATTTGCACAAGCTTGGAAGTGCTGAGGCAGTTCACTAATGCTTACCTGTCGCTTTAGACTCCGCCTCCACTGATTCCTCACAATATAGTTCATTGCCATCAGGATTTCGTATACATATATTCGCTTGGAAGACAGACGCAAGTTTTCCTATCGAGAAATGAAATCTAAGGTCGTCGTCCTCTAAAAAAGCAAAAGCGGTGCATTTTAAATTGTTTTAGAGCCATTCGTGAAGACCCGACTACATTCCTTTCCTGGCTCAGATTCAGCCGGAAACAACTTGAGGGCATAGGGGAAGTTAATTTCATACTTCTGGAGTCATTGCACCGAACATTATCAGAAGTCAAATCAAATCATAGTCAAGAGCCAAAAGACAGTTGTTATACCAAAAACCACATCTTTGTAACCAGAAGATGACTTTCCACCCAACTACGAGTAATTTAGAAGCGTATCCTCACTAGATCTTCCGCGTGGGCCTACCAATCCTTGTGGCTTGATCATTCTATCCATACTCTTTGACATGAAGGAAGACAGACAGATAGGTCGGTATAAAAGCTACTTTTATGTATGCCAGAGGTTCCGTAGGTATGGCAGTGCCAGGTTAGAAAGTCTATAACTTTTGGTAGCATGATGGACATATGTCAACGGTCCTGCTCGACCTTAAACTGTCAAAGAAAAGCATGACGACAGCTGCCAGCTAGGGGATGTTGTGTAACTGAACTTACTTGTAGCCTCGGTGATAGTTAGCTGGTTCTGAATCCGAATTAGTTAATCTGTTTTGAAGTTTTCGAGTTTCCTTACACTTCAAATTTGCGGCTCACCACAGAGCGGAACATCTGTGGCTGGATATGTCGGTTCAAGGCATTTATTAAGCGCATCATTCAGGTTCTAAACAGTCTCCCCTATCTTTTGATTTGTTCTGAAATTAGGTATACCATTGACGCATTTTCCGTGCTCTTCTTTAAGTTGCGTTTGCGGATTCTACCCTTCAGCAAAGTCGAGCTTCGCCACCGATTCTGAATTCGATGTAAGTCTAATACTCGTATCTGTCATTATTCTTCGTTTTGTAACTAATGTAAAAGCTAAGACGGTGAAAGTACGGCAAGAAGACAAGTAATCGGTTTTTCGTAATATATTAGGTTGTACCACATGAAATGTCCGATTTTGAGTTAAAAATTTATATAGTAAGCTAATATTTTCTTTACCTTTGAGTGATTCGAAATTATAATTCGCACTAGTTTTTTGTGGTTGAAACTCTACAACAGCCAAATCTACTTGTCAGTGTTATGCCTTCACACGCAGAATTTTTCTATCTGAGTTGCAATTACACAAATGAAAAACTGACTTGCCATGGGCAGGATTCGAACCTGGGCCCTCCGAGTGAGAAGCGATTGCTAGTACCACTACACCACGGCCACCCCATATTGGGATATGAAGGGAGAAGACATACTTAGTTAACCAAACTAGTGCAAAACAACTTTGCCCACTTATATGCTTAGCTGGCGTTACAGTCCGGGGTAGATCTAGATCTCTGACCGACTACGTCCAGTTGCGCACTTCCAGAGGATTGAAATTACCTTTCGTTTCTACACACCAATGTTGAATTTTTCTCTACAGCGTTCCTTTCCTTTAGTTTAGAATTGAAGGCTCTTCGGAACTAACTATTGGTATTGGTATCTATTCGTTCTACTTGTTGGACTTCGCTGTTTTACCACCCCTTTAAACCCCATCAGTGCAAACGGGATCAAAAATTACTCGAAAAATCCTGCGTTTAAAATGATCAAAGATATCTTCATCCGCCTTTGCTAACGTTCATGATCTTATGGGATGCAGCATAAGTGGGGGATGATGAGGGTGTTATATAGAGTTTCTATAATGTTTCTTGACAGGGACGAAAGTAGGTAGTTTGAGCTTTTGCATACCGACACTTGCCATTTAATTACATAATGTAGCGTTGGCAATTACAGTGAAATGGAAAGGGTGGTTAAACACCAAGATAAGTTCTTAGGGCGCCGACTTAGTACAGTGAAAACAGTAAAATCGGGCCTCAGATAATCAGTGTACACGCGACTACCTTCAAGATTTAGAAAAGGTATAGCATTGAAACGCAACTGTAGGGTTAATGTTTTCAAGATTGGTACCTTATGAAGAAACAATGTTCAAATTCAATATATCAAAATATGTAGAAGACGAGCAAATAAAAATAAAAACTAAATTACAACAGGCTAAGGAAAAATGGCACGCATTTCCAATGGAAAACGGTGGTCAGCAGCTCGAAGAGTTTGTGTCAATTGAACCATATAGGCTTTATGGCGTAAGTCTTTATGCAAAATTCGATTGACATGGGATCTACAATCCTGGATTGTCAGTCACACTTCAAGCAATAATCCCGGCTGTTCTGTTGTGACAGTCACGTTTTCAGCTGTTCACGTCAATAATTTGTTCAATTTCTAACTACTTTAGCGAACTGAAAATTTTTTGAATTTTTCAAATTATTTCAGTGCAATTTTTACCATATTTGTAGTGAATTTTAACAATTTCAATTCATTGTTCATTTTCATTTATTGGCATAGTTTTTACTCGTCAAAAATCATATACTTATATGTATGCTGTCATGAGAGCTGTTAATATAGCAGACTAGTGGAATCATACGAAAATAAAAGGTTCCGACTTTCCATTTAAAATTACGTTTTAGGATATATTGCTGCAACGCAGCAGTCTCGGTGTAAGCATAGCTTTAATCTATGAAGTTCGTTTTTATTGAGATTCTTTTGAAATTCCCGCTTTCGTTTGCGTATTCTACCTACTTTCCAGTAGAGGGACAAATAGAAAAATCGAAGGTCAAGCCCGAATATCAATCAATATTTTTGCTTTCCCAATACCCCATCGCATTGACAAAGGTACTGACATAAATTAAAATCAATTAAAATTTCAAACAAATAGTTTGTTTCTTTAAAAAGATAGACAAATTTATCCAATTAACAATCCTTTTCATATTATATTTTAAATTAAAACAACTAATTACACATGATTACATTTATTATTTTTCACATTCCTTAATTCGGTGTAGCATTTTAATTTTAAAATTTTCTGACATTTGTACACGAAAATACATTTAAATATATATATTCTTCTTTAAGGTACAACAGTATATATATAATTTTGTCGAATAAAATGCAATTTAAAAAAAAATACAATAGAAGTATATATGTAGATGTATGTATATATAAAATGAAAAAACAAAACACGATAAATATTTATTGTCTTCTACATTTTTTTTTATTTAAATTAAAATAAAAACATAAAACGAAAATATCTTAAAAATAAATGAGATACATAATTTATGATTGATTGTGCTCTTACATACATTTCTTGTAGTTAGCTTTGTTTTTTTTCTTTTTGATTTTAGTAACGTAAGGATTAGCTTTGTTTTTTATTTATTTTGGTTTTGGTTAAGGTCCCCCCCGATAATAATTTCATCGGTTTTCGCAAAAATTTTGAAGGCAGTGATATTCCGATTTTCCTTAGATGTCTCTCAAATCGTTGATTAATTAAGCGCGGATCTACATAGCTTGTCTTTTTAGTTTTTTTTTTTTTTTTTGTTCTTCTTTATAACATTGTGAGTGACCGTACATAATTAAAAAGAATATTTGAAAAGATACAGAAATACTTATTAAAAAATTTCACTTGCAGCAAAATGAACAAAAATAAATGCAATTAAAGACACAATCAAAAGAACTGATATCCTTAAGTCTATGAAAAATAACAGTCAGAAAAGCAACGATCAGCCAAATATATTCGAGTAGAGTGTGTTAAGGCCGTTACTAATCGACGAGAATATACCGCCATCAGTGTATGTAGTTGGCGGTCCAGGACGATAAAATTGTGATTGTGGAATTGGTCGATAGAATGGAGCTGTTGAACCTTCGGGTCTCTGAAGAAATATAAAAAAAAATACTTTAATGGAAAGAACATAATAAAACGTATATTTGGAAAATATTTCTTAATTGAAATCAAACGCATCACCAAAAATAAAACAAATATATATATATACTATATATATGTAAATACAAAGCAGACACACAAACTATCGGATAACATTAAACTTAATTCGATAATTTTTTGATGGAAAATCCTAGATATCACTGTGTATGGAGAAAGTTACATTTTAAAGGAAGCCTATAATTGAACTACTTTTCTTAGCAAATTCTGAAACGAGTCTTACAATTGTTATGCTCATTATTTTGATATTGAGGTGCACAGAATAGAAATCGTTTTTGAGTCTGTATACGAAATATGTAAGCCTTCTTCACTGCCCTGCATCTTATGCCTTTGATGTCATTCTAGTTATATTGAATGTAAAGAACTGGTTTTAGTTTTTTTGGTCTTGGCTTCAAAGTACATATACCATTCAAACTACTTTACTACACCAATTCATGGATCATCACCAGGTCCATTTGCATATGACTATGATAGTAAAAGTCGAAAATGCTCTTGATGTTTTTGAAACCACAAAATATTTCTTTGTGAGACTTTTCTTATGATTGGATAATTCAAGGAAAGCGTAGGTAGGTATCTTCTACAGAAATCGTTTGTAAAAGCCCCAAACCTTCTTGCATGATTGCTCATGAGGCAGTTTCCAGTGATGACACCTATGATGGTGCTGAGATGTTTCCTATTTAGAAAGATCAGACTCTTAGAGCGATTCAGATCTAGCTTTGTCGCTGTTTAGTCGCTAGACATGTTGGTCCAACAGTCCACCTAAGGTCTGTTCTTTTATTGGCATACAGCTTTAATATTGATTTGCACGTAGCGATTGGTACACCTACGCTACGCTTTTCCGGTAGAATAGGTAGAGTGGTTCCAATTTTGGCGAGTTCATCGGCCCTACAGTTCATTGGAATGTCTCTGTGGCCCAGAGATGATCAGTATTCAAGGGCTTTTTTATAATTTAATGAGGCTAAGCCAGGGACATGATAGTGGCCTGAACTGATCCGAAAAGATGCGGATATCCTTTGCAGATATCACGTTTTTCTTCAGCCAGGACAGAGCTTCTTTAATTGAGAAAACACCGCCACCAACCCCGCTATCGATGTCCATCTGTGTAAAAGTGTAAGTCTGTCCAATTTTTATAAATTCTGGTTAACAGTAGTTTTGCTCTTAGATTCAATGGCCAAGCAATATGTTTTGATGTTTAGAACAGAGATTTTTTTCCTATTTGAAAAAGTGTCTGTGTATGTTAAGCCTCTTTAGGTATCTGGAGTTCACTTACGTATTCTTTTGGCAACAAAGTGAGGATAAAGGATAATAAAAATATACACCCACATAATATGTTATCTCATTGTAAAAATATTCTCCTTACTGAAAATGAAAGTAAAAGCGGATAAGCCATTTAATGTGGTTATCTGCTAATACCTGCAGAAGGAACGAAGAGAGCAGATAACTTAAAGTTGGCATTGCAGCAACCACTACAGAGGGAAGAAATGAATAGGAGTTCTTCTACAGTATAATATAATAGAGGCCCAGCATATTCGGGACACAAGAAACATACAATAAGCAAAGCTGAGCAAGCCGAAGAGGGCGAAAGAAGATGTGGTGATAGCACCGTGTACAAAATCACCAAGGAGCTGATAGGTGGTTTTTTAGGAAAACATATTAAGAAGATAAACAGACTATTTTCAGACTTTTAAGTAACAATGACGATAAAGATTTTTCTCAAAACTAAGACAAGTTGTCCGATGCCCAAACAAGACGGCATGACACGACGAAGAACCCGCGGATCACATTAAGGCTTGGTCCGCAGTGACAGTAGACCAACTGCTTCTATTAGTGGAATCATTCCCGAAGAATATAAAAAAGGAATGTTTGCGAAGCTGCCAAAGAAGGGCAATCTGCATCTTTTCTGACGGCATTGGTGTATATGATCACCATGGGTCCTTCGGTGGTGATTATGATATCTTTTAGTGCGTATTGTCAATATGAACGGGTGATATGTCAAACATTCCGACGATGCTAACGATACTTGCCTGTATCGCAAAGAGTTATGGACTTGTTTGGTGGCAGAGTCAGGAACGATTGTACTAGGATTAACTGGTCAAGAACGTAAATAATTTCGGATGCTTTGAAATATCGTTAGGAGCCGTAACATATTGTATATCATGCGATTCAGATTAATATGTATGTGTGATATATTGTCGAAAACATTCAGCTTAAACATCAATCTTTGACTGTTCTTTTCAAACGTTTAGTCGCTATTGCTATCGCCAATGTTACAAATAAGCTGCAAACTTACACTAAACAACTTTATGAGAGAATTGCCCAAGAGCGCATAGATGTGATTATACAATATTGAAAGTAGCAGTCAACTAGACACATGAGGGAAAGTAAGAGAGAAAATTGTATTTCTTGCCAGGCATGTTATGGAATCGATGAACTCTATAAAGGCGAATTTTGGGAAATTCCCGTGTTATGCGACACACATAGAATATTTGCAAAGGAGCTTCGCGACTAGGTAAGAGATGAATGGAGGTAAAAAACATAATCTTTAACCGAATATGACCGCGGACAGTTTTAGTTCGTGCGGTGAGATATTTAATAGAATAAGTACAATAATTGCTTTTCAAAAAGAGATGCGACACGTTTCATTAATTTACAGTACAAGCTTTGAATCCATCTTGATAATGATCTGAAACATAATTATTTGCTATTATTTTGTTAGGTATGTACCAATTCGGATTTCACCATGATGAATTTCACGAAGAATTATGTCCTATATAACATCAAAGGATTACTTAGCTAGCTTGATCGTTTAGGCTAGAGTTTACGGCACATTTAACTTAACAATAGGCATGATTATTTATTTCCAGTTTTTATAGTCTGGCTTTTAGCAATTAAACTTTTCCAAGTGCTTCGGTTGTGCACACCAAGATGGTAGAGGTCTTCCTCCTCTCGTGTGCACTAGCTTAGACGAAGCCTTCCTCTCTGCACTGTCACTTTGGATAGGAGCGGGCCGGAATGTTATTATTCATTCGCTTTACATGGACTAGCCATCTCAGACGACTAATGTGCGTTTTTCTGACTAGGTCTATACAGCTCACAGAATTTTATATAATTTTTCCTCCTCTAAGGCCTGTCAATGCAAACACGACCAAAATTAATGCAATCAGTGTACATTGGTAATTCTACAATCTTTTTTAAAACTGTCCCTCCGGTGTTGACGTACGCATAGTTTTGTGGAGTATGAGGTTAAGGTAGTCACATGTTAGAACATCGGAAGGGTGCTTTTTTTTACATCAAAGGATTCGGTGAGTTTACTTTCGATCTTAATGAAGCAGCGAATTTTCTTCATGGTCAAGAAACACAGTTTGGCGAGTTTGACAGGAATTTCAAAACCAAATATTAGTTTGCAAAGCTCATCTGTATGCATATGCAGCCTTATGCAGCCTTAGCACCGATAAAGATGTAATAGGTATCGGTCGATTTGGACTTCTTCGGTTTTCTTAGTTAGCTTATATATATAGGGATCTGACCAGTTAGTATGTCCTCCTTCTGAGCATGAATATTTTTCAACTGAATATATTGTAGTAGTATTTTCATTTAGCCCTGCAAGTAAAGTCCAATTGGGCGAAACCAGTACCCGGCGGCTACCAAGAGAAGATAAAATTAGCACAACTGACATCTTTAGATTTGTTAAATAAGAACACATGATCCAATGTTTGAGGATGGAGACTCCTAGGTTCCAGAGCAAACGAACACATAACATAGAAATTATAACAATATTCTGTAGATCGTCATCTTATATCTGCCATATGTATGCAGATGAAGAAATGTTTTATTGTGTCACTGCACAAATCATTTAAGTTGTTAGCCTAAAACTATGCATCAAAAAAAAATGTCTGTGTGTCTGCAACTAACCAATTATAGGGTAAGATTTCTTCTGTCCACCCAATCACCATGCAAATAAAATGTATTAAAAGCTTTCAAAAACGTTATTATAATTTAATATTTTTTTAAATAAATTTACAAAAATATTGGAATAAAATTTTACAAAATAAGAAAACAAACTTCTTTTGTACTTACAACTAAATTAAGACATGCTTCCGCAATACACCACATGCTAGATTAGATCTAAAAAATGGGGATCTCCCACCCACATAACAACAGTATCTTACAACAAATAAATGTATATATATATTCTTATTTTTGGTGGACTGGAAAGGATTCTATCATTTTTTTATGTATATTATATACTTTGGGGATTATAGTTAGCTACTTATTCGGATGGAAAGATGATTGCATGATCAGCGGGTAATCTACGCTGGGCTGTGCTGGTATTTTGCTGTAAAAATGATAAAATTGGAAGAAAAAAAAAGAAGAGAAATACTACGTTATAAATAACAAAACCAACCAATCACCTAGTCGTTAATTATTATTATTAATATTTATTTATTTGACTAAAAATCTTTTTGATTCGCTTTCTTTGTTTTTTCTGTACAAGTAATTTATTGAATTAGTTGCTTTAACGCTAGATGGCAGTGTGTTTTTCAGCCCTTCAACATGCTTTGGTTAATAAATTGTTTAAGGAAAAGTACAAAATTATGAAAAAAGTTAAGAGTTTGGTAGATAGATTACCTTGGCTGGTTGTAGGGTTATATTTAGAAGAGTGGGATGTTGTTCAACAACCATAAAGTCGACTTCACGTGGTGCGTATCCATCCGCGAAAGCCTGAAAATAAAAAAATGTAAGTGTAACAGTTATCAAAAAGAAATTATTTTAAGATCTAAAAAAGTGTAGCAGTTTGTTAAATTTACTACGTAGCTTCTTCAAGGGAAATTAATTAAGTCTTATATCGTAATTACGCCTTGAAGCAGAAGAAATCACTGCCAGCTCACTCAAGGATATGAAGATATAGCCCGGTTTATTAAAATTTCAGGCATCATGGATGAGCTCTAACTTGATTCTCATGCCAGATGTGTCATTGGGTCGTACTTCTTCCGAGATGACAACGGCGAGTCGGTTAAATTCGAATGAGACCATTGTCGATCCATATTAACCAATTTTGTTTGAGATAAATTGGAACTTGGAGCAAATGTATGTACTCGTATGTGGTTTAAACATGACGGTGTCACTTGCCAAACGGCGCGTGCCACATCCGACGTATTGTAGGCGAAGTTTGGTGATCGTCCTATCGCCAGAGCCTCTGATTTATGGCCACAAATAGAGAGATTTTAGACCACTATGGAGTGAATATTTGACGTAATTCAGCCATGAAAAATTTGGGTATAGCGCATCCACGCATGCAAGCGGTTCCAAGGAGGACATTTGAGCTCAGGCACAAGTCTTTTCATTTAAAAGAACAAATTTGAGCTCATATGGTATAACATAATGAAAAACCCTGTAGATCGATTTTTATTCATGTAAATGTATAACATAGTACACGCACAATCTCACCCGGATGAGTTCTCAAGATGGAGTTAACGGTGGAGTCAGAGAAAGATACGGCGATAGCCACATTTCAGCTTTTTCGACAAAGTCAGAGTATAGATCATAATAGGGTTTTTCGTAATCTAGGTTGTTGAAATATGTATTTATGGGTTGTGACGTTGGGTTATCTACCCAACTGTGTAAAACACTATATTTTGTGAAACAACAAAAAGCCTAGGATACCGACGAACTTATTTTTGACGATGTTAGCGAACGAAAAACGGAGAATAGCTTTCGGTTATGCGCGTATAATTTGTGGACCCTTAACAGTCTATATAAAGCGTACTTTACTAAGATGCTATGGAATGAAGCGGCTAAGCAGGATAAATTTTTGTATACACTGTAGTGAAGGGAAAAAGAAAATTTACTCCGCCACGAAGGAAAGGTTGATGCCAAAAGCTGCTTCTAGGAGCTCGTCGACTAGATAAATAAGCAAGCTCTAAGCGTGACATTAAAATAGTCTTTGGTGATTTTAACGCAAAGTTAGGAGTGAAAGAAGCGAGAGCATCTTTGGTGGCACAGTTGGAGAACACCACGATCCCAGATCTGAAAATGGAGTAATGTAAATAGACTTCGTGTCGGGGAAAAATTTCAATATGGCACGCACCCCTTGCGAGTGCATTGCGGTGTTTAAGAATCATTATCCACTCTTCACTAATCAATAAGCTGAAGAGCTCTGGAAAACGTGAATTGTGGCATTACCTTAACAAGAACCAAGTCTGGCCATGCTCTCAAGTTTTGGAATCGTTGTGAATAATTTTATAAAAGTGTACGTTGTGGTTTTTAAATCAATTCCCCATTTCCTTCTGAACCATGTAAATGATTGAAATGACGAAATGATAAACTATATACATACGAGTATATATATTCATATGTTTTCTCTTACCTCCAATTTGTAATAGCCCGGCATCAAAATTCTCCAAAACTCTCCATGTTTCGTTGTTTGAAATCCAACATCACGTCCCTTAATCTTCAAAGAAGCTCTCTCAATTGCTGATCCAGTTGGATCTAAAACAAAACCTTGAACGCCGCGATGTGCTTCGGCTAAGAATTTAATCAACGACTAAAAGGAATACATTTGTAAAAAAAAAAACTTTTTTCTAAATCATTTCTACTTACTAATTGATTGTCCTCCCAGTATTTTCTCAATTCGAATGCCGGTGGGAATTTACAGCATGAAATTTCAAGAGTTATCTCCATACAACCATACCAGACATAATTGTAATCCTGCATTCCGCCTGTCAAAGGATACCACGCAGCTCCATTTGTGATACCATTTTCGAAGGCAGGTGTTGCTGATTTACATGCCACTCCACGTGACATTTTCGCATGATTATTTGCATAAACTAACGACAAGTGCTTGAACACATCATCATCTGGGGTCAGAGATGGTGCTGATGAATAAGTTTGGAACACTGCACCCAGGGGACATGTTGGCAGAAAAAAAACAAAAGAAAATTGGAGAACAAATCAAAATTTTCATAAAATAAATAGAATAGAAACAGAGCAGAGATTCAGAGATTAGTAAGAAATGGAAATTTCTTTCTTGACTGACGTCACTCACTCGCACATAATGCAGACGATCGACAGATTCCTTTGAGCAGCCATATTGTTAGAAAAGGATTTGAAATTTATTTTCTCATAAATCCCAAAAGGAAGTTTAAGTTAAGAACTAAAAGACATACGGATAGAGTACACTTTTAATAGACTTACTAGAATTCGGTGTATTATCATAGGGGTAACTGGCAACCAGGGCTCCACCATGAAGACTACCACTCAACACGAACTGTATCTTTGATATCCAATCCTTGACTGCATCTGTTTCTGGTTGACCTCTCTTGTTGTTCTGTTTGAAATAGTCTGGGAAATTCCGATTCAAATCAAATCCGCGTGCATTATATCTGTAAAAACGTGTTGAAAATAAATAAAGGTCGAATTTGTACAACCAAAAAATGTACTACCTTCCTTGACCTCCATCACAGGCCCCTTCTTTGGATACAGCATACCCATCTGGATTCATTGATGGAAGAATATGTATTCGCGTATTGTCAAGAAGCCATTTAACATATTGATCTGTGCTGTAGCCCGTCACAAAGTATTGTATTAAATGCAGAAGCATCTCTCTGCCAACTGGCTCATTGCCATGTATGTTGCCCACGTACTTGACGTCTGGTTTGCCAATCATGTGCTCATAAGGCGATGACGAAACCACCATCACCCATAGATCACGACCTTGAATCGATTTGCCAATCGAATAGAGGGCAGTGAGGTTAGGATATTTAGCACTTGTTGCTCTAAAAAAAAAGTTATTCATCAACATTTTTTTAAGTATACATGCATGTATATGTCCAGAACTTACCTTAAGAATCTAGTCAGCTCATCATGATCATGGTAGACGAAATCCAGAAATTGTGCATCGGGAACATAGGCTCTTGGTTCTGGTAGGCCGTCTAACTCATTTGTACTCTGTGCCCAGCATTGGTACGCGAACAGCAGCACTAGAGCGCCGATTGTCTTTCGCAGAATCATGACAAAAGAGAGCTCTGAAAACGACATACAAAAAAAAGGAAATTGTCAGTGAAAACAATCAGAACCTGTCATGACAATTTTTTTTATATTTTATGTTGTGTTTTATATTTTTATTTGTTTAGCCTAGATAGATGCTGAGTACACCCAAAGCAACATGGATGTTCCAAACAAGTCTCCGATAAAGTCCCAAGTTGGGGTGCAACATTCTTTAAACTCACTACCTTTAACAAGGAACAATACTTTCAATTTTCACCATGAAATATCATATTGATGTGTGATATGGCACTAACCATCTGTAGACTTAAGCTCCCAGCAATACGAGTTGAGTGAGTTGAAGACGGTGAAACTCCATTAATCATGACTGCAAGTGCAGTGCACTGGTTGCGTTGCTAATAGGACGTGAGATTTCACTAGCTCATGGGAATGAGAGTAACGACCACGTTCCGTCGTTTGATGCATTATTCGTACACACATCATTGTCTGTATTTGACTGGATGGCTTTTAGTTTTCTTGTATCTTTTATAGTTTTTTCTCCTTTTTTTTCTGTACTGGTATTTGAGCAACCAATGTTGGGCAAATATTGTATTAGCAATTTATGAAAATGATTGGAAAATATGCAAACCTTCTGACGCTTTCTTATATAACCAGATTGAAGGAAATACTCGTATCTTGAACCAATAGAGAGCTCTATCCAAAGGAAGAAGTGGAAACGTGCTCCTATTTGATCTCTTCAAGTTGCAGTGAATGATCGAAAAATTAGAGACAACTATGCCTTGATTGGTAAATTATATTTTTGAATTAATATCACCCCTGACGATTGGTAGTTAAGATAAAAGAATGCAGGTGATAGAGAAATGATAAACGTCGTTGCTCCCAGTTTGACTGGATCGAGCATTGGCTGCTTTTTGGTGCAAATATCATTATTGGTAATGAGACACTTTCATCGATTTGTAGAGTCAGTGACATTTAATAGGCACTATGATTGGTTATGAAAGTTGTCGTTTAGGAATGCGGCTTTCCGGTTATTTTTTTTATTAATTTCCTGATAGGGAAGCTCTTGCATTAACCTCGAAAATCGAAAATGGAAATTTTGTGATATCTTTACGTTTTAAGGTGTTTGTAGCTTTTTTAGACAGTATTTAATAAAATGGCTGTATGTATGTATACGTGTGTGTATATATATCCGTATGTGCTCTTTTTTTTGCCCCACGATAACTCGCGAACGAATAGTGCTATCGATTTCAATTGTTGTCAGATGATGCGTTTTCATACCGAATTGCGGCTATACATACCTACACAAAATACCATTAATTTTTTCTTGAAAATAGAGGTTGCAGTACTAGTTGCAACCTATTAATATAGCACACATTTGAAGAAAATTAAAAAAAGAAAGTGGCGCCATAATTATCTGAGTTATTCAACTTTAGAACCGTCAATGCAGTACCTAACTACGATTTGGTAAATACAGGGGTCCTACATCTGACCGCTCGAACTTTTATAGGTAATAGGTTTCCTAAATTCTAGTAGGATACGAAATATCAAAAACCGTCGGAGAATACTACAAGTTGTCATCGGTACATATGTACATGTATTCCCCGCAAGGTCTGAAGCCATCGTAAGATCCTTATTCTATTAATCGAGAAATAAGAGTCCAAATTTTAACGTATTTGGTGCTTTTCAGCCGGTTGTAGGCATCAGCTATAAATACGTGATTCCGCCAAAAATGGACCAAAAGGAAGGTAAAAGTAAAATTGGTGGTATTGAAGCTGCTAAAATAAACTAAAGAGACCAAACTGAGCATAGTTCTCCAGATGGCCACATCAGCGATCTGGGTGGCATACCTCACTTAACTGCTTCGAAGTATTTTGAGATCAGGTCATTTCAGAAGGCTTTGTCATCTAGTCAACATATTAAAATAGGGAGACGGAGATCTGGTCCTCCAACATGAGAGTTGTGCCGTCAAGTTACTCGTATTTTCCAATTACGCGAAATAACCACGATTTATGAAGTGACGAATACACTCGGATATGGATGATTTTTTTGTTGATGATGACGGGTGCACCTGGTAAATTCTTGACATGTAGCCAGCCGAGTAATATGATGCTTGCGAGAAATAAATTACGTATAGAAAGCAAAAACCGTATTACGAGGATGTAAAGAGATCCGTTCAAAAAACTAGAAAATGCAGAAGAGGACCCGTTATTTGGAAATATTTTGGAGGAAATGTTTATAGAACGCGAAGCTCAGCCTACGAGATATTTTATTTATGAATCTTATGGTAACTTATTGTACACTGCAGCGGTGGATAACAAATTCAAATAAATTACCAACTTCCTTGGAAGTTGGCTAATAAAAGATGCGAAAGTGATCTCAACACAGACTTTTGCTGACAGAATTGCTTCTGAAAAAACAAATTAGGAACCAACAAAAACCGATTGAGAAAACAAACTGACAAAACCAAAACAAAATGCCATAAGCCAAGAGAAAGAATTTTGCCTGGAAGGTATGTGGAATATATTTGAAGAAATATATATAAGTGGTGGAAAAACTCTGGTCGGTGTTTCAAAAGGCCGGCTCTATGTAAATACGAATAAAGGCACTTAGTGGTAGAACGATGAGATGAAAATGCAATGTCGGTGCCGCAAAATAAAAGCACAGCCTTACACGATGTCATTTGAGCTTGTGTTAGAATGTTCTTAGGTTCTATCGTACAAATAGAAACTTTAAGCCATACGGATGGAAGAGTAGCAGTCGTAATTGCTGCTGAAAATCTCGAAAGATAATCTCTGATGGTAAAATAGGGATACATATCCTCCACTGACGGTTAGGGAAGTACACCTCAACTGAATGTGGCAAAACACCTTGTTTACCAGTGCTCTATGGTTATCTTCAATAATGATATCACAATACAAATCAAGCGAAGGATCCACTTCTTTGGAAGTGGACTGCGCTGTCAACTCTGCAGGTAGGCGACTCACTTGGGGAGTTGATCAGTCTTCTGCTAAAAAGCAGGATAATCAACTCCAAACTGAGTGAGACTTCTGCTAAAAGATGTGCCAGCAGAGGTATATTGGTGTACTCTCTCCCCTACTCTGGAACTTAGTAGTTAATGAACTACTGCTATACCTGGAAGCGGGGGTAGCAGGGTGATTGCTTATACGGATGACGTTGCTATAGCCGTCTCAGGTAAGCATCTCAATACCATTAAAGAACTCCTTCAAGTAAATCTCAATAGATTAACCCGCTGGGCAGATCGCTATTGATTGGGAATAAACCCCCATAAAACTGATCTTGTCCTCTTCTCCAGGAAATACAAAATTCTAATTATAGACCCTCCTTCAATAAACGGTACCAGTTTATTATTTTCCGATACAGCAAAATATCTGGGTCTCATTTTTGACAGGAAACTAAACTGGAAACCCAACATCCAAGAAAAAGTCAATAAAGCTACAATAGTTTTATTCTCTTGCAAAAAAAGCCATTGGGAATAAATGGGGCCTTCAACCTCGCATAACCCACTGGCTATACATTTCGGTCATAAGACCGATACTTACTTACGTGGTGGTCTGGTGGACGGTCTTAGAAAATGCAGTCCAAAAACCCCCTCTGCGGTATTAGACATTCTGTTTCATTTGACACCCACGATATCTTCAGTAGGAAGTCGCAGCTATTCGCCTTAAGACGATTAAACATCTCGGTCATAAGACCGATACTTATTTACAATATCTAGATAGGCTAAATCTAAGCCTCTCTTTCCGTCTTCCAAACCACAGTAGCATTTTCCGGGCGGAAATTTAGACGATTAAAGAAGATAAAAGAAGCTGAAGAAAAACGTGATATTTGCAAAGGATGTTCGCATCTTTTCGGATAGTCAGGCCGCCATCAATCCCTGGACTCGGTCTCATTATATTCTAAAATCGCCCTTGAATGCCGATCATCTCTCATGGAGATGGCAGAGCAGTTCAACATTCACCTTTGTTGGGCGCCGGGCCACAGAGACATGCCAGGGAACTACAGAGCCGATGAACTCGCCAAAATTGGAATCACTCTACCTATTCTACCGGAAAAGGGTAGTATAGGTATACCAATCGCTACCTGCAAACTAACATTAAAGCTGGATGCCAATAAAAGAACAGACATTAGGTGGACTGTTGGGCAAACATGTCTAGCGACCAAACAGATCTGACCAAAGCTGGATCTGGATCTTTTAAATAGGAAACATCTCAGCCCCATAATAGGTGTCATCACTGGATATTGCCTTATAGGCCAGCACGCAAGAAAGCTTAGCGCTTTTACAAATGATTTTTGTAGAAGCTGCAAAGACGAGGAAGAAGAGGAGACAATCCTCCGCCTTCTCCGTACATGTCCAGCCAACCATTGCCTGCCGAAAGACTGTGATATTAGAAATTAGTTAGTCTGTTTCTTAGAGTTTGGGTTGTGAATAGAACCAAGACTTTCTGACCTCGTAGCCGACCATCTGAAACGAATAATTATACCACCACGGTAATAGATCTGCTGAAAGAAGTTGGAAAGGAACCTGCTGACGTCAAACAGAAACCAGGCGAAGAGTTCAAACGATACGTTGATAATTCTAAGATTCAAAGAAATTTTCAAGAAAACCCAGGCAGTATGTATGGTGAAAACTCACTGTCAAAAACGATGATTCCTACGATCGGCATTTTGATAAGAAAGTTAGCCTCTTTGTTTTGGATGTTTGAAAAACTGAGGCAAAAAGTACTGCAGTCAGTTCAGTTTGTATGCATTTTTATTATGTTTAATTAATTAACACTTACAGGCTATACAGAAAAACGCTTAAAAATTAGCTTAATTAACTTAAAATTATCTTATTCTAACTTACTGGCCCCCTGCTGACACTCTAAGTTAAGCCTAACACTTAAACTATGTCTTTCGACGTTTTGCCATATATATATAATATATAAATACATGTATATATATATTTTTTTTCATTTTTTTATTTTTTTTTTGTTTTTATATATTTTTTTTTCTTAAAATTAACTTAATCCTACCTAAAACTATGTAAGCCGGCCAAGGTTAATGAAACAGTCAGACGACCGACTTTGCTTCCTATGTAAGTACCTAGTACTAGAGGGATTGGACGACGAAACTTCCCCTCCTTCAACTAGTCACCAAAATTGTTGGTGCTGCCGAGCAACATCCTTCATGTTGCGACTCCCTACCACCCTACTGAACCGGTCGTAGTTGAGTCGCCTGTCCGCAGCTGTTCGAGCGACGTGGAAGATTAGCGGCACCACCAATCTGTCCTGGATTAGACTTTTACTATCTAGATAGAGGAACGCTTCTGGAGGAATAAAGCCGTCAAAGCGAACTCTCTCATTGCTCATTGCTCTTGCAATGTGCCTTCGAGTCAACTTAATGACGAAATTGTCCACTCTTATTAGATTCGCCCTATTGTACAAGACCTCATTGGTGTAGAATTTTATGTACTGAGACTCTGGTGTTCTGTATAAGCGAAGACAAGTCCTAAGACAAGCCCTCTCAAACACCCGAATCTTTTCCAATAAACTTGCTCTCACGTTGAACCACACGGGATATCCAAATACAAGCATGGGCTTGATAAGGGCCATGTAGCAGATTACCTTCACCCTCGCATCGAGTTGACTATTATAGAACAGTCTCTTTGTAAGGGCAAAAGCACCTTTGGCTCTGGCCAGAGCAACATCTATATGTTTGTTAAAATACAGATATTGATCTAGCCAGATCCCAAGGTATCTGTCTACATTTCGACAAACAAGTGGCTGTCTGTGTTGCCCGACGATAAAAAACTTTCGTCAATTTTTTCTGGTATCCCTAGAGGCCGCAGACAAAGGCGTCCTAAACAGAATGGTTTCCGACTTCTGAAAGTTGATTTTCAACTTCCAACCTATCAGATCACTTGTGTAAATGTTGAATAGGATCGGCGAATTTACCGCACCTTGTTGCAGACCGTTTTTAATGTTAAATGTACCAGCAGAAGTCACATCGCCATTCTTCACCTCTCCCATAGAGTCAATCAGGCAGTCAATCCGAGTCATTCAGGCAGGCACCAGTGCATTGTTTCTTGCCTTTGTTCCATTGGATATCAGAAACCAGTTCAGACGCGGCATGAATGATATCATGTCCCGCCTTGAAACCGAATTGATTATCCGGAACTATATGTTTGTCCTCAACCCACTTCGTCAGGATTCTATTGATCACCTTCTCGAAAATCTTACTGATGTTTGGAAGAAGACTAATCGAGCGGAGATTCGCCGGATTGAAAGTATCTTTTTTTTTTGCGGGATGGGTAAAAAGTACTGCAGTGTTCCCAAGGTGGTTCGTCGTTCGTAAAAAACTTAAGAATACTGCCTTATTCTCCATCTTAATGCTCATTTATAATATCTTTCCAGGTGCCAACTCTTTAGATTGTGTAATGTTTCCGCTTACACTTGAGCTAGTCGAATTTTCAATGGGATCAATCTACTTTCACATGCATGTTTTAGAAAATGTGTTTAAGGATGTGCACAAGATTTTCATCTCACTCTTTACAACCCGCTCTTTCTAAGAGAAACAGATTTACTCATAATTTGATGGCATGTCTCATAGAAAAGTGGAATGAAAGCCTTTAAAAGTCTGGCGGAAGCAATATAGCTGAACTAGATATTTTCAAAACATTTGCTAGTTTGGAAATTATTAGAAAGTTTTGGTAGATTTCGGGCGTGGGCACTGCCACTTAAATGCAAGTGAACCTCATAACTCCGTTCTGTTCTCCGACGCTAATTTTAATTTTTATAAATGGTCTCTTGTCTGCTACTTCTTATCATATTTGTGTCCGCGCTCACGTCTCTGCTCTTCTTTCTATAATGGGAACCATTAACTGAGTCGAATTTCATATTTCACGCTTCTGAAATAGAATACGGTCTTCTGAGAGTAAAGCAAAATTTAAACACCGATCCATTCACAGGTTGGAATAGCCAGATATTCGAGTCACAAAATTGCTGCGAAACACTTAGGATTCCTCCAGTGGAATCATCATACCGTCTGATTTGGCCTAAAAGATATTTATCTGGCAATACGCTTCTAACACTTATCTGCTGCTACTAGACAGTCGGATAAAATATATATATGATACTAATATTGTGCTGTCTAGTGACACACTATACCACTGACGTAATGTCTTCATCCTTACCTTGTTCTATCTATGGAAGTTTACAGTAGCATTCCGTCCTTCCAAACTGGTTACATTACACCCATCTCGCTATAAATACTCATCAGTATACTCTTAAGAATGTTCGCTGACATACTCTGACTCACTTAAGGAATCACGTAGTGAGCTCTTAATTTCCTTATCGTTACAATCAACAGACATTTAAAACCAGCGAAAATTTATAGGCTCGTTCTTTTATGTTTAATTTTCTTTCCGCCCGCGTAGTGTGCAAACATTGGGCTTATCAAGCACAATTTTCGGATGGTTGTTGCTATACGGCAATACTCTATTTCGTAGAGAAAATAACTAGTCCAAATCCGCAACACATGCTTCAAAAAGAATTTCACGATAAGATCTTAGAGACTGAGCTTTGAGGATCTGTTTGCAATTACAAGCTGCCACAGGAGGATATTTCATGGTGAAAATTTTCATAACTTGAGCTTATATTAAATATTCCGAGATATCGCTTAGGAACAAACATTTCTTAAAAGCATTTTTACTCAACTTGTAATAATTTATTTACAAGTGAGCTACTCATTTAATCTAAAAGTAATTTGGCGTAAATAAGAAAAAAAACCAAAACACTGCATAGTGTGATTTATGATGCGTGATGAAAACGAATCTTCCAATAAAATCAAGAGAAACAGCACGAACTCTGTTCAATAATTTTAAGATTTTGTTCCTTCCAGAATAATCAGTTAACACAACGTCACTCAATTAAACTTGACAAACCATAAGAACATAAGAACAATGCCTGTTAAGTCGCCTATAGCAGACACATATAGTAAACCGAAAATAGTGGCCTATTGACTATTGATCAGGATCATTCATAAAGTAATACGCTTTTAATTTAATTGAAAAACCTGGTGACGTGTTATAAAGCAATCTCGGCGATCTGTTGCTGTTGTTGTTGCTCTTTTGAAATTACCCCCTAACTGAAAATAATTCCTAAGAATTTATCTCTCATCTTCTAGATAAAATATAAGCCTTGTGCGAGTACCGCTTTTGAAGACAATCGTCAAATAAGTTTGATAAGATAGTGTCTTTTGTCTTCAGGTATCAGCCCATAAAACCTTTTGATTTTTGTATGAGTGGTCAGTCGAATTTTAACTCTAGCAAGACTAATAATGTCTCTTAAATTGTCTCTACTTTTTATTGCTTTAATTGCCGTCGTTAATGCGGCTCCTCAGACAAGGATTGTGAATGGGGACGATGCAGTAGAAGGTCAATTTCCCTATCAAGCACAGCTGTTCATCGCTGGCACACCGACTTGTGGAGCAACAATTTTAAACCAGCACTATGTTCTGACACTTTTAAATTGTGTTTGCTCCTATAACAGCCATAACCCGTAGGTTACTTTTTTAAAAACGTTCTCACATTTCAGGAAAATTTCGAAAAATGAATCTTTCTCTTTGTTTGCCAGATGGCCACCACAAGTCTTCACCATCCGCGCTGGAAGCACCGATCTCTACACAGGTGGAGTTAGTATTCGTGTAGCAGAAATTTTGGTAAATACCGATTATAGTGAACTTAGGACCGGACTTGCTGTTCTACGACTTGAAGATCCCCTTGTTTTCAGTGCCAAGATCCAACCAATTTCTCTAGCTGCTGAGAATCCTCCAGTTGGTGCTACAGTTGATATTACAGGCTTTGGACGTTTTAAGGCTTCCGATGAATACTTACACCGTACACTGCAGTACTATGACGATGTAATGTTGTCTGATGAAGTTTGCATCCAGAAAATTGGAAAGGAAGATCCAACAGTGATGTGCTTAGGTCATCCAAGGAAATTCGGAATCTGCACTGGAGATTTCGGTAGCCCTGCTGTTTATAATGGTGAATTAGTTGGAGCTGCTTCTTATATTCTTTCGGAAGAATGTGGCACAGCTGATCCAGATGTCTATATCAGTATTGCTCACTTCCGTTTATGGATTTTGAGAACTATTGCTCAGTAAAAAGAATCGAAAATGTATGGACATTGTGAATAAGTAATAAATTATTGGTACGAGTAGGAAGTTTCTTGCCATATGTTAGTTTGTGGACTGGTTTTTGATTGCAATCTTCGAAGATTTAGTAATAAAATTGAATCGACATAGGTTTGTATCCAGTCAGTATGTTGATACTTGCGATCATCTGGGTTGAAAATATATTTTAACATATTTTCTCATAGCAATAAATAAATAAAAATTGCAAGGTCTTGTGCTTACTTATCTGGAAATCTTTTGAAACTTTATATATATATTTTTGTACATAGATGAGTTGTCGTATTGATTTTATTACAGTTAAATTTATTTTTATACGACAAAATTGTATATATGATGTGCTATTGTATAATGGAACCCGTTCTGACTACTTAAAAAATTAAAACTGTAATAAATCTATTACAATTCTCGGATTAAAGCGCATGAGCTGTTTTCTATCAACGGCTGGGCACTTCGGTCGAATTTAGAATATTACATCGGTTATTCAGACCTAGGACTGCATAATCAAGTTGATGGAACATGTATTCGCCTGATTAAGATATATACGAGTAGTATATAGTCATTCCCTAATGATTACATCAGTTGGGCGCAATGCATAGGTTGATGAAATGATATCAAGAGATCATATTTCACTTTCAGTATGTGCTTATCGAGGAATACGTATTCCTTGCAATCCTTCGGTGTTGTTGAATCTAATTGGATATCCCCATTCGTATCGCGCCTATAACAAGGTGATGGCCCCAGTCGACCTTGGCTCAATGGAACTTTTCGAATAGAAATAGATTTAAGTCGGTATAAGACTTGCAGTGGTAATTTCGAATAGAAGTAGATTTAAGTCTGTATAAGACTTGCAATGGTGGTTGATGTACACAATACAATAAAAACATGTGTGAGGATCTATAAGTTACCAGATAGTAGAGGCTCTTATTGAGTTATACATATGGAATTTGTTACATTGTATAAATTTGAATTCATATACTATGAGTTGGAGTTAGGTCTTGGAGAGATTTTCAAAATCTCAAATACAATTTAAGCCATTACTTACTCTAAAATAAGGCTACAGAACAGAAAGCACCCCGAAAGAACCGTCCCATAAAATCCGTTGCATACCTACGTTGACAGAAAATAGCCGATGACATTTTGTTATTGCTGAGAGCGTTGTATCTTCAAGCGATGACAACTTCCTTACTCCTGAATGCTTCCATCAACGGATTTGCTTACTTTTAATTTGCGTGACCTTCAATATGTGGATTTGTAAACTTCAATGCGTGATCAAAACGTATCAACAGACTGAAAAAGTAGAAAGTAAACCTATAATACTTTATCCGTCGAAGTTCATATCTGCACATCCGTTATGGGCCACCTACCATAAGAACGCGTGTATTCTACCTAGCCGTGTATTCTACCTAGCCACGACGGAGTAACATACGAGTATCAACGGATTCTGTGGGTCAGGGCTTTGAGAATCGCAATTTTAAAAGCAACTAACTGACTGTCTGTTGCACCAAGGACAAATATCATACTTGGCTACTTTCATATAAATTTTACACTCCACATAAGGAGTTTCTTGCTCGCTTTAAGCTGGTAGAACATTAATTACTCCGACTCGACTTATAAGTGGAGATTCAATCATATGTTCATGTATTTTATGCCGCTAATGACTAGTATTGCAACTTATTAATTAACGCAATAAATTAAAAGAAGGAACTAGTCCAATTTCGAAGTATGTATCTGTTTATGTTTTTACACCTTTAAAAAGTGAAAGTGCAAGTTTCATATGGCGAGTCTTTCATGATTTTTATTTTTCACTAAATTTCAAAAGGTATACAATGGCAGCAAAGTACATATCTATATTATAGTACATTGTACCGATTAATAGGGTTGATATAGTTGGGTGACATTTTTTGTCACGCAACAAGTTTGACAATCTCGTGGTTAAAAACTGTCACTACAAAAGCGGCAAGTTCAAAACAAATGACATTTGATGCGCGTATAGCGGAGCGTATAAGAAATCGATATTGGTAAAAGTGAATGTCGTTTGACAGATAATGTTGCATTCGTTGTGACACTCTCACAGATAATGCGTTCTTTGTATAGAGACAGTTTAACAATCTTATGCTTGCTTAGCAGAACAAGTAGAAAAGAAAAACCGAGGACTGGCATTTTGGCATTTTGGATTATGAAACCAAAGAATACGTTATTCAAGCTTGCTTGCAACCCGGATGTAAACTAAACAACAGTAGGTCTTTTCTGGGAGTGCAAATTTGTACAAAACCCTGTAGTCGCGAGAAAAAATTTGTAAAAGAGAACGCATTTGAGAGAGTAATTAATTTCTCCACCATGCCAATTCTTAGAAATTTCTAAATGAGATTTTTCTTTGGCCAGGAATTGTAAAAACGTCAAATCAACTAAATTTTAAAAGAACTGACAAATTCGTAAATTTGTGTAAATTGCGACAATTTTATGCAATTAATTCAAAAGATAATTTGGATATGGACAAAGAGGAGAAAAAAGAGCCTAATTCAATAGAACTCATTAAACGCATATTACATAAATAAAATACTAGTAATAACTAATCTAAAAATCTTCCTCCTGTTGTACAATTTCTTTTTTGTTTTGTTTTTACTTGTTACTTTTGACGCTTCAAACACGCTTTACAAAAATGTGTTCCCGCGAGATTTTGGTTTTAAGAGAGAATGATAATCATTAAGGCGTTTAATACAGGAAAGAGACAGACAGAAAGTAATTTAACTAAACTTTATATCTAACATGGAGATTAGGATTTGAAACTAGTTGATGAAACGTCCCTTTAAGCTCATGGATGGATTCTATTCAAATCAAAAATAGGCCTCATAATCTATTACGGAATCCAAAAAAGCAATATATGCACATGCAGCAAATTTGCATCTGCACACTCAGCCAACTGTTAATTGAACAACTATACAAGGTAGTGGGATACTTAATAAAAATTAATGGCTCTTGCGAAAGCGTGCACGAATAAAAAAAAAATATCCAAAAGGTGTTAACCTAAATTCTGAAGTAGGGGAATTGTTTTAAATGACGCCCCAGACTGTATAAAATAATTCTGAAACGGCATTGCTAAAAATGAATGACAGAACTTAGGCCGAAAGTGGTCAAGTAGTTCTAGAAAATCTGGTGGAAGCCCCACTTTCCCTACTCTACAATCAGAAGGAGATATATGGTATCTAATTGAAGAAACTAAATTGCGTTTTAAGTCCAATACATTTTCAGATATATATACATACATATAAGCCAAAAAGAGAATGACAACTATGATATTTGCTAGCAATCACAGCGTTTATTCAGATGCGGGTTCACCGTCAGAGGAACAGAGGACTTAGAAAACAAGCCTTGGGCTTCAGGTATATAAGCGAATGCCTAACAACGATTCGCATAAAAGTTAAATTCGCCAAAATGCGCCTCATAAACGCCCACAACCCGACAGAGAGGAAGGATGACCTTACCAAAGAATGTGTCTGCGAGCTCCTTGACAAAGCCTACAAGGAATGCCGTAAATACGACGTGAAAACCGTTCTTGTCGATTTTAATGACAAGTTAGGGAATAAGTGCATACTTGGTAATATAATGGAGAAACACGCTATCACCTTCGGAAACGGACATAGGCTCGTTGATTTTGCGTAGAACATAATATAACTATAGCTATCACATTGCAATCTACGAAAGGCACTTTTCTAGTGTTTTGGATGTCCGAACGTTCCGAGAAGATATTTTGGATAAAATGGGCAGCAATAGAGCAATAGCCAAGGGCTTAAACAAGTAAACAAGGCCAATAAACAAAGGCAAGGGAATGACAAGATGACCAGAAGAATCCATCCAAAGGTTATTGACATGCTGCTCTTTATCATTTATTTATTACTAAACCTTCCTAAAACGGACTTAATAGTAGCTTGCTTGCCGAATATATAATTAACAGCAAATAGTAGATTTAAGGTAGCGAAATAAAAAATCGCGACATTTCAATGTATTATGAGTATTCATAGCAAGACGGCTGTTACGGTTAAAAGTTTGAAGAGGCGGAATGCTACTGGCAATTTCAATGGTGAAAATAGCGATATAGGAAGGTGAGACAGGAGACATTTCTTCAGTGTTCCAATTGTCAGCTTGTCAAATGACTGGGTGATATTAGCATCACTTAAGAGTCTTATCGCATGATTTTGAATCGTATCTAGCAGGTTCAGAGAAGTTTTAGGAGCACCCGACAGGTTATGGGCATTGTACTCCAATTTTGGGCAGATGCCCTTTATATTGAGGTCAGATCAGAGGGGGAAAAGTATGAGGAAATCTAGACATTTCGCAGTATTTTTGACGACTTTGGTCAGTCCAACGTAGGTTGTCATTGACACACATACCGAGAATGGAAAGTTTTTCGGTTTCAACGATGCAAGTGCCATTCATAGATAATGGTTGGGTATTTAAATTTCGCTGAGACAAAATCTGGAAGTATTGAGCTGGCCGAAAAGTATACAGTAAGCAGTTTGGCCTTGTCTGAGCTGACAGCTGGAATGTCCTTGTAGATGAGTGTTGGGATGGGGGAAGAGGCAGAATTTTTTATGTTTTTGACGAACGACCATAAGTTTTTACTACATTTGGGACATGGTAATATTTTTTGCCGCAGTTTTTGCTCATATTGGAATTTCGCACGCTTAAGGAAGACGTTGTAGCCATTCCTGACTCGTTTGAACTTTTTTCAGTATTCCTCTATTGGGTTGGTCTTGAAGGACCGAAAAAACATTTCTCTAACCTTGAGAGCCTCTTTACATTTAGAGTCGTACCATGCCTTTTCTCTTGGTCTGATACTATTAATCCGATCTCATTCCAAAAGGATTAGTGTCTGTGATCATATCAGCTAGGGCATCCACAACAATGTCGAGAAAAACAAAAATTCTTAAAGAAGCTGTTAAGTCCAATCCAATTGGCATTCTCGTATTGCCATACGGTTCTTTTAGGAATCTTTTCTCCAACTGTGTGATCGGTATACGGTATACAATCGTCCGACAAGTCTAGAGAGGAGAGCACATGAACAGTGTACTTATCAGGGTGAGAAGTTAAAAAAAGTCCAAAATTTTGGCGGTATGACTATCAACGTCTGGTATTCACGTGGGCTCAGTTACAAGCTGGGCCAAGTTGTTTTACGCAGCGAAGATCTCAACACACCGTCCTTCGGATGTTGTCTGTGCAGAATGTCGAAGCCACTCAGAATTGTGTATATTAAAACCGCAAGTACTCGTAATAACAATTTCAGTATGAGGATACAGGGATACGTTCATATTGCGAGCGTAATCACTATAGCTCCACCAAAAATCGGTAAGAATTTTTGCTTCGAAGCAACCAAAGTCATTTTGTCTCTCTAGATAAAGTTCCTTCCTTATCTTATACCGTGCATTCTTAATTGTACGCAGGGATACTAAATTTTGACTTGGATCTATATAGGGTGGTCCGGTATATTTTGATATTCATTGGTTCATGTTATAAAAAAAATCATGTGGGAGGGGAAGTCTATCTTCAACACCATCCGTATAGTTACAGGATGTTTAAAAAAGATCCTTCAGAGAAGTAGGTACCAACAATTATTTAGTTATAACTTCTAGTGTAAATCTAGAGAAACCAAGCTGGGCTCGTTTGATAGCCAATTGATTGCATATTTAAATGAATGACAATTCATATTTAAACACTATTACCATATTGCTCATAAAACACAAATTTTTTTAATTTTTTTTAATCAATTTTTGGGAAAATAACATTTATCTAGGAAAAGCGTGCTCATATTTTTTTTTTCCTTTTTTATTATTTTGGTGCGCCATAATTTTATCTACAAATTCACCATATAAAGTTTGTGGGGCTTAATGGGCTGATTCTTTTACACTTTGAGAATCACACAAGCGACATTCACTGGGCATAGGATTTCCTTCGTTTGGCCATAGGTTACAGATGAGTTAATGTATGCTCCTTACTGCTTACAACCCCAGCCGCTTTATATAATTCTGCAGTTAAGTTCGTATGCTCCTGCAGTCTTATTAGTCTTTGGTTTAGACATCTGTATCCGGACCTGTTCTTGGTCTTATGGACGAAGTTGTTTTCGATCATCATTCAAGTTGAATGATTAATTCCTCTTCGCTGTTAGGATGTTGGCATAAGTATTCCTTTCAAATTTGCAGTATCGACTGTGACTCTACTATTTCGTTCCCATCTTTA
This sequence comes from Volucella bombylans, assembly GCA_949129095.1. Lineage (NCBI taxonomy): Eukaryota > Metazoa > Arthropoda > Insecta > Diptera > Syrphidae > Volucella > Volucella bombylans. The sequence continues at coordinate 159,632,615 of OX422143.1, forward strand.
CCTTTGCATGATTCTATTCGGAATTTGTTTCACTGGTAAATTCATTTCACTTTTTGTAGAGCCTCCGAATATTATTTCTGCAGAAGTACCTTTCCATAGCACTTCTGAGATTTTTTATTTTTATTTTTAAGAAGCCTTCATGTCTCATTTCCTCATAGAGTTCATGAGTTGCTGTCATTCCGCATGCCTCTTGTTTACGATTGCCGATACTCTTTGTTAAACTAGGAGTTTCGTTGTGGTGGTCAAGCGAAACATTAGAAGCGGGCGTCTCTAGTGGGCTGCTGACAATGTCGCCACTGTTCTTCTGCACCTAATTCTGGCGGCATAGGACTTCTCGTGTGCGTAAAAGAAATTTGGAGAAATAAATGAACAACGAAATGTAACAGCGACATTGAGCTGGTAAGAAGGCTAAAATACTTTGGCTCAGATGGTTAGTACATCTTGAGTGAATAAATGCTACCGTCCAAGGCCGATATTTGTTCGCATTTGTTGCAAGAGGACGGCGCAGTTTTCTAACTTAGGTACAACGCGATACTTCTAAAAAATTAGGCACAGTCAGGAAGCATCGGTTGTGCTATCTACTTTCTCTCAGACAAATTACAAGGATCTACGAGGGGCGTTCAACATATTCTCGGTATCGGGGTGAAGCTGTGGTTGTATATATAAAGTGACTTATTTATCAAGTAATACTATTATTTTAGTGCATTCATGAAAGATTTCATATAAATGTGATTATTAATTCGCGTTTTATCTCTAGTTAAACAGAATCATAATGGCAACTGAGACGATGATGGTGAAAATTGAGCATCGCGCTGTAATTAAATTTCTTACTAAGCAAGGAAAAAGTCAAAAAACTATTCATGAAGAGATGGTGGCTGTTTACCAGGGTTCCGCACCTTCATTATCAACTGTGCAAAAGTGGTCAAGTGAGTTCAAGAGAGGCAGAGAGAGCATTGAAGACGACCCCCGCTCCGGCGCCCCGGCTACTGCTTGTACGGGAGAAAGCATCAAAGAAGTCGAAAAACTTGTTCTTGAGGATGCCCGAATAAAGGTGAAAATGATGGCAGAGATCACCAAGCTTTCAATTGGTACCATTCACACCATTCTTCATGACCATCTTAACCTTTCAAAGGTCAGTGCAAGGTGGGTGCCACGAATGCTCACAGCGCCTCAGAAAAAAGTGAGAATCGCATGCTGTAGAGAGCTTTTGGAGATGTGTAGTGAGAACGCGGACGGTGTTGTGGATCGAATTGTTACTGGGGATGCAACATGGGTCCACCACTATGACCCTGAAAGCAAAGAAGAGTCCATGCAGTGGCATAAAAAAGGAACAGACCCCCCGAAGAAATTCAAAGTCACTCCGTCTGCCGGGAAGCTCATGGCCACAGTTTTTTGGGACTCAAAGGGAATCTTGCTCATTGAGTACAAAAAAAAGGTGAAACCATCAACGCCACATCCTACGCTTCCACTTTGCATAATTTGCGGGAGGAAATTAAAAAGAAAAGACGGGGTAAACTCGCAGCGGGTGTGTTGCTTCTTCATGACAACGCCCCTGTTCACACGGCGCGAGTTTTCAAGGCTGCTGCGCGAGATTGTGCTTTCGAAGAAATCCAACACCCACCCTATAGTCCAGACCTTGCCCCTAGTGATTATTTCCTGTTTCCGGATTTGAAAAAATGTCTTCGTGGAAAAAGATTTTCGGATGATGAAGAACTCAAGTCGGCAATAAATGGGTATTTTGCAGAGAAAGAGGAAATTTATTTTTTTGAGGGTTTAAAAAAGCTTATCTCAAGATGTAACAAATGCATTGATGTTAGGGGAGATTATATTGAAAAATAAAAACAATTTAAATTGAATTCGCATTTTCCTTCATATCGATACCGAGAATATATTGAACGCCCCTCGTACGTTGAGGATTCGTGGCCTATTTTCTGCAATGCAATGTGACATGAACACTTAGACTCGGGTATTATATATCGGGTATCAAAAAGAGAAGGGCTCTATCATTTTTACTATTATGAAAATAAGACAAAGATCAGCCCAGATTTAAGTCGAACTTAGACTTCGAATTAGAAAAAGTATATTGAAGGAAAAATAAGGCATAGGGTATGATTATTTACATTTGATACCCAGCCAGAATTTCCATCTTTTTTTTACGTAATTGTTTTAAAGACAATAAGATAAAAACCCCCTAAATATGTACCTCGCTGCAAACTATTTCTAAGATTAACAAAACCGAAGCTTAATTGTATTTAGATAAAATATACCAGTACAAAGCTTTCAGACTACTATTAACTTTGAAAGTGGATAAATTAAAGTATGTATTTGTCATCGTCACTTGTCTTCAAGTGCATCAGCGGAATATTGTTTTTCCAGATTTTCTAATCTTTTTCTGTATTAAAGTACCATCGAATCTCAACAGTAACACATTTATCTCGCAGTCGTAAAAAATCCATCCACATTTTTAAACTTGCCATTTCTTTCCTCATACATATGAGTATGTACATGTGTATATCTTAAATCATAAATTATAAAATGGAGTCAGAATTCCTTAGATAACTCTATAGAATTTGATAATTTTAATTTGCCGATAAGGTTAATTGGAACTTTATTAGCTTAATCATTTGAAATTTTATTTAAGGTCTTTCGTTTAGGATCGGAAGATTACTTTCACGATGGCGACTTCGAGCTCACTAGTTATCATAGCCTTAGGTCTCCTATTTGTGGTGGTTTCGGTACACTCCATGCCTAGAGTAGTTGGTGGTGAAGATGCAAAAATTGGACAATTTCCTTATCAAGTATCACTATTCAAAGATAATTCTTTTACTTGTGGTGGATCCATCATTGCTACGAACTACGTTTTGACTGCAGCCCATTGTGTTGTGGTTGGAAATGGCATCGAAACGTAAGTTTATTCAAAATCAAATTATTTTAGAAAGTTACTTTTTCATATTAATTTTTTTTATTGCTTATACCGTATAGTTTACCAGCAAGATACTTCACAGTACGTGTAGGTAGTGTGCAGCGAATAGCTGGTGGAAGACTGGTTACGGCTAAGAATATCATTGTTCGTGAGAGTTATGGAAACTTCCTTGATGATGTCGCCCTTTTGGAACTGGAAGAACATTTAGTATTCTCAGATCTTATTCAGAAAATCGATTTGTACGATAGGGAAGTACCGCCGGGAGAGAATGTGATAGTGTCGGGCTGGGGAAGATTGACCCATGGAGGAGTGATACCACATCGTCTTCAATTTAACACTTTGATTGCAATTGATGGGGATACATGTGATGACATTATTGGATGGGGTAATGAACAAATCATTTGCTTGGCTCATGATAAGGATAATGGAGTGTGCAATGGAGATTCTGGAGGACCGGCTACTTATAATGGGAAGTTAGTTGGTGTAGCTGGATTTGTGTACGGCGGATGTGGTAATATCTATCCAGATGGTTATGCAAAGGTTAGCTACCATCTCAAATGGATTTTAGAAAATATGAAATAAGTCAGTGCGAAAAACAAATAAAAGGTGTTTATTGTATTGTAATAATTAGAACTGTTTTTCCATTGTTGGCCGCATGAGGTATATAAATTTTATTCGCATATAAAGATCGTCGTCATAGGCCTTCCGTTTCAGCAAGTTTATGACCATTACGAGTAACTTTTTTTATCTTTTTGATTGCTTATCGGCCGCTGATATAAGGCACATAGTAAACTCGTCGCATAATTGTTAGTTTATTAGACAATTGATTATAAATTAAATGCAGTTATAATATAAGTCTGATAGGACTTCATGGTTCAGGGCACATAAGTGTCGGATTCAGTTCGGAAAATCTATTTAAATTTTATAGAGGACCTCTTTCATTTTATGTTGGGCAACCTAAAAGCGGGGCAGCAACAATACAAGTTCGTAAGAGAAATACATAGTATAAGATGTAATAACATGCGTTGCATTTGAAAAGTTAATGAAGGAATAAGAATAAGCCTTTGTCATCATAATCGATATCAGACAAGTTTCAGACATTTTTCCAGCTTGAACTGCTAATTACGAGTATCAGGATAATAGATTTCTAAATCTTGGCATTTTTCGGAAAAATGTTCATCAGAAGTTGACATAAGTATGCCATTTTGGAAATCAGGGATTTGACACAAAATTGAAAAGAAAATAACTGAGCAAGTGAGTTTATAGCAGAGTGCTTAACGGTCTATGAAGATAGATAAAATGCTGTAATCTGTGTTTTGGGTCACTTGTACATACGAGTATGTACATATGTATGAATATACAGATTATACTATATCAACTGTGACAAAACTATCGTTTCAATACTATTATTATTGCGTCCGTCATTTTACCATACTTAAGAGCTATGGCCACTGGGGGGCATAACTTAGTTGAACAATAAGTTACCACTACTTTGGTTTAATTTACTCAACAGATAGTGCATCTATCTATTACAGCCGAAAAACGAAGAACGTATCTCCTATGAACAATATCCTTGAGTGCAACATGATCAAATCAAAGAGCTGCGTAATAAAATTAAAGAATTTATCCAAGTGTTACGTGGGAAGATGGACGTCACAAGGAATGACCATTTGGTCGGTGCTCAATATTCTTCATTCTACCACGGAAAATTTAGACAGCCTGCTGATTTAGAACCATCCAGATAAGAAAATCGATCTGAAGAGATTCCTCAGCTCAATTTAAATTAAGTCAAAGAAGTGACTACGTAGAGTTTCCAGTAAGAGCTAGACAGTCGTGCAGTAAATGCCAAATAGATTCAATTTTTTCTTCGCCTTTGCAGTAGTCTTTATGCAGGATGTCTAGTGACAATGTCAGACAATGTGACAATGTCAGACATTGGCGTAGATCGGACATAGGTTTATATCCATATTGGTCCGGCTAATGGCTTCATTAATTCCCACATCATAAATAAATTTTTGGAAAAAATAAAAATAATTAAACATATTTATAGCAATAATAAAATTAAAGAAAAAAACTACCTGCGCGAGTGTCAAAAAAAATAAAAATTCGTGCAGTGTAGTTAAAGGGGGAGAGAACTCGTAAAAACGCAAAAACATTATCGGTGATCCCTGGTGTCATTACAGCTGCTTACACTTAGTCACTCAGTCACAATATCTTCATACAGTGAAATCAGTGACTGAGTTTATGTAACAACTGATGGATAGTGGGTTGTGAGTGCGAATCTGTTTGGTAAACTGCGTGGCATTGTTTTAAAGGGAATTACATCTAACATACAACGTTCGAATTTTCACTTCCCAACTTTGCTTATCATCGCTGGTGTTTGTCTTTATTTTTTATAATGACTAGCGAATTCAGATGTACTTTTTTTATAATTAGTGCACGCTCAGACGGTGTATAGTACTCTTAAAACTTTTGCATACAGCGCGGGCGAAAGAAAGTTAGTGAGAAAAAAATAGAGATGCAAATTTTAGTTGGACTTAAGTGTTTGCAAGTTCGGCAGGGCATACTATAAGCGAGTTGTACAGCTTAGGAACGAATCACAATAGTTCAGACTACGTCCCAAAATGGGCTTGAGTGTAAACTGCCAATTTCACTGGAGCGCTGTTGCATATTACGTCAAGGTGTTCATGGGTGTCAATTGACTGTGCATCACCTATCAGTTTAATAGCACAGTTTTGAATGCTATCTAGCAAGTGCTGAGATGTGCTAGGGGCACCTGGCCAGATGTTTGCATTGTATTCCAATTTTGAGCGGATGACTGCCTCGTATATTATATATTGAGGACAGATCAGAGGCATCAAATACATGGTCAATATTTTTCGGTTTAGACGATGCAATTTCTATTCATTTATAATGGCACTGTGTTTTGGATGCACTAAATTCAACTCTGTAGTTTGTTATGCCGTTAATGTCGGAATTGAATGAGCTTAATATATGCCACCATTCCAGTTCCATAGCCGAAGAGCAGGGACGCGAGTTCGGGAACAAATATGAAAAGCAGATAGTACTGTCGTCAGCAAGAGATCGTTGATGATGTCGGAGACAGAACGGAGCTCTGGGGCACACCACCATTTTTTTTTCTGAAACTGTCCAAGACAGTTGATCAATTAGGATTAGGAAGAGATTCATCGCACCCAAATGCACGCGTTTTCGACAAAAGAGCCTGGACCTGTTGCCACTAAAACTGTACTCCTGGTCAGTGGGAAGTTTTCGTGTCTCGAGATTATTCATGAGCTGACGGTTTATCAGCGTTCCCATGAGCTTGGAAAGAAGGGACCGAAATACAATGAGTTTGTAGGAGGACAGAGAAGAAGGTTCGCCATTTTTAGGGACGGGCTGACACTCAAGTGTAGACACGACATAATCTGGAAATGTTGAGCAGATCGACGTTGTCCAAAGAACTGCTAGCTGCCATATTATTATATATTAAATGCGCCTTGGGATAAAAGATCAGGTAGAATTTTTAATGTTTTTAACGAACGACCAAAACTTTTTACTACTTTTGAGACATTGTAGTATTTCTTGGCTCAGTTTTTAGTCGTATTGACATTTCATATTCTTACGAAAGACGTTGCAGTCCTTTCTGGGTCATTTGAACTTTTTTCGATTTTTTTCGTCGGTTCAGTCTTGTAAGAGCAGAAAAACTCTTCCCTAACTCTCATATAGCACAAGTCGTACCACGCCTTTTCTTTCGGTTTCTTTCTTCATCCGATGAGTAATGACATCTTTATCGAGGGAACATAACGACGAGTTAAAATAAGTAAAGAAGCTGTTAAGTCCGCTCCAGCTGGCTTTTTCGTATTTCCATACGGCTCGTTTAGAATTTTATTCGCTAACAATGTGCTCAGTGGACGAGAAATCAGCTGATATGACACATGGTCCGAAGAGCGTAGCGGGCAGGGCATATCGACTTAGTATAATACTTTTCAGGGTAAGGAGTTAAAAACAAGTCCAGGGTGTTGACGGTACAACTATCAACATGAGGTGTTCACGTGGGCTCATTTACTGAAATCACACTTCGCCGGACTGTGAATAAAACTGCCTAAAATCTCCTATTTCATGCCGACCTTGATGGTGTTTAGATACATAACATCTTGTCTGAAAACGGAACAAACGGAAAACCTGAGCTCAAACGTTTTAATAAAACTGACAAGTGAAAATCCGAGAGGTATTTTATTTTTTAAATTGTCATGTGTAAAATTTGCCAATGGAGTTTCTGACATAGATTCGTACGAAACAATTGTAAATCAATAGCTCTTAGTAATCTAAGATAACTCAAAATAATTCGCTACTACCTCAAGATTAGATAGGAACTTATCAGCTTAATATTTTCGAGCTATAAATTGTGAAAGTTGTCGAAAACTTAAGTCTATTAACGTTTCTTGATTAATCACCATGGCATTAACTAACTCTGCATTGCTAGCTATCCTGTGTAGTACACTACTTGCTGGATGTTTTGCGGGTCCAACTTCCAGGATCTTGGGTGGCAGTGATGCTGTATCAGTTGATTATCCTTACGTCGTATCAGTGCGTATTGATAATGCTCATGTTTGCGGAGGAAGTAGCATTGCTGAGAACTACATTCTAACAGCAGCACACTGTATTTCCCAGTTGGGAACTACTCCGTAAGATCATTTTCTGCATTACAGAACCACTTACTAACGACATATTTATTTTTTTTAGAGTTTCAAGTAGTCGTGTATCGATTCGTGCTGGAAGTGTTAACCAATATGCCGGTGGAAAGATATATTCCGTTTCCAATATTTTCATTCATAACTCATATGGAAGCTTCTTGCATGATATTGCTGTCCTTAAGTTAGCAACTAACTTGGAACTAGGACCAAATGTAAAAATTATTGGCATAGCAAATTCCACTAGTGACGTCGAGTCTGATGAAGTCGTTCAAATAGCTGGCTGGGGACGTACTGCAAGTGATGGAACTCTTTCTTTTAAGCTCCAACATGGTGAATCCACTGTCATTAGTGCTGCAGAGTGTGAAGATTCCATTGGATATGGATACAATTTTTGTCTTTGCCTAGCCAACAAAAGTGGAAAAGGAGCTTGCAATGGTGATGCTGGAGGACCAGCTGTTGCAAACGGTAAAATTGTTGGGGTTAGCAATTTCGTCATTGGAACCTGTGGAACTAAATACCCAGATGTACATTCAAGAGTTTCATACTACAGCGAATGGATTAATTCAATCGTCAACGCTAGTTAAGTGTATTAATGTAAAGCATTTGTAAAGTAAAAGGAATTTTTAATAAAACGTTTTTGTAGAAGGCCGATTAACGGCGGACTTTATCAGGCAACTTCCTGTCGAGTTGTTAAACAAACGAAACCATTAATATATCTGATCGATGAGTAAATAGTTTTTTTTCTTTTTTATTATTTAGATTGGGGTTTGTTATCAGTATCGTCATGGTATCCATAAATAAGTTTGGATGCAATAAATTTTATTCTTATAAATATTATAGCTTAATACTGCGAGCAAACATTTGATAAGATGTATTGTATTTGAGAGCTACTTTGAACTTTGCAGATCGATAGTAAGAATCTTGGTTTTATGTTAGGCATAAGGCAGATTAGATCTAATGATAGCTTGGGTTGAGGATTATGTTCCGATCAAGATATGTCCTGTAGTATGATCATAAATTTTGATATTTTCCTGTCCTGATTATAGAGAATAACTTTGGTGCTAAGCATTATAGAAATTATAGAAATTACCTTCAACTTATCATTTTGATTTTATGAAATACAACTTACGAAACCACTTAAAGTTGGCTTATCTTTAGTTTGAGGTAAGTCTTTGTTAAGATATATGTACAATACATCAAGGGCCAATGTTGCCTCGGAATTGAATAGACCCAATTTAAGGCTATTGCTAAATAATCATGATGACATATTTCCTAATTTCGTAAAAAGTTATTAAACCTGGCTAAATAATGGACGATCTCACCACTGGTGAGCATTTCGACGAGCGTCAAAAGGAATTACCGGTTAACACCCTAGAAATTATATTATGTTATTTTGTGTTTGTATACCCTTGAAATATTATTATGTATATTAGGATTGCCCAAAATATGTATTTTAGTTTCTTTGTCGGTGTATGCAGTATAAAAATATTTTACTAGCACCTGATTGTCAGTCAAAATATTGTTATCTGTAGCAATCTCCTATCCTTATCGAAGTGAGCCAATAAAATTGATCTAGGATACTTCCCTTATATAATATACATACATTCCAATGAGTTGTTATAAAACTAAACCACTAAAACGATAACTAGAATTGCAAAAAAAAAATACAAAGGAAACAGCAGTACTGGAAAGTGATGGCCAATCATGTGAGTTCATCTAGTGTGGACTTGACAACTTTTTTTTTAAATAAAACGCAAACCATTTGAGATATTTCAAAAACTTTTTTATCGGCTTGAAGTACAATCAAAGCATTTATGAATGGAACTCGACTTCGTTCATATGGCCACCGCGGGCACGTTTGCAGCGGTCGATTCGTTGAACCCAATTTGCAACGACTCTGCCACACATTTCGGCCGAAACGGCCGCTATTTCGCGTTCAATGTTGGCTCTGAGCTCTTCAAACGTCGTCGGCGTGTTAGCATAAACAAATGACTTAACATAGCCCCACAGAAAATAGTCAAGCGGCGTTAAATCGCACGAAAGTGGCGGCCAATCGACTGGCCCATTTCTTGAGATAACACGCTCACTATACTCACTCTTCAATAAATCGATTGTAACGTGTGCTGTGTGGCTTGTACCATCATCCTGTTGAAACCACATGTCGTCCAAATCCATATCTTCCAATTCGGGCCAAAAATAATCGGTGATCATGGCGCGATAACGCTGACCATTCACAGTAACGTGACGATCGTTATCGTCGACGAAAAAATATTGCAGTTATTTTTTGTGGATGAAGTGGTGATTCATGAAGCACATGTGGATTTTCACCCGAACCCATTGAGCCGAAAATGAGCTTCGTCACTGAAGACGATTTTGCGATGAAATTCATCATCTTGGCGCATTTTCTCCAGAACCCAATCGGAGAACATACGTCGCTTCAAATGGTCCAACAGCTTCAATTCTTGAGTCAGCTTGATTTTGTATTGGTGTAAACCAAGATCCTTACGCAAAATACGCCATAATGTGGTCTGAGCGATGCCCAATTCTTGAGAACGCCGTGGAATTGACTGATTTGGATCGTTTGCTACGGACGCCTGAACGGCAGCGATATTTTCGACGCTTCGACCAACCCGTTATTTCACTGACACGGTAACATCACACAATGAATATGTAGACTCAAATTTTTGCACTAAACTTGTTATTGCCTGTCTACGAGGGCGAGAATTACGACCGAAAATTACGAAAGTTAACGCTCTTAAAGTTGCAGTCATCGACTCCGAATTTCGGTAGAAAATTTTTATGATTTCCAGAGGTTGCTCGTTCGTGTACTTTACCATGATGAAAATCTTGAGTTTACTGAATAAATTGACTGTGACAGTTTGATGATTAGTGAAAGAGTGCGTTCACAAATTAAATTCAAAGTTGTCAAGTCCCTATTGGAAAACCCTTTATGACGAAATGTTGGCCAAAAGTTTATTTTTATAAGGGATCTCGAAGTGGCTTTCTGGCATCGGTTACGAGTTCTATTGGGAATATTTAAAGCTGATCAATTCAAAAATTTTGTAGCAGGTTAACTTAGGGTTTAACTGTCCAATAAAAAGAAGTATTCGAAATTGAATGCTTAAGCATATATGGGGTATCCAAATTTTGCTGAAAGCGTCTGAGATATAGACTTTGTGCTACTACACACGTATACAATATATTGAACAAATGTCACAGCATCCTCAAAGAGATTGCGAAAACTAAAATGTGTGGGGCACCCCCAAAAATAACATATGTTATAACTGTTACAAAAAAAAACCTACGTAGAAATTAGAGGACATGCGAACATACAGTTAGTTGTGCGATTGTAGCAACATTAAGCCGTTGTATGTACAAGAAAACTAAGAAACAACAGACTGTTTCTTGTTTCTTTAGGATGCATGCAGCAACTACCTTGGAAGAACTATTAGTTTATATCACTGCTAAACGGCGTATACATGATCTTTCCAGGATAATTTGTGAACCTATAATATTTTCATCGATTTTAAAGTCGAATATAATACATGCGGCATTTCATTGTATTCAGCTTGGATTGAGGATATACCAAGATATCGAAAAAATTCTTTCACCTAAGTCGCATTACGCTTGAAAACACGCTATGTAATGTGTATTCGAAAACTCCTCCGTGGAGGTTTTTAGCAAGAAAATACACTGTATTGTGAAGTATCTCACGGTATTTCATCGCACCTATATACAGGATAATTGCACAGGACAATTGTAAATGCGAATAATATATTATGGATGGTTAAATGTGTTGAAGATTGATCTATCATAGCGTGCCATAGTAGTCACATTCGTCGATTAAAACGCCAGGTTCACAACACCGTGGCTCAAGTGGTACTGGACTGGCTTGCAAATCGGAAGGTTCGGTGTTCGAATCCCAAACCGCACCCGAGAGACATTCACTCTTTCAGTTAACAAAAATCAAGTAAGATGAGTAGTTGAATAGAAATTAACAACAAGCCAACTTTCACTAAGAATTTAGTCTCCCCATTAAATGTTGGATACCACCTATGGAGCGAAATAACCACTGAGCACAAACATCTTTCTTTCTCTCTCTATCCCATTTTCTGAAAAAAACTTAACACATGCTGAGGCATTATAAGCGTATTCATATCCACTTGAGTGTTATGTTCTTTAAAAAAAAAATATTTTTCTGATGTCCCCACACTTCCGGCAGGCAATGGGAACCTCCGAAAGTGAAATATTCTTCCTTTATAAAAGTGTCTCACGCTGGTCGTGGTCGACAAAAACCATTGGTCCTTCTATTTGGGCTTAAGATTACAAAACGAAATAATACAGTGATTGGAGGGTCTTGACTTTGACCAGAGAACTGAGCCATCAATCTAGCGGCTATAATTTCATGGCTTACATAGCCGATATGGAAAAGTGTGTTCCATCTCTCCCAATATCTTAAACCGTTATTTTATCGATACGTTACTATTATTTTAGAAACCCCATGCTGCTACTGTAACTAAGGATTTTCAGGCTTAAAAATGACTTCAAATGACTTACAGGCGTCGTTTATTTAGGTTCTCTAGCCACTAACAACAACGCCTGTGTGTATCGTGTTTTAATTCCCAACATTTTTAGGGACGGGCTGAACAAATGCTTTCCATCTGCTCGGAAAGAGTCTTAAAAAGTAGGATTGATGAAAAAGCTTACGCAGTGGTTTTGCCAGCGAGGAAGAACACCTCTTCAGAAGAAGAGGAGATATACCATCTGGACCAGCGGATTTATGTATGTTGAGATCTTTAAGTACTCTTGCTACTACACGAGTGCGAAAGTAGATTCGTCCCATTGAAGATTCGACGCACTCAAGTGTAGGCGGAGGCAAAGCACAATCTGGAAGTGTTGAGCTAGCCGCAAAGTGTGCAGCAAGCAGATTGGCTTTGTCCAAAAAGCTGACAGCTGGAATGTCATTGTAGATGAACGTTGGGATGGAGGATAAGGCAGAATTTCTGATGTTTTTGACAAACAACCAAAAGCTTTTACTACCTTTGGGACATTGTAGTATTTTTTGCTTCAACTTTTGGTCGTATTGAAACCTCACACGCTTAAGAAAGACGTTGCACTCATCCCTGGCTCGTTTAAACTTTTTTCGGTTTTGCTCTGTTTGGTTGGTCTTGAAAGACCGAAAAAACATTTCTCTAACCCTGACAGCCTCTTTACAGCTCGAGTCGTACCATGCCTTTTCTTTTGGATTGATAATCTTCATCCGATGAGGGATAAAGCATCTCATTCCAAAGAGAATAGTGTCTGTGATCACATCAGCAGCTGTGTGACCCTCTGTATAGAGGGTGTAGGAGAAATAAGCTGATATGACACCATGGTCCGACGAGCCTAGAGGGGAGAGAACATCAACAGTGTACTTATCAGGGTGAGAAGTTAAAAACAAGTCCAGGGTGTTGGCCGTATGACTATCAACGTCTGATATTCGCGTGGGCTCATTTACAAGCTGGGTTAGGTTATTTTCCACAGCGAAGACCTCAACACACCATCCTTCGGGTGTTGTCTGTCCAGAATGTCGAAGCCACCCAGAATTGTGTATATATTGAAATCGCCCGCAACAACGATTTCAGTATGAGGATACAGGGATACAATTCTTTGTATGGAGTCAGACAGCGCATCGAACTCGTTAAAGGTCGAATTGCTGTCTAGTTTGGGGCTTCTATAAATAAAGCAATAGTGGATAATTTGCTTACGGAGATGGAATTTTAACCACATGAAGTTGAATTCCGGATTGGAGCAAGGATTACACTGTGGTGGAATTTGGTATGCAACATCACTATGCAAGTAAATGGCGAGACCGCGGGGAGAAAAGAATAACGGCACTAGTTCATAGCCAGGCACCTTCAGATCAGGGTAATATGAAAGGTGTGGACGGGGATCTACCTGTGTTTCACTAAATGCCAAAACATCTGGTCTGTATTTACAGACGTGGATGTACGCACAAAAGTGATTAATTTTTGGCGCACGTATATTTGCTACGTCTACTCTAATTTCGCTAGTCATTCAAAAAAAAAAAAAAAAAAAACACAGACACCGATGATGCTAAGCAAGGCTGTGAAGTGAAAATTCAAATGTTTGTTTACCGAATCAAATTGTTGTAGGTATTAAGTTAAGCCCTTACAACAATAAGAAACTGTGCACCAACCAAATTCACACTCACAACCCGCTATTGATCGGTTGTTACTTGCACTCAGTCATTGTCTTTGCCGTACGATAAAGTTATACGGCAACTGAAGTGACTGATTGCAACGAACAGCACTCTGACAAGGGGCAGGAGATGTAGGATGCCCGCATTATGATTTTATTTATTTATTTTCCACTGCCCTTCACGCTTTTTTTTCTCACTTTTTTCACAGATATTTTTTTTTTATTATTCTGATTTATGATATAAATCAAATCCAGCTGAAAACCGTCTAAGTAAACAATTGTCAGCCTTTTGGTAACAACTCATTTTAATATTTAGATAATTCACAAATTGTGTTTGATCATTTGGCTTCCCATGGCTGAAACTTAAGTTCTTGGTATAACAAAAACGATCTTCCTTTTACCTGACGAAAATATCATTTTGTACACTTTCCAATGGTGCCAATAATTTATAGTACCATTGTGCTTAGTATACGCATACGTATGATTTCTTATCTTGGCACAGGAAAAAGAATAAAATAACAAATAAAATTTAATTGGTTCTGCCTTGTCGGGTTTATGAGGTTCTGATAGCTACCATTTTTATTATTAGTGCCTTATCAGAATTTTGTCACGAAATCACGAGTTGCCAGTGATGCTGTATGAACGTTTTTTAAAGAAAATGGTGAAAATTGTTTCATTATACAAACATCTGCCGCTGGACTTAAAAAGTTATGAAGAGGATGCGAAAACTACAAGAAAATGTGATCAAAACTAGCTTTCCATTTATTTCATTTAAACACTGTCTCATACACTTATTACATATTTGCGTGAATCCAATCAATGTTTTCTGACACCTTAGCATATCCATCAGCTCGAGAGCTTCCGCAACCAGTAACAACGAATCCGGCAACTCCGGCCAATTTACCTTCAAAAGTAGCTGGACCCCCAGAATCACCATTGCAGGCTCCATTATTTTTCTCATGTCCCAAGCACAATAGAGCATCGTTATAGATTCCAGTTTGGGTCACACATTTTTGCTTACTTATCACTTCCAGATCATTCCATTGCAAAATAATTGGCAAGGTATTACCATTTGTTACCAGTAGACCCCATCCAGAGATGACAACATCACGTCCAACAGGAACAGCTTCGGTCATAAGTTGAATTGGCTTAATCTCATCGGTGTATTCTAGAGGCTTTTTCAGCTTCAGCAAAGCAAGATCATTGATGAAATTCTTATAGCCCTGATGTACCTTGACTTCTTCGACTTCATGAAGGACACCACCAGTAATGCGATTGATGCTACCAGCACGAATACTGTATTCCGAAGCTGGATAACTATTAAATCGGAAAGTTTTTTAGGTTTTTATTTTTACAATGTATTAAGACAGAGTACATAGGGCTGTCTGGAAAACTTACGGTGTAAGTCCAGATTCGACAACACAATGAGCAGCAGTTAAGACATAATCCTTGCTGATGATTGAACCACCACAAATGTGACTATTTCGTTGACGAAGTGAGATCTGATATGGGAATTGGCCAGCAGTGGCATCGCGGCCACCAACAACTCGCGTGGTTGGATTGCCGCTACCCAAAGATAGAAGGGATACAGTAAAAACGGTAAGCACTTTGCCGAACATGGCTATAAAACTAAATTAAAATGGTGTGAGGCAAATGCATCAATTATTAGAACTTATATAGTCCGACAGTGGTCGGCGGATGGCCTCTTGAGATTTCCCGGTTTAAGCTTATCTTATCTAGTCAATTCATCGAAAATTTAATTAATTTTGACAAATTTTCTTAATCTTAAAAAAAAAAAAAACAAATTACACAACCCCTTCGAAGTACTCGTCAAAATAGCGTCGTTTAATTTGTAATGTTCAGATGGCACGAGCTTATCAATTATAGATGTTCATTTTCCAGATAACTACAATAGATTTCTTAGAATGGGTTGTGCCACTGTCGTAGATTGCCCATTCTAATTGGTCTAAGTAATGATTTTAGTCCACATCTTGATAAGTGATAAAATATTTAAACAAATAAAAGCTCTTGCGTTTGCTATTTTCGTGAGAACCTTGGTGGTCTCTAGATGCTATCTTTGAATTCATGTAAAAGTATTCAGCCTATTCTCCATAAGTTAATTAAAATTTCAATCACTTATTCTTGGTAACATCTTTTAAACAAATAGACTTGGATTTCTGGTGTAGGTATAGGCATTTTTTCAAAACTAACACCTCTAATGAAAGTAGGTAATTATTTTTTTCCAATTGGTGAATTTATGGCAAGGATGTCGTACTCGTACAAACCGTATAAATTATCGGTGTACTCGTATTATCAATACTTCTACTGTGCTTCGATTCCCTAAAAGCTTATTTCCTAACTATATGAATGATAATAAAGACCGAAAGCTAAAAAAAACTTTTTCGGAAATTGCGATAAATGCGATGATTTTTTTGTGAAAGCAGTTAAAAAGGGTTTGATCCTCCAATAACTACTTTCTTTGGTGTAATTTTCAAATCGTGTAATCGACCAAATGAACTTGATGTGTGTAGCGTTGTGGATACATTTCATACTGTATACGTATATGCAATCTACATGACGCGGATGCGTCGTAAACGTAATGTGGGTACAGAATGAACTGCGGCCGCTGTTCACTCACTGTCCGTCGAATGATGCGGATTTGTTAATTTGTCATCAGTCGCAGCAATTTAGCCCTTCCGCGTCCACTATTTGGAAAATTTTGCAAAAAAATATCCGCCTATATCCCTAAAAGATCCAGCTGGTGCAGGAACATCCACAAGACTTACGACTTGAATTTGCAGACTGAGTTTTTAAGCAGGTTGAATTTGATCTTTATAAAGGGATAAGCTTCTCACTTTGGTCCAGTGGGTTTGTAAACAAGCAAATTTGCCATTCCTGGAGTGAGGCAAGTGTGGGAAAAACTCATGAGATACAATTACCCCCACAAAAGCGCCGTGTTTTCCAAAAATTAGCACGGAGTTACGGGACATTAATAACAGTTCATTTTTAAGCAAATGTGGATGAATGATGATGATCCTGACGATATGTTTTGTGGTTTCAGAAGGATGACGCCACGTGGCAATAACAAAATTATATCACGAAATGGACCAGAGAATTGACCACCGAGATCGTGCGATTTAGGGTCATTCCGTTAGTTATTGCGGGGCTATGTAAAATCTTTGTATATGCTGATGAACTGAAAACTATTCAGGCATTTCTGCTGAGATAGAGACCCAAATTTTTGAAAAACTGAGTCAAAAAAAAATTAGCGGATGCGCTTTAGCTAAAACAGCTAAAACAGCTGGGGAAGCTAAATGCCCCTTTAAAAACCAATATTTATGAGTTGGTCCTTTAAAAAACACATATAGAGCTTCAGTGCCAATTGTTGCTTTACTAATGTAACTTGCAAAGTATGTCTCTACGAGCTAATTCGGTTATCTTGAAACGTTTGTTAGATACTCGTAGGTTTAACTTTTTTCAACTTATACATTATATGGCAGTGTTACTCTACTTAGTATCGGCGTGTCAGTGACAAGTATAACTAGTTAAGCCCAGCATTCAGACTATCTTATCATAGTTGCAGGCTTAATAAGGGACTTATAAATTTTGTATTATAGCTGTTGTTGTATCTTTTTATCCAATAATTTGTCTAAAATAATGTCATACTAAATTCTAACGATGACTTCCAATCCCTCTTTTTGTTAAACCATGCTACCAGCGGCTTCGTTGAAATTGGGGATGCAACCATATTAGTGTTCGAGAGACTTACCCAAAACACAAGAAGTTGACCTTTGTTGCAGGACTGTTTCATCATCTGCTTAATAGCATATACATAATTCATATGTACGAGTATACATGTAGTTTTTTTTTTCTTGCGTTTTTGACCACACTTTTACTTAAGGTTTATTGGTAAGTCTACAAATGTGGTACGCATTACGAGCCGGATCTACCTTTACAGAATGTACATGCATATGGAACATTATGGAACAAACTGACTTCCGAAAGACTGTTAACCCGCTTGTCTTAATACTCAAAAGAGGTAATTGAAAAATATATAGAGATTTCTCTTTTATAGTGACTCTAATATAGAAAGCTTTTCAATGAGGATTCGTTGAATGTGTTGATTATCAGCTGCGGCCAAATCAGTTTTCACTTACCTTGACAATATTTCTGAAATTCATATCCATGACTCTTGGCAGATTTTGAAGCAATGTTGCATGAGCTTTATTGGTCGGTAATTTGCGAAACATTTTACAATATGTATACTTTTGTTGAAGAATTGCTTCGTCAATAGATTTTGCTTGTTGAAAACATCGGATGGAGTTAGTTGAAGATGTTCATACCGCAACATCTAAATAAAATGCTTCGTATCATCGTATGGTGGAAGGGTGTTTGGTTGCATCAGCAGTTTCCTAGTTTAAGTCGTGGGAAACGATTATTCGTTTCCGTTACATACTTCGTGTTACAGCGGTTTACGTTGTATTGTGAAATGTAATGTTCACAAGTGCACGTATAAAGTCAAGGTGACTCCTCCTCGATGACCAAAACAAGTTTTTAGTGATTCCACAAATTAGGACCTTAATGTTGCATAGTTATTATAGTAGTGAAAATCATTTCTTTTTTTTGATTCAATTATCTTGGGTCAGTATTGTATCACTGATATTTTTTAAGCTACCCAAAGTTTTAGGTTCTGTTAATAAAATATACACAAAATATGTTGCAAATTTACAAAATATGTATTGCTTTATCTATATCACTTAAATTAGCCGCTCATATCAAAATCAATCACTATACAAGTGTGGAACTGTGGTATGTTTTATGTGCTTTATGGTTGCTAAATACCTAGTGGTGTTTTATTAGGAAATGTAATTACCTGGACTCCCTGGAAAGAATGGATAAGTCTGAAATACCTCATAGGTGGGCTATCGGGCGCTCAAAATAAAATACAAAAAAGGATCCATCCCAATTAGTACATAAGTTATGTAATTTTTTTACAAAAAAGTCTATTTTTTCACATGACTTTACCATGACCACCTATGAGGTGTTTCAGGCTCATTCATTCTTTTCTGTATACCCTGTGGTAATTAAAATTATAAGCCATTCAAACTGAAGTAATTTTTCTTATAGAAAAATTATTAATCAAACGAGGAGAGGATACAGAAAAGAAGTTCTGAAAAGCGATAATTCGAGTCATGGGTATATACATATACTAAGTTGGCATGATTTCCACGTAAGTTGAATTTAGAAAAAATTTCATGATTTCATGTAAATAAAATTTCATGTAAAATTTGTAATACTTTATAACAATAAAGTTGACGCACAGGAAGACTTTTAAGGTCAAGGAATAAGGGAAAGCTAGAATATCTGAATGGTTTATGGGATAATATACGAATAACATGTTTTTGTAAAACAAGTAGAGGATAAATTTTATTGCGATGTGTACCTCTTCAACCGCAATACCATATTGTAACTTTGAATGAAAGACTGCCTAGTAAATTGATTTCAAAAGCGTTGATGAGCACACATTTGGCTCTAACGATGAGGTCATTGCTGAAATGAATGCTTGTTTTGAGTTAATTTCTAGTACATTGTATACTCTAGGAAAGAAGTGGATGTGATTACCACTGACTTTAGCAAGGCCTTTGATAAAATCGCACATAAGTTAATACTTTTAAAACTCAATGCACTTGGTTTTCAACCTGAGCTGATTTCTTGGTTCAAATCCTATTATATTATACTTGGAAGAACGCTATTACCTAATCCATTTTCGTTGTTGTTTGTCTGAACCAATTAAAGCCACTTCATGTATTCCACAATGTAGTTGCCTTGGCTCATTAATTTTCATTTTGACTACTAATGGTGTTGTAAATATTATAAAGAACTCACACATATCTGCCTTTGCAGGATTTGGGTATTATCTGTGATACTGAGTTTAATTTCCGCACCCACATTAATTCCGTAATCAGTAGAGCTAACTTCGTGCGTGGCTTTGTTAAACGATGGTTTAAAGAGCTTTCTGACCCTTTTGCCACAAAATCCCTGTATATCACCTTTGTTAGGCCATTTCTCGAATATGCTAGCCAGATATGGCCCCCTTGCTATGAAAACCATTATCCACCTATCGCAGCTGTCCAACTCAGATTCCTAAGCCTTGCCCTGCGCAGGCTCCAATGGGCTGATTAGTCACTACATCGTTCCTCCCTAAAATGAAAGACTTAAATTGCTGGGTTTACCATCACTGGAAAACCGTCACGAATCCGCCGATATTCCCTTTATACACCAACCTTTAACCGGCTCGATTGTTTTAGCGAACCACTGTATTCGATTTCCATTGCAGCAGAAGCAACCTCAATTATCACAATGATCTTCTCAGGGTTTAGTTGTAGTTTTTATTTTAGTTACATATAAGAGCAGTTTGTACTAAACTCAATAAAGTCGTCCGGGATTGCCCTGGGCCTGTTAAATTTTAAAATCCTATTTCTTACAAGAAATACAAAAAATAGAAAAACCTTGGACTAAGTGTATCGATCTCACCCTACAGTTCGTTCAAAAATAAAATGTATTTAACACATACAAAGTTTTTTTTCTTGCCAAGGCCAGGTACGTATCATACAATTATCGTACAATAATAAGTTAAGAGAGTTCAAAGCTTTACGAGTATTGCACTCTTTGTTTCACATTGCATAGCCAATCTTATCATTGGATATCGTTAGGATAACCCTACCTTAAATCAGGCAAAAATGTTCCAGAATATGCAAAAGATTACAGACTAGATAACTACCGTCCGAATAAAGTCTATAAAAATTGGAACACAAATCGAAGCCTCAGTAGTCTGTCACTGTAAACAATGTCGTCGAAAGTGTCTTTGGCTTTTTTATTCGCTGTACTTGTGGCCACTGGCCATGGTGCTAGCATTACGCGCATTGTAGGAGGTGAAAACGCAAGTGATGCACAATTCCCTCACCAAATTTCCTTGCGCCGCAATGAAGCGTTCACTTGTGGTGGATCAATCATTTCTGAAAGATTTGTTTTAACTGCTGCACATTGTGTTGTTGCGACTGGTATTACCCCGTAAGTAATAAACAAACGTGATTAGTATACTTATAATCATCCACTATATTTAGATACCCAGCAAAATCCTTCAGCATCCGAGCTGGTTCAAACAACCGACTATCTGGTGGTGTTATAGTTGGAGTTAAGTCTATTACGGTCAATGAAAACTATGGCAACTTCCTCAACGATATTGCTCTGCTAGAGCTTGCCACACCATTGGTCTATTCAATTAGAATCCAACCAATTGCTTTGGCTAAGTCTGAAATTCCAGTAGGAGCCAATGTTATCATTTCTGGATGGGGTCGACTATCAACCGGTGGTGAGATTCCCATTTGGTTGCAATATAATACTTTGAAAGCCATCAGCAAGTCAATGTGTAGAGCTACAATCGGAATGTATTCTGACACTTTGTTGTGCTTGGCTCATGAGCCAGGTAATGGTGCTTGCAATGGTGATTCTGGTGGTCCAGCTGTATACAATGGGCTATTAGTTGGTGTCGCTGGATTTGTGGTCGGCGGTTGTGGTAGTAAGTATCCTGATGGATATGCCAAGGTTTCGTACCATTATAAATGGATTGAGAAGCGAATTTCCTAAGAAAGTTTATCAGATATAAATAAAACTGTTTGCTTTATACTTGTTTTAAAAAAAAGGGGAATCCCCTGAAATCAATAAATAAAGACAATTGGAGGCAGAAAAGCAAATGTAATTCAGAGTTACTTTAATATCTTATTGGAAATCGGGTAACAGGAAGCAGCAAATAAGTCTGATGCTTGCAAATTTTAAATTTTTTTCTTTTTTATACAAGTTTAGGACGCCAAATCGAAGAAAAACTGTTTGTGGATAAATATACTCGTATATTAAGGTATGTAAGGTTTTTCCAAACGAAAACGGCTTTGACTAATGGTAATGGCTTCTTCGGTGGCAAGAATCACCATGGTCAATTGTAATGTGCCAACGAAAAAAAAGACAGCGTGTCTGCTGACAGTTCAGCTGTATTAAAAATGGAGCGCTACACTAAAGAAAAACGCGTCTTCAATGTTGAGCAATTTTGAATGCATTTTAAAAATAGTGAAGGTTTGATGGCTATAGTTCGCAATTTTCATCTACAGCGTTGCGGCTTGTTTTCATCTTGATGGCTTGGTTAATATTCAAAATTGTCGAATTAGGGGTTCAGAAAATTCAAGAGTGATTGTTGAGAAATAAATGCATCCACAACATGCCACTGTTTGTTCTGGATTTTGGGCAGTATCAGATCATTGATTCCTGAAAATGCGACTGCTTAGGCAATAACTGGTAATGGTGTTCGCTATCGTGATAGTATAATCCAGTTTTTTTTATAATATATGGATGTGAACGACATGCGGTTTCAACAAGACGGTTTCACATGCCTTACAACCCATGAACAATTCCATTACTGCATGAGTCATTTGCTGGTTGCGTAATTTGTCGTTTTGGTGATCAGAATTAGAATTTTTTTTAGTTTTTATTAAGTCTAAGGTTTATGCCAACAAAACCCATTACCACACACGCCTTGAAGGAGCAAATTGAGCTACTCCTTACATATATTGTTTACTTTTTGGGACACCTCTTAGGAGTAGAATAATGCATGTACGAGTGTATCAAAAGAAAAGGCAAACAAGCTACTCGTAATAAAGAGTATTATGCTTTCAAAAAAAAATATCTTACTTACATGCCTTAACTCTTAAGATCATCTCAAACTACTATGAGAGGCCAGTGAGTGAGTAAGCTGTTTGACAAATTGTGACGCTTGTGATTTTATATCCTTCTACAAAGACTATGAGCGCGTGTAGGTATAACAAACAAAAGGCAACTGAAGACTGGTCATTTGATTGCCCTCGCTAATTCGTTTCGAGAATTAAATACTTTCTGCTTTCACTTTCACTTTAGTGAACTTTGGTACATATGTATGATCCAGACAAAGCACAATGCAGAGATTTGGACGCAGGGACTCGCTGTCGTCGACGGAATCAGCGGCGACAACAAAGGAATATCCATCGATAATCTCATGCTCATAAGTAAAGAACTGTATATAGTTTGGCGCTTCTCAAAACAAGAACATGAATTTTGTTGAAAGTTATGCCATGCGCGATTTTTTAATCTCGTATGTCCAAAGCCACACTTGAACACAATTCTGAGTATGCCTCTGTAGGTTGTTGGTTATTGTGGTTATATCAAATGTTAATAAATCACTAGGGCCTTTAATGAAAAGACACATTGGTCCTATGCCTTACCAGAAGTGCCATATCGGGTCAAAAAAAAAAATCTCAAAAGAATGATCAACAAAGGCACCAAAAGCAGTGTAAAGCCTACTAAGGATTCGAAACAGGTAGTGATGCTCCCAAAAGAACGTCGCTAACAGGGTTACTGGCACGCTAATCTGTAGCCGACTACCCTAATGAAATCTTTCGTTTGATAAAGCTGGGCCACTTGTCAAAGGCACAAATCAGAGTTCCTATAAGACGGCGCTATTAAGAATAGAAAAGAACAGTTCGGGAATTCTACAAACAAAAACGATGGGAAGCACATATGTAAGCCTTTTTGAAAGAACGAAAAATATAAATTAAAATGTAAGGATCCCATACAGAAGCCAGTGGAGATGAATATGAAAATTTTGTAGCAGATTCCCTGTCGAAGTTCAGAATATAAAAGGCCACTTCTGAAAACTATTTATAATCTGTTTCCTTCTTTTTCTCCCGATCACGATTGGCGGTTGGTGTAGACAGAGTAACAGAAAGCATATTGAGTTCGTGATTTCTATGAGCATATGATGATGGGTAAGTATAGGCTTCTTAGAAGGAAGGTATAATAGGAAGAGAAGCGAGAGATCGAGAAAATCGACAGATGTCACAGCAGGAAAGTCGTTAGGAAATTTCGTCAGAAGGTAACCAACAAGGTTCGAACGAAAGCTGCCTAGCACGAACAAGGGTATTTAACCTGAAAACACAGCGGATCAGACAAAACGTTTTTTTGTTGATAAATCAAACAGCGATGCATTGATTCTTATGAGCCAACACACACAAAAACAAAAAACATGTTTTTGATTCGATTTGTTTAATGGCTGGTTGTCGAAAATACTCGTACATGCCTTTGCATACGACCAAAATACACCGAATGCAACAAATCTTTTTCAAACTACCGTCGATGTCGATTATCACAAACTTGCTTATGGTGCAGCACACACCGCATGCGACAGACAAGACGAAAGAGAAAAACATATCTCGTTGTCGATAGTTTGAAAATTGTTTTTCAGAAGCAAAATTTCGATGTTGTTGTTTTTTTTTCCGCTGGCATTTATTTATTTCATAGTTTTCGTTGATAATGTGCAACGAACTTTAACTCACACAAAAAAAAAAAACAGAAAAATGAAATGATTTGTTTTGTTACATTGGGTTTCGGTTGGTGTGTGCTGAAATAAAAAACCTTTTCTTGATTATGAAACACAAAACGTTTTGTCTGATCTGTGCTGAAGATATGGAAGGACCATTTTGATAAAATTCTAAATGGCGACGTCGCGCTATGGCGGTCGAATCACTGTCGCATAAACAAATTAAACAAATATTTCGTCTATACGACCCCGACATAGTGACGATAGTTATAAACAAATTTGAGTTCAATAAGGTTGACCGAGCTACGAGTATTTAAGTTGGTGAGAGATGATATTATGAAAAGAATGCACCACATTATCAATAAATTATGGTCGCATGAAAAGTTTGCCATATGAATGAAACCTCAGCATTATACTAGGTGCGCCCGATCCTGATCTCTGGGATGAGTCGACTCAATTTCGCCTATAAGATCTTTTTTTACTACGCAATCATCTGAAACCTTTTGTTAACCAACTGATTGGTCCTTATCACTAAAAAGAAAGATCAAAGATTATTTTGAGAAAAATGATACGGTTTTGATTTAACCGAGACCTGAAATTTCATCAATATTGTCCATTTTTTTACAATTAGCGCGCGCTCAAGGGATTTGTGCATCTTTAAAATGCTTGCACACAGCGCGGGCTAAGGAAATTTAGGGAAATGTATGTATTATACATTGTTCTTAAATGTTTGCAAGTTATAACGACCAGAAAATAGAGAGCTCCGCAGGGCATTCCATAAGCGAGTTTTAAGGCTTAGGAACGAATCACCATATTGTAGAGTACGTCCGAAAGTGGGCTTGAGGGTATACTGATGAGCATTCATAACGTGATGGGTGTTACAGTCGACGGATTGAAGGGGCGAAATGCTACTGACGATTTCAATGGGGCTAGATCAGAAGGGGTGAAATATTTCATACATCGCATGAGGAAACCTAGACATTTCTCGGCACCTAGACAGCAGACAGCATTGCATTTTGGAAGCATTCAATTTCACTCTATTGATAGTTCCCCAAATACTTATGTTATTAATATCGGGATTTAATAAGCTTAACATACGCTGCCGTTCCCATTCTATAGCCGGAGAGCAGAGACGTGAGTACGGAATCGAATATGAAAAGCAGAGAGTACTCTCATCTGCAATTAGTAGTAGCAGACAAGAGACAATTAATGAAAATTAAAAAGAGTGTCGAAGGCAAAACGAAGCCCTGGGGCAAAACAACATTTATTTTGTGAATATTAGACTTGAAACCATCGAACACAACTTGAATTAATCATTCCGAAAGGTAATTTATAATCCATAGAAGAAGAGAGTCGTCGATCCCAAGAGCACGTATTTTCGCCAAAGAAGCCTGATGCCAAACTCTCTCAAATGCCTTAGAAATATCAAATGCAACTATCTTGCTTTCGCCAGATTGATGTACGCTTTGGTTATACTTTTCGATAAGGCATGGCATCAATTCACTGCGAGAACCATATTGCCGGTCATTGAGAAGTTTTCGCATTTCGAGATATTTCATGAGCTGACGCTTTATCAGCGTTTCCATGACCATTCCATTCCATGAAAGAAGGGAAGTAAGTGCAATGGGTCTGTAGGAAGAGAGAGAGAAGAAGATTCGCCTTTTGTAGGGATTGATGAAAATGCTTACGCAGTGGTTTTGCCAGCGAGGAAGAACACATCTGCAGAAGAAGGGGAGATACTCGTATATCATCTGGGCCAGTGGATTTGTGTATATCAAGATCTTTAAGCACTCTTGCTACTACAAGAGTTCGAAAGTGGATTCGTCCTATTGATTCGACGCACTCAAGTGTAAGCGGGGGCAAAGCACAATCTGGAAGTGTTGAGCTGACCGCAAAGTGTGCAGCAAGCAGATTTTTTTTTTTTTTTTTTTTTTTTTTTTTTTTTTTATAATGAGCGCTGTACACAGCGCGGGCAAAGGAAATTTAGGGAGGAGGAAAAGAGTGGTACCGATGTACATTGTTTTTAAATATTTGCAAGTTATAACGACCAGGAAATACAGAGATCGGCAGGGCATTCCATAAGCGAGTTGAACGGCTTAGGAACGAATCACGATATTTTAGAGTACGTCCGAAAATGGGCTTGAGGGTATACTGATGAGCATTCGTAGCGAGACGGGTGTTACGCTTGAAAGTTTGAATGGGCGGAATGCTACTGGCTATTTCAGTGGAGCACTGGTGGTGGAAATAGCGATAAAACAAAGTGAGACACGAGACATTTCGTCGGTGTTCGAGGGTGTCCATTGATTGACTGATATTAGTATCATCAATAAGTTTTATCGCACGGTTTTGAATCCTATCTAGCAGGTACAGAGATGTTTTAGGAGCACCTGACCAGATGTGGGAGTTGTACTCCAATTTTGGGCGGATGAATGCCTTATATATTGAGTCCAGATCAGAGGGGGTAAATTATTTCTTACATCGCTTGAGGAAACCTAGACATTTCGCAGCATTTTTGGCGACATCAAATATGTGGTCATTCCAACGTAAGTTGTCGTGGACACACATACCGAGAATGGAAAGTTTTTCGGTTTCGACGATGCAAGTGCCATTCAAGGAGAATGGCTGGGTGTTTAAATTTCGCTTTAACGACAGCAGACAGCATTGTGTTCTGGAAGCATTAAATTCCACTCTGTTGATAGTTCCCCAATTGGTTATGCTGTTGATATCGGAATTTAATGAGCTTAGCATACGCTGCCGTTCTCGTTCTACATCCGAAGAGCAGGGCCGTGAGTCCGGGAACGAGTATGAAAAGCAGAGAGTACTGTCATCAGCAAAGGAATATATTGGATTAGAAGTAGCAGACAAGAGATCGTTAATGAAAATTATAAAGAGTGTCGGTGACAGAACAGAGCCCTGGGGCACACCAGCATTTATTTTGTGAATATTAGACCGTCCAAGACAACTTGAATTGAACGTTCCGAAAGGTAATTTCTAATCCATTGAAGAAGAGAGTCGTCGATCCCAAATGCACGCATTTTCGACAAAAGAGCCTGATGCCAAACTTTGTCAAATGCCTTAGAAATATCAAGTGCAACTATCTTGCTGTGTTGTGTTTTGTTTTTGATTTATTTTATTTTCTTAATCACTAACTCTTACATACTAACAAAAAATGCTTAAATGCTAGCTTATAATTACTTAACAATCTTATACTAACTTACTGGCCCCACACAGGCACTCTAAGCTACTCTAAATTCTTATATCTATGTCTTTCGACTTCATTTACATTTTATTTGGAAATATTTATTTTATATACTTAGGGCTAAGAAAAAAATTTGATTACAAAAACTTAGCATATGGACAATTTTTATTTTTTATAAAAACTTAATATCTAACTTAAAAAAAAACCTTAAACTACTTAACCTACATACACAAAATACACATAAACACACTTAGACATTATACACAATAATATACATATGTTAGTATATACCTTTATGTACACTAACGCATGTATATATTACTTAAATGCTAACCTAAACCTATGTGAGCTGGCCATCGCTATTTACAAAGCAAATATATTGGTCAGCCCTGCCTCATTAGCGAGGCTGGTCCATAATTGACGGAAACGACGACGAAACATCTTCTCCATCATTCAACCACCAGAAATGCTGGTGCTGCCGAACGACATCCCTCTTATCGCGATTCCCCACCGCCCTACTGAACCTGAGGCGATCCACACTGCCGTGTGCGACGTCTCTGTTGTAGTTGAGTCGCCTGTCCCCAGCTGTCCGAGCGACATGGAAGATTAACGGAACCGCTGATATATCCTGGATCAACCCTTTCTGATCTAGGTAGAGGAATGCTTCCGGTGGAACGAAGCCGTCAGAGCGCACACTCTCGTGGTAAAGGTAATTGGGGTAGTAAGCCCCAGATATTAGGTTATTCGTCGAGGTCATTGCTCTTGCAATGTGCCTTCGAGTCAGCTTAATTACGAAGTTGTCCACTCGTATTAGGTTCGCCCTGTTGTAAAGGACCTCATTAGGATAAAATTTCTTGTACTCCGACTCTGGTGTTCTGTACAAGCGAAGACAAGCCCTAAGGCAAGCCCTCTCAAACACCCGAATCTTTTCCATTAAGCTTGCTCGTACATTGAACCACACGGGACACCCAAATACCAGCATGGGCCTGATAAGGGCCATGTAGCAGATTACCTTTACCCTCGCATCGAGTTGGCTGCTATAAAACAGTCTCTTTGTAAGGGCAAAAGCGCCTTTAGCTCTGGCCAGAGCAGCATCTACATTTTTGCCAAAATACAGAAACTGATCTAGCCAGATTCCAAGGTATCTGACTACATTTCGACAGGCAAGAGGTTGTCCGCGTTGTCCAACGATAGAGAACTTTCGCCAATTTTTTCTGGTATCCCTAGAGGCTCCAGACAACGGCGTCCTGAAGAGAATGGTTTCCGACTTCTGAAAGTTGATTTTCAACTTCCAGTCATCGCAAAATCGTCTTATCTTATCGAAGTCACGCTGCAAGAGAGTGTTAATGACCTCGATTTTTGGACCTGTTCTGTACGCTATCAAATCGTCTGCGTACGCAATAGTATGGGGAAGTGCACCTATCAAGTCGCTTGTATAAATGTTAAATAGGATCGCCGAATTGACCGCGCCTTGCTGAAGACCATTTTTAATTTGAAATATTCCAACAGAAGTCACATCACCATTTTTCACGATGAACTGTCTGTTGGTTAGCATATTATAAAGAATGTACAAGAGTGGTTTACTGATCCCCAGCCTAGTCAGCTTATAGAAAAGACCCTCTAACCATACGGTGTCGAAGGCCTTCTCCAAGTCAACAAGGCAGGCACCAGTGCACTGTTTCTTGCCTTTGTTCCATTGGATATCGGACACCAGTTTAGACGCGGCATGTGAGATATCATGTCCCGCCTTAAAACCGAATTGATTATCCGGAACTATATGTTTGTCCTCAACCCACCTAGACAGAGCTCTATTGATTACTTTTTCAAAAACCTTACTGATATTCGGAAGGAGACTTATCGACCGGAGATTCGCCGGATTGGATATATCCTTCCCCTTTTTGGGGATAGGTTGAACCACCGCCGTTTTCCAATGCGCTGGATAATGTGCATTATTCATTGCATTATTAAACAGGGTGGTGTAAATGTCCACCGCTTCTAGAGGAAGATGTCGAAGCACGATGTTCGGAATACCATCGGTCCCCACTGATTTCTTTGCCCTGATTGTGTCGAAGATCTCATGGAGTTCTTCCTTCGAAATGAACGGGGGTAGGTCACCCTCTCTGGCAATGACATTATTTGCCATATTTTCGTCGCTAAACCGCGTGAAACCAGAGCCGTTGGATCGCCAATTCTCTATTTCATTTCGAATGTAGCAGTTGTCCACCAAGACGCGATTGTCCAGGTCATAATTAGGGCCAATGATATCAATGGCCTTGTAAACTTCCTGGAAAGTCGCCCCTATGGCCTCAACCTTCTCCTGTGGATCCTCGATCACAAAGAAGTTGTCATCATCAGCGGCCTCATTTGGATCAATACCTGCTATTGTCAGTAACCGTTCGTTGTCTGTTGTCCGGGCTATTTTAAGACACTGAAGGTCGTTTTGATTTTATCTCCGAAATAGTTTATTGATTTGCGGAAACATATTCGGGTTGCTGGTGTTTACAGCCCGAACCTTGTTGTTCCAATACAAACTTACAGAAATTCTGTAATTCTCTTTTATTAGCGTTTGAATATTTTTAATCGACGACTTCAGTGTCCTAATCTCTGAGTCTTGTCTGTCAGTTAACTGTCTGTACAAGTTTTTAAGTCTTGTCAGAAGTCTACTTTTCTGTCGGTGCAGTGCGTCAATAGTAGGATTGCGGAACAGGTCTTCGTTAGTCGTACGTCGATACCGCGGTATTGTAGTGTCCATAGTTTGTTTAATTGTCTCGTCCATTTGTTTTAGGTAATTGTCGATCTCCTCGTTTGACAAATTCCTATTGGACGGTGGGTGGAGCGTGTTCGAGGAGAGCGCTCTAGTCAAGGTTGCGGAGAAGCGTGTCCATCGAGTCTTACTGTAGTTGTAAGTATATCTTTGGACAAACTCCTCCAATTCCGCAATTTCGTTGGGAACTGTAATTTCGGTGCTAAAACCGCAATGGTCGCTGTCATACACGAATGTGCGCAGACAGTTTAATGTTTGTAAATTCGTACCTGTCAGTCGTATACGTTCGTCCTACAGCAGTAGATCCAAATAAGACCCGCCTCTGGGAAACGACGGGTTATCTGTCGCTTTAAGACCGAGTCTGTACATGACATCGTGCTGACCCCACCAATCGAGTAGTAGGTTCCCTCTAGTATTTGGCAAATTATTTCCCCAATCTCTATGTCTAGCGTTGAAATCCCCGCCGATTATAAAATAATTCTCCCCCGATTCCAGCCTCAGAAGTCGAAAAAGCGTGTCGAGCTCTGTAATGAATAGGGTGGATTGTGAAGCCTCAGGTGCATAAACCGAGGCCAAGTACAGCCGCTTTCCACTGCGGAGCGGGATGTTAACGACGACTGCCTCCAACACCCGGAACCTGCGCAACACCCCCTTGTACACTCTGTGAAATTTTATACCCTCTTTAATGAAGATCGCGACACCGCCTCCACGTTTGGATCTGGGCCGGTTTCTTCTTCTAACAATATAATTATTGTACTCCAGTTTATGCTTATCGGTTAGCTTGGTTTCGCTAGCGAAAAGCACATCAGGAGTTTGGTCTTGTAGCAATTTAAACATCGCGGCTCTTCGTTCGATCCTAATCAATGAATTCACATTCACCGCAAGGACCTTCAAAGTTTGCTCCACCATGTGCGTACCCATTACGGCATGTGTTGCGTTAGGCCCGGCAGCAACGCGTAGATCTGGTCCACCCGCTTGGCCTGTTCTTGAACCTGCTTTTGCAGCTGAGCCATCTGCCCTTGGATTGCGAGCAAGATGGCTAGCATGTTGGGTGCAGCTTCCGTTGTTCTCGGCATCGGAGCCGGAGAAGCAACAGTCGCTTGCTGTACCGTAGCCCCCCTACCTGACGCCATTTGGGCGTAGGAAATTTGGGGCGTGACGGCTGGTGTTTGAAACCTCACAGGTGAACGTTTGACCTCCACCTTCTGCTTCCGAGCCAATTTTGCTTTTTTAATTTCGGTGAACTTAGGACAACCCCGATAGTTTGCGGTGTGTCCCACGTTCCCACATAATACGCACGAGAGCTGCGACCTATCGGATGCTCCGTCAACACCCAGAGCACACTCCTCGGAACTGTGGTTCTTTGCGCACTTCGCGCATCGAGGCTGCACTTGGCAGTTTGACGCGGCGTGCCCGAACCTCTGGCAGCGAACGCATTGTATAACGCCGTCGCTCCTTTTTAATTTTTCCCAGTGAACCACCTGGTAGTCTAGGACATTGATACTCCTTAGACTATCCAGACGGCTTTCGGGACTGAGCTGCACCAAGAAGAACGGCAGACTCCGTTTCTCCCGCCTAGCTCTGGCTGTGGTAAACGGCTTTACCCCCACAAACTTGAGTCCTTCGCACTCCTTCTCTTTGAGCAGTGCTAGGATCTCCTCAGGATCAGAAGACGGTTCCAACCCCTTCAACAGCATCGATTGCCGCTTTTTACACTTCGGTGTGAATGAGAAGTGCTCCGTCGTCGTTTCCTTCAGGAGCTCTTTCACTTTCGCATAGCCCTCCACTGTATTACAGTGGATGGCATGACGATCGTTCCCCAATCTTTTAATGTTAAAATTGTTACCAATGACCAACTTACACAGGTCCTTGATTGCACTCACCTCTAATTTATAGGTATTAATAGGAGATACCTTCTCCTTCTTCTTCTGATGCTGCTGTTGTTGTTGTTGTTGCTGTTGTTGTTCTTGTTGGTGCTGCTGTTGCTTTTTTTTCTGCTGCTGTGGTTTCACCTTTTGTTTTTGCAGCTGTTGCTGTGTCTGCTGCTGCTGTTGTTTCTGCTGCTGCTGGATTTGTTTTTGGGAGCTCGATACTTCCAATTGCTCCCTCTGCCTGCGTGCTATTTGCCGTTGCTTAATAGCAAGCATTTCCTTTTCCAGCCTTTTTATGCTGCTGGTGATGTTGTTTATTATTTGCTCATCCTCATCCTCCGATTCGGATGCCGCTAGAGAGGCAAAGTTGTTATTGCCCCCCTCGTAATTGACCTCATCAGCCGTTAAAGCGTCATTTATTCTCTTTTTTGTAAGAATAGGAGGAGTTTTCAAACTCCTCCTCCTTTAACGGCTTTCGCCACGGCACCGACAACACTATATTTGCCTTTTTCCACTTCCGTTATGGGAAGAGCGGAGCGCTCTCCACCATCCATCACGTTATTTTGTTTTTTGTTTTTGTGAACACTTTAATTTCTCTTATTAAAATTGTCTGTTTGATAAATTAAATAAGAAAAACCCGTTCGCAGGGGCTGGGAAGCGAACCCACAACCCCGAGATTTGTCGCCCGGGTTTTTGCCACTTAGGCTACCGAACACTCGATAAATTATTGAGTAAAAGTATACTCCTTTTTTTGCTTTTTTTTTTTGTTTTTTGTCTTTCACACTGTGAAGCCGAACACGAAAAAATCACACGACTATCCTCTGTCGAGGTCTATGAACGACTGCAACTATCTTGCTTTCGCCAGATTGATGTACGCTTTGGTTCCACTTTTCGGTGAGACATGCCATCAAATCACCAGTGGACCTTTTGCTACGAAAACCGTACTGCCGTAAGCGAGTAAGAACACCTCTTCAGAAGAAGGGGAGATATACCATCTGGACCAGCGGATTTATGTATATTGAGATCTTTAAGTACTCTTGCTACTACACGAGTGCGAAAGTAGATTCGTTCCATTGAAGATTCGACGCACTCAAGTGTAGGCGGAGACAAAGCACAATCTGGGAGTGTTGAGCTGGCCGCAAAGTGTGCAGCAAGCAGATTGGCCTTATCCAAAGAGCTGACAGCTGGAATGTCATTGTAAATGAGCGTTGGGATGGAGGATGAGGCGGAATTTCTAATGTTCTTGACGAACGACCAACAATTTTTACTGCCTTTGGGACATTGCAGTATTTTTTGCCTCAGTTTTTGGTCGTATAGGAATTTCACACGCTTAAGAAAGGCGTTGCTGTCATTTTTGGCTCGTTTGAACTTTTTTCGATTTTCCTCTGTCGGGTTGGTCTTGTAGGACCGAAAAATTATTTCTCTAACCCTGACGGCATCTTTACAGCTCGAGTCGTACCATGCATTTTCATTTGGTTTGATACTCTTCATCCGATGAGGAATAAAGGATTTCATTCCAAAGAGAATGGTGTCTGTAATCATATCAGCAGCGGCATCCACGCCGTTATCGAGGAAGCATAACGACCAGTTAAAATTCCTAAAGAATCTGTAGGCCGCTCCAGTTGGCTTTATCGTATTGCCATACGGTTCTTTTAGGAATTTTTTCTCTAACTGTGTGGTCGGTGTACGAGAAATTAGCTGATATGACACAATGGTCTGACGAGCCTAGAGGGGAGAGCACATCAACAGTGTACTTATCAGGATGAGAAGTTAAAAACAAGTCCAGGGTGTTGGCCGTATGACTATCAACGTCTGGTATTCATGTGGGCTCATTTACAAGCTGGGTCAATATATTTTCCGCAGCGAAGATCTCAACACACCGTCTTTCGGGTGTTGTTTGACCAGAAATTGTGTATATTTAAATCGCCCGTAATCACGATTTCAGAATTTTTTGTGAGGGTTGAGGAACCCCTCAGACTGACTGACTTGAAGAGGTACGCCCGCTTGTGGTTTAAACCTAAAATCGCGGGAAGGGTTATCCAGTTGGTTGCGACCCGATATTGAGTTGCAATAAGTACTGGGTGTTATAATCCTAAGATCAGGGGTTTTAGATCGATCTCGACTCATACCAAGGGTAGTACTTATGCTTCCAACAAAAGTCCGGATTGGTATTCATAATTCATGAAGACAATGGTAAGGCGTATTCCTGCTCCCATGCATGCATGAGAATCACAGACAGGAGTTTACGTAAAACTCTAGAGATGTCCGCACCAATATTTCACTTATGCAAACTTTGAAAATTTTTAATGTCAATGATTATGATAACAAGATTATGTATAGCATATCATATCAACGAGTAGTATTTCGTTTTATCTGCCGTGCATAAGCAAATAGAAATAGGTCTCAATTGACTTGCAGCGGGAAGTAGTTAGTCAAGGATCGGGCTGTATGTAGGGGCTTTTTCCTTACTCGATGATACATATGCAGACTTCCTTAGACGCACACATGTGTAGATATATCATTTGGTCAATAAGTTTTACACTACTATTTATTACTATTACTACCAACAAATCTAAACTTCTTTCATTGGAATCTATACACAAACTCGAAGTATCAAATCCATTTCTAAGATATTCGTATAATAATAAATTAAGAAAGATTAAAATTTTATTACATGCTTTGATTTACGAGTACATTGCATACCCAATCTTATCACTAGATGTCGCTGGGAAAGCCCTACCTTAAATCACACAAAATTGCTTCAGTATCTAGATTATAGATTAGATAAATAATGTCCAAATAAGGTCTATAAAAATCGCAACACAAATCGAAGCCTCAGTAGTTTGTAACTTTAAACAATGTCGTCGAAAGTGTCTTTGGTTTTTATATTCGCTGTACTTGTGGCCACTGGCCATGGTGCTAGCATTACACGCATTGTAGGAGGTGAAAACGCAAGTGATGCACAATTCCCTCACCAAATTTCCTTGCGCCGCAATGAACAGTTCACTTGTGGTGGATCAATTGTTTCTGAAAGATTTGTTTTAACTGCTGCACATTGTGTTGTTGCGACTGGTATTACCCCGTAAGTAATAAACAAACGTGTTTAGTATACTTGTAATCATCCATTATATTATAGATACCCAGCAAAATCCTTCAGCATCCGAGCTGGTTCAAACAACCGACTATCTGGTGGTGTTGTAGTTGGAGTAAAGGCTATTACGGTCAATGAGAACTATGGCAACTTCCTCAACGACGTTGCTCTGCTAGAGCTTGCCACACCATTGGTTTATTCATTTAGAGTCCAACCAATTGCTTTGGCTAGGTCTGAAGTTCCAGTAGGAGCCAATGTTATCATTTCTGGATGGGGTCGACTATCAACCGGTGGTGACATTCCCATTAACTTACAATACAATACTTTGGA
This sequence comes from Volucella bombylans, assembly GCA_949129095.1. NCBI lineage: Eukaryota > Metazoa > Arthropoda > Insecta > Diptera > Syrphidae > Volucella > Volucella bombylans. The sequence continues at coordinate 159,668,087 of OX422143.1, forward strand.
AGCCATCAGCAAGTTGAAGTGTGGAACTACAATCGGAATGTACTCTGACACTTTGTTGTGCTTGGCTCATGAGTCGGGTAACGGTGCTTGCAATGGTGATTCTGGTGGTCCAGCTGTATACAATGGGGAATTAGTTGGTGTCGCTGGATTCGTGGTCAGCGGTTGTGGTAGTAAGAATCCTGATGGATATGCGAAGGTTTCCTACCATTATGATTGGATTCAGAAGCGGATTGCCTAGAAAAATTTATCAGATCTAAATAAAACTGTTTGCTTTATAAGTGTCTTTTACTGGGGAATCCACTGAAATTGCATCAATAATTAAAGTAAATTGAAGGTAGAATAGCAAACGTTACTGCAGATTGGGTAGCAGGAAGCAGCAAACAAGTCTGATGCTTACAAATTTTATAACTCCTTCTTTCATTTTTTTGAAGAACATGACGGTTTTTTTATACATGTTTAGGACCCTAAATCGAAAGAAAACAATTTGCAGATCGATATTAAGGTAAGGCTTTACAATTAGTGAGATATGAGTAGTAACTTAAATAGTAATTGAGAAACGGCTTTGCATACAAAAAAGGCAAACAAGCTAATAAAGAGTACTCTGCTCTCAACAAAAAATCTTATAACAGCATTCCTCAACATACTCTCAGAACCGTCTCAAGCCCCTGTGAGAGACCAGTGAATGGAGTTAGATAAGTTGTGACGTTTTTGGTTTTATATTCTAAGCCTATAAGCATTTGTAAAGATAACAAACAAAAAGCTACTTAAGAGCAGTCATCTGATTGCCCTTAACAATTCGTTGAGTGAATTTAATACTTCAGTTTCAAAAACTGCGTCATAGCCGGTCTCAAGACTAACTTGTGGAAAGATATGGGGAGTCGCTAAAATGTAACACTCGAACATGCACAAGCACAACTTGGTGAACTTTGGTATATTCTTATCTATGATCCAGATAAAGCACGATACAGAGGTTTGGTCTCAGACGAAGTCAGCCGCGACATAAGAGGCATATCCATCGATAATCTCATTTGAGTTACTTTGACATATACAAAGCCTAGGTTATATGAATATTTTTCGGGATCTAGCAAGGTTGTCGATCCCCGTTGTAACCCTTTAGGTTGTGCAATCGGGTAACATGTCTGATCACTTAAAACACTATATGTTCTGAAGCCAGAACTAGTCTAGAATATGGACAAACATTCTGTTGACGACCTCAACAAATGAAAAATGTACAACGACATTCAACAACGACGAACAATTGGCATAGGTCTTAGATATCTACAAAGCGAATATCATTCCCGTCCAAAATGAAGGATAGGATAGGCCGGACACAGGAAAGATGAATACTGTGAAATTTACTATAATAATTGGCATATAGAGCAAAAGTAGCATGTATCGGGATGTGGGTATGTCATCATAGATAGACTTAAGACAAAAATCGTAAGCTTCAGACATGTGACCAGAGCATGGTAACATTTCGCATCAAGTCTTAGTTCGCTCGGGTAAACCTCATGCGCTCAGATCCTCACAGAGTAAAAGGAGAACTTTGCCAAAGATTGATTCTCGACCAGACGTATGAGCAGTGCACCTAGTACGACGTTAAGATTGTCCTTGGCGATTTTGACGTCAAGTTTGGAAAGGAGATCTTTGGAGAACATCTACGGCTATGTTTGTTAATGTCATCATATCTATTGTAGTACATATATTCCACACCTCAACATCCACCAAAGGCAGTCACTAAATCAAAACACCCTCAGTCGCATAATGATATTAATTTCAATGAGCCAACATTGACTCAGATAACTACCTTGTTGGAAGCAATGAACGAAGTTGCCAGAATACCTAAGAAGTACTATACTGTGAAGAAATTGGACATCTAAATTTACACTCGCAAAATGCGAGCCTTCTAAAAATTTTCGAGGAACTCCATGCTGCCCAGAAGACGTAACGATATCTAACGAAATCTTGGTAGACTTGGTAAGGAACATGTACGAATTCATCTGTAAAATATGGTCGGATGAAAGCATACCCGGTAAAAGGAATGTTGGCCGCATGCTCTGACGATATTGATATTATGAAGCGTCAATGGTGTGTTTGCGGACATTGAATCTGAAGCGATGAAGGTGTAGTGAAGGATTTGCTGTTAACATGAAAGGCTAACCATCATCAAATGGCCACAACAGGAAACTATAGCTTTGAGGTTGTAATAGACTTGATAAATGGCGACCAATCATAGTTTTTTTGGACTGAAAACGTAACTGAGAAATAAGCTCATCTCACGGACAAGGAAAGCAGTGATGTATAAGACCCTTATCATTTATTTAAGCAAAATAGTTTAAAAATACCTTTAGTTACTGCGAGAATAACGAGATTTGACAACGAATTGTATACGTTATAGGTAAAACTACCTTAACTTTGTCAAACGGAACCGAATTAATTAGCTTAGTTGTAAGACATTTTGAGCGAATGAACAAAATTGTCTTCGAAGCTCAAATTGCCTTCGATGGTCAATGCGTTAAGAGAAGACCTCGTCTAAGGTGGCATGTTCAAACAGAAGGAGAAGGATACCAAATTGGGTATCCGGAAGTGGAGGCAATAAGCACAAGGCTGCGCAATGTGATGAGAGCAAGTTCAACACACAATAATACCCCCACCTTTTTTTCTCAATTCTTGTCATTGCTTCAACCTCCATTGTAGGCCAATGCACCTTCAGTAAAAATTTGAGTAATAATGGCATTTTTTTCAAAAATGTCAGCGCCAACCTATTTGGGTAAAGAACAAAAATTCGTGTTCTATACATTAGATTCATGTGCCAGTGCACCTACCTCATCGACGAATCATTTCTATGAGCCGCATTCATATGAACACTCATTTTCAAATTTTCCTTTGTAAATGAAAATCATGTAGCGTGAAGAAATCAGCGTTTTTATTCAGAAAAAAGAGGTAATTTATTGAAGTGAGTGTCATCAAAACTTATCTAACCGTATCTATACACATAAAGCAGTGCTCGGGTATTTTTTTTTAAATTTAGTAATGCCGGCAGAGTATGCAAAAACGTTAATTATAATAGTATTGCATGAGAATATTAGTGAAAGTATTGCATAAACAAGTACTACTATATACATTTGTGCTTTTGTTTTAGCGCAAATCTTACTACCAATCATCCGATGAGCTAATCAATTTGAGCGCTTTTCCATAACATGCGAATTAAATACGTCATAAAATAAAAATGATTTTAAGAGTAGATAAGCCAAAAATACTTTAAACTACAACAGATCGACGAAATATGTATTTGTTTTAGATTATATGCCTCGGCATGGCCTTACTGCACAGGAGATGTAAGTTTTGTAGCAACTTGTATCATATGTATGCTTTTCTACTTTCATCATTCACCAATATGAAATATCTATCACCATATACTACAGCCGTTCGTGAACTCTATGAGCATAAAGGACGAGAAGAATGTCGGCTTCTCCAAAAGAAGAAAAAAGAGACCGAGAAGCACTCGATCGAAGATATTGAGAGACTGTACTCCAGGAATAACATACAGAAGTCTTACCAAAAGGTAAAAAGAACGTGTTTAGGCAACAAGACCCGTACTAGACCATTCAACTTCCGTCCACCTTACCAAAATGGAAATAAGGAGATAAATATCTAAGCTGAAAACCAACAAAACAGCTGGACCTGACTGCTTACCGGCCGATGTATTAAAACTGATAGAAATGACTCATTTCAGAAGAGTATATGCCTGATGAACGCAATCTCAGCACCGTTTGCCCGATCCACAAAAAGGGATATCACTCCGATCGCTCCAACATTCCATACAATATACAGGAACGTCCACAATCGACCATACTCCGGCAGATCCGGGGAAAAACGCAAGATGTCCAAATCGATACCCACCATCTTTTCACCGATTGTGACACATACGACAGAAGATACCCCTGCCAAGCTCGTCCGTATGTGCAGAAAAGAACGATCGCTGCTCCGTCAAATTCGATATCGACTTAACCGACACCTTTGATGTCAAAAAATGTTTTATACAAGGTGACGCGCTTTCATGTAATTTTTTTAACACCATACTTAAAGGAATTATTTGGAATTCAGAAGCGAACACTGGATGCACAATCTTTCAAATGTCTGTGCAAGTATTAACTAGCATCCGACGATGATATCAATAAATTGGACACAACCTCACAGTCGACAGCTTTAATTTCGAGACTTTGTCTACCTAGGCTCTGTTAAAAATTCTGCCAACGCAGAACTCTGCCTCAAAGAACCACTCTTGTCAATCGCTGTTTCTTTGAGCTAAGAAGGCAACTCAGGAGTGAGACCCTATGCCGAAATACTGAAACACTAAGAACACTCTATATAAGACCTTGAACATTTTAGTCTTATTTTTTAGCGCTGAGGCATGGATTCTATCGATAGCGGATGAAGATATCATCAGTCGTTTCAAGAGTAATATCCTTCGAAAAATAATGGGTTACATTTGTATTAACAGACTTTGGAGGAGAAGATTCAACGACAAACAATGCAAGCTATACAGCGACATCGACCTAGACAGAAAACTGCGCATCAGTCGCCTGGGATGGCTAGTGTATGTAGAGAGAATGGACACCAATTTTTCGTTCCGCTGAGTCTTCGAATCTAATCCGGAAGGATAATGCCGTAGTGGAAGACCTTACCGTAGGTGGCGCGAACACGAAGAAAGGGACCTCAACAAACTTGGAGTGCGCAACTGGAGACAGCTGGGTAAAAATCGGACTAACTAGAGAGGCTTGATAGCTAAGGCCCAGGTTCACCCCGAGCTGTAGCGTTACCTAAGTAACTAAGTAAGTAAGTAAGCTCTACTATCCAGTGTTCTTTTTACAATTACACTATAAAATGTGCCCACACGACTACCATTATTCCGAATAGCATTGACATAGTTGACGCTGAATACACACGTGTTCACAGGCAAAGAATCACAATTAAGGCATTAAATGGAAAGTTAGTTTAGTTCAATTATGAAGAAGACGAAGACTAATAGTAAAAAACTCTCCAATTTTTATATCATTATCTTAGCCCTACTCTATCATCACTTAATCATCAATCTATTCGCGTTTTGTTAAGATTCCATGCAACTGGCAGCAAGCCGTATTTGTGTAAAATAATTTTGACCTGAATGCTCGTAATATCTTTCACTTTCCGGTTCATGAAGATTAAGTAAACATCTTGACGACTAATTCACCAAAACATTTTCTCCAATCATATTCGTATTATTGTCATCAGGAAACCACCCAATGCAACACTTCCAAGGAAATGTTCATCCAACAATTTTTAGAGACTTTCTTCTGGTTACTAATCCAAAAGTCGTTAGTCATAATGGCTCTGAGTTGGAAAAAAACAAATTCATGAAGCATACCAAAGGCAAGCTAACTTAACCCCAAACATTTAATTATTACAAAACTGTCAAATAACGCACCGCGACTTTAAAATGTACGTCTCATTCTTTTCGCGCGCCATAAGTGAAAATTACCATAAACTTCTTTAACTGAATCAGTTGCGCTATACTATTGTAATATAGGTGTGCCAGTGTCAAATTTGAGTATGCTTGTTTGTTAAGTTGATGTATCTCAAAGATTCAACAATAGGCGGTAGAAAGCAAAACTACCAGTTTGTCGCTACGTTGCTTTTGCCATTTCTTTTTTTTACAACAACAGTTTGTTACCCCATATTACCGTATGATTCTACAAAGTCGAATGAATAGCTAAGTAAGCATACTTGATACAGTCGACTGTTGACAAATGCTTAATTTTAGATATAACTTCACAAACAGGTGGGTAAAAATAAAAATTACTGCCTTCCCGCTCTGTCGCGTTGCTACCGTTTTGCTCGTGATCACGATCGCATGTCCGCGAAATTGGCGATTTTTCCATCGGTAGACCGTTGTCATATCCAGGTTTTGAGCGAACGTTAACCCACTGACCTAGAAAATTCAACAAGAATTCAATACAAATGAAACGAAACGTCTTGCAGTGTCTGTGCAAATGGTTCAGGCTGCTTGTTAACTTGACCAGAATGTTAGAAAAGTGCTCTTTGGTTCCAGGTATTGAAACTACGATACATACTCATACTTGTACATATATACTCGTACATGCATATGTATGTCCACTATCATGCTCCGTCCCATCACTTGAATAAAAAATGCTTGAATTGTATAAAAGTGGAAAGAGTTGAAATGAAAATAAAAGAAAAACCTCTAGGGGAAATTGTATTCTACGAGTGGTCCGTACGAGTATCTGGTTTATTTACGAGTTCGAGTACAAGTACGAGTATTAGCTGCCGTATTCGTATATAATCCACTTTCCGGTTATTTAATCCGAGCTTGTGGACGCTTTTGTAGAAGGCTTGAGCTAGATTGATTGATCTGACATTCTTACTCGACGACTTACAAAGTACAAATAACTTGATTGAATCCAATGAACTGTCTAAAAGATTTGACTAAACTATAAAAAAGAAGACAAGCACATGTTATGAGGCACTTTTAAAGAGTAAAGGGAAGGAAAATAAAATTCATTACTGAAGAACACCTGAGTTGATCTACTTTAGATTGTTTGGAATTTTATTCGAACTTATATAGTCTGTGAAAGTGAAGCAGAAGTCAAGGCAGACGGTATAGGAGTTTTAGTACGATAAGACAAGAAGCCCACAATATAATAGTTAGAAGCATTTTTTGAACACACTTGTTGTTATCGTAATGTAACTTTCTAGAGACAAACATAGATATGACTTACAACAAAGAAGGCGAAGAGGTATGTACATATATTATTTATTACAAGGTATCTTAGTAATTTTAGGAACAATAATATTTTTTTTTAATTTTTATTTGTTATCGGAGGTAAATTTTAGGTCGAACCGTTTTCAACCATTTAGCGGAGAAAAATTAGAAGGAACTTAGAAATATCTGCCAACTGATGCGAGAAAAGGGTGAAAATACCTGAGTCAAGTGCTCTTACTTCTAGCACATTTGAGTGCAAATGTACTGAGGCGTCAGAATATCAGTGATCTACCGTCCGCAATCGTCAACGAAACCCTCGGATTTTAAAAAGCTATTTTCTTGATTTTGGCTAGTAACTTCGTCAGATATCTCAATTCCGGGAATCCGTGGAGATTCCGTGTCAAGGCTAAATGAATTACGCCTATTTTCAACCATATTTCGACTGTAACATTTACACTCTTCTCTTTCACATATCGTACTTGTATTTATCACAATGAAATGCATTATCATCAAGTTACGTAAATCCCCATTTAAAAGATAGAGGCATGTGAGTAATTACCCAATGAAAAATCTAGTTATTGTAAATGCTGTCGTTCTCTGAGTAGATACCAACGACAATTGGTTATACGTATAGCGATTTGACAATATTTCTTCCCCGACCCAAAGTTTTGACGAGAGCTATTCCTGAAGAAGCAGAAATTCGATTCTACACGTATAATTAGAATTCAGTTTTATTATTTCCTTTGAAAGGTATATCTATATGACAGGGATTTTCTCTTGAAAATACGGTGCATCTAAGCTCACTTCTAACAAAGGGTATGGGTTAGATGAACATACAAGAAACGTTGAGAGTGAATTGACCACCATAAACCTTAAAGTGGAGACAGCACAATGCTTTGTTTAACCCTTTACCCCTGTCAAAACACATTAATCACAAAATCAACGTTTAATTCATGCCAAGCTTTCAAGCGTTTCAAGCGGATTCATTGAAGATAACTAACATCATTTTGTAGTATTCTTCTGAGTTGGACCACACAAATGTAACTTAACATCCGGACCTTTGTAAGCAGCACGGGCATCGTTTGAGCTACATCGACACACTCGGAGCTTAGGTTATGTAAGCTGGTGAGATGGTGCGGGATTAGTTTTTGGCGAACCAATGGACCATTAGGATTGACTTCAAAAGGATCTGACCCAGCTAGTTAGAAGTTGGGCTGTTTGGTAAACTAAACCACTAAAAATAATATATGTTGTAAAGCGACAAATTAACTTGGATATGGATAAACTTGCTATTGATGACCCCAACAAACGGACAGCAATTTTCGGTCATGCACGTGGAATTTCCAGATATTTATCAGTCTAAACGCAGCCGAATACATAATTGGTAGATGTCCTATAGATTACTCGAAAGCCGACATCGCTGCCATCCAACAAGTGCGATGGAATGGGTTGGACAAACCAAGGATAAAACAACTCTGATGAACATGTTTAACAGCAGCATCGATCAGATTTATCATATGCCAACCAACTCAAGATCAGTTTCCAGTATTTTTAATTTGTTGGAAGGTGTATACAAGCCGAAGAAATAATTTGCAGATATTAGATTTCATATAAGCATGAAGCTATTCTTTAAGAAGGACAGTGGGGAGAGATTGTCAGTGAACCTTTAGAGCTGACAGTCACAGTAAAACCTCTGATTCGACGAAAAATTATAGCGAACGCTTATGGCAAAATAATACTCGTAAGTGTTTTACTCGGCGCTGAAAAGAAAGACGAAAACTCTATGAGAAATGAAGATGGAAGAAACATTGGCTTTTCAGAAGGAGAACAACAGAGGATTACTTGATCGAGACCATGATGAGGATATACTCGTAAATACAGAACATAAGCGGATAAGGAAGGGAAAAATTACTGTGATTAGTGTGATTTTATACCCGGTAAGCCGCAGTCGATGCTGAGGATATGAAAAGAGTATTTCTGTAGACTGTATAACGGTGATGACGAGCCTAATACCGATGTCAGGCAGAATGAACCTTTCAACCTGGACGATGCAGACCAACATTTCCATCCACCCACCCTGGATGAAGTGAAGATAACCATATCTAAGCTTAAGTCCAACAAAGCTGCAGGAGTGCACGGCCTTACTGCCGAGCTCTTCACAGCGGAAGGCCATGATTTGTCAAGTAGTATACACCAACTCACCTGTTAGCAATGAATTGAACCTCAACATTGTTTGTCCGATCCTCAGGAAAGGAGACACTCTGAACGGCGCCAACTACAGGGGCATCAGTCTTCTTAACATCCCCTACAAGATCCTCTCTAATGATTGTGTGAACGCCTGAAGCTATTCGTCAACAACCTGATTGATCCATATTAGTGTGGCTTTAGGCCAGAAAAGTCCACCATCGACCAAATATTCACACTACGGCAGATTTTGGAAAAACCCCATGAGCTCTAAATCGAGACACGCCAGCTATTCATCGATTATAAGGCCGAGTATGACAGCATATTTAGAGATGAGCTATACGGAGCAATGTTCAGTTTTGGCATCCCTGCCAAACTCGTCCAATTTTGCAGGATGACGATGGAAACTGCATGCTGTTCCGTCAAGGTCGGTGGAGAACTCTTTGATGTTAAAAATGTTAAATGTTAAAAAGGATCATTATTCTTGAAATAATAGTGCAAAACTCACGCGCTAACATAAGAGGCACAATCTTTCCAAAGTCTGTCCAATTACTCCCATACGCCGATGATATTGACATAATCGGAAGAAAGCAGCGTAATGTCAGTAGTATGACATTACGATATCTCGGACAGAACGTCATCACCGATAGATATAACTTTGAGGCAGCTATCTAAAAATTGAGCTAGCTGGAGACGCGTTTTTGGTTGACTGCTGGACTACTGTAGCGCCACCTTAAATAAGTAAGGATCTAGGTAAATTAACCATCGAGAGATGGAGTGAGTAAACCTTGATTTACCTCGGAGAGTCATCCCAATAATTTATATATTTACTTTAGTTCACTACAGAATATCTATTCGAATTTACCTTATGGCAGACCTTGAGGAAGTTCAAGGACATCAAATCGATACTGAGTACCTGTTCAATATTTTCAAGCTACATGTTGTAGCGTTTGTAGAGGCGATCTGTGTACAGTTACGTTAAGTTTTGTTATCACTGCAGAGCTTTTTCCCTTTCTAAATTGGAAGAGGCGTTCGTTAAGGTCTAGTATCTCACAGTTTTTTGGTGCAGAGATGAATGTATTTTTTGGATGCTCAGTGATTTGAAGTATGCATTTGCATGTTCAATGCCTGCACTTGGTACCAATGTCTACTCTATTTAAGACTATGTGGTCTGAATGGCGTCTTCAAATGAAATTCTCTATCCAGAGATGGACCAAAAGTACCTGATTGACTGCGTCTCAAGAATTATTATTGTCAACATTTTTGATTGTGGGGTCAGAGCATAATACTGCAAATCCAGTAGAGCATACAACTGCATTCGTTGCAGACGAAGTATACAGTCACCAAGGAAGAATGCTGATGAAACGACAGATGGTGCCTATTTGGCATTTGGTATATATGTAATCTATTGTTTCAGCTCTAACGGATTCCATTGCAATGAGGCCAATTGAGGCCACCGGGCTTATCAGTTAACGATGATATGTGATTTTTTTTCACATGCCCGGTTCCTGTATGAAGGTAAAATGACAGAGGACAACTTTCCCAAAGATTCCGTTTTTTTAGGTCTTACCCTCCTACCTGAATGTAGTTTGATGAGCTTTAGTCAAATGGCCCTTGCGGAATTTGCGGTCTGTATCGTTCATAGTGTTGCTTTTGGCAACTTCGGTGAACACGACTATATTTACTACGGGTAATCGATTATTTACGATTCCTTTCTTTCTCAACAGAAATTTCTATCTAATCCTCAGAATAACCTGAGTGGTGTCTGGTTGAAAAGGAATACAAATTTCTCAAAAATTCCTAATAATCTTGGCGGCGGTAACCTGTAAAGCTATATTTTAGTGCATTTTCAATCAATTATTTTATTTACCTAAAAACACATAAAACTGTATCTCATTAAGCTAGGTATTACCCGTTTTCCATGATAAACCAGTTATGATTCCTACGACAAATGTTACTTGTTTGATATGACTAAATAATTGAAGATCAATTGGAGATGCAGCCCAAATAGCAAGATTAGCTACAGTAGTTAAGATAAAATTCTAGTTTACATTTCTAAATATCTAAACAGTGTCAATACATATAAGTATACAAGTGAACTCAAGAGCTAAAACGTGTTAAGTTTTTTCTATTAATATCGCCTTTTTAATTGACCGGAAAGATTATGAAGTTATTTTCAAATGACAAATTTAATTAATTCTTAACGCGTACAGTATCAAACTTGATGGAGGGAAGTATGTTTTTGATGTCGCTTTGCGTTCTAAAAGCAGTGTTTTGAGAACCTATGTAATTAGTTTGTTTACCAAATGTTGAAAGATTGTTGGTTTTGGCACATGTCATGTACCTATGTATGTATAGCAGAAAGCAAATCCATTTCGAAAAGTAACTAGCTGAAATCAAATGCTAACGTACATACATATATACTCGTATGTATGACAGCTACAAATGAATGAACATTTGTAAACGTCAAATGAGTGAATTTAACAGGGTTTAATTCCCATTTTTGCCGTATGATAGTAGAGCTTAACTAGGTCATTCATTCTCAAGCTTGACGAATGAATCGCGTGCAATTTTCCATAGATAATTGTTGTACAACGCACAACTGTGATCTCTAAGTCTGTACAAGTCCTGACATTTGAACTGTAGCCAGGGGCTTGGTTCCCAACTTAGTTATTATTTGAGTTCAAATGTCAAATGCGTTTAAGTGATTCTTAACAAAAAAGAATGAAAACAAATCTGCGAATAATACATTTGAACAAAATTTCTTAGTTATTACACTGTTGACAGTTTAAGAAATTCGGTTATATGATATGTCAAAGGCTCAGATGATTTTTCCAATATGTAACAGCAGCAAAGCTGTCATATTTTACTAACAACTGTAGAATGATGGTCGACAAACTTCCGGGCCTAAAGCGAGTGATAATTTGATGTTGTGTTTTTTTAAGCTGGTGATGGGAATGACAATGTTAGTGCAATGGCTTTGTCAGAAGGACAACCGTTTTCCAACAAAAACTGGAGTATGTTAACTGACGTCGCAGCCGGTCGTTTTGATCCCTTAGTAGGTAACCATACAGCACTAGGAACAACTAAAAACAAAATAATACGCAGGTTGCTTGTGAGGGCTTCAAAGTTTAGCTTCTGTATACAAGGAGAGTGATGAAACTTCTAAACAAGTCACTTAACACTTGGAGAAAGGCCGGAATCTTACCAGATCGTAGGAAAAATAATATAAGAATCCAATTCAGATTTCAAATATCGACTCTTATGATGACTACTGCGAAAGGATCTAAACATGTGGTGAAAGCAGCAACCTGTATCACTGTTAGCTTTGCATTGGCATACATTCCTAACGTGTGGCGAACAGTAAGAATAATCTTTACGAGTATATCGGAACTCGAATAAGATAAGCTTCATACCAATCAGTCTGCCTTCCTTCAGGTTGAAGGCGAACCCAATACAACATGCGTAAAATCCTATTTTAGTCCGCTTCAAAATGAGGTAGAAAAAATTAAAGGTGGACCCGACAGGAGTACCTGCCAGGAATGTTCATCAACATTGGGGGTGCTATCGACAATGCAACTTTGAACACCACGTGTAACTTGTCCAGACAACATGGCGTAAACGAACTACTAGTTTTGTGGATAAGAGCAATGCTAGTAAAAAGGGCCTTGATTGCAGCTGGTTCTAATATCTACGCTGAGGCATATCCATATAATGTAACTGTACTGTCTGCAAATGTCTAACGACTGCTTGTACTAAAGCGCATGTAGCCCCAGATGTAATCGACGATGGATCTTCCGTTAACCCTCTCCAAGCTGAGATTGTTTTCTTCCCTGGAAGCAGGAAGCTTATCATCCGTTTCTCCAATGAAGTAAAGTATTTGAGTGTCTTCGATAACACACATCTTTAAAGTAAACATATCACATCAAAAACATCCAAAGCATTGTGCTTTCTGGCAGCGTAAATTAGCTTCCAGCGAGTCGTGGGGTTTGTCACCGAGGAGAGTGCTTTAGATCTACAAGGATATGATAGGACTAATTATACTTTCTGTATGCTGCAAAAAGCTTTTACTAGACTCCAAAAAACGGTCACAAACTAAAATCTCAAAGCCATACTCTTCGGGATTTGGCGTTTAGTACAGCATCCACTGGAATTTTCATAACCTTGTGCATAGGCTGCCTTTTGACTCCGGTCTCATAGACCGATGTAATGACACCAGATTTCCTGTGAAAATATGAAATCGACATTCTTGTTCTCAGGAATAAATTCGGCCATAATTTTTCAGATTGTAGTTGGGGTCTAATGGCTTAGAAATTTATGTGGTGTCTTTCTGGAGGACGATAACATTAGATTTAATTAGAAAAGCTGAGCCCTCTGACCACTTCCTAATTCGTTCGAGAATGCAAGACTTCTCTGAATACAGTTGGAAGGCTGAATTCACCGTGTCTTGGGGTCCCAGGTAACAACTGAATCCGGAAAAAAAGATCGTCTCTAAACGGTCTGCGTCTTTCCTACTCTATCTTCTTAGGAAAGACTGCTTACTGGAGTCGAGCGTTTGGCACTCATCTAAGTGTTCTGGGCACGGGAAACTCAACATTCTGCGGCGCTTCTTGTATGAGTGATCGGCTTACGCTCGTACCAGACTGCAGGAATTCAGCGCTGATGTGGTGGATGCTACAACTATAGGCACTTTTAGATACATTTTCCTAGCTTCTCTTTGAAGCTCATCTGCCTTGCTTTTATAAGATTTCGTTATTTCAGTACAGGTTGATTTCTATGGAGTTGGCGTAGACATATCAGACGATTTTTCATGCTCTTAGTCTCTTTAATACAGCGGATATATCAATGTAAATTCAGTCATTGAAAGTCTACCATCGATCAGATTTTGATTTAAGGCGGTCGAAGACTTGTTTATCTAGGCTGCGCAGTTGATATAAACAACAATACCATCAACCGATCATTCGAAATTCTTTGAACGTTATCAAAAAGATACGAAAAACAGAAGAGGGCTTCCAGGGCTTTAACCAAAAACAGCGAGTTGACATAGCTAAAAGGGTTAGAATTCAACGACTTAGATGGCCTAAGTTTGAAAATATATATATATATCGACTACTTGTTTTCCCCTTTTTATAAAAATCTTGGCTAAGTCAATGGTTACATTTTACGTCGATAAAGAGGATATTATGAATGCCATCACAGCAAAAAAAGAAGGAGTGCCATCTTGCTGTATTCATAGTATTTATTATAAGACTGAACTAAGCTAATTTCGGATAAAATATGGAACAAGCTAAAGTTTTGAATATGATTCTGACAAAGTAAGGCAACTCATGTTCTTCCGGATCGCTCATCATAAACTAATGCCCCACAAACATCCCAAATCAGAAATTAACATTTTCCGACCTTGTGTTTCTCGAATAGATTTATATGAAAGTTTACGTGTTTGTTCAATATGGAGGGCCTGCTCCATTGAAGGGTAAAAATATCATATCAGTATTGGTAAATAGTCTGAATCAACGATATACTCGTAGAACAATACCAAAGTATTGTACTTTATGGGTGTTGTGGAGGAGTGTTTAAGTTTGTTAATTTTGATTTGCCTAAACTCAGAGTTCTGCAAGAGCTGTTGTTTTTCTTGCTCTGTTTGTGAAAATAGAACATTTATTTGCGTATGACGCATTCTGGTTATGGAATCAGGTGAGTACACCTGGATTACTCCAGGATTAAATATTTGGAAAAACCTTCGGAAATTGTTATTCCTAAAGAGAACCTATTCTAAAACTCGATTCGTAATAATGTCTTACTCGTAAAGTGTAAAAGATGTGAAATTATTATGATCACCCACACTGCTGATTTGGACTTAAAGGTCACTTTGTGCATGTGACTTCAATTTTTACATCATTTATCACTCTGATGACTTAGTTGTTTAAATATTCTAATTTATTAAAATACCAAAAACTGAGTAATGGGATTTACACATCAATCTGCTATAATTGTGTGGAATTTTTTACCACAATTTCATAAATAATTCGTCAACGAGAATGTTAAAGCTTGATTTGTTTTACATGGCGCCGCTCTATAAAT
Organism: Volucella bombylans; assembly: GCA_949129095.1. Lineage (NCBI taxonomy): Eukaryota > Metazoa > Arthropoda > Insecta > Diptera > Syrphidae > Volucella > Volucella bombylans. The sequence continues at coordinate 159,683,115 of OX422143.1, forward strand.
ACCATGCAGCAAATTTTGTAAACACGATTATTTTATGTGTGTACTACAGAAAATATAATTTTTTTTTTTCTAAAATTCTGTTGTAAATGACGAATATTTTTATTGCAAATTAAAATTTAGTTTTCGTAATGATGCAGTACCGAAGTATTTGTATGCAGAGATCTTCAACTGACCGATACCAATTGAATGAGTATTTAATTTTGTTCTAAAAATGAACCAGCATGGCGATTTGTGCATTTTTTCTGAGCAATTGTCACTGGCGCTTTTCATTGAAATGCTTTCGATCATTGACTCGCTACCACCTGTTGGCTCTTTTCAGCTGTCTTAAGCGGATTTTTCGCAGTTTTCCGCGCCAATTACATTTGACAATTTTCGAAACTATTGTACATTCTTTCATTTCTGTCATAGGTTGTGCGTTTCAAAGTAATTAATTGGTTGATTAAGGATTGGACTCAAATAAACTGCAACACACACTATAAAAATTTTGTGTTTTGACATAGCGTGCACTTTGCTGTGAAAAGTATCACGAAAAATTGTAAAAGTAAAATTTTACAGGTTTACAAATTTTGTATCAGTCATACCAGGTACCAGAGTATATCTCTGAATACTAACTATGGTCAAAAAATCCCAACACAATTTCGTTACAAACGATTTTATAAAGTCTCTGGTATAAAGAGATAATATAAGAAGCACTATTAAACAAAATACATATGAGTATGTTCATTTATATATATATATTGTATTACTATTATACCTGTTATTAACTCCTTATAGGGTAGCGGATCCAGGAAATCCCTTTTCGACGCTAAAAGCTATGAAATACGAATTCCACCGAGAATGACAAATAAATATTATGGATCAAAGATACAAAAGACGTAAAAGTCGTTACAGATTTTTACTACATCTGAGATGTCATTAGTAAGTTAGATAGGCAGCAAGAGTTGCACATTGCCTTTGTTGCTCATTTACATTTACCACGTTTGCGACATTTTAATGCCACTTAATCAACTGACCTTGCTATCACTTTTTGTTTCTGAAAGTATCATATTACGAAATTTTGTTTGTGAAGTTATGTTGACGAATTTTTGTCTAAATTTTCATAGATGTCATCGACAAAGGCTTTGTTTAGTGTTAGATATCTCATTTGGCTGAAGCCAGATATTAACAAATAAAATAGAACAAATCTGTTTTTTCCTGCAGACTTCGTTAACTGCGGGAGTGTCTAATGAATACGAGTAGAACGGGTGCGTCAGCTGGCCAGTGTCTTGTATTGATTTCAATCATTTTGTAGGTCCGATGTGACAATGAACTCTGTGTATAGCACCTGCTGAAAAAGATGCAGGACCATGTTAAAAAAACAATGTTTGATTACTGTCTCCACTTTTGACAAAAATCCATCTGCTAGCATTGATCAATATCCAACTTTTTAAGTGGTAAAAAGAGTCATTCAAAACATCGTTTCCTATGTTTGAAATCAATTGAAATGTAATAATTCTTAGTAAGTAAAACTGTATGTGTTACCGAGGATACAATCTATCAACACGAACACTGATGGTTTAAAAACGAATAAAGCTTGTGAAGGGCATTGTTTTCTCTAAACAATTCGCAACAACTGAGTATGTCTTTTTGATTCCTTAAATATTTAAATATTGTATTGTATTTCAGTTGCAAATTTTGGCAATTGAAGAGGATTTCTCATGGTTGAAATAGAATGTGATATGTTGCTTATTTGCATATTTACTAATAGCTACATACTCAGCCAACAAATCTCTGTATTCTGAACACGTTTGCTGAGTATTTGGCACCAAGATATTCAGGGAAGCTACAAAGCCAAAAGTGACATAACCCTAGGCATATTTTCAGTATCTACTAGCCACTCTCTGCACGCTCAAACTAAACGCGACGGATAAGTCCAACTGTGGCTTGCAATTTAACTTGACAGATCTGGTCTAAACTGGATTAGGTACGAGTATGTACATCCAATGAGTTGTTTATCTATAGAACGACAAGCAAGTCAATAAACATGACCTCCCAATTGCACATAAGTTGCAGGGATGACGAGAAAGCTCCTATAAAATTGCCTTGCTTTCTCCTCCTGAAGTAAAACTCATGTTGATGATTTCTTCTTTGATAATCTTGGGTAACTGTAGGTGAGAGACTTCTTGATTTTGACAAAAGCACTAAATAGACCGACCTTTAATTTTGATATTTGCAGATCTTTATGATCTCTACTTTTAGGTGCGAAGACATTGATATCCTGCGGTATCACTTTATTTTAAGAGAGCTTGCTACCATTAAACCTTTCTATGATTTAGCTTATTATTGAGGGGGACACTCCTGATATTAGAATAAAAATTGTTCAGCATATGTGACTTACATGGCTATTCAATTTATTTATAAAATTCATTATAATATATACCATATGTATAGTTATGATTCGTAAATCTTTGTACTTTTGAGCATCAAAAGCAATAAAATATTTTTACATTTTAGAAAAAATTTAAAACTCTTCTATTGTATATAGAATATTTCATGAAACTTGACTTACAATAAGTTTCCCAACGCGTAGGAGATGCATATCCTCGTATAAATGATCTAGTAGCTTACACTGTTTAAGATTTCAGGGCTGATTATAACAACTACGTATCAAACAAATAGGTTAGCCCGGAGAAAATTAAGGAAGCTACAAGTCTATCGCCTTTTATAATTGATTGATTTCAATTAGAAACTCTACTTTTAACAGAAAAAAGAAAAGATTGTTTTCTTCTCGGCAGCCAGCATCAGATTAATGGAAACAATGTAGACTGGGATTCATCTGTAAGGTGCATAAATATCTACTTGAATACAAAATTAAGATTTCAAGAACACTCTAGTAGGATACTTAGGGAAATTGGTGTTTTATTAACCCAAAAGCCCTAATCACGATTTAAAAAAAAAAAAAAAACCTTTTAAACAATCTTTCATGCAAATCTATTGAACTATTGTCAAGTATGAGTAGACTTATGCCTGTCATATAAGAAGTGACTCACAACAAAGTATCAGAAATGGTGGTTAACTTACCATGGCAATAATAAACCCTAGACCTTTGTAAAAAGGCGGGTTTGTAATTTAAGATGATAGGATTTCAAAATTAAAAAAAACAGTGAGTTCTGATTTAGAATATGAATGTTGCAAAAAAAGGCGAACTAAATGGTAGCTAAAGCACGCGTGATAGGAATCGATGCATTGTGTCGGAAATTACAAAAAGTACCCTGACAACCCATAAATGGACGACAACCAGTAGAAGAAGTGCAATGTCGAAACATTTCTATGATGACGGCACCACGAATAAACAACTCGCAAGAGATTCAACCGATATATATACAAATCGAGCAGGAATACCTGGCAACAAGAAACAGCAAAATTTGTAATAGATGGAAGGAATCCTTCAAAGAGTTACTTAGCAAAGAATTCCCGAGAAGTACCATTCCCTCAGCTGTCGAGCATTAAAAGGAAACGGCATATCGGAAATCTTGGGCTAAAATGGCTTACAATTTTGTAGAAAGTGAGCTTTCTTTATTCACTAGATAAATGCAAAGCAACAACTGCCAATCGGTGAAACTAATGTCGGGTACTGTGAAAATATTCTAGCGAATTCTATACAGTCGACCACACTGTATTACAAAACTCCATAGCAGTCAACAATTTCCAGAGGTCTCATTTGGATTGCACATGGTCTTAAAATGTACCCGCGACGTATATGGAGTTAGTTTTTTTTTTAGTTTTCAATGCATTTTATTTTCTTAATCACTAACTCTTACATACTAACAAAAAATGCTTAAATGCTAGCTTACAATTACTTAACAATCTTATACTAACTTACTGGCCCCACACAGGCACTCTAAGCTACTCTAAATTCTTATATCTATGTCTTTCGACTTCATTTACATTTTATTTGGAAATATTTATTTTATATACTTAAAAAATAAGTATAAACTAAGAAAAAAATTTGATTACAAAAACTATGGACAATTTTTATTTTTTATAAAAACTTAATATCTAACTTAAAATCAACCTTAGTCTACTTAACCTACATACACAAAATACACATAAACACACTTAGACATTATACACAATAATATACATATGTTAGTATATACCTTTATATACACTAACACATGTATATATTACTTAAATGCTGACCTAAACCTATGTAAGCTGGCCATCGCTATTTACAAAGCAAATATATTGGTCAGCCCTGCCTGATTAGTGAGGCTGGTCCATAATTGACGGAAACGACGACGAAACATCTTCTCCATCATTCAATCACCAGAAATGCTGGTGCTGCCGAACGACATCCCTCTTATCGCGATTCCCCACCGCCCTACTGAACCTGAGGCGATCCACACTGCCGTGTGCGACGTCTCTGTAGTAGTTGAGTCGCCTGTCCCCAGCTGTCCGAGCGACATGGAAGATTAACGGCACCGCTGATATATCCTGGATCAACCCTTTCTGAAACCTTACTGATATTCGGAAGGAGACTTATCGACCGGAGATTCGCCGGATTGGATATATCCTTCCCCTTTTTGGGAATAGGTTGAACCACCGCCGTTTTCCAATGCGCTGGATAATGTGCATTATTCATTGCATTATTAAACAGGATGGTGTAAATGTCCACCGCTTCTAGAGGAAGATGTCGAAGCACGATGTTCGGAATACCATCGGTCCCCACTGATTTCTTAGCCCTGATTGTGTCGAAGATCTCATGGAGTTCTTCCTTCGAAATGAACGGGGGTAGGTCACCCTCTCTGGCAATGACATTATTTGCCATATTTTGCGACGTATATGGAATGATACATCATATGTACGATGACGTTCAAACGAAACTTAAATGGACAGCGGAAATAACCGGAGATTGTGGAGTTCTAGTTGAAGTATCTACACCAAGGTAGTATTTAAAGCCAATTGATTTTTAATGTCATGCAAGATTTTTATTGAAGCAGGTAGTAACGAGTTCCAAACGTGACCGAATATCTGCATATCTGCAATTCTGAGCCCAAGTCAACTCCTAACATTTATCTAGATAGAGTCATTTTGCCGAATTGCAAAAAATTTTAAGCCGTAAATTCAGTCATCAGCCGCCAAGGAAATTGCTATAACGATGTCGCACAAAGAGTTAGTCTGTGGTACGCGAAATTTACGCAGTATTTTGTGACAGGAAAATGTCACTTTAACATAAATAGTCGCTCATCCAGCTTTAATATACGCATCGCAATATTGGACGGTGTATGAGAATTGTATTATAAAAGAACAATGACATCGGCGGAAACTATAATGTTAAAGCTAGTGTAAGAAAACGTAATATAAGAAGAAGTGTGCGCTTTCGCGGAAGTCGTCACATCAAAAAACCGATAGTGGATAAGTTTCAGGTTCTGAAAATTGGTTGGTTTTGCCATGTATAGTACATCGAAGGTCGTCGGAAAGTCCGACCCAAAAATAACAGAAGCAAAGGCTCAAACCAAGGTTCGAAGAAGAGGTCGAAGCTGGATCATTTAAGCGCAAAGACATCAGCAAACTTTTGGCTTCAGTTGCGATGTGACCCAAAGTAAATTGGTTTGAAGGTTCGCAAATTTTGCCAACCCCAAAAGACAGTTTTTTTTTCAGAACTTAACACTGCAGAGTAGTCACACCTCTTATAAAGCCACCGCACGTGTTAAGTTTTTCGGAAAATTGGATAGAGAGAGATAGAAAGATGTTTGGGTTCAGTGGCTATTTCGCTCCATATGGGTGGCATCCAACATTTAATGAACATTTAATGGGGAGACTAAATTATTAGTGTGAACTGACTTTTTGTTGTCAGTTTTAATGATTGCTGAATGTTTGCATCTCACGAGATTTTAGTTGTTGAAAAAAAGAATGACCATCCAATTGGGAAGCCGCTCCTACCACTTGAGCCACGACCACCCACATGCAGTAGAAATGCAGGATCGTGGCAGAAATATGTAGTATTAGATTAATTAGATGTCTTACATATGTCATCGACTAATAAAGTAAGAAGAAGGTATATTAAATGTTTTTTTTTTTTAAACATATTTTATTTATTTATTTTTTGAGATAATAATTTATTTATTTTATTATTTAATTAGCAATTTATATATTATCTACTCAATTTAATTTTTGTTAGTTCTAAATACCCGTCATTTTCTTCTACAATTGTTTTATTATTATTTTGTACTATATTCGATTTTTTTTTCTGTAATTTAATGATTTTTTGTGTTTTCCTTCAGGGGATATTAGTCGTAAGTAACTTAATCATTTTCCAGCTGAAAGGTAATCAATGTTTTTATTGTAATACGAATATTATATGTGCGGCTTCGAACTATTTAACTATATCAGTTCTTATACGAAATGAAATATTTCTCTATCTAAATATTTATTACGCTTAGCATCCTGCAAGTAATGAAATATATAAAGAAATGTAATTCTCAGAATAGATTTTATAATTAAATTTAGCCAGTAAATTTAACTCAAATAACTGATATTAAAACTTGTAGATATCAAGTACTTTACTATTCAAGCATCTTTATGTCCAAAGAAAAACATGTTTGCTGGCAGAATACATAACATTTTTTCTTCACCACATTATTTGGAAATTTTTGTAAGGCACTATTAGAAAAGGAGATGGTAAAACTAAAATCATCGAAGGGCTTATATCGGCATATCATTTGTTGCCTATAATTTATAAGAAACGATCCAAGAGCATGCAATCCATAAAAAAGTATCTGAGTGACCAGAATCATGACCAAACAGCGTGATCTAAATAATTAATCTAAATTTGCTAAAATAACAAATATTAATATTATTATTTTCAAGGGATCGATACAAATGAATTTGTACAGACCGGGATTTTACGCCGCGGTACTATGCCCATGTGGCGTTTTTCAACAGCACGCGGTGTACCGAATTCCCATGTGGTCCACCATGTCACACTGCTTGATTTCGGTGATCTAATGGGAACCGATAAAATAACAAATAAAAAGACTCATTAGAGCACTATCACGTCACTGTAAATCATTCAAAGAGACGTGAGAAAGCTAGAAATAGATTCTCTCAAATCCACGATTATTTGGTAAAGATACCAGATTTATAGGGAAACTCATCTTCTAGGTAAAATCAATTACAGTTCAAAGTGGACATCGATATAAAGAAAGAGCATTTGATTTGCTCAAAAGGATGAGCTTACCACTATTTTTAAGAATATTATCCATTTTCCAATTTTTAGTCTCTAAGCAAAGAAACCTGACACACTTAATTTTCGGAATACCTTCACAAGGCTAATCAGAGGCTATCAATGGTTTATATTGCATATACTAAATTTCTCATAATAAAATTAGCAAGATTATTTTTTTAGAAAATTTCCTCTCAAAATCATGTGAATTAAATTTGTAAATTTCTCCATAAAACATATTCATTCGCTTGCATGTATGCATGCATGCATCTCCATTGCTCTACTGAATGACAATGGTTTGGGGTGGATACTACATAAATATGATATGATCACGAAGATAACTGAAGTTGTGCATTTTTTTATGTGCTGACACAAATCTGATGTCGTCAAAAAACTGATTTCTCCTCAGAACTAGCTCAACACAATCCAAATGAAATGAAGCTAAATTCATTAGAAATAGTAAGGCACGTTATTCAGGAAAAAATCGACATAAACTCATTAACTCCATCGTATGAGTACAACGCCAATTATAAGATTATTCCACATCTCTGTGTAATCTTTTAAATTTTTTTTTTTACGAAACTTTAACCAATTATATTTCCAACGCCAATTACAAACAAATAAACATCGGGAATCCCATCGAATTAACCAGTAGCTCTAACGTCTCTCTAAATGCTCTTAGAAGGTTTTTGCAATTTCGCATAACTCTGGGATTTGTAAAAATTATAATTAAAAACCAGACCACGGAATACCCATACTCGTACACATACTACTTCGTATTCATTTAACTAGTTCTCTAAGTCTAACTCATTGTTGTAGCCTTCTCTGATGCAATGTGAGTTAATTGACAACACAGGTGATACATATTTTATTTATTACCTCATTCTATAATATTACCAGCCGCCGTCGTCGCAGCTGACATTGTTTTCATATAACTGTGTATCGAAATGAAGCTTGGGATTTTGCATATAAAATATTAAGAGAAAGCAGTACTGCAGAAAGCTTTCTGCATTCCTCCGGAGTCCTTAAAGAGTGAGTTAACAAACTATTCTCAGCCCTTGGCTCTTGTACTTGTAGGTAGTAGTATCGGTAACTCTCTTTGTCCTTGCAATTTTGAGAGAATCGAAAAAGGTATTGAAAAATTTTTCATTGCCATTGCATTTTGCCATGGCCATTATGTCTGCATGGCGTTCTGCCAAAATAAACAATGCGCGAGCCAGAAAAAAAGCGGGGTCGAAATCTGTGTACAAAGTATTCGTATCTAAGACGATTGGTCGTCATATTATCCAACAGTTAAACGGTGTGTTCATATCGACTTAGGCGGACTGGATGGTTGGGGTTTTTAAAGATAAGAAACCTTAACCTTGACCCAATGCTTCTCTGTACTATAGTTCTACACGTACTCGTCTATGTCTGAGGCTGTGGTTGTGCTTATTCTGGACAATTTTAACATCAGTAATAACAATGTATAATATAATATTGTAATATACGTAAGTATTACTGCAGAAACTTATCTACAACTTACCTTATGTTTAACTGTTACTGCAATGCAACTATAGATAGCCGAAGTTAAATTTGGTTTTACACCGAACGACCGGTTTATCGATGAATCAGAAAAAAGAAGAAAATTCAACAAAAATGCACTTTTACCTGGACACGATATGCAAGTAAGGTTTAGTAGAAGCACTCGTTCCAAATGGACTGGATACTAGTATCCGCAAGTACTTTTTAGGTTAACAAACTGTTTGAAAAAAAAATCCAAAAAATGAAATAAACAAAAGAATTCCTATCTGAAGCGATTGTTAATGTTTATTCTGCCACTTCTTTTATTTTTCTTTTCTTCGATTCTAAATGCGCGCTTTTATAATACGTTTGCCCGTGTTGGACGTTTTCACTTCAAATCGCGGCTTGAATGTTAACTAAATATTCACGAGCACGTCGGTCTCAATTTGTTTGGATTAAGTCAACACTTCTTTGAAAATGTGGCCAAATAGCAGCCAAATGTGAAGAATGCAAAGTAGCTCACACAAATACACTATGGTCTTCGACAAGAGAAGGTATATCTAACCGCTGCGTTCGACCGACGAATCTCAACTGAAACTCAGTGAAATGATTTTGCTTCCTCAACATACGATTCTCAATCCCATTTCCAATTCACTTCTCGACTGGTGCTGGTGCTGTAGGTGGTGGAGGAGGCATGCCGCTTGCTGTTTTCTGCTATTACCACTGCTGCTTATATCTAGATACAAGTATTTGCTATCTGGCTACTGCTGCTGTTAGTGCTAAATATGTTGTAAACTGATGATGGCCATAACCGTATGACGATAATGATGATGTTGTACTGATGACGATGTTAAGTTAGATTTGTTGTTGGATTGGCCAGTACAGTATTGGGATTTGATGTTACGTTCTCCGTTTTCATACAAGTTTGTATCTTTTTTCTTATTATTTTTTTATTTAAGGAGGGAACCCATGAGGTTGATAGTTAGTTCGGTTTGTTGCAGTCTCTCATGGGGTAAAGGTTGTGGTTGGATTGGAGAGGGTTTTTTTTGTTTTGTTTTTGGGTGTAATGCTCGTCATGGGGCAATGGATATCGCATTTTTGGTTTAAAATAACTCAGCTACTCGTATGCCATCTGGCATTTTGATTTGGAAACAAAATTCCGATTGGTGTTAAATTTTATATCTGACAAAATGATATATAGGAGCTGAGCAGATTTTAAAGATGACAATGTGATATTTTAAGAAATTTTTACTGTTGGTTGGGTAACTGCTGAGTTAAATGCCAACATCATTAATTTTCGGTGTAGATACTATTTTTTTTTATTTTGTCACAATGGTATGAGTAGGAGGGTTTCAGTTTAAAAAAAATTTTTCACTGAGCATTATTGACGTTTAACGATAAGGAGATCATTTTAGGGTGAGTATGTATGTTTTCCCAACATTTGATGGCTTTTAAAAATATATTTTGTCTAATAGAATATAGCCAATTATCAGCTTATTTATTCATATGAAGTTAAGTCTTAGTATTTAACACTGTGTTAGAAGGTCACGGAAATTTAAAGCCAACTATTCTCGAGTTGCAACTGATTTAGTCATAAACTCAAACCAGGACTTTACAACTATCTTCAGCATAACATGTGTCATATCACTCATACATCATACAGATAACTTACTGCCTGAGCTGCTTGAAGTAAAACCACGACTCAGAACAAAAATGGAAGAAGACTTGGGAGTATGCTCTTGGAATATATACTAAAGTACGCATATTGCTAAAGTACGCTTCTAGTTGTAGAACATTTATATTCAAATTTCATACATCGCCGATCCAGGAAATCTGATATTCTGATATATCCAGGTCTGATATATGAAAGAGAAACACGCAAGGTTTACTATAGCTGTGATAAATGACTACACGTATAATGATGCATATTCACGTTCCAACCTAAGTAAATTGATGATTCCCATGAGTTTGTATAAGAAGGCTAAGCAGCTGGTAGCTCACTTTTAAGCCCGTAATGCAGGCAGCTTGTAATAAATCTTACATATATTTAAACAACATTTGTAAAAGCAGCTGAACGAACGAAGCTTATGAAGCTAACAGAGTTAAAGAGTATGAATGAAACCCAGATTCGGTTAACAATGAAGAAGCCCTTCCCTCTATCCGAAAATAGTTTGTGATTAAGTGATGAATACATTCTGCATAGCTGAAATAAAAGCTGAATCTTCACAACTCTTCACATTTAATCTTATTCAGGATCCTTATAACTTAATTCTTTACTCTGTTAGCGCTTTGTAATATCAAATCATGGTTCCAGCATTTGGAAGAAATTGGTTTTCTTAAGGGAGAATGTTCTAAAAGTTAAATTTCTAGACACCTTTTCGAGCAAGGTTGTGGCTTTAAGCGTTAATTAAAGCTAGCAACTTTTATGTGAAAAAGTTTAAACAAATGAGGGTACGGTTCGATAGATTGCATTCTCAAATCGAAGAACCAATGTTGCAGACTTTTTAACTCTGAATATGATAAAAATATCGCTGTCCTATTTTTGTCCCATTATAACCCATAATTCCCGTCCACCCGACTCGGACGAAGTGAAGGAAAGTATATATGTACTCGTATGTATAAACATAAGTTCAACAAAGTGGAAATATTAATTGTGAGAATGGTACTATTGTAGTATTGAGAATAAAATAATTGCTAATCGGAATTTATATGGTGAGTTTCAATAGCAGGTGGGTGGCGCAGCCTTTTCTCGATCATATTTCGCATGTGGTTAACGTGGGTACATAGATGTCTTAAGCATATAGTACATAATTAAAAAATTAAATAATCAACCCAATTTAGGTGGCTCTAGTTAGTATCACCTTTTGACACCAATCAACCACCTTTTGTACCAATTCAAAATCAGGTGAAAGTTATGAACTTCCACTTTGGTGAAGGGGCCTTTCTAGTTTGCTACTCCGCATTGAGTCAACTAACTTGTTGGAACACTTTCATCTATTTCTTAGAACAGCAGAATATATCCTCTGGCAACACTTTCGTAACCTTGGTGTCCTCATCATAGTTCCACACTGATCTCTTCTTCCTTTAAAAGCGTAATTGGTCTAGAACCTTCATATGTCTCAGACTGCATTTTGTCCTGAGTCCCTGAGGTAAATGTTAATCATTTTGACTTTATTGGATTAAAGATGTTACAAAAAATAAAAATGTGTCGTAGTTTAGTCCAAGGCGTCTACCAGATTGACATTCAGTAAAACATAAGTTCGTCTATGACATGTTTTATATAGTCCATCTAGATGGCTGACTGAAAGTCTGTAGCGAATTGTATGTATGATGTAAAAGATTCCAGCATTGTTTTCTGGTTAATATAGTCAACCAGAACATATGATATAAAGAATCATTCACGAAACTCTTTGAAACTGGACTTATTGCTAGAAAGTGCAATACATATTCCCCTACTTTTAAAATGCAAATATTTCACAAAATAGTTCAAGTTAAGTTGTTAAGAATTTATCTATTTTCTCATAGATTGTATTTTATTGTTATCTTATACAATCCGAAGACTGACCTTACCATGTGGTTACCACATATTATTAGGTATTTAATATTATTTACTGGCAAAAAATCTGAGAGAATACCGACAAAGACCCAATTCAACTAAGCTGGATGGCTAAAAAAATTACTGGATAGAAAGATGAGCCTTATTTGAGCAAAATATGGAAAAACAAACAATTCCAAGTTAACCAAAATGGATCTTCCGTAATGAGAGGTGACCTTTCCTCAGTCAAACTTTAATGAAAAGCACAATAGCTCTTAGAATTCTTTCTTAATAATGAAATATGTATACTACTTCGTTCGCAAATAAACCACAACACATTCTTCATTTTTGAACAAAATTTATCCACCAAGGAAAAGTTTACCACTTTTTACCAAGTAATAACATAAAGTGATCCCGGTGACAACAAACGGAACATTTTGGGGTATAAAGCTATGAAATGGGACTGGTACATTTTAAAGATGCTTTCTGTAATCATAGTCTCGATGCGAATTACAAGATAACGAAACTACGACCAGAAGTTCCGCTGGAGCAACAACTAAACTACGATGTAATTATGAGGAAGTACTTTGGTCGTCCTGTATGTGAACTTGCATACTCAACAAACTAATTGAATTTGGATAGAAGAGTTGATGCTTGAATCAGTAGGTATTGAGCAAAACTTCGACAGTAGTCAAAATTGTATTCCTGGGGCCAATGTCGAAGTTGAAAAACAGTTTGAAAAGGCAATTTCTCCCTTACCTACTGTATATATCAGCTGAATTACCAGAATCTATAGACAATTACAGCTTCAGTTTTGTTTTAATAACCTCTTCACTAATACTACCAGTTTTGCACAATAAAATTTCAAATTGTCTTTTCTAGAAAAATCGGCTGTACGAGTATGTCCCATATAGTGCCTGGCTATACTTCATAGTCTTACCCTCTAGCATTATGATGTGTGACTTCGGGAGACTTTTTCTTAATGCATTTAATTTAATATGTTCGAAGCATAGGTGGTGTTCCTAAGTATAACATATATTACAGTTCGACGTACTACTTACAAGGCAAGCTTTATAGTATCGTACGTTACAACGGTATTTATGTCATCGCTAAAGCAATTGCAGAAGATAAAGCTGTACTGCTTATTGGATCATGTCAAGCGACCGTCTGCTCTAAAGCGCAGGCAGCCCTAGTCTTGGTAATTGTTAAAACGGGCACGGTGCTCAGGAATAGTTTTGGCAAGAATCACAGCCGCTAAAGGAATATAGTCGGGTCTCCATGGAATTTGTTTTTATAGCTAGAGCGCGTTATAAGGATGCTATGAACACTCCTAAAATAAGAAAATTAAAGAGGAAAGAAATAGATGTATCTCTGAGGTACGTTGGTTTTGAATGTTTGTATTATATATAAATAAATGGCTTTTGTATGCAAATCGGATGGGGTCAAGTATTTCTTATATCGCTTGAAGAAACCTGTATAGGTTTTACAGCATTTTTAATGACATCAAATGGTTATCATACAGAGAGTTTCGGTTTCGAAAAAAAGAGAAAAAGAGCCTGATGGTTCTTGGATTTTGGTTTCACTTTTGAGTGAGATATGCCATCAAATCACCACCTATTGCTACGTAAAAGCTACTGCTTATTATTGAGATGATGATAAGCTGAGAATTTGTCAGCATCTTCATCCTTTAAAAGAAGGACGCAAGTACGTAGGAAGAAAGCGAAGACAAATGCTAGTTTCCATACAATACTGATGACAATTAACTATTTTGTGAAGAATCGATGGAAAAGGGGAATGCTTCCCGTCGTCTTTAGAGATCAACAACTGTTCTACTGTTCTGCAATTTGAAATATTGTAGACTGCTATTGGTTTCAAGTTATGCAGCAATTCTAAAGCCAGTTTATCACTAACTGCATAATGTGAAAAAGACAATATCACCAGGCCTTCTTCACGACCTTCGTATTTTTAAAACTTTTAGAGAAGTAGAATCCATCTAAAACGAAAGCGTAGCTCCTTTCGTACATAGCTCATAAAACGTTTTCTTCGACTGAAAATATTTCACATCTTAGAAAAACAGAACCAAAAATGCTCGGCAATATATTTCCTCTTCTATCATATACTTCGGCAATGCTCGTAAATGCTAAGCCTGTATGCCATCTAATGGAAAATAACCACGTCATATATGTATAACTTTTAAGAAATGTATAATTTTACAATTCGCTAAATACCAGATATTATATTTCATTGCTTATCGACCGCTCATTCCATCCATCACCACCAATGCGTCACAAATTGCGGCTACCTCTGCCTCACTTGCCATCTTAACCATAACTCTTAAATCTCTGAGGAAGTATTGGTTGCGATATAATTTTTCGATGCTCCATCAGCTACCACTGAAACCTTGTATTAGTCCTGAAATTGAATATTTTCACATTTTATGGCTAATAAATCTCAACAACTTTCTTAAACTCTTGTATAAGTATCATACAACTTCTCGCGACACTACTGTGTGAAAAATTCCAATTTAACTTCACTCCCAAAAGTATACAATTAAAGTTTTTTTTTTTCTTTATCTAAGCCTGATATTTTTGCGGGGCATATCTTTATGCTCTCGTTACATGAAAAAAAAACAGCCAAAAGAAAATATCATCTTTCAGATCCCCGACCATCCGTTTTTATTATCGTACGTACACAATTTCCATGCTGATAAGTGCCGCAATAACCAAAACCAAAACCACAACAACAAACTCTTACTTCCGCATAGAAACCCCACCTAGCACAAACTACGTATAACCATCCATGCCATCGTTGTCGTAAAAGATAAAAACTCCCTTAAAACTCAATTCGTAACGAAACTTTAATGTACACCAACTGACGTCACTAGTCCTTCGCGAATTCCAAAAATAGACTACCTTGACGAAGAGAGAACGTGACGTGAGTTCAATGTCACACACCGGAATTGCTTTAAAGGCCATGAGCACACAACGCATTCTAGTATACATGCACACACAAACTTTTACACTTCCATACTCGCATACTCGTACTATGCTCATCCAGTAGAGCGTGTTGTAGCACCAGCAACCTTGAGCGTTATCCTCTGGACGACCTTGATTATAGCGTTTAAAATAGGTACCACAGGACATATTGGTAGAATACCACCCCACAACGGTAATGGCCTTTGCGAAATATTCAAGTTCTCCATTTCCCATGTGAAAGAGTCATGAGACGACAGCAGAGAGGAGAGATGTGTTAAACGTAGATTTAATTGACGCAGGCAATAAATTCATGTTCGCATCCTTGAGAGTGCACTTATGGATGGTTATCATCATCCAGAGAGAAATATGAGAAGAGAGAGGAGAACGTGGGTGGATGTACTGAAACCTTAAGGGAAGAATGCACGTACATACAATAAATGCAGATACATCTGTACATATATACATATGTATGGCCTCTAAAAGGGCATGTGCAAATGCAAATGCATTAAAATAAGAGAGCCGAGTAGGTAAAGAGAGGTTGAAAAAGCTCTAAAAGCAATATAAAACCTCTGTTTGAAGGTCACTGGAGTAGTGCACTAGGTCCTTTAGTAACGAGGTGACCAGAGTAGAATAAATAAATATTATTGTACGAGTAGATAGTTTTTCCTCATTTATGTTCGGGTCCTAACATTCATAACTAAAAGGTATTCCATATGTTCACGATTCCTTAGAGTATTCCCAAGAACCTAGCTTAGTCTCCGACAGTAACAAAACAACAAAACATGCCTGCTTAACGTGATTCACCCTTCTTTCTTCTGTCCCACAAATGCATTTTTCCAAAGGTCTGACCATTAACCCCTAGCCCATTATCACATAGAGATTGGTGTCCATAAGATGTTCTCGTTTCAACCGAGTATCGATCGTTTACTCTAACTTTAATATTTGCTTCGCAACTTATAGTCTCTTTGTGCTGTTAAGATAGCGAACTGATAATGTGCAGTCCTGTGAGACCCTATCCTAGACCCTAGAATCCCATATAGTTATCCGATAAAAATTGACGCAGTTGGAAAATCTAATGGAAATTTTACGAAATCAAAACGGGGAGCTTTAACTTCCTGCTGGAGGCTCCATTTTAATGCATGCCATGACCGGCTGGCATTAGCTGTAACAAAAACTGACGGAGCTAGTTGTACGAATCACATAATATCATAGCCTAGATATGTAAAAATAAACTGCAATTAAAAATCAATAATGTTCCGAAACGCCTATCTATATGTATCTATCAGAAAAAACGACTAAGGTATGCATCTTGTCCTCTAACACGCTCTATGTTAGAATGTGAATAGCTGGATTTAAGAGTAGGGTGATATATATTTCTTTAAGCCTTGACAGATGTCGCGAATAAGAATATGAATTTCGAATTCTATAGGAAATTGGTTGCAGCACCACCAGCTCAATACTCAAAGGGGGCACAACTGTATTTGACCTCTGCCTTTGCACGGGCATGACACTGAAATCGTCGATCAAAAACCTCGAAATATTAGTAAAAACTCCTGTAAACGACCCGAATAAGTTCCGCGGGAAAAAGTTCGTGGAGGTGTTGACCATAAATGATGTCAAATCCAAATAACTCAAATTTCGCTGTATTTTTCAATATGAGTTGTCCGATCACTTTTTAGAATGTGGCAGCACTGATTCTGTTAACGTTTCCAAATAGCATATACATAAAATTTGAAACTTTTTTTGTTAAGAAATAGTGACTCTTCAAAGAGCACTTAGTGGTTTCGTTTTTACAGTGTGTTTTAATTAACAATTTAGTCAAACAATGGCAGTTTCTCGTGAAGGATTTCGTCGAAATTAAATGTGATTTAAATGTGATATAACTCAACAACAATGCATAGAAAGACTTCTCGTAGCTTTTGGTGATGAAATAACATCTATAACATCGTGCTAACGTCAGTGACGAATTTCGTGAAGGTCGTCCTTACAGTGCTGTTGTTCCAAAAAGCGTTGATGTCATACGCGCCATGATTGAACTTATCGCTTGTTTTTTCGGTAAATCGGGTCACGTTGCTATAAGTGCCGATTGGTACACAACAATTTGTCATCAGTCACAAAAAACGATTAGTCATCCTTCATCATAACAATGCTAGTTCACACACAGTCAGTCAAAAATTTAATTTTTGAAGTTTCAAAACGTCGAATTAATGAGCCTTTGCTCATATTCTCCTGACTTATCGCCGAATAAATTCTTTCTGTTTCCACTTATAAAAAATAAAATGTGTGGTCAATGTTTTTCAACGCTAGAAGAGGCTTTAGAGGCGTTCCAAAAGCATGTTTCTGAGGTGTGGGGTACAGAGTGGAATAAATGTTTCGAAAGCTGGTTCTATAGAATGGAAAAGTGTATAAATCTTGAAGGGGAATACTTTAAAAACAATTAAGCATTTAATGTAAATAATGTATGTTTTTTCTTACTTTTTCTAAAAACTTATCGGGCAACCTTCATACTACTACGACAAGGGAAGAACAATGTGCTTTATTTTATCAGAATCCAACATGGTTCGATGTTTATCGTTCTGGCAGTGTCGATGTCAAAGATAAGCCACGCTCTTGTGGTCAGATCACCAAAAACGGATATTGATATGGAGCTAGGCAATGACCATAAAACTGTCTTGAACTATTTACAGAAAGCTGTGCATACAATGAAGATCGATCAATGGCTTCCCAATGAATTGAGTGCCAATATATGATGAACAAATTAACATCTGCTAGACGTTGAAACGTTGTTGAAATGCAATGAACCCGAATCATCATCAGTGAAGAAAAAAAGCGTCAAGAATCGCGGGCAAATGATGATGAGCCGTCATAAACATTTGCGAAGCCAGGATTGGCAGCACAGAAAATGCTGCTGTATTTATGGGGTACTTCCAAATGATCACACTATTACTCTGTTCTAAAAAAATTCGAATGATTATGCTAAGAAATAGAAAGCAAACGACTTGGATTGAATAATTCAGATGTTTTAATGCAACCACCGTATAGTCCATACATAGCACCCTCTGGCTATCAGATGTGCCGAACTCTCGCAATGGAATTGTTGGCGTCCAAACAACTACGATGTCATTGTGACTGTCCCCGAAAAATGGGGAAGCATTGACAATAATAACCTAGCATATTTGGTTTAAGTGAAAAAATTTGTACACATTCAGAAAACCAATTAAATTTTAGTAAGAAAATGAAAAAAAACATTTTGACAGGCCCACAGTTTCGAAGAAAAGTTCAAACGAGCTTCCGTGTCTAATGAACGACGAATAACGAATAAATACTTATTGAAGCAGGCTTAGATAGAAATGAAGCCACTGATGATCTCAACTTATTTGTGATAGAGAATCCGCAGGAGAAGGAGGAGATCATAGAACCAACTTTCTAGGAAGCTTACAGGGCGAATAGTGCCCTTGGCGCAGACCACAAAATCAAGTCCTTCTGCACAACTCAGAAATAAAATAGAAAACTTAAAATTTAAATGCTCAGTTCAGTAACGAAAATATGGCATATGATGTCTGTCATCAGCAATGAGTGGGAACAACCGCCGTTCATTTTGAAGTATGTGCCCTAATGGATCTTTGATTCAATTAGAAGTAAGAAATCAGTGGGAATTAGGATTGGTGGACATTTACACTATTATCCAGCGCATTGAAATACAGCAGTGGTGCATTCGATTTCTAAAAGGTTAGAGACATATACATGTAAAAACTGCCGTACCTCCTTTCAATAAGTCCATTGTGTATGTAAAGTATTGGAAAATAATAATCAATAAGCCCTAACTTAGTGGGTTAAGGACAAAATAATTGTCCCGGATAACCAATTCGGTTTCGAGACAGACATGATACTCGTATCTCACATGCCGCTTCTTAGCTGGTATCTAAGATCCGATGGAACAAACGTAAGGAACAATGCCTGGTTGATTGACTTTGAGCAGACCTTCGATAATATACTAGCTGAATATGTATACATAGTTATTGCCACTGCTGGTAATTTTGTTAATATGCTCACTAGTAGAAAATTCATCAGAAAGAATGGCGATGTGACTTCTCCTGAATTATCTAACAATAAAAACTTTCTGCAACAATGTGCCATTACTTGGCTATTTAATATACGAGTATATACAAGTGTTATCGTGAACAGACTTTACATAGCCATAGCACAGACGACTTGACCGCGTACAGAGAAAATCCAAAGTCGAGATCATCAATATACTCTTACGACTTGACTTCGGTTAATTTAACCGATATTGCGATGACGGGATGCTGAATATCAACTTTCAGAAGTCAGAAAGCATTCTTTTCAGGACGTCTTAGTCTTGGGCCTCCACGGAAACGAGAAAGTATTGGCGAAATTTACTTTGAAATCTAGTATCTACTTATGTTTCTTATGTTTCAACAAATGTATAGATGTTTCTTTGGTCAGCAAAAAGGGCTTTTGTCCTTTTTGTATCAGGGTACACGTATTCTGCTACATGGCCCTTATCCAGTCTATACTTGTATGCTTGTATTTGGATGTCCCGTTTGGATGTTAGATCAAGCTTATTGGGTGTTTTGAAGGGCTTCCATCTATCCTAATGAGGTTTTTTTAAAATAGGTCGAAGTTAATAAGAGTGGACAATGCCGTCATTAAGCTGACTTGAAGAGACATTGCAAAAGCAATATCCTCAACGAACAACTTGATATCTTATTACCTAATTATTTATATCAAGTGTGAGTGCACTTTAACGGCTTCCTTCCCTTTTAAAGCTTTCCTCTATTTACACATGAAAGGGCGGATCCAGAACAGAATGTCAGTGGGGCTAAATTTCCATGTCGCTCGAAAAACTGCGGATAGGCAACTCATTTATGATAGAAAAATTATACTCGGCAGTGCGGAACGACTACGGCTCAATGGGATGTTGCTCTATAGCACCAAAAATTTGCTATAGGAGAGAAAACAACTTCTTCATCACCTTCAAATTCGGGATAGACACGCTTGATGGCAAACTTGATTAAGCTAGTTTTTAAGCGATGTTCATAACATCAAAGGGGATGTCATCATTAATGATATTAGCTCCAGGGGAAGTAATCGCCCGAAAATCGAAGAGATCCAAGGGGATGTCTACGAAGCCTACATTCCGCCTTGGTATCAGTGGCAAACTTTTAGTGCACAGAGCCTACCGAATAATAGTCTAACACGTCCCACCAAATTGACAATCTGGCGATAAGCAAATATTTTAGGAGTTGTCCTTTAGACGATCGCGGAGCTAACATCGGTATTGCGCGTGATCGTAATACATCATTCAGTATTTCGTACTGCACCCACAAAATGGTAGATCCGATCTAATATTATATGCCAGCTAAAGGTCTAAGAGTTTACGCATTCTTTTAGTGCACCATTTAAGTCTAAGTATTGTAGCTGCATTTGCTGGTCTTGGTGCTTACTTTGAAATGCCGACCCTCATACCTTACGTTTTGTTGCCGCCTGTTGGATCTTTAATACTTGACTATTCAACCAGCTAAGTCGAGGTAGTCTTATCTGCCTATCTAACATAACCTCAAAAAGCTCTACTTCAGTCGTAAATATATTACCAAAGTAAACCTTCTGGAGTCTATTAGTCGCTTCTGTTTCAAAAGATTTTATAATTCAATCAATCAAACAAATCCGCTTTTAGATCATAAAAATGTAAAGCTCACCCTGCGTCTAGATAGAAAAAACTGGGCCGCTCCAATAACTTGACCACAAGACCTTGTCACAGATATCGAGTACCGATCTATAGAACGTCATACCAAGCTTCTTCGAAATCCATTTGAAAAAAATTCTGTCCACTTGAGACAAGTGGATAAATTAATAAATCGACTTAAAACTGGAAACGCAGGCAATCAAGAAACACAGATAACGGTAAGCCTTTTCGATGAATGTCTAGAACGCAATAAGTACTTTCACTATAAAAAGAAACATCTGACACCAAAGACTCCAGTCAGAAATTCAATTCACAATGTCGTTGAAACTATTAGCTGGGGTTATTGGGGCCTTTGCCTTGATGGCTTGCGCCTTCGCCGAAACTCGCATTGTCGGCGGTCAAAATGCCGCTGATGGGCAGTTTCCTCACCAGATATCACTTCGCAGGAATAAGCAGCACACCTGTGGTGGATCGATCATTTCCAATAAGTATATCCTTACAGCGGCCCATTGTGTAGTCCAAAGTGGCACCACCCCGTAAGTTTTTCATATAAAGACTATTATTTTTTTTCTTATGAATTGTATACTCAGATATCCAGCGAATCAATTTACAATCTATGCTGGATCCACAAATCGTTTAAATGGAGGAGTTGAGGTTGCAGTTTCTAAAATCAAGGTTCATGAGAGTTATGGCAATTTTTTAAACGATCTTGCAGTCCTGACTTTGGCTAAGCCTTTGACATTCACAAAGAAGATGACACAAATTTCTCTGGAGACTAAGGAGATTCCACATAACGCTGAAGTTATAATTTCAGGATGGGGTCGCCTTTCGACAAATGGTGATATACCAATTCAACTACAATACAACACTTTGCAAGCTGTCAGTGAGGGTAGATGCTTTGTCCAACCAAGTTTGAATGACAATTCCTTACTCTGCTTGTCCCATGATAAGAATCATGGTGCTTGCAATGGTGATTCTGGTGGTCCAGCTATTTATAAAGGAAAATTGGTTGGTGTTGCTGGATTTGTTGTAATGGGATGTGGTAGCAGGAATCCTGATGGTTACGCAAAGGTTTCGTCTCACATTCAATGGATTCGAAGGAACACACCATGAAATCTGATAGGCTTTTTTGATTATAAATAAATGCAATATGGAAAAGAATAATAAAAAAAATGAACTACTGAACTGATTGTCCTATTTTAGCTTACTACTAAGAAATGTAAAGATTTTCAGGAATCAGATTTTGATATTTCAAAGATTGTTCGAATGTCTAATTCTGTTTAAAAGAGACTAAAATAGTCGAGCATAATATACTTCCGAATTATTTTTTTATTCAAATCTGCAAAAGTCATTTGAAGTAGGACTTTATACGTCCTAGATAATATTACAGATGTTGGCCAAGCCATATCCTTAAAATCTTAAATATGTAAATGGATTTAGATTTCTTCAAATGTATGTCACCCCTTTCACTTGTCCTACCGTAACTCTAGTAGGTTAACCATAACTCTTAACCATTGTTCTATCAGGCAATATAACTCATAACTACAGTTTTGTGCCACTGGGATTGCTTGGGATATACTCATATCTACGCGCATGCAGATAGATATCGAGTAGAGTTTTCATATCCATGCTAATCATCATTTTTATCATTTTTAAGTTATACTATAGATGTTCTAAATTTTAATGGCATGTTACTGCAGCATCTAAGCAATTTTTTTAAAAGCTTCCTGCAATCGATGTAATTGTCTTTTAAAATTAAAATATCTTTTAAACCTAACAGTAGAATACTGTTATCTGAATTTATGTGTATTGTCAGATGTTACAGAAATAAGCCATACCAAACGAGTGCACTGAGGTCTTTAGGTTGGGTTTCAGAAATGGATTCTAATATTGGTCCTATGTAATATACAACAATAATACGATAGATTGATGTTAAACAAATATTTCAATAGGGATTACATCCAAATCATTAAATCCTTTTGGATAGTTTATGAATAGCTTCCGAAGTAAACAAGCTCCACCAAAATGACGGGTAAGCAGTTGGGCTGCAGTCACCATGAATCCTAAGTCAAAATTGGTTAAAATTGATGAATTCTAAACTTACTTAGAATAAGCAATCAATAAATTGTATAAATAGCCAGCACTTTAAATAAAGGCAGAATTAACTTCACAGTAAAATTGATGTCTCACATTTATAAATAACTGTCCCCCTACCAAAGGTAAGGTGGTTATTTATCACACCACTCTAACAAAGTGTTATTTCATTTAACAAATAGACTTACATCCTCAATTCGGGAAACTTACCGTTGAAAGAGAAGATATGGCCAGCAGATTCGCCGAATCTAACTCAGAGATACAAAGCAATAGAGGGAGACCATGCGTTAGGTGGCACGCACAAGTTTAAGGAGTCCTCAACCGACTTAGAGTGCGCAACCAGAGGAAGTTAACTAAAGATTGGGCTAACTGGAAAGGCTCGTTGGCCGATATGAGTAAAAATGTGGCAGACGATCCGCAATCGTCAATTCGTGTTCAGTCAAAATAATTTGGTCTGACGAGGTGACGAGGTGCATTTTTAGCTCAATAGATTTGTGATTTAGCAAAATTGTTTGAGTAAGGTAAATCCAAAAAAGATTCATGAAACTCAATTCCACTCACAGTTTGGTGTGATCTGCACTCTTGTTTGACTCAGCTTCGTCCCAAGTTTTTTAAAATTGATGCAGGAGTTCGCGTCACAGTTAATGACCAACGCCACCGGACAGTGAAAATTTCTTCGAAAATATGGACGCAATTGATTTCGGACAATATGTGACTCCAGTAGAATGGATAAATGCTCATAACACGATTGACTGAGGATAACATATTGATTGGGCTTAATTTATCTCCACCACTGGGGTATTTTGAAACTATTTTCGAAAAAAGACGACCCAACTGAGTCCAACAAAATGTTCACTGGACTTGCAGTCGGGAATGGAGTATTGTCAGTGCATGTTTGAAGCGTCGGTTTATCATTCTTTTTTATTAGGGTTTTTATGCAGTCCAACAGATACTGAAAATTGGTTCATTATGCTGCTTGTACAAGCGGCTCTTCTCTACTACATTTACATATATCAATAGCAAAATTGTTATTTGAATTCCTCAGTCGTTCGTAGAAAGTTAAGTAAACACATCAGTTATAGCGCCTACAGCACCAGCGTCGAGTTCTTACAGCCTGGAATAGCACTCTCACAGTAAGCGTTGAAGAATGCTGTGTAACTTATGTGTAGTACACTTAAATGCTTATTAAAAGAGTCTTACTTACTGAGGGACATCAGGAAGGTTACTGACTTTTTAGAGACGTGGGGACGTATTCGCTTGGTCATTATTCATTTGTCATCATTCATTAAACCCAAATGTCGAGGGAATACCTTAACGAGGACGCATGTATTATAACGTAGGTTCTTGTTCCAAGAAGCCTCACTAAAGCTTTAAGCACATCTAGACTGTCGTAAATTCTTCGCAAAATAGTTGGTTGTCATTGATTGCTTGGAAGACAGAGGAAGTTTTACTAATACAGAGTGAAATCTAACGTCGTCGCATCCTAGATCGGTCTTGGAGCCATCAGTGAAGACCCGAATAAGTTTAAGGTCGTGTATATATTGAGTATAAGTAGAACATTATTTTTATCTTTGTAGTTTTCGTCATATTTAAATTCAGCAGGCCCTGCTAAGAATAAATGCCCTTGGTTGACAGATTGAGCGCTTAACCCTCTACCGCATACGCATGGTTTTGCATTTTACGATGAATATTTTTCCAAGAAAACTTTTTCGAAATGATGTGAAATTATTTGTTTCCATTAGTGTGTATCCTATTACACAAAATACGGTACTTTTTCTTTCTGCCTGATAAATATAGCTAATTATATTAATTTATATAGATGCTTCCAATACGATCGCGCATTAAAGTAAAAAATAAGCTGCGGTTTTAAGTGCTAATTACTATAATTTTCAGTAAGTATAGTTAACAAAAAAATTATTTTGATAAAAAATACGTTGTTTAAAATATTAAAAATAAATTTTGAATGCCAAAATAGTACTAGTTTACCGTTACGAGTGATTTTCGGCACGGAGTCTTATGTATATGCATTAAGAGTTGTGTTTTCAAAGACTTTATACAAAATTCAAAAGATACATCTAAGTTTTTCTAAAACTATTTTTCTTGGAAATTTTAAATAATTTATAATTTATATATAAGATTAATCGTAAAATAGTTTTTAATGCCGAAAGGCAAAAGTTAAATGAAATTGTTAAGTTTAGAGCGTTCGGTAATGGCCACTAAGCTAGATTAAGTAACTGTTTTTGTCAAATTAGATTTAATAATTTTTGTCTAGAATGTAAGTTAATAATGAAAGAAACAATAAAAATGAATTTAAAAGTAAAAAGTAATAAGTAAAAGTTGCGTTTTCGAAAATATTTTTCTCAAATTTTTATTTATTTCATTTCAATGTACTTCAGAGATGGATAGTTTAAACTTTTATGGAGGAATTTCGAATGTCAACTGTATCCCTGGAGATGGATCTAAAAGTGATGATGAAGTAGTAGACTCTGATGTGGAATTTGAGACCGCACTAAACACTAATCACCAGATGTGGGCACTGTCCTCCAATTTTTCTGCGGATAAATGCCTTATATATTGAGGCCAGATCAGAGGGGGTGAATAATTCTCACATTGCTTTTTTTTTTTATAATGAGCTCGCGCTCAATGGGTTTGTGTACCCTTAAGGTGAATTGTACACAGCGCGGGCAAAGGAAATTTAGGGAGGAAGAAAAGGGAGGTACCGATGTACATTGTTTTTAAATGTTTGTAAGTTATAACGATCAGGAAATACAGAGATCGGCAGGGCATTCCATAAGCGAGTTGTACGGCTTAGGAACGAATCACGATATTTTAGAGTACGTCCGAAAATGGGCTTGAGGGTATACTGATGAGCATTGATAACGAGACGGGTGTTACGGTTGAAAGTTTGAATGGGCGGAATACTACTGGCGATTTCAGTGGAGCACTGGAGGTGGAAATAGCGATAAAACAAAGTGAGACAGGAGACATTACGTCGGTGTTCGAGGGTGTCAATTGATTGACTGCTATTAGTATCATCAATAAGTTTTGTCGCACGGTTTTGAATCCTATCTAGCAGGTGCAGAGATGTTTTAGAAGCACCTGACCAGATGTGGGCATCGTACTAAAATTTTGGGCGGATGAATGCCTTATATATTGAGGCCAGATCAGAGGGGGTAAAATATTTCTTACATCGCTTGAGGAAACCTAGACATTTCGCAGCATTTTTGGCGACCTCAAATATGTGGTCATTCCAACGTAAGTTGTCATTGACACACATAAGGAGAATGGAAAGTTTTTCGGTTTCGACGATGCAAGTGCCATTCATGGATAATGGCTGGGTGCTTAAATTTCGCTTAAACGACAGCAGACAGCATTGTGTTTTGGACGCATTAAATTCCACTCTGTTGATAGTTCCCCAATTGGTTATCCTGTTGATATCGGAATTTAATGAGCTTCTCGTTCTACACCAGCCGAAGATCAGGGCAGTGAGTCCGGGAACGAATATGAAAAGCAGAGAGTACTGTCATCAGCAAAGGAATATATTGAATTAGAGGTAGCAGACAAGAGACCATTAATGAAAATTAAAGAGAGTGTCGAAGACAAAACGAAACCCTGGGGCAAACCAGCATTTATTTTGTGAATATCAAACTTGAAACCGTCCAAGACAACTTGGTAATTTCTAATCCATAGCATTTTCGCCAAAAGAGCCTGATGCCAAACTCTCAAATAAACTTAGAAATATCAAGTGCAACTATCTTGCTTTCGCCAGATTAATGTACGCTTTGGTTCCACTTTTCGGTAAGGCACGCCATCAATTCACTACGAAAACCATATTGCCGGTCATTGAGAAGTTTTCGCATTTCGAGATATTTCATGAGCTGACGGTTTATCAGCGATTCCATGACCTTGGAGAGAAGGGACGTAAGTGCAATGGGTCTGTAGGAAGAGAGAAGAAGATTCGCCTTTTTTAGGAATTGGTGAAAAAGCTTATGCAGTGGTTTTGCCAGCGAAGAAGAACACCTCTTCAGAAGAAGGGGAGACATACCATCTGGGCCAGTGGATTTGTGTATATTAAGATCTTTGAGTACTCTTGCTACTACACGAGTGCGAAAGTTGATTCGTCCTATTGATTAGACGCACTTAAGTGTAAGAGGAGGCAAAGCAAGGAGGCGGCAAGGTGTGCAGCAATTAGATGGGCCTTGTCCAAAGACCTAACAGCTGGAATGTCATTGTAAATGAGCGTCGGGATGGAGGATGAGGAGGAATTTATAACGTTTTTGACGAACGACCAACAATTTTTACAGCCTTTGGGACATTGCAGTATTTTTTGCATCAATTGAGGAAGCTTAGACATTTCGGAGCATTTTTGACGTAAGGTGGTACTGACACACATAACGAGAATGGAAAGTTTTTCGGATTCGACGATGTAAGTGCCATTCATTAATAATGGCTGGGTATTGAAATTTCGCTTTAATGACAGCAGATAGCATTGAGTTATAGAAGCGTTAAAATCCACTCTGTTGATAATAATAAGATATGAGGCTCCTGAACATCGCTTATAAAATCTTCTCAGCTATAGTACAGCTATAATTACCTAAATTATTATTTTTTCAATCAACCGACTGGTTCTTATCAGTGTAATTTCAGGCCTGAAAAGTCTTTCATCGACCAGATCTTAAGGAACCCTCTAATTCCAAATTTACATCCACCACCTATTTGTTGGTGTAACAAGAAAATTACACGAAGATGTGTCTGGTTTTGCCATCTCTTGTAAACTTATCCGGCTCTGGAGGCTCTGTAATGTCAAAAAAGTCTTTCGAGAAGAAGATCTACTGTCATGTGATTTTTGCAGCATCGTCCTGGAGAATTTTGCCAGAAGCACCCAGGCCAACACCAAAGCCACAATCTTTCAATTATCAGCAGAACACAACGAGCTGGTTGTGAGACATATGCAAGTATTGAAGCAGAAGCGGCGGTTTCAATTTAAGTTCTGAGATATGGCAATACCCGTGTAGATATGTCAAATTTGGCATAAGCATCGTACAGTTTGGCGTTTTTAATTGTACGCGTGCTCAGAACAAGACTTACAAAATTCATCTGAGCCAAAATATGGAATTAAATTGTGAACATTTGTGAACAGTGTGCCGATCAACTCGCATTGATTTTTGGTGATGAAGCACTATCCCGAGCCACCGAATTTCGCTGGTTTTCAGAATTCAATAGTGGTCGTCGTAAAAAGGATTCCTTCGCGTTGAATACCTCATAATTTCACTCCGAACACGGAGCATTCTCCACAGCGACAATGTGAGCTCTGAATGATTTCTTTTTATTTTCACACATCAAAAATAAATTGCGGGATCAACGAATGCAGCTTCACGTTAATAATATGTTATGTAGCAAGAAAATTAACAATTCATTAACCAATGATTTCTAGCGCTCTGCTTTGGAATGTCTTCGAATCCACTTCGCGTCACGAGGCAGCCTTGAGCAGAAAAGGACCTCAATCAATTGATGAGGCGAGGGCAGAGAACTGTTTGTGTCCGTTGGCTATTTCGCTAGTAGATGTCTTCCAAAATTGAAACATACTTGTTTATAACTTTTACTTTAAGTGAACTTAATATTTTTTTTTTAAGAAGACAAGGCAATTTTTTTTATAATTAGCGCGCGCTCAAGGGATTTGTGTACCATTAAATTGTTTGTACATCTTAGTCACTAATTGATGACCAATATCAATCAACTGATTTGATATTTTATAGATTATTTATTTCAATTCGTGCAACCCATAGAAGTGGTTTCCTTGTTGCCTATGTATAGCGTGTTTCATATCAAATCTGAAATACTTATTTTTCCAATTGAAATATTATATGATAGGTAACTAGACTAATAACATTTTGAATATGTATCATCCCGTTTTATCTCTATTCATGAAAACCACGCAATTCAAGTTGTCGAATCGCGTGCTCGTGAGTTTGCAATTTTAACTTACTCGTAAATAGGCTTTAGTATGGGCAACTTATCTATTATGTAAACATTGGCATGTTCATACTATCGATGGATTAGGATGTCTGCAATGAAATTCATAGGTACTCATCACTATCACTCTTGAAACAAAAATCCATTTTTTTTTTGTATTTCCATTCGATTCCAATCTTCTTCGATCTGCTGGGTTATTGTTGTTCATCGTCAGTTCGCATTCATAATACCACCGGCAGTTTTAAGAGTTAATAAACCTTAAAATTTAATATCCAACCATAATACCCCGACACATCCAAGCTCAGACGACCGAAAATCATCCAAATACAGATACAGGTGTTTGGCTATTAAGAAACTCATGGTACCTATTACCAGATTGCTTACATCACTTGGCTATTCCCGTATCTCAAACCAAAAGCAAATGTGTGAACTTCGTAGAAGTCAGGTTTAATCAAACATTTTTTTATTATTATTGTACCACCACATTATTCAAAACATTCTTCTTAACCTACCTACAGACAGACTTATTCAGATTTTAAGTATCGTCGCAGTGAGTAATCACAACAACAAGCATTTCAGAAGTCATTAGAACATCTTTCCCCAGTTTTGGGTAATTATTTTTAATGACTTTACTATATGGCGATGTCAAGTCTACTAAAATTGCGCTACAATCCATCTAAGCTAAAAACGTAAAGCTCTTGCAACATTTTCAAATTTCCCAACATACCCGATTACATTTACATGGCAAATCAACTTCAGATGCAATTCCAATCTATCACCCTCAATGGCAATGCAACTTTTACGTGCGGATACTACTCGCATTCACCTAAAACTAAAAAAGCTTCGATGACGTGATGCAATTTCAGAAAAAAAAGTTCAATGAAAAATACGAGTGTTGGTATCTGCATTTGCGCCCTAGATGCTATGCACCACCAATACCGACAGTAATACCTCCGAAATATTGACCCAATAATACTGATTGGACACCCAAAAACACTTTTTATCTTCTTGATAAAAACAGCAAATCAAGGTAACTAGTATCTAATAAACAAAACATACAAACATTCTAAACTTGACAAAATACAATACCTGAATCTGATCGCAGATACAATTGTAAGGAAGATTCTAAAATATTAAACAGACACAATCGAAAGTTCCATGATGATAATACTCTCTCATCGAACACACTACCACTGTGAAAACAATGATTTAATATAGAAAATTCAGAGTTGCCATTGGAATAAAAAAAGGTCGCAAGAATTATAAAAAAAAATATCTTCTTTTGTAGGAAAAAAGTGTCAACACTGTACACTGTACACTGTACAAGTACTCTTAATGTACATTACAAGAAATTCATAACAGTAACTGATAAAGTCTCCCAATATATTTATTGGTAAACGTCTGCAAACGCAACAAACTGCCAGAAACTTTGTCCATCGCGTATCCCTTAACAACTCTCCAAGGCTTTTAAAAAGCTGCAACATCTACTGAAAAATAGTGGGATCGATGCTGACCGAACCCGACGATCTGTTACTAGTGGGCCTAGTAACCAGGAACGAGGTAAAACTAAACTCCCAATAAGAAAGGACGTACGAAGAAGAACTGAATAGAACTTTGATCTTTAAGTTAGGGATGTTGACTACAATAATGATATCTTATCAATTCTCTTGTCGACGGCTGCTTATTCGGCCTACTAACTCAATTGTGTAATAAGGCCTTGGCAGTCCTCCTATGCTGTGCAAACGCATGGATAGATCAGGGGATGTAACAGCGAACTCTACGTACAGAGACATCGACTTAATCAGAAAAGTGGTAAAGAGGCTTGAGATGCAAAGAACATGAAGAGCGAATAGATATAAACGTTCTATTCTGAAGAGACAATGCAGTAGATAAAGACCTCGACTTAGGTGGCACGCTCAAGTGAAAACAAACATCAACCAACTTGGAGTATGCAACCGAAGGCAGTTGGCCAAAGACCGTGCTAACTGTAGAGGTTTATTGGTTGAAGCCCAGGTCCATTCCGCTCCGGACTCTAGTAGCACCTTAGTAAATAAGTACGAGTAAGTATACAAGTGCATTACTTTGTAAAATTTACGAAATTGGTTTCGTAGATGATGATCGCCTGAGTTATTATGAATTAGGTACAAGAATTCTGGATCAAAAATGTAAAAAAAAGTGTCCGTATATTATGGATTTCTATAAGTTTTTTTAAGCCTGATCGTAAAGTGTCCGTATTAAAGATGTCACTCCTGGAAATTTTCAAAAAAGTTATGTGTATGCTGTGATAAAGAACAGTTGTTTAATGATATAGTAGCTGTCTCTTTAACAGTCTTGCTCAAAAGAAAGTCAATTGTCGATTGATGAACAGGGTTCCTTTTTTCGCAAATACAATGATTGGGACGTAGCAATATTCCATCTGATGCTCCCAGTGCAATAAAAAAAACTTAAATCATCATTAACATCTTCTGCAGCAGTGATCGAATCTGTTATTGGTTTTACAAATTCACTTGTATCTACCTGGAGCTTGTATTTTTTTTGATATTTAGGGGAGAAATGTAGGTGCAAGTGGTATAAGCAGGAGTTGTTAGCAATAAGAAAGGTGAAGCGCTGTAGCAAATGAGAAGACATTCGGGTAGATATAAAAACCCTCCGTCTATGGACAAAATGACGAATAAGGCAATGACTGTCGACTTTTAAAACGCATGTATTGTAAGTAACAAATAAATTCTGAAGTTTTAGGAACTTTTTATTAACTGGCTGGAATAGCCAGTCTAACTGCCATTCTGCCAATTTGATGCAAGATTTGTCGATATGTTCAAATGTTTTATTTCTGCTATATGTGGTCTGAACAACGTCCTTGTAGTACCTAAGCTCTCTCATTATCCTCTTTACTCGCTACTGTGACCAAAAACCCAGAAAATAATAGTTTGTAACTGAATACTGACCTAGGTGATTCGATTCTCAAACTGGTCTGCCAATTTAGGGGATAACGTCGTTTGGTAGAGAGCTTTAATTACAGCTTAGTTATCAAGGTAAATTTCGATGTGGCATTTTTTATGTAAGTTTGAAATTTCTTCGCTAATTGTGAGAAGACAACTATAAGACACCGCACTTGTAATATAATCTACTGTGATTGAAGCCAAATGTCCTAAGTTCCTCACCGTGAGTGCAGGGTTTAGTCCACCGGTACCCGGAATATTTTAATCTTACAATATGCTTGTAAAATGAATCTATGTATATACCTGCTGTCATGCACTCTCTGTATGTATCCATCTGTGAAGATATGACTATAGGAAGGTAGATAATCTAGACAGCAATAAATCCACAGAAATGCTTGCAAAGCCCGGATAGTGCTAATTACACAATTCTGTCCTGTGTACCTCTGTACAATAGGTTGAAATAAAAAAAAGGTTAATATAGAAAAATAACAGACTTATCCAAAACAGATTTCCAAAATTCTGTGACAAAGCTTTTCAAGCGAGCTGCTGCATCATGGATTAAAAGGTCGCTCAATCTAACATTTATGTTGTTGCTATCTGCTTTTACTTTGGGACAACAAATTGGTTGAGGTCTTTTCATCCGTTGATGTCTAAGTTATCCGTACGGGTAATTACTTCTACATACTTTTAAAAGTTTGTGAATCTGGTGTCAGCTTGCGAGTGTCATACAATACTCTCAAGTGCGATATTGAAGGAATCATATGACAGCGGATTACCTTCTAGGAACCTTTTTTTGACATAAAAGGTCTCAGTAAGATCATTACATACCCACCAGTGAGGCTTCCCCATGGTCATCCTGCAGAGGCGGAGCGTCTGTTCAAAGACTTTCCAAGCCGAAACTACACTGACAAGTACAAATCAGTTGGTTGACAAAAGGTTTTAAGCGATTAAAGAGAAGATCTTATAAGCAATGTTAGAGGGGCTAAGGCCTCTATAATCAAAATCGTGCATAAAATGCTGAGATTTCATTCGTCTGGTATGCGGTTATCTAAGCATATCACAAAAATGATTTGGTGCATGCTCTTAACATATCTCATCTTTCGCCGTCTTGAACAACTCGGCAGCTGGATCAGCAGCCTTGTTGCAATTTATGTTGTGTTCGTATATGGCTATCCTCACTTTGTAGACATCGAGTGAATGGATTTGTTGCTCATCATCTTCCAGGTTAAAAGGTTCGCTTTACCTGGCGATCGTCATCGCCCTTTATCAGTCCTCAGCACTACATGCTAATATTCAAATAAGTTCTTATGCTTGTCCGTTCAAACTTCCGCTCGTACTTTGTTGATCATACTTCCATTTACATACAAACGCCTTTCCTGCTAAAATATCAGGCAATTTTCTCGATCTCGCGGTTCTCATCTTGTTTTTTTCTTTCTTCTGGGAAGCCTGTGCTTGCCCTTCTTTTCTTGCTTGTAGAGTTAACGAGTCGCGCTGGTCTTCCTTGGTAACCTTGTCTTTTGCTGTTTTTTTTTTTTACATTTGACCGGCAGCTTCTCCACTGGGTTTCGGGGCAACATGCTGAGGGAGGGGGGCCTAAAGCAAGGTAAAATCGCCAAAAATTAACATTCTCTGACATTGAACTTTGTCGATAAGTTCATAGTAACAACCCTTGTGCCACCGTGTTTCACTTTCGTCACACATGCGCTCATATTTGGTTAATGTTGCAGAACCTAAAGACTTCTTGCCCAAGTTAGTCTCTAATGACAAATCCGCAATTAAATAACAGCTAGTTTGACATTAACGTTTCCTAATATCTTATTTTCGAGTACATTCTATTGGTGACCTTGTAATCTTAAATAATCAGAGTTTTACAAATTATCTTCTCTGTTGTTATACTTATTGTTTTAAGAAATTAAGTAAGAATGAAGATTAAATTCAAAAGATGTTTAAATACAAAGTAGAATTAGATACAAATAGACTTACTGCTCTTAAATCTATAAGCAGTCAGAGAGACAAAACCACTAAGAATTTTATATCTTTGAGAGGAAGTATAAACAAGAATTCAAAATGTGCTGCTACATCAAAAAAAAAAAGCCTCCTATCGTGAAAGCTTAATCCAGAACTGTAATACGAGTATTATAGTTCGGCAGTCAAAAGGTCACAGGAAAATATTAGAGTACCCCAACGGCAACGCTGATCACAATACCCCCACAAGCTCTACAAGCCACAACAATCTGATAGATATTCCATCCCGTGTGCTCACAACTACTTGACTATATCGTCGTGAAACACATAGAAAACTTTTCCAGTCAGTTTAAATCGGATTCTTGAGGTGTTCAATGGTTCAGTCAGGGTCGGGTTAAACACGTCTCATCGCTTCTCTGAAATATTGTGCAATTAAGAAAGTGTTTATTGAAAATATGTATCTTATCTCGAATATCGACTAATTTTACGGATTGACTAACTTACTCACCGGTTCGAAGAATTTTGAAGTGAAGCGACAATTGCAAAATAATAATTTGTGTTAAATAGTAAGGGTAGTGCTATAAGGAATAGGGTGTAGTAAACAAAAAAAAAAAACCCTAAAACAGTGCTCATACACTCAATAGGAGATCCCCGTTAATCAATCAACAACCACGGAGTATCTACAAAGGCGAAAGCTTTCAACCAGTAAAATGCGTTCTACAGAATTTCACCGGAAAGGTGAGAACTAATTAAAAAAAAAAAGAAGAAGAAAACATCACAAAAAAATAAAAAAATGTGTTCAACCACACACTGAAATTTGAATTAGTCAAAGTTTAACTTTGACAAGTGTACTCGTGCTCATATCACAAAATATCTATATAAATTTTTCATGCTTATGTATCTGTGTACCAATTGTAGATTGTATTTATTTGTATCCGGATTTGGGAGGCTCTAACATAGATTCTACAACAAACTGACCATGACTATGGTCTCATAATGAGTTAATCACTGTTTTGGCTTAGCTAGCGTCCAAGCGAGTCGTGCACGAGTATCTACTCGTATCTATCTATCTATCCACCTATCTAAGTAGTCGATGTCATTTGTATCTATCCATCTGGTTGTCTTCCTCCACCACGAGTGCCTGGTGCTTAGTAGTGCTGGTGGTTTACATAACAATTAGATCTGTGCTTAGATTGGATTGAGCTGATTTGTGGCACACGACTAACTGGAATTCAGTTGTCTGTCTTTGGGTTGTGATAACTATTATTAGTATCGGTAAGCTGACGTTTCTAATTGGTACGAATATTCCGTTTCGAGCTTAAATTGGAAACAATTGATATAGGGCGAATGCGGCTTCTTTTGTACTTGGTCTCTGTATGTAATTTCCGTTGTTTGTATAGATAAATGGCAGGTGAAACAGACAGAAGTAGAGAAAAATTGAAGTGTAGACTCAGACTCTTAAGGCATCCAGGGAGGTGAATGAAAATAAATAAATTCTTGTCTGAGGTCAAGATGTAGGTTCTTGTATTCGTATCTCTGTCATTTGATTCCGGTGTGTCTTTTGTTCGCTGTGCAGATTTACGAGTATCTACTGCTCATACACTCATCAGCTTCTGAGATTTTTCTTCCTTTTTTTCCAACTTGTTTTCCTTTTTCTTTTTAAGTACTTTTTCTTTCTGTAAGTTTGTCTTGCTGTTGTCGGTATGTGGTAGGTAGGTGCATTCTAGAGATAAGCCACTGTGGCAATGTCTCGTTTACCGTCTTTTATGTGATAGGGAGCACAAGAGGTGGGTGAACGAATTATAGTGCCGTCTATTGTAGGGTTTCTGTGGTGGAAAGTTTGGTCTTGATTTATTTGTTTTTTCTTTTATTCCCTTTTTTGTTTAATCTACGAATGGGATCAATGCAA
Source organism: Volucella bombylans (assembly GCA_949129095.1). Lineage (NCBI taxonomy): Eukaryota > Metazoa > Arthropoda > Insecta > Diptera > Syrphidae > Volucella > Volucella bombylans. The sequence goes on from OX422143.1 coordinate 159,718,922, forward strand.
ATGCCTCACCATAGGCAATGATATTGATATAGATAAAGATTACAATAGAGCTTATAAATTGTGAGAAGTGAACTGAAAATGTAGAAAAAGTGGTAAACCCAAGAATTTTTGAGATAGCGATGAATAGCTCTTAAAATTTCCTAGGTGTAAATTTTAAGTATAATACATATGGGTTGTGTATTTGAACACCCATAGTTCATGAATAAAATATTATCACCATAAAGATTACCACCTAGAGTCATGTATGGCTTAGCCACTTTAATCATGTATACATATACATATATGAAACCTTGCCATTAATATTAAATTGGTTTAAAAATCGAAGACTCTTCGACATAATATTCAAATTTGGTTTTAGTTCAAGAAATTTGTGAAAAGTTTCAGATGTTCTTATATTGTATAGTGAACCATATTAAGTTTTAACTAAGAATTCGCTATTAAATGATGTACAGCTTATTTATTACCCTGATAGTCTAAGGCATAATTTAAGAAAATTTTGTTCTTCATTTCTATGCCTTGTGGACATTTTTCAATTCATGTGATTGTTCCCAGAACCGGAATGATATAAGCATACAATCCTCCATATAAGTTCCGTAGCATATACCTCCAAATCAGAATCCACTCTTGAACATTAACTCTAGGTAGCAGACTTCAAGACTGTGCTTCAAATATTTTATTTTGCTCACATCAAGTTCAAGTCGAACAACACATTTAGATGGAGAGACTAGGTCCAACCCAGACTGTCGTTCTTACGATTAATTTATGTTTCGATTGCTTATTTTTCATTATCATAGTCCCGAAATAGACACTAAAGGCAATTTCTGCGACACTGGTGAGGACTCATAGCCCTCATGTCTCGAGTCGTGCTCTGCCTGCTACCTCAATTGAATACGTCAGATTTGACCAGTTTAAGAGAGCACTCTAAGGCACTCATCCTCGGTCACATTCATAGAAATGGTCTGCTTGTACCGATATGTCTGGCAATTCTAGTTCAACGATTAACAAATAGGACTCGATACTTCTGCATTGGAGTGCGAGGAAAGGTTACTTCCAGAGTCGAGAAAAGACTCAGATGCAACGACAAAACTGACAAAACGAGTGAGCATAACAAAGGACTATGAGCTTAAAGTGTCCTCCGAGACAATTCGAAACTAAAGTATGCCAGCGGGGGCTATAAACTATTTATGACTGTGATCCAAGACGGTCTGGAGATGATGTGATATCAAGAAATCTAGTTTCCCCTTTCTTAACCTAGAACGCGATTTGAAAATAACAAAGATATAATTTAAAGAAGCCAGAGTTTACAGTGAGTGTGAACACCTTAATGAGAAGCCTTTGAATGTCACAGGAAAACCAATGCTCACAGGATTAACTGATCAAAACAATATCTTGAAACATGCATTTCATGAAACCAGGGACCTTGGATATTAAAAACTCATTCCATTCGAACTAATGCTAATTTTATAAATATAAGATTTACAAATCATAGACAACTGCATAGAAACTAGAAACACATGATCTCCGAAACTCTTTAAAATAATTTAGACGTAGAGTCGCACTGCCTTAACATTACTTCAATCTTATACAGATCTACCTAGGTGAGTTTGTAAAAGCAAAATAAGTACATGCTGTGGAAAACAAAAAACTACGACAGTTTCAATATTGATCTAGTAAAAACATATCTATCATATCTAACAAATAACATCCTATGCTTTACTCATCGATTGGCAGGTTCTACACAACACTCAAGAAGCCCAGATCGATACTCGCCACCCTTTAACAGACGTTCAAGCCGCATATGCCACCATCTATAGAGATGAGGTGCTCAGAGCCACGTCTAGTTTTGTCGTACATGCAAGAATTGTTAGATTGACGAATCCGTAAAGCACGGAAGCAATCTCATCGGGACCCTTGATGTCCAAAATGTGTAGGCAACATGCCAACGCAAAAAGTACTATTTTGTAAAAGGTTCTTTCTACAAGAGGTGTAGGATTTGTATTTTTTTTTAGTATAAAACGAACAGTTGCTGCGATATCTTTAAAACCGTTATTGCATTATGAAGTAGATATGAAGTAGTAGATAGATAGATAGTAGTAATCCATTATGTGGATTATTTATGGAATACAATATCTTCCGAGTGACAGCCTGGACTCTGCTTGCAGACCCTCATCCTTTTCTCGAAAATTTCAATCACACTTTCACATAATTGGGGCTCTATCTCAGCGATGGTGGCTTCAATGTTCCAATTCAGAGTTCGAAGTATTTTCGGATGATTGGCGTAGTTTAACAGTTTTAAATCTCATGATCTTGACTACCAAAGGGTGTGGAGGTGTTTGGGTGGTGTTCCCAGAACAACGTGCATCAGCTGTAAAATAATAGGCTTTTCAAATCCTACACCTCTTGTTGAACGACTATTTACAACTACAATACTTTAATATGAGGATTGACAAAGAGCAGGGAACTATCACTAGTGCGTTAGCAAGTTCTAGTTGTTAATGAGGGCAGGACTAAATATATGGTGTCAATAAGCAGTAATGTACACCATCGGATAGAATATCCCAATATGCGACTCTAACCTTAAGGTAGTGAAAGATTAGATTGCCTGCCTCGGTTTCACTCGTAATAAATCAACTGAACATTTACAAATCGCTGTTTCTCCGGATTAAGAATGCAACAAAATATTAAAGCATTGTCAGAAATCACTAAGATGATTCTATATAAGTTCATATTATCTCTGTCTTATTCTATGGGTAGATAGAGGTATTCTTGGTCGTTTTAAGTGTTCGATATAAGGTCCTTTTGATGTTGGCGGGATTGGGGTATGAGATATATTAAACAACTTGTCAAAAATGGTTTTTAAGATGTTACCCGTATGTTAGGGTTTTCGGCAGATCAAATCGATGTTTCGATTTATACTAAGAGGTTTATATCTATAAATGTGATTTGAACAATGTGATTCGGAACAAATTCATCCGACGATTTTCAAGTTATACTCGTAGTTTAGATACCAAAATGAGGGAAATTCATGATGTACATTTACTATATAATATCCCTCTTTGATCTAATCTTTGCTACAAGCTCATACAAAAGTCTTTGTCATCATGATGTTCCATGTAGGGGCATGGAAACTAATGACTTTGTTGCTGTGCAGTTTAACTTCAGCTCTGATTTAAGGATGTTAACCCTACAATACCTTATTAACTACAAGTGATATATCTTTAAGTTGTAATCTTGAACATATTTTCTTAGTTACACAGGCAGAATCAGACTAGTTGTTCGGGTATTTTAAGATTGTTGCAGTCAACTTTTCTGCCATAGGTGTGCGTTAAAAATTGGTTTGTAATAACCAAAATTTGTAAAGTTTCACCTTGAAAATAAAACCTGCTTTCTACAAAGTAAATAAAAACTGTCTTCTAGTGAAGCTCTAGTTATGATTAGACAAAGATATCTATCAATTATTTACTAATCTTTTAGTAAATAATTTCTCTTCAAGACTTGGTGTAATTTAGTTCCTTTAAACCATTTGAATACGCTTAGAAACAAGTTATATATAATAGTTGTTGTGTTTTTTATTTAAAAACTCCTACTACTTATAGCAAATGACATTTTTAATTCATCACGCAATGTTCTTATTCCATCGCATTAGGGGGGAGGATATTCCAACGTCATGCAAGGATTTGAGTAATGCATTATTCATTGTAATATTCTCGCCACACATCCGGAGGAGGGGATGAAAGTAGAAAAAGAAAATCAATTTTCCAGTAAAACTGAAACGTCAAGGATTTTCTCACAACAATATTTGCACTCACAAATGGCTTAAAGGCTTCTCAGAAGCTGTCATTCGGGGTGTGCAGCACTTTAAAGTTGAGACCAACCACCCATCCAGCTTGGCACACATTCTGCCAAGTGTTTGCTTGTGAAGTCATTGCCCTGTAATTTCCACCACTGCCAGTTGCCATTGTCCTGCATTTGGACGTTCTACATTTGTCGGTCTCCCATTCATTCATAGTTTTCCATGCACGAGCCCATGCACATGCATTACATAACTTTCACATCAAATACTTGTATGTGTTATGCATATCCGTTGTTGTCACGTATCGCAGATTGCAATGGGCTATTGTCAGTTTATACGAATTCTATGCTTTTTGCATAGGAAATAGTATCTCCATGCAGCGGCTTATTACTAGCATCTGGTGTGGTTTGGCTTGACTTGAGTTTGAGTTCATGCTTAAGTTCAATTCGCTCTAATTGATGCTTGGCATCTGGCTTTGGGCTGGGTAGCCCCCTCTTCACTACAATTACTGATGACATCAAGTAGTCTGTTTTTAAACGCAAATGTCGCATGTAGACTGATAACATCATAAAGAGCTGTTTCACTGCGAAAGATTAATTGCTGTGAAATCTTAATAATTAATTGCTACGAAAGATATTACATTGTAGTGATTACATTTTGTCTGCAAATTAATTGAGTGGATCTAGAATATTCTGTCATAAAATTTGGATTTTCACAAACATTGCCCTGTATCAAATTTTGGACGTGAAATTGTGCTAAAAATTTATGTATGTATAATTGTGTCATGACATTTGTATCTGCATTAATTAAAGAGCAAAATTTTTCCTGACGTTTAAATGACACCCCTGAAAGTGTACTAATTGTGTTCGTGCTAAAAGCAGAAATATTTGTTTAAAACAATGTTTGCAAAAATACCTATGGAATAAAAAAAAATCTCAGTGGTGATGGAAACACAATCTTGTACGTAGGTATAATTTCGTTTAGAAAATTTGTCCATTTGACAAATGCCAATTTGAATTATACTGCTTCCAGATCTCACTATCATACTACAGATCTCTAATTTAGAATCTTTCCGTAATCGGTTTTTGAACGCGAAGTCGCATACTTTAATTAAATCAAACACTTACTGACTTCAAGGGCTTGTGGTCCCATAAAAGTATTTACTTAACACAGTCACCTTAAAATACACGTGATCCCAGAAACGCAGCTTCAAGTTTCTCCCATCAATCTCCCTCGAATCCGAGGTCCTTTATGTCTCGAACTAGTGAGCTTGCGGAATTTTGTCGTCCATCCAATTGAGCCGAACCAAAAAGTATCTTTTTCTAAAGCTCTTCAATATCAGCCCCGCATTAAAGTAGAACTGATAAGATGAACGCTTTAAAACAAATTGCGTGTGACATTTACATAATATTTACTCTGATGACTCTCCTCTTAAATATGTACTTCGAAATTAAAGCTCTTGATAGCGATGTTTTGCTCTAAAAGATGAGTTGCTGATTTTTCGCTCTTTGACATCATATTGGGTGCTATCGATGATATTATTTTATCAGTATATGCCGGCAATTGGTCGAACTGGTTGAAGATAATGACTTCTGCCTTAAACATTAACTCTCACGGCATAAAATTAAAGAACTCATACAATAACATGAAAATTACATAGCTAACAAAATCAACTTTTCAAGATCGAATAAACAGCTGTCGTACAGATCCAGACAATGAATGCTATCATATTTCAACTTTAAGACGATGAACAGCACGAAATTATTCGGATATTTTCAGGATAAAAACCATACGCAGCATGTATTATTTTTTTCAATACTGGATTGATGATTTGGTACATAGTCCCCACAGAAGCAATATACCAAATTTTTAATAACTGATGAATCCGTGATATTTTGAAACCTCTTAGTTGCTGTGTTTCTCGGCATAACGACTCTACTCCTCACCTCATATAAGTGGTCTTTGTTCCCCGTTTCACATTCTTCTATGTCTATTAAGCAGATGCTGTAAATGCTGTTTAAATTCATCTACGATTTCTTGCGCATGCGTGAAAAGATTCTAAATAACAGCATCATATGGCCAGGCTACCTAGATGCCTTTTGTAAATTTAGTTTGTAAATTAGTTCTAAAGATATTTAAATAAATAAATAGAGTCTAAATAAAATCTTGAAGAGACTTCTATCCAGGCTTAAAGTCAGTTAACAGCTACTTAACTTTCATTTCCCAACTCGGGATGTTATTCGATTTATGTTTTTATCTAAGATACTACGTTGGATTTGCCTTTTATGCAGGATTTTCTTCACTTTCCCTAGCTCGGTGGTCTGCTCTAGTCTTCCTCCAGTCTTTTACTTCAGAATTTATTTTTTATGATATTTGTCGGAAATTCCTCACCGCCCTTTTTATTGTATCCTTCGGTTCGGGTTGCTGAAAATCTCTCCTCTGAGACTTGGCAAGCAAATTCATAGCGATTTCATTTCTCGTGATCTTATTGTGACCTGGGAGTCAAACAAGACTCAGTTAATTAAGCCTACCAACAGTGAAGTCTTGTATTCTCGTACTAGCTTAGAAGTCGCGAATGGGTTCAGCAAGGGAAATTCTAAGCAATACAAGGTGCGTTCCAAAGTAAACAGGACTTTTTAAAAATAAGAACAAAAAGAAGTTGTTTGGCAAAACCGATTCATTTTGTTCAAAATAGTACCCTTCCGACTCTATACAGCGATTTGTACGTTTTAAATGAATGTCGAATGAGTGTTTTAGATCGTCGGCAGGGATGTTCTTCAGGACGTCGGTACAAGCCTTTTGGATGACTTCTACGTTCATAAAATGCTTTCCTTCCATACGCAAATGCATTCTTCCGAACAGGTAAAAGTTGCACGGTGCCTAAATCATGCGAATACGGGATGCGATTTTTAACCAAAAATCGTTCACAGTTGTCGATTGATGAGATGGCGCATTATCGTACAAAAAACGCCAACTTCCTTCTGTGCGATATTCTAGCCGAATATGACGAATTTGCTGCAGCAAACGCCAAAATAGAATTGGGCATTAACTGTTTTGCCCAGTGGAACGAACTCTTTTTGGACAAGCAAATCAACATTGTCTTCACTTTTGACTTCTACTGACTTCTTTTGTCTGTCGGCTCCCACTCGACACTTGGTTTCTGCATCATATTGAAAACACCACGTTTCATAATCAGTCACAATGCTGTCACAATTTTGACAGTACATCACTGAGGGATCTATCTTTGTAATTGCCAATATATGGCCTCACTAGAAAGACCTGTTTTTAAAAAGCCCGGTTCACTTTGGACTTTGTATAGTTCGTTGCAATTGGATTTGCGTATGTCCCTCTTGGAAGGCAGAACCAAGTTTTTCTAACTAGGAGTGAATTTTAATATTGTTATCCTCCAGAAAAACGCGAGAGCCGCAATCTCAGATTCTGGCCAAAACGGTTCCAGGGCACAGGGAAAACTTTTTTGTATTTTTTCCGTAATAGGAGTTCTGATGTCTCTGTATCAGACGGGATGTCCATATGACCAGAGTAAAAAGGCAATCAACGCGCAGTCATTAAAACTTCAGTACGTGGTGTACCAATAAATTCTTCTTATTAAACGCAAAATGGTTTTGACAGTGCAGCCCATGATATGAATACAAGGGAAGGGAGATTGATCAGTGTGTCTAGAGCAGAACCATGCGTGCTAAGGAAAGCCCAATTGCAGCCGTGACAGACCGTTTCTTGGAGCCTGGTAAAAGCAACAGTACTGCTTTTTCGTAAAAACTTGTTCCACCAGACAACCGACACACACAGATATAATTGGATTTGTCATAGAGATGCTCTTTTACGCTGCGAAAATGCCGTCAGCGCCTTGGGGGCTTCAACGTCACATATTTAGTTCAAAGAAAATTATTATCCAGGATGACACCCAAATACTTTACTTCGTTGAAAAATCGGATGGTGATGTCTTTAAGCAGTAGAACACTAGAACAGTCAGCTTCTTCGTTTTCGTAAAGAGAACAATGTCTGTTTGAGAGGATTGACTAAAAGGCCATTCTCTGTCTAATCGTCAATGGCTGTCTGCGTTTTCTATCCTGAATGGATATATATTTTTTTTTTTTTTAATTTACGCGCGCCTAAGGGGTTGATACCCTTTTACTGTTGCCAGGGCACGGGCGGAAAGATAGAAGGAGGAGAAAGGAAAATTGTTTTTTGTAGTGGTTTGAAACTCAGGTGTGTTTGGTTTTTATGTTTGCTCTCCAGGGGTGGGAGTCCGAATAGGACGGAGAGTTTTTCTTCACTCAGAGTGATTCGAGATATAATTCCCAGTATTTTTTTCATTGCTTGAAACTCTTATATATAACAGCCAAATCTACGTGTCAGTGTTATGCTTTCACACGCAGAATTTTTTTGTCTGAGTTCCAATTATACAATGAAAACTGATTTTGCCATGGGCAGGATTCGAACCTGGACCCTCCGAGTGAGAAGCGTTTCCTACACCACGGCCACCCCTGATGGATATTAATATATCCTGAATGGATATTAACTGAGGTTTTATATTCAACACGGAAAACCCCCACATAGGGATGCTGTATCAGATTTGGAATGTTGAAGATTGATCTGAGTAAATATGAACGTTCAGTACTGGGATGCTCGTCTCTTGTCTACACTCATTTGGGAATAAATCTAAAGCATAATTTACATATGGTAGTCTTGTTAAGCCGACGCGCAACTGCCACCCTTATAGACCTGAGCTCCAAACATATTGACGATCGTTTGATGCTCGTTCACGTAGTCATCTAGTTAGCTGGTCATCAAGAACTCTTGTTCTTGGGAAGATATTATTCAGCTAGCCAGATCAACACTTCCATTTACTAGTTTTACTTACTCTTGATTTTATTGCTACCTTCTGAGGCATTTTTTTCCGAGTTCTGTAATGTATTTTCGTATACTTCTTTAGTTCCTTCTTCCTTAAGAGCAAATTTGGTTATGTTGACTTACTCCTACACCGGAGGAGTTATTTTGCAGGCAAACACAACGTGATGTTGAGAACATCTTCAGCACTCTATAAGGGATGGAAAATAAAAACTTCGCTGGTCTTTACTTTTCTCACATTGGAATTAAGGTATAGTGACTTGGAAAATTGTCGTCATTCCCGATTGTATTGTAGGCCTCATTTCGATGACTACGGCTGCTTTTAGAACTCCACCTAATATCATAGATTTGCAGTATATGTATATAAGGCTCTTTTACTCGGCTGCGCACAATGACAAATGTATATGCACAATGTACATGTAGAAGTCTAGGTTCTGATTAATCTTATTAAATCGTTTTCAAGTTCAAAACTCGCAAAAAACCCAATGTTGTTTGAATTGGTATTTTGTTTACTCTATGTTTGCTTCGTTCTTATACTCGTATACCAGCCTCTGTCTGGCTGCCATTGAGGAAACATAAATAATTCATTCCACGAAAACTAAAATAGCTGACAAAATGTTTAACTTTGATATAGAAAAAATATTTTAACTATCAATTCCTCGTATTCGCGAATGATACTCAATTCAGTAAACAAAAATGTTTGGCTTTCTGGAATTTAAATAAAAATAAAATACTCCTCTCAAATGACCAAAACAACTGCGACAATGTTTATCTTCATATTGCGCTATCGTCCACCCATTGATTTAGTTTCAATTAAATTCAATTAAAATTTCCTAACGTATACTCATGTGAGTCATTAACCAATCTACGATTGTAGATTCCCTCGGGAAAGAAACATTCCACTTCAATCTCAAAATAGAAACTCTCAACAAGCATTACCAAATAAACTTCAATTTCGCCAACCGCGCGGTAGTATCTAAAAAACTTCCCAACGCACACTATGTTGTGGTTTCACAGGAACTGCAGTAAACCACACGATTTCCATTTGATTTCAATGAATCCGTTGAAAGTCGAAACTGAATTCAATCGATTCGCAGTTTATTTTCAGCAATTCCACAATCTAGCCTCCAGCTTCTCAGTCGATCCATGATGCCTGTCGTCGAGATGACATTTGATCTGTTTATGTTGAAAGTTGATGTGTCTGCATAGTTGAGTTTTGCAGAATCATGTGGTCGCGACTCGCGGCAGACATAATGTAACCGATCTCCCCTTTCAAAATTGGTTAACCATGTACGGATGTCTCTATACATAAGGCAGACACACACACACACACATACACACAATACATACAACTGTCTACAAACGTCAAATGCATTCAAAATTATAAAACCCGAAATATCCAGCGGGTTCTCTTGAGAAAAGTGGGCGGATGGCCCCGATTTAGAATTTAAAAAATGACATCCCCATAATCAAATTTTATGTCAATTTCAACCATACGTATCACTTCTTGAGTCGGGGACATTACTTATATTCTCATTCACACTGATTCAAACTTAAAGATTCCACTCATTTACGCTCATGCTGTGTGCACAACTTGCATCAGATGCTCTTTCTTTATATAATATTTCTGTAAAAAAAAAAAAGAAAAATATCATCGTCAACGTCAGTTTAATTTGAAAATTACATTCTCAAGCTGTTCTGATTGAAGCATGTCATAACGGTATCGAAGTGGGCAGACTTTTAGTGACATTTACACTAACGTAAAACCGTCAATTGACCTAAATTCAACTAGCAAACTGACACCGATCCGATGAGCTTAAGTGCCTCTAATCCAATTTGGAAAATGTAAATAAGTCGGCCCGACGCGATAAGGTGTCAACTGCAAACAAATTAATACCAAGCCACTCAGACGATTGCTTAAAGATTGCAAATTTTTAAATGAATGTGTTGACCTTTCTTCAAGTGGTGTCAAGTGAAATAAAAATCTGATATTAGCAGAAAAATTTTATAATTTTGTATTATTAGTTCGAATAAGACACATCATTTATGAGTCAACTTCTGGTTAATTTAACAGGTGACTTTTCTGTGAGCACCTTGTCAAATCATTTTAGATTGACGTTAAAGTGAATCAATCTGTCGTACATATATGCAGCGAATTAATTTGAAGTCTTCAACAGGAATAGAATTATACAGAACTCGAAATGCAATAAGTTCTTTGGGGTTTAGAAATTAATAGGGGCGAGGTTTTACATAGAATCATTGTGACTTTAACAACAGAATGAGCTCGTCATCATTCTTCTCCATTTTTGAAAACAGCCTATGAGTTTCTTGATCTGCCCATTTACTCGTATATAATAATTGGATGGATTCGATTTCCGTACGGACGTCATTGTTAATTACTTAATTATAGGTATTTACGGTTTTTAAAATGTTTTTAAAATAAGAAAATATGTTATAATATCAGATCAGATCAAGAAGAAAGCGACAGGCGAGTGTGTTTTTGCTCGAGCTTCACACCAAAATCAGTGTTTTATCAATGGTTTGACACTAGGAAACAGAATTCATAAATATTGTAGTTCGAAAACGTATTCTTTCTTTGAGAAATTCTTTTCGAAGAGTCATTGCTGGGTAAATTTCTTTGTCAGGCATAAAATATTCTACAAAGACGTATGGACTTTGGGAGGCGTCATTAAATCGATAAAACATCAAAGAATTTCCATGACTGATATTCCTGCAAATAAATTTGTTTGATATGAGCCAATAAAGTATTTAAGGAAAGGCAAGGTGCAGACTTTCTTATTTTACTTGTTAGGATGGCGCTACAGTCTGCGAAAAACCTGGGCTTTAACTAATACTCGTACACCACTCTAGTTTTGATCACCTGCCTTCAGTAGCGCACTACTAACCAAACTGGACCAAATACCTCCCAAAGAATCTTGCTTTCAAAACGATCAAAGATATTATCATCCGCTTTCACTCGCGTCCATACTTTTGTGCCGTTGAATAGGACAAGATTGGGGTCTTATATAGAGTTTCACTAGAGTTTCTCAGTAAGGCAATTTAGACATTCGAATGTGAAATATAAAAACCTTAACGCCCTTCAAATTATAGCTGTTTATTGTTAGTTCCTGTCTGCTTCGTCGATGTTGTCGTCACGATCCATTAACGGCGTATAAAAAGTGGGCCATAATGAATGTATCACCCAGTCGGAAAGTGCCATAGATTTTACAATCTGTTGAATGTCAACTCGGTTTTGATATTTGTAAATTATGTGAATAAGAAATGGAATGCTATACTCCTGAAGAACGCGGAATAATCATTACGATATTTTTGATGAACAATTCGTCAGTGATTTTTGGTGTAGCGTGCATTTTGTGGCTGTTTTCCTAGTCGCCCGGTTCCCACTGGTCAGTCAATGCGGCGTATTATAAATTATAATTTTGGAATTTGATAGGAATTTAGGAATTCGGCGTTATTGCGCTCGGCATTATTTCACGGCACCTTTATCGTTAGTTCTATCATTAGATGAAAATAAAATTTTGTGTTCTTCAGAGACCGTCCGAAGTAGTTTCATCGAATTTACTTCTAATTACTCGTAGTATGGAAATGTGGTCTGCGTAACCTTAGATTCGCTTCTGTGACATTTAACTCGTCGCCTGGCAAGAACTTATGATCCCTATCCCTGGTGGTAACCTTTAGTGGCTGAAACAGAAAGGCATAAAACTGTCCTTATTATTGGGTATGATGCTAAGGTTTATCACTCTGTATGGGTCAGTACCGACATCAACAAAGTAGGAGAACCGCTTTGATTATATCCTAATTACAAACCTCAATGTGTGTACTACAGAAATGATTCCATGTCCATAGCTAAAAATTGCCGAAATTTTTTTTAGATATTACTCTTATCTCTAATACCATTAATGAAAATATATTCACTATCAATTCAGTCTAGACATTGTTCATTTTTGCAACCCAGTAATGTCGTTAATGGAAAAAAAATTAATTGTGACTCTTAGACAATTTCTAGCGATGAATCCCTCAATCTTGCAAGACGTCCACTTCCCTCGTTGCTCTCAAGAACGATATAAACCTTCGTAGCTACTCTGCTCTCTAAGTCAAACACTTTGGGTGCTGCATAACTTCAAATCATTTCTTTATTTTATTTTATTTTTCAAGGGATCAATACAAAAAAAAATTAAATTCCGGGATTTTACGCCGGGGTACTATGCCCATGTGGCTTTGTCAACAGCACGTGCTACTTGTACCGAGTTCCCATGCGGTCCTCCATCTAGTACTTATATTGGTAAAAAAAATAAGAATATTCGTATCTTTTTGGTCAGCCAAACTGCAACTAAATGCTTTGAATCAATCTCTAAAAACTCTTAAGTAGCCGTAGACCGCAGTCCATTTTTTAGAGAGATGGCTGAGCTATTTTAACCTTTTAGCTTTTGTTGGATGGCAAAGCATAGGAATATTCCACGAAATTTTAAATTGCTGATTAGCACGCTAAACATGGAAATACAGCACCTATTTTACCAGAAACATCCACCTTACGTATCATATTACCGATGTCTAAGCGTTTGGCTTTTTATTGACAAAAAAAAACACATTAAAATTACAAATGTAAATAAACTTTTTATTTGAGTTGATAGATCAATGCTTGCCACTTACTTTTTAAGGATTATTTCATATAAATGTTGACCAAGACTACGTTTTAAGTGGCCCATACGGAGAGTCCGGTTTTGAACCACTTTTTCTAGCATATTGGCTGGTATTTCGCTAATAAGACGTGCAATGTCATCTTCCAAGGTTGCAATTGACGCTGGTTTATCGGCATAGACGAGTGGATTGACGTATCCCCATAAAAAAATAGTCTAAAGGCGTCAAATCGCATGACCTTGCCGGCCAATTCATCGGTCCAAAACGAGAGATAAATTATTCACCGAACTCATTTCTCAATTGGTCCATCGATTCGCTTGCTATGTGGCATGTAGCGCCGTTTTGCTGGAATCACAGGTCGACCAAGTTCAGCTCGTGCATTTTGGGCAAAAAAAAATTCGAAGTTATTGAACGATAGCGAGTGCCATTGACGGTCATCATCATCATCATTAAGGCTATCTTTGAAAAAATACGCATTTTTCCGTGTGCATTGGCAACTCTTGTATTGCCTGAGGTTACTCATAGAACCAAATACAGCAGTTTTGTTCATTAAAATATCCATTCAACCAGAAATGAGCTTCTCCGCTGAAAACAATTTTGCAATAAAAAAGCCGGTCTTCCTCCAGCTTTTCTAAGGCACGCTCACCGAAAATTCGACGCTGTGGCTGGTCGTTCGGCTTCAGTTCATGCACAATCTGTATTTTGTATTTTTTGCGTAAAATCGTCCACGTAGTCGGGTAACACAATCCAAATTGCTGCGAACGGTGATGAATGGACAAATCACGGTCTTCATTAACACTGGCGGATACAGCAGTAATATTTTCCTCTGTACGCACTTACGTCTACGGGTAGGTGGCTTGATGTCCAATTTCTACTCAACTACTCTTCTGACTTGATTTTTGTTAACTTTCGAGAGCGGTTGGAATTCGAATACCGAACCTTCCGATTTAGAAGCCAGTCTACTACCACTTGAGCCACGGCCACCCACAGGTTGATTATGATGACCGTAAAATGGTCGTAGTGTGCGAAAAACATTTCTCATAGAGCACGAATTTTGATAATAAAATTCAATAATTTTTAAGCGTTGTTCGGGTGTAAGTCCTACCATAATGAAATGGCAATGCTAATTGAGCATGTTTGACTTTGATACGAGTACATGTCACGAATCACGCGTGAGCTGTCAAAAATAGAACACTGAAAGACCAAATAGCAAAAGAATCACCCTTTATATAGGCCAGACACAATCTCGTAGGCAAGCATGCGAAAATGCTTGGTATACATTCAAGTGATTTATGTAAAAGCTGCATGGACACCTTCTCTGTACATATCCTGCTGTAGCCCTGAAAAATAACCATTATGTGAGATATTCCAATCTCAACGACTTAGCGAATACATGCAAACATTGAATGTTGATGTTCTATCCTGATGCGACCGGATTCAACGGGTATAGAAAAAAGTTGTCATAGATTCGTTTAGTACCACAATAGACCTTATTTTGGTTGAAGGGTATCGGCATTCGTACGGAAAGTCCATTTTACCTAACCTCTGTTGTGGATTTAATCTAGTTGTTACAAGTTTTGTCTACTCCTAGTATATGTGCGCCCATCCGAGCGCCGAGAAGCTGTTTTATTGGTTGTAGTTTAGTTCAAGCTGTGCTTCCTGACTAGTGCGCTAAGGTATTTTCCTCTGTTTAGTTTTATTGTAGTACTCGTATCAATCACATGGCGACAAGCCGATACTGGGCACGATTTACAATTTACAGTTTGTGATGGAGGTAACATCATTCAAAAGATCTGCATATCATTGCAGCAGCAGCATATTAATGAATTCTGAACAACTGATCTTCTCTTCGCCGATGATAGCGCTATTATAAGTCTGGACTTGACCCTTCAAGCTAATGGCATCTATTTAAAAAGGCTGTACTTAAGCTCTGTCGCTTACCACCATGGAAATTGCGATGACGATTTCTCGCAAAGAGTTAGCAAAGAGCTAAAATTCGGCAGTTTTAACAGAAATATTCGGCTTAAACTTTAAGGTACGAGTATATATGATAGTTATTCATCCGATTTGACGATATACGAGCACTAGAAAAATAAAGTAACAGCGACGAAAATGAAAATGTTACAAAGATTAGTGAAGGCACGAATAGTAAGACGTGATCTAATAAAACAGTATGTGTATCCGTGGAAATATCCATACTAAAAACCGAATAGTGGAAAAGCTTCAGGCTAAGCGCATCAGCTGGTTTTATCATGTTCAACGACGGCCGTTGAAAAATCGGGTCAACGTTCAACCGAACCGAGGGTCATGTTTCAACCGAACTTTGAATGAAAATTAATTAGATCACTCAAATGCAAAAATACCAGGAAATTCTTAGGGTCACTAACGAAGTCTATCAAAAAAGAGCGGCTGGTAGAATGGTACTTAGTGACTTACTTTGACGACGCCTCAGCTAACATGCCTCCCGCCTTGCACACACGATGTTGGCTAAGGTCCCCTTCCGCTTGTGTGGGGGGAGGTTGTCCTCCACTGTGCTGTCTCTCTGGGTTGGAGTCGAAAGTTTTCCCTAGCCGGGGCGCTGGTGTACATGCATTCAAGGTGGCCTAGCTATCTAAAAAGGGTTATCCGAGCTTTTCTGATGAAGTCGACATCGTTGTATAGCCCGTACAGTGTGCTATTGAAACATCTCCTACATTCTCGTTTGATAGAAATATGACCGAAAACATGACCTATATATAAAAACAATGAACAAGTAATGTATATCGATTTGGACTTCTTAAGTTTTTGCCGAGATCTACCGTAGGTGAAAATTCGATCTCTGTTGGATTTTCATGGCCTAAACTCACACTGATATGAGTTGGTCAGACTGTTGACGAAGGATCTAAAGTGTTCACATAATATGTCAAACAGGATTTTGTCTGCGATGTTGAGGAAACTTATTCACCTATAGTTGTCGCCATTCAGGGAATCTCCATTCTTCGTACAAATAATGCTGGGGTTTCATTGATTGGGTATTCTTTTGTGGACTCAGATTTTAGAGATGAGTTAATGTATGCTCCGTATCTAATCATCACCTGCTGCTTTAAGCAACTCGGCAGTTAAGCCTTCGGCTCCAGCAGCTTTGTTAGCCTTAAGTTTAGAAATTCCTCCCCTGACTTCACATTGCCCGGGAAATGTTGTCTGACTCCGTCCAGGTTGAATGGTACATTCTGTCTGACGGTGCGATGTTCTTCATTGTTCGATCGTTGTTCAATCGTTGTTTCACAGTCTGCAGAAATAATCGTCTCAAATTCTCAGAATCGTTTGTGGTTCTTCTATAATGCTTCTTCCTTCGGGCTTGACAGCTTTGGCATGTCGTTTTATTTGCTGGTAAAACTTCTGAACTTCATTCTTCTGATGGCACCTCTATGAAGAGCCTATGTTCTTCCTTTCCCTGTTCTCTTGTCTGGATTCGTCATCGAACCATCGTTGGAACATGTTGAAACACAGCAAATCAGAGCGGCCTCTCTAATTGGTCTTTAGCAGTAATGCTACTGATCATCTACGTTTGATGCTGACGGCAATGACTTCTCGAAAGGTTAAGGAAGACTCGATCGGAAAAGCCACTGGCGGTCTCTTGCGATAGTAGCTGTTCGAAGTTGAACTCTCTCACAATAGTTCGCTGGTTTTGAGCAGTTACGGATATTTGCATCCGTATCTAGGCTACAACAAGATAATACTCCGAGTTGATTTTAGCTGCTCGGAACCTTTGGACATCCAAAAAACTGGAGGAATACCTTGCGTTGACCGCAATATTAATAATTTGGTTGGTCAACAAACTGATCAGGAGTCAACCAGGTCCCCTTATTGATTCCAAGGCATGGAAACCCTGTGCTGGCAATAATTGCATCACATCCCAATGAAAAATCAATAAGCCTATGTCCGTTTCCCGAGGTAATGTCGTTGACGCTGTACTTTCCGACCGTAGATGACCAAAGATGCCCTCCTGGCCTTGCTTAGCATTAAAATGGGCAAGGATGATTTTCACACCATTGTAAGGCAGTAAGTAAGGCATTGCTCTTAAGTTATGTCGCGAAGCTCGTAGAAACAATCGTTAATAAAGTCAATCTTTTGTGAAAGTCCAGCAATATTGCTTCCAAAAGAAGCTTATTAGAGTAGCTTACTATGAAAAGAAAAGGGTCTATCAAGGGCTACTTATTCACCGTAATATCGTATAAGATTCTTTGGTGCATCGACCACTTACAAATCTCCTATGAGAGCATTTGTCTGTATGTACAGCAAAAGTATTTAAAATTGGCCTCTTTTAATGAATGACATAGTATGATTCTATAATTACTATTTGATCGACGTATAAGTACATGCGAGGTTCTTCGAATATTGTAAATGTAAACGTAGTACAACTTACGCTGCCAAAGATCCAAGAGAGCGTTTCTCTAAAATTTTGAAAAATAATATGGCACATCCTTCATTGCATATGAAGCAATTTCCGTTAAATTTCGACTCACTCATGCTGAAATAACACTTTTCCACAACATTACTTCACTGCACCAATTCTACGTCAAGTATTATTATGTCGCACGTTTTTACTTTACATAATCAATAATAGAGTTCACTGAACTTGAACAGGTACAGAACCTGTGCATTCTTGTGCATTCCTTACTAGTACGCTTCCCACGTCATGCATCAATGGACTTCAATGCGGTAAAGCTACGAGTTGGAATTCAATTCTTTTTTGCGATTATTAAAGCCTGGCAACATCATTTACAACCACCTTTCTCACAACTCTACCAATTCTAGTTTCCCTGCGCATGAGTTGGAAACCCAGGAAATGAAATTGAAATTTTATTTTTAGTCTGTTCGGCATACTCTTGAATTAGTTACTCCTTCCTGTTACAAATGAATAAATAAACTTATGAATAAATAAATTTTCTAAATTTAAATTATCGTCCTAGCAACAATGTGTAATTAGAGACGCACCCCCTCAAATATACAAACAACCACACTATTGGAATCACAGCGTTATCCTCTGGAAAATAAAAGTTAGGAATAGTCTAGGAATACCTATGTCGAAGTGAAAATGTCTTGTTTACATTGTGTCGAAGGATAATTGTATTTTCTTCGTGTTGTGTTAGTAAACTTTTTAAAAATTTCAATTTCCTTTCCAAAATCTACTTTCTGAAACCAGAAAAGTGCAAAAGTGATCAAAATTCTGCATCTCAAGGATAAATCTTTTCAATTTCTAATTGGACTGGGCCCAACCTTGACATCATGTCTGGTAAGAAAATAGAAACATTCTTCTTTACTACGAATACTATAGTGTAAATCGTGACAAAAGGATATTAAAAATAAGAATTCAAATTTCCTAGTACAATAGAACAAAAAGTCCAAAACAACGAATATATGTACATACAAGTACTCGTATAATGAAACATCGAGTTGTTCGTCCTTTTTGTTTTGTTTTGTGAAAATTGAAAATAAGGGTGTGCGATTCTTATTTGTATACGAAAAGGGCCAACATGGATGTACACACATCCTGCCGCCAGTGAAAGGAACGAAAAATATACTACAATTCAAGGATAATAGGAAAACAACTGCCATTTATGCATTTTTCCACTTGCTATGGTTTGTTATATGTACCTACATAACATATACGGATATGTCGGTAAAGTATAGAAAGAAAAACAAAAATTGCGCTAAGTGTACACTCAGATGATGTTGGAAAGGACTCGTATCGTGTCCTTATAATAATAATCGTGCGTTCTTATATGTGGTGATTTCTGTTTTTCTTCATTCGTCCTTTTTTGCGGATGTTGAGAGACCAACATCTTGCGGCTGCCAAAGGAGATTCTTTGCTTTTTTTTTTCGTTTTTGTTTTCTCTGCGGATTTCAAGTGGGCAAATTGGAGATTGCATTTTGGTTTCGAGGACCTTTCGAGGAAAGCATTTAATGAATGCCTTTGGGGACTCTAGAATGCTAAATTTATTGCATGGTGGGTGTACGAGTATGTATGTCATTTGCCGGAAGGTAATGTTCACGGCTGGAGTATGTTGATATAATGTGACGTTTTCGTGTGGAGTCATCTGGTGTCCTAGATTTTGGAGAGGAGATAAGTGGAAGGAATGCATAAAATGGAAATGAAGTACGCATGGATTACTATATCATATGAAGAGATTTTGAGTTTCGTTTCATTTGCTTAAGAGCCATTACCATGTAGTCATTTTGTAGGAATATTAACTTCTTCTCTTTTTTTTATTACAGGCTTTTGAGTATTAATGCTTTATTAGCCATGTTGTATCTAATGTGAGGGATTTCCAATCAAGTAGCTTATGAATACTTATGGACTTTGCTTTACTTTCAATGGTACGTTACACACACGAGCGGCCCTGGATCCCAGCAGCCAGTTATGTAGATCCCTGAGGATCGAAATCTTGCTTTCCTCTGTTGTAATATTATCAAATTCGGATTGCTTCGCAGATCTTTCGGACTGAATCACCTTTGTCTACATACGAACTAAATGACTTAGCCATTTTATTCATCATAAGCTCAGATATACAAACGAAAGCCATGTTGCTATACAGCTGGCGTGGATCTAGCATAGCTATCACACGGAAAATCTTTTACTCACCGTAAAAACGTACAGTGATGATAAGGGTCTTGTTTATCGTCTTCATCGTTGCTTCTTACCTACGATTAAGCCTTTTATGGCAGGTGATTATAGCAGCTGTCATGACGTCGGCGGTTATGTGATATGATGTTCTTACTGAAGTTCACTACAGAGACTAGGTAAATAAATATCTTCGTTTTGCATGTCTAAGGTAGCCATTTTATATTTGATAAAGAGGGAGTGGGTATAAATTTTATATTTGTGGGTGCTTCCCATAGCTGAACTAACATAGATGGCAAACTTTCCAGATATTGGAAAACCAAAACCCGATTTCTACTGATCGCCTCTATCCGAGTAACCCTGTCTGTGAATACATGTGAATTGTCATCATTTGCATTTTCTCTCCCATTTTATTCAAAAAACGTCATCCACATTACATACACGCGTCCAAATCGCTCTCATTTTAGCAACTTTACTTTTAAATTGCTCTCATTCTAACAAATTCTGGCAGGTTATAGAGATGTACAAAGTGTTGGTAATCCACTTACAGTGTGTCTGTGCGAAACGGTTTGCAAAAGTATTAGTAGAGTTTGCGTTCTATGGTCCTTTCCCAAGATCTTAAATAGGACTGATATTACCTATCAGGTTAAGACTTTCATATAATACGGCTTCAAGGATCTTGTTAGCAATACTTTCCAGGAGCATGCTACTATAGTTGCCACTACTGAGGCGACCTAATTTCTTCAAGACCGTTCAAGCGATGTTAAGATCGCATTCATGGCACATGTTTTCCTTCGTGTTAATTCGACAGATAAATTCCACGTACAGTCTGACAGCGGAATATTCTACGTCTTCACCGTTTAACAGCCTGCTGAAATATTTCTTTCAAATTCTCACCACATAATGCGATTCTCGCCCCTTGCTTAATATACAGCGTTGAATGATACACCTTTTGCTTTGTCGTTATGGCATGGGTTACTTGTTTGTGGATGCCTCGTGAAACCTTGTTTCTGATGGTATTATTGTGCTTCTCATTTGCCGTAGGTGATGCAGGATTATGAGACAGACGGTTTTTCACATATGTACTTTGTACCTTATTCACACTTTAACATAGTACTACTAAGTAGTAATAGTAGTGATAAATGTCAATGTTGGCACATCGCAATGTCTAGACGCCTAGAATACTAGATACTTAATCTTGTGGTATCCTAATACGCGGAAAACGCATTTATTCTAATTGCAAAATCAATCACTTACAGATATGGTATGCAGGGTGTACATACTCGCGACAGTCTTCTATGGTAGAGACGTTTTTCTCCCACATTGAGGCATGCATGTAGGGTAGATGTTGGCAAATTTAACCCTGATATCAATTATTCCCAGTTGCTAGCTTATATGTCTAAGCACATGTATTTATCGTTATGTCTGCTTCTAATAAAAATCTGCGCTCAGGTATGTGCTGAATATAAAATCAGTTTCTGTTATTATATCAGCCTTATAGGACTCCAGTTATGCATAAGATGATCGGGGTCATTTCTTCTGCTCAGTCCTTAGATTGAAAGTACGAACCTTAGATTTCACGCTTGTATATAGCATCAATAGTCAAATCAATCTTATTTGGAGCTGTTGTTGTATTCACCACATATGTTAGGTGTTCTTTTTCGCATAGGCTTATGAATAGGCTTTGTGAAAACGGTGTGCTCACTCACGAATAACTTCATTATTATTGGCAAATAAGCCGATCTTAGTAGTTAGTTAGTTATTTAGTTAGTCGACTTTTATTTTCAATAAATGTTTTACAATGTAACGATTAACCTAAGTCTTTAATGGTTTGGCCTGTGGCCGTCTACCAGGTTGACAAAATACATACTTAAGTTTTACATTAAAAATCTCCATCTATGATACGCTTTCTATAACAAAGTGCTGCTACTGAGTAATCATATAAGACTTGCCATCCTTTTTCTCCATTTAAAATGCTCATTACTTCATCTTCGTCTAAATCATGTTTTCCGAACAATGATAGTTGAAATTCTTTTAAAATCGGACAAACACCAAGAAAATGTAAGATGTCTTCTCTCTTCTTCATGTTGCAGAGGTCACAAAGTATTCGTAAATCTGGTCTATGGGGTCTAAAGTTTAGTTGAACGAGCTCCCCTCTCAGTTTGAAAATAGTATAACTGATGGATTATACTGATCTTAGTATAACTGATGGATTCCAGAATACCTAAACTCGCACATCTGTTTGAATAAGGTCGAACTTGAAATTTTTTTCTTATCCTATTACCACGCATTTACAGGACATGGGCTCCTGGCCCATTAAATGTCTCAATCTAAAACCCAGCAGGCGGTTGGATATCGGTTGTTACTTTCACAGTTATTAGTTCGACATCCACGAACTTGATCCCAGAACTTCTGACGATTTCGAATTATTTGTGTTTTCTCAATGACACTCAATGACACGTCAGTCATTAGGTGCAATGACACCAAAGAATCACATCCAGTTTAAAGTTGCTCTACCTCAGCCAGCAGCCGTGTTGCTTATTGTTATTTAAATGCCTGTGTCAACATCCTCTTGAATAGAGTGGGAGATTGCTTCATTCTTAACTAGATCTGGGTATCATTCCTATCTACTATTTTTTGTATCACATGTGCATCAAGCAGATGCTGGATATTCTGCTTAAATGCAGTCTGTGCCTAAGCTCTTACATACTTTTGTTATTGTGCCTTTCGTGGGACTGACTCTTCAATTTTCTTTCAAGTGTTTTAACAGATTTATTTTGTACCTTCTTTCTGCTGAGAAAATTTTGTTCGCTTTATAGTATATGTCTGTTTTGCATTCAGTCCGTGGTAGATCTGCACTTCAACCAATAAGCCTCTCCACTCGACTCTGTTAGTTTCTAGCTTTCTGCAGTTTGGGTGAAATCAATACTGACATAAACGGTGCAACGCAGGAAATCAATCATACATCACCATTCTGTAGAAACGGATAAGTTTGACTTGGCTTGAAAAGAACTATATTATAATACTTCTCGGTAGACGCTACGCCGACGTTCCAGGTACCTTCTTTTCTAGTTGACGAATATCTTAACGTTCTCAGAGATCCTATTTATGTTTTAGCACCGACTGCGAGGACTCTATTTTATTTAAGAGTACCTACGAGCACATTGTCGTTCATACAGGTTTTGGCTTTTGTTTTATATCTCTTGGAAGATCTTCAAACATCTATTATGGTATAGATTAAGTAATAAAAGGTTAAAAAGAGATATAGGGGAATCAACCCTCATACTCATATTCAACTAAGCTCAAGAAAGTGCTCAATGCACACAAAACTTCCGGGAAACCTTTATACGATAGTTCCTCTATATGATAGAAAGTAGTATTTTCCAGAAATTTATTTTGATTTCGCGATACTCTCTTAAAATGCATCATCTTCAGTTCATAAATCAACTAATGTCTATTTCCGCCAGACTGAGTCCCTGACATTTTTCAAATATTTGTGATCTCACAGAATCCGCATCAAAGTTCTTGATTATGGCCTGCTTAGTTTATAACAATAGATAATTCATTCACAGCAAGAGTTGTTCATCTTATGTCGGTCTCCTTTGTAATTTTATCATTGGTTTCTCATAGTTTTCCTTCTTCATTTATAGAAGCTGATGTTAATCCTTCCGTTTTTGCTTGTTAACATAGTTGCCATTTCATGTATTTATCCTGTCCTGTTAGATTTGTAAGTCGTTACGGGACACTTGATCGGTAGCTGTATTCGACGTCAAATTTCATGCTTCCATAAGTGTATTGCATCGATTGCAATGAGACTAATTTATTTGATAATTAA
The DNA here is from genome assembly GCA_949129095.1 of Volucella bombylans. NCBI lineage: Eukaryota > Metazoa > Arthropoda > Insecta > Diptera > Syrphidae > Volucella > Volucella bombylans. The sequence continues at coordinate 159,742,682 of OX422143.1, forward strand.
TTGATCAATTGGAGATAAGAGATCTGTCTTCAACGTTTCAATACATCCCTTTCCATGAATAGACTTACACTAGATAATGCTTTCTTTTCATTCAAATTTATTTTGAAAACCGGACTCCAATCCACGAAAGCTATAGAGGATCACGTGATCGTACTCATCATGTTGTGGATACATTTCATTCTACATGATGCAAAGTCAATAACGCGTTAATGTTATGTGCTTACAGACGAAACCGCAGCTGATGTGAGTGAAAGTGCCAAAAGATCTCGGCATTCACCCATATAAACCACGAGAGCATGGAATTCGCGATTTGGGCTCTTGAGCGTCTTGAAGTCGATTCCTTATTTTTATCGAAAGATCCTGTTTAGTGACTGATTAGTCACTTTTGGTTCAATGGTTTGTGAATAAAAAAATCGCCGTTCCTAGAGTGAAGTAAATCATGAGACTCAATTACGCCCACAAAAGTGCAAACTTTGGTTTTAACGTTACTGGCATCATCGGCCGTTATCTTTTCAATGAATGAAATGATGAGGCACGACCTTGCGTTACGGTCAATGGCCAAAGTTACCGCATAAAGATAATTGATTAATTCTATGAAAATATGGGCGACATTGATCCGGATGATATGCGGTTCTAGCAGTTCTACCTTTAATTTAATGAGAATTTAACTCATTTCATTCAACGAAATATTACATCACATAGTTCTTGTGGGGCTATGTACATTTTTTAGAGTATGCTGACAAACTGCAAACTTTTTAGGCATTGGGATACCATTCTATGATTGTGATTGTGTCATTGATAAGATAGGGACCCAAAATCTTCAAAGAGTAGCCCAAAATCGAACGACGAAGTATGCTCTTCATCAAAAACATCAGAGTCGGGCTACCTTTTATATGCAACTGCAGATTTTAAGTGTCTAAAAAGAATCCGGTGGTAGTTCGGCCTCTTAGTTTCTCAGATTGATATTTTTATTCGATAGTTTTGTGTATTAATTTATATCAGAGCTCTAGTTCTTGGAAGGATTGATCTTGTATAATGCTTTTGCCTATATATGTCACTCCACATCGCTCGATTCTTAAACCGGATTTTCAGCCTTTATTTTCTCTAAATTTACTTACGGGAGCCTGTGAAGTTGTTATCTGCCTTCTATTTATAATGCCGAACTAAGACTGTTAACAAAAGTTTGAGTTGCAGACAGTCCAACATCCTTGCTTAAATAGTTTGCTTTTAAATCATCCTTGACCAACTGCCCAAAAGAATATTTTTCGTTAAAAAATCTCTCGGAATTTCTTCGCATATTATCTCGAGGATCACTGTTCGTAAGTTTGGAATGGTGTAGTTGGTCGGCTGTCATGAAATTTAGTAATATTGTTCCATCGACTGCTCCTTCGCTGTATGATATGAGACATAAGCTTTGCCGCTCTGTAGTTGTTACAAAATAGCAGTGGAACAAAAAGGCTTTCATTTAAATGGTTAAATAAACGATATCTTCCTGTCAGGTTATGGAATAAAATTGTACACAATTTAACACCAGGGTTTACGATATTCATTCATGCTTCGAAAAATATGCGATCTGATTCGACTACATGCCCTCTGATCAATGTATTTCATCTTTGTTTTGTTTTCTTGATATCCCAAATTCGGAGATTAGGCTATTAGTCGTAAAGTCAATGCATTGATCCTTGTCTAAATAATCATGAATAATTTTTCAACTCTTCGACAAAATATCACCAACATTAGATGTTTGGCTGACATACATTCATGTAAGCATCATAGATCCTTTGCAATTTGATGGAATTTGAATAGTTTTCTTAAGATTGTTCCGAAAGAGACAGCCGTTGTTTTATTTTACCTTGCTCACTTCTTTAGATTTGTTAATTCCTTAGTGCTAACCAGATATAGGAATACTTTGGAACCTTTTATGGTTATAAAATAGAATATCCACAGTGTTTGTCACTTGGTATGGACAGAAGCTTCCTCATTGTCTCCTTAAATTTTAGAGACAAGCCTCAATGGTTTTGTACATATATCGTTGATGGGGAACAAGACCCGACTTAAAAAGACTTTCAATGTTAAGTTAGTTCCTTCTAAGGATTTAACCAAACCGGAACTTGTCAACATCATTAACTTCGTTCTCCGCATCTATAATTGTAGTGTATTCTATTTTTTGAATATTATACTTTGATGGCTTTTGAATAAAATCTACTTATTGTTACTTTCCAGCTAAAGCTCCGTCTATAGATCGCGAACGCGATTACATCGGGTTTGCGACACTTCCTGAACAAGTACACCGAAAATCGGTAAAGCGTGGTTTCGAATTTACTCTTATGGTTGTGGGCGAATCAGGCCTGGGCAAGTCGACCCTAATTAACAGTCTCTTTCTGGGTGATCTATATAAAAACCGAGTTATTCCGAATGTCGAAGACCGTATTGAAAAGACAACACGCATCGAGAAGAAAACGATGGACATCGAAGAACGTGGCGTGCGATTGCGTTTGACAGTGGTTGACACACCTGGGTTTGGTGATGGCATCAATTGTGAAGACAGTTGGCGAGTGTGTACAGGATACATTGATGAGCAGGTAGACAGTATATTGTAAATATCATCGAATATATATTTGAAAATTAAAAATTCCTCTTCTAGTTTCGACAATATTTTACTGACGAAAGCGGCCTCAATCGAAGAAACATCCAAGACAACCGAGTACATTGTTGCTTATATTTTGTCCCACCATGGGGTCACAGGTGAGTTAAGCATTTTTAAACCAATCCCAGAAGGGACATTCTTTTAATGTTTTTTTTTGTTTTTTTTTTTTTGTTTTGAAAAGCCTCCGACAAATGGACCTCGATCTCATTCGTCGTCTCCACCGTAAAGTGAACATAGTCCTCGTCATAGGCAAAGCTGATTGCCTTACAAAAACAGAAGTGCGCAAGTTAAAAGAGCGCATCCTTCAGGATCTAGAAGACAATCACATCGAGTTGTACCAATTTCCTGACTGTGATTCTGACGAAGATGAGGAGTTCAAGCAACAAGACCGAGAACTTAAAGCCTCTATACCATTTGCCGTGGTCGGAAGCAATACAATTTTGGAAGTAGCTGGGAAAAAAGTTCGCGGTCGACAGTATCCATGGGGTGTGGTCGATGTCGAAGATCCCGAACACAGCGATTTTATCAAACTTCGAACAATGTTAATATCAACTCATATGCAAGACCTAAAGGATACCACCCAGGATGTTCATTATGAAAACTTTCGAGCACAGTGTATCTCACAGATTTCACAGCACGCTCTTCGTGAACGTGGCAAATTGAAACGTGACTCGATCAGTTCAAATGGTTTCGAATCGACGATAAGCGAGACAGATCGGTTACTTCTACAAAAGGACGAAGAGATACGTCGAATGCAAGATATGCTTACTCAAATGCAGGAGAAACTCAAGGCAACACATTTGATGGAAATGAAGAAAAACGACAGTGTAATAGATGTTTAGTTTGTTTAAAATAAATCTCTCTACAAAACTCCTTTCTTTAAATTACACAAAAAAAAACAAACGGAAAAACCAAAATCGGGAGAAAATAATATATTTTTATTACGCACAATATAGATGCATTAATAAATAGACACCAACATGGTTTAGCCTCAAGAATAAAACAAAAACTTAACAGAATCCTGATATACAACGAGCCTTTCTGCGAATCGAAGGCAAATTAGCCCACCAGGACTCTTCCAGCAACAGGACTAAAATTAAAATAAGTAAAAATAAGCACAGATATAATTTTAACCATCTCTGGACCCTGCGAGTCATTATTTACAAAATTATTTATCTTAAATATGCAAAACAAAAACAAAAGACAAATCTAAACTGAAACATCATCACGGCGGCAGCATCATCATTTACATTTCAAAATGTCGAATAATTTATTCAATACGTATTTACACATATTTTTAAACGAACAAAAATCAATTAAATTAAATTTATCCGTAGAGAAAATCTATCTTATTCTGTCATCTATTTGTTTTTTTTTCTCTCTTTTTTTCAATGAGCGTAAGCAATTCTATCTTTTTTTTGTTAACGTTAACGTTTAAGTGTAAGTTTAAATTTAAATTAAAAGGATGATGAAATAATTTAAAATAATTATTTTTGTATTGTTGATGTGTTGTAAATTTTTTGTTTTTATTTTTTAAAGAGTAATAATCATAACCTAAATATACTTATTAGTAAATTATTTTTATTTATATACGTATACTGTATACTAGTAATCAATTCAATTTAATGTAATAAAGGCAAACAAATTATGTATCTTACGGAGCTATCAATGTTTTTGAAGATGTTCAAGGAGATATTTTCTTAAGTTTTGTTTCAAAAATTTAATAACAGAATATCATTTTGAATGAGAATTCTCTTCGAATTTTGGTAACGAATTCTATCTTTTTGCAACCAAGGTTTAGTTGCTACAGACATAAGCTACGAAACATATTCTTATTATTCGGTGCTACCGGTCACCACCGAAAGCTGTTACCGGAATCGTTAAATGCTGTGAATCCAGGAAGATGGGATTTATCATATGCTGCGATGCTAATGCTTAAAATAATTGAAAGGCAATCATCTCCTGGATTTAATAGTATCGTCTGACCTGACATTTGTTGTTGGGAGGAATCCGCGGAAGACCAAGCGGACGTAATTTGAGGAGGATCGTGGCAAGTCCGACGGTGATCTTCCAAACTCAGCCAAAAATAAAAGCAAGAGGAAGCTATTCAGAACCTGAACGTGACCCTCTTAAAGTGTTTCGAACTGGAATGTCCAGAAAACAATCCTGCAGATCGCCCGTTCCTTGGTGGAACACAGACCTGCGCCAATTACGTAACAGACCGGACAACTTTTAAGCAAGTCACTTAAGACTAATTTGAAGGAAGATCGAAGCAAAAAGAATAGAAAAAGCTAATTCGGATTTAGAAAACTGTCTGTTACAAATACTTTACAAAAAGGTCGAAATACTCGGTGAAGCTAACAGGTTAGTCATATTACTCAAAATGAGTAAATGAGCCAGAGTGGATTTGAGGGTTCCTACGCTGTGTCGAAAGTAAAGACTCTGTCTCTCATGCTTGAAACTTACAATACTTCTCAGTTAACCTGGTCAGAACCGGTTCACAACCAGCTCATATCACTGAAGCAACAAGTTAGCACAGAAACAAGTCTTGAGATTGCTTTCGACATGGTGTAGACAAATCACTACTTTTTTAGATAAGAGCAATGGTGGTACGTAGGACTCTGATTGCGGATGCTGACTACGGCCAATATGTTGGCGAGGGTAAACAGGGGTTTGCCCGTAATGCGGCATTTTGTTTTAATTAGTATATAGGAAGGAGGTAATTGATTGGTCTGACTCATCTAATGCTTAAAGGGATCACTATCCGTTTCTCCAATAAAGCTAAGAATTTGAATAACAATATTCTTAGGACATATCACGTCTGTGTTTTCGGCTAGTCATGAGGCTTTACACCAAGGAAGGTCCTCTGGATATACACGGAACAATTATATTCAATGTATCGGTTGTTTCTTGGAGCAAGCGTTCATGAAAATACTTCACTACTGCTTTTACTAGACTCCAAAACAAGGTGTGTCTCGGCTGCATGGACACTTTCCATTGCACGCCTGGCTCTGTTCTACTCCCCTTGATATTCACATCATGGACTTCACTCTTAAAGCCATATCCCATTTAGAAAGGAATGCTGTCTTTGGTGCAACACGCACTTCAATATTGATGACCTATCGGCCCGATTGTTTTTGGACTCTGGTCTTATGGACATGACGTGTGGTGCAATGACACCAGAACTCCTCTTGCTGAAAAAATACCAAATCTGACTGCTTGCAGATGTGGTGACGGAGCGGTACACTTAAGCTAAGCACCTATGTACGCTAGGCATAGAGGACATAACATCCTGCGACGTTTGCTGTGAAAATGATGACGACAGCGCGGAGGACTATTTCTGTCAATTTTCGGCTTAGCGACCCAATCACGTTACAAGTGGTGGATGTGGTGGATGCTGTTACTATAGGCACTTTGCCGCTGTAACGTTAGTTCATCTTTCATCAGTGACGGAAATATATAAAGAGTAGAACGGACTAGTTCTTTGTTTAATACAGAAAAAATTAGATTTTTTTACACTCGAAATACTAGTAGATTAGGTTGTTGATACCTTTAGAATTCATTAAATAGAATTCTTTAAATAAACGATGTCACAATAAGTATTTGTTGGTCATATACTCTACTTCAAATCGAAGTGGTATTCTAATCATGACTACGTGTTTTTGCTTACGTTCGTTTTGGAGTTTTCCTTACGTCATGGTGAATCCGAGCTTTAAAGAAGACTGTCTCAAATACTAAGACTAAAACTTGCCAGAATTAATGCTGCAAAACGCTTTCTCTAACACTCGTTCACACAATCGAAGATGAAGTTGGCTCCTTCGCATAAGATAGGTTTGGAAAATGCTATACGATGAAGCTTGGGCTATTAATTATTTACATAATAAGAACCAATCACTTTGGGAGCTGAATACGTAAGTTCTCCATATACTCTTTAGAAGTATAAGACAATCGAATAGAGGAACAACATTGCTATCTAGCATTCAGGTCCGGCATTTTCTTTTTTGTTTTTAAATGCATTCTTAAAATGGACAAAAGATCTTGACGTAAGGTGATGTCTGTGCAGAATGTCGAAGCCATTCAAACCACCGAAGCCCGGATTGCTGTCCAGCTTGGGGATTTTGTACTGAGTAATTTGCATCCGTAGATGAAATTTAAAAACGCATGAATTCCAGATTGGAACGGTGACTAAATTGAGATTGATTTTGGTAACCTATATCATTACGCACGTGATTAGTAGAAATTGTTCGTATCCAGGCATCTCATAGTCTGAGGGATTCGTGATGAGTAGGTGGAGATGTACCATTCTTTGACTAATTAAAGCCAACACAGCTGGTATTTATTACAACCGTGGACGTACGGGTGGTTCAATTAGTAAAATTAATTGAAATGCGGTAATGTTTTGTTGCCTCTAATAGAAATTCTTCGGCAAAACGACCACCAGCAAATTCCATCAACTGTAGGAGAACTTCAAAACCACTTGCCCAGAAATGCATTTAGTAACTACTGCATAGTTTTGACAGTTTTGTTCGGCGCTAGTTAATGTAACTCAAATTGTGTCTATTTACAGAAACACGGTTTCGAGTCATTGTTCCTAACAAAATATAAAGTACATAATCCGAAATTAAAAATCAAAACATCCGCGTACATAGTTGAAGAAGTCGCGAAAACAAGCAGATAGGAGTGATGAAACTGAACAGAAGGATTTATACATATATAGGTCCAATATGATAATATGTGGTATATCAGAACGCATAAGCAGATAAATTTTCATATTCAAAGAACTTGAGTTGTTCAATCAGAGGAGCCATAATAAGGTGCTGCTCTTGAATTCCTTGATGATCCTTACCAGAGACCTGAGCCGAGGGATCATTAATTTGTGGTTTGTTATTACGAAAAACTGATTTGAATGATGCTGACTTCCAATAGCACACACTTTTTTTATAATTTACGCGTGCCTAAGGGTTATGATACCCTTTTACTGTAGCCCTGGCGCGGGAGGAAAGATAGAAGGAGGAGAAAGGAAAACATTGTTGTGATATAGTGGCTTGAAACTCAGGTATTGAAAGTCAGGTGGTTTCGATATTAGCTCTCCGGGGGTGGGAGTCCGAATAGGACGGAGAGTTTTTTTTTTCTCTCGGAATGATTCGAAGGTTATCAACTTTCACGCTTGTTTTTGTGCTTGAAACTCTATAACAGCCAAATCTACATGTCAGTGTTATGCCTTCACACGCAGATTTTCCTGACTGAGTTCCAATTACACAAATGAAAAACCTATCATGAGTAGGATTCGAAACTTGACCCACCGAGTGAGAAGCGATTGTTAGTACCACTACAGCACTACACACTGCTCGTTGTTATGAGATCTAATGAAATAATATACGAATACTTCAATTTTAAGTTCCAAAGATGAGTTCCAAGCTACAATCTTTCAGGTTCCAAAAACATAACCAATAAAGCAAACATTAAAACAGTTTTGCTCGATAGAAGGTATGTTACATGATCGATACAAATGGCACTGTTAAATCCTTGTTAATTATGAACGACATTATGAGCGAGTTCTTAGAGAATTCATTTCCCTACGTTTGTTCTCTCTGTGCTATATTTTTCCACTCTGTAGTATGTATATATGGTATATATGTGAAAGAATAAACATATAGAAAACATATAAACATATAGAAAAAAATGTAGGCTTACGCTTAGATATAAATACTAACGCTATGGAAACCTCGTAAGGAAGGAACTCGTCCTACATCAATTTTGACAACCAACAGCTGATTTGATGATACATGAAACGTCGATTGTTCTGCAGCTCCCTAGGAAAACGCTGCTTTTTTCACCAAACGACCAAAAAGCATTTAATTTTAGTTTTAGTTGTGAAATTATATAAAAGTAAATAAGAAAAATGACTGAAGTGGTTGATATGGCGGCACGTTTACAATTGGGTCCACGAACCGGGGTTACGTACCCTCTAAGTGTGCTTTACTGCGGTAATTGCTCCATGCCAATTGAGGTGACCAACTTACCTGGTGTACATGCATCGATTTGTGAATCAAATTTTCCATTCTTTCAGTATTGCGAGTACTATCCAGAGTACGATAAATGCAAGCAGTGGTTGGAGAAGAACCTTCCAAACGAATTCGAGCGTGTAAAGCTAGAAGACGCAGCCAGCGGCGATGCTGGAGACGACGACAAGAAACGTCAGAAGCGTGGTGGCAAAGGACTGATGAAGATTAAGAAAAAGGAAGATGTCACAAAGAAGATTTGCGTCTCTCGAGCACCTCGTGGCAAAAAGAAGTCTGTCACAGTGGTCACAGGACTCAGCACTTTCGGTAAGCATAGGGACGAACGTATAATTGAAACAGCCTAAGGTTATGTGTGCTCATTTTCAGAGATCGACCTGAAGGTGGCTGCAAAGTTTTTTGGAACTAAGTTCGCTTGTGGTTCGTCAGTGACGGGCGAAGACGAAATTGTTATCCAAGGTGATGTCAAGGACGACTTGTTTGACATCATCCCGGAGAAGTGGCCTGAGATCGACGAGGACTTTATCGAGGACTTGGGTGACCAAAAGCGATAAATTGGGACTCATTTGACATGTGAAATAAAAACTCTGTTTTGTATGTGTAAATGAAGAGCGATTTTATTTATTGTGATGCAGATACCTCCGGCACTTGAAGGTTTTTCTTGATGATTTCGAGGACGGCGTTGACTTGGTCCTCACTTAGGCGCTCTTCACTATCTTCAACCAGCTGCAAGAAAAAAAAATTACTCACTTCTCGAATAAAGTCGATTTGTGTGTATGAAATACCAGTTGTATGTGCAGAGCGGTGCCTGGAGGGTCATTGACTATCATGAGACACTCGTTACTAGTCAGCTTGTAGGGCTTGATGTCTTTCAGAAATTTAATCAAATTCTCTCTAGTCTGAGTCTTGCAGGGTGACTCTTCGAGGTATTGAAGGGTCTGAAAGAAGATGTATCCATATATTTGTGTTTTAGTGTTTTGGGAGTGCTCTTACCTCGTAGGCAATCGTGGCAAGATTCCTCAGTCCGTATTTCTTCTTCGTGTCTTTGATATCCTTTAGGGCTTCCATGACTTCCAGGTTGGAAAGAACAGAGTAGCACGGATTAACACTGCAAGAAAATGAAAATGTTTACATTGTTTGATTAGATTTTTTTAATTTCTTTCTACATTTCCATGACTTTTATTTAAATCTTTGTGAAATAGGAAAGTTGGCCCAGATTGTTTATAGAAATGACAGCCACATGTTTACATGGAAATAGCTAAGAATTACAGTGATGCCAAGTTAAGTTAAAGGTTAAACCAGTAGTGTAATAGTAGTATTAAGGGCTGACCAGAATGTGAATCTTAAGCTTGAATGTGGAATCTTGAATCGCTGTCAAACGCAGATACACGTCAATCTCGAAACTGTATCTCGAAGTTGGGTGCTTTTCAACTTCGAGATACAGATACACATTGTGTTGGCGCTTACGGCTATTCATGTATTCAACTTTTGATAGTTCGATATCAGATACAGATTCAAGCTTCACATTCTGGTCAGCTCTTCAGACATAAAATGACGTCTGTCACTTTCAATAAAGAAGTTTTGACCAACTAAACAAAATCCGCAAATTGTTCCGCCATCGTTTGATAAAACCCCAAAAATTCACCGATTTCGCAACAATATAAATTGGAACTGAAATTCATAAACGGATCAGCTTCAAACAGTTGGAGTTACCATATCAAATAATATCGATCGCATATGTATAACATACTCATATCACCTTCGTTACTGTAGACCATACATCCATGGAGGAACTGAATAACTCCAAGAGGACTGCAACCGAGTCGGCATTCGGTTGGCGACCACTCACTATTTAAATGATTCATAAAATTCGTGCTTTCTACTGAATTGACTTCACTTCCAATCAGACTCAAATATACTCTCATCTGTGTATTGGAACGTACGCGTCATTTGTATATGCAAAATAAGCATTGCACACACTTATTATGTAATTTTTGTAGAGTGAAATTATGAAGAATTTTTTGTGCAGGAATAAACAAAATGTCTGTGTTTGTATTGCTTCATAAAAATGTAGCCGTTCAGATATATTTTGACAGCTATCTAAGGTCATTGATTTATACTTTAGGATTTTTTTCTCTTAATTTTCATTGTTTACTAAAAATACCATCGATAGTCGAGGTATTGAAGCATTGTCTATTAAACGAGCACAAAAAGCGTTGTACGTATTCACCTTATTCAATTCAAATTGTTTCAATCAAATTCAACTAAATTATTTGAAAACCGAGTAGCGACTTGGCATCACTTTGCATATTCGTTTAATCGTTTATCTGGTTTTGACATTAATTGACCTCGGCAACACACGCAAATTTTGATTCGAAAATTTCCTTGATGTAGTAATAATTAATTTTCGCCTTTTGTATTAATTACAAAAGTTTAATCCAAAGGTAAGGTCTGAAATTAATTTCGTGAGTTATTTAATACATTTTCACCCTGAATAGAAAATGGCCAGACGGCGAAGAAAACTTAGATCTCTTGTTCCCAAGCAAACCCCGACGGAAGATTCCAATTCAAAATCAATTTTCATTATTATCCTTTTTGTTGGAATTGTTTTAGCAATTTATTGGAGCAACACCACTACAATTACGGCATGGACTGAATTCCTCAGCGCCTACCGCAACCAATATATGCAAATTATTCACGGCGAAAACTACTGTCTACCCAACATGGACATTGATAAACTGTTTTCCCAAATTAGTGAGCAAGTTCTTAATCAGCAATCTGCACTATCAAATATTGCGTTACAATTTCGAAACGATAGCTTGTTCACAGCTATCGCTGTGGCTGGCACATCGGGCGTAGGAAAAAGTCTCTTCGCCCAAGCACTTAAGCAACATTTTCCATGGCGGGAAAATACCAATATCTACTCATGGAGTAGCCTTGACCCAACCGAGCAGAAGGTTAAAGATGTATCGACATTTTTGAGTTCGTTATCGAGTTGTGGACGAAATTTGATTATAATTGACAACCTGCACCCGATGGATGTGGACTTAATTGGAGAGTACAACAGACAGTCACAGGATTCTGTGAAACAGACCAAAACGAATTTAATAGTTGTGTATATATTTAATTTGATTACGTTTACTGTGGAGCAGCAGAAGAGATTTAAAGCTGACGTGGAACTCATTGAAAAGCTAGAAAATGTGAAAGTGATTAGGTTTAGGAAATTTAATTCAGACGATCTCCACAATTGTATACGCCAAGAGACTGAGAACTTAAATTTGACTTTAGACGACGATGGCTGGCAGGAGGTCATCGAATCGATTGACATAAATCGTTCCGGTTGCAAGAACGTTCGTTCCAAAGTACAGATATTTGGTGAACTGTCAGACATTTAGAGAACTTTTATTATGTTTGTGATTAATAAAGACTGCTCCGCATTTACATTTGTTTGTGAAAATAACTATACTTAAGGAGGTGATTTTTGTTTTTGTTCTGGGTTTCTTATGTTTATCTTGTGCTCAAAGTAATTCGCTTTTTTAACAATCCGCTAAGCCAAGTCGGTATTAAAGCGTTGAAGAATGGTTAAAATGCTCCTGATGCGGTTAGAAAATGCTAGCCAAACTCACTAAGCCGCTGAATACTCAACTGATTCAGGAATCTAAACGGACAAGAGGAAGAGAGAACCATGTGATCTGACCAGTATGATCTGACAGATCTACTTCGAATCGCAAAGAAATTAGCCGGGAAGTGCTATTAGACAGATAAAGCTTGAATTGATCCTGATTTTCTGCTGACTGAGTGCTGTTACCAGTATGCGTAGCCATTCTTAGCCTTACGAGTACAAGAACTCCATCTTCATATACAAATAGAATTACCCAGATACGTGGTCTGGCTTGTTGAATGACCCGATAGTATTCTATGTAATTTGGATTATTATGGACTTAGGGCTCTTTAAGTAAACTAAAATCCTAGGGCCGGTGGTAACCATGTCCGACGTACTTGGTTTTAGAATTTATGTAGTTTTTGGTGTTCAAAGGTGTTCCAACGACAAATCTTATGTACCCCCTTAGTAGGCCAGAGCACTATACTTTTATTTATCAGGACTTTTAGTTTCGGATGGTTGGGTATGTAATGTATGACTATGTAAAAATTATATTTTGTGGGGCAATTAACATCGTCATATGCTAGAATTTTTTGTTACGAATTCATCAGACGAATAGGGGATAGTAGAAAACGGACAGATCGCAACTGCGTGTGTTGAAAGTGCAATGGGATGGGTCCGACTAAAGAAAAGGAATTCAAAACTGTACGTTTAACATAGTATTGCTAAGAGGAGTAGAGTCGACATGTAAAATATTCGCGCGCAAAGAAGTAATCAGCCAGGCCAGCTGTTATGGCACATAGTGTGACACAGGTAGGTCCCTGTAACCTCTGGGGTGACTCAGATCTAAAATTGACTGGATACAAACTAGTGTCAACAGTCTCGCTTACCAAACTCAACGACAATGTGATCATTATTCTAATCACGAATTCAATTATGTATATGAGATTACAGTTATATATCTATATCGATTGCTATTTACATAATTCTGTGTGGCTTCGATATTTCACGTCTAAAAGATGACTTCGCTGGAAACATTCCGACAACATCCTAGACTTGTTTTAACTTTCTCAGTGGCCCCTCGGACGCTCTGTCTGGCCAGTTACCACGCACTAAGATAAATTAAAAAAAAATCGTATGGAGATACGTGAAAGGCAATTGGAGCCTCTAAAATCTTCTTTTGGAATTTAAGCCAATCGTTTTACTTTCTTGATGGTGATAAGTGCTATTCGTTTTGGAATGGTTTTTTTTTCATGCCCAATCGGATGAAGGGTATCAAACTAATAGAAAAAGCGTAGTGCAACTCGAGTGCTAAAGAAGCTGTCAACTTGTTTTTTCGCCGTCTTACGACCAACCTGAAAGAGGAAAACCGGAAAAGGTTCAAACGAAACAGATTGACTACAATGCTTGTCATAAGCGTGTGAAATTCCAATTCGACCAAACACTCTCCTTAATTTACCAATTATTCACACTACGATAGATCTTGGGGTCATTTCAATCTCGCATATTTAAAGTGACCTTTACAGAAAAATGTCTAGCCTTGACATACATGCAAAACTCATTAGGATGTGCATAACCACGATTAAGAACGCTAGCTGCTTATTAAAGGTAATCTTACCGAGAGTTTTGGTGTCTTAGACAAGGTGATTCGTTTTCAAGTGACTTTCGCAATATGATACTTTAGAAGATTGTTGGAAGTTTGCAACGCAACACCGGAAGCATAAATTTTCACTTGCATAAGCCAATAAGATCATTGACATCATTGGCAGAACGTAGCAACTTGTCTCTGGTGTGTTTGCAAGTAATGAAATAGAAGCAATCAAAATAGACTTAGTTGTGAATGAGAGCAAGAAATCACGCACAATATCGACGAACCAGACAAATAGTGACTCGTATTAACTTTGTCATTGACGCCTCATCAGAAGTCAAACGAAAAGTAACACTTACAAATCCTTGACCTAGGAAGGCAATTATTACTTAATTAACTTTCTCAAGATACGTGTTGTCACGTTATACAAATAAGACTCTAGTAATCCCAGTCCTGATCTACGGAGCAGAAGGACATAGCTGCGAACTCTTTGAGTTGTGCATAGCGACATCGACCTGGTCAGAAAAGTGTGCATGACCTGCCTAAGAAGTCTAGGACATGTAGAGGGAATTGATATAAAGACTATGAACCGAAGAGTCATCGATCCCTACTCGAAGGAGCAACGCAGTATATGATGATCTCATCTAAGACGGAAGGGGACCTTAACCATGTTGGCGTGCTCAACTGTAGGCAATTGGGCAAATATCACACATACTTGAATGGTTAATTTGTCTAATTTGGCAATATACAATATGAAGCATTTATGAGCCAAGACTTAGGGTAGCGTCCCTAAGACCTCTCCAGATTTACTTGATAAGATTTAAAACTCGTACGTGATGCTAATATTACAATGTCAACTGACACCCTTGAATATCGACCAAATGTCTTCTGTCTTACATTGTTTTATTGCTATTTTCACCACTTGTGCTCCATTTAGGGGTGGCCGTGGTGTAGTGGTAGTAGCAAACACTTCTCACTCGGAGGGTTCAGGTTCGAATCCTGCCCATGGCAAGTCAGTTTTTCGTTATGTAATTGGAACTCAGACAGAAAAATTCTGCGTGTGAAGGTATAACACTGACACGTAGATTTTTGGCTGTTGTAGAGTTTCAAGAAAAGAAAAATACTGTGATATACCTCGAATCACTCTGAGTGAAGAAAAACATTGCGTCCTATTCGGACTCTCCCACCCCTGGAGAGCAAACATAAACACACATAGAAATCAAACACACCTGAGTTTCAAACCACTACAAAAACAATTTTCCTGTATCCTCCTTCTATCTTTCCGCCCGCGCCCTGGCAACAGTAAAAGGGTATTTAACCCCTTTAACCCGTAAATTATAAAAAAAAAAAATACCAGTAGCTTTTCGTCCCTTCAAACCTTCAATGGAAATACACGTAGGAAGCTGTAAACATTCAAAACCAACATACGAGTACATCGGTACCTCTTATTTTTTTCTTCCTAATTTTCTATCGATCGCGCTGTGTGTAAACATTTTAAGGGTACACAAAATTTCATAAGCACGTGCGTATTATAAAAAAAGAATTGGTTGGAGCCCATGTCAACGACGGACTGTAAAGCTATATAAGTAAGTCAGTCAGATTTGAGAGACACATTAAATAATGATGCCATCATCTGTGATCATCAAAACTCTGGCCGTAGAGCTTTCAAATATATTACGGAGGAACGAGGCGGTAGAAAAAGACTCGCGCTTAAGTAGGAAAGGACATTAACTAGTAATTGTGACAGTGTGTAGCTCATATGTATGACCTTTTCCTATAAAATCTCATTTCACTCTGTCTGACGTCTTTTTATAAATCAGTAGTAACAGTATCGCCTCTTTGCTTTATGGTGGCCCTGAAGGTCTCAATGTGGTTATGCAATCTATATATAGCCAGATACTGAATGAAACCTTATATGTTTCTTTGTATCTTTTTTTTCCGTCGAAACAAATCACTCAGACAAGGAACTAGTACAACCTCCTTATAAGTTCCTTTTGATAGAATTTCTTATTGTTTCGAAAAAAGACGAGCAAGCGCTTCAGTGATAAAATGCCTATAGTACCAACACCCACCACGTCAACGCCGAGTACCTGCAGCCTGATGCGAGCATAAACCGGACCTCCATAGAGGTAGTGTTCCGTGGTGTCTTCATCATTTTCACAGCAAGCATCGCAGGGTGTTGTATCAGTAGAATTAAGTGCTTAGCAAAGGTGTCGTGCCCAGCCCCATAGCATGCAGTCTTTCCTACTAAGGGATAGCAGGAAGGCCGCCGACCTCTTAGAGACATCGGGAACCTGAAGAGTCACGAAATCTGCACTTATGCTCATATGAAACCCAACTGTCAATTGAAACCCTAACCGAGGATGCTGTCAGACCTAACGTAGGTTCGAGTCCTGAAAAACTCTTCTCTGAGCTTTGTCTAGCAAGCTCAAGGGCGATTTGATTTTCCGTTAAACCCATATGTACAAATTCCGAAGCAATGCATGTCCGCCAAGGTATAAAAGTAAACTTGTACTCTAGAATAAGTTAATTGTAAGTTTGTGTCAATAAGGTTATACATATTTTTTTCCTAAACTCGCGATCCGCATTTTAACTTGTATAAATGAAATTGTGTCTCGCAGTCGCCGGTCGCAGACGGTACAAAGAGTAGCAGAAGAAAAAGCTTTTCGCACAGATAATTTATTTTCCGCTTTTTTTTCTTTGTGAAGCAGAAAAGCTTTTTGTTTGCCCATCGTTGTTTGCTCATCGCAAATAAGATAACCATTTTTCGTATGGGGATGCGACATCTGGGTAGGTTTATTATCTGTGCTTTTAGGTGGTGTCAAAGCTTTCGACCGCGTAGCAGAATCTGACGGTATATTGAGTCGAACTTAGACCAACTGTTGTTGTTTTTTTTTTTTTTTTTTAAATTCCAAAATGTAAACACTTGTCAGCATTACTCTTTTATCGAAAGCACAAAACAGAGCCAGAAGCAACAGAACTTTCAAACAAATCTGGAAAACGTCTCATGCAAATCTGAGTGCTGATACCAGCAACAACAAACTGATAACTCTGTAACAATCAGTATTCGTAACGACATCAAAAACATAGAGGTACTCGTAGCATACGTACGTAGTACGTACTCGCATGACATACGACTATGACAACAATAGTTGTTTTTGGTGCTCAGTATGATATTCATACCCAGCTAGACAATATTAACGATACGAGTAGAACTAACTCTACTGCATTAAAGACTGATAAGACTGATAGCAAATCTCAAGGGCATACATTACAAAGCCAATGAGCATTACTTTTATAGATTTATGGCATTACCTGAGTAGGTACTCAAATCAAGTATAGTCACATTATCAACAAGTTTACCGATAAAATTCCAGCCCATTCGAACGTTTCCTGAAAGATTGCGGTTTTGCCGATTTCATTGATACTACCCTAAATTTCTAGACGACATTTCCTCCATTTTGAAGCCAGCTCGGTATCCTCACTTCAGGAATCAACACCACCTGCGGTCACTATGATGAAGAATGATGCAGATCACAGGTAGCGCCGAAAAAGCCTGGAAATAGCTCATTTTGAATCCTTAATTCAAAGTAAAATTGTTATCTTTCCTTCCACTTATCAGGGAATATACCCTAAAGATACATATTCAATTTGAACACGTACTTTCATTTATTAAAAATGAATTAATTTTTGTTGTTAAAGCAAATCTTAAGAGCTCCTAGAACTTCTCTCCCACCGGTTTAATTGTGATTTCATGGATTTGCACATGTGGTGGAGTCGAAATTGCAAAGAGCACAGCCTGCGATATATCTTCTGAATTTAAGCAATCACCAAGGGCATCAAAGACATCCTGTGGTACGATTTCAGTTCGAACTAATCCTGGACTTATGCTCTGAAAAGACAGTCAGTCAGTCAATATTTCCAGAAATTCCAGCTGAACTTACCGTGGTCTTAATTTTTGTTCCCAAATCCCTCAACTCATTACGAAATGTTTCATTAATAGCAGTCACCGCAAACTTCGACGGAGGATAAATATTTCCACTCTGATTGGGTGCAACTTGGAAAACACTATGCCCTGCGATGCTGTTGATATGAATAATATGTCCGGCGAAGTTCCTCTCCTTCATGCTCTTGAAGGCAGCCTGTGTACAGTATATCAAACCTTTTACATTTGTACTGAGCACTTCATCAATAAGTTGAGTATCCATTTCGATAAGTTTTCCATCACGTACTATCCCAGCATTATTCACAAGAATATCAACACCACCAAGAGTCTTCACGATCCACTCAAAAATAGTCTTGACTTCAGTTTCGTTCGATACATCACACTTTCGGGCATAGAAATTTGTTTGAAACTTTGCAGGAATCTTGGATCGGTTTTGATCGAGACGTTCTTGACGTCGACCCAAAGCTACTACTCGCAGGCCAGCTATGGCAAGATCTTTAGCGATAGCTTCACCGATTCCACTACTAGCACCGGTTACAACTGCGACGCAATTTTGCCAACGTTCCATGGTTTCGTTCAACAGATCGATAGTGACTAAACTATTTTTATGGCATTCGAATGCTTTTATAGATTTCACAGAGTGTACAGCTGAAGTTGTCTATTTTGGAGATAAGATAGAAGTTAGCGTGGGCTTGAGAATAGTGACTGGTAATTTGATTAAGAAGCTAAAGCACCTCGCACACGGGCGCAACGGATTGGTGAATATGCTATTGCTTCAGTGAGTCAGCAGTTTGAAGTGTTTTTCTGTTCAGAGACTGCACCTTATGACTATAGTAAAGTTGAAAATAATTTTGTAGAAGAGGCCTTGTTCAAACTGTGGCCACGTAGGTACAATGTATATAAATGTAGTGAGATTAAGGAAGTAGTGCTCAAAAAAGCCACTCGTATTTCGTTGGAATGTTCAATTTGAAGCGACCGAGTTTGGCTGATATTCTGGCCGAGGTGATTTTTGGCAGTTGAAAATAGCGATTCTAAATTTACGCTTAAAAAACTTGTGTCGATGTGATTTGATGCACTTTCAATGGTAAAGGAGACACAGTCAGGTTCGTTGGTGGTATTTAGTTTATCAAGTCGCTTGTTCCATTCCGAAGAAGTGTAGGAAGTACCAAATCGCGAGATGGTGTAACAACTTCGATTAATCGTTTTATCATGAGGAATGATTACAACATTCTCAAGCATTTCAGCTAGCAGAGATGTATTGTACATTACGCTAGATTGAGGCTGGAGATCATCAATTTTGTTTAACATCGATTTGATATGGTCAGCAATGTCACCGAGAAGCAAATGAGATGCTGCGACGCCATTGTTCACATCATTTACTTTGCACATAATACTAGTAAATATTGGGTTAGGGTTAGGAAGACTAATGTTTGATGAAATTTGGAAATAAATATTGATAACGGTATTTTGTAGAGGAGTTAAAAACTAGCATTTTTTACTTTGGGAGGGGGGGAGTCCATCTCGTCCCGTTTAGGAGTTCTGGGCAATTTAAAAACAAATGACTTAAGATGGGAAAAAAAATTATTAAAAAACTACGGTAACACTTACAATAAAGTACATATGAAAGCATATGAAGCATATGAAAGTCCGAAACTTGTTCTTTAATATAAAATTTACATAAAATTATTCGTGTGAATAGTTTTTGAATAATTCACTTTCAAACTCAAATTCTTGGTAAAAAATTACAAAAATTGTTTTTTTAACAATATCACTCAAAATTGTGAAATAATATGCCAAATTGGTTTTTTGTATTCAATGCGCGTATTAATTCTGAATCGAACACAAAAAACCGCATGGCATTATGTCCTCTAGTTTTTGAGCAAATTGAAATTGAAATTACTACTTTAGTTTTGTTTTTTGGCATTTATGTACCTAGTCTTCCTTTGAATAAGTTAATGAGTATTATTTAAACATCTCGCAGACGCCTATATCAATAGTTTTCTTAATTAAGAGTACACGGGTGACCCGCTTCGCGGGATTAAGGGATTTAAACTCTCTTTCCGCAGGCGGCAGGTCCCGCTTACGCAACTTCGTTGCTCCGCTCGGAGTATGTGGTTTTCATCAGGCAGGCACCTATGTCATCAATACTCTTCATTCACAATACTCATCACAAAATTAAAAAGTTCCCATTAATAACAAAGTTTCACTAATTCGCATTATAGAAAATTCAAATGTTCCAATGTTGCAGTAAATTATTTACTTTGCGAAATATCTATGTTTGTACGTATGTAATATGTATTGCACTAAACGAACAAACGTTTGGCTTTTATACCGTTATTTCTTTTTGTGATAAGGCGTGTTGTTATTGATATTCACAAAGATCACTCTGTGTTCAACCGTAGTGCGAATCAAGTGATATTTTTTGTGAATAAGCAATGACGGCTAAGCATCCTCCAATCCATCTTAAACTAAATAACTTCTAAGTGTTTTGTTCGTTCGGACAACAAAAAAAGCATTGAATTTTTAGAAGAA
Organism: Volucella bombylans; assembly: GCA_949129095.1. Taxonomy (NCBI): domain Eukaryota; kingdom Metazoa; phylum Arthropoda; class Insecta; order Diptera; family Syrphidae; genus Volucella; species Volucella bombylans. Next base: position 159,763,016 of record OX422143.1, read on the forward strand.
TCTGGTTTAATTCGCACTAAAAAATCCATTCCCCCACTGTGTTGCAACTTAACTATGAAGGTAGAAAAGTGTAGAAATGTAAAGTTCGGTTGGATGTGGCGATGCGCAAAGAAAAGAAAAAAAAAGTGACAAAAATTGTAGAAATACAATCAACTCATCTATCGGTACATTTTTCCATGGACCTCAATGTCGGCTAGAAATTCGCGAGGTGCTTATCGCTTTTGTTATCAAAATACCTGTGAACACGGTTGTTCAGGTAAATTAATTAAACCTTAAGCTACAACCTAAGGATTTTTTAAAAATATTATTACATGTATGTTATTATTTTAAAATTAGCATATAATCGCTTGGCGCCATCACGACAATAAAAGTGAGCTTAGTAAATCTACTATAACTATTGTCGAGAAATAGCCGAAATAATAGCATCTCACGTCGATGTTAACATTGTCGGCGAAGGAAAAACTGTATCGACTGTGAATCGACGAGACCTTTCTTACAAAAAGGAAATACCACAGAGGTCGTGTAACCGAACAAATGAAAATCGTAGTGTTGGGGTTATTTTGTAAAGAAGATAAGGTCGGACGCTTCTTTAAAGTGAACTCCAAAAGTAAAGAAGACTTGTGGCCTTATATATACAAATACGTTAACCCCAACAGCAGTCGCATTTGTACCGACAGCGCACGCCAATACGTAGGTATTGAGAAAATGTTACCTACTTCTACGACTCATGAAATTACAAACCACAATATGTTGACAAGACCGATGCAACCAATAAAATAAATGATCTTGAGAATCAGAACAAGCTTCTGACAAAATCAATGTTATGCCGCAATACATCACAGCACCTTCACCAATATATGACACTTTTATTTTAACGGAAACACTGCCTTGAAAAAAATTATAAGGACTACATGGGCTCCCAAATCACGGAATTTTTAATTGACGTAAAAAAAGTGTACCCAGGTTTTGTCAAAGGTAAAGAAAGTGTGGGTTTGCAACTGAAGGACTTCGTCCCTCCGACCGTATTTTACCACCAAAACAACCTAGGCTCTTCACCATCATCGACGAACTCGACATTGATGCCAGTACGGACGATGACTTCATTGACGAAACTTACATACCTTTTTAATATGTACTCGTACATTGAACATTTAATTGACTACTCTTAACTAACACCTAACTTACTCACAAACTGACTGACTGGGACGCGGAATGCAATGCAAATCTACCTCCTCGTGGTGCATTCTGGGTCACGCTAAATGATTTGTTGTACTGTACTTACAAAGATGACCCTATCATCAATATTAATCCTCAAAGTGAGATCACCATAAATACCAAAAAAAAACGTCCTATAAAAAATAGTTTTAGTAATTTTCAATATTCTCAAAAACTAGAAGATATAAAGCCATGCGGTTTTTTGTGTTCCATTCAGAATTGATATGCGCATTCATACAAAAAACCAATTGGGCACATCATCTCACAATTTTGAATAATATTGATTTAAAAAAAAAAAAAATTTATTTTTTACCAAAAATTTAAGTTTGAATGCGAATTATTCTAAAACTATTCACACGAATAATTTGATGTAAATTTTATATTAAAGAGCAAATTTTAGTCTTTCAAATCCTCTATAGTACTTTATTGTAAGTTTTGCCGTTGTTTTTTTTAATAATTTCTTTCCCATTTTAAGTCATTTTATTTCTAAAATTGCTCCTAACTCCTAAACGGGGCGAGATAGACCCCCCCCCATTGTAAAAAAAATTCTAGTTTTTAACCCCTCTATAAAAAACCGTTATCAATTCTTGGTGCCAAAGTTATCGTACTCTCCCCATGTCGGCAATGCTGAGATTGTCAGTAGGCTTTGAAAGTTCCGATCAATTTTAGTTGTTTATCTAAAATTTTGTTGAATTTGGATGTTAGTAGATTAAATCGATGGTGCTGGAGAGGTCTTCAACAGTTCTTGTGACGTCGTTAATCTTCGAAAGCTGGATCTCTATTATTTTTAAACAAATTTTATTTTCGGCGTGAGAGTCACTAAGACACTTTATCGCGAGCATTAAGTGGGACGGAGAGATCTCTTTGCATTCGTCGCAGATAAAGCGGAAATTGTTGCTAAAGATTTTGAGATGGATTATTGATCTGTCAAAACAAACACAAAGATTTACCACAGAGGCTGCGGCAAAGAACAAGGCCAGCACTCGTTTCGCTGGTAATTACACAATCAAGTTTACAGTAGTACAATACTTCATATTCAGTGTGGGGTAGGTCAGTTGTACTGAGGGTCAAAAAGAAATCGGAAAATAAAAAATAAATTTTCCGGTGGAAAAGCAATAGGTAGCAGTGAAGGGTAAACTAATAAGGTCGGGGCAAACAATAGCAGGTGACCGGAGTACAAAAATAGGTCGTCAATAAATTCAATAAATTATTACACACAATAAGCGAGAGCGGGATTGAAATTGAGACATGTCCAATTGGCGAGAAAGGCAGAACTTAATTGATACACGCGTTCAATAAAGATATTCAACCTTGGAATTTTCTGATGATACAATGAATCTACACCACACCACGTTTTGATTTGCCAAACTGCAAGAATTACACAATTGCAAATAAAAAAGTAGCCGCACATATTGTGTTGAAAGGATTTCATGAAAACTAACTACGATCTTCATAGATATTGTGTTTAACGTAAACATTTACATACAATCGCATTTGTAAGCACATTCTACCGATAAAAATAACTACCCATACCGCCTGAGCCCTTATATTAATTTCAGTCTTATTAGGGAACTTATCTATTTCATAATGATTTGCATTCCAAATCATACTTGACAGTGGTAGAGGGATTTGGAGTGTAACATTTTAGAAAATGTAGTGTGCGTGCAAAATACAAGCGCCGCGTCATCATATTCAATGTTAAGCTTATCACGTTGGTCGCACTTGTGGATAAATCCGAAAGAATAACTGAAATCTTATCCCAATCCTAGTAAACAGATAGTTTTCTTATCAAACATTTAAATAGTAATATAAAGGTCTCCAAGTCTATTGGAAAATTCACTTATCAGTGGATTTCATTCGAACATGGAGCGTTGGCCAAATCGTGTCGCAGTTGTAACCGGTGCACTGCGGGTTTGCTAGTTTTCGCTTTGGGTCGCCCATAAACGATTGGATCAAAACCGTGACAAACTTTCGGCTGATCTTCAAAAGAAATTCTACGCCCACAAGTGTGTTTTTTCAAATGAAACCGAAGTCAAGGCTACCTTCGATTGGATTAAAAATACCCTGGGTGGTGTTGATATTCTTGCGAATAATGCTATAATAGTTCGGCAGGGAATACTTGTCGACATCGAATCATTGATGAAGTCCTTGCCACAAATGTCAAGGGTTTGATCTATTGTACGCAAGCAGTTGTCAAGAGGTATGAAGGAGAGAACCTTCGATGGACACATTATTCACATAAATAGTGTGGCCGGGCATAAAGCTATTCAAGTTCTTCCAAAATGTAGGTCTAATATTTACCAACCATCGAAGTTTGCTTTGACAGCAATTAATGAAACTTTCCGCTATGAGCTAAGGGACCAAGGAACCAAAATTAAGACCACAGTAAGTAAGGAAAGGTTCTATGATTACACTGTTTTTGAACTGATATCGTTGGAGAGACATTCTAGAGGCTTTTGTTTATGGAGAATTTATATGCACATACATGTTTACGCCTAACAAAGCTGGTGTTCTTTAATCAACAACTCGTACGGAATAGTTTGTGTTCTATGGAAACAAATACTGGATGAGATCTTAGCACTTATTGTTCCACCACCGTGCTGCCGATAGAATCACTCTTGCTAATCGCTGCTTCTTTGGCCTTAGAAGGCGATTGAGCAGTAAAAACACCTCTCGGGCAACGAAAGGGGAGTTATAAGAGGCTCTGGACACCCCAGTCATGTTTTACAAAAGCGTGGACAATGAAAACTAATGGAAGTGCTCTCGGGTGCTTCTAGAGAATAGTCCTTCGGATAATTTTCAGTCCTGTTTGGAGACAGCGAACTCGGACCACCCGGCTTAGATGGTTAGGACACTTTGAGCCATCAGAGTTACAGCCCGGAAGCGGACGACGTAGTACAGAAGAACCTCCTCTTAGGTGGGGTACACAAGTGGAAGGCTACCTCATCTAACTTCTTATATGCTGCTGTGAAAAGATTGCGCTAACTAGAGATGCGTGTTACCTGAGTCCCAGTGCAATCCCAGACTGTATCGCCATCTAAGTAATTAAAATAAATACAAAACACTTATCACCCCTGTCTTGGGATATGGTACAGAGACGTTGACTTTAACTAGAGCCGATGAGGAAATGTTTCATCATTTCGGGTGGAAAATACTCCACAACTGTTTGATTGACGGTGAATAGAGGCGTAATTTCAAAGACGGACTGAGAATAAAATACTGAGGAGACTGAGAATGAAATACTACGACTTAGAGATGGATATCAATGAATCAGCCTGTTGAATCTTCAAAACTACATCAGAGGGATAACGTCGTTGAAAAAGACCGCATCTTAAGCGACAAGATGCGCTGTTCAAATCTGTTCAATGGTGAGGTCTGTTCAAATCTAAAACCGTATTACACTAGCTTTCCTTCAATTCCATTTTGAAGACAAAGAACAATTACGCACTCCACCAACCTACAAACGTAATGTGCTCTCGACCGTTTACAATACGCTTGCTCGCTTGCTTTGTGACAATTTTGCATTTATACATTTACTACCTCGAAATTATACCTGTGCGGTTCTGACCAATTCGTCGATGTTGTGTGTCGTTTCTTGTTGACATCAGATACTTGACTTTGTACTCATTTGCCGCTAAAACCATTTTGACAGCTTACGTAATTTTCCTGAATTTCAATACTAGCGATGACAGCCCGCTGTGCCCTCCCAATTATGTCGGTATCATCGGCGTGTTGCACAGTTCCACAGACTTTTGAAAGATTGTGCCTCCAGTGTTCTTTTTTCTCTCTCTATCTGTTTATCTGCACGTCACCTTGTCTAAAACTGACTTTGACGGAACAGCGAGTGTTCTCAATCGTCATTCTGCACAAACGGACGAGCTTGGGTGGGATGCCAAAATTCGACATAGTTCTATATAGCTCGTCTCTATGTATGCTGTCAGATGCGCCCTCAAAATCAATGAAAAGCTGGTGGGTATAGATTTGGACTTCTTGAGTAAAGATTTGATCGATTGTGGACTTGTGCACAGGACTGATAGGGATCAATCAGGTTATTGACGAAGGGTTCGGCAGATAAGATCTTGTATGCGACGTTCAGGAGACTTTTGCCTCTGTAGGTGATGCAGTTGAGGGGCTCTCCTATTATGGCGATTGGGAAAACGATGCTGAAATTCCATTCATCAGGCATACACTCTTCAGACCAGATCTGAGAAATGAGTTGGTGTATGCTCTCCATAAAGTCATTTCCAGCAGCTTTGAATACGTCGGTCATCAGGTCCAGCTTGATTTGTTGGATTTTAGCTTAGATATTGCTATCCCTACTTCATTTTGGTCAGGTGGACGGAAGTTTTGTTTTTCATCGTCTAAGTTGAATGGTCTATTCTGCCTGATGGTGGGATGTTGGGCATCTTTCCCGTTATACGGTCTGCAGAAAAAGTTTTTCCATATTTTTAGCACAGACTGTGACTCTACCACAGGCTTCTGTACTGGTCTTCTTGCCTTGACAAGTTCTTTTTACCTGTTGGTAGAACTTCCGTACGTTATTCCTGGAGTACAACATCTCTTTTTTCTTCTTCTGGAGAAGCTCGTAGAGCTCAGCTGTATGTGCTTGCTGGGATCCTTCATCAAAGCAGGAATTTCTTGGTGGTGGTCGGGTGAAACTCAGTACATCAGTTGCATCGTCGCTGATGGCACGTTAGTAGCGTTGCCACTGATTTTTTGCACTTAATTCTGGCTGCAGCATCTCTTAGCTGAGAGATTTCGGGATACGAGTTATATTTATCTGTTCACAGTAGTTCTTCTTATTGTGGCACTTGGGACATTCCGAATAAATACTCTAGACATGTCTTACGTCGACAGCAACTAAACCAAATTGATTTAGCGTTTCATTATTCGGAGACCGCTTTGTCTCTCTGTGGATATTGAGGAAACCGCGTTTTTATTCTACCTCGGTGTGCACTTTTTACCCACTTCAGTTTGATTTTACGTCTACTTGTAAGGGATGATGTGGTTGATTAGTTGAGGTGGAAAGATGACTCATTTATATCCCCTGCTGTGTGGACTGTAGTGATGTCCACGGCAATGTAATGAAGAAGAGAATAGATGAATTCGAATCTCAACTGCCTTGCCGCCAAACCATCTGCTTTAACATATCCATCAACATGGGTGTTTGTCTGCTATCATCGATTACGTTGATATTGAAGAACATTCTAGTGTCTCACGTCATTAACGTTACCTCTTGAAAGCTTCACAATTGCTTCACTGATTTTTCGAATGCGTAAATAAACTTAATAGTCAAGTTGTCGTTGAATAGCATGATAATGCATTTTGAGGTAATTGAGTAATTAGTCAATCCGACACTCTCCCAAGGTAATGCAACTCACCGGAACATATAAAAGCATTACATTCCCATCAATATTCTAGTCATCATCGTACAGTTGAATACAATCATTATTTCGAGCATGGAGCGTTGGCAAGATCGTGTCGCAGTTGTTACTGGTGCAAGTAGTGGAATCGGTGAAGCTATTGCCAAAGACCTAGTTATGGCGGGGTTAAAAGTTGTTGCCCTAGGACGTCGTCAGGACCGTCTCGAACAAAATCGATCAAAACTGCCGGCAAAACTTCAAAAGCAATTCTTCCCCCAAAAGTGTGATGTATCAAATGAAGCTGATGTCAAGGCTACCTTTGAATGGATCAAAAAGACACTGGGTGGTGTTGATATTTTGGTGAATAATGCGGGTTTACTGCGACCAGGAAATCTTGTCGAAATGGATACATTACTTATAGATGAGGTCCTCAATACAAATGTGAAAGGACTGATCTATTGTACCCAAGCTGCTTACAAAAGCATGAAGGAGAGACAGTTTGACGGACACATAGTCCACATAAATAGTATAGTCGGGCATAATGTTCTTCAAGTTTTTCCGAAACAAAGTTCGAATATTTATCCGCCGTCAAAATTTGCTGTGACCGCCATCAATGAGACACTTCGCAATGAACTGAGGGATTTGGGAACGAAAATTAAGACCACTGTAAGTAGAATGAACATCCTGAATTGAAAACCTTTAATCACTGAGCCGTTTTAGAGTATAAGTCCTGGAGCAGTTCAAACTGAGATCCTACCAGCTGCAGGTTTCCAAGTTTTTGAACAAATGCTGAAGTCTGAAGACATATCGCAGGCTGTTCTCTATGCCATTTCGACGCCGCCGCATGTACAAGTTCACGAGATTACCATCAAGCCGGTTGGAGAGAAGTTCTAGAGTCTTTTTCGGATTGTTTTTGAAGTTCATGATTCGTTTTCAAAACATATGTTTGTTCTCGTACATACAATAAAACAATCCTTTTTATTAACTCCATCAGATACCACGGTGGTCCATATAAGATATTCTGTTGTTCATGGTGGAGAATCCGTGATGTATTGATTTGCTTTATCCGACGTAGAAAATTGCTGTTCTATAAGGTAGGTTCTGGGGCGATCAAAGTAAAATAGGACCTAGATGTGAGACAAGTTATATCCAAACAGAAATCCAGAATATGGACAAAACAGATCTGTGGTTGCTAACAGCCAGAATTCAATCATATTCACTCAAATCTGCAACTATGCCCTAGTTGGTGCAGATAAAAGCTGAGAAACGAATAGAGGATGACACAAATTCGTTGCATCGTCAGCTTGTTTTCCCAAAGTCAATAACCATACTGTGTTTCCAGGAAGGAAGGAATTATCATGTGTCGCCAAGTTATAGCTAAGAATACTTTTTGGAATAAGAGAAATTATAAAGACAATCATCTTTTGGACTACTTACATAGTCTGACCTGATTATCAGCAATGGTGTCTCTCAACCAATATTTGTACAAACAAAGTGCAGTTAACAGTAGCTAATGGACTTGACACTATCCAACAGGCACGACTAAGAAATTACCGGTTGGCAAATACTTTTGAGAGCTTCCGTCTCAGATCAAATGTAGATCCAATTCAGAATTGGATGAGAGGTCACAATGACAAGGTTGTACTAATCTTGCTCACCAAATATGTTAAGCTGAGCAGGAGCACGCGTTGGCTATTTAACGGCATTGACTCTCTTATAGACAAGGCGACTTTAGCCGTCCGGAGTAACACAGAGGCGGCATGGATGAATCACTAGTTTTGTGGATAAGAGCACTGCTGGTGAATATGACCCCCATTGCTGATTTCGACTGCGGCCAATATACATGTATCCTCTAGACGGCAAACATAGTGGTGTCCTGTCTCTAATGCTATGGTACTGAGGCATATGCAGATGATGTAGTTGTACTGTATGTTGGAATTTAAAACAGGCAGCCCTAGATGTGTCGCGGTGTTAGTAAATCCTCTCAAAACTTCACAAGAAGAACGAAGCTATCTGATCTGACTCGTCGAAAGATGTTCGAAATCCATTGTTAAAATAAGTCCAATTACAATCATATCTATCGGTTATCTTATGGAACACCCTTTCACGAAAATACTTCACTGTTGCTTTTAACAGACTTCAAAGAACGGTTCGGCTGCATTGAGGCTTTTTCTAGAACGCGTGGTCATGCTTTAGATACTCTGATGAATATGCACTACAGTTTTGATGACCCTACACGCCTGACTGATACTCTGATGAATATGCACTACAGTTTTGATGACCCTACACTGGATACTAAGCTGATTTGTGATGTGTGGTATTATCTTTAAAGGGGACGACAACATTAGATTTCACTGATTGATAGGGAAACTTGCGAATTTTAGTTGGAAGGAGATGCACGCATTTCTGATGGAAATTAAACATTTTATACAAGTATTGCAACCAATCGGCGGAGGTGTCAGGTATCTGCATCTGTAGCGATCTCCAAGCTGCGCTTAAGGGTTTACTCAACTCTCCCATCATTTTCAACGCAGCCGGAAGGTCAAGTCACTCAGCTGTGTCTAGGTTGCAGTCCACAATTGTTCCACCGGAGATGAGATCGCCGTGAACTAAGACTGCATACGCCCTCGATTCGAGATTTTCTTTATATAAACGGTCCAGAGTTATAAAACGAATGTTACAAAATTCCTTTCTACGGTCAGCGGCATTTTAGCTGCCCCACTATAAATTATTTACTGACGTCTTTTTATGTCCTTCTACATACCATAGTGTTATTACGTAATAAGTGTTCTTGGCGGCACAAGGTATATAAATTTCAGCGATTCTTGTATTGAGCGGTTGTCCGTGTTACGGTAGCATAAGGCATCAGGTAGTATGAAATATTCCGATACTGTAGACACGTTACTATTGCAAGGATTACTTATCTGTATTCAAAAAAGTAATGAATTCCATTAAAAGGGATGCACCAGTTCTTTGTACCTACCCTAATGGCCTTATTAAAATTTAGCATCAACAGTGGGTACATGGTATGCACTTCAAGGTAGGTCAACCTGGTTTTTATCCTCAAACCAGGCAACAAGCCTAGTAAACTACATAAATCATACCACCTTATGAGCTGGACATGGTTTTATCTGAAAACAATGGGAAGAGTTATTGACGTTCATATCAGAGTAAGAATGGCAAACCGACAGAAGGAGCTCTACTAAAACTGACATTTGAAATCAAAGCTTGCAAAAATTGCACTTTGCGCGTTTCTTGGTGCTTCCGACAATTATGATTTATTATCAAATGCTTTGTTGCACAGAAATATTGATCAACATCAACTGGATCAAAGCGATGCTTGAGATCCGGATAATTTCTACGTTACCGGGGCCGACTTCGGTATCAGTATCAGTTGTAAGTGGCTACCCACAAGTAGGCTTATTATCGCCCCTCCTGTGGTCTTTGGTTATTGATGATCTGCTTAACAAATTCAGCAATTTACGCGTAGGCTACAATTCAAATGGTTATGCCGAAAACCTAGCCATCATCATTAAGCGCAGAGAGGCTAACGAAGTCACTGCAAGTATGCAAAACGCCCTAATATAGTCCTAAACTGCTGCACCAGGGAAAATCTCTACACAAACCCAACTAAGGCTGTCATAGTTCCTTTCAATAAAAGAAAAGATATAATCCTACGTATAGTTTCACTTCCCGACACAATCGTTGAGTACGATCTAGTAGTAATCCTGGATGAAAGGATCAATTGGAACTCTCACTTAAACAACATAATAACTAATGCAACCAACACTTTGTGGGCCTGCCGTTGCATGATCAAAGATCATTCACTGGATTTACACAATGATGGTCAAGCCCACCGTAACATATGCTTCTATAGTATAGTGGACTAAAGCCACGCAAAAGACCGCTATATTGAAGATCAAAAGAGTACAGCGTCGTGCATGTCTGGGTATTTCCGGAGCCTTTCGGTTCTGCCGCACAGCTGCTATAGAAGCATAAATAGGACTAACGCTCTTACTCTTATATATTAACAAAGTGACACTACGCAGATCAAAAATTCTAGTACAAATTAAAGAGATAAGACTTAGCGATCACCTGGACCTAAGGACTCTGCTCTATGAATAACAGACCGCCTTCAAAAAACATTATGCTCCGATAAAGGATTGTTCACTGAGGTTCCCAACAAAGAAGCAATAGAAGAAGTTAGCAATAACCACAAAACAGCCAGAATGGCATAAAGTGGTATACGGATGGATCTAAAGTGAAATCGGGAGTGGGAGCTGGTGTACACGGACCGAACAAAAATATCACTTTTTCAATAAACCTCAGTTTATTTCAAGTGGAACTCTACGCCATTCAAGAATATGCCAATCATATCTACAATACAACCCCGGTATCAAAGACGCAAACATCCATACATTCACGGACCGCTTAACAGCTATAAATGCCCTTAGCTCACATATCATTGACTCTAAATCAGTCATGTACTGCTTCAAAACCCTCCAAAAATTTAGCTCTAGGAACCAAACTATGGTGGGTTCGAGGTCATGAGGACATTGATGGGAATGATAAAGCTGACGAACTGGCCAAAAAAGGTTCGGAAACTCAATTTAATCCGCCTGAACCCTTCTGCTGCATCCTTAAATCAGCAGCTAATTTAGTTATTAATAGCTGGGAGCACTCGAAATGCATCTCATAGATGCAAGAACAGCCCAGGTTTAAGACAGGCCAAACAAGCCATCCTGCCCTTTAATAAAAATGTCCATAAATGTCTAAATGATATTTGATATCAAAAACTTAGTAGGTTACCTCACAGAACATCACGGTTCAAGAAATCACCGCAATAAAATGAAACTAATCGACTCTCCAGAGTGCCGACTTTGCTTTTAAGAAATATCAATATGCCTATCAACCTGGAAAATCAACCACAGACGCCCTTCAAAAAATAAAAACTTCAACCGGTAGCAATAAACTCAGTGTGATAGCTATGAAAGGATATCCTCAAGGAGGAGTACTATCACCCTTACTATTGTCCATCGTTGTTAATGAACTACTAATTATACTTAGCACTCATGTCCAAGGATGTGCAGACAACATTGCTATCCTAATCAGAGGTAAATTCGAGGACAGACTCTCGGACCGCCTCCAGAGGCCTTTGAACCTAGTTGCTTGATAGTGCACCAAAATTGGTCTCAAAGTCAATCTCAAGAAAAGCACCATAGTTAGATTCACTAAGAGAAGAAAACGAGAAAGACTCAAAAATGCCACATTCTTTGGTGAAACAATAGAGAAAAACTTACCTGGAAGACTCATCTTTCTAAGACTATTGACAATGCCAGTACCTCACTATGGACCAGCAAAAGTCTAGCTGGAAAAAATTGAGTTCTTAATCTCAAAATAACACTGTGGATATACACGGCAATAACATATGCAGCCGCCGTTTGGTGGTATAAAGCAACGCAGAGGTCAAAACAGGTCAAACTCAACAAACTACAGAGACTAGCCTATGCAACTGGTGAAATGAAAACCGCACCAATTGCTGCGATTGAAGTTTTCCTAAACATCCCACCACTTTATCTGGAACTCGTGAAAGAAGCAATGGTAAATGCCTACATGCTTATTATAGAAGATGAATCCAACTCCAAACTAGTTCATGCCGCAATTCTTCATGAATTCAGAAAAAATGATCTACTTGAAATACTCGTACATTTAATAGACAAATATCTACCACGATATAACTTCCGGCCCAACTTTAAGGTTACATTTCCAGACCGTCTTAACTGGGAACAGGAAAAACCAGCATATTCACATGTATGGTACACAGACGGATCTAAAACAAATGAAGGAGTTGGAACTGGAGCATACGGTCCTCGCACTAAAACATCGATACATGCCAGTATGGATACAAGCAGCTCCGTATTTCGGGCTGAAATTCATGCAATAGAGCTTTGCATACGAGAGAATCTAAACTGACATATAACAACACAAAAACATTTATATTCTCTCCGACAGCAGAGCAGCCCTACTTGCAATTAATGGCTTTGAAATAAAATCAAAACTGGTCTGGGATTGCATTCAACTCCTACAACTACTGGCCATGAAAAAAGATGACGAACTAGCAAGGAAAGGATCCACATTTCAATTCATGGTGCCAAGATCATTCTGTGGGCTCTCGATGAACACTATAAAAGGAAGTATTAAAATCTGGCTGGAGGAAAAGACGCTTCATTTCTGGGGAGAATCCGAAGGAAACAGACAAGCCAACAACTTTATGCCAAGCCACAAGAAAACAATACAACTACCACAACTAAGTAGAAGTCAGATTCGAGTGACCACAGATTTCCTCACAGGTCACTGCCGTGTGAAAAAAATACCTGATGACCATGGGAATAGCACAAGACAATACATGCAGATTGTGCAACGAGGACGTAGAAACAGTAGAACACAGTAGAAACACGAGTACTATGTGACTTGCATTGGTTTATTCAAAACACGCCAACGTTACTTAGGTAAATTCTGCCTTGAAGCGAAGGACATGGCTGCCAGCTTACATAAAGACTTGCCCGACACAAATTGTGGCATCGTAGATGAGCTCTAAATAGGGAACATCACAATAGGTATATTTGTGGCCGCACTGATATACCACCTCCCACAACAATCTAATCTTGACTTGAAGAAGACGAAACAGCTGAACACATTTTATGTGAATGTCCAGCCCTCAACGGAATTAGACGGAATATTATCTTCAAGGAACGATTCAACGAAAGTGACTTAATGAATTCATCACGCTGGTAATGTTATCAACTTCATTCGGAAGGTAGAAAATCTACTAGCCCACCTACAGTTCTGACTAATGGTACAAAAGATGTTTTAGGACAAAGTGCCTTAGTTCGCAATTGGCGAGTCAGCAATTAAAAAAAAAAAAAACTAGTTCTTTACCCTTTTTTATACAGCGTCTTCTAATAGGGACTTCCGAACTTTGACAGTTGATAGCGGCTATATTGTTGAAGCTCCATCTATTAAATTGGCTACCATTTATTCAGTCTGTTTTGTCAAATCACCATGGACGGACATAGCATTTAACACCACGTGCAAATGATACAATTATTTTATACGAGCGCTTCGCGCATTTTACGTTCGCCATAATCGTTGTACCGAGAGGGACTATTAGCAGTGTTGTGGATAAATTTGAGTCCACTGATTCAGGAAACGATAAATCAACACCCGTACGTCAACGAAATGCAAGATCTGTAGAAAACATCGCCGCTGTCAGTGAGAGTGTGCATGAGAATCCGAGGTAGTCGATGTCGCGTCGCTCACAAGAACTCGGTCTTTTACAGACCACAACTTTGCGAATTTTGCGTCGTGACAACTGACCCAGGAGATAAAGGTAAACGACCATAGACAACCACGTGTATTCGCTGAATGGGCTATGGAGCAGTTGGAGTCTAACCCTAATTTTCATCGAAAAATCGTCTTCAGTGAGGAGGCCCATTTCTGGATGAATGGGTACGTCAACAAACAAACTTGTCGAATTTGGGACGATACCAATCCCGAAAAAGTCACTGTTTGGTGTGGATTTTGGTCTGGCGGCGACATCGGTCCGTATTTCTTTGCGAACGACGTTGACCATTCCATCACCGTCAACGGCGAGCGCTATAGGTCGATGATTACCAACTTCATTTAGTCTAAATTGGACATGCCACACAGCTCACTCCACATTGGAAATTTTGCACGAGCGATTCAGCGATTAGAGGGCATGGTCATCTCACGTGGAGGTGATGTGAACTGGCCACCGAGGTCGTGCGATTTGACCCCGTTAGACTTCTTCTTGTGGGGTTTTCTGAAGTCGCAGGTCTATGCGAATAAGGCACAAACCACAGCGGCACTCAAGGCCAACATAACCCATGCCATTCAGCCTGATTTCTGCGCCGGAGTCATAGAAAATTGGACATTTCGGATGCGCGCCACCCAGAGAAGCCCCGGCGGACATTTGAACGATGTTATATTCCATGCATAATGGCATCGATAGCTTTTTCAGACGAATAAAAAATTTCGATGATATCTCACACCCAATTTATTTTACTTGAATTTATCTTTAGTTGGAATTTCTGGAGATATTTCTTCGTGAGATGTGCGTATGTAGGCTGTAAGATGTGGCCCAATGTGTAATATCCTCGCTCCAATTAGGAAACTCAACTTCCACCAGGATAAAGTTGGTATTCTCCGTGTCTAATTTCAAAAGCCAGATTTCCATTGGAGGTATTCCAAATAAATATTCAGAGGGTGTGATTATTTATCAGCCGATCATCATCATTTATAGCCGATTTGGGTCGCCTAAAGTTTTGTCAGTCAGAAAAGAGATATGTAGGAGAGATTCCTTGTTCCCACTTTCCTGGCTACCAGCTCTGCGTAGAAATTTTAAAGTTGTGGTCTACATTACGGTGGTAACTACATATGTATATGAACAGTCGACTGACATCAGGGCTTATGATTCCTTGGTAAAGTACGGGTTGAGGTATGGGCAATTTTTACTTGTACGCCCAATGAGTTTGAAGAGGATTTAATACCATTGCAAATCGCGGTAAGAGGAGGTGCACCTTCACTATTCGAGAGCACGAGTTTTTACGTAGTTTCCTAGATGAAAAATTTCTCGCGAGTGCTACTCGTACATGGCCACAGGGGCTAAGTTTGGTATTCAAAGCCATATCTCTTGAAGACCGGTTAAACGTAGAGGCATGAAAGCGATGAAAGCCTTGTTTTGAGTATTGCTTTCATTTATTGTATGGTATGTTCTATACTTGCCCCTCAAGTGATGCATCTGCACTCGGTATATGCAAGTATGGCAGCAAAAGGCAGATATTTGGACACGTGGCTTGCAACTGACATCTCAGGTGTATTGATTGTAGAAGCGGAGTGAAGGAAGAGTTGTAATAAAGAAGAAGAGCTTCGTGAAAAGAAGCGCTGATCATTACGAGTATTTCCCACACTACTTTCAACCACTTTAATTGCCGGCCTAATATGAAAAAAAACATTAATTCGATATAGAGACTTTGCTCTAGCTATCCACAAAACCATTATGCCGTTAATGCAATCCATTTTTTGATAATATTTTCTTCTTCCTCTATTTAAATTCATAAAATGAGCATTGAGAGCTAGTCCAGAGTTTGTCTCTTCCAGATAGTTCTAACGCAGCTCCTTTAGAGCCTCATGTCTTAAGATTTCCAGCCGCATGTTGACAACTGCAATAGCAGCAGTTTTTTTCTGACAGTTCTCTATAGGAGTCCGTATAGACCTTACGGATCACTAAAGTACGTCCAGTTTGAAGTCAAATTAAAAACTATTCACCCCCGAGAAGACCAAAGCTTATGAATGACATTTTCAGATAGCAATCTACCCATTCAGTAACCTGATCGTTGTACTATTTTAGAAGCAGAAGTTATAAGTGCGGTCAGAATAATGGTGACAGAGCATTCAGGGTTCCTGCTCTATTGCAATTTACATTGTTAGTCTCAACATAACCATTTCGTGAATCCCTGAACGAGAGTGCTAGTATATCACATGTATACTCCAAGAAATTGTAAAGTTGATAAAGTGGAATACGAAGCTGTGATTGCAAGGAAGTTCCACTAACGCTTTTTGACTTAGAAGAAGTTAAACTAATGCAGGAGCAGTTGACACATGCTATTCATTATCATTGATATAGCAGATCACAAGTATCAGATCTCATACATGGAGTCCTTGTACTATTAACCATTACTTGTTAATAATGATAAAAAAGGGTAGGTCCTTAACAACGCCCAAGAAGCAGTACTCATCTGGAGGAAGGATGTTTATTCCCAGATTGTTCGCCATGGAGTATCCCTATATTCGCTAGGATTGCTACTTACAATACTGACACTTTTCTCCAAAAATTAAGCCGAAAACAAAAAGGCAATATCATTATCATGGAACTGTATGTTTCCTGTCAGTTCTTCAATAGTGCATTTAGTGCCCGTAGGTATGATAAACAAGCACCAATTATTTACTTATTATTTAAATATGAATTTATTACTGACAAAAGAAGTAAACAGAAATACGTCCGATCCCAAATGCAGCTGCCACGAGAAAAAAAGATCCAAAGCTCGATAACCTACTGGTGAAATTAGGTGAAATTCGTTTGAATTTCCTCTCTTATGTTTTGGAGAAAGGCAATAGGTTCTTCTATTCTATCGCCTGAAGAGCGCGATAGTGAACCGACTATATCCACCTGGACATTTTCGAACATGTGGATCTTACTTAGTCGATACCCATCTACCTATGTCAACGTTCATAGATGGTCAGAAAAAGCGCAATGACACTGCCTTACGGAATGGTCAAGTACCAGAGTGACTAAGGTTGTGCACAACTTCATAGGCAGCGCGCCTAAATCCGGGTGAGATGTATGGGCGAACACGACCAGAAGATGTTTTGCAAGACATTTTCTCTAAGAGAATCCGGGAGAACAACATTAATAAAAGTAAATTTCTGACTCACCGTTTTTATTTTCTGTAGTTTCGGGTCGTTGAGTTGCTCCTTTGCGTTGGCGGGGTAGTCTGAGTCTGTAGAAGTCGTAATTTTGGTGATGCAAGACAGATCGTCGCGGCAGCATTTTCCTTCTCATTGACGTGGAGTATATCCTTTGAAAATTGTGACACGAAGTTCAGGTGACGTGCGTGATGATTTGTTATTGAAAGCAAACGTAAGCGGTTGAATCGCCGGTAGTTCCCAATCGAATGTGTTGTATTTTTGTTGCGCCGACGACAAAGCTTTTGAGAAGTATCCAAGTGTTTCAGTGTTGCCTTCCACTACATGCAGTAAAACTGTCCCAACTGCTATGTTTGATGCGTTACACATGAGACGTTATTCGCCGTCGGGCAATCGATGGGCCAGTGCAACTGCTTCCGCTAGTGCATTGCGGCAACGTTGGAAAGCAGCTTGTACTGCTTGTAGACCACGAGAGAGGTGAGCGGTCCTTCCTGGCGGTGTTCTGAGACAGCGGTGCTTGATCCTCAGCTGCATGTGGCAGGCATCGGTGGAAGAAATTAAGCGCTCACAAAAAGCGATGAAGTTCCGGAACCTTGGGATTGCCTTAACAGTGTCATCTGGTGCCCGCACGCCGGTACTATCAATATGGTAACCAAGGAACACAAGCGCGCTTTTGCCAAATTCATTGTTGTTGTGGCTATATCCGCCTAATGTGTTATTTGTGTGTGTGGGGAATTATTATTGTGAAATCACCACAGTACCATAGTATGGCCTCGTTCATGGCGTCACTAAAAGCGAGCTTCATCATCTCAAGATGTCATTACATCCTCAGTATTGATTTTGTCTCATTCAAACGTTTTCTTGATCACATTGAAACATTGATCGTATTTACTTTAGAGAACATTCTATGGGAACATGTCATAGAAAATGCCACTTGAAAGCAAGCAACTGCTTCATAGATTCATCGAATACGTAATCAAACTTAATAGTCAAGATGTCGTTGAACAACGTGATAATGCATTTTGAGGTAATTAATCAATCCGACACTTTTCTAAGATAATGCAACTCACCGGAACGTATAAAAACATTAGAGTCCCATCAATATTCTAGTCATCATCGTACAGTTGAATACAATCATTATTTCGAGCATGGAGCGTTGGCAAGATCGTGTCGCAGTTGTTACTGGTGCAAGTAGTGGAATCGGTGAAACCATTGCCAAAGACCTAGTTACGGCGGGCTTACAAGTTGTTGCCCTAGGACGTCGTCAAGACCGTATCGATCAAAATCGTTCAAAACTCCCAGTAAAACTTCAAAAGAAATTCTTCCCCCGAAAGTGTGACATAACTAAAGAAGCTGATGTCAAGGCTACCTTTGAATGGATTAAGAAGACTCTGGGCGGTGTAGATATTTTGGTGAATAGTGCAGGCATATTGCATATAGGAAATCTTGTCGAAATTGACACCGCACTTATGGACGAAATCCTTAATACAAATGTCAAGGGGTTGATCTATTGTACGCAAGCTGCTTACAAAAGCATGAACGAGAGGAACTTTGCTGGTCACATTATTCACATCAACAGCATTGCAGGACATAAAGTGATTCCACCTGCACCGAAAGTAAGTACAAATATCTATACGCCAACAAAATTTGCTATAACTGCAATTAATGAAACACTTCGTAATGAACTGAGGGATTTGGAAACAAAAATTAAAACCACTGTGAGTAGAATGAGCATCCTGAACTGGAACCGTTAAAAAATTAAATATTTTCAGAGTATAAGTCCTGGAGCAGTTAAAACGGAATTCATACCAGGGGCCGGATTGGAGGCTTTTGAAAATATGTTGAAGTCTGAAGACATATCGCAGGCTGTTCTCTATGCAATTTCGACGCCACCGCATGTACAAATTCATGAGCTCACCCTCAAG
This sequence comes from Volucella bombylans, assembly GCA_949129095.1. Lineage (NCBI taxonomy): Eukaryota > Metazoa > Arthropoda > Insecta > Diptera > Syrphidae > Volucella > Volucella bombylans. The sequence goes on from OX422143.1 coordinate 159,782,025, forward strand.
CCTGTTGGAGAGAAGTTCTAGTTCCAGAGTGTTTTGTGGATTTTGCTTTGTATTGTACTATTCGTTTCAAAAATGTGTGTATGATACATGTGTGTACTTTGAATAAAACTATTATTTCGAGCAATCTAGCCGTCAATAACACATCGCATTATATCTGTACGGGGACTGTAGTTGTGCAATAAACACACCTGAGGTTTCTGACTTTTGAGTAGTTTCACACGCGTATATGACGGGCGACTGGAAAAACAGAGATCTTGTCTGTTTTTGCCGAATTCTTAACAACGTCCTTACTTTCTGACGTTTTCGGACAAGGAAAATTCCTTCAGATCACCTGTTTCATTGGCCAACTTTTAAGCAAGAGTTAAAGAGCACGGGGTGAATATTCGAGCTGCATGTGGGGAATACTGTTTGGCGAGTTTATCCTCTGTCCAAAATGCACCATGTCTACCAACGCGTAAGATTCTGCGAGACTGTTCTTCAAGCTCTGTTAAGTGGAACAGAAGGACTAGACAAAGAGGAGTACGCGCTGGGTATTTCCATTGAAATTGAGGGCACTCACAATAGCCCAACCTTTGACGTTATATGTAATTCGGGCAGACAACACGTCCTAGACAATTCCAGCTGCTGGAAGGGGTCGTGATTGCTGATGTCTTGGTCAAATTTGCGCTCCCAATAGTTTTATAGGCACATGCATACGATGTAGCTGTGTTTTGTGTTGGATTATGCCTGGTGACTGTCTGCTCTAAAGCGCAGGCAGCCCTAGATGTTATCGACAACTATTGCACTGGAAATGGGCCTTCAGTCAATCCTTCTAAAACCGAGCTTGTTCTGTTCATGAGTGTTAGAAAGCTGTCCAGTCAGACATCTAGTCTTTAAACGAATCACCATCCATTAGTCAAATGAACTTATGTATTTGTCTGTGATCCTGGAAAACAAAATTCTTTGTAGGCCTACAGGACTATGGTGACATAAGTTATAATCGTTTACCACTTCTAACCTAGTTCCAGAATTCAAGGTTTGTCTGAAGCCAATTCTAAGACTTAATTCAATGAGTCTTGTTCTATGTTGCAGTGGGATCGCGGGAAATGAGATCGGTGATGAACTAGCAAGGTAAAGCTCAAGGCAAAGATTTTCAGACCCGATCCTGCGCTAGGACCGCTGGTGTCATCGGTTAGGCTTTCCACTGTTTTGTTTCTTGCAGGCATAACTGTAGATGATGACGCTCACAAATATTACAGCAGACCAAAAGAGTTTTTCGTGACCTGTTTTATGGGCCAACGGCTTTACTGCAATTCGGTGTTTCAACAATACATCTATGTATTTCTCAAAGCGTAAAATAAAAATGATAGGCGACAATTCACACCTGAGGTGAATATTGGAGAATGCATATTGGAGAATTACTCGTATGCCTTATATGTACGAGTATATACAAGATGGGGCAAAAGTAATGTTATAGCGTGAATGGGCTGCCATGTTGTTGGAAATGAAAAAAAATTGGACTCTGTTTTCACGAAAAGATTACTTACAGGTTTAAAATTGATGACATTAGGTTGGAAAAATAATAAGTGAATGTACATTTGTGCTCATTTTACGGCATTTTGAATTGTCGCTCGCAAAACATCTGGCCCCAAACTGGTGATTTCTTCTTCACTGTTTTCTTTCAAGGCTTGCAAAGTTTGTGGTTTGTGGTTTGTGGTGGTAAATGCGAGATTTCTAAAAGTCCTAAAGGAAGAAGTCTGACGGCGTCAGATCCGGCAATATGGCCGGCTAGTTCAAATCGACATAACGGGAGATCATACGGCCTGGAAATTGGTGATTAAAAATCTCCATTGTTCCCCGAGCTGTGTGAGCGGTTGCTCCGTCCTACTGGAACAATCAATGCTCGGGACGCAATTCAACAACTGGTGGCAAAAAAAACTCTTTTAACATTGTCTGTAGCGCTCACCAGTTACGGTTACGGTGGTGCCGTCGGCGTCCTTGAAAAAATAAGGGCCAATCAGTTTTTTCATTGGTGGCCACTTCTTGCGATGTCTCTAGTGAACTTAGTGGCACGAGACGCTTAGCCAGACGCTTAGTTGTTCGCTCAAATGGTGCAAGACGATCAGGAAATCGACGACGAAAGTCACGCTGCGTTAAAACAGCAGACTAGAAATTCGTCCAATATGCAGTAACAATAATTTCGCATTCTTCAGGTGTGAATCGCTCCATTGCTTATTGTTAACTAGTCCTCTATCTACCTACAACATAAATGTCCAAGCACAATGACATTTGCAAAAATTATGGCATCCTATCCGTGTAAAACAAACTCTATTTTGCTGAATGGTGATCGAATTGGAGCACTTACACGAACGCAATTACTGGTGCGGAAGTTAATTTCAGTTGGACGATTATTATTGGAATACGACAATGCGATGAACGAAATATTTTCTTGTGGTATTGCCGAAATTGCTGGTGATGTACTTCGTATTTAGATTCAAAAGAGATGGTCAGTCTACTGCGCAGATCTCTTAAATTTGCCTCACAAAAATTAAAATTTAAAAAAAGAGTAACTTTACAACGACAAATATACGAAAGTGGTCACTGATCAAGAGCACAAAAAAAATGGAAGAGGACTTGCACACCCATGCATTCATTCTTACTATTTTTGCGCATGCACCGAACTTAAGGAAATCTGAAAGTGGTTGAATTTACTATATACCTGATTTACTGGCTATGCTACTCAATTTTCGCGTTGGTAAATTTGGACTAATAGCAGATGTGGAGAAGGCATTTCTTCAGATCGTGTTTAACGAGGACGATGGGAATAATCATAGGTTTTTTTCGTGTTCTTCGAAAATAAAAAACGAAAACATTTTACGACCTGTACAGTCATCCGAAAGGCTCGAGTTACGTTTGGTGATCTGCAGTACTTTTTTACTATGTACAACGATACGAATGGTTATTAACGAGGCTAGTGACCAATATTCGAAGACGTGTGAAGTAGTACGAGAAGGCTTCTACTAGGAGGCGCAAAAGTCATCACGCTATAGCAAGATGCTATACTTTTTGCAAATAGCGGTGTTTTTAAATAATGTTTTTGTGTGTTTTTGGAAAATAAAAAGGCTGTATATGTCAAATATTTAATTTTACAATTTATTAGTAAATGAAACAAAATGTAATTTTACCAAACGACTGCTCTGGTTGACGGTCCAATTAGAAGAGAGCACGATTTCATTTTTCATCGCTTTGAAGCCGTATAAATCAAAATTTATTACAAACGTAAATAAAAGTGAGAGCAAAAGAGATTAGCAAAACAATAAAATATGAGAAAAATTATATATATAAATTTTTTGTTTTTTGGTGCGCTAAGTACTGAACAGGCGGCAAATGTAAATGTTACTTTGACATTTGCGAAGTAAACGCTAAAGAAAGCGTACTAATTGTTAGGATTTTTTTGCGGCTAATTCGCCGGTGGTGTTGGCGCAGCGTGATTTCCCAGTCGTCCGACACCAACTGGGCAAACTGTACGACATGTTTAGTCGCTCGCCTAGAAGAGTATGGGACAGCACGAGGTGCTGCCAGGTCTGTCCAGCCCTGGAGCAGCCTTTCTGCTGAGAATATCGCAAGCTGTTGTTGAAAATGTAGCAGAGGGCCCCTGAGTGTCAATAAGACGACGTGCCACGCATTTGGGCATCAATCGCCGATCTTTGCAGAGAATTTTGGCGAAAGACTGGAAGATGTTCCCTTACAAAGTGCAGAGAGTGCATCAGCTGTTAGGTGTTGACCGCCAAGCGTGTGTAATCTACGCCCAAGCCATCCTGAATCTCGACCACGAGGGAGACACATTTTCAAAATTATCGCTTCTGAGACACCGAAAATCCGAGTATAACTCACGAATTTCCATTACACCTTTGCAAAGTTACTGCATGTTTGCTCTTTATCTTTATTTTTTCGAAAACGCCGCTGGCCAAACGACTACTGTGGACAGCGAGCGCTACAGAGCCATGCTCAATGACTTTCTCCTTCCTCAATTGGATGAATTGGGACTGTAGAACATGTGGTTCCAACAGAATGGAGCAACGGCATATACAGCACGAGCCACAACCGAAATTTTGAGGGCTGCACTTCCGGCCCGTCTAATCTGTCATTTTGGCGAATTGCATTGGCCAGCAAAATCTCCTGATTTAACCGTTCCAGACTTCTCTTTGTGGGTTTTTTTTTGAAGTCACGAGTCTATGTTAACAAGTTTCAGACTCTTGAAGCCCTCAACAAGAATATCCGTCAAGAATGCGATTACCTATACGCGGAATGCAAGACCGCAGATAAACATAATCCAAAAGCAGAACCAAAGTTTTTCTTTCGTAAAAAAATTACAGCCACGGAAAATGCAATGAAACCAAAGATCTCCTCGATATATTGATTTATTGACATATAGCTGCGGTAAAAAACTCGACACAGTTACAAATTTTTGCAGATGCAAGTCAGTTAGCCTACGTAGTAGTTCCTTATACTAGAATAGTGCATGACAATGGGGAAATTACTGCGCAGCTTATTTCTGCCAAGAACAGGATTGCTCCTCTTGAGACTGGCAAATTCTACCCAAGTTACAGTTGACTGCGGCTCTCAGTGCTTCGCGTTTATTATCATTCTTATAGTGTAACGTTAACTTAGTGGTTTCTGAAACATTTTTGTGGTCTGAATCTCTTACGGCTCTTTTCTGGATCCAAGGAACAACAAAACGTTGGAAACAATACATAGAAAACCGGGTTCAGGAGATAAGGTGATTATCGCATACAGAGCGTTGGAGACATTGCGCTGATGTTGTTACAAGAAGGGTAAGTGTCAACGTTCTTCTAAACTTTTCTCTTTGATGGACAGGACCTTGTTGTCTTTTAAAGGAGCAAGAATATTGGCCAATATCGAATGGTATGAGTATGGCATATGGAGATGAACCTACGATTCCATGCGCATCAATTTGGAACAGTGAAAGATTTAGTTCATAAAAGTTCCTTCTGCGAGTCAAATCTTATATCTTGCGAGTAGTTAAAGCATTTAAGATATACAGATATACAGATTATACAGCGATTTGAAGCTCCTTTCCTAGGAAAGGAAATGTCGCCGAAAAATATTGGATCAACATAATATTTGTATAAAGGAATCCTTTCCCCAAAAAACTTAGAAGTCTTCGAATGAATAAAGGTAAGCATTTTAATTCTCGCTTCTGTGACAGTGGTGACGGATTACCAAGGTTAGGCAGACGTCTTCAAGAAGTTTTCGATGACCCGAATTTATCGCATCTATTAAATCTACCGAATGTTGGTCATTGTAAAGGATATCCATAAGAAAACTATCATCACTTCATATTAAATGATACAGGTCACTCCAAAAAGTTTTACTTTTGTTGTCTACAACCAGCAGCACAGTTCGAGTAATGTACTTAGAAAGTACTACCAAGCGAACTACGGTTTATGGTACGGCGAGAAAGTCCTCGTATTATTTACTCGGACAATGCTAAGACATTTAAGAAAGAACATAAACGAGTAATTCACGGAATTTTTAAGATCAAGTGGAAGTTTATTGTTGAGCCTGGTTGGAGTCTACTTTGAACTATGATCAATTAAATACTCGTACATTGCCGATAGAAGTCGGTTTATACGAGTGACGCTTCTATTTTAGGGTATCTTTCCCAGAAGTAGGGGGCGTTGTCCTATTAGAAGATTTGTCATAGCGCAGAACACTTTGGCGCCTAGCAGTGGCACAGGCAATTTTGCCAGGTAGAGATGGTAACCGTACATGCGTGCGAAATTCGTTTGTCGTCAGGAGCTGTTGTAATAAGACCAATCCAACTGTTTTGGCCTTTGGAAATAATACAGCAATCCTGAATCTTCTTGTGGGGGAGGGTGTTAAAAATATTATGTAATGAATAGTTTATTTAAATTTAACACATATATTTAATTTAATTCGTATCTACAAGAGTAATATTGCAACTTATACTGGATTAGAATTTATTGGTAGGTACTTGCGGAATAGCTGCTAAATTTTGTGTTAAAGAACTGTATTTAGTAATACGTATTTTCCACTATTCACATTCAAATTAGAAGTTTTTGTACAGTCATCAGACCTGGTCGATTTCATTGTAAATGTCTGAATTAATAATTATAAAATTTTTTATACTTTTGCTAAATTTGAACGACTTGTTTTATTCATAGTTGATATATTTATATCTATTCATATTCATACGGGTTCACATTTTTGAGACTTCTAGAATGCCTCTCCAACGGGCCTAATTGTGAGTTCATGAATTTGCACATGTGGTGGAGTTGATATGGCATACAAAATTGCCTGCGATACATCCTCTGCATTCAAGGCATTGAAATTTTTGTAAAATTCCTCAGGCATAATTTCAGTTTTTACTATCCCAGGGCTTATACTCTAAAACGATACCAGTTCAAAAACAGAGCAATCATAGAACCTTTCCCTACTTACTGTGGTCTTAATTTTAGTTCCTAGGTCCCTCAGTTCATTGCGGAAAGTTTCATTCATTGCTGTCACAGCAAACTTTGATGGTTGGTAAATATTATAACTACGTTTTGGAATAACTTGAATAACCCTATGTCCAACGACACTGTTTATGTGAATAATGTGTCCATCGAAGTTTCTCTCCTTCATGCTCTTGAAAGCTGCTTGCGTACAATAGACCACACTCTTAATGTTTGTAGCGAGGACTTCATCAATGAGTTTCGTATCCATGTCGATAAGCGATCCCTCTCGACCAATTCCAGCATTATTCACAAGAATATCAACACCACCGAGAGTATTTTTAATCCAATCGAAGGTACCCTTGACTTCGGCTTCATTTGAGACATCACACTTGCGTGCGTAGAATTTCTTTTGAAGATCAGCTGGAAGTTTGGCACGGTTTTGATCCAATCGTTCTTGACGTCGACCCAAAGCGACAACTTGCAAACCTGCAGTGACTAGGTCTTGGGCAGTTGCTTCTCCAATTCCACTGCTAGCACCGGTTACAACTGCGACACGATTTTGCCAACGTTCCATATTCGAATGAAATCCACTGATAACTGAATTTTCCAATAAACTGGGGGACCTTTATATAGCTATTTAAGTGTTTGATAAGAAAACTATCTGTTTACCAGGATTGCGATAAGATATCAGTTATTCTTTCGGATTTATCCACAAGTGTGACCAACGTGATATGATGACGCGATACTTGTATTTTGCATGCACACTACATTTTCTAAAATGTAAAGCACCAACTCCCTCTACCACTGTCAAGGACAAGTATGATTTGGATTGAAAATTATTATGAAGTTATAATAATGAAGATATTCCAAAGATAACCATACTTTGATGTTGATTGCTCTGAGTCCATAGATAAACTAATCTAGATGTCAAACTCTACTAATACTTTTGCAAACCCTTAACTTTCGCACCGACACAATGTAAGTGAATTCCAACACTCTTACATCTCTATAACTTTGTCAAAATTTGCTAGAATGAGAGCAATTTACAAGTAAAATTGCTACAATTAGAGCGATTTAGCGTACTGATTATCTAATTGAATGGCATTGGATAATGTATTGTGGAAAAGATAAGAAGCCGATAAGACAAGCAGATAAGACAAATGCGAAACCAGAGTGTAGAGAGAATGCATGGATGTGGAAAGCGTGTTCATTGTATATTTTTTCAGTGGATTTGGCAATGGCGATTTTATGGAAAGCACTCTCTTCACAATAGTTATTGTGTTGAAAAGAAGAAATGATAAAAAGAAGATACATATATGCGCTTATAATGCAAATGGGTTAAATATGAAAGGAAGTGGAGAAAGTTTAGCCGTTTCATAAATATCATTTCCTGTGAGCAGATGAGTTGTATACCCTTCCAGGCTCTCTTTGCGCAGCTTTCCGATTGCGCAGAAAGTTCATTTTAAAATGTTCAGTGTCGCTTATGACATATCTTAGTTGATCTGTTTTCCTTCTGTACAGAGTATAATTGAAAGTTGAGTTGTTTAGAAACATCCTTCCATCTCAATCTACGAATCATCATAATTATAATCTGTCGCAAAACTTTACAAATGAATGTTCTATTTTTGCCTTAGATATTGTCAATCTTTCTTCGGCCACTTATTTTCGCCCCCATTGCAAGGAAAGTACCATATATAGTGTCAACGTCAAACTTAGAGTTAGTCACTGAACACAAACAAATAAGCTTTGTAAATTTTGATGTACAGTATACTGTTCCTCCTTCTTGCATACAATATTTCTTCCGCGATTTCAGAAAGGTGAATCAGCTTGATTTGATCCGCGATGTTATTAACTGTCCTAAACGCCTTTGAGTTGATGGCAATGTAAGTACTTTCCAATCATTGGTGTAGTCAGTTTTCGAGCAACACTTTCAGATCAAAATTAGAAAAAATATAAGAAAACTTATTTTAGAGAGAGATACTCGTTTGCAGGCATTTACATAAATTACATAGAACTAGAATTACGGCAAGAAAGGCTTAAAGCTCAAAAGTCAATAATGTTCAGCCTATCTTCACACTTTGGAAAAACAACAAACAACAAACTTTACGAATTGTTGATAAGACGTCTGTGATCTAGATCTAGCGTTTGAAAGTTACTTACCTAGAACGCTATGCCTTTTATTTAACTGCATATTGCAAACGCACTCTTCCAATTGATTCGGATGCATGGAGTGACAGTGTCCCCAAACTGGAAAATATTGAAGAGTAGTAGCCAGCAGTAAACTTGTGAGATCGATTATACTTTTCCTGTTATTTTTTCGTTTAAAATTAAATGTAGCAGAGAAATGAGAAGATCTTCTAAAATACAGAAGTCGAGACCCAAAGAAGCGAAAAAATGTTTTTAATTCAAAAATAGCCTCTGTGAAAAAATGCAAAATGCAAGAGGAAATCTTTGTTTCGTTTGATTCGTCTGTTGAATATCGAACTTTGAACTTTATTAGGGGAGACTGGGTACACTTGCTCCCCAGTCATAAATTTAAATTTACATATTATTTTTAATAACAATACTGGCAACAGTAAATTCTTGTCACTCATTGTCAATGTTCAAATTTGATTTTGACAGTTTAGAATTGACAACTTCAGAGTAGTCGTGAGTTTTTGTTTTTGGCGCTCCAATATCTTTTTTTTTAGTATTTTGATAGTTATTTTATATTTTTTGACTACAATTGTTTTTTTTTTTTTGTAAAACACAGTCCTGGGTATCAAGTGTCCCATACTTTATGTTAAAAATATTTCTTAGGTTTTTCTTTGATTTTTTAGATCTATATCAAAATGCCAAGATCCTACAAGAGAAATAAAGGATCTAAAATACGTACATCAATTGATAAAAAAAAGCTAAAAGCAGCGTTCGAAAGTGTGCTGAATGGCAACAGCTTAAAAGATACCTCCAAATCTTTTGATGTGCCTCTTCTGACTTTCAAAAATTACGCGAGAAGACAAAGAGAACAGGAAGATGGCATAGCCTATGAACCCAACTACAGACAGTATCAAATTTTTACGGACGAAGAAGTTAAATACTTGGAAAGGGCATGCAAACTTCACCATAGACTAAACTCGATGTGCGTACGGAAGCTGGCATATGAATACACTGTCCAAAATAATAAACCAGCAGATAAAATACGAAAATTGACCAACAATATTGCCAAGTCAGGCTGGTTCCACGTCTTCATGCGCAGAAATGCGAGTACCTGAAGCCACCAGTCTCAGCAGGTCAACGAGTTTCAACCGCCACAACATTTAGATTTTTTTCTTCAAAATCTGCCCTCGCTCTTAGTTAGATATAAATTTTGGACCAGAAGCCATTTGGAATGTTGACGAGGGTTAACCACAGTCCATAAACCGAAAAAGGTAGTGGCTACTAAGGGACTCAATCAAATCGGAAAGATGACGTCAGGAGAGCGTGGTGAATTGGTAACTGTATGCTGTGCAATAAGTGCAATAGGGAACTACATTCCTCCATATATGATTTTCCCACCCAAAAATTGGAAAGATCGTATGCTGAAAGGTGGACCTACAGGCACAGATGGAAGCACGTTCTCTTCAGTTTGGATGACAGCTGAAAATTTTGGGAAATTCTTAATACATTTAAAAAATACAACAAATGTTCATTGGACTGCCCGATGTTGATAATAATGGAGAACCATGATATTCACATTAGTATCGAATCCTTAAATTATTCCAAAGAAAAAATCTTTTAACAATTCCTCCCCACACTTCGCATATGACAGACACAGCCGTTGAACAGAACTGTGTATGGGCCACTGAAAGCATATTTCAACAGTGCTTGCGACAACTGGATGACTCAGAATCCTGGGAAAAGTATTACCATATATGACATATCGGAGTTAATCGTGCAAGCTTTTCCAAAGGCATTCACTCCTCAAAATATACAGAGGATTCAGAGTATCAGGAATTTTTCCATACAATAATGATATTTTTACGGATGATGAGTTTCTGTCGTCATATGTGACTAACAGACCAGTCGGAGATGAACCTGGAACGAATATAGAGAGCATAGTTGATTCAACTAATTTAGGATACGACTGTGAAGAAGCCAATTTCGTATTAGCATATCCACAGCCATCGACATTTACTATGTGTTATGAAAATAATTTACCAAAAGTTATTGAAGCATCAATTTCTCGCAGCTCACAAGAGATCATGGAAGATGTTTTAGGAACTTCACATATAAGCTTGGCAGAGGGAAACCTGGGAGCTATGGGAGCTATTGGGGAAAAAACTCCTATAAAGACCTAGGAAGCTGCTCCATGTAGCCCAGACCTAGATAATGAGATGAATGCTTCCCAACATCTATGAATGACCCAAACAGAAAAACTTTCAGAACACCGGAACAAATAAAACCATTCCCCAAAGCTGGTTGTCGAAAATTAACAATAAAAGGGCGTAAAAAGGGATCCACTAAAATTTTGACTGACACACCAGAAATGAATAAATTAATGGAAGACCTGTTGCTAAGAAAAGGGAAAAAAACTAAGAAAACCCAGAAAGCGACCAACGATCGATCTCGTTTGCTTTTAAAAAGTCTTTGCGGAAACTTAACATAAATGGCTAAACTTCTTACTATAAAAGTCCCTATTTTGAAAATATTTTGCTACTTACTCGTAGGTATAAGGTTGATTACGTGCCATTTACACGATATATATACAAATTAAACAGAGTTTTATTTCATTTATATTATACAATGGGGTACACTTGATCCCCTGTAATCAAGGGTCTTCCGATCCTTTTGCAGTCTTCTGGGAAAATGAAAAAAAAAAAAAATAAATATAGATAAATTTCATAGTACAATAATACAAAAAGGTTAAGAGATGTACTTCCTAGCTAGTCATGGAATACGATAATAAATTTAGGATAATAAAAACTCTATTATTTAAAGAGATATGAGCAAAAAACCAAAACGGGGATTAAGTGTACCAAGAGAGCTACAGTGTTTGCAGCAATTATTGAATTCGTGAAGTGTAAAATTTGTCCCGGAAATGCTAAGTTTGAAACTGCCTCTGGACGAGGACTTGGTTTTAAAATTGTTTTGTTGTGCGATAAGGGTGCATTTCGTATCATTGTTTTTTAGTCCTTTCGTCGGGAATTCTTGTGAGATAAATAGACGTCTTTTGTTTGCCATGAGAGTTCTCGGATTAGGGTGGGAAGGCACAGCAAAATTTTGTGGATTAATGGACATGCGTAATGTTATCTGCGCCACATATTATCATTACTGCTCAATAGATGAAAATCCTCAACTCGAGACGAGAAGTGCCCGATCGGGCCGGAGTCATGGAGCTATTGGCAGCAGGCAGTAGCTGCGATAAATTATATACTTTCAAGCATGATTATTAGCATTATCACAGGATATTGCTGAAGCTGTGTATCCAATTTACACAGATCTCAGTAATGACCAATTAATAGAACGATGTGTGGGAGGTTTCATCCAAAAGAACCACGAGAGCTACAATCAACTCATTGAAAATCTCTCGAAAAATAATTCAGGTTGGTTCGAAAACTGAGGAATTAGCTGGATACATAGCTGTTGGCATATTCAATGAAGGTACAGCATCACTCTTGTATTATATAAATGGACTAGGAATTTCACTTTGGCCCAATGCGTATTCATATGCCGATAGACCTCGCGTGACGACCTCCGACCACAGAGCGCATGAAAGCACTCGGGAGCGAAGAATGGCCCGCAGACAACACCAACTCATGGTACTAGAAGCTTCCGAAGAGGCGGAGGGTTTATTATATCGCCCTGGAATAGAAAACTCGATGTAAGTTGAAAAAAAAAATTGTGTACTATCGGGTTTTCCAATAAAGGCTTGACAACTTTTTTTTTAAATAAAACGCAAAACATTTGAGATATTTCAAAAACTTTATTATCGGGTTGAAGTACAATCAAAACATTTATGAATGGAACTTGACTTCGTTCATATGGCCACCGCGGGCACGTTTGCAGCGGTCGATTCATACCCAATATTCAACGACTCGGCCACACATTTCGGCCGAAACGGCCGCTATTTTGCGTTCAATGTTGGCTCTGAGCTCTTCCAACGTCGTCGGCGCGTTGGCATAAGCACATGTCTTAACGTAGCACCACAGAAAATAGTCAAGCGGCATTAAATCGCAGGAACGAGGCGGCCTAATCGACCGGCCCATGTCTTGAGATAACACGCTCACCTTTACCTTCAATAAATCTTCAATAAATCGATTGTAGCGTGTGCTGTGTGGCTTGTGGCATCATCCTGTTGAAACCACATGACTTCCAAGTCCATATCTTCCAATTCGCGTCATAACGCTGACCATTCACAGTAACGTGACGATCGTTATAGTCGACGAAAAAATATGGCCCAATAACGCCGCCTGCATTCAACCCGCACCAAACAGTTATTTTTTGTGGATGAAGTGGTGATTCATGAAGCACATGTGAATTTTCACCCGACCAATAACGCATATTTGCATATTATACCCATTGAGCCAAAAATGAGCTTCGTCAGTGAAGATGATTTTGCGATGAAATTCATCATCTTGGCGCATCTTCTTCAGAACCCAATCGGAGAACGTACGTCTCTTCAAATGGTCCATCAGCTTCAATTCTTGAATGAGTTTGATCTTGTGTGGGTGTAAACCAAGATCCTTACGCCATAATGTAGACCACATGCCCAATTCTTGAGAACCCCGTGGAATTGACTGATTTGTATCGTTTGCTACGGACGCCTGAACGGCAGCTATATTTTCGGCACTTCGACCAACCCGTTGTCTCACTGACACGGCAACATCACACAACGAATATGTAGACTTAAATTTTTGCACTAAACTTGTTATTGCCTGTCTACTAGGGCGAGAATTACGACCGAAAATTGGAGTTAACGCTCTTAGAGTTGCAGTCACAGACTTCGAATTTCGGTAGAAAATTTTTATAATTTGCAGACGTTGCTCGTTAGTGTACTTTACCGTTGAGTTTACTGAATAAATTGACAGTGACAGTTTGATGATTAGTGCGTTCACAAATTAAATTCAAAGTTGTCAAGTCCCTATTGGAAAACCCTTTATATGTAAAGTGCTTTTAAAACTTTAAATGCTTTCTAAGCATATTTTTGTAAATATTGTCCATATTGTCCAAATAACTTAAGGCCTAAATTTTTGTCAAAAATCGATTTTCTTTTTTGAGAAGCCACTATTTTGTTAAAAATTAATAATAATTAATAAAATTACTATCACAATTATTTGTCAAAAATTATTATACGAGTATTAACGAAATTTGTTTAGTTTTTCATTTCAGGTGATCCAGGCCAGAAATCGTTCTCATCGAAGAAACGCCTTTTTGAGAGCAGTTCCTAGAGATCAACAATAGCAGCTTCCAATATAATTATTTTCACAAATAAAATTGTTTTTAAAGTAAAGTTAAATTTTACCACAATGTGTGTACAAATTTTAATGTTAATAAATTGAAAAGCCTTCTTCAGCAAAAATTGTTGAAAAATCGATGTTTTTGGGTTTCCTATAATGTATATAATGTATAACCCCTTAAAGAACTTGTTTCTTAACCCTAGAAAACTAAGGTTCGTCGATTCAACGAACACTTTTTTTTATTTCTTTAATTTCTCTCTTGCTTTTTCCGCGATCCCTTTCGTTCTTCGTATAGCTCTTATCATCCATGAGTTCTTGTTGTGTGCGGACGCAATTTGTAAATAAATTTTTCTACAAATTGGGTTTAAACTTTGCGTCGTCGATTCGACGAATGATTAGTCTTAATGTACTAAAAAATATGATTAGTCTTCTAGGGTTAAAATAGGCGATAGTTCGTTAACGACTGTGTGTTCAGAGAACGATGTATCTAATATAAAATCGAATGCAGTAGGAGTAAGCAAATAAGTGAGTAAATTTAATTTTTATTTCTAATTAAATTGTGCCGGAATCATTCAGTTTGCACATTCCACATTCGAATCATTAAGTATTCTTATAAAAGAGAGGAAGAAAGGAAAAAACTTTATTTTTGAAACTGAATTTTTTTTGTTTCTCGCATTAAATACATACATACATATCAAACACCACACGATGTCGTCTGCAGCTAACACCCGCGGAAACCTAGTTGGAGTGCAACAGCAACATGCAACAGTCTCGAAACCGAATTTGCAGCACATTAAGTCCAACAAGATCATCGATGGTAAAACGGAACAAACTCTTACCTCATGTACACCCGCAGCCTCAACACACACATGTCTTTCCCTTAAGGTTCTCCATGAAGAGTTTAAGCGGCACACTGACTCTATCATTGCAACTTTCAAAGGAGATTTGGATAAAATTCGCAACGAATTATCACTCAAGGTACATAACATCGTAACACAACTGACCGAAAACATCAACTACACTACATCCGCAATCACTGATTTGACCCAACGCACAGCCACAATGGAACTCGAGGTAAACAAAGTAGAGCTTCAGATTATTCACGTGAATAAGGTGAAGAACGTGTTCACGTTATCACGTGATTTAATATTCACGTGATTTAATATTTACGTGAATGAAAATTTCACGTAAAATGACGTGAATCGCGTGAATAACGTACACAAGTAATTGCATGAAATGAACAATACAATATGAAGAAACATATAAGGCCATCAGAAATAAATTAAAAAAAAAAGAAAAAACAAACATTTATCTTATTGAATTTAAATATTTTTATTACAAAGTATTACGATTTTGATAAAGAAAAATTAGCATATCAACATTTTCTGAAAGAAAAGAAGCTCTTTTATTTGTAACAATAATATTTTACTGCTTTGTGTTTCCACCATTCAAAAGGGTTAAACGTAAACCTTAGCTGAGGCTGTTCTAAGTATGATTGGTGCTGCTTTTCAAAATTTGCTGGATTGGCTCTAGTTTCTTGGTAAAGAAATTCCAACTCCTTTTCTATACCGTCATTGTTTTCTGTTTGGCTAGAATCTTGAAGCTGTGCTTGAGGAAAATTTTCTTCAAGAAGTTGTTTCAACTTATCTTTTATTGCACCTCGAACAGAATAGCATTCATGCTGCAGATCTTTGTAGCGTGGATCTGGTAGAGAAGCAATTTGTCTTTATGATATGTTTTCAGGTATTTCACTTATCTGTAGGTCTAACCGTTTACGTAACTCGGAAGAAAATAAATTTTTGCTTTGTTTTATCATTTCGCAATCAGCATCAGATTCTTCCATATGCATTTCTAGTAGCTTATGCGCAAGTGGTCGAAACATAGATGTTGGTGAGCCCTCCCTGCTTAACACGCTGGTGAGAACTTGCATCGGGTCGAGTACGTCTGCAAGTTGTTTCATCAATGTCCACTCCTGTTCGGATATTTCCAATTTTATGGCCGATGCAAATGCAGTAACAGTTCGATCTGTTAATACGAGTACGTTGGTGATTGGGCTTCGGTTTTGTATTAGTCGCTGCAGCATAAAGTAAATGAAATTCCATCTTGTGTTGTTTGCTTGTAATAAAGATTGAACCGGCAAAGATAATTGCCTCTGCTTCTCTTCTAAAACATATTTAGCTACACTAGAATGCTTAAAATGTCCAACAAGTTTGCTTGCTTTTTCGATAATTGCTTGATCGACTTTTTTATTGCTATTTGAAGACTGTGAATGGCAAATTTTGTTCCTCTTGTGTTTCCTCCAAATTTCCAACTGCCCTCACGATGTTAGCAGCATTATCGATGACAACAGCCATTACTTTTTTACCTATACCCCATTTACTTAACGTATTTTTCATATTTTAAAGGAGATTTTCAGCAGTGTGAAGTACATCTACGAGTACTTCATTTGTGTTAAGAGTGTACGAATGTTGAATCCAATCTTCATCTATAAAGTGCACCGTCATAGTCATATAGGAGTCCTGTACCGCGGAGGTCCAACAATCAGATGTGCATGATAGTTTACAAGCCTTTTCTAATTTCTCCTTAATTAGGTTTTCTTTTTGCCGTCTCAAGGCTTGAAGCCGCCTTTTAATTGCTTTTTCTTTCAAAGGCTTATAATTTGGCTCAACAACAGTCATAAATTGACGGAAACCTTCGCTGGAACAATAAGATATTGGCATTTATTTCACTGCTTTCAAATTTGCCAATGCCTGGTGGATTTCTTCCATTCTGGGAGACACTGCGATCTAATCGAAAGCCTTGGAAATTTGTTTCTGTGTGCAGTAGATGACGGTTGGATTGCCGCTAGAGGACTGTTTGAGTCATACGTTCCATCATTTTCAGCATTGTCAATCAAGCTGAAATTAAATGTCATAATTTGTACACATTTTAATATGGTCTATTAAAAATTGAAATTCAAATCAAAAAAAGATATAACATACCTGCTATTGGCAGAAATAAGATTATTAACTCCATGAATAATTCGTAAATGTCGCAATATTGATTCTGTCTACCGCCGCGACAAGAGAGTGAATTATCTTAATTACACAATTCGCATGTTACTCTTTCACCTTCCTTTCGAGCATATTGCCATACCCAGCTAGGTTTCATATTTTTAATTATATACACAACTTATATTTTAAACTTTAATCACTTTAATCACAAACAAGACTTTTCTGCAATCCGAAACAGATCAAGTTCAAAACAAATGTGTCAATGCAGTATAATATCGCAGTTTATATACATTAGTAAATTCAAAGTGGCGGTACGCTAAACGAGGATTCTGATTATGATTTTACTTATTAATGAATTTGCAATGAGTAAAACTCTTAAAGTAAAATAAAGTAATAACTCTTAATTACTAAACTGTTCCCGAAAAAGGGATGACTACAAATATCAGGAGTTTCCAAATGCTAGGTTATTCACCCGCTTTCACGTGAAATCGTAGGCTTTAAAACAAAGGTCTCGCCGGAAAGATTTCTGAACTGCGTAATTGTTGTGACGTGCTTGAAAAAAAAGAACTCTTAACTGACGTTGTTGTTTTCGGCATCCCAAAACTCACTGATGAAAACTTGCACTTTACTTTCAATAAACTCTTATCTGCGATACCATCGAGATATAACCAACAGCACTGAAGAATGTTTTCCGAACAAAAAACCGCAATAACAATGACGACCCACCTGTCATTTTCCAGTTCACCAGCGTTGGAGAGAGGAATAAAATGCTAAAAGCACTTGCAAGCGACACTGGAATTGATTCAGACAGTCATGTGTTTGTGAACGAAATCTTGACTCCACGAAATCGGACTCTTCTCCAGCATGCAGTACAAATGAAGAAAAAAGGCCAACTGTTTCTCGTGCAAACGTACCTTGGGTCTATGTTGGTGAAATCTGCTGTAGATGGAAAGAGTGTAGCTGTTGCCAACCTTGACTGTTTAAACGCCGTTGCCGAGAGATGCCAGATGAACCATGATGATCAACAAAGAAATGCAGTTAATCATGTATTTAATCGTAAACAATATTGATTTGTGTTTACCTTTATCTTACAATAGTTACAGTAATTGTCTTTCTCTTTGCATTTTTAAATATTCTCTGTTTTACATTTGTACATCAATGGCCAAAGTTTATTTATCTTCCCTTATCTTATCAGAGTCTGAAACCAAAATTGGATGCATTTCGTCTGCTGTGCATTTACTCTAGCGTCGACTTAGTTTGTGTATTCGAAACTTGGTTTTTTCCCGAGTTCCCGAATAAGGTCTATAATATGGATGGCTGTAAGCTTCTTAGAGGTGATCGAATTGGTCGATTGGGTGGGGGTATGGCTATTTATTTGCGCAATGGACTACGAGCCAATATTGTCTGCAAATCAACTGCTAATTGCACATCCGATTACTTGTTTATTAATGTTGTATGCGGTGTTGAGTGTTTACTAGTTGGAGTAATCTACAGACCAAATAAAAACATAGATAACTCGCCTATTTTTAGTGTACTGATGGGATTTCTTGTTCCTATCCTAATATTATTTTTACCGGCGATCTAAATTGTAATTTATTTAATGTTCGACTTCCAGTTAATTGAAAGATTTAAAACCATTGACTTGACACCTGCTAATATATCGACTGCTACATATTTTGCATACGACCCTGCTACCCTTCTTGATGTGATCTTTGTCAACGATAGTAGAAAAGTCCTGCTCTATAGTCAACTCAGAGCACCTGGCTTCTCCAAACACGATCTGATATTCTTAACATACGAGTATGATATCCAATTTGACGCAGCTAATCATGTCATTGCTTATATAGATTTTAAAAACATTGACTACCAAAGTATACGGTCTGACGTTATCCAAATTCGGTGGGACTGTATTTATTTGATGGCATCAGTTAATCAGCAAATATCATTTTTGGAACAAAATATCAAAACACTCTATGATCAGCATGTCCCGTTACGACATAGGGCCCCTGTTAAAAGATCCCTCCGTTGACTTAATAGAGATTTACTCGTTGGAAACGATACAAACTCCCCGTGCTCTACGACACTTATCGGTCCTTCGCAACATAGTTGTTCTTCGTATAAGATCTGCAAAGGGGAGCCACTATGAACATTTCCTTAACCCTGAAACCCAGCCTGGGAAAGTTCTATGACGACAACTGCGCAAACTAGGCAACGGAAGACAGCGTTCAGTTGCAACTGACGATGTAGACTATAATGCTCTCAATTTGCAGTTTGTATCGGTATCTGAGCCGCCAACTCAATATCAAGACTCTGCGCAGTTAACGAATCAGTCTAGCGATCATGACAATATAGCAGGTTTCAACTTTATTCGCTTTACGGATGAATATGTAGTTAAGGCCTTGCTATCGGTTAAATCTGATGCGATGGGTTTGGATGAAATTAATCCAAGTGAATTTTTAAAACTCCTGCTTTCTTTCATACTCAAGTACATAACACATATTTTTAATCATGTTGTGAATACCCCCTTTCGTGGAAAATGGCTAGAATGTTACCGATACCCAAGTCGCAAAGCCGAACTAACACTGAGTATAGACCAATCGCAAAATTACCGTTTTTATCCAAAGTATTCGAAAAAACTGTGCTAAAGTAGATGCAAGCGCACTTAAGCAACAACAGCTTTTGCTTGTTCTCGACGACATCCGAAATAGCCTGGATACTAACTGTCCTACGTTCTTGACGTTGTTGGACTTCTCGAAAGCATTCGACACGGTGGACTACTTTCTCCTCTGTAAGAAGCTGCGCTATAAATTTGGATTTTCGTCTCTGGCAGTCAAACTCTTGCATTCATGTCAGCAATGTGTCACAATAGGAAGCCAAATGTCTTCGTTTCTTGGAGTTCGCGCAGGAGTTGCACAGGGTTCGATTCTTGGGCCCATACTATTTTGACTTTATGTGAACGAACTCCCACAACTTGTTAAATATTGTACTGCCCACATGTTCGCTGACGACGTCCAATTATACTTGTGCTGCCTGCTGGATATGCTCGGTATTGCCATTGAAATGGAGATCATAGAGCAGTGGGCCCTCAAACACAATTTATCACTGAATCCAGAGAAGTCCAAGACACTCTATATTTATAAGCAGTCACTAGATACTACCACATTTCCACCAATAAAATTAGGGCAGTCATTCATAGAAATCTGGGTATTGTTTTCGACGATACTCTTATCTGGACAGATTATGCTGCAACTACAATCTGAAAGGTTTATAATGGTCTCCGACTGCTATGGGCAGCGCAAAATTCTTTGCCGATCAAATCTAAGATGCTATTTGTTGCGAAGCTTTCTGTCTTGTTGACGTAAACTAAATGTTATCTACAACAATTTAGCAGATATGTTTTTAGTAAATGATACTTCGACCACATATCAAGTTACTCTCTACAAATAATGGGCCTCAGCTTCGACAACCTCATTAAGTTTAGAACGCTAATCCCCTTGCATGGTATTATACAGACCCAACAGCCACATTGAATTCTGCGAGTTGACAAAGAACAGCCATCCTTATTCATCCCCGATCCCATTGCTTGCAATCTGAGCGCTCATTCTTCGTCCATGCCACTCTCCTATGGAACTCATTACCCATTACACTAAGGAGAACGACAAACACAAGCACATTTAAAACTTATCTTTTCCAACACCTGGACAGTGATACATAAATAGAAATTTAAGAGGTTTGTTAAATGTTATATATTTTTACTGTTTTTGTTATTAATTCACTTTTGTAGTTTTCAATTAAATTAATTATATGTATTCACTTATTTATAATGTTAAATTTGCTTTCGAACCTACAATTTTTGTAAAGCCTACCCAAACTATACGATGTAATCTAACTGTGTACATATTCTTTAAATAAATAAATACAAATACAAATAGAATATTTCATAGGGAAGATTTTCCTGTGCCCACGCCAAAAATACAAGAACCACGTGCCAGGGAAGGAAATATCCGAATATGTACCTCCATAAAGTTCATTGAAAGAACCACACATGATTCAGCAGCAAGAGTTGAATGGTTTGTTCCGTGACTCAAATTTGATGTCCCTCAGACAGTCTGAAATTCTCGGTTCTAGACTACAAGAATGGAATATGTTATCACCAGAGACTAAGATATCTTTGCCAAGGAAAAGGTACGAACATTTAGCTGCCTTGTTCACAGAGAACGAATCCATATGCTTTTGTAAGGACATTAACGGATTGATGAATGAATTACCGATTACTTACAGAACAAACGAATGGCGTCTGTTTATTGATGGACCTAATACGAGTTTAAAATCAGTTCTTCTAAATAATGGTAGCGAATATCCCCCCATACCTGTAGTATATTCAAACACTTTAAAAGAAACATACGATACTATGCAATTTATGGTAAACTTAATAAAGTTTAGAGACTCAGGTTTTGGAACGTTTGTGTTGACTTAAAAGTGATAGCCTTGTTACTAGGATTACAAGGTGGCTTTAGAAAGTATTTCTGCTTTTTGTGTATGTGGGACAGCCGAGCATGGCCGATGAGTTCGGAATTGGTTGCTGGACAATCAAATGTCAAATATTCAACTCTGATTGAACCACAAAATGTTCTTCTTCCACCTTCACACACAAAGCTGGGTTTAATGAAAAATTAAATTTAATAAACAAAAAGTGGTGAAGGCTTTTTACATTTAAAACCTGTATTCCCTAAATTAAGTGATGCCAAACTTAAAGAAGGTATATTTTTTGGACCGCGGACACGAAAACTTATGAATGATGTCAAATTTGACCTTAATACAAAGGAATTAGCAGCTTGGACATCATTGAAAGCTATAATCAACGGGTTGTTGGCAAATCATCGAGCCGACAGTTCTGAAATGTTAGTCCCAAAGTTGTTAAAAACTTATAAGGATTTAGGTTGCAGAGTGTCATTGAGAATACAGTTCTTGCATTCACATTTTGATTTTCTTCCCATAAAACCTTGGAGCGGTGAGTGACGAACAAGGAGAACGCTTTCACCTTATGCCCTGGTGAAGAAGAAGATCGAAGATTGTTATCGGAGTCGCTGGGATACAGACATGTTAGGGGATTACTGTTGGTCCTTAAAGCAAGAAGATTCAAGAAGTCACAAACGTAAAAGCTGCCTCATATAATACGTGTTTTATAATAAATAAGAATTACAAATATTTATGTGTTAAAATGAATTAAATGTGTTTACTTTTCTGAATTTTTAAGTTTCAATGCCAATAAGCGTTTTGACATTTCTAATTTTGTATGTATTGCTATTCCTTAAATAGAATGGAATAATAAAATGTATTTCTATTCGTAATAGAATTGCTATATCCTTAAATAAAATTCCCAATTGATAAAGGAATACCTTATTTTACTAATGTTACATAAAAGAAATTGAAGCTTGTCACGCAGTGTACTCGAAATCAGATTTTTAATTGATTGTCTCTCTTTGTCGACTAGTTTAAATAAATAAGTTATTATAATTTTCTTTATTCTTTGCCTTGAAATTAAATTTGTACATATAAATATAATTAATAAGAAAGTAATTCATAATGTACAGTCCAGTTATAAAATAATTGAAATAAATAAATAAACAAAATGAATCAGGTTGCCCAGAGATTTCGAAAATTCTCCCTTCTAAGGCCTCACTTCGCAAATACTGATTCAAAGGCTCTCACGGCTTTCTACTGGTAATGGTAAATATTTTCCTTTAGTTGCAGCTGTATAGCAAAACGTATCAAATTTAGTTCAGAAGACTTTCTTCGGAACCTTAAAGCATTGGCATCAGTCATCACCTTTGTGCGACTTTAGTCGTGGGGAAGTTTTTAAAGTTTTTAAATTGGCCCTCGTCTTCTACTGGTGGCCGATTCTTTGATAGTTCATTTCCGTGAGCTGGATTAAATAGTACTACTTCCTTAATCTCATTACATTTATATGTGGTCGAAATTTGAACAAGACCTCTTCTATAACACTCACATTTTCTGAACAGAAAAACACTTCAAACTGCTGACTCACTAAAACAATAACATATTCACCAATCCGTTGCGCCCGTGTGCGAGGTGCTTTAGCTTCTTAATCACAATTCTAGTTACAATTTTAAGGCAGCTGCCAAATTCTATCTAATCGCCATAATAGACAACTTTAGATTTAGTGAAATCTATAAAAGTATTCGAATGCCATAAAAATAGTTTAGTCACTATCGATCTGTTGAACGAAAACATGGAACGTTGGCAAAATTGCGTTGCAGTTGTAACCGGTGCTAGTAGTGGAATCGGTGAAGCTATCGCTAAAGATCTCGCCATAGCTGGCCTGCGAGTAGTAGCTTTGGGTCGACGTCAAGAACGTCTCGATCAAAACCGATCCAAGATTCCTGCAAAGTTTCAAACAAATTTCTATGCCCGAAAGTGTGATGTATCGAACGAAACTGAAGTCAAGACTATTTTTGAGTGGATCGTGAAGACTCTTGGTGGTGTTGATATTCTTGTGAATAATGCTGGGATAGTACGTGATGGAAAACTTATCGAAATGGATACTCAACTTATTGATGAAGTGCTCAGTACAAATGTAAAAGGTTTGATATACTGTACACAGGCTGCCTTCAAGAGCATGAAGGAGAGGAACTTCGCCGGACATATTATTCATATCAACAGCATCGCAGGGCATAGTGTTTTCCAAGTTGCACCCAATCAGAGTGGAAACATTTATCCTCCGTCGAAGATTGCGGTGACTGCTATTAATGAAACATTTCGTAATGAGTTGAGGGATTTGGGAACGAAAATTAAGACCACGGTAAGTTCAGCTAGAATTTCTGGAAATATTGATTGAGTGACTGACTTTTCAGAGCATAAGTCCTGGATCAGTTCGAACTGAACTCTTATCACAGGATGCCTTTGATGCCTTTGGTGATTGCTTAAATTCAGAAGATATATCGCAGGCTGTGCTCTTTGCAATTTCGACTCCACCGCATGTGCAAATCCATGAGATCACGATTAAACCGGTGGGAGAGAAGTTCTAGGAGCTCTTAAGATTTGTTTTAACAACAAAAATTGATTCCTTTTTAATAAATGAACGTACGTGTTCGAATTAAATGTGTATCTGTGTTTTTGTTGATGGACGGGTTTCTGGTGTACGTCTTCTAAGTGATTTGCAAGGATTTTTAAAGCCTTATCACATAACGCACTGTGTAACTAGTTTACACAGTGTATATCCCATGATAAGTGGAAGGAAAGATAATAACTTTACTTTGAATTAAGGATTCAAAATTAGCTTTTCCCAAGTTTTTTCGGCGATACCTGTGATCTGCATCATTCTTCATCATAGTGACCGCAGGTGGTGTTGGTTTCTGAAGTGAGAATACCGAGCTGACATTGCGGGGATTCAAAGTGGAGGAAATTTCTAGTAGAAATTGATGGCAATATCTATTACTAGTCAATAATACGAGTATGTGAACCAAAAAAAAATGCAATGAAAATGACCACACCGCTTTTATTCAGACAATGGTCGAACGGGCTGGAACTCTCGGAGTTTGAACTTGTTGGTAAGGTGATTATACTTGATGTGAGCGATAAAACAAAAGTAATGATCATTGGCTTTGTAATGTATGCATTCGAGAATTCCTCTTGTCAGTCTTTAATGCACCAGAGTTAATTTCTCTGTCAAAGATAATCGGTGCCAGAATAAATGAAATAGTGAAAGCGGCAGACGTTTGATTTAATAGTTTAATAGGAAGTATTTAATATTTTTCTTTCTAGTTTTAAAATTTGCAACATTTTTAAGGTCTGGTGGTTATTCATTTAGCATTGAGGGAACGCTGTATTTGAACTGCCTTATACCATAGTTGTTGTAGTTGCGGGGCACTTGTAACATAACTTTTTCTCCTGAGAAGGTTTGACATGTTGAATAAAGTGCATCAAAAAATGCACAAAAAGCTTCTAATTTGAACAGCCTGATGGATTAGCGCCCCCAATATATCCTGGTGGAGCGTCGATTAACATATGATGCTTGAAATGCACTTTTGGAAAAATAACATGAGCGGCACATGATTCCTTATAGCATTGATAGCCGCAATCATGGTGACATTAATGCCACGTTCGCCTGAGGTCATACTCCCAATTTACTTTTGGTGGAATATGGACAGTCGAATTTCCAGTTTCGTTAAGATTATATATACTATCAGGTCCGAATTTAAAGCGGATTAGGCAATTCTTTAAGTTGTCAAAAAAAGCGGTGATGTTTGCCCGATTAAAGCTGGTTGACGTTGAGACGCCAGTTGCTTCAGGTTTCCTTAGCGACATAACTGGGTGGAGTTTTAAAAAGCCTTGTATCCAGTCAACTCCAGCAGTTTATTCTCTTGTCCATGAATATTGAACTCTTTTCTCATTAGCGGCTGCAAAACGAAATGACAGTTTTCTTGTTGCAGATTTTGAGAGGCCATAGTGTAATTTAACTGCTATGGTTAAATGATCAACTAAAGCAAGTTCCCCTTCCCTAGTACAAATGTGTCTCACTGCAATTTTTGAGCAATATTCAGCGTTATCATTGCCAGTGGTTCTATGTTATTTGAGATGACGGAGCAATGTTGTCTTCGAAATGTTATGTGTTTTGGAATCACGATACACAGTATGCCCATTATTAACTACATCCAATACAGTCTCTCCAGTGAAGTTTTTTAGACCGGAGGTTTTTTTACGCCTAATTTACTGCAAGATTACTATGTCTAGAATCAAAGGCAGACAAATCAAAATGGTTATAAAACTGAAGTAAGAATTCAGGTGTACCTTGGATCGGTCCATGGTACACCGAAAGTGTTCGACCAAGGTACACCATGCGCACTTTATTTACTTTAACAATCGTAACTATTTTTCATTTTAATAACTCCAATTTACCGGACTTAAATTGAAAAGTTGTTACGTAGGAACATAATACAGCTAAATACCTCTGTAACAAAAAGGGAAATGTTCTCAAGGTACAATTTTGTCATAGACACAAATAGTTTATAGTTCATGTTTCAAGCGTGAGACGAGATTCAGAATTCGCAATTCACGGTGATCGCATTTCAATTTGCCTGTGTCTGATCTCACGCCTGTAATGTGTACCGGATTAAATTGTAAATTAAAAGTTTAGTTCCAACCGATCCACGAAACGACGAAGTCGAATAAATATAAATTTAATGTCAAATAAAGTGTTGGCTTTTTTTTTTGTTTGTGTCACTATAAAGTTAACATAATTTCGGTGACCGTGACATTACAGGCACTAACAAAGTAAAAAGGGTTTTTTTCAATAAAATTCAGTGTAAAGTTTTTAAATAAATAATGTCGAAAGCACTAACCAAGGAGAGAATTTGGAGTATGTAGTTCGTCGATCAACATTAACTTGTTGGAGAACAAATATTGAGACTGGTTCGCAATTACAGCAAGGACAGAGAGGTAAAAAAAACTCGCAAATACCTCGAGGATAGACTGGCAGAATTGACAAAAATCTGGGATCAATGTGATAACATCGACAACATAATTCGAGATGGTTTTTCTCAACAATTAGAACATCCATATTTCAAAAAGGACTACTTCTTTCGAAGTTGAAAGATTGCAGAACAAATGCGCAATGACATCGTGGGCCGATTGAACGCTTTAACAGCAGATAGCGGGCTGCAGAAGAAACAGGTCCAAAAAAAAGGTGGGCCAGTCCTAGAGATAAATACGAAGAAAGGGGCAATACCTAAAGGAACATCTGAGTGCGAGACAAAGACGAACCTGAGAAAGCCTATGGCAACAAATGTGAAAGATAGATTTTATTTACTGGTAGAAATTTAAAAAAAAAATCTATATAGGTAGATGAGTATAGTACCAGTCTCAAACAAATCAACATTTTTCCCAGCAGTTCTGCCAGATAAAGCTAAAAACAGTGCAACAAAATTGGGATAAATATCAACACTATATGATAGAATGGAGGACGATGTTACAACTCAAGACATAGAAAGTTACTTTGAGATGCAGGAGTGCGTAAAAAGGACTCCATTGCAATTGCATGGTGATGCAATGGTTCCGCAAACAGGGGCAGCAACTGTCAACACAGCAATGGAGTTACCAAAAATAGAGCTCCCCAAATTCGATAGGGATTACTTGAATTGGAGACAATTTTACGACCTCTTCAAACAACTCATTCATGATAATCCTATTGCTCCTGCACAAAAGCTATACTTTTTGAAAGCCAACGTAACAGGAAAGGCTCATAACTTAATCAAGCATTTTCAACCAACTGACGTTAACTATGAGGTAGCTTGGAAAACCCTTGTTGATCGTTATAATAACAAGAGGTTGTTGTTGATAGCACAACTGACAAGAATCCTTACAGTCTAAGGAAGCTACATGACACAACAAAGGAAGTTTTTCATAAATTGGACACAGAAAGCAGGACATTGTTTGAATAATCACTTACGGATCCAAGAAGTAGTCCAAGCATGGATGAATTTTTGAAGTTCGTGGAGGCCAGGTTCCAGATCGCCTAGAGGCGATCAACAGTAAGGAGAGCAAGTCGAAGTCATCAGTGGGAGTTGCAGCAAACACCCAAGAGTATCAGAATTGCACTTTGTGCAATTCAAATAATTCAATTGTAATAAAGTTCTTTCCTTTTCAGATGTAGCACGAGAGCAAGCTGTGCGGAATCTGAAGATCTGCAGAAACTTTTTGAAGGTTGGCCACTTCTCCCGATCATGCCAGTCCAGAGGATGTCAAAAATGCGATCAAAGGCATAATAAGCTTTTGAATCCCCAAGAAAGGTCTATACTGAAGCAGAGTCAAGCCATATCAGAAAGCAGAAGCAAGCTAACCAGCGCACAGCAACAACTCACCGCTATTGGTTCAGTCTGGTAAGTCTAACCTTAATTACAATGATTTATTAAGTGATAAAAAAAGCCAGTTCAGTAGCCAATGCTGAAATATTTCACACAAATAAAAATAAGCGTATATATGTAGGATCCAATGATAAGCGTTGTTAACGTAAGAGAGAAAACTTGACAATTTTTATTAAGAGTACAATATAATCTTTATTAATTTAATATCAAATTACACAAATCTACAGCACTTCTTTCTTTCTGCAGCGCCGTCGTAGCTCCATGAGTTCTACTCTTGGATACCCAGATACTTCCTTTTTATACTCTTGTGTTGTTACATCCAGTCCCATACCGCCACCCTCTTTAGTAGGCTATACCACGCCCATACCTTGGCTGCCCAGCTTAGCAACCATCCGAGTCCAATGGCTCCGCCGATCAATAACACTTTCGCTAATTGCCCTGGTATACCGATGTTTATTTCTTCTCTTCCATGTGCCCATCCATTTAAACGATTTGAAATTGGGTCACCGATCATCGCTCTGGTATAAACACTTCTTACCATGAGTTCTACTGTGGTGCTTACTCATTGCTTGCTGTGAGGGTGTCATTCTGCTGTCGCCAATCTTCATGTTGTTGGATCGCTAGCCATCGTATCGATCTAAATATAATGTTATGCCAGCTGTCTGAAAGGGTATCTTGTAAATTAGGTTATTAGTTTTGTTTACCAAATCGATATCGCTGGAATTCACTGTGTAAGTTGGTCATCGTGTCTTACTTATATTGGGCCCTTGGCCCCACATTATATTTTATTTGCTGTGGTGCTTAACTTAATGATTATGATTACTGGGGATCCACATATAGTATTTAGCAACAGCTGTTTTCAATGTCATTTTCTCGTGCGGCACTAGAATTCCATGGCGGATGCACTTCGTAACAAAAACATTCGCTCAACAAATTGGAGCAAAAAGATTGAGATTAAATATTCCAATTAGTGGAATTGGCTCCCAAGACAGTCAAGCACAGTATGTCACGAGCATAACGTTCAAATCAAGATTTTCATCATTTTCCGCTTCTATTGATGCAGTAATTTTGCCAAAAATAACTGACTATCAATCAAATATAGAACTTGATGCTACAACTTTAAGTATATCATCAGAAGTGGAACTGGCAGACACGAATTTCCATAAGATCGATATGCTCAAAGGAGCAGACATTTTCTTTAACCTGCTCCTTCAGGGGGAGATACGATGCGAATCTACCAGTTTTGAGAAACTCTAAATGGGCGGGATAGTTACAGGAAGCACGGAATTACCGACCATTTTGCACTCTTATTGCAACGAAACCCACCTTATCTACATTGGATAAATTGGTGCGAAGTTTTTGGGAGACAGAAGGCCATGATACATGTGAAGAGCATTTTAAAAATAATATAACGTTTGAGAACAAGAACTTCATCGTAAAATTGCCTTTTAAAGAAAACAACACTTTTAGGAGATTCCATTGAGATGGCAAGAAGAAGATTTTTATCTTTGCAGAAAAAACTAGAAATAAACCCAGAACTGAAGGATCAATACGTTAAATTCATGGAGGAGTATGAGTTTTTAGGCCATATGAACGTTATATCAGATAATGAAATAACTGGAAAACATTACATGCTTCCCCATCATTGTATTTTGAAACCTGAAAGTTCATCAACAAAACTTCATGTTGTCTTTGATGCATCGGCAAATCTCTCAACGATATTTTGATGGTCGGTCCAATAGTCTAATCTGATTTGTTTTCTATCATTATTATCATTTAGAATGCATAGATATGTTTACTTACGGACCTCACAAGATTTTTTAATCCGTTGGGATTGATCGGCCTCGTGATTGTGATTGGTAAGTTATCCCTGCAGGTGCTGTGGAAAACTAAACTATCGTGGGACGAAACGTTACCTGAGCAAGCTCATAATTGGAGGAGATATGTGCAGCAATTTTCAGCATTAAATGAACTTAGCATTCCACTTTATGTTCTTACACCCTCTGCAAAGGTAACTGAATTACATGCATTTTCGGAGAGCAGTCTTAGCGCATATGGATCGTGTGTGTATATCAGATCTATTCACAAAGATGGCAAAACCTACTCCCAACTACTTTGCTCGAAGTCTAGATTGGGGCCCCTTAAGACAATAAGTATGGCTAGGCTAGAATTACAAGGACTTCTCTACCATCGAGTTGGTGAAAAGGCTATGTCAAGCCTTACATCGTCAAATTGACAACATATATTACTATACAGACTCTAAGGTGGTATAGGCTTGGATAAGATCACCATCGTATACTTGGGAGTCTTATGTTGCTAATAGGGTAGCCAAAATCCAAGCATGTACAGATATTCAGCAATGGAGTTACATAAAAGGAGAACACAATCCAGCTGATCTGCTATCCAGAGGATCCACTCTTTCGGAACTTATTAAATCAACGTTTTGGTTCAAGGCACCCAAGTTCCTCGAAACCGATGAAATATTTTGGACGAAAACTGAATATACAATCCCTATTTAGAAGGGCTTTTCGTTCGGAACGCTTGCAATTTACAATCGAGGACACATGTTTCCATTTATTTGGAAGTTCATTCCACCTCGATTACCGCATTTTGGAGGACTTTGGGAAGCTTTTGTCGAATCGGCAAAAACGCTACTAATTCGCTATCTTAGGGAAGCTTCGTTAACATACTAACAGCTTTCAACAATAGTCATTCAAGTGGAGGCTATATTAAATTCGAGACCTCTGACTCTTGTTTCGACAGATCCAAATGATTTGGAAGCTCTCACTCCTGGACAATTTTTGATAGGCACATCACTGACAGTGCTTCCTGAACCAGGTGTTACAGTTACTAAACACATACAGCAACACTTCTGGAAATGCTGGTCAATCTGTTGCATCGCTGTTGCATCTGTTGCAACAAAGGATGAAGTGGAAAACGGAACACAATAACGGATAATGCGATGGAAACTAGGCCGAGTAAAGGAAGCTGTTAAGGGAAACGACAATCTAATCCGAGTGGCAACTGTTAAAAAATGGCACATACGAAAGAGCCATACACAATCTATGCCCATTGCCAATAGAGGACCCGATTGCTGAAAATGTTTATCATGATGCAAGACCAAAATCAAATGAAACCAGTGCGAGCAGAGAAACAAATTCAGGTTGGAAAAAATTTAACTTAAGGAGCGTGCATACCTTAATATTGTGCGTTTTCTTAGTGTTACCGTCATGTCTGGCATAGACAAATGAGCAAGTTGCGGTAACAAAATTAGACAACGGCATTGTTATTTACTTCGAAGACATTGGTGAGGTAAAAATAATAAATGCCTTCTATTATAATTTAACAACATATTGGTTTGAATTTAACGAAATTAAATCACATGTGAAGCTGCTAGATTGAATATGCACAGAAGATATGGCTAATGAAGCTTATTGCAGACCCATAATAGATAGCCTTCAACATCGAGTTACGGTGATAGAGAGCAACAATGAGCTGCTGCATAGTTTCTAAGGATCAAAATATGAAAAAATAAGAGTGGCAAGATCTCCGTTTGACATCGTTGGAACACTTGCACATAGTTTGTTTGGAATTTTGGATCAGGAAGATGCTAATCGAATCAAAGAACAAATAGCTTTAGCCAAAGAAAATGAACGCCATGCATAATATCTTTTAAAAAGGCAGAATTCCATATCAGACTCTAAGGTCAATATTTTGAAAAGAGACACCTTAGAAATCCAACAACAATTTAAGGCTCTTCATCATTATTTAATTATTGATGGAATTCAATGAAAGCAAACGATTTAATATTGATTATCACAAATTTTGAATGGATTCAGGAAGTTTTATTGGACATTATGTTAGACTTGAATGATGCTAAAATAAATCCAAAATTGATGACACCAAGAGAATTTAGTGAACAGTTGCAGCTGATTGGTAATTCACTTCCTCCAGCACTACGATTGCCAAACGGATCTATATTATATATGTACAGAATGGCTTCAATCAAAGGCCGTAGTTTGAACAACTCAATCGTTTTCGACATGCGGCTACCCATTGGTCAAAGTTCCTATACTGCATGAAAATTTAAGTTATTTTGCCAACATATGGTATCTACTCCATATCTTGCAGTTTAGATGACCAGAGATAAGTTTTTCCCACTAACAGCAATTGAGGTGACATCGTGCAAGTTAATATCACCCAAAAATTATCTATGTAATCAGCTCCATCCAACTAAATAAGATGAACGGCTGTGAAATGGATCTTCTGAATCATGTTCAAAACGCTTTATCTCGATGTCAAGTTAATGAAGTTAATTCACAAGATCAATAGATAGCTCTCAGCAAATCTAATGGATGGATTTTTTCGGTAGCATCTGGCGTAACAGGTCATCTTATTTGCAGGACTACAAGAATACACATTCAGGGCAATGGTTTGCTGGAATTCCGTAAGTCATGTACACTCAAACTACCATATACGAGTCTCAATGGTCAACATGAGTACAACTATTCTGCCAACAAATCATTCATTCCGAGCGCAAAAATCAGCAACTGGAGATTTAAAAGAAATGAAACAACCACTTCTACGACTTCAATGCCACCCGAGGCTTATGACATTGATAAGAAACGATTGATGATCTCAGTACTAGAATTGAAGACGTTATTTTCATTTGCAATTTCATTTATTTATTTTGAATCGTTTACAATGGGCTACAAAGCCTAAAACAATTTATAAAAGTTAATTAATTAAACATTTGACGAAAAATTAAGTTAAAGTACAGTCGTTTCAAGTAAACAAGCAAGATAATCCAGTATTATTATAATATTTTACTTTTAACAGAGAGAAAAAAAAACAAAAAAGGGAAAAGAATATTTTTATTAATTTATTAATATATTAATCTAATGCCAGGTGTCTGACTAAATCCTTCTCAAACTGCGTGGTACTGCGAAGTCTTCTGGTAAAAATAGGTAAATTGTTCCACTGATTTGTGACATAAACAAGAAATTAACGCTCTGAGTTTCTGCAAGTAAATCTTAGCTGCAATAACATAAAAGAACGAGAAGAATTTGCGAATGTTATATTTTCAAAAAGACAATTTGGTTCTTTATTTATTATTATGTTATTCAATGTTTTTAGGGATAAATATTTCTGATATGTGTAAAGCTTACAGCCAAGAATTTTATTTGAATAATGAGATACATGGTCAAATCGATGGATATTAAGTATATACATAACGAGTAATATTATTGAACGCAACTCACAGTAATCTTTTAAATTCTGACCTACGGCTGGTAAAGATTTGACATCCATAGTCAAAGTTTTTGCTAGTCTAAGACGAATATGTTGAGAGTAAAATGTTTCGATAGAGAAAGACTGCGTAGTGATCCATATATTTTAGCGATAATCATCTGGATGTGATCTTCCCAAGTTAAGGTAGAATTAAAAAGTATACCTAAATGTTTAGTCTTATCAACATACTGAAGTTGTTCGTTTCCGAGATACAATTCAAGAAGGTATATATGATCAAGTTTGTTCCTATAAATTACTAAGCATTTTGACTTTTTTGGATTAAGGTCCAAGTTATTGGTAAGGATTCTGCTAAGATCGGAGTTTAGTTTATGAGCTCCATCTTCGATCATTCCAAGCTTGCAGCTAAGTTGAACTTGTTCATTGTCTGCATACAAGTTCATAGATGAGTATAGGGGTACCGATGGGAGATCATTAATAAATATTGTGAATAAAAGTTGTCCAAGAATTGATCCCTGCGGGACTCCCGAATAAAGATACAGAGGGCGAGATCTTTTTTCACCAATAACAACAGCTTGACTCCGATTACTAAGGTAGGAAGAAATAAGATTTGCAGCTGTATCTGAGAATCTGAATTGCTGAATAGTTTAGCTATAAGTCTTCTATGATTCACAATATCAAATGTTTTGGAAAAGTCTAAAAGAACTAAAAATGATACTAGATCCTTATCCAGTGCATTCCTGATATCTTCAGAGACTTTTAATGTGGCCGAGATACAGCTGTGGTTTTGTCTAAAACCGGATTGTTTATCACTTACAAGTGTATTTGTTTTTGAGAAAATAGAAATTTGATGATGAAGTATATTTTCCAAAACCCTGATAAAATTGAGATTGGTCTAAACTCCTGCTGGGATGAGCGCGATACAGATTTTTGGGAACAGGTATAACCTTCGCAATTTTGCAAGTGGATGGGAAAGAAGATGTCATTATGATTGTGTTAAAGACATGAGTAAGTGTTGGTAGAATGTGAGGCAGAATCACTTTCACGAAGTGTGGGTGTATTTCATCAAAACCAGTGGACGAAGATTTGATTTTGAGCACAGCACCTAAAACATCTTCATCACTTACTCTTTGAAATTCAAAACTTTGTCCAGAATTAGGGTAGGCAACCGGACAGCCTCCATTCGCTTCGGCGAGTCTCCATACTGATTGTAAGACGATTTGGGCATTCATCTGAGAGGCAATGCTGTATTTGTTTGCCAACACCGAGTTCTTTTATATTTTCCCATAATTTTTCGAAGGTAAATTCTTATTTAGATGCGTGGAGTATAGTGTGTGTTTTGCTTCTTTAATTTTTTTTACATACTTCATTTCTAAAGGAGCGAAATTTAGACAGCATTTCTGGAAGTCAAAAACGCTTCCATAGCATTTAAGCCTGATCGCGCTGCTTCCTTTCACTTCGTGCAAGTTTTGTTTTCAGAGGTACATGTTGATCAAAAAGTTGTTTTATTTAGCTTTGGAAGAAATTAATTTGATCATCTGGCGAAACAAATATATAGATTGCTTGCCAGTTTATCTGTCAAATACTGTTTTGAAGTTCTCTAGGGTTAATAGCCCTGAAGTCTCTATACTTGTAGAATATGGGTTTCAACTTTGGATTAATTTTGAATGTTGCGAATAGTAAATCGGGGTTTGAGAAACTCGGTGCTTCAAGTTGGGAGTAAAGCAGTAAGTTGTCCGTATTATTGAAATATATCTAATAATGTGGAAGAACTTTCAGTAAAATGTGTTGGATGAGTGTTGTTAACTGGATTTAGACCGAAGGTTCTTATCCTGTAAAAAAAGGTTTGAGACGTATCATTATCGACTAGGTTGCAGTTAAAGTCTCCACATATAATAACTTCCAAGTAGAGGGATGAAAACCGCTGAGTAAAATTGAGAAAGACCTATATATTTATTGGGACGATATACAACTCCGCACAAACAATTACCAAAAGGAATTTCAATAAAATACGAGTAGTATTCAATCAAAGAAGATGAATCCGATTTGACAATAGGCTTAAAGTGCGTCGTATCGCGAATATAAATTACAGTACCACCGCCCACACGATTAGATCTATCAGCGCGTAATAATTTATAGCCCGATAATTTGTACACAACATCTTTTACATCAGCTTGAAATTGTGTTTCTGAGACACATATAACGTCTATATTTGACCCCACAAACACATCTCTGAATTCGTAAATTTGTACGTGTAAGCCTGATCATTAATATGACAAATCTTTAACCACTACACTGTCTGCTCAGGTTTCTAGCATAATTTGCAATTTGATGCCTGTATCACAAGTCAGAGGAGAAATATTATTCGTGATAAGACTAGTCATTTTTGTAAAATAGGAACAAAATTCTATAACTATTTGTCAAGGGAAGATATGCGCATCAACAACAGAAACACAATTCAGACACATGGTAAAGATGTGTCGACGCGTCGCACTTTCAGTTGTAGAGTGAGTAAACTTGTTGCGACATGGTACGTAAATTATAGCGAGACTTTTGTCGGAAGAATATAAATATACCAGAGAAAATACGCTCGGACCGAGGTACACTAGGTCCAAGGTATACAACATTCCCCTACCCACAAAAACCAAAAAGATTATTTAATTAGATATCATAATCTAGTACTTGTCATAGCCGATTTTGAAAATATTGCTTTAATGGCAAAATGGCGGAAGTTTAAACATAAATAGTGATTTTGGACAGAAAATTAGGTATTATTTATATATGTGTATAAAACAAAAACTAAGTACCGAAAAAAAAAGAAAATCCTATGACGAGATGACAAGTACCACAAAAAAATTCAAGACAATCGGTTCATTGGTTTTCGAGTAATTTTGGGTACCGATTTGAAAACATGGTTTGGAGAAAAACGTGTTTGAAAATTTGGAAATGAATAAATCATGAAATTTGTCAACTTACATGAAATCATCGACACCTGGCCCATAGTGTAAGTCTTCTACGATCTACGGAATGTTCTTGCGCTTGCAGCTCGGCTTTCGTTATGCGAGTTTTGTCTTCTTGTGCAGCGTAAAATTGCGCTCCCGATCCCGAGTGATATTGAGGTGACATAATTGTTGAACGTACATGTTGCAGGAAATACAGCAATGATAACGATTTTGACCCTTCTGTTCATCGTTTTTGAAGCTATCTTCCAAATAAGTTCGTTGAATCTCTAATTGCTCTTTTAGGTATATCCGCCAACACAGAGCTCCAACAATTTGTCATTGCTGAGGTCAAATATTGGTTCGTTGACATCTAATACTATTTTCGGCAATGCTGAATAATCGTGATGGAAATTTTCAGTTCTCTTTTAGCTTTCGCTTGTTGCCACTTGCACCACGATTCCGGGCCTTCGGGACAAAAATGATGTTGAGGGTTGCTGTCTGTTGAGACGTAATGGTAGAATGTTACCCATACCGCTTTTTTCATGTCATCCTTGGAGTTACAGTTTGTGTGAATAGCAAAGCTAAGTAGTTTATCTATAAATTTTACCGTCAATTTGTTTTTGTCGCCGATTCCAGGATTTCTTTTCTTGCATTCGCGAAGACGGGTTCTCATTAGCCTTTGGACGTGTCTCACGCATTCTTTTTTTACAATTTGAATCTCATCACCATACGGTTTCGCATTCACTAATCCCGTGTACGTCTTAAAGTCGCCATCGGTGCCCGACGTAATTAGTATATTGTACATAACTCCATGTTTTACGACGGATTTTGAAAATAATTGTTTCATGGCGTCTACTTCCATTTTGTCTGCCGATCCGTCATGACTGATCTGGCAATTTTCATCATGATTTCTTCATATTGCTCGGTATTTTTATGTTTATTTCAATACTTACATTCAGCACAATAAGAAGATTTTACAAGAAAATCAACTGGAATTCCATACAATGAGGTAAAACCACGTTTTCGTTACGCACCACCTCCTGAAACGGTTTTGTTACATCAGCACTCGAATTTTGTTTTGTTATTTCCTGTTATTCTTCTTTTACAGATAATTTTAACACCAATTGAACAATACTTGAAGCAGCAGAATGCATGTTATTATTTATACGTCGTTTGTTGAAGCAGAAGTGGTAAATCCATGAGTCCACAAAATGTCATAAGTCCACACAAAACAAATTCCCAATAAGCGGATAAGAAAAAGAATCGTATATTTACTCGTATTTTGTAAGCTGTGTTGATGTACGGGCACGAAGGAATGAAAGTCGGTTTGCACAATGAACACGAAACTAAAATTTTAAAACCGAGTCCTCGAGTGCTTTCTGTTGAGAATCGAACATCACTGTCACACTTTTTACATTTTACACATTCCGGTAAGACAGAAAACACAGTCAGAAAATTCAAAATTCGATACCCGAGGTTTGGATCTTCTGGTGCGGATGTCTCATGATCAGTCTTCAATTTTTTGGCACTCGTAGTAAGTTTTTTTGGCAGTATACCGATCTTTGGACGATATTTTCTTCTTTCTTCGATCTTTCCAAAAAGATCCGGATCGATGAGCTTCTTTACTTCTGATATCCATTTTCTTCAGGATATTTATTCACAAACGAAAATTCACTGTAACGTTATTCACTGACATAGAAACTGTACATAAAAAAAACTTTGTGGTATTTAGCTTGGAGTAATGAAGCATCAAAGTTCAAGAACGAGTTGCAGTGATAGGTGGATATTGATTTTCCTTAATTTAGTTCATGGTATAATTATATATACTCGTATACTATTGTAAAGTAATCTTTCAATTGTGCAGAAAAAAATGGCAGATAATGCATTTTATTTTATTCATCTTAAATTTACTAAACTTGCATGCTAACAGAAAAAATGCTTAAATGCTCGCTTATCATAACTTAATTATCATAACTTAACTAACTTACTGGCCATCCAAACGGGTGCGCTAAGCTAAACTATAATATATTTTAACTTTATGTCTTTCGACGTCTAATTTACCATTTTCAATCTTAATTACTGTTCATTAACATCTATTATAGTTAAACTAAGAAAAAATTAAGTTTATAAAAAAAAGCATTTACTAAGTTTTTTTTTGTACTTACATAAAACTTATACTGGAGGTATAAATACTTAAACTAACTACCTGTGCTAACTTGTACTAAACCTTAAACTACTTAGCCTAACTATACAATCTAATCTAACCTAATTGTTAGCAAACTTCAAATTTCTATCCTAATTGCTAGCTAACCCAAGGTTGCTAACCTAAATATCTTAAAACTACCCAACCCCATGTAAGTTGGCCATTTGCTAAACATAGCAATTAAAATATGCCCCACTTTGCCTTCTGATCAGGCTAATTCGGACTTGAAGGAAACGACGAAGGAATCGGGTCTTCTTTACTCAACAACCAAATATTTTGGTGCTGCCAAACAACATATTTTTTTATCGCGTTTTTGAAACTGCCCTACTAAACCTGAGACGTTCAACACTGCTTTGTGCGACGTCTCTGTTGTAATTGAGTCGCCCTTCACCAACTGTACGAACTACGTGGACGATTATCGGCACCGCATACCTATCCTGGATCAGCCCTTTTATGTCAAAATAGAGGAACGCTTCAGGGGGGACGAAGCCTTCCAAGCGCACACTCTCCTCATATATGTAGTTGGGGTAGTAGGCCCCAGATATCAGATTGTTGGATGTGGTCATTGCTCTTTCAATATGCCTTCGAGTCAACTTAATACCGAAATTGTCCACTCTTATTAGATTCGCTCTGTTGTATAGAACCTCATTGGGATAGAATTTTGTGTACTCTAATTCTGGTATTCTGAAAAGGTGAAGACAAACCCTAAGGCAAGCCCTCTCATACACCCGAATCTTTACCATTAAGCTTAATCTCACGTTGAACCACACGGGACACCCATATACCTGCATGGGCCGGATGAGAGCCATGTAGCGGATAACTTTCACCCTCGCATCGAGTTGGCTGCTATAAAACAGTCTCTTTGTAAGGGCAAAAGCATATTTGGCCCTGGCCAGAGCAGCATCTACATTCTTGTTGAAATATAGATATTGGTCTAGCCAGATCCCAAGATATCTGACTACATTTCGACAAGCAAGTGGCTGGCCGTGTTGACCAATGTTCGAAAATTTTCGCCAATTCTTTCTGGTGTCCATAGAGGTACCAGACAACGGTGTTCTAAACAGAATGGTTTCAGAATGATTTTAGACTTCTGAAAGTTGATTTTCAACTTCCAGTCATTGCAAAATCGTCTAATTTGTTCGAAGTAACTTTGCAAAAGCACGTTAATGACCTCGACTTTTGGACCTGTTCTGTACGCTATCAAGTCGTCTGCGTACGCTATGCTATGGCCAAGTGAACCTATTAAATGTTGAATAATATCGGCGAATTATCCGCACCTTGTTGCAGATCGTTTTTAATGTGAAATGTTCCAAAAGAAGTTGCATCGCCATTTTTCACGATGAACTGTCTGTTGGTGAGCATATTATGAAGAATATACAAAAGTTGTTTACTGATGCCTAGTCTGGTCAGCCTATAGAAAAGACCCTCTAACCATACGGTGTCGAAGGCCTTTTACAAGTCAAGCAGGCAGGCCCCAATACACTGGTTTTTGCTTTTATTCCATTGGATATCTGACACCAGTTTAGACGCGGCATGTATGACATCATGCCCCGCTTTAAAACCGAATTGATTATCCGGAAATATATTTTTGTCCTCAACCCACTGAGTCAAAACCCTATTGATTACCTTTTCGAACACCTTACTGATATTTGGAAGGAGACTTTTCGACCGGAGATTCGCCGGATTGGATGTATCTTTACCTTTTTTAAGGATCGAATAAACAACCGCAGTTTTCCAATGCTCTGGATAATGTGCATTATACATTGCATTGTTAAACAGGGTGGTGTAAATGTCTACCGCTTCTAGAGGGAGATGTCGCAGCACAATATTCGGTATTCCATCGATTCCCACTGATTTTTTATTTCTTATTGTGTCGAAGATCTCATGGAGTTCTTCCTTTGAGATGAACGGGGGTAGGTCCCCTTTAGTGGCGATGACATTATTTGCATTATTCTCGTCACTGAACTGGGTGAAACCCGAGCTCTCCAATCGACAGTTCTGTATATCATTTCGCAGGTAGAAATTATACAGAAAGACTCGATTCTCCAGGTCGTGATTTGATTTTTTTATTTTTTATTTTATTTTTTTATTTGCGGGAACATATTTGGGTTGCTGGAATTTACAGCCCGAATTCTATTGTTCCAGTACAAACATACAGATGCTCTGTTATCAATATTTGTAGGTTTTTAATTGACGACTTCAGTGTCTTAACCTCCATGTTATGTCCGTCAGTAAACTGCCTGTACAAGGTTTTGAGTTTTGACAGCAGTCTACTTTTGTGTCGGTGCAGTGCGTTAACGGTAGCATTGCGGAATAAGTCTTCGTTGGGTGTGTGTTCGTACCGAGGTATTGTAATGTATTGTAATGTCCATCGTCTGTTTAATTGTATGGCCCAATTGTTTTAAGTACCTGGACGGTGGGCAGGGCGAATTCGAGGACAGTACACTAGTCAAGGTTCTGGAGAAGCGTGTCCAGCGAGTTTTACTGTAATTGTAAGAATACTTAGAAACAACCTTCTTCAACTCCGCAATTTCGTTAGGAATTGTTATTGCGGTACTTAAACCGCAATGGTCACAGTCGTACACGAATGTATGCAGATAGTTTAACGTTTGTAGATTACTCCCAGTCAGTTGTATCCGTACGTCGTAAAGCAATAGGTCCAAATAAGAGACGTATTTGGGAAACGACAGACTGTCCGTCGCCTTCAAACCAAGTCTATATATGACACTGTACTGGGTCCACCAATTGAGTTGTAGATTCCCTCTAGTATTTGGTACATGATTTCCCCAATCCCTATGTTTGGCATTAAAATTCCCGCTGATTATATAAGTGAACAACCACTTTCCGCTACGGAGAGGGATGCGCACGACACATGCCTCTAGCACCCAGAACCCATGCAAAACACCCTTGTACATTCTTCTAAATTTAATAATAAAGATCTAATAAAGATCGAGACACCACCTCCTCGTTTGGAGTTATGTCGGTTTCTTCTTCTACTATTATATTTAATATGTTTCAAATTGTGCTTATCGGTTAGCTTAGTTTCGCTAGAGAAAAGCACATCAGGAACTTGGATTTCCAATAACTTAAACAGCGCGCCTCTTCGCTCGATTCTAATCAGTGAATTGATATTCACTGCACGGACCTTCAGGGTTTGCTCCACCATGTGCGTACCCATTACGACATAAGGTGCTTTAGACCCGGAAACAGCACGTAGATTTGATCCATTCGCTTAGCCTGTTCCTGTACTTGACGTTGAAGCTGAGCCATCCGCCCTTGAATAGAGAGCAAACAACCGTGGCTTTTTGTACCATTCTACCCCTACCTGCCGCCATTTGGTCGAAGGCAATTCGGGGGGTGACGGGTGGAGTTTGAAGCTGAGTGGATGGACGCTTAACCTCCGCTTTCTGCTGACGAGCCATATCTGCTTTCGTTATAACGGTGTGTCCCGAGTTCTTGCATAAAGCACATGAGAGTTGGGTTTTGTCTGACTCTTTCTCCTGATCCAAAGCACATTCCTGAGAATTGTGGTTCTTTCCACACTTAACGCATCGAGGCTGCATTTGGCAGTTCGATGCGGCGTGGCCGAACCTTTGACAGCGAACACATTGTATAATGTTATCCCTCCTTTTTAATTTCTCCCAGTGAACAAGGACTTTAATACTCCTTAGACTATCCAGTTTGCTGTTGGGAGTGAGCTGTATTAGGAAGAACGGTAGATGGTAATTTGAGACCGTCGCACTCTTTCTCTTGAAGCAGTTTTAAGAGCTCCTCGGGATCAGCGGACGGTTCCAGTCCTTTCAATAGAACTGTTTTCAATTTATCACATTTCGGTGTGTACGTGAAGTACTCCGTCGTCGTTTCCTTCAACAGGTTTTGAATTTTTTTGTAGCCATCCACTGAATTACAGTCGATGACGTGCCTATCTAAGCCTAATCTTTTAATGCTAAAGTGCTTACCTATGGCCGACTTACACAAGTCTTTGGTGTCCTGGAACTACATGCTGTAGTTGTTGATTGGAGGCACCTTTTTTTTGTTTTCTGCTGCAGTTGCTGTTGTTGTTTCTGCTGATGTTGCTGTTTTTGGGGACGTATTTTACTGCTTTTTTTCACTTGTTGTGTTTGTGTTTGCTGCTGCACACTTTTTTCCTGCACTTGCTGTTGCTGCTGGGAGCTTTCCTCAGCTTCCAGCTCCCTTTCCCTTCGGGCGATTGGCTTAGTTTTAATAGCAAGCACCTTTTTTTGTAGTTGCAGGATGCTGTTATTAATGATATTCAATTCATCGTCTTTGCCTTCCGACGAAGTTACTAACGATGCAAAGCTGTTATTATTCCCTGTGCGATGAGTCACTCTATTAGAGACATATGAGGATTTGTCTTCCGACTCGTGACGTCCTTGTTTTTGCGCTGCTATTGCTGTCGCTGTCATGGGTAGGATTCGAACCTTGACCCTCCGAGTGAGACGCGATTGCTAGTACCACTACCCCACGACCACCCCTCGACTTTTTTTTCTCCGTTTAATCGATTTTTCACTGGCCACTGCTATTGGGTCTATTGGGTCGAGGCGGTCTTTGCCACTCATCTCTGTTTTGTTCATACTCGTAAAATTTTGGATAATCTAATTATGAGTATACCATTGTGTCGTGATCAAATATATATTTTTTTATGGCAAAGATTATCTAGTTTCAATAATATCAAACGGTTGGTTTCGCATGAAATTGCATAGCCTATTTTTTTTAATTTCTAGGAAGAGAGTTCACCTTTTCCCGTCAGACTAGTGTTCCAATCCAAAAAAACAAATTTCGAAGCGAAGGAATTAGAAAAATGCCAGGAGAAGATACAATCGCTAAGGTCATACAGTAGTGAAGAAGCACTTGCATTATAAAGGGTTTTCCAATAGGGACTTGACAACTTTGAATTT
This sequence comes from Volucella bombylans, assembly GCA_949129095.1. Classification (NCBI taxonomy): domain Eukaryota; kingdom Metazoa; phylum Arthropoda; class Insecta; order Diptera; family Syrphidae; genus Volucella; species Volucella bombylans. The sequence continues at coordinate 159,825,088 of OX422143.1, forward strand.
AATTTGTGAACACACTCTTTCACTAATCATCAAAATGTCACTGTCAATTTATTCAGTAAACTCAACATTTTCATCTTGGTAAAGTACACTAACGAGCAACGTCTACAAATTATAAAAATTTTCTACCGAAATTCGGAGTCGGTGACTGCAACTTTAAGAGCGTTAACTCCAATTTTCGGTCGCAATTCTCGCCCTAGTAGACAGACAATAACAAGTTTAGTGCAAAAATTTGAGTCTACATATTCGTTGTGTAATGTTGCCGTGTCAGTGAGATAACGGGTTGGTCGAAGTGTCGAAAATATTGCTGCCGTTCAGGCGTCCGTAGCAAACGATACAAATCAGTCAATTCCACGGCGTTCTCAAGAATTGGGCATCGCTCAGAACACATTATGGCGTATTTTGCCTAAGGATCTTAGTTTAAACTTCATCGCAAAATCATCTTCAGTGACGAAGCTCATTTTTGGCTCAATAAGTAAAATATGCGTTATTGGTCGGGTGAAAATCCACATGTGCTTCATGAATCACCACTTCATCCACAAAAAATAACATATTTTTTCGTCGACGATAACGTTACTGTGAATGGTCAGCGTTATCGCGCCATGATCACCGATTATTTTTGGACCGAATTGGAAGATATGGACTTGGACGACATGTGGTTTCAACAGGATGATGCCACAAGCCACACAGCACACGCTACTATCGATTTATTGAAGAGTAAGTATGGTGAGCGTGTTATCTCAAGAAATGGGCCAGTCGATTCTGCGATTTAGCGCCGCTTGACTATTTTCTGGGGGCTACGTTAAGTCATTGGTTTATACCAACACGCCGACGACGTTGGAAGAGCTCAGAGCCAACATTGAACGCGAAATAGCGGCCGTTTCGGCCGAAATGTGTGGCCGGGTTGTTGAAAATTGGGTCCAAAGAATCGACCGCTGCAAACGTGCCCGCGGTGGCCATATGGGCGAAGTCAAGTTCCATTCATAAATGTTTTGATTGTACTTCAAGCCGATAATAAAGTTTTTGAAATATCTCAAGTCCTTATTGGAAAACCCTATATATGTATGTATATACACAAAATTATCTGGGAATGCATATACAATTTTAAGAAAGCAATCTCTAGCCAGAGCTCACTTATTGTATCCTTCTATTTATAGGCTAAGAAAAGCTAAGAAAAATTGTTTTCCTTCAGAAAATTCAATCAATGTTGACGAGTCCACTGCTTCTATTAATGTGGTAGATATCGTAAATCACACAACCGAGCGTTTATTAAAATTGCAAGAACCTGTTATTTCTAATAACGTCGATGTTAACTTTAGTCTGTAAATTGGGTGGTGATGGCAGTTCAGCTCACAGCACATATAATCAAAGGTACGAAGATCACGGGCGGACTGATGAATATTTACTTCTTATTTCATTCGTGCCAATTCAGTTAATACTCACATTAACAGAGAACCCGGTACAGGTAATCTGACAAGATCCGAATCCTTCCTCCACTCGTTTGTGTCGACCACTTAAATTTTTATTTGCCAAAGAAACGAAAGCCATGTCAGTTAAGGAACTTGATATGATCCGAAGTCAAATTAATGATCTGCCAGAACTTGCGATAATAATCGGTTCCAAAAATATAAACGTTAAATATCAATTCGTGTTTACAATGATTGATGGTAAGATTGCCAATTATATGACGCCGAATAGGTCAACCCAGTAATGCTACATTTGTGGTGCCAAGCCTAATTGTATTAACAAAATAGTAAAATAGAAAAATAGAAAAAATACCCAGGCCTGGATTTTATGAATATGGTCTATCAAGTTTAAACGCATGGACTAAAGCACTTGAATGTCTTTTGTATATAGCCTATATGTTGGACGTGAAAAAGTGGGCTATTAGAGAAGAAAATTACGAAATTTTAGTGAAATTTGAATGTCTTCAAGCACGTTTTAAATCTGTAATGGGTTTAATTGTGTACAAACCCAAACCAGGTTTTGGCAACAGAAATGATGGTAATACTGCTAGGCGCTTTTTCAACAATCAAATTATTTTAAGTTGCATATCATCAGGCTATAACATAGATATTAACACCTTTCAAATATTATGTATATATATGGTATATTAGAAACCAAGTCACTATATTTAGAATTATATAGTTGGTATCCTATGCCTGTTAGCATTCATAAATTATTATGTCATGCTATTGATGTAATAAAGCAGTATATAGTGCCCATAGAACAATTATCTGAAGAGGCCCAAGAAGCAATAAAGATTGTAGACGTTTTCGAATGTGTCATACGCGAAAAACATCAAGAGTAAATACAAACAGGGATTCATTGAATAGGTTTTTGATAACATTGGACCCTGTGATTAATTCTTTTCGAGAAAAACTTTTAAAGAATGTTAGTTCAATGCCAACTGAAGTTTTAAAATTATTACTTCAGCCTAAAACGACCACCTGTACATATCAACCTAGACCAATAACCAATGGAAGCCACTTAGAGCTCGATAGTACAGACACAGATAGCGATTTTTCAAGCTAGAATAGAAGGATACATCCTGATAAAATTGATTACTTTAATATTATATTAAATATGTTAAATATTATAAATATTGTACTATATATGTAATGTTTTTGAAAAAAATAAAATATCATATATATAAAATTACACTCAAAAACTGAAGTTAAAAACTCTATATCTTAAAAGCTGACATGTGTACATGTAAAGGAGCAGGCGTTAAAAAAAACAATTTCTTTTTTTGATAAAGTTACCCAAAACTTTCGGATCATCCTTTTATAATGCTAAACAAAATAAAAAAGAAAAACTTTAAAGTTAAGCAAGCAGTTAACGAGAAAAGTGTACCTGAAGTTAGCATGTTTTCTATTGGAAAATGCATGCTAACCTATTCCCTTAAATTAGCTCTTCTAAGGGGGAGGCAAGTCATGGACCCCTCTACTGTAAGATTTTTTTCTTGCCTCGGTTGAAACTACACATCTACCCACAATTCAGAATTTTTTACGTCTAGCATGTATGAAATGGTCCACTGTGGGTCGCTTGGCGCTACTTGCCTATCGGTTCGACACCGCAAAACCCGTTTACTCTCTCGGCTGTAACAAGCTTATTTATTGAAATATTGACTTGGCGATTTCACCAGATATTCTTGAGACCTCAAGCTTTAAGAAAATGCGAAAAAAATCGGTTCTTTCGACCATGCTAGGGTTATATCTCCCCTTAATATCTCATATTTCTGCTAAATTATTTTTTTAAATTTTGTAAAGTATATTATAAAAACTGTTACTTCCATATGAGACAAATAAATAGAAGATACATTTTCTGAACAGAAAAGCACTTCAAACAGCTCACTCACTAAAATAGTAGCACATTCACCATTCCGCCAGAGTGCGAGCGGCTTTAGCTTCTTGATATGATTTTCTAGTTACAATTCTCAAACAGCCGCTGATTTCTATCTCCATAATAGACAACTTCAGCTGTAGACTCTGTGAAATCTAAAACTAGTTTAGTCACTAGTCGACCTGTTGAACGAAACTATTGAACGTTGGCAAAATTGCGTAGCAGTTGTAACCGGCGCTAGTAGTGGAATCGGTGAAGCTATCGCTAAAGATCTCGTCATAGCTGGCCTGCGAGTAGTAGCTTCGGGTCGTTGTCAAGAACGTATTGATCAAAACCGATCCAAGATTCCAGAAAAGCTTCAAAATAATTTCTATGCCGGAAAGTGTGATGTATCGAACGAAACTGAAGTCAAGACTACTTTTGAGTGGATCGCGAAGACTCTTGGTGGTGTTGATATTCTTGTAAATAATGTTGGGATAGTACGTGATGGAAAACTTATCGAAATGGATGGTCAACTTATCGATGAAGTCCTCCGTACAAATGTGAAAATCTTGATTTACTGCACGCAGGCTGCTTTCAAGAGCATGAAGGAGAGGAAGTTCGCGGGACATATTATTCATATCAACAGCATCGCAGAGCATAGATGCCAATTTACACCCAAACGGAGTGCAAATATCTATTCTCCTTCGAAGTTTGTGATGACTGCTATTAATGAAACATTACGTTGAGGGATTTGGATACAGAAATTAAGACCACGGTAAGTTCAGCTGGAATTTCTTGAAATATTGATTGACTGACTGTCTTTTCATTTCAGAGCATAAGTCCTGGAGCAGTTCGGAGCAGAAGATATATTGCAGGCTGTGCTCTTTGCAATTTCGACCCCACCGCATGTGCAAATCCATAAGATCACGATTAAACCGGTGGGAGAGAAGTTCTAGGAGCTCTTAAGATTTGTTTTAACAACAAAAGTTGATTCCGTTTTAATAAATGAACGTACGTGTTCAAATTGAATGTATATTAGGGCATTATCTATTGTCAGTCAATAAAAAAAATTCAGTGAAAACGACAAAACCGCAATTACTCAGAAATTGGTCGAACGGGCTGGAATCTGTGGAATGTAATCGTGTCGATAAGGTGACTATACTTAATTTGATTACACAGGCAATGCAATCAAATTATAAAAGTAATGCTAATTAGCTTTGTAATGTATACATTCGAAAATTCATTACATCAGTCATTAATGCAGCAGAGTTAGTTCTACGCGTATAGTTAACATTTTTGAGCTGGGTATGAAAATTAATTCCTCTGTCAGAGATAACATGTATCTTAATTTCGTGACCTATCGAAAAAATTATCTTATCAGGAAATAATGAGTTGGTGATGCCAGGAGACATTTGATTAGGTTAGACTAACTCTCATATATGTATATGAATCAGTGGTAGACATAGAGATTTGTTGAAGAATTTACAAGAGTGGTGATTCTTATAGAGCAGAGATCAGCTAGATCTCGGAAGTAATAACTGTATTAGGAAAAATAATAACTAAATTAGGAATTGTATTCAGATACATGCCAAAGCACAGCAGTATCACTGTAAAGGCGCAATAGATTCCCTCTTCCTATTCGGTAGGAAGTCATTAGCTCTCTCCATCGTTTGGGGTCGACTCTGCGCCAAATGAGTCTAGATGTCTTATAGTTGTCCTGGTGATCCCGTCTATGACTGGCCTTAGAGAACACTTTAGAGTATGTTATTTGTTTGCCTTAGGATAAAGGTGGCCAGATTTTATGTTACTTTTTGTTTGTTCATAGGGATCCTAGTCCGGGAAGTTCATCAGCGGCGCAGTTTCCTGGGACATTCCGTATGTTCGAAGGGAGGAATCTAATTGCTGCTTGGCTATGTAAGCTAAGTAAGGGTATGATGAATAACCAAACCTTCTGCTTTTAAGATGCTACAGTGCGTGGGTAGTTTGATTGATTAGCGTATTCAGAGGTCTTCAAATTAAGTTCCCGCGCCAATGTCTTCGCCTTTTTAAGAGTCTTCTGTTAGAATAGGTATTGAATTGCTGAGAGCAATATATACTCAAGTCAAGTCTAGTAAATTGAAGATTAGTCGATTGAAGGAGGTCACGATGTAATATGATGTAATACGCTAGCATGCCCCACATTTAACTCTTTCCATTGATGAATTTCTCTACGTCTACTTCAGGGTTTTTCTAAAGCTTTATGCCAAAAATGTCGATTAGCAGAATTTGTAGAGCTAATGTTGATATCAAGCATTTTTTTCTGGCAATTTGATGTTAGCCCCCTTTTCTAATGCAGACCACCAGAAGCCATGAGCGTAATTGATCCAACGACCGTGATGGCAACCGTCAACCCTGTAATTCACTTCAAATTCTAAACCGTATTTTCATCCTACAGAGCTCTTCGCTGAGTAAAAGGGATGTAGATTTGTATTTAGTCCTACAGAATTTCCTTTCCACTTTTGTAAAACTTCCGGATCTCATTCCTTAATGAGATTTCTCGACCGCGCGCTTTTCACGCTGCTTCTTTCCTACTGACCAGTTGGTGTTCATCTCTCCACTTCTGCTCGTAGAGCTCGTGAGCAGCTCTAGTCCTCTATTACTTGCCGGCACTCGTCGTCAAACCAGAGGTTTCATTGTGGTGGGAGAGTGAAATGCAGCACATCAGATGCGGCATCCTTGATGGTCCTAGATACATGATTCTGGCGGCATAAGACCTCTTAACAGATTAAGGGTGACTAGATCGGAAACAATGTCAAACTTCCTCACAGTATTAGCTTGTCTAAGCGATGTTTGGAATATCCGCAACCGTACCTTGGCTACAACAAGGTAGTAGTCCAAGTCGATGTTGGCCTCTTGAAATATTCAGACATCCATAATACTGGAGGAGTACCTTGCGTCGATCGCAATGTGGTCGATTTTGTTGACGGTTATATAATCAAGAGTTCTCCGAGTACACTTGCGAACATTGCCCCGCCACCGCAAAGTCGATTAGCCTGAATCCGTTATTGGAGGTGGTGTCGTGCGGGCTATACATTCCGACATTACTACCTCCTAACTTTGCATTAAAATCGCCGAGGACAGCTAGGCCACTGCGCATATAAGGTTAATATTGGCAAATTCTGCAGGATGAAATGATTAAAGAAATTAGCAGCAGCATTGAAAAGCTGCAAGAAAAAATGCTGGCTTGTAAGCTAATGCAAACTGCACGCAGGCAGAGGGAGCAAGCACAGGTAGAAAGCGCCCAACAAAAAAGCAACAAAAGCAGTAACAACAACTGCATCAACAACAAAAACAGCAGCAGCAGAAACAACCACTGCAGCAGACAAAACTGCAGCAGCAGAAACAACAAAAACAGCAGCCACAGAAACAACAGCAGCAGCAGAAACAACAGCAACAGCAGCAGCAAAAGAAGAAGGAGAAGGTGCCTCCTATCAACACCTTTAAATTAGAGGTAAATGCTACCAAGGACCTGTGTAAGTTGGTCATTGGTAATAATTTCAATATTAAGAGATTGGGGAACGATCGCCATGCCATCCACTGTAATACAGTGGAGGGCTACGCGAAAGTTAAAGAGCTCCTAAAGGAAACGACGACGGAGCATTACACATTCACACCGAAGTGTGAAAAGCGGCAATCGATGCTGCTGAAGGGGTTGCAACCGTCTTCTGATCCTGTGGAGATCCTGGCACTGCTCAAAGAAAAGGAGTGCGAAGGACTCAAGTTTGTAGGGGTAAAGCCATTTACCACAGCTAGAGCCAGGCGGGAGAAACGGAGTCTGCCATTCTTCCTGGTGCAGCTCAGTCCCGAAAGTCGTCTGGATAGTCTAAGGAGTATCAATGTTCTAGACTACCAGGTGATTCACTGGGAAAAATTAAAAAGGAGCGAATGCGTTTTACAATGCGTTCGCTGCCAGAGGTTCGGGCACGCCGCGTCGAACTGCCAAATGCAGCCTCGATGCGTGAAGTGCGCAAAGAACCACAGTTCCGAGGAGTGTCCTCTAGGTAGGGACGGAGCATCCGATAGGACGCAGCTCGCGTGCGTGTTATGTGGGAACGTGCGACACACCGCAAACTATCGGGGTTGTCCTAAGTTCGCCGACATAAAAAAAGCAAAAATGGCTCATCAGCAGAAGGTGAAGGTCAAACGTTCACCTGTTAGATTCCAAACACCAGCCGTCACGTCCCAAATTTCCTACGCCCAAATGGCGTCAGGTAGGGGGACTACGGTACAGCAAGCGACTGTTGCTTCTCAGGCGCCAATGCCGAGAACAACGGAAGCTGCACCTAACATGCTAGCCATCTTGCTCGCAATCCAAGGGCAAATGGCTCAGCTGCAAAAGCAGGTGCAACAACAGGCCAAGCGGGTGGACCAGATCTACGCGCTGCTGCCGGGCTTAACGCAACACATGCCGTAATGGGTACGCACATGGTGGAGCAAACTTTGAAGGTCCTTGCGGTGAATGTTAATTCACTCATTAGGATCGAACGAAGAGCCGCGATGTTTAAATTGCTGCAAGACCAAACTCCTGATGTGCTTTTCGCTAGCGAAACCAAGCTAACCGATAAGCACAAACTGGAGTACAATAATTATATCGTTAGAAGAAGAAACCGGCCCAGATCCAAACGTGGAGGCGGTGTCGCGATCTTCATTAAAGAAGGTATAAAATTTCACAGAGTGTACAAGGGCGTTTTGCGCAGGTTCCGGGTGTTGGAGGCAGTCGTCGTTTACATCCCGCTCCGCAGTGGAAAGCGGCTGCACTTGGCCTCTGTTTATGCACCTGATACTTCACAATCCACCCTATTCATTACAGAGCTCGACACGCTTTTTCGACTTCTGAGGCTGGAATCGGGGGAGAATTATTTTATAATCGGCGGGGATTTTAACGCTAGACACAGAGATTGGGGAAATAATTTGCCAAATACTAGAGGGAACCTACTACTCGATTGGTGGGGTCAGCACGATGTCATGTACAGACTCGGTCTTAAAGCGACGGATAACCCGTCGTTTCCCAGAGGCGGGTCTTATTTGGATCTACTGCTGTACGACGAACGCATACGACTGACAGGTACGAATTTACAAACGCTAAACTGTCTGCGCACATTTGTGTACGACAGTGACCATTGCGGTTTTAGCACCGAAATTATAGTTCCTAACGAAATTGCGGGATTGGAGGAGTTTGTCCAAAGATATACTTACAACTACAGTAAGACTCGATGGACACGCTTCTCCGCAACCTTGGCAAGAGCGCTCTCCTCGAACACGCTCCACCCACCGTCCAATAAGAATTTGTCAAACGAGGAGATCGACAATTACCTAAACCAAATGGACGAGACAATTAAACAAACTATGGACACTACAATACCGCGGTATCGACGCACGACTAACGAAGACCTGTTCCGCAATCCTACTATTGACGCACTGCACCGACAGAAAAGTAGACTTCTGACAAGACTTAAAAACTTGTACAGACAGTTAACTGACCGACAAGACCCGGAGATTAGGACACTGAAGTCGTCGATTAAAAATATTCAAACGCTAATAAAAGAAAATTACAAAATTTCTGTAAGTTTGTATTGGAACAACAAGGTTCGGGCTGTAAACACCAGCAACCCGAATATGTTTCCGCAAATAAATAAACTATTTCGGAGAAAAAATCAAAACGACCTTCAGTGTCTTAAAATAGCCCGGACAACAGACAACGAACGGTTACTGACAATAGCAGGCATTGATCCAAATAAGGCTGCTGATGATGACGACTTCTTTGTGATCGAGGATCCACAGGAGAAGGTTGAGGCCATAGGGGCGACTTTCCAGGAAGTATACAAGGCCACTGATACCACTGGCCCTAATTGTGACCTGGACAGTCGCGTCTTTGTGCACGACTTCTGCGTTCGAAATGAAATAGAGAACTGGCAATCCGAGGGCTCTGGTTTCACCCGGTTTAGCGACGAAAATATGGCAAATAACGTCATTGCCAGAGAGGGTGGCCTACCCCCTTTCATTTCGAAGGAAGGACTCCATGAGATCTTCGACACAATCAGAGCAAAGAAATCAGTGGGGACCGATGGTATTCCGAATATCGTGCTTCGACATCTTCCTCTAGAAGCGGTGGACATCTACACCACCCTGTTTAATAATGCAATGAATAATGCACATTATCCAGCGCATTGGAAAACGGCGGTGGTTCAACCTATCCCCAAAAAGGGAAAGGATATATCCAATCCGGCGAATCTCCGGTCGATAAGTCTCCTTCCGAATATCAGTAAGGTTTTTGAGAAAGTAATCAATAGAGCACTGTCTAGGTGGGTTGAGGACAAACATATAGTTCCGGATAATCAATTCGGTTTTAAGGCGGGACATGATATCTCACATACCGCGTCTAAACTGGTTTCTGATATCCAATGGAACAAAGGTAAGAAACAGTGCACTGGTGCCTGCCTTGTTGACTTGGAGAAGGCCTTCGACACCGTATGGTTAGAGGGTCTTTTCTATAAGCTGACTAGGTTGGGGATCAGTAAACCACTCTTGTACATTCTTTATAATATGCTAACTAACAGACAGTTCATAGTGAAGAATGGCGATGTGACTTCTGTTGGAATATTTCAAATTAAAAATGGTCTTCAGCAAGGCGCGGTCAATTCGCCGATTCTATTTAACATTTATACAAGCGACTTGATAGGTTCACTTCCCCATACTATTGCGTACGCAGACGATTTGGTAGCGTACAGAACAGGTCCAAAAATCGAGGTTATTAATACTCTCTTGCAGCGTGACTTCGATAAGATAAGACGATTTTGCGATGACTGGAAGTTGAAAATCAACTTTCAGAAGTCGGAAACCATTCTCTTTAGGACGCCGTTGTCTGGAGCCTCTAGGGCTACCAGAAAAAATTGGCGAAAGTTCTCTATCATTGGACAACGCGGACAACCTCTTGCCTGTCGAAATGTAGTCAGATACCTTGGAATCTGGCTGGATCAGTTTCTGTATTTTGGCAAAAATGTAGATGCTGCTCTGGCCAGAGCTAAAGGTGCTTTTGCCCTTACAAAGAGACTGTTTTATAGCAGCCAACTCGATGCGAGGGTAAAGGTAATCTGCTACATGGCCCTTATCAGGCCCATGCTGGTATTTGGTTGTCCTGTGTGGTTCAATGTAAGAGCAAGCTTAAAGGAAAAGATTCGGGTGTTTGAGAGGGCTTGCCTTCGCTTGTACAGAACACCGGAGTCGGAGTACAAGAAATTTTATCCTAACGAGGTCCTTTACAACAGGGCGAACCTAATACGAGTGGACAACTTCGTAATTAAGCTGACTTGAAGGCACATTGCAAGAGCAATAACCTCAACGAATAACCTGATATCTGGGGCCTACTACTACCAATTACCTTTACCACGAGAGTGTGCGCTCTGACGGCTTCGTTCCACCGGAAGCATTCCTCTACCTAAATCAGAAAGGGTTGATCCAGGATATATCAGCGGTGCCGTTAATCTTCCATGTCGCTCGGACAGCTGGGGACAGGCGACTCAACTACAACAGAGACGTCGCACACGGCAGTGTGGATCGCCTCAGGTTCAGTAGAGCGGTGGGGAATCGCGATAAGAGGGATGTCGTTCGGCAGCACCAGCATTTCTGGTGGTTAAATGATGGGGAAGATGTTTCGTCGTCGTTTCCGTCAATTACGGACCAGCCTCACTAATGAGGCAGAGCTGACCAATCTATTTGCTCAGTAAATAGCGATGGCCAGCTTGCATAGGTTTAGGTTAGCATTTAAGAAACATATACATATATCAGTGTATACAAAAGTGTATACTGATATATGTATATGATTGTGTATAATGACTATGTGTGTTTATGTGTGTATTGTGTATGTAGGTTAAGTAGGCTAAGGTTTATTTTAAGTTAGATACTAAGTTTTTATTAAAAATAAAAAATTATGTCCATATGCTAAGTTTTTCTTAACAAATATTTTTTCTTAGCCTTAAGTATTCAATATAAATAGTTCTAAGCAAAATGTAAATAAAGTCGAAAGACATAGTTATAAGAATTTAGAATAGCTTAGAGCGCCTGTGTGGGGCCAGTAAGTTAGTATAAGATTGTTAAGTAATTTTAAGCTAGCATTTAAGCATTTTTTGTTAGTATGTAAGAGTTAATGATTAAGTAAATAAAATGCATTTAAAACTGCATTTAAAACTTGTCAAATTCTGCCTTAATACGAATTGTTACTAGGCGCTTGTTCACATGCCGGAAACTAACTATATACTTCTTGCCTTACTCTGCCTCTAGCAACAAATCCGCATTCATATAGGTGCTATAATTTTCGTTGTAGATGTCGCAGATTTTCATCCTCTTTTAGTCCGGCCCATCCCATCGCATTTGGATGGCGATAATGTCTGCTATGCAGCAGTCCAGTACCTCCTCTAGATGTTCGGCTTCATGTGGCATATTAAAGGACTTAAAATTCCACATGCAGATCTGAAGTTCGTTGTCCTTGTTTCGTTTGCAGGGGTTGCCAAGTAGATCTATCGGTATCCGAGGCATGTTGTTGCTGCATAACTAAATACATAGTTCCACGGCAGGCAGTTACACGGGCGGCAGAACTCCCAGTAACCCGTTCGGGGATGTGAGCGCTGTCGAGGCTGTGAGGACTCATACACCACCATCTCTTTTCCAACAGCCTGACTTATTCTCAGAAATCTTTACCTGCCTGACCTCCAAATATGTCGGACCAGACCAGATAAAGTCTCACTCGAACTTATAAGTTTGGCAAGTCGAGTCCGGTAGGATACCGAGTTACCTTATGGTTACCACTTGGAGATAAAATAAGCTTAATTGATGTGTTTCATCAGTTGAGCAGGTGCTACACTGGATATCGCAAGGTTGACACCTCTCAGTGCCTATTTCCCTATTTCCACAGCATCCGGTTATCCTATGTATTATCGTCAAAATAAAGATCCTGCAAGACTTGGTGGTGGTAATTTAAAAATGTTTACATACGAGAAAAACTTAAAGGCATCGTATTTCTGCATCATCAATGTAATGCGGTGTCTTCCATGCAGAACTTTTGCCAATTGAAGAAGCTAGTTACCTTTTTATTAATAAATTGAAATCTAAATTCGGTATAGTGGTCTCTTTTGGCTGTCATGTCGCGATTATGGAACTTGATTCGACCAAAATTACTTCTAGATATGCCCAGGAAGGCAACCTTACCGTCCAGCGAGATTTTCTCGAATCTATCAAACTGCTCTATTTCCGTCCACATAATTCACATAGAATCCTTACAGGCGTAGCCAGTAAAAGGAAAATATTCAATTGCCTTGCTGATGTTGAACATTTTTAAAATTTTGAAGGTCAACCATTCTTTGATGTCCTGTTAAACATCTTAGATATCGAACTCAAAATCATTAGAGAGCTCCATAACTCCTCAGCATAGATCTGACTTCTTATACTTCTGCTCTTTCTAAATATAAATGTTCACTAAATTTAGACGCTATAAACACGACAAAAATTGGATATGGCTGGGCATGTCATGTCTTAAGACAGATCTGGCAAGAACTGTATTACGATCTTAGTGTCGGACGGTCCATATTTAAGTGGCCATACTCGTGCTCGTACTCACTCGTACCTCAAGAGTGATGTCCTTACAGTACACATGCAGATAGATGAATATGCAAAACCTTGAGAAGTCTTTTCTAATTATTTAAGCAGGATGTGAAACCAAAAACTGTCCCGTTCAGCATACAGGCACTCATTCAGATTATGGGTATCCTTCATCCCATATCAGATACATTCTGTCTTGCCTATTTCGACATATTCGACTCCCAGTTTTATCCTAATTTCCAAGAATTAGTCAGGAGATATTTAATGGACCGACAGCAACGCCGTCTCCTCTTCAATACAGCATTTCAAAGTTCAGCATATTATGAGCCCCTTACCAACGAAGCTGAGGGCTCTTTCAAGGAGGAGTTCAATGACCTTCTGGATTCAGCCTGCGGAGCTTCTCCGGAGTATGCCAAAATGCCACAATAGGTAAAGAAAACATCTTCCGCGGAATATTCTAGAAGCCAGCCCCCACGACACGACAATAGATATCTGCTTCCAACTTGTCGATTTTTTGAATGAATTGAATGCGAATGGAAGCCTTATCAAAACTGGAGTAGCCATAGCCAACGAAGACCACCACTCACAAACGCCAACATTCTATGGAACGCGATATCATAAAAACGGCAGCTGAGTGGCCCTAGGCCACCAGCCTTCACTGAAAACGATGAAATCCACATTTACTCGTATTATACTAGAACTGCAGCGCAAAACAAAAGCAGCGAGGGAAGAGTACCGCATATAAGATCCTATTCAACGTATTGTATGAACGTCCCACACCAAGGCAAATCCTAGAAAAAAAAACGAATTTCAAGACGAGAGTCATCATGTCTTCATCGACTTAAGACATTGATACTCATAGTATTTATCGTGTTGAGCTCTGCAAGGCCAAATTCATGACCAACAACACTGATCTAGCCGTACAGCATGGCGTTGGAGAATACGGGGTGCAACGTGCAATTTGGAAACAGTTCCTAACATCATCGGTCGCTTTCAGCACATTCGTCGTGATAGAGGCATGACAATTGACAAACAAGCGAAACGAGTTGGACTTGAAGTACTCATAAATCAAGAACATTTTGTCAACAGACAAAGAAGCGTCTGTCAATCGCCTACGGGCATATGCCACTGTCGACAAAAATAACTGAAGGAATTGACCCGACTCAATTCCAGGAATGACATCCTAGTTAGGATTCGACAAAGAGTTACCCAGAGAAACCGCTGATACTTTGCTTTGATGCAAGTAATAGGCTGAAAGCTCCTAACTTCGAAGATGAAATGTTGGTCTATAACAAATTGGTTCCGCCAGTTCTGCTGTGTGGAGCCAAGCTTTGAATAATAAGAAATTGTTCCTCGATTCACTGCCGCAGTTGTCAGACGGCAAGTACATTTGAACCTCTATTTCGCTTGGCCTGGATAACTGGAAATAGTTTTTCCACTCTCAGAAATACCTTTCACGGTCGACAGCTTGTTAGGTAAGTAAGTATAGTCCCAAAGCAATTTGCTGTTGTGATAATTGCGATTTTTCACTGTCAGTTACGAGTTTAAATGAAAATGTATTTTTTCCAGTTTTTGTGTGTCAGTTCTTTGGTTTGTGTAGCTTACCTTATAGAAGACCCATTAAGCTTGACTTTCAGGACTCAGATCATAAATTATCTCAGTGTTACTCATATAGTCAATGTTTGGTTTGGATCTGGGTAAATCCTCAATGTTACTCTTCGTACTGATCAATCTATCTGATAACCACTGATTTATTATATATTCTTATCTACGAAGACACACCCAAGAAAACACCTCCGTGTATGTCATGCCTCAAATATTTTTCAAAAACAACTATCTCTATACTTATCTTAGTTATAGACCAAATTAGCATTGTCGGAAACAACCATCGATAACGTGTAGATTTTTGGACAAGCAATCATACGTTAAACGATTTCACATTTCCAAATATTTATTTAGTAACTCTCAGTCCGACAGTCAAAATCGTGAATCGAAATAATGGAGCTTTGGCAGAATCGTGTCGCTGTCGTAATTAGTGCTAGCAGTGGAAATGGCGAAGCAATTGCTAAAGATCTAGTATCGGCCGGTCTTCAAGTTGTCTCCTTAGGTCGCCGCCAAGAACGTCTCGACCAGAACCGATCCAAACTATGAACTGCTCTCCAAGAGAAATTTCATGTCTGGAAGTGTGATGTTTCAAATGAAGAAGACGTCAAGGGTACCTTTACATGGATTGAAACTACTTTGGGCGGCGTAGATATACTGGTCAATAATGCCGGAATACTTCGATTTGGCAAATTGATTTCAATGGATTTAAGAGCATGAAGGAGAGGAACTTTGATGGACATATTGTTAACATAAATAGTATTGTGGGACATGGAGTGCCTTCAATTCCAGATTCCAGTTCTGACATATATACGCCGTCGAAGTTTGCTGTAACTGCCATCAAGAAATTTTCCATAATGAGCTAAGAGATTCGAGGATCAAGACCACCGTGAGTAGATTATGAGTTTTGTTGAAGGAATATTGTAAATTTGAATCTTCTAATTCTTAGAGCATAAGTCCTGGAGCTGTGCGAACTAAAATCGTACCACAGGAAGCTTTTGATGCAATAGGCAACTGCCTTAACTCGGAGGATTTGTCCCAGGCAGTTTTATTTGCATTTTCCACTCCGCCACATGTGCAAATACATGAACTCACAATCAAGCCAGTTGGAGAAAAGTTCTAGATATTCTGGCAATGGCAGATAATAAAGGAATTTTGTAGAGTTGCAGATGTGCTTAGGAAATGGAACATGATTTACTAGCACTAATCGTAGTTGATAGAAGATTTACTCATCGCCACGGGATACAGCAGGAACTTGTTGCTTAAGAAGTAATTTGGATTATTACACCCGTGTCAATTCCGGACAGCAATTTATCCTGCATTCTCGTATGGGTATCTTCTCGCCATCAAGTACTGACATCAGACATGTATCTTAGCTCTCCCCTGCTTCATCGAAGTTGACATATTTATTCGTCAATTGCACTGCGGCATGCGTATTTTAGTCGAGTCGAGACTCAGCTGGAATACCATCAAGTCCTACCGCGTTGTTGTTCTTCAATGGTTCTATTACAGAATTGATCTTTACTGGCAGTCGAGGTCAACATGCGGCAAACAGTGTTCTCGGTCATGTAATTCTTTCTTTCTTTCTTTAATTCTTTATTCCTTTACAAATGATAAATACAATTCTACAAATTCTTTGAGATACATTATAAATTACATATTTGTAAAGAATAGTTTAGTACAATCTATTGTCAGAAGACAAGAGACGAGAGTAAACATCACTTTATGTGTATACAAACTAATAAAAAGATTATTGATGGCGAAATGAAATACAATATATGTACAATTAATAGAGAATTGATAACAAATAACAATAAAAAAGATAGAAAATTCAGTTTATACCAATGGATTAAAAAACAAATCGATCTCATTATGATCAAAGGAGAAGAGCCATTTTTTAACACTTTTCGAAAATACTGATTTCTTTCTCTCACACCTAAGGTTTACAGGTAACAAATTAAATAAGCGAGACGCGGTAACGTAAAAGAAACGGGAGAAGTGAGTTTTATGTGTAGTTGGAATAGTGGCGAAGTGCATGGTATTGATGCGTAGCTTGTACCTATCATCAAGCCTTACGTTGAAGTATCCGGAGTTGTCAAAAAATATTCTTAATACCTTATAGCAGCACAGATGTCTCAGAGGGAGAATATAAAGATATTTGAACAAATCAAAACTGGGTGTTCTACGATATACTTTTGCATACTTTTGCTTAATCAATAATGGTTCTATTTTATTATAGCAAGCAGCACCCCATCAAGATATACCATACTGTAATTTAGATTTAAGTAAACCATTGTACACCATTTTTAAAATTTGCGTATTGCAGTAAAGACTAAGGTGGTAAATCTGTCTAACGACCTTATTTAAATACTGTTTTATATAAGATCTGTCCAAGATAGCTTATAGTCTAAAACAATACCTAGGTATTTAAAACTATCAACACACTCAATTCTAAAGCAATCCTCACTGCAACTTATATTTTTATTAAATGCCGGTAAACTACCTAAAAGTGAATCAGCTAAACAGAACCGTTGACAATATGGTGAGTGATAATATAAGGGCAGATCTTTGCAGATTAGACCCTTGATATTAAAAATCATAAATTTAGTTTTATTACTCATTACCAAGCTATGTTTCTTGAACCATCTTCTTAAAATGTCTAAATCCCAATTTACATCTGATAATTAACTATGATAATTCATATTTGAATAGGAAATGGCTGTATCGTGAGCGAAAGCTGTCATTTTGCCCCTATAAGGCTGAATGAATAAAGAATTCACATATATTAGGAACAGTAACGAACCCAATACAGATAATTGAGGAACACCTATATTGGAAGAACGTACGGAACTAAATACGTTTTTAATCTTTACCACTTGTTTACGATTCAATAGATACGAGGTAAACCACTCAAAAATGAAGCCCCTAAAACCTGCATTAAACAATTTATTTAACAATACGTGATTAACAATGTCGAATGCCTTTGTAATATCAATAAAAAGAAAGGACAGGATTTGTGAGTTATTCAAACTATCTGATATTTAACCAGTCAGCTTTAATAATGCACTTTCTGTAGACTTACTACCTCTGAATCCAAACTGGCAGTCGCTAAAAAAGCGGGTCTTGTCTAGAAAAGATAGCATTCTACGTTTTATACCCTTTTCAAAGATTTTTGAAAAAACTGACAAATGGGAAATAGGGCGATAGTTATTCAATTCTCTTGTATCACCCTTTTTGTGTAGAGGAATTACCACTGCTGTTTTAAGGCAATCCGGAAAAACTCCTTTACGAACACAACTATTAAAGATAAAACATAGAACGTCAGAAATCTGAAATGAAATATTTTTCAATATGTTCCTTGAGATATTATCATATAAATGTGAATTAGAAGCTTTAAGGGAATTTATAATTTTTTGAATTTCAAGTGAAGTAAATTCCTCAAAGGGAAAAAACTTTCTGGTTGAAGGCTCGATTCCAGTATGGTATTCTCACTAAAATACGGAGAATTACCATTAGAATTAATGTGATTAATATTTAAAAAGAAACTAATAAATAAATTGGCAACTTCCAAAGGATCATAAATCTCAAGGTCATCATTTAGCAAGACAATATCGACGCCGGATTTATTCTTATTAAGTATTTCGTTGACAACCTGCCATTCTCTTTTAGAGTTGCCAATATTATTAGCTAATTTACGGATAATGTAATTATTTTTGCAAGTTAAAATGTCAGATTTATCTTCACGACAGATCCTCTCGTAATACCGTTTAAGTCTAGCATTATTAGGATGTTTCTGAATAAGTCAACAGATTTTCTTTTTCTTATTAATTTTTTTTAAGAAGTAGGATGGACATCCAATTTTGTAAAGGCTTTAACTTACTGTCCCTTATATTATTCTTCTGGCAAGATAAAGAAATATAGTACTTTTAGTCTTGAAAGAAACAAATCAAAAGCGATATTTGGATCAGTAGCATTATATACTTCATCCCAGAATTCAAAATTCAGATGTGTTCTTAAGGCAACAAAATCGATTTTATTAAATTCTCTGCCTGCAGATAAGTTTTGTCTGGCAATCTCACAATTAAACTGTATACTGGTTAAACTATGGTCAGTTATTTTCAAGTCATAAATTATTGTTTTATAGACTACGCGGCTGTTCCTGTGTAGTCTTATAAAAATATGGTCCAAACAAGAATTGAAACGGGTAGGCTGGTTAATTAAAGATTTAAAACCAAATGAAGACATAAAAGACATATACTCGTAGCTATCTACATCAGAAGAATCAGCGAGGATATTAATATTAAAGTCACCCAATAACACTATATTTTTAATACTTTCTAAAAATATTAAGAACTCATCTACAAATGTTTTTATAGTACACTTATGCAATCCGTAGATACAGATAAAACAGAAATGGACATCAGAATCCACGCAACTAACACTAATAATATCTGCATTTGCTAATTTATACTTTCCAATTACACATTCTTTTATCTTATTACTATAAAATAGCAACCCCGCCAGCCAAATAATCATCATTACAGACAGCATCGAATGTGAAATTTGGAATTATATTAAAATCTGACATTTCTTCTTCAAATATCCAGATCTCAGAAAGAAAAATTAGATCTGGTAAGTGATTCAAAGGTGTGAGATGAGAGAGAAAAGTATTAAAATTAACTCTTAAGCTGCGAATATTTTGGTGGACAATTGAAAAACCTAAAGACTGTTCATTATCGTGGTCAATGCAAAGACAATTACAACTATTAATTAAGTAAGGAAATATTTGAGTTAATACTTAAATCATTAAATTCATTATGAGGATCGGCAATTAAATTATCATTTAAACTACTTTCGAACATGATTTTGAAAGAAAATGTAAAAAAAAAAAAAAAAACTAATCAACTTCCAATTTGGAAAAGTCATCCAAGGAATTAATTTTTATTGTTCTCTCGCCCTCCTTTTTTCTGATAAGAACAGATGATTCTCTTACCCAAACATATTTGCATTTTTTTTCCGTTTGAGATCATTAGCCTTTTTTAATAATGACCTCGTATAATTGGTGAGTCTGTCATTGGTGAAAATTTTGCTGCTGTTGTTATCGCTGCTGCCACTGCCATTGTTGTTGTTTGGTTGACCGCCGAAAATATGCGATGAAATTCTTCGTTTGTTTTTACGCATCGTTGTCATTACATCATTCTTACTCCCAAAATTAGAAAATTTAACACAGACTATCGAAGATCCAATTGTGTTGTTGTTATTGGCAGGTTTGATGCTCTTTACGTAACAGGAGTCGATTTCATTGTCATTGAATTCTTCTCCCATAACAGCTGTTAGTAATTTATTTACATTCCGTTTCACATTTGAATTGTTGACGTCAGGAATTCCAATTATGTCAACTGAACTCTGTTTCTCTTTTTGATCCAAGCATTGCTCTCTTCAAGAGATTTGATTTGACTTAGAGTCTCAGTATTTATTCGCCTAAGTTGAATAATCTCGCTGTACAGCCTATGCAAGGTTATTGTACGCTCACCCGTATTGTTGTCGTTATGGGAAGCAAGCGTTGGACTTAATGCTGGAGTGCTTGAAGTTGCAGAGGTTCCACTTACTGTGGATATATTGTTGTTTAGATTACCACTAGTGAGAGCGTTGGGACTGGAGCTCCTAGAAGAGATTTGGTTGAAGGATGAATTTATGGGAGCATCTAACAGCGTTGATTTTCTTCGCTGAGTAACACAGCTAACACATATATAACCTTGGTTATTCTTCTCATAGAAGTCAATTTCTCCTTTTTCCAGTTTCGCGCACTTTGCATGGTAATATTCTTTGCAAGAAGCGCACTGAATTTTTAAATCTGATCTATCGATCTTTTTTCTTAACTTAATGATTATTTATTAAAACTTATTATTATTGAACTTTTATATTGCAATATAAGAAAAATAAAAGAATAAAATATGAAATTATGGAAGTACAATTCTTTCCGCGTGTGTCCTCATCAACTTCTTTATTGGGACGAATCCGAACAATTTCAACTTGGTTACATATCGCCGGCGAATACTCGGTATAAGAACTGAAAGCAGATACCCCCTCAATGTTTTGAGTTGATCTTTATTTCAACTCTCAGTTACAAAAATGTAATTGTCCCAGCACATCACTAAATAATGTCTAGAGCAATGACCTGGACCACCACAACTTCTTAGTAATTCTGTAAACGGTTCTGATGTCACATCTATGTACAATACTTACAGTTGTTTCTACTTTCGCGGCCGTCGAATTAATATAATTTTGCTTGTCACGTCGTACTCTCTAATTAGCCAATATAGTTATATACTTAATCTCATTCCTTCCAGCTACCGATGTTAGAACTTCCGTTCTTCGATCAGTCTTCAAATGTCATCAGAAAGCTACGTACTCTGACTTCCTTGCCACCTTTGGGGAGAGTACAATAACTTTGGCGCCAAGAATTGATAACAGTATTTTTATTTAAAAACTATCATTTTTTACTATTAGGGGTCTATATCGCCCTGTTTAGGGGTTAGGGGCAATTTTAGAAAAAAAATTACTTAAAATTTGAAAGAAATTATTAAAAAAAACAATGGCAATACTTACGAGGGGTCATAGGGTGAATTATTCAAAAACTATTCACACGAATAATTTTATGTAAATTTTATATTAAAGAACAAGTTTCGGGCTTTCATATTCTGTATAGTACTTTATTGTAAGTGTTACCGTTGTTTTTAAATAATTTTTTTCCCATCTTAAGTCATTTGTTTTTACATTGCCCATAACTCCTAAACGGGACGAGATGGACTCCCCCCTCCCATAGTAAAGAATGCTAGTTTTTAACTCCTCTACAAAATACCGTTATCAATTCTTGGCGCCAAAGTTATCGTACTCGTGCCCCACCTTTCAACAAGATCATCCGCTGCGGAAGTAAAAACATAGCACATCAATGTTCTTGAACTCTTATTCCTTAGTTGATAGTGCGTGAAAGAGCTCTTTAAATGGTGTACTTGGGATCGCTGCAATGTCACGGAACCTAGTCTCTAAGGCAGTTTGCAATTTTATAGTGTCAACCATGTTGGGGCCATGCGCTTCGACACCTAAAACGACCACTCAAGATCAGCTGATCGATGTGACTTTTCGTAGAAACGCCAGCTCCCATGCAACTCACCTTGCAGACAGTCTTATGCCGAAACAAGGTGTCATCTATGACAAAGTGGTTAGAATTGCAGTTATGCACAATCTCTTCACCAATATCATTCCACTCTTCGAGTATTTGTGTGCCATCACATGCCTTCGTTTTCGTTGTTTACCTGGGATTGTTGAAGATAGTAAAAAAAAAGAAATACGAAAACTAAACTTTACGATGATGTTTATTTTCTGAAAAAATGAAGAATTTTTACATTATAATGTGACAATATTAGAATTACGATTGATTTACCGATTGGCAATTTCTCTTCAACTTAAACTGAACGCTTTAAAAATGACAATGACAATTTACAGGAAATTACTTTTTTTTTTGACAAATGAAAATGAAATGGCACGATAGCCAACATACATAAAAAAAAATAAAGACTTGTTCGTTTGTTTCTTGCCGCACCTTTTGGTCGTCGACATTCCACCCCCCGTGAAGCCCACTGGTTAATTGGATTCACTACAATGTTGCTCGACGTCCAAAACCGCCAACCGCGAAACTGGGCGGCGAATTTTAGTTCTATTTGCTGTGGTGACTTCAACTGTTCTAATTATACCATCTTTGCCTGGATAAGTTTCAGTTACCTTGCCTCTTACCCACTGTGACCTTGGAGAATCAATTTCACATACAAAAACGAGATCGTTTATTTTGATTGGTTCCTAGCGTTGACACCACTTAGCTCGTCTAGTGAGATCCGGTAAATATTGCCGAACCATTGCTTCCAAAACATATTTTTAAGTTGTTGTACAATGCGCCATTGTTTTCTCACGTTAGTGAGTTTCCAGTTATAAGGTCCAGGTTTTTGAGTGGAATTTGGCTTTCCCATTAAAAAATGGTTTGGCGTTATAGGTTCCGGCTCATCTATAGATACAGGAATATCAGTTAAAGGTCTGCTGTTTACGATATTTTCTGCTTCACATAGGACGCTCTGTAAAGTTTCTAATTTCGGTGGTTGTTCTGTCAATACAATCCTCAATACTCTTTTTACACTGCCAATTAGTCTTTCCCAACAGCCACCTGCATTAGGATATTTGGGACTATTGTATATTATATTCCTAGTGGAGTCAAGGAAGATTGCACAGCTTCATGGTCAAGAAAGTCAGGGACATTTCTAAGCTCTTTGTCCATTCCCATAAAATTCGAACCACAATCACTCCTTATTCGAACGGGAACTCCACGCCTATTCACAAAATTCCGTAAGCTCATAAGGAAAGCGTCTGTAGATTGATCATGACATATTTCTAGGTGTATCGCTCGAGTAGTATACAGGTAAATAGAGAAACCCATCTTTTTTCTTGGTTTCGACGGTTCTTAATATAAACGGGACCGAATAGATCAACACCTGTACAACTAAATGGGCTTACATATGGTGTTGTTCGATCCTTAGGCAAGGGAGCCATTAGTGGCTGGCGTGGGTTGGCGTTAATGATTCTACATGTTCGGCAGTTTGATTTCGCTTTTCTTACAAGCATTCTTAACGATGGTATCCAAAACTTGCGACGTATTTCACATGTTATCAAGTCTTGGTTTTGATGATGAAACTTTCTATGATAGTACGCAACAAGGAGCTCTGTGAAATAATGTGTTTTTGGTAATATGATTGGACGTTGGGTGGCAGCCGGCAAAAATGAGGCAGTAGAAATTCTTCCGTCAGCTCTTAGGATCTCATTACGACTATCATATATAGGATTCAATGGGAGCAGTGAACTTGTTTTTGATATACATGTCTGCGACTTTAAACAATTATATTCGTCTCGATAGGAATCCTTTTGTGCCTCTGCTGATAAGTATATTTCCGCTGCTGATTCTTCTTGAGGTGTTAATTCTCCACTTCTACTGTGTATTGACGATGTTCGCTTACATTTTGAAATAAATCGGAAAACCCAAGCTACGGTTCTCTTAAGCATAGAAAAGTTTGAGAATCTATGAATGTCAATTAGTTTGGGGATAACGATGGCATGAAATAATGGTGCTCTGATTTCTAACGCTTCTTCTATTTCGACATCACTCACATCGATTTCTCTTCGAGGCCAATTATTTTTATCTACATATAAGAAGTTTGGCCCAAGAAACCACCTAGAATTACAGTCCAAATTTACTGGAAATCGAGCTCGCGTCGCTTCATCAGCGATATTCTCAACTGTGGGCAGCCAGTTCCATTGTGGCTGTTCACTCTCTTCTAATATTTCTGAGATTCTATGCTCTACAAATTGTTTAAAACGACAACTGCTGGACTTGATCCATCTTATTACTGTTTTTGAGTCACTCCAGTAATATATTTGGTCCACATTCTTGCTATGGCCAGTTAAGATAGAAGCTTTTAAGCGAACGCCCAGTATAGCTGCTTGTAGTTCCATGCGAGGAATTGTCATCGGTCGTATTGGAGCACATCGAGATTTTGCGGCCACAAACGCAACATTTATTTCTCCATCGCTGGCAATTATTCTCCAGTAAGCAACAGCAGCATAAGCATTTTCGCTCGCATCCGTAAAGACATGCAATTCGACACGTACTTTCTTAAAAAAGGCCGAGTAACATCGTGGTATTGAGATGTTTTCTACGTCATTAAGCTCTGCCACCCACAGCTTCCATTTGTTCAATATTCGATCTGGTAACGCAGTATCCCAGGAAATTCCACTCTTCCATACTTCTTGCAATAGTATTTTTGCGCTAATAACAAAGTGTGCTAAAAATCCGAAAGGATTGAATATACTCATTATAACGCTTAACATTTCACGTTTTGTTGGAATTCGAACACCAGTTAGAATATCTAGAGAAACTTTGTGGAATTTAAGAGAAAAAACGAATGCATCTTTTGTGATATTCCAGTGCATCCCCAAAATTCTTTCTCTCTTATCACAAACATCAACGTTCATATCAACTTCCCCATTTGCCTCATCAAACACTTCCAACTCTTTTAAAACTCTTTTCGAATTTGACACAAAATTCGTCAACTCAAAATTACCTTTTTGGTGAATCCATATCACTTGTTTCACGACATCAATGGCATCTTCTTCTGTTTCAAAAGAGTCAACGTAATCATCGACATAGTGTCTTTCTACTATGGCAGTAACGGCTCTTGGGTTCGCATCTTTGAATTGCATAGCGTTCGTGTTTTTTACATGTTGTGCTAAACTCGGAGAGCAAGTGGCTCCTAATACCATTGCTCGCATCTGGTACACTTCCAATGGGTTTTCAGGACTCCCGTCTCTCCATAAAAATCGTTGACACATCTGATCCTCTGGTCGAATGTCTATTTTGTGAAACATCTCTTTTATATCGGAACATATTCCGTAATTATAAAGTAATTTATGGTGCTTGCGCTGGCATCCACCAATGTTACAAATAAATTTGCTTCTGCATGTACTCGTAAATGTGTTATGTCCTCGTCTTAAACAAGAAAAACAAAGTTTCGATGCGTTCACTTCATTCCAGCGTTCGTCCACGGGCATTTGAGCGAATTTATCACACACTGCCAACAAATGATCTTGATTACACAAGATGCAGATAGATCTTTGAGAGTTGTTTGAATTAATGTGCATAACAAAGTTCTTTCTTGTTTCAACCGGGCTTTGAGAACTAGATGAGGTACAGTATGTTGCTGCCTTTACGATGTTGGCTTCCTCGTCCAAGAATTTGGAAAAATGGTGAAGTGTAGCATGTGGTTTGATATTGATTTTGATCCGTGTCCACTCCAACCGCATCTTGAAGGGCAATTTCGAACATAATTCATCAAGCAAAGACGGATTGCTCATGTGGTGGGGGGCATTGGATGTTTCCAGGAAAATGGCCAAGCCTTTGACCTTGACAGCGAGTGGTACGATTTCTATTAATTTTCCTTCAGTTATAGGCGAAATCCTTTTTAATTTTGAAAGTTGGCTTCGGATGAGAATATCAGACCGCCCAAAACTGTTTTTTAGTTCGGATATGACGTCGGCGACATTATTTGGGTAAATTAATAGTGCCTCCACTACCTGCTTTGCTTCGCCATGTTGGCATTTCTGCAGACGCATCTGATTTTCTAGGTTGGTATAACCATATGTCCTGGTGGTTTCGTTGTACAAGTTAATAAATGCTGGCCACTCTTCTGGTAGCCCCCCAAATCTAGGCAAATCATGCAAATGACGTCTTGAATCAGTTTGGTGATGTTGTGTTTCAGGCGGTGGATGGTACAATTGCGGCTGGTATGATTGTGGTAGAGGTTGTGGTTTACATGGCGTCTGGTGAAAATCTAAAGACTCTGGCAGAGAAGATTGTGGCTCTAAAAACTGTGGATGATATGTCGTATGTGATTGGGACGACTGTACCGTGGGTGATGACTGGGTCTGGGTTGGTAACGGCTGATTCAACGATATTGGCGGTGGCTCGTGGACGTGGGGCAAAGACGACTGTATCGAAGACTGTGGATGTGGTGGTTGTTGATTTGACTGTAACTCTTTGTATGGCGGCATCGATGAGAGGGGCAACATTGCAGCTTTAACCTGAACCTGGGAAAGGTGGATAGAGGGCGGAATGTCAATTACCTGATTTGTTGACTTTATGGCGTTGAACATTGCCAACAACTTTTGTTCCATTTCTTGGAGCGATTTCTGGAATGCCTCTTGCATATTCCCAATTTTGACGTGTAGATCATCAGCATCGGATGGTTTGATGGTCTCGTTGATGGCTTCTTCCTCATGGTCATCATGATCGCTTTGGTATTTTTCTTCCTCTTCTGACATTTTGGGGTTAAGGCGGGCACACTTTCTTGTCTTTTTCTGCGGCATGTGCAAGGCGACGACTTCGATTTGCAATCGAAAATAAAGTTGTTGAAGATAGTAAAAAAAAAGAAATACGAAAACTAAACTTTACGATGATGTTTATTTTCTGAAAAAACGAAGAATTTTTACATTATAATGTGACAATATTAGAATTACGATTGATTTACCGATTGGCAATTTCTCTTCAACTTAAACTGACCGCTTTAAAAATGACAATGACATTTACAGGAAATTACTTTTTTTTTTTTTTTTCTTGGGACAAATGAAAATGAAATGGCACGATAGCCAACATACATAAAAAAAAATAAAGACTTGTTCGTTTGTTTCTTGCCGCACCTTTTGGTCGTCGACAGGGATGGATCTCTGAACACCACTATAATGATGTAACGACTTGGCGTTGCACTGTTAACGACACTTGGCTAGTTACGGGATTGCCCCGTACGATGGTTACTTTTCTCATTCTACTCGAGATAATGGTAATGGTAAATTTCAGTGCAACTTTCTTGACAGCATCAAGACTACTCTATGCTAATCGATATCGCCGTGTGACTACCCTGAGTAGAGACAGACGGTGGTACTATCGTTGGGATGATTCTTTAGCACCTAATCACCTTATATCGCTCACTACCACTTTATGCCAATTGAACTCACGTTCCCCGTGGCCGTAGCTAGAATTGTAAAGTCATTTTGTGTGCACTGCCTACGTGTTAACCTAAGGCCGTCCTGAAAACCCTATCGAATGTTATTCTAAATCGATGACGATATGCAGATCTTTTAAAGTGTCGCGGTTTTATCCTCCATTATACGTTAACTTTGAAAGGTCGCATATGTAGACGTGGCTATATAAAGCCGCATTTATTGCCATAGAATTTAGTCTAGAACTCCTTTATGTGCCTTCATAGTATGCGAAATTGGTTTCACCGATAGGTAGTTGTTACAATTTCTCGTGTTGCCTTTATACAGTAGAGCAAGTAAGTCCAATGTCCAGTTGTTAGGCATTCGATTGCCTTTCATCATTTCCATACTTCGGAGGGAACGTGATCCGGTACAAATGCGCTCCCATGGCTCATTTGTTTTACATAAAATCTAACTTTTAATCTTCACCCGATAAGGAACGCATTAAATTTCTCTTCCTACCTACTATTACTCCTCCCTTGCCCGATGACAGATATTCCTGTTCGTACTGCCTTCGTGAGTATCGAAAACTTTTCAGGCCGGAGCGTTACTGTTCAGTTTCTTTACGTATCCTAACTACGAGTATCTCATGTAACTGGACAAACTTTCACGAAAATACATCACTGCTGCTTTTACCAGGGGATTACCCTCTCTCCTTGATATTCTTATCATTACCAACTTTCTCTGAAACGGAAGTGGTCTCTGGTAAAACACACACCGCACTGCTGATGGACTTGTCCGCCGGCTGTCTTTTGACTCTGGTCTTATTTAGCAAGGGCTAAATTCATTGGGTCTTGTTAGGGGTCCAGGTCACAATGAGATCACGGGAAATGATATCCCCGATGCGCTTGCTAGCCAAGACTAATAGGAGGGTTTACGAACCGAAGTCACGTCAGCGACTTTCCTGCTGTTCCTTAGTAGGAAAGCCTGCAGACTCAAGACTGCTTATTGAAGTAGTGATGGGTCACTACTCTTTTGCTAAGAACCTAAGTGTCATCTGGGCATCTTTCTTTCTTTAAGGTCGTGCTACAATTTGGGGTGGACCTCCGCCTCAACCAACAATCGTTTCCAGCCTACTGCAGCATTGAAATTGATGAAGGGGTTGTGTGTATCGGTTGGGACTTCTTTGATTTTCTCCAGGATTTGCGGTATTGTGAATATTTGGTCAATCGTGGAATTTCTCGCCCTAAAAAACTACGGCAGGCAACATTTTCTTCTTGGCTCTTCCCCTGGTGTTTTTGCATTATGAAGCCATTCTTTGCCAAAATTCTTTGCATTTGCGATAGGCGCACACTCTAGTAATTCGTTAAAGTTTTATGTAATAAATATCTGTTTCATAATATTATTGACAATTTGATCTCAAAAGTTTGTCCACCTAAATCAGGATGACGTCTATTAAATGTCAATTCAAGTCGCGTCAAGTCACTCTTCACGTTTGGGGCAGCCTTAAGGCTGGCAAAACCAGGAAATTCTGTCGATTAGCTCGTTGTTATTGGAAACTTCAGAGATATGAGTGATGTGCTACGAATTAAGCACCAATAACAACAATTGTTGTCATAGTCGTACATACAAGTACATAAATACAAATGCGTATGTATATACACATGTTACCAGTGCCTCTATGTTTGTTGTCACTAGGAATACTGATTGCTAGTTATCAGTTTGTTGTTGCTGGTATTAGCACTGAGGTTTGTATGAGACGTTTTCCAGATTTGTTTGAAAGTTGTGTTGGGTTGAATGTGTTAAGAAAGAATAATACTGATAAGACTGTTTACATGTTAGAATTGATAAGAAAAATAACTTTTGTCTTAAGTTCCACTCAATATACCGTCTGATTCTGCTACGCGGTCGAGAGCTTAGACGGCACCTAAAAGTATGGAACTGGTGTGAAAAATCTTTCTCTACAATACAATATAACTTTGCAGGCAGTGAAATAAACAGAAGACCAGAAGAACAGAAGAGATGAAGGATTCATTTTTATAAAAAAAAAAATATCTAGTAATAACAAAATTGCAGTAGCCTTTAAGGAAATTATTGTAAAAGTAGTGGACTTGGTATCACCAAAAAATAATGCTGGAGACGAACGTGACACATTGTATCCTGTATATGGACGATCTGTCATTCGGTTCTCGTACTCCTTTTGCATCTCAAATTAAAACGTGTTCAGACATGGTATAACAATCTTCATATTGCCTTTATTTCATGGTGATATCCTGACTAAAATACCGTCCCATTCTTTCCACAATGTTCAGTAACTTCACTTCCCTGGCAAGGGCAAGCTGACAGACATGCGTTTCCAAATACAGAATGTTTCATTAGACGCGGTCCAATTTGTTTTTCTTTTTTATTTGAAACAAAATGACCTGAAAATCAATGGGTTGTTGCCTTTAGCTATGAAATATGTTTAAATATGAAATATGAAATATGTCCTCCATAGAACAGCGTCAATTGCTGCTTCTTTGTGCTAAGAAAGCAATTGACTAGCAATGCACTCTCTCGAACATCAAAAGTGACCCTATTCAAGA
This sequence comes from Volucella bombylans, assembly GCA_949129095.1. Classification (NCBI taxonomy): domain Eukaryota; kingdom Metazoa; phylum Arthropoda; class Insecta; order Diptera; family Syrphidae; genus Volucella; species Volucella bombylans. The sequence goes on from OX422143.1 coordinate 159,854,802, forward strand.
CCTTAATAATGTCAGGCGTGGTCTTTATCAGAAATGGATAAGGGTGCTCTAGGCTGCTTCGAGAGGAAAATTCTTCGGGTGATTTTCGTCTGCATAGACGGTGAGTGGAGGACAACGACGAGCTGTACGGGTGGTATAGCCACATCGACCTAGCCAAAAGATTGAAGATCCAATGACTAATATGGATGAGTCATGTAGAGCAGATATACACCAATGCTTTGGTCCAAAAAGTCTTCGAATCCGTCCCCGAGGGACAGCACAGTAAAAGAAGACCGCGACTCAAGTGGCACTCGCAAGTGCAAAGGACACCAGCCAAGTTAGCGTTCACACTATCATACCAACAGATAGCTAAAGGTCGAGCTAATTGGAGACATTTGTTGGTTAAGGCCCAGGTCCACTCCGTACTGCAGTGCCTCCTTAAGTAAGTAAGCCCCCAGATTTTATTGACGTGAAGAGGCCAAGGTTCACACCGAACTGTAGCGCCACTTAAGTAAATGCGACTACTTCTTTTGTGGATACGTAAGCGCATATCAGGGTAATGTTGCCGAATCTAACATTGTTTCGACCGCTCATGCGTTAAAAGTTCACCGTTTACCAAAAACGCGCACCGAAATGCACGCTACTTTAGTTGTTTGTTACAGTCATGGCTGAGCTGAAGCGATGGAGAGAGTACTGAAAAAGCTCAGCCTGCAACAACTAAATTCCATTAGAATAGACGTGTGGTTGGTCAGTGTGAAATTTTTGACGGTTTGTCGTGGAGCTGGCTGATCCGACTCGCCTTAAAGGCATTATATCCATTTCTTCAACACGGCTCTGGATGGTTCTGTCGAAAATCTCTAAGCCGCTGTCGGCTTTCTATCAGTAAAAATGAGCCTTCAGTGAGATATGGAGTACGTTGCCGTGGAAAGTGGTGTGGATTTACACGGCCATGGCTAGGTCAATTATATCATATAGATATGCGCCTGTTGTCTGGTGGAATAAGAATTCAGGAAAATATATCTCCTGCTTTCAGCAGACTCCAAATAGCGGTAATTTCACAGGACCGAAACCTGCGTTCGGGCTGTCTGCGTCCTCGATTAGGCCTTCCATTGACTCTTGGTTTCATGTTAGCATCATCTTCGGTATGAATTCTACACATTTAAGAAATGAGTAGTAGTGGCGTACACAGCAAGGTAATCGAAGCAACCACGAGTGATTACATAATATAGGAGGACCTCTTCTGAAGACGTTGTCAAATACCGAATATCCAAAAACCTCATCAGGAAATATGATCACCAGCTCGTGAGATGGTCATGAATACATCCTGTTGCAATTTATTACCGCTTTCGTGAAAAAAAAAATCCCATAAAAACTTCGTTAAAGTATTGCCATTATAATTTCAAATCACCAGAAGTCATGCAAGTCAAAGCACTTGCTTCACCCAGCCCCCCATATTGTTGTTATCTGATTCGACGACAACTTTTATTCGATAATTAAAAAGTTCAACGGTTATTCTAATTAAAGCACAGACAATCAGATGCAATTTCGTATTTCTCGAGGTCAATCCCTAGTAAGTATCAGAATATAATTGCGTAGTAAACAGAAACTGACTCATAACCGGTCACTGGACAACATCTCTTAAAAAAAAACCCCACAATTTAAATCACAATTAAGATGCCATCTGACCTATAAAAGTTTATTGAACCTTTATTCATCGTAAAGTAGCAGCAAGCCGCATCTCAGTTCTTTTTGCCAACAGGGCGGACAACAATTTCATGAATCTGCACGTGAGGTGGCGTTGAAATTGCAAACAACACCGCCTGTGATATGTCCTCCGGCTCAAGAACTGCACTTGCGCGTTCGTATTCTTCTGGTGATGAAATTTCCGTACGAACTAATCCTGGACTGACACTCTGAAAGGAAAGATTGGATTCATCAGATTTTGAAACCTTTTTTTGTCCTACAACTTACCGTGGTTTTAATCTTGGTTTCCAGATCACGAAGTTCATTGCGAATTGTCTCATTGATGGCCGTCACTGCAAACTTAGTCGGTGGATAGATGTTGAAACTACAGTTGGGCGTTTTTTGGAACACATTGTGACCAAGGACGCTGTTGATATGAACAATGTGTCCATCAAACTTCCTTTCCTTCATGCTCCTGAAAGCCGCCTGAGTGCAGTAAATCAAACCGTTCACATTCGTATTGATAACGTCACCGATTAGACTAGTGTCCATTTGAAGAAGCTTCCCAGGTTGTGCTATACCAGCATTGTTCACGAGTATGTCCACCCCTCCAAGGTTATCTTCGATCCATTTGAAGGTATCTTTCACTTCTGCTTCGTTGGCAATGTCGCATTTTCGAGGATAAACACGAGACTGAACATTTTCTGGAAGTTTGGAGCGATTTTCTTCCAAAAGTTCAAATCGACGCGCTACAGTTACCACTCGAAGTCCCGCTATAGCTAAATCTTTGGCAATAGCTTGACCAATTCCACTGCTAGCTCCAGTTACTATTGCGACACGATTCTGCCAACGTTGCATTGTTGAAAGTTAAAAAATTACTGAACATTCACGAAGTTTGCTCCCCAAATACTAATAATCTAAGATAAAAGACGCATTTAAAAATAAACTTAAAAAGCTTTCTTTATTCGTTTTCTGACACGAACACAATGACAATTTAAAACCTTTCACCGACGGGCTTTATGGTAATCTCATGAACTTGGACATGAGGAGGTGTTGATATTGCAAAGAGTACAGCCTGCGATATGTCCTCTGGTAAGAGAACCGCCTCTCCAAGAGCATCATAGTACAACTTGGGGCCGATTTCCGTCCTCACAACACCAGGACTTATACTCTGAAAAAAATTCCGAATTATCTCAACTCTGTCGAATCAAGGTCGAATTACTTACAGTGGTCTTGATCTTGGTTCCGAAATCACTCAGTTCACATCGGAGAGTTTCATTGATCCCAGTCACTGCATATTTTGAACCTTGATACACATTTAAACTCAAGCCTTCACCAATGTCAATGTGCCTGTGACCGCAGGCACTGTTGATATGCACAATGTGTCCATTGAAGTTCCTCTGCTTCATGCTTTTGAAGGCGGCCTGAGTGCAATAGATCAGCCCCTTCACATTTGTATCGATCACTTCGTTAATTGATTCTGTTTTCATGTTGACGAGGTATCCCTTCCGGTTGATACCTGCATTGTTGACCATGATATCTGTTCCACCAAGCGAGTGTTCAATCCAATCGAAAGTTTCTTTCACTTCGATCTCGTTGCTGACATCACATTTTCGGGGATAGAAGTTGTCCTGAAGGACCTCTGGAAGTTTGCAGCGATTTTCTTCAAGCCTGCCTAATCGGCGACCTAAAGCAACAACTCTTAGTCCAGCTTTGACGAAATCAACCGCTATAGCTCCACCAATGCCGCTGCTTGCTCCAGTGACAACTGCGACACGATTCTGCCAGCGTTCCATGGTGCTTTGAAGTGATTCGAATGAGTTATGATGGGACTGGGTTAAGTCTAATCTGTTTTAATATAATAAACAGCTTATAAAATGGAATGGCCGATAAGTAGCAACGCAACGGAGGGGCTAAATAACGAGTGCTTATTATGCATTTTCGAAATCGAAATTGTAAATATCGAAGTAATTGCTTGTAATAAAAGTAATCGTGGTTTTCGACCGCAGATTAATGAGGAATGGGCGGACAAGGTTTGAGGTTTTAATTGGACTTGTTTGTTTTGTATGTTTTGTAAGTAATGACGGACGACAAGCCCTTCCATATCTCATAAGATTAATCATATAAACTAGCAAGGAGGTGGTGGTTATCTACATAAGTATTAGTATAACACCAGGTAGTGACATATTTATGACAAGAACTACTGCGTTGACGAAGTTTCTTGGAGTGGGGAAACATTTATAATCGAATGTAAATGTGTTAGAAAGCTGCACTTCTATCCAAGTGAACAGGTCTATGCTAGAGAATCGATGTGGATGCCAATAAAGTTGACTCTTGAGTGGTATAAAACGGGATCAGGCATTACGATGCAGTGCAAGATTACGAGGTAATGAGTTCAAAGCGGTGTTGACAACTAAAGCTCACCGCACACACCAAACTCATTTTAAATATCCTAACTCCAATGGTGCCTCAGGCGTCTTGGCGAGCACACGTTGCATGTACATATACAAGTCACAAACTGGTCTAGCGGCGTTGCCTGAGTTGACCACTTTTTCCCGTCAATCTCGAGGAAACTGAAACAGCGGAAGAACAAAACATAAATCAATGAAAAAAGGTATACCTTGAAAAAATTGGCATTTCTTTTCTAGTAGGGAATGGAAGCAAAGGTGAGTCACTATTTCCAACAACATAATCACAAGCATTAGCAATTCTGACTGATCATTTGTCGCAATGCTCATTCATAAGGCCAAACTGCTTTCAGTTTTACGGAGCCAACTCAACGCACCCAAATTATGTTGTGTCTTACTTCACGCATAGGGTCTTCAATTCCATTGATCACCTTTCATCGCCCACTGTTAACGTAAAGCAGAAAACTAGCGATCTCATATAGCTCAGAAATGAAAAGATATATAATAATATACGTCGATATCTCGCCTATCTGTACAGTCGCAGTCGATTTGATCACGATAGTTTTTTTTTTTTTTGAATCTAACAAGTCATGCTGGAACCTTCCTCTCATGTTCTACGAGTATTAAAAGAGCATGTGTTCTAAAACTCATGCCATTTTGCATCAATCCAAGGCTCTCCCATTTGATATCTGAACATTCTTCCACTATTTTTCGGGATGACGATCGCACACTACCTATGATTGACTGTTCTTGTTGAGGTGTCCTACTGGAAATTCGAAGCAGATTTGACTCCTCTCTCGTTGGAACCTCGTCTTCAGTTAAACTAACACTTGCCTGTAGATCCTTGTAAGATATATGTTATTGCATTCTTCCGGCCGAACCTATCGAATCGTATCCCCTTGCTATTGATGCAGCTGCCAATTTGAAAGAGTTATCGGACTCTCAATTTTAAACTACGTTAGGTGATATGGGCTCCATCTGAAGACCTATTTCCTCTCTAATCTCATTTCAACTAAGGAATGTCTTTTTTAGATCGGTTATTAGGCTCTAGTCTATGCCAAGTCAGTAGCGTTTCCAACTATATGGAAAGGCAAATATACCTTTTATTCACAATTGATCCCATTCCCTCCCTTAAATAAGCGTCTGACGGTGTCCAAACTTCAACACAAAAATGGCTATAACTCCTAAAATAAACGTCTGAAGGGTGTCCAGACTTGAACACAAAAATGGCTATAGCTCCTAAAATAAGCGTCTGCGAGGGTCCAAACTTGAACACAAAAATGGCTATAACTCCTAAAATAAGCGTCTGAGAGGGTCCAAACTTGAACACAAAAATGGCTATAACTCCTTAAATAAGCGTCCTAGAGGGTCCAAAGTTGAACACAAAAATGGCTATAACTCCTTAAATAAGCGTCCTAGAGGGTCCAAAGTTGAACACAAAAATGGCTATAACTCCTTAAAAAAGCGTCCTAGAGGGTCCAAAGTTGAACACAAAAATGGCTATAACTCCTTAAAAAAGCGTCCTAGAGGGTCCAAAGTTGAACACAAAAATACTTATAACTCCTTAAAAAAGCGTCCTAGAGGGTCCAAAGTTGAACACAAAAATGGCTATAACTCCTTAAATAAGCGTCCTAGAGGGTCCAAAGTTGAACACAAAAATGGCTATAACTCCTTAAAAAAGCGTCCTAGAGGGTCCAAAGTTGAACACAAAAATACTTATAATTCCTTAAAAAAGCGTCCTAGAGGGTCCAAAGTTGAACACAAAAATGGCTATAACTCCTTAAAAAAGCGTCCTAGAGGGTCCAAAGTTGAACACAAAAATAGCTATAACTCCTTAAATAAGCGTCCTAGAGGGTCCAAAGTTGAACCCAAAAATGGCTATAACTCCTTAAATAAGCGTCCTAGAGGGTCCAAAGTTGAACACAAAAATGGCTATAACTCCTTAAAAAAGCGTCCTAGAGGGTCCAAAGTTGAACACAAAAATGGCTATAACTCCTTAAAAAAGCGTCCTAGAGGGTCCAAAGTTGAACACAAAAATGGCTATAACTCCTTAAAAAAGCGTCCTAGAGGGTCCAAAGTTGAACACAAAAATGGCTATAACTCCTTGAAAAAGCGTCCTAGAGGGTCCAAAGTTGAACACAAAAATGGCTATAACTCCTTAAATAAGCGTCCTAGAGGGTCCAAAGTTGAACACAAAAATGGCTATAACAACTTAAAAAAGCGTCCTAGAGGGTCCAAAGTTGAACACAAAAATACTTATAATTCCTTAAAAAAGCGTCCTAGAGGGTCCAAAGTTGAACACAAAAATGGCTATAACTCCTTAAAAAAGCGTCCTAGAGGGTCCAAAGTTGAACACAAAAATAGCTATAACTCCTTAAATAAGCGTCCTAGAGGGTCCAAAGTTGAACCCAAAAATGGCTATAACTCCTTAAATAAGCGTCCTAGAGGGTCCAAAGTTGAACACAAAAATGGCTATAACTCCTTAAAAAAGCGTCCTAGAGGGTCCAAAGTTGAACACAAAAATGGCTATAACTCCTTAAAAAAGCGTCCTAGAGGGTCCAAAGTTGAACACAAAAATGGCTATAACTCCTTAAAAAAGCGTCCTAGAGGGTCCAAAGTTGAACACAAAAATACTTATAACTCCTTAAAAAAGCGTCCTAGAGGGTCCAAAGTTGAACACAAAAATGGCTATAACTCCTTAAATAAGCGTCCTAGAGGGTCCAAAGATGAACACAAAAATGGCTATAACTCCTTAAAAAAGCGTCCTAGAGGGTCCAAAGTTAAACGCAAAAATGGCTATAACTCCTTAAAAAAGCGTCCTAGAGGGTCCAAAGTTGAACACAAAAATGGCTATAACTCCTTGAAAAAGCGTCCTAGAGGGTCCAAAGTTGAACACAAAAATGGCTATAACTCCTTAAAAAGCGTCCTAGAGGGTCCAAAGTTGAACGCAAAAATGGCTATAACTCCTTAAAAAAGCGTCCTAGAGGGTCCAAAGTTGAACACAAAAATGGCTATAACTCCTTAAAAAAGCGTCCTAGAGGGTCCAAAGTTGAATACAAAAATGGCTATAACTCCTTAAATAAGCGTCCTAGAGGGTCCAAAGTTGAACACAAAAATGGCTATAACTCCTTAAGTAAGCGTCCTAGAGGGTCCAAAGTTGAACACAAAAATGGCTATAACTCCTTAAATATGCGTCCTAGAAGGTCCAAACTTCAACACAAAAATGGCTATAACTCCTTAAATAAGCGTCCTAGAGGGTCCAAAGTTGAACACAAAAATGGCTATAACTCCTTAAATATGCGTCCTAGAAGGTCCAAACTTCAACACAAAAATGGCTATAACTCCTTAAATAAGCGTCCTAGAGGGTCCAAAGTTGAACACAAAAATAGCTATAACTCCTTAAATAAGCGTCTGCGAGGGTCCAAACTTGAACACAAAAATGGCTATAACACCTAAAATAAACGTCTGAAGGGTGTCCAGACTTGAACACAAAAATGGCTATAACTCCTTAAATAAGCGTCCTAGAGGGTCCAAAGTTGAACACAAAAATGGCTATAACTCCTTAAATATGCGTCCTAGAAGGTCCAAACTTCAACACAAAAATGGCTATAACTCCTAAAATAAGCGTCTGCGAGGGTCCAAACTTGAACACAAAAATGGCTATAACTCCTAAAATAAACGTCTGAAGGGTGTCCAGACTTGAACACAAAAATGGCTATAGCTCCTAAAATAAGCGTCTGCGAGGGTCCAAACTTGAACACAAAAATGGCTATAACTCCTAAAATAAGCGTCTGAGAGGGTCCAAACTTGAACACAAAAATGGATATAACCCTTAAAATAAGCGTCTGAGAGGGTCCAAACTTGAACACAAAAATAGCTATAACTCCTTAAATAAGCGTCTGCGAGGGTCCAAACTTGAACACAAAAATGGCTATAACTCCTAAAATAAACGTCTGAAGGGTGTCCAGACTTGAACACAAAAATGGCTATAACTCCTTAAATAAGCGTCCTAGAGGGTCCAAAGTTGAACACAAAAATGGCTATAACTCCTTAAATATGCGTCCTAGAAGGTCCAAACTTCAACACAAAAATGGCTATAACTCCTAAAATAAGCGTCTGCGAGGGTCCAAACTTGAACACAAAAATGGCTATAACTCCTAAAATAAACGTCTGAAGGGTGTCCAGACTTGAACACAAAAATGGCTATAGCTCCTAAAATAAGCGTCTGCGAGGGTCCAAACTTGAACACAAAAATGGCTATAACTCCTAAAATAAGCGTCTGAGAGGGTCCAAACTTGAACACAAAAATGGCTATAACTATTTAAATAAGCGTCCTAGAGGGTCCAAAGTTGAACACAAAAATGGCTATAACTCCTTAAATATGCGTCCTAGAAGGTCCAAACTTCAACACAAAAATGGCTATAACTCCTAAAATAAGCGTCTGCGAGGGTCCAAACTTGAACACAAAAATGGCTATAACTCCTAAAATAAACGTCTGAAGGGTGTCCAGACTTGAACACAAAAATGGCTATAGCTCCTAAAATAAGCGTCTGCGAGGGTCCAAACTTGAACACAAAAATGGCTATAACTCCTAAAATAAGCGTCTGCGAGGGTCCAAACTTGAACACAAAAATGGCTATAACTCCTAAAATAAACGTCTGAAGGGTGTCCAGACTTGAACACAAAAATGGCTATAGCTCCTAAAATAAGCGTCTGCGAGGGTCCAAACTTGAACACAAAAATGGCTATAACTCCTAAAATAAGCGTCTGAGAGGGTCCAAACTTGAACACAAAAATGGCTATAACTATTTAAATAAGCGTCCTAGAAGGTCCAAAGTTAAACGCAAGAATGGCTATAACTCCTTAAATAAGCGTCCTAGAGGGTCCAAAGTTGAACACAAAAATGGCTATAACTCCTTAAATAAGCGTCCTAGAGGGTACAAAGTTGAACACAAAAATGGCTATAACTCCGTAAATATGCGTCCTAGAAGGTCCAAAGTTAAACACAAAAATGGCTATAACTACTTAAATAAGCGTCCGAGAGGGTCCAAACTTGAACACAAAAATGGCTATAACTCCTAAAATAAACGTCTGAAGGGTGTCCAGACTTGAACACAAAAATGGCTATAACTCCTTAAATAAGCGTCCTAGAGGGTCCAAACTTGAACACAAAAATGGCTATAACTCCTAAAATAAGCGTCTGAGGGGGTCCAAACTTGAGCACAAAAATTGCTATAAATTCTAAAATAAGCGACTGCCAGGGTCGAAACTTGAACACAAAAATGGCTATAACTCCTAAAATAAGCGTCTGCGAGGGTCCAAACTTGAACACAAAAATGGCTATAACTCCTAAAATAAGCGTCTGAGAGGGTCCAAACTTGAACACAAAAATGGATATAACCCTTAAAATAAGCGTCTGAGAGGGTCCAAACTTGAACACAAAAATGGCTATAACTCCTAAAATAAGCGTCTGAGGGGGTACAAACTTGAGCACAAAAATTGCTATAAATTCTAAAATAAGCGACTGAAAGGGTCCAAACTTGAACACAAAAATGGCTATAACTCCTTAAATAAGCGTCCGAGAGGGTCCAAAGTTCAACACAAAAATGGCTATAACTCCTTAAATATGCGTCCTAGAGGGTCCAAAGTTCAACACAAAAATGGCTATAACTCCTTAAATAAGCGTCCTAGAGGGTCCAAAGTTGAACACAAAAATGGCTATAACTCCTAAAATAAGCGTCTGCGAGGGTCCAAACTTGAACACAAAAATGGCTATAACTCCTAAAATAAGCGTCTGAGAGGGTCCAAACTTGAACACAAAAATGGATATAACCCTTAAAATAAGCGTCTGAGAGGGTCCAAACTTGAACACAAAAATGGCTATAACTCTTAAAATAAGCGTCGGAGAGGGTCCAAAGTTGAACACAAAAATGGCTATAACTCCTTAAATAAGCGTCCTAGAGGGTCCAAAGTTGAACACAAAAATGGCTATAACTCCTAAAATAAGCGTCTGAGGGGGTCCAAACTTGAGCACAAAAATTGCTATAAATTCTAAAATAAGCGACTGCCAGGGTCGAAACTTGAACACAAAAATGGCTATAGCTCCTAAAATAAGCGTCTGCGAGGGTCCAAACTTGAACACAAAAATGGCTATAACTCCTAAAATAAGCGTCTGAGAGGGTCCAAACTTGAACACAAAAATGGATATAACCCTTAAAATAAGCGTCTGAGAGGGTCCAAACTTGAACACAAAAATGGCTATAACTCTTAAAATAAGCGTCGGAGAGGGTCCAAAGTTGAACACAAAAATGGCTATAACTCCTTAAATAAGCGTCCTAGAGGGTCCAAAGTTGAACACAAAAATGGCTATAACTCCTAAAATAAGCGTCTGAGAGGGTCCAAACTTGAACACAAAAATGGCTATAACTCCTAAAATAAGCGTCTGAGGGGGTACAAACTTGAGCACAAAAATTGCTATAAATTCTAAAATAAGCGACTGAAAGGGTCCAAACTTGAACACAAAAATGGCTATAACTCCTTAAATAAGCGTCCGAGAGGGTCCAAAGTTCAACACAAAAATGGCTATAACTCCTAAAATAAGCGTCCGAGAGGGTCCAAACTTGAACACAAAAATGGCTATAACTCCTAAAATAAACGTCTGAAGGGGTGTCCAGACTTGAACACAAAAATGGCTATAACTCCTTAAATAAGCGTCCGAGAGGGTCCAAAGTTCAACACAAAAATGGCTATAACTCCTTAAATATGCGTCCTAGAGGGTCCAAAGTTCAACACAAAAATGGCTATAACTCCTTAAATAAGCGTCCTAGAGGGTCCAAAGTTGAACACAAAAATTGCTATAAATTCTAAAATAAGCGACTGCCAGGGTCGAAACTTGAACACAAAAATGGCTATAACTCCTAAAATAAGCGTCTGCGAGGGTCCAAACTTGAACACAAAAATGGCTATAACTCCTAAAATAAGCGTCTGAGAGGGTCCAAACTTGAACACAAAAATGGATATAACCCTTAAAATAAGCGTCTGAGAGGGTCCAAACTT